>JAHKQU010000030.1:0-10000000 GCA_020383195.1 Neomicropteryx cornuta
AACCAAAACTAACGTAACGAATTCATATCGCATAGAAAAAACTAGCTACCAGGCGCTCATGAAGCGAAAGAGGCGTCAAAACTCGAATCAACTAGAGTTACCATCAAAAGTGAAAATAAAACTCACCTGCTCAAACCACCATTAAATCGTCTATATTTCTTGTAGTGGGAACCCACTTGGACCCTTTTCTCCTTCTTTTCTTCATGAAAAGGTTCTTTCGTGTTATGTAATCCTGATAGCTATTAAAAAGAAAAAATATTCCTAGCTCTAACGAATAATCGTCCCATAACCTAACATAACATAACCAAAACCGTCCCATAACCTAACTTAACATAACCAAAACTAACGTAACGAATTCATATCGCATAGAAAAAACTAGCTACCAGGCGCTCATGAAGCGAAAGAGGCGTCAAAATTCGAATCAACTAGAGTTACCATCAAAAGTGAAATTAAAACTCACCTGCTCAAACCACCATTAAATCGTCTATATTTCTTGTAGTGGGAACCCACTTGGACCCTTTTCTCCTTCTTTTCTTCATGAAAAGGTTCTTTCGTGTTATGTAATCCTGATAGCTATTAAAAAGAAAAAATATTCCTAGCTCTAACGAATAATCGTCCCATAACCTAACATAACATAACCAAAACTAACGTAACGAATTCATACCGCATAGAAAAAACTAGCCACCAGGCGCTCATGAAGCGAAAGAGGCGTCAAAATTCGAATCAACTAGAGTTAATCAATGATAACAATACGATAAATATAGTTAATAATTAATTTCACACAATATAAGTAGGTAAATAAATGAAAAATAACTAGGTTTATAAATAAATATTAAGTATTAATCTTGACTAATGCCGCCTACTGGAATAAACGTGAACTATATAGATAGTGAATAGAAGGCCTCAGCTAACGTTTCCATAGGAATTACACAGATGGCGCCTTGATGTCGGCTTTGTACAATTTTTGACACTATAATATATTGATTATTTTCAAAGAAATAAAAATCAATGATAGCCATTACGATAAATGTAGGTAATAATAAATTTCACAATATATAAGTAGGTAAATAAATGAAAAATAACTAGGTTTATAAATAAATATTAAGTATTAATCTTGACTAATGCCGCCTACTGGAATAAACGTGAACTATATAGATAGTGAATAGAAGGCCTCAGCTAACGTTTCGATAAGAATTACACAGATGGCGCCTTGATGTCGGCTTTGTACAATTTTTGACACTATAATATATTGATTATTTTCAAAGAAATAAAAATCAATGATAGCCATTACGATAAATGTAGGTAATAATAAATTTCACAATATATAAGTAGGTAAATAAATGAAAAATAACTAGGTTTATAAATAAATATTAAGTATTAATCTTGACTAATGCCGCCTACTGGAATAAACGTGAACTATATAGATAGTGAATAGAAGGCCTCAGCTAACGTTTCGATAAGAATTACACAGATGGCGCCTTGATGTCGGCTTTGTACAATTTTTGACACTATAATATATTGATTATTTTCAAAGAAATAAAAATCAATGATAGCCATTACGATAAATGTAGGTAATAATAAATTTCACAATATATAAGTAGGTAAATAAATGAAAAATAACTAGGTTTATAAATAAATATTAAGTATTAATCTTGACTAATGCCGCCTACTGGAATAAACGTGAACTATATAGATAGTGAATAGAAGGCCTCAGCTAACGTTTCGATAAGAATTACACAGATGGCGCCTTGATGTCGGCTTTGTACAATTTTTGTCACTATAATATATTGATTATTTTCAAAGAAATAAAAATCAATGATAGCCATTACGATAAATGTAGGTATTAATAAATTTCACAAAATATAAGTAGGTAAATAAATGAATAATAACTAGGTTTATAAATAAATATTAAGTATTAATCTTGACTAATGCCGCCTACTGGAATAAACGTGAACTATATAGATAGTGAATAGAAGGCCTTAGCTAACGTTTCGATAAGAATTACACAGATGGCGCCTTGATGTCGGCTTTGTACAATTTTCAAGAAGGAGAAAAGGGTCCGAGTGGGTTTCCACTACAAGAAATATAGACGATTTAATGGTGGTTAGAGCGGGTGAGTTTTAATTTCACTTTTGATGGTAACTCTAGTTGATTCGAATTTTGACGCCTCTTTCGCTTCATGAGCGCCTGGTAGCTAATATTTTCTATGCGGTATGAATTCGTTACGTTAGTTTTGGTTATGTTAAGTTAGGTTATTGGACGGTTTTGGTTATGTTATGTTAGGTTATGGGACGATTATTCGTTAGAGCTAGGAATATTTTTTCTTTTTAATAGCTATCAGGATTACATAAAACGAAAGAACCTTTTCATAAAGGAAAGAAGGAGAAAAGGGTCCGAGTGGGTTCCTACTACAAGAAATATAGACGATTTAATGGTGGTTTGAGCAGGTGAGTTTTAATTTCACTTTTGATGGTAACTCTAGTTGATTCGAGTTTTGACGCCTCTTTCGCTTCATGAGCGCCTGGTGGCTACTTTTTTCTATGCGGTATGAATTCGTTAAGTTAGTTTTGGTTATGTTATGTTAGGTTATGGGACGATTATTCGTTAGAGCTAGGAATATTTTTTCTTTTTAATAGCTATCAGGATTACATAAAACGAAAGAACCTTTTCAAGAAGAAAAGAAGGAGAAAAGGGTCCGAGTGGGTTCCCACTACAAGAAATATAGACGATTTAATGGTGGTTTGAGCAGGTGAGTTTTAATTTCACTTTTGATGGTAACTCTAGTTGATTCGAGTTTTGACGCCTCTTTCGCTTCATGAGCGCCTGGTGGCTAGTTTTTTCTATGCGGTATGAATTCGTTACGTTAGTTTTGGTTATGTTAAGTTAGGTTATTGGACGGTTTTGGTTATGTTATGTTAGGTTATGGGACGATTATTCGTTAGAGCTAGGAATATTTTTTCTTTTTAATAGCTATCAGGATTACATAAAACGAAAGAACCTTTTCATGAAGAAAAGAAGGAGAAAAGGGTCGGAGTGGGTTCCCACTACAAGAAATATAGACGATTTAATGGTGGTTTGAGCAGGTGAGTTTTAATTTCACTTTTGATGGTAACTCTAGTTGAATCGAATTTTGACGCCTCTTTCGCTTCATGAGCGCCTGGTAGCTAGTTTTTTCTATGCGGTATGAATTCGTTACGTTAGTTTTGGTTATGTTATGTTAGGTTATGGGACGATTATTCGTTAGAGCTAGGAATATTTTTTCTTTTTAATAGCTATCAGGATTACATAAAACGAAAGAACCTTTTCATGAAGAAAAGTAGGAGAAAAGGGTCGGAGTGGGTTCCCACTACAAGAAATATAGACGATTTAATGGTGGTTTGAGCAGGTGAGTTTTAATTTCACTTTTGATGGTAACTCTAGTTGATTCGAGTTTTGACGCCTCTTTCGCTTCATGAGCGCCTGGTGGCTAGTTTTTTCTATGCGGTATGAATTCGTTACGTTAGTTTTGGTTATGTTAAGTTAGGTTATTGGACGGTTTTGGTTATGTTATGTTAGGTTATGGGACGATTATTCGTTAGAGCTAGGAATATTTTTTCTTTTTAATAGCTATCAGGATTACATAAAACGAAAGAACCTTTTCATGAAGAAAAGAAGGAGAAAAGGGTCCGAGTGGGTTCCCACTACAAGAAATAAAGACGATTTAATGGTGGTTTGAGCAGGTGAGTTTTAATTTCACTTTTGATGGTAACTCTAGTTGATTCGAGTTTTGACGCCTCTTTCGCTTCATGAGCGCCTGGTAGCTAGTTTTTTCTATGCGGTATGAATTCGTTACGTTAGTTTTGGTTATGTTAAGTTAGGTTATGGGACGGTTTTGGTTATGTTATGTTAGGTTATGGGACGATTATTCGTTAGAGCT
Organism: Neomicropteryx cornuta; assembly: GCA_020383195.1. Lineage (NCBI taxonomy): Eukaryota > Metazoa > Arthropoda > Insecta > Lepidoptera > Micropterigidae > Neomicropteryx > Neomicropteryx cornuta. The sequence continues at coordinate 3,917 of JAHKQU010000030.1, forward strand.
AGGAATATTTTTTCTTTTTAATAGCTATCAGGATTACATAAAACGAAAGAACCTTTTCATGAAGAAAAGAAGGAGAAAAGGGTCCGAGTGGGTTCCCACTACAAGAAATAAAGACGATTTAATGGTGGTTTGAGCAGGTGAGTTTTAATTTCACTTTTGATGGTAACTCTAGTTGATTTGAGTTTTTACGCCTCTTTCGCTTCATGAGCGCCTGGTAGCTAGTTTTTTCTATGCGGTATGAATTCGTTACGTTAGTTTTGGTTATGTTAAGTTAGGTTATGGGACGGTTTTGGTTATGTTATGTTAGGTTATGGGACGATTAATCGTTAGAGCTAGGAATATTTTTTCTTTTTAATAGCTATCAGGATTACATAAAACGAAAGAACCTTTTCATGAAGAAAAGAAGGAGAAAAGGGTCCGAGTGGGTTCCCACTACAAGAAATAAAGACGATTTAATGGTGGTTTGAGCAGGTGAGTTTTAATTTCACTTTTGATGGTAACTCTAGTTGATTCGAGTTTTGACGCCTCTTTCGCTTCATGAGCGCCTGGTAGCTAGTTTTTTCTATGCGGTATGAATTCGTTACGTTAGTTTTGGTTATGTTAAGTTAGGTTATTGGACGGTTTTGGTTATGTTATGTTAGGTTATGGGACGATTATTCGTTAGAGCTAGGAATATTTTTTCTTTTTAATAGCTATCAGGATTACATAAAACGAAAGAACCTTTTCATGAAGAAAAGAAGGAGAAAAGGGTCCGAGTGGGTTCCCACTACAAGAAATAAAGACGATTTAATGGTGGTTTGAGCAGGTGAGTTTTAATTTCACTTTTGATGGTAACTCTAGTTGATTCGAGTTTTGACGCCTCTTTCGCTTCATGAGCGCCTGGTAGCTAGTTTTTTCTATGCGGTATGAATTCGTTACGTTAGTTTTGGTTATGTTAAGTTAGGTTATGGGACGGTTTTGGTTATGTTATGTTAGGTTATGGGACGATTAATCGTTAGAGCTAGGAATATTTTTTCTTTTTAATAGCTATCAGGATTACATAAAACGAAAGAACCTTTTCATGAAGAAAAGAAGGAGAAAAGGGTCCGAGTGGGTTCCCACTACAAGAAATAAAGACGATTTAATGGTGGTTTGAGCAGGTGAGTTTTAATTTCACTTTTGATGGTAACTCTAGTTGAATCGAATTTTGACGCCTCTTTCGCTTCATGAGCGCCTGGTAGCTAGTTTTTTCTATGCGGTATGAATTCGTTACGTTAGTTTTGGTTATGTTATGTTAGGTTATGGGACGATTATTCGTTAGAGCTAGGAATATTTTTTCTTTTTAATAGCTATCAGGATTACATAAAACGAAAGAACCTTTTCATGAAGAAAAGAAGGAGAAAAGGGTCCGAGTGGGTTCCCACTACAAGAAATATAGACGATTTAATGGTGGTTTGAGCAGGTGAGTTTTAATTTCACTTTTGATGGTAACTCTAGTTGATTCGAATTTTGACGCCTCTTTCGCTTCATGAGCGCCTGGTAGCTAGTTTTTTCTATGCGGTATGAATTCGTTACGTTAGTTTTGGTTATGTTAAGTTAGGTTATGCGACGGTTTTGGTTATGTTTTGTTAGGTTATGGGACGATTATTCGTTAGAGCTAGGAATATTTTTTCTTTTTAATAGCTATCAGGATTACATAAAACGAAAGAACCTTTTCATGAAGAAAAGAAGGAGAAAAGGGTCCGAGTGGGTTCCCACTACAAGAAATATAGACGATTTAATGGTGGTTTGAGCAGGTGAGTTTTAATTTCACTTTTGATGGTAACTCTAGTTGATTCGAATTTTGACGCCTCTTTCGCTTCATGAGCGCCTGGTAGCTAGTTTTTTCTGTGCGGTATGAATTCGTTACGTTAGTTTTGGTTATGTTAAGTTAGGTTATTGGACGGTTTTGGTTATGTTATGTTAGGTTATGGGACGATTATTCGTTAGAGCTAGGAATATTTTTTCTTTTTAATAGCTATCAGGATTACATAAAACGAAAGAACCTTTTCATGAAGAAAAGAAGGAGAAAAGGGTCCGAGTGGGTTCCCACTACAAGAAATATAGACGGTGGTTTAATCGGGTGAGTTTTAATTTCACTTTTGATGGTAGCTCTAGTTAAGTGATGAGCGAGCAACTCGCGGCCCGCGGGCCGCTTGAGGCCCGCGAAACATGTTTGTGACATGATGTGACTTTCTCACATCAATATATTGTTATAAAATTAATTATAATAAAATGGTAATACTTACTAAACCGAAACAATTTTTTTGTGACAAGTTCCTCGCTTGTCGGCGACTTGTTCAAACATGCAATACGAACGCGACAGCAGCGATCTGTCACCCAATCAGTTTAAACTGGTAAGCTGTAACTAGCAATTTTAGCAATTCTTGTGTTTATTGAAAGGCGTGAGTTATTATTGCCAAAAAGGTAATATTATAGTTTTTTTTATTCAAAATTAAGTTTTCCTACAATTTTTTTTAACTTTTAATCAATAATAGCATGTCGGAAAAGCAAACAAATTGGGAATGAGCCCAGGAATTTCCAAGAAAAGTGGAAATTTGATTATTTTTTTACTTTCGTCGAAGATAAAACTGTATTCTTAATATGCTCAGAGACTGTGTCGACATTAAAAGAATATAACATAAAAAGGCATTACGATTCAAAACATAAACAGAAATATAAAAACTTAACAGGACAACTCCGGATAGATAAGTTTAATCAAATGGAGAAAAACTTGTGACAACAACAGGCTATTTTTAAAAATCAAGCTATTTTATCAAATACGGCAGTAAAGGCTAGTTTTGTTGTCAGTCAAATACTGGCAAATAAAATGAAACCCTTTGCGGATGGAGAGATGATAAAAGAATGTCTGACTGCTGTTGCACAAATAGCATTTCCTGATGAAATAAATATTATTTCAAACATTAATTTATCACGATTCACCATTGCAAGGAGAATTGAAAACTTGTCCGAGAACAACGCTTTGTGAACGCTTTGCAAAATTCGAATACTGTTCTTTGGCACTTGATGAGAGTTGCGATACAGCACAACTGGCTATATTTCTGCGTGGTATTGAAACCAAATTTAATATTACCGAAGAATTGTGTTCACTGATTCCAATGCAAGGGACTACAACTGGCAAAGACCTGTACGATGAACTAAAGTCTGTGTTGGAAGAAATTTCAATTTTATTAGAAAAGATTATTAGTATATCGACAAATGGAGCACGAGCAAAGTCAAGCATTGAAGATGGAGTATCGGAAAGGCTGTTTCAAGACATTAAGAAGGTTTCAGGAAGGGAAATATTCATTAACCACTGCATAATTCTTCAGGAAAATTTGTGTGCGAAAAGATTGAGTTTGCCAAATGTCACAAGTACCAATAATTAAATTAATCAATTTTATAAAGAAGTTAAAGAATTCCTGAAAGATTTAGAAACTGAATATGGCGACGTGGTTTTTAATAATAGCTTAGTAGAGGAGCAATGCTAAAAAGAGTGGACAACTTAAAAAGCGAAATACAATTGTTGTTGGATATGAAGGGATATGACTTTCTTCATTTTGGTAATAAAGAATAGATGTGCGATTTCGGGTTTCTTATCGAGATGACTCAGCATCTCAATGATCTTAAAGTGGAACTTCAAGGTAAAGGACAGTTTATTCACAATTTGTATGATAAAATTCAGGGCTTTGAGCGCAAATTAAAATTGTGGAAACAGCACCTTTTGCAGAATAATGTGTCTCACTTTCCACATTTAGAAAAAGAAAACGTTACTACTCCTCAAAAATACGCACAATATATGAATTACGATTCCAAATGTTCAAAGCTGAGAGGACAGCGGTTTCCATGAAAATGTTTTCCTCGCCATTTAATATCGATGTGGATACAGTTCCCGGAGGCTTTCAAATGGAAGTGATTGGCATGCAGAATAATACCGATTTAAAAAATGTATTTTTATAAATCATATATGAGCCCTTTGACGAAAAATGCAAAGCAAATGATGTCTCTGTTCGGAAGTACGAATGTTTTTGCGAACAATTATTTTCAACGATGAAATTAATCAAAAATGACCACCGATCAAGACCAGATTAGAAAGCTGATGAGCAGATTAGGAAGAAGATGATTAGAAAGCTGCGTACGTGTAGCTACCTCATCAATTCCGGCTGATGTTCATCAGCTTGTATCAAAAAACAGTGCCGAAATTCTCATTAAAAATTTTAAGTAAATTCTTTTTTCTGTTCCTTCTTGATTGTTTTTATTTTGCATTAAAATTTCTATATAATATCTTTATTTTTTTTTTAAATTTTATATTTTTTTAAAAGAAGAATTATAAAAAAAGCATTTAGTTAAACAACTAAAATAATTAATTGTAATTTAATGTTTTTTGTTTGTAAAAGTATATATGAAATATACATCTAAAAAAAAATAACAATATTTAAATGTTTTTACTTAAAATATGATTTGTCATGTCACAGAAAATATACTTACATTTAAAAGCATTCAAGGTATTTTGTGTTTTTTCCCTAGAATTAATCTAGAAAAAAACTCCTATAAATTCATTTAGAAGATATGAATTTTACATATTTCTGCGAATCAATGTATTTAGTCGGTATTTAAACAAGCTAACTTCTAAACCAGCCATCGTTTTATTTAGTGTGTTATACCAGTCGATAGAGCTCGAAAAACTGATCAAAACTGTATTTTAACTCATTTTACCCCATTTTGTCATTTAACTTGTTTTTGTAGTAACAGACGACATACACTCATAAAGCATCTATCCAAATATCTGTTGACTGAGATGGGTCAGGACAATATATTTGATTTCGTAAAGCTGAGAATTTATTTACTTCAAGTAAGTACGGTAAAAAAACATATTTTTTTATTGTTTGAGTTTCCAAAATTCTTCTGCATTTTAATAAACAAAACACCTACTTATTATTTTAGTGATTTTAAACCAAAATTTGTTTTATTTCATACCAATTTATGTCACACTTATCACTTTAATAGGATACTAATTAATCATTATTTGTAAATAATAATGTCCTCATTTCCAATAGTAAATAATAAGTTTTATTTGAAAAAATTGTTACTTGAACAATCGAGTTAGAGTTACAAAACGTATCTTTGACTTATCACAGAGAAATTGAAAATTAAATCATATTATTAACAATCAAAGATATTTTTCTTTTTTAACACTAAGATAACTAAATTTCCTATCAAATAAAAAGTACTAGGAATGAATTTCGCTATAAATAACATTGACAGCGAGAATTATGTTTTTCAAGATTCGAATTGTGGCCTTAAAAGTGACTCAAATCTGTATCTTTGACATTTTGACATTTTAATATTTAACCTAAATAACAACAAAATGTCAGCGGTGCCAAATAATACGCAACCATTATATTTATTGCAAAGTCAGCTTTATTAGTTTTAAAATGCACCATTCCAGTTGGGAATTATTTAGTTCTGTTAATCTGAAAAATGAAGAAAATTCTAGAAATGAAAACCAAGAAATTAACACAAATCAACAGCGGGAAATTGAAATAGGAGATGTTCAATTTATGAAGAAAGAGCCTGATATTGACAATTTGGCGAATGTCGTAAAATACGAAGAAATTACAAAGAAAATTCTAAAAATAAATGTAAGCGCTTTAGATTTTTCGTGTACGAAGTGCGGGAGTCCTCTAGATAGCACCGCGTCCATTAATGTTCAATGCAATAGATCCATATGCAAAGATTTTTATATTTTTTTATGTAGGTTATGTTTGAACGAAGAAACACCAAATAAAAATAAAATATTTGGACAGTTAAAATGTAACGAATGCTACAAGTCGTTTGCATATAAATATCTATTAATCAATCACATCAAAGGCGTTCATCGCAGAGGAAAAAGATACAAATGCAACGAGTGCTATTATATGTGTACCCAAAAAGGATACTTAAAAATACACATTGATGGTGTCCATCGCAAAATAAAAAAATCTAAATGCAGCGAGTGTGATTATATGTGTATTCAAAAAGGAGACTTACAAAAACACATTGATGGTGTCCATCGCAAAATAAAAAAATATAAATGCAGCGAATGTGATTATATGTGTACCCAAAAAGGACACTTAAAAATACACATTGATGGTGTTCATCGCAAAATAAAAAAATATAAATGCAGCGAGTGTGATTATATGTGTACCCAAAAAGGACACTTAAAAATACACATTGATGGTGTTCATCGCAAAATAAAAAAATATAAATGCAGCGAGTGTGATTATATGTGTATTCAAAAAGGAGACTTACAAAAACACATTGATGGTGTCCATCGCAAAAGAAAACGATTTAAATGCAGCGAGTGTGATTATATGTGTATTACAAAAGGAAACCTAAAAAAACACATTGATGGTGTCCACAGCAAAATAAAAAAATATAAATGCAGCGAGTGTGATTATATGTGTATTCAAAAAGGAGACTTACAAAAACACATTGATGGTGTCCATCGCAAAATAAAAAAATATAAATGCAGCGAGTGTGATTATATTTGTACCCAAAAAGGATACTTAAAAATACACATTGATGTTGTTCATCGCAAAATAAAAAAATATAAATGCAGCGAGTGTGATAATATGTGTATTACAAAAGGAACCTTAAAAAGACATATTGATGGTGTTCATCGCAAAATAAAAAAATATAAATGCAGCGAGTGTGATTATATGTGTATTACAAAAGGAACCTTAAAAGTACACATTGATGGTGTTCATCGCAAAATAAAAAAATATAAATGCAGCGAGTGTGATAATATGTGTATTACAAAAGGAACCTTAAAAAGACATATTGATGGTGTTCATCGCAAAATAAAAAAATATAAATGCAGCGAGTGTGATTATATGTGTACCCAAAAAGGAACCTTAAAAAGACACGTTGATGGTGTTCATCGCAAAATAAAAAAATATAAATGCAGCGAGTGTGATTATATGTGTACCCAAAAAGGAACCTTAAAAAGACACGTTGATGGTGTTCATCGCAAAATAAAAAGATATAAATGCAGCGAATGTGATTATACATATATTCGTAAAGAAAGCTTAAAAAGACACATTGATGGTGTTCATCGCCAAATATAATGTTTTTATAATGCGGCAATGTGCGTTGGTGTGTCGCGCCTCTGTAATTAATCCTTCCAATCCTTCAGCGTTTTTTTTTATCAGCTCAATATGCTTTATGACTTGGTAGTGTTGACGTTCCGTAACTTTTACCATAAAAAAACATTTATTTTTCTACCTTAGTTGCATTACTTCTTTTCATTAGTTTATCATTATTTTAAAGTAAATATTTTTTTTTATTTTAATTTAGTCTTTTTATTTTCTTAATGTATTTGATTTTAAGAGGTTTTAAACGAAGACGGATAGCTTACGTCAATGCTTTACAATGTTATAATGTTTTTCGTCTATTTCCACTTTTTTTAGTTCCGTCGTTCATCATTCCTTTTAGTGTGAAGTAGGTTCTTTTTCTTTTAAATATTGATGAAAAGCTTTTTGAGGGTTTGTTTTAACTTCTTATAGCGGGATAATTTACCCAATTTATACTTTCTAACTACTGTTTTAAATTATATTATTTTATTCATTACTTATAATATGTTTTACTATAGGTACTTATAAGTAAAAACCGAAAGTAGCCACGGTGTTAATCATTTGAAATGAATGTTTAGATATACCGGGGTTATCCGTATTAGATATGATGGAAAAGTTAACAATAAATTATATTCCATCAATGATGTTTTTCTTGAAGCCCCATACATTAATGTTAAAATATTTCACCGTGTGACAATTAAAATATTACTAAAATATGATGTTAATTTTCTTTTAGGATAATCCGTTCGAGTGACAGAGATTTTAAATGAATGTTTTATTTATTTTATTCATTTTTGTTTCTACATATTTCTTAGATGATGAATAATAACATAACCATACCTAACTGGACATTGCCCGTACTAAACATATATGTTAAATTGGAGATGCCTGTAGTCGGTTTAGGTTGTTGATTAATGTGTTAATTAATCAATCAATTATTTGGCATAATTGATTTTGTTTTTTTTTTTCATTGGTTTTATTTTTGAATAAATAATGCTTATGTATACTATTTTGTAATGGAAAAATGTGTACCAATAAAAAAAACATAAATATTATTATTAATAACTGCGACTTCGGCGTGCAACGACTCGTGCCTGCGGCATATTTTCAGAAATTCTGCTATTTTCCTTTGCAACGCCTTCTGTTGACTTGGCGATTTTATGGCCTTGGATCAATGTTGATTGCATCATCAGATTATAGTAATTTAGTTTTATCTTCAGCTTGTAGAATTGTGTGACTGTCAGTCAAGCTATTGCTAATTTAGGAAGACATTATATTAGATTTAAACCTCTCGATACAGTAATATGAGAATTCTATGAAATTGCTTCATTTGCAAAAGTTATTGGCACAATAGATTGTACGCATGTTAGAATATGCCCCTGGAATGTTATGATTTTAATATTTAATTTTAAGAAATGATTGTGTATATATTATAATAAAATATAATAAAGTTCATAAGGTTAATAATACTATCTAACCTGAGATTAATAATTGATTGTTTAGTATAACTTCCTATTGTATAGATTGTGTTGTCAGAATATGTTGTTATAGTAGCCTTAAAAATGAACTAAAACCACCTTTTGTATTGAAAATAAAACAAATTTTAAAAAATATATCTATTTATTCAAACTATGTACAAGTCAACATTAACGTTTCGAATCTAAAAATCTTTTAATTTTATGCGATACGAGTTTTTTCAACTTCAAATCGATTTCCTAGTTTCACACCCCACTTCTAAAAAAATCTTTTTTTTTTTGTTTAATTATTGTGTTCAAGTCTGAAACAAAACAAAGGCAACCAATTAAAAAATACATCAATCATTATGAAAAAGTGTATGACAACTTAAAATTGAAACCGGCAAATGGTTGTCTTCACGATATAAGTCCGTTCAAAGTAACCAGAGAGCGGCGAAAGCACAGGGGAGATGCACGAGGGTAGCGAGGTATGGATGCCTAGTCACTGCGCCACCGGTTTAGTTTCACTGTTTAAATTTCATAATATAAATAGACTATAATTATTTATTTGATACCGGCAACGGCGTTTTGAATTGAAAGTTTAGTATCAAAAGTTTAAATGAACTCTCAGTTGAATGAATAGTCTCAACATTTTGAATGTAGGTGATAATATTACACGATTCTTCTAATAAGTACGACAGCTGATCGACGCGGTCGCGGTCACCTATTTCAAGATACTACATTTAATATTAATGAATATTACGGGATCATCAAGTCATAAAATTGTGACATTTAAGTATGAGACGAACAAATTAAATATTAGTAAATATAGAGATAAACAGTGTGTTTTAAGACTATTCCGGAAGGCTTAAGGAGGTGGTTATGTTAATTCTCCACAACGATTGGCAACTAGAATAGGTTTTATCAGGCCATTAAATATGCTCCGTTTTAAAACTTAACTGCGTAATTACATACACATTGTGAAATACGATAACTTGCTCCATATTTTAACATTAATTAATAAACCAATAAGCAAAAGCGTTTTTTTATGATTTACAAATAAAATACGTTTGTAGGATGATTTTTTGTCACAATAAAGAGAATTTAAATCTGTACCTATCGCTTAATTATAACTCAATATCGTCAAATGTAAATTTTGACATATTGCTTATTGTTGAACTTTTTATAACGGTGATTTTTGTGATCTCGATTAATTAAAGTTGATTATGAATCTTTTTATTTTTTGCGATGAACTCCATCGACATGCTTTTGTAAATCTGATTTACAGTTTAAAGTTAAACGAAAACAGATCTTAGGATGCGAGTAGATTTTTTTACATCTGCTGAATTTGCCTTCTCTTTCATGACTTCACTTTGCTGTGGTAATGCCGCGTCTATTGAACTTAGTAGAACTTAGTCAAATGGAAAAAAAACTGTCACCTTTCCCTATAATAATTATGACAAAAAAATAACTTATACTAAAGTTTTATAAGTTTTTAAGTTTTATATGAACGGTACCTATTTTGTGCCATACTGTTTTTATATTAAACTGATTGATATAAAACAGACTTCCTAGTAATATAATTTGGACTTGAGTAATTAAAATTCAAATTTCTCAATGATAAATGACCATATCAATGAATGAAACTTGCAAATCGTTCGAGTTTTTTAGTACACGTGGAAGTGCAATGAGGTCAGTATAAAAAGTTCGAAAAGTGATGATTAATTATAATGCAAAAGTAAAGTAAAAATGTATAAAATAATGGTTTTCATATTTCTAATACAACGCGAGTTGTTGAGTTTCAAAGTCGAGTGTCTCAAATCGCGGGCGGCTTTCGAGCGCTGACGTCACAACTGCTGATCTGTCGTCGTAACACCCAACTTGGTATCTTACTTCGTCCGGTTGTAACATACTGAAAAAATGCATTTAACTGTACTGTGATTTTTGAAAATATTTTAAAAATCGTGACGCTTAGTACATTTTAAACAACCACTTTATACAAAATACATACTCAATTCTTTAAATTAATTACTTTTAAATTCGTTATTAATTTTAACAATCACCGGGTAGGAAAAAATGATGTTTTTATACAAATTATTCTCAAGTGTGACAAAGAAAAAGGGAAGGAGTTTCCCAAGACTGTTTTAAATACCTGTTTTGATCGCCTGAGTAGTTTTGATTTTATTTTAATTCTATTCATCTAAGCCAAAATGCATTTATCAATCACTCCTATAAACAGGCGATAGCTATACTTGCTGGTCGAAAAATAAACATATGTAAAGTTGAGAAAGTGATAAATTTCATAATGTTCTCTTGTAGAATTGTGGTAATTGCACTTTGGTAAAATTCGGGCACATTAATGGTAACTTGGAATGAACTACCCTAAGCGATAAATCAAAACAAATTAGACTTATTTATAACATAAACCAAAAATATTAGTTACCCTCAATGTGGGAAATGCATATAACAGCTTTTTATACATATGTCTGAAAATGCATTAACATTATGTTATATAAGTACGTAAAAATCAGTCATGATTTTAAGGATGCTTTGTACAAAAATCATTCTTGATCCTTCTTGTACAAAAATCATTCTTGATCCTTCTGTGCAAATTGAAAATATTTGGCATTCAGTCGGAACTCATCAAAACTAGGAGAGAACTTATCGCTGATAAAAGTTTTCTCGAAAATAATTCTTCCTGGGAGTGAAAATTGCATGTTGCCAAATCTATATCGCTAATAATCGAATTTGTGTTCACTTTCTTATTTTGAGGTCGGGTTCCTCGTCAGCAGGTCCCAGGATCTGTGTCCTGGGATTGAAGATTGATGGCAGTTGCCAGAAATGTTGCCAACTCAATTAAAAATAAATTAATATTCTTATTCTTCATCAATAGTATTTTTAATCTATGGTGAAACAACTAAATACCATATATTTAATACTACTCTAATTTAGAGTCGTTGGAATAATAAAAGTTAAACGAATCACATTTAAATTAGTTAGACTAGGTAACAGATGTGAGAAAGTGCGAGGGCCCGACTCGCTACCCTACTACCCTCCAAATCGCATTGCATGCAGCCAACATACAGGGTGATACGATTTTTTTCATTAATTTACGATATTGATATCGTATAAATTGATCTCATTTTTTATACAGTTATACAGGGTGAGCTATATCTAACCCTGTTGAACAAAAGTTGTTCATTTGCATGCCCAGAAGCACCCCTTAAAAGGTTACTGCTGACTTTAAGTTCACGCTGCATATATTTTATACCTGTCTAGTTAACTCGACATACCCTCTTTAATGTCAAAAATGATGTAGTATTTTTTGTAGGGCGATTTGACGTTCTTAAAAAATATCAAATTTAAATAACTATAAGGCCAAATGCTTTTACACATTTACTAATATTACTTTTTGCTTTCGTCTACCTCGTGAGGTCTTTGTAATTTACCATTATTTTAAATTAGGTTTAAATATCACACTTCTCCTATTCTATTATATATAAGCCCTCGTAATACATATCTATACATTTTTTTATTATATTCATATGGGAAAACACAGTTATATCAATATCACATTAAAAAAGAATCAGATAATAAAACCGAAATTGGATTTTCTTCCTATTTACAAACAGTATGTATAGTATTTGTGTATAGAGGATGTGTTTAACTGTGTGCGAGAAAGAGAGAGATATTGTGTGCCTGTGAATTAAGTCATTTTAATACCTATATTTATGTAGAATACGATAATGTATTACTTATGTGCATTAAGTATCTTCAAACTCAAACATCTTATTAATCCTAAGATCTTTTTTTATAAGAAACATCTCGCGTACGTAATAGTTATTGTATTTTTTCTGCAACCTTCTTCTGGCCGCCCTTAGAACAGGTTTTTTTAACCTAGTTAGAGTAGCCATGTTACTTCAGAGCAACAATAAATGACTGGTGTTTAATTTGTCTATATTATATTAATTTAATTCCTTGTCTGAACAAGGAATTAAACATATAATATATAAAAATATATAAAAGAAATACATAATTTGAAAAAAAAATAATGAATCAATTCATTAAAATCTCACCAATCAATCCGTTGCGTTTGTATTAATTGGAGACCTCCTTTACTTTATTCATTCCATGTAGAATTATTATTTTATCACTTTATTTTTTATTATTAATTTACAGGTTAATACTGATTATTGGGCCAACATAAACGCTATTCTATCAATCACGGCATTGCAACACTGCGATAGGGTTGCCAGATGACCATTTGGAAAAAGATTTTTTTTTTTTTTCAAAAAAAAAAGCAGGACTTTCACAATTAAACGAGATTTTTATATAATTTACTTTATTTTATTCATAGAGACTGGACGACAAATCATAAAAAGGAGGGCATGTCCTCCAATAGGATACCATCTGGCAACACACTACACTACACTACACACACACACACTCTACACTGTGATATACAGATAAGATGTCCTAAATTTCGCATTTCGGAACGGTTATCATTTTGATTGTATCGTAACATTTTTTTTAAAATATAAATATTTAGATACAACTTTCTAAACTGATTACATTTAGAAATCTTTATCGAGTTTTTCTCACCATTCTAACCATTCAAGTTTTTTTTATATTTTAAAAATTATATCTACATAATTTAAAAATTAAAAATCCCCAAGCAAAGTCTGTTCTTATAGACCTATCAGCTTACTGCCGATTCTATCTAAATTATGGGAGAAGACTCTCCTAACACGCCTGAAACCAATTCTGGAAGATCAAAAGATAATCCCTGACCACCAATTTGGATTCAGGGAAGCACACTCCACAGTAGAACAGATCCACAGAGTCTATGATAAAGTTAGACAATCGCTGGAACGTAAAGAATACTGCTCTGCGGTCTTCCTTGATATTCAGCAAGCATTTGATAGAGTTTGGCACAAAGGATTGCTCCTCAAAATAAAGCAATGGCTACCACACCCGTTCTATAGCATTCTGAAGTCGTATCTTTCAGACAGATTATTTCAAGTTATCCAACAGGACGCAAGGTCTGGATTCTACGAGATCCAAGCAGGAGTCCCTCAAGGTTCTGTGCTGGGCCCCATTCTCTATACCATCTACACAGCAGACTTTCCGATAACCAGAGGTGTCATGACAGCTACGTTTGCTGATGACACTGCGATACTTTCAAGTAATCCGAACCCACAAACAGCCTCTGACATACTACAAACCCAACTCGATAAAGTTAAGGAATGGCTAAGTAAATGGAGGATCAAGGCTAGCGCTTCTAAATCAAACCATATCACATTCTCTCTACGTAAAGGAGACTGTCCAGCCGTGAAACTGGGAGGCGAAATCCTACCCCCCAAGAATGTCATTAAGTACCTCGGCATGCACCTAGATAGGCGGCTCACCTGGAGAGACCATATTAAGAACAAGAGAACTCAGCTAAATACCAAGTTCAAAAGCATGTACTGGCTTATTGGGCGCGGATCATGCCTTTCACTCGAAAATAAAGTGCTCGTTTATAAAACAATCCTCAAACCGATCTGGACATATGGCATTCAACTATGGGGTACGGCCAGTAACTCCAATATTGAAATACTTCAACGCTTCCAGAACAATGTCCTGAGATCAATCGTCAACGCCCCATGGTTTACAAAAAACATCGAGATCCATGAGTACATTGAAATGCCATTTGTGAAATATGAAGTTAAAAAATACAGTGAGAACTACAATTTCAAACTACAAAAACATATTAATGCACTAGCATCTAACCTCACAAATGTCACTGGAAATGTTAGGCGATTGAAGCGTTTTGACATTTCAGACTTGGCCAGCAGACAATAGCAGACAGGCTCCATATGAAGGTCGACTCTTTGTTGAAGGAGTTAACCTGCACGCCATCTATCGCTCAACACATCTGATTATAGTCCAAAGGACTGATTGCAGATAGGCACGCAAAAAACAAAAAAAAAAAAAAAAAAAAAAAAACATAATTTTAGTGAAAATAAAAAAAGAATATTTCTCAATTTCAATGAATCTTTAAATTTTAGGTCAAACATTTGAAGAAGGAATATTCAATAAAACGCTTAGTTGCCATGGCAACTCCAGCAGATAAATAATAGATTAGGTATTCATTCCAATGAGTGCGACACTCTTATATTGACAGATAAACAAACAATAATATGGAAGTTATGAAATAATTATAAATTAATCGTCAAACACGCTTATAGCAGTTCAGAGCCACCAACTTAGGACGCTGATAAGATCCAAGCTGATAAGGTATTTAGGCGTTATTCACAGCATCCTCAACTAAAGTAGATCCCTCAAAACTTAAGGTCATGTCAACAAAGTGGTGTTTATGACGCTGGACGTTCAAAGGATTGGCCTTTTACCATTTAACAATTCCCAAACTGTATGTACTAATTTATTCAGATTCGAGTTAATTTTTATTATTTTATAATTACACTCGCAAGCATCATTCTAAATAAAAAAATAAGTAAACAAAAATAAACAGTACCTAATTAATATCTTTCTATAAAAGGTACCTGCCATGTTTCTCAAAATCAAAACTAATATTGGTATTTATTATTCAAAGTTATTATCAATTAATTATCCTTTCTTCCTTGTGATCTCGCTTTCAGGACATTGACCGACAAATGACCGAATTTGCATATAAAGCAATCCTGTGATAAATTTAAAGTTACACAATATTTTAAAAAGAAAATCTTATCAACCGATTCGTATGGAAAAGTCGATCTTCCGAGTATTCCAATTTTATATGTAGAAAATCTTATCCTGGTCTTTTTGCAGGACATATCGACGGATTAACAAAACATAAGACCCACATTGGCCTGGAACGACTTGCCTCCTTCAGGACTTGGTGTCGACAACCACCAGCACTTAGCTTCGTTTTATTAGTTTTCTTTGTCGGTCATACATTTTGTTTTGTATATGTTACATAAGAGTATGTGAGGATTACAATTGACAGTAAATAAGTTCACAGTAATTATTTTTGTTTTACATTTTTCAATAAAGAAACATTTTCCTTCTTAATGAGTGGGAATATTAGTCAATATGCAGTCGGTGCATAGCTGGCCTCGTATATGTGACCTACTACTGATGATGATGATCTCGATGATGCTGTTTTGATGGAGATGATGACGATTAGTTATTTTCTGGTGTTTTAGTTTACATTTGATAATACTGACTTTTATTATGTTAGCTTATTTGATCCTGAAAGCTCTACCTTTCATACTAATATGATACAAACATAGTAATAAAAACTGAATAAAATTCAGTATTTCAAATTATTATACCAAAAATATGAAATCTGTAATAAACTGTAAATATTTAGTTATACTGTTTTTTGTTGACTAAGGATAGTATAACTCTCAAAGCCTGGATGCGTGGCATATCGTCCTACTTTCCCAAATATACCTAAGATAGAATAGTAGAGATTTCATTTTTATAGAATGGGCGAAAATAGCACATAATTATTTAACTGAAATGCCTAAGTAATATTATGTTTACTTATAGTTAGTTACATTATTAAAATTACAATACGCACATTACTAACATAACCTAATTCATAAAACAATAAAATATAGTCAACCTTAAAACAGACGATAATTAGCCTAGTCAAGTGGTTAAATTTATAGTAAATAATTATTTTATGACCATATTCATTACCCAAATTGAATAACTAACAGGATATTTTCCGTTAACCTTTAGAGCGATGTAATTCTCTTCAAATTTCTCAAATTTATTCTTCAAATTTATAAGCTACCTTTTAAATAGGGTATTTTCTTACATTACTAGTATTATTTACTAATATTCTTAACTTGAGTGCCTCTACTTTAAATCATGTTTTTTTTATCTAAATCTAAAATGACAGTTTAAACGTTAATTAATATTTTTAATAAAAAAAAAAAAAAAGCCAAAACGATTGGCAACTCGTGCGCAGTGCGTGGAATAAAAGGTTTTATCTGGCCATTAAATATGCTCCGTTTTAAAACTTAACTGCGTAATTGCATACACATATTGTGAAATACGATAACTTGCTCCATATTTTAACATTTATTAATTAACCAATAAGCAAATACGCTATTTTTATGATTTACAAATAAAATACGTTTGTAGGATGATTTTTTGTCAAAATAAAGAGAATTTTAATCTGTACCTATCGCTTAATTATAACTCAATATCGTCAAATGTAAATTTTGACATATTGCTTGTTGTTGAACTTTTTATAACGGTGATTTTTGTGATCTCGATTAATTAAAGCTGATTATGAATCTTTTTATTTTTTCCGATGAACTCCATCGATATGCTTTTGTAAATCTGCTTTCCTTGAACTACTGTAATTGCACTCGCTGCATTTAAATGATCTTATTTTCCGATGAACTCCATCGATATGCGTTTGTAAATGTGCTTTCCTTGAACTACTGTAATTGCACTCGCTGCATTTGAATTTTCTTATTTTCCGATGAACTCCATCGATATGCCTTTGTAAATGTGCTTTGCTTGAACTAGTGTAATCGCACTCGCTGCATTTAAATTTTCTTATCTTTCGATGAACTCCATCGATATGCGTTTCTAAATATGCTTTGCTTGAACTACTGTAATCGCACTCGCTGCATTTAAATTTTCTTATTTTCCGATGAACTCCATCGATATGCGTTTGTAAATATGCTTTGCTTGAACTACTGTAATCACACTCGCTGCATTTAAATGATCTTATTTTCCGATGAACTCCATCGACATGCTTTTGTAAATCTGCTTTCCTTGAACTAGTGTAATCGCACTCGCTGCATTTAAATGATCTTATTTTCCGATGAACTCCAACGATATGCGTTTGTAAATGTGCTTTGCTTGAACTACTGTAATTGCACTCGCTGCATTTGAATTTTCTTATTTTCCGATGAACTCCATCGATATGCCTTTGTAAATGTGCTTTGCTTGAACTAGTGTAATCGCACTCGCTGCATTTAAATTTTCTTATTTTCCGATGAACTCCATCGATATGCGTTTGTAAATATGCTTTGCTTGAACTACTGTAATCACACTCGCTGCATTTAAATGATCTTATTTTCCGATGAACTCCATCGACATGCTTTTGTAAATCTGCTTTCCTTGAACTAGTGTAATCGCACTCGCTGCATTTAAATGATCTTATTTTCCGATGAACTCCAACGATATGCGTTTGTAAATGTGCTTTGCTTGAACTACTGTGATCGCTACTGTGAAATTTTCTTATTTGTCGATTTTGTTTAATCTTAAATTGTTCATCCTTAATCTTCTTTCGAGTATCAGTCAGTGTTGATATCTTTCTTTGTTGTCCTCTGCATTCTAAACACATTAAGTTCGCCCTATTGTGCTTATCTATTGCAGTATTTATTCGGCTGTGTCTGTCAAGAGTACATTTGCAAATGTTACAATTAAAATTGATTGTTTTTAATAATATAATTGGGCTTTTTACACTTTGGACTGTTTGATGATTATATTGATTGTTCAAGAGATTGGTTTCTAATTTTATAAGCTTTGTATTTTCTTCTTCAAAAACATCATCTTGTAGATTTATACTATTCTCGCCCCGGAAACCAAAGCAAATTTCGTTATCAACTTCTGACTTAATAAATCCAGCTGGATTCGATGATTCAAGATTAGTCTTGGATGATTGCTTTTGATGTCCATCAATATTAGTGTTGGTTTGATTGCATTCACTTACTTGCTCATATTGAAAGGTGATATTGTCATCGATTTGCCCGGTTTTAAGTTCGTTTTCCTCCATTTTGATAAAGATAAAGGTATAAACAGTTCGTTTTATCTTCCTTTAGGGTTTCAAAATGTAAATATGACAGTTGCCTGCGTCGTTATGTCATGGATAATGTTTTTTGTTTCTTCTTTTTCTTCGTCGAAAGTGGCAATAAGCCAAAAGCTTAGGCAGTGTGCCAGAAACACATTTTACCTTTTACAATTATAATAATAAATACGAAGAATCGAACTAAAACCGAACTTAACGGGTGGGAAATAGAAAATAAAAAAATAAATAAATTGAAAGCTGGTTAGGAGAGATCAATGTTAAAATAACTTTATAAATTGTAAAATTGTTAGATGCTACCAAATGTGATAAATTGAGAGAAAATTTCATTTTAAGGGACAAGAGAGATCTCTAGAGGGATATTTCTGATGAAACCAGGTTTATTACAAATTACGTTTTGAATGCTGGCATAGAAGGAACCGCGAAATTTAGACCTTAACTTCCAAGAGTTCGTCCACCGCCTAAAAGCAATACCATTCGCTGGTGTGGTATTGCTTTTTTGCCATTCGATGTGCCGAGCGTTTTAGAGAAACTCACAACAATGCCCGTTTGTGCAGTAAAACTTGCAGTAATCATTCGAAAATGTAGCAGTTAATGGAAAGAATATCATGCCACTTGTAAATATTTCATTATTTTTATAATTTCTCTACTATTTATGTCAAATTAAGTAAATAAATAATATTATTGAACTGTAAAATGAGTGATGCGGTGCGAGAAAGAGACCGATAGATACGCAGCCAAGCGGACAAAGAAAGACAAATATATTATTTTTGAGTTCGCACATAATGTTTATTTATTTATTTATTAAACAGGTTTCCCCATTTACACATTACAATTAAAGTAAAAATTAAACTACTAAATGAAAAGAACAACATAACAAACAACAGAAGAGAATAACAAATAAATTGAACTAATCAGGAAAAATACAACGTTAAAATTAAAATAATGCCTTTAGGCACACCTTCATCTTCTCCCAGACTACTCGCGCCTGTGGTACCAACTTGTGATGGGTTGCTTAATTTCCTATCTTCACTTGTGCTTGCGGCACAATAGAGGCGACAGTGAGTTATTTTTTAAATTTGATTAGTTAAAATAAAAAAACAATACAATATAATAGTATGATGACATTCTTTCCATTAATCATAAATTTTAACATAATTCCAGTTTTTTTGGTAAATTTTCACGCGCGCTTAAAAAACCACCCATCACCTTCCTATATACAGAATTATACTTATACTATATACTCCCAAATTGACCTATTTTCAATAATTCCGCAAAAGCTGTCTTAAAATACTATACCAATGCACAAAACCACAGCAAAATTCTTAGTATAGTTCTGTATTAAATCAGTTTTTTTTAAAAAATAAAAGCATAAATTGATGTATTTCATGTGCTTTTTTGTATTCAATAGATGATATATATATAGCTAGATGGCTAGTAGTAGATAGCTGGTACCACAATAAAAACATCGGTACTATTTAGGATTTTTTTAAAGATGATTTCACCAATAAAACTGTTTCCACACAGTGTGTGTGAGACTTGTGTGTGTGAAAATAAACGCGATAACTGCAACACTACGGAAATCGATACAAGCACGGAGAGGAATAGCATATTAATATTATTACTGAGCCAAAAGTGTTTTTTATATTTGCCCCATACGACCCATTGCCCGACACTTCAAAAAATCGGCTGAAATTTCATACGATTAAAATTAAGTTCAACCCAATCCGACTTTTCTCCATTTGTTTCAATCAACTTGTAGACTTTAAGAATGTGTAACGATTTTAAAATCAAAAAATAACAGATACCTTTAAAATGGTTGCTTTTTTTTTCTTTATTTACTATTCTAAGACAAAGCTCGACCCAGCGATTTGGTGGAGGACTGATTCAGTGCTACGAGCAATGAAAGCTTTGGCAGTCGCCGTTCTAATGACACTTCTAATGACCTTCTTGGGAATTGGGAGTTGGAAATTGGGTCTCTATGCTAAATGTTCCTTGAAGTCTGTAACTTTTAGTAAAAGATATTTCAAAATTGAACCAACCTGTTATCGGCTACTCAACAGACTACCACCACCAACCATCAATTATCAACCTACCATCAATTATTATCTTTTAACACACAAGTTGGCATTTTTGAACGCAGGCAAACGTTGGTATTTACAGATTTTGAACTGTGACCTGACATTGTCTCAATACTTCATATATTCTCAATACTTACGATCTAAAGTATAGGTACCACCATCACCAGCGGGTACTCCGCGTACTTTCTCATCGCGGCCGCTCTGTCCTCACATCGGCAAAAGGTCAATTCATTACTGATAAACTTTTCTCCTGTACTTATCCTAGAAAATTTGTCGCATTTGGCCAGGTCAGGCGTTGTGCTGTTAGAGAGAACTAGAAGGTCAAATTATGTTGTCGGGTTAAACAAGTTATATATTTTATTGTAAAACGCCGCCTACAAAACAAAACACCAGCTTTCCTCGAGCGACGATTCGAAATGTGATATTTTACTCGATAAAATTGCGCTAGCAACATTCTTCTGCAAGTCTAGCTGGTAACTGAGGATGATGGTTCAACAACCTCTTAAAATTATTCCACATTTTGATGAGTTATAAATTGACACTGCCAACAGCAGTTCCAGCTTCCTACGGCAGCTGCTGTTGGCTGTTCGCAGCTGAAAACCGCCTAGACCACCACGTCTCCACCTTCTTGTGAATTATGCATCTTGCCATTTTAAAGTTATGGATAAACAAAAACACATTCTAGATTTTATTTTTTTTATTCAGTAAAATATATCATTTGAACAAAAGCTTAACCGAAACACACCACCTATTGGCATTGCTTGTGACAAAAATGTACTCTAATTAATGGCTTGGTATGTGGGTGAAGACAAGTTTAAATGTTCGAAATCTTGCCAGGGTTTTTAGCTTAACCTCTGAGTCGAATGACCCTAAGGTCGGACGATCCCAGGGCGATATAGCAAGCAAAAATAAAAATGACCTGCCTAAAAACCAATATTTTGGCACAGTATAGAGTGGTTACAGTAAGCATGCGAGAAGCGACGTCATCAGGGCTGCTACAAAAAATGTTTCTTAATCCAGTATAAACTACCTACACGCTAAGCGTTTTAACGCGTAGAGGCAAACATTTATAAAACGGTTATTTATCTCATGTTTATTTGTAACAATATTCCGTTTTGGTCAATTTTCCGTCAAAATAATATAAAATAATGTTAATGTTCGGGTAAAAAGAAATACTGCTTGATGGAAAATTCTCTAAAACTGAATATTGTTATCTTAATATATATAAATCTCGTGTCACAATGTTTGTCCTCAATGGACGGCTGAACCACTTAACCGATTATAATAAAATTTGAACACCATGTGCAGTTCGATGTGCACTTGAGAGATAGGATAGTTTAAATCTCAAATTATAGTCGCAATTTTAATTTATCGCTAATTTTTTGTCCGTTATTATTTGGCAGTCATAAAACTGACAGATGTCGATACCTTTCGACTGGGTTGATGGCGCTAATGTCTGTTATTATTTGACAGTGACAGTTATTCGACGCAAACGTATTAAAAGAGCCCATCAGTTGGCAGAACAAATTGAATCAAGAAATCCAGCTCAAAGAATCAGGACAGCAGGTCATGCACAAGAATCTCAAGAACAGTGTAACGAACGTCTTCAAGAGAATATCATAAGAACAAGAAAATTATTATTTTCAGTCAAATGCCACCGAAAAAATCTAACCTCAACAACGCGAGCGGCAAACGTCAAAACGCAAACGTCAAAACTACGATCGGAATAATATATTCACTTACGAGATGCTGTTGCTGGAAACATCGATGGAAATTTAAATCCCAATGACATCGGTAATGCTTTCATTTTACCTTCAAGCTACATCGGCAGTCCACGGAACATGCAGGAATACATACAAGATGCGATGACTTACGTACGTCATTACGGCCGACCGGATTTATTTATTACATTCACATGTAATCCGAATTGGGAAGAGATACAAACTTTACTATTGCCAGGACAACAAGCCATTCATCGTCATGATTTAACTGCACGTGTGTTTAAACAAAAATTGAAATCCTTAATTGATTTTATTGTTAAATATACAATTTTTGGTATCACACGTTGTTGGCTGTATACGATAGAGTGGCAAAAGCGAGGTTTGCCTCATGCCCACATTTTGGTTTGGCTTAAAGATAGAATCCGTCCTGAAGAAATCGATCAAATAATTTCAGCCGAAATTCCAGACCCATTAATTGATCAAGAATTATTTGATATTGTCACCAAACACATGATCCATGGGCCATGCGGTGTTTTCAACATGACCTCACCGTGCATGGAAAATGGAAAATGTAAAAAAAACTTCCCAAAGCCGCATACGAATGACACGATCACGGATATTGATGGTTATCCAATGTATCGCCGCAGAAGTACTGAGAATGGTGGCCACACATTTACAATGCGACTGCCGAACTTTCCAAATCAAGTTGAGTTTGATAATCAGTGGGTGGTACCATACTCACCACTACTTTCAAAAACTTACAAAGCTCATATCAATGTTGAGCTTTGCAGTTCTGTTAAATCAATTAAGTATATTTGTAAATATGTAAACAAAGGCAGTGATTTGGCCATATTTGAAGTAAAAAACGTAAATAAAAATGACGAAATAGCACGATACCAAATGGGCAGATACATTAGCAGCAATGAAGCTATTTGGCATATTCTCAGCTTTCCCATCCACGAAAGAGATCCTGCTGTCCAACATCTGGCAATACATCTTGAAAACGGTCAACGTGTATACTTCACTGAAGAAAATGTTCTCCAAAGAGCGTTCGAAGCTCCGAAAACGACTCTAACTGAATTTTATACATTGTGTCAAAAACCTGATGTTTTTGGCCAATTCGCGAAGACATTGGTGTATGGTGATGTTCCACGTTATTTCACATGGAACAAATCCAGTAAAAAATGGGAGCCACGGAAACAAGGAAAACCACATCCTTCCATTACAGGCATATTCAAAGCTAAGACATTGGGGAGACTTTACACGGTACATCCAAAGCAACGTGAGTGCTTCTATTTACGTTTGTTATTGGTGAATGTTCCCGGACCAACGTCTTTTGAATTTTTACGAACAGCTAATGGTCGAGTATTCAATACATACCAGGATGCATGTCGTGAACTGCAATTGCTAGAAGACTATAACCATTGGGACTTAACGCTTGCTGATGCTGCGTTGACATCAACACCGAATAACATTCGTCAGTTGTTTGCAATTATTTTGGCGACATGTTATCCCTCGCAAGCACAAACTTTGTGGGAAAAATATAAAAATTGTATGACAGAAGACATCTTGCACCGAATTAGACAAACAAATCAATGCCAAAACATAGATTATACACCAGAGATGTACAATGAAGCATTGGTCTTGATCGAGGATTTATGTGTTCTTATTTCAAATTTACCACTTAATCATTATGGTATGCCATCACCTAATCGTCCAGCCACCGACTTAGTCAATACCGATTTACAACGAGAAAATCAATATGACCATGGAAGTTTAGCAACAATTATCATGAACAGTGAACCATTACTGACAGCAGAACAAAAAATTATTTATGATCGGATTATGCTGGCTGTTGCTGCTGAACAAGGCGGTTTTTTTTTCTTGGATGCACCCGGTGGAACCGGTAAGACATTTTTAATATCGTTGATTCTTGCCAAAATACGGTCGCAACAAAAAATCGCATTAGCATTAGCATCGTCAGGCATTGCGGCTACTTTACTGGATGGTGGGCGAACAGCACATTCAACATTCAAGCTGCCATTGGACGTTCATAATAAACCAGATGCAATGTGTAACATCAAAAAGAATAGTGGAATAGCTGCAGTGTTGCGGAAGAGTTCTATAATAATTTGGGATGAGTGCACAATGGCACACAAATATTCACTTGAAGCATTAAACAGAACTATGCAAGATTTAAACAGCAATAATAAACTTTTCGGTGGTGCTATCTTACTTTTGTCTGGTGACTTCCGGCAGACCTTACCGGTTATACCTCGCTCTACTTTCGCGGATGAGATTAATGCATGTTTGAAACAATCATTCTTATGGCGAAGTGTTGAAACACTTCGATTGACCATAAATATGCGAGTACAATTGCAAAATGATCCATCAGCACTAATATTTTCCGAACAACTACTAGATATTGGGAACGGTAAAATAAAACTGCAACCAAATACGCAATGCATTAAACTACCAGACAATTTTTGCACTGTTGTTCAGGATAAAACTGAATTGATTCAGAGTATTTTCCCGGATATACAGAATAATTATTTGAATCATGAATGGCTTAGTCAACGGGCGATTTTGGCAGCCAAAAACGTTGATGTTGACGAAATTAACTTCCAGATACAACAGTTGTTACCAGGCGATCTGATGTCTTTTAAATCAATCGATACTGTTGTTGATGAAAATGAAAGTGTAAATTTTCCGATTGAATTTTTAAATTCATTAGATATCCCTGGAATGCCACCACATAATCTTCGATTAAAGATTGGTTCCCCTATTATTCTCCTCCGTAATTTGAATCCACCTCAATTATGTAACGGTACGCGTTTGGTCATCAAAAAGATCACCGTAAACATTCTTGAAGCAACCATTTTGGCTGGGAAGTTTAAAGGAAAAGTGGTCCTGCTGCCACGTATTCCGATGATACCATCAGATTCTACCATACCCTTCAAAAGGCTACAGTTTCCAATTCGTTTAGCTTTCGCCATGTCTATAAATAAATCTCAAGGTCAAACAATGTCCATTTGTGGTTTAGATTTGGAAAATCCATGTTTTTCTCATGGGCAACTATATGTTGCGTGTTCACGTGTTGGGAAACCGTCGAATCTATTTGTGTTAGCTAAAGACAGGTTAACCAAAAACATTGTGCACCGATTGGTGTTAAATTAAATTGAAATTGAAAGTATTTATAATTCAAAAAAAAAGATATTAATGTTTAAAAGTTTAAGACTGTCTGCCTTGCCTACCTCATTCATGAGTTTAAGCGTCACATGTTATTTACTGTATTATACTGTAATATACTTATATTTGTTATAAAATTAAATGGAAATAATAAATCTGATAAATTTTTATTTTTTACCTATTGATTTCTGCTTAGTATCAAGTGTAAGAACATTTTAATTAATTGTGTTCAACGTACTTCCCCTTCAAATCTCAATCCAGTGAATTTGTATACCAACATCAACATTTTCGTCTTTGTTCGTAAATAATTTCATTGTACTAAAGGGTTATAGTAGTAGAAAGTCAAATAAGGAGATCAGCATATTTTTTTACAAATACCATCTGTGTGAAAAAGCATAGTGGACTCCGTGACTGATGTTCTCTTATTGTTCCTCTTAGATTGTTTACTATAATGTAATATAACAAAAACTTTAGCCACAGCAACGCGTGGCCGGGTCAGCTAGTCTTAATATATATAAATCTCGTGTCACAATGTTTGTCCTCAATGGACGGCTGAACCACTTAACCGATTATAATAAAATTTGAACACCATGTGCAGTTCGATGTGCACTTGAGAGATAGGATAGTTTAAATCTCAAATTATAGTCGCAATTTTAATTTATCGCTAATTTTTTGTCCGTTATTATTTGGCAGTCATAAAACTGACAGATGTCGATACCTTTCGACTGGGTTGATGGCGCTAATGTCTGTTATTATTTGACAGTGACAGTTATTCGACGCAAACGTATTAAAAGAGCCCATCAGTTGGCAGAACAAATTGAATCAAGAAATCCAGCTCAAAGAATCAGGACAGCAGGTCATGCACAAGAATCTCAAGAACAGTGTAACGAACGTCTTCAAGAGAATATCATAAGAACAAGAAAATTATTATTTTCAGTCAAATGCCACCGAAAAAATCTAACCTCAACAACGCGAGCGGCAAACGTCAAAACGCAAACGTCAAAACTACGATCGGAATAATATATTCACTTACGAGATGCTGTTGCTGGAAACATCGATGGAAATTTAAATCCCAATGACATCGGTAATGCTTTCATTTTACCTTCAAGCTACATCGGCAGTCCACGGAACATGCAGGAATACATACAAGATGCGATGACTTACGTACGTCATTACGGCCGACCGGATTTATTTATTACATTCACATGTAATCCGAATTGGGAAGAGATACAAACTTTACTATTGCCAGGACAACAAGCCATTCATCGTCATGATTTAACTGCACGTGTGTTTAAACAAAAATTGAAATCCTTAATTGATTTTATTGTTAAATATACAATTTTTGGTATCACACGTTGTTGGCTGTATACGATAGAGTGGCAAAAGCGAGGTTTGCCTCATGCCCACATTTTGGTTTGGCTTAAAGATAGAATCCGTCCTGAAGAAATCGATCAAATAATTTCAGCCGAAATTCCAGACCCATTAATTGATCAAGAATTATTTGATATTGTCACCAAACACATGATCCATGGGCCATGCGGTGTTTTCAACATGACCTCACCGTGCATGGAAAATGGAAAATGTAAAAAAAACTTCCCAAAGCCGCATACGAATGACACGATCACGGATATTGATGGTTATCCAATGTATCGCCGCAGAAGTACTGAGAATGGTGGCCACACATTTACAATGCGACTGCCGAACTTTCCAAATCAAGTTGAGTTTGATAATCAGTGGGTGGTACCATACTCACCACTACTTTCAAAAACTTACAAAGCTCATATCAATGTTGAGCTTTGCAGTTCTGTTAAATCAATTAAGTATATTTGTAAATATGTAAACAAAGGCAGTGATTTGGCCATATTTGAAGTAAAAAACGTAAATAAAAATGACGAAATAGCACGATACCAAATGGGCAGATACATTAGCAGCAATGAAGCTATTTGGCATATTCTCAGCTTTCCCATCCACGAAAGAGATCCTGCTGTCCAACATCTGGCAATACATCTTGAAAACGGTCAACGTGTATACTTCACTGAAGAAAATGTTCTCCAAAGAGCGTTCGAAGCTCCGAAAACGACTCTAACTGAATTTTATACATTGTGTCAAAAACCTGATGTTTTTGGCCAATTCGCGAAGACATTGGTGTATGGTGATGTTCCACGTTATTTCACATGGAACAAATCCAGTAAAAAATGGGAGCCACGGAAACAAGGAAAACCACATCCTTCCATTACAGGCATATTCAAAGCTAAGACATTGGGGAGACTTTACACGGTACATCCAAAGCAACGTGAGTGCTTCTATTTACGTTTGTTATTGGTGAATGTTCCCGGACCAACGTCTTTTGAATTTTTACGAACAGCTAATGGTCGAGTATTCAATACATACCAGGATGCATGTCGTGAACTGCAATTGCTAGAAGACTATAACCATTGGGACTTAACGCTTGCTGATGCTGCGTTGACATCAACACCGAATAACATTCGTCAGTTGTTTGCAATTATTTTGGCGACATGTTATCCCTCGCAAGCACAAACTTTGTGGGAAAAATATAAAAATTGTATGACAGAAGACATCTTGCACCGAATTAGACAAACAAATCAATGCCAAAACATAGATTATACACCAGAGATGTACAATGAAGCATTGGTCTTGATCGAGGATTTATGTGTTCTTATTTCAAATTTACCACTTAATCATTATGGTATGCCATCACCTAATCGTCCAGCCACCGACTTAGTCAATACCGATTTACAACGAGAAAATCAATATGACCATGGAAGTTTAGCAACAATTATCATGAACAGTGAACCATTACTGACAGCAGAACAAAAAATTATTTATGATCGGATTATGCTGGCTGTTGCTGCTGAACAAGGCGGTTTTTTTTTCTTGGATGCACCCGGTGGAACCGGTAAGACATTTTTAATATCGTTGATTCTTGCCAAAATACGGTCGCAACAAAAAATCGCATTAGCATTAGCATCGTCAGGCATTGCGGCTACTTTACTGGATGGTGGGCGAACAGCACATTCAACATTCAAGCTGCCATTGGACGTTCATAATAAACCAGATGCAATGTGTAACATCAAAAAGAATAGTGGAATAGCTGCAGTGTTGCGGAAGAGTTCTATAATAATTTGGGATGAGTGCACAATGGCACACAAATATTCACTTGAAGCATTAAACAGAACTATGCAAGATTTAAACAGCAATAATAAACTTTTCGGTGGTGCTATCTTACTTTTGTCTGGTGACTTCCGGCAGACCTTACCGGTTATACCTCGCTCTACTTTCGCGGATGAGATTAATGCATGTTTGAAACAATCATTCTTATGGCGAAGTGTTGAAACACTTCGATTGACCATAAATATGCGAGTACAATTGCAAAATGATCCATCAGCACTAATATTTTCCGAACAACTACTAGATATTGGGAACGGTAAAATAAAACTGCAACCAAATACGCAATGCATTAAACTACCAGACAATTTTTGCACTGTTGTTCAGGATAAAACTGAATTGATTCAGAGTATTTTCCCGGATATACAGAATAATTATTTGAATCATGAATGGCTTAGTCAACGGGCGATTTTGGCAGCCAAAAACGTTGATGTTGACGAAATTAACTTCCAGATACAACAGTTGTTACCAGGCGATCTGATGTCTTTTAAATCAATCGATACTGTTGTTGATGAAAATGAAAGTGTAAATTTTCCGATTGAATTTTTAAATTCATTAGATATCCCTGGAATGCCACCACATAATCTTCGATTAAAGATTGGTTCCCCTATTATTCTCCTCCGTAATTTGAATCCACCTCAATTATGTAACGGTACGCGTTTGGTCATCAAAAAGATCACCGTAAACATTCTTGAAGCAACCATTTTGGCTGGGAAGTTTAAAGGAAAAGTGGTCCTGCTGCCACGTATTCCGATGATACCATCAGATTCTACCATACCCTTCAAAAGGCTACAGTTTCCAATTCGTTTAGCTTTCGCCATGTCTATAAATAAATCTCAAGGTCAAACAATGTCCATTTGTGGTTTAGATTTGGAAAATCCATGTTTTTCTCATGGGCAACTATATGTTGCGTGTTCACGTGTTGGGAAACCGTCGAATCTATTTGTGTTAGCTAAAGACAGGTTAACCAAAAACATTGTGCACCGATTGGTGTTAAATTAAATTGAAATTGAAAGTATTTATAATTCAAAAAAAAAGATATTAATGTTTAAAAGTTTAAGACTGTCTGCCTTGCCTACCTCATTCATGAGTTTAAGCGTCACATGTTATTTACTGTATTATACTGTAATATACTTATATTTGTTATAAAATTAAATGGAAATAATAAATCTGATAAATTTTTATTTTTTACCTATTGATTTCTGCTTAGTATCAAGTGTAAGAACATTTTAATTAATTGTGTTCAACGTACTTCCCCTTCAAATCTCAATCCAGTGAATTTGTATACCAACATCAACATTTTCGTCTTTGTTCGTAAATAATTTCATTGTACTAAAGGGTTATAGTAGTAGAAAGTCAAATAAGGAGATCAGCATATTTTTTTACAAATACCATCTGTGTGAAAAAGCATAGTGGACTCCGTGACTGATGTTCTCTTATTGTTCCTCTTAGATTGTTTACTATAATGTAATATAACAAAAACTTTAGCCACAGCAACGCGTGGCCGGGTCAGCTAGTATATTATATGTTTATGCGCTTTAAGGGGAAAATACGACATTCAGTGACACTTCACTCACTTGATTTTCTCAGTGCAATCTATTGGCAATTTACTACTTGGAATAATATAATTATAATAGATATATAAAATATTAATTATATTATACTGTTATGTAATGTAATATACTCAGTTCAACCAAACAAAAACACAAAAAGTTTTTTTTAAGTCATCATGTACTTACTGCATAACTGGATAGAAATATAAAATGAGTCTTGGTAGTGGGTGTAACCTAAAAGTTAATTTTTCAGTGCAGGGTCAACGAATAAGCATAAAGTTAATTTATAAATCATTAACACTTAATTTTTTCTATCGCTTGGACAAGTTTCTATTAGTGAATTTTATTATATAATAAATTCGTAACATTATGAATAACTTTTAAAATAATCTCAGGAAAACATTCATCTCTAAATGTAGTCATTTCAATAAATCATTACCAACATTTGCGCTTATATTGTTTTCGAAATAACTTGGAATATTTTTTTCATCTTTACTATTTGGGTGACAAAATCGGCGGTGGCATTTTTAATCTGCCAAATGGAAACGTATTTTTATCACATGCTCTCAATATATGTCATTTTTCGTCTAATGAAACATGGCATCACATTTATGTTTTCTTTCACAGTTAATGGGTAACCTGATACATAACCTGATCATTTAATTTTAATATTATATCGTCAAAATCGTAATCACAATTAGTTCTGAATATGATTATTTCAAAATGAACACGGCAGTTGTTAAACGATTTTCGGAAATTATAACTCTTCAAAAGAGAACTTACGCGAATAAAGGATGATAATATTTTTTATGATAGGTGAAGTACGGGTAATATACTAACGGGTGTTTTTTTTAGAGGCGTGGTTTTCAATCTGGCACTACTTTTTTCGTAGTTGGTGTTTTTGACAGCTGTCACTTGATTTATGCTCAGTTAGGTTTGCCATTTCATAATGAATAGACTTATAGGAATAAGTCTATTCATTGAACAACGTGGCGTGGCCTCCAAGATCGTGCGATTTAACACCGCTGGACTATTTTTTGTGGGGTTATGTGAAGTCGCTTGTCTACGCAGATAAGCCGGATGCGATTAACGCCTTGGAAGAGAATATTCGGCGCGTTATTGCTGACATACGGCCCAACTTGCTGCAAAAAGTGGTTGAAAATTGGGCCTCTCGGCTGGAATTTGTTCGAGTCAGCCGCGGCGGCCACTTACCCGAAATCATTTTTAAAACATAATGGCAAACCCTTATCTTTATAATAAAACTAAATTCTTAGCCATAACATCAAATTATATGCGTTTTATCTCTTCTTGAAAACTTCTTGAATTAATTTTTAATTTGAGGATTATATTTGACTGTTTAATTAGTTTAATTATTTTATTGACGTTTTTTATGTTTGTCGGCAATTGATTTAAATTTTAGTATTTTTACGTAGTTTTATTCTGATTATTTGACGCTATGGGGGGGGGGCTGCTTTTGGTCTTACTTTGGTCACCATTTTTGCAAATTCTACGTTTATTCCTATAACTTTGTAGGAATAATTCGTTCTTACGCTTAACATAATGAGTATTTTAGTTTTGTATTTTGCTTAGGATATTCCTTAAATGACATTCAATGCCATCAAAATCTTTGTCATTTGGCAAGAAACTATGCCCTGAGCATAGACATTTTAAAGTTATAGTCAGGAGCGAAGGATGGGAATGTAAAGGTGTCTTCAAAGCATTAAATGGCGAGTATCTGATGGAAGATTGCTCTCTAGGTCATTCAGAAGGGCAGAACCTACTTCATGGGCACCTTTTCCTGCAACAACTTCTAACCTTAAATAACAAAAGCTTTTGCCTAATTTGGCACTTTGTATACCAACGTTTTTATCATTTTTAACCATTTTCACCATAAAACGGCCTCTGCCCTCCATAGTACTTAGTGTTTTACAATACTTTTAGTTCACATTAAGATTGGACAGGTAGAGACTAAATTCAAATGTGATCATAACCTATAAACGATAACAGTCAGAATAAATATTTTTCGAAGAAACATCCAAACCGCATAATGAACTGATATCTAAAATGAAATATTTTAATGAGAGACATTCAACCCACGTGGTTGTTTTTTATAATTTGAATCGTTTGCTAATTATCAATTATTATATTTATTGAAAACAAACCAACCCACATGGATGTTTTAATTTCAAACGAACCGAGTATATTTTTATATTTTTTGAATAAATTCAAACCACATGCATTTTGGCGGCTAAAATTGTCAGTCCGCTTTCATCGAAAACCATTGACATTTCACTTTAATACCATTTTCAGGCATGTTTTTAGGAAATAAATTTATAATGTTTTCATTAAACCATTAATTTTAGGAGGATATTAAAATGTTTTCTTTAATTTTTATGCATTTACTAGAAGTGTGGTTGATTTTAAGTTATTTTGTGGTGAATGGAAATGATAGATTAGGTTAATAGAAACGAGTATTGAGGTGATTAGAAACAATGTTGTCGGGGCGGGCAACTATTGTTACTAGTGATAATATATCTATCTGTTGTATAATTTTGTAGGGAAAATTTGTCAACGTGATAATGATAATGTATGGTAATTTTATATTCTCTGTTATTTGTAGGAACATTCGTTAATCATGCCTCGTAGATATATATGAAATCCGAGAGGAAAACGCTACGTCAAACACGATTCAGAAAATATAGCTAAGGCCTTAAATAACATAGAAAAGTTAAATATATCATACCGCGCTTGCAGCTGAAAAATATGGAATTAATTATTCTGTTTTATGCAGAAACAAAAACCGAAATTTAAAAAGGAATGGTGGACAGAAGGTATTAAATGAAAATGTTAAAAGGTATATTGTTGAAACTATCGACAATGTATCATCAAACGTCAACGTCAAAATAATATGGCAAAAAATCTTTTGCTAAACTGCAAGACATAAAAATAAAGCAGCGATTGGTTTCAATGCCAAGTTTGCAAACATCGTATAAGTGGATCGTGCAGCGGGGAATCTTTTCCGGTTAGCACTTTATTTGCAATGTTTACTTTGGTGATGACAGCGACGATAACTTGGTTGATTAAACATTTTTTTTACCAAATAATAACATTTTCTTTTAGGCGGAATATTCTAATTCTTCTTCATTTCATAATTTATAGTGTTTATAATAAAAAAAAAACCTTGCCGTTTAAACTTCTTCTTTTATTAAAATATATTATTATAGGTCCTGTTACTGAATAATAGTATGTTAGGTTTAATATGTCCCTATCTCCCCGATCCCAATCTTACGTTTCGATTGACTCCATCGCTCGTTGCCATTCACCAAGTTAGGAATACTAATAGAAACAAGGTTTAAAACAAAAAAAAAATAGTTATGAAACCCTTATTTCATTGCAGCACTTCGAATAGAAATAAGTAGACTAGCATGGGACTATTCAATTCATAAAGTGCACCTTAAGCTCTGCAAAATGGTCGATGGTTTGAACATTTGTTTCTATTCATCCCAATCTACGGTAATTAAAACAAATGAAGAAGACTGCAGTCATTTTGCCAACGCATTGACAGCTGCCAAGTAAACTTAAATAATAAAAAAAAAGTCGACACTAATAGCCGGTAGGTACTAAAAAGTGAGACCTGTTTTTTTTAACGGTAAATCTTCAGAAATGGTGACATTATATTTTTTACTTTTTTCCTCTATTCGTTTTTGTTATCAAACGGCGTTGTTACCTACTTCTAACGAAGAATAATCAATAAATTGCAATCGGCACTAAAGTTTTATGATGTGTTGCAATCGTAAACGTGACGTAAATCGGATTATTTTGTTTCTTCCTGCGTTTAAGTATTCATGAACGTTTTCTCTTTACCTTTGTTTTGTTTTATTTTGCAGAATTTCTCTCAGAACAAACCGAATGAAATGGTTAAAAGCATGGCTTTGAATTTAGTTGTTTATGTTTTAACGAGCATTCGGCGTAATTTTAACAGCGCCGTCGACGCCATCGCCGCCTTTCTGTGGGACTCAAAGAAGCAGTCAATAGCGGACGTCGAGAAGAGCAATGCCGTCCTTCTCGAAAGCGTCACCAGCCTGGCCTTGCGGATTAAATCTAGGCAAATGACCTCAGAGGAGCTGGTCAGGCTTTGCATCGCGCGAATCAAAGAGGTAAAATGTTACTAATATTAGGCAGGCAGGCATCTCAATATTAAAGAAGTTCTTTCTTTTTTAAGTGTTCATTCGAACCGTTTTAGCTGATTTGTTGTCTTAGTAGATTCAACGACATTCTGGCGGCCTATTCCATACTTCCATGACTCCGTTGCTTATGTTTTCTGGACTGGCCTAAGTTGGCTCGCTTCAATCCGAGGAGTTTTTATCGTAAGCAAATATTCTTCAGTCACAGTGGGGATTTTTAAGTATCCAGTCGCTCGCTTAGGCACTTCAAAGCCCTTTTCATAATTAGACCTCAAACTGCTCAAAGCTGTAATGGCTCAACATCAATATTCATGTTTGTGTCTGCCGGCCCTAATGACCAATATTATCTCTTTAGGTTGAATGCCGAATACCTGGACGTACTTATATGCATACCGATGGCGGTTTGTGTGCAATGAAAGAAGTGGTGCATAACATTTGAGGGGGTTAGGAACTGGGCGGTGAATCCCCCTTTTTGTCGCAAACAATTGTTTTGCACATTGCTATTGGGGAACTGTAAAAATTAGATCTTTTCGAAGAACTGTATTTTCATCGTGAGCGCGAGCTTCAAAACTCTACAAAATTGAACGCAATCAATGATTTTAGATAAAATTCATCTACCTATATTCTCATAAAATAATTTTATTAAAAAACGAAAGCATTTGTCCAACCTTTGCCGAATATAAATTTTACCGGATAATATCTGACTTTGTGTGTTTTTTGATAAACTAGCAATATCATGAATGCCAGATTCAGTCCACGATTTATCGCCACCAAAAATAGTACACGGAAAACAAAAAAACTGTAATTACATTCATTACATTAAAATTGTAATTACTCGGACGACTCATACCCGTTGCAACCAAACAAACGTAACATTTGTTTGGGAACTTCCCTCATACTACTAAAGCTTGCTATGATAAAGGTTTTTCTCTAGGTTAGGAACACTATTTAGGTTAGAAAATCACTAACGGAGAGAAATCTACGCAGGAACAGATAAGGGCGAGGGCAAGGGCGTCAAGACTAATCCATTGAGCGTTGTGTAAGCAGGTGTGAGTGGCCATCGTGTTTTGTTGAGGACATATTTTATACTGCTCACAGCATTCAGAGCACGTTCGTAAACCTTACGATCTGAATGAACCATTTTGAAATTATGAATTAGTTATAAATATATCACAAGAATAAAAATAAAAAATAATTCGCCCAGCTTTACTTAACAAAGCTTGAATAATTGACAGCCATATTTAATTAAGTAATTCTTACAAAGTAAATGTTTTCATAAATTAAAAAACAAACCAGTTTTTACCTTCAAAATAGATTCCTTTTAGCTAGAATTGATGAGGCTTCTGAAGAAAGGTTGAGCATCGCAACCTTCACGTCGAGTGCAAAGAGACGCCCAAGTCAATCAATGAGCACTTTTTGAATCAGATCTTTTCTTTGGCAACAAAAGTACTTTTTTCTTTTAAAATCCTCCTAAAAACAAGTTGAAAATGTCATTTACACAAAATTGTCCAACTTTGAAACTCTGAAACATAAATATAATGGTCCCATAATACCCTATTTTTTTTAAAACAAAAAGTAGACAAAAACAAGCGACCGCAGTTGCAGCACAGTTTGTGAATGTCTGGTTTCAGGTGAACCCCGTATTGAACGCCGTCACCGACCAGAGATACGATTTGGCAATCAAAGAAGCCAAAGCAATCGATAAACAGATTTCAGATGGAACTGACGAAACAACCTTTAAGAACAAGCCTTTTCTAGGTTAGAATTTCAGCGCTTTTTGTATTCATATCGAGCAACGATCTTTTAAAACATATAGATACGGCAACTGAGGGTGAAAAACGCACACGCGATGGCATACGACTCGCTCGCTCTCATATGCCATCGCGATAAGTCTCTATCCAGCATGGCCGAGTGTTGCGGCACGCGAAACGGCGGGGGGAATCTACCGGTGTCGGGTTTTTACAATAACGATGATGCCATATCTATATGTTTTTAAAAAACGTTGATGTCAAGGTTTATTGGGACAGCTTTCGGACTTTGAGATCATTAATTCAAAGTTAACCCATCACATTACTTAATTGACTCGAAAATAGCAGGAACTAAGGGCAGTGAAATTTGTGGGTTCGAATGAATTGTCTCCAGATCCTCTTTACCGTGTGGCCAATACTATTAAGTGTCCAAAATTGCACTGGTTATTACGAAACCTTACTAAATGCAATGTCAAATCATATTTCTTACAATTAGGAGTGGAACAGAGTAAACTCCCACAAACGCCTGCTATCAGCAATCATGCAATCAATCATGGAGAACGGCGAGTGCCCAGAGAAAATGCCCTCACCCCCAAAGTTGTTGGTTTCTTGGATTGCTGACCAGGTGCACGGTGTGTCGTTCGCAACAAGCGAGCAGGACAAAATTATTTCTTACACTTTTCTGCTTTTTTATGTTCAATATAAAAGTAGATAATTCATGAGGCTCAAGGAAAAAATGCAACATCGGTAAAATTTAAATTAAATTCAAAGAAAAATGGTTGACAATAGTCCTAATCTGTTTAAATATTCAGATTTTAAAGATGGCCGATTTCTCTGTTATCTCTAACTATTCTTTTTAACATCTGTATTTCATCCAATATTTTGCCGGATGAATGGTGAATGGCCACAGTGGTCCCTATATTTAAAAGTGGTTCCAGAAGCGATCCCCTCAACCACCAGCCTATTAGTTTGACTTGTATAATCTGCAAAATCTTGGAGTGGTTAGTTGGTACACTTAATTCTTTTAGTTTCTTTCGTCAGGAGCAATTCGGCTTTCGCAAAGGGTTTTCATGCGAGGCGGCTCTCTCAAACTATAGCTAATGCCTTAGATGGTGAACTTGGGGTTCATTCTATATTTTTAGACTTTGCAAAAGCTTTTGACGTCGTCCCTCATTCGGGTTTAATGAATAAACTTAGAATCTACCTGTTGATCCTAAAGTGGTTCTTGGATTGGGTCATTTTTGTCTAAAAAGAGTCTACAGGTTTCTGTTGGAAAGGCTTTTTCCCATTTAGTTTCCGTGCCATCCGGAGTACCGCAAGGTAGTGTTATTGGCCCTATCTTATTTCTTATATTCATAAATGACCTACCTGCTTGTGGTAATTCACTCATGCAACTTTTTGCAGATGATAGTGTCATATTTAAGATAGTAAGGAATAAGTTAGATTGTGAAACACTCAAAACGATCTAGATGCGGTGGTCCAACGGGTTAAACAAAATGGCATGCGATTTGTTGGCCAGAAAATTGAATGTATGCCTGTTTGTTTGTCCTGTATGATGTTCCATACTATTCATCCGATTTTGATGAAATTTGGTATGGAGATGGCTTGAACCATGGGGAAGAACACGGCTACTTTTCTTTTAAGAATTGAGTGCCGCAGACACGCGTTGTCGGTCACCTAAGGAGCTGTTGCGAAAAACCGAATTTAGGCACGCAAATGGGGAAAATATCTGAGCAACTCAACGATACCCTCCCAACCGTGAGATATGAAACCTCCTCCGTGTGATGATTAACCTGTCCTTTGCCCGGACTGTGGATTTACAGACGAACAAACCCTTCCAATTTTGGTCAGACCGCAAATTTACGGTCGACGCAATCGGCTAGTATTGAGTTATTATTAAAAAGTTTGCCATATCGGGTGTTGAATTATATATCATTTGAATTTATTCATAACTACATCGTTTATACAAAAATAACAAAAATCATACCCCCCATTTTTATATTTCTTCGCCTACAACAGTCAGATTGCAACGCATTTCTTGTTGTTTTTTTTTTGCGGATTTTAGACTAAATAAAGTGATTACAAGCTATTATATTTTTATAAAATTACGTAAATATAGTGTCGATGTATTATTAAGGCCCTCAGCTTTGTTCTGAAATCTATGTATGTTTACATATTTTGGACCGACAATTTCTTTTATAATAATATAAAAAAAGCTGTTGAAATTATAATATATATTCAAATATTTATAAAAATGTTTCGATATATATTGTAACATCTTCTAACCGATTTTATTTAGAAATGTAATTGTTTATCGAATTAAATGCAAGAGATATTACATTTTTTTATTACTTTAGGAAAAATTGCATTTCGAAAATATACATAATTTGTTGAAATAAAAAGAAATAGCTTATAAAGCAATAATAAAAATTAAATTTGATAGTTCTCATATATTTATTTAAAAATAAATATTATGACACAAGTGACTGAGATCTCTCAAGTATCTACGGCTATTTTTTTTTATTTATTATTTCTCACGGTAAAAAAATATAAAATACTTTTAACTAGTTTTAATTGCTATCTAGGAACATAGTAAAAAATTAAAACTAGTCATCGCTTTACTTTAGTTCTTTTTATAGCATCCAATATAAAATTTGCCAACTTTTGACATTTTATTTGTTTTATATATATTTCTGTATAGTTAGTAATGAAACCATATTCTAGAGAATTTTATAGCTATTCAAAATAGCTGATGTTTTCAACATAACATACATATTTTTTTTTTAAATAAGAATTTTACTAAGTGCCCCATTTTACTCCATTTTTTAAAATTTCGCCGGGGCAAAATATGTACAGATTCGTTGTTGCTCGGGCAAGAATATTGATGGCCAGGATGAAACCCTTCTCTTCAGAAGAAGTCCTCAGGATAAAACACCCCTGATGTCTCTTTTTCTTCAAAGAAATCCTCTTCTCATATTCTTTTTATGTACTCTAGAAATGCTTAAAATTTCATACATATGTTTTCGGTTTGAAAGGGAAGTGGCTTTTAATTAAATTGTTTTAATTTTTAAACCCCGCTTATTGCTTTGATCACTTGTTTAAGTACTAATAATATCAAAACCCCTCTAACATCACTTCTATATATCCCTCACTCGCAAAGCGCACTCACTTGAAAACGACAGACTTTATTAGCTGGTTATTTTGGGCAATTTCCTATCCAAAATAATGATTTATTTTATAATATTTGGTAATGACTATTTCAGGGGTTCCATTTACCGCTAAAGAGTCCTTCACAGCAAAGGGTTTGCTCAACACTTTGGGTCTAAAGGCACGTTTATACACGCGGGCCGACGAAGACGCCGAGGTTAGTAGTCTCTTAAGGGCCCGTTCCACCCAATTTACGCTCATCGCTTTACTGATGAAAATAAATACATTTTTTAATAATGTCTGGTGAGGGTGAATAATATTTAGATATTTTTTAACTTTTCAAGTAGTTCAAACATAGCTCATAGTGTTTAACGCATTTTATCGCATTTTGCGCTTATAACTAATTATAAATCATAAAATCTTAGTACGCACTGCTTCGGTGTTTCCAAAAGTTTCATACATTTTGAATTTTTGAAGTCACAATTTAATTTGCATTAAACATTTTGGAAATCGATCATATTAGAATACAATAATAAATATAGATTAAAATATAAAAAAAAAATAATGTTTCAAAAATTAAATTTTTCATATTACAAACTTTTGAAAAGACCTCTAAAAATGATTTTATATATACGAAATAGTCCAGTACTATTAGTCCAGTGTTGCTCGTTTTGCTGATACCTCTCGCCCCCAAAGTACAGGCCCCCCAAGGTACAGGTCCCCAAGGGTACATTTACTTGTATTACTCCTTTCGGATTCAGAAAAACTTCTTTTGCAAGCCGTTTCAAAGATTAAATCTTTTGTTGGCCCGAACATCAGTAGCAGCCATTTGTTGGTATTTTTCATTATATTTTTTTTCAACACAATTGGAATTTAGCATAGTTTTACTTTAATTTATAACAATTTTAAATGTTTTTTTCTAAATTTTGTACATACCGTTTTGAAGATATGGGCGAATTTTTCAAAAAGTGCTCCTGCACACAAACTTAACCTCCTAACCAACTAGTTGGTGATTTCATGGCATAATTTTCTTTATAACTTTTTAACAGACAAATTTTCATTATAAATTAAAATTATAAACAGACAATTATAATTATCTTCCTAATTAAGATAAAAATCTACACTAATTGGGCGTAAATTAAATAATAAAAATAAATTTGGAAAAACTTTAGAGTTAGGTTAAAAATCTTAAAAAAATAAGATTGTATGAGTATGTCATTAAAATCATTTAATAATTTCTTAAGTGTAATAATCAAAAATATTAAAGACCTTATTTATTATGTATAAAAAAATAAAAATCGGGGTATACTCACTGTATAATCCTGTCCTCACCTTCCTATCTCCTATTGCATCGCTAGAGAAATGGCCAGGTGTGTATCGATGTGTCGCCCACGGCACGCACACAAAGACATTCGAAATTCGACCGCTGTCGGTGACGGGTCGAAAAAGATCGCTCTCGGATTCGTAAAACCTACCACCGTCCGCGCGCATCGGATCGTTCACCATCAAAGCGATACCGCTGTACCTCTAAAATCAACAGGAACTAAAATTACATAGAAAACTAGTGCTGTGGTGTGTTCCGTGCATCCAGTGTCGGCCAGAGCCTCGAAGCCTTTAAAGGTTGGCGCCATTTCACTTATCTAGCAAGGAATGCAATCCCCATTTAAACCCCAATTCGTACTATAAAGTGATTAAATCTCTTCATTTATTTTGATAAAAAATGATATTTCTAAACATTATATAAGAAAAAATAAAATCCGATCTTGTAAAGAGTCCGGAATGGCCTCAACCGACTGATAAATTCGTACAACAAACTTCACTATACTTCCTTATTGAATTGAATGTCCTATCTCATAAAGAAACGAACAGCAAACCCCCGGAATTGCTAGTAGGCAAAACTAATATATTAAATATGTCATTTTCGAGGCCGCCTATAGTCGTCCTCGACACCCGACGGACTCCTAAAGGAGGGCGACTATAGTTGTCCTCGACATTCTACGGATTAAAGAGAAATTATAAATGTACCTGTAATATATGTAGATATTCAATAGATTGTTTTGTTGTTGAGGTGGTGCGCCTGATGAAACAGGCCGGAGCGATTCTGCTGGCCGTGACCAATGTTCCCGAGGTCAACAGGTGGTCAGTATCATTATTTTAATCTTACATACTTATATTATACCCATTGTTTTCAATACTTCCAGTTAATATACCTATTATTATTATTTTTACAGGCAATTATACTGATTACGGCTGTATTTAATGAAGTCAAGTCCTAAAAAAGATGTGATCTTTATCAAAATGATCGTTTATATCTGTAATCTGCTTTAATGATTTATTGTAAGGCCTGTGTTGTCAGGGAGGCGCTTTTAAGCGCAGTTACTACTTTATTAGTAATGCCACTGTTTTTTGGCTACTCTAATTCAGATACTTTGATTCCACGGTGTGCTTGATGCTTTCCGACAACCTGTCGGCTCCCAGCAAACGTTTTAGGTTGAAATAACGTATTTTTCACCTCCTTTAAGTTACTTTTCGTTTGGTGGTTATTTGACGATTTGACGTCCATTTCCCATGGGGAAAATGGCACCGTCCTACAACGTCGAATCGACATAACCTACCTATTGGTAAATTTAACCCCAAGGTTGAAAGTTAGGTGACTTGCTCGACTTCAATCCGACGTAATTATGACTTGTTATATGGTCGTAATTACTTGTTAGTAATCACAACCACGATTCAACGTCGATTAAACGTAAATATTACGTAGAAATTACCGATATCGTTGATTTCGGGTAAATATGCGGTAAAAATTTTATCGTATATTTTGATAGTTGTAGTTCGAAAAATACCAATGGGCCTTAAAAATATTTTAATATTTTAAAATAGGTATATTTTATTTTTATAAAAACTCCAAATTTTAATAATATTAAATGTTATGCTTATACAATTATTACGGAAAATATTTTATGATATAAGGATATCTTAGTTTTATTAATTGAACAACAATATAAGAACGATATAAAAAAATGTCAACATAATTTAATTACATTTACGTCGCGACGACCGTATGCAGCATATACGTGTTAATCTTTAAAATAATATATTTAAAATAAAATAATCTTTAAAATAATTATTGATATATTGATATGACTTCTAAAACACATAGTAACGCCGCAAAGGTTCCTGCGCCAACACTAGCTGGACAGGCACCACCCACGCGATGCTCCCGGAGTAAGAGTAATTAACTAAAATATGTTGCAAAAGCTTGTCCCTCTTAAATCTACTTTGAGGTTAAATTACGGAGTAATTCGATTTGTTTAAAAACTCAAAAATATAACAATAATTTGGCTTTGTTTGTTTGATTGTGACAAGGAATGCTTCTAAACATTAACATTTTGTGCTAATTTATATGAAATGTTTATTCTTTGCAGGCAAGAAACTTACAACTTGGTGCACGGCCTGACTTGCAACCCTTACGACTCGACCCGCTCGGTGGGGGGTTCGAGCGGGGGGGAGGGGGCTCTTGTCTCTGCCGCCGCCTCGCCTCTAGGATTGTGTGAGTACTTTCGTCATCTCTCTGGAAGGACGGTTTACAACCCTTGTTTTTACACCTATTAATAATTCAAATTCAAAGGTTTTTATTATGCAAAATAAGGTATCGGCAACATTACACTTCAGTTGTATTTAAATTAATATTGTTGTGTCAATCGATATGAAATCAATTGTTTTAGTAATTTTCTTTTAGAGAGCCTCCCTGTCAACACGAAACATCAGCTCTTGGGGTGACAGTAAGCTGCAAACAAAAAAAAAAGCGTTTTGTCTAAAGATTCTTTATTTTAATATGTTGTAACAGTATCGTGTAAGTTGGCAATTACTTAGTAAAGGCTTTATGCATAGTCATGTTATGCGCTGCTCGACATATCTTCGTGTACACGATGACTGCAGTAATTTTACACCAATCACTTTCAAATTGATACATACAATTTATGGGCACAATATCTCCTATCCAATAGGCCTATCATTTCCCTACAATTTTTGTCTGAAACAATTTTTGATACGAGCAACCCTTACAGCACAGTATCAAGA
Source organism: Neomicropteryx cornuta (assembly GCA_020383195.1). Lineage (NCBI taxonomy): Eukaryota > Metazoa > Arthropoda > Insecta > Lepidoptera > Micropterigidae > Neomicropteryx > Neomicropteryx cornuta. The sequence goes on from JAHKQU010000030.1 coordinate 47,213, forward strand.
GGTATTCAGTATACGCACTATCGTTGCGCAAGGGAAAGCAGGTTGAGGTGCAACGGCAGCTCGTGCAATGTTTGATACAAGTGCGTACAATTGGAGTTTGCGTATCCCCTACTTTGATCCCGTGAAATCTACCTTCGCCTTCCGGTCTGCCGAAAGGGATTTTTAATGTTGAACTTGAAATGAACTAATCATTTTACTGTAGTAAATAAATTTATGAAATTGTGTCATATAGTCACTTTTCGCTCTACGACCACGCCATCTTTATTGATATTATATTTTAATTTTAATGCCAAATAATATTTAATAATCAATTCGTCCGAAAACTGGAACAGGTTTTGCAAAATGCTGTACAATTAATGAGGGCATTTGTGATGAAGTTGGTTGGGGTTGTTTCAGGCACTGACATCGGGGGCTCGACTCGAATGCCCGCCTTCTATTGCGGCCTCTTTGCCCACAATCCCACGGCAGGACTCGTCAACATGAGAGGTCTTTCTTGCATTACTATTTGTTTGGTTGAGTGCACAAACACACTACTCTAGATTTATGACATGAACGTGGAGCAAATATCTTTGTTCGCATCAAGGAGACAAAAGCTGTCACTCATCTCCCACCAGACCAATCGGATATCTTCAAGATTTCTTGAGAAACAGCCAAATGAGAAACATTCTACCTCCAAAGGCGCAACAGGAAGTTAAGAGAAAGTTCATTGAACCAGAGCTACATTAATGTGGCCAAACAAACTTTTCTTTCCTAATTTTTCTCATTCCTCAATCCCGGCTTGTTCCTGTCGGATCTTACCTCCATTATAAATATCATTTTAATTTGTTTAAATTGCATGAATCTATTTTCATAAATTAAGTTTCAGCTACTAATAGTTGTTTTTAAACAACAGTTGGTCAACTGGTAGATTAGCGGAAATGCCTTTGCTAGTACAATACTCCTGAATGTTGTAATTTGTAGGTTTTTTTCCTCGTTAGGCGCTACGTTGCGTACCGGAGAGGAGAAGAACTCGATGGTGTCGGCTGGCCTGGTGTGTCGCCATTCCGAGGATCTGCTGCCCGTTATTGAAGTACTGGCGGCAGAGAAAGCTCCTCAACTCAACCTCAAGGCACCTTTCAATATCACTAAGGTCAAGGTCTACTATATCGAGGAAGTGTCAGACCTCAAGTGCAGCCCCATCGACCGGGAACTCAAGGAGGCTCTCAGAAGGTTCTTTACCTATTTTCTGATTGTATCCTAATTTTACAAATTTATCATTTCTTCTCCAAAACTGTTGCAAAATAATTGCAAAATGTCACTTTTATTCACATGAACCTGTCATGAACCTGTCCGTGCGAGTGGTCGGTTGTGGCATCATTGAGCAAATTTAATTATCTCCCCCTACTATAGGGAATATTTTCATGTGTTGGATACCTCAAATAGTAGCTTTTTAAATGGCCGTTCTAACTGTATTAGTGAGATAAAAAGCTACTATAGATAATATATTTTATAAAAGACGTCAAACTTGAACTTTGATCCTTCACTGCGGTTTTTAGAAAAGTTTGCACCGTGTCGTGTAAGTTTTTAAATAGAGGTTATAAAACGTGCTTAAATTTAACGAATCAGCTAACATGACATCAAAATCATCAAGTTGTCACTACTAGTTGTTTATCAGGAGGTAAGGTTTATATATTGAAAAAACTATTTTTTTTTTGTGGAATGATATGAACTATAATGGCCATAATTCGCACATTTCTTTCACTATACCTACGAAAAGAAACAAATTAAAAAAACAGGTTTCATTGCTTTAGATTTTTATTAATTCAAATTTGAAAAAAAATAGCTTTACAAAATCAATTTATGAAATTTGACATTTTTAGTTTCTAGAATTTAAAATAGCTCTATATTTTAGAGAATTTAAGCTATTTGAAATATTCCGTGTATAATAAGTATTGATACATAGTTTTCGCAAAATCACTCTAAAAATGGGGTGAGCCTCTATGGTTATTCTGTTTATTTGTGGTCGGACGCGTGGCAGGCAGGTCAGAGGGCGCTTTTGCAACGAATCTTTAAAATATATCGAATCGAATGATCTAAACCAGGGGTGCTCAAACTTGAACTGCTGGCGATCTACCTCAATATTTTTAGACTACTTACGATCGACTCTGAGAGACTGCAAGTGTGTGTGATGCAGGGTTGTCGTACATACACTATACACCCTACCTACCTAGGTAGGGCGTACCGTAGCATATATAGATATTAGCTTTCTGCACGGATCTAAACTATAACTATTTATCTTATCTTATGGAATAAATTACCTTCTCTCAGTATTTCAGACAAACTACATACACTTTTTACAGAAATACCCCCATAACAGAAGGCACATGTCACAACTGTCAAAAACCACACAACTCATTTAATTTCGAGTCATTTGTCAGATTTTCCAGGGCTCTAATATGGGTACTCCAACGATATATGTGATCAAAAATCGGAATATTGAATCGTTGAACAACCGCATTCTTCGTACAGCAACATTCGCGAACACAGTACTAACCATACTAGCCCGTACAATTTTGTTTCAAAACCATAACCAATATTTAGGCCTAAAATATTTTAAAATGTTGCCTAAAAACCTTAAAAAAATAGCTGAGGTCAAACAATTCAAAGGTGCCTCGAAGAACTATATTACTGAGCAAAACATTTTTAGCTTTTATGAATTTAAATAGTTCTCTTCGTTTATCTGTGGTCTGTTATAAAAATATACTAATTTAAATCATTTTAATTAAATATTAATTTGTATTTGATGTTTGTTTTTTTTTAATGCTGCTCTTGCTCGATACGTTTTTTATTTGTCTTAATTTTGTTGTTTTTTTTGCCTATTTACAGAATTGATTTTTATTATTAGGCTGTATTATTTTTCTGCTAGTTGACGCTAATGTTTAAAGCTATTTTATTTTATAACAATAAGTTTCTAATTAATATTAGCATTAAAATTAACTAAAATCGTACCTAATCAGATATAATGAGACAATTAGGCAAATAGTATAGCGGGGCTACTATTAGTAATGCTAAGTGAGCATTTCAGGCAAGAAAAAAGGTTTCATTGTTGGAATATTAAAACTAGATTTAATATTGAATGTTTGTATTTGTCAGGGTGGTGGAAAATTTGTCTGTGGGTACTGGAAGGCAGGCACAGTGTCTGGAAGTTGGCGCTTTGAGCGGGATGTGCAGCCTGTGGAGGTACTGGATGGGTCAGGAGCCGGTCGACTTCCCTTCACTCCTGGCCAATAAAACTGGACGTGTTAACGGCCTCGTTGAAATGATCAAGAAGGTACGCGCGTGTATGCATTTCATTAGCTTTTCTCATTGGACCGAAATGAGGCGGGAAACATATTCTCATGCGTTCGTCTTGCAAGCAGAAAGTCTGTGAGTAACAAAATAAACAGATGAGGTAAGATTCTATACATAACAGGATCAGGGAGTGATAAATGAATAAACAGAGGAACAGGATTAAAATTAAGGGACAGTTCCTTAGAAAGCAATTAAATATATATTCATTTGTAACACCGCTGAAATGGCTCATAACAAGGGCCACAGCCTGACACAGAAACCTGGGTTCAGGCGAAGAGCTCCTCTCGGCAAACTGCTAGAAGATTAAAATATCAAAATGCGTATGGCGTAGCCGGCTTATGGTCGTCTTGACCCAAGGACATTTACTATAGTATTCGTTGCTAGTTACTATAGTATGGACTTGCTAGGTCGAGTAACATGAAAAGAGCACGTGATTAAATACAGTTCTTTATTACAGTCAAGCGGTAAATATTCTTAAGAGCGGGCGATGTTGTCGCCGCGGTGGTCGGGTCGCCAAAGAGGCCGGCTGTAGCGCGAGCTGCGACTAAGTGGGTGCTGCACGGTAGTGACGGACACCACATTTACAACCCCGAATATATTTAAGAGCCCTGTATTGTAGGAATACACACTTTTAAAAGTGGAGCCGATGTATTTAGTACCTCTGAAAATTCTTTACAAAAGCTTTAAGCTTGGTTCAAATATGTTTGTTCATCGCAATAAACTGCACAAGGGTTGGACCTTCCAGTTCTGTTTGGAATTCTTAATGGAATCGACTGAAGAAGGGTTCAGCAATCTGTTAATAGAGCATTTTTTGCAAGAATATCTTGTTTAGAACGCTACACTTTTACGCAAAAGTCGCAAAGTGGGGTGGTTTTCAAAGAATGTTGTAATTACGGGTGCTTACCCAAATGCTTCTTTTAGAAAAACTATGAATGTTATCTTGATAACCTTTGCGCTATTTTAAATAACTTATGAAATTGTCGTGAATATGGTTTTATGGGAAAAAACAGACTTAATCTAAAATTAAACCTTGTCAACCTAATAATTCTAATTATTTCGATATATAATGTCATCTGTAAATAAAATCAGAAAGATGTTATAATTTATATCTAAACATTTCAAAAATTGCCTTTGTTTATTTGCAAAAACGTCAAAAATGCGTCAACAAACCCCGACAGCTGCTGAACTTTGAAATTTACGGCATCAGCATCTTGGAGTAGATACAATTTAGAATACGAATGTGATTCACAATAAAATTCCATCCTAAATAATTTCGCCAAATGTTTTTACATACAAATACATAAAAAGAAGAACTTATGTTTTGACAAACAAAAAACACAACACAAAAGTTTTATTTTTTGAATTCTGTGGCACGACGACGCAAAAAAATGACTAAAATACTTTCTCTTTCTGTTTTGTTAATATTATAAAAAAATTTTTAGCTTGTACTCACTTATAAACGCTAAAAATCACAAAAAAAAACACTAGAAACTCATACACGGCACTTTGTGAACACCCGTTTTCACATTTTATTTTTTAATATTTCAAAACGGCAACATTCTGTTTTTTTTTCTATTCGGGTAGAATTTAATGGAAATTTATATGGTGTTGGAAGTCTCAGAACCTCGCAAATGCCAGTATTCAAAAATAATCCCTATAACTGCGTCCTCGCCACGCAACGGGTTAACAACCTTTCAACATAACAGCACAATGTGTGGGAGCAAACGCCACACGTGGTCAAACTGTGTAAGGTGCTAAGGGTGATGGATATCCCAAATGCTGCGCATTTAAATCTTGAGGCATAGTTTTCAATTTACCACAATTTATTATTTTTTTTGTTCAAGCACCTATGCAATATTTGCAGATCTTTGGTCAGAGCGATTTCACTCTGTCTTCCATTGTATCCCTCCTGGACCAGCAGCTGCTGCCCTCGACAAACTCGGAATGGGCGGAAACCACCACTAAACTCCTGAGGGATGAATTGACAGTAAGTCATCTCGCATTATATAAAGATTTTATTATCTATACGCATTTAAATTGCCTTTGACAGGATGCTTGTTACGTTTTGGGAGGGGGGGTGCCTTATCTGGGTCAAATTGAATCTGGCAAACTTTATCTCTTCCGGACCCGTCCAGCTTCTTGCTGGTCATTGTCAAACATTCAATTAAACATTATGTAATTAATATTAACTTTCCCTTTTTTAAATTAGTTTCAACTTAATTTTTATTATTTGTACATTTATTGCGAGTGACTATTAATTGGTTGTGTTTGTTGTCAGAGTAAATTGGGTTTGGACGGTGTGCTGGTGTTCCCTTCGGCCCCACGGTGCGCTCCCCACCACTACACGGCCTTCTTGCGGCCGTGGGACTTTGGCTACTGGGCCGTCTGGAATGCAATTAGGTTCCCTGCCACACAGGTAAACCACCTCTTGAATGCTTCAAGATTCTGTGACGCTTCAAACAAAAAGGCGTTAAATTTATATTGAAACGACTACACTTTAAATGGAAATCTGTTCATTAGCTTATGAACAAACATTCGGACGGAAGATTTATTATGAAAATATATATTTTTTGGTTTAGTAATAATAAAAGCATTTTCTTATTAAATTATCGGAACTTTCTAATGCACCTTCATTTTTTTATATTTTAAAAATTAACACATTCATCTCCGTACATCAAACAGACCACGCGATGCCGCCCGATGAGCGAAGTACATTGACCGAACGGAATATCCCATTTAGAACTGACACTCGTTTTATAGTCTAAGTCAGGGGTGCTCAAACGGTCGATCGCCATCGACCGTTCGACCGCGAATATCTATATATGCTACGGTACGCCCTACCTAGGTAGGTAGGGTGTATCGTGTATGTACGACAACCCTGCATCACACACACTTGCAGTCTCTCAGAGTCGATCGTAAGTAGTCTAAAAATATTGAGGTAGATCGCCAGCAGTTCAAGTTTGAGCACCCCTGGTCTAAGTTATAGTTTATTATAATTGGCAAACTGTACAAAACTATAAAACTGTTTGTTTTTATATTTAATATTATATCGACATAGCTTTTGGAAAACAATAAACAATCAAACGTCAAAACCGAACTAAAATTTAAAAAAAACGACACCATGCCTTTTATGAATTCATTTTGAAATATTAATAGAATATATTAAGACGGTAACGGTTTTACCCGGAAATGGCACCTGTCGTATACGGCGATTATGGGACATACCGTTATCGGTGCGGTTTATTAAACATAATTTTAATGAAAAAATATAAAATAAGTAGGATAGCTTTGAAGCGACAATAAAAAAAAAAACTCAAACTAGTTGCTTCTGCCCCATCACTAGCTCGACTTCGTGTCATCATTGGCTTTGTTCCGGACAAACAAGATGACATTTGAGTTGTACCGGATCAAAGGCGACTCATTTGACTGAATTTTGGTAAACTGGTAATCTTTTTTGCATATCATCTACAATGACTGAAAATCTTTGTGGAATTATAATATTCAGCTTAAAATAGAAATTGTAGATAGAAATAATTCATTTTTATTTATTCCATTTATTTGCTCAAAATGGTATTACACCCTATCATGAAGCAACAGTGGTAGTTTGGAAAATACCTTCTTATTACTTCTTGGAGTACATTTTTATAATAAACATTTAGCTTGACAATAGTAAATGTTGTCATTAAGGGTTGTAGTCCCACTGCTGATCTAAAATATGCCATGTTTATATTAAGACAATAAACATATTTTTATGTTCTTTTGTTGTGTTCACTGAATTTATTATTAAATAAGGTTTGTTTTGTTCTGCAGGTGCCGCTGGGCCTCAATTCAGGGGGCCTTCCGCTCGGGGTGCAGATTGTGGCAGCCCCTTTCAACGACGCCCTCGCCATCAAAGTCGCTCAATATTTAGATCAACAATTTGGAGGTTATGTTCCTCCGTGCAGGGTATCGCCTTAATCCTCAATTTCTGTGCCGAAAGATCTTTAACATATTTATTGTAAGTGAGGTGAGAGCATTTAAGAGCATTTAATGGAACGCAGACCACAAAAAAATCTTGAAATAATTCATGTCTCGTTCCTTTCGGCTTGAACTAAGAAAATATATTTTTGATACTCTTTTTAAATTTAAATGGTGATTTTTTTTTGTTTTAAAAATTGTTTTTAACCAAGTATTTACCAATTGGTATGTCTGAAATGGTGATCTGTTATTTTAAAAAATATTTGTAACCAGTTTTACATTTTTATGACAATTTTTTTATAAGTTAAGTAGAAGGAATTTAAATTGGTGATCTGTTATTTAAAAAAATGATTGTTTATGACTGTTTATTTAATAAAGACATTTATTGTATTTTTTTTACATAGGAAGCCTTTATTTATTTACTTTATATGCAATTATACAATCATTATTTTTACAAATCGTAAAAATAAGGCGAAAAAAAATATCCATAAGATTTATAATACATTTATTTTAAAATATAATTTGTAACAACTTTAATCTAAAGTATTTTTAACCCAAAAAATCTTATCAAATAATATTTTTCCTTATGACAATCTTTAAAGTGGCAATTTCTACTTAAACTTAATCTATAGACTGCTTAAAAGAAAGCAGTCGACTTGCAGCTGAAGTGAAAACTCGCCCTCAAATAAAAAGAAGCCAAACAATGAAAACATGGATGTTGGCATTGAGTTGATCGCCCGCCAGGAAGACGTAATCTGGTGACTGGCCACGATTGGCCTCTTCCTTCCCTCTCTCCTCATGCCTCACCCCCCTCGCTCGCACTTTCGCATTGGCCAACATCAATGTTTCAGCGACGGCTGCACTCAAGATATTTTGTTGCGCCACATGCAGAAGACAATCAGTGGCGACTCGTCCCGGGATCTCTGTCGGGCCGTCGGCCGTTCCAGTTGTGCTGAACGTTTGGCGAGGTGCGAGCTGGTGGAGAGGCGATGGCTTTTGGTCCGGGCCGAGCCTCAGCTGGGGAATTTGCAGTAAAGTGCATAGTGCAGCTGATACCCCGAGAAACGACAGAATTGCCATTCCTTCTGGACATATTTACAACAATTCCACAAGTTCTTTGTCGAGTTGTCGGTGATTGTTTCCATGGGGTCACAGTCCTAAAAATGATGGAATAAATTATAGTTGTAAGCTGATGCTGACGAGGGCAATCCTAAACAGCAATAGTTTTGACAATGACTGAAAATTGTTCAAAAGTTTTATTTACGCTTCAATAAAGAGTATTTTCCTTTATCAAACTATAAAATTATTAATTATCACCTGGATAAACTACTAAAAAATATTTCTGCACTATTTGAGTAGGCAAATACGTAAAAAGCAACTTCAAAGTCCTGCTGAATACTTAACGGATAGACTCCAGCGTTCTCAGCATTATTTGGTATTTATTACATTCCGATAAAACAGGGCACACAGCCTTAGCATGCTTGCTAATACTAATTGCACAAAAGACTATACTATACTACGTATAGCAACTACCTTTAATGACTGTACTGGCTGATTAATATCGACCAAACTGCTTACCACCCCATTAATTTGTTACCATTCTATTCCGTATGTAAAACGCCATTGTTTCTTATTATTCGCTAATTACAAAGTACAAAATTATGAAAATGGTTGTTTTTTATATTTAATATAATATTATTATTATTATTATTGTTTGTTGAGCAAGCAGCTATTTAGCTGATGTGCTCACATCTCATTCACAGTTACTACAGCTTAATATTAATACAGCTTTTGTAAAGAAAACTCGAATTATTTACCGCCAAATCCGTCAAAAACACTATCAATTCACTAACGCACAATCAAACGTCAAAACCGACCTCAAATGATAAAAAATCAGCGATTAAGCCTATCAGGTATACGCTACTTGCGCCTCTTTTAAATATTAATATAAATGCAGTAAACCGATGACGCATTTTAACGCACACCGCGACCGGCGTATACAGCAATGACGAGATATCTCATCAACGGACAAGTGTGTAAAGATATTTTTGTATTTGAATAATACTTTTCGAAATATTTGAGGTTTTATGCGTCGGAAACGGGGGGGGGAAACCTTTAGAAAACGTTAATATTTATCTCGACATTTCATTTACGAGTATAAATTAATATTTTTAAAAAAACTTTGTTTTGGCAAATTTAATGAGGAATCTCATTGTGGTATGGTAGATATGAATCACCCTACAATCTCCATATTTTTAATAGTAGCCTCGTTAAAAGAAAAAGAAAGTTATTGACATAATTATTGTATAGGGTGATGTTTTTAGAGGTGTGGTTTTCAAGAAGAGATAAAACGCATATAATTTGATGTTATGGCTAAGAATTTAGTTTTATTATAAAGATAAGGGTTTGCCATTATGTTTTAAAAATGATTTCGGGTAAGTGGCCGCCGCGGCTGACTCGAACAAATTCCAGCCGAGAGGCCCAATTTTCAACCACTTTTTGCAGCAAGTTGGGCCGTATGTCAGCAATAACGCGCCGAATATTCTCTTCCAAGGCGTTAATCGTGTCCGGCTTATCTGCGTAGACAAGCGACTTCACATAACCCCACAAAAAATAGTCCAGCGGTGTTAAATCGCACGATCTTGGAGGCCACGCCACGTTGTTCAGGAGTAAGTCTATTCATTATGAAATGGCAAACCAAACTGAGCATAAATCAAGTGACAGCTGTCAAAAACACCAACTACGGAAAAAGTAGTGCCAGATTGAAAACCACGCCTCTAAAAAAAACACCCGTTAGTAAATAAACTCACTGTTAAAATATGCATTCTTAAGATTTGACTGTGGCATAAAAATGTATTGTATTATATTTTTAAAACTTTTGTTGTTTTGGCTACATTTACAATCACTACCGTCATTTTAGAGGTCATAGTCATAGTCACCCACCAGAAATGATAGGAAGTAGTACGACTGTATATTTGTTGATCGGAAAAGGCTAAGAAAGAAAGAGAAAGAAGTACTTACCGGAGTGGTGAATATGGTGAGCACAAACTTGCCGGGCCTGAAGGTGTCGATGACCCTGGCGATGAGAGCCTCGTAGCCGCCTGCCCCCCCCACCGGCTCAGGGGTGATGTTGCTCTCGAAAGACACATAGGAGCAATTGCGCTCCGGTGTTATGTGGATCGTCATGTAGTAACCCTGCCAACAAACAAATCCCATCAAACTGAAGATATTATTGTATTTTGTTTTCACCAATATTTTTCACGGTAGGACAAATTAATATTATGTTTCAAAGGAAAACATAATACCAAGGTACTTAAACTGGATTTTTTTTTAATGTAGAGCTGTCACTCGTCACAGATGCGGACGGAGCGAGGAAAGGAGCAAGCTGATATTCCCGATTCAGGAGTTATTTAATTTTAAAACAAAAGCAATACATAACAAAAATTAAAATATATTTTTTTTTAATTTGGAAGAAAATATTACTGCGTTATTAATTAGGTTACTAGACTAAACTTTAAGGGAGTTTTCTTTTGTCGGAGACGCATCCAAGGCAGCAACGGCTGTGATGTGATCTTTGGGGCTTCTTGACTAAAGAGAACTTAAAACGTCTGATTAATTAGTAATGTCTACTATGAATGAACTTATTTCTGAAAAGAAGAATACAGAAAAATGACAAAATTTGAAAAAAACAAGAAATTTTTCATTTGTAAGTTTGTTGGCCTGAAACTCGTTAATTAAATTACTGTATTAAAATATGTATTATTTGTGTAGTTAATCCCAAAATATCCTTTGAATAGTAAGGCTTACCTCACAAGAATCCTTTTTACTCTGAATGTTGCATGCAAATCAAATAAATTGACATTAGTTAATTTTATTTCAATTAATGTTTATTTCACAAACAAATTCTCCGCAAGTATAAATAAATAAACTCATCCAGGACGGACAGAGCCTTCCAAACTTTAGAATATTACAAAATACAAAAAAGAATTTTATGTATAACAATTTAAGATTTGGTTAAGATATACATAGAAACAAAAAAAAAAACAAAATAATATAGAACTAAACTAGGATTTTGATCTGTGGGTTTGGGCATTGGTATAGTATTTTAAGACAGCGTTGCGAAACTGTTGCAGTTATCGAAAATAGATTTGGGAGAAGTAAATAGGGTAGAAGGAAGCTAAACCTGAATTTGTGAAGTTTCTATATATATATTATATTATATTAGGCACAATTTCCCGTGCTTTTCAGCTGTAAATATTTCTTTGCTGCTAAATTATAACTGACCCTGGATAGAACTCACTTTCGGACGGCATTTGACAAACCAAGCAGCGGAATTAAAAACTAGAAATAACATCTTACATAAACTAGCAGGAACGACTTGGGGTGCTGATGCTAGTACTCTACGAACCACTGCAATCGCTCTACACAGCTAAACACTGCAATGCGAATCATCACAGGGACCGTCAAATCTACTCCATCAGAATGGTTACCTACCCTGAGTAACCTAACCCAGTTTACAAGCTCTATTTAAAACATGGGGAAAAGTCCAAGACAACCCTAACCTGGTTATACACTATGACATAAAAAATACAAGACCACAACGACTTATCTCTCGCAAACCTCCTGGAAGAGTGGACAACAACTCACATTAGGCAATTTCAACATGGCCAACGCATGGAAAGAAATCTTGACAAGTATGGGTACATTCAAGACCCAACTAAATGCGTTTCAGGTTTAAACCTTCCCAGAAAACTTGGTGCGCTTTGAACCGCCTAAGAACAGGCCACGGAAAAAGTAAGGACATGCTTTTTAAATGGAAAATGTCAGAAAGCCCCAAATGCGATTGTGGATACGATAATCAAACCGTTCAACATATCATCAGCGATTGCCAACTGCGACGCTTTGAAGGACCTGCACAAGATTTACACAATCTCACACCAAATGCTATCGACTGGATATATTCTCTGGACATAAACCTATAGTCGCAATTTCTGGTTTTTCCTAAACTTTTCAGATGTTTAAAACTTTAATATTTATTTTTAACTTCTGACATTTTAATATCACTTTGACAATTGTATTGCGTATAGAACTTTAACTACAAATTACCTGTAATTAGCTAAAACACCATTGTACATTTTCGCCATGCGATAAATAAATAAATAATAACTGACATATTTTACTTTTGTGTTTGTTTCACTTCTTAATTAACTATTAATTTGTTAATATCCAAAAGATTAGGACTAGGAAGTTAAACCTAGATGGAAGCTTAGGACTAGCAAGTTAGACCTAGTTGAAAGTTTAGGACTAGGAAGTTAGACCCAGTTGAAATATTAGGACTAGGAAGTTAGACCTAGTTTAGGACTAGGAAGTTAGACCTGGTCAGATCTTAATAATAAATTTACGATAAAAAATTAGTAATATATATTTCTTATAATATTCAGCTACAACAGTATTTTGCAAATAATAGTCTGAATTTACCTATATTTCAGATGAACCTTTTGATTGACTTCAAAAGACAGAGATAAAGCAGTTATGAAGAGAGCAGCAATATCAGTGTAACATCGTGCGCAGCGACACGTCCATCCCTAATGGTTTGGGAAATCAAGCGCTTTTGAAGAAATTTATGTAGTACTTTGAAAATATAAGAAATTAAAAAGATGGCCGGTGTAATAATAGAACATACCTTGCTCTACCCACATGTTAAAAGAAAACGCTTGAATATAATATGTTTATGAAAAATCCAGTCGGGGAAAGATTAAAGATTAGTGTTTATATTTTAATATTTGATTAAAATAATGGTGAAATTTTCTTTTATAAAGCCAAAATAAGAGTACAAAAATAGAACAGAATTATTGCAAAAAAAGAGCAGAAAATATTAAGTGTTTCTGGAGATCGATAAAATTGATCAATTCGAATATTTATCCAAAAATCTCTCGATCTATCCAATACCAATAAAAAGTTAAAATAAAAAGCATACATTTTCCATGACTCCATTCATCGAGTAGCCACAAGGATCGAAGAGGAAGTCGTCTATGACCATCCCCGGGATGAGCTTGTCGATGCCGGACATCTGCAATGCAAAACAAAGATGGTTCTAAGCACGGTTATATTATGTCCACAAATCGTAGCTAGATTAATAGAAAAATATTTTATTAACATTTAAATAATTATAACCATAGAATAAAGAGTTTTTATAGCGTTTCTGAAAAAAGGGGGCGACGTGTCAATAAGTGTGCACTAATTCACAAATGGGTCTCTAATTAATGTCTTTAGACGTCGAATCGGCCGTCATGGCTACTGGTAGCACGCAGAACTCATACACCTTTCGCTTCAGGTTAATGAGCATTGTTGGGTTCTCGAGGATAAATCCAAGCTTCCCGAATGCCCCCATGGTCACCTCTGTGGTCTGATTGTCCTTTCCTAGCTTCAAGCTGTGGCCTAGGTAGACATAGTGGTCCACTACTTCAAAGGGCTTACTCTCCACCAAGATTTGAACTGGATCGGGACTCAAAATTTTTGTCTTCTGACACCAAATTTGTGGCAATTGGACGTCGCAGGCCACCAAAGCTGTTTTTTTCTTCGCAATTATTAGTTTTCATAGAAATAAATCACTAGGTACGCGGTTTATACCAAAAAATTTTGGCGGGTATCATTTCTTAACGAGTTAGCATGGATAGTAACAAATTTTATTTGTAATTAGCACATTTTTTCTGCGGGAAAACAAATAAAATACCATATTTTCTTTAAATGATTTTTAAAATTAACCAAGCGAAACCAAGGAAATTAAAATGTAAATTGTTAGTAATATTGCTGGCAAATAGGTTTTTTTAAAAACATTTATTACTGTTAATAACATATTAGAAATGAAGAAATTGTGGTTTTGTTGCAATTTGGTAAAGACCAAACTTCCAACCCATGAGAAACCTTTAATCGACTCGGGCCGTAAGTAAATAATGCACGCGTAGATGACGAGAAATTTATTAAACATAATGACGCGCGTTTTGTTAATAATAGACTCCATACAAGTTTGAACGCGGAAGATTCCTCCTGCCGAAGGTGCAGTACACTCCCAACGGCTGACAAGGGTGACGGACCTCATGCAGTTGGCAAGATGTTGCTTACACTTCGATGGTAGCGGAACTGCATCGAGTGATGGTCAAAAGCCAAGGCTTTTATCAATACTTTAACTGATTGTAACACCTTCTAAAAACCTGCAGCCGAAAAAATCCTACAATCGATTTAGCATCCACTTTAGTATGGTTAGTGGTCACTTTTACGCTTAGCAGTGTACTGACATGACTGACATATACCAGGGGTGCTCAAACTTGAACTGCTGGCGATCTACCTCAATATTTTTAGACTACTTACGATCGACTCTGAGAGACTGCAAGTGTGTGTGATGCAGGGTTGTCGTACATACACGATACACCCTACCTACCTAGGTAGGGCGTACCGTAGCATATATAGATATTAGCTTTCTGCACGGTGCTCAAACGGTCGATCGCGATCGACCATTTGAGCACCCCTGACTTAGAGGAATAAATTAATATCCGCGCATCTCCTCGTGCATCACCTACAAACCGGAAATACAATTTCATTCCGGTTCTCTTACCAAAAGGTAAAAAGGGTTCACAGCATACCTGTGTCGCATGTGTGCCATTAGAGGCCACCTTCTTGGTGAAGATGTCCATTACGTCGGGGTCCAGGTCAGACATGAGGATCTCAATAGTGTGATCCTTCTCCGGAGCCACGTCCACCAGCAGGCCCGTTTGCCCCATGCGAGACAGGTGGGACAAGAGCTTCTCGTCTTTGTCTTGCTTCATGAGGGCGCTCACGGTGCCTAAAAACAAATTCTCTCTAAGTTGGCTGCTAATCGATTACCTACTTTAATTTTTTTTTTTTTTTTTTGGTTCAGTGGCATAAAAAGCAATCATATCGATACCCTTCCCCCCCTTTTCTGAAAGTAATGAGAAAAATTGTAAAATAAAACACATCATGTTAATGATTTTGTTATAAATATTCGGTAAATGATATTTTCTACTTTTTTTGGGAGGATATATTTGATGGGGGGAAAAAGTCAATTTTAAAACCAAAAAAAGTGCATGCATTTTTATAAACCTTTTTTTTAATAATGATAAATTTTTTGTACTAATAAATGACACATTTCATTTATTAGTACTAAAAATGTATTGACTTTAATATTATATATCTATATATTCGACCAGCCTCCGATGTGACCTAAACGGCTGTAGGTGTTTTCCAAGAACATCAATCTGCACACAAAAATTCAACTCTTTCCATTTGTAGTTTTCGAGTTGAAAGACTGTTAACAGACAGACGGATGGACGGACAGACAAACGGTCAAAAGATGTGGATAGTAGCTTCTTATAAAGGATGATGATTTTAGAGGCGTGGTTTTCAAGAAGAGATAAAACGCATATAATTTGATGTTATGGCTAAGAATTTAGTTTTATTATAAAGATAAGGGTTTGCCATTATGTTTTAAAAATGATTTCGGGTAAGTGGCCGCCGCGGCTGACTCGAACAAATTCCAGCCGAGAGGCCCAATTTTCAACCACTTTTTGCAGCAAGTTGGGCCGTATGTCGGCAATAACGCGCCGAATATTCTCTTCCAAGGCGTTAATCGTGTCCGGCTTATCTGCGTAGACAAGCGACTTCACATAACCCCACAAAAAATAGTCCAGCGGTGTTAAATCGCACGATCTTGGAGGCCACGCCACGTTGTTCAGGAGTAAGTCTATTCATTATGAAATGGCAAACCAAACTGAGCATAAATCAAGTGACAGTTGTCAAAAACACCAACTACGAAAAAAAGTAGTGCCAGATTGAAAACCACGCCTCCAAAAAAAACACCCTATACATGAATGTATGTATAAAAGCTTAAAGTATAAAAAATAATTAGCTTAAAGTATGAAATGCTTATTAAATACTCATAGATGTGTCCTTACCAAATTACCTTCCTATAAAAGTGACTTTCCTGGTGACCTTCGTGTTCCAAAGACGTCAATAATCAATGCTGAATACCTGACACAGGTCTTTCAGGATTATTAAGTCTAGTTTTTAGGCTAAGCTTAATAAAATGCATGCACTGTCTCTTTAGAACTATACCTTCCATTATAATGAATGTGTTGTAGAAGTTGTTAGAATTTAGTAGATAAGAGATACCTTCGAGCGGCAAGGAAGTGTAGAGGTACCAGCAGTCCTTCTCCGGTCCGAGGACATAGGCCGAACCGTCGCCAAAGTATGAGCCCAGCAACTCCACCTGAATACAAAGTCAAATAAAGAATGGAGACGGCTACGTTGGCAAGCAGCCACCACCACCGCCACTACAGAGCAAACCTTACAGCCTCCTCAACGTGGACCTCGATTTACTAATCCTAGCCTTCTCTGAACAAATTATATCGGATCATGCTCTTAAGATTAAGATTATTTTTTTCATTTTGTAGGCGATTGCTTGGGATGATTCCATCGAAGTTTCACTAGTCACAAGTTAGACCAGTGTAAGGTACCTTAAGGTACCTTAAAACTCATTTCTTCCCCAACTTTTTCCTTTGGGCTTTACACCGATTTTGCTTTCACAGCCGGAAATGAGGTGATTTTTTTAATAGACTGCATGAAAACTAAACTAAGTCTAAGACTAATAATTTTGAAATTTCTTATACTTATGCAAATGACAAGCGGTAGCTTTTCTGACCTCTGCGTCGAAGGTGAGGTGCGGCGGCCTCTGTCGATCCGGCTTGGCAAACTCCCTTCGCGAATAGAACACCCTGTCTATGGCGGTCGTCGGAGGGGTCGCCGGGGGCGCTTCTGGCGGCGCCAAGGGGGCTCCCGCAAGCTCCAGGGCTCCTCGGACGCACAGCAAAGGCGTGGTCGTCCCGCAGGTCTTTAGGATCCAACGTGAACGAGACACAAACATCGAACTCTCACTGAAACAACAAAACAAAACATTTTTGTACAGCGGCTATGTGATCGTCTACTGCATTTAATAACCAGATTTCAAGGGTGGTAACATATTTTTAGACGATATCACTGTAACAGACAATAGATAAAAGCGGTTAGGAATTTAAAAAAAGAATATAAAACAAATGGATATAAAAAGTGGCAATGTAAATTTCAGCCCCCTAGGAGGTGGGCAATGGTCTTGCAATATTTCCTCGAAACCTAACCAAACCAAACCTAACCAAACCAAACCAAACCAAACCTAACCAAACCAAACCAAACCAAACCAAACCAAACCAAACCAAACCTAACCAAACCAAACCAAACCTAACCAAACCTAACCAAACCTAACCAAACCTAACCAAACCTAACCAAACCTAACCAAACCTAACCAAACCTAACCAAACCAAACCTAACCTAACCAAACCAAACCTAACCAAACCAAACCTAACCTAACCTAACCAAACCTAACCAAACCAAACCTAACCAAACCATAAATAATACATTACCTCAAGCGATGCAACTATCTGTGCTTTCGGTATTATTTTTCTTTGAACATTCTGGCTATATAATTTATTTGCAAAAGTATTAAAGAGCATTCGAATTATCTAAATATCAATACTGTCAGACTTTTATATAAGTATTAATGTGAACTAACGGCGAACGCCTATTATAAGGTTCTAAATACTATACATACTATAAGTACTATATATAAATTGATTATTTGAATGATATATATATATTCACATATGCAAAAACTAGTCGAAGCACCTACTCACGTGACATTAGAGTTTTCGGTAGAACCGGGTCGCGGGGGAGAGGGAGAGGGGGGAGGGAGAGGGGGGGGGGAGGGGGAGGGGCGCGCAGGCGCGGCTCACGGCGCCGCTGTGCAGGCAATCAATCCATCTGCCGAGATGCACTCCGCGGCCCCACCCAACACCCCCAACAGCGGGCGGGGGTGACGTCGATGACGTCAGGGGGCGGACGGAAGAGGTCGTTTGGAACTTATTTGACCAAATTACGGTTTTCGAGATATTCGAGCATTTTTGTCACTTTCCTCAAAATACATTGTAAAATGATAACTAAGGAACTTAAAAGTACCTTTTTTTTTTTGTTAAGCCGTATTGTGCATTGTTCAACAAAAATATTATTGAAGATCTAAACATTTTAAATTTTCTGAATGTGTTAAAAAATCATTTTGTTCAGATCGTGTCAAAAGAACCTTAAATGTTAGTAAACACGATCAAACTAGTACTAATCGATGCAAGACGTTGTGCTGACATTTACCAGGTTGGCCAACTAACGTACTAATCTCATGATTCATTGGTGATTTCATTGGATCAAAGTAGGGCGTGGGCGAAACGCAATTGTACGAACTTATATCAAACATTGCGCGAGCTGCCGCGCGATCCACTCCCCGCACCCTTGCGCAGCGAGGACCAATCGCTTGTGCTATCGAAAAAGTTTACTCGGATAAATTTTAGGCCCTTTTATGAGGAATAATATAAAATTTAAATGAGGTCAACATCTTATATACTAAGAAAGTTAGAGCGATATTTCACTTTTCGAAAAAACTCCCCATTCCTGGCCTTCTGGCCTGAATTTGCCCATTAACGAACTTGACCGAGATTTTGGGCCATCAATTTGAAAGTGATATAGATCGATAGATTCTTTAACTGAAGATAAGACCCATTGGATCGAATAGCTACTTAACAGCCATCCTTCTAAGTACGGACCTTCTATAAGCAGGGCTTTCAATAAAGGCCACTATCGTTTCGTATCATGGATTTGATCGCTTAAACTCTCAGTGATGCACCCCCGCCGAGTGCAGCAGCTGTGCTGGCACTCGAAGAAACGTGATCGGTCAGGAGGCGTCCAGGGTCAGAGGTCGGAGGTCAGGATATCTCGTGCCTTATCTCGACGCCCAGCCGCCGGCTGCCTCTTTGACCTGAGGATCCACTCCCGGAGAAAACCGCTGATAAGCATTATGACTTCATTGCTTCTGAGAAGGCCTGCGCGACTGTCTATATATTGTTGGAAACTTGAATATGTGGGTAGTAACTAAAAAGTGAAATTAAAGTCGTTCTTAGTTAGGATCAACTTAACTTTTAAGCACGACTTAAATTGAATTGTGTATTTAAGTTCGACTTTGTTAAGAATATGTTTTCGCAGTCGCGATTAGTTCGCTACTCGCCGCTGTGGTTTGTGTGTTCAATATCCGTCGCCACTTTCGACATTTGACGGCTTTGTCATATATTATGATGTTTTGAGGTTATTTATTGTATATATAATTAATTTGACAAAAGAATATTATGCTGTCAGCTGCAGGATTTTGTTAATCATGTCACAAAATGCAAATCCAGACAATTTTAATTATTTATAAATAATAAAAACAAACCGCCGATGAGAATCAAACGCGGGTCGCGGCCCTGGAAGATTAGAAATCTACCCTGCCTTCCGGATGGCGTTCAATCAGGGAGGCGAGACTCAAAGACCTAGCTGTGAGTCCTTACGAGCAGGATTAAACGTTAAGCTATTGTTATTGCAAATGTTATTATTGAATTTGGCTTGCTCGGAGATTCTTTCCGCAAACCATTTTTGGCACCAAAAGCGGTGAGTCGCTGCGCTTCTAAACACATCTTATATTCCGCATTTAGCTGAGCGACTCGAAGAACTCCTCAGACGCAGGAGGTGAGGTGGCTCCGACACGGCTGCAGCCTATTGGCAGCATCCGGCAGCGTTAAGTTGGAACACCTCTTCAGCGGATTTGATCTGTCATGTGCCATAATTGTGTCAACAATAAAGTTGGAGAAAAGATTACGATCAAAACAAAGCGGGGGAACAACTTAACGCCTTTTAGATTATAATTTTATACCATAAATAGTAAATGTTACCTATTTTTATCAGTTATGGTAACTGTTACTGAATTTTGTCTTTGCCCGGCGGGAATCGTTCCTGTCGAACCTGAGAGGAGGACACAATTAGGGGGAAAAGGTCGGGTTGGGTGAGGTGAGATGAGGTGAGGTACCAACCTCAGGACGTAGGCATCGACCTGCTCGCTGCGACTGAAAGAGATGATCTCGCAGCCGACGATCTTCAAGAGCTTCTCCCACTTTTGCCTGCAACAAAAAAAAATACTCCGTCACGAAAGGAAGCTAGCATATCTAAAATCTAATTAATAATAAAATACATATAGTACTAACTGAAGGGTCGAAGAGTTAAGTGCAGCTAGTATGTTATATGTGCATATTTTTGGCCTTTGCCTTTCGTTTCGTATTTTTATCATATATGTTTTTGAAGTAAAATAAAAACCATTACATCATTTATCACCAACAGAATGCTGATCCCGTACTTACGGGACATCCTGCCTCCTGCACAGGTTGGGGATATTTATCTGAGCATTTTCAGCACTAACAAGGTGGGCAAGAATCATGCTTTGGTATGGGAGGAGTTTCTTTCCTCGCGAATTTAGTTCCCACAGTTCCAACCGGCGACGAGGCACATCCTCGTTACTTTGGCCTTAATTTAGACGTAGAATTTCTAGATGAACTGATCTCACGTGATGGAGCCAAGACGTCGACCAGCGCGACTTGGAACTGTTCCCGCCGACGACGCTATTCCTAACAAAATGCACAAGGTTAGTGTTGTGTTAACTACTATTTACTAGCAGTACATATATATTTTTTTTAGAGGCGTGGTTTTCAATCTGGCACTACTTTTTTCGTAGTTGGTGTTTTTGACAGCTGTCACTTGATTTACGCTCAGTTTGGTTTGCCATTTCATAATGAATAGACTTACTCCTGAACAACGTCGCGTGGCCTCCAAGATCGTGCGATTTAACACCGCTGGACTATTTTTTGTGGGGTTATGTGAAGTCGCTTGTCTACGCAGATAAGCCGGACACGATTAACGCCTTGGAAGAGAATATTCGGCGCGTTATTGCTGACATACGGCCCAACTTGCTGCAAAAAGTGGTTGAAAATTGGGCCTCTTACCCGAAATCATTTTTAAAACATAATGGCAAACCCTTATCTTTATAATAAAACTAAATTCTTAGCCATAACATCAAATTATATGCGTTTTATCTCTTCTTGAAGACCACGCCTCTAAAATCATCACCCTATATATTACTTTAAAAAACCTTAAGGGCAACATTATCCTACATAGAATGTCAATTACAATTTATACTAAATTATAGGATTTAAAAGTTAGACTTTCCCAGGTACAGCGAGCCGGTTGCCTAAGATTTTAATTAAAATATTTATATTATAGTTTTACAACGTTCTTCAAGTTGTTTTACAATGAACTCACACATGACATGAACATGTCCATGCCACAAATGGCACCACACCACACCACACCACGCACAGTACATATTGTTTTAGTTTAATTTTTTAATTTGTTTTTTTTTCAGCCATATTCATATTTAGTACATTTTTTTGGCCATGTGAATGTTATGGAGCGGTCTCAGGCTCAAATGATATGAAAACAGAAGTTAAGTAACATAAAACACACACACATTTAATAGCAAACTTGCGAGATGTTATCTGCCTTCGTATCGTGAATACACAATAAGGCAGTCGGAACTGTGCCAATGAAGTTTATATCAAGAAGGAAGAGTCGATAATAGCGCTCTTCGCAGGGCAAGGGGTACTACAGTTTCGCATTACTAGTAATTATTTTAATATTGAATTTATTTTTTGTTTTTTTTTTTAGTTTAATGCTGAAATAAATTGGTTTTAATACAGTTTAATAAAACTGAGATATTACAGTGCAACGGAAATGTTACATATAGTATAATGGTCGAGTGAAGGACAGGTTTTTTAGCACCTGGTTAGATGGAAACGGCGAAAATTCCGACATGCTCCTTCAGCTGAAAACCTTCAGGGCACGTCTATGCTGGTTTTGTCGGCGCGTGTGTCCTAATTATGATGCCCTTTGACCTCAGGGGCTTTTAATATATGTTATTGAATTTAGAAAAATAAACGTTTATTACGGTGTCGCGTTACAAAATCACGCATTTTGTAATCTCCCTTTATTGTGTGTTGGTACACACAAATGATGATTTATTGATGATGTTGACGTGAATGTCGTCTGAGGATAGTGACTAATGAATGCACGAGGTGCTAAGTAATTTGCGCACTAAGTACTAAGTAAGAAAAAAGCACTGCCAACAGTTATTTTATATACGCGATTTGTATAATTTCTACAATTTAGGTTTTTGCTTTTACGAGTTTTATTTAAATACATATAAAAATATATTGCCTTCTTCTATATATATATGTATTTCTGCAACCAACAAAGACCCGACAAGGTCTCATATAGATATCTATAAGGTCGGTAAATTCAAACGTAAAATGTCGTTGACATGTCCAAAATGTGTTACCTTTCAGTATCTAATTAATAGCGAGCACCGTTTTTCCATCGAGATTGATTTTGAAGTTTTTGCCGTTATTATTTTAGTTTTACCCTTTAATTTTGATTAATTGCGAAAAATACCCTTAAGGCGAATCATATTGACGGTCGTCCTCAAAATTGGGCGCCTTATATAGGGCGTCAGGTTTTATTCTTTATTTTTATTTAATTACAGCTACACAATATAGAAATTAATAAAAAAAACTTTTTTATATTTTAAACCCTTCAATTACTATTTTTCCTATGATTCTAATATCTTTTATAAGATAGCAATTCAGCTAAAAAAAAACAATTAGCATTTTATTATTCATTAAATTTCTCAGAAATAGGATTGAATTTTAAAAATCTGCTTCCACTATGTTAAAGATGAAAGATCAAGGAATACCCCAACCCCAACCCCCAACCCCTCCCACTTCCTGGTCCCGACCCGCTCCCGAATGGGTTTTCTATTTTTTTAAGTTTGGAGGAAACTGTTATTGGCTTTGTGTTTTAATTGTTTTTTTGTTTATTGTAATTACTATGTAAGCTGTTGTTTCCTGAAATAAATAAATAAATATTGTTTATGTTTTAAGGTCCAACGGTTAGCAAATGCCGGCCAAAGAGAAGGGTCTAAATGAATATTTATCGTTTGGGTTCGCCTTAAGGCGTCGAGGTATTTTCCACGGGAGTAGGGTTGTCACGCGGGCGATGGGGTGACGCACGACGAGTGCCGTGACGTGACCTGACGTGACGTGACAAACGGCTTCTTTCGATGTGCTGAACAGCATTTGACATTGGCATTGGAAAGCTTACACTTATTTATATTTGCGGACGGAAAGCGCAGGCCGCTATAATACAGCCTCGCGGGGGTGCTTTGCGTCGACCGATCCTAGTTGGATCTTTCTAGAGGGCGAGAGGGAGAGAAACCCTTCAAGATACCTACCATTGCACTTTAAAATTGATACATAAAATTTAAGGTCACAAAATCTCGGTCAGAATAAAGGGATTTTTTTCGAAAAAGTGAAATTTTACTATAACTTTCTTAGTAATTTGTTAATAAAATGTTAATTGTACGCGTATAATTTCCCTATTATTTGTTAAAGACAATGTTTGATATGAGCAACCCTTATGGCACAGTGGGACACGATACAAGTTCACCTATGTTAGTGTTTCGATCCGATGAAATCGACCTCCGCCTTCCGGCGTCTCGAAAGGGATTTTTAGATGCGCATTAATTGATATTAAAAAGTAATTAATAATTAGTATGAAGGTCACCGCAAATGAGGGATCGCTCTTAGCGGGGCGGAGAGGGGCTGGATGATGGGGAGGCGGGGGGAGGGGGAGGGAGGGGGAGGGAGGCCAGGCCGCCTCACCGAAAGTCGGTCAATACGGCGAGGGAGCGAGAGAGCAGCTCATCCAGGCTCCGACCGAATCAGCTGGGCTGACGTGACGTCATCGCGACACAACTGGCGTGGGTGTAATCCAAGCCAAGTCCGGCTGCTGACCAACGCGAAGCCCTGGTCAAAGCATCGAATTGAGGGTAGAAATCATAATTTAAACTAGCCTAGTAAAGCCCAAGGGGAGAGGACACCATTTGCCTGCGAAAAGAAGCCTTGCGCGATGAACAGAAAGGTGGAAACTCCATGACGGACCAACCGACTGAATCAGCCATGTTTTGTTGACAGCAAAACATGGCTGAAACCTGAAACACGGAATTATGTCAATATCTTCTCACATTAAAAAAAAAAACACTACAAAACTAGATAAAATTTCGTTAGAATTATAAAACCGCAAATGAAATAACAATATGCTGTTTTGGAATTAGTCAAAGTCGTGTAAAAATGAAGATTTTTTGTTTATTGTTAGTAATTTTAATACTATACTTACTGTAAACGGTATGTATTACATATAAAAATGAAAAGGTGATTAAATACATATTTTGTTGTCGATTTAAATATAACTTTATAAGATAATATCAAATACTAAAAAGATTTAATTTGATCGCATACAATGGATTTGACGCGGTCGAATGCCCTGCCTAGATCGCTAAACACACTTATGAATGTGCTCAACACTTTAAGGCGCCACCAATCTCTAAAACGTGTTTTGTAACGTATTTTATTGAAGTTATTCCCAACAAATGGCTAAAACTAAAAATACCACAATATTCTAAATATATTAATTTAGTACTTTGCTTAAAAAAAAAAACGAAATACACCTTATTATAGTAATGAAAATAAATAAATAAGAAAGTGTTGTTTTTTTCTTGCAACGATTTTCTTTTAAGTTGTGTAAGTGACGCGAACCTAATTTTTCTTTCTAAAGATAGACAATATAATAATCTAGGACATTACTTAAAAAAAAAACATTTTTTTCAAATGGTAATAATTATTTAAATACAAAAAACGTGTTTCATCGATTCCAAATGTAACGAATTCGCGGTCGGCGAGTATATCCGTCTCTTTTCTACACGTCAATGTTCGAATAAAGCCTACTCTTTCTAATCTCAAAGACAAATGCGTCCCGGGGCGCCTTAAAATGATGTTTAGGGATTTTCATAGACACGAATCTGACAGGTCTATGGTGCCTGCGATAAAAGTAACAGAATATTTCTACAAAACAGCAGCTTTTGCTTTCGCAGAGTCCTCCTCGATCCCTTTAAAATGCATCCAGCCTTCGTTTGGGGACGAAGGGCGCCGTCCGCCTACCTGCTGCCCGCCCCCGCCCCCGCCCCCGCAAAGCATTCTTTCCATGTGGGCCGAGTCAATTTGCACTGAAGATCTATAGAATGACAAAGGAATCATCGATGCGCGTTCTACTTGCGCCTGCGCATTTTAAATATTTATTTTCAAATCGCTATCAAAAAACGTTCCCGACTGACTGACCTTTTGTACTTTATAATATAGTAGATAATGATCAAAAACCCGTCAAAAAGCGACCAGAGAGAATTGTGGCACGTCGCGTGTCGTAACCATAGATTACAAAAATAAAGTAAATCATTGCAAACAAAGTAGAGAAAATTATAAAGTAAAAACAATATAAGAATATTGTGGAATCATTGATTATATGGATTATATCTAGCTAAACCAAATTATATTCAATTCAATAAATACCCGCCGAGCGCACAATCGACGCCCCGTTTCCCGTGACGTCACATGTCACCCCCTCCCCCCCCCCCCGCGATGGCATACGCGAGGAGTGTACTCGACGCAAAGTGGCGTACTTGGCGTGGTGCGTTTTCCACCCTCTTTTGCCGCATCTATGTTTTAAAAGATGGTTTCCTCCGTGCTTTTAAACGCAACTTTAAAGGCTCCTTACGTAAAAAAAATGTCTTGAAAATTAAGAGAAGAAAAAGAGAAAAAAAGAGAAGTAGGAAGATAGTTTTAATGCGACGACAGCCAGATTAGTACTAAGGTAGATTTCTATAGAACGGCACCCTTTGAATGGTTACTTGAATACTGCGTACACCAGCGTCGACCTGGACATAACCTCAAAGAACACACGGAGCAGTTCCCATCTATTTATGGTATGTAAGATATTTTATAATTAAACAATGAAACCCGCACCATGTGTTCCGGGTCTGCATTTGCGATATAGGGTAGGTATCAATAGCCATTCAAAGGGTGGCGGTGCCACTTTAAAAAATATACTCTGACTACCATAATTTTAGGGTGATTTTGATGTTGGTTTAATTAGTAAAATACTATTTGAAACAAACACATGCAAAAAACCAGCACCGCTCCGCCAAGCGCCAATCAACAGAAAATAACTCCGTTCGCCGGCCGATGGCTAATTATTGTGATTCACCAATAAATCGACACTTCTGTATTGAGCTTAATTTCATGCCTTAATCCTTAATAGTTTTTTTTTTTAATAATAATAATCGATAAATAATATGACAACATTATTATGTTGAATAAACTGACAATGTATTTCATAGAACTTTTTCGCTAACCGGCAAACGGCCAACACCAAAATGGTAGTAAAATTAGGGAGAAATACCGTTTCCTTACCTGGGAATTTTCCTCAGATCCGTATTTTTATTAGGCAGAAACCATATTTCGAGTAATTTCTCGACGCCTTCGAAGAACTGCTCGCCATTTCCACTGCTATCACTGTGGTTATTTATCATTTCTGATTCGGCCATTCTCTACGACGCTGCTAATTCGACTGCACCGTTAAAATATTTCCAGAAATGGAAGTATTTCAGTAAAAATTGAAATAAGACGAATTCCGACGGAACAGCACTGAGCAAGCGACAACGACAGGGCAGAAGCGAGCCCCACGACCGTCACGCGCGACACGAGAAGCGAAACTGTCAGCCAGCGTTGGGCGAGTAAATCCACTAGAGAATCGAGTTATCAATCTTTCGAGACAATCGAGAGTTGCAACCTCTCGAGATATCGAAAGTTTTTGTTAACTTTTTACACGAGCGTGAATTTTTTACATCTGATTGAGTCTTTTTGATCTGATTCTAGTGATTTTATCTCTCGCTCTGCCATTGCTCACTTCGACAGCATCTCGGGTTCGTATTCGTGATTTAAATTAAAAAAAAAACGAAATTTAAATATAGAAATATATACCTAAGCCAATTTTCTTTATTTTTATATAATAAATATATATATATATATATTTCACACTAAATATTCATTTTATTAGGTAACATATTAAAATTTGATATGTCACAATTATATAAAAAAAATCTTTCAAAACCGCCGACATTGTGAGTGTTCCAAGGATATTGGCTGCGTTTCTATGTACCACTTCCAGACTAACACAATGAGCAAAGAATGAAGCCGCGCCCGAATTGCCCGACTTCTCTCGCAAGAGTTTGCCGAGTTTATCAGCAAACTCTAGCACATCGGAAAACCTTCGACCCGGTGTCTCTACGGCGAATGCAACAAAGTCAGAGTTCCTTGTACTTGCGTCGCTTGGAATAGGCGACGGTTCGCGCTGCTGGGCCGATCTGTTTTGAGGTTTGTGGACGTGGCTTTCTGCGACTGTGTCTGCACACGTAACATCCCATGTCAAGGCTTTGCCATGGCTCCATGGTACTAATGTGACTCCGTCTAGGCTTTTCCCGTTTATCAATGTCTTGCCAAAAGGCTCCAGTCGGCTGATAATGTGTGGATGCAACTGTTTTTTTTTAAGAATATTTATTGCATTATAGCGCAACTAACGGCCATAATTTCCTTTGGCACGAAAGACTGTGAAGACCAAAATAATCTACAATTTATGTATTATTTTTTTTTAAATGAATTATATATTTATTTACTTTTTATATAAAAGTTAGATGTTTCATAGGCAAAATAAATTTAAATTTCTCTTTAAAAAACATAATGATGTTGGATCGTTTTGTGATCTAACTTGTTTCTGGGTTCCTGGGTTTCTGGGAATATTTTCCGAGGGATGCATGTTATACATATAACATGCATCCCTCGGGAAATATTCTTCCAGACGTAGCAGTGGCGTAGAAGTAACGGGAATACTCAAATATTTACATGCTAATAAACGTTACATTTTACATGATATAAAACCTCTCGAGTGCTTTTTAATCGGCATGAAAATACATCATTCGCCCATCGCTGCTGTCAGCCGTCACCGATGGTGACGGCAGTCAGCGCAGCGGGCAGGTTGCCCACAGCAGGGAGCCAAGTGTTTTCAACAGTGCTACCTACCAATCTAAAAATAAAATTTTCCCTCAATAGTATTCCTCTGTAGTTTTTATTAGTACTTAGTAGTCTATATTCCCCCTGCTTTTAGATATAATTACCCGTTTTTCGTATATTTCATTATTTATTCTTTATTCAGAGAAATCAAGAGTCTTACAAACAATTGGTATTAATCTATGCGTAGCCGTAACTACGACATAATCTATGCGTAGCCGGGCATAATCTTCTATTATAACCAACTTGATTCGAATAATCACTTTTAGGAAGGAAAGTATGAATATTTGGACGGAAAGGCCGAGACGATTCAATTACAAATTAATTGCACGGCTTATGCGAATGCATAAGCATTGGAGTCGAATAAACATACACAATTGGTTATAAAGCCTCGTTATAAACAATTACATAAAAAAGTCCAGACCACAGCGATTTATATTCACTGATGTCCTTTTTGGGGGTTAATCAACCACGTAAAAGGACACCAGTGAATATAAATACATGCTGTATTCTCTGGATATAAGCCTGTAGTTGCAATTTCTGTTTTTTTTAGACTCTTTAGACTATCATGTTGAATATTTTTATTTTTAACTTCTCGAATTTTATTATTACTTTGACATGTAAAAAAAAACATGTAACTATAAATTACCTGTACTTAGCTAAAACACCGTTGTACATCTTTGCCATACGATAAACACTCAAATAATATTATTATTACAAAAATATGTATAGGGTATAGGGTATATTATTATTATAAAAATATGTATGTATTTGGACTTACAGTTACAATAAATGTTATCGCTACACACGGATACAAAAGTTGTACCTAACTACAACAGCGACATATTTATTTGCTAAATGGCCATCACAAGTAATTTAATATTTTGTTTATATTGCATCCTATAATTTGTGTCGGTGAGTGTAATTGCAGTTTGGAGTAATCACAGAACTGTAGGCTTGATACCTTGCTAGATAAAACAAGGAACTATTCAACGGAAAAGAAACCGGCACATTCGTATTTAGGTATAATTATCTTTTTTTTACAAATAAATTTTAAAGGCATGCCTTTTTAAAACAGAATTTAATTAGATTTTAGAATTAAGTATTAGGAATAATAACATTATGTTTATATCCCGTTTATATCATTTATAATTTTATTGTAAATGATGCACATATCGATCTTTTTGTCAAAGTTAGCATTGTTCAAAAAGTGACTTTGAGATAAGGGCAAATTAAATTTTGCTTAGTCACTGTTCTATGAACTTAGGGTTTATTTAATATTTTCAAATGGTTTTACACAAACTTTAGGAATAGACACTTTAAGAATTTAATGATGTTACTTAATTAAGTAAATTTAATATTTAGGAGATTTTTTTTATATTGGTGATGGTGTTGCTTTGTCAAATTATTTCTTTAGGAGTTTTGAAATTAGTGAATCCTCTTTTTAAGGTTTTTTTGAGAACGGAAACTTTTACGGAAACTGAGTGTAAAAGCCAATAGAAAAACCTACCCAGAAAAACGTGATGTATATTTAATAGATTAAGAACAGGTAACAGGCGAAGCGGAGAAATGTTTAATAAATTGGGTATCACACCTTCCCCCATCATGTGACTGCGGTGCCCCAGTTCAATCAGTCGAACGCATTGTGAACGAATGCCTACATCGACGTCTTGCTGGAGGGGTGAAAGAACTGCACAATTTATCTCCTAATGCTCAAAAATGGCTGCACGAGCTTGACCTAAACATTTAGCCTATGAAATGTCTTAAATTAATATAATATACATATAATAAGCTGATACGTGCAGCAGGTTCAATTTTGATTTTCTTATATTATCTGGTTTTTTCAACACTTGAACAATGTCTAGTCACCTTACTAGAATGAAAAATAGCAATACAACAGCATATTTTAAAGTTATTTTTATTAATTAAAAAAAATGTGAAAACCACTTCACAGAGCATTGTCATGTCATGAGTCGCCCATTACCATTATTTTTTTTTATTTCATATGGTAATATAAAACTATCAGCTTTTATGAACGGCTTCAACTATAATTTAATTTACTTTCTCGCTCTAGCAAATGTAATTTTGTATAATTCTACAAACCTTTCTCTTCTGCTGTACAACTATTTAGCGCTTGCGATGAATCATTTTTAATTCCCATATTTCACAATCTATAGTTGTTTCTTTTGTGAATGTGTGACTGTGACGTCCGCTGTCGGCTGTCCGGCAGCCGAATGTCATTTTGGAATTGTTTGCCCCTCGCGAGCGAAGTCTTCGCGGGTGATCGTGGATCGCCATTCGCCAGTAAATAAGATCGTCTGTAGAAAGTAAGATTAAAATGCCATTATTCCCGGCATATGCGGCCCCGGCGTCGGGCGATAAGGCCGAGACTGAAATCGGTGGAAATGAAAAATTAGATGAAGGTTAAAACGCTAGTGTTTATTTTTATGCATCATTTTACATTTAAAACAAATTCTAATGTGTAGTTCAGAGCTTTTGACAATTAATAATCACCACAGGATGATATAAAAATATTTTCAACCATTCTTGCCAATTCGGAAGTACTTATCTGCGTCATAAGTACTTATTTAGGTAATTATGTACAATTTTAAATGTTTTGTTTCAGAAATGTTGTTGAAGGATGTTTCTGTTCCAAATGAGGAGGATAATACAAAAAATACTATTTTTTTTGATGAATTAGACCTACTGAAGAGCGATGCTTCAAATTCTTCATGCGAGGAAGAGGAAAAGAAGAACGGAACTGAGGAGAATATGACGCGTAAAAGAAAAAGAAAATCTGAGGAAAATTTTCTGAAAAAAAGGCAGAAAGTAAAGGACAATGAATTTGGATTGGACAACGACTTAGATTTTTATATTGATCGCAAACATGACTTTCTCAATTTGCATGTGAGCACTTTGTATGCGCCTGGAAGACCTCAGTAAGTATATTTCATGCCCTATCGTAGTCTCTAGCAATTATTAATGTAAAGAGGCTGCTTACTCGTAAGCTGTTAATTAGTCGGTTTCACTCTTTAATTATTTTTCAATCACCAGCCACAGCTCCAGCAAAGCAACAAAGACCTTGTGACATGATTCGTTCATTATTTTGACTGAAGTTGACATGAATTTTGATATATTCTTTACAAATAACACCCAAAATTCTCTAGGCCGATTAGCTGGATTTTTTTTAACAGGAACGCTCTCGGGACATGGCCTGGGCATTCTATCTAAGAAAAAATGTACGTTGAGGTTAACGTTAATTACAATTAACCAGTTATTTAAACACTTAAATTTAACGCAGGTTTGTTTTTAAATAAAAATTTCAGTAGAGGTTTTGTATGGGACAGGATATGATGCAAAATTACATTTGTTTAGTTATTAGAACGTAATTATTAATCGTTAATAGAAATTAGACTACTAACGAGACAACACTTGACATAAAAAAACTTACAATCCAAAGGAGTTAAACGCACTGTTGCTGGCAGTCTAGCTGCAAAATTAAACCGTCTAAATAAATAACCTCCTCGTTCAATTAAACTTTTTCTTAGCCTATCGGAGTCGCCATTCAACGAAATGTGTATTTACCTGCATGTCGGTTCGGATCGATGATTTTTTTTATTTACATCACTATAGATAAACGACTTATACCAATCATCGCCGTTATTTAAACGGTTAATCGTTTAACGCCCAGGCTTACTTGGGACACGGGTTATATATTAGTTTTCATTTTGTTTTTTAGATACAACCATATTCATGGTATTCTGGGACATCCAAAACAACGCCAGCCCAAGTCAAATAAGCCAAAGAGATATTTTAATATGAAAATGAAAGAGGAGAGTGTCGCCGTGAAAGGTTTGATGAAAAGTGCGGCGGGCTTTTCCTCTGAGAGCCCCAACCCGCTAAAGGCCGTAGAGACAATCTCAGACAGTGGCCTGACATGGAACGATGACAACATTGAAGCGACTCTCAAAGAGAAAACGGAATATTTTAACAAATGCCTCACCGACAATCCTCATGACATTAATATGTGGACTAATTTCATTAAGTTTCAAGTAAGTTTTATTTTTTTCTTAATAGTTTTACTAAAAAGTTCATTTTTGTCCAGAAAGTCTAATATTAGTTGATTTTACTTTTCTACCGTTTCGGAAGATGCTATCATATTTGTAAAATTACCCTCCTGGCAACCTCCTGGCGAAAGAGTAAACTAGTAAAAATACATATGACCTTCGTGGAATGTCGCAACCTTATTCTGAGCACAGAACCTTATTAAATGAATCTACCGATACATTATTTAGTATGGCTCGGAGCATCAACTTTGCTTGATTGTGAATAGTTTTTACCCCCAACCAGTAACGGGCTGTTCCAAATGTAATCTGTACCTATAATATTAGTTCCCCATCCCTATCTGTGCGGTTTTTTTACATCTTACGGGTGCTTTTCTAGGAATAGTTACTTGCTCACCGGATGTCTCCGTCTTACTCTTTTTATCGACCTTTCTGTAACGGGAGTGACTGCTGGCATTCAAAGTCCCTCAATACTTTTTTTTTTACTCATTCTTTACCGAAATACTTTTTCCTGAACGGCCAGGTGCCCAAGCACTTTGCGGAATGACTTCACGTTGGAAACCTTATAAACCATTCAAGGATATAGAATTTGGGTTCTAACATGTTTGTTCAAACATGTTAGCTTCTAATACCTGGTTTAAGGTGGACTTCTCTGTTCAACAATTCCTTCTTGAGTAAAATGCATGTGAAAGTTTTGCACCGATAGCCATTGCCATAGAAAGCAAATAGGTGCTGCGAAATCTAGCCATTTTGTGTATTTAGTGCTAAATATCATAATCTTCGTTACTTGAGTTAAATAACAAAAGTAGCGTACTTACTTGCAAGGTGGGGTGCAGAGATTGTTAACTATTAATAAATACCAGTCTAAATATATTTTTTCGGCCCTCATTTCGAATCCCCAGCTAAAGTTACCAACAATCTGCTTTTGGCAGCCAAACGGCATTTGTACTCAGCACTTTTAGCAGGCTGACATGCTATGCTAAATCAGGAACAATTTAGTTGCCAGCAAGTGGCTGCAATACAGTACATTATCGGACAACTTAAAAAAGGTTGTCCCATCAATCAGTCCATTTTTAGATTGTTCGGTAACCTGTGAAACGATAGCTTGTTTTGGCAATTTAGATATATTTTAAAAAGCAAATTAAACTTCAAAAATAATAAGTACTTATCAACGACCCTAGTCAGTCCGCATAGTCATAGATTTCACCGTCGTTCCGAGCCACAGATCACCCAACTGTTGGACAATGGAACATGACGGAACGTTTCCACACGCACACCGACAAACGCGGCTGAGCTTTAAAACCACAGACTCAAGCCCTGGCCGCCAGTTTGTCTACATCTAACGCACCTCAATCATCTAGATCGTAGCTTTGTACCGCACGCCGCTATGAAGACTGGAGTTCCTGTAACTTGTGTATCGTCTATGGGATACATCTCAAGAGAGTCTACAACGCACGGAGTACATTGGTAACAGGGTGAAGGGGCACAGAAAACCGATACTAACCAACCTCGTGTCTCCCTTCATTACACACCCTACAAAGGGCCTTCTTACATACTTATCACCCTACTTTTAAGACTTTGGTTATAATTAATATTATACCCAAAGTTTCGAAAGGGGTGAAGAGGGTTTTCTAATGAAAACCCATCATTTTGATTTATCTATGAAGTGTATTGGATCGTAGAGCCCTCGTTACGCTTTAGAATAAACTAATTGAATTTGTTTTGAAGTGTATTGGATCGTAGAGCCCTCGTTATGCTTTAGAATAAACTAATTGAATTTGTTTTGAAGTGTATTGGATCGTAGAGCCCTCGTTATGCTTTAGAATAAACTAATTTAATTTGTTTTGAAGTGTATTGGATCGTAGAGCCCTCGTTATGCTTTAGAATAAACTAATTGAATTTGTTTTGAAGTGTATTGGATCGTAGAGCCCTCGTTATGCTTTAGAATAAACTAATTTAATTTGTTTTGAAGTGTATTGGATCTTAGAGCCCTCGTTATGCTTTAGAATAAACTAATTGAATTTGTTTTGAAGTGTATTGGATCGTAGAGCCCTCGTTACGCTTTAGAATAAACTAATTGAATTTGTTTTGAAGTGTATTGGATCGTAGAGCCCTCGTTATGCTTTAGAATAAACTAATTGAATTTGTTTTGAAGTGTATTGGATCGTAGAGCCCTCGTTACGCTTTAGAATAAACTAATTGAATTTGTTTTCAGGAAGAAAGATATGCTTTTGATGTATTCAACGAGAGAGCCTTGAGCGAGTCTTCAGCCCGGAACGTTTGCAACTCAAAGAAGCTGTCCATCATAGAGAAGTGCTTGTCTCTCAATGCCCACAACGAGGAAATTGTCAGTCTTCAGGTGCGGATTTCTGAGCAGACTTTGCCGAATGACCAATACTTAGCTTTGCTCAAACGAATGCTCTCTCAATCAGGTCAGTCTGTCTCTTTTCCACACCCATACGATCACCATTTTAGGTCCTTTTAGGCTCTACTGCTTTGATCACAACTTTCACCCCACTCGAGTCCGCGCCACATCATTGGGCGCAAAGGTTATTATTACTGGTGAGCCCAGATCTGTGCTTGCCTTAATTGACTAAGATGTGTATCCAGTTTATTTTTAAATCGATTCACTGATTTTGCACTAATCACTTCACTCGGTGCACTGTTCCAAGCGCTCACAACTCTGTTAGGTAAAAAAAGTTTTTTAGTATTTGAATTGAAGCTGGTTAGTTTTAGACGATTGCAAATATTGGGAACATTGGGAAGTCTCGATCATGTCCTCTCTCTCTTTCTCTTCTTTGCTTCAGAGTTGTTAAACCGAGGGCCGTTAGTCTGTCTTCATAATTTAAGTGTTTCAAGGAGAATGGTATTTTTGTTGCTCGCCACTGAACCTTTTCTAAGATATCTATATCCTTGTCTTCATATCTGTTATCCATATTCCAAAGGTGGTCTTCAATATGACTTGTATATTTTAAGAAACAGTTCAAGAGAGGGACAGGTTTCGTCCATTTGTTTGTTTTTTTTCCAATGCCATAAGAATCTCAATTAAATTCTACACCGGATTAGAAGAAAAAAACACTATGTAGCCGTTTTGACATAGCCGTCGCCGGCTTACTTTAAGAGAGAGTAGAGTAGTGCAGTTTGGATGTAAGAATTAACTTTGCATTTGAGAAAATACAACCATAGATATTTTAGACATCACATATAGATATTATATTACCACCACAATTTGAATGTGTTGAGAGTGGCAATATAATGGGTTGTACGCAGGTGTTCCGGGCAGGCTGCTGTGCCGTCTCTGGCTGTGGTACATAGAAGGTGTCCAGTGCTCGATGGCACTTTGCTCCGTGCCCTGCGTGAAGGACATGTACGCGGCCGCCGTCAAGGCGCTCTCCAAGGCTCTCAAATACAACTACCAGTCCACTCATGCAGGTAACTTTTCATCCTGAAAGCAGGCCCCAACTGCAGCTCAATGTAAAATCTAAGTTTTCTTGTGGAGCAATACAATCCGTAACTTTTTAAATACCCGAAACAAAATACAAAGAGTCCAAAATGCCTCTCTGAATGCTCGCTACAATTATCATATAACCTAAAAGGTCTCACGTGACACCATTTCTTAATAAGCACAATGTCCTAAATATGCTTAATAGAAGAAAGCTGCTTTCATAGCCAAAGTCCTTATTTATACGAAAAAATATCAAGAGCCAAAGATACTCATATAAACCGGACGAGAGGCAAAGAATATTTATTGACCCTTCCAGGACGTATTTATTGTATTTCACCTTTTGTGTTGAATGTATAGGGTGTTTTTTTTAGAGGCCTGGTTCTCAATCTGGCACTACTTTTTTCGTAGTTGGTGTTTTTGACAGCTGTCACTTGATTTATGCTCAGTTTGGTTTGCCATTTCATAATGAATAGACTTACTCCTGAGCAACGTGGCGTGACCTCCAAGATCGTGCGATTTAACACCGCTGGACTATTTTTTGTGGGGTTATGTGAAGTCGCTTGTCTACGCAGATAAGCCGGACACGATTAACGCCTTGGAAGAGAATATTCGGCGCGTTATTGCTGACATACGGCCCAACTTGCTGCAAAAAGTGGTTGAAAATTGGGCCTCTCGGCTGGAATTTGTTCGAGTCAGCCGCGGCGGCCACTTACCCGAAATCATTTTTAAAACATAATGGCAAACCCTTATCTTTATAATAAAACTAAATTCTTAGCCATAACATCAAATTATATGCGTTTTATCTCTTCTTGAACTTGAAATAATAATTTAACCAAACCTTAAACCGTGGAAAGGGTAAGATCAAAACTGGTAATCTGCAGTAGAATTGGTATCAAATACTGCAATCATCAAAAGTTGTATCAAAGTCAGCAAACTGAAAATAATAACTTTATTTCTTCTTAT
Source organism: Neomicropteryx cornuta (assembly GCA_020383195.1). Classification (NCBI taxonomy): domain Eukaryota; kingdom Metazoa; phylum Arthropoda; class Insecta; order Lepidoptera; family Micropterigidae; genus Neomicropteryx; species Neomicropteryx cornuta. Next base: position 83,992 of record JAHKQU010000030.1, read on the forward strand.
AATTTCTATTTTAAACTAAATATTATAATTTCACTAAGATTTTTCGCTTTTGTAGTAAAGAGCTATTTACGAGGAATGAAACATTTTTTCAGCCAAAATTCAGTCAAATTCAGGAAATGCGGCGAAATTTGTAAATGAATCGCAAATCACTTACCGAATGGTCGGGCTTAGGTGCTGGAATTTTGTTGATGGATTGTGGAATTCAGGTGCCTCTGCAACTGTCTTTACAGGCTGCGGAGGACGCTGGTGCCTCACATGGATCCATCCGTTTCTTTGCTAGCTTCTGCAAAATGCTATGAGCGAGATGTTGGTGCTACGACAGACCATTTAACACTGCTTGACAGTTACAGTAGAGAGGGAGTGGGGAAATGAATTTATGGAAGGGCCATAGACCGAGGATATTTGAGGTAAAGGTAGTGACTATACGACACATACAAACCTCACCGTTTACTACATATTTTGGTCTTGTGACTATTCTATATTCAACACCGCCTTTGATCCTATGCGGCTCAATTTCCAACCATAATAAATCATTTCAGAGATGCTGTACATGTTTGGGTTGTTTGTGCGGCAGAGCGGCCTTTGGGAGCAACTGTGGCTCCTTATAAAGATGAACGTGGAGATGAACGTGGCGGTGGACGAGTCGGCCGCCGCCGAAGCCCGACTTTGCTTCGCTCAGAACGAAGCCCTTCGCGAGGAAGAGGCAGAAAATGAGATGCTCAAACAGGAGGCACAGGTCAGCCAGCACTTTGATTAATAATCTGAATAAATAAAAAATAATTGCCACATGCCGATGCTATACTTGAATAATAACCCTTTCGGCACGCCGGTAGGCGGAGGTAGATTTCACCGAATCAAAGTAGTGTATAGGTGAACTCTTACCTATACGAACTTGTTTCAAACATTATGGGAGCCGCCGTACCCTTGCGCAGGGAAAGTGCGTATACTGAATCCCTCTTTATACTGTTGTAGGGAAATTATGTTGTAGTTGTAGGGAAATTATAGGCCTAGATAAATAAACTAATAAACTGAGGGTAGTTTTGGTTTCTAGGGGATGTGAAGCGCGAAGAAGTCATGATATGATCGCTTTGCAGTAACCTAACTTCCGTAATGAAATATTATAATGTATTGCATTTTGCTGTTTGTACAGGTGATATCATCAGGCCTGCCGCTGCACGCAGTGTGGTGGCGCTGCGTGCGCGCACGGTCAGGCCAGCATTGGCGACCTGCCGCCCCCACGTCTGCGTTGGGCGGCAACGCTCCCCTCGATCCGCAGAGGATGGCTTATCCTTCGGACCTGTTGGACTTTTTGGAACCCATCACGAGCCAGCAGCATCTCTTCAAGCTTGCTCTCAATATGATTAGGTACAAACCTTTATTTATTTTGAGCCCCGTGCTGACAATTGAAAGTGAACGGAATGCTACCTGCTCACGCCCCTTATGATTGAAATTTCAGACTGCTGAAAGTGCCCGTCCTGCCGTCCACACATGCCCTGCAGAAGGCCTTGAATGCCGAGATGGGCTCTTTGGATTGGGAGGTAGACTGCATAGAGAGTGCGCTGACGTTTGTCTATTCCATTTTGGAGAGTTTGGAGCCCACCGATGAGGGTCACTTGAAAGCAATTGCCAATATAATGCTCGACTTTGTGGAACAACCCACTTACTTTGAAGATTCCAACGGTACGTCACATCTATTTCTTTCTTCACTTCCCATTTTAGATTTTCACAGATTTTAAGAAACTACCCTCTTTATATTCATCAGCTTTCATACCAATGAAAATATTTATTTTAATAAACGTATCAAAACGCTGATTGTTGGGTTCTCTTTGAGTGGCAATTTTTACGGCTCTAATTTAATTTGGTTATGCTTATTCATAAATAATAAAAGTTATATTTAATTCATTGCTCAAATTAAATTCATTATTAATATAATTAATTAATGACTTTAATTAGCAAACCGTGCTTCGAATGTAGTTGAATATTAGTTATAAGTTTTTGTTTTTTTAACATTTATATAGGGTGATGTTTTTAGAGGCGTGGTTTTCAAGAAGAGATAAAACACATATAATTTGATGTTATGGCTAAGAATTTAGTTTTATTATAAAGATAAGGGTTTGCCATTATGTTTTAAAAATGATTTCGGGTAAGTGGCCGCCGCGGCTGACTCGAACAAATTCCAGCCGAGAGGCCCAATTTTCAACCACTTTTTGCAGCAAGTTGGGCCGTATGTCAGCAATAACGCGCCGAATATTCTCTTCCAAGGCGTTAATCGTGTCCGGCTTATCTGCGTAGACAAGCGACTTCACATAACCCCACAAATAATAGTCCAGCGGTGTTAAATCGCACGATCTTGGAGGTTAGGTAGTCTATTCATTATGAAATGGCAAACCAAACTGAGCATAAATCAAGTGACAGCTGTCAAAAACACCAACTACGAAAAAAGTATTTTATTTTCCACCTATTTAGTTGGCCATTTCATCGATTCATTTAGGCGGTGTGATGTATTAACGATGGTTTTTAAATGTTTAAAAGTGATTAGAAGCTATTATTTATTTAATAAGATTGCATTTTGTATAGTTACTAATAAAACCATATTTTAGAGAATTTCCTAACCTATTCAAAATAATGCAGTTTATCAACATAACCGGCAGTTTTTTTTAAGTAAGCGCCCGTAATTAGGCCATTTTTCGAAAACCTCCTTGACTATTACTCGACTATTGTCGGGTTTGTTTTAATTTCTAAAGAGAATCTACATTTTTATTTAGATTTTTAAATTTAGTTAGGTTTGTAAAAGAAGTTAATTTATTTTTTGTAGGTTTCCTGTCGTTTGTGAACGACGTAATGCTGAACATGTCCAAGTGGTTCTCGGGCAGAGAGAAGACGGCCCTGCTGCTCTGGTGGGTTCGACTGCAGAGAGTTCTACTCGCACTTAATCGGTTCGCTATACTTCATCTAAGCTTTTTTTTTATTGAATATTTAAAATTTTACTTCTAAATACATGACCCTCCCACACAAGCCGTCGCCAGCTGCTCAAACCCACTATTAGCTTGGAAGTGGTTTAGTCATCCACTCTTATCACTTCTCAATAACTGGGTCTGATAATGTGCAAACATTCTTCACAGGAATTTATTAAACTACTATCTGAGTAGGTATTGCTGTGCAATTGTGCACAGCAATACCTACTCATATGGTACGTAGCTAATGAAGAGCTAAATTGGTTTTAACATACTTTAACATACATTTATTAACATACATACATAAAATAACATACATAACATACAACATAAAACATACATACATACATAAACATACATACATAAAATATACATACATACATTTTTTTATCATACATACATTTTTTTATCATACATACATAAAATATAAGTAATTGTTTAAATAAAAATAAATAGAAATATACACTGTTTATAAAATTAAAAAAATGGAATGTCTTCTTCCATCAAACGGTTTGAGACTGACGTGTAATCCATCGCTTGCAGACCGGAAATTGCGCGCTCCAGAATTCACCCGCTTGTACCCACTACCCGCATACTACAATTAATAACGTTATGATTAGGTCAAATAAGAGCGAGAGCGGCCGCGTTCGCAAGCAAGTCCAGAAGACCCTGAAGGCAAACCGCAATGAAGTCCTTCTCTATGCAGAATTTGCCGCTCTGGAGGCAGACCTGGAAGACCGGATGAGAGGCCTGCAGGTGCTGCAGTCGGCTCTTGCGTTGGTCAAACCGGATTCGCAGCTGTCGCACACTTATTTGGCCAGGTTTTTTTATAATAATACTATAATAATCATTTAAATAAGCTTGAAATAGGAAATAGGGAAAACATTAAACTTGGTCCTCTTGACCAATTTCATTTTGAGAAATTTAGTTGGATGAGATTTATAATTCATAGACTCCATTCACTTGCACACTATGCTTTTAAATTGTGGGATCTTTTGAGCTGGAGTTTGGCCTGTTGTCCTTAGGATTTATTGTCAGGCAGTTTAGAACCATCTGAAGGGTGGCTGAGACCATTATCGGTCTGAGCAGTAAAGAAAACCAATTTTTTTGTAATTTTAGGGTTCCCTTTGACCGAGTGAGGACCTTACATTTTATAAATAGCAACCTTCCTCTACCTCTTTGGAAAAAGATGCTTTTTTCCACGAGATTTGATATGAAACCAAAGCCGGGTGCGCATTATTTTATCCTAATTTACAAATTGCATCTTTCCAAACCTTTATAGATGAAACTTGCGTTTTTGTTACAAGAACACGTTTCGTATACCTTTCTTTTTAAATCTACTTTAGTTAGTTAACTAAAGTAGATTTGAATGAAAAATAATGAAGTTAAATGGACCAGCATCACATTGCATATATTCCCGTTTCTAGTAATGTGGTGTGCCAAGCATTTTCAGTTTCATAAAATCAATTAAGTCTGTTTTCGATGTTGAGGTCATATTTCGGCAGTTGTTTCCAAATGGCCTCAACATGACGTGTCCTTGAATAGGGCTTAGGAGTGGACCAAATCAAGCATTATAACGCCCTTAATATTGAATAAAATTTTATGAATTGTGTAGATCACTCGTGAAGCTGTTGATGCAGGAAGGCGCTTCTACTAAAACGGAGGAGACTAATAAAGCTATCAATATCCTCATCTCGTTGGCTGATGGAAAATCTTTGCCCAGCAATTTAAGCCGAGACAATCCTCACGAACAGATCAAGACCACCCTTCAGCTGGTTCGTCTCAAATCTCATATTATGTTGTCTTTGTCTCACATTTTTATGGTTTTGAGAGCTATTTAGCCGAGGAATTAATATAGTGTAGTATCTAAGTACACAATATCTATGCATAAACGATTCACAATGTCCGGACGATTCAGGATGGTTTATCTAGACGCCATCGGGTGATGGTTCACTACTTATTGAATGCAAACAGCTTTATGTAGATTCCTGCGAATCTTCTAAAAATTCCACAAATTTAATTTAAAACTTCACTATAAGAAACAAATTCCTCCAATTATTTAACAAAAAAAAAACTATGATTTTATTTCATCATGTGGGGAGTCCGCCCCCCGCGTACCGCGTCCTTTCCAGAACTATTGTACATTTAAATCCACTTAAAGTTCGCCCTCTAGTCCCGTACTGTAGATAAAGTTGAGTATCTTTTTAGGTGCGATGGTTCTAATCTCCTCAGGCCTGAGGAGATGGTTGCCTAGAAGCTGGTACCTTTTGTTCTGTTTGTTCCTGTTTTATTAGGAAAGCTATCAATCACAATGGGTACCATATGACTTCCGGAAAATTTCGACATATCTTCGCGTTTCACATCCCCTAGAATCCAAAACCACCGTCAGCTTAAAAGTATATATATTTATCTATCTATATTACTTTCTTGTGGACACGACACCTGCCGTAATTTCACACCAATCACTTTCAAATTGATACATGAAATTAAGGGCATAAAATTTCCGTCAGGAAAACAAGCTTCCAAACGAATCCTAGAAAACTTATGACTGGCAATAGAGTGGTGGACGCGTGGAATCAACTGCAGGATTCTATCGTTAGCGCAAACATCAATCAATTCAAGAACTGTCTTGATAGTCAACGATCTCAGTAACAGAAACGGAAACAGACCCATCAGCTATGCTGTCGTCTGTTAATATAAGAATAATAAAGTTCATTAATGAGCAAAATCAGACCAGGGGGGGCGGGAATAGGAGGGGTTTTTCGAAAAGTGAAATTTTGCTATAACTTTCTTAGTATAAGATATTGAATTAATTTAAATTTTATATTATTCCTTAGATAATGGTCTAAAACTTATCTCAGCGAACTTTTTTAATAACACCAACCGTTGGTCCTAGGGATGGAAAGTCGGTTTTTCAAAATTCAAAAAATCAAGAAAACTTTAAGTGACAGACCATAGATAATCCATAATCATTAATAAAACCTAAGTTATGCTGTGCAGTCATAATAAACTATTTTTTAATAATATTTTGATATTATATTATTTATTGGTCGGTCAGTTTGCAGACAAGACAGACACGCTTCTGCTCTGGATGCAAAATAACGAGAACGAGCTGGATTTGGTTGAGCTGATGCATCCCAGCCTCTGCGTGGAGTGGATCTGCTCTCAGGGTTGGTTCATACATCTCACACAAGACGCCTCTCACCTCGACAGCTTCTACAACAAGATCATTGTAGCCACCGACACTGATGGCTCTCAATCCGATAAAAGCACAATTCACCGAAGGTAATTTAAAATTACATCAAATATGGTGATGATTTTAGAGGCGCGGTTTTCAAGAGGAGATAAAACGCATATAATTTGATGTTATGGCTAAGAATTTAGTTTTATTATAAAGATAAGGGTTTGCCATTATGTTTTAAAAATGATTTCGGGTAAGTGGCCGCCGCGGCTAACTCGAACAAATTCCAGCCGAGAGGCCCAATTTTCAACCACTTTTTGCAGCAAGTTGGGCCGTATGTCAGCAATAACGCGCCGAATATTCTCTTCCAAGGCGTTAATCGTGTCCGGCTTATCTGCGTAGACAAGCGACTTCACATAACCCCACAAAAAATAGTCCAGCGGTGTTAAATCGCACGATCTTGGAGGCCACGCCACGTTGTTCAGGAGTAAGTCTATTCATTATGAAATGGCAAACCAAACTGAGCATAAATCAAGTGACAGCTGTCAAAAACACCAACTACGAAAAAAGTAGTGCCAGATTGAAAACCACGCCTCTAAAAAAAACATCCTATATAATAGAAAAATTTGGCTTCTCGAAAATCACCTGTGCTGTCATTTTTAATATATTATTTAGAGGTTGACAATGAAAGGATTGTATAGTCAATGCGAGTTGGAGCTGGGGCGATCAGTAAGTGCTTCTCAACCGTGCTAAAACTTTTTCCATCAAATTAAATCCATCTTTCATTATGGTAACCTTGTTAAATGACTTTTACAAAGAGAATTTAAAAGGCCTAAACGCGATCAGAAGGCAGTCGATAGGCCATGCTAATGCTTATCATAACTTAATGGACGCCTCAAAGTTTTAAAGAATTAATTTTATATGAAAACGTAGAAGTATGCATAAAAATACAATTTTAATTTAAACTATAGTTACTCATAGATGTCAAGTTAATAATTATTCCTTAGAAATAGTTGGTTGCCGCCTGGTTAGGTTTATGGATAAAGTTTCACTTTATTACTGTGAATAAATTTTAATTGTTTTAACCAGATGCGACTGGATCAGAGAAAGCTTCATGTGCTGGCACGTATCAGTGACTAAAACATCGATTGGCCCGTCATTGCAGCGTAACAGCTTAATTCAAAAGTCATTGGAACAGTTCCCGTCCAACTCATTCCTGGTCTGGTCTCACTTGAGCCACTTCGGCTCCAGAGGGCCAACCGGACGGTGGCAGCTCTTCACTCTGGCCAAGGCATCAGAAAAAGCGCAGTTGACATTGGCACTGGCGATGGTCTTTGCAGATTTCATTAATCTCTACCGGAGAGATGAGGGCGTCTGGCAAACAGGCCATGCCAATCGTCTCCATAATCTCTTGCAGACCTTCACCAAAGACCAACGATACAGGAGGTGTGCTCTTCTTTGGAAAATGAGGATCTATTTTGATGCCATTCACTCCAAAAAGTCTCAGCTCTCCGTTAAGAATGCTCTTTATTTGGCCCTCGATGAGTGCCCATGGAATAAGGTAAAAAACAATTTCTATTATTTTATTTAGTCTATCAAAAAAAGGTTACAAAGCCACGCATGATCCATCAGCTCCCGGTGCGCATTGGTTCGCTGCACCTATTAATTGGCTCTGACCGTTTTCTCCGCTCGCGCTGAGCGCTTTTATCTCACGTTTAGGCGGGTAGCACCGCGTACGTGAATATTTATTATCATTCATATTGTAAGCTTTTGTAATCATAATAAATGAAAGTGCTTCGATAGTGTTTCTGCGCTCAAGAGTAGTGCGGGCACTATCTCGAGGCACTCTTCCAGCGAGGGGCTTGTTAGGCCCCCTTGGTCTGGGGGTTCGGGTGAGTCGGCCCCGCGGGCCGACTTGCAGTGGGGTGTGACAGGTCTTTCTTCCTTCCGGGTGGGATGAACTGAGGGGATCGTCGACTACAAAACTTCAAAACTACAGATTGCTTCAAAACTACAGATTATATTATGTATAGGTACATGCCATGGAAACCCTAGACTTAGATCAGGCCCACCAGGTCCACTTGGAAAGCCTTTTTAAAAAAAAATATATTTATAAACATTCAGTCTCGTTCGTAGACTTCAATGACTAAAGTATTTCCTAAGCATTATATTTAAGCATAAAATAGTTTCTCCATCATCGGAGTTAAATCTAATGGAGGTATTTAAAATTTTCAAAAATTTGGGCGAGGCAATTGAGGGTCGTTTTTAAATGCGATCCCGAGCAGTTCATAGATAAAAAATAAGAGTGGTTATCTTTATGTAATATTTTAAAAAAATAATAGCTTATACTCACGTTCTTTCACATTAAACTCGCAAAAATCGCTTACTATGCAGTCGGAAGACATTTAATTTTTTAAGGCGCTAACGGTGGCTACATTGGTGCGGGCTGGGTGCTCTACGGGTTAAACGTTTTTGATACCTTTCAAACCGACACCCTATTTTATGACACTTTTCATATTAAGATCTTTTTAAATTTATCTACCATGTATTCTTGTCAGATGAATAGGTGACTGATAAAGTTAAGTCGGGGAATTATTGTTTTGCTTCCAGGATATTTATAGCATCGGCTGCACTCACCTGCCTTCGGAGTTTTCGGAATTAATTGATCTGATGATGGAGAAGCAACTGAGGTTGCATGCCATGCCTGAAGAACTGCAACCACTTTAAGATCGACACGCCAAGGTTAAAGGTTAATCCATTAAAATAGTATTCATTGTTCCATTGTTTTATTTATCATTGATCCTGGTGTATTTATTACGCTTTTGGTTCTTTCAAGAATTGTTACGCTCAGCTGAAGATTTATGTACTATTAACTTGCAGATTTTTCACTTTGCAAAAATGGTGCAGGTCTTCCTTGCCATGTTTGACAGCTCTAATCGGATAATATACTAAATGCTGGTGGTAGGATCTCGACAAATCCGCTAACCATTTTACCGCTAACCATTTCTTCATCCACAGTTTATCCCCAACAGCCTGTTAATATGATTGAGTTGTTAGTGAGAGCTGTCAGCGTCCAAGGATAGTCCAGAAAATATGAAAGACTAATTTAAATATTTTATTGTGACATTGATTATACCATACAATGTATTTCTGACCACAAAAGTCAAGTTAAAAAAGTGGGAAAATCCTTCCCCACCATATAATAAATATAGTGACAAAACTAGTAACATTAACATTTCACTTATGAGGTAAAATATAAAAGGTTTCTGTCAATTGGCGGAAGAAACTTTGGCCTGCGGATCCGAGTTGAAAATAAAATACATAGGTAGTATGGTTGCCAATAAAATCCAATCAGAATAAGGTCTTCATGCTAGTAAAGGGTATACAATAAGGGTCTGAGGAGTAGCTCAATCCTTGCTCTGCATGTATTTGATGAGGTCGACGACTCTGTTTGAGTAGCCATACTCATTGTCATACCATGAGATCAGCTTGACAAAGTTATCATTGAGAGGGATGCCAGCGGAAGCATCGAAAATGCTGGAATTGGTGTCGCCGATAAAATCGGACGAGACGACGCTGTCTTCGGTGTAGGCGAGGATTCCTTTAAGGGGTCCCTCGGCCGCCTCCTTGACTTTCTTTTTGATGGCCTCGTATGGGGCGGGCTTGGCCAACCTCACGGTCAAATCGACGACGGACACATTAGCCACGGGAACGCGGAACGCCATTCCGGTCAGCTTTCCGTTCAGAACAGGGATGACTTTGCCCACTGCTTTGGCGGCTCCGGTGGATGCGGGGATTATGTTCTGTTGGGCGCCACGGCCGTCTCTCCACAGTTTACCTAGAATTTATTTGAAGGTTATTAATATTTTAAAATATTGAATGTTAGAAGTCACAGGTAGCATCTTTCCTCAGGAATAAGAAGCCAAAGCTATGATTAAGGTACTAAGTTACATACTTAGTGAAACACAAGTGGGTAAAGTATGTAGTGTCCAACCGAAACTGACATTTTAAGCCGAAACCAAAATTTAGTTTTTATTTCAGTTTTGGTCGAAATCAAAATGGAAATTAGAGAAATATTTGTTTTTCTTTGTTCACTCTTAACGTATACATAATCATTATGTATCGTTTATTACAAAATGTGTAAATTATATTAAATACAAACTAAGGTTCTTATGGATTAATGCATATAAAGGCTGTTTTTCTTAGAGGCGTGGTTTTCAATCTGGCACTACTTTTTTCGTAGTTGGTGTTTTTGACAGCTGTCACTTGATTTATGCTCAGTTTGGTTTGCCATTTCATAATGAATAGACTTACTCCTGAACAACGTGGCGTGGCCTCCAAGATCGTGCGATTTAACACCGCTGGACTATTTTTTGTGGGGTTATGTGAAGTCGCTTGTCTACGCAGATAAGCTGGACACGATTAACGCCTTGGAAGAGAATATTCGGCGCGTTATTGCTGACATACGGCCCAACTTGCTGCAAAAAATGGTTGAAAATTGGGCCTCTCGGCTGGAATTTGTTCGAGTCAGCCGCGGCGGCCACTTACCCAAAATCATTTTTAAAACATAATGGCAAACCCTTATCTTTATAATAAAACTAAATTCTTAGCCATAACATCAAATTATACGCGTTTTATCTCTTCTTGAAAACCATACCTCTAAAATCATCACCCTATATATTGTACTGTTGGTTTTCCAAATAAACAACAAATAAATAAATATATAAAAAATATTAATTGAAATGGAAAAAGTTAGTTGTAGTTAGTAATCAAAATGTAATAGCCGTATATTATAAGCTAAGAAGAAAAGTTTTATGGAATTATTGCCTAATAAATTGCTTCTACGGTCGCCCGCTACGTGAAGTGTCAATGAAGACGGAGAAACGAACGCAGTTCGGCAGTAGCCGAAGGTTCGGCCTTCATGTGGCCGAAACGAACCTCCGGTCGGTCACTAAAAATATGTAAAGTTCAAGCCCCCACTGTTGTGCGTACAGAATTATAAAAGTGAATGAAACTTCCTGTTGTGTGAGGCGCGAACTGCTCGCGTGTTCAGACCGTTTAATGTGGTTCTGGTTGGTACAAAAAGTAGCGGATGCCCGCTTTTATGATCGTAGACAAGAATATTATGTGAAATTATCTATGAGTAATGTTTTATTTTCATATTTGCCGTAGCGCAATTGTGTGTAGCACTGAATTGGGGAGTGGAAACGGAGGAGCAGTGTACTCCAGCAAAACGTACTCCAAAGAGTTTATTTTTGGAAGATTAGTATAATTGCGTAGAAGATTATACACATAATATTGTAGTGTAAATAAAAAACCATACATGTGCGCTAGTTACAAACGTATTGTTCTTGGCAATCCATCCCACCGTCGGCTAAGCGGCGAACTGAGCTGCTAGATCCAATGGGATAAACTATCTAAAACTTTGTGACTATGTGCGAGATTTGTACCCGAGACCGCTGGCTCAGTAGTCAAACGCCATAAAAATGAACTGACACAATTGTGTAATTGTGTAATTACTTAAAATAACCCTCAATTATTTATAACATTTTAAAAGTAGACACCGTATTATATAACAATATTAATATTATCAATCCTCTTCTTTTATTAGGATTTTTGTCTTTGCAACGCAGTAGGAAAACTATTATTTATTTAAGTTATTAATGATCAAAGAAACGGAAAAATCTAACCTGACGGTCCATCGACGGTCTTTTGTGTGGCTGTGGTGGCGTGGACGGTCGTCATCAGGCCTGCAAATAAATAATTCCTTTCATTATATTTCTTTACAAGTATTTAGTTTAGTTTTTGGTCAACACCACATCACATAATATGCGATCAAATAAGTAAACTATTGAACAGAAAATTAAAAAAAAAAAAAAGATTTTAAACTCTTTGTGTTACAATTTCTGCCCAAATTACATATGGCCACATTAATCACAATTGAAAATTAAGAAAAGTCACCATCTACTGCAAAATCAGCTGTGCTGGCATGTAATTTCAATTGCCACAAGGTTGGTATCACCTGATTCGCCATAAATTTAGGGTACTCTTTTTCGATTGGTCTATATTAGGGATGCTCAAACGGTCGATCGCGATCGACCGTTTGAGCACCGTGCAGAAAGCTAATATCTATATATGCTACGGTACGCCCTACCTAGGTAGGTAGGGTGTATCGTGTATGTACGACAACCCTGCATCACACACACTTGCAGTCTCTCAGAGTCGATCGTAAGTAGTCTAAAAATATTGAGGTAGATCGCCAGCAGTTCCAGTTTGAGCACCCCTGGTCTATATGGATAACTAAACCGGTATCACAAAAAAAAAATCATACTTAAGTAATTGTATTATTAAAGACTTTGTTTTTCTTCGAAGTACTTCACCAGCCCGGGGGTCACTCGGAGTCTTTCATTTTGCTCGTAATTGACAAATATTTTTCCAATATTTTTTGCTGATTAATGTCTGATTGTCGATATAAATCCTAAAAAGAGTAATCTAAATTTAAAGATGGCAGTATAAGTTATTTAGTATTATCCTATTGCTAAATAACATTTTGTTTTATTGTAAACGAGGTCATGTAGCGCTAGACATACCTTCAACGATTTCAAAGTTGTCATTGATGATCTTGGCGAGGGGGGCCAGACAGTTGGTGGTGCAGGACGCGTTGGAGACCACCTTTAGGTCGGGGGTGTACGAGTCCAAGTTGACTCCCACGACAAACATGGGAGCGTCCGCGCTTGGCGCAGAGATTATCACCTTCTTGGCTCCCCCGGCCAAATGCGCAGAAGCCGTGTCTACGGTCGTGAATACTCCTGTCGATTCCACCACATACTCGGCACCTAAACGGACAAATATACTTATTTATTCCTATATTCTATACAAACATTCATGTGTGAGAAGCTACTATCCCCGTCCTTTGGCCGTCTGTCCGTCCGTCCGTCTGTTGCAACTTTCAACTCGAAAAGTACAAATGAGAAAGAGTTGAACTTTTATGTGTAGATTGATACCCAAGAAAAAACAACTATAATCGTTTAGATCACATCAAAAGCTCGTCGGATAAAATAGATATTTAACAGTAAAGTCAATACATTTTTCATACTGAAGATTACAGCGCAATGATACCAAATTTATGGCTGTTGGTATATATTATTTATTAATGGCCAGTATAAATTAATATAAAATGCATCTATGCAACTAGAAATATGTAAAAAAATGTTCAGTGGCACATTATAATTATTATAAATTGAAATAATTATAATAATAATAATTGTTCATTTATTTATTGCGGTTACCCAACAAAAATTTTACACAATATGCGTAAGAAATGATAATATTAAAATATATTAAACAAATTTAAATAAGATATAATAAATAGAAAAAATAATTTTAAATTTGAAAAAAAATATATTAGTATAGAATTTTAAGACAGCGTTGCGAAACAATTGCAGAGTTATTGAAAAAAGGTCAATTTGGGAAAAGTAAGTATTAAAGTAGAAGTAATCGTAAATCAGTACTAGCTGCGAGTCAAAATTAAAAAAAAAAATTGATATGTTAAAAGTTATCATGAATAAAAAATATTAGGACGCCATTTTACTTATGTTTTTTTTATTTTTATCTATTCAGACCTAAAAAGAAAACTCCTGTCACCTCTATGGCCATCCAAAACGCACATCGAATGGGTTAAAACAGGAGTGCTCAAACTTGAACTGCTGGCGATCTACCTCAATATTTTTAGACTACTTACGATCGACTCTGAGAGACTGCAAGTGTGTGTGATGCAGGGTTGTCGTCATACACGATACACGATACACGATACACCCTACCTACCTAGGTAGGGCATACCGTAGCATACCGCATAGTCGCGATCGACCGTTTGAGCACCCCTGGGTTAAAAGTACCACAGCCTCAAGTGGAGAAAGGAATGAAGCAACCTACAGCAAGTTCACCAACTTGCTGCGTGTAGTCCATATATGTGCATGTAGCGCGTAGTCTGGGGGAAAATGCCTTTAATGACGCCTGTAGACGTCGGATTCTGGTTAACTAATTTTTTATTATTATTATTATTATATTAACAGAAAGACAGCACAGCTGATGGGTTTGTTTCCGTTTCTGTTACTAAGATAGTTGAATATCAAGACAGTTCTTGAATTGGTTGATGCTGTGTGCGCTAACGACCGAATCCTGCAGTTGATTCCACGTGTCCACCACTCTATTGCCAATTATATGTTTTCTAGGATTCATTTTTTCAATAAATCACAATCCTTAATTAAGTATGGATTCCATAATTGAAAGCCATATTCCAAAATCGGTCTAATGTACGGGTTATGAATTTTTAAAAATAAATCTTCGGTTATTGCTACTAAACAATGTATGACAGCTACGGGGTGTCATAGCCATTCTTGTTTCTCTGTATAATCCTGTCCTAACGTACCGATATCCTCTGCATCGCTAACAAATTGTCATGTGTGCATCAACGTGTCCATGGCATGTACCCATCAAGGTTTAAAATCCGACCGTCATTCGTGTCGGGTCAAAAAACATCGCTTGGTAAAAACTTCCAACGACGCCAACAAAACAGTTTATAAATAGGGGTGGTGTGCATACTAAAACCATAAACACCGAGCGATAAAAGTTATTGGCTTAAAGCTAATATCTATATATGCTACGGTACGCCCTACCTAGGTAGGTAGGGTGTATCGTGTATGTACGACAACCCTGCATCATACACACTTGCAGTCTCTCAGAGTCGATCGTAAGTAGTCTAAAAATATTGAGGTAGATCGCCAGCAGTTCAAGTTTGAGCACCCCTGGCTTAGAGTAATTATAAATACGGGGAAAGATTGTACGTTGGGCTTGAACATAAAGCATGTGTGGCAAATTGAAATAAAATAAATAAATAGAAACTAACCAGCTTTAGCCCATGGGATGGCTTTGGGGTCGCGTTCCGAGAATACTGCTATTTTGTTGCCGTTGACGATCAGGAAGCCGTCCTGCGCCTTCACCTCGCCTTTGAATCTGAAAAAAGCACAGACAATACTATGAAATTTAAAAAAAAAGTGAGGTAAATTCTGCCGAAGGCTATTTTGAAATTTTCAAAATTTAGGAATATTAGAAGAAAATGACAGAATTACAAAATCAATTTTTCAAGCTATTGTTACAAAACTGGTAACACCTTGCTGTATGTCACCTCCCTCTAGTTGGCGGTGGTCGATGACGCATAGTATGAACAGACTTAAGAGGACGACTCATGCGTCGTGGGAAGGACAACTAGGCGTGCGCCTGATACTTTGGTCCAAACGCTGATATTTATAAACAATAAATCCTATCTAATTAACATTATAATAATACTATGCCTATCTTTATACCACTATATTTATTTGGAGATTCAATAAAAAAAAAATAGGGTCTGCCGGCCATGCTCACAGTAGAAATACCAATTCCATAGCTATTTTTTGGTGTTGCAAGTAATAAAAAGCGATATTTCCTGGGGATTTAACCCATCTTAAGAATAGTTTTTCCAATATAAGCATTTTACTAAGTGCCCGTAAATAGGCTTTTTTTTAAAACTTGCCGCGAATATACGTTAAGATGCTTGCGACACGTGGCAGGTTAATAAACAATTTAACGCCAGCCGAAATAGGCAGGAGCGTTGACACATACCAACAAGCACGGATACCAAAATCAAATGACGATTTCACTTGATTATTTTTATTGTACCAACAGCAATATTTCTGTTATGCCTGATGATTCTTTTGACCAGCTGTCGAAATAAATAGTTATGAAAAGTTGAGCGTATTTGAAAATGTGATATATTATACCTGCCATGTGTGGAGTCATACTGGAAGAGATACACCATGTAGTCGAGGCCGATGAAAGGGTCGTTGATCGCCACCACCTGTGCGCCCTTCTCCACGCTCGCCCTCAGCACGAGGCGCCCAATGCGACCAAAACCATTGATACCAATCTTGGACATTCTCACAGCTATTTCTGCAAAATAATTAATAAAGACATTCATCACAGTACAACCATACTGGCATGTTTTTGTGGTAGGTGTGAACAATTACAGTTTTGTAAGGTAAAAAATATTTTATACAAAATACTACGGCTCGGGCACTGTCATAAACTTTAAAATATGATTTATATTGTTGCATAAACATTGCATCAAGATTAAATTACAGATTGCAGTAGGATCCCATTTTTTTTTTTTGATAAATATCGGAATTAAGTGCCTATAAACCAAAATGTATAACACGTTAAAATAAAAAAAAGTTAAAAAACGCTTTTTGGGCAAATCTGACGAGATCTTGTAACAGGTCAAATGAAGGTCACACGCGCGCGAGCACATACACACACACACACACTCGCTGATGAAAAAAACGAAGAGATTACCGGCTCCATTGATATTACCACTCTTATTAATATTAATACACAGATATTAATCAACCAATTGCCGGATTAACTCGAGATTATAAAATGTTGAGATTTAAATATGTAGTTTCCCTTCACGTACTTATTGAAATCTAGAGTAGTTGGTTGGGCGAAAATGCCGTCAAGATACGTAGCAATCAATATAGTTTTATTTTATATAAAATGGAATAAGGCTAGCAGTATTTATTTAACAAAGATGATACATAAAACAAAATCAAAACTTTGAAATATACTTACAATAAATGGAAAGGCAGGCCGACACTTCCACACGCGCCAAATGTCAATTCGGAAAGTGACAGAAAGAAAAGTTCATTCCATAGACAAAATTATTACGTAAATTTCCAAGATGTCAGGCGAAGGACATTCGGCTTAACGTTGCCAGCCCAAATGTTTATCGTTAATTTAGTTTCCGTTCGACGTTGAATTATGACACATTTTGAGATTTCTTGAAGCCATTTCGATCATTTTTAGAACGAAGTATATACAATATGTGTGAATGTAAGACTGTGAGCAAGATAGCGTTTCAAAGACATTAATCGATTTTGGATTTATATTTGTGCTCGTATATGTCTTCGCTTTGCAGGAAGCCAGATGAAAATGAATGAATAACTTCTTAAACCAAGAGTCTGAGCAGTGCACTAAGTCGGTGTATTTAATAATAACATATTACATACCATAGGTATTTATTTCGATTATCCTCAATTATTTGAACAAATTAATTTCCACGGACGGCCGAGATCCTGTCAAGAATTGCTCTTTAAGCCCTTAAAGCCCAGGTCCAAACGTAGGTTTTAGAGCCCCGCTTGACAGATTATGCCAGACTTGCAACAAAATGTTCCTAGAGGCGGATTCTTTTTCGAAGGGCATAGTTTTTAAAAAATATGTATTTAATATATGTCTTTTCAAAAAAAAACAATCTAAAATCGATTCCCCATAACATTAATTTTAATTGAACTCCAATCACGTTGCTTGTCATATTCTTATTTTTATGTATGTAAAATATGACTGTTAGTTGTGTTTAACATAATCTCATAATCACTCATAACGTCTTAAGGATGGTACTATGGTCTATAGATATTTATATACCTCCAACGTGGTATATAAATATCTATAATATTTATAAAAATAAAAAAACTTATTTATTTTTGTAAAATGTTATTGGTTAATGCCTCATTCATCATTCACATGTCTAAAAGTCATTGGCTGAAGGAAAATTAAACGTAAATATTGGTATCTTCCCGTCACTCCAAATTTATTATTACCACAAAAATGTATAATTTATTTTTGATAAAATCGATATTAATGAATAATACAATAATTTGGCATATTACCTTTTTTATTTATCACTATTTTTTAAATTTATTTTTTCATTATACTAAATAGCGTAATAATTTGTTTTTGACCTAAAACTTTCCAATTATTCTGTTTGCTTTTACTTTCCCTTTGCTTGATTTCCTTGATTATTTCTCGAACTCAATTTATTATTATCTCGTACATAAATAAGTTCAAATGCACTAAAGTTATACAATTATGTCGCTTTACTTGAAAGTCAAATTGATAGAATGCTGGCAATACCGTGCTGGTGATCCCTGCTGTGCCAGTCTTCTTTTCATAAAAAAGAGGACACGTTAAGAGTTATATTTTTATTAATAAAAATTTGATTTCAACGAATATAATTTTAAAAAAAAATATTGTTACAAAAAGAACAAGTAGATAAAAGTAGTAATTTATTATAAACAATACTTGTAACTTTAAATGGTACCATAAACCTTTTATTACAATCTGAATAATACAAAATATTATTATTATTAAAATATTACTTGATCTACGTTTTTTTTAAAATTTAATATTTAAAAAAAAAAAAAAAAACCTCTTGACAGCTGGTTGACACTGACAGCATTGTCGGTCGGCAGCGTAAACTCTGAACTTGGGCTCGTTATTACGCAATTTGTATTTAGACCTGAGAAACGGAATTTAGTGCATTTGAAAGCGCGGTTAAACCTTCGTTAAATCGACATGGGGAGCGCGAGTGCGAAGGCCGCGGCCGACGCGACGCCGGCGATGGCGGCCGCAGGAGTCGCCGCCGAAAAGCCAAAATGCAAGGCGTGCTGCGCTTGTCCAGAAACCAAGAAGGTTAGGGATGTCTGGTGAGTAATATTGGGCTATAATGATAATGTAACTAACTTCTATTTGTCTAGAGTCTAGATTACAAAAAAATAATGCACGAACCAATGCGTAAGCCGGATTTCAAAACATGCTAGATATGTATCGACCTTTGTTGAAGCGAATTGCTGGTTGCATATGCCGTTGCAAAGCTAAATGTATTGATTTTTTTTTAATGTTAGATCAGTTAAAACACACCAAATTACAGCTTGTATTTGTATTTATTTTTTGATACAACTCATTCTCAGTATAAGATGGCGTTAAAAAATATTTTTGCCTTGACATTGACATTGATAAGACTATTGAAAAAGCAACATTTGAAATCGCACAAAATTCACAGCTCGGAACTCATTCAATCAATCTATCAGTAGTATGAATGTTTTATTTAATTTAATTTAATGTATTTATAATATATTTTAGCCATATAAACTTTAACTATACCAAATCTCGCACTCCAACGTTAAAAAAGGAGTACTAAGATGTATTTTTACAGTTAATTTATTAAAAATATGGTTTGCAAAAATGAGCTGCTTTCATTGGAACTATCTTTTGTTTCAGCGTAATGGAAAATGGCCAAGAGAATTGCAGCAACGAAATCGAAGCTCACAAAGAATGTATGAGGAAGATGGGATTTAATATATAACCATATCTTATGTTATTTAATACACTCGCTTTAGAATTTATCGACTCGGTCATACTTAATTTGTATTTTGATACAAATTTGTAACAATTCATAAATAAAAGCAATTTTAATTATTTTACTTCTAATAATACATTTTTTTCTACATTCATGTGTCGTACGATGTCCAGTGCTAATTAATGTGATTAGTTTTGTTAGTTTGTTTCGAATTATCATAATATTATGCTTGAGTGGACGAGCATCTCTCAACTTTTCTTAAGATTTGAGGAGGGTTGAGGTGAAACAAAAGAGGACATTTTCATTTCTGGTAAATGCGTACATTAAAAAAATAATTATATATATAGGGTGATGATTTTAGAGGCGTGGTTTTCAAGATGCGATAAAACGCATATAATTTGATGTTATGGCTAAGAATTTAGTTTTATTATAAAGATAAGGGTTTGCCATTATGTTTTAAAAATGATTTCGGGTAAGTGGCCGCCGCGGCTGACTCGAACAAATTCCAGCCGAGAGGCCCAATTTTCAACCACTTTTTGCAGCAAGTTGGGCCGTATGTCAGCAATAACGCGCCGAATATTCTCTTCCAAGGCGTTAATCGTGTCCGGCTTATCTGCGTAGACAAGCGACTTCACATAACCCCACAAAAAATAGTCCAGCGGTGTTAAATCGCACGATCTTGGAAACCACGCCACGTTTTTCAGGAGTAAGTCTATTCATTATGAAATGGCATATACCATAATGAGCATAAATCAAGTGACAGCTGTCAAAAACACCAACTACGAAAAAAGTAGTGCCAGATTGAAAACCACGCCTCTAAAAAAAACACCCTATACTTGTGAAAACTATATTGTTAAAATTGGGAAAAATCCAGTTTTGTTCAAATTTCTAATAAAATTGTATGCGAATTTGAATTTGCACTATAACTCAGTAAAATGGGTAGGTCAGAACATCGTAAATTACTTTCGCCAATTTAATGCAATACTCACATATTGCAAAGTGGGACTTAATTGCTGTTTAGTCTCTATTACTGATTTGAATATGATTAGAATGGTCTGATCTAGCAAAATGGACTAAAACTGAGAAGTCTCCTTTTATTTATTTTTAATATTAATATTACCAAAATGATTGAATAAAAAGAATGAATTACTTCAGCATTTTATTATTTCAATTAGCCCAAATCCCAACGACCAGAATGTTGGCTTGGATTATTTTCTTCCTAGAACAGTGCGAGATTGGAATGCAGTGCGGAGGTTTTACTCCGTCTCCCGGTAATAAAATTATATTTAAACGTAGGTTGCAACGAGAGAGACTTCCATCAGCTGCAAAGCCCGGCAATATTACTGCAACTAGCTCTTAAGGCGCCCCGGGACGCATTTGTCCTTGAGATTTGAAAGAGTAGTCTTTATTCGAACATTGACGCGTAGAAAAGAGACGGCTATACTCGCCGAGCGCGAATTCGTTACATTTGGAATTGATGAAACATGTTTTTTGTATTTAAATAATTATTATCATTTGAAAAAAATGTTTTTTTTTAAGTAATGTCCTAGATTATTATATTGTCTATCTTTAGAAAGAAAAATTAGGTTCGCGTCACTTACACAACTTAAAAGAAAATCGTCGCAAGAAAAAAACAACACTTTCTTATTTATTTATTTTTATTACTATAATAAGGTGTATTTCGGTTTTTTTTTTAAGCAAAGTACTAAATTAATATATGTAGAATATTGTGGTATTTTTAGTTTTAGCCATTTGTTGGGAATAACTTCAACAAAATGCACCAAAATACGTTACAAAACACGTTTTAGGGACTGGTGGCGCCTTAGAGATGTGAAGATGTAGCCAACATGTCTCCTGTCCTGTCCATACTGTTTTGCCTTTTAAGAGTTTCTACTAGAAAACACGATTGCAGTAAATATTATTATTCACATTTTTATGCATAGTTATAAAATCTACAATATTTGATGATGGACTATGGAAATACACTTAGAATTATTTGAAAGTTTTGTTTACGCAAGAGCTATGCGTACACAAGACAATGCTTACTCATTCTTAGGGTCTGTTTGCTACTTAATGCGAATAATAGTAAGACGAATAACATATTCTCTTTAAGTAGGGTGCTATAAATATAAATAATTTCTTTTCCAATAATAATATAGGCATTATAGTTAACACTATGGAGGCACTGCTCAGCACAGATCTGTCTCATCATCATTTAAGGCCAATCATCACAGACCAACAACATCTTTTATGTTGAATATTGTCAACATAAAGATAACCTGGTCCCGTTTCACCCAACCACTGGTCTGTAAGAAGGTGATGTAAGAAGTATAATT
The DNA here is from genome assembly GCA_020383195.1 of Neomicropteryx cornuta. Taxonomy (NCBI): domain Eukaryota; kingdom Metazoa; phylum Arthropoda; class Insecta; order Lepidoptera; family Micropterigidae; genus Neomicropteryx; species Neomicropteryx cornuta. The sequence continues at coordinate 105,688 of JAHKQU010000030.1, forward strand.
TTGGGAGACATTTTTCTGCCAAAGCGCTTCTTCTTTCAGAATTTAATTGCGGACTAAGGAACCTCTAATTTGCTGGAAAATATCCAAAAAAAGAGTCTACTCTACTCAGCTATGCACTACATACTTTCCCGGTTTAGAAAAACTAAAGAATATTCTAAATGACCTTTTTCTGATTTTGTCACCTAATTTCTCCATTAAAACGCTTTTATGGAAGCCGCCAATGGTCTTGAATAGACGCCCGCCTAACCTCCGCATTTTGTTCAGGGCGGCTCCCTCCGCCCAGCTGGCCGCGTTGAGCCATGTTGTTTCCGGCTCATACCCGTGTAAGCAGCCATGATGTAAAACATGCCCTATTAGCAGTTGTTGTTTCCAAGCCCCAATGTTACTGAGTCGTACCGGATAACTACACATGCCGACTGTGCTACCAAAAATTGCCTATACTTTATGCAGTGCAGTGCAACCAACAAGTGAGTTTACGTATCGATAACCATCGATCGTCGGTGGCAAACTTAATTTCCGGCTTGCCCATCCCGAATTTTTTCGGGTTAAGGTTATTAAATCTTTTCCTAAAACGACACCGGAATTAACAGTTAGGACTGCGGAGGTTACTCATATATGGGCGATGGGTGTATATGCATATATATCCAAAGGCACAGGTCTTAAAGTTCAGCGCTAAGATTTTTTTTTATTTACTAAAATATTTATTTATTAATAACTATAGATGTTGCATATAAAAATATCAAACTTGAAAAAATATATTTTTGTTAACCAATAAAAGAAAATTTAAATCAATGACACCCGACAAATCCCCATCCTTTGACCGTCTGTCCGTCTGTTGTATCTTTCAACTCGAAAAGTACAAATGCGAGAGTTGAATTTTTGTGTGTAGAGTGATACTCTTGAGAAACGACCATAGCTGTTTAAGTCACATCGAAAGTTGGTCGGATAATATAGATATTTAACGTTAAAGTCAACGAATTTTAGTATTGAAGAAGAAACTTGACATTTCGGTAGGGCGCTCATCGTTCACCGCGATCATATAAAAACACGTAAAAGAATATTCAGTGCCACATTAATTAATATTCATTATTTATTAGGAATATTGAATTATGAAATAATATTTTAAAATTGAAATATTATGTCCGGGTTGTTTCATTATTAGCAGCGCGTCAAAATTTACTAAAAAAAAAAAAATGGCTTTAAAATTTATGGTCATTGGAAGAATATCATATTCTTCCGATGACCATCATGATACCATTGCATGATTTTTTTTATTTTAATCTACTCGGACCTAAAAAATAACCTCTATGGCCGTCCAAAACGCACATCGTGGTATACACACCAGTGCAGATAGGAAACGAAGCGACCCATAGCAAGTTGTTACCACAGGAGCGTGTAGTCTGGGGGAAGATGCCTTTAATGAGAACCTCTAGGGCCTAGCTGTAAGATGTCAGGTTCTGTGTAAATTATTTACTATTACTAAACAAAGTATATAAGCAGTTCAGGGCGCACAGCCATTTTTGTTTATATAGTACGATAGTTTTTTTAAAAAAATAGTATTTCTAAACCTTCTTATAAAGTATCGAGTAATAGTAAAGTATCAGTATCAAGAGAGTACATAAAAGTGCTTCGAGTAGAAACCTTAGCGCCAACGCAACTCTCCCTGGATTGAATATTTAAAAATGAGAAATGAGAGGTAGATTATCGAATGCCTCAGATTGCAGATATGCGAGTAGCTAATTGCATACTTGGTCCCCTCAGGGAATATCATATATCATAAAGCCCCATAAGTAACTATAGGGTGATGTTTTTAGAGGCGTGGTTTTCAAGAAGAGATAAAACGCATATAATTTGATGTTATGGCTAAGAATTTAGTTTTATTATAAAGATAAGTGTTTGCCATTATGTTTTAAAAATGATTTCGGGTAAGAGGCCCAATTTTCAACCACTTTTTGCAGCAAGTTGGGCCGTATGTCAGCAATAACGCGCCGAATATTCTCTTCCAAGGCGTTAATCGTGTCCGGCTTATCTGCGTAGACAAGCGACTTCACATAACCCCACAAAAAATAGTCCAGCGGTGTTAAATCGCACGATCTTGGAGGCCACGCCACGTTGTTCAGGAGTAAGTCTATTAATTATGAAATGGCAAACCAAACTGAGCATAAATCAAGTGACAGCTGTCAAAAACACCAACTACGAAAAAAGTAGTGCCAGATTGAAAACCACGCCTCTAAAAAAAACATCCTATACATAAACTATTATTATAGAGAAACATTCCCGTATAAAATAAATAAAAATGTTTGTTTTTAAGTAATGGCCTATCTTTACGTCTCAAAACATTTAATTTCATACAAAATAAACTATAGTTTTATAAGGACAAATTGATATTAGGAGGTCCTGTTAGATTTCGTGTCTCCATATTGTTTTAATTGATTAATTTAATTTTACACACACATATATGTTTCAAATTGAATTAAATACTGATAAAATGTCTCGGCCAAATCCCAAAAGGTGTATATTTAAATTAAAAAACCTAAAATAATGATTGATGAAACACAATCAGGTGCGGTCGACTCGTAAAGGCTCTCGAATTGACGACACATTAAAACGGGGTTTATGGCCACGGCCAGACCATCCAAAAGAGTGACGTCATTAGTACGATAACTAACGGACTCGATAAGCCAACGACGAAGTAGGTACGATACAAATAATATGGCTTTCGCAATATCAATACTTCAGACTATTTGATTGAGTAAATAGCAAGCTATTTCAAAATATATAAAATATAAAATAAGTGCCAAATTAACGAACGGGTAGAATTGGGGCGAAGCGACCCATTCCGAGTGCCAACGGCGTGACTATGTAAATATATAAATTAAATATCGTAAATTTTGAAATTATTAACGTAAAAATGGTGAATTTTGTTGCAAAAATAGCTTCAAATATAAAATTTCTAAAACAGCGATACAAAAAAAATTTTTATAAATCATAATAATATAAGTATTTATTTCATATATATGATATGTATATATTTATATATATATACCCATACGTATACTAATTATCAAAATAGAATAAAAATAATTAAAAAGCATATATACACAGTAAAGCAAACGTGTAAAATTGGAGCAGGTATCACCCCCGAACAGACCTTGTCTAGTGGGGTGATAAAATCCATATTTTGCTTTGTATGAGATAGTTTAAGATTACTTGTAACTAGTTTTATTAAATTGTTTTATGCTATTTCATATGTATTGTTTTAAATAAAAATAAAAAAAAATAAAATAATAAAGTTTGTCTTCTATGCGTTCCTAAACAATTCATCTGCCGAATTGTTGTGCGCACACCCACGAAGGCCTAAATTATCGCGCGATGAAGGCGCCGTCAAAGCCTCCCGTAGGGCCTAGCTGCTAACCCGGGGCGAGGCCCTGGGTTGAACAGCTAGTATACTATAAAATATACCGAATAAGAGAGGGGAAGTGGTTACATTATCAATTCCTTCGTTTGCTTAGATTTTGTAGTTATTTTTAGTAGCTAAATTAAATTATCGTACGCATTGTCTTGAGACATCTCTAGTGCACAGCGAGCGAAGAGGAACGTTTAATCGCTGTCTATTAAAGTCGCCGTTTATTATTTTAGTGCAATTTTAACAATTCAGTCGCTCAGTGCAATCCGATCGACCCCCGATTTATGGCGGCCGTCAGCTCATCCTCATCCCCAGTCGCTTCCGAGCCACTTGGAGCTGGTCTGAGTGCCTCCTGGGAAATTTGGCCTGCGTTATTGTCAGTCGTACAACCTCTGCTCGTGCCAATACCAAGACGGAGTCTTTCATGACGTTAAGTCGATAAGTACTAGGTATTATTTGAGTCCTTTGAAGTATTCTCAACGGCGATTGGTGACCTATTAAAAACTGGCTATACCTGGCGGGATTTACTATTTTCCCGTACAGGGTGTTTGTCCTGGAACCTACTGTTGTATAGAGCGGGACTGCAGAGTGGAGAACGCGTAGTTCACAGGCATGCACGTTTATTCTCGAGACTCGCCATTCATAGAAGTATAGGGTGTTTTTTTTAGAGGCGTGGTTTTCAATCTGGCACTACTTTTTTCGTAGTTGGTGTTTTTGACAGCTGTCACTTGATTTATGCTCAGTTTGGTTTGCCTTTTCATAATGAATAGACTTACTCCTGAACAACGTTTGCAAATAGTGCAAATTTATTAATGCAAATTATTACAAATAGATGTTAGCTTCCTGCATTCCTTCTCCATATAAACTTTAACTAGCCTTTATGCTCTTAAGGGGGACAAAGTTTTCCCTTCGCGTAAATGGACAACTGTGGAGACCTGCTCCTGGTCAGGCCAACCCCACACTTTAATTCCACGAGCACCTATCTAATACTTCAGACGCTATTCTCTTAATAATTTAACTAACTATAGAAAAACTCAACCAAGATAAATGCCCATATTTTTTAATCAGACAGTAACTCCAAATTAAGAAGCATTTGAACCAACCCTTCGATACACATTTTTATATTCGAAAATAATTAATTACCAAATTTATTAATCTTAAAAGTGGTTAAGGCGTTGGACCATTAGCCCAAAGGTCGCGATCGCAAATCATTTTATTAAAAAAATAATAATTTATTTAAACATATAATTAAAAAATACTTTTATCGAATTAATCTAAAATTTGAAATGTGCATGGGTCACGTGTCCAATCCAAGGCGGACGGAACTCGCAGCCGCCGAAACCCGAATCCTATCTCGTCTGAATAATAAAGTCGGATTAATTAAATGTTTTGTTTAAGGTCACAATAATCCCGACAAATTGCTGGGACGAGCGCGAATTAAAGGCCTTCCTTCGCCTTTCCTTCGTTCAGCCCAACAAAACAATCACTAGTTGAATTCCGTTTTAATTATCATTTTTTGAGTCCTTGGCATTGCAGTTTTAATTGGGCGTCTCAGCTTAAGGCACCCCGGGACGCATTTGTCCTTGAGATTAGAAAGAGTAGGCTTTATTCAAACATTGCCGTGTAGAAAAGAGACGGATATACTCGCCGACTCATTTGGAATCGATGAAACATGTTTTTTGTATTTAAATAATTGTTATCATTTGAAAAAAAATGTTTTTTTTTATGTAATGTCCTAGATTATTATATTGTCTATCTTTAGAAAGAAAAATTAGGTTCGCGTCACTTACACAACTTAAAAGAAAATCGTCGCAAGAAAAAAACAACACTTTCTTATTTATTTATTTTCATTACTATAATAAGGTGTATTTCGGTTTTTTTTAAGCAAAGTACTAAATTAATATATGTAGAATATTGTGGTATTTTTAGTTTTAGCCATTTGTTGGGAATAACTTCAACAAAATGCACCAAAATACGTTACAAAACACGTTTTAGGGACTGGCGGCGCCTTAATATATGACGGCATCTAATGCTAAAGAGCAATATAGAAATAAATATGGATGTATTTATATTGTGACGAGTTCATGCAGGGAGGTGGGTTTATAGGCTTTTCGATTCTTTATTGACGACAATCTAGGAAACACCTTACTGTGAAGGAGCAGGAAACCTTTCTCTGGAAATCCTCAGAGTAAATCGCATTAAAACTCTTTCGCCGGAAATAATTCTCGCGTACTCGTCTGTATGAACGCGGAGAGGAGAGGAGAGGAGAGAGGAGAGGATGTGACCCGAATTTAAATGGAAAATTAATGATATTCACTTCTTAGCGGTGTGCTCAGGGGATATTTTAATATTAAAATCTGTGCATTTTGTTTTATCGTCACAATAACTAAAATGTCCTCTTCAAAGCAATTACAATTTGATTTTGTTCACAAATTTCAAAAAGGCATTTGTTAAGTGGACCACCAAATACTTTTCTCCAACTTTACTATTATGGCATCAGAGGCAACCTACTAAGATGGTTGATGTCCCAACAGTGACCAACAGTAGTCAGGTAGTCATACTAAACGGTCACAAATCTGTCATTGTTTATATTACATCCGGGGTGCCTCAAGGGTCGATTCATGGACCACTGTTATTTATATTTGTCTATTTCTGTTATATGCCGATGATCTATAAATATATATCGCAGTTAATACAACTAGACTAGACTGCCTGCGCTTGCAAGAGGATCTTGAGTAGGGTTGCCTGATGGAGACATGCCCTCCCTGCCTGATTATGCCGTGCGCGGAGTCACGTTTGGCGTGGTGGTCGCGTCACGCGCTGATGAAGATTAAATTCCATGCATTGATGAGTTCTTGAGCGACAGAGGTGTAGAAATTGATGACGTTAAACTATATAATTAATTTCATTTCTTTAATCGAAATTAAATGGTCAACCTTAGGACAAATATTATGAAGTTACCGTTGAATGTTTCTCGGGACTGCTCAAGATCTGCGAGTTCTACTTTTGTTAAGCGCACAAAATGCGAATTTTGAAACAGTTTTCTCATTAATAAATAGAGCAGAGATAGAAACAATCAAACAATCTCAGTGTGGAGTTAGTAAATCGTTAATTCTTATCATTTTTAAAACAATAAAGTGAAGATTTTCATACTTATTTGTTAAAAAAAAGAACTTCTTTCGATAGTTGGCAGTTAAGCTAAATATGATTTAAATAAAGTAAATTATATAAAAAAATCTTGTTTAATTGTGAAAGTCCTCCATTTTCAAATTATCATCTGGCAACCCTAATCTCGACAGACTTGGGCCTGTTGTGAAGTCAATAAATTTTTCCTGAATGTGGAAATAAGGTACCTAAGCACAGGGTCCATTGACCACATTAACGGGATAGCACTCAACAAGGACAATAGCATCTTGGCGTTCACTCTAAACTTCATCCTAATTGTAAACAAAGCAAATATAATGTTAGAATTTGCCTCTATTTTATGGAATAATATTTCAATTTAATAATAATTATTCTTGTTTCTATTTTGCGCTCATAGATGGGTTTGTACTAACCGTAACTAAGCACGTTCCAACAGCCGTGATGTCATATTTTTATTTTTTTAACTAGATATTTGTTAACTAATATTTTATATCTTTACTATCCGGACAGCCTCCGATGGGATTTATACGGCTATGGTGTTTTTCAAGAGCATCAATCTACACAAAAATTCAACTCTTTCGCATTTGTATTTGAGAAGCTAAAAATGAAAATCAATGATGATTTCAAGCGAAATATCACATATTTTGTCAAATATATAATTAATGATTAAGTTTGTGATATTTTTTTCATTCCATTTTATTGTTAATCGTAATTTAATAGTCATTAATGACTCGGCGAGAGGTGAGGTGCCCGCCAAATGCTAGAAAAGGACGGAGGTATGCATTGCGAATTGTCCATCCATCGCATTATCCCATTTCCTCCCCCTCCCTCCCCCATCAAAGGGATAACGGGATGAAGTTGTCTCGCTTCGTGAGATGAGACAGTAATTCGCGTATGTACCCAAGAAGGGTATGAACATAGTTGCTGCTGTTATAATTTGACCGGCGGTGGATTTATTATTTCAGCTAAATTCGTACAACGTGAACAACGTGGCGTGGCCTCCAAGATCGTGCGATTTAACACCGCTGGACTATTTTTTGTGGGGTTATGTGAAGTCGCTTGTCTACGCAGATAAGCCGGACACGATTAACGCCTTGGAAGAGAATATTCGGCGCGTTATTGCTGACATACGGCCCAACTTGCTGCAAAAAGTGGTTGAAAATTGGGCCTCTCGGCTGGAATTTGTTCGAGTCAGCCGCGGCGGCCACTTACCCGAAATCATTTTTAAAACATAATGGCAAACCCTTATCTTTATAATAAAACTAAATTCTTAGCCATAACATCAAATTATATGCGTTTTATCTCTTCTTGAAAACCACGCCTCTAAAATCATCACCCTATATTTGCGAGCATATCCGTCTGTCCGTCTGTCCTAACCAAATACTATGTGAATGTCCGTAATAATGACCGAGGACTTAGACATGGCTTAACATTCCCAACAGGTCTAAAAACGCGTGATTTCATATTAGCACATATATTCTATGAACATTGTTTCATAGCTTATACTTTTGCAACTGTAATACTTTCTAATTTAATCTGTACTAAATTAATAAAAATAAATCTAATATGTATCTTGATCACATTATTTAGTACTAGTAGTCGGTTTACTGGTTCTGGTGGGTCGCAAGATGGCGTAGGCCGTAGGCCGTAGAGGGTTCTTTACGAGCTACGCGCTACTAGTTACTACTTACTAGTAGCAGAGAGCAGTAGATACTCCCCGGCCCGCCTTAGTAATGTTGTTTAGATGACGTCACACTTTTGCAAAGTGGATTCGAGACTCGACTGCTTTTGAAACTATCCTGTCAAAAATACTCGCACAAAACGGATAAGTTTCCAATAACAGCCACTCAAGATGTTTACACAGTTTCACACAGTTGTGTGAAATTCGGCGCACACAGATAAATGAAACTATCTGATTAAAAACTGTTCTTCGCTTGTTTTATTTTGAAGCATAAATTTTGAAAAATATACAATAGACATCGTTATTTTTAATTTCGAAGGTAGAGTAGAGTAAGTTCAGGCCCGATGTACTTAATTACTTATTATTTCTCTATATTTTCCTTCAACGTCAGTAGGTTTTTCCTGGAAATAGATGACAGTATGTAGGTAACTTATATTCAGAAAAAAATAATAGTTTTAGTAACATAATCAGCATAAGATATTAGTAGGAACATTGACGAATTGTGAGGTTAATTTTGCCAAACCATCTTTATTCTAATGTTGACTGATTGGTCGTCTGAGTTCGTCTATATGGCTATAGAATGTTGTATAGTCGCTCGATAGGTAGCACTTATATACTAATATTATATTTTCATACATTTCATATTTTTTTCCCCCGGAAAGCTGATTGGTCGCAGCACCGCGCAGCCGAGGCGGAAACTCGAACTTTCCGAGTCGTTTGACGGAAATTTGCGAAAAATTCATTAAAGAAAAGCTCCGCGTTTGCCTTTATTCAATCTCACTTTTCCTTCGCAATATTCAATCAAACGCGCTAAAACCCACTCAGTATTGTATGTAATTTTTCATCATGGTTCCTAATGATTTAAAATTATTTTTTTCACTGAAAAAATCTAATTTTAGAGGAACATATAGCGCAACTTAATTTATAAAACAGCAACACATAGTTATTCATTTGGCCAATTACATGAATTCACTGTTTAACAATTAAATTGAAAGGTAGGTTCAACTAGAACTGATTACATAAAAAAAATAAATGAGAACGCGGTAAAATAGTTTAGTTTTGCATATTTACACTGATAAAAATATATTTTAAGTAAAATACGAGTTTTGTTAAAGTTATTATGATAAACATAATTACTCGTATGAGACGAGTATATTTTAATTACTTAATTTTTGAACGAATTCAAAGTAAAGTCATTGATTCAGTTAAAAATGTCAAATTCGGAAGATATTCTTGACATTCTGTGAAGTGTTTGTTTTATTAATTACAAACACAATTACATTCTTTCATTAACAAACTTTAGAATAAGCATAGTCGTGAAAATATTTATAGATTATGAATGTATTACGCTGTGGTAGAATTAATTATCAGTAAGAAATTATATAAATATATGCGAAAAAAAATTATCTCCAAATTTATATTTTTTAACAGATGGTGGTTTTTTAACAAATAACATTAAAAATCGCATTTATTCCCTGAGTATGTATTACAAATTTGTAGAATTAAGAAAGCTGTTATGTATGCAAATGTGGTAAAAATACGCAAATCTACGGAACCCTTCTCCGAGAGGGCGTAGCACACTTTTAATATTTTCCTTTGCACTCGCGTTCTCCTTGATAAAAATGTATGAATATCGGTTGGAAATTTAAGAGGTTAAGCGACCTTTCGATAAATTTGCATCCTCTCAAATATTCCTTTCCTCAGCATCTTTATTAGCGGAGGTTGAGTCGCAATAAGTTCGTTCTCCACTGACCTCGTTTCCTGAGGCCCTCCAATTTATCTTTCCGGCTACTTTGGGTCACTTTTAGATTTCCTTAGGAAAGCTAACTATTGCAATGGGTACCATGTCATGATATCCAGAAAATTTGCACACATCTTCGCGTGTCACATTCCCTAGAACCCAAAACCATCCTCAGTTTAAAAGTTTATATATATTCCTATCTATCTATATGGTGATGATTTTAGAGGCGTGGTTTTCAAGAAGAGATAAAACGCATATAATTTGATGTTATGGCTAAGAATTTAGTTTTATTATAAAGATAAGGGTTTGCCATTATGTTTTAAAAATGATTTCGGGTAAGTGGCCGCCGCGGCTGACTCGAACAAATTCCAGCCGAGAGGCCCAATTTTCAACCACTTTTTGCAGCAAGTTGGGCCGTATGTCAGCAATAACGCGCCGAATATTCTCTTCCAAGGCGTTAATCGTGTCCGGCTTATCTGCGTAGACAAGCGACTTCACATAACCCCACAAAAAATAGTCCAGCGGTGTTAAATCGCACGATCTTGGAGGCCACGCCACGTTGTTCAGGAGTAAGTCTATTCATTATGAAATGGCAAACCAAACTTAGCATAAATCAAGTGACAGCTGTCAAAAACACCAACTACGAAAAAAGTAGTGCCAGATTGAAAACCACGCCTCTAAAAAAAACACCCTATATAATCACATATCGTTAATATAATATAGACACATTCATACACGTAACACACTTTATAATTCAAATAGTGCCTAAATTATTAATAATGATGTAATGATTTGTAAACTTGAAATTTGAGGGTATAGAATGCTGGCAAGAAAGTATTTAAAATAATGCTTTTATTGTCTGAACGTTTACTTGATTAAATAAATAATTAAATAAACTATGGCTAATAACAGCCCGGTCTGACTCGGCGCACAGCTGCTGCTGCTGCTGACTGCTGACTGCTTCCGGTGTGAACCGGTCATGTTTCGAATGATCATGAATCTCGTTGATAAATTATCTCCCTAATGAATGGCCTTTGTGTGTCATTAAATGCGTCGACGATGTGTCGGATATTTGCCTTTAATAATTGACTAGCTGTTCAGCTCCAGGTCGGGAGACACGCCCCGAGGGCGGCAGTCGGAGCCTTCGGCGCTCCATAACTCGAGCTTCGGGTCTTTGCGTGGCTGACGCGTTCCGTTTAGCCAGAGTAATTCCCTACCAGGCTGCAGACAGGACTGGCTGGAACAAACCACATAAGGAGTGGTGGTTTTATGGTTCGGCAGGACAAAGGGGGTTTCAGGGAGGGGCGAACACATAATCTTGATAAATTATTACATCTCGTTATGTTCGGTTTATCACATATGTCATTCTATTGTTGTTTCTGGTTTTATTTTTTTAAAGTGTTAAATAGTTTTAAGCAAAAATATTACTATTAATACTTGTATTTATAGATTGTGAGAATATTTGAGGGTGTGTTTTGTTTTGTTTTATTTCCAATAAAGGATGTGCGTAAAGTTTAATCTTTGAAACGGCCCGCAACTGTGGTATGCTTGATTTTTTATAAAAAATAATACCTTTATAGCTTTATTTTTTTTTTCATAATTATTAGAATACTTTAGATATTAAGTTAAAACGTTTTCCGTAATATTTAATTTGTATCTTATAAGTTTAAATGTATCGAGATAGGAACTTTTGGGTACCTATCGATGTATTCAATGTTGAAGATCTGTCTTTAGGGAATTCTTGCACGTCCCGACATTGGGTCAACTAAGCCCTTCGCTGTCGCCAAAATGGCCGCCCGGACGTGGATCGCTTGAGCAAGAAGTCACGGCGTCCCAGGACTTAGCAGGCATGACACCATAACAGAAAGTAATTATATCAGTGCCGTTGGCGAAGTTATTGGCTTCGATCTGATAACGAACGATATGGTCACTTGGTCCAGTGGGCAAGTCCTATCGAAATGTCTGGCATTCACTCAGTAAGCCCTGCCCATTAGGATTAAAAGTTAAAAAACAATCTAGTTATTCTCATTATACTATAATTACCAGTTATAATTATCACACAGATGGAAAAAGTAGAAAAAGATAGATGGACGCTGGTCGAAGGCTGGTCAGGTACATCATCTGTCACCCGAAGTACCAAAGCCTCCTGAATAGAATAGGACATGATGATGATGATGGCTTATGTCCACTTTGTGGACATTTATTGTCGGGACCGTTTTAGAACTTATAGACCCCAGCTTGAGTCCTTCAAGATTGAAGGGAGATTTCCTATGTGTATTTGTTAAAATATTCCTCAATTGTTTCCCTGAACTGCAACAGGTGGGTTTCCATCCATAAGGGCGGCACGTGGGTAAGCCCTGCTCACATCCGTTGGCAAAGGTGTGAATGGCTAGGTTAGGTCGGCTTTCAAAAACATATTCCTCGTGAGCTTTTTCTCAAAGTCCATAACGGATTCCTTCTCGAAGTCCCTGAAGTGATTTTTTCTAAATTTGCACTATTTGCAAACGTTGTTCAGGAGTAAGTCTATTCATTATGAAATGGCAAACCAAACTGAGCATAAATCAAGTGACAGCTGTCAAAAACACTAACTACGAAAAAAGTAGTGCCAGATTGAAAACCACGCCTCTAAAAAAACACCCCTATATTAGGGTAATGCAGTAAGGTTACGTTACGTTACGTTACGTTACGTTAGCCGGCCATAATGTCGTCATATTTAACGGCGTATTGTAATGTCGAGCGATAACGCGCTCAGAAGAGAGCAGATTGGCCGCAAATGCGCGAACTTCTCTCGTAAAAGGAGGCGTCGCGACGCGTCGGTCGCTTCTGAATTCCGTCGCCGCTTTTAGTGTCTTTCTTCTGTGGCCGCTATCTCGCACCTGCCGTCTGCAATAACTATTATCGCATTCGCACGACTGTACCCTCCCCCCCCTTTAGCAATGCAATTCTTCGGAAATGATTTAAAAGCCATTTAATTCAAATTAGTAAAACAATTTATTTTATTTATCGTTTATTTGAAAACCAACAGTATAATATGAAAAAATGGTACATACAATTTTTTGTATTATTAACCGATGACAGGTTTTCGCAAAAGTACAGAGATACATCTAAAGATTAAAATTAACTTAAATTAATTTAATTAATTATAACGTGTGACGACAATAAAGCCGCATAGAAATAATTCTCTAATTAATTCTCATTTATTTTTACATCATCGATATCATGTCTAATATATTTTTTCATAAACAAAATCTGAAACATTTAGAATAAGGTAATTAGGTTTTTAAACATCAGATCAAATTACATATTTTTGAAGCCCTGATGACACTTTGTCCAGAACTAAAAACTGTGAATTGTTTAAAAAATAAACATCGCAGCTTACAGATCTGCCCGGCAGTGTTATTTATTTATTTTTTTAGATAACTCCATTATGATTATCAAATGATCAAATTTTGACATATGAAAAAAAAATATATAATTTTATACCGTCACTCACAGACCGGGTTCGCGTTGTGTTGACGGTATAATAATCCCATTCGCACGGCATTATTAGCTGGTCTTCGTCACCTTGACATAGCACCAAAGATTAATACCTTATAAATACAATACTGTACTATAATTTACTATAAGATAAGCCAAATGTCGTATAGGAATGACATTTGCAATTTAAAACAGTTAACACTTCAAAAGTAAGACATAATAAACAGTTTATAATTTAAATAAATTCACCTATACTATATAAATTCTTATTAAGGCGCCACCAGTCCCTAAAACGTGTTTTGTAACGTATTTTGGTGCATTTTGTTGAAGTTATTCCCAACAAATGGCTAAAACTAAAAATACCACAATATTCTACATATATTAATTTAGTACTTTGCTTAAAAAAAAAAACGAAATACACCTTATTATAGTAATGAAAATAAATAAATAAGAAAGTGTTGTTTTTTTCTTGCAACGATTTTCTTTTAAGTTGTGTAAGTGACGCGAACCTAATTTTTCTTTCTAAAGATAGACAATATAATAATCTAGGACATTACTTAAAAAAAAACATTTTTTTCAAATGATAATAATTATTTAAATACAAAAAACATGTTTCATCGATTCCAAATGTAACGAATTCGCGCTCGGCGAGTATATCCGTCTCTTTTCTGCACGTCAATGTTGGAATAAAGCCTACTCTTTCTAATCTCAAGGACAAATGCGTCCCGGGGCGCCTTAAAAAAGTGTAATTTTAAAACTTTTTTGAGTAAATGTAAAGACCTTTGTACCTTTTGTAAAATCTGTCCTTTTACGCTTTCGCGGCTAAACCGCTGAAGTGATTTCTATGAATTTTAGCATGGAAATGGCTTCAATCCTGGCGAAGGATAAAGTAGATAAAAGATTGTATTGGAAGGTATTTTTAGGTATTTTAGAAAGCTCTCGGACTACTTCCAAAGTACCGCAGGCACGAGTCGTCGCTCGACGAAGCTGTTGAACAGCTGTACAGAATCATCCCGCATCGGCTCAAATCTATCAAATAACATAATCTCAAGGAACTATATGACTTATTAGCATATAGTTCCTCAAAAAAATAGTAAAAATTATTTTAAAACCGTGTAATTTTTATTAAATTCGCTTTCTATAGACCGTGTCCCAAGAACATTCCAGCTAAAAATAATAGGTGAGTAGTCCTGCGATTCTAGTGTTATTTCTTAAGAAAGTATATCAAAGTTCATCATGGTTACCAAGAAAAACAATGCAAACTTAACGTGTGAAAGGTTCATGTAATAATGTCGCCGTACGCCGTAACAGTGTTAAGGCTGACGTGACAGTGTTAAGGTGTTGGGCAGTGTGAAGGCAGTGTTAAGGATGTTTATTTTGCGCCCTTGCTCATATAATTGCTTTCACAACTCCCTTCTTAAGCCTTCGGGAGTGGTCTTGGGATATCCTGTATATTGTAAAGGGCTTGTTTTTCTATAAAATTAAATAATTCTATTTTTGTGGACATGCCTAACTTATATTTAGGATAGTTGGTAGAAAAAGTGGATTTTCAATCGAGTGCATTTTTGAATTTTTTTTTATGGATTAAGGTTAGGGGAGATGACCTCACATAAAATATTAACATCTAAAAGTAGAACGAACTTAAAATCCCTCAATTCATGGCCAGTTTTCTTTAGCAAAGTCAGCTTCTTTGATTTCTCCTTAGTAATGTTAAAATAAAGATCTAATCTCAATATCGAATATCGTTTATAGTTTCAATGAAGATTTAATTAAACGCGTCGAAATGAGAATGTCGTCTGCAGTCGCCGGGGGCGCTCAAGCCGTAAAAGTGATTCACAACGAAACCTAATAGATTCGTAATCGTCGAAGCGGGCCGACGGCAAATTGAGCGAGTGAACGTCCCCGAGCCGTTGGGGATTAAGGCATCAGCGCTTCGCAAACGTTGAAAAATGGCTGGATTCAGGAATAACATTTGAAATTCATTACAAAACCCTTCAAAAACTCTCAAAGTTCAATCCTACCATAATTCCCCTAGTAAGATCGCATTTAGAATACGGTAGTGTAATTTGGAATTCTTATTATCTTATGAAAGTGTCTAAAAAGATTCCTAAGAATATTGTCTACTAAGTGTGGTCTTGGTAGTTAATTAAGGTCTTATGATGATAGACTTAAAAGGTTTGAGTTTGATACGCTTGCTCGTCACATTTAATATTTCTTTATAAAATAATTAATTATAAACTAGAAATAACGTGTAACAGTCGCATAATTTAAGAGTCCTAATCTGTTTAAAACCCCTAAATCGCATAACAACATAACCTTTAATGACATCTGTCATCTTTATGTCTGTCAGAGTATGCCTATTTTTATATTGTATTTATATTGTTTCTATTTATTATAATCTGTGTTTTATCCTTCATATGGATGCGGTGTTCTCTATTTATTTGAATACTGTTAAAAAAAAATACTTTAGTGTCTAAGATTAATCGTTAACATGTTGTGAATTACAATATTTTTTAGAGTGCTATCTAAAAATAATAAATATAGTGACAACATGGTTTCTTCGATAGATCTAATGTTCTTTATTTGGCATTAGAAAAATTATATTTGTATTCATATATTTGAATAAAATATGTAATTCTTTAGAAGGGTCAGAAAAAGAGAGTTGGAAGTTTTTAGAATGGAATCTCAACAGACGCTTAACATTTAGATATTTATATTTTAATAGCTACTTTATAGTTTTCTTACTTGAAAGTTCATGAATACATCTCGGAGATGAAAATAGAAACTGGCACAAATCTGCGTTTCATTGATTCCACCAACCAATTGGAGCCTGTGTCCAGCGAGCGTCGACCATACGGAAAGATCTTCAATCCTGGAGATGACGAGAGACTCCGCTCCGTACACGGAATGAGATTATTACTATAATGAAATCTGTGCTCGGAAGTAGAGATTTATCTCTGTGTTTATTTTAATAAACACAGAAGAAAGAGAGCGCAATAGCTGGTGCCGTTTCCCTTTATTTGGTGCCAGCGGCGCGAAGTCTTTTGCCAAATGCCGTCACCACATTTCCCACTTCGTTTATTTAATGAAATTAAAGTATTTTATTGATTCTGTCGCGACATTAGTTCGTTGTTTTGAAAAAGCTAATCGGCGGATTGACTCGGTCAGCGTTTTGCGATCTTCTGGCCTATCGAACATCACCCAGGATAAGGGAAGGTCCCTCCATATAAGGTCACCCAGGATAAGGGAAGGGAAGGATATGATAAGCAGAGAGTTGGCCGCTGGGCCTAGTAGCCAACTTTAGCCGTGAGTATTGAAGATTTTGTCGCTTGCAAAATAATCTAAGCAATAAGTAATGTTTGAGAACTTTGAAATCGTCATGCAGACTGTCTAAAAGTGAATTGATTTAAAATTGATGTTTTATTTATTTATTTTAATAAAAGTAATTTTCAAACATTAATTTACATATAATGCAAAGTTCTATTTAACTGGGCATTGTCCGTGCTAAGGTAGACTTTTCTATAGTAGATCTTTTCGTTTATACTATAGGGTGTTTTTTTTAAGAGGCGTGGTTTTCAATCTGGCACTACTTTTTTCGTAGTTGGTGTTTTTGACAGCTGTCACTTGATTTATGCTCAGTTTGGTTTGCCATTTCATAATGAATAGACTTACTCCTGAACAACGTGGCGTGGCCTCCAAGATCGTGCGATTTAACACCGCTGGACTATTTTCTGTGGGGTTATGTGAAGTCGCTTGTCTACGCAGATAAGCCGGACACGATTAACGCCTTGGAAGAGAATATTCGGCGCGTTATTGCTGACATACGGCCCGACTTGCTGCAAAAAGTGGTTGAAAATTGGGCCTCTCGGCTGGAATTTGTTCGAGTCAGCCGCGGCGGCCACTTACCCGAAATCATTTTTAAAACATAATGGCAAACCCTTATCTTTATAATAAAACTAAATTCTTAGCCATAACATCAAATTATATGCGTTTTATCTCTTCTTGAAAACGACGCCTCTAAAATCAGCACCCTCTATATTTTATGTGCATATTCCGCTAATGAATTATATTTTTGTACGAGAAGAAAGTTTAATGTCATCTTTGCCCAGCACACTGACTTTTGAATACATCTGTAGACGACCTAATATTGTGTTCGCATCAGCAAGTACTCGAGTATGTTTTAAATCATCGCATAGGTTCGTTATGAATGAAAATTTGGCCGAATTGACATTTGCACAGAATGCCAATTGCTACTTGTATTGCTTGGTACGTTGAGAGGTTGAATTTGTCTGCCTTATAAGCTCAAATATATTGAACTGAAGTTGTGTCAGTAATAATTGTACTTATAAACCTATCAATTTTATTAAGGCTTTTCCTCAGATACTTTCATTTAAGGCCCCACCAGTCCCTAAAACGTGTTTTGTAACGTATTTTGGTGCATTTTGTTGAAGTTATTCCCAACAAATGGCTAAAACTAAAAATACCACAATATTCTAGATATATTAATTTAGTACTTTGCTAAAAAAAAAAACGAAATACACCTTATTATAGTAATGAAAATAAATAAATAAGAAAGTGTTGTTTTTTTCTTGCAACGATTTTCTTTTAAGTTGTGTAAGTGACGCGAACCTAATTTTTCTTTCTAAAGATAGACAATATAATAATCTAGGACATTACTTAAAAAAAAACATTTTTTTCAAATGATAATAATTATTTAAATACAAAAATGAGTCGGCGAGTATATCCGTCTCTTTCCTACACGTCAATGTTCGAATAAAGCCTACTCTTTCTAATCTCAAGGACAAATGCGTCCCGGGGCACCTTAAGCGATATTTATAAACAAAAGAAAATTGTCGAGGACATTGTCAAAACAACTTTTATTCATTATTAATGCGATGAGTTAGTGCTGTGAGTTTTATTGTTGGTCAATTCGGTTCTCAAATTGATTTATATTTATGAGAGTCCATCAATTAATCAGCTGTGATGTCATTTATTTCGTTCGTGAAGAATTTATGTGAATTTCATTTTCATAAATTTCAAATGATAAAGGCGCGTTCTCATTGGTTATATCTCATTGGTCCTGAAAACATTGTGCGAGTATCAATCGCATAGTCACGCCTTTATCTTTCCTTAAGTGTTAAGTATACTTTTACCTTCTTTCATTTAAACTTTCCCTAAGAAGTCTCAATGCCAAATCCCTAACAAAGAACGGACTTCATAGCTACCGACCTTATCTAAGTTCAATAGAATAATGTTGTTTGTGCAATAGAGTATACTAAGCTTTTGTGCGTTAATGGCTAAAACCCGTCAAGGTCTAGAATTAAGTCCAGAACTTATAACTCTAACCTCAATAATGATAATTACCTTAAAATTTTGACGATAATTACATAAATGTTATTTGTAAATTACAATACATTTAATTTCATTGAATAAAAAAACATATACTATATCTAACATATGCTATATCTAAGAGAGTGACGAATGCACCTGGCCTGGCCTGCTTTAAGCTTCCATCTCGCTGAGCCTTTTTATATTGGTCGTAAGGACCACATCCTCCCAGGATAAAACCTATCTTGAGACAACGGAACATTGGGTTTAATTCTTTTCTTTCCAGAACAGTTCGCCAGTGGGATGCTCTTCATAGGTCAATATTTGACCTTTCTCCTTGTTCCAAGGCTGTTTTCAAACTCAGGCTGCGAGTTGATAAGCATCAACTTTGCCTCAGGTACTAAACGCAACAGTATCATCGGAGCTAGCTACGAAATATTGTAATTACTTAATAATTATAATAAGCCAATTCTATAGGAAGTTTTTTTAGAGGCGTGGTTTTCATTCTGGCACTATTTTTTTCGTAGTTGGTGTTTTTGACAGTTGTCACTTGATTTATGCTCAGTTTGGTTTGCCATTTCATAATGAATAGACTTACTCCTGAACAACGTGGCGTGGCCTCCAAGATCGTGCGATTTAACACCGCTGGACTATTTTTTGTGGGGTTTTGTGAAGTCGCTTGTCTACGCAGAAAAGCCGGACACGATTAACGCCTTGGAAGAGAATATTCGGCGCGTTATTGCTGACATACGGCCCAACTTGCTGCAAAAAGTGGTTGAAAATTGGGCCTCTCGGCTGGAATTTGTTCGAGTCAGCCGCGGCGGCCACTTACCCGAAATCATTTTTAAAACATAATGGCAAACCCTTATCTTTATAATAAAACTAAATTCTTAGCCATAACATCAAATTATATGCGTTTTATCTCTTCTTGAAAACCACGCTTCTAAAATCATCACCCGATATTTATAAAAAATAGAAGCATAATTAATTGCAGGCGCTCAGGTCGTATTTAATACCCAACGAAATATTCATCTCTCATATAAATAATTCATCTGTCATTCGAGAATATGCTAAAATGAGAAGCCGCAAGTAATTGTATTGCTTTTGTGAAATTTGGCAGGTGAGTCGGGCTTAGCGACCCTTTTACTATAACCGACTCGCTCTGCCCCATTTTGGCGCCATCGCGCCGTCTTTGTCTTCTCTCGTTGAAAATATTTTATCCCAGAGGGGCTAAACGAAGAGCTAATTAGCGAAATTTAGATATCTTGAATTGAATAACTTTTAAGTATATAAATATTTAAATATGAGTGTTCCCAACATAAATAAATTATTTTAGAAATTGAAACTGAATAAATAACTGAAAAATATACCATAATAGATGATTAACTAACTGTCAATCATGGAAACATAAACTAACAAAAACTTAAATTTTATTGCCCTATTACTGATTTTTTTTATGTAGTTATGTTATATAAATAAAATGTTTTGTTTTTTATATAATAAATCTTAGACCATGTAAAAATGTGAACACTTTTAAAACTAGGACATTTTTGTTACCTTTACTTAAATATGGTTTCTTTTAATTTTTTTAAATTATTAAGCACGAATAACATTTTTATTACTAAATCACATTTTTTAAACCCATTCTCATAATTTTATTTTGAAATATTAAAAACAGTTTTTTTAACTGATCTATTAAGGATCTTTATCATCATAATAATAAAATAAATCCACTACTGGAAATACGGATTTATCTAGATTTCAGTCGAATGTAAAAATATTGTTTCATACCTATATAAATAAATCTATTTGTTTCTATTAGTCAGGTATTGTTTACAAGCACCAAAGATGCGTATTTGGATTTAGTTAAAATTGTAGAAGTATGATTTCATGACTTAAGTTGTCTATCTGGTCAAAAATCTTTTAAATCTTTTGTCACAAGGTGGCTGCAGTCCACACCTGCGTTCCCACAGCGGAGCGCGAAGTCACACCTGCTTTCTCACGCCATTCGAGAACACCTGCGTTCTCACGCCACTCGAGAACACCTGCTCAGCACCTGGAGTATGACGTCAGCCGACCGACCGGATGCGTCACGACGGCAGGTTATAAGAACAGGCCGCGACAACTACTCATTGCCATTCCAGCCGAAGTCACGCCGCCTCCAACACCCGCTCCTCAAGCGGTCGTCCGCGCGCCAAGCGCGCGGAGCACGGAGTCAGATTTAATTAAGTAACCTTTTATATTGTAACGGTTTAAGATTAATAAACAAGTTTTAACATCCCTCATATATTTGGTCCGTTACACTTTAAATGCAAATTAAAAATGTTACGTTCTAAATAGACAAGCCTTTATCTCTGACGTGGATAAAAAAACCTGCTGTTTATTTCTGTACCGAATATTACCAGTAAATTGTGCGCTCAATTCGAGCGTAAGATTGATAAGGTCCCACGAGGGGATAAAGGAGCCCTTGTACCGGCCTTACCTTTTGTGAGGGCTGGGCGGAGGGCAGAGAGCGTAGGGCGCGACGGCGACCCATCTGTCCTAATGAATTTATGGTCAATTGCCGTGAAATATTTGCTGCGTAATTTCAGGTGGAATATATATTTATAAAATCTATAATATTAGCCTTTCGCGTGTGTTGTACTGTTCAAAAGTAACGAACAAATAAAAATTAATTAATTAAATAAAATAAATTAATAAATAAATGTAGAAATAACGGGCGACAATTAAAACCCATTATTGGGTCAACTTGTCGCGTCCAATACACAGACGAACCCACCTCTGACCCGGAGTAGTGGTCTAACTCAATCCCCTCAAACATGATCTCAATTTACCCGACGTAACATTCCCTGAGAGAAGATTAGTTGGGGTCTGCGGAAAGTGGTAAATAAACCTGGCCCTTGGCGACACTGGCTCTAGCACTAGAGTCCTATCAAAGGAACTCGTGTACCACGAAGAATTACTTTCTGGCCCCACTCGATGAGCGTCAGCTGGTCTGTTAAGGCGCCCCGGGACACATTTGTCCTTGAGATTAGAAAGAGTTGGCTTTATTCGAACATTGACGTGTAGAAAAGAGACGGATATACTCGCCGACTCATTTGGAATCGATGAAACATGTTTTTTGTATTTAAATAATTATTATCATTTGAAAAAAATGTTTTTTTTTAAGTAATGTCCTAGATTATTTTATTGTCTATCTTTAGAAAGAAAAATTAGGTTCGCGTCACTTACACAACTTAAAAGAAAATCGTTGCAAGAAAAAACAACACTTTCTTATTTATTTATTTTCACTACTATAATAAGGTGTATTTCGTTTTTTTTTTTTAAGCAAAGTACTAAATTAATATATGTAGAATATTGTGGTATTTTTAGTTTTAGCCATTTGTTGGGAATAACTTCAACAAAATGCACCAAAATACGTTACAAAACACGTTTTAGGGACTGGTAGCGGAAACATTGACCGCTCCCCCTCCCCCCCCCCTTCGCCCACTCCACCCCCTCCACCCCGTTCTCCGGATCGTTACATTCCGATATTAAATTAAAACGGCGTTCGCTTCGATGCGATGAAACCGAATTTCATGAAAACGGAAAACCATGAAAAATCCAATGTGGCGCTTCGATTGAGTCGGAAAACATATTTGGAAAATTCCACTTTGTATGACGACGGTCGTTCAAAGGCAAATAGCGTACCTATTCGTGTGCGAGTGGAAGAGAGAAAGGGAGAGAGAGAGAGAGAGAGAGAGAGAGAGAGAGAGAAGGCATTCAGCAATTATATTTTATCGTCGAACACACTTTAATACTCCATTAGCGGAATAAAAACAAGCTTTTATGCATATACAAAATTGCGTGTCTGCGCTGTTGACCGTTGAGGAGTTCTTCATCTGGAGCCATTCCTGGGTGTGGAACCAGGTCATGCTTACCATAGAAATGCATTATTATCGGAAATGAACCGACATGTCAAATTTCAGCTCGGTAGGACAAGAGGAAGTGGTTCTAATTCAGCTTGCAAGATTTGACCTGAACAGTCTGACAACACTGCAAGCTAAATTCTTCTTTATTCGTATGGTTTGTGTCGTCGGGGAGGCGCTATTGGGTGCAATTCCGACTGTCTTATTGTTGTTTGCATGATGCAAGTCTGTAACTGAATGAGTGTGTTTTTTTTTGTGTAACCTAACCTAACCTCTGGATTTAGAAGCAGGTGTTTATACCACTGTGCCACCAGGCCGTTATAAAAAAGCTTGTAAAAACAAACATTACCGCATACAATCAGGTCAGACTTCATTTTGCCTTCGCCTTAGTCGGATAAAAAATAATACAGTACGTAATTCAATCAAAACAAAATGAAAAAAACTTTAAGGTTTCTAAAAATTATTTATTATTAGGGTAGGGTAGGGTATTGAGTCATATAAGTAGATCTAGATAACTAGAAACCTGCGGGTTTTCAGTCAGTATCATAGTTGCTGAAAAAATGAATGACATATCGCTGAAAAACAGAACAGCATTAATCTTAATCCCGTTTAAATAAATACTTTTGGAGCTAGTGCATATTATTTGTTATTTTCTATGCAAAATTTCGTATTTTTTAATTTTATAGTATAAATTTTGTAATATAGTATAAATTTTGATAAATAATATATATTTATTTCATATACCTATGTTTTTGAGAAAATTATACAATTTTCGGTGATTTAAGTTTTACTTTTGAAAGAATACATTTTTCGTAAGGTAAATAATATTAAAATATATATACAAGGTGTCTTAAGAGCATTCCTGTAAATTTAAGGGGGTGTATATGTTCCCTGTTACGAGTAAGAAATTATATAAAAAAAAAATGCAAAAATATTTGATACTCAAATTAATTCTTTTTTAAATTAAATTTGTGTAAAACAATCATAATATTACGGCAGCGTTCGCCAGGCATACTAAACCCGCTGAAAACACGTCGGGCGCCACGTCGTGAATGCAACTCAAACTCGTTTTACACAAATATATTAGGTTTTAAATAGAAACTTCAACATTTTTTTTCTCCAATACTATTATGAATTTTGATATAGTTTCTTAACAAATAACACTAATCGTAGGAGCTATTAGCTGTTTTTTTATTGGGATTGACCTTGTGACATCCTGTATATCCTTTTGTAGTCGAAGAAAAGACTCTTTAAAAAATATAGAAGAATATAGAGTACAGTTTTCGAGCGGACTAAAGTTAACTTTTCCCGTCAAACGCGCCTCCACTGAGATGAATCTGTTTTGGCCCGAAACGAGATCGGCAAAATTTGCCAATTTTCGCGGAAATTGCATTACGGGTCTGCAATTTGGGCCGCCGACGAGCAATCATCGCAGTGCGTTTTGGCATTTTATTGCGCTCCAAACGTGCACTCTTTAAATTGCTGTCGGCACTATTAAGCGACAGTTTAATGTGACACCATATTCGTGTAATTTGTAGGCTATCGAGATCAAATGCCGTTATTTCGACGTTTTAAGAGTATAATTTTATTTTTACCATTAATAAAATAACTCTATATCTTTGTAATACCGGGACAATTTTTTGTGGGGTTATGTGAAGTCGCTTGTCTACGCAGATAAGCCGGACACGATTAACGCCTTGGAAGAGAATATTCGGCGCGTTATTGCTGACATACGGCCCAACTTGCTGCAAAAAGTGGTTGAAAATTGGGCCTCTCGGCTGGAATTTGTTCGAGTCAGCCGCGGCGGCCACTTACCCGAAATCATTTTTAAAACATAATGGCAAACCCTTATCTTTATAATAAAACTAAATTCTTAGCCATAACATCAAATTATATGCGTTTTATCTCTTCTTGAAAACCACGCCTCTAAAATCATCATCCTTTACTTAAACTAATTTTGTTATTAGATACTTAAATTTATTTAAGTAATTTTCAGAATATAATAAGATTGATGATTTTTACAAATTATAAAGATCGAAACAAACTATTCAGTCATTTCAATTTAAAAATAATTAGCTTTTTTCTAGATACGTTATTTAGCATTCGATTAAGTCAATTTTTAAAATGTTTTCTAAACTAAATTAAACTAACCATATCAAAAATAGGTTAGTTCAAATACAAAAAATTGAAATTTTGTGTGATTTCATTGAAGTGAATTATTTATTTATATTGAATAATCTAACAGTATTAATTTTCATAATTACAAACAGAACTTATTACTAGTATATAAAACCAATGGATTTCTGACATAAAACATTAGCATAAGAAATTTACAATATAAGAACAGTTTTCCCTTCTTAAAATATATATAGATTATATTATGCATGTTATATATGTTTAAAGGTATAGTTTTATTTTTTACTTATTTTATTTATTCTTTATTGAACAATCCACAGTATTACATTTTTACAATTACAAACAAAACTTATTACTAGTATATAAAACCAATTATGGATTTCGGTCATTTTACATAATAACATGCATAAAAATTTGAACAGTGTTATTATTTTTTTTTTTTTAAGTTTTATGTGTAATTTGTGAGTGATGTTTGTGGTAGTCGTGAGTGTGTGACATTTGTATGTTAATAAAAATAAATAAAGTAATAAATTAAGTATGGTTTTTAGTATGTATAAAAATAATTTATGATGAATGTGATAAAAATATAGTATGTATGTATATTCTATATGTAATTGCAATTACAAGTACTTATATGTTACTATTAATCATTAACAACATAACAATCTAACAATACAATTAGGTTTTATTTATCTTTTTTGATGATATTGGAAATCTCTTTTTTAAATGATAATAAGGAGGTATTCAATATATCGATTTTTGAAATATCTTTATTGTTATAAAGGTTTTAGTAGTTGGTATAGTAATTTTAAGACATGTTCTCAAGACAATTGAATTGTTGTTTATCTAAAACGCACTTAAAATATTTGGATACACAAATACAAATATTAAATATGTATGTAATGGCTTTAGGTAATTGTTTTACGAGTATTATAACGATATTCTGTTGAATATTTCAAAAGCAATCAAATTGAGTGCCTCGGGAAAATATGATACAAATTTGCCAAAATTCCGCAGCCCAACTTTTGAAGGGATATCCTCTTAAGATTATTATGTGCCATACACAGGGTGTTCCAAGACTATTTCCAATAAAAAATCCAGCATTTCCAACATGATTTCTTTTGACCTCATGGTATGCGAGTTAAAAAAAAAGGTAAACTTTACGTGATAATATGTAATCGTTCTTGTCGTAAGTTCGTCCGCTTGCGAGGCTGCGCCGCGCCGGGCCAATGACCGGCCTTGACCGAGCACGAGCGAGCAAACGAAATAGCGAAATACAAAAAAGGAATTCACATGAGAGCTAGCGTGGAAACCTGGTGATCTATTTGCTATGTAAAAAAAAACACTCGTTTTGATCGACGGCCATTGAAATTATGATTTAGTGAAGGACCAGCAGATCTATCAATGCAAATGTTTAGGTATAAAAGAGGATAAATTAATAATTATGTTCTCTATACCATAATTATTGCAAAAATAACTTGAAATAATTGAGCACTAATCAGTAGAACCCGGGACCACCAACCTGGGACAATGACTAGGCAGTATTTAGAAGGCAGGTAGTATTTATTATATAGGATGATGATTTTAGAGGCGTGGTTTTCAAGAAGAGATAAAACGCATATAATTTGATGTTATGGCTAAGAATTTAGTTTTATTATAAAGATAAGGGTTTGCCATTATGTTTTAAAAATGATTTCGGGTAAGTGGCCGCCGCGGCTGACTCGAACAAATTCCAGCCGAGAGGCCCAATTTTCAACCACTTTTTGCAGCAAGTTGGGCCGTATGTCAGCAATAACGCGCCGAATATTCTCTTCCAAGGCGTTAATCGTGTCCGGCTTATCTGCGTAGACAAGCGACTTCACATAACCCCACAAAAAATAGTCCAGCGGTGTTAAATCGCACGATCTTGGAGGCCACGCCACGTTGTTCAGGAGTAAGTCTATTCATTATGAAATGGCAAACCAAACTGAGCATAAATCAAGTGACAGCTGTCAAAAACACCAACTACGAAAAAAGTAGTGCCAGATTGAAAACCACGCCTCTAAAAAAAACAACCCTATACATAGCAAATATACTTCTAAAATAGTCCTCCTGTTGTAATATTTATTATTTTTTTTTTATTGTCCCAAAAAATTAGTTATTTTCAATTAATCATGTTCTAATTTCTCTAAAATTCACAGTTTAATAATGTTACCACTTTTTACAATATTGACTCAATAATTTTTTGAATTATTTTTCAGTAAAGGTTTGGTTAATTTAGCCTTGTTATATACGCCTTTTAGCACGCTTTAAAGGCGGGCTTCAGCATGATGAGCCAAGTTTAATTGAAGATCGGCCTCCGCGAAGTAATCCTCAACAAACGATGTTGGCCTCCAAAGGCCAAGTCAACGCGATCAGACCGTCGCCTTCGCTTTGTCATTCGCTCCAGACTTTGCGAGGAACGACCAGGGATAGCGGGAGAGATAAATGATATTCGGAATATTGAAACACCTACAGAAGTCAACTTTGAGAAACAATTGAAGTCCTGCAAGTATTGTTTCCAGATGTCACGTGCAAAGTTACCTGATTAACCAATGTTAAACTATACCGCACACTTTCAAAAATAGTCAAATGGATTCTAGATTCCTTCCATTTAATAATTCTACAAGTTGCAATATATATAATACAAAAGAAATTCGGGTTAGTTACACCATTCATAACTCAAGAACGGCTGGACCGATTTTTATGATCTTTGATTTGTTAGATTTATCTCCGTCCCGAATAGCAAAATAACTATTAAAACATCAGAAAAAATATAAAGAAATGATATTTCTCATACAATTTGTATGGAACGGTAAGTTGCCTTCGAAGTTGATCAGTTTGTGAGGTTATCACATTTGTCATTGTGCGCGCATCGATAATTTAAAATATTACACATCATTTTGATGTTTGTATATTTATCGAAATTAATTCATTTTGAGTATTCTTAATAAGGTAATCCAGCGTTCATTGGTTCTGAGGCGGTAGGCAGTTTTTCTTAAATCATAACACTCGATCGAGTCACCTTTCAAACAAAAGGATAAAATCGGTTCATCCGTATGGGAGCTATGATGCCACAGACACGTTAATATCTTCGCGTTTCACATCTCCTAGATCCCAAAACCACCCTCAGTTTAAATATATAAGTTTATATATCCTATATATAAACTTATATATTTATATCACTTTCTTGTGGATACGATAACTGCCATAATAACTGCGCAAGGGTACGGCGGGTTGAGGTGCAATGTTTGATACAAGTTCGTATAATTGGAGTTTGCTATCCCCTACCTTGATCCGGTGAAATCTACCTCCGCCTCCGGTGGGATTAGTATTAGTATTAAGCGCTCTGGAGCAGCTTTGAATCGAAATCGTGTTTGTGAGGTAGTTGGTAAGGTGATGTGATCCAGCGGTCTCAAGTTCGAGTAGGTCAGGTCCTATTAACACCATTTCCTATGACTCCGGTACAAGCTAATTTGGCTTTGCAGAAACCAAAACAAATAGGTAATTGTATATGACCTAGGTCATTTAAAAATAAAATAGTAAATTAAGGGATATACCACATAAATAATTAAATACACGATGACAGTTGAATACATACTGGTACACAATCAGGTTTACTATAGGAGAGCTTAAATTTAACGCCACGGTGGCACAGTGGCGTGTATCAGTTGCTGAGTAACAGGACCTGGGTTCCAATCCCAGTGGGTGGGTTTGGAACCCAGGTATCCAATACCAATACCACACAATGGTATAGCATTTCCTTCATACGCACAATAAAAGTCGTATTACAAAAATGTCCAAGTTCAAAATTGAAAATAGTCTTAGCCAAATTCAGACATTCAACGTTCAAGCGCGACCATTTTAAATTGTCTAAGTTGAGGAATTTCCCTAAATTCCGGGTTGCGATTAAACTTCAGAATAATTTTGAGCTTTCTGGCTGAAACTTTGTAACGTTTGCTCGGCGGTTCATAATTAATTTGCTCATAGTTAATGATTTCTACTAAATCAACCACGCGATGATTAAAATCTTATTTTTTTTAAATAATAGTATTTATTAATAATTTAATCAAGTTCTTGAACCTAGTCGTAGGCACATTGCTCTGTGTTGAAGAATCACGAACGCACAAAAAACAAACATAATATCTGTAGGCACGTGGGGGGGGGGGGGGAAACCCAGGTTTTCAGGATCTGACGGCGCGTCAGACGTTTTTCTCGAAGACCTTGAGTTGGCGAAAGGCCAACGTTTAATACTACTTTTAATTATTAGCGGCAAGTCGGGTTACAGAAATCTGACAGTGAAGGCATCGGATGGCATTCATACAGAGGATTAGCAAATAGTACAAAAGCACTGACCTTGATGATGCTGATGCTTTGCACTTCTGCTGTGTCTGAAGCTCTGCTGCCACACTTCCACACCTTTAACCACACACAATAATGTTCGTATATTTTGCAACCGGGCGATTTCTGTACCAGGGCGAGGGCTGGTTACCCAGTTGCGGAGTGACCTCAACACGACACGATTCACGACGATCAGCGTCTAGTAATCCAACGGGGTGAAATGGCGGACCAGCTCGTACAATCGTATCGGATCGACTGGTCGCGCGCGGTTTGTTTTGGCATAGTTCGGCTCGTGCGAAACTACCCCCAGATAAAGTACATATTTGCTATTAGGACAGAGCGTACATTTTTATTGTGAAGGTGGATTTATAAATGTCAGAACTGTTCCGAACAATATCTAAACATATTTTAGATGGGTTCGTGTAATATAATTATAAATACGACGTGATATCAACATATAATTATGTAACTTATTCGATACAGGGAATATATTTTTCAGCTGAAACAAAAATTAATAATCTTCATATTTTCTGTAGATGTCATTACACTAGGGTTAAAAATTAAGATTTTAATGTTTTAGAAATGAGATCCGTCTGTGTTTTTTTTTCTAGGTTTAAATCTTTTTTCACTTGTTGCCCTTCCAACCTTATAAATCTTTTTCTGTAGGTAGTTATATACCTATACCTTTAACCTACTTATGCATCACGTGAAACCGACGCCAATAAAGGTACTTTCCTCAAAGGTAGTACCTTAGTGTCGTATTACACTCGGAGATTTCCTTACGGGCGACTCCGTCCGAAAAGGTTTATCTTCCAAAGGCCTGAGCTTACTGATGAATTATTAAGATTTTTATTAAAAAAACCATTCGAGCGGCGCTTTGAAGGCAAAAATAAAGAAATTTCATAAAAACGAATTCAATCGCATTTCCTTCGACTTGAGCGGAACGTGGCCAGACTTGAATTTGGCCAGGGTCACCACTAAAACATATATCCAAGCATTTATTTAAGGCGCCACCAGTCCCTAAAACGTGTTTTGTAACGTATTTTGGTGCATTTTATTGAAGTTATTCCCAACAAATGGGTAAAACTAAAAATACCACAATATTCTACATATATTAATTTAGTACTTTGCTTAAAAATAAAACGAAATACACCTTATTATAGTAATGAAAATAAATAAATAAGAAAGTGTTGTTTTTTTCTTGCAACGATTTTCTTTTAAGTCGTGTAAGTGACGCAAACCTAATTTTTCTTTCTAAAGATAGATAATATAATAATCTAGGACATTACTTGAAAAAAAACATTTTTTTCAAATGATAATAATTATTTAAATACAAAAACATGTTTCATCGATTCCAAATGTAATGAATTCGCGGTCGGCGAGTAAATCCTTCTCTTTTCTACACGTGTATGTTCGAATAAAGCCTACTCTTTCAAATATCAAGGACAAATGAGTTCCTGTGCTGGAGTTCCTCTGTCTGGATCCAGGGTGTGGAATCAAGTCATGCTTACCATAAAAATGCATTATCATCGGAACTAAACCAACTAATGAAATGGTCCTAATTTGGCTCGTCAGATTTGACTAACTAACCAACATTGCAAGTTAAATAAAAGCGTGCAATATTAACATTTTCACGTTAGTTTCGGTCGCCCGTTAAGCTACCGAGTAGATAAGTGTAACCGGGAAATTTTTCGTTATTTCATCTGGCGCCATTTTTTAAAAAAGGTAATCTCTTTGCCGCCGGAAAAATCTCCGTAATGAGTCCGGGCGGGTAGGTCGGCTCCGAAAGAACGCCCTTTCCGCTGTGAAATATGGGCCGCGAGAAATAGGCCCGGACAGGACGAACGGTCCCGAAGGGCCTATCTGCGCCTGCCATCTGCCGTCGAGGTGATAACACGTGTCAAGGCGAGGAAAACCCTTCCAATCGCTAATATTATTGGTGACTTGGCGGCCCAACTTTTGGACTTTCGATTATAAAAGACAGGCTTTTAATTAGCGACGTCCCTTTATATTTCACGGGTTTTTTGAAATATGATTTAATTTATTCATCGGCAGGTTCGACGTCGTTTTTGATACTTTAAGGTATAAAATATTAATCATACCACTATAGTACTCGAGGAATTCCTAGATCAATAGCTCTTCACATATAAGGCAAACACAAACTGTGCTCCAACACTTCACAGAATGTCATGAATATCTTCCGAATTTGACATTCTTAACTGAATCAATGACTGTACTTTGAATTCGTTCAAAAATTAACTAATTAAAATATACTCGTCTCATACAGGTAATTTGAAGAAAAAAGTCCGAAATATTTATGTTTATCATAATAATTTTAAATAAATAATAAATAACAAGCCTATATTCTAATGAATACGCGTTTTTATCAGTATAAATCAGTTCCAGGTGAACCACCTACCTTTCAATTCAATTGTTAAACGGTGGATTCATGTAATTGGCCAAATTAATAACTATGTATTTATTTTTCTATAAATTAAATTTTCCTAAAATATATTAAAAAAATAAATATTATTTGTGTCACGGTTTCGAATGCGAGATGTCTTTTTCAACCCATCGATAGTGCATTTCGAAAGATCTCTTTATATGTTATGACGTTATATTAACCTACCAACAGGTAATAAAAAATAGTAATATTATAAAAATAGTAATAGTAAGATAAGAAGAACTCCGTTTATGGAAAATGTGATTAAGATGAAGGGATTGACTAAATTTACTTTATATTGAGTGTAATAAAAGATATTATTACATGTTTGCACGAGTAATATATACAAATACACATCTATACATGGTCTGCGGGTACCAGTTTATAGACAAACCAAATAATTTAATTTAAAAAACGATTTCGTCATATTGCAAAGGTTCCTTTATATATACTCATAAGAGACCCAGCCGTGACTCAAGCCAGAGGAGGAAATGTACTCGTATGAGGAACGAAGCCAGCCGGAAAAATCGATTCGCTCGACGAAAATTGCAAACAATAAAGGAAAACATTTTCTCTCCCCTTCAACATTAAAATGATGAACGGTTTTTATCGTAACCCAGACAAACGAAATATATATTATTGTATTTTCTATTATAAAATTGTTGACACAAATACGGCATCAATCTTTAATTAAAAAAAATATAAGGTTTTAACAAAATAACTCGTTTATATTATGTAAAATAATTTTCCCAAAGTGTGCTACCGAAAGGCCAACGGAAAACACGCCTTAGGGAACCCTTAAAATAAAAATAGGAAACAGGAGAAATACACCTCTTTCATACACTCTGACTCGCGTCTTGGAAAAAACTAGACTAAAATTGGCAATAATTGGCCACCCGCAGGGCCTTCGTTTAGTGAATTGTTGTGCTGCAGGCACGAGTTGTCGCGCGCTGAAGGCGCAGTCAAAGCCGCCCGCAAGTCCTAGCTGAACATTTAGTTATTTATAAACCTTTGTAGTTTGTATGTGAACCAGTTATGAGCCAGTTATAAGATAACTTCGTGAATATTTATTAAAAAGCAAAGTACGACATT
Source organism: Neomicropteryx cornuta (assembly GCA_020383195.1). Lineage (NCBI taxonomy): Eukaryota > Metazoa > Arthropoda > Insecta > Lepidoptera > Micropterigidae > Neomicropteryx > Neomicropteryx cornuta. The sequence goes on from JAHKQU010000030.1 coordinate 138,403, forward strand.
CTGATTCTTGAGATTTTTTTTGTTAAAATGGTGATCTGCAAAGAAAGGTTGATAAATATTAGATTCCAATTCGCATTTCTTGCTGCATTTCAATGAAATTCATGCAAAACTCTTCCGACTTATCTGTGAGCGCCCTCTTTTGGCGATAGGCAGAAGTAAAAGTCAGCAGCGCTTATCGATGAGTTTATTCGAGTCTTTTGTAAATTTCCTTCGGGCCGGGAAAACGAAAGAAAAGCTGCTCTCGACGAACAATAAAGTAATCTTTGTTTTCCTTGAGGCGAGATAAAAGCAACATCTGCCAGCATCCCGGGACCGATGCGTCTCGCTAACTGCCTTATCCCCCCCCCGCTTATCTCCCGGATTTACAACTAAGTACTTCTGTGGATTTTTCCGAAAGTAAGTTTCTCGTGATCTGCTTAGGCTTTCGCACGATTGCTTACTATGAAACGAGCTTTAAACTATAACTTTAAACTATAGCTTTAAACTATAAACTTTAAATCGAGCTTTGTTTATTTTAAAATAAGTTATTCCCTATTCCTAACACATGATAAAGATTTAGCAGCATCCAGGGAGAGAAGAAACTTACTTGTTAAGGTAACTTCTTCGTAAATAGCTATTTTATAAAATGTTATTGTTTCGCCCAAAGATGGCCCAACGAAAAATTTACTTTAATATTATATTTTATTTATTTATCATACTAGCTGTTCAATAAGAAATTATTATTATTATTATTATTGTTTGTACATTTGTGTGTGGGATTATTGAAGAACAATTTTATGTTATGTTTTAGAGTTGCCAGTTAGTTTCCTAACGAAAGTTTCTCGGTTTTTAATTAAAAAAAAATTCTGTTAAGATATCCTATAACCATCATATAATATCAACTGTTTCTATACATTGTTTAGTAGTAGTAAATTATTTAACCAGAACCTGACGTCTCATAGCTATGCCCTACAGGCGTCATTAAAGACATCTCCCACCCAACTTGCGCCTGTGGTCTAACTTGCGATAGATGGCTTCATTTCCTATCTCCACTTGTGCCTGCGTCGCTTTTAACCCCTTCGATGTGTGTTTTAGATAGCCATAGAGGTGAAAATGAGTTATTTTTTAGGTCTAAGTAGATAAAAATAAAAAAACTATATACAATAGGATCATGACATTCTTTCAATTCATTATTAATTTTAACACGATTTTAGTTTTTTTTTTTGTAAAATTTGACGTGTCGTTAGTAATGAAAAAACAGGGTTATAATATTTTAATTTAATATTAATAATAATCATTGCTATTATAATAATGTGGCACTGAACATTCTCTTACATGTTTCTAAATACGCAAATAGATGAGTTTGTATTAATGTTAACTGGCCAGTAATAAATAAAACGTGCTCCAACTTCTAATATGTTATTTGCAGTTTATATAGAACTGTTAACGTTTTATTTATTAGTACTAAAAGTTTGTTGACGTTAATATTGTCGATTAATAAAATAAAAATAAAATTGTTAATAAACTGTCGATAGTCATAAATACCTTGGTTTAACACTAGACAAACATTTCAATTGGGGAACTCATATAGAAATACTAAGTGATAAACTTCCTTAAAATATTATTTTTCATCAAAAACATTCTGCCATATAATATAAAAAAAACTGTTTATATAACCCTCATTGACTCATTTTAGCATATGGGGTAAGAGTGTGGGGACTCACTTTCGATGCCTATATCTCCAAAATCGGCAATTTACAAAAGATGCTACTAAAACAAATTGTACCAACGGAGATTAGAGCTGAAGGTAGAGAAAACGAGCGTCAATGTTCTGCCAGTGAAGCAAATGAACGCTCACCGAATCCTGATCGATCACTACTCAGACGCCCCATACAAGGATCCCGTAGTTCATGCTTACACCACAAAGACACACATTGAATGTTCCTCGTATTAACAATTATTACGGATCAAGTACTTTACGATACTTAATCCCTAATTTTTTTAATAAGCTAGAGAATGATATTAAAACATTTAAAAACATGAAGTCAATAAAAAACTACATTAAAATTACACTTTACGTATTAAAATTACGTATGCTGTTACGTTGTTGTCTTATTATGTTGAGTGACTACTCAACGTATCTAGTATACTATTACATTTACATAATATTGTATAAAGGAAGGATTACTTGGGATTGGTGTCAGCGCGCAGTGTTTTAATTTTAATTTAATTAAGGTGTCTTGAAAAGTGTCACTATAGTTATAAGAAAAATGTGTCATTATATTGTTGAATTGTAAGCTAAGATACCCACGGAAAAGGCACCAGCTTTCGTGGGGTTGTAGATGGTGCATTACTGTAATAAAAAAATAAAATAAAAAAAAAATTATATTATTCGATTAGTTTTTGATGTGACCTATGCTATGGTTGTTTTCAAGAGCATTAATCTATACACAAAAAAACAACTTATCTAGTTATAAGATACGACAGACTGCCGAAGGAAGGGGATAGGGGGGTGACTAACCTTTATCTGAACGAAAACATCTACGATAGATTGAAAATATATATATATATATATTTTTATGGAATATAAATTGGCCGATGAGTATAAGTCGATAACCTTCCTAACTAGGTAATAGTTACCTGTTCTAAGGAAGGTTATATATAAAGTGATAAAGTGCATAGCAGAGACCAGCGCAAAACCCTGAGAAAAATATAAAAAAATAATAAGACACAAATATACACACTGATATACACACCCACACACACATACACACATGAATACAATTTAAATGTGTACTCAAGAATACTTAATATATGAAAAAATAAAATTCATAAATGAAACTATTAAAAAATAACAAATAAATAAATAAATAATGATTAAATATATAGGTAAATAAATATTCGATATAAATAAATAAATATTCAATAGAAACATATCTTATAGTGATATATATATATAGATTGGGCATAAACATATTAGTATGACATATCTAAGTAAGCATACTTTTTTAAAAATTTTTTTTAAACATTCTAGGTAACTAAAATAATATTTTTTACTTAGTAGTTAAAGTCGCTTAAATTATAGTCTTATTAAATTTTAAATTTTATCTAAACAACTATTTCAGAAATTAATTTTGATATTATAATAATAAAAAAAATAATAAATAAATAAGTAATATGTTGCTGGATATAATGTCTATACTAGTGAGTATCTGATAGACGTGACGGCAGATTCTTCCAGAACAAATAAAGATCGCTATAGCGACATTGAATTTAAATTTTGATTTGATTTGACTGATACATAAGTAAAAAAATATATTTTTTCAACATATCGAAACTCATTGCCTGCTGAAATAGTCCTGAAAGTAAAAAACTCCTAGATTTGACTGTTAAACATTACTTAAACAATAATTTGATAGAATGACACATTGTATTATATGTTAAAAAGAAAATTTTCATTCATGGTTTATTTATTTATATAATAGATTTCCTATGATGATGTAATTTAGGTAAAAACGACGGTTCTCTAGTTTATTTTATCAGCAGCTGATAAAGTGCTGGATGATTCCATTAAAAAGCCAAGTAACGCATCATAACTAATAGACGCGATCATAAAATGTGCGTAAATGGCGACGGCTGCTGGGAATGGACCACGTGGCCGCCGCCCGGGCGAGATCGGAAAGCATTTCGAACTACCCGCCTTATGGAAACCGGAATAATTATAGTTTGTATCAGGAATACGTATGTTGTTTATAAAAAAACAAACTACCTAAATCTTTTTTTACTGACCTATTTTGTTTAAGTTGATTTTCCAAAAGTCACTAAAATACAGGTGAGCACCTTTCAATAAAGGTATAGGTTTTCTAAAATGGTTGGTTAGTTGGGCGGAAGGGATTTTTATTTGTTTTTTTTACTTGTAGATCGCAAATAAATCTACAGGTTTACTTTTATGTGAATTTATAGATTTCTTTTAAAATTAAAAAATAACGTGAAATATATGGAAGATAAAACAAGTTTAAAACAATAGCGGCTGAATATAATAAATACGTGGCAAAATATTATTAATAACAATACATACTCGTAAAATAACAACATATATTTTTTTAAATAAACCAATATACTGATGTAAAAAACATTATATATAATTTTGTGTGATTTCAAATGTTCCTTTTTCAATAGTCTTGTCAGTGCTAATGTCAAGCAAAAATACTTATTAATGCCATTTTATACTTCTATGAATGCAATTTCATTTTTACAGGAAAAAAATTAAATTGTCAATGAATTATATCAAAAATTAAATACAAATAAAAGTTATGAAGGTGTTTTTTTTTCAACTGTTACTAACATTACATTTTAAATTTCATGGTTTTGCAGGGAATTAAGGCAAATAATCACGTTGACTTGAACACAAACTAAACATCAACAATACGGCATCATTTGAAAGCGCTATTACGTTCCCGATGAGGTACTCGCAACGGTTCTCTTCGGGAAGAGAGGCTTAGATCTCGTCTGCGGGGCGATTATTTCCCTTGAGAAGTTCCAATCCGGCCATTTGCATACATTGGCCGTCTGTTCTGGAGCGACGACTGCGACTCGCGGAGCGGTTCCCCTCGCCGCCCATCTCTACTGCTCCTTCCCGCGGATGCCCGCCGATCACTACAATTCCGTACCTGTCATTTGCAACATTAGCGAAGGTTTCTTTCGCGTTGGATATCTTCATCAAGCAGTCTTGGATCTACGATTTTTACGTGCTTTTTAGCTTCATTATTAGAGTAGCTACCTTCTGGTCTTCAAATATAGGATCTGTCTATGAGTCTGTCATTTAGATATAAGATTTACGATTATTAAGATAACATATAATGTATTATCTATAAACTGGGAATGCTTAATTACTGTTAATAGTTATAACTTTTGTGTTTTTGTTTTGTTTCAAATTATGAATAAATGATGGCCTACCTTTGTTTCGAGCAGAAATAGCGACACTAATCGTTAAAACTACCCACAACAGTGGCTGGTTTGAATGAAAAATGAATTTGACAATGGCGCCCTTTTCCTTGCTCTCGTTCTGACAATGGCGTTTCGAATTAATTTTATATTTAATAATGTATGAATGTATTCTTCACATAGATTTTTTTTTAATTAATCTATTTTACATTTCTATAGAAGTTTTTTTTACTAACTTTCTGGTTTAACTGAAAATATTTATTGAAAAAAACGCATGTATTGATGTTTTCAAAAATATGTTATGTCGTACGGATGGATTCCTATAAACAGCATTTGTTGAATCAAATGGTAAATTGTTGAACAAAGCGTCTTATAATTAAATCGAATACATAAATCTGTTTCGCGGTATTGAAGTTTATTTATGTTTATTTGTTTGTTTAGAATAACGATCTGATTAATATTAATGTGAAAAAAAAGTTGACGGAAGAAGTGGTAAAAGAACTAAGCGACTAAGGATTATCAATAGATTGTGGTAAAATTGATATTAAAAAGATTATTGGAAAAATCACAAAAGTAAAAAATATCAATCGCAAATTGGTTTAATTTTCTTTGGAATTTTTTCCACTTAATAAATTGTTACTGATCGGGTAGGCAACGATTTTTTTAATTAAAAAGCGAAACTTTCGTTACCTCATCGGTTAAAATATTTCTTTTTTTCGTTAGAGGGATGGTTCGTTGGGGCGAGGGCGGAAAAGTCTGAGGGCGGGCGGTGTTTGAGTATTTCAACGGGCTGTTATTAAAATATTGAATATCTCTCTCGAATTTATGATGAACTTTTATCGAGGTGAGTTATTATTGTGTTTTTTTTTTTAAGTTTTTGTAATGTACTCGTATAAGCTCCGATTTTGGGAAAAAAAATCTCGAAATTCCACGAATATTACTGAGTTTTAGCTACTATGCATACATTCATGTTTAAGAAGCTACTATCCCCGTTCTTTGGCCGTTCGTCCGTCTGTCTGTCCGTCCGTCTGTCTGTTACATCTTCAACTCGAAAAATACAAATGCAAAAAACTTTTTTGTCTGAAAATTACGGCGAAATCGCGAATTGAATATTCGAAAAAACGAGTTGAAATGTCAGGTGATAGTATTTGTTTCTTTGTTTCAATGGCGGTTGTCGTCAGCGTCCAATAATAGCCATTGTTGGATTAATCCAGAATAATTTTATCAAGAAATATATTAATTAATTTATTCGAGAGTTTCGCAAAGTTTTAATATGAGCCCGTTCCCTGGTTGGACACCAATTTAGCCCTTCGAGATGGTTCCCGATTTATTTGCTAGCTCATTGACTAGACTGGGCTAGTTATTGTAACTGACCTACTCGATCAATAAAGGACCTCTTATATTTCATCAGCCAAACGCGTCATCGACTAAAAGTTATATCTAATTATATATACAATTATAGTAATTAGTAATATGTGTAATTGTATACAATTATAAGTTATTTATTACATATTATTTCCTAATTGCAAGTATTATAGTAAACAGTTGGAGAAATTTAAACGAATGCCTGAACGTTTCGAAGCTAAATAAAGACTGCTTCAGTATTTTTTTTACTAATACTTATTAAAATGATAATCTCGTAAAGATGATATTAGTATTGCAGTGCAATATTTTTTTTACTTTTGCTCAGAAATTGCGAATCAAATCTCCTTATTTTGACCTTAAAGGAGTTTTTCATGGCTTTCCTGGATACGGCAAATAATGAATATTTTCACTAAGAATATATAAAATATATACATATTTATTACATTAAATTGTTGCCTAAGATTCACCACATCTTAAACCTCAATTTAAGAAAAAAATTATTAAATCATACCTTTTTGTTATATCAAAATGTAAGTGTGACATTTTTATAAAATCCTAATTAACATATTTTTGCCTAAGTACCAAAGATAATTGCCGAAATATTTCGTCCGGACGGACAAAAGTAAAGAAAAAAACAAAAAGATTACTTAAGCCGCCATCTGCTGGAGATTTCTTTGCACATTTCGCTAATCCGCTACAAAGCAAAGTAAATATTACGAAATCTGATTCCGTGCTGAAATGGATGTTGCCAGATGATTAAAATAAGGCTGGAGAGCTTTCGAGAAAAATTGATGGAGTGAGGAGCGCATGAAACAAAATGAAAAATATTATCAATTTAAAAGGCTATAAATTGAAAAATTATAATGATTCAGATACTATAGGGTGATGATTTTAGAGGCGTGGTTTTAAAGAAGAGATAAAACTCATATAATTTGATGTTATGGCTAAGAATTTAGTTTTATTATAAAGATAAGGGTTTGCCATTATGTTTTAAAAATGATTTCGGGTAAGTGGCCGCCGCGGCTGACTCGAACAAATTCCAGCCGAGAGGCCCAATTTTCAACCACTTTTTGCAGCAAGTTGGGCCGTATGTCAGCAATAACGCGCCGAATATTCTCTTCCAAGGCGTTAATCGTGTCCGGCTTATCTGCGTAGACAAGCGACTTCACATAACCCCACAAAAAATAGTCCAGCGGTGTTAAATCGCACGATCTTGGAGGCCACGCCACGTTGTTCAGGAGTAAGTCTATTCATTATGAAATGGCAAACCAAACTGAGCATAAATCAAGTGACCGCTGTCAAAAACACCAACTATAAAAAAAGTAGTGCCAGATTGACACCACCCTATACAAGATATAATTTTATAATCTTGATTAAGTACATTTTATCTTTCATAATCATTTCGTTTAAACACGCTTTGTTCGTCATACACTAACAATGTGATTTCATAGATCTTTCCAGTATAAAACTTATTTTAAGTTACTTGGCCATATATTGCGTAAAAAAATACCTATAAACTTGTTTAATTTCGCTGTTTCTAATTATTTTAATAAAAAAATTTACCAAATATATAAATAGTGGGCACTTCTTTTTTACCAAAAATATTATAAATTTTCACATTTTACTCATTAAGTGTTTGTAGAACGAGAGGTACCTGTATTACCTTCAGAAACAAATCAAATTATCTAATATTTTAGCATCACGTGCTGGGTTATTTTTATTCTCGACATTACCAATAATTTTTGAGCTAGCTTCAATACGAAAATATGCGCCCCGGGACGCATTTGTCCTTGAGATTAGAAAGAGTAGGCTTTAATCGAACATTGACGTGTAGGAAAGAGACGGATATACTCGCCGACCGCGAATTCGTTACATTTGGAATCGATGAAACATGTTTTTTGTATTTAAATAATTATTATCATTTGAAAAAAAGTGTTTTTTTTAAGTAATGTCCTAGATTATTATATTGTCTATCTTTAGAAAGAAAAATTAGGTTCGCGTCACTTACACAACTTAAAAGAAAATCGTTGCAATCGATTTACATAATCAAATATATTTACTTTAAGGCGCCGCCAGTCCCTAAAACGTGTTTTGTAACGTATTTTGGTGCATTTTGTTGAAGTTATTCCCAACAAATGGCTAAAACTAAAAATACCACAATATTCTACATATATTAATTTAGTACTTTGCTTAAAAAAAAAACGAAATACACCTTATTATAGTAATGAAAATAAATAAATAAGAAAGTGTTGTTTTTTTCTTGCAACGATTTTCTTTTAAGTTGTGTAAGTGACGCGAACCTAATTTTTCTTTCTAAAGATAGACAATATAATAATCTAGGACATTACTTAAAAAAAAACATTTTTTTCAAATGATAATAATTATTTAAATACAAAAAACATGTTTCATCGATTCCAAATGAGTCGGCGAGTATATCCGTCTCATTTCTACACGTCAATGTTCGAATAAAGCCTACTCTTTCAAATCTCAAGGACAAATGCGTCCCGGGGCGCCTTAACAGTCAATTAACGATATATTAGACAGTTCGTCGGTATAAAACAAGAATAGAATTGAGCCTAGTACGCGGCCTTGTGGTACACCAAATTCGACCAAAGAACCATCTGAGTTTAAAACCACTTAAAAGGTAAGCCACTCTTTGTAGTTTTTTTTAAGTGTGACTCGGTGTCGAATGCTTTAGGAGGAAAGGTTTAGGAATACAGCTAAGCACCTTTCTTCCTTGTCAACACTCTTGATGGCTTGGCAATGCTTTCAGTCAGTGAACCAATAAAATTGCGCCTTGCGTGCGTTGACCAGATCGAGGCCCGCAACGTTTTTTCACAGCCATTTCAACAGTATTTGATAGCGTGTTTGTAGGCTATAGCTACTGACGTTATTTTTTTAGCTGCTTTCAGATATAGAACTGATAACCGTTTGTTTGTTTTGTTTATAGGAAAAACGCAATAGGTTTGTTGTTATTACGATAACCATTGCGATTATTAGACAATTGGATAATCTCTGAAGTAAGAAATGGGACATTGAGCGTTGTTCGAAAAATCAATTTGTATTGTACTGAAAAGCTTTTCCGTGCTGAAAGGGCTTTTGGTAAAGCTAATCACAATCCGCGACCTCCGCGACCTCCGCGACCTCCACGACCTCCGTCGTGTCATTCCTCTTTTCGGTTACTAAAATGCCAAAACCAACTTCACATCGCGGCGTCGCGCTAAACCGGTACAAACTCGTATCGACTCGTAACAGGGCGCTCTGCTCCTTCAGGTCCTCGCGTCCAGGGGGTAGGAGGGGGGGGGGGGGGGCAAGGGAATTCGCGTGTCATGCTTACGAGCAAAGGCGTTTTAAAGGAGTTCATTAGGAGTTCCTTTATTAGGATGATTACGACCGCCTCGCTTCGGTTTCGCGACGAAGACGTTCAGGATACGAGTATTGTTGCGGTTTTACTTTTAGGTAGATTCCTTAGAAAGCTCCTTTTGCATGACTCTCGTGTCATGACTCCGGTAAATTTGAGGTTCACATCCCCTAGAACCCAAAACCGCCATCAGTTTAAAAGTTGATATATCTATCTATATAACTTTCTTGGACATGTTGACTGCGGTAATTTTACACCAATCACTTCCAAATTTATACATAAAATTTAAGGTCACAAAATCTCGGTCAAGTTCGTATATAAGTGTATAAAATATCGAATTCATTTACATTTTATTTTATTCCTTAGATAAGGGCCTACAACTTATCTGAGGAAACTTTTTTTTTATAGGTTTGATCGACATTAAAGTGTTTGGAAATACGCCCTAAAAGTGACCGCGCAACTAAGTACTTTAAGTACTTGTAAATTCAATTGAATTTACAAGTTTTATTAGGATTAGTGAAAACTCAGATTATATTTTTCGAAACGAACCGAGTACCCAGGTACTAGTCATGATTTAGGTATGGTAAATACCCACAAAAGACATTTTAAATAGTTGCAATGACCTACGAGTATGTGGCATAAAACTAGTTTAGGTTAAGTTATCAATCATCAACTATGCTGATTTCCCTGCACATGGAAAATCGTAAACTATTTTGAATGTCTTATCAATAACACCACCATTATTGATACACTATAATTACGTAGGTATGTACGGATTTAAAGTAACATGCCGAACGTGGTAGTAGTTAGTAATACTTCCTATGGCAATTGTTGTGTTTATTATGGTGGAGATAGTAACAAAGTATTGTGTACTAGCTCGGTCGCCGTGGCAGCCGTTTGACTTGTTTGTGTAGGCTATTTAGTTTACCCGAAATAAGTCGTTGTTCGATATAGTTAGTGGACTATATTTTTGTTTAATCATTAAGAATAATTAATTGGTGACGAGATGCAGCGCCAAATATCGGAAGACAGAAAGGAAAGAACAGGGACGTACCTTTGCTGCGATCTGCCTCCTTGACCCACTGGACTCGTCAATGTGAAGATGTAAATAGCGGAAGATGATCCACCTCACTTCACCACACACACTTGGTTCCTCAAGGTAGAGGTACGAGAACTCCGTTCACGAGCGTGATTGCGGCGAGAGCGCTGTGCAAACGTTACTTGCCGGTCAACGCGCCGTGGTCGTGTGTGCACCGCAACTAGATACTGTGCGGGTACTGGAAATTGGACACGTCGAAACGGTGTTGTTTTTGGCGGGAAAAGGTTGGGTGATAAAGGATTATATCTGGCGCCAACAGTCGTTATTCATAGAATTGGAAAAGTTCATTGGAACCTAATTAATTTTCATCAGTAATTAATGTAATTCGCTCGTTATTCCTTGCAAAGTAAAAAGTATTCGGATAACCAAGTAATTTTCAACAGTAATTTTTGTTTGCATGTTTGCCCCTTTAAAAAAGATTTAAATAGTATATCAATTTTGTACAAGTGCCAAGCTTTTTCATAATGTTGCTAATAAAAATTCACGAATTTAATATATTTTTAAGTAGATTTAAGTACCTTACCAATAAATTCAGATAGTACAAACCTTCCTTTGGTTTGCATAATTTAACATTTAGATTAATACACGGTTTCGTAAGAAACTGAAGGAATAATGATGTTTTAAAGTTTGAGCAGCTCTGCTCGCGACGCCGGCAGACCTTCAAAGCCTTCGAATTGAAAGCGCGGCGGGGCCCGAAAAGGTGTTCCGTTCAGCGGCGGCGCGACGCGCGACCGAGTCGCGTAGGACCAGCTATTAGGGCGCCGCGGGCGCGGGCGGAAGCGTTTTATTGCGTGCCTTTCTTAAGTACCTACCTACATTCATCGCAATAGTAGTACCGTTCGTTCACGGAGGAACTGAATTCTATTGAAATTAATCTACCTTATATAAATCCTGGAAGTATGTAAAAAAACTAAGATGTCTAATGGCCAAATTAACTTTGGTAAAAAACAGTCTCTCCTCATCAATTTTAAAGGACCCTTATCGGTCCTCAGCAGAACCTATAACCATGTATGGACTGCGAATTTGGGGGGACTCATTTTTTACACACATCCAGGACATTGAAAACCTACAAAAACCTATCATAAAATTGTCGTCAAACTGGGATACAAAAAAATCGCATCCGGCAAAACTATAAATGTATCTTTAGACACTCCAACTGATGGTGCTCATCAGCACGCAACCTGGCTGTCTCGGAGGGGCTTAGGACTCCAGGACATTGGAGGACGCACCATCATCTTTAGAACCCCTATAAAAATATAGCTAGTTTTCTACGACACCCGCGATTTTCTTTTTTATTGTGTTAATTTATGACACTTTTTTCATTTTTTTTTAAATTATCCGCAATAATACTACTTACGAGTCATTTTGAAACTATTTATGTTTTTTTTTCCACAAAATGGGTGTCATAAAAAATAGTTTTTGTCTTCCTTTATTAAAGTTCACCTTTGGCAATACTCCAGTAAACGTGCGACCTGACCTTTATAGTTAGGAGGACTGTTAATTTCGGCCATATGCATAATCGGGTCAGTATGCGTAACCGAACCAACGCGACTGTGCACAGGGCCGCTATTATCGGAGATATGACGTCATCAGTACGTCAAAGTTCGATGATCGTATTGATTATTATTCTTTGTTTTATAGTAGCTGGATAAAAAAAACAAAACTACAAAAAATAACAAACATTTTGTATTTAACCATTTTTAATTTATTTGATCGCTAACGTAACTACACATATATTTATAATATTTCATTTAGACATACAAATTAGGGCATTTGACACAATGTAAAAACAATTTTAACAATACAAATAAAATAAAAAAACATCGGTTGACTGGTAAGATATGGTTTTATATTATTTGTAAAGATATTGTACAATATATATATACAACAAAGTAGTTATATGTTCAATTAAAGATTTAATGCTTGCTGTAAAAATTGTTATGTGAATAAAAAATAATACCTCGATAATGAAATCAAATAAAATTTCACCAATAAGGAGAAAATAGTTACATAATAAAGCCGATTTTAGACTATCCGATTCAGACCCGACTAAATAATTATCGTGCTGGAAAAAGCTTTTTTCATTACAATTGCGTTTAATGTTTTTCACTTATATATAGGGTGATGTTTTTAGAGGCGTGGTTTTCAAGAAGAGATAAAACGCATATAATTTGATGTTATGGCTAAGAATTTAGTTTTATTATAAAGATAAGGGTTTGCCATTATGTTTTAAAAATGATTTCGGGTAAGTGGCCGCCGCGGCTGACTCGAACAAATTCCAGCCGAGAGGCCCAATTTTCAACCACTTTTTGCAGCAAGTTGGGCCGTATGTCAGCAATAACGCGCCGAATATTCTCTTCCAAGGCGTTAATCGTGTCCGGCTTATCTGCGTAGACAAGCGACTTCACATAACCCCACAAAAAATAGTCCAGCGGTGTTAAATCGCACTATCTTGGAGGCCACGCCACGTTGTTCAGGAGTAAGTCTATTCATTATGAAATGGCAAACCTAACTGAGCATAAATCAAGTGACAGCTGTCAAAAACACCAACTACGAAAAAAGTAGTGCCAGATTGAAAACCACGCCTCTAAAAAAAACACCCATAAATACTCTTCTGTATCTCTCAGCAAATGCAGATTTGGTCGGGGAGTCCGACCCAATTTATCGGATATGAATCGCTTGTCCCTGAATCAGCCTAAAGTATATATAAAACCTAAATTGCCCATATTTATTTTAATACACATATATAGTCAATTAATATATCTAACATTCATACATCGACGTCTAAATATGTTAATAAGTCGGGAAGAATTTAGGCTGTTAAACTATAGAGCATTCAGATGCTTAAAAATAAAAAAATACTTATTTTGAAAAGGGTTTGAAGGAATTATTTTTTAAAATACATTAAGCTATTATTTTGAAAAAGTATCATATTTTTTGAAAGGTTTCGTATAGAGCTGACAGTTATTTCATAGGAAGCGAAGAAATTAAGTAAAATTTATATAATTACGCTATATCCTAACATTATGTTTATAATTGAATTGAAAGTATAGTCGATGAACATTTCTTAAACGATAATTGGTTTAATTCTTTTTATGGAATTTTAAGAACCCTTAATATTTTGTTTAGCCGTTCAACAGTCACACATTTCTCTAGAAAATAATATTTTTTTTTCTAATATTATTGATATTTATTTTAGATAGTGATTCTTTTTATCATATTGAGCAAAAGTAGATATTATTTGATGATGGCAAATTATTAGAGTCTATAGTTTCGACTTTACTGTATTATTAATAAATTTTATAAGCTTAATTTATCCGGTCATTATATTAAATTAAAATAATTGGATTAATCCTGTAAGAGGTCATCCATTTGCCAATATAAAAATAATTCTAATACGAGTGGTATTAATCAAAGTGAGATAGATATATGGACTGCTTTGCGTTATTCAATCGGCCTCGAAAGTTTCCTTTTATTTTCGCTCCAAAGTCGGTTGGCTCGAGGTTTCTCAAGTATTTGACTTAGAACGATTTCTTCCCGAAGATGAAGTTTCCCGGCGCCGCCGGGTCTTCGGTGGAGAAGAATTCCTTCCAGAGTTCCTGGAACTCTTCCCAGGACACCGCTCCTTTGCCCTGCGAATGTGAAATCGGGCTTTTAGAAGAAAATTGAGTCAACTTGAGAAATTCTAGACTCCCAGACTCCCAAAATACTGTCTGCAAACTAAACAGACGCCTCATTAACCTGGGCATCACTGCAACGTAGAGGAAGAGACTGGGGAACTCGTAATATGTCCCTGTTCAGCCCTCACCTCAAAAAGAAGAGTAATCTGGGCGGCACTGGCCGAAATATGCAGCAATCCTGCATACATCCTGCGGCGCGTATCGGAGATGGACTGGCTAGGACACTACGGAAGCCTACACAATGAGCCCCAGGAATGTGGCCCAAGTGTGGCAGTCACCTAGCTGCCCTCCATTCAAATCTACAAACTACAGGAGTGGGGCTCAATCCAAAGGTCGCTCACCTTGGACATCTTGGCGAACGCGGCCCGGCACTCGTCCGCGTCCAGGCCGTAGCTGGAGCAGACGGTGGTGAACTCCTCGGCGTCGATCTCCCCGTCGGCGCTGGCGTCCTCCAGCGTGAACATGAACCGGCAGTACTGCTGCTGCCAGGCCAGCGCGGCGTCCGGCGCCCGCGCGTACTCGTCCCACATCAGCGACCACTCCTCCACGGACACCTGTCAATTGCCAATTGCCAATTGCCATATTCATCATTTGAGTCATATCTCTACAATACACACACTCGTGAACACCATTTTACTGTTATATATTATAAGATATTGCATATAAGTTTCCAGTTTTTATATTATATATTTAATGTTAGTAATAGTTGAAAAAAAAAAATACAGCTTCTATTTGTATTCATTTTCTGATACAATTCATTATTCATTTTATTCTTTTCACAGACTTGACATTACTTCATTGACAAGCCTGTTAAAAAGGAGCATTTTAAATCAAACTAAATTCATTCCGTCAATTAGTTGTGAGTAATATAAACGTTTTATTTTATTTAATTTAACGTATTTGTAACACAAATTTTAGCTTTCTGCACTCCTTCTCCATATAAACGTTACCTATGCCTCATCTCGCTCCCTCCGAGCGCGCAAAATGCTTGGACAGTGACTTCTTCAAATTCTCTGATGTTTTCTGTCCTTGAAAATATATCTGATTGAAAATTACCAGGGCTTATTTTAACAATATTAAAATATAATTTTATTTAAAATAAATTTATACCATAAAGGTATGTAAATTACACGAATGAATATTAATGATTAAGAGGGAATAACAAATAAGTTAAAAACTATATAAGTCTGGGCATCTTATACTCATAGCTATGGATAAAAATAAAACAAGAATGGCTATGATATAATTCCGACTGTTTAGTACAATTAAAATAAGTTTACCATGAGGTCTTACAGCTAGGCCATACAGCCATCTTCCATCCAAAGTACTCGCGGCTTGTGACTGCCTATAGTTAAAATATATGAATAAAAGATTATCCTCTTTAAATCACTTTCAATCCGAAGAATAAAACATGCAAAAGTCAACTATTCAGATTATTTTTGAGAGCGGATTAACGATTTCCGATTCGAACTAATTACGGGCGATTTTTCAGGCATTGTGCCCCCCCCCCCCTCCCCGCGTCTCGGGAGGACGCTTTCCGGCAGCTCGCTAATGGCGGCGATCCGTCGCGCGAAAATCGGGAACAGATTGCATTCCCTCTTCGACGGCAGTCGGGAGTTATTTAAACGGCTAGCGAAAAGTACATTTTTTTATTCTCTGTATAAGACGTGACATTTTTGACAGCCTTTCGAAAATCACTTTATTGTGCAAAGTTGCAAAGTGACTCGTCCTGAGTGCCGCATGCACGAGTTGGCGACGCCTGGGGTTGAACAGAGGGTTAAAAATTATAAGCCGCACCCAAAAGAGACGACATAATGCTAATAAGATTATTTAAATCACCACATAAATTCAATTTTTGAAAAACTCGTGTGGTTTTTGAAGGGCTTTACTTTTCACCGCAGTAATATTTATTTTGAGTAATTCTCGAGAGCACGCAATCCTGTTAACTCAATCTTGATAAAAATGTCACCTCATTTTGCTTTCAACGAAAATTGGAGGCCATATTTTCTAACTACCTCCCGGGCATTATGTTATTTTTCTATAAAGGTCGCATTTCATATAAATAAATATTGATGTGTCCAATCAGCATTATGCAATATAAAAATGTATTTCTAATTTAAGGCGCCACCAGTCCCTAAAACGTGTTTTGTAACGTATTTTGGTGCATTTTGTTGAAGTTATTCCCAACAAATGGCTAAAACTAAAAATACCACAATATTCTACATATATTAGTTTAGTACTTTGCTTAAAAAAAACCGAAATACACCTTATTATAGTAATGAAAATAAATAAATAAGAAAGTGTTGTTTTTTTCTTGCAACTATTTTCTTTTAAGTTGTGTAAGTGACGCGAACCTAATTTTTCTTTCTAAAGATAGACAATATAATAATCTAGGACATTACTTAAAAAAAAACTTTTTTTTCAAATGATAATAATTATTTAAATACAAAAAACATGTTTCATCGATTCCAAATGAGTCGGCGAGTATATCCGTCTCTTTTCTACACGTCAATGTTCGAATAAAGCCTACTCTTTCAAATCTCAAGGACAAATGCGTCCCGGGGCGCCTTAATAAGCTGACAATAAAGGCCGATGCCTACAAACCTGTCCATCCTTGTTGGAGTCAGCCCGCTGCCGGAGCCCGTCCCAGATCCTGATCATGGTGTCGTGGGTCTCCGCGTGTTTGGGGTCGCTCTTGGCCCAACCGCGGAGGCTGCAGATTTTCTACATCACAAAAAAAAAAAACGAGACAAGAATAAAATATTAAACTTATTTGAGCTGTATTAATTTAAATTCGCAGAGTAAGATGACTTGCCCTAAATTAAAGGTCAGTCATTTAGGCTGTATTGATTGCAAATAACATTTTCTATTACGGCAAAAGTAACCTCGGAGAAAAAGTCAAGATTAAAAAGAAAAAAAAAAACAGAATAAATACATAAAAATATTTTTCCACGAAAATACGAATGCTATTAAATATAACACCTATCTTATAATATTTAATAAATATAAAGATATATTTATCAGCGAACAAAAATCTGAAACCACAAATTAAAATATCGTCGTCTGTTAATTTTTTTTTAGAAAATACATATTAAGTAATATTTTTTTTATTGCTCTATTTACCGCACACAAACTACAATAATTTTTTTGTATTTTTTAAACTCAATAAATTAAAAGAAAATATATTTTTTATAAATATATCTCAATAAAAGCAGGCTTTTATTGAAGTTGTGGGGGACACAAGGTCGCTGCCGTCCACACCTGCTTTCTCACGGCGGAGCGCGAGGTCGCACTGCATCACGCCACTTGAGAACACCTGCTCAGCACTTGGAGTATGACGTCAGCCGGCCGACCGAATGCGTCACGGCGGAGGAAGAGGGTCTCCCCGCCGGCAGGTTATAAGACCTACTCGATGCCATTCCCGCCGAGTCGAGCCGCCTCAACACCCGCTCCTCAAGCGGTCGTGGCGCGCGCCCAGCGCGCGGAGCACGGAGTCAGATTTAATTAAGCAACCTTTTATATTGTAACGGTTTAAGATTAATAAACAAATTTAACACTCTCTCCCATTTATAATTGGGCCGTTACAAAGTATCGTATTTAATTGTAGGTTTTCTATTTTTATTATGCTCTGCGACAGACAAGAAATAAAGTTAAATAAAGGTAAAGAGGGTTTATAAAGATTGTATTGTACCCGGCTAAGCGGGAGATGTTTCGTTCAGTCGCATTTACCGATTTTTGATTCCCATGTGGCAAATTTATATTAATATTTGTAAACTCTAGCAAAACTTTAATTTATTTGATATGAAAAATAAACACGTGAAACAATTTCAGAGTGTTATTTTTCACTGACCTAATGTTTTTCACAGCGGTTTATAATAATGTTTACATTGTGATGGTGCGTATTTTGTATAAGGTATTAAATCGTTAGAATACATAGTACAGTAAATATTGTTAAAGGTCCTTTATGGCCCCATTTGAATACAAGCTTGCATTCGTCGAACTCCAAATGGGAGCAACTCCGCTCGCCGTCATAAAAATTATCAACAATAAATTGCAGCATTCTACCGCTTTATAGTCGTGCATTTGACGGGAATTATGGCCAAAGTAATGGCGTCGCAAGTTTGCAAAAAACCGCCAAACACTCGCACTTCAAACATTGTATTATTATGAGGCAGTCAGATATTTTGATAGATATCCTAGCACATCCTAAAAGATTTGATAGGACATCCTAAAAGATAGGTATGGATTAAGAGGTGCGATTTGACGTGAGGTACGTAAAAAGAGTAGAAACACGGCGTAGGGTGTGTTTAGTTAACGCTATGCAGTAAAGATAAAATATGGCCGTCTCTAATATTGAAGTCGCAGGAGTGACAAAAATAAACAAACATATTAAAAAATAAATTAATTCGCAGAAGGCTGACCGTTCTATGTAAATGCATTTTTATTTTTTGACCAACATTAATAAATGAAGCAACCAGTGGGGCTCCTCACTCGCTCCGTCGCTGTCAGTTTGACGTTTGTATGATTCAATAAAAACTGACAGCTCCTCTCGCTCGCTTTTGAGACTAGGCTCTAGAGGCGCAGGATAGGAGGCTAGTCTATGGCTTGAAACGACGGCATCTATCTGTTGAGTTACCCGGCGACTCGTTTCCGCGTGCGAAACGCAAAGATTGGACCCAAAACATTTTAAACGGTTTTTAAACATTTTAAAAAAGAAAATAAAAATGAAAACTTCTCGGTGCGTATTGGGACGGAACGAATTTAATACGTGCCGCGTCGCCATTGTTTCTTGTGACGCGAGCTTGAATTATTTTTAACGTTCTTCATGAATATAAAACTCATGAATATGAATTCATCATTCGATCCATGAATATAAAACTCCAAAATCCAACCTCTAAGTTAGCTGAAAACGTGAAATAAGTAAAGATAAGTGGTTAAAAGTGGAAATTGTGCAAAAGAAAAAAAAAACAAATGCGGCTGATGCAGAGAACGGGCCACATTAACTCGAAGCTAAATATCTAAATCTCAGTAAATTATATTTACGCAATATAACTTCGGAAATCAATGTTAAGACTTAACAAAAGTTTATTATACATATTATTTCTCAAATAAAAATATTAGATTTGGTAGCACCATCTGTGGTAAGATAGGCAAACGTACAGACAACTGTCAAAACAATTCGCTAACAGGAAGCAACAAATATATAAAATTGTATAAAGGTTTAATAACAGAATATTATACTATTATTGTTTTTTGTTTTTCCTTTTTATTATTGATGTAACCCTTTTGAAACTTTTATACTGTAATATAGATTTTTTTTCACCCACAGTAAAGGCACCATCTTTGTGGGGAAATGTAAAGGTGTTTGTAAAAAATAATAATAAAGTTTAAAAAAAAAAAAAAAAGTTTGTAGAAAATAATAAGATGGAAATAATTACACGTAAGTATCAAGTAGGGAAAACATTAACAAAGATATACGCGGTTATTAAAGTTTGTATATTCTAACAGAACAGTAATTATACTGTTCTGTTAGAATATACAAACTTTCAGAAATGCTGGCAGAAACTAGCGAAACTAAATTAAGTCCAGAAAACTAAAATAAAGGAATGATAAACACAGTTATAAATAAAGACTAATGCAATATTATTTTAAATGGATTTTTTTTTTTTGAAGGTAAATCAATCCACTCAGAATGAAGATAGATGATTCTGGCTATATAAGGACGTTGCACAGCAGCAACACGATGAAAGAATTCAACTTGCACTAAACAATGTGTATCAGATATCTAAAGCCTAGTCAACGAGGAAATCGATGGGAAATACATGGAAAATATTGCAATACAAGTCCGGAAAATGGAAGGCGAGGATATTCTAATTGCTGCTACAGAAATACTTCCAAGTGAGCCACTATGGACAGAGTGTATTTTCAGAATGGGAATAATTAGGAAATAAGAGAGATGGGTTTGAGTACGAGCGAGCAACACTATTAAGACCAAGGCAGATTACAGAGGAAGTGGAGGTAGGAAAGAGTTGAAGGAAGTAACGGACCCAGCCAAATAATGCTCATTCATGCGGATGTTACGAACTATGGAAGCAAGAAAAACAGGAATATCGTGGTCGTAGAAACGAAAACCGAATGTGACAAATTCTTTAGGACACTAAAACAGTATTCAACGGAAAGGATAACAAAAATATAAAATTTCAAAGGAAGGAAACAATTAAATGAACAAAGAGTGCATTTATACAAATGGGTAGAAGAATTGAAAAAAAAACATGAGAATGGGTAAACTTTGGTAAGGTAGGAAAATGTTCGAAAAGAATTAAGCGAAACCCCGACCGAAAAGGAAATATAACATATTGTTAAGGATATGAATTTAGGAACGGCACCAGGAAAGGATCAAGTCACCATAGAACTATTCCAAGCTGCCCCAAGCGAACTTCTACATGAATTACAATGAATAAAGGAAGCTTGAGAAGCAAAAACCATACCAGAACCACAATACCCCATACCCCATAGCGAAGAAGACAAGTCTAAAAATACTGGGACTTCAGGAGAATCCAAATGTGCAACGTAGGTCAAAGAATTTGTGCAAAAGTGGATAGTGAAGCACGACAACGCACATTTTTTTATACAACTTTTTTCGCGTAATAGGGAACTTTATGTTCCCGTGCCGTGCTTAAGGCTGTCTGTGAGCGATGCGCACTTGTCACACCTAACATATCAACATTCACTTTCCACTCTCTTACCTCACACTCCTTTTACACTTCGTTCACACGCTCACATATCTCACAATTATACACGCTTCTTTCACATACTCATTTCAATTAACTGTAACTGTAAACTTACTAGGCCTCTCAGACCGTACTAGGCCTCTCAGACCGTACTAGGCCTCTCAGACCGTACTAGGCCTCTCAGACCGTACTAGACCTCTCAGACCGTACTAGGCCTCTCAGACCGTACTAGGCCGCGCAGAGCTGTTAAGTCTTTACGGAAGTGTTTGAATTTCAATTATAATTTTCTTTGAGGTCTGTAGTGCAGTTTAATTTGAGAGATGCTTATCTTTATTGTCTTTGAATTGATCTTTGAACGAACGTTCCTAGATGTTCGAGGGTCATTTGCGAAGGCGTCAACAAAGCATTTAGATTTGCCAACGCGTAATCCCATCTTTCGTAGGCCGTTCCTTTTTTATTAATAATTAATGGCACCTCCAAGGCGTGGACCCGAAATAGGTCAGACGCGACGCCCTGTGCGAGATCATAGTAATTGCCATACTTAATACCTACCCACCTCATACATAGTGGGCCGTTTAATCTTTGTCGGGCGGTGGTGGTTAGCGGTTGGCGGTTAGCGGGAGATATTAAGGAAGCCAAGTCGTGCGACCCATCTCTCGTATTGTCTACCGTGTTTATGTAGACGAGTTGGTTTGTAAACTAGATTTATTTATTAGTCAATTTTCACGCAATATAAAACATACACGTCTTAGATAATAATCATAAACTACCTATAAATATTTCTTATATTCAAAATGGTTTCTGGCAGTTTTTATTTTCACTTCTAAATTTAACCTATATATTTTATTTTAATGATTTTTGTATCTCTCTATAGGTGCATTGACGGTTTGACATTCTTAGTTGTAGCACAATATAACACTGCCTTCCTTAGTACAGACATAGTCTAGTAAAGAAGGCAGGGCACAAAATGCAGCAGTGCTAATCTCTCCCGGTGCATTTGTAATATTCATTTATAACTGTGATTTCTACTACTACTTTCGTTTTTTTTGTCATATTAAATATGTCACAATAAATAAATAAATATATATATTTCTACTTGCCAGTGTGAGACATTCTATCTGTCACGGTTAAGTACGAATTATGCACAGAATTCATATATATATATATCGAGCATTTAAGCTTTATAACAGCACGTCGAACGCCATCGATATATTCAACACTACCTTCCCGGAATTCAAGAGAGTATCATACTCCAACTCTAACCTTAAAGTAGTATATATAAAATCTATTATTTTCTAAGAGTTACGTTGTATTTTGTATTTTGGTAATTATACAAATTCCCCAACCCCTCCCACTTCCTAATCCCGACCTCGTTCCTGGATGTATTTTTTCTATTTTATTAAGTTCGGAGGGCTGTTTGCTGTAACATTATTTTTTTTATTAGCCGTTGCCTCCTGAAATAAATAAATAATTATTACACTCACTGGTTTCAGTGTTTTTGTGAGGCGTACTTTGCGATCTGCACACTCACCGTGTGTGCCGTGCCTGGCGACCTGCGCGCAATGCTAAACGGAGGCTGATTCGATTTGGCACAGCCGCCGCGCCGGAAATGATGCGAGGCCACGTGACCGAATGTAGAGAATATTTTTTTGTTGGAATTACCGCCATTTAAGGCGCCACCAGTCCCTAAAACGCGTTTTGTAACGTGTTTTGGTGCATTTTGTTGAAGTTATTCCCAACAAATGGCTAAAACTAAAAATACCACAATATCCTACATATATTAATTTAGTACTTTGCTTGAAAAAAAAACGAAATACACCTTATTATAGTAATGAAAATAAATAAATAAGAAAGCGTTGTTTTTTTCTTGCAACGATTTTCTTTTAAGTTGTGTAAGTGACGCGAACCTAATTTTTCTTTCTAAAGATAGACAATATAATAATCTAGGATATTACTTAAAAAAAATCATTTTTTTTCAAATGATAATAATTATTTAAATACAAAAAACATGTTTCATCGATTCCAAATGTAACGAATTCGCGCTCGGCGAGTATATCCGTCTCTTTTCTACACGTCAATGTTCGAATAAAGCCTACTCTTTCTAATCTCAAGGACAAATGCGTCCCGGGGCGCCTTAATGTCCATTAGAATATTTATATCTTCTGCAGAATACAAAAGTCCATATTTTATGTCCTAGAGAATGAAAACAACGCGAGCTTATTTCTAAAAAAAAACTACGCGAAAAGGCAGGCGAAAAGAGACAAGAATGCTGACACCTGTAGCTATCATTCAATACCCAATTGCCTTCTATACATTGTGTAGTAGTAGTAAATTATTTAACAAGAACCTGACGTCTTACAGCTCGGCCCTACAGGCGTCATTAAAGGCATTTTCTCCCTCGACTACACGCGCTTGTCTGTGGTTTTAATTCGTGATGGGTTCATAGGAACAATGACATTCTTTCAATTCACCATAAATTTTAACACAATTTCAGTTTTTTTTTTTGTAAATTTTGAGGTGCGGTTAGTGATGAAACAACCCCCCTCCTTTCAATTTACTGAAATTGTGATTTATTTAATACTAACTTCTCCCAAATTGACCTTTTTTTCGAGTTGAAAGTTGCAACAGATAGACCCTTTAAGTTTACAGCATCCGAAATTAAAACCGCTAAATTGAGAGAAGATGGAAGATCTGTGAAGGATTTCAAACTTTTTTGAAATATATATATTGCAATATATAAGTTTTGGGATTGAAATGAAAACGCGGGGAGAAACCGGAAGGCTATCAGTGAAAATCTAGATATGTGTTTTTTTAGAGGCGTGGTTTTCAAGAAGAGATAAAACGCATATAATTTGATGTTATGGCTAAGAATTTAGTTTTATTATAAAGATAAGGGTTTGCCATTATGTTTTAAAAATGATTTCGGGTAAGTGGCCGCCGCGGCTGACTCGAACAAATTCCAGCCGAGAGGCCCAATTTTCAACCACTTTTTGCAGCAAGTTGGGCCGTATGTCAGCAATAACGCGCCGAATATTCTCTTCCAAGGCGTTAATCGCATCCGGCTTATCTGCGTAGACAAGCGCCTTCACATAACCCCACAAAAAATAGTCCAGCGGTGTTAAATCGCACGATCTTGGAGGCCACGCCACGTTGTTCAGGAGTAAGTCTATTCATTATGAAATGGCAAACCAAACTGAGCATAAATCAAGTGACAGCTGTCAAAAACACCAACTACGAAAAAAGTAGTGCCAGATTGAAAACCACGCCTCTAAAAAAAAACACCCGTTATAAGGGCTTTCCCATTATATTTGTGATATTTCTTTTATATCAAATTAACTTTTCAGATAAATTATGCTAGTCGAGCTGCCCTGACACATACACATTAACATGTCAAAACACTATTATATACCAACACTATTATTGCTTTGTAATATAAATATTATATTTACAGTTGGAACACATAGAGACAATTCACAGATAGAAACAGGGTGGGGGTGAGAGCATTTTGTTTTTTTTATATATGGTTGAAAAGTAGGAGATTTTACAATAAATAAAACCATACTTGATACTAATGGGTCTTAAAAAACAATCGTAATAATGTCTTAATTTACCTGGAATATTATTCATTTCGGTTTATATATTTTTATTATATTAAATTATGTAGGTATTTCTCAGATATATAAGTATCAGATTATTATAAATATTTTTAGATATTTAGTAACGAACATACGACATAATACATAGGTTGATTCATAACATAATTCTAAAGTACTTTGAGTAAATTGCAACTACCGATTAAATACATAAAATGGAACAGTATTTTTTGAATTTAGTTCGTTTGAATATATAATTCTTAGTTATAGAGTGATAAACTTTTGAATATATAATTCTTAGTTATAGAGTGATAAACTTTTGAATATATAATTCTTAGTTATAGAGTGATAAACTTTTGAATATATAGTTCTTAGTTATAGAGTGATAAACTTTTGAATATATAATTCTTAGTTATAGAGTGATAAACTTTTGAATATATTACCTCGATTGCCAGTTCGAAGTCCTTCTTTTCGATTGTTCCGCTTTGGTTGACGTCTGAAAACGATTATAAATTTAGCATACAGAAAATCTTAGGATTAATTAACGACGTCATACCATTCTTACCAATCAGTATAGCTCTATTTCGAAAGCGGAATTTATATAAACAAAATAGAGTGATTTAGGGGGCCTTCGTCAATAAGGATCTGGAATATATTTACTTGGGCATCTGTACACCCAATCAAATAATAAAAATATGGAGATTTTGTATTATAAAAAAATACCATCTACATCTTTATTGAAATCAATTTGGTCCAAAACCAGTTTTTGTCTCGGACGACCTATCCAACAAATCCTGTTTTTTTATTTGTTTATTTTTTTTGTTTTTTTATTTATTTTATAGATGTACATAAAAACGGGGATAATAAATCATTTTCACATTGTATTTTATATAAAAAACGAACGGCCAGTGGCATGTGCATACAAATTACCTAATTATATGGGATAAAAACGTGAAAAATATAAAAAAAAACTATTTTTGTTACAGATAAAGTATTTGTACACTTAGAGTGGGCTGGGTGTGTAAACGTAGGTTTTAGATGTTTGTGAAGAAAGGTGTGTTTGTGAGGCTGAGGGTTTATGTGGGCAATTGAGAGATTACGGAACCCCGTGTAACGTTAAGACAAAAAATAATAATAAAATAAAAACAATTCTGTATACGAATGAGTGAATTATTATTACCAAAGAAGACATTGAAAACGTAGAGAAGTTTCTTCTTGCGGAAGTCGGAAATCGCCATCTTTTCAGTCGAGTCCTGAAACAATACAAAAACACCTTTCAGGGCGGTTTTCATTTGAGCGAAGCGAGCGTTTTGAAAATAAACTTCTAATTTTTTTAAAATCACTCTAAAATAAAGTAAAAATCGCGTCGCGGGCCTGTGGCGTGGCCTCCAAAATCGTGCGATTTAACACCGCTGGACTATTATTTGTGGGGTTATGTGAAGTCGCTTGTCTACGCAGATAAGCCGGACACGATTAACGCCTTGGAAGAGAATATTCGGCGCGTTATTGCTGACATACGGCCCAACTTGCTGCAAAAAGTGGTTGAAAATTGGGCCTCTTACCCGAAATCATTTTTAAAACATAATGGCAAACCCTTATCTTTATAATAAAACTAAATTCTTAGCCATAACATCAAATTATATGCGTTTCATCTCTTCTTGAAAACCACGCCTCTAAAATCATCACCTTTTAACAATTTGCGAAATCGATTACTGCAGGCAGACGGTGGCGGGTACCACTTGGTTCGATTTTAGAAGATCCGTACAACAGACGTTGATTACTGTCAATTCTCCGTCTGCTTATCATAAGGTCTAGCTAATGCTAGAGATCAAACGGGTTTTAGTGGCGCGTAAAGAATTCCGCGGTCGTAAATTGAGTCGAACGACTTCTTGTATGAGATTGGGATTTAGAGGGACTCTCAACTCGACTGACACAAAACAGCGCATTGGCAGATACGCGCTTCGGTTATATTCTCATTAGTATAATCCTACAAACATATATTTGCTATATTTTTGTTTAAGGCGCCCCGGGACGCATTTGTCCTTGAGATTAGAAAGAGTAGGCTTTATTCCAACATTGACGTGTAGAAAAGAGACGGATATACTCGCCGACTCATTTGGAATCGATGAAACATGTTTTTTGTATTTAAATCATTATTATCATTTGAAAAAAGTGTTTTTTTTTATGTAATGTCCTAGATTATTATATTGTCTATCTTTAGAAAGAAAAATTAGGTTCGCGTCACTTACACAACTTAAAAGAAAATCGTTGCAAGAAAAAAACAACACTTTCTTATTTATTTATTTTCATTACTATAATAAGGTGTATTTCGTTTTTTTTTTAAGCAAAGTACTAAATTAATATATGTAGAATATTGTGGTATTTTTAGTTTTAGCCATTTGTTGGGAATAACTTCAACAAAATGCACCAAAATACGTTGCAAAACACGTTTTAGGGACTGGTGGCGCCTTAATATATGAAACATATAGATATGGCATTCCATACAAATCGTCCTTGTGAAAATCCAACGCCCGTAGATTACTCCGCCGTTCCGCATATCGCAACACTCCGCCATGCTGGATAGTTTGGTCTTATCGGCGAGGAGTGTACTCGACGCAAAGTGGCGTACTTGGACGTGGTGCGTTTTTCTCCCTCAGTTGCCATATCTATGTTTTTTTTTTTTTGAAAATATGGAGGTACAGTAGTTTTAATTAGAAAAAATAAAAACAAGTACGAGTCGAAAACCACAGATGGCAATTCACGGCGACTGTAGCGCCGTTAATGTACTGAAATCGCCCCTAGCAGCGTATTTTAACACTGATAAGTTTGACTTAAGACTTAAGTTGTGGTTGTTTTGTTTCTTAATTAAGGTGGACTTTTATGCTCGACTTAACGCTAAGAGTGTGTTGAAATACAATGTTTATCGGTTAAGTCTGACTTAAAATTTAGATTAGTCTGAATTAGGACATGACATTTCAGCCCTAAAACGCAATTAAACTGAAAATCTATATTCTAGGAGTTAGAATCCATCTGGCACGACCTGTACAAAGTTTGTTCCTAATAATACTATGAAATAAAGTTATAGTAGCAGCGGCCGTTACTACGAGATGAATGTCGCAGTTCATAATTAACCTCGGAACCCATCTCAAGCGCGTCGCTTTCGTCGTGAGGCCGGCGTCTCGACGCCCGCGATGAAAACATTCTCGCAGAATTCATGAATTCATGAGACCTTTCAGCCCAAACCTGAAGGAATTACGCATCGCTTCACCTCACGCAGCGAAATTATCTGAAGGGAAACTGACTGCAATTTCCTACATATTTTCACTGTTTCAGGAACAGCGTTCTAATTTAATTTCTAATCAATAATAAAAAGGCACACAAACAGCTTTATTTAAAAAATATTTTTGAGTTTAAATAAGGCGAAACGATTCGGTGCTTTGTTATTTATTATAGAGCGTCTGGTTTTACTCTTTGCACGGTCAGAAGCAATTGTTGGATTTTATTTAAGGCGCCACCAGTCCCTAAAACGTGTTTTTTAACGTATTTTGTTGAAGTTATTCCCAACAAATGGCTAAAACTAAAAATACCACAATATTCTACATATATTAATTTAGTACTTTGCTTAAAAAAAAACCGAAATACACCTTATTATAGTAATGAAAATAAATAAATAAGAAAGTGTTGTTTTTTTCTTGCGACGATTTTCTTTTAAGTTGTGTAAGTGACGCGAACCTAATTTTTCTTTCTAAAGATAGACAATATGATAATCTAGGCCATTACATAAAAAAAAACACTTTTTTCAAATGATAATAATTATTTAAATACAAAAAACATGTTTCATCGATTCCAAATATAACGAATTCGCGCTCAGCGAGTATATCCGTCTCTTTTCTACACGTCAATGTTCGAATAAAGCCTACTCTTTCTAATCTCAAGGACAAATGCGTCCCGGGGCGACTTAAATACAGCTTCATAATATAGAAATTAAAAAAACAAACTTTCCTATATTTTAGATCCTTCATTTACCTTTTAATTACTAATTTTCCTAAGACTCTAATGCCTTTTATAAGAGAGAAATTCAACTAAAAAAGAACTATTAACAGTTTATCATTTAATTATATAAAAAAAACTGCCTTTTCTATGTTGTTGACATAAGATTAAGTTATCTAAACATAAGTCTAAATAAATCGAAATTAATATTTATCCTTTGCCAACAAATTTATGGACGAAAGTGTATGTCGGGTAGGTTTCCGCGCGCAAATATTGTAATGCAGTTTAATTGAATAGGTCAGGAACGCAACAATACGCGCACCGAGCGTTCACTAGAGTATTTATATTTTTACTTGTATTTATGATTTTTTTTTGTTTACTATATAAATACTCGTTAAACAAAAGTTGTTCAAAATTATGCCCAGAATCACCCCTTAAAAGGATACTGCTGACTTTAAGTTTTCCTTGTATAAAAAAGAATTATGTTCATAATAATATGATAATTACTTTTGCTATATTTCAAGGTCATTTGTTTATATTTTATATTTAAATATTAAACCAGCATTCTTTCATATGTTTATTAAAGTCAACCCTGACTGCTTATTAGTTGATATATTTGAGTTATTGCTTTTGCATTCATGGCGGGAACAACTAATAATAATTTAATGTTTTGATCTATTGTTTGCTAATTTATCCACAAAATATTACAATATAAGGACATTACAAATAACGTAATAATTTATAAAAATATATCGTTCTTATTTTGGAAACGTTCTTTTTTTGTGTGCATTCATTATGCTTTCGAAAGTAAATTTTAATTAAATTGTACTCTATTTATTAATAAACATGTCAATTAAATTGAAATAGGTTTTTTCCCTTTTTTTTTAAAAAATTATCTGTGTTTTCACTGTAGTCGATATTATTTAACACTGCAATGTCATTTTAATTTTCTGGTTTTATTGATTTAAGTATTTTGGAAATGAAGAATTCTCATCCTATCTTCTCCGATACAACGCAGTTACTATATCATTGCTAGATTGTCATAACCTAATATAAAAATGTGCTAAGCTTTGTCGATCGCAATATGATATCTACTGCCTAATATAATATCATATGCAAGCCATACCATTTTGTTCAAACATTCAAAAAATCTGAGCCGATAATCCGACAGCAGCCCCCCCTCCCGTATTCGCCGGCAGACGGTGGTACGACGAGTTGTTCAACTGACACCAAAACCACTAAACTTAGGTTGAAAGCGATGGCGAAATTGTTTAGTTGCCTCCGTCCGATTGTTTAGTTGCCCGGTTTGATTCCCAGTGTATTTGAGAATGCTCAACGCGGTGTTGAGGTGAGCATTCAAGGCGCCACCAGTCCCTAAAACGTGTTTTGTAACGTATTTTGGTGCATTTTGTTGAAGTTATTCCCAACAAATGGCTAAAACTAAAAATACCACAATATTCTACATATATTAATTTAGTACTTTGCTTAAAAAAAAACGAAATACACCTTATTATAGTAATGAAAATAAATAAATAAGAAAGTGTTGTTTTTTTCTTGCAGCGATTTTCTTTTGAGTTGTGTAAGTGACGCGAACCTAATTTTTCTTTCTAAAGATAGACAATATAATAATCTAGGACATTACTTAAAAAAAAACATTTTTTTCAAATGATAATAATTATTTAAATACAAAAAACATGTTTCATCGATTCCAAATGTAACGAATTCGCGCTCGGCGAGTATATCCGTCTCTTTTCCACACGTCAATGTTCGAATAAAGCCTACTCTTTCAAATCTCAAGGACAAATGCGTCCCGGAGCGCCTTAAGACACGCATAAGTATATATATAGGATGTTTTTAAATTTAGGCCACTCTTTGGCAGGTTGATCTATATTGATAACTAAAACAGACTGAAAAAAAAATATTATTGAAAACTTTGTTTGCCACCATTCGTTCAACCCGGCTCTCAAACATTGAAACGATTTCTATTTAATTTTGAAATTGAATTATATAATTGAGTTGTAAAGGTATTTGACTTATATATGATGATTGTTTTTAAATAGCGGCAAATCGCCTGCAAAAATAAATGCCACAATCTTTGACAATATTGAAAAGTTTATTAATATTTTGATAAATAAAGCGTAGGATAGCAAAATAAATTTCTAAATTTTTCAATATTGTCAAAGTTTGCATATTATATATAGTAAAATTGTATAATGTATTTCTTAATTACCGTATTTAAATGATTTTTAACGTTATAATAGTCGTTCACCGTAAGTTATCATTGTATAAAAGTCTGACAGTATATTAAAATATGGAAAATTCGAATTCTTTTTAATATTTTTTTTAAACAAATTATAGAGGCCAGAATGTTTAAAAAAATAATAATACAGAACGCACAGATAGTTGCATATATATATATACTCGTATATATGCATGTGTCAGAAACATCAGGTACCTATTTTTAAAATTTAGTTTAATTCATGAATGTTTTAGTTACAAGATAGAAAAAAAATGAAGGTTGTTAACTCGCGCCATTCATCAATCATCGCAATAATGAAGACGGCCATTAAGAGGACGGAGGAAAATAGGAGGAACGCCCTCAAAGACAAGCACAGTCGCAAAGGGAGGACGGAGGATACACTTGTAGCACCCTCACATCGCGAGACGCAGCATCCGGGGGTAGGTCGGCCTTGTGCAATATATAAGGTGTTTTTTTTAGAGGCGTGGTTTTCAATCTGGCACTACTTTTTTCGTAGTTGGTGTTTTTGACAGCTGTCACTTGATTTATGCTCAGTTTGGTTTGCCATTTCATAATGAATAGACTTACTCCTGAACAACGTGGCGTGGCCTCCAAGATCGTGCGATTTAACACCGCTGGACTATTTTTTGTGGGGTTATGTGAAGTCGCTTGTCTACGCAGATAAGCCGGACACGATTAACGCCTTGGAAGAGAATATTCGGCGCGTTATTGCTGACATACGGCCCAACTTGCTGCAAAAAGTGGTTGAAAATTGGGCCTCTCGGCTGGAATTTGTTCGAGTCAGCCGCGGCGGCCACTTACCCGAAATCATTTTTAAAACATAATGGCAAACCCTTATCTTTATAATAAAACTAAATTCTTAGCCATAACATCGAATTATATGCGTTTTATCTCTTCTTGAAAACCACGCCTCTAAAAACATCATCCTATATGTATTTAAAGGGCGTCAGGTTTTACTCTGCGCGGTCAGTAAGCAATTGTTGGATGTTATTTAATTACAACTTAACTTAATTACAACTTAGAGCAATTGAACTTTATTAACAGTTTATCATTTAATAAATTCATCAGAAATAGAATTGAATTTTAAAAATCTGACTTTTTTATGTTGTTTTTATGGTCGAGGTATCTAAACATTTTTTTTATGATTATATATATCCAATGGTTACTAAATGCCAGCCATGAAAAATTGGTCTAAATGAATCAAAATTAATATTTATGACTGTCAGAAGCGATTCGGCAAACAATACTCGCTCCTCCTTATACATTTTTTTAAAATTATTGCTATGACCTAGGTCATATACATTTATTTTGGGCCCTACTCAACTAGGCCGAATGTGCCTGTCCGAGAGTCAGGGGAGATGGTGGTAATACAACTTTAAAAATGATATGGCCATGTGGGGATTCAAACCTGCGACCTTTGGGTCAATAGTCCAACGCCTTAACCACTAGATTATCATGATCTACAATACTACAATAATATAAATAATATACAAGAATATTTTGTAATACTAGAAAGGAATTATTAAGTTCAAAGCCAAATCAAACAATAATTCAGACGAAAGACTAGAAATTTCGACGAGAAAATGATTTAGTAATACTAATAATCTTTAAGCTGAAATCGACGATCTAGCCTTGCGGTCGCAAACTAGTATAACGAGAAAGTCGTTAGGCAATAACATTTTCGGCACGCCGGAAGGCGGAGGTAGATTTCACCGGAACAAGGTAGGGGATAGACGAACTCCAATTGTACGAACTTGTATCAAACATTTCACCTCAACCCGCCGTACCCTTGCGCAGCGAAAGTGCATATACTAAATTCCTGCTCATATCAAAAATTGTGTTAAGGCGCCACCAGTCCCTAAAAAGTGTTTTGTAACGTATTTTGGTGCATTTTGTTGAAGTTATTCCCAACAAATGGCTAAAACTAAAAATACCACAATATTCTACATATATTAATTTAGTCCTTTGCTTAAAAAAAAAAATGAAATACACCTTATTATAGTAATGAAAATAAATAAATAAGAAAGTGTTGTTTTTTTCTTGCAACGATTTTCTTTTAAGTTGTGTAAGTGACGCGAACCTAATTTTTCTTTCTAAAGATAGACAATATAATAATCTAGGACATTACTTAAAAAAAAACATTTTTTTCAAATGATAATAATTATTTAAATACAAAAAACATGTTTCATCGATTCCAAATGAGTCGGCAAGTATATCCGTCTCTTTTCGACACGTCAATGTTCGAATAAAGCTTACTCTTTTTAATCTCAAGGACAAATGCGTCCCGGGGCGCCTTAAACAAAAAAAAGCAGAGTAATTATTGAACTACAATTAACATTTTAAACGGGTTTGAATTAAGGGAGATATAATTTTTTGAATTTTGAAAAACCAATTTTTCCCACCTCTAGTTTGTTGTTATTAAAAAAGTTCGCTGAGATAAGTTTTAGACTCTTGTCTAAGGATAATATAAAATTTAAATGAAATTCATATCTCATATACTAAGAAAGTTATAGCAAATTTTCACTTTTTCGGATTTTTCCCATTAACGAACTTGATCGAGATTTTGTGACCTTAAATTTTATGTATCAATTTGAATGTGATTGGTGTAAACTTGCGGCAGTTATCGTGTCCACGAGAAAGTGATACTGGGGGCGGTTTTGGGTTCCAGGAGATGTCATACCCATTACATTGCGAGGGCTGCCACATGAACCGATTATAAACGCTCAAATTGAGTTCTATCCAGGTAGATTTGTTAGACACAAATAAAAGCCAAGATCCACTGAAACGATATGGGAAAAACCCGACTGCTATGAGCTGCCATGGCAGTCGATCGCGGCGTCGCCATAATTAGACCAGCCCTACTACAAAGACCACCTTCTTTCCCCCCACACCCCCCACCCCCTCCCGCGTGGCCTAAATTTCTCTACAATATGAAATTACTGCGAGAAAATGAGCGTTTTGTAAAATACTTCAAATGCTTCCGATTAAAATGATTTGCCTTATCGCATATGCTTCGTTTGATAATAACAGGTTATTCGTATTGAAAAAGTACCTACTGTACGATAAAACGCTATTTTTATGGACGCAATACGTTAATCTATTCCAGGCGCCAGGGCAAAATTAATCACCCTCGAAACTCTGTCCTGGATTCGGTAAGATTGGGGCGCATACGTCCTTTTATACCTGACCCATCCTTCCCTTTATCCATTTAATAGATCATATTTATTTTGTTGGAACATATATTTTTGACACAACGACTAAATGGACGTTGTTTAGTTTTTATGTTGTAACTTTATGAAGAATCAATAAAACTAACTTTTGTAAAATATAGGTAATAATTAAATTAGTTACACTTCTAATCAATCTTACTAGTCCAATCCCTTCCTTCCTCGGGGTACAGTGCAACCAATGAACGATCTCTGCTTTAATGTATTTGGAGAAAGACAAATTAAAGTTGCGCTGGCGATATTATTTAATAAGGTACCTTTAGAAATTAAGAAATTAAAAAAAAAATAGTGATCTAAAATTATACTTATATTCTTCTTGTTAATGTAATGTTTTTACCAATAGGTTGAGGTGTGTAATAAAAATAAAATAATAATTAAGTAATATTGCTAGATAATGTCTATATAGACGAATCGGCAGGTTACGTACTAATTGTAAAGAAAAATAAATATTAATGCCAGTTTAAACTTCTGTGAATGTCAATTCTCATTTTAACACGAAAAATTAAAACTGACAATGAATTGTATCTAACAATATTTACTAACATTAAATTAATATCGATTAAACTTATTAATTAATTAATTAATCAATTGCGGACGAATTTCGACCACTAGTATCAATTAATCAGCAAGGTTAGTCGTATTAATAACGTTGTTTTGGGTGTTTTTTTAGGTGCGTGGTTTTCAATCTGGCACTACTTTTTTCGTAGTTGGTGTTTTTGACAGCTGTCACTTGATTTATGCTCAGTTTGGTTTGCCATTTCATAATGAATAGACTTACTCCTGAACAACGTGGCGTGGCCTCCAAGATCGTGCGATTTAACACCGCTGGACTATTTTTCGTGGGGTTATGTGAAGTCGCTTGTCTACGCAGATAAGCCGGACACGATTAACGCCTTGGAAGAGAATATTCGGCGCGTTATTGCTGACATACGGCCCAACTTGCTGCAAAAAGTGGTTGAAAATTGGGCCTCTCGGCTGGAATTTGTTCGAGTCAGCCGCGGCGGCCACTTACCCGAAATCATTTTTAAAACATAATGGCAAACCCTTATCTTTATAATAAAACTAAATTCTTAGCCATAACATCAAATTATATGCGTTTTATCTCTTCTTGAAAACCACGCCTCTAAAATTATCACCCTATATAATATGGTACTATACATTTACATCCTTCGTTAAAGGTATAGTAGTACAACCGTTAAGTACAATGAATAATGATGACATGTCCTTACAATTGTGCTACAAACAGGCGAAAAAAACTGAAAATTAATTTGAGAGTCAAGCGGAAAGTAAGTTTAATGAAAATGTGAAATGAATTTAATCGCGCGAAGTCCTGCACAATTTGCGCATTTTTTAGGGCAGATCTCCTTCCAATAAGGCGACTTAAAAGATAGACCTTTAATTTAAACTTTTTATAAGCCGACGCCGTCAAACTAACAAAGGTGCCCTTAACCCCCCCCCCCCCTCCTCTCGACAAGATGGCCTATTGCGGCCTTAATTTGGGCAATTTATCAAAAATGTTTCAGTCGAAATTTGTGTCTTGTTACGTTTAAAAAAATACCTTTTAAGAGAATAGCCACGGAGTAATTTTGCACCTTAATTTGGGCTTTGAAAGAGAAATCTTAATATATATAAATCTCGTGTCACAATGTTTGTCTTCAATGGACGGCTGAACCACTTAACCGATTATAATAAAATTTGAACACCATGTGCAGTTCGATGTGCACTTGAGAGATAGGATAGTTTAAATCTCAAATTATAGTCGCAATTTTAATTTATCGCTAATTTTTTGTCCGTTATTATTTGGCAGTCATAAAACTGACAGATGTCGATACCTTTCGACTGGGTTGATGGCGCTAATGTCTGTTATTATTTGACAGTGACAGTTATTCGACGCAAACGTATTAAAAGAGCCCATCAGTTGGCAGAACAAATTGAATCAAGAAATCCAGCTCAAAGAATCAGGACAGCAGAAGGTCATGCACAAAAATCTCAAGAACAGTGTAACGAACGTCTTCAAGAGAATATCATAAGAACAAGAAAATTATTATTTTCAGTCAAATGCCACCGAAAAAATCTAACCTCAACAACGCGAGCGGCAAACGTCAAAACGCAAACGTCAAAACTACGATCGGAATAATATATTCACTTACGAGATGCTGTTGCTGGAAACATCGATGGAAATTTAAATCCCAATGACATCGGTAATGCTTTCATTTTACCTTCAAGCTACATCGGCAGTCCACGGAACATGCAGGAATACATACAAGATGCGATGACTTACGTACGTCATTACGGCCGACCGGATTTATTTATTACATTCACATGTAATCCGAATTGGGAAGAGATACAAACTTTACTATTGCCAGGACAACAAGCCATTCATCGTCATGATTTAACTGCACGTGTGTTTAAACAAAAATTGAAATCCTTAATTGATTTTATTGTAAAATATACAATTTTTGGTATCACACGTTGTTGGCTGAATACGATAGAGTGGCAAAAGCGAGGTTTGCCTCATGCCCACATTTTGGTTTGGCTTAAAGATAGAATCCGTCCTGAAGAAATCGATCAAATAATTTCAGCCGAAATTCCAGACCCATTAATTGATCAAGAATTATTTGATATTGTCACCAAACACATGATCCATGGGCCATGCGGTGTTTTCAACATGACCTCACCGTGCATGGAAAATGGAAAATGTAAAAAAAACTTCCCAAAGCCGCATACGAATGACACGATCACGGATATTGATGGTTATCCAACTAAATCAACTAATTCAATTGATCAAAAGAGTTTCGCCACGACTGCAAAATGACAATTATCAAATCGTCATAAAAGCCGACAAAGTACCATTAGGTGAACATGCTGGTAGATTCAACTCTCCAACTGTTGATGAGGTTGCTGTTATCATGGTTGGTGATCCAGTTGACAAAAGATCTATAAACATTACACGGCGAGACAACACTGTCAGTACGATTTAGGATCTACACCGTTCATATGACGCACTACAATATCCATTGATATTTTGGCAAGGACAAGATGAATATCACCTTAATATCAAACAGTATGATCCAAATACCGGTAAATTTGACAATTATCTATTTACTTTCTTACTGTATGTATAGATTTTAATTTCGTATTGCATTTTATTTTTTATTTTTTTAGGTGATTACAGAAATAATAAAGTTAGCTCAATGAACTACTACGCACACCGAATAATGGTTAGACAACATCAAGACAATTATATCCTTCGATATCGTCAGCTGTTCCATCAATACATTATTGATATGTATGCTAAGGTCGAAAGCGAACGCTTGCGATTCCTTCGATTCAACCAGGCAAAACTACGATCGGAAGAATATATTCACTTACGAGATGCTGTTGCTGGAAACATCGATGGA
Organism: Neomicropteryx cornuta; assembly: GCA_020383195.1. Taxonomy (NCBI): domain Eukaryota; kingdom Metazoa; phylum Arthropoda; class Insecta; order Lepidoptera; family Micropterigidae; genus Neomicropteryx; species Neomicropteryx cornuta. The sequence continues at coordinate 176,033 of JAHKQU010000030.1, forward strand.
AATTTAAATCCCAATGACATCGGTAATGCTTTCATTTTACCTTCAAGCTACATCGGCAGTCCACGGAACATGCAGGAATACATACAAGATGCGATGACTTACGTACGTCATTACGGCCGACCGGATTTATTTATTACATTCACATGTAATCCGAATTGGGAAGAGATACAAACTTTACTATTGCCAGGACAACAAGCCATTCATCGTCATGATTTAACTGCACGTGTGTTTAAACAAAAATTGAAATCCTTAATTGATTTTATTGTTAAATATACAATTTTTGGTATCACACGTTGTTGGCTGAATACGATAGAGTGGCAAAAGCGAGGTTTGCCTCATGCCCACATTTTGGTTTGGCTTAAAGATAGAATCCGTCCTGAAGAAATCGATCAAATAATTTCAGCCGAAATTCCAGACCCATTAATTGATCAAGAATTATTTGATATTGTCACCAAACACATGATCCATGGGCCATGCGGTGTTTTCAACATGACCTCACCGTGCATGGAAAATGGAAAATGTAAAAAAAACTTCCCAAAGCCGCATACGAATGACACGATCACGGATATTGATGGTTATCCAATGTATCGCCGCAGAAGTACTGAGAATGGTGGCCACACATTTACAATGCGACTGCCGAACTTTCCAAATCAAGTTGAGTTTGATAATCAGTGGGTGGTACCATACTCACCACTACTTTCAAAAACTTACAAAGCTCATATCAATGTTGAGCTTTGCAGTTCTGTTAAATCAATTAAGTATATTTGTAAATATGTAAACAAAGACAGTGATTTGGCCATATTTGAAGTAAAAAACATAAATAAAAATGACGAAATAGCACGATACCAAATGGGCAGATACATTAGCAGCAATGAAGCTATTTGGCATATTCTCAGCTTTCCCATCCACGAAAGAGATCCTGCTGTCCAACATCTGGCAATACATCTTGAAAACGGTCAACGTGTATACTTCACTGAAGAAAATGTTCTCCAAAGAGCGTTCGAAGCTCCGAAAACGACTCTAACTGAATTTTTTACATTGTGTCAAAAACCTGATGTTTTTGGCCAATTCGCGAAGACATTGGTGTATGGTGATGTTCCACGTTATTTCACATGGAACAAATCCAGTAAAAAATGGGAGCCACGGAAACAAGGAAAACCACATCCTTCCATTACAGGCATATTCAAAGCTAAGACATTGGGGAGACTTTACACGGTACATCCAAAGCAACGTGAGTGCTTCTATTTACGTTTGTTATTGGTGAATGTTCCCGGACCAACGTCTTTTGAATTTTTACGAACAGCTAATGGTCGAGTATTCAATACATACCAGGATGCATGTCGTGAACTGCAATTGCTAGAAGACGATAACCATTGGGACTTAACGCTTGCTGATGCTGCGTTGACATCAACACCGAATAACATTCGTCAGTTGTTTGCAATTATTTTGGCGACATGTTATCCCTCGCAAGCACAAACTTTGTGGGAAAAATATAAAAATTGTATGACAGAAGACATCTTGCACCGAATTAGACAAACAAATCAATGCCAAAACATAGATTATACACCAGAGATGTACAATGAAGCATTGGTCTTGATCGAGGATTTATGTGTTCTTATTTCAAATTTACCACTTAATCATTATGGTATGCCATCACCTAATCGTCCAGCCACCGACTTAGTCAATACCGATTTACAACGAGAAAATCAATATGACCATGGAAGTTTAGCAACAATTATCATGAACAGTGAACCATTACTGACAGCAGAACAAAAAATTATTTATGATCGGATTATGCTGGCTGTTGCTGCTGAACAAGGCGGTTTTTTTTTCTTGGATGCACCCGGTGGAACCGGTAAGACATTTTTAATATCGTTGATTCTTGCCAAAATACGGTCGCAACAAAAAATCGCATTAGCATTAGCATCGTCAGGCATTGCGGCTACTTTACTGGATGGTGGGCGAACAGCACATTCAACATTCAAGCTGCCATTGGACGTTCATAATAAACCAGATGCAATGTGTAACATCAAAAAGAATAGTGGAATAGCTGCAGTGTTGCGGAAGAGTTCTATAATAATTTGGGATGAGTGCACAATGGCACACAAATATTCACTTGAAGCATTAAACAGAACTATGCAAGATTTAAACAGCAATAATAAACTTTTCGGTGGTGCTATCTTACTTTTGTCTGGTGACTTCCGGCAGACCTTACCGGTTATACCTCGCTCTACTTTCGCGGATGAGATTAATGCATGTTTGAAACAATCATTCTTATGGCGAAGTGTTGAAACACTTCGATTGACCATAAATATGCGAGTACAATTGCAAAATGATCCATCAGCACTAATATTTTCCGAACAACTACTAGATATTGGGAACGGTAAAATAAAACTGCAACCAAATACGCAATGCATTAAACTACCAGACAATTTTTGCACTGTTGTTCAGGATAAAACTGAATTGATTCAGAGTATTTTCCCGGATATACAGAATAATTATTTGAATCATGAATGGCTTAGTCAACGGGCGATTTTGGCAGCCAAAAACGTTGATGTTGACGAAATTAACTTCCAGATACAACAGTTGTTACCAGGCGATCTGATGTCTTTTAAATCAATCGATACTGTTGTTGATGAAAATGAAAGTGTAAATTTTCCGATTGAATTTTTAAATTCATTAGATATCCCTGGAATGCCACCACATAATCTTCGATTAAAGATTGGTTCCCCTATTATTCTCCTCCGTAATTTGAATCCACCTCAATTATGTAACGGTACGCGTTTGGTCATCAAAAAGATCACCGGAAACATTCTTGAAGCAACCATTTTGGCTGGGAAGTTTAAAGGAAAAGTGGTCCTGCTGCCACGTATTCCGATGATACCATCAGATTCTACCATACCCTTCAAAAGGCTACAGTTTCCAATTCGTTTAGCTTTCGCCATGTCTATAAATAAATCTCAAGGTCAAACAATGTCCATTTGTGGTTTAGATTTGGAAAATCCATGTTTTTCTCATGGGCAACTATATGTTGCGTGTTCACGTGTTGGGAAACCGTCGAATCTATTTGTGTTAGCTAAAGACAGGTTAACCAAAAACATTGTGCACCGATTGGTGTTAAATTAAATTGAAATTGAAAGTATTTATAATTCAAAAAAAAAGATATTAATGTTTAAAAGTTTAAGACTGTCTGCCTTGCCTATCTCATTCATGAGTTTAAGCGTCACATGTTATTTACTGTATTATACTGTAATATACTTATATTTGTTATAAAATTAAATGGAAATAATAAATCTGATAAATTTTTATTTTTTACCTATTGATTTCTGCTTAGTATCAAGTGTAAGAACATTTTAATTAATTGTGTTCAACGTACTTCCCCTTCAAATCTCAATCCAGTGAATTTGTATACCAACATCAACATTTTCGTCTTTGTTCGTAAATAATTTCATTGTACTAAAGGGTTATAGTAGTAGAAAGTCAAATAAGGAGATCACCATATTTTTTTACAAATACCATCTGTGTGAAAAAGCATAGTGGACTCCGTGACTGATGTTCTCTTATTGTTCCTCTTAGATTGTTTACTATAATGTAATATAACAAAAACTTTAGCCACAGCAACGCGTGGCCGGGTCAGCTAGTGTTATATTATAATTTGAGAAATTAATTGTGCGCCCAAAATATACAGGTTGTCCCAAGACCATTTCCGAAGACTTAAAAGGGGGTTTTGTGCAACCTATTATGAGTAAGAAATGATACATTGAATCACAGTGGGACAGTTTGTGTAATTAAGCCTAATTTTAATAGGATATAGTTAAGAGGGTAAATTATTGTATTTTTTTTTAATATTATTTTTAGATGCTTAAAGCTTATTCATATTAAATAAAAGAAACGGTTGTTAATGCTTCGTATTAAAGAAACCGTTGTCCCAACTCGTTCGTAGTCATTTCATATTAAATAAAAGAAACGGTTGTTAATGCTTCGTATTAAAGAAACCGTTGTCCCAACTCGTTCGTAGTCATTTCATATTAAATAAAAGAAACGGTTGTTAATGCTTCGTATTAAAGAAACCGTTGTCCCAACTCGTTCGTAGTCATTTCATATTAAATAAAAGAAACGGTTGTTAATGCTTCGTATTAAAGAAACCGTTGTCCCAACTCGTTCGTAGTCATTTCATATTAAATAAAAGAAACGGTTGTTAATGCTTCGTATTAAAGAAACCGTTGTCCCAACTCGTTCGTAGTCATTTCATATTAAATAAAAGAAACGGTTGTTAATGCTTCGTATTAAAGAAACCGTTGTCCCAACTCGTTCGTAGTCATTTCATATTAAATAAAAGAAACGGTTGTTAATGCTTCGTATTAAAGAAACCGTTGTCCCAACTCGTTCGTAGTCATTTCATATTAAATAAAAGAAACGGTTGTTAATGCTTCGTATTAAAGAAACCGTTGTCCCAACTCGTTCGTAGTCATTTCATATTAAATAAAAGAAACGGTTGTTAATGCTTCGTATTAAAGAAACCGTTGTCCCAACTCGTTCGTATTAATTTCATATTAAATAAAAGAAACGGTTGTTAATGCTTCGTATTAAAGAAACCGTTGTCCCAACTCGTTCGTAGTTATTTCATATACATAGCATGAAAAACATCTTGTAAATTTTTCAAAGAATTGTTTCGTAGCACGAAACGTCGATATGCTATTGCCGATATCGGCGACGTCTCGTTCGCCATCACGATAAACGATTTTATCGTGCTGCTTATAAAACTGCTAAGTTACGATTTGTGATTCCAACAAATGCCAGCGTAATATTAGGATTGTAAGGACATCTGGATGAGATACGCGAAATGAGTAAAATATGCCATTTCGCGTATCGAATAAAGGCCGCAGTGAGAAAATAACGAGTCTGAAACTGAAGCGATTTCTCAATTCACCCTCAAGCAGGTTATTTGTAACGGGAGGTCTCTGGTTCTAGCCCCGTTATCGGTTTGATGTTGTTAATAATAATAATGAGACATGTAAGGTGTGCTGTTGTCTTGATCAGTAAAGAAAACTTTATGTGAGAAAGCAATTGCTAGCAAACCTAGCAAAGCAAACCTAGCTAACCTAGTTGCTGCTAGCAAACCTAGTCGTTGCTTGAATTTCTATGGAAAGTTACAGCGTGAGAGTCGTCCATTAGACGATTTCAGTCGTCCATTAGTCGGGACGGGGGGGGGGACGGGGGGGGGACGAGGGGGCGAATGGGGGGGGGGGACGGGGGTTCTTAGTAATCTTGGTATTCACTAGCGTAATAATTTCTGCATCTATTTTTATAGCCTGTAAATGTTCAATTTTATGTATTACCTAAACTTTCGTGATTTAAATATCGTATTTTTTATATTTCCCACTAATATTTTTTAATTTTTTTAATAATTTATGATACCCTCTTTTGTAGCAGTAGGTAATTATCATTTCTCTTAATTATCTATAGTTCTCCTAAAGTATTTTACACAGAATAAAAATATGTTTAATTGTATTATAAAATATATATTTTATTGCCTAAGATTGTAACAGAGATTTTTAATACTAAGATAAAAAATAGGCACTTATGTGTCAAACATATGTGGTAGTAAAAATATGTGATTACGTAAATATATCCTATGTGCGTATAAAGAAAAAGAAAGGTTAAAATTATGTTTGTATGGATGCGTGTGCGTAGGCGATATCGACTATATAAAATTGGGGAATTAATATTGAACCTTAATACCTTACAAGATCTTTAATCTTCCGCGTGATAAAGTTTTGAAATATAAATGGAAGCAGGGTTTTAGTCCTGTCGACGCGTCCGCCATCTTGGCGAGCATTCTTCGCGGAACCGGAAATGCATTTTCGCCCCTTGAGCGACATTTTCTTTTATTGCTTTCCTCCGAAGCGACCACCCGCACACCCGCAGCCTCTCCACTACCCTTGCGTATTATTTGGATTGGATCAACTTATACCTGTGTTTGACGCCATATTGCGAATTTGGAAACACATATGGAAACTTTAGTCTTCGGCGCGATCTCATACTATCACCATCAAGTATTCTTCGCACCTTCCGTGTCACCTTCTAATTGTTATTATCAATTGCCAATATACACAACGTAGTTGTTAAGTCTTGTAACAATAACTTTAAATTAAATATTTTCATATTTCCTATCTAAATTCTGACCTTAAATGGGAGCTTTTAAGGAGAAAAAATGTCGTCTCATTATCTTATTTAAGGCCAACTTGAAGTTCCCAGCGTGGTCCTCCATTAGTGAGCAACTTCAGAAACCCTTTTATATTGGACGAAAGGACCATTCTCACAAAATAAAGGGAATTTTTAGGAGAAAGAATTTAGAGAATGGAATAGCCTCAATTGCAGTGTCTTCAAACTTTTCCCCGGCTATAAAATTTGGCTATAAAATAGCTTGGTTGAACCACCTGCCGACCGGCTATAGCACCAGAGGAATAGGTACCTCCAAAGTATATGTAATTATTGAATAAATAAATATTCATAGATAATGAAGATCATCTAACTAACAGGCGAGCAGGTCTTAGACCGTTACATATGGAAAAATAAAATGTTGTAGAATTGTTTTAAAGCCCGAATTGTTTTATAGTTTCTTGAAAGCGGCACTACTCTAAAAGATGTGAGAATTATGTCATAAAAGTAATCGATTTTTAGCGCACATTTTATGATAAAATATATATTTATGACGTATTAAGGCGCCCCGGGACGCCTTAATACGTCATACGGGAATTCGTTACATTTGGAATCGATGAAACATGTTTTTTGTATTTAAATAATTATTATCATTTGAAAAAAATGTTTTTTTTTAAGTTATGTCCTAGATTATTATATTGTCTATCTTTAGAAAGAAAAATTAGGTTCGCGTCACTTACACAACTTAAAAGAAAATCGTTGCAAGAAAAAAAACAACACTTTCTTATTTATTTATTTTCATTACTATAATAAGGTGTATTTCGTTTTTTTTTTAAGCAAAGTACTAAATTAATATATGCAGAATATTGTGGTATTTTTAGTTTTAGCCATTTGTTGGGAATAACTTCAACAAAATGCATCAAAACACGTTTTAGGGACTGGTGGCGCCTTAAATATTGTGATCGTATCCCAATTCTCGATCGCGTACGCAAGTCGCCTTGACTTGCGATCGAATCAAATTTTATGACGAACTCGCATGTCGACAACCATAAACAATTTTACTTTATAACCGAGCAACACCCGCGTGTACAGACAGACAGACATAAAGGGCCCCCATTACACGGTAAAAAATCTTCTAGAGAAACTGTCGAATTATAAGGACGGTGAAGAAATCAACCTTTACGTATAACTAGGTGTACTAATTTTATTTTGGTTAAATGATAATATGTAAAGTTGTTTAGATAAAATTTAATAAGACTGTAATTTAAGCGACTTTAGCTACTAAGTAAAAAATATTATTTTAGTTACCTAGAATGTTTAAAAAAAAAAAATATGCTTACTTAGATATGTCATACCAATATGTTTATGCCCAATGTATATATATATATCACTATAAGATATGTTTCTATACTATATGTAGTATAACACTATTTTTATATTTAATATTTATTTATTTATATCGAATATTTATTTACCTATATATTTAATAATTGTTTATTCATTTATTTGTTATTTTTTAATTGTTTCATTTATTCATTTTATTTTTTCATATATTAAGTATTCTTGAGTAAATATTTAAATTGTATTCATGTGTGTATGTGTGTGTGGGTGTGTATATTTGTGCCTTATTATTTTTATATTTTTCTCAGGGTTTTGCGCTGGTCTCTGCTATGCACTGTATCACTTCATATATAACCTTCCTTAGAACAGGTAACTATTACCTAGTTAGGAAGGTTATAGACTTATACTCATCGGCCAATTAAAAAGTGCGAAAAATAGTAAATCGATAAATGTTTCAAAAAAAACGATTTTAATATTAAATTTTAATTGAATTAAATTGTTAAATTCTCACCAATTACATAGTCCGCGGGCGGTGATCTTAATAAACATCGAGTGTCATCATTATTTGTATCAATGAAACAAAATAAAAATCTTTTTCCGCAATAAGCATTTTATTAAATCCTGATTTATTGATAAGGGTCGCGGGCTCGACTCTCACTGCGGCCCTTGGAGGAATCGTTCAAAAAAAAATGCTCGTTTATTTCGTTTTGTAAAAAATTCCCTTCCTTATTGCGAATTGCTCCCGGAGAAGGGAAAACGCGAAGTGATCCACTTGATGAATTGTCATAAAAATTGTTTTCGCCTCGAAATAAACCCCACGAAATATTCCCGTTTATATTTTTTCCGTACAGAAATAATTGCGAATTGCTCTCGTTTGCGGAAGAAATCTCAAGCGAGGCCTTCGAAGCGTTTCGATGAAAATTAGCAAAACATGTTATTAAATACCAAATATAAATACCTAAGTATTTAGACTTATATTTGATGATTGTTTTTTAATAGCGGCAAATCGCCTGAAAAGATAAATGACACAATCTTTGACAATATTGAAAAATTTTGAATATTTTTTTAATTTTAAAGGTTCTAAAGAGGTCCTGTATTTGAGAGCGCAGGATGTCGGTTTAAATCCAGCGCTGAGTTTTATAAAAATGCATTTTTAACTCTTTAGTGTAAAATATTGTCAAATATTATGTAACCATCAATGAGATGAAATAAGGAAAGGATGATATTTTAACAAAAATATAAAAATAATGGATTTGTGATTACGATGAAGGATGGTGATGAAATGAGTGATTTATGTATGAAGTTGATGAAAAAAATAAAAATAATGGAAATGTAAAAGTGTATAATTAAAGCACATGATTTGTGTGCGTATTATTTATATAATTGTATAAATGAGTTGTATATATACAATAATCATTTAATCTAAAAAACATTTGTCTTACATATTTATTTAATAAAAATAACATATACCTAGTTACTTCGGTTGGCATATAAAATATATATATAAATTCGAAGAACGAAATTCAGAAAGTCTTGTGGATAACAATTACATTTTTTAAATCTATGGTTTAGCAAAGGTATATTTCATATATAACCTCATTATTTCTTGATAATATTTTTCAGAAATTTAAAAAATATTAATTTACAGGCCGAAAAACTGTTTACACGATACGAAGGTAATTTAAGGTACCTCTTAAAATTTAAATACCTTGCAAAAATTCGTGAATACAAAACCTTATACCCCTTTTTAAGGCGCCCCGGGACGCATTTGTCCTTGAGATTAGAAAGAGTAGGCTTTATTCGAACATTGCGTGTAGAAAAGAGAAGGAAATACTCGCCGACCGCGAATTCGTTACATTTGTAATCGATGAAACATGTTTTTTGTATTTAAATAATTATTATCATTTGAAAAAAATGTTTTTTTTTAAATAATGTCCTAGATTATTATATTGTCTATCTTTAGAAAGAAAAATTAGGTTCGCGTCACTTACACAACTTAAAAGAAAATCGTTGCAAGAAAAAAACAACACTTTCTTATTTATTTATTTTCATTACTATAATAAGGTGTATTTCGTTTTTTTTTTAAGCAAAGTACTAAATTAATATATGTAGAATATTGTGGTATTTTTAGTTTTAGCCATTTGTTGGGAATAACTTCAACAAAATGCACCAAAATACGTTACAAAACACGTTTTAGGGACTGGTGGCGCCTTAAGAGGGAATGCAGAAAGATAAAATTTATCTAGAATATGTTTTACAAACATATTAAATTAAATAAAATAAAACGTTCATACTATTGACTGATTTGACAGAATGAGTTTCGAACTGAGAGTCTCATTATTACATGAAAAAATTAAAACTGTCAATGAATTTTATCAAAAAATAAATACAAATATAAGCTGTTTCAACTATTACTAACATTAATTAATAACAAATTAAAAAAAATATATGCAATGATTATAGAGGTATAAGAACCCCAATAACGCTCGAACTTGAAACTTTATGAATTACGGTCGAATTACGACCACCAGGTAATTGTAAATATCCCATCGTTTCCTGGTCATTTCAGTAATACCACACAAACGCAAAAATATTAACCCAGTTTCATTTAATGGTCGGCTGCTAATGCACCTGGCAATTAACTAATGACGATGGCATCTACTCTACTCCGCACGGAGAGTGCGAATGGTTCCTCGGATGGGTTAACGCACGGGTAGACAACACAAACGCGCTTTAATTGCCGACAATCGGAGCGAATCGAGGTTAATACTTGTCGAGGGAAAAGAAATTCGCGTCAATATTAGCTTCGAGGGTAGGCGCGTCTAAATGGGCCTAAATTAACGCTGCTCTCCTCTTACACGTCCTCTCTTCGTATCCTCTCTCTCTCTAACACACACGCATTGTGGTAAGAAAGACATTTATCGCGGCGTCCTACTCTATCGTTCAGATTCCGACACTGGTGCGAAGAGAGCACGTGCGCGCTTCTTCTCGGTCTTTCGCGGGTCCGAATGCGGATAAACAAAAAATAATTTATTTTGAACTATTGACACATTCTAATAAAAGTAATTAGGAATGGAATTTTGTTACCTTTATCTCTAGATAAGGTAACAAAATGGATTTAAAAAAGCCCAATAAATATAAATACAGGGTGTCCCAAGGCCTTTGCGAAGCCTTAAGGAGGGTGTTGTGTAACCAATAACAGGTGTAAATTCGGCTAGCACGCGAATTTTTAAGCCCCGCCGACCGATAATGGCCTTGACACCGTTAAAGCGTACGGCGACATGAGCGCTCACATTATTACATGATCATTCTACTATTTTCACGTGAGGTTTTCATTTTTTTTCTAGGTAACCATGATGATGATGATTAGCACTCGAAATTGCAGGACCAATTAACTGTTTTTTTACTCAGCACATAGATAAATTTACTAAAAATAACCGGGAATGAAACTAGACAAAGGTTCAGAGTATTTAATTTCATTTATTTTACTTTTGCAATCATCACTTCTGAGAAAATAGTAAATTATTTCAATTGAGCATGAATGTAATTCGAAATATTTTACCCAATTTAATTAGATGTTTATATTTAATTATAATTTAAATTTTCATTTTTTTTCTAGGTAACCATGATGATGATTAGCACTCGAAATTGCAGGACCAATTAACTGTTTTTTTACTCAGCACATAGATAAATTTACTAAAAATAGCCAGGAATAAACCAAACAAAGGTTTAGAGTATTTAATTTCATTTTTTTTAGTTTTGCAATCATCACTTCTGAGAAAATAGTAAATTATTTCAATTGAGCATGAATGTAATTCAAAATATTTTACCCAATTTAATTACATGTTTATATTTAATTATAATTTAAATTTTATTATTAATATATTTCTATTTTAAGCAGGTCTGTCCGTTCGTTGATAGTTTTGTTTTGGTGCTGACCTATCCGAATTGACCTCCATAAGGTCGCGCAGATTGCGTCTCATTTGTCGCGTGCAAATGCACTCAAGTCAAGTCAAGTCAAGTCAAGTCAAGTCAGTGTCAGTAGGGTCGCGACACCTATCGATATTTTGTTTGTTTGCCCTAAACGTTTTTGCCCTATTTTGATGTTTTTTCGATTTTTGCTCTTACCTATTATTGCCAGTTTTGTTAATTTATTTACAAAGCTGTTAGTTTCAAGTCCAGAGCACCCCTTAAAAGGATACTGCTGACTTTAATTTCACCCTGTATAGGTATACAATTTCTCATTTGCAGAATACATTTCATTTAAAATTACTTATTAGAATGTGTTTATTTCAAAATGGGAAGAATAATAAAAAAAAACAGAAATATTTGAATAGCGGTCTCCTGTTAAAACAACTTTAAGGAATAATGTTTAATAAGGAGAAAGATTAAGTGAGAATTCCCATTAATTTTCATTGAAGTTTAATAAAGATAATTGGATTACCGTTTTTAATAGATAAAAAGCTGCTTTCGGTAAGATTGCGACCCTTCGGCGTTTCGCTATCAATCGAAAAGCACTAGACGGGTCCTTATAATTTAAGACCCTGCAGTCACTATTTGCTCATTGTTTTTTATTTTATTTCTTAAAGCTCCGAGCAATTTTCATCCAATTTACCAGCGTTTTTATTCATGATTATTTTCATCAATTCAGCAGTTTAATTTCGACGTGGCCTGAATACAACATCCATTATTTTAATTTCTTATTGTATAATATTTTTATTTTTTATAGGCATATTCCGAGATAAAAATATATTATACACAATTATATATATATTTGTATGTAATCATCTAATATCCGTATTTAGTGTATGTATATATAATTTCTATTTAGTATAATGCATGTGTTCTCTTTTTATTTTAATTTTGATAAGGTTTTTCTTACTTAAGTATCTAAAATGATTGTAAACATGTTTAGCTTCAATATTTTGTTGGAGTAACGAATATAAATAAATAAATTAAAGATGTAAATGTTACAATATCTATTATGTCTAAGTATTTATTTTAACTAATAATGTATGATTGTTGTTAACAAACAACAATTTTCTTCTTTGAAGTCAAGTTGTGGAGCATGGAACGAAGGTTAACGATTAACGATCGCTTGCATATTTTTCTTATGCAAACTTGCAGTGTGCTTTTCTGCCACTAGATGGCGCCGATAGGCGTGCCATATCGCGCGCTGCCGTTTGCAGTCCTACAAAATTACTCTCAAACTATACTTTTTTAAACGACTATTTTGACCATTTTTGGAATATTCCATATTTTAAAGTCTTAAAAACTGATAATGTATCCAATAAATAAATTTAATATACATATTAAATTATGTACGGAAAGAATTAGCAGTAATATTTTTATTTATGAGGTCGCTACTCACCGTCCAAATATATAACTTAAACTGTTTAGTGCGGAATAAATAACTAGTAGTAAAATCATCAGAAACCTAATATATTTTTTAAATAATTACTTTGTGTCCTACTCAAATAAACTATTTGTTTGTGCTAAGTACAAAAAAATAAAATGTTCACGTCTCTTTTGGATCTATACCAGTAAAAGGGGAATAAAGCGAGATCTTTTTGAAAAATTGCATTACTGTACATTGGTCCTTCGACTCGATGGAAACCCATCTTGTGTCAATCGCGCACAAAATGGTATCTTTGAAGAGGCCAGCGAGGCACCTCCGAAAGGCCTTTGGGAAGTACCAAGTACCTTGTTGGCCTCTTCAAATACGCCAATCTGTGCGCGATCGACGCCAGATGGGTTTCCATCGAGTCGAAGGACCAATGTACAGTAATGCAATTTGTCAAAGGCGACTATGGTAAGTCAATTTGAGAGTAATTTTTTAGGACTGCAAACGGTAGCGCGCGATATGGAACGCCTATCGGCGCCATCTAGCGGCAGAAAATCACACTACAAGGCCCAAGGACTATCATAGTCCGTCAAGCAACTTAATTTTTTTTTTACATGCAAAGATTTTATTTGCAAACTTTTATTTGTTTTATTTTAGTTTTTTTTTTTTAAGTCGCCTTTATGCAGATGAAAAATGTCTATTTCGCTGAAATTGTGGTTATATGTTGTACCAATACGGTTTATAAGTGAATTCATTGCGTAATTCGTATTGCACTTAGGCACAAAAGATAATTCTTTATTTCAAGTTAAACGTGACGGAACCCTCAGGCGCAAACTGCTTAGCAAATAGAAGCTGACTATCTGGTTATGTTGCACGTTGTGTAATAAGGTCATGTCATTGATTACCCTTCGGTTCTTCAGGCTCAGTAAGATGTGATGGTGTAATGAGTCCTCGTAGTTGTCATACTAAGTATACGTTCCAGCCTATCTTTGTATGCGGCGTATTGAGGCGACCAGACAGATGAGGCAAATTCTAGAACACCACGTACGTATGCGACGTATAAGGTCTTGAGTGCTGCCGCACTCGTAAACACTTTGCACTAACGATTTATAAAACCGCTAGTTCTGTTGGCTCTAAGGGTGATTGCTTCCAATATATGCGTCGAAGCTGAGTTTGCTATCTAAAATTAAGCCAAGATCCCGAGTAGTGTCCTTTTTAATGATCATGTCACTTGCTAAGTAATAAACGTGATTTATTTTACTGTTATTTCGGGTGAACGTTATCTTATTGCATTTAGATGAGTTAAGATACAACTTATTTTCCATACAATAATCACTCAGTCGATTGAGGTCTTCTTGAAGAAAATCGCAATCTATTGTAACGAAATCGCGAATTATCTCGTTGAAATAAACAAACAAACGCCATCTGCCGTTTATTTCAATCATTATCAATGTCTCTAGTTTGGTTTGCTTCCTAGCTGTAATGCAAGCTTGTTTCTGGTAATCTAGTTTCGCTCACTGAGAGGTAGTTTTTGGATTTTTTTAATTTTTTCGTTTGGTTGCATGGGCGTTTGTGAACGGCTCCCGAATGGCGGCCGCAGTTTAATTATAAATTTTGCTGAAGGAACGCACCTAGCCAGCTAGGACTGAGCTATCCCTAAACCCGTTCTCCCCATGGAAACGGTAATTCGGTTTACCATTGATTTAGTTCTCTACCTTTTGATGTCGAGTTAATTACTTTCTTTGCTCGTATTCCAGGGTTGTTGTGGGATACTTATCCCTAATTTAAAAAAAAAGAAAACCATACATTTTGTTTCGGGAAGGTCCCTTAAGCTTTTGGGCTCCCGATGACATTCCAGGAGATTTCTAGAATGTCGGGATTTCGCTACTAATGGCATCGACCGGGCGGCCTGGAACCTTTTTTCTTTTATTCACATGCGTTTTGTGTTTTTTATTTATTTATAAGTTTACTTAGAATCGATTATTTGCTCGTTTTGTTTTTCCGATAATAGTTTTTTTATTTCTTTTTGGAATTGCAAACCAGATATTTTTCATTTTTTGCCTCGATCCTGAGGGAGATCCGTTGCTCTCCAGGAAGTCGGCGTGTTACCTTTAGGTTTATGGTTTTTATTTAAAATCTTGTTTTCTGTGGCTTGGTCCACAGTGGCGCCCTAATTTGTTGAGTGAAGAATTTAAACTTATTTTTTAGGGTTATACTATCTTATTATTTATAGTGCGATAGATTTTTAGGTCATCAGCGAATGAAACATGTTCCGAATTACCGAAGCATTTGCCAATATGATATATATAAATGTTAAATAATGATCCTTGTTGTATTCCAGAAGGGATATATATACAATAATATATAAACAATACATTTTTTTTTTCACCGCAATCATAAACAATAAGCAATGACACGGGTTAACTTTAATAGACTAGAATACTTGTCAAAAAACAATATGTTTCAACTGGTAGAACTTTCGAACAAACATCAGAAACAATGGCTTTGATCTCTAATACAATTTTAGGTTCAATAGGATTTGGATTTGTTTCTCTGTTGGAGTTACACCTTGTGTAACGTTCAGTTACACCCTGTGTAACGTTCCGATTTATTGAACAACTGTATATCAAAGTGTAAACATTTTACTGTTATTAATACAGCACATTACTGTTATTAACAACGTCTGCCGCGTTTGATTTTATAAATAGGTAGTTACGCCCAACTTTTGCCCCATACTGCTATTCTTTTGCTATTACTATAGCACACCATATTACTCTAACACTCTTAGTTTTAAGAACCCTACAAATCTGCCCTCTCTGCTCCGAATACTTCTCATTCGGACACATTTTAAATGGAAACAGATAGTCCATCTTGGGACAGGTGTTACCTAGTAAGATGGACTCGGGGAAGATTCCGACATTAGGTATGTGGAATCCAATATGCCTGTACCTCTTTTCTATAGCTAATTATATTTAAGACATTGAAATTTATATTTTAAAAAAAAATGGAATTATGTACTTTGTTCGTACTCTATTGTTATATGGATAAATAAAAAAAATAATAAAATAAACATAGAAATACCGTACAAAAAAATCTCTATACAGGGTGCCCCAAGGTTCCGCGCATTAAAAAAAAAACAGCTAATAGGTCCTACGATTCTTAGTGTTATTTGTTAAGAAACTATATCAAAATTCATTATGGTATTCGAGAAAAAAAATGTTAAAGTTTCTATTCTAACTCGTGTGAAACAGATATTTTTCAATGGCTCCTCCCTCGTCATAAGTACGTCACTGGGTCAGTAGGCCGCGGTCGTTCAAGATCGAGGTTAATGCCCTGCCGCGTTGTTCGAAACGCCCCATTAGGGCGGCGCTAAATGATCGCTGTCTGATATTACTGGTCGAACTTAACTCCTTACTCCTTCTCTGCGGTTTTAAGAGGGATGCTATTGGTCGACAAATAAAATTGATTTATCGATTGATAAGATCGATTTATATCAATTTTATTACAAAAATAATAAATTTGGTGATTACATTTTGTTACATAATTTCTTACTCTTAATAGGGAACTTAAACACCCCCTTAAGTTTGTGGGATTGACCTTGGGCCACCCTATATATCAAGATTAAGTACTTAGACAGAAAAGTAAGTTTATAACGATACGTAATAAACGTATGTATATATATATATATATATATATATCGCCTGAATAGATAAATGACACAATCTTTGACAATATTGAAAAATTTTGAAAAAGTTTTTAATTATTTGATAAAGGATAGCATAATATTTATAAAGGTACTAAAGAGGTCCTGTACTTGAGAATGCAGGATATAAAAATATAACATAATAAAAATACATTCGATGACACAGATTGGCAAGCCGACTGGAATAAAATAACAAATTGTCAACGTGCCATTGGCATTGGCATTGGCATTGGCGATAAACTCCTTAACAGCGAATGTATAATAAATGATGACGTCACTCAGGATGGAAGTTTGGGGAAACGAAGGAGTCAGGAAGCTCGCCCTAAGCAAACATCCCGGGTCCTTCGCTGGCAAAGGCAATATTTTCGTAGGCATCGACTCCGCGGCTTTTGTATTGAGATCACCTTTAGCAATGTTGCCAACTTTTTCCTTATCGCAAGTTCCTGTCACCTAAGAGTGACACTTGAGTTGGAGGCATTTGGAAGGATATCTCAGAAGTGATAATGATTACAAAGATAAAAAAAAATAAATCAAAAATATACTGAACCTTTGGCTATTAGTAAAATTGAGTTATAGGGTTTTTGGTAGTAGGTTATTGAAAAAAAAAACATGTAGAGATAAAGATAACGATGGTTCATTCCTGATTAATTTTTTAAAATATGGTTCAATAGTTCGAAATAAATTATTTTGTGGTTATCCTTATTGAAACCGGCGACAAACCAAGAAGAAGCGAGCGCTCGCTTCGCACCAGTGCTATGTCCTTCTTGCACCAATTTTCAATACGACTGTTGAAGGAACTGTGACCGGTTGGCTAATAATCTAGCAAAAAACTTTGTTTTTTAATAATTCTTAAGTTCCTAAAGCAAAGCGACCCATAATGAATGCCTCGGGCACGATTCATTTTGACGCTAAGATGTCAATAAATGCAATTAGACAATTTAATTTAATTATGTGTTTTTTTGTAGTTTAGCGAAAACCTGTTATCAATCAACTTTATACGCAATTTAAAATTTATTAAACAAATAAATTATTAGAAGTCAATATTCTCATATTTACCACTAATTTAAAAATATTTTATTGGGAAAATTATAGATTTTTTTGTTGTAAAACCAAATAACTTACCCGAACCGAACTCGATGCAAATTATATATGGTGCCTACGTAATTAAGAAATGTTTATATTTGTTTAATGAACCTATATAAATAAAAAAACAAAAAAAAATAAATATTTCAGTACTCGGACAAATAAAATTTTAGAGTGGGGGGGGAGTCAGAGATTAATTTGTAAGCATTCAAAATATGGTCCCATTTTATGGTACGGAACCCTTCGATACACTAAACTAGTCAGTTGGCAACACCGTCCCGTAAACCCGAAACAAAATCGTCTCTGAATAGAATAAAATATTCATGTTCTATTCGTGGTCGTGAAATGCTTTCTGACTGACAGCCATTCTGGCACTTATTCCAACTGAGCACAAGGACCGTTTTCGCCAACCTCCGCTTCTGCATAAATTCCAGCTGCCGCAGCCGTCTAAGAACCCAGGAGCCGGGTAGTAAACAAAGGTTTGTTTCGCTGCCGTCTATATAAAAAATACCT
Source organism: Neomicropteryx cornuta (assembly GCA_020383195.1). Classification (NCBI taxonomy): domain Eukaryota; kingdom Metazoa; phylum Arthropoda; class Insecta; order Lepidoptera; family Micropterigidae; genus Neomicropteryx; species Neomicropteryx cornuta. The sequence continues at coordinate 194,179 of JAHKQU010000030.1, forward strand.
ATTTGAATAGGTGCATACCTTTAGAGTTAGACTAAGGGCCAAAATGTCATGTCCTACTTAAGACTGACCTAAATTTAAAGTTGGACTAAACCGATAAACATCGTATTACAACCCACTCTTAGCGTTAAGTCGAACATAAAAGTCCGCCTAGCTAAGGGCCGAAATTTCATGTCCTACTTAAGACTGACCTAAATTTTAAGTTAGACTTAACCGATAAACATCGTATTACAACCCACTCTTAGCGTTAAGTCGAACATAAAAGTCCGCCTAGCTAAGGGCCGAAATTTCATGTCCTACTTAAGACTGACCTAAATTTTAAGTTAGACTTAACCGATAAACATCGTATTACATCCCACTCTTAGCGTTAAGTCGAACATAAAAGTCCGCCTTAGCTAAGGGCCGAAATTTCATGTCCTACTTAAGACTGACCTAAATTTTAAGTTAGACTTAACCGATAAACATCGTATTACAACCCACTCTTAGCGTTAAGTCGAACATAAAAGTCCGCCTAGCTAAGGGCCGAAATTTCATGTCCTACTTAAGACTGACCTAAATTTTAAGTTAGACTTAACCGATAAACATCGTATTACAACCCACTCTTAGCGTTAAGTCGAACATAAAAGTCCGCCTAGCTAAGGGCCGAAATTTCATGTCCTACTTAAGACTGACCTAAATTTTAAGTTAGACTTAACCGATAAACATCGTATTACATCCCACTCTTAGCGTTAAGTCGAACATAAAAGTCCGCCTTAGCTAAGGGCCGAAATTTCATGTCCTACTTAAGACTGACCTAAATTTTAAGTCAGACTTAACCGATAAACATCGTATTACAACCCACTCTTATCGTTAAGTCGAACATAAAAGTCCGCCTTAGCTAAGGGCCGAAATTTCATGTCCTACTTAAACTGACGTAAATTTTAAGTTAGACTTAACCGATAAACATCGTATTACAACCCACTCTTAGCGTTAAGTCGAACATAAAAGTCCGCCTTAGCTAAGAATCAAAACAACTACTACTTAAGCCTTAAGTCAAACTTAAGTCAGTGTTAAAATACGCTGCTAGGAGCGATTTCAGTACATTAACGGCGCTACAGTCGCCGTGTATTGCCATCTGTGGTTTTCGTCTCGTACTGGATTTTATATTTTCTAACTAATTAAAATTGACTGCATTTACATATTTTGAACATCTTCAATTCAAGCAAAGTCCTAGTAATCCTACAGCTGACAACATAACCTCAAAATGTCAGATGACGCGTCATGTCAAAAGTTATGCGACAGATATTGTATACACAAACCATAGCGGCGAGTAACGAACTAATCACGAGTGCGAAAACATAATCCTAACAAAGTCAAACTTAAAACCAGAATTCAATTTAAGTCATGTTTAAAAGTTATGTTGATCCTAACTAAGAAAGACAACATCCGATCAGAAAGAATGCGATCTTCGCTCGTCGCTCGAAAGGCGACCGATAGAGTGGGATCTCTAACGTTTGTTATGGTGTGTAAGCCCTTGGCCTTGGAAGCTTATGTTTTCTATGATATATTATTATTTTCTGTGAGATTATAATTTTTCATTAAATTATTATTTTTTTGAGTCTGAATTTAAGTGAAAAATCTTCTTCTATCGGTCTAGTAAGCGTTACATTGCAAATAAACAATATGAAAGAGTCACAGCGTGCCTAAAAATACTAATGCTAAGCAAAAGGAGAAAGATAATGTAAAAATTAGTTAGTTTCACTAAAATTAATCCGAAGACATTACATTCGGCTTTACCTAAATCAAATGCCTCATCACTTCATAGAAACCGGTCGATTTGAATCACGGGTTTGGGGATTACTTCGCAATTCTAATCCTAACATAAATAAAATAAAACTGACTTCAAAATAAATTGACAACCCAAAAACTAAGAAATAATACGCACTAAAAACTTCTTATTGTTAGGAAATAATAAAAAAAAACGATCTGCCTAAACGTTGAAGACGGCGGAAACATCGATATGTCTGATACTGACATATTGATGGCTGACTTTAAAGTTTTAATGGATTCGTTTTGTTTTTATTTGACGATGGATTATCTGTTATTTTATTTGATTACTCTCACTGCACAGATTGTCACTTGGGACAGAGATATTCACTAAAAGTAACCTACTTAGAAAACCATTCAGCTATTTCGTAATGGTACTGACTGCTGCTTCTAGAAACCATAGGGAAAGTAGGGTTTGCCAATAGATTGTTTGGTTGTTTAAAATATTTGCACCCGCAGCAAGAAATTTGCTAATCGAACATAATTGTAAGCAAATCCTATACTTGTACGAACTGACTGATTATTGTTAAGTAATTTTTGGTTAGATTTACTATATTTCTTTTAAAAGATTTAATTTAAAAACATTTTACTATGATAACAAAACAATATGTCGTCGTGGGCGAACAGCTGACGAAATAAAATGTCGTTAACTGAAAATTTGGTAGCAGAACCATAATATTTTGTTGTTTTTACTTGTTACCGTTTTATTTTGCTGTGATTCAAATCAAAATGGCGGTGCGATCGTGAAGTTTATAGTTTGCAAAAAATATTGTAGCGATAACTAGATATTAAGTTATGGCATTTGCATTGAGAAATATGTACTTCCAACCGAGATATCGATGTGTAACTCCAACAAAAATTATTGCTATCACTATATCAACCATTCTTTATGGTTTTCAACGTTTTAGAACTTTTTTTGCGCCTAGGACAAAATGGACATCTGCAATAGTTTAACTTATCGACAGCCGCGTCACGCAAAACGAATTGGTTTCTCTTTGCGGCGTCATTTTTTTGTGACGCGGATAAATTATGAAAATTTATAAAGGTAGTGTGTTTGGCAATCGAAAACTTTCTATATAAAAGACACCCCCGACGGCTTCGACGAGCATATTTCAATCGTTAAAGTTCCCGGTTCGAGTAGGCAGGATGTGACGAACAAAAACCCAGCGAAAGTTTATCCAACCCGCGAAAAAACTCCAATTCCGCCTAGGGGATGCTCCAATCTGCTCAACTATCCGACCTCAACTGAAGTAACTTCTTATTAGGCTCCAAAAGCGGCTACTAGGCAGTTTGCGCCTGAGGGTTCCGTCACGTTTAACTCGAAATAAAGATCTATTCTTTATGCCCAAGTGCAATACGAATTATGCATTGAATTAATTAATAAACCGTATTGGTAAAACTTATAACCACAGTTTCAGCGATATAGGCATTTTTCATTTGCATAAAGGCGACTTTATACTCAACATAAAAAAAACTCTCATTGAACAGATATTAGTATTAGTATTCTCACGATCACCATATATATCCTTCATCGTAATCACAAATCCATTATTTTTATATTTTTTGTTAAAATATCATCCTTTCCTTATTTCATCTAATTAGATGGTTACATAATATTAGACAATATTTTACACTAAAGAGGACAGGTGAGAGTTAAAAATGCATTTTTATAAAACTCAGCGCTGGGATTAAACCGACATCCTGCGCTCTCAAGTACAGGACCTCTTTAGTACCTTTATAAATATTTAATATTTAAATATTTATAGTATCCTACGCTTTATCAAAAATTAATAAAGTTTTCTAAATGTTTAAATACTGTCAAAGATTGTGTCATTTATTTGTTCAGACGATTTACCGCTATTAAAAAAAACATCAAATAAGAGTCATAAATCTTTACCAATCAATTATATAAATCCATAAAATCATAAGGTCATTTTCGACAAAGCTCATTTTCGTCAAAACCTCATTTTCGTCAGGTCATTTTCGTCAAAAGCTCAGCCCAGGCTGCTACCACTAGACCTAAATTTGGCCGTAATTTTTATGCATTTTTGCATTTGCATTTTTAAAACTCAGCGCTGGGTTTAAACCGACATCCTGCGCTCCCAAGTACAGGACCTCTTTAGTACCTTTATTAATATTATGCTATCCAGCACTTTATCAAATAATTAAAAACTTTTTCAAAATTTTTCAATATTGTCAAAGATTGTGTCATTTATCTTTTCAGGCGATTTGCCGCTATTAAAAAACAATCATCAAATATAAGTTATATAACTTTACAACTCAATTATATATATATATATATATATATATATATATATATATATATATATATATTTTATTTTATTACATTAGCTGTGAGCGTGAACAAATGCCTCATTAGCGTGTGTTATTTGCCTTAATTCCCTACAATACCTATGAAATTTAAAATTTAATGTTATTAACAGTTGAGGAAAAAAAAACACAAATGCAGCTTGTATTCCTATTTATTTTTTGATACAATTCATTATCAATTTTAATTTTTTAAATTAAAAATTTAGTTTTATAAAAATGAGACTCGTATAAGAAAGAATAAGATGGCATTAATAATTTGTTTTGCTTGACAATGACAGACTATTGAATAACGAAAATTTTAAATCACACAAAATTCACAGCTCGAAACTCATTTTATCAATGAGCTGTTAGTAGTATGAACGTTTTATTTAATTTAATTTAAGGCGCCACCAGTCCCTAAAACGTGTTTTGCAACGTATTTTGGTGCATTTTGTTGAAGTTATTACCAACAAATGGCTAAAACTAAAAATACCACAATATTCTACATATATTAATTTAGTACTTTGCTTAAAAAAAAACGAAATACACCTTTTTATAGTAATGAAAATAAATAAATAAGAAAGTGTTGTTTTTTTTTTTGCAACGATTTTCTTTTAAGTTGTGTAAGTGACGCGAACCTAATTTTTCTTTCTAAAGATAATCTAGGAAACTACTTAAAAAAAAACACTTTTTTCAAATATTAATAATTATTTAAATACAAAAAACATGTTTCATCGATTCCAAATGTTACGAATTCGCGTTCGGCGAGTATATCCGTCTCATTTCTACACGTCAATGTTCGAATAAAGCCTACTCTTTCTAATCTCAAGGACAAATGCGTCCCGGGGCGCCTTAATGTATTTGTAACAAATATTATAGATAAATGAATGCATATAAAATAAATATTATAGATAACGCATATTATAGAGAAATGAGGAACTTGAAACTGATATATCTACCCGCCAAAACAGATATTAGCTCACTACTTTACTACCTACTCGACGAGTTTGTAGCTCGTAACTGGAAGAAAAGTGACGCGTGGGGGGGGGGGGGGGGGTATGCTCAAGAGAGAAGAAGACAAGTCGACGCACCTTTGCCCACTGCACGTGCAATTTAACTTCGTTAAAATCCTTGGGCAAAGTTAGTGCCCACAACTGGATACTTGAGGTGTGCCTCTGAAAGGCGTCGACGAGTCTGCGAGCCTTCAGGTAACTTTCTCCATTAAATTGGTCCTTTAATGGGGTACGTACCCGTATGCTGGAACATTTAAGGTTTCTTGATGGTAGCGTATTATTTATAAAGGTGTTTTTTTTAAAGGCGTGGTTTTCAATCTGGCACTACTTTTTTCGTAGTTGGTGTTTTTGACAGCTGTCACTTGATTTATGCTCAGTTTGGTTTGCCATTTCATAATGAATAGACTTACTCCTGAACAACGTGGCGTGGCCTCCAAGATCGTGCGATTTAACACCGCTGGACTATTTTTTGTGGGGTTATGTGTAGTCGCTTGTCTACGCAGATAAGCCGGACACGATTAACGCCTTGGAAGAGAATATTCGGCGCGTTATTGCTGACATACGGCCCAACTTGCTGCCAAAAGTGGTTGAAAATTGGGCCTCTCGGCTGGAATTTGTTCGAGTCAGCCGCGGCGGCCACTTACCCGAAATCATTTTTAAAACATAATGGCAAACCCTTATCTTTATAATAAAACTAAATTCTTAGCCATAACATCAAATTATATGCGTTTTATCTCTTCTTGAAACCCACGCCTCTAAAATCATCACCCTATATAAGAAGCTAGTATCCTCGTCCTTAGGCCGTGCATTTGGTACGACTGCAACCTCTCTTCTTAACTAGATTAAATGTCTGTCTTAAAGAAGGTAGTTCAATTTTTTCTTATTTTTTGAATATTTACCATCTACCAATAAACGAGCATTGCATTAAAAAATAACAAAAATATGAACTATCGATATAACACACGTTATAACATTAAAATCATTATTTTTTAGTACTAATAAATGAAACATTGACAGTTCGATAGAAAGTGTAAAATCATATTCAAATATCAAAAATATGACAGCGACTGTTTTTGTGTTGCCTCGTCGACGGTTGACATATTGGTGAAATATGTGGATTGATTAGATGATCTTTATTGTCTATGGATATTCACTTAAAGTTAATGTTACAAGTCTTAAACGCAATATATGAAACACTTGGCTTTAGCAAATAAGTACTTAATAATTAAATAAGAATGAAGTAAAGACACAGAGGATGTGAAGAAGATTTAATGAAGACTGACGCCGCCAAGAACCTACTTCGGCCAAGAAAACTTATCGTGAGAAAGGAATTTCTCCAGTACCTCACTATTTGTTTCTATTAACATACGACGGTGTGCGAACTGCAATCTATGCATTTTCGATACAATACATTTTTGAGAAATGGTCTTTTTACCAGCCGCTAATTAAATTTCTACGGAAATTCAAAGTGTGCGAATCGTATATTAAGCGATTTCGCACGGCACTGGATTTGTAACTGCCGACTGGCACAGACGCATTATTTATTACTGGCAAGTTAAAATGAATACAAAATTGTTTATTATACTATACAGTGTTTCAATACTAATAGTAATAACTAAAAAATAACAACACCGAACGATCTAACAGTGCCGCAGGCACAAGTGGAGATAAGAAATGAAGCAACTCACCACAGGTTGGTACCACGAGCGCAAGTAATCTGCATTGTAAGATTATGTTCTGGTTAAGGCGCCACCAGTCCCTAAAACGTGTTTTGTAACGTATTTTGGTGCATTTTGTTGAAGTTATTCCCAACAAATGGCTAAAACTAAAAATACCACAATATTCTACATATATTAATTTAGTCCTTTGCTTAAAAAAAAAATGAAATACACCTTATTATAGTAATGAAAATAAATAAATAAGAAAGTGTTGTTTTTTTTTTTGCAACGATTTTCTTTTAAGTTGTGTAAGTGACGCAAACCTAATTTTTCTTTCTAAAGATAGACAATATAATAATCTAGGACATTACTTTAAAAAAAACATTTTTTTCAAATGATAATAATTATTTAAATACAAAAAACATGTTTCATCGATTCCAAATGTAACGAATTCGCGGTCGGCGAGTATATCCGTCTCTTTTCTGCACGTCAATGTTCGAATAAAGCCTACTCTTTCTAATCTCAAGGACAAATGCGTCCCGGGGCGCCTTAAGTAATTTACGACTACTAAACAAGGTATTCACAGGGTGCCACTCTATAAAAAGTATCTGTATAAACCCGCCTACCGATCACATTGTGTATCGGATGGCAGTCGATTAACATACCCCGACTGTACCTGTGCGGCGTTGTGCCCGACTGTACTTTGAAGGCGATTTCGACGGTGAAAAATACCCCTTATCCGAGTCTTCTGCGCGAGGGTAATCAGCTCGGCGCAGCATCTCAACAGATTTATCTTGCTTAACCTTTGATGGACAGATGGCTTTATTTAACGCGACCCGCGGGGGCGGGGGGGGTATGCTTTCGATAACAAGAGCTCACAAATCAATTCTACCACCAATAGCCACCGAGCTATAATACACTACCTTGATATTTAGAGCGCCGAGGGTACAAATTTTATTTGTACTTTCTCAAAACCATATTTTTTGGTAAAAAATTCTGCGAGACAAAAGTTAACTCCACGTCTTAAAGTCCTCTGAAGCCATTTTAATCGGGACAATTCCAGATGAAAAAAAAACCCCCCCCGCTAGTTAGTCCTGAGATTTCTAGTGTTATTTGTTAATAAAGTATATTATAATTCATCATGGTAAGCGAAATTAAAAATAGTTCCTTACCTATGGTTTTGAGAAGTACAAATTTAGCGGGGGTTCAAAAAACTTATTACAAAAGAAACATTAACATGATATTCCCCCTTTCCTCTCCCTCCCCTCATCTTCTCCTCATCTCTTCATCTTGCATTTCTTAGGTTAAGGCGCCCCGGGACACATTTGTCCTTGAGATTAGAAAGAGTAGGCTTTATTCGAACATTGACGTGTAGAAAAGAGACGGATATACTCGCCGAGCGCGAATTCGTTACATTTGGAATCGATGAAACATGTTTTTTGTATTTAAATCATAATTATCATTTGAAAAAAATGATTTTTTTAAGTAATGTCCTAGATTATTATCTTTAGAAAGAAAAATTAGGTTCGCGTCACTTACACAACTTAAAAGAAAATAGTTGCAAGAAAAAAACAACACTTTCTTATTTATTTATTTTCATTACTATAATAAGGTGTATTTCGTTTTTTTTTTAAGCAAAGGACTAAATTAATATATGTAGAATATTGTGGTATTTTTAGTTTTAGCCATTTGTTGGGAATAACTTCAACAAAATGCACCAAAATACGTTACAAAACACGTTTTAGGGACTGGTGGCGTTTAAGCACTAATTCTATACTCACTCGGTGGAAATATTTAATTGTTTTTTTTTTATACTAGTATGTTGGTACCATTTTTGTTATTATTTTAATATTGTGTAATAATCCAAAAGAAGAGATTTGTATTGATTGTAAATTTGAAATACCGACCACGAGAAAGAAACGCAATTCTCGATTGAATTGACGGCGAAAAAGAGTTGTATGCCTTCAAACGAGGAGTTGTCTTCTCGCCTGAAGTCGCCCGTTGTCGTGTTTTGACCTCGCTTTTTGAGAATGCCAAGGAGTCAACACGGAGTGAGGTGCCATGGAGTTGTTGCCATGGTCCAGTTGAGAAGGCAGGGAACACTGCAGCGGTGTGGTGTAAGTGAGCGTATATATGAAAATATGTTGATTGTGTATGTGTGAGAAGTGAGTTTAGGAAGTGTGTGTTGACTTTTATAAAGTAGCATTTTGCTCTTTTTTTTTAATCAATAAATAAATAAATATTTTCTGCCCTACCCTCAGGCATTTTGCATAGAATTCATATTTTTGCGTTTCAATATTTATTGTATCTATATTTTAGACTCATAAGGTAATGATTTTAAATTAAAAAATAAACATATTAGTGCTACTTTGTTGGGGCAGATTTTAAATAGTTCAATTATAATTGTTAATGGTTTGCGCTAATTAGAAAAGTGTACCCTAAGAAGGCTAAATGTCAAAACTCATTAAAAAAAGCAAAGTTGCAGTTTACAAAATAATTAAATTCTTTTCATAGTAAATAATTGGAGATTGAACTGTCGACTCGAAAGCGGTTTTGAACAGAATTTTGTAGAATTAAAGTATTAGAGACGGCAGCTGGTGGCAGCTGGTGGCAGGAGATCGGAGACACCTCCTCAGGCGAACGGAAACGAGAAGGAAACGCCTACCCGCTCGTCTCCTAAACTCTTCAGCGGAAGGTGCCCCAACTTTCACTAACTTATGAGACTGAAATAAACAACCATATTATTTAAGCTTTGACGACATAACTATTATTTATTTAGTTAATTCTCGCAAATGTTACAAAAATAATGTTATAATGCCTAACTTGTCTAACTAGGCTTGTCGCCTGTTCTAGGAAAGACAAGTTATTATAAAAGTTTATGACTCAGCCTAGTAATTCCTTCATACAAATGCTGTGACTTTCTTATTCCGTTTTATCTCCTAAATATCTAGACTTCTATTATTTATTTATTTATTTATTTGTCGACAGTATTTTAACATCAATTACATATAATGCAAAGTACTACCTAACTAGGCAATGCCCGTACTAAAGTAGACTTTACTAAAAGCATCGTTCTTATAAGCATAACCGTCACACTGCGCAACATACAATTACAATTATTAGAATTGAATTGTATGAAATAATACATAATATATAAATAATAATATGTCTATGGAATTAATAAGTTAAATTTTTATTTTGCCTAAGAGTTAACAACCTCAACAATCAAAAGTTTGATTAATATCTTATTAACTGAATACAAGAATCGAGAAAATAAAACTATAAAAGCTTAATTTATCTTATAAAGATGCAAATTAAAGTAAGTTTTTAGACATAAATTGATTCTGTTTTTCATAATTAACCAACAACGGTAAGTAGTGTTTATGCGTTAGATGAGACAGAACGATTTAAAACCACGCGCGAGACAGAGAAGAGCCTCACCTTAAGGAGGCCTTTTAAATAGAGCATTTCGGAACTATTTTATAAACCTAAATAATATTGTATTAAAATAATGTCCGTTATTTTTACTTTTTATGAAGTTTATATTAAGGCGCCACCAGTCACTAAAACGTGTTTTGTAACGTATTTTGGTGCATTTTGTTGAAGTTATTCCCAACAAATGGCTAAAACTAAAAATACCACAATATTCTACATATATTAATTTAGTCCTTTGCTTAAAAAAAAAACGAAATACACCTTATTATAGTAATGAAAATAAATAAATAAGAAAGTGTCGTTTTTTTCGTGCAACGATTTTCTTTTAAGTTGTGTAAGTGACGCGAAGTTCTACAAGTTCAAAAAACTCTTTTTCAACACCACCATACCATTCTCATTTAATAATTTGCCTAGATCTTTACTAAAAAGTAATATTAAAACTAAAAAATTAAATACTATGATGTTAGAAATATCTGTTACGAAATCTCCGAAAACCATACGCTTCAATTGTTTCTAGATAAATTAACTTGGATTGTTAATTATTGTTTTAAATTGTTATTATAATTATACTTAATGTTAGTTTGTAATTTACTACTAAGCTATAAAAATATATAAGATTATTATAAATAAAACACGTGTGAAATACAGAATAAAATTATTTGAATATATTTCACAATTATTAATATCTGTATATTACACGCCTGCTTTCCAGCTGATAAGCCTTGGGCTTGGCTGGTAAATAAAAGAAAAAAAATGTAAATTTATTAAATAATTTACAATTTTTAAATAATTTTAAATAGTTTCCTTTAAAAAATCAACACACGCGAACAATTTACAGCTATTAAAAAAATAATGAAATTATCGTAAAACTTCCATGGGCCACGAATCTAAACGCATTTCACAAAAGAATGCCGATACAGGTCGAAAGTTTCCTTGGACAGCTTAGCTAAATACGGGTGAGATCCTAGAACCACTCATCCCGGACGCGCGAGGACCCCGAGGGACCGACGGGGCATGCAATCAATCAGTCACATCCATAAACCATATTCCTAATTGTATCCCTTGTATCCCCAAATATCCTAGAACGGGATATTCCAGGGCTAGTTTACGTTTATGAAGTCGCGTATTCTATTTATAATACAAGAGATGTTACATAATAAATGACGGTGATATATCATCTGTCATTACAGTAAATTTTTCACGCCTGAAAAGCTACGGGAAAAATATTTTTTAACATACGCAAGTATATATCAAAACAGTATACGAAACATTTTAAAATCTATGGAGGATAAATGAGTACCAATATTTTAAGTTAACAGTATCTTACCACCTTATATAGGGTGATGATTTTAGAGGCGTGGTTTTCAAGAAGAGATAAAACGCATATAATTTTATGTTATGGCTAAGAATTTAGTTTTATTATAAAGATAAGGGTTTGCCATTATGTTTTAAAAATGATTTCGGGTAAGAGGCCCAATTTTCAACCACTTTTTGCAGCAAGTTGGGCCGTATGTCAGCAATAACGCGCCGAATATTCTCTTCCAAGGCGTTAATCGTGTCCGGCTTATCTGCGTAGACAAGCGACTTCACATAACCCCACAAAGAATAGTCCAGCGGTGTTAAATCGCACGATCTTGGAGGCCACGCCACGTTGTTCAGGAGTAAGTCTATTCATTATGAAATGGCAAACCAAACTGAGCATAAATCAAGTGACAGCTGTCAAAAACACCAACTACGAAAAAAGTAGTGCCAGATTAAAAACCACGCCTCTAAAAAAAACAACCTATACAAAATTCTATTATTACATAAAATATATAAGTAATATACACCAATCTATTTGTGATTTAATATTTACCTAAATATTATTAAATTAACTCATAATTACATAGTTAATACATATTGTAGCAATGAGGGCCGTTTCACGAAGCGGTCAGGTTAGGATTATTTTTCGAATTATTATATTATAGAATGCCTTCCACAGCATGAGGGAATTTGTGTGATGAAGTGTGGTGTGCGAGGTGTGATGTGTGAGGATGAGGATAGGGGTTCTATTGGTAACTGATCTTCGTTTCCCTGCAGGTGTTATTACTTCTTCACTGTTTAACTAATGGCAATACTTCCTAACTATCCTCCCATAACGAATGGCTTCGCAGCATGTATGCAAGCCAAGAACTGCGATCGATAGCGCCTCGCCGACAACAAAAGCCATCAGATAAAGAAAACACGATAAAGTGACAGTGTGTAACTTTTGTTATTGCGTTCCAGTAAAGTATATTATTTCTCTTCAACCGATGGGAACAAGTGGACGCTCACAATAAGAAATGTTTCTCGACGCAGCACTTACAAACACTCTCATGGCAGCCATTTTGAATTTGGACATTTCCAACGTTTTACCCTGAAATGTATGAAATATAAATAAATTTTTTCGTTTTTTTTTTATTCTTCGCTTTGTTCAGTCCAATACTTGAGATCTATATTTTTCTTTTCTGCTAAATTAAATACTTTCTGTAGTCGGTTCAGGGTCGAATTTAGACTTGATAAGGCTGTTCGAGATATAAGGAGCAACACAGGGGATTCCCCGCGTTTATAGTAAAATAAATGATATACTTTACACGTTCCATTTCTATTATTAGATTACTTATTTATTTATTAAACAAGTAATCATACAGCGAAATGAAATGAATGAAATAATTTTTAAAATTACCGACATTTACCAGTAATTTCAGTAGTCATAATTACCGATAATATCGGTTAACCGGTTATCGGTAATGCAAACCCTGGGTACAATAGCGCTTAGTGCTCCGAAAAGACGATTGGGCAGAGAGTATGGGATGTTCCAGACGTGCTGCATTGGGACAAATAATGCTGGAGTATATTTAAGTATATATGACCCTTAAGAAAGCTATAGTTTGCGAGGCCTTTACGCAAATCCTGCACTGAGACGGTTAATCGGATAGGTCCTGCGAAGATTGCCCGAGACTGCCAAGGGCGGTAACTAACGACTTCGCTTCTTTTCTCGGACTTATTTGTGATGACTGCGATTGACTTGGACTATGGAATCCCTTAATTGGGAGAGCTGTAACCAGATAAGAAGTCCCGCATAGCTGGCAAGCAGGTGCTTCAAATCGATTAAAGATGAGGAACAATAAGAGTGTTCTTAAAATGGTTCTGGTGGATTCTTCCGCAAGAGTGCATCTAAGAAGAAATTGCCTTCATCGATATAACACTAAACGTGTCCACATTGAGAATATGTTCCTGTAGATATAGTGAGAGCTGAACGTTTTGTTGTGCCTATAGTTCGATTCTGGTTAAAGTTATTTGTACGGACAAACAAACCAGTCTTGTAACCATTACAAATTTGGTTAACGTTACTAAAGTTTTTGGTAAGCTTAACTAACGTTTGGTACAACTGACTGAGCTCTGGTACACATTCACAAACTGCTATGTAAGTGTTCGGTAATGAAACAAAATGGCAGAAAGGCGAGAAACGCGAGTCATACTTGGTTGACGTAACAAAACAGACTTATAATGTGTACGCAACTTTTCATTTCAATGCATCTACGAGATTGTTTGGTACAGGGTACAAGGAAGCTTTGTTAGGTAAACGATTTATCAATCTTGGTCTTGGTTGTTTGATTCGCGTCTAACATTTCATTTGCACATGAGAAGCATAGCTACGCGTGCCAATGAAATGTTGGGATTCGTGCTTCGAACCAGTCGATCTTTGAATAAGCCGAAGTTCATCTCGCTTTTATACTGCACGTTCGTGAGGAGTATATTGGAGTATAGTCCCATTATCTGGAGTCCTCATGAGGTTATTTACGGTAATATCCTGGAGGTTATTCAGGGGAGGTTCCTTAGATACCTCTACCTACGTAGGTATCAATCAGAGGCTTTAACACACTCGAGTTTAGGCGACAAATCCATATTTTGTGTTATTTTTATAAGGTTATTCGCGGTTTCATCGAGAATCCCGTAATACTCGGTGATATTGGTCTCTTTGTTCCGGACCGTTTCACTAGAGCGCGGAAGCACACGTTATTTAAGCGGTTAGCGTGTCGTCCAATTGGGAGAGCAGTCGAATTATTAAATTCCATTTCCGCGGAGATTGATATTTTTGTCTGTTCGCCCAATGGAAAAAAATTGCGCCTAAATAAGTTTCACTTCGATAATAAAAATGGACCCATAACGAGGTTACTTCAGTACGAAGTATAAAAACTATTCGGACGCAAAAACCAAATATATTTAAACTTTTTTAAAAAACATTCTATCATTCAATTTAAAAAAAACAAAATATTTCACGATCGAATACGCGTGAAGTAAAGGGTGTTTTTTTTAGAGGCGTGGTTTTCAAGAAGAGATAAAACGCATATAATTTGATGTTATGGCTAAGAATTATGTTTTATTATAAAGATAAGGGTTTGCCATTATGTTTTAAAAATGATTTCGGGTAAGTGGCCGCCGCGGCTGACTCGAACAAATTCCAGCCGAGAGGCCCAATTTTCAACCACTTTTTGCAGCAAGTTGGGCCGTATGTCAGCAATAACGCGCCGAATATTCTCTTCCAAGGCGTTAATCGTGTCCGCCTTATCTGCGTAGACAAGCGACTTCACATAACCCCACAAAAAATAGTCCAGCGGCGTTAAATCGCACGATCTTGGAGGCCACGCCACGTTGTTCAGGAGTAAGTCTATTCATAATGAAATGGCAAACCAAACTGAGCGTAAATCAACTGACAGCTGTCAAAAACACCAACTACGAAAAAAGTAGTGCCAGATTGAAAACCACCCCTCTAAAAAAACATCCCTATATATTCGTGCGTGATATAAATCACATCTCATAATTATAGGTGCATTTGAGATGGGGCACAAATGAGGGAGATGAATGTGCGACGCAGCTTCCCAAGGGATTCGGTTTCGCAGGGGGTTGGGAGTAGGGAGTTGGGAGCTCTTAATAGCGTAGGATGTACCTTTTATAAATTCGTACACATGGAGCTGCGGAAGAATAATTAATTTTCTGCAAATGACACGTGGATTATTAATATAATTACAACCCGCATTAGCTTGGACTAATTGATAAAAATCTGGTTTTCCATTTAGCGTGCAAACGCAAATCTTCTGATACTTTAATTTACGATATTTTATTTATATATATACAATTTAAACGAAATAAATGATAACTAAAATCATATCTCGAGATTTCCATAAAATAGTTTTGCTAATTCAGAATCCCAAGGTATGTAAAAAACCCTACTAACTATTTTCTAGATCCGTATTGTTATTTTTGGTATTAAAATACATTTTTTTTAATATGATTTTAGTAAAATAATAATAATTTCAAAATAATGATGAAAGATGATTGCCGGCTACTTATTAAAAAGGGAGGTGTAAACGCGCATTCGTTTTATAACAATTATTTGGTTTTATAACAAGTAATAACAATAATTACATACGTAGAAGTATAATATTTTAAATGCACGTCTAACAAATACAATTTAAATGATTATTATCTAAATTAAAACAATAACGCCAAAAAAGTCTGCAGCAAATTTGTTGAAAAAAGTTTTTAATTATAAGCATTCGAAGCTAGGCAGTCGTCGTTAGTGGTCACCGTTCAAATGTTGTAATAATTCCATCTGGTGTTCCTCAAGGAGCTCACTTGGGGCCTTTACTGTTTAATGCATATATCAGCGATATTGGTAACTGTTTCCACACTTCTGAACACAATCTCTACGCTGATGACATGAAAATTTATTCAGTAATGTCTAATTTGGACGATTTGCCCTTGAGATTAGAAAGAGTAGGCTTTATTCGAACATTGACGTGTAGAAATGAGACGGATATACTCGCCGACTCATTTGGAATCGATGAAACATGTTTTTTGTATTTAAATAATTATTATCATTTGAAAAAAGTGTTTTTTTTTAAGTAATGTCCTAGATTATTATATTGTCTATCTTTAGAAAGAAGAATTAGGTTCGCGTCACTTACACAACTTAAAAGAAAATCGTTGCAAGAAAAAAACAACACTTTCTTATTTATTTATTTTCATTACTATAATAAGGTGTATTTCGGTTTTTTTTTAAGCAAAGGACTAAATTAATATATGTAGAATATTGTGGTATTTTTAGTTTTAGCCATTTGTTGGGAATAACTTCAACAAAATGCACCAAAATACGTTATAAAACACGTTTTAGGGACTGGTGGGGCCTTAACAAGACCTCGACCGTTTATCTGTATAGTGCGCAAATAATAACATTGACATAAATTCAACTAAGTGCAACAAGATATCTTATACGAGAAATATTATAAAAACCAATTTGATAATACATAATTGATACTACATGTGTTCATCTAGATCAAGAATTGATGGGCAATCAACATATATCCTATATTGTTGACAAAGCATACAAAATACTTGGCTTTATATTTAGGTCAAGTAAGTCTTTTTCGGGGACACGGGCTCATATAACCTTATATTTTGGGTACTTTCGCAGTCAGAGTTTGGTCTATGCAGACTCTCGAGGACCGGCATACCAGCGGATATGGCACTGCTACAAACTATGCCAGAAACTCTGTTCTGTACCCGTTTACTCGATGCCTACAACACCAAATTCAGCGAGGTCGATTTACTTGACCTAAATCGCTCAAATGCCAATCTGATTCAAAATGAAAGCGTTGAATATTAAAATTAACTATACACAACATATATTCATACATACACAACCTCACACCCTCACTAACACTTTTATACAGTACACATAATATATACACCTAAATTATAGATATAGCTCAACAAAGTTTTAAATATTTTTGTACATAGGCCCTTTGAAAAAATATATATGCTGCTATTTCGCTGTATATATACAGTTAATAAATAAATAAAATATACATAAACTAAACATTGATCCTAGCAAAGATGGAATGTTAGTTAAATTGAGGAATAAATGTTATGTGAATTGAAATAAAAATAGATTTTTAGTTTATTCTAGAAAGTTTAGAGATATTTTTATAGGTTTACGCGTATTAATATCTTATTAAAGCATACTCTTAAATATTCATTGGCATCAGTATATATATTACGCAAAAAATTAGGAATTGCAAACACAATACAACTTTGTATGTGGCATATACAAAGTTGTATTGTATAATTTACGGTCGTAATCGGGATAAACGGGTTCAGAGGGGGTGAATGTAGGGCAAAGGTGTAATTTTTCATTTTAATCTGTCTAACAAAGGTTTCCAATTAAGGCAAATCGCGTCAATAAGCTTTCAAAATGGTCTACAATATCCGGCCGCTTTCAGTCCTTTTTCAGGTATTTTTCAGACCGTTGAACCGCCGCCTCGCCGGTAATGAAAGGAATGCTCGCCGCTTCGCTGCTAGCGGAGCCAATATTCCTATATTTTTTCAAGATATACAAAAAATAATAGATGATGTACCTACGGGTTATTGAGATTGCTCTAACTTAAAGAATTCTTTTAAACCCTATAACCGCAATGGCCTGATCATCTATCAGACCGAGTTGATCTGGTACTACAGCTTGATGCTATTTATAGTCTGCTACATAAACCACAAAAATGTAACAGTTGATTAAAATGCGATAATTAACGCAAAATTTTATAAATAAATTAAATAATTTAAAAAAAAGAATGAATGCCGGTGACAAAGCTTTCTTCGTAGAAGCTATTTAGTTTATCAAAATTTGATACATTCTCCTCTTCAATTTGAATATTTTATTACAAAGCTAGTAAAAATTTTTATAAAAAAGATATTTAAAAAAAACATCCAAAAAAAAGCAATATTTTTGCGAAAATCAAAGTGAGCATCATTTTTTGGCTGTAGTTTGTCGATATATTAAATGGTAAAAATTGATACTTATAGAATGAAATATTAAACAACGTTTTGTATCGATGTATTATGCGAAAATAAAATAGGTTAAAATGAAGAAAAAAAATCTTTTTCAGGAAAGGCATTTCTTTTTTCTAAAATGCTACAAATTAAACATTATTTCTATATGACAGTGATAGTCACTAAATAAAGATACATAAACAACTAATTGTATTGTTATATTGGTAATACTTAATACTTAATTGTAACATATAAGTACCAGTAATTACAATTATATATAGAATATACCTACATATTCAATTATGTAAATTAATACTGTTGAATTTTTCAATAAAACTAAATAAATAAATAGAATTATCAAGGAATATTTCACTCTATAAAATACATATTTAACTTTTAGGAATAACGACTTAACATATAGAGTTTTACTTATATAATTTGCTATGTCAAAAAACGTCATACTGTTATTTTACATAAATTGTATATTCTACATAGATCTACATAGATCTTTGATGCTATGTTAATGTAGTTCGTTGGTTTTATCATTGTTTTATATGTATTATTTAATTTGAAACCAATGTCGAAAGAATTCCACTTCAATGAGGGTAGGAATTGAATTGAGGCCATGAATCGACTCGTAAAGCGTAATCTTCCATTTCGAGGAGCAAAGTTGTGACTCCACACACATACACACACACAAAGGCGAAAATGGGAAGAAATCCAACAGAGCGAGAACGCAGGTGTCATTCCTTCCCTTTTCATCGTCAATCAGCCAAAGTCCACAATTACCCTAACGTTTTAAACTAACAGACGCGTTTCAGACGAACCTTTTTAGGTAGATTTTATTAGGAAATCTACCTATCACAATGGGTACCACATGACTTCCGGAAAATGTCGACATATCTTCGTGTGTCACATCCCCAAGAAACCAAAACCACCCTCAGTTTAAAAGTTTATATATGTATCTATATCACTTTCTAGTGGACACTATAACTGCCGTAATTTCACATCAATCACTTTCAAATTAATACATAAAATTTAAGGGCACAAAAGTTCGTAAATGGCAAATTCAGAGCGGGGGGCCGAAAATGTGGTTTTTTCGAAAAAGTGAATCACTTTTTTAGTATAGGTGTTTTTTTTTGAGGCGTGGTTTTCAATCTGGCACTACTTTTTTCGTAGTTGGTGTTTTTGACAGCTGTCACTTCATTTATGCTCAGTTTGGTTTGCCATTTCATAATGAATAGACTTACTCCTGAACAACGTGGCGTGGCCTCCAAGATCGTGCGATTTAACACCGCTGGACTTTTTTTTGTGGGGTTATGTGAAGGCGCTTGTCTACGCAGATAAGCCGGACACGATTAACGCCTTGGAAGAGAATATTCGGCGCGTTATTGCTGACATACGGCCCAACTTGCTGCAAAAAGTGGTTGAAAATTGGGCCTCTCGGCTGGAATTTGTTCGAGTCAGCCGCGGCGGCCACTTACCCGAAATCATTTTTAAAACATAATGGCAAACCCTTATCTTTATAATAAAACTAAATTCTTAGCCATAACATCAAATTATATGCGTTTTATCTCTTCTTGAAAACCACGCCTCTAAAATCATCACCCTATATATAAGATATCGAATTCATTTTTTTTTTTACTATTCCTTTATATAATATTTATTTAACAGACTTTTGCACGCAGACGAGTCTAGTATCTCGCGAAAATAAAAAACTGTTCACGTCATCGTTTCAAAAAGAAAGTTTTTCTGCAAGAATTAATGGAGTGTTTATGTTCCCTAATATTTATATGAAATTGTATGCAATAATGCATTCCCAAATTTCATTTTAGGCAAACAGGTCATTTATTACAGGCAAACAAATGAGTGTTTCGTGTATGTCTTGTTACTTAACTCAGTCAACAGAGTTGAGAGAAGCGCTATTGAATATTTTCAGCGACGAAAAATACCTGGCCGGATTCGATCCACTGAGGATTAAACCGGGGACATTTTGATTTAGAAGCGAGCGCTTATACCACTGCGATATACTCGTACATACGACATACATACATCCATACGTCATTTCCAAAACACTAAAAATGAATGGTGACATATGTCAATAAAATGAGGGTTTCACTCTCTTATGAAAGCAGGTTTGGCTTCGGAGAGTAAAAATAGTTGAACTCGGCGGAAATATCTGCTCTAAATGTCTAATTTTGGAACATTGAAAATCAATACGTCCAATAATCTACATTCGAGGGAAATCACACAATCATTGGTTGTTGGGAATAAGGCCCTACGGGTTGTTTTAACGGCGCCATCGGCGCGCGATGACTCGTGCCCACGGCACTCGGTAAGGGTATGGGGGGAAAATGGTGAAACACCTGTTTGTTTTTAAGGCGCCACGGGACGCATTTGTCCTTGAGATTAGAAAGAGTAGGCTTTATTCGAACATTGACGCGTAGAAAAGAGACGGATATACTCGCCGACTCATTTGGAATCGATGAAACATGTTTTTTGTATTTAAATAATTATTATCATTTGAAAAAAATGTTTTTTTTTAAGTAATGTCCTAGATTATTATATTGTCTATCTTTAGAAAGAAAAATTAGGTTCGCGTCACTTACACAACTTAAAAGAAAATCGTTGCAAGAAAAAAACAACACTTTCTTATTTATTTATTTTCATTACTATAATAAGGTGTATTTCGTTTTTTTTTTAAGCAAAGTACTAAATTAATATATGTAGATTATTGTGGTATTTTTAGTTTTAGCCATTTATTGGGAATAACTTCAACAAAATGCACCAAAATACGTTACAACACACGTTTTAGGGACTGGTGGCGCCTTAAGAAATAAATAAATATTAATTTTCAAATCCGTAACACCATCGGTTTCTGAAATGTTGGTTACAACATAAAAGTGTTCACACCCTCTTTTTACCCCCTTAGTGGGTGCTAAGAATGATGTACCTTTAAAATTTCAGACCTTGAAATTCGGTACTTGATTTTTATAGGGCGTCAGGTTTTACTTTTTACGCGGTCACTAAAAGCAATTATTGGTTTTTATTTAATTACAGTTTCATTATATAGAAATTAAAAAAACAAATCTTTGTATATTTTAGACCCTTCATTCGCCTTTCAATTACTATTTTTCTTAAGACTCTAATGTATTTTATAAGAAAGCAATTCAACTGAAAAAGAATTATTAGCAGATTATCATTTATTAAATTTCTCAGAAATAGAATTGAATTTTAAAAACCTGCCTTTAGCACATTAATCACATACAATCAATGTATCTAATTATATTTTTTTTTTTATAATTAAATACCAGTGGTTACCAAATATTAGGCCTTAGAAAAACGGGTCTAAATGAATCGAAATTAATATTTATCCTTAGGCTTCACCTAAGCGGTTTGAGCTATGCGACGATGAATCAGTCAGTCAGAACTTGGTATTTTATATATGGTATAGATTAATGGGATACGAATCCTTATCAAAATCATTGATCATTGGTCATTTTTGTGACCTCTAGGTCACAAAAATGACAGACATTTAAATTATATTAGGTAAAAAAAACTTTAAGAACATCTTAGGAAACCGTTACAGGGGTGTGGTATTTAACCACTGATAACTGTTTTCTCTACTAGCTGACACTAACATATTTAAAGACTATGGAAGATGACGATAGTATTATAAGTTTATTTATTGGTTTAGTTGCCGTTGAAGTGACCTAAGTGATCTCAGAAACGGTATATATTCATGTCAAAAATATTCTTTTAACAGTGGAAAACTTATATCTTCCGTATAAACTATGTTTTGTGACAATAGCACATTATTATCTATAAAGTTTGTGAGTTTGTTTGCTCGAGGCAATCTCAGAAACTGCTGCAGAACTTCTGGCGAGATTTGTCCATGCAAATGACGCACTTTCCATAACACTTCAACCAACACATTCAAACCCATTTCTTTCTATTTTATTTAAATCAATTTTATTCAATTCCGGATACAGTAATTGATTATTGTTCACTAATAATGGTGTATTGAAATAACATTATTTTATTTTGCAATAAACTAATCAAAACTAGTTTCGCAATATTATTATAAAATTGATTTAGAAAGGTAATTCTTATATTGAAATCAAGAAAAGCAACACAATTAAAATTTATAAAACCTGAATAGAAACAGTAAATTTTACCATTTTTGTTTCACATTTAAATCAATTTTTTGTTAAACATCACTAAATATTGAATGACGTAAATTAACTAATTTACTACATTTACTTCGCGATTTTTTTTTAATTTCTTTTATATCACCGTATATACATCATTCTAGATATATTTTTAGTAATCTAGTTATATTTATATTTTTAAATGTTCGCATTTTATTTTTTACCATAATACTTTGCTAGGTTGTTATTAATAAATAATTAGTGATGTTTTACAAAAAAACGATGAGTTTGAAATGCAGTTTAAGAAAACATTTTAATTTTTCCTGGTTGACGTTTTTATTAGATTTAATTTGCAAGACCTACATATGTTTAATTAATATAATTTACATTCCTTTTTTTACTATTTCAAAAGTAGTAGTTTTAGATTTCTTATTTTATTTTTGAAATTATATGATTATTATTACCTTTTTAAAGGATCTCGATCATAAAAATTAGTACGGCTAAATGTTTGTCGTAGAAAAATAAAATGTATTAACTTAATCCAAATATTAAAAAAATCGATATTTACAGTAGAATTGATTTAGTTAAAATTAACTTTTCCGTATGGTTAGTAAATTGAAATATTTGCAGTTTAGCACAGGGCTGTATGAACTTTATTTCAGTTTATCTCAAACAGTATTTTATTTATAATCCAAATACAATATATTTTAAATAAATCGCTTAACCTCCAAAGTTCACAAGATCTTAGCTTGATTTTTTTATTTCATGCCTTGAAATTCTTTTAGTATTTGGGTTTCTTTTAGATAGATATATATTTTTAACTATTCATCGCACGATTATAATACGTACCTAATTTGTATTTTAAACTTAAATAAAAAATATTGCAGATAAGTAATAAAATCAAAATTATAATAAATTTTCCTGGTAATTAAAAATCGAAGCAGCTATAAAAAAGTATATATATATACAAGAATAATTTTATGTCGGTAGATTTTGATCATATATGATGTTACTTGTAAAGCATTAAAAGTAACTATTTACTATCATTCAGTCAATCAAATACCTGGAACTTCTCGGAAAATCAGCAATGTGTCGATCAATCTCCAAAAATCGTCGATAGATAGCGTAGCCGCGCGACGTCCCGCTATTTGCCGAGCGTTCCCGATTAGTCCCGAATCGTTGAGCGATGTGACCGCGCCGAAGTCGCTCAGACGAATGAAGCCCTCCTGGAATGGCTCGATTGCCTATAAGGCTCGCCGAGAAAATGGCGAACGCGGAAAATTGTATTAAGACCTTCTTACACTGTCGAACTTGTTCGAAAAAGGTGGTATATATTTATATGAGTGAAATGGACAGTTTTGACACAAATTCTAGAAACAAACACGTACCTGTGTTGTAAAAACCTACCTTCCAAATTAGTGCTCCTATTAGCAAATGTTAAACATGCAACTACCGAACTTATATTATGTAGGTTGTATGTTGATAAACGTAAATCCTGTATATTTTTAATGTTTTTAACAAATATACCTATTTGCTAATAATTATCTAATTCATTTTTCATGCGATGTGACCTAATTAATAATGTCACAATAATAAATAAATAAAGAAAAAGTGAAAAAATTAAAAAAGTTAAAAAAAGAAAGCGTTTTGTTTCATACATAAATAAATGTAGTTATAAAAGCACATTATTTTTGCAGTAATAACAACAATAATACATAAACTTAGAGGTATCTATAATATCATAAAAGAAGAGTATTAAAGAAATATTAGCATTTTTTTATATACAGCAAATAAAAAATTTATAATTTTTTTATTCCTTACACAATTGAAAGTGTTAAAACCATTTATTGCTACTAAATAAAAAGTACTTACAATTAAATAATTAAGTTTTTTTATAAACAAGAAAAAACCAGTTTATCCTGATAAGAAAAAAAGAAAAAAATATATATTTAAATAGAAGATAAAAAATCGAAAAAAATAAATATGTACATATATCAGTATGTTAAGTTACATTTTATGGATAGATTTAACTAGTTTTTCAACACCGGGTTGGCGGCTGAGGTCCTGCGGGCGGCTCTATACGCGGCGAGTCGTTCTTATGGCACTCGGGATGAGTCGCTTCACGACTCATCTCTAAATTAAGAATGTACACTGTGTAGATAACAGAAAGAAATAACGTTGACGTTTATGAATTTAAATATGTTTTCAAATTGTTGTCACAAAGTGTTTCAGACTGACTTATTTTAATTCTTAATTTTATTTTGATGGTTATACCTTAGAATTGCTTTAGTATAATATTAATAATAGATATATTTTTATGATTCTGTTATATAAAGATTAGTCTACAATTAAAAAAAAAAAATTTAACTCAGCACTGAAAATTATAGACGTGAATTTATGCCTACCATGATTCAACTAGGTCAGACTTTGTTATTTTATATTTAATAAATTGTACATATTATTTAAGCATAAATAAATGACCAAGTGTCATGCGTGCTTAATGTCTTTTCATATCTAGGATTGTTATCAGATGTGAAATGAGAAATTATGGTGTAAATTTGACGTATTTTTAATTGCGGAAGGCAAACAAAGTACGACCATGAGAGTCTACCTAATGCCTAACACATTTTAATTTGTTACCATAAATAAGTTTAGTAAGTTTACCTACTAAAGCGCATTTTTCGTAAATTTTAATATTAAAATTCATAAAAAGTACTTGATTTCGTTGATAATATGGTGAATAATATTTTTTTTTTTAATAAACCTATCAAACGAACGATTATACGAAAATAATATTTAAGAAAAGGTAACATAATACTTAAATAGTAACCTCAAAAAGTGAAAGCTTGCAAATTTTTGAATTCAAAAGGTGAATTGCCAGGGTCCTGGGTTTGTTTCCCGAAAAAATAGAATTGAAGGTGTTCATGAGGCCTTCCACGTTCAGTTTAGTGAATATGATACAGCGTGATCATCTCATGAGATTTCAATTTTTGAAGACAAGAGGATTATTGCTGTCATGACTTTAATATATATATAGGGTGATGATTTTAGAGGCGTGGTTTTCAAGAAGAGATAAAACGCATATAATTTGATGTTATGGCTAAGAATTTAGTTTTATTATAAAGATAAGGGTTTGCCATTATGTTTTAAAAATGATTTCGGGTAAGTGGCCGCCGCGGCTGACTCGAACAAATTCCAGCCGAGAGGCCCAATTTTCAACCACTTTTTGCAGCAAGTTGGGCCGTATGTCAGCAATAACGCGCCGAATATTCTCTTCCAAGGCGTTAATCGTGTCCGGCTTATCTGCGTAGACAAGCGACTTCACATAACCCCACAAAAAATAGTCCAGCGGTGTTAAATCGCACGATCTTGGAGGCCACGCCACGTTGTTCAGGAGTAAGTCTATTCATTATGAAATGGCAAACCAAACTGAGCATAAGTCAAGTGACAGCTGTCAAAAACACCAACTACGAAAAAAGTAGTGCCAGATTGAAAACCACGCCTCTAAAAAAAACACCCTAAGGTAATAGCTTCGACTCATTACAAAGTAGAGACTTGTGTGTTAGTTTGACTACCTAGGAAGGTGTCTGGTCCGGGAGCGCGGTGAGCAAAGACTGCAAACTGAAGAGTACTGTCGTCAATTATGAAAACTTACCAGTGAGAAAGGAATTTATTACCCGTCTCAGGACGGTCTAATTTGACGTCGCGACGTGTGAAATGCAACTCAGCATTTTTCCAAACAAATCAAATGCTTGTGACTTTCAATTGGGGAAAATGCTTACGGTAGACACTAGTGGCGGCGGTATAGGGTTTTTTGCAACTTCAAAAGTGCTACTTCAAATTCACTGGATTGTCATCGAAACTGAAGTATATCGCAGTCGGTCGGTCATCTGGTAAAACGATAAAAATCCCAACACTTTGTCTATGGGCGGTAGACAAAGTCAAATAAAAAAAAAATAATCATACAAATCACGTTTAGCGTTATGTTTGAGCATCATTTTTAAGATAACTGGAAAATTGACTGGAATCAACCGCGCGCCGCCACTCAAACCATTTACTCAATTAATGAATACTAATAGAAATTATTATAACTAAAATGTTTATTTCATTATTATTCCATATTTCGATAATATACACTACATTGTATATTATCTTGGCATAGTAATTTCTTACACGACATATACACTCACTTCATAGGAACTATATATTCACAAACGCACACATGCACATCTTAGTCAATTAGCATTTGCTATAGTATAGTGCGTTGGGAGAGCAGTCGAATTATTAAATTCCATTCTGCTTTCTTTTACACCTTTGCGAGATCAGCGTGAATTATCTAAAATTTTTTTGTTCGCCTGGGAGCGTTATTTTTAATTATAGTTAGTTACTGTTTTTTTGGATTTTAAGGGCGTTTATTTCTTATCGTATTATCATTTTTACTTGTACTAATTGAACTTGTAATCGAAAAGGGGGAAAAACTGTTAAATAAATAAACTTAAATTTAAACAATGCCTATAGTTGTTTATATTTATAACATGAGTTTTATTGGATAAAATTTAAAAAGAAAATGTTGTTGAAATAATCAAATTTAGTCAATCTTTTGTTATCTACATATATATTAAGTGTGAGGGTATTTTAAAAGATTTGGGCTTGATAATAAATGATTAATCAACAAAAAAAAATGATAACATATTCTGTACGGAAAGAACCTATATCAAGTCTGTTGGCCAATGTTATATTAAATTATATTATGTTGAATCAAAAAAAAAAATATTTATTCACAGAGTCTGTATGATAAAATAATCCAAGACTTTTTCACGAGGTGGATTCACATTTCCAAGAGATCCTGGTCTAGTGGTTAAAGCGTTGGACTACTGATGCAAAGGTCGCGGGTTCAAATCTGCACATGGTCATATCATTTTTAACGCTTCATTACCACCATCTCCCCTGACTCTAGAACAGGCATTTTGTCTTAGTTGAGTAGGACCCAAAATAATGGTAGGATGACCTAGGCCACAGCAGTTCTTTCTCTAAAAAAAAAAAATACTTTTATGGAAATTTTTATAAGTTTGACTCTTATAGCCAATCCTTACATTTTATATCTATTGTGATACGATCTTTTATTCTGCAAATTATCAGTTAAATATTATTTCAAGATACCCAAATTATAAAGAATAAACACTAATATTATAAAAAAATATTTGTTTAGTTTTTTAAAAATATTTTTAATTTTGAAATTACACACATATATCCACATACACACACACATATATATATATACATCGCAAAATTGATACACATTGGTTTAATCATTATTAAATTGTTAGGCGAAATTCTTTTATTTAGTTCGATTATTATATTTTTTTTATTATTGACTGTTTTAAGTTTTATGATTCAGCTTTTCATTGCTTTGATTATTTAGAAAATATTAATTATATAATATGAACCTAGTAAAGATAAAACTTGTACGGTCTAGAAATTTTTGTAAAATAATTAAATATTGCTAAACGTAAACGGTATAATTATGCGAACAGTTTTATGTACGATTTGTCATATTTGAAATAAGTTGTTTTAACCGCTGTTATGCCATAATTTATGTCATAAACTAGTACTATTAGTATTATATTTTTAAGTATTAAACAGCACTTTAAGGGACACTATTCTTACATTGTAAAAAAAATACAGTAGAATCGTAATTTGTTGTAACTACTTAGTAACCGAAGTGTATTGTAGTACATCTGTTTGATAGACTGTACAGACCAATTCTTGTAGATTGATAAATCGTACACCTAACAAAACTTTCTTGTAACTTGTACCAAACAATCTCGTAGATGCAGCATTCAAATGAAAAGTTGCGTACGCATTACAATACTGTTTTGTTACGTCAATGAAACTGTCAGCAGACCCGACGCTTCTCGCTTATTCCGGCATTTTGTTTCCCTATCGGAACACTTACAAAGCAGTTTGCTTAGCGTACCGGAGTTCAGTCAGGCGTACCAAACGTCGATTGAGCCTACTGAAACCTTTAGTAACGGTAACCAAATAGTCTGTTAAGGTAACAGCACTCAGTTACAGGAATTTTCATGTGTTTTTCATGTTGGCAACTGCATACATTTTTATTATCATTATTATTTCAAGTATGAAGAGCCGAGTAATTAAACAGTTGAACATTTTCGTTTATGCGAGATCACGATTACATCCAGGAACTATATTAACGCGTATTGGAGTTAGGAGCTCGGAAGTACGACTCGCAGCCTCGCACCTGGAGAGCATTCCTGCGAAAGTTTCCCGAGGGAGTTTCTCTCGCCAACGCGAAATTATTTTATCTGCAAACAAGATATTGTAGTCATTGAGTTATCTCGCTCGCCTAAAGTCCATTCAACTTTCGGTTCGTTTCGGCGGATTAACTTAAGTGTAACTCCATTTATAATCTATGGGGTTTAGTGGAAAGTTAAATGGGATTATTTTAGAACGTATCAAGAAGGCTAACTCAAAAAAAAGGAAAAATTTCTCAAACCCTCATCCATCATCTTCTTTGAACTGTCTGTTTACAAAAATCGGATCAAAGCGGTGAAACGTTTTGACCAAACCTTACGGTAAGGGATGATGAAACATGTTTTTTGTATTTAAATAATTATTATCATTTGAAAAAAATGTTTTTTTTTAAGTAATGTCCTAGATTATTATATTGTCTATCTTTAGAAAGAAAAATTAGGTTCGCGTCACTTACACAACTTAAAAGAAAATCGTTGCAAGAAAAAAACAACACTTTCTTATTTATTTATTTTCATTACTATAATAAGGTGTATTTCGTTTTTTTTTTAAGCAAAGTACTAAATTAATATATGTAGAATATTGTGGTATTTTTAGTTTTAGCCATTTGTTGGGAATAACTTCAACAAAATGCACCAAAATACGTTACAAAACACGTTTTAGGGACTGGTGGCGCCTTAAGGGAGGTATGATTTTTTGAACTTTGAAATACCTTTTCCTCCCACCTCTAGGACCAATGGTTGGTGCTATCAAAAATGTTTACTTAGATAAGTTATAGATCCTTATCTAAGGAATAATATAAAATATATATATATATAAAATTTGCAATCATTGTAATACTCTGATCCCATATAGAATCAATTCCGAAACCCTCGTAAAATAAACGCTGTTTGTTGAAATTTTACCCGAGTATTATAATCGAGATAATAATATACCACCGTGCCTTTGTTCTCCTCTCTTCTCTTCTTCTTTTTTAATGCTATTTCTTTTTTTTTATTATGATTCATTCTCGTTAGCTAGTCTTTTTAATTTCGAGCAGAAGGCACCATCAAAGCTTTGTTAGCGCCAATAACGTATGCTTAGGCCCGTACTACATCAAACCCTAAATATAATTGATGTGACCAACGAGCTATAAACTCGCAAGTTTTGAATTTTTCTTTAAGTGAGGTTCACCTATATATCAAAACAAGTCATATTCTAACAATACAAACATAATCCAATCAAAAAATCGGGAAGAAGTAAAAACGTCTATATATATGTACTTTTCTTTTTATTTTTAGCCATGACGAGTCATTTTAATATATCCTCCGTTGACAGTAAGTTATTCTTGTAAATATCCATTAAACCATTCACTTCTCATTCATTATAAGTCATATTCGTTACATTTTCACCGTTTTTCATAATTATTGTTACTTTTTTAAATATTTTTTTACTACTTTATTGAAAGTTTGACCGTATTGCATAAGTGCACAGATAGATAGGTGGAGTGAAAAGCTTTCATAAGATACAGGCCTGTATTTAAACCAGCGTGCATTACCGCAAGCGATGCAACTATCTGTGCTTTCGGTATTAATTTTTCTTTGAATATTCTGGTTATATAATTTATTTGAAAAAAAATTTAATCCTTAAAATATTAAAAAGCATTCGAATTTTCCAAATTTTAGTACTGTCAAACTTTTATTTATGGTAAGCTAACGGTGTTTACCTATTTTAACATAAAAATCATCTAAAAATATATATATACTAGCTGACCCGGCCACGCGTTGCTGTGGCTAAAGTTTTTGTTATATTACATTATAGTAAACAATCTAAGAGGAACAATAAGAGAACATCAGTCACGGAGTCCACTATGCTTTTTCACACAGATGGTATTTGTAAAAAAATATGGTGATCTCCTTATTTGACTTTCTACTACTATAACCCTTTAGTACAATTAAATTATTTACGAACAAAGACGAAAATGTTGATGTTGGTATACAAATTCACTGGATTGAGATTTGAAGGGGAAGTACGTTGAACACAATTAATTAAAATGTTCTTACACTTGATACTAAGCAGAAATCAATAGGTAAAAAATAAAAATTTATCAGATTTATTATTTCCATTTAATTTTATAACAAATATAAGTATATTACAGTATAATACAGTAAATTACATGTGACGCTTAAACTCATGAATGAGGTAGGCAAGGCAGACAGTCTTAAACTTTTAAACATTAATATCTTTTTTTTGAATTATAAATACTTTCAATTTCAATTTAATTTAACACCAATCGGTGCACAATGTTTTTGGTTAACCTGTCTTTAGCTAACACAAATAGATTCGACGGTTTCCCAACACGTGAACACGCAACATATAGTTGCCCATGAGAAAAACATGGATTTTCCAAATCTAAACCACAAATGGACATTGTTTGACCTTGAGATTTATTTATAGACATGGCGAAAGCTAAACGAATTGGAAACTGTAGCCTTTTGAAGGGTATGGTAGAATCTGATGGTATCATCGGAATACGTGGCAGCAGGACCACTTTTCCTTTAAACTTCCCAGCCAAAATGGTTGCTTCAAGAATGTTTCCGGTGATCTTTTTGATGACCAAACGCGTACCGTTACATAATTGAGGTGGATTCAAATTACGGAGGAGAATAATAGGGGAACCAATCTTTAATCGAAGATTATGTGGTGGCATTCCAGGGATATCTAATGAATTTAAAAATTCAATCGGAAAATTTACACTTTCATTTTCATCAACAACAGTATCGATTGATTTAAAAGACATCAGATCGCCTGGTAACAACTGTTGTATCTGGAAGTTAATTTCGTCAACATCAACGTTTTTGGCTGCCAAAATCGCCCGTTGACTAAGCCATTCATGATTCAAATAATTATTCTGTATATCCGGGAAAATACTCTGAATCAATTCAGTTTTATCCTGAACAACAGTGCAAAAATTGTCTGGTAGTTTAATGCATTGCGTATTTGGTTGCAGTTTTATTTTACCGTTCCCAATATCTAGTAGTTGTTCGGAAAATATTAGTGCTGATGGATCATTTTGCAATTGTACTCGCATATTTATGGTCAATCGAAGTGTTTCAACACTTCGCCATAAGAATGATTGTTTCAAACATGCATTAATCTCATCCGCGAAAGTAGAGCGAGGTATAACCGGTAAGGTCTGCCGGAAGTCACCAGACAAAAGTAAGATAGCACCACCGAAAAGTTTATTATTGCTGTTTAAATCTTGCATAGTTCTGTTTAATGCTTCAAGTGAATATTTGTGTGCCATTGTGCACTCATCCCAAATTATTATAGAACTCTTCCGCAACACTGCAGCTATTCCACTATTCTTTTTGATGTTACACATTGCATCTGGTTTATTATGAACGTCCAATGGCAGCTTGAATGTTGAATGTGCTGTTCGCCCACCATCCAGTAAAGTAGCCGCAATGCCTGACGATGCTAATGCTAATGCGATTTTTTGTTGCGACCGTATTTTGGCAAGAATCAACGATATTAAAAATGTCTTACCGGTTCCACCGGGTGCATCCAAGAAAAAAAAACCGCCTTGTTCAGCAGCAACAGCCAGCATAATCCGATCATAAATAATTTTTTGTTCTGCTGTCAGTAATGGTTCACTGTTCATGATAATTGTTGCTAAACTTCCATGGTCATATTGATTTTCTCGTTGTAAATCGGTATTGACTAAGTCGGTGGCTGGACGATTAGGTGATGGCATACCATAATGATTAAGTGGTAAATTTGAAATAAGAACACATAAATCCTCGATCAAGACCAATGCTTCATTGTACATCTCTGGTGTATAATCTATGTTTTGGCATTGATTTGTTTGTCTAATTCGGTGCAAGATGTCTTCTGTCATACAATTTTTATATTTTTCCCACAAAGTTTGTGCTTGCGAGGGATAACATGTCGCCAAAATAATTGCAAACAACTGACGAATGTTATTCGGTGTTGATGTCAACGCAGCATCAGCAAGCGCTAAGTCCCAATGGTTATCGTCTTCTAGCAATTGCAGTTCACGACATGCATCCTGGTATGTATTGAATACTCGACCATTAGCTGTTCGTAAAAATTCAAAAGACGTTGGTCCGGGAACATTCACCAATAACAAACGTAAATAGAAGCACTCACGTTGCTTTGGATGTACCGTGTAAAGTCTCCCCAATGTCTTAGCTTTGAATATGCCTGTAATGGAAGGATGTGGTTTTCCTTGTTTCCGTGGCTCCCATTTTTTACTGGATTTGTTCCATGTGAAATAACGTGGAACATCACCATACACCAATGTCTTCGCGAATTGGCCAAAAACATCAGGTTTTTGACACAATGTAAAAAATTCAGTTAGAGTCGTTTTCGGAGCTTCGAACGCTCTTTGGAGAACATTTTCTTCAGTGAAGTATACACGTTGACCGTTTTCAAGATGTATTGCCAGATGTTGGACAGCAGGATCTCTTTCGTGGATGGGAAAGCTGAGAATATGCCAAATAGCTTCATTGCTGCTAATGTATCTGCCCATTTGGTATCGTGCTATTTCGTCATTTTTATTTATGTTTTTTACTTCAAATATGGCCAAATCACTGCCTTTGTTTACATATTTACAAATATACTTAATTGATTTAACAGAACTGCAAAGCTCAACATTGATATGAGCTTTGTAAGTTTTTGAAAGTAGTGGTGAGTAAGTCATCGCATCTTGTATGTATTCCTGCATGTTCCGTGGACTGCCGATGTAGCTTGAAGGTAAAATGAAAGCATTACCGATGTCATTGGGATTTAAATTTCCATCGATGTTTCCAGCAACAGCATCTCGTAAGTGAATATATTCTTCCGATCGTAGTTTTGCCTGGTTGAATCGAAGGAATCGCAAGCGTTCGCTTTCGACCTTAGCGTACATATCAACAATGTATTGATGGAACAGCTGACGATATCGAAGGATATAATTGTCTTGATGTTGTCTAACCATTATTCGGTGTGCGTAGTAGTTCATTGAGCTAACTTTATTATTTCTGTAATCACCTAAAAAAATAAAAAATAAAATGCAATACGAAATTAAAATCTATACATACAGTAAGAAAGTAAATAGATAATTGTCAAATTTACCGGTATTTGGATCATACTGTTTGATATTAAGGTGATATTCATCTTGTCCTTGCCAAAATATCAATGGATATTGTAGTGCGTCATATAAACGGTGTAGATCCGAAATCGTACTGACAGTGTTGTCTCGCCGTGTAATGTTTATAGATCTTTTGTCAACTGGATCACCAACCATGATAACAGCAACCTCATCAACAGTTGGAGCGTTGAATCTACCAGCATGTTCACCTAATGGTACTTTGTCGGCTTTTATGACGATTTGATAATTGTCATTTTGCAGTCGTGGCGAAACTCTTTTGATCAATTGAATTAGTTGATTTAGTTGGATAACCATCAATATCCGTGATCGTGTCATTCGTATGTGGCTTTGGGAAGTTTTTTTTACATTTTCCATTTTCCATGCACGGTGAGGTCATGTTGAAAACACCGCATGGCCCATGGATCATGTGTTTGGTGACAATATCAAATAATTCTTGATCAATTAATGGGTCTGGAATTTCGGCTGAAATTATTTGATCGATTTCTTCAGGACGGATTCTATCTTTAAGCCAAACCAAAATGTGGGCATGAGGCAAACCTCGCTTTTGCCACTCTATCGTATTCAGCCAACAACGTGTGATACCAAAAATTGTATATTTTACAATAAAATCAATTAAGGATTTCAATTTTTGTTTAAACACACGTGCAGTTAAATCATGACGATGAATGGCTTGTTGTCCTGGCAATAGTAAAGTTTGTATCTCTTCCCAATTCGGATTACATGTGAATGTAATAAATAAATCCGGTCGGCCGTAATGACGTACGTAAGTCATCGCATCTTGTATGTATTCCTGCATGTTCCGTGGACTGCCGATGTAGCTTGAAGGTAAAATGAAAGCATTACCGATGTCATTGGGATTTAAATTTCCATCGATGTTTCCAGCAACAGCATCTCGTAAGTGAATATATTATTCCGATCGTAGTTTTGACGTTTGCGTTTTGACGTTTGCCGCTCGCGTTGTTGAGGTTAGATTTTTTCGGTGGCATTTGACTGAAAATAATAATTTTCTTGTTCTTATGATATTCTCTTGAAGACGTTCGTTACACTGTTCTTGAGATTTTTGTGCATGACCTTCTGCTGTCCTGATTCTTTGAGCTGGATTTCTTGATTCAATTTGTTCTGCCAACTGATGGGCTCTTTTAATACGTTTGCGTCGAATAACTGTCACTGTCAAATAATAACAGACATTAGCGCCATCAACCCAGTCGAAAGGTATCGACATCTGTCAGTTTTATGACTGCCAAATAATAACGGACAAAAAATTAGCGATAAATTAAAATTGCGACTATAATTTGAGATTTAAACTATCCTATCTCTCAAGTGCACATCGAACTGCACATGGTGTTCAAATTTTATTATAATCGGTTAAGTGTTTTAGGAGTCCATTGAGGACAAACATTGTGACACGAGATTTATATATATTAAGATATATATTTACATAATATTTGACAATATTTTACACTAAAGAGGACAGGTGAGAGTTAAAAATGCATTTTTATAAAACTCAACGCTGGGTTTAAACCGACATCCTGCGCTCCCAAGTACAGGACCTCTTTAGTACCTTTATAAATATTATGCTATCCAGCACTTTATCAAATAATTAAAAACTTTTTCTAAATGTTTCAATACTGTCAAAGATTGTGTCATTTATCTTTTCAGGCGATTTGCCGTTATTAAAAAGCAATCATCAAATATAAGTCAAATAACTTTACAACTCAATTATACAATTATATATATATCCGCATATGATTTCTATATTTCTGCTTGGATTTTAAACCAGTATAATCCGATATTAGGTCGGCTTTTGTTTATTTAACTTAAGCTCTAAGCTTATTATTTAACTTAAGGTTTAACTAAGATTTCTCCCTCAAGAGAAAATTTATACACGTATTTACGAAAAAACTTTAGGGAAATAATCATCCTGTGATATTAAAATGAATATCTTTTCACTTTAATACACGCCACGTTACGGGCCCCAGATTACTCTACAACAAGCTATGGGATTTAGTTGAAAACTCAATCAGTTGAGGGGACGGATTGGAATCGAACATTCTAGAGTCAACAGAAAGCCCGCTTCGATACGAATTCGACCGGCAGATATTCGACCGAGTGCGGCTCTGCAAACTTTATTCAGGGCAAATAAACACGCTTCATCCTGCAGGAATACAGCAGGATTCGATGCCCGTATAGTACATACCTAGCCGTTGTTTGGGCTATATCAATTCGCTCCAGTTGGCAACTCGGAAACGTGGACTATCCGGGCAGAAGTCCTTCGTGAGCCGACTAGCGGCTTTGTTAAGGTAAAGGTTACAATAACGTCAGGTTGTTATATAGGGTGTTTTTTTTAGAGGCGTGGTTTTCAATCTGGCACTACTTTTTTCGTAGTTCGTAGTACAATATTTTAAAAACTACCACACTAAATTGACAACCACTTTTTGCAGCAAGTTGGGCCGTATGTCAGCAATAACGCGCCGAATATTCTCTTCCAAGGCGTTAATCGTGTCCGGCTTATCTGCGTAGACAAGCGACTTCACATAACCCCACAAAAAATAGTCCAGCGGTGTTAAATCGCACGATCTTGGAGGCCACGCCACGTTGTTCAGGAGTAAGTCTATTCATTATGAAATGGCAAACCAAACTGAGCATAAATCAAGTGACAACTGTCAAAAACACCAACTACGAAAAAAGTAGTGCCAGTTTGAAACCACGCCTCTAAAAAAAATATCCCTATATAAGGTAATAAAGTGGGTTTGAACTCAAGTACACAGGATATTGTTGTATTTTTTCAAATGTGGTAAAATCATTTAGCATAATCTATGAAATATTCAGCATAGGAAACGGTTCACTTTTACGCTGATTTTTTTCGCATCTAAAAGTATTTTCGACTGATTGAGTGAAAAGTTCTCCCTCATCGCGAACAGCGCGACAGTTGTAAAATTTACAGTTGTAAATTTTACAGTTCAATATTTGCCCAGCATTTATGATGCAAACGCGACGTGACTTTCTGGAAGCGAATTTATCTTCTGTTCCTGCTGCCAACTTTTACTTAATTTCAACTTTAGCATACTTACAAAATATGTTGTCGAATAAATTGTTAATATTTTCTTTTCGTGGTTCTGAGCTATAAGTAAAGGTATCTCATTCTGTCTTATATATTTTGATTACTGATTAGGTTATCAATCCTATAAAATACTAATTTACTGTGCGACAAAGCCGAATTTGGCATTATCTTATTATATTGCGCACATGCGGGGCTCATGTTAGCGTAATAAACCTAAATAGTTATAATCCGAAAGGTTTTTAGACAGTTTTTTTTATTTAGACTTAATATGGCAACATGGAAAGAGGAGAAAGGTGATTAAGGCGCCACCAGTCCCTAAAACGTGTTTTGTAAAGTATTTTGGTGCATTTTGTTGAAGTTATTCCCAACAAATGGCTAAAACTAAAAATACCACAATATTCTACATATATTAATTTAGTACTTTGCT
This sequence comes from Neomicropteryx cornuta, assembly GCA_020383195.1. Lineage (NCBI taxonomy): Eukaryota > Metazoa > Arthropoda > Insecta > Lepidoptera > Micropterigidae > Neomicropteryx > Neomicropteryx cornuta. The sequence goes on from JAHKQU010000030.1 coordinate 231,313, forward strand.
TAAAAAAAAAACGAAATACACCTTATTATAGTAATGAAAATAAATAAATAAGAAAGTGTTGTTTTTTTCTTGCAACGATTTTCTTTTAAGTTGTGTAAGTGACGCGAACCTAATTTTTCTTTCTAAAGATAGACAATATAATAATCTAGGACATTACTTAAAAAAAAACATTTTTTTCAAATGATAATAATTATTTAAATACAAAAAACATGTTTCATCGATTCCAAATGTAACGAATTCGCGCTCGGCGAGTATATCCGTCTCGTTTCTACACGTCAATGTTCGAATAAAGCCTACTCTTTCAAATCTCAAGGATTAAAAAAACGCCTTATCCACTGGCCTATATCCGCCAACTCAATTGACAAATATGTGAGCATTTCATAATTTATATTTCGTTTGGTTAATTGAGCACTATTTAACCAGGATCTCAAAGCATTTAACCATTCTGCAAAAGGGTTTCATCCTTGTTAATTAATTCAAATACTAATCTTGGATGTCAACGCCAAAACCATTAATTCAGCTCGTCCTGCATATTTGAGTAATATCTTACCTACGCCTTAGTTACTAAGTTATTATTTATTAATAAAAGTTTTTTTTTTAACCGGTAACCATATGCGCATATAAAATTCCCCGATGCGATGATGGCTTTCTGCTGGCAAAATAATAAAACTATACCCAATTATTTACTATGTTTGTATATTAGTATGAACATATATCACAAAATTCAGTTTTCTAGTTTTAATACCGAAATACGCGTACTTATTAATTTAATAAAAAAACCGGTCAGTCACGTTTAGAACAGACGGGGAATATGTATTTTGGTTCTTAAACAAATAAATAAACTGTTAAGAGGACAAAAGAAAATAATCTTTCATTTTATTAAGTATTTTATTTAGTTATTGAACAAAAAATTCGTACCAGCGTTTTCAAGAAAGTTTATAAGTAATTATAGTATTAGTTTTGCGTTATACATTTATAATATAACTTTTTATTAAAAAAAAATAAAAAAAATTTATTAAATACTGAAATAAAAACGGTCACCATATTGCCGTAATTTTAAATTATAAAAAGAGCAGTGTTGTCATTATTCAATATTCACAGTTTTATTTAAACTAGGTTGCCCAGTGGCCGAAATTTGTAATTCATTATACCTCTATAATCATTGCATATATGTTTTATTAAATTTACTGTTAATAAAAGTTAAAAAAAAACCTAATTACAGAATATATTTATATTTATTTTTTGATACAAATTTTTGGATACAATTCATTGACAGTTTTAATTTTTACATGTAAAAATGAGACTCGACATTAATAGAGGTTATATTATGGCATTTATAACTATTTTTGCTTGAAATTGACAGATTATTGAAAAAGGAAGATTTGAAATTACACAAAATTCATAGAATCAGTAGTATGAACGTTTTATTTTATTTAATTTAATATATTTGTAACTCATATTATAGGTAACCTTTAGTTTTCAACACTTTTTCTACATATAAACTTTTACTATGCCAAATCTCGCACTCCTTCGTGCGCGCAATAATGCTTTAAAAGGGGTAATAAGATTTCCCTTCACGTTTTAATATGTAAATTATCAGTAGATTACTGATCTACTGATCAGCTGATCAGTAGATTAGTAAATGCCCTAATTCTCATATTTCTCATAGTAAAAGATTAATTTGATGGTTTTTTTAGGCATATTCCTTACACCCACAAATTGGCAATCAGACCATTGATCCGAAACAAATGGCTAGGCAATGGAAGGGTTGCAGGTACCCCGAATTAGGTTCGGTATTTCATGCTTCCACGTTTCCTCTGGTGGAGGAAAACCATGGTGAGCACGCAGGGCCGGAATGGGGTGGATTAAAGAATGACGACTACATTAGACCTAAATCCTCTCGTGCCAGCTCTTGGACTGTTTCAAATAGAAACGCACTTAGAATGGATTAAGGTTCGTCCTACGAAAAACTTTAGTAACGGTAACCAAATAGCCTGTTAAGGTTACAAGACTCGTTCGTTCGCTCGTCCAAGTAACTTTAACCAGAATCGAACTGTAGGCGCAACAAAATGTTTAGCTGTCACTATATCTACAGGAATTTCTTATAAAACCTACTGGATTTTTTCTCAGTCTAGTGAGATTATTGGAGGGTATGTTTGTTTTATTATATTAATAATTAAATTACCGATTTTGGAGTATGGCGGCTTTCAATTGTGGAATCTATACTTCATTCTTAATGGAAAAAGTGCAAATTAGGTTAGGTTAGGTTAGGTTAGGTGAATTAAGATTAACTATGAAGAGAGCCGAGTTCAGGATGCTGCATTTTGAAAAGACTTTAGAAGAGTAAATACAGATTTCTTAAAAACTGTCGCCTTCGAGAAAACCCACCTCCACCTTGTTACAAGAGGTATGTCGATTATAGAAAGACGCGATACATTTATTCCGCCCAACCCGCCCAGTCCGGCCGCCCTGTCTGCGAAGTCATAAAGCACGAGGGTCGCGGTGTTCCATTTTCCGGGTTTCGGCTTTACGGGCGGGTGAGACTCCCTTATCCCCCTTATCCCCTTATCCCGGCACGTCCTCAATATTTGTCAAATCATCTGTTCCGTCTCGCGCCCCGCACTGCGGCGATGTTGCCAATCGAAAATGCCTATCGCACCGCCGATACATTACTTATGATGTGCATACGAGCACGTGTGTATTTGTACTTAAACAACGTGTGTATTTGTACTTAAACAACGTGTGTATTTGTACTTAAATAATGTGTGTATTTGTACTTATACAACGTGTGTATTTGTACTTATACAACGTGTGTATTTGTACTTAAATAATGTGTGTATTTGTACTTAAATAGCACGATCCTCGTTCGGATTATTTGCAAAACTACTTTTCTATTCGTTTTTGAAGTTATATTTCTTTGCGCCCATTGGATTGAGATGTGATGTTGGTCGAGAAAACGCGTCACGCGTTAGGAGTAAAATCCGTAGAGTGCCTTTTTATACGATTTCATTTATATATCCTGTCTTGTTGTGTGTGTGTGTGAGAGTGGGTGTGTGCGAACGGCCAAAGAAGTATAACTTCCACCTTCTGGTACGACGCAGACCCATTTTTTTTATAGTTAATCTATTATGCTCTATAGTATGCCGAGCGAACCGTACTTAAATGGTATCAGTCTTAAGTCGTCTTTTTTACATTTTAAATAAAGTATTTCTCGGAAGTGATAAGGATTATAAAACTAAAAAAAAATGAAATTAAATACACTGAACCTTCGTCTAGTTCCATTTCTGACTATTTTTTGTAAGTTATTCCGTCTGCTGAGTAAAAAATAATAATCTTGCGGTGCCTATATTTATAGGGTTTTTTTGAGCCATTTTAAGTCATAGTCTATAGAAAAAAAACCTCATCTAGAGATAAAAGTTATAAAGCAATTTTCAGTTTTAAATAAAATATTAAATTCAAGTTGTTAATAAATTCATTGATTTGTGTGTGTATATTTGTGCTTAAAATTAATTTTTCACAGGATTTTGCGAAGGTGTTTTATACACACACTGTAATAATTTATAAACAACCTTTCTTAGAACTGGTAACTCTTACCTAGTTAGAAAGTGATGGACTGGTACCACGGCACGGGTGTTTTATTTTGATATTTAGTAAACTGAACATTATTTTACCGATTTAGTTTAATAAAAACTTTGATTGGATTTCGTGATTGTACAAATAGTTAGAAATATAGTTTATCAGTTTTAATGCATAGTTTTTATCTCTTCCTTATTTATACCACAGGACTTACACTTCTTTTATCAGTAAAACACAGAGAAAAAGAAGAAAGGTGATTTCTTTGTTTCTCATAATCGAATAATTATATTATTTTATCAAAGTGATCAAAGCAATCTCGCGCCAGATAAATCACTGTGTCAAGAAACGGTGACTTCATGGTTTGTTTTATGATGTAATTAATCATTTTAATATCGTGTTAATTATTACCTAGTATGTTATCGGGACTATGCTGCTAAATGCAGTCGGACTGCCGTCTTGTTATCTTCATTATACAAAGCTATTTATAGGCAGTCACAAACTTGCAATCTGAAATTATACAGCAATTAAAAAGGCGATTTCAAGCAAACGAAACAAGGTTGAAACAGGGCTTTTTGGCTTCTAAGTTAATCAGTAAGGTCAAAACCCTTCAAACAACTCTAGAAAATATATAAAAATAGTGAATGTGTGTTTGGTGTTATTAATAATTGATTCTAAATTCGCCAGATTACTGGAAAATTGTCTAGAATTCTTTACACATTGCCTGATAAATTAATACTATTAAATGATATTACTATTGGACATTATTCAAAAGTATAATTGCGATGTTTTCCTGTTTTCTTCCTGGCATATATTTATATTCATTCAGAATAATTTCTGTATAACATGTTGTGGAATTTCTCATTTTATTTATTACAAAATATTATTTTAAAGTTTTTGGCAACTAAAACTTGCGCCATTTGCAATTGCAGCATAAAAAATCGTATTTGTACTCCAAACTCGAGGAGTTCTATCTCCAGGCGCGAGAGGGGCGGGGGAGGGAGGGGGCGATTGATATCGTACGTACGATCAGTAAGCGGAAAAAGTGCAGCCAATTCGTTTTGGCCGGTGATCAGTAGTGGGACAGCCTTTGGCTCGAGGCCACCGGAAGTTTCGACTGAGACAAATGCACGTCCCTAATAGTGATGTTCCACCTACGATAACCCAGCAACCGTGGAAGCGCTTGCCCACATTATCGATGAAGATGAGATGATGGGGAGAATTGATTGTAGTAGATGATGGTGTTCATTAAACTGAATAATCACCTATGTTTATTTCACATTGCTTACTGAAACCACGTAGGTATATAATATAGGGATGTTTTTTTTAGAGGCGTGGTTTTCAATCTGGCACTACTTTTTTCGTAGTTGGTGTTTTTGACAGCTGTCACTTGATTTATGCTCAGTTTGGTTTGCCATTTCATAATGAATAGACTTACTCCTGAAAGTAAAAATCGCGTCGTGGGCCTGTGGCGTGGCCTCCAAGATCGTGCGATTTAACACCGCTGGACTATTTTTTGTGGGGTTATGTGAAGTCGCTTGTCTACGCAGATAAGCCGGACACGATTAACGCCTTGGAAGAGAATATTCGGCGCGTTATTGCTGACATACGGCCCAACTTGCTGCAAAAAGTGGTTGAAAATTGGGCCTCTCGGCTGGAATTTGTTCGAGTCAGCCGCGGCGGCCACTTACCCGAAATCATTTTTAAAACATAATGGCAAACCCTTATCTTTATAATAAAACTAAATTCTTAGCCATAACATCAAATTATATGCGTTTTATCTCTTCTTGAAAACCACGCCTCTAAAAACATCACCCAATATTTGACTTCAGATATTAGTAATTCAATAACGAAAATAATAGTGTGAACTGAAAACTAATAATAGTGTGAGACGGTGTGCGAAAAACAACTATGTATTTTCGACACAATGGATTCTGAAATAAGAGAAATTATCGGATGCATTTGTCCAGTCGTTAATTAAATTTCTACGAAAATTTAGTGTGCGAATCGTCTATTAGGCGTTTTCACGCAGCCCTGCGTTTGTACTGAAATACTTTCAAATCTCCTGTGTCATGATAATATTTTACAGTTTACAGATACAAATATTTGTCTTACAGGTTTGTACAGCAAGCGCGTGTGAGTGAAAAACATACTGGCTGTAAACGGAATGTAATTTACCGTACGTTGTAAACCTCTACAAACGTACGATATTCTAGGAAAGCCCACTGAACATTCGTGTATCTATAATAGTTTACAAGTCGCAGCACGTTTAGTAGGAAGGCAGTTTAAATATGAGAAACTGCCTAGTTTCAAACAGACATTTTGCAAATTAGCTGGAGGCTGTTTGGCAATTAATAATTAGTCGCCTCGCTGCTGATAATTCGAAGCGGGTAGTATTTGAGTGCGCTAATGGAAAGCGTGTATCTTCTACCCGCATTAGAAACTTTGTTACGGCATTTTGGACTGTATCATTAATTATTTCAACCATCTAAAAGCGTTTTTAAAAAAGAAAAACAACCTATCTGTTGATTTTTTTGCGGAGTGTTTTGGTAATGAAAATTGTAGAGTTAGAGGTCAGGAACAATGGGTTAAAAGTAGTACCCAAAGTGTATGTTTTATTCAAAATTGCAGTAATGGATGCAAATAACCGAACGAAATATCGCACGTATTTTAGTTTCTTATTATTGATATGTACAAAACTATGAAAATGTTTGTTTTTTATATTTAATATTATATTGACAGCTTTTGTAAATAAAACTCGAATTATTCACCGCCAAGTCCATCAAAAACGCTCTCAATTCACTAGCGCACTTTTCAGAAAAACAATTAAAGTCAAAGCAACTGGCGAGTTGCCGTGTTATTTCGTCATATGGCGAGTTATCTCGTCATATGGCGAGTTATCTCGTCATATGGCGAGTTATCTCGTCATAGGCGCAGAGTGTGTTTATCGATAATTTTATAGTTTAACTAAATTAGACATTTCTTAGACAGCGAATTCCTCCTCATTCAAGGGTGTTTAATCTAATTACGACATTTAGGATGTTATGATAAAAACGGGTTAATATTCGTTTTTATTCAGTTAGAGCATTTTTTAATTAAACCGTTACTTAATTTTACAGAATCTAAGATGTTAGGTAGATTTCATTAGAAAAGCTACCTATTGAATGGGTACGATGTCAAAATTTTCGAAAAATTTCTAATCTTTACGTTTCACATCCCCTAGAACCCAAAACCACCCTCACTTTAAAAGTATATCTATCTATATACGAGTATATCTATCTATATCACTCTGTTTTGGACACGATAACTGCCGTAATTTTACACCAATCACATTCAAATTGATACATAAAATTTAAGGGCACAAAATCTCGGTCAAGTTCGTTAATGGGCAAAATCAAACCAGAGTTCAAAAAAATGAATTTGGCTATAACTTTCTTAGTATATAAGATATCTAATTCATTTAAATTTTGTATATTTTCTTAGATTAGGGCCTAAAACTTACCTAAGTAAATACGATAAGGGCCATATAACCAACATGTTTCATCAGTTGGATCCGGTGACATCTACCTACGCTTTCCGGCATGCAAGAAGGGGGTTTTTCTTTAAAATATTTTACCATGTTCACATATTTCTACGAAGAGTCCTATATTCTTTCATCAGATGACACATCTCCAAGAGTTTGCAGCCTCCGAAGTTATAAATCCCCAATTGTTGACGTGGCGTCTCTCAGACACGCCCCCTGTCCTCCCCGCCCCCGGCTGAGTTATGGTGGGCATAAACGCGCGCGAACTAGATTTATGGTGTGGTAACAATGTAATGCCAACTAATATAAAGTGTAATGGTGTGCTCAGGTGCAACCCGCATACTTTACGACTCCAGCCTACCTCTCAATTCGGCCTACATTCCTGTACTACGCACTCGCTTAGGGTGTGGACACACTAATTTGCCGCGACGACAATATTTATTTATTTTAGACGGTACTCTAACAAAATATTGAAATACATAACATGTTAATTACTCTTAGACACTAAAATAAAAAAGAAAATATTATTAATATTCAAATAGATGTACTATTAGATATACTATTTATTACTCAAAAACGACCGATTTTTATGACCTTTGATTGGTTTTGTCTCCGCGACAGCTTGTGAAAGATAAATCACAAATTATACTAAACAGAAATAATATAAAATATATCTTCTTTAATACATACACTACAACTATGGATATTATACGAGTATGAATACATATAGATATATACTTTGAAAATGGCTTTTTTGAGTTTGATTGATAAGAGTTCCAAGTATACTTTTATAATCAATGCATATATATATATTTTTAATTCCGTTCTATCACGTCAGCTGCGAGCGTGTACAAATACGTCATTAGCGTGTGTCGTTTGCCTTAATTCACTGCAATACCTATGAAATTTAATATTTAATGTTAGTAACAGTTGAAAAACACACAATTACAGCTTGTATTTATATTTATTTATTGATTCATTGTCAGTCTCACTTTTTTCGCGTAAAAATGGGACATAACATTCATAGACGGCATTAATAATTATTTTTGCCTGACATTGATAGACTATTGAAAAGGGAACATTTGAAATCACACTAATTTCACAGCTCGAAACTCATTTTGTCAATCTGTCAGTAGTATGAACGGTTTATTTTATTTAAGGCGCCCCGGGACGCATTTGTCCTTGAGATTAGAAAGAGTAGGCTTTATTCGAACATTGACGCGTAGAAAAGAGACGGATATACTCGCCGAGCGCGAATTCGTTACATTTGGAATCGATGAAACATGTTTTTTGTATTTAAATAATTATTATCATTTGAAAAAAATGTTTTTTTTTAAGTAATGTCCCAAATTATTATATTGTCTATCTTTAGAAAGAAAAATTAGGTTCGCGTCACTTACACAACTTAAAAGAAAATCGTTGCAAGAAAAAAACAACACTTTCTTATTTATTTATTTTCATTACTATAATAAGGTGTATTTCGTTTTTTTTTTAAGCAAAGTACTAAATTAATATATGTAGAATATTGTGGTATTTTTAGGTTTAGCCATTTGTTGGGAATAACTTCAACAAAATGCACCAAAATACGTTACAAAACACGTTTTAGGGACTGGTGGCGCCTTAATTTAATGTATTTGCACTCCTTCTCTATATAAACTTTAACTATGGCAAATTGCACACTCCTTCGTGCGCGCAATATGCTTAAAAAGGGCTACAAAGTTTTCTCTTGGCGTATATAGATATTTTCGGACAGTTTTTGAAGGTAGATTTACAGATAAATCGAAATTGCGCTCTAAATTATGCGTCAGCACAGACTATCTGTTTGGTAGATTATAGCTACGGTAGTTTTCAAGAATATAAGTGATTTTCATTTATGAATAGCCTTAGCGTCAAGCCCCGTACTTATGCGAGTATGTCCACACCTTTGTGAATGATCGCGCGGTCTCGCATAGTCTTCATTTATCAAGTAACACGTGCCTCTGATGGAAACTAAACAGTTTTCCCATTATGAAGCTAGGCGCAGATATAGTCTACGAATTAAAAAAATCTTACACCCCAAAGGGGTACAAATCTTATGCAAATGAGTACAAAAGTTCTATTTCTCTCTTGCGCGGTCGTATTGCAGAGATTTCTGGCCCCAACCCCTCGCAGCCTCTTCAGATCTTCAACGAGCGCACAGCAGCCTCAGATGCATCTCAAGGGGCCGCGACTCTCCGAGCCTCATCTCTGGCCGAAGATTAAAAATGGCTGACGGAAGAGAGAGTCTGCCAGCATTTCAGCGGGATGAAAAGCATTGCATTTTATGCACAAATAATATCTTCGAGAGACTCCATCGCCCTCGCTCGAAAATCTGTCGATCTTCGACTTTCAGCTCGTGTTTAATATATGCCATATTCCACCATATGGTCGTTCGGTACTCCAATAACCTTATGTTGTTATTGGATTGGTTGAGATAGTTCGTTTTGTCAGATTTGGCCTAATATATGAGTGAAACAAACAAATTAATAAAAAAAATAAATGAAATATAGAAATTTAGTGTTTTTGGCGGCACTCAAAGCTCGAGGGGGGGGGGGGGGGGGGTTAAATAATTTATAGCTTTGACTAGCAAAGTTATAAATTATTTGAAATTAAAATTAATTTATCGTCAGGGTGTGTGTGTGTGTGCCTAGTCGACAGTGACCTTATACATACTAATTGCTAATTTAATTCGCGTGCGTTTAGTATAACAATTCATTCATTCATTCACCATTCATCGCCAACCATACCTATTACCTGCCTCAAAGACGACTTTACTCTAACCGCTACAACATTTAGTTGTAGCGGTTAGAGTAAAGTCGTCGGTGTGCATACACACACACACACACACACAGTCGTGTTTCGTAATCTTTATGACGTGGAACTAAAGTGTCGATAAAGATCCGTTGTGGTTTTCTAAATTTATTTGCAAATGTATCTTTACTAAAAATAAATATTCTTTAAAAGCGACCGCGGGTCCAGTGATTTGTGAACGAAGGACACAATTTGAACGATTCTACCTACAAATTGTTGCCTGCGAAAAGAAGCCTTGCGCGATGAACGGAAAGGTGTAAACTACATGACGGGCATAACGGCGCTTATAACACAAACCGCGGCCTATCATTTTGCATGATAGCATTTAGTTGTTTTTTTAAGTAATAATAAACATAATTTTTTTTAAAATTTAAAAACTTTTAGCATAAATTATCATTTTCATATTTAAAAACTAAAATAAGAATCTCCAATTTGAAGCGAATTTTGTTATTTTATTTTTAAGTTATACTATATATCTCAAATCGCTTAGGTAAATCCCTCCTCCCCTTTATTGTCATCATAGAATTAGATTTATTTTATATGGGACTTCGAAAAATGCTATTTCCAAAAATATGGTAGTTTAAAAAAAAACCGTAATATAATAAATTATCTTTGATGTAAATAAACTAGATTACTTATATCTCTTGTGAATATCTCCAACAACGTCTTTGAAAACCTGTAAAATTCGCATTTTTCAGGTTTTCAAACTAAGGAACAGACCGCAGCTTACTACCTTACATTTCGCAGGCGATCACATTTGGAAAAGATGCTAAAATTGGAATAGAACTGTTGAATATTCAACAGTTCAGAATTCAGTTGTTATTCAGAATGTTGTTGTTTCGAGAATTCAGTTGTTTAGAGTTCAGTTGTTATTCAAAATGTTGTTGTTGTCAGAATTTAGTTATTCAGAGTTCAGTTGTTGTTGTGAATATTGTTATATTTGACGTGACTGCGTCTATAAATTTGCTTTGAAGGGAGCAATACAAAAAGTTCTATAATAACGAAATTATGGAAGAGAATTTCGTGCTGAAGCTTAACCCCTAATATTTTTATTGTAAATATACTTTTATTATAAATATAACACAGTTGTATGTATAGAGTCGAAGTTAAAAAATATAAATAAAACCAACTAATAAATTAATAAATAAATAAACATTGTATGCGTATTCGCGTCATCTGTCCGTGCCCGCAACAAACCGTTTTTTCCACAAATAAACCAATATCAATTTTATCTTTAAATAGATTTTTTTTTATAAAAATTGTCATAACTAATATGTAAACATAAAATCCTTAATACAGTCAAATGCAATGTGATGTGTGCATAATTTATCAATATTTAATAAGCTTATGATTTAATAATTAATTGTGTTTGCATATGTAAAAGATTAAATCTATCACATTAAATACTTATTTGCTATAAAAACGAATATGACACGCGCACAATATAACCATTATATAATGACTACAGAATGTATAAATTATAACATTGTTGCAATGTTAAGGGCTTTCAAAATAAAGACATTTATGTCACTCCTGATACCTTAAGGATAACTTTGTACTTAATATTATTAACATACATATGCAGCAACTGACATTTATTTAATTATTTATTTTTACAAAAACAATAAATCACATTTTGAGTTATTTAAACGTGGATCTTCGGCTGACAATTTTTAAACGAAAGAGGACAAAATTTTCATAGCAAGAAGAGGCACACGTTCAGATTAATACAAGCCAGTTATACAAAATGTATTTTATTTAAAAGGATATCAGTGAAAATTCATTGATATCCTTTTAGGGGCTTGATATAGGTCAATAACCAAACAATAATGATAAAAAAATATTGGAAAAATGTTTCCCAATTTCGAAAAAAACTAATTCAAAACTTCAAAGAAATTGTTTTGATGTTTGAGAAGGCAGTTGACGACATGGCAAGTTTTTTTTCGAAATTATTATTTTTCTTTCGTGTGACCGGTTTAATTTTCGATGTAGAAAGACCCCTTAAAAGCACACAAGTGAACATAAATACACCCTGTATAGGATTTATAACAAAATTGAGTTGGAAACATGAAGTTTTTAATTTTAGGGTTATTGTGTAAGCTTACATAACGGGCGTGCGTCATTGTTTTGACGCAACCAAGCCAAATGCGCCATCGAATGTTTTTCAAACTTTATCTTTACTGCAATGTTTGATTATAAAATTCGCGAGCGATGTAATGATAGAAGATAAACTTTCCAAGAATAACAATCACATGATAATTTGAAAAACGTTATCACCTGCGACTGATAATTAATGCAATCACCGATCATTTCGCATATCACCAAAATAAAAAATTGATATAAGCGGAAATAATAAAAATAATAAAACATTTCTAAGCGTTTCGATATTGTCAAAAATATACTATCATCATCAGACTACAGAGAGTGCAATTCAAATGCGCAAAATCTGCAAACGCGCTGATGGGTATTGCAATTTAATTGATGAGCATTTCAATATAACTTTACAAAGAGACAATTGACTTATGATAACTATAGTATGAAATTGATGTTTTAAATTCAACTCTAAGTGACATTATTTATGCATAGGTGCATATAGAGGTTTCAATTCAATGAAGTCAAATACTTTTTTAAATCAATTGTGTATATGAAACCATTAGTTTCAACTAGTGGTCGCCCTGTAATCGAAATGCAAACGTAATTTATTATTTTTTTAAGTTTGAGCGTTATAATGGTTCTTATACCTCTATCATAAGGTGAATATATCTCTATAATCATTGCATATATTTTTAAATTTACAGCTTGTATTTTCTAATACAATTCATTGTCAGTTTTAATTTTTTCGTGTAAAAATGAGACTTGATATTCATAAAAGTATAAAATGGCATTAATAATTACTTTGATTGACATTACTAAATTGACATTGATAAATCTTTTAAAGGAACTTTTTAAATCACACAAAATTCACAGCTCGAAACTCAATCTGTCAGTTGTATGAACATTTTATTTATCAAATTTAATTCATTTGTAACACATATTATAGCCAAATCTCACACCCAATATGTTTAAATAGGGGTTCAAAATTTCCCTTCACGAATTAATAGCATAATTTGATAGCGTTGCTGGGGTTTGAAAGAGGCATTTAAAAAAAGATTTCGCCTTGTTGGTCACAAACCCCTCCTTTGTTAAACCCTCTACGAGTGGAACAACTGGCCGCGTACACACAATACTAAGGACAGGATCCCCCCTATATTATGTGTGTAACGGCCCTTAAGTGGCCAGGGCCGGTGATTAATAAAGAGATGAATTTCGTGGGCAAAAGATTTATTCTAGTAGTTTCTTATTAACTAGCGTTGTATTAATTTAACCCCGTTAAAATAAATTATTTTCAATTTTAATATATAAATAACTTATATGTATTATTCATAACTTATAGTTTTGAATAGAATACGAGTTTATAGACTAGTAAAACTAAGGTTAGACATGCTTAAGATTATATTCAGAGCAGTATTTTTTTTATTTATTAATCGAAATAACGCCTAATTTAAAGATTTATGCGTTGTTTATATAGGGTGATGATTTTAGAGGCGTGGTTTTCAAGAAGAGATAAAACGCATATAATTTGATGTTATGGCTAAGAATTTAGTTTTATTATAAAGATAAGGGTTTGCCATTATGTTTTAAAAATGATTTCGGGTAAGTGGCCCAATTTTCAACCACTTTTTGCAGCAAGTTGGGCCGTATGTCAGCAATAACGCGCCGAATATTCTCTTCCAAGGCGTTAATCGTGTCCGGCTTATCTGCGTAGACAAGCGACTTCACATAACCCCACAAAAAATAGTCCAGCGGTGTTAAATCGCACGATCTTGGAGGCCACGCCACGTTGTTCAGGAGTAAGTCTATTCATTATGAAATGGCAAACCAAACTGAGCATAAATCAAGTGACAGCTGTCAAAAACACCAACTATGAAAAAAGTAGTGCCAGATTGAAAACCACGCCTCTAAAAAACATCCTATAGTTATTTATATAGTTTCACATTACAACAGCTGCTCACTGAAACTGAAACACATTGTATAAATAGAGGTGTTATTTAAAAAATGACATTAACTACATTTGTTACTAATAAATATGTACTTTTTTTATTTACTTAAAGTGAAATTGAATATTGTAATGTTGCCAACCTTATTTTGCAAAATAAAATTATTAAATTGGAACTAATTTGATGTGTAATCAATATGTTTTTATTTATGTCTAGGCTAATAAGATTATTAGACGGCATATTTAAAAGTGAGAGGAATAATTCTCGCAATATTCTCAAATTATTAAAAGCACCACTAATTAGATTGTCTGTTTAGACGAGATTTTGTTCTCCGAGCGACACTGATTAGGTTTCCGACCACGCACTCGTCGGCGGTCGCATCGCGTTTCTCGTTAAGGTCTTTTTGGAGGGTTCTTTGAGCCACGTAATCTCCTCTCGAAACTTGAAAGGCAATATCTCTCATGCTTGCGTCTAATTAACGTGCCAAATGTTTAATTTTATAAATATGGCTAATTAAAAAATCTCTTCATATGAAACAATACTCGTCGGGCGGCGGGCTTCGCGGCTGGGTCTTGCGGGCGCCTTTCAAAGCCTTCGGCGCCCAGACGACTCACTCCTTCAGCACTTACATCCACACAAACACGCGGGAGATTTGTACTCTACCATTAATTCATTTATATGAACGAGTACAAAGTACTGATTATCATTTAAAATCAGAAATAAATTCACTAGGCAAATCGGTCCAGCCGTTCTCGAGTTTTCATTTTTATTTATATAGATTATTTGCAGTTTGTATAAAAAAAAGAGGAATATTGATTAAAAAGTGTGTGTAAAAACGTGATGTGAGTAGATGTGTGAAAGGGTGCGAGTGTGCGGTTTAAGAGCATGATAATGATATTTGACGTGAAAATAGCATGTGAATTGTTTAAACAGCATTTTCTCTACTTAATTAGTTTTAAAATAATACATAATATCTACAATAACATGAGTAAAACAAACAAAATTTTTGTAAACTTCAAAAATGTTTCGTATTTTAAAGAATTTCATTATAATTTCGAAGCAGTGTTTAAAGACATAACCTTAAACTATTTTAGTAATATTTTAGGATGAAAAATGAGTTCAAATATTTTTTTAGATAGAAGATTCAAATGTAAATTCTCAATGCAAACGAAAAATATGTATTTATGCAAATGTTGATTAAACCATTAACACTATATAATCAATGATTAAACTTAAGTACCAAAATGTCGAACTCTATTAACAATTATCTAACGTGGATCATTTTTATTAGAAATAGGTACATGCAAACAAACCGAATAATCTGTTTCTAATCTGAATATTTTTTTTTATAAAGGCGAAATATAATTGAAATATTTTATTTTATTTTTACGCGACATCTGCAAGTCGAATTATAAATTCTTTGAAGGTTATTATTTCGTCGAGGTTCGTGTCTACGCTTGAAGAGAGCCTCAAAAGTAGTTTGTACAGAACTCGGTAGGTGGCATTAGTCATTTTTAGATATTCGATACAATAATAGCACTCAAAAAAAAAAAATACAATTGTTTTGTTAACGTATTATTTATTTATTTGTTAACACATTTTTGCCTATAAATTATAAATAGATTTCTTATCAAGAAAATAATATAATTAAACATATGTTATGCACCTTTGATGGCTGCGTCCAACTGCGTTACTGTCCGAAAACGTTCGTAGCTTCTATCAGTTTCTACATATAAAGCCATGTATCGGATGGACAGAAATTAAATCTCATTTTAAATTAAGGTGCCCCGGGACGCATTTGTCCTTGAGATTAGAAAGAGTAGGCTTTATTCGAACATTGACGTGTAGAAAAGAGACGGATATACTCGCCGACCGCGAATTCGTTACATTTGGAATCGATGAAACATGTTTTTTGTATTTAAATAATTATTATCATTTGAAAAAAGTGTTTTTTTTTTAAGTAATGTCCTAGATTATTATATTGTCTATCTTTAGAAAGAAAAATTAGGTTCGCGTCACTTACACAACTTAAAAGAAAATCGTTGCAAGAAAAAAACAACACTTTCTTATTTATTTATTTTCATTACTATAATAAGGTGTATTTCGGTTTTTTTTTAATCAAAGTACTAAATTAATATATGTGGAATATTGTGGTATTTTTAGTTTTAGCCATTTCTTGGGAATAACTTCAACAAAATGCACCAAAATACGTTACAAAACACGTTTTAGGGACTGGTGGCGCCTTAATAAAGTTTCACATTTTTCATTTTTGAAGCGTAGTCATTTCAGAAATATAATAAAAGTTGTAAATGTTATACGGTCAATTTGTTGTATATGGAACTTGTATAAACAATTGACAGTCAATTTAATTAAACGTACTTTATTTTGACCAATTGAGGTTGAAATAACCCAATTGAACATTTTGTGAAACATTTTCAGCAAAATCTATCTAACGTCATCGATTTTCTTCAATTTTCGACCCCCCCCCCTTCCTCTAAAATCATACTATCGTCATATTCTAATGCAAAAACTTGCCCCCCCCCCCCCCGCAAAAACTGACGGAAAACCCCCCGAAAAAATTTCCAGGAACTGCATTGTAGTTTTTTATCTTAAAAAAACGCCGTCCTATATAATTACGATGCATATAATTTACATTTGTTATTTAACAATAATTATAAGATTTACGTCGATTTGACAAAGACCCCCCCCCCCCCCCCCTTTCCTCTTACGTCATATTACCATCATCCGCAGACCAGAATTCCTCCCTAATTTCATATGTCGTAATATACGGACGGCATTATAAAAAGTTATGTCATATTTGACTATATGTTTGAGAAAACTATTGTTTTCAAAACACGTTTAGGGACAATTTCCTCAACAGAAAAAACTTTAAACTTTGCTTTCAGATTGTTTACAGACTACTTAAATAATTAATAATGAATGTTTATAAAATTATCAAAATCTACCGTTCATACAATTTTGAAGGGAATTATTGTTTAATATTTTAAAATTAGTAGATATATTTTGAATAAACTTCGTTTGTCGTTAAATTAACGACATTATGATGCTGTTGTTATGTATTCGAGGCGCGTTTGGATTCTTTTTAGCTTTTTCAAAAAATGCGTATTTTCAGCCGTTTCAGCGCTTTAAAGATAAGCATTACACATGGATGCAGGCCCGGACCCGCCCGGGTTCAAATGGAGCGTCGCACCAGGGCCGCATCAAGCATTCGGGCTGCATTTTTCTGGACAAAATTACTTATCTTATTTTAATGTTTGTAAAATAATAATAAGAATAAAAAAATGTATGAAATAATACTTCATATATATGCTGTTGGAGGGCGATTTGGCGCAAACATTATCCTATCGCCTCTAGTCGCGGCAGCGTTGCCAACCGTGCGATTTAAATGGAGATCGTGTGCTAAATTTACGGATTTTACTTCATTTTATCGATCATTTTTTTCGTATGGCAACGCTATATGGATCCACATTCCAAATGCACAGTTTTTAGCCGAGTGAATCTCGAAAAAAATGAATATTCCAGTTAACGAGACAAATATAGTTAAAATAATATACTTATATAATTAACATTACTTATCAATAAATGTATTATTTATTATAAACTACTTACTGTACCTACCTACTAACTAACATTGATTATAAAGCTAAATAATCAATGCTACCTACCACTTAAAATACATTTTAATAAAAAAATATTTCGTTTAATTATTTTGAATAGTTATAGAATTGTTATAAACTAAGTCATTCAATTATTTTGGGTCTTACTCAACTCAACTAAACACATATAAATACATTAAATTTTAATACACCGAAAAATAAAATTGGCAACACTGTTTTGCTTTAAATAGGCAGTTGATGACGAAGATCAATTTGAAAAATTAAATTAGAGTAAAATATTTTTTTAAATATAATATTAGATCGGTAAAAGAAAGGTTTGTCTTGTATAGGAACACAATACATATTTGGATTTCTTTTTATTTTATTTGCCAAGTATCGTTAAAAATCAATTAAAAAATTAACAATTCTCGTTATTTTATTTTTTTACTTAAAGTTAAATTTTTAGGAGAATATTTACAAAAAATGACATGTAAAATGCAGGAGGGTCATACCAGGGCGCCACCTCCCTTAGGAGCGGGCCTGCTGGATATTATAATAAAACCAATTGATAAAATTTCCTGGAAGATTGGGAAAATCTCACATAAATTGCCGTCCCCTGGGTGAAATCGTGTATCGAACTACATTCATGTTACTATGACATTTATCCAGATAATAACGCTATGATCGTGATACCGCATATGAGATATATTTTTTAGATTATTATCAGTTGCTTCAATTTGTGATGAAGATGTTTCAAAATCAATACATAACCTTAAAATGATAATTTTGCCAGATTTCTACTTTTAATTCTATACGACTCATATGTAACGGGTGTTTTTTTTAGAGGCGTGGTTTTCAATCTGGCACTACTTTTTTCGTAGTTGGTGTTTTTGACAGCTGTCACTTGATTTATGCTCAGTTTGGTTTGCCTTTTCATAATGAATAGACTTACTCCTGAACAACGTGGCGTGGCCTCCAAGATCGTGCGATTTAACACCGCTGGACTATTTTTTGTGGGGTTATGTGTAGTCGCTTGTCTACGCAGATAAGCCGGACACGACTAACGCCTTGGAAGAGAATATTCGGCGCGTTATTGCTGACATACGGCCCAACTTGCTGCAAAAAGTGGTTGAAAATTGGGCCTCTCGGCTGGAATTTGTTCGAGTCAGCCGCGGCGGCCACTTACCCGAAATCATTTTTAAAACATAATGGCAAACCCTTATCTTTATAATAAAACTAAATTCTTAGCCATGACATCAAATTATATGCGTTTTATCTCTTCTTGAAAACCACGCCTCTAAAAAAAACACCTTTATATATACACCAGTATATGCACCAATGTGTATTTTTCAACCTTTACCATTAGAGTGGGACGAAAATAGTCTGCCCTCTGTCGGTGACGCGTCGTATCTCTTTCAATGAGTGCGACTTACTCTAGCGCACAATGGACGCACGAAACAAAGGCCACTGCATAATGCATAAAACATTACGCGGATGACTCCGATGCGTCCCTGGCTTTCCGGAGACAATTGCCCGCGGGAACGACCTTCCCATCTTCATCATTTTTCATAAAAGAGCGGTCATGTAACTTTCCACATTCACATTTTATTCATTTCCGTTCGATCTGTGATGTCCACCTTTACATAAATCTTTCGATAACATCTCGCATCGCGAAAATCCTCGAGGTGCCGGTATAAATGTTTACACAGCAATAAAAAGTATTTTAATTTCGTAACGAATGTCCCAAGTATTTTGTCACATTTGCCTACATTTGTGTCAAAAGAATGAACTAAAATAATAGCAACATGGTGAGCATGCGACTTAAGGCGCATTTGTCCTTGAGATTAGAAAGAGTAGGCTTTATTCGAACATTGACGAGTAGAAAAGAGACGGATATACTCGCCGACGCGAATTCGTTACATTTGGAATCGATGAAACATGTTTTTTGTATTTAAATAATTATTATCATTTGAAAAAAATGTTTTTTTTTTAAGTAATGTCCTAGATTATTATATTGTCTATCTTCAGAAAGAAAAATTAGGTTCGCGTCACTTACACAACTTAAAAGAAAATCGTTGCAAGAAAAAAACAACACTTTCTTATTTATTTATTTTCAATACTATAATAAGGTGTATTTCGGTTTTTTTTTAATCAAAGTACTAAATTAATATATGTAGAATATTGTGGTATTTTTAGTTTTAGCCATTTGTTGGGAATAACTTCAACAAAATGCACCAAAATACGTTACAAAACACGTTTTAGGGACTGGTGGCGCCTTAATAGCCGTGTAATGTGTCCCGGAGTCATGCATAATCCAGCTATTGTGCTAAGCTTGCAAATGTAACGCAATTTCGTCCACAAATGTCGTTTAATATATGCTGGCGAAGATGAGGAGTTTCGGTCGCCTACGCAAGACCATTGCATAATGGTCTTAAAATGTCAAACCGAGCCACGAGACGCACGCATAAATTATGACTTAGTCCTGGATTGCCAGGTCAGGATTACAGCATTCCTGACATACTATGTAATATTTAGTAAAGAGGGCAATATACTATATAAATGTAAACACCGTGGTGTTTTAAATGTGAGCAGTGAGTCGTTTAGAATGAAAAGCAGGCATCTGCCAAAATTATCATTTTAAGGTTATGTATTAATTTTGAAACATCTTCATCACAAATTGGAGCAACAGATAATAACCTAAAAAATCATCCTACCCTATGAAGCGTGTGTAAAATATTAGGTTGGAATAAAAACAAGCAATCTGCAGTTATGTTAGAATTACTTATGTTACTAATATTAAATTATGATCAAGAACTACACCTCTGTGTTTTATTGTGACATCGTTGGCAGCACGTCAGAAACAAAAACAGCAATTTGCAAAACTCAGTTTCAACAAAAACAAAAGAAACTAAAAATATTTGTTTTATTAAATTGTCACAAAACACACTTACTGCAGATTGCTTCTTTTTGATTCTATACGACACATTAAAATAATATAATATACCGTACTTGATCATTTCAAAAATTAAAAAAAACTTTAAAAATATTTTTTTTTGCACGAAGAACGTAAATTATTTCACGTGATTACAGTACCTATGGGATATATAAAACAAAAAATTAAATATAAGCCAGTAGAATTGAGAAATTCAATATATATATATTTTTAAATTAAATAACCTTTAACGTTAAGCGCGAAGAAACTAAACATAAACTAACCAAAGCAGAAATAAATATGTTATTTTTAACTATTTTACTTGTTTTTAAAGACTTTATTCAATATTAGATTCAAACTGGCAGATTAAAGATAACAATTCTAATATTTCCAACAACATATTTCGATATCGCCAAGGCCTTCGACAAAGTTAACATACCGTTCTCGGTATATTCAAAGCATTTTTACTAAATATAAAAATAATCTTGTAATTTTAGCAATGAGAATTCAACAATTCTTCTCAGATGCTATCAAATAAATATTCAGTTAGGTGAGGTGATAACATTCTGCTCTAAGAAGAGTAATCTTGGGGCTTTTGATAAAATTAAAATTTTAAAACACAAATGGCAATAATTGTACCTATATTAAAATTTAGCATCTATACAACAACCCTGCCTTCCTTAGTACAGACATAGTCTAGTAAAGAAGGCAGGGCACAAAATGTAGCAGTGCTAATCGCTCACTGTGTATTTTTAATATTCATTTATAACTGTGTATTTCTACTACTACATTTCTATTTTTTGTCAAATTAATTATGTACAATAAATAAATAAAATAAATAAAAATACATTTATGTATAAGAAGGTACTATTCCTGTCCTTTGTCCTGCCCGTTGCATCTTTCAACTCGAATAGTAGATTGATACTCCAGAAAAACAAACATAGGGGTTTTCTTTTGTTCCTGTTGCTTCTTGTACGGTAATTCATCTGCCCCCCCCCCCCCCAAAAAAAGCCCCAAGAGGTCAAAAAAAAAATGTCGTTGAACGTTTATAGAAGTTTTAGATTTCCAGGCCTGGTAGAACCCGCTGGAAATCGAGACCGGGACCTCTTAATCAAAATCATGCCATCTACTACGCCATTTGGAAAAGAAAAGCCGCTTCTGTGCTAAAGAAATATTTATTATTATTGTACAAGAGATCCTAGGTTCAATTTCTGATACTACAATTTATTTTCTAAGGTCTTCGTTTTTGTATTGACGATTTTTAATAGTTTTTTTGAAGTTTAAGAAATAGTGATTGAACATGACGAATTTTCAAAGTATTTTATCAATAAATAACACCGCATTATTCCCGGTGACCTAAAATCATATTGGTCTGGTCTATTCTCTATGAATTATACGATAAAAATATGATAAAATCAACATAGTTAATGAGCCCTTAAACACAATTTATTATTACGAAGAATCAGAGCTCAGGGTGAATTGTATAAACTGATCGATTACATTCACAAAATTAAATTGTACCTCTAATAATGAGAAACGGAGTGCTTTGGTGGCTATTTTAACCGACTACAAAAAATTATGTTTTATCGATTTGATTAGTATGTTCAGAAATGGCTTCAGCGATTTTTTTTTAAATTATTTTTTTTTATGGTGATGATTTAGAGGCGTGGTTTTCAAGATAAGATAAAACGCATATAATTTGATGCTATGGCTAAGAATTTAGTTTTATTATAAAGATAAGGGTTTGCCATTATGTTTTAAAAATGATTTCGGGTAAATGGCCGCCGCGGCTGACTCGAACAAATCCCAGCCGAGAGGCCCAATTTTCAACCACTTTTTGCAGCAAGTTGGGCCGTATGTCAGCAATAACGCGCCGAATATTCTCTTCCAAGGCGTTAATCGTGTCCGGCTTATCTGCGTAGACAAGCGACTTCACATAACCCCACAAAAAATAGTCCAGCGGTGTTAAATCGCACGATCTTGGAGGCCACGCCACGTTGTTCAGGAGTAAGTCTATTCATTATGAAATGGCAAACCAAACTGAACATAAATCAAGTGACAGCTGTAAAAAACACCAACTATGAAAAAAGTAGTGCCAGATTAAAAACCACGCCTCTAAAAAAAACACCCTATATATTTAAAATTTTTAGAGGTTGTCTCATTTTAGCTTAGTTATGTTACATCTAGTGTAAGGTAAGAAAATATACGTTTTCCATAATCACGATAGCTTTCATGTCGAATTGGTTTAAGCGAAATGTAACAAATTGTTGCGGAATGCTTTGAGTTGATAACATCAACATTTTTAAGTTAGTTTAGTACACAGACTAGCTAAAAACGAAAATAATATTTTTTTTATTGATTTTGTAAAATACAATTAATATTTAGAAAATAACTAATTTTTATGACAATAAAAAAAATAAAACCGACTTCAAAATAAACTTTAAATCTAAGAAATAATAAAAAAATTGTTTTACTAAAACTTTGGAGTCGCAATAATATGGTTAATACGAGCAGTTTCTTAATTTTTAAAAGACGGTTAAATAAATTATGACAGGTCATTTGGCTACTTTGTTCTGTTTGCCTTTCAGCTGGTTTTATTGTATTTTTTGAAGTGATTGATTTAATGCAAACTAATAAATTGGTATAAAATTCTAATCATTATCCATATAATTATTAATCTTTAAAACATTCTCTCAAGTGACAATTAATTGCATTTACAGCGTTCAGTTTCAATTACGAAATACGCCCGCGTGATGATCGACGTATGGCGTGATTTTCGTGTGGATTTTTGGCAGGATATTTTACGATGAGGCGATCAAATCTGCCTCACATATCTGTCCCACATAAGTCGTTAACCGCCTTCGATGCAAACAATACCAATTCCATAGTAGTAAGCTAACACGTTAATTCTCCCTTAACTGGAATGCTAACATTAAAATATTTGAATATTATAAACTCGGCATATGGTGAGATACGAAATGAAGTAACCCATCACAGGTTGGTACCACAGGCGCGAATAGTCTGGGGGGGGGGATGACAATAATGACACCTGTAGGGTCATTATAAAACAATCAGAACATAAAGCCAACAAAGTTTAACTAAAACTAACGGGTGTTTTTTTTAGAGGTGTGGTTTTCAATCTGGCACTACTTTTTTCGTAGTTGGTGTTTTTGACAGCTGTCACTTGATTTATGCTCAGTTTGGTTTGCCATTTCATAATTAATAGACTTACTCCTGAACAACGTGGCGTGGCCTCCAAGATCGTGCGATTTAACACCGCTGGACTATTTTTTGTGGGGTTATGTGAAGTCGCTTGTCTACGCAGATGAGGCGGACACGATTAACGCCTTGGAAGAGAATATTCGGCGCGTTATTGCTGACATACGGCCCAACTTGCTGCAAAAAGTGGTTGAAAATTGGGCCTCTCGGCTGGAATTTGTTCGAGTCAGCCGCGGCGGCCACTTACCCGAAATCATTTTTAAAACATAATGGCAAACCCTTATCTTTATAATAAAACTAAATTCTTATAATAATCTAAAAAAAAACACCTTTACTTTATGGTTAGAGCTAGAGTGGACACTCTCTTGAATGACGGGAAGATAGTGTTGAATATATCGATGGCGCTCAAAATGCTTAGATGCTCAATCTATATACGAATTTTGCGCAAAGTTCGTTCTCCACCGTAAGACAAAAAAAAAAACAATTTTTTAACTGAATTGCTGTCAAATTTTCACAAACACAAACATATTCATCTTTCTTTTTAAAATCATTCCTACGTCCTAAGGCATGACGAAGTGCCAAGTCGTCAAATGCAGAAAGCTACTTTGTAAGCCAGTCGCCGAGTTCGGCGGGTCAAAGGCGAAGTGATATATTTTTCAATTTGGCAGAAACAACCAAAGGCGCGTCTCACCGCAATAAGCGAAGGTAATACATCCAGCAATGAAATAATGCCCAAAAGTGAATGGAATATGGCGGGCCAAAGGCGGCGAAGGAATAACGTTACGAAAACGTGTCGGCGTTTGACGTGCCCGGCATTGCGATCGCCCTGCGTGCATTCGGCGCCCGTCTCAGTGCTATTTCGTAACTCTATCGAAACGCCGTCAACTGTTTCCTTTAGAAAAATCCCTTTATTAATTCGCGTTTAGGCGATAGAGATGAATCTTTTTTTTTTTTTTGACGTAAATTTGCTAGACGGAATATTAAGGCGCCACCAGTCCCTAAAACGTGTTTTGTAGCGTATTTTGGTGCATTTTGTTGAAGTTATTCCCGACAAATGGCGAAAACTAAAAATACCACAATATTCTGCATATATTAATTTAGTACTTTCCTTAAAAAAAAAAAACGAAATACACCTTATTATAGTAATGAAAATAAATAAATAAGAAAGTGTTGTTTTTTTCTTGCAACGATTTTCTTTTAAGTTGTGTAAGTGACGCGAACCTAATTTTTCTTTCTAAAGATACGCAATATAATAATCTAGGACATTACTTAAAAAAAAAACACTTTTTTCAAATGATAATAATTATTTAAATACAATAAACATGTTTCATCGATTCCAAATGAGTCGGCGAGTATACCCGTCTCTTTTCTACACGTCAATGTTCGAATAAAGCCTACTCTTTCTAATCTCAAGGACAAATGCGTCCCGGTGCGCCTTAAAAAAAAACTTACTGGAAATTATCTATGAAATTATCTATGAAATTATCTAGGAAATTATCTATGAAAATATTACTGGAGAAAACAAATGACGCCCATTCGCGATTCTGATAAAAACACCTTTTTAGAAGTGTTTAAGCACACCGCACACATACACACGTAGCATGGAGGCCTATAAAAGCACGGAGGCAAGACAAAGGATACAAAGGATACAGGGAGTCACTTCGTTAGCCCACTGAAACTCACCTGCATTATCAACTAAGAATTAGGAGTGTTTCTTGAAACATTTATTAATAATAAATAGTTTACTCAAGTGTAAAATATTTTAAAGGTGTAACGACGCCCTGTAACATATTCCTTTGTGGAATTAGAAACTGCAAGGAGTGTGTACCGAGAGAAGAAACATGGGAGAGGGCTTTGAATGGTCTTAAATTCACTCATTCAAGTAAAAAAGTTAAGCACCTTTTGCGCAAACTTGGATCGGCAGATCAGTATACTAAAGCCAAAGTGGAAATCAGTCCTGATGCTGTGGCTTCCAAGCTTCTAAAAATATCGAAGATCGTAGCCCTACACAGAAAGGATTGAACGGTATGAATTTAAGAAAACACACTGGTGCATTTCTGATATAGGCACCCAGGATCCTTTGACAGCTCACAGTTCGAAACTGCGAAGTAAAGCTACAAGTATGGATGGATGCAAAACCTCGGTTGCACCACCACCTAACGATACATTCAGTTATTGCGTTGCATTCAGTCAGCATTTACAAAGCAATCAATGCAAATGTGCTATCTGAACAAACCGGAAATAGCACTTATAATACGATTAAGGCAGTTGGCGTAGAGACAAGGTTTGCTTGTGCTGAAGTTGAATTATATGGTGAGTAAGGTATAGCTGCTGGTCCGAGACCACTTTGACCTTGACCGCCGTTCGCCTAACCCCATCTCACCGCCCACCACCATTCTCTCCGCGACCATCATCGACACACCAGCCTCCACACCACCTCTGTTTGTGTCCTCTACCGCCTACCGTTTTTGCGCAGACTTCGACGCTTAGGTGAATACGTTTTTTTTTATTGCTTGCTAACAATAAAAAATATTAATGGGCGTTAACGCGATAATTATTATAACTGAGGTTACGTTATACGCGATTTTAAAATAGTGTAATACTTAAACGGCTACAAAATAACTGAGTGATTTGTAGCTGAACTTGTCAAAGAGATTTCTGTATAGCTTGATCATGATTTCGTTCGTGTTAAGTCGCGTATACGCGTCAAATACAGATCAAGTCAGAAGTTGCCCGAAAGACTTGTACGAACTTCTCCGCGTTTATTGACTTGCCTAGTTTTACTTTTTTTTAATATCTTTTTAAATCTTAATTAAATTATTATTATTGAGTTCTTTAAGAAGCACGGCACAGGTTAGTAGTCTATGCGGCTAGTCAAAGAATGTAATTTTGAAATACTAAAATGTTGCGACGAAACGCGCACTTCAAACGTTATGAAACGTATGAAGGTTAATAGTTAAAATATAGTACATAGTAGGTACGGTAATATTTAGCATTTGTCAGGTTATGAATAGTAATGCGTGTTACATTTTAATCGCGTCAGATTTAACATAATAATTGTTTCAGACATTATATTCAGACCCTGTGAAAGAGATACTTACGTAATATATTTTACGGGTTTCACACTATCTCGTACGGTACATAATTAAAGATATATATTATGCATTATTATAATTATATATATTACACAGCGTAATATAAACCGTATTCAAAGACCATTCCGATAAAAAAATCTTGCAAATATGATTTGTTTTAACCTCATATCAAAATTCATCGTGGTTTCCAAGTAAAAAATTTGTAAACTAAGTAATAATATGAAACCGCTCTTATCATTATTTTTTTATATTCAAGAAATACATAACGACATATATTACATAACGACAGTTACATAAAAATACATTAAATAACAACTTAAGCCGACTACAGGCATCTCCAACTTAACATGTATGTTTCACAGAACAAACGAGCATCAAATTTCTAAGTGATAATAGTGTGTGTGTGTTGTAATCTGTGTGTAAGAGTGTGTTAGTATATTATGTTATATAATATGTGTGTGTGTGTGTGACGAAATTTACACGGGCGCTGTGATAAAATTAACACATTTCGCATGAATTATTTTCGATTTTTATTATATGCAATAGGGAACCCCCCTTATGTGTTCGGGAATTGTCTTGAAACACCCTATAATTCCTAGTTTAAACTGCGTTTGGCTTGATGCATTCTCGATTGGCAACTGTTTTATGATTTCACCGACAGGTGGCGTTGATCTCCTAAAGATAATATAATAAACTATTTCTAACTTGACTCCGGGTTCTTTGGAAGATCATAAAATCAAGCACTCAAAACAACTTTAGTAAATAAATATATTACAAACATACATTAACCGATTCTAATAAATGTATGTCCCACAGTGTAATAAAATTAGAGGAAAATTGACGTAAAGCCCTTAAGGACGTTCCAAAAAGATGAAATTCGTTTAAGAAAGGCAATAAAGGGATAGATTCACACCCTATTCCGTCGTAAAATCTAATATTAGACGGTTGAAGTTATGTTATTGCACGCAGGCTTGATGGCCCTGTCGAAATAAACTTAATACATAGTTTTATAAATTACGGCGCTATTGAAATATTTTTATAAAATACTATACAACGAAGAAACAAATACCACATTAATATTTTATTCAATGATGCTACGATAATATATGTATAGAGATTTGTGGTTGTGAGTTATGTTTAAATTAGATATAAAGTATCATTAAGGGGCGTCTAAGTCGTCTTTTTTTTATATTTTAGATAAAGGCTTTCTCAGATGATTACAAAGATAAAAAAAAAATAAATACACAGAACCTTTTTCTAACTATTTTTTGTAAATTTATTCTTAATAATTTTACGAATTTATATGATTTTTTGAGCCATTTTCAGTTGTAGGTTATTGAAAAAAAAACCTCATGTAGAGATAAAGGTAATAAAGGTTTATTCTTGATTACTTTTCCTAAAATGTGTTTCAATAGTTTAAAATAAATTATTTTGGGATTATTCGCATTGGGGACCAGCGACAGAGCGAGAAGTAGAGTGCACGGGCGCTCTCTTCGCACCAGTGTCGGGATCTGCCAATCCCCAATGCGCCAATTTCCAATTTTTAAACACGACTATGTGCCCCCCAATAGACAAGTGAATTGATAAAAATCTAGGCCATGCAGGCGGTTAATAGTTGTCTCTGACACAAACCAAAATACGAGTACATACCATGATATACGAAATATATATGCACTTTTTTTTAGAGGCGTGGTTTTCAAGAAGAGATAAAACGCATATAATTTGATGTTATGGCTAAGAATTTAGTTTTATTGTAAAGATAAGGGTTTGCCATTATGTTTTAAAAATGATTTCGGGTAAGTGGCCGCCGCGGCTGACTCGAACAAATTCCAGCCGAGAGGCCCAATTTTCAACCACTTTTTGCAGCAAGTTGGGCCGTATGTCAGCAATAACGCGCCGAATATTCTCTTCCAAGGCGTTAATCGTGTCCGGCTTATCTGCGTAGACAAGCGACTTCACATAACCCCACAAAAAATAGTCCAGCGGTGTTAAATCGCACGATCTTGGAGGCCACGCCACAGGCCCACGACGCGATTTTTACTTTATTTTAGAGTGATTTAAAAAAAAAATTAGCGTGATTTTTTCTAAATTTGCACTATTTGCAAAGGTTGTTTAGGAGTAAGTCTATTCATTATGAAATGGCAAACCAAACTGAGCATAAATCAAGTGACCGCTGTCAAAAACACCAACTACGAAAAAAGTAGTGCCAGATTGAAAACCACTGATTGAAAGCCTCTGAAAAAGCACCCAACAACAAAATTAAAAAAATATATATGCAATGATTATAGAGGTAAACTCACCGTATTATAAAGTTGAACCTCAATGATGCTCATTGAGGATGCTCAAACTTAAAAGTTTAATTAATTGTGGCCGAATTTCGACCGCTAGTTTTCATAAAAACATGCAGTGAAGCAAACGACAAACGCTATATTTAGGTATAGCGTGCTATTTCACCTTCACAGGAAACGACTAATAATATTGACAAGTACCTATCGAAGCGAATTGTCGCGTTGTCCTGTGCGAGAACCAGTAAGCCTGGAAGCTATCGAAGCGAGTCAAATTTGAGTTTGTATATATGTTACGGTTAATGTGAGATAGACGATCATGTGCACATTAACTGGTTAATCTGCAGATTACCGGGTGTGCTCTATTAAAGTACGAAATTCCCTTTTAAATAGTATAGTATATCTGCACTTTGATGTGCAGATTAAGGCACATCAACGGATTCTAAACCGTTAAAGTGCGAAAAAATATTTAGGAGAGCGAGACAAAAACGTTATTCCAATTCGTTTGTCTTCCTCGCCCCCCACTCCCCGCTATCGTCGCGTGACGTCATCGCGTCGCTTTCGTAGGACAAGTTGAAACCTGTTGTTTTTACGGTTATTTCACTTTTGAAGTTGTAAATGTTCCACAAATTTAATTTAAATTAAGTTAATGTCATTAGAGTAAAATCTTCAAACTATATAACTACTAAACTTAATATTATGAATATTAACGAACGAAAATTGTAACTGCCAAGTTAACGTTAATTTTAACAATCAAGTCATATTTTATTAAAGAATCTAACCTATTATCTTCACATTAACTTAATTAATCTGCAGAATATCTGCGAAGCAAAACCATTTTTCGTACTTCAACGTACTTGTGTAGAGTAACTAGATAATTTACGCATTAACCGTTCTATGAGCATTAACGGTAACATATAAATAAGGATGTGCATATTTACGCTTGACTTGAAACAGTCGAGCGAAAGGCGAAAACGGAATTCGCGTACATTTAGAAAGTACCCAAATAAAAGGGACGCCAAATTGTTTTGATATTGTGGAATTTTTGGGGTTAATCCTAATCAAAATATGGGATGTATTTAGACAATTCCTGGGGTAAAAGCTAGATTCTAATCAAACGTGAGGATTCCATAATTGTGGGAGCGTTTCGTTCATTTCTTGGATTACGACGAAGAAAAAATGTGAAGAAAAAGTTTGAACTGATTTTGAGACCATTTTGGCCATGAGGAAGGAAATATAAGGAAATATAAGTGTTTTATTTAGAGGCGTGGTTTTCAATCTGGCACTACTTTTTTCGTAGTTGGTGTTTTTGACAGCTGTCACTTGATTTATGCTCAGTTTGGTTTGCCATTTCATAATGAATAGACTTACTCCTGAACAACGTTTGCAAATAGTGCAAATTTAGAAAAAATCACTCTAAAATAAAGTAAAAATCGCGTCGTAGGCCTGTGGCGTGGCCTCCAAGATCGTGCGATTTAACACCGCTGGACTATTTTTTGTGGGGTTATGTGAAGTCGCTTGTCTACGCAGATAAGCCGGACACGATTAACGCCTTGGAAGAGAATATTCGGCGCGTTATTGCTGACATACGGCCCAACTTGCTGCAAAAAGTGGTTGAAAATTGGGCCTCTCGGCTGGAATTTGTTCGAGTCAGCCGCGGCGGCCACTTACCCGAAATCATTTTTAAAACATAATGGCAAACCCTTATCTTTATAATAAAACTAAATTCTTAGCCATAACATCAAATTATATGCGTTTTATCTCTTCTTGAAAACCACGCCTCTAAAAAAAACACAATATATATGCACAGATTGCGATGAGAGTGAAAGAATTTCATAAATACAGGCCCGTATTTCTTCTAGCTACATAATTTGAAAAAAAAACTATTTCCAAATCCCTGACAATACTATTTAGTACCTAAGTTATATGAGAACTATAGCGATTTGGTGAGAAAAAATTGCCATAACCTTCCCTACTTATGTCATATTTTCCACCATCACAAAAATAGGCGAAAAAATTGCCTTCGAACATAGTAGGACAGTTTTACTAGACTGCCCAAAGCTTCTTAAAGTACCCCGACGAATTACTAGATCGACGGTTTTTTTTTAATATGCTCAAAACGCAACAGTAATCTTACCGACTTAGACATTTTTAACTGTATTTTAAATTCATTCAAAAACAAGGTGAGTAAAATATACGCGTCTCATACTGGTAAAAGTAGGTAAAAAGTTCTAAATATTAATGTTTATCATGATAACTTTAACAAACCCAAATTTTAATTAAAATATATTTTAATCAGCATAAATATGCAAAAACTAAACTATTTTATTCACTTTCCTCGTTTATTTTTTTTTGTTTTTTTATGCTAAGTGAACTTACCTTTCAATTCAATTGTTAAACAGTGGATTCATTAAATAGGCCAAATTAATAACTATGTGTTTGCTGTTGTATAAATTAAGTTGCACTGTATATTTCTCTAAAATAAATTAAATAAAGAAAAAATAACATTTTATATGCAACATTGATAATCGAGTGCGACAAAAAAATGTTAAATCGCAGTCCTTGACAAATTATTTAAGCGCTAAAAATTGAACATAAACGTATAAAGCGTTTTTCACCATTTTAATATAAATGTTCGTTTTTATAAAATGGGAAATTTTTTAAATAAAACAATGAACACCGTGGAGCGGTTTTGTAATAATATTTTTAATATAATTTTTATTCCGGTAACTAATAAAATGTAATAATATCTTAATTATATATTTCTTTTTGAGTTTGTTATGATTTATTTATGTATTAAATCATTTTGAATAAATGTAATGTATTCGATTAAGGGATAAAAAGACAATAAAAATGTTTTCATGATAATTGTTTTAAGTGGGAAAAACACCAAAAATTAAAAATGAAACGAAACGATCTGTGAAACCAGAGATGTAACTCTATTTGTCCTCCCCCCTCCCTACATTTCCTCCGAATACACCTTTTAAATCTGTTAGGTTTGGTTGTTGAGATAATATGATTAATAATTAATTATCTTAGTTAACAACAAGCGGTTAGAGCCATCAGGCGGACATTGAGAGTTCAGAGCGGTCTCTAATAGCAGATGTTCAAAGCCGTAAAAATAACATTGCAAGTTTATTTTTACGGCTATTTTTACGGCATTATTGCAAGTTTACCGATTGAGAAACGGGTTTTAGTTGGCAACTATCGGTGAAAGCAGCATTTTATACAGACTTCAAAAAATAAGTCTTCGGTATAAGTCTTCCAAAATTATATCTTCACTTATTACTCCGGAGTGTCTTGGGCGATTAGGAACGGGTATTTATCTAAGGTGGTTCAGTTTTCAGTCAGTCAGTTCAGTTTTGAAGTTGACTATTTTAAATATGCTGTTTCTTCGGCCAAAAAATTTTGGTAAAAAAGTACATTGTTTATTTATTTATTTCAGGAAACAACAGCTTACATAGTAATTACAATAAAAAAAACAATTAAAACACAAAGCCAATAATAGTTTCCTCCAAACTTAAAAAAATAGAAAACCCATTAAGAGGCGAGGCCGGGACCAGGACGTAGGAGGGGTTGGGGGTTGGGGGTTGGGGACAATCACCAGAATATAATATAAAACACAATATAATATAAAATATAATAAATTCTACATATAAATATGAAATAAATATACTATTCAAGGGCTAGAGTACTCTCTTGAATGCCGGGAAAGTAGTGTTAAATATATCGATGTCACTCAACATGCTGTTGTAAAGCTTACATGCTCTATGTATTTATAAAGGAATTCTGTGCATAATTCGTACTCAACCGTGACAGATGGAATGTCCCACACTGGCGAGTGGGTCTAGATGGAACCCTCAAATCTATGAGCCCCAGAAGATCAGAGCAGTCGATGTGGCATGTGACGACATGGCTTCTGAAACGGTTTTAATGTTTCATATTTGGTATTCGTATTTGAATAAAAAATATTTCTTGAAAAACTGTCAGAAAATAAAAAATAAAAGAGTGAACAAGAAAAAAATGGTTGTGACAAACTACTCAACGTCTTGATAATTTTTTTTTTTTTAAATAAAACTGTGGTATTTTTTATTTTATTGTTCCTAAAAATGTTACATATATAGCTATGGGTTTATTTAAGATTTATTGTTTTTCTTAAATGTTTCAATTGACTAATAAGATTAATAATTTATTTGACTTGCTTTTTGCAACACTTTTAATTAAATTTGTACACTTTACTATTTTTTTAAGGTTTCGACTTACGAAAGATAATCGAAGTACAGAATTTGCAGAATCAGAGATCAAAAAAAATATTATACCTACAGAATCACACATATTTCATCTTGCATTTATTATCATCCTTCACATGTGAAAACTTCTTGTGTGTGCGAGTATTTCAGGCTCCGACTTTGTTCAATAATTAGATAAACAAAATTGTTATCGTAGGCGGGGTATGTAGGCGCTTGGGCGGCTGGCCGCGACGCGACGCCGCAACGCGCCGCCCATAAAAGAGGAGCTTCGCGGCGCCCAGGCGGGAGTTTCCTGAAAGGCGCCGAGCCAGTGACAACTCTGTTAGGGCGGGATATTTGAATCACTGCACATCTCATACGCACAAAGGACACGGCATTTTGACAAGGAAACAGGTTAGACTTTCTTCTTAACGCACTAAAACTGTACCCAAGTATAATTGTATTAAAACGACAATTTATTCGTGGATTTTATATGATTTTTAATTGAGAATTCATTCGAGTTAATCCTTTCTTGTTAAAATTTATGTTTTTGAACATTAAAACTATAAATTATAAAGCTTAATCTAGACTACTATTTATAAAAAATAGGTCGCTTATAATTAACTATAAATAAATATTAAGATATGATAAGATTCATTATTTTCATAAAATATACGAAATACATTTTTTTATTCTAATAAGTGCGGTATAACGCAATACCATAAAATATAATATAATGTTAAGCTACCATACAATCTAGGCCTCAAATACAATGTGATACTAAAAAATAGTATATAGCAACAATATTAAATTTTACATGAGCCGAATTAATAAATTAAAAATAATTGGACAATTCAATTATTTAAATGAATTAATTAAAAATCAAAAGGGAGCAAATTTGTCAATAAAAGAACGTTAAAAATTAAATGAAGTCATATGTAATTAGAGGAGATTATTAATTATTAAAAGGGATGAGATGGGAGGGTGGATTATTTATTGTTAGTTTTAAAGTAACATGGTCACTCTAACTAGGTTAAAAGCCTATTCCAAGGAGGCTAGAAGAAGGTGGCGGGTAGATTTAAATTATTTATTACGAGTGTGAGATTAGTTATTTTAACTGTTATATAAATATCATGTGGTATATTTTTATTGTTTTAAAATAATGGTTAAATATGAAACAGTGATAATATTTTTTTTTTAATATTTCTCGGTCAGTAATTTAGACGGATAAATAAAAAAAAATCATATCTACCGCCAAAAAAGAAAGTCCATCGACATATGAAAACATTTTGAACAGAAAATATACATTTTAATTTATTGATTATTTTATTACCTTTAATTGATAATTAAATGCAAAATCGAATGCAGAAAAAAAAAATAATTAGCATAAGTCACTAAGAACTGGTAAACGAGCATAAACGGAAAAAAAAACTGTTAAAAAGTGCATTATATTATAATTTTAGGGAATGTAGGGTAAAGAGTTTCACATGCATATATGTGTGTTTGATAGTTTAGTAATATTTTTTTTGTAAGTTCAATTAGCAGGAAAAACAGACGAAACTCTTCGAATTAATTTCACTAATTTAACCACTTTACTCGCACAATCAGGATTCCTTTATCAACAAACAGTCAATCGATCGAATTAAAGAGTATTTAAATCTAAACCAAATTATTAAATCTGGTGTTAATCGTTAAGTTTAGTAAGCCATGTTGCCGAGAAGGCAGCTCTCACCGATTCGATTAAAAAAGTGGACTTTCATTCCTTTAAAAATAGTAAAGAGATACTTTTGTATTGTTTTTTTTTATAATTTAATTGTTTATATAATTATTATTTATTGTTTTATAAAATACTATGAACAATGACTATTAGAATATATTTTATAAATAAATTGTATTCGTGGCATATACTCGTATTGTTACGATATAACATTTAATGTTACGAGAAAATTAAATGACGTTAAATATGATTGAACGAGCAGACAGGAAATCCTGTCAAATATATTCAAATATTTCTCGTAAATATTTTTAAGATCTGTTTTATGTAACGGCAGATGATTCGCTGTCCTAGAAATTTTAACTTGAAGTCACTGAAAATACATATTAAAATCTTATGTAATGTCATGTAATACGCGCGTGAAGGATTCCTTAGATTTGCTTAAATTGATCTCCAAACTACAAACGCATTCCGGCTTCTTAATGTGTTATGTAACTAATAATATTGACATTACTTACTATTTTATTGAAATATATTTCATATCACGCACAAACACACACACAGATCACCTATATTTTACAGATACGAGTAAATCTTTACCATTTCTCATTTTTATTCATTGCGATGGAATAAAATGGCTACTTTTTTTAACGTGGACAGCATCTAAATGTATTATTTTTTTTATAAATCTGTTATTAAAATTTAAAAATTTATATTTTGTATAGATGAATCAATAATCACATGTTTATTACATGAGTTACATGATTGACGCTGACTAAAATATATGCAAAAGGTACAGCAAATTAAGTATTTATATATATTAGACTTAAATTCGATTCATCGACTCTTTGTTGATAACTTTCTGTTACAGAACGCTAATTGCGCGAGCCCAATTCGTTTTTGAACGGTTTTTTTTAATAATGATTACTAATGGCTGTATATTATGGATAATTTCTCATGGATTCCTTTTAAGCATGAGAAAGCAGTAAATAAAAAAAAATAGTTTATTTAAAAATGTTCGCATGCAGATTTCGATTAGTATTTTAGCAAATTCTACCGGAACGCTTGAAGTTGATTCCACATTCAGGTACGAAGCTTAGATAAAATAATAAAAATAAAAAAAGAATGGAATTGACTTAAAAATAAATCTACACATAAAAAACTAATAAATAAAATAAAATAAAATAAATGTAAATTTGATGAATAAACCAATAATAATAATACAATAAACTTCTCATAAAAAACTGATTCTCCAAAATGTTGAAGTCGCAGCTACTTTTATTAAGAAAATATTATACTGATGAGCTTAGGGTTTTTTTTTGGGTGAGAAAATGCACATAAGACATTCATCTTATGTGCCTTTTATATATTTGTACAATCTTCAACATAAAAGTGAATTAAATGCATGCAAACGCATAAATTTGAGGAAATGAAATTCTCCGTTTGTTGGACGAAACGCGACAATGTTGGACGGCTAGTTACCGGTTTGTTAACGGTTTGTTATTGCAAACAATTTTCATTCTAATATTTATATTCTCGGTTTTTGCTACTAGAACCAATGTCATGTTTTTAAGGCAAGGTTTATTGAAAATGTTTTGTTTTGATTTTGTCATTCAGATCGTGTCTGACGAAACAGTTTCACGACCATCTGACAATCTATCATCATGAGGTCTACCGGGAGATGTGGTCCCATCATCGCCAGGGCTTTGGCCATCTTCTTCATCGTCTGCCTTGCTGAATGTGCTGCTGGTGAGTACTTCACGTTTCTTTTTTTTTTTATCTGACAAAATATACTTTATTGCCGAATTGTAATAAATGTCAATTAAAAATTTGCAATCGCCACTTCCAATTATATCGCATTTGTTGTGGTGTATGTTTACAAATAAAAATATATCGTACTTAAAAACGTATTTCAAGAGAAATTTAGAGGTTATGTGCCCGAAATCCTACTTACAGATCGATTTTATTTGCGTATTTCTAATCATATAATAGCAACTGCTTCTATACATTGTTTAGTAGTAGCCTAACCGGAACCTGACGTCTTACAGCTAGGCCCTAAAGGCGTCATTGATGGTATCTTCCCCCAGACTGCTTGCGTCTGTGGTAGTAACTTATGATGGGTTGCTTCATTTCTTATCTCCACTTGTACCTTCGGCACCTGTAACCCATCCATTCTGCGTTTTAGATGGCCGTAGAGGCTATTTTTTAGGTCAGAATAAACGAAAAAAATAAACATACAATGTTTTATTGAGATTTTTTCAATTCACCATAAATTTTAACATTTAGTTTTTTTTTTGTAAATTTTATCGCGCGGCTAGTAGTGAAATACCACGAAAATAATATTTCAATTTTTAATAATTATAACGCAGCACTGAACATTATTTAAATGTGTCTATTTGCGTAAAGGGATGAGTTTTTATTAATTTTAACTTGCCAGTGATAAACAATACCCCCCCCCCCCCCCGTGCCGTTTCTAACAACCGTGCTGACATATTTTTGAAATTTGAATATGATAGTTAAGCGCTTTATCGAACTGTCAATGTTTCATTAGTACTGAAAAAAATGTTTACTTTCATGTTATATATCTATATTATTCGACCAGCCTCCGATGTGCTCTAAACGGCTGATTGTTTTTCAAAAGCATTAATTTACACACAAAAATTCATCTGTTTTGCATTTGTACTTTTCGAATAGATAGACGCGAAAGGCGGACGGGGATAGTAGGTTCTTAATCATGAATGTCTGTATAGAAGTTAAAATCAAGAATATTACATTATAGTACCTACTATATTTGTCTCATTCTAAAGATATTATCGCCCTCTCTCATCCGTTAGGTTGAACTGTTATTTGTGAATATATGCTATAATCTATAATAAAATTCCATAACACTTTTGTAACTTTTAAATACAGTTGCATAAAATTAATGATGAGCATTATTAATATAGCAATATTTCAATCATATCATTTGTTTTTCATATTTTTTTTCTTGATTCATTATTGTGTTAAATAAATAAATAAAGATTATTATAATATGGCTTGTTTTAACAAAGAATACTTTTAAATTTAATTTAAATGTATTATCAAGGACATTTCGCAATTCTATGAATGTGTTTAAATCATTTGAGAATACTGAGAAAAGTTTCTTTAAACATACCCAACTGTAGAAGGGTATTTTCAAAGGCGCTTTCAAACCTTAGTTTGAAGACACCAGGGTATCGAACCAGCGACCTTTGACCCAGAAGCAGGCGTTAGTACCACTGCGACTCCTTGGGTCATATGCTCGTGTGTGGAACTTTTAAATCAATTGCTGTACAATTGTTTTTAAATCAATTACTTTAGAATTGTTTTTAAATCAATTGCATTAAGCAGATAATGAATCTAAGCATCCAAGTTATATCGTAAGCCCACCAACTTTAATTTGGGCCGATATTTATTTATTTTATAAAGTAAACATAAAATAAATTTTCAAATATTTCATACACAAATCGCCAGCACTCGATACTCTCCTTTGGAATTATTATTATTTGGAATATGACAAAAAAAAATACTAAAGAGGAAAAAAATTAACATGATAACAAGTGCCATTTAAGAGGTATAAAATAATATAAAATTATCAATAAAAAAATATTTATAAAAATAGATGATATATTATAAAATTTTCTACATATTTATTAAATATAAAATATAAATCAATTAATATGAGTGTTTTTATATTATACGAAAATGTATTTTATGTGAAATAAATAGTACCTTCATAATGATAAATTATATTTTTTTATGATTAATCTCTAAACAATGTAGTGATTTTTAATTGATGTAAAATTAAACTTACTGATGAAGTTGTCATGTGTACTATGATTACCATATTGTAAGCTAGCTTTATTAAACACACGAGTACGGGTAGTAACACTTTTTAATTTTTGATCCTACCCGCATATTTTATAGTCTTTCAATTTTAATTTAATTACTAGGTAAGATTTACATTTTAAAATTTCCAAATAATTACTTAACTATAGATTATGGTTTTTCGAATAGCTAGCCTTCGTCAGCAGGGATCATCGGGAGGTATAAAGAAGGCTTCAGGTACGAAAAAAGGTTAATACTCACACACATGCACTTTCACACACTCACAGTCGAGAGCAAAGTTGTCACTCGCCGTTTGAGCAATGTCGCTCGGTGCCTCGCCCCGTACCGGCCGAGCGATATTGATCCGAAACATGAGACTTCGCGATCGAATAGTATAATTACATAGTATAGTATAGTATAATTACACTTACACGTATTTAGTGTTGTGAGGTGATTGATTGCAAAAAAAAAAACTTAAAAAAACGCATGTTTTTTGCATCACTTGATTGTTTGTAAAAAAATAACAAATACATACCATAAAAACGGTATGGTATTGACCTATATTAATGAACCTTATAATCGAGTTTTTTTATATGAGTTTTAATTTGCATTTACTCAGTTCATTTACGCATGTAATCAGTTCTAGGTGAACTTATATTTCAATCAATTGTTAAACAGTGGATTCATGTAATTGGCCAATTTGATAATT
Source organism: Neomicropteryx cornuta (assembly GCA_020383195.1). Taxonomy (NCBI): domain Eukaryota; kingdom Metazoa; phylum Arthropoda; class Insecta; order Lepidoptera; family Micropterigidae; genus Neomicropteryx; species Neomicropteryx cornuta. The sequence goes on from JAHKQU010000030.1 coordinate 270,921, forward strand.
ATGTATTTACGGATTTATAAATTAAGTTACGCTATATGTTTCCCTAAAATATATTAAATTAATAATTAATAAATTTCACTATGATGTAATTATTTAATATTGTAAAGACAGTATTGTGAAAAAACATATATATTTTATAACCATTTTATGTGGTTTTGTTTTATAAACCAGCCGCGAATATACGGTATTTTTCGAAGGGGGTTTCATTAGACCCTTATTAGACTTTACGAAGGCTTTTCATATGTTAATCTGACTCATTTTACCGTAACTGTTTTTTCTATATATAGAAATTATATCCAATATAAATGATATTTAAGCAGAAGTATAGTATAGATAAATAAATAGATAATAGAAATAGAAAATAATAGACGTCAGATTTTGGTTCGCTTTCAGATTATAGATTTCAAGACACAGATTATGCATTCATAAGTACGACTATTCGAATAGAAATAGTTTAACGAACCCGTTATTATTTATCATAAACAAAATCATATCGTATAATATCTTATTAATCATAGTCTTCATCACAAAATATAAAACAATTAAGGATGCCATTTTTATATATCTAAATATTGTTTTTATAAAAGCGACACAGAAATATCTATAAAATAAGAAAAAATAAAATACGTAGGTGAATTAAATGTTTCTTTCTATAACATTTAAGTCAATGATTTGAAAAAAAAACAAATAATTATATTTATTGCTTTTTTTGCATGTTTTATTATTTTTGAATGTATGTAATCGCAGCCTGACCTCTTTTATAATTTTTAGTGCGGTTTATTGATTTCCTACCATAGTTCATAATATTCTGAAAATACGCACCCTTTTATTACGGGGTTCGCGACTAAAACCTCTCATTTCAAACCAATAATGATAATTCTCATGATTTTTATGTACTAAAGCATTTTTGATTAATTTTTAACATATTTTTTTTATTGATTAAAAATGGTGCAAAGTAGACAGATAATATAAGCTATATTTATATATCTTTATTTAAATGACTTGCCGAATAGTTTTTCCAATCATTTTAAGCGAGTTTATGAGATCTATATATCCCACAAAAATAACAATTATACAATGCCAATCTAACAAAAATTTACAAATAGTAATATTTATTCCATGTTTTAAAAAAAAATACTGCTTCAATTTAAAAACTATCTAAATTAGAACGATTACAAAAACCTGGGAAAATTAATTGATTTTTTACATTTTCCGTGCCGGACGGACTTCCCCGTTTTTAATTCAGAACGCACCCGAAGGGCCTATCCTCCTATTTTTTTTTGTAATTTATCACCGAGCGAAGTATGGAAGATCAGAGTCGAAAACAGCTAAGCCGATTTGTAAACTTAATACGTTTTACTTTGGTTTTAATTGTAGATGATTACTTTTATAGATTTATTAAAAATAAATATACCAAGAAAGGGGAGGGGATTACTACCAATTTGGTGGTAAACTCAAATTTTATTAATGAAAATCTCGTTCAGCGCAATGAAACTGATATGCCTTCATAAAATTGGTTATAATATATTCATTTCATAATTAGAAAATAGGTAAGATAGTTACACGAGGTCCCTACTCCCTACTCGCCTTGACACGGGTATAAAAACCCACTTCAGACCTCCACTCTGACACCGCATCGATTGCCAATCGTCGACGACCCCCTCAGTTCATCTCAACCGGAAGGAAGGAAGGAAGACCTGTCATCCCCACTGCAAGTCCGCGGGGCCGACTCACCCGAACCCCCAGACCAAGGGGGCCTAATAAGCCCCTCGCTGGAAGAGTGCCTCGAGATAGTGCCCGCACTACTCTTGAGCGCAGAAATCACTCTTGGCAGTTCCACAACCAGCGCCGACTGTTTAAACACGTAGGGCGAGCACACGCCATCTTCAAGAGAAGGTTTCCGCGTTCATTTCACTACGGAGTCAATTATTTATCGAGTTTATATGTATCAAGTTAAAGTGCAAATCTTCACTCGCAACTTCACTGTTGGTCATCGATAACGCATTATTAATTTACGGCCCTAGACGATCAATATCCAGAGTTTTGGGCCATTCGAAGATCATTTCATCCTCAAGGAGCTTTTATTAAGGTGCCCCGGGACGCATTTGTCCTTGAGATTAGAAAGAGTAGGCTTTATTCGAACATTGACGTGTAGAAAAGAGACGGATATACTCACCGACCGCGAATTCGTTACATTTGGAATCGATGAAACATGTTTTTTGTATTTAAATAATTATTATCATTTGAAAAAAATGTTTTTTTTTAAGTAATGTCCTAGATTATTATATTGTCTATCTTTAGAAAGAAAAATTAGGTTCGCGTCACTTACACAACTTAAAAGAAAATCGTTGCAAGAAAAAAACAACACTTTCTTATTTATTTATTTTCATTACTATAATAAGGTGTATTTCGTTTTTTTTTTAAGCAAAGTACTAAATTAATATATGTAGAATATTGTGGTATTTTTAGTTTTAGCCATTTGTTGGGAATAACTTCAACAAAATGCACCAAAATACGTTACAAAACACGTTTTAGGGACGACTGGTGGCGTCTTAAGAGAATTTATAAATAACAAAGGTTTTTTTATTAGAATTTGCTTCATGATCTCAAAAGCAGTTTAGTTCAATAAAGTATTTATCAATAAATGAAAGATGTCGAGGCGTTTATTGCGCAGGTCGCGGTCGCTTAGCAGGTTCACAACTCTGAGGAGTTGCGTCGTAAGTTATGGCAACTTGTCATCCGCCCACTAACTCGATTCTCCGCCGCGGGACAAAACTCTTCGCACTTCGCGCTGCAAGCGACAAACAATACGCGGAAAGTTATTTATTTATAGTATGTTTCCGACGAAGTTGAAAGATTTACTTCTAAAAGGTTTCCAGATAATTTGACATCTGTACCCACCAGCCTACACTGCTTTTTAAACACTATAGTGGATATAAGGTGTTATTTATTTCCTGTGTAGCGCGTCCTTTGCAGAACTATTGTATTTTAACATTCACCCTCTAGTCCCGTACTGTAGATAGAATTGAGTATCTTTTTGGGTGCGATGGTTTGTATCTCTTCGGGGTTGAGAAGATAATTGCCTAGAAATTGGTAACTTTTGTGAATTAGAGGCCCACATTCACCGAGTAAGTGCGTAGGGGTTTCTGGTCTCTCTTGGACCTGTCACTCGTCGATAAACTCAACAGGTGCAGGTGTTTGTTTAGTTAGCTCAGAGTCTTTTGGGGGAACCCAATTATGACTTCTTTTTGTCCGGATAATTCTTACCAGCACTTTAAGCTTTAGTGTTTAGCCCAGACTTTAGCTGGTAGTGCTTTTTGCTATACCACAGGCCGGTTTTGGTTCGGTTGTAGCATGCAATTTTTATAAATAAATATAATTTTGCGTTATTTAATTTTAAAACTATAATAAAATTTCTTCAACTATAGTTGAGCCCGTAGATACGTCGTACCTACCTAATGTAAATATATACAGGCACTTAAATTAGGTACTTTTGAATTGATCTAAAGTCGGAGTTATTTTATTCTCGAGTAGAATTATAAAACATTGTGTTCGATTTTAGCGTTGTCTAAGGAAAAGTAATGAAAATGGCAAACGGCCGTTGGAATCGGATGATGAAAAGACGGCCTTAATCAGAACCACCTCAAAGTGGCCATTGTTTGTTGAAAAGGTGGAGCTGATTATGAATACTTCAAGAATGCCAAAATCGCAGGAAAAGGTATAGCCTGGGAAAATATGTCAGATTATATTCGCACTTTGAAGACGGTTACTAAGACCTTTGATACTCACTTCACATTAAAAATAAATACTCAAAACAATATACAATCAAAAAATGATTTACCAATACCAATTAACGTAACCAACAAGCGACCGGCACCTACCACGCTGGTATTCCAGCCTTCTTAACTAGACGCCGTCTGTACCAAAGAAGGCAGGACCGAAGAGTTTCTTAAAAGCTTTCATTTTTAGCTCGCAATGTTTATATGACGGTTTAGGTCAAATCTTGCGAGCTGAATTAGAACCACTTCCTCTTATCCTACTAGAACCACGAATGGCTTCAGACAGAGGAACTCCTCAACGAAAGCTATCTATAGGGTCTAATATAGGGTTGTTTTTTTTAGAGGCGTGGTTTTCAATCTGGCACTACTTTTTCGTAGTTGGTGTTTTTGACAGCTGTCACTTGATTTATGCTCAGTTTGGTTTGCCATTTCATAATGAATAGACTTACTCCTGAACAACGTGGCGTGGCCTCCAAGATCGTGCGATTTAACACCGCTGGACTATTTTTTGTGGGGTTATGTGAAGTCGCTTGTCTACGCAGATAAGCCGGACACGATTAACGCCTTGGAAGAGAATATTCGGCGCGTTATTGCTGACATACGGCCCAACTTGCTGCAAAAAGTGGTTGAAAATTGGGCCTCTCGGCTGGAATTTGTTCGAGTCAGCCGCGGCGGCCACTTACCCGAAATCATTTTTAAAACATAATGGCAAACCCTTATCTTTATAATAAAACTAAATTCTCAGCCATAACATCAAATTATATGCGTTTTATCTCTTCTTGAAAACCACGCCTCTAAAAACATCACCCTAAAAGTTTATATATTTATCTTTTTATCTATCACTTTCTTGTGGAGGCGATAACTGCCTTAAATTTACACCAATCACTTTCAAATTCGTTCATAAAATTTAAGGGCAGAAAATCTCGGTCAAGTTCGCTGATGGGCAAAATCAGAGTGGGTTCGAAAAAGTAACTTTTTGCGATAACTTTCTTAGTATATAAGATATTGAATTCATCTATTTTTTTTATTATTCCTTAGATGAGGGTCTAAAACTTATCTTTCAATTTTTTTGATAGCTCCAACCATTGGTCCTAGGGGTGGGAAAAATTGGTGATGGGCGATTCATTTTAAAAATATATTTTTGGGCTGAAATTATCTGCATATCGACAATATTTCAGGCATATATCGATTAATGCGTAATTATTTTTTTTTAATTGTCAACCCCGATGAATTATTAAGGCGCCCCGGGACGCATTTGTCCTTGAGATTAGAAAGAATAGGCTTTATTCGAACATTGACGTGTAGAAACGAGACGGATATACTCGCCGACTCATTTGGAATCGATGAAACATGTTTTTTGTATTTAAATAATTATTATCATTTGAAAAAAATGTTTTTTTTTAAGTAATGTCCTAGATTATTATATTGTCTATCTTTAGAAAGAAAAATTAGGTTCGCGTCACTTACACAACTTAAAAGAAAATCGTTGCAAGAAAAAAACAACACTTTCTTATTTATTTATTTTCATTACTATAATAAGGTGTATTTCGTTTTTTTTTAAGCAAAGTACTAAATTAATATATATAGAATATTGTGGTATTTTTAGTTTTAGCCATTTGTTGGGAATAACTTCAACAAAATGCACCAAAATACGTTACAAAACACGTTTTAGGGACTGGTGGCGCCTTAAAATGTTTTTTTTTAAATCAGTTGTTTATACGCGCCGCGACTCGTAATCGAGGCGTATTCGTCAATTTAGTCAATTTCGTTAAAAGCAAAGAAACGCCTAAATTGTAGAATCGTGACGTAATTTTGCATACGCTGTAATGTGTGACGAAATACTGTAACAGGTGTGACGTAATATCAAAATACGAAACACATAGACGATTATGACATTACCATAAAAACAGCTAATAATAATTAGCGCAGTCATATAAAAAACAGGGTATTCAAAGCCGAAAGTAGTCACGCCTCTTTAACACTCGATAATCATCGAATTCGATGGTATTTGTTTGTAACCTGTGTAATTCATAATGCTTTTTATAACCATAATGATATCTCTTTATTGATTAAAAAATACATCTTAGCAATGGCTATTATACAGCATTTCTACAATACAATAATATTTTAAAATATACAATGCAAGGGTGTTTTTTTTAGAGGCGTGGTTTTCAATCTGGCACTACTTTTTCGTAGTTGGTGTTTTTGACAGCTGTCACTTGATTTATGCTCAGTTTGGTTTGCCATTTCATAATGAATAGACTTACTCCTGAACAACGTGGCGTGGCCTCCAAGATCGTGCGATTTAACACCGCTGGACTATTTTTTGTGGGGTTATGTGAAGTCGCTTGTCTACGCAGATAAGCCGGACACGATTAACGCCTTGGAAGAGAATATTCGGCGCGTTATTGCTGACATACGGCCCAACTTGCTGCAAAAAGTGGTTGAAAATTGGGCCTCTCGGCTGGAATTTGTTCGAGTCAGCCGCGGCGGCCACTTACCCGAAATCATTTTTAAAACATAATGGCAAACCCTTATCTTTATAATAAAACTAAATTCTTAGCCATAACATCAAATCATATGCGTTTTATCTCTTCTTGAAAACCACGCCTCTAAAATCATGTCATGTTCATGATGCGAAATCATTCATAGCACAATAAGACAACTCGCGAAGTCAGTAATTTCAACAGGTGTTAGTGTGTCTCGACCGGCAAAAATAAACAATACGAGCACAACAGACGGGTAGGGTAGTGATTAAAATATTTCGGTCGAAGTGACATCAATCACGAAATCGTTCGATGCGCGATCGCGTAATCCCACTGTTATCGATAACAATATATTACCTAATCATGTCGGCCTTAACGCTGAGTGAACATCAGACACTGCACTTATATATATATGGGTGCATTTAAATCCCCGTTAAGCTATCGATATTTGGCGAATTTCGGGGAAGATACCTTTTTATCGATAAAAGCGTTTCGACCTGCCGCCGCTGCTAAGCTGATGGGCCATCTATTTTCTTATAGTTAGTAGTTTACGAAGTTACTAGATGGTCAGGATAATTGTGCTAGATCACTTTCATCCCCGCGGCGAAACCTGGAGATTAATGCTAGTGAAAAAAACTAGTTGAAACTATCATAACTTGACATTATCATTCCTTGAAATAGCTTTGGAAAAAACGGAATATAAGTGTCACAACATTATGCGTAAAATTTACGACACGCGATTTATTGCTTCATCTGTCGCAAGATTTGCCTAAGATAATAAATAGGGAAACAAAATCGGTATTTCCACAATGGGGACATTCTGCTGAACTGCAAATCTACGCTTTCGCGTTTAATTTTCTGACAGTTATTGGAACGATAAATTTTCTGTACGGTGAACGATTATGTTGTTTCACGATATATTGGTTCACTATTTTATTAGAAACCGAATGGTGCCAAGAGTCTAAAAAAACCCTGGAATTTTGACGTATTACTTAGTTATCACATTTTCTACGGGGGGAGGCGAGAGGCCGTCCAAAGAGATACAAAACTCAACTTGTAAAAGAGAGAAAAAAAAAAGATTATATAGTAGTCTGCTTCTTAAGGCGCCACCAGTCCCTAAAACGTGTTTTGTAACGTATTTTGGTGCATTTTGTTGAAGTTATTCCCAACAAATGGCTAAAACTAAAAATACCACAATATTCTACATATATTAATTTAGTCCTTTGCTTAAAAAAAAAAACGAAATACACCTTATTATAGTAATGAAAATAAATAAATAAGAAAGTGTTGTTTTTTTCTTGCAACGATTTTCTTTTAAGTTGTGTAAGTGACGCGAACCAAATTTTTCTTTCTAAAGATAGACAATATAATAATCTAGGACATTACTTAAAAAAAACATTTTTTCCAATTGATAATAATTATTTAAATACAAAAAACATGTTTCATCGATTCCAAATGTAACGAATTCGCGGTCGTCGAGTATATCCGTCTCTTTTCTACACGTCAATGTACGAATAAAGCCTACTCTTTCTAATCTAAAGGACAAATGCGTCCCGGGCGCCTTAAAAATACTTTTAACATTAGACTAATTACATTAAAGGTTTAAATTATTGGCTTTGTTTGTTTAGTTCATTAAAATTTGTCGTTTTAAATAAATACTTACTAAGTGGGCAAATAAGTGTTTGAAGTTTCATATTATTGTTGGAACGCAGTTCGAGAATCATAAATGATTCTCGAACTGAAGGAAGAGAAACTGGAGGAACTGGAGGTGATGATTCTCGAAGGAAAGATAAATCTTTCCTTTGGGGTATCCAAGTGTATTAATTTATTTATTAACAAGGTTAAATACAGCGATTGTTATTATTAAGTCAGGAAACGTAAAAACTAAACAATGGCCATTTATAACTGACCTTTACTTTTTGTTCAAAAAAAAATAAAAATATTTTATATAAGCAGCTAAGTCGTTTGGTAGGATATTAAGATGACGAAGAGGGAGGTGGAGGGGGGATATTAGGGGATGGAAATATTAGAAGGGGAGATTTATTTTGTTTAAGGCCTCAGGTTTTACTCTTCAGTAAGCAATTGTTGGTTTTTATTTAATTGCAACTTCATAAAATAGAAATTAAAAAAACTAACTTAACAAAGTAGGCGAACCTTTCAATTACTATTTTTCCTAAGGATCTAATATCTTTTATTAGAGAGAAATTCAACTAAAAAGAAATATTAGTAGTTTATCGTTTATTAAATTTACAGAATTTAAAAAATCTACCTTTTCTATGTTGAATACATAAGACCGCGTATCTAAATATATTTCGTTTATAATTAAATATCCAATAGTTAACAAATGCTAGCCATAGAATTCAGAAAGCCATTGATATGGCCGAATTCAGAAAGTCTCACGTTGAAAATATTCCTAAATACCTTGGCAGCATTATGTTAACGGCGCGATTCTAATGAAGTCCACAAATGCACTGAAAGTGTCGTGCCCGGACCCCATCGACTCATACCCTATGTCAACATAAAAAGCGTGGTAATGCTCTTCGGCGAAACGGGTTATTCATTAAAAGCCAGTTATTTCAACCTCGACACGTTATTCGCAAAAACAACCATTAGCTCGAGTCGAGAGAATTCGCGTGACAGCGGAGCGCTGTTTTCCAGCTTACTGGAAATATTTGCATGTGTGTCACAACGTTTCGGGAAGCGATTAAAGTAGGGCTTTTTGACCTCTAAACCTACCTATTGGGTATGTGGGGCACGTAGAACCCACCCATTCTCTCTGTCACCGGTTTCAGGCTAAACCATCATAGTATAACTATGTTATTTCAACCTAACAGATTCTAGGTATTTTTATTTATTTGATAATTGTAAATCTTGATCTCGTTAATAGAGAGCATTTTCGCTGTATAAAGTTCCTTTAACTGGTACTAAAAACGAAAGGCGGAGGTAAATTTCACCGGATCATAGTAGGGAGATAGGCGAACTCCAATTGTTCGAACTTGTATCAAACATTGCGCGAGCTGCCGCGCAGCGAGAGTGCGTATACTGAATACCTCTTTATCAGTGCTGTAAGGGTTGCTCGTATCAAAAAATATTGTAGGTCTACAATTAATATTTTGGACTGATTTTGTCCTGTACTTATTAAGGGAAGTATGATTTATTGAATTATGAAAAACCAATTTTTCTCACCCCTGGTTGGTGCTATCAAAAAAGTTTACTTGGATAAATTTTAGACCCTTATCTAAGGAATAATATAAAATTTAAATGAATTAGATATCTTATATACTAAGAAAGTTATAGCAAAATTTCACTTTTTCAAAATAAACCCCTCCATTCCCGCCCCCTTGGTCAGATTTTCCCCATTAACAGGAAGAACTTATTTTCACTGATGTCCTTTTAAGCGGTTGGTATAGATCAATAATCAAACACTATTCAGCAAATATATTGGAAAAATGTTTCTTAATTAAGAGAAAAACGAAGACGATTTTTCAAGGAAATTGTTTTAATGTTTGAGAAGGCGCGAGATCGGGCAATGACTTCCAAGAATAATTCTTTTAGTACGATTTTTTTTTCGAAATAGATTTTTTTAACCCCTCTAAAAGGACATCAGTGAATATAAATACACCCTGTATACTAAACATTGATCATTCTGCGGTAGCGAAAGGAAATTCATTCGCCGCAAATTTTCATCCGAATCGCGCGTGCCATTTTCAGCTGAACGAATGCGCAGGTAATGCTTTCGCAATTAGCTCCAAATGACCGCGCTGATACAAAATGGCGCTCGGATGCAATTCCGCGTCGAAATTGCCGCAATGGAACAATACTTATCGTGTCGGAGACAGCAACGCGTGCCGTGCGTTCTATTATTGCATTCGCTGAAAGGCGCGGTTGCGATTGTCTATGGCGGCGTTATTGCGACCACAAACCAACACAGAGGGGATCGCCGTTCACATTTTTACCACATTTTTTGAACACAGATTTCTTTGCTACCCTTATGGGTAACTTTAATGATTAACCCGACGAGAGATCGGTACTAAACGCGCGCGTTATAAGGCGACACCGTTTAAATCAACTTTTTTACTCAAGTTTTACTTTTTGAGCGGTCGGTAAGCAATTGTTTTTATTTAATTACAGCCTTATAATAAAGAAATTAAAAAAACAAACTTTTCTATGTTTTAGACCATTAATTTTCCATTAAAATACTATTTTTTCTAAGGCTGATGTCTTTTATAAGCTTTTATATAACTACTAGCTGACCCGGCCACGCGTTGCTGTGGCTAAAGTTTTTGTTATATTACATTATAGTAAACAATCTAAGAGGAACAATAAGAGAACATCAGTCACGGAGTCCACTATGCTTTTTCACACAGATGGTATTTGTAAAAAAATATGCTGATCTCCTTATTTGACTTTCTACTACTATAACCCTTTAGTACAATGAAATTATTTACGAACAAAGACGAAAATGTTGATGTTGGTATACAAATTCACTGGATTGAGATTTGAAGGGGAAGTACGTTGAACACAATTAATTAAAATGTTCTTACACTTGATACTAAGCAGAAATCAATAGGTAAAAAATAAAAATTTATCAGATTTATTATTTCCATTTAATTTTATAACAAATATAAGTATATTACAGTATAATACAGTAAATTACATGTGACGCTTAAACTCATGAATGAGGTAGGCAAGGCAGACAGTCTTAAACTTTTAAACATTAATATCTTTTTTTTGAATTATAAATACTTTCAATTTCAATTTAATTTAACACCAATCGGTGCACAATGTTTTTGGTTAACCTGTCTTTAGCTAACACAAATAGATTCGACGGTTTCCCAACACGTGAACACGCAACATATAGTTGCCCATGAGAAAAACATGGATTTTCCAAATCTAAACCACAAATGGACATTGTTTGACCTTGAGATTTATTTATAGACATGGCGAAAGCTAAACGAATTGGAAACTGTAGCCTTTTGAAGGGTATGGTAGAATCTGATGGTATCATCGGAATACGTGGCAGCAGGACCACTTTTCCTTTAAACTTCCCAGCCAAAATGGTTGCTTCAAGAATGTTTCCGGTGATCTTTTTGATGACCAAACGCGTACCGTTACATAATTGAGGTGGATTCAAATTACGGAGGAGAATAATAGGGGAACCAATCTTTGATCGAAGATTATGTGGTGGCATTCCAGGGATATCTAATGAATTTAAAAATTCAATCGGAAAATTTACACTTTCATTTTCATCAACAACAGTATCGATTGATTTAAAAGACATCAGATCGCCTGGTAACAACTGTTGTATCTGGAAGTTAATTTCGTCAACATCAACGTTTTTGGCTGCCAAAATCGCCCGTTGACTAAGCCATTCATGATTCAAATAATTATTCTGTATATCCGGGAAAATACTCTGAATCAATTCAGTTTTATCCTGAACAACAGTGCAAAAATTGTCTGGTAGTTTAATGCATTGCGTATTTGGTTGCAGTTTTATTTTACCGTTCCCAATATCTAGTAGTTGTTCGGAAAATATTAGTGCTGATGGATCATTTTGCAATTGTACTCGCATATTTATGGTCAATCGAAGTGTTTCAACACTTCGCCATAAGAATGATTGTTTCAAACATGCATTAATCTCATCCGCGAAAGTAGAGCGAGGTATAACCGGTAAGGTCTGCCGGAAGTCACCAGACAAAAGTAAGATAGCACCACCGAAAAGTTTATTATTGCTGTTTAAATCTTGCATAGTTCTGTTTAATGCTTCAAGTGAATATTTGTGTGCCATTGTGCACTCATCCCAAATTATTATAGAACTCTTCCGCAACACTGCAGCTATTCCACTATTCTTTTTGATGTTACACATTGCATCTGGTTTATTATGAACGTCCAATGGCAGCTTGAATGTTGAATGTGCTGTTCGCCCACCATCCAGTAAAGTAGCCGCAATGCCTGACGATGCTAATGCTAATGCGATTTTTTGTTGCGACCGTATTTTGGCAAGAATCAACGATATTAAAAATGTCTTACCGGTTCCACCGGGTGCATCCAAGAAAAAAAAACCGCCTTGTTCAGCAGCAACAGCCAGCATAATCCGATCATAAATAATTTTTTGTTCTGCTGTCAGTAATGGTTCACTGTTCATGATAATTGTTGCTAAACTTCCATGGTCATATTGATTTTCTCGTTGTAAATCGGTATTGACTAAGTCGGTGGCTGGACGATTAGGTGATGGCATACCATAATGATTAAGTGGTAAATTTGAAATAAGAACACATAAATCCTCGATCAAGACCAATGCTTCATTGTACATCTCTGGTGTATAATCTATGTTTTGGCATTGATTTGTTTGTCTAATTCGGTGCAAGATGTCTTCTGTCATACAATTTTTATATTTTTCCCACAAAGTTTGTGCTTGCGAGGGATAACATGTCGCCAAAATAATTGCAAACAACTGACGAATGTTATTCGGTGTTGATGTCAACGCAGCATCAGCAAGCGTTAAGTCCCAATGGTTATCGTCTTCTAGCAATTGCAGTTCACGACATGCATCCTGGTATGTATTGAATACTCGACCATTAGCTGTTCGTAAAAATTCAAAAGACGTTGGTCCGGGAACATTCACCAATAACAAACGTAAATAGAAGCACTCACGTTGCTTTGGATGTACCGTGTAAAGTCTCCCCAATGTCTTAGCTTTGAATATGCCTGTAATGGAAGGATGTGGTTTTCCTTGTTTCCGTGGCTCCCATTTTTTACTGGATTTGTTCCATGTGAAATAACGTGGAACATCACCATACACCAATGTCTTCGCGAATTGGCCAAAAACATCAGGTTTTTGACACAATGTAAAAAATTCAGTTAGAGTCGTTTTCGGAGCTTCGAACGCTCTTTGGAGAACATTTTCTTCAGTGAAGTATACACGTTGACCGTTTTCAAGATGTATTGCCAGATGTTGGACAGCAGGATCTCTTTCGTGGATGGGAAAGCTGAGAATATGCCAAATAGCTTCATTGCTGCTAATGTATCTGCCCATTTGGTATCGTGCTATTTCGTCATTTTTATTTATGTTTTTTACTTCAAATATGGCCAAATCACTGCCTTTGTTTACATATTTACAAATATACTTAATTGATTTAACAGAACTGCAAAGCTCAACATTGATATGAGCTTTGTAAGTTTTTGAAAGTAGTGGTGAGTAAGTCATCGCATCTTGTATGTATTCCTGCATGTTCCGTGGACTGCCGATGTAGCTTGAAGGTAAAATGAAAGCATTACCGATGTCATTGGGATTTAAATTTCCATCGATGTTTCCAGCAACAGCATCTCGTAAGTGAATATATTCTTCCGATCGTAGTTTTGCCTGGTTGAATCGAAGGAATCGCAAGCGTTCGCTTTCGACCTTAGCATACATATCAACAATGTATTGATGGAACAGCTGACGATATCGAAGGATATAATTGTCTTGATGTTGTCTAACCATTATTCGGTGTGCGTAGTAGTTCATTGAGCTAACTTTATTATTTCTGTAATCACCTAAAAAAATAAAAAATAAAATGCAATACGAAATTAAAATCTATACATACAGTAAGAAAGTAAATAGATAATTGTCAAATTTACCGGTATTTGGATCATACTGTTTGATATTAAGGTGATATTCATCTTGTCCTTGCCAAAATATCAATGGATATTGTAGTGCGTCATATGAACGGTGTAGATCCTAAATCGTACTGACAGTGTTGTCTCGCCGTGTAATGTTTATAGATCTTTTGTCAACTGGATCACCAACCATGATAACAGCAACCTCATCAACAGTTGGAGCGTTGAATCTACCAGCATGTTCACCTAATGGTACTTTGTCGGCTTTTATGACGATTTGATAATTGTCATTTTGCAGTCGTGGCGAAACTCTTTTGATCAATTGAATTAGTTGATTTAGTTGGATAACCATCAATATCCGTGATCGTGTCATTCGTATGCGGCTTTGGGAAGTTTTTTTTACATTTTCCATTTTCCATGCACGGTGAGGTCATGTTGAAAACACCGCATGGCCCATGGATCTTGTGTTTGTTGACAATATCAAATAATTCTTGATCAATTAATGGGTCTGGAATTTCGGCTGAAATTATTTGATCGATTTCTTCAGGACGGATTCTATCTTTAAGCCAAACCAAAATGTGGGCATGAGGCAAACCTCGCTTTTGCCACTCTATCGTATACAGCCAACAACGTGTGATACCAAAAATTGTATATTTAACAATAAAATCAATTAAGGATTTCAATTTTTGTTTAAACACACGTGCAGTTAAATCATGACGATGAATGGCTTGTTGTCCTGGCAATAGTAAAGTTTGTATCTCTTCCCAATTCGGATTACATGTGAATGTAATAAATAAATCCGGTCGGCCGTAATGACGTACGTAAGTCATCGCATCTTGTATGTATTCCTGCATGTTCCGTGGACTGCCGATGTAGCTTGAAGGTAAAATGAAAGCATTACCGATGTCATTGGGATTTAAATTTCCATCGATGTTTCCAGCAACAGCATCTCGTAAGTGAATATATTATTCCGATCGTAGTTTTGACGTTTGCGTTTTGACGTTTGCCGCTCGCGTTGTTGAGGTTAGATTTTTTCGGTGGCATTTGACTGAAAATAATAATTTTCTTGTTCTTATGATATTCTCTTGAAGACGTTCGTTACACTGTTCTTGAGATTCTTGTGCATGACCTGCTGTCCTGATTCTTTGAGCTGGATTTCTTGATTCAATTTGTTCTGCCAACTGATGGGCTCTTTTAATACGTTTGCGTCGAATAACTGTCACTGTCAAATAATAACAGACATTAGCGCCATCAACCCAGTCGAAAGGTATCGACATCTGTCAGTTTTATGACTGCCAAATAATAACGGACAAAAAATTAGCGATAAATTAAAATTGCGACTATAATTTGAGATTTAAACTATCCTATCTCTCAAGTGCACATCGAACTGCACATGGTGTTCAAATTTTATTATAATCGGTTAAGTGGTTTAGGAGTCCATTGAGGACAAACATTGTGACACGAGATTTATATATATTAAGATTAGCAGTTTATCATTTATTAAATTTCTCAGAAATAAAAGTGAATTTTAAAATCTTCCTTTTCTACGTCGAGGACAAAAGATTAAGGTATCTAAACATATTTTTTTTTATGATTAAATATCTAATGGTTACCAAATGCCAACCTTTAAAAAAAATGTCTAAACGATTCGAGATTAATATTTACCTTTGGTTTCGCCTTAAGTGTTCAACAGTGTTCAGTGACACAGAAATCTCGTTACAAGTGACACCATGACAATGTAGCACAGTGACGAGTTCAGCTACAAATCACGCAGTTATTTTGTAGCAGTTTAAGCATTAGGTTATTTTAACAATGCGTTTAACGTAACCTCAGTTATATGATTAACGCGTTAACGGCCACTGTTAACATGGACCGCATTAATTACCTCGTATATTGAAAGTATTCCGAATGACGGTTAAATTATTCATTGTCACAGCAAATCCTTAAAAAATCCTTTTGTGCTTTAAGGCAAAAATTAAGGCTACAAAATTAGATAGTATTTTATTTTTAGAGGTTATGTCTGTAACCGATCTGAATAAAATGATGATTTAATGTTTCTCTGTGTAATTTGATAGAAACGAATTCTTTAAAATTTACTTAATTTTCAATCCGAGTATTAAAAATCCTTTTAATAATAATTAATAGACGGTGTCCCGAGTACAACAATAATAAAATTAAATATAATAATAACTCTGAAAGGAACCTAAAATGCAGATTAATACAACTCCAAAATACTGTCTTTTCAATTACAGTAATTGTCCCGGTTATATTTTTACTTCCCGTTTACGTTCTCACCTAACTTCATTGCATTCTGCAAGGTGTAAGTTGTCTCGCTCGCACCGCGACACGCCGTGACGTAATCACATATCCCGAAGGATGCAACACACGTGGCCCTCTAAATCTAATTACTGAACTCCATTATATCAAATCATAGCCACTCGGACATCCGTGTGGAACGACGGGACCCGCCATAATGGCTTTCGAACAATTTACAACATTAATCTAAGTTTGAAAACTTCAAGGCAGAGAATCAATAGTTTATTGGACTAGCTGTTGGACCCCGAATTCGATTGCATTATTTTTTAAAGGAGTACCACTTTCCACTGTGTTATATTTATCACTAAATATTATAGAAAAAAAAAACAACTTGAACATTAAAAATTAATTATTAATATATGAATAGAAAACTTTGTACCTCTTATTAAGCATATCGCGCGCACGAAAGAGTATGAGATTTGGCATAGTTGAAGTATAGTATATGGAGAAGGAATGCAGAAAGCTAAAATTAATCTACAATATGTGTTACAAATACATTAAATTAAATTAAATAAAACGTTTATACCACTGACAGCTGATTGACTAAGTTTCGAGCTGTGAATTTTGTGCGATTTCAAATGTTTCTTTTTCAATAATCTGTCAATGTCAAGCAAGATTAATTATAAATACCATATTATACCTCTATAAATAAGTCTCACTTTTACATAAAAAAAATAAAACTGTCAATGAATTGTATAAAAAAATAAATACAAATTGTGCCTTAATTGTGTTTTTTTCCAACTGTTAATAATAACATTAAATTTTAAATTTCATACGGAATTAAGGCAAATAACATACGCCTTTGACGCAATTGTACATACTCGTAATAGAACAGAATTAACCGATAATACATAATCATAGAGGTAAACTCACCGTATTATAGGGGTATAACCCCAATAATGCTCAAACTTAAAATTTTAATGAATACGGTCGAATTTTGACCACGTTTAGAGAGACTGGTAACTACCAGGAACGTAAAAGTTTATGAATGCTGGGATATCGAGTATCGTTAAAAATAAAATAAAATATCACGACTATCGGCCAAGTCATTTCGTAGATTAAAAAAATATATAAAAATTATCAGCATGCACCCACATTTATCGCAGCGAATTAAATTTTATAAAATCCTTACGGCACGCCGAAGGCTGAGGTAGATTTTACTGGATCAAAGTGGTGGAACATTTTGGCGTTACCTTACCATAAGGGTTGCTCATATCAAAAATTGTTTCAAACAAGTTGTAGCGTAGTATGATATTTTTTGAATTTTGAAAAACCACTTTTTCCCACCCCTAGGTCCAATGGTTAATGCTACCAAAAAAGTTTACTAAGATAAGTTCTAGGCCCTTACTAAGAAAGTGATAGTAAAATTTAACTATTTTTAAAAAAAGCCTCCCGCCCCCCTGGTTTGATTTTGCCTTACGAACTTGAGCCAGATTTTGTACCCTTAAATTTTATGTATCAAAGTAAAAGTGATTGGTGTAAAATTACGGTAGTTATCGTGGCCACAAGAAAGTGAGATAAATAGATACTTTTAAAATGAGGGTGGTTTTGGGTTCTAGGGGATGTGAAACGCGAAGATATGTCGACATTTGTCGGAAATTATGACATGGTACCCATTCAATAAGTAGCATTTCTAGTGAAATCTACCTAAAATAGCCATCTACCAAAATCATTTAAAAAATAGCAAAATCTACCTATAAACACATATTTCCAAGTCGCACTTCGCATGTTTGCAGCAATGTTAATGTTTATGCACCATTTATATTTCCTAATTATTTACGGAATCTCTAAACCGTCACTATGAAAATTTTATTATAATTTTGACACATTTTTATATTAGATAGTAGTTATATTTAAATATATAATAAAGGCACTCAACAGGTCCTGTATTTGAGAGCGCAGGATGCATTTTTAACTCCATATTAACCTGTCATATACAGACGCCCCAAGACCATTTCCAAAGCTTAAGGTGGGTGTTTATGTTCCCTATTACGTGTCAGAAATTATATTTAAATAAATACGAAAATAATTTATGTCCTAATTTAGTAACTTTATCAAGGCGCTGGTTTTTTTTCTCGGAAACCATGATGAATTTTGTGAGATAAATACAAATCATGTTTGAAATCGCAGGGCCAATAAGCCCTGTGTGTGGTGTGTTTAATACCTAACCTAAAATAAAATAATTTAATGAAATGTTTATTGTTTCAGGATCATGCCTTAGTTATGGACATTCTTGTTGGGGTGGTGAGTATTAAATATTACACTTTTATTACAATTTTTATTTTAAAATTGTTCTAATTGAAGTTACATTAATCGGATGTGCAATAGTGAGCGCAAAGTAAGTGACATTTCCAAATTGAAAGATCTCCGCTCGCAAACCTAATGTTATTGTAAAAAAAAGGATGCTTTCTCCTCGAAATAAGTAAGGAAATAATGTGAGGAAAAAAAAAAGATTCTTTTGGGCCATACCGGCCGTTCGGAAATGGATCTCAGCTGACAATTATATTTAATGCTATTGTAACCGAACGTTGACAAATTTAACTATTTCAATTTAACTTAACGGTCCGTTTTAAATTCGATTTAAACCTATCTATAAATATTAGATTCATATTTATATTTTACCGTAATTTAGGTTTATCTATTTAGAAACATAACTAGTGGGTAAAGTAGAGATACTACATAAAGAACCTTTTCCTATATTCACATCGCTGCATCCGTATCTACTATTGTCCATTGTCACACAGCTGATTAAATATCACTTACGAAGAAATAAATGTGTCTGCCTGTTTGTCAATCTTTATTGTGCGAATGCTGAGTCGAGGATCTCCCCAAATCATTTCATCACTTTTTCAATGTTTTCGAGGCGCACGGAAGGCCTTAATTTGGATTGTCCCCCACCTCCTTGCAACTTATCAAATAAGAGATAAAGTCTACCTTGAAACAGGCGTTAGCTTAGTTAGTTATGGCTGATTGTAAAATATTGATTTTGGTATTATTCAGTATATAGTATGTCCGTCATGACGAATAAATAAATAAATAAATTACCTTAGTATTGTAGGTGGAAAAGCATAAAAGATGTGGGTATAAACAACGCATTAGCTAGCAATGTTTGTCTGGCGGTTCAGGTCAAAAATTGTAAGCTGAATTAGAACCACTTCCTCTTACCCTACGGAGGTGTGGTTCAGTGCCGAAGACAATGCATTTCTATGGTAAGCATGACTAATTCTACACCCATAAATGGCTCCAGTGGAAGAAACTCCTCCACGGTCAACAGCACAGCCGCGAAATTCAAACACTTAAATAAAAGCTAGTTTTTACCAGTATTTTTACTATGAATTTTTAAAGTTTGTATCTAAGAAATGTTATTTTTGCCCTTAAAGCCCACGGAAAGCGAGGGGGGGCCAGGTCCAGCGCGGAAGATGATCGAACAAGACCCAGCGATGGACAAAATCTCTGGTTTCTATCGCGATACTTCCGGCTTAATCCCGACAGCGTAAGTCAAACATTATTTTTAACATAAGCATTTTAAATTGTGGCTAACGCACTGACCTCATATTTTATAGCACCTAAACGGATTATGTTGTTACATAATATAGAGATATTAATGAAGAAACCCGGGTCAAAAGCGGATATTTACCATTTACTTAATTTGGGTTTTAAGTAGATTTTCGGAAAATTTCGACATATCGCGTTTCACATCCCCTAGACCCCAAAACCACCCTCAGTTTAAAAGTTTATATATATTCCTATCTATCTATATCACTTTCTTGTGGACACGATATCTGCCGTAATTTCACATCAAATTGATACATTAAATTTAAAGGCACAAAATTTCGGTCAAGTTCATTAATGGTCAAAAAAATCAAGGGGGCAGGAATGGGTTTTTTTTTCAAAAAAGCGAAATTTTGCTACAACTTTCTTAGTATATGAGATAACGAATTCACTAAAATTTTATTTTATTTCTTAGATAAAGGCCTAGTTAACTTTTTTAATAGACCCACCATTGGTCCTAGAGGTGGGAAAGAGTGGTATTTCAAAATTCAAAAAAATCATACCTCCCTTAATAATCACATCCATTCAAAATGTAAATTGTGGCCTATAATTTCCCTGCAACTTTTGTTTAAAATAATTGTTAATATAAACAACCTTTACGGCACAGTATAAAGAGGGATTCAGTACACGCACTCTCGCTGCGCAAGGGTACGGCGCGGCGGCGGGTTGCGGTGCCGCACGGGTAGTGTTTGATACAAGTTCGTACAATTGGAGTTCGCCTATTCCCTACTTTGATCAGACGAAATCTACTTCCGTCTTCCGGCATGCCGAAGGGGATTTTTTTATTGACTTATTAAGGCGCCCCGGGACGCATTTGTCCTGGAGATTTGAAAGAGTAGGCTTTATTCGAACATTGACGTGTAGAAAAGAGACGGATATACTCGCCGACCGCGAATTCGTTACATTTGGAATCGATGAAACATGTTTTTTGTATTTAAATAATTATTATCATTTGAAAAAAATGTTTTTTTTTATGTAATGGCCTAGATTATTATATTATCTATCTTTAGAAAGAAAAATTAGGTTCGCGTCACTTACTCAACTTAAAAGAAAATCGTTGCAAGAAAAAAACAACACTTTCTTATTTATTTATTTTCATTACTATAATAAGGTGTATTTCGGTTTTTTTTAAGCAAAGTACTAAATTAATATATGTAGAATATTGTGGTATTTTTAGTTTTAGCCATTTGTTGGGAATAACTTCAACAAAATGCACCAAAATACGTTACAAAACACGTTTTAGGGACTGGTGGCGCCTTAAATCTCATGGTGTAATTAGGTTAGAGGCATGCAGCATTAAATGTTTTCTTTATAAAGTATTTTAGTTCAGTATTTCCGGTTATTTTATATTCATTGGTAAACTCCCAACGTTACAAAATATAAAAATTATACTATTAGCAATTACAGCTATTTGAAAGTAACAGTTTTTGTAATTTTAGTATCAGAGTGACAGTGTAAATCAGTGAAATCTAAATAGTACAAATTTCACTAAAGTAACATTTACTTCTCAAAATAAAAGATAAATTTTAACATTCTTTTTTTTTTTATTTGTTTAGGTACGAGTATTTATGTTATTCATTCACATGAGCCTCTTTTTTATACATAGTATATATATTTTTTGCAAATAAAGTTATTTGAATTTTATTTCTCGTAGATATAGACAGCCAAAATCAAACAACTTAATAAATTATGTTTGATAAGTTGAAAGATATTCTATGGGTGAAAAGTGCAAATTTTCCAACATTTCCGTTTTTGAATGTATGAAGGTTATTTTCATTTTTTTTAAATAAAAATAATATTTAAATTTAAATATCAATAATAAACTGATTTTATTTCTATGGAGGTAATATAACCCGCTGTGAGCAAGAATCTTTATTGCACAAAGTTCATGTGTGGATTAAATTTCTATCGTAAATAATAATTTTAATTGTTTTTAAAATAATATCTCTTAATATTTTATATCTATAGCAAAGAGGATGTACTGTGAGTATCTCTCTTCAAATAGATCCACTGAACTGATCTAGTATTGGAAAAAAATAACAAATAAGATATCTGTACGATATTAATACCTTTTTTGCAATAAAGAAACATTTTTTTCTTTCTGATAAGTTTACAAGAGGGAATGACGATTGTGGTGTTTCAGTATCGCGGTCAATTTGAGTTCAACCAAGCCCGGAAGGGAATTCAGTCGCCATCAATGAGGGACATCGTCTCCAGTGCCGTGTATGCTGCTGAACGACAGAAACCCTCGTAAGCAATATTTGGATACTACTCGTTTCTTCAATATCACCCTCTTGTTTGGATGGTGAGAGTGTAAAGACTTGTTTACAAATTTTGTTCCTCTTACTTTACTATCCAATAGCCTTTCCAAGGTTTCCAAGGACCGGAATGGTGATGAGAAATGTTTGAGTATTTTCCTGTTTGTATTGTAGTAGGAGAGGGAATATAGCATCACAACTCAGAAGATCCTTTGATTGATCGTATTAATTATTGCATTATCTATAATTGCATATTGTAGTATTGTAGTGTGGCTCGGAGATCTGTATCTGTTACTTTTTGGCGGATCTCTTCAACGGATCCTTTACATTATTTTAAATTTTATGTCATACGAAATTCTAATTATAGATGATTGGATAGTAATGAAATATTTTTAAATTCCCTTTCACACGTCCTGATAAGAGTTAAAAAATCCTTTCTCACGGTCTTAACTCACCGCGCTCCCCAGCTAAACACCTTCATAGGCAGTCAAACTAACATCTATTTTGCATCGAGTTGAAGCTATTAGCGGCCCTTTATTAATTTCTATTTGCATTCCTACTGACTCAGAAATTGGTTAGAATAAGCGTGTGAAACTCAATAAACTTCTTGGTGACACTGATCTGAACTCTATCTCCATCCTCACCTTATCCTTACCACACATGTTAATAAAGATAAACATCTATCGTTATAGTATTTTCTTAAATATTCATGTATTTCTACAGGCCCGAATACGACTACTCAGAACCTCAAGCGATAAACTCCAACGAAGCAGACCCTCAGGAGATGAGCAGCGGTCCTGAAGCCCTCCTGACCTACAACGAGGACGAAAACCAAACGGACGACCGGATAATTAGACGAAATAAACTTATGCAAACGCTAGCATTATCGTAAGGATCATCATCTTCTTCTTCAGCCTGTCACCATTCTCTCTTGGATGTAGGCCTCTTCCATTATCTTCTGCTCTTTCATTTTCTGTTGCTGTTTAGAGCCAGCCATTTCCCCCTGCAGCTCAAAGGATGGCATCCATTCACCTCAGCCGTAGTCTTCCGACTTTCCCATTTGGCCTAAAATGGCAGTGAGAACGAACCACTCGAAGCAGCGACCGTTCTGGGCTCATGCGACTCGAAGACTTAGAGCCCACGGATATAATGGTGTGGTGCGAGCAGGGCCGTAGCGAGGTCTTTTGGCGCCCGGGACGAAGGGTAGATTTTAGGCCCCCATAATCCCACCAAAACGCTAAAAACGTAATCCTTCCTACACCCTTAGACACAACCAATCTTTTAAATATCCGCGCAAGAACCACTCAAATACGAGTCGTCCGTTCTCATTGTGGCCCTAACACATTCTAAAAGTATAACTGTTCTGGGCACACCATGTGACAATAATATAGTGAAACATCTTTTTCAACGCGTATATTCGATGAAATTAAACTTTTTGCTTTAATAAGTTTTATCATATTTTGTTTTAAATCCATGCATTATTTTGGCGCCCCTGTGCCTTATCATCGTCCTATTCGCCAGCCTTTAGATGCGGCCCTGGGCGCGGGTTTGTTGGCTCGAACCTAACCACGTTACGTGTTATCACATTTTGAGGCGCCCCGGGACGCCTTTGTCCTTGAGATTAGAAAGAGTAGGCTTTAATCAAACATTGACGTGTAGAAACGAGACGGATATACTCGCCGACCGCGAATTCGTTACATTTGGAGTCAATGAAACATGTTTTTTGTATTTAAATAATTATTATCATTTGAAAAAAATGTTTTTTTTTAAGTAATGTCCTAGATTATTATATTGTCTATCTTTAGAAAGAAAAATTAGGTTCGCGTCGCTTACACAACTTAAAAGAAAATCGTTGTAAGAAAAAAACAACACTTTCTTATTTATTTATTTTCATTACTATAATAAGGTGTGTTTCGTTTTTTTTTTAAGAAAAGGACTGAATTAATATGTGTAGAATATTGTGGTATTTTTAGTTTTAGCCATTTGTTGGGAATAACTTCAACAAAATGCACCAAAACACGTTTTAGGGACTGGTGGCGCCTTAATACACATTTTTTTTTCCAGAAGGACACTCAAAATGTAAACAGCATCAACTCAATCTCTACCCAATATCAAAAGCAATGAACAGGAGATTCATCAATCCCACACCGAGAATGATATTCTAAGCGAACTACTTTTATCGTGATTATTTTGAATGAAAACTACAGATGGTCACAATCTAGGGATCCGACCTCCTAGCTAGCGCGTTTCGGGCCCAGTGTGCTACTATTACACCATAAGCTAGGTTATTCGGCGACATTTTCTTTCCTATATATTTCATTTGGGAATATGTGACCCTCCGTGGTTTTAATTTTGTATTTTGAATTGATCAGACATGTAAAAAAATTTTTTTCCTTTGCTCTACAAGTAAAATAACATTAAAATAAGCATAATATCGAATTATTGTTTATTTTTGTTTTTATTAGAAATTTGTTGATTATTGAAAACGTCATCCGATGATAAATATAAAAAAACTTCTAAAACACCTAATATTTTATTCTTGTCACAGGTTTTCAAAGGAACTATTATTGATTAGATGGTGGTTTTTAGGTCATTGTCTTAAAGATTAGTGGCGCTCAAGAAGTGACGTCGAAAGCCAGATGGGGCTGTTTATTGGAAGTCACAATCGAGTCCACAAGTTCCAACAAGTTTACAGTTTAGATACGATAATATTTTCAAGTCCTAGATAGCGCTAGTAACTACTAAGTAATCTACTTTACTTGTGAACGATTTGTAGTTTAAACATACAAAATATATTGTAATATATCTGTAAAGATATGAAAATCTGTTTTAGTTACTAAAGATTGATTGAAATTTTTCCTTAAGGTGCCCCGGGACGCATTTGTCCTTGATTTGAAAGAGTAGGCTTTATTCGAACATTGACGTTTAGAAAAGAGACGGATATACTCGCCGAGCGCGAATTCGTTACATTTGGAATCGATGAAACATGTTTTTTGTATTTAAATAATTATTATCATTTGAAAAAAATGTTTTTTTTTAAGTAATGTCCTAGATTATTATATTGTCTATCTTTAGAAAGAAAAATTAGGTTCGCGTCGCTTACACAACTTAAAAGAAAATCGTTGTAAGAAAAAAACAACACTTTCTTATTTATTTATTTTCATTACTATAATAAGGTGTGTTTCGTTTTTTTTTTAAGAAAAGGACTGAATTAATATGTGTAGAATATTGTGGTATTTTTAGTTTTAGCCATTTGTTGGGAATAACTTCAACAAAATGCACCAAAACACGTTTTAGGGACTGGTGGCGCCTTAATACACATTTTTTTTTCCAGAAGGACACTCAAAATGTAAACAGCATCAACTCAATCTCTACCCAATACCAAAAGCAATGAACAGGAGATTCATCCCTCACACACCGAGAATGATATTCTAAGCGAACTACTTTTATCGTGATTATTTTGAATGAAAACTACAGATGGTCACAATCTAGGGATCCGACCTCCTAGCTAGCGCGTTTCGGGCCCAGTGTGCTACTATTACACCATAAGCTAGGTTATTCGGCGACATTTTCTTTCCTATATATTTCATTTGGGAATATGTGACCCTCCGTGGTTTTAATTTTGTATTTTGAATTGATCAGACATGTAAAAAAATTTTTTTCCTTTGCTCTACAAGTAAAATAACATTAAAATAAGCATAATATCGAATTATTGTTTATTTTTGTTTTTATTAGAAATTTGTTGATTATTGAAAACGTCATCCGATGATAAATATAAAAAAACTTCTAAAACACCTAATATTTTATTCTTGTCACAGGTTTTCAAAGGAACTATTATTGATTAGATGGTGGTTTTTAGGTCATTGTCTTAAAGATTAGTGGCGCTCAAGAAGTGACGTCGAAAGCCAGATGGGGCTGTTTATTGGAAGTCACAATCGAGTCCACAAGTTCCAACAAGTTTACAGTTTAGATACGATAATATTTTCAAGTCCTAGATAGCGCTAGTAACTACTAAGTAATCTACTTTACTTGTGAACGATTTGTAGTTTAAACATACAAAATATATTGTAATATATCTGTAAAGATATGAAAATCTGTTTTAGTTACTAAAGATTGATTGAAATTTTTCCTTAAGGTGCCCCGGGACGCATTTGTCCTTGATTTGAAAGAGTAGGCTTTATTCGAACATTGACGTTTAGAAAAGAGACGGATATACTCGCCGAGCGCGAATTCGTTACATTTGGAATCGATGAAACATGTTTTTTGTATTTAAATAATTATTATCATTTGAAAAAAATGTTTTTTTTTAAGTAATGTCCTAGATTATTATATTGTCTATGTTTAGAAAGAAAAATTAGGTTCGCGTCACTTACACAACTTAAAAGAAAATCGTTGCAAGAAAAAATCAGGACTTTCTTATTTATTTATTTTCATTACTATAATAAGGTGTATTTCGTTTTTTTTTTAAGCAAAGTACTAAATTAATATATTTAGAATATTGTGGTATTTTTAGTTTTAGCCATTTGTTGGGAATAACTTTAACAAAATGCACCAAAATACGTTACAAAACACGTTTTAGGGACTGGTGGCGCCTTAAGAGTCAAAAAAATTTTAAACCACTTTTAATCAATAATAGCTACCTACTAATTACTTAACTATTTTATCAAAGTTCTAAAATGATACGATTTTAAAATTTTCCGAGAAGACGTGTTTGAATATTATTTCTATGAAATATTGCCTAGGTTTAACTGTGTCAAAATCAGTTAAAAAATCTTTCAAACATTCGGAAAAAACTCCAAATCGGTACTAACATGGTACTATCAATGAAAAAAAAGAAATATTTCTCGCAATTATTGCTTAGTTTATTTTTTTCTGTAACTTTTTAAAAATTCGCATAATTTAATGAGAATAATATTTTTTAAGGCGACCGTGGCTTGAAAGGTGAAAAAAGGTTACTTTCCTAAGAATATCATTTTTCTAATATGTAAATAGTGCCAATATTAGGTAATAAAAATATAAACGATAGCTGTAATTCTTGCTTGGATGTCAAGTGCACCTTAGGTCAGACTTAAAGTGCACCTTAGGTCAGACTTTGTTTTGATTGGTATAAACTGATGTTTGATTTAAATGTACTCCGTGGCTGGACGAAATAATCAAGGCAAAAATCACTCTATACTGTCAACACAAATTATAGACATGTGTTATACTAAAATTATTCTTTTCTGGATATTTATTATAATTTCTTTAAGTATATATATGTTACTCGCTACTATAATAACTATTATCTAATTAAAATACGAAATGACGAGGAGAGAATGCAATGTAAAATTAATAAAAATACAATAAATATTATCACATGGCTTTGATTTTTTTTTGTTTCAAACGTATTTTTTTTGAGACATCTATATTAATCTACAATAATTCTGATCTAGGTTAAGTATGAAAATATACTTAGGATTAGTAAAGTACTTAAAATAGATGAGGTTTATAAAGTTAAAAAAAATAATCAACTATTGGTGATTTGGAATCAAAATCGATATGTTAAAAGTTAAGTTTAACCAATAATAACTTAACGTCTGCAATTAAAATATTAAAACTCAAAAACTTGATTTTATTCATATTAATCTCACGTGAACAATGGACAAATCAACCTTAGCAGAACTAAAGTCTCTCTCTCTCCCACCTTTTTAGTTCATTTATTCAATTTCACAAGAAATTTAGTAACCAATTAGCTGGGTTTTTTATCGGGAATGGTCTTGAGTCATGACCTACCCTTTTTTTTTGTTTTTTTATTTTTTGAGTGACAATCGTTTTCATGCAAACTGCAATTTACAATTAATTAATTTATTCGACGGCAGATAGCTGGTTTTGCTACTAAACTCTGGACATTGTCGTGTTTGCAACAAACCTTGACAGGACATTGTTACTGATTATGATTCAGTTAAAATTTTAGCTTTTTCTTCTCTACCAGATGGCATAATAATCAATTTCTCCTAATTTGTAGGCTTTATTGCCAAGATTACCAGGATCTAAAATGAAGCTCGCTCAAGGCACGCTTTCGGGAAAATCCCTAAAGCCAAAGGAACTTATTGGGAAAAACAAAAGTGTATTTTTAAAAATTGACAGTGGTTCAACACCTTCAATTATTATTATCATTGCTTTTCCGTTATAACTTATTTACCTACCTATATACTGGTTACGAGAATTATATGGTACCATTTTTAATTTATAAAAGTAGAATAAACATTTAAAAATAGGAAATTCTTATGTCCATTTGCATTTTTTTAACCTAAATATATTTTGACAAATCAACACTAAAAGCATTCAAGAGAAATTCTATACACAAAATATACAAAACATATAAATAAAATAAGAGTTTAAATTATCGGTAATAATTTTCAATTATTTGTGGACTGATACGAGATAATAATACGTGCAACCTAGAAACAACCATTCTGAGGGTCCTAATCGCAAGAAGTCTTTGGATGATTATAATAATTATGTTGTAGTCTCTAGGTATGCGTTAATTAACGAACTCGTTAAAAAAAAACATGAATCCGTGCCAAAATTGTGTTATCAATAAACTGAGAGCAATATTCTTCGTCATGGAGATGGTGCTGCTGGTCATCGAGGCCATTCCGGCTGCCTTGGATGAATATTTTGACAGACGTTTTCGCGACAACTTCGACGAGGAGGGTTTGGACGAGGCGTGATGGAGATCAGTTCCGGGCGGAGGGTGAGATCAGCAGGAAAATGCAGGAAGATATTAACACTGTTTTAGTGTTCCCAAATTGGTGAAATTAAAAGAGTTTAACGATATGAAAGCTGCGGCCGTTCGCGCGAACTAGGGTTGAGGCTTTTTAGGCGGCAAAACCGAGATTAGTTTCACTCTTAACCAGATTACGAAAAAAATTGTATCAACGGACTACAAATATTCAAGCATAAAACATGTCGAGGGTCGCGATGTCGCAGAAGACAGGAATCCTCGTTGTCACCACATCCAGGTCTACGAGACATGGCACAGTCATGTCGGCCGTCAACTGAATTCTTCAGGTTGCCTGCTTGTTGATGCCAAGATCAATCAATGATTGAGAGATCCAAAACGCTGCTAAAGTACAAAATTTCTTTTGTGTGAGTTTTAAAAAACCAATATGTGAGTTTTAAGTAGGTTTAATAATGTGTATTAATTAATGTGTAATTACTTTAAACAAAAAAAAATATATAATTTACTATAATATTCTAAGCCGACTTTTATATTTTCGCGCTATACGGAAATTTTTATTAATAAGGTGTATTTCGTTTTTTTTTTAAGCAAAGTACTAAATTAATATATGTATAATATTGTGGTATTTTTAGTTTTAGCCATTTGTTGGGAATAACTTCAACAAAATGCACCAAAATAAGTTACAAAACACGTTTTAGTGGCGCCTTAATACTATTTCGGTTTGAAAACGAGGAAGGTAACTTTTGAAAAGTACACACACTTAAATAAACTAAAAGAAATACTGGAATATATGTTGTCTTTTGTAAGTATTCTGCGGAGGGGTATTTTTAAGTATGACACAGATCGAATAGGTACAGCTCTACAGAAGGTGTGTGAAACTCCATGTAACTTCTTCCCTCGATAGACAATTTTATGTATTGATAAAAAACGACGAAAACAAAATGTCAGGACTTACTTTGGACACTGCTCCGCTCGTCCACATATTTTGAAGTTTCACACACTCGCGTACGGCTAGAGGCACATTTATTCACACCGTTTTGATTAATTATTAAATCTTAGTTAAAGTATGTACAGAAAATGTTCTACCGGCATTCACTTCAAATCCAACTGTGTCAACTGTAACTCACTACTCGGTTCGGTCGGCAACAGCGAGCGTACGACTGCCGTTGCCCTCTAGCGGCGCCGGTTTCGACTGACTAGCAGCCGATATGTAATCCGAGCGAAATACAAATGGCAAGAAATAATTGTGAAGACTTTATTAGGTGAGGGTCGTTTTGGCCGTAAAGAAGGATACTAGATTTTGTCAATATGCTTGAAAAATATTTGGAATTCATCCCCCTACCTTTCATTTGTGTACTAAGTGTACAGTGTACTAAGTGCGATTTGGAATGGAGATAATAGATAATAATAGACAATCTGAAAATCTTTAAAAATCACTACCATTTTTTTTTCAATTAGGCACATACCTATGTCATCTACTTCTTGTTATTTCCACTTTTACATCAATTTTAAAAATTGTTCCTACTGAACATCAGTATTAATTAATAGATAGCAGTAGATGTCAAATAGAAAACACACATATTTTATTAGGTGATTCGCTAATAAATCAACGATTTATAAAAAACTACTCTAAAACATAAACCTATATTGTGTTGTTTGTATTGATTGTATTAAATATTATAAAAAAGTGAAACTTTTAACGACATTGTCATCTGTGGACATCATACTGCTCAGAAAGTCTACTTTTGATGTCAGTCTGACAATTTGTAACTACTGTTATTTTTAACGGGGCATAAACTTTTCCTACACTACTGGTATTCACAATGCACAATGCAAATAACAATTTTTAGATAATACTCCTGAAGTTATGTAGTGTTGAAATGTTGACAAATTTATTATTTTTATTTTTACAAATAAACCTAATGAATGGTATGCCTTATCAATGTGATAAGCAGTCGTGCTCACAGAGGTCGCGTCGCGTCGCGCTATGATTTGACATTTGCTCGAACTTCACGGCTAACTGCAGCGAGCAGTCGAGCAGTCGACAGCTGTGCGGTTGAGTTGAGAATGCTTTAAATGTCAGATGTTGAGTGTTCTAATGTGTGTGGGTTGTGCTGTGCGAGATTTTACTGTTTTCCTGGATCAAAACACTTCAAACAAGGTTGGTACTTATTTGAATCGTATTTATTGTAAACTTTCTTTTTTGCACTCTTTATTTGACCATTATACTACATCTTTCTCATATTATAACGAAACATTTTCATAAATCAATACAGCTGTAAGGCACTGTAACACTTTTTCGTATTCCAATTTTAAGTACGAAAAAGATGTGCCCAAAATATGATCGAGATAAGTGATACTTCATAAATGAAGCTAAACAATTTACTGACCGAAAACAAAGGAACAACTGAATATTACCACAACGACATTAATTATTAGTACTCAATTCGTCTAGCGTGTTCCCAAAGATCTGAGATCTATTAGTTTGCCTGTTACGATGCCAATTACCAATTATTATTCTTTATATTTTTACTTCCGGCCTCTATTTAAGTGGAAGACAAACTCTAAATAAGACTTCTCGTAAAATTTATATGCATTTGACCTATTACAATAATTTAGGCTATCATTAAATTTATAATTGAGTTTTTTACAAGAACATAACGAGTTGACTATTGCCAAGGAAATAATTTAATTGAAACAGCAGTTTATAATTATTACAATACATGATATTACTTGCTTTGTGATATCAACCCATTTACTATATAATAGATTTATTATTAGTATTATTCGCTAGCAACTGTTTAGTTGATTTGCTCATTCCTCATTCTCAGTTACTAGCAATTTGTGTAGATTCAAGAAATTTATCAAGGCGGTTCTTTGAACTGGCTTAAACTTATAGCTTCCGCCACTTCTTGTGGTAGCCGATTCCAATTATCCACAACTGTATTAGCGGAATAAAGAGATTTAGATAACATTATTGATTGGCCGCGAAGTTGCATGTTTTGCTTAAACATGGATATGTTTGCACAATTATAATGTCCAGTTACCACTTTGTAAGTCTCAATGAGATCACCACGATCACGTCGCTCCTGTAATGAGGTCAGTTACAACACAGACAGCCTTTCTTCATATTCCAAGCGTTTTTGTTGTGTGGTTATTTTTGTGAATATTCTTTCAAATCCTTCCAGCAACTGTAAGGATTTCAAAGATACTAGCAACTAGTATTTTGATACCCATACTCAAACAAAGGCCGCACATGTCTTCGGCATTACTTCAGTCAAAAAATATTCTGAATCTCTTGTATTTCACAAAAGGCTAAGTCTGGAAGATAGGCACAGTTTTCTGGATATGACATTTTTACATAAAATACTCTCAAACAATATAGATTGCTCAGCCCTTCTACAGTCAATTCTTCTACGAATTCCGAGTAGAGCAACAAGATCTAACGATATTTTCTATCTAAATAAAACGTACACAAATTCAGATCTACCCTATTTACTGAATTTCAGATTTATTTAATTCTAACTCCTCCCAAACTGATCAATTCTCAACGACTGCAAAAGTTATGTTACGCTGTCTTAAAATACTATAACAATGGACAAAACTACAGATGGCTAGTATACCATTACATTCTTTTTTTGTATTTTAGTTTAAATTTAAAATCAATTAATTTTGTTTAAAGTTAAATCTTACTTAAATTCGTTTTGTTATATTTTGATATTATTATTTTTCATTTCTAATTATCTTTATTAGTCAATTGGGCTACCCTGATTTAAGAATAGTATACTTCAATTTATATTGTCATTACTTCATTACCTGTATTGTGGACAATTTCTGTTGGGTAACCAGAATAAATAAATAAATGTTTTTAAAAGATTTTGCTGTTAAACCCTGGGTTCGCAGCTAGGCCCCGCAGGCGGCTTAAATGGTGACTTTGACCCACAATTACTCGTACCGGCGGCACTCAAAGCGGCTCATTTTTAGAGTCTTCGGGCCATCCGTACACCTAAATTTGGTTCTTTTTTACGACGCCTTATGTGCCCGACAAATATCACATTTTTAATATTGGTATGGATTATATATTTTGAATCATCTATTATCTCAATACCTATCTGTGTTATACGAGTACTTTATCCTTGGATCTCGCTGCACTATGTGTGATTTAATGCACTATTATAAACAGCAAAAAATCTTAGATCGTTCTGACATCACATTCCTTACAGATATATAATAGTTTCTACACAGTTAAAATGAGCTAGATCCTACCTTATGTATGGAAATGTCCTTTCTACTTAGCATCATTATTCAGATCTCTATTCCTTTTGTAATATTGAGGTCCTTACATGGTTTTGAATAATTCTCCGGAAGCTGCCGGAAGATTTTTAATTCGAAATATGTTCTTAAAATACTCTAAGCAGCACTTCCATTACGATCGGTTATATTGATAAGTACCTACAGAAAATATTAAAACCTACAAAATTTAGAGCCTGTCGTGAGGATTGTATATTTTGAATATGCAATACAACGATCTCTTCAAACATATCGATACAGCAACTGAGGATGAAAAACGCACCACACCAAGTACGCCACTTTGCGTCGAGTACACTCCTCGCGTATCGTACTCCCCGCTTGCTCGCATATGTTATCGCGATATGTCTCTATCCAGGATGGCGGAGTGATGCGGCGCGCAGAACAGTGGGGGGAATCTACCAGTGTCGGGTTTCACAAGGACGATTTATATGACATGCCGTATCTATATGTTTTAAAAGATCGTTGATACAATGTATTAAAACATAGATTTTATACAAAATTGTAAGAATGTTAAAAGATTATAATCAGTATATTTTCACAACGACATGATAAATGGATAAGGTCCATTGGTACCTACATATCTCCTACCATCAATCTCCAATTTTTAATTTAATGTAAGTTGTTAGCCTACCAGAGGTTATACCAGCGCCTCTCAAACTTTATAGTTAATTAGTTTTAATTAGTATATATTTAGGAAACAGAATATTTTTTCTTTTTTTACAAATAGTCATTTTATTAACCGTAAAGCGTCATAGACTATCCTTTATTCTATAATATACTTTGTATAATATAATATATTATATTGATTTCGAATTTTATTACGCATGTGAGTGAGATTCGTGACGCTTCTCTAACGACTATGTATGCACTAATTTGTACTTACTTGTAATTGTAATTGTACTTGTTACTTGTAGTTAATTTGTACTTTGTACCTATTTGTAATATGTGTAATGGTTCTTAGCATGAGGTAAAGAATCACGCCACGCTTTTAATAAATATTAAAATTATTTTTTTTCATAAACAAAAGTAAATTTTGAATATGCATATATGTTTCCTTTCATATTGATCAATTATAAGTAAAATTAATAAGTATATGTTTGATAATCGCTAGCCCAGCAACTAGATCATTTTAATTCCTAGGTCAATGCCCTTACAAGTGGACTTTCCCGCTAACAAAATTGATTGCTTCTCATTGTATTTACTGAATTAATCAATCTCTCGTTTGCAATATTGCCTATTGGGTGTGCCAAGTTAAAGATCATTCTGTAGGTTTATAAATTGTGCTGAAGGCAAATCAATCGAGTGCAACTAATTGATCTAAATTGATAGAAGCTTGTATTAATCTTTTAAAATACCTGTCAAGAAAGATTTACTGTTCAATGCTATTTCTATCAATGTTTTTTGACTTCAAAAAAAAAAACTTAAAAAGTTACAATCGATGTCGTTGATAGTGAGCTAGCCGCGAGTCAATTTGAGACTAGCCCCACAGATCTGTGCTAAAAAAATGTTGAGTCGGGAGGAATGAATATGCTGCCGATACTTCGATTCATTTATTGTAATTCCAATGATGTTTTATCCTTTTCATTGAGGTTGGTAGTGAACAATTCACTCTTCTTATTTGTTTTTTTTTTGTATCAGGAGGGGGGGACAATTGCCTCCCCCCCTCCTCAGAATCCGCCCTTACATATATCACAAAATACCGTAACACTTGTTTTGATTAAACATATCTATCCAAATGACCTCTTATAATTTTCCATCGACCCACCAAACCCTTTTTTCAGCATGGTTCATATATATAATTACCTACTTCCTGGACCTACCCGAACATAACACACTAGTCGGCCATTGACACGCGACTCCCTGAAATCGCGTGACGAATAGCTATGGATGCATGCAACTTGTGCAGGAACGAATTGATCCGGGAATTCCCCGCGCAAATGCATAGTCGCGCGGGGAATTCCCGTCGACCGCGGTTTCACTTTGGCTTTTTTTTTTTAGCTATTGAATGGCGTTACGTTATTTGGAATTGAAATTGTAAACCAAGTTATATTGAAAATACGAAAACTATACACGGATTTCACGGAGTTTTCAGTTTTGTCAACGAATTGCATATTTAAAGATTTATAATTTATAATAAGATAATTTGAACCAGTAAGAAATCTTGTAACGGAACGCAACGTCAATTTTAGACACCCCAAGTGTTTTGGTATTTGTAACTTTTTCTCTATTTTTTTCATATGATATAGGTAATATACAACTTTTTTAACCCTACTCAAGCTAAATTTGCTTGTGCTAGATTCAGGGAAGTTGTGGTTATGAAGCGTTAAAATGCTATGACATGTAATGGCCGCATTCGAATTTGCCACCACGATACCACGTGACTAATACGTACTTGTAACTTTGCGTAATTTTAAAATAACAGTCTCCCGCTGCAGTTTCCAACTAAGTTATTTTTATTAATATAGTAGTTCCTCGGCGTTGTATTTGTGAGATTTTCTAATTTATTTCGCCGACAGACCAGAGAGCGCATACTAATTATTTTGAACACGCCATCTTTGAAAACTCGTATACAATTTTTACACAGCGAGAAAATTCGTTTTTTCAAGCGTAGGTTAAACATTACTATTCTAGATAATTACCTAAGCAAATTTCTTTAAATAGTAACCAAAAAATATAAAACGAAAACACCGTGTTTTTGAAATAGCATTTTTTAAAATTAACCGTTTCTGAAATCTGAAACATCCCATATAAAATAAATACATTTTTGAGTTTAGAGTCGACGAAGGATTTACCTAAGCGATTTAAATTCAAATGGTATATAACATCAAATAAAATAACAAAGTTTGCTTAAAATTGGCGATTTTTGTTTTAATTTGTAAATGTGAGAATCATAATTTATGCTAAAAGTTTTTAAATTTTCTGTAAATATAGGGTTTTGTGTTATTATTAAAAAAATATTTAATACACTTATACATTATTTTTTAAACAAAAAAAATGTGTTATAAGCGCAATCTATGCCGAGATAGGGCTTACACCTTTCCGTCCATGGTGCAAGGTTTCATTTTGCAGACAAAGATTTGTAGGTCAGAATCGTTCACTTATGTTGTCGCCCTTAGCTCTGTCGTTCCTCAAATGAACACAGAAATATAGTTCTAACCTTAACTGAAGGAGACCTTAAGGCATTAGATCCCTAACCCTTCAATTGCTTCAGAAAATTAAAATAAGAGTTGTCCTTATAATAAAATCCTCTTTCTCCTTTTAAGATTTGTATCAGAAAGCTTTGAACGGTTACCTTAGGGAAATGAAAACATTAGTTTTGATATATCAAGGTGAGGAATGACA
Organism: Neomicropteryx cornuta; assembly: GCA_020383195.1. Taxonomy (NCBI): domain Eukaryota; kingdom Metazoa; phylum Arthropoda; class Insecta; order Lepidoptera; family Micropterigidae; genus Neomicropteryx; species Neomicropteryx cornuta. The sequence goes on from JAHKQU010000030.1 coordinate 307,288, forward strand.
ACTTCCAATGAAATTTTCGAGTTATGACCAGATCTTCCTCAAGGGAAAGTTAAGAAATGACCGCACGTGGGTGTAAAACTTGTGGTGCTTAACGGGTTACGGTAGTTAACCTAAAAAAAAAACAATATGCAGAATTTCCAGTGTCCTGGTTTCATTTGTAGAAACCCTGGTAACGTAACCCTGTTGTTGCTTTATCTGTTTGTCACCAGCTCATAAACTTTACAACTGTACACTTTTTTTATTTTTATTTATTTATAAATGATTCACAGCAATATGCAACATAATATTTTCTACATAAAGTATTATTATTATTATATAAAAAGGTTTTTGCAATTCTTTATTTTATGAGCTGCATTCTCAACTAGACTATGATGATGATGATGATTGGAGGGCAGTCAGATGGCAGCTACACTTACTTTTTGGAGGTTTTGTAGTTTTTAGCCTGGCGTCGAATATTTTCACAGCTACTTACGAAACTACTCTAATAAATTCGGAACTGCTTTCAACAGCTGACACCACACACGAAAATATGTATAAATATATGTATTATGTGTTAATCATTGGTGTTCATTGGGCGCATGGAAACATTTGATAATGGTGCTGTCCTGGTCACGCACACGTTCGCCGACCTGCCTGAAGAGAGGCGCCGCGGTCGATACCAACTATCACTACTACCCCGCTAGAAAACATATTTTAAACAAATTGTGTACAAGACTATTTAATCCCGACGTTTCGAAGATGATCACATATCCCGTCTTCACTATTTAGCTCGGTTTCTCGATCTGAGTTGGTTACGTGGGTACTACGTGGGTACACTGAAAAAAAAATATGATTATTGCAGCAAAAATATGTTATTGGTAACCATAAAGTAAAGTATGGTTGATAAAGTGTCAGCAATAATTGTTACACATCGATTATTGTTAAACTTACTCGGTTGCAAGTATCAGCTGTTCAGTTACACCGCCATTTTGATTTGAATCACTGCAAAATAATATAATAACAAGTAAAAACAACAAAATATTATGGTTGCGACCACCAAATTTTTAGGTAAAGTCGTTTTATTTCGTCGCTTGTTCACCCACGACGCCAAATTGTTTTGTTGTTTTGTTGCCAGAATGTTTTTGCTAAAATATTTTTTAACTATAGTTAACAAATATTTTAGAGATATATTTCTTGCTGACATTGCAGGAAATGTGGTAAATCTAACCAATATTTTTTCAGTGTAGTATCGTGACCAATCCCTGTATTTAAAGCACCGAGCGCCGTCACAAAATTAAATGTGTTTTTGTCAAAAATATATGTTTTATAAAAAAAATTAAATTAGTTTAAATGGAAAAGTTTATCCACAATTTGTAACTGCCACACACACACAACCACATTGCACTTACTAAGTTACCTTTCAAATGTTTCGATGTTACGATATCTCGGAGTTGCAAAGGAGTCTTGAAACTGTACTTCCAGCCAAATTGAACCGAATTCAGTCCAGCAAATTAAGAAAAATCCTGAGATTTTTGAAGCAAAACGCATCTCCAGATGTTGGTGAATTTATCCTTCCCTCCCTAACCACCCTGCGTTGATCATTATAAACGATTTAGGGTAAATCTACCGTAGTAATAATAGTAACTGCCGTACATTAAAAACAGTGATTAAACATAGTGATTAATTAATTAGTCGTTTTATGCTGTCACATTTGTTATTTATTCCGTTTTCACCTAAATTAGTATTAATATGTAAAGCGTCTTCTAATTAGTTTATGAAAGTTATGCATCGGTTTTAACTTCTATGCGTTCATAAGAAGTTACTTTAGTTAGTTAAGTTTATCTGAGTATTTTTTTTGTACTTGAAAGTGTATATAAAAAAGTCTGATCAATTCGTTTGATAATCGGATTAATTAGATATCGTAAATACCCTCAAAATCTGAACAAATCCAGTACAAAAACCACAGCAGGTGGTCGACAGCGCGGCTGCAATACATTTATTATTCGGCAAAATCATCTAATATTTTATTTATTTATATGTATATAATATGATTTGATGATTCTGAAGTAGCAAATAATGGAGCATATTTTTTTTTCCCTTAAAACAAGCCATAAACAAAAATAACATGTCCAGATTTTTCATTACAGTCTTTGACCTTAATGTTTAAAAAAAAAAGATCCATCTAATATATTTACTCGGTGCGAAAATGTGAAAAATAATAATATAAAAATGCGCATACACAATTTGTTGGATAAACCACCCAATTTCAATTAGATACGATTTAAATTAAATAAAAGAAACGCTAGTATGAATTAAAGAAAAATCCCTGTTTTTAAAGCGCGTTTAATGGTCTCTAACTCATTGATTGAGGAACGTACTCTTTGAAGGATTATTTGTCGAGCGTGGGTGGATGATGCATTTCATCCCCTTCCATTAGCAGCCCATTAAAGTTTCCAGCTATTTCGTGGGAGGTGACAGTTTATGACCTTTCACTCAGCTCAAGTAATTAGGAAATTCACTCATTATTATCTCGTCATTCGGTTTTGCACGTCTCAGTAAAGTTTTTTTTTTGCAAAAAGCCTGTTATATAAAAAGAAAATAACAGGACTAAATTGACTATGCTATCGCTTTTAATTATATTGCCCTGCTACAACTATTTGTTATTAGACCGATGGATTTTAATATTATATTAATCATTTTAAGGCGCCCCGGGACGCATTTGTCCTTGAGATTAGAAAGAGTAGGCTTTATTCGAACATTGACGCGTAGAAAAGAGACGGATATACTCGCCGACTCATTTGGAATCGATGAAACATGTTTTTTGTATTTAAATAATTATTATCATTTGAAAAAAAATGTTTTTTTTAAGTAATGTCCTAGATTATTATATTGTCTATCTTTAGAAAGAAAAATTAGGTCCGCGTCACTTACACAACTTAAAAGAAAATCGTTGCAAGAAAAAAACAACACTTTCTTATTTATTTATTTTCATTACTATAATAAGGTGTATTTCGTTTTTTTTTTAAGCAAAGGACTACATTAATATATGTAGAATATTGTGGTATTTTTAGTTTTAGCCATTTGTTGGGAATAACTTCAACAAAATGCACCAAAATACGTTACAAAACACGTTTTAGGGACTGGTGACGCCCAGTTATTGCAAAAACGTTTAAACTTTTAGTTCATTTTCGAATCTGTCGGGAATTTAAATCGGATGTCGTTCTAAATACCTTGTTTTTCTCATATGTGCCTATAGTATCATATAGTGTCTTAATTCTAGGAACCCATATTCATGGGTTCTCTAATTTTGGACAAATGTGTCCAAAATTGAAGCGATTCAAAATAAATCCCTTAACCATGGATCGTAAATCCTCTACGCACTTTACAATGGATGCGATTCTTCTCGATTACATAAAGTTGAATCCCTAGCTGATGCTGTTCATGCATTCAAAATAATGTCAGCTGCAGCTCTCTGCTTGAGCTAATGCGCCTCAGGGTGGGTACCTTCACGTGTGACAGGAACAAAACATTTTTAGAACAATTATGGGCAAAAACAACCCATTTATAGCGTGTGTTCAACCTTAAATTTAAAATACCCAGATATTGATATATTTAATGTTAACCTAATGGCGTTCAAAAACGAAACTTTAACGTGAAATTTCCTTTTTTCATATCTCTTGCATTTCTTAGGTTTAACGCTAATTTTATTCTCAATCATTGGAAATATTTAAGTGGTTTTATTTTATACTCGTTAGAGGTACCATTGTTATCTGTTTTTATTGTTTTAATATTGTGTACCACCGGTATATGATTTCTTCTTACGTAACTGTTTTATTTCCCAAATAAAGATAAATAATTAAATAAATAAAAAACAATCAACATTTATTTTAAATTCTATTTGATTTTACTGATTATCGCCTTTCAATATTTTGCATATGAAATTGGTGTAACGCATATTTCAAGGGTTTTATGCTAGACCTCCTCGTGTATATTTGATATAATCAATAGGAATTGAACCCATTCATGGGGTTCGTTGATTGTTGCGTCAATTTAAATGTTTCACTGGTTTTCAATAAACCACTAACCACTAACCCTCTTCAACTTTACCCCCGCCCCTCTTTCCTATACACAACTAAAAGTCTGGTTGAAACGCAGAAAATGTAGACACCGTTTGAACACAGAGCTTCGCGAATATTGGTAATTAATGTTGAAAATTAATGGTAAAAAGTTGAAACTTAAAGGAACAGGTAAAAACATAATAATGGCACAGTATGGATGTGGCGATAGAAGATGTTTAGTTTCTTTGACTATTTTTCACAAAAACATTCAAAACGCACCATTTTACCAGTGTTTTTTAAAATCCATTGTATATAAATTATACACCGTATTCCAAGACACTATAAAAAAATCCATCTAATTAGCCCTGCGATATCAATCATGATTTGTTTTGACCTCATATCAAAATTCATCATGGTTTTCGAGTAAAAAAATTGTAAACTTTACGTGGTAATATTAATCCGCTCGGGATACAGCCTCGCCCAGTTCACTGACCGGCCTTGGCGCTTTGGTAATGTTAAAAAAAATATTTTAACATTTTTTTTTTATATACTTTCGTACACGTAATAGGGAACATAAACACCCTCCTTAAGTCAACGTACGAAAATACATTCACAATAAAATTAAGAGAAAAAATTTCACTATAAGAGAAAAAAATCGACGGAGTTTAGGCTTCAAACTCAATTCGCACTTGACCGTTTTTGAAGGTATACTTCTTTGCGCCCGTTGTACTCATTGGGATGGGATGTTGGTCGAGAAACCGCGTCACGCGTTAGGAGTAAAATCCGGATTATAGAAGAAATTATTGATAATGATAATGTATAGGTGTATAGTAAAGGTGTTTTTTTTAGAGGCGTGGTTTTTAATCTGGCACTACTTTTTTCGTAGTTGGTGTTTTTTTCAGCTGTCACTTGATTTATGCTCAGTTTGGTTTGCCATTTCATAATGAATAGACTTACTCCTGAACAACGTGGCGTGGCCTCCAAGATCGTGCGATTTAACACCGCTGGACTATTTTTTGTGGGGTTATGTGAAGTCGCTTGTCTACGCAGATAAGCCGGTCACGATTAACGCCTTGGAAGAGAATATTCGGCGCGTTATTGCTGACAAAAAGTGGTTGAAAATTGGGCCTCTCGGCTGGAATTTGTTCGAGTCAGCCGCGGCGGCCACTTACCCGAAATCATTTTTAAAACATAATGGCAAACCCTTATCTTTATAATAAAACTAAATTCTTAGCCATAACATCAAATTATATGCGTTTTATCTCTTCTACCACGCCTCTAAAATCATCACCCTATATAATAATGAAGTGACTTATAATAATATATTGAATATCAGAGAAAAATGTGTGAGTGGGTGTGTGCGAATGGCTAAAGAAGTTTAACTTCCACCCTCCGGTTCGACGCAGACCCATTTTTTTTTTGTTTTTATAATATATATATTTTAATTTTCGCCATTGCTCTGTGTTCGAGCGTTGTGGAGGTTCTCGACGCGCGCGCACCCCGTGGGCGGGCCAATCGATACGCGCCGCTGCGTGACGTCACCGGCCGCTCGACCAATCGGGTGCCGCCGCCCAAATCGATAGACGAATTGGAAATTCGCCGCCGACGAGACGGCGCCCTAGGAGTGAGCATTGCGGCGATAGATTTTCGCGGGAAAACCTTCGCGAGTAAGCGAGACAGCATTCGTTTCAGCCCTCGGACCGGGGATGAGTCAGTCAATGTCTCATTGAACGCGCGTTACCTTAAACTCAGATTGCCACTTACAAATTCTGACCATAGATTTATACTACCACCCAATTCCCACATTTTAAACAGCTTACTTTTTTACTATTTTATTTTTCAGGAAATTGAAAAATACGTTCATTTTTACATCATAATTTATTTATTAATTGAGCTAGCTGAGTTTTGTATAAGATGCTGAGCTCTCTACTTTTGTTTCTCTACCAAACATTTCGGTAGCGCTTTCAATGCATTTTGTTTATGTGTACCGGAGTTCAGCTAGACGTACCAAACGTTGGTATCCACAGAAATTTTGTAAAGATACAGATTTTTTCTCTGTGCATATATCCCGATGCTCCCACAAGCAAATTAAGCTTAGATGACACTCACACTCGCGTATACTCTACTAGCTACGCAATGCGGGTTTAGCCTTCGTTTGATAGAATATTTGATATCTCTAGAATATTTGCGTAAGTAAGCAGATAGGATGGGAGTTTTGAAGTCTTATCGACTTCAAAAATACGAGATTCTGGTTACATCTAGTGGAAAGTAGAAATAAATAAAAAAGTAAATTTTCATATTGATATCATGTATCAAAGAAAGGTAGTCAAAGAATTAATATTAATTGGCTGGCATTTAATAACCATTGGATATCTAATCATAAAATATGTTTAAATACCTTGATTTTATATTTTCAACATAAAGGCAGTTTTTTAAAATTCAATTTTATTTATGAGAAATTTAAAAAAAAATTATAAACTGCTAATTGATCTTTTTATTTGAAATGCTCTCTTATAAACGACTTTAAAGTTTTAGAAAAAATATTAATTAAAAGGAAAATGAAGGGTTTAAAACATCGATAATTTTTTTTTTAAATTTCTATATTATGAAGATGTAATTAAATAAAAACCAAAAATTGTTTATGACCGCGCAGAGAGTAAAATCTGACACCCTAAAAAAATAAATCACTTAATTTCAAGGTTGACTATAAATATGCTTCGCCTTAATGCTTTTTCATATATAAGTGGGTTTTTTAAATATTTTCTGTTCAAATTAACCCGTTTCAAAATAGCCCAGTGGCTTTATCGTCGCACGTAATCAGTCAAATGCGTACAAATAACTCTTTTTAATTGTAATCTCCCCTTGTTATCTACCCCCTAAAGATTTAATCGCGACATCGTGTTCACGTGGCGATATTATAATAAAAAAACCTTGGCATACTTCCTAAGTTGTCATGTTATCTTCATAGCTATTTGCGCACTTTTAAACGACCTGATCAACAGATTGTTTTAGGTAGATTTCATTAGGAAAATATCGACATATCTTCGCGTTTCACATCCCCTTTCCCAAAACAACCCTCAGTTTAAAAGTTTATAGTTAAGTTTGTATATCTATCTATCAATCTATAACACTTTCTTGTGGACACGATAACTGCCTTAATTTTACACCAATCACTTTCAAATTGATACATAAATTTAAGTGCACAAAATCTTGGTCAAGTTTGTTAATGGGTAAAATCAGACCAGAGGGATTTTTTTCGCAAAAGTGAAATTTTACTATAACTTTTTTAGTATATAAAATATCGAATTCATTTAAACTTTATCTTATTCCTTAGATAAGGGCCTAAAATGTATCTAAGTGAGCTTTTTTAATATCACCAACCGTTGGGAGGGAAACATTGATTTTTTCAAAATTCAAAAAAATCATACTTCCCCTAAAAAGCACATGATCAAATCCGTTCAAAATGTTCATTGTAGGCCACAATTTCCCTACAACTTTTATTGGAAACAATATTTGATATGAGCAACCCTTACGATAAGGGATGACCAAAATATTTATCACTCCATTGAAATCTACCTCCGTCTTCCAACGTGCCGAAATGTTTTTTTTTCTGTACACATTGAAGCGAATAGAAAAAAAAAACCAAATAAATCTTCGAGGGAATTGAGTTTAGCTATTTAAGCAAATACCAGGGGGTGAAATGGCGGCCTCAAATTTCGCCAATCATACCATTTTTAACGCTTCATTACCGCACAAACACGCGTAAATCCACTCTTATACTCTCTTTCTCTCTCTCTCTCTCACACACACACACCTTTAGTTACACACATTTTTAGCAGTTATGCGAGAATAGTAAATTACAAGTATTTGTAAATAATAAAAATATTGAAAATAACGTTAAAACGATTGGATAATCACCGTAAATTAAACAAATCAATAAATAATATTAATACGTAAAGGGAAAACCTTGTACCCCTTTTTAAGCACATCGCGCGCAGGGATGAGTGTGAGATTTGGTATATTTAACGTTTATATGGAGAAGGAGTGCAGAAAGCTAAAATTTATCTATAATATCTGTTACAAATAAATTAAATTTTACAAATAAAACCTTCATACTATAACTTGATAAAATTAGTTTCGAACTGTGAATTTTTGTGTGATTTCAAATGTTCCTTTATCAATAGTCTGTCAATGTCAAGCAAAAATAATTATTAATGCCATATGAAGGTCAAGTCCATTTTGACACGAAACTGTTAAAACTGACAATGAATGTTTTTTTTTATTTTTAACAATTAATTTTAAATTGTTGCTGACGTAAAGAACAAAATAAAAATGCTCAGACTAAATAGTTTATTGAATTGCGGTCGAATTTTGACTCGTTCCAATAACAATACCTATTGATTGTATCCCAGTTCGCCTCCGGCGTTAGATTTGATTCGGTCTACGCAAACACGCTTTTACGGCCAATCGCCTCTATTGACGGCCGTTCGGCGGACGCGAAGGCCCGGGCCTTTTCTCGCCGAAGGCCCTTTTGATGCCCCATAAACCGGCCCTTTATGGCGCCCATAGATGTCCTCTCGAAATGCTACCAGCTTCCGTCTTCGCTCTGTGACCCGGATCGGCACGGGTGAATGTAAAACAATTCTTATTATTAGGTACCTATACAGATTTCAATCTTACACTATAAGTAAGCACGGCAATAATAAGCTTATGTCTATACAGGATGTTTTTAAATTTAGGGCACTCCTTTTAGGAGGTTGATCTGTATCGATAACTAAACTGCTCTCGCTAATAAAAAACTCATACTAAATAAAATAATTATATAGGTTGATGTTTTTAGAGGCGTGGTTTTAAAGAAGAGATAAAACGCATATAATTTGATGTTATGGCTAAGAATTTAGTTTTATTATAAAGACCATTACAAAGTGGGTTTGCCATTATGTTTTAAAAATGATTTCGGGTAAGTGGCCGCCGCGGTTGACTCGAACAAATTCCAGCCGAGAGGCCCAATTTTCAACCACTTTTTGCAGCAAGTTGGGCCGTATGTCAGCAATAACGCGCCGAATATTCTCTTCCAAGGCGTTAATCGTGTCCGGCTTATCTGCGTAGACAAGCCACTTCACATAACCCCACAAAAAATAGTCCAGCGGTGTTAAATCGCACGATCTTGGAGGCCACGCCACAGGCCCACGACGCGATTCACTATTTGCAAACGTTGTTCAGGAGTAAGTCTATTCATTATGAAATGGCAAACCAAACTGAGCATAAATCAAGTGACAGCTGTCAAAAACACCAACTACGAAAAACGTAGTGCCAGATTAAAAACCACGCCTCTAAAAAAAACACCCATTATTATTAAAAAAACTTTGTTTTTCTTCGAGGAGCCGCGCGCTCGGGGGTCACTGACCGTTCTCGCGCCATGCTTTCAAACATTAAAACCATTTCTATTTAATTTTGAAGTCGTTTTTCTCGTAATTGAAAAACATTTTTCCAATACACTTTACTGATTAATGTTTGATTTTCGATATGAAGGAGTGCCCTAAATTTAAAAACATCCTGTATGTGACCATTTTGAACTAATTTAATCCTGTGACTATTAAGGAAGGTATGTTTTTTTTAATTTTGAAAAACCAATTTTTCCAACCCCTATAACCTATGGTCGGTGCTATCAAAAAAAGTTCACTAAGATAAATTTTAGGCCCTTATCTAAGGAATAAAATAAAATTTAATTGAATTTGATATCTTATTTACTAAGAAAGTTATACCAAAATTTCACCCTGCCCATTAAACGAACTTGATCGAGATTTTGAACTCGTAGATAGATAAATAGATATTCAAACTTTAATATAAACTTTTAAACTGAGGGCGGTTTTGGGATCTAGGGGATGTGAAACACGAAGATATGTCGACATTTTCCGGAAGAATGAGATGGTACCCATTGTAATAGATAGCTTTCCTAATAAAATCTACCTAAAAACAAGATTTTATTTAAGTGTTTGAAAATTTAATGTCTGCGCTGTTGACCGTTGAGGAGTTCCTTCTTCTGAAACCAATCCTGGGTGAATCAGGTCATTCTTACCATAAAAATTCATTGTCGTCGGAGCTGAATCAACATGTCAAATGTCCACTCCGTAGGATAAGAGTAAGTGGTTCTAATTCGGCTTTCAAGATTTGACCTAAACCGACATTATTTTTTCTGAAATTAGTAGGATAGCCATATTATTTTTAAATATATACATCAGTAACTTTGTATTCCGGTAATAAATAAAAATAGACTTTTAAATTGGTCCTCACAGGTATTTTTACCCTCAACAATGACGTTTTTAGCTTTAGCTCGACGTTTGTCACAAATGAGAATAAAATCACTGAGAGTTGACTACCCTCATCACGCCCCTTTGTATCTTGGCTACCCTGTAATTATATTAACAAATATCAATTATAGTATTTATTTTTCTTCAGTTATCTATTGGTAGATGATCTATTGGCAGTGGTATCACCCCCTGTGGTTCAGGCAATTCTATTCATTACAAATTCTTTATGCGTTTACACGCGTAAGAATCGATACGTGTTTCTTCGTTGAAATGTTTTATTTGGAAGATGTTATTAATTATATTATCATCTAAGTAGCATCTATCTAAGTTTAAACTTATGTAGTTTTAAGTTTTTTTTTCTCTTCGTATGTTAATGTAAACTACTATGTGAATATGGTATTTGTAACCATAGAATAGAGTATGATTCATATAGTGATAGCAGTAATTTTTGTTACACGTCGATTATTGTTAAACTTACTGGGTTGCAAGTATCAGCTGTTCAGTCACACCGCCATTTTGATTTGAATCATAGCAAATATAGTAACAAGTAAAAACAACAAGATATTATGGTTAAGACTACCAAATTTTCAGGTAATGTCGTTTTATTTCGTCAGCTGTTCGCCCACCATATTGTTTTGTAGTCATAGCAGAATATTTTAGACATATTAATATAGTAAATATAGTAAATTTAACCAAATGAAAACGAAGGAATGCATTTAGGTGTAAAATACTACAGAGAGAGGGCAGTCCTGCGGCTAAAAATTGGTATCTGCGAGATTTGAGAATATCGATCTCACTGAATCTAGTATGTGATAAACTGTACAACACCTGGTATGGATTCAACGCACGCGTGTGTACTCTTTAATACTACATTATCCCGCTGTCCTCGTCCAGGTTTCACCTTTGACCTGGAATTGTTCCAATATGGTCTTGCTTTGGCGCTTGACGTGTCGCTCGTAAATCTAAAGTGAAAATCCCAGGACTGCTGGGTCGTCAAGTCGTCACTCTAAAAGCCAATCCGTGTATTGGCATAATGTAGAACTTGCTTGTAACTCGCGTCGTTCGCATGGACCCCATTCATGCATTAATTTACAGCGAGAACTTTGAACCCAAAAATTATAAAAATCATTTTAGAGTATTGCGTATAGGTAACCTAAAGGCCGAAATTTCAGTACTTGCTTAAAATCGTTCTTAGTTAGGATCGACTTTTAAGCATGACTTAAACTGAATTGTGTCTTTCAGTTACTTTTTAAGTTTGACTTTGTTAGGAATATGTTTTCGCACTCGTGATTAGTTTGCTACTCGCCCCTACGATATGTGTATTCAATGTCTGTCGCCACTGTCGCATCACTTTTGACATATAACGCGTGATCTGACGTTTTGAGGTTATGCTGTCAGCTGTAGGGTTACTGGAATATTGTCAGGCGCGTTTGCTTGAATTCAAGATGATCAAAATATGCAAGTGACGAGAACCACGGATGACTACAACACACTCACACACGGGTCACGGCAATTGTAGCGCCGTTAATTTACTGAAATCGCTCCTAGCAGCGTATTTTACCACCGACTTAGGCTTAATTAGCTAAGGCGGACTTTAAGTTCGACTTAACGCTAAAAATGAGTTAAAATATGATGTTCATCGGTTAAGTCTTACTTAAAATTTAGTAGGTCTTAAGTAGAACATGAAACTTCAGCCCTAATAGTGCTCGAAACGGAATAAACTGTGAAAAATGGTTTACCTAAACTGTTTAGCAAATGGATTTTTACTAAACTTTAGTATTTAATACCTAGTATTTCATTCGCGGCCATTCAATGAAGTTATCTAAATCTCTTTGTTCCACTAATCCCAGGAAGAATTTTATCTCCAATAGAGTTGTGGATAATTGGAATCGGCTACCACAGGAAGTGGTGGAAGCTATAAGTGTAAACCAGTTCAAGAACCACCTTGATAAATTTCTTGAATCTTGGCAAATCGCTAGTAACTGTGAATGAGATATCAGCTAAATAGCTGCCTGCTCAACAAACAATAATAATAATAATATGTAATACCTTCTCAAACTTTAGTATTTAATACCTAAAGTTTAGTAGCTAACTAGTTATTGCTTAGCTTTGTACACAAACCATTTTAATTCCTAAGAGTTTAGCGGTCATTTAAATAGTGAAATTTTGAGCTGTTAGTTGCCAAAGTTTTAGTAACTGGTGGTCGAAAATTTGTTTACATCTTTCTTGAAATATTTTAGGTTATTTATTTCTTTAAATTCCTCAAACACGAGACTTAAGGCATATCATTGGATATCAATGATAAGGGATGGTAAGGGATATCATTGGAAAATCTTAAAAAGATCCACATTTTTTATGATGCACCACTCCTCAACCATTACGTATTTAGACGAGTGGTTCATAGCATTATGTACTTTAAAATTGATTTTCTTTTTTGAAATATAAATTAAATAAAAGTGTACCATTTACCCGAAAAATAGTGCATACTGTAGACAAAATAATAGTGTATTCCTTAGCAAAGCCACACTTTTAAATTTTACTCTTAATGTAGAGATAATTAAAAGTTATTAAATTTAGACGTCACTCGCACTACACTTTTACGGCTAAGGTTTTAAGATCGACATTAGCATGATCAAAAGCAGTGTGTGATGATGTCTCGATTAAATCATATTTGGGCATATGATACGTCTAGTGTCCTGTACTGTTGTACTGTACTGTACAGGTGACTTAATAAAACTGTACAGAATAGTGGGGAGCGAAATGTTGGCTTAGCTCAGTATTTCGTGACGTATAAATTAAGTATTTTACAATAACTACAACAACCATGACCTGTAGTGTTATTATAGTATTAACAAAGCATCTTAACAATGAAGTTGATAGTGGGGACTTTGGTATAATCCTATACACTAAATTAACTTTTTTAAAATATTATATTAAATTATAATTCTTTATTTTAAATTTAATTTAATTCTCTATTCTATATTTAGTACTCGCGTTTGATAAGCAATAATTGTGACATCTTTTCTATATAAATAAAACATATCTTATGTTCTCTTGTTTTAAAATAAACGAGTTATTATTATTATTTTTTTAAGTAATTAATTTATGAACATGTCAAAACAATCAGTCTCTGTAAATATACACTAACGTTATATACACATAAAAAAACCTTTTTTTTCTACATTGAAAAACACAAAACTCATTAAAATAGTATAAAATGTCCTGCCAGTGTTTTTCTTCCATTGCAACGATTTTCCCCGTACGTGGGTCGCTTCGCGCGACATTGGCCCGCAGCCGTGAGACGCATTTTCCTCCGTAAATCGCCCCTGAGAGCGTCTGCGCTCTTCCGACTGCGCAGCCTCCCCGGGGCAGAGCGGGACGGCATGTGTGAGGCGGTCCTCGTCGCACTTTTCGCCCGGGTACGGCGTAGGCGTCATCGATTACTTTCGGGTACTTGCGACGAGTAGTTACTTCTTTAGTATGTAATATTTTCTCCGCGCGGCATTACAATATTAAATCATCAATCAGTAGTTATATATATATATATATGTTTTTATACATATAAATATTAACAAAATACCATATATAAGATCTCTAATGTAGACCTCGCCCTCTTATTGTCTTATATATTTCAAATAGGTAACAGCTCGATACAAACGAACTGTACATTTTTTTTCTTCTCTTCAAAATTAATAAAATATTACAAAGTAATACATATGTAATAATATAAATTGTATATTGGATATTTTGGTATATTTGGTATTATATTGGTAAGACACCTTTTATGATGTTCGGTTCTTTTGTGTATAAGTAACCGATTTAATCTTGTCGATCCTACCTATTATCGACCTAACCCCGTCCCCTAAACTACACTATTGTGTTTAACCAAATAAACAGCTCCCATTTGCTAAGCAGTTTGTGCTTAAGGGTTCCGTCAGGTTTAACTCGAAATATAGATGTATTCTTTCTGCCTAAGTGCAATACGAATTAATTCAGTAATAAACGGTATTCGTAAAATATATAACCACAGTTTTAGCGATGTTGACATTTTTCATTTGCATAAAGAAACTCTCATTGAACAGAAATAATATTAGTCAACACCACGATATATTCATTCACATACTCTAACATACTCTTACTCTCTTAATTCCACACCCGAATATAGTCACAAGTCACATATATAAATATTGATATCACATATATAGTTCGTTCTGTTAAACATATATATTAAATTGGAGATTTTCAAGAAGAGATAAAACGCATATAATTTGATGTTATGGCTAAGAATTTAGTTTTATTATAAAGATAAGGGTTTGCCATTATGTTTTAAAAATGATTTCGGGTAAGAGGCCCAATTTTCAACCACTTTTTGCAGCAAGTTGGGCCGTATGTCAGCAATAACGCGCCGAATATTCTCTTCCAAGGCGTTAATCGTGTCCGGCTTATCTGCGTAGACAAGCGACTTCACATAACCCCACAAAAAATAGTCCAGCGGTGTTAAATCGCACGATCTTGGAGGCCACGCCACGTTGTTCAGGAGTAAGTCTATTCATTATGAAATGGCAAACCAAACTGAGCATAAATCAAGTGACAGCTGTCAAAAACACCAACTACGAAAGAAGTAGTGCCAGATTGAAAACCACGCCTCTGAAAAAAACACCTATAGATACTTCGCCCGGAACGGATAGTAACTGGTACTCCTCTGCAACACCCGCTCGCCAGTCCCCCACCGCTACGCGACAGGGCCACTCGACGGCCATTACCGAGTGCGCGCCGCGCCGCTCCACACGAAGTGGTGCTGACCCGAAGGTCTTGAACATTTTCACAAAATTCAAAATGGCCTCGCTTGGCGCTGTAAATTATTAACAGACCCGACGCACCACCACCGGACCTCCGTTGACCATACAGCCTGTATTCGTTACAACCCAATGCTATAGCGAGCGCCGGTTCGCAGCCCTTATCGATTAACGTCGTCGAGATACGTGCGATTTTGTTTGTTTCGTAAGTGCTCAACTATGTTACGTGTCATTTTGTAATATATATTATCAATCTTCTAAATATAACAATATTTAAACACGCTTTATTACATGTATTGATTCTAGAACGACGTGCCTATTCTAACGTGCATATTTAAGGTTCATATTTGATGTGAGTAACTGTGTGTGTTTTATAATCACAAAAATCTTTAAAAGTGCTCCTGGTTCTTGCTTATTATCCTGAAGTGAGTAATTTGCATTAATCATTTATTTAAGTTAATAAATACATCGGATTTAAAAACATGTCCTTAATTCCTAATAAATAATGCTGTATTATCTCCTTCATTCTTGCGGGGGGTTTTTTTTTTCAATCTATAATTTATGAAAATTCATCTTTCGTATAGATATTTGAGTTTCAGTTAAATTTATTACAATTATTGTTTAATATTATTTTAAACAATCATATGACACATTCTAAAAAAATATTTTATCGGCGATATTACAATGATCACATTTGTTTTGTTTTTTAAATAAAATAAACTAATGACAGTTTAAAGTTTCGAGCGCCGCCATTTTGTTTTTCAAATATTTGCTATGATTAGTCATACAATTATTTTGGTATTTAAGTTTGGTAAACTAAGATGAATTTGCTTTTGCTGGTCAGGGGAGGTCGTAGGGATGAAGAATTTAAAATGGCATGACTATAATATTCGGATTTAAACCATAAAATAATCTATGAGGGCAGATCCTAAGATGCAACAAAGCACCGTTCAACTAAGATTTGTTTAAGGCAGGTTTTTGGATTCGTTCGAGATGTTGGAGATGTCGGTGTATGAACTCGAACCCGCTACCATTGGTACAGTAGGCGAGAGTGAAGTCGTTACATAATTGTCTAACTGTGTGAATGCTAGGCTATGCTGTGAATGCTCAGATATCTTTATTGAGAGATCTGACGCAATTTCCTTTGTGTATTCGTTTTTGTGTTGTGTTTTCGGCAAATAATCATTAAACCTCTGGACAGATGTGGGCAATATAGGTAAGTGTGACGTCATAATAATATCTGGAGGAGGGGGGCGTTGTACGCAGACGGTGGTAATTACAAAAGCATTTTCTTTCATCATATGAAATATTCACTTTTAAGAATATCATGGAACATTACTTTTCCAAATAACTTTACCCAAACGTGTAAAGCAAACCATTCTCTCCAGTGCGAGAAGAGAAGGTCTCACGGGCGATAGTCGAGAGCAACTGAAAAGCAAAACCCTCCATTCAATCGATCTATCCTCTTGGAAACCGCAATAGTCCTTTTCCACCGAACCACCTCCAAGTACCGGAACTGGTATGAACTCACAAATTCACCTATCCTGCTATATAATCGATTCCTCTCGTCCATCAACATCAGACATTCCTAGATTGTAAAATATCGGTCTTCTTATAGAACGGTTTTTAAAACACGTGTTTGATCACCGCTAGATATTGGTTCTGGTGGTAGGATTGTTGCTCGACCGTCAACACTGTGATACCTGATCCAATACATTTGTGAAAGAAATGTATTTTGGACAATTTTCGAAGAATCCATAAATCTATATACTATACCCGAAGAGAAAACTTTGTACCCCTTTTTAAGCGTATTGCGAGCACGGAGGAGTGTGAGATTTGGTATAGTTAAAGTTTATATGTAGAAGGAGTGCAGAAAGCTAAAATTTATCTATAGTATGTGTTACAAATATGTTAAATAAAATGTAACATTCACTCTACTGACAGCAGATTAAGAGAATGAGTTTCGAGCGGTGAATTTTGTGTAATTTCAAATGTTCCCTTTTCAATTGTCTGTCAATGTCAGTGTAGTAAATAAAAATAATTATTAATGCCAACTTATATTTCTATGAATGTCCAATCTTACATTTTAAATTTAACATTAAACGTTAAATTGTAAATTTCCTTATTATTGCAGGAAATTAAGGCAAACAACACGCGTTAATGAGGTATTTCTTCATGCTGCGAGCATGAGTAACGTTGCTGACATTATATAATAAATTTAAAAAAAAATATATGTAATGATTATAGATTTAAAAATAATTAAATAATTATTTATAGAGGTAAAAATCTCGATAGTATTCAAACATAAAGTTTGATAAACTACGGCCGAATTTCGACCACTGGGCGACCACTAGTTAATATGTTATAGCGTTTTAAGGCCAATGTATCCATTATGGAAATTTGTATCCAGAAACTACCTCTCGGGAACGTTAATAATGCCAGAGTATTTGTCACGGAAACGGAAGGAATTCGATGTAATTAACCCCGTTTAAAAATATGTTCTTATGAACAGCGTGCGCTGTTTGCATTTAAAAGCGGATGCGGGTTCCGCGTTTTTCTCAACCTTGACCCCGGTGGGCGCAGACCTTCGGCCGAAGTTCTTGGGCGGGACGGTAACTAATGTTGTACTCCAATAGTGGAATTGAATATCCATGAAAGTGTCACACCGCGTAATTATTTCTGGCTTTCCTCAGGGCGGTGCAATTACCCAACGAATTTGTAAATGTGATAATCAATTTTCACTCATGATAGACCTTTCAGCGAAGCATGAGCTCAACACGGCTTCTGCGCGAAGAAAATGTGGAAAAACCTATTAAAATATTATCAATTGCTACACTGAAAAAATTTTTTAGCAAATCGTTTGATTGTTTAAAAATTTGCAACGCAGCAAGAGATTTGCTAATCGAACATATGTGTAAGCAAATCCTACAGTTTATTGTTAAATCATTTTTGGTCGGATTTGCCATATTTCATGCTATGGCAACAAGAGATGTGTTTAAAAAATATTTTAGCAAAAACATTTTGCTATGATTACAAAACAATATGGCGTCGTGGACAGCTGACGCAATATTTTGTTGTTTTTACTTGGTACCATTTTATTTTGCTATGATTCAAATCAAAATGGCGGCGCACAGCTGATCGTGAAATTTACAGTTAGCTGTTGTTAATTGTAGCGATAGCTAGATATTATGCTAAAGGCAACCAACAATTATGTTACTTACACAGAAAAAAAAAATTATGGTACTTGCAACCAAGTAAGTTTAACAATAATCGATGTGTAACTCCAACAAAAAAATTGCTTTCACTATATCAAACATACTTTATAGTTGGCGATACCATATTTGTGCTGTCATTACCATTTTTTTTTTGCAGTGTAAAATTGCACAATTTTATTTAATATTTGGGTTTTATCTCTCTGCTAAGGGGAAATCGCATATAACAATATTCGGAAATGCCTTGTCGATATAAAATACGTTAAATGCATTGCAGTTTCTTTGCAAAAAGAAAAAAATGTACTTTCGGAAATGATTGGATAGAATCTTTACGACAATTGCAACCATTAGGTACATTATTGGCCATTTTGTACTGACTTTTAGGTTACATATTCGGAACCCCGGAATAATTAAGGTTATATTTTTTTTCTATATAGATCATCGTTTTCTGACCGCACGTTGGTATAGTTTTCCTATATTTAACCTCTTAATTTTTTAAATGTTATACCTAATACTTTCGGATGTAAAAATAACATATAAAAATCTTTTTCCAACGATAATGCCTCTTTGAAAATAAATTCAAATAAAAATAATACTCACAAAGCTATCGACATATCTACGCTATTCAATACTTTATCTGCGTACCAAAATTCCATATCCTACAATTGACCATTTAGAAGTTACACGCCTGTGACATACGGGGTTCCGTTTTTATCGTTCCTGTTCGGAACCCTAAAAATGAACAAATTACTCCCCGATCAAGATATTCCTGAACCAAACACACATTATGGTATAAATGCGCGGGGTAAAGCTTCATATGTACTCAATTTTTACTCCTCAAAAGGGTTTATTTCGTATTATTGCAACCAAAGAACACGGTAGCTAAGTTATAGTGGCAACATTAATAATATTATACAATAAAATAAGTATTTAAACCCCAAAAACTTGGTTAGTGCAGAGGCTAGACCAGCAGGCCCGATTCAACGTCTGTGAAGATAGTTCGCACTGCGGTGTATTATTTCTAAAGTTGAACCATCCTCGGTTATTTAGTGTTTCCGTTCAGTGGCGACCGCGATATCGCTTCACCCTTCACACTAAATTGTGTTCAACGGCCGGAAAAATGCCAGGTCGTCAATTCAACCATAAAGTTCAACGGTAAGAATGAGACAACCTTTGCATATATCGTCGCCTCTTTCGCGCTTTGTTGATACATTCCAACTAGACGCTAGAATAATCTTATGATCTTGTTCTTAAAACACAATATTGACTTATCTAGTAGATTATGACTCGTTTTTTTTTATTTTTACTGTTTATTTTATGAATATTTTACTAAAACACTGTATTGAGGCGTTTTGACACTTCTTTATGCACTTCGTAATTGATTAGATTAGCCGTTACTCATTTCAAATTATCGAAATTAGTTTATTGGCGAATAATTAGTCAATCTGAACGCGTTACGAACTTCAACTGTAACAAATACGGATTATCTTATCGCCCCAATATGCTTACAAGCACACTGGTATTACGTTATGTTATCTACGCGTATCAGACAAAATAAGAGTAATTTCACAAGTTATCTATAACAACCGTTAAACACGTTAAGCTATAACCGTTATCATATAACCATCGCATTGACACCTAAGCTAGGTTTCAGGAGAAATCTAATGGAAAAACTGCTTCTAATCGGAATACACGACGACCTTTCATCCTATATTTCTTATGGGCGTCAAGGTGTAGTTGTGGTAATTTTAACAGGTGTAATTTTTATCGATTTTTCGTATTTATAATTTTCACTTATACAGTGTGAACTTAAAGTCAGTAGTATCCTTTTCAGTGATGATTCTCGGCCCGAATCTGCAACTTTCGTCCGACAAGTTTTTATATAGCTAGCAAAAAACGCTAGCACGTATTGTTGTGTTCCTGACCGATCTTCATTACAATATTTGCGCGCGATAAACTACCCGTATTTTGGGATATTGTCGTTTGAGACCTGTTTTTTGCTTTATTTACAAAGTAGTCCAATCTCATGTCCTAGAATCAGCCCTTAAAAGGATACTTTAGGTTCACCCTGTTTATCAACATGCAATGAAAATAATATGTTTGTAATTCTAGATTAATGACCGGTTCGTTGTTGCAGATGCTGCGTTTGAACTCCGGCTAGCGTCGCCAGCTCATCTGCTGTGAACCCACCCCCGGCCGAGATGTCGTCCGTGAAGGTGGCTGTGAGGGTGCGCCCCTTCAACACGCGCGAGATCATCCGGGAGAGCAAATGCATCATCGAGATGGCCGGGAACACGACCGGTGAGCGGACCTTTTATTATGCTCATAATCTGCCGCCTGGCTCCAGATTCCACTTGAAAATATAGTGCTTAATATACGATTCGCACATTTTACATTTACAAAATGGCAGCCGACAATTTTTCACACTTAATATTTCACAAATCGATTTTGTCAGATACTCAAGAAATTCTTTCTCATGATTAATTTTTTTGACCGTAGTGGGTACCTGGCAACTTTATTTTATACAAAGGTTTTTAGGTTTCCTGGCAGATAGATATATGCTAAATATATCTATCTGCAATATGTTAGCTCGCCCTGTTGTACTTTTCTTTAAACTTTTAATTAGAGTATATGAGTACAAGTTTATAACCTTTCTAACTAGGTAAGAGTTACCTGTTCTAAGGAAGGTTATATATGAAGTGTTACAGTGAGCATACAAGAGACCAGCGCAAAACCCTGTGAAAATATAAAAATGAACTAAGGAACAAATATACACACTGGTATGCACACCCACACACAAATACAATTTAAGTGTCTACTTAGTAACACTTAATACTTATTAAATAAATGAATAAACAATTTTTAAATACGTGGGTAAATAAATATTACCATATATTTAATATCACCACCACCATCCAAGACCACGGATAGATTTCAAACACACTTAATATCTGATATTTCACTTAAGACGACCCTTTTTTTTACGGTTGGCATTTGTTAACTATTAAATATTTAATCATAAACATATTTAATCATAGATATTTAATCATATGCTTATATACCATGATTTTATCTCTTCAACATAGTAAAGGCAGATTTTTAAAATTCAATTCTATTTCTGAGAAATTTAATAAATGATACACTGGTAATAGTTCTTTTTTAGTCGAATTGCTCTTTTATAAAAAACATTAGAGTCTTAGAAAAAATAGCAATTGAAAGGCAAATGAAGGGTCTAAAAAATTGAAAAGTTTTTTTTCTTTATTTCTATATTATGAAGCTGTAATTAAATAAAAATAAAGTATTCGCGGGTCCTCGATTGATCAATTTTTCCGGCATATTTATGAAATGTTGGACATACTCGTACAAAAACGGGCCTGTTTTACATACGAATGCGTCATCGTTTCACCCTCGATGACGTCACATCGCAGACAAGTCGACGGGTGCGCGGGTGACAAGGTTACAGTCCAGGGCGGGGGCGGGATGGGGCGCGTGGGCGGGCGGCATTATTTGTACAAACATGACGTTCGTTGTATGTTTAAAATATAGCCCGACGCGGGTTTATTAGATTTGTCGATCGTACAAAGTAAGACGAAACGGAAAAGAACGTGATTTTACTAAGATTTAAGGCGCCACCAGTCCCTAAAACGTGTTTTGTAACGTATTTTGGTGCATTTTGTTGAAGTTATACCCAATAAATGGCTAAAACTAAAAATTCCACAATATTCTACATATATTAATTTAGTACTTTGCTTAAAAAAAAAAACGAAATACGCCTTATTATAGTAATGAAAATAAATAAATAAGAAAGTGTTGTTTTTTTCTTGCAACGATTTTCTTTTAATTTGTGTAAGTGACGCGAACCTATTTTTTCTTTCTAAAGATAGACAATATAATAATCTAGGCCATTACATAAAAAAACTTTTTTCAAATGATAATAATTATTTAAATACAAAAAACATGTTTTGTAACAAAAAAATAAGTTAATGTAAAATGCAACAACATATAAATTACCAGTAAAATTAAAAAAATAATAGTTCGTATTAGCAAAGAGGAAGACACATCAAAGAGAGAAACAAGGTTTCGTTACGGAACCCTGTAAAAATGAACGTGGCCGACGATAGCCACGGATCAACAATGCACCTGCTATAATTATATAAATTAATCGTGCTCGATCGTAATAAAATTGCGAAGCCAGCCATTTCGCGAAGTGTGCTTAGATTTCCGTAAGTAAAAGGTGAAGTGGCCATTATATCCGAGGTTCCTCACCCGTGAAGGTGTCTGTGCCAACAGAACTGTAATAACCCTCAGCCTGGTCAAAAGCCTAAGTCAGACATGCGAGTGTTCAATTATTTTTTTAAATATCTCAAATTCCATATTATATCTAGTAACATTATTAATTCGATTGTAGAAATAACTCTCATTATAATAATATATAATATACAGTGATGTTTTTAAATTTGACTCAAAATTGAATTGAAATCGTTTTAATCATTTATTTGAATTACAAACAGCGTTACAATAAATGTTACAAACTCAAAAAAAAACCATTACTAAGGCCGATTAAATAATAAGGAATATAACCTAAGAAGTTGCAAGTAAGGGAAATAAAGGAAAATAAAACCTATTATTCAATAATAGTAAAACCAAATTGCAAGTACATGTGTGAGTGTTTTAATGTTTGAGGCGCGCGGCTTTTTGAAAAAAAAAAAACAAAGTTTTTTAATAATATAATTACTTTGGTATGATTTATTTTTTTCGAAAGATCAACCTCCTAAAAGGACATCAGTGAATATAAGTACATTTAGCGACTAACCATTGCATAATTCCTGTTTTTTTTAATACATACTTATTTTTTATATATATATATATAAAAGATTGACTAATTTTGGTCCTAAATTGTGCATTTTTTTCGACCAAGAAACGTTATTTTTAATCGAATATTGAGAAATATAATATATTCATAGTTATAAAGTTATTAATTTATTTATTTGATTGAAAAGCTCTAAGGTATTGGCGGTTTTTAAAATCGCCACTTACGTAGAACGTCGATCGCGGCCTTTACGGTGGATCTGTGCGCTAACCGGCCAGGGTTGACCTTTTCAGCGTTCATTAAGCGACACTTACCTTTAAGGGTCGCTTAATCACAAACGCGGGGTATCGTTGCATCGGCGCCCTGCAAACTGAAAACATTAACTTTTGCGACTTGCGACTGCACGCATCCACATTTATTTATTAACTTTAAAATGTATCTATTTATTTATTTGTTTTTGCAAGTCTTATAAAAAAAACCATTTGGAGGACGCAAGGTCAGGTATTTTACAGTGGCGCCCCCTAAATCTCGACCGCGGGCCGGCCCTGGGTCCAATTGCTTTTTTACGAAATATGTTTGTCGCGTTGTAGAGTCCCTTCCGAAATTTGAACCTAGTTGTCTATGTTTTTTTTTCACAAATTATACGAATATACGAACTTAATAATGATAATGTATAGGTGTATAGTATAATAATGAAGTGACTTATAATAATATATTGAAGAGAAATACATAGAATAACAGAGAAAAATGTCTTATATTTCATGTGTGTGAGTGGGTGTGTGCGAACGGCCAAAGAAGTTTAACTTCCACTGTCTGGGTCCGACGCGGACACAATTTTTTATTTTATTTTATTGACAAATAAACATTTAATATATATATATAGAACTTACATTAACAATTAGAATGTTAACAATTAGTGTCCGACAAATCAACATTTTTTGCGAAGTATGGACTCCATACGTGTTGACAGTCGAAAGTATATTGGTCTGATGGCTTACTAGCTAGAAGCCTAGAGTTCGTCACCCTCCTGACGCGGAAACCAAAAACATAACGCGAAGCTGCAACTTCCGTTCTACGATCGGCCGCCATTTTCTCGCATCAAAATCACATCAACCGGCGCCAAATGACTCCTTAATTGAGGAAATTGCCTTCGACCTGAATCGTCGGAGGACCTTCACAGACCTGCGTCGAAAGTACCAGGGAGGCGGAAGTAGATTTCGCCGGATCAGGATTTCGGGGATAGGCAAACTCCAATTGTACGAACTTGTATCAAACATTGCGCGAGTTGCCCCCCCCCCCTCCATATCAAAAATTGTAGGGAAATTATAGTCCCACAATTTGAACCATTAGACATTAGGCCTCCGTACTAGATACGCAGTCGGCCGTGCGCCGAACGCGATTTCGACCCGTTTGCCTTACCTCGATAGGGGCCAGTTTCGTTCGGCTCCAGCGGCGGCCGATATGTCGGCCGCGGAATGCATCGTGCCTCAAAAATCTGATGCAATTCTGATGCATTCGGCTGTTTCATGACATTCGTTAGTAAATGCCGTCACGTTTAGTTGGTATGTTATTATGTGCGTTTAACTCAGAAACCTGAAATTCACAAAGTAGGTACCTAGAGAATTATGACCCACTGAAAATGAAAATGTCGCAAACAAACTTTATTTGTAATATAGCAAATTCCAGCCTAGAGGCCCAATTTTCAACCACTTTTTGCAGCAAGTTGGGCCGTATGTCAGCAATAACGCGCCGAATATTCTCTTCCAAGGCGTTAATCGTGTCCGGCTTATCTGCGTAGACAAGCGACTTCACATAACCCCACAAAAAATAGTCCAGCGGTGTTAAATCGCACGATCTTGGAGGCCACGCCACGTTGTTCAGGAGTAAGTCTATTCATTATGAAATGGCAAACCAAACTGAGCATAAATCAAGTGACAGCTGTCAAAAACACCAACTACGAAAAAAGTAGTGCCAGATTGAAAACCACGCCTCTAAAAAAAGCACCCTTTAGATATAAAAGTGAAACAAACAGAATGTTTTAGACATTATAACCTAATTGTCCAGAAACTTACACCGGGAAGAGCAGGGTGGATCTGCAAAAGTACCAATTATCTACCATCTCTGTCAATCCGTCTATAATTTCTGATCTGCCACTGCTATTATAGACTTTAGGATGTCATATTAAAGCTATTAAAAAGTACTTTATACTACCTTAGACAAGTTTAAAAAATTAAAAACTTAAAATAAAAAAAAATCAATGTAAAACATTGAATTGTTTCCACTTCATACTCTACGGTTGAACCTGCCCCTAAGTTTAAGAGCCCCACAACTATGTCAAATTGTAAAAAAAATGGGTAAGAATAGTAGGTATGATTTATCTCGATTAATCGGTAAGAAATTAATAATATTTTTTATTTTATTTAACATTTTTCAGGTTATATTATTTAGTTTATATTTATTTTTTTTAGATGTATAATTTTGAATTATTTATTGACGTAATCGTAAAATATAAGGTATGCAGTAAGGTCATTAATATTATTAATATCAACTGGGACCAATAAAAAAATATATATTTTATTTATTTAGTATGCGCTATGTCCATAAATAAATTTTATGTTGTAAGATTATAACAAATAAATAAATAGTATCAGATTATCCAAAAATATCTGGATTCATTTCAAATATTTATTTTTTAATTTATAATAATGAAACCTTTGAGTGGTTTTCAACTTAAAATGACATTAAATATCCGATAAAATGTAGTAATATTTTTAAACAACAATATTTAACAGAGCCGCCCTTCAACTTTGTCCAAGCAAACTGAAAAACGCGGCCATATTTTTTAAAAAATGTCAGTCTTGAACTAAGTTCACACGGAGAGGGTATGTTTATTTTTGTTTGTTTATATGAACGGTACGAATACATTCCGTGGTGACAAAAAAATTGTTGGAAAAATATCTCATAGTTTGTTATCACAGTTAGTAGGTACTCAGTGCGTGAACTGAGTTCACACTTACCGATTTTGTTCACATATTATGCATCAACCTCTTTTTGTTTTCAGTGATTGTCAACCCGAAGGCTCCTCCCGGCACCAAAGATGCAGCTAAAAGTTTCAACTTTGATTTCTCATATTGGTCTCACAACGTAAGTTACATGGGTTTTTTTTTAAATAGTAAATAGTAATTCAGTTGGTCAATACAAGGTGGCGCTAATGACACATTCTAAATTTTATATATTGTTAGGTTGAACTCCACACTAAAATACATAAAATATTTATTTTACAAGACCTGATTTAATAACGCATTTCATAAAAACATAAATCCACCACTGATAATCGAACCAGACCTATCGAGGTTACGTTTAAATATTTTTGGTTAAGTGGTACCCTTAGAATGTGTTCGATCCGAACATAACCGTTAAGGTCCGGAATACACGGTGCGGTTTTCATTTAGGGTAGGTAAGATATTTTGTAAATAAATCATATTTAATATTTCATGAATAGTCGCTCGATTATCGGTGGTAGCATTATGTTTTCCCGCAAATTTGTTCTATTTTGATTATTCCATATTGTGTAAATTATCAAAAATATTTAAAAATAAAATCTTTTCTACGAGCTGCAATTTAATGCTTTTCAAATAATTCAGAATGTAATAATAATAATAATAAATTAAAATTACAATAAAAATACATTTAAACACAAAAACAATAACATTAAGTAAATATAAGTTTAAGAGTCTTCGATTAAAAATATACAATACCATTCCCTTGACTTGAGGGGGTCTTTAAGAAATTGTATAAATAAAATCGAAAATAATTCATGCCCAAATTTATTAATTTTATCAAATGGCTCGTTGTAAATTCTGTTTTTGCTCGCAGGCGCTTGGCCAATGCGGGTCAATCACCCGCCGGTCAATTTTAAGGTTTGATCTTTGTAGGTTTTTGTATGATTTTTTTTTTTTTCGATTTCTAGCCAGCGGATGCGGAATTTTCATCTCAAATCATGGTATACAAAGATATCGGCGAAGAGATGTTGCAGCATTCTTTTGATGGTAAGTTCAAGATTTAATAATAACTCGGATTGTGTTCGCAGTTTGAATTAGTCGTGCGCGTTATAAGGCGACGCTGCTTAAATCACCCTATTAATTGAACGAATAGCTGCGTTACTGAAGCTAGCTTATAGCGGCGAAGAAATCGCTTTCATTCACACGAAGTTCAACGAAGTCGCTTCGCTTGCCTATTATTGGCCATTGACTGGCTTGCACATTCCTCAAGTTACACAGATGGACACCGTATGGCGCATTTAGGTACATCGCTGGCCGAAGCTATTTTGACCTGTCCAGCCAGCGACACGGCAATCTCATTGCAAGCAACACCATGTCAATGAAGCACAGTAACGAATTGAGCTAGAAATCACGCAATTATTTTGTAACTGTTTAAGGCGCCCCAGGACGCATTTGTCCTTGAGATTTGAAAGAGTAAGCTTTATTCGAACATTGACGTGTAGAAAAGAGACGGATATACTCGCCGACCGCGAATTCGTTACATTTGGTTACAAAAAAACTTCTAAAACACCTAATATTTTATTCTTATCACAGGTTTTCAAAGGAACTATTATTGATTAGATGGTGGTTTTTAGGTCATTGTCTTAAAAATTAGTGGCGCTCAAGAAGTGACGTCGAAAGCCAGATGGCGCTGTTTATTGGAAGTCACAATCGAGTCCACAAGTTCCACCAAGTTTACAGTTTAGTTACGATAATATTTTCAAGTCCTAGATAGCGCTAGTAACTACTAAGTAATCTACTTTACTTGTGAACAATTTGTAGTTTAAACATACAAAATATGTTGTAATATATCTGTAAAGATATGAAAATCTGTTTTAGTTACTAAAGATTGATTGAAATTTTTCCTTAAGGTGCCCCGGGACGCATTTGTCCTTGATTTGAAAGAGTAAGCTTTATTCGAACATTGACGTTTAGAAAAGAGACGGATATACTCGCCGAACGCGAATTCGTTACATTTAGAATCGATAAAACATGTTTTTTGTATTTAAATAATTATTATCATTTGAAAAAAATGTTTTTTTTTAAGTAATGTCCTAGATTATTATATTGTCTATCTTCAGAAAGAAAAATTAGGTTCGCGTCACTTACACAACTTAAAAGAAAATCGTTGCAAGAAAAAAATAACACTTTCGTATTTATTTATTTTCATTACTATATTAAGGTGTATTTCGTTTTTTTTTTAAGCAAAGTACTAAATTAATATATGTAGAATATTGTGGTATTTTTAGTTTTAGCCATTTGTTGGGAATAACTTCAACAAAATGCACCAAAATACGTTACAAAACACGTTTTAGGGACTGGTGGCGCCTTAAGTAATAGGCTATACGAAATAGCATATAACGTAACCTCAGTTATGTGATTATCGCGTTAACGTCCATTGAATGGTCATTTTTTTAAGACAGTAATTGATTCTTGAAAAAAAGGGTAGTTAAATTGTGTAATTAAATCTTAAATAAAAAAAAATAACTAATGGAATCAATGATGAATATTAACAACATATATTTTACGGATTCTTTTGTATACTGTGTATACAAATTAATTCCAATGTTTCGGAGATGATCACATGTACCGTCCTCGGGGAACGTTTGAAACGTCCGTACGAAAAATTTGTAAAAAAAATATATGTTTATTGTGAAGAATGATCTGTTAATGATGAATATATTTAAAATTAAAAAAAATCTTTCTGAAGGCTACAACATCTGCATATTTGCGTACGGCCAAACGGGCGCTGGCAAATCCTACACCATGATGGGCAAGCAGGACAAACAGGAAGAGGGCCAGGACGGAATCATACCGCAAATATGCAAAGATCTCTTCAGGAGAATTCGGCAGACGTCCTCAGAGGATCTCAAATACTCCGTAAGTTTTACATTCATTCATTCATTTCCATACAGTGCGTTCGGAAAGTACTCTGTCAAATGAATCTAATACTCAATAGGGTGAATGAAATGCTTTGTCTAATGGAGATAGTGTGTTTAAAAAGTATTAAGGTACAGGTACAAATATTGTTAGTTTTAAGTTAATATTCTAGTTGTGTTTTAAGATATTTAAATCGTTCAAATTTTATTTAACCGCCGAGAGATTGTGTTCAAGTCCTAAAACTAACATTTCTAAGGACGCCTGTATTTTTTTTTCCATATTTTAAACCAATTTTTTTTTTTAAATATCGGTATTTTTTATTAATATTTAGTTTTTCTGTTTTACGAGCTACGACTATTCCTTAATTAATTCTACTATTTATTTTTGCCTCTATACATATAATTATATAATAACCATTTAGATCAGGGGTGCTCAAACTGGAATTGCTGGCGATCTACCTCAATATTTTTAGACTACTTACGATCGACTCAGAGAGACTGCAAGTGTGTGTGATGCAGGTTTGTCGTACATACACGATACACCCTACCTACCTAGGTAGGGCGTACCGTAGCATATATAGATATTAGGTTTCTGCACGGTGCTAAAACGGTCGATCGCGATCGACCTATCGATCGCGATCGACCGTTTGGGCACCCCTGATTTAGATTAATTGATAGCGGTAAGGATGCAGAGAGATGGATGACCACTGTGCTAACCACTAAACTATCTTTAGAATATTTGTAAGCTATAGAATAGGAAATGTAATTGGTAATAAATTAAACCAATTCAATAGGCCATATTGATTTTTGAAATGCTTCAAAATTAAATTAGTTTTTTTTTTCAATTTTGATATGAGTAGATATTTTTTTTTGAGTTATCTTAGAAGTATAAGTTTTATTATTTAGACTCCAATCGTTCAGTAATTTTATTGCTCTTTGAATAAAGCTTTAACTATTGGACTTTATTTAACGTGTACGAAAAACTAAACCAAGATGAATAGATTATTTTATTTAAACGCGCTATCTCCGAAACTAAGCATTTGCATCCATTATTTTTATTTATTTACTAAAGAAACATTATAAAATATTACTTTAAAAGTCATACCTAATTAGATAGCGCTCGTACTAAGGTAGACTTTATTAAGGTGTTTGAGCATTCGTAATGTGCACATGCTTTTTACTCGATCAAGTATCAAAACATATTTTTCTTCTTACCTTAGGTTTTTTATGCCTTACATCAGGGGTGCACAAACGGTCGATCGCGATCGACCGTTTGAGCACCGTGCAGAAAGCTAATATCTATATATGCTACGGTACGCCCTACCTAGGTAGGTAGGGTGTATCGTGTATGTACGACAACCCTGCATCACACACACTTGCAGTCTCTCAGAGTCGATCGTAAGTAGTCTAAAAATATTGAGGTAGATCGCCAGCAGTTCAAGTTTGAGCACCCCTGCCTTACATGAATGGATCTTGGGATTGAAATGGTGAAAAGAAAGTATGGAATCAAAATTATTTCAGTCATAAAATAACAAAGTAACATTACTGTTGACATAATTACAGGTGGAAGTGTCCTACATGGAGATCTACTGTGAACGTGTGCGCGATCTCCTCAACCCTAAAAATAAGGGCAATCTGCGAGTGCGCGAGCATCCAGCACTGGGCCCCTACGTTGAAGATCTCAGCAAATTAGCCGTCACCAACTATCAGGATATTTACGACCTGATTGACGAGGGAAATAAAGCCAGGTATCCATATTAATCAGCTAGCTTTTGATTGTTGTAAAAGTGGAATAATAAACGGTATTTTTACATGAATTGTCTTGTATAGGATCAAAACACTCTAAAATGCTTTCGAAACATTCGGAGAAAAGTAAAAACACTTTATATTTAATTTATTTGTGTATAAATATATAAAAAAATAGCATCGTATTAGTTTTAAGTCCTTAAAGTTTTATTTCCTTACATTTTGTAATAAATGATAAATAATTAGTATGCATACTGTAGTTAGATTGAATTTTCTAAGAATAAAAAAAATCCTTCTTGGTTTCGGTCGAAACTGGAACGAAAACCGAATTTCGGCTTAAAAAGTCAGTTTCGGGCGGACACTGCTACTAAGCTCAGTTTTGAATCGTGAATAGCTTTGAGTTTTGACGGACTTTGCATGACATCTTTTATTCAGCATTAAAATATTGATGTAACTGGGAACAAACTTAAAAATGGTGAAATCACGGCTTAGTGGGTTTTGATACTTAATTCAGATTAGCGGTTTTATTTCATTCAATCTAAAGTATGCGTAATCACAATACTCCTATAGGTTGTCTATCCAACTTGAATGACCATTCTTTTATATTATTATTATTTTGACGTTTTACTCAATATTGTACAACGTTAAGACACACCCACACAAGTGTTAGACTATGCTAGTTTTAGTTTTGATTGGCATCTTAAGATTACGTAGTTAGGCGTAACGTAAATATGATCATAAGTACCCTCATGCTCCTCAAATAACGCTCTACATTCGCCGATACCACGGATGCAAAGTTATTTGCATCCGTGGTATCTGCGTGGTATTTGCGTGGTGGTTTGTCTTTGTTGGTTTCTCCAATAAAGATAAATAAATAAATAAATAACTACAGTTACATATGAGTCGTATAAAATCGAAAGCGACAATCTGCACTAAGTTTGTTTTATGGCAATTTAATAAAGACAATTTACATAGAGAATAAGGTAAAATCATCAATATTTTTGTCGTCTTTTGTAATAACTAATTGTAACGTGGCTGCAGATTCCTTCCAATACCCCGTGTACACTAGCGTATAGTTATTGCCCTAATTCCCTGCAATACCTATGAAATATAAAATTTATTCCAACCTTACATTTTAAACACGTTTTATAGGGTCAGATTAATTTTTTTAAATTATCATTTCTTGTTTCAATTTATGGTAAAGATGAGAAGTCTCAAAATCGATACAAAACCTTAAAATGATAATTTGGCAGATTGCTGCTTTTGATTCTAAACGACTTCACTTATAAAATTTATTAACCTCCATATTATATTGATGCTTTGCTGAAACACATGAAAAATACTTTTAAACTTTTTCATTTTAAGTTTACCCAAACACTGCGATGTCCATGTGTCCTATTTAATTTCGTAGAACTGTCGCCGCCACAAACATGAATGAAACGTCGAGCAGATCGCATGCCGTCTTCACGATCTTCTTCACTCAGCAGAGATACGATCATGTCACCGGATTATTATCAGAGAAGGTTAGTGGCTTCATTTTCCGTGTAATTTAATGGCAGTGTAAACAAAAATTACAGTTTTAGGTTTATAACCTAATAATAAATTTAGTGTGATTGAAAGGTGTTTTATCTTACAATACATTTTTTTTACTCAATCATTTAAAAACTACTTTATCCGATTAAAACGACTTTGTTATATTTTTCTGGAAGGTAACGTGCGTGCAAGTTGTAGTGTGTCATGTCGTCACAATGACAGTGATGTCAACCGCAGCATGTGTTCTCGATAAATTAAATCATTATGTATTATTGATGCTTGTATTATTGG
Organism: Neomicropteryx cornuta; assembly: GCA_020383195.1. Lineage (NCBI taxonomy): Eukaryota > Metazoa > Arthropoda > Insecta > Lepidoptera > Micropterigidae > Neomicropteryx > Neomicropteryx cornuta. The sequence goes on from JAHKQU010000030.1 coordinate 339,944, forward strand.
AATCTGACAGTTATCTGAGCAAAAAGCATATGTTTTTTTATTCTTCCTTTGTCCTTCAGAATTATTTTTTTTGTCGTTTAGGTGTCGAAGATATCTCTCGTGGATTTGGCTGGTTCGGAGCGAGCTGACTCAACTGGGGCCAAGGGTACCCGACTGAAGGAAGGTGCCAACATTAACAAGTCACTCACCACACTCGGAAAGGTTATATCAGCCCTAGCTGAAATTGTAAGTTTTGTTTATTATATTTTTCTTATTGTATGTGTTCAAACCAATTTCTGCAATATTTTTACAATTCATAAATAATAATAAAATATTTTTTATTATAATAATATAATTTTTTTTTAAAGAAGCTTAGCGCAATTAAATTATATTTTAATTAAACAATTACTTATTAAAAATTTGCCCACCTTATTACCGGTTTGGTATGGTTGTGTAATTCATTATTATTATACAATGAAATAAAATAAATTGGTATTTCATTTTTTTTTTTAAAAAAAGGAATTGCTACGACTAAGGCCGACTCAACTAGGACAATTTTGCCTATGCTAGAGTCAAGGGATATGGTGGTAATGAAGCGTTAAAAATGGTATGACCATGTACGGATTCGAACCCGCGATCTTTGGGTCAATAGTCCAACGCCTTAACCTTAACGACTACCACGATTTCCGCTTGACATTATATAATCTATCATTCAATTGCTGACTAATGGTTTTTACCTGTTTAGATGTTAGTCTACCGCCCGATTTACTCTCAGTCAGTGCAATTATCCAAGGAAAAACTAATTCTACTTGTCCTCTCCCGCTCCTCTTTCCCACTACCATTTTACTCTTTGCCTTCTGGCCAAACATTGAAGAATGGTTAGGTTATTTATTCCGACAAATGTCTAAAAGCTAGAATGAACTACTCAAATCTGCATGAAAGTCTTCAAATGCATTTTTTATTGGCCATAACATTCATTGAACATGACTCACCGGTCGCCTGGGCTCTCAACGTGAGTGTTGAGAGCCCAGGCCATAAAAAAAATATATTTAATTTTTATTACGGAGTAAAATATAGTTCTAGGGCTGATTCCACTGATCTAATATTGGTAAGACACGTAGAAGAGCTGTAGTTACAGTTGTGGCTGCCCACAATAGATGGCGATAGCATTTGATGTATCGCATCACAAATTCGAACTGAAGAAAGTTTGATTGACCCCATCCAATCGGTTTTGTACTTCAATATATTAAATTTTTATTGCGATCCATTGGTGAACTCATAGGAATGGTCGCAATTCGGCAAATTGCCAGCTTAGATAGAAAGGAATGTCCCGGACCTGGGACACCATGATGGAAAAACGCCTTTACAAAATCGTATGACATATCATTTCAACTCTTGCTAATATATATTTTTTGTATCATTTCATGCGTACTACCCTGTCAACCGAATAGTCTGTGAGTAACCCAGCTTTATTTACTCGGAATGTAAAGCGTACATCGCACATTGTAGCATTCTTGGATATGGAATTTCTTTAGATCTACCTATTAGACCAGGGGTGCTCAAATTTGAACTGCTGGCGATCTACCTCAATATTTTTAGACTATTTACGATCGACTCTGAGAGACTGCAAGTGTGTGTGATGCAGGGTTGTCGTACATACACGATGCACCCTATCTACTTAGGTAGGGCGTACAGTAGCATATATAGATATTCGCGGTCGAACGGTCGATCGCGATCGACTGTTTGAGCACCCCTGTATTAGACTATTTCTTAGTTTCGATAGAATGAGTGTTATTAACCTAGCTAACTAGCTAGTGGCTAGCGGTAATGACGTTTCTGTACAAAGGTTATTTTAAATTTAGGACACTCCTTTTAGGATGTTGACCTATATCGACCATAAAACATTAATCAGCAAAAAAATATGAGAAAAACGATTTCAAAATTAAATAGAAATTGTCAGTGCCTCTGCGAAACATTTTTTTTTTATTGAAACCGGTTTAGTTATCGATATAGATCATCCTCCTAAAAGGAGTGCCCTAAATTTAAAAACAGCCTGCATATAAATACATTCCAATTCGCTGTAAGAGTTGTCACATTAAAATCACGTATGAGTACCAAAAAAGCGCACGTAACCTGGTAAAGTTTTTTTTTTTGTGGTGCTAGGATCGTAGGTGATAAACACCAAAACGCTGATTATCAATCTCTTTCGCACCTGGATTGGCAAAAAGCAATACCGCTCTGGTGAATGGTATTGCTTTTCGATCGGTCATTTTCGCAGCCTCTTGGCATATTTAAACCTTTCTAAATCGATGCTCATAAATAATTGTAACCTAGGACAATATTATTGGACAATATTAAATTACTGTGACAATTACTTTGCGCCCTATTTACTGAGCTACATTCACTTTTGCTAGAGTCACGGGAGATGGTGTCAATGAAATTTTAAAAATGGTATGATGGATTCGAACTTGTGACCTCGGGGTCAATAGTCAAACGTCTTAACAGTTAGAGTACATTGCTTAAAAGGAGTGCTTATGTTAAGTCCTTATGTTAGGTCATTACCGAGTACAATATTTAACAATGAAAGCTATGTATGGTTCAAACAACTGTTGTTGCCTTGTAGTATATCAATCACATTACATTAATTAGCATATCTAAATGAATGCAGTTACAATGTGGATCCGCTCTTTACTTTTTTTGACAAATAAATTAGTTACCTTAACAATAGCAACTCTATTCCAAATGCCTCAAAGATGTCGCTACCTCTGTCTTTTATATTTATATAGGGTGTTTTTTTTAGAGGCGTGGTTTTCAATCTAGCACTACTTTTTTCGTAGTTGGTGTTTTTGACAGCTGTCACTTGATTTATGCTCAGTTTGGTTTGCCATTTCATAATGAATAGACTTACTCCTGAACAACGTGGCGTGGCCTCCAAGATCGTGCGATTTAACACCGCTGGACTATTTTTTGTGGGGTTATGTGAAGTCGCTTGTCTACGCAGATAAGCCGGACACGATTAACGCCTTGGAAGAGAATATTCGGCGCGTTATTGCTGACATACGGCCCAACTTGCTGCAAAAAGTGGTTGAAAATTGGGCCTCTCGGCTGGAATTTGTTCGAGTCAGCCGCGGCGGCCACTTACCCGAAATCATTTTTAAAACATAATGGCAAACCCTTATCTTTATAATAAAACTAAATTCTTAGCCATAACATCAAATTATATGCGTTTTATCTCTTCTTGAAAACCACGCCTCTAAAATCATCACCCTATATATGTTTTCAATTATCTTACAGTATATATCTATACAGGGTGAACTTTTCCTCATGCACATCATTTTATGGGATCATTCTATACTTCAAACTGATCAACTTTTATTTTTTTTCCAAAATGTTTCTTATTTTTAATGTTTGATTATCGATATAAATCAACATCCTAAAAGGAGTTCCCTAAATTTAAAAAAAAATCCTCTTAAATTACGATAGTTGGGACTTGATACATCTGCAATGTAGTTTAGTTAATAAGGAATGGTTATCAATTTTTTTCTCGATCAATCCATAAACCACTTTATAGTCACATGGTTAACGGAAGGAATTAAATATCGATCTACAAGAACATACACAGGACATTCGGGAATAGTTACAACATTAAATTAATCGAACTCAATATTAAAATTATTAATATCGATCAATATAAATATTATTATCACAGAAAGTGGTTTAATTAAAGCTGGATAATTATATTTTATAATGTGGTGGTGGGAAAAAGCACAAATTCTGTAGAATAACGGGGAATTTAATTTTATTCCCAGATTTAATAAATGCATATTTTATGTAATATATATTTTATATATATGTATATAATATTATGCACTATTTATTACATGTATTATATTTTGTATTTATGATATTTATCCTATGATCCCCTTTGTTATTAGTAACGTCTCGCGAACGTAATAATATTTCATTTTTTCTGCAACTTCCTTTTGGCTGCTCTTAGAACAGGTTTTTTAACCTAGTTAGAGTAGCCATGTTACTTCAGAGCAACAATAAATGACTGGTGTTTAATTTGTCTATATTATATTAATTTAATTCCTTGTTCAGTGTTATATCATTTATTGTTGTAACATCTTATTGTACCATATTGAATAAAATAAAATAAATAAATAAAATAATGGTTTTTAATCGAAAATGGCCGCTTTGCTCGGTATGAATTGGTAACCAGCTTCTTGTAAAATTAGATTCTAACAGAAAGTACTACCGAGGGCACTTGAAAGTTTACCTCGAGTGTACTAAGATGAACTGAAACGCATAAAAAACGAGATAAAGAATAGTTGCAATGTAATAAAATCGCCGCACCGTAAGACGGTGTGTGCATTGCTCGATGGATCGGTTTCTAACTTATCGCCTTTGATCACTTATCGAGCAATATGAGCGACAACTACGAGATCCTTTGATCACGTCAACTATCAAACAGTATGGTGTCGTGCAACGCGGAGCTCTCACCGGTTCTGTAGAGGCGCATGTAAAATCACTGCCGAATCATCCTAAAAATAGCCAATTATATGTTTCTGTTTTCATAAAGTATATTTATGCATTTAACCAAGTCCTCAATTTTACTAATTTAGGCCTCGAAAAGCAAAAAGTCTAAGAAAGCCGACTTCATCCCATATCGAGACTCGGTCCTAACTTGGCTACTGAGGGAGAATCTCGGCGGAAATTCCAAAACTGCCATGATAGCGGCCATTTCTCCGGCAGACATCAACTATGATGAGACCCTTAGCACACTCAGGTAAATATTTTGTTTATACCTTTGCTTTTTCCCAATTCCCAAGTATCAAAAAAAGTTTCCAATAATTAGAAAAGTAAGTGGCCAATGTTTATTTGATATAGATTGGCAAACAAACACACAAACAACAAATGTTCGCTTGGATATTTGAGGAATTCTTAAATTAACTTTTGGGCTTAACTAGGCTAGCACTTCTATGGTACCACCTTAAAGAAAAAATACGTTTTTTTTTTATTTATAATATAACTATATTGTATTGTAATCTATAGTCCATGTCATTGTAGGCCAGATACCTTCCTCAATAAGATTTAATTGGCATATCACCAGCATAGGTTTTACTTGGGCAGTCCTGCTTTGGATGGAGTACACGGTCAGAGTTTTGGTCATCCTTGATACACATAGGTAACACAACACCCTCCCTTGTCTTTGGAAATGGTCTTAGGACATCCTGTATAGTGGGTGATTTCATAAGATTAAATAGGACAGAGATCCATAATAGAATGTCAAGGTTCGATTTCAGGTGTGGGAAGTACGTTTGTGTTGTGGTATGTACATACATCGAATAATATTACATAATTTGTCAGGTATGCCGACCGCGCCAAGCAGATAGTCTGCAAGGCCATCGTCAACGAAGATGCCAACGCCAAACTCATCCGAGAGCTCAAGGAAGAGATTCTCAAACTTCGTGAGCTTCTCAAAGCCGAGGGTATCGAGGTGCACGAAGGTATGATCACTGATTTTTAAATAACCTATAAATATATGTTTATATGTACACTTTAAATTAATACTTCGCACTTAGTACATATGCATAAAATAAATAGCCAAAATTGATAACCTGTGATAAAATCGTCAATTAACCCCTGGAAGCCGACGTTTCCCGCCAAAAATTTTGGCGCCAAAAATCGTAGAGAGCGTAATTAATGACTTTGAAAAATCACTCATCTACTATTAAATCCATAGTGCAGGCATGAGTCGTTCAATCTTTACAAATCTGGTATCATATGATTAACCGTAAAATTTTTGATTACACTTTGATTATGTTTATTTCATAAATAAAAAAAAAAAAAATGTTGCCATATCAACTTTTTTTTTTTTTTAATTTACGAAATAAACAAAATCAACACTTTTTTTACATTTTCATATATTTATAACTATACATTACAATTTAAAAGTCTTCCAAAATATGTAAAGTTTTCGAAAAAAGGAAAAAAGTTAAAAAATATATATATATTGGAACGGTAGTACATTAGTGTATTTTCAATACAAATTTATAAATAGTAGTAGACACTGCATTAAATTGAAAAAAAAAAATAAACCAAAATTGTTTCGTTGTGATTTCCAATGGTGAAAACGTCAAGTTAATAAATAATACTGAAATAATACCAAAAATAATAAAAATCGTTCAAGAAATGCGGACGTATATATACGTCCCTCGGCCTATGGCGACCTACCGCTGGCCGATCGGCCGGACCTATATATACGTCCTTCGGCTTATACGGGTTAACTTAACATATCAATTTTGACATTTACTTAACCTAATCTTACCTAAACTTTTTGAACGGCAAGATGCTACGAGGCACTTTCAAAACGTCTTTTAATTTGCAAACTAATTTACTAAAATAATATTACAAATTTTATTTTTGGGATTCCTGCAATTGCGCATAAAATAGAAATCAGGCCATTAAAGTGTTAACAAATTGAAATGGATGTAATAAGAATCATTTCTGACTTTATTTATTGACTTTTAATCGCTATTTCGTGAAAAAATACTTTGATGAACAATTTAAATTTAATTTTGTATTAAATCTGAATTTGATTATATTTTTTGTTCTTTGTCTCAAAATAACGCCAAAATAAGATTGTAAATATTATTTTCATCATATTTTACTGGTATGTAGTATATAGGAGGAATGATTACAATTATTAATACTTTTAGTTTATAATGTTGTAAATATGTGAAAATTATTTGCAAGGTTAATAATATATTAAAAACACAATCAGTCATGCGTTGTTTTTAAATGGAAGTGCTGCCGAAAATAAAATAAATAATAAAACAATATTTTTGCGATAACTTGTTGAAATTTATTTGAGATCATGGTGGTCTAGTTTTTAAGACATTCGACTACTGACCCAACGGTTGCAGGTTCGAAGCCGCGCATCAAAATATGGTTTTTAACATTTCATCACCACCATTTCCCCTCAAGTATTAAGTAAAGATTTGCTCTTAATTGTACCAGTCCCAAAAAAAAAATTTTGAAATTGCTTTTTTTATTAATTTATAAATCTTTAATAAATACAGTTTTCGATAGGAATGTCAAGGATATCATTTTCCAACTAAGATTAAATAATGTTCACAATTTGACGTCAATTGATGTCAAATGTATCCCCCTATTTTTTTTCTGTCTAAATTTAACAGGCAAATGTATATATAAATATTTATAAAACTGGACCTAACGTTATTTCATGTTACTGTTTTGTAGGACCCGACGGTAGAGTCGTTTATGAGAAAAAAGATTACATCAATAGTAAGTAAAAACGCTGATTCTGTGCTTAGATCTGCAAGTGCAGCACCTGCATTTGTCCAGAACTCCCTGTCATGTGCTTTGCCTGGCCGGCACCCGGCGAACACTTCTGTGCATTGCTTCTGTCCGCCACCGTTTTCTGTGTATCTATTTGATATATTTTGTATCTATGATATACATACAAACATATACTATATACTATTTATTATGCACTATTACATACTGCATAAATTTAATATTTTATATAAAAGCTCATAACTGGTACGCATTTTTTTATTAGTACTAGTGGTCGCCCATTGGTCCGCAATTTATTAAACTTTTTAGTTTTAGAATTACTCGATTCTTATAATTCTAATAATACGACGAGTTTACCTCTATAATCATTGCATATATTAGCGTCATTAGCGTCATTAGCGTGTGTTGTTTGCCTTAATTCCCTGGAATACTTTGGAAGTTTAAAATTTAATGTTATTAACAGTTGAAAAAAAACACAATTACGGCTTTTATTTATATTTATTTCTTTATATAAATTTTTTGATACATTCATAAAAATGAGATGGACATCCATAGAAGTTTAAGATGGCAGTAATAATTATTTTTGCTTGACATTGACAGACTATTGAAAAGGGGAACATTTGAAATCACACAAAATATTTCAAAACTCATTTTGTCAATCAGCTGTCATTACTATGATTGTTTTATTTTATTAAATTTAATGTATTTGTAACATATATTAAAGATAAATTTTAGATTTCTGCACTCCTCCAAATAAACTTTAAACATGCCAAATCTCAAACTCCTCCGTTAGCGCAAAATGCTTAAAAAGGAGTACGCAGTTTTCTCTTCGTGTACTATAGATTTACGTAACAAATATAACCCTAAAACTACATTAAGTTTTATTTTCAAACGTATGTTGGGCTTATACGATTAGTAAATAAGTAATTGCAAAACTTTTTCAAATCAATTTCACTAAAAAAATACTACAAGTTTCAAAAAAAGCTTTTAGTTTTAATTTTTAGACAAATATAACTATATAAGGTCAGTTACAGATATCTTCTTCCTTTTAGTTTTGAATTTCAATAATTTGATATTTATTCGGTGATAAATTTTGCTTAAAAGAGCAATATTTATTTATTTATTTATCTTGGTCGAATTTCATTAATCTGTATCAGTTATTGCATGCCGTTTTAGTCGCTTGTAACTTTTCTGATCATGTTGTTGGAAATTTAGTATTTGATATTGGCATATTTATCATTATTTTAATATACAGTATTTAACTATCAGACTGGGTAGTTACTGGATAATATATTTACCTTATCTCTACTTGGCCGTTGGGTAAAAATGAAAAAATGATTGCAGACATTTTACAGGTGGATCGTATGACATTCAGAAAACATCATATTGGCATTCCTCTATTCCTCTAGTTTTTTTATCTACATAGCTGTTCGCCCCTATGGGGCCTTCAAAACTGCACAATTTATGCAAAATTAAATATTTTAAAATGCATGGTAATCATAACTCAAAGCTTTAAAAAAAAACCTTCGTAATAATAAAAATAATGACATTGAAAAAAAAAATGTATGGAGATTTGATTAAATACACATCCCCTTAAATACACTGTAAAACAGTGCATAGTTTCGAAGTCTCCGCTTTTTATTATTGTAAATGAATTATAAAATAAAACTAACTTTAAAAAATTAGCCTAATTTCAAATTAAACCTGTTTCGTTAAAAATCGACCGAGGCAGAGATTTAATAAAGTGCTGAGATTGTATTCATGGTTATTAAATTTGTTGCACAATATTTAAAACTCCGTAATAAGTAGAAAGGTTCGCGTGAATAACGTATTGGTCGGCCTGCTTTGTGTCTGTGCATAAAGATCTGGCTCACACGGTGATCTTTGCCAGGCTGCTGCCATTATCATGGTGATCGTTGCCGACTGCCTGCTCATACCTGGTTATGTAGACGAGAGGCGGTGAGAGAGGGAAGGCGGCTACTGTGATTGCGTAAGAGCCAGTTCGGAGTTCATATTCCGTTAGCTGGAAATTCGTGTCGTACTTGACTTATGTCACGATTGGTAGCAGGTACCTTGCCGCTAGATGGTGGCATGTGCATAAATTGATGACCTGTTCGAATCAGCCAATTTTAGCGCGTGTTGACTGGTAAAACATATGATCCCGCCTGACCAGGTATGATAAACCAAGACTTCTGCACGTGATTTAGGCAACTCTATAAACCCTGCAACATAAAAACAAATAAATAAAATAAACTTCAAGCAATAAAAACCAATTGGCTAAATCGGTAAAGTCTGAGTCTAATAAATTTTTTTATCAAAATAGTTTTTCGACTGATATATTATTTATTTACGTGTTTTAATACATTATATTAAATAAAATTCACAGAGTTATACATTTTTCTATTAAATATTTTCTATGTTAAACAGAATATACAATATATTTATGTATTTTAAACCCTTTTTGTTATTATGTCATGTTATCAATTTATTTTGTTGTCATCAATTTTGACAATAAAACAAAATTTGTAATATTTTTTAGTACTATCTTCAAATTTTAATCTTTTTAAAATATTGCATTTAATTTTTGTGTATATACTCCAAACTTTTTATTTTGTCCTTTTTTATTTCTACATCTCCACATGTTAAAAAATATGTTTCTTAGTTCTAATTGCATTAACCTAATTATTGAACTATAATACCTGATCATTAATTAAGATTTGTGTATTGGCCAATGCCTCCTCCTATAACGTACCCGTATTTGAAACGAGGCAACTAAGCGTCATTCAATATTTCAAGTCTTATCTCGTTAATGTTTGGGTATTTCCACTTCAAATCCTCCGAAATTGCCTTTTTGATTTAATTTGTTATTAATCTTAAGTCCTTGTATTTATTATATTCAAATAATAAGGGCAATTTTTGGTCAATTTATTAAATTGCATCCAGATGTTTTATTAATGTTATTTATATTGGACATGTTTGTATGAGTTCTTTTGCCAATATTTTTTTGAACGCTTCTGCAAAATTATAAAGCAAGATGTGCTTCAAAATGCTATTAATTTTATGTAACTTGCAATATTTTATCATTTTTTTTTTTTGCATTTACTACAAATAGGTAAGTACAGAAAATACCAGCACTTAATGTGCCATTATTATTTTTTTTTATTTATAAGTATTATTTTACTTATTATCACTACACGGCTAGGGTTGCCAGATGGTATCTTAAAGGAGGGCATGTCCTTCTCAATGATTTGTCCTTCAGTCCTCCCTTACCTACCATATGTCCTCCTTTTGCTATACATCCGATATTGTTAATTCTTACACAATATCATTTTAAAAACATTTCATGTGAAGATTTTCATACTTATTTGTTAAAAAACAAGAACTTCTTTCGAAAATTGGCAGTTCAGTTAAATATAATTAAAATAAAGTAAATTATATAAAAATTCTTGTTTAATTATGAAAGTCCTCCTTTTGTTTAGAAAATCCTCCTTTTTAGACCCATCAGTCGCACTATTTATAACTGTATTCGTAAGAATAGAAGTGACCAATTTCCTACTACTAGAGACTATCAGTTCGTTATTGCGATTGACGCAATGTATTTATAGAGATTCGCAAATTGTTTGGGTGAATTCAATTCGGCTAACGTTCACTGTATACGTAGAGCGTTTGCCGCATGCAAACACACTCTCCGGCATCCTAAATGACACCTAAGTGTCTTACACCCTAAAGCTAAAGCACAGGAACACTAACCTGACTTCTTAACCTAGTGTGCCCCACCACTACAATTTGCAGTAACGAGTAGCAAAAATGTTCACTGAAGGAACAATGAAGTTTTGAAAAATCTAAGAGGTTAATGCCACACACACATGAAATTTAATCACCCACTACTACCACACCGATTGGCCAAGAGGGTAGTGGGGGGGGACTGTTCTTAGATTGATACGAGGTGTGTTCAAAAAGTATCGCGAATTTTGTGTTTTTTCAAAAATTATTTATTTATTCATGAATATCTATTTTGTCCCCTTCAAAGTAATCCCCATGAGATATTATACACTTGTGCCAACGGTTTTTCCAATCTTCGAAGCACTTTATCTTGTTCAGCTCCTCCTTTGATGCCGTCTTTATCTCGTCAAGCGTAGCGTAACGTCGTCCTTTCATGGGCCTCTTCAGTTTAGGGAACAAGAAAAGGTCACAGGGGGCCAGATCTGGGGAATACGGTGGCTGCGGCATCATTAGTGTGTTGTTTTTGGCCAAAAAGTCGATGTGTGAGCAGGGGAAGTGTTGTTGAAGTGCTCGGGCGTCCGGCACGCTCTTCGTCGTTCACATCTTCTCGGCCTTCTGAGAACATTTTGTACCACCGATAAACGTTGCTTTGGTCCAAGGTAGCTTTTCCGTATGCCACAGTCAACATTCGGAATGCATCCGCGCACTTAATTTCGTTTTTCACACAAAATTTGATACAGGTTCTTTGATCCATTTTTTTGAATAGGTAAAAATCGAAGACGATCCAAAACACGTGCAAGCAAAGCAGCTGTCAACAATTAAGTGAACATTCAAAATGGCCGAGCTTGTCGGCATAAGTGAGAGACATGAGTACCAACATAACGCCACAAAAAAATCGAAATTCGAATATACGTAACCCGCGAATATTCAAAATTCGCGATACTTTTTGAACACACCTCGTACGTCACCTAAAGGTGCATTTTAAAAATATAATTTATCTATATATCGACTACTACATAATATGTAATATTAAAATGAATGCTTTGAGTTTATATACATCCTGTATATAGAATTTCTCATTGTTTTTTCTAGAGTAGTTTCACATACTGCCATCTCTTTTATTTAACGCGTGCATCTCTACCATTAAATGTAGATTCCTTTGTTTTGCTTAATTTTCACTGCGCTCCCTCTACAGTTTTGTGGTTATATCATTGGTTTTTAACCTTTTATTACCTGTAGTATTTTATATAAAATGCACAATTTATACTTCAGGAGAGGAAGACAATAATCCCAACGCGAGGAAAAAGAGCGACGCTCAAATCCTGTCTCCGAAGTTGAGCAGGGCAGCCACCACAATCGCGGAAGAGGCCGTTGACCAACTGCAAGCATCCGAGAAGCTGATTGCAGGTTTGTTGTTTTGGTTTAGTACCGATTAATAAATGTAGTCAAATTTAAAAATAATGATTTTTCTAGTTGTGCGTGGTAAGAGCATAATTACCGTGGAAACCATTAACCAAGGTTAGGTTCATCATGATCTTGGGTTGGGTCTGAAAGACTGGAGAATATTGAAACCAGGTTGTGCTACTTTTGATCCTTGTCTGTTAAGTAGCTACACTCTCTCGTCCCAATTTTTGCAAATTACTACAGAATTTAAAAAAGTTTCAACAAGTTTTAAACAATGCGTTTCTATTCATGAATAGCACAGTAAATGTGCAACGAGGCTGCAGTGCAACTTCCGTGGTCAGTTCCAAACCTGGCATAAAATAATATGGTTTAGTTCAATTCTTTGGGTTACTACCCGCCTGTAAAAATGCATTACCGCCATTAATAAACGATCATTTTCCCATTTTTTTCATTTCCAGAACTAAACGAGACCTGGGAAGAGAAGCTGAAACGCACGGAGCAGATCCGTGTACAACGCGAGGCCGTCTTCGCAGAGATGGGCGTGGCTGTGAAGGAGGGCGGGATAACAGTCGGCGTATTCTCGCCCAAGAAGTCGCCGCATTTGGTCAACTTAAACGAGGATCCTAACCTCTCTGAGTGCTTGCTGTATTACATCAAAGACGGTACGTTGATAATACCTTATATTTGGAAACAGAAACATAATAAGGATTTGATGGTGAAATTATTTTGTTGGAAGATACTACATTACGTTAAGTTAACATACTCAGCATGATGAGAAATCTCGTCAATGATGCGCATAAAAACGTCATGGCCTTACAGCATTTATATTAATATTTAAAAAGAGCGGTATGTAACGTATACCTGAATTCACGAAAAGTATAGACTATCCATCGAATTTTTTGATTTTAGTTCAGTTTTGACGTTTGATTGTTTATGTGACAAGTGCGCTAGTGAATCGTAAGTGTTTTTGATGGATTTAGCGGTAAATAATTCGAGTTTTTTTTACAAAAGCTATATCAATATAATATTAAATGTAAAAACCCGATTTCTAATCCAATTGGTTGAAGAGAATACGTCAATCTCCACAAAAATGGAATTCAGCAATTTGAGTACCCTCCCTAACGGACTGTGTGTCTCACACACGTTGATACTACACATTGACGGAACATTATCTGCAATCTAGTAAAACAGTCCAGAATCTCACCGCATACACCTGGATTATCAATAGATCCGTATCTAATAAAATTCCGGCTCCGTCACGACCTAGTATTGTTCTTGTAGCTTCGATTAAAATTTTAAAATTCTAAAATCGGCGGTGAAATCATTGAGATCTGACATCACAAACATTTCACTATTGGAGTCGATCCATGAGAACTACGCTACAATCTATTTTTGTTTCGTTTTAGGTATAACTCGCTTGGGAACACACGAAGCGAACATCCTACAAGACATTCAACTCTCCGGGTCGCACATCCTAAGTGAGCATTGCATATTCGAGAACACGGACGGGGTCATCTGCCTCATACCACACCATGGAGCTTTGGTCTACATAAATGGAAGAGAGGTAATTTATTTATTGTACGATGGTCGGTATCGATGACTATCCATTACTATTGCTAACCTTTTGTTGTATCTAGGTCACAGAGCCTATAATATTGAAGACGGGCTCCCGCGTTATTCTGGGCAAGAACCATGTCTTCCGTTTCACTCATCCTGGTCAGCGGAGGGATAAAGAAGAAACTAAAGAGAAAACCAGCCCAGCAGATACGCCAGGTTGGTAAAGTACACTAATGTTGCTAATTAATATTCATTAACAAATTCAAATCAATTGATTATGCATTATTAATAATACATTAATAACATCCGCAAAAAAAATTTTAGAGGGAAAGTAATTACTTTGAAAACTACCTACCCTTACAAGAACCTAATATTAGTTCAGCTAAGCATCTGTAACGGTGGGGTTCTCTAGTGCTCGTCCCGTTGACGGTTATTGTATTGATGAATAATCACTTATTACAATACTTAATAGCTATGTAGTATAAATTGGTAATTAATAATAATAATAGCGTGACACGGAAAGTGTGATGTGGTGAGAGACAGCCGTAGACTGAAGTTGCCCGGTACCTACTTCGGTCAGGAAAACTTATTGTGGAAAAGGAATTTCTAAAGTGTCTCACTGTTTGCCGCTCGTGACGTCGAACTTTGTGAGAACTGCAACTATGCGATTTCAACGTAATGGTTTTCTGAAACCTGAAATGTGAGAAGTAGTCGGCCATCTTTGTCCAATTGTTGCTTAAATTTCTACGGAAATTTACAGTCCGCGAATCGTCTATTCGATTTGACATGGCCCTGATTTGTACTAGCATGTACTGGAATGTGGGTACACATCCATATTCAAATGAGCAACCTCCAAGCCACTCCACAGAGGCCAAGTCAATTAAAACAGGCCACAGAAGAACAGCTGATGAATTTAAAGCACTGTTAATGTATAATTTTAGGTAGCAACAGCGAGAATGTAGACTGGGACTTTGCTCAAGTGGAACTATTAGAGAAGCAAGGCATCGATCTAAGAGCCGAGATGCAGAAGCGTCTCTGCGCCCTCGAGGAACAGTTCCGGAAAGAGAAGGAACAAGCCGATCAACAATTCGAAGAACAGAGAAAGGTCATTATAATATTTTTTAAATGGCTTAGTATTATAGCCACGTTTTCCATGGTAAGTATTGTTATGACAATACTTCACTTATGATTTAAAATACATAGCGGCACTAATATTAATTATTTTTAAACTGATATACTATAAAACTAAACTAGGAATTTAGTCCGTGTTTTTTTAGTATGGTATAGAATTGGTATGGCACTCCCAAAACTTTAGATACATAAGATATTTAAAAAAAAAACTTTGCCGAGTTATTGAAACGAGATCAATTTTCACAAATTCAGTAAATGAGGGGGAGGACTATAACCAATTTGTCGATGCCGTTTACTTCTACTCTCGATCACCCTTAATCCCATCTTTATTTTCTTCAATCTGTTACTTTTCAGCACTATGAAGCACGCATAAATATCCTCGAGCGTCAAGTCGAGGAGCAAAGTGTCACCATGTCCATGTACAGCTCATACACGCCCGAGGACTTCCACAATGACGAGGATATTTTTGGTACATTTATTATCTGATTTAAAAAACAAAAATCCAAAATTAAATATTATTTGTGAAACCCGTAGCGATCAACCCTTTCAAATAACAGTAGTAATTTTAATTATGACAAAACGATTTGGAAAAGAATAAGTAATATATTCATCATACGTTTAAAGAGTATTTTAACCCGCACCCAACCTATCTTGGAATCACACTTGATAGATCCCTGACTTTTATGGAGCTTCTAAGAAAGGTAAAATGGAGACAAGGAATAACATAATTAATAAGCCAGTGGGCACCTCCTGGGAATCATCTGCAAGCACCGGTAAGCAATCTGGTATACCCTGTGGCCGAATACTGCTGATTAGGTATTGTTGACACGAAGATGAACACGACCATGAGAACCATCACTGGTACGGTTAAATGAACACCAGTGGAGTGGCGATATATCCCCACCTTACTTGCGAAGGTGGTACTCATTGCTATGAGAATTTAACATAGTATACCCCCAATTACTCATATTCACGTTTCAGTAATACTTCAATTGTGATGTTTGAGAAGTCCGCATACAATTCATCCAGGGTTTTAGTTTTCGTGCATAGACTCAATAATATTGTATTGTAGATAAATTTGAACAGCCATTAACTTCAGTTAAATTTAGGTTGTCGGGTTTAAATTTGAAGTTATGTAACTAAATATAGTACAGCCTTCATAGCTTGACAGTTCTTTAAAAATTTACTATTTTATTTTTCTTCGTCTAGTGAATCCACTCTTCGAGACGGAATGCTGGACGGCCCGCGAAGCCGCCTTGGCCGCATGGGCTTTCCGCAAATGGAAATACCATCAGTTCACTTCGCTCCGTGACGACCTGTGGGGCAACGCCATCTTCCTAAAGGTAATCTTCTTAATTTAATATTAAGATAAATACGAAATTTTCATAAGGTTTGGCGACACCGGTGGTTTCGTGCCGATTATTTATTGTCTTACAACGTAATCATTGTTTTTAATTTATTCCCTGATATTTCTATGATTTTTTTTATTGTAAATATGAAAACAGAAGAAAGGCTTTATGCAAATGGTCAAATATAATAGAACTACCTACAAAATAAATCATAAAAAAAACAATAATTGGTTTTATTTAAATAAAATTCATTACACAAATTTTTGCGATATCTCTGGGATTGTGCTGAGTGTACAGTCAAAGGCACTCGGAGCTTTACCCAGAGCATTTTAAATTGAACTAAAAAGCGTAAAAAAAAAAGATAGTACGCGTGTGTGTACTGTATCTCTGAGAATCGCCGCTTTTGCATCTCCGTAAGAGCGTAGATGAGATTAATAAAATACATATACATACCTACATACTCTGTCGAATTGCCTTCATTTGCCCTTGACCGTACATAGGAAACCCGTTTAAATTAAATATCATGTATGGAGATCCTGGTTATCTTTCGACATGTTTGAGAGTTTCAATAATCTTACAAAAATCTTTTGATATTTTGAGTTCTCAAATTGGAACATAAGGGCGGAAAGACAGGAAGTTAGTCATGTAGAAATTATTTCAACCTCTATATAGTATCCTGTAATCTTTTCATTCGACCTGATCTTTTCAAAAATTTATCCTCATTCATTTGGAGATAAGTAAATATTTTTTTTGGTACATTTTGAATTAAAAAACTACAATGGAAACATCATAAATATATGTATATCTTAAAACTTCTAAGAAAACTCTTTTTATCTATCTAACATATGTTAAATATTTAAAATATTATATTTTTCAAACTTTTACTTTATTGGTTTCAGTGGATGCGGTAATGGACATTTTATATGTATAGCAAATCAGACCCTTATATGACAGACAGTCTCCTTAAAAATATTAAAAATTCAAAGTATTTATTGTTTAAATCAATGTTTTGTAGGAAGCTAATGCCATATCGGTAGAGCTACGCAAGAGAGTTCAGTTCCAGTTCACGTTGCTCACCGACACTCCGTTCTCGCCCTTGCCAGCCGAGTTCACGTCGTCACTCGACGACGATGATGCCGATCGGCCATATCCGCCGACCATAGTCGCTGTTGAAGTCACCGACACCAAGAACGGAGCCACGCATTATTGGACACTCGAGAAACTCAGGTGATTCAGTTGTATTATGATTGTAGCAATATTAAATACCGCCATGGTTTATGTCTCCGAATATGATTGTGGCGGGTATCATTGAATAAAATTAATATGGAACTCTGATACTTATTTTTCTAGTACAATGTGGTTAAATATTTCAATGGAAGGACTTACCGAGAGAGTGTTATTAATGTGACATCTGATACAAAAAATAAAAAAAATAGTTTGCATATTTTGACACACATTATAAAAATCGTTTAGTGTTTTAAATGTCACTATCACATTTTATTTTAATCATTTAAAACTGACCAGAAAAAATATTTCTTATTTATGTTCAGTATCGCATATTTTTTATCAAAAATATTACTTTTATTTTACTCTATAACGTTGTTAACAATGTTTGTGAAAGTAAAATGTTACCTTTTGATGTTTGTGAAACGTGAAATGTTTGCGTATACCTTTGGAGTCGTGTTGAAGAGCGCAAAATTTTTTGTAGTTTTTTAAAATAACTCCAATGGGACGATAACAAGAATGTGTTATGTGCTGAATTGCCAGGCATCGCTTAGAGCTGATGCGCGAGATTTACAACATGAACGAGACCTCGCCGCAATCCGCAGCGGAGGCTCTCCAGGCGGCCCCGGTCGAGGCACCGGCGCCCGCGCCCCTCGCGGGGCCCCAGGAACTGTTGCAGTGCATCACGGCGTGCGCGCAGCACACCCGGCTCTCGCTAGCCAATCTATTGCCGTCAAGGTTTGTCACGGCGCACACATACGGACACACGCTTCTCGCACGTGCGTACTCGCATCGAGTCATATACCGTTTGAAACATCAAGACAATATGAAACCCCATTATAAATTATAGAATCTTCATTAGCTCAAAAAAAAAAAAAATATAGAATGAAGCGCATACTTTAATAAGCATAGTCTTAATAAATTAAATTAAATGATAAGCAATGTGTCCTTCTTGTGTTTTATTAAAACAGTACAACTAAACTGTCACCAGAATGTATGGAAATAATATACTAATATAAAATATGACAAACCGTAAAAAAAAACATTAATTTTAAACAAATAAAATAAAAAAACCTACACTTTCGATCCCAGACCAGCGCACAATTCTGACAGTTAAATTAACAATTATAAATGCTTCTTAAGAAACTGTTGATTTTTTACCTCATTGGGAGACATTGCCACACTGTTTTTTTTTTTTTTTGAAATGGATAGAAATCGTATGGGATATAATCGATTAGAGACTTGACGACGTAGAGAAATTGAATAAAAAGATATTTTCCTTAATTGTCATGTATTCTGATTCGTACATTTTATGATTTTATTTAAAACATTTTCTCAAACTTCTTGTAAAGCTTGCAACGCTTTTATAAAATATTTTACAATTACAAACATTTTTGAGCTAATGTATTTTTTAAATTTATCAATGCACCATCTTTGCTACACTTAACACACTATGTTTCGCTCCTTAGATTAAATTTGCGATGCTTCGTATGACTCGATGTTTGATGCTTCACTGTGTATATGCCCTTTGGTGATGCTTTCCGGAATGTTCATGGCGTGTGTATCTTTGGTATAATCCAATTGTATGGCTTCGTCTAACCTACCTATTATACTCATCATACAAATCTTGTGATCTTAAACTAACGCTTTTTTTACATTTTTTTGGGCAACGTGCAAAACAGCTTTATTTGAAATATATGATTTTAGCTCTGGTTCGCTAAATTGACAAATATTAAAAGCAATTTTATTTAGGTAAAAACAATATTTTTAAATAAATGATAAATCTGCACATCAATGCTTTGAGATATTTTCTATTTTCTGCTTTCTTGTTACGTGTTTTTCCCGCAATGTC
This sequence comes from Neomicropteryx cornuta, assembly GCA_020383195.1. Classification (NCBI taxonomy): domain Eukaryota; kingdom Metazoa; phylum Arthropoda; class Insecta; order Lepidoptera; family Micropterigidae; genus Neomicropteryx; species Neomicropteryx cornuta. The sequence goes on from JAHKQU010000030.1 coordinate 359,486, forward strand.
TCCAAAATGCAGTGTTTTTATTTATTTATTTTTCTTTTTTGCTGTATGTTTTATATAAAGCAATGTTCATCGCGTTCTTTTAAAATTAGTCTGTTCTTTTTGTGTTTATTGTCACTAAAAGTCGACAGTTCGCGCTTAACCAAAATTAAGAAAAAAAAAACCTAACATAAAAACTTTTCTGTTTATACTTTGTTTTAATTGAATTTATTTTATTATATTTTTAAAAAATATAATGGTAAATATTTTTTTATAATAAATGATTATTTCTAACAAATAAATTACATTTTTCAGTATCAAAAATGTCATATTGGTCTGGGCTCGCACAACTTGACTAAATGGTAGGAATAAATATGTTAGTTAATAAGTAGGAGAAAAATATAGATTTTGACCTGCAGTATCTGTTTGTAATATAAGATAAATTAAAAATATGCACTTACTACTGTAGAAATAGGATTACATAAATTGTAATAAAATTAATTAGTAAAAAAGAATAAAAATAAAATTACAAACGAGAAGAGCGTAAGCTATGGACACTACTTTTTATAAAATTTCAGGGAGTGTGCAATATGATAAGGAAACATTTTGATTAATCAAAATAAGGGGCAATACAGAGTATACACTTTTATTGTAAACTACATACAAAGGTATCTACTAAAACAATAACTTCTTCCTGCCTAAAACACTTCACTTTGACGTTTGAGGTGCCTTTCTTACTCATGTGGCACGATAAGCCCGCCTCATTTCCTAAGATGGTGAACGTTACCGCCAGATCGGTTGAAACCAAAGATCCTTATTTTGCAGAGTAACGTTTTTTAAGAGGTAATATTATTGAATAGAATGTAATTACCACATAAAATCTTTATGTGTTGCTTATAACGAGAGAAACTTTTATAAAAATAAAATATAAATCGAGTTATAGTACTAATTTCTATTAGTTATTAAATGTCATCCCCTTTTTCTTTTTTAAGGTGTGATCCGGATTAGTTTTTTCACCGTTCTTGATTTCCTTCGGCCATTTATTTTATGTTCAAACTTAATATTTTATTTTTTCTGTTTTGCAGACAACGACTGGAGCTAATGCGTGAAATGTATCACAACGAAGCGGAGCTATCACCGACTTCTCCCGATCACAATGTCGAAGCGCTGACCGGCGGAGACCCGTTCTACGATCGCTTTCCCTGGTTCCGTCTCATAGGGAGGTACGTTCAGTTTTCACTTTTAATTGGCAGAATGCGACAGAAATGGTGAGTTAAGTATGTGCTACCTGAGAACTATCATGCTTCTCATACTGACTTCAGAGCCTGCATATATTTTGAATTCAATGTCGTCAAAAGAATCACTACATCTGCTTGGCGTTCAGAAATCCCCAATATCTACTAAACTCTGTGGATACAATGGAAAATAAAGACATGTGACCCATATAGTACAGCCGTCAAACCAAAACCCTACTGCCTATCCAACATCGACGTTCAGTTTTCTTAGACCTTTCAGTGCTTTCATCTTACATCAGATTTCTTGATCGACGGCAGTCTTACATCTATTTGTAATATCATCCGACGTCCTTCAGGAGACCCACCAAACTGTAAGTATTTTTTGTACGGTCTTCTAGAATATGCCAACTGGTCCTGTTGGAACTTTTAAGTTTAACCATGTTTCGATTATAGAATTTGGCCAATTTCATAGTATACGAGGTGTGTTCAAAAAGTATCGCGAATTTTGTGTTTTTTCAAAAATGATTTATTTATTCATGAATATCTATTTTGTCCCATTCAAAGTAATCCCCATGAGATATTATACACTTGTGCCAACGGTTTTTCCAATCTTCGAAGCACTTCAAAAAATCATTTTTTTTTATCTTGTTCAGCTCCTCCTTCGATGCCGTCTTTATCTCGTCAAGCGTAGCGTAACGTCAAGCGTAGCAGCTTCCATTGAGATGATTGAGCTTTGGTTTCCACGTCATAACCATAAACCCACGATTCGTCACCAGTTATGACCCTCTGGAGCAAATTTGGGTCGTCGCGGACAGAGTTTAACATCTCATTAGCAATGTTCATGCGATGCTGTTTTTGGTCGCAATTGAGCAATTTTGGTACGAATTTCGCGGCGACCCGTCTCATGCCCAAATCATTGATAAAAATCGAATGGCACGAGCCAATCGATATGTTTAGGTCCTCAGCAACTTCTCTAACGGTGATTCGACGATTGGCCAATACCATTTTCTCCACTTCAATAATTTTTTCGTCTGTTGTTGAAGTGCTCGGGCGTCCGGCACGCTCTTCGTCGTTCACATCTTCTCGGCCTTCTGAGAACATTTTGTACCACCGATAAACGTTGCTTTGGTCCAAGGTAGCTTCTCCGTATGCCACAGTCAACATTCGGAATGCATCCGCGCACTTAATTTCGTTTTTCACACAAAATTTGATACAGGTTCTGTGATCCATTTTTTTGAATAGGTAAAAATCGAAGACGATCCAAAACACGTGCAAGCAAAGCAGCTGTCAACAATTAAGTGAACATTCAAAATAGCCGAGCTGGTCGGCATAAGTGAGAGACATGAGTACCAACATAACGCCACAAAAAAATCGAAATTCGAATATACGTAACCCGCGAAAATTCAAAATTCGCGATACTTTTTGAACACACCTCGTATATACCGGTTTGGAAGTACTGATACTTATTGTAACGATTAAATTTATTTCGGTATTCCATTTTGTAGACTGAAGAGTAAAATACGTGGTTCCAATTAGAAGATTTTATTGTGACTGTCTAAGATGGTGGTATGCTGCAGTTGTGCGATTTTGTAGGTTCTTAGGGGTGGGAGAAAATTAGCAAGTATGATGATGGGCATATATGTTACGTTAGACAAAAAATATTTGTAATATGCCTAATGGATTTTAGTTTTAATTCTTGAGAGCGCTAGTTTCGGACGCTCGAACAAGTATGAAATGACTTGACTTGGGCTTTTTTTTTTATTAAGAAACCATAAAGAAAACTTACTGAAATACTTACACTCGAAAAATAGCTTATGTTCAACCAAAAATGGCTTTTTAAATGCTCAATTATTTTGAAAATATTAGAAAATAATCATTCATAGCACTCAAATTTTACCTCACACTCAAAAAAAATATACCTACTAAAAAGTAATCTGAAAACATAGCTTGTATGGATGTAGATATAACAGCCACGCTCTTAAGAATAAACCTAAGAAAATATCACATTTGTTCACTTGCGACTTTTCTTTCTTTTAGGAGTTTTGTGTATCTTTCGAATTTGCTCTACCCAGTCCCACTGATCCACAAAGTTGCCATCGTGAACGAGAAAGGCGATGTGAAGGGTTATCTGCGGGTTGCCGTTCAAGCGGTTCTGGAAGGTAAAATAAAGGCATTTTGTATGAGATTGACATTGTACCTGGTAATAAATACCACCTCTAAAATGAGATATCTAATAGCACTTAAATTAGTCTAAAGAAGAAAAAAAATAGCCTCATATTCAAATTAATCATCAGAAACTGGTCATCATTTGGGCACGAGCCTTAACTTTGTTATGTTGTAAAATAAATAAAAAAAAGAATAACAATTGTTACTCATACGAGTACATAATACCAGTACGAGTACGTAGTATTTTACTTTCCATATGAAAAGTAAAATATTTGTAATGGTATAAATATCTGGTCTATCTGGTCTGATCTAGTCTGGCCCTGCAAAAATCAATATGTAATTTTACATTTCACATTCTAAGATTTACAAACCATCTACTTCCCTTCTATACCCGCATTATGGGCATGAACTCAGTCAGCAGGTTTCATGGCAGCTACGCTTTTAACACACAACATCGGAAAACAAACCTTTTCTTAGTCCTATCATAACCGATTCAAACGACCAATGACCGATTCAAACTAAATGAAAAATATACATTAGTTATAAATCCACTGATCAGTGTTACAACACTGTTAAATCTATCAGTTATTTGCACTCAATTAATTTAAAAGTACCTCCACCGCTGTTTTAGAAAATGGTGACTATGTGGTTGGTGTTAAGCAGTCTGCCAAGATATTGTTTGACGAGAACGACACAAACGTGGACAAGAATAACGCGCTCAATCTGCAGGACAGGCTCGTCGATAACACATCCATCAAAATTGAAGGTCAGTGCAATGAATGCTTCATTTTTCACTTCCGATCAGTAGAGGTTTTACTGGCAATTACATTATAACACCAGGGTTTTGGTTACTCCAATGTCCATGTTGGGGTGCAAGTAGGATGAATGACGAAGTCACCGATGAACATTGAAGTGTTTTATTTATTTACACATGTACCCCCATTCGGGGAACATTTCAATAAATTATTAGATGCTTAAAACTATGTAACAATAGTAAAACTTTTGAACAAGGTAATCGAATATAAAACAGGATCGTGACTAGAAGACTGTTGAATTAATGTTCGTATGAGCACTCTTCGAGTTCCGTCGACTATCTGTGGGCCGGCGCGTTGCCTCGACAAATCCAGCCCGTCGCATGAGAACCGTCCATTCGGCCGAGCTCGGCGACGCTCGGATCTCTTCGTTTTTCATGACAACCGCCACCGAGTCTCGGTTCGGGTCATTTGACTGTATGCGTCTACAACATTATACAAGATCCTTTATTATCATTCCATAAGTACATGTGTAGGATTGACATAAGCAACATTGCAAATTAAGGTACAGCCATGTGTAAAATGAATATATGTTACATATATGTGGTGTCACTTACTTACTGTACATATATGTGGTGTCGCAGCCGCTTTACAAGCCGCTGTGTGTCTCACACGAAGTTTTCAAAAAAATGGTCTAATTATGAGGCGCTTACTAAAATGCTTATAGTACAAAAACTACATATGTATCTTAATAACCTGCACTATATTGAAAAGCTTATGAAATTCTCTAGAATATGGTTTTATTACCAACTATACAAAAAGTATAAAAAAAAAAAAAAAATGCGGCTATAGTTGTCGTTGACACGCTACGGGTTAATGCTATGAGGTTTTTGCAGGAGCTATCAACGCAAAGATGTTCAGCGTTATTTCTAAGAATTGCACTTACTGTTTATAATTATCATGAACCTCTAAATAAACTCTAACATCAGTGTGCATATCTGTTTGTAGACTTGTGCGATGCGGACAGCGGCCGCGGCGACAGTTCCCTCTGTTCAGCTGGCGGGGAGAAAGAGGATGAACAGGAGATAACCGCTTCAAGTCCGCCCCCACATCTTCAACCGGGGGAGAACTTCACTTTCCGAGTGACAGTTCTGCAGGCCCACTCCCTGCCTGCGGAGTATGCGGATGTTTTCTGCCAATTCAAGTTAGTATCGTTTAGTAAGCAGGAAGTGCATTCGTGGATGAATCTGTAATGCGATTAAAGAAATGTGTACCTAAACATTGTCAGCTGATCGCATGAGTCTTGATATTATTTTTTAAAACAATATAGCCAACCTTTCGACAAATAAGTTGAACTTTTACAAAAGTATTACAATAATAATATTAGTATTAAATTACAAAACAATGACCCGGGTTTAAACTCAGTTATTTATTTATTTTAAATAAGTATTATTATTATAATAATCATATTCTGACGTAAGCATTTCATTGACATTTTATTCTTAATTTCTTTTATTCTTCGCATTATAAATCAACCACAGTAAAATTAACTCATTGATTCATTCATTCATAACTAGCTATTTGTGTGTGTGTGTGTGTATATATTAAATGTATTTATCTATATATATTTATATTTAAAAAATCATGTCACATCTCTAATATAGACCTCGACACAGGCATTTGCCTGATGAGGTGTTACTAATCCACACAAACTGTACTTTTCTTCTCTTAAAAATCAATAAAATGCTACAAATTAATACACATATAATAATATTAATATTATATTGGATATTTTAATAATTAAATAAATAAACTCTGACTTGGTGATTTTATCCGAAGAAAATATGACTTATAGAGAGAAATTTGAATTACCCTCTAATAAGTTTGTACATAGAAGGATTACAAAATTCACTTGCATTTTTTTACAGCTTCCTGCATCGCCACGACGAGGCGTTCTCCACTGAACCCGTAAAAAACACAGGAAAAGCGACTCCGCTCGGCTTTTATCATGTTCAGAACGTAAGACACATTTAGTTTATTTTCACCCTTTTCCTCCTGCCCCTCACAACCAAGCACGGGTTTGTGTGTGTTTTAACTTCCTTTATTACCGGCAACTCCGCTTACGTTAACTGCAAATCTTAAACATTTGCAAATTGACTTTTAATTAATTTAAAGAATTAGCAATCTAGCATTTATAAATCTTGCAAGCATATATGTAATTTTCTTTTTTATATCTATTGGTAGATTAAGTGGTGTTAAGCGCATTTACAACTATGTTGTTATCGTTGTCATATTTCGATGCCAACTAATTACAGCCAAACAAAATGTTTTAAGTCCATATTTGTTTTTTTTTTTTTGTTTTGTGTAATTATTTTCATTTAACATAGTTGACTGTTTTTTTACTCAAAAAGCACCATTGAACATTATCAACGTCTTGATTGGGTTGGACTTACTGGTGATCAAACCTGGGACCTCATATCACAGAAGGTGATTTATACCGTTATACCACCTCTTAAAGTACATAAATATTTCTCAAACTTTTCCTCCGGTTTTTTTTTTTTATAACCTCAAACAGTGGCTTTATAAGCCTAATGCTATCCTTTAGAAAATACAAAAGTTGATTTGATCACTATTTTATTATTATTATTTAGATCACTGTTCCGGTGACGAAATCATTTGTGGAGTACATCAAAACGCAGCCCATAGTATTCAAAGTATTCGGACACTACCAACAGCATCCGTTGCACAAAGATGCCAAGCAGGAGTCTATGGTGGCAGGTTTGTAAAGTTTCCGATAATTGCTGCTGATAATTGATGAATTGCGGAGCAATTAAAAATGCTCATGTCGTACCTCTTGCAATACAAAAGGGGTTTCACGTTACTTTTAATTTGAGGTATAATTTAACCTCTAATTTGCTGACTCATTTAATGTCTTTTAAACGTTGAAACATTCAGGTTTTGTTCCAATGTTGCTAGAAGAAAATATTTATTTACCATGCAAAGTAAACGGATCTGGCTAATACACTTTCTTCTCTGTCCATTTCTTGATCTTACAATCAAAAACAAATAACAAGATCCTAGGCAGTACAATAGTTACTATGTTGGTAATTTTTTAAACAATACTGTCACATTAGGTACAGTTGTTAGAAAAAAAATTGATCCACCGTGTCACTAAATAATTTCAATAGAGTATTTAGTGATGATGATTATGAATTTTTATCAGTATTTACCCTGTGATTGGTTATTTGCGAATCGAATGGAATAGACAATTGACGGTACCGTTACTTGTTACAAGTCAGCCAATGAACGAGCGCTATGTGATGCCGGCCAGCTCGACGGATAAAGACGTTGCCCAACCTATAAGGGTTAACAACATATTTTAATTTCGACATTTGTTTAGTGGACAACTAGATTTTGCCAAATTGATAGTTGTTATGCTTTGATAATTGACGTTATAATTACTTTGTTTTTTTTTTTAGGTCGTGCTCCACCACGCCGCCTCCTGCCCCCTGCGATTCCAATATCTGCGCCTGTCCGCAGTCCCAAATGGAGCGCCCAGGGCTCTCATCCACTGGCCCATCTGCAGCCGCCGTCCTCACACCTGCACTCCAAGCACGATCTGCTTGTGTGGTTCGAAATATGCGAGCTCGGACCAGACGGAGAATACGTTCCAGCTGTGAGTGTTTTTCTTTTTAAATAGCTTTAATATACAACTACCAAATGTCAACGAATGTACTAAAAACTGAATCCTCAGGCAGCTATCAAAAAAAAGTAAGTTCAACGGAATCCCGATTCATCCAGTCACATCACAAAAAGATCTGTGTCTCAAGACCTCAAATGAGAACCATACTCATTGGAAGTTGTAAAAAAAAGCAAATGTGCTTCTCTACGTGATCAGAAAAGCATTTTCCTACATCACAGTTGATTTGTTTCTCAAACTATATAAAACATATGTTCGTCCTCTCCTAGAATACACTTACCAGATCTGGAGTCCATACTTCGTGAAGGATATCAGCTTATTAGAGAGAACACATACACGGGTTACTAAGATGGTAATGCCCCTGTGGTACAAATCGTACGAAAATCGCTTAGAGGCACTGGGCCTCACTACTCTGGAACGAAGAAGGCAGCGAGGAGACCTGATTGGGACCTGTAAAATTTTAAATGGACATTACGACATTCCAATCATTAAGTTAATCTTCACAATGAATATAAATGAGAGACTCCGTGGACACTCTCTGAAGCTAAACAAGAATAATTGTAATTCAAACCCAAGAAAGCATTTCTTGTCCAACCGAGTGGTGGACTCTTGCAATGAACTACCTCAGGAAGATCACTTCCCGAGGTAGTACCAGGTTCCTGAGTCACCGTATTGAATGTTTTATTGAAATAGCACTTATCAAAGTGCTATTTCAATTAAGATTAGTAGGATTACTTTGTGGAGAATACTTCCTGCACAAGTATACCATTTTAAACAGTCTAAATAAAAAAATTGGGAGCACCGCACATGAGAATGCATGCACCTCGACTGTCGAAAATAATAGTGTATTTTATTTATTTATGTGGGTGTCAAATTTGTCTCTCTTGCGACACCCTGGGAATAAATTCCTACGACTCCTACCTACATGCTAAAAATGGTACCCGTGGCTTGTATTTAAAATGTCTTTTGCAATAATTTCCTAGTTCTATGTTAAATATGTAGAAACTCCTTTTATTGATATAAAATAGACGTGTTTTTCCTCACAGTATGTGGAACATTCCGACGAGCTGCCCTGCCGTGGAGTGTTCGTCCTCCATCAGGGCATCCAGCGCAGGATCCGCATAACTCTCCTGCATGACGCTGAGTCTCAGCTCAAATGGCAAGATGTCCGGGAGCTTGTTGTGGGTTCGTAAACTCCATAGAAATATTTTTACCGATAATATTTTTATATACTTATTTTTGCACTGTTTGGACGGAGACACTAAGAGCTCTCGTGCTGTGACTCGACGAAAGCAACCGGTTTTGTCAGATTACTAGACTAAATTTTGGAATATGAGTGCTATTAATCATTACCTTCTAATGTATAGCAATAGGTTTTTGAAAAAAAATACCTCCTTCATTGGACACTTAAAATGCTATTTTTGGTTGAGTTTAAGCAAGTTTTGTAGTGTAAGTATTTTATTAACGGAATTTTAAGAAAACATTTTATTTAAAAAAAAAAGTAAATCTAACATTAAAGGTAAATTTCATGAAATTCATGAAACAAGATAATTTTCAAAACTCTTTAGCCTGTTTATTCCGTACTTGGAATATTTTTTATCTCATCCGCACTCTTGTCACAAATTTCCATCTCATGAAATAGCACTCCCGTTTCAGAGTTTCCCGCATCCGTCAGTGACACTCCTCATGATATGAGGCCATTATTGCAGGCAGTCAACATCTTGCAAGTCTAAAATTAAAGTGTGTATGTGTATGAACTCTTATCCATGCTTAACCATGAAAATTCTAATTAAATTGTTTGCAACTAAGGTTGATGTTAGCGTTCATCAATAATCACGTGTCACGTGGCGCAGTGGTATCCTTTTAGTGGTGGCCTACTTCTAAATCTAGAGTTCCCGGTTTCGAATCCCCAGTGGGTCAAATCTGTCCAGGTTATTTTTCGCCGTTGAGAATATTCAACGGCGCTTTTCTCAACACTGTCGACCGAGTTAAGTAACAAGACAGGCACAAAAGAAAAAACTCTTCTGTGAGATGTTTGTTTGCCTATTATGAAAGGCCTCGCATCATGAAAACAATAATAAGGCAGTCATAACAGTGACTAATAGCGCCTTCCCGATAACACAAGCCATACGAATGAAGAAAAACTGGTAACACTTTGTGACCACTATATCCCCTGAATCAAGCACATCAATCCTAGTTGACCTAATATTCGTTGAATTTCACAGGTCGCATTAGGAATACACCAGAACCCAGTGAAGAGTGTGATGATGAAACTGGCGCCTTATCTCTCGGCCTCTTCCCGGGTGAAAAGATCGGACCTTCCCAGGCTGACGATAGAGCCATTTACAGGTTAAAACTCCTATCAGCATATGTCCATCCAATGTGCAATAAGCTGTCCCATTAATTCTACTATGACTGATTTTCTGACTTTTACGATTTGTTATTCATCTTAACTAAAAATAAATTTATCGGTTAAATCCGGTCATTTTGCAGATGATCACTCATCTTATCGGTTGCAGGTTCGAAGCGGCTTGGGACAGCAGTTTACACGGGTCGCCGCTTCTCAATCGAGTCAGCGCTAATGGTGAAATCGTTTACATCACTCTCAGTGCATATTTAGAGGTAAGTTAACTTCCATTTATCGTCAACGGTAAGTTAAATTCTGGCCAGAGTAAATTCTCTCCTCGCTTACATAAGATAACATATTGTTGCACCCGCTTAGCAACGCCAGTTTAGCAACTGGCTAAGGTCATCGGAATAATAATGAATAATTTCAAATTAGTTAGAAACAATCGAATGACATCAAAGTGGAATATTTCCCACACCTATTTTATTATGGAATTCAAATGCAACTCCGGCGGGCAACGCTGGACTTCGCCCCGATACACCAGCAACCTCATCTAAATGAGGTTGCTGGTGTATCGGGGCTGGTGAGACGGGTGTCATTAGGACACCCGTCTCACCGCTCCTCACGTTTCCCCAGCTGGCTTTATAAACCCGGTAACCAGGCAGTTGCCCGCAGTTTGTTTAACTCCTTTGGGCGAATAACTATAGTACGATGTAGTCCGCAGCTAATCACCATGCATACGGACTACAGCAAGAGTCCGGAGCTGATCGTCGCTTAAAAGGAATCTGAGTCTATTTTAACGGAGTTAAAATAATGTAACGCTAGTTAATATTGTGTAATCGGGAATTTACAGGAATAAATCTTACCCACGAAATTCATCTCTTTATTAACTATCGGCCCTGAGATATAAGGGCTGCTACAATATACTTTTTTTTAAAATACCTAAATATAGTATACAGATATAAAATATCTATATTATACAACATTTACAAAAAATAGGCAAAAACAATATAAAACAGTGTGTTATATTACCAAAATTATATTAGGGAATCCTCGCTATCAACTATAGTGTCGCACAATATATGAACAATAGAGAACCAATTTAAAAATCACAAGAGCGAGTGAGGAATTTCTGGACTTGATCGAAATAGTTTCTATACAATTTATAGTTTAACTACCTGTTTTCTTACAAATTCTATTAAAGATTGTTTTTTAATCCCAGCTGGAACAATGTTCGCGACCGGTGATCGTAACCAAGGACCTGTCCGCCGTGGTGGTGGGTCGTGAAGCGGGCAGAGCGAGAGGACTCCGAAGGGCTTTGTGGCCTCGTCTCACAACGCCGCACAGAGCCGACAGGCTTTCCGGGGTCTACGAACTGGCTCTGCATCGGTAAGATTATTTTATTCATTCAATTATTTATAGAATACAATTCAATCATCTTGGCAATTGATAAAATGCAGAGATGATGGGTTAAAATCGCAGTGCATTACTTATTTCTCAATTTGTCAAATTGCTTATTTCATCACTCATTACCTCTTATATTAGGGCCCTTGAACCTGGAGTACAGAGAAGACAAAGGCGAGTTCTGGACACGAGTGGAACTTACGTGAGGGGCGAGGAGAACCTGCACGGATGGAGGCCCAGGGGAGATTCCCTCATCTTCGATCACCAGGTTCGTATTCCCGCATGGTGATTTTTGTAATTTTTGCCGACCCGTAAATTATCGGAATTTAGGGAGTGGACTAAACGTTTTAAATTACCCAGTATTTGACAGATACATCCTACTGGTTTTGGGCTATTGATTTCTATTATTAGCACACTAAAACCTCTACTGACGATAATTATAAACATCTTGTCAAACCATTGATGACTGTATTTTTTTTTGATGATGAAAAATGACGAAACTAGAGCAATTCAAAGTTAAACTATTCAAATAACATTTAAAAGATGTGGCCCCTACAGAATGACATCACTGTGAGCGTTCGCTATTCGAATATCGCATAGAGACACATTGCTCGCCGCCTAACGTCGTGCCTCTTAATGACGTCACCGTGCAACGCGGATCCACGCGCGAGCGTTTTTAACTTTAATAGGTAACCTTCAAATTAATTGCTTGATTTAAATAATTAAATAACCAGAAAAAAACCTAATCAAATGTGATTGTTTTTAATATATTTTATTTACTTGTTGCTGATCCTCATTCTAGCCAAGCTTGCTTTGAGTCATACATTTATTTAAAATCACATTTTAATTGGTAATAAAATATAATTTAGTAGTAATTTGAACGTGAACTGTTTATTTGTATAAAACATGGTCACATGTCGTTCCGTTACCATGCGACCATGCGCCAACTCGTTTCAAGTAGATTTATGTATGCCCCCGATTTCCCTCTCTATAGCTGACAAGTTTTTCAGCAAACATGAACACATCAGGTAACCAATTCGGGGTTTTTACAGCAAATGCAACAAAGACAATATGAGAGTTTCGCCTACCAAAAAAAATACCACCTTTCTTATCCAGAATATTTTGCGCTGCAGAGCCGCACAATCTTAAACAGGTCAAAACATTGCCATGGTTCCATGTTCCATGTTGACTGAATAATGAATGTAAATATTATTAATAATATATATTTTTTTTTCCTACTCAGTGGGAGTTAGAGAAGATGACGAGGCTGGAGCAAGTGGGCCGAGTGCGACATCTTCTACTCCTGAAAGATCGTCTTGGCAGGCATCACCACGGAAACATACAGACGCACGAATTTACCAAAACCGACAAGGTATACACGATTTTGTTTATATGTTCTCTAAACCAACCTCCTTTCCCCAAAGGTTAATACTGATTTCCTGAATTATAGGATGCATATATTTATACTTGCGTAGTGGCGTTAGACCTGGAATACAGGGAATCGTCAGGGGTTTTATAAAACCGGATTTTTGACACTGAAAATCAGAGTAATGTGCTAAATTTTTATTTAAAAAAATATTTTCTTGCTAATGTTTCGGCATCTTTCACTGAATTTAACAGATGCTTATAGTTATTAGTTTGAAAATATTGTTCGGACAGATCAATTGGTTTTTTTTATTTTTTTTAAGTTTTTCTTCATATCTGAGGACTCGGTTACAATCTCTTTCATTACTAATATATTTTGTGTGTATTTTTGCTAAGCTTTTGGTTCTCAAGGTATAGTGTAGTACAAAATAACCTCTCCATGTTTGGTCAAATATCCTCAGCTGGCGTTTGCTTTTGTCGCCTCGGTTGCCGCTTGCGAAGGCGACGCATGCTAAGGGATATTAACCTTGCTCCATAATTAAAAGTTAATTAGTTAATTAAAACCATACCATGACACAACTGTAGAGAAGGGTCTGTTCAAGAAGGGTTAACATAAGTGTCGAAAGTCATGGAGCAATTATTGTCAAGATATAACACAACCAAACCATTAACTATGTTAAATTGACTACTAAAACTATGACTACTTAAATAAATGTCGTCCAATTGTATAATTCATAATTTACAAGGGTATAGAATCTCAGTTGGTTTAATATTTTCAAAAATATATATATATATATATAATCTCTATTTTTCCAATAGCATTTATTTGCTGGAAAATGTTTCGCAATAGAATAGAGAAATTGTGTTTTTTTATTATACTTTTTAATCGCTCTTTTGTGGATATTAATAGGAAGTATGCAATATGGTAGCGAAGGCCAGTGGTATGTACATGGATCCGTCAACACCAACATCCCCCATCAACTCGGAACCGACGATAACCCTGACTCCGGTCCACCCCGTGGTGCCTGCCGCTGTTTATGAACCCTGGGACATGACGGACAGGGAGAAGGAGCTCGCAAATAAATATGTTAAACTTATCCAAGGTTTGTTCTGCTCATTAAACACTAAAATGCCACGTTGCATACCATCTATTTGAAAAAAATTTTCTCATGCGGTGTTAGATTAATTTAATACGGAAACTGTTTAACGTAGAGAACTTCCTGCAGGAGGGATCAAAGCCTGTCACCGTCATCTACAAGAACCCGATTATTTACTCGAGTTTAAGTCCACGATTCTCGACAGTAATTTCTCCCTACAGGGAGAATTATAGGAGGGAGGTTGATCAAGTCTCCACGGACAGGCTATATGGCGTTGCATCACAGCTTCCATGCTTCCTGGATTGTAGCGCACTTTCGTCGTATGTCGAGGGAGTGTGTTTGATCTCAGAGTGCCTCGCACAGTTCTCATAGGTAATATAGGAGCTTCGAACCCACAGAGGAGCGCAATTTCTGCCGTTGTAAACACCATTGTTGACATTTCGAGAGTACTAGCTGTACAATCACACCTAGTTCAAGCCAAGACTGAGGATCCTATGATATTAAAGAAATTTATAGCTACTTAGCTATAAATAAGTGGTTGGGAGACTAAATTTGTCTTTAGTTCTTTCACCGAGGAAAATGGCTCCTGATAATATGCAACAAAAATTGATGAATTTTAATTATTTTTTTATTTAATTTTAATTATTTATAAGAACTTATAGCTACTTTGCAGGTAAAATTGCAAAATTGAGGGGGCTCTTTACGAAAAGCTATTGTCTGCATTGAGCTTGGTCATAAATCAGTGGCTGTTTATATCAGCTAAAGTTGATGAGATACGCGATATTTTCGAATAAAAACAGTCACAAAACGATAAATCGACTTCTCTTTTTAGGATAGTCTTGTCTATCAACTATGACACTGTAATTTTATTTTCTCAATTCTTGTATTTGTTAAAAAGATATTTACGTCTAAAATTTATGGAAAAATACTTTGAGGTTTTTAATTTTAAGACAAAGAAATTTATCATTTTTATTCTATATTAACATAGGTAATACTTAGATAAAACAATTTGCAGTATTATTTTTATAGTATATCTACAAAAACGACATTTTTTATATGGAGTAATGGCCGAGTTGCGTCCTTCATGTTGTCTGATGGTCATTTTAGTATACCGGCCATAATGCTTACTTGTGCTTTTATCTACATTTTTTGTACGGCCATTCTTTTTCTTAACCTTAACGTTGTTACTCTCAGGCCGCCTGAAAGAATCGAGCAGTCCTGGCCTGGCCGGCTCTCCCGTCAGCCCCGACGAA
Organism: Neomicropteryx cornuta; assembly: GCA_020383195.1. Classification (NCBI taxonomy): domain Eukaryota; kingdom Metazoa; phylum Arthropoda; class Insecta; order Lepidoptera; family Micropterigidae; genus Neomicropteryx; species Neomicropteryx cornuta. The sequence continues at coordinate 374,781 of JAHKQU010000030.1, forward strand.
GCACCGCAGTCCGGTCAGCCTCAAAACGAGTCAACTCCGAACAGCACTCTCCTATCGGGTCTCACAGCATCTATGCACAGCACGAGCTCTTTTGAGTAAGTATGCGAAACCTTTGCTATATATTGGCCACTGACTCTTCTCGATCTCCAAGATTACCTGCGGGTAACCGCTCTCCTTTTACTGCTTGGACGTTACGCGGCACCTATTTGTCACTTTTTTGCCGTGCAAATTTAGCCCTTAGCGAAAACAATAGTACCTTAGTTAAAATGATACATCTCAATAAGCTATAAATATTTCCTCGTAATTCTTTTAGCACTGTAGTTTTAATAAGATTTTACATCATAAATATTTCCAAACCCAAGATTCTTTCACTCGTTCATTTATATCACCTGCTATGTATGTGACATCGTCAAAACATATCATTGGTTGTCACTCTGTTACTACATCAGTTGCTTCTGAAACTTTCTATTAAAAACTCTGCCCATGTATCAAAGGGACATTTTTGTGGTGTGCCCGATCGCTTCGATGAACTTCGAAGCGATCAGGCACAATCAACGTGCATATTTTAACTCAAACCATTGAGCCAGTCCCGATATCTATATGAATGATATACACCGAGTCTCAAAAGTGGTACGAAAGTGGTTAGGTAACATCAAGTCTTAAAAAAAGGTAGGGGTTCATTTTATTAGTTCACATTTTACGAAAAATGTGTTTTAAAATACTTTAAAATAAATTTGTTTTTTAAAAATTACAATATCAGTTTAAAATAAACTGTATTCAATATTTAGTGATATGAAGTAGGAAAGTACATTTTTATTGAACGTCAAAAATAAATTAAAAAAATAATCGTGGTAAAAAGTTTTTTTCTACCCCAAATAAGTTAATATTGCTTCTTTTTTTAGGTTATGTTCTCCGGAACGCGCTCTCCTCGAGCGCTCGATGCAAATGTGGTCAGGCGAGGCGATGACGGCCGCCGTGTGCGCCCCGTCGGCCGGATTGCTCTACGTACCCGACTGCGAGGAGATACGAGTGAGCGCCGCAGTCGCCAGGAAGGGATATCTAAATGTGTTGCAGCACGGGACGCGCGGCTGGAAGAAACGATGGGTGGTGAGTGAGGCCATCTGCTGGTTCCTCATTCAACTAAACTTAGGCTATCCCTTTAATTGGCCACATATCCAGTCAATTCATTAAACATTAAAAAGTTTAGCATTATTGAGGTTCTTTAATATAGTGAGTTTACTTCTATAATATTTGCATATATATATTTTTTTATTTTGAACGTCAGATGCGACGTTCAAATACGTCATTAGCATATGTTGTTTGCCTTAATTCTCTACAATATCTTTGATATTTAAAATTTAAATAATTAATATTAGCAGTTGTAAAAACACAACTCTATTCCTCTATTGTTGTATTTCTATTTATTTTAGTTACCTTTTTTCTTACTTGGCTATAGGTTGTCCGACGACCGTACGTTTTCATCTACCACGACGAGAAAGATTCCATCGAACGGGCACTCATCAATCTGGCCGCTGCTCACGTCGACTACTCGGAGCATCAGCAGCAAATGGTCGGCATGCCCAACACATTCAGGTGAGAATACTCTCGGTGCACTCTCACTGGTACACATTTAAGATACACAAGTTCACAGGATGAAATGTCCCTTAGGTGCAAGACCTTGCTAAGTATGGTCGGTCACCTGTGTTCCTGTGAAGTATTTCCTGTGAAGTAAAGGTTAATGATTATAAGTAGACCTTTTTTTTTTTCATAAACTTAGGAAGTATTTTGTCAAAATATTCGCAAATAAAAACATTTCAGGTGAGCAGTGGAGGTGAAATTACAAGGCCAGAAAGGTACACACATAGAAAGTAAAGCAACCCATCCCAACTACCGCAGTTACTGGGTCTCCGCGACTGAGGTTACATTGAACGCGATTTTAAAATAGCCTAATACTTAAACAGTCACAAAATAACTGCGTGATTTGTAGCTGAACCACTGTGCTACATTGCCTTCGCTTCAAAGTCCGACTTCGTTGAGCGCGACTCTTTAGCTATCTATGACAATCGAATGCTCGGGTGTGTTCGCGTGATGTCACTTATAACGAGATTTCCGTGTCACTGAACTAGCGAAGCGACTTCGCTGAATGTGACTCTGTAGTGAATGACTATGATGGCTATGAATGAACGCAATTTCGACACCGACACCTAACCTACCCAGCTGCAATAACGCGGTTATTCATTGCGCTAGATTAATAGGGTGATTTAAACGGTGTCGCCTTATAACGCACGTCTAGTCTGAATATAAATAGATAACGAACTAAATGGAACTCAACTTAAACCTGTGACTTCACAAAAAGATCTCGGTGTCATTATATCAGCCGATATGAAATGGGAGACCCACATAGTAGCAATTGTGAAGAAAGCTAATTCTTTTATATATTTAATAAAAAAATCTTTTAGAAACATGTCTCCTCAAGTAATTCTGAAGATCTTTAAGAGATACGTGCGGCCGTTGCTTGAGTATGGGTATCAGATATGGAATCCATACTTTGTAAGACATACAGTTGCTGGAAGGAGTTCAAAGGAGATTCACAAAAATACCCGCACAACTAAAACGCTTGGAATATGAAGAAAGGCTGTCTGTGTTAAAATTGACCTCATTACAGGAGCGACGTGATCGTGGTGATCTCATTGAGACTTACAAAGTGTTAACTGGACATTACAATTGTGCAAGCATTAAGGACATATTCATGTTTAATCAAAACACGCATCTTCGCGGCCATTCAATGAAGTTATCTAAATCTCTTTGTTCCACTAATCCTAGGAAGAATTTTATCTCCAATAGAGTTGTGGATAATTGGAATCGGCTACCAGCGGAAGTGGTGGAAGCTATAAGTGTAAACCAGTTCAAGAACCGTCTTGATAAATTTCTTGAATCTAGACGAATCGCTAGTAACTGTGAATGAGATGTGAGCACATCAGCTAAATAGCTGCTTGCTCAACAAATAATAATAATAAAATATATGACTAACTCGACACAAACTGATAATTGTATTTGATTATTGTTTTTATATACTTTTTTTGAGAATTTGTTTAATGTTTTAGCTACAGAAACGAATTATTTGATTGTTTACAGTGTGGTGAGTAAGGAACGTGGCTACCTTCTCCAGACCTTGGGTGATAAGGAAGTCTACGACTGGTTATATGCCATTAACCCACTCCTCGCTGGACAAATTAGGTATATTATTGACTGTCTTTGATACGACATATTTATACATGCAAGTACATCTGTGAACACAATAGCGTCTAAATGCAATAATAAAATAACCTAAAATTATGGATTTAGGTTCATATGCACATTTCCGGAAAGTCAAATGAAAATGAACAAATTCTAAAATAAGGGGTTAAAATATGTTAACCTAAAACTTATTTTAAGTTTTAATTTATTTAATATTTAGTTGCAATAAGTTTAACACATTATTTTGAAAGAATAATAAACCCGAACCGTCAGAGGCCAAACGAAAGAAAATGATGTCTAAAGATTTTATCTTACTTTACTTTACTATTATTTTGTTTTAATAATTTAATTTGTTTAATTTAGAGTTTTTTCTCAAGATGAAATGGGTATTTATTTAATAAAAATATTATCAACCGAGGAGAATAATTCATCATTTTGATGACATTGATTGATTTGATGTGTTGACGGTAATAAGACAAAGTTCAGAATATCTTCGATGTTTGAATTTTTAATTTATTAATTTTAATATCCACGTATTTAAAATAAAAATGTAACCCGATTATATGAATTTAAAGTTAATAACATAAGTATGTCACGAGAAAATGATATTGATGGCATTTTTTTGATTTGGGTGTATTGTAGATCGCGGTCATCGCGCCGCCGCCTCTCCACCTCGTCTGCGACGGGAGGGACAATTCTTACGCATCCATGAAGAAACCTCCTAGTCTACTGAAGACTAATCCACACTAAAGTAGGGTCTATAATCCACTAAGGTTATTTTAAAGGAAGTGTTGTTATAGGACGAGGGCTACCTTTGCAACTTGCCACTCTATTACAGTATAGCTGGAGTAGTATAATCAAATATTGAAGCAATATTGAAAAACTACTCTTTTTACAATAATTCATTATGTTATAAAAAATTGTTTTTTACCTGTAGTTTTTACAAACAGGGCACTTCTGGTTTTAAATTAGTCCTCTAATCGTTATTAGCTGCACGACCGCCAAGTATTAAACAAAACCAATTGTTTAGCAATATCTATAAATCGCATAATAAAACATCTTTGTGAATAAGTAATCTCACCCGGCAGCAATCGATCGAGAAATCCCGACGAGCTGATAGTATCTTTCCTCAATTTACAAGAATGCTATCCATCGAATAAGCTGTCGTTTAACTTTATATGTAAACATTTCTATCAGTAGAAATATTGTGTATACAAAGTATAACCATTGATCATAACTATAGTGGTTTCTAGATAGCTCGTCGTCATACAAATAAGTCGTCGCCCAAGAAGTGACCCCGAGATCTAATCACATTTTTCTACACATTATTATTTCGATGTCAGATAGATGAGACGCAAACCGCTTAAATTTTCAACTTTTACAAATGATTACAGTTTGGACACGATAATCTTGCCAAGTCATAGATAGCTCTTCTGAAATTCTCGTAATCTACTTCATTTGTGAAATATAGGGTGTTTTTTTTAGAGGCGTGGTTTGCAATCTGGCACTACTTTTTTCGTAGTTGGTGTTTTTGACAGCTGTCACTTGATTTATGCTCAGTTTGGTTTGCCATTTCATAATGAATAGACTTACTCCTGAACAACGTGGCGTGGCCTCCAAGATCGTGCGATTTAACACCGCTGGACTATTTTTTGCGGGGTTATGTGAAGTCGCTTGTCTACGCAGATAAGCCGGACACGATTAACGCCTTGGAAGAGAATATTCGGCGCGTTATTGCTGACATACGGACTTGCTGCAAAAAGTGGTTGAAAATTGGGCCTCTCGGCTGGAATTTGTTCGAGTCAGCCGCGGCGGCCACTTACCCGAAATCATTTTTAAAACATAATGGCAAACCCTTATCTTTATAATAAAACTAAATTCTTAGCCATAACCTCAAATTATATGCGTTTTATCTCTTCTTGAAAACCACGCCTCTACAACTATCTTTAAAATTATGAACTTATTGTTCTTCTAAATTTTGATGTTTGAGTTTCGTTTCACCATTTTCTTTTCGGAGTTATAAAAACCACTATTATAATAAATGGTATAATTTTTTACTTAATCCATTTGGCACCCATTAAGGCTTAAATAATGGTGACTGACACTTAAAAAAATTCAAAGATCGTTGGTTGTAAAAATGTTTTTTTGTATTTCATAGGCGGTAGATTCATCGCATGGATTTTTGTAATTGTTAAATTGTAATCAAGCGAACAAGTACACTGAACATAAAAATTGTAATCGTAATTTATCTCGATATATTTGTATTATTATTATAATAGGCTAAAACCAAATAATATTAATGTTAGTCGATCTACACCCAAGCTTTCATTGTTTAAAATTTAATGAAAACTATATACAAATATGCGCGCGGCGCGTAATGTGTGAAAGATACATCTAAGATTTTATGTGAGGTTAAGTATTGCTTATTAAGGTTAATTATTTGTTCATCTGTCGTTGATTAGTTTCGTGCCTAATCCTCACCGATATCGCCTCTACCAGCAGGGAATCAAACATAGTAGTGAAATGATTCGCTGATTCCCCACTGGTCGATGCAACATAATGACTACTTACGAGGCTCTAAGCTATTGTGCTACCATCATATATTAATATATATTTTAGCTTTGTTAAATTCACCATTTTTATTTGAGTATAATTTTATTCCTACACTGAATAGATTGATCGTGCTTTTTTAAGATTTCTTTTTTTAAACAATTTTTTATTCGTATATCTAAATGTTTATATAGAGAGCTTAATAGCCAATAGTCGGGAGGTAGATATATAGAGTTTATTTTTCTTGTTTGAGTCTATTTTCATACTTACGGGCGTTTGAAATGGTGTCATTTAGAAAATTTGGCGAATTAGACTTAATAGTTTTGTTGCCCGTGTTCAAGCGACTATTGCTTGCGTAAGGTATACTGTACCAAGAATTATAGTAGGTTTACTCTATAGCTTAAAAAAGTGCATATAAGTTCACAGTCAGGTCGTGGTGATGATACCATTCGTAGGTGTCTAATTGACCAAGGGCCAATTTCAATATGATGAGGTGAATACGAGACGTTTACACTAGCAGCGGTCGTTAACGTGATAATCATATAACCGAGGTGTTTAATCGCAATTTCAAATTAGCCTTATATAAAAACGGCCACCAAATAACTGTGTGATTTGTAACTGAACTCATCACCGTGCTACATTGTCATGGTGTCACTTGTAACTAGATTTCCGTGTCACTGAATATGCCTTCGCTTCGAAATTACTTACGTTTTAGTTGAACGCAACTCTGTTCGCGAGATTTCCTGAACAAGCGAGACGACTAAGTTGAACACGACTCTGTAGCAATGGCTGTGAATGAATGCGATTTCGTAATGCGGCTATTCGTTGCGCTACATTAATAGGGTGATTTAAACGGTGTCGCCTTATAACGCACACGTCTAGTTTACACACTCAACCAGACGCGTTTTGCCCTATGCAATTTCTCTTATTCAACCGACCTGTATGATGCGAAAGCTTTTGACTCCTCGTCATCGGTTTGTTAATAAAATTGGCCCTAATTTACTTCCCAAAGGTTACCATCTCCACGGGGGTCTTTAATCTCACCGTCTACAGGTTTCAGATTTTAAAAATTATCATAATTACAGCTTTTTACGAGTTTATTCATTATTATATTTAAATTCAATTGCGTGTAATAAAAATATAGCATTTAAGAATTAAGAATCTATTCTAACCAAAGGAATTTATAACTCATTTTTAGTTTTAGTCGTTTCCTATGCATCATTAGTTAATTATATTAATTTAGCAGGAAACGTTAACAATTAGAAATGCAGAACCAATTTTCTGTAGTTGTAAGCTGAATTTTTTTTAAGTTCAGAGTGGTCAGTAGATTATATTGTTGTAAGTTATAAAGTATAAATAATATATATTAGCTTATTTAGAAATCATTATAAATTACGTTATGTGATAGATTTTACATTAACTATTCTGAACATATTATTTGTATATTGATATATTTTAATTAACCATTCATTACTATTCCAATTCTGTATGTTAAATATTAGATTTAATATATACGCAATATTTACATCTATGTTTTTTTATTATTTTTGCATTATATTTAAAATTGTGCAATATTTATAATACTCACTTATTATGTATTTTTTAACTTGTATGATTATATATTGGTTTTTAGATAACTCATTTCCATACAAATTAGTAGATGCCCAAGAGTAGATACATTCGAGTCATAGATGACACTAATGACCACCTTGTCATCTACTAATTAGTAAACAATTTGCAGTTTAAACTTACAGAATATATCGACATCTATCTTTAATTATTAAAGTTAAGCAATCTTTAAACCACCCTATAATCAATGCTTGTACCGAGACTTGTTTAAACGTTAATATTATTTTTTATGAAACTTTTATTTAATTGACAATGTTTATGTCCGACACGGTTCTAATATGGCGTTGCTACAATATGGCATTTTCGAAAATATAGCAAACACTCTTCCGCTCGCATATTATTCAGGGAAGAAATAATTAAACTATATTTGGAAATCTGTGAATCCATCGGATTTACACTCATTACTATAGTCTGGTATTGTTTCATACCGTCTTGAATCTAGATTGATAGATCTTAGCAATATATAATATCAACTTGACGGCAGTTATAAAATATAGGAAACCTGAGCTATAGTTAATATAAATATGGTTTGTTCTACCTTCTCAGAGATCTGAGATTGAATAGATCAAAATATATACCTTTTCGAACCATTTCTATGTTATTATAACACGCCTCTTCACTGATGCGAATTACATTGTTTTAAATGACATTTTGTATATTCTGTGAGCGTAAATACTAAACTAAAGTTTTATAAATAACTGTCGAGTATAATTTCCTTTGCTAGTATTATTTGTCACAATCATTCCATTTAAAAATCTTGCTTGCATATGTTCAAATATAATTTCTGTCAAAATTGCCATGGCATTTGTTTGTTTCATGATAGATTGAATAATTATGCATTGATCGTGTATTAATTTTTGATGAGTTGTATTTACACCGTCTTGTTTGGTATTTTAAATATCTTCCCTATGATTTCCTTCCTCTAGTCATTTTGCTTTTTGTTTATAAGAATTTATATTTCTATAATATGATAATTATAAGTATAATTTAACTTTCTCTCGTACTAATGTAAGGAAAATAATTTTTATTTTGCTAATGTAGTGAAATTTTAAACTTGTTATTACCGTGATTGAATTATTAATATTATTACTATGGCGGTACTCTTTTAGGATATTAGAACGTTATATACATAATATGATGTTCGAAAAGTGAATCAATCTGGTAAAATCTGTCATGCGGTGCCAAGGAGTCTCTTCGTTTACTGCCATGGTTTACCGCCAATGCTTTTGATGGTGTGACCTATCATTTAAAGTCGAATTGGTGTTATGCGGCTGTCCCAAAGTCTTTCATTGCATAATACTCCGGCCATTGCAAAATCTAGCTATTCTCATGGCGAGGATGATCTGAATGTTTCTGTCGTCTTAAAGAGCCGTTTTTGGCATTCATACAACAGAAAGATACAAAAATGGATCTCGTGGGAGATGCGTGATGACGAACGAATACGAGTACGCATAGCTCTGCCAAGTTAGATTTTGTCTGCTTGATGCGTATCTCGATATCTTCTGCGGCGCCCACTTTCCTTTCAAAATTCCATCTGTCATCAGGCTGAATGTTTCGTTACTACATTTAAAATGTATTTATTTCAAACTTTACCCATTTCGCTACGAGCAAACGAAAATAGCCTTGGAATAATACAAAATTGTTGAGCTCGGATAATAAAATGTGTCATCGGATAGAACCGGAAACTAAGAAGTAATGATAATTTTATGATACGAAGGCTGCATATTCTTAGCTCTTGCGTTTTCATATTCGCCTCTATTGATTCACTTTTTGACCATTCTTCGACTGCATTGTTACTTCAATGCACGCAAATTGTGGCTTTCGATGTTAAGCTAACGGGAATCGTTTTTTTTTTATTCTGTTGGACAAATTGGACTGAAAATAAGGCTATTGAGAAGCACAGATTGTAAAATACAGTTCTGTAATTGCTCTATTAAGATAATCATGTATCCAATTATTGTCCTTCTATTGTTCATTATGCCGGACTTTGAAATTTCCAACCTATTCATATTGTTTTTATAACAATTTTTCATATATTTGTTAATCACTATGTTGTTGAAAATTACTACTTTATATTTTATGTTGAATATTACATGTAAGTTTAGTAATAATTATTATATTAATCACTAGGCATCAAATGTGGCGATCAGTAAAAAAAATCAATTAAAGCCTTTGTATTTTCGGAGTTTAGCGCTAGCGCTACGAACGAACACACGAACAGCAATACGGCAAAAACAAATACATATGTATAGGGATGTTTTTTTTAGAGGCGTGGTTTTCAATCTGGCACTACTTTTTTCGTAGTTGGTGTTTTTGACACCTGTCACTTGATTTATGCTCAGTTTGGTTTGCCATTTCATAATGAATAGACTTACTCCTGAACAACGTGGCGTGGCCTCCAAGATCGTGCGATTTAACACCGCTGGACTATTTTTTGTGGGGTTATGTGAAGTCGCTTGTCTACGCAGATAAGCCGGACACGATTAACGCCTTGGAAGAGAATATTCGGCGCGTTATTGCTGACATACGGCCCAACTCGCTGCAAAAAGTGGTTGAAAATTGGGCCTCTCGGCTGGAATTTGTTCGAGTAAGCCGCGGCGGCCACTTACCCGAAATCATTTTTAAAACATAATGGCAAACCCTTATCTTTATAATAAAACTAAACTCTTAGCCATAACATCAAATTATATGCGTTTTATCTCTTCTTGAAAACCACGCCTCTAAAATCATCACCCTATATATTTTTCGTAGAATTGTTTCGTATTAATAAACTAAATTCTTACGGCAACGGAGGTTATTGATGCAATTTTGCGGTGCCACCGATCTCGACATCCCAAATTGATGCACTTTCAAAATATTTTTTTTTGTAGCGAATGTCAAACGATGTTTGAACATGACGATTTGCAAAACGGAGAGTAACCTCGCGTCGCGGCTGCTTGAAATAATACCATATATTCAATCATGTGAGTTTGCGCCACTTATATTTTGTGTTGTCATCCCATCAACATTTTCTCGCAGTAGATTGCATCGATCATTATTTGTATTTTAATTATTTTTTAATCACTTTCTAAGTCACTCAAGTGCGGAAAACGTTCATTTTTTTTTTATTTTATTCACATTATAAATCATTATCACGGTGTTGGTCACTTATTTTATTATTGTAGCCGTTTTTCTATACATACATACTTAAATACATAGAAGTATATTATTAATTAAAATAAAATGGATTGGAATCAACTTAAATAATTATTAAAATATTCTTACTCTCTGTAATCGCATTGATTTATGAACTATTTTCTTAGAGTAATAAAAGAAAATTTTCATAGCATTTTTAAATGTCTTGCTTGGTTCGTTTTTGTGCTCGAGATACGAGTGGAAAGTTTAACATTTTATTAAATTTGACATTTCATTGTTTTAATAAATATTATTTTTGATATTCCTTTAGACGAGATGAACAATAGAATAAATATAATTGAAAATAATACACAATATTCTAGTCATTTTAATTGAGAAGCTTGAAATTATTTAATGTAATAAAATAAAATGCTCTCCGGCTTTATACATTGCGAGAGCCACTGTAACACAGATCAAATAAATAAATTGGTGGTTCTTCGTTTTATTTTATTTTTTGTCCTGATGTGTACGTTTGCCCCGTATCATGCATGGCTTTGCGGTAAAGTTAAAATGCTATAAACGCCATCTGTTTATTTTCTATCTACCAAAAATTTGGTAGTTTCCATAAGTTCGTGAGCTATGCTAGAGTTTCTGCAGACGGTCTGTCTCCGAAACGAGCCGCAGATGGATGAAGGGGTCCGCGTGACCCACAGATAGGTGAATGCTGGATAGTGGCAGGTCAGTTGCTCCCCAGTCTCTTAATATGAGATGCCTCTGCAGATGGGGTTGTCTGCTATGCCCGAGATCCATTACAGCTCTCGAATCCTAATGAGCGATTTTGGTGCGGGAACTAAAAAATTTGACTTCAATTATAGATTTAGCAAATGCTATCTGTCAATAAAATATTAATGATATTTCAGACACAAAATCGCAATTAAATCAGATTTAACAAAAGTTTACATTTAGAAATGATAATCTAACCATAAACAGCGTTTATGATTACTTTCTCATCTAGATCATTTGCAGACAATTTGCAGTTTAAACTTACAGAATATATCGATATCTATCCTTAAAATTTTGACAAGGTCTTTTCTAGTAAATAATGATGTTTGGTACTTAGTGCAGCATCTACATTGTGTTTTAGTTTTAAATAGTGGTACGAGCACATTTAGCTTAGTTGATAAGCACCCAAAACAATTGTATATGACCTAGGTCGTCGCAATTCTATTTTAATAAGGTTATAAAATTTACGAATTAAGATTGTGAGGTGCAGGGGGACGGACGGACGGAAAGAGAGATTTCGCAGGAGCCACGCCTGCCTCAGCGGTGTTAAAGCCCTGAAGCCATTTCTTCTAATAGCTGAAACGAGGTCGTCTTTCCACGGAAAATTAATACCAAGGATGTGTGTGATTTTCCTATATTTAACCCTTTAGCCGCCACCGTCGAGATATCTTTCTTTACAACGTCAGAAATGCACTCAGTGCCACGGTCGCGTATATTTGACATTACTTTGATGAGTAACTGTTTCTTGTTGGTATCATACCTCAGTTGTATGTGACACAACACACACAACTGTGTTGTGTTGTGTCAGACACAACTTCTTTCCAGGATAATACGGTTATAATACCGCAAAATGCTTAAAACAGAATGCCCGCGGATAGTAGAAAACCGGCCATAACGGAATCCCCGTGTAAAGTAGTCGACAGCATTGAGTCGTAACTCTCATTTTAAACAAGATCACAAACAATATAAAAAAAAGTCCTCACATAATGTGACAGTAATTACTTAAGTAGGTAGACTACTTTTATTGAAAAACGATTTTTAGCAACCTAATCCATTAGTATCAAATTTCGTGTAATATTCTATGATTTTAACAGAAACTTTTGTATTCTGCCACATATCAGTTCTAATTTTTGATGCCTTCATCCGGAGTATTCGAGGTCTAGAGTTCCGATCTATCTTTGCGACGGCTCCAGTCCTCGCTTAGCAGTCACTTTGATGATATGTGCGGTTGGTTATGTATCTTGTGATCATACTTCAAATAATTGGTAATTGTCAAACGTTTCGGGAACACCTGATCTCATAGTCAATTTTTGCAGATTTGGAAGACATGTAAGGCACAAATCCCCTAATTAAATTGAAAAAAGTTTAATTTACATAAATATATCTTTATTGTAGTGCTAATTTCTTAATTATAATTAAGTATAATCAAAAATGCATATCACAAATCTAATAAAATTAAAGACTTTATTGGTTAAAATTACCAAATTGTGATAAATAACATTTATATTAAACAGCTGACAACCATGTTTTTGTTATAATTTTATCTTTTTATAAAAGGGCCGAATGTTGATGATTGACATCTTGGGAGAATGTGACCGGAAATGATCACCTTAGTTTTGACTTCCTTAAGGAATAGTTAAGGATTAACTTTGCATATTGTACAAAGCCTGCTTGTTAACCTGTACAATTTTACACTTCATTTCAACAATAATTTAATATGTTCATTATATTTTCTTTTACAATATAAATTCATTTAAAGCGTATTCATTTAATTATTCTCAAACAAGAGTACTTTTACTATGAAAATAAAAAATAAAATAAGCATTTAATAGTCACTAACGAAAAACTGAGCAATCAAATTAACAGTCCCCATAAAGAAAATCAATATGTAGAAACCGGCTTTGGGGTAGGTCAGTTTACCCCGCAAGTAGAGCGAGCGCATTTGCAGGGCCGACGGGAGGGCGAACACGTGCACCAGGCCACTAAGGGCGCCCGTAAACCTAATGATGTTCCCGATTCTTGGACAGAGGCACGAGAAAAGGACGCACGTCGTAACTGTAGCCACGTTTATCAATATCACCTGCCATCTGGAACCGGATAAAAATTAGGTCTGTTTGAGCACATGGAAGACGAAGAATTATACGCACAAGGTTCTAGGAAAGCAATAAGTTCTTGCTCTCTTTTGTAATGTTTCTTTTCCTCGGCTTCGGTACTATAGGCTTGCTACTCCTTCGTCATGCACTATTTTCCCCGTTTGCTTCAAATTTGGCGCCCAAGCAACGAGTCTCATGCTCTACCGACTGAGCTAGCCAAGCTCCGGCGAAAGCACGCGCCTCAGTGATGCGCAGGAAGGAGACACGCACACAGGCACCATCAGCGGAGAGACGAGCTTCACTCTCCGCTCGAACTGTCCGAGTGAAGCCGGCAACGAGTGGAAAGGACAAATGGGGAAAACAGTGCATGCCAAAGGAGTAGGAGGAAAATAAATGTTACACTTTCTAAGGGTGGTATAATAAATCCAACCGGTTTGTCAATTAACTCATTAAAGGTATAGTGGCTTTTAGATAGCTCATCATTTAAATTCGTAGGCGCCCAAGAACTGACGTCGAAACCCAGATGGTGCTGTTTTTAAAACGTCATAACTTTGTAAATAAGAACCATTCGACGTTACATAGGTGATATGACAAAGATGACGCAAAGAGCGATTGACAATTTCATCTTAGGTGTTGAGCAATCTACATACCATTATAATATAATCAAAGGTATTACCGAATCCTTTACAAGCATTCTGATATCAGATCAACACAAACTAGGTCCTAGAGATGGTAGGTTGATAAACATACACAAGTTGTTTGCCATATGACAATGTATGATATGACGCACCATTAAGCAGATTCATGACATAATTGAAAACAGCTATGATGGGTGAGTCAGACAAGCGACCAGCAATTGGAGGTGCTTGCTATTGAAAAACTCATTACCTCTTATATGTGTTGTCTTGGTTGGGTATCAGTTCCAGGACCTGTACCCTGAACATGTAAGCAATCAGGGGGTACACCGTCACAACTTGGAAGAATAGCAAAATTCTCGCCACTGCGCTCATTGTATCACTCCGGGGAAAGTTGTTTAGTATGTTCTGAAATTCCAATTAGGTCAACGAGTAAAGCGGCCAGTAATCAAATGCGTCACAGGTGTGGCATGGCGAGCGGTAAACTTATAAACCTAAACTTCTCGTTAGTAATTTATTATGTTATAAATAATTCCGATTGGTGGTCAGATTGACAGTCAGTGGCGTGCAGTGCCCATATGCCTTGGTCAAGCAACATTCTGAGGGGAAGGGGGTAAGAGGAATTTACTATTCCATATGCGGCGCTACTTTTATTTATATAGGGTGTTTTTTTTAGAGGCGTGGTTTTCAAGAAGAGATAAAACGCATATAATTTGATGTTATGGCTAAGAATTTAGTTTTATTATAAAGATAAGGGTTTGCCATTATGTTTTAAAAATGATTTCGGGTAAGTGGCCGCCGCGGCTGACTCGAACAAATTCCAGCCGAGAGGCCCAATTTTCTACCACTTTTTGCAGCAAGTTGGGCCGTATGTCAGCAATAACGCGCCGAATATTCTCTTCCAAGGCGTTAATCGTGTCCGGCTTATCTGCGTAGACAAGCGACTTCACATAACCCCACAAAAAATAGTCCAGCGGTGTTAAATCGCACGATCTTGGAGGCCACGCCACGTTGTTCAGGAGTAAGTCTATTCATTATGAAATGGCAAACCAAACTGAGCATAAATCAAGTGACAGCTGTCAAAAACACCAACTACGAAAAAAGTAGTGCCAGATTGAAAACCACGCCTCTGAAAAAAGCACCCTATACAAATAAACAATTTAAGTACAAAACCAACTATTTGGAATTATTAATATGCTTTCCTTGTTCTCTACAAAACTGAAAAAAAAATCTATAAACATACGCTGTCATATATACGCCATTTCCAGTACTTAACAATACTCGCGATTCCTTTCATGGTTGCTTTCATTGCCATATTCGCACGATAGATGGCATTCGTTCGAATAACCTGGTCGAGCCTGGCCGAGGAGCCAGTTTCAACGGCAGTGGGTCCGACCCGGCGAGCAGAATGTACAGCTGCACCTCTCTCGGCACAGACTATCACATAAGTTGAGTAATTTAAAATAAAAGTACCTAATTTAATTCTGAAGCAAAGCTTACTTACATCCTCAATGCAGTTCTTGGCAAGAGGGAAACAGAGGTAGAACACTGCCCCGACAAACACATACGTTATAGTGACCAGGCTAAACGCTATGCATAGATCTCGGCCCTAGAAACAAAATGATTAAAATATTGAAATACATAGTAACCAAATCAGAGGAAAATATGCTCTCTCCTTTTCTTATATTAAATTTGTTACCGACGTTTCATCTATTGCTATCTTTTTTTTTTACACCTTACTGTCAATACCACACGACCGAAGTCTTACCGAATTGGCCGTTACAACAATGTCATTGTATCATACTGTTGTCGCAATACTCACATTATTATATTGATGTCTATTATTGCGCATTACTGTGATGATGATATTGTGTATGTAGAAAGATAGGGCGAGCATTCCACTGAGGATGGCAGCGTCCCTTGGCACGTGGGGCGAGCCGAGCATGCCATCAGCCGGCACGTGCACTCCCCATGATATTCCTTTAACTAGCACGAATAGCACCAGGTATAAGACCGACAGCGTACCTGCAAATCATCAAAGCAGTGCTTTCTTGAAAACATTAAGTTTCTTTGTCGAAATCTTGTATTTTTTTAGATGTAATATATCATTTAGCCTAGTTTTTATACTATGACTAACTATAGTATTTTTTTTATAAGTCTTATGAGGAATACTTCAAATTCCCAAAATAACTGACCAGACAGGTAGCTATATAGTGTCTATCCCTACCACTCATCCAATTATTCCATAGTATTCCAGTACTAGTAGTAGTAGTAGTAGTATTAGTATTATTCCATTTATTTATTAGTGAAAAATATACTCTTAGTAATTGAAGGTGCTGAAAATAATATTTCTTAGTAATTTGTAAGGGTAAATTATTATTTTTACATTTTGTCGATGTGTAAACATTTATACGAGGAACCTGAGGACTTTTCGGGGTGGAGTGAATTGGGATTTGGTGACAGTGATGCTCATGACGCTAAGAGCATACGCAATACAAGACAATGCATGCGATAAATAATTCAAATAATTGTCCGTTACTAAGTAAATGAATACCAGCCTTCCCTTCTCCAATCATCCTAAAAATAATTTAATAGAAATAAAGAAAAATATATATTTTTTTTAAAGAATTACTATGACCTAGGTATACAATTATTTGGGCCCTACTGAACTAGGCCAAATCTGCCTGTGCTAGAGTCAGGGGAGATGGTGGTAATGAAGCGTTAAAAATGGTATGACCATGTGTGGATTCGAACCAGCGACCTTTGGGACAATAGTCCAACGCTTTAACTACTAGACTACCATGATCTGAAGGGACTATTAGGACAATAATTTCTTTAAAAGTGAAAAAGAAATATTTGACATTGAACTTATATTATATTCACCTACTATGGTAAAACATTAAAGAAGCTCGCTGACGATGGTTGTCATAAACGAATAATTAAACTTTACTCTTACCGAGGGAATTGAACTTGGTGAAAAACGTTGCACTCCTGAAGTTAAGCAGCGGAAATATGACCAAGGTAATGTAGATCGGCACACTGGAATACAGATCCCAATAGGGTGGATCCTTAGATCCAGGTTCACTGTCAGGGGAAGACGAAGCCAGAACGCCTCGACGCAGTTCTTTGGGACAAATGACGGTGTCGTTGCTGATCACAGCAGATGATGGGTCTGTCAATCTGGTCATGTTTTCCGTGGTTTGAATGTCTGGAATCAGTTATATTTACTTGATCAATAGGTAAGATAATTTATTTTTTAAAACAAGGATATGACATTTGCATTTTAAAACAGTAAAACGTAATAAATTGTGTTTTTTTTAGAGGCGTGGTTTACAATATATGAAGAAATAACCTGTTCATCGTCATTTTAAGGCACCCCGGGACGCATTTGTCCTTGAGATTAGAAAGAGTAGGCTTTATTCGAACATTGACGCGTAGAAAAGAGACGGATATACTCGCCGACCGCGAATTCGTTACATTTGGAATCGATGAAACATGTTTTATGTATTTAAATAATTATTATCATTTGAAAAAAATGTTTTTTTTTTTATGTAATGGCCTAGATTATTATATTGTCTATCTTTAGAAAGAAAAATTAGGTTCGCGTCACTTACACAACTTAAAAGAAAATCGTTGCAAGAAAAAAACAACACTTTCTTATTTATTTATTTTCATTACTATAATAAGGTGTATTTCGGTTTTTTTTAAGCAAAGTACTAAATTAATATATGTAGAATATTGTGGTATTTTTAGTTTTAGCCATTTGTTGGGAATAACTTCAACAAAATACACCAAAATACGTTACAAAACACGTTTTAGGGACTGGTGGCGCCTAAAACCGTTTAGATAAGGCCTTATGCATAAGAGCAAAGATATAGGGTTGTTAGCTATAAAGCTTCACACATATTAAATCAAAATAATAATTATTATCTTTATAATCTAACAAGAAATAAGAAATCGAGGTTAAATTTTATGGAGAACAAAACTGTATATAATCATCAACCAAAAATGTGCCCTAATCGAGTTTTTAGCCTTTTTATTTTTTTATTGCACAACCGTCTAACAAAATAATTGTTAGATGTTTTTAAAATGCGTAAAAAGTATTATTCATTCATATTAGTATATAAAATCATCCGAAATTATACAAAAGTTATCAAAAGTGAATAGAAGTTTGTGTAATGAATGAAAATTTAATTAACTCTGACTTTGACTATTTTTAATAAACATTTAACTACTATATATGAAAACCAAAATAAGTCAAGTGCAAATCATGGATTTTCTAATGAATCGGTAAGTTTTTTGTAAATATTGTCTGACCTTTACCACCAACGATATTTTAAAACAAAAAAACCGTTGTTTACCACACTCAAGGGCTTTTTGACATTTTTTCATTTGAAATTCCACACCAGCTAGGTTAATTAATCTACTCTGATCTAAAAAAAATAACATATCGTCACCTCTTTGGCCGTCCAAAACGCACATCAAATGTGCTATTTATTACTTATATAATTCGGAAACAATTTATTTTAAAATCTGTAAAACTTGTACAGTTACAGAACTTAAGATTTGATTACTTTTTGTAAAATACTTGTAAACATTAAATATTGCTATTGGTCTGGGTAGAAAATGGTACTATAGGGTGCCATAAATGGTTTGGCTCCGACCGGGACTGATATCAATATAGGGGAGTTATAGGAGGAGTTATAGTTCCGCAATCTGGTTTGTGAAAAAAGGAAATCTTTCAATGGTTCCCACATTTTCGGAATACGTTCAATGGCCGGGGGAACAAACACAGTTAACCGCCTAGTTTCGTAAATTACCACGAATTACATCAGCTCCCTCACAAAGGTATTTCAGTCTATCATTCCGTGCTATAAATATGGAAAAAATTTGTAAAATATCAGTATATCCCTTGACCCCACACTTTTACCATCTAATGTCGTCGCACGAATCATTCGCATAATTTTAGCAATAATATAAAACCATGATTACCCGTTTACCGGGACGTATGGTGGGTCAAACGGGACAACCGGGACCGAGGCAAACCGGTGACATGTCCCGGTGTACCGGGACGTATGGCAACCCTACTTTAATAACGCCTGTAGGGCCTAGCTGTAAGACGTCAGGTTCTGGGTGAATAATTTACTACTATTAAATCATTTATATAAGCAGTTGATATTATGTGATAGCTACAGGTTGTCATAGCCATTCTTATTTTACTGATTACCCCGAAATATCTGGCAATAACTATGTCCTAAAAGTTTACAATACCTATATAAAAAAATATATTAATTTTTCTTAGTTCCTGAGACATATATAAATATATATAATAAAAACGATAAAATGTTCTAGATTTAGTTAGGGTTTAATTAGGGTAATATTTTTTTTAAAAAATTCCCCTAGACAGCAAATAGGTTCAAATATGAAGGCCTTCATTCGTCATTAGGTTACAGGTACTCACCGCTGAAGTACTTGACGGAATAGTAGAGGAAATTGGTCATCAGGACCCAGTAGACGATATTGGCGCCCAGCATGACCAGCAGGCTGGATCCGCGGGCCACGACCTCCGCCCATCGGCCCAGCAATATCCGACTCAAGGCCTGCACCTCATAGCTGCTGGTTTCGCCTGTTAGTGAGCAAACAACAAATTCCTTGAGAGCTGTGATACATTTAAACCATTCCAAAATAGAAACGCATTTTACTACCAAATCGTACAATTTATTTTCAAGATTTAAAATAATATTTACAAGATTACACAGCTATTGAATTTTAAGCTGAAACTAGTAATTTATTACTTAAATACATAAATAATACGACAAATAACATTTGAGATAGTTCTTAGTGGAAGATTTTCTTTCATTTTTGATATTAAAAGGGAATAATACTAATATTAAAATAAAATAGATGGGCTATACTCACTGTGGTGATAGCACACGTTGAGTAGTGTGTACGCCGTGAAGAAACACAGCGCCCCCATGAGCAGCGTGAGGAACACCCCCGTCAGAAGACCAGCTCTCTCTATGCCCCAAGCCATCGTCAGGAGGGAACTGCCCATGATCGTGTTCCAAACTGCAAAACTGAAATATGTTTTTAATGTGAATTGACCAAAAAGGAATGCGTCGGACAAGAATGACAAACTATATATAAAAAAAAATGCGTGCGCTGTCACTTTAGCAGTGTACTAACGCGAATACGCAGGTTTTTTTGTGGTGCATATGGAAACCTTTGAAATTTTAGGAGTATACTGACGCGACTATGCATAAGGACGTTAGTGGTTTTGTAACTACATTAATGTCTATAAAACAAGAATATTTTACTTACAACTACCAGTGGGCGTTTGAACATTGAAATTAGATTTATTATCTTCTCTAAATTATTTTCAAGTTTCAGTAGATAAATTTTATTTATTTTATCAACTAAATATACATATAATAATCGCATATATATATAACATAATCTCCATTTATTTATTTATCGTATGGCAAAAATGTACAAAAAATGCAAGTTAGAAAAAAAAAATAAAGTATTAAACATAATAATCTATAGGACTATAGTTTTATGTCCAGAGAATATATCCAGTCGATAGCATTTGGTGTGAGATTGTGTAAATCTTGTGCAGGTTCTTCAAAGCGTCGAAGTGGGGAATCAATCACTGATATGTTGAACGGTTTGATTGTCGTATCCACAATCGTATTTGGGGTTTTCTGACATTTTCCATTTAAAAAGCATATCCTTACTTTTTCCGTGGCCTGTTCTTAGGCGGTTCAAAGCGCACCAGGATTTTCTGGGAAGGTTAAAACCTGGAACGCATTGAGTTGGGTCTTGGATGTACCCATACTACAATACAGAATCTCCAATTTCATGTTTACAAATCGTGTATTCCGTAAAACGTAATTTTATCTTTATGGGTAGTCTCAAAGCGATTTCACATTACGAGAAGGCAGTATGTCGCAAAATGGCACCTGTTTCGCGTTTGATAAGTGAGCAGCATGATTGAAGCAAATCAGCATGATCCACGCGGTGCGTGTTTTGCGATCGGCTGTCCCATCTACGCGTGTGTTTGTAAGGTGTGTTGACAAAATGAAATCCCGGATGTGTTTAGTCCGCTTGCCAGTCCACCGGCACTCGGAAATCGCTTCGATTGTCGATTGGCAGCCTAGTCTCGAAGTACTTAAAGGGCATTCGAATTCGATTAGTCACAATGTGAACAAACGATCGTGTTAGTCGGATCGAAAGGGCACGGTCAAAATGACAATGTGTCAGTGTCACAAATGTCACCCGCAGATAAAGAAGGGGATGATGGGACATCCGGAGAGATTTCATCATTGTCAATTCGATGCCGCGCTGTGCGCACAATCGTTGGTTTGTGATCCGATATTCGCGCCGTTATAAACGACACCGTTTGAATACGTGCGCGTTATAAACGACACCGTTTGAATACGTGCGCGTTATAAACGACACCGTTTGAATACGTGCGCGTTATAAATGACACCGTTTGAATACGTGCGCGTTATAAACGACACCGTTTGAATACGTGCGCGTTATAAACGACACCGTTTGAACTAGCGCAACGAATAGCTGGCTCATAGCGGTGACGAAATCGCGTTCAACGAAGTCAGGAGCGACTTCGAAGCGAAGGCTTGTTCGGTGACACCATGAAAATATAGCACGGTGACGAGGTTAGCTACAAATCACGCAGTTAATTTGTAACCGTTTAAATGTTGAGATATTTTGAAATCGCGTTTAATGTAACCTCAGGAAGGTATATGATTATCGCGATAACACCCACTGCTAGTAGAAATTGACTTGAGTAAGCATGAATCTTTTAAAACATATAGATACGGCAACTGAGGGTAAAAAACGCACCACGCCAAGTACGCCACTTTGCGTCGAGTACACTCCTCGTGTATCACACGTCTCGCTCGTTCGCATATGCCATCGCGATAAGTCTCTATCGACCATGGCGGAGTGCACTCCGGTATTTGTATAATATACCGTATGTATATGTTTTAAAGATCGGTGATCCCTGGGGTGCCTCAAGTAGTAAATTTGACACTCACACATACTCAATGCACTCTTACAAAATTTGACACTCAATACTGATTGTCATACCAAAATTATAAGCGACATCAAAGCGGTTCAGTTTAAAACGACTAATAGGTACTCGAAGACGGTTTTGGTAAGTAAAAACCTTTAAAAATAAAATTAAAATGAGCAGCTGTTTAGCGCCATATCGTTATTAGTGGCTGAGAAGGTCAGAAAATTTAGATACAGACAAGACCTCTATGAATGAATCAACCCCGAAATTATAACGTCTTCCGTTGAAGATTACTATAATAATAAAAGTAATTAATCAATCGTTCGGAGCCGTCAATTTAAATTACACTTATATGTACTCTTACAATATTGAATTGGTATAAAAAGTTTGCGAATCGCAAACCACAGAGTGCGTCGTGACACAAGTATGGCGATAATGGCTCGCGAAGATAATAAATACCTAATAAAATCTTTAATTGTATTGCTTTCCGATTATATTTATCTTAATAGTTCCTAATAATTTATATCGCGCAATAGCGTGATATCACAAAAGTTATCAAAAGTGTATAAAAGAATGCAGATTTCTTTATCTCTAACTTTGGCGATTTTTAATAAATATATAATTACTATATATAAAAACCAAAACTAATTCAGTGCATTGAGAATTTCACGGAGATTTCAACGATACCAAAATTGGATTTTTTTAATAAAAAGTACCTTCAAAACTTCAATGAATCGGTGAGTTTTTAATTTTTTGTCTCATTTTGCTCGACATTTGGGCGGAAATTTTGAATTTTGAGTAGAATTTCGACAGGTGATAGGTTAAAACAATGCTTTAACAGTTATTCTAAAATCCGGAGGATTATTGTAAAACAAGCTATGATTTCATTATGATTTTTAATTTATTTAGATATCATTGTGTCCAATCCGGCAAGGTCCCTGATTCATGGAAACTTGTCTCAGCACAAGTATAGACATTGCGGACTTATATATGAATAAATATTATTTATAATAATATTGTTCAATTGGATATAAAAACATTTTGAACGCAAAACTAATAGACCTCAAAAAATAAAACTCAAAAATCAGTCGAAGTAGAACGTGCACGTGCACGTGTACTTTAGTAATGCGATTGATGTTGAATTTTCTTATAAAGAATATAATATGCATAGTAATATTAATTGATACATACATAGTGACTAGAGAGCTATGTTTGTTTTTGGTGTCGTTGTTAATCTTGAAGGAAGCATTTATTATTTCGGCCGGAGTTAAACTCACATCCTTGTGCTCCTGAAAAAGTATTCATAAATATTAGGGTTTTGCTAGCCTACTCTCAAACTTGGACGGAAGGTCCGAGGATGTGAAAACGGGCGGTTCTAAACTTGACCTTTGCTATGACGCTAAGGGCCGAAATTTCAGTCCTTGCTTAAAGTCGTCCTTAGTTAGGATCAACTTAACTTTTAAGCATGACCTAAATTGAATTGTGTATTTCAGTTATTTTTTAAGTTCGACCTTGTTAAGAATATGTTTTCGCACTCGTGATTAATTCGCTACTCGCCGCTATGGTTTGTGTATTCAATATCTGTCGCATAACTTTTGACATGACGCGTCATCTGACATTTTGAGGTTAAGTTGTCAGCTGTAGGATTACTAAGACTTTGCTTGAATTGAAGATGTTCAAAATATGCAAATCCAATCAATTTTAATTAGTTGGAAAATCTAAAATCAAATACGAGATTAAAACCACAGATGACAATACATGGCGACTGTAGCGCTGTTAATGTACTCAAATCGCTCCTAGCAGCGTATTTTAACACTGACTTAAGTTTGACTTAAGGCTTAAGTAGTAGTTGTTTTGATTCTTAGCTAAGGTGGACTTTTCTGTTCGACTTAACGCTTGTTGAGTGAGTTGAAATACGACGTTTATCGGTTAAGTCTAACCTCAGGTCTCAACAGAATCAACTTATCTCTAAAAACTTACTTTAATTTCCATCTTTATAAAGTAAACTACGCTTTTGTGGTATTATTTTCTCGATTCTTGTTTCAGACAATAAGAAATTTGCGATTAAACTTTTGAAAAATCATAGAAAAATACAGATTTCTTGTTACAGAAATACGTATTAATTCCATAGTACCCTAGATATTTTGGAAATAAAATTATACCTAGTCATAATACAGCGTTTATATAGAGAAATGACTGGGTTGAGTCCCCTTCAGACACAACTCTTTGCTCAAAATATATACTTAAAACAAGCCCTCCTCTGTTTCCACAATGCTGCTTGCTGGAATGGAATGTCACGTCATCCGCCTAGTATATTGTTATATTTCAAGAGTTGTCGGTTTTACCTGATCCCCAGGATCGGGAGCCTTGACGAATCCATACATCTCGTACTTGAATTTCCCAGACATGAGAGGGGTGTGAATGCTTTCCATCAGTGGGTTTTTAGTCGAACCTTCGGGATTATTGCGGTTCCTGCAACGGGAAAATACTCCTATAGGAATAAAACAGGTTTTAGGTGTACTTTATTGAAATAATAAATAAAAATAAAGGATAACTGCGTCTATAAACAACCGCTTAGTAAGTAGGAAAAAATTATAAAGACGCCAAAATAAAAATAACAAACAAATGATTTCATATGTAATAAAGTGTTTTTAAGGTGTAATAGAAGGCAGATTCTTATTGGAAGATGAAAACCCTTATTACTTGAAATTATGGTTGGTTCAATATGAACACATTTTGAAAAGGGAGACCCCAAAAGCTAATTAACCGCTATTGGGGTCTTCCCCTCTTCCTACCAAGGAGTGGGCGTGTCTCTCATCCCGCTTTGTTCGCGGGCTAAATTATTTTCAAGCGCCAATTAATTAAACTAAATTAATTAATTACGCGTGATACATAAGTCCATCTTGCTATGCTCGCTACTGTTATTTTACACGATTTAACGAAAGAATTAGGTATTTTGTCTAATTTGTATATATGTATAGGGTGTTTTTTTTAGAGGCGTGGTTTTCAATCTGGCACTACTTTTTTCGTAGTTGGTGTTTTTGACAGCTGTCACTTGATTTATGCTCAGTTTGGTTTGCCATTTCATAATGAATAGACTTACTCCTGAACAACGTGGCGTGGCCTCCAAGATCGTGCGATTTAACACCGCTGGACTATTTTTTGTGGGGTTATGTGAAGTCGCTTGTCTACGCAGATAAGCCGGACACGATTAACGCCTTGGAAGAGAATATTCGGCGCGTTATTGCTGACATACGGCCCAACTTGCTGCAAAAAGTGGTTGAAAATTGGGCCTCTCGGCTGGAATTTGTTCGAGTCAGCCGCGGCGGCCACTTACCCGAAATCATTTTTAAAACATAATGGCAAACCCTTATCTTTATAATAAAACTAAATTCTTAGTCATAACATCAAATTATATGCGTTTTATCTCTTCTTGAAAACCACGCCTCTAAAATCATCAACCTATTTAAGCATAGCATTTTGTAATTTTTGATCTGAAACCTGCACCCAAATGGACTGGACTGAAGGAAAGAAATATAGTAGCTTGTTTATAAACTCTGTAAACAGTAATTAGATTTTAGCATAAGTAAATTTATAATCTAACGAGAAATTCGTACTGTATCTTTAAACTAAATCTATTTATGTAATTATTAGAATTTAGTTCCCCTAATCAGTGATTGTGTGTGATGATTCGGTTGAGCATCCTTGAAAAGTCACAATACAGGGTCTATGCAATGGAGCTAGGTCAAATGCTACTTTTATTCGGGTAATATCTGAGGTTAGAGAATCTTTGGACGTCAATCGTTAATAAAAAAAAGAATATTTCAGCAATCAAATTATTATTCAGGAGGTTTATTTTATTTTAGTAAGATCATAATTTATAAAGTGTATTATTTAATTTATTTACTGTCGAAACCAACCTTATTGGCACATTAGGCACATTTGTTATATATGGCGATGAAGCTTCGCAATCTGTCGTATCAGAATACTGATCGGCGAATGGTCTGCGAACAAGGAAAATTCACTCTGATAACAATAGTATACTATAAAATTCGAACGCTTGAGTGATACTAAAGGGAATCTTCAAATTTTAGGAGGAGCCCAGTCACTTGATTATACAGGAGAGAATTAGTAGAGAGAGAATTAGATAAAGCCTTAAATTATGTAGGTTAAAAACCTAATCCAGCGCGTCATTGTATTTCTTCAAATGTAACAACATAATGTTGTTATTTAAAATAGATTGCGGCGCAATGGAAACTAATAAATCATGTCTATAAATCAGTCAATGTCGCGGTAGGTATGTTAAAGTCGTCATCAAACGGTTATAATTAAATTTGTACATTTTCTACGGAGATATTTCTGGAATCTACTGTGCTGTTATCTCTCCCGTGCATTGTAAGCTTGTAAACATTCCATTTGGAGCGCATCCTTGGCCAACTAAAACATAATGAGCATTTGTTTCCATTGCTCAAGATCGTCCATTAGGACATATAAAGTCAAGCTTTGTCGCTGGCGAGATTAGGGCGTTGGATCATGGGTTTAATAAAATATCTACCAGCCTTTATAACTACAAATGCTGTTGGTGGTTAGAGCATTGTATATGGTTACCGTTAACGTTCGTAAAATAGTTAATGCGCGGATTATCTACCTAGTTACTCTCCAGATTAACTACGCAGTACGAAAAATGGTTTTGCTCACAGATTACCTAGTTATTCTGCAGATGCCCTCGATAATCTACAGAGTAACGACCAAGCATTAGTTAATGAGAAGATCATTTAATATTTTCTCTAATAAAACATGACTTGATTGTTATAATTAACTTTAATTTGGTAGTTTTTAGCAATTTTCGTTCGTTATTTTTTACAATGTTAGGATAAATAATTAAAAATGAAATTAACTTAATTTAAACAAATTAGTTACAATATTTTACACTAAATTGTTTACTTTTTGGTGCGATCTAAAGATTTGATAAAGTTTTTGCGATAAGCACAGCGATTTTTGGAACATTTACAACATCGACATTGTAATAACCTTAAAAACAACATTTTTCAAGCTTTTTTAAATATTTTTTTGCACTATAACGGTTTAGAATACGTCGATGTACAGATTAACTAGGTGCTGTTTAAAATAAAATTTCGTAACACACCGTAATCCGAAATTAACTAATTAATGTGCACATTATCGTCTATCTCACATTAACGGTAACATAATGTTATGAAGGGTATTATGGTTTAGTTAGAGACTGAGTGACATTCTTCTTAGCGGCCGGTTAAAATAGATTCAAAATTAACTACTTTAATTTAGACAAGCGTTTTATTTTTATTAAATCGAATATTTATAATTAGTATAAAGGGTAATTATTTAAAACTATAATTTAATTCTTGTTTTTAACTGTATAAAGTACTATATAAAGTGACTATATAAAGATCACAGACGCTCGATTGCCTTTATGACGTCATCTAATCGAGTCATAGTCCAATGATATGACGGCTGATGCCATAAGTAAATCATTTGTTGCTATATCTCACTGGAAGAATATTTAACTAATTGTAATATAAATATTTATTTATTTATTTAGGTACACAGTCTATCCATCGTGTCACAAGGTCATTCCTGATAAAAAAAAACACCTAATTGGCCCGGCGATTTCAAATGAGTTGTAAAGACAGTATCAAAATTAAACGGTTGTTACCGATCGCGTGGCGCCACGCCAAAGACAATTTACAGGATTTATACTCACCTATGTCCTGGGGGTACCAAAACGGGAAGAATGTTTCCCAATTACGAAAAAAAACGAATTTGAAATTAAATATAAATCGTTTTAATGAGTGTCAGAACGCATTGCGTTTTTTAATAATATTTATACTTAATTATTTTAGTGTGAAAACATTTTATTCGTTTTTTTTTTCGTGTGACCGGTTTAGTTGTCGATTAGATCAATCCCCTAAAATTGCATCGCATTTAATATCCGATGCCAAAGTTCTGAGATTCCCAAAGTTGCCTTCGACTTATAGCCGAAGGCAACTTTGGGAATCTCAGAACTGTCTTCTTAAAAACCGTTATCATTTTGTTTTTTCAGTCGAAGTATAAAATGCGTGCAATGAGTCCACAGCTTATCAAGGGCGAATATTCGGAATACATTCGACCGGTCAAAATACTGACCAAACCATTATCGTTGTATCAATGACCCGGGGTCATTAAATTATCAAAAATCGGCCAAAATTTGGCGGAAACTGATTGCGGTAATTGCTTAGCGATCAGCGAAACGGCATTTTAGTCATGTTCCCCAGTACCCAGCTGTGCCGATCTCACTGCCAGCATAAAGAAATACTACTATGAATTGGTGTCTATATGAATTGGTGTCTATATGAATTGTTATGTGTCATGCTATATCAACGATTCTCTTTGGAAATTCTAGAAACATATATTTTTTTATTTTTAATAGAGGTTTTGTTTTTTTTTGTTGAAAATAAACTAAAAATATTTTCCTTCCTCACTTTTATTTGCGATGAAGTATTAAATTTTTGAAAAAAATCCTTTGTAAATATTATAGGAAAACTTATCCCGAATGTACGAATCTACCCACAAACATAGATTTTTTTGACAGGTTTTTTATTGCCGTTGAACATTGTCGAAACACGACTCGCGGGTCGAATCCAGGACCTCCGGATCGAATCAGGTATTCGTACCACTGTGCCACCAGGCCGAACATCAGATTTTAATAAAGCATGAGTTCCGAAGGACCTACTTACACCAACGTATGTTTTAAAAGATACCTTACAATAAAAGATTGTTAGATTCTTTGAGGGCACTTGAAGATGAAATATGCATATGCTCTAGTTATGTGCTTCGCTATAGAATGCATGATTGAAAGTACCTTTTTTTATATTCAATCAATATTTAATTGAAAACGTTATCGTTAGAAGGTTTATCGAAGTATATAGATCAGGTACTACTCTTAAATTATATATAGATCGTCAGGCGCACCCGCGATGGCTAACTCGCCGTCAGCTAACTAAATGTAGCGCAGTCGCTAGTTTCATTTTAAAATAAAGAAATCAATTTAAGGCGCCACCAGTCCCTAAAACGTGTTTTGTAACGTATTTTGGTGCATTTTGTTGAAGTTATTCCCAACAAATGGCTAAAACTAAAAATACCACAATATTCCACATATATTAATTTAGTACTTTGCTTAAAAAAAAACGAAATACACCTTATTATAGCAATGAAAATAAATAAATAAGAAAGTGTTGTTTTTTTCTTGCAACGATTTTCTTTTAAGTTGTGTAAGTGACGCGAACCTAATTTTTCTTTCTAAAGATAGACAATACAATAATCTAGGACATTACTTTAAAAAAAACATTTTTTTCAAATGATAATAATTATTTAAATACAAAAAACATGTTTCATCGATTCCAAATGTAACGAATTCGCGGTCGGCGAGTATATCCGTCTCTTTTCTACACGTCAATGTTCGAATAAAGCCTATTCTTTCTAATCTCAAGGACAAATGCGTCCCGGGGCGCCTTAATTACAACCTGTACATGTGTTTTTTTCCAAATGACAAATCCTTTCACAAAAACCGCAAAAATGTACTAGCTAAAAGTCGTAACTGTTTTTCATAGTCGCGTATGTTTACTGATAAAGTGACAGCGCATGCATTTTCCTATGCCTAACGGTACTGAAGCGACTATGAACAAGGCAGGTAGGAGTTAAAAAAGTGTCGTCCTACCCGTAACTGTAAGTTGATCCAGCCGAGCTTCCCAGGGTTCGAGAGTCAGCACCAGATTCATCGTCAGTCCTCGGGGGTGGTTTCTTGTCGACCTTCATCCTGTGATGACGCTGAATATCCCATACAAATTAGTACAAATATTTAACAAACAGATGGTCTTTTTTATTGCTATGACACCTGTAGCTATCGTATGTTATAAACATTGTTTATAGTAGTAAATTATTTAATCAGAACTTGACGTCCTACAGCTAGGTTCTACAGGCATCTTCCACCCAGATTACTCGCATCTGTGATACCAACTTGCTATGGGTTGCCTCATTTCCTATCTCCACTTGTGCCTGCGACACTTTTAGCCCATTTGATATGCGTTTTGGATGTCCATAGAAGCGACGTGGGTTATTTTTTTAGTTCTGAGTAGATTAAAATAAAAAAATATACAAAGATATCATGACATTATTTCAAATCATCATAAATTTTAACACCATTTTAGTTTAGTTTTTTTTTGTAAATTCGCGCCCCCAAGGCGCCTACAGAGCCGCCCGCAGGGTTAATAATAAATAATATTCAGGGTTAATAAATCTATTCCGGGGACATATACACTGTGGACTATAGCAGATAATTTCAAACAAAAATAGATAATTAGGAATAATTTCCTGATAACTCAATTTATGTTTGATTAATTATGGCCGAGTTCAACACACCTACGAAATGATACATACAATATTGTAATATTATAAAAAATACAATGTGGTAAATGCATTTATCTAGAAATTATACTCAATACAAAAAATATTTAGGTAAATATTTAAAAACGTATATTTATCATGAAATGTGTCATAAATACATATCTGCATTATTATATAAATATATAAAAAAACACATTTCAAGTACTATTTTCCAATTATAACCTTACAATTAATAATCACTAATACGGAAACTAGCAATAATGGTTACTTACCTAAGCAAATTTGACAATTTCTGTATATTTATGTGATAAGTGGAAAAAAACAAACAAAATGAAATAAACTACGATTTAAATGTGTAAATGGACTATCTGCTTAAGAGTAAAATACAAAATACGAAATAAATATAGCACGTTGAAGGACAATTATTCAACTTTTAACTTTGGGAGTGAATATTGCACATGTTACCCTAAACACCCAAAATCGGTAAGTACCCGTTTTTACTAGTAAATATGTAAAGTATCTAAGAGCAACAGAAACTACGCGTTTTTACTAGTAAGAAACCGTTCTTACTAAACCAGTTGGGTAAACGTCGAATAAAATGATTACATCGGCCTTTTACTACAATTTTCAGCTAAAACCCTTTCTTACTAAAAACATATAGGTAAATATCCGAATTTGTATAATAAAAATGTCAAATATATAATATAATAATAATAGTAATAGACACACACTAATAAGATATTTGCAATGAGAGAAATTTATAAGGGTATGATATAAATAATATAATTATATCTTATAAATCAACCAACTTTTTAAGGTATTTTAAGACGGATTTTTAACACATAACTCATTACAAAAAGTGTCATACATACACTACTTTAATAATACACTATAATTAAGCAGATATATTGAGATTTATTAGTATATTACAATAAAAAATATTAACTACTTACTAATACTAATTGAATTCACTGCCCTCGAGCCAAAGGATAAATATTAATTTCGATTTAATAAAACTATTCTTTTTCTATGGTAATCATTGGAAATTTAATCATAAAAAAATACTTTTAGATACCTTGATTTTATATCTTCAATATAGTCAAGGCATATTTTTTTAAATTCACTCTATTTATGAGAAATTTAATAAATGCTGAACTGCTAATAGTTCTTTTTAGTTGATTTGCTCTCTTATAAAATTCATTAGAGCCTTAAGAAAAATAGTTATTGAAAGGCAAATGAAGGGTCTAAAATATAGAAAAGTTTGTTTTATTAATTTCTATATTATGAAACTGTAATTAAATAAAAACCAAGAATTACTTACTGACTGCGCAGAGTAAAACTTGACGCCCTATAAAAATAAAACACAGTTCAATATGATTCGCCTTAATGTAAATTATGTCCTAAAATTGCAACAAAATAATTTAAAAAAATGAAAAACCGCACTTTAACACGCGTTTCCCGCCAAAATGCCGCGAGCGGGACTTAAGCGACGAGCGACGAGTGACGCGGTCAGGCGCCGAACTAATTGAAATCATACCATATTTATGATTTTATCATAATTGGTGTCCGAATGACGTTTTCTGATATCAGCATCTTCGGAATTTTTTCTAAAATAACTATAAAGCAAAGACCATATTACTTGATGCAGGATGTATTTATGTATCAGCGGCCATATACTAACAGAAACGCATCCATGTTTTTCACGGGTTTTCCGGCCAACGGCGAGCGCATTAAGGCACCACCAGTCCCTAAAACGTGTTTTGTAACGTATTTTGGTGCATTTTGTTGAAGTTATTCCCAACAAATGGCTAAAACTAAAAATACCACAATATTCTACATATATTAATTTAGTACTTTGCTTAAAAAAAAACCGAAATACACCTTATTATAGTAATGAAAATAAATAAATAAGAAAGTGTTGTTTTTTTCTTGCAACGATTTTCTTTTAAGTTGTGTAAGTGACGCGAACCTAATTTTTCTTTCTAAAGATAGACAATATAATAATCTAGGACATTACTTAAAAAAAAACATTTTTTTCAAATGATAATAATTATTTAAATACAAAAAACATGTTTCATCGATTCCAAATGTAACGAATTCGCGGTCGGCGAGTATATCCGTCTCTTTTCTACGCGTCAATGTTCGAATAAAGCCTACTCTTTCTAATCGCAAGGACAAATGCGTCCCGGGACGCATTAAGAAATTTATGGTACCTATTATATCATAGTTTTATATAGTAAGTTTTTTATTTTTAAATATTTTTTGTTGTCTTACACTAAAAGTTTTTTTAATTAGACCTTATTAGAAACCTCCTCAAGCAATCGCCTACAATATGCAAAAATAATCGAAATCGCTCAAGTCAATCGTGTTTTTTCTTTTGCTGACGGAAAATTTACTATAAAAAAGTTACTATACTATATGTAGTATAACACTACTTTATATTGAATATTTATTTACCTGTATATTTAAAAAAAATGTTTATTTGTTTATTTAATAAGTATATTAAGTGTTAACGAGTAGACACGTGTATATTTGTGCCTTAGTTAATTTTTATATTTTTCACAGGGCTTTGCGCAGATCTCTTGTATGCTCACTTCATAAATAACCTTCCTTAGAACAGGTAACTCTTACCTAGTTAGTAAGGTTACAGACTTGACCTCATCGGCCAACATTAAATATTAAAAAAAAACAAAGCATTATGTTTTTTAGCAAAAGAAAACATATTGTTATAAAAAGTGTTTATTTTATTAAATATTTCAGTTCATCGTCATGTTGGTATTTAGATGTTGCTGGCGTTGTATGGTTGTAGTGGGTGAAGGGTCCTTAATCAGACTTCGTTTTTGGAGTCGATGGCGGAGTGGACTGAAGACTCTTTCGAATTTCGCTCAGGTATTTCGAATACTTCTTGGCGACTTCGTCCAAGTCCTCTTTGACTTTGGCCTTCAGCCGATCTCGTTCTTTCGGGTCTTTTATCTAAAACAACAAAGACTCAGTTTCTAAATGTCAATTTAGTATTTTCTTTGATAAAAAAATTTGAAAGCGATCTGCCGGGAGGAAGTTTATAAAACTGACGATAGAGTAGGTTTGACTATGGATAATGGAATATCATAAACAGTACTATGAATCGCTCTTACCTAGTTAGAAAGGTAACAGACCTTATCAAATCTACCAACATGACTGATACCTAGGTACTTTTATTTTAATGTTTAGTTTAAGTAAAATTAAACATTATGTTTAATAAAAACTTGTGAATTTGAATCAAACATAATGATTCAATCGTGTGTCAATCAATATTTATGTCCCCTTTGATATTTATAAGGCTCTTAAAGAGACGGTATTTTTAATTTTATTACCTACAGACGTAATTTTATTTTTTTGTATTTTTATTATTATTTATTACGAGAATGTATCCAATTGCCTCCGACTGTAAAATAAATAAAAAAGGTAGGAAAAATACAAAAGAACTGTGTGTTATCTATCTTAGATCTCGCAGAGCTATATTAACCAATATTAACCTATATTTTCGATTTGATAAATCTTTTACTTCCGTATATATATAATAAAAGCTTATTAAAACAAGCCAACGGACCATATTCCATTGCTCGTTCATTCCCTCCACTAGAGCATCACGATTCTTCTTGCTGATCATTTCCTCGAACTTCTCGAGCGCCTGTATTAAGTTGACCTTCCACTCTCTTTCCTCTTCGACCTTCGGATTTCTCTCCGGGGCAGTGCCACTTTGCGATGCGTCCATCTCCGCGAACTTGGCTCTCATGTCGGTCATCATTTTGGTCGTCGCCTGAGTGGTCATCTCGAGAAACTCTTCGAATTGCTTTTTGGCATCCAGCCTCACGTCGCGTTGCTGACTAGAATCTGACGCCGGTTCACTTTCTGATCTGTTGCCTAATCTATAAGAGACAAACAGCTTTTAATATTTATATAGGGTGATGATTTTAGAGGCGTGGTTTTCAAGAAGAGATAAAACGCATATAATTTGATGTTATGGCTAAGAATTTAGTTTTATTATAAAGATAAGGGTTTGCCATTATGTTTTAAAAATGATTTCGGGTAAGTGGCCGCCGCGGCTGACTCGAACAAATTCCAGCCGAGAGGCCCAATTTTCAACCACTTTTTGCAGCAAGTTGGGCCGTATGTCAGCAATAACGCGCCGAATATTCTCTTCCAAGGCGTTAATCGTGTCCGGCTTATCTGCGTAGACAAGCGACTTCACATAACCCCACAAAAAATAGTCCAGCGGTGTTAAATCGCACGATCTTGGAGGCCACGCCACGTTGTTCAGGAGTAAGTCTATTCATTATGAAATGGCAAACCAAACTGAGCATAAATCAAGTGACAGCTGTCAAAAACACCAACTACGAAAAAAGTAGTACCAGATTGAAAACCACGCCTCTAAAAAAAACAGCCCTATATAAGATAAAACTATGTTTTGAGCTCTCGTGTTAAATGTTATCTCTAAGTGTTGATATAAGGTTTATAAGGAAACACTCCCTGCCGATTTTACGCAATAAATAACTAAATTCAGGTTTTCTGGTTAATAAAAACTGCCTTCCAGAAAGCATCTGCTTCTAGGAACATTTCATTCTACGTTTAGCATAGTGCTCTAATACGATGTGGTATAGTTTTATTCATAACACCCGGGTCCAACGAGTGTTTTTGAAGAGTTCACAGAAGAGTCTTGGCGATACATAGAACTTAAATTGTTAAGTAATTATGGATGTTAGATTTTAAACGAAATGAATGTGTTTTAAAAATGTGGTTCACAAATTCTGTGGCTACTCTAATGATCTGCAATCTATAGTTTTGATGATGATGACTATTCAAAATGGTTTATTCAATATTTGTGCAGTCTGACACTGGTTTGAGGTCCCGTTTTTGGATGCAGCTGAGAGTCTGCATCCCCAGCAGGCACCTATAGGTGCGAGTGGATAGCGTTTCGCTGTAATAATTAGCAGAGCGTATCCCATCGTCACATCCTGAAAAGTGTTTTGTCTCTAGCATACCTCTCGACGAGGTTCTGGTATCCCTGCTCCATCGAAGCGGCCAAAGATCTCAACCTGTCATTTAGGGCTTCTGCCGTGTTCTCGGCCGCGTGGCTCTGCCCGGCGCTGCTGAGGGCCTTCCCCAAGGAGTTCAGCGCATCGTCCACGTACGAAGCCCAGCTACGAGCCTCTTCCCTTGAAGAGCTTCCATTATCTCTCCCATTTGACATTTCGCTACGAATTTGGTAGTTATCTATAAAGCAACATAAAATTATTTTTAAAATGTCACAAAATATATATTTGTCAATAAGCAAAAAAATAATATTGCAAATATTATTCCCAGATTCGTACGGTGACAAATTCCCTTCGTGTGCACAAAGAGGTTTTATTTTCATGTTATATAGGTAGACGCAACGATCTTTTGAAACATATATAGATACGGCATGTCATATTAATCGTCCTTGTAAAAACCCAACACTGATAGATTCCCGTCGCCGTTCCGCGCACCGCAACACCCCGCCATGCTAGGAGTGTACTTGGCGCAAAGTGGCGTACTTGGCGTGGAGCGTTTTTAACCCTCGGTTGCCGTATCTATATGTTTTAAAAGGTTGTTGGGTTCACGGGACAATGCCAGAAATAACCGTAAATGGGAGGATTATTAACAAAATATGCACACTAACATTGTTTCAAAATATTGTATCAATTGCTATTCATTGGATCGTTCTTGTATTTGACATTTGACCCGGCAGACCTCCGGATTCAGACTTTACGAGGCCAAAAATAAAAGCATAAGATATATTTTTTAGTATTAAATCAAAATTATTTTAGTTTTAAAAAAATTTGTGAATAATAATATGATTAACCTAAAACTAGCAAACATAACGACCGCGAGACGTCATCTCGCATTTATTTTTTTTACATTTAATGAAGATGTGTATAATTTAAATTAAAACGTCATTTACTTAAATGTACCTAAAATGTAATTTCACAAACAATTAGGCAACTCTTCAGTGTGAAATTTATTTGCGTTTAAATAAAGGGGAATTACTCGCAAAAATAAGATTTAAGATTTCAGTTATTAGGCATCAGGAGCTGGTCGATGTTTTACTAGAGTTTGGGCCATTGCGTACAAATGTACCTACCATGGAATTACGCCTGTGATTTTGTAAGTTAGGTGTGCCATTGGGTGACAATGATATTATTTGATTACATACAAATAAATATATAATTGTGTATATAAGTTTTTTGCCCATTTTTTTAATTTTTTGATAAAGCGTAGGATAGCAAAACAACGAATGAATTACTATCCTACGCTTTATCAAAAAATTAAAAAAAAAAAACAATATTGTCAAAGATTGTGTAATTTATCTTTTCAGGCGATTTGCCGCTATTAAAAAAACAATCATCAAATATAAGTCCCATAACTTTAGAACTCAATTATACAATTATCTATTTATATAAATATAAAGGTGTTTTTTTAGAGGCGTGGTTTTCAAGAAGAGATAAAACGCATATAGTTTGATGTTATGGCTAAGAATTTAGTTTTATTATAAAGATAAGGGTTTGCCATTATGTTTTAAAAATGATTTCGGGTAAGTGGCCGCCGCGGCTGACTCGAACAAATTCCAGCCGAGAGGCCCAATTTTCAACCACTTTTTGCAGCAAGTTGGGCCGTATGTCAGCAATAACGCGCCGAATATTCTCTTCCAAGGCGTTAATCGTGTCCGGCTTATCTGCGTAGACAAGCGACTTCACATAACCCCACAAAAAATAGTCCAGCGGTGTTAAATCGCACGATCTTGGAGGTCACGCCACGTTGTTCAGGAGTAAGTCTATTCATTATGAAAAGGCAAACCAAACTGAGCATAAATCAAGTGACAGCTGTCAAAAACACCAACTACGAAAAAAGTAGTGCCAGATTGAAAACCACGCCTCTAAAGAAAACAGCGAGCGGTGGCGAGTTAGACTAGGCCCACCTGCGCCGATGCGCCCATGTGCGGCAGCCCTATTAATCCTCATCATTATGTGCCCATAAACGCTGATGGATTACGCGACGAAGTTCTGTCATAATGCCGCCCATGTGCGGCGGTCTTAGTTTCATTGCTCGCCATTTTGGGCTGCTAAATCAATAAGCGAACTCATTAATTTTATTGCAGGCCTATTCAATAAACCAAACGATGGTTGATTCCGATATTTATTTATTATATATTCAATAGGTTAGTTGTAGGACGAACTCAGTGTCAAAAGATGATTTGCAACCATATACTATGTGTTTCACCGTCAAAATATATTCAAAGTTGTCGGAAAAGACATTAAAATGGGAATGGCGTACAGTTTAGGTCCTTTTTAACTTTAAAATTATTATTTTTTGGAAAAACGCAACCAATATAAACGACCCCTTCTTATAACTTAGTTCGCACTCATTCAGTATGTTCGAAAAGTGTTTAGAAACTTCACCGCATTTATATTTACGTGGTAAACCCGCCGCCCGCCCAAGTGGTAAGAATACCAATTAAGTTTGTTAAGGCAACACGATCGCTTCACTCCCCCGGGCATATTCCCGTTTCCCGACCGAGTGGGGGGGGGCGGTTAACCACTCCAGCTACCAGTTAGTTAGTATCTCCCAACTGTCCGTCGATGACGGATTACCGCGGTCCGGGAGATTTCTGGGGGCGAAGAACGTCGGCTAATCTAATCGTGAACTACAACACGACGGTTTATTTGCATTGTCGTATAGGTATATTATATAACCTTCAC
Organism: Neomicropteryx cornuta; assembly: GCA_020383195.1. NCBI lineage: Eukaryota > Metazoa > Arthropoda > Insecta > Lepidoptera > Micropterigidae > Neomicropteryx > Neomicropteryx cornuta. The sequence continues at coordinate 413,035 of JAHKQU010000030.1, forward strand.
GGAATGTGTCAAGACAATTTAACTGAAATTCGTCAAAAAAGGCAATGTGTGTCGGCTTCAGACTAATCCCAGTTATCGTTCAAACGTAAGACTACCCTCGCATCGCGACTATTATGGAAAACTACCGTTAAAATAGCAAAAAGGCTTAGTTGAGCAGCATCCAAAATGCAAGCTGATGTGACCACAAATGGACCCGGTGCAGTGTGTGGTTAAGATTTGCGAAAGATGGTGTTACTTCGATTCTATTTAAGAACTTTTCTTTAGTAAATTTACTAGAAATATAGTATGTCGGTATACAACTGTAATTTATTTATTATATTTATATATATTCATCGGTAAACTCACAGCGCTACATTAATAAAAAACATATAAAGCAATAATCAACATTCGGACAGACATTTGCGATGAAAGCAAAATTTAGCTTTGGGCGAGTAGATTGGTATTCATATGCAAGATTTGACGCCAGTCGTTACGTTACTACTGATGGGTACACCCTAAGCAAAATCAAGCGAATCGGCGTTTTCCTGGTGCCTAAACTATATTTGTAATTTTTTACAAATATTTGTTGTAAAATTGGCAGTAAATCTGTGGTATTATAGTGCCCGCTAAAACATCTGAAAGGTTCTGGGTAGATACCTGCTTCTTTCAAATCAAACGAGTCTGAAACTGACTCGCCACTCGCTCGCTGTCAGTTTAACGTTTGTCTAATGCCAATAATGCGTTATACAAACGCCAAAATGACAGCGAGCGAGTGGCGAGTCATCTTCAGACTAGCCCCGCAGATTCGGTTCGAATGTGATCTTTTAGATACGACCTTCTATAGCATATAAATATAGGATGATGATTTTAGAGGCGTGGTTTTCAAGAAGAGATAAAACGCATATAATTTGATGTTATGGCTAAGAATTTAGTTTTATTATAAAGATAAGGGTTTGCCATTATGTTTTAAAAATGATTTCGGGTAAGAGGCCCAATTTTCAACCACTTTTTGCAGCAAGTTGGGCCGTATGTCAGCAATAACGCGCCGAATATTCTCTTCCAAGGCGTTAATCGTGTCCGGCTTATCTGCGTAGACAAGCGACTTCACATAACCCCACAAAAAATAGTCCAGCGGTGTTAAATCGCACGATCTTGGAGGCCACGCCACGTTGTTCAGGAGTAAGTCTATTCATTATGAAATGGCAAACCAAACTGAGCATAAATCAAGTGACAGCTGTCAAAAACACCAACTACGAAAAAAGTAGTGCCAGATTGAAAACCACGCCTCTAAAAAAACCATCCCTTACATAGTGTTTCTTTTAAATTTTTTATAGTTGGTTGTTAACTTTCTGCAATTTCTGTAGTTTCTATAATAAAAATGTTTTATTAGCAGGTTGATCTATATCGATAGTTAAACCGACAAAAAAATGTTCATAAATGTTTAAACATATTCCGAAATTAGTTTAAACTTAGCGCCCAACTGAACGTGACTTCACCTAGTTCAAGTTTACTGTATCTCCGATAGATCGATGCACTGGCACGACGGTTTTCTAAACTTTTTCTGGGCAATTAACGGCTAAGACGAGTGCCGCAGACGCTAGCCTGAAATGAGGAGCGAAGCGATCTTTCCCTGTTGCTAAGTTTAAATTTGCGTCCGAAGTATTTCATTATTAATAATTTATTAGATAAATGGGAAGGCGACATTCTAAAATAAGAAATCTTGCGAAATCGCCATACTATACACAGTAACAAATGTCCTAGAATGTATAGCAAACTTGTTGATATTATAAAATCGTCAAAATAACAGTTTCAGTGACATGACTTAAGTTATAGGGTTTCAATTGGAGGTCATGATTAGAAAATAAATACTCATTGTTCAAACACTTTCGGATTGATTGATAATTCTATCGCTTTGAGGAACGCGTGCTCTTTAGAGTCGTTTGAAAGATAGGTTAGAAATAGTTCGTGCTGTTGTGTGTATAAATAAATAAATACATATGCCTGGGTCCCTGGCTAATGTGAGAATCGCTCGTATGTGGCTCGGTCAAACAAACGGTCGGTTTGAGGTATAATTAAGTGCTAAAAATCATTACTTTTTATGTACCCATAGCAATAGATTATACAAAAAATATCCTTCAATATTATTGCCCATATAAATACCATTTTTGGTTGAATATAAGCTATTTTCGAGTGCTTATGGTTATGTGTTCTAATGTTAGAATCTATTTTCATGGAGGTTACGCACTAAAATCAAACGTTTCGAAATATTCTTTATGGTTTCTTCATAAAAAGAAAATCCCTGTATAAATAGCTGTATTCACAGCGTTTTTGTCTCATCCGCACGTGCTATTCGGGAGTCTCCGCCTCATGAAGTAGCGCTTTTGTGCTACCATTGAACATTGCTTAGTCGTGAATTGCCTGACTCGTTAAGGTAATCTTTTAAAAGGCCTCGTGGTTCAGTGTAATAGTATCAGAATGTATGGAATGCTCTTGGAAAGCGTTCAGCACTTCGTGCAGGTGAGTGAAACATGTTTTTTGTATTTAAATAATTATTATCATTTGAAAAGAATGTTTTTTTTTTAAGTAATGTCCTAGATTATTATATTGTCTATCTTTAGAAAGAAAAATTAGGTTCGCGTCACTTACACAACTTAAAAGAAAATCGTTGCAAGAAAAAAAACAACACTTTCTTATTTATTTATTTTCATTACTATAATAAGGTGTATTTCGTTTTTTTTTAAGCAAAGTACTAAATTAATATATGTAGAATATTGTGGTATTTTTAGTTTTAGCCATTTGTTGGGAATAACTTAAGTAAATTGAATTGTATTTCCCATATGCTCCATTTTAACTTAAATACTTTCATGTATAAGTAGCTACTATCCCCGCCTACTAAATCTGTCCTTTGGCCAAACGTCTGCCGTTGCATCTTTCAATTCGAAAAATACAAATGCAAAATGGATGTTTGCGTGTGTGATTGATGCACTTGAAAAACAAGAATTTCACTCAAGAATTGTTCAATATTAAACAATGAAACTGACAGTTCGATAATGCGCTCACAGGTTTATCATATACGAATTTCAAAAATATGACAGCACAGCTATTGGAACATATTATTTATTACTGGCCAGATAAAATTAATACAACTCATCTATGTGCGCAAAAAGAAACGTTCCAGAAAGTGTCACACAATTATTATTATTAAATTGAAATTGTCGGTAAAAACTAAAATAATGTTCAAATTTATCATTATATTTTTTTTTTATTTTAATCTACCCAGACTTAAAAACTACCCCACTGTCGCCTCTATGGAGATAGGAAATGAAGCAACCCATCACATGTTGGTACCACAGGCGCAAGAAGTCTGGCTGGGAAATGCTTTTAACGACGCCTGTAGGATCTAGAAGCTACTAGAAGCAGTTGATATTATATGATAGATACAGATGTCATTGCTATACTTGTTTTGCAGACCGTGTAATCCGTGAGTTTATGCTGGTCAGGTGAGTGTTTAAAACGGCAAACCTTGAGGGAAGATTTTACTTTAAAACGGCCTTATTGCCTACATATTATAGTCCCATCAGTTGTTTTGTATTTACAAGTATAATTTTAACCTACAATTTGTCGTTGCAGTTGGAATACGGAGAGGAGATCTGGAACCATGTTCTGCGAGAAGTTGGAAACGACTGCACCGTCTTCACGACACAAGAGGTGCCAACCCGCTTACCTTTTCCGTCGGTTATTTTTGTCTCGACACAGTCGACAGTGCTGAGAAAAGCACTGTGATCATTTTAAGTGAAAGCTAGGTTTGAGATATCATATAATAAATATTGCGTTGTATATAGGGTTTTTTTTTTAGAGGCGTGGTTTTCAATCTGGCACTACTTTTTTCGTAGTTGGTGTTTTTGACAGCCGTCACTTGATTTATGCTCAGTTTGGTTTGCCATTTCATAATGAATAGACTTACTCCTGAACAACGTGGCGTGGCCTCCAAGATCGTGCGATTTAACACCGCTGGACTATTTTTTGTGGGGCTATGTGAAGTCGCTTGTCTACGCAGATAAGCCGGACACGATTAACGCCTTGGAAGAGAATATTCGGCGCGTTATTGCTGACATACGGCCCAACTCGCTGCAAAAAGTGGTTGAAAATTGGGCCTCTCGGCTGGAATTTGTTCGAGTCAGCCGCGGCGGCCACTTACCCGAAATCATTTTTAAAACATAATGGCAAACCCTTATCTTTATAATAAAACTAAATTCTTAGCCATAACATCAAATTATGCGTTTTATCTCTTCTTGAAAACCACGCCTCTAAAATCATCACCCTATATAATAGGTAATTAAGGCCATGTCAACAAATATAAATATTTTTTCTTTCTATAATTAGCCTTAGTTTATGATCGTAGATTTATTTTTTCGCGCATCTTTTGGTTCTCATGTTTTTGATGATTAAACATATTTTTATACGCTTTTTGTATGCCGGTGAACCGGCCGGTAGAACCACTTTCTCTTAACTTGCGGAGTTGACATGTCGGTTCAGTCCTGACGTCAATGCATTTTTATGGTAAGCATGACCTGATTCTACGCCCAGGAATGGCTCCAGACGAAGAAACTCCTCGACACGAAATCGTATATACGCATTCAAGCATTTAAATAAAAGCTTGTTTGTAAAAATGTGTATTTTGAAAACCAAACCTAATTTGGCGAAAAATCACCTTAAAAAAAATGTGCTTTTTTTATTGCAACGCACCAGATCTACTCGGACACCCTGATACCCCGCCTGGCCGCAGCCCTGGCGAAACTGATGAATAGGGCGCTGTCAGAGGAGGACAGCAGCTCGCTGAAACAGCGACATCCTCGTCGTGCCAGCGAGGAGAGCATCTCGGCTATCTTCGCCAAATGCACGAGCTACGTCCGAAGCTCCACGACTGAAAATGTCAGAACCACGTCCGACGACTTTATGATGTTCTTCGGAAAATGCTTCGTGAGATTCTTCAGTAATTACGGGTAGGTCATTTAAGAAATGACATCTATTTCTTCCTCGGAACGGGCATAGCCTAATTTGCTAATACTATGCTTAGTAATTATTATGGTGCTTCGTTAAAAGTTGTAATTTTATAAAATAAATAAAAAAACTGTTTTTGTTGTGCATAGGTATGTCTTTGCTCTTGGGAGCATAACCTAAAACCGGAGATCAGAGCAAGTTTCATTTTGCAGCTCAAAAACAAAGGTTTATATCGAAAACCAAAATATACCACGTGATAACCAAAGATCTATTAGGCTAAGTTAGGACCCTGACGCAGTTTGTTCTCCCCTACCGCAAGCACACCAGGGTTCGTCGACAAGCCCAAATTCGGAAGGCTTTTCTTTGAGCCTGCCATGAGCGGCTGGAGAAGTGATCAAACTCCAGGAAATTGCTAGTCATGCGTTCCGCGATGGATGGTAAGAAACAGTGAGTCAGACGACCCGTTCCTCCAGAGTCCCAACTCCCTTGAGTAGCAGATTAGTCTCAGCAGGGTCCGGACGCTTGTCAAATTAATCCCAATAACATTAAGGCGCCCCGGGACGCCTTTGTCCTTGAGATTAGAAAGAGTAGGCTTTATTCGAACATTGACGCGTAGAAAAGAGACGGATATACTCGCCGACTCATTTGGAATCGATGAAACATGTTTTTTGTATTTAAATAATTATTATCATTTGAAAAAAATGTTTTTTTTTAAGTAATGTCCTAGATTATTATATTGTCTATCTTTAGAAAGAAAAATTAGGTTCGCGTCACTTACACAACTTAAAAGAAAATCGTTGCAAGAAAAAAACAACACTTTCTTATTTATTTATTTTCATTACTATAATAAGGTGTATTTCGGTTTTTTTTAAGCAAAGTACTAAATTAATATATGTAGAATATTGTGGTATTTTTAGTTTTAGCCATTTGTTGGGAATAACTTCAACAAAATGCACCAAAATACGTTACAAAACACGTTTTAGGGACTGGTGGCGCCTTAAAGGAGGTCATTTTTCTATTTCTAAATATGAGGATGGGAAGGTAATTCTTAGCACTCAAATTATACCCCAAGGTATAATTATAGGCCAAGCTATGCCAGTCGCGCTTGTAAAACTATAAAATAAATACTATTTATTTGAGTTTCTCTATTTCATACAACATAATACATAATACACACCAATTTAACAGTTTTCATAATACAGTTAACATAGTAAGTGAACAGTTACAGAATAATTGAAATAATCTTACTAGTTTATATTGGTGCCGTGACCAGGATAAAATGAGATTTATAAATCAAATAATTTAAATAGGAGATTTAGAAAAGTCACTATTTCATTTTTCTGTTGACCAATCCTATCAAAAATATAGGGGTTTTTTTTTACCACTCATTTCCATCTATATTAGCATTTCCTTAAAATATTTATCCGTTCGCAGTTACGAAGAATTGATAAGTTCAACCGGTCGCCACTTTTGTGACTTCCTTCAGTCCATGGATAATCTACACCAGAGAATGAGGTTCACCTATCCTCGCATGCGATCAATTACCATGACTGTAACAGAATATGATGATAAGGGCGCCAATCTGCTTTACAAGTCCACCAGGAAGGGGTTCTCACACTATCTTATGGGTATAACAAAAGATACATTTTTACAAATACCATCCGTATCAGTGGTTAATTTTCAGATACAAAATATTATTTTCTCGGTGAATATAAAATTATGTGTTCATAATTTCCAAAATATGTGTATTAACTTTCATCTATTTATAGCATTTTATCTAAGTCATTAGTGGGGAATTTTTACAACATATTAATAAAATTAAATCGTTAATGGATATTTTTATATGGTTAATAAAGGAGTCAATTAAATAGAATTTAGTTATACAGAAAATCATGGAAAAAAAATATAGAGATTGATATTTTAAAATTAAAAGTTTTAGAAGTCTTCTTGTAGCTGTCCAAATAAGATAATAAATGTGAATGTAAGATAGTTTTTGATGAGGATAGTGCTAATGGTATCACAAACAGATAGTTACACAAAATTTGGAGCTTTCCTCCAATATAGAGGGCGAGAAGGTGGGCGGCTTCTGTGTCGGAGGGAAGAGGAGCTCGAAGACCAGCTGCTGAGGAAGTCGTTCGGTGGAAGCTGGCAGATCGTCGTCGAAACTCGTGGATGTCTGATGGAATACTTGAGAACATTTATGTTATATTTATACAACATATGAATAATAAGATTGTTGATTATTGACAAACTAAATATCATCCAATACATAGAATAAATAGTGTTTGGGTGGATTATGGATTATGAACATTTTTTTATATGTTATGTTTACATAAATATACATTTGACATATTCAATTATAGTGAAATTTACTGTATATATATAATGCAAAAATTAAAGAAAAGAGAGGTACACTTAAATATAAATTCAATGCTTATTATTTACGGTTTTCTGATGCATTTTGAGTTAATTTGTGATACATTAATGTGTTATTTTCGTCAGGTCAACTACAAGAGGTGGCAAAAAACTTCTTTAGCCTGACCTTAAAAGTGCATATCCTATCAGAAGAAATTGATAAATCGGGTCACACGAGGGTGCTTTTGAGACTCAACTTCAACAACAGAGATTATGTAAGAGTTTTATAAACCATTAATACAAAATGTATTTTTTTTTCTTACCCATCTGTAATTTATTAAGTTGGATCCTTTTATTCCTACCTCTTGGATTTAGAACTTAATTCTGTTTCCAGATGAATGTGGTGGCGAAGAGAGGGTGCGAAGAACAGGGCACCCTTCCTGATGTTCACGCTAGTTTTCTCATGAAACTGTTTCCCTTCGCCGTCATGATGGACCGGGATATGAATATTATGCTGGCTGGAGATAAAGTATGTTAATCATAAATTATATCAGGTCTGGAACCATTTCGGAAATTATGCCCTACACTACTTGTATGTTAGTTTCTATAAAATCTCACTACCGCTGTCAGAAAAAACAAGAGTAAGTCATGCAAAGAAATTTGGAATCCTGGTCATCGTGGGATTTCAGGTAATGACATTTCTGACTGTACTGCGAAAGCCGCTATTTCAGATGGAGTCTCATTTCTCCCTGATATTCCAATGGAAGACCTCATTCCCAACCTCAATTCCTCTATGTTTCAAAATTGGTCTCAATCTTGATTAATTTCATCCCGCACTAAAAGTTATTTCTATGCCTGGATTCAACATTTTATTCCTACTCAACCTTCGTTTTCCAAATTCCCAAAACTTAAAGTGGAAGTTTCTTCAAATATTCATATGAGAGTCGGTCATTGCTGTGTCCCATCTGACCTTTACATAGCATTTACATTTTCAGCCAATCTGGCAAAGCAGCCTCCAAAGAAGTAGACTAAAGTAAGCATTCGATTGCATACCACCCATGGGAATCTTCTTTCTAGAAACCGGAAAGTGGCTAAAAATCTTTACCAATATATGCCTCCACTCTCCCGACCTCGCCAAAAGCTTGCGATGAACAATAAATGGATGCCAAAGAATAGCAATAAATAGTCAAGGTTAGGATGAAATAGGAAAATTCATATTAATTTCTACAGCAAAACGTTTATATTTATAGCTCGTCCAAACATGGGGTGGACCGTGGTCTGCCATTATCGGATTTCCTGCATCAGAACTGTTGCGGGTGCGAAAACCTGTTGATGTATCATTTCTATGGGAAGATGTAAGTAAAAACATAATATATGCAAAGTCTAAAAGCACCTTTGATACTTACAAAGCCAAGCATGAAAATGTGGTAAAAGTTTTCCTGAAGAGGTGTGGGTGGCATTTTATCACCTACTCTCTAACTTAATGACAGCAGCACAGTCTGATGGTGGCATGTTGCTCCCACTCTACCAAGGATGAGTCTTCTACTCATCTTTGTAAGCCCCTTTCAGTCAAATCCCTCCATGTCTTTAAAGGAACCATCATGCCTTCGCTGTCATTATCAGTTGAAACGTTGAAAGATTGAGTTTAATCTGAACAAGTCACAACCTACCACATATACTAAAAATTCTAATCTGGTTGATATCTTCGACCACTGTGTTTATTTATTTAACAGGTTTCCCCATGAACACATTTAATTTATAAAGAAATATAATACTTAAAGAAAAAAACAACGGAATTTAATAAATCGACTGCTCTCCCAATTGGACTATACTTGTATGGTACGACACGCTAATCGCCTAAATAGCGTGTGCTTCCGCACTCTAGTAAAACGGTCCGGAACAAAGAAACCAATCTCTCCTAGTACTATAGAATTATTATTATTATTATTGTTTGTTGAGCAAGCAGCTATTTAGCTGATGTGCTCACATCTCATTCACAGTTACTAGCGATTTGCCTGATTCAAGAAATTTATCAAGGCGGCTCTTGAACTGGTTTACACTTATAGCTTCCACCACTTCCTGTGGTAGCCGATTCCAATTATCCACAACTCTATTGGAGATAAAATTCTTCCTAGGATTAGTGGAACAAGGAGATTTAGATAACTTCATTGAATGGCCGCGAAGTTGCGTGTTTTGGTTAAACATGAATATGTCCTTAATGCTTAATTCTCGATAATTCTGCGAATAATTTAAAAAAAAATAGTTGTTATGTTGTTGTGATGTTTACACAAAAAATACTTTATGTGGATAATAATTATATAAAGCATGTTTTTACTTATACACACTATTTATTATGTTACAAAATTGTGAAGATAAAAACTTTTACGCTTTCTTCTAGATAGTAGTCAAGCAGAATGTCAGCTGGGAGATGGAGTTAGTGCGTTACGCTGGTGTCTGCTCCTCTTCACCATCGGGCACATCATTGCTGGATGCGAGACGCGGAAGTCAGGGTGCACGCAGTGTCCTTTTGAAGGGACAGATGAGGCAAATTGCAGAAGTCAGCGCCATTGTCTTTCTGTGCAGTCCAGTGTAAATATTTATACAGGTGTTTTTAAATTAAGGGCACTCCTTTTAGGATCTTGATCTATACCGACAATCAAACATTAATCAGCAAAAATATTGGAAAATGTCTCTTAATTATGAGAAAAATGACTTCAAAATTTTATGTTTGGGAGCGCGGTTGATGGAGCGAGACCAGTCAGTTACCTTTGAGCACGTGGTTCAGAAAGCACTTCGAAGAATAACAAAAGTTTTTTATATTATTTAGATTCCGTAGTCTACTCGCGGAATAGTGACACCGTTCATGAATCTGTTTGATGAATGAACGAATCAAATGAATGAATCAATGAATGAATGAATGAATGAATGAATCTGTTTGATGAATGAATCAAAAAAAAAATATTATTTACAAGCTTTTATTTAGCTTGCAATGTTCGTTAAGTCTGTTTAGATCAAATCTTGCAAGCTGGATTGGGACCACTTCCTCTTATCCTACGGAGTTGAAATTTTTGCATGCTGCTTCAGTTCCGATGATAATGCATTTTTGTGGTAAGCATGACCTGATTCCTTCACCCAGGAATGTCTTCAGACTAAGGAACTCTTCAACGGTCAACAGCACAAACACAAAATTTTGTATACGCATGTATTAAAATGTTTTTTTTTACTAATTTATTTATTATTATTATCGATGAACGAAGAGCACATTGCTAAAAGGCCCGTATTGAATATAGCTTCAATGTCAAGACCACCTCTATATCTTTTTCTTATAATAAATATAGTATTATATGTTAAACTAGAATGGCTATGACACCCTGTAGCTATCATATAATATCAACTACTTTTATACATTGTATAGTAGTAGAAAATTATTTAACCAGAACCGGACGTCTTACGGCCATACCCTACAGGCGTATTAAAAGCATCTTCCCACCAGACTACTTGTGCCTGTTTGCAGTTCCAACTTGTAATGGGTTGCTTCATTTCCTATCTCCACTTGTGCCTGCGGCACTTTTAGCCTGAAACCTGAAACGGGAATGGGACAAATGTCACTCAATCAAGCGGAATATTGACCTAGCCGCCCACTGCGATCACAATACCTCATACGGAGGGACCCTTCGCTACAGAAAGGTGCAAGTGCGAGAGAAAGATGGAAAACTGAGTGGGAGAGTACCAATATACGCCACAAGTTTCTCATAGATGACCCAACAAAGAAACTGCCAGACTTCCATCTGCCGAGAAAAACATGGTGTATATTGAATAGGCTAGGACAGGTCACAAGCGAAGCGGAGAAAAGCTTAACAAATGGAGTGTCACACCTTCCCCATCATGTGATTGCGGTGCTCCAGTTCAATCTGCCGAACACATTGTGAACAATGTATTTCCTGTTATAAATTTTGACCGTTTATGTCACAGATTCAATGACCTAGACGAGCTACGAAGTGCAGGTCTGTTCTTAGCAGACCTCAACGGCCACGGCCTTGGGCGCGAACTCCTGCTGGCGGGTTGGCACCACTGCTCCCGAATAGAGCTGATGTACGAACGGACGAGAAGTCGGTCAGACTCCCTTCAGCGACTGCTTAAACTTCAGGACAGTTGGAAGAAACGAGGGGATAAACTGTTGTACTCCATGATTCCTAAGGAAGTAGGTATTTATTAGAATGCCATTGTATTAACAATACCTTACTAAATTAGAGTGGATTAGGGCATCTAACCATATACAGGGTGAACTGAAAGTCAGCAGTATCCTTTTAAGAGGTGATTCTCGAAAAATAATCACCTCTGGCGGTTAGGGGAGGAAGGCTCCCCACTGCCCCCCCCCCCCCCCGCGATAGGGCTTACCTACTATACAAATTCTGGGCACACCACTGTACACTACCCTACATTAGACGTCAAATTACAGATACTTTTAAAATAAAGTGAAACGGCGATAATTTTTACTCCGAGAAGTGCACTAAACCACTAATGTCAGATAATACCTGACAGACCTAATTGGTCAAATAAGTATTTTCTGTTCCATTTGCACTCACGAGCAATTGTTGTTGACACTTTTTATCCGCATTTTCTGTAAATAAATTTTAATCCGAAATGCATATAGGTAAATTCATGTTATAAAAGTGTAAATAAAATATTTCAAAATGTGAAAAAGCTGTATTTATTATTATTATTATTATTAGGGTAATTCAGTATTATAAATAATTAATTCCATTGCTAATTTAGGGCTAAAAATATAACAAAGAATGATAGCGTAAAAATGAACAAAAATAAAATTGATTAAATTTTTATGTCATCAAAGCTTCATATATTGGACTTAATTTTATCCGGTTATTAATTTTGTGTTTTTCTATGTATAGGGTGATGTTTTTAGAGGCGTGGTTTTCAAGAAGAGATAAAACGCATATAATTTGATGTTATGGCTAAGAATTTAGTTTTATTATAAAGATAAGGGTTTGCCATTATGTTTTAAAAATGATTTCGGGTAAGTGGCCGCCGCGGCTGACTCGAACAAATTCCAGCCGAGAGGCCCAATTTTCAACCACTTTTTGCAGCTAGTTGGGCCGTATGTCAGTAATAACGCGCCGAATATTCTCTTCCAAGGCGTTAATCGTGTCCGGCTTATCTGCGTAGACAAGCGACTTCACATAACCCCACAAAAAATAGTCCAGCGGTGTTAAATCGCACGATCTTGGAGGCCACGCCACGTTGTTCAGGAGTAAGTCTATTCATTATGAAATGGCAAACCAAACTGAGCATAAATCAAGTGACAGCTGTCAAAAACACTAACTACGAAAAAAGTAGTGCCAGATTGAAAACCACGCCTCTAAAAAAAACACTAAGAGAGTCTGAAGGAGTGTGTGTGTGTTAGGTGTGTGCAAGTATGTATGAAATATATAATTAAATAAATACCTATATAATTTCAAACCACTCTACTTATTAAGTACAGGCTAAAATTATGTATAGCTCGACGCAACATTAAATTCCGAGTCTAATTTATTCCGGAGCAATCGGCGGATACACTGTGATGGCACTCGAATATACAATTTCAGAATAAAGAATCTTACTAACAATTTTTACGGTTTGTTGTAACCTTCTCATTTTATTTATGCAAAAGGAGTCCTCTAAATAATTTGTGTGTCAGATAGCAGATCACCTTCGCAATGGCCAGGACCCTGTACTGGCTTGTCGAGCCTACCCGAGCCTCTGTGTGGTATTCTGCTCCTTGGACTACGTCATGCAGGACGGCAGGTCACCCTTTGATACAGTCCAGGATATAAATAAGATGTTCACAGCCTTGGACAGACTCATTGATTCCATGCCAGTATACAAGGTAAATATATGATTCAAGATTATCGATAGCTGATCGTGATGACCTGAATAAATCAACCCTTCACATTCCAGGTAGAGACAGTGGGCTCAGTGTATATGCTGGTGTCTGGATCAGGCCATGCAGGAAGTGAAGCGGCTGGTGCCGAGGGGTATGTGACTGCTGCATGTCGGGCGGCGCTTGGAGTCCTGTCGGTCTGCAAGAAAGCCACAGTGGGGATGCATGTAGGACCTGCTGTCACCGGAGTACTAGGGCGGAAGGTTCCCAGGTATTTGCTTATGCAAACCAAATTGCTTATTCTTTTTGGACGAAATTAATCACTATTCTCAAAATAGAAATATAAAATAATGTTAGCACCATAGAAAGAAAAAGGGCAGATGGCAATTTAGAAACCACGATAGGTTCGGCTGAATTTCCTTACTAATACTTTATATTTTTGTATTATAAGTAAAATATTTTATTAAAGCACCGAATTACGAGTAAAATATTAGTTTTAATTTGAACAGGTACTGTGTGATAGGTGACACCGTGAATACGGCATCTCGGATGCAGTCCTCGGGTGCCGCAGGTCGGGCCCAGCTGTCTGCTGCCGCCGCTCACACCCTCCCAGTCAACAGCTTCCGGCTGACATCGAGAGGAAAGATCAAGGTCAAGGTCTGTATTGAATAATCAAGCACTCTAGCATTAACCAACGATCCTCAGCTAGAAGGTTGTTTTTGAATGATTCCGTTGGTAACTTGCTTAATTGCGCTCCTGCATACAACACCAATGATCAATACAATAGTATAGTGTTAGAAAGCTCAGAAAAACTGCGCAAGCAGCTATTTAGCTGATATGCTCATTCTCGGTTACTAGCGGTTTGCCTAGATTCCACCATTACATGTGATGGAAAGAGCAGGGTTGCTACGGAAAAGAGCTTAGTTGCCATGGCAATCACTGACCGAGGTCCAGCCCATCCTGAAAGGATATAGGGACCATGTAAAGGAATAGGTTAATTACAGTAATCCTTGAAAAGAAATATGAAATAAGTTTGCAGGAGACATGGGGGAGGAGACTATAGAAAAGCTGGAGGATTTAGGGCTTAAAAATGGGTTTTTACATTTTTTACAGTACCAACTTTCACCCCATTAATAATAGCTCTTCCCTTTTCTGTATCCGGATGTGGAACGATGCTGCCAGAACGGTTTTTGAAGTACTTAAGAGGAAGGTGTTTGCAAATTGTCTGGTCAGTCCTCGATCTTTAAGGTGGTGGAGGGATTTGGCAACGCTCCTGCCTCAATCGGGCTCTATCAATGGTAGGTCCTATCGGGCTCTGACAATTAAGAGATTTAAGTGGAATTTAAGCATTTTTTTCACAGCTTGGCCCTTTTCTAATTTATATTTTCAGTATGTATGCGTACACCGGAATCTCCTTCAGAATTATATATTATTACACAAATATACGGAATATTTTTATTATGAAGATATTTTGTTTGGTATTTATCAGGGTAAAGGATTCATGGAAACATTTTGGTTGGAAGGTGAAGTTGCATCTGAAGAAGATTTCGAAGAGACCTTAATTAATATGTTTCAAGAAAATTAAAATATTTTTTTAAATTATATAGAGTACTTACTAACCATAGTTACAAGGAAGACATCACATTATATAGGGTGATGATTTTAGAGGCGTGGTTTTCAAGAAGAAATAAAACGCATATAATTTGATGTTATGGCTAAGAATTTAGTTTTATTATAAAGATAAGGGTTTGCCATTATGTTTTAAAAATGATTTCGGGTAAGTGGCCGCCGCGGCTGACTCGAACAAATTCCAGCCGAGAGGCCCAATTTTCAACCACTTTTTGCAGCAAGTTGGGCCGTATGTCAGCAATAACGCGCCGAATATTCTCTTCCAAGGCGTTAATCGTGTCCGGCTTATCTGCGTAGACAAGCGACTTCACATTTTGCAAACGTTGTTCAGGAGTAAGTCTATTCATTATGAAATGGCAAACCAAACTGAGCATAAATCAAGTGACAGCTGTCAAAAACATCAACTACGAAAAAAGTAGTGCCAGGTTGAAAACCACGCCTCTAAAAAAACATCCTATATTTACATTTTATCTCTTTATGATACATGTAGTACAGATCAATCTTATAGTACACTCAAAATCTTTTAACTAAATCGTTGTCGAACCGCAAGAAAAATTACACTTTTCTATCTCTCTTGTGGTGAAGGGTAACGTTTTGACAACTTTTTAGTGGTTACAGGTTGTCGCCGGAATCGGCAACTCTTTGACCACAGGCAGTGGCGAAAGAGTGACTAGTTCCGACGACTACAGCCACTCACCGGCGACAAGTTGCTGTGCAGTGTCAATGTTTATACAATAATAATTGTTTATGTTGCTGTATAAATGTTACAGCAACTTTGACCTTTAATGTTTAAATAATTATGGCCCTATACGGTATTTCGTTGTAGTCAGAGGTATTTTTTGTAATTTTGTACTTCTAATTTGAACTTATTTATGGTAGATGAGGGTGAGGGGTATAATTCGTATAATGGATGATACATTTTATATCCGACTCCAAATTCTCAAATCCAATTCAAATCACAAATCTTATAGTACAAATAGTATAGTATGTGTTGTCCGCATTTAATGAAATGCTTTTTTTTACGAGCTTTCACTCAGCTGGCAATGTCGGTTATGGTCAAATCTTGCGAGCTGAATTAGAACCACTTCCTCTTATCCTACGCAGTTGAAATTTGACGTGTTGATTCAGTTCCGATGACAATGCATTTTTATGGTAAGCATGAGCTGATTCTACACCCAGAAATGGATCCAGACGAAAGGAACTCTTCAACAGCCCACCGCACTGACACGGAATTTTGTCTACGCTTTCAAGCATTTAAATAAAGCCGTGTCTATAAAAATGTATCTTTACAATTAATTTGTTAATAATAATCTTAGAAATCAAATGCTTTCAGTCTCACAAACAAACCTTGAAAATTATTATTGTTTTGAATTGAAGGGCATGTTTTTTTTTTTGCTTTATTAATGACAGTAATATTGTAAAATGATTTAATAAAAAATAATTGTAAAATTATCAGTAATAAATAGGTATAATAGGCCCTTAAGTTTTGAAAATAATAGTAATGGAGTAAAAATACAATACACCAAATATAGAATGTAAAAATAGCTCTATTAATTACTTAAAAATCCCTTTAACTTAAACATTTTCTTTTTTCATTATAATATTTAATGTTTATTTATTTATTTATTTATTTATTTATTTTTGTTTTTACATTATAATGAATAACATAACCATACCTAACTGGACATTGCCCGTACTAAGGTAGGCTAATTTTAATAGTTATTTAATAGATTGGTTACATGCAATTGCGCTGAGCTTTTTTGTAAGTACAAAATAAAACTACAAAAATTAATATCGATATACATACACGTACATGTAATACGAATACATAAAAAAAAAATACATATATATTTATTAATATATATAATAAGTTGAGAAATAGAAAAGATCAATACACAGGAATACAATTACACAATTATTACACAGGAATATAATTGACCAGAGTCTCAGTGTCCTTTCTACCAAGATCAATTAACCAGTTAGTCAGTGTCTTTTTATTAATTAATTTGCTATTAAGATTTATTTGCAGGATATCTTTTATTTTATTATAAAGCCTAGGGGCCAGAAAAGAAAAATACCTTTGGGCGAATTTGGTTTTAGTTTTAGGAACCGCTTTCTGCACTGAAGTAACCCCACGCGTCACTATGGTTTGGTGGTTAATATCGGATTGCATTTCTTTATATGTATATTATATTTATTTTTAAAATATAATCCCTCATTAAAAAAATAGAAATAATTACAAAATTTATTGTGTATTTTCTTTTTATTATTATTTTTTAACCTTAATTAAGTTCGAAACTAACAGGAATTGAATTTTTACAAATAAATACTTTATCGCACTTCTTCCGATTTTTATCAGGTTGGCATTGGTTTCTAACCTAGATTTTTAGCAGTCTGCTGGTACTGCTTTTTGCGATAGGTGTGCTAGCACCATTCCTGGCCAGCTCATCCGCTGGCTAGCTGGCCAGGTCATAAGAATTCTTTATAGAAAAAAAATACAAAGGCAATTATTATGCTCAGCCCGAATAGTAGTACTCACTCATGTTTTTTTCTTCATTTCTAGGAGATGATTATCATAGTTCGTTAGGATATTATACTGGTAACGCCGTTTCAACTTTCGTAGGTGTTCCTGACCTATCCAATAACCTATATTACAATATTTGCCGGCGGAACCTACCCATCGTTCATTTTCGTCAACACATTTGTACGCACAGTGCCCCGTGGAGCTAGTCGGTTTCTGGGTCGCGACGCCGCGCTGTTGATATTTTATTAGGTAACCATACTTTTTAGGACGTTTTCTTTTCGCTCTATTTATAAAGTTCTCCAATCAGTTGTCGTCCAGAATCACCCCCGAAAAGGATACTGCTGATTTTGAGTTCACCCTGATATATGACGTGTTCCGGTAAAAACACATTTCTAACTTTGTTCAAAAATGAGTTGTTTCACGTTTCAGATGTAAAATTTAAACAAAATCTTCGTCCAAACCCAACATTTCCACGAGCCAATTTTTTTTTGTTACGGTAATTACTTAAAATGCTATATTTTATAAATTTTCATATTTAAATATTAAATAGTTTTCACTACAATAGATAGAAAGGTATAAATGCCTTTTGGTTGATGGTTTACCTGTAGCTGGTAGTTACTGCACATGTAAAATTTTACAAAATGGAAATATTGCTTTTTACCCCAAGGATGCAATAAATGACCTTATATTACAACCACAAGGTTGTTGAAAACAACGTTTTGCACCGCAATGATTAAAATTAATCTAATTTATTTATTTATTTATTTTTTTTTTGAGAAATCAAGTTGGCCAATGAGTAAAAGTCTATAACCTTCCTAACTAGGTAAGAGTTACCTGTTCTAAGGAAGGTTATATATGAAGTGTTACAATACAGCGCAAAACCCTGTTAAAATATAAAAATTAACTAAGGCACAAATATACACACCCACACACACACATGAATATTAAAATAATTAAAATTACTAATAATAAATAAAATATACTGAAAGAAAACGAAATCATGAGTGTGAATCCGGTAACTAGTGAGCGTTTCACACGGAACTCTAAAATCTGTAATTCTGTGAATAGGAACTTTGGATTGCGGGTCAATAAAATAATTATGATGCAGTTCTCAGAGTAAATTTAATAATCCAATTTCTTGACAATTTTATCGTTTCATCGAATGCAATAACTAAACCTATAAAATGCTAATAACTACTTCGCGCTCGCCTTCTCAAAGCGAGCGGATACGTCCTTCCAGTTTGCCACGTCGAAGATCTTCTTAACGTAGTCGGCGCGGACATTCTTATATTGGAGGTAGTATGCGTGTTCCCACACATCGATGCCAAAGAGTGGAATGAGGCCTAGAAAAAAATGTTTGTAAAATATCTCCTCATTGCTGTCAAACATGTCATCGTCTGTATTTCTATTAATATTTAAAAGCGTGGTTTGTCGCGTATACCTGAATTCATGGATGGCATAGACTAATCGTCGATTTTATTTTATTTTATTTTAGTTTTGACCCTTTATTGTTTGACATTTGATTGGTTATGTGAAATGTGTGCTAGTGAATTTAAATTTTTTCGACAATTGCATTTTTTGGAAGAGTATATGGTAGTGTATAGTGTATATATCTAATTTATATTTAAAAGTGTAGTATTTAATAAAACTTGTCAAAATAGTGAAAAAATGGGGGCCCAATAGGATAAAATCGATAAGACCATTTTTTTTTTTTTAAATTCAAGAAATCATATGACAGCTGATTTGTAAAGATTGAACGACTCATGCCTGCACTATGGATTTTATAGTAGATGAGTGAGTTCTTTAAATTTTCCTTAGAAATTAATCCATTCTCAAGCCCTTTTTGGAGCGAAATCCTATCTTAACGAGTTAATCGATGATAGAAATAAAAATCAGAACAAAATTTAGTGAGATAAACGGCCACGTGTCTATTTGGAGGATTCAATCGACCGTTTAGTCAATAATAGAAATAACCGTAATCAATGCTGTGAAGTGATTACCTGTGGTTGCTTCGAGAGGATCCTGGTTATTGCAGGTGGCAATCTGTAGTCTACCACTCGCCTTATTGTATCCTAGCCAGCCCCAACCAGAACCCTGGACCGCTACAGACGCCGTTGACAGATCCGTCTTCATTTTATCTACTGATCCAAAATCACTGAAATAAAAAAAAAAAACAAGTCATGCATCATAACTTCACGCGGAGGGTTTGGTACCTATACCATTTCACTGGCGATATACTAAGCCTTTCCAGCCAAAAACGTTGTGAACAAATTTATAATATGCTTTATTTATGACAACAAATTATTGTAAACTTAGGTATTGTCGACTATTAAAATTGTCATGAGTGACCGTAAAATTATTTGGAAAAAATATTACCAAAAAACACATTGAAAATCATACTATTGCATTTAATGAATTCTGAATATAATTAGGCGACTCTTTAAACTAATGCAAAATAGATGCCTTTGTCACATTTTCTACTCTCCTGTAAAGTTGTAGTTTTTGGTTACAATGTTTTGACTGGAATGGCTCAATATTAATATCATGCTAATATAAAAAACATATATAGGTTGTTTTTTTTAGAGGCGTGGTTTTCAATCTGGCACTACTTTTTTCGTAGTTGGTGTTTTTGACAGCTGTCACTTGATTTATGCTCAGTATGGTTTGCTATTTCATAATGAATAAACTTACTCCTGAACAACGTTTGGAAATAGTAAAAATCGCGTCGTGGGCCTGTGGCGTGGCCTCCAAGATCGTGCGCTTTAACACCGCTGGACTATTTTTTGTGGGGTTATGTGAAGTCGCTTGTCTACGCAGATAAGCCGGACACGATTAACGCCTTGGAAGAGAATATTCGGCGCGTTATTGCTGACATACGGCCCAACTTGCTGCAAAAAGTGGTTGAAAATTGGGCCTCTCGGCTGGAATTTGTTCGAGTCAGCCGCGGCGGCCACTTACCCGAAATCATTTTTAAAACATAATGGCAAACCCTTATCTTTATAATAAAACTAAATTCTTAGCCATAACATCAAATCTCTTCTTGAAAACCACGCCTCTAAAATCATCACCCTATCCCCGTCCTTTGGCCCCGTCAGTTGCATATTTCAACAAAAGTAGAAATGTGAAAGAGTGTGTGTAGATGCTCTTGAAAAACAATATAGCTGTTCAGATTACATCGGAGGCTGGTCGGATAAGATGTAAAACATTAAAGTCAACAAATTTCTACTACTAACAAATAAAACTTTGGCAGTTCGATAGAGCGCCTCAGCGTCAACAGAGCGTGATTATGAATTTCAAAAATATGACAACACGGCAGTTGGAACGTTTATTTATTGCTGGCCAGTTAAATGAATGAAAACTCAGCTATGCAAATGGAAACATATAAAAGAATGTTCAGTGCCACACTACAATTATAATGAATTGAAATATTATATCCGTGTTTATTTATTGTGTTTACTTTCCTAAACTAGGATAGCTCAACTGACTAATAAAGATGGAGGTAAAAATACAATATTATTAAAATATATTGAATGAATTAAAATAAGATAAATAAATGTAATAAAACAATTTTTAAATTAAAACAAAAATATATAAGAATTTAAACTTTGATTATTTATATATATAGAAACAAAAAAAAACTGATTTAATACAGAACTAAACTAGGAATTTTGTCCACGGTTTTGTAGTATTTTATGAGTGTCGCAAAGCCGAAAACTAAGTTATTGGAATAATATCAATTTGGGAGAAGTTAGTATTTATTAAATCCCAAATTCAATAAGTAGTATTTCATTATTAACTGCTTGTCAAAATTAAAAAAAAAAATAAAATGATGTTAAAATTTATAATGAATTTAAATACTGTCATGTTACCATTGTTTTTTATTTTGATTTTATCAGAGCTAAAAAAATACCCCCTAAACTAAAATGCTAAAACTAAAATGTTTTGATTGTAATTTATCTATTTGTTAAGTTATCTGCCTGTAACATTTGTTGCAGCGATGCTCTCCCAGCGCCCCACTCTAGCTTGACGGCGCTAGGAGTGGGGGTGCAACGTTTCGTTACACGTTCAGTCGCATGAATCTAAGTCATTCTACCGTGCATATAGAAGTTTAATTAGTAGCAGATATCAGCCTATTAATTAAGACAGCATGAAACACCCTAAGAAATTCCCCTTCCACCTCAACTCACCGTTCAATAGCTTTGACAAGATCTGCCGATGGTGATCCACCGTTAGGTGATAAGTTCTGCCAGAATATGGAATGGTTGATGTGACCGCCTCCATTAAACCTCAAGGCAGGTGCCAAACTTATTATGGTCGATACATCACCTAATAATACAAGCAAAGCGGAAACAAATTACATACAAAGTAAAATGTCATTTACAAACTTTCCTAATGAATTAAGGCTAGTTCACACCATTCAATCTTAGTCTAGGGGATAAGGTGTTATTTACTGAAATTTATTGACTGAAAGGTTGCAAGTTCGAATTCGAAAAATATAGTAGTTTTATCAAATATCAACAAAGAATTTTGATAACTACACAGCCATTTATTTTTCATAACATAAATGATACAAATTTACTTCTTAAATAAGGAAATAAGTAACTTTGTGAAGGTTTCTCATGAATCAAAAGGTCAAAGGATGAGGAAATGTCAACCTTTCCTCCCTTAGCCTTCCAACACCCTTTTTTTAGGGTACTCTATTTTACCCTTATGGAAACTATATACATTTGTGAATTTAGCCCCGATAAAGTACGAAGAAAAAATCTTTTCCGCTTTCATCCAACATTCCCGGGTATTCACAATTTCTAAGCAAAATATTAAAGTCCTCCCTACCTCCTCAATTAAATAGAATTAACTTTGATTAATTCAAGATAGTATGCCTAACCTAACCTAACCTTGTTCCCATACCCCATCAGACTCAGTAATCTATTGCAAACCCAGTAATCTTAATATATATAAATCTCGTGTCACAATGTTTGTCCTCAATGGACTCCTAAACCACTTAACCGATTATAATAAAATTTGCACACCATGTGCAGTTCGATCCAACTTGAGAGATAGGATAGTTTAAATCTCAAATTATAGTCGCAATTTTAATTTATTGCTAATTATTTGTCTGTTATTATTTGACAGTCACAATTATCTGTTAACTCCAAATGATTCTAACAGATGTCGATACCTTTCGACTGGGTTGAGTAAGTAATCAATAGATGGCGCTGCTATGGTAAATCTACGAACGTGTCATATAAGCTACATTTTAACAGCATAATTACCACGTGTTGTTGACGCTATAAAATTAATTAAATTTATTTTGTAGTGAACGAAATACCGTATAATTCAATTATTTCCACTTTTTAAATTTTTGGTGTTAGCATAGCCGGCCACGTGTTACTTAGACTGAAGTGTAAATTGCATTCATATTATAATGAAGATAATACAGTGAAATTAATCCTGTTTTTTACTTATTTGTGCTTCATTGATCAAAACTTTATAATTTAATTTGAATATATGTATGTAAGTATTATCACATAATTATAAAATTTAATTAAAATGTCAATGCAAAAATGATACACAATTTCCCACAGCAACGCGTGGCCGGGTCAGCTAGTATCATATATATTAAATATTGAAATAATAATAATAACCCTGAACACAGCGAGCTACATTTTTTGACAACTAACAACCGACATTGTACACAAAACATAAAATGGGCTGAATTCAAATTTTATCAATCAATTTGTAAGTGTGAACAAGCCTTTAGCAATATTTCTATATTAACGAAATCAACTGAAAAAATAATAATAATAATATACAATTCAAAATATCCATCTACAGATTAATAATACAATACAATCTATCTGAACTACTCCTGTTCTAAAGCAGACTACATATTAACTTAGGTTATGGAACTAAATAGTAAATAATAAATGAATTTAACAAGTATAGAATTAAAAAGAATGGCTACATTCACAAATTGTAACTCAATCCATCTAATTTCAGATTTGGATTAAAAAGTACTTCTAATCACTGGGCGCTATCGGGCAGAAACCTCAAAAAACCCTATAAAAACTTTACCAGAAAAAGTTTTATATTTTAGGTATTATTCTTTATGTCACATGTTAACCCATCAGCGTCCAGGCCGACGACTGACGGCCTGAAAAAAATCACCGTCCTGCGTCCAGACTGCCGATCATCGGCCTCGGGTATAGTACAGGATGTTTTTTTTAGAGGCGTGGTTTTTGACAGCTGTCACTTGATTTATGCTCAGTTTGGTTTGCCATTTCATAATGAATAGACTTACTCCTGAACAACGTGGCGTGGCCTCCAAGATCGTGCGATTTAACACCGCTGGACTATTTTTTGTGGGGTTATGTGAAGTCGCTTGTCTACGCAGATAAGCCGGACACGATTAACGCCTTGAAAGAGAATATTCGGCGCGTTATTGCTGTCATACGGCCCAACTTGCTGCAAAAAGTGGTTGAAAATTGGGCCTCTCGGCTGGAATTGGTTCGAGACAGCCACGGCGGCCACTTACCCGAAATCATTTTTAAAACATAATGGCAAACCCTTATCTTTATAATAAAACTAAATTCTTAACCATAACATCAAATTATATGCGTTTTATCTCTTCTTGAAAAACACGCCTCTAAAATCATCGCCCTATTTATTTAATTAGCTTTTAATACTGGCAATTTTGGGGTTACAGACTTCCAACTCGATAAAAATCTCCATTAAATTTAGAAGAAAAACCGTATGCTGCTATTTTGAAATATTAATATAAAATATTAAATATCTTCTGATCTTATAGTAAGCAAATTCGTTTGTTTACTTAAGCAGTCTGTGAGTTTGTACCGTGTTTTGAATGGATTTTTAGCGATTAAAAAGGAGTCATCGCTTAACTTTTTCTTTTATTGAGTGTCGAATATAAAATGACCTTAAAAAAAAATATGTTACAACAGTAACTTTTTTTTATTCTTATAGTTAGTAATATAACCATACTCTAGAGAATTTCATAAGCTATTCAAAATAGTGCATGTTATCAAGATAACAATAGTTGTTCTAAAATAAGCATTTTAGTAAGCGCCTGTAATTAGGCCATTTTTTTTAAATCTCCCCGGGCAATGTTTTGTAAAAGTGGCTCGGACGCTATTAAAATTTTTTAATTTTAATTGTATCTTCTGAAATCTTTTCTTTTTAAAACTCTTCACTCTATATGCACCCCAAATTTCTCAACATTCATTCATTTTAAATTTACAATGTCACGCTATAAAAATGTCTGTTAACAAAACATAAAAACGTTTATAACAATGTATTGTTAATCTTTAGATACCTTTAAAATAGATATATAGTAAATAGCAAATTAATAATGAAGAATGGACGTGGAAATAAAATGGTATAAGGAAAGGATTGTTTACTCATTGATAGCTTTGCATAACTTGTTGCTGGGTTTACCGCCGCACGGCGACAGATTTTCCCAAAAGATACTGTGGTTAATGTGGCCGCCTCCGTTAAACCTAATCGCCGATAAAAGCGACACCACAGTCGACACGTCGCCTGAAGAAAACAATAAAATTAAATATATTTTATGGAGCAGAGTATGGCGTTTTATTGGAAAAAAGTTGACCAAATCTGGATAGATCTACCGGGAAAAGCAGTTTTTATTCTTTTTTTAATTTACTAAATGGCTTTGCCGATTATCATAATTTACTAAAATTATTCAACTTTGGAAAGAGGTATGGTCGCAAAAGGTTTACCTTGCCTGCATATAGGCTCTAAGAATCCTCACCAGCAATACACAATCAACGGTATCCCGATACATCCAGTCACATCACAAAAAGATCTCGGAGTGATCGTGTCTCAAGACCTCAAATAGGAACTACACTTATTGGTAGTTTTAAAAAAAGCAAATGCGTACATGATCAGAAAAGCATTCTCTTAGACCACAGTCGATTTGTTTCTCATACTATATAAAACATATATTCGTCCTCTCTTAGAATACGCAACTTACTAGAGAGTAGTATTTCAGTTAACAGTTTTAAAAATAAATTCGACAAATACTTAAAAAAATAAAATAACAAAAACTAAAAACATTAAATTGACTAAATATGGTAAATACACGCATAAGCTTGAAGCTGCTAGTGTATATAAATAAATAAATAATTGAGAATACTAAAAATAAAAACGAATTTTTGTAATGTTAACCTTTTTTCCATTGCTCAAACGCAATGAATTTTCTGTAACATGGGATAAACACCAATAAAATAAATAAATAATTCTCCACCACTTTGGAACAATATAATTTTAATATTTTATTGTAGGATTTACCGTATTAAGTCGTTGTGAGTCAGGTTTAGAGGGGTTGCAGTTGAGGGAAACTCTGGAAAACTTAGAGGAGGAACCTTCTATAGCAAGCGATTTATAAAAATCAGATTGGTAAAATTTTTCAACATATTGTGGCTGGCTGCGACAGCACTCCTTCAATTTCAAGTCCAGATGTGTTCTCGTGTGCATGTGTTTATTTATAATTATTCAGCTGATTGATATTTAATATGTTAATAATTACCGTAAACACACATACACATTACAATTGTAAACAGAGAATTACTGTAACAACCAAACTATTCACAATGTCTAATTAAAAGATTACAAACATTTATAACATACATTGATGAATCTGTAAACGTAAAGTGGCTAATATGCGGTATAAGTAGGTAAATGGGTCAAAATGGTGGGTAGAATTGATAGAAAATAGCAAAACATGACATATTCTATGTAGTTATCAAATTAATGACCATTTTTGTGTAAAATTTGCATAAAACCTTAATTGCTGTATTTAAATAACTATACAAACCTTTAGACTGAGCCGCTTGTAATTTCTCCTCCGCTGCGTTGAGATTAGCGACATAAGTAGCATGATGCTTGGAATGATGAAGAGTCATGATATCGGCGGATATGACTGGTTCCAGGGCCTTGTATTCATAAGGAAGATCAGGCAGCGTATATTTCTGTCGAACTCCGCCGAGAAGCGGTATGCGATTTCTAAATAACAATAGAAAAATTATCCCAGATTAGTCGGTAGGTTGTTCGAACAAAAAATATAATTATTAGATATTTTCAAACTCACGCAGCGCCCGATGACAGCTGTCGGCAGACAAACATTTTAGATCGATTAAAAACACTTAAAAGTGGTAAATAAAACCGGGGTTAAATTCCAACCTAACAATATTAAAACAGAAAATAAACTTTGAAATCTGATATAAATCTGCTTTTGGATTTGACAAACGAATGACAGCTAACGCCGGTGCCAGATTATGCAATGGCAGATTTTCAGGGTCACATTGACATTGAATCTTTCTATTACATAAAATAATAATTTTATAATCCGTACAAATAATAAATAAACCTAATAGTTAAAATAAAAAAAAAATAAATTAAAAGATGGTTAAACTAACAATTAAATATTTACAAAAATCGTACACAATTTCCTATTTTATTTTAAACATAAACTTTATTTATGGCAACATTAACCAATGGAGCGGCATAATGGTGCACAAATTTGAACAAATATCCAACTATCTATTTTATTATTCAACTTTTAGGCAGTTTACATTTCAATTACTTTTAATTATTTCGTTAATCTTTGTTAAAATTATCTTTTCGCAGTTAAGTTTTTGTTTTTTGTGCCTTTTGTTTCTTTTAGTTAATTGGTTATACCTTTTAGTTGATGCTGATGGCCATCTTTAAAATGTACAATAATGTATCAAAGGAAATATAATTATATTCTCTTTGATACATTATTGTACCTTAGGGGACCATAAATAAATCTCACGAGAGAGCCAACTCAGTTGTTCTACTCGACTAATACCAAAAATATATTCATAATTCATCTATTCATTATTATTATTTCCTTCCTTCTTCTTTCTTTCCTATTATTTATTTGTATTTACCCATATTACGAGTAATATCTAATTACGAGAATAAAAAAAATATTCAAATCAAATACTACCAATAACGTTTACAAATTTGAAAAATCCCCCTAAATGAAGACTTTCTTTGAAAAGCTCTTCAACATTTTAAATACAATGACAGAATTATTTCCATCCATCTTTACTGATACAAGTTATTTGGTTCTAAAATATTAAGGGGGTTTAAGTTTAATTCTCTCATGATTTCGTCGCAAATCGGCGCTACACTTGTTTTATTTTTTGTGTAGTCGAAAAAAACAATCAAAATTTTAAGTGTCTTTTAATAGTACTTAACACAATTAAGTACTATCGAAATTCATAGTAGTGCCGTTTCGGGGCTCTGACCATTTAGAATTCAGAATATATTATGTATCTATGAACCATATATAAGTTCATATAATTTATATACAAATCAATGATTAAAATGAATGCACACTTATAAATGACTCAATAGTACTTATTTATATTGTAATCATTTTATTTGCAGTAATAAATAATTCTAAACATCGGTATGCGGACGATTGGCGATGTGTTCTTTGAGTTCGGGTATTTTGTTGACATTTTCACAGACTGCTTTCAAATGTGAATATTTTTCAGTGATATTAAAACGACACAGGGTACTCAAATATTGGTCCATTCCAGCAAAGTAAAAATCAGCCCAAGTCAACTGCAACAAAATATAAATAATAATATGCATTTATGGTTATTATTTTTTAATATCGAGTGCACGTCTATTTCAAATGACCCTCACTATAATAATATAATATTTGTCTATTACGCCCAAACATTCTCGTAAAAAAAATAGTTTTGGGGGCTTTTTAGTGTTTTTATAATTTGTTTTTTAATATTAAATTTAATGTCATTCTACTGCCATAAAAAAACAAATAGGGAAAAACGAGGTATCTACCTTTTTGCAAGCCATGTGACCATTATTCTCTTGCGCAGCATCGTTTAATTTTCCCAGATAAAACGGAATTACTGTTTCTAGAAATAAATTGTATTTCTCTTCTTTTCGCACAGGATCCAGTTCATCCCTGACTGTTCTCAATTCTAAAACCATATAAACAAAATTAGTTTTATAATGGTGTTAACTCCTCGATTCATTTCCTTTACTCCCAATCCTTACTCCTAATGACATTTAGGAATATAATATAGTAATGTAATTGTAAGTGTGGTTAGTTTTGTCATCACTATTAGTTTTTTGTATAACTTATCTGAAAAAAGCCAAAATTCTCGCAAAAAGCAGGACCCAAAGACTAATTTAAAAAATCCTAATTGTACCACCGAAAACATGATAACATCGATACATTTTTACATATTAAATTAGAATTTATCTCAAATATGTTTAAAAAATAACACATTCATTTCTATAAAGATGAACCACAAATCCATTATAACTAAAACTCTACTCATTTCGTAATCCCAATCAATAAAACAATTGTCGGTTTAGTTTTAATTGCAAACAGTATATATATTTACAATATGAAAACCTAAATACTCACTCAAAATAAAGTCGTATTGAGCATCAACAATTATGTCAATTTGTATAGATTCTTTATCATCAGAGCCGGCTAAATCGAATTTCCTTCCCAAATATCTTGAGATGGCTTTGCTTTGATTCAAATGCAGGCCGTCGATCTCCAGCACCGGCAACTGTGCGAATGGGAACGCTAAAACATGTGATTAGATAATACTCGTATTGATAACGGCGAATAACAATCGTTCAGATAAAATCAAAGTACGTACTCGGTTTTTTCTCAACCCACTCCTGTCCGAATCTGTCTATTCTAATATCCTCGAATTCAACCCCTCCATAAGTCAGCAGCAGTCTGATGGGTTCGCCCAGGGCTTTAAAATTAAAATACGTCAATCTGCAGACTGCCATATCTAATGATTTCTTTTTAATCAGCTCGACGAAACAAGTTTAGGAGGCGCCGTCGCGTGGCGACGCCATGCGAGGTCACGAACCACTAAAGGAGACTCGACAGAAATTGACGTTTTATGATATCATATGATAGCGTCTAATCTTTGACCTTATTTTTGAAATATATCTATAAACTTATCAAACGACCGTTTAGAAATCGATCGAGTTACGTAGTTACGGATCGTGACGCTATATTATTTATTCATTTATCTCAAAACTAGTAAAAGAATAATATATTATCAGATCTAACAAGTTTCAATTTCAGTTTTAATGTCACCAGAAGCGACCTTTATCGTACATACAAAAACATATTAGGTTATTTCCATCTGATATCATAAATAAATATGTATGTATGTGGGTTTATTTTATTGTTGATATTTCTTTCATTTATAGAAACTACATTTTTTTAAAGCCGTTGAAACAGTTTATTGAGAGTTTAATTCAGGAACAAAAAATGAAAATTATTATCATATTTTTCATATGATACTACTATCCCCGTAATTTGGCCGTCTGTTTCATCTTTCAGCGAAATAGTTGTTTGTGTGTGTTGAAAAATAGCTATAACCGTTTAGATTACATCGGAGGCTGGTCGAATTATGTAGATACAAAACATTAAAGTCAACAAATTTGTAGTACTGATTAATAAAACATTGACAGTTCGATAGAGCGCTCAAATATCATATTCCAATTTGAAAAATATGACACTACGGCTGTTAGAACCTATCATTTATTGCTGGCCAGTTAAAATGAATACAAACTAATTTATGTGCGCAAATAGAAACACGCACAAGAATGTTTAGTGGTGCCACATTCTAATTATTAAGTCCGTGTTTATTCATTATGGTTACCCAACATAAATTATACTGAATACAGGTAATGACGTAAAGACAATATATTATATTTTGAAGTAGGTACTTATACATTCCTTAAACTAGGGTAACTAATAAAGATAAAGGTAAAAATAATAATATTAAAATATATTAAATTTATATAAACGTATAAAACAAATATTTTTTTTTAATATATAAACAAAAATACAGGAATTTTATCCTTGTTTGTTTTGATATTGCTATAGTGCGAAACTTTTGCCGACTTATAGAAAAAATATTAGGCAACGAAGATAATAATAATAATAATCTCGTTTTGCATAGACTCCGTGTGTTTTGCCTTGAAGATAAAAACATTGTTGCCAGTTAGTAACAAATTTCTCATAATTAAAATAATATATTGTTTGGAATTATATCACAACAATATAGAAACATAAAATAATGATATATATTTATATATCAGAAAGTCAGTTATTTCAAATTGAATTGTAAATTTTTAAATAAAAAAAAATATTTCACTTAGTTGGGATTTGGGATATAAATAAATCACATATGGCAATTATACTCTAACGTATGTCGTAAAGTCAACACGCAAAAGGGGAAGGTTCGCGGCTCGCGGGCGGTCGTGCGGAGCGTGAAGATAAATAAATTGCTCGTCTATTAGTTATGTTGTTCTGTAGCATGTGACATTGTTGATTTTGTGAAGAATGCAAAATTCCGCTAATCTGTGAAAACATTCCAAGTGCTCTTTGAGTGGATTATTCGTCGATTCGGCATTTGTTTACCGCCCACAGCCCACGGCTATTGCGACACAAAACAGTTCGGGTTTTTGTTTATTTTTAGACCTGCAGTGAGTGGTAATCATGTAATTCGGAAAAATATTGAAAACTATGACACAGAGGGATACTGCCATTCATCTAGTGGCCGGGGGGTAAGTAAAATGCCGTATAGTCTTGCGGCCTTCTCTCTAGTCTAATTTTCCTGGCTGCTGCTAACCGCACAAAGTTCACATGTGTTATGTTCAAAAATAACCAGCAATTTGCCGTGTCTTATTGGTATAATACAATTCAAATTATCCGCAGTTGTTGTTTACCAACTTGTCTGCTTGCATATACCTACGTTCTCGTCGCTCCGAAGTCACTTGACGGCAAATAATAAGTATCGCATGTTTTATTATCTTCAGCACGAGAGATCATCATAGATCAGAAAATATAAGTACCTACACGTGATGTATCAATAGTACCTATGTTGATTAACCTACTTATATTTTTTAATTACACCTACCTAGTTTGCGAGGACAGCGTTAGGTTCACAAAAAAAAAACTAATTATATTGACACTAAAAATAGATATTGACTATTGATAAAAATTGACTATTCTAAAAATAGATATTTAAAAGTAAGACCTATTCTAAGAAATGTCCGATTTCATGTATTTTATTATTCACATTTGTAATACGCAAACTGAATAAATGAAAAAAATCGTGTAAAATTGTTTATTTGCTTTCAATTTTCCCATTGATAATTTATTTTGGGTTATGTGTAATATTGCATAAGTCTTACCAGAAAATTTATTCTTATTCACAAATATTGGACGATTGTTACTTGCTATGTGAAATTATGGTAAGTTGGAGCTCTTTTAATCTCAATGTGCTAGTTTAGTAATAAATTTCGTACTAAGAAGATATTTCCTCACTAAGAAGTTGTGCAATTATATTATTGAAAAGTTATACGTACACTAATTTAATTTAAGTAGCCGTTATTAACCACCAGGTAAAATTAAAACAACGCTTATCGCAAAATCTTGTTAGATTCTAGTTTGAGCTTTCTTTTGTTTATTTATAATGAATTTGTTTTGTAAATCATAAAAATGCGCTTTTCAACCAGCTTTCAATTTTAGGTAAGCTCAAATCAATTTAATTTGACTGATTTTCACTATTAATATCCTTAACTAGTATGTGTGTTGATCAATTGTGAAATATTCACAACTCACTAGTCTTGTCCTCTTCGTTTACTAAAATAATGATAAACTTTAATTATTAATTGCCCCTACTGAATATTATGTAACCTGAAAATTATTCCTATTTTTTTAATAATTACAAACACTAAAAATTTCGAATATCACACACAAACACACACTTCTTACACATTTTTTAAATCATTTATCCTACACGCTTTACTATTTCCTTCAAAGAAATCACATTTACATATATTTATATATAGGACCACATATGTACTGCACACATGCACAGACATATGTATTTAGATTAATTAATTTATATATTATATATGTGTTTTATGTGTATGTATGTGTATATATTTTGGTCTATTAAATCAGCTGCGAGCGTGTACAAATACGCCATTAGAGTTTGCTTTAATTCCCTGATTTAGCTATGAAATTTAATATTAGCAACAGTTGAAAAAAAAAACAATTACCGAATACTGAATTATATTTATGAATGTTTTCAAAATATTTTTTTTATTGTATTTTTATTAAAGGTTCATGTAAAGTAATTCCAAATGCACAATCAAAAGTATTAAAATTTCTTGGAATGGCATTCAGTGCAAATTTTAATGTAATTTCATCATTTTGTATACTTTTTACTCTATTAAAATTTGCTTTTGGCCTTTTTTTTATTTCGACTTTCACGGGAATATATATATTTCTTCTTTGTATATATATATTTCTTCTCCGACCCGTCAGTGTTTTATGTAAAAACAAATTAATGAAATTAAAAAATGTAACGTGTAAAATTCATTTTCTGAAACTAAGATTAGACAAGGTTTAATTTAAATAACAAAATGCACTCACTTGTTTTATTTGAAAGATTGTGAAAGATCGGTACCTAATTAAAGTTTATTTCTTGATATTTAACATGGTTTAATATACTTAGTAAAGAACTAACGAGGTACCAACCTATTCTGTGCTATGGGGCATATTTACTTACTAAACCTTGTTTATGTGACAATTGAACGAGGGTACTTCAATACCGATTGATTCCCATCGAATGGATATGCTTACCACCATGAGATTCCTCATTAAATTTGGTATAAAAAAATATTGGTATGCCTTACCTTGTAGATGTCGCGGGACAATTTGAATAATCCATTGAGTAAACATCGGATTATTAAAATGGTAATTGTTATGCAATATTACTAATTGTATTTTATTATTATTATTTATTATTATTATTGTTTGTTGAGCAAGCAGCTATTTAGCTGATGTGCTCATCTCTCATTCACAGTTACTAGTGATTTGCCTAGATTCAAGAAGTTTATCAAGGCGGTTCTTGAACTGGTTTACACTTATAGCTTCCACCACTTCCTGTGGTAGCCGATTCCAATTATCCACAACTCTATTGGAGATAAAATTCTTCCTAGGATTAGTGGAACAAGGAGATTTAGATAACTTCATTGAATGGCCGCGAAGTTGCGTGTTTTGGTTAAACATGAATATGTCCTTAATGCTTGCACAATTGTAATGTCCAGTTAACACTTTGTAAGTCTCAATGAGATCACCACGATCACGTCGCTCCTGTAATGAGGTCAATTTGAACACAGACAGCCTTTCTTCATATTCCAAGCGTTTTAGTTGAGCGGGTATATAAACCTATTGTTTTTGATGTGTATTGTTAACCCCTGACACAGAGGGTTTTTATAAGTTTAACGTGGCTCCCCAAACGGATAAACCGATATTTGAAGTTATACTTCTCTGCGCCCGTTGTACTCATTGGGATGGGATGTTGGTCGAGAAACCGCGCCACGCGTTAGGAGTAATATTTACGTTTGTCGAGTTGTAGAGTCCAATCGCTTTATTTACGAAATATGTTTGTTGCGTTGTAGAGTCCCTTCCGAAATTTGAAGCTAGTTGTCTGTGTTTTTTTTTCACATGTTATACGAAAGTATACGAATATACGAACTTAATGATAATGTATAGGTGTATAGTATAGTAATTAAGTGAGTTTTATTAATATATTGAAGAGAAATATATTGAATAACAGAGAAAAATGTCTTATATTTCATTTATATATCCTGTCTCTGTGTGTGTGAGTGGGTGTGTGCGAACGGCCGAGGAAGTATAACTTCCACCGTCTGGTCTGACGCAGACCCAATTGATCGAGAGTGTTCATAGGCATGATTCAAAAAAATCTGTTGAGCCGTTTGTGTGTTTTTAAATTTTTTAATAATTTATATTTTTATTCGCTTGCTTTTTTCAATATGTTTACTTTTGTCATATTTTTTTATCTAGTTTTGGAGTATTTGATATGAATGTTTAGATTTTATTTATTTCGGCTTTTGTTTAATATTGAAAACAATTAAAGTGATTTTGTCCTATTTATATATATATACGTATTTTTATTTTATTATTAAAAATGTTAATGTTGTCGACTATTAGTCTTTAGTATTTATAAAATACTAAAGTCTTTACTATTAGTATTTTATCTTATGTATCTTTTGTACATATATTGTATCATTTTTCCTCTTTTTCACTAGTTTGTATTTATATTATTTTCCTGCTTTTGTAAGATATCATATGTATTTATTAAACTTTTATTTACTATTAATGTCCTTCTTATAAAATATACATTTTATTGTATTTATGGTAAGATACAATTAAACTTTTAAATGTCAAAAACATCTAGGTATTATAATTTATTTTAATATGTGTTTTTGTCGACTATACCGAGTTCACTCGCAAACCATTTAACTGAAACTATAAATAAATTTGACTAAATCTATGGTAATATTTATTTTAAAAAAAACCCACCTAAAACTTTTAGTATTTAAATCTTTAGTTAAAATAAATGGGTGAAGAGACGTGCCACCATCTAGTAGTGCAAGGGAGTACTTCCAAACAGTCAGTGAAGCCTTTAGGCTAGTTTTTGCTTTAGCAATAACTAGCGGTGGGCGTTAATGCGATAATCATATAAGGTTATGTAACCCCGGTTCACTATTCAAATAAATATAATATTTAATTTATTATATTATAAAAAAAATATTATATTTATATTGATAAAATTTTTATTTATAATATCTTGGTATATGCTATTTTAAAATAGCCTAATACTTAAATGGCTACAAAATAACTGTGTGATTTTGTGATGCCACACAGGATAAAAATTAAAGGGCGGCTGTCAAAATAGTTACGGGTGGCGATGTATTTGAATGCACCATACAATGTCGATCTGTGTAGTTACACAGATCGACATTGCAAGTCAGGCAATGGGCAGTAAAAGGCAAGCGAAGTAACTTTGTTGAATGCGACTTTGTTAAACGCGACTTCGTTAAATGATGGCTGTGAATAAAAGCGATTTCGTCATCGCTATGAGCCAGCTTCAGTAATGCGGCTATTTGTTGCGCTAGATTAATAGGGTTATTTAAACGATGTCGTCTTATAACGTGCACGTCTAATATCGACATGAGATGGTAAAAAATTAATTAAATATACTTTCTTCATACAGTTAGCGTATGTGCAAAAGTTAGAGCGCTGTCTGCGATAGTCATGAGATCTGAGGTTCAATTCCTGGTTGTGGTAGAGTTTTGTTCTGTAAAATTTAAATATTTAATTTTTTCCATTGACCGATAATCAATATGGTATTTGCAATATTCATAATATTGCTCAATATAAATGCAGAATTAGGTCTCCGGACTATGACGCTTGGTTGTTACTTACGTAAGTAATACGAGAACCTCAAATCTATTTTATCAGGGTTGCAGGTACAGCAGGAGCGGTTGTAACGTGCCCCTTAGAGGTTGTGAAGACTCGCCTGCAGTCTTCGCAGGGCCTTGGTGGTCCGCCGACAGATCAGGGAGGTCGCCCCAAGCGTCTAACCACAGCCGTCCCTGCTTCGTCCACGCCGCAAGCTGCCGCGGCCGATACTACTAATGTGCGTAGGGTCAGCGGGAAGATGTGCCGACCGCAGGTTAGTTTTATTAACTCGCCTATTAGGAAATCATTTGGTCATTTTCATACTTATACCTGTAGGAATAGATATTTTAATTTGCTTATATTTTTTACATATGAGTATCGATGATTAATGATAACAAAACCCATCCACCAAATTATTCATACCCATACCAAAGTCATACCTAGTGATTTCATCAAATTACTAGGTCCTTTTATCATATCCCCGCTGCATATTTGCTTATTGTAGGATGCTAGAAATTTTGTAAGCTAAATCGTGGAATTCGGGTGCCTCTGCAACTGTCCTTACAGGTTGTGGAGAACGCTGATACCTCGTACGAATCCACACGTTTGCTCACTAGCTTCAACAAGTGCTAGAAGTGAGCTGTTGGTGCTACAACTGGCCAGTTAACACTGAACTTGACAGTTACAGTAAAGAAGGAAGGGGTGGAAATGAATTTTGGAAGGGTCATAAATCAAGGATACTCGGGGTAAAGGTGTGATTATACGAAACCTTACCATTTACTACATATTTTGGTCTTGGTTTGCGAAAGTTTATTATTATAATTTATATTGAATATTTATTGTGTTCACTAGTTACTCAATGATGAAAAAAAAAAAACATAATTAACCTCTTTCGGAATAGTTTTAAGTTTCTTATCTGAATTGTCCCTAAAAATTGGTTGTTTAATTATGCGGTGTCATATTTTTATATGTATCGTTCACAGTTCGGATTCGACAAAATCAATTACAGAAGCCATACTAATGCTAAACTCAAATTGGTTTCTGTTGTAACTTAATAATTGCCTCATGATAAGAGTATAGCTGGCATGGAAGGTCAATCATGAAACATTGATTGGAAAATAGTATTAGAAAACCGTCAGTCTGGATAGATACCGTCATGTGTAGCTCATCATTGCTAAAAGTTTTTTAAGTGAATATTGAATATGTTTTGTATATATAAATTGTATTTATAAATGTTTTGTATATATAAATTGTATTAAATAAGTCAAAAGTAGGAACGAATGAGTTCACATAAAAACCCGCAAGGGTTTTGTGAACAAACAATTTAAAAAAAAAAAAAAAAAAAAAATATTTAGTGGATCGTCGGCTTGAGGATTTACGACATCCTATATGGCTTTAGGAATTATTTGAGGTACAAATTGAGGTTTCAAAACAGTCAGTGAGGTTTTTTTTTCAGTTTGGAGATCGGTTCAAAATGAATTCAAATCCAAGTAAAGTTCAAACATTTTTCTAAAATAACTGAAATATATGGAATATGTAGGTACTTAGTAATATAATAGTTTGTCACAGTGCATTAGTACCGCATGTAAAAGTAACCTACCATACCTACAATAACTGTTGAAGAGCCTACCTGAGTACGGGTGCCAGTCCAGTTACATAAGGATTCAACAATTGTATTACTCGTGCAATTTTTTGCTTTGATAAATATTAATTGATTCATTCATTCATTATAATCAAATAAAAATAGACTCGTATTGCATTTCATTTTAGGCTGCTTGCTGAAAATAATGAAAAACTAGAACCCTTGTAGTGGGTGAGACTTCTTTGTCTGTGTCCGTCACAGACTCAGATCACAAAAGTAAGAAGATTGGCTCATGGGTCCAAACCTGAGCAAACTGAGCAAGATGGAAATGCTGCGATTGGCCACTTTTTTGTATTAAAGCGAAGTCTCATACTAAACTATTCTATTAGCACATCTTGTTTCCGAGGAGCCGGGTGCCCAGAGTTCCGATGGCTGGATGGGTTCAATAAAGATGCAATAAAGGTGTTCAGAACTGGAGAGTAGTTGTATTAAACTGTCAGTCAGTCCTGGAGTCGATTTCTTGAGTAGGCCATGGGTTGCAGTGCCATGGATGATGACGATTTCTTTGATCTGAGATCACAGGCTTGTAACTTCTAAATGATTAGTCGTTGGAAGTGAAATTCGGCATGCTAAATATTGTTGAATCCGCAATAGCCGCCTAAAAATGTGTCCTAATCTTTAATTTTTCGTCTTCATGTTCCAACTCGAAAACTCAAACTGTCAGGGTACAGACGCCGCGTTTGACGATACATATAAATGGGATAAAAAAAAGGAATCGATGTGGCAGCCATGAAATTAATGTTTAAGTGTATCTGAGCTACTTTTAAGGTCATATAACTCGGTATTCTACCATGATCTTGTTTTCTAACAGCTATTGTACAAAAATAATAATCATATAACCCCCCCACTCTGCTGATTCTCAAAAATAATGTTTAAAAACGTTTTATCTTATTTAATAACATTAAATGTGCCCTTATAGGTGATTGATGTCGTTGGTCAAGCAAGCTGACATTTTGCGTAACTTCAATTAAGTGCAAACGCTCGGTTATTTCCAGTTCAATTCGTTATCAGAGACCGAGGGCAGTTTTGTCGTATCCAAGAAACGCTATTCGAATTATTAAGCACAAATAAAGATAAACGTCTATAAATAACACTTTTCTAAATAACTTTATTAAGATAAACCTTACTACGGTTCAGCAGCTTTACTTTTTAATCGGTTTTAGATTCGCAGCTGGGAAAAAGTTAATCATTAGAGCCAATATTGCCAGAGTTAAAAATTAATCAAATAAATACGCTACACCCATGTCGCGTCAAGGCACCACGGACGGTGCTCGAAAATTTGAGTGCGACGCCCGCAGACTTCACGGATGTTATCGGGTTAAACTGAAAAATAAAAGCATTCCTGAAAGCGTCATTGAAGCAGGGCCTAAAAATTAATCTGCATAATGTTTTTGGTGTCGGCGCCAAACTCTGGTTCTATCTAGTGCTGATCATTCTGCCAATGTAAATCATGCTTTATCTCGACACTTCACTACGCGAACACATTTCGTGATTAGTTATTATCAATGACACTTTTCGCAAATAATGCACGCCATATATCAATGTGCCCAAACCAGAATAATTATTAATGTACGTTTACATTACTCTAATGGCAAATGTTCACATTTTACAGTGTTTCTCATATAGTTATACCGTATAGTTATACTGTGTTAGTTATACCGTATGTCGCAAATGCAGACCTTATGTTATGTTATGTATGTTAGTGGATATGGGGGTTTGCCCTCCGTGTACCGCTTCCTTTGCAGAACTATTGTACTTTTAAATCCACTTATAGTTCGCCCTCTAGTCCTGTACTGCAGATAAAGTTATCATTTTGGGTGCGATGGTTCTAATCGCTTCTGGCTTGAGGAGATGGTTGCCTAGAAGCCGGTACCTTTTGTAAATGAGGGGCCCACATTCCCCCTGTAGTCTGCACCTGCACCTGTCGTCGGTCGATATGTTTAATGTGTGCAGATGTTTCTTCAGCTTGCAGTGTTAAGGTTCTGGTTAGGATCCTTAGTTGATTTCGGCTTAACTTCAAAAGCTACGAGAGTCTTTTTTGCGAGAATCCTACTGTGAGTTCTTTGGCTTGCTTTTGTCCGGGCAATTCTTGCCAGTATTTTTGGCTTTGTTTCCAAGTCCAGATTTTTAGCAGTCTGCCGGTAGTGCTTTTTGCTATGCCGCAGGCCGGTTCTGGGCCTAGCATAGCCATGCTAGCACCTTTCTTGGCCAGTTCGTCTGCTTTTTTGTTGCCATCACGTTTCATCTATTTTAAAATACCTATGAGAGAAACATTTTCACGCTAAATTAAGGATTCTCAGTATTCCACTTACGTGTACGAATTTGTATTTTAAAACGGACGTTTCTTTAAATTTTGAAATGTAATATCTGGCTTCTAAAATCTACATTGTTTGAAGATAGGTAAGATTAGACAATCTTCATACTTCAAACATAACAGATACCTTTAGGTAGTGGAACACCACTACTTGTTTATTGAAACCATTTCCAATAAGACAATGTCCTCTGCAACAAGCTCCTAAACTGTGAACCACTTTTATAGATTATTGTTATTTTATACGGGTGATGTTTAAATATATCGTAACCATAAAAAATATGCGATAAATAAGTATTTAATTAGGACATTAAAAAATATTTAAAAAAAATCCTTTCACCAACGCCGGAAGGCGGAGGAAGATTTCACCGGATCAAAGTTGTAAAACATTTTACCCTACCGTAAGGGTTGCTCATATCAAAAATTGTAGGGAAATTACAGGTCCACAATTAACATCTTGAACAGATTTGATTCTGTGCCTTATTAAGAAAGGTATGATTTTTTTAAATTTCTAAAAACCAAATTTTCACACCCCTAGGACCGATGTTTGGTGCTAACAAAAAAGTTTGCTTAAGTTTTAGGCCGTTATCTAAGAAATAATATAAAGTTTCAATGAATCTGACATCTTATATACTAAGAAAGTTGATCTAATGAATGTTAAGATGAATAAAAAGGGAATGATCTAATATGATAGCTATTAAGTAAGTACGTAAAATTTAATTGGTAGTTTTCTGTTTCGATGGCGCGTAACGATTATGCTGTCGTTCTCACTAATGCTATCATGGACAGTAGTAATGATGACGTCATCATCATGTAGACTTCTGCTAGCTTTCCCTTGTGTATCGAAATCTTGCAAATAGATTATTGGGGTGCTCGACAAAATCACACGAATCTGCACTTATGCCTGTTTCTATTAAACTTGTCTGGCTTCAACGTTGCATGGAGTTCCCAAACTTTTCTGTGATTTTTAAATGGTTTGTTCGTTATCTAAATAGATTAAGAGAGATTTACAGGCAGATAAGTATTTATCTGTGGTTCAAGTCTCTTTGTATTTCCGCGATCTGGTCAAACGGTCCGGTACAAAGAAACCAATCTCTCCGAGTATTATGGGATTCTCGATTTTATTATTTTCTGCGGGAGTTTGTTCCATTCGTCCACAACTATATTTCGCTGCTACGAGGTTTTCTTAAATTTGTATTACACTGAGGTTACGTTTAGTTGCCTCATAATTGGGTTTCGCGGTTGAAAGTAAATAGTGACTAAACTTTCGCATTATAGTTACTATTCAGAATTTATCTAGCCTCAAAATCCACCTTATTATTATTATTAGTTTTAGGCAGGCAGCTTATGCTGGTAAGCCTAAATCTGTACTTGTATCTGTACCTTATTTTACTTTAATTTATGGTTAATTTAAACTATAAAAGATTGAAAAGACATCGGTATTCCCGCAATCGAGAAATTTCCTGTAAACTGGCAACACTGAGTATGAGCTTACTAGTCGTAGGTTACTTCTTATCGTGGGCAGACCATTTACAGTGATGTTCGTGTTAAAAATATAAATATAAAACATAATTTTGATTGGTATTAGTACGTGTTTATATCTTTCGTCAAATGCTCATGTTGTCACAAATAAGACGCACAATTTGATAAAAAAATCCAAATATAACGTTGTAGATAAAAGAAGTTTTATGTACTGTACTGTAGGCAGTGTGTGTGGATTTAGATAGATATTCAATAGGTAGAGATAAGTACAATGGCCTAACAAAAACATTGGCCACCGCAGCAGAAAACTTAATCTACCATTGTAAAGTGTCAAATCTTCTTTGCGAGATATTGCGGACCCCTGAGCAGTTTGACCTTGTGATAAGTGATACTGATTACAAATTATGAAATTTAGGACTTCCTTGCTCATACAAATACTCTAATCAATGTTTTTACATGTGAAAGAACATTGCATTTAATCGGCTTAAAGTGGTTTTAAGATCTGGTTTTAAGTGGTTTCCTAGCCACTCGATTTCTATACAACTTCAAGGTTTTAACCACAGAATATAGAAGTACCTAGAAGCGGCATTGTGGGTCTGATCCGAGAGCAGCGGCGCCATTACAAGTCTGATCAAGCTCTCTCTTGTGTTCACATTAGAACTGTATTTTATGTCTCGCATCGTACCTTCCCCTCTCATCCCTGGCTTATTATTCAAGTGCAAGTATGGCGACAGGGAAATAGACCGCATCAAGGTACTTCTATGATCTGTGATTTTGACTTGAACCATAGCAATTATTCTTCAAAAAGGATTCATAGCTTTTTTTTATATTTCATTATTCCTAGCTTTTATTATATTTCAAACATTTCATTTATTTTTTTAATATATTTTAGGGAAACATACAGCGTAACTTAATTTATAAAACAGTAAATACATAGTTATTAATTTGGCCAATTACATGAATCCATGATTGAATTGCAAGGTAGGTTCATCAAGAACTGATTACATAAAAAAAGAAAATAAATGAAAAACGTAAATAAAATACTTAAGTTTTTGCATATTATAAGGGTAGAGAATCCTACTTATGAGTTCTACCTGTGTATTACATTACATTTTTATATGTTTATGTAGAAACAACAGTTTTATATAGAAATTAATAAAAGCTAAAAATAATCATTAACATCTATGCAAAATTGGAATAGATTTATACTAAAAATCTACTACCTACCTGTATGACCTTTTTATGAAGAGTTTTTTTTTTTATTTGAATTTGTCCATTTCTGTTCAGGGAAACATTTGGGGACTGAACAGGATTCCCATATCGGTCTTTCCTCAGGACAGCATTCCGCCTAACTTCAGCCACTGTAAGATAATCCATGCCAGCACCAGCAGTGGGCAAGGCATCAGACCATTACCCAGAATGAGTCTTATTCAGTGCATAAGGTTTGTTTTATTTCATTAAAGATCGTCTAAAACTGCCATACTCAACCTGCGGCCCGTCTAGCTTTTTTGTGCGGCCCCAAACACATATATTTTCAGGGACTTGATATACAAAATCTGGCATCCTATATTTCGTATATCTTGAGATTAATTTTGACTTTGACGTACGAATAGTGACACCCAAAGAGGATTGTCGTTTCATATTTTTTTCGTCATACCAGTATAGTGTTGCGGCCCGCGAGGCTTTACAAATATATATATGTGGCCCGAAGACAAAAAAGGTTGAGTATGGTTGGTCTGTTGCCATGATACGGCAATTGCCGTTATATACGGCGATTCCATTTATTTTAATTAGATACAATTGTGCAAGCATTAAGGACATATTCATGTTTAACCAAAACACGCAACTCCGCGGCCATTCAATGAAGTTATCTAAATCTCTTTGTTCCACTAATCCTAGGAAGAATTTTATCTCCAATAGAGTTGTGGATAATTGGAATCGGCTACCACAGGAAGTGGTGGAAGCTATAAGTGTAAACCAGTTCAAGAACCGTCTTGAAAAATTTCTTGAATCTAGACGAATCGCTAGTAACTGTGAATGAGATTAGAGCACATCAGCTAAATAGCTGCTTGCTCAACAAACAATATTAATAATAAAATACGGCAGCATTATCATTGCCGTATCAAAAAATACGGCAATTACAGCTACACAAGTTTAATGTTTTTCCAAAACAAATAATACGATATACGGCAGTTCTGGGTTTTTTTTATAATAAATACGGCAATTTCACTACTTTAGACACAGCAGTTAGGATTCTGAGATGGCAACACTGGTTAATGGTAATATTTTATGCCTACCGTGTGTAGGTTGCCGTCAAACAAAAAGACTTAAGATACTCGTAAATCAGTCCACGTGAAATTTTGACCGATATATAGGGATGTTTTTTTTAGAGGCGTGGTTTTCAATCTGGCACTACTTTTTCGTAGTTGGTGTTTTTGACAGCTGTCACTTGATTTATGCTCAGTTTGGTTTGCCATTTCATAATGAATAGACTTACTCCTGAACAACGTTTGCAAATAGTGAATCGCGTCATGGGCCTGTGGCGTGGCCTCCAAGATCGTGCGATTTAACACCGCTGGACTATTTTTTGTGGGGTTATGTGAAGTCGCTTGTCTACGCAGATAAGCCGGACACGATTAACGCCTTGGAAGAGAATATTCGGCGCGTTATTGCTGACATACGGCCCAACTTGCTGCAAAAAGTGGTTGAAAATTGGGCCTCTCGGCTGGAATTTGTTCGAGTCAGCCGCGGCGGCCACTTACCCGAAATCATTTTTAAAACATAATGGCAAACCCTTATCTTTATAATAAAACTAAATTCTTAGCCATAACATCAAATTATATGCGTTTTATTTCTTCTTGAAAACCACGCCTCTAAAATATATCTTTCGGTAGTTAATAAGAATCAAAAAACTTAGTCTTTTCACGTTACACCTTGTTAAATTGCCTGCTTCATTGTCGCCCATAATTTAACTGACTTTACCCATCAGGTTCGTGTAATTGGATGGCATCAGTTCAGGGTTTGCTGGCTCTCTAGCCCAGAGCTGATTTTGTTACTTGACAAAGATATGTTTCGAGTGTAAATTTAGCATTATAAATCTTGAATTTCCTGGTAAATTGTATGCTTTATCAATTAGGGTTACTCACCGAACATATCCAATTTTATTCTGTTTTTGCTGAGTTTGCTGATCTCTTTAAGTTAGCCTTGTGTATTAAATTAACACTTTGGCTTTCGTGTTGCCGATATCAGGCTTTGCTATATTTGACGAGTGCTGTTCGAATGGTTTTTGTAATGACACAAATGCCCGGTCACAACGCTTTTCCTATTTCATAAAAAAAAATACAATTTATACAAAGTGATGTCATTGGCCATCTAACTGTTTTGCTACATAAAATATTAAATATTGATATTTAATTTATTTAATAACACTCCTGGGTTGCCTAGGCTCTCCGGGGGCGGCGTTAACGGCGTCGGAACTTTACATTTTATTGACAAGTTGAAATTTGTATTGTAGCTAAGCTTTATGAAACAAATCCAATGAAGTCACATCTAAATGTTAATTTTGTTATAGCTCTGTAATAATTACTAGTGGTCGAAATTCCTTTAAGTTAAAAATGACTGGACATTCATAGAAGTATAAGATGGCATTATTAATTATTTTTGCTTGACATTACTACATTGACATTGAC
Source organism: Neomicropteryx cornuta (assembly GCA_020383195.1). Classification (NCBI taxonomy): domain Eukaryota; kingdom Metazoa; phylum Arthropoda; class Insecta; order Lepidoptera; family Micropterigidae; genus Neomicropteryx; species Neomicropteryx cornuta. The sequence continues at coordinate 457,889 of JAHKQU010000030.1, forward strand.
ATTGACATCCTATTGAAATAGGAACGTTGAAATCACACACATCACACAGTTCGCAACTCATTCTATCATCAGCTGACGTTCGTTTCGTGAACGTTTCATTTTATTTTATTTAATGTATTTATAACACATACTATAGATAAATTTCACACTCCAATATGCTTAAAAGGGGGTACAAGGTTTTCTCTTCTCGTATTAATATATAGATTAACGTGAGTTCAAGTCTAATTGTTTAAAAAAAAACAATTTGCAGTCAAAGTTTGTCAGGTTTGTGACTAACAAAACCATCGTCGTTTAAGTCGTTTGTATTTTTTATACTAAGTTTTTAAACATTTATACATAATTTAGGTTGTCCTAATCATATTAATTTACTAATATTAATTCCATATTATTTCACTAATATTAATTCCATAATATTAGTGAACAAAAATATAAACAAAATGAAGATACATAGAAAAGAGTGATTCAATTAAAATGAGTTCAATAAGAAATCATTTAACCTGCCCTGCGCTTGAAATTTTGATTTCATGCCCTGAAGATCTTTGATCCTGGAAGATCCTTGATGCTTTGAAATTTGATTAAATATTTGGGGTATTAAAATACCCCAAACAAACAACCCCAATGTTAAAACATTTAGTCGGCGCTGAAGTAATTTTCTAAATCTAATTTATATTTTATTTTTATGTCCTGATTAGTTCCTGATAATTATTTGAGAATTTGTTTTGTTTTTGCAGGCACATTGTTGAAACGGAAGGCCCCCGGGCGCTTTTCAAAGGTCTCGGTCCCAATTTGGTTGGAGTGGCCCCCTCGAGAGCGATTTACTTCTGCACATATTCCAGAGCTAAAGCGCTGGCCAACCAGCACCTGCCTCCCGACACTCCTGTCGTGCACCTGTCTGCCGCCAGCGCTGCTGGTAATTTAATATTTCATTGTAATGAGCGTGCGTGGGCTACTTGTTATTGTTTTTAAACTGCGGAAATTCTTTAATTTCATTGTACAACCAGCAGTGGCACAAAGCTAGATTAATATCCAATCCTTCATCCCCTAACACAGCTAAATGTTGTCATCATAATTAATTAAATAATTGTTATATTTTTGTGATCGTACTTTACTATCTATTTTTGGTGCGGCCAAATTCGTAGTCAGTCAGTTTTCAGGGTTCTCGGACCAAAATGGTCAAAAACAGGAACCCTTATGTAAGGCTTTGTTGCCTGTCTGTTCGTCTGACCCAGGCCCGTATCTTCTTAGAACTTAAAGTTACATAAGGTTGTGATTTGATATACTGGTATAAAGTCGGAAAGCGCTAATAAATTTATACCATGGTCATTTGTAAAAAAATATTATTTTTTTGTTCACTGGATTCAATAATGCGAACATTTAAAAAAAATATTATACTGACACGGTGATCAGCTGGAAAAAAAAATAATATGGTTCCTGAACACTATAAAGTGATCGGTAAGTTTAGAAGTTATTTGTACTTTTGTTATTTTTGAGGAATGTCCTCCCTGTTATTATAGAAATAATCATTATCTCGGGGGTCACTCCGTGCGTCCAACCCCCCTCTTAAACATTAATACGATTTCTATTTAATTTTAAAGTTGTTTTTCTCATAATTGAGAAACATTTATCCAATATTTTTTGTTGATTTATGTTTGATGGTCATTATAGATCAACATCCTAAAAAGAGTACCCTCAATTTAAAAACACTGTATAAGTTGAACAGCGTGAACATAATGTTTATAAACCAACTCGGTTTTATGCTTATCACAGGGGGGGAAAAAAAAAGCAAATTCGGTAATCTTTACACTTTTTATTTTTAGGCTTTGTGGCGTGCACAATGACGAATCCAATTTGGTTCGTGAAGACGAGGCTACAGCTGGACGGACAAGTTGTTTCGGCCGGTCAGTGCATCAAGAGAATATACAAACAATCTGTTAGTTCACACTTTTCATAATGTTAAATTAATTCTTGCCCAGATTCATTCAAACTAGAGACTGGAAGTGGTCATTAATGCCGTCGAACGATGGAACAACCATTTGCGGACCCTTCAGTAGGGCTCTTGGGTGGAAAATGCAAATGCTTTACTTAACAGTTGAGCGAAGCGGATGCGATCAGGAATGGCCCGAGTGAAGCTCAGCAGTAGTGCAGTGGTGGGCCAGTAGCCAGTTTAAAAAAGACCTTTAGACCACATATTCCAATTACCATTAATACGAGTTTCTTGGTTTTATACTTCGCATTTCCAATCTCTTCACAAACATCTACACAATTATGTTAATATAAGCCAATCTTGTACAAATTATAAATGTATAATGCTATACCGAGTTAATATTAATTAGCTTGAAATTCAAAATAATTGTTCGAAATACACGGTTTGTTTGAAAAATCATGTCTTTTTTGTGAGCGTACATCTGTCACCGTACGTCGTAACAAGGCCATTATCGATCAGCGCGCGGCATCTAAAAAATACTATTCCCCCCCCCCCGTACTAAAGAAAATTAATAAGCCAGTATAAAAGATGACTTGAAACACTTACATGAATGGTCATCCAAATGGTTGATCAATTTTAACACTGAAAAATATACGGTACTCCATATCGGTAGTACAACCCGCGAAATAGTACTTCCCAGGAAATGTGCAGATCGAACCAGTCCATGCACAAAAAGATCTTGGTATAAACTTGAAATGGGAAGAGCATATTACAGAAATAGTTAAAAAAGCAAACTCCTCATTGTGCCTTATTACTAAAGCCTTCCAGCACATGACCCCACAGCTATTCCTGAATATATATAAAACATATTGGAGTTTGGATTTCAAGTGTGGAGCCCATACTTTCAGAAGGATATTGACATGTTAGAAAGGGTACGAAGAAGAGCTACGAAAATACCTGCTGGCCTAAAACGTAAAGCCTATGACGGGAGACTAAAAATTCTCAATCTACAGACATTAAAGGAGATGTCCCATTGAGGGTCCCCTCAATGGGACATACAAAATATTAAAGCCTCACTATGACTGTGCAGAATTGAGAGAAATATTCACCTTTGATAAAAAACGCCCAACTACGCGGGTACTGTATCAAGTTAGATGGGACGTCCTTTTCAAGTGACCCCAGGAAGAACTTCATCAGTAACAGAGCCGTGGAAGCATAGAAGGGATTGCCAGAAAGTGTCATAGAATCAAAGACGGAAACGACAATACGGAAACATCAAGGAGATCGATATTTGTTTGTTCGCCCAAAAGGATTAAAAATCTGCTTTCTGTTTCACCTTTGTGACATCAACGTGAATTATTTATTTGTTATTATTCGCCTGGGAAGGTTACTTTTAATTTTAGGTAGTTACTTTGTATTTTTTTAGTATTATAATTTTTTGCTTGCATGTTACAAATTGTAATTAGTGTTCATGGGGGGAAACCTGCTAAATAAATAAATAAACATCTGAAATCAAAAACTTAACAAAAATTCAACAGTAAATCTGGCAACACTGGTTTGGTTGATAGGTTATACATAAGAATCGGGCCAATTTCAGAACTGTTTCATATTTTTATAGGGTGTTCGGGGCTTCTACAAAGGAATCACGGCCTCGTACATGGGCATAAGTGAGACGGTGGTCCATTTTGTGCTCTACGAGGGAGTGAAGGCGCGCCTGTCGCAGATGAACGAATCCAACGATCTGGACAGGACCCCAAAGGACTTCCTCGAGTTTATGGCCGCGGGGGCGTTCTCAAAGACCGTGGCATCGTGTATCGCCTACCCACACGGTAGGTTGCCTGTCACCCTAAATATATTCAACATACCCAACGTCCACAACATTTTACAATAAAAAATCTATATTATATTATTTGTGAAGACGGTATATCAAATCATGGTTTCAGAGAAAAATCATTTAAACTTTATGTAACTACAATGAAATGATTGTGTAACGTGGGGCTCCACGTTAGCTGGCCACACTTTAAGGTCGAGCCAAACACTCAGTTTACTACGTCAAATCCACTTTGAGCAAAATAATCTATAGAGGTACCCTTGGTTAAATTGATTTGGCGGTAAATAATATGAGTTTTATTTACAAAAGCTATGTCAATATAATATTAATTATAAAAAATAAATATTTTCATAGTTTTGTACATATTATTTGCCAATTATAACTTAAACTAAAAAAGCGGGTGGCATATTTCGTTCGGTCAACGAACTTCACACCAATCGGAATTTAACGTTCTGAGCGGACTGTATCCACGCTCGGGATTTAGTTCGGGACGAGTCAACCCGAAGAAAGTTGAGGATGTACTCGAGACAATCTTAAAGGGCTTATCACATTCTAGAAATAATCGGCGGCAGCAGTTTAAATTTTATAAAAAAACAATTTTTTTTTCTTTTTTAGAAGAAGATGAAAATGGTGTGTAATGGGTATGAATGTATCGATATGCGATTTTACTGATGGGAGCCAGGAACAACCGACTATCCAGAGCTTCTCTACAAAGTATCCACTTTAGAGTACCCCAAAGAATTATTAGATCGACAGTTTTTTTTTTATGTAATCAGTTCTAGGTGAACCTACCTTTCAATTCAATTGTTAAACAGTGGATTCAAGTAATTGGCCAAATTAATAACTTTGTATTTTCTGTTTTACAAATTAAGTTTCGCTGTAGATTTCCTGAAATATATTAAATAAATAATTTTTTGAGCAGTCTCTATAAGAAATCACTTCTAACAATATTTCTGAATATGTATTTGCGGTGTCAGGATGGGCGAAATAAAATTTCCTATTTCGTTCCACAGCTCTTTATTTAATCCGTCACACAGACTTTATATTTAAAAAAACCCGGCAAGCACACAGCGAGCCTCCTTTCAGTTCACACAGATCAACAATGGCCGATGAACAGGATGTCAGCCATCTCACTCACTCATTAAGTTGACAACTTGCTTAGAAGGTGTTACCAATAGTAGGCGGCAAAATTTGATAATATTGACTACATATTGAAATTATTAATTAAAATAATTTGTTTCGACAGAGGTTCTCAGAACACGATTAAGAGAAGAAGGCGACAAATACAGGGGATTATGGCAAACCCTGCATACTATATGGAAGGAAGAAGGACACCGGGGACTGTACAGGTAATGAGAAAAGCACAACGCTAAGTTACTATTGTTCTTAATCGGATACCCAAGGTATTGGTAACCAGCATTCAAATCTTGGCGTTGGAAACGAGGCCACTCTAGACAGGTTTTTTCTCTCTATCCCCGGTGCCTTCGGGCCGGATTACTTAGAGTTCTGATTTATGATTTCGTAAACGAAATAAGTAATATTATTAATGTGAAAGCAAGCGATCAGATGCTCAGTTCGCGGCGAACGTTTGTTGCATACTGCGCCGTGAGCAATTTGTGCGGTATTCGTCTCTTGCCACCGCCCCCGCACTGTGAGAACAGTCATAGTGGATCTCTGTAACTCTTTATACTGTGGTTTTAGCGAACAGATAGACAGAGAGACATCATTGGTACTTTTACGACTTTGAAAAGTCATAGGCGCTGTTTAAACTTATCTCAAGATAGTTACACGAAATTTTGTACTTTCCTCGTATGTAGCGACGTGTAGAAACGTACTCGTTGCAGGTGGACAGCTTCTTTGTCAGGGGGCAGAGGCGCTAGAAGACCTGCAGCTGACGAAGCAGGTAGATCGCCGTCAATGCGATGGGTTCATACATATGAATTTTTTGGAAAGTTACGAATGTAAACTCACTATCTGACAAATTTTTCAATTTTTGTGTCTAATGTTTCATTTTTAATGGCATAGGGGTTTAGCTACTCAGCTTGTGCGCCAGATTCCCAACACGGCCATCATGATGGCAACGTACGAAGCAGTCGTCTACCTCCTGACCACCCACTTCAATACGGACACATTCTACGACAACACCTAGCATCAGCTCCAACCGCCGTACGCACACCACGTTGCAGGGGACCAGCTTTGAGGTACGACCAATATGATTGTCACTCTTAGCAACCTCTTACCATCTAGGGTGGGCCCAAGTGACCGGTTAGTCTGTTTCGATGGGCTACGTACAATCCAATTTACCCCTTCATCTGAATACACTCAAAGTATAAAAGTGGATTCGGTCGGTGCATTCTAGCATCTAACATAGAAATTGATAACAATGACCGCATTTCTCTGTGAAAAACCGCTTTAACAATGGAACAATCTAAATTATACATGGGTCCGGCTACGCTTTCTTTCATGGCGGCTGCACTAAGTATAAAATATTGGTATTAATATTTTACTATCTTTTACAGGTTGGTTGTGAGCAGCCCAACGCCTGCCTTTAGAAGTGTATGTATTGAAGCTTAAACACAAGTGGTTATTACGGCTTTGAATGGGGCGAGCCTGTCGGCTTGCGGGCGACAGCCGGAGACAAACCCGGAGAAGCCATTAGCAAGTAGCCTTAGCTGTTCAGTGCGTCCCACTAGACTGTTTGGACGATTTCTACATTTTTACCTAGAAAATATATTGTAAATGCTGCTGCCCCCCACCTTTTATAGAAAAATCGAAATACAAAAATAAAAAGTTTATGGGTAGAGTTTATGACCTCTGTGCACATATTTCGACCTATGCACAATAGTTGTACAAATATGGATTATTACGTTCTTTTTGATATTTTGCATATATTTTTTAAATAAAGTTACTTTTTCGAGCAAAATTAATCATTTATTTCGGCGAGTTCAAAGCTAAGTCCGAATAGATTTTAGTCAATTAATTGTTAAGATTAACTTATTCGAGCTGTATTATGTAATTTCATATAATTTTGTGTTACACGCTGACACGTAGTTCACATTTTTTTTCTTGGAAACCATGATGAATTTCAATATACCATCTTCACAAATAATACTTGAAATCTCTGAACCAAGATGATAAGCAAAGGTCCATTCCAAACGCTTGTAACTGATTCTAAAACGTTCGCATTTTGATGCGCCATGTTTCACCTGAGCCTTTGCCGCGAGTTTTGGTCTACATTAAACTGGTTAAATCAGGGGTGCTCAAACTTGAACTGCTGGCGATCTACCTCAATATTTTTAGACTACTTACGATCGACTCTGAGAGACTGCAAGTGTGTGTGATGCAGGGTTGTCGTACATACACGATACACCCTACCTACCTAGGTAGGGCGTACCGTAGCATATATAGATCCATTGTTTTAAGACCAAAACCATCATTTTAGCTGCTCGAAGTGTCGATCTGTACTGATTGGAAATTTTCCTATCTATTACTAAATACATTTGTGAATTATTATTCAAATGTCTTAATATTTTGGATTATCTACATCGAACGACTGTATAAACAACCCCTTTTAAATATTTGTAATATTTTTTTATGCTTATCAAAATGAATAATTATAAACTTAATTATTGTGAAAGGAATCTGGTGCGAATTGTTTTTTTTGTTTTTCTAATTCATTAATGTGCCTGCGGCTAGTCAGATTAGGAAGTCAATTGTTAAACTATCCAAATAATATTGAATGTTTTTTTTATTGTTGGCGTTGGAGAGAATAACCTAAAAACTTAATTATATATTGCTTTGATAGTACTATATTTTGTTAGGAATCGGGTGAGTTTGAATTGCCGAGGTTGTTTTTGAGATATTTTTGTAAGAAAATTAAAATTATTTGTTGTCAATGATTATTATATTGTATTTTTTATTAATTATGCAAAAAGACAACCCTCCCCCCCCCCCCACATATCCTTCTGATCCAACGGGTTTATTATTGAAAGTTCTGCTGAACTCTGACTGGGAGCGGTTATAAAACTATGCGAAGTGCGAAATCAGAGGCTCAACTCTTTTAGATAACGAAACCGTTAAAGATTACATCGAAAACATTTTATTTTATCGTAATCTTCATGGAATTTACTATTTATACGTATATTATATTTTTATAAAAATAGCGGCTGTTATTAAAATACTAACGTTTAAAAAAATAATCGACAGACTCGGGTGCGGTGAAATTTTTCTGTTTTGCTTCAAAAAATTATATTTAATCATAATGAAATACAATTAAATTTTTCAAATGAGAAAATTGACACATTCAGCTCCGTACGTCAAACGCCCGTCGACGCTCGTTCGGCAAAGTACGTTGACCGATTTAAATATCCCACGCGGAACTGACACCCATTTTTAGTTTAAGTATTAATTTTTTATAATTGAAACAATATGTACAAACTTTGAAAATGTTTGTTCTTTATATTTAATATTATATTTACATAGCTTTTGTAAATAAAACCTGAATTATTTTTATAAATCCGTGAAAAATACTTCCAATTCGCTAGCGCACTTTTCTGCCCCCTGCACATAAACCATCAAATGTCAACGCCGAACTAAAATGAAAAATAAACGACGATTAATCTATGAATTCATGTACAGGGTGTGATCAAAAAGTAAGGTGACTTTTTATTTTTATTAAAAAATCAATCATCAATATTTATTTTTTTTCCTTCAAAGTATCCTCAGATACAATACAGTTGTGCCAACGCTTTTTCCAATCCTCAAAGCACTTTTTGGTATAGCCTTCAGCTCATCCAGCGATGCGGTCTTTATGTCCTCAATCGTTGCAAAACGCGGTCCTGTCATGGGTTTCTTGAGTTTCGGGAACAGGAAAAAGTCACAGGGGGCTAAATCCGGTGAATGCGGTGGCTGCGGCATGATTATGGTGTATGTTATGTTATGTATATTAGTGGATGTGGGGAGTCTGCCCCCCGCGTACCGCGTCCTTTCCAGAACTATTGTACTTTTAAATCCACTTAAAGTTCGCCCTCTAGTCCCGTACTGTAGATAAAGTTGAATATCTTTTTAGGTGCGATGGTTCTAATCTCCTCAGGCTTGAGGAGATAGTTGCCTAGAAGCTGGTACCTTTTGTTCATGAGGGGCCCACATTCTCCCAGTAGGTGTAACGGAGTTTCTGGGCTCACTTGGCAAAGCCTGCACCTGTCGTCAGACGATAGGCTTAATTTGTGCAGGTGTTTGTTCAGCTTGCAGTGGCCAGTTAAGGTTCTGGTTAGGATCCTTATTTGGTCTCGGCTTAACTTCAGTAGCTCCGAGAGTCTTTTTTGCGAGAATCCTACTATGAGTTCTTTGGCTTGCTTTTGTCCGGGCAGTTCTTGCCAGTATTTTTGGCTTTGTTTCCAAGCCCAGGTTTTCAGCAGTCTGCTGGTGGTGCTTTTAGCTATGCCGCAGGCCGGTTCCGGGCCTATCATAGTCATGCTTGCACCCTTCTTTGCCAGTTCGTCTGCTTTCTCATTGCCATCAATGCCTGAGTGGCCCGGTACCCACATAAGATTACGGTGTAATAGAAATGCATTAAGACGGTAACGGATTTACCCGGAAATGTATACGGCGATTACTGTCGGCGCCGAGTGTGTTAATGAAAATTTAAAATCATGTCTTGTGGGATCCAAAAGACGGTTCGGAGTATAATACCCAGCTCAGTATGATTTTAATAGTCAGTTCAGTCATTTGAAAGAATTCACAATGAACACAGGGTCTAAACGCATAATGAAAGCCACGAAAACCAGTTTGGCCGGCTAAACCTGGAATTTTTAGCAGTATTTTCAATAATTACTATTAGGATACTTTTTTCTACATAGGTTTTTGTTGAAATTGTGACCGATATTCAGATTGTAAAAAGGATATATTATTTTTAACATAATAATTTTGTTTTGGATATATAATATTACGATGTTTTGTATCGATGGCTTAACTTTGAGACTTTTTTATTTTTTACTTATGTTTCTAGATATCATATACAACTGATTACAAGTACAGGTACTTAGGGGGATCTCAATCACCTGTACCGTAATATTTATTTTTAATAAATGTATGAGAAAAATCAAATTCAATTTATTATCGCTTTATAGGTTATTCTTCCTTATTATATGGTGATGATTTTAGAGGCGTGGTTTTCAAGAAGAGATAAAACGCATATAATTTGATGTTATGGCTAAGAATTTAGTTTTATTATAAAGATAAGGGTTTGCCATTATGTTTTAAAAATGATTTCGGGTAAGTGGCCGCCGCGGCTGACTCGAACAAATTCCAGCCGAGAGGCCCAATTTTCAACCACTTTTTGCAGCAAGTTGGGCCGTATGTCAGCAATAACGCGCCGAATATTCTCTTCCAAGGCGTTAATCGTGTCCGGCTTATCTGCGTAGACAAGCGACTTCACATAACCCCACAAAAAATAGTTCAGCGGTGTTAAATCGCACGATCTTGGAGGCCACGCGACGTTGTTCAGGAGTAAGTCTATTCATTATAAAATGGCAAACCTAACTGAGCATAAATCAAGTGACAGCTGTCAAAAACACCAACTACGAGAGTGCCAGATTGAAAACCACGCCTCTAAAAAAAACACCCTATATTTTTTTTCCACTAAAGTAATATATAATTTTTAAAATATTGAAAAAACTAAGGAATGTAAGAAATATTTTGAAAATTTATTTTATTCGTAGTAATAAAAAAATGGAATAGTTTTCTATTTTTTCGATAACAATGTCACTTCTAAATAAAATCAGTAAGAAGTTATAATTTATATTTTAAAAAAATTAGTGATTGTAATCACGCGCACTAATACGCGGGCATGGACACTAGACATGCTAAGGGGTTGAATATTCCGGCAAAAAAATTCTTATGTACAGAGTCAATGTAGACCCGTAAATTCCCTTTTTTTGAAGCTTCTTCCCTAATTGCACTCGCATATAAACTTACTTATTTTTGTATGTATGGACTTAATATGCCTCTATAAACTTTCTATAGTTGAACTTGAATAATTACACTCTCCATACAAAATTTCTTATTATGATGTTTGTCGGGGCGACGTGGCGAGGGTTCGCCACGGCGGTCCCGATGTCACCACTCGGTTAGTTCGAAGTAATAAACCACGACTCTTGCTTATACACTTTCGTTTATTGAAACACAGTTATAATGTGCGGACAGAAGCGAGCTCTCTCTATACTGTAGGTAGGCGACCATTCGTCTGTCGTCACTTTTGGTCGCAATTCTTTTTTGTAAACGTGCGACGGTATCCTAATTCGTGGTTGTCTTTTTTGAAGAAAATGCATTTTATGGTTTTTTCAGGCCGCGGTTGCGTCATATACACGAATGACGATTTTTTTTCGGTTCTCGACGTTACTAACTTTTTCGCATCCAGTTCTTTGTCGGCCTGGCTTTCCAAAAACATGGCAAGTTGCACTAACTTCGGCTCGTCTGATGTCGCTGTGTGTTTATAATCAGCCCACCGGCGGCGTAAATCGAGGTCAAGCTTAGAAAATAACTCTTCTGTGAGTTCTGGGTGATGTAGATATTGTATCTCCTAATAACTTGATACTATGCACCAGATTACCCACTTTAGTCGAAAACTGCAATATGGCGGTCATATCTGAGCTCAGAGGGTTGAAACGTTTTGCTTCATCTTATCCATTATGCTCGATAAGTTTCCCGAATTACATAGTAAGGCTTCTACACTCTCAAGTGCTTTACCTCGCAGGCTTTTCCGTAATCTTTCGAAGTTACTCCAGGTCTTCGCGGCCCCACTATATATAGGTAAATCACGTTTTAAAGCGACACGTGCAAACATAGCTGAATCGTTGTTACCGCGCTGCCTGTTGATCGCTTCGGCGAAAACGCTGACCAATCGTTCATCTGCCTCATTCGTTCGCAGCATCTGTTCTTTGTCTCCGCGCTCCGTAGGTATAGCCGGCACTTCGCTTGTCTGCGCGTCGGTTGACGTTTCTGGCACTGGCTTTTGGTGTATGGCATTAACCAACGCCCCGCTCTGTGCGGTGAGAGAAGGCTGTATGCATACCATCTCCTCAGCAGCTCCTTGTAGCTCACCTTGAATGGTACTGTCGCTCACCTCAGCTCTTCGTGCCTCTTCGCCTCGATGCTCCATCGTCGAGAGCCTCTTCTTCCACCAAATCTATCTCGGCTTGACAAACTGCCAGCCGCGCCTGAATGAATTCCTGTTCCATTCTGATCTTGACTTTAGAAGCTCTTGATCCATTTTAGCAGCGGCTTCACGCAGTTCTTGCTCCTTCTGAGCCACTAAGGAATGTTAGAAATAGTTTGAAAATTTATTTTATTCGTAGTAATAAAAAAATGGAATAGTTTTCTATTTTTTCGATAACAATGTCATTTCTAAATAAAATCAGTAAGAAAGAAGTTATAATTTATATCTTAACATTTATATTTTAAAAAAAATAAGTGATTATTTGTAATCACATCGAAATTAGCGCACTAATACGCGCGCGGCACGCACGCTGGACATGCTAAGGGGTTGAATATTCTGTCATAGGGGGTAGTAGGGACAATTTATAGTTTATGATTTTTTTTTAAAATGCCTGAATTTAAATTAGTATTTAATATAAAATTTGATTGCACAGTATTTTAATGATTTATATTCAGAGAATGTAGTTTATTCGAGATTGCTGTTAGAAAAATGTTTTCTATTCAAAATTTACAGAATATTTAAAAATAATTAACTCGAGGTGTGCGTTAGTGTTTTAGAAAAACAAGATGTAATTGCTGAGCAATAAAATAATTGCATATAGTCTATGATAATATATTATTGATGTGTTTATTATTTTTCACTTTGTTTCCTAAGATGCGGTAGTGACGCCTATATATTGTACAGTTAAGTAATAAATTTATATCAATAAAAAAAATGTGCTGTTTCATTTTTTATATCCTATCTTCAATTTATTTAACACATTCAGTGACACCGGACGCATTTTCATGTCAATCGAGGAGTGGTTTTAGAGGCGTGGTTTTCAAGAAGAGATAAAACGCATATAATTTGATGTTATGGCTAAGAATTTAGTTTTATTATAAAGATAAGGGTTTGCCATTATGTTTTAAAAATGATTTCGGGTAAGTGGCCGCCGCGGCTGACTCGAACAAATTCCAGCCGAGAGGCCCAATTTTCAACCACTTTTTGCAGCAAGTTGGGCCGTATGTCAGCAATAACGCGCCGAATATTCTCTTCCAAGGCGTTAATCGTGTCCGGCTTATCTGCGTAGACAAGCGACTTCACATAACCCCACAAAAAATAGTCCAGCGGTGTTAAATCGCACGATCTTGGAGGCCACGCCACAGGCCCACGACGCGATTCACTATTTGCAAACGTTTTTCAGGAGTAAGTCTATTCATTATGAAATGGCGAACCAAACTGAGCATAAATCAAGTGACAGCTGTCAAAAACACCAACTACGAAAAAAGTAGTGCCAGATTAAAAACCACGCCTCTAAAAAAAACACCTATGTTTGAAAATAAAATTTGTGTATTATTTATGTGTTAATTTTAAAATGTTGACTCATTAGCAATGGGTGGTTTTTTGTGTCGAGGACCATTTGAGCATAGTTTGAGAAGCATAAAACTTCACGAGTTCGGTATTCGCGCACCACAACCACAAATGTACCAGAAATGTGTCTGGTTTTGTTCCAACGACTAAGGTTGGTTGGGTTTGGATAGTAGCCAGTCGTTACGCCATTCTCTAGGTTTTTAATTCTAAGGATAACAATTCCTTAGTCTGTTCTAACAAACCTTTTCTTAACTGGCCTGACCTCAAACGGTCATTTTCTTGGAGATATGCGCCAACTATAAATTTTCTAATGATATATTGATATTATATAAGTATTGTCACATACCTACGTCAATACTAGCAATAATGACTTCAATTAATTAGAGACGACATAGATTTTGTTTGCAATCTTTTTTTTTATTAAATTGATGTTTCTAATATAATTAAAACAAAATACTTTTTATGAATAATACCTATGGTTATTTAAATGGTAATAAATACCTCAGCGACGAAATTGACCTGACCAGATTTGACCCTTAGACGGATTTAGTATCACTTAGCTAATCATATAATTAATATAAACTGTTTATATTACATTGTTTAGTAGCATTAAATTATTTAACCAGAACATATATCTTACATCTAGGCCATAGATGACTAAAGTTACTTAACGAAGCCCTAATTGATGCGCAAGGGTACGCAGATGGCACTTTGGCCCATTCGATGTGCGTTTCGAATGGCCACGGAGGCGACAGTGGGTTATTTTAAAAAAAAAAAAAATACGATGGTATAACATTCTTTTAAATCATAAATTTTAACACCATTTTAGTTTCTTTCCCGCAAATTTTAAATGTAATTTTTATAAAATTAATTGTAAATTGACATATTTCTCGCACCAGGTGCCAAGGCGCAATGCAAACTATGTTCTGTACCGTTTAGTCAATACCTATAACACCAAATTCAGCGAGGTTGATGTATTTGACCTAAACCGTGGCGAGTTTCTTTCAAAAATCCGAAGTATTTCACGCCAATCTGATTCATATTAAAATTAATTTATCTATACGCAACATATACGATGTTCATACATACAAACATGCACACACGCACACCCTCACAGACACTATTACACCGTACACATCACACATACACATTCTAAAATAGCGTTAACCTCAAAAAAAAAACTAAATATTTTCGTACATAGGCGTAAGCTTTAATTGGCCTTATTATTAACCCTTTGAAAAATGTGTATACTATTATTACGCTGTATGCTTACCTGTTAATAAATAAATAAATAAATATTTCAATTTATAATAATTATAATTTGGCACTAACATGCTTTGACATGTTTCTATTTGCTTAGATAAATAAGTTTGTATTAATTTTAACTGGCCAGTAATAACTAATACGTCCTCAAGTTTCCCAACAGCCATGCTCAACAATTTTGAATTTTGACAACAATTTGGGAATATTTTTTATGGAGTTAACTCCATAAAACTCGTAACTCGTTTCTGAAGTTAACTTCAGAAAAAGTCATTGGACTAAATGTCAAAGAGCGTCTATCCCAGGGGTGCTCAAACTTGAACTGCTGGCGATCTACCTCAATATTTTTAGACTACTTACGATCGACTCTGAGAGACTGCAAGTGTGTGTGATGCAGGGTTGTCGTACATACACGATACACCCTACCTACCTAGGTAGGGCGTACCGTAGCATACCGCATAGTCGCACAGAGCATAGTCGCGATCGACCGTTTGAGCACCCCTGGTCTATCCCAATTAGCTTGAAACACACTTCGACTCTCCCAGCCACACGGGTAGCAGAAATGGGTTTAAGTATGAAAATTGAGGCACCTGGCAAAAGCATATTCAATAATTCATATGGATATGTTGTCAGTTACACTTAAAAATATCTGATTTATCAAATTCATTCTAGCTAAAAACCACCTGCAAAGATATTTGTGGGTCAAAAATTGTGACTTTTAAATCGACATGTCCTCAGTTGAAAAAAACTGTATTATATTCCATATGTTCAAAGTTTATTTTAAATAAGCATACAATTTAGGTTGATCAACCTTCATAAATTATTATCCGACCATTAAAACTATATTTGAATAAACTGGCTTATTAGGAAAATTAATTTTAAAATTAATAAATTACGATTAAAACATTTTTAAAATGGTTCGAATGGCACTATTCGTTATCAAGGCCCAGGCATGGGGCGAAATTGCGTTCTCTATTCCGGTGGGATAACTGAGGAACCAAGAGAAAGGCGCCAAGTCCCCACTCAAAACCACAACGGGGATATGGCTGAACATAAAGGCGCACAGCAGGGTGGCAATGGCGCCTAGAGCTTGCAATCCGTAAGTGATAATCAATTTGAGAGCAGCCCTCTGATTAAGTCTCTCCTGGTATATTTCCTTGTATTTATCCTCGATCCCGTTAATTTTCCTCTGCAGTCGGGAGTGAGTCGCGAAATTGTGCATCGGAGACAATTCATTTTGTTCAGCTTTCAAAGATTTGAGCTCTTTTAGACACTCATTTTCTTCTGTGGTGCGTCGAAAAAGCAGCAGCCATAACTGAATAGAAACTAATATATTAGAACAAAAAATAATATAAAATAAAAATATGCAACAGAATCGAGGACGTACCGGTTTTAAAAGCGTAGGCAACGCCGCCGAAGTAATGCTCAGAACTGTGAAATAAAACAGCAACGAATGGTTTATAATTTCTATCATTGTAATCTTTTGAAAATCCAAATATGGCAAGCTAAAATTCACGTAGTCATTATTCCGCTAAAGATCGGCAAAGGATTCATGCCGTAAACTCAATCCCGCAGTGTTTATTTGTTAACCCACTTCTTCGATAAATTCATAACCTCTCGGAGAACTGTCAGTGACATTTAGTTTTCTGGCGCCCCTCGTGATTTATGTGATGATGGCCAAATCATTGAGCCAAACCAAGTTATAAAAAAAATAGAAAGGCAACTTACCATAATAATGCAAAATAATTTTACTAATTTTTTTTATTTTTTAATGACCCAATAATAATGGGTCAGATTGGCCGGCAGTGGCGCCTCGCATGACTAGGCCTGAAGTTATTAAAACTTTAGTTATTCATATTTATTTCCGTACGCGTGATACGGTATTATCAAGAGTAGTATATCCATTTATCCAAATTATACTCATATATTAGCGATTAATTCAGCTGATTTAATTTAACGTTTTCTTTCTGACTGCGAAATGAAAGAGGCCTGGCAAAACTGACGTCATGTGTCGATGCCACTGCAGATTAGAATAAAATATAAATATACGTAAAACCAACTTTTTTTTTAAAACTTTAAAACTTATACATACGGCAGCTGTGTGTGAAAAACGCATCACGCAAGTACGCCACTTTGCGTCGAGTACACTCGTCTAACGTCTCGCTTGCTCGGATGTCATCGCGATAAGCAACGATCTTTTAGCGATACGTTCATCCAGCATGGCGGAGTGTTGCGGCGCGCGGAACGGAGGGGGAATCTACCAGTGTTGGGTTTTCACAAGAACGATTTATATGACATGTTATAAAATATCTTTGGTACAGCAGGTAATATAAATATAACACAGCAGAAACAGTCATATAATATTAATGAAGGTTTTAGAACATCTTACGGCATTTTTCAGTGCCGTAAAAAAACAAAATAGCAAATAGATGTCATTAGGAAAATTCCTTTATTCACCCAATTTGATTGGTGGATGGAATACAATATATTAAATACTAATACTAAATATGATTTTATAAAAGTATAAACTAAATTCTAAAAGTTGGATATTAATAAATAATTATTAATATTATTTAATTTCTTAATTGGCGATCTGTTTATTATGCGTGGTAGTGGGAGTGTGAACCATTAACTCGTGACCAAATCGCTTTTGATTCTAGTGTTATTTAGTTCTCCTAGATGGCGGATGATAATTATTTAAAATTGTATTAGTAATTAATAATTTAATAATAACAGTTTCATTTTGTAATAATAAGTTACTCTACCACAATTTAAAATAACAGAGCTATTGCAATCTCGCGGCATCTTAACGAGTTACCGCTAACTCGATATACATAATACTAGCTGACCCGGCCACGCGTTGCAGTGGCTAAAGTTTTTGTTATATTACATTATAGTAAACAATCTAAGAGGAACAATAAGAGAACATCAGTCACGGAGTCCACTATGCTTTTTCACACAGATGGTATTTGTAAAAAAATATGCTGATCTCCTTATTTGACTTTCTACTACTATAACCCTTTAGTACAATGAAATTATTTACGAACTAAGACGAAAATGTTGATGTTGGTATACAAATTCACTGGATTGAGATTTGAAGGGGAAGTACGTTGAACACAATTAATTAAAATGTTCTTACACTTGATACTAAGCAGAAATCAATAGGTAAAAAATAAAAATTTATCAGATTTATTATTTCCATTTAATTTTATAACAAATATAAGTATATTACAGTATAATACAGTAAATAACATGTGACGCTTAAACTCATGAATGAGGTAGGCAAGGCAGACAGTCTTAAACTTTTAAACATTAATATCTTTTTTTTGAATTATAAATACTTTCAATTTCAATTTAATTTAACACCAATCGGTGCACAATGTTTTTGGTTAACCTGTCTTTAGCTAACACAAATAGATTCGACGGTTTCCCAACACGTGAACACGCAACATATAGTTGCCCATGAGAAAAACATGGATTTTCCAAATCTAAACCACAAATGGACATTGTTTGACCTTGAGATTTATTTATAGACATGGCGAAAGCTAAACGAATTGGAAACTGTAGCCTTTTGAAGGGTATGGTAGAATCTGATGGTATCATCGGAATACGTGGCAGCAGGACCACTTTTCCTTTAAACTTCCCAGCCAAAATGGTTGCTTCAAGAATGTTTCCGGTGATCTTTTTGATGACCAAACGCGTACCGTTACATAATTGAGGTGGATTCAAATTACGGAGGAGAATAATAGGGGAACCAATCTTTAATCGAAGATTATGTGGTGGCATTCCAGGGATATCTAATGAATTTAAAAATTCAATCGGAAAATTTACACTTTCATTTTCATCAACAACAGTATCGATTGATTTAAAAGACATCAGATCGCCTGGTAACAACTGTTGTATCTGGAAGTTAATTTCGTCAACAGCAACGTTTTTGGCTGCCAAAATCGCCCGTTGACTAAGCCATTCATGATTCAAATAATTATTCTGTATATCCGGGAAAATACTCTGAATCAATTCAGTTTTATCCTGAACAACAGTGCAAAAATTGTCTGGTAGTTTAATGCATTGCGTATTTGGTTGCAGTTTTATTTTACCGTTCCCAATATCTAGTAGTTGTTCGGAAAATATTAGTGCTGATGGATCATTTTGCAATTGTACTCGCATATTTATGGTCAATCGAAGTGTTTCAACACTTCGCCATAAGAATGATTGTTTCAAACATGCATTAATCTCATCCGCGAAAGTAGAGCGAGGTATAACCGGTAAGGTCTGCCGGAAGTCACCAGACAAAAGTAAGATAGCACCACCGAAAAGTTTATTATTGCTGTTTAAATCTTGCATAGTTCTGTTTAATGCTTCAAGTGAATATTTGTGTGCCATTGTGCACTCATCCCAAATTATTATAGAACTCTTCCGCAACACTGCAGCTATTCCACTATTCTTTTTGATGTTACACATTGCATCTGGTTTATTATGAACGTCCAATGGCAGCTTGAATGTTGAATGTGCTGTTCGCCCACCATCCAGTAAAGTAGCCGCAATGCCTGACGATGCTAATGCTAATGCGATGTTTTTGTTGCGACCGTATTTTGGCAAGAATCAACGATATTAAAAATGTCTTACCGGTTCCACCGGGTGCATCCAAGAAAAAAAAACCGCCTTGTTCAGCAACAACAGCCAGCATAATCCGATCATAAATAATTTTTTGTTCTGCTGTCAGTAATGGTTCACTGTTCATGATAATTGTTGCTAAACTTCCATGGTCATATTGATTTTCTCGTTGTAAATCGGTATTGACTAAGTCGGTGGCTGGACGATTAGGTGATGGCATACCATAATGATTAAGTGGTAAATTTGAAATAAGAACACATAAATCCTCGATCAAGACCAATGCTTCATTGTACATCTCTGGTGTATAATCTATGTTTTGGCATTGATTT
The DNA here is from genome assembly GCA_020383195.1 of Neomicropteryx cornuta. Classification (NCBI taxonomy): domain Eukaryota; kingdom Metazoa; phylum Arthropoda; class Insecta; order Lepidoptera; family Micropterigidae; genus Neomicropteryx; species Neomicropteryx cornuta. The sequence continues at coordinate 477,412 of JAHKQU010000030.1, forward strand.
GTTTGTCTAATTCGGTGCAAGATGTCTTCTGTCATACAATTTTTATATTTTTCCCACAAAGTTTGTGCTTGCGAGGGATAACATGTCGCCAAAATAATTGCAAACAACTGACGAATGTTATTCGGTGTTGATGTCAACGCAGCATCAGCAAGCGTTAAGTCCCAATGGTTATCGTCTTCTAGCAATTGCAGTTCACGACATGCATCCTGGTATGTATTGAATACTCGACCATTAGCTGTTCGTAAAAATTCAAAAGACGTTGGTCCGGGAACATTCACCAATAACAAACGTAAATAGAAGCACTCACGTTGCTTTGGATGTACCGTGTAAAGTCTCCCCAATGTCTTAGCTTTGAATATGCCTGTAATGGAAGGATGTGGTTTTCCTTGTTTCCGTGGCTCCCATTTTTTACTGGATTTGTTCCATGTGAAATAACGTGGAACATCACCATACACCAATGTCTTCGCGAATTGGCCAAAAACATCAGGTTTTTGACACAATGTAAAAAATTCAGTTAGAGTCGTTTTCGGAGCTTCGAACGCTCTTTGGAGAACATTTTCTTCAGTGAAGTATACACGTTGACCGTTTTCAAGATGTATTGCCAGATGTTGGACAGCAGGATCTCTTTCGTGGATGGGAAAGCTGAGAATATGCCAAATAGCTTCATTGCTGCTAATGTATCTGCCCATTTGGTATCGTGCTATTTCGTCATTTTTATTTATGTTTTTTACTTCAAATATGGCCAAATCACTGCCTTTGTTTACATATTTACAAATATACTTAATTGATTTAACAGAACTGCAAAGCTCAACATTGATATGAGCTTTGTAAGTTTTTGAAAGTAGTGGAGAGTATGGTACCACCCACTGATTATCAAACTCAACTTGATTTGGAAAGTTCGGCAGTCGCATTGTAAATGTGTGGCCACCATTCTCAGTACTTCTGCGGCGATACATTGGATAACCATCAATATCCGTGATCGTGTCATTCGTATGCGGCTTTGGGAAGTTTTTTTTACATTTTCCATTTTCCATGCACGGTGAGGTCATGTTGAAAACACCGCATGGCCCATGGATCATGTGTTTGGTGACAATATCAAATAATTCTTGATCAATTAATGGGTCTGGAATTTCGGCTGAAATTATTTGATCGATTTCTTCAGGACGGATTCTATCTTTAAGCCAAACCAAAATGTGGGCATGAGGCAAACCTCGCTTTTGCCACTCTATCGTATACAGCCAACAACGTGTGATACCAAAAATTGTATATTTAACAATAAAATCAATTAAGGATTTCAATTTTTGTTTAAACACACGTGCAGTTAAATCATGACGATGAATGGCTTGTTGTCCTGGCAATAGTAAAGTTTGTATCTCTTCCCAATTCGGATTACATGTGAATGTAATAAATAAATCCGGTCGGCCGTAATGACGTACGTAAGTCATCGCATCTTGTATGTATTCCTGCATGTTCCGTGGACTGCCGATGTAGCTTGAAGGTAAAATGAAAGCATTACCGATGTCATTGGGATTTAAATTTCCATCGATGTTTCCAGCAACAGCATCTCGTAAGTGAATATATTATTCCGATCGTAGTTTTGACGTTTGCGTTTTGACGTTTGCCGCTCGCGTTGTTGAGGTTAGATTTTTTCGGTGGCATTTGACTGAAAATAATAATTTTCTTGTTCTTATGATATTCTCTTGAAGACGTTCGTTACACTGTTCTTGAGATTCTTGTGCATGACCTGCTGTCCTGATTCTTTGAGCTGGATTTCTTGATTCAATTTGTTCTGCCAACTGATGGGCTCTTTTAATACGTTTGCGTCGAATAACTGTCACTGTCAAATAATAACAGACATTAGCGCCATCAACCCAGTCGAAAGGTATCGACATCTGTCAGTTTTATGACTGCCAAATAATAACGGACAAAAAATTAGCGATAAATTAAAATTGCGACTATAATTTGAGATTTAAACTATCCTATCTCTCAAGTGCACATCGAACTGCACATGGTGTTCAAATTTTATTATAATCGGTTAAGTGGTTCAGCCGTCCATTGAGGACAAACATTGTGACACGAGATTTATATATATTAAGATGAGAAAATATATTTGTTTCACTTTTACATAAGTGAAAAGTGAATATGGCTTTTCTGAGGTGTATAATGCCACCTTAGCTTAAGAAATATTGTGACACATTAAAATATGCCTAAAACAGTTTTGCCAAACGCATACACCGCTAGTCCGTGCGTGTGCAGGCCAGGATACTGTAATACTGTAAGACACTGACTTGTTTATTTTTTCTCATTTCTTGTTTCTAACCTACCCCCGGGCGCATGGTTCGCTTGCTCATTGGCGCCGTTGATCGGCACCTGTTTTTTATTTATTTCCTTTTTCATGTGAAATTATAGTCATATTACCGTGTTATTAACTTAACTTTCTAATTGGAAGATGTCAAGACGGCTGGAGATCCTGGAATCGTCTGTCCCCATCAACTGCTCAAACCGACATAGAAGTTCAATCAATGTACCCTGAAACGAGCTTAGCATCCATCGTTGAGATTAATCCTCACGAACTACTTAATAATAATATTGTTCCTGATTCCTCCTTTTATTACCTATCCTCAATATGATTCTGACAACCCGTCGACCCAAAAAATTCGTTCGTAAATCCACTTTTAGTTGGTAAAATGCTTCACAGGCATAAAGTATCAAACATCGAAGTATCCATCTAAAACAATAGGAAGGACTAAAGTAGAAGTGAGCGCATTTGTAACCGCATATTTCTTAAAAAACAAGAATGGTTATTGTTCGATATAGTTAGTGGACTGTAATTTTTGTAATCATTAAGAATAATTACTTGGTGACGAGATGCAGCGCCAAATATCGGAAGACAGAAAGGAAAGAACAGGGACGTACCTTTGCTGCGATCTGCCTCCTTGACCCACTGGACTCGTCAATGTGAAGATGTAGGTAGCGGAAGATGCACCACCTCACTTCACCGCACACACTTGGTTCCTCAAGGTAGAGGTACTAGCGCTCCGTTTACGAGCGTGATTGCGACGAGAGCGCGGTGCAAACGTTGCTTGCCGGTCAATGCGCCGTGGTCGTGTGGTCACCGCAGCTAGATACTGTGCGGGTAACTGGAAATTGGACACGTCGAAACGGTGTTGTTTTTGGCGGGAAAAGGTTGGGTGATAAAGGATTATATCTGGCGCCAACAGTTATGATACCCAATACAATCAACAATCATACAATATCAACTGCTTCTATACATTTTTTAGTAGTAGTAAATTATTTAAACAGAACCAGATGTATTACAGCTAGGCCCTACATGTGTCATTAATGGCTTCTTCCCTCCCAAACTACTCGCACCTGCGCCACCAACTTGTGATGGCTTTATTTATGGCCGCGGCACTTTTAACCCGTTCGATGCGCGATTAGCCATAGAGGCGACAGTCGGTTATTTTTTAGGTCTGATTAAATTAAAATATGATAAACATACAATGGGTATGATGACATTCTTTCAATTCACCATAAATTTTAACACCATTTAATTTTTTTTTTTGTAAAAATTTGCTAGTAATGAAATTACTCTGACATAATATTTCAATTTATAATAATTATAGTACGGCAATGAACAGTCTTTTGTTACCTGTTAAAACACCAGGGTGCATTTGAGATCCCGAACCAGTTCCCATACTTTCAAATTACCAGTTCCCATACTTTCAAATTAAAAACATTTTAATAGTGTATGGCTCTGACTGTAATTTTTATTCCTTTCTAGAAATCAACTAGCGGATAAAACTATCAAGAAATAAAACAACATAATTTACAATAATATAAAAATATTTCTCTTAGAAATGTTAAACTATATTTTACACAATGACTACATAAAATGTATATTTAAATTTTAAATCATTTCCGATTACTTTGTGTGTTCAAAATGAACGAATCAAACATTTAAATGTTACGATGTGAGATAACGGGTCGCTGCGCTCATGCAAAAATTGACAAGCCATGACATTAGCACTGAGGAAGAAAACACGATGAATTATGTGTAACCGTACATTAAGGACATATTTATGTTTAAGCAAAACACGCAACTTCGCGGCCATTCAATGAAGTTATCTAAATCTCTTTGTTCCACTAATCCTAGGAAGAATTTTATCTCCAATAGAGTTGTGGATAATTGGAATCGGCTACCACAGGAAGTGGTGGAAGCTATAAGTGTAAACCAGTTCAAGAACCGCCTTGATAAATTTCTTGAATCTAGGCAAATCACTAGTAACTGTGAATGAGATGTGAGCACATCAGCTAAATAGCTGCTTCGCAGTGAATAATAATAAAAAGTTAACATGCTTTCACATCAATAGGTACTTTATGCATATGTAGTGTTTTTTCGTATATCTGTGCCTGTACGACATTAATACGTCAGTGCCGCCTCTGCCCCATGCGAGTCACGCAGTGGCGCTCCCAGAATTTGTACAGTAGGTTAGGTTAGGTTAGGTTCTATCGTGGGTAAGGGTGTGATGAAATTTTTAGAAAATAATACACAATATCAATAGAAAGTTGCGATTGCAACCTGCAATCTATCTGGACTATACAAATAGGTTTTGATTTTGAAGACATCATTATTATATATATTTTTTTTGTAAAAAGTAAACCTTGCAAAATTGCCTTTAAAATAAGCTGTTCCACACATTTTAATTCCTCGCAAGACACGATATCGCACTCATCGAACCCATGTTATATTTAATAAAGTATGTGTCAGTAACAATAAATAATTCAACACGTTTGTAAAAAAATACCCTCTTCGCTGTCAGTCATACAAAAATGATAAACAATGCGTTCACAACTTCACTATGAAAGCCAAGCTTTATTATAGTAAAAAAACGCTATACGTACGTATTTGGTTAACGTATAACTCTCTATTTGATTTGGTATAAGTGGAGGTGAGAACTAGAAAGCCATAAAGAATAAGCGAGAAATAAAACAAAGCTGTGACGTCTTTAGAAGGGTTAGTTACTACTTTGAATCATAGATAGTCACTCTTGAAAGCGACTAGCGAAAAATTATGCGGTAAATTAAAAACGGCTTTTCGGCTTCTATGCCAAATAAATTCTTTGATCAGATTTTCTGTTTCTCGAAAGCAAATCTTACGTCAAAAGAAACACCAAAAAATAATCACCACCTGACATTCAAATATGACAGCGGCAATAAGCTATTAACTTCTGGAATATTTCAACGATATAATGTTCAATTTAATATAAAAAATCCCAGTTATGCAATTTTGTGAACCGAAGGACGATCTGTTCACTTTATAAAGAAAGTGACGAAGACCGGCAACGTGTTACATTGAAACACATCATTTTTTTTTGTGAAATTCAAATCCGTACAAGAGCGTTTATCGCAATCATCTTTATTAAAAGTCGGCAGAGTTTCAAATTTCCTCGGAAACTTATCAAAGATGATGACAAAGAAGTCAGACGTGACTTTGCATTTTTTGACTAAATAATCTTAGGCAGGGAGACACATCGGTGTGCACAGCCTCCGGTATCCACCGTAAAAGGCTTCAAACTCTAAGCCGGAAGGGATAATATGTAAAAATTTGAATATTTGCTTCTAACTTTAGGTACATAACAACCTTACAACGAAAAGAAATTTGGATTAATATTTTGATGGTTTTGCCTGTAAATAATTTGAGTGTCAATCAGTACTCAAAGTGTATACAAAAAGAGCCTGGCAAGCGCATATTTCGATTCAAATGCAAATTATATAACTTAAGAAACTTAAATACAGTATTTTCATGGAGTCTTTATCAAATAATTTTGATTTTTCAGAATACTAAAAGCTATTAACGCACGGACCACGCGTTGCCACCCGATCGGCGAAGTTCGTTGACCGATCGGAATATCCACCCAGGGGCTGCCACCCGTTTTTTAGTTTAAGTTACAATTTCTTATAATTGGCAAATAATATGCACAAAAGTATGAAAATATTCGTTTTTTATATTAAATATTATATTGACATAGCTTTTGTAAATAAAACTCAAATTATTTACCGTCAAATTCATCAAAAACACTTTCAATTCACTAGCGCACTTTTCACATACGCAATCACACGTCAAAATCGAACTAATATGAAAAAAAAATCGTCGATTAATCATGCCCTTTATGAATTCAGGTATACGCTACTTGCCGTGCTTTTAAATATAAATGGAAATGCAGTAAGCCAATGACGCTTTTAAGCGTACACGCCAAGCGGCGTATACATCAATGATGAGATGTCTCGTCATCGGCGCTGAATGTATTACCACCTAAAAGAAATTCAAGACAAGTTGTGTTTTCAGAAATGTAAATTGTACCCTTAATATATATTATTGTAAATCTTCAGATAAATATGTATTTATATACAATGTATTCTATTATCTATTTAATTTTCTAAAGTGTTCACGCAAAGGGATTCAACGTATCGTCATATTCGTCGACTTTAAATGGATTCTTTTCGTCACTTTCATCCATGAATGGATTTTTCGCATCATCATAGTCTTCTTCGTCAAACGGGTTAGCATTTACTTGCGACGATGACTTCTTCAAAGATGCCGATATTCCGCCGGTCTTCGGCGATGAGCTGACGCTACTCGGTAGGCTGTTGGCTGCGAGGTTGTCCTTTCGTTTTTCAATGAGCTTATGCCGCGGAGTACCCCGCGGAGAGTCACGCTCAATGTTATCATTCGAGGTGTGCATTTTGTTTGACTGTAATGAAATTTCAAAATTTAAATAATTTATTTTTATCTTTATTTAAAAACTCAAACAAGAAAGAAAAATATACATATAGGGGAAAATCGCGTAAAAAGATAAATGGCACAATCTTTGACAATATTGAAAAATTTAGAAAAGTTTTACACAAATTTTCTAATGGTTATCAAAAATAGAATTTTACACAAAAATATATTTTTTGATAATATATACACATTTATTTGACAAAAAAAACTATGGAAAGTAGGCACTATTTTCCAACTATGAGCACCCCAAAATGGCATGTTTACCATTTTACCATAATTGATCGAAGGTAAGTAATATAACCAGTATAAACCTTGTCAATGCCAGGGTGCAGCTGTCGGGTTATATTTGCTTCCAAACTTGAGCTGTACTGCATTTCAGGCCTACGTTGTTCCATCAGCCGCATTCTTCCCTCGGGAGTTGGTATCACAGCGGAACCTTTCCGGATCGACTTTTCGTTACTTGTCTCCGGCAGATATACTGAAATACGTAGTTAAAGTCAAAACTTAAAAATAAAAACGTAGTTAAACTTGTAAATAAACAACAAAACTTTTAACCAGTGAAGTTTCATCAAAATCATTTTAGTAGTTAATACGGATAGAAACTAACCCTGCTTGGATATCCCCTCTTCCAGCCTCAATTTAGCCTCTGCACCAGGTCCATACGATGGCTTCTCCACCTTAGTCAGACTTGGAGGTGGTTTTGGAGCGGCGAAGGTGGTGGTTTCATTCTTAGCTCTGAGATCGTCGGAACTGGACTTGGTCATGGGAGCATCTGACTTGTTATTCTGCGGTTTTATCAGGTCCGTTATGAGTGTCAACTTGTTGAAGAGGCCGCGGCCAAAGTACTCGGATACGACAGAAAATCTGAGCAAAATAATTATCACGTTAGGAGCGTTTCATGCATATATTAGAACAGATATTACATTTTGGCAACTGGAGTTGAGTGGAGTTGTTTTAAGGTAGATAGACCTATTGCAATGGGTACCATGTCGTGACTTCCGGAAAATTTCAACATATCTTTGCATTTCACGTCCCCTTTCCCATAACCACCCTCAGTTTAAAGGTTTATATATTATTATAAATATATATATTTATCTATCCATATTATTTTCTTGTGGACATGATAACTGACATGATACATAAAATTTAAGGGCACAAAATCTTCAAGTTCGTTAATGTGCAAAATCAAACCAGGGGGGTGGAAATGAGGGTTTTTTAAAAAAAGTGAAGTTTAGCTATAACATTCTTAGTATACGAGAGCTGCTATTTATGAATCTGGTATAACAAATAGAAACAAACATATCATTTAATATAGTTTAATTGCTTTTCAAAATATTCGCTGAGATGATGGATGCACTTTTGCATAAGTTGAGAAACAAAATTTATTAAACAGCCAAAGCATTTTTAAATATAGTTACTACTAAGTTATAGTTATAGTTCTACTAGTTAAGTATAGTTAATTACTTTTTAAATGTTGTTCTATAAGTGGCCAGTTCCGGATTTATAAATGGCTGCCCTCGTATAAGATATCGATTTCATTTAAATTTTATATTATTCCTTAGATAAGTGTCTAAAACTTATTTAAGTAAACTTTTTCGATAGCACCAACCATTGGTCCTAGGGGTGGAAAAATTGTAGGCCTATAATTTTTCTACAATTTTTGTTTGAGACAGTTTTTGATATGAGCAACCCTTATGGCACATACAATACAACACAATACAATAGTTCGCCTATCCCCTACACTGATTCGGTGAAATCTACCTCCGCCTTCTGGCATGCCGAAAGGAATTTTTAAGAGAAATGACAGTCAAATATATTATGCAATGTCTTCTCTTATGGTAATTCAATGGTATAAACATACCCATCAGCCTCCTTCTCGAGTCTCGCATGCAGAGCTTCAGCCATATTGGCACTGCCAGCCGTCGTTCCCGACGGATGGAGCGACGCCCTCAATGCGGCGTTCTGCGGGGCACACGCGGGGCACTCACTCTCACTTTCCGCAAAGCTTTGGAAGCAGCTGGAACAAAAAATGAATGCATGGAAGTTGACAAGTGCAGTGATAAGTGCCAAAAATGTAAATGAATTTAAGAATAGACTTGACAAGTTTATCAGAGTTGATACAAGTGCAGATTTAGGCTTATCAGCATACGCTTCCTGCCTAAAACTAATAATAATCATGTAATACACATATTGCCATCCCAATCCAACCCAATTGCCATTGCTCATTCGTACATCTGTATGTCTGTATATAACATGTATCCAGTGCGTCACAAATTGATTGGGTATCCTTAAAGAGGGTGGAATGGCGGCCTTATGTAGACAAGTTATCCGTTTTACCGTTTTATTTTTGTTGTTTTTACCGTTTTATGACGCTCAGCCAAATTCATAACGGATGGAAAATGAGTACGAGACATGCTCTAGTACCTGTAGCAGATACAACTAGAATGCTGTGAGTATACTTACTGCTGATGATACGAATGCTGGCACATGAAGTGCACTGTCGGCAGCTCGAGTTGATGATGACACGCGGCGCACCTCGAACCCTGGAAGGTGGTCGGCTTCGAAGCCAAGTTCTCGATGTGAGTCCGTATTCGATCGGTCTCTGTGTGGTATTTGACCGTCAGCTCGTTTTCCCGCGTCGACAATTCTTTTTCCGTCTTTAGTATGTCCACTAAATAACTGCAAAACAAATTAGAGAATGTAAAGAAAACAATATATATTTTTTTGTTTTTATTTTTCCTATATGTTCGTCTTGATTGTTTTTAAATTGGTTGTTGTTGTTGTAACGGTTTTACACGGAGACGGCACCTGTCGTATACGGCGATTACAAGATATACCGTAATCGGCGCTGAGTGTGTGAATGTTTCATATCTATAGAGAATAAACCCTATTTTTCTCGCTCAGTTTGTCTGTCTGTCACCGGCTCCTAGCTCGCAAGCTGAAGAAGATCCTACAGGCCGCCTTTCAGAATTAATTTTTCTGAAGTGATTCAATTTATCCCAATTTTATATGATAAAATAAAATACGTATTTAATACATACTTGCGAACATCACCAAGTGTTGAAGACGTTGTGCCTGCTAGGTAGTCTATTACTAGACTCGGGGCTAGAAGTCTCTCGTTAGCTGTTGAAAAATTAAAAAAATATATTACAAACTCTATAATGTTGGCTACCCATAAGGGTGGCACATTTGCGCTGTTTCACCACCATTATCTGTATTAATCTTAAGTGACCGATCAAAAGTTCGGTTTCGGCCATATTCAGTCTAAAATACGATTTTCAGCTTATGTTTCGGTGTCGGCCAAATGACGGCGAAACTGACTTTGTTCTGTCCGTTGCGCCACACCGTCTTCGTTGACACTTTATTAGCACACTTTCACACTTACACTTTCGAAGCAATTTATTAGGCAAGAATGCCGAAAAGCTTTTTTTTTTATCTTATAATATAAGGCTATTTAATTTTGATTACTAACTACAAATACTAACTTCTTTCCATTTCAATAAATAATTTTTATAATTATGTTAATTAACCCTCTTAATCCATAAGAGCCTTAGTTTGTATTTGATAGCTTCTGTAAAGACAAAAATTTAAAATAGAAACAAAATATTTATTTTAATTACTCATAAATTATAATTAGACTGATTTTAAAAAGTGCCACATTTTATAATAAACAATACATAATTATATATACTATAGTTGGACTGAGTTCTCTAAGAAAAAAAAATATTAGCAGCATAGATTGCGACTGCGCATAATCCGATGCTGAGACCATAAAAAAAATAAGGCCGTACTGTGATAGATGTAAAATATAAACTTATAGACTGAGGAAAATAAAGCCATTGTTATCTTCCTATCTTCGAAAACTCCATCATGGGGAGAGGGGCGGAATGAAAATTAAGATGGTGGGGGTGCAGCTCAAATCATTCAAATTGGCAGCTATGCTGATAAGCCTAAATCTGCACTTGTATCGTCTCTGATAAACTTGTCCAGTATGTTCTTAAATTCATTCACATTTTTGGCACTTATCACTGCGTTTGGTTATTCAATGCATTCCTGTTTGACATTAAATTCCTCCTCGGATTAGAACTAAAGGTTGTACTTGAGAGTATATGGTTTCAAAAATCAAGCGAGTCTCTATAAGATCGCCTCTCGTCCGCCTACGCTTTAATGTTGTCCAATCCAAGTATGTTTCGCCTTTCTTGATATTCCGGATTTTTCAGTTACGGCATTAAACTAACCTATTTTTATTCAATACTAACAGAAGCGGCAGCCACAGATATAGAACATGCAAAATGTGCTCTTATAGATAATATTATAAAAAAAAACTCGCCAATAACAGTGAGAACTTCGCCGAGATGCTCCTTGGACGGAGGCCACCAGAGCATTTCGAGCCACAAAGCCCCGTGCCCCCCACACCCACTCGATGCCACCCTCCTGCACACCTCCAGGGCTGAGTCACCGTCTCCACAGGACATGTGGTGGCGGATTATCTCAGCATATCTGGAAATAAACATAAATTTTTATTTACATTGCTGCAAGTTGGTTGGGAAAATCATCTTGTATCGCCCAGTGGTCGAAATTTGACCATAATTCAACTTTTAAGTTTGAGCGATATTAGGGTTCTTCTACCTCTATAATCATTCCAGATAATTTATTTTATTACGTCAGCTGCGAGTGCGTACAAATACGTCATTAGCGTGTGTTGTTTGCCTTAATTCCCTGCAATACCTATGAAATTTAAAATATAATGTTAGTAATAGTTGAAAAAAAAAACTTGACATTTATAGAAGTATAAAATGCTTAATTATAAACCATATAAACCATTCTCCATATAAACTTTAACTATGCCAAATCTCAGACTCCTCCGCGGGCGCAATACGCTTAAAAAGGGGTACTCTTCGCATATATACAGATTTACACAAACTGTAAAAAAAAATGGCACGATCAAGGATTATCCATTTTTAAGGTTACTAATTATAAAAGAATCCCTTGATCCTGTCTTTCCGTCCAAAGTTGCAAATGAAAAATACGTTTCCGGGAGTTTGATCAGCTGGTCGATGATCCCAAAGGTAAGCTTGCTAAATTTGGGCTTTATAATTACGTGATGTATGTCATACATCGCATAACTACAGTTCTATTGTTTATACATTCAACATAGCAAGACGCATATTTTTATCACTTACAACTTTTTCTCCTCGTACAGAAATAAAATGCCAGGTTTGAATGAGAGCATTTGACATATTATCAATGTCTGGTCCTTGTCGTAGTTGGCGTTGGGATTCCGAAGTATTCTCAGTACATTTTGCTCGTACAAACTCTTCAGTTTTAAGTCCTCTTCCTTTAGGTTAGACCTAAATTTGAAAATAATATTAATTATACAGAAATATTTGGTTGAAATCTCTGTTTTGCTCCTCACTTCATGTCCTTGAAAACACACTTAATAGATAGTTGATTTAACCGCCCCTTAGGAAGGCAATATCTTCAAAGACCTCCTTTTTAAAAAAAATAATAATATTGCTTTGATCCAGGTCATATACAATTCATTTTTGGGCCCTACTCAACTAATCTAAATGTGCTTGTAGTAGAAAAGGGGCGGATAGAGGTAATGAAACATTGAAAATGGTATAGGTATAATGTGCGGATACGAACCCGCGACCACCACTCTAAACTACCAGGATATCAAAGTCTAATAATTAAAATAATTACCTTAAGTTAGGTATAAAGAAGAAAAATTGAATGTAGGTCTAAAATTTTTAATTTTTTTTTTAAAACTCTACAATCCAAATTATATTAGATATTTATTTTTATTGAATGTAAAATACCATATAACAAACAACATATTAACCTCATGTCAATTATATTGACATGAGGTCAATATGCTGGTCATGCGGGATTAATTGATTCTTCGGATACGATTACAGCTATGGCACGTATGGTGAAAAGGTTATTGCACTGTCCGCGATAAACATGAGATCCAGAGTTCAATTCCTGGTGCGTTATTGTTTCATTCTATTTTCTTTTTAGTTTTTCAATTGACTGATTATCAAAATGGTATTTAAATCCCATGTGGGTTTAAACACCGACATATTGTGTTTTGTGTTTGTCAGGATTAAAATAAATGAAAAACATGAAAATTGAAAGAAAAAAAAAAGTATCTTTTTGGTTAAAATTGCTTGTTTATATAATAGTTTGTTGTCATGTACTTTGTTAGTATTTATATAGTTTTTATCGTTAAAAATTCTTCAAACTTACCAGACGTGAATATAATGTTCTATAAGTGCATTATAGACAAGGGTAGAGGAATTGGAGTCGACATTCACCATGTGCTCCAAGAAACTGACCAGCATGTGCGAATTATTCAGGAAGAGGTGGATGTAGTCGTCGGGCCTAGCTCTCGTCATCGTAGGTCTAATTCCCGACAGCATGGCGTCTGTCACTAAGGGCTCATTATTTGGGTGGTAATCTGTGCATAATCCTGAACAAACAAACAATACATTCTACTGACAGTTATTGCAGGATATTCGGTAAAAAAATATATAACGAATTGTACTGACGAATGGTACTGACACCCGTTTGGGTGTCAGTACCGCTTTTCAACATTTTAACATGCAAAACAACATTTCAGTAATAAAAAATAAAAACAATGTTATGTTTACTTTTGAGGAATTCCGTACTCTCGTCGGGAATATTTTGTATGAGCACATTTCCATATTTCTTCATAAACTTATCAGCGTCCTCAAAGTCTAGATCAGCTATGTAGTCCAGTGCCATTTTGGAGTCTTTCTTGTCCTCCAGGGCTATTTTGAGGTACCAGTCATGCTGGTGATGTGATTTGGCCAGATGAAGGGCATCGTCTATGCTCACTTGACGACAGACCTGAGGAACATTTGAATAAACAAGCTTTCAAAAGTAATTTTATAGTATATACAAATTAAAGATTTAAAATTTCGAAAATCGGGTAAGTATTTTTATCACCACGACGTCTTTGTCTTAATTTGCACCCACAACACCCAAAAGAGCCTTGGTAATACAACATAATAGCCAAGTGCGAAATCTAAACAAACAAAACTACCCTCAAAATCTCCGTATTGACAAATTGAATGATTGGATCCTAGAGAAATGACACATGATCAGAAATATATCTCACTGGCCGACTACTTCATATCTCAGAAAGTATTCGTCTTAACAGTAAAACTTTAGTTATTAAGATGAATCACTTCAAGTACCTACTAACCTACTAGTACCTACTAGTTTTAGGCAGGCCGATGCTGATAAGCCTAAATCTGCACTTGTATCGTCTCTGATAAACTTGTCCACTTATCACTGCACTTGGTAACTTATTCCATGCATTCACCACTCTATTTGACATGAAATTCCTCCTCGGATTGGAACTAAAGGTTGTACTTGAGAGTTTTAAATGATGTCCTCGTAAGTGCGAATTTGTATTAATTACGTGTAATTAATTATATTATTTTATTGTAATTAATTATATTTTTCTGTGCAATCTCCGTATAGAATGACTGCTCAAAAATCTCAAATTAGCTATTTATGGCATCAATATTTCTAGATTATTTGAAAATTACAGATAAAACTTGTCTATGGCAAATCAATTTAAACAATAGCCGCCATCTATCCCTCGTTTCTGGTACTACTCAATCAGCCCTCATATTATTCTTATATGTTGAAGATGCTTTTTTTAAGTTCGCTTTATCTGAAATCATACTAAATCTATTTTTAAAATTCATCCAATAGTCCGATAGTCCAACAATTCTGTTACTATGTGTGGTTTTAGATTGTTCAACTGCTAAGAAGAAATTGGAAACCAATCACAACCAGACTAAAATACGATGGAGATGTCGCACCAAGTCTCAAACATCCATAATCATTCTAATTTATCGGAAAAAGTACACAGTTTCATAACTATAATGACAGATGGCAATGTATTCTGTTTTAAACTGAAAATTATTTACAAAACGGTGTGCCATCTGTGAATTGGCAGGCTTTTCTAAACTATAAACAGTTATGCTTCTATACGGTTTGTGTCTATGCTATTTTCCAATCAAATATTAATAATATATATCATTATTTCATTGGCGCAAAAATAGCATAAGTATATTTCGGATCACTTCGTGTTGAGGTTGAGCTATCTAAAACCACTATGTAATCAAATGGTATAGTTTTCTAGTTAACAAAGTAGAAGCCATTAACGGGCATACAAAAAACTGAGCAGCTAATAGCTGTGTTAAGAAAAGTCAAAGATTACTCTCCCACCTTAATGGCGATCTCGACGTCGAAACTAATAGTTCGGTCTTTTAAGCTGATGAACTCTCTCAGCTTGCCCTTCTGGTCGTGTTGGTCCACTTTCACGAAACAGGTCAGCAGTAGGGTCGTGTGGTCTTCGCTCGCGAAGCCCTTCTTGTGTAATTCTTCTAAGTAGTAGGTCAGGGGCTCGAGGTGCCTCGAATCCAGATATTTCTTTATTACGTAGGAAGTTTGCAATCGGCCGATTGTCTTCACGTATTGTTCAATCGCTGCTCTTTGATCACCCTATGATAATATAGTATACTATATAATATGTTATTTCATTATCCTAAATATTCAGACGATATAGCAATTATATAGTTTTATAAATCAGTAGCTGATAAAACCGGGCTTCGCCCCGGTTTCATCTAGGCCCTCCAGGCGGCTCTGTAGGTGCCTTCGGCGCGCAATGACTCGTGCCTGCGATACCTAAAATGATCTGCGGTACTTCGGACCATTTATGTGCCTACAAATATATTTTACCGTATTTGATCAACCTTATTTTCATCGACTTACATTGCAAAATTGGTCTCCGTTAAAATCCCTTTTATTTTAACGGGATAATATACAGCCTATGTCCACCCTGACGTCCGTTATAAATATTGGTGAAAGAATTTTTGATATCGGATGAGTAGTTTTGGAGATTACCTCCAACATTCAAATTTAATAATATAGATAACAGTATAGAATCCTGAACCACATTTAAAATATACCAATTTATTGAAAAAACACGTTTTTTTTTTTTTAAAAAACAGAAATTTTATTAGCAGAGGTATCATTATTAGCTGAAAATCTAAGCTTACATGGATTATTTAATAAAAAACCTAAATATACGCTTAGATTTTTTTAAAATTCACAGTGCGATTTTTGTACGGGCGCTACGGGGCTTCAAATAGCTCTACGTGATAATTTCTATTTTTAATATAATTTCAGTTCATTGTTAATTACTCTTTTATATTAAATTACATTATTCTCATGTGATAGAAGGAAAAGGTTGATTTTTTACAAACAGGTTAAATTATTTCGTGTTTTATTATATATTTTGTTAAATTAGTAACTAATGGTTATTAAACATTAACATGAATTTTTCAGAGTGCGTCTTGCAGGGAAATAAATGTAAATTTTTAAAGACTTTGGGTGAATTATTATGACCCACATAAGAATTCACCTGAAATCACCCGCTTAATTTTTTGTTATTTAAAAAATAATAACTATGTTATGTTTTTGGTTAACCTTAATTATCTACCTTTTTATAATAGGCAAGGATTTCACTATCCTCCCTGCCCCTTGAAATAAACAATTAATCTGAGTGGAGCGAAGCGTAGCTCCTATGGATGGACTCCAATAGCGAAATGTTTGTGATTTCACCACCGATTGTAGAATTTTAATCGAATCTTCGTAAAAAATACTAGGTCAGAACGGAGCCGGAATTTGAAGATTGAAAATAATAAAAAAGTTATGTTTAAAAATATTTCCTCTGTGGGAAGTGCAATGTTAAATTTTTTCGAGCGCTTTGTTGGAATTCTACAAAAAGAATTATTTGTGTCAAGTTTGCATTTCTCCGCTCCAATATGCTGCTAGCACCTTTGCGACTGCGGCTACCTAATTATTATTAAAAAAGCCCTTCCGAGTCTGACATTAGTTCAG
The DNA here is from genome assembly GCA_020383195.1 of Neomicropteryx cornuta. NCBI lineage: Eukaryota > Metazoa > Arthropoda > Insecta > Lepidoptera > Micropterigidae > Neomicropteryx > Neomicropteryx cornuta. Next base: position 494,144 of record JAHKQU010000030.1, read on the forward strand.
CGTACCAACCACCAACTAAATACTTTAGCTGCGCTCCTAATAGATATACCTTCATAAATAAATGGTCGCCATACTGCTTGTATATATCCATGAGACCGTCGCTATGGTAATGCTGGCTGCTGGCCATTTTGATCGCTACGTCGTATAGGTTCTTCTTGAATAGTAGGTCTAATTTTGACTGCAAGTCCTTCTCATCTAAATGGTGAAGCTGCTTGTCTTTGGTTAGGATATAGAAGGCTCCCCACTCCGTCACCACGGCTTCGACCTGTAATTATTATTTGTGAAAAAATTGCAAGGGACAAAATATATAGAAACTATATTTCATTGTAAAAATTGACAATAGCAATTTGAAACGACTTTTCCAATGAACAGAGACTAAACTAAACTATATTTTGTGTGCAGGATAAACATTACTTAACATAGAATTACAAATAGAAAAGTATTGACATTGAAACAGACTTAACCCACCACATTCCCGACTTGGGCTCGTTATATCTATCCTCGCAAGACAAAGATATTAACTCTGACGCACCTGAAGGGTGCTACGGAGTAGGTCAGAGAACACACAAAGTACCTGTCCCCCTCTCTCAAGCCTTAAAGAAAAACAGGAATAAAACCATTAGAAACATTACAAATTTCAGTGGAACTTATAATTCAAAATTTAATAAGTACACGCGTTGATCCCGACGGCTGTCAGTGACGGGCGGGGTGGCCCGCTATCCTCGGCCACTGCATATATCCCATTACCGGAACCAATCTGGCGGTAATACCAAGTCATGCTACGCAAATAGATCGGTCAATTCCCCAGTCGCTAGCTTCCTAACTTTAAATTTGCGAATAAAACGTTTAGGTGAAGTATATCAGTAAATTTTAACACCTACATAGTTGACTTTCGTGACCACGTTGACCACCTTTGTTCTCAATGACAAAGGGAGAATTCTCGTCATTTTTCTCAAACAAAGTTTAAGAATATTGGTAAACAAAAAAAGATGTTTTTACAATGACTAAAATCCGATAGGAGTCGGATATTTAATTTTTGGAAATTTTGCAGCAACGGAGTGAATATAACATGTCAAAATTCTACTTCACTTTTAAACAGGTCCTCTTTAAAAATTACCTAAATTTATTTATAAATGCATGCATGAACATGAACATTGTCAATTTGCTTGTGTTAGGAAAGATGGTGGTTATAAGATGACAAAATTCCCGGCGGATTTGTATCTGCACCCCTGCAGGGTCAGTAGTTCAGTACCTAACAGACCCACAATAAACTTCTAATAAAGTTTATTACATAGAATAAAGTTTGGTGGAATAAAGTTTACTCCAATAATCCAGAAGTCTTGCGTGTGTGTTGTGCATTTCACATAATTTGATAAAACTACAAATCTGACGGCACAACATGCCAAAGTGACACTTAAAAATGGTCACTTACTGATTTTTGTTCTAAACATTAATATTAGTGATCTTCTCTAATTATTGTGTTATTTACTAGATGTGGTTTAATCTTAATGCCATTTTTTTACTGTTATGAAGTATATTACTGTTCAGTAAGCAGCCGACTGACCAGTCGTCCTTAAGTCATCGACGAGTCTCCGCTTCTCGCTAGGATTGCGCGTAACGTTCTTGATTTCGACTGATTTGTGCCATGTGTTATTTTGTACATATGATTCGTATAACGAAACGAGGTCTCAGAAGTAAAGGCGTTTTTAAAAGTGCTCTATCGTTCACGTCGTCAAAACACCACTGGACCAGGAGCGCCCGCAGCCACTTAGGAAGAGCGGCGTCCACCAAGCACCAGGCAACACTCCGGCAACCTTCACACTGAACCTGATCTTCTCCGTTAACCGATGGTGGTCTTTCGATTCCAAACATTCCGCGTCTGAAACGAGCTGAGTGAACCTATCACCAGCTTCGTACTTCAGTCGCGCCTCTGAACCTTCTGCGCAATTACTTTATATTTATGGGAAAATCAGATAAACCACTTAATATTTATTTTATGTTGCTTAAAATGTATGTAAATAGGTTTATATTGTAAAATAATAAAGTTGTCAAGCCTAGTAACATCCTAAAGCAGGCGTGCTCAAACGGTCGATCGCGATCGACCGTTTGAGCACCGTGCAGAAAGCTAATATCTATATATGCTACGGTACGCCCTACCTAGGTAGGTAGGGTGTATCGTGTATGTACGATAACCCTGCATCACACACACTTGCAGTCTCTCAGAGGCGATCGTAAGTAGTCTAAAAATATTGAGGTAGATCGCCAGCAGTTCAAGTTTGAGCACCCCTGTCCTAAAGCTTCTTTTAAAAAGGATAGTAAAGAATAAAACATTGAAGATTTTGTGAAATCCGTTTAGTGGTTCCCAAGTTGTTAAAAGATACAGGACCATTAAGGACAGGTCCTATGTAATCGAGACAAGCCCAGGGATCCGAGAGCTAAGGAAAAAGAAACCCTATTAATGTGTAAAATTTATAGGGTGAGTTTCTTCGGTCGATCTGTCAGTGACGCTCGTGACTTTACGACGTGATGTGTCTGGATGGGGGAGATTGATATTTAATTACTAAGCAACTGACATTTATTATCTAAATAAAGCGGTGTCGGCTGCGTTTTAATTGGGGAAATGAGGTTGGTATTTATTACTTAGTAACTGATTTTACCTGACTACTGATTTTTAACCAACTTAGTAACTTGAAACCGACTCACCTCACTAAGCGAGCAGGTAAACACAATGAACTTATTCTGTATATCGAGAATTGTTATTTGATTGGTGCGCTCAGCCGGTTCTTCGCTTTGGCTTCTTTGCTCCTTATCGCTTGTGGTGGTGATGACGAGGTAACTCCTGACCCAGTGGAGACGCTTCTTCTCCCCCTCCAGAGCATAGCATGGACCTCTGCCGTCAGATGTGTAACAGTAAATTGCCTGAAAACAATACATTTAATTTAATTAGTTACTTAAAATTAATTTTAGGATTTTTACATGCTCAAAACACACTAAATTACAGTTTCTAAGGCAATCACCACTAATTGAGACCAGGCCTACCAAAGTTGAAAACAAGCAATATTGAAATGTGATATTTTTTGTTTTTTTTTAATGGTGTGGGAACGAGATAAAGTGGGTTTTTTTAAAATACAGTAAGCAATAGATGCAGAAATATTGAGAGAGATACGGAGGGAAAAAAAGGTTGCCAACCTGAGATTCTTTTATAAGATACCGCAAAACAAGGCCGATTCAGTTGATCTGCAGAATTACAATGATCTGACAGGAATTCATTTTAATGTTTCCTCAATGAGATGAATCATTTTTCTGACCGTATAGATGTACCTTAGTGTCCACAATTTAAACGTAACTAAGGATCATTAATACTGATAACTGAACACTCAGATAGGCACACTTTTAAGCATACATCTTACTATATTAATTATCGGAAATGACTGCTGATTTCCACGATAAAAATAAAATAAAATAGATATTACTATAATATGTTTGTCGGCCTAAAAGGTTTAATTAAAAGACAAAGGCATTCGAAAATACAATGTGTTTGTCTGTTGTCCTGGTTAAATCTAAATAAACCATTCATTCATGGCATATTTGTTTCTCAAACTCCGCAAAACATAAAATGATATTTCTCTCCTAGATCAACCACCTAAATTACAAAAGTAATTTTAAATTCAGGTGTATAGCGCTAACAAGACTTTATATGGAATCTTCTAGGGATTGTGTGTTGAGGGAAGAACCAATTATACGAAAAGAAATAAAATTATGTGCAATAAACAAGAATGGCTATGACATTCCGTAGCTATCATAAAATGTTAACATTGTACAGTAGTAGTAAATTATTTAACCAAAACTTGACATCTAACAGCTACTCGCGCCTGTGGTACCAACACGTGATAAGATGCTTCATTTCCGACCTCTACTTGTGGCTGCGGCACTTTTAGCCCATTCGATTTACTTTTTTGATAGCCAAAGAGGCGCAGGAGGTTATTTTTTATGAGTAGATTGAAATAAGAAAACTATACAATGGGATCGTGACATTCGTTCAATTCATCATAATTTTTTTATTGCAAATTTTGGCTAGTAAATAAACAACACAGGCATAATAATTCAACTTATAATTATTATTATAATTTGGTATCGAACATTCTTTTATATGTTTCTATTTACCTAGATGAGTTTTCATAGTTACATAGATGAAGATTTCAACAGCCGTGCTGCCATATTTTTGATATTCGAATATGATATATTTTTTTTTGTGAATTCTTTATTTATAAATGTAGTGTTCGGTAGTAACACCCCCCCCCCTCCGACCGTCTAACGGCGGAGGTAAGACGGTTGCGATGCGCGGACGCAGCGCGCCGTTGACAGTTGAATAATCGCCTACCTACGAGATAGGAGAGCTCGCCCTGTCCGCAACATTATATTGTAATTATAATAAACGGAAGTACACAAGCAAAGTCGTGGTTATTACTTCGAAACAAACAAGTGGTGACGTCGGGATCGCCGTGGCGAACCTCCGCCACGTCGCCCCGACAGACATCATAATAAACAAAATACATATTCTATTTGTTTGTTCACTAAACCCTTGCGGGTTTTTATGTGAACTAATTCGTTCCCACTTTTTACTTATTTAATAAAATTTATATACTACATTTTATTACACATTCAATATTAACCTGTTAACCGGGCAAGATGCATAAATGCGTCTAGCGTAAACAATATCGGGTACGGGTAGGACATATGAATACGTCCTCGAAAATTTTTTTTTTTTTTTTTCTCGGTAACCATGATGAATTTTGATTTAGTTGCTTACCAAATAACACTAGAAATCGCAGCACCAACTAGCTTTTTTTTATCGGGAATAGTCTTGGGACACCTATATAAATATTAAATAATAATATCAATAAATATAACTCCGTGCTGTATAACTCACGTCAGTCCTGGCCACCATAAAGTTGCTGTCGGCCAGGACAGAGCAGCCGCTCCGACATCCGCCACTAGACGGCACTCCCGCAATGCTAAAACCACCCACATCGAGTGCCAGCACGCGCTCGGAGCCTGAGGTCCAATTGCCGGACATGTGCACCAGCAAGATTGACGAACGGCTCGACACAAACAGATGGGATGGATCTCTACAATAGGAACATCGAAATACATCACAGATAAAAAAAAAACATTTTTATTAATAATTTTAAATCGTTATTCCAAGGAGCAATCCTTGACCCTTATTAAAAGATTGATAACTGGAATTTTACAACAAACGATATTGTTTAAATAAAAAAAAAGTATCTATCTATAGTATAAAATCAATAAAGTATAAAATGTAATCCATCTACGAGGGCTGATCAAAATATACATAAAAATTGTGTATAAATAACCCATTATGGTATGATTTTCCCACCAAAAATTTTGGCGCCAAAAGCGCTCGAGACAGAATTAATTTCTATGGCAAATTTAAAAAACTCACTCATCTACTATAAAATCCATAGTGTATGCATGAGTCTTTCAATCTTTACAAATCAGGTATCATCTGATTCACCATTAAATTCTCTATTATAGAAAAAAAATCTAAGTAGACTCATATATATAAAAATTAGAAAAAAAAACGGTTGATATTTTTTTTTAAATGAAATATTTTTTCATACATTTCAATAAAGAATGACATTTCTAAATTAAATCAGTTCGAAAGATGTTATAATATATATTTAAAAATGATATAAAATGTTGATTGTATGTTTGTCAATATTCGCTCAAAACACACGTCAACAAACTATCAAGAGTTCCTACAATTGGTGGAATCACCTCCGGACTCCAGTCGGTGTCCGCGACATGTGACGGGTTAATATGGCCTCCTTCAAAGTAATCACCGTCGGATATAATACATTTCACCAGCGAGTTTCCAATCTTCAAAGCATTTCTGGTTCGCACTCTTTGATATGGCCTTCAGTTCCTTCAGCGATTCGGTCTTAATCTCCTTTATGGTTGCGAAACGTTGTCCTTTCATAGTTCTCTTTATCTTTGGGAAAAAGTAGCATGGGGCCAAGTCCGGAACACAATGGTTGAGGCATCAATCTAGTCTAGTTTTTTGTCAAAAAATTGTGAGGTGTGAGTGGGCGCATTATCGTGGTGCAGTTGGAACGAGTTGCTTTCCCACAATTCTATAATAATTTCAAAAAATACAAACTTGAAAGCCAGGCCCGTAATGGCAGTGTTGCCAGTGTCGGCGAGAGTCTTCATTTTACTGTTCCGTTGTCTCGCAATGTCGCCCCGGAGAATCACCACGGACCCGTCAGCGAATCCAATCGCCATAACATTCTGCGTGAGAAAAATAAAACAACCTGTTAAGGGGCCTCGTCCCGAAGAGTGCTCGTCTAAGTTGGACGTGGTCATAGATCATTTTTAAATTTGAAATAGTTGGTTGGATTTTTGGACCAGCAATACCAATTCCCAATTAGCTACACTGTATTAGGGCCCGATGTTCAACTTAACCCCATGTTTCTGAAATCAGTCTTAATAATCTTGGTAATAGACCCATGACATGGTAACATCCCCAAAGACCACCCTTTCAAGTCAAATAAAATATATATTGGAGTGGCCCCACTTCAGGGAACAAAAGAAAAGGTTTTTAAGATTGGCAAGGCCGATTAGCAACCAACTAACAGAGAAACTCTATCGCTCTAATTCAATGGTACTTACAGAGATTAGCACTAGAGAGAGTCGGTTGCGGGGGTTAATGAAACCTAGCCAATCGGTGACAATAAAAAGTTTATTTCAGACAATTTCGCAGTGCAGATTGGGTGCAGAATTATCAACAATGATAAAATGTAAATATTGCCGCAATTGCATTATTGAGTGCTTAAACAAATAAAATACATAATAGATTATCCCTATATCGGATTATGATTAGATCGGCAGCTTAAGTGCCATCTAGGGTTTCCCTCAATATTTATAAATTTGGCTGACATTAAAAAAAAAACAATCTTACAATCTAATTGTGAGCCAAGTGATTTTAACTCTCGCCAAAAATATCTTCTACCGAGTGTCGTATACGTTTGAAATTAAAATCACATGCATTTATAATAAAATTATGTACAATCTTTTGGACCAGATCAAAGCCAAACCACTTGGCATTCGACGACTTGTCATCGATTTAGTTACCTTATTCTCGTGAAGCGTGAGCGCGGTGACTTCTGTTGGTCGCATGTGGGTCGGAATGGCACGGGTGATACGCACGCACACAGGCGAACCATGCCTGTCCATACGACATGTGTCCCATACTTTTAGCACTGGATTTACGCCTGGTTCATCTTCCTAAATAATCAAATGGAGTATACTTTAAATGTATTTATAGGAATGATTGGGCCTCTAAATGATTCATCGTATCAATAAGTGAAAATAATATTCAAGGTTAAAAGTAAGTGTGGTAAGAAAATAAAAGTTTAAATTAACAGACAAATATGAATATAAAGTGTGACAATTTTATAAATGTTTTTTGTTTTTTCCGTTTAAATATCTAGCAACCTTAACCAGAAATATTGTATATAGGTGGTTTGAGTAGCTCCACAGATATAATAAATAATTAAATTAAAAAAGGCATTAAAATATAATGAATTTTGTCTTCAAGAAATATCTAAGTTTGTTTGTAATGTGTAGTATTAAGACGAATTTATTCTTACTACTTGATAGAAAATAGGTATTTGTTTTTAGATTTGCGTAGTATTATTCATTTTTTTTTCGTACGTTACGTTTCGTACGTTTTCGTTTGTTACGTTACGTACGTTGTTTTCTTAAAATCTGTTGAATTCTTAAAATAAGAAATTGTAAGTAAATAAATTAAATTAAAATTCTTTTGCCTTACACCAATCGTGACCAAAAATGAATCACGCCTTAGATGTTCCGCTAGTGTGAGCTTCAATTCGTATGCTTTGAAAGATGTGACAATCCAGGAACGGGAGACCAAGTGGACCCAGCCATTATCATCGCCGATCACTAGATTTCCATTACCACTGCAAACGGCTGTTACCGTTGTGTCCTAAAATGATATATTACTGTTATAAATATTTATATACAGACTATAACAAAATTAATTAAAAAAATAAAGGGGGTGAAATAGATTATTATAATATTAAGATATCTTGCTTTGCCATCTCCACTAGTGGATCATCGATGGTGACTTCAAAAGCGATCCGCGATCCGCACGCTCGCACTTGATTGGCTACCTTTAGGAGGTGGGACTTTGACCGGGCACGAGCTGGAGAAAAACTGAAGTCTCTACTGCTGATTTCCGGTGAGGAAAATACAGCTGTGAGAAAATCTTTAACGAACTTTCTCACAGTCTGATTGACGTCATTTGCGTGAAACTTGCAATCAAGCCATTTCCACACCATAGAAGCGCTTCTCCTTGTAAAATAAGTTTTTAGAATTAGAAACTGTAATTAAATATACTTCAAACTGAATAAAAGTACTGTTCTTAGGATTGGCAAAGTAAATAATTCCCTCTAAAACAAAATGTGGGAAACAGTTGGTGCCTAGGTTTGCCACTAAATAATAGTTAATTTGCATTGTCAAAGTTCGCACAGGAAATAAACTGACAATAGGGTATCTAATGGCGGACGCAACAGTAGCCCCCGTTAAAAATATTTATAGTCTTTAACAGCAACTATCTCAGTAACAGAATCGGAAACAGACCCAACAGCCACACTGTCTCTGTCTGTTAACACAATAATAATAATCATATATAATATGCCACATTGTTATTGTCAATTTCCGAAAAATTTTTAGGTTAGCCTGGATAAATCTACAAAATAATAAACAAGAAGATTTACACAATTTACGTACCTCTAAAGCTTCATGAATCTTTCCACCGTCGTAACCTTTGTGCAGGTCGAAGAAATTAAAACGACGCCACTAAAATATTATTCAAAAAATGTAGTGTAAGAAAAAGAAAAGGCATATTTCAATGAAATAAGATGACATTGTTAGGTACCTCTAAAAATGACATCGCAATACGGTTGTGTACAAATTTACTAGATCAATCGCATACTTGCAATGTAGTCTGTTTGTTATCGTGAAATTCTCTAATAAGCATTATTAACGACTTGTGAATGCAAAGAACAAGAGATAAATAATACAAATTGATATAAAAGTCTACTTGATGAATATCACTTTTTGATATTTGTGTTTGAGATCTGTCAAAATAATCAGCCGAGCCTCCGAACCAACACTGACAGTGACACTCGCCTCCTATTCTAGGGATGTACCAAATCGATATATAATGTATTTATTTATTACATGTTTAAGTACGATTCCTAATGCCAAGTTACAAAATAGAAAAACTAAACATCGAATCTAAACAGTGAGTTAACAGAACCATCACTATTTTATTATTATTCCTTATGTTTTTATTTATAAAAGGTTTAATAGCATCATAATTTTAAACCCCAACAAAGGTTAGGTAGATTGAGTATGATATAAAAAAATAAGAGGCATACATATTAGCATTTTTGTAATAAGGGCTAAGGTATGTCAAAACCATTAAGCAATAAAGTTGGGAATCACTAAGTACCTAGGCACTCTCTGACCAATTTAAAAAGCAAAACACAAAAAAAAACAGTATACAGATTTATAAATCAACATATACCCTCTAAAGTAAGGGGAGTTAATTAAGAAAGCTTATTTTTTAATTTGTGTGAGTAACGGATGTAACTACGCTAAAACAAGAATTGCTGACACCTTGTCGTTATCATTGTTTAATAGCAGTAAATTGTTTTACCAGAAACTGATGTCTTACAACCAAACCCTACAGGCGTCATTAACGGAAGTTCCCCAGAATTTTCGCGCTTGTGGTACCAATATGTGATGGGTTGCCTCATTTCCTATCTCCACTTGTGCCTGCAGCACTTTTAGTCCATTCGATGTGCGTTTTGGATGATAATAAAGGCGATAGTGGGTTATTTCTTAGATTTGAGTAGATTAAAATAATTAATAATTCTTTCAATTAATCATAAATTTTAACTCCATTTTAGTTTTTTTTATATAAATTTGACGCGCAACTAGTAATAAAACTACACGGACATAATATTTCAATTTTTAATATTTATAGTGTGGTACTGAACATTTTTTACGTGTTTCTATTTGCGCACATACTTATATGAGTTAGTATAAATTTTAACCGGCCAGTAATAAATAATACGCTGTGCTGTCATTCTTTTGATATTCTAATATTACATTTGAGCGCTCTATCGAACTGTCAATGTTTCATTTATTGGTATTAAAAAAATGTTGACGTTAATGTTATAATCTATATTTTTCGACTAGCTTCCGATGTAATCTAAACGGCTATGATACTGAATTTTAAAGGCATCAATCTTGGTACACAAAAATTGAACTCTTTCTTTCGCATTTGTACTTTTAGACGTGAAATATGCAACAGCTAAACGGACAGACGGATAGACAGACGCCCAAAGGACGAGGATAGTAGCTTATAATACATTAATGTATGTACGAGTATATGTGCTAAAAAGTTACTTTGTTTTTTTATGCAAGCTTTTCCACAAAGTCTTTTTGTCGATATTCCTCTTCTATTAGGATAATTAGGCTTTTAATTTAGGCTGCAAACATATTTTTTTAAAAATATTTATAATAATAACTAAAACCGAACTGATGGCTATGCATGCGGATGTCATTTTGCAACGAAGCTACGCACGAAGCTACCCTTGAAGTTTTAATAAAAAATCTCGATTAAACATCAAACGATCCAGTCTTTAAAGATATTGAGTATTAGTAAATATATGGGAATGATATAAAACACAGACAACAAAATCCGTAAGTGTTAAAACATCGATAAATCCCCTGCGGTTTAAGAAAGCATTATATAAACTATCGATGTTTCCTAAACACACAGCCTTCCTATTTCTAAGTGTGTAAATTTCACCGCAGATAGCAGTACGATCTAAATCGAAACCGTTGCGTATCAATGATCTTTACTAAAAATCATAATATTAAATACAAAATACAAAAATATGTAAAATGCATGATAGATAACTGCATATTGATTTCCCCTATAAAAAATTTGTTAATTGGTCTGGATCACTAGTACAACCCAGAAGGCAAAAACATTTTTTACCTAAATTACAGAATAATTAATTAATTTAACGACTGTAGCTGATTACAGGAACGTTTTTTTTTCAATATTTGTTTCTAAGAAACATAAATAATCACGAAGCTATAAGCTCGCCGTTCACCGCTAAAATGAATTTTTGAATGAAATCTTCGCATTTTTGAGTAGGTTATATAACCTACCTATTCACACAAAACATTTTAAAAATATAATCGTTGATGTAGTTACAATGGATCCACGTCATTGGGGTGTTTGGTTATATTTTACAAAGGCTATTACTTACTATTCTTTTTTTAAGGCTTGCCGTGAAGTCCGCTAATAAGAGGTCCAGGAAAATTGAAATATAAAATATTAATTTTAACATAAAAGTGATGATTAGAATAACTATTTTAATTATTAATATTTAATTAATTTTAACTATTTTACTAATTAAATAATTTTAATGTTAGCGAAACAATTTTGTTTGTTTATTTTTCACATAGTATACCATAGTAGCCATTATCTAATCCAGGAAATATCGCAATTTATGTATTTCTTCATTATTCTTGACATCAATGTGATTTTTTGTGTGAGCCAAACCATAATTATTTGGGTGCAGCAGCGGCGAGATTTGAAATCTGAGATATAAAAATATTATATATACAGGGTGTTTGGTGCATCGTTTGTCAAAATGAATTGGCCGAAAGAGGGGGTCATTTGCTATGTCTTGAGGCACAATAACTTTTTTTTAGCCCCATGGTTTTTTTTTATTTTAACATTTTATTATTTTTTTGAAAAATTCCAGAATTCAGCATATAAATTTAGATTAAAAAAAAAGTTATTGGTATAGCACCCCGATTTAATTTTTATTTGTATGTGCACTGTTCTATGGTTCTATGAAATTCAGTATTACTTGCGAATACTGTCTAGTTTTATTTTTATTAAATCATAAATTTGTTGGCAGAGGTAAAAATAATTTTAAGACTCAGGTTTACATCGCAATTAAAAAAAAACTTAAAGCGATCATGATCTTCGAATTCTTTACAAAACTTCTTCTGTTTATCCCCTTTCCAACGGTATGCATTATGCCATAGAAACCTGCTAATAACTTTACTAATTTACTAAATTTGCGTATCGGGACACATCGGGTTGATATTCGATATTCAGGATGAAAACTTGTTTTTGCGGAAATAACACGGGCGAGACAGGTAGAAAGTACTATCTCACTCTTGCGCTGTAAAATCTATCTATCTTCTTCTTACATAGGGTACTTACATACCTCTTCTTACATACCTCGAATTTAAAATTAAAAAACAAAATTCCCTTATTATTCTTAATGTCACAAATCTTGCTCGAATTGGTGACCATGCACGACTTCTGACAGATACATTGCATACAGATGTGGATGATCCCGACTTTTTAAGAAGTATTCTCTGGACGGATGAGTCCAAATTTACTAAAGAGGGAATTCTTAGTTTACACAACCTTCACCACTGGTCGCCGAAAGATCAGAACCCACATGTGAAAAGACAAAGGGCATTCCAGAGAAGGTTTAGCATAAATATTTGGGCTGGAGTTATAGGAAATCATGTAATTGGCCCACACTACTTACCTAATCATCTCAACGGGGATAATTACCTTGACTTTTTACATAATGACTTGCCTGAATTGTTAGCTGCGGTGCCAATTTTCCATCAAGAGAGACGTATGGTGTTTCAAAATGACGGTTGTCCCGCACACTGGAGATTATCCGTTAGGGATTACCTTAATAATGTATTCCCTAATTCATGGATTGGGAGGGGTGGCCCTATTCCATGGCCTCCACGTTCCCCAGACCTAACTCCATTAGATTTTTACGTGTGGGGACGGGCCTAAGAACTTATATACGCCACAGAAGTTGAAACTAGGGATGATTTAGTTCAACGCATTGAGCAGGCTTTCGTCGTTATTAAAGAAGAAATGTGTTTACACACCACTACAGTGGAAATAAGGCGAAGATGTCGCACATGCATACACAACAGAGGTCACCAATTCGAGCAAGATTTGTGACATTAAGAATAATAAGGGAATTTTGTTTTTTAATTTTAAATTCGAGGTATGTAAGAAGAGGTATGTAAGTACCCTATGTAAGAAGAAGATAGATAGATTTTACAGCGCAAGAGTGAGATAGTACTTTCTACCTGTCTCGCCCGTGTTATTTCCGCAAAAACAAGTTTTCATCCTGAATATCGAATATCAACCCGATGTGTCCCGATACGCAAATTTAGTAAATTAGTAAAGTTATTAGCAGGTTTCTATGGCATAATGCATACCGTTGGAAAGGGGATAAACAGAAGAAGTTTTTTAAAGAATTCGAAGATCATGATCGCTTTAAGTTTTTTTTTAATTGCAATGTAACGCTGAGTCTTAAAATTATTTTTACCTCTGCCAAAAAATTTATGATTTAATAAAAATAAAACTAGACAGTATTCGCAAGTAATACTGAATTTCATAGAACCATACAACAGTACACATACAAATAAAAATTAAATCGGGGTGCTATACCAATAACTTTTTTTTTAATCTAAATTTATATGCCGAATTCTGGAATTTTTAAAAAAAATAATAAAATGTTAAAATAAAAAAAAACCATGGGGTTAAAAAAAAGTTATTGCGCCTCAAGACATAGCAAATGACCCCCTCTATCGGCCAATTCATTTTGACAAACGATGCACCAAACACCCTGTATATAAAGTAATTTTAATTAAGCTTTATTATAAGTATGGTAATGTATTGCCTTATAATTAAATGGTTCTATAACTTGCAGGTAAAATTTATGGTAGGTAGATCCAACGTGTGACGCGTGATATATTTGTAATTAGCTGTACAACTAGGGTTGGCAGCTAGACCCTGAGGGCGGCTTTAACGGCGCCTTCGACGCGCGACAACTCGGGCCTGCCGCGCTCAGAATGGGTCGCTTCGCCCCCATCTCCAGGCATTACCTGCCTACAGTCCTATTTTATACAGGCGGCTTTGACGATCATCAAAGACGCCCGCAGGGCTATTTCTATTTTTCTTTCCGAAAACACCTCATAATGAACACCTGAAAAGTACTCTAACTGATAATGAAAGCTCTTTAAAACTGGTTCAGCCATTTCGGAGATTGGCCCGGAAAAACGAACAAAGCCTGTTTAAGTTTGGTTGCGTGCGAATAATCTGAACTTAGAAAAAAGGATTTATTTCGAAATCACAGACAAACACTTCAATTTTATTTATATCTTTAAATAGATCTAGAGACAATATTCTTATTAGTTTTTTCGCAAATGCGATAAAATGGCCCGACTCGGTCGGTAAAGACGCGCAGACGCCAATGGCGAATGGCCGTCGACATGCAGCGAAGGCGATCAAAATGGCCGCCGGGTGATAATTAACCGTCACCGTTATGTTATGTTATTGTAATTTGATTTTATTAAAAACGCATCGCCATAAAACGTCGATCGTTCGGAGCCCATCTGCATTCAATAATATCCGAGAATTAAACTCGGCAGCCGGAACATAAACCCCAAGCGGTAGACGATCATTTTTATAATCATATATTACCAATTACCTATAAACGGTAGAAAAAAAATACAAACACATACCCGCCACTATAGTTATAATAAACAAATGTATAAAAGGTCAAAACTACGATAGTAAATTTATAGTACTTAAATAGTATATAAGAAATTGTTTTGAAAATGATTTAATTACCTAACTATGTATAATTTCGAATTATTTATCGTCGTAGTCGTATTATGCAGGGAACCCCATTAAAAAGTCTAATCACACCCTGGCACAGGCCGATGATGGGAATGTGATGGACATTACAGGTAAAAACCACAAAATATTATGGTTGCTGCTACCAAATTTTCAGGTGACGTGTCTTTTCTCGTCAGCTTGACGCCATATTGACCCACGACGCCATATTGTTTTGTATTGCTTAGAATATCGCTGCCATAGCAAGAAATATGGTATATCTAGCTAGAGATTATTTAACAATAAACAGTCTGTAAGTACAATTATACGATTTGCTTGTTTGATTAGCAAATTTCTTACTGCGGCGCAAATTTTAAACAACCAAACAAATATTTTTTTCAGCGCTCAAATACTATATCCTCCGGACAAACGGACAGCGCCTCCGAGCCCGAGAATGCTGCTCAAAAAGAAAAAAAAATCGGAATCGGAGGCCCTAATGGAGGCTTCGCTGGCCAGGACTCCGGCCGGCGGGGAGGTCCGAGGAGGGGCGGGACGCCGGGGCCAAGGTGACCTAATGATGGGTAATTATGCCCTCGGCGGCCATTATTGCGAGCGTGGCGCTGACGCCGCCGAGCCGAGGACCCGCAGCACTCGGGACGAGTCGCTTTGCTCGTTCACTCGGACCAAAAATATGTATTTTTTGAGAAATCTCAGTGGATGTATTTTGAGTACTACCTATGATAAATTTAAATTTAAAATGTAATTATAATAAAAACAATATATATATTTTTTAGCGATTCTTACCTATTATAAGTAAACAAGGCGTGCATTGTTTCAAATCAACAGATAACATGTCCGTCAACGACCTATGGCCATTGAACAATTCACTCTAATTTATTTATCTTTATTTGGGAAATAAAATAGTTACATAATAATAAAATAAAACAATCGTACTAACTAACAAGTATAAAATAAACCTACGAAATGCTAGAGAGATGATTATAATATTATTTAGTGTAGTACTAATCATGTAAAAATAATACTGTCAATATAATATATCATTATACTAGTAGATTTAGTCTTTAACGATTGTTTTAAAAAAAACTTTTTAGTCTACGCAATATACAGTGTGTATTTATATTCACTGATATCCTTTTAGGGGATCAATTTAACGAAGTCAGTGAATATAAATACATCCTGTATAATCTAAATAACACAGAACATAGAAAAAACAAAACTATAGGACATTGATGATACTAGGTCCAAATGATATTTTTTATTAATAATTCTAACTTCTGATTCTAATAGCACTATTGTATATTGTTGTAAATTAGGTCTTGGAATTAGATTTTTAATTTGCGTAGTATATTTATGAATTGTTTGCGTTATAATTTCTTTAATGTTTCGAATAAACCAAATAAATACAAAGATGATTAATATCGCATTTTCTTTTTCATTTGAATTTGGCTAAATCGACCAACCCTGATTATATTTATATACGAGTAAAGGTGGAGGTGATAGATCACTATGACATAATGGGCATCACTGCATTGCTCTGCACGTCTAATATTTAAAAAAAATATCTGATCTAATGAACATTTTTGGCTTGTTTTTAACGAATAAAAAATATTACATTTTTAACCAGCTTTATAAAAAAAAATCCTTTTACCTTACCTCTTTTTCAGAAAAATATAATTATATTCAGGACATAAAATTTAAGTTATTTGTTCATCTGAACGTTTTACCAGCGCATATAGCTAAGCTTAAATATTTATATACGATAATACTAGGCTATTTACAATATTTAACCACAGCCTATGAGAATAGGCGAAGGAGATAAATGGTTTAATTAGTTTGTGTATATATGATATTACTTAAAAAAACAATGATCGATATAATTAAAAAAATAATGGGTTTATAACAATATCTCAAGATTATATTACAATTATTAGCGAAATGTTTTTAATTTGGAAAATTTTAAGAGGCTCGATTCGACGCGAACAATACACAATTAAAATCAATTTCGCTTTACAATGGTTCTTTGGAGTATTCGTTTAGGAGCCAGCGATTTTATTTTTAGCGAATTCAAGCAATTAATTTTGTTACTAAAATATTTATAAATACTTTAAGTTAAACAGCTAAGGTTAAACAGTTAAACAGTTAAAGTTTTGTTAGGTAAGAAACACTAAAAATACTACCGCCAGGTAACAAATTCTAAAGAAGTGCTGCGTTACGAATATTACTAATCAATTTCTAGAAGATTCTTCATCAACATCTTAACGTTGCTTAGAAAGTTCAGAAAAATAAGTTGAATCCGAGATAACGAAACACTAGAAATGGTGGTTTTCTTTTTATTTATATACCTAGTAAGTATTTTTAAATTATTTATTATGTAATACCATAAAAAAAAACAATAAAAGCTTCCACCGAATGTAAATCTAAAAAAACTAGGTACTCGGTGTAGAGGGAAGTTACAGGTAAGTAGAGTAGTAAAGAGGGTAGTAGTTGTAGAGGGAGGTTAGAGGGGTGTGGAACATCACTTGTGTGATGTAATCCAACGGTGATGTAATCCAACGGTGATGTAATCCAACGGTGATGTAATGTGTGCGGTGGATAATTTCTTGTCGATAATCTGGTATTGGTGAGTCCATGACAACGATCTTTAACATATAGATACGGCAACTGAGGGTGAAGAACGCAACCCGCAAAGTACGCCACTTTGCGTCGAGTACACTCCTCGCGTATCAGACGTCTCGCTCGTTCGCATATGCCATCGCGATAAGTCTCTATCCAGCATGGCGGAAAGGCGGGGGAATCTACCGGTGTCGCGTTTTTATAAGAATGATTAGTATGACATGCCGTATCCAGTTTAAAAAAAAACGTTGGGAATTTAGCTTAATTAATGGAGTTATCGTTATTATAATCACGATGCGAAACCATGTCGCTATGCGTGGTAACTGGATATTGAGAAATTACCGTAACATTCCTACGGATTTTTTTATAATTTCATGTCTGGCCCTGAGACTATAAGTTGCTTATTGCCAATTATTATTAAGTTCTCTGCTAATTGCCACTTCTAAAAACAATGGCGGTCTTTCTCCCGTTACGGTTAAAGATGGGTGTGACGAAAGCATTTATTCATTTATTCAAAATAACACTTTTTGGCTGGGTTAATTGGGTTTGTATTGGGCAAGTACTAAAAATGACAGATAAGATCGAGTAAATTAATCCACTTTAAAAAATGCAATTTTCTAGCTAAACGCTACCATACCGTTAGCGTTTTTGGGCATTTAAAGTACCGTCACTCTTCACCAGTAAATTATCTGTAAAAATGGTAAAAACCCACTAAGGCTTTTCCCCTGCAAAATTATAACATCTATATTTGTATTGATAGCACAGCGATCTTTTCAAACATAATATACAATAATGTATGAGAATGTTACAACAGCAACAGCATATTAAGTGACATCGATATATTCAACACTACTTTCCCGGCATTCAAGAGAGTGTCTACTCTAGCCCTTGAGTAGTATATTTATATTCATATATATATGTAGAATTTATTATATTGTGTTTTATATTATATTCTGCTGATTGTCCCCAACCCCAACCCCCAACCCCTCCTACTTCCTGGTCCCGGCCTCGCTCCCGAATGTGTTTTCTATTTTTTTAAGTTTGGAGGAAACTATTATTGGCTTTGTGTTTAATTATTTTTTTGTTTATTGTAATTACTATGTAAGCTGTTGTTTCCCGAAATAAATAAACCTACCTACTTACACGCGTAAGTTCGTGATATTGGTTGTAAGGTGTGTGTGTGTACAAAGTTTATTTTTTTTGCACATTATTTTATTTTAATTTCCCCGAAACCGATTTTGACAGTCGGGCTGCTTTGAAACCTCCGGACGGAATCCAAGATGTCCGCGTCGCGTCGGCGACATTAAATTCGCCATTATTTCCTTGATTAAAATAATTGTCGGCCGTTTCTCGTCGACATATTTGCGGGCAATTCGTGAGCCCTCGCCGCGGCCGCCATCTTGGTCGGCTGCGCGTCTCTTTGTTCGAAGTTCGAATTTCGACGCTCGTTCCATTTTCGAACGGGAGGCTTTGTGTTGCCAAACGTCACTTAATTGTTTGTAATAATAATAATAAGTTATTTATTTTTTAACCCTTACATTTTGAAAATATTTCACAATTATATTACACAGCTGGCTTCCAGCAGATAAGCCTTGGCTGGTACATAAAAGAAAAGAAATGTAAATTTATTAAATATACAAATAAATAGGTACCTAACTAAAATTGCTCGACACGAGCATGGCTTATCCTTCGTAGTTCAACATTATTGGCATTGAGTTCATTATTATTGTTTGATTTCCACATGAAAAAACCTATGTTCAAACACTTGAAAATATCCATAATAGATTTTTAAGGTTTTAATTGCATTTGAGAATTTATATAGTTTATCCTGTATAAACTATTTTTTATGGTTTTGAATTCAATTCGCTACAATATAGGTATTGGATTTATAAATATTTTTTTTAATTTAATTTAATGGCGTTTCCTATAATCCTGATATACTATAATTATTTAATTTAAGTTCCTAATGTAAGTATCTGAACACATTGTTACCCTACTTCGTTTTATCATAATGTAAAGTTTTATCTTTTATTTTATTTTCATATGAATATAGCTTTATTTATTACAAAATTAGCTGTTAAATAATTATATTTATAGATTGTCGACCTGTTTGCCTATCTGACTAATGTTACCTATGATCTCTAGAATAGGTCAACCAATTACGATGTGGTTTTTATGAATATGGTAACATGGTATAGTGTTTCTGCGGGCATCTTTCACATACCTCCGTTTCAAAGATAGAATAGAGAAGGTAGAATTTTATGAATTTTCTACCGATATTAAAAGGGTGGCACGAGCTATCACAAAAAAAAACAGCATCGTGGTAAAACAAATTCTGGAATATTTTTTTTTTAGGACAAATGAGTGACCGCTGGCCGCACCGGCGCCGTAGGACCGGCGCCGTAGGACCGGGCA
The DNA here is from genome assembly GCA_020383195.1 of Neomicropteryx cornuta. Classification (NCBI taxonomy): domain Eukaryota; kingdom Metazoa; phylum Arthropoda; class Insecta; order Lepidoptera; family Micropterigidae; genus Neomicropteryx; species Neomicropteryx cornuta. Next base: position 514,002 of record JAHKQU010000030.1, read on the forward strand.
GACGAAATAAGTTTTTTCTGACGAAACGAGCTTCGAATTGTTGCGCTCCGCGACGAATCACTAATAATAATAAAAAGTTTTTTCGAAACCCTGACGGCTGCGGCGAAGACTCTTCAGAGGAACTCGGAGAGCTAAAATCTTCCTCGAGGACGAGCCGTCAAAATCTGGACATCATATCACCTCCAAAATGATATCACAATCCAGAGGGAATTAAAAGAATTAAAAAGAAAGAAGCACATTCAAAGCCAAGCCAACAATATGACAGCTGCACATTGCGCACGCTCTACGCCACAAAACCCAATCAGATGCGTACAGTAACTGAGGGTGAAAAACGCATCACGCCCAAGTACGCCACTTTGCGTCGAGTACACTCCTCGCTTGCTCGCATTTTCATAAGGACGGTTTGTCAAGTAAAGATACAAGGACAAGTAAATAAAATTAACAAGATTTGAGACGCAGTTGAGCGAAGCGTTGGCGATTGGTTGGGGTTGGAGTTGGCCCTGCGGCTGGGAAAACGCAGGCAGCTAGGCTAGGGTTTCGCAGCCGCTTCATTGTTCAAGTTTGATATGGAAAAACCTACGCAGGTACTATAAATGTGCGTGATTTGTAGCTGAACTCGTCATGGTGTCGCTTGCAACGAGTTTTCCGTGTCGCTGAAGCTGGAATCTGGCCGGATATGGTAGAAAATAATAGGGCGACTGTCCAACTAGTTACGGCCGGAGGTGCACCTGAATGCACCATACGGTGTCCACCTGTGCAACTTGTGGAATGTGCAAGCAATAATAGCTTCGTCATTTGTGTAGACATGCTCTATTGCGACTTACAAATATAGTTTCTTTTTCCTTTTGTATAATATCATTACAACCCTCTCTCTTAATTTCCAGAGCGCGCCCTCATAAATACCCTTTCTCTCACATTAAAATTTTAAAATACATAAAAATGTTTTCACTACACTACTTTACGCTACACTACATTACACTACACTACACGACACTAAACTACAGACTACATTTATTACTATTCTACACAATAACAACACTGTATTTATTTTATTAGCGTTAGATATCTCCTTTAATATTCTTTTTTTTCTCTCTCTTCTTTTTTATGTTTTGCTTTCGTGTAAATTAAAAAAAAAAAGATATTAGGAACCTTAGATTACTGCCCTTTCTGCTCCGCATACTTCGCATTCAGGTCATTTTTATTGGAAACAGATAGATAGTCCATCTTAGGACAGGTCTTCAGCACCAGCACCTAGTTAGATGGACATGGTGAAGACTCTGACATGCCACTAAGTGCGAATTTAGATGAGAAGAGATGTATCTTATTTTCTCTTTGTATGTTTAGATAAAATGTTTTTTTTGTAATAATTATATGTCTAGCTGTAAGTTTTTTTTTGTGAAAATAACAATAAATAAACTGGCAAGCGAAGCGACTTCTTGAACGCGACTCTGTAGTAAATGAACTGGATTTCGTCAACGCTATAAGTCCTAACTTGCCGTCGCGTCGCGGTGTATAACAATTTATTATTATTATTATTTTTGTTATGAAAATTTTTGTCTTTTTTAGTTTATGAACTGTCAGCTGAGGATCTATGTTTCCATAACCGATTGCATCACCCTAGCAACAGCAAGTACATCCTATAAAGGCGATGTAAAATCAAATGTATTGTTTTTTATAAAAAATAATAAATAAATGAAATGAATATTAACTGAAAACTTATTAAATTTCGCTGTTTATATTTCTTTAAATAAATAAATAAAGTACTCGGTGATCGATATAAATTATCGTCCATAAGGGTTGATGGTTACTCAACTAGTCTTTAATCTGTTCTAGAGTGACCTTTGTTTTGCTGAAGTAAATCGTATGATTTAAACTGATTTCAACAGAAATAGTGTTTCCAGTAGCAAACGCTATTTCTGTGTTTACTAATTTTTTACTGTTTATATGTGTGTGTGTGAGGGTGTGTGAGGGTGTGTGTGTGTGTGATTTGACCCGAATCCCATGCGATTTGTCTTCAATATTAGGATCTTTGCAAAAGTACTAATATCATATATTTTGCGTGAGATAGCATAATTATCAGCTCTTGCAGTTAGAAGTTTAGCAAAAATACTCATTTCTCTGTAGATAATATTGCACCTCTTCACATTACGAGGTGCTTTGCAAAATTACTAAAGACTGTCTGATGGTGCAGTAGTATAAATGCCTGTTTTTAATCCAGAGGTCGCGTGTTCGAATTCCCAATGAGTGGTCAAATCTGGCCAGGTTATTTTTGCCGCTGAGAATATTCAACGGTGCTTTTTTCAACACTGTCGACTGAGTCTCGAGGGCCTAGTTGCTCAAATATTAAATAGCTAGTATATATATAAAATTAATATACTCGCAATTGATATTATCTAGGGAATTAAAAATAAAAACGATTAAGTTAAATGTTAAAAATGTAAGGATGAGTACAACATTTTGTAAAGCAAGGAACCTTCTGCAGCGAAATAGAGACAAGGCCCCCCGCGGGCCCCATTGTGTTCGAGGAGGTCCAACCGGCTATCAGAGGAGAGTGTCTTCATATCGAGGGTCGGCTCCGTGCCGTCCATGGAGCTACGAATGGATCTTCGTATAGCTAAGAGTATTACTACGGTTGAAAGTACGGCGCCCAGATTTGATCAATAAATAATCGATTGATGGAATAAGTTTATGACGTACTAGTTAAAAAAGCAAACCGTAACTACCTACTCGTACATTTGTTATTTATTTGTTAAAAGAATTATAAACAGCGAAATTGAACAAAGAACAACGAATTGAACAAAAGCAATAGAATGCAGATTGTTTGACCTTTTCTATATTCTTCACCAAAGCGTTCACAAGAACTTTCATAAAGAAAAATACAGGTATTACCAACATGTAAATATAAAAACCTTGAGTGTCTGTAACTATAATTATTCTATCATTTCTTTTATTATCCTCTGACAGTTCCAAAGAATTACATTTTTATTCAAATATGAACACAAATATAATTCTTCTAATGCCAAATATAGAATATTAAATTTATCCAAGAAGCCATGTCATCACAATATAATATATATCACAACATATGGCGAACAAATATAATTCCAAGATTAACAGATTATTATCGCGTAATTAGGACATCTATCTGTCTTTAAACGTAACCTAATTATCTGCAAACTTTGACGAACTAATAACATTTTAAATTTGCAACTTACTACCCTCTCAAGTTCCTGAAAGAAACCCGAAATACTCTGGATAATTTGCCTTGCGTTCAAATAGGAATCTGTGGACTCGTACACTTACTTGATGACGCGCATAATTTGACTTACTCTACCCTAGGCAGACCGATTATCATTTAGCTGCTCTCGGCTTCCATAATAAAAACACCATCTCAGGGTCGTATTAGTATCTGCGCAGCCCTTAAGGAACCTATTGAAACTTTTGTGCATCCATTAATAGTTGCGGTGTTTTTTTGCACGATTTGTTAGCTTCAGAAACTTACTGGACCTTTTATCTTTTTGGATGTGATAATTCATCTCTTAAGAATTTGAAATGATTGCCTAGGAGCTGGTATCTTCTACGAATTAATGGCCCATTCTCACTGTATGAGGAAGTGTAATGTAGTTTCTGGAATTTCCCCTATTATATTCACAGACTATATCACTCATACCATGTTATCACTATAAATTAGATGCTAGTTCGTTCTATGACACATATATGTTAAATTGGAGATGCCTGTAGTCGGCTTAAGTTATTTATATATTTCTATGTAACTGTCATTATGTATAGCTGTAAGCATTTCTCATACAAATAAATTTCATGGCAGAATCTGCCCTTGTCATTTCTTGATATTTAGATCAATCGGAGGTGTTTCTTAGCTAAAGTTTAAAGTTTCCATAAAAACATACATTTCTTATGACTTCGGAATACCGATTAAAAGACTGCCAAATCGCCATGTTATTATTTTCTAATTCTTGACTCTTAAGATCGAACTGCTGATTGTTTCCACTGGAACCCAACGCAATGCCCGCTCTTTCGGTTTACAGTTCCATGGACCCGTCACGACTGTCCAAATTAGCGTTCGCAGGGGCCAATTTACGGCGGGGACCACGCCCCCGCGGCGCCTCCGCTGTCCAGGCCGACACCTCTGCTCTGGGGAGGCGCCTTCTCGGGCGTTCGTCTCGATCGATTACAATTGTTTATTTTATTATTTATGTTTTTATTAACTAACCTAAAATGGACCGTGTATGTGCGAAAAAAACGTGGGAAACTGGCCTTAGTTGGTGGTTCGAAACTGAATATAACTGTTGTCCTTCATTATTTCTTTATTTGTATGGCTTGTGTTGTCAGTGAGGCGCAGTTCCGACTGCCTTATTTTTGTTTTCATGATGCGAAGCCGTCTATTACAGGTAAGCAACATCCCGCAAGTCTGTAACTGAATGAGTGTGTTTTAATGAGTGAATATTCTCAACGGCGATAAATGGCCTGGCCTGATGATTCGAGCCCGGGACCTCTAGGTTTTGAAGCAGGCGCTTAAAACTCCAAAGGATTATATTTTTATAATAATGGAGGATGTTCACTTCGATACCGGATCTGATACCAATTCTAAAGAACATCGTGAAGTGACGTAACGCCTTATTGTATTGAGAAATAGTCTAAAATGGATTTAGTTTCACGGGTAATCGAAACATCGGGTATCGTTGTCGATTTATTGACAATCGATTCTTAAACCATCGATGTTGGTCTCCTTGTGTGAGCGGAAGAATCGTGACCACGCTTTCGTTCGAACCCAAAGAAGCCGACCTTCGAGCAACATTATCCTGTCATTTTATGATATGTATCCTTCTTGACTTCTCCCTCCAGCCACGCACAAATTAAAAGTCCAGGCAGATTCAGAAGAATAAACATTTTGTATGAAAAACTAGCGATATCAGAACGTACTCGCTGGTTAAGTTAGGTTATTAGAATAACCTAAGAATAACTTTTGTGCACGGGCACCTTACGTAGGTCGGACCCAAATTACCCGCGCACAAAGCTTTACAGAGCGGTTTACTATTTTTATTTATTTATTAAAATCCACAAAATATTGCAATATAAGTACATTAATTAGTAAATCCTCTTAAATAAAAAATAATCAAAGGATATTAATATATATTCTATATACAATATATATATATATATTATATGCTCATTTGTTTACTTATGTATTTAATATTTATTTATTTTTTTATGTACCAGCCAAACCCAAGGCTTAACTGCTGGAAACCAGGTGTGTAATACACAGCTATTAATATTTGTGAAATATTTTCACATTATATGGTTCTGTGCTTTTCAAGATAAATATAATAATCTTATTTGCATTTTTATAGCTTAGTAGTAAAAAATTGGTATAATTATAATGGATTGTAACAGGTTATTCCTTAAATATATGTTACTATATTTACATACTATCAATCGACTTGATTATATTTTAACTCTTTAAAATATTATTATATCTTTTAATTCATATTTATTTATTTTAGTTGGCGTCTAGTCAAAAAATTAGAACAAATTGAACTACCTTTTAGGATAGACATTTAGTCTAGTTCAAAGGTGTCCAAACTACGGCCCGCGGGCCAAACCCGGCCCGGCAGGCGATTTTATCCGGCCCGCCAAGGATTTTGAAAAATTTCGTTGCAAATTTCGTTAAAGCAATTGGCTGGTAAATTTATTTCTATGTATGGCACTACCTATATGTGCGAACAAACTTTTTCCAGGATGAAATATCTGAAATCTAAATATAGGGCAAATTTATCGGATGATCATTTGCAATCATTGCTAATAATTGGTGTTTCCGATTTGAATCCCAACTTTGAAGAAACTCTCCAGGAAAAAACCCAGTTCCACCATTCCCATTAAAAATTGCATGAAATAATTTTATAATAATATAATTTAGACATGTTTGTTTAGTATTGTTATATCTGTAATTTACTATAAAAAAAAATATAGTATATATATGTGGCAACAATAAAAAAATTCAATGCTGCTTTACTTGTAATAAGGTTTTTTAATTCACATATTTACAATGCTTGGCCCCCGCTAATGAATTTAAATACCAAACTGGCCCTCGCAGCAAAAAGTTTGGACGCCTCTGCTCTAGTTAAGAAAGCAGCGAAAAGAGGCTGCAGTGGTACTAAACGCTCACTTTTGCACACGAGTCGGTTGTAACCTTATGTAATTGTTTATGTAATCATGTAATTAACCTTATGTGTATTATGTAATTGTTGTCAAATAAATAGCCTTAATAATTTTTACAGTTGCTAGTCTGACGATGCGTACATAAATAATACACGCAAAAATCAGACCTTTTGAGACTTAACTTTTAGACAAATTAAAAATTTAACTTAATAATTCAATTAGATATTTAGGAGATAAAACGATTCCTAGTATTATTTTTTTTTCTATATCTACAAATAAAAAAGTCACAACACTACCGCGTTTATTTGAAGAAACGAATGTCGTTTATAACCTATGGGCGCGTGGATTGAAGAGGTTTTTCGCACTTGATCGAGAACTAGAAGCCGAGGAATGTGGCACCTCCGGGGCGCGCTGATGGCGCTGATGGTGCTGATGGCTCTAATGGCGTCTGCGGCGCGGGAGGCTGGATGAAGGTTCCTTCATCTGCGCAGATATTTCGAGTGGTACAAGTCCTTATTAGGAGTGACTTCCAGGTGAAAAAAAAATGTCCCAGAGCAAAGGATGGAGTATTTATCTATTGGGTAATTACTAGTGTACCGTCGGAGAAAGGAGTAACTGTGGCGACTTTAAACATGGGACTGTCCTGCTCAAAGCGGGACGTATGGTCACGTTATTCTACCAGCGTACCACTGGCTTAACCGTGGTTGTTTTGATTCTTAGCTAAGGGCCGAGATTTGATCGCCGCTCCATCAGCGTATTTTAACACGACTTAAGTTTAACTTAAGGCTTAAGGGCCGAAATTTCAGTCCTTGCTTAAAGTCGTTCTTAGTTAGGACCAACTTAACTTTTATGTAAGACCTAAATTGAATTGTGTATTTCAATTGCTTTTTAAGCTTGACTTTGTTAATTAAGAATATGTTTTGGCTCTCGTGATTAGTTCGTTAGTCGCCGCTATGGTTTGTGTATTCAATATCCGTCGCATAACTTTTGACATATGACGCGTCATCTGACGTTTTGAGGTTATGTTGTCGGCTAAAGGATTACTAGGATTTTGCTTGAATTGAAGATGTTCAAAATATGCAAATCCAGTAACTTTTAATTAGTTAGAAAATATAAAATCAAGTACGAGACGAAATCCACAGATGACAATACACTCGATCACGGGTCACGGCAACTCCTAGCATAGGGTTGCCATAAATGGTTTGGCTCCGACCGGGACTGATATCAATATAGGTGGAAATGTAGGGGAGTTATAGGAGGAGGAGGGGGGAGGGGGGGGGGGGGTTATCGCCCTCCATAACGCCGCAACCTGGTTTGTGAAAAAAGGAAATCTTTCAATGGTTCCCACATTTTCAGAATACGTTCAATGGCCGGCAACAACGACGGTTAACCACCTAGTTTTCGAGTGAGATCGTAAATTACCACGAATTACATCAGCTCCCTCACAAAGGTATTTCAGTCTTTCATTCCGTGCTATAAATATGGAAAAATACTTGTAAAATGTCAGTACAACCCTCGACCCCACACTTTCACCGCCAGCCAACGTGATCTAACGTCGTCGCACGAATTATTCGCATAATTTTAGCAATAATTTAAAACCATGATTACCCGTTTACCGGGACATATGGTGGGTCAAACGGGACAACCGGGACCGAGTCTCTAAACCGGTGACATGTCCCGGTGTACCGGGACGAATGGCAACCCTATCCTAGCAGCGTATTTTAACACGGTTGTTTTGATTCTTAGCTAAGGCGGACTTTTATGCTCGACTTAACGCTAAAAGTGAGTTGAAATACGATGTTTATCGGTTAAGTCGAACATAAAATTTAGGTTAGTCTTAAGTAAGACAGGAAATTTCGGCCCTTAGGTGAGTTAAGCTTAGATCTACCCACGCCAACCTAACTCTTATCCGAGTCGAAAGTGTCACGTTGGCACTGCAATGATGTTAGCGACCTTCAGGCATTTCACACATTCCGTCACACGTCAACTTCCACTATAAGATAAATATAAATATAGTTTCTAGCGAGAGAACCGAGCAACCGAGGAATGTGTCGATTGATACGCCAAACGCGACCAAATCAAACAATGAACTGTGGAAGTCAAATATTTGTCTATGCTAAACTCGAAATAGGCTGATCTCATGTCGATAGGTACGCGATGTTGGTGTCATAATAGATAATGAAGTTTTATACGAAAAACATATGCTATATGCATAAAATATATGCTATATGTAGCATACAATAATAATAAGGGTTTACTATGCAAGTATGCAGTTCATTTTTAGCATTTTTCGAAACATACGGATTGCTTTAATTAATTAATCTATCCGCACCTTCGAAAATGGCGGAAGGGTTAGGTTAGGTTAAGCGAATGGTAACAGACGCGGCGATTTTAAATAAAATTCTACATAAAATCTCAAATTCTGTCTAAAATATAGCTAAGAGTTTCTTTTAATTTTAAAATTTAAACCTAAATTTAAAATAAATTACGCTTAGGTCCTAATTAATCTACTAATATGCTAGGTTGAGTATCCGGATATTAGTTCTGGAGTTCCAGTGGGTAAAGCGGGATTCAAAGTTGAATTATCAAATTTAACACAAAAATAAAAAAACAACAAAAACAAATTTATGAATCGTTAGCATTGTTTGGTTCTTAGTGTTCTGACAGTACTTGAGAGCCAATTCTTTGCTCTGCAGATAGTCCTTGTAGTTGGTTTATTTTTTCCTGCAAAGGTTATCAACTACCAGACAACAACTGCGTACGCGATGATGGGCGTAATCACGTTAGTGTATGTCATTTTGGGTTTTAAGCCCCAGGTTTTACCAGCAAAGCGGCAACATATCAACATTGCCTGATTGCCTTTTTTACTCACATATCGATGTGTGAGTTTCCTGCGAACTTGCTGTCTAGTGTGACTCCAAGATATTTGACTTCTTTGGAGAATGGAATGGATTTGGCATTGACGGACAGTATATAGTCCGTACACGATTATGCTACAATATTGAGTGCTGTCGTTGATGCCAGCTTTTGGAATGTGGGTCACCCGTACCTTTGTCCATTGCTCAGGAATCCACAGGCATATCTTGCTCCATAGATTTTCATTAGCACTGGGAGTGTTCCAAACCTTTCTGTAATAGGGCTGTGGATATTTTATGGTTTAGGGAGTTTATAGCCCATTTAATTCTGTTCGGCCTAAAACTAATCGCCTGTTGATGAGTGGGGGATGGTGTACTGGAGTTATCTTGGAGCCTGAGAAGTGAGCCTGTGCCATCAAATTCAAGTTCAAATATTTATTTTTATTTATACAAAATGTATAAATAGATTATATAAAAAAAAAAAAAAATATGACAAGCGAAACAAACATCAACAACAATAAATATTCATAAGAAAGTAAACCATAGAGCAAGCGATAATTTAGAAAACAAACAAAACATTAAAATGATAAAAAATAAATAAAATAAAAGACAAGGAGAACAACAAGAGAATTATTTGAATTCACTCAAACTATAAATAGTTTGTTCAATAATATATCTTTTTAGATCCCTTTTGAATGTATCGAAATCATGAATTTGCTTTAGATTTACAGGCAACATATTGAAACATTTTTAACCTAAATAATGGCAATTGTTTTGGAACTGTGAGTTTTTGCATTTTCGTTATTGGCAATCTGTTCCAGGATTTCCCTCTCCGCGTTAGTAAATGAGATCCAGTACTATTTTATGTTATGTTAGGTTAGGTTAGGTTGGGTTGGGTTGGGTTAATGTACGCGCTAAAATCTGAGGTAAATTTATTTAAAAAATCCAGCTAATGAAGATGCACTCTTGGATGATTATGCCGCAGAGGCGCATTGACGCGAACGCCCCCTGCAGGCAAATAGCACTATTACAGTTTATTAGAGGCGAAACGAGCGCGCATGCGGTAATGTCGGTAATGTCGGTAACGTCGGTAATGTCGGTAATGTCGGTCGGTAACGTCGGTCGGCGCACGCTCGGCTCCGCATCGCGGCGGCCGACAGAGGGCGCGCCGATCGCCGTTTTATTGCTCGCGTGAGATCGACGCTTTTTATGCGCTGCGTTTTAATGCGCTCTCGAATCGGGCCGCGTATTGCCGGAGTTGTGCGACGGACGCTCCGTAGCTTTTTATTTAATATTTTTTACAATCAATACATTTCATTTTACATTATCGCGTGTGTATTGATATCAATAATCGACCACAGGCATCTCCAATTTAACATATCGGGTTCCGGTTTCGTTATCGGTAATCATTTTTATTATCTGATTAACTCTTATTATTTTAATGTAATATGTATAGTAAAGTAAAGTAAAAGTTTATTTCCAAGAACAACTTAATACATAGGAATGACAATTTTCAATTTTTTCAAAAACATTGACATCATGCCTAGAGTGTTCGATATTTATACTACTCGTACTCTTATTACATAGCTAAAAATACATCAGAAAAAATAATATATATATAAATTGTAAATAGAACCCTAACACACCCTAACACACAACCACACACCCTCACAGGCACTTTTACACCGTACACATCTCACATGCATATTCTAAAACAGCGTTAAATTCAACAGCAAAGTTTTAAATATTTTTGTACTTAGGCGTAAGCTTTAATTGGCCTTATAATTAACTCTTTGTAAAATATATATACTATTGTTACGCTGTATGCCTACCTGTCAATAACGCTACACTACACTAAACTACAGACTACATTTTTTACTATTCTACACAATAACAACACTGTATTTATTTTTTCAGCGTTAGATATCTCCTTTTATGTTCTTTTTTTTGTTTTTCCTTCTCTGAATCTCATCTATCTACTTACAAATTATAAAATATATGTTCGTTTAAATTAAAAAAAAAAAAAGATTTTAGGAACCATAGATTACTGCCCTTTCTGCTCCGCATACTTCGCATTCTGGTACATTTTTATTGGAAACAGAGTCCATCTTAGGTCAGGTGTTCAGCACCTAGTTAGATGGACACGGTGAAGTTTCTGACATGCCACTAAGTGCGAATTTAGATGAGAGGAGATGTATCTCATTTTCTCTTTGTATGTTTATAGATAAAATTAAATAAACAGAAAACGATTTATTTATTTTGGAACCGTCGCACAACTCGAACATCAAACGACTGGCGGCATCGCTTTGTAGCCGCTCGACGGACCGAATCCGGCGCACCGCTCGCACCCGCGCGGCGCGCAGCGGGCGAGAGCGAGACGCACGGCCCGTTATCGTTTCGCCACGCGGCGGCCCTCCATAATGGACGGGCCTAATTGCATATCTCGGAAGGAATCCTTCGCGCTCATAAAAACGTAATGATATATTCACAGCGGCGACGGAGCGAGAGGGACGAACGTATGGCGGCGGCCGCGCGGCGGAGCGGGACGGCGCGCGGGTGTCGATGTCGCCGGATATTATAATGGAATAATTCGATTAATTTCAAAATGCTCTAGAGGGAATAATAAAATTCGACTAAGGCATAGTTCCTCTGATTATAGGTGAGCTCATCTTATAATAACACCTAGAGATCTCTATGATGAACCTAACCTAACCCCCCCCCCCATATTTACCAGCACGTTATAAGTACATAAAAGTTTGAATTGCTGTGGTCCAGTGCCGACTCCGAGACACCGGACATCTGGACGGATGGAGAGGCTCGGGAGGTTTCGCTCGTCTCCCGCGGGTTCGATTCCAGCCATGCGAGCAGGAATCAGGAATGCCCGTGTCGGTCGGAGCAACGGCCGGCTATACGGCTCACTTCTCCTGCGGTGGGGCGACCACACGACCGCGACTCGCTGGGACGCAGTGAGAAAAGTTAGTTGATTAGGTTTTTATAAACTTTTTTTAAAGTTATACGCGGATTCGTCGAGTTTCCTAAAATACTCGGAGAGAAGTTGTTAAATAAATAAATAAGTGTTATCAAAAGCGTGTGAGCGTGTCGTGCTCGTTGGTATAGTATAGTAAGTGCAAGTCAGTCGTCTCCTTGCTCCTTCGACATCGTCCTATCTCTCTCTTGCCAAGGAGCTATGCTAGATTAGTTTAGGATTTCATTGTTAATGCTTAGAGTTAGAGAGAGCCCACGAGCTTACTCGTCGTGGCACACACATACCTATTTCCTACCCACAGAATATTCCCCGTCTCGCTCTTCCGCACCAACCTAACCTTACTAAAGTGAAACCAACAAACGCCGGTTGCAGCATCTGGGTTCATCAGCCCACCTGTCAACGAAAGGTTGGTGAATCTCTTAGTATAACCCTATTCCTTTCTAGTTAGATATAATCCAAAACTCATATACCTAAGCCCACAGTCCACTAGTTATATCGAAGATATATATAAAAATATTATCATTATTATAAGTTGTTAGCCGATACACAGTTTAGGTTAGTTAGATTATTTATTTCTATAGGTAATCTGAATTAAAAAAATGCATAAAATAAAATGGCCTTTCGATATTTTTTAATAATAAATTTCTCGTTGTGTGCAGAAATTATTGTCACACTAGAAACATTTGACAAGTCTCGTCTATAACAATACTTAAACATTTAATTTCATTATTAGAGCTTATATCGTTTTTTCCTTATGGGAAAATAATTATTTATTTTTTAAACAATCATTCGTAAAAATATCCGCAAAACTTAAAAGTGACCACTTTTTGGCAACAAACTAATGCGATTATCCAAAGGGCCCGTGTAATTTAAACGTAATTTTGTATCAAAGATATGTTTAAAGTATTATAAAAGATAGTAAAGTAAAATAAATAGGCAAAAGCTAAAGCTTAAGTCATTATTACACTGAGAAATTATTAGTAAGTTTGTGTGGAGACCTGCTAAAGGTTTATTCCACTGTGAGGGCCTCTTGTGGAGTGTGATTGGGAAGAGATAGATAAAGTAAGGTGTGTGAATAAAAAAAATAGATAGAAATGTAGTAGTTACATATGTACCTTCATTTTTCGTATTCATTTGTTTTATTAATATTTTACAAAATGCTTTGTTAATACTAGTATGATTTGATCTGCAAATATTCGCATTAATTTAATTGGTTATTTATTTTTGGTATTTATACGGAACTACCGCTGTTGCGCTAGATTGCATGTTTGAAATAAAAACATAGATTTTTGTTTTGTATATACTATTAAACTGACGCCATATATACTGATTTCAGTAAAGCATCGATAAAGAAGACCATTCCATACTAATCGCTAATCTGCAAAAAATGGAAATTCATGGAGACTTGCTTCGATGGTTAAAATCGTCCATAGCGAATATTCTATCAGGGGTTCCTCAAGGCAGTCTGTTGGGCCCATTATTATTTATATTGGTAGTTGTTTTTACCATGCCCAACACTAACCATTACAACCTTTAAATTGTCTATCCTATAAAACATGTTGATGATTGCCGACTATAACAGGAAGATCTCGAACGTCTTGTTAAATATTACAACATAAATCGACTTCATTTAAATGTAACTATCCAAATAAAATTAATTAATTAATTAAGGTTTATAGTTTGATATGTATTTTTGTGATGGGTTAATGTGGTAAATATGTAACACTTTTTTTTTATAGTTTCCTATGTTGGCGGGAAGTTGCAATATTTAGCCTAACTGTAGATTAATACATTACTAAGTTTAAAAGTGGTTTGAAACGTAAAAAATTATTATTGTGTATTTATAAACAAAAAAAATGCATAGCATTTACTAAATAAATCGAAAAAATATGCGTTATCAACAAACCAAATTATATTTTAATACTTAACAATATAGGTAGAGTAACAATTTCGGGATTTTGCATAAATAAATCGAAAAAGGTACATTTTATTGCAGCAATTAGGCTCAAGGGATAAAGGAAAGGACATTTTGCAAAAAGGGCCGACAGACTCGTTTAGAACCTGTAAAAGATTATGTTTGTCGAAAAAAACGCGCACCTTTTACTTTTATTGGCGTCTGACGGACTGTTGACCAAGATTTTTCCAAAATACGCTTCCAGCATAAGCATATTTATTTTACCAGTTAATTCAATTTTACCGGTAAATTAGTTACTTGAAATTAATGACATGGTATATCAAATTTATTATATACACTTATTATTATTGAACATATTAAATTGATTTGAAACAAAAATGGTTTACGCAAACATAAAATATGTATTATCAACATTCCCTAAAAAAAAGATATTTTATGAAATAAGAAAAAATTGTAGGCCTTCTTATAATTTAAGGTAGGTATACAATTATATTATGTTTTTATATGTATATTTATAGATATAATATATTGTATTTACATTCTATTCTTTAACTATAAATTTTTGTAAAATATACTTAAAGGCTGACCTTGCCTTTTTGTAGCGGTGAGAAATAAATAGTGCGGTGTTCGTTGGGATGAATATGCACATCTCGACCTAGTAAAATCGTTGTTAAACAGTTTAAACAAAAAACAAAAACACAGTTATCTTAACAAAAAAAATATATATATTTATGTGAGGTTATGTTTGTTTAATTTTATAAGGAACATATAATGGCTACTTATGTACAAGTTGACATAAAGATTTAATATTTGAAGCGGCTCACAACAGCTGAGATAATTTAATAAGATAAGATAATTTATTTCCAAAAACAAACCTGAGTCGTATAGGAATGATATTTGTAATTTAAAACAGTTATTACAATTTACAGCGCTTAAAACATGGAAAAGTATTAGCAAAGTTACGTATAAATATAAACTAGTTACATATATATATTTTTTAAAACAAACAATAAATCAATCTTAATGCATTGAATAATAATAAAATAATTTAAACAGTAAGAAAAAATAAACAGAAACAGTTTATAATTTAAATAAATTCATCTATACTATACAAATTCCTAATTTTAAAACTTTTTTAAATAAATGTTTTCTTTAATTACCTTCAGGTATTTAGGTTTATTGTGTTTGAAATTGTGCTATGTGACACATGTGCTTTAACTAACGGTAATAGCTATACCTATGTATACGGGTTGTATTTAAAACCGTGTTGTATGATTTATTTATTTATTGACAGTAACTTAACATCAATTACATATAATGCAAAGTACTACCTAACTAGGCAATGCCCGTACTAAAGTAGACTTTACTAAAAGCTTCTTATAAGCATAACCGTCACACTGCGCAGTATGTTGATCTATGCCAACAATCAAACATTAATTAATCAGCTGAAAATATTGAAAAAAAAAATTTTATAATTACTTATTTTATTGTACTGCGGAAATTATGGTAGTAACGAATTTAAAATTCAGTCAAAACCATTCGAATATTTACGAACAAAAAGAATGTCTCAAAACAAAATTAACCTTCGAAAACCAATAAGTTTATTCGTAACATAATTACAAATAATTATCCTTTTTTTCTAACATTCCGCGGATAAAAATAAAAATATACTTTATGTTATTTTTGTGTATATTTAATTAGCATTTAGCTAGCATAGGGCGGGTTTTATTGCCCGACATTAGAAGGCAATAATATTCGGCAAATAGAGTCACAGACGGGCCCTTATGAAGTCGCTTTACGGCGGTCTCTTCGGGCGGTTGAAGCCTATCTTCCTTTGAAGTTTTCAAATAAAAGCGAACCTCTGAGAATATGCCGACATCGCCAAAATGCCAACTGAATCCGGAGCACCTGCCACTATTTATTATTAATATTGTATAATAATATATAACCAATACACGCATCGATGATATACTCTTCAGAACGACTTGAGTATGCTAAACGGTGAATAAAAATATTTATTGGATTGATAGGTTAAAAAAAACATTTTATACTAAGAGTATAAGATGGACGCCAACCAATCATGGCACCGGAATCAATGATAACCGCTGACTTAAACAATTGCGCGTTTAAGGCGCCACCAGTCCCTAAAACGTGTTTTGTAACGTATTTTGGTGCATTTTGTTGAAGTTATTCCCAACAAATGGCTAAAACTAAAAATGCCACAATATTCTACATATATTAATTTAGTACTTTGCTTAAAAAAAAACCGAAATACACCTTATTATAGTAATGAAAATAAATAAATAAGAAAGTGTTGTTTTTTTCTTGCAACGATTTTCTTTTAAGTTGTGTAAGTGACGCGAACCTAATTTTTCTTTCTAAAGATAGACAATATAATAATCTAGGACATTACTTAAAAAAACACTTTTTTCAATTGATAATAATTATTTAAATACAAAAACATGTTTCATCTTAATCCAAATGTAACGAATTCGCGGTCGGCGAGTATATCCGTCTCTCTTCTACACGTCAATGTTCGAATAAAGCCTACTCTTTCTAATATCAAGGACAAAGGCGTCCCGGGGCACCTTAAGGCATTTTGAATGCCGTAGACTGTCATTTCGACTATAGTAGGGATTACAATTGGGTAACGTTTTACAATATTTTCGCTGATTTATGTTTGATTGTTGATATAGATCATTTATATTTGAAAATCTGAAATATTGGTACATTAATATTATATTACACGGCGTGCCTCTTTAAAAATCTTTAGATCATTAACTATTATTAGTAGCATTGTCTGTTATTGTTGTATTCATGCATAATTTCTGAATACATATTGTTTTTTTTTTTTATGCGATTGGATTACTTTTGGACAGCATTTTACTATGTAAAGAATTTCCACTCTGTTAAAGTATTCCATTTATTTTGTTAGAAATAATAATAAAAAATAAATAAAAGCTTGTAAATTACATTTTTTTTAGCAAAATTTTATTAGCATTCACCTTTTGAAACGACCTAATTACTCTATGACTTCTTAAATCCACGTGTTGATCATTCATAGTCAAAATACACAAATACTAAATTCGAAACTGTTTTTTTTAAGCATTAAACAGCGTTGCGTTACTACTTTTTATTTAATTTTATTGCCATATAGATAATTAGTTAATTAAGTAACTGCAAAATCCTAATCATGAAAAATTAAACAGCTAGCGTATGGTGCAATATCTTAGCACGTTGTCCGTGATGTCCATGACACCTATAGTTCATTTTCTAATGTGATATTTATATTATACACAAATACTATTTGTTAAAGGCATTATTATTAATTTAAAAATATAACGTTACCATAGGCATGAATTTATCTTATTAATAGATCATTTTTCGATGAGCGGGTTAATCTTAGCCTTCTTGCATTATTTGAAATTTTTTTTACTGTATAGACAACTGGCTCGGACGGACAGATTAGAGTTTTACAAATAAATTATTAAACATTTCTCTAAATAGGATCTTTAGGGTAGGGTAGGGGGGGGGGGGGGATCTTCTGGGTATTATTACAAATTCAGACCTATAGCCTAAAACAGCAACCTATTACCGATGTGTATTTTTTATTTATTTGAACTCACAATATTTTTTGTAAACTAGAATAATGGTTTAGCAAATTTGTACAAGCGATTGAAACTACAATACTGTGTTCCTGTCCCCCTTTTTTTTTTAATAATTAGCACATAGGATTAATTTTATTATTAGATTATGTAAAAAATGCGAGTTTAATTATTAAATGTTTGTGCTCGACGAGTTTTTAATCCGTGTGCCATATTCGAAGATATGGCGGCGGAAGACCAGTCAGTCGGCGACCTGCAGCCGTTGGAGCTGGGGTGCTCTTCGGGGCGCTCGTTTGCAAATGTCCAACATTATCGTAATGTTTTTTAAAAATAATATCCAACGTTAAATGTATAATTTGCATGTAATCCTGTGCGTTTAGATGTTTTTAGTTTATGGTTTGTTATCGGCCCGCAATAATGAAAACTATATATATTAATTTACGGAGATTTCGTTAGGATAGGTTAAAAACTTCGGTTTTCCGAATTGATTACTTTACTAACCGAAAAATGCAAACATCTCTTCGCCATCTCCCTTAACAGTATCGCAATAATGGAGAGGTGTATAAAAGTTGTGGTTTTGTTCGCTTGTGTGGTGACGGCTGGCTGTGATGATGCAGCGGATGCGACCAGATGGACACAACCGGCCAGGAGTAAATGCGAGAAGATAACCATACCCCTGTGCCAGGATCTCGGCTACAACCTGACCGTGATGCCCAACCTGATGGGCAATCAGAATCAATTGGACGCGGAGAAGGAAGTAAGTGTTCATTTTAATTTATCTAGGCATTTCTTTTCGGCAACATTGCATAGAATGCCGAATGGCGACGAATTAATTCCTAACCGTCTCATAGCTGACTGAGTGTTCAATTCTTGGCACAGAATTGAACACTAGAATATTCAATTTTAACCCGAACTCGGCACACAGAATTTCGAGAAGTAAGTTCTATGTTAACTAACTTTTAACAGGATAAAACATTTCATTTTGCTCCCGACTGTCCATTTTGGGGTGAAAATTGAGGTTTATATAGTATCCAATTTTAATAAACTGCTGTCAAAAAAAAAAGAGGTTAAACAGCAAGCAATCCGATTTGACTGGATTAAAAATACCTTTGCAACAGATCGAGTATATTTTTTGCACAGTCCAATCGGTAAACTACAAAAGGCTATTTTAAAAAATGATCCCATTAAGTCACTCGGGTTGGGAGCTCGAGATTTATTTCATTAATTACCAATTCGAGAGTATCGTAAAGTAGATTTAGCGCCATTAAATTTAGTTAATATTAAGAAAATCCATTAAGAAAACGTCCATTAAAAAGTTCCACGTAGGTATATAAATCTACATAGTAAATTATATTTAAACAAAAGTTATAGGGCTACAATTAACATATTGAATTGATTTTGATTCTGAATTAAGGGAGGTTAGATTTCTTGAATTTTGAAAAACCAATTTTTCCCACCCCTAGAAACAAATGTTTGATGCTATCAAAAAGTTTAATTAGATAAGTTTTAGACCTTTATCCGAGGAAAAATATAAAATTTTAATTTATTTATTTATAAACAGCGATAGAAGTAGATAATACTCTAATAAAACATTTATATGGCCAGAAAAATGTGCCAAATATAAATATGATTGAAAACATCAAATCAATGTGGTGTGTGATGCGTAATGTGAAGTATGTTTACAGTGTGAGATGGCACGGAGATGTTTGTGTGTGTGTTTAGTGTGTGTATATAAACCTACATATTATTAGCGATATAATAAATAATTAGAAAAAATAATAATAATCAAAAACGCCATAGCGAGAGTAAGCTTAAATTCAAGCGTGATCATCTAATGAGTAATTACCTCAGTAATTTAAATGTTTTAACAATAGTTTTTGGATATTTTCGATGAGACTAATATAAATTCTATATTGGAGTGGATATTCTCAACGGTGAAAAATGACTAATTTGACCCATTGGGGATTCGAACCCTCCGTATTTGGAAGCAGGCGCTTATACCACTGCGCCACCACACGATTCGAGTTTAATTATTTTACTTTGAATAAATGGTAGTTTTTTTTATATCCGCGGGCGCATTAAATACCCTTCTTGTTTTCAAATTAACCCAAAGACCGCATTTGGCGCGGCCCTGCCGTCCGGGTTGTGATATCATAGCTTGGTTGACAATTGCGAACCCGGCCTTCGTTTATTCCGTTCAGGGTTGTCACTTTTCCGCCCTTAAAATGATCAATTTGTGAATATAAGGAATGGATATATTTTTCATAAACGTAAATCTCCTACGACGATTATAGGAAGAAAGAATACAGGGTGTATTTAAAATCACTAGTGTCCATCTTGAATGATCGAGGACGTTATGTGTTTGTTGGGTGGAGTTAGGCGCCCGTGCACAGGAGGACGGGCGCGGTACAAAATATTGGCTGGCTGTTCCCGACCTCGGCCGCGCGTTGGCCGAGTACTTGACCTAGATATGGCGCGGGGGTTTGAATTATCAACAGCGAACGACAAATTTAAATATTATATCTTTATTTTAAAATACTTTTTTTTCGTTTTTTTATTTCTTGGGACCAGTGCAGTCCCTTGCACACATCCTGCAAATGGATCCTAAAAATACTCGTATTTAAGAGCTATTATAGAGTATTAAAAAAAACTATAATGAATATGAATTTAAAGACTATATTTAAGGAAATTCATCTAATTACAATTCGTTTTTTCCGAGAGAGTTCTAGACGGATTATATTGTAAATTAACGAATTTTCCGCAAATAGAAAACCTCCCCTACCCCCCAAGATTATTTCCAGATCCGCCCCTGACATACGAATATCTCTTAATGAACTATTTAAAGTTCAAAATGTATAGGTTCGTCTAATATGCGGCAACCCTATTACAATTCGTCTCTGTACTCTGTACGTAGCGGTTTTTTTCAAAAGTCCTCATTGAAATGGAGTCCGTTTTTGAAAGGTCTTTTGTGCGGCAGCCCATTGAGGTGCACGGTATTACTGGAAGGCCCCCGGCGGGCCCTATTAAAAGCCCGAGGCCCCTTAGACGAGGCCCCCTCAGCAAATTGGTCGTTTCGATCGCCGCAGCGGCGAATTAAAAGGCTGGTATGCCTCGCGATATCCTCGCAGCCTGGTGACGTGTCCATCCTTCGACTCGAAGCATCCGGCAAGAAGCTATTCAAAATCTGCCTAAACTACTTTCTTAATTATGAATTTATACTATTGTATACAGGTGAACTTAAAGTGAGCAGAATCCTTTTAAGGCGTCTAAAAGTCTTAAGAATATTTTAAAGTATGGCCCTATACGGGGTACTGTATCTCCAATTGTATTGAAGACATGAACCACGGATAGTTAATTGGATAGTTCAGGAACACAACAATACGCGTATAAAATAGAGTATTTCTTAAAACTTGTTAAACAAAAGTTGTCCAGTTTCACACCTTAAAAGGATACTGCTGCTGACCAGTTCACCCTGGTATACCTTGGTCAATTTTACTTTTTACAACCCAACGAATTGTTAACAATTAATAGTAATAGATTTAGGTACAACCTTGTGGTAGATCGGATTGGTTGGGTTAGGTTATATCACTTCCATACATCTAGGACCCGAGCGACAAACCGCATCCGATGTTCATTTTGGTTAATACTACTATGGCAATAGTACTATCCAAGGAAACCAGGGACGAAAAACGGGCAAAGAAGATTTAGGAAATAAACAGGCAAATCGTATAGTTGTACGCACAACTGAATATTTTAAATCAAACATTTTGCTATTACAAAACAATATGGCGTCGCGGGCGAACAGCTGACGGAATTAAATGTTACCTGAAAATTTGGTAGCAGCAACCATTTTATTTTGCTGTGATTCAAATCAAAATGGCTGCGTGATTGAACAGTTGATCGTTAAATTTACAGTTTGCAAAAATTATGGTTCTTGCAACCAAGTAAGTTTAACAATAATCGATGTAACTCCAACAAAAATGAGTTAAGATATTGGTTGATATGGTGACAGCATTTTTTTTCAGTGTAATTGGTATAGTTGACCTAATTAACAGAATTTAGTTCATTGCACTTCTGTTGTCACCGCACCACAAGAGAACTCCTTTATCTAATCGTGAGGCACATCTCGCTTAACATAAGAATCAGTGGATACAATTATAAATAGTACAAACTATATAATTAAAACTACCAGAGCTAAAGCCACTTTTAATAATCTAGTTTTATATTTGAATTAGTATTTATAAATTGTATAAAATACAATTTAAAAACATTTTGAATAAAACTGTCAGAGCTTTAGATATTTGATTCTTCTTTATTGGACAGAAAACAGGCTATTCAACGGAGCCTCGTCCAAAAGTCATTATATCTATGTCGCATACACATATCTACACAATACAAGCAATAGCTTAGTTGAGCGGAGCCCGATATAAATGATACAAAAATAATAGTGCGTGAAAAATAACTGCGTTACTGAAGCTGGCTATAGCGGCGACGAAATCGCGTTAATTTACAGCCACGGCTACAGAGTCGCGTTCAACGAAGCCATTCATTACACATTGCCTATAATTATTTTTTACGCGTTAAACTCGCCCGATTTATCCGAGGAAAGTACCAAATGTTGTGTAACTACCTCAAGATATATTTAAACCTTGAGTGACTTGTCCCTACGACTTTGTGATACCCTTAGCATTATCATCAAAAACTATCCTACTTTGCCACGGACATCTATCTATACAAAAAGATGTTTAATTTTAATGTCACAAAAATCGTTGCAAGTGACACGTTGCAAGTTGCAATTAGGCTATTTTGTAATCGCGTATACCGTAACCCCATGATTATCACGAATCATCTGAACCACCAATGAATAACTAGGAATACATTTTTTTAAATACATAATAAGTGAAAACGCATATCGCGTCATTGTAAACGCATTAAATAAGTTAGTATTATGCTATAGTCAGAAGATAGCCGGCATTTCTTACACCGTTACTTCTAAAAGTTAAACGGCGTCGAAACGAAACTAAACGACCGGCATAATCAAATTAATGAGGTGTTTCCAAAAGGCGATAAGTCGGGATTTAGCTCATTAATTAAGTCATTAGGCGGTCATTGCATTACGTTAGTCGAAATGTTTCTTTGTAACGATCGGGGTCAATCAACACCGGGGGCCATTCAAATTAATATTTTCAGGTCATGAGCATCCGTCTCTTCGAGAATATTAAAGAATTAAGAAGACAACCCTAACCTGGTTATACACTAGGACATAAAAAATACTAGACCACAGCGATTATCTCACGCAAGCCATCCTGGAAGAGTGGACAACAACTCACATTAGGCAATTTTAACATGGCCGACGCATGGAAAAGCGTACATTCAAGACCCAACTAAATGCGTTCCAGGTTTTAACCTTCCCAGAAAACTTGGTGCGCTTTGAACCGCCTAAGAACAGGCCACGGAAAAAGTAAGGACATGCTTTTTAAATGGAAAATGTCAGAAAGCCCCAAATGCGATTGTGGATACGATAATCAAACCATTCAACATATCATCAGCGATTGCCCACTTCGACGCTTTAAAGGACCTCACCAAATGCTATCGACTGGATATATTCTCTGGTCCCTATCTGCTCAAACTTGAACTGCTGGCGATCTACCTCAATATTTTTAGACTACTTACGATCGACTCTGAGAGGCTGCAAGTGTGTGTGATGCAGGGTTGTCGTACATACACGATACACCCTACCTACCTAGGTAGGGCGTACCGTAGCATATATAGATATTAGCTTTCTGCACAATATAGGTACATTATTTTAGTCAAGGTTTCGGCTAGGTTTAGTTAGGTTCTTCTCTACAATATCAATGAAAAAACTCATAGTTATTCAAAATTGCGAGTTTATTGGTTGTTACAAAACAAAAGAGTTACATATACCAGTTGATAAAGCCACCTTTTGCCGCAAGCAGTGTTATTTTATTACGAAATACATTTTTCTAGTTTAGTTACCTACCTACTTATTAAAAAATTTTTTCTTCTCGAGATCTACTCAAAAAGCACTCGCGATCGACCAGTCGATCGCGATCGACCGTTTGAGCACTCCTGCTATAACCTATAGTCGCAATTTCAGATTATTATGTTTAATACTTTAATATCAATTGTATTACGTATAGAATTTTAACTACAAATTACCTGTAATTAAGCTAAAACACCATTGACCATTTTTGCCATAGGATAAATAAATATTAAAAAATATTATTTTGAGTCGTACGAAACTATTTTGAGCCGCGCTGTGTCCGAGTTCAAATCTCAGTGGTTGCTGTTTTGCGTATTTTTGCTAAAATATCTGCCTTATTTACTCATGGCTTACTTATATATTTTTTTTTAAAATGCTACAATGTTTTCTATGCTAAACATATAATAATAATGAGTCATCTGTCACGGTTGAGTACGAATTACGCATAGAATTCATATATACAACAGCATGTTAAGTGACATCGATATATTCAACACTACCTTCCCGGCATTCAAGAGAGTGTCTACTCTAGCCCTTGAATAGTATATTTATATATGTAGAATTTATTATATTTTATATTATATTATATTCTGGTGATTGTCTGGATCCCCCAAACCCTCCTACTTCCCGAATGTGTTTTCTATTTTTTTAAGTTTAGAGGAAACTGTTATTGGCTTTGTGTTTTAATTGTTTTTTTTTATGTTTATTGTAATTTTACCATGTAAGCTGTTGTTTCCTGAAATAAAATATATAAGTTGATGATTTTAGAGGCGTGGTTTTCAAGAAGAGATAAAACGCATATAATTTGATGTCATGGCTAAGAATTTAGTTTTATTATAAAGATAAGGGTTTGCCATTATGTTTTAAAAATGATTTCGGGTAAGTGGCCGCCGCGGCTGACTCGAACAAATTCCAGCCGAGAGGCCCAATTTTCAACCACTTTTTGCAGCAAGTTGGGCCGTATGTCAGCAATAACGCGCCGAATATTCTCTTCCAAGGCGTTAATCGTGTCCGGCTTATCTGCGTAGACAAGCGACTTCACATAACCCCACAAAAAATAGTCCAGCGGTGTTAAATCGCACGATCTTGGAGGCCACGCCACAGGCCCACGACGCGATTTACTATTTGCAAACGTTGTTCAGGAGTAAGTCTTTTCATTATGAAATGGCAAACCAAACTGAGCATAAATCAAGTGACAGCTGTCAAAAACACCAACTACGAAAAAAGTAGTGCCAGATTGAAAACCACGCCTCTAAAAAAAACACCCATATAAATAAATGTTTGACGGCGAGTCAGACGTTTTTCTCGAATTTATTATTGGCTGCAAGTCGGGTCACAGAAATCTGACAGCAGAGGCCGTCGGATGGAATTCAACAGAGGATTAGCAAATGGTACACAATCACTGACCGGGATGACGGTGATGTCTTCGCGTTTCTGCTGTGGCTGAAGCTTGGCTGCCACACTTCCGCACCTTCAACGTATGCACGCACAATAATGTTCGTATGTTTGCAACCAGCGACTACTTTACCAGGGCGAGGGCTGGTTACCCAGTTGCGACGATCGGCGTCTAGTATTCCGACCGGGTGGACCCGGACCGCGCACACCAGCTCGCACAATCGTATCGGATCGACTGGTCGCGCGCGGTTTCTTTTGGTATTCTTCGTTGGGCCCGTGCGAAACTACCCCCTAAATATAGGGATTTATGAAATGTCATAACTGGTCCGAACAAATAACATATGACAGGAATTAGGATTGATTTTTCGAATCTGCCGGGAATTTAAATCGGCGTCGTTTTAAAGACCTTGTCCTTCTCATATGGCGTAGTGTCCTAGAATATGGCTCCCAAATTTGGAATCCTAAGTACGCGACACATGTATCCAAAATAAATTCCTCAAGCACTTGGATTGTAACTTCCTCTGAGTGGTAAACTTTTGTAATCATCCGTATTACATAAAGTTGAATCCTTAGCTGAAAGAAGGGCGAAAGATGATGATGTCAGGTGCAGTTCTCTAATGCATCTCAGGGTACCTACAAGTGTGACAAGAACAAATGATTTGTGGAACCAATTATACTAACTCGGTGGATTTTATACTTGTATGTTAGTACCATTGTTTTATCTTTCCGCTTGTATATGATTTGTTTTAAGTACTTAACTGTCTTATTCCCTAAAAAAAGATATCTTATTTCCCTCTGTCAATCTTCTCTCCTCCAAAACCACTCGATTGAGGATTCGAAAGAGTTTCTCATTGTTGGATTCTCGGTTTTCTGCGAGGTTTAAGGCCACAAGTAATGCAATAAAGTCTAAAACTATTATGGGCAAGATATCCTGACCCTCGATTTTTGGTATGAGGGGTTCCACAAATAGATAACCTATGTATATATCACACCCTCAACCAGGGTTGTGCTTTTCAAGAATGAGTAGGTTTATTTATGCAACAGGATACGCCATACGAGTAGTAATTATGAGTACAATAGATAAATTAAAAATGTAATATTTAATTAATTGGACGTAATCAGAATGAGAAAACGCATACTCGTGCGTTCGAACTAAAAGTAAAAAAAAATAATAAAACTGGAACGTAACAATATTTTGTTTATAGTAATATTTTAAGAACACTGTTCCATTTTTTTTATGCTAATGTTATATGTAAAATGTCCGAAATCCATAATTGGTTTGTATACACTTAATAAGTTTTGTTTGTAATTATAAAAATTATACTGTTGGATTTTTCAATAAAGAATAAATAAATAAATAAATAGAAACAGCAAAAGAAATAAAATGTCATTTTTCTACTGAAAAAAAAAACTCAGCATAAAGAATAAAAGTTAAGCTTGAGGAAGTACCTTTTAGTGCTTTAGTTTTTTTCTGGGGCAACTTATTGTGAAATTTAAGACCGTACTAAGTATAAAAAGCTCGTATTCTGAATTTTTAAGTATCTCGGACGAGACGTGGTTGCACAAACTGAGCAGTGGAGCTAGCTACATCCTCGTTCGCTGTCATTTTGACGTTTGCATTGCGTCAATTGGAATAAAGATGGCGGTGATTAATTAAACGTCAAACTGACAGCGAGACCCCTAACGCAGGTGAAATAAGCGGCGAATGTTTTTCTCATGGAGTTGTAATATGCGGTCACGTGTAACAGCAAAATAAAACTACAATGAAGGAAATCTGACTTCATTAATACGATTTTTTAGAAAAGGTTTATAAAAATTTCGTTCGGGTAATTTTTGTAAGGTTTTATAGCATGCCAGATTTGAAAACTGTGGACAAACAGATATATTCTGCAATCGAAGATCGAAACAATCGAGCCGAAGCAAAAAAAAAAAAAATGAAGCGTATCAGAACTGGTTTGTGCGCTCGTCTCGCGCTGCGCAAAAGCTGACGGGAAGACTGACGGACGGATGCGTCGGCCGTCAGCGCGAGGGAGACGCAAATAGAGCAAAACGAGACGAACCTCCGCACGGGAAGGGGACAATGGGCAATTCGCGAAGGCTGTGATTCCGATCCAGTTTTTGAGCAACTGTCATTATAACTAGAAATAGGTTGCATACTCGCCGACGAATAAAATGCTTTGAAAATATATAAACATGGCCACAAAATAGCGGCAATAATAATAAATGTATTATTTAAAATGATGCACTTCTTGGCCCATTTGTGTATATCTATAAATATATATATTTTTAATCTTATCTTTTTATTAGTTAGTTGTGCACACATCGCTTACCGCAACCAATAATCAGCTTCATACAGGGCGTAATAGTTAGGTATTTACTATGGCCGTTTATTCTTTTATCGTTTTAGATGTCAAACATAAAAATACGACTGATAAGGCGCGGAAATAATCCTGTTAGGCAATTTATCAAGCACGATATTGGGATTAGAAATGGCCGCGACTTAAACAATAAAAATAACTCGCTCGGTTAGAATTCAAGCAATCTTTAGAATTAAGAGGATTTTAAATTAATGTTTAATATTTTTTAATTTATAATTTAGACGTTTAATAGAATGTTCGTTTGCTTTCATCGCAAAATTTGTCTGATGAATAAACGCGTCCGCGATGTTTCACTCTATCGAGGTTTAGTTACCTCGCCTGTCTCAGTGTGTCTCACTCGCACGCGCGGCGCGACGCGTTTGTCGTCTCGCTCGGCGTTGAATTATTTCAAACGCAATTCGGGCGCGATCCACTAGTGAAACATATCTATATCAGAATTATGCTATATTGCTTTTCTATAACTATATTTAAAACATGAAATTTATTTTTAAAAGAAGAAAAAAATATATTTTAGTGTTATGTAATTATGTGCGTATTGTAGTATGGATAAATAAATAAATGTACCTACTTATCTTCATCACGCCACACCTCGTGCCTGCGGCACTCGGAATGGATCGCTTCGCTCCCCATCTCTTCGCTCTTCGGGCCACTTAGGTGCCTACCGTCCTATTCTATGCAGCCACCTTTGACGGCGCGTGCCGCTTTGGACAACTCGAATCATTTAAATTGGTAAATCGTGAATTAAGGTTGGGCACTTACTAATACATAAAAGCTATCCCATACCCATACCCATACCCATTCGTAAAGAATGTTGATATAAAAAATACTCACAGAGGCTTTTGTTTCGTTCGCAGTTGCAGAAGTATGCAGTGGTGGTGGCGTCCCGATGCTCCCCTCACGTGAGGTTCTTTCTCTGTTCGGCTTTCGTGCCTCTGTGCTCGGAGGACGTGGCCGGAGGAGTGGGGGGATGCCGGGCGCTCTGCGAACGGGCCCGGGAGGACTGCGAGGCCCACGTGAAGGACGCCGTCGAGCTGCCCGCCTTCCGCTGCGACCGCTACCCGCCGGCCAGCGACACGCTCTGCATGCGGATGCCGGAGGGCGAGGAGGGCGCCGAGGAGCCGCCGTCGCCGCGCGCGCCCCGGCCGCCGCAGCGCGCGCCGCCGCCCCCGGCGCCCCTCTGCGCCGACGAGGCCTTCTCGGCCGCGTGGACGGCCGCCTGGGCGTGGGTCAGCTTCGCCTCGACGCTCTTCGCCCTGCTCACCTTCTGCATGGAGCCCTCGCGCTTCCGCTACCCCGAGCGCCCGGCGGTCTACATGTGCGCCTGCCACTGCGCCGCGGCCCTCGCCCGCCTGGCGCCCCGCGCGCCCGCGGCCCTGGTAGTCCTCGCGGACTGCTTCTGCTCGGCGGCGGGGGCGGCTTGGTTCTGCGCCCTCGCGGCCGCCTGGTACCTCAGCGCCGCCAGAGACTGGTCCGCGGAGGCGCTCGAGCGACAGGCGCCGCGCTTTCACCTGGCCGCGTGGGGCGGAGCGGCCCTGTCCGCCGGCGCCGCCCTGGCCTGGGGCGCCGTCGGCTCGGCGGCCCCCCGTCTGCTGTTTCTGGCTTTGGCGAGTCTGCTGGCAGCCAGGGCCGGCATGGCTCTATCCCTGGTGAGGCGAACGCTCAACACCCCGGCCGTGTCCCGCCTGGCAGCGCGGCTCGCCGCCTTCGCCATCTCGTACGGCCTCCTGGCCGGCGCCGCCGCGGTGTCCACCGTCGGAGGCACCTGCGGAGTGGCTGCCCTGGCGCGCCCCGCCTTGGCGCAGTGGGCTGGCGCCGCGGCCGGCGCTCGCGCCTGGTCCGGCAAGTCCTGCCGCGTGTGGTATCGCGCCCTCTCCCGCTTGACCCGCCGTGCGCCCGACAAAAGGCCCTGCCCTTTGCCGAGAACATTACAGCCGCTGCCGTTGTATCCTGGACAGCCACTTCGTGTATCTATTTTGTGACAGGCTTATACAAATACCTATTTAGAAGTGCTATCGCTACAATTCTTTTTATATCTATACCCATTTAAACTTTTATATACGATACCAAATTGAATCTCTATCATAATCGGACCATTTTCATCGCAGGCTAATTTGAAATAATTTCATAGAAAAAGATTTCTCAATATTTTGTGAATATGTAAATAATTATAGTTATGTATTATTATTTAGCTAGATGTTAAATTTGAGTGAATCTATATAACCTGTGATTTTTATATTTTCTATTGCTAAGCAACTTGTAAATGAATTTGGAGTATTTTTGTGTATTTTTGGAGTAAGTGTAAATAATTACTGATTTTATAAATCACGAATTCTACTAAACTATGAGACTTAGCTAGTCTAACGGTAATATTTTTTTTAAATTTTTATTATTTCTAAACATTACACATTCGCATCTCAATAAGACCCTGTCCTTTTTATAATTTGTATCTCTATGAAAAAGTACTATAATGACACGTGTAATTAGTAAATATGTACATCTAAAATAATTTTAGGTTATTAAATATAACTTTTACATTTGAAAAAATGTTAAACTATTCTTCTGTGAAGAAATAATCATTGTTCGTTTCATTGTGAAACATGTTGCACAATGTATGTAAATTATACGCTCAGAATTTTAAAAAAGATTTTATTTTAATAAATCATACTGAATTACTGTCACCGAGTTTCTTTTGTGTACCCATATTTTCATTTACTATAAGATTTTTTTTAACCAAATCTTATGGATCGGACATAAAATGGAAGATGAGAAATATAAAATAGCTTAAATTAAATTTGTCCATATTCCTTAAGGGTGGATTGCATAGTGTCTATTTAGAGAATTAGAGTTAGTGTCCATGGCACAAAGGGGTCACGCTAGTCGTGAGCACAGCACTTAATAATGATGCCATTTTCCTGCTCTTTCTGGAAATGCCCGGCGACTCGAGGAAGGCCGGAGCAACCCGCCGAGGTGATGTCGGAGGTCGATAATCATCCCTTCTCTTTGGCTCACGCAGTCGGCCGCAGGTTGGACAACGGCCACCCCATTGATGGCGGAGGCAGGTTAGAGGTCGTTCGGAGTGAGACGGATTCGAAAGAGTAGAGGAGAAAAACGGCTGTTGAATAAAATACAGACTAATGCACTTGTCCCAAAATCTGTAAATGATATATTATGATTTACAACAACAAGAAAACATAGCATTTAAGTAGAAATCACATAATAGAAACGATTTTATAATGTCAATCATGATTGTAGGACATCTTACCGCTAAATAGCGTCGTTACGAGAACAATTGTCGGATTCGCTCTCAAGGACTCGACAAACCGATGATTCGATCCGGCGGTCGATTTACCAGCGAACCTAGGAAAAACACGCGGTTAAGATCTTTCGACGGTGGTTGGGCGTCGAGGCGCCAGTGACGAATAGATCGCCTCAGATTGCTGTATTTACGGACGATCCGTCGACGCAGTGGTTTTGACAGCTGGCGGTAATTTCAATGTTGGTTTTTCATTACTAGACATTACGTACTAATATTAAATATGATTCTATTAAAAATTAGACTGAATCCTAATAATAGGTAGTGTTTAATAATAAATTACGAATTTTAGGTTAGGTTATAAATTTACTTAGATTATACATGTAAGCATAAATTTATTTATGCTACAACACAAACCAATTTTTGAACGTTGATTAATGGTTCAATTATAATCAAGTTTTATCAACAATCACATGTTTTATTCAATTTTTAATAAACCAGTCCCAGACATGCGCACATCAACAAATGCTATTATTAGATAGAGTTGGCAGCGTAAATCGCAAAATCGCACGTAGGGTTTGGGAGTGGAGGGGGTAGAAATGTAGTTAAATAACATCGAAAAGCAACTTTTAAAATAAGGAGGGAACAGTTTATTTTTAACATTTTATTGAATGTACTAAGTAAAATAACAATATTTTGTACAGAAATAACATAAAATATAATATTCTTCCTAAAATACTAGTAATTCCTGTTATTCATTTTATTATTTAATATAATACCTCCTTTTACAATACAAAATATTTATATTGTGTGTGCGAAACACACATTAATAAAGAATTCATTTCTTCCCCCAGAACTTTTAATCTGGCACAAAACAAAAGCCAGTCATGCAGATTTTAACACACTCAGCGCCGACGACAGAATATCCCATCATACTCCAGATGCCGTATGATGTCTAAAAATGTTATCGGCTCATCGCATTTCTATTAATATTTAAAAGCATGCCATGTAGCATATACCGGAATTCATGAAAGGTTGTCGATTTTTTTTCAATTTAGTTCAGTTTTAACGTTTGATTGTATGCGAAAAGTGCGCTAGTGAAATGAAAGTGTTTTTGACGGATTTGGCCGTAAATAATTTCAGTATTATTTACAAAAGCTATGTCAATATAATAATAAATTGAAAAAAAAACAAACAATTTCATCATTTTGTAAACTAAAAAAACGGGTGGTTACATAGTGTGATAAGCGCGTTTTACGTACAGAGCGGAATGTGTTAAAACTTACATTAAAATATAACAAAAAAAAAGATTTATTAAGTATTCAACTGAAACAAAAAGGGGTATTTTTACATAATTTATACTAAGGTTGTGCAAATGCGCACAATATCAACCGAAAATTATTAATCCAAAATATTTTACATAGATTTTGATTGAAAATATAACAACACATTTTTCTTCTTAAATCGTAAAGGACTACTTTTTTAACAAAAATTTACAAAAATAAAATAACACATTATTAATATATTTTATGCATTATAGCCGCACAGTGTTTATAATTTTAGTCGTTACGCTAATTTAAAACCTGAATCGCAAACTCACTTAAAAGAAAAGGATTACATTTGAAACGACAACTTTCAAAATGAATTAGTCATAAATTAACTAAATTAGCGTTGTGGTGGTTTTTGATACTTATGTTAACTTAAAATAAATGATGACAGTAAAAAGTGGAATCTTTAACAGGTTTTTATATTTATTTTTAATGTTAACTATGGCGTCGGAAAAGGTTGTTTTTTTTTCGTCTCATATTTCTGGGAAACATTCCAAAATTCATTCGATAAAAGCATTTTTAAAGAGAAAATCATCCATAGAGTAAAATTACATAAAATAGACATTTATGGTATGCGTTTTTTAAATCTCTATTTAAATAGTTGCTACGCACATACTTTTAAATGTAATGAGCGTTCGGGTGAACAATTTTATTTCCATTTGTACTGAATGAGTGATTGCATAGATGCATTACCGTTACCGTTACGCGTAAAAGTGACCACAAGAAAGTGCACGCATTGTCACTTTAATGATTTTTGTCTTAGAATTCATATCCAATTAATTTATTGCTTTACTTCACAAATGCTACTAGATATGTTAATCAAGACAATCGCATTTGTCCAAATGTTACACATCCGATCGTCAATATATTATTGTAAATCTATTTCAACAGATAAAAGTAATGAAAAAAAATATATATTTAAAAGTAAAATCATAATTAACAAGGAATGTTTAGTCAACTCATAAAATAACCACATTCACACAATATTATCTTTGATAAATAAATAGCAGGTATGAAAAATATAGTTACGAATTAAAATAGATAATTTAGCTCCTAATGCCAGTATTCCACGTGCATGATCACTTGTATCCAACAAATAAAGTGTGCTTTTAACAAAGCGAACAATCAATTTTCATAATATAACATATTTGTGTAACTCACTAGAGCAAAGATATTTTAAATTTAATATAATTTAATGGATATTACCTCAAAACAGATTAATTGACTAAAAATGTAATGTTTGCACATGTATGACAATCGGTGACGCCTTTACAAATTGCATAGCATCTCATTCTGATGCGGTGGCGGCGCACAAGTCTATCGCCAGTGCGAGCGATGATAGGTAAATGAGCGGGTTATGTGTTTTGTCAATTATTTGTTCTGAGAGTATTTTCAATTTAAAACCCGTGATACTCAAAAGTCTGTACAAAATGTATTTACTTCAAACCATAAAAATTGCATAGCACTAGTTGACAAAACTTTTGTTTTATCTATAAAAAAATATAGCAACCATTGTATAAATAGACGTGAAATATTTAGTCAAAGTTATGCATGACTTACAGCTAATATTAACAATAATAATAATTTATTGCATTAATGGCGAGTTCAGGAAGTTACAGTAAAACAAAGAAATATAAATAAATGTCGCATTTTATACAATAGAGGTAAAATTATATTTTTATTTGTATATTTGGATTAAGGACAGTAATTTAAAAATGGCTTCTTAATCTATCTTCATACCTATATGTTTCATATTTTTGGAAGTTGCTTGATTAACAAAATAATGTTAACATTCAAATGAAGGAATAACTAATCAATTTTAATAGTCATAATTCAGCTCGGTTTAAAAATTTACAACGGTTATGATAATAATTGCTTTCGAAGGCGAGAAAACAAAAATATATGATGACTTTGTTTACCAATCCAATAGTTAACCCTCATTTGCTGGTAAGAACTGATCGCCGAAAAGTATTTCCGAACCCGGTGGTATAGACTTCACGTCGCTCATGAAGTAATTTGCGAAATTAAATATACTCGACTGACTGTCGGCGGGCGTCGGAATGTTATCCGTCGACACAAATGCCTGCGTTCTGAGGTTGAACGGGTCGCGCAGTGGACTCGCCGTCGCGCTGAGCGACTTCTGCGGGAGCTGCGGTGCGAACTCCGCATCCAGCCTCGCTTCGTTCTCCTTGGGCACCGCGCCGATTTGCTTATCTATACTCTCGATGTAGTCCTTCTGTAAGCTGTATGGATCGATTAAATAATCACCGTACAACGAATTCTCCGGCATTGCAGTATTGACCTCTGCCTGGGCGCATAAATATTCCTCCGAAAGTGCTCCGATGTCGATAATCTGCTCGTTATACGTTCCTAAATCACTTTTTAAAATTGGTATATTACTAAGAGAGTCTACGATTTGTGTATTATATTCGACACGTGGACGATTAACTATTAAATCTACCTCCGACTTCATTTCATTAATCAAATCAATTGACTTTTGTTGCATCACTATTGAGGACGGGTTAAGTTCCCTCTCGTTTTGTGGTATAATACATGGATAGTTAATGTTGGACGGTAATTGAGTGGTTAACGTGGTTAATGATGAGTTCTTTGGTGTGTCGGCGGCTTTCGGGCAGATTATAGGGTATGTTTGAAATGTTTGCACCTGTGAAACCGGAACCGCTACGCCAATCGGTGTGGAAACCATCTGAAAAAAGTTATGATAATTTTATCTAATATAAACATAATTGCGAAGACGTTCTTATCGAACCAATAACATTAATCTTACTGCAACTTACTTAGTAACGAGCGAATATCACCGCTTTTAAAATCATGTGATTACAGTGACGTACTAAATTACCGCCTAACTTCTGCCAAATTGATCTTTTTTTTAATAACAGCAAAAAATTGGCAATATTGTCTAAGAATCTTATAACAATCCACAAAACCGCAGAAATTATTTTGTTTATTTTATTTTTTTAATCGTTCCTCTCATTTAAATTCGTTCAATATATTTTAATATTATTCTTTGATAACCAATCGGGTTACTCTAGTTTAGGGATTGAATAATTCAATTCACAATGTCTTTATATCATAACCCGTAGAGTGTACAATTTTCATATAAATAACCATAAATAATCAAAAATAGTAGACTGTAAGGCGATTAGAAAAATGAATACTTGATAAAAATGAGTACATAAATACCTGTCCGAGATGGGAAAAAAGCGGCGAATGTAACTGAGACGGAGCCACCGGCGGCTGGAGAATAATTGACCCTCCGCCCTTCTGGACAGAGCTCCTGACCGGAACCGTCTCCTGCGAGGTTTGAAGGTTGCCAACCTGAGGTTGATGTTGGGTTTGTTGCGATGGTGGCGGTTGGCAGCTCTGCGGAGGCATTTGGGGAGGGGGCGGCGGAGTCGGCTCTTGATTCGGAGTTACTGAACATTGAGGACTTCATAAACAATATATACAGGTTAAATGGTATTGATTTTTCTAATACAATACTTATATTATTAAACTAAATAAAACTCTGCAGAAACAATTTGAAACTAGACTGTTTATAATATGTTGTTGCATTTGAATTATATTGGTGATAATTTAATGTTTATTTGATAAACCAAATATAAACATACAAGAGATAACTCATATATTTGCAAATAAAATTCACTGAAAATAGGTTTTCGCTACAACACAAGAAAAAAAAATAATACTCTAATTTAAACTGGCACTATTATTAAATTATTAACAAAGATATGTAGGTATATGTCAGAGGCCAGAGGATATATACATATGTGATTAATTTTAATACGTATTTAAATTTTATATAATGATTTCAAAGGTTAAACCGTTGATTTAAATTAACGCCAACCGTTATTTGGTTTTTAATTTATTTTAAAAAAAAAAAAATTGATACAGAAAGTCTTATAACGTTGACTTGTCCAATTTGTTATAGAGTAAAATGGTACTTTGTAGTTCGTATAAATTTTGATACAGGTCAAGTACAGGTATTCACTTTTGCAGTGAAAAAACATAATTTTATTTAAAATATTCAAACAACAAATAGCAACAGTTACTGCTATTTAAGTTATTTAAGCTATTAGAAATATTTATCTTTAAGCCATTTTTTGAACATTATGAATCTTGGAAGTATTAGAATATTTTTAGATCACATACAGATAGGATATTTTAAATGTATTTTGCTATTATTAATAAATACTAATTCACCTTCTTGTGGAAAAAGATCTCTATACAAGCTCGGAAGGAATTCTCCAATGCTTTGCCAAGTTCCAGCCCATAATGGAGTTCTATCATCCCGTTCTCCGAAAACCTAAACAACAAAATAATATGTATATCAATATTGTATTTACTGAATTGCCTATTGGTTACAACTACAAACGCTCTTACAAAATGCTACGAACATACAACAAAAACATGACAATGATAATACGGACGCTTACCTTAACGCTATCCATGACTAGTATCATATTCTTGAGTGACTCGAGCGCTGCCTCTCTAAGAGCATCATCAGGGCTGCCATTAGAAACTCTATTGCTCGCAGAGGTAGGGTTGCCGACGAGAAGGGCGCGCTGCAATGAAACAACGCGAAGCCACACCCACGGAAAGGTCGGCTGCGATGACAGAGCCGACAGATGATGGAGGAATACCTGAAAATTTGCTCAATTTTATACCATTTTTATAAAAATGCAAGTTATAAAACAAATAAATTTCAGTTGACAGTAGTGTCGACGTGTCGGGATTTTCGAATGATCAAAAAAGGCCGTTTGAGTTCATAACAAAAAGAAAACTTGTTAACAGTTAATAACTCACTTTAGTAGTTAAATTAATATGTATTTTAATGAAAGAATATATATATTTATATATTGTCAGAGCTATAAAAAAAATATTTTATTGACTTTTCTAACAGTGAAAACTTCAATTTTAATTGAATCCGGATTATCGACGGTTCGGATTTTTGACGTCCAAATTATTTATGCTCTACTGTACGTTAAGATCTTTTTTTTTTATTAATAATTATAGTATTTGTTTGTAAGTTCAAACGGTAAAAAAGATGTCTTTGTTCAATCTACATATTATATTTAAAAAAAATAACAATAAATCATACTTTGCAGAGTATGGCATTAGCCCTGGCGGCAGCGTCAGCGGCAGCTCGTCTTCGTTTGTTGGTCGTTGCAGTGACTAGAGTGGATAGGAGAGGGAAAAGCACCAAACGACAGCATTGCTCCCACTCTCTGCCGCCCAGGGATCCTAGACCTGGAGCCAGCAGGGCGCGTTGCAGGTACGACAGCGCCGTGCTCCACACTTGCCTGATAACATTATAGGAGGTTACTTAACACAAAATAGTATTTCCTAATCAGTAAGCAATACTACAATGAGTTATTAAAGTTAATTATACATGGGTTGTAGCTCTTTGGAATATGACTTATCAATCTCTACTCATCCGGCTTCTAGTAGGCTCATTTCTTCGGTACTCAGGGTGGGTTGCTTTAATATTCATCTATTGGTCTTCATCGCTACCTCAAAATTGACATGGCACCTAACTAACAAAAGCCTGCAGCACCCACGATTTGTTTCCATTTCTCCTCCAGACCTTGAAGCATTGGTAGTTATCTGATTGGTCCGTGTCTACGGTGCTTGTTATAGGTTGCTTTCCAGTTCTTGGTACCCGGATGACTCATCACAACGGTACTCGCGGGATATTGGTACTTATTATTAATTCCATTAGATTTTCTAATGTAGTTTTATCACGAACGATAGATCTATGTAAGTAGTTTTAATAGTAAATAGTTTAATATTTTTATTTTCAAGATATCTATTACTGAAATTTATCCCAAAAAATAGTCATGTGCCAAATATGGATTTTCGAAACAAAACCAATACAAAATAAATAAATTAACTATTTTAGTTAATTCACATTACATAATCTGGATTATTGTTTTTATTGGGTAACATTAATAATGTGAACATTGTTTTGAAACTATCTATAACTATTTTGAGTTAATAACATTTTAAATATTTTTATACAAAATGAGTGATTCTGATAATTTCTGATCTCACAATTGCAAGTAAAGTAAATGTTGACTATTCATGATTTATTTAAATTATTTATATTATTTGTAGGTTTTAAAATGACATGAAAAAGTGACTGTTTTATAGACGGTTTATATTTGTGAACAAAAACTAATAATTTGGTCGAATACAAACATATAATACTATTAATAATTACCAAATATTCAGCGCA
This sequence comes from Neomicropteryx cornuta, assembly GCA_020383195.1. Lineage (NCBI taxonomy): Eukaryota > Metazoa > Arthropoda > Insecta > Lepidoptera > Micropterigidae > Neomicropteryx > Neomicropteryx cornuta. Next base: position 552,157 of record JAHKQU010000030.1, read on the forward strand.
TCTCTACTAAAAATATATATTCTAACTAAAAACAATGATACTTAATTAAAAACTTAATTAAAATAAATTCCATTGAATAGTGTTGAACGCTCCATACTTGCGGACATCAAGACAGAGTGTGGCAATGCCCCTGAGGAGAGGAAGCCATGCTGTGGTCCAGAGGTCAGCCCACGCCGCACCCCCCTCCTCTCTGTTCCCTTCACCGGCCTCTTCGCGCCACCAGGCAAACACCCCAGCTGTGCGGCTGTGCAGCGTGTGAATGAGATCTGGAAATTAGGCATTATTCGTGATTTATGTTCTCCGAAACCTGAAAGGGTATACGCTCATTTCTCGTGGATGTATTATTGTATATATATTTATTCCCCATATTACCTATGATCTTATAAAGCTATATTAATAATATTTTTTATATTAGCAGGTAAGTTATTATATTAATAATAACTAGTGGTCGCCCAGTGGTCGAAATTCGACTGTAATTCATTAAACTTGAGTATTATTGAGGTTCTTATACCTCCATAATATGGTGAATTTACCTCTATAATAATTGCACATATTTTTAATGAATTTTGTTCTGTTCTGTGTACAAATTCGTCATTAGCGTGTGTTGTTTGCCTTAATTCGATAACGAAAAATTTAATGCTAGTGACAATTGAAAAAAATACAATTACAGCTTGTACTTGTATTCATTTTTCATGTGAATTAATCACATTGAGATTGACAGACTATTGAAAAAGAAACATTTGTAATCACACAAATTTCACAGCTCGAAACTCATTCTGTCAATCAGCTGTTAGTAGTATGAACAATTTATTTTATTAAATTTAATTTATTTCTAACACATATTATAGATAAATTGTAGCTTTCTGCACTCCTTCGTATTAATATATAGATAGTCATAATTATAGCAATAACACATCGTTTATTTCAAGGGTCTAGCAGAATGGTGCACCCTTTTTTTCGATCTTCAAAAACACAAATCACACAAATTATAGTCTTTTAATTGCTAATATTTTTTTTGCATAATTTAATTTTTATTTCATCACCAAACTTAAAGTAGCATTATCCATGAAGTACTGTACGCTCAATGACCACAAAATGTTCATTGAAATTAAACGCTAGTTAAGTTGATTTGAATAAATGATGAAAAAATACATAATTAAAACCTAATAAATTTAGAAATTAATTAGAATGATTTCGTCCATCACCCTGTCTGACGCTGGTATCATCCTTTACCTATCCAGCGATGGAACGTGAAGGCGACTGTGTCTGTTTTGAGCAAAATTCATTTTCTAAAGCCTTCAGAGTGATGGAAGTTGTGTACTAGACCTTCAGTTGAATGCAGGATCATGGAGAAAAATCTCACAGATTATATTGAGGCTATGTTCTAAATTATTCATATGGCAATATAGGAATAACAAAAAAAAAAAATCAGCAGCACAATAAACATTTTAAAAGTAAATTCCTAACCTAACTAGTGAGACACTGGTAAAGCCAGGTGAAATTAAAGAATGCACCGTTGAAGAAAACAAGAGTTTGAGCATTGTGGGGACACCTACTTCGGATAATTTTTGATCTTCAGTACCTATTTCGAAAAAGGAGTTAAAACAGTAATCTCACCTAAGAGTTGAATACATATCATCTGCCCGCTATCCGGTGAGTCGCCCTCTTCTTCGTCCTCGTCTTCCTCGCTGTAGTAGGGGGAATGGGGCGCCCTCCTCGAACCCGTAGAGCCCGCTCTCTTTGGCGGTTGAGCTTTCTGTCTCTGATTGGATTTGTTTGCTGAAGTGGCCGACGGAACACGATCCATATTATCTGTAATTTCAGAAAAACAACCATCATTAATTGGAAGGTGATTAATTACACACGACTGGTTTCCAGAAATGTTTAAATCCTATTTGAACGCATTCCAGCATACACTGTCAAATCCACACAACCATGTCTTTTTAACACATTCTGCTGAGTACGTAAAACGTGCAGACCATACGTAGCACTAGGCCTCACTACCCTGGAACAAAGAAGACAGCGAGGAGACCTGATTGAGAACTATAAAATTTTAAATGGACATTACGACATACCAAATATTAAGTCAATCTTCACAATGAATATAAATGAGATACTCCGTGGACACTCTTTGAAGCTAAACAAGAATAATTGTAATTCAAACCCAAGAAAGCATTTCTTGTCCAACCGAGTGGTGGACTCTTGGCATGAACTACCTCAGGAAATGATAAGTGCTATTTCAATAAAACATTGTTAAAAAAAAATTAGACAAATACTAAAAAAAAAAACAAAACTAAAAACGCTATTAAGTGCACTCAATACGGGAAATACACGCATCAGCTTGAGGCTGCTAGTGTATATAAAATAAATAAACATGAAAATGTTTATTTCTTATATTATATATATAATTATATATTTAAAAAATATTTTCACTGTGAACACTAACTCTTTTACCTAACAGAGTTGTGAGCGCTTGGAACAGTCTACCGAGTATAATAATATTATACTGACATAACTTTTGTAAATAAACTTGAATTATTATTATTATTATTAACTCGAATTATTTACCGCCAAATCCATCAAAGACGCTTTGACTTCACTAGCGCACAAATCCGAACTAAAATGATAACAAATCGAGGATTAATCTATACCTTTCAAGATCAGGTATACGCTACATGCCGCTCTTTTAAATATTAATAGAAATGCAGTAAGCTGATGACGTTTTTAAGCGCACACGGTAACTGACGTATACAGCGGTGACAAGATCATCGGCGCTCAGTGTGTTACAACTCTGTAACCGTAGACACATAGGAACTTTAATGTTTGATGACTGAGAAAGTTTACAGATAGGAGATTGGGGTTTACATCAGATTGTTGGCATTTGACACACTGGCTTGGTTGGGAGTTGGCTGTTGCAACACTAGAGTGAGAATTAATTTAGAAGTATTTCTTCATAAATGTAATAAACGTCAATATGAACACATGTCATAAAATTGCGAAATTCATAGATATGTCATATAATATGTGGGTAAGAAATCAAGAACGATGCATCAGACAGAAACGGGTGGTAAAATGATGCAATCTCATTTTACCACCCGTCTAGTGATTAAGACGATTGACTCCGTGATCGCCGGTTCAAATCTATAATCTATCTAAAATTCAATCATCGGTTAAGGATTAGCTTATTTTGAAATATATCCGACAACGTCAGTAACAAAAAAAATCCCTTTAGTTTACACGACAAAGATTACATCAAGCTTGATGTTACAAAAAGAAAGTAAGTGTGTTTCCTTTTTCCACAACGTACCATTTTTGAGAGCAGCATCGACGAATGTCCTGACGCACGCAACACAAGCTGGGAAGTTGTGCGGAGTGACGTGAGCGACATCGCGCACCACTAACGCGAGAGCAGCACAGCATCTGTAGAATGGATGGCACAATAATTAAATATAAGGTTTACATACTTAATTGAGTAGACAAAAATGTGATTCTGCAACAGATGAACTTTTTCTCACGCACATCATTTTATGGGCCTATTGCGAACTATTGTTTCCTATTTTTAAAATAAATAATATTCCAGGAAATGTCTGGTTCGCTCACCGCGCGAAGGTCATGATCCGGAGGAGTACTATGCGTTTAAACGTTAATATGATTTTGTTTTCTACTGTTTTTTTTTCTTTGCTACATTGAAAAACTTGTAGAATAAAAGTTGATCAGTTTAAAGTATGAAATGACCTGTGCATGAGAAAAAGTTCACTCTGTATAATATATTATAGTCCAATACAATACAATGGATAACATAATTTCATAGATATATAGAAGTTTTTAGGAAAAAAGTAGACTATTTAGAAACTACTTAAAGAAAGAAAATGTTTCCTTACTGAAATATGGTAAAATAAAATGTTGCAGATGTTTAATTTGTTACATTACTTTTTTCCAAGAAAAGGGAGAAGGGTGCTGATTTTTATATATATTATATATATCCTGTTTAGTAAAAACATATTACATATAAAATTGCATACATTTTACGCTTAATTCTAGGGTATTTTAGTGAAGTCGCATATACAGGATGGCCCGAGGTCAATCCCACAAACTTTAGTGGGTGTTTAAGTTCCCTATTAAGAGTAAGAAATTATGTAACAAAATGCGAAAAATTTTCATCACCAAATTTATTATTTTTGTAATAAAATTGATGTAAATCGATCTTATCAATCGATAAATCAATATTATCTGTCGACCAATAGCATCCCTCTTAAAACCGCAGAGAAGGAGTAAGGAGTTACCCCTTCTTCTTAGATCAAACACCGATCATTTAGCTCCGCCCTAATGGGAGCGTTTCGAACAACGCGGCAGGGCATTAACCTCGTCTCGAACGACCGCGGCCTACTGACCCAGTGACGTACGTATTGGAGGGCGGAGCCATTGAAAGATATCTGTTTTACAAGAATTAGAATAGAAACTTTAACATTTTTTTTCTCGAATACCATAATGAATTTTGATATAGTTTCTTAACAAATAATACTAGAAATCGTAAGACCTATTAGCTGTTTTTTTTTATGTTTAAAAGCTTGGTACACCCTGTATACAAATAAAAATGTAATCCGCACATCCTCTATGTTTAACACACTCAGCGCCGATGACGGGATATGCCATCATAACTGTACTGCATTTCTATTAATATTTAAAAGCGTGGCATGTAGCGTATATGTCAATTCACGAAAGCCATAGACTAATCGTTTTTTTTTTCATTTTAGTTTGGTTTAAACGTATGATTGTTTATGTGAAAAATGCGCTAGTGAATTGAAAGTGTTTTGAAAGTGATGGATTTGGAGTAAATAATTCAAATTTTATTTACAAAAGCTATATCAATATTAAATATAAAAAACAACCATTTTTATAGTTTTGTACTTATTATTTGCCAATAATAAGAAATTAAAAAATGGGTGCATTGAACGCGGAATGGCGGCATTGTGTGGTATGCGTGACGTAAAGAGCTGAATGTGTTGACACTTGCGTAAAATGAGTAGATACGGCCAGCCAAACTTTAAACATTGGTAGTTGGCAGTTTTAGCAGCCACCGTCGACACCTAGATGAACATTTAAGAAAAGAAATGAGATGGTTATTAAGAAAATTTAACATTTTTATATACCTAGCAGTGGCAGCAGGCGGCACAATGATCCCTCCTCTCGCTACCACCATGATCCAACCTCCCTCGTTGTCGTCGTCCATCTCATTGGCTGCCAGCGTGGGCCCGGGAGCCAGGGGCGGTGACGAGCCGGCCGGGGATTGGTCTGGCGGCACGGGCAGTCGGCCTGCTCCGGCCGCTGCCAGCAAGGAGAAGAGCACGGCCCAGTCCTCACCCGAGTGAATGTTTTGGGCAGCCGTTCGGACCAGTTCATAGACACCGACCGATACCTTGTGGCCATAAAAACAATATGAATTACAAAATTGGCCACATGAAAAATGTTAATTTTCCATAAAGTTATCCACTCACCAATTCCGCAATTTCCATAAAGATCTCTTTCTTAAGCAGCAGTAGTTGCTGGAGAGTTTTCAGAACGGGACCAGTGCACCGGTCAGCCCTCAGCAACTGGACGGCAGCCTTCAGCAGGGCACTCGTGCAGCTCTGTATAAAGTAAGGGACGCCCGGCCCTGTGTGAGGTAATTCTGCACCCCACTCAAGAATAGAGCCGATATGCTCTGAAACCTTTGGCCATATAAGCGAGACTCGATCCCTGCAACAAAAAATGTGTAAATATCAGCGTTTGACCGTGAATAAATGGGTTGGCGTTGTATTAGATGTAATTTTTTTAGTAACTTCATTCAAATTATTATATAACATTTATTTTTTATTGTTTTTTTACTTTACTTTCTTTAAAAAAAAAATCCATTCCAATTATGTGTCAGTTATGTGCAAGAAGGAAATTCCAACCCCGTTTCCTTAATTAAAACGAAGCTGACAATGATCTAGTAGATTATAAATATCAGTTGCTTAGTAATTAAATATTAATCTCCCCGTCCAGACGCATCGGCACTCCTCGTGAAAGCTCGCAAAGTCACTGACAGATCCGAATCAAATCGGTATTCACTCCACATAGGATCCGCGTATAAACATTTACACATCAACAATATTTTTTAGAAATGGTTTAATAACTTTAAACGCACGGTGACCTTATTTGTAAAATTTGTATTTTTATTAAAATAGTAAATTAATTATATTTTTTTATTATATCGTAGAAACCCCTTGAGCGGAGTTAATATGGACCTGTGACTTTTAAATATGACAGTTGTTTAGTAGCAGCGTTGCTTAGTGAGTTAAAAAAAACATTTTGACAGTAATTAGAGCCTATATTACAAGCAAATTAGGTAAAAAAAATATTTTAGTAAATTGCCTATTCTGTATTCCAAGCAAATTAAGTAAAAAATAAATTTAGGCTGAAATTACCTGTTTTGTATGACAATCTTGATGAGAAGTTCCAGGTAGAAAATCAGGATATCCTCAATGTCAGACGGTAGCTCTCGGTCAGCCGGAGGAACTGCCCCCGCAATACAAACTTGTTTCACCAATTCCTGTAGGCAGTTATAATAAATTTGTCAACAAAATCATAAAAAAAAAACAGTATATCAGATATAAATCTCGATTCGAAAGAACAAAGTTCAGAAAGTCCTGTGTATGGCAATAATTTTATAATTATATTTCGAGTAGTAATTTTGACAATCAAACCTGTAATCCTTCTAAAGGCAAGAACCTCGTTTCGGTTACAAAGAGAGCATTCAGGTTGGTAGTTTGGACAGTGTCCTCAGCCGATTTAATGATTCTCCTCTCCTCGGCTGTGGGTCCGGCTTCTCCTAATGCTATGTACGAATATAGACTAGAGAAGATACCTCCGCTGCTCGCTCCGGTATTCTCGAGGTCAGCACTGGTGCGATAAAGGGATACCTGGAAAGAAGAGGTATGTGTGATAAGAGGGCAGCTCTGCCTTGGATATTCAATGTCGCCTGTCTGACTTTTATTGTGGATATAAGTTACATACAAATCCAAATGTTCTGGAAGAGTCTGCCGACTCATCTACCAGATGCTTATTAATATAACAATATAACTTTTCCGTAGGTATATGAAGTAGGTAATTAGAAATGACGAAGTATGGAATATATGTGAAATTTCAATAAAAAAAATCCCGTGAGAAATTTCACTAGACAATACAAATTATTAATTACATTACAAACGTTACAAAGGATTCGTGGTCTATAAGATACCCTCGGTATCTAGAGAATGATCCAATAAAGAACACTGATCGGTCTACATCCAGCCGCAACAACCAAATCAAAAGGCTAGTAAGATCATAAAATGGACAAAGAAATATCATTAAATCATAGTCGTCCGGGATACAAACTTGGACCTCCGAATATCTCATACATGTAGGTGCATTGAAGACCGCGCTATAGGCCCTTCCTGGCCCCTGAAACCTTTCAGTTTTTTTAACCTGTCATATAAACTTCACAAGAAGCTGTATCTTAGTTATTTATCTAAATCTAATGATACTGCAAAAAAAAAAAAAATATAGTATTCTACACACCTACCGAATTTATACAATAATATTTATAGTGGTTGCTCAGTTGCTCAGCTCAGCTCACACAAAATTCACAGTTCGAAACTCATTCTGTCAATGAGCTGTCAGTAGTATGAACGTTTTATTTAATCTAATTTAATGTATTTGTAACACAATTATAAATAAATTCTAGCTTTCCGCACTCCTTCTCCATATAAACTTTAACTACGCCAAAACTCAAACTCCTCCTTATTATGCTAAAAAGGGGTACAAAGTTTTCTCTTATAACAGCGTTACCTATGACCTAGGTAAATTACTTGTGACCGCCATAGAGAGAGAAACAGTACGAATGAAAATGAAAATTGTATGTACCTTTCCGTCGGTGGCACACAGGTCATCCGCTTGGACGATTTCCCCCGAGAGTAACCGTGCACGGTACAGCTCGGTGAGCAATAAGAAGAGCGGCGGCCAGGCCGCTTGGAGACTAGCCGCGTGCCGTGCTGCCACGGCCGCAACCGCCGTCAGTGCTGCGCCGCCCACAGAACGGGACACAGCATACGCTATGCAGGAGATTAATAATCATATTGTGTGTGTTGATGAAAATTCTGTCATCAGAGTTTAAGTAACAAACATTTTGCATAGTTATTTGAGGTTTCTGTTGATCGGCTCCATAATGTGGTTGATCCACTTGGGTCTTTTTTGATGCAGAATAGTAGAAGTCAATGAAATTCATAACTTAGATTTATACTAAGTAGATCTTTATTTAGCCCCTTTCCCCAAAGAAAGACTATGTTTAATTAACTAATTAACTAGTTAACTAATAAAAAACGTGTAAATCACCTGCCAATAGCAGTAATATCACCAGAACTAGCTTCAAAATATTGTAATTAATATTAATAAGATGGGTTTTTTAGATTTTTACAATTTTAAGATGCTACCCTCCAACGATTACGATCACGGCTCTTGAGCGCAAACCCACCAGGTACCAGGCTGAAGTATGAAAAGATATTTTAAATCCTAGAGTGCCTTCCTAGAGTGAGAACCTTCTACAACAAAATTTACATTGACAGGGTATATTGAGGTTAAGTAATAATAACGCCAACCATTTGTAATAATGGTAGAGATTTTTTATGAATTTGTAACTACATTCCAGTACATACCGTCTGTGAAATTGACTAATAGACAATTCGCACACTGTAAAAAGCGCATAGTTGCAGTTCTCACAACGTTTGACGTCACGAGCGCCAATCAGTGAGACTAGAAATTCCTTTCCCACAATAAGCTTTCCTGACCGAAGTAGGTACCTGGCAACTACGGTCTACGGCTCTCTTTAAACACAATAAGTCTTCAACACACACATTAATTACCAATTTATACTACGTAGTTATTGAGTCTTGTAAGTGATTATTCAGTAATAAAGATTATATCCACTACGATCTGCATTCTTCTCATCTTCATCGTAACGGAGCAAGCATTAGGACCCTCCCGTTACAAATTAAATAAATAATTACTCATATTTAGGTTTAATGTTTAATCCGTTACATACCGACCGAGATCGCCGGCACTCCGTCGGGTAGTCCCAATAGCCCGGTGAACTTGCAGAGGCCCAAAACAATGGTGTCCAAGGTATCCGTGTGACCGAGCCTCGCAGCTAATGCAGCACATCGTCCCATGCATTCCAATGCATCAGTCGCTGCAACGAGTGTGGAATTTGCGGAGCTGATGGGATTTCCGCTTACATTTGTGTTAGCGGAACACCGCTCCAGTGTTGATGACAGTGCCGTGATCTGCAATTGAGGATGGAGGCTGTGCAAGAGATGGTGATATTTTTAAGGGAAATTTGACGAAGTTGTAGATTGAGACTACTTATGCAAAATGATCACAGTTATCCGAGCGCATTGACACAAGCATTTTGATGTGCGTCAAACATAGTGTCATAACTGGTAAAATTCAGTCAATGACAGTTTAGGGCGACTTGTAAATCGAATGTGTTGCGAAATATCCTTTAGAATAAAAAGAAAGGTTATTTAAACTTAGTTCAACGTTTTTGAGATTTAAATGGCCTTAATGTAAATTTATGGCAATTTTCCAAAATTTTTGCTACCTCATTTTATTTGGTTGTTTTTGGTTTTAATAGTTAAAAAAAATGAATTATACAATAAAATGTAATGACAATAAAATGAGTTAGTTATTAATACCTAATTTTAAGCAATTAAAAAAGAGTGTAATATGTATGTGCTAAGGTGAAAATAATTTTCAAAAATTAATAACTTTTTATTTAAAAGAGATCCCTTTTTACGTTTTTTGGTGATCATTTTACGCTTGGTCGCTTGAAACTGAAACATATTGTACGGTGAGTTATCGATAGCTCAACCACATACAATTAGTAGCAAGAAATGATTCCAAGATGTAGAGGGCGCTATTATTTTTACCACAAAATATGATTAATATTTCGTTGTCAATTCACAGATGGCGCCACAGAATATATTGCCATCGATCATTAAAATTTCGAAACTGTGTGCTTTTTTCAATAAATTAGATGTTTGAGACTTCGTACGATATCTGCATATTTTAGTTACTATAAAGCAGTAGTTAGATACTTCTTGAAAAATCTAAAACCACTATATAATCAATGGTAACGCTCTTAGAAGTGCAGATCGAATGAAGCGACGATCTTACAGTCGGACCCCAGGTGAGGCTGAACAGCTGGCGGTCGTATCTCCCGGGCGGGGTGAGCAGGTAGGCGGCGGTGCTCCGGCGCAACAGAACTTTCCACAGGTAATTCTCTTTGACTAGACCGGTTCTCTCGGCGGGCATTACTATTTCTTCATTTCTGAACGACAGCAAAAAAAGAAATACAAGTATTACAAAAAGTAAACAATACTGACTACAGTAGCATTATTCAATACTTTGATTTCTAATGTTGACGATATTTAAAAACCAATCACATATTTCTATTTTGAGAAATATGATTAAGATATTACTATATACTTACTATTGCATAGTTACAAGCTTAATTTTAAAATATTATTAGGTTGAATTTTTCACTCAATTGACTCTCTTGAGGAAGACACATTGTCTTAATTATTAAACCTGAAGATAGCCGCGATCCTGGATTGGTAACTTTACATAATATTCTATGAATTTCTCTATCAAATATTTTCTCTTATTTTCACACACATTAGATATTTATGATAGTCATTTAGATATTACACATAGAATACTATAGGTAATATATATATTATTATTAGATTTTCATTTCTGAAATTTTATTTTAATTTAACTTAATTTAATTTAAAAATTTTTAGGTAATGGATTCTTACCCATTTTTTGACGAAAATAAACTTTTTCCAAAAAGGAGCATGTTTGACGAAAATAAGTTTTTTTAAAAAAGAGCTTTTTTGAAGTAAATATGCATTTTTCGAAAACGAGCTTTGTTGACAAAAATAAGCTTTTTCAAAAAAACAGCGTTTTTGACGAAAAAGAACTTTTACAATAGAAAAGAGCTTTTTTGTCAAAAATAAGCTTTTATAACAAAAAAGAGAGAACGATCTTTTTTAACGAAAATAAACGATTTCGAAAAAAAGTTTTTATAATGAAAAAGCTTTTTCGAAAAAAATGAGCTTTTTTGTCCAAAAAAAGAGCTATCATAATGAGATTTTTTTGACGAAAACGAACTTTTTTGATGAAAATAAGCTATTCCGAAAGAGGTTTTTTCATAATAGGGCTTTTTGAGCGAAAAAGAGCTTTTTTAAAAAAAGTGCTTTTTTGACAAAAAATAAGCATTTTCAATAAGAGCTTTATCGACAAAAATGAGCATTTTTCAAATACGACCATATTTTTGAAAATGAGCTCTTCAAAAAGGTGCTTTTTGGAGAAAAATAAGTTTTTTTAAAACAAGCTTTTTTTGACGAAAATGAACTTTAATTCAAAAAAGCTCTTTAATTAAATAAATGACTGAAGAATAGTAAAATTACTATTGGTATCATAAAACAACGCAGGAATTAAAATTAAAAGCATGTAATCTATTCGAGTTTAATAATTTCTGAGAAAACTGTTTCTTTTACAAAAATAAACTTACTTTATGGCATTGAAAACGGCCTCGAGCATAGATTGATCGAAATCTCCGGAACCGTTGCAACCTCTGAGGTTCCGAACAAAGTCGTCGGCTGTCATTGGAACGTTGAGTTTCTTTGCGTTGAAGTTGTGCTGGTCCATGTTCAGCATAATGATGGCGTAGGCGAGACGGAACGCAGCATCAGTATTCGCGAACGGGGTGCCGTTACACGTCTGCAAGAAAGTTTAAATAAATACGTATTTGACAGTTCTGCGTATGGGGTATGCAATTTGCTGTTTTTTTTTATATTGTGAAATAAAGTTGACATTAATTATTATTCTATCTCGATTTAATCAAATATAAGACAATCTTATTTATAACATCAAGACCATTCCCGATAAAAAATCCTGCTAATTGGCTCTGCGAATTTGAGTATTATTTGTTAAAATGATATATCAAAATTCACCATGGTTAAAGGGGTTGCTTTTTTAAACTTTACTTGATAATATTATAAGGTTCTTGTAATAGGTACCACAGCTGTTTGAGGCGTGATAAACGGCTTTATCCGTTCGCCGTCATTGACCGCGGATTGTATGCCAAAGTTACGCGCCGCTTATAAGAAAGGTAATTTACACCAGTGTTTTAAAAAAATAATGAATTATTTCCACATTTTTAAATATAATTTCTTACTTATAATAAAGAAAATAAACAGTCCATGAAGTACAGGATAGTACTTTTGATGGCTAAAAATAGGTAATTATATTATAACGCCAGGAATGTCGGTGTCATGTCCATGTTGGGGTGCAGGAAGAATAAATGAAGAAGTCACAGATGAACCTTGAACCGCATATTGTTCTGGCGGTATTTCTTTATTTACATGAACCCAGAAGGGAACACTTCAATTACTCGCCAGGTTATGGTTGCTTGAAATGTACTTCATCGGGTGTACTGAATTAATTTCCAATTAAGAGCTGAACGTAGACCCATCTTTTGCAGTGTGACTCACCTATATTATGAAGTGAGTGCATTTTCAGCTATTTTCCACAAAGCAAACTGGAAATAAAAATTAAATAACTCTGAAAGGTACCGATTTATAAAACGGCAAACTTATTGCTTGATGAATCAGAAGGCAGCCGTTGTTTTAGGGTGTGTGGATATAAAAAATAAATACATGAAATTGCCTCACATGCCATCTCTCTGAGAAGTGTTCCATGACGAGGAAAATAAGCGGTGCCTCTCCGGGCAGCCTAAACGTCTCCAGATAGAGCCTCAGTGCCTGGAAGAAAAAATACCCTAATATTATTTATAGTCACAGAGAATAATGTTTAATATTGAGAGAGAAAAAAAATAGTGCTCACTTGATCGATCCGCAACCCGTGGAACTCGAAGCTGTTGGCGAAGGCAGACAGTACGGAGACAGCAGGCGTGCAAGCCGAGTTTGCCATGCTCAGAGCATCGGAGTCGGTATTTTGATCGTTCGGGGATAGTACGCTGGTTGAAGTTCGCTTACAGATGTATTCACCTGATTATTTACAATCAATATTAATCACTCTAAAACATTACTCATACATTAAACATTAATTATTATATAAACTCTAAACTAGCTAAAGATTCCTAGATTGATTTTATATCAGAAATAAATTTAAATAATTATTTTTTATCTTGCAGTATTTTAATTTTTATTTGTAACATTATTTTTCCTGAACACAATACTGCCCATTTTTCTACAATGTTCAGATACACATTATTACTTCCATATATTAATTATTAAGTAATATTTTTTATTTAAATGAATATTTTCAGGGGATCTGTAATCTGTAAAAAAGTAACTTACCAATCATTTTCTTATCCAATCCAGAATTTTCTCTTAGAAACATGGCCATCTGGTGGGGATTAAGAGGAACATCCAAAATGCCATGTTCCTGAAGATACTCAATGCCCTTTTCCGCTTTCTGGTTGAACAATTCCGAGCCGGCAGCGATCCACTAAAATAAATAGAAACATTATTATTACTTAAAATCATAAAAACAACCGCCTACATGTTTCAACATCTGCAACCATTATGATCAACTCATGGATAAGTCGGGGTAAATACCCGACCTGACCAAGTATGACAGACAAAAATGAACGAGCCGCCAAGAATCTGGAACTTTTTCGATGTCCAATAACTTGAGGCCATTTTTTCCAAAATCTATTGCTATACATTAGCAAAGAATAGTTTTATTAGGATTCAAATTATATAAACAAACACCGAAACACCGTTTGTATGGGCAAAGCTATAACAGCCTCGCTCTTAAGGTTGTGTACTTAAGGCTCAATTTGATATATTGTTTTAGTTCTAATTTCATGTAATTTTACATATTATAACTGATTATAGTAATTTTAAAAAAAAAAATGTAATTACCCTTTTTTGATTTTTGGCAGCCTCTAAAAGCTCATCGCTCGGAACATTCTCAGAAGGTTTGTGTCGGCCGTGTTTCAATTGTGTTATAAACTGGTTAATATTCTGCAGAGCACCACCATCATTGATTTCATCCTCCATATCGATGGAGACATGCTCATCGCACGATTCGCTAATCCTAGCGGTATAAAAACTATCTTGAGACGGTTTCATCAATTTAACGTTTTCGTCCTGAAAATTCGTTTCGATCGACTCTACAATAGCCATTAACGCGTCCAAGCTTAAAACTTGGGTAGACGGCAGAGTTGAACTGACGACGTTCTTTGAAAGAATTTTCGTGATATCTTCAAATAAATTTGAGCAATATATGTCGCAGTCGAAATTGAGATACATCTCGGCGCATAATCCAGGAATTCGGAACATCTGCGTGAGTGATTCCAACGCTAGATGGGTGATCTCTTTGACCTCGTACGAGTTTTTGGCATTATCACAGACAATCAGCTCTAAGAGTCTCTTAAAGTATGCTTCCATTTGGAGTTTCAGATGCGGTCGGAGTGACTCAAACAGCAGGAATGAGACCTGCAGGTCAATGGCTACGATTGAGACTCGATCCGAGCTTAAAAGCTGCAAAATAAATATTCCTTTAAAACATTATCCATTAATCGCCAGATGAAGAACGAAGTTATTAATGGGATTAGGCTACGGTCATAAAAACACGGTCTTTATTATGTTATAAAAGAGATGTACCTACTGTGATTTTTACCCGATGAAAATATGTGAAAAATAATAATATAGAAAAATTCACATTCGAAATTTGTTGGTTAAAAAAGTATTGTAATTAGGTAAAAAAAAAATAATCTGAATTAATGTAAAAAATCATTTTTAATAATCTACTTTTACTGATCTAGAAGCCATAGTGGTAACTGATCTAGAAACCATAGTGGTAACTGCCCCAATCAAATAAAAATGCTTCAAGTAAATTCAATTAAATGGACCGATCTTCAACTTATGACTTCTCCTGGAAAGACCATCCAAATGCTTCGAATACAGTATACGGTATTCAAAAGCTCCCCTGAATGCGTCTAGCGTGCAGTAAACCCCGCCTCACCACCACTGAATTCGTTTACTTAACGGCACAGAGCACTGCTGAGCCCAACGACTTAACAATGTTCATACCGACTGACTCGATAGCTAGTTGAAATCTTCTATGAGAGTGATAACAGGCACCATAGAATGTATGTTAACTAAGTCATCGTGCGCCGAAGGCATCATTAAAGCCATCTGCAGGGTCTAGCTGCCAACCCGGGGCGAAGCCCAAATGACTACAAATAATTTCTGCCATTCCTGGTAATTCTGTCAAATCTTCGCATATGACAGAATTGCATTCTTTGCACCAGAAGTCCTAAATGGCTGTTTGAGAGTATATTATTTAATTTAGAATAGAAAACTTAAAAAATATATATTTACAAAAAAACCCTAAATTTTAAATTTAAAATTTTTCATAATCATCTACATTTTTATATCTTGTAGATTCTATCAGTAAAATAAATCTGAGTAAAGAAATAAGAAAAAGTACACTTATGAGATTCCGAGACAAAGGATCTTTGACTAGAGCAAGTAAGGCGGGGTGCATGGCCAGCTGATCTCCCCCCACTTCGAGGGCCGTTTGAATGAGAGCCAGGCCTAGTTGGAGCATTCCTGCAGTGTTCTGACTATCCAGCGGGTTGCAGACCATCACTAGAAATCTAGAAATATTAGTACATTATTAGATTGATCGACCACTGTAGAGAAAATGGTAAATCAAATTTACTAAATTAATAATAATAATAATTTACTAAATTAAAAATTTCATCTAGGACGTCGGTGCGTGCCGAGGACACTTCAAATGCAACAAACACATAATTAACTAAAATCGTCGAACGATCTTAAGGATTTGAGGATGTGGCTCTCAGCGACCGTGCCAGCACATGTGGTTGATATCCAGGTCAACGCTTTGGCATAAACCCATGGTACCAATGTGACTCCATCTGGTAATTTTCTATCTATAAATATTTTTTATCTAATCTTAACGTTTTCAAAAGGAATGAAATCTAAAGTAAAGTAATTTATGGTTATGTTGAATAGTATTCTTATGATTCTACAGCATCCTGAGAATAAGAATCCTATTATAATTGTGAATAATTGAAATCGGTTATAGTAAAAATTTGCATAGTAAGAATATGATAAATTTCCTAAATACTACTGTTTACGAGGTGTGTTTAAAAAGTACGGTGACTTTGTATTGTTAAGAAAAAATATTTATTTATTCATCAATATTTATGCTGTCCCCTTCAAAGTGATCCCCCTCAGATACAATACACTTATGCCAACGGTTTTTCCAATCCTCAAAGCACTTCTCATAAGCACTTTTCGGTATAGCCTTGAGCTCTTCCAGCGATGCAGTCTTTATCTCTTCAATCATTGCAAATCTCCGTCCTTTCAGAGGTCTCTTTAGTTTTGGGAACAAGAAAAAGTCACATGGGGCCAAATCCGGTGAATATGGTGGCTGAGGCATGATTGTGGTGTTGTTTTTGGCCAAAAAATCTCTCACAAGCAAAGATGAGTGAGCAGGGGCATTATCGTGATGCAAAAGCCATGAATTGTTTTTCCACAATTCTGGACGTTTTCTTCGTATTGCTTCTCGCAAACGGCGCATAACTTCCAGATAATACTGTTTATTGACCGTACGACCATATGGTAAGAACTCCTGATGCACCACGCCATGGTAATCGAAGAAAACAGCGAGTAAAAATTTGACATTTGATCGAACTTGGCGTGCTTTTTTCGGTCTTGATTCTTCTGGCCGCTTCCATTGGGACGATTAGGCTTTGGTTTCGATATCATAACCATATACCCATGATTCGTCACCAGTTATGACCCTTTTGAGTAAATCTGGATCGACGTTGACGTCATTCAACAGCTCTTGAGCGATGCTCATGCGACGGTTCTTTTGGTCAAAATTTAGCAATTTCGGAACAAACTTCGCTGACACACGTCTCATTCCCAAAACGTTAGAAAAAATTTCATGGCACGAGCCAAGCGATATACCGACATCCTCAGCAACTTCTCTGATAGTGATTCGACAATTTTCCAAAACAATTTCCTTCACTGCTTGAACGTTTTCATCAGTTGTTGACGTGCTTGGGCGCCCAGAGCGAGGCTCGTCATTGGCATCTTCCCGGCCATCTTGGAAGAGTTTGTACCACTTGTAAACATTTTTTTTTACTCAGAACAGTTTCACCGTATGCCACTGTCAACATTTCAAGTGTTACGGAGCACTTAATTTTATTTTTTACACAAAATTTGATGCAAATCCTTTGATCCATATTTTTCGATAGCAAAAAATCGCCGAGCACGCAAAACGCTTATAACCTTTACGCCTCTCACAACCAAAAAAAAAAGGCATTCACTTGAAATTTGGTACAGATGTTCGGGAAGAGTGTACCAACATAACAAAACAAAAAAAAATGATGATCGGTAATACGTTGCCCACGAAATTTGAAAAGTCACCTTACTTTTTGAACACACCTCGTAGATGTTTACTTGCCAAATAATATTACTAAATATTTCAATAAAAATTGCTAATTCTCTCACCTAAACAATTCCCGAACGCAGACCAGACCATAAGGTTTATGGTCGTCTCTTTTATGATCAGCGGTAAAACGAATTCCTCTCGGAGTGATAAAGTCCTTGTTAACTAATTGCTTATTGTCTGTGGTCTCCTGCAATTCAACACTCGTATCAACGTGGTTTGGCCCTATGCTCTCTGTGCTGACATCTTGTGTTTCGGTCGCCGGCTCGGAAATGGTTTCAGATGATAGGTTAAGGTCGATCTTGCTTTCTCTATCTTCTTTGTTGTTTTCAGTCTTGTTGCTTGCATCATCGGCAGTGCCTACACATTTCTCCAGGAGTTCCGTTATTGAATTGTTGGCAATCAACTGGAGGTCCATGGATGAGTGTCGGCTGTGCTTTTTGACTGAGTTGCTGGCAATCTCGGGTTCTAAAGGTGGCTCTATAGTAGTGTCTTCCTGACCTTCTTTATCTTTTGAACTGTAATGAAAAAGGAACGTCATTTGGTATGTTAATTATACCATAATATAGAAGTTTACCGAAAAACTCCATGAGTTTAATTCAAGAATGTAATTACTCGAAATTTGCATATTTAATTTATATATAAGTGGCTATCTACGAATATGTAGCACCGTTTTAAATTGCATTTAGGCATATTTAAAAGAAAAACACATTTAACCTGACTGACATCCGTGCTATAATTAAATTGATAGTTCTCATATAATCATTATTTAAAAATAATTATTACGATGTGACTAAGATCACCCTTATATATCTATGGGGGTTTTTATTATTATTTAAAAATAATAATAAAAACCGGACAGGTTAAACCCATAAAAATTGCGGCAGAAGAGTTAAACTCAAAAAAGAGATGAAAATTTAAAATTGTACCGGTTTTGGCCAGAAATAAATAAGTTGTGCTGTGAAATATCTGACATGGGTATCAATAGAGACAGATTAGGGGTCAGAGCGCAACTACTATGGAAATTGCTGATCGAGGTCAGGCCCATTATAAAAGGGTGGAGATAGAATATGGGATATGTAGTCCTTAGATTTAAGTAACAGATATAAAATTTATGAACTGAGTTTGCCGGAACACAGGGAGACTACTGGATGATTCACAACCTCTTAAATGTGTTACAAACATTCACCCTATGGACCCGTTCTTTCTTTTTCCTTATCCAGGTGATCGTAAGATTTCTGGTCAGCCCTAGATCTCAGTAGATAGTGGAGGGATTTGCCAGAGCAGCGCCCAAAAAAAACTTAGAAGTAATTTTGCCTGTGGCGCAGTGGTATAAGCGCCTGCTTCTAAATCCAGAGGTCCCAGGTTCGAATCCCCAGCGGGTCAAATCCGGCCAAGAAAACAATGACAGACTTGTGAGATGTTGTTTGCCTGTAATGAACGGCCTCGCATCATGAAAACAACAATTAGGCAGTCGAAACTACGCCAACACAACACAACAACACAAGCCATGCGAATGAAGAAGAAAATAGCCGAAAATGATTTTGGGAGATGTTGCCTTTCCAAGGGACGGTTACCTCAATTAAAAAAACTTTTAACTAAATTAATAAAACCACTACAGAAAATTTACACGAAATACTAGAAAAATCTAGATACAGCATCCTAAAAAAGATGTTCGAATATCTTACAACCGTGCTATTCTCTCTCGTATCTTCTAAGAACGCCTTTTTTAAGGTGTGTGCCTTCTTAAAATAATATATAAATAGTAAAAATACTCACCCAGCTTTGTCATTTGATTCAGTGGAATCCGCGATGGTTGTGGCAACGGCTGGACTTAATTTTTTGGATTGTTTACGTTGATCCTCACCAAAACCTGCAACAGAAAAAAAAGTTATTCTGTAAAGTAATATAATTTGTGCAAATACATTCTTTTTGCCTTAGGTTTAGCATTTGGACTTGTTTTAATTGACAGATCATGTTTGACAAAAATCAAAATCAATTCTATGTGGTATTTAACCTACGCGCTAATTTATATATAACAGACGATAGTCTAGTTAACGAGGCAGGAAACAGTGTAGTAGTGTTAATCGCTTGTACGAATTTACTATTCCATTATTCTTAATTACTATACCACAAAGTCAAAATGATTATGAACCTAAATAAAAAAAATAATAATAAATTCTATGTCAAATGTCACGATCAGAAAGAAGCTGTGTAGTGAGAGTATTTTCATAGTGAGGAACTGATTATTAATTTATGTCAAATTGAAAAAAATCCAGAAAAAAAAATACAGTTTCTAGATAAAGTTAATTTTTGAGTATTTTATCAGAAAGTTTTTATCTTTTTTATATACATGTGAATTAGTTAGTAGTACCTTAAAATTCTTATTTATACTAAACAATAGAATTTTGCTTACCATCACACTTTATTTTCTGATTACTTTTAAAGCGTCGATTGTCATTCGGCACAAAAATGATGACATATTTGTATTTTTTTTATCATACCTGAGTCAGCGTACTTGAAACTCGTTTTTTTCGAAGGTTGTTTGTCCATGAAGTGGTCATGAGCCTACGCCGAAATTATTAATGAAGAGTAAAAAAGTCATTAAAAATATTAGCCATAAATGATAGTAAGAAAATTAATTCATCGTCAACTTATGGTCAACTTGTATGTATTATTTTTTTAATAATATACCAATAAACAGCGGAAAACGGTTGCCTTCTGAATGTGTATGATATAAATAAGCAATAGAGAACAAAAATAGTTTGAGTAGATAAAACATAAGGTATTTCAATATAGTTACAGATATTACTTACAAAGTAATATTTAACTTATTCCTATGCAAAGTCCAACATTAAACCATTATTTATGTAATTTCTTTCGATACCAAATCGAACTTCACAAGGTTAGTTTAGTTGACACCTTCTTGTATCAGTGATTAAAGCGTATCAAATTATATTGGGTGTTTTTTTTAGAGGCGTGGTTTTCAATCTGGCACTACTTTTTTCGTAGTTGGTGTTTTTGACAGCTGTCACTTGATTTATGCTCAGTTTGGTTTGCCATTTCATAATGAATAGACTCACTCCTGAACAACGTTTGCAAATAGTGCAAATTTAAAAAAAATCACTCAAAATTTTTTTAAAATCACTCTAAAATAAAGTAAAAATCGCATCGTGGGCCTGTGGCGTGGCCTCCAAGATTATTTTTTGTGGGGTTATGTGAAGTCGCTTGTCTACGCAGATAAGCCGGACACGATTAACGCCTTGGAAGAGAATATTCGGCGCGTTATTGCTGACTGACATAAGGCCCAACTTGCTGCAAAAAGTGGTTGAAAATTGGGCCTCTCGGCTGGAATTTGTTCGAGTCAGCCGCGGCGGCCACTTACCCGAAATCATTTTTAAAACATAATGGCAAACCCTTATCTTTATAATAAAACTAAATTCTTAGCCATAACATCAAATTATATGCGTTTTATCTTATCTTGAAAACCACGCCTCTAAAATCATCACCCTATATAAATATTACTAACCTTTCACAGAATCCTGCGCAATTGCCACTCTACTCCGTTTGCTGGCCTTGTCCACTCGTCTCTGCAACGAGAACGTACCGCCAGAAGTGAGTAGGTCGGAGTCTTCCGACCGGAACTGCGGCAAACGCATGAACACCAGCTGTGTCATGTCGCGGAGGCACTGTTCGGCGTTGCGACGGAGAAGTTCTGAGGGTTGAAAATTGCGTTATAATAATCCACTATGCTGAATGGGTATTTTTTCCTCACATATGTGGTGTTCGAAAAGTATTATCAGACAAAAGTGGATCTCACACTTTTTTGACATACGTTATGGTTTGATTCACATGAAATCCATTTCTTACAAATTTTATGAAGCGAAGGCAGAACGAAAGACGCTGTAAATATAATAGATGGGTGATCGGCTAAAAAAGTGCACATTTTCAAATATTTTTGTCGGTTGAGCAATTCTCGACACACGAAATGTCGAAAGTAGTTCTACATTAAATTACGATCTAATCTATAGACAAATAGAGCAAGTCTACAGAAGTGACGACTCGAGTCAGTGCGAGCGAGATTCATTGATGTTATTCGCCTTCAATGAGCCTACTATGAATACAGTAACATGGTCTATTTTTTCCGCTATCTCTTTGACAGGCAAAAGTGACATACCGTAGTGATATTATGGTAGCGTAGTTAGGGCCTTTAATTTTTGACCCTGAGGTCGGAAGTTCAAATCCGCTCATTAGTCATTCCTTTTTACCCTTAATCACCACCATGTTCCCTGATTATAGCACACGCAAATTTAGGTTAGTTGAGTAAGGCCTAAAATAATTGTATTTGACGTAAGAACTAGTATTTAAAAAATAAGTTAGGTACCATACTTCAACCTCGCTCTAATCAAACTTCTAATGTCTTAAAACTTTAAAAAACTATATATTAAATTTAGGTTTTTAAGAAATAAGTTTCTGAATGATAATATTATTTATGTATAAACTGTTTTGATTTTATAACTAATAAATTAAAAAAAAAAAAAAACGTTTAAACCTGTCAAAAGGTTCTTATTTCAGGAAGTATATGGACTTACCTATCGTTGAATTTAATCTAACCTGCTTGATAAATTACGAAATTACAATTTAAGGATGTCTGTCCGCATTGACTCGAATAAAACTAATGTCATTAATAGTATCTATTACCACTTAACCGTGTTTCGAAGCAAATGCGAAAGCAGCTTAGCATAATTTCACAGACACTCTCATCGGTCATTTTCATTCCCTCGGGACTCAGCATGAGTGTTCTTAAAACCTAAAAAAAAAGAAGAAAAGTAAACAACATGCACGAACACAAGTTCCTACACAAACTCGATACTTAGATTTTAATTCTAGGGATAACAAAACTCATATTTTTTCATGATGGGTTTGGCTCAATTAGTAGGGCGGGTACGATCTTACTGAGGCAAAAAATGTTTTATATTGTTAAGATTTGGCACACATTGTCACGGCACATTAAATAATGAATAAAATAAATCTAAACTTCACATAAACTTTCAAATATTGCAACTTTTCGCACCTTTTTACGAAAAAAGCCACTAGGCGAAACCAATAAGAACTAATTTGTAACTAGTAAGTATTAAATAGAGTATTAGGTCTGAACCAACACCTGTTTTGGTGGGGTAGGGTTCAATTTCAAATCAGCCTCGATCAATGACATCTTTCTAAATTTGGTAGCAAAAAGATAATTAAGACATGCGGTCACTTGTATCATCTAGGGCTAAAGAAGGATCCTTTACTATATGGATGGGCTAAATATTAACATGCAAAGTAATATAAATTAATTATCCTAAAAAGAATTCCCCGCTATTATTTTGACCTTGCAATGCATGCTAGGTAAATCCCTCGAGGGAACCCCGATGACGTCACGGTGAATTCCTCTTACGAAATCTTACGTAAAGGAGTGACACGTGAGTTTCATTTGATTGACGTCAGTAGCGAGTTTAACTTAAACCCGAAGTTCGAGTTAGATATGTGTCTACTAAAGTATAAGGTTTTCGTAGAACGGACGACAGCGCGAAAGGAATTTTCGAGGGCCTGTCGTCTTCACCGGAGGCACTTTATCCGGTGGCCTTAACACTTACTTAAAATAACTTTAAAGTTTTAAACATTAGCTTGTTCATTAGATAGAATTGTTTCATGTTGACCTAATTAATACTAATTGCCTTCTCTATTTTATTAAATTATTAGACTCATGTAACGAACCTTAATTTTTTTATCTAAATAGTCAGTTACTTCTGAGCGCTAGTAAGTGAAATCACATATCTGGTAGGATTTTGGCTGATAAATGTTGTATTTCCTAGCTTCTTCCTTGACCCTTGACCGGCCTATGGAAACTTTCGGAGACTACAGGGCGGTTAGGTTTCTACGAAGGCACTCGATGACGCTTTTCTGTCGGTTGGGACCGAGATCTTTACTTCAAACGAAAACGGATTCCCCGGGGTTAACGTCCGAAGGAAACCTCAAGGAAAAACACTGTCGACCCAGGAGTTCCACAGGCTCATCGCAGCGTCCAGATTGTCTTGACCCACCTCTTACCTCTCTGCGTCTTAAAGACGTAATTAATTACTTAATCGAATTCAAACTCTAGGAGGTCCTGTAAACTTTTTTCTGTATTAAAAATAAGTGTTGAATCTGTTCATTGGTTGTTTAATTATTGCAGCCTAGTGTGAAAATCTAAATTACCTATTTGTTACCTAACGTGACAACAATTTTTATTTTTATAGCAGTGCAGCCTTTTCCGAAATTATCTAAAAAGAAAATAAAAACAATACAATTAATATATTAAAAAAACCTAAATTCATGCTTACTGTGTCCAAATCATTTATTTACGCTTTTATCCTATCAATAAACATAGCAGAAAATAATGGAGATTACTCCAGGAAGTTCGATGATACCACTTTACAATTTTAACAATCGAGTACAAATGCAAACCTGTAGTATCTTCATTAGTACAATTCCGTCCGAGGAATGATCAGTTCCGACAAATCGAGCGTGTGTTACTGCATCTGCTATATTTTCCACTGTCGCTGGCACTCCGGGGTGCAATGGATCTGAATTTAAAAAATGCGAACAACATTACAAAATGGCGTATTTTCCAAATGCACCACAACAAACTAACAGACCCTATGCATTTTTTAACTTTCGCTTCTTTCCAACAAGCTACTTGTCAATTACAGTTACAGCAGTTGAAATTACTTTAGATAACTAATTACGCAATATAAAGTTATATTCGTGACATATTCTATGGAGTGTCGCATTTTGGGCATAGTTTGCGTTTGATTTATTAAATGCAAAAAAAAGTGACTTTCGCTGGGATATTAAAAATGGACAAGTACTCTATAGAAGCTATAAATAATCATCTCAATTGTCACACTACAAAAGGGCGAGCTTATCGGTGTAGTACAATCTCTACTAGCCAACCTAGTGAGGTTATTAATAACATATACTTTTGTGTTGGCGAAAAAAGTCATAAATGGAAATTAAGTACCAATTTGAAACACAAAATCATTAATAATGATGATAATGATAGGTTTGGAAGTAGAATAGGAATGTAGAATTAGGAAGGTGACATAGATTGCTCAGGCTTACCTAGTCATGACCACGGCGGAGACTAGCAAAATTAGGCCATGGCTACTCTGTTAAACTCTACTAACAGACCTGCTTGTACAATAACTTCAACACTTTAACTTGGACAATCTTCGAGAAGGTTTATTATTTAATAATTTAACTTCTACTTTTTTCACTACATTTTCACATATTTTTCAGTTAGTATTATGGTTAAAATAACAAATAAAATAATAACCTATTAACCCGTACGACAAAAACTTGTTAACAGCCGACAGGGCGAGACTTGTAACAGGTCCAGTAGTCTCCTCGGAACGAATCACTTCTAGAAATGGACTGAAGAAAACGTTTGGATCCAGGAGCCTCAAATCGTCGACCTGCTTCAGGACATCCCGCAGCGACAGGAAAGTCTTCATCAGAGTGTCGTAATCCTCGTTCTGATTGGAGTGCGAGCCCCATCGGGAACTTCTCCGCATGGCAGTCACCAACATCGCGATCTCGCCCTGCACCACGAAGATGCCATTCCCAGGCAGTGCCATAATTTACCCACTACAATAGATTACTTATTATTTAAACTAGTACTGATCAAAATCAGCTGCATTTTACATGTCTGTTTATCGATTTGAGACGAAAGCAACGCAACCCCACTGACAAGTGACAAGACAACTACAAGTATCGTACTTCATACTTGACAGGACGTGTTGACGTTTCATGAATTTAGTTCGTGATTTGCGTACAGAGTGCAAACACGCGCTATCTAAAGCTGGATGTAGATCAACTTTTACACCCTTCACGTTGTTCGATAATAATGTTAGGCTTCTATACATGTATGAGAAGCTACTATTCCCGTCCTTTGGCCGTCTGTCCGTCCGTCTGTTGCAACAGCTGATTTACGGCGTTAAGACTAAGACTAATTTCCGCTAACGTCCTCGTTATCAATTAGGGCTGTAGATGACAGGCTGATGATTAGGACGAGTTTGTCAATGTAACTAATGTTGAGTCACCTTTGACCTCACTTGAGTCTAAATGATGATCAGATTGCTTTCTGGTCCTCAATATCGCATCCTGAGCACTATAACTTTTAAAATGTAACAATGTGTTATGTAGAACCTTACAATGCCTACAAAAATCGTAAAAACAGTTGAAGCACACTTTTTCACGTTTCACAAAATTTGTACGTTTTAATTGTGTATGTGCAAAAATAGGCACATTTTGCAATTTGATGTTCAGAATGACAAAATGCACATTTTTGTTTATTTGATCTAGTATTCGTAGCAAATGATGGCTATTGTAGAGGGAGAGGTTGTTTTGATCTTTAACTTTTGTGTTACAATGATTGGTGCCCATGGGCTCAAATCACGAAAGTCCTTTTCAATAAAAACCTAAAAATTTATTTAACTTCGGAATTTCTGCTATTTCCAATGACAACTTAAATTGTTTTCGAGTATTTAAAATTATTTTTTTAATGCACAAGAATAAAATCCCACTGTACTACCACAGGTACTACTATAATGTGGTAGTACTGACTACTGGAACTCCACACTGGAATAAAGCGGTTGCATTTTCCTTCACACAATGAAAATTCGCTTTAAATGCTGCAAGTTATCTGATTAACTAAATTAAAGATTTCATCTAAATACATTGAAGCTACTACTCTTTTATTTTGGTAACGATTGTGTAAAATATTCTATTCATTTTCGAAATTATCACTGCCCCTTAATCGACACAATTAGATACTGAAACTTGTCTATGTCCGATGAAATAATATTATTGATGACTAACGATTTAAATAAATCACTATAATTAGTCCACTCTTTACCTAACCTAACCTGAAATGATTAACAAAGATATATTCGATAACCTAACATTATTTTGATTTGACAGAGTATTGCTTTGTTTGTTGTTTGTTTGTAAATAAATAAATAAATACACTTTAGCCTTTGGCTGGGAAAATTCGTCACACGTCAACTATATAGCGAAAGCTTTAGTTTTATAATAAGTATTTTCAAATGACGCTCTAAAGTCTAAACCCATCTAATTCGTCGTAATTAACTTGTTTTTTTAGACAAAATTAATGATTGCTCCAAAGATAATATAGTACATTTTTCATCTAATCTCATTATTGCATATCCTGATACGAAATTATTTTTTAAATTGTCAGCGTTTGCCGTCGACAATAGATTTCAAGTTCGTCTAATGGCCGCCTTCCACCGCGATTCAAAAGATCGTACGCTCATTTTGAATTGATTGAAATTCAAAATAAATATACTCGTTTATTACATACAAACAGGTTTTACAGGTTAATTGCTTGCATGAATCTCTACCTTTTGTATAAAAAAAGAAAATGCATTTTGATAAATTTGTTTAATAAGCACGTTTAACGTTGTTCGAGGTACGAAGAATATGTACCGGCTTTGGTTTTGTTTTATCAAGCTGGTTTAAAACAAAACTAATATTTATGCTTATTGGAAAATATAATAAAGATGTCTTTTTATGCTAAAAATGCATATGCCAGTATGAATTCAGTAATTATTCACTTACTTCAGAAGCTTGTATGAACAGAAAATGTACGTAACTAGACGCACACAATATTGGTTGTTGCAGTTGCATGCACTCAAAACTTCTAAAATATATGAATATGAATCTAACAATCTAAAACTATTATTTTTCTGCAACGGACTCACCCAATATAGCCGCGTCTGCAAGCACATAATAATTCCTTGCTCTCACTCGGACGGAAGTGTATTTTTTTTAATAAAAGAATTGCTATGACCTAGGTCATATACAATTATTTTGGGCCTTACTCAACTAGGCCAAATATGCCTGTGCTAGAGTCAGGGGAAATGGTGGTACCTTTAACCAATAGCTCAACGCCTTAACCACTAGAGAGTCTATGGCAACGCTACTTTTTATTGACAGCTCGTTTCTTTTCTTAAAGGTTATTAATAACTGATTACTTGGCAGCAATTAACTGGTGTAACTAATTGATTTTTCTCACAAAAACACTGTTTTAAAAGAACCTCCTTTTTCGATAAACCAAATCCACATTTTTTCCAAGATACTGAAACTGTAAACTGCCAGTACTATTTTTTTATCAGTTCTACTTTTTATTCCATGCTTTCTCTTTAGCCGGTCTTTATATAAAGTGAAAGTAAATATTATATTGTATCTTATGGTTCCCAAGTTCCAATTTTTGCTTCATCTTTTGAATCTCTTATAATTTTCACATCTCCTTACTTTGTTCATTTTTTTAAAGTTAGGTTAGGTTAGGCTAGTGAACGCCTTGCCATTCTAAAATTACAGATAAAGCAAAAAAAATAGTGAGAATTTCGTATTATTCTGACTTACCGAGAAGTGATTGGCGAGATAAAATAATTAAAAAAAACAGTGGTAATCACTTTGACATGGTGATTCAATTTGTATTTGTGTATTAGCCCATGGTAGCTACAAACATTAACGTTGTAGATTTTTTCATTACCTTTCATTATTAAAAAATAATTCAGCAAAACCAGCAAAGATTTCCATATTACATTGCTCCAATTTTCTACAAAAGTCTAGAAAGACCTGTGAAAGCAGCCTTAATAGAGTAATTAAACTGTTCAATGGAAATACATAAACCATTGAGGTCAAATAAATAATATTACTCCACTTTAGCTATTAGGAAAAAATGATCAAGATTTTAAGGAGTAATCGAATCCTGAACAAAATATGTTAAAAAAACTTTGTGCAAATCGGTTTTAATTTCCATATAATTATTCTAATTAATTCCTTCATTAGAGTATAATTTTAATAAAAGATTTCTAATAAATGTAGGTAGTGGGGATTGGGCTAAAAATAATAATTAATTAATAAAATTAGACCTAACCTAACCCATTTCATCTGTTATCTTAAAGATGACCTAAATTCAGTAATTCGTTAATCACAATAAAAATCAATGTTTCTTCTAACAATTTATTACTTACTTTATTAATTAATATTTACATTTCTTTTAAATTTACAACATAATTGACATAATATTCTACATTTTTTGGACTTTTCAACTACAAAATACCAAGTATTATTAATTAGTCGAACTTACAGTGTGAAATTTCTGAGCGCTTACTATTTGAATGTGTTATAAGGTCCATGACCGAGGGCACTAAATTGACAACTTATTTTACACATGCATTAAAATTGTTGGGTTGAAGTAATTTCATTATTGTCGATTATTATAACAATGGTCGTACCAAAACAAAGCCTTCGTATAAAACACTGCATTCACTTTATCTTGAATTTTTGGATAGTAACGAATAGTTTCATCGCTAGATTCCAGCATTTGATATTGATATTGTTTTCAAATTAATCCTTGCTACAGAAAACTCCCTTCAAAAAATAAGTAAGTAGATATAATCGTAACTCGATTCAAAATTATAAGTAGTTGTTATAATTGTACTGCTTTGATAAATTGACTCTGAATAAATCGCAATTTACAGTGTTCGGCAACGATCTTTTGTGTAAAAATTAACTGTTCTAAATTCGTGTAGTAGATATGTATATATATATAGATATAAAATGGTTTTGTTATTTTTGTTATTAACTTTAATACTTTTTGTTAGTAGAAACCTATTTTTAGTTTTACATAGTTTTTTTATCGATCCATCAAATGTATTTTTTTTTTTCTATATGTACTGTGTAAAATTGTTGGTTTCTCCAATAAAGATAAATAAATAATCAAATAATTTCCCAATAAGTGTTTTTATTGCAGGCATCTTCTTTGCTGTCAAACTACCGTCAGTGTCGTCACGACCATGTCAGAAACAATAAACCCTTCTAAACTCAACAAAGTAAGGTTCTGAAATGTATTATTAATAATGTCTGCTAACCGTGGACGTTAAAATAAAATAAAAAAGTTGCACTAAATAGCATTGTATTGTATGTAACCAAAAGATACATACAAAAACATTAAATTATTGATCATGGTATTGATACCACAATTTGGAAAACCTTGTCGCTCGGTGCTATTATACAAAAACTGTTTGTGGGTCAGAAAAAATATTGCGTTGATAAAATAACCAAGAACCCAAACTTAACATTATAAATTTGATCCTATCATTACAAAAACATCATATTTTTACAATATTCAATTTAAACAGAACAAATAAAACATAAATTTATATAACACATTAATTTCTTAGTTTCAGATACAAGTATATTTAGTTATACTTTACTTGAGTTGTTGTCCCAAAAAAAAACCCAGAATTTATGAATGTGAATTCACGATAAAATCAGAGACTTAAATATTCATGTATTGAACTATTAAATCCTCAAAACATTTAAGATACTTAGATCCCATTTTAATAAGTAAACATACAGGTTGTCCCAAGATCATTCCCGAAGAGTAAGAAATTATATCGAGATCGTGGTTAAGGTTACTGGACTATAAGCTCAAAGGTCGCGGGTTCAAATGATTATACCATTTTTAATGCTTCATTACCACCATCACCCCTAACACAGGCATATTTAGCCTAGTTGAATAGGGTCCAAAATAATTGTATATGACCTAGGTCATAGAAATTATTTAAAAAAAAATACAGACTAAAAATACCGGGGGGCCTGGTATGGTATGAGGTCTCTCCTAGTTAATTTATTAGTATCTATTCTAGTGAATTTATTATTCTTTTAACAGATGATGTACATTATCAGTCAGCACACGGTTCGATACCGTAGTCTTGACGGCGTTAACGACGTGCGGCGACAGAATTAACTGTGTAACAAAGACGTTATTACAAGATCCGTTTAATCATATCACCAACAATTAACTGAATAATATGAATTTTGGTATACCTTCTTCACAAATAATATTCGTAATTGCAGGACCAATTCGCTGTTTTTTTTTTATCGAGAATGGTCTTGTGACACGGTGTATAAGGAGTATAACAAAATAAAATTGGCTTAAAATAAGCATAATACACAAATTATTTTTGTTCTTTATTTTTATGCGTTAAAAATATTTTTTTTTTTTTTTAAAATAGTGTCACGGTTTTATATTAATTCAATACATAACATGTTGTTATTATGAACTGTATACTTGGCCTTGTGGTGTGACAACGTCATCCATCCCAACTTCGTTCTCTATGGTGCATGAAAATAAATTAAAATGTCTTCGAGCAATTCTAAGCACGTGCATATTGTCGCTACACCTACCTACTTAGAATTGAGCTTGATGCTTAAATCTACGATCGTAAACATAATCATAGATATATAAAGAATGAACCTTGACTTTTATTTTATTTATTAAATTGATAACTTTAACGAAAAAACTTTATTTAGAAATAAATTTTCCTCGAAGTAACAATCATGTACGATATGAACCTATTTTTGAAAAAAAAAAAAACACAAGATTTTTTGACAGACCACCACATTTAAAAAAAAGACATTATTTCATACATTTAAACTACTGTAAATAAATATTCATACATTTGGAATGTAATTATTTATTATTTACATTTGAAAGGCACCAACTTTTCTTTATTTTCTATTAATTAACCTATAGATCACTCTATCAAAATGGTACCTATTAAATATACGGTTCATGCATCAACTTTGAATAATGAGTTGCTTTGTAAACCCAATGTTAAAAATATTTGTAGGTTATATGCCATTGAAAGATCGATATGTACAAAAATAATATTGGTTTAACAATAGAATTGTTTCCTTCCAAATAATATAAAGGTAATCTATATAAAATGCACACAACAGAATTGCAGCAACATATTTTGAGTGTCAGAAATACTATATTTTACGTCCAACCGAGAGTTCGGTGTCAGTCTCGGCCAGCCTCGGTTAAAAATCTGGTTTCGGTATCGACACAAACTTGGCTTGGCTTGAAACCGGGTAACCTCGACCACGGTCGAGGTTACCCGGTAATATTTTACTGATACTTCGACAGTATGGCTGGTATTGGCCATACGTGTATTATTGTTAAAGTAAAAAAAAAACTCATTCTTCAAAGTTGTAACACAATATGAAAAATCTTATTTTAAAATCTACTGGCAACATGCGTTATTTTCATCACATTGTTTCCCCACTTATCCCGTCTTATAACTTTGGTAAAATACACAAATGTACTTCTTAGTAATGTGTTAATTGGTAACTGAATATTTTATTTTTAATACGAAATGGCTCTGAAGTTACTGTAATAATTGAATTAAATATATTTCTTTCATTAGTCAAAACACAAACATATTCGAAGGTGTCATAGAGAGTACGAGTTGTTTTTTTAAAGTTTTACTTGCTTAGTAAATTACAATATTTTATCTATGTTAGTTTGTAATCAGAATAATTTATGACTATTTTTAGTAATGCAAAAAAAAAATCTAAACACCAAAGTAAATATTATATAAATCTATATGGATACGGTTGGAATATACAAGAAATTTAGTTATAATATATCACAATGTCTGCCGCTAAGCTCTAAGAAATAAAATATAAATGTTATAATAATACTTATTTCCACTCAGAAATATAATAAAATTACAAAATTGCACTCGTGTTAGATTATAAACCTAGGCTGCTATTTGGATCTTATTGAAAATATAAAATAAAATCGTAACCAATAACTAACCTTTTAAATTATTATACGTTTACTA
Source organism: Neomicropteryx cornuta (assembly GCA_020383195.1). Lineage (NCBI taxonomy): Eukaryota > Metazoa > Arthropoda > Insecta > Lepidoptera > Micropterigidae > Neomicropteryx > Neomicropteryx cornuta. Next base: position 584,487 of record JAHKQU010000030.1, read on the forward strand.
ACTTAAATGGTTGTCGGGACATATATTTATATGTCCCTGAACAGACATTTATGTTAAGTAACCTTTATACCTATTTTTTAATCAATTGACAAAATATGTACAAAATTCATGTGATCTGCAGTACCCTAAAGGCGAGTTACTGTTAATGGTAAATTTAAACTAGTACATTTACCTAATTTTATTTATTTTATTTCATTAAATATATATGATTACATACCAAAATCTATCATTCAGATGTCATATTGCATTTTATTTAGACTTAATTATTTTTTTTGGTTATAGCGAATCGGCCACCCGAATCATCCACAGTCCAAAGAGGAATTTCAATCTCAACGGAAGATATTGAAATTGTTTATCGACATATAATAAATCAAAATGAATTTAACATACTTTTTTTGTGTAATCTGCTTTAAAATTTATTTTTTTTGTAATATATATGATGTTACCACAAATAAAAAAATATATTGTAATATTCACATCAATTTTCCTACCATAAAAAAAACGAACAAATCTGACATGTTTTAAAATTCAATTAGGTTCGTAAAAAATATATAACCATTGTATATTTTTTAAAATGGCACTGATCATTTATCTAAAAAAAATCAATAGTTATTAATTAATACGAAATATTTATGTAACACATAAGTTAACAGTAACTCGCTTTTAAGTATACTTTAAATTAGTATTGCTTGAGGGATCTACAACAGAACGATTAAATTTAGCTACGCATTCTAACGCTTTACCGATTAAGCTAAAATCTATGCCTGATTTCGGCCATGGCCAGTTGGACCTCGGGCTATTTGAGCCTCTTGAATCCAGCACCGTCGTGACCCAGTTTAAGCTCTTCGTACAGCGAGGGGTTAACTTCCTGAGGCGTATGGAGCGATTCTTGCCTCCAGCCCGCACTATTGGAGACTGACGTCGCGTTGGCTGAGGCCGGCGTTGCGTTTGATACGCCGTTGGTGGTCGTTCCGTTTCCCTGATAATATAATTAAATTAGTATGTCTTGACATTTTTGAGAAAAACATCATTAAATGTTACAAACGCTTTTTGTACGGATGTGGAAAAAGCTATGAAAATGATTATATGATAGCCCATGTCTCAAACTATCCAATACCATTATTAACTCAATAAGAGGATGCTCTGGATATTGCCATCTTTGATTGAATATCTCTAGTGTTCGTCGTTCTTCAGGTAAAACTAACATATTAATATGAGGAGGTACTGAAGAATTGATTAAGTATGCTTTCTCCGTAAAATATTATAAGGTGCAATAGTTAGCGCTTTGTCTCTAGATATGAGATCCTTGTCATACACAAGAGATCCGAGGTTCCATTCCTAGATTTGGTCTCTGTCATTATTTATTGGTATTGTAATGAGCCTAGATCTGTGCTTGCCTTATTTTTCTAAGATGTGTATCTAGTCTATTTGTAAATTGATTCACTAATTCACAACTCACAACTCTGTTAAGTAAAAAAAGTTTTTTTAGGATTTTAATTGAAGTTGTCTAGTTTTAACTGATGTCAAAGTGAATATAGTTTCAAGGTTGGGAACATTCCAATATTTTGTAAGTCTCGATCATGTCCTCTCTCTCTCTCTCCTTTGCTTCAGGGTTGTTAAACCAAGGGCCGTCAGTCTGATTATTAAAAAGTCTAAGATTGGATAAACTTACATTACTTATAATGTCCGTATTCCCTTCCCTTAAGTAGCTGGGATTCTCAAAAGCGACACCACCCTGTGATTTCAGTCTCAAGTTCTGAAAATAATAAAGAAACTATAAAATGATATCGGAATAAAAAAGTGCCATTCCAGAAGTTGAAAGGGTATCCTTCCACTTTCAAGGATCGAAACAAAAAGATGACAATATATTAGTTTGGATGACAGTTAACCATCAAAAAATATTTATTAAATAAAAAAATATACATATTGAGAGTTACATTTTTTTTCTCATCTTTGCAATAATTCAATTGTTTCGTAAAAAAATACTACTTGTAAAACAAAACAGCATTATATTGTTTTATGGTTGTTTTATAAATGCTCGGCTCGTTGATTTCCCGCAAACAAAGCATTGGAAAATAAGGTTAATAATAACTAATAATAAAAAAATAACTAAGGATAAAAACTAAGATTTGATTGTGAGCTGATCAATGACCGTCTGTATCGCAGTGGTTTGAGCACATATTGTGTGTGGCGTTGGCTTTCTATTTTGAGGAATCTGAATTTGAACTTTTTTTTTTGATTATTATTTAATATTGTATTTATAAATGTAAATATTCATGTAATATGAACTTAATTCACATATTATTTTTTAATTTAGTCATCGACGATTCATTTCTATATATCAATGCTATAGTATTTCTTGTAAATATTCAATTATTTACTTCACTCTTCATTCTCACTTACACATGATCATGATCATTAATCATTAACAAAAAATATTAGCATTATTTTTATAATGAAAATTTTAACTAATTCATTTGTAAGTAGCAATCTATTTTAGTTTTATAAGTTGGTAGCTATTCATTGCTTATATCCATGTATGTTTTGTTGAACTCTATGTAAATTTATAAAACTGATTTTTCTAATAAAATAAATTACATTTCCGTTTTAATTTTGTCAAAGGAGAAAAATGTATTAAACAATTTATTTTTGTGAAGAATCGGAAATAAACTACCGGTCAAAGGATATAATTGCTTTAAGAAACTGAGGTAAAGAGCCTGTTCCAGTCAGCAGTGTCAAAGCAGAAATTTCTGCGATGATTACCAAACTGAAAAGGAAGTGTCTATTCATGCGTAAACGAACCTTATGTCTCCTGTATAAATAGACGGCGGCTGCGAGGACGACTGCACCGAGCAGACAAGCGAGCACCCCGCCCACGACAGCCCCACTGGAGCTTCCCATGGCACCTTCCGCTCCCACGGCACCCGCCGTGAACTGGATGGGCTCCGTTAGGCTCGATGTGCCTGCGAACGGTAACATTACTTCATGCAGTATTTGATAATCTAAAATATTTATTTGATTATTTTGAGAGGATTTAATTATTGAAATATCGTAATACAAGTGCATACATACATGAGCTTATATTGGTATAATCAACTTTAAAAAGTACAACAAATTAAAAATATAACTCAATTCAAGAAAGCTATTAATACGAATTTACTTAAGGAAAACTTTTTAAATATAATAAACTGAGTGACACCCAATTCTACAAAGAATAAGTATAAAATAGGTTTTTCTTAAATTACAATATGACAAAAAGGTGTTTTTCTAAAATTAACTGTATAATGATGAAAATATATTTCAAATATTGTTATTGTGTGTGTGTAATTGTGTAGAATAAAATGTTGGTAATGCAGTAAAAATATAAATATATTGTTTTTAAAAATATAGGGCCATTTCTATGTATTAAATTACTCATGGCAAATAAATAAATAAATATAGATTTTGGTAAAGAGTTCTAATTCTGAAGGTATATTTGGAATGTATATTAAATAAATAGTTATACAAACATTTAGTGAATAATATACAAAGATAAATTGTTTTACAGATACCTACCTACCTAAATTTTTTAAATAATATAATAAACGTTAGATTAACCCGACGAGCGTTCGTGTCGTCTATAGTCAAAAATGAAGCAAAAATGTCAAAAATGTTAATGATTTTGATTATTACGTCATTTTGTGTTATATAAAAGATCACTGTATGTTTTGGCTAACTTGTACAAGTAGAGTATTTACCTATGTGATTGCCCGCCTTGACGACGCATTCGTAGGTGACTCCATCTTTGAGGTCCGCAAGAGTGGCGTGGGTGTCAGCCGTGTCTAATCTGTTTGGTGATTTTCCTCCGACCTCCCTCCAGAACACACGGTAGACCTCCACTGTGTCGGGGTTCTTGATTGGTGGTTTCCAGCTGTAGGGAAAAATGTTTGAAAATGCAACTAGCTTTATGGGGTTAGTAGACCCCGAGTGCGCGGGGTCTACTAACCTCATACCCCATTTGAAGAAAAACCATATATAATTACTTTAGTATGGTTTTTTTTTGTGAGGCCGGTTTAGTTATCGATATAGGTCAACCTCTTAAATAGAGTACCCTGACTTTAAAAATATCTGTATACACAAGGTGTCCCAAAACCATTCCCGAAGACTTAACGGGGTGTTTGTGTATTGGGTATTATGAGTAAGATATTATAATTCATCCTCAGTGTATTAAAAATCTCAACTTCAACATTCGCTGATGACACCAAGATCTTCGACAACCCACTTATACATTCAGATGAGTTACAACAAGACCTCGATCGACTCACTGACTGAACTAAGAAGTGGCTACTATCTTTAAATGCAGCCAAATGTACGGTTTTACATATAGATAAAAACGACCCACGCAAAGATTACCTGAACGGAGTTAACCTGTATAAAGTTAACAAATAGACTGACCTGGGAATCATCGTAACTACGGATCTACATATATGTAAAATAGTGGGAAAGGCTAATTCTATGTTGTACGTAGTACGGAGAGGATTCGCAAATATAACCGAAGATTTTGTTGAATTTCTTAAATTATAACAATATATTTAAAATAAATATAAAGAAATAAAACTATATTATTACTAAATTATTAATATTGTAATGGTTATTTTAGGCAAACGAATGAACAATTTCAGTATTAAACATTTTTTTCTTTGTCACCACAAAAAAAATGTCAGATACCGGTGTTATGAGGTTTTCCGCGTCGAATAGTTTTAGATCCTCCTTCTTTTAATCACACTGGACCAGAAATCTTCCGAAAACAAGTTACACTCGTATTTTAATTTTTGTTCGGTTGGAAAAAATTTTCAAATTTCAAATAGTTTTAGGTATCCTGAAAGTATTTGATTTTATAGCATACTACAACATATGTAGGCACAATACAGAATACAGTTGGTGATGATTACTAGCCACACGAGCAAGAAGTCAATTCATAATACAAACCTGACAATGACACTGCTGGCTGTTGGTCCAGGAATAGCCAGCAAAACAGTTGGTGGTCCTGGCAGAGCAGGCCCCTGCGCTCGGAAGCACGCTAGTGCCCGTCGCGCGTGTTGAAGAGCACACGTGCGAGGAGCGTTTCCACCGCGGCAGAGTTCTAAGCATGGTCGCGGAACTCCCGCGTTGGCGCAGCATCCGCGGTGATCTGAAGATTTTTTTCCTATTTAGATATCTTATAGAGGTAGGGATATTTAAATTAGACAAATATTAATAGTATTTGCATGAGACACTTGAACATGGTGATTATTGATCTGGTGGTTAGAGATATTCCAACTGATTCAAAGCACTTTAATATTGAAATTATAGGGATCGTGTTGTCAAATTGAATCAATTCTTTGATAACACCGTAAAAAAAAAACTAGAACAAGAATATCCTTTAAAGCAGTCAATTATTTTGGAATTGATCTAAGAAAGAGTTTTTTTCCCCTATAAAATCAAAGGGTCAGAATGGTTATGTTGCCCATTGATAGGATTATGTTTTGAGTACCTGGGACAAATGTTTATTTACACTAACCCGGTTGACATAACAAAATATTATTTACCTGATCCGTCGGCAGCACATCTCATTAACTTGTCGAAATCGCTGATACATTCTGTCCTATCCATAACTTCATCCATGTCAAGATAGATGCCACAGGCGTCCATACAAGCAGTGCTCACGTTCTGTCGGACACAGCAATCTGTGACATTGAGAGCGGCCGCTGTGTGTGTCTCTGGCCTCAGACGTACTGAGACTGGTCGGACCGCAAAGCCAAAAGCGTTCTCCGCATGGCAGAAATAGTCTCCTTCGTCGGGTTCTGACAACTTGTTTATTGTCAGGCGCATTGTGTATTTGGAGTCGCCCTGAAATCAGATTAAATATTTATATTAAAACCTTTTATTAAAGTCTTGATATTACTATTTTTAAATGTAAATTCTCTAAAAAAAACATATTGATTTATTGGGACAGGAGTCCTACGTATTTGTAAATCAGGGTTACCAAAATATAACTAAATTAAGAGGGAGGTAGGTCATTTGAGTTTTTTTCAAAAAAAAAATTAGTTATAATAATTTTCGGACATGTTTCAATAAAAACGTAGGTAAAAATGCCACTATAACAGTATTTATTATTAAATTCTCATATTATCATATATTATATTAGAAAGGAATACTATATAGTGATGTAAAAAAATAGGTAAATAATAACATTGTTGGAATCTAATATAGTATGAAATAACTTATGTACCTTTAATACAAATATCTCAACAGCATACTCCATAATAAATGTTGGTATTTTTAGAGCCCGGAGTTCAAAGCCAGAAAAATCTTGATATTTACAAGTGGAAACACAGTTTTGCAGAAATGCCATCAAAATATTTGTAGAGAAAGTTTTCGCTTTTCCTTGTTTTTTGATATAGTATAATGCATTTTTATATTTACACGTTTTTTGAAAAATTTAAAATAAAATGTAGTACCTCATTATCTTGCAGCAGTTCAATGTTATACTTAGGTCCCTGTATAACCGGCACACGGCCTTGGGGATCCCTCCAGAAGGCAACCTGTGGTCTTGGAAGCGATTCTACTCTACATTCCAGGACAACAGAGTCACCTGCCGCAGCCATCGTGATGCCTGATGCTTGGATTGATGGTGGATCTGACAGATAAGAAACAATGAAGAAAAAACCATCAATTTGGTTATATTCTAATATGATTACAAATCAAACATGTACAGGGTGGCCCATCGGTAGATATCTAAGGTGAAATGAACAGTTGAGGACAAATAACCTTTCCATGTATGGCTAACTGATTTTAATAGTATTTTTTTATTCAGTAATAAATAATACTTGGTGAGAAAATAATACATTGCCGACTTTAGCAGAAGCCGTTTATTCATTATTGTATTAAAATATATTTTATTATTGTTAGCCATATCACAATAAAGTCCAGTACTGATAAACATTTATTTTAAAAAATATAAGGTCTTCAACAGACTCAGCGCCAATGACGGGATACACAGTCATTGCTGTATACGTCATCGTTTTACTGAATTTCTTTTAAAAGTTAAAAGCGTGGTATATCGTGAATTCATGAAAGGTTAATTATCGTTAAGTATCGGACTAATTATCGTTTTTTTTTCATTTTAGTTCGGTTTTGACGTTTGATTGTTTATGTAAAAAGAGCGCTAGCGAATTGAAAGTGTTTTTGACGGATTTGGCCGTAAATAATTTCAGTATTATTTACAAAAGCTATGTCAATATAATATTAATTATAAAATCAAACATTTACCTAATTTTGTACATATTATTTGTCAATAATGAGTAACTAAAAAACAGGAGATATTTCACGTGCAGTGAACGACCTTTGTGGAATGGCGGCATCGTGTGGTACGCGCGTTTTTTGTATGGAACGGAATGTGTTAACAAAAACCATTTTGGATCTTTTGTTTGATCATTTTGCAACGAAAATTGTTTGAAAATATTGCGAGCCACATCAAGCTTAGCTAGACCAAACAGCCGTTGGATGAAATAGCATGATTTATGACCACGACCCACAAGTACAACAGTTTTTTGGGAAGAGAGCCCCCTTAAGAGTGCGGTTAAGATATTTATGTATTCACAAAAAGCACTGTTTTTGAACCGCTGTTCATGATCTGTTCTCCTTCCGCCTCCCCACAACCTCCAATTGTCCCATAATCGTAGGCAAATTTGACAACGTCAAAGAATCAGAGCATAATTTCCCGAAAATATTTCGGAATAAAAGGTTCAGCAGTTCCTATATTTCTATTGCAATATTTATTCAAAATGCAGGTTTCCTTTGTAGTCAATATTTTCAAATTTGCCGCCTACTATTGGTAACAACCTCTAGATTGGCCACTCTGACAACTATCTTGTCTATTTGATTACTGGCAAGTTGTCAACTTGAATGAGTGAGTGAGATGGCTGACATCCTGTTCATCATCGGCCATTGCAATAGTTCTGTGTGAACTGAAAGGACTGGCTGTGTGCTTGCCCTCGATTTAATAAGTGTATAAAGTCTGTGTGACTAAAGAAATAAAAGAGCTGTGAAACGAAATAAGAAATTTTATTTCGCCCATCCTGACACCACAGCTTCTCAGAAGTGGGATTGGATGGTTAGGATATCAATTGATAACTATTGTGTAAGAATCGCCACCATTGAAGTGCCTGACCACATTTTTATCATTACGAGTTTAGTGTGAAACAAGTGCCCGCTTGTGTCAAAGAATCACCAAATGGAAGATCAAGAGGAAACTCGAAAATACGCCAGTGAGTGTACGGTTGCCGAACTTAGAGACATTTTACGCTCTAAAGCATTGAGTACCGTCGGGTCGAAAGTGGAACTAATTCAGCGACTCGTTGACGCCGATCCTTCTTGGGATACAGCCGCGATGCCAGAAGACTATGCCGCCGCTTCGGGTTCAAATCCCAACATGGATTACGAAAAACGCGAAATTGACATCCTGCGCAGGGAGAACGATTTATTGAACAAAGAATTAAAATTGCAAAAGTTGGGGAACAGTGCGGGAAAAGGATTGAAATCATTGGATTTTACATCGGATTTGCACGCAAACACATCGTCTTCGGGGAATAATTTCAGCGTAAAGGCGATAGGTGAGCTACTCTGTGATTTTGATGGAGAAGACAGGAGCGCTTTTTGGAAGTGGAGACAGAAAATCGAATTACTTCAAACGACGTACAGGATGAGTGGCAACGCAGTCAAATTACTTATAAGTTCAAAATTGAAAGGCCGCGCTCAAAATTGGTTTCACTCAAAACCCAATCACATAACAATGGACGTCGCCGACCTTTTGACAGAAATGAGTGTCATGTTCGACCACCGACCGCATCGTTTGACGTTACGACGTAATTTTGAAAAACGAACTTGGCAATCCAGCGAACGCTTTTGCGATTATTTCCATGACAAAGTAATTTTGGCCAACCTAGTACCGATCGATGAAGAAGAAATAACGGAATATATTATTGACGGAATACCAGATATACAATTACGAAATCAAGCACATATACAATGCTTCGGATCAAAGGCAGATTTATTGACAGCTTTTGAAAATATAAATCTACGCCGTTTCCAAGCCGAAAATACGCAAAGACAACCAACACAGAGGCGAGAAGATTATCCGCGACGAAATACAAATACAGCGCAAAATCGTGAGGGACCGCCTAGACGAGTAACGAACGAACGTAACAACGTACGCTGCTACAACTGTCGAGCAATGGGACATCTGTCTTCGGAATGCAGGAGACCGCAAAGTTTCAGGCAGGGGAATTTCTCCAGAGATTATTCGTCACAACCACCGAGAGAATCTCAACAGAACAGAACATCGGCGGAAAACAGTGATAACTCGCCCAGGAATGATTACTTTAGGGTTTATAGCAAACCTCGACGTTTAATAACAGATCGTGGTAGTGCATTTAGTGCAGATTCATTCCGTGAATTTGTAGGAAGCAATTCAATCAAACATGTTCTTATAGCAGTAGGTACACCTCGCGCAAATGGCCAGGTAGAAAGGTTTAACAGAGTCATAACCCCTATGATTTCAAAGTTGTGTGACAGTACTGATAAATGGGATCGAGTAATTGATCGTGTTGAATTTTCAATAAACAATACAATATGTCGGTCGACGGGAGAAACTCCAAGTAAATTATTATTCGGAATCGACCAACTAGGTGAAGTTAATGACAACATAAAGTTAATGCTTATGTCGGATTCTGAAGGGCGTGATTTACCTTCCATCAGGGAAAATGCATCTTCGAATATTTTAAAAAGTCAGCGTATTAATGAAAATTATTACAATAAATCTCGAAAATCACCAACAGCTTATAGTGTAGGAGACTATGTCATGATCAAAAATATTGATACCACTGTGGGGGTTAATAAAAAATTGATACCAAAGTTTAAAGGTCCATATGTGGTTAATAAGGTATTAGATTCAGACAGATATGTCGTGGGAGATATCGAAGGGTTTCAAGTAACTCAAATACCTTATGAAGGAGTTGTTTCACCAGATAGAATAAAACTTTGGGCAAATGAATAATTCATTTATTTCACATGTTAATAGAATGTGCCATTCTATAATATCTTTGCATGATCGAGACGTTCATGATGTCAGTCTGGCCGAGCTGTAGTCAATATTTTCAAATTTGCCGCCTACTATTGGTAACAACCTCTAGATTGGCCACTCTGACAACTATCTTGTCTATTTGATTACTGGCAAGTTGTCAACTTGAATGAGTGAGTGAGATGGCTGACATCCTGTTCATCATCGGCCATTGCAATAGTTCTGTGTGAACTGAAAGGACTGGCTGTGTGCTTGCCCTCGATTTAATAAGTGTATAAAGTCTGTGTGACTAAAGAAATAAAAGAGCTGTGAAACGAAATAAGAAATTTTATTTCGCCCATCCTGACACCACACCTTATTAGTTCAAAATTTTAAGAAAGTTCTAAGTTAAGTACAGCGTCTGGATGAAGGTTCTAAGCGAATAGTTAAGTGGTCATGAGAAACTTACGTGAGATGGTGACTTTCCTGGTTGCCTGCATGGGTGTGCCATATCCGTTGTCGGCGTAGCATGATATTTGGTCCATGTCTCTCGTGACATTGTGTATTATAGTGACCATGTGGCGAGTGATATCTTGTCTTACGAGGCGACCTGGAAGACATTTCAAGTTAACATCAACAGAGCTCGGATGAATTTTGAATGGGTTAGTGGTTTGTTTACCTCATTTATTGCACTCACGATTTAATAATATCTCATACAAAAAAAAGATAAATTTATTCAATAATAATCTCAATCTATAATAGTAATAGGTAATAGAAGTGTTGGAAGACCTAAACTACGATGGTTTGATAGCGTGTTCAACGACCTTCAGACGCTAGCGTCAATGACTGGTGAGAAAAACTGGATGGATGGATGGGGTGGATGGGGTAAAATGGAGAAATATCTTTGAGAAAACTAACACTATAAATGGGTCATCAAATATTTGAATAAATAATATTGAGTCCCATTTTCCAGTTCCATACTTCATAAAACAATAAAATTGTTCTGGTTTTTACATTATTCAATTATTGAAATATATTATAAATTTCAGCCATGCATTCTATAGCAAGAATAATCTTAAATTGCAATTTAAACAATTCACAACAGTGTTTTAAAGATTCAAGTGCACGTCAATTTTAATTAAATGCTTTATTATATATATTATCAGGTAAATGAAATCAACCTACCTGATATGTAGAGTGAAATGGTTGGCATTGGTGTCCCCATGGCAATGCAGAGAATGGTCATGCTGGAGCCTTCCACCACCAGATTGACAGGGTGGACGGTTGGCGGCTGGAATCCAACATACAACTGAACAAACTTCTTTACATCCGAATTTATATACCAAACAGAGTGGACGGTATACATGGTAGAGAGCCCATCAAAACACTAGCGCTAGTCAAGTTAAGAATAATGTGTATAGTGATAGTTTAATTCATAGTTTTTTAGGTTAATTATTAATATTATTTTTAGTTTCAATATACATATCAATTAGTATCGAATAGTACACATATCAATTCATAAAAAATCAGTGTGGTAGTTCTAGTCGCTTGAACTATTATTATTACTCTGTAAATTAATATATTTTAGTTCTTGAATAAATAAATAAATTGTATCGCCAAGATGAAGTTTAAACTTAAAGTTGTTGTTTATTGCAAAGTGAAATGTGTATGTCGTGTGCTAAAAAGCTTCCCCCACTTATATCCTGCATGATGCAGAGGAAAGATTAACTAAAAACAGAGATTTAAAGTTGCGTCTTCTTCTAATGCTGTGGTGTTCATCTACTGAAAATACGGCTGAAATAAAAAGATTTTCTTTGTTCTATACATGTCAGAATGTGCACGTTATCATCTTCAGCATACTACAAAGCCACATTTGAAATTATGCTCCGTTTGATTCCTTCAGCTTCAGAATAGATTTTTTTATATCTTACGAGCGAGACTGTTCATACATGCGGTGTTTTCGGTTGACCATGTTTTTGATGTTTTGTGGCATAATTATCGTCTAAAGTGGATTCAATAGATTTTGAAACAAAAATGATTTCCTTCAAAGTTATCAGGCATTTAAAATGCCATTTTAGTTGAATTTAAGCTGTTACTTGGAGTGTAAGTGTTTTATTACCTAGTAGCTAATTTCATAAAGATTACGAAAAACAAAACATTTTGGATGTACTTTTCACGGTTATTTCACAGAAGGTTATTTAATGTCTACAGTGTACTTTAATTATTGATCCAAATTATTTTCATTTTTACACCAGTTTACAGCAAAGAAAAATTAAAAATATGTGACCTGAATACCAATTTCCGAGATAGAGAAATGTTGCAAGTATTATGTAGATATTCTTGAAGAATTCGAGCAACAAAGACTTCTAGAACACAAAGATCGCATTACAGAGTGAGAACGATCACGGCAAGCGAGAAAGACAAGTTAACCTCTCTGTACCCAACTGCATCTCGTTTTTTTTTAATAAATGCACTAATTTACGGATCAAAAAGAAACGAACGTTAATGTCACAAAATGCAAAATTGTCACCTCAACAAACGCAGGATAAGCGGGATCCGTCCAAGCCACGAGCGTCTCTGACGGGGCGCTCGTACCGGATGGCGCAGTGACCGTTACGTAAACTATGTACTGTGAGTTGGGCGATAGCTTTTCCAGTGTATGACTGATCACCGTGGTTTTTATTGCGGTGAATGACGAATTTCCAGTCGGCTTGTAGTACAATCTGTGAAATATGTTTGTAAGATTAAAATAAACATTTTTAATATTGTTTCAACGAAGCAATGCAGCTAATACCATGTTTTGTTTTTCTAGAACTGAACATGTTTTCGATGTGTAAACATTTATAACGGAACGCCTAGGAATTTCTGGGTGGGGTGATTTGCTATTTGGTGATAGTGAGGCATGTGACAGTGAAGCTCGTGACGTCAGAGTAATTCGATAACATTGTATGCGATACGAGATAATGCGCTCGCACCAATGTGAAACACTTACTTGTATTCCATGTAGTTTTGACTAAAACCACTCGAGAGCGCTAGTAATTTTATTTATAGATATTCGATTGATACACTTAACATGTAGTTTGGCATTAAACTGCTAGAGAGCGCTAGTAATTTTATTTCTAGATATGATAATTGATTTTCTAATAATAACGCATTTTGTGTAATTTCCAAATTTTTTAATTTAAATCATTTAAATTTATAGAAAAGGAATAGCATTCAAATATAAAAAACCATGTTTATAATTAAAATTAAATGAATTGTGACATATTGGAATGTCCGCGTTATAAAATATTGTTACACCAAGACCTTTTTTTTATATGTAGACTGCTTCAATGTGAACTATCACCGCATTCAAATATTTAAACATACTATAGATGCGAGGATAGGTTTCAATTACTCACGTATAGGTCATTTTGTCTTCAGGCTGGCTCAACAACGGCGGCTGCCAGCTGATCGTCACCCAAGTAGCGGAGTGACCAGACAGCGCGAGCGAATGTGGGGGAGACGGGACGCCTTTGATTCCATCCGGACCCAGTTCTACCATATAAAAGAATCGCTGACGCTTTATATAAATTTATGAAGCTATTGATTTCTTTAATAGACATCAAATAAAAAGTTATCGTAAAAAAAAACGTAACTTTGGTCGAGTTTTACCTCTTTTCGAATTTGTACCTTACGAAGGGAAATATTTTATAAATTAATCTAGGGATTATTAGGTTAATTTTTACGAACACATACATCACACACATTATTAAAATAATTCACATTAGTGTAGATGTTGTCACACAAGGTTGAGAGAAGAAAGCCACAGTAAGGTACTGCTTTCACAGAATGCATAATAGTTTTGCTACTTTATCAGAAGGGACGCACTTTTAATGTCGGTACATTGTCACAGCGCCAATGATAAGATATCTCATCATTGCTCTATACGCCAATTTCTAATAATACTTAAAAGCGTGCATGTCGCGTATACCTGAATTCATGAAGGGCATAAGATTAATCGTCGTTTTTTTTTCATTTTAGTTTGAACTTTGATTGGATATGTGAAAAGTGCGCTAGTGAATTTTGGATTAGGCGGTAAATAACTCGAGTGTTATTTACGAAAGCTGTGTCAATATAATATTAAATATAAAAACAAACATTTTCATAGTTTTGTACATATTACTTCCCAATTATAAGAAATTATAACATAAACTAAAAAATGGGTGACAGCCCCCGCGCGGGATATTCCCTCCAGTTCCGTTTTACGTACGGAGCAAAATGGGTTAATCTGATTGATTGTTTTATGCGTCCGAATCAGAAGCAAGCGTTGAACTACTACACCACTACTGGAATAGAAATAATCATATATACAAAATCTATAGAGTATTGAACTGACCTTGTTTTGTGACATTTATGACCAAGACGCTGGAGGGTAGGGAAGCGCCATGTTCATTATTTGCAACAACAAATATGTGATAGATGTGGCCTTTTTTCAGTGTGACGATTTCTGCAAAATTCTCGTTCACATTCATTTGCTGAAAGCAAAATTAAAAAAATAACCCCTTTTAAATTGATAGATAATAATGTTAAAACCATGAATTTAGATAGTTTCTTTTTCATTCGTATGGCTTGTGTTGTCGAGGAGGCGCTGTTGGGTGCAGTTCTGACTGCCTTATTGTTGTTTTCATGATGCGAGGTCGTTCATTACAGGCAAACAATGACTGAATTAATGTTTTTTTTGTATATCTTGCTACTTGTATATATTTTGTTGTATGAGAAAAGCGTTGTTGAATATTCTCAACGGCGAAAAATGATCTGTGCCGGATTTGACTCACTGGGAATTCGAATCCGAGACCGGATTTAGAAGCAGGCGTTTATACCACTGCGCCGCCGGGCCGTTTAGATAGCTCAATTTCAAATAATTAGTAGGCTTCCAAAACATGGTTCCGAGATGTAGATGGTGCTATTTTTTTTGCCAACGAAATATTAATCACATTTTATTATTAATATTTCAATGGCCAATAAGCCTAGACGCAAACCGCATAAATGGTTAAAGTTTATAAAAGCTTATCTTGCCAATTCATAGATGGCGTACTGTTTCGTGAATAATTTTCAGTTTAAACCTAAACAATATGTAGCCATCTGTCCTTAAAATTAATCTGTGCTTTTTTTCAATAAATTACGATGTTTGAAATTTGGTACGACATTTGCCTTACGTTTTAGTAACCAGCGTTATGTTTAGTTTAAAATAATTGCCATCACCTACACCATAGTAAATTATTTTAGGCCCTACTCAACTAGGTTAAATTTGCTTCTGCTAGAGTCAGGGGAGGTAGTGGTAATGAAGCGTTGAAATTAATATGTCTTTAATGTGCGATTTCGAACCCACGACTGCTGGGTCAACAGCCAAACACCTTAACCAATAGACTACTAGTTTGAAGCAAATGTCTAAAGAGCACTTTTGTTGAAATCCGTCCATTTTTATCTGCACATTTGTAATAAGATCTCATTTTTTTCAGTCAATGTGTATCTGTCTAAACGGCTGTGCAGGTATTTATAGTGAATGCTTACATTGTCTAGGTTCAGCTCTGTGTACATGACGGCGCTGATGTTGTCAGCCTGCTGATAGTGGACCGTGTATGAAGTGGCATTCTGACCGTCATCTGGGTGATTCCAACTGATGACAACGCTGGAGTCTGTCACACTAGTGGCGTGTAGTTCTCGCGGTGGACCCGGTAAATTACCAGTACCTGTGGATCCGAAAAGCATTTTATTTTAAATATTTCACATTATTCACGTTTTATCCTGACTTCACTCTACCCTTGACCTTATGGTCTCTATTTAGCCTTGAAGAATGAATCGTTCTAAAGCATCATCACCCATTCTTACCACATGTTTAAAATATGTATGAGGAGAGTCGAAACAAAAATTAGCATCCATTTTTGGTAAATTTTTACTTTACACATGATTCCTATGTGATAAAATAAGGGCTTTCGAATGGCGAAAACATAATGAAATAAAAAGAAAAAAAAAAAAGTTCAAATTTTCATTTAAAATATAATTCCAGGCAACAAACGAACGAACGAACGAACGAATTTAAGAACAGACTAGACAAGTTTATCAGAGACGATACAAGTACAGATTTAGGCTTATCAGCATAAGCTGCCTGCCTAAAACTAATAATAATAATAATAATAATAATAATAACAACATCTCAACGAACCAAAAAATTCCATTTTGTCTGAACAAAAAGTAGTTTTTTTTCAAATTTCAAAATTTATTATCTTTTTAATAGATATGAATATTATGTTTTTCTTAAAAGCATGTATTAATTTTGTTTCAAACTATAATTTAGCAATTTAATATTTACTTACTTTTATCACCATAAATATTAAACAAGTTTTTTTGATTTCCCAACAAAAGATAAATATGGTAGTATTTCTATTTGTTCCGACGCTTCTCATATGTTATTTTATGTAAATAATTTATAGGTCATATACGATAATTGATGATCATCATCAATTAAGCTAAATTTACATGTACTAGAGTCAGATGAAATTCTGTTTTTGCCAGGACAATTATAATGTTATAATAAATGAAATAATTAAAAAGAGGAGAAACGGTAATAAACTCTTTTCTAAATATTTTGTAACATGTTTATTAATATTATTATATGGCGATGAAATGAAGCGCTAAGTGAAATTGTCATAAATTCTATTTATATTGATGTCCTGTAGCTGCTGAGCGGGGATTTTAGGAGAGGTGAACTTTTAGGCAGTTTTTAGTATCAACTTTGTAAAAGAAACCATGTTATTATGGGTAGGATATTTTCCTCGGTCGCCTGGATAAGTTGAGTACGCTTTGGAGATTCCGTTTTCGTTTGCTGACCCAAAAACTCTATGCAAGACCATCTGTTCCCATGTCTCATTTCATTTTGTGAGAACGCAGCTATCGCCCCGTAGAGCACTATTGGCCTAAAAGTGGTCTCGTATACGATGGCTTCGGTTTATACAAATGACATTTTATTTTTCAGCAGTGTTTATGACCAAGAGAGAATCAATGATTCATAATTTTAGGTTATTGCCTCTAAATATTATCATTATATTAGATACTGGATATTAGGTAAACATTTGATAACATAAAGTAGTCGTTCATTAAATAATTACAACGTAACTTAGAACGAAACATCTTAAACCGATAATAAAAACAGAATTTGCTCAGAGGCTTTTGATAAATATAATATTAATTTTTAAATAAGTAAGTATATTAATATAAGTAAAAATTTACACATTATTTTATTCAATACTACCGTTAAATAAAATTTGTTTTCATACAATTTCTATCTTATAAATTTATAAAACATGATATAGTCAAAATAATTTATTGCATTCTAAATTTCAAGCCTAATAGTGCATAGAAAGGTAGACTGTAAAATTACAGCTTTTTAAAGTTTTTTAAAAACCCAATAAATAGTTATTATTAACTAGCTGTTCAACCCTGGGCTTCGCCTCGGGTATCAGCTAGGTCCTGTAGGCGACTATAGCGGGGCTTTCGGCGTGGGATAATATACAGTATCAGTGTCTGTGCACATTGACGTTTAAGAATTTAAATATGACACAAAATTTATTTTCGAATCATAAAATTTGGATTAGACATAAAATACACATTGTTTTTACAGAATTTTCCAGAAAATTCTTGTTTGATTTTTTGATTAAAATTTGATTAAAATATTTCTACCTTCCTCGAAGCACATGATGACATTGCCAATATAGGGTAGGCAAGCGCCTTTCTTGGGCGACATGGCACCCGCACAGAGCGACTCGCATTCCGTCGGGACGCCTCGCCTTCTGCAGCACTGCGTGTGATCGCGCCCGCCGGCTCCGCATCTAATGAAAAAATAGAACGCGTAAAAGAGGCATAGGTAAGTTCTGTGGGCAACAATGAACTATTCGACATTCCAGAATGTAAATGAGTTTTACCTCAAAAGCTTATGAAAATCAGACGTGCAAACACCGGCGAGAGTCCTCAGTCTCGACATGCTCGCATCGTATGTGCACAGCTCCATGCAAGGAGTGGAGATGCCGGCATTCTCGCAGCAAGCGGTCACATTATACGGCGATGTGCCATCTGATAAATCAAAGTCCAGTTCTTCATCTGTCTGAAAATTACTTTAGTAATAAGAACGGATGGAAAATAATACACATAAAATGACTTCTATAAAATAAGATTATTATTTCCATCACATGTATAAATTTGTAGAATTTGTGTGAACTGAAATAAAACCGTGTGTGATTTCGTGGAAAGTATCCATGCAACCGCTTATTTTAACAATAAATATAGAGTGATGATTTTAGAGGCGTGGTTTTCAAGAAGAGATAAAACGCATATTATTTGATGTTATGGCTATGAATTTAGTTTTATTATAAAGATAAGGGTTTGCCATTATGTTTTAAAAATGATTTCGGGTAAGTGGCCGCCGCGGCTGACTCGAACAAATTCCAGCCGAGAGGCCCAATTTTCAACCACTTTTTGCAGCAAGGCCGTATGTCAGCAATAACGCGCCGAATATTCTCTTCCAAGGCGTTAATCGTGTCCGGCTAATCTGCGTAGACAAGCGACTTCACATAACCCCACAAAAAATAGTCCAGCGGTGTTAAATCGCACGATCTTGGAGGCCACGCCACAGGCCCACGACGCGATTCACTATTTGCAAACGTTGTTCAGGAGTAAGTCTATTCATTATGAAATGGCAAACCAAAGTGAGCATAAATCAAGTGACAGCTGTCAAAAACACCAACTACGAAAAAAGTAGTGCCAGATTGAAAACCACGCCTCTAAAAAAATATACAATCGCGGCCGAACTGATAAATTACCTCTAGCAAAAAGGAATCATGTGCCGATGATAATGCATGCGATATCCACTACAGCCGAGAGGGAATCTTCGTTAAGTCTTCATAACTATAATTTTTTCAAATTCCAGAGAACGCCCATGATTGTGGTTGTGCTATCAACGGCTGAAATATCTTTCTATAATCACGCTTACACTAAAAGCACATTCGCCTGGAATGAGACTGGGATTTTTTTTTAAGTAAACTCGCCAATGAATCAGATACTAGAGTAATTAGTTAAAATTCTTTGCATTATTTCAGAGTATTTTAACTTGAATTTCAAGAGTATTTTAAGATATAGCATATTTTTAAAACTTACCACGCTCTGAGTTCTAAATATGAGCCTGGCAGAAGCTTCTCCCGTGCCATGCTCGTTTTGAGCTTCAACAAACACTTCGTAATCCGTATTTGATGCTATGTTATCCAGTATATATGGAGAAGTAACCTGAAAAATATAAACGTTATATACTTTACATTATTCATGGGATTTAATAAGAGTGTTTTCCTTAATGAGATGACAAGAAACAAAACCATTATTTTTTAGGTTAATATATTTTAGGGAAACATATAGCGTAACTTAATTTATAAGACAGTAAATACATAGTTATTAATTTGACCAATAACATGAATCCATTGTTTAACAATTGAATTGAAAGGTAGGTTCACCTAGAACTGACGATAAACGTAAATAAAATAGTTGTGTTTTTGCATATTTACACTGATAAAAATATGTATTCATTAGAATATGGGTTTTGTTAGAGTTGTTATGTATAAAAAATATATTTAGGACTTTTACCTTCTAATTACCTGTATGAGACGAGTATATTTTACTTAACTTGTTTTTAAATGAATTTAAAAAAAAAATGAGTTGGTTATTCCTAACATTAGTGTGTGTGGCAATAGCTAATTTGATGAACAATATGCAATATTTAGTATAGTTTTTTTGCCATGTATTGTTTATTGTCGTTTGTATATATGTATGGGTTGGTGTGCATTGGCACATTAATCTATGCATACTTCATTGCCAGAATATTGTAATACAAATGAAGTGAGTGTGAGTGTGTGTGACAGACTCCACTTTCTCGAGGGATAGGTAGATGCATATTAGTTTTTTGACCGTATGAATCTTTAGATTGATTATTTGTGTATAAGTAATATATACATACTCTGTATATATTGTAATATTTGAGTTAATAAGTGTGAAGTGTTTATATAATATGAACAGTGATCGTCTTATGTAGCACCTTACAAAGTGGGATAAAGAGGGCTGTTACCATTTCAATGACATGGTAAGCGTCATCGTCTCTTTTGTCCAGTCGTCTGTACTGCAGATTGTAATGAAGAACCGTGTCCGCAAGCGTCATCGGAGGCGACCAGTGAATTATGGCGTAATCCGTGGCGACGTTCGTCGCGTGAACTTTCAGCGGTGCACTGGGCAGAACTCCATAGCCTATAAATATATATTTTTCAAAGTATTGCGGTGGCTCTTTCTTTTTATTCTAACAAATCAATTTAAAAAGTAATACTTATTTTATAAAAAAAAAGTTTTAATGGAAAGGCGTCTGTCTATTTATTTAATTTCGAAGAAATCTACGGATTTTTATAAATTTAAATCTACATTAAAGTACACTTAAAGAAAAAAAAGTGAATGCTACATAAAACATGAGATTTTAATAATAACAGATATCACCTAAATACTATATTAACAATACAAACAATATTAGATATATTAATCACATTTTAACTATTATTTATTAAATTTTACACATTTTTTAAAAATAAAAATTTGCATAATTTAAAGCAATCGTGGCAATTAATTAGTTCATCGTAGAAGTGAGAGATATGAGGAATTGAATTTTGTTGATCCTTCCGATGCGGTCAATATGAACAGAGTAAGAAGGATTCCATACAATAGAAGCGTATTCTAATCTACTATGAACTAAAGATAGAAGTACTTTAGTTTGTTACCTTGAAGAAGACAGTTGCTATATTCGGGCATGTGGCGAATACATTTGAAGTAGTTGAAGTCAATGGTGGTGATGTTCCCACTGCAGAAGGACAGGCAGATGTCCGGCATGCCCCGAGTTTTGCAGCAAGGCGTGTGGTCCATCCCATTCGCTAAGCAGCCGAAGGCTGCTGGTGCCCACGGTGCGCAGATCATTAATTCTGTCACCTTATAAAGAATAATGCTTTTTAAAGTGTTTTGCATTATTAAAATAGTATTATCCATATAATAATACACGACAAGAAACCTTTGTACCCCTTTTTAGGAATATTGCACACACGGAGGAGTGTAAGATTTGACATAGTAAAAGTTTATATAGAGAAGGAGTGTAGAAAGCTAAAATTTATTTATAAAATAAATACATTAAATTAAATAAAATAAAACATTCATACTACTGACAGCTGATTAAAATATATATATATATATATATTCCAAAAAACGGGGTCGAACCATGTAAAAAACCTCGTTGTAAAACATGCAAAATTATTGTAAGAGACGATAAATTTTCAAGCGCGAACAATAAAAATATATATAAAATTACCACAAACATAACGTGCACCACCAGAAACGTTGTATATCAACTTCTATGTAAGTTTTGTGATGCGTTTTATGTTGGTGAAACTACGACGCCACTAAACATTAGAATTAATAATCATAGATTATCCTGTAACAAATCACTTTCCGCTTTACCCGTTGCAATTCACGCGAGAACTCACGGCAGGGATTTCGATGCTTGCTTTAATGTAAAAGTTTTGAAGTCTTTGCCAGAAGATGCCCGCGAAATTGATTTAAAGACATGGGAACTCTCTCATATTTGGGTCTTGGGCGCTTGCAGGTCTGTAGGTCTAAATAGACAAAATTAAACTAACTTAACAGCATTTAACGCGTGATACTTGATATATTCATTTAAGAAACTAGTTTCACTTCATAATACTGATTGATTTATCTAGCAAAACTGCAATTATATAATAATAATTGTAGTGGCTGGATATATTTATCTTTTAGTTAAAAATGCGATTTTCGAATTTATGAAGGTTGCATTTTAAACGTCATCCTTCATATTTTTTCTGACGACGCCGAATGGCGAAAGCTTAAATAAATCATAATCATCAAATCTATATATATATATATATATATACAATGTTGTCGCATAGAATGTTTATGTTCAGACAAATATGTCTATATTTATAGTTGGATTAAAAGAAAACGAAAAATAAAATACATAATGAGTATACTAATAGAGCTCATGCTAAATAGCAAACAAAAAAATGCATATTTGAGTACATTTAGACTATATACATACATAAAATATTATTATTTTTATTTTTATATATATGCATTTCCATATGTGATACATGCTACCAGTTAGCACACTGACAATCACGAGTAAAGGTGAACCTACATCGAGCACGTGCGTGTGTGTGGGATCGCACAATTTGCCAAGGCATCCGTGGTGCGAGACGCCATTATCAGTGCAGCATTGTTTCACATCCGGTAAAGGAGGCGCCATAGATGCTTCGCCGGGAACTCTAGCCTTCGAAGGTGTCTTAGTTAAAATCCTGAAAATTTGAAAAAAAAATACCTTCTGAAATAAAACACAGATATTGAAAATATAGATAAACCAATTAGTGCAGTTGTACATTTGGGTAGGGCCAAAAAAATCGACAACTAATCGATAAGAGGTTTCCTTTATGATGATTGTCGATTTGTTAGTATTTAGATTGGCCTGGGAATTCTACCATATTTAGCCGCGTATAAAATTTATAGGCTATTTGCAAATGTATGTACGAGGTGTGTTCAAAAAGTATCGCGAATTTTGAATTTTCGCGGGTTACGTATATTCGAATTTCGATTTTTTTGTGGCGTTATGTTGGTACTCATGTCTCTCACTTATGCCGACAAGCTCGGCCATTTTGAATGTTCACTTAATTGTTGACAGCTGCTTTGCTTGCACGTGTTTTGGATCGTCTTCGATTTTAACCTATTCAGCCAAGTTCGGTCGAATGTGAAAGTTTTGCTGACAGTTTTCTTAAATTGCATGGGCGTGGTGCATCATGAGTTTTTGCCACAGGGAAGAACGGTCAATAAGGAATATTACCTGCAAGTTATGCGCAATTTGCGCGAAGCAACCCGCCAGAAACGCCCGGAATTGTGGAAGAACAAAAATTAGCTTTTGCACCACGATAACGCCCCTGCTCACACATCGTTGCTTGTGTTTGACTTTTTGGCCAAAAACAACACACTAATGATGCCGCAGCCACCGTATTCCCCAGATCTGGCCCCCTGTGACTTTTTCTTGTTTCCTAAACTGAAGAGGCCCATGAAAGGACGACGTTACGCTACGCTTGACGAGATAAAGACGGCATCGAAGGAGGAGCTGAACAAGATAAAAAAAAAAATATTTTTTGAAGTGCTTCGAAGATTGGAAAAACCGTTGGCACAAGTGTATAATATCTCATGGGGATTACTTTGAAGGGGACAAAATAGATATTCATGAATAAATAAATAATTTTTGAAAAAACACAAAATTCGCGATACTTTTTGAACACACCTCGTAGACTTAAACACGTGAAATTAAACAATAAGAGGTCTCATCGCGAAGAGCTGTTGTCTGTGTTGGGCGTCGTCACAAATCATGCTATTTCATCTAACGGTTGTTTAGTTTAGCTAAGCTTGATGAGAAAATGTTTAATCAACTTCTCTTCATAGGATAGAACAGCAGAATCAATGTATTTTAATAAACTTAGTTGAATTTGCACCCACGTCACTGTGGTTGTATTTTCTCGATTCTTACATTGTCAATAAGATATTTACGTCTAAAATTTTGATGAAATGTATTGAAAAATACAATTTTTTTTATACTTTATTAACCCAGATAAATATACCTATATACAGGTGTCCCGAGACCAGTCTCGATAAAAAAAACCCAGCTAATTATCCCGACGATTTCAACTATGAATTGTTAAGATAACATACCAAAATTCATCATGGTTTCAGAGAAAAAAAAATGTAAACTTTACATGATAATTTTAAATATTCCGCTCGCAATACCGGGTCATTGACCACGCTCAGTCAAGGCTACGGATATCGGTTGCGTTTTGGCAATTAACACCAGCGCTTTAATGGGGATGAAATATTTCCGTATTTTTGAATGGTCTCGGAAAATACCCTGTATATCTACTAACTACACTTTATTTTACAAAAAAGAAAACCACAAAACTAGATATCTGAGACGCATTAAACAGGTAATCAATTTTCCGCGAGTTAATACCTGACTGCGTTGCTTGGTAAACTTGATCCATGAATATTCAGTGACGTGACGGTCACCTCGTACATTGTGAACGGCACCAAATCGTTAATGACAGTTGAATTCTTATCACTCGGCACTTTGACTGAAATGCTGCGAATTTGAGCTTTGTTCCCATCCTTGTGCAAGCTATCAAAGTGCGTTTCTAAGTGTGCGTCGAACGTCCTGAGTGTGGTGATATTTATCATGTATTCTGTGACGGTTCCGCCGTTCTTGAGGGGTGTGCTCCAGGAAATGTTCACTGACTTTTCGTTTAAGCTGATCACGTCGATTTCTTCCGGACAGCTTGGAAGTATTTCTGAAAAAAAAAATTAACCGAGGTAAACAAAAATCACAAAAGCTAGGGAACTTAAATTAAACATACATTGTATCAAATTATATTGTCTCTAGTTTTAGGTTTTTTTAAATGAAATGTTTTAATTGAAAGTAAGATAGATGGACATATATTTATCATCTGACATTCCCTGTAATTTTCCTGCAATTTTTACTAATTCTTTGATTTGCTAGAATTAAAATAAAAATACCAAATAATTTCGGAGATAAGAGAGGGACATACATTTTTGATAAAAAATCATTATTAGCATCAAATAAATAAAATAAAAATATATTTTAAATCTTCTAAGAGAGCCATTTTCATCATAGTACTCGTACATAATTATTAAATTATATATATATATTCCAATGTTCACATTATTGTCCCCACACCCGATGAAAGAAAAAAATATTTTAGAATTATGCAATATAAATATATATGCGATCCTGACATTCTATACCAAACCACTACTTCGTATGACTAACCATTTAAAAGGTCACAGCATAAGTCCGAAACCAATAACCCAATGAAATTTCAATATAATTTTCTTAGCAATTATTATAACATATCCAATGATTTTTTTTAAAAATATTTTTGCATATTATTGCAATATAATAATTACCGATTCCTTCAACAATGCATGCCAACGTTTGATCGGTATATGCTGCACACGAGAAATGTGTTTTAATGTTATCGGTGATTGGAGTGTATTCTCCGCGACATACATCTTGGCAGATGTCAGGGACTCTTTCCTGTATACAGCACGGGACGTGATTGCGACTGTCTGCCATACATCTGTAAATGATCATATAATGTCTTTACTGAAAGTAATAGCTATCACTAAATACATGTCTGAAGAGTAAATATTGCCAGAGTGAAATGAAGCAAAGAATTCAACTCGGTTGGACATTCGTTTGGAAACCGCATTTCAGTCCAATGACCCAAGTATCAGTTTTGTAAATTCTGCAGATAAACCTAAATATAGCACTAGTTTACACCAATATCTAGATTTTACAGAATATAGAAATACAGAATAAGTATTGTGTAACTATTTTAACGTTCACATACTTAGTAAATTAAACTAAAAATAATGAATTAAAACAACCAAGTGCATACCATTTTGAAATATCAAAAAAATAAATGAACTTGTTTTAGAGATCACAATAAAATACACACATTATTGACTTCCTAGGTACATTTCTGGCGGTTAAGTTTAAACCACAGAGTAAGAACTGTCAAAAGTGACGGTTTTACAATAGACATTATTTTAGGCGCCCATTACAACGACGAAGCACAGCATTGGGCGTACAATGAATTACAGCGCTAAATAAATAGATTGTTTTGTCTAATCACACAATAACACAATGAAACACAACACAAGAAGGAACACAATGTAATTGAATCACTGCATTTTCAATACATTATATCTATACAATTTTATTTTCAGGATAATTTAATTTTTAAAAAATCCTTTCGGACACGCCGGAGGCGGAGGTAGATTTCACCGGATCAAAATAGGAGATAGACAAACTCCAATTGTACGAACTTGCATCAAAAATTGCGCGAGCTCAACCCGCTGTACCCTTGTGCAGCGAGAGTACATATACCGAATCCCTCTTTACACTGTGCCGCAAGAATTGCTCATATCAAAAATTGTTTCAAACAAAATTTGTAGGGAAATTATAGGAACGCATTTAACATTTTGCGCTAATTTGATCCGGTGCCTATTAAGAGAGATATGATTTTTTTTATTTTAAAAAACCAATGTTTCCCACCCCTGGAACCAATGGTTCGTGCTATCAAAAAAGTTATTTGGATAAGTTTTAGGCCCTTATCTGTGAAACAATATAAAATTGAAAAAAAATTATACAAAATGTCCTTTTTCGAAAAAACCCCTCCATTCCCGCCACCTGGTTTGATTTTGCCCACTAACGAATTGACGAGATTTTATGCCCTTAAATTTTATGTATCAATTTGAAAGTGATTGGTTTAAAATTACGGCAGTTATCGTGTCCACGAGAAAGTGATATAGATAGCTAGAGGGTTCTAGGGGATGTGAACGCGAAGATATGTCGAAATTTTCAAGTCATGACATAGTCCCATTGTAATAGGTAACTTTCCTAATGAAATCTACTTAAAACCTGTATAAAGTGTGCAACAAACCTAACGATCAGGCCAAACTCATTCTCGCAGTTCTCCGGCTCCTGCCCAGTGGATCCGTCGAGGATAGCTTGTATGCTACAGTATCCAAGGCAGCCGTGGCTGACGTTGCTGGCCACACAGCAATCGGTGTAGTTGTGGATTCTGGCTGACAGCGAAGGTGTCCGTCCATTGCTGGCATATGAATCCGTCGCGCCGATTTCCGGAGGGGTCAGAGATGGGGAAAGAGCCCCCGGAATCACTGATAAATGAAGGTTTCAGCATTGATTAGATGTTTGGATAGCTCATTTCTTAAGGCGCTATTTTTATTACGCCAATAGCCCAGACGCAAACTACGCTGAAACTTAAGGCGACGCATATTGACAGTATAAATTCGGTACTTTATTTTTATAGGGCGCCAGGTTTTACTCTCTGCGTGGTCAATAAGTAATTGTAGGTTTTTATTTAATTACAGTTTCGTAATATAGAAATTAAAATAATAAACTTTTCTATTTTTTAGACCCTTCAAGTGCCTTTCAATTACTATTTTTCCTAAGGTTCTAATTTCTTTTACAAGAGAGCAATTTAACTAAAAAAGAACTATTGACAGTTTATCATTTATTAAATTTCTCCCAAATATAATTGTATTATAAAAATCTCTCTTTACTATGTTGAAGGCATAAGATAAAGGTATCTAAACATATTTTTTTTATGATTATAAATAATAATAGTTAATAAAAATACAATTTTACTAGTAAATAATAATAAAATAATTTTATAATAATTTATAGCACTGAATATTCTTTCACATGTTTCTATTTGCGCACATAGATGAGTTTATGTTAATTTTAACTGACCAGTAATAAATAATAAGTTCTAAAAGCCGTGCTGTTATATTTTTGAATTTCGAATAAGTTATTTGAATGATCTATCGAACTGTCAATGTTTCATTAATCAGTAATAAAAAATGTTTTATTTTATTTATCTTTATTAGGGAAATAAAACAGTTACATGAGAACTTTAATGTAATTTATCTATATTATTCGACCAGTCTCCGATTTGATGTAAACGGCTATGGTTGCTTTTTAAGAGCATCAATCTACAGACAAAAAAAATTTTTACTTAATATAAATAACAGAGGAATATTTCAAGTATATAAATATATATTCTATATACCAAATAATTATATATGTATATGTTGATTATAATCCTCTAATATATATTAGTATATTATACCATATTTTTGCCAGAACCCATTTAATGTATTAAATGTCTTTTTTTTAATAAAATAAAATACACTGTCAATCAACTACATTTATCTGTTTGTTATAATATGTATGTAAATATATATTTTAACTTTTTATTACCTTATAATTCATATTTTTTTTCTCTAAGACGAAACGCTTCTCTATTGATAGTTGGCAATTAATTAAGAATTAGAACAGCTTGAACTGCCTTCTTTAGGACAGACATGTAGTCTAGGTATGAAGGTAGCGAACAGAGGTTGCAGTGGTGCCAAACGCTCACTGATAAAATACTATTATTAATGTGCACACACGAATCTGTTCTTATAAAAGTATCATGTAATTGTTGTCAAATAAATATACTCACCGGTCAACTTGTGGAAACTCCTGACCGGCGGGATGGAGTTGAGCTCGCAGACGTAGAGCCCAGAATCGTTAGCGTGTGCATTTCTGATGACCAGGGCCCAGACCTCCCCGCCGTTGGCCACTCGACTCGAACCGCCGGCCATTGGCTCTTCGGCTGAAAATTGGAAAAATATCAACACCAAGAAACCTCACAGTGGCGTGACTACAAATAGAAGCTGAAGCGGCTTGCCAAGAATCACAAAAAAAAAATAAAAAATAATCTGAACTCATTAAAATAAACTTGAGTAAACATATTCAGTAATTTGCACGAATTTCACGTTTCTATTATCGAGGGTCGTTGAAATGTTCAGGTTTGGACGCGGCCTTACATGACGGGGCGACGTCACGCGCGCAGTCATTGTGTTGTGTTTTCGCGCTGACCGGAAGTAGCCCGCAAATTGCTTCCTGCGCGACCTACCCTCGGGATATCGTTATCGATGGATTATTAATTGTCTTCGTTGAGAAGTTGAATATGGTTCAACGTCTTTCTTCGAGTCCCATCTCCATTCTGAAGTTCAGCGACCAATAACCTAAGCAGGTCTCTTCAAATCCTCATGGTTCATGTTGAGCAGCCATTTCTGCGTTGACCGCTTCTCACTTGCCCCTGTATTGTCTTCTATGAGAAGTCTAAGTCTCGCGTAGTCCTATTATATTAGCCACCATTTTTGATCAGCTTGTCGCGGAGGAACTGGGATAAACGTCATTTGTCATCAAAACAAGGCGTAATTTTATGTTGACCGTTATTCAAGCACATAAAAGCGACTTATTTAGGATTTTTACACTGTTTTTTTTTTAAGTACAATAATTTAAGTGCCAAATATTATTTTCGGAATGTTTAAAAACATATTTTGGTATATGTATGTTAGAATATAATGATTCTTCAAACACAGTTCGTATGGAGCCAAGAAACAAAAATATTCGAAAGTTCGCCAGTCGATTGATTAGCGTTCTTCCAGTTCGAAATTCCACACTAGGCGGCGGACATTTTATGGGAAAAGCGTGACATTTCGTGGGGAAAGTGCGTTACCATCATCGTGCAGGACTTGTATCCGATCGTCGTCGGCGATGGTCGACTTGCCGGCGGCGAGCAGCAGGTGGTCGCGCGCGCGGCGCCACGTGACCGCGCGGTCGGCCTTCCCGCGCACCACGCAGGTCAGCAGCGCGTGCTCTCCCTCTCGCACGGTCGTGCCGACGCCGCCGCCCATCCAGGGGCTCTCCGTCGTCGAGCTGGGCGGCGTCGTGGCTTCCTTCGACGAGTCGTCTGCGAACCAAAGACAATGCAATATTATTAAATTAATCTATAGCACAATAATGGATTGATTTTTGACGTTAGGCAGCTAGGCCCCGCAGGTGGGTTTAACGCCGCCTTCGGCGCTCGAAGCCTCGTATCTGCGGCACTGATCTTTAGGCCCTTCGGGTTTTTCGTAAGGGCGCCCGATAACTCTTGCCTTTGTTGACCTAGAAATTCCGAGAGCTTTCCAAGACATCTTCCTAGCATGTTACAGAAATAATTCCTATACCATCTTTCATCCCTTACTTCACCCTTTTAAGAGTTTTTTTTTAAAGTAGCATATTTACTTCCCCAGGGTTCAAGCTATATCCATACCAAGTTTCATCAAAATTGGTTCAGCGGTCTAACCGTTTTGCAATATTTTTTTAAAGGATAAACAATTCTCCCTATAAAGTAACATAATTGTATTAAACACAAACAAAAAATCCTTTAAAGACTTACTTGTAGAGTTTTACATTATACTTTTGAATGTATGAGATAATATATTTTTTAATTTCTTTATCAGTGTTAAAAAAAATAATATAAAAAATAATATACGGGTATAGGATGGGTCTTAAACCTCTATGTTAATACTTACTGCTAATTATTCCAATAAAAATAATTAGCTCAATTAATAGATTAAATCTGTTAAATATTTTGTTCTCTGTGGAATGTTTCTATTTGAGGAAAGTTGAAAATGGAGACCTAATTAAACTTAACTCCTTCGCCGGTTCAGGTCAAACCGAACGAAGTTGCCTTTGACGATCGCTGGTCAAAGCTTTGGAGTGGCTCAGTCAAACAGAAGAGCTCTCCTCGAGGGAATTTTCGATGTACGACCTCGGCAAAATTAGCAGCTGAAAGTGGCAACATTCTCATTCGCGCTGGGATTTTAAATTTAAATTCGTTAAAAAACATCGCTCGACATAACGAGTCCTGTAAAATTGAAAATCTCCGCATTGCATATGGGTAAACTCGACAATCTTGATGGTGATGCAAAAAAGCTGATGATGCATATGCATTCAAAAAAATATCAGGTGCAGCTCTCTACTTGAGCGAATACGTCTCAGGGTACTGTAGCGTGGCAACGTTGCCATACGCACATCACTCATATTCCCCTAAACATAGACAACACATTGTCTATGGTCAGCGCTCGGCCGCGGTACGGTCGAAGCGCGAAGTATCAAACAGTCTCAATAAACTCGCCGCTCACGCACTACGCCCGCCTATTATTTTACCTGTCGCGACCTTCATAGTGGAGTACCGGGTATGGTCTCGGAGATCCACACTTCCACGCCATCATTAATAATAACTACATTATAATCGGTACATTGGTGACCCCGACGTGATTCAAAAACCAAACTTAAACATGAAATTTCCCTTTTCTCTCGCTCCCCCTCTCTTCATCTCTCGTGCATTTCTTAGGCCAAACACAATTTTGTACTCACTCGGTTGAAATATTTAATTGGTTTTATTTTATACTTGTTAGTGGGTACCATCTGATATCAAATTATAATTATTTACGTCCACACCTTTGTATTTTATCGAAACATCATTAGCAACATGTTGGAAACAAAAGTAACTAAAAATATTTGATGATATAACCTTATTTTAGATGTGAATCGTTTTTGTTAAATTGCCACAAAACACGCTGATTGCTGCTTTTGATTCTATACGACTCATATAGTTTATTGAATTTGTGTTTGTATATTAATATTGTGCATTTATTCGATGCTGTTATATATATATATATATATATATATATATATATGTTTCAATAAATAAAAATATTTAACACACATAGGATGATAACAGAATTGATCAGATAATTTAAATGTCCATTTGTGTGCGTGTAATGGTCGCCTGTCCGTGGGCGTCGACTGATGGCGGTCGACCAAAGACTGATCGCTTGGCGGGATATGTAATCCTAATACTCGAATTTCCCCTATTATTATATTAATTACGCTCTTTGCTAAACTAAAGCTAAGATGTGGTGTTATAGACTAGTCAAAGTTCGTCGATAGCCAGGGCTGTTACCGCTCAAAGCAGAATTAACTTGTAGACCTAGAGCTCGCAATGATTTTTGAAATAATTATTTAAAATATATAGGTTGATGTTTTTAGAGGCGTGTTTTTCAAGAAGAGATAAAACGCATATAATTTGATGTTATGGCTAAGAATTTAGTTTTATTATAAAGATAAGGGTTTGCCATTATGTTTTAAAAATGATTTCGGGTAAGTGGCCGCCGCGGCTGACTCGAACAAATTCCAGCCGAGAGGCCCAATTTTCAACCACTTTTTGCAGCAAGTTGGGCCGTATGTCAGCAATAACGCGCCGAATATTCTCTTCCAAGGCGTTAATCGTGTCCGGCTTATCTGCGTAGACAAGCGACTTCACATAACCCCACAAAAAATAGTCCAGCGGTGTTAAATGGCACGATCTTGGAGGCCACGCCACGTTGTTCAGGAGTAAGTCTATTCATTATGAAATGGCAAACCAAACTGAGCATAAATCAAGTGACAGCTGTCAAAAACACCAACTACGAAAAAAGTAGTGCCAGATTAAAAACCACGCCTCTAAAAAAAACACCCTATATATACAGAGTGTATTTATATTTACTGATGTCCTTTTAGGGGGCAACAGGTCTAGTGAAATAATTATATTATTAAAAACTTTTCTACGAAGTGCTTCGCGAACGGCGCGGGCGCGAGATCGGGCAATGACCTCGGAAGGCTTTCATAAAATACAGCGCTAAAGCGATTCAATTAGTTGTGTATTTCAGTATTAACTTTCTTTTTTTTTTCATATTATTTATTATTATTCAATTCAGACATTTAACAGTTTCACGAAGTGTATTGTTAATAAACATACAAACACTTCGTAAAAGTAACAAAATAAGATTGAACAAATACTGACAATTTTGGAAAATTTGTTACCTTACTGCGTTTTAACTGTTATGTCTATTTATAATAACTAGTTGTTAGATCGATCGTAATTTATTAAGATTTTAAGTTTGAGTATTAATGAGGTTCTTATACCTCTATTTAGGGTGAATATACCACGATAATAATCATTGTATATATATATATATATATATGTATATATATATATATATATATATACTTTTACTAAAAAGTGGAAAAAAAATAACACATTAACAGCTTGTCTTTGTATTATTTTTGACACAAATCTATGTCAGTTTTATTTTTTTCATGTGAAAATGACACTTGACATTCATAGAAATATAAAATGGCATTATTAACTATTTTTTCTCAGACTATTGAAAAAGGAACATTAGAAATAACACAAAATCCTCATTCTATCAATCCGCTGTCAGTAGTATGAACGTTTTATTTTATTTAATTGAATGTATTTGTAACACATATTACATTTTTTTTCCTTCACGTAATAATATATGGATTGTGCAGTTAGCCATCCACTGCATTAGATTGATTGTAAATGGATAAAAAAAAAACAGTCGGAACTTAATAAACGTTTAGTTATTTGGTACATAATAATTGAATACATTCGCTGGCTCTCGAACTGCAGGTTAATTATCAACGGCGGGCTAAGGGCTATCGAAAGCGGATCACGCAAATGTCATTAATTTCTTTTCTCGCCCGTTCAACCCCAGCTTCCATTCGTTTGGCCGACTTTCATCTCAATTATCGGTTATTTGTCCTTTTTGCTCAGATTTGCTTCTAAGCAATCGGATCGGAGAAAAATACTTAACCCTTAAGTAGCCATCGGGTCTTTTACGAGTGCGACCTGCGCAACACCGACCCTTTACCCTATCAGCTTCTAGCTGCGGACATTTTTATATTATGTATAGTTTTTATGTTATTTGAAATGTATTTTATTTAATCATGTTACTATTTTTGGAAACGATTTTCCACAATGTGCACACAACACGTGTTTCATAAACATATCGTGGTTGCGTTGGAATATTGACTCAAAAGTCGCAGGTTCAAATCCGCACATGGTCAAACCACTTTTAACGTTTTATCACCACCATCTCCCCCTGACTCTATGACAGGCACATTTGTCCTAGTTAAGTAGGGCCTCAAATAATTGTATATGACCTAGGACAATTATGACCTAGCAATTATTTTATATAAAAAAAATATATAAATGTGTTTTTCAATACAAACGCATATTGCTTCGCTCATTACTCGAATCTCGTAGCTCGTATAGTACACGCGCTCTTTTTAGAATATTTTTACGGTATTTGAGTTTTAATAATCATTATTTTCTTAAATATATTAAAAAAAAACACAATTTTTCGAGAAAAAAGTTATTTAAAGTGAATTTCATAAAAAAAATCGCAAAACAAAACGTCTCGACATATGCTAAATTGTTTCTTTATAAAAAGGAAAATTGTAAATCTATGTAGCAATCATTGAGCTTTTTAATTGCCTGATTATAGCGTTTTTTTTTTGCTCGCGCTGGTCACGAGTCACCGCCTCATATAACAGCATGCTTCAAAGACACTCATTATAAATTGCCCGACAGAAGTGCTCTTGAAATCTTTATGTTTTTGCAGAATATTTATTTATTTAATTATCTATATCGTCATTGTGCAACTTAATAGCACATTGTGCTATTAAGGTTATGCACAAAACAATAGTTTTGTGCATAACCTTAATAGCACAATGTGCTGTTCTAAGGAGATGCCAATCATTTATAGATCCAGTTTAGGATTTTGACGCAAGCTTAATAAACTTGACTTCTTAATAAACCTTCTTTGTATGTAGGCTTTGGTCAAATCTTGCAACCTGAGTTAGAACCGCTTCCTCTTATCCTACGGAGTTGAAATTTGACATCTGATTCTACACCCAGGAATGGCTCCAGATTAAGGAACTCCTCAACGGTCATCAGCACAGACACGGAAGTTTGTATACGCATTCAAGCACTTAAATACAAGCTTGTCTTTAATAATGTTTTTTTAATATTAATTTATTAATTATAAACCCTGCTTATCACGGCCAAATGCTGAATGACTTGAAACGTCAAACGGTATGTGGACTGCAATCTATGCATTTTCGACACAATGGATGTCTGAAATATGAGAAATGTGAGAAATAGTGGGCTGCATTTGTCCAGCCGATAATTGAATTTCTACGGAATGTTGAAGTGTGCGAATCGTCTATTAAGCGTTTTCGCATAGCACTGGATTTGTAACTGAAATGCTGAGTCAGCGGGCACGAAAATGTACTTTTTTTACAATAAGTTTATTCGTTATAACGGAGGGATGAAGGTTTGATTACAGACATATTGCAATGGCGGGTTTAGACCTTCAATTCAACTGCAAATTCAAATTAGACCTTAATTAAAGTTGTAATATCGCCATTAGCGGTAGTTGTTAATAATCGGACAGTCAGCCCTGTTTCGCTCACCAACTCGTCAGACAAAAGGACTAGAGAAGCGAAGTTTAAATTGAATCCGGGGGTGGGGGTTGGATGGGGGTGGGGGGGGGGGGGGTTGGGGGAGATTGGAATACGCTCGCGAGGCAGGACGCCACGTCACGTCAGGCGCAGCATCCGACCAATTGGTCCTCCGCGGATTCTGCGCGCCGCCCGCCCCCGCGCGTCACTGTCAAATCAGCCGACGCCAGCAGAGACACGCTATGAAACAAAGCATTCGCACCTACCCTCCCTGATTTTGTAAAGAAACCCCTACACATTTTCCCCCAGGTAGTGAATGGATCCGATTGCGACACGCTCGTTCGGGAGTGATGTTATCGTTCGGCCGAAGGCTGACGTTAGATTACTTCTTTAAATAAATGTCTGTCGAATGTCGATGCCAGTATTGGGTATTAATCATTTTAAAATGTAGATTACATTAATATGCAGCTGATGTCAAATTAAATCAACTAACAGAAGTTTTACTGCCAACGAGCATTCATTCTATTCACTTAGCGGTGACTGAATGCCTATACAAATTTCGTGCCTGTGCTGTTGACCGTTGAAGAGTTCTTTAATCTGGAGGCAATCCTGGGTGTAGATTCAGGTCATGATTACCATAAAAATGCATTGTCATTTGAACTGAACCCACATGGCAAATTTCAACGTCGTAGGATAAGAGAAAGTGGTTCTAATTTAGCTCGCAAGATTTGATTTAAACCGACGTGCAAACTCTACAAGCTTGTAAAAATATATACCAATTGTGTCACAAAATTCAGATTTTTTTAAATCATAGATAGAAACACCCTTGATCAAGTCACCATTCAAACAAAAATAAATAAATAAATAAATCTGTTTGCGTCGAGGGTCAAAAAAAGCAATATACAGGCTGAATTTATATTCCCTGATGTCCTTTTAGGGGGTTGACCACAACTAACTGGTCTCACGAAAAAAAAATCATACTAAAATATTATTGTAAACCTTTGTTTTTCTTAGTACTTCGCTAACCGCTCACTGGCCCTCTTCGCGCCATGCGTTCAACCACATTCTCAAACATTAGAACTGTTTCTATTAAAGTTCGATTTTCTTATTCTCCTATTTTGGAAACAATTTTACAATACTTTTTGCTGATTAATGTTTGACTAGAGGTCGCTCAGTGGTCGAAATTCATTAAACTTTTATGTTTGAGCATTATTGAGGTTCTTATACCTTTTTTTTATTTTGTTTTATTACTTTAACTGCGAGCGTGTACAAATACGCCATTAGCGTGTGTTGTTTGCCTTAATTCCCTGTAATATCCATGAAATTTTAAATTTAATGTTAGCAATAGTTGAAATTAAAAATATTAGTAACTCTGAATGCAGTGACATCAGATTCGAAATATTTTGCATTGCAAAACCTGCATTGTAAATGCATTAATCCACAATCAAAATTATTAAAATTTCTCTGAATGGCATTCAGCGTACATTTAAATGTATCTCTCAAAATAATTGCAATACTATTTGCACTATTTAAATTTGCATTTGTCCTATTATCATTTCGACATTCACGCGAATATGCCTTCTTCTTTGTGTCTCACGTCAGTTCAATCTGGAGGCAAAAATTGGCATCACTTTTTTGACTCATTCTGTCAATCTGTCAGTTGGTATGAACGTTTTATTTTGTTAATTTAACGTATTTATAACACATATTATAGATAATTTTGAGTTTCTGCAATTTTTCTCCATATAAACTTTAACCATGCCTAATCTCTCACTCCTCCGTGCGCGGTACAAGTTTTCCCTTCACGTATTTCCCTTCGTACAATAATTTTTACGGTAAAAGAAAACTTCCTTATTTAATTCCAACTCTATTTAACAAGTTGCCAAGTTCATGGAAAGATAGAGAAAAAAAAACGTTAGTCAAAAATGACCTAAAAACGAAATGCTATGAATTTGATAACGAATAATACCGAGATTGGACACTTGATAAATAAGCGCAAAAATTTAGTTACTTTAGATATTTATCTCTACTTACTATTATTAAAATATAATTTGAATTGTCCAAAATCCTTAAAAACTATTATATTACTTATTATTGTATTATACTAATTTGCTAGTCTCAATAATGTTTTAGATTTAAGTAAAACAATTTAAATATTAAATTGTGAAGGTGAAGCATGCTCTGTAAGGACCTACTCAATAATGGAACCTACAAAACATGCTTCGCTCAATGATTTCCAACTGATAAGCCTTTGGCTTGGTTGGATCTTACATAATATACAATGTTTAAATAAATGAATAAAAATAAATAAAATATATAGATTGTTGGTATATTCAACCCCTAAAAGGACATCAGTGAAGATAAATATACCCTGTATATGGTGTCCAGTGGATAAGTTTGTTTGGTTTTAAACCATTTAATCCTAGAAAACCCCATAAAACATCCTAAAAGAACATCAGTGTTTTAAATTCACTTTATATTGTTGTTACTGAAGAGGCAATCCTAGGTGACTGTAAACTTGGGCGAAATCTTGTAATAGAATAAAGGATACTGTGGAAAGTGGGTGAGATGGTCGTCGCTCCTAAATGTGACCGGCATCGTCACTGAATATTTGATGATATTGCGACAGCGCTGGACCCGTCGCGCTGGAGCCGAGCAAACGAGCGATTTGACAGGTCATGGGGCGATCAGCGACAGGTCATGGATTCAGCGATTAAACGGGTCGAATCTCGCGAGAAAACGGCCAGGGTTGCTTTTTTGGCATGTAAATAAACGGATTATACAGAATACAAATAACCAAATTACTTATAATAATAAATACACGCTATTGTTAAAGTGCGTAATGCCGTTAATGGACAGATTGATTGGGTAATTTGCAGATCACCTAAACTCAAACGTTAAATAGCAAAATCTTATCCTTATGTTTTACAAAATATTATTATGGAGATACATTTAAATGTCTGTCAATATATGTATATTGTATATTACATAATTAATTGTATATTATGTGTACCACCCGAATATTTTTATTTATATTATTAATTTACAATATTTAGAGGATAGTTTTGGTGGTACTGTTTGAAAAATTAATGGTTAAAAACGGTCGCATTTCATTCGAATTGACCCGGTAAAAAAAGTATTGTATTACAATGGACGGGGATAGTAGCTTCTTAACCATGAATGTATAGAAGCCACCATCTCCGTCCTTTGACTATTTGTATTATGTTTATTTATTTATTGTGGTTTCCCGACAGAAATTGTGCCCAAAAACAGGTAACGACGAAAAAACAATATAAATTGAAGTGCATATAAAGATAGTTAGAGGTAAAAAAGAATAATAATATTAAACGCATTTTTAAATAAGATCAATTTAAATAGAACTACAAAAAAACTAGGATTTTTGTCAGTGGTTTTTCTATGTTCATCGAAAAAGGATCAATTTAGGAGAAGTTGGTGTTAAATAGTCTGAAGGGATGTAGGGCCTAGCTGAATCTATAAAACGGTGTATAGAAGCAGTTGATATTATATGATAACTACGGGGTGTCATAGTCATTCTTATCACAATATAGGTTTTTATCATAAAGGAATGGTCATTGCTACCAATATAAGAAGGCTTACAAAGTTGGAAGATATCAGAGCAGGCAGGTTCATTCACTAAGGTCTTATAGTATAAATTAGATAATCTGAATTAATTACGCTTTTTAATTAGTGGCACCCAATTAAGAATAATATTTTATTTTTGAAATCCCAATTGCCCCCAGTGTCCCCTCTCTGGATCGGCCAAAGGCGTCGTATGTCAAAGTTTTGCTGCTTCAACGAACACCCTATTACTAAATGTGAGTATAATATGAGGTACTGAAAACCACGACAGTTCTTAGATTTTTCCACTTTTTCTGGTCTATCAGATGGTCGCGTCAGGTGATCGGATCTTCGCGCGGAGTAACTGTTGTGCCTTTGTGGCGCTTTGAATATCGCTCGAAATAATTTCAAAATTGAAGCCCTAATCACTTTAAGTCAGGGGCGGATCTATTAAAGTGTCCAAAAGTAATTAACGAGCTTAAAATGCTGGCTTGACTGGGCCGACGTGCGCGCTCACCGGCCCTGTGGCTGCGGACTGAGTGAAAGGGTGCGCAAGATTTAAGGGCTGGCACATACGGGTATATTTACGATTAAAATATTAAAAAAAAAAACCAAGGGTGTTCCAAAACCATTCCCGAAGATTTAAAGGGGTGTATATGCTCCCTATTACGAGTAACAAATTATGTAAAAAAAAACGAAAACATTTTTTCTTAAATTTATACATTTCATTACAGCGCTGGTGTCAATTTCCTTCAGCATGGCGAAACGAGATAACGACCGCGTTTTTCGTCGTTATCTCCAATTAGCTGTTTTTATTATCGGAAATGGTCTTGGGACATGGCGTGTCAATGGCTACGTACCA
Source organism: Neomicropteryx cornuta (assembly GCA_020383195.1). NCBI lineage: Eukaryota > Metazoa > Arthropoda > Insecta > Lepidoptera > Micropterigidae > Neomicropteryx > Neomicropteryx cornuta. Next base: position 623,940 of record JAHKQU010000030.1, read on the forward strand.
AACATATATTTTTAAATAATAACAAATTCTAAAAGTCATTTACATTAGAATTAGGCTCCTACACAAATTTGTACTTTAAAATGTATATATTTATTATTTGCTAACTAAAAAAATACAAATAAAATTCAATCAATCTACCGACGCTAACGTTGGATTAGCCAGCAATTTGATGGCTAACCCAACCTAACATTTTGCGACAACCCTAGGCGGAATGGCCTCAGGGATAGTACTAATACCAACAGCCATGCAAGCACACGGATTAAAAGGGCATCGCGTAATAAAGCCTAAATTAAAACTTTATGGTTCGGAAACATAATTGACAAGCGAACAGAAAGCTCGCCAAGTGATGTAATTATAAACTTTACTTTGTTTCACAATTTTAGATTAGACGAGTATATGAACGTCGATATATTATAGGCGGACTATTTTATTATACGATTACTGTTTTAACAGCTGGTTTAATAAATAAAATAAATAAAAATATGATTGAAAATATACAGAGAAAATTTATAAAATACCTAAACTATAAGACAGTAGAATGCCTATACGTTTATTAAGATGCTACTTTAGAATATGCTATTGAGCCACTAAATGATCGACGAATTATAAGGAATACTATATTTTTATACGACACGATTAATAATAATCTCGATAACATCGACATTCTTCTAAATATTTAATTCAACGTCCCTTCACATAGAATGCGAGAATACCCTCTTTTTTCGGTCCCGCGATACAAAACAAACCCTAACACGGCAGTCACACGATAGTGTCGCCAATATGATGAATTATTCTCTTCGTTTGATATATTTTTATTAAATAAATAAATACCCATTTCATCTTGAGTTGCGAAAAACTTAATATAAGAAACCCAACTTGGCAATACGGCCCAACTTGCTGCAAAAAGTGGTTGAAAATTGGGCCTCTCGGCTGGAATTTGTTCGAGTCAGCCGCGGCGGCCACTTACCCGAAATCATTTTTAAAACATAATGGCAAACCCTTATCTTTATAATAAAACTAAATTCTTAGCCATAACATCAAATTATATGCGTTTAATCTCTTCTTGAAAACCATGCCTCTAAAATCATCACCCTATATAACATTATTTTCTTTCCTTTGGCATCTGGCAGTTTAAACTATTAATGTTTCAAAGTATTCTATGTTAAATATATTGCGAGTGTAATTTAATTTTAATCTTTTGATGCATTTCTGTACTTTAGCGAAAACCTGTCATCAGTTAAATTTATATGTATCTTTTGTTATAAATTGTACTGTAGGTTTTCTAAATAAACAATATATAAATATTCTCGACAGTAGGATTTTTTTACACAAACGAATTGCCTTCTTTAAGACACTTAAATCCAGTTAAGGCAGCTACAAGGCAGTTGTTTTTTTTAATTTGTTACAAATTTTTAAAGTTTTTATTAGGCAGTTAAATGTCGAAAAAAAATGGATGTTAAAAAAAAATCCCTCAGTAGTTTGGCACGCATTCGGGAAAGTATTCTCTCTAAAATGACGGTAGATTCGAAAAAGGGATCAAAGCGTAATTTTGAAATTCAGTAATATTACGGGTAGTCCGATCTCTAATATCATTTTATCCTTATATTTGACACAACCTGGTTGCATGACTTTTAATGTTAGATAAAAAACAAGGTGTTTTTATAATCGACATTAGCGCTTTCAGTCTGGTTAACGATTATTGATATTAAAAATAAAATTCTGTTTTTACATAAGACTAAGGGAATATTACATGCACTGAGATGTTGGCTCTCAGTGTTGTAGAGTTAGAGAGTTTTCAGTAGGCTCAACCAACGTATGGTATGCCTGACTGAACTCCGGTTAACATAAATAAACTGCTTTGTAAGCGATGCCGAACAGTCCGGTAAAGAAACAAAATAGCGAAAGGTGTGTTTGTTGTTTGGTTTGTTTGGTTGACGTAAGAAAACAGCTTTGTAATGTGTACTCAACTTTTCATTGATATAGGTTACAAGAGAATTTTGTTAGGTGAACGATTTATCAATCTACAGGAATTGGTTTGTACAATCTATCGTCCAGATTGTACAGATTGTACTAAAATTCAGTAGCCACAACAAATTTTGACTAAACCACATTTAGATATTTTTTTCAGTGTAGAAATAAAAATAACATGACCGTCTCTAGTAAGTGAGCTTTTGTTTTTTATCCTACTGTAACGGGGTTTTGGTGGTAAAACGTGTTTTGTAACGTATTTTGGTGCATTTTGTTGAAGTTATTCCCAACAAATGGCTAAAACTAAAAATACCACAATATTTTACATATATTAATTTAGTACTTTGCTTAAAAAAAAACGAAATACACCTTATTATAGTAATGAAAATAAATGAATAAGAAAGTGTTGTTTTTTTCTCGCAACGATTTTCTTTTAAGTTGTGTAAGTGACGCGAACCTAATTTTTCTTTCTAAAGATAGACAATATAATAATCTAGGATATTCCTTTAAAAAAAACATTTTTTCAAATGATAATAATTATTTAAATACAAAAAACATGTTTCATCGATTCCAAATGTAACGAATTCGCGCTCGGCGAGTATATCCGTCTCTTTTCTACACGTCAATGTTCGAATAAAGCCTACTCTTTCTAATCCCGAGGACACATGCGTCCCGGGGCGCCTGAAGGGTCTAAAACTAAAAGTTAAAGACTTGTATGTTAGTCGACCACCTAGGGCGGCGCCCAATCGGAGAGTGCGGTGAGTTAAGACTGAAAGTTCCGTCTTCAATTATGAAAACTAAATATGCAAAATTTACGCTGCCGCGACGTCGCCAAAATTCTCATATAATTCCATCGGGATATTAAACGATTGCCAGTTGGCAAATCGAATCAAAATGATGGCTTCACCAGCTCGGCGCACATGTCAAATCATTTAATGATCAAATTAATATCCCTCGTTTAATGTTGCCCGTAACCGTTACATTTTCCTTACCTATCACTGATTTCTGCGCGTTATTCGAAGAGTTGAACTACATTCACCTTGGTTCATATAAATTACTTACAAGACGGTATTATGGGATTACAAAGATCGATTACAATGTCCAGAAATATGATTATAGCTAAGAGCGTGGGAATATATATTTATTTAAGGCGAAGCCAAAGGATAAATATTAATTTTGATTTCTATGGGTGGTATTTGGTAACCATTGGATACTTAATCATAAAAAAATATGCTTAGATACCTTGATCTTATATCTTAAACATAGTAAAGGCAAATTTTTGAAGTTCAATTCTTTTTCGGAGAAATTTAAATAAACGATAAACTGCCAATAGTTGTTTTTTATTTGAATTGCTCTTAGAAAAAAAAAAACAGTATTTGAAAGAAAAATGAAGATTCAAAACATACAAAAATTTGTTTTTTTAATTTCTCATTATGAAACTTTAATTAAATAAAAACCAACCAACCGCGCAAAAAGAAAAACCTGACGATCTATAAAAATTTAACTAATATCAAGGTTGACTGTCAATATGATGCGCCTTCATAAGCCCATGGGCATTATAAGCCCTTTAATCAACCTCTATTAGGGCACTCTATTTTATCTAATTTCTATAGGGTGTTTTTTTTTAGAGGTGTGGTTTTTAATCTGGCATTACTTTTTATGTAGTTGGTGTTTTTGACAGCTGTTACTTGATTTATGCTCAGTTTGGTTTGCCATTTCATAATGAATAGATTTACTCCTGAACAACGTTTGCAAATAGTGCAAATTTAGAAAAATTCACTCTAAACTTTTTTTAAATCACTCTAAAATAAAGTAAAAATCGCGACGTGGGCCTGTGGCGTGGCCTCCAAGATCGTGCGATTTAACACCGCTGGACTATTTTTTGTGGGGTTATGTGAAGTCGCTTGTCTACGCAGATAAGCCGGACACGATTAACGCCTTGGAAGAGAATATTCGGCGCGTTATTGCTGACATACGGCCCAACTTGCTGCAAAAAGTGGTTGAAAATTGGGCCTCTCGGCTGCAATTTGTTCGAGTCAGCCGCGGCGGCCACTTACCCGAAATCATTTTTAAAACATAATGGCAAACCCTTATCTTTATAATAAAACTAAATTCTTAGCCAAAACATCAAATTATATGCGTTTTATCTCTTCTTGAAAACCACGCCTCTAAAATCATCACCCTATATTTAATTTTAGAGTCTTTTTTTTTAGTAATTGAAAAACATTTTTCCGATATTACTTGCTGAGGCGAGTACAATTAAATTTGCGTATATGTACGCGTAAAAATGTTTACACATCACACATAGAAACCTTGTATTTTGCACTACGCACTGATTATTTATGCAAAATATAGATATGAAACAAGATGGTTCGTGAGCTCTCAATGGGTATAAATAATTAATTGAATATTTCGTTGTATAGTTAAGAATTTACCATAACTAAAGTTACACCGTTTTGTCACACGTCCAGTCGCACGAATCCAAGTCAATCTTTTGAAAGAAAGGAGTTTCAAAAAAGTGAGATTTGCTAATCGCGCAAAAGCAACCATGCATCCGTAGAACGGTAAAATGTACCTTAATCGGTTAAATTATCGGTAGAATTGTGAAAAGTGTTGTCACGTAATGAATATGTAATAAAATATATATTATATCAATTTTATTAAATAAGTAAAAAGTGGGAACGAACTAGTTCAAAAACTAGTGAACAATCAAATGAACCTGTATGTTTAGTTTATAAATAAAGAATATTAAAATTAAAATAATAAAAAAAAAATTGTTTGTCAGCCATTTGCGATGTCAAAACGTCGGTACGCCACACGTTAAGGGTGACTGAATGGGCGCCGCATTCATACTAATAATTGAATTAGAGCGTTTTCCCGACATTTCCACGTCCAGTCGCATGAACCCAATTCGCTCTAAATATAAACAAATAAATATTACATGTAATACATACATAATATTAGTAGTAAGCATTAAAAAACGTTTGATCCAGCCCCCGAGCAATTGATGCCGTACGCAGGCATTAGAAAAACGTTTGATGCCGTACGCGGGCATTAGAAAAACGTTTGATGCCGTACGCGGGCATTAGAAAAACGTTTGATGCCGTACGCGGGCGTTAGAAAAACGTTTGATGCCGTACGCGGGCATTAGAAAAGCAATTGACGTGGAACGCAGGCATTCATACTACTAAGAGCGATTGCTAGATCTGACGTACGCTGTCAACGTAATCCTGCGGTGTAACGTTCCCTAGGACTGATGCAGCGAGGGTTGCGGTAGGGTTAATCCCGCATCCGACATGCGTTCTCCACCCCTCTCGGGCTCCCGTTCGGCACATCTCGACGTCCCGGGGAATGCGACGCCGGAATGTTAATTAAACGAAGATAAGACGGCTGGGTATGTTTGCCTAATGGGGTGTATGAGAGGCGCTTGCAGACGGAATTCCACACTGAAGGTGTGAGGGCCATTTCAGGTGACGTCCTTTAACTTTCAGCGTCTGATTTATTTCAGCGATTTGACCGACATGTTCATAAATCTTGTAAATGAGAGATTCGATACCTAGCGACTTCACTCGCACTTAATTACATTTTAGGATACCTGTCAAAATGAGCACCGTTAGAGGCGTTTAATTATTATTAGTTAGTTCAATGATTTAACAGTGACTGGTTGGAATAAAAAAAAACATTCTTAGAATTCTTATTATAAGGACTAAGAATATGAATTATTACAGCGCTAGGAATTTTGCTGTATGTATTTTAACCTAGTTACCTAGTCACGTCTATAAACTGCATAGACCTCGCCAAATCAAAATATGTCCGTTATGATAAAGGTGAGCAATCAGAGATCGTGTTTTAGGCGTTAATATATTGACCCAAAGGTCGGGTTCGAATTTGCATATGGTCATACCAATTTAATGCTTCATCTTCCCTGACTCTAGCACAGGCACATGTAGCCTAGTTGAGTAGGGCTTAATATAAGGTCATAGCAGTTATTTAAGAAAAATAAATCATTTAATCAGAAGCTTTGCTACGCAATTTTGGTGCGAACGGGTTACGGTTGCTAGCTTCAATATTCCAGCTTGTATCATTCGGCGGTGAACCAAACATTTCCCTACTTGCCACCCCATGGATCCTGCGCCCCATATTCTGATGAAGCGTGATACGTCACCATTTTTTGGAAGTAAAACCTGTTGAGGCATAATTTATCCTAGGCAGCGAATGAATCTAATGCGATACGTTCATTCGGATAATGTCGGTGCACCCAGCAGTCACGTTGATTTTATTATTATATAAATAAACAGGCATGCGGAAACATTGTGTAGTCACCAGTATGGCATGATACCGTTAAAATGTAAATGGTGCCAAATGTACCTAATCAACTTCTTTACGGAAGTTTCATTTTTGTCTTTAATTTACTTTTATCAGAATTTCTATTTGTTTATTTATTTAGGAAACACAGTAGGTACTTATGATTTTGCAATATGTCTAAAAGTAAAACTTTTCATATTATAAACATATGATGAACAGATTTAAAAGAACCCATTTAAAAAGTATTTATGGTTAAATAGCCTGTCTTTAACTTGGCATCTCTGAAGATGCCAAGTTAAATAGACAAAAAATTTTTTCTATGTTTTATTTTCAAAACCTCGATTTGTAAAACAGAAGATACGTTTATCATTATTAATTTCAAAAACTCATAAATGTTAAGAGATTTGTTAGCTGTTTCAATAGTTAAATATTACTTTATTCCCATCGTTCAATTAGGAAATGTTATCAAATTGCTTTAATCCAAATATGATTACGTACGTGCGGTTTCAGTCATTCTAAGCGAGTGACGCGCCGCCATCTTGAGTTCTCATTGCAAATGGCTGACAAGCATTTGGTACATAATGCCACGATTACATTTTAAACTATCAAGATATTGTAAATTGTATTTCTTAAATACCGTTTAGATTTAATTTAATGTCTATATATATATATATATATATATATATAGAGACATACTTGTCTGAACATAAACATTATATGCGACATTGTATATACATGTACATATTTATGTATTTTAATTTTAATTTTTAATTTTATTCTTTTTTCTTACAAATATACATTTTCATATTTCTGACATTCTCAGTTGTAGCACAATACAACACTGCCTTCCTTAGTACAGACATAGTCTAGTAAAGAAGGCAGGGCACAAAATGTAGCAGTGCTAATCGCTCCCGGTGCATTTGTAATATTCATTTATAACTGTGATTTCTACTACTACATTTCTATTTTTTTTTGTCAAATTAATTATGTACAATAAATAAATAAATAAAAAAATTGAAACATTTAAATTGTGTAAGCTAAAAATGCATTTCGTTGAAATGAGACTGGCCGCAGCAGGGCGCTCTGGAGACGCGATATTTCGCCCGTAAGCCTCAGCACTTCATAAGACGTTGCTGGGGGTAATCCCGCCCATGCCTTTGCCCTCCCCCCCTACCTTATCCCCCTCAACGGAACGCACACATGGTAGGTAAACTGATGAGAAATTCGCCGCATATCGTAAATTTAACTATCTCGGGTGTAAATAACGCGTCCGACCCAAGAAGGTCTCGCCTACATTCGAACCACACAATTGGCCAGCGCCCCGTTTCGAAAAGCAAATATATTTAAGGCGCCACCAGTCCCTAAAACGTGTTTTTGTAACGTATTTTGGTGCATTTTGTTGAAGTTATTCCCAACAAATGGCTAAAACTAAAAATACCACAATATTCTCCATATATTAATTTAGTACTTTGCTTAAAAAAAAAACGAAATACACCTTATTATAGTAATGAAAATAAATAAATAAGAAAGTGTTGTTTTTTTCTTGCAACGATTTTCTTTTAAGTTGTGTAAGTGACGCGAACCTATTTTTTCTTTCTAAAGATAGACAATATAATAATCTAGGACATTACTTAAAAAAAAAACATTTTTTTCAAATGATTATAATTATTTAAATACAAAAAACATGTTTCATCGATTCCAAATGAGTCGGCGAGTATATCCGTCTCTTTTCTACGCGTCAATGTTCGAATAAAGCCTACTCTTTCTAATCTCAAGGACAAATGCGTCCCGGGGCGCCTTAATAAATAAGGTGAGGATCAGGTTCACCACACACACACACACACTTATCCTAACCAATTCCGACTCAGTAGGAATGCAAATAGAAATGAATAAATGACTGCTAATAGCTTCGACTCGATACAAAGTAAAGACTAGTGTGTTAGTTTGACTATCTAGGAAGGTGAAGACCGAAAAGTACTGTCTTTGATTATGAAAACTAAACCGTGAGAAAGGAATTTATAACTCGTCTCAGGACGGTCTAATTTGACGTCACAACTTATGAAAAGCAATTTAGCATTTTTCCAAACGGGGCAAATGCTTGTGACTTTCAAGAAGGAATTCGCAAACTAATTAAGACAATAGAAAACTTCCAGTTAAACTGGATGTGAGAACTGTATATCTGCCAATTTCACAGGTGTTAAATATGCTTACGTTACCAACGTCACCAATGTTACCTACGTTACCAACGTTGCCAATTTCACAGGTGTTAAATATGCTTACGTTACCAACTTGTGGCAGCGGCATATAGCCAGGGTTTAGAAAAATAAACGGTTAATCAAAAACGGACCTCACCGTCGGGGCCGCATTCAGGTCATCTCGGTTATTTCTTCATACAAACCACAGAGCACAGAAGTACCTAGAGAAGCTACTATCCCCCTCTTCCGTACATTATGTTTGAACCAGCTCTAAGACGTAAGCCCCATATTTGAGAGCACACACATAACTGTCTGTGCACCTGTTTGCGCACGTTCATGTGGGAAAATTGTCTAAAAAAGTAATAATATTATGTAAAAATAGCTATTTAAATACTTATAAATAATATGATATATAATGGTTCTCCTAAACAGCTTCTAAAATAACGTTTTTCACACTTTAAATAGGAGCTAACACACGCTCGCACGTAAGGATCATAGAGTGCCCTCTCCAGGTACTTCCCTGCTCCGTGATACAAACGCTGTAGTATTGTCACTCTTATTTGTAGATATAGAAGAGAAATAATACTGGGTCTCTCGTTATATTGACTTTTAAAGCATTAAAAAAAAAATATTTCATAATTAAGGCATGGTTTATTTCATAATGATGCGAATTCAAGTAGGTATTTTGAAATACATTGATTCTGTGTTTCATAATTAACCATCAACGGTACAAATTGTTAATGCGTTAGATGAGGCGGAATAATTTAAAGACACGTGCAAGACAGAGAAGAGCGCCACCAGAAAGGTAACTCGCCGGTCGAGAGATAAACGTGAATACCTTTTTTAATCCAAAGTGCGTCGTATGTGACAGCGGGGTTGAATGAGGCTGCGAATTGAGCGAGGTCGCACATTTTAGAGTGCCCGGTATCTCCTGACCCTATTATCTGCTAACAACGGTACATCCTTAGATAGCCACTGAGATGCTGTTGATATCTTTTATCTTAAGTATATTATTTTAAAAATATCTCGGTTTCCCAGTCAATTTACAATTTCAATTTTTAATGTTGCCAGAAGCAACTTATTTAGGGTGTTTTTTTTAGAGGCGTGGTATTCAAGAAGAGATAAAACGCATATAATTTGAGTTATGGCTAAGAATTTAGTTTTATTATAAAGATAAGGGTTTGCCATTATGTTTTAAAAATGATTTCGGGTAAGTGGCCGCCGCGGCTGACTCGAACAAATTCCAGCCGAGAGGCCCAATTTTCAAGCACTTTTTGCAGCAAGTTGGGCCGTATGTCAGCAATAACGCGCCGAATATTCTCTTCCAAGGCGTTAATCGTGTCCGGCTTATCTGCGTAGACAAGCGACTTCACATAACCCCACAAAAAATAGTCCAGCGGTGTTAAATCGCACGATCTTGGAGGCCATGCCACGTTGTTCAGGAGTAAGTCTATTCATTATGAAATGGCAAACCAAACTGAGCATAAATCAAGTGACAAAAACACCAACTACGAAAAAAGTAGTGCCAGATTGAAAACCACGCCTCTAAAAAAAACACCCTTATATGTAGCAATTGTAGATTTTCAACGTGAAAAATACATGTCATAGCCTCGAGACGTTGTCACTATATGAGGGTAGAAACATACAATTAAGCCAAGCAAGGAGGAAGTTGTCGCTAAGCGTTCGCCGTCCATATAAATAACCTGGCGCTGCCTCTGTTTTATGCTCGGCACGGAAGGTGTTAACACTGACGTATAGTCACGGGGCCAGCGACAAGTTCAATCGTTCCGTCCGAATTTTTAATTTTATAGAAAGCACGTGGATTTTGATTATGAAGGGGCTTTATCATATCATAAAATGGTGTCACTTGAAAACAGACGTGTACATCACAAGCCCTTAAGGCAAAACCAAAGGATAAATATTAATTTCGGTTAATTTAGACATTTTTGAGGAGTTTCTTCGTCTGGGGCAATTCCTGGGTGTAAAATCAGGTCATACTTACCATATAAATGCATTGTCATCGGAACTAAACAAACATGTCGCATTACAACTCCGTAGGATAAGAAAAAGTGTTTCTAAATTAGCCTGCAAGATTTAAACTAACCCTACATACAAACATTGCAAAATAAATAAAAGCTTGTCAACAATATGATGTTTTCTGTATCCACCAGCAAAAAAATATAACGCATAAATATAAAATATAATATACTAAATATAGTCATATATAAATTAATCAATCAGCGAAGTTAACTTTTAAGTCAACACAATTTTGATATTATAAATCTAGACTAGATTTCCGGGTGAAAAAAAGTAACTCTAACCATACTATATATGTTTGCCTCATTATTAATTATAACATACAGAGGAAATATTTTACAATACAATATGACCGATATAATTATATATGTTAGGGTTAATGGTTACTCGACTAGACTTTAATCTGTTTGACTGAGTTACTATTATTTTGTTTCAGTTATATCGTGTCGAGTTATCTGTTGTTATATATATTAGAGAATATATTCAAAATCACTACTTTGCTTTTAGAAGGTTGATCTATATAGACAATTAAACTGGCATCAGAAAAAAAAATTATCATCCAAAATTCGTTTTAAAGAAGAAATGTAGGAACTTCTGAACTCTTTCTTCCGAATTATTTTTGGAAGTTTTGCTCCGATTGTTTGAAGTTGTCGAATTTACCTATGTTTGTATAATTTACCTTTGACAATGTATAATTCACAAAGGTTCAGACGCAGCGGTTTTTTGTGAATACAATAATTACATTTATATATTTATTGTAACATATTTAATTTGGCAAAAAGATCGAACTATATTAGAGCAAATTACAGTTACAATTGTATGTCCTATTATACACAGGGAGCGATTAGCACTGCTACATTTTGTGCCCTGCCTTCTTTACTAGACTATGTATGTACTAAGGAAGGCAGTGTTTTATTGTGCTACAACTGAGAATGTCAAACCATCAGTGCTATAGAGAAATAAGAAAAGTTGTCTATGTGTAAGAAAAAAAGAAATATATATACTATATGCAATATAGTCGCATAGAACGTTCGTGTTTAGAATTAAATAATTAAATTTACGCCGCGGACTCTGCGACTAGTATGATGGTGTCGCGCTGAGCAAAACAATGATAATGTATTATTACGCTGCTGGAGGGTGTTAAGATTAGTGTGAAACTCTAACTAGACTTTATCACAAGTTGAGACTCTAATGAAGCTTGCGTACTATACGCCCCCCCCCCCCCACTCCGAACTTGCACTGTTAATTTTGGAGGAAAAAGTCCATTTCGGCACGCCGAATGGCGGAGGTAAATTTCACCGGATCAAAGTAGGGCATCGGCAAACTCCAATTGTACGATTTTTTTTATTTTACTGATATTTTGTATGTTGTTACATTTTAAATTATGTTATTTTTTTTGGTAATAAAACGATGTTTCTCTTATATTTATTTAATCTGAAAGAACTTAAATTTTATTGATTTGTATGTCGCGTAGATTGCAATTTTAACTAGTTGGTTGGATTACACTTTTTCGAAACAGTTTTAACTATACTCACAAAGTGAGTTGATTTATAATATTAATTGTACTGTGGAAATTTGCATGGTGTATTGAAATATTGTTCGAGCGCAATGGCGGTCACCTGGTAGCGAAAGATTGTAATATTTTATTATTTCTTTATCTTTATCAGAAAAACTAACAATTTTCCACACTAACACACAACAAAAAGAAAATACATTTGATTGAACGATAAAAACCTATGTAAAACTAAAATAGGTTTCTATTAAAGTTAATAACAAATATTACAAAACCATTTATATCTATCTATATATGCATATCTACTTACACGAATTTAGATCCAGTAATTTGCCCTATTATTTTTTTCACAATAAATCATTGCTGAACACTTTAAATTGCGATTAAGGTCAATTTATCGAAGCAGTTAATAGTTTCATTATAATAACTTTGCAACCGTGGTATCGGTGAATATATTATATTTATTTATTCTGGATAAAATATAATTAGAGATAAAAAAGTATAATATCAAAATATAAAAAACCAATTTTAGTTAATAAACGAGTTCTTTTCCCAATATAATTCGGGTTTATTTCTTTTAACGGTGACAAAATGTTGCTGAGGGTAAAAGACCCACCCTTTCTACACTGTACCCCCCCCTCACCCCCCTTTACACACTTTCGAACCGGCCATCAGTATTATCGATAGCTTGTCAAAATAATTATTATTTATTATTGAAAACGGAGTGATCTGTGTATGACTTCTTATGAAATTTTAAATGTTATAAGATCTAATAGCTATTGGGATACTCAATGAAAAAGACACGGGCTATGTAACGTTGGTAAAAGGTGCGTTACTCAAATAAATAAAAATATATTAAAGTGTTTTATTTTATATGTTTTTTTTATTTATGTTGTAACGGGATGTCAACAACTAGAATATCCGGTCAAATTCGTTGAAGTTTGCGTCTGAAATATGAAAGTCTTCGTTAGATCTATACGAAATTTTCATTTCGCAATGGGTACAAGTGTCACTTTGTAAATTCGCGTTGAAAATGCACAAAGCTGATACGCTTTTCTCTTAATTGATATTGGTTCCCCGCGGAAGCAGATGAGCGGGGGGGGTTCGGATGTGAGGGAAGAGGGATGGGGTTGTTGGGAGCAGAGGGGAAGAGGAAATAAAACCTCTACGGTGACGTCTATAAACGTTGCGTTCGGATGGTTAAAAAAAAAAAATACAAATGAAAACGCGAAACTTTTCCGGATAGAGCAACGCGGCGACCGGATGTGTCCTTAATTGCCTACATTTGATAGAGAATTCTCTGTATTCTGTCGCCGAAATTACGAGACTCGCTAGCGTCCAAAGCTACTATACCACTTGCACGAGGCAATTTGGTGTATTTTTAAGGTACTTAATAAAATATACTTTCTCCTTGTCAAAACTGTCCAAGCCTCAGTTACATTATATTGATCCATTAGAGTTAAGTTTTTTAAAATGGATTATTCTTTTAACTTTATTATTTATTTACAGGCTAAAAAAATATCCCTTCCGGCACGCCGGAAAGCAAAGGTAGATTTCATCGGATCAAAGTAGGGGATAGGCAAACGTGCCTTTGCGCAGCGAGAGTGCGTATACTGAATTCCTCTTTATACTGTGCCGTAAGGATTGCTCATATAAAAAAAAAAATAGGGCTACAATTAACATTTTGAACTGATTTGATTGATTTTGAAACACCATTTTTTCCCACCCCTAGGACCAACGGTTGGTGCTATAAAAAAGTTTACAAAGATAAGTTTTAGGCCCTTATCTAAGGAATAATATAAAATTTAAATGAATTAGATATCTTATATACTGAGAAAGTTATAGCAAAATTTCACTTTTTAGAAAAAAAACCCCTTATTCCCGCCCCCTGGTCTGATTTAACCAATTAACAAATTTGACCGCGATTTTGTGCCCTTAAATTCTATGCATCAATTTGAAAGTGATTGGTGTAAAATTAATGCAGTTATGTGTCCACAAGAAAGTGATATGTATGGATAGATATATAAACTTTTTATTGGGATTGTCCCAAGGTCAATCCCAATAAAAAACAGCTAATAGGTCCTACGATTCCAAGTGTTATTTGTTAAGAAACTATATCAAAATTCATTATGGTATTCGAGAAAAAAAATGTTGAAGTTTCTATTCTAATTCGTGTAAAACAGATATTTTTCAATGGCTTCTCCCTCGGATAACTACGTCACTGGGTCACTAGGCCGCGGTCAGTCAAGATCGAGGTTAATGCCCTGCTGCGTTGTTCGAAAGAGCTAAATGATTGCTGTCAGATGCCACTGGTCAAACAGAGGTCGGTCTAAGAAGAAGGGGGTAACTCCTTTCCCCTTCTCTGGGGTTGTAAGAGGGATGCTATTGGTCGACAGATAATATTGATAAGACCGCATTTTGTTACATAATTTCTTACTCTTAATAGGGAACTTACACACCCCCTAAAGATTGTGGGATTGGTCTTGGGACACCTGGATACATTTTTAAACTGAGGGTGATTTTGGATTCTAGGGGATGCGGAAACACGAAGATATATCGAAATTTTCCGGTTGTTAACGGTACCCATTGGAATAGGTAGTTTTCCTAATGAAATCTACCTAAAAGGTAGTAGAAATCTTAGGTAGTATCTAAACGTTCGAGATCATTCGAAGCAGGCACAATATATCCAATTACTTAACTAAGAAAAGGGTGGAAGGTGTTGGAAAATGCTGATTATTGAATTTCATTTGGATTGTCCGTTTGAAGGTATTTCTATAACCAATTTATTCGTTCATGTGTAACGGCGAATAGCGACCGTTGTAATTTGCATTTCGAATGCAAGCATTCCACATCCAATATGGCGGCGCGGCGCATAGACGGTGGCGCGACCTGGCGCGACGCGGACGAACGAATAATGCCCGCGTCGAGTGGGCAGATGGCGTCGAGGGCTGCGGTTCGGATCTTCGCTATATTCGGTGCGAATAAATTTCAAGAGTCGAGGATACTTCAGCAGTCCGCTTTCTGTGCAGGAAACTGTTCCGTTACACAATAAACACAGATAAAATGGAGCCTTTGTTCGTAATAATTTCGAATATGTAATATTGCTTTATCATTTTGTTATAACAGTTTTACAGGGCCACTTGGATTGATGGCAAAAAAAAAAAAAAAAACAGACCCATAGATAGCCAGTAAAAGTGCTCAGTGCTGAGCTGGCCTTTGGTATACCTAATCTAATTTATCTGATCTGCAGATCAGATAAAAGCAAGCCAAAGATTCTCCTAAAACGGATCCTGCTAAAATTAAGCCAAAAATCGACCGACTCGAATGAAGTATAAAATCATATTTTAGGTATAACATGGGTAGGTACGTTTTATCTCAAACATTACATAGGAATTACGATTAGGGATAGGCATAGGGATTAGGGATAATATCGTGTTAAGGGAAATCTGCTTTCAAGTCATTTTAATCGACACTATCGTTGCTTTATTTTCAATGTTGGATTATAAAAAAATATACTCACATATAAGGGACAGATTTGTAGTTTTCTGTGAATTTATTTATTAAATATTTGACTTAATTTTACCAAAACATAAAAATAATAGACAGCCATTAGGGTAAAATGACTTTTGAAAACGGACTGCCCCTTAATAAGTTGGTATGGGTTTTTTTTTAAAGGTGCGTAGTGTTAACTCGGTTTTGTGCCATCGCTTGCCAGCGACGATTTGCTAGGCGAAGTATTGAAATTGAAAATAATAACAGAGGATTGGAAAGGCTCCCCCCCTATTTTTTCATTTCGTTTGAGAATAGGCCGGGAGGCCACCCGACGCGAGATTGCGGCTGAACGCAAATAAAGTCAAATTGAATATAAAAGTGAATTTCTTTCACTTTCCCATCACAATGGACCCTTTGACATCTGGCCCGTTTGGGGTTTAGCAATTAATTAAAGTACACAAGCGTTTTACATTTATTCGACAAACAAAACTCCAAACGCAGAGTGCAGAGCTCTCTAGCGGGATAACTCCGAATCGCATTTTAAGCGTATCGATCGATTATTATATCTAGAAATAAAATCAATGGCGCCCTATAGCAGTTTAAATCCAAATTACATGTTAAGTGCATCAATTGAATATCTAGTAATAGAATTAATAGCGCTTTCTATCGGTTTAAGGCCTAACTGTACAAAAGGTATAGTATGAGTAGTTTCGTTTACGTAAAGCACGTTTTAATGTGAAAAATATATTTTTTATATATTTATTATAACCTCTATGCAAAACATTGCTAAATTTATTATACAAACAGATATTTGTTTCAGACTAAAAGCTTGTCTATTGATAGTAAATTCACAACGCTATCAAGTCGTTTTACAATGAATATACTTTAGGTTTTTTGCGGTTATTTGGGTTTTCATAGAAGCTAAATTTATTATTTTTAGATGGTTCTCTAATAAAATAATGAAATACGTAACATGCATGCTAAAAAAAAAGACCTTCTCAATATTAAAAAAAAAAAAAGAGAACACTACATACATGCATATGAAAGATAAAACACAGATTATACAAAATAGAAACAATTTAAATTATATATTGTATTATATGATTAGATATATAATGTATGAACAGACAATATTCTTAGGAATCTTTTTAGACACTTTCATAATATAATAAGAATTCCAAATTACACTACCGTATTCTAAATGCGATCTTACTAGGGGAATTATGGTAGGATTAAACTTTGAAAGTTTTTGAAGGGTTTTCTAATTCTGGAAATGAATCCAAGCGCTTTGTTTGGTTTCGTAATATTTTTTTTTGTGTGAGTAAATTACTGACGTCTTTAATAGTACTTGGAGGCGTTGTGGAGGTAGTTATAAATAAAACAATTATAATAAAGCCCAAATTATGAATGAAATATTGCCGCGTAGGTGCGTTCGAGTCTTTAAATTATTTTACAAGCAATTAGGGCAATAAAGGGCTGGAAAAAAGTGGTCCATTAATTACCCCGGGAGCACCGCGACACCGTGGAATGCCTGGGAAGGCCATTTTTCGTTGCGATATTAGCCCAGCGGCAGATTGCCACTAATGTCTTTTGGATGTTTATCCCGGGAGGAGTAGGGTGACGGGCCCTCGGGAGAGCGGCAGGCTGGCGGGACGCGCCGGTGGCGGATCCGTACGTGAGCGGAATCGAAATCTCCATGTGGCCATTTGTAATTATGGCATTTGAAACGGATAGTTTCATCGCATGTTTCATCACGAGAGACAGGCACAGTGTGCCCGGTGGTGGCGGTCGTCGGATTAGCTGGTATAGTCACAAACCCACTCGCGGCTGGCTCGCTGACTCTTTGGTAGGTTGGTACCAAACGCTGATGCGACGATTGCTTAAGCTCTTTCCACTCCCTGCTAGTCGTTAATGTTAATAGATCAGTACTAGATATGCAATATTTTTTATAAATATGAAACGTGCCATTCGTGCCATTAAGTAGCACTTGGAAATAAATGATTACTTTACTTTTCTTTTCAGTGAGTTTTAAATGATTCACATCTAAAAACTTAGTGTTTTGTCTTTGTCCTCCTATTCTAAGGGTGTTTTAGTTTAATGCTATTATTATAGACGACAGAAAATCGGAAGATATTCAGGAAGTTTGGTAAGTTGATGCAAACCTTTTAGAAGATATTTACCACGTTGAACTCATTTAATAATAATAATAATAATGCCGAAAACAAGCAGTTATACGCCAATAACACAATAAATGCCATGCCATGTCAGCATTTTGATATGATTAAGAGTTAAAAGCATAATTTAACTATACATGTTTAGTTTCTAACTTAGTTTTTAGTGATTATATTAACAGTAGAAATCATTGATTAGTTTTACAGATACTTTTTAAGAATGTAAACTTATCATTAATATCAATTGTTTGTAAGCCTGTTGATTTCACTTAATAAAGAATAAAGAATAAAGGTAGTATTTTGGATCATATTTTTTTTACTATAATGTGTATTTATACTGCACAAAAATTGTCAGTAAACTTCACCTCCTCCTTTTAAACTCACTCCCACTTCTTTTAGGATGTTGATCTATATCGACCGTCAAAAATTATTTTTCAATTACGAGAAAAACGACTTCAAAATTTAATAGAAATCGTGGTTGGCAGTGGCCCTTCGCAGAAAAACAAAGTTTTTTAACTTTAGTACGATGTTTTTGTGAGACCGGTTTAGTTATCAATATAGATCAACCCCCTAAAAGGAATGCCCTAAAAATAAACACCCTGTATATAAACACACTGTAAATTCCATATTACATCCCTGCCTCACAATTTGCGCAGTCCAACCACGCCGGACTTTTCGTGGCGACTATTATAAATGAATTCTAAAGTCAGGAGCCGAGCAGTGAGTGCCCTAATATGTTGGACGAAAGGCGCATAATGCCAAGGCCCATACTATATTGCGTATGTATATGTATGACTATAGTTTTTTCCTCAAAAAATAAATGAACGATAAATAAAATTTTTTTTTTATCAACTCTTTTTTATCAAAAGTTGAAATATTTAATAAATAAATATGTAATTTACCCACTAGATTAGGATTACGCGGACTAAGCCGCCACTGCTTTCACATTTCAAATGTGAAATATTTATTCGGAAATATTACGAATTCCCGGAAAGTTTACGAACTTCCAGAAGAGTCGACCAATCGAATAACAGATGGCGTTTAAATACGATGCCACGAACGTGTCTCAAATTATAATTATTTATTTTAGTTGTTAAAGTATGCGGCATTTTTAACGTTGGACAAAAAACAAAAATACACTCATATAGACAGTTTTGTAGGCGTCTGTAGATTATATATTTATTCATTTATTTATTAATTTATTAGTGTGTACTGCTGTTCTAAGGTGATGTAATCAGTTATACAATATAGAACCTCAGCTGACTATTCATAAACTAAAAAACACAACATTTTCATAACAAAACAGTAAAATAACAAAATGTGAGACGGAAAATTTAACTAGAGGCACACTATACTCACAAATTAATACAAAATAGTTATACAAGTCTCATTCATATTGTGCGAGTATGGGTACACGCGAGGGTTTATGTTTGCGTACATACAGGTTTTTTTTATAAAAGTTTTTCCTAATTACACCTATGTTAAATATATATATATAATCAATTATGTATTTTTACAATCAATACTAGTGCTTTTAGCTTGATTAATACGCTCACATCTACGCGTCTACGCGCGGCGTAGAGTGACTAATTAATTTCAAGCATTTAGAAACTATAAATTTTAAAATATGATACTAGTAGATGTAAAATTTGTACAATTTCAAATATTAATATTTGATTAATTTTTGTAATATACTGGTAAAACTTTGCTACACATAAACGGTATAATTATGCGAGCAGTTTTATGTACTTTTTGTAATATTTGCAATGTGTTGTTCGAAACTTTGTAACACCATAATTAAAGTAATAAACTATCATTATTATTACTGATATTACAAACTGTCTGCACTATTTAGGTGAACTTTTGTTTTTTGTCTAAAATTAAAAATAAAGCAAATAGAGTGTGACCAAAATGAGTATAAAATGACTTTTGGGAGTTACTGCCTTTTAAGTATGCATTCATTAACATGATCCATCATCTTAATCGCTTATTCATTATATTTATATCGGGTTGTTTTTTATTTGACTATAAATAACACTTTAGAGTTAAAAATGCATTTCTATAAAACCCAACGCTGGCTTTAAACCGACATCCTGCAATGTCAAGTAAAGAGCATTCAATACCTTATAATTATTTTTCAATTTGACTTAGCCTACGCTTTAGAGAAAAATATATCAAAATTTTTTTTTCCATACTGTCAGAAATGATCTATCTTATTTCGTAAGCGATTTACCATTATAAAAAAATCATTTTTCAATAAAATTAAGTTATATTTTGAGTGTAAAATAACTTGTGGGCGGGTATTTGTGCACATTGGCAAGTTGGCAAGTCGCTATAAAAACGCTACTAGGTACGAATGATTAGTACACCATTATGGGCACATAAGTACAGCGAGGTAAATGGTAACATATATAAACTAGAAGGTACAGTCAAAGACACTCAGAGCATTTTAAGTTGAACTGTGTTGTGTGTGTAGTGTATCTATGAGAACCACCGCTTTAGCATCTCCGTATGAGCGTAGATGAGGTTAGTATTTCATACCTACCCACTCTGTCGAATTGCTATTCAAGGTAAAGTTCCAATTTTGCCCTCGACTGTACATGTATTTGAATATTTGTATTAAATCATTGAATTATACTGCACCATTTAATGCTTTGAACGAAAGGTCCTCAGATTCTACAAAGTTTCAATAGCTTTGTTTTTAAAAAAATATTTTTACTATTAATTTTTATTACTACGGTTAGTATTCGCTACGCAGATAGTTCTAGGATTGTGGGCGGGCAATCGATGGCCGTCCCTTTCTTTCTCTCGGCGTTGTTTGCAGAGAGTGAGAGGGACGGATACACCCTACGGCTAACCAGAACTATGTTTATGACCTAGATGGCAATTGCCGCTGTTACTGGTCGAAACTTTGCTGATTAAGCCGGCAATTGTCTAACATTAATAGTTGCCTCTGCCCGACTAGTGGAGAGTTACTTAGTCGATCGATTTTTCATATGTTTTATCTGACAGAAAGCATAATTCGAGGGGGCTTAGAAGTTTTGATTAATTGCATGCTTATACAATATTTAAATTGATTCCAATTATGTCAGTTACTGAGTAATTCACGAGATCGTAATTCGAATCCGCAGCATGGTCATACCATTTTTAACGCTTAATTACCGCCATCTCCCCTGACTCCAGGACAGGCACATTTGGCCTAGTTAAGTAGAGCTCATTATTAAAAAAAAATTATGAATAACAGCCTCGGGCCCAGTATCCTTTTTCTCCAGGTTTTCCCAAGACCACCACTGAAGACTTAAGGGAGGGGGGGTTGTAACCTATTATGAGTAAGAAATGATAAAAAAAGTTGTGAAAAAAAAAATCACCCTCATATTTATTATATTTTTAGGTCGATGGTGTAAATTCGGTCAGCGCGCAAATTCCAATGCTGCGCCGATCGATAATGGTGACAGCTGTACACTTGCAACGAAGACATTATTATTACATTATCCTTTTACTTTCTTTACGTGAAGTTTACATTTTTTTTTTATGGTAACCACGATGAATTTTGAAACAGTTTTTTAATAAAATATCGGTATAGATATTTACACATACAAAATATTTTAATGAATGAGTTATTTCTTCTTTTTTAGTTTTACAAAGGTATATAATACTCGTTAAATAAATGTATAATTTATTAAGTTGATTTTGTGTGAATTAAGTGAAATTGATCTAAAAACCATTTATTTTTTATTGAATATTCGACGTAATCATATAATATCCATATTTGTAGTGTATGTATTATATAATATATACTATTTCTATTCATTATAATCTATGTTTTATCTTCGATTATCTTTACTAAGCATAAAATATGCATGTGGTGTTCTCATTTTATTTGAATTTTGATAAGGTTTTCCTATTATTTTAGTTTGTAAAAATAATTATTACCATATTTACAATATTTAATTAAAACACCATTTAAAAATAAATAAATACAAGTTTATTAAAAAGTATCGTTCGCGTTTATAATGCACCGTCATTCGTTTTTTACAGTGCAACCAAAGTGCGCTCCTAAATTGGCATGTGCCAAGATTGCAGTATGTTTCAGGCCAAGTTTATGCGCGGCAGGGTTGAAATGTTTTTTTGTGTAAATAACAAATATTTTATATTGACCAACGAAGGAGTCATCAACAAAATTAAGTAGGTATTATAGGGAAAAAACAAATCTTATTTCAATTATTCTTAGCCGATTTGACGACGTAGGTTATAAACCTATTTTAAGAGGCCTCTTTTTCTGTCTTGTGCGTGCTTTTAAATCGTTCTGTCTCATCTAACGCATAAATACTCTGTTGAATTTACATCTTTATAAATTAAACTATGATTTTGTAGTTTCTGTGTTGTTTCCGTTTTTTAAGTTATTTATTTTCTCGATTTTTGTATTCAAACAATAAGATATTTACGTCTGAACTTTTCTAAAATGTATAGAAAGAGACAGTCTTTTGAGGCTTTTTACTTTGGGACAAAATAACAATTTAAGATTCTGTCGATATAATTGAAAAGCTGAAAAGCATCTTTCAGGTCTGGAATGCTGAAAATGTGTAATTCAATAATAACTATAATTATGATGCTACTTTGATACTGTGGTCAAATCCGAAAGAATTTACAATTAACAACCTTTATATAACCGTTATATAATTAACAGTTATATATATATAATATAATTTGAAAATCTATAATCGGTTTTGTTATATAATTAATTTTTAATTTTATGTAATATTGATATAACTGTGACTTTTTCCCTAAAAAAATATCTACACAACACATACCCTCTCCGGCACTAACCACTTCTCACAAACACAATTAATGCAACCAGACCAAT
Organism: Neomicropteryx cornuta; assembly: GCA_020383195.1. Taxonomy (NCBI): domain Eukaryota; kingdom Metazoa; phylum Arthropoda; class Insecta; order Lepidoptera; family Micropterigidae; genus Neomicropteryx; species Neomicropteryx cornuta. The sequence goes on from JAHKQU010000030.1 coordinate 646,485, forward strand.
TTTTCCACATCTACTATAATTTTTACTATATATTTTAAATATGAAATATTATTGTACACGGCATATTTAATTATTTTTGTTTAAACTGTGTAGGATTATTGTATTCTTATAGGAAATATATTGAAACATTTAAATTGCATGTTAAAAATAAATAAATCAAAATTATTAAATTATAAAAAAAAATACTTTATTATTTTATAAGATCGTTGGTGTAAACTCGTACGAAGTATGAAATGTTATACACCGTTTGAAGTGGTATACACGCTGGTCATAAGCTCAATTGATAGCGAGGCGGCGCCGCGCCGGGTCATTGATCGGAATTGTCCAAGCGCCCGCAAGCAAAAAGGGGAATTAACACGAACGCTTTGAGTAAATTTATAAATTTGGGCATGAATTATTTTCGCATTTTTTTATACAATTAATTATACCTAATATGGAACAAAAGCACCCCTTTATGTCTTCGGGAACGGTCTTGGAACAACCTGTATAGCTAACGCTAAAACGAAATTGCGAAGTATGAACTGTTACAGAGGGCGCTGGGTTGATCGAGACCAGAGGCATTATAATTTTTGATTTGGGAGTTGGGCGGGCGGCATGTTTTCGATATTTGTGATTGGGAGTTGTTGTGTGGTGGGCGGTGGCAGGAGGGGGTGGATTTTCTATAACATTACGTTACCTCCTACGTTTCGCGAGGATTGGATAAACAATGTGTTGTTGTCTGTTGATATGCGGGTGTCATGGCAACCGAAGCAGCCATCTTGCAGAATGCCGGTTCAAAACAACCAATTAAGTTTATTAATAGTTGAAATTAACATATTTAAAGTACAAAAAAAAATAAATACAAATTTTGATCCGCTATTTAGGGTTGTTCCTCTTTAGGGTTGTCAAATTGTTTTGTGACAGCCCTACCTGTGTATATTATCAGTGACACTTGGATTGATGCAGAAACAGCTTTTCCATACCGGAAGTGCAGCCGCTTAAAAAGATAAATAGACCACTTCCGGAACGCGGAGGCAAATGTGTCGGAAAATGAATGGGAGGTTCTAAATAGAAAAGGCAATCGAATGGGACGAGTCGAGGACATAAAAGGCTCTATATGCAATTGGCATTGTCTGAGAAATAATCATAAAAATGGCGGTAGTCTGATGGCGACTAGACAAATGTAACTATTAAATGTAATTACTTTTGTTAGTACTAAGGGTATCTAAAAAAAAAATATTTATCATAATACCTAGTAAATTATGAGTATATAATAATATATTATTTATTATATTTTAGGGAAACATACAGCGTAACTTAATTTATAAAACAGCAAATAAATAGTTATTAATTTGGCCAATTACATGAATCTACTGTTTACCAATTGAATTGAAAGGTAGGTTCAACTAGAACTGATTACATAAAAAAGAAAATAAATGAGAAACGTAAATAAAATAGTTTAGTTATTGCATTGTTAAAAAATATATATGAATTAAAATATGGGCATGTTAAAGTTATTAACATAAACATAAACATAAATATTTAGGTCGTTTACCTTCTAATTACCCTATGAGACAAGTATATTTACTAATTCTGAAAGATTACTGTTACATTTATTCCGTGGAGTGTAGCATTTTGAGTATAGTTTTATGCAATAAAAAAAAAATCTGTTGATCTAGTTGGTAGGGGTACTAAAGTGGGTACAATGTGGAAGCTCTGGGCAGTATTTTAAATTATTGAGTAGTTTATATATGAAAACAGCATTAGTATATTTGACATGATATTATATAACATACAGCATTTAGGTTTTTTCTGCGCTAAATACTTGAAATAATTTTATATTCGAATTACTTAAAAAAATTATCACGTGTAACATTATAGACATGAACACTGAAAAAGACGGAATAGTGCCTTCCTTAGTACAGACGATAATCTATTTAGGGAGGCAGGATAGTACACATAATATCTAGTAGTGTCAATCGCTTATACGAAAATGGAGTTTTTGTTACTATTCTAATATTGTTTAAATTTATTGGAAACCTAAATAAACAAACAAACTTGTAGTCTTGTTAAAGATAAATCTTCTTTTCTGAATTAAGGTTTAGTTTTTTCGTTGTTTAGTAAAGAAGATTTTCAAGGCTTCAGTTTTAAAAATAAGAATTTCGGCTGCTCATAAAGTACGCCCAGGCGTATTTAGTAAGCACTTTAGTATAACAGAATAATGTAATTTAATGTCATATACGGTTGGTAACGTAAGCATATTACACAACTATGAAATTGCCAGATATATAGTTCTCATGCCCAGTTTAACTGGAAGTTTTCTATTGACGTCAGAGGCACCTAGACTTAATTAGTTTGCAAATTCCTTCTTGAAAGTCACAAGCATTTGCTTCGTTTGGAAAAATGCTAAATTGCATTTCACACGTTGTGACGTCAAATCAGACCGTCCTGAGACGAGTTATAAATTCCTTTCTCACGGTTTAGTTTTCATACTCGAAGACAGTACTTTTCAGTCTTTACTCACTGCGCTCCCGGACGAGCCACCTCTCTAGGCGGTCAACTAGCATACAAATCTTTACTTTGTATCGAGTCGAAGCTATTATCTGCCATTTATTAATTTCTATTTGCATTCCTACTTAGTCAGAAACTAGTTAGGATAATTGCGTGACACTCAATTCGTGACCCTGATCTGAACTCTATCTCTATCCTCACCTTAATCTTACCACACGTCAACGTCACATAGACATCTAGCGCCACAGTCATAAAAAATGATGTTAATGAATGAATGATGATTATCATTTGTTGAAAATAAATTTAACGTCACTGACTCTTGCTCGTCACTAACGTCCTGATATCCGTCGACAACATCAAAGAATAGACATTTGTCAGTTTTTTATTTATATTAAAAATATAAGGCAATTTTAAAAAAAACTAAGTTTAAGGTTTTCTGTACAATTTTATTGCGGACATTTCTATGTATAAATTAGGCTTACGTCACATATGTAGTTTGGTTTCTGAGAATTTTAAAAAATAAAACTTATCAATTTCAATATTTTTTTATTTATTTAAAAAAAACCAGCTTAAAGGTTGTCTAGAAAAATGTTCAGTTAATCTAATTATATTTTATATACATATATGCCTGGTATGAAAAGCTATCTTGGCAGTAGACCTCAAAAACATGCATAAAATTCAATTCAAGTGCGTTATGGCTCTTAAGAGCCACTTGTAGAGTACGCTTTACTTAAGTAAAGCGTACTCTACAACAGATTAGAAGCAATTTGCCAACTTATTCCGAGTTATTTCCGATGATACCTCTAAGGCTTCCTCAAATGGCCTCAATAAAAGCTAATAGCTAGCATACCGCTAATACGGATAGCAAATCAAGCTAAAGCCGATATAAGATGCACTTAAGGCAAATTGCATCGAAGTTTTGAAATGGATTCTCTCTCAAATAAACATCGAAATACAACGCATTAGTATAGGAAAATTAGGGTAATTAAGTATGATAACCTAACTTAACCAAAGGATACATTTTAATTTCGATTTATTTAGACGCTTTTTTTTCTGCTGGTATTTTAAGTACCCATTATATTTACTCATAAAAAATACAGTTGATCTGTCTTCAACATATTAAAAGCAGATTTTAAAAATTCAATTCTATTATAAAGATAAGGGTTTGCCATTATGTTTTAAAAATGATTTCGGGTAAGTGGCCGCCGCGGCTGACTCGAACAAATTCCAGCCGAGAGGCCCAATTTTCAACCACTTTTTGCAGCAAGTTGGGCCGTATGTCAGCAATAACGCGCCGAATATTCTCTTCCAAGGCGTTAATCGTGTCCGGCTTATCTGCGTAGACAAGCGACTTCACATAACCCCACAAAAAATAGTCCAGCGGTGTTAAATCGCACGATCTTGGAAACCACGCCACGTTGTTCAGGAGTAAGTCTATTCATTATGAAATGGCAAACCAAACTGAGCATAAATCAAGTGACAGTTGTCAAAAACACCAACTACGAAAAAAGTAGTGCCAGATTGAAAACCACGCCTCTGAAAAAAGCACTCTTATAGCCTTTTAATCAACCTCTATTAAATTCATTTTAGAATAGGCAACAGCCTAGTGAAGTGATGAAATCCATGCAAACCTGGACATTTAAAGTTGAAATGCGCATTAAAAAAGCCAGGAAACCCATTTTGTTTATGCGTAAATAAAGCATTTAATATTTCAAACATTATATAAAATATAAATGTCCCGTAGTTTGCGTCAAAATGCTAAACTACTTCTAGAAATGATTGGCGTCGCCTTGGAACAGTACATTGTGCTATTAAGTAACATAAAATTAATCATTTGCACGTGATTACAAGTTACAATAATGTACTTATAAGCAATGTATTTATTGTATAAACACTATTTGTTAGCTAATGACTGTATAAATAAATAATTAAAAAGTAATTATTAAAATATTACAGTGGACAGTTTATTTCGCCAGATTCTGCCCTTGTTTCTGAAAGAATGGACACGGTGAGCATAAAGCAATTATTGGTCGTTGTATCCCGTCGACAAACTCGATTACGGCCGCTCCGTTCTGTGTGACGTCACAGGTTGATTTATTTAAACGGGAATCTCGCCGGGTTTCACAGCGTATTTTTAGGTTAAGGGGCCTCTTCCCGCGTTCATAGATCTTTCAATCCATCTAACGGCGTGTAAAAACAGAAACACCGCTATTGCTTAAGGGGCCTCTTCCCGATGGCGCTCTTCTCTGTCTTGCGCGACTAACGCATAAACATAAGTACTGTTGTTAGTTAATTGTGAAAAGCCGAGTTAATTTTTGTCTAAGGACTTACTTGACTAGGAATTAGTGGAACGAGAAAGATGGTAACTTATATCTCTAAATAAAATATTATTATTTTTATTCACGCACTTAATATTGATTTATTTACTATTATTTTGTAACATCGGGTAACGCGCCGTTTTCCAGTGATCGCTTTAACACCAGTACCATACACGTGCCATGAGTAATAATTTTTCCAGCATACACAATGCCATACTGAATACAGTCTGCGATCTTCTCATCAACCAAGAGAGTCGTGATCAGCTCGCGCTCGTATTCGGAGTAATATCCTGGAAGCTCCTGAAGCAGTCACCTTCAGTCAGAACCAATTACCAGCAGTCCGCCCGCATCGCTCCTGAAGCCAATAGTCCTCAGCCAGAGCAGTACAGTCGCAACAGTCATTTTGCAAATCTTAGCAATGACCTTAATTGTGATTATACTTATACAAAGTGAACTTAAAGTCAGTAGTATCCTTTATAGTGGTTATTCTGGGCATTAATCTGACCACCGTTTGTTCAAAAAGTTTTCATATAGTAACAAAAAAATCCACATAAAAAAATAAATACTCTATTAAACTTTTGGTGCGCGTATTGTTGGGTTCCTGACCTATCCAATTGACCTACATTACAATATTTGCGCGCGGGAAACTAACTGTATTTCAGTCATTTATTATATAGGGTTGGTTAGGTACAGTTATTAGGTAGTGACCTCGTGATGGCAAGCGGTCTGGTATTTTGTTAGCTGACCACACATTAAGGCGCCACCAGTCCCTAAAACGTGTTTTGTAACGTATTTTGGTGCATTTTGTTGAAGTTATTCCCAACAAATGGCTAAAACTAAAAATACCACAATATTCTACATATATTAATTTAGTACTTTGCTTAAAAAAAAAACGAAATACACCTTATTATAGTAATGAAAATAAATAAATAAGAAAGTGTTGTTTTTTTCTTGCAACGATTTTCTTTTAAGTTGTGTAAGTGACGCGAGCCTAATTTTTCTTTCTAAAGATAGACAATATAATAATCTAGGACATTATCTAAAAAAAACATTTTTTTCAAATGATAATAATTATTTAAATACAAAAAACATGTTTCATCGATTCCAAATGTAACGAATTCGCGGTCGGCGAGTATATCCGTCTCTTTTCTACACGTCAATGTTCGAATAAAGCCTACTCTTTCTAATCTCAAGGACAAATGCGTCCCGGGGCGCCTTAAAATGTTATTGGGACTTGCTTTTATCATTTTATACCAGTTTCTTTGCTTTATAAACAAAGTTGTTGATCAATATTTGTTCAATGTTATGGTCCCCGTATCACCCTCTAAAAGGATACTGCTAACTTTAACTTCTACCTGTATGTAACGGTTAATTATCACTGTAACAGCTCATCCATTAAAAATATATATTTATTTACATAAACATAAAATATAAACGTAAATATATTTAACAATTCTCTTTTCGTATAATACATTCGTTCTAATTCTAAACTCAATTTTAAATTTAAAAACTAACAATAATTGTGTCATCCTTTCTTAATAAATAATATAATATCTCCTATAAAAATCCTACCTTAGTACGGACGGTGCCAGTTAGATAGAGCCTTGTGATTTATTGAACAACGCTTTTGTTGTAAAATAAACGATTTATGATTATTAGTATTATTAATAATAATATTATGAGACAGTATTATTCACATTTCTATATATTGAAATTTGCTCTTTCAGGGCAGTAACAGAGAATCGCGGTTGGATCTTTTTCTAGACAAGGACAGCTCACTATATGTCTCTTTCTATGCGATCGCTTAAGAAAAGTGTCCAAACTTAAGTGTCCACAAATGATTGTGGTCGTGGGTAAAAATATTCTTTTTAAATCCAGATTTCATCAGCGGTCTATTAATATCGAAACGTTTTAAATAAACTTTCGAGTGGCGGAAATTGCCTACAGCCAGATTTTTGTAAAAAATAGCCGATTTCATTCGGATATTTTCGGGAAAGTTTTTTCCTGAAACTTTTCGCCTGAAGGGGAGTTCCTCTCGTTACAGTGTCGAGTCGAAGAAAGTGGTAAGTTTTCCAAACTGGACGCGAATATATAAGAAAGTACCTACATTGAAGAGAGTGAATGGAAGTTTGGAATATTTTGATTGAATATGATGGAAACACGATGAATACAAGAGAAACGGCCCAAAGTGAATAAAAAATTTTAATATTTTACTTACAGTATAGTCATTCAAAGTATGCATACTATAAGGAACGGTTACTAAGATTACGGAGGGGGGGGGGGGTGACAAAACAGGCACTAACATTATTGGATTTGAGACTACATACCCTATGCGATTCAGTGAATCAGTTAAATCCCAGTACATAGATAAATAAAATATAAATAAAAAATAATTCGTTTGTAAATGAATGAAAAACACTCCAAAAGTGAGTCAATGTAGGATTTTTGCTCGTTTTGTTTGGGAATATGAAACAATTCTTCTATTTTCGTACGTTGAATAATTATAATAAAAGAAATAAAATATAAAATGGTCAAAAATATAAAATAGTCAAAAAATATTATAAGGTGGGTAGAAATACATGAAATAATTAACGATAATGCTAGACTCATTTAGCTAACGCCAATATTAGATTAGTAATATTACTACAATTTCCATATGAATTTTTATAATATGGGAGATTAGCAATGCTCTGATTTCTTCTTCAATAGAAAATGCCTGATTTGTAAGTACGAGGTGTGTTCAAAAAGTATCGCGAATTTTGTGTTTTTTCAAAAATTATTTATTTATTCATGAATATCTATTTTGTCCCCTTCAAAGTAATCCCCATGAGATATTATACACTTGTGCCAACGGTTTTTCCAATCTTCGAAGCACTTCAAAAAATCAGTTTTTTTTATCTTGTTCAGCTCCTCCTTCGATGCCGTCTTTATCTCGTCAAGCGTAGCGTAACGTCAAGCGTAGCAGCTTCCATTGAGATGATTGAGCTTTGGTTTCCACGTCATAACCATAAACCCACGATTCGTCACCAGTTATGACCCTCTGGAGCAAATTTGGGTCGTCGCGGACAGAGTTTAACATCTCATTAGCAATGTTCATGCGATGCTGTTTTTGGTACGAATTTCGCGGCGACCCGTCTCATGCCCAAATCATTGATAAAAATCGAATGGCACGAGCCAATCGATATGATTAGGTCCTCAGCAACTTCTCTAACGGTGATTCGACGATTGGCCAATACCATTTTCTCCACTTCATTAATTTTTTCGTCTGTTGTTGAAGTGCTCGGGCGTCCGGCACGCTCTTCGTCGTTCACATCTTCTCGGCCTTCTGAGAACATTTTGTACCACCGATTAACGTTGCTTTGGTCCAAGGTAGCTTCTCCGTATGCCACAGTCAACATTCGGAATGCATCCGCGCACTTAATTTCGTTTTTCACACAAAATTTGATACAGGTTCTTTGATGCAATTTTTTTGAATAGGTAAAAATCGAAGACGATCCAAAACACGTGCAAGCAAAGCAGCTGTCAACAATTAAGTGAACATTCAAAATGGCCGAGCTTGTCGGCATAAGTGAGAGACATGAGTACCAACATAACGCCACAAAAAAATCGAAATTCGAATATACGTAACCCGCGAAAATTCAAAATTCGCAATACTTTTTGAACACACCTCGTATATTCATTTCGTAAAAAAAAAATGTTTAGTCACTTGAATCCGTCCATAAAGCTTTACAATTTTACATAGATATTACGAATCCATAAGCGCAAAATAGAGGGTCTCATGCATACACATATACAAGTAAAGATAAAAAATAAAAACATACAGAATAATATATATAGAGTGTTTTTTTTAGAGGCGTGGTTTTCAATCTGGCACTACTTTTTTCGTAGTTGGTGTTTTTGACAGCTGTCACTTGATTTATGCTCAGTTTGGTTTGCCATTTCATAATGAATAGACTTACTTCTGAACAACGTTTGCAAATAGTGCAAATTTAGAAAAAAACACTCTAATTTTTTTTAAAATCACTCTAAAATAAAGTAAAAATCGCGCGACATACCCTTTATATGACGCGCCCAACTTGCTGCAAAAAGTGGTTGAAAATTGGGCCTCTCGGCTGGAATTTGTTCGAGTCAGCCGCGGCGGCCACTTACCCGAAATCATTTTTAAAACATAATGGCAAGCCCTTATCTTTATAATAAAACTAAATTCTTAGCCATAACATCAAATTATATGCGTTTTATCTCTTCTTGAAAACCACGCCTCTAAAATCATCACCCTATATAATAATGATACACTGAAGGTAGATAAAAAAAAAATACCTTCAAGTAATAATACACTGAATCCCAAGCATACTAAAAACATGCTTAAGTAAGAATTTTAGAGACCGTTACCCAAAAGTTATCTACATTTTCGGGACTTCCAAACAAAGCGATCTTGTATTGTATCTATGCCCCGGTCGTTTTCATTCAACTTTTTTTTTATACACATTTATATCACTTGTTTTAAAATATATGCATATTTGAAGACTATAGGTTAGATAGATGGTGAGATGAGACAGATGGACAAATTGGTTTCTTTTACCTGAGGGCACAGAAAACTTAAACAGCACGAAAAGACCGAAGTAACCGAAAGCACATAAACTAAAATGATAAAACAAGTTCAGAGGGTACTCAATAACTTTTAAAGACCGCTGTATTAAAAGAGCGTCAAGAAAACAGGTAAAAACTTATTCCTTGAGTTCGCATTCAAAACTATTTACTGTAGCTATTATTCGCAGATGTAAATCGGCAGTAGGGTAGGATGGATATTAAAAGCTTCTACGCGAAAAAAACTTTATTATTCTGTTAAATATTTCAGGAAATACAAATTCGCTACTTAAGGCGAAGCCAAAGGATAAGTATTGATTTCAATTCATTTAGACCCATTTTTCTGAGGGTGTTATTTGGTAATCATTGGATATTTAATCATAAAACAAATATGTTTAGATGCCTTGATCAATATAGTAAAGGCAGATTTTGAAAATTCAATTCTGTTTCTGAGAAATTTAATAAATGATAAACTGTTAAGTTCTTTTTTAGTTGAATTGCTTTCTTATAAAATACCCCAGGAAAAATACTAATTCAAAGGCAAACTATAACTTTTTTTTTATAGCTATATATGTAGCTTTTCTATATATGTATCTGTAATTAAATAAAAACCGACAATTGCTTGACCGCGCAGAGTAAAACCTGACGGCCTATAAAAATAAAACGCCCAGTTTCAAGGTCGCCTGTCAAAATGCAATGTTTCATACTTACGATACGTTCTAGCATCCCAGTGAAACATCACTTGACAAGCTTACCTGAAACATGAAAAAATAAAAAAATTAGAAACACGCGCATCGTTCAGTAAAACAAATAACAAATACTAGTAAAACCATTAAATAGTGAAACGCATCCGTTAAAGTGATACGTTATATTCTTTAAAATTTTTGTTAGAAACATTGTAAGCACAAAATCATTAAGCTCAATGATGGATAAAGAAAGAACATAGGATATTATTTTATATTAAGAAACTTTAAAAAATTTGACAAAACGTAATGTTTTTTCGTAATCATTATAAAATTTACCTTTAATAGTTGACATTTTATTTGAATAGCGGCTTTTAAAAAAACTCTCAACTCAAAAGTTTTTGAATGTCCCATAACATTAAAGTCGGTCTAATCTATAGGTATAAACCTACCACAGATTGCTATAGATTAGAAGATAATTATTGAGTAATATTATTCTCTTATTAAAGATGTCCTATTATAGATTCTTATTAAAAAACGTATTTTTATTTTTGGTTTTAGCTAAAAGAAAGGTGCACCCCTAATGAGATCTTTTGAATTTTTTGAACAACACAGTTTTTAGTATTTTACAGATGTAATCTTATTTATCAATATAGCACAAGGTGATACATGGTCTTACATTGGTATAACCAACTTTCAAATAAGTTCAAGGAAATCGAAAATATACCTCAATTCAAGAATACCATCAAAACGTATTTACTTAAGAAAAGCCTTTATAAATACAGCGAATTGAGTGACTATAACATTACAATAGAAAAAAAGGTGTATATTTTATATATAGTCATAAACTGTCATAAACATAAACTAAATAAGTTTATTGCGTAGGTCAAAATGATGGTAATTCAGTATAAAAATATTGTTTTTAAAAATGTAAGCCATATCTATGTATTAAATTACTCATGAAAAATAAATAAATATTATGATTTCATACCCGATGCGAAGATGTGGATAAACTACCAATTAGAAATTAGCGCAATGAAGTTAGTCCGAATTGAACTATGCTTAATAATAGTTTTACTACCCTAATTGTCGAATCTATGGAATTATAGTATCGCGCACGTTCGAATGTTGCACAAGTGATAGATTATTAAAAAAATACTCGTATCGCAAATTCGCATAAAATAACTGGGTCAATGTTCTCACGACTTCAGAGATGCGACCGAAGATCGAAGACGCGGTCTTATCACCATCATCTGTTGGCAATTCTGCAACGACAAAGAAGTATTGAAGGTGCGCCAAGTGATGTTTATCTTTTAATGATTTCGAGGAGTCGAGGGGCAAAAACAAAAAATGACGAATTTCCAAAATTTTTCATGTAATGTTTTGCGTATTATAAAAAAAATAATAAAAGTCTTTTAAGTTAATAATTCGAACCAAAAGAGATTACTATAGATCTAACAGAAATGCATCATGCGTTTTTTTTTATAACAATGCTAATAAAAATATATTCTTATGATTAATTAACATTCCGATTACGCGGAAGAAATTAATATTACACTTTAAGTGTATTGGTAAAATAAATAGCGATCATGCTTAGCGATTTTTGGCAAAATGGCGAGCGGCGTCACGTAGCGGCCATGCGGAAAATTGCAAAACATAAATGAAAATAAAGATGGCGTCGATCGGGAAGGCTATACGCTCTTGAAATAAATAGTAAACATGGTAGAAGCTATTTTTTCCAATAACTTTGGATATTACACAGGGCTTTAAAATAATTTATTGGGTATATACACACACGGGAATTGTTTTAATATATTTAATATGGAAGCATAATTTTAATTTTGGTGAAATTGACATTTTTCACCTAAGCCGTGATAGTTTTTTTGAAGTCTGTTAATGAGAGAGTTAGTACGTTGGTTTAAACACATCACACGCACACAGGCACCCTCAACCTCTCAGGTCACTCATGCACACTTTATTACACACACTCATACATGTAAATCCTTAACACCTGCAATTTCGTTTAAATATTATTATATAATAGTTTTTCCTAACCTAACCTAACTTACAACCCTATCGTTTAATATACCTAGTTATAATGTAATTACGGCTCATTAATAGTTTTTTTTATGTTTGTACCAAAATATTTTGACGACATGGCTTCTGGAATGAATTTAATGATTTATTTGTGATATGAATACAAATATAATTCTTTCTGAACTATGAACTGTCAGAGTATAAAAACAAAAGATTGGTTCAAAGCTTTGTTACTTATATTTTACTTCGCTGAAGTTTTATACGTAAATTATTATTGTAAAGTTCTAATCGTATTTCAAACACCTCGGAGACTTCAACATAGAAAAGGTTAAATAATCTGTTTTTTATTGCTTAAACAATCTGCCTGGTCCTGTGTAGCACCAAGCTACAATACATCAGATCCTAAAAGGTTGTAACGCTGTTTTTAATTCTAATAAATAAATTTACAGTGAGTCCCGGCAATTATATATTTGTATGAATTTAATACTGTAAGTCGAAAAAGGTTGCTATAGCCGCCCCATGCCGCAAGTTGGCTTATTGAAATATCGGTAGATATTCATTTTTCTCGCGGCCAGAACGCAATCTCACGTACGAACACTTCTCTCGAGTCGACGCCAGCCGAATGCTAAGGAGGTAGGAAAATATTTAAAGCTTTTTTAAAAATATACAGTACACGCGAAGCCTCTACGAAGAAAAAGAAGTACTGTAAAACGGAAAAATAGTATACACAAAAATACACATTTTTTTTTATCGGTAACCATGATGAATATTGATATAGTATCATAACAAATAACACTAGAAATCGCAGGACCATTAAGGCGCCACCAGTCCCTAAAACGTGTTTTGTAACGTATTTTGGTGCATTTTGTTGAAGTTATTCCCAACAAGTGGCTAAAACTAAAAATACCACAATATTCTACATATATTAATTTAGTACTTTGCTTAAAAAAAAAACGAAATACACCTTATTATAGTAATGAAAATAAATAAATAAGAAAGTGTTGTTTTTTTTCTTGCAACGATTTTCTTTTAAGTTGTGTAAGTGACGCGAACCTAATTTTTCTTTCTGAAGATAGACAATATAATAATCTAGGACATTACTTAAAAAAAAACATTTTTTTCAAATGATAATAATTATTTAAATACAAAAAACATGTTTCATCGATTCCAAATGTAACGAATTCGTGGTCGGCGAGTATATCCGTCTCTTTTCTACACGTCAATATTCGAATAAAGCTGTATTTTTTATCGGAAATGGTCTTGGGACATCCTGTATAAAAAAAATTGTTTGGACACCGGCTTCGGATTTATTTACAGTGAAGATATTTAACGAGATAGGTCAGTGAAGCAAACCCCTTGCAGCAATCAGGCCAGAAAAACATTTAATTCTAACAGCGATTCTTCATTCGTACGGCTTGTGTTGTCGGGGAGGCGCTATTGGGCGCAGTTCCGACAGCCTTATCGTTGTTTTTATGGTGCGAGGTCGTTCATTATAGGCAAATAGTCTTAACAGAATGTGTTTGTTTTGTTACTTAACTCAGTCGACAGTGTTTAGAAAAGCGAAAAATGGGGATTCCTATCCGGGACCCCTGGATTTAGAAGCAGGCGCTTATACCACTGCGTTGCATGTGATCGAAAGCATTGTGTTATTATTTTTCATAGGGGTTTGCAAAGGTCTTTTATACTCACACTATAACACTTTATAAATAACCTTTATTAGAACAGGTAACTCTTACCTAGTTAGAAAGGTGACAGACCTTATCAAATCGGCCAATATGACTGGTAGCACCTAGGTACACGATTATCTATCTATTTATAATTAATTTTATAATAGTTATTTGCATTTTATTTTAATATTTACCTTCTACATTTATTAAATATATAATTCTAATAATTGCGTTGCGTTAAATTTTTGCGTTAATTCTAATAATTGCGTTAAATTTTTTAATATTAAAGAAGAGACGAAACTTCAAAAGATCTGAGCTTAGAAGATTTTTTTTTAACTAAAAATATGACTGTATTTATCAATTAAATCATGTGAAAGCTCGCTTTATACTTGCTTATTGACTTATTCCGGGCCCAGAAATGTGCGCAAATATTTGCAAAGATTTCATAATGACAAAGGAAAGACGAAATACGAGTATGTGTGCAAATATTTGCAAATGGCCTGTCAAACATAGCATTTGTGCATCTTTGCAAAGATTTGCGCGCACGTCTGGGACCGGCTTCACATGCGTCAAAGACTATAACTTCTAAGCCGATTTTAGATGTGAAAATCCGCCTTTAGCAGCCGCCGCTGGTTTCTCTCGCTCGGGCGCATGGACAATGCAGGAATTCAGTTGTCCGTCTGAGGGAGATGGAGTGATCGAATGACGTCGCCAATAATCTCTTCACCGGGAAACGCCTTGACGTGAATACGTCAATAGATTTGCTCTTGGGAGTTTAACAGATAATAAGGTTTGAAAGTTTCGCGTTGCAGCCCAAAAACTATTGTTCATATTTATTTATTTATTTATTTTATAAAGTAAACATACAGAGAGTAATCGTAAACATTCTTACATATTATACACAGGTTAATATATTTTATAACACTCGATGCTCTCCAATTTCATGTTTACAAAACATGCATGTGTGTAATCTTAAGTTAGTTATACATACAAAATTTGGTACATTTGATTTTAATTATAACATTAGAATTTGAGAGAGAGAAAAAAGAATTAAGATAATAACAAGTAGGTGCCATTTAAGAGATATAAATTAATATAAAACAATAATAATAATAATTTATATATATATATATACATTAAAATCTAGAAAAAAATACATATAATATATTATAAAATTGTCTACATATTTATTAAATAGGAAATATTAATAATATAATATAATATCGAAAATAAAAATGTCTGCCATAGACAAAGACAAAAAAAAGGATTTCCTATTGTATAGTCCACGCAGGGTATTCCATTGCGCACTGTTCTAGGAAGGAGAGATTAGAAGTCTAAATAATTGTTCAACTTTGGCACGGTGATCTAGGGATGAAAGGTGAGTTGGCCTAATGAGTTTAGAGCTAATTTCAGACCAAGCAGGTTCATCAGTTGTAGACTAAAAAAAAAAAATAACGCCTAGAAGTGTCGGTCGCCTAGACTAGTCTCTAGTCGTACTTGTTATAAGGCGACACCGTTTAAATCACCCTATTAACGGATAGCCGCGTTACTGAAGCTGGCTTTTAGCGGCGACGAAATCGCGTTCATTCGTTTCATCGGTCGGAAGCGGCTTCGAAGAGAAGCGAAGGCTTGTTCAGTGACACGGAAATCTCATTACAGGTGACACCATGACAATGTCGCACGGTGCACGGTGCACGGTACAGCTACAAATCACGTAGTTATTTTGTAACCGTTTACGTATTAGCCTATTTTACAATCGCGCTTAACGTAACACCCGCTGCTATAATAAATAAATTCAATATTTTATCGATCCATCTTTCAGGTTTCGCACAACGAATCGTAGTTGTCTGTTATCCTAGCCTAACTTTTTTAAAAACAGGCTTTTATTTAAGTGCTCGAATGCGTATACAATATTTCGTGTCTTTGCTGTTGACCGTCGCGGACTAAGAGGAAGATTTGAGCTAAGCCAACATACAAACATTGCAAGCTAATTAAAAGCTCGTAAGAGATAGGCAAACCTTGCTTTTATAATATTGAGTAATAATAAACGCACCAAGTTCGAATGGTATTAAGGCGCCACCAGTCCCTAAAACGTGTTTTGTAACGTATTTTGGTGCATTTTGTTGAAGTTATTCCCAACAAATGGCTAAAACTAAAAATACCAGAATATTCTACATATATTAATTTAGTACTTTGCTTAAAAAAAAAACGAAATACACCTTATTATAGTAATGACAATAAATAAATAAGAAAGTGTTGTTTTTTCTTGCAACGATTTTCTTTTAAGTTGTGTAAGTGACGCGAACCTAATTTTTCTTTCTAAAGATAGACAATACAATAATCTAGGCCATTACATAAAAAAAAAACAATTTTTTCAAATGATAATAATTATTTAAATACAAAAAACATGTTTCATCGATTCCAAATGTAACGAATTCGCGGTCGGCGAGTATATCCGTCTCTTTTCTACACGTCAATGTTCGAATAAAGCCTACTCTTTCTAATCTCAAGGACAAATGCGTCCCGGGGCGCCTTAAGACGACCTTTCAATGGAGAGGAGAAATTCGCGTGTCATTAATCCTATCCCTTAAACGAAACACCCCGCCCCCTTCCACCCCCTATTCCACGTTTATAGGAAAATCGTTGATGATAAATATAGGGAAAACGATTTAGCAAATCCGCTAACGATGATAGGGCTAAAACGCATAGTAGCTTCCATAGTAGCTAGCTTTCCGGGCCCTGCGACAGATCGCAACATTCGAAGGGACTAGATTTATATATTTGTTACCTATTATATTTTATTTATTTTACATAATTTATTATTACAACAACATAGTAGCATAAAATATTAAAAAACTAAAAAAAAAATGACAGGGTAAACGTAAATTAGCAGCAAAAAAAAATTTAAATAAAAGTATCCATAGCATACAGGTTGTTTTTAACAACCTGTTGGATGAAGCACTGCTTTTAGGATCTATATCGACGGTCAAACATTAGACAGCAAAAAATATCGGTAAAATGTTTTTCAATTGACCCCCGAGCGCGCAGCTCGCGAAGCACTTCGAAGGAAAGCAAAGTTTTTTAATAATATAATTATTCTAGCAGAAAAAAGTTTTTTTTTCGTGACAGCGGTTTATTTATCGATTTAAGTCAACCTCCTAAAAGGAGTACCCTAAATTTAAAAACACTCTGTATAAAAGCTATAAGGGTTTACGACACTATTTAACATATGATCTAATGGCGTATAAAATATTCTTGACTACAGCAGTACTTACTATAAAAATAGTAACATTCTAACTTTCGATTAGTTAATATTTTGTTTTATTTTACAACAAAAAATATTAAATAAGAACTAAATTCATTATTGAAAATAACTCGTAATTAAATATCTTAATAAAAAAAAAAAAATAAAAAAACAATTATTTAAAATGTTGTACACATTCGAAGTAAACTTTATGCTGATTAAGAAATATAAAATGTTTTTGAGATATTCTCTACAGGTTTTTCATAAAAAATATGTAGCAAATATTGAAACTCCGATTTCTTGCTTACAGTGTTTATTCTCTTTCGCGCATGCTTGTCGCGAGTCTCGCCTCACGAAATAGCATGCTTAAGGCGAAGCCAAATAGACCTTTTTTTATATAGCTGGTATTTCGTAACCATTGGATATTTACTCATAAAAAAATATTGTTAGATACTTTGATTTTATATTCATATATATTTCTGTATTTAGAGTGCTAATGCGAGTGTAATTTAATTTAATTTTAATCTTTAAATATATCTGTGTACTTTTGCGAAAACCTGTCATCAGTTAATTTTACAAACAACTGTATGTACCATTCTTTCTTCTTAAATTATACTGATGGTTTTTCGAATAAACGATAAATAAATAAATGTCTTCAACATAGTAAAATCAGATTTTTAAAAATCAATTCTATTTATTAGAAAATAATAAATGATAGTTTATCATTTAGAGTGCTAATGCGAGTGGAATTTAATTTAATTTTAATCTTTACATGTATCTTTGTACTTTTGCGAAAACCTGTCATCAGTTAATTTTATAAACAACTGTATGTACCATTCTTTCTTCTTAAATTATACTGATGGTTTTCCGAATAAACGATAAATAAATAAATGTCTTCAACATAGTAAAATCAGATTTTTAAAAATCAATTCTATTTATTAGAAAATAATAAATGATAGTTTATCATTTAGAGTGCTAATGCGAGTGGAATTTAATTTAATTTTAATCTTTACATGTATCTCTGTACTTTTGCGAAAACCTGTCATCAGTTAATTTTACAAACAACTGTATGTACCATTGTTTCTTCTTAAATTATACTGATGGTTTTCCGAATAAACGATAAATAAATAAATGTCTTCAACTTAGTAAAATCAGATTTTTAAAAATCAATTCTATTTATTAGAAAATAATAAATGATAAACTGCTCTCAGTTTCGAAATGCTAGCATAATTCATTTACCTATAAGTCGACCTGTCTATATTTTTTTTCCTCTATTTCGATTCTATGTTACGACAGTAATCTGTACGAAACTATTAGCATCGCAAACGTTAATAGAAATGCTCACGGTTTATCTCTCCCGCCGAAGATGTCGGTTTTGTGTAAATTAATGCAGATCTCATTGTGGCGCCGCGCAGTGGCGTCCGAAATTTAATTTCAACTTTTTAAATTTGCATGGGCTGCGCGCAAACATTCGAATATAAAAACTTCAGCATCGGCTGCATTTAAGATTCCATTTCGTGAAGTGTGCGCCAGGTGTAGCGGGCATTCGCTCGAAGGCTGGAGGGAGATAATACGCCCCGACAGACACTAGTCGAGCACTGGCTTCTGGACTAAAATAAATTAAACTAATAACTTAAGAAATCAGCAGAGATTGTCTAAATTTGTAACCGATTTGCACCTTCAAAATGCTGATTTTAAATTTTTCACTATAGTTCACCAGATAACTGAATTAAGGAGACTACATATAATTGCATGCAAAAAGAAATTTTACACGATGAACGGAAAGATGTAAACTCTATGACGGGCATAACGGCGCTTAAAACAAAAAAATCGCGGCCTACAACTTTGTATGAAATATTGATAGCATTTAGTTTTTTTAAAAAAAAAAAATAAGGCATATGTTTTTTAAAACCATTTTTTGGAAAATAATAAGACAAAAACCCATATTTTCTGAAAATTTAAAAACTTTTAGTATATATCATTTTCATTTTAAAAAACTGAAATAAAAATCTCCTATTTTGGGCAAATTTTGTTATTTTATTTCTAAATTGTTATACCATATATCTCAACTCGTTACAGTAAATCCGTTCTTCACTTTATTCTCATATTACTATAAGAAATCTCACTAAAGATACAAGATATTTATTTCCATAACAATTTTTACATTTTTTTAGGAGACCAACTACGAAAACAATTTAAAATTTGCGAATGTGTACATTCGTATATAAATACATAATTTTTGATTTTGTACATTTATTTAACTTAATTCATTTTGAGTATTTTTTAATCAAAAACTGAATTTATTTCAGCTAATAAGTTAACACAACATTTATTGATTCTGAGGTAGTATGAAGTTCGTCGGTCCAGCTTGTATTATATAAATTCTAATTTAACAAATATAATTTAATAGCCTTCATGATTCGAGTATTTCTTTAAGGTTCTGGGGTAGTTTGTTGTAGAATTTAATACCTAAATAAGAACTAGTTTTAGTAAATTTAGTTGAGTTTAGTCTTATAGGTGAACGTAATTGATTGGTTGTGGATAGACTCGTGTATCATTGAGCTTGATTTATTGATAAAGAAGCACAGCGCTTCTTAAACCAAAAGTTAAGATCCAAGCTTACTAAAGTACGGCTTACAAGATTCACTGTCCCTGTTTGAGATCATTTTGGTCCGGAACCCTAAAATTTTTTTTTTTTAAACAACGCTTGAAGCTATGTAGTCACTGCGTGCAAATCTACTGCCGGGATGGTTAAGGTTGAGATAGGTTTATTTCGTGAGTTTTCACATCGTCGTCTGGCGGCGGGGTGAGGCGGAGGGTGGAGTCAAGCAAACTTTCCTTTCGTTAACATTCAAGCACGCCACTGTCTTATCGGGGCAGCGTCTTAAGCGCCGGTTTCAAGTGCTGGAGTTTAATGCGTAATGTTTGCTGGGCGCTTCGCAAAAAGTCCGAAAGACGGATAATAGATTCGAAGATAGTATAGAACGCGAAGTATTAACAATTATAATCTTCTAATAGATGGCAATAGATTTTAGAATATATGACCTCTTTCATATTTATTAGAAATTTATTTTTCGATTGTAAGTATTTTTTAGGATAACTGAAAACTAGTACTGACCTTCTTAATTTTGTGCTTACAATATTTCTATCTTATTGGCACACACTTGTCGCAAGTCTCTGCCGCATGAAATAGTTTATAAAATACAAAAACATTAATGTTTGCCTACATAAAGCTAAATCATTGATTTATGTACACGTATCTTAAAAAATACACACATCAGTTAACGTAATAGTTTTATATAATAATTTTATTATAATAAAAACATAAACACACTTCATTCATGAAAATGAATAATAGGGTCGATAATATTAAACTCGATAAGACGTTGATAAATGAAATTAACGCTAAACCACATTTTCCATTACAGATTATTTAAGGCGCCACCAGTCCCTAAAACGTGTTTTGTAACGTATTTTGGTGCATTTTGTTGAAGTTATTCCCAACAAATGGCTAAAACTAAAAATACCACAATATTCTACATATATTAATTTAGTACTTTGCTTGAAAATAAAATGAAATACACCTTATTATAGTAATGAAAATAAATAAATAAGAAAGTGTTGTTTTTTTCTTGCAACGATTTTCTTTTAAGTTGTGTAAGTGACGCGAACCTAATTTTTCTTTCTAAAGATAGACAATATAATAATCTAGGACATTACTTAAAAAAAACATTTTTTTCAATTGATAATAATTATTTAAATACAAAAAACATGTTTCATCGATTCCAAATGAGTCGGCGAGTATATCCGTCTCTTTTCTACACGTCAATGTTCGAATAAAGCCTACTCTTTCAAATCTCAAGGACAAAGTTTTTAAAGGGCGTCAGGTTTTACTCTCTGCGCGTTCAGTGAGCAATCGTTGGTTTTTATTTTATTACTTCATAATATAGAAATTAAAAAAAAAACAAATTTACTATGTTTTACACCTTTCGTTTTTCCCTAAAGGTCTAATATATTTTATAAGAGAGCAATTCAACTAACTATTTACACTTTACAGTTTATCATTAATTATATTTCTCAGAAATAGAATTGAATACTACCCTCAGAAAAAAGGATCTTAATGAATCGAAATTTATTTACCCATTAGGTTCGCCTTAAATAAAAAAAAAAAAAATCTTCTACAACCGTGCCCAGGACAAAATGCTCTTTTTGAAATGATCATCTCTAGAATGCAGTATACTGTCTTTATAGTGGGTAACATTGCGTCCTTTTCGTTTTCTATTCTTTGAGAATTCGCCGAGATGCGAACGGAATCAGGGGATTTGCACCTGATGAAAAATGGAGTTGCCGTTCAGATGAAAAATAAAGTGCTGCCATCTTTATTCAGAAGGTTTTCAACCCCTGTCTCGAAACCGTATCATAGTAGTGCATTAATATCGTTTGTGTTTTCGTAGATCATCAAACAGTTCATTAAACAGTTATTTTTGGTATATACTGTGACTTTTATATACAGGATGTCCCAGGACCATTACCAAATACTTAAGAGGAATGTTGTGTAACCTATGAGTAAGAAATGATATAAAAAAAATGCAAAAAAAAAACCTTCCCTAAATTTATAAAATTTTTAACAGACGGTGGCGATTCGGTCAGCGCTTGAATTCCTTTGAGGCTTTAATTAAGCTATTTCATAATACTCCCATGTTAGTTATATTGTACTACTGAGGAGAAATGTAATATTGTATTTTCAATAAATAGATAAATAAATAAAATACAAACTATATTGTTTTATTTTATATGCTTTCGGTTTTATTTAAAATCCAGTGAGGCAAATTCGAAAATGTAAATTGATCCTAATTGCCGAAAGTTATTTTTTTCGGGTTTTCGCTATAAGCTCTACATATCAAGACAAACGGGCTTAAAAGACACTCCCCCCTCCCCCGTGCAGGAAACAAAGGATTCAAAGGATTGTCTCCCGAAAATACGCCAAAATAAACAAACGCCGTCCGTATTAGCATCAACCTACCGTCTGGAATATTGCAGTATATTCTGGGAAACGCTCTTTTAGCGCAACGGACGACTAAGCAATTTTGTTCTTGAGACATAAAGATGTAAGGATTACTGGAATGAAAGGGACACTTTATAATATGAAATTCATACGTTTAGTGCAGCGGTTGACAAACTTTACTGTTTATTTATTCATATATAGTTAGCAACAATATATGTCTATCATTTGATTAAATAATCATGATCGAAACACGGTGCCATAAAACGCCATCCTTTATTTAGGTAGATTTTATTAGGAAAGCTAGCTATTGCAATGGGTACCATCTCATGACTTCTGGTAAATTTCGATATATCTTCGCGTTTCGCATCCCCTATAACCCAAAACCACCTTCAGTTTATCACTCGGTGTCTATATCACTTTAAGGGCACAATATCTCGGTCAAGTTGGGTAAAATCATACCAACGGGGCGGGAAAAGGGGAGGAGTTTCAAAATAGTGTAATTTTGCTATAACTTTTTTAGTATATAAAATATCGTATTCATTTAAATTTTATTTTATTCCTTAGATAAGAGCCTAAAACTTATCATAGTAAACTTTTTTGATAGCACCCACCATTAGTCCTTGGGGTGGGTAAAACTGGTTATTTGAAATTCAAAAAATCATACCTCTCTTAATAGCACAGCGCCAAATCAGTTGGAAATCAATCAATCGATGTAAATTCAAGCCTATAATTTCCCTACCACTTAAGTTAGAAACAATTTTTGATATGAGCAACCCTTAGGGCACAGTATAAAGAGGGATTTTGTATGCGTAAGGGTACGGCGGCGCAATGTTTGATACAAGTTCGTACAATTGGAGTTTAAGTCAAATCTTGCAAGCTGAATTAGAACCACATCCTCTTACCCTACAGAGTAGAAACTTGACATGTTGGATTAGTTTCGATGACAATGCATTTTTATAGTAAGAATGACCTGATTCTACAGTCAGGAATGGCTCCAGATGAAAGAACTCCTCAATGTTCAAAGGCACAGATACGAAATTCAAGCATTTAAAAAAGCTTGTTTTTAAAAATGTTTTTTTTACTATCATTTACAAGTAGTCACATGTTCAGCAACTACAACTTGTGTTTGTAATAATATAAAATATCGACTTGGATATCGAACACTTGTTTTGTTTTTTTTTATATTCTTTTTTGATTAATAAATAAAAATAAAAACAAAAATATATAAATAAGAAAGGACAAGTTTGGAGATTTTTTAAAGTTCTCTCTTTAATCGTGACATTTGAAAAACGTAGCAACAAGACTTTATAATTAATAGACAGAATGTCTTCCTTAGAATAGGCGATATCCTAGTTAGGCAAGATATTTTGCATTATAAAATTTGTAAGAATTAAATAAAATAAAATAAAGGAACTGGCCGCGTGACCGAAACGGCGGCTATCCGAAGAAAAATATTCCCTGAAATAATATTCTATCTAGGCGTTTGAGGGCGTTATGCAAATGTGTGACTATTTAAAAATGCTGAAAGTAAAGCGGAAGGAAACATTAGCAGCGTCGCCGCCCGCCCGCGCGCCAACCTCGTCTTCGCTTTGGGCGGGCGGGAGAGGCGCTTGCCTTTGCCAGCGCGCTCGTAATTGGCTATTGCATCGCTACATTTTTTTTTGCGCGATTTTCTATATTAAATTTTATAAAAATCAGAACAACTCATTCGCTTTATACGCAAACGTCAAACAATTTATGTTACAAGTTGAACACATTGGATAATCATATCAAAAACAAAAATACGTTATCTTGGTACGCGCTGCTAAAATTACGCAGCATCCTAGACCTGTCAGCACTGATCTCCACACATTATGGCGTCGGTGAATCTCATATCTGATGAATCACAAGGAAATTCGTACATTAGTTGGAATAAACTCTAGTGAACCTTTTAAGCCATACTTTAGTAAGCTTGGCATCTTAACTTTATATGAAATTTTGGTTCAAGAAGCACTGTGCCACTTCTATATCAATAAATTAAATTTAATGACACACGAGTCTATTCACAACCATAACACCAGAAATAAGATCAATAAACTTCAACCTATAAGACCAAACTCAATTAAATTCGGTAAAACTAGTTGTTATTTGGGTCTTAAATTCTACAACAAACAACCCCAGAATCTTAAAGAAATACGTAAAAGAGAGCAATTCAAGATGGCTATTAGGTTATATTAGTATAATTTGAATTTATATAAAATTAATAAATTTTTAATTCTTATACTTACATTTGCATTCAAGTAAATATGTATTTATGTATTAATGTACAAAAACGTAAATTTAAAATTGATTTCGCAGTTTTTTTTATTGTATTGTTCTAAAATAATTCCTACAACATTGCACAAATTGTTATGGAAATTTATTTATTTATTTATTTACTAAGTATAAAAATGAGAAAATAATATAAGTTACGTAGTCTAGCCTAACTAGGCGAACTGCCTGTTCCAAAGTAGACTTAATTGACATTTTTAAATATTACGTACAGTTTCTAAGCAATGTTTTAGGATACATACATTAAATAAAACATATATTTTTATAAAATTTACTAATATAATATTAAACTTACTTATGTTCATTAAAAATAAATATTATAAACATACGCACATAATGAAATATAACTTATAAATATACAGAGATATCATAACAATATAAAATACTAGTTTCTTATGTACAGTACTGTATTTATTTAATTAAATAAATATCTATTTTGGTTCTTGTATCTAAAGACTATTTGAAAATATGTTTTCAATGATTTTTTTAATAGAATTGTGGATGGGTTAAATTTTAAAAACATATTTTAATACTTACAATGTTTTTATTATTCTTTCCGGTATTGCGCAAATCACACTTAATGAATACATACATTGTTTTGACTCTGTTCGTCAAGCCTTCAATCAGCCGTCATTAAGTATATTACTAGACAATTATATGAATAAATATTATACAGGGATAACTTTTTCTCACGGGGTTATTCTACACTTCAAACTGGACAGCTTATGGCAGTTAAACCCATTATTTTTTTTTGTATAAAAACATTATTTGGATAAGTTGTTCAGTTCAGAGCGTAAAAAGATGTGCATGAAAAAGTCGTTCCTGTATATTATTACTCGATCACTATAATACTATGTGAGTTCAAAGCCATGCCAGGATTTTATATATTTAAAAGTAAATTTATTTGTTTATTTAATAAATTTACATTTTTTTTCTTTTATCTACCAGCCAAGCCCAAGGATTTTCCGCTGAAAATACAGATATTAATAATTGTGAAACATGTTCAAATTATTTTGTTCTGTATTTTACATGTCCTTTACAAGATAAATATAAACATACATTGATATAATTTTTTATAGCTTATTAGTAAATATTTAATTCATATTTATTTTTTTTAATAATATTACTATTAATATATAATAATATTAAACTATAAACTCTTCGTTTATAGTTTATATTAATAATAGAAACCTGTTATTAGTTTTACAAATACGTTTCAAATGTCAATTTATTGTAATAATTCGCATTTTTTTGTAAGACTGTTGATTTTTTTTATTAAAGACTAAAGTTATGATTTGAATTACATAGGGATCAATTGAGCTGTTTTTCGACACTGCTTTTTGTTAAATATGCGTTCGTAATTAAATTTTCTTTAGGCAATTGTCCATTGTCCGCGGTGCGGCCGCAGGCTGCGGGCTGCAGTTCCGACGCTAACGTCGTTCCCTACACAGCCCCTATACAGCCCCTATACAGCCCCTATTATAGCCCCGGGCTAGAAAAGCAGAAAGCATAGAACACAGAATAATAATAACTATGGCCAGCGATGGAGAGCGAGTAATTAATTTTAAGTGTATTTATATTTTACACCGCTAGTAGTGACCAATTTAATTTTTGCGCAAATTTGGCGTAAAAAATGCATAATTGTGTAGATGCGTTAAAATTATCTCAAATGATTTCCGTGACGATGCTGAATCATCTGAGACATTAACGAATCAATTTATTTTAAATACTCTAACAAAATATTGAAATACACTGCAGTAAAAAGAAAAACCTTATCAGTATTCAAATAAAAAGAGAATATCACATGCATACGGAACATAAAACACAGATTATAATAAATAAAAGCAATATAAATTAGGTATTACCGTAAATATATGCTTGTATATTTTTGTTATTTCGGATGCAATTTAAGAATTTACCTAACGTTATCACGGAAAATATCAATCTTTATGTAAGGTATTTAAAAGATGACAGATGCGAGGCGATGGGGTTAGTCAGGGAGGATGCGAGGAAAGGATTGTGAGCTGATTTAAAGTCTCAAGCCAAACTAACGAAAAAAAAAGATCGAAAAAGTTTAAGTCTTTAAAAGTAATTTAAATCTTTATATTTCATTTAACGGCTTTACATTTCAGCCGAGCCTGATGTGACACTCGATATTTTCATAAGAAAAATCGCATCACAAAAGGATATGCCGACTTCACTATATTAAATAATCTTCAAAAATAGTTTCAATAAATTGAAAAACCTGGTAGAATTTACAACTTTATGAAACTAACTATGCCACTCGAAAAATTATAGACTTTTCGTATTATAACATAGTAAAAATTCCATTTTTTTTATGAGCTTACATAATTATGAGATCAATCGATATCCACTATTATTTGTTTTCTATGACAAAAATAATAGTCAAAATATATTTTTTATTTAAGAGCTTGAATGCGTATACAAAATGTATGTGTCTGTGCTGTTATTTTTTTTTTATTGCTTTTATTATTTGTGGCATTTATTTAAAAGCTCCTGTGCTCAAACATTAACCGACTCTAATCCATATGCCTAGGTATTTCTGATTGATCCTTAGGTAATATTTTTATAGTAGAAACCTGTGGTGATCGTGGTCAAAGCGAGGAATGGCGAGCAATTTTCGAGTCGACCTTTTGGCGTCATCCGAGCGGAAGTTCAATTTCACTTTTTCCGGCTATTGCCCTTGTCCGATTTCAGCTGGCGCCAGTTTTACAGGCCGTGGGCGGGCGGAACGGACGAGGCGGGTAGGTAATACACAAAATAAATAACCGCACGAAAAATGTATTTTTACAAGCTTTCAAGCTCTTCGTGCTAGTAGTAAGGAACCCTAAAAAGTGCCGCAGTTGGAAAAAAATTCAAGTGTTTCGACATACTCTGAGGGAATTACTCATTAAAAGATGACCACGCTTTTCTACAAAATGTCATTAACCAGAAATT
This sequence comes from Neomicropteryx cornuta, assembly GCA_020383195.1. Taxonomy (NCBI): domain Eukaryota; kingdom Metazoa; phylum Arthropoda; class Insecta; order Lepidoptera; family Micropterigidae; genus Neomicropteryx; species Neomicropteryx cornuta. Next base: position 673,781 of record JAHKQU010000030.1, read on the forward strand.
CTATAGTACGTTCTTGATTGGCAGCATCCCCTTCAGAGTTCCTTACTCCAGAAACAGTTAATTATTTCACGTCACCCGGCGTTATACTAACCATGCACAAAACGCAACGATATGTAGAGTCCTCAGAACATATATATAAAATTCAGCGCAATTGATATATTTCAAGAGAATAAAGGGTTATTTATGCATGAAATTCGTAAAGTAGGTTATAATAACATTTTACATAAAGGTTTAAAATGTATAAATAATTATTACAGTATTATTATTATGTTGTTGAGTATAAATATTAAACATTCATAATAAACGCACATTACACATTGTTTTGTAGAATTATTAATTTAACGTTTTCAATCATATTTACGAGTATATACTCGTAAATCTGATTGAAAACCATACCATATATACCATACCATATATACGGTACCATATATATGGTACATTTTTTTGGCCATATAAATGTAGTATTAGAGTGTTATTTTATTGTTTGTGTTGGAAACGAGGGTGATCAAATATAGACCTAAAAATTAAACCCACTATGGCCATCTAAAACGCTTATCGAATGTGCTAAAAGTGCCGCAGGCACATGTGGAGATAGGGAATGAGGCAAATTGGTACCACAGGCACGTGTAGTCTGAGGGAAAGATGCCGTTAATGACGCCTGTAGGGCCTAGCTGTAAGACGTTGGTTTCTGTTTTAATAATTTACTACAACTAAACAATGTATAGAAGCCGTTGGTATTATATGTACTAAAATACCCTTTTTTCGCTTGAGGAAGAAATAGAGCTTTGAGGACTGTGTTATAATGAAAATGAAAACACATAACGCATTAATCCCGCGGCGGTGAGAGAGTATCGAAATGTTTGACCTCCTTTTCTCACAATTTTTGTTAGCGAAATTCCCGAATGTCATATAAAAAGTTAGACCACAACCATCAAATCGGTTTTACGACGCGCAATCACACATCAATAAATTGCTAGCGTGTCGCTCTATAAAAGAGAATAGAATCGTATACTTAATAAAACGTGAAAAATGTTCAACAATATCATAAATATGAATTATTCGAAAAGAATTACACCTGAAGACACATCGCTACAATTTGAAGCGAATTACAGTCACAGCATATAACATGAAAATGGTACCAGTTTGTGCTTAAAAACTACATTAAGTTACAATCTTATATGTTTAGAGAGAGGTCTTACCTTTGACGACAAATGCACATTGAGTTTTTTTATTAACTTTATCCTCTAAAAAATAGTGACCTCAATTAAAAAGGTTGGCGTTGGTCAAATCACCATTTCTAGCATTCGCATAAAGTACATAAATTAAGTGCTTTTGACCTTACATGAAATCGCAAATTATTACTAGTCATATTGGTCCTATCATTGTAAAAGTTTTACACCATAAAATATTAAGGAAACATTTAAAAAACAAATATGTTTCCTAAATTGGTTTTGTTAATGTAATGGGCAAAAAAGAAGTCGACGATTATTATTACTCAAATAGGAAAAAATATAATACCTTTATTGTTATATTAATTGTAAATAAGGTCTCTATCTTTTTGAACCTTCTAATTTTCGGTAAGTAAATAAAGTTATCTATTATATTTAGAAGGATGAGGTAAATGAAAAGAACATATTCGTTTGTAGACAAAAAAAGACAATAAAAAAATATAAAAGCATTGCGTACAGTCAGCTAACAAAACGCTAGCGTACTTTCATTTCTTTAAAGTTAGTTTTTTTTCTTTTTTTTTCTTTAAGTTTCTTTAAACTTAGTTTTTAATTTTGAAATCATACTTTTTTTAAATTTTTTATTACGCTATTTTATTCCTAATATTTTTACACTAAATTTAGAAATTCTTTTATAATTCAATTTACCATTCAATCCTGCATTCTTAAGTTCAGCATTTCTAGTATATTGTAAATATTTTTTGCTATTGAATTCATATCCAACGATGTTAAACGTAAAAAAAAATTGTTTTTCAAATATTGACAAAAAATGTATGAGATTCATTTTGTCAGACGGTTTTTCGTGAAATAACCTCACATATAAACTACAATAATCCTCTATGTTTTACATTTCATTAAATAATTAATGTAACCTTTTTACCAAAGTTTATTTAACACGCAATGTTTGTTAAGGTCAAATCTTGCAAGCTGAATTAGAACCACTTCATCTTATCCTCCGGAGTTGAAATTTGATATGTGGGTTCAGTTCCGATGACATTAAGTATGACCTGATTCTACACATAGGATTGGCTCCAGACAAGGAACTCCTCAACAGTACAGACTAATTTTATACACGCATTTAAAAGCTTGTTTTAAAGTGTTTTTTTTTAATATTATTTATTTTTGTTTAGTCACTCGACTGTGTTGGCTGTGATTGCATTTTTCTAATCTAAAACGAATAACAGACCTCTAACTGAAATGGCAATACAGATTTTAGCACAATCCATCTGGCCGATAGTTATTGCATGAAGAGGAATAAAGGACAGATTGCACTTAAGAAAATTGGAGATTGATTGTGGGGCTGCTCCGGAGGACAATTGCTTAAAAGCTTCGGTCGAATCTAAAGAAAAAGCTTTAACTTTAATACTTGAAGCACGAGATTCGTAATATGAACCGCACTGAAGGTACAATCGGAGAATTAAATTAGGATACATTTCTAGTCTGAATTGCACCTACGTATTGTGGTGTTTCATTTTAGTGCCAATGCGGCGGTCGTTCACAAATATAACTTTATCTTTTAATCAGAATAAGTGGTAACGATTTGCCAGAAAAGACGTCCAATTGGACGGCAAAATAATAAGAAATTGTAAAATAAAATACTAAAATAATTCATGCCCAAATTGATTAACTTTATCAAAGCGCTGGCGTAAATTCTCTTCGCTCTTTCTTCGCTTTTCAATGTTTTAGAGAGAATTATAGCTGGATTTTTTCCGGGAATGGTCTTGGAATATGGTGTATAGGTTTAATGTTTTAAGAACGCGGCTAAAACACTTATATTACCGTATCGCTTGTGGTGTCGAAATTCTTAAACGCACACACAAATACACCCGAACACACTTTCTTACCCATGTATGTAATGGGTGTTTTTTTAGAGGGGTGGTTTTCAAGAAGAGATAAAACGCATATAATTTGATGTTATGGCTAAGAATTTAGTTTTATTATAAAGATAAGGGTTTGCCATTATGTTTTAAAAATGATTTCGGGTAAGTGGCCGCCGCGGCTGACTCGAACAAATTCCAGCCGAGAGGCCCAATTTTCAACCACTTTTTGCAGCAAGTTGGGCCGTATGTCAGCAATAACGCGCCGAATATTCTCTTCCAAGGCGCTAATCGTGTCCGGCTTATCTGCGTAGACAAGCGACTTCACATAACCCCACAAAAAATAGTCCAGCGGTGTTAAATCGCACGATCTTGGAGGCCACGCCACAGGCCCACGACGCGATTTTTACTTTATTTTAGAGTGATTTAAAAAAAATTTAGAGTGATTTTTTCTAAATTTGCACTATTTGCAAATGTTGTTCAGGAGTAAGTCTATTCATTATGAAATGGCAAACCAAACTGAGCATAAATCAAGTGACAGCTGTCAAAAACACCAACTACGAAAAAAGTAGTGCCAGATTGAAAACCACGCCTCTGAAACAAGCATCCTATATTAACAATAATAGATTAAAATTAACGTATTTTTAATGATATGCTTAAAAATGAATACGGCGTTTTTATCTTACTGATTTTAAATTAGGCTTTGGAACCACTACGCGTTGCGGCGACAAGCAGATGTTACACATTCATACGGAACCCTAAAATTAGACAGGCTACTCATCGCGAAAAGAACCACGCTGTATCACGCGCGATCCTCGAAACTCTTTTTTCCGGTTCCGTAAACGCCTCTTTACACGCGTCGATTTGACAACTAAATCCCCTTTCACACGATGGTTTTGAAATTTTAGAATGCGCTGGCACAGCGGGTCTCTTCTCTCGCTCTGCAAGACGCCTCTCTTCCCCCCTCTCCCTCTCTCCCTAGACCTCTTCTCCCTCAGGAGTCGGTCGTTAAGGCTGCAGCGCACAAAAGGGAACGTTTTTCTCCTAAAGGGAACAAGGGTATGAATGCGTGCTGTTTGTTTAGCAATGGCGTCATGCGGATGCCAACTACTACGTTTTTTGTAATATTTGAAAACTAACATCTTTTTACAGACTATTATTTAACTTGCAATGTTTGTTGTCTGTTTAGGTCAAATCTTGAACCACTTCCTCTTATCCCACGGGGTTTAAATTCGACATGTTGATTCAGTTCCGATGACAATGTGTACCCACATTCCAGTACAAACTCAGGGCCGTGTGAAACTGTCTAATAGACATTGTGTCGAAAATGCATAGTTGCAGCTCGCACACCGTTTGACCGCGATCTAATACCATCACCATCAAGTCTACAGCAAATCTTCAACGCGCTCTCATTATCAAAGCTTCTGAACACCTTCCGCGTCACACTATTATTCTCATTATTGAATTGCTAATATCTGGAGTCAAGAGTCAATGTAACTTTAACTTAAGTTATTATCCAGTTTAATACACAACATCTTCACTACAATCTTCATACTCCCATCTTCATCGATAACGAGGCAAACACTAAAATACCCCCGTCACACCATGCATTTTTATGGTAAGCATGACCTGATTCTATACCCATGATTGGCTTCAGACGAAGAAAACATACAATAGCTATTCTAGTAATGCTGACGTATTTTATTTAAGTAAGGATTTAAGAATTAATCAAGGAAATTCTTTAAAGATCTCACTCGCGCACATAAACCCTCAGACACACACACACACCTTTCTTCATAAACACCTACACCCACATAAACCCTTAGAACCTTTTTCACTCCCAGCAACGATTTTTTTTTGTGTTTTTTGTGTCTTATGAGGTAATTTGTATGTACACACCACTGACCGTTTTTGTTTATAAAAAATGCAATGCGAATACGATTTAAGTATCGCTGATTTTGTACATCTACGAAATAAATAAATAAAAACGGCATTGATTTATTCCATCATAGCCAATTTATTAAGACTGTCTGTGATATTGTTTAGAACTATATGCCACCTTATCTTTCTGTAACCTTTATTACTTTGATTAGCTTTCTATTGCACCCTTCTACTTACACACTTCCCTCACAATTCATTCGGACACTCAGAGTTATTCACGCTTCTCTCACACACCCATTTTATGACTTTTTATAAATGTATAAAAATTACACGATAATAATCTATAAATCAGGAAATATATTTGTTGTCTATTTGATATTTATAATATTATTTGTAATCATGTTCTATTTTGCTGTTATTGCATGTATTTTTACTATTAATTCAATCATATTATTTATATGCCAAATGATGGTAAAATATAAAAATGTTTTTTTAATATGATTTTCCCATATGCAAAACTTGTTCCCGCACACATTGAAATAAGTAGAAAAGTCTATATGATATTTATTTTATTTTAAAATATATATGACCACCGTTCCTTCAGCTTCAGCGCTAGCCTTAAGGGCGAGTCAACGCCTCAAAGACCTACATAGAAACGAATCTCTCCCATTAGCATGATTGAAAATCTGAATCCTTGATACAGCCGCCGAGCGAGTGGCTGACGACAGCCCCGACGGAAACTGTCACCTGTCATCCGGAATTCGCGTCGCCGTGGCCTGACAGCGCATTTACTGACGAGAACATTAAATTTATCTGCTTCAATGCGGTTCTGAAATACGTAATAGCTTCAGTTACTTCAGGAGGGACAGACACAGCTTTCAAATATTGTCATGAAATCTCGTAACGTTGTGACAGCCCTTAACCTCTTAAGCAATAATCGGTTTTTAGTACTTGAGCTTTTAAATAAAAATAACCGAATCTAGCTTATAATTGCACAAGCAGTAGATAAATACACTTTTTAGGATCCATTTACCGAATGTGGTAAATTTTAATGGTTTTATTTTATAATTTTTATTGGTATCGTTGTTTTTACTTATTACTATGTATAATGCCCGTATATGTTTTTTGTGTAACTGTGTTATTTCCCTAATAAAGATAAATAAACAAATAGTACAAAACGGCTTGCTTATTTCCGTGGGGCAATCTTTACCCACACATTGCGAAATATTTTTTTTTAATAAAAATGGTCTATCAGAAAAGGATTAGAACGAAGTAGTTTAGTGGTTAAGGCGTTGGATTATTGACCCAAAGGTCGCGGGTTCGAATCCGAACATGGTCGTACCGTTTTTAAACGCTTCATTACCACCATCTACCCTGATTTGGCCTAGTTTAATCGGGCCCAAAATAATTGTATATGGCCTAGGAGGTCATAGCAATTCATTAAAAAAAAATAAGAGAATATCAATAAGATAAATACAAGCTGAACAGTCTTTTTTTTCGTCTTTGGTTCGCACTGAAATAAAATATGGTAATGGCAGCAAAAATATGGTATTGGCAACCATAAAGTATGGTTGATATAATGATTTTTTTTTTAATATTATTGTTAAACTTACTTGGTTGCAAGTACCATAGTTTTAACAACATTTTCTCAATGTAAGCACCATAATTTTTGATTGACTTTAACATAATATCTAAATATCGCTATAATAACACTGCCTTCCTTAGTACAGACATAGTCTAGCAAAGAAGGCAGGGCACAAAATGTATCAGTGCTAATCGCTCCCGGTGCATTTATAATATTCATTTATAACTGTAATTTCTACTACTACATTTATATTTTTTTTTGTCAAATTAATTATGTACAATAAATAAATAAATTAACAACAGCTAACTGTAAATTTCACGATCAGCTGTTCAGTCACACCGCCATTTTGACTTGAATCGTGACATCGTTTTATTTCGTCAGCTGTTCACCCGCGACGCCATATTGTTTTGTAATCATAGAAAAATAATTTTGCTTAAATATTTTTTAATTACATCTTATGCTTACACTTATGTTCAATTAGCAAATTTCTTGCTGCGGGTGCAATTTTTTAAACAACCAAACGTTTTGCTGAAATATTTCTTTCAGTGCGGAATCTTTTGCATTCCAACAAATTACATAAATCTACGAATGTGTTCACCGGCTACTATACGAATGTGTAAAATCACCGGCTACTATAGGATACAGACTGTGGGTCTTACAATTGTCTAGTATGCATTCCGACGGGGTTAATTTATAATCCCATATTGGGAAGTGGGGCGCGTCAAGTTGGAGTTGAAATAGCGTTTATAAGGCGTGCCAACAGAGCGAAGCGACTGCGATATATCTTGCGCGGGCCCTGGGAAAGACGCCGAAAAATAAATCACAAACAATACTTATTTATACATCGAGTTAAATACTCGACTTAATGGCCCCTCGGCGAAAACAGGGAAAGGCTTGTTCGGAGGGAATTAGATTGTATTATTGACGTGCACGCGTCTATAAATCTGCTCTTGGGAACCTAACAGAAATTCAAGATGGTGGGAGTTTCGTGGTGCAGCTAAAAAATATTATTTAAAACAAAAATATAGCCAAAGAATTCATCGCCTAGGCCGCGCCTGCTTGCAACCTCAATACTATCCTATACAGGATATTTTTAAATTAAGGGCACTCCTTTAAGGAGGTTGATCTATATACTACATACTAAAGTAATTATATTATTAAAAAACTTTGTTTTCTCGCGGGTCACTGATCGTTCTCGCACCGTGGGCTAAGCCGGGCTCTCAAACATTAAAACGATTTCTATTTAATTTTGAAGTCGTTTTTCTCGTAATTGAGAAACAAAATCCTAAAAATAGAGCCCTAACTTTAAAAACACGATAGCTTACGTACGAACCCAAGAACCGCCGCGCTGGTCGGATTATTTTTTATTTTTTCTCTATGGCGATAAAACCAGAGACAAAGTTAAATTTCCTATTTTTATCTGCATTTAAAGCGAACCACTACTCAATTTACAACAGGATACATTAGTATATATGTGTAACGAAAACTATGTATTTTCACGGATCTATAATCTCTATTATGCAGGGTGTATTTAAAATCACTTACTTTCCTTGGAGGTTGATCTATATAAATAAACAAACATTAATCAAAGTAAAATATTGGGTAAATGTTTCCTTTTTATGTTTGAGAACGCGGTTCAAGTTTTTTATTAATATAATTATTTAAGTGTGTTTTTTATATTTTTATTTTTTCGAGAGCCTGGTTTAGTTGTCAATATAGATCAACCTCTTAAAAGGACATTAGCGATTTTAAATACTACCTGTATTTGTATGTATAAAGATTTTTTATAAACAAACAAATACTTATTTCTAGCTTACGCACTTGTGCGGGGCGTGGTTAAGTAACCAAACTATCCTTATGATTACTCCCAGCATTACTGAAGACACAATCTAAAATTGTGTAGACTTTAAAATTGTGTCTGATACTCATGAGATGGGAATGTCAAACCTCTATCAAGTTTGACAGCAAGTCTGCAATTTGACTGACACGGATATATCTGAGTCTGGTAGAAATACTGAATCTTTTAGATGGAATCCTTCTATTCACGTCAAGTTTGAAGTTTCTTCAAAGGTTTTAGCCTTGATAATATAAGGTCTCACCCCAACAGTAGAATTTTCAAGAAGAAAATTGTCCTCCACTTTTAGGTAGATTTCTGTAGAAAAGCTAGCTATTGCAATGAAAAGCTAGCTATTGCAATGGGTACCATTGCAATAGCTAGCTTTTCCACATATATTTGTGTTTCACATCCCCTAGAACCCAAAACCACCCTCAGTTAAAAAGTTTATATATAGGTTTATATATCTATCTATATCACTTTCTTGTGGACACAAAAGTCACGTAATTTTATACCAATCAATTGCTATAACTTTCTTAGTATATAAGATATCGAAACAACTTAAATTTGATAATATTCCTCAAATAAGGGCCTAATACTTATCTAAAACCTTTTTGACAGCACCAACCATTGGACCTAGGGGTTAGAAAATTTGATTTCTCAAAAATTCAAAAAAATCATAACTCCGTTCAAACTGTTAATTGTAGGCCTCTAAGTACCCTACAAATTGTGTTTGAAACAATTTTTGTTATGAGCAACCCTAACGGTTAGGGATGACCAAAATGTTCCACCACATTGATCCGGTGAAACCTCCGTCTACCGGCGTACCGAAAGGAATTTTTTTAGTAATTAAAATACAGTGAGATGATGCACTAAGTACCAAATCTCGTAGTTTCATAATTTCAAAGATAGATGTCAATTTTGTAAGTTTAACCTGCAAATCGTTTACAAATGCCAGTAGAGGACAAGGTGATGACTAGCGACTTCTAGCGAAATCTAAACTGTTAACATTTAAAACATTTGAACTTGTACGCTTGTTTGGTTTGGCTTCAGAATGTACGAATTCAAGAGTATTATTTTAATCGTGTTTCCTCCCAAACTGACAGCTTTAAAGGGTTAATCCCACACAGTTCTTTGTTAGCGACAACATTCATTGTCATCAAACCCATGTCATTCCTCTAAATATTTATTCTATTTTTAAATAACAATTAAAATTTGAATTTGAGGTTATATTTTAAATCAAAATATAAATTTAACGAGCAGCTTATTAAATAACACAATGTTTAAAATATACCAAAAATGAACCAAAGAGCTCGAAACGCAGTGAGTTAGTTTAAATGGAGGCATCTATATATTAATACTTGAAAGGACAACGCGCACGAAGGACTGTGAGATTTGGTATAGTAAAAGTTTATATGGAGAAAAAGTGGAGAAAGTTAAAATTTATCTGTAATATGTGTTACAAATAAATTAAATTTCATACAACTGACATTACAAATTGAGTTTCGAACTGTAAACTTTGTGTGATTTTAAATGTTCCTTTTTCAATAAAGAAAATGCCATAATGTCAAACTTTCTAGTAGTAAATGAGTCGTTATTAAAGTCAATGTCAATGCGAAGTGCTTTGAACGCCTGGTTGCGATCCAAAGATCCAGGGTTCGAACTTCAGAAGGTCAAACCTGTAAAATCATTTTTTATCATGTGATATATTTAATGGATCTTTTCTTAACACCGTCTTCTAGCCGACAGCACTTATACTCATATGCATAGTCGTTTCTTAACTTTTCCTCGGGGTAGGTCCGGCCTTGATAGGAATATTTCATTGAGGTGTTGACAATCCTCATCTCGCAAAAGTCAAAACTAAGCATCCAAGACGCTAAGGTAAGGACTCCTTCGGTTAGGGTAAGCGTTCACTTGAGGAGCGTCTCTGCAGACTTGCAGGATGTTGAAAGGCCTCAGGGTACCGGGGGAAATTCCCCCCCCCAAACAAAAATATAAGTCGCGTGAGTTGTACACTCTCAATGTAAAGAAAACACATCATTGGAATAACACCATAAAGGAATCAACATTATTTGGAACAACTTTTACTAAGGTTTAAAGACACTCAAAAATAGCTTAAAACTGTGTTTAGGCCTCATTTCTCTTAAAAATTTCCAGACCCGGACCCCATTTAAAATGGTGTGGGGAGACTCCATTCCCCCCGCCCATACCCTTCCCCCGTGTGCCCAAGAAAAGATTCTAGATCCGTTTTGCCTCGCGTGATAAATAAAACAAATTTAACTTAATTGTGCTTGCCCGTCAACATCTATTAAATGTTTAATTTAGAAATATTTCGTGTTGTATTAAATGATCAACGTCGATAAAATATATTGGATCACACGAATGGCGTATGAATCGATTTTATTTTGTTGCCTGGAAATTTTTCGCATAAATTGCAAAATGTCCGCCATAGATCAACGAACTGACTAATCTGTTACTCTTCCACAAACAAATAAATCACATTGAGGAGGGGGGGGGGGGGGGGTAAAGAGTGTGGGAGTTTGACTCGAATTGTTATTGAACGAATTACATTAACTTGACAGATAACTATGGCTTGATAAATATAACGTGCCAATGCTAACAAAAACAGTCAATTTTTGGCGATAATTATTTATGACCATAAACTTCATATTATATTATATTTTTTTAATTAGATGTTGTTAAAAAAAAAATGAACATTAAAAAGTAGATTAACATTTTTGTAACACTTGACGTAACTAAGTATAAGAAATCACAAGTAAAAATATACCAATGGATATTATTAGCTTACTGGATAGATGTGACGGAGACAAGCAAACGGACTGGGCAAAGGGGATTCGTTATTTATAGAGGTATAAGTAACGGGTACTAGAGGGGGGGGGGGTTGGTTTATGGTTACTAGAGGTAGTACCCATAAAAAGATGACTCAAGATGTAAATTTCTTCTACTGGGAGGCTAATTGAATTTTAAATTCTTTCAAACGAAATAAAAATAAACCTCATCTCCGCTCATAGCGTGTGCAGATGTTTCCACCTACCAAAACTTTCGGGTTTGTACCGCAGTCGGGCGAACATTCGCCGGGAATCAGTTTTTTTATTAAATGCTTAAGTAAAAAAAAATGGAGGAAATTAACCTTTTGTAGTTACCTCATAATGGACGCAAAACCGACCGTTTTGCGGACGAAACAAAAGTATGTAATATTTAATTATTATCATTACTACTATTCACTATTTATTTATTTATTTATTTATTTATTAAAAGAATTATAAAAACCGGAACAGAACATGCTAACAATTAATATTATAGACAACATATGGCCAACAAGGCCTTAAGTAAAAAAAAATGGAGGAAATTAACCTTTTATAGTTACCTCATAATGGACGCAAAACCGGCTGTTTTGCGGACGAAACAAAAGTATGTAATATTTAATTATTATCATTACTACTATTCACTATTTATTTATTTATTTATTTATTTATTTATTAAAAGAATTATAAAAACCGGAACAGAACATGCTAACAATTAATATTATAGACAACATATGGCCAACAAGTATAATTCCCAGATTTACAGATTATTACCGTGTAATTGTTATATATAGGTTGTTTTTTTTAGAGGCGTGGTTTTCAATCTGGCACTACTTTTTTCGTAGTTGGTGTTTTTGACAGCTGTCACTTGATTTATGCTCAGTTTGGTTTGCCATTTCATAATGAATAGACTTACTCCTGAACAACGTTTGCAAATAGTGCGAATTTAGAAAAAATCACTCTAATTTTTTTTAAAATCACTCTAAAATAAAGTAAAAATCGCGTCGTGGGCCTGTGGCGTGGCCTCCAAGATCGTGCGATTTAACACCGCTGGACTATTTTTTGTGGGGTTATGTGAAGTCGCTTGTCTACGCAGATAAGCCGGACACGATTAACGCCTTGGAAGAGAATATTCGGCGCGTTATTGCTGACATACGGCCCAACTTGCTGCAAAAAGTGGTTGAAAATTGGGCCTCTTACCCGAAATCATTTTTAAAACATAATGGCAAACCCTTATCTTTATAATAAAACTAAATTCTTAGCCATAACATCAAATTATATGCGTTTTATCTCTTCTTGAAAACCACGCCTCTAAAATCATCACCCTATTTAAAAAATCATGTAACGAGTGTGAATGAAGCATGTAGGTAGGATAGTGGAAAGTTGATATGTTAGGATGAGTGACAAGCGCACATCGCAAAGTAATATAAGTATTTAATGATTTCAGAAAGAAAAGGTGGCTTATAGTTCTAAACAATTTCACAGACAGCCTTAATAAATTGGTTACAGCTTGTTATTATAAGTATCCTGAATTCTATTAAGCACGGCATTCAGTGAGTAACTTAAATTACATTTAGGAAAATGAAACAGGTAAGGATTGAGTGAGAGACGAAAAAAGATTTCACTCAGTAAGAGTGGAGAATCAACTTTTAAGGGCACGATATTGTCTGATTGTTTTTAGATATGATAAAGCCTCTTCATAATATATACATAAAAATAAATAAATATTTAAACAAAATTATTCATAGAATTATAATTTCTGTATTATTTTGGGGCGATAAATACGGCACCGTAGAATAAACATACTAAATACAAAAATCGAGAAAATTCCGTAAGGATGTAAATTTAATCGAGTTTTTTTGATTAGAAAGAATAAGAAATTGATGTGCCGAAATAAATTTATGAATGATGTGTCTGTCTATTAAGTAAAATATGTCAACATGTGTGTTAAATACAATAATAAATAAATGTCGAGATTATTTGGTGTATACGCGGTGTTAAAAAAAATCGTAAAATTCATATCTATCTATTAATACTATAGGAAAGGAAAACATTCTACATCTTTTTAAGCATATTGCGCGCTCGAAGGAGTGTTGCAGAAACCTAATATTTATTCATAATACATGTTACAAATACATTAAATTAAATACAATAAAACGTTGATACTACTGACAGCCAATTGACAGAATGGGTGAATTTTGTGCGATTACAAATGTTCCTTTTTTAATAGTCCGTCAAAGTCTCATTTTTATATGAAAAAAATAAAACTAACAATGAATTGTATCAAAAAATAAATAGGCAATTAAAATAGGCAACTTACGCTAATGACGTATTTGTACACGCTCGCAAGTTTTTTATAATTAGCGAATTATATTTTTTAATCGTTTTTATTGAGGGATTCCATGGCCGCGAATATGGTATTTTTTTGTTCGTGTGATACGGATGATAACTATCAAAATGTAATACCTGAATATTGTTGTTAATTAGTTAGTTAGAATCACTAGACAATGTTAGATGGAAAGTAATGCAACTATCTGGGATATTATGTGCGAACTCTAATGGTCCTCAAAAATTCCGACCTGGTACACTGGTATATTTCTATTTTTATAGTTTTCTTTACGCAATTAACTATGACGCAATGTAAAAAGGTCGCAGATATGAGGGTTCAACGCTTTCCGCTTTAAGTTAAGGCGCCACCAGTCCCTAAAACGTGTTTTGTAACGTATTTTGGTGCATTTTGTTGAAGTTATTCCCAATAAATGGCTAAAACTAAAAATACCACAATATTCTACATATATTAATTTAGTACTTTGCTTAAAAAAAAAACGAAATACACCTTATTATAGTAATGAAAATAAATAAATAAGAAAGTGTCGTTTTTTTTCTTGCAACGATTTTCTTTTAAGTTGTGTAAGTGACGCGAACCTAATTTTTCTTTCTAAAGATAGACAATATAATAATCTAGGACATTACTTAAAAAAAAACATTTGTTTCAAATGATAATAATTATTTAAATACAAAAAACATGTTTCATCGCTTCCAAATGTAACAAATTCGCGGTCGGCGAGTATATCCGTCTCTTTTCTACACGTCAACGTTCGAATAAAGCCTACTCTTTCAAATCTCAAGGACAAATGCGTCCCGGGGCGCCTTCATAATATAAAAATTAAAAAAAAAATAACTACACGGACGACAATAATTCAAATTACAGACCCCCGAATGAAGTCGCCATTTTGTGCGACCGCGCTGGACCGCCGCTGACTTCGCGTCTTTATTCCTCGCGGGAAAGTTTGGCAGGAAAGTTTCGAACGCGCACCGTTTTATGGGCCATAAAACTTTTATTTCGGCTTTTAGGCCAGTTTGAACGATGTGGTCTTCCTTTTACGACCATAAAAAGAACCTTCACCGCGAGATGTTGATTTAATTAATTTTAGCTTGGGTGAAAACGTATTGCATCGCAGTATGACATTATTTATCACTAAGAAAAAAAAAATTGGGTCTGTGTCGGATCAGACGATGGAAGTTAGACTTCTTTAGCCATTCGCACACACCCACTCATACGCACAGACTGACAGGATATATAAGATTATAAGTCACTTCATTAGTATGCTATACACATTATCATTATTAAGTTCGTATGTTCGTATAATTTGTGAAAAAAAAATCCCAGCCAGGGATCGAACCAGGGGCTCTAGCGTGGGAGACGAGCGCGTTAACCACTGACCCACCAAGACACTTAGGTATCTTTGGTAGAGAACGTATAAAAAGGCACTCTACGGCTTTTACTCCTAACGCGTGACGCGGTTTCTCGACCAACATCCCATCCCAATGAGTACAACGGCCGCAAAGAGGTATAACTTCAAAAAACTGGCGTTTTTAGTATGCAGAACTTTTGTAAAACTTTATTTCATAAACATAACATTGTTTTGAGTGAATAATTTTAATTTTGTGAAACATTAAATGCATCAAAACAAGTTATACGAATACACATTTGTGTACCATAATTATTAATAAAATAATTCAATAATTAATAAAATGATTTCATAATGATTTTTCTTTATTTCATACA
This sequence comes from Neomicropteryx cornuta, assembly GCA_020383195.1. NCBI lineage: Eukaryota > Metazoa > Arthropoda > Insecta > Lepidoptera > Micropterigidae > Neomicropteryx > Neomicropteryx cornuta. The sequence continues at coordinate 689,018 of JAHKQU010000030.1, forward strand.
TAGCTGAAAGGAGCACTAAAGCTGATGCTGCAAATGCATTCAAAATAAGGTCAGGTTCAGTTAATCGCAGGTCAGGGTACTTTCACGTGTGACAAGAACAAACGATTTGCTAGACATCCCACGTCGTAAAACCAATTATGGACCAAATAAACCCATTTATAGAATGTGTTCAACATATCCAAAAAATTAATGTTAACCTAGGAAATATTTAATTGGTATTATTTTATTTTGTTAGTGGGTACCATTGTCTCTGTTTTTATAAATTTATTATTTTGCTTTGTAAATGATATCTTTATTACGTAACTGTTTCATTTTACAAATAAAAATGAATAAATAAATAAAAATTAAATTTTATGTTTAAATTTTATTATCATTATCTGTGTTTAGAGTTAACAAAACATGTTTTTTCACAATTAGGATAAGTGATAAGTAAATATTTCGATTTGAAAACAGCATAATAACTCATAAGTAGGTTTCAAGCAATCATACAATTTTAAATTGACCAAGTGTGTTTATTATTTAAAATTTTATCTTATTTATAAATTAATATCTTTATACAGAATGATTCAAGACCGTTCCCGAAGACTTAAGAGGATGATTACGTTCCCTATTACGTGAAAGAAATTGTATGAAAAAACGCGAAAATAATTCATGTCCAAATTTATTTAATTTTATCAAAGCTGCCGTGTAAAAACCCTTTTTGCTCGCAGGTCAAAAAGGCAGGTAAATGACCCGGAGCGGCGCGGCCTTGCTAGCGACCGCACGTATGACAAGAGCGATTTCATATTATCTCGTAAAGTTTACAATTTTTTACTCGAAACCATGATGAATTTTGATTTGAGGTCAAAACAAATCATGTTGTAATCGCTGGGCCAATAAGCACGATTTTTCATCGGAAACTACTAGAGCGTGAAAATGTTTTTAGTATATGGTATGGTATAACTGGTACAGATTGCCTTGCAGTATTAAGCTCATCCTTTTATTTCGTATTTATAAAAAATCAAAGATTACACGCATTTTGACGCACTTTAACAGCAACAATATTCAAACAAAGCAGTCGTATGAAGTTTTGTTTTGTTCTAATAACTATAGGGATGTTTTTTTTAGAGGCGTGGTTTTCAATCTGGCACTACTTTTTTCGTAGTTGGTGTTTTTGACAGCTGTCACTTGATTTACGCTCAGTTTGGTTTGCCATTTCATAATGAATAGACTTACTCCTGAACAACGTGGCGTGGCCTCCAAGATCGTGCGATTTAACACCGCTGGACTATTTTTTGTGGGGTTATGTGAAGTCGCTTGTCTACGCAGATAAGCCGGACACGATTAACGCCTTGGAAGAGAATATTCGGCGCGTTATTGCTGACATACGGCCCAACTTGCTGCAAAAAGTGGTTGAAAATTGGGCCTCTCGGCTGGAATTTGTTCGAGTCAGCCGCGGCGGCCGCTTACCCGAAATCATTTTTAAAACATAATGGCAAACCCTTATCTTTATAATAAAACTAAATTCTTAGCCATAACATCAAATTATATGCGTTTTATCTCTTCTTGAAAACCACGCCTCTAAAAACATCACCCTATATAAAGAAAATTAATTTTCTCTTACATTTTCAAACGGTAAGCTAATTGCCTTCGAAGATATTCACTTTGTGAGGTTATCACATTTGTCATTGTGCGCGCATCGATAATTAAAATACAAATCATTTTAATTTTTGTACATTTATTGAACCTAATTAATTTTGAGTATTCTTAGTAAAAAACTGAATTTAATTCGGCTAATAAGTTAATACAACATTTATTGATCCTGAGGCGATACAAAGTTCGCGGGGTCAGCTTGTATTATAAAAAATGTTGAAGTCTATATAAGTTTACCTGCTAAAAGACGATGATATAGATATATGGATACAGATATTATATGTGCATCTGTAGAACGGTACTATAAGGGCCAATACGTAATGTTGAGCGATGCTGACCTAATTTAAATTGCTTGCTCTAGAGTTCGTGGCCGTTGAACAGGCAATATCTGAATTAGTAACGCCTTAGTTGTCGACTACCGCGACCGCAGACACTCGCAATTTTAAAAATATTATCTTAAATGTAATTTTATTATACTACAAGCGAAATTTAATTTATATATTTTCTGTTTTTGAGTTAGCATTTAATGAAATAAAATTTCTAATACTATTTTCTTGCAGTTGGTCTTTACGATTTTACCTAATTTAACAAAAAATAGATGAAAACAAAATTATTAACAATTTAATCGAACAAGGACTCGCTAAATCTATCTTAAATGGTTAATCTCTTTGGGTAAAATCTCTTTTGGCTGCTGAGAAATTAATTTCTGAAATAGTTGTAGACTGTAATTTAAGCGACTTTAGCTACTAAGTAAAAAATATTATTTTGGTTGCCTAGAATGTTTAAAAATTAAAAAAAAATAAAAAATATGCTTACTTAGATATGTCGTACCTCATACTTTAAGATGTTTATGCCCAAGGTATATTTATAGTATATATCAACTACTTTACTATATATAAATATATGTTACTATACTATATGTTCTATAACACTATTTTTTATATTGAATATTTATTTATTTATATCGAATATTAATTTACCTATATATTTAATAATTGTTTTTTCATTTATTTATTCATTTCGTTTATTTGTTATTTTTTTTTAATTGTTTCTTAATTTATTAATTTTATTTTTTCATACATTAAGTGTTATCGAGTGGATACTTAAATTGTATTCATGTGTGTGTGTGTGTGTGTATATTTGTGCCTTAGTTAATTTTTATATTTTTCTCAGGGTTTTGCGCTGGTCTCTGCTATGCACTGTATCACTTCATATATAACCTTCCTTAGAACAGGTAACTATTACCTAGTTAGGAAGGTTATAGACTTATATGTATCGGCCAATTTATATTCCATAAAAAAAAACAAAAAAACATTGAATTGAATTAACAAACGGCGTTGTACTTTTATCTTTAAAAAACAAATTTTACGGAATTTAGGTAAATTTTGAAGTCATAATAAAACATTGCGCATAAGAACCTACCCCGTGTTTCTAAAGAAAATATTTCAAGGCAAGCATCTTTACTATTGGTAGTGAAAAAAATATAATAATCACATTATCTCAATTCATGATAATTTTTAACACCATTCTAGTTTTTTTTTAGTTTTACGCAAACAACACGGACATAATATTTCAATTTATAATTTTAACTGGCCAGTAATAAATTATACATTCCATCAGCTGTGCTGTCATATTTTTGAAATTCGAATATTATACTTGGTATTTCTATAGAACTGTCAATGTTTCATTTCGGTTTTAGAGTTGAAATACATTTATATTCCTTCAGTAATACATTCCTGGGTGTAGAATCAGGTCTTGCTTACCATAAAAATGCATTGTCATCGGAATTGATCCAACATGTCAAAATTAGACTCCGTAGGATCGGAGGAAGTGGTAAATTATTAAGCTTGTAAAATCATAAAGATTAATCATATGTAAAAAGCTATTTTCTATCTCTGCAAGGGGGCTCAAACGTTTTGAATTTTTTTCAACCTTAAAAGCAATAAATACAAACTGAATGTCGATATCTTTGGTCCATATCTCGCGCACAGCTTCCAGTATAATCAAAACTCACCCTATTGATATTCTAAATCAACCGAGACTGAATTATTCATCGAGCGATCGCCCGCCCGTAAGAAAATAAAGAGCAAATATTCTTTGATCATTTTCGCGTGGCTCCAGAGCTCGTACTCCTCGAATCGACGCCCATCCCGAAGAGATGGGGGAACTTCATCATCGCACATACGATCCACGGACGCTTGGGTGTGACCTTGGCACAAAGCGATCTGAACTACCCGCTCTCTCCGTTCGCCATCCTGTAAAAGGCTAGCGAGATATTTAAGGCGCCACCAGTCCCTAAAACGTGTTTTGTAACGTATTTTGGTGCATTTTGTTGAAGTTATTCCCAACAAATGACTAAAACTAAAAATACCACAATATTCTACATATATTAATTTAGTACTTTGCTTAAAAAAAAAACGAAATACACCTTATTATAGTAATGAAAATAAATAAATAAGAAAGTGTTGTTTTTTTCTTGCAACGATTTTCTTTTAAGTTGTGTAAGTGACGCGAACCTAATTTTTCTTTCTAAAGATAGACAATATAATAATCTAGGACATTACTTAAAAAAAAACATTTTTTTCAAATGATAATAATTATTTAAATACAAAAAACATGTTTCATCGATTCCAAATGAGTCGGCGAGTATATCCGTCTCTTTTCTACACGTCAATGTTCGAATAAAGCCTACTCTTTCAAATCTCAAGGACAAATGCGTCCCGGGGCGCCTTAAATCAGTACTAGGTACCGATATAAAAATCCATTATGATTTTCGAAAAAAAAATGTAGACTTTACGTGGTAATATTGAATCGTTTTTGTAATAAGTTCGTCCGCTCGCGCACCGGGTCGCTGACCGACCTTGGTCTAGCGCGAGTGAGTGAACGAAAAGCAAAGGGAGTTTACACCGGCGCTTTGATAAAGTTAATAAATATGTGGGCATGAATTATTTTCGCATACTTTTACGTAATAGGGAACATAAACACCCTCTTAAGCCTTCGGCAGTGGTCTTGGTACAACCTGTGTATTATTCAGCTTTATTTATTTATTTCAAACGAATTACCTTCTTTAGAACAGACTTTTAAGCGGTGTTAACAAAGCAACGAAGAGAGGTTCTTCATATTTTTCATTCGCATGGCTTGTGTTGTCGGAGAGATGTTATTGGGCGCAGTTCCGACTGCCTTATCGTTGTTTTTATGATGCGAGGCCGTTCATTGTAGGGAAACAACGTAAGTATGTCCTCAACGGCGAAAAATGACCTGGACGGATTTGACCCACTGGGGATTCGAACCCGTACTTCTGGATTTAGAAGCAGGCGCTTATAACACTGCGCCACCGGGAAGGTTTAGGTGTTGTCAACCAAAAGCTCACTCGTATTTTTTACTTCGTTACAAACTGTTATTTAATTAATATACCCTAATTTTGTTAATGTCTTAATGACAAAAAAAAAAATAAAGAGTCTTTTTGAAAAGCTCATTAAATCAAGATGAGTGACGGGGTACTTAAAACACTAAACTTAACTTAAAATACTATAAGCACGTGACAAAATCGAGATGAAAATATCGTACATTGTGACTTTTTACTATCTTATACTAGGCGTTACTATACGAAATTAATATAGAGAAATTCTGAACAATATACACGAAAAAAAAGTGTGTGTGCTAGGACTCACGGTTAAATTGTGTAAACAATGTTTTTGTGTGAACGTAATAAGAGGGAAAAAATAAATGAAATACAAACTACTATATTTATTTTGAGACCAGTTTATAATTGTCAATTACTACATAAGCAATTGATCATCACCAGTCTCCCCTTCTGGGTGCATCATGTTCAATGCCACGAGCATCACTATCAGCAAAGTGCAATTCACTCTGGCCCTGAAAAATCTTGAGGGGCCTCTTTCCGATGGCGCTATTCTCTGTCTTGCGCATGCTTCTAAATCGCTCTGTCTCATCTAACGCATAAACACTTGTTGGTTAATTATGAAAATCGGAATCAAGTTATGTCTAAAAATTCACTTTAATTTGCATCTTTATAAGATAAATTAGGCTTCTATAGTTTTATTTTCTCGATTCTTGTATTTAGACATTAACGTCAAACTTTTGATAAAATGTTCCTAACTTTTAGGCAAAATGAAAATGTAACCTATTAATTCCATAGAGGCCTAGATATTTGGAACCACCACAGATAGAGATAGAGTCACCACACTACAGCGTTTATAATATAATTTTATATATATGTATATATATATTTAACTTATATTTGATGATTGATTTTTAATAGCTACAAATCGCCTGAAAAGATAAATGACACAATCTTTGACAATATTGAAAAATTTCGAATAATTTTTTGATAAAGTGCTGGATAGCATAATATTTATAAAGGTTCTAAAGAGGTCCTGTACTTGAGAGCGCAGGATGTCGGTTTAAACCCAGCGCTGAGTTTTATAAAAATGCATTTTTAACTGTCACCTGTCCTCTTTAGTATAAAATATTGTCAAATATTATGTAACCATCTAATTAGATGAAATAAGGAAAGGATGATATTTTAACAAAAAATATAAAAATAATGGATTTGTGATTACGATAAAGGATGGTGGTGAAATGAGATGATTTATGTATGAAGTTGATGAAAAAAATATATATATTTATATGTATATGAATATGTGTACATATGTATATATTAGAGCATCTAAATAAAATACTGAGTGCCTCGAATATTTATCACTTCGATACAGGCATTACGCCTAGTGAAGTGATTATAATCCAATATGCCTGAACCTCTTTTCTATAGCTAATTATATTTAAAACCTAGAAATTTATATTAAAAAAAAAAGGAATTATGTATGTACTTTGTTCGTACTGTATTGTTATGGATAAATAAATGAATAGAATGCCGTGCTTAATAGAAAATGCTCGCTGTAAATGTTTACACAACAAAAAATCGGTTGAAAAAACTAACACCGTTGATTAATTTATTTCAAAAGATGGTATACAATATAACAAACCCCCATAGATTACAGAGCAGTGAGCCGCCCCATGATTCGGGCTGCGAGAACTTTTAATAGAATTTCTTGAATTTTATCCGGAAAGTTAGGCAGCACAGAATGTCACAGGATTCTCCGCGATTATTACTTGAAAAATGTCATTATTAGCTTGATAAACGCTCACATTATATGCAAAATGGTCTATGGAAATAGTAGTTTAAAGTTCTCTACGGGGAGCAAATCCGCATAAGCGGGGATTTGGAAATATATTCATAATGTTACAGGGAAATTACGAGAAGATTACGAAATTATAATAAGAAACGTATAGCGAATTCCTTCAATACCTATACAGGGTGTAACCTATTATGAGTAAGAAATGTTATTAAAAACTGCTGGAATCGTCGAAAAGAAAAATGTAGGTTTTGGTTATTGATATAATTTTAAATATTTTTGAATTATAAATAGTTTTGTTTAAGATTTTCTACGTTATTTTATAAAAATTATTCTGGGTATGTTGTCTGTGGTATCTATATATCTATATATGTATATATTACCTATGTATCTATATATTAATATGTGAAGGGAAAACATTGGATTCCCTTTTAAGCATATTGCGCGCACGGAGGAGTGTGAGATTTGGCATATTTAAAGGTTAAATGGATAAGAAGTGCAGAAAGCTAAAATTATCTATAATATGCCTTATAAATACAATAAACTTAATCAATAAAACGTTCATACTACTGACAGCTGACTGATTGAATGAGTTTCGAGCTGTGAATTTTGTGTGATTTTAATTGTTCCTTTTTCAGTAGTTTACCATTATCAAGCAAAAATAATGATTAATGCCATCTTATACTTTAAGGTCTCATTTTTACATGAAAAAATAAAACTGTGTGTCAAAAAATTAATGCAAAATGTATTTTTTCAACTGTTACTAGCATTAAAATTTAAATTGCATAAGTGCAGGGAATGAAGGCAAACATACGCTAATGAAGTATTTGTACACGCTAAGGTGCAACAAAATAAATGATATGTCTAAATTTGGTAACATTTAATTATCTCTAAAATAAGAATAAAATTTAAATGTGTGGTTTTGCTAAGATCTACGCTTTTATTGTGTCCACAGTATGTACTATTTTTCGGGTAAAACGAATGCTGTATGGACGCGAAACGAAAAATAAAAGTGAACATATTTTTTCATTTAATTTAAACTTCAAAAACGAAAATCAATTTCATAAATCAGCCTCCAACAAGTACAAGATAAGTCTCCAAGGTACAAAATGATATAAACCACTCGTCTAAATACTTAGTGGTTGAGGAGTGGTGCCCCAAAAATGTGGTTTTTTTGTTTTATATTTTCCAATGTTATCACTTAGATACGCCTTAAGAGAAACAGAGATGTTATAACCACCATATACCACACACACACACATAACGTCGTATGTGTGCTTGTAGTTTTATTTATTATTATTTATATTGCTTTGTGTCATTTAAGTTAAGTTATAAATGTATTGTATACAATATTTTTGAAAAATTGTATTGTGCAAAACTACTTAAAATTATAAACCTGAGTTTCTGGCAGCCAAAACGCTGTTTTTACCAGTACAAGTATAATGATATTTTATTAATAAGTTAATGAAATAAATAAATAAAATAAACCAAACAGGTTAAAAATGGTTTCCAGTTTGCCTAACCATTAACTATAAAATGTGATATTTATATATATATATACATATATAGCTATGTCATAAATATTCGCTTAGACCAAATATGGCGAGCGTGTATTAAGTGTGCCGAGACATTCTGTTTTTGATAAGGGTTGACAAGGCATCAGTGTGTCACATTTGCAATTTAACTAAAAGCCGGAGTAACTACGAAGTATTACCACCATTGGAATAATAAAAAAAAAACTATCGCGAAGAGTGTGCTGCTCCCCCTCAGTAGAAAGGATTCTATAAACATGCTTAAATGGATCTTTGCTTACGACACACAAGCGTGTTAAAATACTTCAAACGAATTTAAATAAGATAAAATTTACAAGAAACGAATGTAAAAAACTACTCTTAAATATTCCTATATAGACTATTATATAATATTATATACTTTGCACAATTATTACTAAAACCTAACACTTTATAATATAAGTATCTCATGCGTATTTATTTCATATATATGATATGTATATATTTATATATACATACCCATACGTATACTAATTATCAAAATAGAATAAAATAATTAAAAAGCATATATACACAGTAAAGCAAACGTGTAAAATTGGAGCAGGTATCACCCCAGAACAGACCTTGTCTAGTGGGGTGATAAAATCCATATTTTGCTTTGTATGAGATAGTTTAAGATTACTTGTAACTAGATTTATTCATTTGTTTTATGCTATTTTCATATGTATTGTTTTGGATAAAAATAAAAAAAAAAAAAAATGAATGAATAACAAAAAACCGTTTTTAAATCTCACACACATACACGCCGGATACACATTTTGTGTATACTATACGTTGTGTTGTGTATATGTGAAACTATCGATTTAGACGTGTGTACACTGGCCGCCGTCGACACCGTAGAATTTGAGGGAATAAAATAATATTGCTAACCCATCGATTGACTTGTAAAAATGTGACTTGGTTTATTTAGATTCAGTACATTCATTTTTCGAAGATGCCAACCGCATAGATAGTTAATAGTAGAACGTAAACTTTGAAGGAGCAGACATACGTATGTATCCGCTTGGGCGCAGCAGGGCGAGCAACACGTGCGGATATATCCGCTTGGGCGCAGCAGGGCGAGCAAAACGTGCGGATATATCCGCTTGGGCGCAGCAGGGCGAGCAACACGTGCGGATATATCCGCTTGGGCGCAGCAGGGCGAGCAACACGTGCGGATATATCCGCTTGGGCGCAGCAGGGCGAGCAAAACGTGCGGATATATCCGCTTGGGCGCAGCAGGGCGAGCAACACGTGCGGATATATCCGCTTGGGCGCAGCAGGGCGAGCAACACGTGCGGATATATCCGCTTGAGCATTTGATAGGACTTTTGATCCCATGGATCGACTCCAATAGCGAAATGTTTGTGATGTCAGATCTCAATTATTTCAATACCGATTTTGAATGTTAAAGTATTAATCGAATCTACACGAAAAATACTAGGTCATGGAGAAGCCGGAGTTTCTAACACTTTTCTAAAAAAAAAAGGTTTTCGTGACGCGGTATATGGGCAGACAAGTACTTCTAGCCCTGCGCGAGAGCAAAGGGGTTCATACAACCGCACCGTTCAATTGCTGAAACATCTTTGTTAGCTTGGTGCGGAAGAGCGAGACGGGGGAATATTTGTGGGTAGGAAAGAGACAGGTATATCCTTGCCACGAAGAATAAATTACCCCCTTTTTATTTCATCTAATTAGATGGTTATATAATATTTGACAATATTTTACACTAAAGAGGACAGGTGAGAGTTAAAAATGCCTTTTTATAAAACTCAGCGCTGGGTTTAAACCGACATCCTGCGCTCTCAAGTACAGGACCTCCTTAGAACCTTTATAAATATTTTAGTATCCTACGCTTTATCAGATAATTAATAAACTTTTCTAAATTTTTCAATATTCTCAAATATTGCGTCATTTATCTTTTCAGATGATTTGCCGCTATTAAAAAATAATCATCAAATATGTAGTATTTATGTATATTTATAGGTTATTTTTACTTTATTTACATAATAATATTTATAGGTTTATTAGGAAGTCAATTTCATCAAAATCTCAAAATGCTAAACTACTTCTATAAATGATTGGTGTCTCCTTGGAACAGCACATTGTGCTATTAAAGTGATGCACAAAACTAATCCATTGCACGTGATTATAAATTACAATAATTTACGTATAAGCAATGTATTTATAGTGTGAACACTATTTGCTGTTATAGTGCGTGTAAATGACGATATAAATAAATAAATTCCAAGGAAGACTGCTTGTTGCATTCAAATAGATACAAGTGTAGTTTTGAAGTACAAAAATCCTTTCAACATGCCGGAGGCGGAGACAGACTTCAAAGTGGTGAAATATTTTGGTCATCTCTTACCGTAAGGGTTGCTCATATCAAAAATTATTTAATGGATTTGATCGTGTGCTTTTAAGGGAGGTATGATTTCTTGAATTTTAAAAAACTATAGTTAAATGAATTCCGTATATCATATAACTAAGAAAATTATAGCAAAATTTCACTTTTTCGACCCCCCCCCCATTTCCGGCATCTGGTCTGATTTTGCCCATTAACGAACTTGACTGAGTTTTTGTGACCGTAAATTTTATGTATCAATAGATAGGTTTAAAATGACGACAATTATCGTGTCCACAAGAAAGTGATATACTCGTAGATAGTCAGATATATAAACTATTTATCTGAGGGTGGTTTTGGTTTCTAAGGGATGTGACACGCGAAGATGTGTCGAAATTTTCCGGAAGCCATGAAGGAATTTTCAGGTACCCATTGCAATAGCTAGCTTTTCTAAAGAAATCTACCTAAAATGGGAACGAAATACTTTTGGAATTTTGCTTGACTCTTTGTAGGCAGTTGTCGAATTCGCCTATGATTATGGAGCGAATGGTGGATGTGGGGACAACCTCCACTCTTAGAATCAAAGCGTTTAAAGATTTTGCACGCTCGGCTCCCGGCCTATAATCTCTCTCTAACAAATCTGTTGACAAATGATAGTGGGCCTTCGCATAAATTCCTTTTGTACCATATAGTTATATTGGCCCGTTAATCCGAGGCGAGGTTGCGGCCCGTTAACGGCCGGTGTAATGTTCCCTTATCTGCCGTTATCACGGCTCAGGCAACTTCGCTAACTGCGATTATAATAGGTGATCTTGGTGCGCCCGGGAGAATCCACTGGGAAACTACCCCATGTATTGCCTACATTATAATAATTTAAATGCAGAAATCTAGGTTAATCTAATTTGACCGAATCTCAACGGATGTACGAGTATAATGATATTAATGATCCGTCGACAACATCAAAGAATAAACATTTGTCAGTTTTTTATTTATATTAAAAATATAAGGCAATTTAAAAAAAAACTAAGTTTAAGGTTTTCTGTAGAATTTTATTGCGGACATTTCTATGTATAAATTAGGCTTACGTCACATATGTAGTTTGGTTTATGAGATGTTTAAAAAATAAAACCAATTTCAATATTTTTTTATGTAAACATAGGGTTATTTAATTAAAAAAACCAGCTTAAAGGTTTTCTAGAAAAATGTTTAGTTAATCTAATTATATTTTTATATATGCCTGGTATGAAAAGTGGAACTTTTTATTAAAACTTAAACAACAACACATACTACAGGCATACTAGAGACATACAGAATGAACTTAAAGTTAGAAGTATCCTTATCAGGAGTGATTCTGAATCACTTTGTAAATAAAGTATTAAAACTGGTCTAAAATATCAAAAGATAGAGTCCTAACAACATTTTAAAGTATGGTCACCTAATAAAATATCAGACCGCGCGGCGTTGCTGCCTAGAAACCGACTGACTCCACGGGGCACTGAACCTATAAATGTATTGACGACATGAACGACGAGTAGTTTCCCGCGCGCAAATATTGTAATATAGGCCAATTGGATAGGTCAGGAACACAAACTTTCAATAGAATATTTATATTTTTAAATGGATTTATTTGTTAGCTATATGAACACTTGATGAATAAAAGTTGCTCAGATTTATGTCTGAAATGACCCCTTAAAAGGATACTGTTGACTTTAAGTTCATACTGCATATATTTAAAAACGTTTAAGTTTTCATGCATTTTAAAAAGAATCGTTTTTGCATTTTATAACTATTATAAATAATATGTTGAATAAATAACATAGCACAAAAAATATATATAATCGATAGGACAGTTATTTTATTTATTTTAATTAGGTTTTAATTTTTATATGTTTTTTATTCGTATGTTTATTGTTGCAAGTGTAAAAAAAAAAATATCATGTGGATTCGCTTGTGTAAGAAAATGACAGAAATAGGTGATAGAGAGGGTTAGATACACTACAACATCCGAACAAATATGAATAAAATGATGTATTTTAGTAATAGTATAACAATTAAATTTTAATTTCTTAAATTGGCGCCTCTGTACCCACCATCACGCAGCAAAGCGTCGTTTTTAATAATATTTCGTATTATTTGTTAAAATGGCTTCATTGTTCTACCTGTTTTATTGTTCCTGAATAATGCTCTAACTTCAAGGACGGTTAAAGCGAGTCCCTTAAGTCGACGGGAAGAAAGAAATCCCCTCAAAGAAACCATTCATTCGGGCCGACAAAGAAAGTATAAAAAAATTTAGATTGCTCGAATAAAAGACGGAGAGATTTGTTTTGTTCAGCGAGATAATTAATCGATTGTTGTAAATATTAATTACAATAAATATAATTTTATTGTGGTCACTTCTTAGCGAAATTCCATTATTTGTATAACATATGTCGTGGATTAAAATTTGAACCCTGCGGGCGGTGTTAACGGCGCCTTCGAATTATGCACTAATGCGGAAGAGGTCTTTCAAGTAAAGTACGGTAGTCTTGGATTAGCAGCTGATGGCGTATGGTATCGTACTATGGTACACGCTATGTAGAAACAAGCCTTTGACACACTCTGATTGCTTCATTTTTAACGTCGGAAAAAAACCAAACTACCCTCACCTAGAGCGAACAATTTTCTAGTCATCCGTAAATTTATTTACACGTGAGTTCATATTACTAGAAAAAATATTAAAAACACGTGTTCATATTTTTCTGACCCTCCTGTGATTTTAATATTAAAGGCGGTCATATTATTGTTATATCTATATATCCAGTAATATATTTTCAATTTTTAATAATATAGAGTGTACTTAAAGTCAGGAGTATTCTTTTGAGGAGTGATTTTAGGTATGAATTTGAACAAATTTTTTTCAACAAGTTTTCATATAGCTAAAAAAAAATCCAATCGATCGAAATAACAATATTATCTAGCGAGAAACTACCCGTCGTTCACTATCGTCAATACATTTGTAGGAACAGTCATTGTTTATATAGGGTTAGTTAGGCACAGTTATTGGGTAGCGGCGTCGTGACGCCGCGCGGTTTACTACTTTGTTAGGTGACCACAAATTAATAAATCTATTATCATTTTATACCAGTTTCTTTGCATTACTTACACAGTTGTTGAACAAAAGTTGTAAAATTTCATGTCGAGAAACACCCCTTAAAGGAGATACTTATAAAAGTTTAAGGCCTTAAATTTAATTAATTCTATATAAGAAAATTATAGCAAAATTTCATTTTTTCGAAAACCCCTTCCATTCCTGCCCCCCTGGTTCGATTTTACCTACTAACGAACTTGACCGAGATTTTGTGCCCTTATATTTTATGTATTAATTTGAAAGTGATTGGTGTAAAATTAAGGCAGTTATCGTGTCCACAAGAAAGGGATATAGATAGATTTATAAACTTTTAAACTCAGGGTGGTTTTGGGCCCTAGGGGATGTGAAACGTGAAGATATGTCGAAATTTTCCGGAAGTCACATCATAATATCCATTGTAATAGGTAAGTTTTCCTAAGGAAATTTACCTAAAAGGGATTAACTATGCCGACATGATTAGATGGTTATTTTAGGTTAGATTAGAGATGAAAATATGATTTGAATGAGAAGAAATAAAAAAATTTTTACAAAAATACTGTAATATGTATATTTATTGTTTTTATAGCACAGTTGTTTGACATTAATGATTTTTCCAACGTGTTTTGTTCATAGCCAAATCTCGATGGGATAACAAACGGTGTTGCCACGTGAACACCTACTGTACAGCTGTTGCGGTAAACGATAGAGGCTGTAGGGAAAAATATTAAACATACCTTCAGTGCCTTCGACGGTCCCGACGGCGCCGGAGGCTGCGAGGATCAGCGCCGCGACGGCGGCCGCTAGCCTGGGACGCATCTGTGGATTATAAATTGGTTTTTTTTCAACAGATTACACACCAAGGAACAGCGCGAGGCTGGAGGACTTTGGCTTGAAAGGTTGCCACATGTACGAATAAAATGTCGTATCGGAAGGAACGTTCTTAAGACTACATTAAGTCACTTATAATACTGAAAAAAAAACATTTTTTTTAAATATGTATATTGCTTTTATATAGACTGTATTTATATTTACTAATGTCCTCAACCGTAATCTCGTAAACATGAAACAAAAAATACATAATTTCGAAAAAAAAAGATGTTCATACTAAAATAATTATATTATTAAAAACTTTGTTTATCTGCGAAGTACTTGGCGGTCGTTGCTCGACTTTGCGCCATGCGTTCAACCGCTTTCTCAAACATTACAACGATTTCTATTAAATTTCGAATTTGTTTTTGTCGTAATTGAGAAATATTTTCCATATAAATACATACTCATTGAATATAAATACATACTCTATACAGGATATCCCAAAACTATTCCAGAAGAGTTAAGGGAGTGTTTATATTCCCTATTAAGTGTAGGAAGTTGTCTAAAATAATTCATAACTGAATTTATTAACTTTATCAGAGTATTTATTAACCTTACACAAAATTTACCTCAGAACAGGTATTTACAACTTGTTATATAAACTCAGTACCTGCTTTCTCACGAAACCTAGTGTACTGAGTTTATGTAATACTTTAGTTCTACGCTGGTCTACGCTCTACTACGCTCTCCGGTTCGGTAGTTCTACGCTGGTCTAAATATTTTTATTTATATTTTATAATATTTTCATTATTTGTTGAAATTATAAGAGAAAGTGAATTAAAATCTTCGCGACGCATGTTCTAAATACATAAACAAAAAAGATAAAATGATATTGTTTAAAATGCCCTAGGAAGGGCACTTTTAATAACAACAAATGAATAGTTTTATAGATACTTATTTATATATGCCTTTTATATGCGACTATGACTATCAGTTTATATATTTATTTAATTTTTTTGAAATGGCACATTAGGAAGTCATAGAAATAAATTATTATCATATTAGATAAATTAAATACCAGCAATTTAATGTTGTTTTGAAGTAAGATGGCCACTCTAACCAGGTTAAATAATTATGTTAAGTATAATTTATGTACTAATTATACAAAATAAGCATAAAGAAAATATATAAAATTACTTATTATAATCCATTTTATGTTAACTTTTCTATTATTTTTAATACACTGCTCACCATCTTTTCAGATGCGTCTTTGTATTGCGAGGAGCCATTTGGTAATGTTTTTTTGCAAAACTCAATTAACATTGTGCTTTTGTACAATGACCTGCCTTTCAAATAAAAAAAACATAATAACGTTTGCAGGGCTAGGCTTAAGATTAAGGCAACAATATTACAAATTTTAAAAATAATTTTAATATTAATTTTTTTTTCAGGCTGTAAATCTGGCAACACCGTTTAACGCCTCGCTTGAGACCTTAATACATCTGCTGTCTTTACAAATCAGCAAACTAATTTCAGTCCGGAATTTGCTTCGCTTCAAGATCGTTAGGCTAGAAAAATATCACGTTTGAGAGGCTGCTCTTAGCTACTCTTGTAATGTATCTATGTAATTTACAAAACCCGTTTGGAGTGTTATTCCGTGATTATCTTAGAAATAAAACCTATAAATTGAAAAAATAATTTAGCAAAACGTTTGGTTGTTTAAAAATTTGCACTAAAGTGTATAGTTGCGCGTACAGACTCATTATAGTTAAATAATTTTTGGTTAGATTTACCATATTTCTTGCTATGGCAGCAGAGATGTAGTTAAAAAACATATTGCTATGATTAATTACAAAACAATATGGCGTCTTGGGTGAACAGCTGACGAAATAAAACGTTACGTGAAAATATGTTAGTCGCATCCGTAATATTTTGTTGTTTTTACTTGTTACCATTTTAATTTGCTGTGATTTAAATCAAAATGGCGTTGTGACTGAACAGCTGATCGTGACATTTACAGTTAGCAAAAAATACTGTAGCATAAAGGTAACCAAAAGTTATGGAGCTTTCATTAAGATAGAAAATTAGATAGAAATAGATTAGATTGGTGCTTAGAAAATTATGATATTCGCAATCAGGTATGTTTATCAATAATCGATGCGTAAATCAAAAAAAAAAATTAAGTAATTATTTGAACCGATTCGACATGAAAATATTTTGAACGGATAACTTATTTATTTATTTTTGCCACCTTACACTTTACGTATATTTATTTTTATTTTTTTATTTTGAAAGTACATAACAGCGATACAGGAAGACAATTCATTAACACCGCATTGTATTGGCCAAAAAAATGTACCAAACATGAAAATAGTTGACAACAACAAATTAATAAATGAAACTTAAATAATGTGTACTAAATTAATAGAACCTCTGGAATATCCTATTATATATGATAATACAAATATATCGAAATCGTTTTAGCCATTTTTGAGTAATGAGTGAACATAAATTTAAAAATAATAACATGCAGATCGAATTAAGACCCCTTTTTGAGGTCGCTTCAAAATAGTACATTTTGTTGCACCTCTGAACCAATCAGCTTAAATTGAACTAAACTGCTGGGATTCGGGTACTGTAGATTGATTTGAAAACGCGCGTGATCTGACTTAATTACCGAATTCCGTGACATTACCATATGCAAAGGACGATACATTTAGTTTCGTGAAAAGCGCTAGAAATAATGTTATTTTGAAAGTATTTTGTTTTCAGCGTCTTTTCACACACATTTAATAGGTAGTTTTTCTTAGTTTTAAAAGTATTATTAGTTTTAAGAGTACTTCTACGGCACATTAAGAGTATATTTATTTATAAAATTGTTTAAAATTACTAGAATATCCTATATGGCTTAGAATACTTACGCTATAAACATGAGATTAATGGTGCATTTGTGCATTATTCATTATGATGTCAACCTTTCTATATGATATTTTCATTTTTGATACCTATAATTAATAATTTACAATACACAAACTAATTTTAATTTAGGCATTTTATTTACTAAAACACCATTTTTTTTAAATTTAAAATTACATATACTTTGGTAGTACCATTCCTCCGGTGGTATAATTGATTGGTAGGTGGTGCAACGAAGTTATTTCAAAGACAATTTTTTTATCCATTTTCTTAACTGGGAAAGGGTCTTAGGAAATGGCTCATTAGTACATGTTTTTTGACGGAAAGCGAAGGCTAGGAGATCATTGGGATTTTATTTATTTATTTCAGGAAACAACAGCTTACATTAGTAATTACAATAAACAAAACAAAAAAACAATTAAAACACAAAGCTTCCTCCAAACAGTTTCCTCCAAACTTAATAAAATAGAAAACACATTCGGGAAGTAGGAGGGTTTGGGGGATCCAGACAATCACCAAAATATAATATAAAACACAGTATAATATAAAATATAATAAATTCTATATAGACATACTATATGACTAAACTACTTACACCAATACTTTCTTATATTGTTATTTTTCTTGTTTCTCATATTGTGTTTTTTAGACAAACAGACGGAAAATGGAGAGGATAGTAGGTTCGTATTCAAGAATATACAAAAACTAAAATCATTGTGAGTTAAATAAAGCCTAGATATGGCGGATTATGACGTAATATTACATGGACTCAAGTGCAAAAAAAATGTATTTTAAAATGATCAAAGTATTCGCCTAGTAAGCCCTTGAAGCTCTCCACGATTATAATCAATAATGGTTGACAAAGGGATCAGACGGGTAGCGTTGTGCATCAGATTGAATTTTGAGAGTGTATTTGACAGCGTCGAAATGACACTCCCTATTTTTTTCAGCAATTTCAGCGCGACTATTTCAGCGAATGTTGAAACTTTCCCAGCGACATTCCGATGGCTTTTCTGATGGTGACGTTAATTTGTTTGAATCGCGTTTCGCTGACTTTTGACAATAAACGCAAAATTTAAGTTTCAATTTTTGGAATTTCGAATTTTTAAGGTTCTTTTTATGGTCACTTTTTTAATTTATATTTTTCACAAGTACTGTGCCTTTTTTGTGGGTAAAAAAATGAGAATCGTATATGTAAACTTTCAAACAAGCTTTGCTGTTACTAATATAAGTAGGATAAAAAACAGCTAGTGGGACACATACAAAAAGCCCTTAACCGAATATAACAACAAAATCAGGATAGCCAAAAGACAGTAGCGGAGGAAATTCTGTGAGGAGATCAATCAGGTCACTGACGGAGCCAGACTACACAAAATATTGTCCAAGGCCCCCACCAACTGGCAAGAACTGCTCGGACAAAAGCAAGCCAAAGAACTCATAGTAGGATTCTCGCAAAAAAATACTCTCGGAGCTATTAAACTTAAGCCGAAACCAACTAAGGATCTTAACCAGAACCTTAAAAGGCCACTGCAAGCTGCACAAATAAAACCTATCGACCGACGACAGGTGCAAATTTGCCAAGAGAGCCTAGAAACCCCTTTACACCTACTGCCCCTCATTTACAAAAGGTACCATCTTCTAGGCCACCATCTCCTCAAGCCAGAAGAGATTAGAACCATCGCCCCAAAAAGATACTTAACTTTATCTACAGTACGGGACTAGAGGGCGAACTATAAGTGGATTTAAAAGTACAATAGTTCTGGAAAAGACGTGGTACACGGGGGGCAAACCCCCCACATCCACTAACATGTATAACATAAGCAAACGACAAAAAAAGTAAATAAATAAATAAAACTATCGAAAAGAACAAAAAAAAACTATAATGCATACGAGTCTTTAAATTATCAACTTTATTTCCTTTTCATTAGCCGATAAAGAAATAAAGAGTAGGAGGTATACAGCCTTTGTAAATATATTTTTGTGTATTACCCGTGAACCCTCAGACGTATTTTTACGGTATTTTAACTTTGCGCGAAGGGCTTTAAAGATATACAAAGCTCTGGTGCCATTAAATTTTGGATTAGTTTACACAGGCCAAGTCGCAAAGTTGACAGAGACCCTTCACGAATCACTGGCTTGAAATGTTTGCATAAATCACCATCGAACACATACATATGATTGCTTCAGTTTCATTAAATAATAACAAATACTATATATAAATAAATAATACGGAAATTACAACTGCGGTTTTAGAAAATACTATAGGATGACGATATTCAGTTTTTCTACATATTTACATAAAAACAGTGTTTTATAATAAGAATAGAGGGGCATTTTATCTAGTACTAAATAATAATTATATTTTTTTTCCAAACCTCACCCGTTTGAATCTATATATGTACTCGCACTGGCAGATATTTCTGATATCTACCTTATTACACTTTGAAGGAATTAGTCTTTGTAAAATAACTGACCAATCTAACAATGCATGCATGGAAGTGACCGTTTTTTATAAATAAACAATTAAAGACAGTCAGGATAGATACCGTCATGTGTTGCTCAGCATTGTAAACAATGTTATATGTTAATATTGAATATGTTATTGTATATATAAATTTATTAAATAAGTTAAAAGTGGGAACGAATGAGTTCACATAAAAACCCGCAAGGGTTTAGTGAACAAACAAATAAAATATGTACTTTGTTTATAAATAAAGAACTTAAATAAAAAAATAAATAAATAAATAAAGAGTTTATTTACATATAAGACTTTCCCCCAACTTTTTGTTACGTTAATGTATGTTGATAAAATTATCAAAATTTACCGTCAATACAATTTTTAAGGAATTACTGTTTGACATATTTAAATTAGTGGATATATTTTGAATAAATTTCGTTTTTTGTTAATTTTTGCCATATTTCACATGTGATGATTTCGTAAGCGACAATTTGACGCCGTTGAAATGTAAACCTTATTCGGGGCGCGCGAGGATTGCTTTTAGCTTTTTCAAAAAAACCTGCCTATTTTCGGTCGTTTCCCTAAAGATAAGTATTAGACAGATAATATATAGGATGTCCCAACGTCAATCCCATAAACTTTAGGGGGTGTTTAAGTTCCCTATTAAGAGTAAGAAATTATGTAACAAAATGCGAAAAATTTTCATCACCGAATTTATTAATTTGTAATAAAATTGGTGTAAATCGATCTTATCAATCGATAAATCAATATTATCTGTCGAATAGCATCCCTCTTACAACCCCAGAGAAGGGCCTTAGACCGACCTCTGTTCGACCAGTGGCATCTGACAGCAATCATTTAGCTCCGCCCAAATAGGGCGTTTCGAACAACGCGGCAGGTCATTAACCTCGATTTTGACTGACCGCGGCCTAGTGACCCAGTGACGTAGTTATCCGAGGGAGGAGCCATTGAAAAATATCTGTTTTACATGATTTAGAATAGAAACTTCAACATTTTTTTTCTCGAATACCATAATGAATTTTGATACAGTTTCTTAACAAATAACACTAGTGATAGTAGGACCTATTAGCTGTTTTTTTTATTGGGACACTTCTGGAAGAATGTGAAAGTCACACATGATTTGCAGCCCCATGAGCGAAATCCTGATGTAGGCGCCTTAAGGTCTGTGTTCAAGGGGCCTCTGTCTCCCGTATTCGTGAGCCCGGAGCGTTTACGAGTTCGCCAAAGGGCTGCTTGACTGCAAACCGCCAATAAAGCCTACAATCGTTACCCGCTCAATACCGACTACCGAATTTAACTTTAACTGTTTAAAACGTCGTTTGAGCCTTCAGCTTAACGATTATTGCGAAGGTGCGTCATTCCAAATAAATATCAGTAAAAATTTTAATTTTGCTGACTAGGAGCATAACCATTTCAACCCAGATACCAAGATTGCCATCTAGCTATACCTACCAAAGCAGGAGGCTGCAGATTTTATTTTGGCCCTACTCAACTAACTAGGCCAAACGTGCCTATGCTAGAGAACAAAATCATCTTTTATAAATTCGTAATACCGTAATATTTTCGCGCCTAAAAAAAAATGGAAAGGCACCCCCAAGTTAAGGAATAAACAGCTGAAAACTTTTTTAATGACACGATTCACGAGCAAGATAGAAAACGTTCAATGGCAATTATTGCAATTATTTAAATTACACGTGCTATAAAAAAATATAATTATACTTTTTTGTTTAAAAGGTGATTGTAACTAGTAAATTAACGCTATAAATGGTTACAAAAGGACCTGTCGACAGTCTCTGACTAATGGGTCCTTACTTATTTTGATTGTAATAAAAACTATGATGAAATAAACGCCGTTTTTGACGGCATTGAACTGAACTCACACTATACACCTCTGCTCTGCTTTTCCTCGCTTTTCCTCTGCTTTTCCTCGCTTAGCTTTGCTTAATTTATCTATGAGCAAGTTGGTACTTACTTAACCAACGTGCAAATGCACGTCCAACGAGAAAGACGTGCGGTTATATACGAGATGTGCAGCGAGAGTAATAATTTGGCCCGTTCTCTGTAGCGCTATTTTCCACCGTGGAAAAGCGGCAACAGTGCACTATCCCTCGTCCCTTTCTCGCCATATCCCCCTCTCCCTCTGTTCTCTTCGCTCCACTATTCAAAATGGAAACTCTTTTCCCGTGCAGTCCCCTTCCACGAATGTTGATTGCGAAGGTACACACACACATGCGAATGTCACTTGCACCCATACACCTATACGACAGTATTATTCTGTCAGCGCCTGAAGTCGACACTGCATTTTAGGGTCTTAATATTGAAATGGTATCGATAAGTGAGGTGAAACATCTTTTTTTATTATTTTTATCGTACGATGGAAGGTGCTGTTAACATAGTTCTGATTGATTTGTTCTTATCCTCACTATACTAGTCAGTTTAATAAAGGTAGATACATTTATCTTATGTTTATGTATATTTTTGGTCATGTTACTATTGAAACCTAGTGTTTAAAATCCAGCTTTGAATATTTTCGGCGCTGACTATGATCTGACCGAACTTAACACCAACTGGGGCACGTTGTAATTTAGTTCAAATATTATTAGTGAAATATTTATTATTTCACTTTTTATAAATAATTTTAAATATGACTTGATGAATTTTTCATATAAATTATATTGTATATCTAATAAAAAAAAATGTTTTTGTCTTAATAAGCCTTTTGTTATACGCGAGCGTATATTTTTTAATTCGAAATTAATTTAACCCGTTAATTATCTACGGTTTAGGAACATAGGATTTATAGAAGTGGTTTGTATGTATATTTTTAACGAATTGCTTATGGATATTGGTCATACAATTATTTTGGCCTTTTCTCAGTTACGCAAAATTTGCTTGTACTAGGTTTAGGGGGATAATAAGATAACAGAATAATCGATATTTATAATGCTGGTATTAGTAAACAAATTTACAAGAAAATATATAAAATTACTTATTTTAGTTCATTTTCTGTTAGCTTTTCTATTGTAATTACACTATTTTAACGTTTTCATTATAGATGAAGGTTTTTGTTACTTATTAAGGTTTACTTCATTTCGTTATTAATAAAAAAAAATAATAATTGTGTATATCGATGAATTGAACACAGCCTAAATGACACAACTATTCGCGACGCGTTCGGTGCAGATGCACTGGAGGGCACGTCTACGATCGCGATCCGATCGTAGAGGGAGCCTTAGAGCGTAGAGCCCTATGTTAACACACCAAAATTACTTCGCTCTCCGTGCTCAGTGAAGCGAGGGCAATTTTTCTTGGAAAATCAAAGCGTTCATGTATTCAACGAGTTGACTTCGAGCCGATACAGTCGCCGACGTCAGCGAAATATATAATCAAACTATTATAATAGTTCTAATAAAATCTAAAATAATACAATAAAATACCTTCACAGGAAATTTACAAAAATATAATTAAAACTAAAAAGGGAATACTTGTAATTAAAACTCCTCAATAATGTGCGAACACGCTATATTATTCGTATTTTTTTTTCAATCTTAAGTCTAAAAATAAATATAAAATTCTAGATAACAGACAGTCGATCAATAACCTGTAATGAAATAATAATCAGAATTGAATAAATTATGAGAAATCATGATCACTAATAATGAAAAAAAAATTGTATTTACTGTTATTCATATTGTTATTGTCAAGTCATATAAATAATTAGTATTATTATTATAAAGCGTTAAAAATCAATAATCGTGCAAGATATAACGTATTTATTTATATATTTATTTATTTTTGCAAATCTTATAAACCATAATGCAAAATATCTTGCCTAACTAGGCTATCGCCTGTTCTAAGGAAGACGTCCTGTCTATTACTTAGAAGTCTTGTTGCAGCGTCGAAAAAAAAAAGAAAAACACATATACATAATAATCACAAATACATGAATGTATATATATATATATATCTTTTTTTTATTTAAATCTTTATTATTTTTTTTACAAAACACCTTTACATTTCCGCACAAAGGCGGTGCCTTTTCTGTGGGTAAATCTGAATATATATTTCGCGTGATACTTGTTATATTCTTTTAAGAAATTAGTTTCATTTCATAATACTGATTGATTTATCTAGCAAAACTGCAATTATATAATAATAATTGTAGTGGCTGGATATATTTATCTTTTAATTGAAAATGCGATTTTCGAATTTATGAAGGTTGCATTTTAAACGTCATCTTTCATATATTTTCTGAGGACGCCGAATGGCGAAAGCTTGAAAATATCGTTTCATCAATCTATTATACATACATATAAATTTGATGATAAGATTGATTAACTGATTGATGATTGATTGATTAACATACATACATTTTAATATGGAAATAGTACATAATTAAACTGCTGATAAATGAAGGCATTAATTATGCTGATACACTACTGTTCATAAGAAAGTAGTATTTTATATTATAATGATGGTTCTGTATATTTGTAATTTATATTTTATTATGGTTGTATGTTTGTAATATTTATTTTTAATATACATAAGAAAGTATATCTATTATTTATATCAAAGGTATTATTTCATATCATGTTAGTATATTTTATAAAAATATATGTTTTATTTTTAACTTACGTATATTATATTATTTTAATGTATTTTATATCCTAAAACATTGCTTAGAAACTGTACGCAATATTTAAAAATGACAAATAAGTCTACCTTGGAAAAGGTAGTTCGCCTAGTTAGGTTAGACTACATGATTTATATTAATAATTTTAATATTGAACTACTATTACTAAATATTAAATACTATGACCTACTAATAAGAAATAAATATTATATATAAAATGACATTCGATTACACTACTACATATTAATCTTTAACACTCAACAAATACTTACTAAAAGAACTATTTAAACTTACTTTTTAGTGTTTTATATTTATTTTAAATAATAAATAATTTTAAATAATAATAAACCATAACTATATATGTATGCCAATAATAGATCTCTCATAATAACCTCTGCCTTACTATTAACATTTAGTAAGTCAATGTAAGAGTATTAACGAGTAGTGTTTCACATTCGCTTCTTGTAAAACAGTATTAATAAAGGTCGTAACTTTGTAAAATAAAAAAAAATAACATATAAGTGAATTTTTATTTTAGGTTTTATTTATCCCGTTTATGTGTACAGTTATTTTGTTACACATACGAGTAATTTTGAGAAAATTAATTTTGCGTGTAAGTGCCGCCTCATTCGAGTTGTCTCAATGCACGTCCAAAACGAGAAAAAATATTTGAGCAATGTCTGCGGCATTGGTCCAAACCTTAACCCTGTTACGGGCGAAGTGGCACGCGGACCACGGAGGACACATTAGCACACGGAATGGGTCAGTGCGGCATACATGGGCAGGTTCTTTGCTATTTGATCGCATTTGTCAATAGCGATTATCGGCAAAGGCCGGATTGCGATGCGATGCATGCCGAAAATATGAATTACGGATATAGGCCAGTCGCTGGAGGGTAAAATATGTTCAAATAACTTTATTTGTTTTTCTGAAACACTATTCTTGTGCATAGGGAAATTACTACGCTTCTAGGCATACAAAACCCGATAAAATGCATGGGCTGTAACTGTAGCAGCGAAATAACGCGACTATGCATAGGGCCGTCTCTGTTTATGTATTGAATACATGACTTCATTCATTTCTGATTTTGTTTCTTTGAGGTAGAAACTAGCAAACGAGATGAATTTGACGATAGAGACTTAAACACAAAACAAGAGATAAAACACTCTGTTTTTGGCTTATGTTTATTTTATTTGTTTATTTATTTATTTATTGACAGTAACTTAACATCAATTACATATTATGCAAAGTACTACCTAACTAGGCAATGCCCGTACTAAAGTACTTTACTAGAAGCATCGTTCTTATACGCATAACCGTCTCACTGCGCAACATACAATTACAATTATTTGAATTGAATTATATGAAATAATTCATAATATTTAAATAATAATAATACTGAAATAATAATAATATATATAAATCTAAAAAAAAATATTTCAGAAAAAGTCAAGATTTTTTGGGTTTTCTTATACCGACTGAAAAACAGGACCAAAAGAGTAATTGGATAACCACATGGTTTTGTGCGAATTATTTTATAAACGTTGGAGGGGAAATTAGGTCACATAATATGTGCGTATTCCTTACAAGTTTATTTATTAATGGTAAAAAAGATATAAATTTCAAAAACTGTTTTAAATTGTTATAAAACGAGAGACTTGTAATTAATTAGGAGTTATTTTAAGCAGCCGTTCACCGCCAAGAACCAAGCTGCAGGTTGATTTTTTGGTAAAAAAAACTCTCTTTACGCTGAAAAAAAATATTTTGAATTGGCAACCATAAAATTTGGTTGAAATAGTGAGGGAAATATTTTTTAATGAAGTTATACATCGATTATTGTTGAACATTGTGAGTACCATAACATTCTAACATATTTCCAAATGTAAGTAGCATAATTTTTGGTTACCTTTAACATAATACAGTATTTGTTGCAAACTGCAAATTTCACGATCAGCTGTTCAGTCACGCCGCCATTTTGATTTGAATCACAACAAAATATTATGGTTGCTGTTACCAGAGTTAATCCAAAACCGTGTTATATGTTTTTGGTCGCACAAAGGGTGTGCTGCAGCACACCCTTTATTTGGAGAAAAATTGCTTTCATTATTAGACAACCTACAAAACCATTTCTTAGAAGAGTAATTAAAGTGACAGTGTAATGAGTTCAACGCGGGAAAGTGTGATTATTCCGTGGAGAAATAGCCGAAAACACTAATTGCAATTAAGAGAGATTGGTCCGCCTCCGAGTCCAAAATGGCCGCCGTTTTGTTCATTCGGGGGGCGGGGGGTATCTATTTTAATTAACGGAATAATGACCGAACGTGCGGTGCGACGCGATGCGGTTATATTATCAGTGTTGCCGCGACAATTATTAATAAATGACGCTGGGAAATTTCCCATTAATCAAAAATTTACGCCGCTCGACTTCCCTACTAATTTCCAGACTTCTTTTCTGCTAAGCACGACACCCACCTTCACCTCAACCAAAGTCATTCAGCATTAGGCGATAAAAGCATAGCCAACTTATTTTGTATCAAAGTTTTTATTTTTGCCTTTTATTTGTTTCCCCATTTTTTTTTCTAATGCCACCTAGACGGCTTTTGAACTGGTTCATTCTATGACATTTCTGGCAATCCATTCCATGCTTTTACGACTCTATGACTGATAAAGTTCTTCCTGGGGTTACATGGAAATGACATCCTATCTAACATTATACAGTGCCCACTATATTTGTTAAGTCACCTAAATAAATTGATTAGGTTCCCTTTGTTTTAAATTTAATTAGCTAACGCGTCAAGTCTGTGCACTATGAATGGGTATCTCCATCAAAGTGCCGCCATATGAAGGTATTTAAATACCTACACATTCCATAAATAAATATACAATATTTCCGATGACACTAGATATTTCTAATAATTTGGCTTTTTTCCGTTTTTTTTTTATTTGTATTTAAAGTAATTACCAAAATCTTTCAAGTGTAATTATCGTCAAACCGCAGAGGGTTATGTACTGATTTTACTTGAATTCTGGTCGAGTTGTCTACAAATTATTAATTATTAGTGTTGTAATTTATAGACGCTATTATCCTAAAATCGGAAATACATGTCAGTAATACCATACTATATAAATAAATGTTTTTTTTTCTGCATCTGATATTTCATGTTAATTCACATTTTAAATGTTTTATTCCGACAATGTTATTAATTATATATATCTAAGTAGCATAAAGTAGTTTGGCACACATTACATATGGCATTAACAGTCTTGTAAAATATAATTTCGGAGAAAACTGCGTCACTCACACACCAGCACACAGTAAACATGCACATGATCTTATTATCTCGATAAGGTCTGTTTTTTTTTTTTTTTTTTAGTTTACATTACGCAATGGGCTGTTAGCACGTTCACCGCATCGCGTCGCTTCGTCATAGTTGGTCATCAGGTCATCAGTAAGCAGTCAGCTGATTGGCAAACACTAGTCCAGTGGCCTGTGTTAAAAAACCCTAATCTATATATAAAAAATAAATAGTAAATCGATCAGATACTCTCAATTCACACAGCATATTTAATTATTTATTTAACAGGTGTCCCCATGTACACATTTAATTAATAAAAAAAATATATTACTTGAAGAAAAAAACACAACATTAAAAACCAAAATAATAATAATAAAAAACAAAAAATTACCACGACTAATCAAGAAAAATACATTAAAAATAAGATCCCAGGCGAACAATAACAAATAAATAATACACGCTGATCTCAGAAAACTGTAATGAAAGCAGTTTTCTAATTCTATCGGGCGAACAAACCAATATATCAATCTCCACGGAAATGGAATTTAATAATTCGACTGCTCTCTCAATTGGACTATACTTGTATGGTACGACACGCTAATCGCCTAAATAGCGTGTGCTTCTGCGATCTAGTCAAACGATCCGGAACAAAGAAACCAATGTGATTGGTTTCATTCAGGGGAGATGGTGGTAATCAACCGTTAAAAATGGTATGACCATGTGCGGAATCAAACCCGCGACCTTTGGGTCAATAGTCCAACGACTTAACCTCCTACGAAGCCCTAATACGAGTACAAATGCTATTAATACGTATTGGGAAAAAATCAGGATAATACTCGTATCTATACCCACGGAGATAAAGGTATCTAAGGAACCTCCTCTGAGTAACCCCCAGAACATTACAGTAAGCAATTTCACAAGGGGATAATAAAACTATAATATAATACATATTTTTTTTCTATTAAAATAATTGCTATGACCTAGGTCATATACAATTATTTTAGGCCCTACTCAACTAGGCCAAATTTGCCTATCCTAAAGTCAAGGTAAATGATGTTAATAAAGAGTTAAAAATGGTATGATTATGTGCGGATTCGAACGCGCGACCTTTGGGTCAATAGTCCAACGCCTTAACCACTAGACCACCACGTGCAGCATAAAAGCGAGATTGACTTCGGCTTACTCAAAGTTCGGCTGGTTTGAATATTCTACACACCCAACTAAACAAGTTTTGTTCTACAAGTTTTCTTAATTTTGACATTTTTTTTACGATTTTTTTAAACCAGCCACTGTTGTGGGCAGTTTAACGATTAGTATGTTTGCCCGAAAACACTATTAATCATTATTTGAAAAAAAAAACTAAATAAATAATATCCCAGGATGCAAACGTTTGGTTCGCTCGTCGCGAGCAAACCAAACGCCGAGCAGAGTTTAAGGCGCCACCAGTCCCTAAAACGTGTTTTGTAACGTATTTTGGTGCATTTTGTTGAAGTTATTCCCAACAAATGGCTAAAACTAAAAATACCACAATATTCTACATATATTAATTTAGTACTTTGCTTAAAAAAAAACGAAATACACCTTATTATAGTAATGAAAATAAATAAATAAGAAAGTGTTGTTTTTTTCTTGCAACGATTTTCTTTTAAGTCGTGTAAGTGACGCGAACCTAATTTTTCTTTCTAAAGATAGACAATATAATAATCTAGGACATTACTTAAAAAAAAAAACAGTTTTTCAAATGATAATAATTATTAAAATACAAAAAACATGTTTCATCGATTCCAAATGTAACGAATTCGCGGTCGGCGATATATCCGTCTCTTTTCTACACGTCAATGTTCGAATAAAGCCTACTCTTTCAAATCTCAAGGACAAATGCGTCCCGGGGCGCCCTAATATCGCCTAGTCAGAAGGGCTAACTATGCGTTTAAACATCAATAAGAATCTGTTTTCTAGTGAAAAATTCGTAGAACAAAAATTGATCAGTTTGAAGTATAGAATGACCCCATAAACGGATGTGCACGAGAGAGAGTTCATCCTGATTTTTGTTAGTTCTAGTGCCTTAAATCTGTGCACCTTAAATTAAGAAAAAACCCATACGGCATTACAATCTTCAGAGGCGTTAATATTTTTAAAATAGCACTCCTACCCCTTGGCCTAAACATCTTCCACAAGGATTGCATCGTTGCTGTCTGCATCGTATCCGGACTATTGATAACGTCACAACTTTTTAATTTCTTTTTACCACTCACACGTCACTCTCAGTGGGTTCCTTCAAAATTTGCTCCACAGTTTTCTAGCGACCAGCTATTTGATTGTCAGAAACGTCAAAAAAGCAACATTGCTAACTAATATGACGATAGAAATATCTTCAGCCGAGGAACGAGAAAAATTTAGGGTAGATAGGTTAAAAAGATTGTTTTTCTTAATCTGTGCATTTATGCAATTAGCCTAACTATCGTAACTATTTACTGTTTTTGTGATTAATTTGGACTGTATAAATCTTTAAAAAATATTTAAATTAAGATTACCAATCGCAAAATACTTCGATATGAATTTTAGGTTAAAATTAAAGTATGATAAAAATTGCATTAAATTATTTAAATTTCTAGCCGTTGACGAACACACACGAATGCCATTATCGGCTATAGCGCGTCATCTCGCTCACACAAGATTGAGGTTTATGTGTTTCATTTTGGTTATCATTTAAAAGCCATGGTAAGTTAAGTGTTTTAAGTAAAATGTTTCGTAATAATCTGACAGGTTAATTTTTTTATAGCCCTTCGAAATAATGCTTACAAAAGTAGCATTTCTTACAATAATGCTAACAGTGCACTCACAGAAAAGCCACCGTCTTTGTGGGGAATCTTTGTGTGTTATCTACAGTACGGGACTAGAGGGCGAACTATAAGTGGATTTAAAAGTACAATAGTTCTGGAAAAGACGTGGTACACGGGGGGCAAACCCCCCACATCCACTAACATGTATAACATAAGCAAACGACAAAAAAAGTAAATAAATAAATAAAACTATCGAAAAGAACAAAAAAAACTATAATGCATACGAGTCTTTAAATTATCAACTTTATTTC
Source organism: Neomicropteryx cornuta (assembly GCA_020383195.1). Taxonomy (NCBI): domain Eukaryota; kingdom Metazoa; phylum Arthropoda; class Insecta; order Lepidoptera; family Micropterigidae; genus Neomicropteryx; species Neomicropteryx cornuta. Next base: position 720,037 of record JAHKQU010000030.1, read on the forward strand.
CTTTTCATTAGCCGATAAAGAAATAAAGAGTAGGAGGTATACAGCCTTTGTAAATATATTTTTGTGTATTACCCGTGAACCCTCAGACGTATTTTTACGGTATTTTAACTTTCCGCGAAGGGCTTTAAAGATATACAAAGCTCTGGTGCCATTAAATTTTGGATTAGTTTACATAGGCCAAGTCGCAAAGTTGACAGAGACCCTTCACGAATCACTGGCTTGAAATGTTTGCATAAATCACCATCGAACACATACATATGATTGCTTCAGTTTCATTAAATAATAACAAATACTATATATAAATAAATAATACGGAAATTACAACTGCGGTTTTAGAAAATACTATAGGATGACGATATTCAGTTTTTCTACATATTTACATAAAAACAGTGTTTTATAATAAGAATAGAGGGGCATTTTATCTAGTACTAAATAATAATTATATTTTTTTTCCAAACCTCACCCGTTTGAATCTATATATGTACTCGCACTGGCAGATATTTCTGATATCTACCTTATTACACTTTGAAGGAATTAGTCTTTGTAAAATAACTGACCAATCTAACAATGCATGCATGGAAGTGACCGTTTTTTATAAATAAACAATTAAAGACAGTCAGGATAGATACCGTCATGTGTTGCTCAGCATTGTAAACAGTGTTATATGTTAATATTGAATATGTTATTGTATATATAAATTTATTAAATAAGTTAAAAGTGGGAACGAATGAGTTCACATAAAAACCCGCAAGGGTTTAGTGAACAAACAAATAAAATATGTACTTTGTTTATAAATAAAGACCTTAAATAAAAAAAAAAATAAATAAATAAAGAGTTTATTTACATATAAGACTTTCCCCCAACTTTTTGTTACGTTAATGTATGTTGATAAAATTATCAAAATTTACCGTCAATACAATTTTTAAGGAATTACTGTTTGACATATTTAAATTAGTGGATATATTTTGAATAAATTTCGTTTTTTGTTAATTTTTGCCATATTTCACATGTGATGATTTCGTAAGCGACAATTTGACGCCGTTAAAATGTAAACCTTATTCGGGGCGCGCAAGGATTGCTTTTAGCTTTTTCAAAAAAACCTGCCTATTTTCGATCGTTTCCCTAAAGATAAGTAAATCTTGTAAATCGTGTAAATCGATCTTATCAATCGATAAATCAATATTATCTGTCGACCAATAGCATCCCTCTTACAACCCCAGAGAAGGGAAAAGGAGTTACCCATACTTCTTAGACCGACCTCTGTTCGACCAGTGGCATCTGACAGCAATCATTTAGCTCCGCCCTAATAGGGTGTTTCGAACAACGCGGCAGGTCATTAACCTCGATCTTGACTGACCGCGGCCTAGTGACCCAGTGACGTAGTTATCCGAGGGAGGAGCCATTGAAAAATATCTGTTTTACATGATTTAGAATAGAAACTTCAACATTTTTTTTCTCGAATACCATAATGAATTTTGATATAGTTTCTTAACAAATAACACTAGTGATAGTAGGACCTATTAGCTGTTTTTTTTTGAGAAGATTGTGAAAGTCACACATGATTTGCAGCCCCATGAGCGAAATCCTGATGTAGGCGCCTTAAGGTCTGTGTTCAAGGGGTCTCTGTCTCCCGTATTCGTGAGCCCGGAGCGTTTACGAGTTCGCCAAAGGGCTGCTTGACTGCAAACCGCCAATAAAGTCTACAATCGTTACCCGCTCAATACCGACTACCGAATTTAACTTTAACTGTTTAAAACGTCGTTTGAGCCTTCAGCTTAACGATTATTGCGAAGGTGCGTCATTCCAAATAAAAATCAGTAAAAATTTTAATTTTGCTGACCAGGAGCATAACCATTTCAACCCAGAGACCAAGATTGCCATCTAGCTATACCTACCAAAGCAGGAAGCAGCAGTTTTTTTTTATTTTGGCCCTACTCAACTAACTAGGCCAAACGTGCCTATGCTAGAGAATAAAATCATCTTTTATAAATTCGTAATACCGTAATATTTTCGCGCCTAAAAAAAAAAAATGGAAAGGCACCCCCAAGTTAAGGAATAAACAGCTGAAAACTTTTTTAATGACACGATTCACGAGCAAGATAGAAAACGTTCAATGGCAATTATTGCAATTATTTAAATTACACGTGCTATAAAAAAATATAATTATACTTTTATGTTTAAAAGGTGATTGTAACTAGTAAATTAACGCTATAAATGGTTACAAAAGGACCTGTCGACAGTCTCTGACTAATGGGTCCTTACTTATTTTGATTGTAATAAAAACTATGATGAAATAAACGCCGTTTTAGACGGCATTAAACTGAACTCACACTATACACCTCTGCTCTGCTTTTCCTCGCTTTCCCTCTGCTTTTCCTCGCTTAGCTTTGCTTAATTTATCTATGAGCAAGTTGGTACTTACTTAACCAACGTGCAAATGCACGTCCAACGAGAAAGACGTGCGGTTATATACGAGATGTGCAGCGAGAGTAATAATTTGGCCCGTTCTCTGTAGCGCTATTTTCCACCGTGGAAAAGCGGCAACAGCGCACTATCCCTCGTCCCTTTCTCGCCATATCCCCCTTTCCCTCTGTTCTCTTCGCTCCACTATTCAAAATGGAAACTCTTTTCCCGTGCAGTCCCCTTCCACGAATGTTGATTGCGAAGGTACACACACACATGCGAATGTCACTTGCACCCATACACCTATACGACAGTATTATTCTGTCAGCGCCTGAAGTCGACACTGCATTTTAGGGTCTTAATATTGAAATGGTATCGATAAGTGAGGTGAAACATCTTTTTTTATTATTTTTATCGTACGATGGAAGGTGCTGTTAACATAGTTCTGATTGATTTGTTCTTATCCTCACTATACTAGTCAGTTTAATAAAGGTAGATACATTTATCTTATGTTTATGTATATTTTTGGTCATGTTACTATTGAAACCTAGTGTTTAAAATCCAGCTTTGAATATTTTCGGCGCTGACTATGATCTGACCGAACTTAACACCAACTGGGGCACGTTGTAATTTAGTTCAAATATTATTAGTGAAATATTTATTATTTCACTTTTTATAAATAATTTTAAATATGACTTGATAAATTTTTCATATAAATTATATTGTATATCTAATAAAAAAAAAATGTTTTTGTCTTAATAAGCCTTTTGTTATACGCGAGCGTATATTTTTTAATTCGAAGTTAATTTAACCCGTTAATTATCTACGGTTTAGGAACATAGGATTTATAGAAGTGGTTTGTATGTATATTTTTAACGAATTGCTTATGGATATTGGTCATACAATTATTTTGGCCTTTTCTCAGTTACGCAAAATTTGCTTGTACTAGGTTTAGGGGGATATTGGTAAGCAAATTTACAAGAAAATATATAAAATTACTTATTATAGTCCATTTTATGTTAGCTTTTCTATTGTAATTATACTATTTTAACGTTTTCATTATATAGGGTGATGATTTTAGAGGCGTGGTTTTCAAGAAGAGATAAAACGCATATAATTTGATGTTATGGCTAAGAATTTAGTTTTATTATAAAGATAAGGGTTTGCCATTATGTTTTAAAAATGATTTCGGGTAAGTGGCCGCCGCGGCTGACTCGAACAAATTCCAGCCGAGAGGCCCAATTTTCAACCACTTTTTGCAGCAAGTTGGGCCGTATGTCAGCAATAACGCGCCGAATATTCTCTTCCAAGGCGTTAATCGTGTCCGGCTTATCTGCGTAGACAAGCGACTTCACATAACCCCACAAAAAATAGTCCAGCGGTGTTAAATCGCACGATCTTGGAGGCCACGCCACAGGCCCACGACGCGATTTTTACTTTATTTTAGAGTGTTTTTTTCTAAATTTGCACTATTTGCAAACGTTGCTCAGGAGTAAGTCTATTCATATGAAATGGCAAACCAAACTGAGCATAAATCAAGTGACAGCTGTCAAAAACACTAAATACGAAAAAAGTAGTGCCAGATTGAAAACCACGCCTCTAAAAAAAACAGCCTATAGATGAAGGTTTTTGTTACTTATTAAGGTTTTAATTATTTCGTTATTAATAAAAAAAAATAATAATTGTGTATATCGATGAATTGAACACAGCCTAAATGACACAACTATTCGCGACGCTTTCGGTGCAGATGCACTGGAGGGCACGTCTACGATCGCGATCCGATCGTAGAGGGAGCCTTAGAGCGTAGAGCCCTATGTTAACACACCAAAATTACTTCGCTCTCCGTGCTCAGTGAAGCGAGGGCAATTTTTCTTGGAAAATCAAAGCGTTCATGTATTCAACGAGTTGACTTCGATCCGATACAGTCGCCGACGTCAGCGAAATATATAATCAAACTATTATAATAGTTCTAATAAAATCTAAAATAATCCAATAAAATACCTACACAGGAAATTTACAAAAATATAATTTAAACTAAAAAGGGAATACTTGTAATTAAAACTCCTCAATAATGTGCGAACACGCTATATGATTCGTATATTTTTTCAATCTTAAGTCTAAAAATAAATATAAAATTCTAGATAACAGACAGTCGATCAATAACCTGTAATGAAATAATAATCAGAATTGAATAAATTATGAGAAATCATGATCACTAATAATGAAAAAAATATTTGTATTTACTGTTATTCATATTGTTATTGTCAAGTCATATAAATAATTAGTATTATTATTATAAAGCGTTAAAAATCAATAATCGTGCAAGATATAACGTATTTATTTATATATTTATTTATTTTTGCAAATCTTATAAACCATAATGCAAAATATCTTGCCTAACTAGGCTATCGCCTGTTCTAAGGAAGACGTCCTGTCTATTACTTAGAAGTCTTGTTGCAGCGTCGAAAAAAAAAGAAAAACACATATACATAATAATCACAAATACATGAATGTATATATATATATATATATATATCTTTTTTTTATTTAAATCTTTATTATTTTTTTTACAAAACACCTTTACATTTCCCCACAAAGGCGGTGCCTTTTCTGTGGGTAAATCTGAATATATATTTCGCGTGATACTTGTTAAATTCTTTTAAGAAATTAGTTTCATTTCATAATACTGATCGATTTATCTAGCAAAACTGCAATTATATAATAATAATTGTAGTGGCTGGATATATTTATCTTTTAGTTGAAAATGCGATTTTCGAATTTATGAAGGTTGCATTTTAAACGTCATCTTTCATATATTTTCTGACGACGCCGAATGGCGAAAGCTTAAATATCTTATCATCAAATCTATATGCATACATATAGATTTGATGATAAGATTGATTAACTGATTGAAGATTGATTGATTAACATACATACATTTTAATATGGAAATAGTACATAATTAAACTGCTGATAAATGAAGGCATTAATTATGCTGATACACTACTGTTCATAAGAAAGTAGTATTTTATATTATAATGATGGTTCTGTATATTTGTAATTTATATTTTATTATGGTTGTATGTTTGTAATATTTATTTTTAATATACATAAGAAAGTATATCTATTAGTCATATCAAAGGTATTATTTCATATCATATTAGTATATTTTATAAAAATATATGTTTTATTTTTAACTTACGTATATTTATATTATTTTAATATATATTATATCCTAAAAATTGCTTAGAAACTGTTCACAATATTTAAAAATGGCAAATAAGTCTACCTTGGAAAAGGTATTTCGCCTAGGTAGGTTAGACTACATGATTTATATTAATAATTTTAATTTTGAACTTAAATAAATACTATGACCTACTAATAAGAAATAAATATTATATATAAAATGAGATACGATTATACTACTACATATTAATCTTTAACACTCAACAAATACTTACTAAAAGAACATTTTGAACTTACTTTTTAGTGTTTTATGTTTATTTATTTATTTTAAATAATAATAAACCATAACTATATATGTATGCCAATAATAGATCTCTCATAATAACCTCTGCCTTACTATTAACATTTAGTAAGTCTATGTAAGAGTATTAACGAGTAGTGTTTCATATTCGCTTCTTGTAAAACAGTATTAATAAAGGTCGTAACTTTGTAAAATAAAAAAAAATAACATATAAGTGAATTTTTATTTTAGGTTTTATTTATCCCGTTTATGTGTAGTTATTTTGTTACACATACGAGTAATTTAAAGAAAATTAATTGTGCGTGTAAGTGCCGCCTCATTCGAGTTGTCTCAATCGCATTGCACGTCCAAAACGAGAAAAAATATTTGAGCAATGTCTGTGGCATTGGTCCAAACCTTAACCCTGTTACGGGCGAAGTGGCACGCGGACCACGGAGGACACATTAGCACACGGAATGGGTCAGTGCGGCATACATGGGCAGGTTCTTTGCTATTTGATCGCATTTGTCAATAGCGATTATCGGCAAAGGCCGGATTGCGATGCGATGCATGCCGAAAATATGAATTACGGATATAGGCCAGTCGCTGGAGGGTAAAATATGTTCAAATAACTTTATTTGTTTTTCTGAAACACTATTCTTGTGTATAGGGAAATTACTACGCTTCTAGGCATACAAAACCCGATAAAATGCATGGGCTGTAACTGTAGCAGCGAAATAACGCGACTATGCATAGGGCCGTCTCTGTTTATGTATTGAATACATACTTCATTCATTTCTGATTTTGTTTCTTTGAGGTAGAAACTAGCAAACGAGATGAATTTGACGATAGAGACTTAAACACAAAACAAGAGATAAAACAATCTGTTTTTGGCTTATGTTTATTTTATTTGTTTATTTATTTATTTATTGACAGTAACTTAACATCAATTACATATTATGCAAAGTACTACCTAACTAGGCAATGCCCGTACTAAAGTACTTTACTAGAAGCATCGTTCTTTTACGCATAACCGTCTCACTGCGCAACATACAATTACAATTATTTGAATTGAATTATATGATAATTATACATAATATATAAATAATAATAATACTGAAATAGTATTAATAATAATAGATATAAATCTAAAAAAAAATATTTCAGAAAAAGTCAAGATTTTTTGGGTTTTCTTATACCGACTGAAAAACAGGACCAAAAGAGTAATTGGATAACTACATGGTTTTGTGCGAATTATTTTATAAACGTTGGAGGGGAAATTAGGTCACATAATATGTGCGTATTCCTTACTAGTTTATTTATTAATGGTAAAAAAGATATAAATTTCAAAAACTGTTTTAAATTGGTATAAAACGAGAGACTTGTAATTAATTAGGAGTTATTTTAAGCAGCCGTTCACCGCCAAGAACCAAGCTGCAGGTTGATTTTTTGGTAAAAAAACTCTCTTTACGCTGAAAAAAAATATTTTGAATTGGCAACCATAAAATTTGGTTGAAATAGTGAGGGAAATATTTTTTGATGAAGTTATACATCGATTATTGTTGAACATTGTGAGTACCATAACATTCTAACATATTTCCAAATGTAAGTAGCATAATTTTTGGTTACCTTTAACATAATACAGTATTTGTTGCAAACTGCAAATTTCACGATCAGCTTTCAGACACGCCGCCATTTTGATTTGGATCACAGCAAAATAATATGGTAAGAGAAAAACAACAAAATATTATGGTTGCTGTTACCAGAGTTAATCCAAAACCGTGTTATATGTTTTTGGTCGCACAAAGGGTGTGCTGCAGCACACCCTTTATTTGGAGAAAAATTGCTTTCATTATTAGACAACCTACAAAACCATTTCTTAGAAGAGTAATTAAAGTGACAGTGTAATGAGTTCAACGCGGGAAAGTGTGATTATTCCGTGGAGAAAACGTAGCCGAAAACACTAATTGCAATTAAGAGAGATTGGTCCGCCTCCGAGTCCAAAATGGCCGCCGTTTTGTTCATTCGGGGGGCGGGGGGGTATCTATTTTAATTAACGGAATAATGACCGAACGTGCGGTGCGACGCGATGCGGTTATATTATCAGTGTTGCCGCGACAATTATTAATAAATGACGCTGGGAAATTTCCCATTAATCAAAAATTTACGCCGCTCGACTTCCCTACTAATTTCCAGACTTCTTTTCTGCTAAGCACGACACCCACCTTCACCTCAACCAAAGTCATTCAGCATTAGGCGATAAAAGCATAACCAACTTATTTTGTATCAAAGTTTTTATTTTTGCCTTTTATTTATTTCCCCATTTTTTTTTCTAATGTCACCTAAACGGCTTTTGAACTGGTTCATTCTATGACACTTTCTGGCAATCCATTCCATGCTTTTACGACTCTATGACTGATAAAGTTCTTCCTGGGGTTACATGGAAATGACATCCTATCTAACATTATACAGTGCCCACTATATTTGTTAAGTCACCTAAATAAATTGATTAGGTTCCCTTTGTTTTAAATTTAATTAGCTAACGCGTCAAGTCTGTGCACTATGAATGGGTATCTCCATCAAAGTGCCGCCATATGTAGGTATTTAAATACCTACACATTCCATAAATAAATATACAATATTTCCGATGACACTAGATATTTCTAATAATTTGGCTTTTTTCCGTTTTTTTTTTATTTGTATTTAAAGTAATTACCAAAATCTTTCAAGTGTAATTATCGTCAAACCGCAGAGGGTTATGTACTGATTTTACTTGAATTCTGGTCGAGTTGTCTACAAATTATTAATTATTAATATTGTAATTTATAGACGCTATTATCCTAAAATCGGAAATACATGTCAGTAATACCATACTATATAAATAAATGTTTTTTTTTCTGCATCTAATATTTCATGTTAATTCACATTTTAAATATTTTATTCTGACAATGTTATTAATTATATATATCTAAGTAGCATAAAGTAGTTTGGCACACATTACATATGGCATTAACAGTCTTGTAAAATATAATTTCGGAGAAAACTGCGTCACTCACACACCAGCACACAATAAACATGCACATGATCTTATTATCTCGATAAGGTCTGTTATTTATTTTTTTTTTTTAGTTTACATTACGCAATGGGCTGTTAGCACGTTCACCGCATCGCGTCGCTTCGTCATAGTTGGTCATCAGGTCATCAGTAAGCAGTCAGCTGATTGGCAAACACTAGTCCAGTGGCCTGTGTTAAAAAACCCTAATCTATATATAAAAAATAAATAGTATATCGATCAGATACTCTCAATTCACACAGCATATTTAATTATTTATTTAACAGGTGTCCCCATGTACACATTTAATTAATAAAAAAAAAATTACTTGAAGAAAAAAAAAAACAACATTAAAAACCAAAATAATAATAATAACAAACAAAAAATTACCACAACTAATCAAGAAAAATACATTAAAAATAAGATCCCAGGCGAACAATAACAAATAAATAATACACGCTGATCTCAGAAAACTGTAATAGAAAGCAGTTTTCTAATTCTATCGGGCGAACAGACCAATATATCAATCTCCGCGGAAATGGAATTTAATAATTCGACTGCTCTCTCAATTGGACTATACTTGTATGGTACGACACGCTAATCGCCTAAATAGCGTGTGCTTCTGCGATCTAGTCAAACGATCCGGAACAAAGAAACCAATGTGATTGGTTTCATTCAGGGGAGATGGTGGTAATCAACCGTTAAAAATGGTATGACCATGTGCGGAATCAAACCCGCGACCTTTGGGTCAATAGTCCAACGACTTAACCTCCTACGAAGCCCTAATACGAGTACAAATGCTATTAATACGTATTGGGAAAAAATCAGGATAATATCTATACCCACGGAGATAAAGGTATCTAAGGAACCTCCTCTGTAACCCCCAGAACATTACAGTAAGTAATTTCACAAGGGCTCCAGATAATAAAACTATAATATAATACATATTTTTTTCTATTAAAATAATTGCTATGACCTAGGTCATATACAATTATTTTAGGCTCTACTCAACTAGGCTAAATTTGCCTATCCTAAAGTCAAGGTAAATGATGTTAATAAAGAGTTAAAAATGGTATGATTATGTGCGGATTCGAACGCGCGACCTATGGGTCAATAGTCCAACGCCTTAACCACTAGACTACCACGTGCAGCATAAAAGCGAGATTGACCTCGGCTTACTCAAAGTTCGGCTGGTTTCGGTTGGTTCGGCTGGCTACACACCCAACTAAACAAGTTTTGTTCTACAAGTTTTCTTAATTTTGACATATTTTTTTTAAACCAGCCACTGTTGTGGGCAGTTTAACGATTAGTATGTTTGCCCGAAAACACCATTTATCATTATTTGAAAAAAAAAAACAAAATAAATAATACCCCAGGATGCAAACGTTTGGTTCGCTCGTCGCGAGCAAACCAAACGCCGAGCAGAGTTTAAGGCGCCACCAGTCCCTAAAACGTGTTTTGTAACGTATTTTGGTGCATTTTGTTGAAGTTATTCCCAACAAATGGCTAAAACTAAAAATACCACAATATTCTACATATATTAATTTAGTACTTTGCTTAAAAAAAACGAAATACACCTTATTATAGTAATGAAAATAAATAAATAAGAAAGTGTTGTTTTTTTCTTGCAACGATTTTCTTTTACGTTGTGTAAGTGACGCGAACCTAATTTTTCTTTCTAAAGATAGACAATATAATAATCTAGGCCATTACTTAAAAAAAAACATTTTTTTCAAATGATAATAATTATTTAAATACAAAAAACATGTTTCATCGATTCCAAATGTAACGATTTCGCGGTCGGCGAGTATATCCGTCTCTTTTCTACACGTCAATGTTCGAATAAAGCCTACTCTTTCAAATCTCAAGGACAAATGCGTCCCGGGGCGCCCTAATATCGCCTAGTCAGAAGGGCTAACTATGCGTTTAAACATCAATAAGAATCTGTTTTCTAGTGAAAAATTCGTAGAACAAAAATTGATCAGTTTGAAGTATAGAATGACCCCATAAACGGATGTGCACGAGAAAGAGTTCATCCTGATTTTTGTTAGTTCTAGTGCCTTAAATCTGTGCACCTTAAATTAAGAAAAAACCCATACGGCATTACAATCTTCAGAGGCGTTAATATTTTTAAAATAGCACTCCTACCCCTTGGCCTAAACATCTTCCACAAGGATTGCATCGTTGCTGTCTGCATCGTATCCGGACTATTGATAACGTCACTACTTTTTAATTTCTTTTTACCACTCACACGTCACTCTCGGTGGGTTCCTTCAAAATTTGCTCCACAGTTTTCTAGCGACCAGCTATTTGATTGTCAGAAACGTCAAAAAAGCAACATTGCTAACTAATATGACGATAGAAATATCTTCAGCCGAGGAACGAGAAAAATTTAAGATAAATAGGTTAAAAAGATTGTGTTTCTTAATCTGTGGATTTATGCAATTAGCCTAATTATCGTAACTATTTACTGTTATTGATTAATTTGGACTGTATAAATCTTTAAAAAATATTTATATTAAGATTACCAATCGCAAAATCATTCGATATGAATTTTAGGTTAAAATTAAAGTATGATAAAAATTGCATTAAATTATTTAAATTTCTAGCCGTTGACGAACACACACGAATGCCATTATCGGCTATAGCGCGTCATCTCGCTCACACAAGATTGAGGTTTATGTGTTTCATTTTGGTTATCATTTATAAGATGTTTTAAGTAAAACGTTTCGTAATAATCTGACAGGTTAATTTTTATATAGCCCTTCGAAATAATGCTTACAAAAGTAGCATTTCTTTCAATAATGCTAACAGTGCATGGACTTAGCGTATATATTCACTAGCTAGATACGACTGTGTATGAAATGTTTGTGTGCATGATTTGATAAGAAAATTGCATAAATTAGTATTGATTTATATTTTTTTTCAATTCTATTTTGAGTAGAGTATTTCTTAAAAATATAATATAATTCTTATGTTTTATAAAAATTTCAAAAAAATATAGCAAAATTGTCTTGAGAAAAACTAACAATCAAATATGTCGGTAAGGAACGTGGAGTTAGTAACCTTCTTGGTAAGTAATGGTAATGGTAATGGTAACCTTCTTGGGATCTAATGTAAAAAATGGCGTAACTTTTTGCTTCAATTTGCAAACTTTAAAACGAACAAATTGATCTTAATCGTATAAAAAAACAAAATTTGCGTGATTACGATGCATGCAAAAAGCCTCTGCCTACCTGTCAATGCCTGTTTTATTATAAGCTATAAACTTTAGTGTAATCTAATTACATAGATCGTAAGATCACAATGACTTGTGTCCTAATTCAGTGTTGCCACAGTACATGTTAAATACAGGTATGTGTTATTCCTCAAACTTACTTTATGGCGATATTATTCGGTTTTTAATATAGTACAGAAAAAAAAGCACATTTTTCTAAAGTTGTGAAAATCATTATGAATCAATTGCGCGGCAAAGGAAAGACCAGTTCAAATTTATTTACTTAGACATCGTAAAAAAGTACTCACAATAAATATATTACAATTAGCCATATGCTGTCCGTTCCGAGGTAGATTATTTACTATTTCATAAATATGGGTATTGTATTCTACGAGGTGATTATACCAAAGAATATAATGCCACGAAATATTGTATTAAAATAATATATGTGTAATAAGCAATATAAGTAATTTATACATTTAAAATTTGGGAGGCGTGGTTAACTCACGTCGTCTGTTTAAAAAATGAACCTAAAACGAAAGCTCAGTGGATCTTTGAGGGTTTAAATCCCCTTTTGTAGGGGAACAGTCTAGACATGCGCGTTTAAGGCGATACCGTTTAAATCACCCTATTATTCTAGCGCCACGCATAGCAGCGTTACTTGAGTTGGCTCGTAGCAGGGATGAAATCGCGTCTATTATTGCCATGTTTATAACCTATTACCTGGCTTGCAAATTCCACAAGTACATTACTACTACGATCACCCACCCGCTTGGCCAGTGTGGTGATTGTGGTAAAGGAACCCCCACAAATGAATTGCTGATGAATGAGGGACAGATAGGGTGATGGAAGCCAGAGTTCCCAGCACAGGTCCGGACGCAGGGCAGGGTTGGAGTAATCTCTGGGCGAATGGAGGCTGCCATATACAATGATGGAACCTGGCTACGTATAACATCCGATCCCTTTCAGCTGAAGACTGAACAGAAGTACTGGAAATTACAAAATATAGGTACCGAAAAATAAAGTTAAGATGTTTAATACATACTAATAATATAAATAGTGATATACGTATTTTATTTCCTACTATTCACTCTCATAACTAGGAATTTAACGACATAGCTCTTCATACAGATACAATCTTTGCCATTATGCGTTTTATTTAAAAGTATAAAATGGCAAAATAAAAAAAAATGGCAAACGTCACAATTAATGTGGTCGATGAAAAACCTGTTCATAGAAATAATAAAAGGTGGTTAGTATGTTTTATTTCCTTCTTGGTTCTCTGATTTTATAAGGAAAAACTTGCTAATTACAATGGATCTAGCGAAATGTGTATGGCGGCCAATCGATACTCGAAAATTAACCAAACTATTCGCGTCATTTGCGAACTTCAAACATGTTTTTTAAAAGCTTCACAAAGCCTTTAAAAAACATTTTAATTTTACGTTTAGCCAATTCTTAATATCCATACTCTTAACAAATTAAATGAATCATTGTGTTTAATTTCTGTTTTTTTTTTAAATTCACAATCATACATCTGGCATCGCCATTCGGCGCGGCAAGGTCGACCGGTCTTAGCAATGAGATGCAACCTTGACACGACGGCACACCGACGCGATCTGTTTGCCTTTGGTTGTGTGATGTTTTGCATAACGTCGCATCTGTGTTACTCCATCCAGTCCGTGGCCGGCCAGCCGCGCGCTATTTGCCAGATAGGTGTTTAAATATGAACAAAACGCAGTTCATACATTATGTTTTGACATTGCTTTAACTATGACCATTAATTACTCAATGGCTGTTTGAGACTAGCCCCTTTAAAGTGTTGACATTTCACGGAAATGTGCAGGGGGCATATCTCGGTATGATGACTAAAACATATCTTAAAACAGATTATACAAGCTGTAATTGTATTTTTTTTTCAATTGTTACTAACATTAAATTTCATAGATATTGCAGGGAATCAAGGCAAACAACACACGCTAATCACGTATTTGTACGTACTTGCAGCTGACGTAACAGAACCGCATATATATATATATATATATATATATATATGCAATGATGATAGAGGTATACTCATCTCATTAGAGAGGTATCGCTTTAACTTAAAAGTTTAATGAATTACGGTCGAATAACAATAAATAATATCGTGGCAGTCTAGTAGTTATGGGATGGATATTGACCCAAAGGTCGCAGGTTCGAATCCGCACATGGTCATACCACTTTTAAAGCTTTATTACCATCTCCCCTGACTCCAGGACTGGCATATTTGGCCTAGTTGAGTAGAGCCCATAATTGTATAGACCTATGTAATAGCAATTATTAAAAAAAATAATAAAACATTAAAATATAAAACCAAAGATTATTTAGATAATTACAGCGGTAGATATAATTATGATTTTATTGAATATTTTTATTACAGCTCGAAGCGCCCCATTAAAATCTTCTACCCAAATGCTCTCAAAACAATTTTATTCTGCACTTTTCTTTTCATCATCCCAACGCTATTGAAGACAGTATTCTTTGCAGTACTACTAACGTAACTCTTTCTTCCTAAACTTGAACACTTTGAAACGGAGCATTCATAAGAATTGAAATTGTATTCAACCCCGCTGTTTGCAATTCTTGCAAACATTTTAATTCATATTTTCTTTCGCTGGTTTTTTTTTTATTGTCTTTTTATTGAATAATGAAGTTTTTTTATTGAATATTTACCGATTAAAGTACATAACTCTAAATCCATTTTTAATAGCATTTATTTAACATGTAAAATCTGGTAAATCGAACTGCAAGCATGACAATACAATGCTACGGTACCGCTGAGCTGGTCCGATTTTGGAGGCGAAAGGTGGTCACAGTATTATTTATTATTTATTACTGAACAGTTAAAATTAACATAAACTCATCTAGTGCGCAAATAGAAACATGTAAAAAGAATATTCAGTGATATAAATTATTATAAAATAATTGTATTATTATTTACTATGTATAATTATAAAAAAATATACATAGAGTAGTGAAAGTTTTACCGAGTTTTAGATAAAAATTAACAAAAGACAATACAATGTCGAACTATACTGGTCTAAAAACCAAATCGAAACATAGAAATCGTTTGCGGTTGGAAAGGTCGAAAGATTAGGTCGAATTTAAATTACCTTTTTAAATTTTGCGTTTGAAATGATTTTATATTCCTAGTAGGTAGGAAGTATGTGAACGATTTGCAAAGCGAATTTTCTAATAATTTTGTATCGGCTTTAAAAAAAAAAAATTTATTATTTATTATACTGTCTTGGTGGCGGAAATGATGCCTACATATTAGTTTATTTTGCCTTCGACTCGCATCCCTAAATCATACAATCGAAGGTTGCTCAAAATGAGTAAACATGAACAAAACTATAATTATTGATTACCTATATAATGGTATTAAATTTCAAGTGGTCGAAATTTGTAAGGTATTTGACATATTTTAAGCATCAGATAGTCTGATCAGACCAGACCTGGATTTGTAGTAGATTGGACGTAGGAATGAATTTCCTATACTATGAAAAGTATGAATCTGGCACTAGATCAATTGGATCGGAAGTCTGTTGTCGCCTTCAAACATCATCATTTATTCAAAAATGCAGACAGTTGCATAATTTTAATGACGGATAGGTTAAAACTGAAAATATGCATTGAAAAGAAAAGCTTTTCTAAACTGTAATCATTACGGCGAAGCCAAAGCATAAATATTAATTTTGATTCATTTAGGCCCTATTTTCTATCGCTGACATTTGGGAACCATTGGATATTTAATCATAAAAAATATATTTAGATACCTTTATCTTATGCCTTCAACATAGTAAAGAGAGATTTTTATAATACAATTATATTTGGGAGAAATTTAATAAATGATAAACTGTCAATAGTTCTTTTTTAGTTAAATTGCTCTCTTGTAAAAGAAATTAGAACCTTAGGAAAAATAGTAATTGAAAGGCACTTGAAGGGTCTAAAAAATAGAAAAGTTTGTTTTTTTAATAGTTAATTTTCTATTAATGTTTCTAATTTAAATATTTTTTAATTTATTGTTAAAAATTTCAACATATTTCGTATCGTATTAAAAATGTTATTCCAGGCCTCGATTAAATTGATTCACTGTATTTTAAGTATGCAGGAGGTTAAGGTAGTTTTTTTTTTAATAACTATAAATCTGCCTCTAACATATAAGGGTCATTTTTTCCATCCCTATTATATGAAAAATTATTAAAAAAGAGGAATGTTTCATGATTTTATTATTATCATTTTTTTCCATATTTTTATAATATTTTTTCAAACATGGTTCGCAGAATAATAGTTGGTTGATAAAAAAGTTTTAAATGTGCATTACAGTCAAACCCATGCTACGGAGAGACGTGATTTTAGATATATTTAATGTGTCTACCCTACCCTCTCTCTTTCCTTATTTCGAGCTGTCAGCTTCAACGAATTCCTTTTGAAAATTTAAAAAAAGTAGCGTTTTGCTAATGGGGTTGAATTCGCACTTTTTTCGCATTTGTTGGCCCAGCCAAACAAACGCAAATATATCTGTCAACGCAATTTAATTTATTCGTCACCAAGTTATGTGGACTTCGTTTCTTTTTATTTTTATTTAGTTTCGTTTGCTGTTGGCGTTATTTCAAGGAGAGAATCCTTGCTTGATACCTTATACAGATTCAAACAGTATTTTATTACAATGCTGCGTTTTTTATAACGAAGTGATTACCCTTAAGAAAAAATATTTTTTTTACTCCTCCTTGTGCGTTTTATTATTTTTATGAATAGATAAATGTTAACGTTATGAATGCTTATAGATGGATGAACAAACACAAATATCTCTGATCTCAATCTAAGGAAAATATTTAATAATAATAGGAAATTTCTATTAAAAGTAGTCCTATCACTACAGATTAACCTAGCTTTAATAAGATTTTTTTCTCTCGCTTTATCCCGGTAAAAATAATGAAAAAAATCAAATATCGCAAAACCTAGTAACACTGAAATAGTTGGATACTAAAAAAGATTCTTTACTTAGTAATGCTGAATAGCTAGACGAACTTCAATAAACGACAAATAAAGGAAAAACTGCAGCAAAAAGTGGCCCGACGAATTTCCCGGCAGATTTCCCCGTGGAAATCGTCAAGATGCCCGCTTCGCTGTATCTGCAGCGGGCCCAACTCGCCAAGAATTTCAATCGCCCCTAACGAGCAAGCGAATGGGAATATTGCACGAACATAATAAGTGTAAAGAATTCTTTACACTAAAGAATTCTTTCGCACTAAAGAATTCTGGAAGGTAATTGTAATTCATCATGAGCCGATTTGACGCGACGAGGTTTGGTATTTATTTATTTATTAATTGAAAGAAAGAACAAGATACATTTAAAAAGTCATGAAATGAGTGTGTGAGAGAAGCGTGACTAACTATGAGATAAGTGAGTATGAAAGAAGTGTGTAGATAAGAAAGTGGAATGCAAGGTTGATATGTTAGGATCAGTGACAAGCGCAC
Source organism: Neomicropteryx cornuta (assembly GCA_020383195.1). Taxonomy (NCBI): domain Eukaryota; kingdom Metazoa; phylum Arthropoda; class Insecta; order Lepidoptera; family Micropterigidae; genus Neomicropteryx; species Neomicropteryx cornuta. The sequence goes on from JAHKQU010000030.1 coordinate 737,698, forward strand.
ATCGCAAAATAATATAGGTAATTTATGATTTCAGAAATAAAAAGGTGGCATATAGTTCTAAACAATTTCACAGACAGCCTTAATAAATTGGTCACGGCTAAGATGGAATAAATCAATGCTTTGGAACTTTTTATTATAAGTATCCTGAATTCTATAAAGAATGGAGGTCTGTGCGTAACTTGAATTACATTTAGGCAAATGAAACAGGTAAGGAGTGCGCGAGAGACGAGGGTGTATTGAAAAGAGATTTCACTCGGTAAGGATGGAGAACTGGGGTTACGTTATACGCGATTTCAAAATAGCCTAATACTTAAACGGCTACAAATAACTGCGTGATTTGTAGCTGAACTCGTCACGGTGTCGCTTGCAATGAGATTACCGTGTCACCGAAGCTGGAATCTGGCCGGACAGGGTAGAACTCGCTTCGCTTGCCGAAGCGAGTTCGTTGAACGCGACTCTGTAGTTAATGAACTGGATTTCGTCACCACGCTAGAATAATCGGGTGTTTTAAATGGTGTCGCATTGTGACGCGCACTTCTAGTGTGAACGCCGTCAGTTTCGAATCAGCATGAAGTTAGCTCTAAGTAAAAAGAGCGAGACGGTGCGACGGGACATTCCCGATCATGGGATATTTTGGATTACATAACATGAGATGTATACAATCAAACGCGTGCAATGCCAATAACATAGTTTTCTACTTTAATGCGCGAAGTTATTTGGAACGCAATTTCGTCTCGAACGCTCAGTAGGAACCCGCCTAAATGCACCCGGGCACCATATGGGACCATGGCAATATTACGGTCGAGAGCCGGAAATAACCGGCAATAACCGGAAATCCGCGGGAAAGAACGCGTCGCCCGGAAAATTGCCACCAATTTTAAAATGGCGTCTAAACAGACCGCACTGCTGTCGATCGTTAGGTTAGGTTAGGTTATCTCTTATTTTCTTATTGGCGCAGTGGCTTGAAAGCGTGCTACTAAACCAGAGGTGCCGCGTTCGAATCCGGCGGCCGGTGGAATAAATGTTTAACAGCCTTTTCAGCACTGGCAGCTGCTTAAGTAACAAGACAAACGGGAACAGTTTATACAGGCTGAACTTAAAGTCAGCAGTATCCTTTTAAGGGGTCATTCCGGGCATGAATCTGTTCAACAAATTTTCATATAGCTGTCAAAAACACAATCCATATAAAATTGTGCATTTGGTGCGCGTATTGTTGTATTACTGACCTGTGACTTATAGATGCAAAGCATGGTTTATCCATTATTTTTGAAAAATGGGATAATGCTCATTATAACGAACAAATCTTGCGAAATCCATACCCGCCTATGAGAAATTTTGCATTAAAAATGCATGTTAATTTCAAAAGGAGCTTTATCCAAATTCAAGTGAATGCATAATCAGTACGAAAATTTGTCGTATTAAAAGTAATCATTATTTGTATGGTCGGTCGGAATGTATGAAACAAAGCATGCATTATCCATGCTTTTGTTCACAAAAAAAAAAAAAATGTATTACAATCATAAATGTAGAATATTTAACACTATGCTACGGTTGTTAAAGTGAAGGATCAAGTGGAAAATTATACTGGAAATAAGCTGAAGATAGTAAAGGAACCTAAAGATTGGCATTTGACTTTCAATAAAGCAAAAAGATTTATCTTGGACAAAACTAAATCTGGCAGTACTACTGTCCGGGAAGAGAACGCTTTCAACGATACCGGTATGGGCAAAGGTGTATTAATGAGATGTATGAAACTACAGCAAAATGACGGTTTTACAAATTGCTATGAAAGATGTACAACGAGTCCTAACATTTTGAGACTGAATGGCGTGCACTTTCTGAACTAAACTACTAAAAGAAAAATCATAGACAAAGAGGAAGATAGAGATACTATGGAAGTCAGCGAATGATTTTTGTGAGCCACATTATGATGAAGAAGAAACAGTTTGATTATTTTGGATATTTGTTATAATTTTATCGAATACTTACTTAGTTAATCCATTTGTTTGTAATAGATTCTATTAATAATTTTCACATGCTGATGTTTTTAGTTCTTTTTTCTTTCGTTTTAATATTTTTGGTTGTATTCACATAAAATCCTCTAATTATATATATAAAAAATCCATTTTATAAGTTATAAGCTGTTTTTATGTAACCATTTCTTAATAAAAAACATGATTTTAGTTTCAAATGAAGCTTTATCGACAGGCGTTTTTTTTCAAAGTGAGCTTTATCCACGTGAGATTCAAATTAAACATAATCCATAGTTTGTTTTTCCAATTAAATAACGGGCGATTTAAAAACTAAAGAGGTGATGGAGTTCAGGTTAGAAAACTGTCCACTTCGCAATCATAAAAAAAAAGTTTCCGAGTTTTTGGCTTACTATTCATTATTTTATAAAATGAATAATTTGTCAAAACAAAATGTAGGTACGGATCCCGTGGAGCCAGTCTCTTTCTGGGACGCGGTCTGATATTTTATCATGGGACCATAGTTTAAAACGTTTTTAAGACTATTTTTAACATTTTAGACCAGTTTTTTGCTTTATTTACAAAGTAAAATAAAAGATTAATAAAGATTAAAAGTTAAATAAAAGATCTAGTAATTGTGTAGATGCCCCTCATGTGTAGGGCGGAGAAACCCTAATTGGTAATCTCTCTCTCGCAGTTGGTATAAGAGCTTTGTAAAAGGCATGCGCAGGAATAACGCGTCGTTAGGTTCGGTCGCAAATATACCCAAAAACAATAGACCCGGGTTCGCTTCGCTCCGTCAGTTGGTTTGTTTGTCAGCCTACGAAGAGTTAATTTCCTCTAAGCTAAGTAGGCACGATGTGAGTCGCCGCCGTGTTTGCGGACTTAGGATAGGAGCCAGTGACGAATCGTTTATTAATGAGACACAAGTGTGAGTTGTGACACTTACAATAATATAAATGATATGCACACTTATAATGTCCTTTAACTTTACACTTTTTACATATCCATTTTTATATTTTTTGTTAAAATATCATCCTTTTCTTATTTCATCTAATTAGATAATATTTGTCAATATTTTACACTAAAGATGTGAGAGTTAAAAGTGCATTTTTATACAAATCAGCGCTGAGTTTAAACCGACATCCTGCGCTCTCAAGTACAGGACCTCTTTAGTACGTTTATAAATATTTTGCTTACGCTTTATCAAAAAATAATAAATTATTCTCAACTTTTCAATATTTTCAAAGATTGCGTCATTTATCTTTTCAGGCGATTTTCCGCTATTAAAAAATAATCATCAAGTATAAGTCAAATAACTTTACAGTGAAATTATACAAATATATATATATATATATATATATATATATATATATACTTGTGGTAATTGTATAGAGGTTTTTATTTTTAAATATATGAAAGATAACGTTTAAAATGCAAAATTAAACTAACTTAACAACATTTAACGCGTGATGCTTGATATATTCCTTATTATTAGAAATTAGTTTCGTTTCATAATACTGATTGATTTATCTAGCAAAACTGCAATTATATGATAATAATTGTAGTGGCTGGATATATTTATCTTTTAGTTGAAAATGCGATTTTCGAATTTATGAAGGTTGCATTTTAAACGTCATCTTTCATATATTTTCTGAGGACGCCGAATGGCGAAAGCTTAAAAATATTTTATCATTATATATATATATATATATATATATATATATATATTATATATATATATATATATATAATTTTTAACTGTTAATACAGGTGGTAGAAAAATAGAGAGGGCTTACGGAATGAATGCCAGACGTTTCGGCGCGAGATGCCACCTTCTTCGGTAGTGATTTGGCACTGATCCTTCTACCTGTGCTACCAAACCAAATATTATGGGCTGAATATATGCTGACTAATAATAGATTATACACATTTGTAGAGCGGCACAGGCTCAGCGACTACATATCGTAGTAGGCTAGGCGCGCTCATTCATGTGAGGCTATAAAAGCAGTTTCCTTTAAATAATATCGTCTTCTAGACGAATGGCCTCAATGGAAACACGAGATAAAGTATTTGTTGGCAAGCGTAACTTCAATGTAACAGTTTAGGAAGTGTTAAGTCAACCGGCAATTGGGACAGATGAATACCTTTTATTTACTGATAATTTACTTATAAAATAAATATTTATTATCTATATATATATTAATATGCTAAGAGAAAACTTTGATGTTTTTAAAATATATCTATAATATGTGTTACAAATATATTACATTAAATAAAATAATCAAAAGCCTTCCCAATGTAGTAATGTCAAGTAAAAATAATTATTAATGCCATCTTATACTTGTATGGGGGTTCAAATCTCATTTTTTAAAGGATAAATTATAACTGCAATGTATCAAATCAATCAATGTATGAATTTTAATGAATAGCGGTTGAATTTCAAAAAGTGCATTTTAGGTTTGTCAACGAAATATTTTTAGGTTAATTTGTGTGGTTAAGTGTAAACCACTCAATTTAGTTCAATCTAGGCAGATGACATCTCCGCAACGTATGGCGAGGCGAATATTTGCACTTGACTGTCTAAACTATTTGCTATAATAAAAATGTTCGCAAGCAATGTTCCTACTAAATTCAGTGCGTTGAACCCCTCTCCCTCCCCCCCCCCCCCCCCGGAGAAAAAAAATATCTCGGCACCCCAGCTTTAAACACGCCGCCAAGAATAAGATTTTTATGAATAAAAAAATATAAGGTTTTCTTGGTTGATCTTTCCGATCCTTTCTTCAATAAAGAATATTACTTTTTTATTTATTCCTCATTCCCCCCCCCCTCCCCCCCCCCGGAGTATTTTGTCTGAAAGAAACATTACTAGGTTACGAGTAGAAGTTATGTGAGAGTTTGAATGAATGTGTATGTAACCACTCGACCGGTTTTATTTAATATTATTTTTTCATGTGTCGGGATGTGTGTTTAAAATTTTTGAATATGTATGGTATGTCCCACTCCGGGTTTTTTTTATTTTTCTACCAGCCAAGGGTTAATCTCATTTGCAGGTTACATTTTTCCAAGAGTCATCCTCTCATAAAAAAGCACTTAAGTGTAAAATAAAATAAAATACAATTTGAAGGTATTCCAGTTAACGCGCCCTCGTTAGCAGTCAAGACGTCATACTTGTGTATTCGAATTGAATTTCAGCGCTGAAGGCATTATTTATAACTGTAAATATTTTTCTGTTTCGATTTCAGGCGAGGGCGGTTAGAGAGCGCCCCGATGCGCGAGAGGGGGGGCTGAGAGGGGGCGACGGGGCGCTTCGAGTGGAGGAAAAGTGCGACTCTGCCAGCTCGAGGGTCATTCATACTCACAGCCGAGAGGCGTTGTCTTGTATTCAAAGGAATTGTCTTAAGAACAATGCAGTTTTAAATTGTGAACGTTTTTTTTTTACAAATATTTTTTCGGAAGTCACGAAGAATTTTTGTGAAATTTTATGTAAACTAATATAACAAATGAAGCAGTTAATACATTTCAGCAGTAAGTACATACATTTCTATGTGGTGATACACCTTAAGTGTAGACGGTCTAGAATTAATGTAAAGTTTTTAAATCGTCAGTCAAAAACTGTCACTGGTTTTTATTTTTTTTATATAATTTTCATCCTAAAAAATAATTTCAATATAGAGATAGTTATCGATTACAGATCAAATCACTGATAAAATTACAAAAGTAAAACAGTACAGTCAAATAATATAGTGGAACAGTGTATAAATATTAATTAATTGCAGTAAAGGTAAATTTAGTATGCTTAGTAATATTTTTAAAATAAAAAATATTTCTTTAATATTGTTATCCTCACCAGTATCGAATTATAATTATAATAATATATGCAGGCGTTTTTGGTAACTATGATCAGTTAGCGATAACAAATAAAATGTGTTTTAAATAAGCACAGAAAATCAAATTTCAAAAAAAGAAATATTTGTATGTGGAAATATCTCGATCTGATCAGACACACCCCAAATGTATTGTAATAAATAGTAAATGGCTAACCTTGGCAACTTTTCAAGAAATACACATATTTGAAAAGTACAATTCAATACAATCTGTACAATAAAAATAAACATTGTTACCTTTGAAAGTCAATTTTCAATTTGAATTCGTTGTATTTTTGTGATCACTCTCGTTTTTCGCTTTGCATTACTATGTACTGTATTTGGAAACTAAAGTGTATTTATTTTATTTTATTTAAAATAATAGTCTGGTAAAAAGTAATAATACATATAAATAATATATTATATTTATATCACACATTTTTTAAAACTACAAGTGAAACGGTTTAATTTTATAAATTTTATGACAGCAATTATTAACATTTTTCAAAATATTTCTTTTGGTTAGATATATTGAGATTGATTTATTATTTATTAATATTTGTTTAATATATAAGTCGGATATTTTCAACTCCTCAATCGTATTTCATTGCCCGAAAGCGTAAATTACCTTTTGCCTTTTCTTGCGAATCACATTAAAAACTAATAATCCTCTTTTTCACGGAATCCTTTCAGCGTAATTGCAATAAGAAGACTGATTGCAGCCTTCGGATCATTTCAGGCTTTATTGTCGCGAATTCCATTGTAGCCCACTTCAGAGATCCCGAAGAAAGTCGCGCAAAGAGGGGGCCATCATTCCTTGCCCGTCGTTCCATTATTGTGACGTCACAGACACTTTTCACTTTTCGGCTTCCAGACCCGAGAAGAAGGATTGTAATTTTTTAAAAAAATCATATTGAAAAATCTTTATATGCAGTATGAAATACTCGTATTGTTCATAAATAATAATATATATATAGCAAAATTGTAGTGTCCAACACTATATATTATTTGATGTGTTCTATAATATTATTATTTGTTATTATTTTGTGTATAACCATGCACCATATTCAAAGACCAACCCAATAAAAAATCCAACTAATTAGTCCTGCGAATTCTAGTATAACTGAGCACTCACAACAAAGACTTTATTGTAAAGTATCGGTGCATATTTTTTCTCGGATACCGTGATGAATTTTTATATATCGGGAAGGTCTTGGAATGCGGTCTATATAAATTGTATTATATTGGTGTATTCTATTGTATTCTATTCTATCGGCAAAGGTCTGCCTGAAAATGAATGCAGAAGACAAAAAAATTAAGTCCGAACCCAGTTCAAATCTTGGTGGAGAATAAGCCCTTGGAAGTAATGGACCACTATGTCTACAGCTTGAAGCTAGGAAGGGCAATCAGACCACAGAGGTGACCGGAAGGGTGGGTCTTACATGGGCTGGTAGGTCTTTCGGGAAGCTCGGATTTATCCTATAGATCCCAACAATGCCCATCAACCTGAGGCGAAAAGTACCAGTAGCTACATACGGCTTGGAGACAGTAGTATTGACAAAGGCGAACGCTAATCGGCTGAGGATTTGTCATTGAGCCATGGAAAGGGCGATATTGGGGATCAGATAATGAGGAAATTCGAAGTCGCACTAAGGTCACGGACATCTTGCCACGAATCGCCAGCCAGAAATGGCGCTGGGCGGGTCACGTGGCAAGATAGACCATCACGAGGTGGCTGAAGAAGATCGTTCAGTGGAGACTGAGGACAACCAAGCGGAAAGTCGAAAGACCACAGCTGAGGTGGATGGATGACATCCGTAGGGCTGCAGAGGGAAACAGCTGGCTTCGAACAGCAACAGATAGGAATACGTGGAAGGAATGGACGATGCCTACATCCACGAGTGGATGGCGGCATTGGCATTGTTTAGCAGTAGTAAATTATTTAACCAGACCCTGACGTCTTACAGCTAGGTCCTACAGGTGTCATAAAGGGCATCTCCCCTCCCACCAAGCTATTTGCGCCTGTGCTACCAACTTATGATGGGCAACTTATTTCCTATCTCCTATACTTTTAGCTCATTCGATATACGGTTCAGATGGCAAAGAGGCGACAGTGAGTTATTTTTTTAGGTCTGAGTAGATTAAAATAAAAAGAACATACAATGATATGACATTATTTCAATTCATCATACATTTTAATACATTTTTTTTAATACAATTTTATCAATTTTGGTGCGCAGCTAGTGACGAAACAACACTGATTTAATATTTCAATTTATAATAATTATAATGTGGCACTGAACATTCTTTTACATATTTGTATTTGAGCACAGAGTTTATATTACTTTTAACTGGCCAGTAATAAATAATATGCGCTCAAGTTTCCACCAGCCGTGCTGCGATATTTTTGAATTTTGAAAATAATATTTATAGTGTATTCGACCAGCCTCCGATGTGATCTAAACATCTATGATTGTTTTTCAAGAGCATCAATTTTCATACAAAAATTACGGCCAAAGGACGGGTATAATGTAAAGATATATAATCTAATAATAATAAAGAATAGTAGCTTCTTATAGATGAATGTTGGATATAAGCTAAAACGGATATAACCTATAAAAAAAAGCTCTACTTTAGTACGAGTTGTGCTCAGTTGGGTAGAATTTAACAAAAAATATAGAAAATATTACCAAATATACAATATTTGTATTAATAAATAATATTAGTGTCGGAGGTTACGCTATATTGTTATATTTTTTTACTTGTCACTAAAACTGTCACTTTAAAATTTCATTTTATTTTAAAATATATACGAGTACTTCAATTTTTAAATAAAGGTTTTTCAATTTTGTATCAATAGCAGATTATTTGGGTAAGTAGGCAGTGGTTATTTAGTTATATATTTTAACTTGACGCTTTACTTATTCCATTTTACCCGGCCAGATATGAAAAGCAATGATGTCTGTATTAATATATATCTTATAATTCCTCAAAACAGTCGAGAATTTCCTGAGTCGCAGCTTAAAGCAGAAAGCCATAAGACTAGAAGGATTATCTTTTCAAACGCCAGATGAGAAGAGGAGACAAGTTTTAATATTGATTTATTTAATCCTCGGAAGGACTTATATAAATAAGGAGTGAGTATTAAATATCTATAAAAGTATATACGTAATTAGGTATATTTAACCTATTGACCTATTTGTAATGGATATTTTTTTAATTGCGGTAAATCGCTGGACAAAATGAAACCTATTTTTTTAAAACGGTACGAGGTGAGATGGTGATTAATAAGAAACTATCTTTAATCATAAAAAAAAAATGGTTTAATATTACATATACTTTGGAGGTATCTATTCCTCCGGGGGTATAGCTGATTGGCCAAATTATTAATCCTCCTTCTTAGCCGGGAAAGGGAAAGGTGTGATAACCTCAACATCATCACCGTTATCCCACTTTCTAATAGTACGAGGAAGATAGGAATGGAATCCAACATTCTTCCTCGTAAAAAAATCCTTTATTTTATAGGAGTGGTCATTTCGTCCAATATAGAAGGGCTTCTGAAGTTGCTCACTAATCGAGGACGATGCTGAGGTCTCCAAGACGACCTATTTTACGGTCATAAAGTTGTTACTTTTATTTTTACACGGGACAATGCCACAAATGACTGCCTATGAAAAAAAAATTGTATAATCCAACGACGAACTTTATCCACCTACATTGTATTTTCATCGTACAATTTAATAAGACAGAGCGTTTCCTTAACTTGACAGTCACAAAAATTAGGCAAATGGATTACGCAGTATTGACCTATAAACTTCATTGGTACTGGTCGCTGTTGTTAAAATGTCTGCCAACTAGCATGAACTTTGAATATTTCGCTTTATATAAAAATCGAGGGTCAGGATATCTTGCTCCTGATTAATAGTTTTGGAGTGTATTGCATTAATTATAAACTACTTCAGGATGTCTTAAGATCGAAGCTATCCAACACTGAAAACCCGTTCGAATCTGTTTCGTGGTTTTGGACGAGAAAAGTAACAATGCGAAAAGCAACTCTCAGTTAAAGATAGTAGTGATATGTAGCATGTATTATACAAGGTGGCACAAAAGTCTTCGCTCTATTTCATTTACTTTGCATATACATAAAAAGTATTAATTCTGTTTATTTAGAAGTATATTTTGTTTCAACTCGTCGCGGAGATAATATTGGTCAAGTAGGCTCCGCCAGAATTGATGCACACTTGGACTCGTTTCCATTTGGCATTTTCCATGACTTTCCGTGTCTCTACTCCTTGTCGCATATTGTCCTGATTGGTAAAGACCCATGGCATTGTAGCGGGTCTCAGCAACGTTCAAAGTGTCTTGAAACTAACGCAAAACAAAGACGCGCAAACAAGTATTGTAAATTATTTTGCTATAAAAAATTTTAACTGTGGTTAACTTGACAAACTCTGTAAATTAATTATGAATAAAAGTAAAGTGGAGGTCATTTTTTGATTAAAATTAGATAGATCCCTATCGAAAAGAATTGGCGTTCCTTCTAGGAAGAATTCTGCCTACAGAATCAGGTAAATAGAGTTAGAGCAGGGTTCCGCAAGAGTAGAATACCACGGTGAAATCGGGTGAACTTGCGGCCAATACGAGACATTAGGCGGCCGGAAAATACTTGTACACTGTCGCTTGTGCCGTGCGTGCAAATCCAATTAGTCAATTCGCGGCAACTAGAAGTCGTTGATCATGGTTCAGTGGTCAACAGTCACAGTAATAGGTCCCGGCACCGTCTTCCAAAAAATATTGGCCAGCCACCTTTATACCATAAACGCTTTACCAAACAATAACTTTGAGGGAATTTGATAGCTCTTCGTGCATCACACGTGGATATTCAGTGTCCCAGAAGCAATCATTTTGCTTATTCATATATCCACAAAAGGTGGAAATGCGCCTCGTCCCTCATGGTGAATTTCAATGAAAAATCGTCCTGATCGCGGCCGAGGTCTAGGGTTGAGAGCTAATGCACTGTTTGCACTTTCAAGTTATCGCCAAAATTCACTGAAAAAGTTGTCTACTAATACCCAATTGCGTGGCGTGTCGTCTACTGTCACGTGTTGAGTCAGACTCCTCGAGACGAGCAACTAAACACCATGGTGTTTACCCAGCTGATGCCACACGAGCAGGGGCTTTAGTCTGACTGCCAATCGATAATCGACTCGACGCTGGCGTCTCTTTCATTCGCTGCCGACGGTCGCAAGACTAGACTAACCCGGCAGGACATCGATAATGAAATTCGCATTTAGTCTGTCAAAAATATTGATCTAATTATTTTACGTTTTTGAGTTCGCGTGTTCTTGCAATCCATGTGTACTCTGGAATGATGTTACCGTGATCATTTAATTTCTGTTAAATATTTCTAAATCTTTTTAACGAAAGTGAAACTGGCAATTGCCGACATTGTTTTTCCCCTTTTCTGTCTTCGTTTAGCACGCCTACTTCATTTCCATTGTTGCCGGCGTGGAAACTTTCCGGATTTCCCCTTGATCCGGTGAGAATTTTTTTATTGCGACATTCAAAGTGGAACTTTGTCTTGCAGGCGAATCGCTAAATTTCGGCTTTTGTTTTTCGCCTTTTTCGCGGGCATTTTGGTTGTTTGCACCTCGCGAGAGGATGTGTTTTGCATTTCCTCCTCACTTTGATTTTTCTGTCTCTGATGATAACTAAAATTGTGAAAGATTCATCTCTGCAGACGGCATTTTGATTAGTGCTGTTATTTAGATGGCCGCGAATGCTACGTTTACTTACTCAAAAACAATTTAAAACAAATAAGCAATAAACTAAAACCAAATATTTTCAATAAAATAATAATTTTACACCTGATAATTTATAAAAATAACTACGGACACATTATTAAGTATACAATAACAAGCAAATGACAGCTAAAACAATCCAATTACTGATATGAAGTATGTAGTAAACCAAATCGGAAATATGTGCACTTTTCACAGACTTCGGTGAGCACTGATTACAATGCTTGAATTGTTAATATGAAAGCTTGAAATATATCTGGCGTTGTTTCATTCAAGCAAAGATGTCCATTTAAACAGTTAAAAGGTGTAGTGATAGCCAGTGTCGTTTCCACTATTATGAGGGTGAAAAAAAAGGCGCAGCTAAGGGGTAACATTGGAATATCTTCAAAAAATCCACATTTTTGGTGGTGCACCACTCCTCAACCACTAAGTATTACTTACCAGTATTACAACCACTAGACGGGTGGTTTATAAAATTGTGTATATTGAATACTTATCTTGTACTTCTTGTTGGCTTTTTTTTATATGATTTTCGTTTTTGAAATATAAGTTAAATAAGAAAATGTGTACAATTTCATTTTTCGCTTTGCGATTGATAAGCATACGATTTATCCGAAAAATAGTGCATTTTTAGAAAAAACAAGCGTGTAATTCTTAGCAAAGCCACACAATTAAATAATATTCTTATATTATTTTATTTATTTATTATTATTACAGAATATAAGCACAATATACAAACCATACTATTTAAAATTATTTAATTAAAAAATTTAGCATTTTGCTCGATAAGTTGTTTATTTGACTCAAATTTCGCTGTTTATTTTTGTCTGTTTTTACCGAAATGACCTCTATTAAGCTGTATTATCTTTTTTGCTCGTTGACACTAATGTTAAAAGTTATTTTAGTTTTTAATCTGTTGTCATTTTGTTTTGTATTATTTTGTTTTTAAGCGTATTTATATTAACTGCTTGTTAATCGATACACGGTGTATTCTTGATACGCATACAGGTATCATACATTTTTCTCTGGGTTTATGTTTATATTTTTCCTGCATTTGCAGTATTTGTTGTATTTTATTGTAGTTTTTTTTCTGCGTTTGCTGTTTGTTTTTATTGCATTGAGTTTTGAAGTCTTAAATAGCGAGTCGTTTTTGTTTATTTTATTTTAATGTAATTCCTTGCATTACCTTCATAGCGTAAAATACTGCTTTAAGATAATACAATCTGTTCTAAGAACAATGCGTATTCAGTTATTCAATGCTAATAAAAATGTGTGGCTTATTGTATTTGAAAGTTCTATCGTGCAAAACAAGATATTTATTGTATTTTCTTAAAATATTATATTTTGATCACAAGAATTTATACAAGGATATTTTATAGGTCAAAGACACCTTTCTGCATAATTTCTATTTTAATTGCATATTTGCAGTTAACAGTTCGAAAATGAAATAGTTTAATTCTGAAAGGAATGCAATTTTCGTGTCGCGACGTCGACGAGTCACTTGAAAGGGGGAATTTGAATTTGAATATAAAATGGCGTTAATCTCGTCGCATCGCGAAGACCGCGACGCGACTGAAACAATGGCGTTTGTTGGTGTAAAGCGGTCCTAATCTCATTTGAATTACCGCTCCCGACCTCGCCCGGCGGAATTCAATAGAAAATCACCTCTTTTTTAATCCCCCGTTGGATTATTCGCGAATTATTGCCCCCGTTTGTGTGAGAGTTTGCGATCTGGGCTTATGGCAAAAGAGACGGTACTAGATCATTCGGTCTCTTTCCAGCGTAGACCATTGCGATATTCAGCCCAGTTTTTGGGCTTCAAATAATCGAACTTTATAAATAATAATGTGTTTTGTTTTGTTCTTGGTTCTTTAAGGCCATGTCAACGCCATTTATCAGGCAGCTAAAATAGCGTATAAGTAGATACGTTTCATGCGTAAAGGAGATGCAAGATAATATGAATGGTTTTTCACAGAAGTAATGTGAGTTTTTTTTTATTAATTTACATACGAAGAATAATTTTTATTTATATACTAGACACATGATGGTACATTTTTTCGCTTTTTTTTTTGGTTCTCATGTTTTTGATAGTTAAACATTTTGGAGAACTTCAGATTAATATAATTATTTGTTTTTTTTATTAGTAAACCAGATATTTTGTTTTTTGTCCCTTTTTTAATGCCAGAGGTTTGTGGAATTCAGCAATATTACTTGTGAAAGTATTCAATTTTCGCGGTTTGTCACAACAGTGCAAACGCTATCGTATATTTTGACCATGGAACTATACTATATCGTATATTTGACCATAAAAACCATGGAACTATAAACGGTTCGCGCATTCTCACTTAGAAGGAGACGGCCTCAAGTCTCAAACTAAGGGTTAAGGCCTTTTCGAATTTGACCCCACTTTACTTATCCCGTTCGCAGTTCGACATATTAGGAAAATGTACTGTGTTAAGTGCAACAACTATTCCATAAAACATACAAGGAATAATTGCGATAATTGAAATCACCAGTAAGTCGTATTATTTTATTTTTGACAGCGGTGCAGTCATTGACAGCAGAACATGTGATTTTTACAATGGGCGTGGTCTCTGTGTATTCTCTCTCCCACATTGGCCAGAGCGCCGTCGTGGGGTTCGCGGGATGGCCTGGAAGCTTAAAAAAATCACCTTGATGCATTATTTGACACTGGCGCCCCCTTCCAAAAGGGGGGCGTTTATAATTTCATGGTAAAAATACACATAGAAAGTTTTATAATTTGCCTCTGGCAGATGAGATTAAAAAAAATACAATATTTTCCGTGGGCAATTTTTAAGTGCAATACTGCTGCCAAGTTTGCATTTTTCCCTGTATTGTTTATATAAATATAAACAGGTTTTCATTTTTTCATCCGCGTTATTTTCACATTTTAATATTTTTTTTTATGTGACGTTCATTCAAATGTATAAGGAATATATATTTAGAAAACATTTTACAATCTATAAGATAAATACATTGTAAAAAACCTGTCGACAGTCTGTGACTTGTTATCTTCATTGTAAAATGGAATTGGAAATATACGCCATTTTGCGACAATAAAACTGAAAACTGAAAGTGAAAGTAAATAAAGGCGAAAATACTACATTTTTTTAAAATAGAAATATTTAAAAATTTCGTAAAATATGTCGGATTTTTATTTTGTTTTAACCTTAAATATGGCCCTCGTGTCAAATATATTCCCCTGGAATCCCTCAGTCTACAATATCCCTTATAATAATCCCGAAAAGGTTTCCAATAAGGTATTACCCTGCTTGAGAAAAGTCCTTAGCGAGCGATTTAAGTATTTCGGCTCAAGCTGAACCGTCTCGATCTGATATTCAAGCACAAACAGAGGCGGCCGTGAACGGGTCTGGCGTTATTATTTTTTGAGGGTAGGTAGGCATTTAGATAATGCAAAGTTTATAGGGCGTTAATCCATAGTTTACATTTTCATACAGTTTACGTTTGAGCAATTTTTGCTCTACACTTAAATTTGGGGTATGTTAAGCTTACGCCAAAGTGGCTATTATGATTTACATCACAGGATCATTAAAACAGCAGATGAAAGCTTGAGCAGCTTAGCTATATTTAATATATATATTTATTTATTATTACATATACACTCAAAACTAATCAATATAAAATTACTAAGTCAAATCCTAAGTTTTTGAAGTCTTGTGTGATTAAATTTTTAAAGTATTTTAATAAACGGATAATGCGTAATGACGTTTAGCACAACCCTTACAAACGAACATAATTTTTAAATAAAAATATGCTTGGTAATAGAATAGAGAAAAGTGTAACTATTATAAAGCAATAAATATTAGGTTTATTGTGTTTGTAAGATAAGTATAATCGTGTATAAAATACGGAATACAAACGCTTGCGGATTTGAAAATGAGTGATTTTTTTATCAAACATTCTGTTAAAAGTCGGTTTTTTAATTTAAACTTTGTTGTAGGCCATTTAAAATATTTATGTCGGCTTAAACTTCAGTAGCTATCATTAATTATTAATGAAACACACAAAATCTCATCACTTACGATCTGATACATAATATATGGAATGAATAGCGACTGCAGTCGAGAACAGATCATGCGATTCAAGTATTATTTGTGAAGACCGCATATAAATATTCGTCGTGGTTTCCGGCGATAATATCAAATGGTTCCTGTAAAAGGTACGACAGCAGGTCATACAGGTAGGTAGGCTATCGGGTAGCAGGGTTGCCTTTGTCCGGCTAGTTGCCCCCATGGGTACAAACACCCCATTAAGTATTCTGGAAAGGTCTCGGGCAAGCTTCAATAACATTAAATAAAAGAATATTTCTTTTAATGCGCTGAATTCAAGTGAAAACTAGACATTTTAAGCTTAAGACTAAGACATGTGTTAGTATTTAAAAAAAGGAATAGTTAATGTAGGAATAGTTTTTTAGTTTAGAATTTTAAACTTTCAGAATATTGATATATTCTGAAATTTTAAAATTCTAACTAAATAAATAAATAAAAACATAACGGCAGGTCTTCAGGACGACGAAACACCTCGCTGAGGTCCTTCATTCTCCAATTAAGCAAAAACTTCAGCGAGCTAAGATGACTATGAATTGGCTAAAATAGGTACTCCTCAGTAGGTTGATTTAATTTAAGGTTAAATGTATGCATTACGATAAATGCAAACTAAATACTGAAGAAAGTAGCGATGAAAGAATAACTAGATCCTCATAAAAAGGTCTAGTCTAAGTGTACAAAAATATTTACAGAAATTTAATAAAATTAACATCGGATTTCCCACATAGAAAATATTTTTAAACATAACTTTTTTATTATTTCGAATTTTAAAATTCCGGGTCCGTCACGACCTAGTATTTTTTATGTAGATTTTAGTAGATTAAAACTTTAAAATTCTAAAATTGATATTGAAATCATTGAGATTTGACATCACAAACATTTCGCTATTCATGGGCGCTACGCTTTGTTCCGCTTCAATAAATAAATAAATTTTCTGTTTTTTTTTATTTGTAAATGTAATAAATAAATCTTATTATTCGTATTTTTAAAGCGAAAATCCTTGGAGTCATATACTCGTACTATAACTTCGCCCCTTTCATTTTGGCTTCGCTCAGACTGGGCGGTTTTGGCGTCGCGTCGGGACTCGTTTTGATTTGGCGCCTTTGGAAAGAGACGACCATAATATCGCGGGCTCACTCTACCCGCCGAAAGGAAACTCGAGCCTTATTTTCCGTATCGAATGTCGCCGCCTATGCCGTCGTGTGAATCTATCTACACACCTTCTTCAAAGAAATTCGCCGATATTAAAGTCGTTGAAATTGACATGGGCCGTGAAGCATTTAAGGCGCTTCGGGACGCATTTGTCCTTGAGATTAGAAAGAGTAGACTTTATTCGAACATTGACGTGTAGAAAAAAGACGGATATACTCGCCGACCGCGAATTCGTTACATTTGGAATCGATGAAACATGTTATCTGTATTTAAATAATTATTATCATTTGAAAAAAGTGTTTTTTTTTAAGTAATGTCCTAGATTATTATATTGTCTATCTTCAGAAAGAAAAATTAGGTTCGCGTCACTTACACAACTTAAAAGAAAATCGTTGCAAGAAAAAAACAACACTTTCTTATTTATTTATTTTCATTACTATAATAAGGTGTATTTCATTTTATTTTCAAGCAAAGTACTAAATTAATATATGTAGAATATTGTGGTATTTTTAGTTTTAGCCATTTGTTGGGAATAACTTCAACAAAATGCACCAAAATACGTTACAAAACACGTTTTAGGGAATGGTGGCGCCTTAAGGAGGGTGACCCGTCGATATTCTTAACGTGACATTTTTACCTGCCGTTCATCTACATATTATTTACCATGTTCGAATTTATTAATTTTAAAAAACATTTTCATTAACCAATTAGACCGTCTAGTACTTCTAGTACTTATTGGTCATGTGTTGATCCGTAAAGTAAATAATTTGCATGTCATATTCTTTGGAATTAAACGCTCTACGCATTCGTGGTCGATTTTAGATAGATTTCATTTGAAATGTTACCTATTGCATTGGGTACCGTGTCATATCCCCTAGAACCTTTTTGTTTCATATCCCCTAGAACCCAAAACCAACCTCAGTTAAAAAAAATATTTATCTGTCTAAATATCTACATCACATTCTTATGAACACGATAACTGCCGAAATTTTGCCGAATTTAAAAGCACAAAATCTCAGTCAAGTTCGTTAATGGGCAAAATCAGATCAGGGGGGTGAGGTTTTTTCGAAAAAGTGAAATTTTGCTATAACCGTCTTAGTATAAAAGATATCAAATTCATTTCAAATGTATATTATTGCTTTAATATGAGCCTAAAACTTATCTCGGTAAACTTATTTTATAGCATCAACCATTGGTCGCATTGATTATAGATTTTTAAGAACCTTAATTACGCTCAAACTTAACTATAATCCTTCAGCCTTATATAATATCCTTTATTTTTGTATTTTCTGTTAAAATATCACCCTTTTCCTATTTATTTTTTTATTAACAGGTAAGCATACAGCGTAATAACAAATTATACATTCATTCATTCATTGTGTATTCAGTGTATTTTATCTAATTAGATGGTTAATTAATATTTTACACTAAAGAGCAATGCATTTTTATAAAATTCAGCGCTGGGTTTAAACCGATATCCTACGTTCTTAAGTACAATACCTCTTTATAACCCTTAACTTACGTACCCACATAATAATTTTGATATCTTACGATTTATCAAAAAATTAATATAATTTTCTAAATTTTTCAATATTGTCAAAGATTGTGTCATTTATAGATTTGCCGCTATTAAAAAACAAACATCGAATATTGGTTCTTTATAAAATTATGCGTAAAATACGTTCACAAAAAACCATTTTTTTTTAATTATTCATTTAAAATGGTTGACGATTTCTGAACCCCTCCCTTCCACCAACCCCCTAGTAAATAATCAAAAGGGTATAGCGATGACAGTCGAGCCGGACTTACCTTTCTTCGTAAATTGATAAGTGTAATCAAAGGAGTCTTATTGATAAACGCCATCGGAGGGGTCGGCGATACGAGTGGGGGTATAAATCACGGCCTGCGAAACCCCGGCCTTCGGGACCGTGGCTTCGTAGGCCCGCGGAACTAACGAGCCGCGCTGACAGCTTAATGAGTCTGAAAAATGACCGGAGATGTTCTCTCCGGATCGTGGCCCGCTCGAACTACACCTGGGAGACTATTTGCGCCCGCCCTTCGGCCTTAATTCGGACGGCCGGAATAATAATGATTGAGTGCGGACGCTCGTCAGCGTCATACTGTAATCTTATCTCGCGCGCAGTTAATAGAAAGGGCGTAAATCATAGAAAAACCGGCGGGAAAAATGGACGATGGTTCGACAAATATTCTTTCAATATTAGCAATTAGCACTTAAAATGAGTTAAGAGTAACATTTTATTAGCATTAAATAAATACAATCGAGAAATAAGGAATCTTTACTTAATGGATCATATAATAAAATCCCCTTTCACAAATATAGTTTATTGGGTTGTGTTTAATTGAATTTAATTCGTCAATTACTCTCCCGATCGACCTGCGCCAATGATAATCAAAGTGTGCATTTTGGAAGTATTACTAATTACTTTCGTAATATGCAAAAAGTAGAAAGTAGTAACCAAATATATCCTTTTCACATTGAAGATTGGTGTTTTGTCATACCAGAAGCATACGATCGATTGGACCGTTCATGTCTACATAGTTTTATTGCTATTCCAGCATTACAAGCATACCCTCTTTACCGAGGTACTAAAAATGGACTCCAACAAAAGTCAGCTTAAGCACAGAACATCAAAACGAAATTGTATAATATATATAAATATAATATAGGGTGTTTTTTTTAGAGGCGTGGTTTTCAATTTGGCACTACTTTTTTCGTAGTTGGTGTTTTTGACAGCTGTCACTTGATTTATGCTCAGTTTGGTTTGCCATTTCATAATGAATAGACTTACTCCTGAACAACGGGGCGTGGCCTCCAAGATCGTGCGATTTAACACCGCTGGACTATTTTTTGTGGGGTTATGTGAAGTCGCTTGTCTACGCAGATAAGCCGGACACGATTAACGCCTTGGAAGAGAATATTCGGCGCGTTATTGCTGACATACGGCCCAACTTGCTGCAAAAAGTGGTTGAAAATTGGGCCTCTCGGCTGGAATTTGTTCGAGTCAGCCGCGGCGGCCACTTACCCGAAATCATTTTTAAAACATAATGGCAAACCCTTATCTTTATAATAAAACTAAATTCTTAGCCGTAACATCAAATTATATGCGTTTTATTTCTTCTTGAAAACCACGCCTCTAAAATCATCACCCTAAAAGCTCTATTCTGTCTCTGTAAAAATATATATTAAAAAGTTTATTCGAAATTTCTAAATGTCAAACGTCAGGCTTTCATATTTTGTAAAGTCGCTGTGTAGGAACGCCTCTAATAATGTTAAAAATGATCTAAAATTCGGTATTTAAGAAATACGTTTTACTAAAGATAAAGTAAGCCACACACGTTTGTACCTATAGCATTTTTATAATATTTTATCACAGATTTAAAAGTAGTGTCATTTTTGGAATGCGCAATTGAAACTTATAAGTTAATTTTATTTTTTAATGATTAAAAATAAATATATTTTGTTTATTATTTCGACGGGAATCATTACTGAACTGGATTCAACCGAGTGCTCAGATGGGTCTGAGGAACACTTCTTCCGAAATGGAGGCCTGACAATAAACCCAAAATTGGTTTCTTGCCCACTTGCAAGGGCTGCAAACCGAATAGGTACAATCTTGGATCTAAACTCGAGGAAGGACTTGAAACTTGTGACAAATAACCGCTCTTACCAACTTACTTACTAATTTATGTTTTACTACTTAGTAAAACAGATAAGAGAAAAAATCCTAGCTTAAGCTATGAGCTAGGTCATATACAATTATTTTGGACCAAATTTGCATCTGCTAGAGTCGGGGGAGATGGTGGTAATGAAGCGTTAAAAATGGTATGACCATGTGCGGACTAGAACCCGCGACTTTGGAGCCAATAGTCCGACGCCTTAACCACTAGACTACCACGATCTTTGAAAAATAGGTGAGACTTGATTCGTCATGGATTACAAAGTTTTTATTTTCCGCGCTGATTTTAGAAAAAAACAAAACGTTTCCGACATACTTTATACGGTTGCTGAATCAAAAACAAAAAAAATAATTTTAGCAATTATCGAGCCTCTTGAGTTCGTGCTCACAATGTTTATATCTCATCCGCAAACGCCCGTCACGAGTCTCCGCCTTATAGAATACCGCATCCCTTTTTGTAACGTGATTTTTATTCACAAATTAGTTTTAATTTTTGTCAACCTATAAGATCCTGTGTCATACTAATTTTAAGTTAGATTTTACGTGTTTCCTAAAACTGGATTTAAGATTTATTTATTAAAATATCCAAAATACAATTTATATTATGACAGTGACGTGCCCAGACCTTGTATAGTAGTCAAGCCATATTGATGGGAAGGGTTCTTTACCCCCTACCCTAAAGTGAAATTTGTTTTGAGATACTTAGTTCTTTTTCAATCGTATGGCTTGTGTTGTCGGGGAGGCGCTAATGGGGGGCAGTTCCGACTTCCTAGATACCTAGTAATTTAGGCGTAATGATTAAATAAAAATAAATAGAAAAAATATAGTCTTACCTACACAAACTAAAATAATCTAAGCCTGACTTTTCGCCTAATATTAGTTTGTAATATTTCATTGATTTTCACGAGAAAGAGAAAATTCAGTTCGTGTGAATTGTATCGAGGTGTTACCTATTTGAAATATATAAGGGGATAATAAGACAATTTTTATTTTTTATTTCAACAGCTGAACATCTTAAGCTTTTATCGCCGGGGCGATAGGGAAGTCGAGATTCGGTCGAATAGCAACTTTCCAACATTCGACGACGACGTAATCGATTGTGTCGCCCCTATTAATTCCTGCCCTTTCATTCGAGGTATCTGCGGCCTGGCGCCGACGTCCCTCGCAGATAAACATGTTTTATTCCATAAGTTAACCTCTTAACCGGGCGGGGCGGGCCGATAGCATCTCCTCATTGTCGATTTCCATCTCAATTCGTTCCTCACCCCATACAGCTTGCTTCGGCTTTTTACGGCCTTCTTTGTCACCGAAGACAACATTTTACACGTACGGATTACGTAACCAATTTTTCTTATTCCGACAATTTACGCTATCGAGTTTTATTATGATGTACGAATCGAAAAACCGCACGCGCACGGGGAAAACTATTTTTTTTTTCGGGAAATTTGTTCCGTCAGAAACTGAACAAACTACCCTGAAAAAAATATTTTAGCAAAACGTTTGGTTGTTTAAAGATTTGCAAGAAATTTGCTAATCGAACGTAAGTGTAAGCAAATTGCATAATTATACTTTCAGACTGATTATAGTTAAATAGTTTTTGGTCAAATTTACCATAGTTCTTGCTACGGCAGCAAGAGGTGTATTTAAAAAATACTTTAGCAAAAACATTTTGTTATGATTACAAAACAATATGGCGTCGTCGGAAAACAGCTAACGAAACAAAACGACGTTACCTGAAAATTTGGTAGCAGAACCAAAATAATATTTTGTTGTTTTTACATGTTAGCATTTTATTTTGCTGTGATATAAATCAAAATTGCGGTGTGATTGGAGTGCTGATAAAAATTAGCTTAGCTCAGTTAGCTAAAAATACTGTAACATAAAGGTAACCCAAAATGATGGTACTTGTAACCAAGTAAGTTGAACAATAATCGATGTATAAAGTACTCGTATGGTTGATATATATGTGACTCGTATGGTGACAACTATATCAACCATATCAACTATATCAACCATACGAGTACTTTATGGCTGCCAATACCATATTGATTACAATTTTTTCCCGGTGTTCAGGAGCTGAAACTCAGTAGGTCAATTTCGTTTCATTATGAAGATACAGCGTTTTACAGCTATTTGAAATATTTTTCAGGTTTTAATTCATTCTCCCTATATTTGATAATATCAATTTCATCCTAGTACCTACATTTAATTAAAAAATTTAGGTATTTTCTACTTCATCGAGGCAAAAATATTATACCGAGCTTCCAGTATGTTGAGAATAGAAATGAAGAAACCTAAAATAATCATAAGAAAAATATTTATTTTGTTTCTACTTTATAAGTCATTATCGTAACTTCTTTAGGTTTTTTTTTATGATTAATAGTTTATTTTTTATTATTATATTGTAGTTTATTAGGGAAGCATTAATTTACAAATGCATATTATATACAGAACATTGCCTTTTCTAACCTTACAAAATATCTGTAAAGGTAGTAAAAAGCCATGTTCATAATACACACTGCATTTTTTGCTCTCACAAATTTGATAGATTTTTTTACTATTGACTTGGTATTTTTCCTATTACTCCTTGTATAATTTAACGAAACCGCAACTAATGTCTGTCAAATGAGTCCAGCCTATCGATCTATATATATTTGTGATGGATCGAACGGACCAACGGAAATTCTGATATAAATATTAGTGATTTATAAACTGTATACACAATTAATTAACATTTGGAGAAATTTCATTGCATTATTGCGAGAGGATTCTAACGGTAGATGAATTCCAACCTTAGTAATGAGGTTATGATTAAGAAGAGAAAATGTCGTACCTTTTCTTAGTAGCCGCGACACCAGAAGGTCTTGTTTCTAGACCACGCCTGAGGGGAGAAATCCTGGAAAGATAAAAATAAGAAAATGTTAAATTTTATAAAAATAATTTCTTTTCATAATTTATTGAATTAAATCTGTTCCTACTAACGTATGTGAATACACGAAAAATTAAAATATGTAGAAAAGATTGCTTTCAATGCTCACATTTTTAATTCTATCCTCAGATGTTTACTTTTGACATTTATACTTTAAAAAAAGGTATTGCTATTAAAAAAATATAGTGCTGAATACGGCTATTAACTGATTTATTTAAAAAAATCAAACGGCCTCAACGATCGCGTTTGTTTACCGCTAAATTGACATGCATTTTGGTATAGTTAGTGCGACGATGATATCACATTTATCTGCTATCTCCCTCTAGATAGGAATCACAAGCTACGAGTCATGGTCGAACCGAATAGAGATATAGAGGACACCGCCTTCTATTAAACCCTTCTATTATGTGGTTATCGGGTTATAGTTAGTTTAAATGTAATTGATACTTATTGATTTTTAAAAAACGCTGATCTTGTTGCCTAAACATTTTTTTTTAATGAACTAGATCAAGAAATGTCTTTCATATGCTTACCTATTAATAATGAATAACTCTAATAATAATACTTTTCAACTTTCTACGTGTTAGCAAGGGAAAACAAAAAAGATTTTAATTGTTTTCAATTTTTCATCGGAAAATTCTAATATTCAAATAACGAATTCGTAAAAAACAATGTAAAATATACAGTTATACACAACAATCTGCTACGTTTTACGCAATTTATTTATTTAATGATTTATTGTATATTAATTAAAACCGTATTATTTTTTAAAGGTATTGTCCGAAAGGGGTAAAATATCTGAGATTTTATTTTTAATAACTGTTATTAGTTTTGGCATGAATAGCAATGAAGACAGTTGGATAAAATGACAAATAAAATAATGGTAGTAGCATGTCCAAAAAAAAATGTTGAATGTGCCTTTTCTTGCACGACCACCCTAGACTCATACGATTACATGATGATTAAAATGAAATTGAGAGTTGATTAGCAAAATAAGGCAAGAATATAAAACACATTGTGATTTGTTGACAAATTTTACAATGGAAAACTATAACATTATGTTAATACGCACTTATAACAATGAACCTAAGAGTGATATTTGTTTGTTTTACAAAATATCAACAAACGGACGAGCGTTATATTATACTGTTACTATTCAAAATGAATTACTTTGCTTTTTTTCTTCTCCCACTCTTCTTTTTAATCGACTTAAAAAAAAGGTGTAGGTTTTTTTTTAAATGTATGTTCCGGATTGGCTTGAGCGATTTCGAATATTTCAGGGGTGGTAACATTTTAGTATAGTTAAGTTATTTGTGGCTTTAATGTAAGGTAGAAAAAATAATTAAAAACTACGAGTATGTTTTCCATTTAAAATGTTTTCTTGTCTAATTCACACCCTCACACACACAACCACATACCCCCACTAACACTTTTATGCCGTACACATATAAACCTACAATATAATTAGCTCAACAAACCCTTATTAACCCTTTAAAAAAATGTATGTGCTACTATTTCGCTGTATGCTTACCTGTTATTAATAATAAATAAATAAATAATCAATTTTATTACGATTAATATTTATAAAATACAAGTGAATATTATCAGTTAAGGCGCCCCGGGACGCATTTGTCCTTGAGATTTGAAAGAGTAGGCTTTATTCGAACATTGACGTGTAGAAAAGAGACGGATATACTCGCCGACTCATTTGGAATCGATGAAACATGTTTTTTGTATTTAAATAATTATTATCATTTGAAAAAAATGTTTTTTTTAAGTAATGTCCTAGATTATTATATTGTCTATCTTTAGAAAGAAAAATTAGGTTCGCGTCACTTACACAACTTAAAAGAAAATCGTTGCAAGAAAAAAACAACACTTTCTTATTTATTTATTTTTATTACTATAATAAGGTGTATTTAGTTTTTTTTAAGCAAAGTACTAAATTAATATATGTAGAATATTGTGGTATTTTTAGTTTTAGCCATTTGTTGGGAATAACTTCAACAAAATGCACCAAAATACGTTACAAAACACGTTTTAGGGACTGGTGGCGACTTAAATAAAAAAGACATGGCTTATGCGGTATGACTTGATATTATAACTTTATTTCATCTGGCTATTAGGAAGGCATGTTCAAAGCTAAATTAAAAATTTTGAGTATTTACAAAATTCTAAATATACGCAGGCGTCCATAGAAAAAAAAATCTACACACCTACACAGCAGTGCTCATGTTGAGAAAATATTTTTAGCCAAATATCTATAGATTATTGCTATTATGTATTTTAAGAATAATTCATAAACAAAGAAAAATTACTTATAAATGTTTTTATTTGTGTAATATATTTATTGCTTATGATGTTTGGGAAATTTGTAAGTACAATTGCAACTTTGTAATAAACGAATGGTATGTTTACCACAGACAAAAAGACTTCGTTTTCCAATTACTGAGTTTAAAGCTTCGTGGAAGGGTAGGTTTCTTAGAATATTTCCGTTGTCTTCATAAATGTAATATTCTAATGAAATCTGAAATGACATTAGCGCATTACCCAGTTCTCCATTTGCAAACTCAACAAAGGATTCTCTATTAATAGGAATGGAATATTTGCATATTTAATTTAGACCCTCGTAATTGTCTCGGCGTCTCTTGCTCGAATCATTTTGGGAGATTGCATTTTTAAATAATATGAAATCTCTGTCTAAAGTGAATTGTAAATGCTTACACAAACTATGCCCGTGTGCACAAAATATTCTCGACACTATAACTGCTCATTTATTGCACTATATTGTAAAAAATAATGGTTTATTTTATAATAAATATTATTTTTCTATATTCGATATCGATATAGGTGATAACCTAACTAAACACTTGCAAAATACAAAGATATGTAATAAATTTATTAGAATATATGAATACGCAATAATACAAATTATAAATATTAATAAGATAGGAATACATATTAAAGCAAGATAAATAAATTTAACTCGGCGTGCTATTATATTATTGTCTGATAGTGTTTTTTATTATACTATTATACTCTACACACTTGTACATAGATGCTCGAGAGTTAAATTTAACCGTAAATATTACGTAAGAATATTATCAGGGTTTATCTGTAATGTGACACCGTAACGTAATTTGCAATAAATTCAACTTCAGCAGTTCCTGAAACTATAATTACTAGAAAGCTGAATTTCCGCGTTGTAAAATTATAAAACCGTTCTGTGCTCGCCATTAATTCACTGAACCTTTTTCCTGACTATTTTTTGTAAATTTATTCTGTGTGCTGAATAAAAAATATAATCTTGTGATGTCTGTATTTATATTTATATGTTTTTTAGCAAGTTTTGGTCGTAGATTATTGAAAAAAGTGTGCGATTGTAGTACGCACGGCGCCCTCTAGCACCAGTGTCGGAATCTACCGTGACGTGAACAATAGAGCGGGACGCCGCGATAAATGTCTTTCTTGCGCCAATTTCCAATTTTTAAACACCACTATGTGCTCCTTAACCCTCGACGCAAAGAGAGGAGAGGTATATGTTTAAGGTGTCTGTGTGTTAGTTTGTGGCATCGGATGAAACGTGTTTTTTTTGTGTGTGATCTCAAAGACTTGATCGAGAATGTTCTTCAAGAAAATCTGTTCAGCCGTTTGTGTCTCAGGGGTGGGAGTTTTTTAATTTTTTATCGTATTGTTGAGATTTCCAGCCGAGAGGCCCAATTTTCAACCACTTTTTGCAGCAAGTTGGGCAATTGCCGTATGTCAGCAATAACGCGCCGAATATTCTCTTCGAAGGCGTTAATCGTGTCCGGCTTATCTGCGTAGACAAGCGACTTCACGTAACCCCACAAAAAAATGTCCAGCGGTGTTAAATCGCACGATCTTGGAGGCCACGCCACGTTGTTCAGGAGTAAGTCTATTCATTATGAAATGGCAAACCAAACTGAGCATAAATCAAGTGACAGCTGTCAAAAATATGTACCTTATACGGTATCGAAATTGTTTATGGGCAACTTTATGGAGGAAGGACACGTTAGCAAATTGAAAGGCTTCGTTCACTTTTCGAACAGCAATAAAACAAATGCGACGTTGCCAAATCTACGCAGGCCTGATCCCGAAGTCGCCCTCGCGTCGCCGCCCCGGTTGCCCAATATTGGCGGGTTTTCAGCGCGTTGCGTTTGCCCGCGCGTCGAAGTCGTTGATCGAAATTTCCCTTCCGGGACGGACGCGCGCGCGGCGAATTAAATCAATGACATGTTTTCTACAATGTTGGCGTGCGCACGCGATGCGATGTGTTCGCACGATTTCCTTCCAGATTTTCGTACAATATTGCATACGAATAGTTTGCTAAGCAGAAACATAACCAATAAAAAATGTCTCCGTTTAAATCGTACGAACTCTCTACTCCTGTAAACTCGTAATAATAAATAAAGCACGGAAAATAAAAAAATCTTTTATAAAATGAGGCATCGCGTTCACATAACACACACAAATTATTGAATATACAGATCACAGCGGGTAATTAAGGGGGTTCCAATACCGACCTAAAAAACATATTAAATTATTTGTGTTTAACCGATTTCAAAATAAGAGGGAGGTGCTTGATTCAATCTGTATTTTTTGAATATGTACAGTTTTTAAATTTAGGGCGCTCCTTTAGGAGGTTGAGCTATTTAACACCGAAAAAATATAAACCAAGTTCATATAAAAGAAAACCCTTAAATGCACAACAGCCTTTTTTGAAATTTACGTATTAAGTCAGTTGCGTTGTTCTTGAAATCACATTTTTTTCAGAATAGAGGGCAGGGTTGGCATAAGCCGCGTCATGTCACATGTCACATGTCACGTTTTCATTGGCATTTCATTGGCAAGTCGGTATATTATCGAGCAAACTCGAAATTAGACGAGGTTAACCTAGTGTATTATCGAACTTTGTCACAAAATTATGAACCCTAAATTATGTTAAGAAGCAGTACGACCTCAAAAAAAAAAAGATAATAAAGATTTAAAAAAAAAAAACATTTTAACATCATTTTTGGCACACCCTGGATGCTTCATTTCTAATGGGCAAAAAAAAAATGAATTTGTAGTCTTATTTATTAAATACAAGGTGTACTAAAAGGGGGAAATGTGTAATGTGTGTGTGTATGAGTAAGAAACGATATAAAAAGGAGTGAAAAAAAAACATACCGCAAATTTATTATATTTTTAAACAGATGGTGTAAATTCGGCCAGCGCGCAAATTCCAATGCTGTGCCGATCGATATTGGCCTTGACACCGTTACGGCGTACAGTGACAGCCATGTTCTCACAACAAAGACATTATTACACGATCCTTTTACTTTTTTACGCAAAGT
The DNA here is from genome assembly GCA_020383195.1 of Neomicropteryx cornuta. Lineage (NCBI taxonomy): Eukaryota > Metazoa > Arthropoda > Insecta > Lepidoptera > Micropterigidae > Neomicropteryx > Neomicropteryx cornuta. The sequence continues at coordinate 766,559 of JAHKQU010000030.1, forward strand.
TTACATTTTTATTTCTCACTAACCGTGATAAATTTTGATATAATTCTTCAATAAATAATACTAGTAATCCCAGGACCAATTAGCTGACTCTTTTTATGGGATTCGTCTTGGGACACGGTGTATATGAGTTCATAATCGCCAGAATAAAATACATGTGTTTATTTTTTCTCACAATTCTGTGATTTTAATATTAGAGACGGCCATTTGAACTTCTAAATATCCGTAACCATGTTTTATAATCTCGTCTCTCACGCGCCTGTTTTAATTACCCAAATGTAACTCAAGTTACGTACAGAATGCCGTGCCTAATAGAATTTAGAATACTTATAATAAAAAAAATCCAAAGCATTGATTTATTCCATCTTAGCCATAACCAATTTATTAAGGCTGTCTGTGATATTGTTTAAAACTATATACCACCTTTTATTTCTGAAATCTTTAAATACCTTTATTACTTTGCGCTGTGCGCTTGTCACTCATCCTAACAAGTATTTCAATCGGGTTTATAACTTTCTATAAAGCATCTTTAGAGGTAGGTTGTGCACATTAATCTTATTAGTCCCTGAATAATAAAAAAAAATACCATAAAAAACTACGATGTGCTACTGATTAAATAAATTATATAGGTATAGATTATTACCTACAAAATTTACTTTCAATAATTTACCCTACTGTGAAGAACTAATTTCATTAACATTGTTAAACTTGAATAGAATTGTAACACAATGAAAATTTTACTACGAAAACAAATATTTTGCAATCATAACAGCATTATGCCGCCCGCTGACCATAACCTAGACTTGATTAGTCCATGGAAGGCCGCTCGCCGTAATTGCGGCAATTAACGTTTTTTTTTATCAAACAAAATGGCGGCCATGCACGAGGAAGCGTCTCCGATTAGTACCGACATGCGTTCACTTTTCAATAAATGATCACTTTTGCGATAGTAACAAGCACGGCGGCGCACTTATTACTTATTCACAACAAACGAAGCAAACTAATTAATATTAAACGTGTACTATGAACATTGCTCATACCTAAACGTTTTCCCAATAAATACGCTTTTCAGATGGTTAACAATCTATAAAGATTACCAGATGTTAATATGTAAAAGGTCTGAAATCCATAGTTGGTTTAATATACTAGTAATAAGTTTGGTTTGTAATTATGAGAATTAATAAATAAATAAATAAATTACCCGACAATGAAAAGGTGTCGCCGAAATCGCGGTAAAAGTGGAAATACGGCAACATTAGCATCCACCGTACTTTTCTTTCACCTCAAAATTAATTTCACGATCACATCAATTTGACATTTTCTGCAAGCAAAATTGCCAACAAACGAAAAAGCAGAACAGGGTTGCCAATAATGCAAAAAAAAGGCATTTCATTAATCTTTTTTTTTTTACTTGTTTAATATTATAATAGTCTTACTTATTAATCTTTATTTGGGAAATAAAACAGTTACGTAACAAAAAAAATCATATACACAATAATAAAAACAAAGAAAACGGTGATACCCCACTAACCAGTATAAAATAAAACGATTTAAATATTTCCACCGTTTGAATATAAAATTAGTGTTTATCTTAAGAAATGCAAGAAAGATGAAGAGAGGGGGAGGGAGAGAAAAGGGAAATTTCATTTTAAAGTTTGGCAACAATCCTAGTACACAATGAGATAGTCGCAGTAGTGGTAGATACGCTAGTAGTATTTGTAAGATTAAATCTATGCGCTTTTTAAATCGCGGTCGCGTACTGCAGCGTGCCAACTCGCGCTAATTAATGCGATGAAAACGAACGCTATGCGATAATACGATATTATTTATGACACATGCGTTTTAACAGATTGAATAATGATAAACATTACTAGGTTCCAAAGAACATAAAATAAACATTTTCGCGTAGCTGAGAGCATAGATTTCTTAATCATTTTTTTTCTGCCGTTCTAAAAACGCGCTAGTTCTCCGCTAAGTTCAAAAGTGAGCACTAAACTTTACGAAATGAATGTGAGTAAACTAACGCGACTATGCATTACACCGTTTATATTCATGAGTTCATGGCGTAAAATATGTGAGATTTTTTTTAAAAACTCAAGCATCGTCCTCGATAAGGATTCCGAAAACATTCTGATCGGACGTAAAACCCTTTCTTACTAGCAGTGGGCGTTAACTCGATAATCATATAACTGAGGTTACGTTATACGCGATTTCAAAATAGCCTAATACTTAAACGGTTAAATAAATAATCGCGTGATTTATAGCCGAACTCGTTCAGAGTCAGATCCGTCCCTGTTCGGGGCTCCAAATTACTGCAACAGTATTGCTATTTCCAGGGGCTATTGGCTTAATAATGCACGTACCATGTATGTATTTGTCATTGAAATTCCGTCATTATTTATGATTAAGACGGTCGGCGAAGACGCTAAAATGTGACTTATGTGCGGAGGCATAGGGCTCCGTTTGTATTGCCGGGCTTTTATGACAAATGGCCGGGGCGCGTGCAAGGATTCGGTACGTATTAAGGGCCTCGGGGCGCCAACAAAATTGCTACATTTATTACTCTCTATTGCCAGAAATGTGGAGCGTTTCCCTTGAAGGGCGACAATTTCCCGTTTAAAAAATCGTAAAGCGGCTCCGGGGGAAAATTTAGGGGGTTCTTTTCAGATACGGCAATGTCGACAGACGATTTTATTTTCTATACTTATAATAATATTTCCTTAAATTCAGTAAGTACCCCCTAAAGTATAATCTTAACCACATAATTTAAATTTATTCATGGTTTAATATAAATCAAGTTGTTTATTTAATTTCACACACATGCTTTATAGATAATAGTAGATATAATGCATAACGAGTATTAATATAATAAGTTTTGTAGCCGCGTCGAAAATATTTTAAAACAACAAATAAATATGAATATAATATATGGGATATATCTGAATATTTAAGAATAATCATCTTACACTAATTATACTAATACAAGAAATAAATATATCTTTAAATACTAACCAAAAGAAATACTTAAACTCAATTAATTATATTTTTATTTAAATGTTACTTTAACTTGGTTGTAATATAGTATTATTAAAAGCTTCTTTTGAATTGGTTTCCTTTTGAAGTCTTTGTTTTTATGACTAGGAAATTAAAAGATCTCTGGGCCAGAAACGTAAAATGTCTGGCGAAATGTTGTATAGGGTGTTTTTTTAGGGGCGTGGTTTTCAATCTGGCACTACTTTTTTCGTAGTTGGTGTTTTTGACAGATGTCACTTGATTTATGCTCAGTTTGGTTTGCCATTTCATAATGAATAGACTTACTCCTGAACAACGTTTGCAAATAGTGCAAATTTAGAAAAAATCACTCTATTTTTTTTTTAAATCACTCTAAAATAAAGTAAAAATCGCGTCGTGGGCCTGTGGCGTGGCCTCCAAGATCGTGCGATTTAACACCGCTGGACTATTTTTTGTGGGGTTATGTGAAGTCGCTTGTCTACGCAGATAAGCCGGACACGATTAACGCCTTGGAAGAGAATATTCGGCGCGTTATTGCTGACATACGGCCCAACTTGCTGCAAAAAGTGGTTGAAAATTGGGCCTCTCGGCTGGAATTTGTTCGAGTCAGCCGCGGCGGCCACTTACCCGAAATCATTTTTAAAACATAATGGCAAACCCTTGTCTTTATAATAAAACTAAATTCTTAGCCATAACATCAAATTATATGCGTTTTATCTCTTCTTGAGAACCACGCCTCTAAAATCATCAACCTATATATTGTTTAGGAGTTGAGAATTTTAGGTCCTTCGTGTATCTTTTTTGTAGCCTTTATTTTTTCATTCCCATTAGTCTACCCATATAAACACTTTCATTATATGTGCTGAGGACTCTGCACATCGTTGCGTTTAGTACATGGTTAGTATTACGCGGGTGATGTGAAATAATTGGATGTTGAGATCCTGCCAAGTACGAGCTATCGAAGTTCCGGTTAATATTATTATATTAAAGGTGTGTCACTTCTATAACATAGTTATTATTTATTATATTCTATGGCAAAGGTTTGGATCGCAGCAGTGTGCACGTTTGGCCTTGAGGGTCGATCAAGGCGGGCAACGCGATGCGCGAACGAACGCATAGCGAATGCGCGATCATTTCCTTAGCGGATAAAAACGTTAAGCGAAATCGCTATAGCGCGTAATCAAATGTAACCTTACAATTAATCAGCGCTTCTTGCTCACGTATTGTCCATTATAATTGTCCATCCGGTTTTTTTTGCACATGAACTGTGTATTTATTTATTTGTGTACACATAAATAACCCTATTCTCTTGAAATATATCAATTGTGCTGAATTTTTCATTATATGTGCTGAGGACTTGGGGTTGTATTTGATTCGCGTCTAACATTTCATTTGCACATGCGAAGCATAGATACGCGTGCCAATAAAATGTTGGGATTCGTGCTCCGAACCAGTCGATCTTTGAATAAGCCGAAGTCCATCTCGCTTTTATACTGCACGTTCGTGAGGAGTATATTGGAGTATAGTTCCATTATCCGGAGTCCTCATGAGGTTACTTACGGTAATATCCTGAAGGTTATTCAGAGGAGGTTCCTTAGATACCTTTATCTCCGTAGGTATCCATCAGCATTTGTATTAGGGATGTTAGGCTTTAACACCCTCGAGTTTAGGCAACAAATTCATACTTGGTTATTTTTATAAGGTTATTCGCGGTTTCATCGAGAATCCCGTAATACTCGGTGATATTGGTCTCTTTGTTCCGGACCGTCGTACTAGAGCGCGGAAGCACACGTTATTTAAGCGGTTAGCGTGTCGTCCAATTGGGAGAGCAGTCGAATTATTAAATTCCATTTCCGCGGAGATTGATATTTTTGTCTGTTCGCCCAATGGGATTAAAAATCTGCTTTCTATTACGCTATTGTAGGATCGGCGTGAATTATTTATTTGTTACTGTTTGCCTGGAGGCATTATTTTAATTTTTTAGCTTAGTGTGTTTCATGTTATTGTTTTTTGTTTTTCTTTTGGTAATTTAATTTTGTTTACTTTAATAATACTGTACATGGGGAAACCTGTTAAATAAATAAATAAATAAAACAAAAAGGACTCTGCACACCGTTGCGTTTTGTGCATGGTTAGTATTACGCCGGTGATGTGAAATAATTGACTGTTTCTGGAGTACGGATCCTGAAGGGGATGCTGCCAATCAAGTACGTACTATCAAATTTCTGGTTAATGACATTTTATAGAAAAGTGTGGTCATCTTATAATGAGTAATTCCCTCAGTGTATGTACAAAAACTTAAAAATGTCCGAAAATTAAGATGTTTTAACAATAATTTTTGAACATTTTCGATGCGATTAATATGAATTCTATATTGTGGTTATTTGATCATTGATAAATAATCTGATTGCATAATTAATAATGGGCGAGTTTAGCAGAAATCGAGAATTGAAAATACGCAACATCTGTTGATTCAAAAGACAAATAGATTTCTGAAAAGCGCACAGTGCGTTAAACCGAACGCCATTATCTATAACAAAGTCATTACGTTTGAAGGTCCTACGAACGCCCGCGCGGGTCGCCGACGGGCGGGTCATTACTTCGAGCCTCGCAAATGACTCAAAATGAGTTGCTAACGATTGAAAATTTGAAGCCGAAGGTTTATCTCAATAATGATACGAGGCATAGCAACACAATTTCCACTTAATCGCCTGATATAAATGTTTTTGATATATTTTTTTTTTTAAATAAGCCCTATCGATTTACATTTAGCCAAATCGAAAAATAATTATAAAAATACTAAAGAGTAGCTGGAATTGCCATAGCATGATATTGGTGAAACCTAGCACCGACTTTGGAAAAAAAAATTAAACCGCACTAGTATAAAATATTCTCTTTAGTATAAAATATTATTTATTATGTATCTGGCTACTAAAATGCATTACAAACTAACATCACTATGTAATACCTGTTGTTTCCTGAAATAAATAAATATTTTTGGACCACCCCCCTTCCCGCCCCCCTCGACAGCTAGATAGCAGACCAGATCATTGCGGATAGATCAAATATATAAGACGTTAAATTTATTAATATTTTGAAATATCAAAAATCGTAACTATACCTGCGTCTCTCACTACTCGTAATTGCGCCGAAGATCCCGGCCACCATTTTATTTTTGTTTTTAATTATATAATTATTGTGGAAAATATGATCGTGGCTATGACTAGTAACACATATTGAGGCCAAGAACTCTTCAGTGATTTGTTAAAATGCGCAGAAATCAGTAAAAAAACTCGATTTTTTAAAATACCATATTATTCCTCAATAGCGCATATGAGCAGTTTAAAAAAATCACAATCTAAATTCAGTCTTGCAAAAAATATTACCAAAATGGCTCCTCGCATCTGAAAAGATGGTTATCAGTGTATTACAATAGAAAAGGTAACATAATACTCGTATAAACTATAATAATTAATTATATATATTTTCTTTCGTTTAGTTTCTTTTTTGGTATATTTAGCATATAAATTATGCGTAACACAATTATTAGAATTATATATTTATTACATGTATATATTGTATGCAAGATTTTTTGTATTTATGATATTAATCCTATGATCCTTCTTATTAGATCCTTCTTATAAGTATTTTTTTTTCTGCAACCTTTTTTGGCCGCTCTTAGAACAGGTTTTTTTTAACCTAGTTAGAGTGACCATGTTACTTCGAAACAACAATAAATGACTGCTGTTCAATTTGTCTATATTATAATAAAAAAAAAAACGGTGTTATATCATTTATTGTTGCGACTTCCTATTGTGTCATTATAAATAAATAAATTGTAATGATGTGCCAACAATTTATAAGCGGAAGTAAATTTTGATTTGGTGTTTTCTGTCAGTCACGCTTTGACGTCAGAGTTGATAACATCGTCCAAAATGCGTATAATTTTATTCGCGCCCTGCTGACGTTTCGGATTTAAAATCGAGTTCGCTCTTCGCGAACGGAATACGCGATTAACCAGCCAGCGTGAGGAAACACAGAATTGCGTAGCATCGTAACAAAATTGTAATGCGATGCATTCACAGATGATGTTTACACATCGTAATCGTGAATCCCGGCACTGGCATTATTATTAATTCTTTTTTTTACAAACAGCTAAATTGATTGCTTGCGCTAACTTCATAGCGTTAATAATGGCGTTCTACGGAGGTTATTTTAATCAGTTCTAAAAACAATGTGTTTTCAGCTGACTTTGCAACATTAAACAAACAATGCGAGACAGACCCAATAAATAATGAGTATAATTTTGACAATAGGAGGTGTTTTTGAACATAAATTTAGGCATTAACCTACAACTACCGTAAAAATATATTTTTTTTTATTAATTTATCAGTATTTTGTTTTTAGTTATTATTTGCGTTGTAGTTTTTTTAACGAAAAGAACATTTGATGATCTACTTGAAAACAGTTTAACTTCTATATTATGATAAATATACTACCTTAAGGTTATAAAATAATAATACTAAGTAGCACCTGTATGTTAATTAGTGCCCTAAAGTCTACTTGCAAAGTACAGATACCATGAATGAATATTTAAACAATACAAACAGCGCTGATTTTTTAAATAACTCAATAATTAGTGAGAAAACAGCAAAGAAATTAAAATAACTAGTTAACCGCTGTCGCAAAGGTGAAACCATTGGAGCGGAAAATGGAAACTGCAAATAAATAATTCCATTTCTAAAATTAGAACAAAACGTGCGCGGAAAAAATTTAACATGGGATTTTCCATAGAGAAAATATTTTTAAATACATTTTTTTTTATTATTTCGAATTTCACGACGTAGTATTTTCATGTAGATTCGATTAAAGCTTGGTGGGGAAATCATTTAGATTTGACATCACAAACATTTCGCTGCTGTCCGAATCCTTGACATCTCCGATTATCAAGATAATTTATTTCCATATACATATTTGTCGTACTGGAATTACAATTACATATTATTGGTACATATACTTACATTGCAAATGTAAAAAATAACAGAATTTAACAGTAGGATACAGGTTGATATAGATTTAAATTAATATATCTTTACCTAATTTAGAGTGTATATTTGATTGCTGCATAGCAATCGCTTTACATATTTTATTTAAAAGTATTTTAACACCTCAATAAATTCATAATCGACATCGCCTAAAAATTATAAAACAATCGCTTGCGATAAAAACACAAAAAAAAAAAAAAACAATCCGGCAAAATGCAATGCAGCGGAATAATAGGCCAGTGTTGCAAGCAAACGCGAACGAGTCTTTTTTGTCATCTATCTCTCAACGAGGGACGTTTCTTGCGACCGTTGCGATACTGATAAATGCATTCTCGACGCGGCTGTCGGAGCGAGATGGATGTAATTATGTTCTTATCATCATTCCAGTGGCGGTTCGCTTGCAGTCACGCCAATGACAAATATCTAACGTTTTGTCCTTTGACAGATTCAATACCTAATAAAAATTTTAATAAAAATACTTATTAGGTATTTACACAATAACTTTAATTTTTCTATTTCTTATTACGAAGTTTCAACAGGTTAATAATATTTCAGAAAAGAGACAATGGACTGGTAAACTAAAATATAAAATTATTGCCAATTAATTTTAATTTATTTAAGTATCTAAAAATACGATAATAACTAATAATATTAAAACATGATAGACACACATGTTATTTATGTTACGTTATTGAGTTACAACGTATAAATAACCTTTCTTAGAACAGGCAACTCTTACCTAGTTAGAGTTAATAAAAATACTTAGTATTTTAATAAAAATACTTATTAGGTGTATTTACGGAAAATCAACATACACACGAGGCAAAAAAAGTTAGTTTTGTGATGAACGAGTATTCACAATAACTATAATTTTGCTATTTCTTATTACGAAGTTTCAATAGGTTAATAATATTACAGAAATGAGACAATGGACTGTTAAACTAAAATATAAAATTATTGCCAATTAATTTTAATTTATTTAAGTATCTAAAAATACGATAATAACTAATAATATTAAAACATGATAGACACACATGTTATTTATGTTACGTTATTGAGTTACAACGTATAAATAACCTTTCTTAGAACAGGCAACTCTTACCTAGTTAGAGTTAATAAAAATACTTAGTATTTTAATAAAAATACTTATTAGGTGTATTTACGGAAAATCAACATACACACGAGGCAAAAAAAGTTAGTTTTGTGATGAACGAGTATTCACAATAACTATAATTTTGCTATTTCTTATTACGAAGTTTCAATAGGTTAATAATATTACAGAAATGAGACAATGGACTGTTAAACTAAAATATAAAATTATTGCCAATTAATTTTAATTTATTTAAGTATCTAAAAATACGATAATAACTAATAATATTAAAACATGATAGACACACATGTTATTTATGTTACGTTATTGAGTTACAACGTATAAATAACCTTTCTTAGAACAGGCAACTCTTACCTAGTTAGAGTTAATAAAAATACTTATTAGGTGTAATTACGGAAAATCAACATACACACGAGGCAAAAAAAAGTTAGTTTTGTGATGAAAGAGTATTCACAACAACTTTAATTTTGCTATTTCTTATTACGAAGTTTCAATAGGTTAATAATATTACAGAAATGAGACAATGGACTGTTAAACTAAAATATAAAATTATTGCCAATTAATTTTAATTTATTTAAGTATCTAAAAATACGATAATAACTAATAATATTAAAACATGATAGACACACATGTTATTTATGTTACGTTATTGAGTTACAACGTATAAATAACCTTTCTTAGAACAGGCAACTCTTACCTAGTTAGAAAGGTCAAATCGGCCAACATGACGCACCTGCCCAGCTACTCAATCTATGTATTTGGATATATTGTATTTAATGTAAAACTAGACATTATGTTGCCGATATCTTATTTACTTTAATAAAAACTTTGAATTTGAACTAGTGTAGGTAATAAACGCCAAAAATGATTTTAGCACTACGTAAACCAGTAAGCCTTCTCAGCGCTCGACGGTTGTTAACACGTTCATTTGCATGAATCCACGTCGCTCTAGTGTGCGCGAAGAAGTTTCACTTAGGTCGCTCCTTTGAAAATCACGCGGCATATTATTATTATTTAATATTATTAAGTTGAATGTTACTCATAATTTAATTTCGAAGTTGGTGCCCTGTTTGTTGATCATTAATGAATAGCCGGTGATTGGTCGCAAAGCGATCGCATGCGATGTTTGTCGATTGCATACGAAGCAACTCAAAGTTGAAAGCAATCGAGCATGAACTCTTGCATGGAGAAAAGAGCCCTTCGAACACAGGTCGCCATGACAATATTTTTTATAAAAATGTGTTCATGTTAAGATATATCATGTTAAGATTACACATAATTACACATACAATGGTAATATGATATTCTTTTAATTCATTATACATTTTAATAGTGATGAAACAACTTAACATCCTATCAGCCTCCGATGTGAACTAAGCGGCTCTGGTTATTTCTCAAAAGCATCAATTTACAAACAAAAATTCAACTCTCGCATTTGTACTTTTCGAGATGAAAAATACGACAGACGGAACGACGGAGGTAGTAGTTTCTTAAACATTAATATAAGTCTAGAAGTTAAAAATCACGGTTGGTCATTACAAATAAATAATAATCATTTAATTTTAAACAAAACCAACTTTGGAATCATAAAATAGATTAATACATAGAGATCTATTTAATATGTTTTATAACTAAGTTAAAGCCTTATTAGTAGTCAACTATATTAATAAGACTTTAACAAGTGTTTCTCATTGATGAAAAGATAAGACTTAGCCCTTTAACTGATTTACCTCCTTCGTAAAGTCGTACAGTCGGTAATGATAAGGTAGGTTGTTTAGTTTTAAAATTTGTCCAACTGATAACAAGAATGTCAAGTTTTTTATACCATTTTATTGCAGGTATTTCTAATGTAAATTTTTTTTTTAATGCAAATATAACTTAAAACGTTAACACTGCCTTCGTAGAAAAGCTATAGTTCCCTACTGTGTTCTAGATTTATGTGCTACTTCCTGAAGTACTCCGAGATTTTTGTGTGTATAAAGAATGAAATTCTTAAAGAAGATTTATTTTTGATCTAGTACCTCCAAAACTGTATAAAGATCTTCGGAAGGTGAGCGAAATGGCATTATTAAAACTGTTCGAAGAACTGCCCTTTAAGGTGTGTTTTGTTACCATTACCCCATATAATCTATAAATAATTAAGGATAAGAAATCGCTGAACGGGAGGAACAGTGGAACTAAAAAGGTTTGTAATAGATCATGTGACACGCGCGATCTTTGAACGCTCTCCGACGAAGCGTAGCCAACTTAACCAATCAAAGTTGAGCCGGCGCTCGCCTCCGGCGCCGGTCCTGCGGACTGCAGCTACAAATCGCGCCGCATTCAATTTGGCCCTTTGTGATAAAGGCGGCTAAGCTGACTGGAAGGAAGACCAAACGAGCTGCGCTGGCCACGATCTATTCACGGACAAGGCCAACTTTCAAATTCGAAAAGAATCGAGGTGTAAAACAAACTAGGAAAATCATTTTTACTATTTCTAATGTAACATTTGAGCACCGTACATTTCATGTTTTCTGTACCCCACATTGTTCCACAGATAACACCTTGTATTCACCATTATCTCGCATGTACAATACCTAAAATAAATATATTAATTGTCAGGATACTCTAAAACTTGATAAGTACGCTGTCAAAAAACATGTCCAAATTGCATAAAAGAATTTTATTCTAAAGTTTACATAATTTATAACATGTTATATTATATAATTTATTTTTGGTATTGGTTTTTACAATATATTTAAAAATATAAGCATTATTACTAAAGTTTTTGCTCAGCGATATGTGTGAAAATGGTTACTAATCGACTTTAAACAAATATGCCATCTCAGCGCTTGTCAGAATGATTAGTGTCGTGGTAAATATGAGGTAAACTCACATTCAGGAAATTAATTTCGGAAATTATAGGTTGGCAACACCAGACTGACGAATTTTAAATAAAAATATCATTTGAAGCAAAATATCTGAAAATACGGCGCAGTTAGCTTAGTATGACAAAAGGATGGCTTAAAAGCACGGATTACTAAGCGTACGTAATAAACAAACCCTTACCGTCATATAAGTGTACGAGGCGCCGTACCGCAATAAAAACGAGACGGGAAATTTGCCTTTAAAGACGCCGCGAAGGTCTTTCAAAAATTGGTAACGGTGAATTCTAAATATTCACATTTATTTAATATTTTAATAGTATAAGAAAACTATAGTTTTTTGGTGCCAAAATTGACTGAATGTGAGAATGATCACTATCCACATATGTATAAATGTTTTTTGTCTAGCTTGTAAGATTGTAAAACTGTATAATGATAATATTTTGTTGTTATTTGAAGTATCCATAAGGTAGATACGTAACATTTATATAGGTAAGATATTTAAATCTTAAGTCAAAATAACATCATTATAAAGCAATTAAGGGCGTGCGAGGCGTAACATATTAATGGATTTCAATTTGAAAACAAAACGCTTGGTCGCGCGCGGTATTTAACGAGAACCTAATTAACAGGCCATTAACATTCGCCGCGAAATGATATTTAATTCAAAGGAAAAAGTCACTGGATTTAGGTTTGTAGGTCATAGAAACAAAATAGAATTTTAGTAATAGTTAGGCTAAAAACGAATTGTTTATTTTTATTATATAATTACAAAACCGTTTTTTATCAAATAAAGAAAACATGTAAATATATCTTTTAGATTAAGGGAATATATTTGTTTAGCATAATATTAGCAAGCAATAAGTATGGTAAAAATTTATTAAAAAAAAATTTATGTGATTTCAAATATTCCTAAAACGCTCGTAGGTTGTGGGCAAGAGGTATGAAGGGGGTGCGTCCGCTGAAGGGCGAAAGCGGAAACGCGTGAATAAAAGGTCGCCTCATACCTACATTCGAGTTAGTGTTGTTTAGTTTTTTTAGCAGACGTGACTGAGCACCGTTTCGCTGTCAGTTTTTTATAACGTCAATCGATAGCCGTCGCGAATATTAAACTTAGTTTAAAATTTTTAGAAGTTGGTGTAACTCTATTAATTACGTACCATCCAACCAGAGGTTTTGGATACCACGAGAGCTAAATGTTAATCACGCAACGAGATAAAATCGAGCTAAATCAACGAGGTCACAAATTACCAAAACAAATGCACTTCAGCATTCAAGACTCGTTTAGTAAACGATGCGAAGTTAGGCTGGAGATTTAGCATATCGGTGAGTGAATTGAAGACAATCTGACATTTATTTTATAAAATAAATAGTCACAAATTGTCACTATTTCGGAGAACTGTAATATAAACTGTCAATGTTTGTTCGCATTAATTTAATTAGTACTGAACTTTATTCTGTGTTTTAAATTGTGATTCAGACAATATCCTTTTGCTTATTCAACGGATTTACGACCCGTTGAATATACTGGTTTGAATAAATAGTGTGATAACTTTCAAAATCTGTTTTTATTGACTTTTAATCATTTTGAACTTTTTGAAATCGTTGCATTATAAATCAGGCTAGCTTGATTTGAGGAGACTGACTCTTGGAAAGCTCGGATCTACAGTCCACCTTGAGAACGTGGCATCAGAAGCCACCCAGCTGTGTCCCGACTGAAGAGGACTGGTCTTCGGATCCGCTGGAAGCGGATCGGCCGGGACATAGCATCTTTGTTGGTCCTTTCGAGCGCAGATTGGACGAGCCCCGAGTTTTCTTTGACAAGATGTCAAAAAGTCAAGCGAGCCAAAAGGATATGGCAGATCAGCCAACTCCAGGAGAGAGGAAGAGCGAGCGCCTGAGGCAAAGACTGTCAGGCAATACAAGTCGCGGTTCAGGACGAACCATCAGCGCAGGACGCCGACAGGACAGAGCCGAGGAACAAGCGCCGTACACAACGGAGCGTCTGAGCATGACGGCACAGGATTCCCAGGAAGCCGAACAGGTCAGCACTGAAGCAGGCCCATCCAGGCTCCAGGAGAGGCTGCAGGCAGCGGCCCAGGAACTCCCTGCGTCACGGGCATCATCCGTAGCAAGCCGCAGGTCCAGGACGTCAGCCGCCTCCAGAAGCAGCGTCACCAGACAACTGCTGGCAGCGGACCTTGAGGCGGCAGAAGAGAGCGCCAGGCTGCAGGCAGAAAACTCCAGGCTGCAGGCACAGGCCGCTGCAGAAGCCAACCAGATACAAATGGATCTGGTGGCTAAGAGGCTGGAGATCAAGAAAAAGATGATCGAGGCCGAGGAAGAAGATGACGATGAGGGCAGCATCGCAGACTCATCAGCATCGTCTAGGTATTGTCGCGAATGGGCCGCGACGAAAATACCGGAAATCGACACAAGGGCGGACGATTTGAAACAGGCGTTTCGAAATCTCCGTATTGGCGCGACACAAGAGGGGCTGCCGGGCGAGAGCGAGACAACGCGCTACCGACAACGGTCGCCGATAAAAACTGAAAAAGTGTGTGTGTCAGTGCCTAATATAAGTGATTCATATCGAAATAACATGTTAGTGTCGGCGCGTGCAAAACTTTTACGAGACTTGCCGAAGTTTACCGGAAACACTAATGAGTTTCCGATATTCATTAGTTTATTTAATCAGGGGAACGAGATGTGCGGCTACTCCAATGCAGATAATTTAATCCGTTTGGCTGCCTCACTCAGCGGGCCAGCCAGGGAGGCTGTGAGGTCGCTGCTAGTCGAACCGGAGAACGTTCCTGCCATCATGAAGGTGCTTTATCGACGCTTCGGCAGACCAGATGCTCGCATAGATGAACTGATGACAGAGGCTCGCAGTGTTCCGAATATTGGGGTAAGTGACTCACTTTCACAATTAGTTAATTTTGGCACCATTGTTTGCAACATTGTACACTCACTTAAAAGCATGGGACATGACGGATATTTAATTAATCCGCCATTGTTGAAAGAATTAATTTTAAAATTACCTCAATATTTAAGGCTTCAGTGGTACAAAGAATTCAAAGGCGAACATCCCACACTTACAGATTTCGGGGAATGGCTAGAGTCATTACTGGACGCGGCCGCAAAAGAGGAAACTAACTCAGGTAGTTCAAAGCCCGCGGTCAAAGAACGCAGCGAGTTAAAAACGCGCGCGATTAAAAAATTAGAGCCGACGCGTAGGCATATTTTTAATACCTACGAAAAATCGTTAGAAGTTAAAAAATGTCTGTACTGTAAAAAAACAAATCATGATTTAAATGTTTGTAGGAATTTTGCGGCTCTAAGCCTAAATAATAAACGCGATTGGGTCAGGGAAGAGAACTTATGTTTTATTTGTTTAAAATTAGGACACACCGCACTTCAATGTAAAAGAAAAGTGTCGTGCGGAATTAACGGATGCAAAAGTAAACACCATAAGTTACTTCATCCGATAACGCGTTCGGAACCCAGCCAAGCAGCCCCTCCGGAGGGGTCAACCGCCGTCGAGACAGGTCACGTGACGCACACACGTCATGAGAGCGGAAGCATTGGACTCCGAGTTGTGAATGTGAAGGTCACGGGCGAGGCTGGGTCCAGGGATATACTCGCGTTATTGGATGAGGCATCGACTCTGACTCTAATCGACGAAAAAATAGCAAATGAAATCGGCGCAAAGGGCGTTACATCGACATTAAAAATAGTAGGTATTAACGGTATGAAATCACAGAACTCGTGTACTAGGTCGGTAAATATAAAAAGTTCAAGAGCTCAGGATACCCCGTAGCTATCAGTGCCACGGCCAGGTAAAATCCGGAGTGCAATTGCACATTTTCGGAGATGCAAGCCAACAGGGTATTGCCGCGGTTGCGTTCGCACGTTTTTTAGACGCAAACCGTAAAATACGAGTGTCATTTTTGGCCGGCAAGACTAAAGTTAGTCCGCTAAAAATAATGTCTATGCCAAGAAAAGAATTGCAGGCAGCGCTTTTAGCCAGTCGTTTGGCGGCTACACTGAAATCTGAACACACCTGGAAGTTCGAAAATACTGTCTTATGGACGGATTCGAAAACAGTTTTACACTGGATTCGGAACGACCCGAGACAGTATCAAACGTTCGTAGCGCATCGATTAGGTGAGATCGACGAACTAACCGCAGGTGACAGCTGGCGCTGGATTCAGTCCGCCGATAACGCCGCCGACGAGGCAACGCGAGACGGAACGCCATACAAAAATGACACGTCGTCAAAATGGCTGCATGGGCCCGCCTTCTTATACGAAGACGAGAAAAAATGGCCGCCCGAAAAAATAGGTATTGCACTTCAAGAGGATGTGAATTATCACGATGAAGTGATAAAACACGCCTTCGTCACTCACGCACCGGAGCCCGAAACACCTTTAATAGACGCGTCAAAATATTCAAAATGGACGCGCCTAATTCGCTGTACCGCGTGGGTGTTTCGAGCAGTCGATATTTTTCGAAAAAGGGGGGAGCGGGGGGCGCTTTCCGCGAAAGAGATCGATAACTCGGAAAATTACTGGTTACGACGAGCGCAAAACGAAATTTTCACTGAGGAGATAAGAGAAATAAGCGCAAATCGGCCGGTAAAAAAGTCGAGTAAAATACGTCATCTAAATGCATTTTTAGATGACGAAAAAATACTGCGTGTAGGCGGCCGCATAAGTGCAGTGCAAGGTGTCGCATTGCAATTCATTAAGCCGGCCATATTGGATGCAAGTCACCCCTATACAAAGTTATTAATAAGACATGAACATGAGTCGAGTTCCCATCAAGGCCGAGAGTTCGTATTAAACGAACTAAGACAGCGTTTTTATATATTAAAAGCCAGAGGCGCTATTCGGAAAACGGCTCGAGAATGTCAACATTGCCAGAATCAACAGGCAAAGGCGATACCTCCCCGTATGGCCGATCTACCTGCCGTACGACTCCAACATCACGAGCGGCCCTTTTCCGCAGTCGGGATCGATTACTTCGGACCCCTTGAAGTAACGGTCAACCGACACAGGGAAAAGCGCTGGGGAGTTATGTTCTCCTGTTTACGGACTCGAGCCGTGCACATCGAAATAGCGCACTCACTAAGCACGGACGCGGCAATTATGGCAATAAAACGCATGTCGGCGAGGCGCGGCGTACCTAAGGTATTTTATTCCGACAATGGCACAAATTTGCACGGAGCAAATAACGAATTAAAAAGGGCCATTGCCGAAATAAATGAGGACAAATTAAAAGAAAAATTTTCAATTCAAAAAATTGAGTGGTTTTTTTTACCAGCAGCCGCTTCGCACATGGCCGGGGCGTGGGAACGAATGATCCAATCAATAAAAAGGGCTTTGTACGCCATATTGAAAGAGAGGGCACCTCGAGACGAGGTATTAATCACGCTGATGGCGGAAGCTGAACAAACAGTAAACAGTCGGCCATTGTTCCACGTGTCACTTGACCATAAGGACGACGAGAGCCTTACACCTAACCATTTCCTGATAGGTAGCTCATCAGGAAAAGCGGCCATAGGGGAAATTGACGCTACTGATTTGTTCGGCAAAAAACAATGGCGCATAGCGCAAACATTAGCCGATCATTTTTGGCGACGCTGGATACGTGAATATCTGCCCACTCTTATACATCGAGAAAAATGGCAAGAACCCGCGAAACCTATCCAAGTAGGTGACGTGGTGTTTATTATTGATGAAAGACTTCCGCGAAACGCTTGGCTGCGCGGCATAGTAGTGCAAACACACCCCGGCACAGACGGACAAACCCGGGCGGTAACCGTCAAAAGCCACGGGAAACACTACAAACGACCGGCAGTCAAAGTGGCAGTTTTACGAGTCCACGACCATCAAAGGCTGAAAGAGTAACGTTTCAGAGAGGGCGGAATGTCGTGGTAAATATGAGGTAAACTCACATTCAGGAAATTAATTTCGGAAATTATAGGTTGGCAACACCAGACTGACGAATTTTAAATAAAAATATCATTTGAAGCAAAATATCTGAAAATACGGCGCAGTTAGCTTAGTATGACAAAAGGATGGCTTAAAAGCACGGATTACTAAGCGTACGTAATAAACAAACCCTTACCGTCATATAAGTGTACGAGGCGCCGTACCGCAATAAAAACGAGACGGGAAATTTGCCTTTAAAGACGCCGCGAAGGTCTTTCAAAAATTGGTAACGGTGAATTCTAAATATTCACATTTATTTAATATTTTAATAGTATAAGAAAACTATAGTTTTTTGGTGCCAAAATTGACTGAATGTGAGAATGATCACTATCCACATATGTATAAATGTTTTTTGTCTAGCTTGTAAGATTGTAAAACTGTATAATGATAATATTTTGTTGTTATTTGAAGTATCCATAAGGTAGATACGTAACATTTATATAGGTAAGATATTTAAATCTTAAGTCAAAATAACATCATTATAAAGCAATTAAGGGCGTGCGAGGCGTAACATATTAATGGATTTCAATTTGAAAACAAAACGCTTGGTCGCGCGCGGTATTTAACGAGAACCTAATTAACAGGCCATTAACATTCGCCGCGAAATGATATTTAATTCAAAGGAAAAAGTCACTGGATTTAGGTTTGTAGGTCATAGAAACAAAATAGAATTTTAGTAATAGTTAGGCTAAAAACGAATTGTTTATTTTTATTATATAATTACAAAACCGTTTTTTATCAAATAAAGAAAACATGTAAATATATCTTTTAGATTAAGGGAATATATTTGTTTAGCATAATATTAGCAAGCAATAAGTATGGTAAAAATTTATTAAAAAAAAATTTATGTGATTTCAAATATTCCTAAAACGCTCGTAGGTTGTGGGCAAGAGGTATGAAGGGGGTGCGTCCGCTGAAGGGCGAAAGCGGAAACGCGTGAATAAAAGGTCGCCTCATACCTACATTCGAGTTAGTGTTGTTTAGTTTTTTTAGCAGACGTGACTGAGCACCGTTTCGCTGTCAGTTTTTTATAACGTCAATCGATAGCCGTCGCGAATATTAAACTTAGTTTAAAATTTTTAGAAGTTGGTGTAACTCTATTAATTACGTACCATCCAACCAGAGGTTTTGGATACCACGAGAGCTAAATGTTAATCACGCAACGAGATAAAATCGAGCTAAATCAACGAGGTCACAAATTACCAAAACAAATGCACTTCAGCATTCAAGACTCGTTTAGTAAACGATGCGAAGTTAGGCTGGAGATTTAGCATATCGGTGAGTGAATTGAAGACAATCTGACATTTATTTTATAAAATAAATAGTCACAAATTGTCACTATTTCGGAGAACTGTAATATAAACTGTCAATGTTTGTTCGCATTAATTTAATTAGTACTGAACTTTATTCTGTGTTTTAAATTGTGATTCAGACAATATCCTTTTGCTTATTCAACGGATTTACGACCCGTTGAATATACTGGTTTGAATAAATAGTGTGATAACTTTCAAAATCTGTTTTTATTGACTTTTAATCATTTTGAACTTTTTGAAATCGTTGCATTATAAATCAGGCTAGCTTGATTTGAGGAGACTGACTCTTGGAAAGCTCGGATCTACAGTCCACCTTGAGAACGTGGCATCAGAAGCCACCCAGCTGTGTCCCGACTGAAGAGGACTGGTCTTCGGATCCGCTGGAAGCGGATCGGCCGGGACAATTAGTATGTAAATTAATACATATTTTTCAAGACTTATTTTGACATATTTTTCAAGAATTTACCATATATGCATATTTTCAAAGTATTATCCCGTTGAACGTCTGTTTTAAAAATAAAAGGAATAAAATATTCGTAAACTGCGCGTTTAACAGTATTGCCAGATTTCAGTTATACACATAGAAACAAAAAAATGTCTACGGGCGGTAGTCATAAATATTACGTGTTACATAAAGTAAGCATAACATAAAACCAATTAAAAATTTCCACAGAGTAACAATTGTAACAATAATTTAATAATAATTTTACCAATAGTATTTAGTATTTAGGTTAAGAAGATATAAAATAGATAGACAGATGTGGGGGGGGGAGAGAAAATGGGGAATTTCAGGTTTTTGATAGTTTTTTGACAGGTTTCTTGAACACTGATAACTTAACATTAAATATATCAATTTCTGGATATTTTCTTTAAATTTGAACACGTTCTGTAATAGGGTTAATTGTACTCATAATTAGTTCTACGACGAGGGATGTATAGAAGAGTTAATCGTTTGATCTTGTCACATTTTCAAAACAAGTCTATTTTTTTAAAGTTATTCGCGGATTTATCGAGAATCCTAAAATACTCGGAGAGATTGATTTCTTTGTTCCGGACCGTTTGGCTAGATCGCGGAAGCACGCGCTATTTAGGCGATTAGCGTGTCGTACCATACAAGTATAGTCCAATTGGGAGAGCAGTCGAATTATTAAATTCCATTTCCGCGGAGATTGATATCTTTGTCTGTTCGCCCAATAGGATTAAAAATCTGCTTTCTATTACATCTTTGTAAGATCAGCGTGAATTATTTATATGTTATTGTTTGCCTGGAGGCATTATTTTAGTAGTTTTTTTTACTTGTATTATAATGGGGAAACCTGTTTGAAAAATAAATTAATAAATAAACATGTGAAGGTATAGAGACTGAGTTGTTTGGGTAACGAATTTTAACTTATTAAGTAATGCAAGTTACTTAATTGCGCCTGACCCCAGTTTCTCTTTTTAGTTTTAATTATATTTATGTAAATTTTGTTTTTTGTATTTCCTATGTAGGTACTTTATTAGATCTCTTTAAATATTTATTTCTCTGATTTGTTAAATTAAATTTGTTTTATTTTGCTTTTAGAAAATCTATTTGTGCATTTTTATATTATTTTATTCATCGTCTATTTTTTGTACATCGACATTGTTGTATGTTAAAAGTTATTATATCATCCCTATGTAGATTTTTGTATATATTGGAAAATAAATCTTATTTTATCTTATCTTATCATTATTTTGAATGCATATACAGCATTTGATTGCCCTTCTTTCAGCTTAAGATTCAAGTTTATGAAATCGAGAAGAATCTGATCTACTTGCAAAGCGCGCAGAGGACTTACGATCCATGTGTTTTCAGATTAGGGAGCCATATTTCAGGACAATACTCACATATGAGAAAAACAAGGTTTTTGAAGAGTGAATAAATTTGAAATTTCATCCAGAAAAACGAATACAAAATGTAATAAAAACTATTCGAATGTTTAAACATGTTATGTTACGGTCGTCGCGGTGGGGGGGGGGGGGGGGGGGGTTTAGTGTGTTTTTTTTTCGCGACACCGATTTAGTTACCGATCAACAGTTATTAGTTAATACAAATACCACCTATATATTAATCTATTTTATCATTTTTGCTGCTGCAGACATTTCATGGTAATTTAATATTTTTTTATGTATAGGAGCCAAATCTGCCCTCTCAGTACAAAACTCACGATTTGAGAATTGAGGGCTCAAGTCGAAGCGAAGGTCTGCAAATTTCGTACCCTACCTCAAATTCCCATCGTCTAGGAAGTCGAGGAAGCATCCTAAGTAAAAGCATTATTAATTACCTAAACACACTAAGCGAAGCTATACCTTCATTTCTCTCATTACGCTTGCATAGAAGTTACGCGCTATTGTAACAATGTGTGTTCTAATGTGAACACGGTAGGTTTGCTAAAACATAGGCATCTACAGGTTGTTTCAGAACGATTGCGAATCCTTATAGGGGTAAAATAACGAAGTTAATTTTGTTAATTCATTTTTAAAAAATAACAATTTTCAGTGAAGTATTTAATAATAATAATAGTCTAGACAGGTTCAAATCTGTTTCGCCGTACTCGACGGGTGTCGGTCGCTTTTGGCAATCGCGACACCCCCTTAAGTCTTCGGGAACAACCTGTATATAAAAATGAATGTTGGACGGTAATAGATTTAGACACCGTTTGACAGATCACCATGAAAGTTGGCATAGGCGCGGCGAACTCAGGTAAAAGGCGGCGCGCTGACGATCGTCCTCCGGTCTTATAGCCTGCCAGGTGTGACGGCGGGGAGACCCTCTACCTCAGTCGTGACGCTATCGAACGGCGTTACTTTCGGTCGACGAACTTTGAACCGGGCGTCTAATGATATAGTCAGCGGAACCCAGGCAAAATATAATATCCAAAATTGGTTTACCTCTAGTACTTAGGTTACAATAACAGCTAAATGCCGGTACAGTCGTCGATATACTAAAACACAAAAAAAATATATGTATCTCGTTAATGGTTGAGAATAGACTCCTAGTTGACATAACCTTATTTATAGCTTTTGCCCTCCCCCACCTTCTTGACAAGTTTGGACGTTGATTTTTTAATCATCCTATATATATGTATTTTTTCACGGAGAAGATTCTTATGCTATTTTTGACCCATCTTGAGGGTTGAAGGCACGAGTTGTCTTGCGCCGAAAAACCCGGGGTTGAACAGCTAGTTAAATATAAAAGTAATACTCTTCACCCTGTATCGTTTGAAGACAAATGCGTTAGGAACAACGTAACATTGACCGGAAGGTGCGTGAGTTAGTGGCAGTGCGTGCCGTCTCGAGTCATAAAGGTGGGCGTAAAATAAACAAGAAACTACCCCCAACCGAAAGGGTCCATTAGGTCTGGCTAATATAGCAGATTTACAACGCAGTAAATACTTACAGCCTCTTTATAAAACCGCGCTCTTTTATCGAGATGCTGCAGCTACTGTGATATTGCTGGACCATTGCAGATGATAGATTTTTCATACACCGCGTCCCGAGACAAGCCCTGACTAAAAATCAACCTGATTGGCCCTGCGTTTTCAAACATGGTATATAATAACACTTTATTGCAACAATCATGGTATTACAGCAGTTAAGCCAACTCATTGCAAATATAATAATACTGTTTCATATTATAAAATTAATAGTTTCTAAATAATCAACGTAATGAAAAGCGGAATCATAAAAGTCGAAACAGTTAATAATAAAAAAAAAATAATAATCATACAAATAAAACAATTTAATAATTAGATACATAAATAATAATTAAACCAATGTGTATTCATTTATTTTGATGAAATCAAATAATTGGGTTAAGAGGAATTCATCTAGATCATAAATCCATTTTCGGGTCAGCCATCTATTCAACTTTTTTTTAAAAATGGGATTATTGAAACTTATGAAGGGGCCACGGAGCTCCGAAACGTCTAAGATAGGTACTAATCTAAATGTCTAAACTCTTTTTTCTACAACAGTTTACTAACACTTGCAATTAGGGATTAATCATCCAAGATTCGGTCTTACACATATTTGACTTTTATTTGATGATTGTTTTTGAATAGCGACAAATCGCCAGAAAAGATAAATGACGCAATCTTTAAAATATTTAAAAATTTAGAAAACCGACATCCTGCGCTCTACAGGACCTTTTCAATACCTTTATAAAAAAAAATGTTTTTTTTACGTTAGCTATATGTCCAGAAACACCCCTTAAAAGGATACTGCGGGTACAAAGAATTTTGCAAATACTCCTATGTACATATATATACAATCAAGTAAACATATTACATATCACGCGCATTGAAATGTCACGCGCGTCGAACGGTAATAATTTTATATTAAAATTAAGTATAAAATTTGGGCCCATCTAAATTACTACATTGATTGTATTTACTCGGCAAATCGCTATATTGTGGTTTGTAGCATACAATAATGCTTTAAATTATCATATTTTTCCGGGAAAATCGCGTTCAAAAACTTTAAAGGTACTCGTGGTTAGTAGAAGATAAATGATCAATTATTTTTTTTTTTTTGTTCGCATACAGTGATAAATAATACAGAATGACAATCAAAAATACTTAATAATACGCCCATTTTATTTATTTTTTCCTAATTAGTATATTAAAACGTGCGTGCAGGGTCTTATGGCTAGACCCTGCGGGCAATAGAGTCTCACTCGTTCAAAAAATCATTCATATCGTCGCGTATCCCAGTAGTTTTTTTTTCATTTATGCAAAAGTATGCTTAATGACAATAGACCAAATTTCCTGATTTTCTAATCGCCAAGAAAACTACTGCATGCAATATGGACAAACATCAATATTTGTAGATTATTTTCGTGTAATTAGGGATACTATCGATACAATGAAAAAAAACCACAAATCTGAATTAAAGCATACTGAAATCTTATTTTTACTGGCCTAACAGGCAGCTTTACTGACCTAACAGACGGTTTTACTAGCCTAACAGACAATTTTACTGGCCTAACGGTCAGTTTGCAATTAGTTAGCCTGACGTCACCCTCATGTTTTATCACTATAGTTTCTACACAATATTTATCCATAATAATCCCAACTACACACAGTTAGAAATTGTTGCGTTGAAATCTCTTTTTCCATCTTTTTTAAAAATACAAAAACGATCAATCTTAGTATAGGTAATTTAAGAAAGATGCCTCACAAAAAAATGACATATTATAGCTGATTATATAGTGATGTTTCAAATTTTGTTTAATTAATGTCGCATCGATGAAAATTAATACTTGAATATTATTATTAAAAATTCATTTTAGGATTAACTCCGGCGATATTGTTGACATTATATTCTACAATAAAATAAATGAATAAGAATGTCAACAAATCTATATTTTTTTTTAATATTTTGTATTACTAATATTTACATAGCAAATTATTAAATATCAAGTACAGGACCTCTTTAGAACCTTTATAAATATTATGCTATCCAGCACTTTATCAAATAATTTAAAACTTTTTCAATATTGTCAAAGATTGTGTCATTTATCTTTTCAGGCGATTTGCCGCTATTAAAAAACAATCATCAACTATAAGTAATATAAAAGAATATATTTTTATTGTTTATAAATATGTTTATTGACGTTATATTTTTATTAAAAAATATTTATTTTTAAAGGAACAAAATTTTTAAAGAATAATTGAAATTGTTTGAATATATTTTAAATGAAGAAAATTTTCCTATTCACAATTAAAAAAAAACATTCATAATGGACTGAAGTATATTACAACTTAAACCGTAGATACACACATACTCTTAGTGAGAATTTTTATTGTATAATATTGTATATATTTTTTATTGTTTTATATATTTAGCATAGAAACGTAAAATAAATTTGTGTTTTTATAGATATTATTGGTAAATAGCGTAAATATAACTCCGATTGCTTATACGCGCATATATTCAGTTGGGGATTTTCATCACACGTCACTAAAAACTGGACTTTACTCACTTATTTATGAATAACCATACATTGCCCAGTGATTCGAATACACAATGCAATGTTGAATAGATTATATTTTTGTGTGCGCATTGCGATAATTAATTACGAAATTATGGCATAAAACCTACATTAATTACTGAGCGAAATCCATCTGATTTGGGTATCTATCGATTTCAATAAATAATAAAGAGGGTTCCGCACCTACATACCTAACAAATAGAGATGTTACTGGTAATACGTTCCTTACCTGGGTTACATTGACTGCGGTTTGACAATCGACTTCAAAAAAAAGGAGGAGCATCCTAATTATTTCTATGTTTTATTTTTTATATTTTTAGTGTATATTCTCGCATTAATTGGCTCGAACTATATCATTTTTTTTTTGTGTGTGAATTTCTCAGAGGTGGTCCAATTATAGTTAAATTAAATCCGAATTATGTTTAGAAAATAATATACTTGTCGACGCAAAAATAAATAAATAAAAAACTATTCAAATTCTAACATTAATGTTGAAGTCGACGCAATAACAAACCGTGAGCAATTTTTAAAAGTTTTAGTTTGTTTAGGTCAAATCTTGCAAGCCGAATTAGAATCGCTCCCTCTTATCCTTATCCTTATCCAGGCGAAGGAAATCCTCAACATTAAACAGCACAAACGAAATTTTATATACGCATTCAAGCGCCTAAATTTATTTATTCTTTATAGAAAAATCGAACAGTATTAATTTTTATAATTATAAACAAAACTTATTACTAGTATACAAAACCATTTGTGGATTTCGGACATTTTACATATTAACATTAGCATAAAAAAATTAAAACAGTGTTTTTAAAATATACTATATAGATTATGAATATTATATAATTGTAGTTATAATTGAGTTGAAAAACAATGGATATGTGATTACGATGAAGGATAATGGTGAAATGAGATGATTTTATGAATGATTTATGTATGAAGTTGATAAAAATAAAAATAATGGATATGTAAAAGTGTAAAATTAAAGCACATGATTTGTGTGCGTATTATTTATATAATTGTATAATTAAGTTGTAAAGTTTTTTGACTTAGATTTTTTTGATGTGTTATGTATAATTGTGAGTGTGTGATTTGTATGTATATGGTATAATAAAGTAATAATTGTAAATTATAGTAATTGTAAAAAACTGTAAAATTATTTTGTCAAAAACCACACAGGGATCGTAAAATGTGCAAGTTATTAGAAATAAAAAAATGTAATATACTCGTATATATAAAAAAAAATAAAAGCTTGTCTTTAAAAATGTTTTTTTTTTATATTAATATATGTCTTATCTACTTTATACTAGACGCAACTTAACTAAATTAAAATTCACAGTATAATTCACAGAACCGTGCAGCGTATCTAATTGGCCCGTTAATTAATATAATTTATACATAAAGTTACATAATACACTGTTTACAAAAGCGATTAAATTATAGGTAGGACAAAACGTCTTAAATTATTAGAATATTAACGAGTCGAAGTCCTTCGCGGCCTAGCGCGATGACGTCACTAGCATCGACAGGTGGAGCAGTTTCAGGCCACAGTCGTAAAGGATTATTTAATAGAATGGTCCTTTGTTGTAGGTAGATGATTGTAATCGAGTGCGTCGCGAATAACAGCATCGCGAATGGACCGGCGGTCGTGTTCACAATGCCTACGAGATCGGATTAAGTCAAGGCTGTGCCTGCGCGATGGCATACCTTCGATTCTGATGATCCCAACAAATAGTTGGCGAATTCGATCGAAGTCGACAACATCTTAGGGTTGGATACAATATATACCGTCGATTTCAAACATTCGTTTTGACCTTGTATCAAAATTCAACATGGTTTCCGAGATAAAAAAAATGTAAACTTTACGTGATAATATTAAATCGTTCGTCCGCTAGCGCGACGGGTCATTGACCGGCCTTGGCGGAGCGCATACTAGCGAATGAAATAGTAAAGGGAATTTACACTAGACATTTGATAAAGTTAATGAATTTTAGGCATATTTAGGAATATGTCCTGATGATGCGAAAATGTAAAAAAAATGCACATTCAAAATTGGTTACATAAACAACCCATATGTATTTCAATTAAGCGAATACATATATAAATTATGGCATTAAGAAATTATATGAAATAATGCGAAAATAATTCATGCCTAAATTTATTATTTTATCAGAACGCTCGTGTAAATTCCCTTTTTATGTTTCGCATTTTCGAAAGCTCGCGCACGGCCAAAGCCCGTCAATGATCAGGCGCGGCGCGACCTCGCGAGCGGATAAACTTATGAGAGAATGATTTAATATTATCACGTAAAGTTTACATTTTTTTCTCGAAAACCATGATGAATTTTGATCATGTTTGAAATCGCCAGAATCTTAAGCGGGCCGGGCATGAAGTTAAAAAACAAATAACGTAACCTCCTAAACTAGAGCCCTACTCAACTATGCTGAATTAGCTTATTCTAGGGTCGGATAGTGTGTGTATTTGAACACGACGACGAGCGATTTGAAATTTGACACGTTGAGCAGTTGGCTTCGTGATTACTGATCTAATTACTTGATTACTGATTACTGATTTTACGTAGGTATTTTCTAAGAAAACATTGCAGTCCTTTAAACAAATGTGAAGTTTTTATTGAAAATATTTTATTAAATAAAAACAATATTGTGGTTAGCTCTCGAAATTTTTTGTGTTTTTTTTTATAGCCTGCATTTAAATACTTGTTAAAATAATAAGTATACTCAACGTTACACAAACCATTAAGTCAATGTGTTGATGATCATAGTATAATGTATTTTTCCATTATGTTCATCTCGATCTGGTTTGACTTGTTTCGAAACCAGTTATCTGTTGAGTTTATCAATAATCAACGCGATATTTCCTTTTGAATATTTAATTGTTTGTTCACACAGATAGAAAGATAGATTAACACATTGAAAACTAACATGTTCAGAAACACATATGTCCTATAATTTTATTTATTTATTTTATTTATAATAGGAACAGAACAGAACGAACATAAAATGAGAATACCTACTCGTGTGCTTATTTTATTATTTGTGTCCCACGACCATTCATTCCCGAAGACTTGGGGGGTTGTTGTGTAAAATATTATGAGTAAAAAATGATCCTTAAATTTATTATAATTTTTAGCAGGTATCAATTCGATCAGCGCGCGAATTCCGATGCCTAAACGATCGTCAATGACCTTGATAACCGTTACGGCGTACGGCGACAGCTGAGCGCTCACAACGAAGACATTATTACATGATCCTTTTTTAAAGATTTATTCATTGATGGTAAAGTTATTATATTGGGAATCTTTTTTTAAATTATTTACTCATTTACATAAAACTAAGCCCAACTAGGTTAGGCTAACCAAGAAAAGAATAAATATAATAAAAAATCATATACAAAATATTTTAAATCGCTTAAGCTTAAGTAGTGAGCGAACGAATTGAGAATATCCCTTTAAATATTAAAATTTAATATTAAAAAAAAATGTAATAAACCATTCTGTGCTCGGCGTCTCGCTTTCTCGTGTGTTGGAGGGCATTATAAAGTCTAGCTTATTTGTGACTGCGAAACTCGTTGGTCGACACTTCTAGTTCATTTGGGTCCTAGCTATGAGATCCGACTAAGTTGGTAATGCGCAGGCAATTGAACGGCTAAATTTAATACGTTTCAAAAAAGTGCCGCATTCATTTCACTATTAATGGACGTTCGTTTGATGTTGATAAAGAGATTATCTTCTTTTCAGCGACGAATTGCGAATGGTGAACGGTTTTTACGTCGAATTAACGAATTAATGTATCCCCTAATACTCGACGACATAAATTTATAATATGTGAAATACCTAGTTATTTATGTCTATAAATATACTCTTGTACTGAAAGTAAAACAGAAAATCCGCTGGTGAAATAGTTTACTACAACTGAGCAATTTAAAGAAGCACTTTTGATGTCTGTGCTGTTAACCGTTGAGGGGTTCCTTCGTCTGAAGCCAATCCTGGGTCAGGTTATATCAGGCCATACTTACCATAAAAATCTATTGTCATCGGAACTCAACAAACCTGTCATATTTCAACTCCATAGGATAATAGGAAATGGTTCTAATTTAGTTTGCAAGATTTGTAAAAAAATGCTAAAAAAACTTAGTACAAAATTCTGAATAATCACCACTTCAAGATTTGACCTTAACAGAACAACAAACATTGCATGCTTAATAAAACCAATTATGGGCAAAATGAACCCATTTATAGAATGTGTTCAATATTATTTTTAAAATGTTCAGAAATGGATATATTTAACCTAGTGGCGTTCAAAAAACAAACTTTAACACTAAAAACACTAATTTTATACTTGTTAGTTGGTGGTTACCATTGTATTTTTTGTTTTTATTATTTTACAAGCTGACCCGGCAATCTTCGAACCGCCTCAGAATCATTAAAAGTTGTGTTAACTTATTAGCTTAATTAAATTCAGTTTTTTAATAAGAATACTCAAAATTAATTAAGTGCAATAAATGTACAAAAATCAAAATAAATTACATAATGAAGCAATTATCGATGCGCGCACAATGACAAATGTGATAACCTCGTAAAATGAACATCTTCGAAGGAAACTTAACTTTTAAAAATAGATCTCCACAGAATATATGAGAATATGCATTTTCTATATATTTATTTGTTACGTAAATTTTCCGATGTTTTCATAGTTATAAATGACTTATAAATGGTGTAACTAACCCGCCTTTTTTATATATATACGAGTATATATATATAATTGAGTTGTAAAGTTATTTGACTTATATTTGATGATTGTTTTTTAATAGCGTCAAATCGCCTGAAAAGATAAATGACACAATCTTTGACAATATTGAAAAATTTTGAACAATTTTTTAATTTTAAAGCTTCTAAAGAGGTCCTGTACTTGAGAGCGCAGGATGTCGGTTTAAACCCAGCGCTGAGTTTTATAAAAATGCATTTTTAACTCTCACCTGTCCTCTTTAGTGTAAAATATTGTCAAATATTATGTAACCACCTAATTAGATGAAATAAAGAAAGGATGATATTTTAACAAAAAATATAAAAATAATGGATATGTGATTACGATGAAGGATGATGGTGAAATGAGATAATTTTATGAGTGATTTATGTATGAATTTTATGAAAAAATAAAAATAATGGATATGAAAAAGTGTAAAATTAAAGCACATGCTTTGTGTGCGTTTTATTTATATAATTGTATAATTGAATTTTAAAGTTATTTGACTTATATTTTATGATTGTTTTTTAATAGCGGCAAATCGCCTGAAAAGATAAATGACACATTCATTGACAATATTGAAAAATTTTGAACAATTTTTTAATCTTAATCTTAATATATATAAATCTCGTGTCACAATGTTTGTCCTCAATGGACGGCTGAACCACTTAACCGATTATAATAAAATTTGAACACCATGTGCAGTTCGATGTGCACTTGAGAGATAGGATAGTTTAAATCTCAAATTATAGTCGCAATTTTAATTTATCGCTAATTATTTGTCTGTTATTATTTGGCAGTCATAAAACTGACAGATGTCGATACCTTTCGACTGGGTTGATGGCGCTAATGTCTGTTATTATTTGACAGTGACAGTTATTCGACGCAAACGTATTAAAAGAGCCCATCAGTTGGCAGAACAAATTGAATCAAGAAATCCAGCTCAAAGAATCAGGACAGCAGGTCATGCTTTCAGTCAAATGCCACCGAAAAAATCTAACCTCAACAACGCGAGCGGCAAACGTCAAAACGCAAACGTCAAAACTACGATCGGAATAATATATTCACTTACGAGATGCTGTTGCTGGAAACATCGATGGAAATTTAAATCCCAATGACATCGGTAATGCTTTCATTTTACCTTCAAGCTACATAGGCAGTCCACGGAACATGCAGGAATACATACAAGATGCGATGACTTACGTACGTCATTACGGCCGACCGGATTTATTTATTACATTCACATGTAATCCGAATTGGGAAGAGATACAAACTTTACTATTGCCAGGACAACAAGCCATTCATCGTCATGATTTAACTGCACGTGTGTTTAAACAAAAATTGAAATCCTTAATTGATTTTATTGTTAAATATACAATTTTTGGTATCACACGTTGTTGGCTGTATACGATAGAGTGGCAAAAGCGAGGTTTGCCTCATGCCCACATTTTGGTTTGGCTTAAAGATAGAATCCGTCCTGAAGAAATCGATCAAATAATTTCAGCCGAAATTCCAGACCCATTAATTGATCAAGAATTATTTGATATTGTCACCAAACACATGATCCATGGGCCATGCGGTGTTTTCAACATGACCTCACCGTGCATGGAAAATGGAAAATGTAAAAAAAACTTCCCAAAGCCGCATACGAATGACACGATCACGGATATTGATGGTTATCCAACTAAATCAACTAATTCAATTGATCAAAAGAGTTTCGCCACGACTGCAAAATGACAATTATCAAATCGTCATAAAAGCCGACAAAGTACCATTAGGTGAACATGCTGGTAGATTCAACGCTCCAACTGTTGATGAGGTTGCTGTTATCATGGTTGGTGATCCAGTTGACAAAAGATCTATAAACATTACACGGCGAGACAACACTGTCAGTACGATTTAGGATCTACACCGTTCATATGACGCACTATAATATCCATTGATATTTTGGCAAGGACAAGATGAATATCACCTTAATATCAAACAGTATGATCCAAATACCGGTAAATTTGACAATTATCTATTTACTTTCTTACTGTATGTATAGATTTTAATTTCGTATTGCATTTTATTTTTTATTTTTTTAGGTGATTACAGAAATAATAAAGTTAGCTCAATGAACTACTACGCACACCGAATAATGGTTAGACAACATCAAGACAATTATATCCTTCGATATCGTCAGCTGTTCCATCAATACATTGTTGATATGTATGCTAAGGTCGAAAGCGAACGCTTGCGATTCCTTCGATTCAACCAGGCAAAACTACGATCGGAAGAATATATTCACTTACGAGATGCTGTTGCTGGAAACATCGATGGAAATTTAAATCCCAATGACATCGGTAATGCTTTCATTTTACCTTCAAGCTACATCGGCAGTCCACTGAACATGCAGGAATACATACAAGATGCGATGACTTACGTACGTCATTACGGCCGACCGGATTTATTTATTACATTCACATGTAATCCGAATTGGGAAGAGATACAAACTTTACTATTGCCAGGACAACAAGCCATTCATCGTCATGATTTAACTGCACGTGTGTTTAAACAAAAATTGAAATCCTTAATTGATTTTATTGTTAAATATACAATTTTTGGTATCACACGTTGTTGGCTGTATACGATAGAGTGGCAAAAGCGAGGTTTGCCTCATGCCCACATTTTGGTTTGGCTTAAAGATAGAATCCGTCCTGAAGAAATCGATCAAATAATTTCAGCCG
This sequence comes from Neomicropteryx cornuta, assembly GCA_020383195.1. Lineage (NCBI taxonomy): Eukaryota > Metazoa > Arthropoda > Insecta > Lepidoptera > Micropterigidae > Neomicropteryx > Neomicropteryx cornuta. The sequence goes on from JAHKQU010000030.1 coordinate 799,405, forward strand.
AAATTCCAGACCCATTAATTGATCAAGAATTATTTGATATTGTCACCAAACACATGATCCATGGGCCATGCGGTGTTTTCAACATGACCTCACCGTGCATGGAAAATGGAAAATGTAAAAAAACTTCCCAAAGCCGCATACGAATGACACGATCACGGATATTGATGGTTATCCAATGTATCGCCGCAGAAGTACTGAGAATGGTGGCCACACATTTACAATGCGACTGCCGAACTTTCCAAATCAAGTTGAGTTTGATAATCAGTGGGTGGTACCATACTCACCACTACTTTCAAAAACTTACAAAGCTCATATCAATGTTGAGCTTTGCAGTTCTGTTAAATCAATTAAGTATATTTGTAAATATGTAAACAAAGGCAGTGATTTGGCCATATTTGAAGTAAAAAACATAAATAAAAATGACGAAATAGCACGATACCAAATGGGCAGATACATTAGCAGCAATGAAGCTATTTGGCATATTCTCAGCTTTCCCATCCACGAAAGAGATCCTGCTGTCCAACATCTGGCAATACATCTTGAAAACGGTCAACGTGTATACTTCACTGAAGAAAATGTTCTCCAAAGAGCGTTCGAAGCTCCGAAAACGACTCTAACTGAATTTTTTACATTGTGTCAAAAACCTGATGTTTTTGGCCAATTCGCGAAGACATTGGTGTATGGTGATGTTCCACGTTATTTCACATGGAACAAATCCAGTAAAAAATGGGAGCCACGGAAACAAGGAAAACCACATCCTTCCATTACAGGCATATTCAAAGCTAAGACATTGGGGAGACTTTACACGGTACATCCAAAGCAACGTGAGTGCTTCTATTTACGTTTGTTATTGGTGAATGTTCCCGGACCAACGTCTTTTGAATTTTTACGAACAGCTAATGGTCGAGTATTCAATACATACCAGGATGCATGTCGTGAACTGCAATTGCTAGAAGACGATAACCATTGGGACTTAACGCTTGCTGATGCTGCGTTGACATCAACACCGAATAACATTCGTCAGTTGTTTGCAATTATTTTGGCGACATGTTATCCCTCGCAAGCACAAACTTTGTGGGAAAAATATAAAAATTGTATGACAGAAGACATCTTGCACCGAATTAGACAAACAAATCAATGCCAAAACATAGATTATACACCAGAGATGTACAATGAAGCATTGGTCTTGATCGAGGATTTATGTGTTCTTATTTCAAATTTACCACTTAATCATTATGGTATGCCATCACCTAATCGTCCAGCCACCGACTTAGTCAATACCGATTTACAACGAGAAAATCAATATGACCATGGAAGTTTAGCAACAATTATCATGAACAGTGAACCATTACTGACAGCAGAACAAAAAATTATTTATGATCGGATTATGCTGGCTGTTGCTGCTGAACAAGGCGGTTTTTTTTTCTTGGATGCACCCGGTGGAACCGGTAAGACATTTTTAATATCGTTGATTCTTGCCAAAATACGGTCGCAACAAAAAATCGCATTAGCATTAGCATCGTCAGGCATTGCGGCTACTTTACTGGATGGTGGGCGAACAGCACATTCAACATTCAAGCTGCCATTGGACGTTCATAATAAACCAGATGCAATGTGTAACATCAAAAAGAATAGTGGAATAGCTGCAGTGTTGCGGAAGAGTTCTATAATAATTTGGGATGAGTGCACAATGGCACACAAATATTCACTTGAAGCATTAAACAGAACTATGCAAGATTTAAACAGCAATAATAAACTTTTCGGTGGTGCTATCTTACTTTTGTCTGGTGACTTCCGGCAGACCTTACCGGTTATACCTCGCTCTACTTTCGCGGATGAGATTAATGCATGTTTGAAACAATCATTCTTATGGCGAAGTGTTGAAACACTTCGATTGACCATAAATATGCGAGTACAATTGCAAAATGATCCATCAGCACTAATATTTTCCGAACAACTACTAGATATTGGGAACGGTAAAATAAAACTGCAACCAAATACGCAATGCATTAAACTACCAGACAATTTTTGCACTGTTGTTCAGGATAAAACTGAATTGATTCAGAGTATTTTCCCGGATATACAGAATAATTATTTGAATCATGAATGGCTTAGTCAACGGGCGATTTTGGCAGCCAAAAACGTTGATGTTGACGAAATTAACTTCCAGATACAACAGTTGTTACCAGGCGATCTGATGTCTTTTAAATCAATCGATACTGTTGTTGATGAAAATGAAAGTGTAAATTTTCCGATTGAATTTTTAAATTCATTAGATATCCCTGGAATGCCACCACATAATCTTCGATTAAAGATTGGTTCCCCTATTATTCTCCTCCGTAATTTGAATCCACCTCAATTATGTAACGGTACGCGTTTGGTCATCAAAAAGATCACCGGAAACATTCTTGAAGCAACCATTTTGGCTGGGAAGTTTAAAGGAAAAGTGGTCCTGCTGCCACGTATTCCGATGATACCATCAGATTCTACCATACCCTTCAAAAGGCTACAGTTTCCAATTCGTTTAGCTTTCGCCATGTCTATAAATAAATCTCAAGGTCAAACAATGTCCATTTGTGGTTTAGATTTGGAAAATCCATGTTTTTCTCATGGGCAACTATATGTTGCGTGTTCACGTGTTGGGAAACCGTCGAATCTATTTGTGTTAGCTAAAGACAGGTTAACCAAAAACATTGTGCACCGATTGGTGTTAAATTAAATTGAAATTGAAAGTATTTATAATTCAAAAAAAAAGATATTAATGTTTAAAAGTTTAAGACTGTCTGCCTTGCCTACCTCATTCATGAGTTTAAGCGTCACATGTTATTTACTGTATTATACTGTAATATACTTATATTTGTTATAAAATTAAATGGAAATAATAAATCTGATAAATTTTTATTTTTTACCTATTGATTTCTGCTTAGTATCAAGTGTAAGAACATTTTAATTAATTGTGTTCAACGTACTTCCCCTTCAAATCAATCTCAATCCAGTGAATTTGTATACCAACATCAACATTTTCGTCTTTGTTCGTAAATAATTTCATTGTACTAAAGGGTTATAGTAGTAGAAAGTCAAATAAGGAGATCAGCATATTTTTTTACAAATACCATCTGTGTGAAAAAGCATAGTGGACTCCGTGACTGATGTTCTCTTATTGTTCCTCTTAGATTGTTTACTATAATGTAATATAACAAAAACTTTAGCCACAGCAACGCGTGGCCGGGTCAGCTAGTATATATATAGATTATTGTGTACCGCGTCGCCTGTATATGATTTCTTAAATACGTAACTGTTTTATTTCCCAAATAAAGATAAATAAATAAACAAAGCTTGTAAAAATGATTTAAATTTCTATTATGGTAAATTAATCGGCGGTCAGAATCACAAATACGTAAAATTATAGGTTGTCTGGTCTTGCATGGTGGCTTAGTACTTAGTGAAACCTGCGCTTAATTGCTAACCCATTCCGTTCAATTTTGGTGCATCTGCGGTTAATGTCCACCCTGAGGAACATATTGATTAATTCTATAGCATGTGCTCTGTTCTACGCTATGGCGATTGGATAATAATATGATTTATTATTAATTTTTGACAACTTATTATCGTAATAATATGTGGCCAAGATACGAACCTTGCGGGATGTCCTATTAAAATTATAATTGATCCTTTAGTATTTTTTACTATAATAAGTTTCGTATTTGTTCGCACCAGTCGCCCGACTGGACTTGCATCTAAGAGTCATGTCAAGTAATCAGCAGTAATAATCTGTTATTTTCAATAACCTCCTAAGAACATCTCTTTCGCTACGGTCGAGTGAAAAGAACGAGATGGGAGTTATATTTTAGGGTTCAAATAAAATCCGGTCAAATCCGGGAGGACTGTCTTTTTAAAATAAAAAGTTGATAATTTTTGAAATTTCATTCACATTTTTCACTCAATTTTGGGTTAGGTTAGGTTAGGTTAGGTTAGGTCGACATTTTAAAAAGTCAAACTTACCTATTGAGCTAAAAATAAATACGCCTAAGAAGTTTTTTTTTAAAAGAAACCAAATAAAAACGAAATATATAATGAATTTGCGTAAAGGCTATATATATATATCTTTCATAGTTTCTGAGATACACGCCTGCAAATAGAATTCTTTGTTCATAAGTGAATCTGTACCTATTTAAATCAAATTTAATAAATATGCGTCAGATTCAAAAGCAATTATTAAAATGACACGGTGAAAAGGAAAAAAATTGATTTACACTAAATGCTTAAGGTAAGAACATATTTACTTTGATGAGAATTAAAGTGTTATTCAAACAGACATCATACTACTACTTTTAATCATAATTTATAAGGCTAAAATGCTTATAAAGTTGTCTGATTCTTTTGTATTGTATTTGTATTCTTTTGTTTTGGAAAATCTAAGATTTTCTTTCGCATTCATTTTTTCCAGCAACATGATAATATTTTTTTCAACAACTATGAGATTGAGGACTATGACCGTTGAGGATTTCCTTCGTCTGGAGCCATTCCAGGGTGTGGGATCAGGTCATGCTTACCATAAAAATGCATTGTTATCAGAACTGAACCGAAATATCAAACATCAAATCCGCAAGATAAGGGAAGGTGGTTCTAATTTAGCTTGCAACATTTGACCTACACCGTCGTACAAACGTTGCAAGCTCGTAAAAAAGTTTTCCAGCTTTAGAAACCATCCATTGGGGAAATAGTACTGTATCTTTTTACATTCTTCTTTTTGAGGTACGGAACCCTAAAAGATATACTTGAGATAAATATTCAGAAGACAACATTAAGCCATCTGAACTGATTTTGAAATATGTAAGAAGGCCTAAACGTTAAACCAGCCAAACTGCTTAAATTTCCCAAAAGGACAAACTGGGGTGTTTGATCTTTGGAAAGTTTTGATCTATCTTTGGAAAGTTTGTATATCGCCCTAATAGTTTGAAAAGTAAGGTATTTGACAATATCGATCCATCCGGTAATGGGCTGTACTATAATTTGGAAATCATTACACCGTTACTTAAACCATTAGAAAACTAAAGAGGAGAATATTAATGATTTACTATACAAGTGAACTTGATTTGTCTTGCCTGGTTTGACATACTTATCGTAATACTTTCGAAAGTTAATCTGAAGTAGTCACATTTTGGAGAATATAAAAAGGGTTATATCGGTATAAATACATAAGAAAAACAGTAAGGGGAGGTAATAGATAATATAGGGTGATGATTTTAGAGGCGTGGTTGTCAAGAAGAGATAAAACGCATATAATTTGATGTTATGGCTAAGAATTTAGTTTTATTATAAAGATAAGGGTTTGCCATTATGTTTTAAAAATGATTTCGGGTAAGTGGCCGCCGCGGCTGACTCGAACAAATTCCAGCCGAGTGGCCCAATTTTCAACCACTTTTTGCAGCAAGTTGGGCCTTATGTCAGTCAGCAATAACGCGCCGAATATTCTCTTCCAAGGCGTTAATCGTGTCCGCCTTATCTGTGTAGACAAGCGACTTCACATAACCCCACAAAAATAGTCCAGCGGTGTTAAATCGCACGATCTTGGAGGCCACGCCACCTTGTTCAGGAGTAAGTCTATTCATTATGAAATGGCAACCAAACTGAGCATAAATCAACTGACAGCTGTCAAAAACACCAACTACGAAAAAAGTAGTGCCAGATTGAAAACCACGCCTCTAAAAAAAACACCTATATAAGTAGAATATTTATAAAACTCTTTGTTCTCGACAATATTTTTTGGAACATCGATAAGATCTCGGTTGATGTGATCAATATTTTGATCACATATTTTTAGGTAGATTTCTTTGGAAAAGCTAGCTATTGCAATGGGTACCATCTCATGACTTCCAGAAAATGTCGACATATCCTCGCGCTCCACATCCCCTAGATCCCAAAACCACTCTTAGTTTAAAAGTTTTTATAAAAATTCTTGTGGACACGATAACTGCCATAATTTTATACCACTTTTAAATTGATACATAAAATTTAAGGGCACAAAATCTCGGTTAAGTTCGTTAATAGGCAAAATCAGACCAAGGGGGCTAGAACAGGGGTTTTTCTAAAAAGTGAAATTTTGCTATAACCTTCTTGGTGTATAAGATATATAAATTATTTAAATTTTATATTATCCTCAAATAAGGGCCTAAAACAAACTTTTTTGATAACACCAATCATAAAGGTGGGAAAAATTGGGTTTTAAATATTCAAAAAAACCATACCTCCCTTAATAGGCACCGTATCAGATCAGCTTAAAATGTTAACTGTAGGCCTAATTTCCCCACAATTATCCCCTACTTAGATCCGGGGAAATCTACCTCTGCCTTCCGGCATGGCGAAAAGATTTTTTTTGATCTCATGCAGCGCTTTTCCAGGTAGAGTGAGAAGGCGCGCTAGTCTCGTTTTTAAGTGGAACAGTTAAGAAGTAAAATGCTGTTGCAACTTAGAATGGCACACTGCTGTGAAATCGATCTCCACGAATTTAAGAACGAGGTGACGATCGAGAACCACCAGGACATTCCAAAAATACCACTATACATTTTGGGTAAATGCGGGACCTAGTTCGCAATAGATATAGTTTCTTTCACTTCACTCTGAATGTACCACTCCTATAAATAACATACATATATAGCCATACAACAAAATACATAGCATTCGAGCGCTCGTTTAAAGAATTATGTTCTAATTTTTATTTATTTATTTATTGACAATTACGTATATATGCACTCATTATATAAGTTTATATTACATCAGTGACTTTAGGTGCCAGTGCAACCTTTGTTCGCTGCCTTTTTACCTGGACTAAATTGGCCCGAGGAGATTGTGGTAGTCAATGGTTAAGGCGTTGGACAATTAACCCACAGGTCACGGGTTCGAATCCACCATCCACCATCTGTCCTGGAGACAGGCACATTTGGCCTAGTTGAGTAGGGCCCAAAATAATTGTTTGCATTAAAGAATTTAATTTGATTTTATTTTTTGACTAGTGCTAACTAACAATAGACGAGGGTTTCATATTTAAAAAAAATCAATAAAAATATAAACTATACGATTTAGTATAAATAAATAGTAAAACATTTTTTTTTTTTGACGGTCGTAATAGTTTAAAGATAGTATTAAGAGAAACAAAAATTTGCCAGGAAAATTGGGCGCGCCGCGCCTGCATATAATAAAACGGTAGGTACGCGATGGCACGAAGTCCTAGAGATGGGGAGCGACCCATCTCGAGTGCTGCAGGCATGAAATTGTCGTGCGCCCTAATACAAATACCTAGCTGCCAACCCGGAACAAAACCCGAAGTTCATCAGTTAGGTATTAATAATTAAGTAAGAAATACAAGTTTTATTTAGTTAGTTAGATGCAAAATTTTGTCCTTTCTCCAACAACCAATTATTTAGAAATGTGCTTAATACTTTCTTGTGTATAATCGATCTTCATTCCCTTTCATATTATTGTATGCTTGAGTGATTGAGTTACTTGAGTGCTTGTTATAGATTGTGCTTTTGATATATGCACTACTTCCTGATGTTCTTCAAGGTTTTTGTGCTGTGTATAAATGATCAAGTTCATAAAAAAAATTGCTTTGAATGTAGTACCTCCAAAACTGTATAAAGATCTTCAGACGGGGAGCGAAATGGCCTTTTACGAATTCGATTGTATTTTATACGACAGTCTGATTGATTTATTCATGACGAAGCCATTTTACCAGAGCAGATAGATCTTTTTCTTTTCGTAGACCAATCGTCATTGATTGCAAAACAGCGCTGTCATAACGGCGCGTGGGTTGGTGCGTTATTGTAATAGTTTAACAAACGAACATCGACATAGCATTTAGTTTTACCGATGGCTTTGTGTTGCCTGGGCAAGGAATGCGGTATCCGCGTCGTAACCTTCAAATTATCGGAGACGACACGCTAAACAATAGATCTATCTACTAATTCAGAACGGTGCGCACAGACCGAGATAATTAATTTCATGCGCCAACTTACTGATATCATCATATATAAAAAAAAAAGGTCAAGAAACTTTCGTCGCGTATAAATTTTAAGCATCGTTTGAAAAATATACATTTTTTGGATGGACGCTTTAAACTTTAAGGAATTTGTGTTCAACCATTTCAATTTTGGATACATGTGTAGCGTAATTAGGATTCCAAATTTGGAAGCCATATTCTAGACCACTATGCATATATAGGGTGATGATTTTAGAGGCGTGGTTTTCAAGAAGAGATAAAACGCATATAATTTGATGTTATGGCTAAGAATTTAGTTTTATTATAAAGATAAGGGTTTGCCATTATGTTTTAAAAATGATTTCGGGTAAGAGGCCCAATTTTCAACCACTTTTTGCAGCAAGTTGGGCCGTATGTCGGCAATAACGCGCCGAATATTCTCTTCCAAGGCGTTAATCGTGTCCGGCTTATCTGCGTAGACAAGCGACTTCACATAACCCCACAAAAAATAGTCCAGCGGTGTTAAATCGCACGATCTTGGAGGCCACTATTTGCAAACGTTGTTCAGGAGTAAGTCTATTCATTATGAAATGGCAAACCAAACTGAGCATAAATCAAGTGACAGCTGTCAAAAACACCAACTAAGAAAAAAGTAGTGCCAGATTGAAAACCACGCCTCTTAAAAAAACACCCTATATAAGAAGAACACGGTCTTTAGAGTGAAACCTGATTTAAATTCCCAATAGATTCGAAAAATAAATCCTAAACTTATTTTACAGTAACGTAGTGAAGTATTTAACATATACCACCTTACTATCTAACACAATTTTAAGGACTTAAAATACAATCAGTTGAAGGTATCTAGGAATTACAAAGCCTGAAAGAAAACTTGATTTTATTAAGGTTTCTCGTGAAGTAATCATGAGCACATTTGCCCGCATTCAGAAAGAGACGGTTTTCAGGGCAATAATCAGAAAATCTATTCAGGTCGTCCTGTAATTTATTAGGGTCTGAGGGATCCTTAATTTTAGAGAATATTTTCAAATCATCAGCATAACCTAATACTTTTGCAAAATATAGTGTTTAATTTTGCATACTTTGTAAATCTGTTATTGGGGTACCTCTTTACATTCGGGTACATTTTGGAAGTCAAAATGGAGTAAAGTTATCGAAAAGTCGCAGTGGGACGTTGCAATACATTTAAGTATAATAAGTGAATTAGCAAACAAATATTTATTGATAGTTTAATATACAACATAGAAACAAAACAGGAATATTTTTAAATATTAATTTTTAAAGCTCTGACATGTTATTGACAAAGTCATGACATAGTACTTATTGCAATTGGTAGGCTATCCTAATGAAATCTACTTAAAAGTGTCTGAAACGAGACAATGATGTTAAAGCTAGCGATCGGGCATCGGTTGGGGGGGGGGGGGGGGGGATGCTGGCCTTTTACCGCCTGGTAAGTGAGTAAAATAGAAAGGGATAGCTTGCGCCACTAGACCGAGACGCAAGCACGATTCACGTCCTATGATCTCTTGTAGTGATATTATAAACAACCATTCATCGATAGGCGTGGAAATTAAAACATTGCTTAAACGGCACTATTTGCACAATACATTTATGTCATTCCCTCTGAACTGCGCGCACGCGCTGTACAGATTTACAATAGAATCTGTCTTGTCCAATTGTCCACTATTGATGTACCTAATTAAGCATTTTGGAAGCGAGGAGCGTCGCTCACTAAAAGTGCTCACACTTATAAGGAAATTAAATTAATTAGTATGTCAATTGCGCGTAACTATTACGCACTAGCCCACAAATAGTAAGTAGGTTAGCACTAGCTCTGACACTCAATTTACAAGTCTACGACTCTCAGCTGAACGAATGCGACGAACAGGCAATCCTGGCATTAAATCGTAACAATAGGGTAGGATTTTTTTATCGATAAATTTATATATATATATTTTAATTTTATCGATTTAATAAATAATACGAACAGGTTAAATTCGTACCTAAGCTACTCTCGTAATTAAGGCACACTATATTACAGTTTACTATACTACAAAATATTAATAGTGTATTTATATTGTAGTATATTAGTATCGATGTTTATCGAATAATTTATTAATACAAAATAATTATCCACTTATTATGAGTGAATAAATTGAGGCAGTAATGATTCTGTCCGAGCGGATATGTGTTCGAATCCGTACGCAACACTAAAAAAATGGTTTTTAAAGGATGGACTATATAAATGCACATAGAATATAGTTAATTTTCATAATTATATAATAATTATGAAAATAAATAAAAATACTATAATCAAAACAAAAGAAGAAACCGGCCGGCCCCGGCCAAACCACTACAAATAGATGCCTTTTTTAAACAAATCGTTCTCCAATTGCACTCACAATACATTCGCTCGGCGAACATATCATTATTATAAAATATACATAAATTATAATTTAGATTTTAAAAACTTATGTGTATTGGGTTTACCCGTGATTGATTATTTTTCACCGTAAATAAAATTGATGTTTAAGAAATTGTACAAATTTCCTAAAATCAAATGAATTTTTAGAGACGTTTTTCTCGAAGACGCTTCACCCGTGTACTGTAAAAGAATCTTATATGACATAATGTGTATTCATTAACATAATACGTTTTGCAGATCACGCCTAATTAGATTACACCACTAAGATTCTAAAATACTGCGTGAAGATTCTATAATGGTAATAATATTTTAAAACTCGATGAAATGAAAATATCGTTATGTTCCCCGCACTATTGTGTCTGCAGACGGCCAAGTGATCGCTAAACAACGCCGATAAGCGGGCACAGCTTACTAATGAGAAAATAACATCTTAAGTGGCTCAGCCTTTGTGTCGATGGTCGATAAACGTCGCGAGGCGTTGACGCCTCACTCGACGACGGACCCGAGCTGAGGCGAGATGAGCTGAGCTGAGATGAGCTGAACTGAGATGAGCTGAGCGTGAATTTTCTTTTTGCAGGTCGAACAACTGCTTAGCGAGCTCTACGTCAGTAGAGTATTTGATAAAATATTTATCGAGAAAGTAATAATAGTAAAAATCGTATAATATATTTTAAAAATCTCTCGTAAAAAAACTTTTGTAACGATCGCTTGCATAGTCCGGTAACTTAAAAGAAAATCGATAATAAAACTTAAATTAAAAGAATTAATGGGAAAAACATATTAAAAATTATTTAGGTTTTAGTTAAATTAAGTTAATTTTGCTTGTAAATCACATAAGTAATTTTTAAGTATTTTGTTATATTTTATGCATGTTTAAATAAATTGTTTTTAGTTAAGATTAAGAAACCGGCAGATAAGACAATGTCTTAGCTGGATCTACACATTGATTAATAAAAGTTGCTTCTGGTAACATTAAAATTGAATTGAATTGATAAATCAAGGTTTCTTGAATCGATAAGATAAGAAAATGAGTAAATAGACTTTATTTTGTAAAAAATTTTTGTAAAAATACACTTTTGTTTAAATAGCGAACATATTACATTTTTTAAACGATACAATTTCATATCAAATTAAAAAATATTGGTGGTAATATACTACGATATTGGAAATATTGTATATCACTAATTATAGTTCCATATATTTCTTCGCAGTCGAGCAGTTTTCGGATTTATATTACAGATAAGTAACAAAAATTTGGGTTTTGATTTCAAGGATGAAATTATCAGTATATAACAAAGTTATAACGAGTATAATTATAGATTGTAATTGTAGATATGATTCACGTTCTGACATTCGAAGCGCACAAGATCTCGCTAGAGGTGTTTTAAACTATGTTTTCGAGATGATGAAAGGCAAATGAAAATTCACTAGACAACTCCTGTACCCGAAAGGACTGAAGGCTTGGGGGGAAAGTGACCAATTCAAAGTGCCGCGGATACTAGTTGGCTGGATGCCAATGGCGTAGACAGGTCACCAGCAACATATAACATATTTTTATTATGAACTATGCGTGTAAAAAAATTTCATGGCAAAATTATGTTACTTTTTTTATTTTAAGGTCAAATGCTGTACTTTTACTATATAAAATAAGTGAATACAAAACGAACACTTACCTTAAAAAAGATGCAACGCTTCCTCGATTTAGTATGCGAAATGAACTTTATTGAAATTAAACCACAAATTTCACCATTTGGTAAATTGGGTAAATTTTCACTACAACTGAATTGTTTTTTATTTTCACTGAGTCACTTGTCCCAAATAATTCAACGTTAGGACCTGGAAAAAAATATTAGTATCAATACATACCACGTGCCACGCCAATGTACACATAAATACATAGTATCAATAAAATTAAAATAGGATATATGGACATTAGGATAAGTAACAAAAAAATGTTTTCATTCACATATAAATTTTTTGAAATATTAAGTAGAATCGACCCTAATAAGCCTACAGCCTTAAGACTAAGAGATTTTATAATAAATCTCTCATTATTAATAATAATAAAACCGATGCAGTAAAAAGTTGATATTAGTGCAGAAACTGTATGAAACTTCTGCATATTACTTTCTTATTTCTTAGTTTTTATAATGATCTATAGTGAAGTCGTTCCTTTTATAAATTTTATTATTTATTTCTATATTTTCTAAATTATTGATCATTTTTTTTTTCGATTTTAGCTACTTTTCAAAACACCCACCTCAATGCAACATTCGAAGCGGAAATCTCCTTCTATTTTGAAGTCAGCTCAAAATCTCACCGCCTGTTCCAAATAGATCAGATTTCAGTAATTTTATTGAGTAGTTCGGAGTTATGATTTAAAAAACAATTCAAATTTTACAAAAAATAATCGTTATCATATATTTGTGGAAAACCGCGAAATTGATAAGATTTATACTGTCAAATTGAATCTGGAATACCATAAATCAGGTTTTTATTATTGTTGATATTCAAAATTGTTTGTCATTGTCATAACACTAAACATTTTTTTTTACGAGTTATCCTGTCATATCGTGTAAGGATATGTTGAGATAGTATATTTGAAATAAAATTCAAAGCTTTGTCTTATCTTTTATGAGGAAGAACTATTCTATAACTGAGAGGTGATCTGTCAATTACATAATAATAGTAACTTAAATGTTCATGTTTATAAATGATGCACGTGTCTTGAAAGTAAAAATATTAATAATTCAGTTATTTTGCGATTTTCCTAGAAGTTAGGTATGATGCTGCCTGCTAAAATAGTTTAAGGTAGAAACTTTTAAATTATATTTCTACCAAACTTCGAAATGCGCATTTCTGTATCAAATCAACTTCAGGCGCCAAAATCCGCCAAATTTGTTTGGAAAAGCATTTCCACCTCGTTTTTTTTATGTTTTAGTAAGTTATTTTTCAATTTTACAATTTGTATTCATATAATAATTATTCCGATGAGAAAAAAAACACAAAAATCAATGAAATTGGTATATAAGTACCAAAGTTAGGTGTTTTATTGAAATCAAAACTTTATTTAATTCATACTTTACCTAATTTAGTTCCTACTTTTATCATAATTTAAATATTTTTCTGTAACTTTCTTTTTATAAAAATATATTCTATTAAATATTGTTTATTTACAAATAAATAAATCTGTAAATTCCTATTTATTAAGGAATATTGAATTATTTGCTTTTATTGCATTATATTAATAAAAATCATGTAATAACAGTACAGACATTTGGAAAATTCGAATGCTTTTTAATATTTTTACAGATTGAAAATTTTCAAATAAATTATATAGCCAGAATGTTCAAAGAAAAATTAATCCTGAACGCACAGATAGTTGCATCGCTTGAGGTAATGCACGCTGGTTTAAATACAGGCCTGTATTTTATGAAAGCTTTTCACTCTCACCTACCTATCTGTGCGATATGCAATACGGTCAAACTTTCATTAAAGTAGTAAAAAAAATATTTAAAAAAGAAACAATAATTATGAAAAACGGTGAAAATGTAACGAATATGACTTATAATGAATGCGAAGTGAATGGTTTAATGAATATATACAAGAATAACTTACGTTCAACGTAGGATATATGCAAATGAAACGTCATGGTTAAAAATAAAAGGAAAAGTGTAAAATATATGCACATTACGTGCAAATCGTTTAGATATAGTAAAACTGTATAATGTATTGCTTAAATACCGTATTTAGATATTTTTTTCGTTAAAATAGGTAAATACCGTTAGCTTACCTAATATAAAAGTTTGACAGTACTGACATTTGGAAAATTCGGATGCTTTTTAATATTTTAAGGATTGAAATTTTTCTCAAATAAATTATACAGCCAGAATGGCCAGAAATATCACAAATACAATATATAATAGATATAATATGAAATAATTAAAACAATTTTAAAACAATATGTTTACCAATATACCAATGCGAACGCGAGTATATGTAATCACACACTAAATTGTCGAAATTGCATTTTGTATAATAAGACTGGTCGACCTAAAACTGAGTAAAATATATTGTTATGCCATTCGGAGCCATTAGTGATGTCATTCAATAACCATTAAATCATCGATATCTCTAAGGTATTTGTGATACTTTCATAATTATATGTTTGAGCTCATTTTAAACGCGTTAAGATACGTATCTATGATAAGTAAAGGTAAACGAACTTATAATTTATTATCAAATTACGAAAAATTATTAGCCTCGACCAAATTTACCGACCTATCGTCTATTCATGAGTGCCCGCGGGAACATTATTATTAATTTTGTATTAGTATGGCGTCAAACCGAATTAAGGCGAGGCCAAAGGATAAAAATATATTTTGATTAATTTCGAACATTTTTTTTATGGTTGGCATTTATTTGGTAACCATTAGATATTTAAAAAAAAAATATTTAGATACCTCGATTTTACGTCTTCAACTTAGTGAAGGCAGATTTTTAAAATTCAATTTTATTACTGAGAAATTTAATAAATGATAAACTGCTAATAGTGTTTTTTTAGTTGAATTGCTGTCTTATAAAAGATAGATACTTGTAAGGATGCAAGACTAACCTAAATCATAAGTTTTCTTCTCATCTCTTGTATCCGTTGTTTTTCCTCGATTAAATAAATAAATAAATATCAGAGCCTTAGTAAAATTGAAATTCAAAAGAAGGGTCTAGCATAGAAAAGTTTGCCTTAAATCAAAAAGTCCAAGCCTCTGTATAGTTTAAAGGAAGCTTATAAGCAGAACCTTATAAACACGGTACTCAACGCCGGTCCAGTGAAACGTGACATTTTGTACAGAAGCTATACCCACTCGAAAATGAGCGCGGAACTAGTTTTATTTATAATATCGGCTATAATTATAATTATAGTAAGCTATAATTAGTATGATATAAAAACACTAAAAATAGGTATGTCGTTATGGTTATTATTAAACAGCTTAATTAAAGCGATAAGCGACTGTTACATTGAACAGATGTTTCCAGCCTCCCTAACTAGACGAATCTCTACTAAGGGAAGCAGTTTTCTTTTCTTTTCTTAATACCCCACTTCCGTCATCCGATCGATGCTATTATAACATCTAAAAGCTATATAAATCAGTAAACAATACTTACATATACATTTCCATTACATAGAAATAAAACAAATATTTATATAAAATTGAGTAAAACATAATTAATATACACACATATATAAACAAGATATTATAATAAAATAAATTATGTTTGATAATATTAATTGTTATATTATCTGCAAAATTTCGACCCAAGATATAGGTCGCAACCTCGAAATTTCAACTAAAAGCAGTATTTTCAATACTAAAGTGTCACACCATGCGCGTAATACCCTTCGAAACATTAACTTAATGACGACTACACAATTATTTTGATTTGTGTCATGATGCCATTAAATTCAGTGTCACGAAAGCGATGCGATCGTCGCGTTCGCTCGAAATGTTGACAATTCGGAAACGTGTCGCTTCCGCCCTTGTTAAGGCGACTACAGAAGCAAAACAAAATCCCGAATCTGCCCGTTTTCCACCCCCCGACTCCCTTCTTCAAACCCCGCAGAGCGAAAATCTTTAGCCAATGGGATTCATTCTAATAAAACGGTCGCGACGCGAAGCGAGGCTCCAAACTTGTCGCCGCGCTGCCGCCGATATTTGACAATATGTACCCTGTTTCAGCATTGAATACCTGTTTCAATATCTGCCCTTTTAGTACTAAAGTCTTGAAACACTCTTATTATTACATGGAGTACGTTATACACGTTACACAATATTCTACTTCTATTTACAAAGTATTGAACAACGATGTCATTACAAAATATAAGTACATTATTTACATTATATACATAATATTCATAATTATTAAATGAGTTTAATAAAAAATCGGTAAATGTTACAATACGGCTCATGAATAAATAAAAATAGTTCATCAGATAATACAATGAATTTAAGTTATCTTAAATGTGTTAGGTAAGCTTCAATATGACTTTCTGTATAGAGTAGATGAAATATAGTACAATATAAATTCAGTAAATTTAGACGGTAAAACGATTACTTATAGTGCCTACCTTTGACTAAACCACCACCACCAAAATCTAACAAATTTAGGCAGTGTAACAAAATTATTAAATTTTGAAACACAAATTTCAAAACTGTAGCAGAAAACAAAACTTAGCAATTATTAAGAATTGTAATATAAGTGATAAGTAATTTACACTTATTAAGTGTAAATAATAAGTAAGAAAGATATACTTACCAAAAACAAATAAAAATTCGTTATTTATAGGAGCGTTGCTCAAACAATGTACGAATTGATAATTGCATCATGCAATAATTAAAACGTATTATAATGCGCAACAACGCCGAGTTGGAATCAGGGGTGCAACGATCGTTTGTTTGCAAATTAATTATTTGGATAGTATTTAATATGCACACGGTAAAATAAAAATATTTGTTACAGTTATAAAACAAACACAAGCCCAAAATAACAAACAAAGCAAAAACTACAAAGCATGAAAATAATAATATAATAAGAAAAATATTGCAAACAAATGGTCACTACAATAATTTAATAGGAAAAATCAGTAATAAATATTTATTTCTGTTAATATTTTAAGTAACAATAAAAATAAAAAAGATTTTTCTTATTTTGTTTTTTCATAATCTCCAAATCACTATAAAATAAATTTGAAACGCAGTTTTCCATGTGGACCTTGAGGTAATGCGTTAATTAGTGGCAAAATAATATATGTCTTAATATATTTTTCTTTAATATACAAACATACTATACAGTAAAAAAACAAGCAGAGTTACTGCTTTTGCATTGGTATAATAATTATAACATGACTGACATAACAAATAAAACCATTCGTTTTTACAGGTTTCCCCATAAACATGCAATACATGGAAACTAATACATATTTTAATACCACATTAAAGAATTTTGGAATTTTATGCACTCTAGAACAAATATTTAATAAAAAAATCCTTATAATTAGACAAATATAAAAATACTTTCGTAAACATGTGCGCATTGCTCATAGGCCTAATCCTCTAAAACTGCTAGTATGTTTTGATTAATTGTAAAAATGACAACCACCACTTAAAATATTAAAATAAAGATACTTAATTAATTGTTGTTTCAAACTTAACTAGACAAACATGAAATATTATAACGAAATACAATTTTTGGACATAACACTTTTTAACAAAGGATGGAAAACCGTTCCAAATGCAAGCTTGACAGAACGCTTCGAGAAAACTTCGTATGCGAGAATGTTTCGTTTCAATTGTATCAATTGTTCCATAGAAATTAAATTTATCAAATAAAAACATTCGATGGTAGGCCCTTCGGGCCTTATTTAGTTTGTCGCCGTATGTAAATGGTATTCGAGTCATTTCTATGTATTTCACGTAACAGTCCTTCTAATTCTTTCTATAGAAATTAAATTTATCAAATGATAACACTCGATGCTAGGCCCTTCGGGCATTATTAACTAATTCGTCGACATTATTAACTAATAGACTATGGTCACTTTTATATAGTGTTTATTTTTAAATTGTCCACTGGATTGCCTTATTAGGAATCAAACGGGAAGTTATTATAGATAATGAGAATCCGAAGCAATTCGTGGTTAATAGTAGGAATGGTGCTAGAGGCCGAAAACATGTTCATCCCAAAGGTAGATAAAGCATTGGCCGCTTTTTATTGTTAAAGATAATAAAAATAGATGTTTGAACCTCCACCTCATATTCGCATTCAAGAACATTTGGAGTAGTTTCAGATTCAGCCAATCCTCTAGCCTCTTCATTGGTGAAATCAGAGTGATTGTGGTTTGCCTAAAATAAAAAAATATATATTTAAAATAGAATCATTCAACTTAAATTTTATGTGTGTAAGAATATTTGGAATAAATATTAAATTAAATTAACTCACTATCGTTGTGGCGTTGGCCGAAGAATCATTAGAAGACATCAATGTAATGTACTCTCCTGGTTTTCTCTACATTGGGATTGCATTCGTAATCTGCAACATTTGAAAATATAATAAATCAATCATCGTTTTCAAATCGCTTGTTTTTACATTATTTATATAGCATAACATCGATACAAATGCTGAAGTAAAGCTCGTTTAATGCGTTTAAAAAGGAACTTGTTTAATTTTTAAAAATTATTTAGATTATATAGTATAATAATTTCATTAAAATAAATAATATTATGTCATAAAAGTATCTAAAATAAAGGCAAAGTACACTACAGATATGTTGTTTTGAAGTACCTATCTACGGATAACTATAATGTATTTAGATAATATGATCACACTATAATAATGTCTTTCGCTCGAGATGTGCCAACCCTGAATCAGTCAGTCGCTCGCAAAATTCCGAGAATTTGAATCGTCAAATTGTTCGACGCATCGGCTAACTTTCACCTGACGACAATATTTTATAAATATCACATCAGCCGTGGCATGGCCTTGACTAAAACTACTTCTTAGGAATAATGGTTTTTTTCGCGCGAAAATGAATTTCAAAATAGGTATAAAATGTAGTAAATCTATATATATATTTATATAATAGTTATACCATTTATAGCTCAAGCACGACTGAATCGATTTTTATGATTTTTGATTTGTTGGATTTGTCTCCGCCCCGAATAGCAGAATAACTATTAAAACATCAGAAAAAAATCACAACAAAAAAATATAAAGAATGCACATTTGTTAATAATTTAATGCACATAATAAAATATCATAACATGTATTGATTACGAGGCGGTACAAAGTTCGCCGGGTCAGCATAATTATATTAAAATAAAAAATTGTAAATTAAAAAAATAATCAAGTACCAGCAAGTTACCAGTTATGTTGACCTAGAACTAGATATTTCAAAGGTCGTTAGCTTTCTAACAAGGTTAGAGTTCTAAGAAAGGTTTGTTTATATTATATACTAATTTTAAAAATTCTCATTACAAAAGATGATAATAGTACATTATTTATATTCTCTTGATCTACATAGGAAGTTTTTTTTTACTATTTTGGTAAATAGGTATGTACATATATAGTAAATAACTTTGAACTTTTCATTCACAATACGAAATTAGTAAAAACATAAAATGGTAATAATTACAAATACAAACCTATTTTCCTGTAAGAGTAATCCTTGTTTTTTTCTAATTGCTGACTTTCTGAATGAACAACGCCGCTTCGTCTTGACAACTTTATTTTTACGTAAATAAATAGGCAACGAAAATTGAAAAACAAACGAGCGCAGAAACAACGTCTAGTCACTGGAGCGGCCAAAACCGCACTGATTGGATTACTAAGAAAATAATCTGAGCTGCAATGCGCCGTCCGCAAAAAACGCCCGTGCACAAAGAACAGAAAGGTGTAAACTCTATAGCGGACATGAATGGCGTTTATAACATAAACCACGGCCTACCATTTTGTATGAAATATTGATAGCATTTAGTTTTTTTTTTAGAAAAATAACGAATACATTTTTTCAATTTTTTCTTTTTCCATTAATAATACAAGAACATATATTTTCCGAAAATCTAAATAATTTTGGCATTTAATTTCATTTTCATATATCAAATCTAAAACAAAAATCACCCATTTTAGGCCAACTTTGTTATTTTATTTCTAAGTTGTTATACCATATATCGCAAATTCGACAGGTAACTCCCTCCGCGACTCGATTATCTTCAATAAAATATTTTTATTATATATGAGATGATTCTGGATTCAGAGATAGTCGACATCAAAAAATGATGTTTCAAAAACATTGTGGATTTGTTTTTTTTTTTATGTTTTTTTGACAATGTTTAAAGAAGTTTTCTATAGCTATTTCCCTAGAATAATAAATGATATTTAATATAAGTAAAGTAGATTAGTGGTATTTCTTCTGAATATGCACGCAACATACTTTGAAAACCTGCAAAATTCGCATTTTGATAACATTCAGGTATGTAGGCGCCTTAACATTTAGCACCGTCAACTCTTCCTGCTAGCGCCTAAAAACGTACGCACGGCGCAAAGCGTCGAGCGCAGTACGGCGTGAAATCTAACGACGTCGCGGCGTCGCTATCGAAATCACTCGCGTGCATCGGAGACGTCGATGTCCGCAGTCGTGCGCGTCTCGCCTGAAGTCGATGTTTGTGTCCCTCCCTATACTAGGGCTAGTAATAATAATAATAATATTTCTTTATCCTTTTTCTGAATACAAATATGTTCAAGTTACAATTTTACACGATAAATATACATTTTACAATAATAGTTGAAGTAATCTACCTTCAATTATCGTAGGTACACTCAGATTAACAGTACTAGGCGGACTTTTTATTCATAGCGTGCCAAATGTGTGTGTGTGTGAGCCCGCTAGTTGCCAGGCTAAGAGGACTGTGCTATTGCACTAGGAAAACCTGTTCTGCAATAGCGACAGAAGCGCGTATACTATATTGTATTAATGTTGGCGCATTACCGATCAATATAAAGCTCTATTTTTTTTTATTATATAATGTCATTTAGTGAAAAATAAAGTGTATGTAAGATATAAAAATTACAATTCTATAAAAAGCGTAAATCAAGAAAAAATAATAATTTACTATAATATAAAATTATCCTAGGCCTAAATTTTTTTAAATATTAATTGTACATTTTTATTTTAATTGCTAGTAACATTCCGGTGCATTCTGCACTCTTCTAGCGAGCATCTCCTCGTATAATGTTTATTTTTAGACTCGAACGATATAATTATTATTAATTAGTTTTAAAGAAAATTCTTACTAACCTTATTTTTTAAAAAGGAAATCAATGGATACAAGAACTGAAAGAAAATATTTTTAAATAGAGATCATTTAGGATAGTAATACACTTAAGCATTTACATAATATAAAATGGTTTATTTTGAATAGAAATTTGTTAATATTAATATATATTCCCAACATTGAGAATAGTGGCATATTCACACTTGTATGTACAACTATTAACATTAGCGGTCGAAATTCGACCGTAATTCATTAAACTTTTAAGTTTGAGTATTATTGAGATTATGATACCTCTATAATATGGTAAGTATACCTCTATAATCATTGCTTAAACATATTTTTTTTTATTTTGTTCTATTTGTTGCTGCGAGCGTGTACAAATACCTCATAATCGTGTTTCCATTAATCCCCTACAATACCTATTTAATTTAAAATTTAATGTTTGTAACAGTTGATAAAATAACACAATTTCAGCGTGTATTAGTATTTACAAACTATTTAAAAATGAACATTTGAAATCGCACAAAATTCACAGCTCGGAACTCATTCAATCAGCTGTCAGTAGTATGAACGTATTATTTTATTTAATTTAATATATTTGTAACACATATTATAGATAAATTTGAGCTTTCAGCACTCCTTCTCCATATAAACTTTAACTATGCCATATCTCACAGTTTTCTCTTCACGTAATAGCACATAGATAACAGTAATATTTAGACTACATAAAAATATTGACGGACAAAGTGACAGTAAAGTTATATAAAAATAATGAGAGAGGATATAATTATATTATAGCATTAATCTTTAAAGATACTAGCACATTTTTTAAAAACTGTAACCCTCGAAGTAACCGCTCTTCTTTTTTAGTCAACCGTAATCAACGATCTGTTAAACACAATAACTCATCTAATATACAATATTGAATATTTGCTTAAGCTAAAATGATTTGAACGGGAGATGCTGGTACGTAATTCCGGCCGTCTCAATTAAATATGCAAATATCCACTCCGCCCCTATTGATGGCAGATCCTTTGTAGGGTTTGGAAATGGAGAAACTGCCTAATGCGATAATGTCATTTGAGGCCCTATTAGATTATTACATTTATGAAGACTACCGAAATATTCTGAGGTGCCTATCCGCCCTTAGTTTAATTTAGTACCTGAATCTAATAATACCAAAAATTTGGCTACGAGACATTGTTGTAATAAATTAAGATGTTAAAATGTTTTTTACAGGTATGTACAACACCTCAATGACACCCTGACAGTAATTTACGGTAAATAGTAAATTGCTTTAAATAAGTTGATAAGATATATTTTCGGTGACTTCGGCTTTCAGAAAGTTAAACAACAAATAGATGCACTGCACAACCAAAACAAAAGCTGATATAAACAAAGTCCTTGGCGATTAATCTTAAATGTCAGTTTACCCAGCATTCAAAAATTCAAAAGATCTGACACATGAAATATTTATTTTTACCTAAACATATGTTTTATTTTAATTTTTACGTTTACGTTTAAAACTGGTCATCATTGAATCATTTTAATATCGTTATTAACTGACTAAAAACTTGCCGAGAAATGTTAAATTTTCGTTGGTAAGAAATTCTATTTTGCATGCCTAAATATAAAAGCAGTGCTGGGCAACATAACTGGGTACAATCGATCATGCAAAGCCCTCAATAAGATCAATCATATTGTGTACCCTCATTAAATGTGTCCTTGCCCACGTTTTAAAGGATCATGAATATCGACAAATTAACACTCATTCGAGCACACCCCTACGCATACGCACAGACCCACCCACACAACTAATAATAATCCTTTCTTATTATTATTAAATGTAATTTATGGTAATATAAAGCAAATATTTCTTGTGGACACTTTTTTTTTATTTGTAGTGTGTATTTTTTTTTTCTGTAATGACTGCTGGTTTCCATAATAAAAATAAAATGGGAAAACTAAGCATGCATATATGTGCTTCCAAAAACATGTAACTTCTGAAGAAATGCTATCTCATGCTCACAACACAAGCCAACGACAAAGAGTGGGACATCGCGAAAGCAGAAGGCAGACTATAGGACAGACACTACACATTTCTAGCATGTAACATGTAACATATCATTAAAAATGTCCGACTCTGAAATGAATCACATTTTACGCAAATTCACTAAAAAATCTTTAATCAAATTTATTATCAAAACTACTGGATAGGATAATTCGTTTTGACAAAGCCTTAACATTAAAATAATTCCAGCCCGACTATCAAAATTCAACCTTTGACCACGCATCAACAGATCAACTATTTATAGGGTTACATATATTCAAGTACTAAATACCTATAGAACTACGGATTGATTAACATATTTATATTACTGATAGGTATAATATGATTTAGCGCCGACTGCGTTGTTTGTATTAAATTGCATGAAGGCAAGTTTAGTAAATTTCCCAATTCTATGGTTTTTAAAAAAAATCCTTTTTATAAATATCTTTCTAGTTTAATTACTTAATATAATATATAAAAATACATTATAGTAATAATATTACTTTTATCATTACTATCTAAATGATCATAGATATTTATTTGACTTTATCTAATTGAAATGTCAAACGTAATGATGCGCGTGCATGTGTGTGTGTTGGTGGGTATAAATAAAAAATCAGATGTTTAACTATTATGGTTAACGACGACATTAACTTTGACATTATGGAAACGTTCTCTATTCAAATATTCGTATTTATGCGCTAATGACGCTTTGTTCGTAAAAACTTTAATGGCGTCGAATGCTGCGCTTTATCGAACGGCCGGGGCAGTTTCGATAAAATACATTTTAATAAACCTTAATCTAAATGCGTTTTCAATATTAAATTAAATAGTTATCTTTTTGGCGGGAAAATAGTAGTTTATAAAACAACTACTTTACCTGTCAAGCGTCCGTCTTTGTAACGCAAAACTTAGAAATACATTTTTAAATATTGTCAAAAAATAGTTTTTTTTTGTCGTTATCGTAATATTAACTCCAAAAGTTAAATTAAATTTTTATATATTTATAACTTCATCGAAATTGAATGTATTTTTTTATTAACGACAAATCCCCAGACAAAAAAAGTGACACATTAATTTTTGAGGATATATATGAAAATACGAAAAAAAATTAAAAAGTAATAAAGAGTTCCTGTACCTAAAGTTCCTCAGCGCCACGTTAAAACTAACATCCTGCGAATAATTTAATATACATAATTACATAAGGCAAGTACTTTTACTCTCAATCAATTAATTAAACATTTATTACTGGCTGTTTAATTTTACTCGCGGTTTTAAGAGCCTCATTTTTTAGTGTCAAACTGATCCTAAAATAATTATAAATCGATAAATTTGAATAATTTGTGCTTCAAAAATATTGCAACGCAATGTTTCTATTTCTGTCGAAGCTATTTCTGGGCTGAATAATTTGAGCTGTTGTTAAGTTATTTAACTTGTGTTGTGTATTTCAGTTGCTAGGCAACCGAAGCTCACGTCATCGGCATTGAGGTCGATATTGGCCTGTATGCTGTAGGTTTCGTAGGTAAATGGGCACCAGTTATGTATCCATACTCGTTGCGTCCAATCTAGATATTGAGATTATTATAAGGATGGAGCTAGCGCGAAAGATAATAATACAAGTAATCGGTATTTCGTACCGAAATGATATAAACGTTAACGCTTAATAAAACGGGTATTTTTTTTTACTATCCAAAATTTTTTGTTAATACATCTGTTCCATTGTTTTGTGGTTAGATTATATTATTTTTAGATAAAAATGCTATACTTTTACTGCTTCACAGTATTTTTCACATTAACTACATTTCTATTGCTTTTTTTTACTATTTTTATTTATTTTAACACTTAACTTTTTAATTTAAGTTAAATAGCGAATAAATTAGTAGATAAAAAAATACTATTACATTAAATTAAAACGCTTTTGTATACAAAATAGCGTGAAACTAATTAATGTTCAGTAGTAAATATATCAGTGCAACATGATAATCACCGAATTATAGTCGAAATTAGTGGTTCTTTATAATTACCTAACCTAGGTCTTATGAAAGCTAAGTTAGGTGTCAGAGAGACCTTCTCTGATTACTCTTGTTTTTATAGTCTTTATTTAGTTCAATTGACATTTTTTTTTGTCCATTTTAAATGCGACGCATATTACTCAATATAAATATATTGTGTGCGTGTATTAAAAAAATATATATTATAAGTTTAGCGGTACAACGATCCAAAAACGGTTAAAAACTAGGCTTTGGCTATTTCCCAGCGTAGAGTGTCTCTCTATACGATTGTATAGATGTTACTCGCAGGGGTGGATCTGGAAAAAAATCTTGGGGGGGGGGGGGCGGTAAAATCAGACACAATGAGGTGGCGCAGAATAATGCCCGCCGCGGGGCCTAGATGTTAGACTCTGTTTTTTCCGGGTTGCGTATGCTGCTAAGATTGAATTGAAAACGCATTTTGATGGTCGCCGTGTTTTTAAACCCATTTTTATTAATTTAAAATAAAATAACAACTTGATTGATCCGTCCACATATTTTTTTATTTCGTAATGTATTTTTAGGTACCAGGAAAATGTTCGTTTGCAACGCTAAGAAATTGCTGATTTATGAATATTTACAATATTGACAATATCTGAATTTATTCTTCTTGTGTAAAGATTTTTTGTTTTTCTTTGTATAAAACATAGTTTCAGTAACTATTAATATCTATAATAGTGTGCAAAATTTTATAGAAGCATCGTGCCCTAAACAATATAACAAGGTAACAAACGGAGGTTATTAATATCATATAAAATTTTTTACATACTTTGCCAGCAGGTAAATGTATAATAAGTGTTTGATTACTTACTCAAATTATTAATTAATTAACAGTTTTACATAATAGTTTATACTAAACATTTATTACTGAAGAATAATGAATACCTTTATGTTATATTCAAAGCTTATAGACGTCTATTTTTATAGTTAATGATGAATCAACATTAAGAATATAACATGGCAGTACTATGTACTATAATTCGTTAACTATAGTTTGTTTCGATTTTATTGTGCAATTAAATTATACAATAAACATATATGTACATATTTTTCAAAATATTTTTACTATTGCTATAAATCATGTAATCCAAAAATAACTTTTATTTTTTATTATTTATTAGATGACTACTCAATGAAGGAAGTTATAATTTTTATATTTCCACTA
Source organism: Neomicropteryx cornuta (assembly GCA_020383195.1). Lineage (NCBI taxonomy): Eukaryota > Metazoa > Arthropoda > Insecta > Lepidoptera > Micropterigidae > Neomicropteryx > Neomicropteryx cornuta. The sequence goes on from JAHKQU010000030.1 coordinate 825,891, forward strand.
ATAAACTTTTACTTTACAGAGACGGTGTTGACAAAATGCCAGTAATAAATATTTTATTATCTAACATTTATTTTTAATGTTATTTATTGTATTTCGTATGTGTGCACCTATCTTTATAGTCACCATAATGTGTGCTACCAAGGCAGGAATAAGAACTATTGAAAGTAGTCAAAATTACCTAGGATTTGTTTAAACTGTAGGCGTCAATAACATAATAAATAATTAATTACAGGCACGTACTCCAGGTGCTAAAACAATAGGTAATAAAATTGTGTTTTTATGAACGTCATTTTCTAAGTGATCAAAAAAATGAATTGCAAACTTATGTTTAATTATAGATGAATAATAATTCAAAATTTGATTCTTTAAAGATTTAACTGATTTTAAATTAAACTGGTGAACGGGTAAACAATTCCTGTGTAAACACAAATATTAGTAGAGTTAATTTCTGGGGTTTCTTTTGAATGTTGATTGATTGGTTTGATTGATTGGTTGATTAGATATTTGGTAGGGACAACCGACTGTCATAAAACTCCCGGAAGGACTGCTGTTATGAAGGCTCAATCATAGTTATAACGACTTGATCAATAATATTATCATGTTTCTTACTTAACTGTTAACCAAAAATATATTTCAATATTTATTGACGTGACATTTTTACAGTATATTTTAATTTAACACTTATAGTCAACATTTTAAGTATTAAACATAATATATATCAAGACCTTCTTTCGTACTATATTTCATTCAACAATTCGAATAGGTGTAAATTTCACGCCTCCGTTGTAATTGAATAACGGTCAGCTTATAGCTTTTCGACTATACTTTATTACTTTTGGCCATTGTTAGTTTATCGACTACAGCGTATTCCACCGGATGAATACAGTCGGAGGAATGAAAAATTTAAGTAGCGATAGATACAGATAGTGATCAATATATTATTATGTGTTTACGACTGTACCTACACTGAAAAAAAATATTTTAGCGAAATGTTTGGTTGTTTAAAAATTTGCACGAGCAGCGAGATGGTTGCAATTTTTGGTTAGATGGTTGCTACGGCGACAAGAGATGTAGTTAAAAAATACTTTAGCAAAAACATTTTGCTATGATTTCAAAACATTATGGCGTCGTCGCTGACGAAATATAACGACGTTACCTGAAAATTTGGTAATAGCAATCATAATATTTTGTTGTTTTTTATTATTACCTTTTATTTTGATGAGATTCAAATCAAAATGGCGGTGTGGAGTGAGTTTTTGATCGTGAAATTTGCGGTTTGCAAAAAATATCGTAGAGATAGCTAGATATTACGTTAAAGACAACCAAAAATTATGGTACCTACATTGAGAAGTATGAGAAAATTATGGTACTTGCAACTAAGTAAGTTTAACAATAATCGACGTGTAAGTCAAACAAAAATTATTGCTGTCACTATATCAACCATTTTTTATGGTTGCCAATACAATATTTTTTCAGTTTACTCAACGAAATAATTGTCCCTGATTATGTAAACTTAAGGATGAGCGGGAAAAACCTAACAAGTATTATAATTAGTTAAAAAACAATGTTTTTTCGTCAACTGTACCTCAGAAACAAAAATCAGTTTGGCTGTACGAGTGTGTTAGTAGTCATCTGTGTCAATATTTTCATGGTTTTAAATAGTTACTAGTTTAAATAGTTTAGTAAAAAGTTCAAGCTTAATTAGTGTAGCAAATCCTAGTTGTTCAGTCCTGAAAGTCAATAATAATTAACAGTCCGAATACATCGCTGCGACAATTTCTCTCCAAGGGACTCCTCCGTACGAACCCACGCTTCGTTAATAATGTGCTCTGTCACACATTTTTTTTTTTACAAAAGCCCTTCGAACACAAACAAAATTTCCATCAAAGTAATATCGGCGAAAGTTTGAATCAACTAACGAACGGGTTAATATTAAATGTTTTGTAAGGACATCTTCTTTAATTTTTAACAAGACCTCAAAACAAAGAAATATACAAAAAATATGCACTTACGAGGTGAAAAAATAAAAATAATTCAACGGAAAACGTACTTTTTGATATATTGCTGGACGTAACTTTATGAAACTAATATAGGATCAACCCTGAAATATTCCCTATCCCAATTAAAATAAAAATTTCCAATCACCTAAGTCACTATGGAATAATGAGTGAAACCATAAACCTCGCATTGAGGAACTTCTTATATTTGCGTCAAATCTTGTAATATCTACATATGAATACGCGAAGGGGAAACTTGTACTCCTTTTAAAACAAAATGGCCCTCACGGAGGAGTGTGAGATTTGGCATAGTAATAGTTAGTGCAGAAAGCTAATATTTATCTATAATATGTATTTAAATTAAATAAAATTTAACATTGTTTACCTTCTTACTACTGACAGATATGGTGAATATTGTGTGATTTCGAATGTTTTTTTTTTCAATATTCTGTCAATGTCAATATAGTAAGTAATATCAAGGCAAAAAGCGTAAATATTAAGTTTAAAAGAAGTGAGTACATTTTATTATTTTAATTTAATTTACATATTACATTTTTTTTTACAATCAGATAATCGCACCAGCTTCCCTTGTGCCCGGACATAGAACATTGACGGGTCAAAGAATAAAATATATTTTTGCATTAAAGTGAAATGATAATAGAGCAAATGCAAATTTAATTAATTTACAAAATGTTACCGGCCTTAAGTCAAAATGAATACTTCAAATCATTGTATTATAGACTTACTTCACATCCTTTAATAAGAAAAAGCCAAAAAATTATTTTGAAACATTCGTAAACACAATTCAGCATTTGCTATGGTTAGTTCAGAGCTAAAATTTTGGATTGACGTATTTGTATATATTACAGAAATTATCAATATTAACGATTTAATTTGTTTAGATAAAATTTAATAATACTGTAATAATTTAAGCGACTTGTAGCTACTAAGTGAAAAATATCTGTGCTTTATTTTAGTTACCTAGAATGTTTAAAAAAAAAAATGCTTACTTAGATATGTCATACCTCATACTTTAATGTTTATGCCCAATGTATATATATATATCACTACTTCACTATATATAAGATATGTTACTATACTACATGTAGTGTTACACTACATATACATATGTGTGTTATACTACATGTAGTATAACACTATTTTTATATTGAATATTTATTTATTTATATCGAATATGTATTTACCTATATATTTAATAATGGTTTATTCATTTCATTTATTTGTTATTTTTTAATTGTTTTATTTATTCATTTTATTTTTCATATATTAAGTGTTATTGAGTAGACACTTAAATTGTATTCATGTGTGTGGGTGTGTATATTTGTGCCTTAGTTAATTTTTATATTTTCTCAGGGTTTTGCGCTGGTTTATTGTATGCACTGTAATACCTCATATATAACCTTCCTTAGAACAGGTAACTCTTACCTAGTTAGGAAGGTTATAGACTTGTACTCATCGGCCAACATATTTCTTTATTAAAAAAAAAAAAAAATTGTGTTGTGCCGTAACGCGAGCATTGCTCATGTCACTCGAGGGTCTTTGCGAAAGGCGAAGGAAGTCCTCCACGCTGAGCTGAGGACGACCGTTGATTAAAAAGGCGCCAAAGGGAGAGCTTTTCCGTGTACATCAAGAAAGGGGGTAGGCACTCCTATCTCCAGACTGTCGGAATAGCTTAAATGTTTTCGTTTGCAGAGTCAATTAATTAAGGCTAAAGGCACGCTTTAAGGCAGAAATAACAACGGCGCTGCACTGGGAATAATTAGATACTACTCCAAATAGTTACAAGTTCGTTCTCATAGATCTTACTTTTAAAAAACTTCTTAGGAACCTAACCTCTAACCCTGCATTTCTATCCTTTCAGCTCCGAATACTTCGCATTTAGATACATGTTTGATGGATACAGATATATAGACCATATTAGGACAGGTGTTTAGCACCTGCCACTATGCCACTAAATGCGAATTTAGTTAAAAGGTATGCTTGGATCTTCAAAATTTAATACTTATACGAATTTATTTAAACATTTTTTTATTTTTACCTTATAATACTATTTGGATGTTGTGTTAAAAGTTTATTTACTATACTTTCTATGTTCTTCTTTATTATAATATATATATTAATACGTAAATGGCAAACTTGTACCCCTATTGCGCGCACGGAGGAGTGGCAGATTTGGCATAGTTAAAGTTTATATGTATTACAAATAAATTAAATTTAATAAATAAAACGTTCATATAGCTGATTGACAAAATGAGTTATGAGCTGTGATTTTTTTGTGATTTCAAATATTCCTATTTCAATAGTCTGTCAATGTCGAGTAAAAATAATTAATAATGCCATCTTATTGGTTACTTCTATAAATGACAAATCTCGTTTTTACATCAAAAAATTAAAACTGTCAATAAATTGTATTAAAAAAATAAATGCAAATAGAAGCTATAACTGTGATTTTATTTTTCAACTCTAATAACATTAAATTTTAAATTTCATAGGTATTGCAGGGAAATAAGGCAAGCACACACTAATGAGGTATTATTACAACTTAAAAGACTAATGAATTACGGTCGAATTTCGACCACTGGGCGGCCACTAGTAAACGTTCTATGTAAAGTAAATATTACAAAAAAATAAATAAAATATAAAGTAAATATTACAAAAAATACATATAGTTTTAATCACGTTTTATTATTTTTTGTATGATTAATTTGATTTGTTCACTGCTTTTGTTCTGTTTATTGACAGAACAAAGAATTTATCATCGAATGAAAACTAAATTTGTTTTAAATTTTGTATAAAACTAATCGATTTATATGATTTGTAAAGTTCATTACTGATTTATATTAAACCTACCAAGTAACATACTTAATGTATTTATGGCATTTTTGAAATGTTTACAAAATTAGAAATATATTTGACGCCAAACAAATAAAACATAGTAATAAAATCATAAGAAATTAAATTAGTAATGGAGATTTTTTAAATATTTTTAATTTTAGATTTTGGTAGGTTTATCAAATCCAGTGAAATATAATAATTATTTGATTTTATTTATTTATTTTGATTTTGATATCTTTTTACGTTAATTTGGAGCATTTGGTGTTTATCCTTCGCCGGTATTTTGAAAGCGGCGTCAAACTAATGTTCTAAAACAATTTGGTACTTCGGGTAATCGATGACCTATGAAATATACCTAAATTTGCTGAGCAAGACATCTCCCATTTTAAAGGTACACATTTGGAGGGAATCCGCTTCTATCATGAGGTCAGTTCGCCATCCATCTTATTCTCTTCCCGCGTTCCTCCTGTCAGTTGGCGGTCGCCGTTCCAGCATCGCTCAATATCGCAGCTGGAATTGCGTCTATAGACTAGCTAGACCCTTGTTTGAATGCGAATTACATCATTTCATAATCCGACCTTAAGTAATACATAAGATCGCTCTTAAAAGGGAATAATGTGGAGTTGAATCGATACAAGTGTCCCAAGGCCATTCCCGAAGACTTAGCAGGGTCTTAATATTCCCTATTACTATATAAAAAATGCGAAAATTATTTTTGGAACAATAATATCAACTTTGATAGTGCTGAAGTATTAAATTATTATTGTTTTTTTAATAATTGCTTTGACCGTAATATACAATTATTTTGGACCCTAATCAACCAGGCCAAATGTCCCTGTGCTAGTCAGGTGGCAATGAAGCGTTAAAAATGGTATGAGCATGTGCGGATTTGAACCCGCGACCTTTCATTTTTTCGATTTGCGATTTTTTCAAAAAAGTGAAATTTTGCTATAACTATGCTAAGATATTTAATTTATTTAAATTTTATATTATTCCTCAGATAAGGCCCTAGAACTTATTTGTAAACTTTTTTGATAGCACCAACCATTGGTCCTAGTGGTGGGTTAGTTTGCGCAGAGGTTGATACAACTTCGTACAAATGCAGTCCGCCTATCCCCTACTTTGATCCGGTGAAATCTACCTCCGCCTTCCGGCGTGCCGAAAGGGATTTTTTAAATCTGTAATTGGGTAATTTGTCAATAATGCCACTGGCTGTTTGGTTTATTTATAAAAGAAAATATTTTCTATTGTATTTATTTTTTCCGAGCCAGAAATACAACTTTCCTAACGAGCAGACGTTTGCCTTGTAATGATATCTGTAAACATTCATTCGCCTGGTTGTAATCAAAATGATACGAAGATGGTAAACATAGTCTTCGTGTTAATCCAATCAATGCACGCGGAATTCGTTATCTATGGGTGTTTTTTTTAGAAGCGTGGTTTTTAATCTGGCACTACTTTTTTCGTAGTTGGTGTTTTTGACAGCTGTTACTTGATTTATGCTCAGTTTGGTTTGCCATTTCATAATGAATAGACTTACTCCTGTGGCGTGGCCTCCAAGATCGTGCGATTTAACACCGCTGGACTATTTTTTGTGGGGTTATGTGAAGTCGCTTGTCTACGCAGATAAGCCGGACACGATTAACGCCTTGGAAGAGAATATTCGGCGCGTTATTGCTGACATACGGCCCAACTTGCTGCAAAAAGTGGTTGAAAATTGGGCCTCTCGGCTGGAATTTGTTCGAGTCAGCCGCGGCGGCCACTTACCCGAAATCATTTTTAAAACATAATGGCAAACCCTTATCTTTATAATAAAACTAAATTCTTAGCCATAACATCAAATTATATGCGTTTTATCTCTTCTTGAAAACCACGCCTCTAAAAACATCACCCTATATATTTGATTTTATGTCCTGGCCGAGTATACTAAGTCAGCAGTATACTTTTGAGGGGTGATTCTGAACATACAACTTTTGGTCGACAAATTTGTAAATAAATTAATTAAAAAATGAGTCGTATTGACGAAAGTTAATGTTGGGTAGTTTCCCTCGCGCAAATATTGTAATGTAGGCCAATTGGATAGGTTAGGTTAGGTTCAATGGATTTATTTCTGTTAGCCGTATGAAAACTTGTTGAGCAAAGGCTGCTCAGATTCATGCTCAGAATAACTCCTCAAAAATACCCTGTAAATTTATTTTTCGCTCTCAATGAGCGACCTCCTGGGTAGGTCTCTTTTTTTTTAGCGCTTGAGGTCACTTCGAAGGTTTCACCAATACCGCTGGTCCGTGAAGCGTGAACGGGGCTTTCGACAGAGCGCTAAGTGTTATTACTGCCGATATTTTCTCCTTATTTATCAAGGTGTGCATGAATTTTTTTTCGTGATTATTATTATTATAAAAATAGGTCAGTATATTTAGCATTAAATCAAAATAAAATTAATGAACGATAATAAGATCTTATAATGATTAAAAAATAGGAATAATGAACATAATTGATATAAAACTAACGTTTTAATCACAACTGCGTAACACCATGTTTTTTTTTTAGGACGATGTGTGAAGATATTATAATGTTGATAAATATTTGCCTTAGATGCAGTTGGATTGAATATCCAAACGTTCGTATTTATGTAAATCTTAACTAAGGATATACAGGATGTCCCAAGAACATGCCCGTTAACTTAAGGGGTGGGAAGGGGGGGGTTTGTTCCCTCCTATGAGTAAGAAACGATGCGAAGGAAAAAATGCGAAAAAAAATCATCCCCAAATGTATTATGTGTTTTAACAGATGATGTAAATTTATTTGGTCAGCGCGCGAATTCCAATGCCGCACCGACCGATAATGGCATTGACACCGTTACGGCGTACGGCGACAGCTGAGCGCTCACACCAAAGACGTGATTCTTTTACTATTTTTACGTAATTCGGCCTTCCGGCGTGCCGAAATGATTTTTTTTAAACGATAATACGGATGTATTAAGAATATCTATATTGTTATAAAGGGAGCAGGTACGTGGTAATATGTTATTGTTCATTGAATTACTATGATAACGGTGTAATAGAAATAATAGGTAGTATTTAATAGTATGTCGTCTTATTACGTTTGTAACCAAAGACAAATATTTCGTCTGTGATTATCGCATCGCGCAGGGGCACAATTTCATTAAAAATCAATGATATTAGACATTGGACTCCGTACTTGAATAGCAGCGTCAAAATCTAATGAGGTATTACGGTATTACGTAAGCGTTAAATTACCGTGCGATATTTTACTGATGAGGAGCGCGTACGTTAACATATACAGCCGGTTAGTGCAGTGAAATACGGATATAGCGCGGTAATTTGTCGCTTGTTTGCCGGCCGGGTAAGTGTTCAATATTCGAAACCTTTGAAATAGTATATATTTTTTGAAGTGATACTTCTTTGCGCCCGTTGTACTCATTAGGTTGGTCGGGAAACCGCGTCACGCGTTAGGAGTAATTTTTACGTTGGTCGAGTTGTAGAGTCCAATTGATTTATTTACGAAATATGTTTGTCGCGTTGTAGAGTCCCTTCCGAAATTTGAAGCTAGTTGTCTGTGTTTTTTGAAGTTATACTTCTTTGCGCCCGTTGTACTCATTGGGATGAGATGTTGGTCGAGAAACCGCGTCACGCGTTAGGAGTAAAATCCGTAGAGTGAATTATAGAGTCTTATATTTCACTTATATGGGTGTTTTTTTTAGAGGCGTGGTTTTCAATCTGGCACTACTTTTTTCGTAGTTGGTGTTTTTGACAGCTGTCACTTGATTTATGCTCAGTTTGGTTTGCCATTTCATAATGAATAGACTTACTCCTGAACAACGTGGCGTGGCCTCCAAGATCGTGCGATTTAACACCGCTGGACTATTTTTTGTGGGGTTATGTGAAGTCGCTTGTCTACGCAGATAAGCCGGACACGATTAACGCCTTGGAAGAGAATATTCGGCGCGTTATTGCTGACATACGGCCCAACTTGCTGCAAAAAGTGGTTGAAAATTGGGCCTCTCGGCTGGAATTTGTTCGAGTCAGCCGCGGCGGCCACTTACCCGAAATCATTTTTAAAACATAATGGCAAACCCTTATCTTTATAATAAAACTAAATTCTTAGCCATAACATCAAATTATATGCGTTTTATCTCTTCTTGAAAACCACGCCTCTAAAAACATCACCCTATAGTTTAAATAATTGGATCAAGCTTTACCTGAAATTTGCTTATAAATATTTCATGTATTTATTATAAACAGTTTATATATGTCAAAATATTATGTATATAAATTCAATTTGTTGCGTATACTGAAATGAGAAATCTAAAAATGTATTTGGAAAAATACATAACATATTTTTATAAAAGGTCAATGTATTTTTTATACTTTTCTTATAAAGGTTGTAGTTAGACCATTTCCGAATATTTATTTTGTTTTTATTTATTTATCTTTATTGGAGAAACAAAAAAATACATTTGTTTCTATTAACAAAAAGTATTAAAGTTAATAACAAAAATAACAAAACCATTTTATATCTAAGGCGGTATTTATGTTCCCTAATACAAGCATGAATTTATACAAAAAGATTTATTTATTTATTTAAATATCCATACAAATTAATATCATTAAGTGTGTATTACTATGTCGCATTTTATTGATATTCCAGAGAAGAAAAGTACAGTTTGTGGGGATTAGTAACACCTCACTAGGGAAAATATTTCATCCCGAATTCATACATTTTATTGAAGCGCTGAAGCGATCGATATCTCGTTTGACAACATACACTTTAGTATTATCACATAAAGTTTACATTTTTTTTCCGGAAGCTGACGAATTATGATGACGTCAATACAAATCATGTAGAATGGATATTTTATCGAGAATTGTCTCGGCACCCCCTGTATGATATAGAAGGTTAATAACAGCAACACCGCGCGCGCCGGGTCATTGGCGGCCGGCGCCTCGATCGATCTTGGCAAAACGTGATCGATGTCTAAATTAAAATATTAAATAAATAAAGGTTTCGGGTTCGAATCCCAACACGGTCATACCATTCTTAAAGCTTCATTACTACCATCTCCCCAGACACTAGCACAGGCACATTTGGCCCAGTTGAGTAGGGCCCAAAAATAATTGTATATACCCTAGGTCATAGCTATGCTTTATATAAAAAAAATCACCAGCAAAGGTTTGCTTTAGTATATTCGTCAATAAAACGTACTGTTTACAAGCATTTATTTAGTTTAGGCTAGGTCAAATCTTGCAAGCTAAATTAGAACCACTTCCTCTTATCCCGGGGAATTGAAATTTGATAGGTTGGTTCAGCCCCGATGACAATACATTTTTATGGTAAGCATGACCTGATTCTACATCCAGGAATAGCTCTAGACGAAAGAACTCCTCAACGGTCAACAGCACACACACGAAATTATTTTATAAAAAAAAACGCAACCTTAAGTCTTCGAAAATGGTAATCCTCACACAACAGCGTGTAACCGAATTATTTATCTATTTATTTATTTATTTATTTATTTCAGGAAACAACAGCTTACATAGTAATTACAATAAAAAAAAACAATTAAAACACAAAGCCAATAATAGTTTCCTCCAAAATTAAAAAAAATAGAAAACCCATTCGGGGGCAAGGCCGGGACCAGGACGTAGGAGGGGTTGGGGGTTGGGGGTAGGGGACAATCGCCAGAATATAATATAAAATATAATAAATTCTACACATACATATGAAATAAATATACTATTCAAGGGCTAGAGTAGACACTCTCTTGAATGCCGGGAAAGTAGTGTTAAATATATCGATGTCACTCAACATGCTGTTGTAAAGCTTACATGCTCGATGTATATATGAATTCTGTGTATAGTTCGTACTCAACCGTGACAGATGGAATGTCTCACACTGGCGAGTGGGTCTAGATGGAACCCTCAAATCTATGAGCCCCAGAAGATCAGAGCAGTCGATGTGAGCATTAATTAAGATGTGGGCGTAATGGCGACTAGCAATAATAATATTTAAAAAAGTTTCATACTCAAAAATTATCATTGAAAAACTCTATGCGGTAAGCTTTTGTACGAATTTATTCTCTTTTAGCATCGTTCTGATGACGTCAGCGATCACGTGGCCACAGGAAGTGTTTCGGAGTAGCGTATTCCCTCGGGGCGCGTCTTGGGACAAACAAGGCCGATTTAGCGACGGCACTCGCTAACAATGTCTCCTTTATTCGACTCTCCAGGGACTCGTAAATGCGGTCAACTTATTTAAATCTGTTTAGATTTAAATAATTTATTAAAATAGATAAAACAACTACATACCTGAATGCTATAAAGTCCGAATTTTACAGGTTTTCAAAGGCGTTAGGAGAGATATGAATAATATAATTTCTTAGCAAGAAATATAATTTATTATTCTAGAGAATTATCTAAGGAAATTTCTTTAAACATTATGCAAAAATATATATAAAAAAAATTAAACCACCATGTTTTCGAAATAGCATTTTTTGAAGTCACGCGCTTCTGAAACCAGAAACATCACATACTCGTATATAAATAATATATTTTTACGATAAGAATAAAGTGGTGGAGAGAGTTACCTAAACGATTTGAGATAAATTGTACAACTTAGATATAAATTAACATAATTTACTTTAAATTGGAGATGTTTGTTTTAGTTTTTAAATATGGAAATGATAATTTATGCTAAAAGTTTTTTAATCTTCGGAAAATATATGTTTATTTGGAATAAAAATGGATTTAAAACACATATCCCTTATTTTTTTAATTTCATGCGAAATGACAGGCCGCAGTTTGTGTTATAAACGCCGTTATAGCTGTCATAGAGTTTACACCTTTCCGTTCGTCTGTGTTTTTTCCAGACAATTGGAAATGTTGGTGTAAATAAATCTCTGCATAGTATAGTATAATAAAACACAATTACATCCCTCTACACGAGGGGTGTAGTTGTACCCGATGTTTGATTTTTTAAGGCGCATTATGGAAGTTAAAAAGATTAACTTACGCCTCTTTTATGCGTTCGCATAATAGTCACACGAAAGTGACTTTCTAAAGTGATAACTCGAGTCACTATGTTTTAGCTATACTTTGTCGGAGTGGGATAAGACGAGACGACCGTGACACCTCGTGAGATTAGAGCGGTCGCATTGTATACTTCCTTCTCTTTCGAATTCTCCTGCAGTTACGTAACTGTCGATAAATTAAAATGTGACAACTGATCTTTGGCCATTAAATAGTTTAGCTCATTCAATGTCACGACTCTGTAACACTCTAAAACGAGAAAATATTAACTAAGTTGCTTAACTTGATGACGAGTTGTTATATATTCGGCTTTTGTCGATAACAGCTGGCCTTTTGAATAAACGAAATGTGTTTCAATATTTATTTATTTAAACCGTTAGGTCGGGAGCTATGACTAAAACTGAAATGCCACGATTTGAAGTCTATACTGACCTTAGAAGACAGCCAAATGATTGTAGGCATGTTAGTAGGGCCGTGTCGGGAATGCAAAAAAGTCCACCTTTATCCCTCGACCGTGCATTCCGACACAGTCGCACCCAGTTGCGAGCACTGTGATCTGTCCGTAGTTGTGACACACCCACTTTTCAACCAACTTCAAATAAAAGGTGGTTCTCATTCTCAATTTAGGTTTTATCTTGGAAGGATGGGTCATTACGACCAATATAAGAAGGCTTTGAGAGTTGGGAGCTTAAATCAGACCAGGTAAATTCTATGGTCTACTATCCCTCTTAATCCCCCCGCCCCCTCCTAACCCCTATCTTCTAATTATCTAGATTGGTAACGACTGAAAAAATAATATTATAGTGATGTAAAAGTTTAAGCCTCTATCCTCTAAAAGTCTGCTCAAAAAAATAATCTTACAGTAACAAAGTTGAATTCTTAAATATTAAAATATACTTAATTTTCTAACGATTACCCTACAATGATGAGGGTAATTTTTCTTTCGCCTGAAACATCGCTTTTTTAACCCTCCCTCGCCTTTTTATCTCTGAATACTTCTTCTTCTCTACCTATTAGATGAAATAGAATACCTTACGACCGCGCGCCCACGCGTACGGTTGAGCCACAGGGTAAACACGCTCGTTTTCCGAAGCGGAAAAAACTTATTTTTATTTTTTTCGTTTATTCGTTTATTTATTTACAACTTTATGTTATTTCCAATAACGCTTTCTCTTCCTTTTTTCTAAACCTAGACCCCAATGTCTTACAAAGGCACCGTAAATAATTGTTTCAGCTTTTTGAAATGTTTTTACTGTTAAAAATCAAATGCCGTATCGTCGGCGAAAGATACAACCTCTCCTATTTTAACATTCTTTGCCAAGTCGTTAATAAATATTATGTTGAATAGAACTGGAGCAAGCGTACTGCCTTGTGGGACCCCAAAAATACTTGTTTGAGGATCATCACTTCTGTGCGATGCTAAATCTACTATTTCCGTGGTTTGCTAAAAAAACACCTAAACCTGCAAAGCTGGTTTTATCTCGGACACGCTGGTGACCTGGGACCACGTTATGAAGCTTTTGTAATAAGATTTTATGTGATATTGTGTCAAAGGCTTTGCATAAATCTAGAACTTAGAACCTTTCGTTTTTCGCCAATGTTATGTATGTTTTTTCTGAAACCATATTGGTTAACACAATTATCTTCTAAATATTGTACTAAACGATTTTTCGTTGAACCTTTAAGGAGCTTCGATATTATATTAAGGGGATTACATACGCGAACGACAGGCACCAAGGACACCATTCTGACCCGCAAATTGTTGTGTGCGAAAAGAAGCCTAGCACGATGAACGGAAAGGTGTAAACTCCATGACGGGCATAAAGGCGCTTATAACACAAACCGCGGCCTACCATTTTGTACGAAATATTGATAGTAATTAATTGTTTTTTTTTAAAATAAGGGATATGTTTTTTTAGTCCATTTTTTATTAAATAATAACACAAAAACATATATTTTCTGAAAAATAAAAACTTTTAGCATTATTATCTTTTTCATATTTAAAAACTAAAATAAAAATCTCTAATTTTATGCAAATTTTGGTTATTTATTTCTAGGTTGTTTTACCATATATCTCAAATCGCTTAGGTAAATCCCTCCTCCACTTTATTCTCATCATAAAAATATAGTTATTATACGAGTATATGGGATATTTCTGGTTTCAGAAGCGGGTGACTTCAAAAAATGCTATTTCGAAAACATGGTGGTTTTATTTTTTTATATATTATTCTGCATAATGTTTTTAAGAAATTTCCTTGGGTAATTCTCTAAAATAATAAATATTGGTCTGTAATTATAAATTTGTTTTGGATCTTAATTTTTGAAAGAAGTTCAAAAAACTGCTGCTTTTAGATGTTTCGGATAAACTCCGTCGCTTATAAATTATGTGCTTTCAATAAAAAGAAACTTTTTGCATCTATTCGGGTCTCAAAGCTAGACCGTGCGGATGATTTCCGGTGACTCCAGCACGTCAGGCCCCAATTTTGCGTCATCAAACATAAAACAATCGATTCACGTCTCAGTACAAAATAACAATAAAAATGTACTGTCAGCATTTCGACAATTCAAATGCTGATTCTGTGAGCTGATTTCAATTCTACAAAAGAATGTCCTAAACGGAATGTTTAGCTGATTTTGCTATAAATGTAAAAAATAAAATGTCACTGCTTCGATTACCGCTTACTGCTGATTACTGCTTGATCTACTAATGAAAAAAATATGTTTCTCCAGTTATTTGTAAAAATAAACACTATTTTACTACTACTACATTACTACTTTTTGTATAAAAAATATTCACCTGTTATATCTACAATAAAAATACATATACACTACAAATAAAACCTATTAATAAATATACAAAGGTCAATAAAGCAAAATAAAAATCTTGAAGTAAAACTCTTTAAAAGTGACAATAAAAGTTTTGAGACGTTTCGATACGCGGTGCACATATTTCATATTAGCAAAAGAAAATGTATTTGTAATATTTTTTAAAAAAAGGTGGATTATTTTAATATCTTGAGACGTAAAAATGTTTGTCTTGCGACAGACATGAAGTTGCTATTTAATATTTAAAACGGCGAAATAGATAGTGAATACATGCTAGCTTCTCGCTAATTCCAGGATTCATCTCGTTGTACACACAATTTGTTTCATGTGCCACAGTGCGATACTAACTGCGCCAAAAATGATATGTACAACAACGAATTTGATAGAATAGATATATTTAATGTAAAGAAATCGGTATTTTTAAAGGCTGTTTTGTTTTGTGTGTCTATGACATTTGTGATTCATGTTAATAAGCTGTATTTTTACATAATAAAATAAAATTTGGGATTCCGCATTTTTGCGGCCGACTGTACGGAGTGAAAATAAAGGATGACATTGTCGCAATAGTGTAAGGCAATAAAATGTCTGTCAACAGATTCACAATGGCAATATTTTGTTATGAACGCACTCTTCATAAAGCGGTTACAAAGCATATCCTGCTTACGTCTACCAGGCCAACTAGCAAAAATATACTCTGCATGGACAGCTTCAGCTGCTATCTTACGTAAGGAGGATGTTCATATTATGCATCTATGTATAAATTTAAACAATTGTCCAAATATAATATTCACAGTTATTGAACAAATGTTTGAGTAGTGATAATTACCTACGAAAATGGTTCTCATTACATATCCTACAAAAAAATCCCTTTCGGCACACCGGAGGCGGAGGTAGATTTCAACGGATAGCCGAACGAACTTGTATCGAACCCGCCGTACATTTGCGCAGCGAGAGTGCGTAAGTATTCTGAATCCCTCTTTATACTGTGCCGTAAGGGCTGCTCATATTATTGCTCAAATTATAGTGAAATTATAGATCTACAAATAACACTTTGAACTGATTTGATCGTGTGCTAATTAAGGGAGGTATGTTTTTTTTTTAATTGTGAATAACCACTTTTTTCCACCCCTAGGACTAATGGTTTTTGCTATCAAAAAAGTTTACTGAGATAATTTTAGGCCCTTGGAGGAATAACATAAAATTTAAACGAATTGAATACCTTATATATTAAGAAAGTTATAGCAAAATTTCACATTTTCGAAAAAACCCCACCTTCTCGTCTGATTTTGCCCATTAACGGAACTTGACCGAGATTTTGTGCCCTTAAATTATATGTGTCAATTTGAAAGTGATCGGTGTAAAATTAGCGCAGTTATCGTGTCCACGAGAAAGTGATATAAATAGAGAGATAGATATATAAACTTATATATAAACTTTTAAACTGAGGATGGTTTCGGGGGATGTGAAACGCGAAGATATGTCTAAATTCTCCGGAAGTCACGACATCGTTGCAATAGGCAGCTTTCCTAATGAAAATGCGTACCTTTTCAATACTGTTATTAAGATACGTTAGTATTTATTGTTAACCTTTATTGAATTTTATTATTATTATCTTAAAATAACGACTCATTTCTTAAAAGTATTCGGATAATAAAACGTTGGTCTGTGGACCTAATATATTAAGAGATTAGGGTTCGATTCGCGGTTGGTAACTGTAACTTACGCTAAATAAAATCGGAAAGTTTTTTTGTGGGATTTCATTTTTAAGAACTGTTTAGTATTGAATAACTATTTTTTGATTTGGTTTCTTAACCAATTCTTTATATATCGATACTTTACTTTTATTTTTTTTTAATATTGTCATTTGCTATTACAATAATCGTCAAATCTATTTACGCTGAATGCTTTCAAATTCGATCATTATTTTATAAATACATGTTTTACTAGGACATTATATCACCCCATTTTTATTAGATTTGACGTTAGTGGACAAAAAAGGGTATTGCAGATAAATAAGTTGTTATTGGGATTTGGAATATCGATAACTGTAAATTAACTATACGCTTCGCTTGATTAATGGTGTCAGATAGCAATTCACATATAAACTCCTTAACTTTCCCTCTCTTATTCCTCTGACAGTTTATGAAGCAGCGATATGGTTGTAATCCTCACGAATACCAATACCCATTGCGAGCGAAAATTTTTCTTCGTAGAGACTTCTTGCATGCTTATTTCAACTAAAATAATTGACCCACAAACCGACACTTTTCCGTGACACAAATTCAAATAGACAATAAACATCACCTTGTATAATATATTTGGCTCAAATATCTAACGATATTAACCTTGTCGAAATTATTAATTATTAAGCCATAAATTCATATTTAATAAAATTATTAAAGTCTGTAATGTCCTTAACACATTAACAACTGTCTGTTAAGATGCATTCACACGTAGATTATCTAGACATAGTCAGGACTGTTTCATTAGATTTTTTTTTTTCATTTGGGATTTTGATCAATCCGGTTTTTCAAAGATAGACTTTATTACTATTACACCATATTTTTATATTGAATCAGTTGATCTAATTCTAAGCCATTTAGAAAAGAAACGCAAAAATGTAATTAAAAAAATGTATTCGAAAACGTCTGTTATTAATAATAATATATATAAAAAAAAAATATAATTTAAAGAACGATTCAATATCATATGAACAATAATTATTGTAAACAGTGAGAGCGTCCAAAGTCGGACTAACGCTTAAAACAACACAAAAAAAAAAACTGTTAAAAATATTACATAACTTTGTATATACAATATTGAAGATTTAAAATTTATAGATTCAAATAATTAAATATCAGAGCTATATAACTACTCATTATTTTACTGTATAATAGAATACTATAACTATTAGATAATATAATAATCATAAATTGACTGAAACGCTGTTTTACTACTTTCGTGATCGATACATTTCAATTTTAAAGGAACCCAATTTCCTTCGCTAAACCAGTTTTACGTCGGTTTAAATCAACGTCTTTACCTTGAAGTGAATCAAATTAAATAAAGTAAATTACTTTTCCTGGCTTTCAAAGTTCAACGTATTTTGTTTAAAAAAAATGCAAATAATATTATAATAAATATTTTTAAATTAATCTTCATTTGGGTGTCAAGGCAATGTTTATTGTAATTAATGGAATAAAAAAGAATGTTATTTTTTATTGTTTAGCAATATGCATATAATGTTTCGCGTTGAAGTTATAAAACCGTCATTGCTTTTATTTACAATTATCTTAAGATTTGAATTATAAAATAATCATATTTAACGTTGAGTTTCTTGCTTTTTGATCATTTGTTAAAGTTGTACTAATTTAATAAAAGACGTCAGTCGACTCGAAAACAACATTAGGAGGATTTCTTAGACCAAAATATTTTTATATATAAGGTTACATATTAGGATATGTCAAAAACCAGTCCAGCGATGGCATTTACCTTGAATTTGTGTGATCCAATCAACAAAACGAGATTATGACAAATTGCAAAACTCGTCGAAAATAACGAACTCGCGCGTTTCGGAACTTACGCGGCCGACAGTACAGCGGACAGCGCGACTCACCGCAGCGTCCAACGGCACGCTCGCGACTGAAGCGACGTCCGCCGACGCGACGCCCGCGGGCGGCGTCGAGCCGTCTCCCGCCCCACCACGACGCTACTTAACCCCGCGAGTCACGGCTGACCATTTTCCGACTGTCAACTGTCAACTGTCAACTGTCAACTGTCAACTGACTGCCATGTGACCATGCAGAGCATAAGGGTGCTGAAATTATCCCAGAAACTGATAAAATTCGAGATCTCGCCGTACTTTTCGACAAGAAAAATTCATTCGATTATTGTGACGACATGGCTTCTGGAATTAATTTAATGTTTTATATTTGGCATCGAAGAATTATATTTGTGTTCATATATATTCGTATTTGAATAAAAATGTAATCCTTTGGAACTATCAGAGGATAAAATAAAAGATTTATAGAAAAAATATGGTTACAGACACTTTACGTTCTGATATTTGTAATTTACTTGTTTAAAGTTTTATATGTAAATTCTTATTGTAAAGTTTTTATTGTACCTCGAAGCCTTCTATACAGAAAAGGGCAAAAAATGTGCGTTTTATTGCTTAAACTATCTGCAAAGCACCGTATCTTATTTTACAACATTGGTGGAAGGCGCCGGATAGCACGATACAGTACACAGGATTGAGTACTTCGAGGAATATCACGATGGACGTCGAAGAACTCATCACGAGGATGAACATTCTGATGGCTCCATTGTCGGAAGCGGAGAAGATCCCCTCACCTCCAGGCGCAATCAGTCGGTCGTCAAGTGGTCATTATAACGAAGTCATTAGGTTTCTTGTCACGCGTTTGCAAGCCATTCGAGTCAGTACTCTAAAAATGGTACTCTTTGCGTACCTTAGAAGCATTCCTGAATTCTCTTCCCCAATTTGGTTTTACCTCCTATGCTACTAACAGGCCAGATTAGAAGGGGTACAGATGCGGTTTATGAAACAAATGAAATACAGAAATCACGTGGTTCTCGGTTATAAAGAGGCATTATCATATCATAAAATGATATGAAAATAGACGGACAATATGACTTCTTTGTATAATATCGTGCCCTCAAAAGTTGATCCTCCATTCCTGCTGATTGAAATCTCTTTTCGTGTGCAACCCTCGTCTCTCGCGCACTCCTTACCTGTTTCATTTGCCTAAATGTAATTTAAGTTACGCACAGAACGCCATACTTTATAGAATTCAGGACACTTATAATAAAAAGTTCCAAAGCATTGATTTATTTCATCTTAACCGTGACCAATTTATTAAGGCTGTCTGTGATATTGTTTAGAACTATAAGCCACCTTTTCTTTCTGAAATCATTAAATACCTATATTACTATGCGATGTGCGCTTGTCACTCATCCTATCATATCTACTTTCCAATCTCCTACTTACACATTTCTTTCACACTCTCATATATTCGCTCAATTATTCACTCTTCTCTCATACTCTAATTTCATAACTCTTTAAATGTATAGCAACTAATATATATATTAAAACAGGTGAGCATACAGCGAAATAGTAGCATTTACATTTCAAATCTAAAGAGTTAATAATAAAGCCAATTAAAACTTTATTTTTGTAAAAACAGTTTTTAAAACTTTGTTGAGCTTAAATATATTTTAGAAGGTTTATATATAAATAATGTTTAATATGCAACGTTTTCATTTTGAATCAGGCTAGCCTGAAATAGTTCAGATCTTTGAGAGATACCCGCCACGATTTAGGTCAAGTACGTCAACCTCGCTGAATTTGGTGTTGGAGGTATCGAGAACAGAGTATGCATTGCGCCTTGGCAGCTGGAACAGAGTAGAAGGCACTCGCAGGTTGATACCTGACACCGGATATAGACTGTCAACTCTGTTATGTAAGAGTGTTATTTTCGTGTGAATGCGTGTAGGTGATGACAGATATATGAAATTAGGGTGTGTCATATGTTACGGGCAAAGCCCGCAGGTTGTGCAGAGTCGGCATTGCCCGGGCAATGTCAGCATTGCACACCGCTGCTGGGCAAAGTTGGCGGAAATGGTCGATTTACAAGCATAGCCCGGTTTAATATTAACAATGCTGACACTGCCCACTCCGCAATGTGCCATGTCAGCAACTATTATTTCTTTGCGGGCTCGGCCCGATTTTAAGTGGGCATTGTTGACAATGCCACACCGATTGGATTATGATGAAGCTAAACTTGCTTGTGTTATAGTCAGAAGAAATAGTGGTAAGGACGTACTAAAAATAGTATGACTAATGTGCGATGTCAAAGGTGATTAAACGCTTTTTCTTTTTCCGTTGAAGATCGTAAAAAGATTCATATAAAAAGTATTAAAATAATGATGTTTAGTCCTTGGCGTCATTGCTAGCTTACCTTAGCTAGCCTTATAAAAAAAAAAAAATATATTTTTTATTTAAAAATTAACAGCCAATACTGGCATCCACATTCAACACTTCTTCTGCACGCCTATTTTGTTAAGAAGAAATTTAACGGGACAGATCAATGTGACAGCTGGGCGCACCGACTTTAGCCGAATGAGCACATAACCTTCGAGCGCCCACCCGAGCTTCGTTTTCTACCTAGGAAAAATGTGCGAGCTGACCAGAATCTAGGAACATCCCCGTAAAAGTGTCTCTATCAAAAATATCTATCTGCATTCAATGGAGACACGTGTACGCAAGATCACGGTTAGATAATTAAAAAAAAAAAACAGTAAAGTTACCTACATAAAAATATATTAATTTATCATATATTTACAACGAATACATTTATTTCGTGTTCCTTTACTATAAACGCTTACATAACACCATTAACTAAAACCGGTTATTTTTTTAATGTCACTTTTGATTGAATTAAGTATATATCTGCTTATTTTAGCTTCTAGGTATAGTGTATCGATAAACTACTATTCCTGTCCATGGACAGACTGTGCATATTTTAACTCAGAAACAAAATAGACGAGTTTCTCGGCTTTTCATCAGCATCAGAAACTACACTATCCCCATCCTTTGGCCGTCTGTCCGTCCGTCTGTTGCAACTTTCAATTCGAAAAGGACAAATGCGAATTAGGTAATTTTTTGTGCGCTGTTCTTAAAAAACAACCACAGCCGTTTAGATTACGCAGATAATTAACATTAAAATAAAAAAAAAATGGTGCTAAAAAAAGAATCGTCACTTCGATAGAGCGCTCGATATCATATTTAAATTTCAAAAATCTAACATCGCGGCTGTTGGAATTTTTTATTTATTATTTGGAACTCATTTATGATAGCAATTAGAAACATGTCAAAGAATGTTCAGTGCCACATTATAATTATTATAAATCGAAATATTATGTCCGCGTCTATTTATTTATTTATTTATACTAGTTATCCAACTGAAATTGTATACAATATTGGTAATTGGGAAGTATCTATACATTCCTAAACTAGAGTAGCCTAATGGACGTAAAAAAAATGTGCATTGTTATCACAAAGTAAGGCTCTTTGATTGGTATAGTATTTTAAGACATCGTTGCGAAACTTACTCAAACCTAAAAAGTAACCTACTGTCGCCCCTAAAACGCACATTAAAGTGGGATAGGTTTGCAATTCATCACAAGTTGGTACCGCAGGCGCCTGCAGTCTGGAGGGCAGATGCCGTTAATGACGCCTGTAGGGCCTAGCTGTAAGACTTCAGGTTATGATAAATAATTTACTAATTTAATTTACAGTTGATATTATATTATGATAGGTATAATGCGTCATTTTTTTTTTCCTTAATGGTCACTTGGCACAAATACACGCAATGACAAGTTAAGTGTATTGGTCACACAATATTTAAAGATTATTATTACTGTTAGATAATTAAATAAATAAGGTTTTTATTTAGGTATTAATAATGTACTCGTATAAATTTCATAATTTCGTCATATTTTGGGCCCAACTCATTTAAACCAAATTTGCTTTATGCAAGAGTCAAGGGAGATGGTTGTAATACAGGGTAAAAATCGTGTGATGATTGTGCCTATATGGTTAGGTTTGATTATAATGAGCGGATTTGAACCCGCGACCTTCGGGTCAATAAATTTTTTTGTTATTTAAATCTTTATTCGAGTATTTATGATCTGGTTAAAGAATGTTGTTATATTTTCGCAATTAAAAAATATTTTATTAAAGAAACTCTACAAGACACTTCGATGCCTAGTAATTGATTCGATCCACGGGGTCACGGGTGAGAGAAAATTGATATCCTTGATATTTTAATCCTGTCGCCACTAAACTAAATTATGAAGGTAACTGTACTTATCTAATGTCTGTTTTTATTTAGAGACGTTTTTATTTATGACGCACGCATGTTTATATGAAAACGACAGAACGGCAGTGGCGATGTTGTTACTAATTCTACGACTTCACGTGTAGAAATACAGCGCAGTGAAGTGCGAGATTGACGATCATCCCGCATCATTAAAAATGCGAATTTTACAGGTTTTCAAAGGCTTTAGGAGAAATATCCACAAGATATATGAGCAATCTAGTTTATTTACATAAAACATAATCTATTATTATAGGGAATTACTTAAGAAATGTAAATTAATTATAAAACACTATGTTTTTGAAATAGTATTATTAACCAGAAACATCCTATATAAAATAATAATATTTACTTTGGGCGATTTGAGATGCACGGTATAACAACTTAGAAATAAAATAACGATATGATTATAGCAATTATTTACATATGACATAGGTAATTATTAAAAAAATAATGTATATATTAACATTACCCACATCCCCGAGTGCCGTTGATGTATATTATTACAAAATATATAAAAAAATAAAATAATTTATATTTTATAAACAGAGATTTATTTTTTTATTTTTTCCTACGTGAAAACACACAGTTAAATCAACATTACATTTAAAAAAATGCATAATAACTCATTTTATACAAAACTCTGTTCAAACTAAATAATGTTATACAAAACTCTGTTCAAAAAATTTACGGTAAATTTTTCAAAGTTGTCGTCTGCGTATTTATTTTGCGAGAAGCGTAAAAAAAACACGTTTAATTAAAGAAGTTAACCTTGACCATCAAATAAAAATCTCATGACATTTCGGATAATTTTTTTTTCAGAATTGTCGTCAGGTCAAACGGGATTCACTTTTAAGTGAAATCTATTTTATACGCCACAATATTGGTACACTCATGATTCCTACGAAACAACCGAATAACACGTTATAACAATCACTATAAAAATATATAACTTGCTATGGCGCTATAACTACTATCATACGGCTTCGTGCTGTCGGAGAGGCGCTGTCAAGCACTTAGTTCAAGTTACTTAGGGCCGAAATTTCATGTCTTACTTAAGACTAACCTAAATTTAAAGTCAGACTTAACCGATAAACATCGTCGAACTTAAAGTCCGCCATAGCTTAGGCCCGAAATTCCGTCCTTGCTTAAAGTCGTTCTTAGTTAGGATCAACTTAACTTTTAGGCACGACCTAAATTGATTTGTGTATTTCAGTTACTTTGTTTGACTTTGTGAAGGATATGTTTTCGCACTCGTAAGTAGTTTGCTACTCGCCGCAATGGTTTAAGTCTGACATGCGACGCATGATTTGACGTTTTGAACTTTTGAGGTTATGTTGTCAGCAGTAGGATTACTAGGAGTGTTTGCTTGAATTGAAGATGTTCAAAATATGCAAATCCAGTCAATTTTAATTAGCTAGAAAATATAAATTCAAGTACGAGACGAAATCCACAGATGACAATACACTCGCACACGGGTACTGAAATCGCTCCTAGCAGCGTATTTTAACACTGACTTAAGGCGCCACCAGTCCCTAAAGCGTGTTTTGTAACGTATTTTGGTGCATTTTGTTGAAGTTATTCCCAACAAATGGCTAAAACTAAAAATACCACAATATTCTACATATATTAATTTAGTCCTTTGCTTAAAAAAAAAACGAAATACACCTTATTATAGTAATGAAAATAAATAAATAAAAAAGTGTTGTTTTTTTCTTGCAGCGATTTTCTTTTAAGTTGTGTAAGTGACGCGAACCTAATTTTTCTTTCTAAAGATAGACAATATAATAATCTAGGACATTACTTAAAAAAAACACTTTTTTCAAATGATAATAATTATTTAAATACAAAAAACATGTTTCATCGATTCCAAATGTAACGAATTCGCGCTCGGCGAGTATATCCGTCTCTTTTCTACACGTCAATGTTCGAATAAAGCCTACTCTTTCTAATCTCAAGGCAAATGCGTCCCGGGGCGCCTTAAGGCTTAAGTCGTAGTTGTTTTGATTCTTAGCTAAGGCGGACTTTTATGTTTGACTTAACGCTAAGAGTGAATTGAAATACGACGTTTATCGGTTAAGTCTAACTTAAAATCTAGGTTAGTCTTAAGTAGGACATGAAATTTGCGCCCTAAAATTGTTTAGTTTTGAATTTTTTTGAACCTGAGATATCATTTTTAGAAAGTGAATAATTTCTTCACGATTTTTTTGTTAAAAATACCTATATATTCAACTTTCAGCAGCGAATGTAATAATATAATCTTTATGATAATTTAGAAAGTAATATGAAGAGACTTTGAACCAGTCTAAAACGTCACACTTTTAAATGAAAAAAATATTGAACTGTCAACGCCAATGTCAGTTTAACAATAACGGTTAAACGTGCCCCTAACCGGCGCTATTCAAAATTATTTAAGTTTAAATTTTAGTGTTTTATTACCATTTATTTTCGGGGAAAGCATAGCTTTAGAGGTATCACAATGAAATGAATACTTAGAGGAAACAAATCTTTTGCCCAATGACAGAAGACGCTCGACCAAAGGCGGACCCAGCCTCCGCGGATTCTCCTGGAGCTGGTTCCAGAGCCGACGGTGATGAAATTAAAGGTTTTAATAAGCATTTCTTTCAGTTTATGATACAGTGTAAAAAAATCCCTTTCGGCACGCCGGAGGCGGAGGTAGATTTCACCGAATTGTAAGGAGTGGATCGCGCGGCAGCTCGCGCACCTCAACACGCCGTACCCTTGCCGTATACCGAATCCCTCTTTATACTGTAGGGTTGCTCATATCAAAAATTGTTGGGAAAGTTGTGTTCCTGACCTATTAAATCGACCTGCATAATATATGATTTACCGAAACTACCTGTCGTACACTGCCGTCGATGCATTTGTAGGCACGGTTCCGCTTGAAGTTAGTTGGGTCGCGACGCTGCGTGGTTGAATTCTTTCTTTTATATTAAAAGGCCAGGTTTTTTTTATTTAATGTTGTTCAATATTATGTCCAGAACCACCTCTTAAAAGGATACTGCTGACCTTCAGCTCAACCTGTATAAAATTATATCGTATAAACGTATAAATTATACCGAGACAAAAAAAAACTACAATTTAAATGTTAAACTTGCATAATATTAATTTTATTATAATTACCCTAGAGGCCTCATCCGCTGCTGAGTTAAAACCCAAAACAGGTCTTCCAGAAGGTTTAATCCAGGGTGCCCAGGACTGGTTCGTCGAGACATGGCTGGCGAGGAACAAGCCACCTGCCCCGGAAAGGCCTGCAATTGAAGAATTACAGGTTAAAAAGGGAGAGGATAATATTGACGATCAAGCAAATGAAGGGAACGAAAAGGAGGGTAAACAATAACTTATTAACAATAACGCTAGGGGTCAATGACCTCGCTCCATGCGTTTAACCGCGCTCTCAAACATTGAAACGATTTTTATTTAATTTTGTAGTCGTTTTTCTCGCAATTGAGGAACATTTTTCCAATATGTTTTCTGATTAATGTTTTATTGTCGATATCCTAAAAGGAGTGCCCTAAATTTAAAAACAGCCTGTATACAGCGTCCCAAGACCATTCCCGAATACCATAATACCATATTATATACGTAATAATATATATAGGTATTGAGCAATGTAATCATAATTTTTTTTATATAAAATAATTGCCATATACATTTATTTTGGGTCCTACTCAAATATGCCCGTCCTAGAGTCAGGGGTGTATGACCATGTGCGGATCCGACCCCGTGACCTTTGGGTCAATAGTCCAACGCCTTAACCACTATATTTAACACGACCACTATATTTAATATATTCCTAATTATAAATATAAAGTTCCTGTTATAAATTTTCTTAGTGAAGCCATAGTGTCACAGATTTCAAGTGTTTGTTTCCCCGGTCTATATATTTTTGAATAGAAACCCGATCTTTACACGATGTGATCAAAATTTGTTGGATAATTACTGTAAAAAAAAACGCTAATGGTTTCTACATTCAAGTATTGACCTTTCACGGTTTATGTCACATTCGTTTGGTGTGATTGGTGAGGATTTTCGAGCGTGTGAATGGATAGAAGTACCTACCTATGCGATCAATTATGACTGTCTCAAAAAAAAAAACCGGTAAAATTTGAAAAGACATACCTATTCGGTGGAATATCAAAAATAATGTTTTGCGTTACAATTACCAACAAATAGTTGCAAAAACAATGTTCAACTGTACTGTCCTGACGTTTTCACAAAACTGCAATTCCATCTGGTTCATTTCTTAGCTACATGGCGTTTGTGCGAAGTTGCAGCCGGAAGCCGGAAGATGTCGCTACTCAATGAACGATGAATGTCAAGCAAATAACAAGCATTTCAGTATTTTTTTGTTTTTTAAATATTTTTATTGTAACTGACTAAATGTTGCTGAAAGAATGGAGAAACGGTAACTATGAATTAATAAGGTATAACTATGGTTTAATAAGGTGTAAATCAACCTAACACCGTTTCGTGGGTTAGGTAATGAATTGCAAATATGCATGGTCAATAATATCTGCACATATAAACCAACACAATAAACTATAAAATATATTACTAACACTGATTTACTTATGTTCATTGATGCCTGTCGCTGCCATGGACAAATCCAAATCCAAGAAACACCAAAGCCAGGGTCAGTTCAACAATTCCAAAGCTGTGTCAAAATCGTAAATTCAGTCAACTTTAATTAAAAGATTAAAATAAAAACAACCACGAGACAAAAAATATATATCTAACACATTTCGCATTCGCGCCAAATTTGTCATATTTTGACATGCCCGCGCGATAGTAGCCCGTTTCTACTCTAAGTACTGGAATCGCTCCTAGCAGCGTATTTAACACTTCCTTAGACAGACTATCATATTTATGGCGCTAAACACTGAAGTGGTGAAAAATATTATTATTATTTTTAGGAAATAAATGATTATATTTGAGGATTTTTTATACCAAAATTGATGAATTCTTATTTTACCGTAAGAAGTATGATAACCTGACATTATTAAGTTCGAATAACGTTTTAATGACCTAAATAACAGTTATTAGATATAGATTTATTATAACAGTGATCGAAATTCGAGCGTAATTCATTAAACTTTTAAGATGAGGTAAGTATACTTATATAATGATGTGAGGGTATAATGGAGTATACCTCTATATTCATTGCAAACATTTTTTTTATTAAGTTTGTTGTATTACCACAGCTGAGAGCGAGTACAAATATCTAATTAGCGTTTGCCTTAATTCCCTGCAATACCTACGAAATTTAAAATTTTATATTAGTTATAGTTGAAAAAAAACACAATTACAGCTTGGATTTGTATTTATTTTTGATAGGTATCTGTTTTATTTTTTTCAATTACAAATGAGACTGGAAAATAGGCATTATATCTAGTAACATTTTGCTTTTTTTTTTTTACACACCTTAACCTATTGTTATAATTGCACCAGAAGTATGAAGTGAAGAATATAAGTATAATTTTAGCTCTTTTTTATATCACGTTTTTCCTAATTCCTTAAGGTCCCTACCTTATTATATAATCATTCCATCACAACTTTAGTTTGCCTTTCTCCATAAACATTTTTAAATTTTATAAGTATTTCTGATGATAATTGTCTTATAGAGTATTTAAAATTAAACATTTGTGATACCGTGTAACCTTGCAGAATTCAAAGAGCCCTCAAACATCATTTTTGTACTTTGTTGGTTACAATTATTTTAAGTATTCGAAACGGAAGAAATTGTATTATACTTAGGTAGGTTTTGTACCCTCTGCCGTCTCTACCTCTCTCTCTCTCTTTTGCCCGTATTTCCTCATTACGACCATTTTACACTAATACAGATTTTTTGTTTCTCATATTTTATAATCGATATCAATAATTTCCTTCCTAATCTCAAGGCCGATCAACAAGTAAAAGTTTACTTATAGTATTTTTATGGATACAATTTTTAGGAAATCTGGACACGCAGGAAATACTGAAGGCGGAAGAGGAAGGTGAGATAACTTCGGAGCCACTAGAACCTTCGAAGGTACCGATACCTCCTTTGGACGATCCCATAAACCCTCCTAAACTACCCTTAGGGGATTTGTGGAATTTCTTTAACATCGTGAGTTACTAGATTGTGAATATTTCTCGAGCGTAACATGCGCGGGATTTGAGTCCTTGTTTTAAGCAACTTTCCCATATCCTAAAGGACAAAGCTTTCAATGGCGCATTAGGCTCGTTTCGTTTTCTGTTGTTTGATCCATCTGGGCACCTACCACATAGGTTCATAGCCAACGGAAACGACAAAACCTTCTGAAAGCTGATTAGAACTAGAGCTTAGTCGCTTCATAGAAGATGACGAGAATGGCGAGCACTAAGATTGGAAACTCGCCAATGGTTTACTCTAAAAAAAATAATGATGCAGTCCAATTGGTCATCAATAAAAGTCCCAAACTAGTTGGAAATGGTTTTATCTTGTGAATCAGATAGAATAGTTAGCTTAAATAAAAGCTTCATACCTAAAATTCTATAAGTAAGCAAGTGCATTGCTTAAAAAAGATAGTACATAGTTAAGGTAACATTAGTGTAAACCTAATTTTTTAGTAGACCTACTTACCAGCGTTAGACATTCCATCTGTCATGGTTGAGTGCGAATTATGCACAGAATTTATAGCTTTATAACAGTATGTTGAGCGCCATAGATATATTTAACACTACTTTCCCGGCATTCAAGAGAGTGTCTACTCTAACCCTAGAGTAGTATATTTACATGTATATATATCTAAAATTTATATTATTATATTGTATTTTAAATTATATTCTGGTGATTGTCTGAATTCCCCAACCCCTCCTACTTCCTGGTCCCGGCCTCGCTTCCGAATGTGTTTTCTATTTTTTTAAGTTTGGAGGAAACTGTCATTGACTTTGTGTTTTAATTGTTTTTTTTTTTTATTTGTATTGTTAATTCTATGTAAGCTGTAGTTTCC
Source organism: Neomicropteryx cornuta (assembly GCA_020383195.1). NCBI lineage: Eukaryota > Metazoa > Arthropoda > Insecta > Lepidoptera > Micropterigidae > Neomicropteryx > Neomicropteryx cornuta. The sequence goes on from JAHKQU010000030.1 coordinate 855,509, forward strand.
TGAAATAAAATAAAGCTAAGCATATACTCTCCTTTCGACTCATGTTACATGTATGGCGTTACCTTCATACTCGTATACTACCTACGTAGTTAAGGCCGTTCTATTGGCTTATAGTTTTCGAAATATAATTTGTCATGACTGTTGTTAAAGCTTAAAATGTTGTGAATTTTGGATTGTATAATCTTGATCCATTAAATACGAGATTAATTAATAGTTGAACTTTTATGTTTGCAGCTTGAATGGTATAAAACAATACCTAGTTCAACAATACGAAAATGGTAGGTAGGTACAAAACGATAGAAAGTTTTTAATGGTAACATTTTTTTGAAAGTTGATTATGATATCGGGCTTTATATAGAAATATCCATGTTTCCTTTATTAGTACTAAAAAAATGTTGACTTTAATGTTATTCAGGTGTTTTTAAATTTAGGCCGCTCCTTTTAGGATGGTGATTTATATCGACAATCAAACGTTGATCAGCAAAAAATATTGGTAAAATGTTTCTCGATTACGAGAAAAACGGCTTAAAAATTGTATAGAAATCGTTTTAATGTTTGAGAGCGCATGGCGCGAGCTCGGTCAGTGAACCCCGAGCGAGCGGCTCGCGAAGCACTTCGAAGGAAAACATTTTGTTTAATAATATAGTTATTTCAGTATGATGTTTTTTCGAAATTATATTTTTTTTTCGTGTGATCGGTTTAGTTATTGATATAGATCAACCTCATAAAAAGAGTGCCCTAAATTTAAAAATTTCCTTTATATTATCCGACCATCCTCCGATGTGATCTAAACGGCTATGGTGGTTTATAAAGAGCATCAATTTACACACTAAAATTCAACTCTTTCGCATTTGTATTTGTCGAGTTGAAAGATGTAACGGACGGGTAGACGGACGGACAGTCAGGCGGCCAAAGGATGGGGATGAGTAGAAAATGCGTCATAAAAAGGGAAAACCAGATTATTTCTATATACTTCTTACAAATTATATTTCGCCGACTATAACTATAACTAGATAAAATACTTTACAATACATCCCAGTATCCTTTTCCAATAATGACATTTTTATAAAAGTTCTCTCATTTCATTGCTTATTGTATGACAATTTGATGCACATCAGAAAAGTCGATGTAACGCTAGATGATTATCTCTCGTTAACGTCTGATAAGGAAAAGGAGAGATAGAGTTCAGATCAGGGTTACCAAGAAGTTTATTGAGTTTCACACACGTGTACTAACCAATTTCTGACTGGGAAGGTGTCTACTAGGAAGGTGTCTACTAGAAATTGAAAATTCCGTCTTCGATTATGAAAACTAAACCGTGAGAAAGGATTTTATAAGCTGCTTCAAGACGGTCTGATTTGAAGTCACATCGTATGAAATGCAACTTAGCATTTTTCCAAACAAAGTAAATGTTTGTGACTTTCAAGAAGGAATTTGCAAAGTAATTAAGTCTAGTTGCCTTTGACGTCAATGGAAAACTTCCAGTCAAACTGGGCATGCGAATCGTATATCCGGCAATTTTGCCGGTGTGGAAAGTCCTTACGTTACCAACTCGTGGCGGTAGCATATAGACATAAGCTATGCCATCAAATGGTCCTGTTTTGTTGGTGGACCACCTTAGGAGGTCACCGACACCACCAAAAAGTTTATTCTCTACGGTTTTCTTTTACAAGGTGACATGTTGAATACTTAGATACAAAATATTATCTTTAAAGAAATACATTCCGGAGGAGCTGTTCAAATACCCGACTCTTGACGAGCTGAGTCGCCATGTGGAGAAAGCAACGGGCGTGGAATGGCCCTTGGAGGTAACCTGGTCCATCGTTAGGAAATATCTACACAGTAGGGTCAAGAAAGCAGATCCTTATGGCGAACTTGTCAGAGCATTCAGGGTATGAATTCAAATTGAATAATAATAAGTAACTGTGTGTTCTTTGTTAGGTCATAGAGTTTCTTCGACTTTAGTCTAGCTGGTTTCTAGGCGACGATGGTCGGAGTAAGGCTAGTAAAACTGAGTGCGATTAATTTATTATAGTCAATTTAGAAACTGCTTTATTTAAGACCAAAGTTTAAGACCACAAAGTGGCCTTTGTGCTTGCCTGGGTAAATATAGTGGCCACAGGCCCGTGCAACTACCCTGGGTTAGTTGAGGTTATATCTATTATAACTATTAGAAACGTATTTTATAAGGCACGAGGCCAATCAAAACTAGAAACGCTTTTCTCGTTTGAATGCAGTGTGCCAAATGTGAGTTATAGTTATCTTAAATTATGCTCAGGTATTTGACAATGAAGGAGAGGGTTGCTTAGAGCTCGATGATCTTCTTTTGGTGATGAAGAACCCAGCTTTCGGCGACCCCATGACCGAGGCCGAGCTTAGGGAGTTCTGTCACGATGCCAACACGAGGGGCGACGGGGAGATTCACTACGAGGAGCTGGTGAAGATCATGTTCACCATGACGCCGGAGCTGCACAATGTCGAGGTTAGAATCCTGCTGATGATGATGAAAAAAACTAGAGAAAATTGAAACTAATTCATAACTACTTTTATAGTTGGGTGCTGATGTTTTAAGTTTTTGAAGTCCTACACGCACGGACCTGACAGCTTACGACTGTTTGGTGTTTATAATTACAAGTTTACTGAGATTATAAGGAAGCCATTTCTAAAAGTTTTCCAGATTTCGTTTCGAGTTTCTTGATATCAGCGAACCTAAACATAATCAACCTTTTGCACGATTAGTAACAATAAACGCTCGTATGTAATATCATAATCAGTGATTTTATTTTTACAGGTCGATTTCGTGAATCCACCCCTGATTCTGGATTGGAAATCGTTTATGATAGCCAAAAATGAGAGTTCACAGGAACAGAAGGAACAATAGAAAACTAATTTATTTTGTCAATATGTTATATTTAAAGAATATATTTTTAATAAAATATTGAATAACTGGCAAAACTAACAAAACCGGGATGTTTTTTTAATAAAAATATGTCAGATTGGGAAGAAGTCGAATCCCTATCAAATCCACATATTTTTCAAAGATTTGAGTCACCAAATTCCCTCTTTCAGGTATGCTATAAAATGGTCAGTAAAATGCAACATACATCTAAGCATACATTCAAAAGTCGTAGGGAGTTAGTGGTGTCAATTTCCAGCTAGAAGATCCAGTTTCGTACTTCTCGATAAGGTAATTTTGCAAGCAAAAAATGATATCTCACTTGGTAAGTATTTATTGAGATAAATATGTTGGCTTATTTGCAAGAAATCTCCTTCGTTGGCATTCTCCTTAATCCTCAGTTTTTTCCACTCTGCCCTATTCTCCAAATAGGTTCATTGATGCGCCGAGCTTCCTTTCTAAAGGACTCTTTCAATCTTTCTTTGGTCTACCCGCTGATCGCGTCAATTTGAATGAGTTCGTTTTGCCTCGTATATGACATACCCACCGCGACCTGCCGATTTTCAATTTGGTAAACATATCTGTTTGATTAAGAAAGATATCCAGTTCGCAGTTTCATCGTATTCTTCTTAAACCTTTTTTATTTACTGACCCAAAAAGTATAAGCGCGCCCTTTCATTCCTGTGTGGACAACATTTTTGTGGGTAGGGACAGCTTTCCCAATCCGTGTAAGAAATAGTAAGAATGGTAAACGATGACTTTTGTTTTGTAAGATAGGCTTTTGTTTTATAGCGGCGTGTTTAAACAAAACAAGAATTTCTTTTCCTTGTGCCAGCCTGCTTTTCAGCTGTTGTGATTGTAAACTTAAAATTGTTCAACTGTCCCCAAGCCCATGAATACTTTAATCTGATCTGTTGCGGTCCTTCGATCAAAAACATGTATATTTTTTTAAATTTATGATACACTAAGAAACGTGTATCATAAATTATTATAGTTTTTATAATCACGTTATACACAGCCGTTGTGATATTAAAATTTGCGCTACTCGGCAAGTCAGCACTCTCAAACCAAATTCAACTTTCTGTGCTACTTTTGGACAGTATTGAACCACTCCACACAACTTACGATTGCATTAAAAGTACAATTTTAGTACTAAAACTCTTGCAAAATTCCTTCTTTTATTCGGTAAATTTATGCAAATGTCTACGGAGCACTTCGTATTAAAACTCTTCCTCAAAACAGGTGATAACTTAGTTAGGTTAGATTATAAAATGTATTTTTTTTTTTTAATTTTTATTATTTTTTTTTACAAAACACCTTTAAATTTCCCCACAAAGACGGTGCCTTTTCTGTGGTGTTTTCATTAGCTTGTTGCATTTGAAATAAATAAATAGATATATTTAATCAATATATTAAATATTGTAATGCAACTTTATTGAAACATTGTAAGTAACATAGATAGGCCTTGAAATCCAAAAGAGCTAAACCTTTAACATACTGTGTAGGTAGTTCTTCTTCATTTTAGATAGAAGTCATTGAAGGTCGCTTGGTAAGTACCTACTCTAATGGGTCTAGCCGGAGCAGTCAATGAATGACTCATGTTTCGGGACTGGCATGCCTATCATATATTTTTTTCTAAATTTACCTCAAAAAATGGTGTTCAGATCCTTATGAAGCTTTATCTGGTATTTAACGCAAGAAAATATTTCCAAATGTTAAAATAAACCAAGAACACCTAAAATAAACCAAAAACAACTTTAAAAAACGAGTTACGTATTTGATTGCTTTATCTAAACGCTCGGTTATACAATAAAATTTGTTTTTTATTTTATATTCACACCAACCTTTTAAACCGAATAAATAACCCAAATTTTTACTAAGTATTTCTAAGAAATCCTTTTTCTAACTTCGTCGACAGATACGCGATAAGATTCTCTATCGCTTACGCGCTTTTAATATATTATTCTACCGTGATTGACACGTTGGTTAAAATATTTCAAACTTAATATTACCCTGTAGTCATGTTTGATAGTGACCTAAGATAATATATATGGATTGTAGGTACATAAATAATTTATTCGAGATAACATATGCCTTGCCGATTGAATTTGACATTTATAGTCGCGCGGCAATCCTCTGACAGCCACGCGCCTGCGTGTTCCTCAAAACCGGTCTAAATTGCGAAATAAAAAAAAAACATGGGAGGTAAATATTCCACAATGGACCCGATGGACGTGTCAGTGCCAGAAATAGGAACTCTCCTGAAGAGGGACGGTTATTTAAAGCCATACGAACGGGAAATAAGACGCAGGTACCGCATAACTAGGTTATGTTGTTTTTTTTATTTATTTCCGCCATTTCTGTCAGTGTCAATGTCATTGATAGGTCAAATATCATGTGCGCACTGCTTGACAATAATTCGTAATCCTTTCCGGCTACCTAAACCTTTCTTACTAAAAACATGATTTAAAACATTATAACGCAACAAAAGACGAATTTTTGTTGAAATTAAATGATAATTTATCGGTTTTGGTCTACTTTGCCAAGTTATTTTTTATGGTATGAAGGAACTGGGCCTAACCTAACTATTTAGTAAAAATTAACCTTATAGCCGTAGTAAATAACAAAAACATACCTATATATTTTTTTTATGAATAATACTGCCTGAATAATGACTTCCTGCATAGAAGACTAAGAAAGCTTTTTTTTTATATTTCAACCTCAAATATTCTAAACGATACTACTTTAAAAGGCCACATAATATGTGCACTCTGTGTGGATCATTTCTTATGGAATTATTGAATGGTGAAATTGACTGAAACAAACATAAGCCCTATTGAGATTGCACAAAAAGGCATTATAAAAATAATGCAGAGACGACATCGACGTTTTCCTTACAAGGAACCTTACGTAGACTTTGGTCTATCAAATGTTCGACAGCTATAGTTAAGGTTACGCTGTTGTGTATCCATAAGAAAATAGACAGTTATATACAAGTGGAACGCATACCTAATACAAGAGGGCCTAACACTGGAAGTACCGAAAATGAAAATGACATTTGGACAAAAATCAACAGCGTACAATAGGCACAAAAACCTTTAATATTCTCCTTACAGCCATAAAATTTTTCAAATTCATTCAACTTGTTTGTCTAATTTAATGTCAAGGATTGGATCTTGAAAAAGGGTAGAAAATATGACATAAACAATAGGTAAAATATACGATTATGTATAATAAATGATATATTCTGTAATTTATTTATATACTATTTTATGTAAGGTCAGGGTGGGTAAGTTTGATCGTCAGGTAAGATCGACTATCCAGGCAAATGATCTTTATTTATCCTTGTATTGGTTTTTCCATCTAGTATTCGGTAGTTAAACTACACATTTGACCTCTCTGCGAAAGCACATTGCAAATCATGAAACGTCAATCCTCAGAAACAACTTTGTTTTCTTTCGACTCAGCGCAAGTGCTAATACAATTCTGTATGAAAATTCAAATGGTGATCGGGCTTTCTCTTATCTCAGTTTTGATGTGTGGTAAAGTTCATGCAGAGCGAGGTTCATTTAGGATCACTATAAAATAGGTAAATGTTCTTTGCAATAATTAAATTTTTATATTTGTAAACATAGATAATAAAAAGATTATGATATTTTTTTATACATTTCAGAAATTTAAAATTACATAAAAATTTTAAAGGCATATTTAGATCTTCAATAATATTTTCTGTTGAACAAATACACATGGTTTATAAAAAAATGTTCGGTAGTGATGGTAAGTTTCTTGTAGTTATCATTTTGTTATGTAATTTAAGGAAAGTTACAAAAATGCCAATATCTCGAAAACCGCGAGACATTGAAATGGGTTATATGTGGTCAAATAGTTCCAAATGACCTCTTCTGTCGCCCTTAAAAAACTTTCCACCGCACTGCCAAACAGCCTGTATACAATATAACTATACTCTACTACAGTACTGTCATAATTTGTTCACCAAGATATGCCTGCTTCAAAGACATATGGGAACGGGTAACTACACTAGAAGGCGGTTTAGAGGAGTTCAGTCGTGGCTACAATCACTTTGGACCACAGTTCCAACCAGATGGTTCAGTGTCTTGGAGGGAGTGGGCGCCGGGAGCACATTCTCTACATCTTCAGGGAGACTTCAGTAAGTTTTTGCTCTTGTAACATATTATAGTAGTGGTTCCTCAAAATATGGTCCAACCGATTAAAAATCTGTTTTTAATTTAGTATAAATAAAATGGTTAAATATTCATGAGTTACAATTTAGCACTGAGTGTAAATTTTTTCTGCTTTGTACAGAAATCCGAAATAAAAAAATGATACGCGTAATATGTTGCTGTATTCAAAAGCTAGTATAGTTAAGGACATTACACCTATTTGACAAATCAGTTTAATCTTTTAAAAATCATATAACTCTCGATCATCTTTTAATCATCCCTCGCCATAGGCTGACGAGTTATAAGGATTCCTTCTCTCCATCGAAGATCTGGAACAGTTTATAAGCTCATTCAGGTACATACTAGGCGACGAAAGTGGCTGTTGCAACTGCGACTACCGATAACTAAAAAATACTTTCATTTACTGCCATCTAACTCGTAGATATAGACAAGCATCATCATTTCATTTTTAACTATTTTTTTTAGATTAAAAATCCTAAATGGTATCTTAGTTGTAATGTTATGAAATTTATACTGCAAGACTGCGGGGCTAACTCCTACTCCGACTTCCACCTCCCGCATCTTGTTCGACACTTTCCCTCATGAAAATATACATTTTCCATTCAATATAATAATTTAATATAAAAATGCAACGTTTTAGCAAAAGACAGTAGCTACTGTCACTGTACTTTTCTCTAATCATTCTATATTAAAAAACAGATAATATCTATACTTTTTTTGGGCTGTGATTACTCCAACTAGCCGCCACATCATTACAATACATATATCAACACATATTTTAAAAACAAACATTAAATACGTGTTGCACAATCACTCTACACCTGCACAATCAATAGGATCTTATTTTTTAAAACAAATTCTTATGTCATAATACATTTCTAACTTTAAATTCAATTTTAACTTTAAAAAATCCCCAAATCATTTTATCCCCGTCCATCAAACACTCATAAAGTAGGTCGAGTGATAACTGTTGTCAAAAATTTAAAAATTCAAATTAAAAATTGGATAATATTTCCAGACGGTTGGAACAATCAAAGCCACCCATTCAAAAAATTGGATTATGGAAAGTGGGAATTGCAGATTCCACCCAGAGACGGACAGGCCGCCCTAACTCACTTGTCCCGCGTGGAACTAGTCGTGAATGGGCACCTCTACAGGATATCGCCGTGGGCGACCTACGTCAAGCCCCACGAGGGACACATCTTCCAGCAGTACATTTACAATCCGGAACAGGTTTTGGTTTTTATAAAATATTTTCTAAAAATCCTTTCACATTACTGCCAACCATTGATTTGTCTCCTTGAAACCAAAGAGCGTCAAAAAAAAAAATCATCTTGTATTATTATTATTACTAGGCAGGCAGCTATGCTGATGATCCTAGATCTGTGCTTAAGAAGGATTTAAATTGAAGCCAAAGCTGGCTAGCTTTAGCTGATGTTACAGGTCTGCAGCTTCTAGCTTTGTTTGATGCCACGACTTGCCGAAAGCCTGTGCGTCGGTAGCAGGGGTTCTTTTTCAAGTGTATTTCACTAAATTTCGCTGATGAGAACCTTCATCAGTCAGCCTTAGAATGAGTGTGTGTGTAGGCTAAGTGTAGTATAAGGACTCTTTTTTTCTTTATTTATAAAATAATTGCTCTGATCTAAATCATTGGGTCCTACTCAACTAAGCTAAATAAGCTTGTTCTAGAGTCAGAGGAGATAGTGGTAATGAAGCGTTAGAAATGGTATGACCATGTGCATATCGAACCTGTGGCTGCTGGGTCAATAGTCAAACGCCTTAACCGCTAGACTACCCTGATAAATCACTCTTGCTAGTACACTTCGTTCTCACAACCAATTACCTTCACTGACCTACTAATCTATCGTCTGAACGCAAAATACATTTATTTTATATCACATCTAATTTTTGATTTTTTTTATATATCGACAGACATACACGTTTAAACACAAGAAGGTGACAAAGCCAAAGAGTCTTCGCATCTATGAGTGCCACGTCGGAATAGCCACCGAAGAGTACAGAGTCGGAACGTATACCGAATTTAAGGACCACGTTTTGCAAAGAATTAAAAATCAGGGTAACTTTTGTGATTTTTTTCAGTTTCCATAGAATTTATGAATAAAAATGATACGCCGTCGTTTAGTGTCGGCGTGCCACCTGGTGGCGCGTGGTGCGGCGCAGATACAGAATCAGATCAGTGATTGAGATTTTACTAAATTTGATTTGAAATTTGAGAGTACTTGGAACGTTCACTCACTCACGTTCATTCACTCTCTATTTATTAATGTGCTAACCATCAAAAATGCGATACCAACTCGTTGGCATAGCATACTAGAGATGCTAGGAAGCCTGGTTCATTGGTTCTCGTTTTTCCAGACTAAAATAAATAAAGTTTTGAATTCTGTTACAAATGATGGATTTTAATTATATTGCCACTAAAATACCACATGTTGGAGATGATTGACAGGAGATTTCCCATTTCAAAAGCAGTTGTGTCGGTGGCATGTTTGGATTGTCGTTTTACGGGATTGAAAGAGCTTATGCCGGGAGGTGAAAGGTTCAGGGTTGATGGAAGCGAAATAATGAAGTCGTCTCTGATGCTCTGGATCCTTTTATTCCTCACACGGCAATTTTTACATTTACATGAATGGGAGACACTTCGACGATAGTAAACTTAAAGACTAAATAACAAATGTATTACAAATATACAACGGTTGATGATTAACAGAAACAAACAATAATCAGGAACATTATCCATTATTTACCATAATCGCTGGTGAATCGGCCGAGCGCTGTTCCAATGCGCGCCTGTGCAGATACCGACCAATTGCCCATGACCTTATACAATTATTTTGGGCCCTGTTCAACTAACGTAAATGTGTTTGTGCTAGAGTCAGAGGAGATGGTGGTAATGAAGTGTTAAAAATGGTATGACTATAATGGTATGCTTCCACAGGAAGTGGTGGAAGCTATCTGTAAACCAGTTCAAACCGCCTTGATAAATTTCTTGAATCTAAGCAAATCGATAGTAACTGAGAATTAGATATGAGCATATCAGCTAAATAACTGCTTGCTCAGCAACCAATAATAATAATATAATATGCGAATTCGAACCTGCGATAGCTGGGTCAATAGTCAAATGCCTAAACCACTAGACTGCCATGATCTTTAAATCGTAACTTTACAATCTATAAATTCCCTAACAAATCTATTAGCACCTGCTATGGACGAAATATCTTCAAACACGATTTTGATACACTGACCACTCCTATTTATTACCTTATTAGACTTATTTTCAGATCATTTATCCGTCCATGGCTATCGATCCATCCAACATCCTAGTTACCAACCTGGGGTGAAAGCATTAATTGAACACTAATTGTTTTTGTTTAATATTTTTCATAGCATAATGTAATTTAATTCTTACGATTACAGGTTACAATACCATTCAAGTCATGGCTATAATGGAGCACGCATATTATGCATCCTTCGGATACCAAGTAACGAGTTTCTTCGCAGCGAGCAGGTTAGTAATACGATTGTATAGCTCCAAAGTTTTTAAATTTTATTTCACGCGGCAATTTATATTTCATTCATCTTTGCAGTCGCTACGGCACACCTTGTGAGCTGAAAGCTCTCGTAGACCGCGCGCATGAAATCGGCCTCTACGTACTACTTGACGTGGTGCATTCTCATGCGTCCAAGAACACAAGGGACGGCCTCAACGAGTTCGATGGTACCACGTCGTGCTACTTCCATGACGGGCCAAAGGGTACTCATCCCCTCTGGGATTCGAGGCTTTTTAATTACTCAGAGTTAGTTAATATATATTTTTTAAACTTTATCTATGTTTTATCAACACTCTTCCTTTTTAAAAAAGCTACTCTGGAATTCACTTAATTATATTTTATGATTAGTGGTAACTAAACAGATGGCTAAATATAAATCATTTAAAACATTCAGTACAGCCTTTAGTTCTAATCCGAGGAAGAATTTCATGTCAAATAGAGTGGCGAATGCATGGAATAAGTTACCAAGCGCGGTGATAAGTGCCAAAAATGTGAATGAATTTAAGAAGTCTTGATAAGTTTATTAAAGACAATACTAGTGTTGATTTAGGCACTTTTAATAATAATAATAACAGGTTAATAAAGGACTTTAAAAGGGTTTTTCCTAAATCTTATGTTGCACTTTCTCATATGAAACAGGTAAATATTTTTTTATATCTAATATTTTAAATATAAATAACATGATACAGATTCAGCAATCCAGTGGTTTATTAAATTAATTTTAATCACTTATTACGTTCATGATATGTGGCCCTTCAATCCAGGCAAATATCGCTGTCTGTAATTTTACATATCCATCTGCGAGTGACGGAGGGTAGCGTGGCCTGTTTAAAGCGGCCTTGATAGACTTAGGTCAAAGTTTCCTTCTTTGTTTGTGTTACATTCGGTATTCAACGATTTTGAATAAATTTTAAAAAGAAATAAGACAGCGAGGAGACCTGATTGAGAACTATAAAATTTTAAATGGACATTACGACATACCAAATATTAAGTCAGTCCTCACAATGAATACAAACGAGACACTCTTTGAATCTAAATAATAATCATTGTAATTCAAACCCAAGAAAACATTCCTGGTCTAACCGAGTAGTGAACTCTTGAAATGAACTGCCTCAGGAAGTGATAAGTGATATTTAAATTAACATTTTAAAAAAATAATAGACAATTACTTAAAAAACAAAAATAACAAAGTAAAAACACTATTAAGTGCACTCAATACGTGAAACACACGCATCAGTTTGAAGCTGCTAGTGTATATAAAATAAATAAATACTTAAGAAAATACTTCTAATATTTTTTTCTGATTAAAGTTTCATTTGACTTCACAATTTAGGGCAGGGGTGCTCAAACGGTCGATCGCGATCGACCGTTTGAGCACCGTGCAGAAAGCTAATATCTATATATGCTACGGTACGCCCTACCTAGGTAGGTAGGGTGTATCGTGTATGTACGACAACCCTGCATCACATACACTTGCAGTCTCTCAGAGTCGATCGTAAGTAGTCTAAAAATATTGAGGTAGATCGCCAGCAGTTCAAGTTTGAGCACCCCTGCTATAGGGGTTTTGTCTCCAATAGTGAATAAAAATACATTCTGTATACCATCAACTTCCATCTATTCCACGACCAGCCCAATTGACCTACGTATAAACCTCGATATATTTTTTGATTTTTCAGGTATGAAGTATTGAGATTCTTGCTATCCAACTTACGCTGGTATCAAGACGAATATCAGTTTGATGGATTCAGGTAAATAGAAAATTACAAATTTAGTCACTGCCACTAGGCCGAGGTATCACTACATATACAGAGTGATCTTAAAGTCAGCAGAATCCTTTTAAGGGGTGATTCTGGACATAAAATTGAACCACTTTTGATGATAAGCTTTGGAAATAAGGTCCTAAAAACATTTTAAGTATGGTAACCTAGCAAAATACCAGACCGTAGGGCGTCACGACCTACAAATAACTGTACCTACAAATGTATAAACAACAGTGAAAAACGGGTAGTAACCCGCACACAAATATTGTAATGTAGGTCAATTAGATAGGTCAGGAACACAACAATACCACCAAAGTTCAATAGAGTATTCATATGTGTCTATGGATTTTTTGTTAGCTATATGAAAAAGCTGTGGGGGTCACAAGGTCGCTGTCGTCCACACCCAGTTTCTAACATCAGCGGAGCGCGAGGTCACGCCACATCGCGCCACTCGAGACCACCCGGTCAGCAGTTCGAGTATGACGTCAGCCGGCCGACCGAATGCGTCACAGCTGAGGTAGAGGGTCTCCCCGCCGGCGTAGGTTATATGAACGGAGGTCGACGCTTCCACGATGCCTATTTCAGCCAAGTTTCGCGCCGCCCAACACCTGCTCGCCGGGTGGTCGTCACGCGCGCCGTACGCGCTTAGTATGGAGTCAGATATTTAATTAAGTAACGAAGTTATATTGTAATGGCTTAATGATAAATAAACTAATTAACCTTCTGCTCATCGTATAATTAAGACCGTTACAAAGCTATATGTTCAGATTCATCCCTTAAAAGGATACTACTGACTAAGTTGACCTGTATAAAATCAAGTCAAACTCAATTAATATATAATATACAGATGTATTTAAAATCACTGATGTCCTTTTAGGGGTTTAATCTGTGTCTACAACTAAACCATCTTACGAAAGAAAAAAAATGAAAAAGAAATTATTATATTATTAAAAAAGCACCGCGCGCTTCAGCTCTTGCCGCCCGCCATTCGTTCAACTGCATTCTAAACATTAAAATGATTTCTATTAAATTTTGAATTTGTTTTTCTTATAATTTGGAAATATTTTTCCAATACTTTTTGCTAATTAGTGTTTGATTGGTGATATAGATCAGCTGCCTAAAAGGATATCAGTGAATTTAAATACATCCTGTATATATCTATATATTACCTACCTTTCTGGTTATTAAAACTTATGGCCAATAGCGAAACTATATTTTGCTATGATGAAAATAGATGCGTACTATAATTAAATAATAGATCATAACGAAGGAAACACGTACTATATAAGGTCTCCGGATAAACTATAACAATTTTTTTTCAGATTCGACGGTGTAACCTCTATGTTGTACCACAGCCGTGGGGCCGGTGAAGGCTTCTCCGGCCACTATGACGAATACTTTGGCCTGAATGTGGACACGGAAGCCCTTGTCTACCTCATGCTAGCCAATCATCTCGTTCACACTATCGATAGCAATGCTGTTACTATTGCAGAGGTAGATAATAATTTATATGTTGTTTGATGAACTCCTTATATTATGACCGCTAGTACGGGGTCACCAATAAAAAAAATAATAGTCAGGAAAACGTTATGGCTATGTTAGGTTAAAACTGGCTATTTCTTCAGGGAGCAAACTATTTTATATTAATAAAAAAAACAAATTAGGGATTTGTGATCTTTAGAAATTAAGTAATAGAAGTATTGAATATTGTGAGAAACAGAGGAAGATCTACTCTTTTCCGTATCCACATATGGAATCACTCCGCTGTAGTGGTTTTTGAAGTACGCTCAAGTATGGTGTGTAATGTTTTCTGGTCAGTTTCAGATCTTTAGGAAGACGGTGAAGAGTTTTGGCTGAGAGGTAGCGCTGGCCTACTTTGACCATGTAAAATAATGCATAGCAGAATGAATTTATTATGTTTGTAACGACCCTTAAAGGTAGATGTTGAGGATCGTTAATTAATTAAATGAAGACTATAAAAGTTGTTTATTTTCAATGTTCCAAATGGACCAGTGTTCTGCGGTGAAATAATTTCTGACTGACCAGTTGCAATGCGCCTTAACTAGTGAGAATGATTTTCCCCAACTTTCCCACATTCTCTCTTAGTGCACGTTGGGAGTCTTTTTGACCTGGTATTTAGAATTGAACCCTCGGAAACAGATATCTAGTACTGTTGGTTTCTGTTTAATGGTAACTAGACTGATAACAAAATAGTTCACTTTAATTATGGGGTGTGAACTTGTCGGCATCTCTGTTGACAGTGCTGTCCCTGAAAACAGTGTTTCTGATATGTGTTTTTAGGTTAACAGTGTTTTTAGGGACATCAGAAAGTAATAAAGTGGGGGCAGAGGGGGCTGTAGAGAAATTGTACGGTTGGCTATGAGTGTATGAAGTAAACATATAAATATATTTGTTTATGGCATTTTGAAACGCTCTCTCTCTCTCTGTCTTTCTATAGTTCGTCAATTGAACTATGAATTGTGGAAGTTAAAGAATCTGTGTTCGTGTTTAGGACGTATCCGGTATGCCCGCATCCTGCCGGCCCATTGCGGAGGGTGGCATCGGATTCGACTACCGTCTTGGTATGGCCATTCCGGACATGTGGATCAAACTTCTGAAGGAAGTGAAAGACGAAGATTGGAGCATGGGAGACATAGTCCACACCCTCACAAACAGGAGGTGGCTGGAAGGAACAGTGGCTTATGCAGAGAGTCACGATCAGGTACTTACTATGATTTTATTATTTTATTACATGTACTCCACAGATAGGATAATACCGAGTATATATTTCTAAGACCATTGCTTTACCCGTTTTGTGTAGGCGGATCAACTGATCTACAGAATTAATGCAATAGTTATGACATTTATCTAATTTTAACCGACTTCAAAATAAATTAATAGTAAAAATATATGCCGATACGGCATGACAACACCGTTATGGTATTCACGACTTCAGCAGAAAATTGATTCCCACGGTCGCATTAATTGGAACCTTCGATTTACATCAAACTAGCTATTGGAAGACCAATGACGTAGATACGCTATGGAGATTATCGTTTGTTCAAAACACAAGACCATATGTGGTTTCATTTGCCTTCAAGTCATCTACGTAAGCTGACGCAGGTGACAACAGGCCACAGCACGGACACCACGATACAATCGGGTCTATAAAACCACAGATACAAGCCTCGGACGGCAGAGTTTGACTTCGCCAGCCCATTAGAAAACACCTTACAGCCTCTGAGGGTCTCACAACATTTTACATTCTTACATTCAATTGGCTACATTTTTTTATTTAGTGTACTTTATTTGCACTGACAAGTAACATTGGCGACCCCGATAAGTGAACTAAGCAATCTTCAGCAGTGTAATAGTGCTGTGAAACAACTTTGGTGACACTAACTTTCAAACGATTCCACGAGTGCAATTTTTCTGACGCGCAGCAAGCGTCAAATTCCAAACTCCGTAGGATAAGAGGAAGTGGTTCTAATTCAGCTTGCAGATTTGACCTTTTTTTCATTCAATGTTCAGTCATTACTCAGTAGTAGCTTAGTTAATTTATTAATTTTTTTTAATATTATAGGGATTTTTTTAAGGGCGGTTTTAATTTTGTAAAGTTTCATCTAGTGTAAAAAATTAAAGTTAGTTTTCTGTTTTTTCATATCAATGAGATTGTGGAATCATTTAAGTTCCCCAAAAGATATCATCATGATAGGAGTGAAATAGTTCATACTAATTACATTGCTACATTATGGAAAATGAGTGCACACTGTAATTTTATGGATGTCAAACACACACTGATCGGATGGTTTGTGGAGTGCGGGATGCTAAACTCGGGGATATTTTACTAAGGGAAACCAGATTTTTTTTAATCCAGAGCGGTGGTATAATTGGTACTAAATTCAGATGTAAGGTTAATCTAATCAAGTCATTATTCTAGTTCAGATGACGAAGTCGGATACAGTGCTATCAAAAATAAAACATTGGATACTTCATGGACTTATTTCGAGTGTACTGACTGAAAAAAAAATGAATTATCCATATCAAAAGACTGAAAAGTTTAGGGTACCAGAGTTGTGATTCATTCATATTTGAGTTCATCCCCTTTTAGCCAATGCTTGGGTAGAACTGTGTAATTATTGCCCATGACATTTAGATAACCGCACAATTAATGTACAATTTAAACAAAATGGGACCTAACGCTGATCCTTGCGGAGCACCAAATTTAAAATTTTTATTCTACACTAATATTCCAACAGTTCCCCAAGAATATCCTGCCTAATAAGTTCCAGTTCAAGAACCGCCTTAATAAATTTCTTGAATCTAGACGAATCGCTAGTAACTGCTAGTAATAATAATAATATTACAAATATTACTGTGAATTATTCTGCACGCAGGCGCTCGTCGGTGATAAAACGCTGGCCTTCTGGCTGATGGACGCAGCCATGTACACACACATGAGTGTAGTCAGTGAGACAAACCCAATCATAGAACGAGGACTTGCTCTCCACTGTATTATACGACTCATCACGCATGCACTAGGCGGGGAGGCCTATCTAAATTTTATCGGTAAGAATAATTGTAAGCGTTTTAAAGTGATGTATGTTAATTGAGAACTTCAACTTTCATCACAGAGCATTGGGTTCAATTCTTTAATGGAATGCGCTGCATAGATCGGTGTCTGACTTTTTTTTATTTTACACCTCACTTCCTTTTTAAAATACAACTCCTATTTCACCCAATACTTTGCACTCATCCTAGGGAGTTACACATTTATTGCCTACCCTTCCTTGTATTCATTATGTCAGTATTAGGACATGATAGAATGAATTTATTCCTTTAAAATTGATTAATAATTTGTAATTGCCTTCATAATGTCTGAATCATTTTCAGGTAACGAGTTTGGTCACCCGGAATGGCTAGACTTCCCCAGGGCCGGAAACAACTCCTCATACCACTACGCCAGAAGACAGTGGCATTTAGTTGATGATGAACTCCTCAAATATAAGTACCTGAATAACTTTGACAAGGATATGAATGTTCTGGAGTCTCAATACGGATGGCTGGGATGTAACCCTGTAAGGAAATATACATTTTACTTTGTAATTTTACACTTAGTATCTAAGAGCGTTGGGGGCCTATTAGGTGTGGTCTTAAATCATTCTATTTTATCTAACGGCTTGATGCAATATATTCATATGAAAACAGTGCTTTAAATTTCTCGTTATAGGATTATCTTAAAAAAATGAATTTAATGTATTTTAAAAAACTTACTTGAATTCGCATCTTTATAAAATCAACTAGTTAATTTACTTAAGTTTTATACCGTCGATTCTCGTATTTAGTCAATAAGATATTTTATGTCTAAAGTTTTAATGAAATGTATGGAAAATTATAAACATTTCAAGGCTCCTTTAAGACAATGTGAAAATTAACCTTTCTCATTCCAGTATTATTTTTCTTCATTATCTATAAAAAAGAATCACAAACAAGTCGTCTTAAATGTTTTGATAAGCGAAAAAGAATAGTTTTTATGTCTGAAAAAGGTGATATAAGCAGTTAAAGATCACCCAACTTCAATTAACAGCTCCAAAATTATTGGTTATAAAGGTGTTTTTTTTAGAGGCGTGGTTTTCAATCTGGCACTACTTTTTTCGTAGTTGGTGTTTTTGACAGCTGTCACTTGATTTATGCTCAGTTTGGTTTGCCATTTCATAATGAATAGACTTACTCCTGAACAACGTGGGCCTGTGGCGTGGCCTCCAAGATCGTGCGATTTAACACCGCTGGACTATTTTTTGTGGGGTTATGTGAAGTCGCTTGTCTACGCAGATAAGCCGGACACGATTAACGCCTTGGAAGAGAATATTCGGCGCGTTATTGCTGACATACGGCCCAACTTGCTGCAAAAAGTGGTTGAAAATTGGGCCTCTCGGCTGGAATTTGTTCGAGTCAGCCGCGGCGGCCACTTACCCGAAATCATTTTTAAAACATATCATATAAAGTATCAAGGATTTAACTTAGATTGAAACTTTCTTTACTGAAGCACCAAAATTGAAATAATGAAGGATACTTTATTTGAAAGGGTATTATATCGGCAACATTTCTTAAGAAATAGATTCACTGAGGTATTTAACATTTTGTCAGATGAAATTGAATACCAAATATATTTTACTATGAAATGAAATATGTATTAATGTTTATTTAAATTAAAATATAAATCTTTGATAAATTGTTTGTTTTTAGGCATATGTTTCGCTGAAGCACGAAAGTGACAAGGTTATAAGTTTTGAAAGAGCCGGTCTCCTGTTTGTGATCAACTTCCATCATTCCCAGAGCTACACCGACTATCGCATTGGCGTAGACGTGCCCGGAGACTACAGAGTAAGAACACGGATCATTCTTATCTATTTCATCTGTATTTATCCCGCTTCTGAATATCGTATAAATCCCTTATCTGCTGCCATTCCTAACCTTGTTGTTTACCTGTAATGTGGACCGTGAACCGCACGGGACGTGGCACGGTTTCACATTGGCTTTATCGTGAATACAACCTGTCAGTTGAGCCTCCATACAACCCATAATATAATAAATCTGTATTCCGTATGTTATGGGAACTTGAATTCACCTGTCTAACCTTACCTATAAGTTTATTTAATTGATCGCGTAAAACTGTAGGTGGTGCTGACATCGGATAGCAAAAAATACGGTGGACACGGGCGGATTGAACCTTCAGATCACTTGCACAGCACAATGGGGCAGCCCTGGAATGATAGGAGTGATTCCGTACAGGTATAATAAATGTTTTGCTTTTAATATTTATAATTTTTATACGACTGGTTCAAAACCTCGACGGAAGTTTGTCATTTGTTCGCAGATAAACTGTAAATTATTCTTGAATTATTATCTAAAACTTTTTTGGAGTTACTACAATCGTGTAGTGTCCTTTATAAAATATTATTGGGTATCAAAAATAAAATGCTGCTCGAAAAAAATATTTTGCATTTTTAACATTTTTTTTTTTGTATAGTTAGTAATAAAACCATATTCCCAAGCCAGTTTAGATAAGTTGAACGGGATTCAAAATTATTGCATATGACTAAAAGCATCGCAGTTAATCAAAAAAAAATCAAAACGAAACATGCACAAGAAATATTGATGATATTGCATAATATTGTAGCAGTTTTATTATAAAAGCATTAAAACTCGAAATTGAACAAAATATATAAAACAACGTTTAAAGTATACTCTGTGTGTTCAAAAAGTAAGGTGACTTTGTATTAAGAAAAAATATTGATTTATTCATCAATATTTATTTTGTCCCCTTCAAAGTCACTCCCCTCAGTTACAATACACTTATCCCAACGGTTTTTCCAATCTTCAAAAATCAGACATCAGTTTATGGATTTACCAACAGAGGCATTTTAAAAATATTACAGATAGTAATTTCAGGAAAATCATAAGAGCGGTATTGTTAAATAATGCAAACAGTTCTGGCCTGAACCAATTAGGTTATGTTTTTCCCATTGCACATTATTCAAACGTAGTCAGTATAAATTAACATAATATTTTGTTCTACTGATTTCCTACAAGTTTACTTACTTCAAACGCCATTTAAATCATTTTTTATTTTATTTTCTTTCAGTTGTATTTGCCTACGCGGACAGCCATCGTCTACGCTAAGAAGTGATCTATGATAATCCTATTGTATGGGATTCTTTTCCATTCTTGAGTGCCATAATTTATAGTAAGCAGTTTTGTAAACAACTGAACACAGGTGCAATTTCACATATTATATTTTTTACAATTTAAACCTATAGAAGGTTGCCTTAGAACTTTTAACCAATTAGTTCAATAAGTCTATGTACATATAATATTTGTCTGTGAATTCTCAAATCCAAAAACCTTATAAGAAAATGTAATCAGGGTCGTAAAAACATTGTGAATAGGTACCTTTAAAATATGATGTTTAGGTTAAATAATTCATTTTTTTTTTCTAACATTGCACTTTTTAAAACTGAAAATAAAGTCCCACTTAGGCCCAATTACACCAATCTCTTAACCGGATGTTAAATTCCTAAAAACTACATAAAATCAATTTTTGTAAGTAATCCCATAAGATTTTTATACTTCTTCTATTCACATGGTTTGTATTGTCGGGGAGGCACTATTGGACGCAGTTCTGACTGCCTTATTGTTGTTTTCACGGTACGAGATTGTTCAATTATTTATGCTAACCGGTGGTTACTGCAAAGATAAGTATCAATATATAGGTAACTGTAATATTTAATATAACTACTGTCCGTTTAGGGTGTTTTACGAAAAAACCATTATAATGAATCATAGATATTATACACTTTAGATATGGTTGTAAGACATCGGCTCGTCACGTCTCGTCGGCCAAGGTCGGAAACAGCCAGTCAGTATTCAGCATTGCTCCCATCTTTCTTACCTCAGCCCTTTCTGAATACACCGTGAAAAATATATGACGTTCCCAAACATTCGAACGCTTTTAATTTAATTTTAGGTTTATATTTCTCGTAATTGGAAAACATTTTTCCGATCTATTTTGCTGATTAATGTTTTATTGTTAGTATGGATTAACCTCCTTAAAGGAAAGTAGTGATTTTAAATACACTCTGTAGATAAAAAATAATAATAATTGCTTTATTTAATGACATTTACAATAACGTTACGGGTAACTGTTTATATCGTGACATTTTTGAAGATCTGACATTTCTTGGGAGAACTGTCACAAGTCAATCCATTTAGAGCTACTGATGACAACTGGTGCATTTAGACGTTGAGTATCTTAGGTCTTAAATTTATAACAATGTGGGTATTTTTTTTGTTCTCAAAAGTTTTGACAGGTAAAATATATTTAGGTATTCATAATCTCGTTGAAATGGCTACATATTTAGTTTTTCTATACATATATGAGAATTTTTTAAATATATATTTTTTTTCAATTGTAAATGGTTAATAAATACACAATGCTCTTATAGCATGACACTGGTCTATCACGGATTAAAGAAAAAGGGAAGGGAATGGTATTAAATTTAAAGACACCACTGCGGTAAAAACACCGACTGGCTGATTTTACCATTTTTTATTTGTAAATTAGTAAAATGTCATTCATATCTTTTTTAAAATCCGTTCGTTTAATGGAAACATCTTCTAAATGAATGTTGCATATTGTTAACCATAGTCAATTTTTAATTTTGTGATCAAAAAAAAACTTGATCATTTCGTCAAATATTTTTTATTGTAGGTACCTATATGTTAAAAAATATATATTTTTTCAATTGAACATTTGGCAACTTCAAAAAAGGTTGTTTGCCATATTATTTTATATTTTTAGAAATGTTTTTATTTGAAAAATTTTATATTAAAAAAGATTGACACAATTTTTTTTATTTTTATATTTCCTACTTTTGCGGATATTCAATTTTATGTTAGCCCAATCAGCGGAAGCACTTTGTGCACTAATAAATTAAAATAAATGCTTTACTGTCATCACTTTTAGGAAAATGCACATCATTCATTTATATAAAGGCTGATGATTTTAGAGGCGTGGTTTTCAAGAAGAGATAAAACGCATATAATTTGATATTATGGCTAAGAATTTAGTTTTATTATAAAGATAAGGGTTTGCCATTATGTTTTAAAAATGATTTCGGGTAAGTGGCCGCCGCGGCTGACTCGAACAAATTCCAGCCGAGAGGCCCAATTTTCAACCACTTTTTGCAGCAAGTTGGGCCGTATGTCAGCAATAACGCGCCGAATATTCTCTTCCAAGGCGTTAATCGTGTCCGGCTTATCTGCGTAGACAAGCGACTTCACATAACCCCACAAAAAATAGTCCAGCGGTGTTAAATCGCACGATCTTGGAGGCCACGCCACATTTGCACTATTTGCAAACGTTGTTCAGGAGTAAGTCTATTCATTATGAAATGGCAAACCAAACTGAGCATAAATCAAGTGACAGCTGTCAAAAACACCAACTACGAAAAAAGTAGTGCCAGATTGAAAACCACGCCTCTAAAAAAAACACCCATTAGTATATTATTATGTTAACATTATAATATACTATATAAACATGTAAGTATGACCTGTTTAGCTGTCAAATTAATTCAATTGAGACACACTATAGCAACATTAATTCCGACACTAACATAAAAATCACTATTATTGAATACTGACCTCTGGTGAGTATTTGGAGTATTTCTATCCATGTTTATACAATTCTAAGAATAAAATGAGTAACCTCAAAACCGAAGCAACCTCGAAGCACGAGACTCGATGACAGCTGCTCGGTGTGACACGAACGTCGTGCGTATTACACATTTGTGGCTTGACCAATAGCAAGTCGTGAATCTCGCAATGCTATCGACTGCCAAGGACTCGCTAAGTGGCGTTTATGAATCCGGATATAGATGGCTTTGCATCGCACTGCGTTGGTTCGACGCTTTGCAGTGCGACAGCACATGCAGTGCGTAAGCGGTGTTTATGAATACGAGGCTTAGATCTTACACAACCATGAAAAAATGCATTAGGTACCAATTTTATTTTATTATTATTATTATTGTTTGTTGAGCAAGCAGCTATTTAGCTGATGTGCTCACATCTCATTCACAGTTACTAGTGATTTGCCTATATTCAAGAAATTATCAAGCTGGCTCTTGAACTGGTTTACACTTATAGCTTCCACCACTTCCTGTGGTAGCCGATTCCAATTATCCACAACTCTATTGGAGATAAAATTCTTCCTAGGATTAGTGGAACAAAGAGATTTAGATAACTTCATTGAATGGCCGCGAAGTTGCGTGTTTTGGTTAAACATGAATATGTCCTTAATGCTTGCACAATTGTAATGTCCAGTTAACACTTTGTAAGTCTCAATGAGGTCACCACGATCACGTCGCTCCTGCAATGAGGTCAATTTTAACACAGACAGCCTTTCTTCATATTCCAAGCGTTTTAGTTGTGTGGGTATTTTTGTGAATCTCCTTTGAACTCCTTCCAGCAACTATATGTCTTACAAAGTATGGATTCCATATCTGATACCCATACTCATGTCTTATAGATCTTCAGCATTACTTGAGGAGACATGTTTCTAAAAGATTTTTTTATTAAATATATAAAGGAATTAGCTTTCTTCACAATTGCTACTATGTGGGTCTCCCATTTCATATCGGCTGATATAATGACACCGAGATCTTTTTGTGAAGTCACAGGTTTAAGTTGAGTTCCGTTTAGGTAATATAAGAGTTTTGGGTTATTCCGGATACAACAGATACAATGTCTGCCACATTAAAATTACCCTGATTTTTATTAATCCTTAAAATATAAAACCTTCATGAAATTTTACAGTGGGTCTTCGTTTTACATTTTTTTAAAAAGTTAGCCTTAAATATGGAATGTTTTGGTTGAAAATTCAATGTATTCGACAGGTGAGACTGATGACAGGCCTATAAAAAGTATATTCTCACTAAAAAAAAAATTCTTTGTTATATCAAAATGAATAACTTTAGGGATGCTCTGAACTTTATCATAACATTACCGAGAGAGTGTGCAGAAAAGGTCTTTTCTCTGAAGCGAATTCATTGCCTTGGATTACTCCCGAGCATACATCGTGATGCCAAATCGGTATATCCAACATGTTTTAAAGGTGTCAAATTTGAATCATCAAATGAATTATTTGATAATATCAATGTAGTCCATAAATGCCATATGTGGAGGGAACGTTATGGAGTTTTCAAACCGTACAATGATTACTTAATGCACGAAATGAAGCCTGTAAAGAAAGTGGACGGTTACGCATCGGAAATTGACCTCTGGGGCAATATTGACTTAACGGTCGAACACAAATTCAATCCGGAGCTGAAAGCAGTAATCAACACAAAACCATTGTCACATGAGTTCGGCTGTAATATGTCCCTCGTTCAGTCGTGTTCGAATTTCTCAAGTATATTTACGATGTTCGTACTGGAAAAGGGCATCATCTCTAATGGCTTCTTAGTGCAGTATTTGCAGAAGATTACACCTCAACTGGCGCTCGGAACAGAGTTATCCGTAGGGGGTGACAGAATGAGTAGAATCAACTCGGCTTCGATAAGTGGTAGATTCAGCAACAACGGAAATATACTTTCAACGACCGTTAGCTTGAAAGGCACACAGTTCTGTTTATATAAGCAATTGTCGCAGTACGTCAAGGTTGCTTCGATTTTAGACATAGAATTTGAAACGAAGAAAATGGTTGGTTCCATAGCGTATCAGGTTGACAGAGAGGGATCGAAATTAAAGGCGTGTTTTGACAGCGAACTAAACTCAGGATTTTATTTAGAAAAGTACTTATGGCGGTCCACGGATGAATTTAAAGACGAACAAGAACGGGTTAAAGTAATTCTTAGTGCAGTTAAGAAGAATAATAAAGGTGTTTACCTTGGTTTAGGGCTACAGATAAACCTTTAATTTTGTTTATATTTTTTAATTACAATATTTTCGGATCATTTTATATTCTACACTTATTTTCAGCCATTGATTTATTTTAGTAAAATAGTGGGATATCCTTTAAACTTATTTTTTATTCAATGACAAACATATTGTATATTGTCCAGCATTGTTTGCTGTAGGTGGGAGCATGTTCTTTTTCTTCATCATCTATTATGGCAATTAGCATTTAAATTTAGGCTGTATACCAGAAACCAAGCTATTTTTTTTATTTTTCAATTATAGAAATAACCCCAAAAAACAAACTTAACAGGTGGGAAATAACTATACTCTTCTTAGAGCAGCCGTGCTCATCATTTTCATCACGGCGACCGCAAAGTGGGTCACCATGGCTACATTTGGATTTGCGGGTAGCGTGGCTAAAGGGGACACCAGAATCACGCTTTGGCACAAACGAAGATATGATTATGAAAATCTGTGACAGTTTATTTGTTGAAAATAAACCATCCACCTAAACAAGATTCAGGGATGCCATCTATGGTTTTAATTATTATCTGCCGAGAGAAAGCATTTTTAAATTAAGACACTTATGTTACAATAAATATAAAGAAAAGGTGGGAAGAAAAATAAATAAGAGATATTTTCGTGGTAGTCTAGTGGTTAAAGCATTCGACTATTGGCCCAAAGGTCGCGGGTTCGATTCCCCACATGGTCATACCATTTTTAACGCTTCATTACCACCATCTCCCCTGACTAGTTCAGGTATATTTGGCCTAGTTGAGAAGGGCCCAAAATAATTGTAATAATAATTATATGACCTAGGTCATAGCAATTATTTTATAAAAAAATAAATAAATAATAGTATGGGGAGGGTTAGGTTAGGTACAAATTAGTTTCACAACTGTAATTAGTTTGGTAATATTAATAAATAAATGTAATAAATACTATCACAGTTACAAATTAACAAATTAAATAAAATAAGTTCTAACTACTTAAGTACTCGTACATTTTTAACCATCAAAAACAACATTGAAAGCTTGAAATTATCCAGTCAGGCAAAAAACCGCAAGTGATCTATCTCGACAAGTACCAACCAACCAACCAAAACCAACTGATAAGGGTTATATATTTGTAAAACTTCTACGGTTTACAAGCGCGCAGAGGTCGGAATAAATTAATGAGAAAAAACTGTAAAGGGCAGGACACGGTCAGAGGCAAAATTGTTGGTTGACCAACAATTTTGTTGGTCAACCAACGTTATTGAGTACAAAGTTGGTACGTTATTGAGAGGTATTTGGTAGCCATTTTCTGATATAACTAGGTAACTATGACGCCAATAAGGGATCCTTTTCTGTAAATTTTTCCTTTTCGCCATGAGCTATATTTATTTTTGTGTTGGTCCCTTGAAGAGATTTATTATATTAAAAAAAATCAACAAGTTATGTAATTGAGAGATCGTAGTAGCCTAGTGGTTAAGGCTTTGGACTATTGACCTTAGGTCGCAGGTTCGAATCCGCACATGGTAATACAATTTTTAACGCTTCATTACCACACCACCTCCCCTGAATCTAGAATAGGCACATTCGGCCTAGTTGAGTAGGGCCCAAAATAATTGTATAACAGTCTAACAATTACATAACAATTATAAAAAAAAAAAAACAGCATACATGTTTACGACAATTTTATAACCTAACTTTATAACTTGATACCAAGGAGTTTTTGCCTAAGTTTTAGAAAAAACGAATTCTTAATTCAGCCATAAACTCCAACCAAAAGCATATTTTTAGGGGTACACGTCAACGGATGTAATCTCGACAGTTTGACCGTGTATTTCCTCTCCATAGCGAAATTGGCTCTGTCTGAATCGATGATCCGCATGCACTGTACTCCTCGGTCGTACATGGCGTGCCCTTCGTGTGTTTGGTCAGCTGCATGGCCTATGCACATATACTGCGACACAGGCACATAAGAAAAAGCATTGCTTCGTGGATATTTCAATCTGTCAGTTTCGTGGAGCGACCCGTAACAGCACGGACAAACAACGAAGTTGGCCTTTGCGAGGACACACTTTTCCATTACCAAGTCTGTGGCGACTCCGCACGCGTGTAAAGCGACTCCTATGTCGAAAGGTCCACTATAGAAATCCAAATTACTATGAAAAAAATACACATTATCGAGGCCCATTTTTTTTACTCTATCCCGTGCCCTCGACAGCGATTGTTCTTTATTTTCTAACAGGATTACAGTGCAATTCGGTAAAAGATACGCTAGAAGGATTCCTAAGTGTCCGCTTCCACTGCAAAAATCCACAATTCTATCACCGTCTTTCGCTATTTCGGTGATTGCAAGAGCTAGATTTTCCAACTGCTGCGTCTTTTTCAGCATTCTTTTATCAGGTAAATGTCCCGCAAAAGGATTGCAACCGTCAGGAATAGAGTACCAGTCTAATTTGCCAGTCGGCTTATTACTTTCAATCTCCAATTGGTATGTCTCAAGTATAAAATTCAACGCCGCTTCTATATCGTTTTCTTTAGTGAAGAGACGCCTTTTGGGGTTGCTACGCTTTGGGTCGCACTTGTACAAGCTGATGGCTTTCACATCGGGAATGTGATTAAAAATATCCTCATCGATTTCAGTGATCTTCAAAGTGTGCAAGATTTTTTTAACTGGTTGCAAATTTTCTAATGCATCCAGCACCATGTACCATTTACATATTAAAGGAAAATGTTTTGCAAAATGGTTGATGTGTGAAGATTGCACCCAGATGTAAAATAAGGGAAAGAGAACAATATCTGCCAATGTCAGGAACGGTCCTTCGGAGAACTTATGCTCGCTCTGTAAGTGTTCTTTTTGTGAGTTTTTATCCATGACTGTGTTTTTTTGCGTTCCAGATTTCCATTTTCTCATTTTGGCTTTTCTCTCTGTAACAGAATTGTGATCTTTATCTAAATCTTTCAAACTGTTACCACATGACACACTCGATTCGTTTTGATTGAGTGATTTTGTGATATCGTTCTTTAAATTCCTTTCATTTAAAAACTTGAAAACATTGTGAACCCTTAACGGTTGGCTTAAATGAATCTCGAATCTCTTCACTTCATTTAATGCTACTATATTTAAATCACTCTCACATGAAAATGCACATTTGACGCTTTCTAACATATCCACTTCACAAAATTTAGTCCAAACTGAAACCTCATTAGGTGCCTGGAGACAGTTTCCTCTGAAACCCAAAAGGCCATCAATATGTTCTGGCGACTTCGGTGAAGATTTACGTAATTTGCAAACCTGTCGAGCTACCGCGCACAATCCGCTTATGACCGTGTCTCTATTCTGAACTACTGGCAGCTTGCATGACTTAACTTGCCACAGTAGGTCATTGTAGTTTACCAAATCGTACGAACAATTATCAATGGTCACAAAAAAGTCATTTTTAGCCGAGTCAGGATTCACGACGAACTTTACCGTCACAGCGGGATCGCGGCAATATTTGTGGACACTTAGTATGATCAACGTTTCTAATGGACACGATATGGAAAAACACGTTTCAGCTATTTTGTGAGAAAAGATCTCTAAGTAAACAATATTTTCCATTATATGAATAAAAAATTCTCTGCCAAGCAACGTATTTTTACGCAAGGCGCACACAACCTAACCTAACCCACAAATGTTCATAATATAGATACTAACTACAAGTTATAACATAAAAGGATAATCCGAAGCATTTATAAACGATCTTGCAACAATAGATAAAATTAACTTTATAACCTTATATTTACCACGCTTGAAGCGAATTGTCATTTGTCACTGTCAACTGTCAATTTATCAATATAGACACCATGATACGTACTACTTGGTTCTGAGCTGTTTTCTCAAGTTTATTGAAAACGGGAATTTTATATTTTCGCGGTTATTATTAGAGTTTATATCGACATAGAAAAAGTACCGATTTTCACATTGTCGTAATTGACAGCCTTACTCGTTTATTATTATTTTCAATGCTTGCA
Source organism: Neomicropteryx cornuta (assembly GCA_020383195.1). NCBI lineage: Eukaryota > Metazoa > Arthropoda > Insecta > Lepidoptera > Micropterigidae > Neomicropteryx > Neomicropteryx cornuta. The sequence goes on from JAHKQU010000030.1 coordinate 884,396, forward strand.
ATTAGGTCGACAATATTTATTTACTACTGTTTACATATTCATAGTTAGCAACTAATAGTTTATACACAATGCACAACTATTTTTTTTTGACATCAACTGGGTGAATGACCCAAGCTGTACCGCATAATGGCCACTCCATAGTTCAATATGGTAACTTCGCAAGTGTCAAGTGTCATCAGCTGTTACTGATAAGAAAAGTTGTTTTTCAAATAGTGTTCAAGACGGCACTATGTTTTTATACAAGGTTTAATTTATTTTATGTATTTATCTTTTTAAAAAGGGGATAGTGACTAAGGTTGATAAAATACAGGATTATGAATAAGAATATTTTTTTATAAAAAAATACCTATATTAGTATGTAGAATGCATCTATGTAAACTGTAAAGTCCAGATTTGTGTTATAATGGTGTTACTCCTTTTTCAGTTTAGTAACTGTTAGTCAAAGTGCAAGTTTCATTATTTGACACTGACATTTAATAAAAACATTACAAAAACGCGAGTTGTCTGGATGCCATTGTCATCATTTGCATTATGAATCTGTCTATCAACCTGGGCGATCACCCTTTAATCTAAGTAGGATAAAGCCACAAAACCCTCATGGTGCGGAGGCAAACTTCCTGAAATAGACATACATGCCAATTTTTCAGGCAGCGATCGATAAGGACTATTACTATAACTATTGCGAATAAGAGTATTATTCCTGTTTGTTTTACTGTATATTGTAGTATCTACTTGAAAGAAAGAAATAAGTTTTCTTTCATTCTAAAATTTTAAACCAAAAATAAATGGTATAAGTTTCAATATCTTTTTTTCAATAAAAGGACTGCTCAGCTGCTCTCCTCCATACTGTTTTAGATATTTCAAATTAAACAAAAAATATATAAATATTAAATACCTAATAAAAATGTAGGAAAAGTACAAAACAACCATAAGCATCGACGTGATATATAATTTGTATATCAGATGGGATATGCATTCAAGGAGGTTACTCCTTTACACAGGCAGTAGATTTTTGAAGTGATTGGAGGCTGTGTAAAAGAAAACAATAACTACACTTTATGTAATCTATGAAACTGTAAAAAGAAATCACTTTAAATATAACCGATTGAACTTATTTTTGTAATTAATATGTGATATAGGTAAACCGTGCACTTTTGGGGATCATTTTAAAAACAGGCTGGAGAATAATTGAAAAGAGCCGCTAAACTAAACTAATGTTTATTTGATTTCTTTGTTATTTTAGATGAAATCTCTCCGTCAAACCAACATCACATCGGTACATAATACGTTCTGCAGGTTTAAGCATGGGACCTACGTAAAAGTATTAGAAGATGATGGGGTGCGAAACATAATCTTAAATGATCTTAAAACAAGGCAAGTTTTTAAGTATAAGTTCAAATAAATAAAATAAATAAGAGTAATGCACATCATCCAATAGAATTCCCAGTACTTTAATTATAAGTAATTCACTTACCTACCAATTTTTGATTGTTAACCTCTCTTGCCGAGAGAGCTGTTCTCTGTCTTGCGCGTGGTCTTAAATCTTTCCGTCTCATCTAATCATGAAAAACAGAATCAATGTATTTTGAAAAGACAGTTGAATTTGCTCTTTATGAAATCAACTATGTAACTGTAGGTTTTATTTTCTTGTGGTCAGTCAATGATATTTGATAAAATGTATGAAAAAATACAGACTGCAAGGCGCTTAACTTTTATATAAAGTAGATATTTACCTTTATCATTCAATATTAATTCAAATATCCATTATTATTTTTCTCCTATATCTCTAAAAATAGAGTCACAATTCAGAACTACAACTTTTGTACGAGGAAATGACCGGGGCTGTGAAACTTTTCTTGACTTTAGTATCCCACACAGACTCAAAATAAGACCTAGATATTCGGCGGTAAGTGGGATCAGAAATCCGTTAGGGGAATAGTTAGGGGGATGTTTTTTATTCTTAATACTAAAATGCTCTAAATCTGAGTTCATATAAAAAGAAATTGCTATGTTTGGGTTATATGAATCAGGCATTATAATAGTTCAGTTCAGTTCAATGCCGTCAACAACGGCGTTTATTTTATTATATTGTTTTTATAACAATCAAAATAAGCAAGGACCCATTAGTCAGAGACTGTCGACAGGTCCTTTTGTTAAGTTTCTTAACTAATATTATTGCATACATAATTAAAAGGTATAAGTACATGTATTTTTGGACAAGGTAGATTTTGGCATAACAAAGATAGAACATGAAAAACAAAAACAGAAGAAACCTAACATGACACGAGCACTGATATTATTTTGAAAGTTATTTATTGCATCAAGACGCCAAAGATTACAACAATCAATTGTTTCTAATATTTGTAATGAGATGCCTAGCCATTTAAAATAATTCAATTTAATTAGAGTTGTTTAAGAGAATTTGAAAAAATATTTTTTATTTTTAAATTTAGTATGTTTTTATCTTTAAACAAATACTCTAAAATACATCAGTTTATGTTTTTTATATTATTATATCGACTTTAGGTAGTATTTTTTAGTTTTTTTATTTTTTTAAGATTTTTGATAAAATTAGTGAGATTTCTAATAGTTTATTAAGTGTAAATATTTAATAATTATTTATCTAAAGGTAAGACGTGTCACCATGTACCATAAAATCTAAGAGCACATTGTATAGTCTTTCCGGTTACACATTTCTTTTTTAAACAAGTAGAGTATACACTGCAAATAAAATGTACTGTACGACATCTACCTAAAAAGTTTGGTGTTTCGTTATTGTAATCTTTTATTGTTCTGTAATAAATAAATTATAGAAGAAAGTATAATTCGGGCTGCAATAAGCTCGCTCATACCTCCTAAACACATCTCAGTTCGATGGCTAATGGCGATTATAAGTTTTGATTTAAAAAAATATCTTCAGTCCCATTGGGATGGTTAGAAAATTATGCCAAATGTACTTCCTAAAGTAATTATGTTAAATACTGAAACGCTACAAAATTATATAGAAATATATAATTATGATTCGTTGATTTTATTCATTAGAAACTCACTTTCATTAGACATGATGAGAGCCATTCGCGATGCAATCAATTCCGACGTGAACAGCGAGGCTCTGAGAGCGATCGTGCTGTCAGCAGAGGGACCCGTCTTTTCTGCTGGACATAACCTAAAACAACTGGTAATATAATATAGTACCAAAAGATTTTTGAATTTTAACAATATGCGAAGTTAAGAATTTATTAATTTTAGAGAATTTTAGACTTCAGAATCGGGGATATCGAATCACCAGGAAGTCTTCAAGACATGCACTAGCCTAATGATGTCTATTATTAGGAGTCCAGTACCTGTTATTGCCAAGGTAACAAATAATATATACCTATTTTTCTTATGATTGGAAAAAAATCGAATCACAGACAAATAAATTAGCAGTACTACAAAACATGGTTATTATAAACAAATAATATTGCCTATAGAATGAGAATTTGATTGCCACATTGAATACATACCGATCGAATCTGAATTATAGAATCTACATACTATAATCATTTACTAGTGGTCTCCCAGTGGACGAAATTTGACCAGCGGTGAAAAAAAAAACACGATTACAAGATGCTGAATTGTATTTACAAAGTAATTTTTTGTCCGTCTTTTTATTGAAGGTTCGTGTGAAGTGAGTCCATCCTACAATGATTTAAAGTATTAATTTTGACTCAGGGCCAGTTATGATTGCTTTACCCTTATGAGAACATGAAGTGAATGTATTTGTAACACATATAGATAATTTTAGCATTCGGCACTCCTTCTCCATATAAACTTTAACTATGCCAAATCTCACACTCCTCCGCAATACGCTTAAAAAGAGATAACAAGATTTCCTTTCTCATATTAATATATAGATATGCAGTAAGCTTTTAAATTTGTTATTGGATCTTCATGTAATTGTGATTTTATGGCAAATTGTACGATGTTCTGGTTGTAAATGGTTCAAGATCATAATACAATGTTAAGGTCTTAAGTACAAGGTGTCTTTGAGTTACGTCATACATCGGTGTATTATGGACAACAAGCAATTTTATTTTTCCAAATGCCAAATCTATTCTACGGAAGATTCCTTTTTTTGACCCTAAAATAAGAATTTATAGTAACCAAAACGCAAAGTAGATGCCGCACCAAGACCCAAACACCGTCATTTAGTAGAAAAAGCACACGTTTCATTATTTTAAAGATAGTTGTCAATATGTGGTATAAGTTTTCACTGCAGGTAGTTTATACCACCTATTACTTGGCAAGATCGTATTTTCTAAACTGTTAACATTCGTAAAAGTTGAACTTATACGCGGTTTATGTCTCGCCTAACTGGTTAACTGGTTAACCATTCCCGATAAAAAATCTGCTTATTGGCCTTGCAATTTCAAACATGATTTGTTTTGACCTCATATCAAAATTCAACATGGTTTCCGAGTAAAAAAAAACGTAAGTCTTCGGGAAAGGTCTTGCAACAGCCTGTATATAATCAATGCTACTGGTCAATACTGCTCTGGTGAATCAGTTTTTTGTGTGACATCTTTTAATGAGAGTGGTTTTGGTCAGTTATTGCAGATTGATGACTACTTCTTGTGTAGGTTCTTAAAGTTAGTGGTGGAGAGCCGACTCCAAAAGAATCGATTACTCGGCTTCGCTGGGGAGTTGATCAGAGAATTCTGTGATTGAGAGTGAACTCCAAATTATGTTTTATTTTCGGGAATAATTCTTAAACTTATCATCATGGAGCCAATCAGTAAACGGTGTATGGATGTGACAAACCCCCCTTTAGAATGATAACATGTAAAAATTATTAATATTTATAATATTAATTTTATTTAAATGTACCTAAAGTTTTTTGAGGAACATTACATTGTGTATGTTGTGGAGTTGACTCCGGAGTCGAATATCTCGACTTTGTACTCAGAGTTAATTTCACAATAGACTCCCAAAAAAAAACATCATCCACCACTACCTATACTTCTTTTTGACAGGTTAACGGTTTGGCAGCTGCTGCTGGCTGTCAACTAGTTTCCACGTGTGACATCATTATTGCAACCGATATTAGCAAATTCTCAACCCCAGGGTGAGCCATTAACGTATTAAAATAATACCCCATGCAAAATCAGGCAACCTCTGTTATTAGCTATTTTTAAGGTAGCTTTTCTTAAACAGATAGGATTTTTTGTGCACGGTCTTACGTAACCAGAAAAAAAAAACGAATTTGTGTGTAGATTGATGCTCTCGAAAAACAACCATAGCCGTTTAGATCACATTGAAAGCTGGTCGGATAATATAGATATTTAACATAAAAGTCAACAAAATTTTAGTATGAAACTGACATAGCGCTTATCAATCAACGATCTTTAAAAGATCGTTGGGTGCAATCATATTCGAATTTCAAAGATGACAGGGCGGCTGTTGGAACGTTTTATTTATTACTTAGAATTAATAAATACTTATCTATGAGCGCAAATAAAAATATGTAAAAGAATGTTGCAGTGCCACCTTATAATTATTATAAATTGAAACACCATGTCCGTGTTTCTTTATTTATTGCGGTTACCCAAAGGAAATTGTACACAATACAAGAATTGACAATGACGTAAAAAAGATTAATATTAAAATATATTAAACGAATTTAAATAAGATGAATAAATAGAAAAAAATACAAAAAGAAAATGTAATACACCAATTTACTTTAATTATTTATATATTGAAAAAATAAAAAAACTGGTTTAATACGGAACTAACCTAGGATTTTTTCAGTGGTTTTGTGCAATCTTAATAATAGTATTTGTAATAGTATTGGTATAATAGACAGAGTTGTGAAAATTTTACCGGGCTATTGAAAAAAGGTCAATTTGGGAGAAGTTAGTATTATATAAATCATAAATTTAGTAAATAAAAAAGGGGGAGGGGGGTGTTTTTATTACTAGCCGTTCCTCAAAATTTATACAAAAATTAAAATTTATTATGAATTGAAAGAATGTTATCGTAACGCTAGCAGTTTTTTTTTTTTATTTTAATCCACTCAATACAAAATTGAAATCGCAGACAGGCACGAGTAGTCTGGGGAGAAATGCCTTTTATGACACCTGTAAGACCTGTAAGGTTCTGGTTAAATAATTTATTACTACTAAACAATGTATAGAAGCAGTTAATATTAAATGATAGCTACAGGTGTTACAGGAATGACTTCTTGTTTATTATTCCAATGATGAGGTTTCCACCGGATTTTTCTCAAAAATCACCAAAATTCAAGTTCCGCTACATTTGCATAGGGTGTCAAATTAAAGTGAATTATGACTACCGCTATTATGATTACATTGATTGTAATTCAGTCCCCAATTAACGCATAAAAGCGCTAATTGTAACTTTTGTTTCAGAGCCAGTTTTGGCATTTTCTGCTCAACACCCGGTATAGCTATTGCCAGAAGTATGCCTAAATCCGCTGCGTTGTATATGCTGCTCACAGGTAAATAAATAAATAAATAAATAATAATAAGATGACATAACCTTCTTTGTATAAAAGAAAGTCTATTTTAGCCTTTTTAAACAGATTTCAAAACATGAATGGCTATGACACCTGTAGATATCATTTAATATCAACTGCTGCTATACATTGTTTAGTAGTAGTAAATTATTTAACCAAACATCAAACTATGTAACAGACCTGACACCTTATAACTATGTCCTACAGGCGTCCCCCAGACTACTCATGCCTGTCTGCGATCTCAACTTTTCTGTTGAGTAGATTAAAATAAAAATACTGCTAGAATGGTATGATGATATTCATAAATTTTAACACTAGTCATAATTTTGAGGAGTGGCTATTAATAAAATATCCCCCCCCCTCCCCCTTTTCTATTTACTGAATTTGTGATTTATTCAATACTAACTTCTCCCAAATTGACCTTTTTTCAATAGCCTGGCAAACTTTGCAACCCTGCTGTTATACCAAGACCAATACAAATACTATACGAATGCACAAAACCACGGACAAAATTCCTAGTTTAGTTCTGTATTAAATCAGTTTTTTTTTATTTTTTGTAATAAATAAATAATCAAAGTTAAATTGGTTTATTCCGGGTCATTTTTATTATATTTGTTTTTATTTAAAATTGTTGTTTTTTCTATTTTTTTTTTTATTTGAATATATTTTAGTCTTATTCTTTTTTATGTCAATGTCTTTACGTCATTACCTGTTGTGTAACCACAATAAATAAATAAATAGACATGGACCTAATATTTTAATTTAAAATAATTATAACGTGGCACTGAACATTCTCTTACATATTTCTATTTGCCCTCATAGATAAATTTATACTAATTTATACTAGCCACATGGGAGTTATTTGCATAAATAATATTATTGTCCGTAAAACCATTTAATTTTTTTTTTTGACAATTTACTACCATGTAAATTATTATACTTAAAAGTAATTCCATTGATTAAAAATTTAATTTTAAAACAACTGTTAACTATTAATATTTTGAGATAATTGGAGTACTGTGTGTATACTTTGTAAGTTTAAAGAACAACTTAAAGAAATTAATCAGAATATTAGACAGAGCAGGAATATTTGTAAGCCAAGGCAATTGATTTAACCTAATATGTCACCTTTTGAAACCCATTTTGCCCCGGATTACAGTTTTTTTAATCATATAACATATTTAATAATAATCAGTACATAATTTATAGGTGATACGATAACAGCTCAAGAGGCCTACACGTACGGACTCATCACGAAATCCGTACCGGAGGCCTGCCTCGACAAGGAAATTGAGAAAATTCTGAAGAGCATAAAGTCGAAGAGCAAATGCGTGATTGCTTTAGGAAAGAGTTTTTTTTACGAGCAAATAAAACTGAACGTGGAAGACGCGTATGCGCTCGGCGAGAACGTTATGGTTGAAAATATCAATTTGCCCGACGGACAGGAGGGCATAAGCAGCTTCATAGGTAAACGGAAACCGCAATGGAAGCACTCAAGTTAATGAACTTAGGACTATAAAACTTGATTGGACATTGTACACAATTTAGAAATGCCACGCTGACACATTTAACTCTACTATGCCACTGTGTACCAGCATCGGCTGAATGGCAACGCCGCTTGGTTGCTAGTACCTATTTAATCAATGCTTGTTACAAAACAAAGATTCACTTGCCAATGACCTCTTTAAAGTAGCATTTCAGTGATGTATTGCAGTGGATGAGATATTTTCCGGACAGACCTCGTAATCAGGTTATACAAATGTTATTTTTTTTTAGTTTTTAAAATGTAGTTGGTCTGTGAGTGTGGATACAATGATACAATAACGGTAGTATGTATAAATTATTTTATTTTTGTTTCATTAACATAATATTAAACAAAAAATAACTTGCACAAGATGTTACGTTACTGTTGGTTTTAGGTTTTCTAATTAAAATTGACTCGGTTAGGTAGTTTATTATAGTTAAGCTGGTATTGGGTATTGATATTGTAATACAAAACATACGACGTACTTGTAAATATGTGCATAAAATAAATCAGTAAATAAAACAAGACGTTGAAAACGGACTTTGGGTATTTTTATTTAAAAATACAATCCGTACAATATTGCAAGAATTATTACTTTTCATATTAAATTTATTTTATAAATTCTTATCCTAGGCATATTACAAATATTATATAAATTTAGTACTAAAATACAATTAACATAAATTCCAGTGGTAATAATGAAAGGAAAATTTCAGTGCGTTTTCAGGTGATGCATCACTCTATTTTAAATGAAGCTACCACTCCATTATAAGTTAATGATACCACTGCAATTATATATGTCCACGGAAATGTGGATGACTGAAGATGCTGGTCTCGTAATACGCCCCAACGATATAATTTTACAGTTGCTCTCATTAAAAAACTTAGAATCAACTAAAGGTTACTAAATGCAACCTAAATGAAAAGAAAAATAATATTTAATCAAAATATTTTATAGTTAAATAAAAATAATAAAATTAAAACTCACAACAGACTTACTTAATATAAAAAAAAAATGAACTGTTCCATCACATATCGGGAGTTAACTCGGAATGTTAATTTTATTTCGGTCAAAATATGAGTATATCTTACTAAGATGGAAACCTTTTCGAGGAAGAAAAGTTTCCAACCTACGCCTTGGACTGAACATTAATAATACAAAGTAAGAAATTATGAAAAAAAACCTGCAATAAAATGACACTCAAATATAATTATATTATAAAAATTGTGTATTTCAAAAATATGAAATATTTCCTGAGATGTCTCTCTGCAATAGCTTTCGATATGCTTTTTATTAGTTAATAGAAGTCGTATTGAGCGAAATATTGTCATTTCAATACGCTGTTAATTTTAATTTAATCTGAGCAATAATGCAAACAGCCCGAATCAAACTTCATAGCGAAAATGTTACGCCAATTATATATTCATCAATGTTCAATTTCAGATTATTTAGCACTTAATTTATAAACATTTTCCATGGTGAGAATATAATATGAAAGTATACAGGTTGCATTACAAACATCTTTCCAAGGTTTGGGGATTTAATATGTAATTACCTCAAAATGATGTAGACGGTGTGTGATTTTTGTAATCAAATTGAACCACCTATTTCACTAATTTTTTTTAAATATATATTTGTAATTATTAGGGGAAATTGATAAGGAATAGACATGAAAAAAAAAATACAAAATTGTAGTATATTTAGAATAATTTCGATAAGATTACAAAAGTTATTTTTTTTAAAAATTGGTCCGCCATTTAACAGGATATCATCTGCATCTACTTATGACTTATACAGGACACAACGAAATTATTTTGGGCCCTACACAAGTAGGCCAAATGTGCCTGTTCTAGAGTCAGGGAAAATGGTGGTAATGAAATATTCAAAATGGTATAACCATGTGCAGATTCGAACCTGAGACCTTTGTCAATAATCAATAGTCTCAACCACGATCTCTATGTGTCTATTTTGAATATGATTTTCTTTCGTCTCTTTATCATTAAATAAACCTGAGCATACAACCTGTATACGAAGATTTCATAAAATACAATGTTATTGGTAAATTAAATATCAACTTACTATTGGCATAGATACACTTTGTACAGATTTCTATGCAAAGTTTCATATCGCGTGTCAACTTTGTGCATTCAAAATGACATTATTGATTCAGATTCTGGCTCGCCTACCAAAATCAACAATTTTATTATTTATTATAACTCAATGTAATATAAAATAAAATAGGTATTCACGTTTGGAATTTTCTTAACTAAAGCGCACAATATGATGGAACATTTATTCTCAGCTGTAAACTGGTGTTGTATTTACAAAATCTAGCGGCGACTCGTAAACGTACATACTCAGAATCCACGAAGAGTTGATTCATTTTTTCGCGAGTTCATTTGACAGCCAATCGAGACCCTCGTATAGTCCGTGTCCTTGAGTGGCGCACGTCGCTTGAATGTACCACTGAATGAAAACATGAAAATATATTGAAATATACCAATATTAATTAGATTTTGAAATAGCTTGCATGTGACAACTAATCGAACGAGTTGATTTAATTTTAAGCATTGGCGAGCCTCTAAACGTTTACTTTATTTCCTTTATACGGGTGTTTTTAAAATAATCATTGTCCTATTAGGGAGTTGATCTATTTCAACAACTAAATCGGTCTCACGAAAAAAATGAATAATTTCATAGTAATCTCCTAAGCTAACCTAACCTAATCCCAAATCGACCTCGTTAAAAAAAATAATGATAATTTCATAGTAGATTAAATCTATTTAGACATATAGTTTGTAAATATTCGCATTATATGCCATGCAAACGCATCGCTCATTAGTCAAATCTTGCAATTCCTCTACTATGATTTGACAGGCTCTACATTTGAACGGTTTTGATTAATTTTGAATTTGTTTTTCTCGTAATTCTTGAATCTCATCATTAATTTTTTGATTATATTATATAGATAAATGGCAATAAACATTTTAGGATTTTATCCAAACATATTTTTTTATAGTTGCGTTATAAATCAAAGTGCTCTTAGGTATCACAAACAAACAATAAAATAATAACAAATATATTTTTTCACACCCATAACTACGTTACAAAAGGGTGAGCTTATTGCCGTAAAACAATCTCTACCAGATAACCCAGAGAGGTAATGTTAAAAATATTTTTTTGTTTCTTTTATTATTGTTATCCTTTTATTTATTTATTTAAAAATTACATATACTTTGGAGGTACCATTCCTCCGGTGGTATAGCTGATTCGCAGGTGATGCAACTAAGTTATTTTAAAGCCAAGTCTTTTATCCTTTTTCTTAGCTGGGAAGGGATCTTAGGGAATGGCTTGAATTTATCAGGAATACTAATCTTAAAGGGTGATCAAGTCAAGGATGGAAATACTAAAGAACCCTGAGACGCTGTAGCACGAATGGTGGAATCAGAGTTAAATGCCTTAGAAAAAGAAGCAGCAAGTAAGTCAGTTTTTCCTGGATCGTCTGAAATAACTTTACCGTTCTCGAATACTACTTGAGGCACGAAACGACTGGTTGCTATGATTAATTATTATGGTAGAGATGACCGAACCAGTTGGCCAATTGACGGGATTCAGGAATAGGTCAAGATAATCAGGGGGAAAGAAAATTTTAAAACTTGACGTTATAGGAGCATGGCTTCTAGAATTAAGTTACCTTACCTCAATATTGCTTCCACCTGCCAACTGCTTTACATGGTGTTCAATAACTATTGTCTCCGTGACACAATCAATTCGGCCTAAGTAATGATAATGATTACTCATATCTACGTTTGTAATTAATTTCTACACGTATATTAATATATCCACTGTTGTTAAAGCCAAATAGTCCCTCACCTAAAGCATTGTACGGACAGTACGTCCCAAGTTAAGCGTTCCTGGTTCACGTACAAACGGGTTGGACATATCACATGTTTGCCTGGAGACTGGGCATTCTATACACGCGTGTCCAGAGCGAGCTATAGTGTACGCTATAGCAACGAAATGAACTGTCACCACCTTTGCCGGCATTCTCATAATCAACCATATTTTAAAAAAAATAAAATATATTGTGATCATTTCGAGTAAGGAATAATTTAGTTATATTTTCGTTATTAAAACATGACGGCGACGTGTGGTAAGTCATGATGATCACACGACACCTTTGACTCGCGACCAGAAACTGACTGGAGGCGCGTTACAAGGTTTAATTATTCCTTTCACCTCATTTTGGAACTAATTATTGGTCGCGAGAATAAACTTTCCTACAGCAAAAAGGCTACAATACACATTGAAACATTTTTCTATATTTTAATATATAATATAATTACTTTTTTTTATTTTTTTCACTCTACATGAATGTATGAACCCCTAAAAATGTAAACGAGCCGAGCAGTAACCAAGTAATTCCCTTTACTTGGTTTGACTACTTTTTGTCATAACATAAATTTGAGGAAAAACTCATCGTGGAGTTTCATACAACTGTCATCCAATAAATCTAACATTTATTCGTTTTTTTTTCTCCGAGACTTATTCGGAAAATTTAATTACTGAATGTGTTAAATTTTTCTAGTAATCAAAATCTTTATATTGTTAATCTCACGTGATAATATGGAAATCCACAATGGAATGCAGTCATAATTAATACTTTTTTATTAATACTCACACTTCGATTGCGCAAATTATTTAAATTTAATTTATTGGTTAGCTCAGCCGCCGTCATGGCGTCGGGCATGTCCTGTTTGTTTGCGAATACAAGAACCACCGCGTCTCGTAGTTCGTCTTCTTTGAGCTGAAAAAAAAAGAAATGTAAATATATAAGTAAGGAGATTAACTAAGATAGGCATTCGGCAGTGCACTTTGATTTTTGGGTAATTCAGTTTGTCTTGTGGTAAAAAAATATGCCATATTGGTCCTTAAGTTGCACCTTCAATTAACTCCTAGGTTTAATGAGCGAGACAGAGGCTGAAATGTTTGTGTTTTACATTTTGAATATGGTCTTTGGTGTGTGGTAAGCTTAATCTAAATATATTTTAAGGTCCACGTACAAATTCAGTGCCGTGCGAAATCGCCTAATGGACAATTCGCCCACTGTACATTTCTGTAGAAATTTAATTAACGACTGAACAAATGCAACCAACTATTTCTCATATTTCATATTTCAGAAATCCATTGTGTCAAAAATGCATAGTTGCAGTTCACAAACTGTTTGATGTCATTAGAGGCAAAAAGTGAGATACTCGAGAAATTCCTTTTCCACAATAAGTTTTTTTGACCGAAGTAGGTACCTGGCAACTTCAGTCATCGGCAAACAATCGCGAAATCAAGTCATCAAAGCTTCTGCACAGCTTCCGTGTCACACTGTTATTCTCATTATTGAATTACTAATATCTGGAGTAAAGTATTATATACCTACGTAAATAGTTTCAGTAATCAATGTAACTTTAACATAGTGATTATTCAGTTTAATAAATATTATCTCTACGACAATTCTTCTCATCATCATTCGCCTCAAATCGATAACCGGGCAAATACTACCACCCCCGTTACAGTCTTAAAGTTGAATGTGAGAATAATTAAGAGTTGTTAAAAATATTTGTATGAAAAATGCTCGTCAATTATTATAACTCTCCTCGTTAATGAGAGAGAGAGAACTAAATGATTGCGAGGGAAAGAGATGATTGCTTATTTGAATAAATTGTTTGTACAAATGTTTTCCTATAAGCGGTTACCTGGTCTAATATATGGAATTAGAATTCAATATTCATATCTATTTACTGACTGCTAATGAACCATCTAAGAATATAATGGGCTTAATTAAAAAGAACCATCTCTATACGTGTACGAAATCTCTTGAATAGTTGGTAATAAACAATTTAATCAAAATATAAGAACGTAAAAATTATAAACATAATATTATTACACCATCGCAAATAAAGTCTGCCTTAGTACGGGCATGGTTCGGTTAGATTAGGCAATGTAATGTTTGTTATCATAAGCTTTGTATATGTATTAAAATAAATAAATAATTACTTTTACACTACCTACTAAAAATTAAATATCGCAATAACAGAAATTTCTTTAATTCATTGAAATGTTATACTAATAAATATTTTCATCTCCGTTTCAATTAATTGGATCAAAGATTTTTTTTTAATTGTAGTAATGCATGTCATTGTGACTAGATTGAATAACACTTTCAATGCGTCCAGTTTCATGAAACTGGACCCATATTTATAGCACAGGTAGGTTTTCCTTAAGAGTTGATTTTTGATCAGATTCAAAAACGGACAATTTCCTGGATATTTTCTTTATAAAAGATGGTTCAATCAATCAATTAGATATTTGGAGCCTATTTTCAAATGAAATGATAGATTTATTTGGCGTTCACGATACTAGCAACAGGCTTGTATATTGTGGGTTCAAAATATAGAGAAGGTTCGAACTTGATGAGTTCATGGTTACTTTAATCGCCTCCAGTGAAAGGTGCCGGACCAATGTTAATAATTCAAATTCAAATATTTATTTTCATTAATAAATAAAATAAAAAACAAAGAAACAATAAGAGAATTATTTGAATTCATTCAAACTATAAATAGTTTGTTCAGTAATATACCTTTTTAGATCCCTTTTGAATGTATTGCAATCGTGAATTTAATAAGACGAATGAAGTTACTTCTATCACAAATAAAGATGCGAATCGAGCTTCGTAAAAATAATTCTTGTAAGGGTATCGTATCACGAAATGAACAGCTCGTTTCTGTAAAATAATTGCTCACTGACGAGCAGCGGCCAGGACCCAAAACCCAATGCAATAGGTGAGAAAGGAATGCACATAGGCAAAGTAACACTGGTGTAAGGTGTCTGAGAAAGGAATTGTAGTCCTTAGATCTAATAAGTAACAAATGTGAAAATAATTGAGTTTGCGGGGAGACAACAGCTGGAGGGTTTACGACCTCAACCATAAATGGCTTCTCCTTGATAGATTGTGACAAGATCATGCCGTGAATTGAAATTACGTTTACATTTCAATGCATAATGCGAGCAAGGAAGATGGATGACTCCGCCATTGACAATTCACAACTCATACAAACTACATAAATACATAACTGAACAGAATTAATTTAACACTGATACTCTTAAACTGACTAGACTAAAATTAATAACCTCAACATTGTTATTTTTTTTAAGGAAGAATTGCTATGAACTAGGTCATATTTACTATTAATTTGGGCTCTAAATTAGTATGTGCTAGAGTAAGGGAAGAAAGACTAAAAATGGTATGTGCGGATTCGAACCCGCCACTTCTGGGTTAACCTTCAGTTTATGCTAAATCATTTTGTTACCCCTATACATATAGGTGAGACAAATACGCCCAAACATGGAATATTTTGTCATTTATGGAGAAAAATACCTAATAATTCCTCTAAACTCAAACGAACATAGAGTTATCAGCCGTCTGACCACAGACCACTTGAATTGAGTAGACTCGGCTTCAGTTCATTCTTCGTACCGTCGAGCGTTTCCATTTTCAGACATCGGAACGATATTGGTGATGATATACCGACACAACTAACACCGACGTAATCACTGCCTGACACCGGGCGGAGCATAGTTTTCAACTGACCTTCATGGTTTTGTCATATCCGCTGTAGCTCGCTTACAGCGCTTCTATGCCATTAACTATTTCTATGCATCTGACCATCTTTTAGCATTTCCTATCAACAAAATCTTACAGATAATGAAAAATGAGAAATGGGAAGAAAACAGAATATAATTAATTTAGCGTTCATCAGGTTGAACATTGACCTGGCAAAACCAACGCTGATGTCCAACGTAAGCCAACGCAACTTGAGTGCAGCGGAACGGGCGTTCGATGGCTGCAAGAATGAAGAACAGCAAGACCGCCAACAACTCTCGAGCGGCTTACTCCTATTTTGTATTGTTTGCTTGCTTCATATACTTTTATTGTAATAACTTTTGGCCTAAATAATAACGACAACTTGGACACAGAATAACAAACTGTTTCTCCTACTTCCTACCATCTTCCTGGAGAACTCACCCACTTGGGTGCTATGTGTATGTTGATTTGCTGTGATCGCCTCCTTCAGCACGATTAGCGGTACACAGCAGCCGACATAACATTTACACCTTAATAAGATAAGTTTACGCTAAAATACATAATTAATTGAAGCCGTTCAAATGTTAAAAAACATTTCCAGCGGCCGTCTTGAAACTGCTTAGAGCTCCGTCAAATACGTTATTATCGCAAAAAACGTTATTTTAAGTACTGCACAACTTACTACTAACTAACCAGAACCTTAACAGGCCACTGTAAGCTTAACAAACACCCACAACCCCAATTTACTAAAATATCAGTAAATGATAAGAAATCCCAAAAACCTCAATACATTTACTAGGTAAATTCTCTAATTCACAAAAGCTACTTACCAACTTACCAGATGATACAAGTACAATAGCTAAAGGCAATAGGCAAGATGCGGTTCGCGGGGAATGTAAAATCCTATATCCATCACTGAACACAACGAAGCATAGAATTATGGGCATATTTTGAATTACAGAGTGGTAAATAAAAAGGATTATCTTGTATAGATCACTATTCTATCACACTATTTAATAAATCAAACAAAAACATATTTAAGGTTCTCTAATTCTCGAGAGTTTCGATATTATGATAAGCAGCAGTCTCTACATAGCTCAAGTATCCGGCATTGCACTATAAAAGGATTTTCAATATGGATAATTTTGATTTAATATGTAGGTAAGTCTGTAACTTAATAATTAGATGCAAAAATCAGGAGTCAACATACCATATTAGCTAGTTCGTTCTCAGCATCAGAAACTCGTGATCTGTCGCTCGAATCGACGACGAATATCAGTCCTTGCGTGTTTTGATAGTAATGGCGCCAGAGAGGTCGTATTTTGTCTTGGCCACCGACGTCCCAAACAGTGAAACTGATGTTCTTGTATTCCACAGTCTCCACGTTAAAGCCAATCGTCGGTATTGTGGTCACAATTTCACCCAGCTTTAGCTTGTAAAGTATAGTGGTTTTGCCGGCAGCATCGAGACCAACTGAAACAAGGGCAACGGCAAAGAACTGTTAAGTTTTTGATACAAATCCGCGTAAAATATGAGGCGATACACCGCCGACGTCGGACGACATTTCAAATTGTGGTGACAAACCCATAAGTATTCGCATCTGCTTTTTGCCAAAGAGCCGCGTAAAAACACTGGATATTGTAAGGCCCATGTTGCAGCTTAGTTATTACGTTTTATTATAACCTGCCACGTTCGTTATAAAAATGTATCTAAATTCGACCGGATAAGTCTCCGCGAAGTAGCCGTCAACAGAACATACGTCGCCCAAAACGATGTTACCATTCCATCAAACTTAGTAATAGTGCTGCCACCCACATGGGAAAAAAAACCATCGTCATTATCTGAAAATCCTCTGAAGTTTTCCACGTTTTTTTTGCACATCTCGTATACCTTAAACTTTATTTCCTAAAAGATTCTACAATTTATAGTATTATGCTAAACCAATGTAGTATATAGTTGTGTAGTACGGCTAAACCAATTGAAATATTATTTTAATAGACTGATTACATTCATTGCTCATAAAATAAACGCATGTTTGTTTAGATAGCTTTGCATTCACCACTACAAATATATTGTTGCTCAGAAAATAATAGGTATACGAACGGTTTTGTTTTAGGGTTGCCATAGACTAAAGGTAAAATATGGATTAATATACCGGGGGTCTGTTTGGAATCCGTACCTATGTGTAAACGGAGTATTGGAGTAAAAAAATAAAACCTATCCGCCACTTTTAGAGAAAAGAAATTGTAAAAACCTCTATAAATTCTTTAAAATAATTTGAAATGTCAATAACTTTTAGCACAAAAAGTGAGTACGGTAAATCAGTAATTTTCTATAACATATACCTGCCGCACTGAACAGCACGCCTCTGCGCCAGGCGAGCCCATTTTCGAGGCGACTGAAGGTGTGCAGTGTCACTCTTACAGTTTACTGTAAGTGTAAGTAATTTACACTGGACATCACTCTTATCCAAGACTGTGGGTAACGTTTTACGAAGCTTCCAAATTACAGACATTTCTCTCTTTTTTCCTCTGTACGGTACTGACGAAGACGCGGTTTGTAAAATAAAAACCGTCCGTATAAAATACGGGCGTATCGCAGCCCTAGTTATTTTGACATTGTGCAAAGTAATTATTTATTAATGTTAACATGTTTGTTGTAAAATCGAGTATGCTGGCGAAAGGTTCAACCAAGCAAGCTGCAAAATAATTTTTGTTTAGTTAAGATTTTCATATCAAACCAATGTTTATTTTCGTTTATTTATTTCATCATCACTAAAAACATGCATCAGCTAACGTCTTCAAACATCACTGCTCTACAAAACATTTTTTAACTAAGTTACCTTCGTCGCCCTCATTGAATTCATCGTTATCATCGTCGTAAAACATTATTTAACTGTTTATTAAAACTATAGCAATCAAAATTTCGGTAATCAGTAACTAATTACTCGTTGTCTTATTGTGAAGCATGAACGTTGCTTGATGAAGCGTTCAAAATTGTAACTTTAATGATGCTGCTCTCGACCGAATTCGTACCACGCCGTGCGCGTGTAATTCAAAATCAACAATCTTTTAAAACAGATACGGCATGTCGTACAAATCGTCCTTGTGAAAATCCGACACCGGTAGAATTAGTTTTATCTTCTTAAAGTACAAAACATTATTAATTTTGTAAGACCAGTATACAGGTGTTCCAAGAACATTCCCGAAGACCTAAGTGGTTGTTTATGTTCCGTATTATACATAATACATACATACATAATACATTACATAATAAGAAATTGTATAAAAAAATGTGAAAATAATTATAATTCCCTTTTTGCTCGCAGGCGCTATGGCAAGGCTGGTCTTTGACCTGGAGCGGCGCGGCCTCCCCTAACTTATGACAAGAGCGATTTCATATTGTCGCGTAAAGTTTGAAACCATAATGAATTTTGTTAAATCAAAATAAATTATGTTTAAAATCGCGGAGCCAATAAGCTGGATTTTTAAGGTAGGTTAATACAGGAAGCTAAAAAAGTAAATAATTCATTAAATCTATGGATATTTCATAGAGTAGATAATTTAACTCGGTGAACGGACTATACTTAAAAGTTTTCATCTTACAAAATACTATCTCAGCTCCGCATCTTAACTGGATTGGTAACAGGCCACTGCTGACTAAACCCCCCTTACCACCCTTCAGAGGCTGCAAATTTTTTTATATTATTTTTAAAAAAGCCTATTTTTTGCCCTTGTGTTATATGAAATGTAATTAATATTCACAAAAAATAATGCTTATAAAATGAAACGGCTGGCCATTTATAAATTTTCATTTAGCCCCCCACCGGCTATCCTATATTTTTTTGAACTCGTATGCTCGTTCAATAAACTTTGCTTAATGTATTGAATTAATTATATTGATTTGAAATGAAGTTAGAGAAAAGACTTATCTGGCTCGAAGCACCACCAGCAGACTGCTGAAAATCTGGGCTTGAAAACAAAGCCAAAAATACTGGCAAGAACTGCCCGGACAAAAGCAAGCCAAAGAACTCATAGTAGGATTCTCGCAAAAAAGACTCTCGGAGCTACTGAAGTTAAGCCGAGACCAAATAAGGATCCTAACCAGCAGCTCTAGTCACAAACGCTCTCGCGACTCGCTCGCCGGTCGCGAGAGCGTTTGTGACTAGAGCTGCAGAACCTTAACTGGCCACTGCAAGCTGAACAAACACCTGCACAAATTAAGCCTATCGTCTGACGACAGGTGCAGGCTTTGGCAAGTGAGCCCAGAAACTCAGTTACACCTACTGGGATAATGTGGGCCCCTCATGAACAAAAGGTACCAGCTTCTAGGCAACCATCTCCTCAAGCCTGAGGAGATTAGAACCATCGCACCTAAAAAGATACTCAACTTTATCTACAGTACGGGACTAGAGGACGAACTTTAAGTGGATTTAAATAGTACAATAGTTCTGGAAAGGACGCGGTACGCGGGGGGCAGACTCCCCACATCCACTAACATACATATCTGGCTCGATTCCCCAATTCAGTGAGCTGTGTTTTGATTTACCAACGCTCATGCATAGACATTTCAAAGCTGCTAAGTATTCCAGGGTAGTTGAAAGTTGAATTTAGGCATGTAGTAGCATTTTTTAAATTGATTTTTTCTAGATTTGGGGTATTCAATAATGAGTGATGTGACGGTTACCTGCATTTCAGCCCTTCTGGAAACCAGGGTGGGTATTTATAGCGAGCAAGTAATTTCTAAACTGGCATTGGCCTGGGTCATCCAGTAATTATAGAGTATCATGAAGCTATGAGCTGTGTTCATGAACGCATTTCTGCGGCCACACTGGCCAAAATCTAACGAGCAGTGGTAGAAAGCTTTCAACGAAGAGAAATATGAATAAAAATCTCTGCAAAGTATATTACTTTGAATAAGTACTTTATTTAAATTTTATTAATATCAACTTTGTAAAAAACCAAAATACAAAAATCTGAAAAATGTTTTTTTTACGACCAAAGGCTATCAAAACATTGCGATTAATGATAAATTGGTCTAATCAATGGTTTAGTATGTTTCACAAACCCCCTTTCTTTTTTTGAGTAAACCTGATGAAAATTAAACTAACTCTAGTAAATTAAGTGATAAAGACTTTCAATTGTGTATGCAATAAATGTTTTTGTTTAAATTTAAATAAAAACCACATAATATCGAGAACAATATCTAGGTGAAAAATAGATAGTTTGCAATAAAAAGCAATAATTTTAATATCAATAAACTTTTTCTTGCCGTTGCGAGTTTCATTTACAATCTACCCAATTACCTGTCGGACTACAAATACTTAATGGGCATATTGGTTGTTAATTTTTGGTAATAATATGTTTACTGTCTAATTTTACATTTAATAATAATAACTTTATTTATTTAAAAAAATAAAAATACATCCCCCTTTTTCCATTAAGATTGAAAACAAAAAATCTTTATACTGCGCACCACAGCATTATGTGAGACTTGAACGGTAACTGAGATCTTATAACTTATAACCGCAGCCAGTCCTTTGTTCAACAATAACTTTAGAGCTAGGAGATTTCTGGAGACAATTGGCCATTTAAGTTCCCCAACATCGTCACGATTCAGTATATTATTTAGATTTCAATATCTCTTAGTGTGTGCGAATTCAATTTAGCTATTGTGAAGCGCTTTCTGTATTTTAACTTAAACAAAAAATTGTAAACAACATTTATTTTTCATTAACAATGCATACATATTTTCTCGTTCGAAATGGTCTGTTTAAGAAAATATAAACAGAAAAAACAATTAATATATATCGAACAGACTTGTAAGCGTTACTATAAAATAATTATTTTTAGTAACATTACTACCAAAGAAGTTAAAAAACTAATTGAGAATATATAACACTAAACATCCACATTAAAAAAAAGACTTCTTTTGGGGGTAATCCGGTTTGAACACCTCCAAATATTCTTTTACATACAATAAACGAAAAACATTTGTTTAAAATATAAGTTACTTTGATTGCCGTCATAATAAAAATAAACGCTAGCATTAACAGTAACAGACTGTGAACTTGATTAAATTAGTCATTAGTATAATCTTGAAAATCCTCGTCTTCCATGTCTTCAGTCTGGTAGGCGTTGTGATCATCCTCCGCTGTTATGAGTTCGATGAGAGCCCTGCGAAAGAAAGGGGAACTATGTATAAGGGATGTCGCACGCTGACTGTTCAGTGGAAATCGGTTCAAAATAACATAGATGAGTTTATAAATAATACGTGTTCAAGTTTCCAAAAACCGTGCTGTCATATTCTTGAAACTCGAATATGATATTTGGGCTTTCTATCGAACTGTCAACGTTTTATTTATTAGTACTAAATTTTTTTTGACATTTTAACCCTATTTATCTATATTATCCGAATAGCTTCCGATGTGATCTGAACGGTTATAGTAGTTTTTCAATCTACACACAAAAATTCAACTCTTCGAGTACTTTATTTAGTACTTGTTATAATGACTATCGGTTCTAAGAACAGCATTTGCGCGGTCCCTTGAAGGTTATTTGCTTACCACCATGAGATTCCTCATTAAGTTTGGTTAGGTACTTTTGGATACGAGATACTTTTCCTGGTATAGATGGAGATGTTCAACATGAGTTTCTGGGACTTATATAAAAATATGTTTTTAAATATTACAAATGATTTTGTTCATAAAACTTGTCATGTATGAGTACACTTTTAACACTTGAATGAATATACTACGATTATTTACACTCTGTATTTCACTTAAAGAACATAATACTAACTTTAATACTATAGCATCGTCAGATTGAGGGTTTAAAGGCTCCGGTTTGAGAACATGCCGTGCGAGCAGACAATGCAGTTCCTTCCTCAGCTGACTGATCAGGGATGTGGTTTGACGGGTCGCGCGCCAGTTCAGATAATAACGATCATTTTCCAAACTGATTGCCGATAGGATGCAGTGGTCTGGACCGTCTGTACAAGAAAAAAATACACTTAAAAATATCATTGCAAAGAAAAGGAAAAAAAAATGAACAATCTAATTTACCAATAATATTTTTTATAACTCCATGATTTTACTAATTCCAAAACAAAACATTTGATTTCATTTTGTGTCTTATTTAAAACCCTTTTTATAAAATTACAAATTAATATTCTTGAAAAACAATAGAAATACATTTACATAAAATAAAGTCTTTTTCTGTTCATAAGTTTATAACCCACATTATGTACAATCTATGGAACCACTTTTGACGAGTAAACATCTATGGCAATGCATTCGTAGGTATCTTGATGATCAGATACCTTTATATTTACGTAGTGATGCTGATCAGCTATCAATCAATATTTGCATGTATGTAGCTATATTATCCAGAGGTGTCCTTATACGCCGTCGTCAAATTCTCAGGACTACGCTAGTATTCAACCCTCTACCTCCCCTTCGCTCAAGTCCGCACTATTAAATTTGTGTCTGCACCCTCACTAAATTTCCCTTTCTGTAATCTTTATTTCTGATTTAACGCAGTAATAACAAAGATACCTGGTTTTACGACAATGTCGTTGCAGAAGAAGACAAGAGGCAGCGCATGAACGGCAGTGACATCAAAGAGGAACAAATTGGTAGTGCGCTGTAGTAGAGAATACACGAGATAGTGCGCCGTGCCCACGCACTCGGGTATGGCCATATCGCTGCCGAGGATGCTTGAGGGATGAACAGCAACCCTGCCCTCCGGCAAGCGAACCCCTATTTGCGAACGGCGCTGTTTCACCTTCAATCTGTCAATGATAATCACAGTCTCTCAAAATGACAATTCCAATATCCATTAATTTTAAAGCATTTGGTGCTAGACTTAAAGACCATATTAAAAAAAACCCAAATTCTATACTCGTCGTTTCTCTTTCTATTCATCCAACTAAAACCCTGTTTCACACGGAGGCATATAGGAAAAGTGAATGGATGACCCGTGTAAGGAGCCTACTATGGTGGACCGATCAGATCAAGTTAATCCTCTGTGGTGGCTGCGTTGCAGATTGCTCAATGCTATGAAAGATGGAGGAAGGTCGTGAAGACATTAAGTCTTCCATTTCCGTGTCCACTAGTAAAATGATGCTATTGCAGAGGTTATTTAAGTACGTTCAATGAAGTTTTCTGGTCAACCCAAGATCTTTAAAAAGTGGTGAAGGGATTTAGCAGAGTGGCCTACCATCATATTACCCTAACAGGTGAGATCAAACAGGTGGAGTATTTGAGTAAAAAAGGTGGTTATCTTTTCATGAAACCATAAACTGAGCTATTTAAACTTATCAATATTTGATATGAACGTGTAGGCTTAATAGGTAAATACAAGCATATATAGGGTGTTTTTTTTAGAGGCGTGGTTTTCAATCTGGCACTACTTTTTTCGTAGTTGGTATTTTTGACAGCTGTCACTTGATTTATGCTCAGTTTGGTTTGCCATTTCATAATGAATAGACTTACTCCTGAACAACGTTTGCAAATAGTGCAAATTTAGAAAAAATCACTCTAATTTTTTTTAAAATAACTCTAAAATAAAGTAAAAATCGCGTCGTGGGCCTGTGGCGTGGCCTCCAAGATCGTGCGATTTAACACCGCTAGACTATTTTTTGTGGGGTTATGTGAAGTCGCTTGTCTACACAGATAAGCCGGACACGATTAACGCCTTGGAAGAGAATATTCGGCGCGTTATTGCTGAAATTGGGCCTCTCGGCTGAAATTTGTTCGAGTTAGCCGCGGCGGCCACTTACCCGAAATCATTTTTAAAACATAATGGCAAACCCTTATCTTTATAATAAAACTAAACTCTTAGCCATAACATCAAATTATATGCGTTTTATCTCTTCTTGAAAACCACGCCTCTAAAAACATCACCCTATATATGTGTTGTTTCAATCGATGTTTTTATCTTAATATATATAAATCTCGTGTCACAATGTTTGTCCTCAATGGACTCCTAAAACACTTAACCGATTATAATAAAATTTGAACACCATGTGCAGTTCGATGTGCACTTGAGAGATAGGATAGTTTAAATCTCAAATTATAGTCGCAATTTTAATTTATCGCTAATTATTTGTCTGTTATTATTTGGCAGTCATAAAACTGACAGATGTCGATACCTTTCGACTGGGTTGATGGCGCTAATGTCTGTTATTATTTGACAGTGACAGTTATTCGACGCAAACGTATTAAAAGAGCCCATCAGTTGGCAGAACAAATTGAATCAAGCAATCCAGCTCAAAGAATCAGGACAGCAGGTCATGCACAAGAATCTCAAGAACAGTGTAACGAACGTCTTCAAGAGAATATCATAAGAACAAGAAAATTATTATTTTCAGTCAAATGCCACCGAAAAAATCTAACCTCAACAACGCGAGCGGCAAACGTCAAAACGCAAACGTCAAAACTACGATCGGAATAATATATTCACTTACGAGATGCTGTTGCTGGAAACATCGATGGAAATTTAAATCCCAATGACATCGGTAATGCTTTCATTTTACCTTCAAGCTACATCGGCAGTCCACGGAACATGCAGGAATACATACAAGATGCGATGACTTACGTACGTCATTACGGCCGACCGGATTTATTTATTACATTCACATGTAATCCGAATTGGGAAGAGATACAAACTTTACTATTGCCAGGACAACAAGCCATTCATCGTCATGATTTAACTGCACGTGTGTTTAAACAAAAATTGAAATCCTTAATTGATTTTATTGTTAAATATACAATTTTTGGTATCACACGTTGTTGGCTGTATACGATAGAGTGGCAAAAGCGAGGTTTGCCTCATGCCCACATTTTGGTTTGGCTTAAAGATAGAATCCGTCCTGAAGAAATCGATCAAATAATTTCAGCCGAAATTCCAGACCCATTAATTGATCAAGAATTATTTGATATTGTCACCAAACACATGATCAATGGGCCATGCGGTGTTTTCAACATGACCTCACCGTGCATGGAAAATGGAAAATGTAAAAAAAACTTCCCAAAGCCGCATACGAATGACACGATCACGGATATTGATGGTTATCCAATGTATCGCCGCAGAAGTACTGAGAATGGTGGCCACACATTTACAATGCGACTGCCGAACTTTCCAAATCAAGTTGAGTTTGATAATCAGTGGGTGGTACCATACTCACCACTACTTTCAAAAACTTACAAAGCTCATATCAATGTTGAGCTTTGCAGTTCTGTTAAATCAATTAAGTATATTTGTAAATATGTAAACAAAGGCAGTGATTTGGCCATATTTGAAGTAAAAAACATAAATAAAAATGACGAAATAGCACGATACCAAATGGGCAGATACATTAGCAGCAATGAAGCTATTTGGCATATTCTCAGCTTTCCCATCCACGAAAGAGATCCTGCTGTCCAACATCTGGCAATACATCTTGAAAACGGTCAACGTGTATACTTCACTGAAGAAAATGTTCTCCAAAGAGCGTTCGAAGCTCCGAAAACGACTCTAACTGAATTTTTTACATTGTGTCAAAAACCTGATGTTTTTGGCCAATTCGCGAAGACATTGGTGTATGGTGATGTTCCACGTTATTTCACATGGAACAAATCCAGTAAAAAATGGGAGCCACGGAAACAAGGAAAACCACATCCTTCCATTACAGGCATATTCAAAGCTAAGACATTGGGGAGACTTTACACGGTACATCCAAAGCAACGTGAGTGCTTCTATTTACGTTTGTTATTGGTGAATGTTCCCGGACCAACGTCTTTTGAATTTTTACGAACAGCTAATGGTCGAGTATTCAATACATACCAGGATGCATGTCGTGAACTGCAATTGCTAGAAGACGATAACCATTGGGACTTAACGGTTGCTGATGCTGCGTTGACATCAACACCGAATAACATTCGTCAGTTGTTTGCAATTATTTTGGCGACATGTTATCCCTCGCAAGCACAAACTTTGTGGGAAAAATATAAAAATTGTATGACAGAAGACATCTTGCACCGAATTAGACAAACAAATCAATGCCAAAACATAGATTATACACCAGAGATGTACAATGAAGCATTGGTCTTGATCGAGGATTTATGTGTTCTTATTTCAAATTTACCACTTAATCATTATGGTATGCCATCACCTAATCGTCCAGCCACCGACTTAGTCAATACCGATTTACAACGAGAAAATCAATATGACCATGGAAGTTTAGCAACAATTATCATGAACAGTGAACCATTACTGACAGCAGAACAAAAAAATATTTATGATCGGATTATGCTGGCTGTTGCTGCTGAACAAGGCGGTTTTTTTTTCTTGGATGCACCCGGTGGAACCGGTAAGACATTTTTAATATCGTTGATTCTTGCCAAAATACGGTCGCAACAAAAAATCGCATTAGCATTAGCATCGTCAGGCATTGCGGCTACTTTACTGGATGGTGGGCGAACAGCACATTCAACATTCAAGCTGCCATTGGACGTTCATAATAAACCAGATGCAATGTGTAACATCAAAAAGAATAGTGGAATAGCTGCAGTGTTGCGGAAGAGTTCTATAATAATTTGGGATGAGTGCACAATGGCACACAAATATTCACTTGAAGCATTAAACAGAACTATGCAAGATTTAAACAGCAATAATAAACTTTTCGGTGGTGCTATCTTACTTTTGTCTGGTGACTTCCGGCAGACCTTACCGGTTATACCTCGCTCTACTTTCGCGGATGAGATTAATGCATGTTTGAAACAATCATTCTTATGGCGAAGTGTTGAAACACTTCGATTGACCATAAATATGCGAGTACAATTGCAAAATGATCCATCAGCACTAGATATTGGGAACGGTAAAATAAAACTGCAACCAAATACGCAATGCATTAAACTACCAGACAATTTTTGCACTGTTGTTCAGGATAAAACTGAATTGATTCAGAGTATTTTCCCGGATATACAGAATAATTATTTGAATCATGAATGGCTTAGTCAACGGGCGATTTTGGCAGCCAAAAACGTTGATGTTGACGAAATTAACTTCCAGATACAACAGTTGTTACCAGGCGATCTGATGTCTTTTAAATCAATCGATACTGTTGTTGATGAAAATGAAAGTGTAAATTTTCCGATTGAATTTTTAAATTCATTAGATATCCCTGGAATGCCACCACATAATCTTCGATTAAAGATTGGTTCCCCTATTATTCTCCTCCGTAATTTGAATCCACCTCAATTATGTAACGGTACGCGTTTGGTCATCAAAAAGATCACCGGAAACATTCTTGAAGCAACCATTTTGGCTGGGAAGTTTAAAGGAAAAGTGGTCCTGCTGCCACGTATTCCGATGATACCATCAGATTCTACCATACCCTTCAAAAGGCTACAGTTTCCAATTCGTTTAGCTTTCGCCATGTCTATAAATAAATCTCAAGGTCAAACAATGTCCATTTGTGGTTTAGATTTGGAAAATCCATGTTTTTCTCATGGGCAACTATATGTTGCGTGTTCACGTGTTGGGAAACCGTCGAATCTATTTGTGTTAGCTAAAGACAGGTTAACCAAAAACATTGTGCACCGATTGGTGTTAAATTAAATTGAAATTGAAAGTATTTATAATTCAAAAAAAAAGATATTAATGTTTAAAAGTTTAAGACTGTCTGCCTTGCCTACCTCATTCATGAGTTTAAGCGTCACATGTTATTTACTGTATTATACTGTAATATACTTATATTTGTTATAAAATTAAATGGAAATAATAAATCTGATAAATTTTTATTTTTTACCTATTGATTTCTGCTTAGTATCAAGTGTAAGAACATTTTAATTAATTGTGTTCAACGTACTTCCCCTTCAAATCTCAATCCAGTGAATTTGTATACCAACATCAACATTTTCGTCTTTGTTCGTAAATAATTTCATTGTACTAAAGGGTTATAGTAGTAGAAAGTCAAATAAGGAGATCAGCATATTTTTTTACAAATACCATCTGTGTGAAAAAGCATAGTGGACTCCGTGACTGATGTTCTCTTATTGTTCCTCTTAGATTGTTTACTATAATGTAATATAACAAAAACTTTAGCCACAGCAACGCGTGGCCGGGTCAGCTAGTTAGTTTATATATGTAGGTATTAATATACCTACAAAAGTAAAGCAAATTTCCCATAGAGATTTTCACAAAATGGCATAATTACGGGCGCTTACTAAAATGATTATTTTAGAAAGACTATCAATGTCATTGTGCACTACTTTGAATAGCATATGAAATTCTCTTGAATATGGTTTTTATCTATACAAAATATTAACAAAAAAAATGTCAAAGTTGCAAAATGTAATTTTTGAAACAATTTTTTTTAAAATTTAAACAAAAAAAATCAAAAAGCCGAATAAAGGAAAGGTTAACGCGGCCCTGGGATTCGCAAAAGTGTTTCGTCGAAATTATAACGTTTTTTTTTTAAATAATTGCTATTACCTAGATCATATACAATTATTTTGGGCCCTTCTCAACTAGGCCAAATGTGCCTGTGCTAGAGTTAGGGGAGATGGTGATAATGAAGTGTTGAAATGGTATAACCATGTGCGTATTCGAACCCGCGACCTTTGGGCTAATAGTCCAACGCCTTAATCACTAGACTACCTACCATGGTCTGTTTATAATTGTTGTGTAAATAAAGAAATGATTATATACCTGACAGAAGCAACATTAGGGTACAAAGAAGCGGCGACCAGCGCCTTGAACAAACTACGATTATCGGAGTTGACGTTGACCTCGGGGATGTCAGTACGAGACCTGGCAATGAAGCCCATGTCGGTCAGGTTGCCCGCAAACTGTCGTCGCATGTCCCTCAGCATGTAGAGGGTTCCCTTCGAAAGGTAGTGCTTGTAGACGAAATGGTTGGCCATCATCGGCTCCTGCTCCGCTGCTTCTTCCCAAGGCTTGATGGCCTGATGCATTGTGAAGTGATCGCTTGGCTCGCCGTTCGACAGGAGGATCTTCGCCTTTGCCGCCTCCTTTTCTTTACCTGGATGAGTAAGGAAAAGACTTAACATTCACTTAATGATAATTTTACAGGGTCTGGAAAGATTAAAATTTTAAAAGTTGCTTCATAAGACCTTTCAAATTTCTATATAAAATAATTGAATTGAATTGAGAATTGTGATTGACAGAATGAATATTTTGATGATGAATGATCATGAGGGTGCCGGATGCTCTTGAAAGATATTTTTTTACATAAACATATCTTCAAAACTTTTTAACAGACCACTTGACTTTAGACTCGGCCTAAGTCAAATCTACGTACAGCCGAGTGTTTCCATTTTCGGACATAGCAGTAGCTCGCTCACGGCCCTTCTATGCCATTAACGATTTCTATGTTTATAACTTACAACAATCCCCGCTGAAATATAGTTTTATTTCGTAGACTGCATGTGTAATGAATACTCACCAATAGGACAAACAAAAGGATCCTTGAAACCCCAGCAAGCGGCCACGGAGGCGATTGGATCCAGGCACGAGAACAAGGCTCCCAGGATTAGCAGCTTCCCACCGCGGGGAGTGAGAGGTAATCGAGCCAAATGCCAGCCGAGTGGGGTCAAGCCTTCCTGGCTGTCAAGGGCTCCTAAGCTGCAATGGAAAAACACATGTTAGAGCTGCTGTGACAAATTGCTGTGACTATTGTTGCATCGGATAACCTGTATAAGCTAAAATACAGTAGGACCTTAATAATCCGGATGGATATAAAACAAGGCACAACCGGATAATAAAGGCGGTCCGGATAGTATGCAAATTAAAATTACTGAATAAAAACCATGTTTTTTCTGAAATTTTTAAAATCGGCATGACACTTATGAGTATTTGAGAAATTATTAAATATTTAGAATATATTTTTTAATATTTTAGAATGTTATGTTAATAACCTGCACTATTTTGAATAGCTTATGAAATTCTCTAGAATATGGTTTTATTACTAACTATAAAATGTATATATTATATATTTCTCTGAAATAAATGTCAAAGTTTATTTTTGATACCTACTATATAAAAAAAAAAATTGAACGAAGACACCTGTTTTTTTATTTTTTACATTTGTTCCTGTATATCATAGAAAAACGGTTATAAGTAATATATATTTTGCTTACTATGATCATAAATAAATATATATAGATATATTTATTTTCATCCTTTTCCATTCATACAAAGATGCACGAGGCGATATTTATTGGCAAAGGCGGTCACTTATTCTGAGATTACATGACTAGAGCTCGGTTCGCATTCGACAATGTGCAAGCTACTGCTGTTAGTAACATAATGTTAAGATGGTTGAGTAGCATACGTGGTCAATTCTTTAAGAGCCTGCTGGACAGTCCTCAGATCCGGTGGGTCTGGAGCCTCCGCCATTACTTCCTGCGCTTTGCCGAGCCGCAGTCGCTTGATGGCGAGGACCGATTCGACGAGCGACGACCGACACAACTCGGGTAGCTGAGTGGGCAGCAGTTTTGTTCTTCGAAACCCGCTGAGCAGGTGCCAGCATTCGCCGGATTGGACGCGACCCGCTCGTCCACGCCTATAATTTTATTCATAATGCAGTAAATCGAATTTGATTTGAAATAATACTTAACACGGAGGATAAATTATATTTAAACAAACTTTTGCATATCACAATTTTACTGGAATTAATTTGGTATGTAAAATGTATTTTTATTTATGTATTAAATACTTGATTGTGTGATATCCAGTGAACGAAGGACCCATTTACATTTTGCATTTTTCCTAATAGCAAAATGATTAAACGGATGTGGGTTAATTCTGTTTACCTCTTTACTAACCTAATTTTATACCACTAGCCGTCAAGAATGCCCAAATAGGTAGTATTTCAGTGAACACTGCAGGATCCAATCAACCTTGTTTGATGGAACAATCAGACGGCTCTTTTGTTTTCTTGACAATCCCCAGCCTGTACAACCAAAAACATCTTATCTGAATATGTTGCGCTTGAACACTATAGATATTCCTATCGCCATTCCAATGATCTTCTCAATTAATAGAGCTATAAATCTCTCAATAATGTCAAGAGTCGGTAAGCATCTATCCAACTCAAAAGACACCCATTACGTTTTCGGACATCTATAATAAGAAAAACCTTCCTTTCATTCACCACCATTATCAAAGCAAACCATTAGATTCCTCAAAATGAACACCCACCGCTGGCACTTCCACTTTCCCGGAGCCCTCTGTCACACGGTAAGACCAAATTCCAAGAACTACCTGCTCAAGTCATGTGAATATAAGTTTCTTAAAAAACTGAGGTTGACCAGGAAACAAATCAACATTAATTGCTTTGTAGACTGTTCTGGTAGCCGATTCCATAAATATATGAAAAAAAAAACAGATTGGTAGGTATGGGTGAACAATAATACCAATGTAGCATTTACAGTTCTTAGGCCCATTTCGAAGAACCTAGGTTTATCAAATGATTTTTTCCCTGCCAGTTTACAGAATCACAATTTTAATCTTATTAATACATTCGCTCTTTACACTTGTGTGAATTATGCGAAAAGACAATTAATAGAGGGAAGATAAAAAAATAAAAAAGAGATGCAAAGTACCTTTGTCTAAGATTCGATTCCGATACCCATTCAGGTTTTAATGACGCAATGCCATCATCCGGATTATACCCGGTCATTTTGACTTTGCCACAGTCTATGACGTAGACCACATCGTCTATAGTAATTGATGTCTCTGCTATGTTCGTCGCTACCACAACTTTTCTGATACCTGAACGAAATTGTGTCAGATGTTAGCATGATGTTGATATAGTCACTTTTGTTTTAAAGGGAGCAATGCAATGCACATAAAAATAGTTCTAGAAGTTTACTGTCTTTACATTTGATGACTTTTAGAAGTTTCCTTATGATGTGATAGCAACCGACAGCCTTAGTAATCACCAAACCCTATTACCAATAGGTTTCGTTTTGCTTCAGCGAGTCACCACTAGAAAGCAGGCTCCGAAATATCAGAACGTTCTATTGCCAGTGTTGCAAGTGAACAACTATTTACAGGCACAATGACTTAAATGCATATTACACTGTATACAGGATGAATTTTTATTCACCGATGTCCTTTTAGGGAGTTGATCTCATTAATCAGCAAAAAATATTGGAATATATTTCTCAAATACTAGAAAAACGAATTCGAAATTTAATAGAAATCGTTTTAATGTTTGAGAAAGCGGTCGAATGCACGGTTCGAAGTCGGGCATTGATCTCGTACCCGCGCTGCTCGCGAAGTACTTTGAAGGAAAACAAAGTTTTTTAATAATATAATTATTTTAGTATATTTTTTTTTTCATAGGACCGGTTTAGTTGTCAATATAGATCAATCCCTTAAAAGGACATCAGTGAATATAAATACAGCTGGAGAAAAAGATGGAGAAAAAGTGGCCAAATTTCTCTTTGTAAAATATAAATCGGCTTTGTTAACACATTCTCCTTAATCCTATTCAAGGTCTGGGAGTGAGGTGTGGTGGAACGCGTTCAGGCAGAATTTGAGCATAATAATTTTATAAATTTAAAACGTACCTCTGGGTGGAGGCTGAAATATTCTTGCCTGATCGAGCGTTGGAAGCTTCGAATGAAGCGGGTATATATCATATCGTTCAGGTGGAAAGGATCCGGAAGTCTCCATCGTCTTCAGCATTTTGGATATTTCACCTAATCCTGGCAGGAATATTAGAATCGCACCTGCAAAGGACAAAATTATAAATATATTTTCAAATTTTAATAATTTCATGTAAACTAGATATAGCTTTTTGCACTATTGAATTCCGTTCTGCTAAAACTACCGCATTAAATAATGTAATGACTTCCGACTTTCCGGAAGTCATGACTTTTACCATGTCGTGACTTTCGGAAAATTTCATCATATCTTCACGTTCACATCCCCTAGAACCCAAGACCACCCTCAGTTTAAAAGTTTATATATCTATCTATAACACTTTCTTGTGGACACGATAATTGCTGTAATTTAAACATTACTTTCAAATTGATACATAAAATTTAAGTTCACAAAATTCC
This sequence comes from Neomicropteryx cornuta, assembly GCA_020383195.1. Lineage (NCBI taxonomy): Eukaryota > Metazoa > Arthropoda > Insecta > Lepidoptera > Micropterigidae > Neomicropteryx > Neomicropteryx cornuta. The sequence continues at coordinate 918,154 of JAHKQU010000030.1, forward strand.
GGTAAAGTTTTTGTTAATGGGCAAAATCAGATAGGGTGGGCGGGTATGGGGAGGTTTTAGAACTAGAACTTCTCTAAGTAAACTTTTTTGATTTCGTAATTATTGGAATTCGCCTATCCCCTACTTTGATCCAGTGAAATCTACCTCCGCTTCCCGGCGTGCCTAAACAGATTTTTTTTATTAAAATGACACTGGTCGGAAGAGAAATTGCAGTAAGGTGAAACCATTTGGAATGTCTGCTTCAGTTATTAGAGATACTGTATCCTCATATACGATGTTCCTTACCTCGATACCATTTAATAAAGAGGTAAATTCAATTAAATTTTTAAAATACACCGTTTCTGTTTTTCAAAATTATTATCCTATAAAGAGAAGTTAGTTATCATTTTGTGACGCAATGTTTTTGTTTGAAAACATCACGCTTAGGCTAAATTAAACAGCCGTCAGATGAAATAGAATGATTTATAACCCGGTAACGCAGATAACAGCTCTCCGGGAAGAGGCCCTTTAATAATAATTTACATTAATAGGTTATTGTGGAAAATGTAATATTAAAAAAAATACAGTTTTTTTGGCATACATTTGGGGTTAGTCTGACGCTGACTCATCACTTGCTCGCTGTCGGTATGATGCATATGAACGTTAATCTGACAGCGAGCGATTGGCGAGTCAGCTTCAGACTAACACCAATTATAAATTGTCTTATATTTTGAAAATACAGTGATAAATTATCACTGTATTTTCATCCATTAAAAATAACAAAAATAACCGAAAATAAAATATTACATTAAATGTACCCACCTTCCCCTCTAGTAACTATATATCGCATCAATTCCACAATCATATCATAGTTGATATCTTCGCTTTCTTGTTGCTTGAGCGTTTCGATCACCTTCGGATCATATTTGGCGCCGATGGTTTGCAGGTACGGTCCAATTTCAATGCGGTGCATCTGATCTTGCTTGGTTTTGTTTTTGAAGAATTTCATATACCTTCCCCGGCCCGTAGGCATCTTGGGCGCGGAAGGTATAAATTTGGTAACCTTTAAAATTAGAATAATTATTTTACCCACAAAAAAAACTCATTTAGTGTAGATTACTTTTTAGAATTTCAACATTTCATTTTAAAGGGTTCAGCATATTTGATGGGAATATTAAAAACTACCTGTAACACATCTTCCAAATAGAAGTCCTCGACCGGGAAAGCCAAGCCGGGAACATGAATACTAGGACAATCGTTGAAGTAAGCGGTTAGCTTCTCAGCGTCTAGCGTGGCACTCATTAATATAATTTTCAAATCAGATCGAATTTTGATTACCTGTAAAAAAATTATTAAATATGTTTAATGATTGTCCCGTAGGTTAAGGAAACAATAAGTGAAATTAAACAAATGTAACAATGCAATGTATGAGTGTGAAATGTAATCAAAATTTCAACCCATATGTGGCTCTGTATAAGTCTATCCTAACCTCCGTATCATATTACATCGCTAGCAAATTGGCTATGTGTGCATCGATGTGTCGTCTATGGCACGCACACACCAAAGGTTCGAAATTGATCATCGTTTGTGTCTGATCAAAAGAGATTGCTCTCCTATGGTGTGAAAGCTAAATGCACTCATCATTTCTTTATAATATGGGACCGTATGAGGACATCTTACCCTTTTCAGCGTTATCAGAGTGAGGTCAGTATTTACATCCCTTTCATGCACTTCGTCTAAAATGACGTGGGAATAATTCAGCAGCGCCGGAGCTATTTCCAGTTCCCTTAAAAGTACTCCCGTAGTCATGTATGTGATGGAGCCATTATATCGGCTATGTACTCTGTAAGCAAATAAGTTTCCAAAATTACATGCAATTCATGTTTTTGGTATATAGACACTACTCTAAACCTAACAACCAACCAACTTGTAATCTATGCTTGTCCTAAGTTTCGCAACCAAATAAAGTACCTCATATCTGTTGCCTGTTCTGAATTAATGAAGATTAATTTTCTGAATGTTATTCCTTGACAATAATCCATGTGCTTAACATACTCAGCGCTGATGACGAGATATCTCTTCATTGACGTATAAGCCAGTTGCTGTGTGTTTAAAAATGTCATGGTCTTACCGCATTTCTAATAATATTTCGTGAAAGGCATAGACTAATCGTCGATTTTTTTTCATTTTAGTTTGGTTTTAACGTTTGATTGTTAATGTGAAAAGTGTGTGTTTAAGTGAATTAAAAGTATTTTTTATGGATTTGGCGGTAAATAATTCGAGTTTTATTTACAATAGCAATATCAATATGTAATAATTGTACTGTTCAAAATATGTAATAATTACTTCGACTGTCCTCAATTACTTGAACAAATCAACTTCCATGTACCACCGAGACTCTCCCGTCGACAATTAGTCTTTGAGCCTATAACGCCTAGGTCCAACGCAGGTTTTAGAGCTCCGCTTTACAGACTATGTCAAACATTCAACAAATTATTCCTAGAGGTGGATGTTTTCTCGAAGGCCATAGTTTTTAAGAATTCTGTATTGACTTTTCTAAAGTCTCTTCAAAATACAGCATCCTGAATATCTTATATCTAATATCTAATATCGGCTCTCTTCATTAATTTCAATTCACCTCCTTAGCCACTTTGCTTGCCACACTATTTCTACTTTTATTTTTGCCACTATTTTTAATTTTACTTTTGTGTACTTATTTATAAAGTAGTACTGTGTACTTATGCTTGCAATTGCAATTGCTTGCAACTGCATACACTTAACCATGATCATATTGTCAGTAAACTTATGTAACTAACATTAGACATGAAATAAATCACTATATGTGAAAAACTTGTAAGGATGCAAGATTAACCTATATCATAAGTTTTTCTAAGTTTTCTTCTCATCTCTTGTATCCGTTGTTTTTCCGTGATTAAATAAATAAATAAATAAATATAATATTAAATGTAAAAAACCAAACATTTTCATAGTTTTGTATTTGAAACTAAAAAACGGGTGCCGGTCCAACGTGCGATGTTTTATTCGGTCAACGAACTTCACAGAACAGGCGGCCTGCGTGTTTTATGTACGGAGCAGAATATGTTAAGCTATAATTGAGTAATTAAGAAATTAAAGCAAAACTATCGATTACATACCTAATAGCTTGTAATAAAAAATAATAGCTTGTAATCAATTTATTTAGTCTTTAATCCGCAAAAAAATCACAAGTAATCAAAACTGACATTCACCCTACGGGGTGATAAATTTTAAGAGATGAGCAAGTCAACTTTTTACAATTTATTTTCGATTATTTTTTTAAACGAATGTAGTGATGAATAATGATTTTGTCTATATTTCTGTTTCTAGTTTAATATTTTTATATTTAAAATTAAAGTATATTTGTGGTAACCCTCGTTCTGGAAGGCTCCTCAAGCAATGTGTCAGCATTGCGATTCTACGATGAAATGCCGCATGCGTTTTAGGTACATTTCGAGACATAAACACTTCCCAAAATAATTTAAACGAAATTTATTATTTCATTTCATAATTTTTAAGATATATAATGTTATTTTTTTTGTTTCCATATTAAATTAATTATATCTTAAAAAAAATATTTGAATATATCATCTGTTAATGTTTTTGGGTATTTCGTCTAGCATTAAAATTAGATGTACAAGAGTAGATTAATAATTATCATATAACTGCGAAGATAACAAAGTGAGAAAATAGGATATGCTAACGCTTCTAGTCGAATGGCATATCCAATGGAGTGTCCGATATTTTCGCCGCGTTCGGAAGCGACCCTGTGCGCCAGAGCAATTGCCGCTATTCTCCGTGGTTGCATCACACATATATTGATCTGCGAACCGTAGCAATCTTTGCAAGCCTCCTCCAAAATCAGCTGAGGAACCTGTAAGCACCAATATTAATAACACGATGTGAGTAATTAAATTTGCAACTTTGACATTTTTTTGAAAACAATAAATAAACAAAGGATTGCAATCACAGCTTTGCCTTACTTAACACTCGTATAGATATCATGGACATTGAGCGAAAAGTGATTAACTAAGAAAACAGTACTTTTTTAAAACCACTTTTAGTTTTGGTGCAGACGTGTTGAAATAAAAATTGAAACATGCAAAAAATTATTAGACTATAATTCTTAGCGTCTTTATTCATGAAATAAAACACCACAACATACATAAACAAGAATACATTTGAAAATATAAAAAAATAATAAAAACTTACCGTCACTTAGTAAGTTTTCGCATTTTATTATTGAACTTGAAATGCCATTAATCATTATATAGCAGTAAATACCGCCATGACGGTTTGTTCTCAGGTTTAGTCACTTTACACATAAATAGAGGGAATTAAAAATATGTACTTAGGTATAAGAAACTCAATTATGCAAAAAATGACAATAGTCACTTTTCGCTCTACGACCACAATATTAGCAGCTATAATGTTATATATTGTCTCTAGAAACAAACGTTATTCTCCTATATAAAACTAAATTTTTTAACAGTTGGTAGGATTTGAAGTAAGTATTGCCTATTCAAGTACTATTATTTGCTTGTGAAGAAACCACATTCAAGCTTTCTATGTTTGGATTTCGTTCAACATATTCTGATTGGCAGCAATGTTGGAATACAATCGGCCAAGATTAATTTAATGATGATGAGGCTCTTAACACACAGCACCGATTTTCAAAAATCCAATATACCCACCCATTTATGATGGGCCGGTAGCTTGTGGTTTGGAAGTGATTAAGTGCAAAACTCGTTCACTGGCTTCTTGAACAGTAAAAAATTTATGTTCGGTTTGATACAGTAGTGGATATAGGGTGCTGTGAACGACGTTTCTGCAGAAAAATTATACTATAGGGTGTTTTTTTTAGAGGCGTGGTTTTCAATCTGGCACTACTTTTTTCGTAGTTGGTGTTTTTGACAGCTGTCACTTGATTTATGCTCAGTTTGGTTTGCCATTTCATAATGAATAGACTTACTCCTGAACAACGTTTGCAAATAGTGCAAATTTAGAAAAAATCACTCTAAATTTTTTTTAAATCACTCTAAAATAAAGTAAAAATCGCGTCGCGGGCCTGTGGCGTGGCCTCCAAGATCGTGCGATTTAACACCGCTGGACTATTTTTTGTGGGGTTATGTGAAGTCGCTTGTCTACGCAGATAAGCCGGACACGATTAACGCCTTGGAAGAGAATATTCGGCGCGTTATTGCTGACATACGGCCCAACTTGCTGCAAAAAGTGGTTGAAAATTGGGCCTCTCGGCTGGAATTTGTTCGAGTCAGCCGCGGCGGCCACTTACCCGAAATCATTTTTAAAACATAATGGCAAACCCTTATCTTTATAATAAAACTAAATTCTTAGCCATAACATCAAATTATATGCGTTTTATCTCTTCTTGAAAACCACGCCTCTAAAATCATCACCCTATATTATTGTTCTTATAGTGCGCCCTCCAAGCTCACACTGCAGATAAAGTTTAGTATTTTCTGGGTGCGATATCCTTCAAGATTTAGAAAATGATTGCCTAGAAACTGGTATCTTTTGTGAATTAAGTTTATGTAATACGGTAATAAATTCTTAACTTAATGACTATCTTACAATCTTGTTAACTTACTTTATTGGTTTCATTTTCACACTCTATGCATATTCGTAGTAACTGCGTCCTAATAAATTAACCATCTTAAAAAAAACTTAAAGTACCTGTGTCGATTTACCGCATCCCGTTTCCCCACTAAGCACAACCACTTGGTTGTTATTCACCAGATTCAGTATTTCCGATTTCATCTTGTATGTGGGTAGTTTCTTACGGAATTTTAACATCTCCAAATACTGTTTGTTCTGCTGTAAATTATTGTACTCATCTCGCAGTCTCCGATTTATTTCCATGTCATCTTTCAGCTTTCCACTCAATGTCACAATGTTTTCCTGCATCTTTTCGAAAAACGATAGTTTCACCATATCGACATATTCCTTGGGATAATTTGACTCTGGCTGGTCATTTTCAAAGCCCTGTAAAGAAACAATATTTGTAACTTTTTAAATGTGATTGTTGTTAGCGCGTAAAGAATTATATACGTATTATTGTATTAGGATTAAAAAAAAAATCATTTTTTACTCAATATCGCTTGGTAGGTGTTCGCCACAACATCTCATGGACCAGTCACTGACATGTGTTCCTATATTTCTAACGGCCATTTTCATCATCCCATTTTCATATCGTGGTCAGATGCTCAAAAGTAAATTTTCACCGTTGGTTGGGTTAATTCATCACTACAATAACACAACACATTAAACGACCGCTGATTACTGCCAAATTTAATTGTTGTCGCTTCACACCGGTTTTTAAATCCAATCATACTTCTAAGGGTTAAAAAATCTTCAGAAAAAATGAAAAAGAGAAATGTGAGCTGTAATACTGTTTGGAAGCATATCTTAACTACACATAAAACTTTGGAATTATTTCTCCCTTTGCGTCAAGTGACGGAAGACGTTTTCACGGACATGGCCTATAGCAGAATCATGGAGGTTGCCGATCATGGCTATCCATTTTGAGGGTTTAATTATATGATTTGTCGATAAAGATTTTATTAATTTTAGATTCCATGCTAGAAGACAGATCTCCGGAAATCCAACAGAGTTCCAGGATCGATTTGCATTTTGATAATTTCAAAATAAAGAATAACTTACAGCTTATCGGCAATTAAACGAGCATCCTTTCGATGCTACAAATCAAGCGACCCGATTAAGCCGTACTTATCTTGTTTTTATTTTTTGTTTACTAAGATAGAGTAAAAATCTTTGTTAACCTTTGATAAATCATAATTCAACCTATTTGAGTTGTTTGACTTAATGGAGGCAAGCAGATTTTGTATCCTTTGTTCTCGCTCGAACGGTATTAGGAGAGGTATCTGAAAAAATAACCCCATATTTTTAAAAATATTTCAAGAAGAATAGGCAGTAAAGTAAGTATGGCCTGTTTGAATAATTCCAGTTTCCAAAAATAATATTTAAAGTTAATGAATGAAAATAGTCATAGAAAAGTTTAATTTCGCTCAATTACGAACGTTTCGAGTTCTAATACCGTATCTAGAAGAGACAAAAAAATGTTTAATCAGTATATTTCATTGTTCATAAATTAATGACTCCACCAAATAAGTATTTAATGTGGTGTCCGCCACTACCCGTGACCCATCACTAGTGCGGCACCTACTTAGTCGCGGCTCGCGCTAGAGCCGGCCTCTTTGGCGACCGACCACCGCGGCGACAACATCGCGCGCTCTTAAGAATAATTGCCACTTATAATGGTTTACGATTTACTGTAATAAAGAACTGTATAACTTCACGTGCGTTTTATAAAGTTACCCGAGCTAGCAACTCCCTATAGCGTAACTAGCAGCGAACACAACATTTAATTACCAGGAGTACAATAATTACCAGGGTTTTATGATTATAAGGCTTCAATATTTGAGGCCGCACTGTTATGAGTACTTCCAGTAGCCTTGTTGATGACTAATAGGAATTATCAGTTTTTCTGATAACAATTTTACAATTTTTTTTTGTATAGAAACTTTGTTATTTTCAAAGTTATAAAAAGCTTGTTTGAAGGATTTTGGATAAGATTATTTGGATAATGTTTAATAAAAAAAAAAAAAAAAATTTATAAAATACATTTTTGGTCCATTCCGCGCAGTATCATATCAAAAACAAAAAAGTATATGGGACGAATGAAATTCAAAAGACTTAAATCACCAAAAACAAGTATTCCATACTTTAAATGGACTGCTAACACCAATACTACATATAAATAGTATGGACCAGTTTAAACACTCTCAAATCGCAACACTTCACAGAATATATCATGAATATAATACTAATCTTTCCGAATTAGACATTTTTAACTGTATTTGAATTCATTAAAAATTAAGGTAAATAAAATATACTTATCTCATACGTGTAATTAGAAGGTAAAAATCCCAAATATTTATGTTTATCATCATAACTTTAACAAACACATATTTTAATTAATAAGATAAGATAAGATATTTTTTATTTCCAAAAATACATTACTGTACATATTAATACATATTTTTATCGGTGTAAATATGCAAAAACTAAAGTATTTTATTTAAGTTTCTCAATAATTTATTTTTTAATGTAATCAGTTCTAGGTGAACCTACCTTTCAATTCAATTGTTAAACAGTGGATTCATGTAATTGGCCAAATTAATAAGTATGTGTTTACTTTTTTATAAATTAACTTGCGCTGTATGTTTCCCTAAAATATATTTTAAAAAAAATGACTTTGCAACATAATATTACATTTGGTAATGAAAAAAACATGTGGTCATGATTTAGTAATGAAAAAAACATTTAATAAATTATTGTAATAATGAAAATGTAACAATGACACACAGGGGGGGGGAAGGGGGAAAACGGGTATGGAGCTCCCCGCACCCCATCTTCGGGGAATCCGGATAAAATTTTAAAAGAAATGATATCTAAAATACAGTTTTAGGCTTCTTTTGAGTGTTTTTAGATCCTAGAAAAAAATCTTTAATTCTGAATATTGGTGATTGTTTCTTCCCCAATGAACAATTAATATCCTGCCAATACTTGATTCATTTATTGTTATTCTAAAGATGTTTTTTCCTTTACATTGAGAGTGACAGTGAGAAGCTCACGCTTCTTATTTATTATTATCTCACTCAAGGTGTTGTCTTCAATTAAATAAGAGTGAAAAACTTTAATTTATCTACCTACCTGACGAAAGTGGAAAATACGCCAATACATTGGATACATTGATATATTAATTATTTATAAAATATGAGTTATTGGTTATTTTCTGGCTTCTAGAGTAAGCTGATCAAGATGTTGCGAAGGTGTGGGATCATTTACACCACGCAAAACTTGAGAAAAAGACAGAATGAAAAATGTGTAAATACCGATATGAAAGATAGGTTATGTTATTGTACCGCATTAGTTCCTCCCTCTTGCTTCGCTCGCTTCGACCTATCTCTGTACCAGAGGCCAAGTTCACGCCCTCGTAAGCCCGAGGGGGGTCGTTTATCATCAGAACGTACCCCACTAAGGCCCCTGGATGAAGATGCGGTTGGGACGAATTCGGCGGGCTCTTCAAGTGGTTTGGCCCAATATCGATAGCTTTTGCCCCTCATATTTTTTTTGAATGACATTTTTCAAAAGAAGACTAAAATAAATATCTGTTAAAACATCCACAAAAGAAAAGACAACCAGCTGTCAAAATTTCTACGATCATAGAACCAATAACCAAACCAAACGAAATTTAACGAAACGTCAGATTTTTTTCTTCTTTAAACTTTATCATACACGTTACAAAGGGCTGCACAGACTTTAGCCATATGCTACAAATTTGATCACGAATGGTTTGGTCGTAAAGCAGACTGTGCGACCAAGGTCGTGTCGCAGGTCCGTTGAAATTGACATCAAACCTTGCGACACGATCGCATCGCTCGTTTGTTACGTTTGTTATGATGTTTGAGTCATAAGACGGTCCGTATGACCGAGATAATAGTCTCACTGAACTTGCCATTACGTAGACGAGTGTAGTCAATTCATTCATATGTTTGCGTCAACATAGAGGAAAATACGTTTATTACGGAGTTCCTGTCACCTGTATAAAAAAATATATAATATGTTCCTGTTCCGCGTATAAAAAAAAGTAGCTCAGAAATTCGGCGTATGATGAATTCTTAAAAAAAGCTAAATACTACCCGGAGCCAATAAGAAGTATGTTGTCACAAAAATTGCTTACTCAGCGTTTCATTTCGCATTCCACAGGGTTTGCATTTCGCAGGGAACTACGAAAAGTGGCTAAATGTATGAAAACAGGAAGTGGAGCGTATACAATTTATAGAATGCTGTAACTACGTTCTTCAAATGAGAAGAGGAGGCTGCCTCTAAAATGGGGACTTTTAAGACTGTAATGGTTATGATGCTCTCAGCTTATTTGTCGTTAAATTTATGTTTATTAGTGGAGTCCTCTGGAGAAAACTATGGATACATACAGCTTCCTTGTGTTAGTTTGCAAAACCAGCTCATAATTTTTACGGAAGTTCTTCTTACATTTGTAACCTTTCTAATTTGTCGTTTTTATACATTTGAAGAAGAAAAACTGTCACGGAAAACCAACTGTCACAGACTGTCACTGTCTAATACTGTTCGACTCTTGACACTGACTGTGTTCAACGAAGTTTGTTATTATAATTTGTTAAATATTGTTTTTAAAAGGGTCGGCTGATCAATTAATTGTAATTTTGTCGTTTATATTTTTTAAAACGCTGCATATTTTTATAATTTCATTCACATTGCAGGGACAATTAGTAATCAAATAAATACATTCAAGAGTCAGCCATGACTATTATTAAATTTATTTTATATAAAAATCACCTTGGCTAGATAGTACAAATTGTAAGGAAATGGCATATGTAAGGAATGATACGCAAAATGGTAAGATAAACTTTGAAAATGTTTTATACTAGATTAATTAATCCTAATTGTTTATTATAATAAATGTGTCCTGGAAAAATATAATTTTGATAGCCAGTTTGAGATTCATTAAGTAGCTAATTGTAAGTTAATTTTATGTCACATTAGCTAACTAATTGCTTTACTTCTTATAACAAGCCATTTGGCTCATTATATCCATGCTAATACATTTTGATACAAGTAATATTCTACAGTTTTTACATCTAGGGCTAATTTTTAAAACTCAACAGCCTCAGTTTTTGTTTTTAGTCCAATAGCTGTTTTGTTCAGGTATAATTTTGGTCCCTTTGTCTCTTTGCTCCTTAGCGGATTTTCATGCAAAAACCAGCATTTTCAATAATTTTGTTACCACCATTTTTTTGAATGGCATTTTTTTATTGGTCTGTGTCATAAATATACCCGTACTGGAAAAAATCCAGCACCTGAAAATTCATAATATGTCTTAATTGTTATTAATTGAGCCTGGCAACAATTTTCTATGAAGCAATTTTTTGTATACTACCTTTTTGAATCATCGCTTAAAAATGTGTGACCAAAATTGACACTGATACCTAGAAAATATTTTTTGTCCACCTCATAGCACTTGTTTCCCGTGGTGCGGTTAGCAGGTATCTTCTTAGTTATTGTCTCATTACTGAGGATTGTGATATTTCAGGCATTTTGATGTCTTCACAACCTTCCTCTATCATTCATGATTGTCAGCTCTCCAACTATAACCGATTTTTCTCATTTATATAAATGTTCGAGTAACATACTTATTCTTATTTGAAATTTTTGTACAATGCACGGATAATTACGAGGACGAGGAGCCTAACCTACCCAGCTACATTTTACATAATTATTTCATTATAATCAAGTAAAGTTTACAAATAAATTTCTTTGAAGCTATTACGAATTTTGATAGTCTATCTTCACGAATAATATTGAAATTGCAAGACCAATAAGCTAGATTTTTTTATTGTAAAACATTATGGGAAGCAGTGTACGAGGTGTGTTCAAAAAGTAAGGTGACTTCAAATTTCGCGGGCAACGTATTTTCAATTATCGTTTTTTTTTGTTTTGTTATTTGATACACTTTTCCCGAACATCTGTTCCAAATTTCAAGTGAATGGAATTTTTTGTTTGGTTGTGTGAGGCGTAAAGGTTATAAGTGTTTTGCGTGCTCGGCGATTTTTTGCTATCGAAAAATATGGATCAAAGAATTTGCATCAAATTTTGTGTAAAAACTAAAATTAAGTGCTCCGTAACACTTGAAATGTTGACAGTGGCATACGGTGAAACTGTTCTGAGTAAAAATAATGTTTACAAGTGGTACAAACTCTTCCAAGATGGCCGGGAAGATGCCAATGACGAGCCTCGCTCTGAACGCCCAAGCACGTCAACAACTGATGAAAACGTTCAAGCAGTGAAGAAAATTGTTTTGGAAAATCGTCAAATCACTATCAGAGAAGTTGCTGAGGATGTCGGTATATCGCTTGGCTCGTGCCATGAATTTTTTTTCTAACGTTTTGGGCATGAGACGTGTGTCAGCGAAGTTTGTTCCGAAATTGCTAAATTGTGACCAAAAGAACCGTCGCAAGAGCATCGCTCAAGAGCTGTTGAATGACGTCAACGTCGACCCAGATTTACTCAAAAGGGTCATAACTGGTGACGAATTATGGGTATATGGTTATGATATCGAAACCAAAGCCCAATCGTCCCAATGGAAGCGGCCAGAAGAGCCAAGACCGAAAAAAGCACGCCAAGTTCGATCAAATGTCAAAGTTTTGCTCACTGCTTTCTTCGATTACCATGGCGTGGTGCATCAGGAGTTCTTACCATATGGTCGTACGGTCAATAAACAGTATTATCTGGAAGTTATGCGCCGTTTGCGAGAAGCAATACGAAGAAAACGTCCAGAATTGTGGAAAAACAGTTCATGGCTTTTGCATCACGATAATGCCCCTGCTCACTCATAGTTGCTTGTGAGAGATTTTTTGGCCAAAAACAACACCACAATCATGCCTCAGCCACCATATTCACCGGATTTGGCCCCACGTGACTTTTTCTTGTTCCCAAAACTAAAGAGACCTGTGAAAGGACGGAGATTTGCAACGATTGAAGAGATAAAGACTGCATCGCTGGAAGAGCTCAAGGCTATACCGAAAAGTGCTTTGAGGATTGGAAAAACCGTTGGCATAAGTGTGTTGTATCTGAGGGGGATTACTTTGAAGGGGACAACATAAATATTGATGAATAAATAAATATTTTTTCTTAATACAAAGTCACCTTACTTTTTGAACACACCTCGTATATATTAAATAAACCTCTTCGTTTATGTACCAATATATTTCTACTGGCATTAATTACTGACTATTTATTTCAGATATTTATGAGGTGGTTTTACGGCCGAAAGAAAAAACTATGCATAGTTATTTTCAGTTTATTTATGGTGGCTGTAATCTATCTCGTGAATTATCGGTCCCAAGAACATGAACAAAAATGGGGACCGCATTTAAAGTGAGTGGCTAATTTTGAATCCTTTAGTTTCTCTCTACCACTACGATCTTTCCATACTATTTTATCTTGTTCCTTGGTTTCAGATGAAAACCGCATTTACTTACCATTTTGTGTTCAAGCAGAGGGTAAAACATACTTCCACTTTCAAACTAGGTGCAACATCAATTGAGGGCTATTTATTTTTTGTTAGTTGTAATATTATAATCTTGATTCATTTTTAGGTTTAAGGGTTTTAGGTTATTTATGTAAAATAAATAAATAATTCTTATCTTTTTTAGTATGTAATACAATATTATTAAGAAGTTGATTTTTATTAGAAATCTGTTTTGGTCATGCATGGTTAATATTTTTTTATAATGCAATTTTATTACCTATACAAAACCATTCATTTCTCAAATAAAACAAACAAGCATAGTCTAAAAATTCTTTTGTTTTTTTCCCTTTAAATAGTAATTAAACAAATTTAAAATAAAATTGTTGGAAATAATGCCTATGTTCAACAGAGTTGAATTAAAATGTGCAACTAAACTGAAAATTAAAAAATCTGAATTGACATGCAAATCATGATCACACGCTTTGGTGGTGCTACGCCATTTCACACTTAATAAAATATAATAGGTAATAATATTAGAGAAATTCACATGCATTCTTTAGGTACAGGTGAAGATACTTCCGTTTACGCTAAGGGCAGGACTTAGTTTGCCATAATCTTGCATGTAGTTGTTACTAGTAACGACCAGTATTAAAAAAAAAATGGTGTAACAAAAATAGTTAAGTCGATTCCGCCTCTGTCTGTAGTGTGAGCAATTTAGAAATTACTCTTCTGCAGATGAAATTGAAAAACCGCCGGCCGTATACGCTGCTAAGCTTAAACATTACTAGAGAAATGCGACTTTGCATAAGAGCGATTACCTCTTATGGTTAGCTGTTTACATATTATTTCACTTTACTAAAGCTTTAACACATTCACGAAAGTTTTATTTTCTGCAGGTTGACCAAAGACCAGAGATCGTACATGGATAGACGTGGTATCCAGGTTGTTATTGGACACTATATAGGTGGTGCTCCCGCTGTCAATCTGACACCAGGTACATTTCGATAGTACAATTACAAGCAAGTAGCAAGGTACATTATTATTGGCTAATAGATGTAGAGCAGGGGTGCTCAAACTTGAACTGCTGGCGATCTACCTCAATATTTTTAGACTACTTACGATCGACTCTGAGAGACTGCAAGTGTGTGACACTGACTCCCTATCTTCCAACTGCAACTGAAAGAGCCGCCGTTGCAAGCTATATATTGGTAGTCGGTAGCCGGTATAAACGGTCGATCGCGATCGACCAGTCGATCGCGATCGACCGTTTGAGCACCCCTGATGTAGAGCATAAAACCGAACACTCATGAACAAATTTGTCTATTTTTTATCAATTGGCTGACAACGGTTGCAACAACTACTTCACTTGGGAGTTCATTTTCACATATCGACCACTTTCATGGAATTCGCATTGCGGCATAGATGATCTTAGTGTTTTTAATTGGTATTTGTACTATTCATGGCCTTTGTAAAAAGCTGTACTGAGAGATATTTGACATCATAAAATTACCATACTCGATAGCAAACGAGCAAAAAGCGATTTCATCAATACATTTAAGATTTCACATAATCACTATATCTGATCATATTTGCCTTAATTAATTAAAACACCTCATTAACTGTCTCATTCACATTCCTAACAACCTAACTCACATTCAATTATTTTGGGCCCAAGCTAAATTTGTTTATGCTAGAATCATGGGAGATGTTGGTAATAGAGCGTTAAAAATGGTTTCACTATAATGTGCGGATTCGAACCCGCAACCTCCGGGTTAATTGTCAAACACTTTAACCACTAGGCTACCACAATCTTTTGCTTACAATAACAGTATAAATTTAATTGTAATTTGTGCTTCAGTTTATAATTATGTATATATATATTTTATGTATATGTATAGTTCTTGAGAGCATTCTTAACAACTTATAAAACGCTTTTTACTGCCTTCTAAAGCACACTTAAAATAATAGAAAAAAAACTCATTTTGAGATGAACCATTTCTTTTGTTTTTTAAATAATAATCAGTAAAACGCACTAGTAAACTTATATTTCATAGTAAAATGTCACGTTTAGAATAGCTAAATTTCTGTAACACATCTGAACTGTCTTAAAAGCGTAACAGATTAATTTAGACGTGGGTATGTATTTTATTAAATTTTTATTCATTTTAAATTATGAAAACCAACATTTGTTTATAATTCATAAATTATCACTATTTTGTATAAATGCTTTTAAAAAACACCTTTCAGAAATAATCAATGCTAACAATTTCAACCCAGTGGCGGGGGCAGGTCACAACGGGAAGCCCGTTCAATTGACATCGAAGGAAATCAGCAAAGCACGGCAACTTTTCTCCCTGCACGGGTTCAATATTGTGGCGAGCGACAAAATACCTCTTGACAGGCGGTTGCTGGATGTGAGACATAATAAGTAAGTCATGGAAAGTAATGGTATATATTTTGACAGAAGATATTTGGCTGGGGGAGTAACTAGCATCTGCTGGTGAAAAACTTTCATAATTTATTTATATATTGTGTTGCAACTTAAATATTTTTATTTCTACCTAACTGGACTTTTCTATAAAAGCATTGTTTTTTTTTAAGCGTGCACGCTGCGCAGCATACAATTTTATATTGACATAGATTTTTCAGTTTAATTGTAGGATAATAATATATATTACGACGTGAAAAAGACAAACAGTAAATAATTTATTAATAAATATTAGAGAAATATAAAAGATAAAGTTGAATTGTATAAAGTATGCATTAAAATGCATATTGTTTATATTCATAGATTTTTATTAATTAGTTATCCTATATGTAATTAAGATTTCCGTTATTTTTCTTTCCATTTGAAGGAGCAATTCTATCATTTTTTCTTCGGTATCATTTCTTTCGGTAATACTATTAATAAATGCTACTACTCCTATTATTATTATTATTTTATTTTATTTATTGTTTATTGCTTATATGTAAAACTAACAGTATAATATATAAGAAATGGTTACATACAAATGCGTATAAATTTGACTGATAACAGGTTTTCACTAAAGTAGATAAATGCATGAAATGATTAAACTTAAATTACACTCGCACTAGCGTATTATATATATATATTTTAACATACATTATTTAGAAAAATTAATGGTTTAAACTGTCAGAGGCAAAAGAAAAGAAAATGATGTCTGAAAATTACAATTTCGGTGCAAGAAAACTAAAGTGCCTTTGCAAGAACCAAGTCCTCGTGTTACAATTTTATGATAGTTATTTTTATGTAAGTTTGTGTGTTTGTGGTAGTATGGGATATTTGACATATACACATCTGCCTCAAATTCAATAAATAAATGTTTCGAAGGATAGTTGTAGTGTTTTTTTCTCGCTTTTGATCTTGTAATGGCTCGTCTTTTCGACGCTCAGTCCAAGATTTGCCAGTTCTTAGAAAAGTTTAGATAATTATTGATTATTAACCCAGTGTTCCGAATCCGCGCGCCGTAGCCATACCATTTTTAACGCTTTATTACCACCACTCCCCTGACTGACTGACCTTACTGAGCTTTGTTGAGTTGGACCCAAAAAAAAAATAGACAGAAACCTGCGTCTATAAATAATATCGTTTCATATTATCTTTCACGCACTGCAGATGTATGGAGCAAGAAATCGACACAACTGATCTACCCTCAGCGAGCGTCATCATCATATTTCACAATGAAGCCTGGTCGACGCTCCTGCGCACTGTCACTTCCGTGTTAACGAGGTCTCCGGATAATCTGCTGCTCGAAATCATCTTAGTAGATGACGCCAGCGATAGGACGTATCTAAAGGAGACACTACAACGTGAAGTCGATACAATGAGAAAGGTGATATATTTATCTCTTTAAAATACAATTGGACGACTAATGGTCATAAAATGCTCATTTAAATATGGGATGGACTTATATAAGTAACCTCATACAATTAAATGTTTTATACATAATTAAAAAAATATGTGTTTATGTGAAGCATTCATCTATCCTCATGTAAATTTTAAGATCTACATAAAATTTACACAATATTCTTCACACGGTGGTTTCTAACTGATGTCCTGATCTTTTTTTAATCTTATTTAAAACAAAATGTTAGAAGAAAAGTGATATAAAATTAATACATGGTTATTGTTTCCTAATTAAAATTACGCAAATGGGTTAGCAAAGAGGGTGAACACTGGCAATTTTTTAATGCAAAACTTCCCTTTTAAAAATCATGATCTTTTACTTCACCAACTTCTCAGGTTAAATATACTATTGAGCCACTAAATGACCGACAAATTATAAGCGACACTATGTTTTTATATCACACAATCAATAATAATATTGTTAACGTCTATTTTCTTCAAAATGTTTCATTCAACGTCCCTTCACATAGAATGCGAGAATACAGTCTTTTTACGCTCCCACAGCGGTCACACAATTATGTTGCCAATATGATGATTTATTCTCCTCGGTTCATATATTTTTTATTAAATCCCCCTTCATCCCTTCATCTTCCCCTTCATCTTACCCTTCATCTTGGGTGGCAAAAAACTCTAAATTTAAGAAACAAATTAAATGAATAAAATAAATAATAGTAAAAACAAAATAAAATGAACTAAGATAAAATCTTTAGACATCATTTTCTTTCCTCTGGCCTCTGACAGTTTGAACCTATTATTATTATTGACCTATTAGTATTGACACCTCCGAGATATTTATTTGGCACTCATGTTTGTATCGAAAATATTATATGCATGCGAAGCTACATAACCCATTCATAAAATAGACTCAATTCACTAATTATTTATTATAATAAGCGATTTCACAAAATAAATATTCATGTCACTTCTAGGTTAAACTTTTACGCTTGATGGAGAGGTCTGGATTGGTTAAAGCGAGGCTTATGGGAGCAAGGGCAGCTGTCGCCGATGTGATACTGTTTTTGGATGCTCATGTTGAGGTTAGATTATTAGAATATTAATATTATTATTGATTAACAGCCGCAGTATATTCTGTGCATGAAAACAAATGTTGCTCACCTTTCGAGAAGAAGTGAGTTTTCATTAACGTACGGAATATGTTTGACTAAATTTTCTGGGCAAGTTTCTTAAATAGTTTTAGTTACAATAAGCTAATGCTAAACATATATATATAATTTATGTGATCAATTAATTAATAAAGTGATTAATGAGACGATAAACAAAATTTACAGTGGGAGTCAAACCCGGACGTTCCAAAGTCAAATCGGTTTCAATGACCACAATGCCATATGAACCTTTCTATACCCATTTAGTGCCGTGTGCTAGTGCCTGTTACATCATCTTTAATGATGTGGCTATAATATTAGGTTTATCAAATTTTATTACTTAATATGAAGTTATTACTAAAATAAATAGTATTTTTCTAGGGTTCTAACTAACCCTAGAAAAATACTATTAGAAATAGGGTTTCTAGGGGCCTAACTGTATAGTGTATACGCTTAACAGAATGCCATACCTGATTAACATATTTTATTTTATACAATATTTAAATAACAAAATATCCTCCAATTCAATTAGTATGTAAATGTATTGTTAGAGGGCATTGTTGTTAGTGCAAATAATGAACAAGGTATTTTTTTCATACAAAAATACCTTTGTAAATATAGGAAACAAAATATTGTAAAACAAACTATATAATTCAACAGATTTGGTGAAATTATTCAATTTATCAGGTCACAATTGGTTGGCTTCCGCCTCTACTGGTTGAGGCCAACAAAGGCCGCTTTGCCTCTCCCGTTATTGACACCATCAACGATGACTCCTTTATGTACACGAGAAGCTTAGAGCCACAATACGGAGCTTTCAGCAGACGACTTCACTTTAGGTAACAAACGTAACCGTTTTTACTAATATTTAAGTTCGACTGTATCACACTAATGTAGGGTTTCGACTCGCTGAAAAGTTTTCTTCTTGGATAGCAAGGTTGCGGACTAGACTGCTGGACCGGACGCCGCTATGATTCCCTGATACAAAACGCGTGGGTATAACGGTACACTTTCGGTTTGCACCAGGTTTGGTTCTTAATGTTTTAGTTTAAAAAGTGTTTAAAGTCGGTAATTTATAGTAAATTATATTCTTATTTAACTGAAAAATATAAGTTAGGTTTTTTAAAACCACAGATGAAAATAAAAATATTGATGAAGATTAAAATGTGTATAGGTAGGTGTGCAGGTGATTCTCGGAAATAAAAAAATAAGTAAAACATTGTTATTATGGAAATGTTCAAGATTGTTCCAATGTTTGCTTGTAATATAAATAGCCTCACATCACGAAGACACCAACGATGCTGTTGGAACTTCTCTTGACTGTGCCGACACAAGCCGTATGATAAATGAGGTGTAAATGTTTTGCTTTCTTTTTTCCATTTATGCGATCCCCCCTCCTACTAGGATACGAATTTTGATCATCATTAATAAATATATGAACAGTGTTTCAAGACCATTTATGATAAAAATAGAGCCATGTGATTTGAGACATGATTTATTTTGACCATGGTTTTTGACTAAAATTTATCATGGTTTCCGATCATAAGTTTGTCCCCCGCTCGCACTCCGGGTTATGCCGAATGCGAGCGAACGAAATAGCAAAGGGAATTGATACCAGCACTCTGATAAAGTTAATAAATTTAGGCATGAATTATTTTTTTATTCAATTTCTTATACGGAATAGGAAACATAAACGTCCTCTTAGGGTCTTCGGGACTGGTCTTGGAACATCCTGTATATTTTAGGACTGGTTTTTATGTATGCCATTATATCATTATTTGATTTGATAAGAGCAACTTTTTTAGTAAAATACATAAGGATTAACTTAGATAAATTTGCTTAATCAATTAATCTGGTAATGGTGGTTTTATTGTATTAATAAAGACATTCACACCAAAGAGCTATACATGTATGATTCAAAAAAATATATATCTTTTAGATGGCTGTACCCAAGTATTAAAACTATGCGGCGTTTGACCGAATCACCGCACGAACCCTACCCTATGCCTGTAATGGCCGGAGGGCTGTTTGCTGTAAGGAAAGATTTGTTCTGGAAACTCGGAGGATATGATGAAGGTACCCTAAATATAACATTGTCAGGTGTAAGTAATTCACTTTAAATAAAGGTGGTGAAGGGTTAATTGTTCCCTCCTTAACACCTTCAACCCCCCCCCCCCCCCCACTAATATTGTAGGATTAGTAGATAATGTGATACGTTTTCCCATAGTGACAGGTATAGGTTTATTATGGATTATTGTTTAATATGGTCAATACTTTTATCTCCTAAAACCTCGTTTTAATTTTTTAAACCTCTAAAATTTTTGTTTTGTTTTAGCAATTTCCATAATAAATCCTTCAAGGATGATCCATTACCTGTCCAAAATTGTAATTTGAATTGCAGGAATGTCGATCTGGGGCGGCGAAAACCTTGAGATTTCATGGCGTGCCTGGCTCTGCGGTGCTTCGATCTACAGTGTACCCTGTTCGAGGGCCGGCCACGTCTTCAGGAAGTCCAGCCCCTACACCTTCCTGAAAGGTGTTGCGGAGGTCTTGGGTGTGAATTTAGCGCGGGCTACACTTTGGACGGGGCGCTGGAGAAATTTCTTCTTGAAATTCAACATTGACGCCGGTAATGCCAGGTGAATGAGTAGATATGCTTTTTTGTTGTTGTAGGCACTTGCTCATTGCTGATTATTTTATTCCAGGACTACACCAATTTCATCCAGTCTTACAATGTAAAAGATTTAATTTTTGATTCCTTATTTATTTATAAAGTATGGACCTTATGGGATATCTATTTAATTATTTATTAATTAAAATATATTTACCTCTAATGACTTTTTTACCACAGAGAAAAAATAGTTTAACTGAATTTAAACGCCTCCAAAATGTGCAACAAGACTAAGTAAAAATGAATTGAATATCAAATAAATAATCAAAAAATATTTAAAACAATGTCAATGACCAAAATCTTCTATTTTTCTTTCTTTGTGCAATTACTGTTATATGAGGGTACACTAAGCTATGCGTATTACGCATACCCTGGGTCGTCAGCATGTGCTTACCAAACTATTCTAAGAGAGCTGTAGTGTATTATATTCAGCATAAAATTGACTTATTCAAGATAAGATAAGGGCTAGTTAATTTATGTTATTGTTAAAATTATTTTACTCCAATGTTGGGTATCAATTTATACACCGAGACTACTTTAATACACCCTCAGGGAGTGGAAGAAACAAATACTTAAAAACCAGAATAGGAGAAAATAAGGGTAACACAGAATACCGAGTGAAAATACTTTTATTGTTCAAAAAAAAGTAATTACTGATAATGGATGGATGATGGACAATAATACTGATGGGTGAACCGGTGGTTTAGCAAATTAGAGCATCGGCATCCATGCGGTTGTCCAATCCGGGCCAAAAGGTTGATTAAACCCAATTTAAATGCAGCAATTAAAAGTTCATTAAAACCAAGCGCACTTCAATGAGCGAAGATTACCATTAGTTCCACGCTACATAACACTGATCCCGTTGCAGAATAAAAGATACAAACTTACCAAACTAATGTCGGGATTAAAGAACTAAGTCAAGTTTTGACCAAACTCTACTGAACTCTTTGAACTGAGTCAAACTCTACGGGCAAACTGCGTTCACTGGCTGTCGAATAGTAAAAAAATTCTTCTACCGGCATACGTCAGTCAGGTTTTTCAGCTAGTTTTTCTTCTTAAGGAATCAGCAACGGACAATGTTCAGTCAAAAAAAAAGAAATACTAACCATTGAAAAATATAAAAAACAATAATGGTATAATTGTGCTTTTATAACAGCTTGTTGGCTGCTGTCATTTTTCGCCATAAACAATATCAGACTACAAGATGTCTGCTTGAATGGCCTTGCGTTATAAAAACGACAAAGCTATTAAACCTGCGCTTAACGTCGGGCCACTCGGACAATACAGCCGTGCAATAATTATATTATACACAGTGATCCAAAATCATTCCCGATGAAAAAACCTGCTTATTGGCCCTGCGATTAAAACATGAACCTTACGTGATAATATGAAATCACTCTTATCATAACTTCGGTCACTAGCGATACCGCATCGCGCCGGCTCATTGACTGACGTTGGCCAAGCGCCTGCGAGCAAAATCAGAATTTATTTTTCACTTTGATAAAATTAATAAATTTTGGGCATGAATTATTTTTGCATTTTTTTACACAATTTCTTACACGTAATAGGGAACATAAACACCCCTTTAAGTCTTCGGGAATGCTCGTGGAAAACTCTGTACATAAAAAAAAATAAATAATAGTAAAAAATATTTTTTTATTCTTTCCAATCAGAGAAAAAGCAAACGTTAACATAGAAGATAGAAAAGATTTGATGGAAAAATTGAAATGCAAGGATTTCGCTTGGTATTTGGAAAACATATGGCCGGATCATTTTTTCCCCGACGATAACAGGTACAATATTTTTCTACAAAATATTTTCCCATTGCTATACCTAAAGGACTCTTTATTTAACAATGTTAATTTTATTGTCGCTTTATTCTAGTAAATAAAATATATTTCTTAACGTTTGAAAGGTTACTAAAGTACGTTCCATCTTTAAGAAAGGCAAAAGTAATGTTAATTGATAATTATGTGAAAAGTAACTGTAATGATAATCTTGAATGAAATGAATTAAATATAAAATCTAAAATAACGCGAGACACCGTAGCGTTGCAGGTAAGTTTCAGTTGAGTGGCGAAGTGACTTAAGTGTGTCTTACCTTGCGTCCGTGGGTTTTATAGGCCTCGATGCTACGTGTGTATGTGTGCGTTGTTGACTTGAAGCGACAACTCCTTTTATGGTAAAACTGTGTTTTTATCACAATTGCGAATGTATATCATTCGTCATCAAGATTGACGTAATTCGCGTTTTGAAGTAATTCGTTTGTGGAAAGCAATTTAATGTCTACAAAAATGACGTTGCTATGGCATTGGTATAACTAAAAATTATCGACTGGCGGCTATTTTATATCTATCTGAGCTAAAATTAAAATATTCATTACATTAATTCACAGATTTAATTACCGTTCTGTCAAACATCAACTACCCGTCTAATTTTATTATCATCATGGTTTTTATCCGAAAAGGTCTATTATATCCAGCTTATTAGTATTTATTAGCTTATTAGTATACAGACTGCAATATTTGTGTTGATATTGTGTATGCGGATCTGAGCAAAGTGGATAGTAGCATAGCATTTGGCATTAACATGAGCGGAGAGTTAATTTGCGAAAAAGCTACATTATTTCATCGTTTAATCACTAAATCTGATGTAGGTTTTAATGCTAGTATAGACTGGTTAGGTTAAGGGTCACAAATTTGAATCCTAAAAACTACAAAACTTTACACTATTTTGTAGGGTACCCTTATTTAGTGTCTAAAACCGAATTAAAATTACCATCTCGCCAAACTAGAGACGCTCGTACGTTCGAAGTACCCAAAATTTAAGACCAATTACGCTAAGAATTCCTTTTTATGCAGAGCAATGAGGCATGTATAATAATAGTTTTAAAGACGTAGATATATTTTACTTAACTGACAAATAATTTATTTATTTATTTATTTATTGTTTATTCGGAAAACCAACAGTATAATTTAAGAAGAAAGAATGGTACATACAATTGTGTGTAAAATTGACTGATGACAGGTTTTCGCAAAAGTACAGAGATACATGTAAAGATTAAAATTAATTAAATTACACTCGCACTAGCACTCTAAATACAGATATATATATATTTGTTAACATATATTATTCTGACATAATAGTAGGTTTAAAATAGTCAGAGGCCAAAGGAAAGAAAATGACAATTTTTTTTTTTTGCTAATTTTTTTTGTTTTTTAATACAGAAAAAATAAAAAATGGTATTCAAGACACCATTTCCTCCCAAATAAATAACACTTAGTTTATACCCTTTCACACACACACATACACCATAAAAAAGTATAAACACATTACTTACACTACATTCACACCTACTACACAACTTACAGTAATAATTTACTTTCTTTTGCATGTATTTAGTATTTAGGATTGAGATTTTATGACCATTATGTTCATTTTGTTTTTCAACTCTCACCTAATTATTAGATTTAAATGTGTAACTCATAATCGGTCATTATAACTGTTAATATTGTACTTTTTATTAATGTAACGCTGTGACTTTACCAATGAATATAAATAAATAAATAATCCGGGATGCCTGGAATATCCAACCGTGCTTTGTTTCATATCCATCTAGATCCTACTTTAATATTATTTTTAGCTTTTTATTTGTTCATTAGTTTTTAGCTGTTTAAAAGATTCAAAATAAAATTTATGCAGGTGGTACGGAAAAGCGAGAAGTAAGACAAGTGGTAAATGCCTGAGTGGTGTCAGCGGCATCGGCGGTAGAGCTAGCCTGATTGACTGCACTGCCATGGACGCCTTGCTCGTCTTTGCCAACGGATTGCTAATGTTCGATGAGGTATGAAATTACTTCATTCATAGATTTAAAACTTTATTATCTAATCTCGTCAAGTTGATTGATATTTAGGACTGCGAACATCGCTCTGCACATTATCTTGTATCCTAAAAAAACTGGTGCCATTAAATATACTTAGTGTATTTAACATCACTATTGCTCTTTGATCTATATCGATTAATAAACCGATCAAAGAAAAAAAAAATAATTTTGGCAAAATAAAATTGTATTTTCATCGGATCGATACTCTTGCCGTTGCAATTTTTAAACTGTCAATAGATTTTGATTAAATTTTAAATTCGGTTTTCTTATAATTGAGAAACATTTTCCCATTATTTTTGTTGATTAATTTTTCGCTCTACTTCATAATTTAGGGGTTTTATTGCCAATATTGAATAAAATTGCATTCTGTATAAAAGCTTCAATGTACCCCTATGAGTCATTGGTTACAGGTACGTTGCCTGTAACCAATGCCTGTATTTGCAGTTGCCTGTACATTGAGTTACCTTATTTTTCACAGAATCATTTACAAGCATGCTTCAACCTTACACATTTATACCTACATATTACTTTTTTATTTCAGCAAATTATTAATTTTGCAATTATGCTTATTCATATTATATAGAATCCCCGTACTCATATTGAAAATCTGAAAAATCAAAATCATGCAGAATAAACACTAATAAACCGGGAATTCAACATTGGATCTCATGTCTACCGCGGACAGTGTGCTAACCATTGCGCCATACAACTGCTGTAATATTCTGCGAAAAAAAGCATATTTAATCAAATCTTCAACACTTTGTGTCAATATGGTAGTTTCTCACTGACTGTTTAGAAGTACTCTCAAATTATCTAGAAGGTAGTTAGCACATTGCTGGAAAAATGATAGACATTTATTTAAACCAAAGATTTAGAAACACTTACAGTATCATTTAAATAAAAATAAACACTATTACTGATGGCATTGAAACAAAAAGAAGGAATAATGTAACACCATTTAATGCGTAAACAAAACTTAAATGTTATGTAGGTTTGTTAAATGTAATATTTAACGTATACTATTGTTAAAATAAAAATGTAATAAGATAATAGTTGCATGTTCAAATCCTGATGCGAGAAGTGACGATCGATGGTGACATCATCTGTTAATCGCTGAAACTCGGCTAAAAAAACCAGTTGTTACATGCTAAAACAACCAAGCGTCAGTACAATATTTTAAAATAAAAAAACAAGTAGATTAATTTAATTCAACAGCTGTCTAAAGCTATTTTAACTACTCTACCGTCACGCAACAATATATTGTTGCACGCGACAATATAAATGCGCGAAGCGTATAAGCGGTGATATTTTTTGCGCTGGCGCTCTCTCTTTAGAAATCATCTTGAATTATTTGCATTATATGACTTTTGCATAGAGGTTTTAGTTCCAGTCGATAGAGGGAATAACAAGCTTCAAAATGGTATCCAACATTGTTTAGTATTGTTGTGACAAATGGGCTGTCAATTACATTGTCTTCCGTTTGGCCACATCCGGCATAGTTCGACGCGTGCGCGGTTGCAGTTGTCAAAGTAACTTGCCTGCACTAAATACCTACCCTCACTCTCTCTCTCGAAAACCGTCCTACTGTGTGGACGTGTGCGCCGTGCTGTGTCCTTGTGTGTGGGAAACCAGGCTTTTATTCCACAAGAAGAAGAGAGTGCACTCCTCGGGTCAACGCTTTTAAGCCTACTCCGAGAGAGCCGCCAAAACTGTGTTGGCGAAGAGAAAAGAAACGGTGCGTCTGGTGTCAGAGAAAAACCGTCACTGCGGAGATCGCGAGTTCAATATCTGTAAGTTTAATTGAGTAATTTACAGCCCAAACATAGATAAATTATTTTCAGGACATCTTTTTGTTCATTTTTGTTACGCTTGTCAATCGTGAAGTTATTTGTGCTAAACTGCTCTAAAGTAAGTTGTTTTTAGTTATTATGTTTATTATATGTAATTTCAGAGTTTATCACTTTGTTTCAGGGTCTCTGTGTGGATGTTAACGGCTCCCAGGATCCACCTAAAGAGGCACGCCTCTCCTCGTGCAGCGGTGTCAAACGGCAGAAATGGCTGAGGAATGGAAGTCACCTCGTTCACGACGTATCGTTCAAATGCCTCCTGAGCAACGAAAACAATTTAACTTTGGATATTTGCAGCAGCACATCACTGGATCAAAAATGGACATTCGAAGAGGAAAGTTGGCAGTGAATTTATTTGGGCATTTCCATCAGCAAAGAGGGGTAAAACTCGAGGCATTTGATAACGAACCTACCAACAGTTTTAAATGAAGGAGCAACAAGCAATTATGCGCTTTGATTGCCCCCTCAGCTATGTAAACAAATCGAAGCCGAACCAAGAACACCATAAAATAGCGGGGAAAAATAGCTTTATTTAAATTCATAGATTATTGGCTCAGTTAGCACGGACACAAGTTACCCGATCGGCGAAATACGTTGGTCGAACGGAATATCACACAAGGGACGGCACCTATTTTTTAGGTTAAGTTATAATTTGTTATAATTGGCTAACTATATGTACAAAACTATGAAAATATTTATCTTTTATATTTAATATTATATTGACATAGCTTTTGTAAATAAAACTCGAATTATTTACGGCCAAATCCATCAAGGACACTAGCCCACTTTTCACATAAACAATCAAACGTCAAAAACGAACTAAAATAAAAAAAAGAAACGACAATAAGTCTATGCCTTTCATGAATTCAGGTATACGCGACATGCCGCGCTTTTAAATATTAATTAAAATGCATTACGACAGTAACGGTTTTACCCGGAAACGGCACCTATTCTATATGGCGATTAGTGTAATTACCGTTATTGGCGCTGAGTGTGTTAACGGTCTCATGGTAAATATAATTATCTCTAAAAGTAGTAACGAGTACAAAAAAAGAATTAACTTATCAGTAATATGCTTCTTGCCCATCAAACTAATAATATAAACAATTGTGTGCTTTGTTGACATAAATATTAAGATCAAACTTAATAGTACAACAAGTCTACTAAATAGATTAGTAAGTTGGTTAAGAAATGGTGAAGATGTGATTTACGAACAAAAAAATGGTTTTAATTGTTAAATACTCAAAGATTATTAAGTTAAATTATCATAATACGTACTAATATGTCACAGTTCGGTTCAAATTTTGCAAAAGTCCGTATTTCTTCTCACCGAAAACACGCTAAACCTGATTTAGTATTTTTGCCGTTATTCCATTTAATTAGGCTTTTGAAATCATTTCACAGGTTATTTATAATGCATATCAAAAATATTAATTATAAATGAAATGGTCACTTTAATGATAACTTATTAATTTGTGTTGATAAAACAATCGTGAAAATACAATCATTCCATCTGAAAGCGTTTATTTTAGTAACAAATATAAAAACACGTACAATAAAAATAAAGAAAGATAATTTTTAAACTAATTTAATATTGATGTACCTATATTATAAATTTGTATTTAATTTATTCGAATATAAGACACACTTTTTTGATAAGTATATTTATTTATTTATTTATTTTTATATAGTAAACATACAGAGAGTAATAGTAAACATTCTTACATATTTTATACTCAGGTTTATATATTTTATAACACTCGATGCTCTCCAATTTCATGTTTACAAAACATGCAAGTGCATCTTAAGTTAGTTATACATACAAAATTTGGTACATTTGATTTTAATTATAACATTAGAATTTGAGAGAGAGAAAAAAAAGAATTAAGATATAAGATATAAGGTATATTTAAGTATTACTTGTATCTTCAAGTAAATCTTCTCTTGTGATAAACTTTTATCGATACAATATAATTGTGTTGATATTTTTTGTAATTTTCCCTTCACTATCTCGAATGAATGCATAAAATATTGTTTTTACTATTGACTTTTAATATCTACTCATTCTGCCAGCATCCGTTGAAATTAAAATAGATGTCCTTGGATTTTAACACTAATTGTACATGTCTGGGGTGCTCAAACGGTCGATCGCGATCGACCGTTTGAGCACCGTGCAGAAAGCTAATATCTATATATGCTACGGTACGCCCTACCTAGGTAGGTAGGGTGTATCGTGTATGTACGACAACCCTGCATCACACACACTTGCAGTCTCTCAGAGTCGATCGTAAGTAGTCTAAAAATATTAAGGTAGATCGCCAGCAGTTCAAGTTTGAGCACCCCTGGTATATGTATTCCAAACTAGATCCATATTACCTCAATTAGTTTTTAATACATATTTATCATTAAAATGAAAATGTCAAAAATTAATTAGAAAAACTCGAATATTTTGAAATGTAACTTAACGAATGCTTTCTATTGTTTTTTTTAGCTTATATGTTTTTTTTATAAGTTTAAACTATAATAACCTATTTTTTTTACTGCGACAATAGTGATGTATAACTCCGTCCGTTAATAAATGTTTTTTCTTTTTCTAAACTGAAGTTTTCCTTTTCCTAGAAATGAAATGAATGAAAATATTTTCTTGCATCTATATAAAATTTTATGAAAGTAGAATTTGGACAGGAGAAGGGATTTGTAAAATAAATAAATATATAATATAGACGGTGTCAGTAAGATTGTGATATACAAAAATAAATTAGTCTGGTCAATGCCAAAAACTTAGCTGGTTGTTGCTAACCTCATCTAAAAATATTTTTTTTCCTTTCAGAATGAACAGAAAATATCATTAAAATAATCCCTACCAAATTGCCTTGCAATTCTTTTTAAGGTTTCAATCGCCCTTATCAGTCACACTTAATTATTTCTACTCCACATTATCTACTCTAACTATATATTCTTAAAACAAAGGTTTATTATAAATATATCCTTCCATTCCTTGTGTATTGCATTCCACTACAAAAGCATACACCTAGAAAGTGCACCATATACAGGTATTGTCCGACCGAAACTGACTTTTTAAGCCGAAATCGAATTTCAGTTTTCGTTCCAGTTTTGGCCGATATCGGATATATTTTTAAGGATTATTTGGAGACAAGTTTATTCAAGACTTCGGTTAGGTAGAAGGAAATATTTTTTTCGATTAGAAAACTCAATGCAAATGTGTTTATTTGATTTATTGAATGACAATATTTAGGAGCTAGCCCGACGATACTGCTGGCATTGACAGGTGGTGGTGTTTTGTCAGCCACCCAATCTACGTTTCAACATAGTTTTTGTTTGGGAAATATTTCTAGGGAGAAATGAATTGAAGCCAACATTTTTCTTCCTAAAAAGAGATTTAATTTAGCTGGATGATCTTCCTGACCGAGGTAATTAATTTAGTTTAGCAAGTTAGGAACTAATTTCAGACCTCACAGGAACATTTGTAACATACCATTTTTAACGCTGCATTACCAACATCTCCACTGAGTCTAGCACGAGCTTATTTAGCTTAGTTGAGTAGGGCCCAAAATGACCAGGTATTGTTTTTTTTTAAAGACACAGTTTAGGTAGGCAATCTCCTTCAAAATCTCCCTAAAGTTCTAGGGCTGACCAGAAAACTTAAACTTGATTGTACTTCAAAAACCGCTCTGGCAGTATCATCCACATCTGGGTATGGAAAAAGGGAGACTGTTCAGTAGGATGAACGTAGGTACCGTAAAAAACTATAAAACTACAAATAATGGATACAAATCTAGATAAAATTACCATCTATGTCCTCTTGGCTTTGGACGCATGTAAGTTTCTTTTCTTTTATGATGGAACCTTAAAAATAAATAAAAGTCCTACCAGTCGGGTTAGTCCATTCAATCTTAAGACAGAAAATGCTTGATTTTGCAAAGGGATTTGGGAAAAAGTCGATATGATCCCTGGCTGGAGCCACGGCACAACGGTGCCAACCTCTGACAATTTGCTCTCCTCGCATTCCAAGCAACGTTGTTGGTAGCAATCGTAACCTACATGAGGGAAAAATATCTCTTATTATAAATCTACACCACAGTATAGAACTGTGCCTACGCTTTATTAGGTTTCCGGTCGATACTCGCTCTCTCTCAAGACTTCCTCAGTCTGTTGGTCTGTCATAGGGCTATAAAATCTTCGAATCGACTTTAAATGTTATGAATAGGAACCTAATCTAATCGAGGTTAATAAAAGCAAGTTTTATTAACAATAATTGAGTCATTGCAACAAATCGCCAATAGAGTGCCATTCAACCTCAGTAAAAGTTTCCGCTAATTGCTGTCAATTTTAAATATTCAGACACAAAAGATTTACATCAATTAAAGGGGGTGATGAAGTGAACCTAAAATCGGTATGCATTATTCGTTTTATTATTATAAGTATTGTTTATTGCCTTTTAAATATAATCAGTTTAACGATTAATAAAAGTGTCGCAGGGTTACAATATTTCTAGACATTATAGATATGTTTATGTTGTGAAATGTTAATTGTCGATGGCTATTGAATTAAGAGGTAGGTGTTACAAAATAAAAAAATAATCCTTTATTGTTGTGTTTTTCCTCAGTAACCACCTAAAATAATAGTGCTTAACTGTATTTAGATTTCCAGTATGTCAATTATCGTAGTTTTAAATTTGAAATGACATTGAGTCAGTAAATAGTAATGACTTTCTGACATTATGACATACTAATTAAAAATAATAAGGTTAGGTTAGGTTGCGATTATAATATCGTATAATAATATTTTTACGTAGGTGCATAGATGTTTATATTTTGACGAAAATACAATTACAATTACAGCAATTACAGCGGTTTAATTGCAAACTACACGTGTAGAGTATAAATCGAATATCTATTAATAAAATTACTAGCGCTCACTACCGGTTTAAATCCAAACTACGTGGAGTACAAGTGGGACCACATAGATAAGATCGCATATTCTCGCATCGCGTCCCTACGATTTTGTCGACTTACTCTGACGACACTGTCACTGAAAGATAATAATATCAATCGAAATTCACTTCCACTGGGGCAAGGTCAAAATGGTCAATGTACATTTTTTTACCAAAACGTTCTTATAATTGCATACCTAAATTAGAAATTAGCGTGGTCGCAGCTGATTAGATACCGTCATTGATTGTATAGTGTTTTAATCAATGATACCGTGAAAACCTCCAACTTTGCCAAATGCCAAAAAATAATTTCAATATTAAAACCGGATGGCAACTATTGGCAACTTCCTGCGAAGTCTGTAAATTATTTATTTTCTGACAAACCGATTGCTAGATCCGCCAATTATTAGTTATTTATTTATTTATTGTGACAATTTATTTGTCAAAGAAATAGAAATGTAGTAGGACAAATCACAGTTACAAATGTATCCACAGGGAGTGATTAACACTGCTACATTTTGTGCCCTGCCTTCTTTACTAGACTGTGTCTGTACTAAGGAAGGCAGTGATATTTAGTTTAGTAATAAAAAACGCTGGGCTGATTAAAGTAAAAAGGCCCTCGATAAATCTTCGTTTATTGGCCTATTAGTAAAAATTCTGTTTTTCTGCCTGAACAAAAAACAAAATAGGATAAAATACGGTAAAATTTCCAACCTTGCCTATGACGCGTAATAACCGTGAACCTAGAAAATCGTTCACTTGCTCCTTACTAAAACCTTTATATAAATGCTAAAACGCAAGGACGGATCCAGAAGTCTTTCTCGGTGTCTAGATATTTAGTTTCCCCCCGCCTCATCTTAAGCCGGGGGTACGGGGGATAATTTTAAAAAGAAATGAGGCCTAACACAGTTTAGGCTACTTTTGAGTGTTTTATACCCTAGTAAAATAGTTTGAAATAGTATTTTAATTCTCAATATATTTTTCCCCAATGAGAAATGAATATACTACCGGTACTTTCAAAATTCTGTTTATTAATTTTATTATACAGAGGTTTTACAATAAATATGAACAATATGGGTTATTGGTTACTCAAATAGACTGTTCTATTCTAGAGTGACCGTATTTTTGTTTTAGTAAATCGTATAAAATAGTGCGTTACAGTATAAATACAAAGATAATCATACGACTAATTCTATTCAGTAATGTCGTTAAATTTATTTTACTATTGCAATAGTAGAAATGAAAAACTTTTCTGTCCAAAGGCAGTTTTCATTGTATTCAAACTCGGCTCATTTCTAAGACATGCCCTGGTGGAGCACTGGTCAAGGGTTCGAGGCCTTTTTTCCCTTTACATCGAGAGCGACAGTAAACGACTCACGCTACTATTTATTTATTTATTTTTTTGGCCCGTGGGGGGCAAGTCCCCCCCTCCTCTCTGGATCCGCCCATGCTTGTATCACACCACTCATGAGGTGATAAAAGCAAGGTGAAACCATACACCCGCATTTGAACGTATAACCTCTCCGACTGATGCGGATAAGAATGGCCTGGCACAAGGCCTCGGTTTACAGAGCGCAGAAGGAGCTAAGCAAACCGGGACATTGAGGACAACAGTCTCACAAACGGAAACCCGCACAATTGGGCCCCTTGACTCAATCTGAAGGAAGTTAAGGAACTGGGGCATTAAGATCTCGGAGCCGCAGCTTTGTCCTGTGTCCAGTTCGGGGGGCCCATCCAGGAAAGTCCAGCATTAGGATCCAGAAGGCGACGAGAGAGAAGGGCTCTGAAAGAAAGAGTCCTACGGACAAACTGCATTCTCACAATTAATTATTCTCCGTGAATTTAGATGCTAATTTTCAGAACGTTCATTATGCGCGCAACGGACTGTCTGAATATAATAATTTATATTTTTTGAACTTTATTTTCGTAATGTCACATTCGTTAAATTAGGAACTAAAATTGGAAGCGATTTGGTTTACTAGTAATATAGGGTGTTTTTTTTAGAGGCGTGGTTTTCAATCTGGCACTACTTTTTTCGTAGTTGGTGTTTTTGACAGCTGTCACTTGATTTATGCTCAGTTTGGTTTGCCATTTCATAATGAATAGACTTACTCCTGAACAACGTGGCGTGGCCTCCAAGATCGTGCGATTTAACACCGCTGGACTATTTTTTGTGGGGTTATGTGAAGTCGCTTGTCTACGCAGATAAGCCGGACACGATTAACGCCTTGGAAGAGAATATTCGGCGCGTTATTGCTGACATACGGCCCAACTTGCTGCAAAAAGTGCTTGAAAATTGGGCCTCTCGGCTGGAATTTGTTCGAGTCAGCCGCGGCGGCCACTTACCCGAAATCATTTTTAAAACATAATGGCAAACCCTTATCTTTATAATAAAACTAAATTCTTAGCCATAACATCAAATTATATGCATTTTATCTCTTCTACCACGCCTCTAAAATCATCACCCTATACAATGAAAATATGGTGGAATACCATTTTTATGATTTGATATTATTTTACTCTTTGTAGTCATATAAATCGCCAAAATATTCAATTTTGTCTGTTATCGGCTGCTTCTATAGATATTGACGATATTGCGTCAAAATTATCTAATCGGGTTTATTACTCACAGTTGACAATAATAGGTAGGTAAGTCGGACCGGTCCGAAGATATGTGACAATCCTTAATTAATCACCATAATATCTTTTTAGTTATAACGTTTTAATACCGATAAAAAAATGTTCGTCAGTAGAGGACTCCGGATAGATAATGCGTGAGCCTCATGAGCACCTATTCGAACCAGGGCATCCAAGTCACAAAATATAATGGTTGTGACTCAAATTAGGTAGGCACTCTTATCATATGGAACTAGGTTTATGGATATTTGCATTTACCTACCTTCCATTTACATTTTTCTTTTTTTTAATTGGTTAACCAGGTGTCGTACAAGCGACTCACCAAAAATTGTAGATACATTCTGATAAGGTCGGATGAACTTTGTAGATAAAGTAATTTGTTAAAATGCGTAGTACTCCTATATGCATAATAAAAAAAATAATGTAAGGTCAACATATATAATGAATAAATAGTTTGCGTCATCAAATTCAAATATTCAAATAATAATCTTATTATAAAAGCTCATAATTATTATTTACTTTCAGGAGATGCGGTGTTAATATTAATTTTTCCACTAATTCATTTTAAATAATATTATAAAAACATATAATTTTTCGGATTTTACATCCATGGGATTAAGTAATATAAAATCCGATAAATAAACGATTTATAATGAATGACAACAGAGAAAGTTTAAAATCAGTTGTTTAAATAATATAGTTAGGAATCTTGGGATATATTTCTAAAATAGATCATTGGATACATTTTTTTTTTCATATAAATTCAATGTCGTTCAATGACTTTTGCCTTGATCAGGTAATCATAGCCAAACTATGGTTCATTTTTTCAATCTATAATTTGTCAGAAAATAGTATAACATACCATGGTTTTTAGGGCGTTTGATACTCGCTGTATAAATATTTAACGCTGTTTTTAAAATTTAGCAAAAAAGATATTGGTTTTATTAAGTCTCAATTATGAGTACTCAATTAAAAACTTTATGTAGAAATTACCCCGCATTTAAATTTTATTTATAATTTATACATCTTTGCAAGCCTTGTCCACGAATAAAAAAAATGAAATATTTTTATTTTCTTAGCAGATTGTTTTCTATATAAAAACTAATAAAAAATACTAGTTTAAATCTGAGGTAGCGCTTACTTTCTAGTTGATTACATTTAAAATGTATTTTTTTTAAACACACAAATGTAAAACTACTATATTTTTGAATGAATACTTAATTTATTATTTTATAGTAATTTTATTTGGTTTTTTAAACGCCGGTCAATTTAAACACTTAACAAGCCACTTTCGTCGGGGTTATGACGTCTCTAAAATTTAATGTCGAGCTGTTTTGTGCTCAATCTCAGGCAATATTTCAATCGTTCGCAATGCAATACAATACACACCTAACCAAACATGCTTTCCAACTGCATCTTGTGAATTGCATTCCATAATGCACGGGAACCTCTTGCCACAGAGTTTGCAGTTTCTGTAAAGTTCCCCTTATAAATAATTTTGAGTTTTGCTGTCATTTTATCAAGCGCCATAAAGATCATGGACATTAATTAGAAATTAGATTTCAAACTTTGATTTGCTATGGTATTTGACTATTGATTTAGGTTGCGGATTCGAATCTGCACATTATACAGTTATACTATTTTTAATGCTTCATTATCACTAACTCCCCCGGCTCTATCTCAAACAAATTTAGTTTATTTGAGTAGGTAATTATTAAAAAAATATATTTTAATTACACGCAATTAATTATATTTGATACAAATACAATACAATATACACCATGTTCCAAGAATGTTTCCGTTAAAAAATCTAGCTTATTGGCCCTGCGATTTCATACATAATTGATTGAGACAAACTTCATTATCTAAAGGGAATTAAATTATTCAATTCAAGTATTAAATACCAAAAATGTCGGGAAACAGTTAAAATATTACAATTTCTAAATAGAAATATGACGGTATTTATTCAGAAATGCTCTATGTAAGTAGTATTAATTTAGGGATTTTGGATTTTTCCTGAGATAAGTTTGATATGACCATACGCCAACATAACACACTCTATTTACACGTGGCATTTTATTTCTCAAATCTAAATGAATTTCCTTTGACTTGATTTCATAGTTAATTTTATGGGTTTTTTGGGTAAAAAAGAATAAAAAAATATTAATTTACGAGAACATAGTAATGGCCATTTTAATGACGGCGATCGCAGCTAAAAGTGAGAGCAGCGGCGCGCGCGCAGCCGCCGCGTTGCAGAGGTTGCCGCTGCAGACGTGGCATTTCCCCGTCCTCAGTGTCTGTGCATGGTGATCAATCAGTATATTGTTGCAGTATGTCTGTGAACTCGCCAGATTCCCGATCACGCAGCTTCGCACCAGGTGCGGCAGTCCGTCAGCTGAAAGTATATTTCTCGTATTGACATTCTTAGCTGTAGCACAATATATCACTGCCTTCCTTAGTACAGACAGAGTCTAGTAAAGAAGGCAGGGCACAAAATGTAGCAGTGTTAATCGCTCCCTGTGAATACATTTGTAACTGTGATTTGTTCTACTACAATTCTATTTCTTTGACAAATTAATTGTCACAATAAATAAATAAATAACTAATAATTCGTGAAGAGAAAACTTTTTACGTAGGTATTTGGCATAGTTAAAGTTTATATGTAGAAGAAGTGCAGAAAGCTAAAATTTATCTTTAATATTTGTTACAAATACATTAAATTAATAAAATAAAACATTCATACTATTCACAGCTGATTGACAGAATGTGTTTTGAGTTGTGAATTTTGTGCGTTTTGAAATGTCCTTTCTCAAAAGTCTGTCAATGTCAATTTCAAGCAAAAATTATTTTTGATGCCATTTTATACTTCTATGAATGTCAAATCTCATTTTTACATGAAAAAATTAAAACTAACAATGAATTATATCAAAAAAATAGTACAAATGGCACTACTAATATTATTACTAGTGGTACTAATATTGCTATAAATATAAGAATGAAATTAATGTAAGAGGCAACAATAAAAAGTAATTAGCGCAAAAACTGATTGTATTTTGTTGATAAATATATATATTTTTTTATATTTTATAAAAGAATTGCTATGACCTAGGTCACATACAGTTATTTTGGGCCCTACTCCACTAGGCCAAATGGCCTGTGCTAGAGTCAGATGGTGATAATGAAGCGTTAAAAATGGTATGACCATGTTCGGAACCTTTGGGTCATTAGTCCAACGCCTTAACCACTTGACTACCACGATCTCAATTGATATAGACTATCACGATGTTGTTATTTTATTTAAATAGTGATTTAAAAAAACTTCACGTCACTTGAGCTAGCTTCTAGTCCGAAGTATGGCAGAAACTTTATTGAACTTCGCGAAAAACGACTAAGCCAACCAAAACATTAAAAATAACTCAAAAACGTACCAGTAGGGCTGGGTACTTCAATCTTGACGCAGGTGAATTGGAGGTTATCTAGAAGTGGAATATATGTTAGCTCCTCTGGTTCGAGCCATCCTGGATTCAATACATTGTTTCTTCGGCAATCTACAGGGCTGCCAAGATGGGATAATTCAATGAACGAACAATTCAGGCACCGCTGTCGGTAGCACTCATGACCTGTATATGAGAGACAAAATAGATCGTATGAATGTTTTTATTTGTTTATTTTAATTACAAACAGCCTTACAATATATAGATACAAACATAAAAAAATATAACATAATTAAGACGATTAAAGGTAATTACACATTAAAAAGGTGCATATGAACGAAAGAGTTGTAAGTTAGGAAAATCTATTATACAATAATATCAAAACGTTAATGATGTTTATGTATGAGTGTGTGTAATAA
Source organism: Neomicropteryx cornuta (assembly GCA_020383195.1). Taxonomy (NCBI): domain Eukaryota; kingdom Metazoa; phylum Arthropoda; class Insecta; order Lepidoptera; family Micropterigidae; genus Neomicropteryx; species Neomicropteryx cornuta. The sequence continues at coordinate 956,155 of JAHKQU010000030.1, forward strand.
AGTGTGCATGAGTGTCCTGAGAAGTTGTGCACGCGTGTGTGCGTGCGTGTAATGTGTTTAAACCAGCGTTCTAACTCTCTCATTAACAGAGTTCACAAAACTATCATGACTTAGGGCGAAAAGTGTCAATTTCACCAAAATTACAATTGTACTCATTTAGAATTCTGTAAAGTAGAGCATTTTGAGCATAATTTGTGTTACACTTAGAAACACGGAAAATTTGAGTTTGACGAGTGCGACAAGGTGGCACACGGAAGGAGATTTTAGATAAAATATTTAGTGCATTGAGACGATTGTGTAAGATGTCATATAGAAATACCATATCAAAAACAGTTCGCCTGTTAGTAAGCGACATTAAGTTATGATGCTATAAACTGTCTTCATAATTTATTATCAAAATGCAAATGCTGCTAAAATTGATTATATTTAATGGTTATTAGGCAAAAAGCGCTTTTATAAAATGATTCGACCCTATCCGATATATTGGACCTCCGCTGCTCATCTTGTTCATACAACCGCGTTGCGTACCTCATACTTATTCGCAAATTTACAGGTGAGGTTATTTAGGTAAGTGTTTTAATTTTACCTTTATACTATTTTTACTGTGTACAAAATTTAATCGGATTGTAAAAACAATGACTTTGTATGTATTTTTACTCAAAGATGCATAAATAAGTTATTTATTTCTGTGCGATAACTAACCACCGTATCATCAGTAATGCATTTAAAAAGCATCTTTTTTCTTTTTGTTTCCTTGAGGTATACTTTTATCTGTTGTTTTAATACTATGATTGTACAAACATAATGTAAATATATAGATATATGTTATACAGACTACTTTGCACATATTTTCGTCCTCAAAAAATCTTCGATACTCACAAGTCAAACACACTACCACCTCCCCCCCGTCTCCCTTTTTATATGTGGTATTGTGTATAACTTATGCTAAGTTATGCTACACAAGCGAGTTACAATTAATGTTCATTACTAATGCATTTATTAACGTATAAGTTAACTTTTTTCTACCTTGTTTCACTTAGTAATTATTTGTTTATTATTTTTATCTTTGGCAGGTTAAAACTCATCAAAACTTGTAAAGAAGTGTAATTTCTCTTATTATATATACTTATACTTGTTATTGTTAGTAGACAGATGGAGAAAAAGTTGAAAAGATAGATAGAGATTAGGCGAGTACCTCTGCTAGAGGTTTCGTACCTCCGTGGCCGCTTCAAATTTCTAACAATTAACCTTTGTGCACACGAGAATAAATGCGTTTTTAACACATTAAATTCGCGTAGTTGTGTTGTTATGTTTATTTTCTTAATTTTAATCATATAAGGGCATTATAAGATAAACTCACCGTTCGATAACGCGACGAGATTAACTAGGAAAACAACCAACATAGAGCTGACAAACGCACTACAAAATACCATTTTTAGATATAATTATTTTGTTCGGCCGTTTTTCTAAATTGACTATTTTTTTCAATATCGGTAGCTTAAGTACGTGCATACGAATTGCGTTTATCTAATCTAATCGCAATAAAATCTTTACCTACCAATAAAGTTTGTTTTACGTCAATGTGTGGATCCATAACGGGAGATCCATCATCATTTGCATCCGATCAGTGGTCCTCTGTTTTCTAATTGACTCGTCACTTCCTATGTCTCCTTATCTTCTCCTGTAGCAATAATTCTGACAGAAAAAAAGGGATGTGGGAGGGGGGTGGGGACCCCGAGGGGGTAGCTGCAGAGTGTGCTATCCGAAACTCACTAGGCATCCTCCAGCCCATTGCTCTCGGCATTTGTCAATAAAGATGACTTTTTTTTTGCGATTCAGGCTTTTTCCCCTTATCTCTCTTTTCCTTATTGTAGGGTTACTTTCTTCCGGGATTGCCTGGTCCACCTCTTAACGTCGTATTGATGTTGCGGCCGAAAATGCGCCGAATGAATGGCGAGTACTCATAAGGCTAGTCATACCTTGAGTAATCACACGTGAATAAATAATAAGACACATGAAAAATTAATTAATTAGTTGTTGAAACCAACTTCGAGGTTTCAACAACTGGAGTTGAAGAGACGGTGAAAATGGCTGATGTGAAGCTATGATAAAATGTGTGAGTGCACCAAAAACAGCAAAAAAAAAACAAAAACACAAAAAACGGAACCAACGGAAGAACGTTGAATCAAAATCAAATTAGATGGCAGGCTATCTTCTTTTTAAATATAGTAAAATGCCATAAACGAAGGCCAAAACCTAGAAAATAACCAGACAACTTTAAAAACTTACGAGCAACAATAGTTACAAGCTATTTGACACAGTAACGGGTTAGTTAGTGTTTGGCTAGGATCCAACCTATTCTGAAACAACCTCCGTTGAACAAGCTAGATTCCCACCAGGCAGAAACCGCTGCGATCGGGTGCTCTCTTTAAAAGGCAGTCTATCGAATACCCCTAAATATTGTAATTACTCAATAATAATAACATATTACAAAATAATTAATAAATTACTCATCATTCGATTAGGAAATTTTGTTTCCTAATAATACAACCAAAATGGCGTTGTCAAACACACCATTTTATGTTTAATTAGTCCGTAAGATAATCCGTTGCACTATCGCGGAATATTATTTTTTTTTATATAAATCCGAATGCTCATTAGCATCGATTTTGAATTATCAAATTATGGTATAAATCACAATGATAATATTTTATCTGACAGTGATATTAAAAATCTGATTGCTATCCAAAAGACTTTCCGAAATTCGTTCTTTCGAATCAACAAATACAACTTCAATCTTAATCTAGTCGATTTTGTTTTACAATTAAATTATATGTAAAATAAGTTCTGATATGATCGGACACGGGGAACACCAGAACGAACCCTTACCAACCTTCAAAAGAGTTCCAAAACCTTCAAAAAACTTCGCCACTGTGTACCAACCAGACAATAAAAAAACACGATCCATTTTGAGGGTACCTAAGCTTAGAGCATCGTACGCATATTCATCTCGTATCAATTTTCATATGTACTTTTTTTTCCAGCCAAATGTGAAGATTCTATCTTACCCCATGTATTTTAACTTCATCTAAAGTAGATTCCAACCAGATCCGAAGACTTCAAGGTGAAACTTTATCCACATTACAACTAAATGTAGTTTATAAACCTGTAACTTTGGTAGTTTCTGAGTTTCGGCCGGTTTAAAATGATTGCTTATGATCTTCAATCCTTCCCACACTAGTAATAAAATGATATCATCAACGCTTTTTACAGTACGTCGAAATTTCGTTTTGTCCGATCTTACCCCAACCACTTAGTCAACAGTGTTTTTCGCTGATTCACCTATGCGATACAAAGAATGATCTAGAAAAAATAAATCGGTCGGTCTGATCTCAGAAATTATATCAGTCATCTCTTCACAATTATGTGCGATCTTCCCCGACCTTAGCAATATTTTTTGTTATTTTATTTCTATATAAGTATGGAAACAAATATCTTACATTTAATTTATATCAATTTTGTTTCTAAATACTCACTTTAAGGTTTCCATCTTATAAACTTACGCAGCATAGTAGTTGTGGTAGTTTTCACTGACTTTTCTAAGGCCTTTGACAAGGTTAATATTAATACCTTTCTTGAAAAAATATATTTGTTAGGTATAAACGGCTGCGTTTTTAGATATATATATTAATTTGTACTTATATATGGTGATATTTTTAGAGGCGTGGTTCTCAAGAAGAGATAAAACGCATATAATTTGATGTTATGGCTAAGAATTTAGTTTTATTATAAAGATAAGGGTTTGCCATTATGTTTTAAAAATGATTTCGGGTAAGTGGCCGCCGCGGCTGACTCGAACAAATTCCAGCCGAGAGGCCCAATTTTCAACCACTTTTTGCAGCAAGTTGGGCCGTATGTCAGCAATAACGCGCCGAATATTCTCTTCCAAGGCGTTAATCGTGTCCGGCTTATCTGCGTAGACAAGCGACTTCACATAACCCCACAAAAAATAGTCCGGCGGTGTTAAATCGCAAGATCTTGGAGGCCACGCCGCAGACCCACGACGCGATTTTTACTTTATTTTAGAGTGATTTTAAAAAAAAATAGAGTGATTTTCCTAAATTTGCACTATTTGCAAACGTTGTTCAGGAGTAAGTCTATTCATTATGAAATGGCAGACCAAACTGAGCATAAATCAAGTGACAGCTGTCAAAAACACCAACTACGAAAAAAGTAGTGCCAGATTGAAAACCACGCCTCTAAAAAAAACTCTAAAAAAATAAAGGTAATAACTTGTGAGTTGTTATAAGATTTATTACTTGATCCACTGTCCACATTAATACTTCGATACACGATATAATGTTACGACTCCATTCTGTGAGGACGCGGTCCGGCATGACGTCGGCAGTCGAGCGTAGGTGAAAAGGCCGTGTACTGGCGGGCGACCTCCGGTCTTATAGACTGCCAGTTGTGTCGGAGGGGAAACCCTTTACCTCAGCCCCGGCGCATTCGGTCTGCGTCACTCTCGGTCGACGGACTTTGTACCTGGCGTCTGATGCTGTCGTCAGAGGAAACCTGGTGCGGTCGTCATGTGGACTCGTCACCCTTACAAACAAGTGATATCATCATTTGTTATATGCCGATGACCTAAAAATATATTTAAAAATCACTTCCCATAATGGACAAACAGCCCTCCAGAGTGATTTAAACACCTACAAATATTGTAAATTAAACAAGTTAGTTCTAAGTACTACTAAATGTAAGACAATGACCTTTACGAGGAAAAAATCGTCCATTATCGTTTTCTTATACCATGAATGGTTGTCAGATTTATATGGTAGATCAGTTTAAGGATCTAGGAGTATTTTTTAAGCCAAAGCTTAGTTATATTCTACATAATTGAAAAATCTGTAAAGCATTAGGTTTAACATTGCGGTTGACAAAACCCTTCTCAGACTTGAAGGGCGGCTATGACACTTTTTAATGTCCCGATCTTTTGAAACCTTTTTTGATCCATGTACCATCTCTACATGGACTGATGCCACGGTTACAACATTATTATATGACACTTTTAACTGCCTCAATAAATTGACTCTGAATAAGTCACAATTTAAAGTGTATAGCAATAATTTATTGTGTAAAAAATAAACATTGCAAGTTAGTTTTTCTAAATTCTCGAAAGTAAATATATAAATATACAGGTTGTTTTTACAGGGTACTCTTATTAGGATGTTGATCTACTCGTTTATCGACAACCGAGCCATTAATCAGCAAGAAATATTGCATTTTTTTTTCTCAATTTCGAGAAAAATGACTTCAAATTTATATAGAAATCATTTTAATGCTTGAGAACGCGATTGAACGCATGATGCGAGCTCGGACAGTTAGCCCCGGGCTCGTGCAGCCCTTAAATAAAAAATACCCTATATGTATAAAGATTTATAGGTATATTAGTAATCTTTTTTAGTAGAAACCTATTTTTAGTTGTATGTGTATAAAATTGTTGATTTTTCCAATGAAATAAATAAATATGCTATAATAACGCTCTACATTCACCGATACCACAGATGCAAAGTTATTTTAATGAAACTGTTAACTGCTTCGATAAATTGACTCTGAATAAATCGCAATTTAAAGTGTTTAGCAACGATCTTTTGTGTAAAAATTAACTTCTAAATTCGTATAGTAGATATGTATATATATAGATATAAAATGGTTTTGTTATTTTTGTTATTAACTTTAATACTTTTTGTTAGTAGAAACCTATTTTTAGTTTTACATAGTTTTTTATTATCCATCAAATGTATTTTTTTTTATATGTACTGTGTAAAATTGTTGGTTTCTCCAATAATGATAAATAAATAAATAAATAAATAACCTTTTTGTCGAGAAGTGTTCCCTTTTCACCTCTGCTGGCTTTTTGCCTAGCATTTTAGCGGGTAGGATGATATCGATGCTGAATTCGCTGAGCATATGGACACCAAAAAAAGGGCGAATAAAAAATTCAATAGAATAAAAAATATTTATTTACGAGAACATAGTAATGGCCATTTTAACGACGGCGATCGCAGCTAAAAGTGAGAGCAGCGGCGCGCGCGCAGCGGCCGAGTTGCAGAGATTGCCGCTGCAGACGGTGCACGCGGCGTTCCTACCCGACAATGTTTCGTGAGTGTTCGATATAGAGTCGCAGAGTGGTTGCGAAACCTCCACATTTCCGGTCATGCAACCCCGCGACTGGTGCGGTCGTCCGTCCGCTGAAAGTGTGCAAATAACATTTGTTTTATTTTATATTATATTAAGGGAGAGCATATTGAGCGTGTACCTTGAAATTCGGTGCTTTATATATGGTATCAGGTTTTACTCTTTGCGCGATCAATACGCAATTGTTGAAAACAAACTCTTTTAGACCCTTCATTTACCTAACGAACTCTTAAACTCACCGTTATGTTAAACTGTTATTCTTTATTCTTTACTAAGAGAAATCAACAAACAATTGGTATCAATGATAAGTTTACATTCTTAAAAAGTATCTGTAAATCTAATCAAAGATTTCTACTGTTAATATAAACACTAAAAACTAATTTAGAAACTAAACATGTATACATATTATGCTATTAACTCTTAATTATATCAAAATGCTGACATGGCTCGAATTTACATGATATATGACATAATAAATCAGTTTAAATATATATATATTAATTATTCATATAATTGTATTGCCTAGTGATAGCCTTAATGACTAAAAGGATTGCTATTATAGACTATTTAACCTTTAAGCTATTAAAATGTTAGAAGGCCACGACTTAATGATTTGTCCTCTTATGAATAGGACAATTCTCTGGATAACCCTAAAGATAATTTGTACCAAGTAATTTTACTCCAATTTTCATGCTATTTACTTGTTTTGCCACTCTTATTTTATTTATTTATTTGGCAAATAAACAGTCTATACATTATAGATAAAATGTTAACCTTTACATATTTACACAGTTAAAAATGTAATTAGTAAGCAACAACAGTAATTCAAAAAAAGTAAAATCTAATAAAATAAATATTTAACATATACTTTTTAACAATACATAAAGAGAACATTGGACATGCAAATATTTAGAAATTTGGCGCTTAAACTCACTCAAATTAATATATTAATTCACTAAATATATTAATCTGTTTATAATATTCTGTATCGCGATGTTAATATTTCGTTTTACATTATTAAATATTTACATTTTCCAATAATAAGTGTTTGATTTCTGAGCCCGCAGTCGTGGTGTGTCTAAAATCTAGAGGGAAGTATAGAACTCCACAGTCCTGTCGAGTGGTAGGTGACAATTGGTGGGTGATTCCCTCACCAATTGCACTCCCAACTACCTGCTTTTGTCCTAATCCGTAACAAAATTGTAAAAAAAGTCGCCTCGTTTACTACAAACTGATCGCATATTTTTTCTCTAACGCTTATAAGATTTCCGCTATAAACAGTGTAATCTTTCTGCGTTGAGGTACAAAGAAATTGAGGTCTTACCAGCAGTGCTGTTTGAACGGATTATGACACAGGACCATGCTTGATTTGGTGGTATGGGGGCTACTGGAAAATTCGGTACATCTCCTGGTTCGAGCCATACAATACTTGGTATTGTGTTAATATTGCAATCGGAAGCGTTGCCCCGCTCTGCTAATTCGGCCTCCGTACAGTCAATGCAGCGCTGTACGTAGCACCGCTGACCTACAGGTGAAGAAAAATCGTTAGTAATGAGAAATATCATATGCATATTATTAAAAAAAACGTAAAACGACTTTCTTTACGGAGTCAAAAAGTATTGGAATAGAGTAAGTTTTTTATGTTTTAATTATGCAAATTTCATATATGTAGAAATATTATAATATTTTTACAACACATTAATATTTTGTTTGTATTGTGTGACTTTCGATATTCTGTGACTAACGGGTCCATGATATAATTGTTTAATATTAAAGTAAGACTAGATAAAATGAAAATACACATACAATAATATAGAATGAACAAAACAAAACAAAATATAATTTACATGTATTACAAATATTATTTTTATTAAATATTAATCTATTTTATAAAAGAAACGTATGTAACCTTGTCAAACTTCATTTACGATAATAGTAACAATGAATTTAGATAATATTACCAAATAAATATATTGTATATGCATATATGACAGGCATGGGAAATGGCACAAAATTATGCGAGAGAAATTTATAAAACCCTTAATAATGTTATAAAAATGATACATACAATATTCAAAATCCAATGTCGTAAGAGGCTGTGAGGAATAGAAAGTAAGTATGCTGAGAGTAACGTGTAAATATTAGAACCCATTTAGATAAGACTACACCTTAAACCTGTTGAAATAACAGATAAATGTAAATTAAATAATACCCCGTATAATTAAAACTGAAATATCAGAGAAATGTTTCTGTTTTTTGTTTTATTTTTTTTTGTATATTTTATATACGCGGATGATAATGCATCCGCGGCCCAAAGTATCGGCATGGTAATAACGGAAGAAGCACTGACAGCAAATCTTGAACAGCTACTTAGGAAGTGAAGGGTTTGAAGGGTTTGTCCGAGCGAAACAAAAACGCAGGCGAGCTGCACTCAAGTACTGACTGTCAAAATGGGATCCGCAAACCGCATCCAACCTATCTTGGCGTCTCGCTGGAGACCAGGAATAGCATAACTAACAAGCCAGTGGACACCTCCTGGGGAGTATCTTCAAGCACGCATCGCACTGCAGCCTGGATCAGATATATTCCGTGGCCGAATGCCGTAGGAAAATCGCATTGGAAAATCTTCAAAAAATCCACATTAGGAGAGTGGTTTATAGTATTCTAGGGGGCTGATTTTTGAAATTGGTTTTCGGTTGTAAAATATAAATTAAATAAAAAAATTTGTTCACTTTTATTTTTCGCTTCACGTTCGATAATGCATACGATTTACCGGAAAATTAGTGCAAACTGTAGACAAAATACACGTTTATTGTTTTCATATTTTAGTTTATATTAATTAAATTAAAAGCCCATTGTATATTAATAATGACATGTTTTTTTTTCAATTATTATCTCTGTGATCCGTACGCTAATAATAATAAGTTTTTATAAAGATATAATTAAGTATTAGAAAAAAAATAAATGAACTCACCATTCGATGAAGTAATTTGGTTAGCTAACAATACAACCAAAATAGAGCCGGCAGTAATTCTATAAAACGCCATTTTTAGGATTAATTATTCCGTTAGTTACTTCGTAGCACTATCACAAAATATGCTTATTTTTACTAAAGACGACTGCTTATAAGCATTCAAATTGTGGTATCAATTAAGATATCTATAATCACAACGATAATGTCATATGTGATAAAATATGTATGTAAAATATCTGTTCGTCTATCTACAAGACTTTCTCGACTTCAATCTTTTAGTACATTTTCGATCACTTCGCACCTTTCAGCGGTTGATCCATATCGGTAACCCCTTTTGCACGCCATTAATAGCGTGTCTTCATAACCTTCAAATAGTCACATTGACATGCCACTCGTTTAAGGTTAATTATAATAAAGTGAATCACAGTTATAATACTGTAATAATTATATTTCGTTTATTGTTTACTTTGCTTCTTTAATTACTGACTGAATAAAAAGTTTGGATTTAATTAAACCGGTCTATACCGACAACTAAACATGCACACACGATCGTAAATGATTACATTAAAATAATTTTGTTCCTCACCCCCTCTATATAACAAAAAATAACATTCCTACCTCTCCCCATACATACATAAAATTAGTATTTACACATCAAAAATCTAATCATCAAAGTAAATCATTAAAAAACTGTGAATGTGATTCAATTTAAAAATAATTAGTTTTAATTTTTCTTAACATAATCGTGTTTTTATTATTTATTTATTAGGAACCACAAAATTGAGATTGAATTCTTGAATTCTTTTCTAGTTATTAAGGCGTATAAATGCGTGTAATTTAAGTACGTATAAATGCATCTAATTATGTATGTGACAGTGTGTGTGTTTAAATATATATCTATTGTATATTACATATTATATATCTATTATAATATTATATATATATATATATATATTGTAATAGTATGAATTAGTATTACCCTCAAATTAAATTATCAGGTGCATTGCACATTTATCATTTCGATACAGGTAGGTACTATGCCCAAGGAAGTGACTATACTCCAATATACTGGTACCTTAAACCTGTTGTATTTAAAAGTGATAAAAAAATACATATATTCTTAAAAAAAAATTAAAATAATAATATAGGTACTTATGGATAAATAAATAAATTATTTTTTTTTGACTTCTATAGGTATGTTATAGGTAAAAATAACAACAAACAATTTGAAAACCAACCATATCAAGTATATTATTTTTATTATTCAGAATATTAGGAATGCAACCATAAGCCTCGATATTATAGTTATAGAATAATGAATAATCCAAGAAATGAAAAAAAACGGTTGTGACTGTGTCGCGATGCACAGTCGATGGAATGACATCTGCCACAATGCAACGTCGTTTGTGGCAGACGTATCGTTGTCGACGCGCGGCGCCGCGACTTTTTCGCGTTCCCGACACGGCTTTACTCGCTCATACGGAGTTTTACGGGTGTCACTGGATTACTGGCGAGACGGTCTTTTCAATGGCAATACGATTTTTGTATTTCGATTTGGCTTTTCAACCAGTATAGTTTGACAGTGTTGGCTTTCTGTTAATTTTTAACTACTCATTGGCGAAAAAAAAATTATAAGTAGTTTTCTCGACAACAACTATGGAAGCTTCTCAAAGTCAAAAGTTATACTGCGCAGAAGTTTCCATATGGGGTTAAACTAAACAAATCAACTATTCTAGAAATGGAAATCTAGCACATTCATTTTGGTGTAATTTAAATTTTTGCATTTTTTTTCAAAATTATTAAATTACACAAAATTTATAAAAAAAAGAAGTGGTGAACGTATGTTAAACTTATAGTTGTCGAAGCAGTATGATGTATTCTAAAGCATTTTAGTGATTTTTCCTGAAAGATTCAGTCAGTCTACATATTAAAATACTCAACGCACACAAAGGCACTTTAAATGTTCAAATTTAGCTGAAAGATACGAGCCGATTGAACGGATGTGATAATAAATTCATATCTAATTAAAATTACCGTCACAAAATTATCAATTGATCATAATCCAACCTAATTAAATAGCATATCGTTGATAAAATGCGAAAACATTTAATATGAGAACCAAACTTTAAAGATATTACGACAAACAGTATAAATGCCAAATTATGTAGATAAACCGACCACCATTGTAAAGGTAATTTATGTATTTGAATTATCAAGCATACGATTAATTACAGATTTTACAGTACGCGAACATGCAATACAGTGAACATGATTACGATCGAGTAAATTACTACTATTTTTAAAATATAATTTAAAAAAATAAAGCTTTTAATTCCTAAGATTTCAATAATCATTCAAAAAATTACAATGTAATTGCGCCATTATTAAAATGCGTTCAAACAAGTAATTTACTCTTCGTGGCAAGGATACACCTGTCTCTTTTCTACCCGCAAATATTCCCCCGTCTCGCTCTTCCGCACCAAACCTACAGAGACGTTTCAGCCATTGAACGGTGCGGTTGTGTGACCCTCTGCTCTCGCGCAGCGCTACAAGTACTTGTCTGCCCATATACCGTCGCGAGTGCAACTCACCAGCGCCGGTTGCAGCATCCGAACTCATCAGTGCGCCTGTCAACTAAAGGTTGGTGAATCTATTTGTAGGTTGGTGTATTCCGTTTAACCTAATTCCTTTCTGTTTAGATATAATCCAAACCTAAATACCTAAACCTACAGTCCACTTATATCGAAAATATCTACCAATATCTTATAATATATTTATATATTGTAGTTATATGATAGATATCGTATTTAGTTAAGTTTGATTACTTTTTCACAATTTAATCCAATATAGCCGTCATTTAATCCAATATCGAAAATATCTACCAATATCTTATAATATATGTATATATTGTAGTTATATGATAGATATCGTATTTAGTTAAGTTTGATTACTTTTTCACAATTTAATCCAATAGTATTTAAAAATAAATATACAGGTTGTATTTATATTCACTGATGTCCTTTTAGGGGGTCGATAAAGATCAAAAATCAAACATTAATCAGCAAAAAATATTGGAAAAATATTTCTCAATTCCGAGAAAAACGAATTCAAAATTTAATAGAAATCGCTTTGATCGGCTAGCGACATACTCGTACAACGTTTTTGTAATAATATGATTAGTTTAGTATTATTTTTTTGTTCGTGAGACCGGTTTAGTTGACGATAAAGATTATACTATATTTATTTATTTATAAATAATACTAAATAATAAATAATACTATATGTAAAATACGCGTTAATATAGCAATTCCTCATTCACTTATACATTATATCGCAATTAACGGTTGCCGTACAGATTGTACTAGCACAATGAATATACTGCCTTCCTTAGTACACACACGGTCAAGCATAAAGGACAACGTTCACATCAAAACAATGTTTTTGATCGATTGATCCAGAATGATTATTCTGGGACAGCCTGTATAAATTCTATCAATATTTTAAGCCCCATAATAATTCTGGACTACATCGTTTTTTAGCATTTGAAATTCACACACATATAGTTCAATCAATTTATTTTTTGTTTGATTTTGGAAAGATATGGTAGATTAGTATGGTATGACGCATTATTAGCATTGAAAATTGTAATAATTTCATTTTATGATAATTATATTTAAGTTAATGATAATAATTTATATTATATGCCGATGACCTAAAAATATATTTAAAAATCACTTTCCATAATGGACAAACAGCCCTCCAGAGTGATACAAATGGTAGATCAGTTTAAGGATCTAGGAGTAATTTTTGAGCCAAAGCTTAGTTTTATTCTACATAATTAAAAAACCCGTAAAGCATTAGGTTTTACATTACGGTTAACAAAACCCTTCTCAGACTTTAAGGGCGGCTATGACACTTTTTAATGTCCCGATCTTTTGAAACCTTTTTTGATCCATGTACCGTCGTCACATCTTACTCGCATTACAATGTTTTTAAAATGCCTTCATGCTCTCGACATTGACTTTATTATATGACATTTTTAACTGCCTCAATAAATTGACTCTGAATAAGTCACAATTTAAAGTGTTTAACAATATTTTTTTGTGTAAAAAATAAACATTACAAGTTAGTTTTTCTAAATTCTCGAAAGTAAATTTATAAATATACAGGTTGTTTTTAAAGGGTACTCTTTTTAGCCGGCGTTGATGTTGATCTATTCGTATATCGACAACCAAGTATTAAACGGCAAGAAATATTGCAAAAATGTTTCTCAATTACGAGAAAAACCGACTTCAAAGTTATATAGAAATCATTTTAATGTTTGAGAACGCGATTGAACGCATGATGCGAGCTCGGTACCCTATATGTATAAGATTTATAGGTGTATTAAAAATCTTTTTTTAGTAGAAACCTATTTTTAGTACCCTATTTCTACCTAGGGTTTTTTTGTATGTGTATAAAACTGTTGATTTTTCCAATGAAATAATTAAATATCCTATAATAACCACTTTGTCGAGAAGTGTTCCCTTTCCACCTCTGCTGGCGTTTTGCCTAGCATTTTAGCGGGTAGGATGATATCGATGCTGAATTCGCTGAGAACACCAAAAAAAGGGCGAATAAAAAAATCAATAGAATAAAAAATATTTATTTACGAGAACATAGTAATGGCCATTTTAATGACGGCGATCGCAGCTAAAAGTGAGAGCAGCGGTCCGCTCGCAGCCGCCGAGTTGCAGAGATTGCCTCTGCAGACGGTGCACGCGACGCTCCTACCCGTCGTTATTCCGTGACCGCTGAATATAGCATCGCAGAGTTGTTGCGCATTTTCCAGATATGAGGGCATGCAACCCCGCGACTGGTGCGGTCGTCCGTCCGCTGAAAGTGCGCAAATAACATTTGTTTTATTTTATATTATATTAAGGGAGAGCATATTGAGCGTCTACCTTGAAATTCGGTGCTTTATATATGGGTATCATTTATTTATTTAAATATCCAATATATAATTATTATTATTAAATGGGTAATACTTCGTAGCATTTTATTGATTTTCTTGAGAAGAAAGTACAGATTGTGTAGATTAGTAACACCTCACTAGGCAAATGCCTGTGTCGAAGTGTTACCTATTTGAAATATATAATAAAAACGCGAGGTATAATAAAAATTGGAGATCTGACATATATTTTTTTTTACAAATATATATAGATTTAATATAATTACACTTAATGACATTTAATATATAATTACATTTAATGATATTTATCCTATTATCCCTTTTGTTATTAGTAACGTCTCGCGTACGTATTGTATTTTTTCTGCAACCTTCTTCTAGCCGCTCTTAGAACAGGTTTTTTAACCTAGTTAGAGTAGCCATGTTTCTTCAGAGCAACAATAAATGACTGGTGTTTCATTTGTCTAAATTATATTAATTTAATTCATTCAGTGTCATTATCATTTATTGTTGTAACTTCTTATTGTACCATAATGAATAAATATATACACAAACTAACACATACACACATATATATATACATACATTAGTAACATACTTTCATTCAAAATACACTTATCAATTTTAGTTAGGTATAATAATACAATATTTATTTGTAGTCGTAATAAATGTGAAATTTCCATATACCTCAAATAATGTTTTTCAACAGATTAATATGTTTTTATGTAGAAATTAAATGTAGTATCAAAAGTGCACTCAAGCAATAGTTTGCTTTTCGCATTTGCCTCGTTTTGTTCATTAAAATGCGTCAGTCATTTTCGATCTGTCAACCTCAGTGTAGAATTTGTTATAAATTCTGGGCGCTAGAAATGTGTAGTGTCTCTGTCCCTCATAGTTAGTTTGCATTCTGTTTTCGTGATGTCCCTACTTTGTCATTGTCTTGTGTCGTGAGTATGAGGTAGCATTTTTTGAGGAGTAATATCTTTTTGGTAGTACATTAGTACTGTTCTAATATACAACTGTCGTACATCAAGAACTCATCAGTATCAGTGTAAAGAGGTTTCAGGTTTTACTCTTTGCGCGATCAATACGCATTGTTGAAAACAAACTTTTCTACGTTTTACACCTTTCATTTACCTATCAAACTCTTAAACTCAACGCTATGTTAAACTGTTATTATAGACTATTTAACCGTAGCTATTAAAATGTAAGAAGGCCACAATTTAGTGATTTGTCCTCGTATGAATAGGACAATTCTCAGAATAACCCTAAAGACAATTTGTACCAAGTAATTTTACTCTAATTTTCATGCTATTTACTTGTTTTGCTACTCTTATTTTATTTATTTATTTGGCAAGTAAACATTTTATACATTATAGATAAAATGTTAACCTTTATATATTTAGACAGTTAAAAGTATAATTAGTGTGCAACAACAGTAATTCAAAAAAGGTAAAAACTAATAAAACAACTATTTAACATATACTTTTAAACAATAGGTAGATAGATAAAGAGAATATTGAACATTCAAATATTTAGAATTTTGTCGCTTAAACTCACTCAAATTACTACTAAATATATTAATCTGTTATAATATTGTTTTGTTTATTGTTCGCGTTGTTAATATTTTGTTTTACATTATTAAATATTTACATTTTCCAATGTTTGATTTCTGAGCCCGCAGTCGTGGTGTGTCTAAAGTCTAGAGGGAAGTATAGAACTCCACAGTCCTGTCGAGTGGTAGGTGACAAATGGTGAGTGATTCCCTCACCAATTGCACTCCCAACAACCTGCCTTTGTCCTAATCCGTAACGTAATTGTAAAAAACGTTGCCTCGTTTACTACAAACTGATCGCGTATTTTTTCCCTAACGCTTATAAGATTTGCGCTGAAAATAAAATTAAGGTCTAACCAGCAGTGCTATTTGAACGGATTTTGACGCAGGACCATGGTTGATTTGGTGGCAAGGGGATTACTGTCACATTCGGTACATCTCCTGGTTCGAGCCATTGATTACTTGGTATTGTGCTAAGATCGCATTCGGAAGCGGTGCCCCACTCTGCTAATTCGGCCTCCGTACACTCAATGCAGCGCTGTACGTAGCACCGCTGTACGTACCACCACAGACCTACAGGTAAAGAAAAATCGTTAGTAATGAGAATTGTTACTCGTACTACGCATATTATTAAAAAAAACGTAAAACGGCTTTCTTTACGGAGTCAAAAAGCATTGCAATAGAGTAAGTTTTTTATGTGTTAATTATGCAAATTTCATATATTGTAGAAATATTATAATATTTTTACAACACATTAATATTTTCTTTGTATTGTGTGACCTTTCGATATTCTGTGACTAACGGGTCCGTGATATAATTGTTTAATATTAAAGTAAGACTAGATACAATGAAAATACACATACAATAATATAGAATGAATCAACGTTGAAAACAAAATATAATTTATATGTATTACAAATACTATTTTTATTAAATATTAATCTATTTTATAAAAGAAACGTATGTAACCTTGCCAAACTTCATTTATGATAATAGTAACGCTGAATTTAGATAATATTACCATATAAATATATTGTATATGGATGGGAAATGGCCAAAATTTATGCGAGAGAAATTTATAAAATCCTTATTAATGTTATAAAAATGATAGGTAAAATATTCAAAATCCAACGTCGTAAGAGGCTGTGAGGAATAGAAAGTAAGTATGCTGAGAGTAACATGTAAAGATTAGAACTTATTTAGATAAGACTACACCTTAAATCTGTTGAAATAACAGATAAATGTAAATTAAATAATACCCCGTATAATTAAAACTGAAATATCAGAGAAATGTTACTGTTTTTTGTTTTTTTTTTGTATATTTTATATACACGGATGATAATGCATCCGCAGCCCAAAGTATCGACATGGTATAACGCAAGAAGCACTGACAGCAAATCTTGAACTGCTACTTAGGAAGTGAAGGCTTTGTCCGAGCGAAACAAAAACGCAGGCGAGCTGCACTCAAGTACTGACTGTCAAAATGGGATCCGCAAAACTTAAACGCAAACCGCATCCAACCCGTCCCTGACTTTTAGGGAGCATCTGAGGCAGTCCTCAGCTAAAATGGAGACCAGGAATAGCATAACTAACAAGCCAGTGGACACCTCCTGTGGAGATATAATTACGTATTAGAAAAAAAATAAATGAACTCACCATTCGATGGAGTAATTTGGTTAGCTAACAATACAACCAAAATAGAGCAGGCAGTAACTCTATAAAACGCCATTTTTAAGATTAATTATTCCGTTAGTGCTTATTTTTTCTATATACGACTGCTTATATGCATTCAAATTGCGGTATCAATTAAGATATAATCACAACGATAATGACAAGCCTTCCTAAAATTGAATTTATTTTATCGACTTTCTCACATTAATATATTGTTATAAAATTAATTATAATAAAATGGTAGTACATACTAAACCGAAACAATTTTTTGTGACGAGCGACTCTCACTGCGTCTGCGACTGTGTCTTGTGTGACACTTGTTCAAACATGCAATACGAACGTGACAGAAGCGATCTGTCACCCAATCAGTTCAGACTGGTAAGCTGTTAACTAGCAATTTTAACAATTCTTGGGTTTATTGAAAGGCGTGAGTGCAATATAATTGTCAAAAAGGTAATATTAGAGTTTTTTTATTCAAATCTATATCTGTTCGTGTATCTACAAGATTTTCTGGACTTCAATCTTTTAGTATACAAAGGATGTATTTTCATTCACTTCGCACCATTAGGGAGTTGATCCATATCGATAACTAAACCCTTTTGCACGCCATTATTAGCGTGCATGTCTTCGTCACATTGACATGCCACTAGTTGAAGGTTAATTATAATAAAGTGAATCACAGTTATAATACTGTAATAATTATATTTCGTTTATTGTTTACTTTGCATCTTTATTTACTGCCTGAATAAAAAGTTTTGATTGAATTAAACCGGTCTATATCGACAACTGAACATGCACACACGATCGTAAATGATTATTTTAAAATAATTTTGACCCCCACCCTCTCTATATAACAGAGAGTAACATTTCAATCCTACCCATCCCCCATACATATATAAAATTAGCATTTACACTTATACGAGTAAATCATTAAAAAACTGTGAATGTGATTCAATTTAAAAAATAGTTAGTTTTAATTTTAATAATAATTTTAATTAATAGTAGCATTTCTTAACATAATCGTGTTTTTATTATTTATTTATTTATTAGGA
Organism: Neomicropteryx cornuta; assembly: GCA_020383195.1. NCBI lineage: Eukaryota > Metazoa > Arthropoda > Insecta > Lepidoptera > Micropterigidae > Neomicropteryx > Neomicropteryx cornuta. The sequence goes on from JAHKQU010000030.1 coordinate 974,556, forward strand.
ATCACAATTTTTTTTCAGTTTAGGCTTTTGCACACGATTTACCACCAAAAATCAAAGCCGCATCGTCCGCGAAGGTTATAACCTCTCTCATTGTAAAATTCTTTGAGATTAAATTTTTTAATTCTATTCTAATTGTTAAGGCATATAAATGCGTGTAATGTAAGTATGTATAAATGCATCTAATAATGTGTGTGTTTAAATATATACATTGTATATCTATTGTAATAGTATGTATTAGTATATTATTACCTTCAAATTAAATTATCAGGTGCATTGCACATTTATCATTTGGATACAGGTACTATGCCCAAGGAAGTGACTATAATCCAATATACCTTTAACCATAAACCTGTTGTATTTAAGAGTGATTAAAAAATGAAATTTATTCTTAAAAAAAAATAAAAAAATGAATATAGCTACTTATGGATATATATATATATATATTTTACTTCCTTAGGTATATATTTATATATATATATATATATATATCTTAATATATATATATATATATCTTAATATATATATATATATATATATATATATTCAGAATATTAGTAATACAACCATAAGCCCGATATTATAGTTATAGAATAATGAATAATCCAAGAATTGAAAAAAGCGGTTGTGACTGTGTCGCAATGCACAGTCGATGGAATGACATCTGCCGCAATGTAACGTCGTTTGTGGCAGACGTATCGTTGTTGACGCGCGGCGCCGCGACTTTTTCGCGTTCTCGACACCGCTTTACTCGCTCATACAGAGTTTTACGGGTATCACTGGATTACTGGCGAAACGGTCTTTCCAAACGCAATACGATTTTTGTATTTCGACTTGGCTTTTCAACCAGTATAGTTTCATATTGTTGGCTGTCTTTTAATTTTTAACTACTCATTGGTGAAAAAAAAATTATGAGTAGTTTTCTCGACAACAACTATGGAAGCTTCTCAAAGTCAAAAGTTATACTGCGCAGAATTTTCCAAATGGGGTTAAACTAAACAAATCAACTATTCTAGAAATGGAAATCTAGCACATTCATTTTGGTGTAATTTAAATTTTTGCATTTTTTTTCAAAATGATTAAATTACACAAAATTTAAAAAAAAAAAGAAGTGGTGAACGTATGTTAAACTTATAGTTGTCGAAGCAGTATAATGTATTCTAAAGCATTTTAGTGATTTTTCCTGAAAGATTCAGTTAGTCTACATATTAAAATACTCAACGCACACAAAGGCACTTTAAATGTATAAATTTAGCTGTAAGATACGAGCCGATTGAACGGATGTGATATCTACTTAAAATTACCGTCACAAAATTATCAATTGATCATAATAACACGCAATATAGTGAAAATTATTACGAACGAGTAAATTACTACTATTTTTAAAATATAATTTAAAATAATAAAGCTTTTAATTCCTAACACTTCAATAATCATTCAATAAATTACAATATCATTGATTACTAATAATATATTTATATATTGTAGTTATATGATAGATGTCGTATTTAGTAAGGTTTGATTACTTTTTCATAATTTAATCCAATATGGCCGTCAGTATTTAAAAATAAATATACATGTTGTATTTATATTCACTGATGTCCTTTTAGGGGGTTGATAAAGATCAAAAATCAAAAAAATCAGCAAAAATAGGGTGAACCGTATAGTGATTGGACACTTAAGGGTTTTTTTGAGTTATAATTGCATTATTGCATAAATAAACCGCGCAATCAATATAGTTTTATGTTTAATACGTCAGATAATATTATTTTACTATCGAGCCTGATTTTTACCCTAATTCAATTTACATATTTATTACAGTTTTTTTTAAATGACATGTAAGAAAATGATAGTGATTAGACAATTTTTACAATGATTGACCACTAGTATTACAGTGATTGGAAACTTTGTTAATATGTAGGTAAATTACCTTAATAGGTAATCTTAATGGGTAAACTTAGTCTTAATCTAGATTAATAACAATGTAACTTTCTTTTACTTCATATTCTCACAGGTAACATTAAACACAATTAAGATTTTGGAAAAAACAAACCTTCAATAAAAAAAAAACAAAAAAGAAGAAAAATAACTTATTTTACTTAGATTGATCTTTCTTTTTATTTGACCATAATGTATAGAATTCATCAACCTCTAATCATCTACTTCATAGTCATTATCATGATCACTGTTTTGTTCCTCGTAACACACGTGGCATACAAATAAATCAATGTGAAATTCAGCCGGTATATGTTTTTGATGATGCTTAGGTACATATCTTAAGTGATATAGACCTCTACAACGATTACACTGAAGACATGTGTAAATATCGCCCGGCAAATTAACAGCCTGTTTGGCCTGATGGACCAGCTGATGGACCAGCCATTCATTCTCAAGCACCGAACCTCATCAGAAAACAACTGCCGTGTTGCTGCCTGGGCTTTATTGATATTGTTACCTTTATTTTTGTTATAACATTTTCTTTTATGGAAACACCGTTTGTTTGTGTGTTTACAGTTTTTTTTCTACTTTCCTTTGAATAGCGATAAGTTTTCTTATCAGTTTTTTCTTTTTTCTCTTTTTTGTTTAAATATATTTATATACTTGACTGATGATATAGCAAACGGAAATCTTTATGTTTCCTTTTTTCCTTTTCTCTCAGGTGTTTTCGGAATAGACAAATATTCTCTAAAACTTGAACTTTGTACCAGTTTGAAAATTGCACTTGTGTTTCTGATTGTTAAACGTTCATTTTAATCTTTTAAAGCTTGTTGGACCTGCTCTAATCTAATGGCAGGCGTTGGATTAATGTCATTAATTTCAGTTATATTATTTTCTTCCGCTATGTGATGTATCATTCGAATAACCTATAACTAGATCCGTAGATCCTGTAGTTCACCATCGATATTATTATCTTGCCTTTCAACATCTTGTGTATTTGCATAGTCTATAAATAATTTTTAAATTGTTATTATGCCTTAACACAGCAGGGTTCGATTTAATTTTATGAATGGTTTCATTTCAGACTATCTTCTCTAATACGTTGTATGTCATGGTAGGTCGACTTTTATGTGTTTCATGTTTGGATTAGAAGTACTCGTATTCTGATCTGAACCTAAACATTTACATCGAAGGGATACAATCCACATGCCCTTAACCCCTTAATTCTTCTAATATTGATACAAATAATTTAGTGAGAGGCTCATTTTATTTTTTATTATTCCAATCAAGAACAGCTTTCCTCCGCCACTTTGATTGGTCGAAATACTGCCACATCGGCTCTTCTTGATAAATTAATAATACACTCAGAAAGAATATTTTCATCGTTGCTACTTAATGTAGGAGAAAATCCATAGGTATTTTTTTAAATTTATTTTATTTATATTTTTATTTTTTTTAAGCCAGGATTTTTAATTTATATAAAAGTGTTGATTTCGGGCATCATTATTGTTTTCTTTGATCTCAATTTAGCACCATAATTTATTACTTCCTTTAAAGCAGCTTTTAAGGCTTTAGTAGGTAACTCTCTTAGGAAATTTTAAATTGTAAATAAAATAAATTGCAATAAATAAATATTTGTTAATAATTTTAGGTTTGGTCAATAACTGGTTTTGATGAATGAGATTAAGTTACAGTTATTGGACACTGTCCAATTAATGTAAAATCTTCCTTTTGTATTACAGTTATTGGTATATACAGTTATTTTGTATTACAGTTACAGTTATTGCCTAAAATAACCAACCACAAGTCTTAGGTTAAATTATATGATTGATAATTATATTAGGATGCCTTTAAAACACCTTATAACAAATAATTTTCAAAAATTCCGTCCACCTATAAAGGCCAGAAATATTGGCCCTATCCTTGAAGAGGGTAAAATGTCTACCTAAATCCAGTTATCTGTTATACTAGCGAATAATTTTTAATTATTTATTCATTGACAGTAACAGTAACATTAATTTCATATTATGCAATGTACTACCTACTAGACTTTACTAGAAGCAATATTCTTATAAGCATAACCGTGTCACTGCGCAACATACAGTTACAATTATTTAAATTAAATTGCGTGCAATCCATAATATGTAAATAATAATATAATAATACAGAAATGTACCGTTAATAAATAATAAATAATTTATTTATTATAAAAATACAATATAGTAATAATACACATATATATACTCAAAATAATAAATAGATATTACCTATTGTTATAGAGTAAACATGACCTATGTTGTGAACGTATAACCCTAATAATAAACTAAAATATTTCATTTAAAAAGCTAGTAGATACAGTAAAATTCTCTATATAAGATATAAAGGGTGATGATTTTAGAGGCGTGGTTTTCAAGAAGAGACAAAATGCATATAATTTTATGTTATGGCTAAGAATTTAGTTTTATTATAAAGATAAGGGTTTGCCATTATGTTTTAAAAATGATTTCGGGTAAGAGGCCCAATTTTCAACCACTTTTTGCAGCAAGTTGGGCCATAAATATGTCAGCAATAACGCGCCGAATATTCTCTTCCAAGGCGTTAATCGTGTCCGGCTTATCTGCGTAGACAAGCGACTTCACATAACCCCACAAAAAATATTCCAGCGGTGTTAAATCGCACGATCTTGGAGGCCACGCCGCAGACCCACGACGCGATTTTTACTTTATTTTAGAGTGATTTTAAAAAAATTTAGAGTGATTTTTTCTAAATTTGCACTATTTGCAAACGTTGTTCAGGAGTAAGTCTATTCATTATGAAATGGCAAACCAAACTGAGCATAAATCAAGTGACAGACTACGAAAAAAGTAGTGCCAGATTGAAAACCACGCCTCTAAAATAAACATCCTATAGTACTTACACAGAAAAGAAGTGTATCTTGGTATATAATTGATTAAATTCTCTTTTTGCTTTCTGCCGAGCTCAAGTAGCCAACAAGAAATTCGTTTTTTATATGTTAAGACAGTGAAGTGTCTCTGAGCAAACCTTGCCTTCGCTATCGGTATAATATGTTGGTGGCTACTAAGTTGCCTCGTAATATTATATGACCTTATTACCTAGTTGTTTTAAATTAAAAAAAATATAGTCGAAGAGGATTTTTTTTTTGTTTTATTTAATTAATCTTCAGTAGAAAACGTTGTTCAAAGAATTTCATTCATCAACGTCTTCTTTATCAAGTTCAATACTATCGTCTCTCTCACTAACCTAACGTAACGTTTTCAACCGAAACAGTAACATTTTCGACTTTATATGGCAAGATATGTTTTTCGAAACAACATTTATGCTACTATACGGTTTGCATCTAGGCTAAAAATAGCGCCATATACATCTCGACATTATTTTTTGGACACCTACTATATAGTTGCTACGCGGTTGTATATCTATACGATTGTCGCTCACAATAGTATACAGGTACCTAGACAATGCTTATTTTAAGCATCCATTTCACCCCTTCAAAAGTGCTCAATCATTCTGGGACAACCTGTATAAATTCTATCATCATTTTAAGCCTCTTAATAATTTGGACTCTGTGTTAGAATTTGAAATTCTTACACAGAGTTTATAATCAATTTATATTTTGTTTGATTTTTGATAGATATGGTAGATTAGTATGGTATGACGCATTATTAGCATTGAAAATTGTAATGATTTCATTTTATGATAATTACGTTTTAAATGAAGCTAATAATATGCACGATCTAATCATTATCCGGCGATAATATTGGAAGTGACTCAGAGCAGCCGTGCCTAATCTTGGGTCATTCCAAATCGCAAACGCATCGCTCAACTGTCAAATCTAGCAATTTCTTAGTACAAAAATTGCAGGATTCGACAGTTAAGCGTTGCGTTTGCGATTTGGAATGAGTAGCCTTGCTGGCTTGCTGCTTGACAACAATATTTTTTACACACATTTTTATTTATTTATTAAAAGAATTGTTAACATCGAAATACAAGTTTACACGTAATATTATATATGACAAATGGCCAGCAAGTATATTTCAAAGATTAGCAGATTATTATCGTGTAATTGTTATACATTTAAACATCATGAAATGAGTGTGTGACAAAAAGGTGAATAATTGTGAGATAAGTGAGTGTGAATGAAGTGTGAGAGAGGTGTGTAGGTAGGAGAGAGGGATGGAAATTTAAAGTTTATATGTTTGGATGAGTGAGAAGCGCACATCGCAAAGTAATATAGGTATTAAATGATTTCAGAAAGAAAAGTTGGTATATAGTTCTAAACAATATCACAAACAGCCTTAATAAATTGGTACAGAGTTGATTAGCAACTTGGTGCTATGCCAATCGATATAGAACATTTACATACAAGCGTGCATATAACTAATGATCAGAAACAATCAAATTTTTATACACCAAGTAGGGTTTTAAAGGTTAGCGGCGAAATATTTTATATACTATCAAGTTAAAAAGAATATCCAAACGCAATAACTTTATTTTTAAACTGCGGTCTCACGCTGGACGGCATTTGATGTTAAGATCGATATTTTTTTTGTTTAAACCTAATCATCCCAAATTTAATTCGTTTATTTAAATTTTTATTTTATACGAGGTTCCTTTACAAAATATGTGTCAAAAATACGTAAAAACAAAACATTTCCAACACAAAAAAAACTTGTTAAAAAACAAACGACGAAGAACTTGCATGGCCGATCTTGAGCCGAAAATCTATTGCAATATTTTATTTATATTATTTATTCCATCTATGAGTGCAATTGCAGACTTTATTTATTTAACTTGCAATGTTAATTCGTAATAATGCAAAGGTAATTCGTTTTTGACATTGTGTGATTATTGCAGAATACTATAAATATTTTACGGATAACTACAGCCACCTATTGGCCGGTCGTTGTGGCACCTTCATAGCGAATATCAATAACAAAACATTTTAAAGCTGCTATCACTTGTATTCGTCAGATGGCGCTATATATTTAAATTTATATCATCCGTGAAATTAATAAAATCTGTTGTAATCTACAATCTACCGCTTGGTTTGAGCGAAAAACAGACACTAAAATATGCCTACAAATTTTAATTATTACATATATGATTGTAATTCCTTTGTGTTACAATTCGTACCGTATGCTGCAGCACGTATTGGAGCGGAGTAGGGAGATTTAGCTTCCATGACGATTCGATGCATGTAAACAATATTTAAGTTTTTAAATAAAACATTAAAATTTATTGAACAAATTTAAATAATATGAAGCAAGAGTTGAATATGGTCATTGGCGACTAAGAGAAATTAGCCGACCCAGTTCTTTTTATATTAGTTTTTTTTATTTAAAATTTTTCGTTTTTTTTACTCGAGATCGTGGCCGTCTGTTCGTAGTATCTTTCAACTCGAAAAGTACAAATACAAAACAGATGAATTTTTATGTCTAGCGAAAAACAATCATAGCATCGAAAGCTGGTCGGATAATATAGATATTAAATGTTAAAATCAACAATTTTTTAGCTGAAACTGACAGCGCTCATCATTAGGGTGCGATCATATTCGAACTTCAAACATTTGACAGCGCTGATAGAAACGTTTTATTTGTGGCTGGCCAGTAGATATTCGTATAAACTTATTATGAGCTCAAATAGAAATATGTCAAAGAATGTTCACTCACACGTTATAATTATATGTCCATGTCTATTTATTTATTGTGGTTATACAACGGAAATTGTACATAAAACAGATAATGACGTAATGACAATGACGTGTTAAAGAATGATAGTTAAGTACTAAAGTATGTGAAACGAATTTAATAAAAAAGAAAAAAAAACATACCTAACTTGCCTTTTTAGAAGTAACAGGTCTGACATTATAAAAATAATGTTAAAGTATAGATAACTAATAGTCCTCGAAGCGGTATAGTGCCTTCTGAATAAGGTAGTTTTTTACGACTTTCCTGAAGCATTTTAGGATACTTATTACTTTAAATTCCTCGGGCAGTCTAATAGAATACTTGACACCTACATTGATATTTATTTATTTATTTATTTATCGTTTATTCGGAAAGCCAACAGTATAATATGAAAAAATGGTACATACAATTGTTTGTAAAATTAACCGATGACAGGTTTTCGCATATAGGCGCTTGCCAGTTAAAATTTAGCAGTGCGAGGTTGGACTGCTTGGATAGACTGGTTTTTATATCTAGTGTCATGGGTATGAACTTTGTTATGGGTTGAGCACTTTCTCTCCAAGTGTAGATTTAGAAAAAAAGCTTCATAAACAAATATCCTATGTATTGTTAAAATAGCTAGTGACACCATATTGGAAATGCGATTCGACGAGTGTGCGATAGACTGAAAATACGATTTTACGCGCGAAAGGCATAGCAGATGGACAGATAAACTATTTTAATTTAGGACCAGAGTCCAAAAAACATGTCACGTTTCTCTGACCCGAACGTGACATCTGCTTTTATTGATAAATTTATGTAAATCTTTTAACCTGAACATACAAACGTAATAAATGTGTAACTAAGTCAATATAGCGACCGTTATACGAGTAGGTACGTTGCCGGCGGATTTGTCCGCGTAGATTAGATAAATAATGCTATGGTAGACAACGTGAACCACACCTACGTTTTAAACTAAATCATACATTGAAAATATCAATATCAGCCAAGTGTGTATTCTTTAAATACCCATTGAACACATAAGCATACCTTGAAATTAGCTTTATTTTTATTGGGCGTCAGGTTTTACTCTTTGCGTCAGTAAGCAATTATTGTTAATTTTTATTTAATTACAGTTTCATAATATAGAATTAAAAAAAAAACTTTTCTGTTTTAGACTCATTTGCCTTTAATTACTATTTTTCTTAAGGCTCTAATACCTCTTATAAGAGAGGAATTCAATTAAAAAAGAACTATTAGCGGTTTACCATTTATTAAATTTCTCAGAAATAGAATTGAATTTTAAAAAAATGCCTTTACTATATTGAAGACATGGGATTAAAGTATCTAAACATATTTTTTATGATTAAATATCGAATTCTTACCAATCTTATTGGAAAGTTGGGAGTCGTAGGTTTTTTGTATTCGCATTATATTATTGACTTATGAATTGACTTTCTTTCATTGATGAAAAATCACTTAAATTAAAACGAAAAAGCATTACTTCTACGAAATAGGCCATTTATAAGACAAACCGACTTAACACACTTTCTTTTTCTCTATATTTGACAAATCTGGGAAACTCTTAATTGGGAGCCACTAAGTAGAGGGCGTTTCGAATTCAGGTTAACTAGTTTATATAAGACTGTGACGAATAAACCTGCCTGGTCTGCTTTAAGATCCCAACTCTCTAAGCCTCCTTATATTCGTGTAGTAGATATGTATATATATTGATATAAAATGGTTTTGTTATTTTTGTTATTAACTTTAATACTTTTTATTAGTAGAATCCTATTTTTAGTTTTACATAGTTTTTTATCGATCCATCAAATGTATTTTTTATTTTATATGTACTGTGTAAAATTGTTGGTTTCTCCAATAAAGATAAATAGATAAATAAATAAATAAATAAATATTGGCCGTAATGACCATCCTTCCAAGATAAAACCTATCTTGAGAAAACGGAACCTTGGGTTCAATTCTTTTCTTTCCAGAACAAATTCGCCAGTGGAATGCTCGTCATAGATCAGTATTTAACCCTTTTCCTTGTTCCAAGGCTGTTTTTAAGCACAGGCTTCGAGTTGTTAAGCATTATTTTTTTTTCCTCACCAACTAAACTCAACAGTATCACCGGAGCTAGCTCCTAAAAATTGTAATTACTTAATAACAATAAAAACACTAGGTAAATTATAGTTGGGTTTGAATGAGCAATTGTACAAAATTCAATTAAAATCGAAATCCTAATTGGGATAATTTTATATAAAATATGGCATTTAGCGGAATAAAAACATCTAGGCTACCATATTTGAATGCCACACAATAACCTGGTTTGTCACAAAAAAATCCTAACACTACCTAAAAATCGTTACTATTACCTATTGGAAGTAAAAAATTAAAATTAAATGCAAATTTGAAAATAATACCCACAATATAACAAGGTTTTCATCCAATAAATCAAACAATACAATACAATACATCTAATAAAATACCAGACGACCGCGTCGCAATTTGTATAGGGCGGTGATCCGTTTGTAAAGTTTGCAACCAGTTTTACAAAACGGATGTTACTATGTTTTTTTTTTGCAAACTTTCACTTATTTCGTTAGTATAATTTTACATTCATCGTCAAATTTGCAACCCGATTGAGACTCCGAAAGAATGAAAATTAAGAAGAGAGTTAAATAAAAGTTGTATTTTTTATTTTGACCGGCCTATTATGAAAAGTGGTAAAAGCATTGTTTTGCATTTTATCCAGTCGGAATCTACAGTCAAGCGTAAAACGGTTCACAATGTTTTGGACTGTCAAAAATACGCTACTAATTTATATATATTCGTAACATACTTAATTATAGTGCAATAAAAATAGTTTATTTTACCCTGTGTTTATTTTGCCCTGCTATATTATGGCATAATGGGTTGGGGAGCAGTTTCAAAAACAGTTCTCGCGCCGTTAAGGATAAGGCAAAATGGAATAATAAAAATAGCTTTGAGAAACCCTGGAGATGTGATACTTTGCAGTTTTATCGAGAATTAAATATATTAGCAATTCGTCAAATTTATTTAAAAATCGTTTTATTATATTTTTAAAGCCTCTCTAAGTGAACAGGAACCCCTTAATATATTGGAAAATACTCGATATACGGAAAAAGGTTTTTTTTGCAGCCAAGAATAATGACATCTCTTAATCAAAAACATTTCTTTTATTTGGTCCAAAACTTTTCAATATTGCAATGTGATAATGGAACTCAACACACTTAGATATACAAAAAAAGATATTTTATAGCGGTTAATTGGTAAAGGCATAAACGAGTCTGAAAAATAAACAATAAACAATATGAAAAATTCTTAGAGTAAGCAAATAGAAGTCTGTTTTTTTTTTTTTATTATATTTCTTTTAGACTATATCATATCCAAAATGGGAACTATAGGGAAATTATACTAATTTACGAGCATATTAGACACGTTATATTATTTTATCTATAATTATTGTTGTAAATAGAACACTTTAATTCCCTCCTCTCATTCACACATCCATACACACATAGCTTCAAATTATTCAATCCTTTTATCTCTTGCTCTCGCACAATATTTATGAAGCCCGTATAATTATTTGTATAAATCCACAGTGTGCCCCCTAGATAAATTTTCAGTTGCACAATTTATTATAAAAATTTTTGACTTTTTTAGTTTATGAATTGTTAGTTAGCTGGGGATCTATGTTTCTATAACTAATTATATCACCTTAGAAGAGCAGTATACGCTATAAAGGTGATGTAAAATTAAATGTATTGTCTTATATATTGCCGTGGAATATTGAATATGTTTCCCCTGATAACAATAATTTTCAATATAATATCACACCCATATTTGGAATAAAAAACTCTGTATTACAGTAGTGTAGAAAAAACCTATTACATACTTAGTTATAACAATGTAGTCATACATATTTAATACTTTAAAAGGGCCGTCTTTGTTCAAAACCTTTTAAATTGACGTTTGATACAAAAACTGCTCTCATTTCTTAGCTTGCTTAAAAATTTGACAGTATTATTCTGACCCTGTGATGATAGGGTTTACGAAATGGTTACGTTTTATTATAATAATAATATGACTCATCCATATCATGAGCAAATATTTCCTAACATCAGTGAGTCAATTTAGCATCCCGTGTTCAGAGGACTTTGAGCGGGCCGTACCAAGAAGACGAGTGCTCACTCTGTTGACTGTACGACGCGTTGGTAAAGTGGATTCTTAGATATGTAATTTTGGCGACCGCACCGAGATAAGATAAAGTCGAAATATACCCGACACAAAAATATTCCGCTGACAAATCCGACATTCGGGGAGAACCTAGACGCGCGCGTGTTGCATAAAATAACGACCTTAAATCATTTTTTTTAAAACAAAATGGCTGCTGTGCTTAATTCAGTTTTGGTTCTAGTGTTTGTGGTGTTTCTGAATGGGTTGGCTTATTCTAACGGTAAGTAAATACGCAATCTTTTGATTTGTTTTTCGTATTAGTGAAAGTATGCAAGATATTTCAATCTAGGGTTGGTAGCTAATAACTAAATAACCAAAAACCGGCACCGTAAGCATAGGCGTAATTAGCCAGTGTACTTAACTAGCGTAGGGTTATTTATAATGGTTTTATTTCCCCTGCAAGTGTATCAAGGAGACTAGCCGGGTTACCGCGAATCGCTTCCAAGCTGACTTACTTAGCTAAGAGTGAATGGTGAACTACAAGGGTTTGCCAAGTTCTTCAGCAAACGCCAGCGCACAGACTGATCATCCACCTTAGAAGAGGAACGGCCAGCGGACCTCGAGGAGTTATGGAATGGCTTTTTGCGATAGTGTCAGCACGCGTGACTTGCTATGCTAAAATTTACCATGGCTCCACGGTACTGTCTGACATTTTCCCATCCAACTGTCAACAGATGTGGTTTTTTTATATTTGTAGCAATATAACACATTAACACCGTGATGTTTCCCCCCGAAACCCGAAATAAAAAGTGCTATTATCATCCATGTCGATCTAACGCGGAAAATCCCCAGCCCAGAAAGGATGCGTTCACCATGCAAGCGGCCTACCACTTTTATCACCACGGACACCTTCCATTCTTCGGTAAACGACGAGGTGTTATTATGTTTCTTGACTCAGTGTGATATTTCAGCTGAAGCATTCATTTTTAACAGATAGTGGGGTTTTTACTGAATCTCCACATACCTCTAACATTTATTCGAAAAGATATCGTAGGTAAAATTAGAAAATCTTCAGTAATTAGAGCCTTCATCGCGTTGTGTTAGACCTAATCTCCAGGGTTTTAAAAATAAATCCTTTCAATGCGGGCGATACGATCTATTTATCGTGATTAATAGGTAGGTATGTATAATATATTAATAGATAAATACGTGATAAGGATTTTTGAGTGACATACGTAACGAATTTTACTAAAGGCCGAGCCGAACACAAAAAGATAACCAATTATGAGATAGTATTAATATACAGAATGCAACTCGCTAATTATTTATATTATTACAGTTTTGCATTTTATTATCTCATTTTCTTTCCTTTCTCTCATCTATTTTTAACCTATAACCTTATTGAAAATTTTGTGTTATAATACAGAATGTTTTTTTTTCACCACAGAAAAAGCACCGCTTTGTGGTGAAATGTGGTTTTATAAAAAAATAATGGCGTATTTTTTACAGGTTTTCAATGCTACACCCAGCGCTGCTTGAACTGCTCCTCAGAAAACATCACCCAATGGGGTGATGGGATCAATTGCACCACATTCAATTTGGTCGAGATGACTTGGCTCGATGACATGCACATCTCCTTCCCCCCGCGGGAGCCCGGCGGCAACAATACGGAGTACGCGTGCATCAATATGTACGCTGAACCGGAAACCGGATTAGGTTAGCTATGAGCCATTTATAATCAACTGTTTATAAAAAATTGTAAACTTTACATGATAACAATAAACCGTTTTTGTAAAACGCCGCCAGCTGTAGTACGTACAAGGTCGCTACCGCGTGAGATTTGTTGGGTTGTTGGGCAACTTAATTTATAAAACAGTAACATAGTTATTCATTTGGCCAATCTTTTTCTTTCGTATGGATCAACTTAATATAAATTTAAAGTAGTCAAAAATGGAAAATGTCAATCTGTTATCCACAATTACAATTACAATGAGAATTACATGAATCCACTGCTTAACAATTAAATTGAAAGGTACATTAATCTAAAACTGATTACTTAAAAAAAAAAAAAAAAATGAAATACTGTCAAAAATGTCTTTTTTTTTGTTCGAACATCTTGACATCTTGTCAACTTAACAATAGAACGTTTCCATTGCCTATAACTATCTTTTTAGGTAGATTTCATTAGAAAAGCTACCCATTACAATGAGTATCATGTCGTGACTTCCAAAAAATTTCGACATATCTGCGCGTTTCACATCTTCTAGAACCCAAAACTACCCTCAGTTTAAGAGTTTATATATATAAATTTAAATATCTATCTATGTATATCATTCTTGTGGGCAGGACAATTGCCGTAATTTTACAACAATCACTTTCAAATTGATACATAAAATTTAAGAGCACAAAATCTCGGTCAAGTTCGTTAATGGGAAATATCAGACCAGGGGAGCGGAGATGGGAGGGTTTTTTTAGAAAAAGTGAAATTTTGCTATAAATTTCTTAGTATATAACTAAAATTCCAGGAATTTTGAAAGGTTTGGAGTAAAGGTTTGGAAAGGCTTAAGCGACTCAAATTGCCTACTCTCAAAAGAAGGCGAGAGCGTGGTGATCTCGTGTTGTCAGGGCACTATGATTGTCAAGAGCTTAAGAATATATTCACAGCCAATGAGAACACACACCATTTAAATCCCCATCATTTACAACTTTCTTTCAAACGAATCCTAGAAAACATATGATTGGTAATAGAGTGGTGGACTTGTGGAATCAACTGCAGGATTCGGTCGTTAGCGCACACAGCATCAACCAATTTAAGAACTGTCTTGAGATTCAACTATCTCAGTAACAGAAACAGAAACAAACCCATCAGCTATACTGCCTGTCATATATCAGCTATAATAATAATATAACATAACAAATATATATACTTTTATATTATTCCTTAAATGAGGGCCTAAAATGTATCTACGTAAACCTTTTTGATAGCGCCAACTATTGGTCCTAGGGATGGGAAAAAGTGATTTTTGTAAAATTCATAAAATTCAAAAAACCACCGTGTTCTTGATTTTCCTATTTTTCAACAGCTGGCTCCAGACCGGACGTGATCCGCGGGTGCGTCACCGCTGCGAGGGCGGACGTGGTCTGCGATGAGCTCATCCAAGAGGAGGTGGCCAGGAACCGCGTGGCGCGCTGCTCCAAGTGCTCCACGGAGCTGTGCAACTCTGCTGCCCACCGCGGCCCGACGTTGGCGCTGTTGGCACTCGGAGTGATCCTCAAAATGGCCGCGACATTACTGTAGGGTCGAAGTATTGCCTGTAAATATTTCAAGTGCACTTCGTGAAGAGTGAGAAAGCACGAGTTTGTGGTGTGCTTCTTTTTGTTGTTTGTAATATTTAATAATAAATTAAAAATAAAAATATATTTTTAAAAACAGGTTTTTATTTAGGGGCTGGAATGCGTTTAAAAAATGTCTTATCTGTGCTGTTGCCGTTCCTCGCGCCCAGCTGGACAGTCCCTAGTCTTCGGCCCCCCAAACCCTCATCGTCCCCCCTATTTCCCTATTTGCACTCTGTGCAAATTGCCACCTACAAACCCGTTTTAGGGTTAGGCAGGCTAGCCAGAAGGGCTAGCCCATCCGATGCACCGACCAAAGGCCCAGCGCCTGGTATCGGAGTCAAAATTCCTAGCATCATGCAGGAATTGACCACAAAACAGGACTTTCTTCTTCTAGAGCCATTCCTGGATGTAAAAATGCATTGTCATCGAAACTTAACCAAATTCACTGAACCTATCAAATTTCAACACCGTAGGATAAAAGAAAGTGGTTCTAATTCAGCTTGCAAGATTTGATCTAAACCGACACAAACATTGCATAAGCTTGTAATAATAGGTTAATTTTACCAATAATATTAATTTAAAATAATATTATTCGTATTTTAACCAACCCCGATTATATCATTTGTTGTTTATAGATTATTATTAGTTTATTATTGTATTTACTCTTTGGTCAGTGTAAATTTAATTTATTAACACATTCCTGGTCACACTGAAAAAAATATGGTATTGTTAACTATAACTTATGGTTGATATAGTGAGTACCATAGTGTTTGGTGACCTTTAACATAATATTTAACTGGCGAAACAATATTTTTTGGTTGCTTTTTAAATCACAGCAAAATTAAATGGTAATAAGTAAAAACAACAAAATATTATGGTTGCGACTACCAAATTTTCAGTTAATATCGTTTTATTTGTCAGCTGTTCATCCACGACGCCATATTGTTTTGTAATCATAGCAAAATGTTTTTGATAAAATACTGCCATAGCAAAAATATGGTAAATCTAACCTGGTCGTACGACTATGCGGTTTACTTACACTTATGTTCGATTAGCAAAATTTAAACAAACAAACGTTTTGCTAAAATATTTTTTTCAGTGCAAGTTCAGTATGAAAGTGCAAAACAGCCATGTTTTAAACCCTTACCTTAACGACGAACCATGGCCCTTAGTTTAGCTGCTAATCGATAATCGGTTGTAAGAAAAAAGGCATGGCGCTGGGAAACTGCAGCTTAAGCAAATAGTAGGCAGGAAAAGATTTGTAATTTGTAATTTTCAAAAACGAAATTCATTTCAAAAATCTGCCTCCAAGAAGTACAAGATAATTCTTCATTGCACATAATGCTATAAACCGCTCGTCTAAATACTTAGTGGTTGAGGAGTAGTGCATCAACAAAAAAGTGGATTTTTTGAAGATTTTCCAATGGTTTTCCTTCAGCCGGGTGCGAATTGCAGGCAGAATTAATCCATACGAAGTTGATCGCAAATTGTAGTTTAAAACCCCTGTTTAAAATTTTTTAATATAATATGTGAAAACACATAATTGGCTGTGAAACCCCGTGGCTATAAAATAATATCAATTGCTTCTATACATTGTTTAGTAGTAATTCATTATTTAGCCAGAACCTGAAGTCTTACAGCTAGGCCCTGCAGGCGTCATTAGCGGCATCTTCCACTCAGACTAAACGCGCCTGTGGTTCGAACTCGTGATGGGTTACTTCACTCTTATCTTAATTTGTGTTGTAGCCGATTTTGTACGGCCATAGATGCGACAGTGAGTTATTTTTGGGTGAGGTGATTAAATAAAAAAAACAAACAATAATATCATGGCACTTTTTCAATTAATCATAAATTTTACCTCCATTTTAGTTGTTTTGTTTGTAAATTTTGACGTGCGGCGAGCAAATAATCAACAGGGATATAGTATTTCAATTTTTACACGTTTTTATTTGCATATATGAGTGTGTATTAATTTTAACGGGCCAGTGATAAATTATACGTTCCAACAGCCATGCTGTCATTATTAAATAGTTGTGCACTCTATCGATCTGTCAATATTCAAAATATACGTCTTTCTGTTACGAAAGAAAATTTGTTCCTGTCAATCTGTGCTGTTAAACCTGTTAAGGGAACATTTGAAAGAGTAGGCTTTATTCGAGCATTGACGTGTAGAAAAGAGACGGATATACTCGCCGACCGCGAATTCGTTACATTTGGAATCGATGAAACATGTTTTTTGTATTTAAATAATTATTATCATTTGAAAAAAATGTTTTTTTTAAGTAATGTCCTAGATTATTATATTGTCTATCTTTAGAAAGAAAAGTTAGGTTTGCGTCACTTACACAACTTAAAAGAAAATCGTTGCAAGAAAAAAACAACACTTTCTTATTTATTTATTTTCATTACTATAATAAGGTGTATTTCGTTTTTTTTTAAGCAAAGTACTAAATTAATATATGTAGAATATTGTGGTATTTTTAGTTTTAGCCATTTGTTGGGAATAACTTCAACATAATGCACCAAAATACGTTACAAAACACGTTTTAGGGACTGGTGGCGCCTTAAATCAGCCAAACCAGTGTTTTTATCCACTTCCCACTATCTGTATCTCACGTGACATTCGAAGTTAATCGCTGAAATGGACCTCTGTGTTTGCATCCTTATAATATGTTATAATAATTCCAAATAGTCGTTCGTTGAATGGTTAAGCAACAAATGGTTAAAAGTATATGCTACAAGTGTAACAAATAAGGGGGCGAGATTTGTTAGTAAAAGCTACGAACATCTGTGCTTGGAATGTGATTTCGTTTTAGGTAATCGGTAGCGATGATTCATATAATACGTGCCTACAATTGTACAGATTAACTAAGCTCACATCTTAAAGATATTCACATTTGTAAACATCTTGCATTGCTAAAAAGTTATATGAACGCCAAGGGGTTGTTTTTAATTTGTTTGTATTACTTAAATTTATCCGTACGGGAGGTTTCGAAAGAGCTGTAACTATCACAAAAAAATATTCCTAGGGATGTAAAATATTTAGATGTTTCCTTTGGAAATAAGATTTTAAACTATTGGCATACTTTAAATCTGCTTATAATATTATGTACAAATTGTATATAGTCCATATCGCGATTATGTTTCATACAAACCAATACCGATTTTAACGAATAAACAAATCATCGTTTAAAAAAATACGAAATTTAGTCATTGAAATAAATTTAAATATCTTTCAAATCGATAACTTCTTCTTTTGTTTTTTTTTCCATTTTATAGGTTTTTATCTACACACCATTCTAATATTAATTTTAGAGTTTGTCTGTGGTATTAAATTATAGATGAAACTTGTGAATATATTTTTTTCAATAAATAAGTAGCCCCCCCCCCCTTTTTCGGTCACGAACTTCGAATGCGTTACGCTGTAAGAACCTTTAAGTTAAAATATATAATAAAACTTGTCACGTGACATTTTCTTATATTTAACGTTTCGTTTATTCAGTTAAAAATATTTAACACGTTCTGCGCTGTCATTGCTGTATACACCAGTTGCCTCAGTTTACTGCATTTATACCTGAATTGAATTCAGGTATACTGTAAAGTATACCTGAATTGAATTCAGGTATACTGTAAAGTATACCTGAATTCATGAAAGGCATAGACTAATCGACTATTTTATCATTTTAGTTCGGTTTTGACGTTTGATTGTTTGACGTTTAATTATAAAGGAAATTGAGGACAAAGGACAATGATTGGATCCTGTTTAAAAGTCGTTCGTTCGGGTTAATAGGGTACATAGGTCATAGGTCCTAGGTGCATAGGTCACTTGAATAAACCTTTCCTAGAGAAGTAAGCTCCTACTACCTACTAGTCCTGCTGAATATTTTTTATACATTACTAATGGATGTTTGGTATTTTATTTTCATATTTACCGTAAAATTGAACATTTTGATAATAACGATACCATATTTGAATCTCAATTGGCGAGGGAAAATTAGTGAGTAAAAAAGAGATATACAGAATTTTCTTAACTTACTTACGACAAGAACGATTTAATATTATCAGGTAAAGTTTAGGTACATTTTTTTTCTCGGAAACTATGATGAGTTTTAGCAGGGCCAATCAGCTGAATTTTTTATAGGGACTGACTGGTCTTGGGACGCGGTATATTTACATTATTTACAAACCTTTCAGAATAGGCACTAGTTTACCGTGAATGTCTATTATCACCTTTGCAACACATAAGGGCTTATAGAAGTTAACTGTTTCTATGCCTAGCGTCAGTAAAACGGTTGCTAATCGACTCCATTCTTGTCTTCGCTCTCATTATATTGAGAAATTTCGCCGCAAACGATCCGCTGACTTATTAACTACATGCCTACCGCCATTTATATGCAACAGAAAATAATAATGTGTAAACATCATTGTGGGTATAACCTGGCCAGTGGTCTAGTCACCATGTTTGCACCTTTATAACTAACAAAAACCAAGCTATTCAGGTTTTTTTTTAAATATGCATAATGATGACCAATATGGTAAAAAAAGTAAATAAATTAAAAGATTCAAGAACAAATTTCCCCAGTTTTTAGTAGGTTACAATGTTAGGTCAGTCATATCTCCTTTAAGGTGCTTACAATTTTATGTGTTCAAAACTTTCAAAACTGTAAAGAACTGTTTTATTTGCAAACATAAGTGTAGCGGCGTGTTAAATTAAACGAGAAACGGATTAATTAAAAAAAATATAAATATTATTTGAAAATAAATTGCATTTGTATTTAATGTTTACACACATACTATTTTATGCTACTTCACATAGATTTTACACTACTTATGCCAGTGAATTTAAATAATTCTGCAATATTGTATGAATGTAAAGGTGTTTTTTTTAGAGGCATGGTTTTCAAGAAGAGATAAAACGCATATAATTTGATGTTATGGCTAAGAATTTAGTTTTATTATAAAGATAAGGGTTTGCCATTATGTTTTAAAAATGATTTCGGGTAAGTGGCCGCCGCGGCTGACTCGAACAAATTCCAGCCGAGAGGCCCAATTTTCAACCACTTTTTGCAGCAAGTTGGGCCGTATGTCAGCAATAACGCGCCGAATATTCTCTTCCAAGGCGTTAATCGTGTCCGGCTTATCTGCGTAGACAAGCGACTTCACATAACCCCACAAAAAATAGTCCAGCGGTGTTAAATCGCACGATCTTGGAGGCCACGCCACAGGCCCACGACGCGAGATAATGCGCTCACCAAAAGTTTCCTTCAATAAATTGATTGCTTCGTTGGCTGTATAGCATGTAGCGCCGTCTTGGTGGAACCAAAGGTCGTCCACATCAAGAAGCTACTATCCCCATTATTTGGCCGTCTGTCCGTACTTCTGTATTCTTTATTCTTTATTCTTTATTAAAGGATTCAACAGTATTACAAACAATTGGTATTAATGATAAATTTACATTCTTAAAACTAATCAAAGATTTCTACTGTTAATATAACACTAAAAACTAGGATAAAAACTAAACATGTATAGTTAAATTATGCTTATAACTTTTATGCAACTTTCAACTCGTATGCGTATGTTGCAACTTTCAACTCGAAAAGTGCAAATGCAAAAAAAAACGATTTTTTATGTATAGATTGATGCTCTTGGCTAACAACCATAGACATTCGAGTAATATAAATACATTAAATATTAAAGCCTGCACATTTCTAGCATGATTAGATGTTACTTTGACAGTTTGGCACAACACAATACACAAGTTGGAACATCTTATTTATCACTAGTCAGTTAAAATTAATATAAAATCATCTATAAGCGCAAATAGAAACACGCAAAAGAATGTATAGTAACCATATTATAATAATTTCAATCAAAAGATGATGACCGTGTTTATTTATTTATATATTTATTTATTGTGGTTGGTTACAAAACACAGGTAAAGATCTAAATATTATTAAAATATTCTGATTAGTCTAAATTTTATTAAGTTTATTTATGTAATTTAATTTATTTAGGTTTTACTTACGAATGTATGAGTTGGTTAACTGGTTGATATTGCCTTTAAGGCAATAAGTTCGCCATATACCTACACATTACAAAATATGTATTTCTGTATTAAAGTGTAAATAAATAAAATAAATATTATAATATAAATTGAAGTACCTATAAATTCCTAAACTGCACTAGCCTAACAAACTCATAAAGATACTTAGAGGTAAAACGAATAATATTTATATAAATAAAAAAAAAACATTTTAAATTTATGGTAAAATACAAAAAAAAGAACATTAAATACGCGAATTTAAGTTTTGATTATTTGTTTAGCAACAAAATAAACTGATTTAGCGCAAAAATTAACTAGCAATTTTGCCCGTGGTAATTAAGTATAGTATTTTACGCTTGCCAAGTTATATAAATAAAATCAGTTTGGTAAAAGTTAGTATTAAATAAAATATGAACTCAGTGAATAGGGGGGGGGGGGGAGGGGGGGTATTTTATAACTAGACGTGAGTCAAAATTTACACAGAACAAACTAAAATGGTGTTAAAATTTATGATTAATTGAAATAATGTCATCGTATCTATAATCGATTGTTTTTCTTTATTTTAATCTATACTAAAAATCAACTCATCGTCCCCTCTATGGCGCAGGCACAAGTGGCGATAGGAAATGAAGCAACCCATCACAAGTTGGTTACCACAGGCGCGAGTAGGTTCTGGTGGAAGATTACTTTTTTAATGACGCCTGTAACCTACAGGTTACAGGCGTCATTAAAATATATTAGCTGTAATATATCAGGTTTGGGTTAAATTATTATCTTGCTAAAAAAAAGGTATAGAAGCAGTTGATATTATATGATAGGTACAGATTGTTATAGCCATTCTCGTTAATATATATAATTGACATTTCTTTAGGTTAAAAAAAAAATGACTGCGCATATATGTATTTTGACAATAATTTTATATCTAAAATAAACGTACGAGTTTCATGAAAGATTTCTACTTTTGATATCTTATTACTCAGCAACCAAACCCTCCTCAAACATGAGTTTTAGAGCTGCGAGCATTTTTGGGATAGAGACAAGATTATTCACCCACCTGGTGAGATACTCTTGGGCTCATCGCAAAAGCTTCTTTGCCAAATCATGGACTTTCTCAGTACAAATATTGTCAGATTGGACAGTTAAGCTATACGTTTGCAATTTGAACTAGACCAAGGGTAGTTGTATAGAGCTAGAGTATAGTCTACTCTAGTACATCGACTACTTGAAAGCAAAATTTATATCGTTTTTTATTTTTATTGAAAAGCATCTCCAATATCTGAAGCAGGTGTGTCTGACCCCCAAAAGCCATGAATAAGCAATCCACTGATAAGTGCAAGATTAATTTTATTCGCACTTTTCACCTAACCCTAGTCTGCATAGTAATTTTTTGGCAATGCAACTGTGGTCCAACGCATCTATAAACAGTATCAAGATAATACAAATAGGAAAAATAAAAGCATATAAAATTACTAGCTGACCCGGCCACGCGTTGCTGTGGCTAAAGTTTTTGTTATATTACATTATAGTAAACAATCTAAGAGGATCAATAAGAGAACATCAGTCACGGAGTCCACTATGCTTTTTCACACAGATGGTATTTGTAAAAAAATATGCTGATCTCCTTATTTGACTTTCTACTACTATAACCCTTTAGTACAATGAAATTATTTACGAACAAAGACGACAATGATGATGTTGGTATACAAATTCACTGGATTGAGATTTGAAGGGGAAGTACGTTGAACACAATTAATTAAAATGTTCTTACACTTGATACTAAGCAGAAATCAATAGGTAAAAAATAAAAATTTATCAGATTTATTATTTCCATTTAATTTTATAACAAATATAAGTATATTACAGTATAATACAGTAAATTACATGTGACGCTTAAACTCATGAATGAGGTAGGCAAGGCAGACAGTCTTAAACTTTTAAACATTAATATCTTTTTTTTGAATTATAAATACTTTCAATTTCAATTTAATTTAACACCAATCGGTGCACAATGTTTTTGGTTAACCTGTCTTTAGCTAACACAAATAGATTCGACGGTTTCCCAACACGTGAACACGCAACATATAGTTGCCCATGAGAAAAACATGGATTTTCCAAATCTAAACCACAAATGGACATTGTTTGACCTTGAGATTTATTTATAGACATGGCGAAAGCTAAACGAATTGGAAACTGTAGCCTTTTGAAGGGTATGGTAGAATCTGATGGTATCATCGGAATACGTGGCAGCAGGACCACTTTTCCTTTAAACTTCCCAGCCAAAATGGTTGCTTCAAGAATGTTTCCGGTGATATTTTTGATGACCAAACGCGTACCGTTACATAATTGAGGTGGATTCAAATTACGGAGGAGAATAATAGGGGAACCAATCTTTAATCGAAGATTATGTGGTGGCATTCCAGGGATATCTAATGAATTTAAAAATTCAATCGGAAAATTTACACTTTCATTTTCATCAACAACAGTATCGATTGATTTAAAAGACATCAGATCGCCTGGTAACAGCTGTTGTATCTGGAAGTTAATTTCGTCAACATCAACGTTTTTGGCTGCCAAAATCGCCCGTTGACTAAGCCATTCATGATTCAAATAATTATTCTGTATATCCGGGAAAATACTCTGAATCAATTCAGTTTTATCCTGAACAACAGTGCAAAAATTGTCTGGTAGTTTAATGCATTGCGTATTTGGTTGCAGTTTTATTTTACCGTTCCCAATATCTAGTAGTTGTTCGGAAAATATTAGTGCTGATGGATCATTTTGCAATTGTACTCGCATATTTATGGTCAATCGAAGTGTTTCAACACTTCGCCATAAGAATGATTGTTTCAAACATGCATTAATCTCATCCGCGAAAGTAGAGCGAGGTATAACCGGTAAGGTCTGCCGGAAGTCACCAGACAAAAGTAAGATAGCACCACCGAAAAGTTTATTATTGCTGTTTAAATCTTGCATAGTTCTGTTTAATGCTTCAAGTGAATATTTGTGTGCCATTGTGCACTCATCCCAAATTATTATAGAACTCTTCCGCAACACTGCAGCTATTCCACTATTCTTTTTGATGTTACACATTGCATCTGGTTTATTATGAACGTCCAATGGCAGCTTGAATGTTGAATGTGCTGTTCGCCCACCATCCAGTAAAGTAGCCGCAATGCCTGACGATGCTAATGCTAATGCGATTTTTTGTTGCGACCGTATTTTGGCAAGAATCAACGATATTAAAAATGTCTTACCGGTTCCACCGGGTGCATCCAAGAAAAAAAAACCGCCTTGTTCAGCAGC
Organism: Neomicropteryx cornuta; assembly: GCA_020383195.1. NCBI lineage: Eukaryota > Metazoa > Arthropoda > Insecta > Lepidoptera > Micropterigidae > Neomicropteryx > Neomicropteryx cornuta. The sequence continues at coordinate 999,060 of JAHKQU010000030.1, forward strand.
AACAGCCAGCATAATCCGATCATAAATAATTTTTTGTTCTGCTGTCAGTAATGGTTCACTGTTCATGATAATTGTTGCTAAACTTCCATGGTCATATTGATTTTCTCGTTGTAAATCGGTATTGACTAAGTCGGTGGCTGGACGATTAGGTGATGGCATACCATAATGATTAAGTGGTAAATTTGAAATAAGAACACATAAATCCTCGATCAAGACCAATGCTTCATTGTACATCTCTGGTGTATAATCTATGTTTTGGCATTGATTTGTTTGTCTAATTCGGTGCAAGATGTCTTCTGTCATACAATTTTTATATTTTTCCCACAAAGTTTGTGCTTGCGAGGGATAACATGTCGCCAAAATAATTGCAAACAACTGACGAATGTTATTCGGTGTTGATGTCAACGCAGCATCAGCAAGCGTTAAGTCCCAATGGTTATCGTCTTCTAGCAATTGCAGTTCACGACATGCATCCTGGTATGTATTGAATACTCGACCATTAGCTGTTCGTAAAAATTCAAAAGACGTTGGTCCGGGAACATTCACCAATAACAAACGTAAATAGAAGCACTCACGTTGCTTTGGATGTACCGTGTAAAGTCTCCCCAATGTCTTAGCTTTGAATATGCCTGTAATGGAAGGATGTGGTTTTCCTTGTTTCCGTGGCTCCCATTTTTTACTGGATTTGTTCCATGTGAAATAACGTGGAACATCACCATACACCAATGTCTTCGCGAATTGGCCAAAAACATCAGGTTTTTGACACAATGTAAAAAATTCAGTTAGAGTCGTTTTCGGAGCTTCGAACGCTCTTTGGAGAACATTTTCTTCAGTGAAGTATACACGTTGACCGTTTTCAAGATGTATTGCCAGATGTTGGACAGCAGGATCTCTTTCGTGGATGGGAAAGCTGAGAATATGCCAAATAGCTTCATTGCTGCTAATGTATCTGCCCATTTGGTATCGTGCTATTTCGTCATTTTTATTTATGTTTTTTACTTCAAATATGGCCAAATCACTGCCTTTGTTTACATATTTACAAATATACTTAATTGATTTAACAGAACTGCAAAGCTCAACATTGATATGAGCTTTGTAAGTTTTTGAAAGTAGTGGTGAGTATGGTACCACCCACTGATTATCAAACTCAACTTGATTTGGAAAGTTCGGCAGTCGCATTGTAAATGTGTGGCCACCATTCTCAGTACTTCTGCGACGATACATTGGATAACCATCAATATCCGTGATCGTGTCATTCGTATGCGGCTTTGGGAAGTTTTTTTTACATTTTCCATTTTCCATGCACGGTGACGTCATGTTGAAAACACCGCATGGCCCATGGATCATGTGTTTGGTGACAATATCAAATAATTCTTGATCAATTAATGGGTCTGGAATTTCGGCTGAAATTATTTGATCGATTTCTTCAGGACGGATTCTATCTTTAAGCCAAACCAAAATGTGGGCATGAGGCAAACCTCGCTTTTGCCACTCTATCGTATACAGCCAACAACGTGTGATACCAAAAATTGTATATTTAACAATAAAATCAATTAAGGATTTCAATTTTTGTTTAAACACACGTGCAGTTAAATCATGACGATGAATGGCTTGTTGTCCTGGCAATAGTAAAGTTTGTATCTCTTCCCAATTCGGATTACATGTGAATGTAATAAATAAATCCGGTCGGCCGTAATGACGTACGTAAGTCATCGCATCTTGTATGCATGCATGTTCCGTGCCGTTCCGTATCGACATCTGTCAGTTTTATGACTGCCAAATAATAACACACAAATAATTAGCAATAAATTAAAATTGCGACTATAATTTGAGATTTAAACTATCCTATCGCTCAAGTTGGATCGAACTGCATATGGTGTGCAAATTTTATTATAATCGGTTAAGTGGTTCAGCCGTCCATTGAAAACAAACATTGTGACACGAGATTTATATATATTAAGATGATTCGAGTGAATGAAGCACTTACCAATGTCGCTAATGTAAATATTATAGAGCAAGGGCCCCAGATGAGATCCTTGAGGTACCCCAGTAGGAATAATAATAAAATCGAATCTGTGACCACCAACAACTACAGTTTACCGCCGATATGAGATGAAAGGATGAAATCCACCTATACAGGTCGCCGTGTATTCCGATTAGAATAAATTAATAGAATATATGTAATTCCACCGTTATATTAGGTTTATTAAACGAATGCAATTTTAATTAGGTTAAAATCCATTTTATTGACATTCTATGAATCTTAATGAAAAATGCTAAAATCAAATTGTGGTAATTACCAGTGTGGTAGTTTATTATAATTATACACGATTATTTCATTATAATCACGAAAGGTTTACAAATGAATTTCTCCGAATTACAGATATACAAATAATAATTGAAATTGCAAAGCCAATAAACTGTTTTTTTTATCGTAAAACATGATCAGACACAGTTGTATATCGTTATATTCGAAACGGTCAAACGTACCCGTTCGACTTGCGAACGGTTAACTCGAGTGTTGTGGCCGCCATGTTGGATGCGGTTTTAATGGCGTCCGAAAGATGGCATTGCCGCGGCGCTGTTCGCATGTTTACAAGATGTCCGCGAGATGAAATCCCTTTTCGCGCATGTTAACTCATTTTAATATTGGCTCATTATTCATTATTGGTTCAATTTCGGCGCACAGGACGACTTTTTACTGAGATTCCGCACTAATGCGATCACTTAAAATTTATCGGCAACACTGCCGATGCGATTACTGTTAATTTTATGCATATCGAACTGATTGCTTTTTTGTATGGTGGTATAACTGGTGCACTGTATTACGATTTTATTTATTGGCGTAATGCACGCAACGTGTGCAATGCATAAAAGCGACACGAGTCAGTCGAATTATAAAATTCTATTTCTGCGGAGACTGATTTGATCGTCTCTGCTCGATTGCATTAAAAATATGCTTTCTATTAATATCTATTTTTTATTTTAATTATTCAGATATTAATTGTTTTATTACTGTTTATTCTGTATGTTATTTGTTTAAAAAATAATGGTGCATGACTAAAACTGTTAGGTAAATTAATAAATAACCAATAAAACTTTTACCTAAACGAAATGATTAGATGTTGTGTTATTGTCACGCTTGCTTATATCGGCATGAGTAGCAAGAAATATAATTAAAAAATGATTACTTATTGTAGAGTGAAAATAATATTTAAATAATGATATATTAGTCAAAAATATTAAGAAGTAATCAAATTATCATATTGCTAGCGCGCGAGCGTTTATAGGCCGGGTCGAAAAAAGTGAATTTTTGAGTATAAGAATACTGCGGAAAAGTTGTGCGTTCGCGTGCTGATAACCAGAAAAATATCATAACCATCATCGATCCTGTGATTCAGAGAAACGCATTCTTCTGTCATCTAGAGAACATGTTGTTGAGAGACAACACATACGAGAGTTGGGCTACAGAATGATACTAAAATGAAAGAAATAAACCGACGGAGTAGTTTCCGTGCCACGGACTACACTGACCTGATTGAGTGGACGAAATGTAAGGATGCGTAAAACTTCTGACAGAGTCCACCGGAAAAGTGTGCAGACAAGATAATAAAGAAGGTTACATTAGAGTAACAAGATCATTGATGTCAAAATTCGAGCAAAATTCCGATTTCAAGACCTTGATTGGCAAAGGCGATAGTAAATAAGATTTTTCACCAAAATGCGCATTTCTTTTAACCATATTTTTATTATTACGCTACAAAAATGAAATCCATCTCGCTATTAGATCTCGTAAAACTCAATTGGTAAATTTTTAACGTTAGGATAATATTTTCACATTTTTCTCATTTTCTCCAAACGTTAAACATTAAAAGTATTTTTACCGTTATCAGCATGGGACTATACAACTTTTCCACTATATATTAGAATTCGATACTCGAAAATTCGCTTTTTTTCGACCTGGCCTATTAATTAGTCACGTAATACGGGCCCGTTGCCACTCAGTTACGAAGAAGTTGGTGTGGCGACAGCAGGGGAACGCAACCAAGATGGCGCTGCGGATAGTCTAGCTGTCACTTATTTTAGTATAGCCGGTTTGGGGCAGGTTTCGATCATTTTCTTTCTGTGACCAGTGGTACGGTTTAGATACATATATAAAATTGGTAAATTCTGATCCGCGCGTGCGCGGCGTAATTGCAAATAGAATTATTAGAATCTCGCTAGCCCGTGCGTAACGGAAAATTTGAAACGAATTTGACGGAATGTCGGGTATCCGCACGGCGCTTTTCTACCGTTCATCGGGCGAAATGTGTCTCTCTATGGAGTTTTAACTATAAAAGTCGAAGTGCTGTGTGAAAGTGTGTGAAATGTCGCGGAACTTATATTCTTTGCGAAATTATGAAAGTTCAGTGTGTGTGAACCGCGTGTTTATTTTTTTTATAACTTAACGGTGACTGCCTGCTAGTTTCGCTGGCGAATAACTAAAGGGTAATCTAACAAAACATACTTATTCATATCTAGTGTAATGTGCAGAAATTAAACGAGAAAAATAATTAGATGGCGTTACCGGCGCTAAAAGTTCGATATCGGAACTTTTATTTATCTCAAAATAAAAACCCGATTCACCACTATCATTAGCGGTTCGTAAGTTTAATGTAAAAAATATATAAATGAATAAATATATAATAAATAGAGCTGTACGCCGCAGTTTCAGCTTAAAAGTATGCCATTAAGCCAAGGTTAGAAAATTAATTTTTACAAAGTTGCCGCAAGTTTTATTAGTTTTAACGTGTTTTTCTTATTAAAATGTCTTATCATTTTTTTTTTAAAAACGGCTTCCGCCCATATTATTTAGGAAATCTTTAGGGATTTTGAGATTATATATTGCACGATGCAATTGCAATCTGTCGAAGTATGCAGAAATCTGAACAAGAGGTGGGAATCAGGCAGCCCGGAGATCTGCTTAGCGGAGTCAGCAGGAGATTGCTGCCAGTTTCGAAAAGGTCAGAAAACGCAATATATTTAACACATACCTGTATAAGCTGCTCGTGATGACCTTAAGATACTATATATTTTGAGCATCCTAGGTTCAACCTAAATTACATATTAATTGGATTTGTATAAATACCACCTAAGACTTTCTAGATTTGGACTTCTGTTGTATAAAGAATCACATTTTTGGAGTAGTTGAGATTCCTAAGGATTTTAGAAAAATCCAATGTTAAAGTAATAACAACATCACAAATATGTATAGATGTACTATACCATTTGGATGGACATATGCGAGATATTATTTCGTTAACATAAAGGGAATTTTCGTGGAGACTAATTTTGCAAAGAAAATGCTATAAGGAAATAAAGTTAGTAAGTTAAATGTTTGTAATCTTCGAAATTACTTATCAATTCCAACCAATATTTTAACGGACCATCTGGGTGGACATATTATTTCGTTAAAATAAAAAGAATTTTTGTGGAGACCAATTTTGCATCGTAAGCCGACGAAAAAGCGATCGAGCTAATGCGTTTCTTTCTAACGGTGAGAGATATAGGTAGGCATATGAGTGGCCCGATAGGCCTGGAGATAGGGAGCGAATCGACCCTTACCGAGTGCTGCAAGCACGAGTTGTCGTGCACTGAAGGTGCACTCAAAGTTGCGTGCTCAGGCTCGCACTCTGTAGGATTAACTTTGCGTTTTCATTTGCTCATTTTACCAATTTTAGGTAGATTTCATTACAAAGCTAACTATTGCAATAAGTACCATGAATTTCGACACATCTTCGCCGGTCACACCCCCATAGAACCCAAAACCACCCTCAGTTTAAAAGTTTATATATATATTTGTTTAAATATCTATCTATCTATATCACTTTCTTGTGGATACGATAGCTACCGTATTTTTACACCAATTACTTTCAAATTGTTACATACATTTTAAGGGCACAAAATCTCGGTCAAGTTCGTCGACCAGGGTTAGGTTAGGTTTTTTCAAAAAAGTCAAATTGTGCTATAACTTTCTTAGTATATAAGGTATCATTATTAAGTATTGATTTATTCCTTAGATAAGGGAAAACTTTTTTGATAGCACTAACCATTGGTGCTAGGGGTGAAAAATTGAGGTTTTAAAATTCGAAAAATTCGTAAGATGCACATGATCAAATCCGTTCACGAGAGGAACATTTGATGCAAGTTCGTACAATTGGATTTTGCCTATCCCCTACTTTGATCCGGTGAAATCTACCTCCGGATTTTTTTTACACGTTTCATCCTATTCATGATATTTCGCGCGTATTGCAGGGTTAGGGGTGATTTTTTCCACATAGATCAGCCCGTATATAGATAGGTACAAATCAGAAGAGCAATGTAACAATTTATCAATGGCCGTCAGATGCAGCAATTCGCGATGCGACGATCATAAAGTAAGCTTTCCCTTCCTTGGAGATCAAAGTACCCTCCGGCGATCCGAGCATGATAGCTGCTATGCTTCGGCGATGGGACCAGCATGAATCATTTCCGCTTTTCAACATACATAAGAATTTATGAAGTAGCTAGGGCACAATCGTTACCTCAAAAAATATTTAAAAATTAAAAAAAATATTTAAAATTAATAAATAATACAAACAACAAAAAAAAAAACGCGACCCACCATAAGGTTGAATCGGCGCAGAACATACCGTTTGCAATTTCAATAGGTTGAATATAATAAATCGGTTTTAGCTTTTCTATAAATTCATAAATAAAAAGCTTATTAAGTATAAATTCGAAAGAGTTGTTTTTTACGTGTAGATCAAAGCTGTTGAAAAACAACTATAGCCGTTTATTTATTTATCTTTATTTGGGAAATAAAACAATGACATAACAAAAAAAAACATATACATATTAATAAAATGATAAAAACAGAGAAAACAATGGTACCAACTTACAAGTATAAAATAAAACCAATTAAATATTTCCACCGAGTGAGTATAGAATTAGAAGAAGAGAGTCAGAGGGAAAGAGAAGAGAATTTTCAAGTTAAAGTATAGTTTATTGCCAAGGCTGGTCGTATAATTTAGATGTTTAACATAAAAATTAACAAAATAAAAATTAAGATAAATTGATTAAACTTTGACAGTTCGATAGAGTGCTCAAAGAAGATATTCGAATTTCAAAAACATGACAGCACAACTGTTGGAACATGTTATTTATTACAGGCCAGTTAAAGTTAATACAAATTCATCTATGTGAAATATTTTGTGCCTGTAGTTTCATTACTAACCGCGCAGCAAAATTTACAAAAAAAAACTAAAATGTTGTTAAAATTTATGATAAATCGAAAGAATGTTTATTTATTTATTAGCACATAAGTACATAACTTTAAAAAATGACAATCTTATTATATACAGGGTATCCCAAGACCAATCCCACAAACTTTAGGGGGTGTTTAAGTTCCCTATTAAGAGTAAGAAATTATGTAACAAAATGCGAAAAATTTTCATCACCAAATTTATTATTTTTGTAATAAAATTGGTGTAAATCGATTTTATCAATATTATCTGTCGACCAATACCATCCCTCTTACAACCCCAGATAAGGGGAAAGGAGTTACCCCTTCTTCTTAGACCGACCTCTGTTCGACCAGTGGCATCTGACAGCAATAATTTAGCTCTGACCTAATAGGGCGTTTCGAACAACGCGGCAGGAAATTACCCTCGATCTTGACTGACCGCGGCCTAGTGACCCAGTGACGTAGTTATCGGAGGGAGGAGCCATTGAAAAATATCTGTTTTACATAATTTAGAATAGAAACTTCAACATTTTTTTTCTCGAATACCATAATGAATTTTGATATAGTTTCTTAACAAATAACACTTGGAATCGTAGGACCTATTAGCTGTTTTTTTATTAGGATTGACCTTGGGACACCCTATTATTACAAGAGTAATAATAATGTAATAAAAAATATATAATAACACAGCTAGCTATCGATCTAAATTCGAATTTAATTGCATGTTAGAATCTTCACCCTTTCCATCTAACTAGGTGCTAAAAACCTGTCCTCAGATGGACTATCTGTTTCCATTAAAAATGTAGAGTTGCTAAAATCTTTTTTAAAATTCATAATACTATTGTATGTTTTTTATTTATTTTAATTAACGCAGTCAGACCTTAAAAAATGACCCACTGTCGCCTCAATGGCCGCCCAAAACGCTCGAATCGAATGGGCTAAAAGTGCCGCATGGGGACAAATAGGAAATGAAGCGACCCATCAGGCTTGAGTAGTAGGCGATAATTAAATAAGTCGGTGCGCGCGGATTGACCCGCTTGGACCTTTTAAAGGATGTGAGATGTAGGTATTGCGTAAAGATTGTTCTGAGTAACTAATTGATCTTAATCGGGACATTATTGTATAGGTGTTTTTTTTAGAGGCGTGGTTTTCAATCTGGCACTACTTTTTTCGTAGTTGGTGTTTTTGACAGCTGTCACTTGATTTATGCTCAGTTTGGTTTGCCATTTCATAATGAATAGACTTACTCCTGAACAACGTTTGCAAATAGTGCAAATTTAGAAAAAATCACTCTAAAATAAAGTAAAAATCGCGTCGTGGGCCTGTGGCGTGGCCTCCAAGATCGTGCGATTTAACACCGCTGGACTATTTTTTGTGGGGTTATGTGAAGTCGCTTGTCTACGCAGATAAGCCGGACACGATTAACGCCTTGGAAGAGAATATTCGGCGCGTTATTGCTGACATACGGCCCAACTTGCTGCAAAAAGTGGTTGAAAATTGGGCCTGTCGGCTGGAATTTGTTCGAGTCAGCCGCGGCGGCCACTTACCCGAAATCATTTTTAAAACATAATGGCAAACCCTTATCTTTATAATAAAACTGAATTCTTAGCCATAACATCAAATTATATGCGTTTTATCTCTTCTTGAAAACCACGCCTCTAAAATCATCACCCTATATTAAGAGTCCGCGATTATGAATTTGATTTTTTTTTTTCAAAATCTGCACGAGATTTGAGACGGAACAAATGTTGCTGAGATGTCGTCGGGTAGGTACGTCGAGACTAATGGGAGGCTGTTAAGGTAGTATTGATAAATCATCGAGAGAGCACGAGCGCGGGCGAGAGCGAGACAGCCCCGGGCGGCTGGCAAGAAAGAGCGAGACACGCGCCAAGACAACTGCGTCTGTGAATCGTTAGACAAAAAAATCAATAATATATATTAATTCAGGCCAATTAAGCCCCCCCTAAAGATATATATATATACTAGCTGACCCGGCCACGCGTTGCTGTGGCTAAAGTTTTTGTTATATTACATTATAGTAAACAATCTAAGAGGAACAATAAGAGAACATCAGTCACGGAGTCCACTATGCTTTTTCACACAGATGGTATTTGTAAAAAAATATGCTGATCTCCTTATTTGACTTTCTACTACTATAACCCTTTAGTACAATGAAATTATTTACGAACAAAGACGAAAATGTTGATGTTGGTATACAAATTCACTGGATTGAGATTGATTTGAAGGGGAAGTACGTTGAACACAATTAATTAAAATGTTCTTACACTTGATACTAAGCAGAAATCAATAGGTAAAAAATAAAAATTTATCAGATTTATTATTTCCATTTAATTTTATAACAAATATAAGTATATTACAGTATAATACAGTAAATAACATGTGACGCTTAAACTCATGAATGAGGTAGGCAAGGCAGACAGTCTTAAACTTTTAAACATTAATATCTTTTTTTTTGAATTATAAATACTTTCAATTTCAATTTAATTTAACACCAATCGGTGCACAATGTTTTTGGTTAACCTGTCTTTAGCTAACACAAATAGATTCGACGGTTTCCCAACACGTGAACACGCAACATATAGTTGCCCATGAGAAAAACATGGATTTTCCAAATCTAAACCACAAATGGACATTGTTTGACCTTGAGATTTATTTATAGACATGGCGAAAGCTAAACGAATTGGAAACTGTAGCCTTTTGAAGGGTATGGTAGAATCTGATGGTATCATCGGAATACGTGGCAGCAGGACCACTTTTCCTTTAAACTTCCCAGCCAAAATGGTTGCTTCAAGAATGTTTCCGGTGATCTTTTTGATGACCAAACGCGTACCGTTACATAATTGAGGTGGATTCAAATTACGGAGGAGAATAATAGGGGAACCAATCTTTAATCGAAGATTATGTGGTGGCATTCCAGGGATATCTAATGAATTTAAAAATTCAATCGGAAAATTTACACTTTCATTTTCATCAACAACAGTATCGATTGATTTAAAAGACATCAGATCGCCTGGTAACAACTGTTGTATCTGGAAGTTAATTTCGTCAACATCAACGTTTTTGGCTGCCAAAATCGCCCGTTGACTAAGCCATTCATGATTCAAATAATTATTCTGTATATCCGGGAAAATACTCTGAATCAATTCAGTTTTATCCTGAACAACAGTGCAAAAATTGTCTGGTAGTTTAATGCATTGCGTATTTGGTTGCAGTTTTATTTTACCGTTCCCAATATCTAGTAGTTGTTCGGAAAATATTAGTGCTGATGGATCATTTTGCAATTGTACTCGCATATTTATGGTCAATCGAAGTGTTTCAACACTTCGCCATAAGAATGATTGTTTCAAACATGCATTAATCTCATCCGCGAAAGTAGAGCGAGGTATAACCGGTAAGGTCTGCCGGAAGTCACCAGACAAAAGTAAGATAGCACCACCGAAAAGTTTATTATTGCTGTTTAAATCTTGCATAGTTCTGTTTAATGCTTCAAGTGAATATTTGTGTGCCATTGTGCACTCATCCCAAATTATTATAGAACTCTTCCGCAACACTGCAGCTATTCCACTATTCTTTTTGATGTTACACATTGCATCTGGTTTATTATGAACGTCCAATGGCAGCTTGAATGTTGAATGTGCTGTTCGCCCACCATCCAGTAAAGTAGCCGCAATGCCTGACGATGCTAATGCTAATGCGATTTTTTGTTGCGACCGTATTTTGGCAAGAATCAACGATATTAAAAATGTCTTACCGGTTCCACCGGGTGCATCCAAGAAAAAAAAAACCGCCTTGTTCAGCAGCAACAGCCAGCATAATCCGATCATAAATAATTTTTTGTTCTGCTGTCAGTAATGGTTCACTGTTCATGATAATTGTTGCTAAACTTCCATGGTCATATTGATTTTCTCGTTGTAAATCGGTATTGACTAAGTCGGTGGCTGGACGATTAGGTGATGGCATACCATAATGATTAAGTGGTAAATTTGAAATAAGAACACATAAATCCTCGATCAAGACCAATGCTTCATTGTACATCTCTGGTGTATAATCTATGTTTTGGCATTGATTTGTTTGTCTAATTCGGTGCAAGATGTCTTCTGTCATACAATTTTTATATTTTTCCCACAAAGTTTGTGCTTGCGAGGGATAACATGTCGCCAAAATAATTGCAAACAACTGACGAATGTTATTCGGTGTTGATGTCAACGCAGCATCAGCAAGCGTTAAGTCCCAATGGTTATCGTCTTCTAGCAATTGCAGTTCACGACATGCATCCTGGTATGTATTGAATACTCGACCATTAGCTGTTCGTAAAAATTCAAAAGACGTTGGTCCGGGAACATTCACCAATAACAAACGTAAATAGAAGCACTCACGTTGCTTTGGATGTACCGTGTAAAGTCTCCCCAATGTCTTAGCTTTGAATATGCCTGTAATGGAAGGATGTGGTTTTCCTTGTTTCCGTGGCTCCCATTTTTTACTGGATTTGTTCCATGTGAAATAACGTGGAACATCACCATACACCAATGTCTTCGCGAATTGGCCAAAAACATCAGGTTTTTGACACAATGTAAAAAATTCAGTTAGAGTCGTTTTCGGAGCTTCGAACGCTCTTTGGAGAACATTTTCTTCAGTGAAGTATACACGTTGACCGTTTTCAAGATGTATTGCCAGATGTTGGACAGCAGGATCTCTTTCGTGGATGGGAAAGCTGAGAATATGCCAAATAGCTTCATTGCTGCTAATGTATCTGCCCATTTGGTATCGTGCTATTTCGTCATTTTTATTTATGTTTTTTACTTCAAATATGGCCAAATCACTGCCTTTGTTTACATATTTACAAATATACTTAATTGATTTAACAGAACTGCAAAGCTCAACATTGATATGAGCTTTGTAAGTTTTTGAAAGTACTCGTAGTGGTGAGTATGGTACCACCCACTGATTATCAAACTCAACTTGATTTGGAAAGTTCGGCAGTCGCATTGTAAATGTGTGGCCACCATTCTCAGTACTTCTGCGGCGATACATTGGATAACCATCAATATCCGTGATCGTGTCATTCGTATGCGGCTTTGGGAAGTTTTTTTTACATTTTCCATTTTCCATGCACGGTGACGTCATGTTGAAAACACCGCATGGCCCATGGATCATGTGTTTGGTGACAATATCAAATAATTCTTGATCAATTAATGGGTCTGGAATTTCGGCTGAAATTATTTGATCGATTTCTTCAGGACGGATTCTATCTTTAAGCCAAACCAAAATGTGGGCATGAGGCAAACCTCGCTTTTGCCACTCTATCGTATACAGCCAACAACGTGTGATACCAAAAATTGTATATTTAACAATAAAATCAATTAAGGATTTCAATTTTTGTTTAAACACACGTGCAGTTAAATCATGACGATGAATGGCTTGTTGTCCTGGCAATAGTAAAGTTTGTATCTCTTCCCAATTCGGATTACATGTGAATGTAATAAATAAATCCGGTCGGCCGTAATGACGTACGTAAGTCATCGCATCTTGTATGTATTCCTGCATGTTCCGTGGACTGCCGATGTAGCTTGAAGGTAAAATGAAAGCATTACCGATGTCATTGGGATTTAAATTTCCATCGATGTTTCCAGCAACAGCATCTCGTAAGTGAATATATTCTTCCGATCGTAGTTTTGCCTGGTTGAATCGAAGGAATCGCAAGCGTTCGCTTTCGACCTTAGCATACATATCAACAATGTATTGATGGAACAGCTGACGATATCGAAGGATATAATTGTCTTGATGTTGTCTAACCATTATTCGGTGTGCGTAGTAGTTCATTGAGCTAACTTTATTATTTCTGTAATCACCTAAAAAAATAAAATGCAATACGAAATTAAAATCTATACATACAGTAAGAAAGTAAATAGATAATTGTCAAATTTACCGGTATTTGGATCATACTGATTGATATTAAGGTGATATTCATCTTGTCCTTGCCAAAATATCAATGGATATTGTAGTGCGTCATATGAACGGTGTAGATCCGAAATCGTACTGACAGTGTTGTCTCGCCGTGTAATGTTTATAGATCTTTTGTCAACTGGATCACCAACCATGATAACAGCAACCTCATCAACAGTTGGAGCGTTGAATCTACCAGCATGTTCACCTAATGGTACTTTGTCGGCTTTTATGACGATTTGATAATTGTCATTTTGCAGTCGTGGCGAAACTCTTTTGATCAATTGAATTAGTTGATTGTGATCTTCTAAAAAATTTTCCAATAATATCACAATTGCTCTTTCCTCTGCTTGTTCAATAAAATTATACAGGCACCGAGTCGTCACGCGCTCTTCACAATCGCCCATAAAATAAAAAGGTATCGACATCTGTCAGTTTTATGACTGCCAAATAATAACAGACAAATAATTAGCAATAAATTAAAATTGCGACTATAATTTGAGATTTAAACTATCCTATCGCTCAAGTTGGATCGAACTGCATATGGTGTGCAAATTTTATTATAATCGGTTAAGTGGTTCAGCCGTCCATTGAAGATAAACATTGTGACACGAGATTTATATATATTAAGATATGCACATATTAATGTGAATTAATTACACAGGTTTAGCGTCGTTGTGGCACCATTTGTGTGCACTTGTTGAGTCCAACTTCCCCACGTCCTTTATTAACCTAACCTAACAACCTAAATAGTAATCTAAAAAGTTATTTTGGGAACCATGTCTATATTGTATTTGAAATTGCACGGCCATTTTTATATAAAATCCACTTAGTTTTAGGATTGCTTATTAAAAAAAAAATGTTTCTCGAGCCGCGTGTTCGAACTGTCGTCTCCCGTCCTCGCACCGTGCGTTTAACCGTGTTCTCAAACATCAAAACGGTTTCTATTATATTTCGAATTCGTTTTTCTTGTATATATACATATTTTTCCGATATTTTCTACTGATTAATGTTTTTTTTTATTAATATTGTAAACTCGAAAATGACGCCAGTATTTATAAATACACCCTGTGTTGAAAAAAAAAACGTGTTGATTAAATACGTTTTTTTTTTAAATGTAATTTACTTTTATCTACAAAGTAGGCTTTTCTTACGTTTTATGTTACTTATCCTAACAAACAACAAAACCTTTTTTATCATATTGTTTGACGTTATCAAATTAAGACTCCTAAAAAGGTGCCTTTCCTTAAAACACTTTTTTAGGTTATACAACGTAATAAAAGTTGGTTAAAAACAAATGCTGTGCTGTTTCAAAACGTTACGGAACTAATAACTGATAAATAAAAAACGTAGACCATTTTAAAATGCTCATTATTTATTATGCCAACTTAAAAACTTCATAAATCTTCCGAATACTTCCGTTTTCTAAAGCCGTAGGCATTTTGCTCTCCACGAACTCACATTCAGAAATCGCCTAATGTACAGTCAAGTGCAAAAGAGTCACTCACCCCGAAGGCGATAACGCTAATGTCATTAATGCCACGCGTATGGCGCTGAGGCAAAAAAAATATTAAAAAATACAGTATGTCCCCAGACCATTCCCGAATTTATTATATTTTCAACAGATGGTGTCAATTCAGCCAGCGCGCGAATTCCAATACCGCACCGATTGGTAATGGCCTTGACACCGTTACGACGTACGGTGACAGCTTGCGCTCACAACAAAGACATTAATACATGACCCTTTTACTATTTTCCCGCAAAGTTTCCTTTTTTTTCTCGGTAACCACGATCTATTTTGAAATAGTTTCTTAATAATGTACTGGTCTTGGGACACGATGTATGTTATATCTAAGAATCGTGCTGCTTTCTGGTAAATTTCAGTCTATGCTGAGAAACTCATTTGTAGGGGTAATGTCTAATTGACCCTTTTCATTAGTCGGTCATTAATTTCCTCGTTGAGGTTGAAACAGACCAACGCGAGTTACGCCAGTCCCTTTGTTAGCATTCATTTGGAATTTTTGTGTTCAGAAATGATTGATGCTCGTAGAGCGAGTACATAATAAATCGTATTATATCATCGAACAAAATGTAAAGGTCTTTAACTATATACTAATATGTAATTAATATATAGATTCTGGCACAGGCTTCGGTGGAAATTCGAGTGGTTCTAATATAAATTAATATGTTGCTTACTTAATTAATATTTGTGTGATTTTTCATTAAAATGTTGTCCCTTTATTATTCCTTTATATTTGGTAATATTGAACGTAATATGTTTGAGCGTTGAAGGTTAAATATGGCATCGGATAAACTTGTGTATTTAGGATAGATTGTCCGAATATTGAATTACCAGGCCTCAAGCGGAAAAAAAACGCAAGAAGTTCTTATGAAGAGATTTTTGTTTATTACGGTCATGTCCGTACATGCGTATGATTGCTCTCAATGCCACGCTACCACAGACGAAAAACTGCAATAATTATTGTCAAAAAGTAGGCACATTTGTGACAGCTCAGCTGTCATTTGAATTTGTCAAGTTGAATCTAGTGGAATCTTGTGCGCCGTGAAAGTTAACGCCTCTCTCTCTACATATTCAACTTAAAACTCAAACTCGGTTATTGAAAAACTGCCGCCGATTTTCCGAGAGTTTTAATATCTTTCTTGGAGGTTTAGATCCATATCTATCATTTAAAAGGAATCTTAAAATATGAACAATTACGAATGTTATATTTTGCGTTTGTAGATTCAATATTTAATTATGGCATTTTGAGTTATGGCAATACTTTTAAAACATTTTTAAAAACATAAAAAAAATACCGATTAGAGTTTTAAAAATAATTGTTTCTAAATAAATTAAATTAAAATATATGAGTGATGATCTCGGTTTATTTAAATATTGTAACATTCTCCCGGCAAACGTGATGTTTATATACAGAATGGTGGACCACTTCTTTAACACGTTTAAAACACTTGTTCAACATACATATATAGTACGCGGCAATACAAAATTAAATGTTGTTTATACCTGCATTTAAAAATGTTTACTGTAAACGAGCGTTGCAATTCATTGTACCATTCTTTTTTAATAATTTGCCAAGATCTTTTACTAAATCTAAAAAAATTAAATATGAAGTTAGAAATATTTGCTATGAAATCGCACGAAAACACTCTTTAATTGTTTGTAACGTGTTAATTATTATTTTAAAATGTATTATAAGTATACTTATTTTTGGTTTGTAATGTACTACTAAGATTTAAAAATGTATCTCAATGTATGAATATGTAAAGGACGTGTAAAATACAGAAAAAAAATAATCTGAACATAATTCACAATTAATATCTCTATTTTACACACCTGGTTTCCAGCAGATAAGCCTTGGGCTTGGCTGGTACATAAAAGGAAGGAATTGTAAATTTTGAAGAATAAACTAAATAAATATAACTAAGTAGCGGCGCTCGCAAAGGTGAAATCTTTGCTAGCAGCATATTGAAAAAATTAACATTGGTTTTCCCATATTAAAAATATTTTTTATATTTTTCGAATTTTAAAAATCAGTCACTCTGGTATTTTTCATGAAGAATTATTTAAAATTTTAAAATCGGTAGTGAAATCATTGAACATGTGGTCCCAGACATTCCTTCAAATATGAAATTAATTCCAACTACATTTACGACAATGCTCTCTGTTATTGATATTCAAATCCTTCAAATAGATGTCTGTATTTTTCATGCAATTTATCAAGACTTTAGACGCAGGTAAATATTTTATTGAATGCATACAAAAATCGAGAAAATAAAACTTCAGCGACATAGTTAACTATACTATATATAACATATAACATATATATAACAACGACTATATAACATATATAGACTATAAGTAATTTTATATATTTTCTCTGTTTAGTTTAGTTTTTTTTTCTGTATATTTAGCCCATAAATTATAAGTAACACAATTATTAGAATTATATATTTAATAAATGTATATTGTATGTAATATATATTTTATATATATGTATACAATATTATGCACTATTTATTATATGTATTATATTTTGTAATTGCAATGCAATGCAATGTAAATGCAATTATGATATTTATCCTATGATCCCCTTTGTATTAGTAACGTCTCGCGAACGTAATAATATTTCATTTTTTCTGCAACTTCCTTTTGGCTGCTCTTAGAACAGGTTTTTTTAACCTAGTTAGAGTAGCCATGTTACTTCAGAGCAACAATAAATGACTGGTGTTTAATTTGTCTATATTATATTAATTTAATTCATTCAGTGTTATTATATCATTTATTGTTGTAACATCTTATTGTACCATATTGAATAAAATAAAATAAAAATAAATAAAAAATAGTTATTTCATAAAGATGCGAATTCAACTAAGGTATTTAAAATACATTGATTCTGTCATGTTTATCTACTAAACCGCCAGTGTTTTTATTTCTACGCGGATCTAAATGAGATGAATGCTTAAAAACCACGCCCAGGACAGAGAAGAATTCTTTCGGGAAACGGCCTTTTGAGTGCTTAAATCCAAAAACAAACTGGCGAAAATAATACTACAAGTGCCAGTGATACCGACGAAATCTCTGAACGCCGACATACTCCGAAACGAGTGCATAGCTCGTTTCATTAATCCCGCGGTAACTACGTATTATTTATTCTGTGATCTCGTGCGGGGCGGTTGACAAAACCATCCGCTGATGAGACGCGCCCGCGGCGTTTTGGCGAAATAATCATAATATGCCGGACCGGCGCGGCGTCATTAAGCAATTAATTTCGGATCATGCCGGACCGGATTGCCCAATAAGCAAGCCCACGGAATAAACCGGCTATTTGCGCCGGCAATGCCAAATCGATCCACGGATAATGACGATCATTTTGACATATTAATACAGCGGCCTATAGCTATTTATGTGCACAATATATATACAGGTGAACTTTTTCTCGTGCTTATTCTTTTATTCTATACTTTATACTGATAAGTAAAAAAAATTAAGTAAAAAACAAAATCCTATCAGCGTTTAAACGCATAGTTACTCCTCGTCGCGCGATCCAGACCTTCCCTTGCGGCTAGGGGACGTTTCCTGGGATATTATTTATTTTGAATGGACAAACATATGTCAGAATTAAGAAAGCTTGTTCAATTTGGTGTGTAGAATAACCCCATAAAAGAATGTGCATGAGAAAAAAGTTAATCCTGTATATTGCGCACTAGCTGCTCAACCCTAGGCTTTGCCTCGGCTTAGAAGCTAGGCCCTACGCGATGGCTCATGCCTGTAGCACTCGGAATGGGTATCTCCAGTCCTCTATCCTCCTAGAAATAGTCCTCTATCCTCTAGAAATAATCAGTGTTTTCTTATTTTTGAAGAAGAATTTAAATATTAATTTTTAACTCTGTAACATCGTTTGTGTGTGAGATTTAAGTATCCTTTTCATTAACTGGATTTTCGAAAAATTATGAAACACGTATTTGTTATTTTTTTAAGTAATATCTAAATATTAATTTTCAACTTTGTAAAACCTTTTGTTTTTTGGGGAGAATTATTGTATCTTTAGTCTATGATATATATTCGTTAAATTTTCACCGTTTTTATCATTATTATTGCCCTTTTAAATCATTCTTTTACTACTTTAATGAAGTTTGACCGTATTTCATAAGCGCACAGATGGTTAGCTGAGAGTGAAAGGCTTTCATAAAATTCCTGTATTTAAACCAGCGTGCATTACCTCAAGCGATGCACTTATCGGTACTAATTTTCCTTTGGGAATTCTGGCTATGTCGTTTGAAAAAATTCAATCTGTAAAAATATTAAAAAGATTTCGTTTTTTCCAAATGTCAATATACTGCCAGACTTTCATATAATATAAACTTAGGGCGAACGAAACAAATGATTCCTAATAATGATCGGTTTTTTGGTAAATTTCGATCATATCTAATATTATTTTTTTACAAATTTCAATATATCATTTAAATACGTTGTTATTTATAGTTAGTTACTTGCTAAATAGTGCTTAATACTAAAATGTTTAATAATTCAATAGATTGTTGACTTCTTTATATATTTACCATGCGTTAATTTTTTTCAAAAATGTCTTTAAGTTCTATTTCCTTTATATAATGAGGTAGAGTTTGGGACCTAACATTCGCCTATGCGTATGTGTACGGGAAATAAAAGAAGTGGTTATTATTTATTGAGTTTGAATGTTTTGTCAATCGCGTCTGGACTTTTTTGTTCCGTGACAGGTTGAGTCTCGTAGTGACACGACGGATCTCTTCCGCGGTCTTCAAGGCTGTACTCCGATCGCGACAAAGGCGGGCGACGCGTTGAACGGACATCACGTGCCGTTTGTTGTATTATTGCCGATAATGAACGGCTAATTCGGCGTGATATTGTCATCCGAAATATGTACACCAGAAATGAGCTGGTTACGTTAAGTGGAGCAAGGCGGATTTTGAAAATATTTTCAACTGTCAATTTGTTCTATTTCTGACGTGTTAAGGCGCTACCAGTCCCTAAAACGTGTTTTGTAACGTATTTTGGTGCATTTTGTTGAAGTTATTCCCAACAAATGGCTAAAACTAAAAATACCACAATATTCTACATATATTAATTTAGTAGTTTGCTTAAAAAAAAAACGAAATACACCTTATTATAGTAATGAAAATAAATAAATAAGAAAGTGTTGTTTTTTTCTTGCAACGATTTTCTTTTAAGTTGTGTAAGTGACGCGAACCTAATTTTTCTTTCTAAAGATAGACAATATAATAATCTAGGACATTACTTAAAAAAAAAACATTTTTTTCAAATGATAATAATTATTTAAATACAAAAAACATGTTTCATCGATTCCAAATGTAACGAATTCGCGCTCGGCGAGTATATCCGTCTCTTTTCTACACGTCAATGTTCGAATAAAGCCTACTCTTTCTAATCTCAAGGACAAATGCGTCCCGGGGCGCCTTAAACTTAATTTTTTTCTTAAAAACACTGATAGATAGGGCGTATCATACAAACCTGTCTTGAAAACGCGACACATGAACTGCGCGGATACATATTGACCGAATTAGCTTACGATCGTAAGATTTCTAGACACATCGTTCTCAATATGTAGCTTATGTAGTTAGGATTGCATGTCTTCTTCCGTCTCTCTCCAATTTGAAGCAGGACTTCAAGGAGGAATCCGTTATGGACTTTGTGAAAAAGCTCACGAGGAAAATGTTTTTGAAAACCGACCGTTCTAGCCATTCACCTTCGCCACCGGATGTGAGAAGGGCTTACCCGCGTGCCGCCCTTATGGATGCAAACCCACCTGTTGCAGTTCAGGAAAACAAATGAGGAATACATTAACAAATACACATATGAAATCTCCCTTCAATCTTGAAGGACTCAAGCTATATAAAGGATCCCCTTATCTGATGCATCGGGCAAGTTCTAATCGGTCGGTATGCATCTAAAAGGGCGAGAGGCGGGTTTCCCTTTAAAAAATATTATTGTTTAACTCGACAGGCTATTTACCTAGTGAAAATATCCTAACTATTATAATTTACTAAAAATAACATTGCTAACAAATAATAATGAAAAAAAGTATTATCTTTTTTTAACAAGTTTAATGCGAAGTCTCGCGGGGGGGGGGCAGATTCGGTTACCTTTTGACCTAGCATATGCACACAATGTGCATATGTTTTTTAGTTACAATATTCAATGTGGATTTATTTTTAAATAATAATTAATGAATTTCTTGGTTTTTTTTCAACCTTCACTTTTGAAAGAAATCTTTGGCACAAAGTTGCAGAAGTTCTGACATGAACATTGCTAGAGACCAACCTTTTTTTCGTTGATCTTACTTATTTATTTATTTATTTATTAAAATATCCAATATACAATTAATATTATGAAATAGATCCAGATCCATGGCCCCGGATCCAGTGGGGGGGGGGGGGAGGGGTCGCAAAATTCATATGTTCGGAAAATAATGTTTCATTATCCAGGGCGCGTCGTACTGTCAATTGCTTATAATGTTTATTTATTTATTTTCTTATGGGAAAACACACAGTAATAACAATAATATTAAGAATTAAGAATTAAGCAGATAACAAAACCGATTATGGATTTCCTACATATTCACAAACATTATACAGTTTTATACAGTAGATATGAAGACTTCAAACTAAATTGATGCAAATCAATTTATTAAAATACAAACAAGCAGGTATACATTCGTATGAGGAGCATGTGATGTATGTGGGTGCGTTTGCGCGTGTGGTTGAGGGTGTGTGTGTTTGTGTGTGAGGGTGCGTGTGTGAGTGCGTGCGTGTGTGGGTGTGTGAGGAAAAGAGAGATTTTGATGGCGGTTTTTACCCCGGTTTCAAACAATCGTAGATCTGGGACTGCTAAGAGACCGCTAATTCAACTCCTGATTAACTCCTCCATGACCTGTGACTTAATAGTTCAACTCCTCCATGACCTGTGGCTCAATGGTTTCGATTATTCGGTGCTGTTTTGGATTCCGTTCGACGCGAGGCATGTGCAGCATTTGTAGTCATTGGAAAAGTTAGCAGGTAAGAACCTACATCCCGCGCTGGTCATGTAGATCTGTGCGCCGCGGGCATCCAAAAGCAAAAAACATTTGTCCGGTTGGCAGTCGACAAAGAGGCTGCGATGCTGATTTCAACCCGGAATAGGAGGACTGAGCGTGTTGCATAAAACACCGCTTACACCACAAGGAAATTTACATATTTCTTATTAACATTCAATTCAGTTTCAATATTGCCAGAAGCCATACAAGAAGCCAGATTCCCGATAAATAATTGGTCCTGCAATTTCAGGTATTATTCGTGAAGACGTTATTTAAAAATTGATGAAGGTTTACGAGAAAAAAAACTGTTAACTGTTAGTTGTAAACTGTTAGATAGTTATCGCGTTGTTCTACGGTTTTTTTACTTCGCCGGTTTCTTGAAATAAACCTAATTTTATTGTTAATAGACGAATTTTCCGCAAATAGAAAATGTGTCTCCTTGACATTTTACCCCCCAAGATTTTTTCCAGATCCGCCCCTTTTCCTACTTCTAGAAATTTGCAATTTTATACCAAGCAGTCCTAATTATTATAGATAACATCTAAACCCAACTCCAAAAAAACTCTAAATTAGCCAAAACTTTGTTGAAAAGATCATCAACCTAAAATTAAACTTCTTTTAGGGAGAAAAAATCTGTTTAATTTCTTTTTATCCTAGAACTATTCGTGAATTCTTAAGATCTATAGTTAGCCCCTTTTCCCAAACAAAGACTATGTTTGAACGTAGATTGGTTTCTAAGAAAACACCTGCAAATCACTTGTTAATACCAGCAATATCACCGGAGCTAGTTCCGGTTAAAATATTAAATAGTTAAAATATTGTTATTAAAGAAATAAAAAAATAAATAAACTGGAAACAGCTGAAAGTAACAACTGCACGGAGCTTTAGGGTAATAACGCTCAATATTTAGGGTTTCAATGACATTTAAAAACTTCTGTTTTCGCGACTGTTGCAAAATTATGAATAGCTGATGGTGTAATGCGTTCACGGGCCAAGTAGGAAATTCGCAGTGAATTGGCCCCTAGGGCCACCTAGTGTAAGAGGGCCGCAATCTCTTCACTCCATCGCAATTGCTGCAAATTTTACATTTATCCTTGTTGAAAGCACACCGTCTGAAGTAAATCCCGTCACTTTGACTGAAACTAGCAACCAAACAGCTGAATTCGTCAGTCTTTATAAAAAAGATGAAGTTCTGGGTGCAACAGTTTGGATTGAGAATTAAGGGGACTAACATCTTTGAAAATCTGTGAAATTCGCTTTTTTGTAGCATTCAGGTATGTAGGCGCCCTAAATCAGTATCGGAGATCAACCCTGAAGATCTTTTGCTAATTACATCGAAGCTCATATTCGCTGAGAATGTGTAATATGGTTTCTGGAATAAAATAGCCAAATATGCACTGGTTATTTATTGATAATGTTGCAGCAGTCAGGAACCACTTCATTTTATTGACACTATAAAAATAAACCTGCATAAGCTGCATACAGGCTGTACTTAAAATCACTACTGTCCTTTTGGATCTATGACTATGATCTATGTCAACAACTGAACCGATCTCACAAAAAAGATACATATTAAAATAAAGATATTATAAAAACACCAAGGTCGAAAACAGCCAGTATTTAGTACCGCTCCCGGATCTTCACTTACTTTCTTCCCTTCTGTGCCCAACGCGACGGACATATAATGTTCGCAAACATTCGAACGGTTTTAATTAAATTTGAAATTTGTTTTTCTCATAATTGGGGAAAATTTATTTATAAAAATATAAAAAATATATTTTGCTGATAATTGTTTGATTGCTGATATAGAAAAAAGGTCAGTATATATTGGGAATTACTAACGGTTCGAATTCATTTTAACGAAACATAAATATAATATAAATAAAAAAAAATTGAAGGCTTTTAGGTAAGCAAATGTTATGGTGGTTCAACAATGTTAGGATAAATATTAATTTCGATTCATTTAGACCCTTTCTTCTATAGCAGGCATTTGGAAATCATTCGATATTTAATTATAAAAAATATATGCTTAGATACCTTGATCTTATTGTAAAAAATGTCTTAAACATAGTAAAGGCAGATTTTTAAAATTCAATTCTATTTCTAAGTAATTTAATAAATGATAAACTGCTGATAGTTCTATTCTAGTTGAATTGCTCTCTATTAGAGCCTTAGGAAATATAGTGATTGAAAGGCCAACGAAGGGTCTAAAACATAGAAAAGTTTGTTTTTTTAAATTTCTATATTATGTAGCTGTAATTAAATAGAAACCAACAATTGCTTACGCAGAGAGTAAAACCTGACGCCCTATGAAAATAAAGCACCTAATATTCAAGTATATATGCTTCACCTTAAGTGGGTTCGTTAAATTATACGGACACAGATATAGTATGTAGGTATTATGTCGTAACATATGTGGTTATCTTATCCCTCAGTGCTTAAACAATGATCACACTTAACAGGATCCATTACTTTTTATTGTTAATAATTAAAAACCATTTGTAGGCCGTGTAAACCTCGCACCTGCTAAAATATGTGTCGCGATACTGATAATCTGCCCAGATACCTTCCTCATCTGCTTATGGATCTGTTTCTTCCTCAGCCGAGGCACCAACCATTAATAAGGCCACTTACGCTGTTCGGAGGATTTGCTTTTTACGCGGTAGTACGTGTGTGTATCTACCCCGCGGAAGAGCGGGCCATTATTAGTACAGCGATAAGTTTCCCTATTTTTCTACCATCAGTATTAACAGCTAAAAAGTACTTATATAATCGACGGATATAATCTGTAGGTATCTAAATACACAAAATTTAATTAACATAACAACGTTTAACGCGTGATGCTGGATATATTAATTAAAAAACTAATTTCATATCATAATGCTGATATGATAATACGATGATATAATAATGCGATTTAATATAATAAAGTTAGTGGGGAAACCCCGGGGTTAGATAGTGGGGTCGTAGTGGGGAAACCCCACTACGACAACTAACAGGTAAACCAACGTGTAGGTACTTCAGGTGACAGATGGTGTACCTAGACCAGTCTTCGTTTAGCTGTTGAAGAAGGGGCCACGGAGCTCCGAAACGTCCAGCAGAGGTACTCACCCAATCTCTATCTTCTTCTACTTTTTTTCTCCATCTGTTGACTAACAATAATAAGTGTTTAAACAACCGAAAAATCTTTTAAAGTATTATATATATAATTGATTTGTAAAGGTATATGATTATTATTTTTTAATAACGCCAAGTCGCAAAGGTAAATGACACAATCTTTGACAATATTGAAAAATTTTGAAAAGTATATTAATTATTTGATAAAGCGAAGGATCGCAAAATAATTACAAAGGTACTTAAGAGGTCCTGTACTTATCAGCGCAGGATGTAGGTTTAAACGGGTGTTTAGCACCTGGTTAGATGGACACGGCGAAGATTCCGACTTCTTACCAAATGCGAATTTAGATGAGCTATTTGATTATGTGATTTTTATTACCTTATTACTACTTTTGTTGATGTCTAACTTTATCTATCTATGAATATAGTTCAATAATGTAAAGATATGTAATCTGCTTTCTAGTGAAGAATATTATTAAATATTGCAACTGTTAAGTTGTAATTTTGTTTCCTGCCTCCCATAACTAGACAAACAAACGAACGAAATATTAACAGATAATAATATTGCATAAATAAATAAATAAATATTATTATTAGCCGAATAAAGGCCACGCCATCGAGCAAAAAGGGTCTCAAAAAAATAATATCGAAAGAAAGTTAAGTTTGTAGGTTAAGGCGAGGAGGCCGTAGGACCTGTTAATTAAATCGGCATGTGAGAATAATTCGCTCGAGATTCGTTTTTCAGTCGCGAGGCGAAAGGCCACTTTCCAAAAATAGTTACTAAGGGCCGAAACGAGATCGAGTCGCGGTTAAACCCGTCGCGGGCTCACTTTCGATATGGGACCCGCGCGACTGTGTCGGGATCCACAGTCGGGGAATTGACTCGAGGGTAAGTGAAACTGTAGTTGACCGCGCGCAGAAAAAAATCCTATACGCACTGCAAGAAGTTCCTGTAGACACAGTGACAGCAAACATTTTGTTGCACTTGCAGTTCGATTCTGATTAAAGTTATTTATACGCACAAACGCAGACTATTTGATTACAGTTACTAAAGTTTTTTGTGAGCTCTACCAACGTTTGGTACGCCTGACCAAACTCCAGTCAGTATACGAGTACATAAACAAACTACTTTGTAAGCACTTTCGAACTGTTCGGTAGAGAAACAAAATGGCAGAATGGGTCATATACAATTATTTTGGGCCCTACTCAACTAGGCTATATGTGCTCAGGGGAGATGGCGGTAATGAAGTATTAAAAATGATATATAACCATGTGCGGATTCGAACCCGTGACCTTTGGGCTAATACGCCAACGTCTTAACCACTAGACTACCACGATCTCTAATGTAGAGTCGATGCGAGTCTAGTACTGATTGGTTGACGTAACAAAACACTTTTTTGTAATGTTTTCCCAATTTTTTATTTGAAAGTGCATCTACCGATTGCAATACAGCATTATAATGTGTGCGTAACTGTTTGTTTAAATACTGCATCAAAAGATTTTGTTTGCTACAGGGTATGAAAAAGTTTTGTTAGGCATACGATTTATTAATCTACAGGAATTGGTTTATACTACACTACTACACTTGGAATAAACTAAAATATACTTCGGTTGAGCCTACTAAAATTCAGTAGCCACAACAAATTGGGTCGTCCTCACAGAGAGAATGAGTTGTGAGTAACTGATACCGTACCTTTTGTGTTTTGACGTTAGATTTTACGCGATTTTGTGCCACATTGTAATTTTTTATTTATTTATTTAAAATTTTTTACTTTCTAAAACTATGTACATATTTAGCAATATTTATAACAATACTGCATTTAACGCGTAAATTTATCGTTGTGCAACTAAAAACAGCTCCGTAGCTGGGCGAGGTCTTGAGCTGTTTTGATGGGCGATAAACCATTAAAAAAAATTTTAGGTCAAATTGGTCATTTTAATATTTTTTTAAGGTGTTCGTAAGGAGATGGTTTACTAAATGGACAGTTCTCGAAGGACCGGGAACCCTCCCGACGGGCCTGCCAACAAGTTTGCGTGGGTGCGGTTCCCCAATACTTCTCCCGGGAAAACAACACTTCCCTCTTCCCTTTTAGGGGAAATAGCTTCTCTGCGGTTGTTCCCCCGCTCGCTGATTATCTGCACACTAATTAACCTTAACAACAACGCAACATGTATAAATTAAGCTTATTATTGTTTCATCTGTATTGTGTTGTCCCATTTGCACCATCATTGTAATTCTGCATTGTTTTTATTTTGTTATTCTGCATTGTTTTTATTTTTTTTTGTTATTCAGCGTTTTTTTGTTTTATATATGACCAAACACGAATGTTATAATGCTTCTAAGAAAATAAATAATGGCTATTCATTGGTTGGGCAGATATACAGACTTGGTCTTTAAAACTGCTCGGTCTAGAAAATTTTAAGGTTAATTGCTATTTATATTTTTTAATAGCGTTAATAATATTAATCTGTTCATTTAAAAATGTGTTTTATTACATTAAGAATCTGCTCCGCATCGTTGACAAGGAAAATTATAAACATTAGAATTAATGCAAATTAAATGATGATACTGTAAAAACACTATTTTTACCATATGGTTTTTGTTAAGCGTTGATTAGAGATATTTTTGTGTGTCTTGTTGCAAAACAGCTTCGAAAAATAATATCATAATGGTGTTAGTTTTTAGATTTTTTAGATTTTAATAATTAGATTTAATACATGAATATAACAAACAAATATACCCACCGATATTTGTACAATAAAAATGTAACCATATATCTTCGTGTTATGCTAATAAAATAGCAAATATAATCTGCTTTGAAACAAACGGATATTGTTAATACTAATCTGTTAAATAAATAGATATTAATAGATAGTGGATGCCATATCCCCGAAAATATTTACAAATGCATCTTTACACAAACATACACTCGCTGATAAACTCACCATCTCACACACCACACCCGCACTTAGTTTACTTATTTGTGAGCACTTAAATAAAAAATAAAAACATGTTTTTTTTACTTCTCGCTATTTTTCACAGCTATGGATATTAACGTGTTATCTTATACTTTGTCTTTTTATCCCTACTTTTCCTGCAGATAATATTTGATCTTTTTGTGTAAAAGAATATCATGGCCTAAATAGCTGTTCAAATGCTGTATTTAGCTGTAGATAACAGAGATACAATGTGGGACACACCTTCTGTCCTGAGTTTTTGATGGCAGTTCTTCGTTCGCGCACAGCAGACACCGTACTGATACGCAGTGATGGATGTTAAATCTTTAATGTCGTACATGTCATAAATAAATTTGATTTATATGAAATTGTCAATACTTAGTTGATAGTTTGAGCGGCGGACTAGCGGCGGCTGTGCTCGCCGTATTGGCATGCTTTCATAATATAACGACACGCCGATATTTGCTCTGATTGCTCGCCAGGAATTTACGAATCATTTTTTCCTCCGCTTTGGGCCGTCGTTAAAAGACGGGCTGGGCCGACCTGCGTGCCTCGGTCAGCCGTCGCCAACCTTGTATCAGTTAATACATCGCTTAACACATATCAATCACGCGTAGATATGTTTGTATTACTAGGCGCAGTAATTAAAGGATCATTGGCAGTTAACCTTAAAACAGATCAGTTATGTAGTCTAACGAGCTAAATTCTCGATAGTTTAAAATTCTGTTATGAATAGTCGTGTTCTTTTGACAAAAAATAAGAAAGGTGAAGTGTATTTGTTCTACGACCCTACTTTAAAGTATAATTTCCAGTTTCATTATGGTTTATTTTAAAATTATTAATCTTTTACAAATGTACTGCTGTTAACTCACATTACAATAAATAAATGAAACAAAATTATTCGATTAAATTAACTTTAATGGCCAGTTGACATAAATATTATTTTGTTAGAATCAAAACTATATGAAAGCTTTTTTTTATCAAAAACGTAAACGTTTTTAAAACAGAAAACGTGAATTAATGATTATTTAAAAAATCAATCAATGTATTTCTTAATTTGTACAGGAAAGCGCAAATAAATCTCTAAATACTTTGGCCCTTGGCAGGTGTCATAGCCGCGACCCGTGACCGGGACGAGACTTTTGGGCAAAGCATTGAGTGGCTATTTTGCATTTGACTGTACTTTTTTTTATACCAAAAAGCAAATTTAACATTTTCGCCTGAATAAAAGGGTCCGTTGTCAGTTGTGTCGTCTTCGTCTTTTGAGATGCGAAAGGGAGTTCGCCGGGAACGAAACGGGGGGGGGGGGAGATTTTGGTGTCATCTCTTTTGTTCGCCATTCTCTGTTTCTCCTCAGCGGGTCAACATCTAAACTATTACATATAAATGTGCCATGTTTAACTCACTGGAAATATCGTCGTCTCGTAAGATAGCACTAGGAAGGTCTTTGTATAAGGTGCTATAATATTTTTGAACGCATTAAATATACAGGATATATTTAAATCCACTAATGTCCTTTTTGTTGAAGAATAATTAAAAATTAATCAGTAAAAAATAATAGAAATCGTTTTAATTTTTAAGAACGCATTACGCGAGGTCGTGCAGCGACCGCCCAAGAACTTCAAAGTACGCATAAAAACAAAGATTATACCTACATTTCATATCAGCAAAGTGATCAAGCCACCTCGGAGAACACGTATTAACGTTATAGTTTGATGTATTCAAAACCAAGTTGATTAAAAACATTAGCATTTTTTTGCATTATAGTATTATTAAATTGTACTTACTCGTTACTAACAAAATAAGCCTACATCAATAATTATTATAGCATTGTTTATTTTAGAGATTGCGCGTATTCAGTAACGCATTAATATACTAAACCAAATGACCGAATATGTAGGTACTCTAAAAAGTTTAGGACCCCTGCAAAAGTGTCGATGGTAGAAATTAACGTTACGAAAGAGTTAAGTTGCGGACGCAACGATGCCGCGGCCGTCGCTTTAATATCTCATGTTTTATATGGCCAACGCTAAATTGGCAAACGGCTAGGATAGGTCCATAATTATTATTGTCATTAGGGTTTTAGCTGGTTTTAGGAGTGCCCAGTCCGCTTGTATATTTATAAACCACCAATTCCAGAACTTTCGGTGACCAAATATATTAATACTTTACTTGGTGCATTTCTTCGCCAGCAAATTCCTCCCATATTCTAAAACAGCGGTGCTCAAACTTTATTTTTGCTTACCACTTATGTGTGTTATGGATTGGACTGCGAATTTTGTAGCTGAAGCGCTTTTGAGGAAGAAATAGAGAATCGAGAATTCGTGGCAACCGCAACAACAGCTTGGTTTACCAATTGGTGCTTCGAAACCAGTTCTGATCTTGTCAAGAGCAGCCCATGCTCCTCCGTGGAGATCGAATCCTGCAACTTTTTGTAATAAAAAATAAGTTATACATAAATAATAAAACAAATATTAAGGAATTAACCGAACCGAACCGAATCATTTTATCAACGTTAATTATTGTAATAATTTAGAATAAAGATTTATTATATTTCTAATTTTAATCGATTGTTTGATAATAGAATTATTGTTTTTTTTTATTATTATTTATAGGTACTCGTAAAATGTTTATATTAGGCACATTGTATAATTATATTAGTAGTGTGGATATGGTAGGTATCTAGGGATATCTGCTGTTAAAAATAATATACAAATTCAGAGAATTTTAGAGATCATGGTAGCCTAGCGGTTAAGGCGTTGGACTACTGACGCAAAAGTCTCGGTTTGAATCCGTAGATGGTCATACCATTTTTAACGTTTAATTACCTCCATCTTCCCCAACTCTAGCTCAGGCACATTTGGCATAGTTGAGTAGGGCCCAAAATAATTTAATGTGCCCTAAGGCATAGCAATAGCAAAAAAAATAGTTCTATACGAGACCCCTACACAGACAGTGCTTAGTGGATGCAGTGTGATTGGTCACGGTGAGCCAAGATATTTTGATATCCTCAATAGTTGTTGTTTTCTGAAATAAATAAATAAAATAATTTTTTAGCGAGTTACCGCCAATCTTATAAGGTTGATGGAATTTGTGTCCTTTAAGGACTAATAATAATAATTAATAATTGCTTAAAGGATTCGAATAATAAAATTTGGAGTAATATTACTTCGCCTATTGTCTATTTTTTATTATAAAAATAACAATTGTATTATTGTATCAGAAGAAAAATTAACATTTAACTAACTGCTTTAGTTTGAGTTTATCAATGCGCGCCCGTGCGCTGGGTTGTTGCATTCGAGCCACCCACGCAAGAACCCGCTTGCCCCAATAACCCGACCCAGAATGGCCACCTCTAATTACCATCACCGACAAAGAAGATCGATAGAAAAAAAACCTAATTGAATGCTCAAAGAGTTGCATAATAGAAGTCGGCCGCTATAGGCGCAATTGCGGTGACCACAAGTTACAAGCAGCTAAAACTATCGCTTTTAAACAATAATAATTATTATAAAAAGGCTAAATTATTTTCCTAGGACATCATATGACGTCCTATTTTTATAGCGATTTATTTTCGCTGCTTGATAATATGTTTACAAGAAAATATGTTAAAATATTACATATAAGTCTTCATAATATTACTTGGTTTTATATATACAATTATATAATCAGCAGTTTCCTAAATTCTCAGACTCAAGAATGTATCAAATACATAAATTCTTTGTCGCATGAGGTGGACATTTAAAAAATACTCGAATCTGTTGACACTGCGTTAATTTATGACGCATAATGACGAATTTTATGTAGCGTCGGCATTATTTTAAGAGGATGTTGGCAACTTGTTCAATCTTAATCTTTAACATCTTAAATCGTTAATTCAAGGACCGTAATCATGAGTGAATAACTGAATGATTTCTTAATTTTCTAGTTGATAAATATAGCACATTTTTTTTATACATACTTGATTTTTTTTTTAACAAAACACCTTTACATTTCTCCGTGAAAAAAGCATTCTATACAATACACAATAGTTTCAATAGGTTAACGTAGATAAGAGAAAAGTATTTCGTATTGCATTTATATATTAAACTACACCTGTATATATAAAAATTACACCTATGTAATATATTATTTTATTTACCTATCATCCTTACCTATCCATCCTTGATTGTCTATTTATCTATATAGATTTTATTTTTAAAGATTATCTCTATACATAGTGTCTTTCTTTCTATGAGCCTTTAAACGAATGAATGCTTAAGGGGACTACAGTTGTTGCCTGCGAAAAGAAACTTTGCACGTTGAACGGAAAGGTGTAAATTCTATGAAGGGCATAACGGCATTTATAACACAAATCGCAGCCTCCCATTTTGTACGAAATATTGATAGCATTTAATCTTTTTTTTTTGTAAATAAGAGATACGTTTTTTTAATAATAACACGAAAACATATATTTTCCGAAAATCTAAAAACTTATAACAAAATTTATAACAAATTATAATTTTCATATTTAAAAACTAAAAAAAAATCTACAATTTTAGGCAAATTTTCTCCTCCATTTTATTGTCATCATAAAACTATTTATATTTTGTATGGGATGTTTCTGGTTTCATAAGCCGGTGACTTCAAAAAATGCTTTTTTTTTTATATTTTTTGCATAATTTTTAAAGTTATTTTCCCTAGAATATTAAATTATGTTTAATATGAATAACTTAGATCACTCATATCTCACCTAACGCCTTTGAAAACCTGTAAAATTCTCATTTTGAGGCGCCTCGATGCCCTAGGGTCGTATCTTGGCGGTCCCAAATTTCAAGAGTCGCCTGGCTACCCTGGTTAGCCCAGGGATCAATGGGCTAATTGGCCGTATTGTACAATACTAGGTGATATTGTGGCCTTTGTTTCGGGACATTACTAGAATCGTCGTCTTTTGTTCTGCGTTTTGTTTTCGTGAAAGCATTAATTAATGATGGCCATCAATAAGGAGCGATTGTATCGGGAGATTCGCCGTCCGCGATCTTTGATGTAACATCTGCGCAGATGGCGCTCCATTGTTGCGCAGCGGAGTGGACCGGCTTCGATTACCAGTTTGGGCTTTTGATGTGTAACCATTTTTAGCGCGACCCCTACAAATGTTCGGGATAGGGTTATTTGCTATTTGGAGATATTGAGCCACGTGGGACTGACGTCAGAGTAAGTCGATAACCTTACTAGTACTTTTTAATACGTCAACTAATTACGATATTGGGCGGTGATACTATTGTGTTTAGGGAGGGCGGAAAAATGACTGCTTATAAACTCGCAGCCTACGCTTAAAAACAGTTTTGAAACAAGGTAAAGGGTAATACTAAACTATTCCATTGGCGAATTGTTCTGGAAAGAAAATAATTGAACCCAAATTTAAGGGCACAAAATCTCGGTCAAGTTCGTTAACTGGCAAAATCGGACCAGTTACAACTTTCTTAGTACTTATATAATATATCAAATTTATTCAAATTTTATTTTATTCCTCAGACAAGGGTCTAAAACTTATCTAAGTAAATATTTTTGATAACACCAACCAGGGGTGAGAAAAAATGGTTTCTCAATCATCTTTCTTAATAAGCACAGGATTAAATCAGTTCAAAATGTTAAATGTAGATCTATAATTTCCCTCCTATTTTTGTTTGATACACTTTTTGATATGAGCAACCCTTCGGCACAGTATAGAGAGGGATTCGATTCGGTACGGCGGGTTGAGGTGCGCAGATCGCGCGCAATGCTCGGCACAAGTTCGTACAATTAAAGTTCGCCTATCCCCTACTTCGATCCGGTGAAATCTACCTCCGCCTTCCGGTGTGCCGAAAGGGATTTTTAATGTTTCGAATAACAAGTTATCGCCATGCTATGTATTTTATGTTTTTAGTCAACCGTCATTTCCATAGCATCGTCATAGCGCATGCGCCGGTTTGGTCGAAATGCTTTTTATTGCGTCCAAAGGTTGTAAATGCCGCGTTTCACGGCTATACGATTGCTCATTTGTGATTAGTTTTTTTTAAAATCCGTTTAACGTTTAACGTTTTTTAAAATCCGTTTCTTTTAACGTTTTATATTGGTCATTAAAAGAATTGTATTGGTGGTCATAAATTCAAATTTGAATTAAAATATAATTCTCAGTAAAAACTGTCGTAATATTTATATACATACATTATATTTATATAAATAGTATATACACAATTATATATTTATTTGTATGTAATTATATAATATCTATATTTATAGTGTATGTATTATTATATAATATATCTTTAAATTATTTCTATTTACTTAGTATAATCTGTGTTTTATCTTTTATATGCATGTGGTGTTCCCTTTTTATTTGAATATTGATAAGGTTTTTCTTACCTAAGTGTCTAAAATTAATGTAATCATGTTATATATTCAATATTTTGTTGGAGTACCGTATAAAAATAAATATAAATAAAGTAGTGGTGTAGAAAATTCTTTGTAGTAAACTGATCAACGTTTAGATATTCATTTTACTTATTTTTATATATTTTTATTCCAATACTGTAAAATTCTTATTGAATGGTATAGTCCTAGGAAGCCTTGAGTATAGAAAAATGGGACCAACTGGTATTTCACTGACTCAACCCCTGCTCCTGATTCTGAAGTACACTGAAATTTGAGAAGCCATAGCCAAGCGACTTATCAACTGCTTCTATATATTGTTTAGTTAATTATTCAACCAGAACCTGACGTCTTACAGCTAGGCCATACAGGCGTTATTAACGGCATCTTACACCCAGACTACTCGCGCTTGCACCAACTTGTGATGGGTTGCTTCATTTCCTATCTACATTTGTGCCTGCGGCACGCTTAGCCCATTCGATGTGCGTTTTGGATGGCCATAGAAGCGACTATAGGTTATTTTTTAGGTCTGAGTGGATTAAAATAAAAAAATAAATTTACATTGGCATCATAGCATCATAGCATTTTTGTAAATTTTGTAAAGTATGACTAGTAATGAAAAAATACGGACATAATATTTTAATTTTATA
This sequence comes from Neomicropteryx cornuta, assembly GCA_020383195.1. NCBI lineage: Eukaryota > Metazoa > Arthropoda > Insecta > Lepidoptera > Micropterigidae > Neomicropteryx > Neomicropteryx cornuta. Next base: position 1,033,994 of record JAHKQU010000030.1, read on the forward strand.
ATATTATACCAAAAATTGATTATATTTCAAATAAATAAATAGTTATAATGTGGCAACATTTTTTTACGTATTTCTATATATGCGCACATAGATACATTTGTGTTAATTTTAACGGTTCATTAATAAATATATTCCAACAGCCGTGTTGTCATATTTATAAAATTAAAATATGATGTTGCAGGTTGAATATGAATTTTACTCATTAGGGAACATAAACACCCATTAAGTCTTCTGGAAAGATAATTTAATTAAAATAACAGTTTTTATTATATAAATTAAATATATATATACTGAATTAAGTTTTGTAGACGGCAATTTTACTATTACTAGTGACGCTATATGATTCAATACCCCGGGGTCTCACCCCTAATATTCTACAATACAAAAATGTCGGTATTTAATGAATTTATTTAAACAAGCTTGAATGCGTATATAAAATTTCGCGTCTGGCTGTTGACCGGTGAGGAGTTCCTTTGTCTGGAGCCATTCCTGGGTGTAGAATCAGGTCATGGTTACCATAAAAATGCATTGTCATCGGAACTAAACCGACATGTCAAATTTCAACTCCGTAGGATAACAGGTAGTGGTTCTAATTTAGCTCGCAAGTTTTGACCTAAACGGACTAAACTAACATTTCAAGCTAAATAAAAACTTGTAAGAACATCATTTATGTGTGTATTTTTAAGAGTGCTGGTAGTTTCCATCACCTGTGTACACGGTATTATCAACTCGTGGGCTGTCGTCTGTTCTATAATTATATAAGTGATCCATTCGCATGTCTGCAGCGACTTGGAATCTGCGACGTTTTTTCATCCGCCTCGTCTTGTTAGCGGCCGCTCCGCTGTCACAAACTGTAGCGGAGATAATCGCCGGCAGTAACCTAAATCTCCGGACCTGACGCCTTTAGCTTTTTTCCACGCACAGCACTCGATTGGTTTGGACACCTGAATCGATGACGCAAGGACGTTGGGCAAGTGATATTTTGTCGATGGTTCGGCATTGATTATTATCATTGCCAATGTAAGTCATGTAACAATTCGATACCACCGTCTGCTAAGTAAAATCTTCTAGACAGCGTTTTCGTACTTACTAACCTACTTAATTATTTATTTTGTACAAAACTGCGATTAATAAATCAATTTCACGTTGTCTTTTTTACAAAAATAACGACCAGTGGCGTGTACATACAAATCACCTAATTATAAGACAAAAAAAAATCTCTTTCAAATAGTGTTTTTGTTTAAGAGTGTGTTTAGTATTCTGGGAGTATGAAGACACCCAAGGGTGCGGTTGTAAGTTAAATATAGGCGAAAAATGCATGTGAAAAGAAAACCTCTGTGCGTGAGTCTGAGGGCTTATGGCATTTATATTTTCCCTGATCTCTTTAGTAAATAAATCCTTAGTTAAGTGATAACATTGGAAAATCTTTAAAAAATCCATATTTTTGGTCGTGCACCACTCCTCAACCACGAAGTATTTAGGCGAGTGATTAATAGCATTATGTACTCGTACACTGAAGACTTATCTTGTACTTCTTGGAAGCTGATTTTTGAAATTGATTTACGATATACCCGAAAAATAGTACATATTGTAGATAGCGCAGTTCTTAGCAAAGCCACACAATTAAACTTTATTCTAATTAAAAGTTACTAAACCTAGACATAATATAGGGTGTTTTTTTTAGAGGCGTGGTTTTCAATCTGGCACTACTTTTTTCGTAGTTGGTGTTTTTGACAGCTGTCACTTGATTTATGCTCAGTTTGGTTTGCCATTTCATAATGAATAGACTTACTCCTGAACAACGTGGCGTGGCCTCCAAGATCGTGCGATTTAACACCGCTGGACTATTTTTTGTGGGGTTATGTGAAGTCGCTTGTCTACGCAGATAAGCCGGACACGATTAACGCCTTGGAAGAGAATATTCGGCGCGTTATTGCTGACATACGGCCCTTGCTGCAAAAAGTGGTTGAAAATTGGGCCTCTCGGCTGGAATTTGTGCGAGTCAGCCGCGGCGGCCACTTACCCGAAATCATTTTTAAAACATAATGGCAAACCCTTATCTTTATAATAAAACTAAATTCTTAGCCATAACATCAAATTATATGCGTTTTATCTCTTCTTGAAAACCACGCCTTTAAAATCATCACCCTATATATCATCATTCGCACGCGGCGGCAACTATCGATCGACACTTACAGCTAAGGATTTAAGGTCGACATTAGCATGATCAAAAACAGTGTATTACAATGTCTCGATTGGATAAGATTTGGGTATAGGATGTGTCTTAAATCTAATACGCCAGTATTAGTAAAGTTGATATTATATTTTTTCATAACTCTGTAAACTAACAGGTCAATTAAAATAAGTTTTTTTTAAGTACAAAAACGTTTTTAAATCCTCGCGTCATGCGTTCAACCGCGTTCTCAATGTCACGTAATTGGGAAACATTTTTCTAATATTATTTTAAGAATAATGTTTGATTCAAAAACAACCCTCCTGAAAGGTCGGTAGTGATTTTAAACACATCATGTATAAGTATCATATGTTATTGTGTAAAAGCTTGTGCGTAAAATATGCAATTAGCAAAACAAACTCGACTGTAACGGAGCCTCATCATACAAAACTATAGCTCGGTTGTCAAAGTACTCGTTCCAAATATTGTGGTATGATTAGAGTAGCGGCGCGTGCAGCCGCAATTATTGTGGCCGGTCAACAATTGGAGCATCGAATTGCCCCCACGAACGACAGAGCGACGCAAGCGACGGCGGCTAAGAATAAAAAACAAGGAAAACAATGATCTGCGCGCGCGCATTAGGCCGCTCTTACATTGCGCATTTAGCGCCGAAGCGCTGCGCCGCCCGCGGGTTTAGTGCGAATCGCTCGCTGTCAGCTTGACGTTCCACTAACGTCCGTTCCGTTCTGAACGTCAAACAGCGAGCGAGTGGCGAGTCAGCTTCCGACTAGACCCGCAGCTTTTAAATGCCAACATTTAAATGCTTCATTGGAGGCTGGATAGAGATAATGGAGATGGAGAGGCTCAGTGAACTTAGAGCCCTATGGGGTACTCCTGAAAGAGTCAATTCTTTTATTTATTACAAGGTTAACTACGGCTATTCTTAACGCTAAGATTAATATTTACAGAGTGTATTTAAAATCACTACTATCCTTTTAAGCAATTGGTCTATATTAAGAATCAAACATTAATCAACAAAAAATATTTGTCAATTACGAGAAAAAATAATTTAAAATTGAATCAAACGCTAAGTGAAGTTTGCAAATACGTTGCGCAAGTGCATCCACCTGTCCGGAAATATAACAAACGTTACGTTAAATTTAGTCGTGGAAGCAGAGGAGCCGCTTTAGGGCGATGTTAAAACTAATTTTGGAATTGATTTAAAAATAATTATATTTTTTTTTTGAGACCGGTTTAATTACCGATATAGATCAACCTCCTAAAAGGATCGTAGTGATAAAATCGCAACGATCCTACTACCTAATACCTGCATAAGAGCTTTTTAGCCCCCAGGACGTGCTGTTTTATATTGTTTATTGTCCGCGTGAGAGTTACTATTAATTGGTCGCTCTCGACTATCGCTCCATGGCCACACGCTCCACACGGCAGTAAAAAAAAAGCAGAAAAGTGTATTTTTTTTATTATTAAATTTGTCTTATAGAAATTTCTGTACTCCGTAAGTAGTGGGAATAATTTTAAAGATACGCCAATGACTGAAATAAAGATTCCTATATTTAAAACGGGCTCAAATGTGGTTAACCCGAATTCTTTATCTCCATTAAAAAAGAAATAAAAATCTTTTAAATCATGAATTTACAGGAATAAAATGACAGGTTAGGCCTAGGAATATTTTAAATTTAAAGTTTACTTCTTTATTTATTTAATAAACAGGTAAGCATACAGAGAAATAGTAGCATATACATTTTTTCAACGTGTTTAATAGTGAGGCCAATTAAAGCTTTCGCCTACTTGCCTGTTTGACCTAATATACGGTCGTGTGTGAGTGTATGTTTGAACACCGCATATGTTCTGCCTAGATAAATTACAGACTGGCAGAAAATAGTTCGGATTTTTGAGAGAAACCCGCCACGATTTAGGTCAAGTACGTCAACCTCGCTGAATTTGGTGTTGTAGGTATCGAGAACAGTTTGCATTGCGCCTTGGCACCTGGAACAGAGTAGATACACCAGTAGTGTGAGAAGGTTCATACCTAACAACAGATCATAGAACGGCAGTATGCGCTATAAAGGTGATGTAAAATGTAATGTATTGTTTTTTATAAAAATAATAAATAAATGAAATTAGATATGGAATGTCTACTCTCGAGAGTCTGCATATGAAAATAATTAGCCATACATGTTATATTTTAAGTGCTCGCGACGCGCGATTTGTTTATTTATTAACAGTTAAGCAGACAGCGGAATAGTAGTAGTAGTATTTATCTAATAAACCGTTTTTCCGGTGTATATTTCCGATTGGTAAAACTTATCTGGTAAAATTTCCACTATGTAATAGCGGCCTGTGGAAATATTAAAAAGCCAGTGGAGTACGCGCGCGGCGCGCGGCGCGCGGCATAATACATCTGTGAGATCGCAATAGATCCCCGCAACTTGTGCAATATTCCATCGGCATTGGTCGCTCGACCGCAGCAAAAAATCTATTTGCAATTATCTTTTCATCCATTGTCGCAATTTTGACGCGTTTCGACTTTCGACACGAACAAAGGCAGTCGGAGTGTTGTCAATTGGACCTTTTAATTTTAAAAATAAATAAAAAAATTTAGAGCTGAAAAAATAACCCATAAACGACGAAATGAGATTAAAAATATACTCTTTCGCGTTTTTAATGCATTTGTACACACAACAGCTCTTATAAGTATACACTAAGGAAAATATTTTAGCAAAAACACTTTGCTATGATTACATAACAGCTGACGAAATAAAATGACGTCACTTGAAAATTGTAGTTGCAACCATAATATTTTATTGTTTTTACTCGTTACCATTTTAATTTGCGGTGATTTAAATCAAAATGGCGGTGTGACTGAACAACTGATCGTGAAACTTACAGTTAACAAAAATTATTGTAGCGATAGCTAGATAATGTTAAAGGTAAGCAAAAAATATGGTATTACATCTTAGAAAATTATGGTACCCGCAAGTACGTTTAACTATAATCGATGTGTAACTCGAACAGAAAATATTGCTGTCACTATATCAACCATACTTTATGTTTGCCAATACCATATTTTTTTTTTTTAGTGTACAGTTTGCATTTTAAACCGCTAGTCAAAGACACCTGATATTCTAATATAGCCCTAATTATGTACTGTACAATGAACTTAAATGTAAAACCCGGTTTCCAGTCGCGTCAATGCTGTCCAGACTAAACCGCACGGTGTGTGTTCTGATGCTGTTGAGGCATGGGAGGCAGTTGAGTCGCCAGCAAGTGACTGCGGTACTGACCACCGGTCAATACAGCATATTGTTCGATAGTGTAGAGCCAGAACGTACCATGGTCCATTCGTAGACATTGACAAAGTAAATAAAAGTCCTCACTCGGCCGAGAACGTAAAAAGTACCAAAAGCACCAACCAAATTAACCCATCAAATCGCAAGCCGTCTCGCTAGCGCACTCGGCCGAGTTGCGTTATAAGTGAGGACTTTTTCTACTTTACAAGGCATCCGACGAAGCACTAACCTGGATAGATAACTAATTGGATATAAATTATAATTATTTCTTTAATTTACTATTTTTTAATTAAAAATATATTCACCATGGTATCCGAGAAATAATTTGTAAACTTTACGTAATAATATTAAACGGTTGCAACCTCACGGTGGTCACCTTGCAACACCGAGGTCATTGACCGCGGGTTTTAGGGTTATTTTCGCATTTTTTATTTATATCATTTTTTACTCCTAATAGTGAGTATAAAAACCCTGTTTATATTGTATATATTTTTGAAAGAGTCACAAACAAATAAAAATATTATATGAGAAAAAAAACATTCTTTGCGTTTCAGTATGGCAACATTTAAAAAATGTAAAACCTTCGTTGATAAACGGCAACTGTTGAAGATATCGATCAAATAGATGGCCTTCGGCTACAGATATGCTAAAAATGAGAGCACTATGTTGGTACAACGGTAGGATTGTTTGAAAGTGTATCTTTTTTCGAGAGTAAAGTCAATATTTGCATTTGCGATATTATAATAAACCGCTCACAATAATCTTTTTTTGAGGCCGTGCAGTAGGAAAAAAAAAATACTTAAGGCGAAGCCAAGGTTAAATATTAATTTGGAGTCATTTAGACCGTTTTGTCTATAGTTGATATTTGGTAATCAATGAATATTTAATCATAAAAACATATGTTGAGATACCTTTAATATAGTAAACGCAGATTTTTAAAATTCAATTCTATTTCTGAGAAATTTAATAAATGATAAACTGCTAATAGTTCTTTTTTAGTTAAATTGCTCTCTTATAAAGGCATTAGAGTCTTAGAAAAAATAGAAATTGAAAGGCAAATAAAGTGTTTAAAACATAGAAATGTCTGTTTTTTTAATTTCTATATTATGAAGCTGTAATTAAATAAAATCCAACAATTACTCACTGACCGCGCAATGAGTAAAACCTGACGCCCTATAAATATAAATCACCGTCGACCCCATAAAGTTCAACGTCGCCTTAACTTTTAACACTCATAATAATTTCAAGTATCATTTTTATTTAAATTTCCATTTAAATTTATTTTTATTTAAGACATTGTATATAGCATAATTTACATACTTGTGAATTTATCTCATAAGTAAAGATGAAATCATTATAAGTAATTGGAGATTCCTGTTCTGGGAGGGATATTTTTTTTAGAGGTATATTTTGAAGAATAATTATTATTTATATTATTATATATTTATAATTATAGTTTTTATATGATTTACGACGTGTTCCAAGACCAACGCGATAAAAAATTCGGCTAATAGGCCCTGCTATTTCAAGTGTTATTCGTACAGACGACACATCAAAATTCATCATTGATCGAATAGAGCGCGTGCTTCTTCTGGGTCTGTCGCTGGTCCCAATCACAAAATAATTTATTTGAACTATTGAAACACATTTTAAAAAAGTAATCAGGAATCAACCTTTGTTACCTCCTCTACATGAGTCTTTTTTTTCAACAACCTTGTACTAAAATTGGCTTAAAAAACCATATAAATATAAATATAGACATCGCGAGATTTTTTTTTTTTAATCAGCACACAAAATAAATTTAAAAAATAGCCGAATGGTACTAGACAAAGGTTAGGTGTATTTATTTATTTTTTTTTATTTTTGTAATTTGTAAAATCCTTCATCTAAAATGTAAAAAAACGTCGACTTTCGACTGTAAACTCCTTAAAAGTTACTTTTGTATCTTTGCAAGGGACATTGGTGTCGTTTTAGTGTCGTTTAAATTTATATCGATAAAATATGATTGTGTTGCCGTAGGGAGGTATTCGAGCTCGTCGAAAAAGTCGATGTGTGACGATCGAGCTGACAGCCTCGCGCACGCGCACTGCGACGCGCGCAAACAGCTTTCTTTCCGCTGCGCACGGGAAGATGGCGGCGAATTACTTAATTATTTATAATACAGCCATGGATCTTATGCTGAGCGATTGCATGACTTTTGAATGCGACAACGCGTCCGTTCGGCTGTGAGGTAAGCATTCTTCTGCAATTATCTTAGAAATTAAATCAAGCGCAAGTTGTAACAGAACGAAGGGATTCAACACCTCCTTTTAAATTCCTAATTTTGAAATTTAAATTCAAAATGCGAAATTTTGATGAAATTTACTGTAGAGATAGCTTAAATCCTGAGGAAGGACATATGCTACGTACCAATACTTTTTTAAATGAACCCCTAAGAGTAAAATACCCGGTGGAAAATTCTTTACGTAACATGCTAGGGAGGTTTTAGCTTTTATTTAGCGTCAAATCTCGCAACCTGAATTAAAACCGCTTCTTCCTTATCCTACGGAGTTAAAATTTGACATGTTGGATCAGTTCCGACCTGATTCTACACTCAGGATTGACTCCAGACGAAAGAACTCCCCAAAGGCAAACAGCACAGACACGATTTTTTTAATACGCATTCAAAGCACCTAACAACTTGTTTTTTTACTATTAATATTTTGTCATTTTGGATAGGTTTTCGGAATTTCTATAATAGGTCAAGGCAACTCTGTTCATCTCTCCAGAGCGCCACGGGACCCAGTCGTCACGCGACGAAGGCGCTGTTAAAGCCGCCTGTAGGGCCTAGTGGCCAACCGGGGCCGAAAAAACGTAATATTCCAATTAACTATCATAAAAAAATCGATAAAATATCAATAACTCAAATGTTTTAAAAACATTCAACAGAATTTCTAATCGATTAAACAAACATAACCCTAAAGTTCGTTCTTGAGATACTTATCTATAAGTTTCAATCTAACTTTTGCAACCTTGAGGCTTGAAATTCCACATAAAAGGTCATATCATGTTATCTTAAAAATGGAGATTCTTCGAGGGCACTAAACGTGAGAAAGCAATTTTGGTTATGGCATGAGACATAAAACTTCAGTGGCACTGACCTCCTCGCTTTTCGTTACTGCGAAGGCAGTACGCATGGGTACGAGAATTTAACCAGTCCTTAACCTTACTTAACCTAACCCCTAATTGCAAAATAGCGTCTGGACTTTAACACAACGAGGAAATTGAACCAAGACACCTCCGTAGAAACTGGCTAAGACGATGAAAGAAAATCGTTTTCACTTAACAAAAAGCGCTTGGCTCCAGGAATGAGGAAATGTCTGTGTGAATGATGCCCGGGACTCCGATACCAGGTTTCGAGTTGCCACATCTTATACCATCCAGACGTGCTGGACGCGGTCGGTGTGCAACAATACATTGATTTAACCACACTAAATTACTATTAATAAGGCTGATTAAAAGTAATTCATTAAATGTTTAAGTTTGAAGTTCTTATACCTCTATAATGAAGTGAGTAATTATTTATTTTATATACCTCTATAATCATTGTTTTTTTTTTAATTTTGTTTTATTCCGTCAGTTGCACGCGTATACAAAACGTCATTAGCATGTGTTGTTTGCCTTGATTCACTGCAATACCTACTAAACAATTAAAAAATGTTAGCAACAGTTGAAAATGAGCACAATTACAGCTTGAATTTGTATTTATTTTTTATACAAATTATTTGATAGGATTCAATGTCAGATTTATTTTTTTATGTAAAAATGACATTCTTGACTTGACATTCATAGAAGTGTAAGATGGCTTTTATAATTATTAATGCTTGACATTAACTACATTGACAATGAGCGCATGGTGCGATGGCTAAGCACGTTTACTGATTTAGCCGGGAGAGATTGTTTTGTGAAAATAATCTCGCTCTTTTGTAACGCATTTCTGCATGTCAATAGCTAATAAACGTGGACGTTTAAATGGACTGATTATCAATATGGTATTAATATGAAATAAAAAAAAATACTTACCCACATATAGCATGCTCAGTAAGTCGACGTCCAAACATAACAGGCATCTAGAAGACATTTAGGGCAACGTTTCATATTATGAAAATATGAATGAATTATTAACTGTTTTTTAAAAAATCTCGATTTTGTCACTTTCAAATCTCACCTATGCCTCATTACATGTGTTTCTTTATAACTTTACACACTCATAATTATTCACACAGTCACTTCTTTGGAGAATATCTTAGGTATTTTTCGAGATAGTCGCATTGTTTTATTTTTCAAAGATAATGATAATTGGTCATGTTTTTGTAAATAAAACATAAACTTGCTCTACACATTTTTTTGTCAGTGCCAAAGTCATAAACTAGTATCCCGAATTTTCATAATCGCTTTAATGTATTTATTTATTTTGGAACGTTTTGGTATAATGAAAAAAAAATGCTTAAATTGGTGCTTATTTATCGCGTATCAAAGAAAATTGTTAAAAATCCTAATACTAAAATAAATCATATATATATATATCACATGTAATGAGGCGCAGTTGGAAATCTGATCAAAGGTGACATGATTGAGTTTTTTTTTAAAAACGGTTCAGAATTCATTAATACCTCCATAATATGAAATGCAGGCCTAAATGTCCTCTATACGCTTGTTACGTTTGGACGTCGATTTATTGAACAACCTGTGAGATGAATACAAAATGGTGCCTTGCATCATGAAGTCAACATACCTCCTCGTCCAACACACACCCTGTAATAATTAAATATATTTAACATTTTTAATAACGAGATGATTTATTGTAAATGCATCTCCGGCGTTAGAGCTTACATACTGATAAATAGATGCATCGACAAATCGTATTTGACCGCCCAACCGATTGATACAGTTATCGGTACTCAAAGAATGTACCCAGGGATTTCCTTCGGCCCATTCGCAAACCAGTTCATTTGTATGGAGATAGGGTTGTCGCCCATGGAAAACGTCGATGGTTTATTGTTCTTTCAAAAATGTCATATTTATTTATTTATTGTACATAATTAATTTGACAAAAAAAAAATATAAATGTAGTAGTAGAAATCACCGTTATAAATGAATATTATAAATGCACCGGGAGCGATTAGCACTGCTACATTTTGTGCCCTGCCTTTACTAGACTATGTCTGTACTAAGGAAGGCAGTGTTATATTGTGCCACAACTGAGAATGTCAAACCGTCAATGCACCTATAGAGAAATATGAAAATGTATATTTGTAAGAAAATAAATTAAAATTAAAATATATAAATATACATATATATACAATTTTGTCGCACATAATGTTTATGTTCAGACAAATATGTCTATTTATATATAGTTGGATTAAAATAAAAATAAACTACGTAATGAGTATACTAATAGAGCTCATGCAAATTTGAGAAATTTAGACTATATACATACATACAATACTAATATTTTTATTTATATATATTTGCATTTCCATATGTAATGATTTATAGTTCGAATATTACCTAAGAAATATAATAATAAAGATGGTCAATAAGATGTTAAAACAATGGCATGTAACAACAATGATAACAATGATATGTAAATATGGCATTTTTGATTTATTTAAAACGGTGCCACAGAGTATTTCCGATAAAAAACTAGCATATTTACTGATAGAAGAAGATTACTAAATAGTTAGTAAATCATTTCAATACCATGCATAAAAGAAATTATGTAGTTTTTCAGAACAATATAAAGTGGTACTATTAAGTTGTACAACTTAAATAGGAGTCCAAAAGGGAAATTGTACAATTGGAGTTAGTTTAGTAAAGGTCAATCTACCTCCGCCTCCGGCGGGCCGGAAGGGGGTTTTTTTGTCGAAAATGGTTATAGAAAGGCTCGCGGAAACATTGTTGAATGTAGATGCCAGTATGGGTTGAAAATTTTGAAATATAGATTAATACATTTTTATGCTGTTGATGTCGTATTAATTCAATTTCCTTACAGAAGTTTGACTTCGAACGCGCGTGGAATCGTTAAATAGCAATAACTAGCTTAATAGCAAATTAATTAATAAAAAGACACTGACTAACTGGTTAATTGATCCTGGTTAACTATATTCCTGTATAATATAACACTGATATTTTCTATTTATCAACTTATTATATATATTAATAAATATATATTTTCATCTGTTCGTATTACATGTATGTATGTCAATGTTAGTTTTCATAGTTTTTTTATCTATATTTTCAAAAAAGCTCAGCGCATTTGCATTTCATCAATCTACTAAATAATTATTAAAATTAGCCTACCTTTGTACGGGCAATGTCCAGTTAGGTTTGGTTATGTTATTCATCATCTAAGAAATATGTAAAAACAAATTTTCTGTTTTAGATTTATTTTGAAGTCGTTTTTATTTGTTCATTGTAATTCCGAATCTTCATCGACATACTCGATAAATCTGCGACAAATCGATACGGTTCGCGTCCCTAGTAAGGTTGTGCAATAATTGACGACAGATAACGGGTCGGTAAAACATTGTACGCAAGTATCGGCGCGGCCTACAGCGGGGCCGCGCGCACAATAACAGACTAGCCCTGTTGCGGCAACGCCGTCACATGTTACCGCGGACGGCGCCGAGCGGCCCGAGTCGCCCCGAGTCGCCCCGGGCGGCGCCGAGCTTTCCCGAGGCAGTTCGTCGGCGAATGGGCCGAAGGTTCCTTGGCAATTTCTTGGCGTCTTCATTCGTCTAACAAAAGTAAACGCCATTTAAATTTAACTTTCACCGACGGATTAGACGCCGTAAACTTATACCCTTTTTATTTGAATTTGAAGGCAGAAAAAAAAATGCGTCAGAAATCGATCCTTAGATCTTGGTGCTAAACAGATCTCATTCATGTCTAGAGAGCTAGTGTTGCAGCTTGTCTTGTAAGCTGAATTGGAACCACTTATCAGTTGGTTCAGTTTCGATGACGACGCATTTTTATGGTAAGCCTGATTCTACACCCAGGAATGGTTCACTCCTCAGCGGTCAACAGCACAGAAATGAAATTTTTCAAAATGTATTTTTACTATTAATTTTATTTAAATTAAAAAAAAAAGAACTGATAATAAGAACTGAAGATAATCTTTAATGACGGCTTGTTTAACCCTGTACATTTAGATATTGTTTGTGCTGCTGACAAAACATAAGTTATATTTATTTTATTGTTTGTAATACTCGTATAATAATGTTTAATAGCGCACTGAACGTCAGTACAAGAACATGGTGGTTAGACGTTTAATAATACTATAGTAGGTATCATCTGTTAAGCATGCAGTCTAAACATACCTATGTAAATATAGCTTCTAGGTAATTTATATTATATACTAAGCATATTTTGGTTTATTGATAATTCATCGTCTTTCGTTATACCAAATTTTTCAATATACTTTTAATGGGTTGATCTATATTGACAACCAAACTGGTCTCACGAAAAAAATAATAATTTCGGAAAAAAAAAATGTTTATTCTAAAATAATTCTTCTTCTCTCTTCTTCCTTAGCTTGTCGCCATCCACTCCTGGATGTAGGCCTCTTCCATTTCTTTCCACGCATTTCTATCTGTTGCTGTTTGGAGCCAGCTGTTTCCCCTACGGATGTCATCCATCCACCTCGGTTGTGGTCTTCCGAATTTCCGCTTGGTCCTCGGTCTCCACTGAACGATCCTCTTCGGCCACCTCGTGATGGTCTGTCCTGTCACGTGACCCACCCAGCGCCATTTCTGGCTGGCGATTCGTCGCAAGATGTCCGTGACCTTAGTGCGACTGCGAATTTCCTCATTGCACTTTCCATGATTCTCTGACGATTCCTTAGCCGATTGGCGCTCGCCTTTGTCAGTGCTACTGTCTCCAAGCCGTATGTAGCTACTGGTAGCACGCAGAACTCATACACCTTTCGCTTCAGGTGGATGGGTATTGTTGGGTTCTTGAGGATAAATCCAAGCTTCCCGAATGCCGCCTATGTAAGGCCGACCCACCCTTCTGGTCACCGCTGTGGGTGGCTTATTCTCCACCAAGATTTGAACTGGGTTGGGACTTCAAATTTTTGTCTTCTGCAGTTTTATCTTCAGGCCGACTTCGCCGATGCTTCGTGAAGCTATTTAAGCATGAACTTCGGTTCTTCTGGGTCACTACTGATTATGGCCATGTCATCTGCGAACGTTAGGTGGTTTAGACAGGTGCCGTCGACTGAAATAATTATATTATTAAAAAACTTTGTTTTTTTTCGAAGTGCGCGGGTGCGAGGTCATTTCCCGATCACGCGCCATGCGTTCAACCGCCTTCTCAAACATAAAATAATTTCTTTTTAATTTCGAATTAGTTTTTCTCATAATTGGGAAACATTTTTCCAATATTACTTGCTGATTAGTGTTTGATTATTGATCTATATTAACCCCTTAAAAGGACATCAATGAATATAAATACATCCTGTATATCTATTTCCTCCTCTGTCCTATACTGGATAATAATTAATGGAAAAGTTTACGACGGTGAATAATTATAAAATCAAATATGGTAATAGATTTTTTATGTTAATATTAAATTATCTTAAATAAAAAAATATATACGTTTATTCAAATTGATTCATAGAATAGAAACAGTCTGAATACATGATTTTTATTTATAGGCGAATATTCTAGAAATTAGCGTCCTACGTTTTTTGGCCTTCCAGTAACAAAATAAGAACACAGACAGTAGATAATTAAAAAACAAAACTTTTCATTTTAGCCGCGGGCAAACAGCTGTTTTTTTCTAGCTATTTCTCACCACATTCGTATGAATATTGTATTGTGCGTACATAATTACATAATGTTTTATTTTCTGCACTGTACACGAGGCATGAAACCGTCGATGGTTTAGTGAGCGAGTCGTGAGCGCAAGTGAGACGTGGAGGCAATCCGACTGCGATCTGTGGTTCCAGGGCTAAAAGTACATTCGATATAAATAAAAGCGCTACAATTTGGGATGGCAATTTCACACCTTCAGACTTTACGCCAATTCGCATTGCGGCCACAGGTGTGCATTCCACGAGAATAACGCGCGAATTTACGCATATTTGTGCAATTGACGATAGCTCGGTTCCTTCCTTACACGCCCGATTTGACTCCGTTGGATTTTCACTTAGTCTCAAAATTGAAAAAAACCATTGAGTGGAATAAAGTTTTACCATAAAAATATAGAAACTGCAATGTTTTTTTTAGGGGTTTTGAATATATATTTATTAATTAAACGGGTAAGCATACAGCTAAATACTAGTAAGAGCATTTTAAATACAAAGAGTTAATAATACACACACACACACACATGCATACACAGATTATAACACAGATTATCACACTCTTACAATGATCCTAGTTCGTTCTGTTAAAAGTATCTGTTAAATTGTAGATGCCTGTAGTCGGCTTAAGTTGTTATTTATCTATTATGTATAGCTATAAGCAATTCTCATACAAATAAAATAAAATAAAATATAAATAGTTTAACTATGTTTTAGAAAGTGTGTGTGAGGGTGTGTCCGGGATTATGTGCGTAAATGTATGTATGTAAATCGTACATGTCGTCTATAAATAAATGAAAGATTAATATGAAACGTTTTCATTTTGAATGAAATGAAATAGATTTTGAGAGAATTTTAAAAATCTAAACCTTATTTTCTGCGTAGGCTGTGGGTATTACAAAGTGAAGCCACATCGTTACACGATTAATCTTTTTTTTATTATGAATGTTCTCATAATTAATATTAAACATAGAAGAAAGGATAATATTTCTGATAGGTTGATTCTATTAAATGATTATTGAATGTAATATTTGGCCTAATTACGGACTAATGAGAAAAGATAAAATTAATTTCCTTATTAAACAATAACAACGGACGTTCGGGTAGATTTAAAGGTCTGAGTTTGTAGCGCCCGCTGGTTGGGTCCGTCCGAATGGAGAGGTTCTGAAGGGTCTCAAGTACTTCTTACTATGTGCGTTGCAATATCGTCGTCCAAATGACCGTCGTCCCGCTAAGGACAGTCTCATTGGGTCGATGTACTTTTGTTCGTGACTGTACACGCGTGCCTCGTAACGGGCTTGAATGTGGTTCGATCGGCGACCACGCCCTGGTTTTCACTCTTGCTAAGAGAATAGGCGACGCACACGCCGACCTCTGAGGAGTTCCGGCCTGAAATTTATTCTCTATATAATTCTATAATATTTAAATAAATTCCTAAATTTACTTATAAAAACAGCCAAAAACCAAAGTCGTCAATATTAAAATTATTTTAATTATTTTATTTCCGTAACATCTAAACAAATAATTTCATGTATTGACACATTATTAATAACCTTTCTTAGAACAGGTAAATCTTACATAAATACTCGATTTTCTATATTTGTATTTTATTTTAATACAAGCTAACCCGGCGAACTTCTTACCGCCTCAGAATCAATTTTTCTACTCGTTTTCCGAAAAATAAATAAATTGTCAACCTCTTTTAAGACCGATTTAAAACCACGCGTGTATGAGAGGTGCAATAAATGTGATCCACCTACACTGCCTGAATATAAAGTTCACAAATTTGCCGTGTCATTGGTGTTTCCTATATGTACAGGCTGGGTTGGTTACAGGGCCCTAATACGACGGTAACCGATTGACAAAGGGCCGGTTTCAAAAACAGAAAAATCTCATAAAAATCTGTTGAAATAAATGTATTATTTTCCTTACTACAATGTCAACAAACCAAAATCCATGGTTTTTCTCGAAAGGGTGGGAGCGATTATGATGGCAATGATTATCATGAAAAATCTAAAGAATCCTATTTCAGAATTCAAAATCATTTAAAGGTAGTTTAATGTAAGTACGTTTTTCTATAATAAGAAAAAATGCATTTCAAGTATCTTCTTAAATTGAAGTCGTGAAGTGAAGAAACAAAAAAACGTTCACTCACATAAATTATTAAGAACATTTAGTGGCACATTAAAGTAGACTTTTATTGTTATATTCATATTTTTTTTCATTTTTGTGTGTGTAATCAAAACAAAATAACAAATCTCCGTAATCTATACAAAAGTATACAAATCTATACAAAAGTATAGAGTACGTGCCTTTAAGGATTTAAAATAATCCACCTACTCCAATCCAATACCACCTACAATATTTAAAACAAAAACTAATCTTAACGAATAGATGTATATAATTCAATAAAGTATTTAAAATTATATCACATTACTCAACGTTATTTTGAGTAATGTGTACAATTATTATTATTAAGTGCGGGAATGATAAAAGTACAGTGCTGGACAGACTATTCTTATATTGAAAATGTTTTATAAAAAGACTAAATCTAAAAAAGGGTTTCTAACAAGTTAAATGTATTAAAAAAACAATTTAGATTCAACTTCTATTTTTGTACTGGAGAGTAAAAATAGAAATATAAGATCGCACCCTAATGATGAGCGCTATGTCAGTTTCATACTAAACATTTGTTGACTTTAATGTTTTATATTTCTATTATCCGGACAACCTCCGATGTGATCTAAACAGCTATGGTTACTTTTCGAGAGCATTAATCTACACACAAAAATTCAAGTCTTTCGCATTTGTACTTTTCGAGTTGAAAGATCTAACGGACAGACAGGCGGCCAAAGGAATATATAACTAAAAATTATTAAAATATAACTATATATATATAAACTAAAAATAACTGAGAACTATAAAGATAATAGGACTATGCATATTTGAAGCGACCATTTAACACACTTTAAGGATGTTATGTGCAATAATATTACACTATGGTAATATTTTAATTCGGTAAGTGGGTGTAGGGGGGGGGGGGGGGCGGAGTGAGAATGTGCTCTTTGTTGATGTTCAATAAATCTCTAAGTAAACTCTCTTCGTGAGGGCTGTCATATTTTCGAACCGGGGCGCCGGGCACACATGTCAGATATTATATTATAGGCTGTGTTCGTCGACAATCAAAACCGCCATTATAATGGCATCGAGGTCGACGTTTTAATTCATCGAGCCAATCGATAAATCGTCTCGAAGAATGCTATACACGGCAGGAAATTTCGAAAGAGATGCAACCATTATTTTATCGATAGTACCTAAAGGCGATAGCAATCACTAGTGATTGACTGTAATGGCTGTGAAACAATATTAGATCGCCATGAATCTTATTTATTAAATTGCAAAATATTCTAGAAAGCATAGAATTTATGGAACATTGCGCACATTATCTTTCATTCTGTAAAATATTTAAAATTATATTTTTTCTTGTTGGTTTAAACTACAACTACATGCCTAATGAATTATAATATTTTTAAAACTGACATAAAAATCACTCATAAATCAATTCGGATTAAAATTTAGTTTTTTCGAACCGTGAAAATGATGTAAGCGACAGTCTTGCCATCACCTATTCTAGGTGTGACTCTTTTCCACTTGACTGTACAACCTTACCTAACATTTTTACAATTCATGCAACGTACTTGTCAATTTATTTTTTTTTATTTATAACACACAGAGGAAATATTTTACAATACAATATGAACAATATAATTAACCTCAATAAGTTCCGATGGTTACTCAACTAGACTTTAATCTGTTCTAGAGTGACCTTCGTTTTGTCCCAGTAAATTGTATGAAATAGTGCGTTAGTCTTAATATAAGGAGAATCATACAATATATTTTATTCAGTAACAGCATTCAAATTATTTTACTATTGCAATTAATTCTTACCCAAATTTACTAACCATCTAGAGATCTTTTTATTAATATCTACTTTATAAATTGATTTCACTGCCGATACACGAGAACAAAATTCCCTGAATAATTTACCAGAGAGTAAATTCTGTCCAAAGGCAGTTTTCATTTAATTGAACCTCGGTTCATTCCTGTGAATGAAATAGGGTATACGAAGTATTACATCTAGCTAGGAACCGTTTTGTTGTGACTGTCATGTGGAGTGCTTGAGCTATAGATGGGGAGCGATGAACCTACCATATGTTCAGGAGGCATGAATAGTCTTGCATGCACCGAAGGCGCCACATGCTGGAAAAAAGAGTAACGAAGCGACCTACCTATCACTAACAATATACCAAGCCCTCTGAGAGGCCATACAACTTAAAACTTTTGACCTACGTTACGGGCAAAACCCGCAGGGTGTACAGAATCGACATTGCATGTGTGCAATCACTTATAACCTACGGTATTTTAAGTTGGAGTGGAACACCAATGAGGCGATTGCTCAAAAGAATCTTACGGAGCAGAGCGAAGCGTAGCCTCATGGATCGACTCCAATAGCGAAATGTTTGTGATATCAGATATCAATGACTTCACCTCCGACTTTAGAATTTTAAAGATTTAATCGAATGTGAATGAAAAATACTAGCTGGTGACGGAGCCGTTATTTTAAAATTCTAAGTAATAACAAAGTTATGTTTAAAAATATGTACTCTATGGGAAATCCCATGTTAAATTTTTTAATGCACTGTTGTTCAAATTTAAAAAAAGTAATTTTTATTTGAAGTTTGCATTTCGCCACTCCAATATGCTGGTAGCATAGGTTTAACCTTTACGACTGCAGCTACCAAGTTAAAGTAGATTTCCATGGAGATTTAATTCTAGACTTATTTAATGAAATTAATATCATTCACTTCATCTCATGAAAAAATTTATGAAAGAATAACTAGATCCTCCAAAAAGGGTATGTCTAGTGTTCCTAAAATGAAAACTACTTTTGGTCAAAAATATTTTAGATTTTGAGGACCAATATTGTATAATTTAATAATCAAGGAAATAAATCATCCTGCAAATACAAAAATTAGGTCTTCCCAAGACCAATCCCGATAAAAAAACAGTTAATTGGTCCTGGGATTTCTAGTGTTATTTGTTAGGTAATTATATCAAAATTTATCTTGGTTACTGAGAAAAATGTAAACTACGTGAAAATAGTAAAAGGATCATGTAATAATGTCTTTGTTGTGAACGCCCAAATGTCACCGTACACCGTAACGGTGTCAAAGCCATTATCGATCGGCGCGGCATTGGAATTCGCGCGCTGACTGAATTTTCATCACCTGTTAAAAATATAATAAACTGGGTATTTGGGTAGTCTTCGGTGGTGGTCATGGGACACTCTGTATAAGTTCGTGGCGACGTGGGCTCAAACCCAGCGTTGTTCGCGCCAACGGACCCTTGCGTAAGATCCGTCACTGCGGCCGTCCAATAATGCAGCACTTAAAGATCACATCTGCATGGAAAATGATTTAATGACGTTCTCAGTGCGAGTGGAACCGCGACGGTCACAATCAGATCGTATTAGACCGGTTGATGTCGGACGGTGGAGCTGTTTACGTGTGGGCCGCGCCGTATCGAGATGTGCCCGTCTGAAACACGACGCCGCTCTGGAGGAAATTGCGACCGATTACACGAAAGTCCCCTTCGGCGAGATGGGTAGGAGGTGGTAACGCTAACGGGCCATCAGGCAGGCGCAGTGGTTCGAACGCCCGCTTCGATCCGGAAGAAACGGCCCAATTCCATGACCTGCCAGGGTCAGGATTCTACGATTGAGCAAAGGAAATTGTTTATGAAGTAGAAATTCGTGACCGGGACCATTTAATTAGAAAAATAAATGTGGTATTTGAAAAAATAAAGGGCGATATGAATCTAAGGGTGTCCACCACAGAAATGCAGCGAAGGGCACTTGCATGCATCAGAAATTCTGAAAATGTATGAAAATGTTTTAATAAATGTTTACTACACTAAACATTGCTTTATTTCTGTTAATTAATTAATTAATAGGTTACAAACCTGATGAATTTCAACATAACTTCTTAATCAATTTATTGGGATACACTTATCGAAAGGGCACGAAACGGAAACATTTTTAAATGTATTTGAACATTAAAGGTATTTGTATTTTTCTTTTTTTAACATATTTAGAAAATTTAATATCACATAAAAAATTTATACATATCTTAAATAGTATTTTTTGTTGAACAAAAACACATTACAGTTTCTAAAAGAAAATGTTTTACAGTTACCTTTAAGTTTCTATAGTTATCATTTTACACTGAAAGTTACAAAAATGCTAGTATCTCGAAAACCGTAAGATATTGTATGAGGGGTATATGGGGTCAAATATGTTCGAAATGACCTCTTCTCTCACCCCTTAAAAACTTGCTACCACACTGCCAAACATTCTGTATAGTTGTTATTTCGCCCATTAACCTTTCGGCCTTTGTTATTTGTTTTAAATTTATAGTAATTAAATGTGTAAGTATTGAGTAACTTTAAACAAAATGTGTGTGCGAAAATTTTAATATTTGAACAAAAATAATATTCATAAATATTGTACATTCAATTATAATTAGCTTTATGTATTTTATGTATGATAATAAATGTTTTTTTTTATATAAAAGGATAAACTAGAAAATAATAAATAAAAAAATCAATTTCGAAGTTTTGTTTTATGATTTTTCCTAATTTGTCATTTAATTTGTAATTTTTTAAATTAATCGTATTTTTATAGGAATTAAAGCCTGCGTTGAAGAATTATCTTAACACAGTAGCGATTAAAAAAATACATTTCTGAGTGCGTTGTCGTTTTAATTGACTTATAAAATCGATTACACATAAAATATTTTATCGAGCGATAATACATAGACCAAAACACTAGGAACGCCTCAATCGTAAACGGTGACTCAAAGAATGTTTACATTTTTAATGCGAACTTTTTTAGTAGCATTTAACCCTGCGATATAATATTCAAAAATTGAAATCGTCAGAGGCATATTTACTGCCTTTGATGTTGGCAGATTTGACTTAGGTTTTTAATGCGTTTAACAGTTTTCTGTTTTACCGTCTCTCTACTTCATTCTATAATTTATTTTGAGATTTTAATAAATTGTATTATTTATTTATGTATTTAGGTTCACAATCATTTTGAGCATATGGTATAGCAATTAAGAACAATGGAACAGTTAATTCGTACAAGTGGTTGACATTGCTAATTGGGTTTCCTGCCCTCTTAACTAGACTATCGTTTGTACTAAAGAAGGCAGTGTTCTGTCCTTTTCAAGTTTTAAACGTTATTGTTTAGACATATTCTAAAAATACTTAAAGTTTTAAAGATGTCTTAACGATGAACTAGAAGTAGTTCAGAGAAAAGCAAGCAGATATGTCTTTAGGCGTTTTAATCGATATGATAGTCTAATTGAATTCATTTCAATTCTTTATTGGGAGCCACTAAGTAGAAGGCGTTTTGAATTCAGATTAACTACTTTATATAAGACTGTGGAGAATGAACCTCTAACTCTCTTCTTATATTAGTCGTAATGACCATCTTTCCAAGATCGAACCTATATTGAGAAAACAGAACATTGGGTTTAATTCTTATCTTTTAAGAACAATTAGCCAGTGGAATGCTCTTCATAGGTATTTGATCCATTTCTTGTTCCAAGGCTGTTTTTTTATACACAAAAACCCACAAGGGTTTAGTGAACAAACAAATATAAATTGTATGTTATTTTTATATATAAAGATATTAAAAAAAACATACGCTGTGAATTGTTCAGCATTATTATTTTCCTTACCTACTAAACTCAATCGTATCACCGAAACTGGCTTCTAAATATTTAATATAATATAATAATATAATACCTGTGAATTTCGCATCGCCCATTCAACTATAAA
Organism: Neomicropteryx cornuta; assembly: GCA_020383195.1. NCBI lineage: Eukaryota > Metazoa > Arthropoda > Insecta > Lepidoptera > Micropterigidae > Neomicropteryx > Neomicropteryx cornuta. Next base: position 1,056,231 of record JAHKQU010000030.1, read on the forward strand.
AATATATATTTTCATTGGAAATGATTCGCACAAATTAAATTATTTTTAACGCCATTTATCTAACGAGTTGAAATTTGTTTATACGTTCAACATAGATTTGACAGTTTAACTATCTGTGTAGAAAAAAATATCGAAAGAGGTGAGAGTAGTTTTCTTTTCAAAAAAAGTTGTGCAATGACTGGCATTTTTTCGACTTTATCGCGTGAACTATTCACTCACACACACACACAAACATATCCATACTAAACACAAAATAGAAGCATCGTACACTATGCATATATACACATTACACAATGTTATATATTCATATTTCTGGCCATATAAATAAGTATTTATTTTTTTGCGCCGTTTTGTAAATATTTAAATAAATAAATAATAACTTTCCTTATCGCTCATGGCAGGGTTAACAGTTTAGCAGATTTTCCTCCGCTGATCGAGATTCCCGCTCCGCTCCTAATATAGGCTCGGATGAAATGCTGCGATTTGACCACTCCAAGTTAATTCTTTTCTCACGATCCAACATTTTAATCCGATTTCATCTCCCACTTTATTGGATCTCAGGAATCAACGTGCTAATTATTTAGGAATTTTGCAATCCTGGGGCTCATAATCATGCTATAATTACCTGTGAATTATTTAGTCATTACACTGAGAAAAAAAAACTGTACACTCTACAAAATTATACTGTAGATATAATGACAGCAGAACGAGTCTTCCAAACCTTATCAGATTATTTGGTTACCGTTACCAAAGAAAGTTTTAAAAGGCTCCGGTACACATAAACAAACTGCTTTGTAAGCGCCATCGAACTGTTCGGTAGATAAATAAAAAGTGAGATGTGTTTACGATTCTGTATTGTTTGGTTGACGCAACAAAACAGCCATGAAACTTTTCATTTAAATGCTGCATTTACGAGATTGTTTGGTACAGTTTACAAGGTTTTTAGGGTACCTACAAAGATTCAAAAGATAGGAACCGCTTTTTTCATCTCGTTTAAACTATATGCTATCTTTAACTTTACCTTGGGTGACAGTTGGTTCAGCATTTTTGTGACCCATCCAGAAAAAGTAATTTGCCTTATTTTGCAAGCAGCATTAGATTCATCTAGTTCATTAGCTCATTAGTTTATGTATTATGTCTAAAACCATTTGCAATAGCAAGACAAAATAAAATACCTTCAAGTAAAAGTGTAAACCTGTTAAGTGGTCAGGTTAGGAGATGCTCGTGTGGACGGTAATAGATCAGTCATGTGTCCAATTCTTTCTCACAGCTGTCGCCAGACGAGATTAGAGCAACATTCATTTTATCTCCGCTTGACGGATCAGAGGCCCACGCGTTTAGTACACGTAGCGGTCCGGCAGCGTCCCGCGGCTGCTGGACCTCGTACTCGTACTCGATTGAATAAAATCGAAAACTATGTGAAAACCGTTGACCATCTGGGCGTTACGGTCGACCGTAACGTCTATGTGATGTCTAAGTTTAGCATCTTATTATCAGATCAATCGTGCTTCTAAATATTTCAACAACACCGCGCAAATCGTAAGATAGTGCAAAATTAAATTTTATGTTACATGGGAGATTGCTAACGAGGAAGGAAGGTTTATAGTTGGGTATTGAAGCGACTCAACCCGAGAACCGCAGCCAAAAGTCGCCCGAGCGCCGCGATCATTGAGATAAAGATATATTTTTGATCGAAATTAGAGGTATATTTCTATAAAATCAGTAAGCTAGAAATGGTTTTCGAGCCCTTATACTAAACGTACGATTCTATTCTTCTCAGTGATGGGGTGTGGTAAGAAGCAGGAACGATGTAAAGTTTCTCCTTCTATCACGCAGATCTCAACTTATTGCATTTGAGAGAGATAGCTAATGTGTAATCTATTGATGGTTAAATGGTAGATATTGCCTTTGAAACAATAATATATGTTTTTTTTATATTATTATTAAACAATTTCTTGCTAATTCAGTAACACAGTCCATACAATGTTTAGATTTGACGTGAACTCAGTACAGTCAGTAGAGGAAGCTGTTACTATGTTTACCTAACTAGATGTTAATATCTGTTCTAAGGTGAGCTTTATTTCCGTAATCGCCGTGCATAAAGTATCCGAGCAAGCACGTAGAGGTTAGTTCTTTAATAATTATTAAAATTGTAACAGATAATGGTAATATTATTAACTAAATCTAAACAATATTAAACTTATTATATTATATAAATCTGAATCATGCCGTTAATTCCACGCGTCCACTAATCTATTACCAATCATATGTTTTCTAGGATTCGTTTGAAAGATGTTTTCCTGATTTTCAGATAATGGCCCTTAACTGCGTGTTTTCATTATCTGTGAATACATTTTTAAGCTCTTGACAATCATAGTGCACCGACAACACTTTATATATATCTCAATGATCTCGCCTTCCTTTGAGAGTAGGCAATTTGAGTGGCTTAAGCCTTTCTTCTTACTCCAAACCTTTCAAAGGTTTTTTTAAATAACTATTTATTAACTAAGCTCAAGACTTAACTAAGCTCAAGACTTAACTAAGCTCTTTATGGTCAAATTTGATGAACTTAAGCACATTCTAAATTCAAAGGTGGAGGATATAATGAGAACTTATAATAAAAAGTTTGAAGACCTATTAAATCAAAACAAGGAAACATTAAAGTCCTTAACTTTCCTGTCCGAAAAATATGACGATCTATGCAAAAACATCAAAATTCTGGAGGAAAATAATAAAACGGTTGATCAACTTAGCACAAAAGTAAAAAATCTCGAACAAACTGTAACTTTATATGAAGAGCGGCTTGAAGGATACCATCAAATGCAGCTCCGTAACAATGTCGAAATTAGATGCGTCCCGGAAGTCCAGCAGGAAAACCTACAGGACATAGTTTGTGCTATAGGCAAGGTGGTCAACTGCGAAATTAAGAGTGGCGATATTTCGTCGATTCATCGCGTCTCCACGAAAGCGCCGAGCTCTCAACCGAGAATAATCGTTTGTCAACTAAACTCAAACTTGTTAAAAAATCATTTTCTTTCAGCTATTAAAGCTTTTAATATATCTAAAGTTAAACGAGAAGACAAATTAAATGCTAGTCATATTCGTTGCTCAAAAGATCCACGGCCGATATTTATTTCTGAGCAGCTAAGTCCTAACCAAAGAAGACTGTTTTCTCTAGCAAGGAAAGTAGCGGCTGCTAAATCATTTCAATTTGTGTGGCACAAGTCCAACAGGATTTTCATGCGATTAACACAAGGTACGCCCCCAATACTTATAAAACATGAAAATCAGCTTAATGACCTGTGACAGCGATTGCTCGTTGACTGCCATACTGCAATGAAAACTGACTCAATTCACTCTTATACCGATATGTTTAGCCAAATATATATATTTCTTATTACTATTCTTACATCTTTAAGTGTATATATTTATGTTTTAAAATTATGTAAAATATTATATATTTATTTTTTTGCTTATAATTTTTATATCGTATTTATTATATCACGAATTTACGATATCATGTATATATTATGTGTAATGTTGAATTTGCAATGTCTCATCTCTGTCGTTTGCTTAAATACGCGCTCTCTGGAAGTATATCGCACTCATTTAAATTTAACTAATTTTACAAGAAGCACTAGATATAAATTCTTCTCAGCAGTCTTACATTTACAGAATCTTCGAGTACATACGCGTTTTAGTTTATTAAAGCATTTATTCATTGTATTTTATATAAAATACCATTTAAATAGCCAATTTTTAAATACATTTTTCATTTTTTCTGCTTTTCTTAAATTACAACAGGCGCTTTTGACATAGATTCAGATGAAGATAAACGAGCAACCTGTACTTTTATCACTTCAGTAAGTGAGTTAAACTTTAAATGCCAGGAAACTAAATTAAAAATTCTTAACCTTAACATTCGTAGCATCAATAAAAATTTCGATAGTTTACTAATTCTATTAAATCAACTATCTTTTTTTAATCTGGATATCATAATTTTAACGGAATGTTGGTTAGGGTCAAACTACATTAAGAAGCATCTACCAGGATATCGATCTTTCAATACAGTTAATAATTTTAACCAAAATAGTGGTATTGTAGTGTATACAAAGGAAAGCATCTGTTTATCAGTTATGGAAATAAACATGAATCACTCCAACTGCCTCAAATTAATGTTTAGCAATGAATTGTGTATAATAGCTATTTACAGGTCACCCTCAGTTCAAAACATAACTTCTTTTTTGGATGAGCTTGAAATTATTCTAAAAAATAGTTCTAATTTTAAACAGCAAATACTTGCTGGCGACTTTAATATTTCTACTATCGTTCCAAAACACCAGCAATGTGAAGATTACTTATGCTTAATGTCCCAATACGGCTTACGTCAAACTATTGATATTCCGACTAGAGTGTGCTCAGGTACAAAATCTTGTCTTGATCACATCTTTCTAAGAAATGCTAGCAATCATAATTCTTTTGTTTACAGTTCTACTATATCTGATCATTACTGTACATTTTTATTTGTAAAATCTGACAAAATAGACAAAAATAAAAAATTTAATACATTAACCAAACTTGATGGCAGAGGACTTACTGAGAGGCTCAGAACAGAAACATGGAAGCAGGTACTTGATACCAGTGATGTTAATGTCGCAACTCCCTTATTCATCGGTCAGTTAACTCGCTATATCGAAGAAAATACTATAAAAGCAACCTATTCACATAAAAAACAAAAACTTACGCCATGGATAACACCAGGAATTATTAAAAGTATTCATAAAAGGAATCATATTCACCAAACATTAACTAAGGATCCATATAATATAGATCTAGTGGTTAAATATAAGAAATATAGAAAAATCTGTAATAAGGTTATACAAAACGCCAAATCTAAATACTACAAAGAAAGACTTAGTAATGCAACGAGCAAAAAGCAACTATGGGATACCATTAAAGAAATAGGGCATCTCGAGGCCGAAAAATCGGCATGTATGAGCGAGGTAAAAATTGATGGCATAACAAAGTCCCTAAAATCGCACGGTAACAATATCGTTAATTACGCAAATAACTTTTACTCTATGGTGGGTTCGAATCTTTCTAGTGAAATCCTAGAAAGACTTAATAATACCCAGCAACAGCATAGCACAGAGCCGATATTATCAACCCCATCTCCTCTAAAATTTAGCCCCACAGATGCAGAGGAAATATCTAAAATTATAGATAATTTAAAAACAACCGCTGGCCCAGATTGCATAACCACCACTATAATAAAATCAAACAAATCCTACATACTAAAACCTCTTCTGCATATAAGCAATTTAAGCATGCAAAGTGGCATTTTCCCAGATTGTTTTAAGAATGCTATTATAATACCCATTTTTAAAAATGGAGATAGCATGGAAATAAAAAATTATCGGCCCATATCTCTGCTACCTGTTATTTCAAAAATCCTTGAAAAGATAGTCAAATGTCGTCTTTGCGAGTTTCTCGAAGCAAACAACTTACTGTCTCCCAATCAATTTGGCTTCAGGGATGGTCGTGGAGTACAGGACGCCCTTTTAAAGCTCACTCAACTTATAAGTCGCAGTATCGATAGTGGCAAAAAGTGTGCGGCTATATTTCTCGATTTAGCCAAGGCATTTGACACTGTCTCTATCTGTAAGCTTCTTCAAAAACTAGATAAGATAGGTATCAGGGGCGAGGCATTAGAATGGTTTAGAAGCTATCTAACTAAAAGAACGCATAAAGTTAAAATTGGCGACAATATTAGCGATAGTGCAGAGGTAAACTTTGGCGTACCTCAAGGTAGTGTTCTTGGACCTATATTGTTTCTTATTTACATTAACGGCTTATGTAACCTTGATATCTTTGGTGACATAATAAGTTTTGCTGATGACACTGTCATAATAAGCTCCCATAATACCTGGTCAGAATTACAAGAGAGTCTGCAAAGCGACTTAGGAAAAGTTAAGTTATGGTTAGATAATCATCTATTGACGTTAAATAGCAGCAAGACAAACTATGTTACCTTCACTATCACGAATAGGGGAAGAGCTAGTAGGAATTTTAGACTCTGCATTCATGACTGCACCAATGTTGCGACTTGCTCATGTATTCCACTGGAAGGTGTTAAGACTGTAAAATATCTTGGCATACAAGTTGATCAACATCTTCGGTGGAGTGATCACATTGACCTACTGAGTAAACGACTACGCTCACAAATGTCTGTTTATAAAAATATAAGGAACTGCTTAGATAAAGTAACACTTAAAATGGTTTATAACGCCCTGACAAATTCCATTTTATCATACGCGGTTTCGGTTTGGGGAGGCGCTTCTCGTACAGTACTAAACCCCCTGATAAAGTGCCAAAAAGCAGTTCTCCGAGTTATAAATCGAAAACCTTTTCGTTATAGTTCCGATGTCTTATTTTCTGACTACAAAGTCCTTGATATCCGACAAATCTTTATTAAAAACGTCATTCTTAATCAACGACTATATAAGCAACAACCCTTAGATACTTTAAATCCTTCAATTATTGTAACTCGATCAAGGTTACGAGGAAATATGGTACTGCCAAAAATGAATACCACTTTTGGGCAAAGGCATCTTAATTTCCTTGGACCTAAACTTCTCAACAGCGCAGATGAGCAATTTAAAAAAGCACAATCTAAATTCAGTCTTGCAAAAAGCATCACCAAATGGCTCCTCGCAATAGGCAGAGACGCATCTGAAAAGATGGTGAGCAGTGTGTTGCAATAGACATAACTATATAACATATATAGACTATAAGTAATTTTATATATTTTCTCTGTTTAGTTTAGTTTTTTTTTTCTGTATATTTAGCCCATAAATTATAAGTAACACAATTATTAGAATTATATATTTAATAAATGTATATTGTATGTAATATATATTTTATATATATGTATACAATATTATGCACTATTTATTATATGTATTATATTTTGTAATTGCAATGCAATGCAATGTAAATGCAATTATGATATTTATCCTATGATCCCCTTTGTATTAGTAACGTCTCGTGAACGTAATAATATTTCATTTTTTCTGCAACTTCCTTTTGGCTGCTCTTAGAACAGGTTTTTTAACCTAGTTAGAGTAGCCATGTTACTTCAGAGCAACAATAAATGACTGGTATTTAATTTGTCTATATTATATTAATTTAATTCATTCAGTGTTATTATATCATTTATTGTTGTAACATCTTATTGTACCATATTGAATAAAATAAATAAAATAAATAAAAATAAATTTATTTATTAAGAGGTAAGCATACAGCGAAATAATAGCATTACATTTTCCCAAAGGGTTAATAATAAGGCCAATTAAAGCTTACGCCTATGTACAAAAATATTTAAAATTTTGTTGAGCTTAACGCTATTTTAGAAGGTTTTTAATATTTATTTATTTATGTGTGTGATGTAAATGAGCGTATATATAAAAATAAGATTTAATTTTGATTGTGCATCTGTGAGAAGTGAGTGAATGGAGTGTGTGTTAAAGAAATTTTATACAATAGCTAGTATTTTGCTCTTTACTACTTTACTTTTATTTTGGTGGTATTTTTAATAAACCTTTTTTTAACTACTTCAGAGGTGCAATGCCGATATGAGTAAGATTATTTTTGCGGGGAATAGTTTCTGCCAAAAATGTGTGTCATATTTGTCTCTCTCGCGACGCCAGGGAGATAGATTCGTGCTTACTCCGGTTGGGGGTAGGAGCGATTTTCAGACCAACATGTCGACGTAAAAGCGGTATTGTGACAATAAATATTTGTGGCATGTTTGAGTAATTTTAGTAATCAAATGTTGCAGTGAAACAATGTGGTTTTTTCGTAAGTTTAACATACGCTCGTACATAATTGATCAAGTTCAAGTTATTTATTTCCACAACATATTATAATATCATGTACGTAATACTTCATAAAAATTAAAATAACGACGATTAAAAATTCAAGAGAAGGTAATAATATAAAGTTAAATTACCTACAAGTATAACAAAAATAAAAAACCAATAACAATAACCTAACTAACCACAAATTCATTTAAATCACCGTGCAATAAGGACCCTAGTTTGATCCAATCATTGGTATCTACATGAATTATGAGCAGCTATTTACAATACACCCTGTATTAAAATTCACCGATGTTCTTTTAGCGGGGTTAACAACTAAACCGCTATCGTGAAAAAAATGTAATTCGGGAAAAACAAATCATGCTAAAATAATTCGCACTTTCGGGGAGTCGCTGATCGGTCGCACCATGCGCGTTCAATCGCGTTCTCAAACAATAAAACGATAGCTATCAATTTTTTAATTAGTCTTTTTCGTAATTGGGAAATATTTTTTGCTGATTAATGTTTGATTGTTTATGCAGGTCAACCTCCCAAACGGGCATCAGTGAATTACTTAATTACACCCTCTGACATTATAAAACCTTCGTTAATAATTTTATTTTTGTTTAAATTTTTTGCGTAATATTCTCCATAAGGAAGCTTCAGTTCGAACAAGTCGTATCACCGCTCGACGTTCCAAACTTCGAGAATAAATCCATTAACCATTGTCCGCCTGATGGCGGCGGGTCTCGTAAATAAATCGACGCGGACAAATTCACGAGCTCCGAATGTGCCCACATTTTATATGGAGCGAACGGAGAAAGGACTGCGAAATTGCGGTAATGAATCTCCCAGAGCGAATTGTCCGATCGTTCAAATCATTCAGCGCTACCGCTGCAGAGAACTCGTTCGTACAATTTCCCCGCATTGTTTAAGAAAATCTTAAAAAAAACAAGAATGGCTATGACACCATGTAGCTATCATATAATATCAGCTGCTTCTATACATTTTATTTATTTGACAACAATTACGTTATACCTTTATAAGGTTAGAGATTCGCACATATTAATAGCAGAATTGTTGAGCGTTTGGTACCACTGCAACCAATGTTCGCTGCCTTCTTAATTAGACTAAACGTCTGTCCTAAAGAAGGCAGTTCATTTTGTTCTTATTTTGTTACTATGTCAACTACAATAAACAAGCGTTTCATCTTAGAAAAAAAATAACAAAAATATGAACTATAAGATATAATAATATATTAAAAAGTTGTTATATAATAAAAAGATAAATGAAGTTGATTGATAGTGTATTTTATAGTAGTATATATTAGAGGATTAACCTTCTATAATCTACGTGTATATATATATATATATATATATATGTACTTTTTAACTGGTAATACAGGTGGTAGAAAAATAGAGACGGCTTACGAAGTGAATGCCAGACGTTTCGGCGCGGGATGCTGCCTTCTTCGGTCGAGATGGATCACATATAATTATATAGATTATTAGATATTAAAAGTATAATTATATACGTACTAAAATAACACAATAAACATCTTACTCATAAATTACCAAATATTATGGGCTGAAATGGAAATCTATGAAATAACAAACAAACGAAAGAAAATAATTAAAAAATATACATAATAACCATTTTTTTTAGCGCAATACAACAGCGCTATTAAAAAACAAACATTTCTATGTATCAAGGTATGTAAATATATTTTTTTATGTTTAAATATCCGATGGCTACGGAATGCCAACCATAGAAAAACGGGTCTTAATGTGTCGAAATTAATATTTATCATTTGGTTTCGCCTTAATATGAAATTGTCATTGGATCTACGCGTCGCGCATCTGTGCGCAGAGATCATTGCAAGGCGTGGCAACTATACCGCTCTCGATGTCACCGATCTAGATCGGGTCTTGCGCAAGGATCTCGCTATCATCTCGTCTAAAATCTAAATCATAAGCCGAGCCGAGCCGCTCTGCGCGCGCAACGGCGACTCCCGGCGGAACGAAAAAAACAAACTGGATCGCGCTTGCGCAACGCACTGTGATCGAAGCGCTGAGCTGATAAGTCGGTATGTTGCGTTTGCAGTACACTATTTGGTTTCTATGAGATGAAGAAGATGAATAAGGCGGTCAGTACATTCGCCCACGAAACCCCTAACATAATTTGTCAGAGTTATAGTTAAAAGACACAATTAAATACAAAAATACAAAAAGATACCACTAAGTTAACATTAAATTTATCAATTTCTGGATATTTTATATTTAGGGTTGAACACATTCTATAAATGGGTTCCTTTTGTCCATAATTGGTTCTACGACGTGGGATGTTTAGCAAATCGTCTGGTCTTGTCATACGTGGAAGTACCCTGAGATACATTAACTCAAGTAGAAAGCTGCAATTAACTGCGTCTGACATTATTCAGCATCAGGTTTAGCCCAATTTTCAACTAAGATTTATGATTTTAAGATGTGATTCTAAACGGCTATGCTTGTTTTTCACGAGCATATTTTTTGGTGTTAAAATAAAAAAAAAGACCGCCTAATTAGATCACTTTGAGATAGACACCAGCCTAATACGTGATAAAATCCATGCAAACCTGTACTACTATAATAAGGAACCACTACACGCAAATATGTTTGTTTAAAAGTAGTCTAATTTTACCTCGATTAATTAGAAATATGGATGTTTAAGGTGCCCCGGGACGCATTTGTTCTTGAGATTAGAAAGAGTAGGCTTTATTCGAACATTGACGCGTAGAAAAGAGACGGATATACTCGCCGACCGCGAATTCGTTACATTTGGAATCGATGAAACATGTTTTTTGTATTTAAATAATTATTATCATTTGAAAAAAATGTTTTTTTTAAGTAATGTCCTAGATTATTATATTGTCTATCTTTAGAAAGAAAAATTAGGTTCGCGTCACTTACACAACTTAAAAGAAAATCGTTGCAAGAAAAAAAACAACACTTTCTTATTTATTTATTTTCATTACTATAATAAGGTGTATTTCGGTTTTTTTTAAGCAAAGGACTAAATTAATATATGTAGAATATTGTGGTATTTTTAGTTTTAGCCATTTGTTGGGAATAACTTCAACAAAATGCACCAAAATACGTTACAAAACACGTGTTAGGGACTGGTGGCGCCTTAAATAAATAAAATAAAAAATCAACTCTTTCGCAGTTGTACTTTTCGAGTTGAAAGATGCAACGGACGGGGATAGTTGCTCTTTATACACGAATGTATAAAATTGCCACAGAATGTAGATTTCACCAGCTCAAGCGCTCGCAGCAGCATTTTTCTCCGGTGACAGATCGCATCGCACCCTAGAACAATAATATCGGCCGATCCGTGCGCGCGCAGCGACGCTCGCGGCGCCCATCGATCCCGAGGGGCGGAGGCTCTGATTGATCGGCCAGCCGACGCCCGCACATGTGCTATCGGAACATCGCGTGGGTGTGTGCCAATGCGAGCCTGTGTGCGAGTTGCGCTCACTTGCGCAAACGCACTTAGCCTAATCACCGCGTTGGATTGATGGTTCGGCCTGTTACAATATTGACTGGATCGATTTGGACCACCTTTGGGTGTTTCATATTTTTATAAATAATAGTTAATCAAAATATTTCTAACGATGACCATACAAGTTAATAATAATATGGCGAGCGGGCTTGGTCGTATGAATTATAATCAAAGTTATACGTAAATTTTTTGAAACCTCAAATTGGGAACAATATTTAATAGTATCAGGGTCGAAATTTCAGTCCTTGCTTAAAGCCGTTCTTAGTTAGGATCAACTTAAATTTTAATCACGACTTGAATTGAATTGTGTATTTCAGTTTTTTGTCACGCGTGTTTGCTTGAATCCAACATGTTCAAAATATGCAAATCCAGTCAATTTTAATTAGTTAGAAAAAATAAAAACAAGCTCGAGACGAGAACCACGGATGACTACACACTCACACACGGGTCACCGCGATTGTAGCGACTTTTATGTACTAAATCTCTCCTATCAGGGTATATTAACATTAACTTAAGACTTAAATCGTGGTTGTTTTCATGCTCAGCCTAAGGTGGACTTTAAGTTTGACTTAACGCTAAAAGTGAGTTGAAATACAATATTAATCATTTTAGTATGACTTAAATTTTAGGTTAGTTTTAAGTACGGCATGAAATTTCGACCTTTAGAAACATGTTCTCTCTGCGTTACTAATATTTTTATCAGATTGCCTTGAATTGAATTCGCTACTTTTTTCGATATTTCTGCTTAACGAAGCTTCTTTAATTATTATTGATTTATTTAATTTGAGTAGACTTATATACAGTAGACAATAAACCCAACTTTTACGTTTTTGATGTCTACCACCATGGTCGCCAATCGCCATCAGCCTCTTTAAACTTCCTAGTTTCAGAACAAACGTACTGAAATTCGCAACACTTAGCAGGGCGATATTAATACTATATTTGGTCTTTCATATTATTTATTACATTGATTAATGAGAGGAGGTAGGTTTGATAATGAAAATTATTAACAAATAGTTAGGTTTTGTTTTAGGTCCGCGTATATTTTTGTAATGTTCATTTGTTACTCAAGACGATTTTTTTTTTCTTATACTAATAAAATATATATATACATAAATTTCCTTAGTTAATGTTTACTTTTAGAAATATACAGGATATATTTAAAATCCCTACTGTCCTTTAGACCGATCTATATCAACAATTAAACCGGTCTCTACATTTACTTTGAAAACATCTAAATATATATTTTATATATATTTTATATATTAAGGTATCTAAATATATATTTTTTATGATAAAATTCCAACGGTTACCTAATGCCAACCGTAGAAAAAAGGGTATAAATGAATCGAAGTTAATAATAATCCTTTGGCTTCGCCTTAAACATTTATAGCGGAACCCCTAGGATTTTTTGGGGTGGAGTGATTTGCTATTAATTTGGTGAGATGACATTAAGGCGTATTTCAGCGACACTTATGGCGTCGAAGTAAGTTCATAACATCGTACGCAATACGAGAATGTCCACTTGCACCAAGGGGACCTAATTAGTACCTACTTTGCTCCATGAGTATTTTTCATTTCCAATTTTTCAGTCCTTTTATTACATTTACAGATTTTATCTGTGAGTCCCGGCAGTAACATTTTTTTTTTGCAACAACTAGCGTATAGCAATTGTTAAAATTTACCCCACACAAGTATGCCGTAAGAAAAGCGAATGTACGCATCCAAGGATCAGGTGAATTATTTTTAAAGCCGTCGCCTCCTAATTTGGGGCTGTCACCTAAATCACTCTTCCATTTATGATTTGCCTACGCTTCGAGATCTAGTTGATGCGATTAACCAGAATGGAGCTGGGAGCTGATCGCTTATAGCGCGTAAATTCATAGCAAGATTGGAAGCTGACGTAATAACGGCCACAAAGCGGGGCTGTTTCACAAATGTGACAGCTCTAGGACGCTTGACCGGTGAGTAAAATAAAATTAAACGGAAGCACAGCAGAATAAATAATATTAAATTTCCTAATTTAGCGCGGATCTGAGCCGTTTAATTTTTTTAAAATCTACTGAAAACATATCTATTTTTTTCTGTTTTGTGTGAGTAGCTGTTTTAGTTATTTTATTTTGAAAAATCTCTTACTTTATTATTTTTAGTTCTTCAGTTTAATATAAGTTCTTTAGTTTTGTTTAGGATTTTTTTTTCAGACCGTATAATGTACCTATATGAAGCGTGTCTACATAGATATAAAGCTATTTTTAATACAATATTGCTGTATTTTATTTCAGGTTATTTTATAAGAAACTCGTCAATATTTCCTATTTGAAATATCGTTCTTGATGTTTGAAGTGTCTAATCCAATATGATATTTAGATTTTTAAAACACACTAAAAAATATATAAATTTTTAACTTTCGACTGATGGTCGATCTATCTGTGTTCTGTGTAAAATCTGTATTTAAAATCTATGGGTATCTGTGTAAAAAAATATTTTTGATTAAAATATGAAGAATTATGAAATCCTGGTATACAGGCCTAGTATATGTAGGTACTGTGCCTTTTATCTGTGACTGGTGCAAGTTTTTTTTTATCTCTCACTAGAGATGGAATGGGAATAAGGGGATCGCATTTAAGGGTGGAAAAGGGTTTTTCTATTAAAGGGATTGTATTGTATTGAATTCACGTCAAAAATATGTCGCGAATTATATATCTAAGATTCTACAACGAAAATGATCATTCCATTTTTTCTTCATTACCACCATCTCCTATGACTTTAGCACAAGCGAATTTAGCTTAGTTGAGGCCAAAAAAGTGTATATAATTCATGGAGGCCATAGAAATTATTTATAAAAATAAAATAGCTTCAAAAAAATAGAAAAATTGTTAATTTTTAATAAATAATTACATTTTTATCGTTTTTATTGATTGTAAGAAGATTTACATTTTTAGTTTTACATAGTTTTACATAGAAGATTTTTAGTTTTACATAGTTTTTTATCGATTCATCAAATGTATTTTTTTTATTTTATATGTACTGTGTAAAATTGTTGGTTTCTCCAATAAAGATAAATAAAATTAAGCTATAATATACTCATAGTAAATATTTCGTCTTGAAGAGATTTTATTAATTAATTAATCGAATTGACATGTTTTGTTTTAGAACTGGGCCTCAATATTGCTTTCAGCTACACTTATTTATCACTCTGTATAAATTCACGGTTCTTGTACAATTAAAATCACTCACCAAGTACCTCGATAGACACTACCATCAGTTTAATTAGAGCATGGCACAGTTTGATTGATGAGCGATAGATGGCGATGATTGCAACATGCGTTTCTTCTAAGGGACGTTATCTGTAATCTACAATACTTCTCGTCTCGCTCTTTTTCGCATTTCTTACTTAGCAAGTTACGGGTTTAGATTTTGTAGCAACCCTTAATTATTTATTTTACTCTTAGACAATATTTATTTTGTGATCACATAACCTAAGTTAAGTTTAAATAGTAACACCTTATACTACGAATGAATAACAGTACGAATTCCTGCATACAAAATAAATTTACTTAAAAAACATTTAGTTAAAAAATAATACTTCTATTTTAAATTTCTAGTTTATGTTTTTATTAATAACGGTGGTGTTGTTTTTTTTAGTATTTTTAATTTGTCATTTCGATTAAATTTAATTCGTAGTAAAATTACATTTTTTGTTTATTATAAAATTTCTATCTTGGATCGTTACTGGATAGTATCACCCTTCGTATATCTATCACTTAGCTATCTCGTTCGTACACTCGGCCGAGTTGACAGTCCATACAAAACTCGACCGAGCTACTCGGCCGAGTTTATCTAACAGTTTCAACTTTTACCTACTGATGCTGATACATAACGTCGTAGCGAGCCTAGTACTCAACTCCTCAAGATTTTTAAGAATTGCAAATACGAGAACATATTAGAAAATTATGCCTTTGTTGCATTTTCTCTAGAAACCCTGGCCCTGTGGTCACACGATGCGTTGAAGGTTGCTGAAAATGTTGGAAAATTTTTAAAGAAGTCGATTCGCGTGCGGGAACCCACATTGAGAAAAAAATCTGTACGTGTAGATATATAGTGACAGCTAAACGTTTTGTTGCGGCTACAGTTTGATTCTGGTTAAAGTTATTTGTAACCACTAATGAACGAGTCTTGTAACTTTAACAGACTATTTGTTTACCATTACTAAAGTTTTTAAAAGGCTCACCCAACCTTTGGTACACCTGGCTGAAATCACATACACATACACAAACTGCTTGGTAAGCGCTACCGATCTGTTTATCAATCTACAGGAATTGGTTTGTAAAGTCTATCAAACAGATTATATACAGATACAGTAAACAGATTGTATACACTCCATATTGTATACACTCCACACAATATTCTTAGATTGGGCCTACTAAAATTCAGTAGCCACAACAAATTATGATTCTACTGAACTCTCGGTTAACTCGGAGCTCGATATTTTTTTGGTGGTGGTGTGCGTGTTAGATCAGCATTAATTCCTCTAAGAAATTTTATATTTATTTTATTTTATTTATTATTAGTATATTAACAAGTATATTCACATTTTTTGTATACTAGTTTTATTTATCACTTTTTGGTTATTTATATTATGTACCTATTTTATCCTTTTCTCCCCTTATCACTCCACTTTCTTGCAACACTCATGTAAATTAATTATGATAAATTTTGTTATTTAATTATTTTTATTTATTTAACCATGGAATACAAGTTAATCTTGCATCATTACAAGTTTTTCACATATAAAGTGTTTTATTCAATGTCTATTACTAATAAAAACGTAAATTCATTTATCTAACGATTGATTACAATGTTAAGCGTTACTAATAGTTTTAGAAGGATTGCCGATGAGTTATTGCAAGCATTTTGTAGATTATTTTTCTTTTGACAGTTGTACCAATTAGATGTTGTAGTTGTACTAAGGTGAACTTAAACTCAGTAAAATCATTTTAAGGGGTGGTTCTGAACAACTTTTGTTCGATAAGTTTTTAAATAGCTAACAAAAAACAATCCATATTAAAATATAAATAAATGTTTGAAGGGCGTATTGTTGTGTTCCTGACCTATTCAACTAACCTGTAATATTTGCGCGCGGGAAACACTCGTTATTCATTGTTGTCAATACATTTGTTGGTACGGTTACTGGGTCGCGACGTCGTGACGCCGCGCGGTCTGGTATTTTGTTAGGTGAACATACTTAAAATTATTCTTAGGACTCTTTTTTTTTGTCATTTTAGACTAGTTTTTTTTTTGTTTTATTTACAAAGGTAAACAAAAGCAGTTCAATTTTATGTCCATAACCAACCATTAAAAGGATACTGCCGATTTTGAGTTCATCCTGTATATCGCCCAACGGCACGCAGCGTGTTTGATTACCTATAATACCTTGCTCAATAAACGAACATCTTTCAAGTAATTTTATTTTATTTTTCTTGACTTTCAGGCGAATGTACGCCGAGAGCAAATATCAACATTGACAGGTATCGTCAATCTTTCAGGCGTGCTCTGGACCATACAATAAATGCAGGGGAAAATAAAAACAGGTTTGTTTTTCAAAATATTATATTTTATATGTGTCTGCTGAAGTAGATAAATTATATCAGCATATAAAAATAGCCTCTGTATAGTTATAGAAATTTTGTAGTACTGATATAACAGTTATAAAATATAACATAGCTAAAATATGTTATGATAATCATAACATCGTTATTATAGTAGGTGGGTAACTGGAAGTATAACAATATTGATCAGCGACCGACAAAGTTGCGCCGTCTCACTAGAGGCCGCATCGCAATGTTTTTTTTTTAACAGCGTTGTATTACTTTATTATGCATTTTTTGTACTGTAAAGTGTAAGAGTACAAAACGATATTTTTAAATCGCTAACTTATCTCTGTGAACGCATCGAAAAATGTATTTAAACGCATTCTTATACAATAGTATATTCGTCTTAAAATACGACCGAAGCGATGCCCCTTTTCGTTTCTTTGTTAATTAAAAGCTCTTCAATGCCGAGCTTAAGTATTTCAAATATTTACCGTAAAGATCTTAAAAGAGCATTTTATAGATTTAAAATAATAACATAAAGCGCAAAATAATGACATAATAAGTTATTTATTATTATGTTATTTGTATTGTCAGAGAGATCTACATATAATAGTTTATACTTAACCAGAGGAACATTGCTTGGTATACAAGGGCGGATGTTCGTGCTTTTGAAAATTTTATTTAATTTTATATGTTAGTGAAACAAAAACAGCGTAACTGATTACTTATTTGAAGTGTCGTGTTTTTATTTTAGTGCAAACCGTAGTGCACTCAGTAACTAGGGAGTATTAGTAACGGGAGCAGTACCTAGTCGCTAGTTGCTGCTAGGTACTCGCAATAGCTCAGAATAACATTTTAATTTAAATAAAAATAATTGGATATGTGCGGCAGTTCAAATACATTTAATATCTGATCGATTGTTAGATTTAAATCAGTTAAAATCCTTTTATTATAATTATATTATTATTTAATGGATTTATTCTGTTCTTGACTCATTCACATGCGATAATAAATAAATAGTAATTTTGAAAAAGAAGTATTTTTATACGGGGACTGTGCATAATGTAGTGCATACTGCCATATATTGGTGTATGAATTGTACCCATATTCAGATTTTGACGCTGTTCTTCGATGAAATTAAGGGTGCTACGACGATTTACTAAAATATCATGAAACTCCCTGAGGTTTACTTTACAAAACCGGGGACACTCCCGGGATTTCGATAAGTATATATAAAACTGTCCAGTAATGTGAGGGCGAATCCATTTTTTTTACTTTGTATATTTAATGATTGATATTAAGTTTTATTATACAAACATAAACAACGAATGCAAATAAAATATTTAAGGAAATAGGCTATTTTAAAAGAATCAAAAATATTTTTATTAGTAATTATTTAAATAAATATTTTGTATGTAACATACTTACGAAATAAATTAGGATACAGCGCGACTTGAAAATCTTCGATATAAACACCGCACTCGGGATTCGTACTTGATAGCCAAAGGTACATTATTTAATATCCGCAAAATTAAGATATTTATAACAAAATATTTCTTTTTTCTTAAATTTTGTTAGGGATTTTTTATCTTTAAAATGAATTATCGAAATAAATGTTAATATAATAACTCTAATTTCTAACGTTTTAATTATTTTTAAAATTAAGTAATTTTGGTAACATCCGCCCCGTTAAAGCATTTAAAATGTCGTTAACATAGTTAAATATTTTTGCATTTGCAAATTAACACATACGAAGAAGGCTAACAGATAACTAAATCACTATTTGTATAGGAAAATGTTTTAACATTAGAATAGTATTTGTGTTTTAATGGTAAGCCTAGTGTCCTGTTCGAGGGTAATACTATATACCACGCACAACTTCAAACTCACAATACCAACGAAGTATTTGTATCGCCTAAATACTCGTCGATTTGGTAGAGAGCACATTCGAAATCTTAAAAAGGTAATTTTTACAAAACATAATTTACTTTTATTAAAACTCTTATATACAGATAATATAGTACCTAACGAAATACATTCACGTAAACATATTAAAAATACAAACAATTAATTGGTAACCGAAGTTTCGTTAAACGACTAAATTTTTATTAATAAAAATTTAATTGGTAATAATTACACTATATATTAAAAGTTTAAATACTAATATGTGCATCGTCAAATGAAAACAAAATAAATTTTAATTAACAATCTCATATAATACCATAAATTTTATTATAAATTACTAACACGCTGGTTAACAAGCAATTGTGGAAGACTTTGTCCATATAAATTTTAAGCTCGTAAAAAAGGTAATAAATAATAATAGTATATTCCATGTTGCGTGGATTGGGGCAGTAAAAGTGTATAATTTTGTGACTTTTCAAGCACTCCGCCAATCCAGCAATTTACCAATTTAAAAGTTTTATTTTAGAAATTATTTAAAATAGTGTCAAAAAATAATATTAACTTTTTTTTGTACGGTGAGCTTGATTACATTTAAGGCAGAGTATATAAGTCTAAGATTAGACTTCAGACACTGATATTTTTTAATATCTTCTACATAAATTTCGCCTCACGATATTTAAAAATTTAAGCTCTTTTCTAAGGCACATATACGATACAGAATGAGTTAAAAACTACTCAAAATGAAAACAATATTGCAAAACGTCGGAAGATTAAAGTTGTATCAGGTATTTTCTGCGCTAGCCGTGCGTCTTTCTGTAAACGTTGGTGCCGCCACTTTCCCCATGAATGTCCTGATCTCCTCGAAGTAGGAATCCTCCGGTGCTCTTCTTCTCCTGGATTCCTCCATAACCTCGCTAATGTCGATACCTTCGGCGTCGTGCTTCTTCAAATGTCTGTCTAGATTAGTCTGCTGTCCAAAGCACCGCTCGCACAGCGGACAGCGGAACGGCCTCTCCTTGTTGTGAATGTTCCTCACGTGACGCTGGAGATTGCTCGAGATGGAGAAGGACCGCTCGCAGTACTGGCATCTGTACGGTTGCTCGCCGGTATGGGTGCGCAGATGACGCGTCAAATTCGCACTCCTAGGGAAGACCTTTCCGCAAAATTTGCACGCGTACCGATCCTTGAGTCTCTGGCTCGGCGGTTGGGGACTCTGCGGCATGGCCGGCTGCAGCATGGCTGGCGGTATCAGGGCATAGCGGGCCAGCGGAGCCGGTATGGTCAGGGGTAGCCTCCTGCACAGCTGGAGCAGCGCCGGATGGTTAACCTGCTGGGGAAGCGGCGGGCTGTGGGTCTGCATTATTATGTTCCTATTCTCGTCCTCCATTCGCGGCAGCAACGGCGGCTTGTGCCGGACCCTCAGGTCGAGGGGTTCTTCGTACGCGAGGGGCGTCGCCGCCGGGCTGCCGGGACTCGTGGGGCTGCACGGGCCGCCGGGGCTCGTGGGGCTCGCCAGCCGGCGCGGCGCCGAGTCCTTCTCGCGCATTTTGACGTAGCACGTGGGCGCCAGCTGCGTGTACTGATCTATCATGTATGATGTTTTGGGTTCTTGTTAGTTGAGGGGAGAAACCGAATCCTGAGGACAAGGAAGAAAAAACTCGTTAGGCGTGTTAAGTTCGAATTCAAGTCAATTCAACGTGTTAAACTTGGCTGTTTATTACATTCACCCTAGTGAAATCTATCCTAATTGAAAATTGGTAAAAGTTTCATTACAGTTTCAAAACACATATTTTGTTTACTGTAATAAAATATATAGAGGTTCGACAACAAGCAAGTCGTAACGTAATAAAAGTTTGACTTTCGTATGTCATTAGTTCAAATTATTAGTAAGATAAAAATGTTTGCAAAAGCATTTAATTTCTCGACCTTTATACAAGCAATGCTTTCTGATTACTTTCAAGTTGAGGAAGTTATTGTGCAATCAAAAACCATTTAGGCTATTTTCGAGTATAAGTCAGCATTTTTAAGAAAAATTACGCATTACATTCAAATTACTCATAACCTAATAACCACGTGTATAGGGTTTAATAGAGAATGGTGTCATCTATCATCTATTCGTTTCGGCTATGACTTACGGGACACCTGTAAATGAACCTCGCTTAAATGCCCCATCAGTGGCCAAAAGAAAAATATTTTTTATTTATTTACACTATGATTAAAATATATTGTAAGGGTATGTGTATGTGCGAACGTGTGTGCGTAGTGAAATCTAATATCTTATCTCAATCTCGAAATCAATAGAAGGATTGGCGCGTTGCGACTAACATTTTAACATGATATCTCAAGTCCAAAGCTTTCAATCAATATGTCCTCCCAGTTCTAACATATGACGCAGAAACCACGAACCTCGCAGAGCGCTCATGTACTTACGCGAGAGTTACGCAAAGAGTAATGGAAAGAAAGACACTGTCATCACGCTCCGCAACAGGAGAAGATAAGAATAGAAAAGACAGCAAACCAAACTGTGGGATGTCGTGGAAACAATGGAAACACTGAAATAAAACTGGTCAGGCAAGGACAGCGGATTTGGGCTTATTGTAAAAACTGGGCATATTGGAAGGACAGCGGAATTGGGAATATTGTGAGAACAGCGGAATTGGGCATACTGTAAGAACAGTGCATATTTTAAGGACAGCGGAATTGGGAATATTGTAAGAACAACGGAATTGGGCATGCTGTAAGAACAGGGCATATTGTAAGGACAGCAGAATTGGGATTATTGTAAAAACAGCAGAATTGGGCTTATTGCAAGAACAGGGCATTTTGTAAGAACAGCAGAATTAGGCTTGTTGTAAAAACTGGGTATATTGGAAGGACAGCGGAATTGGGAATATTGTAAGAACAGGGCATATTGGAAAGGCAGCGGAACTGGGAATATGGTAAGAACTACAAAATTGGACATATTGTAAGAACAGGGCATATTGTAAGGACAGCGGAAGTGGGAATATTGTAAGAACACTCGTAAGTTGATACGACTGTTATCATTATTTTTATTGTTTTATTATGTGTACCTGCATATGTTTTTTTTTAATTCAACTGTGTTATTTTTCAAATATATATCTTGTAAATGTAAATCTATCTATCTATCGAAATGACCATTATTTAAATTACGTTGTACTTCGAAGCCGGAACGATGTACAGTTGTTATTCAAAATATTGATTTACCTCACACGATCCATTAATCCGCGGTACGTATTCCATTAAGGCTGTCACGGCGACAGCGATAGGCACCATTCTCGGCTTCAATTACGAATGCAACATTGGAGGCTTGCGTCGTTTTGATTTCGTATCGCGATGATCACGCTCCGCGGCTCCACCTTCGGCGCGGGCAGTGACGAATGCGCGCGCCGCCCCGTTCGCCGCAGAATGCAATAACGCGCCGTACGCCACTTTTGTTGCAATCTCTCCGCCGTCTATACTATACTATACTATTGTCGCCGCACGCTATGAATTGGCAACAAATTATCACAGCTATTTATGTTAAGTCGGACGTACTATGAAATGTCAAACCATACATTCAAATTAACTGACTGACTGATAAATTTGCGACGAAACTGAGATTCAAAATACAGCAATAATTATATGCACCTATACTAGATTTTAAATAAAATCGATAACAGAAAAAAATAAAATAAAATGTACTTAAATTACGTGTTATTATAATGAATAGTAGAGTATAAAATATGTATGGATAACGTATGAATATGTTTGTATATACAGGATGTACTTAAAGTCAGTAGTATCCTTTTAAGAGGTGATTCTGTTCATGAAATTTAACAACATTTGTTCAAAATTGTAAATAAAGCGAAAAACTGGTCTAAAATGACACAAGAAAGAGTCCTAAAAACAATTTTACTGTATGGTTACCTAACAAAATACAAGACCGCGCGGCGTTAAGCCGTCGCTACCCAATAACCGTACCTATAAATGTATTGACGACAGTGAAAAACGGGTAGATTAGCGCGCGCAAATATTGTAATGTAGGTAGGTCAATTGGATAGGTCAGGTGTTAGCGATGCCCCAAAAGTCCGTTGCAAAAAAGAAAAAAAATATATATATTTGTACAAGTGGCCGTCCGCATGTGCACACATGTGAGAGCGTCGGATTTCGGCGGGAAGCGGAGACAAAGGGTCCCACTTTCGAAAGTTGAAAGAAAAGAACTGGACCGCTAGCGTCCCAAGCTCTGCTATGGGACGCCAGTTAGGAACAAACGCCATCGGTGGTCGGTTTATATGGTTACCTAGCTCCGAGCTTGCGTTACGCGCCGATTTATAGACGTAATTATCGCATTTTAATAATAATAATTGTAAGCGTATTGTAACAGTAGAATATAAGCTCGTAAAATATAGACTGTAATTGTATGTAGACATAATTAAGTGTTATAAACTGCTCCATTTATCAACATTGTGTCTTTTAAAATTGTGTTGCGCTAAAATAAAATATTCTTGTGCTCAACTCAAGCGTTTCAGTCTTTGAGAAATACCTACCTGAACTAAAAGTATTTACTAGGCGATCTGTCACATTTCTTAGGGATGATCTCTCTGGCGTTCTGTTCGGGAATCATTTCAAAGCCGCAGTAGTGCTTACATTGGTTGGCGAAAACTGTCGTCAACAGTCAGGAATACAACAGTACGCTCACCAAGCGTTCAATAGAGTATTTATAATTTTATATGATTTTTTTGTTAGCTAAATGAAAACTTATTGCATTATGTACGTAACCTGTCGCAATAGCACACATAGTCTACCTTGGAACAGGCGCGGCCTACTTAGGTATGGTTAATTATCTATTAATATTTAAATTATAATTAGGTGTTTTATGATAAATAAATAATTATCGTAGGTATTATGTTTAATATGATATAATTTTGAGACTCGAATTTGCACAATTTTTGTTCAATAACTTTTTGCAAATTTCAAATACACGATGTTGCTATAAATATATAAACAATTAGGAATGACCAAAATTAATGTAATACAATAATTACGATTTTATGTGATAAAAGTACTATTACCAAGTAAAATGCGTCCATTGAGGTATTTATACAGTTATTGACATGGGGACATCTTTTAGCAAGCCGCAGATATATCTTTAAATTTGAATCCAGCCTCCCACTAGCGATGTAACTGTGAATTACGTTGAATTTGAATAACCAATCCGAATTCAGACACATGTGACTTTGTCACTGTCGCTCAAAGCATTGACAAAAGTGGATTTTTCAGCGTGTAATGCCTTCATAAATATGTATGTTCGTTTTGCATATGTCATTGGAGTGTCATCTGAAGATGATGTTGCCGGATGGCAGCCACACGTCTCCAGCGATCGGGACATTTACAATGTTACTGACACAATGCATGCCGTACTATGAGGCAAACGCTAAGGTGATATGGATACGTCAAGTGTCGTGATTACAACATTGATCTGTTAATATCCTGATACCTATGAAATTACGTTTATTTGTGATGTGAAAAAATATTTTAACAAAACGTTTGGTTGTTTAAAAATTAGCGCGCGCATCGAGAAATTTGCAGACTGATTATGGTGAAATCATTTTTGTTTAGATTTACCATATTTTTTGCAAGAGGTGTAGTTTTGCTATGATTACAAAACAGTATGGATTCGTGGAAATAGGAACAGCTGAGGAAATAAATATGTCCTCAGAAACTATATATTCTCTCAGTGAAACCTCAGAAACTCTCTCTCAGAGAAACCTTTTCTCTCTTCTCTCCTCAGTCTTCTGAGAAGACTTCTGAGAAGACGTCTGAGAAGTCTGACTTCTGAGAAGACTTCTGAGATGTTTTCTGAGAAGAGAAGTCTCCTCAGAAGAAACCTCTTCTCTTCTCTCCTCAGCGAAACCTCTTCTCTCTCAGAGACACTTTCTCTCTTAGAGAAACCTCAGAAACTATATATTTCCTCAGAAACAGAATAAATATTTTCTCAGAAACAGCTGAGGAAATAAAACGACGTTACTTGAAAATTTGGTAGCAACATATCACTAATCAAGTCTGAGGTTCCTATGATCAGTATTCCTTAGAAATATATGGCAAAATCATTAGGTTCATCATATCGCTGCGTCATAAACAGGTGAAATCTTTAAACCACTTCTGTCCTTTCAGGAAGGTGACCTAGGTCAACAATTAAACATAAATCAAAAAAATAAATATTGGAAAAATGTTTCCCCGTTGCGAGAAATTTTGAGTTTTCAAATTTTAATAGAAATCGTTTTAATGCTTGAGAATGCGGCCAAATGCCTTTCCAAAAGCAAGGAGAAAGTATTTTAATAGTGTATATATTTTAGAAAGATTTTGTTTAATTTAATATTTTTTTCGTTAGATCAGTTTAGTTTTGAATAAAGATCAACTTCCTAAAAGGACATCAGTAATTTTAAATACACCTGTATATCCAATTAAGTTATATACAAATGAGCTCTGATCCCTTATTCAAATGTTAAAATTTCTTTTTTTTTTAATTTTCTTCAATTATTTTTTCGAACATGACCGTTTTGAACATGACTATTTTTAAAACATACCATTATTTCAAAATAATATATGTTAAAAACAAAAAAAAACAAACAATATTATATATATATATTCATATATATCTCTGTATTTAGAGTGCTACTGCGAGTGTAATTTAATTTAATTTTAATCTTTAAATGTATCTCTGTACTTTTGCGAAAACCTGTCATCAGTTAATTTTACAATCAACTATATGTACCATTCTTTCTTCTTAAATTATACTGTTGGTTTTCCGAATAAACGATAAAAAAAAACTAAGCATTCCGGAGCAATCGCAAAAAAAAAAAATAACAGAAATGGCTCACCAATTCGACATGGAAACATTTTGAACGGACAACTTATTTTTTAAATTTTAACTACCTTACGACGCAACGTAATAAAAATAAAACGAATCGAAAAGTGAACCTTCTTTTTTTTAAGTATCGGTTTGTTAAAAAGAACAAAATGAAACATATTTCTGACCAATGTCCGAAGTACTATATGTACTTAGGTTTGGTGACTTTTCATTTGTGGTTAATTTCTTGTAATTAAAGCAGGATTACGAAGAAGTGCCACTCATAACCCCAATCCGAATGCCGACTTGCGTCCGGACGAGATTCGGTTGAAAAGTTGCCCCGAGCGGACAATTTCACATTGTCGGCTTCTTAAAGAGAGAACCTGTCAAAATCGCCATTAACAGCGACAGATATGAACGTTTACGCAAATTTCTCGCGTAATGCATTCCCCATATTTTGACATATCAATGAGGTCGTTTCAATTTTTGTTGTCCAAAATAAAATGAATTAATTTTCATTCTTAGGATAAATCATTAATAATTCACTAATTTTAAATGTAATGTTGATTACTTTGATTGATTTATTTAATTTATACAATTACAGTTTTCAACAGAGGCACATTAACAATAGTCTTACATAAGAAGCGTTGCCTGTTCCAAGGCAGACATAATTAGTAAGTGTGCTATGCAATACGAGAAACATAAAAAAGTTATTATTATTTATATATATTTTATTATAAAAAAGAGGAATGTTCTCAATTCGATATATATATTTCTCTTCGGAGATTATTTTCCCTTTTTGCATATCTTGGGGAATTTTTCGGGAAATATTAGGTTATACGGGTATCGTACTTGTTTTTTTTTAAAGTATAAATTTTGGCCAGATTAGATTAAAATCAAAAATTTTCTTTGAGTTTCATTGCTCCTAGTTTATGCAACCATTTCCTATAGTCAGAATTAAATTAAGCTGGTGTGTCTTTTTCTAGTGACTGTCGCAGAGAATGACGCCTTAAAGAATAATGCATACGAGGAATAGACACATGGCTTTCTTCATCATGCATAACCGTGTTAGCACACGAATGCATGCATACATACAATCAAAGAATAAAACACTTAAAAAAATGCATAATAAATATTTTTTTTAATGTTTCACATTCACGAGTGGGATACAGTTTGTATGACTGCAGTTTGTTCGTTCGTATTCCGGCTCCTACTATTATATTATTTTTTCCCTTAACATTAACATTTTAACATTTAACATTTAACATTTTAACATTTTTTTTTATACGTAACGTTTACTTTTAAAACGACCTGTTTGGTGTAACAGAATAAGCCGTCGAAATTGATAACTTTTGCCCATCAAAATGCATTTATGCATTTTTTATCCCACATTTTTTGAATTGAATAGCGAGCGATACAGATTTTTTATAAGAGCTGTTTTTTAGCCCGAGTTTCATGAACATGGGTTTGGGCTTGCATATATACTAAAATGTATTGTTTTGTGAATTAAAGGTCGTTCCGCGATATTAAAAAAAAAAAATATAATTATTCGAAATGAATTATTTAATAACAAATATCACAAGGTTGTAGGTACTAGCAAGTTCCTAGGTTGCACTTTATTTTCGCGATTTTTATTTTTTATAATAATTATAGAAATAATGTGTAAAGCATACAGAATACCCCTTATTAAGGTATTGAGGTTTATTAAGACCTAGGTACAGGGTAGAGGGATTACGTAATGACCTAATACAATAAACTAAGTAATCCTAGGCGATCAGTTAGTTTTTCATTTCATTAGTTTTTTTTTCTTAATAGAAAATATACCAGTCAATTTCAAGACACAATAAATATTAAAAATTTAATCATCGAACAAACAGTGACAGTGAATAGTGAAAAATTTTACAAAATAATACCAAAAAAAAATATTCGGAACAATATAAATCGTTATACGTTTTTTTATTTAGGTGTTACCCCTATGGGGTAGGGGTCTCTACATCGGGGAATTAGGGTTATTAAGGTATTAAGAGGACTTAACTTGGCCATTTCTCCGTACAAACGCTGTAGTGTCGTGAATGTCTTATTTGTAGATGTAGAAGAAAATTAATGCTAGGAATCGTTTTATCTTCCAAATATCTAGGCCTCTATGGAATTAATAAGTTAAATTTTTTATTTTGTCAAAAAGTTAAGAGCCTCAAAACGTGTATTTTTCTATACATTTTATCAAGAGTTTAAACGTAATAATTTTACTGTCTGAAGACAAAAAATAAAACTATAGAAGCGAAGTTTATTTCATAAAGATGCAAATTTAAGTAGGTTTTTAGACATTAATTGATTATGTTTTTCAGAATTAGCCAATATCAGTACAGCATGTTTATGCGTTAGGTGAGACAGAATTATTCAAAAGCACGCGCGAGAGAGAGAAGAGCGCCACCGTAAGGAGGCCCCTTAAGGTTAATTTTGTTATTAATCATGGTTAACTTTCGGTTACACCTAGAACCTGTATTGATTTTTTTTTAAATTAATTAATTAAATTAAAAATATATCCCAGATTCAGTGAAATGGTTAATTAATTATGTGTGATGTTTTTTTTATTGTAAAATCCGTCAGTGTATTTCGCTCAGCTGTTGCGGTGTTTTAGAAAGCTCCCCTTGCGGCGCGCCTGCGGAACGGACAGCGCATGCCCTTCGCGGATGAATATCAGTCACAATTGGCGCGCAATGCCTGCTATCGGCGGCGACTTAAAGAACGAATGTTTCCTACAAAACGGGCGAACAAATTGCTTCTAAAATTTCACTGCCTGCGGTGCTCGGATCGGTAATGCTTTTTATGACCGCGCGGACTGACTTGGAGAGACTTATATTTAATGCAGGGTTGTCGCAAATATTAAACAATAATCCAGAGAATATTCAGCATAACTTTCTCAGACACCTAAATTGGCGTTGTCAAACTTACCAAGAAGATTTCCACCAAATTCCCAGTTTGGACACCAAAAGGAAAGTGTTTGATACTGTCTTCCTAAATAAACTACTTAATAATTGCTAGATCAATAGCTTTTTTTTTATCTTTCGTAATTAGAAATTTTTAAAACAAGCTAAGTAAAAATACCGTCTCATACAGGTAGTTAGAAGATAAACGTCCTAAATATTTATGTTTATCATAATAACCCTTAACAAACCCATATTCTAAATAATACATACTTTTATCAGTGTAAATATGCAAAACTAAACTAACTTTTTTTATGTAAACAGTTCTAGGTGAACCTACAATTCAATTCAATTGTTCAACAATGGACTTATGTAATTAACCAAATTAATAACGCTGTGTGTTTCCCGAAAATATATTAAATAAATAAATTACGCACTGTGTATAATTATTTAATACCGACGTTTCGAAGATGATCACACCACTTGTCCTTCGCGTACATCCAGTGCGACCTATTGATTGTGAGACGTGAGTTACTTTCGCGATAGATATATAATTATTTGACAAATGTTATTACAATTTCATATATCCTTCCAAATATCCTTTGGCCGGCACCTCAACTTAGCACCGCTTGGACAGAAGAGAAAGCCATAGTATTTATATTAATTTCGATTCATTTAAATCCTTTTTTCAATAGCTGGCATTTGGTAACCATTGAATATTTATTCATAAAGAAAACTGCTAATAGTTTTTATTTAGTTGAATTGCTCTCTTATAAAAGACAAGTAAATGAGTTTTAATATTTTAAATACATATTTTAAGACTTTCCGATTCGACAGCCCTGCTGATGTTCTTATCTTAATAAAAACCATTTCAATACCGAAGCTTCGAGAGTACGCCCGGCACCTTTGCATATCTCTTAGACAACTTTCAATCAATCCGTTTACATATAAATTGCTTTTAATGAAATTGTCGCTCAAAGGCACTAATAAAATGTTTTAATCTTTTGTGTTCGAATGGTTGCGCCTAATGACCTCAGTAAAAACTAATGGGGCGCAACTGTGTCAAAATTTTGACGAATTTTTGAAGTGAAACTTCTTCACGCTCGAATCACGCAATTTTTATTTCTGTGCAGTGAACGAATCTATCGCGCCGAAGCCTTCGCGCGGTCGCGTCGTTTTTTTGTTGCGTTTTGTCCCTATTTAAATAAATAGCGTGCGAAATGTATTTAAATGCGTTGAGTGTTAATTTTGAATTGAATCTAATGATATGGCGAATTTAATCAACTTACTTTTAATTTAATTAAATCAACTACATTTAAATTTAATCAACTTTAATAATTTCTAACGCGCGTGATGTAACTAACACACATATTTTACCACGTTTATTTCAACCAAATAAAAATTTACAACTTTCTGCCATGCACCATTCTATTAAGTTTTGATCACTGCTTATTTTTTATTTTAGTGTGTTTCAGTTTGTGCCTTAATTATTTTTCAGTATTTTAGGATATAGGATATAGGTACATACCCACGCCAGCTGATCGTCCACTCGCAACGCGTAGGTCAAAGCTATGAGATATCGATCGCGCTTTGGCACACCAGCGCTTTAATGAAAATAATAAAAGTGGCGGTGAAAAATATTCGCATTTTTTGTACTACAATTTTTACTTTCTCATGATAGGGACCATAAGCACCCCTTTAAATCTTCGGGAATGCTCTTGGGCCACCCTGCATAAATATATGTAACGTTATAATTATCATGATACAAAATATTCATAAAAGAATATTTAGTCAGACTTAGTAGGTATCTATCATATTTATCTTGAATGAATACATGAATCATAAATTGTCATAGTAAACTTCTAGGAAAGCTTTGTCACAACTTGAAAGGCTAAATTTAAATCATTGTCATTTTGATAGTAATCTTTGGGTTTGATCTTTTCGTCATTGATATTTGACAGTCATGCGGAAAATCGAGCGAAACAAATTACATGACTCTTGTCTCTCATACCTAAAATATAATTTTTAACAATATATTAATATATAGTTACTTTTATACAAAATCGTATTTGAAAATATACAACCAACGTATTACTAACAAGCACAAGACCGCTGTAAATTGCTACAAAATGGTCGCAATAAATCATAGTTGGCTCAAATAGCTAGGAAACAAAATTTATTTATTTAATTATCTTTGTCGTCATTTATATGTACTCTTATATAAAACAGCAAAATAGTGTTTATAGTACATTATTGTAATTTGTAATCACGTGCAATGGAATAATTTTGTGCATAGCCTTAATAGCACAATGTGCTATTCCAAGGAGACGTCGATCATTTGTAGAAGTAGTTTAGCAATATGACGCGAGATTTCATAATATTTTATGTTTAATCTTTAAATTATAATATAATACCTATAAATATTATAATATAAATGAAGTAAATGACCTATACATAAATAATATATAAGTAAATACATACATATACATGTTTCTTACATACATATAAAATAACGCCTCGTACATCGTTTAGGTGTGTTTAAATAGCAATTCAGATTTTTTAACATCCTTTTCAAGTAACCATTTAGTTATTATACCAGACCTAATTTTTATATTTGTAGGACGATTCATTTCTTCTATTATTAAATTATACATATTTCATGCTTAAAAGGTAAAATATATGCGAAACTATCTTTAGAATAATCATTAAATAAGTAATAAGTGTTACAAAAAAAATAAGACTGACCTACCCAACACCTTCAATACCGTCTTTATTCACATATACCATACATATTTAATCACATGTAACAAAATGCGAGTAGGTACATACATAATATTTAGTCATGTTATTAGTCGTTATAGTAGTTATATTTAGTCGGGTTATTCTACGCACCAAACTGCACACGGTTTGTTCTATAAGTTTTTTAAATTTTGACACAAGTACAAAATAAATAATATCCCAGGAAATGTTTGGTTCGCTCGCTGCGAGAAAAATATACGCCGCGGGAAGGTCAAGATCGCGCACCGCCCGCCCCAGTCAGAAGGAGGTAACTATGCGTTTAAACGCTGATAGGATTTTGTTTTGTAATTACTTTTTTTGAAAACTAGAACAAAACTTGATCAGTATGAAGTATAGAATGACCACATAAGAGGATGTGCATTAGAAAAAGTTCATCCTGTATAACTAATTTTTTGTATTTCCTTTCCCCCTCTTCAGCACAGGACCGCCTATTGGAATAGTAAATTACAATATTACTATATACCTATCACATTTTTTTTTAACATAATTTAATTTATTTTTAATAAATTTGTGACATGCCTTTTAATTAATCATGAACATTTCAAAAGCATATAGGTACCTACTGTAGACATTAAAAACAAATAAAAGTATAAGAATAAATGCCTAATAATGTGTGTTTTATTGCAGTTTTTTTTTAATTATCAGATATCTTTCCAATCTTCGTATTTATTTTTGAAACTTTTATATGATGTAATATGTATTTAATGATTTTAAGGCCAGTGTTATAATTGTCGAACATGTGTATGTCGACTCGCTAGAATGCGGTTGTAAGGTCGCGGTACACGGTGACAATTAGGTATATGAATTTGTCGCGCGACGCTTATCAGCTTTGCTCATCGAGCGAAGGCGCCGCCGAACCCGCCCATTGGCCGGCCGACGCTAGCGCATGGGCGGGCTTCGAACGCGCGCCGCGCCGCCCGGCCTCGGCCGCCGACCGCCACTAATATGTCACGCGTCGCCTAGCCTAGGCAACTCATATCGCATGACGAGCGAGCGAACGCGGCGGGCCGTGCCGCTTTTCGGCCATTGCGTCAAATGCCCGGACGATCATTTTGAGCTTTGAGCCGCGCCTCTGCGTCGCTGACTATAGCTAGAGCGGGTATAGAGTTATGAGTGTAAAACACTAACTAATATGACGTTACGACGTAGTCGCATTTATGTTTCGAGTTTACTTCTTACATAATATGTTTATTTGTTTGAGGGAGGGTGTGTGTGTGTGTGTGTCTGTATTTAATATGATTAGTGATGAATAATGATAGCATTGTATTTACCCGTAAATCGGGAAGTAAAATTATCACTTTTTCTCTTACATAAATTTTATAAAAAAAACATTAATTTACTCCTTTAGCTACAATAAGCCAATTAACTCTGTTATTTATTATGTAAAATTTTAATGTAAAATAGACTTTTTCAATAAATTGTGTATTACATACTATTCAGATTGAATTATTAACACAGCTTGGTAAAAAGTTCACTACGGATAGTTTTGTAAGGAGCAGTAATTGTTAAAATAATAAAAATAATGACATATAATACAAAATTCAGCGCAGTTGATATATTTCAAGATAATAAGGGGTATTTATGCGTGAAATTCGTGACGTAAGTTATGTTCATATTTAGTATAAAATGTATAAATAAATATTATATTCATTATAAATATTGAACATTCGTAAGTATATTGTTATTTTTAATTTATTATATCGCTAATAATATGTAGATTTATACACCCCCCCACACACACATACACACATACACGCACACTTTTGATTTTAAACTTTACTATTATTATCTGATTTGGTTGTGATTAAATGAAAATGATTTATTTAAAGTGCTATCAAGTGAGATAGAAATATTAATATTTTATGTGACATTGCATTACAAACTAGCGAAATGGGAAGACGGGAAAGCTAGAATGGACAAGTTTATCTCAAGAGATTCTAGAATAATATATATTTTCTTTTGTCTCACGTGTAGCTAATTTAGTGAAATTTATAAGATTTTTTAAATATACTTTTGTTTAATATATCAATACTTTTGATATTATTTGTTTCATTACACATCTAATACATCAATCAATATTCTATAACAATATTTTGTTCAGAATTAAACATATATTATATTCAATTGTAAGATTCACTTACTTATATGTACTTTTCTATTGAACTGGCTCAAATATAGATCGTAAGTTATATTTATAGTATAAACCCATACAGGTTTTTTCCAACTATATTATCGTACCAAAAAATCATATTATTTATATTTATAACACAAAACAACAAAACATATGTCATGCAATAACTTTATCTTCTGTATTGGATAAGAACGTCTTTAATGATTTTATATGGCCAGTGTCCTTTTCTATAAATAATTAGACTGCTCAGATTTGACAGGTGGCACACCCTCAGATTTCCATCTCATCGCACTCGAAACTAAAATATTATTGATGTTCAACACAAATTGTGCTATAAACTCAGTTTGGAATCGTATTAGTAACACGTGCAGCCACCAATTTAACATGATTAATCATATCTGACATCACAAATACACTCCCTAATGGTTACATATCCACGGGCGCTTTTTTCTGCACACACTCTCACTTCAAACAAACACAATAACGTAATACACATCCATACTTCAGCATCAAAATAAAAAATGTTTTTTTTATACCTTGTAATAGGAAAATACTTTTAATTATTGCTCTAATCATTTTGATGTAAAAAATAATATAAAATAAATAAGATCGCAATGAGCTTGTTAGATACATTATCTGCAGCCACTGCGTGTGTGAGATATTGAAATGTCAGTCGGTTCACGTTCCATGTGATTTAAAACTCAACCGGTCAAATTGCGAAACGACAGCTTTTCTATATTTTGCTCTTCGTGAAATATAATGAGACGCGCACTTAGGTAGCGGGGCGCCGCGCCGCGCTGATGTACCGTCAGCCTTAGCGATATTGCTAGCCTTGCAAATAACACGATAGGCGTTGTCATTGCGAAACAGAAGACCTTTTAAAAGAGCAAGCAAGAGTTTAGTACAGTCGGATGTTGGATTAAATATTAATAAAATGGACGCGAGCCAGTTTCATACGCGTCGCCATTGCAGGTCAGAGATTCCCAACAAGTTATTTTTTATACTAAAGAAAGCATTATTCAGTGTAAATCTAAGTAAGTGACATGTAATACCCCATACCCCGTTATCATACTAAGTCAATGAACAATAGCACCATACTACGTATCTGCTCCCTTTATAACAATAAAGATATTTCAAAAATCGATATACTGAATACCTCCTTATTATCATTCAAAAAAGAGATTTCCAATATCATCAATAGAAAAGATAAATAAAACCTAATTCTATTGTTAGATTGTTATGTTGTTAATGTTTAAATGTAACATATAAGTACTTGTAATTGCAATTACATATAGAATATACCTACATACATATTATATTTATATTACCTTCATCATAAATTATTTTTATACATACTAAAACCATACTTAATTTATTAACTTTAATTTAACATATACATACACACATACATACATACATATGCATATACACACACTACTACCACAAACAACACTCACAAATTACACATGAGACATCAAAAAAATCTACTGATACGCATATAATATTCATAATCTATACATATTTTAAGAACACTGTTCCAAATTTTTTATGCTAATGTTAATATGTAAAATGTCCGAAATCCATAATTGGTTTGTATACTAGTAATAAGTTTTGTTTGTAATTATAAAAATGAATACTGTTGGATTTTTTAATATAGAATTTGAAGAGAATAAGGGGTTATTAATCCATGAAATTCGTAACGTTAGTTATAATAATAATGTAAAGGTATAAAATAAATAAATAAATATTATATTGAATATAAGTATTAAGGATTCGTAATAAATATATATCTTTATTTTTAATTTTTTTAATATACCACTAATAATATGTAGATTTGTATATATATATATACACACACACACACACACTCATATCGTAAGTCTGTTTTTAAAGCTATGTAAACGTGCTACATATTTACCGAAATCGCTTAGATTATATGTTCGGGTAGGATTTACGGTGGTGACCGCAAAAAAAAACTAACGTATCTAATGAACCCTTAAAACAGTTTGAGAAGCCTTAACTAGAGGCAATTGCGACAGCGGATATTGGAGGCGACACGACGATATCGCGTATCTTTGATCAATTCCCGTCTCGTTTGCTTATAAGAACTTTTTTGTGGTCGTGATACATTTTTTCCGCAGTTATCTTACGTAACATATCCTCTGGCATATAGGTATTGACTTTTTGATAAATGCGTGCAATGTTTAATTAAACGCTGTGCGAAAAATACTAGTGATACTCGTAAGTAAAGTGACCGTTAGAAATACGAATGATTTTTGGTAGCCAAGAAAATTAAAAGAAAGGTGCGTTCGATTTATTTTATCGCTTGCTCTCTCGCACAATAAAATTAAACTAAAAACATCGGGTTTACTTGCATAGAAATGCGAACTCAGTTTTCTTTATGAATCCTGTATAATTATTTTGTATAAATCTGAGTGTCCTTCAGTTGAACATTTTATTATTTATTTTTTCTTATGAAAATTTTGTTCTTTTTAGTTTATGAGGATCTATGTTTTTATAACTGATTACATCACCTTAGAATATCAGTAAACGCTATAAAGGTGATGTAAAATTGAATGTATTGTTTTTGTAAAAAAACATATATAAATGTAGGATATATCACTAATCTTACGAACTAACTTACTAATTTATGAAAGCTTTATGCATAAATAATAAAATTATCGTGATGTGGTATGTAAGGCCTTACATATAACTATTTTTTTTTTTTGAGCCACTGCTTTACGTTTTTTCTACAAACTTAGACAGTTATTTTATAGTGGAACATAGCGATATGTTGGTCTAAATTAGCTTCCTGCATATAGCAAAATTAAATATCTCTTTAGGAAAAAAATACATTATTTTTTTTTCTGCATACACTAATGATAAGACTTACATACATATAGTTTTTTATTTGCTTCTATCTGACCTCTCCTCGCAGCTTGAACCTAGTTTCTTTTAAACCTTGCATGTTACTTTAGAGCTATTCCAAAATGTTAACGCATCATTTAACATGTTGCAATTTTTGTATAAAGAAATGTTAATATTTACCAGTCAAACGATGCTTTTTCGTTTTTGAATCTTTCAGACTCGCACTGCAGTACCCGCGCTTTCCTCATAGAAGGTACTTACTCTCCATTAAGTTAGGTAAATGATTTATGATTTTCAACGTGAACATACAATCTTACTATAAGAATAGTTAATACCGACTTTTCGGAGATTCCCACATCCCTGTCACTAGTTCGTATCGGACGAACGTATGGAATTTTCCCCTGAGGACGGGATGTGTAATCATCACTGAAATGTCGGGATTAAATATTGTATAAACGGTGTGTAAAAAACCACAAAATAATATATTTATATAAAAAATAGGTAATAATAATAGGATTATTAAAAATTTGATTTCACACGCAAAAAACAAATGGGTGAGCTTATTGTCGCTAGATAATCTCTACCACTTAACACAGGCAGGTCGTGTATTATATTATATATACCGATTTCGTGTCGGAGAACGTTAAGGCTAGCCGCTACTGCGGGCAGTTCCAAATATTAAAATCTTTATATCTGCCCAAACAAAGGTATAGCCATCGTATTTATTTGATATACATTTTTCTTATAATTAAATTTACAATTATTACTTAATAGGGCCGGGGTACGGCTGAGCGTGTCGTTGAGAGAAAAAGTCTTACATAAAAATGAATGGGGACATATTTGAACATAAAATTACTATTTTAAGGAAGGATAAGATTCGAACTAGGGTGAGGATGTAGGCAATATTCGGAGGGAGTTCATTCCATTATTTATTTATTTTATTTGGTAAATAAACAGTTAATATATATATATAGAAATGCATACATTAAAAATTACAATGTTAACCTTTATATATTTGCACTATTAAAAATATAATTAGTGTGCAATAACAGTAATCCACAAAAACTTAAACTAACGAAACAAATATTTAAAATATACTTTTTAATAATTGGTGGATAGACAAAAAGGACATTTGACATTCAAATATTTAGAAATTTGACGCTTAAGCTCATTAAAATTACAACTAAATATATCAATCTCATTAGTATTATCAGAATGTTTAATATACACATTGCGCACTCTGTATATGTAGGAGTTTTAAGAGTAATTAACCTTGTATATGTAATTAATGCAATTAATAAATTTATATAAGATTTTGTATAAGTATAATAAGTCAGAGATAATTCTTCTATCTGAAAGACTGGTCATGTTATAAATTTATAATGAAATTGAGTACCTATCGGGAAGTGAAAATGAACGACAATTTAACTATTAACAAAACAGCGATAGAAGAACATAATTTTATAATACTACATTTATATGACCAGAAAAATGTACCAAATATAAATATGTTTCAAAACATCGAAGTAATAAATCAAATTATTATAACGATGTGTAATGTGCGTGTAGTGTGTGGTTTGTAACGTGAAGTATGTCCACAGTGTGTGACACCTCTATCTGTGTGTGTATATAAAGCTACATATTAGTAGGATAATAAATAATTTACAAATATAACTACGAATGCTTAATATTAATATTCAATACAACATTTATATATATATATTTTATGCTTAAATAACCCCTTATTCCGCAGAATTTTTCGTTTTTAAATACTTATTTTTAAAGGACTTGGGATTTTATTTGAAGCAGACCGGAGGGGTTGGCGGAGGGGAGGTCCGTAGATGATGATGAAATAAATGAGTTTTCATCACAAACAAGCGACAACAAAAGTAATACTGGCAAGTTTCGTCTTCTTTGGTCCAAAATCCGAAAGCGGCGCTCAAAAAATGCCCGCCGTCACGAAGGCAAATAATAGCGACGCGCGGTCAATTGTCATCTCGCCGCGGATAAAGCGAACTTTTTGAGGCAAAATGCAATCAGTGAAAGTCGCCGTCCGTCGCTCGATTTCAATGGATTATTGGAGCGAAACGCAGCCGCGCTTCTTAAGCCCTGGCGTCCGAAACTAGGCAACTGTGCATCTGGCGAATTTCATCACATCGACTGTCAACGGTCACATCGTCCCGAACGACCTTGAAATTCGAGCGTCAAGTTTTACTATTTGCGCCAATTAAATATTTTCACCGAATGAGTGTAAACTATATACAATAATAAGTGTTCAAATTGAGAATAGAAAGAGACAAGAACAGAGGAGGAGGGAGAGAAAAGGGGAATTTCAGGTTAAGGTGTGGTTTTTTGAATGACATTAGGTTAACAATTTTCTGTATATGGGTTATTTTTTTCCCCATATTTGATTCTACGATGCGGGATGTCTAGTTCAACCGTTTGATCTTGTCACACACGAAGGTACCCTGAGACGAATTTGTTAACGGCGTCTGGCACACGTCAGGACTTCAAGGAGGAATCCGTTATGGACTTTGTGAAAAAGCTCACGAGGAAAATGTTTTTGAAAGCCGACCGTTCTAGCCATTCACATCTTCGCAATATAGCCCCTCTGCATCCCAGACCACCGGATGTGAGAAGGGCTTACCCACGTGCCGCCCTCATTGATGGAAACCCACCTGTTGCAGTTTAGGGAAACAATTGAGGAATGTATTAACACACATACAAAGGAAATACACATAGGAAATCTCCCTTCACTCTTGAAGGACTCAAGCTGGGGGGTCTATAAAGGATCCTCTCATCTGTTGCCTCGGGCAAGTTCTAAAACGGTCCCGACAATAAATGTCCACATAGACATAACCATCATCATCACTGCGTCTGACATGATTTTCAATGCTTAAATAGCATCTGCTTTTGCCCTACTATCAGCTAAGGATTTACCTTTATGAAGTGGAGAAGAATCTGATCAAATGCTTCGTGAAAAACCGCCATGGCGATTTTGACGCTAAAAGTGAAAATCTCGTGGCCACGGCTCGACATTATTATGTGCACGGGAGTGCCAATTTGAGAGTGACTGCCGGCCTAAGTGAATACGATTAGAGTTTCTCTCATCGTCGCTTTCCTCCGAGCAAGTGCGGTCGCTTCCTCTCGCTCCGACGCGCCCTTCCCTCTCGCTCTGCCACGTTAACGAAGCAAAAGCAATACGAGAGCGATTCGCAGCATCCGTTTAACGGATGTACCAATTATTTATGCACTCGTTCGGACGACAAGGAGGACCCTCTGGTGGGTATCGAAGGGCTATTAAATTGCCTTAATTTCATCGACTTTTAATTTATTTATTTATCTTTTGTTGTCCAGGAGGTGCTATAAGCATAGTCTCGATTACCTCGTCTTCATTATATGAGGTCATCCATAACTGTCACACAAATACTGGAGGGATATACAATTATTTTGACCCCGCTCAAGTAAGTATATTTCGCTCGTGCTGATGCAGCTTTAAAAATAATATGATTATAAATGTGAATATTTAACAATAGTTTTTATGCAATAATTTTTCCTTTCATTGTTATTATATATAACTGTAAGCGTCCTGAAAAAGATTAAATTAATAAATAAATATTATGCAAATATGAAAGAGCCAACCAAACAGATCAGGCATACTGACTTAGCCGAGTTGAAAAACTGGCAGTTGTACCCCCATGACGTCACTTCACCCGAGATGAACAACCCGATGACGTCACGCTCGCATGCTGACTCGTCCGACTAATGGCTGACTGGTAATGTCCTCCGACGACTTGTATATTTTTTTTATATTCGCCATGGGCTGTGTCGGTCAATATTGTAAACTACTTTGGAGGTCCAAATGGTTTGCGATATAATTATTGTCATTTGTGAGCGTACGTAACCATGTATATGTGAGTGTACCCTTGGTACTGCCTTCTTAACTGGTCTTAAAATTCTGTCCTAAGGGGCCTCTTTTCGGCGGCACTCTTCTCTTTCTTGCACGTGCTTCTAAATCGTTCTGTCTCATCTAACTCATGATAACTCTGAACTGTTGTTAATTATGAAAAACAGAAGCAATTTATGTCTGAAAACTTACTTGAATTTGCATCGGTATAAGATAAACTCTTATTAAATAAAATTAAATAGATGTCGCGAGCATTGCCTTGAGAGTCCCTGGACCGCGATCGTCGCTCTACATAGTGAGGAGTCCCTGGCCGGAGTGGACTCCAGAACTGGTCCACGAGGCCGGACCAGTCCGGCCGGTTGGGCGATGCCATTCGGACGCGTTTTGTCTCACCTCGAGCCGACGCCAGCGGCCCAACGGCGGCCGGACGATTTACGCTCTACGTCAGTCACAATTGTGAAAAGTCGACGAGGATTCTCAAACTTCTCATTCGATTCGCTAATTAGCTAATTACGGCGATGATCGACTATTTGGTATTTTACAAGTGATATTGCTGAATTCTTTAAAAGAAAAGATTATTTTTGAGATTATACCGAAGTAGAAATGATAAAAAATAAGGACAAAATATTTGCTTTTCTAACGCCAAATGATTATCTCTCGTTAGCAGGTGTGCAAAATGGTTACGTTAGCAACTCGTGGCGGTGGTATAAAACTGTCTACACAATTATCAAAATCTACAAAACCCTTAAAATATAGTTAGTAGCTTCGTAAAAAGTCATTGAATTCTCTCAATACGAATGGAATAAGGAAAGACTTTTAGGAGTACCCTATCGGAAAAGCCAATTTCGTTAAAAGATCATTTTCGTCAAACGCTCTTTTTTTTTCAAAAGTTCATTTTTTCAAATTCTTACTATCGTCAAAAGCTCATTTTTTGTCAAAAGCTCATTTTCGTCAAACGCTCATTTTTTACAAAAGTTCATTTTCATAAAAGCTCATTTTTTCACATTCTTACTTTCGTCAAAAGTTCATTTTCAGTCAAAAGCTCATTTTCGTCAAACGCTCATTTTTGTCAAAAGCTCATTTTCGTCAAAAGCTCATTTTATCAAAATTTTACTTTCGTCAAAAGCTCATTTTCCTCCAAAGCTCATTTTTTGTCAAAAGCTCATTTTCGTCAAACGCTCATTTTGTGTCAAAAGTTCCTCTTCGTCAAAAGATCATTTTCTCAAATTATTACTTTCG
The DNA here is from genome assembly GCA_020383195.1 of Neomicropteryx cornuta. NCBI lineage: Eukaryota > Metazoa > Arthropoda > Insecta > Lepidoptera > Micropterigidae > Neomicropteryx > Neomicropteryx cornuta. Next base: position 1,097,847 of record JAHKQU010000030.1, read on the forward strand.
TCAAAAGCTCATTTTCGTCAAAAGCTCATTTTTTGTCAAAAGCTCATTTTCGTCATAAGCTTATTTTCGTCAAAAGCTTATTTTCGTCAAAAGTTCACATTTTTGTCAAAAGCGCATTTTCGTCAAATGCTCATTTTTTCAAATTATTACTTTCGTTAAAAGCTCATTTTCGTCAAGGCTCATTTTCATTAAAGCTCATATTCATCAAAGCTCATTTCCGTCAATACCTCATTTTCTTTAAAGCTCATATTCATAAATTTTTTTAAATTTATCTTTTTAAAATGTTTTTTTACTATATTTATAGATAAACGTTTGGTGGTATCTACGTTTATTTATAAATATAGTTTAATAATTTAATAAAGATATTGTTGTTAAATAGATCTTCGTATATACCTATAGCACTCAAATTGGTCAAGGAATAAAGCACAGAATTGTGTTCCCCTTTTCTTATATTCTTACATTTCGGAAAGACTTTACACTAAGATTTAAATGACGTCTAATAAAAATATCAAAACGTTGAGTCACAACGATTTTTCTTAGTCCACTGTTTTATTTTATTTTCTGACAGTTTTTCAAGAAATATATTCGAATACGAATATACTAACCCAAAGACAATTCTTTTAATTAATATTAAAACCATTTCAGAAGCCATCTCGTCACATATCTCCCAGCCTTCCCTATCCAGATGTCTCTATGTATAGGATGTTTTTTTTAGAGGCGTGGTTTTCAATCTGGCACTTCTTTTTTCGTAGTTGGTGTTTTTGACAGCTGTCACTTGATTTATGCTCAGTTTGGTTTGCCATTTCATAATGAATAGACTTACTCCTGAACAACGTTTGCAAATAGTGAATCGCGTCGTGGGCCTGTGGCGTGGCCTCCAAGATCGTGCGATTTAACACCGCTGGACTATTTTTTGTGGGGTTATGTGAAGTCGCTTGTCTACGCAGATAAGCCGGACACGATTAACGCCTTGGAAGAGAATATTCGGCGCGTTATTGCTGACATACGGCCCAACTTGCTGCAAAAAGTGGTTGAAAATTGGGCCTCTCGGCTGGAATTTGTTCGAGTCAGTCGCGGCGGCCACTTACCCGAAATCATTTTTAAAACATAATGGCAAACCCTTATCTTTATAATAAAACTAAATTTTTAGCCATAACATCAAATTATATGCGTTTTATCTCTTCTTGAAAACCACGCCTCTAAAATCATCACCCTATATAATAAATATACGAACCTATGTGTAATAAATTACGTTATCCTTATTTACAATGGTGTTAAGAAGAAACTATGGTTTTTTTGTTTTTTTCCATTAAAAAGAGGGACTCTTAAAAACAATACTACCTAGGGCACGGTGTTGTAATAAAGAATAAAGATGGAAGGTACATTGGTGTATTCTAAATAATTACCAAAGGCATTCGGGTCGTCTAGCTAGAGGAGTACGCGAGCAAACGTAATGCATTTGCATGCGTCTAAAGCGCGGACGCGTCCCGCCACGCGTGGGATGCGTCCGCTATGGAAATGACGGCCGAGCGAATATGGAAATGACGGGCGCGCGCATCACGATCGCGATTGTCGCGGTGCGCTCGCGATCGTATAATTACAGGACGATCGCGGTGACATTGAGCGCGGAAGTGACGGACCCTGACGGCTTTACATATAAAATAAACATACATGCTCGTATAGCGCCCGCCTTGATCATCTATGTTAATTCTAGTCGAGCAATCGCATTTATAGGACCGTTAGTTATTTCATACATACAAAACGGTGATTATTAAATAATTTTCACATTGTATTTTTATAATGTAATTTTACTGCGAGTAGAGTGTCTTTTGGAGTGTTTTATACAATATTTTATAGTGTCTTATAGTGACTATAAAACATTGTATAAGATATTGTATAAATCACTAAATAAAACATTGTGTAAAAATTGTATGTTACTGTATAAAATGCTCTGTTAAATATTGTTTTACTCTAAAAGAACCTCTTCAAAGCATTATATGAATAATATAATATTTAACAGAGCATATTATTGTGTCTTATACGATATTTTATAGTCTCATATAGTCATAGTGTCTTATATAATATTTTACTGTGTTTATTGTATCCTATATACACTAAATTACTAAACATAGGTAATTCACGCAGCAGTAAAATCCATCTTTTGATATAAACGATTATGAAGATTTTTAAAGTATAGTTGATAAATAATCGTTATTTTTACTCATAAACTTAATTAGGGGTATGTTGCTACGAAACAATAATTTAGAACAAAAAAATATAGAAAAAATCTTTCTGAAGTCACTTGCGTTAAATTTATTAAGTAAAACATCCCTCATTAAATTGTATAAATATTCTAATCTATTATATTTATTTATTATGTTATAAAATAAATGATGTTGCAATAAAATATTTCCTCGATGTGGAATGCACTGCTGAGTTACTTAAATTTGAAATCCCAAATGTTATTTTAGTGGGAAGAATGATTAAAAGGACATTAAACCGATCAAACTAAACTTTTTTGTAATTATCAGAACTATTTTAAAACGACGTTGAATGAAAAAAATAACAAATTTTAACCTTATCATATTTTTAGAAAGCTTTTATATTTTGTCACAATTGTAATTTTTTTTGAAAGTTGTACTCCGTATTTGGAAAATAAATACTTTTACTAAAATTGGTTTACTAGAAGAAACTGCAAAGCTAATAAGATAGAATGTTAAATAATTAAACGGTTTCCTTAGAGTAAAATCACCAGACTATGTCAAATCTCTGAGTGTAAGTGATTAGGTAATTCAATGAATCTACGCCAAGCTGTTAGTTCTTTGTAACGAATGTCAATTACCCAATATATCAAGGAAATTGTCAAATAAATTCTCGCTTGCTTCAGGCTTTAATAAACACGAAATTGAGAATGATTTTTCACCAAATAAACCTTAAAAATGTAATTAAACTAGTATTAATTTAGATGTAGGAATGCTACTCGATTACAAAGTGTAAGAAAGCTCTATACACACTGAAAAAAAATACCGGCACTTCAGAGTACCAAATGTTAGCCTTAGCTTCGCCTTAGCGGAGAGCGCTCAGCAGCTCGCGCAATATTTTGTGCAATTGGAGTTCGCCTACTACGATCATGTGAAATCTACCTCCGCCTTCCGGCGTACCGAAAGGGATTTTTTTTTTAATTCGCAGTCATATTGGTAATTTCGTGCGCGTGATTCTCTGGTTCGAATTCGTTGCGGGCTGATAGTGGTGATAGCGCCGCTCCAATGGGCTATTAGGCTTGAAGTTGCAGGGCTATAAAGGGATACGTCTTTGTAATTGACTACAATTTGGGCAACTCTCGACTTTACGTGCTCCCAGCACGCGACCATCGAGCACGGGCGATTATGGAATATGCGAATGTTAAAAGATTATTATTTTTATATTATTATCTTTAATTCGTACGCTTGCGTACAAGTAATCTATTTTATTGATTTTTTTATAGTATCTAGGGAAAACATACCCCCCGTTTTCCGCGAAGGAAAAACTTTGTACCCCCTTTTAAGCATATTGCGCGCACGGAGGTGTGAGAGATTTGGCATAGTTAAAGTTTATATGTATAGAGAAGGCGTGCAGAAAACTAAAATTTATCTATAATATGTGTTACAAATACATTAACTAAAATAAAATAAAACGTTCATACTACTGACAGCTGATGAGTTTCGAACTGTGAATTTTGTATGATTTCAAATGTCATTTAATAGTCTGTCAATGTGGTAAATGTCAAAAAAATCATTTTTAATGCCATCTTATACTTTATATTTAAGTCCCATTTTTACATGTTAAAATTAAACCTGACAGTGAATTAGTACAAGTTGTAATTTTTTTTTTTTAACTGTTACTAACAATCAATTTTAAGTAGGTATTGCAGGGAATTTGTACACGCTCGCACGCTGACGTCATAAATCAAAATTCAATAGAATTATATGCAATGATTATAGAGGTATGAGAATCTCAATAATGCTCAAACTAAAAATGTCGAATTTCGACCGTAACGCCCTGCGAGTTCAAACATGATTTGTTTTCACGTCATATCAAATTAATCGTGGTTTCCGAGTAAAAAAAAATGTAAACTTTGCATGATAATATGAAATCGTTCTTTTTTTTTATAAGTTCGCACGCTAGCGAGGCCGCACCGTCCTGGGTCATTGATTGGCTTAGCCGAACGCCTGCGAACTTTTACACTCCCACCACACTACACACTCTATATGTACAAATAATTTATCTGAAACAGAAGTTTTAAGTTTTTTTTTTATTGCGTTGTATAATTAGGTAATTTATGTGTACTGGCCGTATTTTTTTTTTATATAAAATGCAATCTGAGTATGATTAAGTATCGGCGTTTTTGTACATCTATAAAATAAATAAATAGACCTTGTGGTTTTAGAACAACCTGATTACAATGATGCTTATAATTTTGTCACACAAAAGTAAAATATATAACTATAATTTATACTTTAGGTCAATGTTTACATAACAAATAACACCTATTTAACAATGGTTAGTTGTCTCGTTTTGTGATGAATATATAAATAAATAAGTGATGAACAGGTGATCGCGTTAGAATACATTTTGCACATAATACATACATAATGATTGCTTGTTCTGTGAAATCATGCATAAAAAATTATAAGTACTACAGAGATTATACAGAATAAATTAATAATAAAAATACATTTTTTTAGCATTTATTCAAGTGCTTAAATGCCTTTACAAAATTTCGTATCATTGCCGTTGACCGTTGAGGAGTTCCATCATCTGGAGCCAATCCTAGGTGTAGAGTCGGTTCATGCTTACCATGAAAATGCATTGTCATCAGTACTGAACCGACATGTTAAATTTTAACTCCGTAAGGTAAGAGGGAGTGGTTCTAATTCAGCTCGCAAGATTTGTCTTAAACCGGCATACAAATATTTGAATTGCGTTGCGCGCGGGTAAATTATTAGTATTAGCTGAAACGATTTTCAGCAGAAGACGTGTCGTTGGCCGGCTGACGAGATCGGGAGAAATTCTCAAAAAAAAATGCACTCTCACCTAAAACTCTCTTGAAGCGTTTCAGCGCATTCTCACTGCGGCCCTATAGCCGAACGGCGTTTTTCTCCGAATAAAAAGCAAAACCGCGCCGTCATTTTTCATCCGTCGCCGAAACACTTTCACGCCGCGTCCGTCACGTAGACGCGGCGCGCTCGTCACGTGATGTCACGTGAAGTCACGTCTGGGTGTCGGCGGTGAAAACGCTAAATTGCCTCTTTAAAAATGGCCCCCTCAGCGGACGGCGCGCCAGGATGATCTCGTTCGCTCGCGGCGTGACTCGCCCAACCGGACGGGGCTGGTGCATCAGCTGCGGCCTTGACGCTTTGACATTTCGACGCACATTACGTTTTCAAGCAAACGCACGAACCTATTTAATGAGTTAGAAAATTACATCAAAACTTTTAAAAACGAGAAGAATATAAAAAACGACGTAAAAAATACACTTATGTCAAAATTATAATTAATAAAAATATTTTTTCTTTAGTTTATTCAATATATTGTATAAGTTATTCAAAACCCAATTTATTATAACGTATATATATGCTGTTTGGCTATTATGTATGTGTATGTATATTTTTTAATTCAATTATTGTATTATTTCTTTGTTTCATTTAATTGGTTTACTAACATGGGTTATACCCTATTGGTTAGTGCAACTGAACTTTAGTATACATATATATTGGTATATTTGCATTATATAGAATAACGGAAGGATTACTTCCTTCCTACTTCATAGAATAAAGGAAGGATTGCTGTCAGCACGTAGTGTTTTAATTTAATTAATGTGTCGCGAAAAGTGTCACCATAGTGTAGTCATAAGAACAATGTGCCATTATGTTAAGACGTTTAATTGTTGAATTTGTATGCTAACATACCTACGGAAAAGGCACCAGCCTTCGTGGGGTTGTATATGATGCATTACTTAAATAAAAAAAAAATAAAAAAATTACACCCACACCAAACAAGTCTTATTAGATAGATAATTTATTTGCATCCTATCTTACATAATTCCATTATTTAGGCATTGCAAAGTGTGAATGTCTTCTGTAGTCTTCGCGTGATATTTATATTTGTGAATGTAAGCACAGACTTCTAAAATATATAAGGAAGGTACTGTAAGTATATTTAGTTCTTTAAAAATCGGCTTACAACTTTCTCGTTTTGAAACATTTTCAATTATTTCAAAAATGAAAAGTCACTCAAAATCTGTACTATTTCCCCAAAGTGTTTTACCATGCTTCAGCCATGAGCCATATAAACGTCTCAGTCATTCATTTATAGTTATCGGTATCTCAATTGACTGTAAAAATAATATACTTAATCTAGCAGGGTTGCCATACGACCGTATTTTGCACGGACTGTTTGTTCGTACGGCACAGAGAAAAAAAATAGAGAAATGTCCGTAACTTGGAAGCTTCGTGAAGCGTTAGTACAGTCTCAAGCGTGAGTGGTGTGGCCTGTAAATCACACTTACAGTAAGCTGTAAGAGTGACACTGCACAGCACACCCCCAGTCGCCTCGAAAATGAGCTCGCCTGGCCGGTGGCCTGGCACTGTTAGTCAGTGTGTTTTTTTTGACCTAGTAAAAGCAGCTTTTACAATCAATTGTGAATTGCAATCTTACTCAATTCAGCCTACAACATGACAATTTTTCTTGATAAATGATAAATTTTGTTTGTAGGGCGAGTCACTGTAAATTTTTTATATTTTTGAAATATAGTTTCATAACAAATCTCTAAGATATGAAGGTGTTAGTACCCACTTTTTGTGCTAAAAGTTGTTGACATTTCGAATTATTGTATAAAATTTATACAGGTTTCTACTATTTATTTTCTCTAAAAGTGGCCCAAAATTGCATCATTATAAAGATAGGTTTAAAAAAATATATATATTTATATTTTTTTATATAGTACGTGGATTTCTTATGTTACCTTCATAGCGAAAATGCTGTTCTAAGGGAATCCAGTCTTAGAAACATTATGTCTTTAGCTGGCTATGCATGTATTGTATATTTGTATATTGTATAAATAGCAGAATTTATAAATTTTGAAGAATATCATCGCATCGCGAAGACAACAACGAGGCAGCCGGAACAGCCTTTAATAGCACATCCCCGACATAACAAGCCATAGAACAAGAAGAACAAATTTTAGATTTGTCATTCTGTAATACGATTAAATATAAAAGATATTATTAAAAAATGATAGGTAATGTTTCGTCCTTTACTAAAATTAAAAATAAATCATCGAAGATTACGGATGATAAATACCAGTAAATTACAATAGAGACCTGGGTCTTAGCGAAAATAACAATGTATTAAATAACCTAAAAAGAATGTAGGTTCGAAGTTTACCGAGACGTTCCTTCAGCGATGGATCCCTCTATCTAAAAGATAAATTTAACTTTTCAAATGTATTAACGGAATCTTTTGTCCTTTCCCTACTGAGTATAATTTATTCGGTTTGAAATGGATTTATTCAGTTTTCGTTGGGTTCTGAGCTGAGAAATTCGCAGCTTTTGTTATAGTTTGAGTTATACTCGACCTTTCTTTGTTATAATTACATAAATGATGTTTCTGGAAACCGAAAAAAGTAACCTCTGGATCGTAAAGCCAATGCACAGACGATAGTCTAGTTAAGGCAAAGCATATTGCCATTCAACCTTGAAAATCGGTGCTTTATTTTTATAGGGCGTCAGGTTTTACTCTTTGCACGATCTGTAAGCAATTATTTAATTACAGCTTAATAATATAGAAATTACAATGTCTTTTATAATAGAGCAATATACTAAAACGGAACTGTTAGCAGTTTATCATTTATTAAATTTCTCAGAAAAAGAATTGAATTTTTAAAATATGCTTTTAATATGTTGAAGACCTAACTAAGATATTTATCTAAACATATGTTTTTATGAATTAATATCCAATGATAGCATAAAAAAAATATGAACCTATTCTTTGGCTTCGCCATATTAGGAAACACAGTATAGTTGCGTCAATCGCTTGTACGAATTTGCCGTTTCATTATTATTGCTGCTAAGTATAGTAGTATTGTTAAAATGTTTTATGAACCTAAATAAATAAATTATAGTGAAAACCAAAACGTAGCACGCACTACGTGGTTAGTACATGCAAGTTTAAATGTTTTGCGTTTTCGTGTCGCTGACAGCCATCTACGCTAAACATATTAATAAAACCGTAACTGTTACTCGCAAACACGCTAGTCTCCGGCCATGTTTACGAGAGATTGGCATCTGCGTTTCCGCTTAATCCAGCGCGACCACTTCCTTGTCTCGTTAGTTATAGAGTAGTGGTGTGAGTGGCTACTTTAAGGCGCAGCTAAGGGGATAATATTAGAAAATCTTCAAAAAATCCACATTTTTGGTGATGTACCACTCCTCAAACCCTAAGTATTTAGACGATTGGTTTATAGCATTACGTACATTGAAGATTTGCCTTGTACTTCTCGAAGGCTTATGTTTGAAATTGATTTTCGTTATGAAATATAAATTAAATAAAAATATGTGTTCACTTTTATTTTTCGCTTCGCGTTCGATAATGCACCATACGATTTCCCCGAAATATAGTACATATTGTAGACAAAATAATAGTGTAGTTCTTAGCAAAGCCACACAATTACATTTTATTCTAATTAAATTTTACTAAATCTAGACATAATATATATCGACGAGGCCTTAAATCATCATTCGTACGCACGCCGCGGTAACTATCGATCGACTAAAACAACAACAGTGTGTTACGATGTCTCGATTGAATAATATTTAGGTAAGGATGCGTCTTAACTCAAAGTACGCAGGCGCGAACCCCAGAGGTTCCGACAAATTCTTTCGAGATAGAGGGTACTCGACGCCTGCAGTTTTGTTATGTGTTTGTTCATTCATTGTTTATAATTTTCACACGCAACAATTTGTAGGTCAGATTCGTTCATATTCAGTAATTTCACATTACTGACTTTTGATTATTTTGCAACCAAGGAGATATCCACTGGTGTAGCGAACAGGGCATATAAATACTGGCTTCGTTTCCAGCTAAATTGCCGCAATTCTTAGCTCGGTCGAAATACCGAAATTCTCAGCCTCTTTTAATCATGCTTGTAGTCATATTTTAGTATCTTCGAATAGCGGGCCGTAATTCGCGAAGAGATTTGTTGACGCTAGAGTCTGCAACCGGCACCGGTTGTTAGCACGCACGCCTGGTAGCCGTTTCAGTTGATAACCGCTATAATGTATAAATAGTTCGTGCACAGTCGTAATCAGCGTCGCATTCCAATTTGTGCTACAAACGTCGTATCTACGAGATTTCAAAATATAATTATTTTGAGGTACTCTAAAACGGTTACGATTCTTACATTCTGCGCTCGCTATCGGACAAAATCTGATTATTCAGTCTTTTCACAGATTTTCACGCTTTGGGGACCATTTTGATTATTTTCCGAATGATGTCTGTGAATACGGCGACAACATTTGTACAGTCGCTGGAAGGCTGGATCAATCAACGTGCGAATATGTTAGAGATATAATATAAATTATTTTCTTATTAATCATAATAAAAAAATGCCAAAATGGCGGAATTATGTCTGTATTTAAATTTATTTTTCTTTATACTATCATATACAAAAAATATATTTCAAAACATGTACTTATTATATTGATTTATAGGCATATTAGATTCGTATATTATTTTATTTATAATTATTGTTGTAAATAGAACACTTTTCACACATCCATACACATATAGCTTCAAATTATTTAATGTCTTGTTCTCGCAGAATATTTATAAAGCCTATATAATTATTTGTATAAATTTAAGTCCACAGCGGGCCTCGAGGTAAATTTTCAGTTGCACATTTTGTTGTAATTTTTTTATTATATTTTTTTTTTGTCTTTTTATGTTAGTTTATGAAATGTCAGCTGAGGATATATGTTCTACAACTGATTACATCACCTTAGAATAGCAGTATACGCTATTAATGTGATTTAAAATTAAATTTATTGTTTCATATATAAAAAATAACAAATAAATGAAATGTATAGCTGAAATGTATGTAATAATATGTAAAATTTATTATGTGAGATTCATTCATTCATTGTATTTATGTAAAATAGAAGGCTGAAACACAAAATATACAAATATACATAATACAACCACCAAATGCGTGCCATTTATGAAATAATAAAAAAACCTAATGGCACAGATTGGAAAAAAAATACTTTTGTCACAGGGGAAAAAATAACATAAGCACACGTTTATTTAAATCCGTTCAAGTATGAAAGTGCGTTTCCGACTGCTGTCAATGGAGCACTAAAAAGGTAGGTATTTCCATTATAAAGCGTCGCGGTTTGTTTTAAAAAGAAACTCGCCGAGGGCTCTCGGGCTGAAGGAGGGGCGGGCCGAGGAATGAAATTTTAATAAGCGATTGCGTAAAATTGTAACGGACGACTTGTGGTGGTCAGACTGGTACCACCTTACATGCATACGAGCCGAGACACTGCGACGCGTCAAGTGCCAGCGCATCTCAAACTTCAAAAAAATCTCTATATCCATTAAGGCATACTAGCCGATTTTTAGAATGACGCTTTAATTTTTTTGCTTATGGGAAAACGCACAGACAAAAATAAGAATTACATAACAATACTAATTATGGATTTCTTCATATTAACAAACACATTATTATGTTTTTATTTATTTATTTTTAGACAGTACTTTAACAAAATATTGAAATACGTTGACAATTAATCTTAGACACTAAAGTAAAAAAACCTTATCGATATTCAAATAAAAAGAGAAGACCACATGCATATATATGAAAGGTAAAACCCAGATTATAATAAATAGAAACGATATAAATTATATATAGGGTGATGATTTTAGAGGCGTGGTTTTCAAGAAGAGATAAAACGCATATAATTTGATGTTATGGCTAAGAATTTAGTTTTATTATAAAGATAAGGGTTTGCCATTATGTTTTAAAAATGATTTCGGGTAAGTGGCCGCCGCGGCTCACTCGAACAAATTCCAGCCGAGAGGCCCAATTTTCAACCACTTTTTGTAGCAAGTTGCAAGTTGCAGTATGTCAGCAATAACGCGCCGAATATTCTCTTCCAAGGCGTTAATCGTGTCCGGCTTATCTGCGTAGACAAGCGACTTCACATAACCCCACAAAAAATAGTCCAGCGGTGTTAAATCGCACGATCTTGGAGGCCACGCCACGTTGTTCAGGAGTAAGTCTATTCATTATGAAATGGCAAACCAAACTGAGCATAAATCAAGTGACAGCTGTCAAAAACACCAACTACGAAAAAAGTAGTGCCAGATTGAAAACCACGCCTCTAAAAAAAACACCTATATTATATAAAACATACACTACAAATATGGATATTATATGATCTCATATATATTTATTTATATAGAATAAATTCGAGTTAGTTACTCAAGAACGGCTGGACCGATTTTTATGATCTCTGATTTGTTGGATTTGTCTCCGCCCCGAATAGCAGAATAACATCCAGAAAAAAAAAATAAAGAAAATTCATTTTATCATACATTTAATATGTAACGGCTTTGTATTCTGTGGATTTGTATTCTTTGTATTCTATTTTCAAACGGTTAGTTGCCTTCGAGGACGTTCACTTTGTGAGGTTATCACATTTGTCATTGTGCGCGAATCGATAATTAAAATATATATCATTTTGATTTTTGTACATTTATTGAACTTAATTCATTTTAAGTATTTTAAAAAAAAACTGAATTTAATTCGGCTAATAAGTTAATACAACATTTATTGATTCTGAGGCGGTACAAAGATCGCTGGCTCAGCTTGTAGAAAATAAATATATGACGAACGTAAATATGTACTTTAAGTTATTTCGGAAGCAATTCAATAATATGCCTTTTGAATTGCCTAACGCTATCATGGAATCATTTCAATTGGACTATCTCTATTTAAGGTATTATAAAGACGACAGATCCGAGGTATTATGTTATTTATGTATTTATTCATTATGGTACAATAAAAGTCACAACAATAAATGATATAATTACACTGAAAAATTAATTAAATTATTATAATATAGACAAATTAAACACCAGTCATTTATTGCTGCTCTGAAGTAACATGTCTACTCTAACTAGGTTAAAAAAACCTGTCTAAAAGCGGCTAGAAGAAGGTTGCAGAAAAAATACTATACTTATTACGTACGTGAGACGTTACTATTAACAAAGGATTATTAAAGGCTATGTTGTTATATTATATAGGGATTCCAACATTATAAAGTACGTACATTTTTTTTTTAAACTAAATTAAATTATTTAATGCAAACACGTAAGTATAGGATGTGTATATAGATAATGTTTTGGGGGGGGGGGTGTGTGTGTAATGAAGAGAGAGATATATTGTGTGTCGGTGAATTAATTAATTTTAATGTAGCTATGTTTATGTACAATACATTAATGGATAAAGTGTGTATTTTTGGTTATAAAAATAATGTTTATAATACAATTCTCTGTAAATTTAATGTGTTAATTTCTCCTCCAGCGCAAAAATATGTTCAAAGTTCAACACATTCCCTGAATATTTTTTCAAAAAAATGTTTTGCAGTGTTTTATTTTTAGAGGGCTCCAATGTTTTCCATTTTCACCTCAATATTTTAAAATAAAAAGATTTGTCATTTAAATTCCGTCATCCTGCTTAATAGACTATACAGGTACGCGCGTGGAAGACTCGTGTGAGTTGGTCCACTGTGGTTTCTTTTCATTTCACCGTCCAGGCCATGCAGGGGTCTTCAAAGCGCCCGCGTGGTCATAATTTATGTTAATCATTTTATGGTAATAACTATCGCCTATTACGAATTAAAATGTGTTAATTGAAAGTGACTTGCGTGCGCTTTTTAAGTGGATACGCGTGTATGTAAAGCCCACGGTCCATAGACGAGCTATAATATTCTCATGAGTGCATTTCACCTCAAAGTGTTATCGTTTAAATCTGTCTGCGGCATTCGAAATCATATCTAAGCACTCTATTCTAGGAAATCGCCATATTTTTTTTAGTGCTAACCCAAATCTTTCATAAATGACAGATATTACACTAAATTTCATCGACAAAAACCTACACAGTTTTTATATACCAGTATCTTGATTAGTTTTAAAGTTATACCTATTTCGATAAAGCTCTAAAAAACGCTCATGATATGGGCAGTCTACAGGTGACGGTTTTTACTTGGTTTTATTAACATTATATAATCAAGGATATGGCATCATAAATGTCTATGCAGCAGGATATTGACACAACTAAGGTCTTGATTCATAACATCGAAACCAAAGGTTTTATAGAAATAAAATATAGTAATTTGTATTCAGTGATAAATTGTTACAGGCTACCAATGGTACCTGTGTTTTTGTTAATGAAATTTAGACTAATATGTCATTTTTGTTTGAACACTTATCAGCTGTAAAGATTTCGTAAGTTACAGACTAAGTTCGTTAGTTAAACCCGTATGTTTTTAACCGACTACGCATGTTTTTAACAGTTACACAAACAATATTTCTTTAAAACAATTAAGAGCTAAAGATTTTTAAATATAAGCACGCTGTGTAATGTCAAATTTAAAATTATTCAATAAATTCTATTTGGGTACGGTGTGAACGACAAGGGACCATGTGTGTGCGAATAATTTTAGAATAGTAGTGTGAGTTTTTGTGCATGTATGAGAGAAAATGAGTCCAGGTGTATCCAAAAAAAAAAAAAAATAGGTTAATCCTAGTTCCTCGCTTTGCATGTTATCAAACCGTAATTATAATTTACCAGTAAATTACGTTTTTTTAAATAACAACTTACACACTCGGACAAAAATCACACACCAAAACGCTCCATCCTTTACCCCTGTCACTTTTTTATATTCACAAATCCGCGCATTTCACGCTCGCTTATTTTTTATTTTTTGCTGACACGCTTAATATTATATTATTTTCTCGTATTATTTATTTTATTTTTTTAGTTAAACAGTAAAGATTTATATTGGCTTTGAATGTATAATGAAAAACTGTAAATCTTCTCGAGAAATAAATAAATCTCGTTGCGTTATATGAATTTTGTCAGTGTGCAACCGCCTTAGTGGAATATATTAGAATGAAGTTTGTTTACTTTTTAAATTATTTTCGAACGATTCAAATTCCCAACCAAGACTTTTTTGGGCTTTGAAGTTAGCCGCAGATTCCACAATAATCCGTTGTTACAACTTGCAGTAAGTAAATATTGACACATTCTGCAGACATGTTATGTTTATCATCATTTTGGTTCTGTTAGCTCCGCTCCTCATTGGCATAACTTTTAAAATATATTACTGTTATATATTATAGCGGCAATATGCGGCGTTTAAAAAAAACGACTTCAAAATAAATCTCCAAATAAAAAACTAAGAAATAAAATATACGTCATTTTCAGTAAACAATAAAATAGCGTATAAGCGTAATAAGCGTATGTGTTTCTTTTTGCCTGTAATTAGCATAAACTATAGTAGATTTAACACAAAACAGGACTTCCCTGCTTCAATACTATAATTACACTCTTCTGATTTGTTTCTGTTCTTTTACCATTACATTCTTTTATTTAAAAGGTTTCTTGTCTTCTCAATAGCTTCCAAATCCGTTAGGATTATCTGGAGAACCATTTAAATTAATTAATTAAATAAAATAATTAAATTAAAACCAGTTCACATAAACCCTTATTGATTAACTGTGCCATTTCCTTAAAATATTGTTCATGTCATATTAAACATACATTTTTTAAAATACGCGTTTAAATATTGAAATTGTTTTTCTGATAAACATTTAAAAAAAAAAACACAAAAAGCAACATTACTAAAGTACGTCATGGCAAAATTTAAAATTAATACACTTTAATAGCTTTAGCACAGTGATTATTTTTGTAAGGTAATATGAATAACTTCTAAACCGTCGATATACGGTTCAACCTATATAGTTTTTAACTATTTTTTTTTCATTTTAACTTATTTTGCCGAAATGCCGCGATTTCGATAAATTTTTTTTTGCATATAATAGCGAATTTCTCAGGGTGGACCGTTACAGTTTTATTAAGTTAATTCAAGTGTCAACAACAGCAAAAAAATAAAAAAATTGTTTCAAATGAATTCGATTATTATTTTTGCATATTGTACCCGTATGCTTAAATTTGATTCCATTAAAGTTTCATTAATATTTTTTATTTATAATTAATCATAGTTTTTTTAAAAAAAAGTCATTAAAATGAATTTTCAACCAAAAAACTAGAAATAATACAATAAAAAAACCGTTTCACCAAAACTTTAATGTCAGCGCAAAGCCATGTTAATAATTGTATTTCTGACCTACTTTAATGTTTTGGTATACCCGATAGACTTTGGGTACTAAACTATTGCAAAATACTAGTTTAGAGTGTATAGTATAATGATTTTAATTGCTCTGAATTATAAAAACGTTACGTATAGATCAAAGATGTAGTTGTCAATTAGAATAAATAAATAAATTTTATAGGTTTACCACACACACCACACCAAACTTGTTACGAAAGTGGTTAATATTTCCGTGTGGTCGTTCCCTTTTAAATGAGTTGCATTTGTAAGAGCTCCGCCAAATTACAAGGAGATAAAATTTGCAAGGGGTGTGTGTACAATGACACAGATGAAGCGACTTAAATTCATGCAATGTTCACTATTTCCAACAACTCTCAATAATAACTAGATTTAAAAGCGTACAGTATACAGGATGTATTTAAAATCACTGATGTCTTTTTATAAATACAGATTGTTTTTAAATTTAGGATTTAGAAGGTTTTTCTATATCGATAACTAAACCAGTCTCGCCATACAACAGTGATCAGAAATGTTAGATTTATGCTGCCTTTCACTAAAAGTAACTTAAAGCATTCTGGTACAATATGCAAAAATAATAATAAAATTCTATTTTTTTTATACTCTAATTATTGCTGTAAATAGAACACTTTTTAGGAAAAACTTTGATTGAAAACCCTTATGTACACACACACATCCAAACACACATAGCTGCAAATTATTCAATCTCTTTCTTTTGCACAATATTTATGAATCCTGTATAATTATTTTCTATAAATTTGAGTGTCCATTTGTCATTTTTTAGTTAATGCATTGTCAGCTTGAATTGTCTATGTTTCTATGATTACATCACCTTCGAATTAGACGCTATACAGGTGATGTAAAATTAAATGTATCGTTTTTGTGAACATAAATAAAGTCTGTTAAAACAACTCTGAATTCGCATATTGCCGCAGGTCAGAGTTGTCTGCGCCCGCACGCTATGAGTAACCGGTAATGTGAAGTTAACTGTGTCCACCTTTAAGTGAGTTGTACATCGCGCGCCACAACATAATGATGGCTGCATCAAAAGATGAGTTACTTTCGTTTAAGCACCCGAAGATAAGGCCTCATTTTGTGGGCCGTACGACCGTACGAACACAATCATTATTTAGCGGGCGATTCGGCGATGGCAAACCTCGCAACTTTTTGAGAAAACAAACACAAATAAAAATGTTTGTTTCATTTATAATTTATTTATTTTCTGTGGTGAAATGTCGAGTAGGACATCTACTCGACATTCTACAGGCTATGGAAAAATCACCACTTTTTATCAAAAACTATACCGGACACTCTACCGTATCGCAAAATAATAGGGCAAATTAGTTTTCCTAAATTCTTGATATAGATATAAAATGGTATTGTAATATTTGTTTCTAATGTTAATATGTTTTGCTAGTAGAAACCCATTTTTAGTTTTACCTATGTAATTGTGTACTCTGTTATCCAATAAAGATAAATAAATAAATATCTAAGTCAAATACTTAACCGAGGTCGTGAATATTCAGTAGGTACTCCACCCCTTCGAGACAAACATATAACGTTCCCATACATTCGACGGTTATTAATAAATTTGAAAATCTTTTTTCCCGTAATTGAGAAACATTTTTACGATATATTTTATTGATTAATGTTTGATTGTTGGTATCGATTAACTACAAAAAAAGACAATAGTGTATTTAAATACATCCTGCCTATGTATTCCCAAACTTTGCAATTTGATCAACTGTTTAGAAGATACATGCAAACCCAATAAGATTATTATTAAAAAAAATATAAAAAAGGCTCTGAATCGATGTTTTGGAACAACTAGCGGTGGTTGAAATTCGACGGTAATTAATTATATTTGAGGGTATAAGAGGGAGGGAGAGGGTATTTGAGGGACAAGTATAAGAACCTCAATAGGTTCTTATACCTATGTGGTGAGTATACCTCTATAATCATTGAATTTATATTTAATTAAATTTGATCTATTTCTTTAGCTACGAGCGTGTACAAATACGTCCTTATTGTGTGTTCTTTGCCTTAATACCTAAGACATTTAAAATGTTATGTTAAAAAAAAAGACAATTACAGCATATATAATGTAAAAATGAGACTTGACATTTATAGAAGTATAAGATGGCATTAATAATTATTGTTACCTAACATTACTACATTGACATTGACAGACTATTGAAAAAGGAACATTTGAAATCACACAACTCGAAACTGTCAGTAGTATGAACGTTTTATTTCATTTAATTTAATGTATTTTTAACACATATTTAAGATAAATTTTAACTTGCTGCCTTCTTTCTACATATAAACATATACTATGCCAAATCTCACACTCCTCCGTGCACGCAATATGTTTTCTCCGCGTATTAATTTACAGATTTTAATATTTTAACAAAAAAAAAAAAATGAACCGTGAGAACCACGCACTGTTCTAATTACTCGCGCGCCGTGCATGCGTGGCTTTATTAACCGCGCCGTCGCAGTTTTTAACTGCGTTTGCTGGTAATCTTACGACATCGTCATCGCTGCTTTTTCAAGGTGTGTACTCGTGTATCTCGCATTTGAATCATAAGATCCTTTATCGATAAGGCAATGGCGTTAAGTTCGTGTTGCGATCGTGCGATTGCAGATAAAGTTTATTAAGAAATTATAACCACAAGAATATGCGAGCAAACAGTTTAGATCGCCGTAGATGTGTCGAGTTATAAAAAAATCCGACGCCGAGACATTAGTGTCCGCAAATTGTCGTTTCAATTTTTTTCCCACGTGGAGACGACGCGACATTTATGAGCGCCAACACATGCAGCGGCCATTTTCTAGGAAAGAAATGTTATTCATTTGTGTTAATTGCTGTTTTATGGACCCGTACGAGATGTTTATTTATTCTTTATAATCTCGCTGCGTTTTTATTTGAGCATTTGTTCGCGGGAACATAGTTAATTTTGTAATAAAAATCGATTAAATTAGCTTCTTTAAATCTGCTATAACCTGGTTAAGTTTCCGGCTCAACTGCTATCGTTTTGTTAACAATTTGTTATTGAACGACATTTTTAATCGGTTGAAAAAAAACCCGCCGTCAATGCATGCTGCGCACATTATTGATTATAGCCAAAGCCATAATCACACACAAAAAAAAACTGTAAGTACAGGTTCCGTAGATTTGCTTAAACGGGTGTCCGTATTATTTTGTAGTATTGTTTAAACAATTTTTCATTTATCAAAATGTACACAGTGATTGACAGTTAGTTCTTCTACTTCTTCATCTAAAATGGCAATTAGCTAAAACTAAACATAAAAAAAAATCGCGAGATTAAATTGTATATAAAGCTGGTTAAGAGAGATGAATTTTAAAATAACTTTAAAAATTTTAAAATTATTAGATGCTAAAAAGTGTGATAAATTGAGCGGAAGTTTCATTTTAAGGGACAAGAGATCAGGGATAAAATTAGGAAAATGAATATTGAGTGAAAAAGAGAAAAAAAAGGGGTCTCCATCTCCAACGACATCAGCACAATCACACGTGAAAGAGGGAGAAGGACGAACTCTGATTCTGGTAAGATGGACCGGGAAACAGCAGTGGGTAAAACGGAGAGGGCACAAAGAGGAAAATAGTACTCTAGAGATATTTTTGATGAAACCAGGGTTTATTACAAATGACAGTTAGTTAGAGAAAACGCTTATACTGTTGTCAATACTAAAAAATACTTATTTATGGAAATACATATTTTATTTATTTATTTTACAATTAAATTACAATAAAATACAATAATGAAACTTTATGTACGTATCTCTAGTTTACTTTTTGTTTTATTATTAAATATTTGGGTTTGAATTTGTGATTTTATATCCAAATATGGACACCTATTTAATTTTCTTTTAATTGATTAGTTTTTTACCTTAAAATTTGAAAAATGACAGCGATAATCTTAATATCTAATTTTAAATGTATAACTACTAATCTAATAATCGGCCCTGCAACTGGTAATATTATAAACTTTATATGTTTGTAACGTTGGGGTGTTACCAATAAATAAAAACGAAGGTGGTTATAAAAGGATATTATACTATCATATTGCCATATTTATTTAGGTTTTATTTATTTTTATTGGAAAAACCGTCAGTTGCACTCAGTAACATACAAAAATACATTTGATCGAACAAAAAAGAAGCCTATGAAAAACTAAAAATAGGTTTAACATTACCAATTATTAGTTTTTATCTTGATTTATGTAAAAAGTGTAATGTAACGTAACAAATTACCTACTTTGCCTTTGGGCTACTGATTTGTCCATTGAATTTTTATATTCAGGTAGAATATTCTGTGGAATTCCATTTGGTTAAACAAACATTTAGAAAGTGAAAACCCGCTTAGCTCCGCCTAAATTCAATTATTAGAAGACGTTTTAATTAAATTGCGATCACAGCCTCCGCACTAAATTAAGGTGCTTCGTTCAGCGTCCATCTCATCTTTATTAATAGTTCTTAGAAGTGAGCATGTTTTACCATTAGGATTAAAAAAAAATATAATTGCAAGCGAATCAATCAAAGTGCGGTAGCGAGCGGTTTAAAAAAACGCTTCCACTCAATATTTTTTATATTAACAGACAGCCGTCGCGTCGGTGCGAACACAAAACTTTTTTTTTGAAAGTATGAAATTTCAGGTCTCTCGTAGAGTTTACTATGCTTATAGTATTTATGATTATCGTATTTCTACATAATGTAGAAACAAAAATTGAGTTAACATTTTTAGAAGTTTATATGAATAATAAACTAAACTGGTCGAAACATATTATGGATCATGTTAAATCAATAATGTACTCCGGTTGTTAGCGCTGTTTCAAATCCGAAAATTTATGGATATACAATCATTAATTTCTGCCTACCACCCCTGTAAAGTCGCACCTCAGATATGGAATATTCGTCTGGGGTACAGCGGTATACATTTCAGATATTTTTAATCTCAAAAAAAGAGCGACCCTTAAAGCTTTTACAGGCCTGAGCCCAAATTAATCATTTAGGCCACACTTCAAGCAGCTTGAGCTATTTACGGTGTAAATTATTAGAATATCTCCCTAATTAATTATCCGATTTTCGAAATTATTGTTAATTATAAAACAGTAAAATAAAAATTAGATTCTGACATTAAGAAAATTTCAAAAATGGGTCCTAATTATCAAACAGCAAAATAACTACAGAAAATTTCATCTACTCAAATGAATTACATCGGCTAATTTCTCTTAGTCGCCAATAACCATTTTCAACTCTTGCTTCATATTATTAAAGTTTGTTCAATAAATGTTGTATTTTATGGTTTAAATATTGTTTAGACGCATCAAATTACATGGAAGTTAAATGGATCCTAGTGTTATATCTAATAAAATTGAATATTGTAATGTTACTGAAAAACTGAAATTTTCTAAGCTCATCACTCGCCGTTAGAAAGATTTCTGTAAGAAGAACTGAAAGTCACTTGTTCGCACTTAAAGGATCACCACAGAACGAACGGATGGACACTTTTCCCGAAGAAGTAACGTGTTTGTAACGTGATTGATTACAATCATATAACTGAGATTACGTTAAACGTGATTTCAAAATAACTGCTTGAATTGTAGCTGAAATCGTCACCGTGCTACATTGTCATGGTATCACTTATGACTTCGTTGAACGCGACTCTGTAGCTATGGCTGTGAATGCACGCGATTTCCTTAACCCTATGATACAGCTTCAGTAACGCGGTTAGATTAATATAATAGGGTGATTTAAACTGTGTTGCCTGATAACGCGCACGATTAGTGCCTTTATTGACAGGTAAGCATACAGCGTAACAATAGTATATACAGGGTGTCCCAAGACCAATCCCACAAACTTTAGGGGGTGTTTAAGTTCCCTATTAAGAGTAAGAAATTATGTAACAAAATGCGAAAAATTTTCATCACCAAATTTATTATTTTTGTAATAAAATTGGTGTAAATCGATCTTATCAATCGATAAATCAATATTATCTGTCGACCAATAGCGTCCCTCTTACAACCCCAGAGAATGGGAAAGGAGTTACCCCTTCTTCTTAGACCGACCTCTGTTCGACCAGTGGCATCTGACAGCAATCATTTAGCTCCGCCCTAATAGAGCGTTTCGAACAACGCGGCAGGTCATTAACCTCGATCTTGACTGACCACGGCCCAGTGACCCAGTGACGTAGTTATCCGAGGGAGGAGCCATTGAAAAATATCTGTTTTACATGATTTAGAATAGAAACTTTAACGTTGTATTTCTTTAAAAGTATTATGAATTTTGATATAGTTTCTTAACAAATAACACTAGGAATCGTAGGACCTATTAGCTGTTTTTTTATTGGGATTGACCTTGGGACACTCTGTATACATTTTTTAAAGGGTTATTAATTTTTTAAGGCCAAATAAAGCTTACGCCTATGTACAAAAATATTTAAGACTTTTTTGTTGAGTTTAACGCTATTTTAGAATATGTATGTGTGATGTGTACGATGTAAAAGTGTCTGTAAGGGTGCTTGGCTGTGTGTGTGAGGGTGTGTGGTTGCGTGTGTGCATGTTTGTATGTATGTATGAAATGGGTAGAATAGTACATTATCGACTGTTTTGTTGCATACAACAACTGAAACAACAATACTTGGTTACAACTGTACTTGGTTACAATAACTGAAATCATTTTTATAGAACCATGTTAGCTTAACGCCTTTAGAAATTTGAATAATTGTATTGTTTTAAGAACGTAATAATAATGTACGAGTATATATATGAATGATTATTGAGGAGGCCGCATTAACAGCCTTTAAGAATCTTTTTGTGCTTACAGCCTAGGGCCTTTTCTCCACGCTGAGACAATTAAAATATCAATAGTGAGTTTCGTAACGCGAAATAGACAGAGACGGATGCAAATGGGCTGGATAATATGTCGCTCCATCTCGCTTGTCAATCCAAAAGAGAGTTGGAGCACTTTAATCAATCAATAAATTACGCTATCAAAGATTTCAAATGGCTACGCAGATGATGCATTGGGTACTTTCGTCTATCTAGATTAAAAAAAAACAAAACTTTGTTCAGCCTAACTGTAACATTGCTATTTATTTATTTGTTGGTTTTCTGAATAAACAATAAATAAATAATATATGTGTACAATATTAATATCAAGTAGCTACATATAAACAGATTAGATATTTAAAATATTTTAAATTTTCGCACTTTGCGACTTCAGTAAATAAATGACAGCTGACGTTTAAAATGCAACTTTCATAAATTCGAAAATAGGATTTTTAACTAAAAGATCAATATATCCAGCCACTACAATTATTGTTATATAATTGCAATTTTGCTAGATAAATTAATCAGGATTATGAAATTAAACTAATTTTTTAAAGGAATATATTTAAACATCACGCGTTAAACGGTGTTACGTTCATTTTGTGTATTTAGACCTACAGGCCTGCACAAGCGCCCAAATCCCAATTAAATTAATTTCGCGCGCATCCGGGTACAGAAACTTCAAAACTTTTACATTAAAGCAAGCATCAAAATCCCTGCCGTGAGTTCTCGCGTGAATTGGAATGTGTAAAGCGGGAATTGGTGGTGATCGTAATGGTTGTGGTAATTTTATATGTATTTTTTAGTTCGCTCTTGAAAATTTACCGTCGCTCACAATGATTTTACATGAGTTGAGGCCTTTTACATGGTTCGACCTCGTTTTTTAGAAATATATTGTTTGGTTGGCTGCCAAACGTTTTATTTTTGTTTAAAATATTACCTGAATTGGGAAGACGTCGTTAAGACAATATACATATAGACAATAATATTAATAGACAATCGAGTATATTTTTGCAATATGGATTATGAGAGAATATTAAAAATAAATCTTTTAATATTGAATTTATTTTTTCAGTATCAGGATAAAGGTGGTGTACCTATAGATTTTTTTTTACTTGATTTTATTTGTTATTTTATGTGTAAATGAAAAAGAGTCAAAATTGTGTTTTTTTAAGAGATCGGGTCGTTAATTACGTTCTGAAAGGGATTTTTATTATATAGTGTAGGTTAGAATATGTTTCTAAATTATTTTAATTGTTAGACATGCTATGACTACGAATAAACCAGGAATATGGTATTGTTTTTTTGTTTGAAATACCGGACTACTATTAAAATGTAAATATTGTTGTTTATTTGTTGGTTTTATGTGGACTGAAGTTTTGAACTGACCACCAGAAACCGCTATATCCAACGCTCAAGAACGTAATACCACTATCTGAGATATTATGTGTGAACTCTAATGGCCCAAAAGAATTTAAATCGGATATGAAATCCGTTAGAGAATCTCTGCCATATGGCCAGATAACAAAGTTATTATCAATAAAACGAAGCCAAACTAAAGGCTGCAAAGATTGACTTTTGAGAACATTTTGTTCTAATTGACCCATAATCAAATTTGGATAAAGAGCCATTCTAGTACCCATTTCTGTACCCTTAGTTTGAAGATAAAAACCTACTATATATATGTGTGTAAATGACATTATGTTTGACAAAAATTGAAAAATTTAAAAAGTTTATTTTTTTTTGATAAAGGTACTAAAGAGGTCTTGTACCTGAGAACGCAGGATTTCAGAACTCATCAGTATGAAATATTGACAAATTTTAAGAGTCTATTAAATAAATGAAATTTTAAAAGGATGATATTTTAACACCTTATAAGAATATTTAAAAAATATAAGGTATCGCTGATATTTCCCCAGTCTTATTTTACTTTTAAAAACAGTTCTGTTAGAGATGGAAAAAACACGTAAATATATTAATTAATTTTACCGCTGGAAACATAAAAAAATGGTAAAAATTATCGTTATTTGTTGGATCAACCTCTGTATACCGTAATTCTTAACCTACAAACTCTACACTCGTAAAAAAAGCGATTTCGAAATATTCCTGTTTCCAAAGTTATTAATAGATTTCGATAAAACAAGAGCGTATTAGCATTTGTAAATTTGTTCGCAGTCGATAATAAATAACGACATAACGACTTCACTAGCGTTTGGAAAAATATTATCATCGATTATATGACATTATGTGGTGATTACTGGCGGGACGTTTAGCGAGGATGTCGCCTTGATTTATTCACGATAAGGACAAATGGAAGCTCTGCGCATACAATTTTATTTTATTGCATTTTTATTTTATCATTACGCCTTTTATTATCTTTTATATACGAATACGTATCGATATTCTACTGGTAATCTAACCGGAATTTACTACCAAAATTTATATTAGGAAGTTATAAAATGAACAACCTAGATAACCTACCCGATACCCGACAGGCTTTAGACGAAAGTTGCAAAACAAATATAAAATACGTGTATTTGTTTTATACGTGTTTTATTTAAATTTGTTTTCTTTTTTTATGAAAGCATTATTTTTTTTGACTTTTATTGTACCTCGTTTAATTGCATATTTTCTAATACGTGGTACATTTCTTTCTTCTAAATATAATAAATAAAAAAACACCTGTTTTGAGTACACACGAAAAGTGTATAATATCTATATTTATTTTTTTAACGGGTAAATATAGGTACAGCGAAGTAGCATATAAACTATACATACACACACACATATCCGACACACATTTTACCCAAAACCCGACATCACTTGTTTATTGTTTAAAATTAACCGAAATAACCGAGAAATACAAACTAAAAAACATACAGGCATAGACAAGTATTATTTTTGTATGTCACGCGAATGACATAATTTTTATAGGCGTGTTAATTTTGTTTAACGATTATCACTTTAATTATATCATTTATAACTGGCAATTTTTTAATACATGACCGAACATGTCATATATGCTGGTCGTCAATGAATTATTCATATTACTATCAAATTGAACAATACTTGTCACGCGTCGATTCTTTTAGTAGCTTCGACGGTTGGGGTTTATTGACAAAAAATTACTCGCGATTAAATCTAAAGGAATATTTATATTTTTCGATGTCATTAGATGATTATTAGATACACTAAAATTGCATTTTAAAAAATAAAAACATGACTGGCATTGGAGTAAGTTATCTATATTATTACGTGAAGAGTAAACTTAGTACCCCTATTTAAAAGCATATTGCGCGCACGGATGAGTGTGAGATTTGGCATAGTTAAAGTTTATACGGAGAAAGAGTGCAAAAAGCTAAAATTTATCTTTGTGCTACAAATATATACTTTAAAATAAATAAATAAACGTTCATTCTACCGACAGCGGATTGACAGAATGAGGTTCGACCTGTGAATTGTGTGTGATTTCAACTGTTCATTTTTCAATAGTCTGTCAAAGCAATAATAATTGTTAATGCCATCTATACTTCTATGAATGTCCAGTCAAACTTATAATGAATTGTATCAAAAAACCAATACAAGTTATAATTGTGTTTTTTAAACTAACTAACTTAGATTTTGCCGAAATTGAGGCAACAACACACGCTAATGAAGTATTTGTACACGCTCAGCTGCGAATATCAAAAAAATATATGCAATGATTATATAGCTAAACTCGTATTATAGAGGTATAAGACCCCAATAATGCTCAAATATAAAAGTTTAATGAATTCCGGTCGAATTTAGACCACTGGGCAACCACTAGTAATTTTTATTTTAGCAGCAGAAATTACTGTAAAATACATTTTAATATGAAAATAAATACAAATTTAAGCACAATAGTCCTAGAGGAGATTCCGTGTGCTCCGTACAAATATATTGACTCAAAAAAATATGAAATAAATAAACTCTTGAGATAAACTTCATATCTTTAGTGAACGATCTATCATGACGTTGAGGTCGAAAGAAACCATGTATCTGCGCTGACTTCACCGTTTTGGTGGTATCGTTAATTTTGTTTACATTTTATTTTAGTTTTATGGGTGTAGATTTATTTTTATTTAATTGTATTTTTTTTACTTTTGACATAACATAATAAAACTAAAATATGAATATCGAGAATAACCCCTGAGAATATCCTTATATAAAAAAAGAACTAAAATTAGCGTTAAACAATTCGAGAAAAAACATACAAATCGAATTGACAACTTCCATTTCTTGAAATCGGTTAAAAAGTATTGTAGACGCACAGTTTTCGTAGATAGTTCTGTCTGTCTGTGTTGTACAACTCGATGCACTTAATACTTTTATTAAAAGGACAAAAAAAACATATAATTGACAACTTAAACAGAATACCTAAGCTTATTTGAGTAATTTACCCCTCCCCCCACGCACTTAATGTTATTAGATCTATCTGTGACTTCTTGTAAGTAAAATATATATATTCTCATTTCACCACCATCCTTCATCGTAATCATGAATCCATTATTTTTATATTTTTTGTTAAAATATCATCCTTTCCTTATTTCATCTAATTAGATGGTTACATAATATTTGACAATATTTTACACTAAAGAGGACAGGTGAGAGTTAAAAATGCATTTTTATAAAACTCAGCGCTGGGTTTAAACCGACATCCTGCGCTCTCAAGTACAGGACCTCTTTAGAACCTTTATAAATATTATGCTATGCAGCACTTTATCAAAAAATTAAAAAAATATTCAAAATTTTTTAATATTGTCAAAGATTATGTCATTTATATATATATATATAAATATAGAAAGTGTACAGGTACAATGCAAGATTTTAAAACATTTAATGCAATGATAAATTTCTGCAAACCTATCGACGTTTGTGTACATAAACTTTTTAATTACCAGATCAGATTTCTAATTATTTTATAGTTTTATTTTATAGCTTTCCGCGAATAATTTCTATAATAAGGCCAACGCCACACGCAATAAACACGTGTCTACTTATGTATAAATGTTGGTGCAGTTTAAGACTATTGAGTTAGAGAATTTAAATGATATATTGTTTGAGTTAACGATCACAAAGCATTCGAAACTCAATAAACCTGTCCAGACGAGAGGAATTATCTCACACAATCGGGTCGTTTATGAAGAAGAAATTTGTAACTGTCGAATTCCGACATTTTTCGTTTGCTGTTTTCAAAATTGGCATTTTTTTTGCGGTGTTCATTCATTGATTTCACGACGATATGCTGATTTTATAGTGTCCGATCCGACATAAATGGCTGTTATCGAAAATCTGAAATAGGATCCTCAAATAAAATGAAATCTATGACGTGGTAAAAAGCTATAAAGATTGTATCAATTGTTACCGTTTAAAATAGTGGAACATTTGTGTAATGATAATTAAAATATTTATGTCAAGAAATATATTCGTGAAGATTTTATCATTTTAAAATGTGCTACAAACAGTAAATAAATTAATTTTAATCAAAAATCGATGATC
The DNA here is from genome assembly GCA_020383195.1 of Neomicropteryx cornuta. Lineage (NCBI taxonomy): Eukaryota > Metazoa > Arthropoda > Insecta > Lepidoptera > Micropterigidae > Neomicropteryx > Neomicropteryx cornuta. The sequence goes on from JAHKQU010000030.1 coordinate 1,125,676, forward strand.
ACAAAGTAGAGAATTATATGTGACTAAATTAGGTTTTTTCTGATATTCCATTGTATATCTAAGTATCTAAGTATTGTATCTGTCTAGCCAGTGCTATACTAAATTAGTATTTTAACTAAGACATTATATTATATGTGCGATGGTTCTAATAAAACCAGAGAAAAGTATATGTACCTCACATACAATAACAATACAATAGCTCTTGCTCGTATTTTTATATCGTGTTATTATTACAGATAATACTTTTATAAATGATAACACGGGGTAAATGAATCAGTAATTGTATTTTGAATTTTGCAAGGAAAAATGTGAAGCTGAGTATAATCGTCGACCATCGAAATTAACATCAAATAGTTTTATTTATTTATTGATAAGCATATTTCAAATATAAAATTATTTTTTCCGCCTAACTGGAGAACGCCCGTCTGAAGATAAATTAGCATTGGATTTTTATAAATCAAATTATCGTAATCGTTGAGTAACATACAATTTAATAATAATTTATTTTATGACGTACGGTTGATAATATATTTATATTAAGATTAAAGAAATACAAATACATACATACATTTACATATTACATAGATTTATAGATGGCGGTTAATTATATGGCTCACCTATTCGAATCCTTACAGGTCGACAACCACTAATTGCCATCGAAAAACTACACCTTAATGGAGTTTCATCTGGTACACCAAAAATATAGTTTTAGGTAGTTTACAGTTGTGTTCGGGCGGGCTACATCTCTGCTATCATAATTGGTCCTTTCCAGCCTCCGACAGCAATATTTGTGGCTTGTATCTCGTTTGTGCGGAGGTATTTAGCTTCATAATGTTTCACGTTATTTTTTATTATCATTTTATTATGAGCAGTATCGTCTGGGTGCATCGTATTATAAAATTTATGTGTATATAATTATAAAATAGGTTTTTTTTTTGTCTCTTTGTTTGATGTTTTATATAACTCTGCCTGGGTATTTTTTTCTATGCTGAAGGATGCTTTTTTGAATGATCACGCTAGGTATTTGAGTAATGGATTGACGAACGTTTCAAAAGTCATTTTTTTTTATTTACCTAAATTGTTGCATCTTTGCGAGCCCCATTCGAGCAATTAGCTATGTAGGGGGAAAAGACAATCCTAAGGAAACCTGCTTTGCTGCATTCTGAATAGACAAAACCAATAATATTTTGTATAAATTTCATTTTAAGGTAGAAATATAGGAACCACTGAATCCTTCGTTCTGAAACATTTTCAGAAATTTCGCTTTGATTCTTTGTAGTTTGCAGATTCAAATATCGCGACCGCACTCTTTAAAGGTTTTCGTTACCTTTCTCCCTGCTTAAATAGCATTTTTTTCGCCCAAATGATAATTTCTGAAAATAAATTTAATTGCCCTTCTTTTATTTTATTTTATTTTTTTATTCGGTACTCTAACAAAATATTAAACATTAAACATATTTGCATTAATTTTAGAGACTTATGTAAGAAAAACCTTATCGATATTTAAATAAAAAGAGAACACCACATGCATATAAAAGATAAAACACAGATTATACTAAATAGAAATTATACACTAAATACGGATATTATATGATTACATACAAATAAATATATAATTGTGATATATTATTTATATAAATAAATATATATTTATATACATATATAAATAAAATGTATTAAGATAAATAAGTAGTTTTATATTTTTATCTCGGAAGCAATTCAAAAGTATGCCTTTTGAATTGACTAAGGCTATCATGGAAAATGTCAATGCGACTATCTCTATGTAATGCATTGTAAAGACGACAGATGCTAGGTATATTGTTATGTGATATAGGGGTTCTATGCGACGTCGTATTAAATGATATTTTTCCTAAGGCGTTATTTCTACCTTATAATTAATGATTTTATAAAGAAATATTAAATTTGACAATGAGCTACGACGAACAATATCAAATTCAAATCTTATTAGTCTATCATCATAAGACCTTTTATTTTATTATATACATAGTTTAGCGAGTATTTTAGTTAAAAAAATTAATAATAACATAATGCTATTATAATGGCCAGCTGTAGATTTTCAAGTAGGCACGCCGTGAAACTTAAAATTATTGTGATTTTATTGTATTGTGGGATATTGCAGAAGAGAGTATTTATATACTGGGAGTGTTTGTGTGTGACTGTGTTTGTATGTGTAGTCGATATAATTGTTAATTGCTATTTAATCCTTATAGTTTTTTAACATCAGGTATCTAATAGTTAAAGAATTTTTGATGCACTAAGTTAGACTCTGCTACAAGAAATCGTTCATAAAACGCTTGATTGATTGGTTAGCGTGGATTGGAGCGGAAGTAGGTACTTGCTACTTTTATGTCCCTATAAATGGCGTGGCTAATTGGCGTGGAATAGTGGAAGTACGAAGATATCTATATTTTATACGAACTTTTATTTTATTGTGTGATTAATACTACTTCATCTTTTATAGAGTACGTTATTAGATATTTAAGTTTGGTTATTGAATTTTGTAATGAGTATAATGTGTATCTTCTAATAACAAGCAACAATAGTCTGCCTTCTTTAGCACGGACATTACCAAGTTAGGTAGAGTTTAGCTTCACAATAAAAATGCCTACTTTATTTTAAAGCTACTTTACAAATTCGCGTAATGCCTAGCGTGAGTTGTTCACTGTCACTCTTAATGTAAAGGAAAAAACATCATTGGAATAATGCAATAAATGAATCAAGGTATGGTAAGGTCAGCATATTAATTTCTCATTGGGGAAGAAAAACCTTCACCAATGTCGAGGATGAGGGATATTTTTTGCCGAGTAAATACAGTTACAAAACACTATTTCAAACCCATTTTACTAGGGTAAACTGTGTTTTAGGCCCTATTTCTTTTAAATATCTCCGGACCCCCGCTTACAATAGGGTGGAGGGAACTCCATACCTCCTGGCCCTTCCCCTCCGTATGTCCTCAATGTGAAAGACTTCTGAATCCGCCCTTGTGTATGACGTGTTAGTTATTAAAAAAATAATAAAAATGCATAAACACAACATATAAACAATTGCTAATCAAGAATTCATATTATGTTGTATTTCATTTAGGGGAAGGGGGGGCACAAGTTATATGAAAGGTTTTTGTAGTTGCTAGTCACTAAAAAAATAAATAACTTAAAAGAAAACATTTTCACATACCCTTATTAAATCTAAGGTTGTTGACTGATATATTTTTTATGACATTGCTGAACATTGGACATTAATATGAAGAAAATGACCAAATATTTCTTTTTTTAAATTTCTTGATAAAAAAATGTAGCAAAATGCAGATGACTGTACTTCGCATTTGCTGAATAATTCACTAAAGCATCTTAATGATTTGTAAAGCATCTTTATAGGAATGAGAATTTTTCACAAAATTGTCCCAAATTGTGGTGCCTTGAGTTCCAATAAGCAAACAAAAAAATAATGAAATAAATAAGCCCTCACATCGTACGACAAATCGTTCGTTTGTGTCTATAGGCGCAAAACAATTTATTTGACACGCATAGCTTACAGGTAGCTCTACCAGTCAATTAACTTGAGAGGTCGTATAATCAATACTGACGTGTCGGCGAAAGAAATATCTAATGAAAAATTATAACGGAAATAAATTCCTACAACCTAAATAACCCAATTTTCGTTGGCTAGTTAAGATTAATACAATGGCTAGGAGGTAATCCTCTTAGTAGCGCATCTTCAAAGGTGTATATTTTTTATGTGTTATATATAACACCGATGTTAGATGCCTCTTTTAAAGACCTGCTGATTAAACACGCCATTGAAATTACTAATTTATTACATCAAAAATACAAAATTGGGTTTTGGGCTTATGCAGGTTTGTAGGTTTTAATAGACAAAATTAAATTAACGTAACTCTGCTTAACGCGGGATGCTTAATATATATATTTTATAGAAGCTTTTATAGAAAAATTGCAATAATAATTGTAACGGTTGGATATGTTGATATTTCCGTTGAAAATGCAATTTTTGAATTTTCGGAAGATGCAATTTAAACGTCATCAATCATATCATATTCTGACGGCGTCGAATGGCGAAAGATTAATACTTTAAACATTAAATCTGTTTTATATACTTATCATTATTGCAATTTTTCTTTTAGTTTATTTAGGCGTGGGTAATTTTCGAAAGTTTCCTTTCTATTTTTAATATCGTAATAGTATCATTAATAATAAAAATTTCACGATCACTATCTTCTTTGGACCAGACGGCGTCTAGTTAAGAAGGCTAGAAAAGCATCGTGGTAGGTGACGGTCGTTTGTTGGTTACTTTAATTGGTATTGAACTGTTAACACTGCTCTGTGTAATAAATAGTTCAATCATGGATGCGCTAGCTAGATGGGTGGTTTTTACTCGCCCCTACTAATATTTAAAATAATTTAAGCGATGATTCGTCAGCACGAAATAATGTTTAATTTTAGCAGTATCGTGTCAATACTATCGAGTTTTTAGAATTCATTCGACGAGCATCCTCCTTGCACATCCATTTAGCTTTATGAGGATAGTGACCTTTAAATAATCTGTCGACTTTCGATTCATCGCGGATCGAACTATAAACATCGCTTAATTATTTTTTTTATTTTAATAAAAACTTAAGTTTGCGGTCATTTTCGCTGTCTGTCACTCATTTTAAAATAAACTCCAGCACGCGATCGAATTACGCTGTTGCGCGTCGTGGGCTAATTTTAAAAATATTTCAAAATACTAGGTACCCGCTGTCGCATAGTTGCAACCCGGAGCGGAGAAATGCAAACTTCATAAAATTCCGGCTCCATTAAGACCTAGTATTTTTCATATCGATTCGACTAAAACTTTAAAATTCTAAAATCGGTATTGAAATCATTGAGATCTGACATCACAAACATTTCACTATTGGAGTGGATCCATGGACGCCACGCTTCGCTTCGATAAATCTTTAGATTTGATGCAGAATTTAGGCGAAATGTGTTTAGTCGAGACTAAAGTTCAAAATAAAAATCGAATTCATAGAACGAGCATACAGCGAGCAACAAACAAAATAAAATTCTCAGTCTAGCGTTGGTTGGATCGTCAGTTTTATGACAGGTCATCAGCGAAAACTGAACTATGAATTGGTCGGCGAAATGTCTTAAAACTAACCTAAATTTCTTAAAGATGGCCTATTCAAAGATGCCATAAACGGATATCATACAATCAATTATTCAAACACAATAAGACAATGCTTTATTAAAAGATGAATGGCTTTGACACCCTGTAGATATCAACTGATTCTATACATTGTTTAGTAATAGTAAATTATTTAATCAGAACCTGACGTCTCACAGCTAGGCCCTACAAGCACCGTTAAAGCAACCTAACCTAACCCACCCAGACTACTCGCTCCTGTGGTACCTGATGGGTTTCTCCATTTGTGCCGGCGGCACTTTTAGCCCATTCAATGTGCGTTTTGGATGGCCATAGAAGCGACAGTGAGTATTATTGGATCTAAATAGATTCTAAATAGATAGAAAATAAAAAATATACAATGGTATCATGGCATAATACGTTCTCAAGTTTCCTGTCAATGCTTCATTTATTAGTACTTAAAATTGTTGACTTTAATGACATATACATATATCTTTATTATCCGATTAGCCTTTAATGTATCCAAACGGGTTGTTTTTTTAAAGGATAAACATTAATTTAGACCCTTTTTTATGCCTGGCATTTGGTAACCATTGCATATTTAAAAATAAAAAAAATACGTTTAGATACTTTGTTCTTATATCTTCAACATAGTAAAGGCAGATTTTTTAAATTTAATTCTATTTCTGAGATATTTAATAAATGATAAACTCCTAGCAGTTATTTTTTAGTTGAATCGTTCTCTTATAAAATACATTAGAGTCTTAGGAAAAAATGTAATTGAAAGGAAAATGAAGGATCTAAAACAAATTAAAGTTTTTTTTTATTTTCTATATTATGAAACTTAACAACCAACAAAATTATAAAAACAAAATAAATAAAAACCAATAATTGATTACTGACCGGGCAAAGAGTAAAACCTGACGCCCTATAAAAATAAAGCACCATATTTTAAGGTCGAGCTTCTTATATATGAATAAAAGTTAAAGCTAATATTCTCTCATAAAGAGTTTTTTAATAAAAAAATAATAAATATTAAAAAAATAAAGCATAGCCATGACACAAGAGCGCAGAGACAAGATTTATTAGAAATACCAAAACTATCTATAACTTTTGGACAACATTCAATAATTTTAGGTCCCCAAAATTAATACAATTTCTGGATAATATTAGTAATTTAAAGATACTCTAAAAAAAAGTAAACGACTGGCCAATTCATAAAAAAAATACAAATCAGCTAAAGTAATGGGAAGTATTAACGAAAAATTACGTTAAATTTTATCCTAAATATCTAGACAATATTACATAAATACATTTTCAGCATATTATATTTATAATAATTTATTTATTTTGCTGCAACATTATATTGTAAATAATATATATTTTTTTCATATTATTTATCATGAGTGCAGTCAAAGGCACTCGGAGATTTACCTCAAGCTTTTATAGTTAAAAAAAACGTGTCGCATCTCCATATGAGCGTAGGTGAAGTTAATATTTTCACATAAATACATACCTACACACTCTGTCGAATCACCTTTTAAGGTTAAGCTTAATTTGCCCTCCACCTTACTTTGGAGTTAAAGCACAATTAAAACACTACCTACCTTTCTTAGTAAAGACATTATCTAGAATCAGTGCAAATTGCTAAGTTATTATATGTTTAAATTACTGCTGTATTGATATTATTGACAATAACTATTTTTTATTAAGTAAATTAATAAACTAGCCCGTCGGCGCAGTACTCTGTCCAGAAATCGAGTAACGGCTGCAACTTCATACGGCCTCCGCGCGAAAGAGACAGGCTACTCGCAGCGAGCGCGTGGAAGACAGAGAAAGCCGTTTGGTCGCTCGCTCCCGTAGTTATGTTTTCCGGCAGGCGAGCTGTCACTGTCCTACCGTAAATATTGTTTTGTTGTTGCATTGAATGTGATTCGGTGGATTAATTTTACGATTAAAACGACACTTATTCTTAAACGCGATTGCGAAAAACAAACATAAAAATATTTTAAAATATTCCTATATAAACTTTTCATTGTATTTTTAAGCAAAATCTGATTTTTGTGGAGTAGGTTAGATTTTGAGCGCTGTCAATCGTCCATTGGCCCAAAACTGAGCATTGAAATACCATCTGGTTTTTTTTCAAACCGTTTTACTGACATTAACAATATATTTATTTATTTAACAGGTTTCCCCATGAACATTATAAATAAAGTAAACACAAATTAAATTACCAAAAGAAAAACAAAAAGCATTAAAAACAAAAAACAATAACATGAAACATACTGAGCTAAAAAATTAAAATAATGCCTCCAGGCAAACATTAACAAATAAATAATTCACGCCGATCCTACAACGGCGAAAGCAGATTTTTAATCCCAAAAATATCAATCTCCGCGGAAATGGAATTTAATAGGTCATTTTATAGGTCATTATCTTAGAAGAAGTACACAAGTAACAATTATAGGTACTGGTAACAGACACATTAGTAATAGCTTGTTTTGGTTAAAACCCTCTACGTTTACCGACACATTTTGGTTATTTTAGAATACGTAGTTTCGTAACTGGGATTGATATTGTAGTCCAAAGTAAAAACAGTCTTAACTGCGCTGAAAGAGATGAGAAATAAGAAGCGTTTAGAACCAGACTCTTAAAATTAACTACGTTCCTCCGGCTGGCTCTAAAACTGAACATATAATAATGAAAGTCGAGCGGTCATAAATTACATATCAGCTCTTCGCAATAAACGGCCCACCGAACCAAAATGAAACGAAATTAAACGTTTAAAACAATAACATTTATATACGTACTCGATAGCATTATAAACGGAGTTCATTGTGATCGCGATAGGTAATATATTAACTGACGCGAAGTTCGAGCGAAATCGGGTTTGACGGGATTCTTTTACGAGCAGCGTAAAATGGTCTCTCGCGATTGTGCAGATATTCTCACACGGCTTAAAGAGAGTGAGTGGAAAAATTAGCACCCCCAGCAAGAAATTTACTAATCGAACATAAGTGTAAGCAGATCGTATAGACTAATTATTGTTAATCAATTTTTGGTTAGATTTATCACATTAAAAAACATTTAACTATAATTACAAAACAATATGGCGTCTTGGGTGAACAGCTGACGAAATAAAACGACGTCACGATTCAAATCAAAATGGCGGTGTGACTGAAATTTGCAGTTTACAAAAATTATTGTAGCGACAGCTGGATATTTTGTTAAAGGCAACCAAAAATTATGTTATTTAATTGAGGAATATGTTAGAAAATTATGGTACTTGCAACCGAGTAAGTTTAACAATAATCGATGTGTAACTCCAACAAAAATTATTGCTGTCATACTATATGGTTACCATCACCATTTTTTTTTCAGTGCACACCCGGCGTTTCTAAATCTTTCAGTAATTCGTTTCCATTATTATATAGAGAATATTTATTCATTCATTCCCGTAAGTCAAATCGTAACCGATTCATCAATTCTTGCAATTGTGGAATATTGTAATTGCCAGATTATCTTAAAAGGTACAAAAAAAAACCTCCAAAATGCCCTTTTGCTTTGGGATTCATATGCGAGCCCATTTCATATGGTAAACCGCAGAAACTTGAGAAATTCACTCGAGTGATTTCTCAAAAAAAAGAAATAAGGAAATAATAAATATTTTAATAAAGAAATAATAGATTAGACCAGTTTAAGTGTATGTAATAAAGGATAATGCTTTGTTTTTTTAACCTAAAAATTAAATATATAATTTTTAGAATTTTTGGTACGATTAAGATAGATTCTATTTTTTATTGGTTTTTGAATATAACAACTAAAATATAAACAGTAAAGTAAATTAGGACGTAAGAGTTATATCAATTTTTTTCAAACACACTAGTTACTTTTTACATATTTTTTTTTCTCGTAATGAGTCAAAGCCCATATTATTAATATTCAGTAACCTTTCTGAATATCCTTCAGAAACGACTATAAACCGTAACCCAAGACCGTTCCCAATAAAATATCCATCTAATTCTTGTAATAGGTATGCCAGCTGATCGTACGCAAACGCGGTCAAAGTTACATTATCGTACGCGCGCTGCCACGAAGAAAAGATAAATTTTGGAATGAAATATTTTCGCATTTTTTTTATATAATTTCTTACTCATAGTTGGCAACACAAACATCTCGTTAAGTCTTCGGTAATGGGCTTAGGCCAACCTGTATATAATAATGTGTACTATACAGGTTGAACTTAAAGTAAGTAGTTTACTTTTAAGGGGTGATTCTGGAACATTAAATTGCACAATTTTTATTAAACAACTATGTAAATAAAGCAAAAAATTAGTTTAAATTACAAAAAAATAGTCCTAAAACATTATAAATTATGCTCACCTAAGAAATTATCAGACCGCGCGGCACCGCGACGTCGTGACCCAGTAACCACGGGGCACCGTACCTACAAATGTATTGACGATAGTGAACGACGGGTAGTTTCCAGCGCGCAAATATTGTAGTATAGTTCAATTGGATTAATCAGGAAAACGCGCACCGAATGTTCAATGGAGTGTTAATATTTTATATGGATTTTTTTGTCATATGAAAACATGTCGAATAAAAGTATTCATGCCCAGAATCACCCCTTAAAAGTATACTGCTGACTTTAAGTTTATCCTATATTCTGATGGGCAATATGGATGGATCCAGGAATCATGAAGGAGCCCATTACGGTGAATCGATCTGGTCAATTTGATAACGGGATCGGTGGCTGCGTTCTGGATTGCTCAATGGCGTGAAAGACGGAGGAAGGTAGTGAAGACCTTAAGTAGCCTGGATGATCACAATCGTCAGTAATGACGCAATGACTAAGAATTGCCAATACTTAGGTTTAAAATATTTCAATATGTTGTCTGCAAATCTAAAGGAAATTGATGATTGCAATACATTCAAAAGGGATCTAAAAAAGTATATTATTGAACAAACTATTTACAGTTTGAATGAATTCAAATAATTCTCTTATTGTTTCTTTGTGTTTTATTTTATTTATTTTTTATCAGTGTAATGTTTTGATTGTATTTTAAATTATCGCTTGCTCTATGGTTTACTATCTTATGAATATTTATTGTTGTGATGATTTCTTTGTTTAGCTTGTCATACTTTTTTTTATAATCATTTCAATTTTGTATTGTCATTCCTACATACGTTTTGTATTAATGGAAATAAAATAATTGAATTTGGATTTGAATTTGAATTATGAATAAAGAGGTTCAAGCTTTGATATGCGCGTAGATTTTATTGTATTTCTAAAATCAGCCGATAAAATAATGTCAAATTAACTCTTTACTTTAAATAAAAAAGTCAGATGCTAGAAGATACAAATCACATACATAAAACGGATGAAATAAGTCAGAGAAACAGTTTATTTATTTATTTAATTAACGCATAGTATTGAACTAAAAATAAATGAAAAAATCACCAATGAGTGCAAACTAGATACCTGAGGGTGTGTAAAAATGCTCCCCAACTAAGTAAAACTCGTTCTAGGGCAGACATATGTGCATATATTTATGTGCATATAGTAAGAGTACGGTTATATTATATAGGATGTTTATTTTAGAGGCGTGGTTTTCAATCTGGCACTACTTTTTTCGTAGTTGGTGTTTTTGACAGCTGTCACTTGATTTATGCTCAGTTTGGTTTGCCATTTCATAATTAATAGACTTACTCCTGAATATAAATCCTAATGATAGGAATCCATGACCAAAAAATAATTATTTTTATGAAATAAAACTCTCATATATATTACCATAAATATATATGTATATATTATAAGCATAATGCGTTGGATAGCAAAATATTTGCAAAGGTTCTAAAGAGGTCCTGTACTCACCTTTCCGCTTTACTGTAAAATATTATGTAACCATCTAATTAGACGAAATAATTGTATATATATAGGTATATATAAAAGAGATAAACCTAAATAGCCACATATTTAAAAAAAGGAAATGTGGCAGTAAAATAAGAAATAGGTAGGTAAAATACTGCGTAAAATTTAACATAGTGCCTGTAAGACATATTTCACTATGTTTAAATATGTTAAATGCAACAATATTATGGGTATATACTGAATTATTAGTAGTATTAGTCGAGCTCTAGTCTTTGTATATAAGTAAATTAGTCACCTCTATTCAGCTTATTTAGTTTAACTTCTCCGATTTAGTCGCGAGTAAACTGAAGGTAGGTAATTAAAATGAATCTTATAAGGAAGTCAGTAAATTAATTAGTGTAAGACGATGGTCTGATACAAAACCATCGGTGTAAAATGCGAACGGTACGTGTAAAGTTAATATGGACATTTACGAATGTACTTAACGGACTTGTAAGTCGTCATTAAGTTTGCCTTGAGCAAAAAATAAACGTTAAGTAATGCCTGATTATCGATGAAAAACCCATATCCTCAAAATTACGATTCGCATTTTATTTCGGCTCATACTGTCCAATTTACGTGAGTTCTATAAAAAAACCATTTAAGCCTGTGTTTTGTGTTTTTTTTTTTGGGCACGAACTGGTTTAACCGTATGTGTGATATTCCTTATATGAGGTGATTATGAACATGACAACTTTTGTTCAACGACTTTGTAAGTGAAGCAAAAAAAATGAAAAAAAGAGTTCTAAAAACATTTTAAAGTATGGTCACCTAATAAAATATCAGACCACGCAACGTCGCGACGCAGAAACCGTCTGACTCCACGGGGCGCCGTACCTACAAATGTATTGACGATTATGAACGACGGGTAGGTTCCCGCTCGCAATTATTTTAGTGTAGGTCAATTGGATAGGTCAGGCACACAACAATACGTGCACCAAACGTTCAAGAGAGTATTTATTACTTCAAACCATAGTTTGTTTGTGTCACATACATTGTATTTTGGCTGAAAAAGTGAAATATGAAGAAAACATCTTTATTCTGATCCGGCTCTGATTTTGTTAAAATTATTTAAATATTTTAAACAAATAATTATTGCGTTTCGTTTATAGGCATTCCCTTCGGCGCAATTATTCTCTTTCGCTTTAAAGTCCCAAAGGTAATAATATCTGAGGAGAATCCTAGAACTGTTATGTTACCTCATGTAACGGACCTTCCTAAGGTTATAAGGTATTCCTAAGGTAATATCTCGCTCTGAGTTAACCGAAAAGTTAAGTAGATTCATCATTTGTTGTAGGTACTGAATTTTAGTAGGCCCAACCGAAGTGTATACAACCTATTCGATAGACTGTACAAACAAATTCCTGTAGATTGACAAATCGTTCACCTAGCAAAACTTTCTTGTAACCTGTACCAAACAATCTCGTAGATGTGAATCAAATGAACAGTTGTGTACACCTTTCGATACTGTTTTGTTACGTCAACCAAACAATCAATACTAGACTCACGAACACGCCTCGCGCTTCTCGCCTATTCAGCCATTTTGTTTCTCTACCAAACAGTTCGGTAGCGCTTAAAAAACAGGTTGTTTATGTGTACCGGAGTTCAGTCAGGCGTACCAGACGTTGGTCGAGCCTACTAAAAACTTTAGTAACGGTAACCAAATAGCAATTTATGACGGGTTACCCGCATTTTGAAAACCATTTTTCCATAGATATGCCCTTCATATCAACATATACCAGACCACGCTTTATTTAACAAAACACGCTATAAAATAGGTAACATTTAAAAACAATCTAAAGATTACTACTTAACCAAACAACAATTTGATCCATATATCTTCTCTTTTTCTCTCTATAGTTACTTGATATCTTTTCTCCGATTAATCTAAGCATATTTACAATAATCGCAATGATCAAACACAACCACTTTTTGCAGCAAGTTGGGCCGTATGTCAGCAATAACGCGCCGAATATTCTCTTCCAAGGCGTTAATCGTGTCCGGCTTATCTGCGTAGACAAGCGACTTCACATAACCCCACAAAAAATGTCCAGCGGTGTTAAATCGCACGATCTTGGAGGCCACGCCACAGGCCCACGACGCGATTCACTATTTGCAAACGTTGTTCAGGAGTAAGTCTATTCATTATGAAATGGCAAACCAAACTGAGCATAAATCAAGTGACAGCTGTCAAAAACACCAACTACGAAAAATGTAGTGCCAGATTGAAAACCACGCCTCTAAAAAAAACAGCCCTATATATGCGTTTTACATGATTTATAATTATAGTTAGAAAGTGAAACAGGTTAACTAGAAGGGAATTGATCCAATTCAAAAAAACATCTAAAATAGACAATAGTTCTTGTATCCATAAAAGTTGGAGAGTAATGGCTGCGCTGTGACCAGGAAAAGAAATTGCACCGGAGACTATTTTACGAGCTTTCCATCGTTAAAGTTTAGTCCAGGCTGATTTTCAAATTAAAACGGCAGTTAAATTACCCACAGTTAGAATTGGACTTTTAGAGCATTGTCCTAAGACAAGGGCTTTTGGAGTTTACAAGCTAAAGGCTGAGATGTTTATTTTCTCCCGGTGGTTCCACTCTGCAGCATATTACTCCCCCAATCTTATCTTTACTTTCTCGTAATTTCTGACGGCCTACAATACGGACGACCTTTGTTTTTGTTAAACTCTAGAGTTGATTATCATAGCATTTTATATTTTCAAAGGAAAAATAAATAATAACAATACAGAAATAGGATTTCACCCTAAACTTTATGACCCTGTCCGTTTAAAATACTCGGTTGTAAATATTGATTTTGTTATTTCCTGTGTGTGTTACTTTATAAGATCTCATCAACATTTATTTTATGGAGTTTTGTTTCCACATTGCTGTATGTTATAAGTTATCACGTCCTTCCTATGTAAATTGTCTCGGATAATAAATCTTATATTATTGTTAACCAGTAGATCGGACATGTGTTAATTAAGTACATCAAAAGAATTGTCAAAGTATTATATTTTATATCCATAAATGTTCACTTATCCGGTTGCCTCCACAACCAATTTAAGGTTTTGCTTTAAATATTGTTTAAATATAGATAGTATACTATATACATTTTAATGTAATTAGTCCATATATTTGTTATTTTTTTTCTTACTTTCTTCTCATTTTGTTTATATTTATTATTGTATTTATATTTATATTCATTAGAACTAAGAAAAACGTTTAAATAAATAAAAAAGATTCGCCATAACTTGCTAAGATTCAGGTCGTATTTACGCAATCTAACCATTCTCAGTAATATTATGTATATAAATAAGTTACTTATGTGAAACTACTCGAAGTTTGAAAAGGCTGCCTAAATATCCATACAGGGTTTTGAGATTCGCAGTATATGTAAGATTCCTATCTATAATTTAGGAGATCCTTTGCGTTATTTTATTTTTATTTATATTATATATATATTTTTATACAAAACAGACATACTTTTCTAGCACTAAAAATATTTAGATGACCAGAAAAATGTACAAAATATAAATATGGTCGGAAACATTAAATTATTAAAACAATGTAATGTGTAATGTGCGTGTAATGTGATTTATGTGCATAGCTTTTACTTGTTTAATGGAAATGATTATGTGTGTGTATTTGTATAGCGTGTGTATATAAAAATATTATTATCATTATACTAAATAATTATATAATATAATTATATATTTATTACGAATATGTAATATTTATATTCAACATTATATTTATTTAAATATTTCATACCTTTCATATAAATAATATAATTCATATTTACGAATGCACAAATAAAACTTATGTCCTTAGAAATATATCGATTACGCTGAATTTTTCATTATATCGTAATAATTAATGTATCTTTAGGTAATAAATATTACATTTTTACATTAAATATATTTATTATATTTAATGTATCTTATGGTAATAAATATTACATTTTTACATTAAATATATTTATTATATTTGATAATTGTGTTTTAATAGCGGCAAATCGCCTGAAAAATATTAATGATAATCTATGACAATATTGAAAAAATTATAACTACTATTTATTTTTTAATAAGGCGTTAGATATAAAGTTATATAGAAAAATTATTATAAAAGTACTAAAGAGATCCTTTACTTAAGAGCGCATGATGGCGGTTTTAAACCAGAGTTTTATAAAAATGAGTTTTTAACTCTCAGCTGTACCTCTTTATTGTAAATATTATATAACCACCTATTTAGATGAAATAAGAAAAAGTCGATAAGATTTGGAGATAAGCCAAATCAAAAAAAAAACTTATAGGAACACCAAACGAACACATGGTGTGAACATGGCTTCGATAAGTCCAGTGGTTTAGGCGTGATTAGGCGTGATCTGCACCAACGTTTTTCATGCAAATAAAAACATTGGAATTGAACCGCGGCTTTTGGTTATTTATCTTTTTATTTGTCTGTGCGTCGCTATAAAGGGGAAATGTGCATAAATCGGTGCGCAGGCGCGGCGACGACTCGGAAGCCAACGGCGTCTTTCAATAAGCCTAAACCAGTGGTTATCGACGCAACTTTCCTCGCTCTCGAGTAGCGGACGGGCGTTGATCACCGTTCTTAGATCGCGGTTTAAAGTAGCATTAGGTCGGAATAGGTCGGCGGATAAGAGCTGCTCTTTCCTATTCAAGTTTAGAGCAAACAATATCTTACACACTCAGAAGCCAATGATCTATAATCGCAAAAATAAATACATAGGTTGTATTTAATTACAATATTATTAACCTACATAGATAATATAATATGATCATGGTAGTCACTAGGTTAAGGCGTTGGACTGTTCGCGGGTTCGAATCCGCACGTGATAATATGATTTTTAACGATGCATTACCACCATCTCTCCTGACCTTACCACAGGCACATGTGACCTAGTTGAGTAGAGCCCATAGGAGTCATAGTAATTATAAAAAAAAATACTCACATTGTTTAGTAACTATTGTGAAACATACCGACTTTTGTAAAAATATTGATTAATTCCTCTGTATAACATATAATTAGGTTTTTATGTAAATTTTTTGTTTGTTTTTTTTTTTATTTATGACATTTTCCTTTCCACTATTGTTCCTTTACTATCTAAATTTAAAAATCATAATTCAATATTTATTTTGGAAAAGGTACCTATTTTATTTTTAATTCTCGCTTTATTTATCGTATTCTCGTAGTCTTAGAACCAAAATAATGAAAGAAATCTCTGTGGCCTTAGTATTTAGTTCTATAGACGAATCGATGGTCTTGTTTCCTGTTTATTTATTTATTTTGTTAAACTTTTTGTGTTCTAATTTTAATTTCAGTGTTTTGAAAATAATTATTTAATATTCAATACAATCGCCCTCCTTATTTACTTCCTCTCCCCACGTACTGTCAATCACGTATTTATAATATAATTATTTAAGCAAATAATTTTTTGCGTTATATCGATTTAGTTCTTGATATAGATGCAAAGTGGATAAAAGTTTATTTTTTTAATGATAAGTTTGAGTACTGTAAAAAGATGTTTTAGGGTATACTTTGCCACCCTTCGAGTTGGCTTCCGGTTAATCACTCGTTATAATTGAACGATTGCAAAATCACTCATTAAAACAGTGGTACATGGAGCGAAGACGAATTTATCGAGCGGGCGGCCGTATCGATACTTATCGGACATCGACTGCGCGCACGTCGCTAGAAAGTGACCGCTCCGCTCCGACATGCATTACTGCGGGCCGCCGGGCGGGCGGAACTGGTTTGGCCACTAAAACTGTATCACGTTCCTCGGCGGCAGTTGCAGTATCGGGGAGAGTCCGTTCTCGTGCAGGAACCGAGATGCCATTGAGGCAGGCCGGGGAAATCGCTCTCCGCTAAGGCCAGGCTAGAAGCCACAGGACAAATATTCATCTCATTCATTCAGACCCTTTTTCCATGGTTGGCATCTTTAAATATCTTAATACAATGTATTGATAGGTTGGTACGCATTTAAACGAAATTCATTAAATTACTCAATTTCATTAGAAAAATATAATATGACCAGTCTTTCAGATAGAAGAATTTTCGACTTATTGTATTTATACAAAATCTTAAATAATTTTATTAATTGCATGAAACTAACTGCTTTGATTAAATATCGCGTAAACTCTCGATTTACTAGATATAGAGAGCTTTTTCATCTGCCCATATGCAAGAGTAATTAATCACAAAACTCCTACACAGACAGAGTGTGTAATGTGTATAATAATAATAATAATGACATTGATTTATTTAGTTCTAATTTCAGTGAGTTTCGTTATGAATGGAGGGCTGCTACACATTGTGTATACCTACGTAGTGCAGCTCAAATCTAGAGCTCCTGCAGCCAGTCCATCTTCAGTGCGAGCCGCAGGATATATGCCGGATTCTTACTGCATATTTCGACCATAGCAAGCCTGGGTGCCCCTCAGGTTGTGCTTCTTTTCGAGGTGAGGGCTGGGCAGTGACAGGTTAGGTGTTCTGTAGCCTCTTCCTCTATATTGCGGGTAGTGAGGTGGCTATTTAGTCTGCAGCGGCCTGGTATCAATCCAGTTAGGATAGGTTTGCCCTGGGCAGGCTGAGACAGTATTTTGTGGCCCTGCCTACGCTGTTTTGCACTATCCCACCTGTCTCTGTTACCTGTTTAGAGCAGATGTTGCATAGTTATCTAATAGTGGCAGGATAGGTTCTGGGCTGAAAGGAGGGCTTGCTAGTTTGTCAGTTTTGTTGTTGCCCTGGCTGTGACTGTGCCCTTTTACCCATTGGTCTGTGACATCGTTAGCGGATGCAATCAGTTCCAGGGCATGGTGACACTCCAGTATTAACCTTGAGGTTGTTTTGTTGTTTCTAAGTGCATATAACACTGATTGGATGTCGGCGAGGAGTTAAATACATTTACCTTTGATTCCCAGGTCACTAATTATATTTTTAACAGTGTAAATATGCAAAGGTTAACAATGTTATCTTTAATGTGTATTTTTCTATGTATATACTAACTGTTTATTTGCCAAATAAAATAAATAAATAAATCTTATATCTTCAGCATAGTAAAGGTAGATTTATAAAATTCAATTCTATTTCTGTGAAATTTAATAAATGATAAACTGCTAATAGTTCATTTTTAGTTAAATTACTCTCTTATAAAAGTTAGAGCCTTAGGAAAAATAGTAATTGAAAGGCCAATAAAGGGTTAAAACATGGATAAGTATGTTTTTTAAATTTCTATCTTATGAAACTTAACAACCAACAATTGCTTACTGACCGCACAAAGAGCCCTATAATAATAAACCCTATAAAACCCTGCCCCTGGCCCTATAAAAATAATACACCCTATTTCAAGGTCGCCTGCAATATGCTTCGCCTTAAAAGACGACCAACAGCCGTACTCCGTACTTTAGTATGTACAAACAATTACTTAGTAGCTACAAAAACTCAACACATTTTACATATATTTGATAAACACAAGAATTGGCTTTAGAAGCACAATTAACTGATTTTAAACTAATAGAAATCCATTCATAAATGCTCTTTTTTTTATCTGCCATTGTATAGCATATTTAAGATTTTAGTTAAATGTGTTTCAAAATTTCCAAGAAATTTCATAAAAAAAACTTTAATACCTAAAAATAATTGTAAATTATGATATACATTTATATGTGTTATTCCACATACTCATATATTATTCATATTTGTAGTGTATGTATTGTATAATATATAATTGATATTGTTTATATTTATTATAATCTGTATTTTAGGGAAATTAGAGAAATACATTTAAATTTTGTGTTCTGTACTTTGTTGGCACATTGAAATTTAATATTTATTTATTTATCAACGTTCAAAACAATGATCCAAGAAAATACTTTTCTAGTACTATATTTATATGGTCACACATATGGGTATGGTTGCGTTTCTGTTTGGTAAGGTTTTCACACGGTCAAACCATTTTTAACGCTTCATTGCCACCATCTCCCCTGACTCTAGGACAGGCCCATTGGGCCTAGTTAAGTAGAGCCCAAAAAAATAATTGTATATGAACTAGGTCATGGCAATTAAATTTTAAAAAATTTACAAAATCAAAATATAAATTGAAAACATCAAATTAATAAAACAATGTGTATTCGGTGAGATTTTTTTTTGCGCGCGCGAGGGAGACGGCAGACGCAAAAACGGTGGAAAAGTGCAGATCGCAATGACCGCCCGCAACGCACTTGACATTTCGTCCGGAGCGAAATGACGTAAGCGCCCGCGCCCGATTGCTCAATATGTTATAATACCGTGCCATCTGCAAGGTTTATCGACGCTCTCATCTCTCATCGGCCTCTGTGATGAGAATCGTACGCGAGACAAATCTATCGATAAATTGTCGGACTGTCGACAACTGCGACTAATGATGGAGGCTACCTTTTGCATTTAAGCCTGTAAATATAAATATATAATTGTCGACTTTATTTTTATAGGGCGTTCTTTGAGCGGTCAGAAAGCAATTAATTGTTGGTTTTTATTTAATTACAGCTTCATTATATAGAAATTAAAAAAACAAACTATTCTATGTTTTAGACCCTTCATTTACCTTTCAATTACTATTTTTTCTAATATTCCAATGTTTTTTGTAAGCGAGCAATTCAACTAAAAAATAACTATTCGCAGTTTAGCATTTATTAAATTTTTCATAAATAGAATTGCTTTCGATAAAATCTTTCAAAAATTCGTTTTAATAGAACTGGAATTTGATCGATAACATATTATTTTATAGATAATTGAACCTGCTATTTTTATATTTCCTAAATCATTGCATGACCATTTTAACTTGAAGTAAATTATTGTTATTACTGTGTGTTTTCCCATAAAAAAAATATTTAAATAGGAAGAATCCAAGAACATCGGTAGATTTATTTATTGTTATTTTACAGAAAAAACTTTCAGCTAGACATACAATTATTACAAAAAAAAAACATTTTTATCTATAAACATACAAAGAGAAAATGTGATACATATCCTCTCATCTAAATTCGCACTTAACTAACTTGTGAACTTGTAAGCAGGACTAGAGGTTCTATCCGCATGTTAGAAGCGACGGAAGAAAAGTTGAAGCCGCGTCCAATTCTAAATTGAATATTATAAAATATTGCAATATATATAATTAAAAAAAAAATGGCCAACCAACTGACTACGAGAAGTGCTATGGCCAAATATTTTAAACCCTACTTAACTAAGATTAATTTGCTTGTCAATGCTTGCGAGCAGTCAATTATGACGATGTAATCGTTTTTTTTTTTTTGCATTTTTGTGAATTGAATTTTTACTTTGGTCTAACGTGAGTTTTTTCAACCCTAGGGCGGCTAATGTGGTAGGTCCGTCACAAACATAGATTTAAAAAAAATCTTTTTTTTTTTTAATCTGTCTGAAAGGGATCTCGAATCGTGCTCAGGTGCATTCAAACAACATCGGAAACGATCTAGTGATCGGCGAGCATCCTGCGCGCATCGAGTGCGCAACTTTCTACTAGAGCTATCTATAGTTATCTTTGGCTCTAATAGCGGACGCGGCGTCCGTCGCTGTGTCGCCACTGCATCTCGCGGCGCTCGTATATAGATCAATAAAAATCGCAGAAATGCGAAAGTGAGGCCCATTTCTAGTGACTGTTAGGCGAGGCGAGAGTGTCTCTGCTCGGACCTTGCGCAAGGCCAGTCGAACACAGAGCACTGTGACCGTAGGCACAACGAACTATTCTTGACTAGTAGTCGCCCAGTGGTCAAAATTCGACCAGAATTCATTAAACATTTAAGTTTCAGCATTATCGAAGTTATCGAATAAATATCTATATCAATTATATAATGTACCTGTTTTTTTATACTCGCACACACGCTCAATTCGTCCGATACCCTCGACGAAGGAATTAAATTTAATTTAAATTAATATAATTTAATTGTTCAATTTAATTTATTCATTAATATGTTCTATAAATTAAAATATTATTCGAATATATTTATTTCATTTTATAATTGAATTTATAAGTCACGGTGAAAGAATATTGATATCCTTAATAGTCCTAATAATAATAATAGTCTTAATAGTAATAATTGTCTTAATAGTCCTTAGTAGTTATTATCCTTTTATTAGGGAGGGTTTATTCATTAATTAAGGATGTGGTCATCTTAACTTATTGACTAATTAGCAACTTTAGAAATCCTTTATTGGACGAAAAGATTATTTCTACAAAATAAAAGGCATTTTCAAGAGGAATAATGTTCCATTCATTTCTTCCGTGTACTGTCAGGGAACGGAATAGTTTTACTTCGCCTCTTTCCCTAAAAACCAGTCCCATCTAAAAAGAAGAATTAAACTTTTGGTAAAACTTAATTATACCACCTTTAACCAGCTAAACCACAGGAGGAATACTCGGAAAATATATAGATTAATAATAATCACGCACAACGATGAATTCAGATTAACTAGTTTATATAAGACTGTGACGAATAAACCTACCTGGTATGTTTTAAGCTTCCAGCTCTCTAAGCCTTCTTATATTGATCGTAATGACCATCCTTCCAAAATAAAACCTATCTTGAGAAAACGGAACCTTGGGTTCAATTCTTTTCTTTCCAGAACAAATTCGCCAGTGGAATGCTCGTCATAGATCAGTATTTAACCCTTTTCCTGGTTCCAAGGCTGTTTTTCCTCGCCTAATAAACTCAACAGTATCACCGGAGCTAGGTCCTAAGTATTATAATTACTAAATAATAATAAAAAAAAATAATGCTTACTACATAATATGAACCTGGCCAACAAGTAGATGTTGTGATAATTTGCTTGGGAAAGAAACGATAATGTTTCGTATTCATTTGGACTTTCTCCGTTGCGTCTTCTATCGATAAAGGTACGGTTAGCATTCCATGTTAGCTGGTCTTTACTTAAAAAGCCTTGCTCTGGCGAGTCTAAGTCGCAAACTAGCCGTTGATCATCAACGGAATGCGTTGTCAATTTAAATATTCATCAACGGATTTGAATTTTAATTAACGGACTCAATGAGTGCATATCTCGAGGGAATTAGGATTGATATTCCTTACCAAGTCTCTATGCAGATTAGAGCATTTACGGTTCAATTTTAGATGCGTTATCTCCACTGCGAGCTGAGTTTCTTCTGGCAAGGTTGATTGACAGCCAGCCATATAGATGAGATAAATAAAACGATACCGCGGGTTCGAATCCGCACATGATCATGCCATTTTTAACATTTCATTACCACCATCTCTCCTCACTCTCCAAGCAAGTTTAGTAGGGCCCTATATAATTGTTTGTGACCTATGATATAGTACCAATTTTTATATATATATATATAAACGTTTTTATTATGTATGGAATGGTTTACGAGTTGTGTGGTTATACGGAATGGTATATATTTTTTAAAAGTTTGTACAGTCTATTATATAATTTGGTAACTTGGTAATAATAATATCAAGGTTTGAGTTTGACAGGACCAGTCACCAATCATAATGCCAAGTGAGTGTTTATTGCTGAGTAGTCTAGTCAGCTTTACCAAATTGATGAGCACTTAGCGGTGTGTAAGATTGATCATATATCTTTATTATTTCGAGAGTAGGAAGATGAACGCCTTCTTTGACAATGGGGCCAAGAGAACGTAAGACCTGTTCATCCACATTTGCTAAGCACTAGGTCTAATGTTCGTCTTTACAGTGGCATTATTAATATAATCCCACTGAACTAATGAACTAATGTTCAGACCAGTATCATAAAATCCGCACGATGTCAGAGATCAGATCGATCGATGAGATGAGAACGATCAGAGAATTATAAAAAAAAAATGGTTCAGGAAATCAGTGGTAAAATAGAATCACCCAATATTAAAAAAGAGTCATCAGGATTTAAGTCGCGCGGAGCTATTATTGATTCTGTGAAGTCATTAAGTTGCCCATTATGATCTACGTCACCATTAAAGTAGACGCTACTAGTACTAGTTACATTACATAAACATATATTAAAAGATATAGCTACATTTACTCTACGATTATATATTCGTTCTAATTCTTAATTATTGTGAAATACGTTCTATAAAAAATACATATCTCTTAATATAAAGCCGAGTCTAGATACGGGCAGTTTGGTACAGCGATTTAGTTTTAAATTAAATTATTTATTATTAAAAAAATAACAAAAGATAGTTCTCTTAGTTTGAAAAGCTCTGCGTTAGCTTTTAGCGCTAGAGGCTGTCGTGTCTAAAGCGCTTGCGACGGTGTGTGCTTGTCGTGTGCGCGCGCGTTTGTGTGAGTGCGGCACGCGCCAAACTCACTACATAGTCCTATAACTGTGCCGGCTGACTTAGGCGCTGACCAAGCTAGATTCATATGTCGGTTTCAAATTTATGCGCATTTATGCATTTAGATAACACACTATTTTGGAACCGGCATCTTCGGCGGTGTTGTATGGTTACACGATGTCATTTAAAATTTAGCACTTTGTACTTTGCCCCTCACCCCGCCCCTCCTCTGAGGTAGACACAGAGAAACGCGAAAAAAAAAAGATTTTTTATTTCACGTGGGGACTAAAAATAGTTCTTTTTTCACGCATTTATGAGAAATTTCAGACATAATTTGTACGTCAATATATTTTCCTGTCAAAATTTTGAAAGAATCCGCGAACTTAATTCAAACTAGACACGTTCATAGATTATAGTTTTTTTCAGAACTGTTTTACTTCCTGACTCCTAATTATTAGGTGTATAAAATAATCGGACTAGGTTTAAATTTCTTGTAAATAATTGATATAATTTTAGGACTTTTGAAACCACTGCGGCCTCTCTGACATAAATATTTTAGGTAACCATACTTTTAAGATAACATTTAATAGCGATTACACGTTGAAACGCGTCGAAATTGTCATATCAAATTATTGACATTATTGAACGTTTCTTACAATTTTGAAATATTTTACTAGGAATGGAAATACTGGCCTGCATTTTATACTTTTTTTTTAAAGAAACAATATTAAAACAGTGAAAATACTACGCGTACTACTACGACTGGTGATTACTACGCTTTTGAGCGAGATCAGATTTATTAAAATGATAAGGGTTTAATCAATATTTACAAGATATAATATACAAAACATCCCAGAATGATTAAGCATTCCTAGAGGGTCCTTAAAGCAACCTTAAAGAGGATTAATTTGTTAAAAGCGGCCTTCCATAGTTCAGTTATATCTTTTACTATTGGACGATCGGTTGCAGAGCAATTAAATTATAAATATTCGATTAATCTATTTCTCGCCGTCTTTTTGACAATTCTAATATTTTCGTCCCTCTTGCACACCTAGAACAATGCAATGTGTAAGTGAAAACAGCGAGGTTTTCGACTGTACACTCGCCACACATACAAAGATGTTTATATTACCGTAAAACTGCTTTGAATACGGTTCGAACTACTTCTACTTAATACCTACTAGCAGTTCGTGTGATGCTGTTAAATCGCTAGAACTGCCTGACCGCCGATCCAGCCTTTCTATTATTACACCCATTAATATCACCATAAAGTGTATTAACCCATTCGGTTCCGAAATATTTAGATGAGAAAAAAGAGTCTCGTGAACGTCAAACATACTATAGTATAATTTATTAGTATGCGTGTGTCATATAAAATAATGTATTTATCAATATAATAATTTCACATGTTTCCTCTTTCTTTTGAGCATAACATAAAAAAAAATCAAAAATAAGCAAAAGTTTATAAAACACGATAACAAAAAATAACAAAGAATAGCAACAAATATAATATAAAAATGACTAAGGTAACTAAATATAATTAAAAGTATCGCTTTCAGGCAAAAATAACAAGTAATTCACGCTGCTAACAAAAAGGCATACTTTAGCATAGAGCAGATTTTTAATCCTATCGAGCAAATAGATGAATATATAAATCTCTACAGAAATTGAATTCAATCATTCGAATGCCCTTCGAATCAGATTTTGCTTATTTATACACGTCATTACGATACAATAATTAAGGAACTATGGGTTTTTCCGCGATCTGGTAAAATGGTCTGGAACATAGAAACAAATCTCACCGAGCACTATGGATTATCGATGAAACCGCGTATTTCTTGTTTATTCCTAATTTCCTCTCACCTGCTGCTAATTTTATCTGCTTTAATATTCGTCAGAATCTTGTGCACATATTAAATGCTAAAATTCCACGATGAAGCATAGCCTAATTAGGTATGAATTGTACTTTGATATTTTGTAAGAGCGAGCAATTATTTTGAACCATACAAAAGATTTATAACCTTATACAATTATATTTTTTTTTCTCAATAGTTTTACTATTTAAGAAAAATATTTACAAGAATCTCGGAGAGCAGTAAACATTATTTTGATACTTTACCCTAATAGAGTAATTTATATTTTTCAGGTTAAAGAAAAATAAGTCACAAATGTATAGATCAACATAACATTATTGTAACTTTACAACATTGGAGCTTCAAGGGTTAAGCTATATAACAATAGTTGATAGTACTTTTGTAGTCAAAATAACGGCGCTTCAAGCTTGTTCTTCGATCTGATTAATAACGACGTAATAAATTATTATAGTTACCGATAGATAAATGCTGATTAATTAATGTTTTAGGATCGATACAATACTGTATTAGGATATTATGGTTTCTAGAAAAGTATGGTCTACGACTTCCTGGAGTGCTGTTGGCCAGCGTACACCTGGATAATAGTAAAGTTTTTTTATTTTGTAGCCAGTGTGTAGGTTAGACACTACCATTGTGTTTTTAAATTTACGGTTATTTAGACCGTAACTAGCACTGGGGAATTTAAGAAATTGGATCAGGTTAGAATGCTATTATTGTGATTAGTCATATTTTCCGCAGATACCTTATTTACACCCTCCTTCCTGGTTATGTTTTTGTAATGATGTATCACTTTTTGTTTCTTATATTTCATTTTTTTTTTCCGATATCGATTTCAATATTATCATTTAGGCTCCGATATCTTCTGATGTCATTCTCGATTGTCTCCATTCTATGCTAGGATTGGCCTGACAAACCATGATTTTCGTGCGCCTATAGTTAACAAAATTAAAAAAAAAAATCGCCCTAATAATAATAATATTTTTTTAATTTTGTTGTTTTATGTCAGCTGCGAGCGTGTGCAAATACGCCATTAGCTCGTGTTTGCTTAATTCCCTGCAATACCAATGTAATTTAAAATTTAATATTAGTAACAGTGAAAAAAAACACAATTACAGCTTGTATTTGTATTTATTTTTTGGTACAATTCATTATCAGTTTAAAAATGAGACTTGACTTTCATAGAAGTTTAAGACGGCAATAATTATTATTTTTACTTGACATTGAAAGACCATTGAAAAATGAACATTTGAAATTATTCTGACAATCACCTGTTAATAGTATGAACGTTTTATTTTATTTAAATTAATGTATTTGTAACACATATTATGAATAAATATTAGGTTTCTGCAATCCTTCTCTATATAAACTTTTACTATACCAAATCTCACACTCCTCCGTGCGCGCGCGCAATATGCTTAAAAAGGGATGCAAAGTTGTACATTCGCGATACATTCTATGCGGAACTTACACAATAAAAATAGATAGTTATCAACAATAATTAAGTACCTGCAAAGTTTAAAGGTAGATTTGAAAGTACAAAAAACCAATTAAGCAACTCGAGGTCGGCTTGGGTTTTAAGTAAGTAATTGTGTCCGCACTCGCAGCGACCTACCCCGCGCCACGAGCGCTGGGTTTAAGTCAAGCCATTAAGGCCGCCAGTGAAGATATTGAGATAGTTAAGCGGGCTGGCAGTTAGACCCAGCCCGGGTTAAACTGACAATATGGCAGAGGTTTATTGCGGTGACGAGTCACGATTCCGATTAGGCCGCGAACACACCGAGACGATTAGGACTTTCCGCTACTCCATACCGGAGTGTAATAACTACCCAGCCGATAAATTTGCAAATACGCTATTTAAGCAATACATTATACAATTTTACTGTATTAAATGTATTTATTTAAGTATTAACAAAATATATGTTAGATCTCTAATATAGACCTCGCGCTCTTATTATCTCCTTTATATATTTCATATAGGTAACACCTCGATGCGGGCATTTGCCTAGTGAGGAATTACTAATCCACACAAACTGTACATTTTTTTCTTGAAAATCATTAAAATATGACAAAGTAATGATGAAAAATGTATAAATAATAAAGTAAAAAGTAAATTGAATTTCTTAAGCCCTAAAATGATGTGTTTCAGTAACTATGTGACCCTTATAAGGCATGTAAAGGCTTTCGTTTTAAGGTAACGAAAAACGTGTAACAAATATGTGCCTCTTTAATAACTTTTTATTTAATAATTACTATGCCTTAGGTCATGTAAAATTATTTTGGGCTCTAAACAACTGATTGTGGCGAATGGTGGTGATGAAATGGTATAAATCCCGCAAGTAGGCTTCCGCGACTAGCCACCATCTAATTCACTCTTTGCTCTTTGTCGCTAAACGCTTGACGTTTGAAGCTAAACGCTAAACGGCGGTGGCTCTCGCTACACGCCGCGCTTCGGTCTATACGCGGCATTATGAGCAACAATCGGAGCGCTCGCTCTGCTACCAGCTACGTACTCGGTCTGCTCCTTTGTTGAAAGAGGCGACAAAACAATAATTATTTTACGTCAACGCTTCTCAGGCGCGGACGAGAAAGCGCGGTCGGTAAGTAACGCTTTTAGAGGAGTTTATTCCCTTCCTCAACCTGTCACACTTTGACTCACGAGGCGACCTCATCTCCTGATTCGGTCGACTCAAAACTATAATCTTGTCTTTGCTCACCAATAACATTAGTATTGTATATCAACTATCATTGTTAAATGTATATTTATCATATAAAATTGTAAACTGATTCTTCTGAGTGACTGTTCTGATTGTGAACTGATTATTATTATTAATATTAATATTGCAAAGTTACGAATAGCACAGTTTACCACTGCGCGAATGGGTGTGCTATTTACTGCATCAGCACGTCGCGTTATTATTACGCACCTTCCTGGAACACTAAACTAAACTTATAAACTTATCGAAGAAAGTGTAAAATAATTATGCTGGCTTACATTTCATAAACAGTGAATATAAAAAAAATATCAAGTACTCCTTACCTGTACTAAAGGTGTTTTTTTTAGAGGCGTGGTTTTCAATCTGGCACTACTTTTTTCGTAGTTGGTGTTTTTGACAGCTGTCACTTGATTTATGCTCAGTTTGGTTTGCCATTTTATAATGAATAGACTTACTCCTGAACAACGTGGCGTGGCCTCCAAGATCGTGCGATTTAACACCGCTGGACTATTTTTTGTGGGGTTATGTGAAGTCGCTTGTCTACGCAGATAAGCCGGACACGATTAACGCCTTGGAAGAGAATATTCGGCGCGTTATTGCTGACATACGGCCCAACTTGCTGCAAAAAGTGGTTGAAAATTGGGCCTCTCGGCTGGAATTTGTTCGAGTCAGCCGCGGCGGCCACTTACCCGAAATCATTTTTAAAACATAATGGCAAACCCTTATCTTTATAATAAAACTAAATTCTTAGCCATAACATCAAATTATATGCGTTTGATCTCTTCTTGAAAACCACGCCTCTAAAAACATCACGCTATATATTGAAATGAATGCAATATGTATACTGTGTGTGCGTGTATGTGTGTTGCTTTTATTAATATTATGATAAACATACCTATGACAGGATACCGGTTGCTCTTGATTTTGGTAACGTTGTTGTGCTGATAACGAGTTGGAATGTTTTCCTGAAACAATAATAAAAATATAATTCATGAAATATGGTATTTCATTACAATTCATGAGTTTCTTCATGTCCTTGTACTATTCTTTTTTTCTCGATTGTATTCCTTTCTTTTTAGGTAGATTTTATTAGGAAAGCTTTCAAATTAATATATAAAATTTTAGGGCACAAAATCTCGGTCAAGTTCGTTAATGGGCAAAATTAGACCAGGAAGGCAGGAATAAGGGGTTTTTTTTCGAAAAAATGAAATGTCGCTATAACTTTCTTAGTATATAAATTATTTAAATTTTATATTATTTTTTAGATAAGCGCCTAAACCTTATATAAGTAAACTTTTTTGATAGCAACAACCATTGATCTTAGGGGTGAGAAAAATTGGTTTATCAAAATTCAAAAAATCATACTGCACAGGATCAAATCAGTTGAAATGTTAATTGTAAGCCTGAAATTGAAGTTCGTAAAATTGGAGCAACACTAACACACTAACACTAACACTAACTAATAATATTAATACAAGAATATTTATAAAAGTAACATTCATATGGAAGCAGCTAATATTGAACTAAGAATGAATGTAAT
This sequence comes from Neomicropteryx cornuta, assembly GCA_020383195.1. Lineage (NCBI taxonomy): Eukaryota > Metazoa > Arthropoda > Insecta > Lepidoptera > Micropterigidae > Neomicropteryx > Neomicropteryx cornuta. The sequence goes on from JAHKQU010000030.1 coordinate 1,155,196, forward strand.
AAAACAAAGCACATGCTTATGACCAAAGGAATACAACAAAATATGAATAAATTAGGGTTTAGTGAATAATCAAATGGAACCTGTTTGTTTTGTTTATAAATAAATAATATTAAAAAAAAAAAAAAAAAGTAGGCTTTGAGACTGTTATATCCATTAAGTACCATAGCTCCAGTCCCACTAAAAATAATAATATCTGACACAAGGCAACAAATGCCCGTTTTCCGTAAACACGCTGCTAAAAATACCAAAACTTGCCATAGAGAACAATATTCATTGTACACAAGACCATTTTTAGATCAATAGTGCTAAGCTGATGTGAAAGCTGGACCATCACAAAAAATCACGAAAGGATGGGAGCAGTATTTTTTACATAGAATTTTTGGTGCCGTAAATGAAAACAGGTATGAAAACAAGTATACAAAATTTCGGGTCTGTGCTGTTGATCGTCGAGGAGTTCCTTCGTCTGGAGACATTCTTGGGTGTAGAAACAGGTCATGCTTACCATAAAAATGCATTGTCATTGGAACTGAACCAAAATGTTAAGTTTCAATTCCGTAGCATAAGGAGAAGTGGTTCTAATACAGCTTGCAATATTTGACCCAAAACCGACAGAACATTGCATGCTAAATAAGAGAGTTAATACGGTGGAGCCAAGAACTGGAGACGGCCTCAGGGTCTTGAGGATATCGCGTACTGCACTTGCGACCAGATCTTTTGGGTAAAATGGAACTATAATTTGACGGCTAAAATGAGGTTCACTTACGCTATGCAAAGGTAATTAGGATTTCAATCAATTTTTATTTTTAATTTATCTTTATTACGGAAATAAACAGTTACACGAGAAAAATTATATACAGGCAGTACATATACAATCATATAAAAAAATAAATAAATAACAAGAATGAAAACAATGGTACCTACTTATGAGTAAAAAATAAAACCAATTAAATATTTCCACCGAGTGAGTATACAATTAGTGCTTAACCTAAGAAATGTAAGATGAAGAGATGAGGAGAAGGGGAGGGAGAGGAAAGGGGAATTTCACATTAACGTTTCATTTTTATAAGACTTTTGAACGCCACTAAATTAACATTGAATACATCAATATCTGGGTACTTTGAATTTAAGGTTGAACACATTCTATGAATGGGTTCATTTTGCCCATAATTGGTTCTACGACGTGGGATGTCTAACAAAACGTTCGTTCTGGTTACATGTGAAGGTACCCTGGGACGCATTAGCTCCAGCAGAGAGCTCCTGAGATTATTTTGTATGCATATACAACATCAGCTTTAGACCTTCTTTCAGCTAAGGATTCAACTTTATGAAATAAAGATGATGCAAACTGCGTGGAGGACTTACGATCCATGTGTTATCAATTAAATCAAGGATCAATTAGTGAACTTCTAAGCGTTCCGATGTCAAAAAGTGGTAAATTTTGAGTTTATTCAGGAATGCTTGGCTTCAACTCTCCTAATTTTAGTCTCGGAATTCTTGTAATATTTTTGCACTTAGAATGATTCACTACAACGTGCGCTTATCCCAAATCTTAGATGGGGCAATATGATACATTTTTCACATTCGATTAATGTTAATGAACGAAATTGATTATTGTCAATATTACTTATGTAAATCTTATCCCGTTTCCTTAAGATTTCTGAAGCATAGTGTGTTAATTTTTGGAGTTACGAGAATTTCGTCGCCATGATATTTGTTCTACGGCTGAATTATCAGTAGGCAAATTCCGCTAGTCGCAGGCGTTAGTGGCTCTGCGCTCGCCGGTGTCCATTTAGTCCAGCCGGGCTCAGAACTGGTCTTGCAGCTCGCATTGTTTCCTCCTCCTCCTCCTCCGCGTTGTGCATTTCGCAAGCGGACGAACTGGGACGAGTCACTAGCATGCCGACTACGGGGTGGTCCAAAAGAAGTATTTAGTTCAAGCACGTTATAGCATTGGCTGGGTGATTTATTTATCTGAGCAATGCACCATAATAACCCCACGAAAGCTAGTCCTTTTCCATAGGTATCTTAAGCTATTCAAAATGGATGGAAGCTTCCATATAAACTAACAGCATTGAAAATACATACAAATTAGACGTATCAACAGAATGTCACATTGCCTTCTTATGGCTACACTATATTGTAACTTTACGCGACACTTTAATTTAATTTAATTAAAACACTGTCCACTGACAGTAATCCGAAGTAATCCTTCCTCTATTTTATAATGTGTATACAAATGTAAATATATACTATAGTTCAGTTGCAAGAACCTATAAAGTAAACCCATATTAGTAAACTACAATAAATAAATTAAAACATATACATACATAATAAACAAACAACATACATACGTAATATAGGATATTTTAATAAGTTATACAATATATTTAATATACTAAAGAAAAGATAATTTTATACTTTATAATTTAGACGTAAGTATATTTTTATGTCGTTTTTTTATATTTTTCTTGATTTTAAATGTTTTGATGTTATCTTCTAACAGCTAACTCATTAAATAGTTTAGGGATTAAGTATCGTAAAGTACGTGATTATTGTTAATACGAGGAACATTCAATGTTTGGCTTTGTGCTTGCCTTGTGGTGTAAGCATGAACTACTGGATTCTTATAACTATATGTGTGTACTATTACCAAAAACTAATAACTACAGGCTAATATCTCACCATGACAAATCGCACTGTGAATAGAATCACCGCTCTAGGCACTGCCTGTGTTAGGGTGTTGTGTATTTGTTTTGCTCATACATATTAAAACATACTTCTTTATTATATATTATTTTCATTGTTTCGTTGATTACACAAATATTCGAAATATTTGTTTATTTTTCTATAAGTGGATTCAACCAGGTCATCGCTATATAAAGACGATGTAGTGTTCTTATTTTATTTGAATATTATCTAGCCTTATATGAAATTTAAAATTTTTACTTTGTCTAAAAATTAAGTGCCTCGAAAACTCTATATTTTACCATACATTTTATAAAAAAATCAGACGTAAATATCTTATTTATTTATTTATCGTATGGCAAAAATGTACAAAAAATGTCAGAAGTTAAAGAAAATAAAAATATCTTATTGACAGAATACAAGAATCAAAAGAGGCTACTTAAATATAAAAATGTCAGTTAAATGCTAAATGCGTTTTGTGTTTTATATAGATGTTAGTATTTAAATGAATTATTTAAATGTATAAAATTATATATTTTTTTCATTATATTCAGAATATTGCTATTATGGCCAAGTTAACCAAGCTAACTTTCTTATTTTAGATTCAGTAGGGAAATGGTTTAAAAGGCTTTAGTAACTTTGCGTATATTTACTTTCTCGTACGTAATAAAACCAATGACTTTTTTTCGGGCCACCCTGCACCTGATTGCGCCTGCGCATTGGTCGGCGCGCGACCACAACACAAGTAATTAGTGGAATGCCGTGTCCGTAAATATCGACATGATGCCAGGGTAACGCTTAAACTAAAGTTAACCTAACGCTACTTACTACACATATACTTGAACTGGCCTATACTGTTTCGCTAACGCTATGAATATATTTTTTAGTATTTAAAAAAAAACTGAAATAAATGTTTCAATTTACTGAGGACTTTTAAATCTATTTTTTGACAGCAATTTCGTTATAATTTTATAGGGTTACACATATTAAAAATAGTATTGTATTAGTGAGCGTTTAGTATAGCTGTAACTGGACTAAATGTCTGTCCTAAAGAAGGCAGTTCAATTTGTTCTTATTTTTTAATCATTTGCCGACTAAGCAAAGACGAGCGTTTCATCTTAAAAAAATATAAACTATAAGATATAATAATATAATAAAAGTTGTAATATAATAAACAGATAAATAAAGTTGATTGATGGTGTATAGAATATAATTATATTAATATACATATGTACAAAAGAAAAAAAATATATTTAAAAAAAAACATAAAATTATTATTATTTTTATATAATAGTTTTTATTTAGTTTTATAAAAACTAAATACGAAGTTTGTAGCAGTTTTTTTTAGTCCGTTAGTTAAATTTCTTTTCAAACTTTAGGTAAATTTTAATTTCGAGGTTCTGTGAACCCCAAGATCCTGGAAGGAAATAAATAACGTTTGAATTATGTCTAATTTTATTTTAATTCTGAAGTAAAATTGGATCTAATTTAATGTAGTTATTTCTTTTATATTTTTTTGTTCTTTTCGAAATTTGACGAACAGTGGGGGTGATTTTTCGCTAATCGCTTTCGAGAGTCGCTATCTAAGGGCGATAGGCCTACTGTACACATTCTGGGCACGCCACTGTTTGTGGGTAAGTATTTGGTCTGTTCTTTGTGTCCTGTATAGTCCAATGATGACGGACAATTACGGCGCGTCTCCTGCCATTGAATTCGGCGATTGTTTTCTCGATGTTTCTTTGCATTTTTCCCGGCGACTGATCGCGGCTGACATCGATTCGCTCGGACGGACGCCGATCGACGGTCGCATTGTGCTGTCGACGCGACGACTCGACTCGACTCGACTCGACTCGACTCGACTCAACTCGACTCGACTCGGCGAGTCGCGTAGTCGGCCGATCGGACTGCTCTCGTTCTAGGGACGGCTTCTCGCCGCGATCTACTTTCCAAACCGGCGGCACTCTTTTTCATCCGGCCCTTTCTGGTTTTTTTTTTTTTTTTTTTTTGTCGAAAATATACGAAAATCGACTGAGCTATCGGAGACACCGTTTCACTAAACTGCTAATTTGTTGAGATGACATCGAATGCTCATTTGAAAGCGAGAACAAGTTGTTTGGAAATATTATTCATGACATCCCAATTTTATTCCCAGATTAGATAGTCCATCTTAGGACAGGTATTTAGCGTCTAGTTAGAAGATTGAAGATTCTGACATGCCACTAAATGCAAATTTAGATGAACTTTGTGATTATGTGATTTTTTATTACCTTATTACTATTTTTGTTGATGTCTAAGTTTTTCTAGAAGTATATTTAAATAATGTAAAGATATCTAATGTAATAATAATAATGTACAGTTTTATGCACATTTATTAAAAAAATTATAAACAGCGAAATAAAAACATGATTACAATTAAAAAGCCGTCTAATGGGTGTGTGAGTTAAGCTCGAATAACTGTGAGATTAGCGAGTGTGAATGAAGTATGAGAGAGGAATGGAAAGCCGATATGTTAGGATGAGTGACAAGCGCACATCGCAAAATATTACATCGTGGGGTATTTCAAGATTTCAGAAAGAAAAGATGGCATATAGTTCTAAACAATATCGCAGACAGCCTTAATAAATTGGTTACGGCTAAGATGGAATAAATCAATGCTTTGATTTTTTTTTATTATAAGTAATCTGAATTCTATTAAGCATGGCGTTCTGTGCGTAACTTGAATTACATTTAGGTAGTTGAAGCAGGTAAAGAGTGCGCGGGTCTTCACGAAAAGAGATTTCACTCAGTAAGAATGGAGAATCAACTTTGGAGTGCACTATATTATACAAAATCATATCACTTCCGTCTGTTTACAAGTGATGCCATTTTATGACACGGTAAAGCTTCTTCATAACCGTGAGCCACGTGCTTTCTGTAATTTATTTGTTTCATAAAATAAAATAAACGAAATCTCTGTGTTTTTATACAAACACAAGGGAGAGAGATCATTTAAGCACAAATCACATAACTGAATGTTGGAATATTCACTGGGTGCTAAACACCTGTCCTAAGATCGATTATTCATTAAAAATGTGTCTAAATGCTAAGTATATGGAGCAGAAAGGACAGAAATGTGACGTTTCTAAGAAAACGTTTTAACTTACCACTCTTTAACTCTTTTTTTTAAACTTACAAAACATATCGTATGTATCATTCAGTTCATAATCTTAAATTATCGTTTCAAATTTATCGTTGTCCTTAGAGGAAATAAAAGAGATACTGTACTCAAATGCGTTGGGTGTAAAAATACAAATAATTTGCACAAAAACAGTTACATTGCGCGAACAAAGATAATTATGAGAAAAAAGCGTTCAAAATTATTTTTCTCCTATATCTACAACTAACTCTACAGCATTTATAAGACGTATTTAGACGTTTACAGCAACATCTAAATTGAAGACTTATCTTGTACTCCTTGGAGGCTGATTTAAAATTTATTTCCGTTTTTGAAATATAAATGAAATAAAAAATGTGTTCACTTTTATATTTCGCTTCGCGGTCGGTAATTTATATATTTAATAACCCGAAAAATAGTGCATACTGTAGAGAAAATAATAGTCACCTTCTTAAAGTTTATTCTTATTTTAGAAATAAATTAAAATTGGCCGTAAATTATCGGCATTTTTTCATGATTTTCGGCATGATCGAAAACAGTGTGTAGCGATGATTCGATCGTGCACATTTATTTGGTGTGTCACTCGCGCGGCGTCACACGGAGGTTGTTTATATCGCAAAATGAAGCGATTAATAATAATAACACTTCGCGTTAGCGCATATTTTTCTCTCTCGCGACAGTGTTAATTTTAATGAACTTTGGCGTGAAAGCGTTTAACTGTCTCGTTTGGCGGTCAACGGCGCGGGCCTTTGTTCAACAGACAGCGCTCTTGTGCCGGCGAGTGATAAGAAGCTGCTTTTCGTCACGTAGCGTGTAAATTGTTAAGATACAAACGTGTTAAATTGCCATAACGTGTGCGACTGAGCGCTGGCTCTCAGCCCTGCAGCGGCGCGCTTTCCGCGAGATACATCTCTATGCACAATTTGCATGTTTTTGCAGAACCCAGGAAACCCATTTCATTATGCCTACATTCCAAAACTTTAAAGCTAAATGCCGACTTTAGAAATAAAAATAACATTTACGGACAATTCTTTATTATTTTATTTTTTATTGAATCCCAAACAATACTATTTCACTAAAGTGTTACAATAGAATTCGTACTGTGAAGTGGTTTACATGCTCTTGTAACGAAACCAAGTGTTTTAAATGCTTTTTGAGATGTTTATTATGAGTTAATTTGCAGTCAAGGGTCACGCCTAAGTCGCATATGCTATCAACGTCCTCAATTAAAATATTATTAATTCCATAAGAAAAGATTTTTTTTTATTATTCCGCTTGAATGAAATTTTCTTAAATTCGCAATATGCTGACAAGCGGTCGAGATCAGCTTGTAACAGTAAGCAGTCGAAATCGGCTTAACAGTTTTATATAGGGTGATGATTTTAAAGGCGTGGTTTTCAAGAAGAGATAAAACGCATATAATTTGATGTTATGGCTAAGAATTTAGTTTTATTATAAAGATAAGGATTTGCCATTATGTTTTAAAAATGATTTCGGGTAAGTGGCCGCCGCGGCTGACTCTTTTTTTGGCAACCACTTTGGCTACCGAGGATGCTTGAGGGATGAACAGCAACCCTGCCCTCCGGCAAGCGAACCCCTATTTGTGAACGGCGCTGTTTCACCTTCAATCTGTCAATGATAATCACAGTCTCTCAAAATGACAATTCCAATATCCATTAATTTTAAAGCATTTGGTGCTAGACTTAAAGACCATATTAAAAAGACAAGCGACTTCACATAACCCCACAAAAAATAGTCCAGCGGTGTTAAACCGCACGATCTTGGAGGCCACGCCACAGGCTCACGACGCGATTTTTCCTTTATTTTAGAGTGATTTTAAAAAAAAATAGAGTGATTTTTTCTAAATTTGCACTATTTGCAAACGTTGTTCAGGAGTAAGTCTATTCATTATGAAATGGCAAACCAAACTGAGCATAAATCAAGTGACAGCTGTCAAAAACACCAACTACGAAAAAAGTAGTGCCAGCCTCTAAAAAAAACATCCCTATATATCTTCAGGTCATCTGAGTATGATATATGTTCTGAGTTAAGGAAACACATATAAATATCATTAATGAAAACGTTAAAAAGCAGCGGACCCAAATGCGACCCTTGTGCTACCCCTGTCGGAATATTCATAAAGTTGGTCTTGAAACCACTCACGACGACTGCCTGACGACGCTTGCTAATGTAAGATGTAAGCCATCGTAATAAATCACCATGTATAAAATAATGAACATTTGAAATAATGAAGATTTGGCATAGTTAAAGTTTATATCGAGTAGAGAGTGCAGAAAGCTAATATGTATCTATAATATGTGTTATAAATAAATTAAATTTAATAAATAAAACGTTCATACTATTACCAGTGATTGACGAATGAGATTGAAATATTTATCTTCTAAAATTTGTACACAAACACCTATATAAAATAAATTCACGCGTGCTAAAGTGACATTACTTACCTAAAATAACTGTTAATATTGTTATGTTGTAATTATTTGTGAAGACGGTATATCAAAATTCATCATAGTGTCTAGTAAAAAATATTTTCACGCGATAATATTAAACGGTTCTTTATTTTTATTTATTTGTGTTGTGTGTGAGTGTATATGTATATGTTGTGGATAGATAAATAATGTTTAATATGCAACGTTTTCATTTTGAATCAGGCTGGCCTGAAATAGTTCAGATCTTTGAGAGATACCCGCCACGATTTAGGTCAAGTACGTCAACCTCGCTGAATTTGGTGTTGGAGGTATCGAGAACAGAGTATGCATTGCGCCTTGGCAGCTGGAACAGAGTAGAAGGCACTCGCAGGTTGATACCTGACACCGGATATAGACTGTCAACTCTGTTATGTACGAGATCGTGATGAATGAAGTCTGCTATGGTACATCGGTCTTCCATTGTCTGCATATGAAAATAATTAGCCATATGTGTTAAAATCCACTTGCTCGCTAATTCTAAATTATTATTGTTATATTTTACCTATTTTCGCATATTTTCATAAAACTTTTTACTCATAATAGGAAACCCAAAATTTCGGAAAGTGTCTTGGGAAATCTGCATACTTTAAAATATCGCGAAACGCAAAACGCAGATCCGTCTAACGGCCGCGACGCAAACCACGTTTCCGTTTCGTTCCAAAGCCGACAATAAAAGGAAAATCTGTAAATGGCCGAGAGCCGAAAAGAAGTGAAACGCATGACAAATTCGAATCGACGGCATATAATTGAAGCACGTCGCCGCAGCATCCGACAATGGCGGACAATCGATGGACCTTTTTGCGCTCTCCGCGCGCGAGAGAGATGCCCCGCCGAAACGCGGCGTCTTTGCAAACACTGCCAACAACTGACGCTCATTGCCAAAATATACAACAGCGCAGCTGCGCACACCAAAACCCTGATATTTATTTTATTATTTATTTATCCATTATTAAGATGTATTCACGATAAATATATTAAGATTATACCCGACTAGCTAATGTTCAAGCTCATTAAGCGATGTTAAGTGCATTTTTTGGTTATGATGAGTTAAATACCCCATGTAGACATTACAATTAAAGTAAAAAATTAAACTACTAAAAACAAAAAAACAACATCAAAAACAAAAAACAATAACAATAAAAAAAAAAAACAACTAGAAATAATTATGAAACTAGATACATGATAATTAGAACTCTACAAAGTTAAAACTTGCCTCGAGACACACCATAATAAATAAATAATTCACGACGATCTTACAAATATCATTTTTGATCGACGTTTTCATGCTGAGTAAGTCTCGGATTAGTGGTTTTTTGAATTTGCGATTTATAAACAGAAATTATACATAATACAATCAAAAAGGATTTTGAGATTTGGATTATAGTTTATATATGGAAAAAATGCAGAAAGCGAAACATATCTATAATACCCAGCCGATTAACAGAATGAGTGAATTTTGTGGGTTTCAAATATTCCTTTTTCAACAGTCTGTCAATGTCAATGTAGTTGATGCCAAGGAAAAATAATTACTAATGCCATCCTATAGTATTATTTAAACACAAAAATTTTAAATTTGTATTCAAACGTATTTTTGCAATAGAAAATAGTGCATTTAGTTCAGCTCTACGCCCGCGTCTACGCGTCATGCGCTCGTAGAGCTAAAGGTGAAAGGGTTAAATGAGTTTTTATAATATTTTGAATAACAAAATTTTGATTTTCTTGTACAAAAGTGTACTACAGCTTATTTTACCGTTTTTTTAACTACTTAGAAGACTATTAAGAAGTAACCCCAAACAAAAAAAAAAACTTAAAATAAGGCGATGTATTTTAATTTAGATTTATTTATTACATTTCCTTTGTAGCGTAATAAGCAATCAAGTTATCAAGTTAATTATTAATTTTGTAAAAGACGTGTATGTATTATTAAAGCCTGTAAATCTAATTATATATACTATAAATTAATGACAAATATCAATCTGCACTGTATATGGTTTAGCTCAAAAAGGTCATGAGCTAGGCTGGTAAATACACAAAATATATATAAATCCTTTGAAATAGTTAAAAATATTATTTTTTATTTATTTATAAATTTCACTTACACCGTTTCTATTTCATGGGTTTAATCAATAATGGTTTTAAATTAATAATATGAAAATACTATGACAGTAGAGTTTTTTAACTGCTAAAATAAAAAATAAACCTAAAAGAAATAAATCTACTTAAAAATAAACCTACAAAAAAAAAACTAAACAAATAATGAGTATAATAAACCATATTGCGCAAATTTGCATATTGCATATTGCGCAGTACCTGTATGCGCCGATATGTTTCCAGTCTTCTTTTATTAATTTTTTTTTTATGGGAAAACACACATTTATATTAATATTACATATTACATAAATCCTTCGAAATAGTTGAAATAATATTTTTTTTTTATTTATAAATTTCACTGACACCGTTTCTATTTCATAGGTTTTATCAAAAATGATTTTAAATTAATAAAATGAAAATACTATGACAATAGGGTTTTTTAACTGCTAAAATAAAAAATAAACCTAAAAGAAACATACCTACAACAAAAAAAACTAAACAAATAATGAGTATAATAAACCATATTGCGCAAATTTGCATATTGCATATTGCTCAGTACGTCTCTGCGCCGACATGTTTCCAGTCTTCTTTTATTTATTTATTTTTTTTATTGAAAATTTATATTACCACCTTTATATTAATTTTACTTTAATGGAAATTAATTAAATTACAAAACCGATTATGGATTTCCTTTATATTTACAAACATATTATACGGTAGGTACGATGTTTTCAAACCAAATTGTTGCGAAATGTTTTCAAACTAAATTATATAAAATGTATGTATTAATGTAAAATGTATGTATTACCCGAAACGATTAATGTGATCATGGTAGGATGATAAGATGATAATTGCGTTGTAAAAAACAAAACTTTTAGGTTTTCTCGTTTGTAAAATGTAATTTATAATTAGCTTTTACTCGTGGAAATACATCATAAGCTCCAACCATAAATAAAAACTTTCTAACGCTGTCGGCAGAAGGCCGGTCCGGTCCATCCTCGCCGGTTGACAGCATCTCTGCGCTGCTCTGCTCCAGATACGTTTTCACTTTCGAGATGTCGCGCGGACGGCCGACGCGCTAAAAACGTCACAGCTTCCGTCAGGGCCGGATCAAGGATAAACCATTGAGGCGAACCCAAAGGATAAATATTGATTTCGATTCATTTATACCCTCTTTTTCTATGGATGTCATTTGGTAACCTTTGGATATAAAATCATAAAAAAAATATATTTAGATCAATTTCTGACAGATTCTTTTAAAGTTGAATTGCTCATTTATAAAAGAGATTATAGCCTCAGGTATAAATAATTATTGAAAGGCAAATGAAGGTTCTAAAATATAGAAAAGTTTGTTTTTTTAATTTCTATATTATGACGCTGTAATTAAATAAAACCCGACAATTGCTTACTGACTGCGCAAGGAGTAAAACCTGATACCCTATAAAAATAATACACCCAATTTCAACAGTCAATATGTTTCGCCTTAGTACACGATTACAATCCAATACACAATCCAATTTTGTACGATAGTTAAATAACATTTTTTTGTGAAAAGATATTATAAAAATAATAGTATGTAATTAAATTTTACAAATAAGTCATTATATAGCTCCTAATTCTTTTTTTTTACAACGCCGCGTTTAGTCATCCCGAATTCGGACCTGTCTAGGAGGAAAGTCGGGGGGCGTCTTGAACTATAATGGCCACCTGAACTGGTCCGCGATGATCCAAGGTGGCCGGTGGTCAACTTTGATCTGGTTTTTATATTACTGCTTATTATATTAGCAGCTGATGTACCCACCGCTGGACCAGCATACCTTCCCAAAGGCGGGAAAGTTCTTTGACGGTCGAGTGTTTTCTAATATTATTTAATTTAGAAAAATGCTATACTTATAATCGTAAGAAAATTAAAATAATTAGAAGCCAACTTTATGTACCTATCATTTGTGTTAAAAAAAATGCGTATAAGCTAAAGTTAACCAAAATTAATTGAAGAACTGGGCAATACATCAAATTGTTCAATAGAACGATTTTAGGATTAGAAACTATAGAAAATGTTATGTACTCGTATGTAACAGATTTATTTTATATATATTATATATTATTTTATATCAGATATATTTTCTTTTTGAATTATTTTTGTAGGTTTGATGGTTTTGTTTCTTTGAAAACATACATAAATACACTCACACAAACACACCATCTGACACACTTATGTTTGAGCACATACTCAAATACAAATGTATTTGTTCTGTCCTTCTCTCCATTATAATTCACCACTACTACCATAAATACGTACTAAAGTGGTTTCTAATTTATCTTATACTTTTTTTTCTCCTTCTTACGCCATTTTTCTTCAGTATTTTTTTTTTAATTTGAACTATATTCATAAAAATCATCATGTCATTAATATGATACTGTTTTATATTAGGTTAATTTAGGTTAAAATACTGTATTTTTGCCGAATAAAATATAAAATTAAATGTATTATATATCCAATATTTTACATTTTATGAGAACTTTAGAATTATAAAAAAAAACTAGCATTTACCATAGAGAAAAAAAAACTTAGTCCTGGACTTAGCTAATTTTGTAGAAAATTTACGACGAATCTGACAATGTTAATTCTATCTAGTATTGTTAGTTCGCAAAGTCGAGGTGTTGCTAGCAAAATAATAAAAATATCGTTTACTCAAAAAAAATATTTTAAGAACACTATTTATTTAGGTAAAAATGTTACCTTAACAATACAATTTGTTGAACTTACCTAATTGGATCCACGCCCGTATGTACTAAGGCGAGTTAAATAAAACAGATATTGTGAGTAGGTACCTGTCGTTTTGTACGAACAAGCTTTGCACTATTGATAGAAATTGCATTAAGATATAAATACTATTTATTTATTTAATCACTCACCTTACACAATACTATCCCAAGACCATTTCCGAAGATCCTAAGTAAGAATTGTTGTAAAAAATATCCCAAAATTTGTTATATTTTTTAGCAGATGGTGTCAATTCGGTCAGCGAGCGATTTCCAATGCCGCGCCGATCGATAATAGCCTTAACGCCGTTACGGCGTACGGCGACAGCTTAGCGCTCACAATAAAGACATAAATTATCACACGATCATTTTACTATTTTTCACGTAATGTTTACATTTTTTTTTACTCGGCAACCATGATGAATTTTTATTTAGTGTCTAAACAAATATCACTAGTACGAATCAGGTGTATTTTTTATCGGGACATGGTAAGATGCATGTGCTACAAATTATTATATAAGGTGTTTTTTTTAGAGGCGTGGTTTTCAATCTGTCACTACTTTTTTCGTAGTTGGTGTTTTTGACAGCTGTCACTTGATTTATGCTCAGTTTGGTTTGCCATTTCATAATGAATAGACTTACTCCTGAAAAACGTGGCGTGGCCTCCAAGATCGTGCGATTTAACACCGCTGGACTATTTTTTGTGGGGTTATGTGAAGTCGCTTGTCTACGCAGATAAGCCGGACACGATTAACGCCTTGGAAGAGAATATTCGGCGCGTTATTGCTGACATACGGCCCAACTTGCTGCAAAAAGTGGTTGAAAATTGGGCCTCTCGGCTGGAATTTGTTCGAGTCAGCCGCGGCGGCCTCTTACCCGAAATCATTTTTAAAACATAATGGCAAACCCTTATCTTTATAATAAAACTAAATTCTTAGCCATAACATCAAATTATATGCGTTTTATCTCTTCTTGAAAACCACGCCTCTAAAAACATCACCCTATATAAACATTACCTACACCTACGTGAGAGAGTATGTATCATTACGGAGGGTGTTTGCAAGTGTAATATTGCAAATGCTGCGTGAACAGTGATTTCTACCCGCAATTTGCATACGAATGCATTTGAATAAATTTTCATCAAATTTAATGCAAACCTTATTCAATGTCAGATTAGTGCGTTGTAAACATTCAAAACCTTTATCATTTTTAGGTACCTAAGTATTTATTGGACCATGCGATTATATATACATAACCATATTAGCAACCAACGACACTGCATTTTGAAGTAAATAGTATTTTCTGTGCGCAAGGCTGTGAAATCGATTGCCATGTTATCGCGGACACATAATATTTATGTTATATTCGTATTAAGTACTTCTTTTTTCATAATATTAAAATAATTCATTTATTTTAATTTTATTTATGTTTCATGAGACCGTTTTAGTTGTTACTATAAATCAATCCTCTAAAAGGATATCAGTGAATTTTAATACAACCTGTATATATTAAGATATACTAAATTTATGCACGATACAAATTAAAAAATAAATCGATACTAACGGATGAAATATGTCAATTATATTTGACTTAGGTGTGCCTTGTATGTATAATATTATATACAAATTAAAAACTGTTAAAAAAAAATGCCGCGCCAAATTCATCAAAATACAATTTTTTTACTAATATAATTATTTGATTATGAACAATTTTTTTTTCGATATTATTTTTTTTTTAGTGAGACCGGTTTAGTTTTCAATATAGATCAACCTCTTAAAAGGAGGGCCCTAAATTTAAAAACATTCTGTATAAATACGTCTAATTCCGTTCTCTCATCATATTATTTATATATTTATTTTATTTGGCAAATAACAGTATTTGCACTATTATTATAATTAGTATGCAACAACAGTAATTCGCAAAAACTAAAAACTAACGAAACAAAAATTTAACAATTTTTTTAACAAAAGGTAGATAGACAAAAGGAAACTATGCATTCAAACATTTAGAAATTCGACGCTTAAACTCATTACAACTAAATATATCAATCTCATTATTATTATATTATTATTAGAAAGTTTATTATACACATTACACACTCTGTCTGTGTAGGGTTTTGTGATTAACTACTCTTGCATATAGGCAGACGAAAAAGCTATTTATATCTAGTAAATCGAGAGTGTACGCGATATTTGACCAAAGCAGTTAGCTCTACGCAATTAAACATTATTTTTGATTTTGTATAAATACAATAAGTCTGAGATAATTTTTCTATCTATATCAAAGTACCACAGTTTCCAGTATTATATCAAATACTGGTAAGAACTATTAGCTAGTAATATTGCGTATGTTTCATAACAGTTAACAGAGTAGCATAGATTATTAATCATATGGTACGCTTTAATTCGCGAGCAAAATGTATCATTTGCATTGTTTTGTTTTTTTTTCCGCTTACCGACTGATCTAGTTGCGGAATCAGTGCGCTTACGACACGAACACGTTTTTGTATGATATTTAATAAGAAGGCTCGAATTGAAAATAGCCACGATTACGATCACACGATAATAACTGTTTAAGATACAACCCGAGCCACGCCTTATCAAAACAAACTTGCACTTCGAGAGAGCGACCCACGTATCTTGTATGCGGGATAATAAAAACAAATGGAAATAAAATATTAACCCAAATTGGCTTTAAGGCTTGATAGATATGGTTTTTTTTTGACAATAAAGCACTCTATATAAAAAATGTTCTAATTTTTATCAAAATTTTAAATTTCATGCGTGAAACTAACTTCTAAATTTTCAATATTACGAATAAAAACAGTAGTTTTGTATAAAACGTAAAGCACTATTGTTTTTATTCGTAATATTGCTATTTAATTATTTAAAAATAAACTGGGCTACGCGCCTTGATTTTTATAAAAAAAAATATATTTATGTAATTTTTCACAAAAAGGTCTGCGTCTAAACCGCTGTTCACGATTCGTTGTCTTTCAATCTCCCCACAACCACGATTCGTAAGAAAGGGCTATATTTCTATTTAAAAACGAAATTTTGATGAAAATTTTATTACTTTTATCTATTCAGCTAAGTAGGTTGGTTTTCTTAGAATTAGTTTTTGTTTATGCATAACTATTTGCTCACATGTGGCATGCAAAGATGTTACAATTTAAGTGCAAAAAAATGACTTTTTAAACGCTTGTTAATCATTACTGAATTATTTATTAAAGAATCCATTTTAGGTCGAATGTAGATACTAGTGAATCGAAATAAATAAATAATTAATAAAATATATTACAGCAAAATTATTGTACTTTGTAAATTAAAAACAGCTTTTCTATAAAGACTCTCTTATGTTTCATACATTGGTGATATGTTCTATGCAATGTTCCTACTTTGTTATACTTAGCTATTTTGTAATATTATTGATTTATTTATACAGGTTGTTTTTTAAATTTAGGGTACTTCTTTTAGGAGGTTGATCTATATCGATAACTAAACCGTTCTCACGAAAAACAAATTAATTTCATGCTTAAATAATTATATTATTAAAGGTCTTGCGCCATTCAACCGGGCCGTCAAACATAAAAACGATTTCTATTTAATTTTGAAGTCATTTTTCTCGTAATCGAGAAACGTTTTCCCAATATTTTTTGCCGATTAATGTTTGATTGTCGACATAGATCAACATCCTAAAAGGAGTTCCCTAAATTTTAAAATATCCTGTGTAATAAAATAAATAAATTTGAAGAAGTTAACTCAGCACGCCCCCGGTAGAATGATATTACAAATCTATCAAAAACATCTTACTGGGTAGGTAAATCAGAGACTGGAAATTCGGTCAAAAAACGTAGCTTGGCGACGCGGCCTAGTAAAGCGCGGGATTCACAATGGATTTTCACACGTTACGGGACTATGTCATAACACGCTCGCGTATCCACTATGCATATTTCTCACGATTAGCTGCGTTACAATTGGCGCGTGTTTTCGTTTCTATGGCATGTAGTCTATGTCCGCCGAACACAATGGCGACGGCAGACAATCGCGCTCTATGCGAACTCTATGGATGTCTATGAGCGGCGACGATTAGCGTTTGACATTAAGAGGATTGCGCTATGCCTAATTATTGTGACGTTTCTTCTTTGTAAGGATGCGAATATAGAAGCCCCTATATCGCATAATAGCCTTTAATAAAATAATACCTCTCATATGTCGTCTTTACAGTAGCTTATATAAATAAAGTCGCCTTCATATTTTCCAAAAAACCCTTAGACAATTCAAAATGCATATTATTGAATATGCATATGGCATATTTATTTATTTCAGGAACAGCTAATATAAAAATAAAATTACAATAAAAAACAATCAAAACATAAATCCAACGAAAGAGTTTCCTCCAAATTTAATAAAATAGAAAAATAAAAAGGTAGCACTCCTACTTCCTACTAAAGGTAGCACTCTAGGGTTAGGATAGAGTACACACTCTCTTAAATTCCGGGAAGGTAGTGTTGAATATATCGTTCGCGCTCTACATGCTCGATGATTATGAATTCTGTGCATAATTCGTACTAAACCGTGACAGATGAATGTCTCCCGCTGGCGAGTCGGTCTAGATGGAACCCGGAAACCTATATGCCCAGAAGATGCGTGCAGTCGATTTGATCATTGACAGTTTTACATAAAAGCAACATATCAGCTCGCGATCTTCTGAGCTCAAGACTTTGGAGTCAGTTCATTTAGTCAGAATCATGTAATAATGTCTTTGGTGCGAGTGCTTGGCTGTCGCCGTATACCGTAACGGCGTCCAGGCCATTATCGATCGGCGGGGTATCGAAATACGGCTAGAATTGACACCGATTCAAAAATATAACATGTTTGGGGTAGATATTTTTATATCATTCCTGGGAAATGTTCTTGGGACATTCTGTATATTGAAAGCTGACTTTTCGCACACTTCAAGAATGCCCAATCACTCTGGACGGAGTGGATATATTAGGCGGTTACAAAATTATGAGCGATACAATGGTATCACATTTGCCTGTGTTCACACTTCGCAGTGTGCATCACGGAGTGCATCATGTTTACTGTAAATAAAACATTAAACAAAAAAAAAAAACAATATTTAACGCGCGCTTATTATACGATCTTTTTACTATCGATAACTGTAAAACTAATTAAATACGAGAACAAATCAATTATACCATGCAAAGGCAGTAAAAAATTTATTTGTAATTCAATTAAATTGATATTTATCGAACCTCAAATGACCGGCGCAACACAAACGGTACTTGTTTTCTGTTACCCCCTCCCTTTTCCCACGCGTTACTCGACTGACACTCATATTATTCCTCAAGGAATAATATTCCTCGGGTAAACAGGGTTCTAACCGTAAAAATAGCTTTAAATGTATTGCATCCTAATGATTTTCATCAAGGAAACAGACCCTGGGGAGGGTTTGTTTAGACACTTACGAGATGCGCCGTCCTCAATTTTGTATTTCAATGATTCGTCTCCGCAAGCCGAAATTTTAAAGATTGTTTATGATTGACGTCCTAAGTGAAGGAGCGCCTTAGTGACAACTCTGCAATGAAATTTTTCAAATAAGACCTGATCTTACTCAAGGAAAAGAATCGACTGCTAATGGGTGTGAGTCTGTACTTGTGCGCCTTACAGACGACACAATCTTTCGGGACCAACGGCCACGATTTATTGTGTCCGACAAATTGGAGTGTAAATTCCCTATCTCTTTCGGTCGAGGCCGAACTTATAACGTGAAAGATTTATGAATTTTGATATAACGTCTTTACAAATCATGTTTATAATCGCAGGGCCAATTAGTTAGATTCATTCATATTCACATCCTTTCACATGCAACCTAAAATGCCCCTTCAAACGCATTCACATAACACAACCAGTTTTGAGATTCTTTTTTCAAAAATCATTTTAAAATATTTTTGCACTCTAAATACCTACTTAATCCTCTCTTATATTATTGCAGTTAATCTCTGCAACTAACTTTGAAATAAATAAAATTTTAGTTGTAACAAAAAATCTAGGCCGTGTGTAAGTACTGAGAAATAACCTAAAAAAATTGTTGCCGGCCATTATCCGAAACGTGTTTTTCTCTCGAAAAATAAATAAAGATTTTATGTATATTATAAATTAACCCGATGATTTCTAAATCTTGTAATTCCTTAAATTTCTTTAAGATTTTTTTTTTTTTGATTCTCTTGAAAGGTTACAGATTCGTGTGTTCATAATCAGTGATCGTTTGGTAGGTACCACTGCAACCTGTTCGCCGCCTCTGATCTTAAGTCAATGCACTTTGCAAATAGATCTGATTATTCTCTATTTCAAAAAGATTTTTATTATTTTTTTTATATATCTTTATTTGAGAAATAAAACAGTTACGTTATATAGAAATCATATACAGGTGGTATACAATAATAAAATAATAAAAACATAGAAAAGAATAGTACCCACTAACCAGTATAAAATAAAACCAATTAAATATTCCGAGTGAGTTTAAAATTAGTGTTTAACCTGAGAAACGCAAAAGAGCGGAATTTCATATTTATTCAAATTCCAAATTACAAAATGGCGTAAACGCCTCTAGTGTACCATTTATTTATTTATTCATTAACAGGTAAGCATACAGCGTAATAATAGTATATACATTTTTCAAAAGGTTAATAATAACAATTTTTGGATTGCTTGACAAATAAGTGTCAACGAGCTTTATGGAAAAATTTTCCGCAGCCGTGCTATAGCCGCTTGTGTTATGCAATTTTCGTACCTACTGGGAAATCGTAAGGGCTTCTATAGCGACCGCGACAACTGCAGCCCGCCTGTCCAGCCCGCGCCGCGATGCGTCGGCGCGGGCGCTTTGCATACAATGGCATATTTCGCGCCAAAAGCTGCGCTTGCGCAAGCGATTGTTAGGCCGGGTTGCGCGCAGTATTGTTCGCTAGATCATCGGGTTCAACATTCATAGCAACTTGATAAGATAGCGTTTGTAGTCGCAATTAAAGAATGCGCATTGCTACAACATTTAAATTGATATATTCATTTTCGGCCCCTACCCATTTATTACTAGCGCCAGTGAATACATCTTAGTATAGTCTGTGGATTTTTTTTATTTTTACAAGCAAATCTTTGAAGCCGGATTAGAACCACTTCCTCGTATCCTATGGATATGAATTTAACTAACCAACGTTCAGTTCTGATGACAATGCATTTTTATGATGAGCATAACCTGATTCTACGCCAATTAATGAATTAATTTATTAGTATCTTGTAAAAAAAAATTATTAAAATATACAAAAAACTACACATAAATTAATTACACTTTTTAGACAAAAATCAAATCAGGCTATCAATAAAAAAATCATATGCTTTCAAAATTAACGAAAATTGAAGAAAAAACCATTCGATTCTACAGGTATATATTGTATCCTAATATAGTAGGTATATCTTAAATTTATTTGTTATGTTCATAAATTGTTTTTTATAGTACCTAAATATTTAATTTAAAAAGAAAGACTTCTTGAAGTCGGTGTAAAATCGAGTTGTACTGCGCAAAAGTTTTTATATGGGGCGAAACAAACCCACAACTTGGCACAAATTCTTTGATCCCTCGGCTATCGCGTGGTATATATCAATTTTTGATAAAAACCGTAGTTTTTGAGCTGTAACATTAACCCTGATTTAGTTAAACAGCAATTAAAAAAATACCGATTATAATGACACAGAAACCACGTGCGGGTGATTAGGGATCACACCGTAATGTGGAGCGGAAAACAAAATGGCGCTCGATTTCATAACGCCTGTGTGAACATGGGACAGTGGAAAAAATCACAATGCGAAGCGAACGAGCGAACGAACATTGAGAGGCCTCATTTTTTTTTACAAGCGTGCCAGCCATGGGAAAATCTGCACTTTTATTCAGAGGCGTGTGACGAAAGCGAGAGTCGGACGGAGCTATTCGATGGCGTTTGCGTCTCGCTCTAACTTTGGCGAATTTGGAGCGCAGGCAAGGTTGTAAAGCGCAATATGCCATCATATCGCTATCCTTTAAAACCGCGCCAGTTTCTATTATTTTATTTATTTATTTATTGCTTTATTTGGACAATATGTAAAAAATAGTACACTCAGTTGCCTATAAAGTTGACTGATAAGAGGTTTTCGATAAAGTACAGAAATACTTAAAAATATAAGTCTAAAAGTTTTGTCATAGTTTATTATTTATTTATTTATTAACAGGTAACCATACAGCGAAATAGTAGCATCTACATTTTCCCAAAAGGTTAATAATAAGGCCAATTAAGCTTACGCCTAAGTACAAAAATATTTAAAACTTTGTTGAGCTTAACGCTATTTTAGAAGGTGTATGTTTTGATGCGTACGGTATAAAAGTGTTAGTGAGGGTGTGTGGTTGCGTGTATGCATGTATGTATGAATATCGTATATGTTGCATCGTATTATTTATTATTACTAGTGGTCGCCTAATGGTCGAAATTCGTAACTCATTAAACTTTTAAGTTTGAGCACTATCGAGGTTCTTAACATCATTACATATATTTGTGTACCAATACGTCATTAACGTGTGTTGTTTCTCTTAACTTATGAAATTTAAAATTGATGGTTAGTAACAGTTGAAAAAAAAACAACACAATTTTAGATTGTATTTGTATTTATTTTTTGATACAATTCATTGTTAGTTATATTTTTTTATGTAAAAACTACATTCATAGAAGTATAAGATGGCATTAATAACTATTTGAGCTTGATATTAGTACATTGACAGACTATTGAAAAGGGAACACAAAATTCACGGTTCGAAACTCATTCTCTCAATGAGCTGTCAATTGTGTGAACGTTTCATTTATTAAATTTAATATATTTGTAACAAATATTATAGATACATTTTAGATTTCTGCACTCTTACTTTATATAAACTTTTACTATGCCAAATCTCACACTCCTCCGTGTGGAATTTCACTTTAAACAATCAACAAACCTACCCGCTCAAGAAGCGACTTTTCAGTTCTAGTGTTATCCTACTTATTAATAATATTGGGTGTCGTTTTATCTATATTTATCTCAAAACCATTCCCGAAGACTTGATTGTTTATGTTCCCTATTACGAATAGGAAATTATATAAATAAATGCGAAAATAATTCATCCCCA
This sequence comes from Neomicropteryx cornuta, assembly GCA_020383195.1. Classification (NCBI taxonomy): domain Eukaryota; kingdom Metazoa; phylum Arthropoda; class Insecta; order Lepidoptera; family Micropterigidae; genus Neomicropteryx; species Neomicropteryx cornuta. The sequence continues at coordinate 1,177,570 of JAHKQU010000030.1, forward strand.
AATTGTGTTGCTGGTGTAAATTGCACGCGACCGACATTCGTAACCTTTACAAGCGCGCCGTCAATGTCCCCGCGTCGCAAACAGACGATCAGCTGGCGTCGGTATTAAAATAATGGTTTAATGTTTTTATATAAAGTTTACATTTTTTTTTCTCGGAAACCATGATAAATTTTAATAAGTTGTCTTTACGAATACTATTCGAAATCACAGGGCCAATTAGTAGGGAATGGTCTTAAGACATTCCCTGTTTGATGTTTTATATAGCATTTAAAAGTCAAATTTTTACTTTGTTTAAAAGCCTTGAAAAGTCTGTATTCCTCCAAACATTTCAACAAACCTTCAGACTTAAATTATCTTATTGAATGAATACAATAATTGAGAAAATAAACTACAGTGGCAGTTGATTGTATTAAGATTAACCAATAACCGCGGAGTGTTTCTGTTTATATAGGATGATGATTTTAGAGGCGTGGTTTTCAAGAAGAGATAAAACGCATATAATTTGATGTTATGGCTAAGAATTTAGTTTTATTATAAAGATAAGGGTTTGCCATTATGTTTTAAAAATGATTTCGGGTAAGTGGCCGCCGCGGCTGACTCGAACAAATTCCAGCCGAGAGGCCCAATTTTCAACCACTTTTTGCAGCAAGTTGGGCCGTATGTCAGCAATAACGCGCCGAATATTCTCTTCCAAGGCGTTAATCGTGTCCGGCTTATCTGCGTAGACAAGCGACTTCACATAACCCCACAAAAAATAGTCCAGCGGTGTTAAATCGCACGATCTTGGAGGCCACGCCACAGGCCCACGACGCGATTTTTACTTTATTTTAGAGTGATTTAAAAAAAATTTAGAGTGTTTTTTTCTAAATTTGCACTATTTGCAAACGTTGTTCAGGAGTAAGTCTATTCATTATAAAATGGCAAACCAAACTGAGCATAAATCAGGTGACAGCTGTCAAAAACACCAACTACGAAAAAAGTAGTGCCAGATTGAAAACCACGCCTCTAAAAAAAACACCCTTCAAGAATTATTTTTATAAGAATAATTAATATTTTATTATTTATAAACAATATTATTTTATATATAACTTTTTATATTAAAATTATATTAATTGCATCAATTTTTATTTTAATTCGAATATGATGAAATAATGAAAAATGATTTAATAATCTTCGAAAAAACAACTAATTAAAAAAATTAATCCTACAATAACATGAAATCCATGAAACCCTGTAGCAACGAAAAAAAATGAACCAAATACTCTTGAATTATTACAAAATAATATATTATAATATTCAAATACTTGTTAGAAGCCGTTAGGTGAGATAGAAAGGTTTAAGACCACGCGCAAAAGAGAAAAAAACGGTTTCGCTCAGAGCTGTTACGATTAGGCAAAACATTATTTAATATTAGGAAATATCTCATGAAAATCTTTGCTTGTCGGGAATGTTTTTGTTATAAATATTTGTGTAAATATTCAAAATATTTTTTTATACTTAAGTAGGTACATTGTGGCATCTTTACAAGTACATAAACCAAATAGCTACAAAGGAAAAAACATAGAACCATGTCGTTTCTTCTAAAATATTTGCGGAAATTTTGCTCTGGTTCATTTTGAAGAATGTCAAATCGTGAACAGCGGTCAAAACGCAGCGCTTTTTGTAAACACCTAAATACTATCGATTACTGCCCTTTTAAGCGTCGTTTTTACTTCATTCCTTCACATTTCACATTCAAACGCAGGCATGTCGGACAATTTGCCATTATCTAGTTGTTAAAATAATTCTCCGGCGTTGTGACATAATTTTCGCTATCGTGAGAGATACATTAATATATCCATGTCCGTCTCGCTTCAGCACTACAATGGGTCTCGTGTTAGAACGGTAAGAAGGACACCTGCGCTGATTCGTCTCGTTTTTCTAGAAACAATTGAAAGTGTGTGAAAGCGATCTAGAGCAAGTTCAAGGAGTAATGTATGTGTGTGTGTTGTGTGTTGTGTGAATAGCTTTTAAACTACACCCATACACGTGCGTAATCAGAGTTGGTCTCCCCGCGAGATCTTGTTTAGGGCGGCGTTTTTATTTTGTGAAATATTTCATGTTTTGTTTAGTAGTTGATAAAATCACATAGCTTACTATCAGCTTACTATTTCTATTTTTTTGATTTTAAAATACAATAAAAATCAACAAATTTGATTATTATTACATAAATCTATGAACATTCATTTATTTCGACCGACCTTGAAGTTCCGTGCTTTATTTTTATATGGTGTCAGGTTTTACTCTCTGCGCAGTCAGCAATCAATTATTACAGCTTCATAACATGGAAAATAAAAATTTAGACCATTCATTTGCCTTTCAATTATTATTTTCTCTAACGCTCTAATATCTTGAGAGGAATTCAACTAAAAAGGACTATTAGCTGTTTATCATTTATTATATTTCCCGGAAATAGAAATGAATATTAAAAATCTGCCTTTACTATGTTTAAGACATTTTTTACAATAAGATCAAGGTATCTAAGCATATATTTTTTATAATTAAATATCGAATGATTTCCAAATGCCTGCTATAGAAGAAAGGGTCTAAATGAATTGAAATTAATATATATATCCTTTAGCATATCCTCAAGTTCTTATTAAAAAATAACATATTAGAAAAGAAGGTTTGAAAATTTTCTAATAATAAATTGTAAGTGAAATAAGTTTTCATTTTAATTTAATCGAAGACGTAGGAGGGGGAGGGGGGTGGGGGGTTTGTAACCTATTATGAGTAAGAAATGCGACAAGAAATCATCTTAAAATTTATTATATTTTTTAACAGATCTCGTAAATTCGGTTAGCGCGCGAATTCCGACGCCTTTCGGATCGATAATGTAACCTTGACATCTGAACTGGTGACGGCTGAGCGCTTATAACATTTTCACGTAAAGTTTACATTTTTTTTTCCTGAAAACCATGATGATTATAGTATACCGTCTTTACAATTAATACTAGTATTCGCGGGTCGAATTAGCAGTATTTTTTATCGGAAATGGTCCTGCGACACGGTGTATAGCATTGCTGAAAATACTGTTATCTTAATAATTTTCGTGGAGAATATATTTGAGACTAGTGCAAAAAAGCGCGCAGATGTGATTTCCTCCGGCCGTGAATAAGAGATTAAGATGGAAATGCAGCGGCGCGTGGACCACATTGCTTTGCAAGCGACGGAATCTGTGATTTATGCAACTCCGTCCCAGCGATCGATCCACATTCGACATACATAATTAATTCATGGACAGCTAAATTCAAAATTATTGCATTTCGTCGGGATACAAGTGGACCGCTCCGCTGGTAGGGTTGTGCGTTTTGGTTATTTATTTATTTATATCATGCATTTACAAAAACAGCGATACTTAAATCATATTCACATTGCATTTTACATAAATTCCTCTTCCCCAATTTGGTCTTCCTCATATGCTACTCACAGGCCAGATTAGAAGGGGTACAGGTGCGTTTTATGAAGATTATGAAGAAGATTTATCGTATCCCAAAATAGTGGTGTTACTAAACAGACGGACAATATGATATGACTTTTGTATAATATAGTGCACTCCAAAGTTAATCCTTCATTCTTTCTGAGTTAAATCTCATTTCATGTACTCCCTCGTCTCGCACGCGCTTCTTACCTGTTTCACTTACCTAAATGTGACTCAGTTTACGCATAGAATGTCTTGCTTAAGGCGCCACCAGTCCCTAAAACGTGTTTTGTAACGTATTTTGGTGCATTTTGTTGAAGTTATTCCCAACAAATGGCTAAAACTAAAAATACCACAATATTCTACATATATTAATTTAGTCCTTTGCTTAAAAAAAAACGAAATACACCTTATTATAGTAGTGAAAATAAATAAATAAGAAAGTGTTGTTTTTTTCTTGCAACGATTTTCTTTTAAGTTGTGTAAGTGACGCGAACCTAATTTTTCTTTCTAAAGATAGACAATATAATAATCTAGGACATTACTTAAAAAAAAAGTTAAAAGTTACCGACAGCCGTGATAATGGGAAAAGGTTGCCAGTAACAAAAACTGGGGGAATTGTGGAATGGTAATTGTGCAATGTATAATAAACATTTATAGAATAAATATTAATATTGAATTTAAGGCGCCACCAGTCCCTAAAACGTGTTTTGTAACGTATTTTGGTGCATTTTGTTGAAGTTATTCCCAACAAATGGCTAAAACTAAAAATACCACAATATTCTACATATATTAATTTAGTACTTTGCTTAAAAAAAACGAAATACACCTTATTATAGTAATGAAAATAAATAAATAAGAAAGTGTTGTTTTTTTCTTGCAACGATTTTCTTTTAAGTTGTGTAAGTGACGTGAACCTAATTTTTCTTTCTAAAGATAGACAATATAATAATCTAGGACATTACTTAAAAAAAAACATTTTTTTCAAATGATAATAATTATTTAAATACAAAAAACATGTTTCATCGATTCCAAATGTAACGAATTCGCGTTCGGCGAGTATATCCGTCTCTTTTCTACACGTCAATATTCGAATAAAGCTTACTCTTTCAAATCTCAAGGACAAATGCGTTCCGGGGCGCCTTAATAGAATTCAGGATACTTATAATAAAAAGTTCCAAAGCATTGATTTATTTCATTTTAGCTGTAACCAGTTTATCAATGCTGTCTGTGATATTGTTTAGAACTATATGCCACCTTTTATTTCTGAAATCTTTAAATACCTATATTACTTTGCGCTACACTTATCCTTATATTACACTCACTTATCTCACAGTTATTCGAGCTTAACCTATTAGACGGTTTTTTAAATGTATAACAATTGCACGATAACATTTTGTTAATCTGGGAATTATACTTATTGGCCATATATCATGTTATAGTATTAATTATAATCATGTTTCTATTTCGCTGTTTATATTTCTTTTTAATAAATAAATAAATAAATAAGATATAATTATAATAATAAAACCGTGTCTAATATTAAGGCACACAAGTCTCAGACAATACATGTATTTTTAAATATTATTTTTTTTGTCTCAATATGAACTCATTTAATAACAAATTAATTTAAAGAAGACTACAAAATAGTTTACTCATAGTAAGTGTATTTTAGTTTTATGGTTATTAAAAATTAGGGCACATTTAATAAAAATAATAGTGCGACCAAAATGAGGATAAATTGACTTTCGAAAGCAGACTACCTCCCAAAGCAAACAATATTTAATCATTCTTTAGTGATATACAATCTAAAAGGGATCTTTAATTGATTACCGAAACTAACGCAAATAGCGTGTTATGAAGTTTCAAAACACCCCCAGAAGGGGAGGATAATACCAAAAACACTAGGCACTAGCAGTGGTGTACCCTGAATGTATACAGTAGGCATGCCATATCGGAAGGGGGGGGGGGGGCGGGCGGACGGTAGGAGTGCACACTAACCGCTAGAGTAATTTTAATTGTATCTAGTAATGTTTCTTAAAAATCTAGGCAAGCCCGGCTTTTCGGCTTCTATGGAAGTGCCGCCACTGGCTATGAGGTGTATATCATGCACAGCTGATTATACAACCACTAAACACCCGTTCCTCTGAGTATCTCCCATTTCCCAACTCATGACAACACGTTTTTTTAAAGCCGCATAGCTCTCTCTGCTACCCACCAGATCCGAGAAGCACACTGGTCTCACACTGCCACCGATGTCGGCTCTCTCTGCCGTCAACCCAGTGCCCACCCACACAACGTCCTCAGCATCCTGACGTCCCCTATCGCAGATAATCATTGAAATAACTTTCGCTGGACGGCCAGCTGCACTTTTCCGATAAACCTAGGATAGAAACCGGAACACGGAACATTGTGGTAATTGTGAACATTGTGTTATAATAATTACTTAATAATAATATACCAAAAATATTCGTTAAATTCATCAATTCATCAAAAATATTCATTCAAAAATAAGGTAAGTTAAATAAATAAGGTAAGGTAAGGTAAGGTAAGGTAAATAAGGTAATACTCCTCTCAAACAGATAATTATAAAGTAAAAGTCCTAAATATTTATGTTTATCATAATAACTCCAGCAAACTTATATTTACTTTCTAATTACCTGTAAATACGTAAAAACCAAACTTTTTTTTATGTATTCAGTTCTAGGTAAACCTACCTTTTTAATTCTATTGTTAAATAGTGGATTCATGTAATTGGCCAAATTAATAACTATGTATATATTTGCCGTTTTATACTTTAAGTTACGCTGTATGTTTCTTTAAAATATTAATTATAACAAGTCTTCAAAAACAAGTATTAATTATACCGATTTACTTAGGATTACTCCAAATTTAGATTTGTGCATAGTTGCGTCATCACCCTGTCGAGCTTAAAAGTAACTCCTGGCCATGTGTTCTGCGTGCTTTTACTTCAGAATTAAACTAACGCAACTATGCACAAGGCCGTAAACTGCTGCGAAATTAGCCCACCCCTGAGCGCGGCGGTCGGCATTGCACGTCATTTTTTTATGCCGCGGGCGCATCAGAAGCTGATCCGAGCGAATCTTTTTAGAGTTTTTTTTTTTTTGTTCAAAAAAACTATTGAATAATTCGTCTGTCTCGACCGAGGCGCAGTCGCCATGAATTATGTAATATTTCTAACGCGCTGGGGCCAATTTATCGACGCCTGCATCCATCCTTGACAGCGTGCTCGAACTTGATATTCATACATTTAAATTATGTAGCAGTTTATTAATTCACACATTTACTTATGCTTTTCGAAGAGTTTATTTTATGATTTACACAATTAATTATTTTATGTGAAAGTTCATTTTTAGCTAATTACAGTTTAGCATGGATACTTTACTCTCCTTTCGCATGCATGAATGGCACTTAGTTCATTTATTCAATTATATTATAATTTACAAACACGCGAGCAGTAAGCAATGAAGATCTCGACATTACTAAATTAATAAAAAGGTATTAGGGAAATTGCTCAATATTTGGCTTATAGAAAATGGTCGATTTTTTTTTTGCAAATATTACAATTAATATTATCGAACACATTACATCATTTAGAATATATATTTAGTATAAACGTAATCCTACATTTAATTTATATTTGTGTATAATAACTATATTTTTCTATCAATATTGGTTTTATTTTTGTGTAATGAAAATATTAAATGTATATGTATTTGTTGTTTATATTGATATGCTGTATTTATTTTACATTCTATTTATATAGCTTTTAGATATTATTATAGCATCGATCAGATGACGGAAATGGCACATTAAGCAAACAAAACCAAACTGCATCTCTTAGTACAGATTCGTCTAGTTAGCGAGACAGGAAACATCCTTGTACCTTTGATAAAGCCATTTTATAAAACTTATGTGTTACATAGTTATATTGTACTAATTAAGCATTGTAATAGTATATTTTCAATAAATATATATATAACAACAAATGGTGATTACACAATAAATACATTGTTTATAACGTACTCGTATATCATTGTAATGTAAAATCAAGTGCAATAGATTAGTCTTGTGCGTCACCTTAATAGCACAATGTGCTATTCCAAGGAGACGTCAATCATTTGCAGAAGTAGTTTAGCATTTTGATGCTGGCTACGGGACTTTATAATATTTTATATGTAATCATTAAATTGTACTATAATTCCTATAAATATATAATATAAATAGAGGAAATAACCTATAAATAGTATATTATTTCTTTTCATACATACTAATTAATAAGCAACAACGAAGACATTAAAGATACATATATAATGAACATACAATGATACAAAATCTGACTTGTAAACTTGAAAATTACTCATTTATTATTATTATAATCTATAAATAGTGATAACAACAATTGTATGTACATAAAACGGTTAAAAATGAGATTAAAGTAAATTTTTATTAGCAGTATATTGCTAAAAAAATATTATTTTATTTATATCTACACTTTATGTAATGTTGCTTATCATTTATCTTTAATAATAAAAATATTAATTTAAAATTTGACTCTAAAAAGAGTGCAGATAGATTCGAATAAAAAAAAACTCGGCGTAACATTGAAACATTTAAATAACATCTGAAGATGTTACATAAGAGATGATGGCAAAGATTTACCTTGAGATCAAATGAACATATAAATCTAAGTTTTACACAGTAACATACACAAAAAAAAATACATTTGAACGAACGATAAAAACCTGTATAAAACTAAAAATAGTTTTCTACTAACAAAAAGTACTAAAGTTAATAACAAATATAACAAAACCATTTTATATCTATATATACGAGTACATATCTACTTACACGAATTTAGAACCAATAATTTGCCCTATTACTTTTTACACAATAAATCATTGCTGAACACTTTAAATTGCGATTTATTCAGAGTCAATTTATCGAAGCAGTTAATAAATAGTTAATAGCCATTGCCACCCGATCCGAACTTCATTTTTTTACACAGGTTGTGCCAAGACCATTCTCGAAGACTTAAGGGGGTGTTTATGTTCCCTATTACGTATCAGATTATATAAAAAAAAGCGAAAATAATTCATGCCCAAATTTATTAACTTTATCCAAGCGCCGGTGTAATTTTTTGTTGCTGTTTCGTCCGCTCGGTCAAGGCCGTCAATGACCCGGCGCGGCGCGGCGTCGCGAGCGGACGAACAAAACAAATCATGTTCGAAATCGCCGAGCCGGATTTTTTTTTATCAATAATGGTATTGGGAACGCTGTGTCCATTATTTATTTAATGGTGGGATAACTGTTTTTCAGTAAAATCGACTCATGATTAAGAATGTTCCGATTTTGAACTGAAAAATAATAATAATAATACACAAGCATGAAATATACTTACAAACTACCTTCAGTCAAACACCCCTCCTCCCCCCTTCCCCTTCTCGCAATAAATCTTCATCTAGTCATTCAAAGCTGCTTTGATTAACATTATTTCACTGAATCTCATAGTGAGGCTCTTATAGTTTTTTTTTTGTAAATTCGATACTTCATGTTCACTTTATCATATTAGAATTTCAAATATATCGTATGTAATTTATTGCATAGCTGAGAACTACCATAGCGCTGTGCTGTTAATGTAACACTGTTGCAGATATTTGCGCTCAAATATTGCAGGCCGGGAATATCAAAGGTCACGTAGGTCATTTTTGTTTTTATTACGCTTATATTTTTATTTTTATATGTTATGTTTATTTATTTTGTTTTTTGAGGGGAATCATATTGATAGGCGACCTTGAAACTCGGTGCTTTATTTTTATAGGGCGTCAGGTTTTACTCTTTGCGCGCTCAGTAAGCAATTGTTGGTTTTTATTTAATTGCAGCTTAATAATATAGAAATTACAACAAACAAACTTTTGTATGTTTTAGACCTTTCATTTTCCTTTCAATAACTATTTTTTCTAAGGCCGTAATGTCTTTTATAAAAGAGCAATTGAAATAAAAAATAACTATTAGCAGTTTATCATTTATTAATATTCTTATAAATAGAATTGAATTTTAAAAATCTACCTTCACTATGTTGAAGAGATAAAATCAAGGTATCTAAACGTATTTCTTGTATAATTAAATATCCAATGGTTACCAAATAAATCTAAATGTTTCGAAATTAACATTTATCCTTTGACTTCGCCTCGCTTTGGGCAAATCTGTTGTGTTTTATATGTGACGCTGTAAATTTACAGTTCCAATAAAATATTTAGAATAAGCGACATCTGTAATTTTAAACGAAGAAAGCTGTATGATCCGAATATTACAATTAAGCAGTATTGCGCAAAGATTGAATTACCCCAGCTAATCAGTCAATAACAATGCACGTCTCATTGCGCAAGACAATGAACAATAACGATGACAATTATGGTAATAGATCTTGAGGAGTTACTCCACGGAGACTTAGGAGGACCCGCTCAGAGCCGACACCATAAATATTCATACGAGCCGAGGAACACCTACGAGGAGATCGGACTTGGGGCTGAGGTGAGGCACACGGCGCGGTAAGTACGCCGAGAGCTTTGCGATTAGTATTTCCATAAACTATTCAAAATGAATAACTTCTGCGTGTATCCATACTAAACTAAAATAAACAAACATACAATGACGTGTTTCTCCAAATGTCACAGTTATACTCATAAAAAACCTGTAATAACATTTAAAACAATTCGATAAAAATATATAATATGTATACGAAAAAAACGCACAGCCAAAACATAAGCACCTGACATGTCCTATGTTTTGTCATTTACTTATGTCATTATAAAAAAAAATAAAAGAGATCCTATATTCGTTTCATAAAATTCTAGTGTTAAGTAGTAATAAATGATGTCTGTTTAAAAAAGTTTTATATCAGCGTTATGTAAAGTACTCACTTTTATGTTTGTAATTATTTTTATTTATTTTTTTAAATAGTACTCTAACAAAATATTGAAATACATAACATATTAACAGTTATTGTTAGACACTAAAGTAAAAAAAATCTTATCAATATTAGTACGTACACCACATGCATCTTTTATGCTTAGTAAAGACACCGGAAGATAAAACACAGATTATTTATTTATTTATCTTATTTGGCAAATAAACACTATATACATAGGAAAACATACATTAAAGATAGCAATGTTAACCTTTATATATTTGCACTTTTAAAATATAATTCATGTGCAACAACAGTAATTCGTAAAAACTAAAACTAATGAAACATAAACTTTGTAACAAAAGGTAGATAGGTATTATCCAATATTCCTGCATATGAAGTGGCTGACTTATAATGTATGCCAGATTTAGACGACAAGGGCTTGTGGGATGAAATTAAATCTTCGAGTACCTACGATTGTTAACAAATCATTGTTCCGGGTGAGAACGTTGCGATAGATTTGAAACCAGATATTTAACTCATGCATATAGGCATTCAACATCCTTTCTCATGTAATAAACATGTTGGTTTCAATGTGATCGTCGTTAAAGAATCAATTAATAGAGTCACAATTTATATCTTAAGAAATATAAACCATAACTAATTTGGTTTCAAAAATAATCGTTTTCAATAGATTTGAATCGACAAAGTAATCGTTTAAAAATTATCCAAACTTATATTTATTAATGTAATAGCGTATTACCATATTTGTGTTCTTTGAAAGGGTCTGAGAATTTCACCAACTTCGTTTCCCATCAAATTAGCTCCAATATAAGCAATTAGCTTAGTTGTAGTTGTATTAAAAATCCGCCCATCACTTGCTGTCCAACTCCTGTAAGTTCGTATAGCTATGTTTATATATATATATCTTATTACTTCAATCTCAAGTGATCATGCACTGAACACGGTATTCCGTTACGTCCTGGACCTATCAAATCTCGTGTCAATTTTAAAATACCGTTAGTACCCAGAACATTAATAAACGTTAATATGGAAATATAATCGTTAATTTAGACACTATATATTGTTTTGAGAATGTTTTATTAATATTATTATAATTAAACTTAAACAAACTTATTTACTGTATATAGTATAATGTAGACGCAATCACAATAGTGCGTATTAACAGTATAAAGATTAATAATTTTACGAATAAACATAACACGTAGATTTCATAATAACAAATTAACGATTATTAGATTAAAGATTATATAACAAGTTTATTTAAACAATTTTTTTTTTAATTTTCTTTATTTATAAACAAAACATACAGTTTCTATTTGATTATTCACTAAACTCTTTTATGTAAAGTAGTTCGTTTCCACTTTTTATTTAATTAATAAAATTGATATAATATATTTTATTACATATTCATTATCTTAATATGACAACACTTTTCACAATGCTGAACTACATACATACATACACACTCACCTGACGGTATCTATCCAGCCTGTCTAATTAAAATGTATTATTGAGTATTTCTATGTTATTTGTTTGTTTCAGTTTACTAAATGTAGTAATCTGAAAAAATATCTGATAATGGCCTTAATAAGACCAAAACTAACAGTAAAAGATTTCTTCGCATATAAATTGACAACATAAAACAAACATTTTCGTGCTGGAATTTGTCACTTTAAGTTGAAGCTTTATAAATATTCATAATTTTAAAAACATAATTTCAAATAATACTTAATTTCATACATTTTACGGATAAAAATCAATTTTTTAAATGTGTATTTTGCCACGACGGTAGTGTGCACTCAATGAAAATTATCACTGCATTAGAAGTAAAAAATTGTAAAGTAATTGTACAAAAATTATGAATGTAAATTTTTTGTTCTTCTATTTATTTATCAAAAATCCCGGTCCCATGTTTATTTATGTACGAAATATGCTTAAAAATATATGTCGTTATGAGACTTAAAGAATAATAATATAGAAGGAATTATTAAAAATAATTTTTAAATAGTCATACGACTTATTCGCTGGAAATCGAGATATTTGGGGTTCACTCTAGCCGGCAAAGCGCTGCCATAATAATTACTTAAATTAAAGTCCGATAGTGCTCTGTGCTCAGCGGGCGAAAATAGACAAGCATCAGTCGAACGTTGATTCAATTATAGATTGGAATAAATCTGGTTTGTGTAGTCCCCAAGTGAGTCGGACGCGCACCGCAAATCCGCCGGCACATAATCACATCGACGACAGGCTTAGAAAGTCGCCTCCTCGTCTCGGCTTTCAGAGGTTTTCTTGTCGCGCCGGAGATGCTCGCCGATCAGCTGATCGGATCGTGAAACTCGATCAGCGATGAAAATTAATGGCGGAAATCAAATTACCATTTCGAGGACATCAAGACGGTCTTCATTTTCAGATTTTCAAGATTCAGGTCTTGAGAAAAGACACGAAAAAAGAATCTAAGTCTTGCGGAAGTTTGAATCTTAAAGAAAATCTTGAATCTTTGGAAAATAAATCCTGAATCTACGGAAGCACGAATTTTGATATTTTTTTTTTATTGCATGGTCTTATTGCATTAATGTAGCAATCCATTACAATTTACGACAATTTAAAAAAAATAAATAACGGTACAAGAGATAAGCTTCCGCGAAAAACACAGTAACCGCCCTATCAGATTATTTTAACTAACTCACAACCTAGTAAACTCTACTTTTCAAGTAAAAATACAGTATTCACAACGTGATAAACAAATATTTTGAAAACCATGATTTTTTTAAATAATATGATTAAAACCAAGTGGGTGATTTAAAAACTATATTCAAAACAACACCCGATATCTAATAATATTATATACAAAAACATAACAATAAAAATGGGAATCAAAAAATATATATATAAATAAATACAAGTTACTTAACTTATTTTGATGTTTTCGAAAGCTTTCGTAAAGTCTAAATATATCCATATACAACTTCTTATGCTTTACGTTTTATTTTTCATTTATTTAACAGGTTTCCCCATGCACACATTTCAATTCGTAATATAAAAGCAAAAAACTATCAAATAAAAGAAAAAACAGCATTATATACCAAAAACAATAACAATAAAAAACTAATCAGGAAAAATATACATAATTAATAATTAAAAATAACGATCGCAGGCAAACAATAACAAATAAATAATTCACGCTGATCTTACAAAGGTGTAATAGAAAGGAAATTTTCAATCCTATTGGGCGAACAGACAAAGATAGCAATCTCCGCGGAAATGCAATTGAATAATTCGATTGCTCTCCCAATTGGACTATACTTGTATGGTACGACACGCTAATCGCCTAAATAGCGCGTGCTTCCGCGATCTAGTCAAACGGTCCGGAACAAAGAAATCAATCTCTCCGAGTATTTTAGGATTCTCGATAAATCCGCGAATAACTTTAAAAAAATAGACTTGTCGCCTAAACTCGAGTGTGTTAAAGTATAACATCTCTAATACAAATGCTGATGGATACGTATTGGGAAAATAAAACAGGATTATATCCATACCTACGGAGATGAAGGTATCTTAGGAAACTCCAGAATATTACAGTAAGTAATTTCATGAGGACTGCAGGTAATGGAACTATACTCTAATATACTTACTCCTCGCGAATGTGCAGCATAAAGGCTTCGTGAGACTTCATTGTACCATAACGCATACATAAATGAATGGCTCCCGCAGCTGCTGACCATGAAAGCTGTGATCGACTGTGAAACATAACAGTGAAAAGTCGCGGACTTGTTCGTCTCGACAAAATCGAAAGTCCGCCGTCCGATCGTGGAGGGAAAAAATCGATTAGCCGCTTTGCGGTCGACCGCACAAAGCGTCGAAAGATCGCGATGCTGAACGCAATATCTTCCTTTTATTGAGATTAATTGGTAAAAAGTATTATAAAGTAGTAAAAAGAATTTAAAAAAAACGTTAATCGCGAGACGGTTAGCGACGCTTATGATGTAGCAGACAGGCCACATACAGTGATGTGGGGTATGTTTGTGTAAGAAAACTCCCGTTCTTCACTTTCACTTTTCCTTGAGACATAAAGAGCCAAAGGTCTTTTAGTAGTAAATAGTCATAAAAAATATTATGGTAAGCAATTCACCCAACACTATTTAAAAAAGTCTACAATAAATTAAAATTGAAAAGAATTAATAAATATTTTTTATTTTAATTTATAAATAATTTAGGCAGGTATGCACATTTATATTATTTACATTCTATTTTTCGTTTTTTTATACCTCAGTTTTAAGCTATTTCAAAATTTAATTATATTTTTAATTTTATTGGTTATCATCAAGAAGAATTCTGTATTATGAAGACCTACACACAAATATTTATTTAAAAATTTATTAGGGTATAAAAAATAGAATAACATATTTAAAATCAACATGCATAGGTACCTTTTACAACTAAAATTACACTTTTTTTTATCATTTTAATGATTATGAAATTGATAAGACTTTTGATCCATAGCATAGTCCATAAAGTGAAAAAAAAAATATCTACGTCGCATTTTGAATAACTATTTTTTTTACTACTATTTAAAGTTCATATTTATATGTATATTTTTCTACAAAAAAGGCACTGTCTTTGTGGTTAATGTGAAAGTCTTATAAAAATAAAGTAGGTATAGGAAATTAAAACTTTTGTTTTAGTATGGTATGTTTTTAATTTTGTCTTAGTGTGTTTTTGTTAATTTATATTTCAGGCTATGTAAGAAAACGCGCTTTTTGTTTAGTAGTGAGTGGTTAGTCACGAAGCATTAAAAAATACTATGCATCGCCTGGTTTGCCAAAGTATAGTTTCGCTAAACTGAATGTAACATTTTTACGCTATTCCGATACAAACAATTTTTTAAAATTCCTCACACACACACTCCATAAATCATAATATTATCTTTATATATACCACACCCACTTACATAGTGCACTTCACAATACGTTGATAATTTGTTGATGGGTTGTTGTAATATAGCTGTTTTAAATGTCTAAAACTTCTCTTAATAGTTATCTCAACGTTTTAGGAAAAAAACAGAATTTTAATTAGATTAAAGTATCGTGTTAGTTGAAACCAAATGTCTAAGAGATTCATATATACGCGTAGTGGTGGCGTAGAGGCAACCGACTGAATATTTGTAGCTTATAGTTACATTCTTCTTAGGAGATTATGTAGGTTTTTTGATTATGTTTAGAATTTTTCATTTGATTATTTTACTTTTAATGTCAAAAGTCAACATACGGTTTGAGTATAGCGCGTGAATTCAGATGTGCTAAAAACATGTCATGTGCGATAAATTACGTAAATTATATATAATAACACCATTTTAATTCACAAACACCAAGGGACTAATCAAAGCGCATTAAATTCATACTATTTTTGCTTTATTACAATCATATATTTGGACTAATGCTTCAGTCGCCCTACTCTAGTACAAGAAAATTTAGCCTAATCACCTACAGACGAAAATAGTTGTATATTACCAAGGTCATAACAATCATTTAAAAAAAAAAGGGCCCAGGAAAACGATAGAAGAATCTTCATATTTATAAAAAACATTCCCTAAAAGGTAGTTTCAGATTCCTTATGTCAAGAATTTATAATAATATGTGGTTACAGCTGTTTCATGCAAACTTCAACTTCACATTACAACGCAATCAATGCACATAAAAAAACTGAATTTTCAAAACAATAATAAATAAATAAATTAATAATACCGGAAGTTTAAATACCCCACCTTAAGTCCTTAAGGTTGATTATTGATAAGATCAATTTAGAACGTAACATTTATTGGTGTTATATTTCAGATATTAATAACATATATTTTATGGTCCACAGTTCACTGTCAAAAATTAAAAATAACAATATTACATTTTATGAAAATAGTCGAGTTACAAAAAAATACTGTGTGAGAAGTCAGCAATTAATTTTATTTTATGAAAATACTTTACAAAAAACAGTAACAAATGCCATGATATTTTTCACATGTATAAAATTTCAAATTAATGCATTCTCGTAATGTTGGTACAAGAAAATAGGAGTCAGTAAGAGCAATATATATTATATATGTAATATTTATTATATTTATTTGTTTATTTATAAAAATACATAAATATTTAATTAAATTTTCTCTGGAAAAAACCAATAATCCTACACTACAATTTTAACAAAAGAAAAAATTTAAATATTTCATACAATTATATGTGGTATCAGAATAGAATTATAGTTTCGTTGAGAAAGGGGTTAGTAGTATATTTACCTAACTAGGTGTGAAGACCTGTTCTATAGTAAATTCTATACATAAATATATAAATATAGTGATATCAGCTTTTATAGTTATGTATACACATAATATGATATAATTGTATAATTGAGTTGTAAAGTTATTTGACTTATATTTGATGATTGTTTTTTAATAGCGGCAAATCGCCTGAAAAGATAAATGACACAATCTTTGATTTTATGAGTGATTTATGTATGAAGTTGATGAATCCATTATTTTTATTTTTTCATCAACTTCATCATCTCATTTCACCACCATCCTTCATCGTAATCACATATCCATTATTTTTATATTTTTTGTTAAACTATCATCCTTTCCTTATTTCATCTAATTAGATGGTTACATAATATTTGACAATATTTTACACTAAAGAGGACAGGTGAGAGTCAAAAATGCATTTTTATAAAACTCAGCGCTGGGTTTAAACCGACATCCTGCGCTCTCAAGTACAGGACCTTTATAAATATTATGCTATCCAGCACTTTATCAAATAATTAAAAAGTTTTTTAAAAAATTTTCAATATTGTCAAACATAATATGATATTATATACATACACGTGAACTGGTTTGCAATGCTTAGTTTTTGCCGTTCCTGAAAAGCTTCGGTTAAATAAAATAGCTATTTACACGTTACGTAAAACTCCTGGCCACAATTAATTATAGTTTTTGATTTAAAATAATATGTGAATGTTTTTAAATAGTTTATTTTTTACTTAATACTTTTCTGTTTTTGATTATTATGTATAATTGTTAAAATCCTCAATAAATATACTATGATATTTTATACAGTAAAGCAACCAAAACCGGTACGCGGTTCAATAATGAAAATGCTCACAGATGACCTGGGGATGAAAGGCAAATGAGATCACTTTTGTGGGTTAAATCATTTGAATGAATTAATTACACAGTAAACGTAAATTTTACTTATGCGTTAGAACTGAGCTTCAATAAAGATATTTATATATTTTTTGTATAAACAAATACACTAATATAATAAATTATAATGCGATATAATAGATTTTAATTTAGACTTCATACTATTATATTTATATTAGATAATTTGTAATATTACTGACTAACTTTGCCAAATAACTAATTACTTTATCCATACATACATATTGTCACTAGAGTAAAGGTTGGTCTATTTAATTTATCATTAATCTTTATAGAAAACAATTATTTCAACCTCAAAATAACTGTTCTTAAAAAAATAATTTCATAATGAAGTTTGGTGAAGAATTTTAATGTATAAAATTTCCTATTATAGAATTTTATCTACCTAAGAAATTACCTATTATGATTATTAAACTACAATAAATTTGACATTTCTAATTTCAAAATATATTTATAGGTAATTGGAGATATTTTATGAATTTTAATGAATGTTTTATCGATTTGGAAATTTCCTACAAGCGTGTTTTATAATATATAATTACCGAAACGACCTGATCGCTTTTATATACTATATATTTGTTAAAAAGCGCCCACCTGGTACCTGGTCGACGTTTCAGCAGCGCCCGGCAGTGCTGAAAGCCCTGAAGGCGTCGGGCGGCGCCTCGACGCGCGGTCAACGCGCGCCCCTCCGCGGCGCGGACCTGAAGCCGTTTCGAACTGTCATCTTTCGGGTCACGAACGTTCTCACCTCGCAAACTGTCACTGTTCTATTTGAAACGTTTTCTTTGCATCTGCATTTGTCACTGGTTGCGAACCTCGGTTCGTTTGTCACTGTTTAGCATTAGGAATAATATCGTTGTTGGAAAATGCGTTATCAGTTCGTATTACAAATGTTCGCGTTTTGTCTGCATATTATTTTTTTTTATTATTCAACATTTCCAGGAACTCACTATAAAGTCTCAGTACATAATATATACACAAATGTCAAGGATGGATTTTCTTGAACATAAATAAAGCACTAGTTTTAACGTGTTTTGTAAAAATCTCAATTTTTCGCTAGTTTCAAAAGTTTGGGCGATGTAAAAAAAACACTTAGTTTATGTGCAATGTGTACGCAGGCTAATTCCCCCGGGATCGGCGGCAGGCGCGTGGCGGTGGCTTTCGCTGGCGGTCTGTTGTGGTCGTGGTCGTGCAGACGCGACCTCAGCGCTGGCGAGCGCCGTCTCAACTGGATCGGCTCTTATCAACTGTAACAAACGCGCGCGCCGAGACAAAAACTCAAATTGCAACGCGCAGAGGAAAAGGTTGCGCGGCGCTGCGGCGATGCAGCGAAAACGAGACACTTTTACATTTGACCGTATTATTTGTTATTTTCTAAAAAAAAAAAATTTATAAGAACGGGTAACATTTTTGAAACAAAATTTCCTAGAAAAAATGATTGTTATTTCATTTGTCTGAATATATTTTTTTTTTCAGTGTTAGTTCATTTATTTTTGTGACTTCTTATTGATCTATTATGAATTAATAAATAATTCTAATTGCGACACACGCATTCGGGTAAACTTCTTAGCACGCTTGGATGCGATACACTTCTGCTCGGGAGATGCATGTTATGTCTCATTCGGTTAAAATCGTTGCGCAGTGCTGTCACGTTGACTTCTATCTTCTTATTTAAATAAATATCAGATATATCAGATATCTATTACTTCTATTCGGGTATTAAAGTGTAAAGGTAATAAGTGGAACTAATGAAATAAAAATATCCAATATATCTCTACATCTTTTGTAGTTAAAATTGAAATTAATTTAAAAGTATCGACAAAATTAATTAATAAATTTATATGAATATTTTTATTCGTTGTATGTTATCAAATTGGAAACAAAGTCCGACTTCAGTCTCCCTCCGCCGCCTCGCCGTAGTCCAGTTTTGATACTTTAACATTCGCGATAGTTCCAAGCTTCCGGATGAGAGGGCGAGGTCTCTGTCGTCGTCTCTCTCGCTCGTTCGCCCTCCCGCTACGCGCGTCCCGCTCCGACGCGGTCGCGTGCGCAGAGGCGACCAGTCGAGCGGTGGAGGCTGCGTGGACCGGCGCGCCTTCGGAGCGCTATTGTGATGCGTATTTATTATAAGTAAAATAGATGTAGTTCTAAAAGTATTTCATTACTATAGTATAATTCTTTACTTTTATTTAATATTTTATAGATTATTACAAAAAGAATTAAGTTACCCTGACAAAGTATCAGAAACTTAAAATTATATATTTTAATGATGGACAAATGAATTACAATGTTTACATACCTAAAATTCTATGAAAAATTAGCATACCTTAAATGTTACGAAAAATTTACATATTTTTTAAATGCGACGTAATTCTTACATCCTCAAAATACTATGTAAAATATAAGTTAATGCTATTAAAAATTGTTTTTTGCTTGTTTCTGTGTCTACTTAAAAACTAAAAATTAAAAAAAAAACATAAGCAAACATGTTTTTACGTTTTAAAGTACGTGATAGTCTAGTGGTTAGGGCGTTGGACTATTGACCCACTGGTCGCAGGTTCGAATCCACATATTGTCATACCATTTTTAACACTTCCTCCCTGACTCTACAACAGACACATTTGGCTTAGTTGAGTAGGGCCCAAAATAATTTTATATAACCTAGGTCATAGCAATTATTTAAAAAAAAAAGAATACGTAGCCATTCTTTATTGGGACCGGTCTCTTAGTTCAGATCTTCGAATATATATAATTTTTTAACATTATTGATTTATTTATTTAATATAGCACTAATCAGTTGAAGAAATTAGAACATAATGCAAGCCAAAATAAACTACCTTCCTTAGTACAGTTTCGTCTAGTGAGATGGGCAGAAAACAAAAGAATGTTGTGAGAGTCGCTTGTCACCTTAACTATTATTTCCGTGACGAAACTATAGTATACTGTGCGATTTAAACACGGCAATATGCTATACTTTATAAAACTATATAGGGCTGTGACTAATGAAGCTGCCTTGCTATAATAATAAGATCGTATTAGCCTAGTGCTAAGGTACTTGACTAAGGTAAGAACCCAGTGGTCGCGGGTTCCAATCCGTAGTCAGTCGTATCATTGTCAACACTGCATTATCACGAAACTAGAGTCCCAAAATAATTGTATAAAACCTAGGTCATAGCAATTCTGGTAAAAAAAATAGCAATCTAAGTTTAGACTTATGACTTAAAAAATGACCTAAGTCACTCATTCGTAACATAAATATTGGCAGCAAATCTTTTATGGGTTCCTCAAGTCACTGAAGTTCAAAAATATTCTCTGATTTCCACTCTTTGAAACTTTTCAGATTTTTCTTCCCATTTCAACCAAAGCAACAATTGCTTCTCGATACTTCAGCCAATGCTTGACTACGCCGTTGACCTACTTAGACGTATCTAGATTTTTAAAAAAATGACTGAAGAAACTAGAGCATTCAAAAACCTATTCATTGCATATACGAGTTTCATGAGTTGATCATGTTTCTGAATTAAGCATAAATAGTTGCGCTTTCGTAAAAGAAGAGATCTTCGCGTTTTCAGAATTTTGACTTCCAAAACGCCATCACATGGCAATGGTCTGACCACGGCCTTTAATACCCCTCTGAGTCTCTTTAACTAAATACGCAGTTAACGTCATCATTTGTCATCCTGATTTGAGCTTTTGCGGATTTGCGCTCGACCGAGTTTCTGTTAAAATTGTCTGATCTTAACTCTGAATTCTTTCAATGTTAACGTTTAAGTTTTAAATACAAGTTAGTGGCACACGCAAATGGCTAATTTGTTTATCTTTTAATTTGTTTTGTTCGTTTGCTTATTTGTTTGTATTTATGAATCTACTTTTCTTCGCGTGCAATTGTTATAACACCTCGTGTGGACTCGCGGATAAGGTAGTGTGGACAAGGTGGCTTAAACAACTTTACTAGCCCAGCTTATCACAGACTCAGAACAAATTCTTTCGATGTTGATATCACTTTGGTTAAGTGTTCTTTCCTCACGTCTATATAAAACCGACTAATTACAATCACACAATCACTGAACATAACTTTTACACAATAAGTTTTGTCTAAATAAGTGTAACGAAACCCACCGAGTGGGTCCAGTGGGATAATAGTAATAACTCGAGGGTTTGTTAGAAGGTTTATTACTTGATCCACTTGACTCCGTGATGTGTGGACGCGAACCGGCGTGACGACTGCGGACGAGTAGGTACTGGCGACGCGCGAACTCAGCTGAAAAGGCGCTGCACTAGCGGGCGACCTCCGTTCTTATAGACTGTCGTCTTGCGTCGGAGGGGAAACCCTCTTCCTCAGCCCTGGTGCATTCGATGCGACACTTTCGGTCGACGGACTTTGTACCTGTGGTCTATGCGGCCGACCGGTGAACATTTGATACAAAATTACATCCATTTCGCCCAACTTGTTGGGTCTTGTGTCCAGTAGTTATCATTGCACCGTTGTTTTAAAAGGAATCAGTATGTGTGGTGGTTAGACAGCGCACATTAGAAGTTAAATTTCTGTAAGGAAGTTGATTAAATTGTCATATATATTTCAAAATTATCACCCAATACCAGCTATTTTTATTCGAGAGGGTTTCTGAATGCCTATTTAAAAATAATAATATTATTATATATTATAATAAATATTTTCATTAGTATATGCCTTGCAATATTTTACATTTCAAAATAGTAAATCGTAATAGTAAATAGTAATAGTAATAGTAATAGTAGTTTATAATTTAAGGTACATTTTATTTTATTTTGATATATCAATGAGCAAAATAGCTACTTTTAGGCTACTACTGAAATATAGAAGAATGTACAAAATATTTATTATTTATTTTTAAGTTCTTTATTTATAAACAAAGTACATATTTTATTTGTTTGTTCATTAAACCCTTGCGGGTTTTTATATGAACTCATTCGTTTCTATGTTTTTATGTGAACCATTAAATTATTAAAATAATGTGTGATGCTTCTTTTTGTGGCATGGAAATACTGTGTAATTAGCGTGTGTAATAGCTATTAGTGTATTAATGAATATTTGTTTTTGTATTTTATAAATTTTACATAAATTATATTTCATGTTTACGAATTTCACGCAGAAATAATCCTCATTCCCTTTATATCGATTTCGCTATAATAAAAACTTCAGCAACGCAAAAATGTTGGATTTTGCGTTGCGACTTGTGCATGGTTAGTATTACGTCGAGTGAAATCATTGGGTGGTTCTGGTATTCGTAATCATAATAAATTTGAATCTAATGGTTATCATAAAAAAAACTTATTTAATCTATATTCACTATGTATTTAGTGTATTTGTAAGTGGATTTTTTATTCATAGTGCGCCAGTGTACGCGTGTGTGGGTGTGTGTGAACCCGCCAGTTGTCAGTTGCACTTGTCAGTTGTCAAAACCTGTAAATTTGGTAGTCGCAACCACAATATTTAGTTGTCTTTACCTGTTACCATTTTAATTTGCTGTGATTCAAATTAAAATGGCGTGGTAACTGAACAGCTAATCGTGAAATTTATAGTTAGCAATATACCCAAAAATGATGGTTCATTGAGAAGTATGTTATGGTACTCGCAACCAAGTAAGTTTAGCAATAATCGATGTGTAACTCCATTTTTTTTTAGTTTATTTGTACAATATAGTGTATCGTTAATATGTAATGTTATTATTATTATTTATTTATTTGTTTAAGAAGAAAATGAGCTTGACAGATTGCTTCACTGCCTAGGAAAAAATGATTAAAGACACGTCTAAAAAATTTGACTTAAAAAAAAGACACTTTTGCACGTAACTTTCGAAGATCGCAGTTTGGCTTTCATTTCCTGACTAATGCATCGAGTCTGCATCCGAATTGAGATAAAAAATTACGGATTCCCCGAACGTATCCAACACGAGTCCGACCTCCCACGCTCCCCGGACGCCGCGCCGCCGCGCGACTCCGGTCCTTCGGCGCCGGGCGCAAGCGCCGCCTTCGCCTGCGCGCGCGCATGTCGCTTATCACTTTCTTCGTCTGGACGGAGAGCATGTTCAGAAGCTCGTAAGAGCACCATTGGCCGGTATTAACTGCTAGAGATAGCACGTGAGATAGCATACGGATAGGGGTTGAAAACATTTCAAATAAATATGCATATAGAACCATATTCATATAGAACCATATTCAGTGTGTTTCCCTTTTACAGAAAATAAACCTTTTAATGTTTATTTATTTATTTATCAAAGTACAAAACAGCGATACAAGAAGATAATTTTCTAGTATTACATTTATACGGCCAGAAAAATGTACCAAATATAAATATGGTTGAAAACAACAAATTAATAAATCTACTTACTAAACAATGTGTAATGTGCGCGCGTGTGTATATAAACCTACATATTATCAGTGGTATAATAAATCATTTCAAAATATTAATATATGTTTATTACGAATGGTCGATATGTTTATTATAATTTAACTTTCTATCAAGGGTCACGTCTAAGTCGCGTATGCTATCAACGTCCTCAATCAAAATAATATTAAATGTTATCGATCACCTATTATTTTATTAATTTATCAGTACCTAATTTAATTTCATTAAACACCCGAAATTCAAACATGTATCTGTCCACTATATGTTGAGTTTTACGCTTTTAGCGTCAAAAGACACGTTTCTATAAAGCTGTGAATATAATATCATAATTATCAGTATCTATATTCACTTGTACAAAAAAAAAAAACGACAACTAAGTAAATCTTGGAACAGGCAGTTCGCCTAGTTAGGCTAGTGATATATTCAACACTACTTTCCCGGAATCCAAGAGAGTGTCTAATCTACCTCTAACCCTAGAGTAGTGCACGTATATATAATATCTATTATTTTGAATGATTTATGCTGTATTTTGTATTCTAGTAATTATGTAAATTCCCCAACCCCTCCTACTTCCTTATCCCAATCTCTTTCTTCGGTGCATTCACCTATTTTATTAAATTTGGAGGAAATTCTCATTGGCTTTATGTTTTTATTATAATTTTATTTTTGTTTTAGGTGTTCTTTCCTGAAATAAATAAATAATTAATAACGATTTCATTTTGTATTCATATTATTATTTCATAAATTAATATTGGTTGCGCCCTTTTTCAACTTAAAGCTGATGATGTAATTTTGGTATTTTTTTATTAGTTTTTGGTCTGAAAACTGTATTTTAGTAACATTTATAGCTTGCATTAACTTATATGGATAATGGAGAAAATATTGTAGCGAAATTGTTGGCGATGCCTGATACGCGGACCGGTAATAGGTGCAGGTCTAAAAAGGCCTTATCAACGCTAAAGTAGCCTTAATGAAATGCTGGAGTAAATATAAAGCTGGACATCTGCCGTGACCATCTCGCGAGCGGTGTCTTATTCTTCTCGACTGCGGACCATTTACTCCCACTGTGCCATATTTGGCAGACTCGTCGGCGCACGGATGAGATTACCAACGATACGATATTGGAGTACTTTCTTTGAAAGTTTAGTTTTATCTTAAGTACACCAATTTAGCAACTTTAAAAACAAATTAATCGAAAATTTGAAACAAAATCGTTTACCAAAACATTATTAGAATAACGTAGGCTTACGTGTAGATCTAACGTAGAATTATTGCTTATTAAATTGCTTTACTTGTTAAAATGACCATTTGAGTCAAAAATAAGATTAAAATAGTTTTAAAAATATGAAATAACCAGCGGAAGGATACCGTGCAAAAGGGTTTCTATACCGTCGACACTAGGCGAGCCCGTTCTGTGACGGTATAAAAAATATATGTAGTTGTACATATACACATATGCATGCCGGCAATGAAGCGTACGATTTTTTTATTATTTATGTATTTATATTTTTTATTTTATTTCATCCACTTTGGTAAGAAATTATATTATAATTTAGATGAGAGGAGATGTATCACATTTTCTCTTTGTATGTTTAAAGATAGAATGTTTTTTTTGTAATAATAACAATAAATTAATAAATAAATAAATAAATATTTAATTGCTATTGCTATTCAATTAATTTATAGTACGGTTTTGGAACATGGTTTACTATATAATTTACCTTAATACTTTACGTATGTATGTGTATAGCGTGTTAAACCTTACAGCCTCATTAAGGTACTTTAAATCAGCTCTCTATGATTCATCTCCTGCCCTAGCCGGTGTTTTATTTGTTTATATAACATGATCAAATAATATCAATCAAGTTGCCGAATCTGAATGATGCCATTAAAAATAGTGGTGCCGCCCGCGTCGACCGTAGCGCAGTGAGCTCAACGCGCGAACTTGACTGATGACTACGACTGGACGTCTGAACGGCGAGTCGCATTTAACCCTGCGATGCCGCGGCCCAACATTGAAATCCTCCGGTGCCCAGTGCCTACTGGATTTGTGTTACTGATCGAGATGCATATCATTTCATTAATTAGCAACGTTGGAAAAAAAGAAGCTGTTAAGCTTCAGGGTAAATAGCTATTCATATACTAGGGTCACACGTTAACTCGAAATAAAGAACTATTCTTTGTGCCCAAGCGCAATACTAATTATCCAATGAATTCAGTAATAAACCGTATTGTTAAAACATATAACCATAATTTTAACAATATTGACGTTTTTCATTTCATAAAAGCGACTTTTTTATACTCAACATAAAAGAAACTCTCTTTAAACATCCATAATATTAGTAATAGTATTCTCGTCACCACCATACATACATATATATATATACACACGATTCTATACAATAAAAGCAATAATAATAACAAAAAATGTAGATGCCATATTAAATTTAGTTGAAAATAGCTGTTACGGCGTTTGCAAGAAATTACAAAAAAGAGTCAATGAATCCTATTCCTTTAATTAATATTTTCTTGTTAAAAAAAATAAGAAAACTTACGTACGATGAACGTATGTTCTATGATATTGAAAAATAATTAGAAAAAGAAAAAACGTATGAGTACCAGGACTCACGGTTAATACGTCGAGCGCCCAAGTCGCTAATTCGCGGCCTGAAAAAAACGTCCTTAGATTACCCAGGTTGCTATAAAGCGACCTTAGTTCCATCCATTTTAGTATGTTTTTTTTTTCGAAATTATATTTTTTTTCGTGAGGCCAGTTTAGTTGTCGATATAGATCAAACCCCTTAAAGGAAATTAAAAAAATAAAGAGAAATTAGCCGATCCAATTTTTTTCCTATTCATTTTTTTTTTATTTAATATTTTTAGATTCGATTTTCGTTTCAAACCATCTACAGAGTACTTAACATTTTCGGTAGTTATTTTGCTGTTTAATATCTACGACCTATTTTTTAAATTTTTGCATCGTAAGAACCTAGATTTTATTTTACTGTTAATTGGTCCTACGATTAGTTACAGCTAATTGATCTTACGATATCTAGTGTTATTTGTTAAGAAACTATATCAAAATTCAATATGGTTACAGAGAAAAAATGTTAATTTTCGTGAAATGTGAATAATAAAAATATTTGTTTTTGTATAAAGTTTATATGTAAAAAGAAATTAGGTACTGTAAAATAGTATAAGTTTTGATGCATAGAATTTAAGGTTACATAGAATTTACATAGTTATTTACGCTCCTTAACTCCGTTAATCTTTATGAAACGTAAGGTTTTATTGTATATATACTACAAAAACTTCAAAAAGAATATTTTTTTACCAGTAGAACTTCTTAATAGCGCTAAATTTAAGTTTAGTTTTGTTGAAAATTCGTTGCAGTGTCTTTTCTCGACATTGTAAATCCTCAACTCCATTATCAAAGTTGTATAGATAGAATGAACATTATGAGTCATCTCTTTGTTTAGAGTTATTGTAAAAAAAATATCATTGTATGTGGTAAACCACAGCCCAGTAGCGTCCGGTTAAGCCATTTGTGATTTGTTTCCCGCCACCGTGGACCGGTTGACATTAAAGATGATATTTTAAGTGCGCGAGTGCAGAAGATGAGCGATTTTTAGGTTGGCCAGACGCCATTGTTGCGTCATCTGCCCGACGCGGTTTTGTAACGACTGAGCGACCGGCCGCGAGGTGGCGCGGCGGCACTTTCTCCGCGATTAAAAAGCTCACGAGGACGATCAGATCTCGAAAGGGTAACTAAGATACTTGTGTTCGATAAAACCACTTTTGGGAGTAGCAAAAAGAGTCTTCTAAAGGTCGTAAAATACGCTAAATATATATATATACTAGCTGACCCGGCCACGCGTTGCTGTGGCTAAAGTTTTTGTTATATTACATTATAGTAAACAATCTAAGAGGAACAATAAGAGAACATCAGTCACGGAGTCCACTATGCTTTTTCACACAGATGGTATTTGTAAAAAAATATGGTGATCTCCTTATTTGACTTTCTACTACTATAACCCTTTAGTACAATGAAATTATTTACGAACTAAGACGTCAATGATGATGTTGGTATACAAATTCACTGGATTGAGATTGATTTGAAGGGGAAGTACGTTGAACACAATTAATTAAAATGTTCTTACACTTGATACTAAGCAGAAATCAATAGGTAAAAAATAAAAATTTATCAGATTTATTATTTCCATTTAATTTTATAACAAATATAAGTATATTACAGTATAATACAGTAAATAACATGTGACGCTTAAACTCATGAATGAGGTAGGCAAGGCAGACAGTCTTAAACTTTTAAACATTAATATCTTTTTTTTTTGAATTATAAATACTTTCAATTTCAATTTAATTTAACACCAATCGGTGCACAATGTTTTTGGTTAACCTGTCTTTAGCTAACACAAATAGATTCGACGGTTTCCCAACACGTGAACACGCAACATATAGTTGCCCATGAGAAAAACATGGATTTTCCAAATCTAAACCACAAATGGACATTGTTTGACCTTGAGATTTATTTATAGACATGGCGAAAGCTAAACGAATTGGAAACTGTAGCCTTTTGAAGGGTATGGTAGAATCTGATGGTATCATCGGAATACGTGGCAGCAGGACCACTTTTCCTTTAAACTTCCCAGCCAAAATGGTTGCTTCAAGAATGTTTCCGGTGATCTTTTTGATGACCAAACGCGTACCGTTACATAATTGAGGTGGATTCAAATTACGGAGGAGAATAATAGGGGAACCAATCTTTAATCGAAGATTATGTGGTGGCATTCCAGGGATATCTAATGAATTTAAAAATTCAATCGGAAAATTTACACTTTCATTTTCATCAACAACAGTATCGATTGATTTAAAAGACATCAGATCGCCTGGTAACAACTGTTGTATCTGGAAGTTAATTTCGTCAACATCAACGTTTTTGGCTGCCAAAATCGCCCGTTGACTAAGCCATTCATGATTCAAATAATTATTCTGTATATCCGGGAAAATACTCTGAATCAATTCAGTTTTATCCTGAACAACAGTGCAAAAATTGTCTGGTAGTTTAATGCATTGCGTATTTGGTTGCAGTTTTATTTTACCGTTCCCAATATCTAGTAGTTGTTCGGAAAATATTAGTGCTGATGGATCATTTTGCAATTGTACTCGCATATTTATGGTCAATCGAAGTGTTTCAACACTTCGCCATAAGAATGATTGTTTCAAACATGCATTAATCTCATCCGCGAAAGTAGAGCGAGGTATAACCGGTAAGGTCTGCCGGAAGTCACCAGACAAAAGTAAGATAGCACCACCGAAAAGTTTATTATTGCTGTTTAAATCTTGCATAGTTCTGTTTAATGCTTCAAGTGAATATTTGTGTGCCATTGTGCACTCATCCCAAATTATTATAGAACTCTTCCGCAACACTGCAGCTATTCCACTATTCTTTTTGATGTTACACATTGCATCTGGTTTATTATGAACGTCCAATGGCAGCTTGAATGTTGAATGTGCTGTTCGCCCACCATCCAGTAAAGTAGCCGCAATGCCTGACGATGCTAATGCTAATGCGATTTTTTGTTGCGACCGTATTTTGGCAAGAATCAACGATATTAAAAATGTCTTACCGGTTCCACCGGGTGCATCCAAGAAAAAAAAACCGCCTTGTTCAGCAGCAACAGCCAGCATAATCCGATCATAAATATTTTTTTGTTCTGCTGTCAGTAATGGTTCACTGTTCATGATAATTGTTGCTAAACTTCCATGGTCATATTGATTTTCTCGTTGTAAATCGGTATTGACTAAGTCGGTGGCTGGACGATTAGGTGATGGCATACCATAATGATTAAGTGGTAAATTTGAAATAAGAACACATAAATCCTCGATCAAGACCAATGCTTCATTGTACATCTCTGGTGTATAATCTATGTTTTGGCATTGATTTGTTTGTCTAATTCGGTGCAAGATGTCTTCTGTCATACAATTTTTATATTTTTCCCACAAAGTTTGTGCTTGCGAGGGATAACATGTCGCCAAAATAATTGCAAACAACTGACGAATGTTATTCGGTGTTGATGTCAACGCAGCATCAGCAAGCGTTAAGTCCCAATGGTTATCGTCTTCTAGCAATTGCAGTTCACGACATGCATCCTGGTATGTATTGAATACTCGACCATTAGCTGTTCGTAAAAATTCAAAAGACGTTGGTCCGGGAACATTCACCAATAACAAACGTAAATAGAAGCACTCACGTTGCTTTGGATGTACCGTGTAAAGTCTCCCCAATGTCTTAGCTTTGAATATGCCTGTAATGGAAGGATGTGGTTTTCCTTGTTTCCGTGGCTCCCATTTTTTACTGGATTTGTTCAATGTGAAATAACGTGGAACATCACCATACACCAATGTCTTCGCGAATTGGCCAAAAACATCAGGTTTTTGACACAATGTAAAAAATTCAGTTAGAGTCGTTTTCGGAGCTTCGAACGCTCTTTGGAGAACATTTTCTTCAGTGAAGTATACACGTTGACCGTTTTCAAGATGTATTGCCAGATGTTGGACAGCAGGATCTCTTTCGTGGATGGGAAAGCTGAGAATATGCCAAATAGCTTCATTGCTGCTAATGTATCTGCCCATTTGGTATCGTGCTATTTCGTCATTTTTATTTATGTTTTTTACTTCAAATATGGCCAAATCACTGCCTTTGTTTACATATTTACAAATATACTTAATTGATTTAACAGAACTGCAAAGCTCAACATTGATATGAGCTTTGTAAGTTTTTGAAAGTAGTGGTGAGTATGGTACCACCCACTGATTATCAAACTCAACTTGATTTGGAAAGTTCGGCAGTCGCATTGTAAATGTGTGGCCACCATTCTCAGTACTTCTGCGGCGATACATTGGATAACCATCAATATCCGTGATCGTGTCATTCGTATGCGGCTTTGGGAAGTTTTTTTACATTTTCCATTTTCCATGCACGGTGACGTCATGTTGAAAACACCGCATGGCCCATGGATCATGTGTTTGGTGACAATATCAAATAATTCTTGATCAATTAATGGGTCTGGAATTTCGGCTGAAATTATTTGATCGATTTCTTCAGGACGGATTCTATCTTTAAGCCAAACTAAAATGTGGGCATGAGGCAAACCTCGCTTTTGCCACTCTATCGTATACAGCCAACAACGTGTGATACCAAAAATTGTATATTTAACAATAAAATCAATTAAGGATTTCAATTTTTGTTTAAACACACGTGCAGTTAAATCATGACGATGAATGGCTTGTTGTCCTGGCAATAGTAAAGTTTGTATCTCTTCCCAATTCGGATTACATGTGAATGTAATAAATAAATCCGGTCGGCCGTAATGACGTACGTAAGTCATCGCATCTTGTATGTATTCCTGCATGTTCCGTGGACTGCCGATGTAGCTTGAAGGTAAAATGAAAGCATTACCGATGTCATTGGGATTTAAATTTCCATCGATGTTTCCAGCAACAGCATCTCGTAAGTGAATATATTCTTCCGATCGTAGTTTTGCCTGGTTGAATCGAAGGAATCGCAAGCGTTCGCTTTCGACCTTAGCATACATATCAACAATGTATTGATGGAACAGCTGACGATATCGAAGGATATAATTGTCTTGATGTTGTCTAACCATTATTCGGTGTGCGTAGTAGTTCATTGAGCTAACTTTATTATTTCTGTAATCACCTAAAAAAATAAAAAATAAAATGCAATACGAAATTAAAATCTATACATACAGTAAGAAAGTAAATAGATAATTGTCAAATTTACCGGTATTTGGATCATACTGATTGATATTAAGGTGATATTCATCTTGTCCTTGCCAAAATATCAATGGATATTGTAGTGCGTCATATGAACGGTGTAGATCCGAAATCGTACTGACAGTGTTGTCTCGCCGTGTAATGTTTATAGATCTTTTGTCAACTGAATCACCAACCATGATAACAGCAACCTCATCAACAGTTGGAGCGTTGAATCTACCAGCATGTTCACCTAATGGTACTTTGTCGGCTTTTATGACGATTTGATAATTGTCATTTTGCAGTCGTGGCGAAACTCTTTTGATCAATTGAATTAGTTGATTGTGATCTTCTAAAAAATTTTCCAATAATATCACAATTGCTCTTTCCTCTGCTTGTTCAATAAAATTATACAGGCACCGAGTCGTCACGCGCTCTTCACAATCGCCCATAAAATAAAAAGGTATCGACATCTGTCAGTTTTATGACTGCCAAATAATATCAGACAAATAATTAGCAATAAATTAAAATATGACGATTTGATAATTGTCATTTTGCAGTCGTGGCGAAACTCTTTTCATCAATTGAATTAGTTGATTGTGATCTTCTAAAAAATTTTCCAATAATATCACAATTGCTCTTTCCTCTGCTTGTTCAATAAAATTATACAGGCACCGAGTCGTCACGCGCTCTTCACAATCGCCCATAAAATAAAAAGGTATCGACATCTGTCAGTTTTATGACTGCCAAATAATAACGGACAAAAAATTAGCGATAAATTAAAATTGCGACTATAATTTGAGATTTAAACTATCCTATCTCTCAAGTGCACATCGAACTGCACATGGTGTTCAAATTTTATTATAATCGGTTAAGTGGTTTAGGAGTCCATTGAGGACAAACATTGTGACACGAGATTTATATATATTAAGATATATATTGGTTATGGAAAGTTTGTTAAAGTGGTACCTGCAGAAGTACAAATGGAGATGAAGCAACCCATCACAAGTTGGTACCACAGGCGCGAGTAGCCTGGGTGGGATATGCTTTTAATGACGCCTGTAGAGCCTACCTATAAGACGTCAGATTCTGGTTAAATAATTTACTACTACTAAACAATGTATAGAATCAGTTGATATTTTAATATGATAAAATTAATAATATTTATCTCTATCCACAAGGAGAAAGGCTTACTCTTTGATAAAATCATATTTAGAGAACAAAAAGCAATATGTGAATGTCCATGGCTCAATGGAGCCATTCATTTCAGGTAATGGCATTTGGGAGGTCGTTCATATAAATCGGAAATAATAATGGTCCAAAAATGGAACCCTGAGGAACACCACAAAAAATATTTTCTGGATCCGGATTTTCTAGGTATAACAGTTGTACACTCTTTAAATAGGAGTGCTCATATTGAAAATTTGTGCAAAAACGTATCGTCAATCGTCTTTGCGATACGAAAAATTATATATGTGGTTGGTGAATCAACGTCACTCCATTCCACCACACCACCATTACACCATTACACCATTTCTGCTGACTTATGGTTTCCTCGTGTGGAGTAATGCAGCTGCAAGTTCAAGAGTTTTTATACTTCAGAAATATGCTATCCGAAATGTGCTAACAGAAACATACATATTTCTTTTTAAGAAATACAATGTGATGATATTTAAATCAGAATATATTTTAAAATGTCTTATTTATGCTAGAAGCAGTTTCGACCAATGCATTTTAAATTCAGATAGACATTCATTCACACTATACAAGAAACAAAAATAATTTAGCATTACTATCAGTTAGACTTACCCACATTCAGATATATTTTATATGTAATAGTTTCAGATTTTTTAATGGCATTTTAGTATAATTGAAATTCTATAATATCCTTATTGTAAAATATAGGTTAGTTAAGTAAGTATAGGCTATAGATCTACGAAAAACACATATATATATAAATATAAAAAATATATTGTTTGACTATTTTTTTTTCTTTAAATTTGCTTTTGATAGGTTTTTACTTTTTACTTTACTGGTTATTATCTATTTATTGCTTTTGCATTTTATTATATTGTTTTTTGTTTTTCCTTTTTCGTATTGATGTAACCCTTTTGAAACTTTTGTACTGTAATATAGTTTTTTTTTACATCCACAGAAAAGGCACGGTCTGTGTGGGGAAATGTAAAGGTGTTTTGTAAAAAAAAAATAATAAAGATTTTAAAAAAAAAATGCTGTTGTATGTTATCATCATTCTAAAACATGTTATGTTTCTGACTTTAATTGTTCAAATTAATTGAAATTCTTAAATATGAACCTAATCATATTTCTTTCAATAGGATATTGCAACTAAGAGTAAGGTAAGTTGTAGTTTTAATTATTTATAAAATGTTTTAGTTGTTATCCCTTGTAATGTCTACTGTGACAGTGTATAACTAACAACATTGACGTAATTATATTCTATATTATATTTTTGGTACAAATAAAATGGTTATGACTGCTACAGGGCATCAAAGGCATTTTTGTTTTATATAACAGGGAACATAAACACCCATTAAGTCTTCGGAAAAGTTCTCGGGACACCTTTATCATAATATTCACTATTTATTACTTGTATGACGTATTTTTATGTATGACATTTATGACATGTTATATTTTATGATTGTTCTTAATGTTAATATTCCGTTTTTTTTAAGGATATATTTCGGCTTGTAACTAATTTCACATACTCAAAAAACAATAAAAAAAATCTTCCACATTCTTCTGGTTAAAAAAACCTGTTTTAAGAGAACTTAAAACAGGTTTTTTTAATTTAGTTAGAGTGACCATTTTACTTTGAAAGTAACGTTAAATGACTGATATTCAGTTTATTCTCTCTTATAATAAATTTGTTCAATTTGATTGTAAAATATATTGTACACATCTTCTTGGGCCATTAATATAATGAATAAATAACCTTACAACAAATGCATTTCCCTAGAATTGTCGAGAAATCTTGCAAATATGTTGCCAAGAGTATACTTTATTTTTACTTTAATGCTATAGTAGCAATTGTTCACCTAGACTACACATGGAGTTGTTTAAGTGAAACATCTCTTCTCTTTTCTTGGCCCGACAACCATGAAAGAATATGTTCTGACGAGCATTCTCTCGGTATATATAAATCCCATTTGTAGATCATTCGATTAGATTTAAATGAATGAGTGACGTGCCGTCAGCTTCTGCGCAGCTGTGAATCGTGATTTTTTTTTCATAATAGGCCACGCGCGCGCATGGCGGGAAGTGGCCATTTTGAATGGATGTGACGTTCGAAAAAGGAACGCGAGCGCAACTGCCTACGCTCGGGCGTACTATACAAATTAGTCGATTTCTATGTTAATATGACTTCATTTCACACAATATTAATGTGCCATTTCTATATCAATATTCTATTATAATCTGTAATTACTGCTTGTTTCTACCGACATACAAACTATGTAGAAAAAAATTGATATAAAAAGTTCTATAATAAAGAAACTGAATTTAATTCATATAACATGATAATGATAACGAATCGATCAAGATAGCACTTTTATTATACGGACAGTGACATTACTAATAGGCATTATAAAAGTGGATAAATTTGTAGATTATAATTGGAGCCATCCATATATTACGACATTTGAAATTAGTGGGGTGAGGGGAGGCTTTGGTCTGCGTTGATGGTAGGGTGCATAATGATGAATAGATGCCTAAATAAGCACTGTTGATAAAAAATACTTATGTTAAACCGCAAACATTAGTTAAGTGTTTACTTCATGTAATATTCTAATTCGCATTTTCGTAATATAATCGAAGCATTCATTTCGATTATATTACATAGTGCGCCCACAGGATGTGATCTGGTCAGCCTCTGGTGTCATAAGAGCCGTATTGGGCGCTGGATCTTTTCCTTGATCACCATAGATCATTGATAAATGTTAACGAGAAGGTGAGCATGATCAATAAAGATATATTATACATTCTGAACACCTTTGACGGCATAATGAATGATCCGCTTAGAAAATTCTACTATTTGTCAGCTGTTTCTTTGTAAATAATCAATTATCTAGTACTTGAGCATCGTCTGAGTAAGTACAAACGGCATCCTTGTCCCTTTGAGGCATATAAATAAACGTGTCATAAAGTACGAATATTATTTTGCGCGTTTCTAGCTGGTGAGTGTAACACCCACGCGACTTCCATCATGCCTAGATAGCCTCTTTTAAATAAATTTCATTAGAAAAACTACCTATTGCAATGGGTACCATGTTATGACATTCCGAAAATGTCGACATATCTTCGCGTTTCACATCCCTTAGACCCCAGGACCACCCTCAGTTAAAAAAAATATTTACAAGTCTATATCACTTTCTTGTGGACACGATAACTGCCGTAATTTTATACCAATCACATTCAAATTGAGTCATAAAATGTAAGGGTACAATATCTCGGTCAAGTTCGTTAATGGGCTAAATTCGACTAGAAGGCGGGAAAGGAGGGGTTTTTTCGAAAAAGTGAAATTTTGGTATAACTTATTTAGTATATAAGATTTTGAATGCATTTAAATTTTATATTATTCCTTAGATAAGGGCCTAAAATAAGGTAACCATTGGTCCTAGGGGTGGGAAAACTGCTACCTTCGCTTTCCGGCGTGCCGAAATGATTTTTTTAAGTATTCAGATGAAATTTATTGTTCTTAATAAATCAGCTGATTTAATTGTATTACCATACAATTTAGAATATAATCTTATAAGAAATAAATTAATACGATACATCTTTAACGAGTTCCATGTCAAGGTGACGAAGCTAGCTAATAATTTATTTCCGTGCGAATGGGATTACTATACCGTCGACACAGGGTCAAGTTCAGTGACGGTATATGTAAAATTATTAATAGATATTTTTTTTGTGTTTTTACTTCATTGAAGCCGCATTTAGCACTATCTTTCGGCGCTGAAATCGGAGCGTAAAATTAAAATTTCACATTAGTAAAAAATTAGAAATTAGATTACTTCATAACAAACCTCTGCCGCCTCGCGGACCTAAATTTAATTTTTTAATAATTTGGACATATATTCGTAAAAATATTTCTTTTCTCGTAGTCAACAGTTCTGTAAATTACCTATCCTTTGGCACCCTCTAACTAGATCCAACCCATGATCCACTCGATGACCTGGCCTGGACTGTCCGGGTGTGAAGTGTGACATGAGGGTAGAAAATTAGAGCGCGCCATGGGACCGTTGCCTATTTTCAACATTTTCAACGGAAGCAACATTTTTTTCTAGAAAAAGATATAGATTTTTAGATTGATATGACTTTGAAAACTTAGTTTATGTAAAAACATTTAAAAACTTACTGTAAAAAAATACAGCGAAAAGAAAAGAAAAAAAAACTTTAAAAAATGTAATCGACGATAGTTATATGAGTACATAAAGAGCTCTAATATAAGTACTTAAGATATTTGAAGAGGTTAAAATGGCGGCTTAAGATATTTAAATAACTACTTAAAATATTTAAAGTGGTTGAAACAGCTTCTAGTTATCTGTTTTACTATTTTGATCGACAATAATGTAAGAGGCCTCGAACAAACTTCGAGAAGCCTAGAATAACATTTTATATTAGGGGTAAATAAATATAAAACAATAGTTCTTTTTTCAGCCATGCATTCAATAGTTCAACAGATAACTGGACTATTAAGTCGCTATTATTTTAGTAAGGGGTTTTGGGAAACTTTTTTTGAGTGAGAAATTATAACAAAAAAATGCGAAAATAAATTATCCCTACTCCCTACTATATTTTTTTAGCAGATGGTGTAAATTCGGTCAACGCACGTATTCCAATTCTGCGTTGATCGATAATGGCCTTGACACCATTACGGTGTATGGCAACAGCTGAGCGCTCACAACAAAGACATTATTACATGATTATTTTACTATTTTCATGTAAAGTTTACTTTTTTTTCTCTCGGGTACCGTGATGAATTTTTATATAGCCTTTAAAAAAATAATACTAGAAATCGCAGGACCAGTTAGCTGAATTTTTTTATGGGGAACGGTCTTGGGACAGAGTGTATAAAAAATACTTCTTTAAGAATGCATCTTTACGGAGTATTTTTAATTTTCTGCCAAAATTGAGTGTTGAGGGTTTAATTTATTTGGTGTTGAAGTGTGTTACACTCCGAGAAAAAAAAACGGTCATCTGCTTATTTCGCAATTCATATAATTACTACACGTGACTTCAAATTCAAGCCTGTCACGATGTTGCCATAAAACGTCTCAAATATTAAAAACGCAAA
The DNA here is from genome assembly GCA_020383195.1 of Neomicropteryx cornuta. Lineage (NCBI taxonomy): Eukaryota > Metazoa > Arthropoda > Insecta > Lepidoptera > Micropterigidae > Neomicropteryx > Neomicropteryx cornuta. The sequence goes on from JAHKQU010000030.1 coordinate 1,215,681, forward strand.
TATCGTAAAAACTCGTAAGAGCAGCTGCGAGGCGATTTGAATCTATCTCAAGGAACCATCTCAAACTTTTACTTGTCACGTCGGGAAATTTTTGATGCGTTGCAGTATCGTGCAAATTTTTGCATGTATCTAAATTTTCAAAAATATGCTTTATACGTATTTCTTTTTTTAACAGTTATGGCGAAATTGCCTAATATATCAACATTACCGAAATAATTCAAAACCAATTCGTATATTTCAATGTGAATTTGAGAAAATTCATGTGAAATAGTAGTTAATAAATGCTTTACTATATTAACCAAAACATTTGATCCATTTTCTCTCGGAGAAAACATTTTCCATTAAAATCTTTTAACTTTCATATCACTTTTGTTTGCTTGCATTTATTATTATGCTATCGTTTTATAACCTTACTTCTTAATTCCATATTCGACATTACAAGTATATGTAATTATCATCATTATAAGTAACATTATTATAAATAAAATTCAATTTTTGACGGTGGTTTTAGTAGGTACTCTAACCCTCCCTTCCCACCCTTTAATCTTAATAGACAATGTAAATCTAAATCTGTCGCGGTCACCTCTGATAATTTCCTCATTTCGCTGAAGCCACGGATCTATCTATCCATCGTCGTGTCTTTAGCAATGCCTCGGATTGTTAGGACAACAACTATTTACGCTATGACTGCAAAAGCGGATTCTTATATTAGTTATAAATTCGGTTTCTAATTAGAATTCGGTTTCGGGAGTAGAATTTGAATACTTAATTGTCTTCATCTATTTCTACCGCCTAGTGATCATTTTGGATAATATAATATTCAATTTCAAGAGATTCCGTCAATTTTGGTGAAGATTTTGGATTAAAAAAATCCACATTTTTGGTGATGCACCACTCCTCAACCACCAAGTAATTAGACGAGTAGTTTATAGCATTACGTATATTGAAGACTTATCTTGTACTTCTTGGAGGCTGATTTTTGAATTTGATTTTCATTTTTAAAATATAAATAAAATGTGTTCAATTTTATTTTTCGCCTCGCGATCGATACGATTTAACCGAAAAATAGTCCATACTGTAAAATGAAAAATGAAAGTGTATTCTTAGCAAAGTCATACTTTTAAATTTTATTCTTATTTTAGAGACAATTAACGCACACTCCATGGACCACCGATCCATGGCTAAGGATTTAAGGTCAAACACAGTGGCTTTACGATGTTTCGATTGAATAATAAGGATGATATTAAGGATGCCCTTTGTCTTAAATAATGCTATATATTTCATCTAACAACTGTTTTGTTAAGGTGAGCTTGTTGGGGACACGCGACTTTTCTTACAAAAACAGTGCGTCACAAAATGATAAATCGACTTCTCGTAATAGGTTAGTTAAAAAAAAATGATTGTTAATATATTTTAATGAAACATAGTTAAATTTGTAGTTTTATTAAATCAACCATAACACTGTATTTTATTTTTCGATTCTTGTATTCGATCAAAACGATATTCGCGTTTAAAATTTTAATAAAATGTAGATTTTTCAAGTTCCTAACTTTTAAACAAAGTAGAAATACTTACTTCATTTATGATAACTCAGATATCTAGTATATCTTTTTCCTATATCAACAATGTAACAAAAATAACCGGGTTACTTTAAATTTTAAATTTAAATTTATTTTTGGTTTTACGTAAGATAAGTTTTGATACGTTTGGTTTGGTTGATTGGGATACGTTTATTTAACAATACTGTCACGTATCTTGAAAGGTTAGATGGTATGATGGGTTACGGCAACCGCTGGCTTTCCAATAAAACAAAATACCATATTATCTCGGATATTATGTCCAGGAGGAGCATTGCGAGTGAATCATGGTGTTAACTTTGCCTCGCGTGATGCATTGCGGCAACAGTTTTGCATAATTTAAAACGGGACATATTCTTACGGAGGGGACGAGAAACCGCCTACACGCAAGACGTCTCGGCGACTTATTTCAAGATTAGCCTTACTTTAACTCATTAAGCCTTTTCTTGTACATTTTGTCAGCCATAAAATGATTATTAAATAAATAATCATTGGCCTTTTTCTAAAACCGTAAATGTAAACCGCTCATTGTATGAGTGTGAAATATTAATAAAAAAAATCTGGTAATCGACGCGTTCGCACATTTAAAAAAAAGATGTTAAGATGCTAGATTATATTTTACTTTGAGAAAGTAAAATTTGCTCTTCTCAGAATCTTATTTAGTACAAATCGTTTTAGATAACCGAAAAAGAAAGTATTTTACTTACATTTAATAAATACACTCACAAAATCTCTAATAATTATAATAATAATATTTATTTATTCTTTTCTGAGTACATGCTTTAGAATAAATTCATTTCATTATACCTATTTAATTAGTTTACAATTATACATATTATACATACGTTTTACCATGATAATTTTAGTTTAGGTTAGTTGATGAGAGTTTAGTAATTATAATGATATTTCTATAAAATGCATTTTATACAACAATATTAAAAAAAATATATCATGTCAAAAGCACATTATTTCACATCATCGAAGGTATTGGTAATTAAACTTCTGTTTTAAAATAAACTTTACAATAAGTTTATGTCTTAATACATCATAAGACGCTTTAATCATTATTTTTTTTCAAAAATGTTTGAAATACATACTATAACGATGCTATAACGTAAATTTATAGACTAAAGTTTAATGGAGTACATATTGATATGTAGGTTAAGTATAGTTTAATATTATTAAACTAATTAATGATTAATTTCTATGTGTTTATTGATATGCAAAAATAAAGTTCACAATCACAATCAATCACAATGTTCAGTTTTACCAAAAGTACCTACATAGTCAATTCAAAGGGCATATTCTTGAATTGCTTTCGAAATAATAAAAATCTTAGAGTACATATTTATGTTCATACATTATATTTATTTATCTTTATATATACTCGTATAGTATACTAACTGTTCAACCCCGGGCTACACCCCGGGTTGGCAGCTAGGCCCTGCAGGCGGCTTTGATGGCGCGCGAACAACTATTCACTAAATCCCATTCGATGCTGTAACAATATTTCGTTTTGGAAATCTTTCCGTCAAACAGTAATTCTTTTTTTGATCGAACATTACCATTGCCGTTTCTATAAAGAGAAAATAAACTAGCTGTCAGCCGATTGGGCGTATGCCAGTCACGGCGGGTAGCCTTGCTTGGAGAGATCTATTTTCCATTGAGTAACCGGCGAAGGCAGTTGGTGCCCTCAGAGCAGTCCTGGTATAGGTTCTACCCTCCCGACTTAAGTTCGGTAAGTGCTTCTCTTTTATTTCGAGTTGGGAGTACCCTCAACCTTCAAGGCGTGGAGGTGCCGTCGAGTAATTGATCGGTTCCTGCCCTTACGGGTGTGGTCGTTCCCCGTTTTTAAAGCCTTCACTGGGAAAACCATATTATTGTGTTAAAGTTGTGTTATTGATTAAAGTAAGGGTAAAGCAATAAAAGTATCACTGCTATTCTGTGTTGACCTCTTTTTTCTCCCAGCTCTATTCGTGTTTGTTTTGTTATTGCCCACTCCCTGAAGGTGAATCTTAAAGTAGTCTCGTTATTATGCCTATGTTATATAAAGAAGCTACTCGTAATAATGCCAACTTTCGAGATTCTATGACGAACGGTTTAATAGTTCCATACAAACTTCAAACCCCCATTACCCCCCCCCCTTAATGGTGGAATTTCATGTTTTTTTTAATTCACAAACTTAATCGAATATGCTCCCGACAACTTCTCAAACTCGTCATCGCAATCGGACTAACGGTTTAGGAATGCATAAAGGACAAACAAGCAGAAAGAGTTGAGAAAATAAATCGCGACTAATTTTCGACAAAACTAATTTATTCTAATTTATTATTATTAAAAAAACTATCTATTTAGGGTGTTTATTATGTGAGATGATTGAAACGCAATGTCGATGAACGTTTGTAATCTTCCGGCACCATCGCCTTTATTTACATATATCCCAAGTTGAGAATACTTCAACAAATGATTGTACTTAAAAAACTAATAACAATTGTAAAACAACGGAATAATTGGAAATATCAATGAATAAAATATAGATCAGGTACAATAGAAGTCGTCGGCGCATAATGCGCGCGTACGCCGTTTCAATGCGCGCCTGCGCAGATGCCGACCAATCAGATGCGCCTGGCAGCGATCGCACGTCGCCGGCAAAACGACGCTGCCAGCCGCAGTCCAAATATGTAGCGCCGCTAGACACCTAAAATAGTTTATATTAACATATAATCTTAAATTACGCATACCTATAAAAAATTTACAAATAAGAATATTGCTAGGTAATGTTTAGTGATTGCATTTTTTCCGATCCTACTTTAACTTTGAGATATTGTGTTTCTCTTTGTGTTATTTATGTTTGTTATTTTATGTTTAGCTTATTTATTTTTCATGTATTTGTTTTTTTTTTTTTTTTCTCTTTCTTTTAAATCTGATTTTAATATTGTATGTAAATTTGGTACGCAATTTTGTAACACTTGCCACAAAGTTTTTTTTTGAGTAAATACTTTATATAAAAAAAATATGTATTTAGGTTGAGAATTTAATAAAATTGAATGCGCAATCTAACATGTGTTAAGTACTACAGGGATACTTTTTAACCACTTCTGAGGATAACCCCATTTATCAATTTAACCGCTGTCGGCCAAGAGTATATATACAATTCGTAGCGAAGTAGAATGGAGGAAAACACGACTTTTGTTGCAGCACTGCGCTACTTGGATTAGCCATCAGACTACCGTCGCCTCGGGACGCTACCGTCGTCGTCTGCCATGACGTCACAGAGGCCGACCACGACTCGTTCACGTTCCTCGCATTAGGCAGATTACGCTGCCGCGAGTCTCTCTTTGTCATTTGAGGGGTTCCGTAACAGATCGATTGAGCAACATTGAATAGGGTAAAATTTAAGGAAAAAAAAATTGAATAGTTGAATCCAGACGTCGTCTCCAGAATTGCAATGGCAATGGCAAATGCTAACACATCTTTTAAAATCAAAAAAAGTCCAGAAACGCGTCATGTGGCAGTGAAACGTGGAAATAAACGCAAAGAGATAAAGACGTTTGAGACATGGTTCTCAAAGGAGGATGGAAAAGATTAACTGGACAGAGAAAAAGTCTAATGACTAAGTGCTGAGAGGATAAAAGGTGTATATTAAGAACCATTAAAAACAAAAGATGAAAGACGATAGAGTACTTGATACTTAACCTTGCTCAAGCGAAGAAAAAAGTTGATGTCATGCCCTATCTTTGGCAGAAAAGAGGAATGGCGGTTACTCCACCGACAAGAACGTAGCTCTTAGATTATATAGATACACATACACAGATACACATACACAGATATAGATACAGATAAACATACACCGGACGCTTATTTACGAAACTAATATGGATCGCGGGTATAGTTTTGGAATGGTCATGGGTAAAAGGATCTTAACGGTAAAAGGAACATGGTTAAAGGATCTTAGCGGTAAAAATATAATTGATAAAAGTATCTTAACGGTAAAAGGATTATATGTAAACAGTATTTTGACGGTAAAAGGATCTTAGCTGTAAAAAATCATGGGTCAAACGATTTTAGCGGTAAAATAATCATGGGCAAAAGGGATCTGAAAGGTAAAAGGATTATGGGTAAACAGATCTTAACAGTAAAAGGAATATGGGTAAAGGATCTTAGCGGTAAAAATACAATGGGTAAAAGTATCTTAACGGTAATGTAACAGTATTTGACGGTAAAAGGATCTTAGCGGTAAAAAATCATGGGTCAAACGATTTTAACGGTAAAAGAATCATGGAGTAACAATAACTTAACGCTAAAAGGATCTTAACGGAAACTTAACAAAACTAAAATAGCACCATAACAGAAAAAAAAACTGTCATATGCAAAAAAAAAAATATTATTCGAAATCGCTCAAGCCTACCACAGTAATAGCAAATATATATTAAAAAAACTTACACATAGAATTAAAAGCGTCCTTTTTTATAATATGAAGTCGTTTAATTAGGTAGAAACAGTGAAAATTCCTAGAAGTTGTAAACATGAAAACATAAAGAGTATGTATTGGTAAACAATGCATTATTGCTCGCGATGTAAATAGCATTAGTATAGCATACTCCACTCGGGCCAAATGTCAAGATGAACGGACGATGCGCTCAAAGTAGATTGCCCTATAAGGAATGCATGTAACTATGTGTATACCCTTACAGAGCGGTCTAGTTGCGAGCTGTAATGAAAACTGTATTACGATCAACGGCACGAGTCAAAACACACCTTATTTTTTGACCCCACTCAATATACGCAAAACTTGCAAATATACGCTTTTGAGAAATCGTACACATTACATATGGCGTGTAAATAAAACTGTTCAGCAAAATTAAAATCGTCACTAAGTTATATTCATTCCAATACAGTAAAATTTAAAACTGCTATAATTTGGATTTTTTCGTCAACCACCTACATCGCTCTGCATTTAATAAATCCAATTGCTTATTCAGACAATTTGTAATGAATTCATTACTTTTACGACCGAATGGGTTATGAATGAAGGAAAATAAAATAAATATATAATCCTTAGAATTAATTATTATAATTACTTCAAGATTTATTAATACTATGGCACAAATTCCGGCAGATTGACAAGAAAGGTGAGTCGGCAAAGCTTCCGTTTAATATTGCAATGTTATCGCACTCTTGTGACAAACATCATTGGCTTTATTACTAGCAAAGTAAAATACTTTTAATATTTACACAATTATTACAATACTTATGAACACGGTTTAACTTGTTTGTCGTGATTTTTACGTGCTGTCACTTTAACAACGAAGTAACGCGACTATGCATTAGGCTGTAAATATTTTGCAATTGATATTTTCCTTTAGATCTACGCAGTTTAGGGGAGATTGGAATTAGAAATTCACGATTTTTTGTATTGGCATTGAAATATAAAAAGCGACAGCCGACCTTAAGAAATGCATGTCACTTTTTATTCTCTCTATGACTGAGTCGCGTCAGCGCGAGACGCGATACCGGCCGTAGAAATACCAACCATTTAACCGTTAACTATTCCATTTTATATATTTTTATTACCTACATTTAGTAGTTTCTAAATTGTAATATCCTAGCAATACAAGTTATATTAACTTCTGTTTTTCTGTTTGGGCTAACAATTTTAATAATTTAAAGTATTTCCCTATTAAAATGTTACAAATAAAAATATTCTGTGTGCATTAAGTGCGTTACTTGGTTACTTGTTACATGTGGTAGTGAGATTATTGTGTAAAATTTGTTTTGCGAAGATGCAAACATAGTTATATCATATATAAATATATATAAGTAAATTAATTTAGATTACTTGGGTAGCACTCACAATAATTATTACACAATTCATTTAAACTCTCCTCTCGTATTTTCGGCTAAGTTTGGTATTTTAGGTAGTTTTCATTAAAATGCTACCTATTGCGATCAGTATCATATCATTGACTTTCGGAAAATTTCAACATATCTTCGCGTTTCACATTCCCTAGAACCCAAAATTACCTTCAGTTAAACAGTTTATATATCCCTATCCATCTATCTATATCACTTTCTTGTGGACTAACTGCTAAATTGTACACCAATCACATTCAAATTGATACATAAAATTTAAGGGCACAAATTATCGATCAAGTTCGTTAATGGACAAAATTACACCCGGGGGGCGGGAATGGGGGGTTTTTTTCATAAAAGTCAAATTTTGCTATAACTTTCTTAGTACATAAGATATCAAATTCATTTAAATTTTATAATAATGCTTAGATAAGGGCGTAACACTTATCTTAAAAAACTATCAAGGTAGCATCAACCATTGGTCCTAGGATTTGAAAAAATTGGTTTTTCAAAATTCAAAAAATTAAACCGAAGAGGCACAGAATCAAATCCGTTCCTACAACTTTAGTTTGAAATAATTTTTGATATGAGCAACCCTTACGATTAGGGATGACTAAAATGTTTTACCACTTCCGGTGAAATCTACCTCTGTTTTCTGGCGTGCCGAAAGGATTTTTTTTGGATTAGCTTCGATTTATTTCTATATAGCCGATAGACAACACTTTCGTGATAGCTTGCTTACATTCTTGCGTAATTAAATGAAGAAGTTATGTATATGTTAGATATATAATATTTAGAGCCTTGAATACATGAATGGCTGTTTTGAAACAATGTCGAAAAAGTATGTCACGGAATTGACCCATTACGTTAGTTTCATACTTCGCTACCTAACCGACATAGATTCCTCTGTCAAAAAATCTCGATCTATAGATGGATCAAATATAGCGACTCGACCGTGATCCGCGAGACGTTAAGATCTACGCGTATGAAGTGATTTCGGGCGAAGATAAATGTTGAGCGATCGATGGCGCGCCGAGGACAAATATACCACGAGATGTGCGCAGACGCAGGCCACTCTTAAGGCGACTACACACGCGAACGTAGAAACACCTTTGGACGATTCTGACCTGCGAATCGTTGCCTGCAAAAAGGTGCCCTGTACGATGAACGGAAAGGTGTAAACTCTATGACGAGCATAACGGCGCTTATAACATATACCACAGCCTACCATTGTGTATGAAATATTGATAGCATTTAGTTTTTTGAATAATAACTGACGTTTTTCTGAATTCTCTTATTTTATTCTCGATTTGGTAACATACAGGTATGTAAATTCGTTATATACTCGTATATGCACGTATCTGCAGGATAAATCAGAGAGCAGCTGGACATATTGGGAACGTTCACTTTCAAATATCTTGTTCAACCATTTTAACCAAAGCCAAATTAGTAAACCGGATTATTCTTCTCAGTATACTATTTGTGTATGTCTTGTTACTTAACTCAGTCGGCCTTTAAACGGGTAAAAATGACCGGGCCAGATTTGACCCACTGGGTATTCGAATCCGGAACCTCTGAATTTAGAAGCAGGTGCTTATACCACTGCACCACCAGGCCACCTGATGTTTCATGATGGGTAAATATATAAATAAATAGGGCCTATGTGGGCGTATTCCTTTCTTACTCGCGTATATCACAAATTCTGGACAGTTATAATTCTTAGTATTGGTACTAAATCCGTTTTAGTGGTTAAATAACATTTGCATATTTACTAGGCAAACACATACCTACATAGATCCGTATTATAAAAGGTCGTAATAAATTATAACTTTAGCGAGTGACCGGTGACGTAACGACATCCTCTTAAAGTTATCAGACTGTGATCGTGTCCACGGAACATATTAAACCCCGTCCAGGACATCTATTCTCTCGCACGGATGTCCGATCTTCGCGTTCTATGACTCCTTTTAAGAGTTTTATCGTATCAAACATAATACACACCTACTGTATAAAATGGCGACAAGTAGGTTTATAAATATCATATTTATTAATTAAAAATAAATAAATAAATGGTAAACAATATTGAAAGTTTAACATGTTAACAATTTATTCTAAAGTAAAAAAAAATCTTATCAATACACATATATATAACAAAGTCGGGTTAGTTACACCGTTTATAACTCAAGAACGGCTCGACCGATTTTTATGATCTTTGATTTGTTGGGTTTGTCTCCGCCCCGAATAGTAGAATATATATTAAAACATACGTTTTTTTTTTAAGAAAATTCATTTTCCTGTACATTTCATATGGAACGGCTTTGGAATATTATTTTCAAACGGTAAGTTGCATTCAAAGGTTATTGCATTTGTCATTGTGCGCGCATCGATAAATGTTTCATTATGTAATTTATTATGATTATTATGATGTACTTAATTCATTTTGAGAAAAAAAATGAGTTTAATTCAGCCAATAAGTTAATTTATTGATTTTGAGGCGGTATGAAGTTCATCGGGTCAGCTTGTATTCAAATAAAAAGGGAATTTATTCAAATAAAATACATGCATATGAAATATAAAACACACATTATAATAAATAGAAACAATATTAATAATTAATATATATAAAACATATTATGTAAACTACAAATATATATAAAATATGATGTAGTCGCTAAATATATAATAATGTGACCATAAATATGCACTTGCATATTTTTGATATTTCAGAAGCAATTCAAGAATATGTTCTTTGAATTGTCTAAGGCGTATTACTAAAGGTAAAGTAGGTGCTATTAGGTAATTGGCGCAGTAATATATACACATACACATTGTAATGTGTATAAGTTCAATAAAACTAAAGCACGTTTGGTTAAACGAATGATACAAATAAATGAAATAATTAAAATAAATACTTAAGTTTAATATCACGGAATAACATCAGGTTCTAAATATATTTGTAAGATTTCAATATATTTTTTCTACCAGCATCTACAGAACCGACTGCACTTTGATTAAGAAGTAATGTACTATACCTGAATTTAGTTTCTACCGCGACACGGATATTATCTAGTGCGGTAGGAAATAAATCACCTGGCTATTAGCATACGATGGACAATAAATGTTAATATTAAAATGACTGATACACAATGACTTATTTGTCTTTATCGCCCCTCAAACCCGCAATCGTACCGAATATTATAATAAATTCATAGATAGATTAAACTTAAGTTCTTAAATATTACATTTAAGATCTGGTCTAATGCAAACACAATTTTATATCCGTGCATGAGCGTCGCACGCACATTTATTGCATTGTCCGTCGGGACATAGTAAAGCTTATTTTGACCTCGACTGTAGGTAAGTTATTTATTTATTTATTTATTTCAGAAAACAACAGCTATTACAAAAATAAAGTTACCATAAAACCAATACCTACCCTTTTGAGTTTCTGACAGCCAAAACTGTGTTTTTGCCGAGACCATTGCAATGTTTTGTATAAACAAAATGTAAATACAGGCTGAAGTTAAAGTCAGCGGTACCTTTTAATGTGTGTTTTTGGACATAAAATAAAACAACTTGTCTATTTTTATTCAACAAAAAATAGTCTATAAAGAAAAAATAGAAAATAGTCTCTTAGAAAGAGTCCTAGAAACAGTTTAAAAGTATGGTTCAATAAAGTATTTATACTTTATGAATTTTTTTGTTAGCTATACGAAAACTTTGCCAGAATCACCCCTTTAAAAAGGACTTTTAAGTTCATCTTATATATTTATTGCAGTTTATGTTAATTTTAATTAATGAATAGGCACTAAGTGTCATTTATTAATTTGTCTAACCTATTAAATTAACATACGATATGGCAAAATTTCAAGTAATCCAGTTTAATTTCAACGTACTTCACACACGATCTTAGCGCTGTCCTCTTATTGCCGCCGTTCGATCATCGCTTGGACTGTATCTTTATGATTCGAGACATTTGCTTACGGGTTGCCAACATGCCGCGGGTACACCCACACATTCGAAAAAACACACTCGCACACCGTACTCGTCGGCGGCAGATATGAACTGGCCAATAGCATTGTGTTATGTTCGTATTAGGAATGTTACATACGACCTTTTTAGTTGTAGACTAGTTTCGTAATTCGCACACTCGCGCGCACTGCCTTTCAAATTACAATATTGCAAAAAAAAAATTAAATACCGCGTGCACCATTTCAATTCTTGGCTGTATGTATTCAATTATTTATTTATTTTATTTAGATGGCCAAAATTGTCTACCTTTTTAGTTACAATCTACTAAAAAATGTCTTATATTTGACGCTAACATAACTAAAGAAATTGTTTTATTGATTCTAAGAACGCTATGTTGGTGCCACCATTATTAAACACTGCACAAGATAATAAAAAAAAACAACTTTCAAATGATTTGCGAAGTCTCGCTAAGATTTAATGAGGATGAAAATATACAGGCTGTATTTATATTCACTGATATCCTTTTAGGGGGTTTGATCTATATCGACCGGTCTCACGAAAGAACCTAACTTCGAAAAAAAATTCATTCTAAAATATTTATTTAATTAAAAAAACTTAGCTTTTCTTCAAAGGTCATTCCCCATGCGTTTAAACCGCCTTTTCAAACGTTAAAACAATTTCTTTGAAATTTTGTCTTCGTTTTTTTCTCGTAACTGGGAAACATTTTTCTAATATTTTTTGCTCGTTAACGTTTGATTATTGATCTTTATCAACCCACTAAAATGACATCAGTGAATATAAATACATCCTGTATATCGACAACTAACCGGTCTCGTGAAAGAAAAAAAATAGTTTTATTTTTCGAACCAGTTACAAAATTTCATAAATCGCTATAATTTCCTGCTCCTAGACCAGTCTTCGTTTAGCTGTTGAAGAAGGGGCCACGGAGCTCCGAAACGTCCAGCAGAGGTACTCACCCAATCTCTATCTTCTACTTTTTCTCCATCTGTTGACTAACAATAGTAAAATTGTATAATGTATTGCTTAAATACCGTATTTACTCGTAGATGACGGCGACCTAACGTAAGGAATCATCTATATATAGGATGTTTTTTTTAGAGGCGTGGTTTTCAATCTGGCACTACTTTTTCGTAGTTGGTGTTTTTGACAGCTGTCACTTGATTTATGCTCAGTTTGGTTTGCCATTTCATAATGAATAGACTTACTCCTGAACAACGTTTGCAAATAGTGAATCGCGTCGTGGGCCTGTGGCGTGGCCTCCAAGATCGTGCGATTTAACACCGCTGGACTATTTTTTGTGGGGTTATGTGAAGTCGCTTGTCTACGCAGATAAGCCGGACACGATTAACGCCTTGGAAGAGAATATTCGGCGCGTTATTGCTGACATACGGCCCAACTTGCTGCAAAAAGTGGTTGAAAATTGGGCCTCTCGGCTGGAATTTGTTCGAGTCAGCCGCGGCGGCCACTTACCCGAAATCATTTTTAAAACATAATGGCAAACCCTTATCTTTATAATAAAACTAAATACTTAGCCATAACATCAAATTATATGCGTTTTATCTCACCTTGAAAACCACGCCTCTAAAATCATCATCCTATATATATATATATATATATCGCCCACCCAACACTGCTAGTATTTTATTGGTCCTTTGTATCCCTGATTCTTTTCCGTTATACAGACTGTATTTAAATGCACTGATATCATTATAGGGGGTTGATATAAACCAATCATCAAAAAATATTGGAAACTTATTTCCCAATTTCGAGAAAAACGAATTAAAAATTTCAAAGAAATCGTTTTAACGCTTGAGAAGGCAATTGAACGCACGGCGCGAGATCGGGTGGTGACCTCGCGAAGTACTTCGAAGAAAAACAAAGTGTTTTAATAATATCATTATTTTAGTATGTTTTTTATTTCGATATTATTATAATACATCCTTTATATAAGAGAGTATTATTATTTATTTGTCGGTTTATTTATTTTTATTTTTAAACGGTACTCCAACAAAATATTGAATATATAACATTTTTACATTAATTTTACACTTACGTAAGAAAAACCTAATCAATATTCAAATAAAAATAGAACACCGCATGCATATAAAAGATAAAACACAGATTATACTAAATAGAAATAATATATTATATAATAATACATACACTATAAATATGGATATCATATGATAACATACAAATAAATATATGATTGGCGAATATATTATATTAGAAGTTAGTATTGGAGATTGTTGTGTGTAAGTATATTATACTATTTTTAAAGGCACTTTTTGTCCATTACTTGATTAATGCTTACTCTGATATAATTGTAATTAATATGTGCTATACATATGAGTATCGCCATGTCATAATAAATATTATCTATAATTACGCCTTCCTATATTAATTGCTGGTTGTAAGAATAGTGAGTGCACGATTGTCAGATGAATCAATAATTGAGAACAATGCAAAGTAGCGTTCTAAATTTCAAATATCGGCCTTGCCCAATAGCATAGCGTGTCGCAACGGCCGCTGCGCGCACGCATATTTGTCGCGATTTTTCGACGCCGCCGGCACAGGAGCATTAGGTTAGGGACATACACGCGCGTACTGGTCGATTTAATAGTTTATATCATCGGTGTGTAACTACGGCCGTTATTCAACCACTATCGGTAAAACATATTTCGTTAAAAAAAATATATAGATTGCCGACAACAGGCTTAGAATATTTTAATAAAACTGTGGACCGAATCGATTTGCATGGTTCTTAGATAAAGGTAGAAAATTCACTCAGTTAAAAATATCTTTTTTTTTTATAATGATTACAAACTGCACTATAAATAAATTAAATCATTTTTAAATTTGATTAAATGAAATAAAGAATAAAATTAAAATTAAAGAACAGTTTATAACAAACATCGAAGGGGCGGTAGGAATGAGTATGTGTTAAATAAATATTATGTAGTTTATGACGAATAAATAAAATAAAATATAGCTATAATATTTTCATAGATGCATACCTACATATAGAAAAAATATACATCATTAGTAGATATTATATCTAATTCCTTTTTTATAAATATAATATTTATAGGAAATATTATAATAAATAATATTTTAATACGAATATAAATAGTCATGAATATGTAACATATAATTTATGATATTTATGGTGTATACTTAGTATATTATCATATATTATTTATACGATAATATATTGGAATTGATATATTAGGATAATACACACACACAAACATGTCCATGCCACAAATGGCCACTACACACTATAGAGGTTCTTCGTGTTACATACCACTCACTTCACACACAGTACACATTGTTTAAGTTTGATTTATTAATTTGATGTTTTCAACCATCTTTATATTTGGTACATTTTTCTGGCCATATAAATGTAGTATTAGAGAATTATTTTCTTGTATCGCTGTTTTATACATTTATAAATAAGTAATCTAAGCAAATCGGTATTTTTAAAGACAGTATAAACGTCTATGAACCCCCAGCTCAATTTTTGGTTGTAATATGTAGGTTTAGTTTAAATAATTAACATCTCGTCTTAAACACAAACTTATTCACTCTCACACTCACCCTCACTTCTCTCACACCCACACCTAGTTCACTACTAACGTTTTATCTAAAATGTATATATTTTTGGTTTTTCATTCGTTTTAATTTAAACTATGCGTGTAAAAATGTTCATGGCGTCATTACGTTATTGTTCATGTTTTGACGTAATAAAATAAAATAAAAACCTAAATCTAGCTGCGGACGAACCGCTCTATGAAACGCCTGTCGCCGGCGGGCGGGCGGGTATGTTCACACCTTGCGCTGTCGGGGTCGCGGTTCCACTTCGACCCCAACATCGCGGTCCAGCGCCGTGATAGCATCTCGGCGTTGCAGCATCCGCGACCGCCTCGACAAGGGTATCGAGTTGCAGACATCGCGGATCTACTCTACTCTACTCTCCTATAGGTGATCTATGGCGGCGCGCGCGCCCACGTGTCAAAATTCCTGGACAGGCGACAGCCTATCACCGGGAGTGGCGAAGGATGCATATACACTACGTATTTATGTATAATTTTCATTGCTTTGCTATTTATTTATGTATTATGACAAATTTAAGTTGACAATAAATCCTTTGTTGATTTGAAGTAATACTTTTGTATGTGTGTATGATAGGATCCTGAGTAAGTAACCTTAAATGGTCTTTCAAGTACGACATGTTCTTTAAGGGTTACAAATATGAAATTTTACTGCATAAAGAAAGACATCATTTTATTTTAATTTGTTATATATATAAGCGCATCGTTATAAATTCATTTAATAAAAAATAAATAATATATTATTTTTCACTATGGATTTGACCTTTTAGTACGGCCACAACGTATCTATTCGAGGAATTTAATTATTTTCAATGTTCGCAATCTTTTACAAATAATTTATTCACACATCTTAAATCCAATTCTCCAAATCTTAAATATAGACTTTAATGGATTGCAGTCAACTAATTTATTTTGCACTTTGCACTTATAAACATTTCCCTTTTTCCCCTTCCTTCCTTTTCCTTTTTTTCCACGTTGTCTTACTATTACATTTTGTTTTTCAACTATAACCTTCTTGTTAGATTTAAATGTGTAACACCTAATCGGCCTTACAATTGTTAATATTGTATTTTTTATAAATGTAACGCTGTTAGTTTACCGATGAATATAAATAAATAGAGGTCTAATACAGAATGTATACAAAAAAGTTTTCTGTTAAACTCAAAATACCTGAAATATCAAACTTTTTATTTCATATGTGTTTAAATTAATAATCGCGACCAACAATGTCACACTTTGTGGGCGCATCTGGGAAACTAAATCATTATATTGACTCGCCGTGAGCAGGATCAGATGATCGTAAATGGTGTCGTCGATACTTAGAATCCTTGGCGATACAGCGAGCCACGTTAATGTATGCGCGATCGCATGCTGTGAGGCTGTGAATGATCTATTCTGAACCGGGCCTGCTTTTTGACATTCTGATATCTCATGGACTCACCCAATAACGTCCGTTATTAGCTCAGCCGGCCAAAACGAACATTCTAATCAGATAGTAATATATATTTTATAAATTTTGTAAACTACGAAAAAAAAAAGAAAAGAAAATAGAAAAAAAAATACATAAAACATTTAAAAAATTAACGTAATGAAAAAGTTACATAACCGTTTGATTCCGCAATCAGAATTTTTTGTTGTGAGTACCCCATTAGGAGTAATTAAATTCTACAAATAAATAATATGGCAACTCACCCTTCTGAGTAAAAAAAAAGCTGCTTTTATCGACTTTTTCATATTGAACCCTTTTCCATTACCCGACCAAAACAACATCTTTTCCGATATGTTAAGAATTAAGTTTTATATACCTACTCAGATTATCAATTGGCAATTTAGCCAATCTTGGAATTGTCGGATGTCCGAAATAAGTTTTTTTTAACAACTGAATTGAAAATAATGTCTTTCAGCGTCCCATTAGTACGGAAAAATGTCACCAGCAACAGCGCTCAGCTGTCAGTTGATTTGGCGGCTGGGCCTAATCAGCGTGCATCCTTTTTGGGCAGGGTTGAGTCTTGAGTCGACCGGCCGCTGGCCTAGGCTGAACAAAGGGGAATCCGGTTTGTTTGTTTGTGGGCAAGCTTTGCTTTACGACAGTCGCCGTTACTCCCACTCGCCGCCGAGACGTCGACCAACAAAGTGTACCTTCGTTCGCGGCATCCAATAAATTTACGAAAATTTTTGTGCCTTTACTGAAATATTTAAATATAAAACGTGATCAATACTACAATGCGTATAAAAAATGGTTAAATAAACTCGGTAATATGTATTTAATTAGTAAATAAATATCCTAACAATCACCAAATAAACTAAATAAATAACTTGAAAAAAGAGTAAAATACTGGCTACTATATAAAATTTCTCTCAACACAAAAATTAATTACACAATCACTCAATTATTTCACATCACCCGGCGTGATATCAACTAACCATACACACACACAACGCAACGATGTGCAAAATCCTAGGCACATATAATGAAAAATTCAGCGCAATTGATATATTCCAAGACAATAAAGCATGATTTTATGCATGAAATTCATAGCGTTGAGTTATAATAATAATAATGTAAATGTATAGGGCTGTTTTTTTTAGAAGCGTGGTTTTCAATCTGGCACTACTTTTTTCGTAGTTGGTGTTTTTGACAGCTGTCACTTGATTTATGCTCAGTTTGGTTTGCCATTTCATAATGAATAGACTTACTCCTGAACAACGTTTGCAAATAGTGCAAATTTAGAAAAAATCTCTCTAAATTTTTTTTAAATCACTCCAAAATAAAGTAAAAATCGCATCGTGGGCCTGTGGCGTGGCCTCCAAGATCGTGCGATTTAACACCGCTGGACTATTTTTTGTGGGGTTATGTGAAGTCGCTTGTCTACGCAGTACTACATTGTCTTGTGTACTACATTACATATTGTTTTATTAATTTGATGTTCTCAACCATGCTTATAATTGGTACATTTTTCTAGAAATCTAGTATTAGAACAATATCTTCTTGTATCGCTCTTTTGTACATCAATAAATAAATAATATATTGTTATATATACGCTCACTTACATCACGCACATAAATAAAAAAATATTCATTATATAATAAGTATAGTATTATTTACCTAATAAGTACACCTGTAGTGTAGTGTAGTTTACCTGTAGTGGTCATAATAAGGAACCTTTATGGAAAATGTGACTTGTTTAAATGCAATTATACTACACTTAGATTAATTAGAAATATGGATGTTTAAATAAAAAATAAAAAATTAGATGTACTTAATAATAATAGCATTAACTGTTACAATTTCATAGTTAGTAAAGAACTAACTCCTAAGTACTTGCTCGGATACTTAATGCACGGCGATTAAGGAAATAAATTTTACCTTAGAACAGATATTTACATCTAGTTAGGTAAACATAGTACCAGCTTACTCGACACTACCTAGTATGCTGAGTTCACTTTAAAGATAAACATTTTATGGTGCCCTTAACAGAAATTGTGTTTTAGTTTTAGAAAAATCTTGTTTTTTCAACCCAGGCCAGCCCGATGTTGAACAGCTATTATAAACATGTACCTAATAAGAAGGACGCGTATTATAAATATAATAATTAAACATAAATTATTATACCCTTAAAAAACATAGATCTATTTCATGCCCAGAAATTGAACTACTTTTGTTCGACAACAAACAAAAAAAAACTGATCTAAAATGGCAAAAGAGTCTTAAAAACATTTTAAAATATGGTTACCGTACCTACAAATGTATTGACGACAATGAACCACGGGTAGGTCCCCGCGAGCAAATATTGTAATGTGGGTCAATTGGATAGGTCGCGCGCTACGCGCACCAAACGCTCAATAGAGTATTTATATTATTTTATACGGATTTTTTTTAGCTATATGAAAATTTGTCAGATTCATGCCCGGAATGACCGCTTAAAAGGATAAGGCTGACTGTAAATTCACCTTGTTTTATCAGTGTTGGACTTAGCTGCATTTTGTTAATGCGTTTTAGTGCGACAGTGTAGAGGACCGGGCGTGTGCCTGGCAAAGTAAGCGGTTAGCCGTTCGGTCGAGAATCGCCGAGGCATTTCTCAATAACCTTATGCGTTATATTTTATAGTAACTTCGACGTTTAGTTGGAGTTACGTTTTATTTATTAACGTTTATATCAAACGGAGCTGACGGTTGATCTCAAACGCATCAATCACTCGACACGGGCGGAGTCTGTGCTGGACCACGTGAGGAGTCTTGTACATTTGGACGGAAAACTATCATAGATTTACTTACATCTGAAAATAATTGCTGTGATATACAAAAAAATATATATATCTGAAGTTTTCATGACTGAAGGTTACTCAGAGGAGGTTCCTAAGATATCTTTATCTACGTAGGTATAGATATTATTTTGATTTTTTTTTTCCAATCAGAAGTTGTATTAGGGATGTTAGGCATTAAACACATTCGAGTTTAAGCGGCAAGTCCATACATTGTTCTATTTTTTTTAAGATATTCGCGGATTTATCGACAATCCCATAGTACTCGGAGAGATTGGTTTGACCAGATCGCAGAAGCACGCATGTCGCACCGACGGATGTTCGATTGGGAGAGCAGTCGAATTATTAAATTCCATTTCCGCGGAGATTGATATCTTTGTCTGTTCACCCAATAGGATTGAAAATTTCCTCTGATCTTAGTTCTGGTTTTTTTTAAATTTTGTTTTTTTTTATTTAGTATTATATTTTTTTGCTCGAATATTACGAATTGAAATGTGTACTTGTTGAAGAAATAAATAAATAAATCCGATAAATAATACGTGCCGCCGGTGTATGGCGCTTGCCGGGTCAGACGGCTTCTGACGAGGGTGATACTATAGTTCTATCAGTGATACTTATGCACTGTTAGATCCAAAAATTTGAATCAAAATTGAAGCTATATTTATATTATATTATATTTATATACTTATTTCATTTTATTTTTAAAAATTAAAATCTCATTACCATTATTTTGTAAAAAGCTCTCATCGGGTGGTCACGTGGGTGTGGCGATGTAAGCAGTGTACCTTAGCTACTCGTTCTGTTTCGCTCGCACGCTTCGCGTTGACTATCTCGCTTTCTCGCTCGTTTGACATGCGTGCACTTATGGCTAATACCATGCCATTAATTATATACCTAGTGTTTTCAATGACCATGCTTAACAAAGTTTTGTTACTGGAATATGAAGCTGACCGCGACAACATTGTCTCATCTCGTTTTAGGTCGTGTCAAGTCGTATACCATCGCTGCATGTCATACATAAATATTTAATTTACACACAATTTCTCTCATAGCGAATGGATTGATATTCAAAAAAATAAATTAATAGTAAAAATATTTTTTTAAAAACAAGCTTTGATTTAATTGCTTGATGAAAACTTTGAAAGTTCTTCCTTCTTTTTTTATTATATTTTATTTTTAAGTCATAATTACTTATTAGTTCGTTAGCAAAAACAATGTAATTGCTATTTTTAGCCTAAACGCTATTTAAAGATAATTTTTAAGTTAAATAATTGATATAAAAGTACGATCTATTGCAACTAATGCAATGGCAAATAATATTGTCGACCTTAATTAACTGGCCTAGAGATGATTAAATTCGAGATGAATCTAGGAAAGGCGTAAGGGGGAGGTGGAGGCTGTGTGCCTATTGTTATTAGCATCTCCTTCGGGCGGGGGCGGAGACCACAGCCTCTCGGCTCGGCTCCCTCTCTTCGAAGCAACTATCCACTAATTCACGACCGCTAAGCCCTAAGCCTCCTACTCGGCTCGAGAAGACATCAATAAGTTTCACTGTGGCCTTCAGGCCATCACATCTTGGCGAAGCGCCCATCCTGAGTTCAGTGGGTACCAATAAAACTCTTTACGTGAGACTCCGATGACTGTCTATTTTTAGACTGTTTCTAGTGACATCTCAACCGTCAGTTAAAATTTAACTAACAGATATTATAAACGAAAATTTTGTTTCTTCAAGACAATTGATAACTAAGCAATGCTCATACTAAGTACACCTATTTTAAATGTCCTATTGGTTTAAATAAACCTTAAAAAGATTTTAATAAAAAAGGCTTGCATTCGATTACCTAAAACTTTACCTTTATCGTTTGGTAGGATATTTTTTTTTAATTTTAGGAATACCGCTTTTTATGTTTTTTGTATTAATAATTTAAGAAAACCGTAAGTACTATTTTTTTAATGTTGTATATCCTACTCACTATTCAAACATTATCACTCAAGCGTTGTTGTTTGCCTTAATTCCCTGCAATACCTGGACATTTAAAATTTAATGTTAGTAACAATTACAGTTTGTATTTATTTTTTGATACAATTCATTGTCAGTTTTAATTGTTTCATGTATTCACAGTTCGAAACTCATTTTGTCAAGTTATAGTATGAAGGTTTTATTTGCAAAATTTAATTTATTTGTATATATAACTAATATGATAAATTTTATAGATATCACATCATAGATAAATTTCAGCTTTCAGGCTTTAAGTTCGGTTTTAATATATAGATATAAATAAATAAATATCGTCTTAAATTCACAATTTATTATTTAATTGTATTTCTAAGATATAAAATAAATAAATAATTATCCTACAATAATATCCCTCTGACGAATATTTTTGATAATGCTGAGAACCCATATTTTTAATCTTATAACTCTGATCTTGGTGTTTTGAAACCGTAGTTCGATTAATACATCACTTTCACTCGATGATACGACCGAAGCAGTAGTGAGATTGACAAATTCAAAGACAATGACGACGATTGAACAACGCATTGTTAAATAGTGACGATTTTTAATCGATTTCTGTTCGATGGACGATTTTTTAAAAATTAGAAAAATAATGCATAAAACTATACCAACTTGTAATAAACCGTTACTGAACATAGCGTGCACTCGTTTGCGTCTAGACTCCATAATATTTTCTGCACCATTTTAAATTGTTTCCAACAATATATACACAGGGTGTATTTAAAATCACTTCTGTCCTTATGTTTGAAAGGGAACGGGTGTCCCTCCAGGGAACCTAGGGAGTTTAGTGCGATGTGAGTGATGCACATCTCATTTAGTATGCTTTTCCTTCTAAGGGGAATTTAGATACTTTACTTCTCCAGGGCAAGTTTTTTGCTTCATTATTAGGTTAACCACGCTCTGATCTTCAAATCTATGTCTGTCCTTTAGATTTAAGATTTTCGATTGTTAAAATAAAATTTAATTTATTATGTATATATAACTAAAATGCCTAATTAATTTTAATAGTTACAAGATTTCTGTTTTGTTTTGTAACAAACAATGTATAATCAATGGCCTACCTTTGTTTCGGGCAGATATAGCGATACTTATCTTTAGAACTACCCGTAACAGTGGCTGCTTCAAATAAAAATAATCACTTCTGTCCTTTCAGAAGGTTTGATCTATGCCAACGATCAAGGTATCGAAAAAAAATATTGAATAAATGTTTCGCAATTATGAAAAAAAAAACGAATTAACGTTTTATCAAAACAAAAGTATTCATCTCTTACGATCATAAGTAAACTACTAACAAAGACCCTACTCGTACTAATATAAAGTTTTTCGTTTTTTTTTCAGGTGAGTACCATAAGTGAAAATGTTGCCCGAGAAGTTGAAGTAGCAAACACAAACTATGCTGAAAACGCTACACTTCACAGAATATTTCATGAATATTTCAGAATCTTTCCGACTTAGACATTTTTAACTGTCCTTTGAATTCATTAAAAAATAAGGTGAGTAAAATATACTACCTCATACGGGTAATTAGAAGGTAAAAGTCCTGAATATTTTCGTTATAACTTTAACAAACCCATATTTATAAGCAAATACTAAACTATTTTATTTTCTTTTTTATGTAACCAGTTCTAGGTGAACCTACCTTTCAATTCAATTGTTAAACAGTGGATTCATGTAATTGGCTAAATTAATAACTATGTATTTACTGTTTTATAAATTAAGTTACGCTGTTTGTTTCCCTAAAATATATTAAATAAATAAAACCAGTATGTATCGTAGCCACAATGTCAGGACTGTCATGTCTTCGATTGTATATATTGATCAAATTAATCGATGTTGCGGAGGACTAAACGCCATGCCTAGATGGCGTCAGCTCAATGAGCAAAGAGTTATTGTTGTAAAGAATTATCGTTAACATCTCGATCAAACAAACAGAGCCCATTCGACGTGGAAAGCGAGTCGCGTCGATTTTTGAGGCGCACCTTTTGCAACTGATCCACTAAGGCTACTTCTGATCTAAGACACGACTTTTGGTCTTATCTGATCGTCTGTTACGACGTCACCAAATTCCATGGATAGAAACCGGCACGAGATTCAACTCCGTTATTATTATTGTTATTTTTTATTACAGAATCGCCAAAGAAGTCGCCTTCTCTAATTCTAAATCAACACAGGGCAAACTTAAAGTCAGCAGTATCCTTTTAAGGGGTGGTTCTGGGCATAAATCTGAACAATTTTTGTTCAACAAGTTTTCATATAGCTAACAAAAAATCATTTAAAAATATAAATACTCTATTTGGTTCACGTGTTCCTGATTCAATTGACCTACATTACATTATTAACTACCTGTTGTTCACTGTCGTCAATACATTTGTAGGTACGGTTACCGGGTCGCAACGCTGTGTAATGTTTTATTAGATGACCATACTTTAAAATTTCTTTAAAGTAAAATCTTTTGCCTTTCGTTTGTCATTTTAGACCAGTTTTTTTTTCTTTACCTACAAAGTTGTTCAATTCAAAGTCCAAAATCACTGCTTATAAAAATACTGCTAATTTTAAGTTCGTTCTGTATAATATTTTAATTGAAATTACGTCATTATTTTCTAAATACTTCACATTCATAGACACGCCCCACGCATACACACGCAAACCTTCTTGTATGACTTCCATAAGCCCGGTTATCAAATTAGTTTATTCACTTTTATAAATATTTGTATTATTTTCACATTTATTTTGTTGATTATGACGTTTATGGTGAAACAGATACTACATAATTTGGTGATAATCACTCTTGTACATAAATACATTTCATTTTATATGAATACGTGTAACTTGAAACTAAATGTCTCGTTTTTAAGCGAAAAATTATATCTCGTTTAATCGTCCAAAATATAAATAAAACCAAGCAACGAAATATATAAAATTACATGTAAATGTGTGTGTATAGTGACTACACTACACGATACTACTCTATACATTACACACTATGTATTCCACTATACTATACTATATTACTTTATACTATTTATAAGAATATTATAATTGTATTGTATGTATCATTAATTTAAAAATAATTTTACGTTTCTTAGAAACGTTGGTTTCGCAATGCGCTGCCGTTCATTACAGGCAAAAAACATCTCGCAAGTCCGTAACTGAATGAGGGTTTTTTTTGTATGTCTTGTTACTTAACTCAGTCGACAGTGTTGAGAAAAGCGCCATTGAAAACCCCCTGACCGACCCACCTGGCCGAATTTGACCCACTGGAGATTCGAACCCGTGACCCATGGTTTAAGATACAAGCGCTTATACCACTGCGTCACCAGGCCGTGTTTTGCGCCACCAGGACCGGTGTTTAGTACCTAGTTAGATGGATAGGGTGAAGTTTCCGACATGCCACTAAATGCGAATTTGGATGAGCTTTGTGATTATGTGATTTTTATTGCCTTATTACTGCGTTTGGTGGTATCTACTTTACATACCACCAAACCTGGTTTATATAGTTTATAAGTGAATGAGAGGGTAGGAACCTTATTTTTAAGCATTTCTGTAATTTGTCATCTTAGCACCGAGACCCAGCCAAGTCTCTGGGTTCGAGATTGACTTCAACAGAGCCATGTCAAGCCGATGTTTGCCATCCGACGTTTGCGCCGTTGGCCGGCCGTTGCGAAGGTGGTTGTGAAGCTGTGAGGCTGCTGCCGTATCCAATGAGATCACGATCTGTGATTCTCCACAGATGACATTATCACAACCGAATTTGTATTATTCTTCCTCCATTCGAATCGCCCCAAGGTTGCTTACTTACGACATAAATGTGTTTCTTATCAACGAACCGTTCTTTTTTTTAACTTTGGACATGAGGCTATTTATGCCCGGACAAAAAGCCGTGAAATACTCAATTAAAAACAAGTGTGACCTTTATAATTATGTATGTGCCGCGTAAAAGATATTTATTTATTTTTTCATTGTGACATATTTAATTTGCCAACAGAACGTGAATACAATGTTGTCGCATAGAATGTTTATGTTCAGACAAATATATCTATTTTTATAGTTATTAATGTACTAATAATGGTCATGTTTACGCACCAAAAAAATGATTGCATATTACTTAAATAATGAATCGGTTTTTGTTGAATTTAGACTATATACATACATAGAATATTATTTTTAAGTTATACCTATAAATAGGCGTTTGCCGTTAGCTTACCTTAAATAAAAGTCTGACAGTATATTGACATTTGGAAAATTCGAATGCCTTTTAATATTTTTACAGATTGAAAATTTTCAAACAGATTATATAGCCAGAATGTTCAAAGAAAAATTAATATTGATCGCATATATAGTTGCATCGCTTGAGGTGATGCACGCTGGTTTAAATACAGCGCTGTATTTTATGAAAGCTTTTCACTCTCATCTATCTGTGCGATATTCAATACGGTCAACTTTCATTAAAGTAGTAAATAAATAATTTAACGAAGAAACAATAATTATGAAAAACGGTGAAAATGTAACGAATATGAGGTATAATGAATGTGAAGAGAAAAAAAAATTAAAATAAAAATTTAATTTAATCACCTATCAAACTAAGCGCTTATGCAATAAGGTCAAACCTTCATTAAAGTAGTAAAAAAAATATTTAAAAAAAAAAATCAGTTACGAAAAATAGTTTTAGCCAAAACCTACATATCTAAGGTATCATAAATTAGACAGCTCCTAAAGACTCTTCTTCGTGCCTAAGTGCAATACGAATTATGCAATGAATTCAGTAATAAACCGTACTGGTTTTTACCAATACGCACAGTATTCCACAATTTCAGCGATATATACATATATCATTTATATATGGTCAACATAAAATAAACTCTCTTTAAACATAAATAATATTAGTATTAATATTTTCGTCACCACCACATATTTGTGTATGTATGTGAATGGTGGACATACATACACATTAACACTCTTATATTCCACACCCTAATATACTCACAAATTACAACACTCGGCTTTAGTTTTTAATTATTGTATTTTTATATAACTGAAAAATCACTCTAAATTTTTTTAAAATCACTCTAAAATAAAGTAAAAATCGCGTCGTGGGCCTGTGACGTGGCCTCCAAGATCGTGTGATTTAACACCGCTGGAATATTTTTTGTGGGGTTATGTGAAGTCGCTTGTCTACGCAGATAAGCCGGACACGATTAACGCCTTGGAAGAGAATATTCGGCGCGTTATTGCTGACATACGGCCCAACTTGCTGCAAAAAGTGGTTGAAAATTGGGCCTCTCGGCTGGAATTTGTTCGAGTCAGCCGCGGCGGCCACTTACCCGAAATCATTTTTAAAACATAATGGCAAACCCTTATCTTTATAATAAAACTAAATTCTTAGCCATAACATCAAATTATATGCGTTTTATCTCTTCTTGAAAACCACGCCTCTAAAAAAAACACCTTTAGAAGTTCGGAGGTATTCACGTCCATTCCGTGAAAATACCACCAAAAAACAATTGTATAATTTTATGTTTTCTTGGTGGAGATATTAATATGTTCTGACTTATATGAATTTTATTAAATTCTATGCGTGCCTTTAAAACAAGCCACAAAATATTAATTAGATTAATTCGTACCCTACAAAAAATCACTTCAAAAAAACGTTTGGCCTAGACGTTCGATGCGAGCGCACGCCACAATGTGTGGATCTCATGAAGCTATGAGCCAATTGCTAAATCTGCATATATGATTGTCAATCTATTACGACATGGCGGTTGTAGCATAGAGCTGTGTCGCCTCCGGTAAGGTAAAAGGTAAGGTGAGATGGCAACGCCTGTCGCAAGGACTTCGATTGATCGCGCGGCTTCGCTTCAGACAATGCTTTTGCATCTTTGGAATTGATATGAAAGTTATGTGTTTCGTGGCTCTATAGCGATCGACAAGCGAGCATTTCAGAAACGGATCATTTCTTGACCATGTCAAATCGCCCGCCTACTAAAGTGTATCACCACCACGTACTTCCATTTACCGAGAAACATGCTCGGAATACAACTTTGTACAGAGTTATGAAAACATATATCAATTTCAGTAATTCTGACGTATTTCATTCAACAGATCAGGGACAATATTTAACATGGATCCACAAGGATTATTATCTCTCACTCGCAAACACCTACCCCTACGTGCACCGGCGTAACTACTGGGGAGAAGGCAGATTTCCTTTAGACGGAGGTAGATTTCATCGGATTAACCCTTACCGTAAGAGTTACTAGTATCAAAGGTGTAGACTAATTATAGTATATATATTATAATATAATTATATACTATTTTTCCCACCCGTGGTACTATCAAAAAAGTTTACTTAGACCCTTATCTAGGAAATAATATACAATTTAAAGAATTCGACATTTTATATGCTAAATGAATTTAATAGTTATAGCAAGATTTCACCTTTTCGCCCCCCCCCCCCTATTCCTGCCCCTCCTGTCTAATTTTGCCCATTAGCGAACTTGACCGAGATTTTGTGCCCATACATTTTATGTGTCAGTTTGAAAGTGACCGGTGTAAAATTACGGCAGTATCGTGTCCGCAAGAAGGTGATATAGATAGATAGAGATATGAACTTTTAAACTGAGGGTGGTTTTGGATTCTAGGGGATCTGAAATGGGAAGATATGTCGAAATTTTTCGGAAGTCATGACATGGTAAGTCATGACATGGTAAGTCATTGCAATAGGTAGATTTCGTGATGGAATCTACCTAAAAGAGACAGGCCGCTGATTTATCTTTTACTCGGGTATAGCATATAGGAAATGCATCAGAGTGAAGTGAAAAATGCAGTAATAGTACGCGAGGGCGTCGGCTGTGGTCAGATTTAGCGCCCGCGAGGTCGCCACGCCTCAAGGTCGCCTTCGGCGTTTTTCAACTGGACCGCAGCTGAGTGACGCGCCGCCTGATCGACGCCGGACAGATCCGGCGAGCGATACGGCACGACCGTCATTCGAAACGCAATTAAAGATCACTCTCGTTTTTAAAAATGTAACCAGGCACGAATCGCCGCGGTACCTGCAGTTATGCGCCGAGGGTCGTGCTGATTATGCCGACATTGCTAACGGAACCGCTTACACATCTGTTCATAAAACTTCTTTAGTCCTCGACAATCTAATTAGGTGTTTAGCACCTAGTTAGACGGACACAGTGAATATCCAACATACAGTACCAGTACCATATAGATCAACTAGGCAGCAAGAATTATTCCGTATACCCCGTTATCATACTAATTCAATGACCAATAGCACCATACCACGTATCTGCTCCCTTTATAATAATAACGATATTTCAAAAATTGATATATTGAATACCTCGTTATTATCATTCAAAAAAGAGATTTCCAATATCATTAATAGTAAAGACAAATTAAACCTAATTGTATTGTTCGATTGTTATGTTGTTAATGATTAATTGTAACATATAAGTACTTGTAATTGCAATTACATATAGAATATACATACATATTATATTTATATTACCTTCATCATAAATTATTTTTATATTTACTAAAACCATACCTAATTTATTATTTTATTTTTACATATACAAACAAATCACACACACTCACAACTACCACAAACATCACTCACAAATTACACACAACACATCAAAAATTCTACTGTATACGTATATAATATTTATAATCAATATATATTTTAAGAACACTGTTCCTATTTTTTTATGTTAATGTTATTATGTAAAATGTTCGAAATCCATAATCGGTTTGTACACTAGTAATAAGTTTTGTTTGTAATTATAAAAAAAAATACTGTTGGATTTTTCAATAAAGAATAAATAAATAAAGATGTCACTAACTGCAAATTTAGACGAGCTATGTAATTGTGATTTTTATCACCTTACCACTACGTTTGGTGGTATCTACGTTTATCTACCAATATAATTTAATTATATAATAAAGACAGAAATAATTACGACACGCTCATTCGACTAAATTCAGGAGGACTCTCAGAATGCGACACGTTCGTTCCGTTAGGGACGACCAATGAAAGTGAACGAGCTGTCCCGTTGATTTTCTTAATTTATAAATCTAGAATGTATTGAAGCCAGTATGGAGTGATAATTATTATTGTTATTAAGTAATTACAATATTTATGAGCTAGCTCCGGTGATACTGTTGAATTTAGTAGGTGAGGGCAAAAAAATTAATGCTTAACAACTCGCAGTCTACGCTTAAAAACAGCCTTGGAAGAAGGACAGAGATCAAATACTGACCTATGAAGAGTATTCCACTGCCGAATTGTTCTGGAAAGAAACGAATTGAACCCAATGATCCGTTTTCTCAAGATAGGTTTTATCTTGGAAGGATGGTCATTACGGCCAATATAAGGAGGCTTAGAGAGTTGGGATCGTCACAGTCTTATATAACCTAGTTAACCTGAATTCGAAACGCCGTCCACTTAGTGGCTCCCAATTAACAGTTGAAATTAATTCAAATGGACTATCATACCGACTAAAACGCCTAAAGACTTGCTTTTCTCTGAACTGCTTCTAATTTGTCTTTAAGACATTGGGTGTAAGGATCCCATACTGATGAGCAGTATGGCATAAATATGATATGATTAAATTAAACAACTTCCTTACTTCTAACGCGCAATTATTATACAATGAAATTGAGTCGATGTGAACGAACGAGGTAAAAGTGCGGAGGAAGGAGTAGAGGCCTACCAAAGCTGCGACTGATTCATCAGTGTGCTCGTGGCTCAGGTCCATATCTTACAGGTCCACGAAGTTCACAGTTCGACAGTCAGACTGGGTCTTCTTCGAGGACAGAAGTGCTACCCTTAATGGCCATTTCAGGTGCCTATAGATTCTATAGGCACATCGGCATTACCGGTGATAACGGACTTGCCGGCCAATTAGGATGTCCTGGAGTGTTCAGCTCGATCGAATCTGCTCATAGACAGAGAATTCTCTATCTTCTTACCCGGAAAAGCTGCAAATTTAGATCCCGTTAATATTTTATATGAAATATCTAAACGTATTTTTGTAAGAAAATAAATTAAAATTCAAATATATAAATATATATATATATACAATGTTGTCGCATATAATGTTTATGTTCAGACAAATATATCTATATATATCGTTGAATTAAAATAAAAATAAAAATAAAAATACGTAATGAGTATACTAATAGAGCTCATGCATATTTGAGAAATTTAGACTATATACATACATACAATACTAATATTTTTATTTATATATATTTGCATTTCCATATGCTTCTATAGTTGTAGTAAATTATTTAACCAGCACCTGACGTCTTGCATCTATCGCGCCTGAGATAACAACCTTTATTTCCTATTTATATTTACAAAGTATCTTAAAAATACGACATATTGTAATAAGAAAATAAACCAATAACAAAATTTCGTACATGTTCCTTATCGATAAGCCGTGATCCGGCTAAGTATATATACACAAATCTTGAGATATATATATATATATATCCGATGGCAGTGATAGCGTGGGCTGTTAAGCAACTGACCATTACATTGCTTCGTGATAACAGCTTTTATGTACGCCACCGCTTTGTATGTATTGAATTGAAATACCTACTGATCATGTCGCTGTACGACTGATAAGATATTTATAAATGGCCGCCTACGAGGTGGACCGTTTCAATTGCGTTTGTCATTGGTTCCATGAAAATGTATCCATAATTAATTGTAATTAAAAAAAATATCTTATAATTTCATTATTTGCCCGGGTACGGGTAACTATTTTTAGCTTTTATACTTTCATATCTAAGAAGCATTACATAATTTGCACCTTTCAACACGAAAAGTGTTGAAAAGTGAAAAACACAAACATAGCTGTTTTATAGATCACATCGGAAACTGGTCGAATAATACAGATAAATAAGAAGTTGTTATTACTAAATAATGGATCATAGACTTTCGATAGAGAACTCAAATAACGTACTGGAATTTTAAATATTTGACCTCACAGCTGATGAAACGAATTATTTATTACTGACCAGTTAATCCTAATTCAAACTCATCTACGCGCGCAAATAGAAAATTTAAAATAATATTTAGTGCCACCTTATAATTATTAAAAAACTAATAATATTATTATTAGTAAATTGTTAAAATTTATGATGAATTGAAAAAAATGTCATGATACCATTGCACGTTTTTTGTATTATTTTAATATACTCAGACCTAAAAAATAACCCACTGTCGCCTCTGCGACCATCCAAAACACACATTGAATGTGCATAAAGTGCCGCAGGTACAAATGGAGATATGAAATAAAGCAACCCATCACAAGTTGGTACCACAGCCGCGAGTAGCTTGCGTGGGAAATGACGTCTATAGGGCCTAGCTGTAAGACTTCAGGTTCTGGTTAAAATATATAGAAGCAGTTAATATTATATGATAGCTATTAATGGCATAGTTTTAAGCTCTATTCGTCTTTTAGTTATTTTGAATGAAAGATCTGTAATGTGTGTGTTACATCCTAAACGAATATTAATTCCAAAGTTCTGGAGATTGTCACACGCCTTCTTTTCCAAGGAAAGTTCACACTTTGTGACTTATATATACAAGGATATTCACTGAAAAAAAATGTATGTTGTATTGTATACAATCTGTTTGATAGACTGTACGAACTAATTCCTGTAGATTGATAGATCGTTTACCTCCCAAAACCTTCTTGTAACCTGTACCACACAATCTGCGTAGATGCAACATTCAAACAACAACAAGTCATTGTTTGAAGTATTAATTTATAGAATTTATTTGAGTATAGTTTAAAGATATTTAGCGAACGCCATTTGGTAAACCTGTCAATGTGTTTGTTGACTTGGGTTTTTCACTCAGTCGGCAGTGTTGGGGAAGGGACCTAGCCGAATTCGATTTCTTCGTAAAACTCGCAGTCGTAAGAACGGTCGACTCGGCCGAGTGCGTGATCGAGACAGCATGTGACGTCGCACTCGGCCGAGTTGACTGGCTGACTCGTCCGAGTGTATTAGGGAGTTCGAACTTTTACCTACTCATAACGCAAAACCACCAGGCCCTCTAGATGCAAATCTACGAGCCGGACCACTGAACTAGTTACGCGGAGGAAACCTTGCCCCGTATCGCCGTAATGATTTTCATAGCAGTGCACTCTTGCTATACTTATCGCATCGCGCTTTAATGGAGCATTTTTGCGCTAACAAAACCTTCTCGATGATAAATAATTAGGTATTGCGCAGTTGCGCCGGCGCGGCGACTACCGGCGCCGCTTCGTGGTGTGCGCGCGCGCGTGTGTTTGTGTGCGTGTGCGCGTGTGTCGGTGCCGCGGACGGAATCCCGTGGAAGGTACTCGCGGAGATCGAATAGGATCACGAGGTTGTTGTGGCGATGATGGACCACGGACGTTCATAATTATAATTTCGGCACTGAAAAAAAGATATCAAAAACATTGCATTTTAGATATATACACAAATACAATAAAACACCAATACATAGAGTACAATAGACTCTGCAAAAGCTTTTGACATCGTCCCTCATTCAGGTTTAATTAATAAACTTAAATCTACCTCAAGATCCAAGCGTTTCTCGGATTAAGTAATTTTTGTCTAAAAAGTCTACAGGTTTCTGTTGGAAAGGCTATTTCCATTGGAAATTGTAAAGGCATTTAGTTTTCGTGCCATCCGGAGTACCTCAAGGTAGTGTTCTTGGCCCTACCTTTTCTTTCCGATATTCCTATTTCACTCATGACCTACCTATTTCACTCATGCAACTTTTTGCAAATGATTGTGTCATATTCTGGAGAGTTAGGAATAAATCAGATTGTGAAATACTGCAAAACGATCTAGACCTGTACGTAGAATCTAGAAAGTTTACTTTTTATATTATATGTTTAGTTAGATGTTGTAGAATGTTACTAGTATAAAGTTCAGTTGAGTTCAATTCAGCATAAAGCACAACTTTATGTGACATTCTGATTTAGAAAAAAGAGGATGTGTTATAAGAAATATTCTGTAAAATTGTATTTATTGAAATACATAAATCCCCTCTGAATACCCTGTACTTCAAGTAAATAAATCTCACTTTCTAACTTATGACAACTTACTCGGTCCGAGAATCATGGGAGCTTTTATTTTTTTTACCTGTTTTAAAAGGCCTGGTAACATTTTATTTTAGGAAACAACAGCTTACATAGAAGTAAAATTACAATAATTAAAAAAACAATTAAAACACAAAGCCAATGACAGTTTCCTCCTATCTTAAAAAAAATATAAAACACATTCGGGAACGAGGACGGGACCAGGAAGTAGGAGGGGTTGGGCATATAAAAGCTTGCTTCTGATCCAAAGTTCCTGGGTTTATTTATAGCCCAGTAGGAAGTAACACGATACGGAGGGGCATATAAATACTCATCCATTTTTTTATAGCAACTAATGCACCTAGACTTCAACTTACAGAGAAGGTGAATAGTAAAAACGTTTCTTATTTTAAATTTGTTGCTAAGTCAAGTTTTGATTATAAATACATTGAGGATACACACATTCAATCACAGACTCGCTAGATAGTGCCTGTAATGGCATACTTTTCATCATAAATACGCTAACAAAGCAGTCGGAACTACACTCAATAGCGACTTTGTACCTGGTAGCGTTAAGCATATATTATGAAAATTGTACCTAAATCATATTTAATTGAGATTTATTTTATGTATCTATTTACATTGACAAACGTTTTAGGTCATTAGAGGTACAGATGTATTGGGTTTTTTTTATTATTCCAACAAGAATTTACTCTATGTAGAAGTTTAAAGAAACCGCTGTTATTTTTTTGTACAACTAAAAATTTAATTAAAATGACAGGCGCTAACCGACATCATAACCCTGTATAGATCCGCCGTGCGCGCGCGCAAAGCACGCGCAACCCACACTATCGCAACACTGAATAATACATACAAACGGCCGTGTGTGTGGTGTGATGTTTGCTTGTGTGAGTGTGCATTATCTGGTCGGGCGGTCGCTCGATATGAAAGTGAGCTCTACGCCTTGCCCCCAGGCTAAACAGAATCGAAGCACATCTGTGGTCAATGGAGATCAGTAGGGTAACCATAATATTTGATTATATAAATTAATAAAAAAATACTTCGCACTATTCACGATAGGTTTTTTAAATCTTCCTTAATGCCTATATTCCAGTTTCCAGATTCTGTTTCAATGTCGCCAGGAACAGTTTATTTAATCATATTATTGTTTACTATAAAAATATCCAAATATTCGTTATTCAAAGACCTTCGACAGGTCCTTTCAATGTATTATTAAATTATGAAGCAAGTATGAACTTTTATACTAATACATGTCTTTCATTAATGGGTTGATAGTTTATTCCCCATGAAAAATATAAAAAAATATAACTCTATAGACATTGGTACGTTTTATTTTTATCTTTTATTTCTCTTGAGTAGTAAGGCAGCACAAAAAAATACTAAAAATACAGCAGTACCTTATTAATAAATTACATAGTTACATAGCGGAATTGCATGTAACCAATCTATTAAATAACTATTAAAATTAGCCTACCTTAGTACGGGCAATGTCGAGTTAGGTATGGTTATGTTATTCATTATCTAAGAAATATGTAAAAACAAAAATCAATAAATAAATAAATAAATTACTATATTACTGTTTGTACTACATGTACTGATATAATTTAGGTAATTGCAATTTAGGTAATTAGTTATTAAAAAAAAAAGTCTCAACAAGCATTCTGCTTCTTTCTTTCGCCACGATAGTAAATGTCTACAAAATATACTCAGCATCCTGACGACCCTCACCGCACGCGCACCAAGGGTCAACGGTAATCCCAAGCTCAGCAAGTTAGGGTGAACGCTGATTATGTAGCTAACGCTACGGTACTAATTATTCCGGTCGCCAAAAAGTTATGGTCACCCTAAGCTGCAATCCCGCGGACACAATTACGTCATTATCGCCATATTTACAGCCTGCGTGACTTCTGCGCCACACCACCGAGCGACTACCACAGCAGTGCTACCACGCCCAGCGCCATGTAAAACAGAACCTCTTCATCCGGAGGACTACGATCCACGCAATCTCAAGAGTTTCATGGCAGATGAAGAGGCCGCCAACCAACAACTGAATAGATTCAATCAGGATTGGTTCACCCTATTGCGAATCTGATGGGAGCGGAGTCATTACTGAAATTCCTAGGAATCAGTAATCGTACCTATATAAATTCTTGCTATTTCCCTCTCTTTTTACACACACACACACACCCACCATAATTTTATATAGCTATTGTCTACTACACACACGCATTCACATAAACACCCTCCCTCCCTTTCTTTTTTCGTACTCTATCTCAATCGCACTGCACTGACATGTTTTGAAATTTTCTTGAAAAGTTGAATCTTCAACCACCCGAACGAACAAATTCATTATAACATTTCTTTATTGGTAACGATTACAATATACGATAACATTAATTATTGGTTACAATAAAAATAGAGTACCTTATACTACAACTACAACGATCATTAAGTATCATCCATTTTTTGACCATCTAGTGCTAATAGCTAAATAATTGAGTTGCATCGCACTAGATAAACCCGTGTCACGGTAGACACTAAATTTTCTTCTCTAGTAATAATATTTTTATCGTATGTGCGTTAACCTATAATAATCAGCTGAGCAGTTTGAGTTTTTAGGTTATCTCATTTGTCGCATTGTATAGTTTGTTGTAGATTTTAGTTTTGGAATTAAGGGTTTTTTTTTAGTGCGTCGCGTTGTGTATATTAAAATTTATCGACTACGCCTTATGGGTAACCAGAACGCGACTTGTCCAAAGTCGCTATCAATATATGTAAGAGTTACGCAACAAGTCGTTATCAGTGAGAAGCCGCAGCTGCCCAACCGTTTACGTGGGTTGAGGGGCGGGCGGGGGGGGGGGGTACATCATAGAAAGGCGCTGGGGGTGGGGGGGGGCAGGTCCGGCTGGTACTCTGAGGTAGAGAACTGATCTCGCGTAGCTGATAACGCCAAATAACGAGACCGATCTATTTACCTATAAAATTATATGAATGCGTCTTGCGATAAATCGATTCATCTGTCATTTCTGTCAAGTTTTTTTTTTTTTTTTATTGAGAAATCAAGTTGGCGATGAGTACAAGACTATAACCTTCCTAACTAGGTAAGAGTTACCTGTTCTAAGGAAGGTTATATATGAAATGTTACAGTGCATACAATAGACCAGCTCAAAACCCTGTGAAAATATAAAAAATACCTAAGGCACAAATATACACACTGATATACGCACCCATCCACACACACACACACACATGAATACAATGTAAGTGTTTACGCAAGAACACTTAATATATGAAAAAATCAAATGAATAAATGAAACAATTAAAAAAAATAACAAATAAATAAACAAATAAATGAAATGAATAAACAATTATTAATTATATAGGTAAATAAATAATCGATATAAATAAATAAATATTCAAGTCTTAGTCTGTTTTTCGCTTTATTGTTTTTACAGGATGTATTTATATTCACCGATGTCAGTTTAGAGGGTTGATATTGATTATTGAATCAAACATTAATCACCAAAAAATACTGGAAAACTGTTTTCCAATTGCGAGAAAAACGATTTCCAAATTTCAAAAAAATTGTTTTA
This sequence comes from Neomicropteryx cornuta, assembly GCA_020383195.1. Lineage (NCBI taxonomy): Eukaryota > Metazoa > Arthropoda > Insecta > Lepidoptera > Micropterigidae > Neomicropteryx > Neomicropteryx cornuta. The sequence continues at coordinate 1,252,706 of JAHKQU010000030.1, forward strand.
ATGTTTGAGAAGGCGGTTGCGATCGGGGAATGACCCCGCGCCCGCGCAGTTCGCAAAGCACTTCGACGAAAAATAATGTATTTTAGTAATATACTCGTAATTATTGACACTCAAATTAAATCTCAAACACACCAAAACTTGAATGTAGATTAGGGTTGCCATAAATGATTTGGCTCCAACCGGGACTGATATCAATATAGGGGAGTTATAGGAGGAGGGGGAGGGGGTACCGCCCCACATGTGCCGCAATCTGGTTTGTGAAAAAGGAAATCTTTCAATGGCCACACTTTCAGAATACGTTCATAGCCGGGAACAAAGGTATTTCAGTCTTTCATTTCGTACTGTAAATATGAAAAAATATTTGTAAAATGTCAGTACATCCCTTGACCCTACACTATCACCGTCGGCCAACGTGATCTAACGTCATCGCACGAATTATTCGCATAATTTTAGCAATAATATAAAACCATGATTACCCGTTTACCGGGACATATGGTGGGTCAAACGGGACAACCGGGACCGAGGCTCTAAACCGGTGACATGTCCCGGTGTACCGGGACATATGGCAACCCTAATGTAGATCCATAATCCCGTGGTAGTCTAGTATTAAGGCGTTGGACTATTGGCCCAAAGGTCGTGGGTGCGAATCCGCGCATGGTTATACCATTTTTAACGCTTCATTACCATCTTCTCCCCTGACTCTAGCACAGACACATTTGGCCTAGTTGAGTAGGGCTCAAAATAATTATATATGACCTAGGTCATAACAATTATCTTGGGCCCTGGAAAAACTGTTGCTTTCGAAAAACAATTACAGCCGTGTAGATCGCATCGAAAGCTGGTCGGAAAAAAGTAAACTGAAATGGTCTAAACATTTATGATGAATTGACAGAACGTACATGTTTTTTTTATTCTAATCTACTCAACCCATCACAAGCTTAATCAGGTTCTGGTTAAATAATTTACTACTACTAAATAATTTATAGAAGCAGTTGATTATACGATAACTGCAGGGTGTCAAAGCCATTCTTGTCTTATTTATATTAGGGAAAAAGAAAATATATCTAATATAAAAATAGATATTCGTTCGCCGACTATAATAAAAAAGTATGGCTGCCTCCCAATAAGAATTGAAACAAAGGTTAAACTTTATTATCCGTAAGGTCAGCATTTCAATCAGCTTTGGGGGCTATCGAAAGCGACGCGACCATCCGTCGACCGCAGCAGCGGCGGCTCCGGCTCATAATAATTGTTTTCTTTATGGCGGCTCTCGGTACTTACCGATCGTACTGTTCAATATCTATCCGAAGGTTGGGTGCATTAGTCGACCGACACTATTTGATCCATTCCGCGAAATTAATTTATTAATGCAAATCGTAGTTTGCTCAAACAGTCTGTTTCATTGTGAATTCATCCGATTTCGAATAACCCGGGGTTTCAATGGCAAAAATGTACATTTTCTAAACAATATAAACTACAATTTTCTATAACATAAACTATAACATATATCCCACCATCCACCACCATTAACCATTTGTGTATATCATAACATAAAATATATAAATGAATAAGATAAATAAATATATTATGTTTAATAAAATCAGGCGTCTTATTGCTGATACACTTTTTTGATACAAATGACCCCTTCTATACTATTTTCATAAGTTTTATCCGCTATTTACTGGATACCATCATCATCGTCCCACTCACTTTAATTAATGAAATGTGAGCGAGAAACAGCGATATTTTCGAATGAACACTTGCCACGCGGCTGTTTACAAAGATTTGTATATTTTTCGTGTCCACAATAGCAAATACAGTTACAGTAAAGTCCTTATTTTTTATTTTTTTCCTCTCGACAAGGTCTTTCGAATTTTATTACACCGAGTGAAAAATACGGTGTATTTAAAGATTTAGAAAAGAGATTTACCCAATAAGATCGTGGTAGTCTACAACAAGGCGTTTGACTCTTAACCCAGCGGTCACTGGTTCGAATCCGTTCATACCATTTTTAAAGCTTCATTACCACCTTCTCTCCTGTCTCTTGCAGGGGAGATAGGGACAATTTGAGTAGGTACAGAAACAATTGTTTATGACCTACATAGCAACTATTTTAAAAACAAAAATAACGATTAATTTAAAAAAATCGTTTTGATGAAATAAAGTAAAACATGTCCTTTTTTAAAATATGGTATTTTCATTCTTTTTTTTTTAATATGCTTTTTACTGGCATAGTTATCAAACACGCTGTCTCTTTGACATTTGGTTGTTACAAATATAAGGTAATATACTTAGTTTAAGGAAATAGGCTCTGCGCTGAACTGAATCCAATATTATAATGAAAGCATGCAAAATATAAACAATTTTCAATATTGTAGATGGTTTAGTCGATGCATAGATCGTGTTTAGAGGACCTAGCCCCGCCCATGCCTTTCACTGGCCGACAGCCGCGCATGCGCCCAGCGGTCTAGGCAGGCGCCTGCTTCCCAAACTGTCACACAAATATTCAAATGAACCACGATCTATCATGAAACAAATAAAAAATCCCAAAATTAATTGAAAACGTATTTATATATCGTCTTAACATTACACTACGTCTCTGGTTAACCTGCAAGCGGTGTTCAGATTGAAAATCTTTCTTCGATACATAATACCCTTGTTTATCCCCTTTGAGATACATAAGTAAAATAAGTATTTATCTGAGATAGAAAGTATTCGATCTTACCAGAAATGCACCTAAAAAGTATGTGTGTAAAGTGTCAAAAATTAATTTATTGACATTTTCTTTTTATTTCGTATATACTTCGTCAACTAAATTTAACATATTTTTTTACCTCTCAAACATACATTTTTGTTCACACAAAATTTTCTTATACACCTTCAAGAATAAGAAAAATTACACACTTTACTCTCTATTTTATCGAAAGTGCGAAATACTTTACACACGATACAAGCGACTTCTGATTACTATTAAAATGTTTATTATATTTTTTAATTCTTTCTTTGGCTTGCATACGTATTCATTTCAATCATCAATTTTTCGTTTTTATTTTGACTGTTTTTCAGATAAACCTTGTAAGCGTATTTCTCTGGTATTGTTATTGTATTGCGGGAACTTCCCACAAGGCAAAATTTCTAGTGGTAATTTTGCATTGAAATTTAATTAACAAAAATGTCTATCGAAGGAATTCACGGCCAGACTTGAGTGAGATGGCACTAATTCATTTTGGGAGGAATAGTGAAACTGACACTTTTCTATGAAATACTTAACGCTGTATAATTCTTCATAATTGGTTTATAGCGAGCAGCATAGTTTTTTGGCCTTTCCAGTTTACGGTCTGACGTCAATTCCCACGCTTTTATTTATTTTTGTTTATTGTAATTACTATGTAAGCTGTTGTTTCCTGAAATAAATAAATAAATTACAATGCAGACCACGGTTTTGTTTTATCATAACGCGTGTAGCACACAGCCCGAAACTGGTCGTCTCGCAATACCTATGTGAAGAAATCTAGGAATGTCTATTTCAACGGAGGTAAATTAATGTAACTATAGTTAATGTTATGTATTCAGGAATCTACTAAATTAAAGCTGTTGCCAACAAATTCATCACTTTATTTACTACTCGCCCTGGCCACTTAAGGGCCGTTAAATTGTAGTGTTCTTTTTTTTTTTTTTATTTTCATATGTGAAGCACTTATACTACCAATACACTTTCAGTCGTTTAATATGTTAGTTGTGTGTGAGAAAATATAACGGTTAAAAGTTATTTTAGCCTAGCTTCGGGTAGGCTTGAGACAGCAACGTTTGAGAAACGCTGGACTGTCCAAAGCCAAAGGTATCCTTAATACGACATTATTCTATTCCACTCGACCGCGTACTCCGTATAGACTAATGGTTTGGCATAGTGGCACGCGTCACACCGCAATATTGATTATCGACTAACTCCTTCTTATATAAGCATTTGTCTAAACAATAAAGAGTTTCTAAAACACCGTTGGGGGAACCGTTAAACCGGATGCAGTCAATGGAGTAAATGGCCACCATTCATAAGGGTTAAGGACAACGGCGAGAAGCTCCCATTACCATGGTATGGTTTACTGAAGCCTTTATGCCGGGGAGGTTCCAGGTCCAGGGATGATGGAGGTGAAAATGAAGAAGACTTCTCCCATCTTCTGGATCCTTTATTTCTCCGCGGCAATAGATTTACAATGAATCCCCAATTGGGAAACATTTCAACGACGATATGTATCGGATACTTAAAACTAGATAACTATTGTATGACGTAAATTAAGATAACAGTGTAAAATATAATCAGGTACAGTAATAAGTGGCTTGCAAGCCTGTCGACCCGACTGACTGCTTGCGTCGCTGGCGGATCGCCCGTGCGCCGTACGAATGCGCGCCTGCGCAGATGCCGTCCAATCAGTCCAAATATGTAGCGCCGTTACACCTTCGTTAATAATATTTTTTTGAGCAACCGCAATAGAATTTGAAATACTCATTGAGGTTCCACTCCAACTTGAAATACCCTAAGTTATAAGTGATTGCACACGTGCAAATTAAATACATTGTAATAAATTTTGTTTTGAGAGGTTTTTTATAGACTTTTCAATAAATCAGTAAGTATAAGGAATATATACATCTTTATTAATACAATATGCATTAATAAAACGTCAAACTGACAGCGAGCGAGCGACGAGTTAGTTTCAGACTAGCCCCGCCGGTCCGTCACAACGCGAATACCCCAATCGCATATCGATGCTTTTGTCGAAATTGGTGCGCGTGCCTAGAAATAGTGGCAAACTCGCGCCGCTAGTGATTCATGGCCGTCGCTGTCGGCTGCGCTGTTGTGAAGCACGCGCGACTCAAATTATATTGTTGTATGGAGTCAGGCACTCCATTTCGACAACCGCCGCAAAAACATTCCACCGAGATACGCGAAACCATCAGCTGTTGCAAAACCTTAATTTTGTAAAGAATTCGAATGCGGTTCAAGGAGGTCGAATACGCCTTCCGGGGATAAATCGCTACCTTCAGAGGGCTACGGTCATAGTTAGAGTATAGGGTTTCTTTCTAGTCGACTTTATTTTGGTGTGTATTTAAAATCCATTTTGAAAGTAAAATATCATTACTATTTTATAATAATAAATTATGTATATATATATATATATATATACTTATTATTATTAGACAACAGATGGAGAAAAAAAGTAGAAGATAGAGATTGGGTGAGTACCTCTGCTGGACGTTTCGGAGCTCCGTGGCCCCTTCTTCAACAGCTAAACGAAGACTGGTCTAGGTACATCATCTGTCACCTGAAGTACCTACACGTTGGTTTACCTGCTAGTGGTCGTAGTGGGGAGGTATATATACATATATAAAATGTCAATGTCAATGTCAATGTCGGGTTAGTTAGTTACACCGTTTATAACTCAAGAACGGCTGGACCGATTTTTAAGATCTTTAAATAAATAAATTCATTTTCCCATACATTTTGTATGGAACGGCTTTGCATTCTGTGGAATTCTTTTTCAAACGGTAAGTTGCCTTCGAAGATGTTCACTTTGTGAGGTTATCGCATTTGTCATTTGCGCGTATCGATAATTAAAATACGTATTTTTTTAAAGTCTGTAGACTTATTGAACTTGAGTATTCACCGGAACTGAAGCAACATGCCAAATTTCAACTCCGCAGGATGAGAGTAAGTGGTTCTAATTCAGCTTGCAAGATTTGACCTAAAAAAAACTAACAAACATTGGAAATTAAATAAAAGTTTGTAAAAAGAGTCGTATCAAAAGTTCCCAAAGTAATGTAAAATGTTAACAATTTTCCCTTGAAATGGGCCTATTTATAAAATATGTTACTTTGCATTAATTAATATTATTTGTGTTGAATAATAATTATTAGATAATTCTAAAAAAACAAACAAATACATGTTTGACCATATTCCGAAAATTCAGTTGAGGGAAATGAAAAGAGGGGGGGGGGTGATTTTTACCAAAAGAATACTTACATCTCAAAAACAAAAGGTGTTATATAAATATAATATAAATATATTAAATTACTTTGGTTGATATAGTATGTCGCAGTAATATTTCAGATTAGTAAAATTATAATTTTACTAGAATTGTGCGTATTATTGTAATTCTAACTTTTAATTCACAATCTCACTGGTAAATTTTAGCACAATTATGCTGGGCTGCGTTAGAAGATTGTGAGATGTGATATTTCTCACAATTTTACTAGTTTTTCGTGTCGATATTGTAAAAATTGCCTTCTCAACCCATGGAGGTCAGATGGGTCGAAGGTACCTGGTAAGATTCTACACTTACAAATAAATACAGGAAAACAAACTACTGGAATAAAAGATGGATTCACATGAACCCCTGACTTAATAATTCGACTAACATGAAAAGTATTACGTATAAGTGCAAACCTCGCCTAGCTAGTTTTTATCTAATTTTTCTCTCGACTTTTGTTTTTCTTCCATTCTGACAGCCATGCTAAAACACACTAATTCACAAAGATTAAAAAGCATAACAAACTGTGCACATAGTTTATTTATTTTAGTATGATAAAACATATTATATTAAAAACATATATTTTATACATACAAAACTTATGATATTAGAAAAAAAAAGTCTATCCTAACTTAATATTGCCCGTACTAAGGTAGATTTAATTGACTTTATTTATATGGTTTGGTTTGCAAGAAAAGTTTTATTTGCTTAACCATATTCGGTTTGTGGTATTCTTGGTATTAATATTGTTAGTTTGGTTGATTTCATGACACGTCATAAAAAAAATTCTGAAGAGATGATTTTAAAACTTGTTTGTGATTTAAAGAAAATTGTAAATGTCGTTCACATACAAATAAAATAATAGTGGCCCTAGAATGGTTCCTTGGGGAGACCAAATTACACAGTAAACAAATGAAAAAAAAATAATTAATTTACATAGCTACGTTCAATGTTATTCTAGACATGTGTAGTATAATATAATTATGATGTCCCAATAATATTTGGTGTTATTTGAATTTCACGGCTTTTGCACTGCGCTTGTCCGGCAGTTGTAATCCTTTTGTGTTGATAAAATTACATTCTTAGACATCGCTCGTAAAAACCGACGTGAACGAATCTACTACCTACCTATATTATTATTATTTATAACAATACAGAATCTTATATATCACAATATTATTAAACATATGGACATATATTTAATATATCTAAATTGATTTTAAAACGATTTCATGCATTTAAATACAAAAATACCTAATTAGGTACATTTATTAAAAAAATATATTTATATCAAAGTTGAAAGTATTAGTCATGTTTTGTATACTTGTTTATCCTTTAATCAAAGCTATAAATAAAAATATGAACATAAGAAAAAAAGAAATATGGACGAAAAACTAAACCAAAATTAGGTAAAAGGTATATTTATATATTTTTTTAAACTTCCGCAGGTTTAATTACGTAATTTATTTTGTGGTATATTTGTAGAATAGTTATATACGATAAATTAGTACATGAGTACATCATAAACTACCCCAAATTGCAATTTTTTTTCAAATTTTCTCCAGGATTAGGTTTAGTTAAATTTCTTCATTGTATAAAAATATGTATATATTTTGGGTATTCTCAGAAAACGTTGCTTAATACCAACTATTATTAAGTAAGTAATATACTATCCTAAATTACATTTACGATATAAATGTTAGTTAAAAAAAATATAAAAATGTCATAATTTTACAGCTACCTTTCAGCGATATTTTATTTTATTGTTTTAAAAACGGTCAAAATTTTCTATTTCTAGGTAAATATTAGAATAAATTATCTAAACTTAAATAGAAATAAAAAAAAACTAAATATTATTATTTTTAGTAGACATTTCGAATATTTTTTTGTTGAAATTAAGGGCATTTTTTTGTCTACAATCAAAAATGAATTTTCCAACGGGTTTTAGCATTTACGGTAAATGGCTTTTAAGATATAACTACTACCTGGAATGTTTTTTTTTACATAGCAATAATTTATCTACAAGAAAAATTATTCTGCATACATATATTGTACTGCCCAGTAATTTTATTCCGTTTTTTTTTCTTTGTTTTAGAATTAGTTTATTTATCTACTAGATGCCCGTTCCGGTATCGCATGACGATATTTTTTAAGAAAAAAAATATAAATATAAAACAAATGTTAACATTAAAACCTGCATCTAATGCTTATAAAATAGTGAAAAATCCTATTAAAATTCATTCATTGGCTTACATCAACATACACCCACCGACGACTTTAATATAGACACTATGTAGTGATAGGCGATCAATCGATTTTAAGCATGTAATCGTTTTTCATAAAAAAAAAATACATGCACAGTTAAAATATAATGTAGAGATTATTAATATTAAAACTACGAGTATGTAATAAATTATTAAAAAAATACAAAATATTCCTATCGAGTGGCTAAAACTTGCGGTGTCACTGTACTCTCTATAGTCCGCTATAGATTCGGTGCGTCGCAAAAGAGCCCAACAGAAAAAAACTCATTTTCGATTTCGTTTCATTCGGCGACAATGACTTAGCAAAAATCTCGTTTTTTTTTTGCTCAAAGGCGGTAGTTAATTTATTCTGTTTAATGACAGTCGGGCACAACAAGCCTTCATTCCGACGAGATTACAGCTGTGCGACGGCGACAGAGTATGCTCACTCTTTAGCGCAGTCGAACGTCTAGGCGCGCGCCGTCTCTCTCGCACGCCCATATTATTATATCCAATAAGATTACAGCGCGCGTAATGAGTCTTTCGTTTGGAAATTCGCCCTAGTGCAGAATCGGAGCTGTTTCCTATTTCAAAAAAGTCGTTGAAATATTTGTATTTTTTGCTCCGGTGACAAGGCCTTCCAAATTCGAAATGAGGCTCAATACAGAGTCTCGGATTATGTTCGAGATCCAAGGCAATGTTAATGCAATGTTCACACGCTCACCCTTTTTGCTTATCCTCCTACCTCCCACCTCTCACTTTATTTTATTATTATTATTATTATTATGCTAAATATTTAGAAGCTAGTTCCAGTGTTCCTACTGTTGAGTAGGTGAGGAAAAATGAAAGTGTAACAACTCGCAGCCTACGCTTAAAAACACCCTTAGAACAAGGAAATGGTCAAATACTGACCTATGAAAAATGAAAGTGTAACTCGCAGCCTACGCTTAAAAACACCCTTAGAACAAGGAAATGGTCAAATACTGACCTATGAAAAATGAAAGTGTAACTCGCAGCCTACGCTTAAAAACACCCTTAGAACAAGGAAATGGTCAAATACTGACCTATGAGGCGCATTCTATACGCGAATTGTCCAGAAAAGAAAAAAAAAATAACCTAATATCCAGTTTTCTCAATATAGGTTTTATCTTTGAGGAATGCTTATTAAGATTATTAATTTATTTACCTAATGTTTTCAATACTAATAACTGAATAACTAGATTTCAGAACAGAAAAAAATATTTTAACAAATCGTTTTGTTTAAAAATATACGCAAATCGCATAGTTGTACGTACAGACTGATTGTTGTTAAATCATTTTTGGTTAGATTTATCATATTTTTACCATGGCAGCAAGAGATGATCTAAAAAATATTTTAGCAAAAACATTATGCTATGATTACAAAACAATATGGCGTCATGGGTAAACAGCTGACGATTTACAATTAGCTGTTATTAATTGTAGCGATAGCTAGATATTATGTTAAAGACAAACTAAAAATTATGATACTCACATTAAGAAATATTTACTCACAATCAAGTTTAACAATTATCGATGTGTAACTCCAGCAAAATGATTGCTGTCACTATATCAACTATACTTTATGGTTGATCATACCATATTTTTGCTGCTATTTTTTTCAGTGAGCTATGAATATCTAGTTATTCGAAAATCCCTGCGAGTATCCTTCCGAATTTGGAATTCAAATTATGTGATCATACCTGTAAAATAGAAGTGGTTCTGTAGGCACTTCGTCCTTTAAGGCGCCCCGGGACGCATTTGTCCTTGAGATTTGAAAGAGTAGGCTTTAATCGAACATTGACGTGTAGAAAAGAGACGGATATACTCGCCGACCGCGAATTCGTTACATTTGGAATCGATGGAACATGTTTTTTGTATTTAAATAATAATTATCATTTGAAAAAAATGTTTTTTTTAAGTAATGTCCTAGATTATTATATTGTCTATCTTTAGAAAGAAAAATTAGGTTCGCGTCACTTACACAACTTAAAAGAAAATCGTTGCAAGAAAAAAAACAACACTTTCTTATTTATTTATTTTCATTACTATAATAAGGTGTATTTCGTTTTTTTTTTTAAGCAAAGTACTAAATTAATATATGTAGAATATTGTGGTATTTTTAGTTTTAGCTATTTGTTGGGAATAACTTCAACAAAATACACCAAAATACGTTACAAAACACGTTTTAGGGACTGGTGGCGCCTTAAACAATAAGAAAGTATCTCCACTTGAAAGATGAGCAAAAGCAGTTGAAGTAAAAACATTGCAATTTGCGTTTTTGACAGCGACAATTTCAAACAACTTGTTAAACTATTTTTTTTTATATCGATTTTAACGATCTAAAATATTGAAAGAACTGCATATTAAAAGTAATCATATTTTTTAAGGCTGTGACTGTACGTCTAGGACACTCAGCCAAATATATCAGCTGGTTGGAGTTAGAGCCCTATAAACATAGCCGGAGAGCGTGGGACAGGCAGATTAGTAGATTTATCTGCCTTTTGTATGCAAAAACAGACGCGTGGGCGTCGCGGCGTCGCATACATCTGTATGCAGCATCTTCACGTCTGCCAACGGTCGACCGGGAACTGAGTACAAGAGCCAGTAACGCTAATATCCTTTCTAGTAGTCCTAGTGATAAAAAAAACGGCGATTGATTGGCTAGCAGTCTATTAAAAATATTGATTTCGAAAGCAGATTTAGATTATTTAACATTATTTTATGTTAACGGCTGAAACGAACTATCTATAAAAATATTTATATCAGTAAAAAATCAGTATATACACTGAAAAAATATGGTAAGAGCAACCATAAAGTATGGTTAATATAGTGGCAATAATTTTGTTGGAGTTAAACCCACTTAAACCCAGCGCCAACAAAAGAAATGTGCATATATTTTACACTTTTCTTTTTATTTTAGCCATGACGATTCATTTGCATATATCCTACGTTGAACGTAAGTTATTCTTGTATATATTCATTAAACTATTCACTTCTCATTCATATTCGTTACATTTTCACCGTTTTTCATAATTATTGTTTCTTTTTTAAATATTTTTTTATTACTTTATTGAAAGTTTGACCGTATTGCATAAGCGCACAGATAGATAGGTGGAGTGAAAAGCTTTCATAAGATACAGGCCTGTATTTAAACCAGCGTGCATTACCTCAAGCGATGCAACTATCTGTGCTTTCGGTATTAATTTTTCTTTGAACATTCTGGCTATATAATTTGTTCGAAAATTTTCAATCTGTAAAAATATTAAAAAACATTCGAATTTTCCAAAGTTAATACTGTCAAATTTTTATATAAGTAATGTAAACTAACGGTGAAAGCCTATTATAAAATAAAGAAATCATCGTAAGAAATACAGTATTTAAGCAATACATTATACAATTTTACTATAGGCTATAAAATAGATACATATATATTTATTTATTTGCTAATTTCTCATTTCTTTCTTACCTAATTTCAGAAGCAATTCAGTTAATTCTTTTTTTTCAATTTCAATTATTTTCTACTGCCTTCCACTCCATTCAAATGCTACTTTATCATTATTTAAGTATGTATACCTAATTGTTAAATTAAAAATAAATAAATATTTAGTACATAATCGGCGCTGTCTCTCTAACTGCCACGCTAAGTTAAAACCGGCTATGGCCTTCGTATGTACCGATTTTGTAGGGGAGCTAAATTCATAGGACGCTTAAACAAAAACAAAGGAAGCTTTCAAAAGTCACTTTAGTCAATTTGTTATTCATATTATTATAAAAATAACGAATCTATTTTTGTTCTTTAAATCACAACCCGTTTTTTTATCCTATCAATTGGTTCACAAATAATCTTTGCCATTTTGGTCGACTACCGGGCATAATTTTCTAAATACACTGCATTCTTGCATTAGGAATATTGTCTAGTTGGATGAACTAGTTAATTTATGACTATGTATATATTTACACACTAGGTAAGCCCGATGATACGCATAAAACTGGTGACGATGATGATGAACTATCAAAATATCACGACTTAATAAAAACACCGCGGACTTTTTTTGTATTTAAAAAACATCTATACCATTAATCAATATTTTGGATGTCATCGCTATAGGTAAGTGAAAGGTATTTGTTAAATATTGTTAAAAGTTGTGTTCGAAAATGACTATAAGAGTATTCTAATAAAAAAAACAAATTTGGTGGTACAATAAACTTTACAATACAATAGACTCTCTAATCTCTTCTCTTAATATCTGTAAGACTCTCTTCTTACAGATATTCTTTAGCAAAAGCGTTATTTCTTAAAGTGAAAAATTAAGTAATTAGTATATTATCCATACTAAATTTGATAAGAACCCCTAATATTGCGTCGAAAACTCATTTTTAATCAGATCGTACGCAGAAACAAAACATCTGTTTGTCAATGTCGTAATCGGAATTCAAAATATGAAAATAACGCCGATATTAAATGTGTCGGATTTCTCTCGGTGATGTGACGAAGATACTTCTACAAATCCGCCCTGGTCTCCGATGGACCCGATCCAGTTCGCCCGCGCTCCGAGCTCGTCTGATCTCGCTGAGAGAATTATGGACCCGATCGAGCTAGACCGGCGACTCTTGAAAATTGTCCGCACTGTAGGCGAATGCTTTAGGCCTTCGACACTAGATCCGGGGCGTGACTCGCCGAGGTTGTCAATGACGATTTCTTATTAGGCTTGTCGGAACTGGTTCAGATGCGCCAAAGATAGCAAAGTTTAATTATGTCTTTCACATACTAATTAGGTATACCAAAATTTAATTATTTACCGCCCCTTAGATATAAATAATAAGTACTTCTCTGGGTATATAATTTAAAAAAGCATTATATGAAAAATTAGATGAGACAGACCACCTGAAAGAGGCCCCTTAAAAGGATATTGCCGACTTTTATTTCATCCTGTATATATCTTTCTTTTTATTTAAATTATCAGTCCTCTCATTAAGTTCACAGACGATAGGTATATGCCAATTCTTATTATAATTTATTTCGTTACAATGACGAAAAAAAAATTAAATCACCTTTTGCGTTTCGAATTCAACGAGAGATTGAAACTAAGAGTGGCGTTTATATTGCACAAGAATCCGTTATTGGACTCGCAGCGTGATACGATTTTAATTACCGGCCATTTTATTGTTAGCGACGCGGCCCCGAGCCGGTCGAACCGCGACTATGAACACCCACATTTATATGGGCGAAACGTTCAATTCGACCGCCGAATAATAAATATTATTTATTTTATTTATATATAAAATTACAATAAAACAATCAAGAACATAAAGCCAATGAGCGTTTCCTCTGAATTTAGTAAAATGGAAACATATTTGGGAACGAGGTTGGGTTTGGGAATTTGCATAATAACAAGAATATTAAATTTAATGTACTCTATACCAATAACCATACACCTTCTAAAATAGCGTTAAGCTCAAAATATTTTGTACAAAGGCGTAAGCTTTAATTGGCCTTATTATTAACCTCTTGAAAAATGTATATAGTATTAGTACGCTGTATGCTTACATGTTAATAATAAATAAATAAATAACAAGGTTTTACTAAAACTGCTTTAGGGTTAGAGCTTGAGTAGCTCTCTTGAATGCTGGGAAGGTAGTGTTGAAAATATTGATGGCGCTCAACATGCTCACATGCTCGATGTATATTTATTTATTTTATTTTTATTTAACGTCATTTACATACACTCTTATTATACAGAACAGTAAAATAGCGTTTACATAATAGATACGCTACGCTATGCTTGTACATACCTTATGTTAATTTGTAATCACGTGCAATGAATTAGTTTTGTGCATCATCTTAATAGCACAATGTGCTGTTCTAAGGTGACGCCAATCATTTATAGATCTAGTTTAGGATTATGACGCAAGCTACGGGTTTTCTTAATAAACCTATAATTTACGTTTTTATTAATCTAAATACACTAGAAACAATAAATTATTACATGTATCAACGCCTCTAACATTATTTACTCCTGTTTAAATGACAATCAATGACGGGCCTGTTACCTGAAATCAATAAGAACCTGTTTTTACTAGAAACTACGTGAAGTATCTAAGAGAATCAGAAACAACGTGTTTTTACTAGTAAGAACCCGTTTTTACTAAGGCATTTGGGTTAATGCCGAATAAAACGATGACATCGGCTTTAACTGCACTTTTCAGTCAAAATCCGTTCTTACTGTAAATATCTGTAAATATCCGAATTAGAAATAAAAAAATCTCTATGGAATTATTACTAATTATTATTATTGTATAATTCTAAATTGTTATGTTTTAGATATAAGTATAATAATGTAAAAAATAAATTGTGAAGGGGAAGTATGCTTTGTGCAGACCTACATCGATCATGGAACCTACAAAATATGCTTCACTCAATGATTTCCAACTGATAATAAGCCTCGTGCTTGGTTGGATTTTACATAACATAAATGAGAATTAAATAATTAAAAATATATATATATATTTCCTTAAATGTCGAAATGGCTATGAATTAAAAATTAATAATACCAAAAGCAGATATAATAACAGTGGTTCTGTGTTGCTGGTGCGGACAGATGAAGTCTACAATACTCGCCAAGAGATCGTTTTATTGTCATTATTGGTATCGGGAGGGAAGGATGGATAGGAAATAAACAATAAAACTGTGGTTAAGGGATAAGGTCAAATATTTTGACTAAGCTTTTGACCATTATAGTCAGACACTGTAATCTTTTGTTATTGTCTAACATCAACTCTATACGACCACTCGTTGAACGCTTTTGATAGAAATCAAACTTAGCGTCGTAACGTCAACTATATACTGCAATAAAAACTTCCACGTGGGGCGAAACAAACCCAAAATAGCAGAGTGCCCCTCCCCCCTCCCCCCCCCCCCCCCCACCTTCCTCCGCCGCAGGCAGTTTGTGTGTGTGTACGACTATGAATGGATTTTACTTGCATCTTACGAGTTTTAATTGAAATTTATTTATTTTGTTTTAGAAAACAACAGCAAAATTCAATAAAACAATCAAAAAAGCCAATGATTTACATCCAGAAGAATCGATTCACAGAAAATCGCGAACTATGCTGCAATAAATAAAACTCATAAATAGATATACATATTCTATTGGTTGCAAAATACTATAAAGTAGGATTGCATTTGCGGCTTGTACTCATACTATGTATATATATTTATTTTTAAAGGTAAACAATCCTGAGATGATTGAAAGCATATTAGCGTGTCTGGCCCTGGTAGGTACACTGCTCCAAATAATATAAATCTCTTAGGCAATAATTGACCTAGCACGGCTTTATCTTCTATTAGATCAGTCTTCCATTGGAAAAGGGTTGCCACAATAATTGTGAAGTTTTAATAGAATAAATTTCTATAAATAGATAATAATTGTTGAATGATTCATCGCGGTTAGTTAACTGTTAACATGTTTACCAATCGCAATGATATTCTCACATTATAACAAGATTATGACTGTAAATAAAAATAAAAATCAAATAATGAAAATAATAATACATTAATATTAAATTATAGATAATTTTTTACATAAATTGCAGTAAATGGAGAACTATTACATAGCTCTATTATTAGATACAAATTTCACAGATAGATGGTCGTAGTAGTAGACAAAAATTCAAACCAAGTCGCCATAAATTGAAAGAAATTCGTATTCAAACTATGAAATCACAAGAAAATACCATACACCTCACAGATTTTTTTCCTGTCATACACAAAAAAAAAATATGATGGACTCTAACGTCACCAAGGTACGAACTTACAAACATAACTCCTGAAAAACAGCTAAGATTCAACTAATTAGAATCTTCTGTTGAAATGAAACAACCAATCTATAAGATAAATGAAATCGTCAAATAATTTATTTACTTAAATAAAAATATCTAAGAAGAAATGAAGTAAAAAAATCATATTAATATTAGATAATACACTGGTTAAAGTTATTTGTACGAACAAACGAACCGTTACTAAAGTTTTTAGTAGGCTCAACCAATGTTTGATACACCTGACTCCGGTGCACATAAACAAACTGCTTTGTAAGCGCATCCAAACTGTTCGGTAGAGAAACAAAATGGCGGAATAGGCGAGAAACGCGAGCCATATTTGGTTGACGTAACAAAACAGACTTATAATGTGTACGCAACTTTTCATTTGAATGCTGCATCTTCGAGATTATTTGGCACAGTTTACAAGAAAGTTTGTTAGGTGAACGATTTCTCAATCTACAGGAATTGATTTGTCAAGTCTATGAAATAGATTGTATACACTACTACTACTACTACTACTACTACTTCGGTTGGGCCTACTCAAATTCAGTTGCCGCAACAAATTATAACTACTGAACTTTTCAATTAACTCAGAGCTTTATATTTTTTTCAGTGTACTAGGCTACGTTTGGTGCCTTTAGTTTATTTTTCGTTCACAATTAATATTGCTAAATTATTATGTTTTGTTATATATTTATAATTTTTTGTCCGTGGTCTCTCCCGTATACAGTGATTTATTTATTTATTTATCGTTTATTCGGAAAACCAACAGCATAATATGAAAAAATGGTACATACAATTGTTTGTAAAATTAACTGATGACAGGTTTTCGCAAATGTACAGAGATACATGTAAAGATTAAAATTAAATTAAATTACACTCGCATTAACACTCTAAATACAGAAATATGTACGAATATTTTATATATATAGTAAAATTGTAAAATGTATTGCTTAAATACCGTTATTTAGATGATTTTTATTTTAAAAATAGATAAACACCATTAGCTTACTTTATATAAAAGTTTGACAGTACTGACATTTGGAAAATTCGAATGCTTTTTAATATTTTAAGGATTGAATTTTTTTTCAAATAAAATATATAGCCAGAATGTTCAAAGAAAAATTAATACTGAACGCACAGATAGTTGCATCGCTTGAGGTAATGCACGCTGGTTTAAATACAGGCCTGTATTTTATGAAAGCTTTTCACTCTCACCTACCTATCTGTGCGGGTATGCAATACGGTCAAACTTTCATTAAAGTAGTGAATAAATGATTTAAAAATTAAACAATATAAATGAAAAAAAGTGAAAATGTAACGAATATGACGTCTAATGAATGAGAAATTAATGGTTTAATGGATATTTACAAGAATAACTTACGTCCAACGTAGTTTATATGAAAATGAATCGTCACGGCTAAAAAAAAAAAATACATATATATATATATAATTTTGTTTTTTTTTTAACATATATTATTTTGAAATAATAGTATGTTTTAAAAATAGTCAGAACCCAAAGAAAAGAAACTGAAAATGATGTCCAAAGATTACTATTTTATTATTATATGTGATATGTAGTACATTGGACGTACCCCCTTTTGTGCAATCTAAAAATATATTAATTTAATTACACTGAAAACTAGAGACAGCCCTATTTTTAAGCTCGTATTAATGACCGCCAAGTGGCGTCTTTCTCGAGCAGAGGCAAAGTCAATTACTGAGATGAGTGAGGTCGATTTGGACCAAACGGAAAGGTTGACACATCGACCGCTCGGTTTGGGCGCGAACAATGAAGCGAAGGTTGGCGCCATGGAAGTGTTTCGCTAAGGCAGAAGTCCTCGGTTCAGGAGTAGGGCGTGGGCGGGAAGTAGTCAACTTCTTCGGGGTAATCAGCACAATGCTTGATTACCCCGAGTTTAGGGAATTTTAGGCTAGGCGACGCAGAATAGAAAATCGAGCCAATACGGCTCTAAACTACATAAACCATACAAAAAAAAAATAATGAAGGTTATATTATTAAATATTGGAACAAAAGTTATTATTATTGGAACAAGAACATTCCCTATAAAAGAATGTGCACGAGAAAAAGTTCACCCTGTATTAAAAAGAGAAGGAAATCTAATAAATTATAAAAACAACAAAAATCTCGGTGGAAATACAACAGATGTCGGTAATGAAACATCCGGATAAGGAAAAAAAAGTATTGCTGATGGGTTCGCCTTACGAAACATTATCGATCGATTCGGCCTTTCGAATTGGTGGCTACTTGAGATTTGAGATCCTGTCGGACTCTGTCGGCGCTGAGTACAGGGCCTGTTCTTGGGTCAGAAAAAAAAGTGCTTATCAGCCGGGACCCATGCGGAGATCCTGTGTTCCGAAAGCAAATCAATCGCCGCGCTGTACGATACAAGCGGGCGTTCGGTCGACAAAAAAGCCACGCGGTATCGATCGATTGTCGATCGAGCGATCGACGGATCGTGAAAGCAAGGACACACCACTACGCGCAGATAACGACTGATAACACGTATCAACGGTCAGCGGTTGCGAAACGGAGCCCGCCTACATTCGGATCGATGTAACATGAACGCTGTTAGTATATTTAATTATCCTTACAATTCAATCTTCAAATAAAATCAATACTTTCGATTAAACAATAAACAAATTGTAACAGTAACTATACTCAACTATACTCAAAAGTTGATCCTAGATTCTTACTGAGTGAAATCTCTTTTCGTTTGCCTCTCGTCTCTCACTCACTCCTTACCTGTTTCATTTGCCTAAATGTATTTCAAGTTACGCACACAATGTCGTGCTTAGCAGAATTCAGGACACTTAAATAAAAAGTTTCAAAGAATTGATTTATTCCAACATAGCCGTACCCAATTTTTCTAAATACTTTTTCTTTCTGAAATCATTAAATACCTATATTATTTTTGCGCGTATCGCTGATCCTATTTCAACATATCAACATTACACTACCCTATTCACTATCTGGTTATGTAGCACGCTGTGCAATAAGGTCATGTCATTAAATAACCTTCAGTTGTCCAGGCTCAGTAAATTGTTATGGAATTGTGTGTCCTCATAGTTATCTTACTGAACGTGCTTAATTAAGTTGCTTAATAAAACGGCGCTGTAAACGTTCCAGCCTTTGTATATAGCGTATTGTATTTAGAACCACTTCCTCTTATTCTTCGGAGTTGAATTTAAGATATTAGTCATGTTCCGATGATAATACATTTTTATGGTAAGCATGATTTCATTCTACACCCAGCTCAAGAGGAAGAAACTCCTCAATGGTCAATAGCACTGGCACGAAATTTTGTATACGCATTCAAGCACTTAAATAAAAACTATTTTCTTATTGTACCCAGACAGGGGCGGATCTGGAAGAAATCTTGGGGAGGGGGGTAAAATATCAAGGACATCCTTTTCCGATCTGCGGAAAATTGTTCTATTTACAATAAAATTCGGATTATTAAAATTTGTTTAATACAATTCGTCTAGAACTCTCTCGGAAAAGATAAATTGTTTTAGATGAATTTTTCGCAGACGCACATTTCCACATTTATGTATTTCTCCCTTTCTTTGGAATATACACATAGCGAAAAGCAAATAAAAAACATATAAAAATAATTTTCGGTTTGGTAATAAGGTTGATTTATTAAAATATTTCGATTTTATTTCGCTTTAAAAAACCATTATGTTGTTGAAGATTCTTGTGTTGTTGAAGGTCTTGGTTCTTGGGGGGTGATTACATCCTTTAACCCCCCTCTTGAGATCCGAGCCTGTACCCAGAAACCGTTTCTTTTCATATTTTGAAAGCGTGAAACTTTTCCTTATCATTGAAAAATGCCATCTTCTTAGATTTACTCGCAATACTTTGCCATTTTTTATTAATCATAATTAATAAATACTCGTCATACCATAATTATATTATTTTAATAAAAATAAAATATTTTTTTAAATCTATAAGGATTAAACCAACCTTCATTTTATATAAATCACAAGACGTCACCGTGACTCCTTGAAAAGTTTAAATAAAGTGGATCGATCAAATTAAATTCCCCGGCATAAAGACGTTAAATGGAAAATATTAGTAACAAACGCACAATAAGACAAATCAAAATTACATAATTAGTCGATTTAATAAGGTCTATATAATTTTAAGCATCGTTCGCGCAAATTAAAAATAATAACACCGTGAAAATAAAAACTTTTATTAATTAAAACAATGTACTGGCAATAAAATAGGTAATTTACGAATAACAACATTTAGACGAATCAAAAGATTATTTAAAAAAAGCGACAAAATGTTTGACTAAATTTCAAAAATGATTAACTTTTTATTTGAAAGAGATAGAATCTCCCTTTAAATTTTTTTGATGATCATTTTACACGTGACAGCGGCTGGTCACTAGAAACCTGGATTACGTTTGTTAATTCTCCAGAAACCTAGATACTTAGGAAATAAAGCGATACCCAGCATTATTTTACTGGCTCCATATAAAGGAACTCCTCAACGGTTAACAACACTACAGACACTACATTTTGTATATGCATTCAAGAACTTAAATAAAAGCTCTTTTTTAAAAATGTATTTTTATATTTTAAAATGTATGGAGTGCTTGAGTGCTCTTAAACAAAATGCACTTACAATGAATGAGTGTTAGTTTAGTGTAGATAATCCGTCCGAAATGATATTTATCTTTGCCGGATCTATGTATGATTTGTGTGTGCTCGTTAAATAAGCGTCGCTTTTGGCAACATTCGTAAATCTGGGTCTCCAATCTCTGGGCGATTCCTGGTGGTCTATTGATCATCAGAGTTTGTAATCACGTTTAGATTACCAATATTTCCTTTCTATCAAAAAAAAATACCTAATAAAAGATTTAATCTATTTTAATTTACTCTTTATTAGGCATCACATACCCTTTTATCTGGAGGTTATATTTTTTTATTTGTTATAGGTAAATTAAATTTAAATCGCACACTTACGCACGCGCACGCGCACGCGCTAGGAATTGAACCTCGGATCTCGTGCCAAGCTATTGCACCATACACTAACTGATCTTTTGCAAAGAATAATATTACCAGTAAAAGATATACCGTTTAACAAGCAAACAAACAATACACAATTGGCTTTGTTTTTTTTAGGATTGTTATGATATACATATTGCATTAATCTAATTGTGTGGGCTCTGCTAAACTAAACAAAATTTACTTGTACCAGAGTTAGGGTAGATGGTGGTAAAAAAGCTTTAATGATGTTAGTTGGTATGATTATAATATGTTACGAACTCTAGACCGTCTCACTGATTTATTTATGACGAGTAAAAAACATTAATAATTTTAAACGTAGTCATGTTTAAACTTTCAAATACACGTAAAAAAACTTTTAAAAGTGAATGACTATTCTTTTAAATCAGATATATTTTATGTTCACATAATTTATATTTTATTTAGACACCTCTCTGGGTTAACTGTAGAAGATTCTCCTAAGTTAATAATCTCGCCAGTTTGTAGCGATTTCATTTTAATTACTCTTCATTCTAACTGCATCTTTAAGTTCTATATTCTGCGTCCAACGACTTAGAAGTTACGGGTCATTTTCGTAATTTAGTCAAAAAAGTATAAAAAAAATAATAGCCGTTTGATTCGGACCTCATTTCTTAATTTCAAATCAGAAATTATTTTTTAAACCTAAAACGTAGTTAATTTAATTGCTAAACTATAATGGATTCAAATAGGAGTAACGGTCTCAGCGATTATTTTTTGTTTGCTTAGTAAGTTAATTAACACTTTCGATGTTCGACTAAATGAGGCTTTGTGGACACGCCCACAAAAAAAAATGCTCATATAAATTATTATCATTTTGCCGACAATCGTACATTTAAGCCGCCTTGATTTCCTAATGACTATACTTATACACTATACCGGTGATGGGTTAATGGTGTTGTAAGGGTTATTATTATTTTAATGTTCATAATTAATTTAAATTCTTTTTTACAGTAAGTCTATTTAGATTTTGTCAGTATTTTGCAGTTTATAAGTAAGAAAAAAAGATATTGTAGTAAATAATCTACATTATTTGATAAAAAACTAAAAAAAAATAGTGGGGTTTTTACCCCATTTATGACTTATGTATTTTTAAATATTTAGGTTAAATAAATTTGTAAACATTCTAGTTAGGTGGTTGGCCGAGGTCGTTTAACAAATATTGAGTTCGTGTTGGCGAAAAAAATATGTTACATAAAAATTAATTTATTTGAACATAAAAAATCTACTTTACTTTAGCCACTTAATATTACCAAATAAGGTTGTAATTGAAACGAGAATAGACATGTCAAATTGAGATGAAACCACATCCTTACCACACTGATTTATTGCTTAGAATTTACAAGGTTTTATTGGAAATTTGTTCAAATGAAAAACAGCGCAAACAAATATTATTGCTAATAATACTTTGCTATATTTAGAGAATGCGGTAGAAATAAATAGTTTTTTTTATAATTTAAATAGTAAAAAAGTACACTATAAGTTTTTAAAAGATGTAAACATAAGTTGTTATTTTTTTTTTAGAATATATCACTTCAAATTTCCTAAAGACATTTGAAAAAAGAGACCCATAAACCAGCTAAAGAAATTAACTAAAACTTAAGCGATGTATAAAAAAACTCACTTGTTAAGCCGGCTTAAGAAGACCGCTGTTTTTAAATAAATAATTGATTTTGACAAATTCTGAAGTTCCTTTCCCCTAGAATCTCACGATTACCCTAACTTAAACCGCTGTAATGATGATGATTAAGAAATAATTCACGTTGTAGAGTTTGACGATTTTTTCATCATTTTATTTACTAGGTTAGTGTTGCACCCATACAAGTTTTCACACGTAGAATGGTTTATTTTAATAAGAATTTGCATTATTTTATTTTAGGGTATTTAAAATATTTAGTGGACACTCACTCATTTATGGTCTTATCACTAAAAATTACATTAAATTTATTTATTTCAATAGAAATTTGCTAGTAAATAAATTTAATTTCTAATTTCAACACCTTCTATATTGTAAACGTATTATATCTCACACGCTTACGTAAACCCTCAGGCTCACCCTAATACACTCTTAGTATTTTTATACTCCTAACACACTACACACCGAACACTGTGGTGTGTTATACACACAACAACACACGTGGGTTTTTTCATCATTTTTGTCACACACGATTTTATTTGTACTAGCGGTCGCCCAGTGGTCGAAATTCGACCGTAGTTCATTAAACGTTTAAGTTAGAGCATTATTGGGGTTCTTATGCCTCTTTGAATTTACCTCTATAATCATTGCATTTTTTTTTATTTTGTTTTATTACGCCACCTGCGAGCGTGTACAAATACATCATTAGAGTGTGTTGTTTGTGAAATTTAAAATTTAATATCAGTAACATTTGAAAGAAAAAAAATTACAGCTTGCATTTGTATTTATTTTTTGAAACAATTCATTGTCAGTTTTATTTTTTTATGTAAAAATGAGACTTTTTTATCTAAAATTCATTAAATGTCATTAATAATTAGTTTTACTTTACATTGACAGACTATTGAAAAGGGAACATTTAAAACCACACAAAATTCACAGCTCGAAACTCATTCTGTCAATCAGCTGTCAATAGTATGGACGTTTTATTTAATTCAATTGTAACAAATATTATATAATTACAATATAATTTAGCTCCTACATATAAACTTTTACTATGCCAAATCTCACACTCCTCCGTGCGCGCAATGTGCTTAAAAAGGGGTACAAATTTACCTCTTCACGTATTAATATATAGATAATTAAGTAATATATACACGCCCCTGGCTGTATGCTAATAAAAAACATTATTTGTACGAATTATTTAATAATCACCGTATTTTACAATGAAATTAATAAATAATTGAAAATACGGCGCAGCAGCGCGTCGCGTGTTAAAATTTGTCCGCATTTCTCGCCAATAA
Source organism: Neomicropteryx cornuta (assembly GCA_020383195.1). Classification (NCBI taxonomy): domain Eukaryota; kingdom Metazoa; phylum Arthropoda; class Insecta; order Lepidoptera; family Micropterigidae; genus Neomicropteryx; species Neomicropteryx cornuta. The sequence continues at coordinate 1,276,809 of JAHKQU010000030.1, forward strand.
ATTACGTAAATTTGGATTTCGTCCTCAAGTCGTCGCTGTATAAATAATCTCACAAAATGAGTATACTTAAAACGCGCCGGGCACCAGTGGCACTTCGGAGCGGCAGTCACCTCAACAGAGACGAACTCAGGAGTTTTAATATTCTGAGGTTTCGCTGCGGTTACTTGTATATCATGTTTAGTAGGCCTTAAATAACATCGAAACAAATACTTTAAAAAAAAAAGACTTCAAACTGAATCCATAGCCAAAAAATTGAGAAATAATACAATAAAAAACCGATCCAACAAAAATTTAGAGTCGAAACAAAAACTCACCGTATGCAACATCAGTATAAACCATTACTAAATCATGCAATTCTATGGTTAATCTAATAATAGTATTTATGTATTGACAAAATACAGCTTAGCATCATTTGTGTGATGTGATCTTACAATACGTTCAAATCTGCTAGATATATACTAAAGTTTTTTAATAGCCATAGCCCAGATAACACTGGGCTATGGCTTTTAAATTACAATACGCATGCTACACTAAAAACGAGAAAGGTATGTTCAAATCCGCTAAATGGGGTTCAGAGACAAACCCAGACCTCTGCTTCATTACTAAATCGGTGACAGATTACGAAATATTGTAGCAATGAGGGCCAGGTTTGTATTATTTTTCGAATTTTTGATAATAGCACGAAACTGGTCGATTTTAATTATTTGAATGTCGGACGCAAACAAGGAAAAATACTAGAATAGGAAACAGGCCTGTTAGTAGATTTTTTAGTAGATAATTTAACATGAATTTAAACATGATGGATTGAATAAATCGTTTTATTTAATTTACAACCGTATCTATTATTCAAAAGTACAGCGGCACTCTCATCGGCTACCATCGAAGCCCATGGGAGAATCAGTGTAAGAAATGTTACGACGGGAGGAGAGTGCAATGTTTCAATATGCACGGTTCAGTGTTAAGGCGCCACCAGTCCCTAAAACGTGTTTTGTAACGTATTTTGGTGCATTTTGTTGAAGTTATTCCCAACAAATGGCTAAAACTAAAAATACCACAATATTCTACATATATTCATTTAGTACTTTGCTTAAAAAAAAAACGAAATACACCTTATTATAGTAATGAAAATAAATAAATAAGAAAGTGTTGTTTGTTTCTTGCAACGATTTTCTTTTAAGTTGTGTAAGTGACGCGAACCTAATTTTTCTTTCTAAAGATAGACAATATAATAATCTAGGCCATTACATAAAAAAAAACACTTTTTTCAAATGATAATAATTATTTAAATGCAAAAAACATGTTTCATCGATTCCAAATGTAAGGAATTCGCGGTCGGCGAGTATATCCGTCTCTTTTCTACACGTCAATGTTCGAAGAAAGCCTACTCTTTCAAATCTCAAGGACAAATGCGTCCCGGGGCGCCTTAAGTGCTATCAACACATATTCAACACAGTTTAGTTATATCATACGGTTTACAATATATCTGTAACACATCAATAAATCGATAAATCGATCTCTTAACAAAGCAGACTGGGAATAATAAACTGAAACATTAGACTTGCTACTAAAAAATATACCCTTCGTGGAGAATTATCAACAATTCCTAAATGCCGTCTTTGCATGACAGGACGTCTTTCCCGAGCGTTTTTCACAAGGAATATGTCCTAAGATGGAATTCCAAGTGTGGACAACTCTCGGTGGATTTCGATATAACTGTTAACCGAAATACAGCAACAAAACTGCTGGATTCTCTTAATCCAAGAGCTGAAGAAAATATTATGAGAACGGACAGAAACCTAAATTTCACACATTTCAGTAGAAAGGCATGGACGCTGATACGTAAGCTAGGAGCCGACCCTGAACGTTGCCCTAAAACGGACGTCACAACATGCAACCAGCGGCGTACCCAGAATTTGTACAGTAGACAAGCCATATTATGAGGGGGGGGGGGGTGCGGTAGGAGTCAAATATGAAATTAGGGGCGGTAAGGGTAAAATTATTTATGAGGTACCTAGTAATTTTGTTAAAAAATCTAGACAAGCCCGACTATTCGGCTTGTATGGAAGTACTGCGACTGCAAGCAACGTGATTTGCACAAATGCAAAGCTATTTCCTAAAAATTCTCTAAAGTGTCAGAGAACAAAACAACAACCCACAAAGTGTAGAAATAATTTACTGCCTCCAAAGTAACACTCACTTTGACCCTAACACTTTCTCGGCCTTTTGATACAGATGATTTGAAAGTTAGATTATCAAAATTGATAATCTTGGATTGCATCTTTTCTGAATTCTTATAGTATATGGATACTTCAGAGCCTCTAATAGGCCAATGCCATAGATATTTGAAAACCAAGGAAACATAGACTCTCCAAATTACTTAGGCGTATATCTCTATTCAGCACAGCATATAAACTGTTAAAAGGATGATTGTTTGAGTCTTATTCAGCCGAGATAAGGAAAAAAGTTGATCCAAAAATTATTTTTATTTTTTCAATCTTCGTTATAGTCATACCCATACCTTACGCGTCATTACTACTAATGCTCTTAAAACGATCACAAGAAAAATTAGCTCAGTAGAGGCTTAAATTGTTTGTATATGACCTAGGTCATAGCAATTTCTTCTTGTTTTATTAAAAAATAAAGAAATTGTGTTCTAGCTTTAGAAAAAGGAAATGTTTTGTGAAATTATAATTAAATACAGGAATGTGCAGTGAAAATAAACGTTGTCCCAAGTGCGTCCCTGGCGTGGTCGGCTGTCAGTCCGTCAGATGTTCGACCTTGCCCCAAATGCCCCGCCTTCGCCTCCAGTCACCGTTTTATACCCGAGCAAACTATCCATCTACCGTACTATACATTTATACCTATCGGTAACTCATTATAAGTACTACTTTAACCGTTAATGGGACCAAAGAAGACTTGGCGCATGAGATTTACAGCTGGTTCAAAATGCCCTTCGGTCCCGGAGTACACAGGCTTGCCAAGCCATTGCGTCATAAGTCATTTATTTACGTAAATATTTCTAGTTAAATTGTTCCTATATTCATAATTCTGCATAATATTTTCATAATTCTATGATTCTTTCGAAGAGAATAAAAAGTTTTTATCTGTTGTCTAATTGCGCGAGAGATTTGGCATACATGATACTATCTACACTAATCGCTTTCCAGAGATTTTAAATCTCTTAAACGTAACGGCGCTTAAGAAGTTGTAATTTTTTATTTTTTTTTTGTTAATTTTTAATTTTTAAAGATGATGTTATTTTTTTTCGCGCGGTTTTTGTTCTAATTTTAGAAAAAGAATTTTGCAATTTTGGCCTAACCTAATCTAGAAGGCGCAGATCGCACGTGAATAGTAAATAAAATGATTTTTTAAAAGTATAACATTTCAAGTCTCTTCAGAAATTTGCTACCTAAGCAGAGTCCGCTGGTTATTGAATCTCTTTAAAACTGCAGAACCTTATCAGATATTTGATTTAGTGATAAGAGTGCTCCTCCTCCTCGAGTGACTGGACAAAACAAACTATGGCCATAATACTGTGCACAACATTATTGTAGTTACAATAACTACTTTTGTAATATTAATACATACGACAGAACTCTAAGTGGTTTATTTACTTTTAAAAATCCAAAAAATGTGACCAGCATAAAACAATCAATATATAAACTTACAAAACAATAGTTTTTCATATTTTAAGTTATCTCAGACAATGCAAAACAGACATTTAACCCGACTAGAAAAATTCTATTCTGATGCGAAACCAGTTTTTTTTATATTTACTTATATTTTTTAATTAACGTTCATATAATTTATTTTGTTACGATTATGTTTGTATGTTTGTTTGTTATCTTTATTTGTTTGTATTGTTTATTTATCAAATTGTAAAATCAATCGTGTTTGAGTGTTTTTTTAACCTCATGACTTCCTATAAATAAGTTGTGTCACTAATTACACACAAATATATATTTTATATACTCTTAAAACATGTTCATAAAGTATTAAATATCAACAATTAATTTGTTGAGATATGAGCAACATAAAAAAAAACAATTTTAAATTACAAAAATTAAAGAAATTAACCCACGAACTTAAAACAAAGACAAATTGACGATTGTATTAGTAGAAACAGTAGAATGGCTTCAATTCAATAATCATTGACGAATTTAAAATGTTAATTAGTTAATTACGAGTATATGGACATACCCTCCTTTTTTTCTATATTTTTAATTTTTCTTTATTTTTAGTTATTTTTAATATTTCAATAATTGTTTTGCTGCACTTATTACCTGATTTATTAAAAACACCATGTGGATCCTAAATAGTTAATTATAAATAAATTAATAAAATTTATCACTTTCAATATATGTATTAAATAAAAATATATCAATGTAAATAAGAAGGGACACATAACAAAAAAAAAAATATTATTTAAAACTTTATTTTACAAAACTGTTTTTTAATAGAAAATAGTCTTCAATTTAGGAGAAGTAGACTTCAATTTAGGAGAAGTATGTCGGTAGCACATGCTTGTCGCCTTCGATAATCTCTGTCTTCAACGGAGTTTTATAAATTATTTTTTTTCGATTCAATAATCCCCGCAGCACTGCCCAGATGAACAATCGTGCACCAAAATTCACTCCAGCAGTCGATTAAAGAAACCCATACATCTTCTAGCTGTGTTCAGCTGCTGTGAGGCTGTGTTTGCTTTGATCCAATCAACGGCGCCTGTTTGACGAATGAGCCAATACAATTCGGCGCCGCCCGCGCATATTAATATTTTAAACAAAAAATAAACACTAACGAGGAAACAAATCGTTAATTTTCATATACTTTCCAGTATTACATACGCACTTTAAAGATACATAAACAATTCATACGTTGATCAAATATTTTTGGGACACCATCACAGAAACATTGGTCTTATTTATTTTTTAGTAAAAGTCAAAAGAACAACTAAGCGCTAAATAGGTAGGTAATCATAAAATAGAAGATTAATATGTGTGCGTTTGTATGTGAATGTGCGTAAAGGAGTCTATTGGCGAACCTTACCTTAACTTTGACAGTGAGTCGAAGCCCTTGAGTTTCATTATATGCTTAAAATATGTCGTCTATTTAACCCATTTAAGGCCCAGTTAAAACGTTCGGCATAATCATCGATTAGTGAAAAAAAAACAAAATTAAGAAACCCTTTTATATTGGAGAAAAAGAAAATTCTACAAAATAAAGCAAAATTTTTAAAGATCCATTCTTTTCTTCCGCTTACTATCATAATCTTTCCCTAAAAGCCCATCCTAGCTAAAAGGAAGAATTAAGCATTAGGCAAAAAATTGCTTTATTATATAATACCATCTGCCAACCAGCTTACCACAGGAGGAATAATTTCATTAAGTAAATAAATAAATACTAAAATAATTCAGAGAATTTTAGCTTACCTATGTTATTTAGTACTGTTTTTTTTAAAGCTGACAACATGTGTGTCATAGTCGTCAGGTAGATACGAGTCTGTCAGGAATATTACTTAATATATAATATGCTTTGAATTGAAATTAATATTGTGACGATATGGCTTCTAAAATGGTTTTCATGATTTATATTTGTCATTAAAAGAATTGTATCGTTGTTCATAAACTCATATTTGAATAAAAATATCATCATTGAAAAACTGCCTGAAAATGAAAAAATAAAAGGGCTATGTAGAAAATTGGTAGTGTAAAAATTGCTCAATGTTTGGATATTCACTTTAAGTCGTTTTATATTTGACATGTAAATTTTTATTCCAATGTTCTTTCTTATTGAGTTGTATACAAATCGAAGAAGTTGGGACCAAACTGGTGTTTCACTCACTCAACCGCTCACATTTTACGAACCTCGGCCTAGCGAGTTTCATTCCAATATTTATCCTTTGGCATCGCCAAAATAAGCAAGTTCCAATTTTTCTGAAAATATAGCTTCAAACGTCAATACATCTGGGGAACAAGTTTAAGGAAGGGAATGAATACGCAATGTATTCCCGTCTCAAAGCTGTTTTGCGTGAATTTCGATATATCACAACACATTCGCCATTACCTTACTGGCGGCTAGACGTGAAAGAATCATTCTTATTTTATCAGCATTTTACGGCGCCACCAGTCCCTAAAACGTGTTTTGCAACGTATTTTGGTGCATTTTGTTGAAGTTATTCCCAACAAATGGCTAAAACTAAAAATACCACAATATTCTACATATATTAATTTAGTACTTTGCTTAAAAAAAAAACGAAATACACCTTATTATAGTAATGAAAATAAATAAATAAGAAAGTGTTGTTTTTTTCTTGCAACGATTTTCTTTTAAGTTGTGTAAGTGACGCGAACCTAATTTTTCTTTCTAAAGATAGACAATATAATAATAGGACATTACTTAAAAAAACATTTTTTTCAAATGATAATAATTATTTAAATACAAAAAACATGTTTCATCGATTCCAAATGTAACGAATTCGCGGTCGGCGAGTTTTTTAAATTATAACACAATAAATCTTAAATGAAATTAGAGACATGGGTTATTTTTTTTTTAATATAATGCTGGGATAACCAACTACGGAAACTTGAACCAACGACTTTTTTAAAATCATTTTCTTAAATAATTAAACAAGTTATTACATTATACCTGTTGACGTTTATTTTATCATTTGATTATTTCAAAAAAAAAATCCAAGTTTTTACACAATATCTCAATTATTACGTTCTAAAGCACAACCTATAAATTACTCTATATTTCAACTCATAAGGAAAACACTACTAATAATTAATTAATATAATAAAGATTTTTTTTATATTAAGCTGCAAATTTGATAAGCTAATGGCTTCGTTTGTTTTTTTCTTATATTGAAATCTTAGTTTCCCAAAAAAAACAAAGCTAGGCTAGCTCCAGTTTCAATATCTACCTGTGCGATATTGGTATTATAGTAAATTTGGTAATTAAGTAAACACAACTTTTCTGTAAATGATTTTTATTAATTTTACAATTTGAATGCATAAATTTAATAATAATAAAATTTTAATATAAATCACAATACAGACAAGTTACAACTTTTTAATACAAGAATGAATATCATTAGTGCTTGTGAATTATAATTAATAAATGAATGATGCAGTAGTTATGTATTCAGAAAATAAGTGATACTATTTATACTACTCTATTACCTAAAAATCATACTTTCTATTTTATTTTTAATCCGTATATCTGTATACAAAAGTACTTACAATTAATGTGAGCTATGTTTGCGACTGGATAAGAAGAATTGTATTTTTTTTTTTCATTTAAAATTATTCGACGACTGATATCTTAAGAGTTCCGTCCTGATTCAGGCAATATCATGGCAATTTACAAATAATTGCTATGCTCACATACAATAATTATTTTGAACCCTAATAAACTAAGCTAAATTTGCATGTGGAAAAGTCATAATGATGTTATATAAATGGTTATGACAAATGACAGTTCATTTCTTAACATTCATGCGGTTAGCTAGTTTTCACAATTGATTGACATCGCGTCTATGATCTACGTAGGTTATTTAATAGTGTTTTCATTTAAAACAATAAAATATTTACGAGCTGCGCAAAACTTCATACTTATATAAATATATTTTTTAATAAGAGTTTTTTGTTTCTTACCGTATCACAAAACTATGACGATTATTTCGATAGTGGTACCATACTTATGGAAACGGGACTCTCAAGAACGTGTTTATTTTATTTTTTTTCAGTCTTTTTGTTATCAACAAAAAAAAATACAAAATATATTAAAGCCGCAAAAAAAATTGGGGTGAGATTCGTGTAAGTAAATTGAAGACTTCGCAGTAAAAGTGATTTTATAATATTTCCGAATTTTTTTTTTTGCTGCAGAGTTATACTAAATTGTATATTTTTTACAATAAAATTTTAGTCGTAAGAAATATTACATTGAATAACCTTAATGAACTACAAATAAAAATATTGCTTTTCAGTTTGATGATATAATTATATTCTAATGACATAGCTCCTGAACTACTAATGTTAATTTGTATTAAATATACAATACAAACTTTAAATATAATTAAAAAACAAAAACCATCATTTGTAATATCTAAGAGTTAAACTCCATTATTTTTCTTAATTCTATTCAATGCCAAATCGGATAACCTATAAAACAACAAACAAGAAATAACGCAATAAGTCGACAATTTAATAAGTAAGTACCTACTGAAATATAGCTAGATATTTTTATTAAAAAAAAACCTTATACAATAAAATCTTAAATTAGTTAAGTCTCTAATATTAATTTACACGTTAAATTACAGTAGGAACAATTTCAATTATTTTAATCAATAAAATTATACATATTTTGACTAATTTAAAACCAATACGATACAATAATATATTAATTTATATAATGTTTTTGGTTTTAATTCGATTGAAATATCGCGTTGAGTTTCGAAGTGTTATAATATTTCCATAATATAAAATACTCGTTTCGAAACTCAGTAGTTTTTTATACACTTTAAATATTTGCTAAATTATTGTGTCATTTTTGGAAATTTTAGATTGTGCGACAGAAAATTCGTGTTCGTAAAACTGACGTGTGAACTTACGTGAGAAGCGACTCAACAGAGAAAGCGCATTTTAAACGCCCTGTAGGGCAGACGCTTATTGGCTAAGTGGATAGCGCTATAGCACCCGTGTCGCGGGGCCGCTGGGCCGGCTGAGGGGAATGACAGAGGGGCGGACTGCAGCCCACCTTCCCCATAAAAGACCTGATCTCGTCGAAGTAGGATTCCTCTCTCTCGGTATCGGCGGAGCTCGGGGAATCCGCTACGGACACCTCCGCCCCTTCAGAGTCGTGTTTCTTCAAGTGCCTATCGAGGTTCGTCTGCTGTCCGAAGCACCGTTCACAAAGCGGACACCGAAACGGCTTCTCCTTGTTGTGAATATTCCTCACGTGCCGCTGGAGATTGCTCGAGATGGAGAAGGACCGCTCGCAGTACTGGCATCTGTACGGCTGCTCGCCCGTATGCGTGCGGAGATGACGCGTCAAATTCGCGCTCCTGGGGAAGACCTTCCCGCAAAACTTGCACGCGTAGCGGTCTCTTATCTTCTCCGTGGAGCCGGGCACACCGGAACCGTTCAACTCGCGAAACTTGGCAACGCTGAACCCCGACGGAGGGCCGTGGAGCATGTCGAAGTCTGCCCTGCTCGCGCCGTTGCCGCCCAGAAGTGGAGCCAGGAACGGAAACGCCCCGGAAGGCACAAAATGAGAATGAGGCGGTCCCAGCATTCTGTCAGTCGGAGGGAAGCCGGGGAAACCTCCGGGCCTGTACATCGCTTCCAGGAACATCGGATGAACGGGACGCGGGTATGCCATGACCGGGACTGAATTGGGATTTAGTTTGTTTATCAGCGATGGCTGGGGAGATATGGATCGTCGTATCTCTTCAACATCGACCTCGGTCGTTTCTTCATTATCAGGGCTTTTAGTATTCTCTCTGTCATCATGCTCATACGCCGGACTCTCCGGTGGGGTGAAAGATTTAACGGAGCACGAGCGACGAAAGGAATTATTTTCAAAACTGCCATCACTATTTCTTCTTTTTCTCGAAAGACTTAAGTCAAGTGGTTGCTCTCCATTTGGGACTGGCTTAGGTGATTCGTTGCTATCATTATCTTTCATGGTTGTTGATACTATCTGTGATGACTTTGATAGATCTTTAACTTCGCATGGAGACTGCGGTACTTTACCTATCACATCTTTATTAGCTAGGGAATCACAATTAGGTTCGTTGTTGTTGAGATTTAGATTGACACCATATTTTAAAATCAGCAAGCTTTTATCATCCTTGCCTAAAAGGGGTTTCGACGTTATTGAAATGTGATCATCGGTTGAGCTAGACGACACATCATTGCTCCTTACATACCTGGGGCTAATTCTGTCCTCCTGGATTCTTTCAGATATTTTGTCAAGTCTCATCCTTTTAATATCCGGTGAACCGAGGAATTCCATGCTGCTTGCCGATGATCTTCTATCGGGTGTTAAAGATTTATTTTTTATGCTAAGATTATTGTTCGTGAACTCCAGTTCCATGGGACTCCTCGGCGGTTGCGAGTTGAAAAGCAACGAGTTGGCAAGGAGTCCAGGCGGCGCGGACGTTGAAAATAAGCTGGGATAGTGTGGAAAGTTCGGCGGGAATGGAAACGGCAAGCCTGGCCCCGGTGTCCTGTACATACTAAAGGGGATCGGGGTTCCTTGGTTTCCCAACGGGAGATTAGCGAGCGAGTTGAGGCCTTGGAGTCCGGTCGCGCCCGTTTGTGGCGATGACGTTGCAGTCGAATCGCAGAACCTTTTGTGTTTAGACAACGAGGTGACGGTGGAGAATGACTGGCCACACTTCACACATTTGATCTGCATTCGACAGTCCGCGTGCATGCGCTTGTGCCGACACAGGTTGGAGAATTGTGTGTAAGCCTGTAAAAAAAATACAATAATAAAATATTGGAAATTTAAACTGCCTTTATTTTTTTAAATATATCGTCTTTAGCTTTATAAAATTATTTTTCCTGTTTTATTTTGTGTCCAAAATTAAAAATTAAGCATTGCAGAGCGTGTCCAAAATCACTTTCGAGAACGGACTACCTGCCATTTGAATAATTAATCCTCAATTACGTATCAATCCTTAGGTCAAACCCAATCTGAGATTTCTAACTAGACACTCTAGGCGCGTGTCTAGGGGCGGCAGTTTTTAAATAAAAGATTTGAATATGAAATAATTAGAAATAATATAAAAAAATAACTGTAACTGAACTGTTTGTATTTTCATTAACTAACAATACAAACCATATTATAATAATAATTATTAAGAAAATATTTTAAAATTTTGTTCTGACGAGGGTTTTTCGACTTTTTCCTAGAAAACGTTTATAAATAAATATTTTGTAGATATTTTTGTTTTAAAAATTTTGGCTGTAAAAATAGTGGTTAGGGGCAGAAAATTCTTAAATCCAACCCCTGGTCAAACTGGACAAATCCTGTTTTCGTGTGATACTTGATGTTTTTTTTTTGTCAAACGTATCTATTTACTTATATGTAAAGTAAATACCAAGCAGGTCCTTTTTTACGAGTATGTGATTAAAAAGAAGAACCTTTTACAATAAAAAACATTTTACACATTTTTGACATTTTAGGGCAGTTACATTTTTTTTTTTTATTGAGAAATCAAGTTGGGCGATGAGTAAAAGTCTATAACCTTCCTAACTAGGTAAGAGTTACCTGTTCTAAGGAAGGTTATATATGAAGTGTTACAGTTAGCATACAAGAGACCATCACATAATCCTGTGAAAATATAAAAAATAACTAAGGCACAAATATACACACCCACAGATACACACACATAAATACAATTTAAGTGTCTACTCGTTAACACTTAATATTTATTAAATAAATGAATAAACCATTTTAAAATATATAGGTAAATAAATATTCATTATAAAATAGTGTTATACTACATATAGTATAGTAACATATATAAGTTTTTAATTATTTGATAAAGTGCTGGATAGCATAATATTTATAAAGGTTCTAAAGAGATCCTGTACTGGAGCGCCGAGTTTTATAAAAATGCATTTTTAACTCTCACCTGTCCTCTTTAGTGTAAAACATTGTCAAATATTATTTATTGTCATTGTAACCATCTAATTAGATGAAATAAGGAAAGGATGATATTTTAATAAAAAATATAAAAATAATGGATATGTGATTACGATGAAGAATGATGGTGAAATGAGATGATTTTATGAGTGATTTATGTATGAAGTTGAAGAAAATAAAAATAATGGATATGTAAAAGTGTAAAATTAAAGCACATGATTTGTGTGCATATTATTTATATAATTGTATAATTGAGTTGTAAAGTTATTTGACTTATATTTGATGATTGTTTTTTAATATATAGGTACATATATACATTGGGCATAAACATATTAAAGTATGAGGTATCACGTATCTTAGTAAGCATATATTTTTTTTAAACTTTCTAGGTAACTAAAATAATGTAGAGATATTTATTACTTAGTAGATATAAGTCGTTTAAATTACAGTATTATTAAATTTTATCTAAACAAATATTTCCGAAATTATTTTCTCAACAGCATCTCTTATATTTATTTATTTATTTATTTGTATGAGAAATGCTTACAGCTATACATTATGACAGTTACAAAGAAACAGATCAATAACAACTCAAGCCGACTACAGGCATCTCTAATTTAACATAAGACCATTTAACAGAACGAACTAGGATAATACATAGGTATATATGGGTGTGTGTCTCTGTGTGTTTGAGGGTGTGTGTGTGTGTGTGTTGCGCGTGTTTGCGCGTGCGTGTGTGTGTTGCGCGTGTTTGCGCGTGCGTGTGTGTGTTGCGTGTGTTTGCGCGTGCGTGTTTAAGGTGACGAGAATACTATTACTAATATTATGTGTGTACAGTGAAAGTTTTTTTTATGTTGAGTATAAAATCGCCTTTATGCAGTTGAAAAATGTCGATTTCGCTGAAATTGCGGTTATATGTTGTACCAATACGGTTTATAACTGAATTCATTGCGTCATTATATTCATTATATTGTCAATCATTATGGTGTAAACGATTTTAAGCTGTGCTCATAGTACTATGATCAGTAGAGATATCTGACAGGGATAAAATAGAGAATAGAAAACGAGTCACTTCAATAATGACTTCAATATCACTAGCAGGCGGAATGGATGGACAGTTGCTCATATAAACAGTTTGAAAAGCGATTCTTTTGTATTATTAAAACTAAAGAAATTACAATTACCGTGTGTACTGTACTCATTGCATTTTTATATTATTATTTATTCACGTTATATTACGCGATACTGGATGCTGGAATATATATTAGTTAAAGGGCAGGTCCGAAAAACCAACCTTTAGGCACACCTCGCACTGGAAGGGCTTGTGGCTGGAGTGGATGTGCGTGTGCTGTTTCAGACCGCTGCTGGTGCCGAAGGTCTTTCCGCACTCGGGGCAGGCGTGGCTGCGCGCTCCCACGTGTCGCGCCCGTATGTGGCGCTGCAGGTTTGACGGGTCGGTGAAAACCTGGAACGTTTCAAAAATTACTATTAACAAATTACGGTCGTCCGGTCTAGACCGGGATGACCCTATTTCAATAGTAAAATCTATTTATTCATATAGTAGCGTACATTTATTTACAGGCCAGTCTAAACCGAGGATGACTCAATCTATTTATTCATATAGTGACGTGCATTCATTTACAGGTCGGTCTAGAGTCTAGACCGAGGATGACCAATCTATTTATTCATATAGTGGCGTGCATCTACAGATTTAGGAGGTGAGGTCCGCGATTAGGTATGTTTCAATAAGAACTGTGTCTCTTTAGCATGAAAAGCGACACATATGTGTCGAGTAGGACCTGAGAAAACTTGTAATTACAGCGAAGAGGGCTTTTAAGTATTGTTTTTGGAGTAGGTATGGTTGGTACCCATGTACGAAAATATTTAAGTTTATGTTCATCTATTTATTGTTTATAGGTGTGTCTTAAAAGTTAAAAAAAATAGAAATTATATTTAAAAATGCGAAAAGGAATATTCCTAATTTTATTATTTTTACTAAGCTGGTGTAAACTGCCCTTGGCGGAGCGAAACACGATCGATATCTCGTAACCTTGACCGAGCGCGGCAATGGCCTACGTGACGCAAGCGGATGATCGGCGGTCGTACATTGAGACGATAGGTTCTGGCTGATAAGGTGCAAAAGTGGTGCTTAACGAATTTTAAATATAACGGAGCTTTCATAGGGGAAGCTAGGATACAATACGTAAGCCGTATAAAAACTACTCCATACCTTGGTGCAATTTTCGCAGGGGTACTTCTTGACCTCGGCGTGGACCAGGGCTCGGTGCTTCAGCAGCAGTATCCTCGCGCTGTAGGACCTTCCGCACCGCTCGCAAGGGTGTAGGCTGTATGGCTGGCCGTGTTGTCTCACCAGGTGACCATCCAATCTGGAACAGTGATATATTTTTTAGCTCTTTCATTTGGCTAAATTTTGGTTAACTTTTTTTAACTGAATAGGTATGGCGCACAAATGTCTCGTTTTAACGCTGATACCCAATTAACCAATGGATCTTTTGACCTGTGCATGACCTTCTGACACTACAAATATGTTTTAATTATTTTTATATATTTATTACTATTATATGGAGCTCCGCTTTGTAAGTTATCAGTCTACGTTCAGAGTCAGAAACTGGGGTAAATATAGATTTACTTTGAGCATTCCATTCGCAAATACCACAGTTTCCTTCATAAAAAGGTTTAATTTTAGCGAGGTTAACTTTCCGACTAAGGTAAATTGGTTTGGTTAGTAAGTAGATTTTTTTTTGAGTAGGTTGGTTTATTTGTAAAAATATAAAAGCTAACACACAATAAATAAAACCTCTCCTAATTCAAATTTAAAAAATATTTTGATTTTTTATTCCTTTTATTCTTGTGAATCAATGTTAGTTTCTAATAATTTTATATTGCTGTTTAACTGTTCACACATGACGCCATATTGTTTTGTAAACACGATGTAAAATAATTTTGTTTTGTTTGTTGTATTGTATGTTTAGTATTGTTTTGTATAGCATGAGAAAAAAATATGGTAAATCTAATCAAAATTATTTTAACAATAATCAGTCCGTACATTTGCTTACACTTATGTTTGATTAGCTAAGTTCTTGCTGCGGGTGCAAATTTTTAAACCTAAAATTTTGTTAAAATATTTTTTTCACTGATTTAAAATTTAAAATCTATTTCTCTTATTGGTTTTTTAAATGTGTCCCTAAGGACACTACCATTGACCGGTCTGATGGACCGACTTTCTAGGGTATCAGGAATGTGATTTTTTAGGAGGTACTCACTGGTCGATGTCGGCGAACGACGCGTCGCAGAAGGAACACCTCGGTTCGGATTCTGGCGAATCCTCGTCCTGGAAGTCGTCTTCCGTCGCTACGGTGCTGGCGTTGGTGTCGGCGATGGAGCTGGACAGCGTGCTGCCGACCGTGCCAGAACCCAGGCGGGCCACCTCGCTCGGGGACACGGCTGCGAAGAGGAAAATGCCGATCAATAATTGGCTGACAAACATTTAGATTGGTACTGGCGTTGATCGATTATCAAAATAATTATTATGATATAATATAAACCAAAAATTTGTAAATAATATCAGTGCTATGTGCTACGTAATATCAGTTAGAGAAGGAACAGCAGAGGGCCACCGAGCTTCCTTTGGGATTCGAGAATTTGACATCACTAGAAAAGCGAAGAGAAGGAAGCGATCTCATAGACTTAAAATTATAAATGGTTTCTATAATTGTTCAGAGCTTTGAGAAATCTTTACCTTCAACAGTAATACCAATTTAAGTGGGCACAAGTTAAAACTTTCCACAAGTGTCTTCAAACCTAACCCAAAAAAGAATTTGTTGTCCAACCGTGGGGTTGATTGGTGGAATGAATTTCCTACTAGTGTTGTTACCTCCAATTCAGTTAATCAGTTTAAATGAGCACTTTTTCACAAGGGCACAATAATCAAAGATTTTGTTTGTTCTAAAATTTACTATGTACAAAAATGCATGTATTTATACCTTTTTATTATGTATGTAATAATACTAGTTAATAAACTGATCGAATGAGCCTGTCGACATTCTCTCATTACAGGGTTCTTGCTTTTTAATTATAATAAAAACAACATAAAACAAAATAAATATAATAAAATTGAAACTGTAAATGAACTGAATTCTGAACACAAAATTCGCTTCAATACTAATCGCGGCTATTTAGGCTTTAAACGCGCCGCGTAAGGGGGGGGGAGCGGAGAGGCGGTGTTTGTCACGTTCAACCTGTTCACGAAAACACTATTTGTCTCTTTTAATTCTATGTTTCTAACTCGCAGTGCAAATTACGCCGTTTATAAAGTTGGTTAGTACAATTTTACAGGGTAAGATTATTAAATGCAATTTATAAAGCGTCGTTTTCGTTGTATTATTATTTCGTTTATTTTATTTTAGTCGGTACATTTTGAAAGGATATATCGTTTTCTTTTTATAATGTTTATTTATTAAATTTACTATCCATGCAGAAAAAATACTTTTTTTTATCTCTCACGTTAAAAGTCTTTATTAATGTTTGATCAATTCATCTACATTCATAGACTATTAGATTTACTCGAGGCTACGAAAAGATGCTTTCAAATAGTTCATGCTTTCAAAAACTAATTTTGATTACTTGAATGGATAGACTATTCCAATTTTTTTTATTTTACTAATGGAAAGAAATAATCATACGAAATAACAATAATAACAGGTAGAAGAAATAGCATTGATTTGATTTCAATTTTTTTGTGTACAAAATCAGAAAAAAGGTTTAAAAAAAAATACACCTTTATAAAAAAAAATAATTAAAATCTCGTCCATAAAATCCGTTATTTTTTTATATTTTTGTTATTTCAGAGGTAATCATTTTCAAATATTTAAATTTATGTAATCTATATCACCTAAAATAGAACCATAAAATAGGATAGGATGAACCTTATTGCTCGGCGATAGATAATTCTCTAAAGCTAAATTAAACTAAAACGGTTTATTTTAGTTCGTGGTGCACCGATTTAGTTCATCGCAAATAAAACTAGAGGAGGGCCAGGCCGCATAGGAAAAAAAAAAAGATAAGTGTAATTATTGTGAACGAATAATTATTTAACATTGTAAAATTAAATAATATTTTTTTTTTATACTGACAGCGCACGCCGATACAAAATTAGTATATATTAAATATAGGTTTATTATAGGTACTGTTATTTAAAAAACGGTGCTCGATAGATACTTACTGCGTGTAATACAAATGGACACAATAAAATCACTAAATCACGGTTTGTTTAAGATGAAAAAAAACACTCGAGTCGAGATGAGTAAACCCTCCACTGCCGTTGGCGGGTCTGGATGACCGCGGCCGACTGAAGCGCGGGGCCATCAGGGTCGTACCGATTTCCCACAACAACCGAGGCCAAATTAAATAATAATAAAAGAGAAACGGTGAACTTATGGCGTTCGGAGTCAACAGTAACTGCTACATGAAATCAGAATAATTATATCGGCGATCGCGACCCCTGCATTGTGCGCGCGCCGCGGCGCGGAACGAGCGATTTGACACACGGCCAAGGGTTAGAGCGGCGTATGTTGCTCAGCACCTTGCGTGGGTGATCCGTGATTTAAGGTGCGTTATTCGCAACAGAACCGCCTAAGTACTGAATAAGGGTTATTGAATAGAATAGCTTTTAAAATGTCGATAAGTCCTTACCAACCCTTAAACATGTTCTGTAAAAATATATGACTGATAAAATAAACGGTTTAAATTTTATTTTAATAAGCGCTTTTTCATTTATTTTATTTAATATATTTTAAGGAAACATACAGCGTCACTTCATTTATAAAACGGTAAATACATAGTTATAAATTTGGCCAATTACATGAGTCCACTGTTAACAATTGAATTGAGATGTTGGTTCAACTAAAACTGATTACAAAGGGGGTAGTTTAAATGTCGCCTTATTTAATAAAATAAATATATTGAACTGGAAATCTTGTGACTACAAAATCAGGTACTCTTTTTTTTTTGGACGGTAAGGCTAAAGTTTGTTTTCGGTTATTTGTGAGAACACGTGTATTTACAATCTCAATGGTGTATAAAATGATTGCTGTGTACGAAATCTGTGGCAAGTGTACTTGTTTCACTTTTGTTGGTTTTATGCTGATGGTCGCAGCGAAGCCATCGTTAAGAATTCACAGGAAATTTTTCTTCCAATCAAAGGAAAAATTAATAAATCAGTGCACGCGACTTTCCTGCCGCCCGCCCGCCCGCCCGCCCGCCCGCCTCAGCGACCCGGCGTCGCACCGGAAACGGCCATTGCTCGCACCGGATTTGAAGCACGAGACGCGACCGGAAGTTGGGGAGGGGGTGGACGTCAAGATGTCGTCGCTCGCACGCGGTGCCTCAGATTCACGCGCCTATTAACCCCTCGACAGTCAACCGTCACTTCACCTCGTGTCCGCTTTGAAAAGAAGGGGTCTAGCTTAGACAGAAATAGGGGTAGATGTACTTATTTTCAGCTTTAGTTTTAGATAAAACCACTGCCAACATATTTGAATATATTAAATCGTTTATTTTAAACGTCTTTATGCAGTTCCAAATTTGTCTGAGATATCCCAAGATTTATTGGCGATACATTACTCATGAATAGGCTCATTGCTATCACGTTATATTTCTATTTTTATTTTTTGCGCCCATGATTGTTATGTGGCCACTGCCAATACATCATGTTAATATATGAGCCAAGAGAACGACTCAGACTTGATAAATAAATAAACAAGAATGGCTATAGCACCCTGTAAATATAAAATCAACTGCTTCTATATATTGTTTAGTAGTAGTAAATTATTTAACGAAAACCTGACATTAAATGCATCACCCACCCAGACTACTCGCGGCTGTGGTACCAACTTGTGATGGGATGCTTTATATCCTATCTCCATTCGTGCCTGCGGCACTTTTTCCATTCGATGTGCGTTTTCGGTTGCCATAGACAGTAGGTTAATTTTTAGATAAAAAAAAACAACACGGACAATTTATAATTATAATGAAAAACCGCATTACTGTTACTCAAATTTACATCTTAAAATGTATCTAAGTATAATATAAAAGTATAATATAAAAGTAAAAGTTATTACTTAGAGTTTTACTTTTATACTATACTTACACATACATTTTACTTTTTAACACATATATTTATGTGTTAAAAATAACTCATTTTTGAAAGTAAACTTTTTATAAAAGAACTTTTTTTGTTTTGTTGTTTATTTATTGTAATCATTTATGCGAGCTTAAAATATTAAAAATTAATTCGTAATTAATCTGAATCTTAAAGTGCTTACGCCATTTTATTTAGGTTAACGCCATTGCTTGAATATTACTAATAAGTACATTCAATAAAAATATAAACAATCAATAATTGTGATTTCTGTCCCACTAATGTTACCAGCTAATATTTGAAGGTTGAATGTCCTCTCTCATGAATTTCTAAATGTTTTATGTTCAATTTAAATATATATAACTTTTATTTCTGTGCCGTTTTTCATCACCCGGTGATGTAATGTAATAGCTGACATCTAAAACAAAATCATATACCTACTTAACGACGATAACATTTTTAATAAATTCCGAATGCCGTCGTGTTACGGTCAGCTTCACAAAAACGGCCATATGTCACAAACGGCCGTAAAGCGGGTGGCAGGGTAGGGGGTTGAGGGGTTGGGGGGGGGGGGGCTGCAACCGTCGCGGCATAACCATCCGGCGCACCTGTTGGCGCCGATGACCCCAAAGAAACGACAAGTGCTCTTACTATTATTGCACCCGGGGCGCCACATCGCCGCGACCGGAGGGGGGGGGGGGGGGAGGGGGGACACATGTCGGCTGCCAAAAATGTTTATTTATCTCTGAACACATGTTTTGTCCGCACTACCGACTATTCTGTATAAGTAGAAGACTCAACCCGGTGTGACTCTCTTATTTGTAGATTTAGAAAAAAAAAAAATCTCCTTAATATCTAGACTTCTATGGAATAAATATTTTAAATGTTTATTTTGTCTAAAAATTAAAAACCTTAAAAATCTGTATTTTTTATCCATTTTATCAGAAGTTTAGACGTAAATATCTTATTGTCTGAATACAAGAATCGAGAAAATTAGTTAGTTTATTTTATAAACATGCAAATTCAAGTAAGTTTTTAGACATAAATGTACTCGTATTCTGTTTGTCATACAACAACGCTACAGGGTGTTTATGCGTTAGATGAGACGGAACGATTTATAAGCAAGCTCAAAACAGAGAAGACCCCTATCCCTCCGCCGGAAGAAGACGTATCCGTTTTATTTATTTATTTATTTATTTAACATGTTTCCCCGTGTACATTATAATTAAAGTAAAAACAAAAACAAAAAGCATTAAAAACAAAAAAACAATAACATGAAACATACTAAGCTAAAAAATTAAAATAATGCCTGCAGGCAAACATTAACAAATAAATAATTCACGCCGATCCTACAATGGCGTAATAGAAAGCAGATTTTTAATCCCATTGGGCGAACAGACAAAAATATCAATCTCCGCGGAAATGTAATTTAATAATTCGACTGCTCTCCCAATTGGACGACACGCTAAACGCTTAAATAACGTGTGCTTCCGCGCTCTAGTACGACGTGACATTTCTGGATAATATCCATACCTACGGAGATAAAGGTATCTAAGGAACCTCCCCTGAATAACCTCCAGGATATTGCCGTAAGTAACCTCATGAGGACTCCAGATAATGGAACTATACTCACGAACGTGCAGTAATTTTTTTGTAAAATTGCAGCCTTCTACGAGTATTGAAATAAAAAAACAATTAAAATTGAAATATAAAATTAAATAGTGTACCACTCTGTAAACATACTAGACAAAAGTTTGTAAATAATAGTAATAATAATATAAAATTTAAATTAAATTTTTAAAACAATAATAATGCCTAAAAACCCGTTTTTTTTTTAAACGAAAATCTGTTAGAAATTGAAGCTATAATTTAGATATAAAGTCTTGATTAACTTGTTACTACTTTATTTATATAATTTAATCATTTAAATGTTATGAATGTGCGCTAAATAAATAAATCGACGGTCTGCCAATATTAGAACATATTAAATGTTAGATTTTAAAACCACATTTACACATAAAGAACATATATCGCACATATCTCGACATAGATTTGCAAAAAAATGTACATAGGTGCTTAAAAAACAATAGTTTATAATATGATGCATGGATCGATATTTGAATCCCAACTTTTTTGACAGTATAGAAAATTTAAAATAGTTTTATTTATTATAGTGTCATGATACCTACTTATTATTTTTTTTAACGGTGATACAACGATCGTATGTACATATATAAGTTAAGATATTATCCTTTGAAATAATATGCTATTCAATGTTGCTTACCTAGGAAGGCGTTAATATTATATTAGTAAATATGTTGGTAAATACTGAGTAATATAACCCTGCGATAGCGAAAGTGACGTTGCGTCACACGCCTGGGGATGCAGCGCAGAGTCTAATGACAAACACGATCATCAATCGTTGAAATGGTGATCGGCGACAGGCGCAACCCTTCCCGTCCTTCCCGCCCTTCGCCGTCCGACGGACGCCATTTGTGTTGCGCAGTTCCGATAATTGTGAAATATGATTATGAATGATTTTATTGTCGGGCGGCGCGGCGCGAATCGCGGCGATTAAACGGGCTTAAACGCCTCTTTGATCGATGGCCTTTGGCGCGTGGGTAAGCGGCGCCCGCACCACCTTTTTGCTCAACATTTTCATGCGTTGTTATTTAAGGGTTGACTATTTTCCAAATAATGATTTATTTCAATAATTATCTCTTCATTTAAGTACTAAATGTTTAAAGGCAAATAATAAAATATATATATTTGAGAATTGCTAACCTAATAAATTTGTTAAATAAAATTTTTAATAGACTCTTACTTAGGAAATTTATATCATAAGGTTTTAGATATAAAAATTCTTGAAATAAATAGAGCACGAACATTTTTTAATCTCGTACCATTACAAAATAAAATGATTAGATAAATTTAACATTTTTTAAATTGTTATGATGTCAGTAAAAATTAATAATATTTCTTTAATTCGCAGCATTGACCTACATAAATCAGTTGTATATTTATATACATATAGTGACATAGTAGCATCTATAGTAACATAAAATAACTATAGAATATTTTTAGTCATTTATTTATTTGTTCGAAAATCAAATTCAAATTTCAAGTTAATTTTTTTTTTTTACTTAAAACTACTTAAGTACTTAGAAATTGCGATCTGTATTTTATCTGATGCATAATTTCAGATAATCGGCTTCCTATCTCCACCGGTTTGCTTTTTTTATATATATATATATATATATATATATATATACTTAAATTACATCAAATTACCCCAAAACTAACACAAGATAATAATTTCGTTTTTTTATTTAGTATAATCATAATAAATAATTAAAAATATTCTATTACACTGAAAAAATACACGGTAATGGTAGCAAAAATATGGTATATGTAACCATAAAGTATGGTTGATATAGTGACAGCAATATTTTTTGTTGAAATTACACATGGATTATTGTTAAATTTACTTGGTTGCCTTTAACATTGCTATAATTTTTTTTTAAACTGCAAATTTTACGATCAGATGTTTAGTTACACCGACATTTTGATTTGAATCACAGCAAAATAAAATGCTACCAAGTAAAAAGAATAAAATATTATAGTTGCTGCTACTTAATTTTCAGATAACGTCGTTTTATTTCGTCAGCCCACGACGCCATATTGTTTTGTAATCATAGCATAATGTTTTTGCTAAAATATTTTTCTTGCTACCATAGCAAGAAATATGGTATATTTTAACAAAAAATATTTCACAATAATCAGTCTGTATGTATTTCTTGCTGCGGGTGCAAATATTTAAGAAAACTAAACGCTTTGCTAATAATGTTTTTTTCCGTGTAGTTTTCAACCCTTTTCAATACCCAACCCTTCAACCCTTTAAAAACATGTGTCTCTAGCAAGGCAATAAACCCTATCACCAAGCCCCCCCCCAACCCCAAAAAAAATGATCTTTTCAAAAAGGATAAAGATGTCAATGGTTTCGCTGCGCCGCTCGCTATGAAGCCACGCGCATGCGCGCTAATCCACGAAGCGAATTATCATTATTCGCAGTGGGGCGCCGCGTCGAACTATATTTTTGTGCTTGTACCAGAGCGCATTATCCGTGTTTATACGTGATATTAATAAATCGTTTTTAAATGGATAATAAATTTTAATTGTTTATTTTATTATTTTTTTTTTTCGTAAATCAACAGCTTCATGGTAGATGTCACGAATCTTAAGATAAGCTCAAAAAATAGGTTATTAACAAAATAGGTTAGCTAGGTTATAAATTATATTACTTGTAACTAAACTCTATTTATTGCTTAACTCGGTGGTTTGTCCATCAATATGTCCGTCGCCTGTCACCGTCTACCATTTGGATAATAAGGCCCAAAGGTCGCGGGCTCGAATTCTTAAAAACATCTAACGCTATTTTTAACGCTTCATCTCTAAGATTAATGTAAACATGTTATATATTCAATATTTTGTTGGAGAACCGTATAAAAATAAAATAAAAATTATATATTACTTACTAGGTTAGGTAAGTTTTTTTTATTTTTATCTACTCGGATCTAAAAAATAACCCACTTTCGCCTCTATGGTCATCTAAAACGTACATCGAATGAGCTAAAAGTGCCGCAGGCACAAGTGGAGATAGGAAATAAGGCAACATATCACTAGTTGGTAGTCTAGGGGAAGGTGTAAGGCCTAGTTTATGGACGTTAAGTTTTGGTTAAATAATTTACTACTACTAAACAATATATAGATGCAGTTGATATTATATGATAGCTATTCTTGTTAAAATATTAAGTAAGAGGGTTAGAATGCTCTAGAAATCTAATGGATAAAATAGATGAGAGACAAGGACAACTGATGTAGTGAGCTCTTCGTCGTCGATTCGGAAAGGGGAATTTGTTGTGCAACGCGTCGCTCCGTCACACACACAACATGAATTTCAACCCCTTAATGCAATAGTTGGGCGTATCTGGCACGTTTATAACTGTCTCCATAGTTCTCCACACGAAACCATACGAAATCCAAGTATTTAGAAATCAATTTAAATTGAAGTCAACACCCTCTAACCTCAACCTTCAAATTGAAATTTACATACCGACTTTTCAACGAAATACAATCGAATTTCAGATTATAGTTTTTATTTTCTTTACTTTGTATGTAAACTTTGAAAGTCTTAGTTTCTATACATTTATATATAAGAAGCTTTTGGCCGTCCGTTGTTTATCTTTCAACTCGAAAAGTACAAATGCGAAAGAGTTGAATTTTTGTGTGCAGATTGATGCTCTCGAAAAACAACCGTAGCCGTTTAGATCACATCGAAAGCTGGTCGGATAATATAGATATTTAATATTAAAGCCAACCAATTTATGGTATACTAAAGAAAGAAAGATTGTCAACCTGGTAGAGCGCACAATATAATATTCGAATTTCAAAAATATAACAGCGCGGCTCTTGGAATGTTTTATATTGACAAGTTCGTCAGAACGCTCGCGCGGAGTATGTTTGAAAGGCCGACCATTCTGATCAGCCGCATCTTCGTAATCTGGCCCCGCTGCATGCTAGACTCCCGGATGTCAGGAAGGCGCATCCTCGCGCCCAGATTGTCATTCTGGATCCCTGACGTCCTCTACTCCTCCTCTCTCTACTTTGGCTACTCCTGTTTTTATATCTCTCCTCTTTTATATGTATATATCTATTTCTAACCGTCCTAGGTTAGCATATGCCACGATTTAAACCCTGTTTAGGGTTAGGTAGACTAGTCGCATGGTTTAGTCCATCTGCTGCCCCGACCGAAAGCCCTATCCCTGTTATCGGGTTCATAATTTCTGCGAGGAAAGCAGAAATTGATCATCAAATCAAATGTTTTATTATTATTTAATAAATTAAATTAAGTATGAGAGATTTGTTGCTGTAAGATGGGTACGGAACCCTCTGTTCGTAAACTGTGATATTTTTTAGGTACTTACACTGTTACTAAATATAATGCAATCCATTTTATAATAGGATTAGGTACATATTATATTGTTGATAGAACTTGACGCGGTTTGGGAAAAAAAAATGGCTGAAGGATTAGTTCGGATAATTTTCGAACAGTGTCGCGAAGATTACGACCGTACAAAGCCGCAAATTGTCTATGGACGATTTGCGCAATTCAAATTCTGAATCGGGCGACTCTATTTAGATGTTCCTCATTCAAACCGCCGATAGCGGGCCAATCGGATTAGTCCGGCGACAGGCGCATTCCAAATTCAATTTGAATTTGAATATTTGTGACAGCCGAACGCCGAACGCGTGCTAAAAAACAATCTTGCGTCCAAACGCGGAAACGCGCAAATGGCGTCCGCGTAAAATCGACGGCAAATGGATGCCATTTCTATGTTTTGCGAATGTCTTTGTTCGTTACATTATTAGAAAGTACATTATACAATATTCGTAATTACAGATAAATCTTAATTACGCGCATTTTTTTGTATTTTTCATATACAGGGTGTCCCAAGGCCAATCCCACAAACTTTAGGGGGTGTTTAAGTTCCCTATTAAGAATAAGAAATTATATAACAAAATGCGAACATTTTTCATCACCAAATTTATTATTTTTGTAATAAAATTGGTGTAACTCGATCTTATCAATATTATCTGTCGACCAATAGCATCCCTCTTACAACCGCAGAGAAGGTGTAAGGAGTTGCCTCTTCTTCTTAGACCGACCTCTGTTCGACCAGTGGCATCTGACAGCAATCTTTGAGCTCCGACCTAATGTTTTCCTTACCTTCTTATGTTTTGTTTTATATACACATTACGAAAGCAGTTAACTATGAAAGGGTAAATCAGGTTTCGTGACATTGTATGTCGTGACGAAAAAAAAGTTATATTAGTAAATCTAAAACACACACCTATTTTGTAATAACAAATATTGCCTTAATACTACATTTACAATTTTTCACCATTAGATATGCATTAAATCTACATATTTTTTTTTTGTGTCAAGTTGTACACGAAAAGAAAGGTTATAGTACTGTCCGATTCAACTAAGATACTCTTATCGATCGATGTTTCTACCTATCGACGCGGCCACACGCTTCGAACTTAGCTCGAAGGGTGGTAGTCGCAACTGTTGACCCCCGGCTCGTCACGGGAGTAATTAGCGACGAGTGCGGGCCGGTCAATCAATGCGACGTTTGCCCTTCATTCGCGTAATTTAACGTTAAAACGCACATTACTTCGATTCGTATCGCACTTACTCTTTGTAAGTGTGTTTAACGTGGCCCCAGGATAGGTCACGCGGCGGGCCATTTTGGAAGGGTCGCTGCCGACCACACAGGCATGTTACTGCCAAACGGTCAGCCGTAAGAAGTAGAGAAGGAGAGGTAGTTTAAATACCTCGTTTAAGGCTCGATGAATATTTTGTATGTGGGCGAGGTAGCTAAGAACTTGGATGAGTTCCGATGTTCGATCCACAGCGTGAAAAAAAAACTTAACCTCAGAGGGCCTGCTAACTCGTGCTGTCTCGCTCACACGCTCGGCCGTGTTGGCTTCTTTACAAAACGCACTCGGCCGAGCTACTGGACCGAGTGTATCTGAAACTTCCCATTTTCATTACACTTATTCGTCTGGAGGTCATTTGTTAAGCGTCCACTCTTAAGATATAGATGACCTCATTGAATTCGACTTGTGACGAATCGGGAATATTGATATGCAGGTGTCCCAGAACGTTGGATCAACCTTGAAGGTAATGAAATGTCCGCCTAAAATACGCATAGTCAAGTTATACGCAAAGTTTTACTATTGATTGCATGCTTGGATAGATTTTTTTATATTTAATCAATAAAAGATATTCTTCAGGGTCAACTTCATTTATCAACGCCTTACTTAGTACAAATATCGCCCCTTTCACTCGCATTCTTTAAGTCATAAATTCTTCCTTATACACATCCTTTTAGTGGTCATTCTATACTTAACTTTTATTCTACAAATTTTACACATAAAAAATAGTATAAACCAAAATTCTATTTGCGTTCAAACGCATTGTTTGCTCGCAGCGAGTGAACTAAACGTTTCCTGCGATATTATTTATTTTGTATGTAAAAAAAATATGTCAAAATTAGGAAAACTTTTGAAACAAACACATCCAGTTCGATGTGTCGAACAACCCCATAATGTGCGTGAGAAAAATTTCATCCTGTATATTGTCAATTGTATATTTTTTCCCAACTGTTTTCTTTAGAAATTATTTCCTCCTAAGGAAGTCTAAAGGTTATCCCGAGGATAAGAATTATTAACGCTCAAATTATACTTCAAACACGCGAAAAACTCTAAAGATGAAAAATATCTCTATACGACTCGTGTCAGTGGCCCGGTGTAAAATTGTCCTAAACCAAAATTGCATATTTAACAAAAGTTCATTAGTACTAGCCCTAAAAACCGCCGCGCCGTAACACCCCATCGACAGTAATAATTGTTAAACGCTATCATTCATTTGAATCTCAACTGCAATTTCGTATTGTATTGTGAACGCGCACGCGCTCGGCAGTCATTTTAAAACAAAATCCACTCGAAATTAGTCAGCTGCTCGTTTTACAATGGCGTCGGCCACGAGAGCGCTTTTAAAACAATTTATGCATTACGGACGGCATTTGTGAAGAGAGTTTTGAATACGATTTAAACGATAATGCATTTATCATTATTGTAATATTCAAATTCATTTGTTTATTCATAAGTAGGATATGTACTTTATAAAACAAACAAGGCGTTATTTTTTCCCAGATCATGTAGATTTATTTATTTATTTTTATAAAGTAAACATACAGAGAGTAATCGTAAATATTCTTACATATTTTATACGCAGGTTTATATATTTTATAACACTCGATGCTCTCCAATTTCATGTTTACAAAACATGCAAGTGCATCTTAAGTTAGTTATACATACAAAATTTGGTACATTTGATTTTAATTATAACATTAGAATTTGAGAGAGAGAAAAAAAGAATTAAGATAATAACAAGTAGGTATAAATTAATATAATATAATAATAATAATAATTTATATATATATATTACACTTTTACATTTCCATTATTTTTATTTTCATCAACTTCATACATAAATCACTCATAAAATCATCTCATTTCACCACCATCCTTCATCGTAATCTTAAATCCATTATTTTTATATTTTTTGTTAAAATATCATCCTTATCTACATCCGACATCCTGCGCTCTCAAGTACAGGACCTCTTTGGAACCTTTATAAATATTATGCTATCCAGCACTTTATCAAATAATTAAAAATTTATTCAAAAATTTTCAATATTGTCAAAGATTGTGTCATTTATCTTTTCAGACGATTTGCCGATATTAAAAAACAATCATCAAATATATATATATATATATAATTTATATATAGATATAGCTTAATACTTATATTATTATGCATTTGATGACAAATTTAATCAACTTCCTTCCGGAAGATTTACTTCTACCTGCGTGTTATATCCACACACACTATCACCTGATACCATTATAAAATAATTAAGGGGCATAAGTTGGCGTTATTTGCATTTTAGATAAATAAATGATGTGTCAGAAGTGAGAAGTTATGCATAACTTATGCCAATGACAAAAAATAATGTAACTAAATGCACTTAACCTTTGTCCAGTACCATTCCTGGTTATTTTTTGTAAATTTATTCCGTACCCCGAGGAAAAAAATAATCTTGCGGTGTCTATATTTTTATTTGTTTTGTAAGGTTTTTTTATAGTGATTTTTGGCCAGAGATTGATGAAAAAAAAAACTCATGTAGTGACAAAGGTAACAAAGGTTTATTCCTGGTTACTTTTTTTAAAATGTGTTTCGATAGTTTAATATTAATTATTTTGTGATTATCCGCATTCGGACCGGCGAGAGACCGAGAAGAAGCGTGCACGGCGCTCTCTTCGCACCAGAGTCGGTAGGACGCCGCGATAAATATATTTCTTGTGTCATGAAATTACCTATAACATTGTGTAGCTTAGCAATAGATGTTGAGATGTTTGTTTGTGTGTGTGTACAAGAATATAAAACTTTGTACGCACCATTAGTACCACCGGCGACATCGTGTAGCGAAAGCGCATCTCTCGGCCCGATGACCAGCTCCTGTCCAGGCCTGAGGTCCGCGATGACGGAGTACCAGAGCTGACCTCCGAGGAGGATCTGCTGCACGTTGACCTCCTGGTGGTCGTTCGAGGATCTGATGTACTTGAGCCAGTTCGTGGGATCGTTGGTGCCGTCGAGCCAACCGCGAATGCCAGAACTCGCCAGGACCTGAATACGAGAAAAGAGTATTGTTATGCTTCCGATCTAGGAAAGTTGGCACTTTTAATAAATAACTAAAAAAAATAAAAATAACTTCAAAATTAAATAGAAATCGTTTTAATGTTTGAGAGCGCGGTTGAACGCATGCCGGACTTCGAAGAAAAACAATTGTTTTTGTTAATAAAGTTACTTTATTGAGATTTTTTTTCGAAATTATTCTTTTATTGTACTCTATATTATATGCATTCAAATTAATGTCAGGTGCAGTTAACTGCTCTCCCTCCCTCCCCCTCTCTTGCATTTCTTAGGTTAAGCACTAATTTTATACTCACTCGGTGGAAATATTTAATTGGTTTTATTTTATACTTTTAAGTTGGCACCATTGTTTTTAGTGCGTTTATTACTTTTTATTATTGTATACCGTCTCTGGATATGATTTCTTTTATGCAACTGTTTATTTGCCAAATAAAGATAAATAAATAGTATGCAAGAAAACTCGAAAACACCTAAGCCACTACGGAATAATTTTTTTTTTTTCGGTCGGTTCAAAAACATCACTAGTTTTAAATGTTTGTCATTAAGTTAGTAATAACTAATATGTATTGTCCTAAATACATGAATGTATATTTATTTTATGATTGTTTTTTGATTTCATATATTAGTATATTTCAAAATAGGTACCTTCATACATTTTTTTATATTAATTTCGAGCTGTTGTTAATATTTGGTTTTGGTTTTGAAGAGATTTTCTATAGGTACAGAATATAATTGAAAAAAAAGAAACTTTTTATATACTAGGTAAATTATACAACATTATGAATATAAAAGCCTACATATTTTCAAACGTTTTAGAAAATCTCAACGACGAAAGAAAATCATATCCTTTAAATCATTTTGGTATTCCGTTTAATAAACATTGATTCGATTATTTAAGTAATATGTATAATAAAAAGGGTAAGTGGATTTACATTCATATTTTTTTTTTAGAAATTCACTGTTTACTCAATTCCATAATATTATAAATATAGCAAAAATATTATTAATGAAATTTAAAAAATATATGTATATGCAATATTTTTTTGGAAGTCATTAAGTATTTATTTTGATAAATTATCACTATAGTATTCAGAGTCCTCTCTAAAAAATGTTTATAGTGAATAATAAGTAATTAAAAAAAAATGCTTTCTATTGATATATATTATTTATTAGACTTTTATTGATATATATTCATATATTATTAGATAGTCCAAATGCTCAAAAACTACCGTATACCAAAAATATTACGTAAACATTCTTAAGTCTCTGCGCTGTCATCTAGCGGACAAACGTCGCACCCGATGCAAACTAAACAAATCGAATGAAAGCGTGGTTCCTTTCTAGGCTTCTTACGACAGCGGCGACGCGCGACGCTCACCGTCTTATTCGAAGCGAAAAATAGATGGCGCTGTGAATTCATCAACAGAAAGAAATAGTAATTTTAAATTAAGCTTTTCGCGCCATTGTTATTCAAATGTGGCGACCGTATAAATCCCGAGTGGAGTTTTAATTTATTCATGGCGCGGATTCTCCGACGCAGGTTCAAAAATTAAATCGACCGGCTCAAAATTTGTCACAATGCAGTTGTCAAAAACAAAATAATCCCCATTATCAGTGGATTCGCACGCACGGCGCTGGGATCAGCGATTCAATTTTATTGTGTTTATTTGTCCGATCCGCGGCCGGGGCGTTTATTGCACTATGGTTTCCATTAGCCATAAATGGGGGATGATTTCATTCCGGAGGGGGGATTTTTATCAAATTTATTTCTGTTGTTTGAATATTTTGACGAACATGTTTGATACGAATCGTAGTCGGTCCTACCTACCTATCATTTCCCTTTTTTTATTAACCTAATATTTGATATACATAAATATTCACACACACTCACACCTACCACATAAATCACACACACTAACGACTACCACAATATCACTCACAAATTACACATAACACAAAAAAAAATCTACTGTATACGTATATAATATTCATAATCTATATATATTTTAAGAACCTGTTTCAATTTTTTTATGCTAATGTTAATATGTAAAATGTCCGAAATCCAAAAATGGTTTAGTATACTAGTAATAAGTTTTGTTTGTAAATATAAAAATGAATACTGTGGGATTTTTCAATATAGAATAAATAAATATTCTTTCATTTTCTATTCTAAAACAAAAACAAAAAAAAATATATTTAATAAACTTCCTATTTTTAGTAAACAAAAAAAAATCGATCTACCACAACGATAAAGTCGGCGATAACCTATTTTTCTTTACTGCTACTAAGTGCTGTTTTGTATTTATTTTACTTATAATTATAGCTATATTAAAAGTATACGTCTAAGAAACCTGTTGAAGCGATTGGTCTTTTTTTTGCGAATTTGTTTCGAGGAAATAAGCTCGCATTTTTTTACGTATGAATGCGTCTCAAATAAAGCGTTTATTATTATTATTATTATTATAATTATTACTGATTTTGGGAGTCTACAGTGATTGATATATAATAAATAATTAAACCCTTGTTTAAAATGTGATGGCAATATGAGTTATCCGAATGCAAAATCTCTGTTCTAATACTAGATTTTATTCCCAAGAACTTGCCCTATGGCCACGATGATTTATTAGCGACTGCATATCACATGGGCATATCTCTTGATCCCCTGCAAGCGAGGGTTGAATGCTGGCCGGCTACTGATGCCACTGAAATTGTGGGCATATGCCGCTTAAACATACCCTCAACCCTCTACTGCCGACGGCTGTTAACAGCGGAATCAGTTAAGCCGCGGCAAACAGGGTCGAAATGGTTTTTTTTTCACTACTGTAAACATGTACAGTGATTCTTAATTATTTCAAATACAATAAAGAACCACAATGAAATGTATTGATTGCATCAAATTGAGAAAAAAACTATATTAAACTATAATGATTAGGTTTTATGCATACTTTATACAGATATACAAATAAACACTAAGTAAATGTGCCTTTTTTCGAAAAATATTAACTATCAAAAATTATAATAAATACTATCAGTGAGAATTTTAAATGTATATTATCGAAGAATTTAAAACTTGAAAACGCATAACTAATTAATGCATTTTTTAATAACTAATGTGTTAAATAATATTAAATTGTTTTTTTTTATGACGTGTAATTTTGGAACACTAATTTCTGTTGATAAAAAATGTGATTTTTCACATTAATTTTTAATGGAAACTGAAGTAAATATTGATTCCCCGTGTTGAAGAAAAAATAAAAGTGAAAATTAGCGTTTATTAGTTGATATTGGTATTTATAATCCACACAAAAAAAAATCATTTCGAATATGTTAATTTATTTGTGTAATACAAGTTGATTAGCCATTCCACGAGATCGGCATTAACAATGCTTTCAGCGCCAGGGCACTTGTGCCTCCGTCACTCAAGATGGGTCGTTCGCTCCCCGTTTCTGACACAAATAAAACCAACATTTGTGACAATTCTAATAGATCCGTATCTATTTTAATGCTGCACAAATTAACTAAACTAATATCTTAATATATGAATTAAAATACGGTTAGGTACCGTATTTTAGGTGTTTTTTTTTAATACACTTGGTTCGGCCCTGTCCTCCGTTGGGGGGAGGGGGGGTTCCTACAGTCGAAATTCTGTTTATTAGTTGTTAATTAGTCTCACAGATCGAGGCGGGGATGAATATCATGATTCCTTCCAATGGACCAAGGAATACAACAATATAAACAAGCTGACATTTACAGGTACCGGACGAGTGCGTAACATCTTAGTTACATTAAGAATATATTCAACCGTGGTTATGGGGACAGTACGTAGATTTGTAGACAGAGCTTCAGATGCCAATCAGCAGTGTGGATAGACCGGTTCAACATCAATCGCTTCTCTAATGGTAGCAATAGTTTTTCTAATGCTTTCTATTATGGCAGCAATTGCTAACATGTGCGTAAATCTAAAAGGCTACCATTAGAAAAGCAACTGATGTTGAACCGTCCTGTCCACACTACTGCAATCGACTAGGGAAAAGATGAAAGTTATGATCCATCAGCTTATGTTGGATCAAGTTGGCATGGCAATATTCAATCATCTTGGGGTACAGCACGAGATCTCAATAAAGACTGCGGCCTATCTTTGGTTTGATGGCATCAAACATTATAATTACCAAAAAAAAGTTTTAAGTTTAATTTACTTAAATTTTGTAATTTGTAATATTTTTTTATACGTGAACTTAACAACAATTTAATTTTATTCGTCCACTATGTATATACGCATACATACTACCTCGATATACACGCAATACTCGGAGATTATTTTAATTTTTAACGTGGTATTTTTCCTGTTTAGTTCTATAATTTGTTTTTTATTTCTATTGTGTATTGTTTTTTTCTTTTAGTAGTTTATTTTTTTACTATAATTGTAATGTACACGGAGAAACCTGTTTAAAAAATAAATAAACAACTACCCTCTTCTGCATAGTTGCACTATAAAATAAATTATTTCACAATTAATTTTAATTTAATAAAGTTTCAAATTAAACAGAATTTTACCCTATAAATATACCTATATAATGCAAGAATTGAATTGAGATCGAACATATACAAACACAACATATGCAACTTTAATATTAATCATGTATTTGCTTGCGTTGATGCGTTGCACTTTAAATTAATTTTGAAATCGGTTTATTGTTTCTTTTAGTGCATACGTGATTTTATCCTTATTATTAAATTCGATATAAAAGTAGTTTAATAGTTTACATATTTTTTTCTACCCTACACTAAATTAAACTGGAAGTACTTCTGAAAAAAACCCTATTATATGAAAAAAAAACGACCATCACTCGAGCCAATCCATTGGGTGAACATACATAAAAAACCTTACCTGTTAATAAATAAATAAAATAAAACACATACGCGCCGAATTGAGAACTTTTTCCCTTTTCAAGGAAGATTAAATGTTGGTTTTAAAGCTGTTTCAATCTACGCCGCTAGCTTATGGAATCTAGCAGCAGTACCTAACTCAACACGTCCGCAATTACAGCATCCTCCCGTCCTGATGAGGAGACAGGAGGGAAATTCACTCAAAAACACGAGCAATATTTTAAAGGACACGCGACGGGATTACTGCAGAAACGTCCATTCAGCCAGCAGGTCAGGTGTCGGCAACATTTTCTTCTCCCTGCTGCCAATTGAATAGGTTTTTTTTTTGCCCGGAAATAAAAATATATAAACGTTAAATAAATTAGACGAAAAATAGAGATGCTCATATTGAATTGTCAGATTATTTTTTTTGTTTTCAAACACATTTAAAAATATTTTAATAGCCAAATTGCAAGAATACTAAGCGGGTATTTAGGTGTTTGTGGTTATTACTGAATTTAAAGACCAGACGTGTCTGATAGATTCTGATCCAAAAGATGCCACTGTTATCCATGGCTCAGATATAACTAACGTTGAGGCGTATGTGTTGTATATGCCTTCCAGACATTTCATCCCTATCTTTACAGTGGCATACATACTGGTAAATATGGAAAAAAATCTCAATCAGCTGGAGCACATGAAATTTAAGGGAGTCCATGGTAAACTAATGGGTAAGTTTACTGTCTGTTACATTAAGTATAATTCCAAAATTAATCGCAATACCTCAATTAAAAATAATCCAAAACTTTACAATCGATTACAAGCTGATATAAGAAATAAATATTTAAGTGTTGCCGGCAGTGGTCGCGAACCGAAGGTTGCCTGCGCCAAAATCGAGAAAGTAATCCGCGAAGGAGCAACCCTGCGAGGAGTGAATATAACACGTCATACATTATCCTGTCAGTTTCGCATGTTATATTTTTATTATGGTCACCCCTCCGCCATTGTAGGACAGATTCGGCAGGGGAAGGTGCAGAAGGGTTGACGCGAGAGATATTTCTTCATTTACCATTATAGATCAGACACATTAATAAATATAAACGTGTTTGCAATAAAAATGCATCGTAATTTCAGAAACGACATTATATAAATAGGCGGTTTGCATTCATAGAAGAACGTGTATGTAAGCAACATAAATTTCTTCATATTATTACGCTATAATATAATAGCTCTTGAAATAATATAGCTACTCTAACTAGGTTAAAAACTTGTTCCATTAGAGGTAAATATAAATTTTAATATATGACTTTATTATAATAATATATTCATTTATTTAAAATTACATATACTTTGCAAGTACTATTCCTCCGGTGGTATAGCTGATTGGCAGGTGGTGCAACGAAGTTATTTTATAGCCAAGTTCTTTATCCTTTTTCTTAGCTAGGAAGGGATCTTAGGGAATGGCTTGAAGGCGCTGCAGTTGAGACTATTTCACTCTCTTATGGTACGCGGAAGAAAAGAATGGAACCCAACATTCTTCCATTATTTTGTGGGAATGGTCTTTTCGTCCAATATAGAACTGTTTTTGTAGTTGCTCACTAATGGAGGACCATGCTGGGAGGTTCAAGTAGGCCTTAAATAAGTTAATGAGACGACATATTTTTCGCCTTGAACTTAAAGGCTCCCATTTAAGGTCAGATAGAAATTTCGTCGGACTGTCAAACCTGCGAAAGCCCCTAAATACGTGCCTGCTTGCTAACCGCTGAATTGCTTCAAGGTCAGAATTTAGATAGCAAATATGAGGGTCTCAGACAGATGAACAATACTCCAAGGTTGGACGAACCAGTGATTTATACGCAAGTGCCCTAGCACGTGGCCCAGCGGAACGCAAGTTCCGCATTACGATACGCAGTGAGCGTTTATATTTGTTAATTTGAGTTGATTGAATTTTGAAAAGTTTATTTTAAAAAAAAAAAGCTTTGGTTATAAATCCAAATCTAAAATTGATTATAAAGGCATAAATAGGTCACAGGTCACATCAAATCAGATCACAGCTAACCCCCTCAAAGGTCACTACGTGTTGCAATATGAATCAAAGTAGACCATAGGTGAATCTTCAAAAAATATCGTCTAATTAAGTCCCTATAAAAACGGAAACGCTACAATTTCGTCAATCCGTGAACCCTCCCCTCCCCAGCCGGCGCGGGCGCAACTAATTAGTTCAATCTATTCAATAGTTCCCTCTTAAATAGCGGAAAAACAAAAACGCCGTCACTAACAGCGCCCATTCCGACATCCGCTATCCGGCATCCGCTACCCGCCCGCGCGCGATCGATGTCCGCTACTTTTTACAGCGACGCTATCGGGATCGGGATCGGGATCGGGATAGACACGCCGCACGAAAAAATGGCGTCCCGCCGCTGAAACGCGGGACGCTAAACGCTTGTTGTGTGTTTCCGGCGCGGTGAGCCGGAAACGCCCGGACCGGAAGTCGTGCCTTTTTTTCGGCGGGAAACTAGATAAGGCCACGGGAAACAGTAGACTCGGACGATTTTCTTTAGATTAGCGTCGCGACGCGGCGACGTAAATAACCTTGCCTGGCGTGCTGGAAAAACAAACGAAAAAAAATCCTCAATGTGAAAAGTACACTGAAAAAAATATCGGCGCTGATTGACTGAAAACTTCAGTAGAATCATAATTTGTTGTGTCGCCGAATTTTAGTAGGCCCAACCGAACTATATTGTAGTGTATTCAATCTGTAGATTGATAAATCGTTCACCGAACAAAACTTTCTTGTAACCTGCAGAATTCGAATGAAAAGTTGTGTACACCTTACGATACGGTTTTATTAAGTCTACCGCACAATCGGTAGATGCGCTTTCAAATGAAAATATGCGTACTGTTTTGTTACGTCAACCACACATGACGCTTCTTGCCTAATCCGCCATTTTGTTTCTCTACCGAACAGTACGGTAGCGCCTACAAAGCAGTTTCGTATGTGTACCGGAGTTTAGTCAAGCGTACCAAACGAAGGTTGAGCCCACTAAAAACTATAGTAACGGCGAGTAAATAGTCTGTTAAGGTTGGTTTGTTTATGACTGTCGGCACAACAAAACGTTTAGCTGTCACTATGTATTTTTTTGAAAGGCGTTTCGACAGAGTTTGTAGTTATGTTCATATAAATACTCAGCTCAGTTCGATGTCACCATAAGCGACGTTCATTGTTCATCTGATAATAGTGCAAAGAAAATATATCTTGTCCTGCCAGAAGGTCTCAATAAGCAGAAACTCAATTTTAAAGCGGCCTATAATATATCCTTAAAAATACTAACCTCAATTTTTTTTTACGCGTTTCAGTTCAACTTTGACTATACATTTTTCTAATACTTCTATTTATTTATTTTTGTCACTGATTTTCGCATTTTACTTTTCTTAAAAATTGTCAAATTTCGAAATGTTATTTATAACCAGTGCACAGTTAGCCAATAACTAACAATGCGGAGTATTATCGCCACTGCAGCTGGTGGCATTTAAGGGGATTACCGGCATAAAAACATGAGAATCTGTCTCGATTGGGTGTCACGTATCTTCCGTATTGATGACGCAAGCATTGCGATCGCACAAATAAACACATTGTTCGCGACGATCTGGATTCTGGATGGTGGCTGGAGCGATCTGGAGGGATCGCGCCATTATCTGCGCCACAATGCGTCCGCTATCGGATCGACAAACATTAGCACGGCGATATATTTACGAATAATAAAAATGGCAATAAAAAAATCTTGTCAACGGTAGAAACGTAATTATATCGTGTTAATCAATTTACTCGATCCTCGGACGGACAAGATTTAAGTACGGTATATTTCGTATTGCCTTCAGTTTCTTCTTCTTAGTATAAGTATGTTTGAGGTCTCTATCGAGTACTCGTCCGGAGGGAGGGATCACCACCCACCCCCTCCCTGAAATAGCCCTAGAGCCCCCGTGACATTACTGCAAATAAAATATTTAGCCTTTGTCAATTGTGGTTCATTTTACTTGTTCTATAATTTCTTAACCTGAGCAACCTTTTTTCAATAAAATATTAATAATTGACGTGAATTGATAATGAATATTACTTTATTTTATTTATTTACTCCCCCCCCTTCTCAGAATTTCTTTAATGCAAGGAGCATTTTGTCTAAGAGAAAACTGCATATGTTATAAGTCATTTAAATTGGTAAGAAATATAAACGTATTTTTGTCGTACAAAATAGATTTGACTTAAATTTTTTTAGTATTTATTTTTATTATTTAATAATATGTGAGTTTTAGCTATAAAGTACTATAAAATTGGTTAAGAATTTGACCATTTTTATACAAATCATGAAATCCTGTTACAGTGTGTCCTTATATCACCGCGTCCCAAAAGCATTCCCGGTAAAACAAACAGCCGATAGGTCCTGCGTTTTCTAGTATTATTTGTTAAGAAACTATATCCAAATTCATCGTGGTTACCGAGAAAAAAATGTAAACATTCCGCGAAAATAGTAAAAGGATCGTGTAATAAAATCTTTGTTGTGAGCACTCAGCGGTCATCGTATGCGACATCGGAATTCGGACATCTTGTATAAAGTCAGAAGGGCTGGCATCCAAAGTTCCTTTTGCACTACCGCCATAAAACAAGCTTATAAAAAGGGACCCGAAGGGTTAATACAACGAAATACTAATTTAAACTAATACAGAAATAAAACTTCAGTAGGTAGGTATTATCTATTTATTCCTTTGAGAGATAATTTAATATATTATTTACGTTTAACTGAAAAACTGTTGTATTTATTGCCACCATAATTAAAGCATGCGCTAAGATACATTTGTATTTATCAATCGGTGAAGCGATATCTTTTTAAAACATGCAAATTCGCTTTAAATATTTATCGACGGATGCATTTTTAAAGATGGCGACCCGCTCGTTAGCCGTTCGCGGCGCGATTGACTTCTTCGAAATTGACAGCTGGGGAGCCGCCATTATTTTTGCGCGATTGATTGACAGCTGACGGTTGATTATAATTTATTATGATCTGTTAGATATTAAAATTATTATAATTCTTCGTTTTAAATTATTCATACGCTATTTTAATTTAGTTATGTCAATTCCCGTTGCGATATAAGATACTCGTATCAATGAGTCGCTATATCGTTGTATCTAATTCTTCGTTTTCCAAAATGGCGGTTGATTTGAATTAAAACGATTGCGGGCCTTGAAGTGTTTCCTTCTGTAAAATATAGTTACGTAGTAGTGTGCTATGCAATATTATTTTACATCTATTATTATTAAACTTAATTAATTTTATTTTATTTTATTTCGGGAAACAACAGCTTACATAGTATGCTTAATGCTATTATTTTGCCACAAATAATGCTTCCCTGGGTATAGTAACTTTTTCTTTTAGGTTAGACACATCGAAGTGTCAAAGGAGCTGGGGGGGGGCGGCGAGGGGCGCCGCAAAACTTTTCAATTTAAACGCTTCGGCTGGCAAGGTTGATTGCTAGAGTCGCGCTCTCGACTCGCAGCCGACACTTCTCAAACTACCTACTTTTTAATTTTTTTTAAACTGTCCTTTGATGTAAAGTGCAATTTCTACCGACACGGTTAAAGTGTCAGACTAAATGAAACACGAGATGCAAAATTTAAATAATAATAATAAACATAACCCAATGAGTGATCCGAACTTGCTTGTATTGTGTGCTATGGTGCTTATTTTACAATCGGGACATTTCCATTTTTTTTTAATTTTACCGAAAACAACCACAACCTTTAATTGGTAAGCAAGTATTTATTTGAATTTGTGCTATAGTTATTTACTAGGGACGTTATTTCAGATACATAGCTGTTTGAAAATGTCATGTTGGTTTCTGATAAAAAAACTTTTTTACTGAAAAACTGTTTTAATTTAAATTTTGAATGTCGCAATCTGATTCTACAGGATTGGAAATGTCGCGTTTTGATAGATGAAATAAATTGAAAATATGGTCTTAACTTAGCATAATCTACGTAACGTTTCGAACCGTAAATGAGAATGAGACATTTGCCGCGTTGATTAATAATTCTACATCATTATTTTAATTAAATGTCACAGTTTGTTTAAAATTGCACCGGTTACTAAGATTTGTATGGGAAATTTGAAAAGAAAATACTAATTTGTCATCTCATACTTTGAAAAAAAGTGGTCAACTTCAATTAAGTTTTCTAACGGAAATGACTTGATTTCGTTATTTTTGAGATTGATATAATCGATGTCGGTAGTTCAATATTTTTAATTAAATGCAAAAAAATATAAATAATAAAACTGGAAATGTCACGATTAGAAATTAAGCTTTCGCTGTGCCGTGTGTAAATGTTTTCTTTTCATTGGATTTTGTATAGGTACATAAAACGTAAGATTTTTGACGTAATTATATAAAACTACGGCGCTCCTTTAGAGGGACTTTCGGCACTCATATCCTAAAGCTATGTAGGTACACTGTAAGTCGACATATATATATATATAATCAAACTAGTTATTAGTTATGGCTTACGGGGAAAAGACTCGGACACAACAGCATGACACACGGTTCGTTGTGGATTTGACCGCGTGCGTGTCTCCAACAAATAAAGGATTTCCTCGCGTGTTCTTAAGGCTTACTTTGACAAATCGCATTTTTCTCATTTCTCCTTACTTTCCGCACTTTATCTCAATCGTCACGGAGGCGATATCTTTAATTGCCAAAAGCCACATTTTCATACTTTATTTCTGACCTAGATATGTCATGATACCTGTTTGTTTTTTTTTATATGTAAAGGTTATAAAAGGCTAGTTATATACCACGCATAGGTAGTGTACAGAAGAACTTTATTCGCACCCGCAGCAAGAAATTTGCTAAACAAACATAAATGTAACTAAATCATATAATTGGACGTACAGACTGATTATTGTTAAATATTTTTTGGTTAGATTTACCATATTTCTCGCTATGGCAGAATGAGATGTAGTTAAAAAATATTTTAGCAAAACTATGATTGCAAATCAAAATGGCGGCGTCACCAAACAGCTGATCGCGAAATTTACGGTTAGCTGTTGTTAATTGTAGCGATAGCTATATATTATGTTAAAGGCAACCAAAAATTATGGTACTTGCAACCGAGTAAGTTTAACAATAATCAACGTGTAACTCCAACAACAAAATATTGCTGTCACTTTATGGTTGCCAATTTTTGCTGGCATTACCATATATTATTAGGTACCTACCAAATAAATCGATATCACGATTAGATTTTTTTTTTATTGTATGTATGGAAAAATATATTTTTTTAGGTTGGATTTGAATGAATACAAACTGTAAATAAAAGGGTTTTATGCCTTCAAAACAACTTTTATCCCAAAATGGTTTCGCGCATTAAAAAACACAGAAAATTTGAAAACTACTTTGTTTAAGAACTGAATAATATTTGATTTCGGCAGTTTAGTAGGTACTGCCCTTTTTGATTAACCATGCAAGGAAGAGTCCTTGACTATAGAGACCCAGGTCACAGTAGGATTTGCTGAAAACCTTCTCAATGCGGAAATAATATAAGTTTGAAATAACTAGCCAAAAAGTTGTAAATAATTATAAATTAAATAGCAAATTTATATAAGTTTTGTTACCTATTAAACGGCGTATATTTATTCCTTCTTGAATTGAAAAATCTAAAATTTAGCAGAAAAAAAACACTGTCGTGTGCAATGGTAGCACGCTATCCATTGCACACGACAGCATATATACTTATCAATTCTTCAAAAATAAAATTTCAATATATAGTTTTTGTTTTCCCGATATATGTTTGTTTTTGTGATCCGCTCCGAGATATATAATAAATAATAATAACGATGTAACATTCGCTTGTCGCTTTAATATATATTTATATTGTACCTACCACATAAATGTTGTAATATTATATTTTCAATAAATAAGTAAATGTCAAAGGTTCCATTACAGACGTGTTTTGCAAATGTTTGATTTTAGTAATCTGGTATTCGTTGCACGTATCTACTCGAGGTAATGGATAGAAGCTGATTATATTTATATATTTATAGACTATACGCAGCGCAAAACCTTTGCGTTCTTTTGTGAAAAAAAATGTGTGCGTATTTTAAGTAATGTTTGAATAGATGTATTCCAAAAACTGCGAAATTTTCAAATTTTAATATTTTTGAACAGAGCATAAGTTGTTGAATTATCGTGTTAATTACCTCCGCAGACAAGGCACCAGTTTTTGTGAGCGGTTTTAAAAGGTTAATACAAATAAAGAAATATATATTAATAAATACATTTATGTTTATACAGAACTTCACTTAATTATATAGTAAGTTGTAACTGGTTACTGATTACTCGGCACTGAATAGGTAGGGTGTTTTTTTCTTTATTGATCTTTAGTAATGGTAATTAGGTTGTATAATATCGATAAAATGTAATTACCTACCTATATTTGAAGTGTTTGTTGCGTTTGGCAAACACGCAATCGTTCTGAGTGGGATGTCCGACGGCAATAATAATTTACGAACATAAAAACGATATCGACATTCGATGAAAATACGTCAATTGAAGTCAAATTACGGCGTGCCTATTATCAATGCACCCCTCTCGATTTCAAAATGTAATCAAATTTGATTCGCTCCACCCCCACCCCCCGCCGCTCGGCTGTTACACAGCCCCGGGGCTGTGTCATGATTAGGTGCATGCGTCCGTCCATTCGCTTTGTTTACCAATTTGCCAGAGCGAGGCAGCATTGTTACTATCCATGTAACACAATGTCTTATTCATCTGCGGCGTGCGTTGTACAAACATTACAGTAAATATTTCCCTGTTACAATTCCTCGTTATTTTCCTAGAGACGCGCGCCATCTAACGGATGCGTGAGGCACTCGGAGCCCTACCGCGAGCATTCTGAGGGGTACACATTCTGTGTAAAGGCCCTGCGATTTAAAAAAAATTGTAAACTTTACGCGATAATATGAAATAGATCGCTAGCGAGGCCGCGCCACGCCGGGGCATTGACTGCGAGCACAAAAGGGCATTTACACGAGCGCTTTGATTTTATATTATTATTATTATTAAGTAATTACAATATTTAGGAGCTAGCTCCGGTGGTACTGTTGAGTTTAGTAGGTGAGGAAAGACTTGAAATTAATTCAGATGGACTATCATACCGACTAAAACGCCTAAAGACATGTCTGCTTGCTTTTGTCTGAACTGTTTGTAGTTCGTCTCTAAGACATTGGGTGTGAGGATCCCATAGTGATGAGCAGTATTCGAGGGTAGGACGAACCAACGTTTTATAAGCCAATGCTCGCGCTTTAAAATCAGCACCTTTAAGACTTCGCATAACAAACCGTAATTGTCTGTGAGCCTTTTTCACTACATCACCAGCGTGAGTTCCCCAATGGAGATTAGATGACAGGGTAACTCCAAGAAGCTTCGTGGTAGAGGATTTCAACAGTGATAAAATTAATAAGATCGAGCATGAATTATTTTCGCATTTTTTGATACAATTCCTTGCGTAATTT
The DNA here is from genome assembly GCA_020383195.1 of Neomicropteryx cornuta. Classification (NCBI taxonomy): domain Eukaryota; kingdom Metazoa; phylum Arthropoda; class Insecta; order Lepidoptera; family Micropterigidae; genus Neomicropteryx; species Neomicropteryx cornuta. The sequence continues at coordinate 1,320,397 of JAHKQU010000030.1, forward strand.
GGAACAAAAACACACCCTAAGTCTTCGGGAATGGTCTTGGAACATTCTGCATAAAGAAAGAAGCATAAGGCAAGGTTGTTATATGTGCCTAAATGTGAAAATGAAAGGGAACGAATGTACGATTCGGCGACTAAAAATGTATGAAATTTTTCAGTTTGCGATTAAAATCTTTTTCAGTTAATTACAAATCTCACTTATAAAGAAAGCTTTAGTATGGTATTTAAAACGTTTATATACCAGTAAGTACGTCTATCAAATGCATTAGTTGATTTTTATCGTAAATATTAACAGATTTGCATATCGCCAATGTCATCATCGTTAATTGCCCTCCTAACTAAAATAGGTGATCAATTGTAATCGGAAGTTCTTTGTTTGTTTCTTTATATTATATGTTTAAAGCTTTACTCGTCTACAGTAATTTAAAAAAATATATATTAATCTTAAATAAATACACACACCTCTCACGAGACTCTGAAACGCAGATTTATTTCTGCAAGGATCGAGAATTATTATCATTTGCGCTGAATCTACATAGCATGCCTCATCTTAAATAAATATTAACTATATTCAGTCTGACTTTAAACCTGCCATCGAAACGGGGGGTTAGGTGGGGGTTATAATAATGATTTAAGTGTATGTGCAAGTCTATATTGAAATATAATAACTGCTTCTGATTTATTTTCGGTGGCGAGGCGTCAGTGTCGCGAGCGATAATAAAATTATTATCCCCCGAATTGGTCGCGCCATTTTATGTCTCGCGATGTTTTCGTTGCGAACGAGATCGAAGTCAAGCATGTCTCGACTTATCGGCTGCGGTCTCGCGTACCTACCTTATGGGGACGTGCAGCGATCGATGCTTATGTCGCGCAATCGATTATGTGTTTGTCGATTGATTTTTGTACACCTATACGTACGATGTGTTAGAGTAGAAAATAATATTTTCGCCGTGAGACACGTTTACAGGCGCTCACCGTGAAAAAATCTGCTATAAAAAACTGCTACAAATGTCTCGTTTTGATGTAGCGGATCTGACGTCACAGCTGTCGCGGATTAATATACTGATACTAGCGATTTGGACTGCAAACGAACTATCTACGTTAAAAGCGCATATGAATTCGTTTTCAAAGAAAAATACATGTATTTAATAAATACATCTAGCTACTCATTAATAACTATTATAATTCTTTTTCTGTACGAATGTAGTATTTCTAAGAATGTAGTTTATTGTACTCAACAGAGATGGTGTGAACTAACACTGTCTCTATTTAAGATGTTGGATATATCCGAAAGAAAATAATCACATCAGACTATTTAGTTATTTTATTTAACGTCGTTTACATGCACTCTTATAATATAACGCAGTAAAATAGTGCTTATATAATAAACACATTTCTTGTACATATAATATTGTAGTTTATAATCACGTGCAATGGATAAGTTTTGTGCATCACCTTAATAGCACAATGTGCTGTTCCAAGGAGACGCCAATCATTTATAGCTATAAGTACTATAAGTACTCGTATGTATTAAAATATAAAATATTAATTATTTTGGTGCAGTGTCGCTTTACAGTTTTAGCAGTGCGCAACTATGATTATATCATACAATAAGTTCAAGTTTAGTGAAAGATTTATATTGTTTATAAAATTTTACAAATGTGTAACCTATATAAATGTGAGTTACACCTATAAGCTAAATATATAATGAACGAGTTGTTATATAGCACAATTAGACTTTTAAAACGAGTGCAGTTTTTTTTTCTTAGAGTGGGAATCAGCAGAGATTCCTTTCATCCCACGCTTTTAGGGTCAAAAACTAGATCACAAAATCAATAAACGATACTCTTTCGGGTAGGGTATTTAATGAATGTAAACACCACGTGATTTAAATAACAAAGCAGTTAATCGATATATTTTTGTTAAAATCACAACGCGTTTCTTTTTCTGTTCCGAATAGATATTTAACTATTTAATTATAAACATGCTAAATATTTTTGTTTGGTCTGTGTGATATATTTTTTTTTTAAATAAATGATCGATTGTAAAAAATTCTTCGATTGTGTAGCAACAATACATCCCCAGCCAATGGTAACTGGACACCGAGATCATAAAGGCAATAAATAACATTGGATTGGTCCAACTGCCGACATTCGAACAATGGCACGAGATCATAAAAAATGCAGGCTGGGTTGAATGTGTTTTACGAGATGCTCTCGATCTCAAATGGCTACAGGCTCTTGATATTAAAGTATGTAATGAACTGCCGGACAGTTCGATTCGTCGAAAGAAGGCCAAACATATTAGTATTTAAAATATGGCTTTATTATGAACTTTTAACTAAATTAAATACCTTTTCCGTCAGAGCAATGCGAAGGGTACTAATACATTTTGAAATAATTAGGAGGGTTGCGAGGTTCGGCGCCCGTATATTTGCATTTTTTAAAATTTCATTTATTTTTTTATTAAAAGATTTATAACAGCGAATTTGAACAAGTTTACGGCTAATATTATACATAACATATAGCCAGAAAGTATAAATGAGTGAGAGAAGTGTGTAGATAGGATAGTGGAAAGTTGATATGTTAGTGACAAGCGCACATCGCAAATAATATAGGTATTTAACGATTTCAGAAAAAATATGGTAAATAGTTCTAAACAATTTCACAGACAGCCATAATAAATTGGTTACAGCTTGTTATTATAAGTATCCTGAATTCTATTAAGCACGGCATTCTGTGCGTAACTTGAATTACATTTAGTCAAATGGAACAGGTAAGATGTGCGCGAAGGACGAGGGTTTTCACACGAAAAGAGATTTCACTCAGTAAGAGTGGAGAATCAACTTTTGAAAAGTCATATCACTAATTGTCCGTCTGTTTTCGGTGGTTTGTATGATAAATCTTTTAACAAAGTTAAAGAAAGACGGTCTGAAAATACCGGGTAAATTTTGCTTTAAGGCTGCCTACAATAATTATTTTTTACTCGAAAAAGTATTTTTATAGTATATTATACGACCGTGATATAACATGCCCTTTATAAACTTCATGTTGTATAATCCAGTAAAGCAAGGCCATATAATTATTATCAAACGCTATTTAGGAGATATTCTTTTAGGCACGCGCTATTTTCACAAGCTTTTATTTAGCTTGCAATATGTCGATTTAGAAGTCAACAATAATGGTTTTAACTTGAATAACATTTTCGATGTTATTTTTTACGACTCCTTTATAAAAAAAAACTACGGTCTCTGCAACAATTATTGAGCATCATTAATTCGCGCTCGTTTGTCACGAGTCTCAACCTCGCGAAATGCCATGCCCATTTCAGAGTTCACGCGTCCGATGGTACCTAGCGGTCTAATCTCTTATCACCTTTAATTTGTCAGTGTGTATGCGTTAATTTTTATAATTAATCCATTATGTTGACCTTATGTCTCTAATTATTTATAAAATGTTAATTACTTTAAAGAGAAAAAAATTGGAAACTATTTGAAAGCATCGGCGCAATAGCGCATTTAGTTTCGTGTATGCTATTAACGAAAAGACGCTCAGCGCGGGGGTGGGGGCGGTGGCGGGGGCGCAGCAGACGAAACGGAGGCTGCGATCTGACGAGCACATAATTCGCTGAGATATTGTTATCTTGTGAACTGGAGTGGATAACTCCAGGATATTTGGAACAGGGGCCGCGCAATAGTTGCGCAAATGGCGGGGGTCGACAACATTTTATAGTTACATTTCTCCGAACGTAAACATGTACTTTGTAACGGATATTTCGTAGCTGCCTGTTTTTTACGCTTTCCAAATCATTTAACATTGGTATTTAATGTTCTAATTTTCAAACAGTAGTTATACCTATCGCTATTGGAGATATTAGATTACTCTAGGATATTAGAGATATCTAAAATCTTACATGTCACCCATTAATTAACTAAATAGCAAACCCTTCAGCAACTAAAAAAACGAAAATAAAGTCCGAATAATGCCTAATATGATTTTTTTATTTATTTATGTAACTTATTAATATTTATGATTAAATCACCCATACCCGTACTAAAAAATCTTAATTGTCAGTGGTTTAAAATAAATCTATTACATTAAATTCTAATTGAAATCTAATAATTATATTATTATAATACTCGTTTGTTACTTTGTCATTTCACTTGCTCAAACAAGACGTTGAGAGGCCTCTACCCGAAAGAGTTCATCTCTGTTTTGCGCGCGATTTTAAATAATTTTACCTCATTTGACGGGTTGTAGAGAAACATTCTATGGCATTATTATGGTAATCTTAAAAAATCAGAATCACAGATTTTTTAATAAAAATCTACTATGCGTCTGTATTTCTCGGTTGTATTCAGTCTATAAGATAATTGCGTCTAAAGTTTTGATAAAATTTTCCGATGGTCTTGACTTCTAGTCTTTTAGACTTTTAGACTTTAAATGTTTAAAAAAAAAGGTTTTTATTCTATACAGGATATATTTAAATTCGCTGATGTACTTTTAGTCTGGTTCTATATCGGCAACTTAAACAGTCTCACGAAAAAAAAATCGAAAAAAATAATTTCATACAATTCATAAAATAATTATATTATTAAAGGTTCGGTTTTTTTTCGAAGCACTTCGCGTGCCGCGTGCTCGAACTGTTCGCTCGCACCATGCGTTCAATCGCGTTTTCAAACATTAAAACAATTTATATTAAATTTTAAATTCGTTTTTCTCGTAATTGAGATTTTTTTTTATTAATGGTTATTGATATTGATCAACATCAGGATATCAGTAAATTCAAATGTACTCTGTATAAGCCCAGATAATTATGAATTAAATAGTGGCACAACACTTACAACATCACCTCTTAAATTGAAGAGTCATTTAATCTGCTTATTGCTGATAATTATTATTTTTCATGTAATAAGTCTTGTTTAAATTAATTAATAAATAAAAACAACGTAACTCGAGTTGACGATCTCTGCCGCCCAAGATGAGCGATTGCTGTCGCTGCTGCATCTGTCATCTTTCCGATAATCATTTTGTGAGCCGACAACGCGATTCAGTTTTACCTCCATATTACAAAGGCACGGTGGCGCAGTGGCACAAACGCCTGCTTCATATCCAGAGGCCTAGGCTTCGGCTCTATTCGACTCAGCGTCCCTTTTCTCAACACCATCGACTGAGTTAAGTATACTTAAATGCGTATGTCTGAACTGAGCGTAATAGCTTATTTTAAAAACCGTGTGATAAATTATTATTTATTTAAATCCGAAAAAAAATATATTTTTATACATGATAATAACACGAAAAATATATTAGTAAACAACTTAAGCCGACTACAGGTATCTGTAATTTAAAATCTTTTTAATGTTTAATTAATTAATACTAGAATTTATTGAATGTCTTATAAATTTATATTATTTAAACAGCCTCTGATGTGATCTAAACGGCTGTGTTGTTTTTTAAGAGCATCAATCCGCACACAAAAACTCAACTATTTGATAGATACATCGAACAGACGGACGTACGGATAGTAGCTCTTAAAATATATAGAAGCGGACATAACTATAACTATATTATATAAGAATATATAATAGTATATATTTATATACTAGGGTAACCATATCAAAACAACTAAAGAAGCTGTAAATCCTCGTAACTATAAAGCATATAACACATTTGATAACTTGTGTTGCAGGAACGTATGTTATGATATATGCATTAAAATGTGTGTAGTACGGTAGTGTGATCCAGCTTTTATTGATTTCACCAAACAGTGCAATGCAACGTATGGTTTCATATTTGTAGATTTTATAAAGCAGTCATTTCCGCGTTAATATTTGTTCCACATTGAAACATTAAATAATCACAACCGTTTAAACCGTATAGTAGCGTGTTAATCTAATTACACTTAAGAAAAATCCGCCTTAAATTCCGAACCGGTGAGGAAAGTTATTATTTAGGTTTTAGACTAAATTTTGATAATATTCGTAAAGCAACAACGAATAATTATTTTTTTAGCTTTTCTTAAATAATTAGCACCTAGAAAAAATACCATAATAATTATCTAAAAGTTTGAATTAGGTATATTATGTAAGATATACTTTAATATATAAATATACTTAGATATATTTATTGTATTTATTTGTTTTTATATTATTTATGTAGGAACATTTAAAATGTTTGTCATATTTTTATTAAATAATATATTTTAATGTTTAACCTAGAAAAAAAACAAAAAAAAGTAATAGATTTTCCATTTTAAATTAATATTGAATATAAACATTATATTGCCTATAAATCTTATGATATATATGTAGGTACGTTATTCATATATTTTGTATAAAAATTTAATATTATCGCCCCTATTTATAATTAGGTACCTACATATTTCTGGCCATTTAAATATAGACCTAGAAAATTATTTTATTGTGATGCTCTTTTGTAATTTAATAATTAAATACATATTATTGATAAATAATTAGATTAATTTCGGAAAGTATTGTGGGTGGCAATCAGATTTTTTAATTGAACGAATGAAAATATTTTTTTTTCTTCGTCTTTCTGATATTATCCGTTTTGTAATATTTTTATATCGTTTTTTGTGGGTAGGTTTCACGGCAATATTTCACGTAATTATATAATATCCATATTTGTAGTGTATATATTATATAATATATAATTAATATTGTTTCTATTTATTATAATCTGTGTTTTATCTTCTACTGTCTTCGCTAAGCATAGAATATGTATGTGGTGTTTTCTTTTTATTTAAATATTGAAAAGGTTTTTTTATTACTTTACTTTATGTCTAAGAATGATTGTAAACATGCTTACAATATTTTGTTAGGTTACCATTTAAAAACGAATAAATAAATAAATATCTAAAGAATAGAAGCCATTACTCATGATAAATTTGTATATTCCTAGCAAAAAAATATATTTTATCTGAACGATTTTGAATCCGTCCACGTCTCTGTAGGCCAGCATCCGCGAAGTGGCCGAGAGACGCGTAGCGCGAGGGCGGGAAGGGGGTGGCGTCTAGGGGGCGAGATCTCCGCTCCTCTCATAACTCCATCGGAGCGGGATAACCGCGGGTCCTACGCTTCATTTCCTCCCCCGCCCGCCCTTCCCTCTCGCTCGCGCTAACAGCTTTTCCGCTTCGCTCTTTCTAATAGATTTTCAGTTCGCACTGCGGTGAGCTCAATCTGAGATCGGCCATTAGCAATCTGAGCTCATTAAGAGACCAGCTGGAACATCATCCTAGTTCATCTACTGAAATATAAGTCTAATCTAATAGCGACTTACTCAAAATTCATAGAATCACAAGTCAATCACAAAAGAGAATATGGAACCTGCCCCTTATAATACAGTAATTTTAGATTGCAATGTATAGAAAATTTGGCAAAATATATGGAGTTACTTTATCAATTGGAATACATTCGTTATAGAGCGAAATTAAAATGTATCGCCTTCTCTCCTCCCCTCCTGGGCGAGCCTCTCTCCCCCTCAAGCATCCCTCAAAGAATCACGAAACGTATTTATTTTTCAACTTTACTAATACATATCTCAGTCGAAAATTGTGGTTTTTTTTAGGAAAACTAACTTTTAGCATACAAAATTCATAAATGACGAAAAATGGTCATATTTAGTTGCAGATTGCAAACTATAAGTCGTATCACTTTTGCATATATGAAAAAGTTATAATAAATTTATCAAGGAACATTTCGTTACTACCCACTTTTTATGTATCTTATACGGTTTTCGGTAAAATTGGAAAAGACCGCGCTTCGGGACACTTTTAGGGGTGCGGGATGACGCTCACTAAAATATCTTGCCTATCTAAGGAAGTTATTCTGTTTATTAAGGCGCCTACACATCTGAATGCTACAACAATGTGTATTTTACGGGTTTTCAAATGCCTTAATACAGTTATCCAGAAAAAATACAAGTAAACTACTTATTTATATTAAAGAGAATTTTTTTTAGACTTTATGCTAAAAATAAAAAAAACATAACCTCCATGATTTTTAAATAGTTTTTTTTAAAGTAATTCGCTTAGGAAACCAGAAACATCCCTTATAAAATAAATGTATTTTTATGATGAGAATAAAGTGGAGGAGGGATTTACCTAAGCTATTTGAGATATATGGTATAACAAAAATTTGCCTTAAATTGGAGATTTTTGTTTTAGTTTTTAAATATGGAAATGATAATTTATGCTAAAAGTGTTTAAAGGTAAAAATTATTATTTAAAAAAAAACAGCTAAATGTTATCAATATTTTATATAAAGTAGGCCCCGGTATGTGTTATAAGCGCCGTTATGCCCGTTATAGTAGAGTTAACACCTTTCCGTTCAAGGTTTCTTTTCGCAGGCAACAATTTGTAGGTCAGAATCGTTCACGTTTGTAGTCCCCTTAATTAAAAAGTCTCGTTGCCGCGTCGACAACATTTGAAAAATCCACCTACAAATTAATCGTAAACAGTGAACAAAGATCACCGGGAAACAGATGTTGCCATGTTTGAATAATGGCGGTCAAGCGACGACTAATTGTTGGCGATTTGTCAGTGGGAATATGGCGACCCATGTTTTGGACTAGTCTGATTGTCATTTGTCATTCAAGGAGGGTTGGGGATGAGGGGGGTGATGGGGAATGTACAGTGTTGAAATGTTATGTTAAAAAACCAAACAGAACGCACGTTATGCATCACTACGCAAACAAAGCCCAAAGCAACAGCACGAATTCTGGTGCGTTTTTCATAGTACGTAGCTAATAAGAAATTCGCTTTTAAATTCAATAAGAAATATCACTTAATTTCTCACTAAACAATCAATTTTTTTTCATTACTAACGATCATGTGCATCTGCTTACTTTTAACAATTGAGGCAATAATTAAAACCGCAAACACTAAAAGCAATCCGAAACAGATAACTAAAATTAGTAGAACTAACGTTTAACAACCCTTTAATTCATACTAGCGTTTTTTCGGATGTCTGATTACAATATTAAATGGGTGGTTTTTCAAAATCAAAAAATATACGTGCATTTTGTATAAATATTTTTATAAAATATACACTATATAAAAAAAAAAAGCATAAAATGTATCAGATAAACAAACCAACTATAACTATTGTAATAAAATTAGACATGCCTACGATTAAATAAAAAAATCGCTAGTATAATGAAAAAAAAAATATGTTAATGTCAGCAAATTTATGATATTGACAATCATAAAGTATGGTTGATATAGTGGCAATATTTTCTGATGGAGTTACACGTCGATTATTGGTAAAATTACTTGGTTGCGAATAACATAATTTTTGGTTGCTGTTTAAATCACAGCAACTTAAAATGGTTAGAAAAACAGCAAAATATTATGGTTGCGACTACAAAATTCTAGGTAAAGTCGTTTTATTTCGTTAGCTGTTCACCCACGACGCCATATTATTTTGTAATCATATCTAACTACATCTCTTTCTACCATAGCAAGAAATATGGTTAATCTAATCAAAAATTATTTAACAATAATCAGTCGTACGTACTATTATACACTTATGTCCGATTAGCAAATTTCTTGCTGCGGGTGCAAATTTTTAAACAACCAAACGTTTTGCTAAAATATTTTTTTTTAGTGTATGCAATATGGTAAAAATGCCTCGTTTTTAATTGGGCTATGTATATTTGAGACCCCTAATTTATCCCCTTAAAGGATCTTCATTGATTGAGGGTTGATTTTTCGCCAAAACACGAACTTCCGAAAGCGACATCGCGCAGAATACAGATGCAACGCGCAAGATGTCTATCATCTCGTAACGCCCCGAATGGGGTTGCGAAAAAAACGTTGATCCCGCAGATAGCACGTTTCGGGTGTGAATTCTCGACAAAGAACGGACGAGCGTCAATATCGAGCTAATAAATAGAATAGGGTCTTGATTGGGAATATTTTTAGATCTCTGGCATTTTTTTATGGCACCAAACGACATGACAATGACAATCAAAACTTAACGGGCAGGTAGTGGTATTGTGGTGAGGGGGGGGGGGGGGTTGCAAACTAAACCACCGACATTACATACAAAAAAAAGGAACCGTGTATAAGGGTGTTACTTTTATTAAATCTATTCCTTTTCTCTCCTATTGTATTATTATTATTTTTTTTATTTTAAATGGTGAAAGGTCACTTTCGCTTAGCAGACTATTAAATGTGTCGATACATAGATTATATATATCATTGGTGATTAAGTATGTGCACTATACAGGATGTATGTATATTCATTGATGTCCTTTTAGGGGGTTAAGCGTTTTTAAATTTAGGGGACACATTTTAGGAGGTTCATCGATAACTAAACCGGTCTCACGAAAAAAATAAATAATTAAAAAAAAAACATTTTAAAATAATTATTTTAAGTGCTTATCCGCGGGCTCCGAGGTCAATCACAAATTGCAGTTGTGCATGAATGGCAGAGAAGAGTAACATAGAACTAGATACTTACAACAAAAGTAATAATTAAACCAAAGCACACACTTTATACACAGTAAGTTTTATACATAAGTAGACGAGATAGTAAGTCAAAGAGCGTACATTTTGGTATAAACCAAGATTAGAGAATAAACCTACCCCCTATAAGCACTTGTATTCTGAAATTGTGTGTTAATTGGTTGAATATATTTTTTCTATGCGTAGGAGCCACCTCTTTCTTTAAGAAAAAAATCATAAAGGATTTCGTAAATGAAGATAACATATATTGTTCCGTAAGTATGATTGGCAGAGATTCTGGTTAAATAATTTACTACTTCTAAATAATGTACAGGGGGGGGTTGTAATGTAATGTGTAGGTGTCATTGTCATTGTAATAAATTCATCAGTTCATCTTCAATTAATCTCGATATTATATTTTTTTCTATTTCTCCCAATATCTTGTAGATATGTAAGATCGCAGTAAAGCCAAACGGTTTTTTTAGGCTTTAAAATCAATTCGAGTTAAAGGGTGAATGGATTTTTAATCTATCGACAGCGCGATGTCTTCATCCCGCTACCTGGAAGATGCGAATCCCACGAATATTACGCGAAAGACAATACCCATTCGCATTCGACAGTCGAAGCACCCCACGAGATCAGCTCACAATCCAACTGTCATCGGCTCGTCATCGGAATGGGGAAAAAACCCCACGTTTCGCGGAAACCGCTAGTTGCGAAACCGGTTTTAACGACGCGTCGATTTATGGATCTTGCCCTTTCCAGGCGAGTTACCCAAATGTCACAGAAAACATGTCAAATGTCGGGGTGTGATTGCACCTATTATCTGATCTCGGCGTAACCTTTTTTTTTATCAAAAATTCATCTTAACTTCTTTGCATTGAATTGTCAATGGGACGAATCAAACCCCGCCTTTACATTTGTGCAAAATGCACCGCAACCGTCTAAAATCACGAAATTACATGGCGTATTACTGGAAATGTAATAAATATTGGACATTACTGTTCACATAAAAGTTGCAAATCAATTACCGCGTCTTACCTACTTTATAAATAAAACGTACTTTCATTTATTATTAAGGTGAACCACACATAATTATACACAGTAGTGTAGATTCATGTTGCCAAACGTGTAACGAAATGAAATGCCGCTAGAGTCGGGCGCTGGGAATCGTTGCAGAAATCGTTACAGGCAGCTTGGATATATGAATGCATATTTTTTACTTAATATAATAAGGAATATATCAAGTAAAATAATATATATTCTATATACAATATCAAGCAACGGCATTTATTTGATTTACAACTCTTTAATATATTATTATAGTGTGAATATATTAAAAAAAACATATTTCAGATCTTTAATATAGACCTAGCGCTCTTATTATATCCGTATTTATATATATATTTCAAATAGGCATACAGGCCTGCCTAGTAAGGTGTTTGTTACCAATCCACACAATTTGTACATTTTTCTTCTCTTGAAAATCAATAAAATACTAAAAAGTAATACATATATAATAATATAATTTGTAGAGTGGATATTTTAATAAATAAATAAATATCTTATAGTTCGTATTTTTGTTTTTTTTCCTAAGTTGAAACGCTCGTATTGCTAGTTGGCAACTATTCAAATAATAAGAACAAATTAAGAAACTGCCTTCTTTAGGACAGACATTTAGACTAGTTAAGAAGGCAGCGAACAGAGGAGGTTGCAGTGGTACCAAATGCTATACAATACTATTATTAATATGTACACACGAATCGGTTGTAACTTTAAAAAGATATAATGCAATTCGTCAAAAAATAAATAAATAGCGTACAGTGCTACACACATAAGTACTTTCACACATAGGTACGTATACACGTAGGCATGTGTGATAAAATAAAATTTTGGGATAAAATATTGCTTTGTGATAATAAGCCCATTTGATTTGTGGCACAACCTTTGATTTTTTAACCGACTTCAAAAATAGGGGAAGGTTTTCAACTTCATAAAATGTGTTTATTTTATCGTTTTTCTTTTTACACGTTTTAGATAATTTTTAAATGGTGTTTCCGTTTAAGTTTCATTTAGTTACCTCAAGTGTAAGAGGTAAAAAAAACATAGGTTTTCTGCTCAAAATGTTTCCGTATCGAAATTATTTTTGTAAATTGTACTAAAATGGTTGGAAGTTGAACCTTCAATGTTTCAAATTACTTCTAGCGTAAGGTAATTTAAAATTTAAATGAAAAACTTAAAAATCTAAGGACTAATATAATAAACTTATTTTTAGTAATCATTTAAAAAACCCATCTACCAAAACGGTGAAGGTGTAGTTCTGCGCCGACTTCAACGTTATGATGGGTCTTGTTTTTAAGAATAAGATTATTATATTATTTATTAGTGTTTTTGTTATACATTTAATTTATTTATTCGTATAAACCAAAATACATATATGTACAAAGAACTAGAAGGGAAACTTTTGAAGAAATTAAAAGTTGGTTTTATATTTTTGGATGATTACTTGCCGAAATAACTACGGTGTGCAATATTCATTATAGGGTTTAATTTAAGTTTCCAGTGCTAATACGGTTTAAGTGTCATGGTATTCCATACGTTGTTCAATATATTTCACAATATGTCCACATTTGTTCAACGAATATTCTCATGGAATTATTCACACCACTCTTTATTAATTTTTAAAGACATGGCGGATTGCTTTCGCCATACAAGCTCATATTTACGCCTTTCTCTTCGGTGTCATTTCGAGTAGTTTGACGGTTAGGGTGTGCACACAGTTGCGCGGCGATTGTAAGCGTTGACAAGCGTCGAGCCGAGATTGTAAATCAAAGTAGTGTAATGTCGTATAAACTTTATTTAAGGAATAAACTACAACCTATAAGAGTAGACATTATAATAAATGCGAGAATCCATATATTTTCAAATCAATATGGATATTAATTTCATTATTTAGTTTTAATTTTATTGTATCTTATTTAAAGTAGAATTTATCACTCCTTATAAATGGCGAAGAAGAATGCCCAACTCGTGCATAAGCTACTCAGAGAGGAAATGGCTAAAAACCACAGACAATAATATAAATACATCGTGTCCCACGACCTTTTATGAAAATTTATTATATAGAGTATTTTATTCACTATTCTATTTACGATTTTGAATAAAAAAAAAATTAAAATAATTTGTAGCCGAATTCCGTTACTTTATTTTTAATTAGTGTTATATAGGGTTAATTTTTTAGAGGCGTGGTTTTCAAGAAGAGATAAAACGCATATAATTTGATGTTATGGCTAAGAATTTAGTTTTATTATAAAGATAAGGGTTTGCCATTATGTTTTAAAAATGATTTCGGGTAAGTGGCCGCCGCGGCTGACTCGAACAAATTCCAGCCGAGAGGCCCAATTTTCAACCACTTTTTGCAGCAAGTTGGGCCGTATGTCAGCAATAACGCGCCGAATATTCTCTTCCAAGGCGTTAATCGTGTCCGGCTTATCTGCGTAGACAAGCGACTTCACATAACCCCACAAAAAATAGTCCAGCGATGTTAAATCGCACGATCATGGAGGCCATGCCACAGGCCCACGACGCGATTTTTACTTTATTTTAGAGTGATTTAAAAAAAAATTAGAGTGATTTTTTCTAAATTTGCACTATTTGCAAACGTTGTTCAGGAGTAAGTCTATTCATTATGAAATGGCATATACCATAATGAGCATAAATCAAGTGACAGCTGTCAAAAACACCAACTACGAAAAAAGTAGTGACAGATTGAAAACCACGCCTCTAAAAAAAACACCCATAGTATTTACGCGCGCCTCGCCATAGCTTGCGACTTCCCGCTAGAACGCCATGATCATTTCGTTATATTTATACTTTCTTTTATACTTACTTTCTTATTTCGCTTTATTTATTTAGTGAAAATCGCAAGCCCACTATGTTGATTTTTTTTTTCGTAAAAGGTCGCGGGACACAGTGTATATTTTGTTACTGGCTAATTATTATTCTAATTTATATTTAAATTGTATTTTTTCGGATGTATACCTATTTATTATTTTTGTAGTTACATGTAGGTGGTAAAAACAGGTTCAACACTAAAATTCATCATTTAACTAAATTTGAATAACCTTTATTCTCGTTTTTGTGTTTTCTTTTTTTATAAAGTGATATAGTGGACTTAAAGAAGACATTTGTGAGTTGAAATCGACGTCATCATAAAATAATGTTTTCAAACATTACAGATTAATTACCTACTTTTTTTTTAATGTCCCAACTGTTTTAGGACATTTGTCTATTAGCAATAAAGGTCGACGTTAAATTTGATTTTGAATCTTACTGAAAGCGTCTCATAGACACGCCAGCCAGCATGTCCGTACCCTAAGAGGCGAAATGTCCATGTGCAAGAGAGAGGCATATAGGCATTCGCTCTCTCATTCAAATGAGTTCCGGTGAAGCATTAAACAGCGCCGAACGTGACAAAACGCACGCGGGCGCAGACGAAACAATCAGGACGTGTCTGCCGCGGGTTTGGCCGACAGCACTCGCAGCGCGCGGACCGCGGTTCAACGCCCGCGAGAGTGCGGAATAAAATAGAATAAGACCACCGTCCGGCGCAGGCGCAGGCGCACTCCAATTGGGCGTATATGGTATTCCATTCCGTCGCAGGAATGCCAGCGCTGCTAATTCTAAATCAACCTCAGCAAATCAAAGCACAATGGGCAAACTGGCGGATTGTAGCGCTCTACAAAATTCCTGTAGATATAGTGACAGCTAAACGTTTACAGTTCGATCCTGGTTAAAGCTATTTGCACGCACAAACGAACGAGTCTTGTAACCATAATAGACTATTTTGGTGTAGCCTATAGGCTCAACTAACTAGCCGTCTGACCTGGTCCCCCGAGGGAGGTTAGGGTGGGCCTGACACTGCGACTTGGAATCTTGGAAAAGACACCAATTTTTTTGATCAGACACCAATTTGAGGGTATTTTATTTTTATTATTTTCTTGCATAAAAGTGTCAACAATATTCGGTGTTACCAAAATAATAAACTATAATGCCAGATGATTACTCGGTTCGAATAGTATACACATAAACAATAGGTATATGTATAAACAAAAGAAAGTATTGTTATATTGTGGATAACCTTCGTAGTGGGACCGTCCTGCCTTCTATATTTCGGTTGACTATACTAAAGATATCCTAGATTTAAAATAAACCAGGAGTTTCGAAAAAATGCATTTTGACTCTCCGTACATGGATAAACTATTGTCAAATATTATATGCCTACCTACCGACTAATAAGAAAATTATGACATTATATAAATATTATAATGATTGATTAAACTATTATTATAGAAAATGTGATCGAGGTGCTGTGGGTATATTATATATATTTAATTGAGTTAAAAGTATTTCATTATATTATTTTACTGATATTTTCTTTAAAACAACAATTTGTTATAGCTTTTTATTATTACTACATGCTCATATATTTATATTATAGAGTTCATATGATTGTACGGTAACTTCTCAACCAAATAATCTCAACAACCGCCCTTCTTGCGCGCCGTCGCCGACTGACAAAGAAAACTGACTGCAAAGTGCAAACGATGCCAATTGCGTCGCCTTTGACGCCATCTTGTGATTTTTCGGCAAAACTCGCCAAGCCGCGAAATTAGCCGAGGTGTCGACAAAGTGGCGTCCTTTGCGACGAGTGCTCGCCAGTGTGGAAAAAGGACCCTTTGCGATCGGTTGATAATTGGAAGGAGATTTCCGAATGCACACGACCGCGTAAAAGTGATTACTTTCAACATATATAGTGGAATGTTTCCGCAAGGATCTTATGCGCAGGATTACGCGTAGGCGACGAAATGGACTACACGCATTTTAAAAGTAGCCAGCTCTGCATTAAACCTTTCGCTATTTATTTATCTTTATTTGGGAGAATAAAAATAAAACCAATTAAATATCTCCGCCGAGTGAGTATAGAATTAGTGTTTCAGATTTCGATCAAATCGAATTTATACCATCACGCCAAGAATCTTCAAAAATAAGCATCAATGCACTCACCTCCCAGGCATAGTTCCGGTTTTCGGGGGCCCTGGCCAGCCAGGCCCCCGTGAAAGGCCCGTAGCGCTGGCCCAGGGCCACGGGCCGTCGCGCCCAAACGCCGCCAGGGCCCACCTCGATCTCGAGGGGCGCGAGGCTTGAAGACAAAGGGCCTTCGCTCAATGGAAGGTTGCCTGTAGGAAATGTATTTGTCAATAAGACACATCTAACGTTAATATGGTTGTTATAGGTACAACATGTCATAAAAGTGACAGATACAAGGTGGTTACCTCATTCAATTGGGGTTTTAGATTATTACAGAGCCAATTAATTTTTTTTTTTCTCTCTACTTTTTGTATGAAATTCACAAAAAATAAATATATGCTGTCCTTGTAGTGTATATTTTTTATTTATTTATTTATTGTTTATTAGAGCGAAGCGAGCGTAGCGAGCGAAGCTCTCATAAGGAGACTCCAATTAGAACTTTGTCACGGGCTAACTTGGTCATTCCTTGACCGATTTGAAAAATTTTTGATTTTGAGAGAATCTACATGAAAAAGTGAAGGTCGTGACGGAGCTTGATTTTAAATATTGTCAAAAATAAAATTTTTGGGGTCAAAAGAAAATTGTCTATGGGAATATCCAATATGAAAAAGTCACGCGCAAAATCTATCCCGTCGTTAAAAAGTTATTGTCACAGACTAAATTTTATTTAGAAAATTTTAGTAAATCGCTTCGCTCTAATATGTGCTGCAGCGAAGCAAAATGCGAGCGACTGCGGCGACCTAGTTTGGAACCACACACCCTCACTCACACTCAAATACCGTACAAATCACATATACACCTTATAAAATATAGTAAACCCCAAATAAGTTTCAAATACATGTACATGCTTTGATTGGCCTTATTATTAACTCTATGAAAAAAAAATATTATGCTGTTTCACTGTATGCTTACCTGTTTAATAAATAAATAAATAAACCCAACAGTAAAATATACAGGGTTGTCCCAAGACTATTCCCGAAGACTTACGGGTGGTTTTGTGTAACCTATTTCGAGTAAGAAATGTTATGAAAAATGCGAAAAAAAACATCCCCAAATGAATTAATTTTTTTAATAGATGGTGTCAATTCCTGTTACCTGATTTTTTTTTTATCGGGAACGGTCTTGGAACACGGTGTATAAGAAATGGTACATACAATTGCGTATAACGTTGAGTTTTTCGCTAAAGTACAGAAAGACATGAAAATAATCAAATTAATTTACACTCGCGTAGCGTAGTTTTTTTTTTTGAAACAATAATAGTTTAATTTATTAGGCAATTAATTTTGCATTTATTATGCAAATTCACAAAACAAAAACATTTTTTTGGTCGTAACCTTATTTAAGTGACATATTTTAAAAACTCCATCTGAAGAGCGATAAAACTCAATTAATTAAATTTTCCTTAAAAAATTACCTATGTCAAGTGTTTCTCGTGAATATAGACCAAAAATTTAAAACTATACAGAAATAATATCTTTATTTCATTTGCAGGTAATAAAAAATTTTTTTTAGCTTTTTTCTAAAAAAATATCTTCATTATTGCTTCGTATTAAATAAAAAATAAAAAATGATTTCAATAATCTGAAAAACATCTTGATAATTAGGTTCCATCGACCCGTTTAATATACACCCAAATCTAACATATTTTTACTCAGGTATAGCTAGAGATCCTATTCAATATAGAGGTTCAGAAGACATGGTTTGTTGGTATTGTTATATTAACCTGAGTGGTCTTCTTCTGAGCTTGGACTCATCGGTTCTTGCTTGAGGAGTTCCTGGTAGTTTTCGCTGATCGGCCCGAGCGGAGGTGAGACGGCACCATCGGACGAGGGGTCCTCTCGCTCCAACTCAGGGTTCTCCTGATCGACGCTGTTTTCTGCAAGAGAACGATAAACGCCACTGAGTATGAAATCGTATACTTCCGGCCGCTGGCGCGGGTCTCCGCAAACCTCACGATTTTGGGACAATATTTTGAATTGACAATGAAGACTAGAATCGCTCGATTTGCAATTCAATTCATCTCCGGAGATAAAAATACAAGAGGATTCCTTCGCCGTATCGGGTTACGCGCATCCCCCGATTCTTTCTTCCGCTTTTAAGTGATGTACGCGTCACAAAAATGAAACAATCGATAAGTAATAGCTTCGATTTAGGTGGGCGCGTCGATAATTCATTTTATATATTTTTTTATATTCAATAAATTTACCTTTTTTTTTCTTTTATCTACCAGCCAAGCCCATAGCTTATCTGCTGGTAACCAGGTGTGTTAATATACAGATATTATTGTGAAATATGTAAACTTTGTACCCCTTTTAAGCATATAGCGTGCACGGAGGAGTGAGATTTGGCATAGTAAAAGTTTATTTATTTATTTTATTTATTTTATTTTTATTCGTGTTCGCGCAGTATGAAAATGCAAGCGAAGTAAGGCACCCCCAGCCAAACCCCCCTTCTTTATTCTATGAAATCAGCAGCTAAAAGCATTGAATGACAGCGCAGTATGAAAATACCTGCGAAATAAATTCACCTCTGAATTACTATGAAAACGATCAATACTCAATCTAATTTCCCGCTAAAGTCGACAGCGCAACGGAGAAAGGCGAATGGAACGCCGGTGAAAAAACCGTTACAATTCAAATTTTTGGCCATAAAGGGCGACAGACCGCGCGGAAGGCGCGACGTCGGCCGCAAAAAATTTATGTCAATAAACTGAATTTGGATTTTGATCACGAATGTTCGCGCAGTATGAAAATGCAAGCGAAGTAAGGCACCCCCAGCCAAACCCCCCTTCTTTATTCTATGAAATCAGCAGCTTAAAGAAATTTGGCAATTAAATGTCAAAACAGTACGAAAATATCAGCGAAATAAAATCGCCTCTAAATTACGATGAGAACAATCAACATTCAATCCAATCCCGCAGAATTCGGCCGCGCTACGGAGAAAGGCGACTGTGGAAGGGAGATACGCAAATGGAACGCCCGAGAAAAAACCGTTACAATTCAAATTTTTGGCCATAAAGGGCGACAGACCGCGCAGACGACACCAAATTTTATGTCAATAAGCCGTATTTGGATTTCTTTAAAAACTCTGATAAATCAGGTTTGCAGAGTCAAAATCCTGGAAAAATAATCATTGCACGCAGAAACTATTAGAGCATCTTTGTGCTAAAATTTGAAAACTTTCATCGACCCATTTTTGAACTAATGAGTTTTTTGCCAAACTGTAGGTGGTCACTGGCAGGGCGATTTGAAAATAAAGTGAGTTTTTTAAAAACTCATATAAAATCAGTTTTAAGAGCTAAAACTCTGAAAAAATACTCATTAGCTAGCTATGCTAATGGACTAGCGAATGGTCCGAAATTCGGACGCCGCAAACGTGACCCTTTGAAACTATTGAGTTTTCTAACAAAGGAAGAGCTATAAAAATGGCTGAAATAAACCTCAAAAGATGAATAACTACAAATATCTTGCTGGAGGTGACATGGGGGATGTCGACGCTCATCAAAGCCTTAAGGACGGATTCAAAAATCCTATTGGAAATTACGCCGGACGCACCGCTGCAAAGATGCTGACGGCCAAAGTTGCATGACAAAACTTGGACTTATGATTGCTTATAACTTTTGATATATTAATGTCACGACAAAATTGTCATACAATTATCTTTCAGAAATGTTGTTTTGAACATTTTTAAACAATAAAATTTTTTGAAAACTGAAACCGTTCTATCTTTTTAGTCTCTGGTCCGATAATGAATTTTATTGCAGATTCGAGATCAGCTCGATGGGGCGCTTCGTTTGAGCTATAATTTACATAGATTAGACGAAAATCGAAAAATGCGCTCCGCAAAAAAACTCGAGTTTTTATAGATGTTGACTGACACGTGTCGCCAAAAAGTACCAGTCACGGCGCAGCGCGAGCAAATTGCGGCGAGGCGCGAGCCGAATTTTGAGAGCGCAGAAAAGACGGTACGTCGGGGGCTAATTTATTCAGTTGAAATTATCTAGCTGTTGTTGACTCGTGTCAAGGCTAGCTCCGCAAGTACGTGCAAAGCTCCGCCTGAAATATCTTGGCGATTTCTAGCGTTGAGCGACCCATAGCTAAATTCAGTGTTTACAAAGCCATCGTCGAGTAGAGTCAGTGTTAAAGGCGGGTGATCGCTAAGAAGTAAATTCTTTCAAAATTAAATATTGCGTTTAGAATCATTAAGGCCTCGGTCGGCCACGTCACATACGTCTTCTCGGTCGCGAATTTAATAACTTTAAAAAATTCGATAATATTTTTAGAAATTAGAAGTAAAAGTCGGGAATTTTGGAAATAATTAAAATAAATTAAAATAATTATTTTTTATAGTAGATTCGTTGACAACGTAATAAAACGGTTGAAATTTAATAGGCTTTGAAATTTTTTAAAGTTTAAATTATTCAATTATCTAACTAGATTTGTTAAAGCCGTGACCTATCAAGTAATTCGTTTCTAACCAGATAAAAATCGGATAACTTTGAAAATTTTTGAAATTTATTCCGGAGTTTAACTGATAGTCGAATTTTTCATCGGAAATTAAAATGTTAAAAAATATTCAAATTTTCCGGTGAATTCGGTACCACCGCATCCGGGCGGTTGAAAAATAATAGCCTTTGAAAAAGATCTAACTATAAATAAACTTTTATAAGTAACTTAAGTTTTTGGCGGCAAAACTTCAAAATGTTAGAATTTATCAATTATCTTGCTAGATTCGTTGACACCATGTCCGTTTTAGGCAATTAGCTTCTAACCAGATAAAATCGGGCAACTTTGAAAATCTTTGAAATTTTTTAAAAATAAAATAATAAAATAAATATTCCTCCCTAAGCGTCGATAGCTGATGAAATACTTCACAGCTATAGTGTTTGAATAACTAATATTTTAAATTTTCTTGTGATCGGAAGTGAATAGATTTTAAGAAAATATTTATAGTGAGAAAAAGAATCAAGTTTAGTTGAGTGAAATAGGAGTGCCCGGACGGGGCGCCTCAGCCGCTGATCACGACAAGCGACTGCAAGCAGTAAGGTAGGACTAAGTTTAACTGTGTTTAACCTGTCTTTTGTGTCACATCATTCATAATAACACACGGGGTTTACACGCCTTTCAAGGCTAGTTAAATTCAAGGAGGGGCTTGTGAGGATCTGTGTCCTTCCGTGATGAGCGGGTGATTGACCATATCAGCCGAAGAGCGTTGACATGTCAAAAAAGCGTGGCTTTAATTCGGACTTCAGGTCGCAATCCCTGAACTGATACGAAGGTCTCACCAGGCTGCACCGAAGCACGTTGACTCCAAACTTGCAAAATAAAAAAAAAAAAAATTTTTTTTTTTTTTTTTGAAAAAGCATAATACACAACACAAACACTTTGTAAATTTCAATGTTTATTATTATGTGTTGTTACTAGGTATTAGGAATGGAACCTACCAGAGCATGGCCGGCAGGTCCAACCGGCTTCAAGTAGCCGGGTCTCAGCCATCTCCGTCTTCATTCCCAACTGCCTATGAGTCATGATCGAGCGATTTCGTTCATCTATGAGGGTCATCAAATATCATTCAAATCCCCTTTTATTTTAGATGCCCTCTGCAATCAAATGTCAAAGCCAACCCAAGGTCCAGTGGGTACATGGCTAGATGAGGAGATTGAAGAAACAGATACCTTAACAATCGACTCATAATCTTATAATCTTTAAATATAATTTATAATGATTTTTTCCTGTTGGACTTTGATTAATAATATTCTTCTTGGGGACTGGTCCTACCTTATAGCAATGCCATAGAATAAAGCTTGAACCCCAACCAGATGTGATTTACGACCACGATCTGGGAGTTGGAGAAATAACACTGGTGTTCCGTGACCCGTACGACAGATTCGTGATTACAAGCGACCTTGACTACCTAACGGGCGGTGCCAAAATTTTGTGTTGAATTGAACTGAACTGACTGGACTATTGAGATAGGATAGAACGGCGCGTTACAAGTAAAATCTGTATTTGAATTGAATCTGGGACAAGTATACGGTAGCTGTCAGAACTTACCCGAGCTATATATCGCTCCCTGTACTCTTTGGTCGGCAACGGATGTGGGCACGTGGTGTCCTTCTCTCCGCCCGACAGAATCATGAAGCCCGACATGTGTCGGGGAACCGGGCGCTGGTACATGATACCTTCAGTCCGCCCATGTGGGTCATGAGTTGTAATTACAGGCTGGGAACGACCATGTGGGGCTCTTCGGACTCCACTTGGAACCCAGCGGGCAAGATAGCCCTATCCCGTTAAATCCGGAAGGCGGGCGATGACCACGGGATGAGAAACCGATTGGGTCAGCCTAGCAGAGTTGCGCCACTCACCTTGTCGGCCGTGCGTTCGGAAGGCGGGATACTGCGGGTCCTCCTCGACGTTCGGCCGGGGCAATGATTGCCTCCCCCGTTTTGACCGGGAAGGCCGGGATTCCGGAAACATGAAACAAGATTTCTCGCTTTCCGCCCGGTAGGTCGTTGTGCAACGACAGGCGCCTGGGTTGGGAGGCGGGTGCTTCGGACCCGCCTTACGCCCAAAGCCCGTGTAACACGGAAGTGATCAGTGTCAGGGCGGCCGACTGTGTAAAGCTCCGACCGAGTCCAGAATGACCCTGGCCAACTGCAGTTTCAGCGGTCTATCAATGGGTACTAAGGTCCCTGAATACTTTTCAAAGCTGAGGCCTTATTGAAGCTCCCGGTCCGACCCCTTCTCTCCAGGTCTCCGTTATGGGTAAAGATGTAACGGAATGAGTGGAACAATCGATTTGTAAAGCTAAGTGGGGGTGGTCCACACAAAACATCAACCAGGTCAGTGGGCCATACCCCTTTAGTATCCGACCACGCAAGAGAAGGCAGATTGACCAACTCATTAATTATCGTCCCTTCTCGGGGGGGCAATAGTTAGTGAACCAACGAGCCGACTCTGGTGAAAGTATACTCGCCATATGAGGTCGCCCATGAGAATGGAAGGCCGCCGTCATCCCTGCAAGGTGACGTATTTAATGCCGGATCGGAATCCCAAGTGGGAGGACGGTCGTACAATGCTCACAAGTGTATCTCATGCCAACTTGCAAAGTAGAAGCAAAAGATAAATAAATAGAGCCGGGGAGGGCAGCCGCACCACGGTAGTATCCCAAACCGGCTCGCCACGCAAACGAAAAGTTGTGCGTTTGTTTGAAAATTAACTGGAGAGAGAGCATCCAATCATGTTGAATTCTTGATTGATGAAATTACGCTTTTCCGCTTAACGATTGTAAATCGATACAAGCATTAGCTGTGACTGAGTTAAATCTCGGTAGTTTGCCTTGATGCAAAGGGGCAGACCTAAATGTGTGGGACAGGGCCAATAACCCCTCACACGTTGGCATGCAGTCACTAAGTGAGGACACGTACAGGAGAGTTTGTGGGATGGACTGGAAATTTAATAAAAAATTTGAACGCCTATCACCCCTATGACAGTTGCCGTGATACTAGCTGGTTATTCCATAACTAAATAGCATGAACCCAATGACTGACTGTTACTCATTGAAAAATCGCGGGTACATTGATGTGCATCTTTGTAAAACTCTCCGATGATGCACTTTCATTAAGGAACAATTGACGGGTAGGAAACTATGGTACGGTACAGTACATTTTGTTATGGGGAGGTCGGTAAGGTCAACACCGCGGTATCCGAATAATTACGATATTGGCAATTTCAGTGACACCGGCCTCCTTTCGGTCACCACGTGTGACACCCAGTCGCAGAGCCGCGACGACGGCAGCGAACATTGGTCCTTCGAGCCGGATCTACGCCAACGAGCTACTCCGAAGACCCGGTCAATTGGTGGTTGAAAGGCTAGGAGCGCGAAATGAGTGACAACCAAGACGATCAGGTCAGTGCGACCAAGACTATGAAAAGCAATGATCGCAGAAGAGCACTGCAAGCTCAATTGGACAAAGTAAGGCGAGCAATAGTAGAAAAGACTATGTCGAAGACCCCCGTAACAAAAGTGAAAAACCCATTACCATGTCGTCCAATGGAGCCGGCCAGTGGGGCCAATTTGCATCTGGCATCCATCAGATCCGAACAAGGCTCAGTTAGGGGATCAGTGCGATCCCAGAACAGCACCCATCGTAAGCAAAAATTGATGGAAGAAATGAAGCTCGCTGAACAGCGCAGGCAAATCAGGCTGAAGAGAATCGCTGAAGAAGAGATGGTTGAGCTAGAATACCTGCAGCGACAGCAAGATTTGTTACGCGAGGCGGAGGCACTAACAGATGAAGAGGAAGTAAAGGAACCGGAGGTGATCCCTGTGGTGGACAGTGCTGATGCGGTTCGTAACTGGTTGGAGACCAGTAAACCGGCGTCACTTCCTGAATCTTCAGTCGACAAGTTAACCAAAGCCATTGAAAAAATGTCGGAAAGGGCGAATGAGTCAGGAGAGCCCGTGTTCCGCACCTATGTGGCTAGACAGGCTGCAAGCCGTGACTTGCCAAGTTTCGATGGCAATCCAAAGGAGTGGCCGGTATTTGTAGCACAATATGACCAGTCGACAGCAATGTGTAAATATGACAACGCTGAGAATTTATTGCGATTGCAAAAATGTCTAAAAGGCCGAGCCAGAGAGGCAGTCTCAGCTATGTTACTGGACCCGAATCACGTGCCAGAGATAAGGAAGACGCTAGAATGTCGCTTCGGAAGGCCCGGACTTTTGATCGATCTTATGATCAATGATGCACGGAAAATTCCGGCAGTAAAGGATCTGGCCAAGTCCAGTGAGTTAATGGATTTTGGACTAAAGGTCACAAACCTGATAGTGGCACTTCAAAGAACTAACCAGCAAGGACACTTGCTGAATCCAGCTCTGTTGAAGGAATTTACCGGCAAGCTTCCACTATATTTGAAGTTACAATGGTGGCAATATATGGAACTCCATGCTATAGAAGGACAAGGCTCCATGGAGCACTTTGGAAAGTGGCTAACCACTGTAACCAGCGCAGCAATACATAGCGACGACTATGACACCACCAAACTCATCAGCGAAGTTCCAAAGATGGCGGTGAAGAGGTTTTTTCCCCGCAAATTTAACGGACCTAATGAGCAGCCCAAACGAAGATTCGTCTTGAGCACAGCCGAAAGACCCAAAGAATGCGAATATTGTGAGCGGAAGGGACACCCGACCACGAAATGTCGAGATTTAGCAAAACTATCCTTGACCGACAAGCGCAATTGGGCCTATAAGAAGAGGGTGTGCTACAATTGCATGCAGCGGGGACATTCCAGTCAACAGTGCCGACAGACCCCGTGCGGAGTAGCAGGGTGCCGCTCAAAGCATAATAAAATGCTGCACTCTCAGGTGCCACAACCCATACGTAAGAATCAGCGCAAAATCACCAAGCTAAAAGCGTTAAAGCAGAAGGATCCCCAACCTTCGACTACGAAGGATATGGCCACGGATGCGTGCGCCAACGCGTGGACTGCATGACGCGAGAAGATCCTTCTCAGAGTCGGCGAAGTAACAGTGAAAGGTACGAAGGGCACGGCCAACATACTGGCACTATTCGACGAGGGCTCAACGGTAACATTGTTGAACAGAGATATAGCCGAATCGATCGGAGCAGAAGGAAGGCGAGTAGCCCTGAAGCTCAACGGAGCAGGAGAAATGCGTACCACTGAAACCAACTCTGAGATGGTTAACTTCTCCTTGCGAGGAAGAGGGAAGGACACTTACACCACAGTAAAGCGAGCCAGAACCATCAACAACCTGAAACTGCCAGTGCACGACGTGGACATCGAGGCGCTAAAAAGAAAATGGCCACACTTGGCCGATCTACCCGTTCAAAACATAAGGGGCCGACCTCAGCTGCTCATCGGGCAAGACAATTGGGACTTAATAATTCCTCTGGAGGTACGAAGAGCGAAGAGAAACGCACCCGTGGCGACATTATCACGTCTTGGATGGGTAATACACGGCAGACTGCCACAAACCTCGATGCCCCCGAAAAACGTCCATACGATGTGCCATAGCACTTACGAAGATGACTTGAGCCTACACGAGTTAATTAAAGAAAGTTTCAAGATTGAAACTCTGGGAACCGTCGCCAGGGAACGTGACCAACAACGGTGTGCTCGCGCCAATGCAACATTGGCAAGGACGACGAGAAAAATCGCCGAGAATCAGTGGGAGACGGGGTTGCTCTGGAGCACGGATGAGGTGCAGCTTCCCCCCAGTAGGCACAACGCCCTGACACGATTACGGAGTATGGAAAGAACACTGAACAAAAATCCCGAATTGAAGAAGATGTACAGTCAAAAGATTGACGACTACCTCGAGAAGGGCTTCGCCCGATACTTATCTGAAGAAGAGAGTTCCAAACAAGGACCACGAACGTGGTACCTCCCACATTTCTACGTTACGAACCCGAATAAACCGGGCAAACTGAGGCTTGTCTTCGATGCTGCAGCGCAGGTGATGGGAACCTGTCTTAACGATAAGCTAGAGACAGGACCCGACTTATATAATTCTTTGTTAACAATATTGTTTGGCTTCAGGCAGAGAGCAATTGGCTTCACAGCTGACATCAAGGAAATGTTTCACATGATCAAGATCAATGAAGCGGACCAGGACTCCCAAAGGTTCCTGTGGCGAGGAATGGACCTGGACGCCGAGCCGCGAACGCTGGTGATGCAGTCAATGATCTTCGGGGCGAAATCATCTCCCTGCTCAGCCCAGTATACGAAGAACATCAATGCCAAGGAGTTGGCCAACAAGTATCCTCGAGCAGTTGGCCCGATACTTTTTAAACACTATATGGATGACTATTTAGATAGCGTGGATGACGTCGCGACTGCAAAAGAATTGATAACTCAAGTGTCAGGAGCACACAGTGAGGGAGGTTTTGACCTGTGTAATTGGGCGTGCAGTAACCGCGAGGTACTGGAAATATTGCCCGTGGAGAAACACTCCAAGTCGAGCGTAAAGCTGAACATCACATCGGAAAAGGGGGCAACATTGCCGAGCGAACGAGTGCTCGGGTTGCAGTGGAATCACCTAGAAGACGAGCTGTCGTTTGACTTGAAGTTTAGCAGAGTGCCTCCAATGGTGCTGACCGGAGCTGTCAGACCAACGAAAAGACAGATGCTAAGTATCACAATGTCAGTATTCGACCCGCTGGGACTGCTGTCCCCATTCACGATAAAAGCGAAGATCCTAATGCAGGATGTATGGCGTACGGGCACGTCATGGGACGAAAAACTAAGCGACGCAGCAAACACAAAATGGACGAGATGGATGGAGGAGCTGAAGACGATCTCGGGCATCAAAATCCCGAGATGGTACCAACTCCAGGCTAATAAAGCAGTGCAACTCCACATCTTCTGCGACGCAAGCGAACAAGCCTATGCGGCAGTGGCCTACTTCCGACAGGAGACTGATGCAGGAGTGAAGGTCAGTTTTGTAACGAGTAAAACTCGGGTTGCCCCATTAAAACCCATGAGCATCCCGAGACTCGAGTTACAAGGAGCACATTTGGCCAGCCGGCTAGCGACCGCTATCAAAGAAGCACATGAATTCAAGATCGAGAGATTAGTAATATGGAGTGACTCCAAGACCATACTTCAGTGGATACATTCAGATCCCAGAAACTATAAAACGTTCGTTGCACACCGCCTCGGCGAAATAGACGAAGTGACGACTCCCGACGACTGGCGTTGGGTGCCGACGAAAGAAAATATTGCAGACGAAGCAACGCGTGATAACGCACCCATTGACCTAAAACCTAACTCACGATGGTTCGCCGGGCCAGAATTCCTGCGGCTGCCCGAGAGTCAATGGCCAATAGCAAAGCCCTCCAAGCCGATAACGACTGAGGAGGAAATCAGAAGAGAAATAGTACTGATGACAAACGTTGAGGTTGAAGGGGAAACACAGGGGAAAAGGGGAAAAACAGGCAAGGAGGTCGCTATCAAAAAGCTTTCCGACGAACCTGTCCAATCTGTGTGAACCAGATACCGAAGTAAAGGCTCATGAACATACTGACAGCCTACCAAACATCAGTAGATTCTCATCCTGGATACGCCTGGTGAGAGCAACGGCTTGGTGCCTAAGATTTATCAAACGCTGCAGGAAGCAACCAGTGGACGGACCACTGAATATTAATGATGTGGACGAAGCTGAAACATTGTGGATAAAATCCAGCCAACGGAATCACTTCCCAGCCGAATTGAAAGCCCTAGCGGAAGGGCGAGCCATACACCCTAGCAGCCGTCTGAAACTACTCATGCCGTATATCGATGAGGACGGAGTTTTAAGGATGGAAGGCCGCACAAGCTTGGCAGAGAACATCCCTATTGAAACGAGAAAGCCGGCAATTATGGATCCCAAAGATCAATATACGCGTCTGATAATCAAACACGCGCACGAGAAGTCCCTGCACCACGGGCACGAGAGAGTGCTCAACGAACTAAGGCAAAGGTTCTGGATTTTAAACGCCAGATCCGCAATTCGTCAGATCGTGCGAAGCTGCCAACAATGCAAGGTGCGAAAAAATGAGGCGCCTGCTCAAATGATGGGAAAGCTGCCGCAGGTGAGAATGGCACACCACATCCGACCATTTACGAACTGCGGATGTGACTACTTCGGACCCTATGAGGTAACCATCGGGAGGCGTCATGAGAAGAGATATGGGGTACTATTCACGTGCTTAAGCACGCGAGCAATTCATCTGGAATTGGCAGCGTCTTTGTCTACAGACTCAGCCATAATGGCCATCCGCCGGATGGCAGCCAGAAGGGGCACACCAAGGCACATGTATTCTGACAACGGTACTAACCTGAGGGGAGCTGACAACGAGATCAGGAAAGCCCTAGAGGAAATCGACCATACACGAATGCAAGAGGACCTTTCCATGCGTGGTATAACCTGGCACTTTATACCACCAGCCTCACCCCATATGGGGGGCTCATGGGAGAGATTGGTGCGCTCCGTGAAGGTTGCACTAAGTAGCACCTTAAAAGAAAGGGCTCCTAAAGAAGAAGCCCTGGCAACACTCTTCACTGAAGTCGAACATATGGTGAACAGCCGACCACTGACACAAGTGTCATTGAATCACGAAGATGATGAAAGCTTGACGCCAAATCATTTCCTGATTGGAGCGTCATCAGGGCACATGGTAATGGGAGAGCATAACAGCGAGGATTTTGACTCTAAGAAGCAATGGAGAATTTCTCAAGCTTTAGCGGACATGTTTTGGAACCGATGGGTAAAGGAATATCTACCCACACTGAACCAAACGACCAAATGGCACAAGGAGGGACTGCAGTTGAAGAAGGGTGATCTAGTGCTGATAGCAGACAATAACCTACCGCGCAACGCGTGGCCAAGGGGCATCATAATCAATACATACCCCGGCAAAGACGATCAAGTGCGAGTAGTAGAAATCAGAACAAGAGCAGGCACAATGAAACGACCGGTCAACAAAGTCATACCGCTCGAAGTGCAGACACGAGAGAGTACTGTAGATGCAGTCTAAGTACGGGGGGGGGAATGTTCGCGCAGTATGAAAATGCAAGCGAAGTAAGGCACCCCCAGCCAAACCCCCCTTCTTTATTCTATGAAATCAGCAGCTAAAAGCATTGAATGACAGCGCAGTATGAAAATACCTGCGAAATAAATTCACCTCTGAATTACTATGAAAACGATCAATACTCAATCTAATTTCCCGCTAAAGTCGACAGCGCAACGGAGAAAGGCGAATGGAACGCCGGTGAAAAAACCGTTACAATTCAAATTTTTGGCCATAAAGGGCGACAGACCGCGCGGAAGGCGCGACGTCGGCCGCAAAAAATTTATGTCAATAAACTGAATTTGGATTTTGATCACGAATGTTCGCGCAGTATGAAAATGCAAGCGAAGTAAGGCACCCCCAGCCAAACCCCCCTTCTTTATTCTATGAAATCAGCAGCTTAAAGAAATTTGGCAATTAAATGTCAAAACAGTACGAAAATATCAGCGAAATAAAATCGCCTCTAAATTACGATGAGAACAATCAACATTCAATCCAATCCCGCAGAATTCGGCCGCGCTACGGAGAAAGGCGACTGTGGAAGGGAGATACGCAAATGGAACGCCCGAGAAAAAACCGTTACAATTCAAATTTTTGGCCATAAAGGGCGACAGACCGCGCAGACGACACCAAATTTTATGTCAATAAGCCGTATTTGGATTTCTTTAAAAACTCTGATAAATCAGGTTTGCAGAGTCAAAATCCTGGAAAAATAATCATTGCACGCAGAAACTATTAGAGCATCTTTGTGCTAAAATTTGAAAACTTTCATCGACCCATTTTTGAACTAATGAGTTTTTTGCCAAACTGTAGGTGGTCACTGGCAGGGCGATTTGAAAATAAAGTGAGTTTTTTAAAAACTCATATAAAATCAGTTTTAAGAGCTAAAACTCTGAAAAAATACTCATTAGCTAGCTATGCTAATGGACTAGCGAATGGTCCGAAATTCGGACGCCGCAAACGTGACCCTTTGAAACTATTGAGTTTTCTAACAAAGGAAGAGCTATAAAAATGGCTGAAATAAACCTCAAAAGATGAATAACTACAAATATCTTGCTGGAGGTGACA
This sequence comes from Neomicropteryx cornuta, assembly GCA_020383195.1. Taxonomy (NCBI): domain Eukaryota; kingdom Metazoa; phylum Arthropoda; class Insecta; order Lepidoptera; family Micropterigidae; genus Neomicropteryx; species Neomicropteryx cornuta. The sequence goes on from JAHKQU010000030.1 coordinate 1,351,597, forward strand.
TGGGGGATGTCGACGCTCATCAAAGCCTTAAGGACGGATTCAAAAATCCTATTGGAAATTACGCCGGACGCACCGCTGCAAAGATGCTGACGGCCAAAGTTGCATGACAAAACTTGGACTTATGATTGCTTATAACTTTTGATATATTAATGTCACGACAAAATTGTCATACAATTATCTTTCAGAAATGTTGTTTTGAACATTTTTAAACAATAAAATTTTTTGAAAACTGAAACCGTTCTATCTTTTTAGTCTCTGGTCCGATAATGAATTTTATTGCAGATTCGAGATCAGCTCGATGGGGCGCTTCGTTTGAGCTATAATTTACATAGATTAGACGAAAATCGAAAAATGCGCTCCGCAAAAAACTCGAGTTTTTATAGATGTTGACTGACACGTGTCGCCAAAAAGTACCAGTCACGGCGCAGCGCGAGCAAATTGCGGCGAGGCGCGAGCCGAATTTTGAGAGCGCAGAAAAGACGGTACGTCGGGGGCTAATTTATTCAGTTGAAATTATCTAGCTGTTGTTGACTCGTGTCAAGGCTAGCTCCGCAAGTACGTGCAAAGCTCCGCCTGAAATATCTTGGCGATTTCTAGCGTTGAGCGACCCATAGCTAAATTCAGTGTTTACAAAGCCATCGTCGAGTAGAGTCAGTGTTAAAGGCGGGTGATCGCTAAGAAGTAAATTCTTTCAAAATTAAATATTGCGTTTAGAATCATTAAGGCCTCGGTCGGCCACGTCACATACGTCTTCTCGGTCGCGAATTTAATAACTTTAAAAAATTCGATAATATTTTTAGAAATTAGAAGTAAAAGTCGGGAATTTTGGAAATAATTAAAATAAATTAAAATAATTATTTTTTATAGTAGATTCGTTGACAACGTAATAAAACGGTTGAAATTTAATAGGCTTTGAAATTTTTTAAAGTTTAAATTATTCAATTATCTAACTAGATTTGTTAAAGCCGTGACCTATCAAGTAATTCGTTTCTAACCAGATAAAAATCGGATAACTTTGAAAATTTTTGAAATTTATTCCGGAGTTTAACTGATAGTCGAATTTTTCATCGGAAATTAAAATGTTAAAAAATATTCAAATTTTCCGGTGAATTCGGTACCACCGCATCCGGGCGGTTGAAAAATAATAGCCTTTGAAAAAGATCTAACTATAAATAAACTTTTATAAGTAACTTAAGTTTTTGGCGGCAAAACTTCAAAATGTTAGAATTTATCAATTATCTTGCTAGATTCGTTGACACCATGTCCGTTTTAGGCAATTAGCTTCTAACCAGATAAAATCGGGCAACTTTGAAAATCTTTGAAATTTTTTAAAAATAAAATAATAAAATAAATATTCCTCCCTAAGCGTCGATAGCTGATGAAATACTTCACAGCTATAGTGTTTGAATAACTAATATTTTAAATTTTCTTGTGATCGGAAGTGAATAGATTTTAAGAAAATATTTATAGTGAGAAAAAGAATCAAGTTTAGTTGAGTGAAATAGGAGTGCCCGGACGGGGCGCCTCAGCCGCTGATCACGACAAGCGACTGCAAGCAGTAAGGTAGGACTAAGTTTAACTGTGTTTAACCTGTCTTTTGTGTCACATCATTCATAATAACACACGGGGTTTACACGCCTTTCAAGGCTAGTTAAATTCAAGGAGGGGCTTGTGAGGATCTGTGTCCTTCCGTGATGAGCGGGTGATTGACCATATCAGCCGAAGAGCGTTGACATGTCAAAAAAGCGTGGCTTTAATTCGGACTTCAGGTCGCAATCCCTGAACTGATACGAAGGTCTCACCAGGCTGCACCGAAGCACGTTGACTCCAAACTTGCAAAATAAAAAAAAAAAAAATTTTTTTTTTTTTTTTTGAAAAAGCATAATACACAACACAAACACTTTGTAAATTTCAATGTTTATTATTATGTGTTGTTACTAGGTATTAGGAATGGAACCTACCAGAGCATGGCCGGCAGGTCCAACCGGCTTCAAGTAGCCGGGTCTCAGCCATCTCCGTCTTCATTCCCAACTGCCTATGAGTCATGATCGAGCGATTTCGTTCATCTATGAGGGTCATCAAATATCATTCAAATCCCCTTTTATTTTAGATGCCCTCTGCAATCAAATGTCAAAGCCAACCCAAGGTCCAGTGGGTACATGGCTAGATGAGGAGATTGAAGAAACAGATACCTTAACAATCGACTCATAATCTTATAATCTTTAAATATAATTTATAATGATTTTTTCCTGTTGGACTTTGATTAATAATATTCTTCTTGGGGACTGGTCCTACCTTATAGCAATGCCATAGAATAAAGCTTGAACCCCAACCAGATGTGATTTACGACCACGATCTGGGAGTTGGAGAAATAACACTGGTGTTCCGTGACCCGTACGACAGATTCGTGATTACAAGCGACCTTGACTACCTAACGGGCGGTGCCAAAATTTTGTGTTGAATTGAACTGAACTGACTGGACTATTGAGATAGGATAGAACGGCGCGTTACAAGTAAAATCTGTATTTGAATTGAATCTGGGACAAGTATACGGTAGCTGTCAGAACTTACCCGAGCTATATATCGCTCCCTGTACTCTTTGGTCGGCAACGGATGTGGGCACGTGGTGTCCTTCTCTCCGCCCGACAGAATCATGAAGCCCGACATGTGTCGGGGAACCGGGCGCTGGTACATGATACCTTCAGTCCGCCCATGTGGGTCATGAGTTGTAATTACAGGCTGGGAACGACCATGTGGGGCTCTTCGGACTCCACTTGGAACCCAGCGGGCAAGATAGCCCTATCCCGTTAAATCCGGAAGGCGGGCGATGACCACGGGATGAGAAACCGATTGGGTCAGCCTAGCAGAGTTGCGCCACTCACCTTGTCGGCCGTGCGTTCGGAAGGCGGGATACTGCGGGTCCTCCTCGACGTTCGGCCGGGGCAATGATTGCCTCCCCCGTTTTGACCGGGAAGGCCGGGATTCCGGAAACATGAAACAAGATTTCTCGCTTTCCGCCCGGTAGGTCGTTGTGCAACGACAGGCGCCTGGGTTGGGAGGCGGGTGCTTCGGACCCGCCTTACGCCCAAAGCCCGTGTAACACGGAAGTGATCAGTGTCAGGGCGGCCGACTGTGTAAAGCTCCGACCGAGTCCAGAATGACCCTGGCCAACTGCAGTTTCAGCGGTCTATCAATGGGTACTAAGGTCCCTGAATACTTTTCAAAGCTGAGGCCTTATTGAAGCTCCCGGTCCGACCCCTTCTCTCCAGGTCTCCGTTATGGGTAAAGATGTAACGGAATGAGTGGAACAATCGATTTGTAAAGCTAAGTGGGGGTGGTCCACACAAAACATCAACCAGGTCAGTGGGCCATACCCCTTTAGTATCCGACCACGCAAGAGAAGGCAGATTGACCAACTCATTAATTATCGTCCCTTCTCGGGGGGGCAATAGTTAGTGAACCAACGAGCCGACTCTGGTGAAAGTATACTCGCCATATGAGGTCGCCCATGAGAATGGAAGGCCGCCGTCATCCCTGCAAGGTGACGTATTTAATGCCGGATCGGAATCCCAAGTGGGAGGACGGTCGTACAATGCTCACAAGTGTATCTCATGCCAACTTGCAAAGTAGAAGCAAAAGATAAATAAATAGAGCCGGGGAGGGCAGCCGCACCACGGTAGTATCCCAAACCGGCTCGCCACGCAAACGAAAAGTTGTGCGTTTGTTTGAAAATTAACTGGAGAGAGAGCATCCAATCATGTTGAATTCTTGATTGATGAAATTACGCTTTTCCGCTTAACGATTGTAAATCGATACAAGCATTAGCTGTGACTGAGTTAAATCTCGGTAGTTTGCCTTGATGCAAAGGGGCAGACCTAAATGTGTGGGACAGGGCCAATAACCCCTCACACGTTGGCATGCAGTCACTAAGTGAGGACACGTACAGGAGAGTTTGTGGGATGGACTGGAAATTTAATAAAAAATTTGAACGCCTATCACCCCTATGACAGTTGCCGTGATACTAGCTGGTTATTCCATAACTAAATAGCATGAACCCAATGACTGACTGTTACTCATTGAAAAATCGCGGGTACATTGATGTGCATCTTTGTAAAACTCTCCGATGATGCACTTTCATTAAGGAACAATTGACGGGTAGGAAACTATGGTACGGTACAGTACATTTTGTTATGGGGAGGTCGGTAAGGTCAACACCGCGGTATCCGAATAATTACGATATTGGCAATTTCAGTGACACCGGCCTCCTTTCGGTCACCACGTGTGACACCCAGTCGCAGAGCCGCGACGACGGCAGCGAACAATTCGTATAAGAAATGCTTACAGCTATACATTATGACAGTTACAAAGAAACAGATCAATAACAACTCAAGCCGACTACAGGCATCTCCAATTTAACAGAACGAACTAGGATAATACATATAAATGTGTGTGTATGTGTGTGTGTGTGTGGTGAGGGTGTGTGTGTTAGGGTGTGTGTGCGTGTGTTTAAGGTGACGAGAATACTATTTGGAGAAATAGTGTAGAAAGCTAAAATTTATCTATAACTTGTGTTACAAATAAATATAAATTAAATAAATTAAACGTTTATACAACCGATAGTTCATTGACATAATGAGATTCGAATTATGAATTTTGTATGATTTCAAATGTTTTTTTTAATGGTCTGTCTATGTCAGTGTCTATGTCTAAGCAAAAATAATTATTAATGCCATCTTATACTTCTATGAATGTTAAGTTTTACGTGAAACAATTAAAACTGACAATGAATTGTATCAAAAAATAATATTTTTTTTTAACTGTTACTAACATTAAATTTTAAATTTCAAAGATATTGCAGGGAATTAAGGCAAACAAGACACGCTAATGACGTATTTGTACACGCTCGCAGCTGACGTGATAGAACGAAATTTTAAAAAAAACATTCGATGATTATAGAGATATAAGAATCTTAATAACGCTTAAACTCGAAAAAAAATAAAGAATTACGGTCGAATTTCGACCACTGGGCGACCACTAGTTAAAATTATTCAGGGAAAGGTAGAAAGTAGACTTGGTTTTAATACTCAATATAGAAAAACATCGACGTTTGACCGCCGCCCTATTGCCGAACGATTGCTATCACTGCGTCTGCGCCCGCGCTTTGTCCCGCGCCGGACCGGAAGCTGCGCTCAATCCGAATTCGAATCCGGACGGAAAGAGAGGGCAGATGAGAGGCACAAAGAAGAAGCCTCGATCGAGCGACCTGCACATGCAATGCCATTATCTCGGCGAGATGAGGATGCTGGCTGGCCTTTGTTGTATACGACATCCTATAAATTGGACCATTTAATATCTATCAGTAGACTCAAAGCATTTAATAATTATTATTCGTTGCCATGGAGGCGCTTTTAAACGCAGTTCCGACTTTCTTTTTATTTATTTATTTATTTATTTATCTTTATTGGAGAAACCAACAATTTTACACAGTACATATAAAATAAAAAAAAAAAAAAAAAAAAAATACATTTGATGAATCGATAAAAAACTATGTAAAACTAAAAATAGGTTTCTACTAATAAAAAGTATTAAAGTTAATAACTAAAATAACAAAACCATTTTATATCAATATATATACATATCTTATACACGAATTTAGAACAGTTAATTCTTACACAAAAGATCGTTGCTGAATACTTTCGTTTTGTCGTTTTGCGAGACCATTCTAATTTTATTTTTTTACCTTAAAATTTCAAGTGTACTTTAGCTTTACCTACAAATTCAACAAAAAAGTAAAATATTTTATTTACTTGAGAGATACCCACGGTGTTCACCTAGGTGTAAATACCTGTTCTAAGGTAAACTTTGTGTAAGGTACCTCTGTCAGTGCTTATGGTAGGTTTCGAGCAACTCTGTAAGCAGGCTGTTTGGTAAGTCGATGCAAATCTTTTAGGAGCTGATAGAAGACGTCGTTTAGAATATATTTAATCATACATTGAACTTATTGAACCTAATCTAACCTATCATAACTTGGAACCACAGGCGATAGTGGTCTGGATAGGAGATGCCTTTAATGACACCTAATGGGCCTAGCTGCAAGACGTCAGGTTCTGTAATTTTCTACTTGACATTATATACAGTTTGTCATAGCCATTCTCGTTTAAATAATAATTTAAATATAAAAACGTGTTCGCTATTGTTTTTCGCCAAGAGCTCTCTGTATTACTGCGCAGATTGGTACTATTTGTAAGAAAATTTTCAAATTAAGCCAAAAAAGGCCATTAGGGCAAAAAAGATACGTTAATAGTCATATGACAGATCCATAGATGTAAATTACTTTTTACTTTTTAACTGCTTTTAGGTATAGGTTCAATGCAAGCAGAAAAATAGTAGACTTTTCAGAAGTCCATTGCATAAACATAATGAGAAAACTTAGTCGACATTAGTTTTCAGATAACAATATTTAAACAACATGAAATATATATACCATTTTACATTTTTTCATTTTTCATTATGTAATCTCAAGCAGGATGAAGTTTTTTTTTTTAAAAGAATTGCTTTTTCCTAGATCATGAATGGTGGTAAGATGGTATGAGTATAATGGGCGTATTTGAACCCAAGACCACTGGGTTAATAGTCAAACTACTTAAAAACTGGACTACCGCGCTAATAAAACAATACAATAAACACAATCGAAAAATATGGCCAATGTAGGCATGGTCCGAAGTGTATAATAGCAATACAAACAAAAAAAACAGTCAAACCATTACAGCGCATTCATCAAAACGGTTTACTGCAGCGAGTGCTGTAAAAGTTTCCACTTTGCATACGTCGCGCCGTATGCATACGATAGCCGTGACGACTCGTGACGACTGGTGAAGCTTCTCGGGAACAGATAAAACGCTCGCGTCCGCGCCGGGCTGTGACCAAACGTGACACTTCAAACCGAAGCTCGCATTGTCTTCACTTGTCATAAGCTATTAATATATTTTAATATTATTGTCAAACCGCCCGAGGCGTTGAAGCGTCTCAAAATGCTGCACCGCTTTGGGTTTGAGGGCATATCTTGTCAATTTTGTTTCCCCAGTTAAAGTTCTCATAAGAAGGACTATACTATTAACTATCTAGGACTATATCATAAGCAATCAAAGGACTAGAATCAAAGTCAAAATTTAAATGTGCAAAATAAGTGTCAACGTTTAATTTTACTAGTAAACTGAAAAAAAATGAAGTATGTATGTAAATAAAATACAACTAACCATTGCTAAGATATGCAATATTTATCAAATCGAGCAGGTACTCTGTAATTCTGTTACGAAAAAGGTCATTGAAGTCCAACAGTATCAGCGATGTAAGGACTACGCAAAACCATTCGAAAATATAAAAACGTCTTCAAGAGGAGAAAGCCAGTAGTTTTTAAACCTTTCTCTAAGAACCCATCGCACCTTAGAAAAAGAAATAAACATTTGGCAAAACATAACCAAATTATGCTGCATTCCAACCAGCTGTACCACCTAAAGAATAACCCAAAGTTAATAATAATAATACTTTGCCAAATTTCTACACGTTATTAATAAAATTGTGTCTATGAATGATTGAAAAAAATGAATGAATGTATGAATTAAATTAAATAAAAAAAAATAATGAAAATCATTTTGCAGAATTTAGCACAATGTATTATGGTGTTATATTGTAATATTGCATTCTGTACTCACACAGATAAATACACACACACAACTTACGCCTAATATCTAACTGGTCTATAATAATATTATGCAAACATAACCAACTGTTTAAGCTAAACACTGCTTGAAAATTTTAATTTATTTAGTGTTAAAATAATAAAAATGTGTTAAGAGTACCGAATTGATATTAGATGCAGAAAGAAACATGTTCAATCTTCTAAATGCGGAACTATTCAGCGGACATGATCACTTTTAGCAGAGCAGAGAAAATATCAGTCATTTTCGTAAAATAATGGGCGTATGTACTTTCTGCATTGAGCGATTCATATAGTATCTATGCAACGATACGTTTTCTATGATCAGATAATAGATAACAGGTGAAAAAAAAAACGTCAGTTTAAAGTGCAATATACTTATATGTTTTACATAATATAAAACCTATTAGGTTCCACTTTGTGGGTTAGCATGCGAAAAAGTGCTTTGTTCGTCGGACTCGCCCCGAGTCTAAAATGCGAACAAAAAGTTAAAAGGGAGTCCCTTATGCTCTTCCCCGGCAGACATTGTGTCTCCGGTATCGGGTGGCCTTATATGTTATTATTTTCACTTTCTAAATATAAAGTATTTCGAACATTTTTTTATCAGATCGACTACTTTTGGTGTACCGCAAAGTGCATTATTGAATTTATTCAATAACAACTTCATTTACACCTACAAAAGGGTAGAAAGTCTTACAAAAAGTACAGATTATTTTAATATATTTTGTTAACAATTTTACTCTCTTTCTTCCTTTTTACAAGCTTTTAATTAACTGGCAATATTTATTAGTTTGGTTACGTCAAATCTTGCATGCTGAATTAGAATTATCATGAATTTCAATGAATAATAATGAATAATGTTTTCATGAATAACTGAATTTCAATTATCTTTATTTAGATTTCAATTATCTTTATATTATATAGATTTAAAACATTACAGTAAAATACTTTTAATGTTTAAAACTTTCACAGTTCGATAGAGTGCGATCATATTCGAATTTAAAAAATATTACGGTACGGCTGTTGGAATGTATTATGTATCACTGGCCATTTAATATTATTAAAAAACTCATTTTGTGAGTGAAAAAACTCACTCAAATTAAAATATCTAAAAGAATGTTCAGTGCCACAATAATTTATTGTAGATTTAAATGTCCAAATTAAAAAAAAAGTTTTAGAGTGCTGAAAGTGTGAATATATTTTCTTTAGTATATTTTATACATTATTTATTTAAGCAAAATAATTTACTATCACAATAACACACGAGAACACCCCTAATATATGTAAAAATGTAAGTTCTTTCTTTTACACAAAGCCATATTGGTTTATATTTGAATATATGATATTACCCCAAAGTCACATATATATATATACACTCACCCTCAAGCACATAAATGCAAGTGAATTTTGGATTAACCTAGTAGTTAGTATTTCTTTTTAAACTTTAGTTACCTTTCACCCGGTAAACATTGTAAATGCAATATTTGGCTATTTTAAGTTGATCTGTGTTATCTGTACATTTGCAAGACGAATAATTAAATAATAATTAAAATGTTGTTTCGGGTCACCCGATAGACGGAATGACAGGTCGTAATTTGTCGCGCATCTCGTATGAAGTGAGCGCATTTGCGTGCGGTCAAAGCGGACTGAATTCGACACGTTGCGAACGTTTCGAGGAAGAAAGACTCTTTCAAGCATTTCGCTTCTCTCGGTCAAAATAATAAATTATGCGTTCCACGAACCACATTTGTATTCTGCGATCTTTTGTTTTTGATTTAGGTAGTATAAAATATATACCTATATAGATTTATTAAAGGTTTAGCTAGCAGGCGACAAACACAATTCGCCACGCGTGCGAGGGTGACACACTGAGATAGGTGAGGTAACTGGACCTCAATAAAGTGTAACATATCACGGCCGACTATTCTATCAACGTGAGACAACACATTACTGTCACTGTCAATAACTATGTAATCAGTAGAATTAGGATTAAAGATATGAAAAAACATCACCAGTTTTTTAAATAAAAATGTGTATCCCACTTTTACTGGACTGCCTGTTAAAAAAAAGAATAGATAGTTTTTCACGATTCAAATTCCAATAGTATAAAAAATATTTTGTATTTCGTTGTTGATAGTTCAAATGAAAATTTTAAAATCTTCAATTGTCTGCTAACTTTTCGTTTAAACAACCGAATCAAAGAATATCCTCGAAGTAACCTTACACGAATGCCGCTCCGTTCGAGGACCCTTATCTACTGCGAAACATTCGCCAATATTTACTTTGCTTTTATTACGGTTAGGAGATAAAAACTAACAACTTTTTTACAGAAATAGTAACTGTTTTAAAGGTTCTGCACAATAATATCGATAAATGATAGATCTGCCTGAAATGAATCTGAAAAAACTTTCAATATTTATTAAACGTAAGTGACATATTTTTTATATTTAAAAAAAAAACAAGATCTAAACGAAAGAATACCATTACAATTGTAGGAATTCACTGAAAATATTGCAATGTTTTAAAATAGCATTTGTGGTTTATGCTATTCAAACACAGCAATAATATTTAAAAAAAAAACTTTTTTGCGTGATTTAGTTTGCAACTGCAACATTGTTCAAACGTTTTTTTAATAATGTTTTATACGAGTTTCAAATTGTATGCAATGTGCCTACAACATTTTGTTACTTTGAAGGTGATGGCTTATAATAAAGCTCCTAAAATTATATATTTCGTTTCTATTTATTTTACAATTGCATGGGCCAATAATTGTTTTAGTTAAATTTGAGTAAATGAAGTGAGAAAATAACAAACAGAAATATTACTGTAAAAGCTAACTAGACGCATTTGCCAATGACTTAAAATAGACGATAATAATACGGTAGGTCCACAACGGTAATAACATTAACGCTTAGACAATTGGCCACTATCTGAAGATAAAGTAATTTCTTGCATTGTTAAACACAACTAATTCTAAACCTCAATAATGCTACTTAAGATTTAAGATTAGGTCCATGATATTACTATATTAATTATTATTATTATATGTGTATTAGGTACTTTGTAATATTTTAAGACTTTCTCTTACTTTTCTAGAGAGAACCCTTACAAAACATTTAATTAACATTTTTTTTAACGACTGCATGCTAATAAAGTTCACCTTCTTATCGTTGCTGCTAAAACTTATAATCCTACCCCCAAAATAGATAAAATTAGGCCTGCTGTCGAAGGGCTTTGTATTTAGATATCAACAACAAAATCCTTGTTTTATAATTTGAGTTGGATCTTTTTAATATGGTTTACGGCCAAATATCGGATTTTTAATTTAAAAATGCGTTTCTAATAAGTTAGAATCTAAAATGAACAGTTATACATTTTAATTCAGATCGGATACATTTAGCTTTATTGTAACACACTTCCACCCTAGTTAGCTGGTTTAGATTGCATCGCAATATTTTATTTGCATACAGTATTTTTTAATGTAGGTAATTTAATTTTAAAGTAATTTAATCTAATGGTAATTTAATTTAATGCCTTTACTATGTTGAAGAAATAAGATCAAGGTATCCAAACATATTTTTTTATGATTAAATATTCAATGGTAACCAAATGACAGCCGTAGGAAAATGGGTCTAAATAAATCGAAATTAATCTTCGAGTCTTATTTATAAGTGTTAATTCTTTTGTTTCTACGTTATAAGGTCTTTACATAAAAGATCTATGAAACGGTTTTACAGCTTATGATGCAGTTTTTTTTTAACGGAATTTAGTGCAATCTGTCCATTTGCGTGATTACTTATATAGCAACAAAGGCAAAATCATATTAAATTACACCGAAATTAACACGACGAAAGCACATAGTTATTATTATATAGGTCGAATTGCATACAAATATTAGGATAAATCAGAGATTGCAATACATATGTTAGAATATAAAATAAAAAAAACAAGATAAAACGAAACCGATGCACCACCGCGGGCGATAGTCCTTCGAGCCTAGGGCGACCATATATGTATTTATAAAAAACACACTCAAACGTCAGATACTTTAATTGAAACCATAACAAAGCTAATATATTTTATTAGAAAATTTCGGGTATAATATATGTACGAATGTGTATGGTATCGCCAACTAAAATTTGTAAATTGTTTACTATTTAATAAAAATCAGATGTGTGATCATCTTCGAAACGTCAGGATTGAATATTTTTGTAAACAACATATGTAAAATCTGTTAAATCATATTTTTATGTGTATAAAATATATTAGTTTATACACCATTTTTCCAGGCCATTCCTGACAAAAAAACCGCTGACCTTATAAGGATGGTAATTTACACCGGCGCTTGAATTATTTTCGCATTTTTTATATAATTTCTTACTATTGGGAACATAAATACCCCATTAAGTCTTCGGGAATGGTCTGGAGACAGCCTGTATAAAAAATGTTATTATGTGGGTATATTATATTTCCAAAATTATGATTTATTTTTTATATATCTTTTTTATGATTAAAATTATGATCTATCAAATAAATTTTAGTTAATTGTCTGCGTTTAAATATTTACAAAAATTATAATGTTAACATAAATACCAATATTTGTTATTAACATTACTATTAATGAGGCCTAAATAATCGAAAACTAAACATTTCATTCAAAAGATTAACTACTAGTTTAAAATTCATTCTGTTTTTTATATTAATTCCTAAAAACTTTTTTTTAAACGGAATCCCCTCCACAGTTCGGTACATATTTTAATTTCAATAAAATTCAAACTACTCGTGTAATAAATTATTTAATTGCCACGATTACCTTAAATTAGGTAAAAATACATTTAAAATGATTAATAATAAGTTCGTTTGTGTCGTGTAAATGAAGTATTTTAAGACAATTTTTTTATGAATTACGTACGTTAAAATAAATATAAAGTTACTGCCATATCCTACGTTTGGCAAACGCGTGGTCGCATGACGCCGAACCCCAAATCGACCAGATATTTATGGATGAAAAACAATCTGTTCGGTTTTGGCTTACAAAGGCGGCGGGGTGAGATGTTAATTCCGCGTGTAATGTGGACCGCGCGGAGGGGGGGGGGGGGAGGGGGAGGAGGGGGAGGGTTGTCTCTTCACGGATGAGATGAGCCCAATTGGAAAAACGCAGCATCTTGTTCCGTTAGAGACTCTTGACTGGCCCACAAAAATCGGTCTCGCCAGCGACCGAATTTTTCTATTATCGCGTAGTTGACGAATTTTGATATGAGGTCAAAACTAATCGCTGGATGTTTTATCGGGATTGGTCTTGGAACACGGTGCACATAATTTTAGTCCTATAAAAAATGTATAGGTACTAATTTTCAGGAAGTTTTGAGGTCAACTACTTAAAAATATGAGGTAAAATCTTTCGGACCATATTTTATCCGTCTTATTTGTGCACGCCCGTGAACTATGAATACAAACTTACTTTATAGGTTAAAGGTTACTATGTTTTCTATGTGTGCATACGAGTCCCGTTATCACATCACTGATAAGAGCCGTTTAACCGACTCGGCGGATATTGCAAAGTCGCGCAGACTGCTATCGGACACCGGCGCGTCTTCCCTGGGAACTTCCGGCCGAGAAAAACGATTATTAGCTAATTTGACCGCGACATCTCGGTTAATTATTTTAATTGGACACAGATATGTCTTATCTGGTTTTTTTTGCGGTTTTGCGTGTCTTTTTAACGAATTTACGTTCCTCGCGTATACAGATTAGACCGTGTTACATTATTTCTTATACAGCGTGTTTCAAGACCATTCCTGAAGACTAAAGAGGGTATATCACAAAAATCGGTATTTTTGTTAACATTATTATTTAAAATTAAGAGTTCATGATTCCAACCCTACCAGAGGTTAAGAATATAACTTAAGGAGATCCTTTACTTGCCAAGACCATTGAGGCAAAATCAAAAACTCAGCGTCATTTAAAACCAAATGTCGACAGCGGTTATTGCAATTACAAATGAGTTCTATCTATTAATGATCTATGAGTAATGATCTATTTTTTTTTTCATTTTTTCATTATATATTTTAATTTTAATTTAAACAACCACTACCCAACTTTCTAGAAAGAAATAAATAAATACCCGAAATTATATATAATATTTTAAATCTAGAAGATTAACCTAACCTAACCTAACCTATGTTTATTCTTATATAGTTTTTTTTTTAATTTTTTATTTATTGTACCAATTTAATGTTATAACCCCGCCAAATTATTATTCTCCAATGCCTATTGACTCCCTACCATTGATATTGTTTAAGTTCTTACTCCTTTATTATTATTAATACAATTAAAATATTTTCTTGTGCTGTTTTCAAACCAGCACTTTCTTGTTTTGACAGTTTGACAGACTAATATTGTAATTAAACTAATGTACTTGTAAATGAAATAAACTTGACTTGAATTTAACGGAATTTTCACATATTTACAATTTGTGAAATATGACAAGGATTTAAAAATCCTTAAAATTCACATGTTTACAAATATCTTATAATATGTTTGTATATGCCGTAACACATTGTTGATATATTATATTTATTAAATAATCGTTAAATCTAGATTAGTTCCATCGAATATTTATAAATAAATAAAATAACAAATACCTAATGAAAACGTAAATTTAATAGTGATACAGACAAATCCCTAACCATTACAATTTGGCGACTGTTACGTTTAACGAATTAGTTTAATATTAACGTATCTAATTTATTAATTTAAATTTGGTTTATTATAAAGTCTCAACTTAATTAATTCAAAGTCGCGACCGCAACGCCGAATAATATCTGTGTCACAGTACTTGATAAGCGACGCGCTTGTGTCAGATCGAGTATGTATAAAATATACAGAGTATGTATTAAATTATGAATAAGTAGAAATAAGGTCGAAAATAATTTGAAAATATTTCAAAAAATTATGTTAAATATGGTGCGACCGCTTGGCCGAATATTTGTGAAAACGCTTGATAATCGAATATCAAGGCATTCCAATAAAATAATTTAAGTACATATATACAAACAAAATATATAACAAAAGAAATACAAGGGTGTGATGTTATTCATAATAATATAATGATTATGTTACCGATGTAATAATTTTATTGGCATTTACTTAACTGCCTTAGTAAGAACGGTTTCTTAGTAGTAAAAACGCGTTGTTTCTGATGCTCTTAGATACTTCGCGTATTTACTAGTAAGAACGAATTCTTACTGATTTCGATTGTTTACTGTAGTATATATACTATTTATTAAATTAACACACAATTCAACACGAATGAATAATAATAAAAATAGTCATCTCATTCGTGGGTATTTTTTGTAAATTTATTCTGTATGCTGCGTAAAAAAAATAATCTTGCGGTGTCTATCTTTTTATTTATAGGGTTTTTTTTACCTATTTTTGGTCGTAGATTATTGGAAAAAAAAAACTCAAGTGGAAATAAAAGTAACTAAGTGCCAATCCTAATTACTTTTTTAAAAATGTGTTTCAAAAGTTCAAAATAAATTATTTTGTGATTATCCGTATTCGGACCAGCGAAAGACCGAGAAGAAGCGTGCACGGGCGCTCTCTTCGCACCAGTGCCGGAATCTGTCGTGACGTGAACAATAGAGTAGGACGCCGCGATAAATGTCTTTCTTGAGCCAATTTTGAATTTTTAAAACATGATTCATGATTGATACTAGGTCAAATCGATATGAGAAAGCATCTTCGAACCAGACACTTGAAAAGAAGTAATCTTTTGCAAAAAAAGTCATTTTAAGCTAGGCTACTTCACAAGTAAAAAAGAATACACAAGTATTCTTCTTTACACAATACACACATTCTTACAAGTATTCTTCTTTTCACATGTAGAATAAATTATTTATTTATAATATTTTCCTTGCCTTGTGGTTAATACCATTCCAATATAAAATTTAGGTAAAACTAACAGAGGTTTATTACACCTACTTTCAAAATAATTTCATTTATCACACGAACAAAATTGTATATTACCTATACCTACGCTAAAACTAGTTAAAATAACCCTTTTTTTTTTAATTTTGTCTTTTAGTTTTTATTCCTTTACAGGTCATTAAAATTATTTTAATTCTAATTTACTTTCATTTAATACATGTCCAAATAATTCAATTATCTATTCAACATATCACTTATTTTTAATTTATATTATATGAGCCCCTCAGAATAATCTGTGATTGAAATAGGTAAAATATATAATTAACATTTCCTCTCAAACACACTTGCAGCGAGTTCACTCATAACGTGTTCTCTATAATAACCGTTTTCCCCCTTTTCACTCCACTTTCTCTATATATACGTATAATAATATATATTACATATTATAATTATATTATTTATTGATACTTCCTTTTTTTTTATTAATCTAGGCTAAATTACTTAAAACTACTTTTAAACAAATCCTATATACTCTTTTTCTATTCCTAGTGACTGTCTTAAAGTGATATTAATTATGAGTCTCAAAAATGGTTTACATACGAGTATGTCCCTATAAAAAACCACCATTAAACCATATCATTTTGATACCACTTTAAGACAGATAAAATCAATGCAACCTAGATAATAAGGAAACTTTAAATACTAAAATAATTTGTTACAATTTAAGCTTATGTTCAACACCTGCATTTTCACCGAATTAACCCTTGTAATATCTGCCTTCCTGTAATAATATCTCTCAATCCGGAAAGCCAAATTTTAACTTTGTATTGCATACGGTTAGTTGTTCAGCGCTCACAGGACAGACGGACGGAAATACATGTATAACAGCGCCTTAAGATAGGGGGGTTTGTTGTATCCTTTTTGTGGGGTAATCTAAAATATTTTTTTTTCAAAATTTACATCGAGATCCCGTTAGATTCGTATTAGAACATTATGATTGTGTTATTGTTCGCGGTGACCTAAACTTTTCGTCGAGTGGACAAGGTACGAATCCCGCGCGGGTAGGTGTATTTTCACGTTTAAATAAAAATATATTTAGAACCATTTGTGAAGTTGTGTAGAGTCCTCGGTACACATAATTAAAACTTCAGCGCAACTGATTTATTTCAAGAGAATGAGGGGTAATTTATGCATGTAATTCGTAATAAATATAAAAAGCATTCGCAATAAATATATATTAATATTTTAAAATGATTTATTATGCCACTAATGGTATGTAGGTTTATTTACACACACACAAACATTTTACGAACTCCGGAGTCTTGAACTCAGAAGATAGTAAGCTGATGTTCTCGTATGTAAAACTGTCAATGATCACATCGACGGCTCTGATCTTCTGGGGCTCATAGACTTCCGGATTCCATCTAGACCTACCGCCAGTGGGAGACATTCCATCTGTCACGGTTGAGTACGAATTATGCACAGAATTCATATATACTTCGAGTATGTAAGCTTTACAACAGCATTTTGAGCGCCATCGATGTATTTATCACTATCTTCCCGGAATTCCCGGAAGAGAGTGTCCTAGAGTAGTATTGTATATGTAAAATCAATTTTTTTTTTAAAGAGTTATGCTGTATTTTATATTCTGGTAATTATGTAAATTCCCCAACCCCTCCTACTACCTTATCCCAACCTCGTTCCCGAATGTATTTTTCTATTTTATTAAATTTGGAGAAAACTCTCATTAGCTTTATGTTTTTATTGTAATTTTATTTTTATATCAGCTGATAAATAAATCTTCATGCCACAAATAGAGGCATGTTTTAATACCTTGATGTTTTCAACCATACCTATTGGTACATTTCACAGGCCATACAAAGATAGCACTAGAAAAGTATAATATTCTGATATCGCTGTTTTTGTACGTTGATAAATAAATAAAATCAAATAAAAAAAGTTAACGTATTTTTACAAAAATAAAACTCACCTGACATTCTCGAAATGATTCTGCGTCAACACGAATTTCTCTTCGCGATAATCTTCCTAGTTTTTAAGATCACTTTTTAAAAAAACACATTCTGTCCACTTTCTAAAATAACAACGCGGGCGATTCGACAAAGTAAAAAACTAAATAAAAAAAATAATTACAAATTTCTTAATCTTAGGCTAACGTTCTTAGGTTTCGTTGCAGTTGCAATTTTATGTAATATATTTTAAATATTATTTATTTTTCATATATTATAGCGTGTTAAAAATACAGTTTTATTATATATTTAATTATGTATACATTTTTAGGTGTTTACGATATTTTGGTAATTAAAAATGTTTGTTTATTTGATTAATTTTACCGCACAAAAATCACTGTCTTTTCACAAAAAAAAACACACCTGGTTTTTTTTATTTTTGCGAAGTTCGTCTTTTGCGAGCGCCGAGCGGCGACGGAGGCTGGGTCGGCGCTGAGCGGGTCGCGCGAGACGCGCTCTTCTTAAAACGTGGCGAGCGACTGGAGCGCCCGGGACGTCACGGGAGCGCCGATGACCTAGGCGGCGCGGCATCCCTGTCCCGGCGCGACCCCCCGCGGGGGGCGCGGCACGCCCATCCGAACCCGACCCCGCTTTTGGGTCAGAGGGGATCCGAATTGTCTACATAGATATTATACCATACCTATTCTGTTTCGACGAATCGATCTTGCGGTAAATCTGGGTGCCGTATTCCCGGCTGCGTAATCCCGTATCGCAATTATTTATTTAATATCTTCAGACGAATCTTATGACGATAATTACGATTATGTATATTTTATAACTGGAGGAAAAATCAAAATGTATTACTTTTGGCCATTGTCAATCACACAGTACAGTCAATCTGCACAATCAAAACACTAATGATTATATATAATATATCTAATGATTATTATATTAGTGTATAATAAGCGAGAAATTTATTTATTCATAATGGTACAATAGGAAGTCACAACAATTAATGATATAATCACACTGAAAAAAAAATATTATAGTATAAACAAATTAATTACCAGTCATTTATTGTTGTTTTGAAGTAGCATAGCCACTCTAACTAGGTTAAAAAAAACTGTTGTAAAGGATCCTATCATATATATTACATTAATACAGAATTGGATTGGATTGGAGGGCATCCGGGTTGACCTCTTAGCAGTAAATGAATGAGTGTTTTATTACTTAAATCCGTCAACAGTCCTGAGAAAAGCGCCGTTGAATATTCTCAACGGCGAAGTATGGACTGACCCCATTCGACCCGGGACCTTAGACCGAGATTTTAGAAATGGCGCTTATACCGTTACACCACCAGGCCGTTCGCGAGAAATACAGGAAGTGATCATTATATTATGCGTGTGTGCTACGGCTAGGTTATAAAAGAGAGAATCATCAATGTGTTCACAGTAGGCACGAACAAAAATCAAGGGCGGATCTAGAGAGGGGGCACTGGTAGAATCCCCCCCCCCCCCCCTCTCCCTCCGAGACAAAAACTCACTGCCACTCTCGATGTAAAGGAAGAAACATCATTGAAATAACCTAAAACGGTGTTTTGTGCCTCATTTCTTTTTAAAATATAAAAATAAACTCACGTGTACGGATAATAAAGGAAAAAATATCCTCGTGCGCAAGAGATAAATAAATACAATCTTTACCTACCCGCATAAACGTCACAGCCCTTGCACACCCCTCGCCGTCGAGAAGTCAAACGTCCCTGCTCCGGTGTGAGCATCTCGTGCGCAAAACCGGAAGATGGAAATAAAAATCTTCGATCGGCCAACAAACACAATGGCGTGTTTGGCTATTCTCGGCGTAATGAAATTAACAATGAGCCGCTAGACAAAGAAGGTTAACGATAGTTTAATGCATTTTTACCGTCGAATTGTTGTTTTGTAATTCAAGTTCCGGCCTTAGGAAACGGTCCGTGAGACTGTCCCAGCCATTTTCACCAAACCACTCTCAGAGTTAAGAGGTCCCTAAATTGGTTTAAGTATCTGTAAAGTAGGAATTTGTATTTCACCAAATCTAATATTGGCTAGGTGCTGTTTTGCCGTCAGATTTGTTTGTTGTCAGTTTCTCTTAATTTTTTACAATGATTGGGGATGATTTTTTTTTTTAAGATGTAGATATGTTCTTAATTTACGACGATGTGAACAGATATTCATCTTTTCTTCAGCAGCGAAATTACAGTTCGCTCTCGCTTCTGTGATACTTGAACGATTTCCATTTCAACATAAAAATTATAAGTAAGTACACGTCTGTTTTCAGAAAATTTAACAATGTGTGTCTTTGACATTTGATCGTACAAGATGACAACTTTATCAACAAATCCATAGACAACGTTCACTTTACTAAGCGTCTCCTTAATAAGAGTCTGTATGCTTCGTGATAAGCAAACATCTCCTAAGGATAACTTAAGCTTAACAGTTCCGTAGGATACTTAAGGGCGACTTAAGGTTGGTTTGGTGAAAATGGCTGTTAGTCGCCATAGTTTAATAGTTTGATTTAAATAAAACGACAATTAAATACAAGGTTTTCTTAGTTCGGCTCATACAAGCGATGCTTTCAGATTGCTTTCAATATGACAAATGTTGGCAAAGTCATTTAACATTCAAAGGGCGGTTTTTCATTTTTTTTGTATTACTTTTACTTAGAAATACCTACTATTTTAAGGCGATACTATTTAAGTATTATTTAACTTTAGTGGAAGTAAGTAAAGCCAAGTAAGAAAAATATTTAATTACGTAAAACATAAAATATAATATAAAAAAAAATACAGTTAGGTTTTTTTTGGTTTTGACTTGGTGCCTACCTGCCTTTATGGTTTTGATAGGTATTTTTATAATACCCTTTGACTAATTTTATTAAAACTACTAATAATACTAACATGCATCAATGTTTTGAGCCATGTTTGATCACTATAGTGATCTAGTGATCAAACATGACACATTATTTTTTAATTATTTATTTATTTTCGAAGATGTTAAATAAGGTGATAAAAATAAACGCGTTTGGACATAAGCAAACATTCAAACCTATAAAGAATAGGTGTAAGGTATGTTTCAGGCCCATATTAAACGCACATCACACGTGCGTTCCTGTTTAATATGGGCTTCTATCACTTCCTTCATAAACAGAACCTTACTTAAGTATTTCCTTATTAAAGTACAGATTAAGAAGAAATAGTGTTTGAACACACCGACGGGTGACGCGCCCAGGTCCCGCAGACAGCGGAGAGTCAAGATGAAAGCAAGATGGTGGTCGGGCGAGCGGGGGTGGGTCGGGATGCGCGGGCGGAGGGGCAGATGACGCTCCGTGGGCGTATCTCCTCCGGCGGCTGGGCGGGGCTTAGACAGACAGCGGCCAATCGCATCTCTGGACGCATCTCTCCTCTCATTCTTGTCTCGCGCTGTCAGTCGGCGCGCGTTTCTGATATCGACGTGTAGATTGAGAGGTCAGATGCTGAATACCTTGGGCGGGGGGTCGGGGAGGAAGTGGAGACGGGGGGGGGGGTTCACTGTCATAATGACATAATTCACTTTATACATACTGGTACATAATCAGTATCATGAAATACTGAAAATGGAAAATGTGTCATTTTATTATGATAAAAATATATTTGGTTCGTAACCTTCAATACTATTTCAACTTGCCGAGACGTCATACTAAACATATTCAGAATGCAACGTTATACAGAGTTATGAAAACATATAATACCAATTTCAGCAACGCGGACATATTTAATTTAAATAGGGATTTATTTATTAAACAGTTCAGGGAAAATACATAACATTCGTAATCATCATTATCTCACACTCACACACACTAGGAGCTTTTCACACGCACAATTATTTACACATACATTAAACTCACATACACACTCTCATACACATACATGGAGTTTAAACTCCAAAAATGTAGTTTAAACTCCATGGTTTATTGAAGCCAACTTTAATAACAATTTGTTGAGCAATCGCAAAAGGATTTAAATTACTCGTTGAGGTTCCGATTTAAAATACCGTAAATTATAAGTGATTGCATAATGCAATCACTTTATATATATTAACATATAAATAACAGCATAAGTGTATTAACTTATAATTAGGTAATTTGTATGTACCGGCCGGTTTTATTTTTATAAAAAATATAATGTTATAGTAATTAAATAATGTTTTGTACATCTATAAAATACATAATTCACTCTACATTTACTCTTACGAATACAGAATAATAGAATGGCAAGTTTATGATAGCGGATGTTCAGTCCTTTATGCAGGGTCCGTAATAATGTTACTTAAACTTAAATACATAGAAATGTCCATATGTGGTACTTTAGTACCCGGGCCCGCGACCACGCCGACAGCAGGGGAAACTCGCGTCTGCCGAGATAAAGGAAAAAGAGTCGCCATAAATCTGAATAAGTCAACCTTTTTAATATTGCGCAGCTCTTCTAACGATGACAAATGTCACGGGCTCTCGTGTTGCTTGCGCTGGGAACTAATGTAGCGAATATGCCTTTGCGCCGTTCTAGAACTTGCATAGCGCCTATTTGACATTTATAGATATACAAAAAAAAGATATTTTACAGTGTTTAATTGGTAAAGGCATGAACGAGATTGAAAAAATGATTAGTAATGTTTTTATATGAAAAAATCTTAGAATAAGTAAATATAAATCCGTATTAAAATTTATTTTTCTTTATTCTATTCCTTTTATACTATATACTATTTTAAATGGGAACTAAACATAAATTTCTAAACATGAAAATAGTGTAAGCAATACTATGTTTATAAGCATTTTAGATACGTTATATTATTTTATTTATAATTATTGTTGTAAATAGAACACTATTTAGGTTTTTTTATAAACCCTCACACACATCCGCACACACATAATTTAACCTATATTTATTTATTTGTAAGTCCATCCTTATTATCTCTAACTTATGATTAAAGTTTATAATGTATTTAATAATTTACCCATATTAAATACTTTTTTCATTTACGGAAGTACCTTAGAACTTACAATTTTAAAGAAAGAGAAGATAGGTACTTTAAATTTTAAGAAATTTAAAACAATTAGGAAGGGGAAAGATGGTACTTACAATTTTAGGAAAAGAGAAAGAAAGTACTTACAATTTTTAGATAGGAGAAATGAGGAAATTACAAATTTTAAGGAAGGGGAAAGAAGGTACAATTTTTTTCGATAATATATATTTGTTCTAATATTTTTACACGGAATTTACACGCTTTAATAAAATTAATAAATTTGGGCATGAATTATTTTCGCATTTTTATACAATTTCTTACGCGTAATAGGGAAAATAAACACCCCCTTAAGTCATCGGGAATGGTGTTGGAACATCCTGTATATATAGAAATCACTAGAAACCGCTATTAATCACTATGTATATTATATATGGTGCCTCTATCGGTTCTCGTTCTGCAGAAAACGAACGGTTATCGCCGTTTTAGGATTTACGGTAACGACTTGATAACGGCCGTTAACGCCGTTACGTCCGTCTGACAATAGAGTAAGTCATGTTGTGAAATAAGTGCCACCGTTAAAAAGATCAATTTGACTGAAACGTCGACACCTGCCTTCGCTCAGGATTATTGTTATACAATTTTACACTTGATCGTAAGTCCACGTCTGATGGAAAGTCTTACTTTACGCAAAGCCTAAAGCCTTATTTACCGGAAGTACCTACCCCGTAAAAACACCAACTAGAACAAAAATACCATAAGTCGTCATTTATTGAAAATGTGCAAAATTAAAATCACCAAATCTATGAGTGTTTAACACGACAGGGCCGGATTTAAAAGTATATTAAATAATTAATAAAATGTAGTCGAAAATAATAAAACTTAAAATAATAAATAATTATTATTGAAAAATGCATCACAGTAAATTACGAAATACATAAATTATTCAATTGTATGCTGGGAAACAGAATCTGGGCAGTATTATTTTTAATTTCAATGTGAGAACAAGTGTTTATACTGAATATTTAATTGTTTGTTTCTCGAATAATGTTCTTATTCCTTGAATCTCCTACTTGTCCAAAGGTATACCATAATCGCCTTAAATTAGGTAAATTTCAAGTATAAAAAAAATTGCAGGTATAATACTTAATAATCAAATTGTGATAACGTACTTAATATATTTAAGTTTTTGTAATTCATAAGTTAATAATTCATAATTCATTTTGTGTTTGTTTTGTAGTCTTATTTCGTTTAAATTATAATTTTTGGTCGAGATTTACTAATTTTATTAGTATCTAAGTGCTATATAATAAAAAATGTTTCTAGATTTAAGTAGTCTTAAATTTTTGTTCGTATAAAATAAATAAAAGATAAGCAAATAAGTAAATATTAGGTAAAGCCTAAGAATACCATCAACATCATCTTAAGAGAACACCATCACCACCAATACCAGCATCCATCACATTAAGTAGCTCCTAAATAGCAGTGTTCCACATCCTAAAGAGTATTATTTTATTCATTTTATAAAAAAAAATGTAATTTGAAACTAAATTGTTAGAAATGAATCATGATTTCATTATATTTCCTGTCTATTCTAAAAATAACCTAAAAATATTTTAAGCTTTGATCCGAATAAATAGGTTTAACGTAGTGATGTTTTTCTCAAGAATTTCTGCAATTGCGCACTACGCCCTAACCCCCCCTCGCGCTCAGAATATATTTAGATGGATAGCCGTGATCCCCAGGTACATGACATTAAGTATTAACAGCGAAACGAGATGGAAGGGATGACTTTTTGAGTTTCCGCAGCCGACCCCCCCCCCATCCCGACCCGCCCCCGGCAAAGTCGCAAGCCACCGCAGCCCACTCAAGCAGCCACCACCCTCCTTCCTCCCCCCCCGCCCTACACTCCCCCTCCTTACTTCCTACTCACCCTCAAGAACAGTTATCCTCGAGGGAGAGAAGCGGATGGAACGAGGAGGAAATAGGTTTTTTTACGTTTTGCTTTTTTTCCAGAAGACCATAATTTTAATAAACATTTTTTTTCCCTACCCGCGATTTAATTAAAGGACTAAATCTTTTAATTTGCCCAAGTCATTTTCCAGTCCGTCCTAACCTACATATGGCAATGTCAAATGTTATACCGAGAGAATGTGAACAAACACGCAAAAAGACAGAACTAAATATTTTTTTTCCTTTATTCAATTTTACCTATAGCTTTGACACTTAAGACAGACAACTGAGAGATAGTAAAAGCTTCTTTTAACCAAATACCTACTCAATTGCTCAATCACCATAGTTAGAAACCCTAAACTGATTCCACAAAAAAAGATGAGAAAAATCAGTGTTTTTTTTTCAGATTATCCGTTTCCGATAAAAAAAAACAAATAATTGGCCCCACGATTTGATACACGATTTGTAAAGATAACATATCAAAAATCATTATGGTTTCCGAGACAGAAATGTAAACTTTACGCGATTATAATAAATCGTTTATGTGATGAACCGCCATCTGCCCACTCTCCTGCTAACCACATTCTAGGCTTCGCTATCGATCGCCGTGTATCGCGACGGTTAAGGGATTTCACACCACAATTTTCAATAAAATTAATAAACCGGGTGATGTATTTTTTTGTATATCCTGTATGACATATACAAAGGGTATACTTTGTCACCTATGAATTGTTGGTATACTGTCAATGCTAATGCCTACTCATTATTATTAAACCGGAAGTATAGAAAACATCTCTTCAATGTTGGCCATAAAGTTATTGCCATGTTACTATATGATATTCCTGAAATAACGAACTATACACGTTTGGCAATGATAAAAAGGATACAAAGCAGTGATTTTTATCACTAAGCTAAGCGCCCTTCAGCATCTTCACCTGACACCCCCTCACTTTTCCCCCACACCCCCACCACCCAAACAACCCCGTCCGACCATTCGTCTGCGGTTGGGCGGGCGGGGGAGTCTCGCCTGAAGAGAGAGATGAAATACGTATTTTTTCGTTTCACGGCTGAAAAACGCCGCCGCTGAAGAGAGCTACGGATGAATATTCCGTGTTTCCAGTCACCGCAGAAACAGTACTGAATATCTGCCTAGTTATGAAAGTTTCCTATTAAATATGGCTTCAGTTTGGTATGACGAACCAGTGTCGAACCAAGATAGTATCGACAGTTTAAATTTACGTCAAAATAAAATTAATTGTTTATACATAAAAAAAACGTTTAAATATACATATGTGTAGTCTAAGTAAAAAATTAAAAAGAACTAAGTATTAAATCATCCTCTCCATATTTTTAGTTTCAATTAACTACGCTTTTATTTTTAGATACTTCTTAAAAAAGTATACCAACAAAAATACATAAATACATACTGCGGTGCATTATAAAATTGAGTATTAATAAAAAAAACATAAATCTGTATTTGTATTAAACGTGTATCAATATACTATGTATAGTTTCTAATATATTTCAGAACATTATATACATATATAGGTACTTATATAGCCTTAAATATATATTTTTTAATGTTTTTAAATGTATATTTACTACTGCATAAATGGCACTGTATTAAAGTACTAAACGAGGTACATTTATTTATAATAAGATAATTTAATGATTTTATATAAATAATAAAAAAAAGTCCCGTATCTGGTTATTGAAAGCCAAAATTTTTAAATCTGTAGGTACATATTTAATAGAATGATAATACTATAAGAAACAAATATGATTAGAGACAATATCATTGTTCTTTAGGTGTATGTATATATTTTGGTTTTTAAATAAATGAGATAAAGTAAAACAAATCACATGCTAAAATTAAATATAGACAATATTTATATTTTTTCAAGTACTTTATTACTAACAACCGTTTACCCAGTTCAATATTGCTAAATCGTTTTATTACGCTCTATACTTGAGTAGTATTAATTTTAGCAATCGATTTTGACTTTGGTATACCTACTCGTATTTGAATATCTTTCATGCAATTATTTTTGCGGAAAATAATTTTTTATTTCGGTTTTAGAGCGGGTTTTTAGAGGTTATACCTAAATGATACCTAAATGCTAAAATGATATTGAATTATTTGTATGTTTAGCTGTGAGTATTTCTATGATTTAAAAATACATCGATAATATTATAATTAGTACTAGAACTTATTTTCTAGATCTTTAATAGATCTTGTTTTATCGCTTTTTTATACATTCTATGAATATGTAAGCAGTTTAATTCATTTTTTTGTTTCAAGTTCCTATATCTATAATAAGTCAGAAGTCATCTTGAATATGTGTCACAAATATTGAATCCACTTTAATATATATTGATAGGTTGGAAATTCGTTAATTATTTCAATTATCGTACTTTTTCACTTCCTGACAGGAACTCAGTTTCATTAGGTAAGTATAGTTAGACCAGTCTTTCGGATAGAATAACTATCTAACATATGAAATTTATATAAAATTTTAGACAATTTTATCAATTTCATGGAGTTAACTGCTTTGGTCAAATATCGTGTACAATCTCGATTTACTATACATAAAGAGCTTTTTCATCTGCCCATATGCAAAAGTAATTATTCACAAAACTCCTACATATACAGAGCGTGTAATGTGTATAATAAACTTTCTAATAATAATATTGAGATTGATAAATTTAGTTGTAATATGAGTGAGTTTAGGCGTCATATTTAAATTGCAATTGTTTAATTTATCCTCTTTGCCTATCTATCTATTGTTAAAAAGTATGTGTTATATGTTTAGTTTTTAATATTTGCGATTACTGTTGCACATTAATTATATTTTTAATAGTGCAAATATTATAAAGATTATAAAGCAATTTAAATTGTATGTTTTCCGTTTATATAATAACTAAATAAATAATGAACTGTCGGGTGTCGAGAGACGAAAAAATAACCTTCATGGGTTGTTTTTATCGGAAGTCGCCCTCGAAATTGCGGCCCTGCGGTGTCGCCGGCCGCCCCCGCCCTCGCGGTCGCAGACAGGTCCCGCTCTTCAGATCCGCCCCGAAAGTGGCCAATCTAGGGCTCTTTGAAGCGCTCCTCTTTCATGTGATGGCTCGGGGCGATCGCCGCGCGACGGGCGCCCCCGCTGGGCGGCTTCAGGGCGCTAATGGAAAATGGGCGCCTGTCCGGAATTGGCCCCAGCGCCAAAGGTGTTGGATATTAAGCAGGGTTACAGAATCACCGACGCCACGTATCGGCTGTCCTCTGAAAATCTACTTTAGTTACCTATATATACTTTACTGCTCTCATTCCTCTATTTGTCTGTTTGTCACCGCACTCTCGCTCTTTATTTTTATTTTGTTATTTATAAATACAGCATATTTACATGAATTTAAATTAAATAAATACACATTTTAAAAAACAAGCTTTTATTTAAATGCTCGAATGCGTATACACAATTGCGTGTCTGTGCTGTTGACCGTTGAAGAGTTCCTTCGTCTGGAGCCATTCCTGGGTGAAGGAATCATGTCATGCTTACCATAAAAAAATGCATTGTCATCGCAACTGAACCAACTTTTCAAATTTCAACTCCGTGCGATGCAAGGTTGCAAGATTTAACCTAGACCGACATTTAAACATTGCAAGCTAAATAAAAGCTTGTAAAAACAATGACACCATGAAAATTTTAACACAAATAGTTTAATCGAAAGTGACTAAGAAAAGATAAATATATATATTATAGATTAATCGTGAACTAGGTGTGAAAGTGTGAGAAAGTAAGGGTGTGTAAGTATATAGGACATATTTCCTGTTGGCTAAAGTGGTCATATTATGAGAATGAAGTTGAGTCTCATAAGAGTTTTCGTTATAATCTGACATCACATTCAAGTATCGCAAAAAACGCTTTTTGGTTCCTTAGACTCTGTTTTTTGATATATTGTATTGGGGACTCTATATTGGTGATGCGAATCCTAAAACACTTCTTACGTAGGCATGCGTAATAGACAGATTTCAGGTTTTAGTTGTGTTCCGACGTCACCCTATAAATAACAGTATTTAAGGCGCCCCGGGACGCATTTGTCCTTGAGATTAGAAAGAGTAGGCTTTATTCGAACATTGACGTGTAGAAAAGAGACGGATATACTCGCCCACCGCGAATTCGTTACATTTGGAATCGATGAAACATGGTTTTTGTATTTAAATAATTATTATCATTTGAAAAAAATGTTTTTTTTTAAGTAATGTCCTAGATTATTATATTGTCTATCTTTAGAAAGAAAAATTAGGTTCGCGTCACTTACACAACTTAAAAGAAAATCGTTGCAAGAAAAAAACAACACTTTCTTATTTATTTATTTTCATTACTATAATAAGGTGTATTTCGTTTTTTTTTTTTAAGCACAGTTCTAAATTAATATATGTTTAATATTGTGGTATTTTTAGTTTTAGCCATTTGTTGGGAATAACTTCAACAAAATGCACCAAAATACGTTACAAAACACGTTTTAGGGACTGGTGGCGCCTTAAATTCAATATTAATATTTATTCTATAAATGTTTATTATACATTGCACAATTACCATTCCACAATTCCCCCAGTTTTTGTTACTGGCAACCTTTTCCCATTATCACGGCTGTCGGTAACTGTCAGTTGAAAAGGAAATGCAAGAGTACCCACACCACTGCAACCCGTGATCGCGCGTGTAAATAACGTTTTTTCGCCGCGTAATACAATTCGTGACATCTCGCCACATCATCACCATCATAATTTCACCGAGCTTGTGAAACCCTCTCAAAACATCAAGGAAGCAGTGGGAAAAATAGGCTAAGGCGGGCGAATCACACGGCCATCAGCACAGCAAAGGTTGGTCATTTGTTTTTTCTTGTTAATTGCCATTTGCTCTCAGCTGTGAACCTTCCCGTCCATCAAAAAATATAGTCTGCTGTTATAAATTTAAAGTAATGAACTGGGTGTGTGAGTGAGGCGTAAAAAAATGTGAGATAAGTGAGTGTGAATGAAGTGTGTAAGAAGGAGAATGAGATGGAAAGTTGATATGTTAGAATGAGAGACAAGGGCGCATCGCAAAGTAATATAGGTATTTAATAGTTTCAGAAAGAAAAGTTGGCATATAGTTCTAAACAATATCACAGACAGCCTTAATAAATTGGTTACGGTTAAGATGGAATAAATCAATGCTTTGGAACTTTTAAATATAAGTATCGAGAATTCTATTTTTCTAATAATTGAACAAATTAGGTTTGAATTTAAGATGCCGTGTTCTAGAGTAACGCATTCCATCTTGGTCCAGTCGCAGAATCCAGCAGAATCCAGTATCTAAGATTAATGCCGTGATGCAGACCCCGTTCCGCGTACTGCGTTCGCCTTTCTGACAGATAAGATTTATAGTTTTGACAGTGGCGTACGGAATATTAAGAGATAAAATATTTAATTATTCAATTACTTGTTGAAATAAATATAGCTACCTACTAA
Source organism: Neomicropteryx cornuta (assembly GCA_020383195.1). NCBI lineage: Eukaryota > Metazoa > Arthropoda > Insecta > Lepidoptera > Micropterigidae > Neomicropteryx > Neomicropteryx cornuta. The sequence continues at coordinate 1,381,702 of JAHKQU010000030.1, forward strand.
CAAAACCTATTAGAATAAACGAAGAGCGATTTTATTTATATCCTAAATCTATGAAAAGAAAAGGTTATTACCTGATTTTTTTATGAAAAATATGATTTTTCATTTTTTTGTAAACAAAATTTCGAAACGGCCATACGATTTTATAATATATCGATATCTATGTATGGTATTGTATATTTAAATATTGTACTGCACTATTGATATACCTATTCGATTGTTTTAATGTGAAAGTTCAATTAAAACCTAGGGGCTAAATAGGACTGCTTTACCTACTTCGTAAAATTCATTATCAACTTGACAAAATATCTACCAAGTAACATCTGAGTTCTATACAAAGCGTACCATGAACATATCTACGTACCAATATCAAATATTTATAATAAATGACATATTCACAAAAAGTTTAGGAAATGTAAACTTTTTTTAATAGGTACATGTATTTTTTGCCTCCTTTATAAGTATATTTAAAGATCTTTATAAAGGCACGCAGTAAAACGTAAATTTAAAATTATACAAAGAAAATTGCGTGTGAATTTTATTTTATCGTGCGATAGTCATTGCAATAAGATTAATTATTTTTAAATGACCTATTTAGAGGGGCCAGAAAACAGGAAGGAAACCTATATTGTACCTTTCTATATTGTATCGTATTGTTGTACGCCACTGTGTTCTGCAGTCGTTAAGATGCCCTACACTGAGCTCCGTGTAAGACAAGCGTAATTACACACCCCTACCTCCCACCCTTCGCCCTCAAACCGAGTTAAAGTGGTGGGAGGGAGGAATAAACCCACTCAACGTTCCCAGTCAACCCACAACACAAATGGAGCCACCACCACCGAGGGTGGGTTCAACCGCGACTTGACACGACCGCAGAAAACGATGCTGCTACAATCTGGTGCGTGATCCTATGTACTGAAAGATCAATATCCCGACCGGACCTTAACTATTTGTCTCGTTGATTAGAGTATACCTAATAAAAAAAAACAGCCTTTATTTAACGTCGATGTATACAGGGTGAACTTATTCTCATGCAGGGGTTATTCTCCACACAAAACGGAAAAGTTTTGTTTTACAAATTTTCTTAATTTCGACATATTTTTTTCATACAAAATATATAATATCCCAGGAATCGTTTGGTTTGCTCGCACCGAGACCCGTTGCGTGCTAAAGGTGAAAATCTCGCAGCAAGATTCTGTTGAAGATCCATTACCAACTTTCACTTTAAGGTAGCTAAAATAAAAAAAAAATGATCAAATATTATTTCGACGCATATTTAGAAAATTTAAATAAATACTATACATTTTTCCACTACATCGCGGAACGGTTTTACGTGTACTGACAACGACGTATTTTTAAGAATTTTTATAAAGTTTGATGATATTCTGAGGTCTTAGTTTCAAATTCATTATCTCAAACTAAAACAATAATAGCTATGATCCCTGTAGGTATCATTTAATATTGACTGCTTCTATGTATTGTTTAGTAGTTAGTAAATTATTTAGCTAGATGTTAATTAGTAAATTATCTAACAGACCTGACGCCTTATACCTATATCCCACAGGCGTCTCCCAGACTACCCGTGCCTGTCTGTTGTTTTAACTTGTGATGGGTTGAGTAGATTAAATTTATAAAAAGTTGTAAATTTCGAGGCGCTGCTAGTAATGAAACACCTTTCTATTTACTGAATTTGTGATATTTAGTACCAATTTCTCCCAAATAGGCCTTTTTTTCTATTAAAAAAAAGCAAACATTTCGCAACGCTGACTATTATACCAATACTATACTAAAATCAATACAATATTTTACGAATTCTCAAAATCACGGACAAAATTCCTGGTTTAGTTCCGTATTAAATCAGTTTTATTTTTTTTTCAATAAGTTTAAATAATCAAAGTTTAAATTAATGTATTATGTTCTCTTTGTTGTATTGTTTTGTTAATTTAATTTTGTTGTATTATTTAAATTTAACGTTATTTTCAATTTATTTTATATTGTTTAATTTCGTTTAATATATTTTAATATTACTTGTATTGTGTACAATTTCTGTTGTATTTTGTTTCTGTTTGTGTTCTGGTGTGTAATAAATAAATAAATATATAAAAAAATAAATAAATACGCACATAATATTTCAATTTATAATAATTATAACGTGGCACTGCACATATTTATATATTTCTATTTCTAAAACTACTGAATTAGTAATTTCAAAACAATTGTCGCTTTAGGAAAAACTTTATCTTTTTACTAGATCGGTTTTTATTGTTTACTAACCAAAAAACTCTATCGTACTGTTTCTCATTTTTTTAGATGTAGATTTATTTTGAGGTTTTTTTTTAATATACCAACGCTACCTTTTACTGAAAATAACCTAATGAAACAGACAGAATTCCGGTAAAATTTGCAATAATAACAATCGAAATCGATTAAATCATTTCGACATAATACATTTTTAAAACATCGACGTAAAACATTTTTAACGGAATACAGTGTTTTTAATTTTTTCTACCTTTCACTATATTTTTTATACATTCATATTAAAAAAATGACGGTTACTCAACTAGTCTTTAATCTGTTCTAGAGTACCCATCGTACTGTTTTAGTAAATCGTATGAAATAGTCCTTATAGTCTAAATTTATTTCAGTAATTCTATTCAGTAATGCCATTAAACTTATTTTTCTATTGCAATTAATTCTTCACTGTGTATAATAAATACCCACATTTATTAACCATGTAGAGATTTTTTTATTATTACATACTTTACTACTTTAATACATACATATAACTTAGTTTAGTTTCATTATGATATAACTTAATAGAATTAAAATGTGGCCACACCTAAAAAAAACCTTATCATATGCAACTGAAGTCATTTTGTAGTAATAAGTAAACGTTATATTTAAAAAAAATCGAAGGAATTCAGAATATTATCCTTTTTTGACACATATCCTATATTATTTTGATTTATGACGTCAGAAGGCCATCAAAAAGAGACAAAACCATTAATTATAGTCAACAACCGGCGTACAAATAAGCTCGCGACGTTGCCGTCTCAAACGCGACGTTGCCGCCGCGAAGTTGCACTTGTGCTCTATCACGGCGGCAAAGTTGCCATTGAAGCGTTTACAATAAACGCAATTACGTGAGGAATATATAAATAAAAGGAAACCCTTGTCGGGCTGTCGGGAGCTCGTCGGGAGCTCGTCGGGAACAGAGTTATCGGAGGGGTCGGGCGTGGGCGATCCCGGCGTTAGATTGTCTAACCCCGGGGTTGTGTTAATGTCGCCAATATTATCGCGACATCGTTCAATTGAATTAAAATTGTTTGTTGTGTGAAATTGGGGGAAACGCGCCCGGATCATTGTTAAATATTTTTGATTATCTAACAGACCGTGTTGCAATAAGTTGTGATACAAGTACCTATCAGAGAACAATGGAGCATTCTCGAAGAAGGTGAATATCTTCGACCGTTTACTTACTACGCATCGTCTAATTGACTCAACTGGGTCATTTCGCCATACAAACACTGTAGTGTTGTGACTGTCTTATTTATAAACTAATATAATTTGATGTTATGGCTAAGAATTTAGTTTTATTATAAAGATAAGGGTTTGCCATTATGTTTTAAAAATGATTTCGGGTAAGTGGCCGCCGCGGCTGACTCGAACAAATTCCAGCCGAGAGGCCCAATTTTCAACCACTTTTTGCAGCAAGTTGGGCCGTATGTCAGCAATAACGCGCCGAATATTCTCTTCCAAGGCGTTAATCGTGTCCGGCTTATCTGCGTAGACAAGCGACTTCACATAACCCCACAAAAAATAGTCCAGCGGTGTTTAATCGCACGATCTTGGAGGCCACGCCACAGGCCCACGACGCGATTCACTATTTGCAAACGTTGTTCAGGAGTAAGTCTATTCATTATGAAATGGCAAACCAAACTGAGCATAAATCAAGTGACAAAAACACCAACTACGAAAAAAGTAGTGCCAGATTGAAAACCACGCCTCTAAAAAAAACACCCTATATGTAGAAGAAAAATACTACTAGGAATCGTTTTATCTCCTAAATATCTAGGCTTCTATAGATTTCAAAAATAATATTTTTATGTTTTCTAAAAGTTAAGAGCCTCAAAAAGTAAATCTTTTTATTAATTTAACGCGGAATTATTTTTTAATTCCTTTTAAATATATCGATTGCACTGAATGTTTCTTTATGTGTGTCGAGGACTCTACACATCGCTGCGTTTTGTGCATGATTAGTGTTACGCCGGGCGACGTGAAATTGGGTGTTTCTATACGGAACTCTGAAGGGGATGCTGCCAATCAAGTAGGAGCTATAGATTTTTTGTAGAAAAGCTATATCTTCCAGTGTACGTCTAAATGTAAGTGTGATGATCCTAAAATGAGTAACTCCTTCAGTGTATGTTGAAAAAACTTGAAAATATTTGGAAATTGAGATGTTTTAATAATCGCTTTTGGACATTTCCGATGAGACCGATATGCAAAAACTAAAGTAGGTACTTATGAAGAAATAATTAAAATAAAATCGTGTGTCGGCCAAACTATCAGTCTTAGTTCATATACAGGGTAAATTTAGTCAGCAGTATCCTTTTGAGGAGTGATTGTGGACGTGAAATTAGACAACCTTTGTAAATAAAGCAAAATAACTGGTCTAAAATGACAAAAGAAAATGTCCTAAAAGCACTTTAAAGTATGGTCACCTAACAATATTCTATCCTCAAATATTGTAATGTAGGTCGATTGGATAAGTCAGAAACACAACAATACGCGCACTAAATGTTCGATAGTGTTTTTATGTTTTTATATGGTTTTTTTTTGTTAGCTTTATAAAAATGCTTAGAGCAAAAATTGTTTAGATTCGCGCCTAAAAAATCCCAAACATCTCTCACTCCGTTCGATACTATCAAAGTGATGATCTTTTCGCCGTTAGATTTGCGCGCGCGATTCCGGATTCGAAATGGTAGTTTTTAAAATAGGATTTCGGACGCGTCTTTGTTCGGTCGGACAATGGACAGTCGTATTCGAAAATGGAACGCCAGCCCCTCGGGACTGCCCCCCCCACCCCACCCCCCCCGCCCCCAGCGCTCTTTCTAGATCAGAAATCACGGCCATTACTCTAAATCGAAGACTTTAAAAAGATTCCAAGTCGCATTTACGGTAACTTCAAATGAAGGGGGTAGGAAGGGTTTTCGCATAAATACTAGAGGTACCGAAATTTAATAATGTTTACGGTGAAAGGCAAACTAAAGTTGTGCTGGCACGATTATACAATAAAGTACCTTAAGAATTAAAAAATGTAAAAAAAAATAAGTAAACATGAAAAGACATGTGAACTGCATACTTAAAATATCTGAAATAAAAGGTTGCGACAGCGACATTGACTTTGAATTCGTACCTACAACCACGAGAAATAGCCTCCACAGAATTAACTACACCCTAAATCAGGGATTCCCAAACCATTTTGGGCAATAGACTATGAACTGAAACCATAGCTAAATTACTTTAAAACTCATATCTCTAGTTTTCTTCCTATTGAATACAAAATACTTGCCAATTTAAAATCTTTGCGGTTGGTTAAGTGAGGTAACTTGACATCATTTTCTCATAAAAATGCAATAAAATAAATAAACATAAAATCCAGTAAATATTAAGTGTAATTAATAATTAATAATACAAATTACAAATGAAATAGTGTTAATTAATAGGTGTCGAATTTTAGACCCCGTCGCCCCACAAAATCAGTTTTCGTTTGTCGACCCCTGGGAAACCGATTTAAGCCCCAATGAGTCGATATCGACCACTTTGGGTAGGTTTGTATTTGTAATATATATTATCATTCCGGCAAAAATCCCTTTCGGCAAGGTGGATGTAGATTTCACCGGTCAAAGTAGGGGATAGGCGAAGTCCAATTGTACGAACTTGTATCAAGCATTGCGCGCACCTCAACCCGCCGTCGCGCCGTACCCTTGCGCAGCGAGAGTACGTATACTGAATCCCTCTTTATACCGTGCCGTTAGGGTTGTTCATATAAAAAAATAAAGGCCTACAATTAAGATTTTGAAAAATCAATTTTTCCCGCCCCTAGGACCAATGGTTGGTGCTATCAAAAAGTTTACTTATATAAGTTTTAGACCCTTATCCGAGGAATAATATAAAATTTAAATGAATTCGATATCTTGCTTATATAATAAGAAAGTTATAACAATATTTTCCTTTTTTTTTTTAAAAAAACCTATTTCCGCCCTCCTGGTCTGATTTTACCCATTAACGACCTTACCAAGATTTTGTAGATTTGAGAGTGATCGGTGTAAAATTACGGCAGTTATCGTATCCACAAGAAAGTGATATAGAGTTTTGGGTTCTAGGGGATGTGAAACGCGAGATATGTGAAATTTTCCAAAATTCGCATGAAATCTACCTAAAAAGGCTGAAATGAAAAATAATATAACATAAATTAAATGATCTACATTCCTACAGCCATTAAAAATGCCCGGAAGCATGCATAGGATTGTAATGAGACGAGAGAAAGGATGAAGACTTCTTGAAGAACAGGAGGTCGAGTGGACCCGTTCACATATTAACCGACGGCGCCGGCAGGAGTCCATCCGCGAGGAACGCGCGGCGATCGAACTGAGTGCACACTTGTTGATGTCATCAAGATTCATCTCACGCCGCGCTTACAATAAAATCGTTTTAATACACTAAGTCATCACTCAAGGCACCCTCCTCGTGGCAGAGACCATTTTTTATGCGGAAGGGGAGGTGGTGTGAGGGAGATAGCGGGAGTTGTATCTACCCGAGCGATCCCCTTCCAAAGGTACAGTGACGAAAATAATTTAATGACATGGAAAATAATAATAATCATAACCACATATCGCAATAAGTATATTTTTAAGCATATATACATTCAAATGTATATTAGTATATACAATATTAGTATATAATCCTATCTAATCTTCATTTTCATTTTAATAAAAAAATATCACTATCATTCTAATAATTACAAGCAAATCCCAATTTTAGCATAAAAAAACTAGTTAGGTATTCTGACAGATTTTGGAGCAATATTTTTAATATCAATTTTTGTGTTTTATTAGTCTTAAAAAGTTTTTAAACTATGACTGTACTTATTATGATATGGTAAAATGTTTAGAATATTTTATTGGGGTTGACATACCTACCTATGTTTACGTATTTAAAAAAAAAATATTTACCATTAAATTTTAATAATAACGAAAATGAATGAAAGAATTATTTGTTTTTATCTTTACCATTAGATATATCACTTAGACATATTAAACGTGTTTGTACCATTTTACAAAACATTTTATTGGTTATACAAACTGGTACAAAACTATGGCTTATAAACAGATTAATTTCGTTAAAGTGGTTTTTCGATTTAGTAATGCCAACGGTGTCGGCCTTATCCACAGTCGCGTCATTGCTCTGATATCTTTAGCGGCGAACTTACGGGACTATGCTTGGATTAATAATATAAGGGCTGGGCTATAGAGTCGTCTGTCATGTTGCCAAACGTAAGCAGTTATTCTAGCGACACAGAGAAAGAGAAAGCAATATGTTTGCAATATAACTAAGAGAGCGAGAGGAGGAAACGGTTCACAACTTCCATGTACCCTATTATTACCCTACGAATACTATCTCCTAAGGTTTAATATTCAATGCGACTAATTTCTCCGCCCGACTGTACTCTCCGAAGCAATCGCCCTTCGGCTAATCTATCTTAGCAGACTAATGGCATTATCAGGTCATAATCTGACAGTTACGTCATTGCTATAAGATAGGCGCCATATTGTACAATTTTATAATAACGCACTTGACACTTGAACGAAATCGAACTAGTAAAAACTTATGTTGTATTAAATTAAAACTTTAATCTTAAAATAAGCCTGTAAAATAAAGTCGAGGAAAATACCTCATTCCGCTATGTAACAAATAATATTCAAAAATATGAGGTGAAAGCAAAGGTTTGCATCGCCTTACCAAACATTAACCCATTACTATATTCGTCAATAAAACGTACTGTTTACAAGCATTTATTTAACTCGCAATGTTTGTATGTGGGTTTAGGTCAAATCTTGCAAGCTGAATTAGAACCACTTCCCTTTATCCTACGGAGTTGAAATTTGATATGTTGGACCAGTTCCGATGATAGCGCATTTTTATGGTAAGTATGACCTGATTCTACACGCAGGATCGACTCCAGACGAAGTAACTCCTCAATGATCAACAGCACAGACACTAAATTTTGTATACCCATTCAAGCACTTAGATAAAAGCCTGTTATACCATTTTTAACGCTTCATTCATCTCCCCTGACTAGCGCCGGCATTTTTGGCCTAGTTGAGTAGGGCCCAAAATAATTGTGCATGACTTGGGTCATAGCAATTCTTTAAAAAAAAAAACACAGACACACACACCTTTTATTATAGTGTTGCGGCATTCATTAAAGCATCTATAGAAAATCGAAAATCTCTTTTCAAAAAACCCAGATTTTCTTTCAAATGATAATTATTTCCAGTAAATTGCACATTTTTTTAAACACCTTCTTAGTAAGCGCATGTCTGCCTTAGAACGTATCGTATGTCGCTCGCCGGGAGCTGTGATTATCGCAACATGGCGTCGCTCCCGTTTGTAATGCTAAATCACAATCGAACCTCGAGGAATAAAGTGGGATTCCCAAACCGAGAGAATTCCCAAAATTCACGGGGTTTGCTTTTCGACAGAAATAAATGTGCACTGAGAAAAAAATCCTGCGCGTTCTACAAGAAAGTTCTGTCGATATAGTAACAGCTAAACGTTTTACCTACAGTTCGATTCTGGTTAAAGTTACGAGTCGTGTAACCTTAACAGACTATCTGGTTACCGTTACTAAATCTTTTAGTTGGCTCAAGCAACGTTTGGTACGCCTGACTGAGCTCGGTTACACATAAAAAAACTGCTTTGTAAACGCTACCGAACTGTTCAGTAGAAATGGTGAAATATACGAGAAGCGCGAGGCTTGATTTCGAGTCTACTACAGATTGTTTGGTTGACATAACAAAACAGTCTTATAATGTGTACATACATTTTCATTTCAAAGTTTTTTTTGTATAGGTTACAAGAAAGTTTCATTAGGACTACATCAACAGGAATATCATAAAGATTGTATACACTATGATATACTTCGGTTGGGTCTACTAAACTTCAGTAGCCACTACAAATTTATGATTCTACTGAACTTTTCGGTTAACTCAGAGCTGAGCTCGAAATATTTTCAGTGATCGTGAAAGCTTCGAAATGAACATTTTGTAAATCATTTTCAGCAATATCCTTCTACGCAACTAACTGCAAAGAAGAAAAGATATGTCATATTTGACTATATACTTCCGAGAAAACTATCGTTTCCAACACGAACACGTTTAAGAAAAAAATCCTCGATAGAATAAAAACTATAGTTCCCTCTAAAATTTGCTTTCAGATGGTTTTGCAGTGCACCTTATTGATAATGTATATATAAAAAAAAATATATTATTAAAAATTAATAATTAATTAATTAGAAAATTTACCGTTCATACTATTTTAAGGGAAATATTGTTTCATATTTTAAATTAGTTTATTTTGAATAAACTTAAAAATTAGTATGTTTTCGTAAGCGACAATTTGACGCTGTTGTATAAACCGTATTCGAGGCGCGCTAGGATTCTTTTTAGCTTTTTCCAATACTACTTAGTTTCTATCTTCTTACCCCCCCCCCCCCCTCCCCCCCGCCGGAAGTGGAATTTGTTTTGAGATAACTAGTAATTTAGTTGTGTTAATAAAAAAAACTAAGAAATAGAAATAAATAAAAAAATGATAGTCTTACCTTATGCGTATATTTGTCTTTTTTTTTCCTTAAATAATCTAGGCAAGTCTGGTTTTTCGGCTTCTATGGGAGTACCGCCACTGATTGTATATAATATACCTAGTTAGGGTGGCCATGTTAATTCAAAACAATCATAAATGACTGGTATTTAATTCGTCGTAATTATAATAATTGCTTTGTTTTTCAGTGTTATTTAAATCATTTATTATTATGACTTACTATTGTGCCATTATGAATAAATAAATAAATTACCATGTGGCAGATAAACGAGAGTGTCGGTAAAAACCACAAAATACCAAATTCAATAAAAACGTAACAAGGCCTACTAATCCATTGGAATCTCAACGAAAAACGTCACCTCGATAACCCACTTGCAAACCCCTCCCCCCCCTCCTAAACCCCCTCCTAACCCCCCCCCCCCCCTCCTAAACCCCCGCCGGGCGCCGTTCGAAGCGCTCAGATACAAAATGTCAATTTCATCGACGGTACATACGCGTACTACTGCGAAAGAAATATTAATAACCGTTCTGAATCAGTCCTGCTGGCTGGCAACTGTTGCTGTCACCTTAATTTACGGGATTCAATTATAAATTTTATAGAAGCGTCGACTGGGAGGGGGGAGGGGGGCGGGGGGAACCGGGAGGAAAGGGAGCGAAGACCGCCGTCTAGCAAAGGGATGTGCCCCGCTTTCAGTGGCCTCGTATAGTATGTGTACACACAGCTAAAGCTATTTATTTAATAAAATATACCTTGATTACACATACATAGATAGATATATACACCTTTACCCAAACCATTCACGATAAAAAAACGGATAATTGATCCTGCGATTTCTAGTCTTATTTGTTAAGAAACTGTATAAGAATTCATTATGGTTACCGAGAAAAAAAGTAAACTTTACATTTAGCTCAGCTGTCACCGTACGCCGTTACGGTGTCAAGGTCATAATCGATCGGAATTTGCGCGCTTATCGAATTTACAACAGCTGTTAAAAATATAATCAATTTGTCGATTTTTTTTATGTCATCTCTTACTCATAATAACACCCCCTTAGGTCTTAGGGAATGGTCTTGGTACATCCTGTATATACGAGTATACCAGGGCCGCCGCAGTCGCTTGTTGTACGACAAGCTGCACCATGCACGGGAGCGGAGTAGGGAGATTTAGCTTCAGTGAAAATTTGATGCGTGAGCTTCTTAAATTGTTACTCGTATTTTAAATGATCGATTCCTAAGTACCTAGTTTTTATTTTACTGTTTAATAGTAACAACTTTGTACAATTTTACTATATCATTCTGTTCATAATGCGTATACATATATTTTGACACTTTCCTTTTTATTTTTATTTGTATATATGTATGTATTCTTGTTAATATTCATTAAATTATTCATTTCCCTAATCATTCTCATATTCGTTATATTTTCATCGTTTTTTAATAATTATTGTTTCTTTTTTAAATATTTTTTTTTACCACTTTAATTAATGTTTAAGCGTATTTCAAAAGACGCACAGAGGTAGGTGAGAGTAGAAGGCTTTTATAAAATACAGGGCTGTATTTAAACCAGCATACAAGCGATGCAACTATTTGCACGTTTCGATAAAAACACTAAATAGAATTCGACATTTCTAAATATCAACACACTTTCAGACTTTCATAATATAATCTAAAACTACGGCGTATGCCTATCATAATGTTAAAAATCTAATTTAGAATATTGATCCACCTAAATGTGTACTATTCAGAACTATTATTTTCTAAAAAGAAATATTTTGTGTGTAATTACTTTCTTTATTACAGTGTGTGTGTGTGTATTAAAATGTTTATATTTAAAAAAAGTTATAAACACAATTTTTTTAATGCATAAAAAAGTTTATGTTGCAGCATTTTTTGCATTTTTTTTTTTTTATGATGAATATAGGTATTAAAAGAGAAGAGTTATATCAGTTTTACAGTAGTTATATAAAACTAAGACCGATCACAGTGACTATATTTACCCCACACGTTCAATTATTGAGTGACAAAATTATCAAATAATGAAATTCATTTTGGACACAATGAGTACATTTTCGTCCGCAGACATTGTGTGTTATTTCCTCGCTACTTCTTAGAAACTTGTGAAAAAACACTATCATTACTTAGGTATAGACCAGATTTTCTGGTAGGTTTGGACTTCAACGCAAATTACAGAATGACACATAAGATACCAATGAAAAACGTATTTGTAAAATAACTTTTAGTATATTAAAACCGACTTTAAAATTAATGTACGAGTACAACCAAAAAAACTACGAAATAATACAATAACGATCTTATATTTAGACTCGCCATATGCAACTTCACTATAAACCATGACTCTGATTTTTTATTAGTTTTTTTTATTTTTTTTAAAAATGTTTAACTACCATACACTAAAATTTACTCAAAGTAACGTCGATTCGAACTATTCCAAGTATTTCAGCGCAATTTATTCAAAATAATAACTAAAATCGCATAAGCCTATTCAACAAGAAAATATTTTGAACGGTTTTTTTTTTTTTTATTATTGCTACCTAACTAAAATGGTACCACCACCTAGTCTGAGAAATCATACGCAAAAAAAAATCTCAAAATCGCGTGTGCCAACCTGGAGCAGTAACACTGGGAAAGGTGGTTCAAAATTCGATTTCCTGTGCATTGGTGTTTTTTATTCTGGATGATTTCGTTATTTTCCGTATTGTTAAATTTGGAACAAATTTGTTAAATTAGTTCCAAATGCCGACTTCCTATGCCTTTAGGCGAATTCTCCGTGAATGAAAGCACAAAATGAAGGTAGCACTTCACACACACATTGATATCACAGCTTCGAAACAACTATCTGAAAGTCTTGGAAGTCGTGGTCGTGGTCAGACGTTTTGGAAATGAATTGCCGATTTAAAAAATATATATATTAACTTAAAAGTATATTTTTTTTCTTGTACTTATTATGTTATTTTTGTAAATTTTGTCACGTATGTTAATTTAAGCCTAATGCTATATTTTCTCTACTAATTTGTTACTTTTTTTTAAATTAAAGTCAATTTAGCTAAAAAAGGGATTTAGCTAAAATTGCGACGTATGAGGTTATTGAAATCAGCGATTCAAATGCCTTTTTCATAAAAGTTTGCGAAAACCAGCAAGTGTTGTGATTCATTTTCCGAGAAAAAAAACATTTGATCGAGTATGTAAGTACTAAATGGGCTGATGGCTCCTGGCCTGCGGCAATAAACCAGTGAAAATAAAAAAATATATAGGTATTTTTTTTTCAAGTAAAGATAACCAGTGTTTTTATTAATCTATATTTTTCCTAAAAATGACAAAAATACATTTTAAATGGGCAGAGGGAAACACACATATTTAGGTTTATATTATATAATCGACCTTTTATTACTTAATACTTTCATTTTAAACAAATGCGACTGTCGGCCATACCTTCTTTTAAATTGCAATTGACTAATTATATAATGAACGCGCAATTTAAATGTATTTTATACACCGATTCTTTTCTTAAACAATAATTTTAACCCACTAATTACTTAAATCTTCCGCTCGTACAGATTTCCTTCTTAAAAAACAAGGTTAATATCAATAGTAACTTTTCAAAATAACTTTACCGCTATATAATTTCCTAAATATTAAATAAATAAATACTTAAGTGAGTCATTTGCAACGGAATGCCGCCATGTGCAAAATTGATTTATACAGTTATTATTTTTTATATAACTTAGTGTTATATTTTATACCCATCGGAAAGACTAATGACGCAACAACTTAGCATCTCCAATTTAACATACAATTGAACTAAAAGTCAACAGTTTTTAGGGGTCATTCTGGGCATGATCTCAACAGATTATTTAAAAACTTTGTAAATAAAGAAAAAAAAACTAGTCTAATGTGGCAAAACAATCACCCCTTAATACTGCTGACTTTAAGTTCACACTGTATATGTTTACCAGAACACGAGAACATGAACTAGCATCTATATTTATATATGTGATAATAGTGTTAGTGTTGGAATGTAAGAGTGGGATGTATATTTTTTTTTTTTTCTGCACTAAGAAGATTCTGGTTTGAAAGATGTTTGATGCCTACACGTATGCCTATAATAAACCTAAGTACGTGCATACACGCCTGTACTGCGAGTGCATACTACCGCCTTTTCGATCCTCTCACAAGTGAGCGCCACATCTGTCTCTATCAAAATGAAATTTATGCTTCAATTTCGGATAGGAATTCATATCTGCCAAATAATTGAGCAATTTCTCAAGCTTTTAATATTCCACGCGACGCTTTTCCACGACGATTTTATTTGTGGACAAACAAATATGTTTTGACGGTAATGGTGATTTTTTTTAAATTATCCACATTAAATAATATAATCTTTAAAATAATTATAATAAATACTCGTTTCTACCTTATTTACGCTATATCAGACGAAATGTTTGCACACATGGTTTCCCGACCACGTTCCTTATGTTCTCTATTACGAGTAAAAAAATATTCGAAAATAATTCATACCTCACAATCCGCTAGTGTTCTTATTACAACAAACGTTTAATATTATGACGTAAAGTTTAGAGTTTTTTTCTCCGAAAACGATGATGTTTTTTGATATGACGTCAAAACAAATCAAGTTTGAAATCGCAGGGCCAATTAGTTGGATTTTGTATCGGGAATGGTCTTGGGAGACGGTGTAATACTTTATTATTACAAGATGTCGCGTGAGTTCGAAACAAAATGGTGTAAATCTGCTATGCGACATTAAAAAATGTTTATTTTGCTATGGTGAGTTCCTAATTTATTTAGACATTCACTTAAGGTGCCCTGGGACGCATTTGTCCTTGAGATTTGAAAGAGTAGGCTTTATTCGAACATTGACGTGTAGAAAAGAGACGGATATACTCGCCGACCGCGAATTCGTTACATTTGGAATCGATGAAACATGTTTTTTGTATTTAAATAATTATTATCATTTGAAAAAAGTGTTTTTTTTTTAAGTAATGTCCTAGATTATTATATTGTCTATCTTTAGAAAGAAAAATTAGGTTCGCGTCACTTACACAACTTAAAAGAAAATCGTTGCAAGAAAAAAACAACACTTTCTTATTTATTTATTTTCATTACTATAATAAGGTGTATTTCGTTTTTTTTTTTAAGCAAAGTACTAAATTAATATATGTAGAATATTGTGGTATTTTTAGTTTTAGCCATTTGTTGGGAATAACTTCAACAAAATGCACCAAAATACGTTACAAAACACGTTTTAGGGACTGGTGGCACCTTAAATTTACAGGGTAAACTGTGTGACAAAATCTTGCCCACAGCGACGGTGGGGCGGGGAGCGTCTCTCTCGCTCGCTCTTACGATGCAAGAGATACACGGATGTGTGAGCCCGCTTGCACATCCACGTGCTACCAAAAAAGAACCAGCTTCTAGGAACATCGCGCCAGTACTGCCATCCTCTGTTTTTCTGTCGGCGCTAAATTGGATGTAAAAAGTCCTCACTGATTTATCGACGGGCAATATGGCGCATCCCTACGCTCTCACGGAGAAGGGTAAGTTGTGCGCTTAATTCATTACGCACAACGAAAATGTGTCTTATCTTTTCGTTGTACGAACGGAGGGTTCCGTACATATTTTTCAATCCTAATTTAGTACTCTTCGAACCTATTAAAATGAAATTTTACAGGAGTTTTTCGGAAAAAAAATATAAAGAAAAGCGTCACGGATTTTAATTTAATGTATGGGTTTGTATCTATAATCAAATAATCCGTTATCATAAGCATGTTGAATTGCATAATAATATACATAAACATCGCAATGTCATCCTATAGTTCCAATAACTGTCCCTAAAAATAAATAATAACGTGGTTTCTTCGGAACAGACATTCCTAAATAAACCTATAAAGATAGTGTTGAAGTATTCTGTTTTTTGTATAACATTTATATTACAAAATCAAAATTGTGGTGATATTAAAACATTTAATGTAATCTAGAATAAGATATATATTATTTATTGTTATTATTCTCTCAATTAAATATTTGAAATTTACATGTATAATATTTATTTAATAAAATATCATATATAGGATGTTTTTTTTAGAGGCGTGGTTTTCAATCTGGCACTACTTTTTTCGTAGTTGGTGTTTTTGACAGCTGTCACTTGATTTATGCTCAGTTTGGTTTGCCATTTCATAATGAATAGACTTACTCCTGAACAACGTTTGCCTGTGGCGTGGCCTCCAAGATCGTGCGATTTAACACCGCTGGACTATTTTTTGTGGGGTTATGTGAAGTCGCTTGTCTACGCAGATAAGCCGGACACGATTAACGCCTTGGAAGAGAATATTCGGCGCGTTATTGCTGACATACGGCCCAACTTGCTGCAAAAAGTGGTTGAAAATTGGGCCTCTCGGCTGGAATTTGTTCGAGTCAGCCGCGGCGGCCACTTACCCGAAATCATTTTTAAAACATAATGGCAAACCCTTATCTTTATAATAAAACTAAATTCTTAGCCATAATATCAAATTATATGCGTTTTATCTCTTCTTGAAAACCACGCCTCTAAAATCATCACTCTTTATATCTAATTTTCTATTTAAATATTAAATTTTATAAAGATCGTTGATAGAAATCCCGGAATATCTAGAAATCCGGAAAGTCTACCTTAGTATGGCATTGCTCAGTTTCGTACATCTAAGAGAAAAGTATATTTTTTTCTGTTCGTTAGAAATAAATGAAAAATACTTTTTAAAAAATAAAAATTTTAAGAGTGCCTCGACTTGAATCATAGAGCGTAGGTTTAAACAAACCGGCCTGTATATGACAAACCGGTGACAGTTTGTTTTATACATTTTAAAAATACCCTAATTGCTATATATTTGGTTGATAGTGGCAAATCCTCTGATAATTTATATCACAATTAGGTAGGTACCCAATACCTAATACCTCTATATGTATCTAATTAAATTTATCACAACATACCTACATTCGAACATAAATACATTTCTAAACCATCGAATTAGATTTTCGTAACTTAAATTATCTACATTACTTATATTATTACTTACTAACATAATAATTAGGCATTGAAGCTTTCATTTTAGTAATAGAAATAAATTAATAAAATACATTTTCTAACACTTATCACAAAAAATAAAAACGAGGTGAATTTGATTAAAATAACACGTAAAGCCTTCGACTGAGGAACAATCATACACAGTGAGAACTCCTAGTCAGCTTGGCAGCGTAAAAAAGGAGGTAGGTATCACAATGCTAATCAAACTCAAAAGATTCCGCTTTTCCTCACGATTGAAAGGATTTAAAGAAATCTCGGCGTCGCCATGTCACTCCGGCGAAGCGATCGAAAGAGCGAGACGCCCTGCTGTTTCGATAGAATGACGGAAGGGTGACGCGATAGGGCGTCGAGTCACTTTCGCATGCAAAGTTATGTGCGAAAGTCGTTGGTAAGAACGTGTGCACTCGTCTCAATTTTCACGAAACGTTTCGTAACCGGTTGCCGTACCTGTACAGGGTGCACTTAAAGTCGGCAGTATCCTTTTAAGGGGTGATTCTTAGCATGAAATTGTACCACTTTTGTTTAACAACTTAGATAAAGCAAAAAAAACTGGTCTAAAATGACAAATGTGTTGACGACAGTGAATACCTGATAGATTCCCGCCCGCAATATATTACAGGTCAAGTGGATAGGTCAGGAATACAACAATACGCGCACCAAACGTTCATTAGAGTATTTATATTTTTATATGGATTTTTTTTTGTTAGCTATATGAAAACTTGTTGAACAAAAGTGTGACTTTTCATTTTTCATTTTCACTAGATGACAAAATTAAAATTTAACCACTCCTGGAAATTTGTATCATAAGGCAAAAAAAATAATTGAAAGCGCTCGAGTCATTTTGTAGGAATGGGTGAACTTACCTAAACGGGAATAAAAACTTTCTGTTTAAGTTGCAATTATTTTTCCTATATTTTTATTTTAATGTTTTTAAACGAAATATTTTTAAACAATAAACGTGAAATTGTTGGCCTTGATTCATACTCGTTCATATTTTGTCGCGATGAAAATAAAAAGGGTTTATTTTCATTCAAATTATACACGGGTTTATGCATAGTCGCGTTAGTTAACTCCGAAAGTGACGGCCGCTAGCAATGCACTAACGAGTTTATGCATGAGGCCGTTATATTTTAAAAATTAAAGACATCTTATATTTTTTACACATTTTCATCAATAAACAGGGTATTGGCAGGTCTAGGATGACCTGGAGGAAACAAAAAAATATATATAATACGCATAATCACATCGTGGTTATTGCCGAAGCGGTCAAACTAGAGACCGCAACAATGCTACGCACAACTTACCCCTTTCATATCGCGTTCCGATCACGACTATTAGGCATTCTAACAGTATTTGGCCTATACTCATTTATATATATATTAGAAGTAACATGTCTCTTTTTTGCCAATAAGCAAAATGCAAAACCTCACAGCAATATATAGGATGTTTTTCTTAGAGGCGTGGTTTTTAAACTGGCACTACTTTTTTCGTAGTTGGTGTTTTTGACAGCTGTTACTTGATTTATGCTCAGTTTGGTTTACCATTTCATAATGAATAGACTTACTTTTGAACAACGTTTGCAAATAGTGCAAATTTAGAAAAAAATCACTCTAAATTTTTTTAAAATCACTCTAAAATAAAGTAAAAATCGCGTCGTGGGCCTGTGGCGTGGCCTCCAAGATCGTGCGATTTAACACCGATGGACTATTTTTTGTGGGGTTATGGGAAGTCGCTTGTCTACGCAGATAAGTCGGACACGATTAACGCCTTGGAAGAGAATATTCGGCGCGTTATTGCTGACATACGGCCCAACTTGCTGCAAAAAGTGGTTGAAAATTGGGCCTCTCGGCTGGAATTTGTTCGAGTCAGCCGCGGCGGCCACTTACCCGAAATCATTTTTAAAACACAATGGCAAACCCTTATCTTTATAATAAAACTAAATTCTTAGCCATAACATCAAATTATATGCGTTTTATCTCTTCTTGAAAACCTCGCCTCTAAAATCATCACCCTATACATGGACATATTACACGTTATAAGGAGCAATAACTTTAATCAGTACCAGCCCATACAATAACCAATACTTAGGTTTAAAATATTTCAATATGTTGCCTGCAAATCTAAAGGAAATTCATGATTACAATACATTCAAAAGGCATCTTATTGAACAAACTATTTACAGTTTGAATGAATTCAAATAATTCTCATATTTTTTCTTTGTTTATTATTTTATTTTATTTATTTTTTATCAGTTTAAAGTTTTGATGGTATTTTAAATTATCGCTTGCTCTATGGTTTACATTCTTATGAATATTTATTGTTGTTGATGATTTGTTTGTTTTGCCTGTCATCAATTTTTATAATCTTTTTAATGTTGTATTGTCATTCCTACATACGTTTTGTATTAATGGAAATAAAATATTTGAATTTTGAAATTTTGATTTATTTAAGGCGTTAAAACCGTATAAAAGTAGAGAATATGCGAACTCCAGTTGTACGAACTTGTATGAAACATTGCGCGAGTAGCCGCGCGATTCACTCCCCGCCCGGCAGCTCGCGCACCTCAACCTTCATCGCACCCTTGCGCAGCGAGAGTGCGTATATTGAATCCCTTTTCATACTGTACCGTAAGGGTTGCTCATACCAAAAATTGTTCGTAATAGGACCAATGGTGCTATCAAAAAAGTTTAAGTAGATAATTTTTGGGCCCTTATCTGAGGAATAATATAAAATTTAAATGAATTCGATATATTAAATACTTAAAAAATTTCACTTTTTCGAAAACCTTTCCCCAATCCCGCCCCCATGGTCTGATTTTACCCATTAACGATCTTGAGGGAGATTTTATACCCTTAAATTTTATATATCAATTTCAAAGCAATTTCTGTAGATTACGGCAGTTATCGTGTCCACAATAAAGTGTTATAGATCGATAGATATATAAAAATTTTAACTGAGGGTGGTTTTGGATTCTAGGGGATGTGAAACGTGAAGACATGTCGAAATTTACCGGAAGTCATGACACTGTACCCATTGCAATAGGTAAGTTTTCCAAAGAAATCTACCTAAAACAAAGAATAGAACCTGCGATTTCTAGTGTTATTTGTTAGAAAACTATAGCGAAATTTATCGAGAAAAAAAATGTAAATTTTACTTAAAGATAGTAAAAGAATCATGTAATGTCTTTTTTTGTGAGCGGTCAGCTGTCGCCGCATCTGTCGAAAAATAACATCCCCAAATTGTTTTTTTTTACCTCGTCTACCGTCTTTTTTGCCGTCTTTTAAAGAGGGAATGGACTTGAGACACGGTGTTTATTATTAATATCTTAAAATATATAATATTATACACCTACCTAGATAAATATACAAACAACATATTTGTTGTTGTAACAGTCGAAGTAATAGAATATAACATTGTATTGTATCGATTTATATAACATTTATTTCGTCAATTAGAGGACGTCGGTTCCTGCGAAATTGAACATTCAATAGGCATGAGAAAGAATAGAATAGTGACCCCCCCCCACCCCCCTAAAAAAAGCAAAATGCCAAAGAATCAGCTTCAATGTCGATTGATATGTAAAACCATCATCAGCGGGCGGTCAGCCGTGGCAAGGAAATAATCGCACACATGACTTTGGCGCTTTGTTCGTCCGACGATTTGTTGATAATAAAGAGGGTAGTCCTTTATTTGGGTAGGGGAGCGCCGGGGCTATGCGCTTGACACTCACACCTGTGAACTTTAACGAACTTCCATAAATCACTTATAGATGGCGCGGAATATTGATGAGTGTGTATGCACACGGCGGGCACTAATACTAGCAAACGCGAAATATAATCCGCGGTGCTGTGTAGAAGGGCTGTTTTTTTGATATTTTTATTTTATTTATTCGAGTACAAAATAGCGATACGTTAAAATATTTTTTCATTTTTTATTTTTTCTCCTTTTCTCCTTAAGTCTTCGGGAATGGTCTGTGCACAACCTATATATAATTAAGTAGGCAAAATAAACGTACTGTGAATAGATAATAGTTATTTCGTATTTATGTAGATACAATTAAAATTGGTTCAAGATTAATATGCAGGAAAAAAAATAAACTAAAAATAATCATAACCTAAACTGGAATTTAAATAAAATCCGGATCATAATAAAATAAAGACAATTATAGTGTAATTTTAATATCGGTACTCTTCTATTTTTATTAGGCTAGTGAATAATATAAAATAAAATATGTATTAAACATAAAGAAGATTTATTTTTATGTACCTATTTTGACCCTTAATATTTTATCATAATTTTCATGTGTTTATTACTTATATTGACTATTATTTATTTGTACAACTTGGACGTAACCGCATACAGACGTTAGTTTTTTTTCTCGGAAATCACGAATTTGAATATGACGTCAAAAAAAATTTATTTATTGTAAGTACATTCTATATGAAAAATAATGTAGAAATAAACCCTAGATTAACTGGATGTATCGCCTACTTTGGCCAACGAACTCGGATCAATGCGATGCTTTTCACAATATCAGTTTCACGCGGTTAGATTGTCAAATCGCATAAATTCACACAGTCAATTGGTGGTTCGTTTTTTTTTTAATTCGATTATGCCTGCGATGAACCGCATTTCAATGGGCCAGTGAATAGCGGATGACCCACTTGTTTGTACGGTTTCAAAAGAAAAACGCACTCAAAAGGTGCGACACCGATATTTTTGGGTTCGTTAGCTCTTTTTTGATCATTCCGCGCAGTAAAGGGTTGCTCGTCATATCATTCTTTGTCACCCAAATAGCTTTTTGACGTCGTTACTCTTCCCTATCGATTTGTGGGAATTCGAGGAACCGACTTCTTAAGTATTTTTTTACAGAAGTAGAAGTTATTTATTTATTTATTATTTTTATGTACATGTACCCACCAAATTGTCAATTTTTAAGCAACGCTACCATCACATTAACGTTATAATGAAATTCATACAATACATTTATACACTGATTTGATGAGTCTTGCCTACTTTATTAGACAATGTCCGTGCTAAGAAAACAGCGCTAAAAAAAATCTTGTATCAACGTCAGTGCATCCGTTCATATACATAAAACTTACATAGAAAGTATTAATAAAAACTTACTTAATACTTATACATATATACGAGTAAAGATATAAATAAAAAAATATACATAATAAATACACATAGAATTATTTATTACAACACAGCGATACAATAAAATAGCACTCTAATACTACATTTATATGGCCGGAAAAATTTACCCAATATAAATATGGTTGAAAACATCAAATCAATAAAATATGTGTAATGTGAAGTATGCCTGCCTTATTTTTGTTTTTATATTGCGAGTACGTTCATTAAATAAAATCCAATAAAAAAATATTATAACAGTTAAGAAACTTTGGGTCTATAAACCCGTCCAATGAAAGCTGTCAGTTTTTAAATTAATCAAATACTATATGAATCCTATGATCAGCCTTATTTATTCGCTTTCTTTAAGAAACAAGGATATCTACCATAATATAAATATTTATTTTTTATTTAATAATAGTATAAATTAAAAAGAAGCAAATAAAAAAATGTAAAATTTATTTTTAATTTAAAATGTAAATTTTTCACTTCTGTAAACATTGTTTTTCCTAGTTATGGTTTTTTTACATTATTATGTCAAAATTGACAATTTTGTGGAATTCTATATCAATATTTGAAATTAATTACAATTTGCTTTGTTTTTTTACTTATTTTATACAGGACCTCTCGAGACCATTGCAGATAAAAAAAATCAGTTAATAGGTCCTTCGATTTAAAATATGATATGTAAGGACATGTCAAAATTCATCGTGGTTTCCGCTCGCGGGGTCATTGATCGCGCGCCGGACAAGACTACGATTAAGGGACGAAATATTTCTTACTCGTAATAGGGAACATAAACACCTCCTTATGTCCTAATCATACATTTTTTTCTGTAAATAAATGTAGTACATTTTGTACGACATACAGGTAATACTGTTTTATACTAAGTATCGTAACCTATGTATTTTTATAGAAATTCTATCTATTCACGTAAAAGGCATGCGTTCAAAACATAGTACATATATTGAGAGATGTATAAGTGTGGAAATGGATATATTAAATTCTATACATCGCTATTTTAGTTACATTTTTAAGTAAAAATATCCGTGAACGTTAACTACACCACTGGACGCTAGATCGCTACGTAATGTCAATTTGCGTTAAAATTTTGCCGCTCGCTTGGTGTATGTTCAAGAGGAGGCATTTTGAATTTTGGTTTGCGCTTGTTTGCACTGCGCTAAACTCACAAAGACGCGCATTTACATAGTCTGTTTTATGGATATTACATTATTTTATATTTCCCAATATAAATAAAAGAAAAACGAACATTTTTTAAATATAGGTACAATAATAAATCTATAATTTACACTAGCGCGTAACTAAGCAAAAAACAAAAATGTAAGTATAACCAGGAGACTTGTTCCCAGTGGTAGAAGCCGAAGAGCCGGGCTTGCCTAAATTTTTTTACAAAACCGCGATACGGCTTGCCTACTGTACAAATGTGGGCACGCCACTGCTTGTTTTATATGCGATTTTGAAAATATAATATACTGTATTCCATAATGGTAGATTTTTGCCTGTTGCGAAGTGTGAATTTTCTACGGGATTTAGCCTATGCTTTTTTGTAAAACGGGCACGGTTAATGGACAGTTTTATAGCTTTCGATTTTTTTTTTTTTAATTAAGTTTTAAAAAAGCAAAAAAAGTTTTAAAGCAGCTGTCAATGCCACCAGCCGAGCCTCGTTTTGACCTTAACGCGGGCGAAACGGTTATCAGAAGCTATTAAATAATAATTGAATTTTCTTCGCCGCCACTGGTGATTCTAACGCCTCGGGGGCACTGTCTACAACTACCCTAACCAGACAATACCCTAACCACTTCTTCCAAACAATTCTTATTCCAATAATCTAATATATTTTAGGACAATTTTTTTTTAAAAAGCCGTACCATATACAATTATTCTGAGCCCTACTCAACTAGGCCAAATGTGCCTGTGGTAGAGTCAGAGGAGATGGTAGTAATAAAGCGTTAAAAATGGTGTGAGCTTGTGCGGATTCGAACCGTTTAGAAAATCGATGATTCAAATGTATTGACACTTTTTGTTTTTTAAATAGTTCAATTTGTAAGGTACTTGCTACTACTCACTGTTTTTGTGTAATTTAATTTAAATAAAATTACATTTCATAATTAAGAACCTATTATTTCAACAAAATATTTTCTACTAATTTTAATTTAAACATTTATGTATGATAAAATGGACAATTAAATATAATTAAATCAAAATATTGATCAATTTAAGGATGTTTATAACAACTGCTTTTCAGCTAAATATTTAATCTACCACCTCATTGTAAATTAGTCTCACACCAATTACTTATTAGGAAATTGGTATAAGTATAGATTTTTTAAAGTTTTAACTCTTCTGAGAAGATAATTCTAAAAAAATAAATGACATAAAATATTTTCAAATGTTGAGAAGCGCTGTTGTCGAGGACAGGCCGTTCAAATATTGTCTTACTAATTTTGTATTTATTAAATTTCAATTTATGAAACGCTAAGCACACATTGAACATCCCAGTTATGACTTCTACTAAAGGTACTCTATACCTAGTATATACATAATTAAGTTCTACATAGACATGCTATCTAAACCGAATTTTAAAATAAATCGGGAACTACTTTTTTTTTTTTTTTTATAAGTTCTTTATTTATAAACAAAATACATATTTAATTTGTTTGTTCACAAAACCCTTGCGGGTTTTTATGTGAACTCATTCGTTCCTAATTAACCTTATTTAATAAAATTTATACATACAAAACATATTCAATATTCACTTAAAACACTTTACTTCACTTAACACTTAGAATCTGAGTTACGTCGTATTTTTTTTTTATCTACCTAGGTACCTTAACTGCTCCTTTAAGTGCGAGTTCATCAAGGTACGTTTGACGCCTTTTATTATTTGTATGCAATCTATCCTCGTTCCTGAACCGTCTATCTATCCGTCAATCCGTCTGTTGCAATATTCAACTCGAAAAGTACAAATGCGAAAAAGTTGAATGTTTGTGTGTAGATTGGTACTTTTGGTCAACCATAGGCGTTTAGATCACATCGGAGGCTGTCCGGATAATATAGATATAGAATATTAAAATCAACAAATTTTTAGTAGTAATTAATGAAACGGCTGCGGTAATTATTTGTATTGCTGGCCAGTTAAAACATATACGAGTATGCGCGCAAATATAAGAATGTTCAATGTCACATTAATCCCAACCCAACCCCAACCTCGCTCCCGAATGTATTTTTCTATTGTATTAAGTTTGGAGGAAACTTTAAATTTTAATTGTCTTTTTTAATTGTAATTTTACTTCTATGTCAGCTGTTGTTTCCTGAAATAAATAAATTATAATTATTATAAATTAACATATTACGTCCGTGTTGTTTCATTACTAGCCGCCCGTCAAAATTTACAAAAAATAAATAAAATGGAGTTAAACTTTACGATGAATTGAAAGAATGTCATGAGATAAGATAAGATAAGATATTTTATTTCCGAAAATACATTATTGTACATAGGAATGACGTATAATTTACAACAATTAGGTAACAAAAATACACGATTAAGATAGTAATTACACATGTAAATTTTCTAAAAAGAAAATAAACGAATTTAGATAAACATGAATAATACTGGAAGAGGTCGAAGGACCTACGCAGGAAATAACAAAAACAAAAGAAAATAAAACACGATTAAGCTAACATAACAAAAAAAAAGAAAAAAAAAAGTTGTAAGGTGATATCTGCTTGCATCTTTACAACAGAAATAATACTAAAATTCTTTTACACTGTATAAGTTACGTTCCAATTAATCATAAAGACAATATTTCCCATGTTATAAGATTTATATATATTTTTTACAATTGTATGTTTTTTAATTTTAATCTATTCAGACCCTAAAAATAACCCACTATCGATATCCAAATCGTACATCAAATGGGCTAAAAGTGCAGCAGTCACCAACGGAGATAGGAAATTAAGCAACCCACCACGAGTCGTTACCACATGCGCGAGTAGTCTGGGTGGGAGATGCATTTAATGACGCCTGTAGGGCCTAGCTGTAAGACCCCAGGTATTTGTTTAATAATTTACTACTGCTAAATAATGTATAGAAGCGGTGTATGGTTGTCTAAGCACTTTTTTAGTATGAATATTTTTTTTTTCGTGAGTTCGGTTTAGATCAACAAAAGGAGTGTCCTAAATTTAAAAACACCCTCTATATAAAAATATATATTTAATCGGTGAACTACCCCGGTCGGTACCTACCTACATTATACTACGCCATAAAAGCACATTCACGTGTATGTCTAGGCGAAGTGGTTCTGATACGCGGAGGTCCCCGGGCCCCGGGTTCGAGTGTCCTCTCGACCACAAAACGCTCCTAAACGTTACTTAAACATTCCAATTAGCGAACGTTGCCAGCCAGCCCTCTATTTCGGCCCCCGCTACCCCTCTCTCTCTCTCTCTCTCTCTTTCTTTCTCTTTCCCTCCGGTGGGGATCGAAAATTGTTTGAAATTTGACGAGTGATAGCCACTCCACTTCATGCGATACGATACCGGAACGAAACAGGGACTTTCAAATCTGAACATTTATTTCTTTATCCTAAAAATGTTTTTTTTAGAAATAAAGAATTTTTTATAAAACGGGAATGGCTATGACACCCTGTAGTTATCATTAACTGCTTCTATACGTTGTTTTATAGTAGGAAATTATCTAATCAGTATTTGCTGTCTTACAACTAGGCTATATAGGCGACAATAATGGCATGTGATGGGTTGCTTCATTTCCTATCTCCTGCGGTACTTTTAGGCCATTCAATTTGTATTTTAGATGACCATAGAGGCGACAGTGTGCTACTTTTTAGACCTCAGTAGATTAAAATAAAAAAAAACATACAATGGTATATCGTAACCGTTTTTCAAATCATCATAAATTCTTCAAAAGTAGTCAAATTAAATAAAAGTTGTTGAAAGGACACTGCTGACTTTAAGTTCATCCTTTATATATTGTCACCGATAATCACTCTTTGATAAATATTTTTGAAAGCTAATCGATAGTTTCCGATAGTAATCGATGGTAGCGTCTCTAAGTCAAAATTTATATTTTATTTTATTATAAATATCCATACAAATTAATATTATTAAATGTGTGATACTTTAAAGCATTTTATTGATTCCCAGAGAAGAAAAGTACAGTTTGTGTGGATTAGTAACACCTCACTAGGCAAATGCCTGTGTCGAGCTGTTATCTATTTGAAATATATAAGTAGAAGTAATTAATATGTGGCGCAGAAGTTTTAATACGTGGCAAAAAAAAAACGAAAAAGACCTTTATTTATAACACGGTACCTAATTTTTTTTTTTATTTCTACAATAATTATTTTTGCACCGCGAAACTATACCTTCATTTCGTTATGAAAGGATTTTCTGTGATGCTCAAAAGAGCTATTTTATAGACGTTTTCTCGTTGAAAATAAATTCAAATATTGCGATATATTGCTTGCCTTCAAATTGATAACCTCGCGTACGAAAGGCAGTCGGTAATGCATTTAAAAACGCGACCCTAACAACATAATTTTATGAATAGAAAATGAATGTAAAATCTATTAACATAATGAAATGAAGGGAAATGTAAATTTACAAAAAATATATATACCTACCTTATATTTGATTAAAATAAATTACACTTTTTAAAATATACTTTGTAATAAAATTTATATTAATATTTAAAATTTTGTGATATTATTTTTAATCAATGATTCTTTCTGTTAATGTAAAATTTAATATTGCTGCATTACATTGTATTCTATTTTTTTATTGTATTTTAGGTATTGTATTGTAAAGACATTCCTATACATGTGATGGAAATAAAGATTCTTATCTTATCTTATCTTATTAGATACCTAGTATATAGACCAAATACTTTATGAATTTGAAAACCCCTCTGTGTTTAAGTTAACACGTCGCTTACGTCATAAGTCATGCGTTTTTACCCGAGGGAATTTGAAATTAATGCTCACACGCGCTCTATTGTGAAAAGCGTAAAGTTCGGGATTACGTAATATTTCTGAACGATTTGTTTTCCTAGAGTATGTTTGAAAAGTGTTAAATATTACGAAATTGCAGTCATAGTGTTAAAAGTGACAACAAATGTTGGGTAATGTCTTCAGTAATATTAAAGTATTTAAGCTTAGAGTTCCGGATGACGAAACTGTGCCTGCCTTTTAGTGTTAGTGCCATATGCGCGAACTTTGAAGTGACATATAAAAAATATGCTTTTTTATGAGGCGGATACTCGCGACAAGCGTGTGCGGATAAAATATAAGCGCGAAATCGAGGGTTTTTATAATTACCACAGAGACCTTGGAATTCATTTTATTTTATAAAGAAACCGTAAATAATATGTAAAAAAATATTTTTTTTAAATTAGCACCTGTCAATAAAATTCCTACCTTCACCCAAAAAATAGCTTAAACTTAATTAAATTAAGTATTTTTTTCTCAAAATCTATTGCTATACGTTCAAGGATAATTTTTATAAGCCGTAAAATTACTTATTCTTCAAACTCATCAAAATTTAAAAACTTGAAAGCAAACACTGGGCCGCTCTTAAGTGTAAACCGAATTATGCACACAGACGGATCCGTGAAGATTTTTTGTTCTCGTTTCCAATGGAAAAAATATCTAAATATTGTAATATTGTAAATATTGTATCTAAATATTGTAATATTTGATGAATGTAATAACCTAAATAAGAAAAGAGATAAAAGCTTACGGAAAAAACGATGTATAACTTTATAATATAAAAAAATGTATAACTAATTATACATATAAAGTGTAAAAAAAAGGAAAACGGATTGTAAAATGAAATAATTTAACAATACAAGGAAAAAATATTTCACTTCTAGCTTGGTCAATATTAAAACCACTAGAAATGCCTTATTATGAATTTTTCAATATATTACCAAAATGTAAGTGGTTTAAGAACCAAAACAAATAAGCTTTTTCATAGTACCTTATATAGAGTACTCTTTTGTAGTATACCATAAACCTTATTCTTTGTAAAGACTATACTAAATTTCATATTCTCGTTATGTATATTCCTCAACCCCTCCCACTTTCCAATAATAATTATTTATTGTTTATTATGAAAACCAACAGTACAATATATAAGAAATGGTACATACTATCGTGTAAAAATTTGACAGGTTTTCAGGTACAGAAATACATAAAATGGTTTAAATTAAATTACACTCGCACTAGCGTATTATATATATACGAGTATATATATTTTTCACTTATATTATTTAGAAACATGAATAATTCAAACTGTCAAAGGCCAAAAGAAAGAAAATGATGTCTAAAGATTACTATTTTTTAGCTTTACTCATTTAATCTGCTTGCTAAATTTAGAGTTTTCGCAACTCAAGATATAATGGGTATAAACAGCGAAATAAAACATGATTACAATTAATATTATAGATAACATATGGCCAGCGAGTATAATTCCCAAGTTAACAGATTATTATCGTGTAATTGTTATATAAATATAAAAAATAATGAAATGAGTGTGCGAGAGTATGGAAGAAGTATGAGAGAAGTGTGTAGGTAGGATAGTGGTAAGTGGAATGTTGATATATTAGAATGAGTGACAAGCGCACATGCAACTATTATTGCCTTTATGTTCTGATTGTTTTGTTTCCTGAAATAAATAAATATTTCCAACTAAACTAAAACTGTTTTTGTGATGACGCTCACTCTCGCGGTCACTCTGAAAGTCTTGCAAAGTATATATTTTTTTAAACATATTTATTAGCCGCGGCCGCGACCCCGCGTTTGGCCGGCCCTGACATCGGATGCGATTTTTTCCCAATTTCAACGGACTCTTTTCATGAGTCGCGCCAGAGAGACCGCTTTATGACACGATTTGATATAACAACCCATAAATGCTTCAGCACTGTTCGGGCATGCCTAACAGCATAGAGTGCCGATATGGCATTTATTTTATCAACGAAACGGTTGGGGGACTCTGATGATATTAATGAGCGCATATAATTCTGTACCTTACACTACTGCTGAAACCTTAAGGGGCTCTTCCCGATGGAACTTGGTGTTGGTAAATTATAAAAAAAATAATAGTGATAAAAACATTTTTAAAACAAGCTTTTAAATGAAAAAAAATCGTAGTAAAAATATGGTGTTAGCAACCATAAAGTATGGTTGATGTATTGACAGCAATATTTTTTGTTCGAGTTATTCATCGATTATTGTTAAACTTACTTCGTCACAAGTAC
This sequence comes from Neomicropteryx cornuta, assembly GCA_020383195.1. Lineage (NCBI taxonomy): Eukaryota > Metazoa > Arthropoda > Insecta > Lepidoptera > Micropterigidae > Neomicropteryx > Neomicropteryx cornuta. The sequence continues at coordinate 1,412,109 of JAHKQU010000030.1, forward strand.
CATGATTTTTGATTGCCTTTAACATAATATCTAGCTACCTATTGCTACAGTAATTTTTGCAAACTGCAAATTTCACGATAGCTGTTCAGTCACACCGCCATTTTGATTTGAATCACACCAAAATAAAATGGTAACTAGTAAAAACAACAAATTATCCTGGTTGCTGCCATCAAATTTTCAGGTAATTTCGTTTTATTCAGCTGTTTTTGCTGTCATTACCATTTTTTTTTCAGTGTGATGTGTTTAGTGATTTGGTATCAAACTAACACGCAGCAGGGTTACATATGAATCTTATCTGGTTGTTTTGAGAGTGCCGTCGGCGAGTGGAAATTCAATTAGTGACAGGCAGCCAAGCGCGAATTCTCATTTGTCCGAGTGCATCCAAACAATATGCCAATCGAGTGTTTAAAACACCCGCACATACCTACCCGAAAATTCTAGAAAACCTTTCTCTATGTTCAAAACTATGTTTATTTTACTGCGATGCAATCAAAATTAACAGTTATAATGTATCAAATTCTATGTGGTTCAATACATTTTAATAGCATATAGAACACTTCACATTATTCAAATTATTCTTTTTTTTATTAAAAACATATTAATTTTCTGAACACTGGAGAAATATATTTTTGTCTGTATAACTTAGTTTTTCTTATTTTTCAATTCTATTTTTCTGCTCTCTATTTTATCACCGTCTGATATAATAATTAGCTTATATTTATAATTAATTTTATAATTACATTTTTAATTTTCAGATTGAGGCAATAATAATTTAATTGGGGCAATATTTATTAATTTGGTTTACCATTTATTTTATCAAAACCTAATATCATTTATAATTTATTACCTATTTTATATTAATAACTTATTGTCAATTCTTGTGTTTATATTGAAATTTTATAAATATATAAATTTAATAAAACATACCAACATTTGTCCCTGGATCTAATAGCGTCATGTATATATATACTCGTATATATATATCAGTCACTAAGTGTCACATATCATCATAGAAGTCTGATTAGATTCACAATTTCTTTGTTTATTACCTACTAATATATTTCTGAATGAATAACAAGGCCGCACAGTACCTATCACATCAAAGGTGATTTATAAAGTTAACCTAGATCAAAGCATTTCGGCTGAATAGTCTTATCGTAATATAGCGATCTTCACAATCGTATGCGCGAAATGGACGCACACCAGCGACGATATATGACCCCTATCAATGTGTTACGATTTTTTTAGCTTTATTATGATCGATTGTGTCTTTATCGCATTTTCTACATTCTATCGAATTAATGTTTTGTTCACGTATGGCGTGCATGAAAACCTATACAGCATGATCACAAAACTATAGATATATCATTGTCCAACTTCACTGAAAAAAAGATTTTACAAAACGATTGTTTGATTAAAAAATTGCACCAGCAGACTGATTATTGTTAAATCATTTTTGGTTAGATTTACCATATTTCTTTCTATGGCAACAAGATACTATCGTTAAAAAATATTTTAGCAAAAACATTTTGCTATGATAACAAAACAATTTGGCGTCGTAGGTGAACAGCTGACGAAATAAACGGACGTTATTATGACATATTTCAAAATGTGCACTTATTTTACTATTTTGTAAGCGTATTAGATGCATTATATTATTTTATTTATAATTATTGTTGTAAATAAAAAAAAATTTAGGATACACAGCTTCAAATTGTTCAATCTCTTTTATCTCTTGCTCTCGCACAATATTTATGAATCTCGTATAATTAATTTGTATAAATCTGAGTGTTCAGTGTGCCTCTAGTTAAATTTTCAGTTGTACATTTTGTTATGAAAATTTTGTCTTTTTTAGTTTATGAACAGTCGGCTGAAGATCTATCTTTCTATAATTGATTACATCATCATAGCATCCATAAAGGTAATGTAAACATAAATGTATTGTTTATGTAAACAATAATAAATAAATAAACACCCCCTTAAGTCTTCGGTAATGCTCTTGAAACATTCCTGTATAATAAAGACTGGTGGTTTCCTGAATAAAAATAAAATAAACCACGATGCGAGAATATTCTCTAATTTTTAACCACCACAGTCGCAAACTATATCGAGTACTGGACTACGGCCTATGTGGACTACATAAGTGAACGAAGGACACCATTTATACGATTCTGACCTACAAGCTGCCTCCGAAAAAAAATTTGCTCGATGACCGGAAAGGTGTACTCTATAACGGCTCTTAAAACACAAACCGCGGCCTACCATTTTATATGCAACGTTGATAGCATTTAGTCGTTTGTAAAAAAAGGAATTGGTTTTTTGAATACTTTTTTTTAAAATAACAAGAAAAAACATATATTTTCAGTTTCAAATTTAAAAACTAAAACAATAAACTCCAATTTTAGTCGATTTTTGTTATTTTAAGTTGTTATACATCTTAAATCGTTTAGATAAATCCCTCCTCCACCATTCTCATCATAAAACTATATTTATTTTATATATGATGTTTCGGAAGCGGGTGACTTCAAACAATGCTATTTCAAATACAAGGTGATAATAAATTAGATTACTCATATATCTTATGGATAACTCTTCTAAAGTCTTTGAAATCTGTAAAATTCGCATTTGTATATATAGCCTTCAGGTATGTAGGCGCCTTAGGCTTGCAAGACAGTTTCGAAACACCGTGTACTCGTCAAACGACATTGGCAACGGATGCCACCAAATATAACCAGATAGTTGATATTATTATGTTGTTTTCGCTTGTTATCATCCGATAACATTAGCTGGTAAATTTCACAAATAAAAGCAGATCTGATAATGACGAGATAATTTCTCTTTAAAAGGATTTCAACGAAATACTACTGAAGGTCATTTTAAAGATTAAATCTGACTAGGGTGTAATGTTTGACCTTATTTCCTGTAATACCCATGAAATTTAAAATTTAATGTTAGTAACAGTTAAAAAACACAAACCAGCTTATATTTGTGTTTATTTTTTGATATAATTCATTGACAGTTTTTTCATGTTAAAATGAGACTTAATATTTATAGAAGTATAAGATGGCATTAATAATAATTATTGCTTGACATTGACAGACTATTAAAAAAGGAACATTTGAAATCACACAAAATTCACAGCTCGAAACCCATTTTGACAATGAGCTGTCAGTTGTATGAACGCTTTATTTATAAAATTTAATTTATTTGTTACACATATTATAAATAAATTTTAGCTTTCTACACTTCTCCATATAAACATTAACCATGTCAAATCTCACACTCCTCCGTGCGCGTATTATACTTAAGAAGGGGTACAAAGTTTTCCCTTCACGTATTAATATGTAGATTTCGGCCATTATATTTTATTGTTAACTAAATAAAACAAACATATCTACGTAAAATCTAATACAAATGAAAATATAAAAATTTTAGTTAAATCTAAAAATAAGTATAAGAACAGCATTTACACAAAAATAAAAATGCTAAAAAAAACTGTAGAAATAAACACGTAAAAATAATAAAAAACACTATGAGATATAGACATAACAGACATCAAAAAAACATCATTTAGTGATATTTATAAGGTAGATCTAAGAAACAAAACACGTATTTAAGGTAATCTATTTTAATAAGCTTTACATGAAAACTCCGTTTTCCAACTACTTTTAGAAATACCGACCTAAAACCAGGGTGTAGTAGCCACAGGTCATACATTTCAATATAGGATTTCACTTGATATGAAGGTACATAGATAAAATTTCTTCTTGGAACTTAATTTTTTAAACGCAACGCTTATAAGATATATGTACCAAAAAATACATATATGTTTTAAGGTTTGTAATCGCCGCCTTGTTGCGATGAACCAGATAGGTTATAATCAATAATTTATTTTTATTTGATTAAATGTTATCATTACTTTTATGGATGCGTTACAGGCGCCAATGAATAATTCATAAAACAAAATTAATTCCGTGATATTAAACTTTTTGAGATCTGAACCTTTTAATTTGTACCTATAATCTCTCCCATCTAACTGCTGCAATTTACTATAATTACATTGGAAAAAATATTTTTGCAAATCGTTTGGTTGTTTAATAATTTGCACCCGCAGCAAGAAATTTGCTAATCGAACGTAAGTGTATAAAATAGTTGTACATACAGACTGATTATTGTTAAATAATTTTTGTTTAGATTGGTCATATTTCTTGCTATGGCAGTGAGAGACGTTGTTAAAAAATATTTTAGCAAAATCATTTAGCTATGATAAAAAATTTGGTAATCACAACCGTAATATTTTTTTGTTTTTACTTGTTACCATTTTAATTTTCTGTGATTTAAACAGCAAACAAAAATTAGTGTACCGATAGCTAGATATTATGTTAAAGGTAACTAAAAATTATGTTACTTACGCTGAGAATTATGGTACTCGCAACTTTAACAATAATCCAGGTCCCTTATCACGAGAAATTTATTTTCCTTTTTTTTTTATTTCCCTAACCACCGAAAATAAAGGGACAAAGGGATTTTTTTCGCTTCGCTAAAAACATTTCAATTCAAAAACAATTTATTTTAATTGAAAGAAAATATTTATGTTTTGAGAATGCCATTTTTTTTAGCATTAACTTGAGAAACCTACACTAGTAATATGTATTTCAGTTATTTCGAATTTTCTTATTTGAGATATTTCTTGCGGGTTTGTTTAATGATACCAAAACTTAAAAATGTAATAGAATTTGTATATTAGTGTGTGTATTACATACTTTGAACATGAACGCTAGAATATCTACACTACATATATAGACAAATTTAAAAGTATCAATTCGCAATCACAAATTATTTGTTGAACCTGTCTAATCTCAAAGATAATTATGCCTGCCAACAATAAATTATCGAAAAGACAGGACAAGACATCGATCAAGATAATAGTTCTAAATTAAGATATGAATATTTCGATATTGAGCCATTCCATCGCATACCAATTTGTGTGAGCGGTATGAAATTATAATTCAACGATTAATCCATTGTATCCGTTGCGGTCAATGCCGAAAACTAAAACCTGCATCAAAACCATTCCCGATAAAATATCCAGCTAATTGGTCCTACGATTTAGAGTATTATTTGTAAAGAATGTATATCAAAATTCATCAAAGTTTTCGCCAAAAAAAAATATACTTTAGGTGATTATAATAAACGAATCATGTGCTATTATATTTTTTTAGGTGATTGTTTACCTACTATTTATTATTTTTATTTTTAAAAATTGACAGTTTTTTATGTTAAATCATTTTTTTGAACCCAGATTTTTATTAAATTCGATTAAGAATAAATTAAGCCCTGTTCTGCATTTTTTATCAATTGTTTTTTTTAATGTTTTATTTTTTATATCTACATTTTATATGTTATATCTAATTATTTTATTAAATTGCTCTTGGGTTGTGAAAAATTTTGTTTAGTTTGCTAAAAAATGTTTTATGTTATTATTATGACTTATTACTTATTGGCAGGTTGTAGTTTTTTATATTTGTTAATTTTTCTTTAAGGTTTTGTGAAGGATCTTAATTTTATTGTTAAATTTTCAAAAAGGGTTATAACTGTTGAAACTGTTTTCTTTGTTTCTTAGGTAATTTCCTGACTAAGGTTATTACTCACTCCCTGAGCGTTTGTTGCCAATTAATTTTTTATCGCCTTTTTTTTATTTATTTCGGGTGCCAGACATATTCTCAAATTTAAACCATTTTTTTGGCTTTTAGCCTTTTATTACAAAGTCGACTATTTGACGATAAATATGTGAATTTTGTGGCAAATTTGTCTCTCATGCTTACTCCATTTGAGGGGGTGCAGAGGGGGTTACACACTATAAATTCAAGCTTTATGTAAACAGCGATATTTTATTAAATTGTTAGCTTTAAAATATTTGAAAATTTAAACTGTTGTTACTGCAAGTTTTTTCTTGGCTAGCGAATTGTTTCTCTTTGTGTTAATGTTATTTTATATTCAGCTTATTTATTCTTCGTGTATTTATTGTAGTTAAATGTTTTTTTTCCTTTATATCTAGCTTAAATATTGTATGTAAATTTAATACGCAAATTTGCCAATATTTTGAGTTTCTGGCAACCAAAACCATGTTTTTGCCAGAATCCATTTAATGTAATATGTATAAAAAAAAATATCTATTCCCTAATTATTGACTGGTGAATCTGCAAAATGGCGAATGAGAGAATTCCATGCTTACGCACTAATCATAATTAATCTCATTGAGGTAATGAAAATTGTTAAGTCCGCTATCGTCCGTTACACCAACAATATTTTTCGCTTTTTTACGACATCATATCAGATAGACCGTCGATAACACACGAGATATGCTTCGAAAATTATCTAAACGACTCTTCGTCAATTTTAAATTTAAATAAAGATGCTCCGAGAAATTTTATTTTTCATTTATTTTTATTTTATTGGGTCAAACTACAGCATATTCACATGAACATAAATGAACAAAACAATGACATAATGGTGCCATGAACATTTTTAAACCCATAGTTTAAATTAAAGTAAATGAAAAAAGAAAAATATATACAGAATGTCCCAAGACCATTCCCGAAGACTGCGTTAACTGGAGGACGTTGTGTGACCTAATGAGTAAGAAACAATATAAAAAAAAAACCTCCAAATTTATTATATTTTTGAAGAGATTTTTCGATAATGACCATGACACCGTTACAGCGTACAGCAACAGCTGAACGCTTACAACGACCCATTACATGATCTTTTTACTATTTTCACGTGAATTTACATTTTTTTTTTCATCCAACGTTCAGCTTAATTAATTTTAATATAATTTAAGTATTATAATTAAAATATTTATTATATTCATAAAAAGTGAAACAAACTACAAGATATTTTAGATATTATAATCATTAAAATAACATAAACAAATATTGTAATAACTTGAACTTATGACTAATGTCTAAAAATTTTGTTTATTTGATGCTTAACTGTTTAGGAATTTTTATTGTATATTATAATTTAATTATTTTTTGTTTTCAATATCCGTTTGGCCAATATTCAGGGCTGTATTGTAAAAGGCTCTAAAATTTAGAAAAGTCGAAATTCTAATCTAATTTATGTTGTTATAAGAATTAACTAAAAGTCTTTCATACATAGTTTTGTAGGACAATTGGAGAATGGAATGATCTCCATAGGTCCGTATTTGAGACTATTTTGTGTTTCTAAGGCTGTTTTCAAGCGTAGGCTGCCAATTGCTAAACATTAATATTTCCTCAACAATGTCACGAAAGAAATATTATATTTATAAATATTGCATTTATTTATTTAATCAAGGAACAAAGTGTAGAAGGGGTATAGAGAAAATTAAGATACATAGGAATAGTTTTACTTTTAGTTCAAAAACTTTACGTATAATATATAAGTACTTCAAACGACTGGTATTTGAATTTCAAAGAATTTAAAAAAAAGATATATTTTATAAATTGATTCGTTTTGCGTTTTGGTTTCTACCAATGTAGGGATGTATTTTATGGCAGGCGGTTGGTATAATGTTCTGTTTTTATTAATGTATGTCGAGGGCTGTAAAAAACAATCTCTGCGCGTAATCGAATCGAAGAGCTAACGGTTATGGGGTCGATAAAATAATTGGGGCGCATTTTGGTCCCGCGTATCTAAGATCAAAGCGCAATTGTCTTTACCGTGCGTCTGGGGTGAGTGGAGACGCGAGCGAGGGACCGCGTTGAAAGGCCCAGTCCCTGAAGACGGACAATGAACAGGAAGCGAAACGTAGACGCCCTGGCAGATGCGGAGACGGCGCGCGGCAGATGTTCGAGCGCGTCTTGCGCCAGCCCTGGCCGTCGGCATGTCTCGCTAGGATCCGCGACACCTCGACTCGGACCGCGGACGCTCTGATCATCACGAGGACACGACAACAGCACAGGAACCAGCTTATTATGACGCACGAGACAGAAAACCGTATTTTTCGAGCCAACGTAACACACTGTTTTTGATCATGCTAATATCAACCTTATGGTATCATCGATAGTGATGACTTACGGCCTTTAAATTATCTCTAAAATATTATCCACTATATGCAATTTGTTTCGGGTAAATCGCATGCTGCATTATCGAACGCGAGGGGAAAAATAAAAAATGCACAATTTTTTTATATTTAATTTTTATTTCAAAAACGAATATCAATTTCAAAAATCGGCCTCCGAGATGTGCAAGATATGTCTTCATGTACATAATTCACTCGTCGAAATACTTGACGTGGTTGAGGAGTGGTGCATCACCAAATATGCGGATTTTTTTAAAGATTTTCCAATGGTACCCCTTAGCTACGCTTTAAATACCTTTTACGTATGGTTTTATTACCTATTTTGACGGACTTGCGCAGAAGTTCTCAAAAATGGGTCTTGACAGGTTTTTGACCATGCATGACTTTTATTTTCCGCGAGGAACTTTGTCGGTTCAAAGTGCAGAAGATCATTCAAAATTAAATATATAAATAAACTCCGAAAAATCAGATCATAAAATATTGAAATACCAAATAATAATACAGAAACGGCGTAGTAGTATGTGTAGTGCGTAGGTGTTATGCCTGTGTGTGAGAGAGATGGAGTACACTAGCCTTCATCCCTTGACTGTGCGTTCCGACACAGTCACACCTAGCTGCATTATTTGTCCTTCCCGATACCGCGACCTCACATTGTAGAGTATTCTCGTTATCTGTCCGCCTGCTTTTTAGTTAAGTTTGAGGAAACGCAATTTCGGTATAAATGATTTGTTTGCAAATTAAAATATATAATCATCTCAAAAATTAGGGTTACACATGCTTACTGCTTTGGATAAAATTTGTCTTTAATTTTGGTCATAAATAAATAAGAGCAGTCTACATTGTTATACAATATACACAGATACTACAGTATTTTATTTAAAACAACCGTGTAATTATTCTAAGGTTTGAATAAAGTGATGATGGAAGGTAATAAGATAATGTGATCTGAAAGATACACATTTTTAAAATTTAAATATCTATTAAAACATCTGTTGCTGAGAAGAAAGACGTTTCTTTCGGGATTGATCCGCGTTTTCACATTTCTAATTCAACCAAATTATGTGAAAAGGTTGCGAGTAACCTTGCAAAGTATAGCAGGGACAAGGTAAGAACTGTCAAATTGACCATATGGAAAAGTACCATGCTTAAGATGCATATAACCTAAAAATTTTACACATAGAAACGGTGCAATCTATCAATTGGCCAGTGTAAAAAGTTTAGGACAGATTTTTAAATCTAATTATGAAGGCAGCGAACGAGTTTGCATGTCGAACCAACCAAACACTCACTCATATTTTTTATTTTGTTACAAATTGTAACGATTCTCAATGACTTAATTTCAAACGAAATATGCAACACTAAATTTATACCCTTCACACACACTTCACGCACGTTCAAACATAAACATTATTACTTACACCACATTCACACCACACACACACACCACCATTCACACAAGGTACAGTTAATTTACTTTCTCTTGTATGTATTCAGTAATTGAGATTTTATGTTCATTAGGTTCATTTTCCATTTTTTCCAATTTTTTTGTTTTTCAATTGTCACCTTATAATTAGATTCAAATGTGAAACTTATAATCGGTCATTATAATTGTAAATATTGTTCTTTTTATTAATGTATCGCTCTGAGTTTACCAACGAAAATATATAAATAAATAAATACCTATTGTAAGTTCCTCAACAGATCGCACACTTTGTGACCAGTTCATAAAAAACCATATTTGTTGAGATTTCTCTTGGTTAATCCTCTAAAGGTGTGACGGCAAACCAACCAACCATTCCAGCACTTATCTTTTAAAGTACGAAACGGATTTTAAATCACATACAAGTTCGGTTATTTGTTATAACAGCCAAAGGTATGTTCTTAAAAATTTCTTAAACATAAAATAATTTTCTTTCATTTTGCTGACCGCTTAAACCACAACAATAACTCAACTCGACGCAAACGCGCTGAACTCTGAACTCGCCCATCTAGGTTAATTAAATATTTTCTTGAATATTTTTTACATATAAGTTGGTAAATTTTAAATAATCGTAAACGATGTCTTATGGTTAGCGTTCGAAGTATATCTTGAACTTATTTATTTATCCGTACATTATTTTTTTACAAATAAATTGTTTTTTTCGTTCGTATCCATTCTGTTCAAAAAATAATTCGCTACAGAAAAAAATATATTTAATTATAAACACTCCTCTAGGTAAAATGCCTCTTTGACAAAATCCTCTGGGTAAAATGACTCCTTATTAACTTTATTAGAAGCTGCTTAGTTAAACTTAAATATATACAAAATGATTTAGATAACATAATAATACAATTATTATAAAACGTATAACTTGAAGGATTTTAATACGTTACATAATGAACGGCATGGTTGGCAGCTAAATTTGAATTTTCATAACGGCGCCTTCGGTGCTCGTCAACTCGTACCAGCGGTACTCGAGAGAACATAGTTGCGTTGACGTTAACCTAAATAATTCTTATTGAATCTTCTATTCCCCATTTTTATGTCCTTCCCCAGGGTTCAAGCTATCTTCATACTGAATTTCATTAAAATCGTTTCAGCGGCTTAGCCGTGAAGTCTTAACAGACCGACATATTTTCATATTTATGATATAAGTATAAGTATATATAACATAGATTAAACAAAATATAATATATATTTTTTTAGGATGTAAACTAACTACGTATGAGATCGTGGTAGTTAGAGCGTTGGACTATTAACCCAAAGGTTACGGGTTCGAATCCGCACATGGTCATACTATTTTGAACGCTTCATTACCCTTGACTCTAGCACGGGCACATTTCGCCTAGTTGAGCGGGTCCTAAAATAATTGTATGTGACCTGGATCATAGCAATTATTAAAAAAAAAATATCTGCGAACTGAAAGTTCGTTTTTTTTACATATGCCAATGTTGCCTAATCTTTCATGCCGCGTCTATAAATCAATATTTGGAACTATCGAATTGGTTTGTGAAGGAATGACATGTCGGCCACAATACGTCTATCCTGCAGTGACAACGACCTCGTGCTGAATGTTGGTCAGACAACTAAGAAGTATAAAGAAGTGGTCGTGTTTTTGTTTGAAATAAATATGTGCAGTTAGGTGGTGCACTCGGGCCTCGGGCCGGAAGCGGATCGTTCAGAGTTCAGATGGTCGCGTGCGCAGCTTTTGTGACGAGATGACATCCGATATGACAGCTGAAGTGTGTGAGCGGTGCGCGCGCGCAGTCACGCCTTCCTCGATCCAATTCACCTCGGCGGGCCGACTCTAATCGAAATCGACACCGTTACCTGTAGTTAAGGTGAATATGTGAATTGTACAAAATCTATTCGCCGTCGTTCTGAAAAAATTTTTGATTTCTTGCTCCGAGGACTTTTAATGTCTTGGACTATCAGTCAATGACATTAAAAGGACACCAATTAAATAAATACAAAAGTGCCTATTTTCCACGGCAGAGGATATTATAAGAAATTAGTGGTTGGCATTATAAACAAATCAAAATTATTACACTACACAATATAATATAAACGCGATAAAAAGAGATGAATATTGTTTTCCGTGTTTTGATTGGAGGGGAAACTCATTTGGATACTGGTTAGGTGAGAACACACCTATTTTTATTAAATAATATATAATTTTCTAATGGTTTTGGCGCGGCACCCTACATTTTAAATTAATAAATGAAATTTCCTATTATTTTATTTATTTATTCTTATGGGAAAACACACAGTTATGTAAATATTACTTTAAAAAAAAATGAGAATTAATTAGATAACAGTAGGTACCGATTATAGATTTCCTTAATATTTACAAACATTATTATATCGTAGGTATGATTTTTCAAACTAAATTATTGCAAATTATTAATTTAAATACAAACACGTAGATATAAAAAATATCATTCTTAGAACAAACAATAGTTTAGTTAGGTAACGTATTTTGCATTATTGCATTATCTTAATATTTTGGGTTTCCAAATTACAATATCTTGTTTTTTTATATTTTTTACATTGTATAAATAACAATATTATTGCGGATGATTATTTAAACAATCGTTGTTTATTTTTTGTTTCGAGTTCATTTTTTGTCGGCACTTCTTTTTTCGCCTTACTGCTTCAAGTAACGTAACGCAGCGCGTATTTACGCAACAGTATAGAGTAAGGCCGCATTATAAGCGGGTTTCGGAAGCTGCATAAAGTAACCTCGCGAATAATATGAACAAAGAGAGTTCTCGAAGATTCGGCAGCCATTTAAAGATTTGGAACCGTGCACAATTAAGAACGGCACGGTCAGACGCGTACTCTAACGTGACCGCGGCATAACCGCATGACGGATGCGACAAGCGTGTGCGGATGAGATAGAGATATTGAAAGCACGAAATCAAGAGTCTCAATATTTGCTACAAAAACCTTGAGATTTTTTTCTTTTAGAATATACCTTTAAGAAACGTCTACCATATTATGTTTTTCGTAATCTCCAATGAGTAACATTCTTCTTAAACTTTAAAGGAGGTCATTTTTTACAATCTATTACTAATAATTACTTATAATAATGTACCTACAAATGTGTTATATGTATGTGTAGAATTTATTTATTTTATTTATTTATTCATAATGGCATAAAACTCACAATATATTGTTACTTTGATGTAACATGGCCACTCTTAATAGGTGAAAAAAACTGTTCTAAGAGCGGCCGGAAAAGGTTGCAAAAAAAATAAAATACTTATCACAACACCGAACACACTCACTCACACTTTTCTTTCGCACTTTTTAACATGTAATTACACTTAGTTTTTAAATAAATTCCTTTCATTTAAAATGTATATCCTAATACTTCGCTATATGTTTACCTGTTAAATAAATAATGTTTTGTGTTTAGGATAAACTGTTAATATTATGTATAAATATCGCAATCACAATCACCCTTCATTCTAGATTCCAAATTGGTTGAAGTTCTTTGGCCAAATTGATGACACGGTCATATAATTACGACCAGATGCACGTATGTTGCTGTCAATCCAGTTTTTTTTTTGTAACCATAGAATTGTTCTCAAAGCTTCAAACGGAAGCGGGTAGGAGACGACGACGCGTGCCAACCGCGCGCATCTATTTAGACGGGTTTTTTCCGTATTCCAATCGCGCACTTTGTCTCGAATTAAAAGGATCCTTTCGCGCATCGCGTTTTTTCCTTCTGGTTTTGGTAACTCATTTTTTTACGCCTCAAGGACATCCTAAAAATAATATATGTACCACATATTGTATACCAGTAATATAGTGCCCTTAAAAGCTGATCCTCCATTCTTTCTCAGTGAAATCTCTTCGTGTATTACCCTCGTCTTTCACGCACTCCTTACCTCTTTTATTAGCCTAAAGTAGTTTAACTTACGCACATAATACCGTGCTTAATGGAATTCAGGATACTTATAATAAAAAGTTCCAAAGCATTAATTTATTCCACCTTAGCCGTAACCAATTTATTAAGGCTTGTTGTGATATTGTTTAGAACTATATGCCACCTTTTTTTCTGAAATCATCAAATAACTAAATTACTTTGCGATGTGCGCTTATCACTCATCCTATCCTATCCACATTGCACTTTCCACTCTTCCTACACACTTCATTCACACGCTCACTTATCTCACAATTTATACTTTTCTCACACACTCATTTCATGAATCCTTAAATGTATATTAATCTATTAATATTTGAATTATACTTGTTGGCCATATGTTATGTACAGGATGTTTTTTTTGGAGGCGTGGTTTTTAATCTGGCAGTACTTTTTTCGTAGTTGGTGTTTTTGACAGCTGTCACTTGATTTATGCTCAGTTTGGTTTGCCATGTCATAATTAATAGACTTACTCCTGAACAACGTTTGCAAATAGTGCAAATTTAGAAAAAATCACTCTATTTTTTTTTTTAATAAACTCTAAAATAAAGTAAAAATCGGTTCGGGGTGCTGTGGCGTGGCCTCCAAGATCGTGCGATTTAACACCGCTGGACTATTTTTTGTGGGGTTATGTGAAGTCGCTTGTCTACGCAGATAAGCCGGACACGATTAACGCCTTGGAAGAGAATATTCGGCGCGTTATTGCTGACATACGGCCCAACTTGCTGCAAAAAGTGGTTGAAAATTGGGCCTCTCGGCTGGAATTTGTTCGAGTCAGCCGCGGCGGCCTCTTACCCGAAATCATTTTTAAAACATAATGGCAAACCCTTATCTTTATAATAAAACTAAATTCTTAGCCATAACATCAAATTATATGCGTTTTATCTCTTCTTGAAAACCACGCCTCTAAAATCATCAACCTATATAACATTAGTTGTAAACTGTTTATAATTCTTTTAATAAATAAATATAGTATGCGCTAAGGGTAAAATTGACCACACCAGATGTTCTTTTCATAGAATCAGAGGAGATGGAAATGGCTGACTACCACCAGTTGACTGAGTGCTTAAGTAGGAATTGAATTCAAAGTTTTTATTATGCAAAATAAGGTATAGGCAACGCTACAAATTTCAGTTTAAATTACAGTAAATACGGGATGAACTTAAAGTCAGCAGTACTCTTTTTAATGGGGTAATTCTTGACATGAAGTTTTCATATGGCTATTAAAAAAATCCATAAGTACTCTATTCAACGTTTAGTGGGCGTATCGTTCCTGGCCTACATTACAATATTTTCACGCGGGAAACTACCCGCCGTTCATTGTCGATAATACATTTGTAGGTACGGTGCCCCGTGAAGTCAGCCGGTTACTGGGTCGCTACGTCGGGTTCGTGGGATGTTTTGTTACGTGGTTTTAGGACTCTTTCGTTTGTCTTTTTAGACTAGTTTATTTGCTTTAATTACAAAGTTGTTAAGCGTTAAAAAGAGTTTAAGCGTAGAAAACCTACGCAAAAAAAAAATAATAATAAATAAATTAATTAATAATAAAACCATGTAAAATAATAATAAATAAAAATGCGTTTAAAAAGTATTTTGATACACTCAAACCTTTTTCAGAACTATCAAATTTATTCAGGTAACCTCAAATGTGTTATGTAATACTTACAGAAATAGACAAATATTGAATTTATACATTTTTACCTTTTAAGGCGCCCCGGGACGCATTTGTCCTTGAGATTAGAAAGAGTAGGCTTTATTCGAACATTGACGAGTAGAAAAGAGACGGATATACTCGCCGACCGCGAATTCGTTACATTTGGAATCGATGAAACATGTTTTTTGTATTTAAATAATTATTATCATTTGAAAAGTGTTTTTTTTATGTAATGGCCTAGATTATTATATTGTCTATCTTTAGAAAGAAAAATTAGGTTCGCGTCACTTACACAACTTAAAAGAAAATCGTTGCAAGAAAAAAACAACACTTTCTTATTTATTTATTTTCATTACTATAATAAGGTGTATTTCGTTTTTTTTTTAAGCAAAGTACTAAATTAATATATGTAGAATATTGTGGTATTATTAGTTTTAGCCATTTGTTGGGAATAACTTCAACAAAATGCACCAAAATACGTTACAAAACACGTTTTAGGGACTGGTGGCGCCTTAAGAAGATTCTATAGACGAAAGTAAAAAATATATAATCTCTCAAGTCATTTGTCGCGTGCGCATATGTCAATGGGTTGTACCGGAGGTCTCAAGTTTCAATCCCGCCTCACCCCATATTTGATATTTGTAAGGAGATATACGATATCTTGTTCCGCTTATAATCACAGTCGCTACATATGATTTTTTAAACACAAAATGTGCTTCTTTCTTTGAACCGTTATAATAATGGCTTGCCTTTTTGAGCGGTTTGGTGGTGGTTAGTTTGGTGGCCTGTTCTTCAATATAAACGACGTTTCTATGACAGCGAAATCACGTCTTCAAGGTACTTTTTTACGCAAATCGATTTCACACAAAGAAAAATGATTTCACACAAACAAACATCATTTTTTTATCCAAAATACTGATAGAATATGTTTGATTTTATATAAGGATAAGTTTTTATTAAACAAACTAAGGTATTGCCAACATGTTTAATTTTACCGAATGTAAATATTAAAATAAAATAAAATTCTCCATTAGATTATTAAATGTATATGTTACTATTTCGCTGTTTGCTTACCTGTTTAATAAATAAATAAATAAATTAGTAAATTATAAAACTATAGCAAATTGAGTATGTTCACAGTCATGTTGGCCGATTTGATAAGCTAAGTTACCTTTCTAACTAGGTAAGAGTTGCCCGTTCGAAGAAGGTTTTTTACTAAGATTTTATTTTACGATTTTTCGACCAATCACCACATTAGGCTAAAACTATTATTTTTAAGCGACCTCAAAAAAAGTAAGCGTTTACGCTTTTTTTTTGTATGTTCATTCATTACTCCATATCGGCTGAGTGATTTTGAATATTCTTTTGCGTATGATAATGAATTACTAAGGGTTTTTTTTTTTTTTGCTTTTTTTGCGTGCCTATCTGTAATTACTAAGGGGTTTACTAAGGGTTAGTCTCATTTAAGTTTAGCAAAGTTAAATTTACTGCAAAGTAGGAAGAATAAATAAAAACTAAGTTTTCCGTTTGATATGTTTTAAGCCATTAAGCGATTTCATTATTATTTTTTTTTAATTTAATCGGAATTCTTTGAGTTCATTACACCAAAGTTTTATTAAGTTACTTCCATTAGCTAAAATTTCTAAAAGTTTAACAAAATCTGGTTAAAATGATAAATTATTGTTAATTAGAAAATATATGAGTATATTGGTACTAAAAAAAAAAATTAAATCTGCATCGAAAAAAATTACAAATAATAGATTAAATTTCTATTTTTAGTAAACAATAAAAAAACAAATAGTAAAAAACATTTTTAAAAACAAGCTTTTATTTAAATGCTCGAATGCGTATACAAAATTTCGTGTCTGTGCTGCTGACCGTAGAGGAGTTCCTTCGTCTGGAGCTATTCCTGGATGTGGAATCAGGTCATCGGAGCTGAACCGACATGTCCAACTTCAACTCCGTAGGATAGGAGGAAGTGGTTCTAATTCAGCTTGCAAGATTTGACCTCAACCGACATACGAACATTGCAAAATAAATGAAAGCTTGTAAAACGATTGAAGTCATTTTAAAAAAAAAATAATATTTTCAAAAATTATATTATCTATCCTGTCAAGCGATTTTCTGTAACAAATGACTTAAGCCCTAATGTGTCTGTACAATTTATTAAGTCTCATTTCGATCTTACAAGTGCGGATGAGATAGAAACATTTTCTATCTCAACCTATCTCATCAACCTAACATTTTCTATCTCATTTTCTATCTATTTTATTGATAAAACAGAATACTTTTATGACGCTCTTAAGACTATGACATAGACGTACAAATTATTTATAATATTTTATAATAAATTTGTAATAATATTATGCAATAAACGAGCTATAACTTATAAACCATATAAATTCGAATTAGTAATTTTAATCGGGCTTCTTATTTGCATTGGTATGCTTACAAATATTATCATTGACACGGTAACTTCCTATAGGGTCAATCAATCACCCTGAACACATTCGAACCACCGAACGGCGCCAGTTAGGGTAACTATATAACGATGTTTATTGTATAATTAGGTTGTGAGCACAGTGTGAGGATAATTATACCTTATCGACGCCTGTCTATTGGTTTTTAGTAACGCTCGTTTATCAACGACACGCGCGTCAGTTGAATCGACCTTTGTGTCGCCTCTACACTAATAATTGAACTTTAAATGATTTATCATGTGGTTGCTTCTTTTTCTCAAACAAAGTTTTATTATTTATTTCTTCAGTAATCGTTAATTATATTTTTTCTCACATTACATCTACATATTACAATTTTATTGTAACATTTAAAAATTTTAAACTAAAACATAATGTTAAGAAGGTTTCATTGATCGACCATTAAAAATTAGTTTGAGTAGATACGTCATGTGGGACGTGGGTTAAAGATAAGATAAGATAAGATAACTTTATTTTCCAAAAACAAACATAAATTGTATAGGAATGAAATTTGCAATTTAAAACAGTAAATACATAAAACAGCGGTTAAAACATAAGAAAAAGCATTTACGAACCTTTATCCTATAAAGGTGCGTATATAAACTAGTAACATACATATATATTTTTAAACAGACAAATATTTAATTTAAGCTTTATACATTGAACAATAATAAAATCATACAAGAAATAAGAAAAATATCAACAGAAACAGTTTTTAATTTAAAGTATTTCACCTATACTATATAAATTCTTAATTAGGAAGTTATGTTGAAAACACATTGACAGCGGTTGCGGTATCGAATCCGCACATAGCACTCTCTATTTTTACTCTAGCACAAGCATATTTAAAGATTTTTTTAATATTAGATTTTGAAAAGTTTTTCAGCTTATTTTTTTTTTAAATATATATTTTTGTTAGGTAATACTGACTGGTTTGTTGATAATGCTCAGCCGGTAGGTATTTGAAAGTATTACTAAAATAATATGACCAGAGAAATTAGGTAATTATGCAAGGATATATACAGAACAGATATTGGATTATAGTGGGTCCCAGCATATTTTATATTGAGTTTTTAAATTTAAATATTTTTAATAAAATTTAAATAATTAAGTCTTAATACTTTTACTACATAATTGATTCGAAAGGTGCAAAATATATTATATTAAAATTGTTTTCATTTATGACATATTTTAAGTGGAACAGTTTTATCGCAATAGCACGAAGTTAAAAACATAGTTGTTTTACCTACTACTAGTACTTACTAAGTACCTACTAATGAAACTTATTTAACTAAATAGAAAATACTCTCCTATGATATAATAATGTACAAATTTAAAAAAAACTTTAGTAATATAATTATTATATTTTAAAGTTTGCGGTTATATAAAATTTATATGACTGTGAGCCATGTTATTTGTAGCTACTTTACATACATTTATTTATAAAAAGCTACTAAAGCGAAAGAGTTTTTTTTTATGTAGATTGATGCTCTTGACAAACAACCATAGTCGTTTAGATCACATCGGAGGCTGATTGGATAATATAAAAAAAATATATAAAAAGTTTTTTTATATTAATATATGAAACATTGACATTTCGATATCAGCCCAAATATCATATTGGAATATCAAAAATATGACAGCGCGGCTGTAACACATATTATTTATTACTGGTCAGTTAAAACTGATACAATCCCATCTGTGTGCGCAATAAAAACATATAAAAGAATATTCAGTGTCCGTATTGTTTCATTACAAGCCGCGTGTAAAAATTTACAAATGGAAACTAAAATGTGCTGAAATTTATGATGAACTGAAAGATGGTCATGATACAATTGTATGTTTTTTTTTTTAATCTACTCTGACCTTCAAAAATAACCCACTGTCGCCCCCTATGGCCATCCAAAACGCACATCGAATGTGCTAAAAGTATCGCAGGCACAAGTGGACTACGGGGGGTGTCACAGCCATTCTTGTTTTAGTTTAATTAGTCTAAGGCTCATTATTAGACCTAAAGTATGATAACTTAGAGAAAACTGATTAAATTAGATATACCATAAACTAAAAAAGTATATTTTAAGTCACCGCAAGCGGGACAATTTGAAATTTCACGAAAGCGTTGTAAGCGTTGTAACCTTGTAATTCGATCGTATAAACACAATCACGAAATCGCGTTTATTCACAGCCATAGATACAGAGTCGCGCTCAACGAAGTCGCTTTGCTTGTTCAGCGACACGGAAATCTCGTTATAATTTATTTATTTAACAGCTCTCCCCATGTAAACATTATAATTAAAGTAAAAACAAATTAAACTTCCAAAAGAAAAACAAACATGAAATATACTATGCTAAAAAATTAAAACAATGCCTCCAGGCAAACATTAACAAATAAATAATTCACGCCGATCTTACAACGGTGTAATAGAAAGCAGAATTTAATAATTCGACTGCTCTTCCAACTGGACTATACTTGTACACGTCGGTACGACACGCTAACCGCCTAAACAACGTGTGCTTCCGCGCTCTAGTAAAACGGTCCGGAACAAAGAACCCAATATCTCTGAGTATTACGGGATTCTCGATGAAATCGCGAATAACCTTATACAAATAAAACAATGTATGGATTTGTCGCCTAAACTCGAGTGTGTTAAAGCCTAACATCCCTAATACAAATGCAACATTTCTGGATAATATCCATACTTACGGAGATAAATATACCCAAGGAAGTGACATCACATCAACACACACTGGCATTCGATTGTCATAGATAGCTACAGAGTCGCGCTCGACGAAGTCGGAACGAAGCGAAGGCTTGTTCAGTGATACGGAAATCTCGTTACAAGTGACTCCATGACAATGTGGCACGTTTGTGTATTAGGCTATTTTGAAATTAACGTAACCTCAGTCATATGATTGTCGCGTTAAGGCGCCACCAGTCCCTAAAACGTGTTTTGTAACGTATTTTGGTGCATTTTGTTGAAGTTATTCCCAACAAATGGCTAAAACTAAAAATACCACAATATTCTACATATATTAATTTAGTCCTTTGCTTAAAAAAAAAACGAAATAAACCTTATTATAGTAGTGAAAATAAATAAATAAGAAAGTATTGTTTTTTCTTGCAACGATTTTCTTTTAAGTTGTGTAAGTGACGCGAACCTATTTTTTCTTCCTAAAGATAGACAATATAATAATCTAGGACATTACTTAAAAAAAACATTTTTTTCAAATGATAATAATTATTTAAATACAAAAAACATGTTTCATCGATTCCAAATGTAACGAATTCGCGCTCGGCGAGTATATCCGTCTCTTTTCTACACGTCAATGTTCGAATAAAGCCTACTCTTTCTAATCCCAAGGACAAATGCGTCCCGTGGCGCCTTAACGCCCACTGCTACTAATAATACTACGCTTTCATATCCTATAGTATATTTTGCATTCGAATAATTTACGAAGTGCTCCTGCGCAGCATTCGTTTCCATTAATTGTTGTCCGTTGCGAATTGTGAATGGTTGGACGCGTTTTGGTTTCTTCTCCTCGACGGCCATCTTTTAAGGATTTGCAACAATCATTATTGACACCAACCTCATTCGCTGCGCGTATATAATTATTGTATTAAGCATTTGATTAAAATGACTCAATGCGACGGTCACGTGTGCAGTTTGACGACACTAAAAACTTGCATAACTGCCCTAAAAATACACTAAAAAAAAAAATTATAGCAAAACGTTTAGTTGTTTAAAAATTTGCACCTGCGGATTGATTAATGTTAAATCATTTTTGGTTAGATCTACCATATTTCTTCCTATGGCAGTGAAAGATGTAGTTAAATCCGCTCTCCCGAGCGTGAGAGAAAAATCACATCACTTGTAGCCATATATTTATAGCTGATTAAACTCGTGCGAAGCAGTGTCTAGTTAATAGATAAATTATGAAACGGTTGTCGACCCCTGTCGAAATATCAATTAGTATTGAACGCGCGTCAGTGACAGATAATGACAGCGTATAATCGTTATGGGAGCGTCAGGGCAGGCCAAGTGTTTGAACGCCTCAATGGGACCCATTGTTTTGCCCAAATTAATGAGAGGACATTGACCCTGGGCGTTGCCTTCGCTTTGACACTCTTTTCGACTATCAGCTGACTCAAATTGGATCTCTTTGGCGCGCAGTGAACCCGAACTAATGATTTTCAAAACCGTAATCGCCCGTAAAACTGTTGCCTCTATTTCAACACGTGTACTTGAAGAAAACAGCAACTTGTCTATGTGAAATATTAAGTAGTAAGAACGAGATCAAACTGTTTAAAAAAGAGATTCATTTCTAATAGTGACATTTTCAGTTGTAACATTTTATTTGATTTTGTTGTCACCTAATAAAAATATTAATTTAAATAAATTAAGAATCATATAAACAAACAATTCAAGTTATTTCCATTAGAATAATAAATTCAATGTTTTTTTTATATACTTCTATTATTTGAATAAATTAGTAAGACTATTATTTATTTCTTTTCAAAACGTGAAATGTCCCATTCAAATTCTAGTAAGAGACCCACATTTTAACTGACAAAAAAAAAGACCTTTATTTTTTTTTGTGGTTTATAAAACTATATAAAATATAATAAAATAAAATACTTATACTATTTCAATGTTTTTCTTAATATAATTTATATAACGCTAACTATTTACACAAACAAAACAATATAACACCTGTGGATAGGTAGATTTTCTATCACCTGCTTGTTTAGTAGTGATAAATTATTTAACTAGACGTTAATTAGTAAATTATGTAACAGACTTGACGCCGTATAGCTACGTCCTACGGGCGTCCCCCAGACTACTCGTTCCTGTCTGTGGATTCAACTTTTGTGTTGAGTAGATTAAAATAAAAAAAAAATAAGTAAAATGGTATGATGACATTCTTTCAACTCATCATAAATTTTAAAACCATTTCAGTTTTTTTTTTTTGTAAGTTTTGAGACGCGGCTAGTAATAAAACAACTCCGCCACCCGTTTCTATTCACTGAATTTGTGATTTATTTAATAATTCTCCCAATTTGACCTTTTTTCAATAACTCCGTAAAAGTTTCACAGCGCTGTCATACAATACAATACCCAACACCAATACAAATACTATACGAATGCACAAAACCACGGACAAAATTCATAGTTTAGTTGCGTATTAAATCTTTTTTTTTTGTTTTAATATGTTATATAAATAATCAAAGTTTAATTTGGGATATTTTATGTTTTTTTGTTATATATTTTTTTAAATTTAAACTTGTTATCCCCGTCTTTTGTCCGTCTGTCCGTTACAACTTTCAACTCGAAAATTACAAATGTGAAAGAGTTGAATTTTTGTGTGTAGATTGATGCTCTCGAAAAACAACCATAGCCGTTTAGATCACATCGAAAGCTGGTCGGATAATATGGATATTTAACATTGCTCGTCTCGTGGCTCGTGGTTATACAATCCAAGACTATGCGTATTCCTACTAGGATATACTGGTTTATATTAGGACACACTGGTTAATCCTATCGCGCATAAGAAAAACTAGGTGGATAAAACGAGTTTATCCTGAAATCGGGTTAGGTCGATAACATGGACAACATTTATAATGACACAATAAATGATATAATAAAACTGCAAAAAGAATATATTAATGAATATGTCATGAAAACAGAATAAATACTAATTATTTATTGTTACTTTTGTAGTAACATAACCACTCTAACTAGGCTAAAAAAAAAAACGTTTCAAAGAGCGGACGAAAGGTGACAGAAAAAATAAAAATATTTATTAAGAATCATAGGATAAATTACACGAATAAAATACATCAAACATACAATAAATAGTGCATATTATTGTCTGTGTGTTACATACAATATACAACCTAACCTAACCTAACTATTACTATTACTATGACTTAAATTGACTTAGCGTGTTAATTATTATTTTAAAACAATTTCGCCTTTTTTTAACGTGTTTGTTGATATTAGGATCAACCATTGTCCAGAAAACCACGTGATGCATTTCCAGGAAGCGCTATTATCTATGGTCCAGGTATTTTCTGGGATGCGCGTCGGAGCGAGACTGCGCGGCGATAATCAGCGGAACGGCGGCAGCCATCTTGTGCGCCATTTTGTGTATTTTATCATTTTAAATTCCACCTCAAAAACACCCAAACTCTGATACTGCTTACATAATATATCCATTCGGAATTTGAAGAAACTTAACCTAGAATTATTTATTTATTAAGTTGGAACCTAGCCTAACAGCATTACAAACATCAAGATAATCTATTTATTTATAAAAAGAATTATAAACAGCGAAATTAAACAAATTTACAGTTAATATTATGTTTGTGAGAGATGCGTGAATAATTGTGAGATATGTGAGCGTGTGAATAAAGTGTGAAAAAAGTGTGTAGGCGGGAGAGTGGAAAGTGGAATGTTGATATATTAGGATGAGTGACAAGCCACATTTAATGATTTTAGAAAGAAAAGGTGGCATATAGTTCTAAACAATATCCCAGACAGCCCTAATAAATTGGTTACGGCTAGTATTCTGAATTCTATTAGGCAACAGCATTCTGTGCGTAACTTGAATTACATTTAGGCAAATGAAACAGGTAAGGAGTGCGTAAGAGACGAGGGTGGATATACGAAAAGAGATTTCACTCAGTAAGAATGGAAGATCAACTTTTGAGGGCGCGTCTGTTTTCAAGTGACACCATTTTATGATATGATATAGCTCCCTCATAATCAAGAAGCACGTGCTTTCTATAATAAATATTTTTTTCTATAATTACTACGAGATAATAAACAGTTAAATACCTACAATGCCAATAGACAGTTGCACTTTAAAAATAAACATTGTGGCGACAGTTCCTACTTAAAAAACTAAAGGTGTCTCGATTTTACGAGCGTCACGATGCGAGACGATGCGTTCGAGAGAGCTCTGGATAAGTAACCGATCAATGGGGGCAGGGGAAGCTGTTAAGGCTTTATATACTAAATAACTCAAATTTATTCATTGGAATCGTAATAATAATCAATAACCAATAAATATTTCAGCCTATATTTAATTTATTCCTCCCATTAGGCCATGGTCTAAACGACATAAAACTTATTTATTTATTTATATTTATTTGAGTAATAAAATAGTAACCCATATTGTAGCTAGTAACCCCTCGCACTATTAAAAAAAAAATCTACCCTATTAAAAAACTCTACCCTAACCTAACCGACCATGGCCATATAATGGAGTATCTCTGCGTAATACGTTCAAAAATTATTTGATAGTTTTTATTTATTCAGCGCTGAGGTTCTCAAACTTATTTCGCCACCGCCCACATTGAGAATAACTTTTTTTCTAGAGCCCCCATTTTTTTTAACATCTGTAGCGCCGTTTACCATTTTTTACCATCTGAAACACCTATCCCAACTACAATTTTTAAACGTTCATTGTACACCGTGACAATTCCCGATTAAAAAAAAACAGTAAATAGGTCTTGCGATTTATAGTGTTGTTTGTTAAAAAACTATACTAAAATCCATCATGGCTAGCGAGGAGAAAAATGTAAACTTTGTTGTGTCGCACGGTAGGTATGAAATCTCAAAACGTAACATAGGTTTGTTTACGGCTGTCGACAATACCAGAGACAATATATTATTGAAATCGTGTGTCGTAAACCCTTCGGGCACCCGCCGAAACTCGACACTTATTGATTCTGCTCCGTTGGACTCGTTGAACGAATTTTGAACTTTTTGCCTGACCTGTTTTGTTGTCTGCATATTTTTTTTTTATTTTGACCCTGGTATAACGAAATTCTTATCGTGTCATATACTATACCAGATCAAACATAACGACAAAGCGTCCACATCGGACTAGCATATTTATAAGTTTTCAAAGATTTTTTTGAAAGTGCATTTTATACCTTTTAAAAATATAGGGTGATGATTTTAGAGGCGTGGTTTTCAAGAAGAGATAAAACGCATATAATTTGATGTTATGGCTAAGAATTTAGTTTTATTATAAAGATAAGGGTTTGCCATTATGTTTTAAAAATGATTTCGGGTAAGTGGCCGCCGCGGCTGACTCGAACAAATTCCAGCCGAGAGGCCCAATTTTCAACCACTTTTTGCAGCAAGTTGGGCCGTATGTCAGCAATAACGCGCCGAATATTCTCTTCCAAGGCGTTAATCGTGTCCGGCTTATCTGCGTAGACAAGCGACTTCACATAACCCCACAAAAAATAGTCCAGCGGTGTTAAATCGCACGATCTTGGAGGCCATTTTTCTAAATTTGCATTATTTGCAAACGTTGTTCAGGAGTAAGTCGATTCATTATGAAATGGCAAACCAAACTGAGCATAAATCAAGTGACAGCTGTCAAAAACACCAACTACGAAAAAAGTAGTGCCAGATTGAAAACTACGCCTCTAAAAAAAACACCCTATATTTATTAAAACTTTACTTTTTTTTAGCATCGTCTCGGTAATGTTCCGCAGTGATAAACTTAACGCTTAAGGTTAAAGCTGAGAAGAATATAACGCGGTTTTATCCGCGATTACATGCTATCACGGTTGCTATTAAATATTACTATTATTTAAAAATCACACGTTGAACAACAACAATTTACAATGGGGCTGCAATTTAAATAACGCCAACAACTCTTTAGTGCTTTCATAATTATTTTGCTTAATTCAGCGTTTCATCAAAAATTAAATTAAACTTTTCTTAATTGTTTAGATTCGTTCGTCTTTATGGCGATTTGTCGCTATTAAAAACTAATATTAATTATAACTCAAATTCAAAGTTTTCATTAAATAAAATAAGGTATCGGCAACACAAAGTTCAGTTTTACTTAAACTAAATATTAAAATAAAATACAATATCCAAATATAGAAAATCGAGTACCTATGTTACCAGTCATGTTGGCCGATTTGATAGGGTCTATTACCTTTCTAACTAGATAAGAGTTACCTATTCCAAGGTTATTTATAAATGACCTACGCAAAACCCTGTGAAAATAACAAAAACTAATTTTATATACACTAACGATACACACAAATGAATGCAACTGAATTGTCTAACAGTTAAACACTTAATATACTTTTGAATGAATAAATAAACACACTTTGCTCCTTTTAGTGGGGTTGATATACAGGCTGTTTCAAGACCATATCTGATTTTAAAAAAAAACAGATAATAGGCCCTATGATTTCAAATATGATTCGTATTGATGTCATATCAAAATTCAACGTGGTTTACGAGAAAAAAAATGTTAAAGTTGCATGATAATAGTAAACCGTTTTTGTAGTGCGTCCGCCGATTAGACGGTTCTTGTTGAATTACATTTTACTATGAAAATGTTTACTTTCGTGCTATTTCCAGATTTTACTTACACACACGTCACATTTTATTTTCTGGCAGTACCGTTTACCTAATAATAAACTCCATACGGTGGGTGACTATACATATAACCGATACCTATGACCTATAACCGACATCAGAAATGCACCAAAAAAATCTATAGAAGCTATCCTCTTTTGATTGATTTACACGTAGATTTCAATACAAAGTGTTTTATTAAAGAAAATAGTAATTAACTCGCGCTTCAAATAAATAAAAAAAAAAAACACTCACTCCCTTATGTTTCACGCTCGATAAACCTGCTTTCAATCAGAAATTTGAAATGTATTAAATAATATTTATACGAGGCAATAAGTTCATCATGTACTAATTTTTACAACGCTTTAAGTATACACTATACAGATAAATACAAGAACAGGGTATCTTGTAACGTGAACATTTCGACGTTGGATAGCGTCGCGTGCTCCGCTCCCATAATCCGTCTAATGGCACCAGATAACCGGTTAGAAGTCCTGTCTGCGGTTGAGCGAAGGGTGAATTTGGCGTGGCGCGTCGTATTTCACATTATCATATAGACCTCGGAAAATTACAGATGAAAATTACAGGCAAATAACGGTTGTCTATATGACGCACTGAACCCAAATAGGACATTACTGCGTTTGATACAATCCGACTATCGCTTGATCACCACTGAAGCATCCTCCTGGTCCATTGATCTTCATCTTCCATATCAACACATGTAATCATAATTCTGCTCTCTGATTCATTTTAGACTCCGTATTCGTGACTGCGCCAATATTGCGATTTGAAAAATATCTCGGCGAAATGATCACGTTGGCTTACTGAGTGAACGACTATGCTCACAAATGTCTGTTTACAAAAATACAAGGAACTACCCGAACAACCCCCCCTCCCCCCTACCTAAACACCTAAAATGGTATATAATGGTATATACCGTTTCGGTTTGGGGAGGTGCTTCTCGTACAGTACTTACTTAACCCCCTAAAAAAGTGCTAAAAAGCAGTTTTCCGAGTTAAAAACCCTTTCGTTATAGTTCCTTTTCTGACTACAAAGTCCTTGACATCCAACAAATCTTTATTACAAACGTCATTCTCAACCAACGGTTCTATAAGCAACAATCCTTAGATATTATACATACTTTAATATTGTAACTTAATCAACGCTAGGAGAAAATATGATACTGCTGAAAATTAATACCAATTTTGAGCAAAGGCGTCTTAGATTCCTTGGACCTAAACTTCTCAACAACGCAGATGAGCAGATTAAAAAAGCACAAACTAAATTGTGTCTTGCAAAAAACATTACCAAATGGCTCCTCGCAATACAGAGAGGCATCTGAAAAGATGGTGAGCAGTGTATTACAATAGAAAAGATAGCATAATAAGTAATTTTGTATATATTCTTTATGCTTAGATTTTTGTATATTTAGTATATAAATTATACGAAACACAATTATTAGAATTATATGTTTAATAAATGTATAGATTGTATGTAATATGTAGGCAATAATATGCATTATTTGTTGTATGTATGACGTTTTGTATTTATGATATTTAACTTATGATCCTTCTTATTAGTAACTTTATTTTTTCTGCTCTTAGAACAGGTTTTTTTTTAACCTAGTTGGCCATGTTACTTCAAAACAACAATAAATGACTGGTACTTAATTTGTCTATATTATAATAATTTATTTTTTTGTCAGTGTTATATCATTTATTGTTGTGACTCCTATGAATAAATAAAATAAATAAATAAAATAAATTTAGATGCTTATACTTCTAAGATCAAACGCCAATAATATCATAATCGTTTTATTCCGTTCTGCATGCGCCTTCGCATAATTTCCTTGGCAAATTGTGCAGAAGATTTTTCACTTCCCTAAATGGTGCAGTGGATTTTATGCGCAGGATTGTAATTAACGCCTCCAAGTGTCCATTACAGCGGGAGGACGCGGTCTTCGGGCGCGTTGCAGCCTCTGGACCTCCCCTCCCCTCCCCTCCCTCCCCTCAGCGAGGAGTCCCACTCTCATTAAACGGAGAAAAGTCCGCGTCTTGAGCCCGGCGCAGACGAGTGTTATTACTTTTGATGGTTTTTAATTTTTACGGTCACCTCTTTACGGTCGGGTCTACCATACAAAGTACTTTACTATTTATTTATAAAAAGCTTTATTTTAACATATTGCAACATAATTAAAAATTCAGGAAAATAAAAAACCCCCGACTCACAAACGGTTGAAACCATAGCTAAAAACACTCTTCATCAAGACACCTTTCAAACAGAAAAAAAAATTAAAACCGTACATCCGTTTGGGAGCTATAATGCCGCACAGCAACACACAGACCCCTATTTTTGTGTCGGGGGTTAAAAATAGCTAAAGCTACAAAAAAATCTATAATTAGAGAAGATATAAATAATACGATATTTATTAGAGGTGCATTATTTATGCACATAACTACCCCTATAATTATGTATTTAATGTATGACTTTTCTCACATACTTCATTATTATTTATTAATTATAAAGGATCATATCATAGCATATTATTATCTAAATAATATTATTAACATGAAGAATTTACTTTGTATATTAGACAAGCTATTCAACCTGACCTTTGACCTGGGTTGGCAGCTAGGCCTTGCAAGTGTTTAAATTGCATTAAAGTAATAAATATACCGTGTAGTAGATAACTGAAAAAATTGACGTTGACGTTTATGAATTTTAATATTTATTTTCGAATCGCTGTCAAAATGCGTTCCAGATTAACGATACACACTTTTGTAATTTATAATATAGTAGATTTATTATATAAAATGATTTATGACACTAATTTTATTAACATTTATAATGCAATCAAAATATTATTATTAAATAAATTAAATAATATATTTTACGTTAACATACGAAGAAAAAACAAAAAAAACTACATAAATATACTCCTATACACAGATTCCTACATTATGCTATTTAACATCGTCTAAATAAAACATTTAAGAACGAAAGTAAAATATAGAGAGTATAATAAAAACTTAAATAAATATTATTTATATTGTTTGCAGTTATTTATTATTTATTATTATGATTAATATATTATTAAAAAAAACATTTTAACATAAATACGAGCAACGAAAACACATCATACCAACCCAAAGTAATATAAAAAAAATAATAATAAACAAATTACATGAGAAATATTTCCTATTCCAAAAATTCCGAAAAACGTTACCCTAAAATTACAAATAAAAGATTCACACATTATAACGTTTGTTTGGAGATAAAGCATATTTTTTTTAATTCAAAACAATACTAGTATAAAATAATTAATATTTCTCTATCTTCAATAATTTAACATTCATAATCTATACCTAAATATTTTTACTTTTGCAAGAACGCTATCTTAATGATATTACTTTGCAAAATATCTGAAATCCACATTTGGTTGTATACTTCAGAAATAAATTATTTTTCAATTTATTGGATTTTTCAATAAAAATGTTATAGATACTATTACGATTTAATTAGTCGTATAAAAAGTTACATTACTTTGTTCTAAAAGAGTTTCAACTAATGACACGGATTATATTTTTGATTACATTAATAGATAAATAAATAAAATGGCGGGGAAACTTAAAAAATAATATCAAAATATCTACAGGTTGTCTAGTAAACAGTGGATAAAACTTAAGGATGTAGTAGAAGGGGTCATTTGCAACAAAAAGTGACAGTTATTTTGGAGTTATGATTTTTATTTGATATTTCTTCCCTTTTGTTTATTATGCAATTATACTGGCAATACCGTTTTATATTTTGTTTATGTTTAATTTATTTTTTGTCTTTTCATTTTAGAAAAATCATTACATTTTTACCTGATAAAAATTGTAATTATAATTACTTAAAACCGAGTGCAAATGACATCCATGCATATTTTTTCCAATTTTTTATTTAAAAAAAAAAATTCTACTAAGAGTGTGCCTGGTATCTCAATAAGTGTCCTATAAAGTAGACCACTAGTAGTCATATAGTGGTTGTAGTAAGTAGTAGTGTAGTAGTGGCCTACTTATAAATGTTTAATTGATGAGATAAGAATAAAAAATATATTATTTAGGAATATTTTGAAATGGTTAATTGACCTATTTATCCACTATTTGCTGGACAACCTGTATATTCTATCACATTTAATATATCGCACGGTTTTGATGCAATACAATGATCATCTGTCAAATGTATACAGGATGTCCCAAGACCAATCCCACAAACTTTCGGGAGTGTTTAAGTTCCCTATTAAGAGTAAGAAATTATGTAACGAAATGCGAAACATTTTCATCGCCAAATTTATTATTTTTGTAATAAAATTGGTGCAAATCGATCTTATCAATATTATCTGTCGACCAATAGCATCCCTCTTACAACCCCAGAGAAGGGGAAAGGAGTTACCCCTTCTTCTTAGACCGACCTCCGATCGACCAGTGGCATCTGACAGCAACCATGCGTTTCGAACAACGCGGCAGGTCATTATCCTCGATCTTGACTGACCGCGGCCTAGTGACCCAGTGACGTAGTTATTGAAAAATATCTGTTTTACATGATTTAGAATAGAAACTTCAACATTTTTTTCTCGAATACCATAATGAATTTTGATATAGTTTCCTAACAAATAACACTAGGAATCGTAGGACTTGTTAGCTGTTTTTTTTTATTGGGATTGACCTTGGGACACCCTGTATTTGAAACCTGCATTTTATAAACGTAATCGATCACTCTGTCGTAACGACGCATTCCGTCGGCCTTACACAGTAGAGCCGCGACGATGCTACAGATGTTGATAACGACATTTCGGAGTCGTCGAGCGAGTGCGAACGGAACGAAGTTCGCCATAAGTTATCGCGAGCTTTTAATTGCGACGAAAGTTACAATGACAGCGAAGCGTGGATGGGGACCCTAATGAAAACCCGCCATATGATTTAAGATTGGCAAGCTTTAATAAGTTCGCCCGTTCGGCGCGTGAGCTGCCGGTCTAAGCAATTGTACACATCCGAGGGCCGCTTTCAGCAATGCGTTCGGAGTCTCCGGCGCTCCGAATGGAATTCGAGCTAGCGGAGGCGGCCCTCGGACGCATTCCCAGAGCGGCCCAAATATAAGATTGGATCCCTCCATTCTTAGGGAACATTAAGTTGACGAGAAGGTTGGCCCGTTAAGAATCCCATCGGCAATAATTTAATAAATGAGTTCCGCAGGGATCTAATTTGGGTCAGCTTATATTACGAATATATGTACCTACTCACATACGTACGCCAAGATAGTCATAAGTAATACTTTCATTCGTTTATTTTTTACAAACACATACATAGATTTCTTGTATAAAATTTTAAACGTAAAATACTGTTCTAAGGTAATCCAATCATTCTAGAAACAATAATGATTATGCGTGTATACAATACAATGATAAGAAACAATGCTACTGTTTGGTTCTATATTGGATCTTTCATGAGGTACGCAGTGATACAATTCAACTCGTGAAATATTTTATTAATATTAAGTATTTTATAGTGCGATAGTGCTAAAGAGGGTATATGCATATAGAGAAGGATATGTGTGTATGTGTTTGTGCTTAGTCGTACTGTTAATGCCGATGCATACTAAATAATTATATGTTTTTAACCGACTATTCAGTTAACCTATCTTGATAAGACTATATTTTCATACAAAAAAAGTTCAACACAAAATGATAAATCGATTTCTCGTTATAAAAGATTATTTTTAATATTTGAATCAATATTTTTTTAAAACTTACTTGACTTTGCACCGTTATTAAATAAACTATGTAGTTTTATGTTTGCAATTCTTGTATTCAGGCAATAAATTATTTACAACTTAAGTTTTGATAGCATTTATTTAAAAATACAGACTTTACATTATTAAGTATTATTTTTTTTCTATATTTACACTAAAAAAGAGAAATAACACTATATATAACTTTTATATATTATGTATGTCCTCGTAAGTTTCGACAATAGCGAAAGTTGGGTATATATATACAATACATAAATAATTAAGAATATTTAACCAAGAAGAAATTATCATACAGTAAATTAATGCGAGTTAAAAGAAAAATCCTCTGTCATTTTTAACTAAGAACTATAAAGTTTTATGGACAAATTCCCTAGAATATAAAATATTTTATTCCCCAAAATTAAAACCGATGTCAGTACCTAATCAATATCATTCTTCATATTTCAATAGAATAATGGGTTATTTATGCATGAATTCGTAAATGCTATAATTAATGTAAAGTTATAAAATGTATAAATAAATATTATATCGAATATAAATATTCGTAATAAATATATATTAATATTTTAACATTATACACAAACATTTCCATGCCGCCGCACACTATACTTATTCAAGCAACACCACTACACGCATTGTTTTATTAATTTGATGTTTTCAACCATATTTAGATTTTGTTCATTTTTGCGGCTTTATAAATATAGTACTAGAGAATTATCTTCCTGTGTCGCTGTTTTGTACGCTGGTAAATAAACAAATAAATAAATAATTGATCGAGTTCAATCTGTAATCGCTTTGAATAGTTGATGTTTGCGCCACGCGACGCCATGTTGCTTTTCATCCCTTCGAAGACGAAGGTCTCGGCACGCCTTTGACTAAGATTAACGCCATCTGCTGCCGCGACAATTAACTTGATGGGAAGGTTCGCCGATTAGCAGTTCCTAACTAACATTGTCACTAAATCTAATTGAGTAAAGGAGGGGTGGGGGGGTATCTGGTACTTCGTATCGGTAGGTTTTGAGTTTAAAATAAAATATAAATTTTTCACCGATTTTTTCACATTTATTTATTTGAATTACAAACGGCGTTACATTATAAAGGTAAAACACAAAAAAATACAATTTCTGTGGCCGATTATTAGTAACTGGTGGTCGAAATTCATTAAATTTTGAGCATTATTGATATTCTTAAACCTCTATAATACGGCGAGTTTACCTCTATAATCATTGCATATATTATTTTTTTAATTTTGGTTTGTTAGGTCAGCTGCGAGCGTGTACAAATACGTCATTAGCGTGTGTTGTTTTCCTTAATAGTCTGCAATACCGATCAAATTTAAAATTTCACGATAGGTCTAGTGGAAAAAACACAATTACAGCTTGTATTTGTATTTATTTTTTGAGACAATTCTTTGACAGTTACAATTTCCTCGTGTAAAAATGATACTTGACAAGTATAAGATGGCATTAATAATTATTTTTACTTGACATTGACGACTATTGAAAAAAAAACGTTTAAAATTACACAAAATTCACTGCTCGAAACTCATTCTTTTAATGAGCTGTCAGTTGTATGAATGCTTTATCTGTTAAATTTAATATTATAGATAACTTTTAGGTTTCATAGGTCCTTCTCCATATAAACATTTACTATGCCAAGTTCTCTCTTCGCGTATTAATATATAGATTAGTATTGTATATATAAACGATGGGGTTGTAGGTTACAAAAATAAACTAAAGGAAAACCTATTATACAATAATATTAAAACGAAATTACAGGTGTTAAGGAATTACATGTATGAGTGTGTGTGTAATAAAGTGTGCATGAGTGTCCTGAGACGTTGAGGGTGTTTGTGTGCGTGTGATGTGTTTAAACCAGCGTGCTAACTTCACAGACTTCACAAAACTATTCCGACTTGGGTGAAAAGTGATAATTTCACCGAAACTACAATTGTTCGTATTTAAAATTCTGTGTAGCAGAGCATTTTGAGCATAATTTGGTTCGCCTGAAGAAACGTGGAAAATTGGAATTTTTGAAATATTCACTTTATTACCTATACCTAAAATATATATTTGATTTCAAACCTTGTACCATTTTGGTACATAACCCAGGTGACTAATTAATAAACCGAAGAAACGCAGACTTCTAGATTGGCGATGAAAGCTACTTCGACATCAAAATCAATGTCTCCAAACCAACTGGGTATTCGGTCATTTATTAATAACTAAATAATCATGTAATGCCGACAACGCGTAATGCTAAATAAATCAAAAGTGATTCATGTCATCGTAAAAGTATGGGAAATAACAAATAAGTGTGTGTGCCAAATAACCACTCATTTACACAACCCAGTTGGCACAATAATACTATTATTATTTAACCGACGACATTCCGTCATCTCAAAAAAAATCATTCCGTCATCGCGAATTGGTGCATTCATTGGTGGACCCTATATACCGTATGACGTAGACGGGTATATTCAAACTATACTAGCCAAGATGATCGCTAGGAGCTCTAATCGACGCAGTGTGGTTGTAATGAGGCAACTCTGCCTAACTTAGGTACTACTTCCTAACTTAGGTAAAGATTCTGCATTCCCTCCCATGCTACGGCAAAACACGCCTTCGGCACGTCCGCCGAAGGTCGATGACAGATCGCCGCGAAGGCTTTCGTCCAAAGTCGTTTGGACGCGGTTGCCATGGCGACGAGCACATTATATGGATGGACAAAATAACTAGAGAGCCGAAAGCATTGAGATCTGACATCACTCTGACTCTGAGGTTTCTCTGAAGAGTTGGTTTCCGGCTGTGCAGACGGAATCAGATCTGCCTAACTTTCCCGCGGACCAATTTTCGTAAAATTCTGTGAACTTCCGAGTGTGCAAATTTGGCTCGACAAAGTTCGCACGGGAAATATGTTACGAAAGATGTGACATATCGCTGACCCTCCAGCCTCTTCGTCAATCTGGTTCCTTTGTGTGCTCCTACCCTCGGGATGACGTATGGCTTCCGTAGCCACGTCCTCCTCTAATAATTCGGTCAGAATTACTGCGAGAGCAGATGGTTATGTTGTTAACACTTTTGTAGTTAGGTATCACTTAATAAATTCTCATAGCGATCATGATTTTCTATTTTTTCCTAATTTTAGTTAAAATTTATGATGATTTGAAAGAATGTCATGTAATAAGGTCGAAATAATAAATAATAAAAAATATCATTTAATACGGCGTCGCATTCCGTAATAGCCTTATGCAATACGAGTACAAAAGCCATAATCGTGAATTGCTTCCGAAATAACATATTTACGTTCATTATATTTATATGTAATCATATAATATCCATATTTGTAGAGTATATGTATTTTATAATAAATAAATTATATAGTTTCTGTTTAGTATAATCTTTCATTTGCATGTGTTGCTCTCCTTTTATTTGAATATTGATAAGGTTTTTTTTGTAAGATTAATTGTTGATATGCAATGTTACGTATTTCAATATTTTGTTGGAGAACCATCTAAACATAAATAAATGTCAGGTACCGCAGGCGCGAGCAGAAAGATGCCGTTCATGACGCCTTATGGCCCATGTAAGACGTCAGGTTCTAGTTAAATAATTTACTACTACTAAATAATGTATAGAAGCAGTTGTTATTATATGATTATATTATTTTTTTCTATCGAACTGTGCTGTGTTAATCTGTGAGAGTATTTAACCGTTAAAATGTTGGACTGACCACGACTTTGTGATTTCTCTGTAAATAAAAGTTTGCTACGCGACAAGGGATGTGAGAAATGCACCCCGAATTTTCGTGCTAATCGGGAAATCTTGACAACTGAGCTTGTCACACCTTAAATAAAAGCGCGGAACAGAGCGAGAAGGAAATGGTTCGTTTCGTGACGACTTCATTAGGTACAGTCAATGAACGAAGAGATGACACGATAACACTATACAGACGTCATTAACACCCTACATAGACCGAGCGCCAGCGATGTATTTTTAGTTTTATTTTTTTATCAGTGTCATTTTATTTCAAGAAAAAAAAGTCCTTGAATTTGAGGTCATTCAAATCTTTAAAATTGGGTGGCTGTGCTACTAAAGTTTGACTAGCTCTATGAAAAACCCCTAGCTAACTCTTTTCTGAAATAATTTTTATTATTAATAATAGAAATAATGATAGAATTTATTTAAATATTTCTTGTAAGAATTTGTCTTTTATTGTGGAACAAAACGTCATAGAGTATTCTAAAAATTGTCTCAAAAGTTTCACTATATCTAATCTTTTATTAAAAAAACACAACTTTTGGGACAACGAAACTAATTACAAATATAATTCTTAGAGTAAGCAAATAGAAGTCTTTATTTAAATTTATTTTTTTAATATACTATATATTTCAAAATATTTACTTATTACACTTATTTATAGGCATTTTAGATACGTATATTATTTTATTTATATTTATTGTTGTAAATAGAACACTTTTTAGGTTCCTCCTCACACAAACACATCACACACCCATACACATATACACACATAGCTTCAAATTGTTTAACCTCTTGCTCTCGCACAATATTCATAAAGCTAGTATAATTATTTGTATAAATTCAAGTCCACAGTTAGCCTCTAGGTAAATTTTTAGTTGCACATTTTGTTATGTTATTTTATTTATTATGATTTTTTTTGTCTTTTTATGTTAGTTTATGAAATTTCAGCTGCGCATCTATATTCTACAACTGATTACATCACTTTAAACAGCAGTATACGCTATAAAGGTGATGTAAAATTAAATGTATTGTTTATATATATATAATAATAAATAAATGAATGCACACAAAAACACACACATTACACTCTTCCTTCTAGTAATTTCTACTAGTATTTTTTTGAAAGGTGCAGTTTTTTAATAAAAATTTCCTCACGTCACTGGCTATCGCACAAACAAAATCGGTCCGCAAAAAGGACATGCAATGCCATCTGTCATTGTGACTGTGAAACGAATCCGTCTTTTCACAGTTCAATGAAACAGATAATAATCAAAGCTTTTATAAGTGAAGATTGATGAAAGGTCAAGTCGCCATAAAAAACAAATCAGAAGGTGAGCATGCTTTAATTCAGTCCAACTTTTTGTATTTAATCGAAGGTAATTGCAACACTTATGGGTTGTTAATCTTACATTTTTTTTATGTACGCTTCATTACTATTTTTGGTCATTACTATTAGATTCATTACTATTAGATTCATCGTAAGATGAAATCAGGACGTCAATAGTTGCTACAGAGGCTTTATGATTTTTTATAACTTATGAAGAAGCCTGTAGCGATATAGCATTGCTACATAGTTTGGCCGCCACTGAGGATCGAGTGAGGCGAGTTTACCCGACGCGACCCGATGGTAGTCGAATTGACCGTTAGCAGTGAACAGGTGTCGGCTAACAACAAAGAATGAACATTTGACAGTTTTTTAATTATATTTAAAATATAAGGCAATTTAAAAAAAAACTAAGTTTAAGGTTTTCTGTAGAATTTTATTGCAGACATTTCTATGTATAAATTAGGCTTACGTCACATATGTAGTTTGGTTTAAGAGAATTTTAAAAAATAAACCTTAACAATTTCAATATTTTTTTATGTAAACATAGGATTATTTATTTTAAAAACCAGCTTAAAGGTTTGCTAGAAAAATGTTCAGTTAATTTAATTATATTATTTATATATGCCTGGTAAGAAAAGCTATCTTGGCAGTAGACCTCAAAAACATGCATAAAATGCAATTCGAGTGCGTTATGGCTCTTAAGGTGTGGTTTTTAATGTGTTTCTTATGTCGATTAGGTTCATTCAAGGTTAAACACAATCTGTATACGGGTTGAGTTTGAAAAATTAGTTTTGTGAGGTGGGTAGTTGGGGTAAATCGTTGGGGTAACACGTTAAGGTACAGTTAACTAACTAAGTAAAAACTGACCATAATTAAAAGTTAAATGAAATGTCTAAAACATAGAAAAGATTATTATTTAATTTCTATTTTATGAAACTGTAATTAAATAAAAAACTACAATTACTTATTGATCGCGCTAAGAGCAAAACCTGACGCCCTAAATAGCACCAAATTTTCGGGAAGACTATTAATATGTTTCACCTTATTTTTTTAATTATTA
This sequence comes from Neomicropteryx cornuta, assembly GCA_020383195.1. Lineage (NCBI taxonomy): Eukaryota > Metazoa > Arthropoda > Insecta > Lepidoptera > Micropterigidae > Neomicropteryx > Neomicropteryx cornuta. The sequence continues at coordinate 1,451,055 of JAHKQU010000030.1, forward strand.
ATATGTCATTCTTTGTTATTACATAGAACTAATGTTTTGATAAATAACTTTGTTTATAACGGACGTTCCAGAATAAGAGGTTAGCATTAATAAATCAAGATTAAAATAAACTGAAGTATTTTCAAAGCAACCGATGAGGCAAGAAAGAGGTAACACGCAAATAAAGCCAGTAACAAGGAAAATATTTGCGTGTGTGTGTGTGTGTGTGCATGCCGACAGTGTGTCTGTACGAGTTACGTGTGTGGGTGAGTGGGTACTTATACAATGCGAGAAAACAGAGCATGTAAGAAGTGGAAACAGGAAAGAAAGGAATGACATGCAATTTCGTCATCACACACACTCGCACGCACACTACACCAATCCACCCTCCCCCCCTCACCGCCCCGACACCCCTCGCTGAAGCTCTTCGTTATCCAGGGCTGCCCATTTACAAAACGCCATTAAAATTATTTAACTTAGTTATTTGGAAATTAACAGTTATTAGACAAATGAGTGTATTTTGCATTATAAATAAAATAAAACACTTTTTGTAAAACACAAATGCGTTTCTACTATTGAAATCTGTCTGACGACTCGTCATCTGTTCGTTCTTGAAATTGGCCCTAGGTACACCCAAAATGTTGTACTTCATTGTTCTTTTGACACATACAACCTTGTTCGTTAGATAAATAAATAAATAAATCGTTTATTCCAAGAGGCAGGGAGGATAGTGCAATCCTTGCTCCTCATAGAAAATACATAATTCGACTTAATAAAAAAAAAGAACAATTATACAACAATAATTGTTTAAATAAAACAATATATATATATATATATTTATACTGATCACTTAGCTCGAATACTCAGGGTTTGCTATTGTTTTTCAATGTCCTCGACGTCTTTCCTATCTTCAGTCAGGACATGTCCAAGATATTTCACTGATATTATGTATGTTAGTGGATATGATAGTTTATTTACTTCCTTTATTTACCTCACTTATTCTTCGCACTCCCGTAGTATATATAAAGCTAAGTATCTCTTTGGGTGCGATGGTTCTAATCTCTTCTGGCTTGAGAAGATGGTTGCCTAGAAGCTGTTACCTTTTGTAGATGAGGGGCCCATATTCACACGGTATGTGATAGGGGTTTCTGGGCTCTCTTGGCAGAATCTGCACCTGTCATCGGTCGATAGGCTCAATGCAATGGCCTGCTAAGGTTCTGGTTAGGATCCTTAGTTGGTTCCAGCTTATGTTTAATAGCGCAGAGAGTCTTGCCAGTATTATTAGCCCAGAATTTTAGCAGTGCTTTTTGTTATTCCGCAGAGCGGTTCTGGACCATAGGCATGCTAGGACCTTTCGTGGTCAGCTTGTCTACTTTTTCGTTGCCATCAATGCCCGAGTGCCCTGATACCCTGTTGTGTGTTGCAAGGGTGTTATGGGGGGAGGTAGTTGTACACAATTTAGCACTAGCTTTGACTTGATATCATTAAAGTTGATGGCCTTCAGAGCTGCTTGGCTGTCTGAAGTATATATATATATGTTTTTATTTTTAAAGGATCTTTCGATGCTTTCATGCGCAGTTTCAATTACGATATATAGCTCTGCTTGGAATGTAGTGGAGTCCAGTCCCAGGTTGATCAATTTCTCGAGTCTGGGTATCGCTCCACATATGCCTGATCCTATCTTATTTCCACTCTTGGAGCCATCGGTTGACCATATAATTGCTTCATTTTCGAAGTTGGGTCCTTCATTTTCCCATTTATTTCTGATGTCTGTGAATAGTTTTCTACCGTTACTAACATTTTTTAATAATCTTCTTGCTTATCATCTTTATCCTAAAGTGGAAAAATTAAAAAAGAACTGTGTTTGTGTTGGAAGTTAAAACTTCTGTAAGGAAGTTGATCGAATTTGTCATCCATTATCTCATAATTATCACCACATTCAGCAATGCTTCCGGACGCCTATTTATTTATATAAGTATATAATCAACGTAACAGCTCGAGTTTAACCGAACGAGCGTGTCGCAACCTAGCCGAGTTTAGCCGAATGAGTGATTTAGGGCTGACACAAAACTTATTTTGTGTCAGCCCTAAAAATTCGTTCATCGTCGCGACTCTGTCGTTCTTCGAGGGTGTCATGGGGTTGTTGTGGGAGGGGAAAGGGGGAGGGACAACTTGTCGTAATAAGTGCGATAATGTCGTAAGATAATAGGCCAGGGGTGGCAAAATTTGAGGTGTGTGGGAGGAGTAACGGGTAGGTGGTTAAGAATTGCCACAATACCCTCGTGCCTGATGGCTTCTATCATAAAGTTATGTCTTCATGAAAACCGTCATTATTATTTTTATACCGACGGTCTCGTGGTGCAGTGGTATAAACACCTGCTTCTGGTCCTAGGCTCGAATCACAACGTATCTCGCCTCAGCGTAATGGCGTATTTTCAAGGGCGGATTTACCACTGGGCTGAGTAGACTCTAAGAGCCTAGGGCGGTAAATTTTTGGGGCGGCATCATCATTGATCATCGGCTAAGTGTTCTCGCCGTACTTGGGATTGAGTGAGATTTACTACGAGCAGTCATTAATGACAATATCGACTCTTTTACTGAGCTGAAGTCTAAACGCGGGTTAATGAGAAAAAAATATAATCTTCGATAATAATAAATTAATCATGTCACAAGGTCTTTATTGTAAGTAAATAGCTGTGGCGCCCGATAACTTGGCCAATGTCGGTTCGTTGATCCCCGCGCGCTAGGAATTAACCCGAATTTACACCATCTAATAAAAGATATAGTAAATTTGGCCATGATTTTTTTACATAATTTCTTTCTCAAAAATGTACCCCCCCCCCCTCATTTTTCTGTCTTTAAGTCTTCGGAAATGGTTTTAAGATATCCTCTGTATGTGCTACCTCAAAAGTTATCAAAACTTTCTTACAATATTATCGTGTTTTAAAGTAGTAAGTAAGAACGGGTTTTAACTGAAAATTGTAGTAAAAAGCCGATGTAATCATTTTATTAGGCATTTACCCAACTGCCTTAGTAAGAACGGGTTCTTACTGGTAAAAACGCGTTGTTTCTAATGCTCTTAGATACTTCGCAACCTTACTAGTTAAAAAGGGTTCTTACTGATTTCGGATATTTACGGTAACATATTCACCCGTTTTATATTCGAAGGTGCCCACATTTTAACGTGTTGATAAATTTTGGAAGAAAACCGCGGTAGTGGTATATGACCCAGATTGGCAACGGTCAGATAAGTGCCAACCCAATTAAACATCGCCTAACAACCAACAAACGTCCAATAGTGCGCGGTTAGTCTGTTCCCTACCCTCCCCCCTTCCCCCTCGAACCCTATTTGGTTGTATAATGAGCAAGGTAATTACCAGCGCGGCCGATAACATCGCCTTCGAATTAACCTCGCGTTTCGCTTTCATTAGGGTAACTATCTGGTCATTTTCCACGAAAACTGTAATTGACACTTGCGTGAAGGCAAATATGTACAGGTGGTCCCGAGACCCTACCCGACCACCTAAAGGTGTCTTTATGTTTCCTATTACGAGTATTTTTCAGCATACGGAATATTTCCAGATGACGAAAAACTAAAATCAAATATTGAATGATAAAATACTTCATAAATCTATTTCAAATGGGTTATTTAAACCGTTTTTTTTTTTATTTTATTATTAGAATACCCCAAAATAAACATCGCTATTACGAATTAATTAATAACTTTTAAGCAGTATTTTATAATTAGGGACAAAAGTTGTCTAGAAGCAGGCGACAGTCAGGGTTTCGTTACAAGTTGACGTGACCTAAACGGCTATGGTTGTGTTTCAAGAGCATCAATCTAATCACAAAAATTCAACTCTTTCCATTTGAACTTTTCGAGTTGAAAGATGCAACGGACGGGAATTGATAATATAAAAAATGAAAATGGGGATGGAAATGAGATATTAATTCATTATAATACATAGCAAAGTATTCATAAAAATAATCCTTATAGTGCGCGTGAGTGAGACAGAGGGCGCGGGCTGACTAATGCCGAATGGCGCACTTCCGGTTGTCCGTTGTTTATGGAAATGAGGGTAGGTGACGCCAAGCGGAGACACTTCCGACTTTCTGATGCATTTCCCAAGTGAAAAACACCCCTCATATTATAATTGCTTCGCGATTGTTGTTAAATACAAATCTTGCCTAGACGCTACACGATTCTTAAGTCTGAGGGCACTTAAGGGGACTAGATACGTGAACGAAGGACACCATTTGAACTATTCTGACCTACGATTGTTGCCTGCGAAAATAAGCCTTGCGAGATGAACCGAAAGGTGTAAACTACGTCGGGCATAACGGCGCTTAGTACACAAACCGCGGCCTACCATTTTGTATGAATTATTGATAGCATTTAGTTGATTTTATTTTATTAATAACCCAAATTCAAAAAAAAAATATTTGTAATCGTATATGAGGAACCGTTATTGGTATGCATATGTGTCAACTGATAAATGAGTAAAAAAAGTGGTTTAAGCTCCTGTTTCAAACTCCAGAGTTCCCGAATTCGAATCCCCAGTGGGTGAAATCTGACCAGGTCATTTTTCGCCGTTGAGAATATTTAAGGGCGCTTTTTTCAACACTGTCGTCTGAGTTAAGTAACAAGACACAAAGACAAAAAAAAACACTCATTCAATTACAGACTTGCGAGGTGTTGTTTGCCTGTAATGAACGGCCTCGCATCATGAAAACAATAATAATATATATATATATATATATATATATATATTATTATATATATATATACTAAATGTGTAAAATAATGTGTATAATATAATAAATTAAATAAATTTATAATAAATTATGTGAGAGGCGTTCTTGTATGAAATAGTTGTGTCTATTGTATTTAAATAATAAAACGCGTATACTCGTATATGTAGTATTTGTGTATATTTACTTATATATATAATTGTTTATATTATAATATTAATATTATACCGGTTGTATTTATATTCACTGATGTCCTTTTAGAGAGTTGATTATATTGATAACTAATCCGATCTCGTGAAATAAAAATATAACTTTCGAAAAAAAAATCGCGGGCGCGAGATCATTTCCGATCTCGCGCCATGCGCATTAACCGCCTTCTCAAACATTAAAACGATTTCTTTGAAATTTCAAATTCGTTTATTTCGTAATTGGGAAACATTTATCTAAAATTTTTTTGTTGATTAATATTTAATTGTTGATATAGATCAACCTTCTAAAAGGAAATCAGTCAAATACACCCTGCATATTAATACCTAGATTAATTTAGGTTTGCTTGTCAACATGCTAAACTAATGGGTGTTTTTTTTAGAGGCGTGGTTTTCAATCTGGCACTACTTTTTTCGTAGTTGGTGTTTTTGACAGCTGTCACTTGATTTATGCTCAGTTTGGTTTGCCATTTCATAATGAATAGAATTACTCCTGAACAACGTGGCGTGGCCTCCAAGATCGTGCGATTTAACACCGCTGGAGTATTTTTCGTGGGGTTATGTGAAGTCGCTTGTCTACGCAGATAAGCCGGACACGATTAACGCCTTGGAAGAGAATATTCGGCGCGGTATTGCTGACATACGGCCCAACTTGCTGCAAAAAGTGGTTGAAAATTGGGCCTCTCGGCTGGAATTTGTTCGAGTCAGCCGCGGCGGCCACTTACCCGAAATCATTTTTAAAACATAATGGCAAACCCTTATCTTTATAATAAAACTAAATTCTTAGCCATAACATCAAATTATATGCGTTTTATCTCTTCTTGAAAACCACGCCTCTAAAATCATCACCCTATATATCTATAAATGATTAGCATTTGCTTGGAACCGCACATTGTGCTATTATGGCGATGCACAAAAATAATCCATTGCACGTTATCACAAATTACAATAATGTACCTACAAGCATTGTATTGTATCTAAACACTATTTTACTGTCATATATAAATGACGATATACACAAATAAATAAATTGCTCTCAACTTGTATTTATTGCGAAAAAGGCAGTCATAGACAAGTCGAATGCGCGCGTGCGGGCGGCACCTTATCTGCGACCGCTATGCTATTCGTATAATCAATGTTTGCATACAAACGGCGCTTTTCTCGAAACCGCTGGCCGCTATTAAAATGGACACTTCGCATGTTCGTCTTATGAGTGACGGCCGCGGCGACACGCGACAGGGGGACAGTCGCCCACCACAAGAGGGGGAGTGTGTTGAAGGGGTGCCCACCCCGCCGCCCACTGCGAAGGGTTTCGCCCGTGTCTTGGGAGATCTTTTTATTTCAACTTCCACCATGAATCCGTTGAGTAAAAATAATGATTTCAAATGTCCTTTTAACTTGACTAAAAAGTTGTGAGATGTACCCACCTATAGGTTCACAGTCTAAATAACGATTTAAAAATCTCATATTTATTTATTTATTCACATAGTAACATAGGTGACTCTCATTAAGATATATGCAAAATTTTACGTCACCTTAATTTTAATTTTAATTTTAGCATTTATTTTAATGCGCGCTGAGCACCATACGCTTTCGTTATCATAAATATAGGTACAGGGTGAGCTTAAAATCAGCATTATCCTTTTAATGGGTCATTCTGGGAATTAATCTGAAAAATTTTGTTCATTGTTGTGGTCAGTATTCAGTATATTTATTTTCAAGAAACAATTTTGCAGTTGTGTACGAAAGGCATTAGTAACATAAAATAATAAAAGTAAATATACAATTTAACAACAACAAAACAGTGAATAACAAGCAATAAAAATTAAATAAACATCAATTAAGGTGAGGTCATCGAGACTCTACAAAGCTTTTTCAATCAGATATTTGTTCAGTGAAGTCTTAAAGCTGTGATATTTTTCTAATGTTTTTATATTAATAAAATAATAATAAAATAGTAATCTTTGGACATCATTTTTATTTTCTTTTCTTTGGCCTCTGACTATTTTTAAAACATACCATTATTTCAAAATTAAAATGTATTCAGAGCGCTAATGCGAGTGTAATTTAATTTAATTTTAATCTTTACATGCATCTCTGTACTTTTGCGAAAACCTGTCATCAGTTAATTTTATAAACAACTGTATGTACCATTCTTTCTTCTTAAATTATACTGTTGGTTTTCCGAATAAACAATAAATAAATAAATAAATAAATAAATATTACTGGGGGAGATTATTGAATAAATCAACCCCCCTGTAAACACTTGTATTTTGGAAGTAAATAATTGTTTTTGTGTCGTAGAAACAGCCTCATTCTTTAAGAAAAAGTCACAAAGGATTTCGTAGATGAAGATACCATATATTGTGAGAATTCCTAAGTTCCGAAAGTGTGAATGTCCCTGACCAATCCAACATTACAATATTTGCGCGCGGGAACCTACCCGTCGTTCATTGCCGTCAATACGTTTATAGATCCTGGTCTGATATTTTATCAGATGACTATACTCTAAAATGTTTTTATGCCCCTCTTTTGCCACATTTGGCCCATCGACGCGCTTTTCATAGAATTAATTACGAGCCTCCTGCTCCAGCAATGAAATGCTCGCGTATCGGAAGCGGTTACTGCCGAAGCGACCACTCTAAGCTGCCCATTAGGTGGGGTCGACCCCACCCAGCCCACGATCACCGGGTGTGCTGGTGGGGGGGGGTCGGCATCGCGAGAGTCACGCGATTACCCACATGTGAAATTACGCAGAGCTTCTAATAAGTATTAAATATATTTCGTGATTTCTTTGTGGGACAATAAAAATGGTCGCCCGCCCTCGTCTCCCTCCCCCCGATTGACCTGAAGACCACCGAATCTGCCCACCGTCTTGCCACCCCGAACGCCACTTAAGCGCCGCCTCACACGACACAGCCCCCCCACCCCTCAAATGTCTCGCCCACAATAAAAATGCCACCCTGCTAATAACAGCACACGGGACATCGGGAAATTGCTTACAGCGACGCAACGGACGAGCACTATTTTTCTCTACCCCACAAAATCCACATCCCTTAAATAATTATATTTTCTTTAACGGCACATCGACAGTTACCGGAGTATATATGTAAAGAAACTATATTTCTTTAATTTGTTTATACCGCACAGCGCTCTTCTGTCAGTAAACAGTGAACGTGTAAAGGGTGTTTTTTTTAGAGGCGTGGTTTTCAATCTGGCACTACTTTTTTCGTAGTTGGTGTTTTTGACAGCTGTCACTTGATTTATGCTCAGTTTGGTTTGCCATTTCATAATGAATAGACTTACTCCTGAACAACGTGGCGTGGCCTCCAAGATCGTGCGATTTAACACCGCTGGACTATTTTTTGTGGGGTTATGTGAAGTCGCTTGTCTACGCAGATAAGCCGGACACGATTAACGCCTTGGAAGAGAATATTCGGCGCGTTATTGCTGACATACGGCCCAACTTGCTGCAAAAAGTGGTTGAAAATTGGGCCTCTCGGCTGGAATTTGTTCGAGTCAGCCGCGGCGGCCACTTACCCGAAATCATTTTTAAAACATAATGGCAAACCCTTATCTTTATAATAAAACTAAATTCTTAGCCATAACATCAAATTATATGCGTTTTATCTCTTCTTGAAAACCACGCCTCTAAAAAAAACATCCTTTACTTAGATACCCCATAGATGGCGCTGTGAGTAATAGCGGCCGACACGATGGGTAAAGCAGCTTATGTTAGAGTTTGACAGATACCACCGTGATTGAGCATATTGTTTGGTTATTATAAAAACTCTTTAAAAGGAATTGACAATTTAAATAACAGACTTTAAATGACGTTTCTTTGTTTTCAGGTAGGATAAAATAATTTAAGTTAAACAGTGTAATTATGATGATGATGGCTTATGTCCACTATGTGGACATTTATTGTCAGGACCGTTTTAGAACTTGTCCGAGGCATCAGATGAGGGGATCCTTTATAGACCGCCAGCTTGAGTCCTTCAAGATTGAAGGGAGATTTCCTATGTGTTAATATATTCCTCATTTGTTACCCTGAACTGCAACAGGTGGGTTTCCATCCATTGTGTGCGTAAGTACTAAAATAAAAACTTTGTTTTCAGAGCAACGCAATTGTTTATTTCGCAATTCCTAATAAGTTTGGAGATAGTGTCTTATATATTATATAAGCCCGATTTTTCTTTCGTGTAGGAAACGGACGTTGTTTTATTTGTAACGTTCGTTATAGGATATCTAACGGCTCGTGTAGTCAAATAATCTGCAGTACTCTCCCAGGATCCAGCAATGCTTCTTTTTTTTTAAGTTACACTTCTTTGAGCCCGTTGTACTCATTAGGATGGGATGTTGGTCGAAAACCGCGTCACGCGTTAAGAGTAAAATCCGTAGAGTGCCTTTTAGTACGTTCTCTACCAAAGATACCCCAAGAGTCTCGGTGGGTCAGTGGTTAACGCACTCGTCTCCCACGCCAGAGTCCCTGGATCGATCCCCGGCTGGGATTTATTTTTTTTCACAAATTATACGAAAGTATACGAACTTAATAATGATACTGTATTTGTGTATAGTATAATAATGAAGTGACTTATAATAATATATTGAATAATAGAGAAAATGTCTTATATTTCATTTATATATCCTGTATGCCTGTGTGTGTGAGTGGGTGTGTGCGAATGGCCAAAGAAGTATTACTTCCATCCTCTACTCCGACGCAGATCCAATTTTTTTCAATTAAATGGCCTTCATAATGAATGATTTAGGCCAGTTTCAAGTATTGGGTAAAGACAGATCAATTTAGACCTTAAACAAAATATTGAGGAAGACAATATTATAATAAACAAAAAGTAACAATAAGCGACAATCAAAAATACAATAATTATTATTATTAATAAATAAGATAATAAAAATATATTCATAAAGACATAACACAGAAATTACATTGAAAGAAGGATATGGGAAGAGAAAACAAAAAAAATCTGCTAGTAGCGACACCACCCATAAATTATTGTCTATTCGCCTGATTGTTTTCTCTCACAAAATTTTCACTCTTGGTTTTAATTTCGTTACCTATTTTTATTTATTATTGTCTATTGATTGTAGATCGTAAGTAGTGAGAGTATGTGAGGGTTCATCTCTTTTACTGACGTTCGAGCCGACATAGAGATTTAATCTTTAACGCGGTCCGCAACAGGGTATGTCTGTATACGATGTTTGTACCTATCATTTTTTCAATTCTCTAGAATGCTCACTAAAGATTACTTAATGGAATCAACGAAGGAGATGTCCATCTTAAAAGAAATGTTAACGTTTTAAATATATTATGGCTGCAGAGAACTTTCAATTTTGCCATGGGCTATGAGTTTGAGAATAGGAACTGTTTTGTGGGACAATTTATCCAGGCAATTAAATACAAACACCTGATATTTAACGTTTTATTCCTGAAATATGCACACGACGTGCGACCGAAAATCGGGGATACATGTTAAAAAAAAAACACACACCTTCCATAAAGAAGTATCACATTAATAAATTACATGTGTTCAAATTCATTTCATTTCATGTCGTATTTCTTACCTTGACGAGCGCTGAATGTTTTAAATTTGACATAACTTTGGTATCTTCGTAAAAAATACTGTCTTGTGTATTAACGGAAGTCAAAATACTTTAAGAAGGCAGGAAAAAAGTCACGTTTTATAAGAACGTATTCATAAAACATCTTTATTTTATTTAAGGCGCCACCAGGCCCTAATACGTGTTTTGTAACGTATTTTGGTGCATTTTGTTGAAGTTATTCCCAACAAATGGCTAAAACTAAAAATACCATAATATTCTAAATATATTAATTTAGTACTTTGCTTAAAAAAAAAACGAAATACACCTTATTATAGTAATGAAAATAAATAAATAAGAAAGTGTCGTTTTTTTTCTTGCAACGATTTTCTTTTAAGTTGTGTAAGTGACGCGAACCTAATTTTTCTTTCTAAAGATAGACAATATAATAATCTAGGACATTACTTAAAAAAAAACTTTTTTTTCAAATGATATAATTATTTAAATACAAAAAACATGTTTCATCGATTCCAAATGTAACGAATTCGCGGTCGGCGAGTATATCCGTCTCTTTTATACACGTCAATGTTCGAATAAAGCCTACTCTTTCTAATCTCAAGGACAAATGCGTCCCGGGACGCCTTAACATATTTTTCTCTGTACGGAAAACGCGTGAACCCGCTACCCGTTTTTCAGTTTCTGATTATTGGCAAATAATAATTCACAAAACTATGAAAATCACAAACTTCATGAATTCAAGTAGACGCCTTTAAATATGAATAGAAATGGAGTAAGCTGATGACGCTTTTAAGCGCACACGGCAACTGGCCTCATCAGTGACGAGATATCTCATTGATTATCATTGTTGATTATCTCTAGTATTTTTTTCGACACACCTTATTGACACCACATTCCTTTACAAAGAGTGAATGAAATGCAGTATAGAATAGGAACGAACAAAGTATTCTGTCCAGGTTCGAGTCAATGAGTTTCTTTCTATCTTATGCGTGTGAAAGAGAGAGGGGACATTTCCACGCTTCTTCATAGCTCGTCTTGCACCGTCTTGAAATTAGTACGAAAGTTAAACATATAACTACCATTTTCACCAAACCTCACTTATGGATAAGAATCCCTTAAATAGAGATACGCAAAACGTTTGTCTAAGAATAACCTATGCTTAAGAGTTCCATAGTTAAGGAAGACCTAAGGTGGGATTGGGGAAAAGGCTGTAAGTCATTGCTTATAGAACGTGAGTGTAAGGAGGCGTCAGTTAGAACGTTTTTTATTGCATTAAACAAACGTTAAACTGACCGCGTTTTGAGACTAGCCCTGCTGATCACCCACAAAGTTACAAGTCTGTCCGTCTCCGTCGGACGCGCGACTCCATGGCTATCTACTGGCGCCGTCCGTGTCACACGCGAGCACTTATTATTTATTTTCCACGATGACAATCAGCGCGAAGCCGTCGCCCGCCGCCTCCTCGACTGCTCCCACTCCAAGACCTGGCTTTTTAGGTCATTATGGACGGGCAGATATGAGCGACATGCGAGCGGAAACCCCCCATTTCCAAACCCCCGCCGGAAGGGAACTGGTCACGCCCGACTTGTGGACTATGATGGATTCTAGCCGCGCCGAAATTTGAAACTACCTGGTATGTACTCATATAAGCGTATCTACACTATCTAAAAATACTGCTAGATTTCTAGCTTAAAAAAATATTTATTTCAGGAAACAACAACTGATACAAAAATAAAATTACAATCAAAACAATGAGAGTTTCCCCTAAACTTAATAAAATAGAAAAAATACATCCAGGAACCAGATTGAGATTAGGAAGTAGAAGGGGTTGGGAATTTACATAATTACCCGAATACAATATACAGCATAACTTTTAACTAAAAGATTTTACATATACATATACTACTCTAGGGTTAGAGCTAGAGTAGACACTCTCTTGAATCCCGGGAAGGTAGTGTTGAATATATCGATGGCGCTCAAAATACTATTGTAAAGCTTACATGCTCAACATGCTTACATGCATAATTCGTACTCAACCGTGACAGATGGAATGTCTCACGCTGGCGAGTAGGTCTGGATGGAACCCGGAATTCTATGAGCCCCAGAAGATTTGAGCAGTCGATACGACCATTGACAGAGGTATTCTCTAATCTATTATACTTTGCGCCAATAAGGCATTATATCTCAGTGTTCCCAGATTTTACCTTTCCAGCCTGAATTTTGACATCTATTCAAATCGTTTATGAAATTCCCTAAAATATGGTGTTACTCTAAATACTACAAACTTTGTAGAAAAATATGTAAAAATAAATCTGTGTTAAATTAGATTATTATTAGTATATAAATTTTGTATGTTTTAATATATTTAATAAGCGAAGCTACTAAATGTAGAATATTTTTTATAGATACCTACATAACATTTTTTACTTTTGAATTATTATTTATTTCGTTTATTCATTTAATTTATATTTATTTCAGGAATTGGTCTAGGTAATCTCAAAGTACACATTACAAAGTACATATTTACAAAGTAAAATAATTATTATCTGCACACTTACTCTATTCATATCTTAATATATATAAATCTCGTGTCACAATGTTTGTCCTCAATGGACGGCTGAACCACTTAACCGATTATAATAAAATTTGAACACCATGTGCAGTTCGATGTGCACTTGAGAGATAGGATAGTTTAAATCTCAAATTATAGTCGCAATTTTAATTTATCGCTAATTATTTGTCTGTTATTATTTGGCAGTCATAAAACTGACAGATGTCGATACCTTTCGACTGGGTTGATGGCGCTAATGTCTGTTATTATTTGACAGTGACAGTTATTCGACGCAAACGTATTAAAAGAGCCCATCAGTTGGCAGAACAAATTGAATCAAGAAATCCAGCTCAAAGAATCAGGACAGCAGGTCATGCACAAGAATCTCAAGAACAGTGTAACGAACGTCTTCAAGAGAATATCATAAGAACAAGAAAATTATTATTTTCAGTCAAATGCCACCGAAAAAATCTAACCTCAACAACGCGAGCGGCAAACGTCAAAACGCAAACGTCAAAACTACGATCGGAATAATATATTCACTTACGAGATGCTGTTGCTGGAAACATCGATGGAAATTTAAATCCCAATGACATCGGTAATGCTTTCATTTTACCTTCAAGCTACATCGGCAGTCCACGGAACATGCAGGAATACATACAAGATGCGATGACTTACGTACGTCATTACGGCCGACCGGATTTATTTATTACATTCACATGTAATCCGAATTGGGAAGAGATACAAACTTTACTATTGCCAGGACAACAAGCCATTCATCGTCATGATTTAACTGCACGTGTGTTTAAACAAAAATTGAAATCCTTAATTGATTTTATTGTTAAATATACAATTTTTGGTATCACACGTTGTTGGCTGTATACGATAGAGTGGCAAAAGCGAGGTTTGCCTCATGCCCACATTTTGGTTTGGCTTAAAGATAGAATCCGTCCTGAAGAAATCGATCAAATAATTTCAGCCGAAATTCCAGACCCATTAATTGATCAAGAATTATTTGATATTGTCACCAAACACATGATCCATGGGCCATGCGGTGTTTTCAACATGACGTCACCGTGCATGGAAAATGGAAAATGTAAAAAAAACTTCCCAAAGCCGCATACGAATGACACGATCACGGATATTGATGGTTATCCAATGTATCGTCGCAGAAGTACTGAGAATGGTGGCCACACATTTACAATGCGACTGCCGAACTTTCCAAATCAAGTTGAGTTTGATAATCAGTGGGTGGTACCATACTCACCACTACTTTCAAAAACTTACAAAGCTCATATCAATGTTGAGCTTTGCAGTTCTGTTAAATCAATTAAGTATATTTGTAAATATGTAAACAAAGGCAGTGATTTGGCCATATTTGAAGTAAAAAACATAAATAAAAATGACGAAATAACACGATACCAAATGGGCAAATACATTAGCAGCAATGAAGCTATTTGGCATATTCTCAGCTTTCCCATCCACGAAAGAGATCCTGCTGTCCAACATCTGGCAATACATCTTGAAAACGGTCAACGTGTATACTTCACTGAAGAAAATGTTCTCCAAAGAGCGTTCGAAGCTCCGAAAACGACTCTAACTGAATTTTTTACATTGTGTCAAAAACCTGATGTTTTTGGCCAATTCGCGAAGACATTGGTGTATGGTGATGTTCCACGTTATTTCACATGGAACAAATCCAGTAAAAAATGGGAGCCACGGAAACAAGGAAAACCACATCCTTCCATTACAGGCATTTTTATTTTTTACCTATTGATTTCCGCTTAGTATCAAGTGTAAGAACATTTTAATTAATTGTGTTCAACGTACTTCCCCTTCAAATCTCAATCCAGTGAATTTGTATACCAACATCAACATTTTCGTCTTTGTTCGTAAATAATTTCATTGTACTAAAGGGTTATAGTAGTAGAAAGTCAAATAAGGAGATCACCATATTTTTTTACAAATACCATCTGTGTGAAAAAGCATAGTGGACTCCGTGACTGATGTTCTCTTATTGTTCCTCTTAGATTGTTTACTATAATGTAATATAACAAAAACTTTAGCCACAGCAACGCGTGGCCGGGTCAGCTAGTTCTATATAAATTAGAATTATTGGATCTGGGCTTCCCGTGGTATAGCACCACTTTCTCAAAAAATTGGTTAAAATTTATACTGAGGTTTACAAAAAGTTTCACATATGTGCTACCTATTGCTTTATTTAGTAGGTTTTCCGCTTGAATAAAAAAAAAACAGATTTACGCGTAGCTCAGTCGCAATTTATTTATTTATGCTTTATTGAAAAATCCAATATTATTCATTTTTATAATTACAAAAAACTTATTGCTAGTATATAAAGCCAATTTTGGATTTCGGACAACAGTTTAACAATTTTATAATAATATTTTAAATTGTATTGTTAAATTGTTAAATTGTATCAGCGCTCATTTTTCTTACACGCATGCCTACAAGTCGCATAAATTAATTTAATGTAGGGTAGTCTCATAGTTCTTCTAACGGAGAGGGTCATTGGTAATAGTAATCTAAAAATAATCGAGGAGTTTGGCTTACGGACAAGAATGGCACTAGGTCCAGTTTAGTGGTCATTTTCTAAAAATGAAATTTTACGATTGGTAGCTGTTGACCGGTTGGAGATAGATAGCATATGTATTCTTGAACAAAATTCAATTCTCTAGAATTTCTTCTTAGTAAATTTCTTTCCGAGATGAATAGTTTAGACGATGTGAAGAAATGTGAAGATTTTTTTTTCTCGGATGCACCGTGAGATATAAGCGAATACCCCAAAAGTGAGACTCCCCCCCCCCTTAGTGCCCTCCCACCCAGCTCTCCTCTTAAACTCAGAACCTAAGCACACACTGAACGAGTTTCTGAATGAATCGCTAAGGGCATATGCCTTAAACTTAGGAAGAAAGATCCAGCTGTATTTACGCCTTCTTCGACAAGCAGACCAAAATTGCCAACGTTAAAAAATATAATTTAGGCGTTGAGTTTTAAACCCGTCAGTTTAATTTCAAGCTGAAAAAACGAGCACTAGTATCTAATTAACTATCGTGTATAAAAGTAAAGTATTAAAACAAATTAATTACCTAGTTACTTAGTTTAATGATAGCAGATTTTATTCTGAACATATTAGATTCATTAATTAAATATGACCTGAGACACTCCCTTGTGGCACACCATAGCATGTCTCGTTATTTTTTAGTTTTAACAATTTGTTCCCGCTCCACAAAAGGCTTCCATTTGTATCGTTACCATGAGCGCTGAAGCAGTATTGAAAAGGGTGTAATATTTTTATTTTTTCCATACCTGAGGTATGTTTAAAATAGAAAGGTAGGTACAAGTTTTAGGTACAAAACAAATTACATAAATCGTGTGATCTGTTATCATTTGATAGAAGCTTCAAAATATAACAGTGACAGATGCATTTCACGAAAATTAATCATATTTTGCAAGATTTTACTACAGTACGCGGGTACATATACGTATAACTTAGCCAATCTTTAAAATACTGAACCAATTTATTATCAATACCATCGACAAATTAAAAGTGATTTTACGAGCGCCAATAAATGCAAAATTTGACGTCGGCCATTTTGATTTGGTCGCGTCGCCGCAATTTATGATTCGGATACAGAAATAACACAATTAGCGGCCGACTCACATCCGAGATATCGCCATTTTATTGCTCGGACATAACGCTATTGTTGTTTTATATGGGAGGCTTTATTGGCCCGCCGCGGCGGCCATCTTGCGCGACCGCCTCAATTGATATTTCGCGGCGACGCGCCGCCATCTTGGCCACCATTATAAAGCACGCTCGTTCGGAACGACAATAATTGCGATCACGGAAGCTGGAGCATTTCTGTTCGCATCATTATTTATTGCGTTTCACCTTTTATGTGTTTAAATATCAATCAAACAAACCTAACCTAAGTCGGAAGCCACCCCTTCCGTCTTGGAAGCCACCCCTTCCTTAATCACTCGATAACAATTAAACTTTTACTATGTGTGTGAGCGAGAAGGTCCTAAAAAAATACAAACTTCAATTTCCAAGAAAGAGAAGGTGAAGGATGGCAGAAGAGTTCGGTTCTTAAAATGATGCTAGTTCTATCTAGTTAGAGAGAGAGAGAGTTCTTACAATAGATACACCGCAATGTAAATTTAACCGTTTATTTAATAAGTATATTTTTTTTCGTATTTAATCATTGTTTGCAAATCGTGGGCTAGTCAATTGAGATTATTGGGACTTCTGAGGTCATTTTTACAAACATTGAGAACCACTTTTTCTTATAGTTAGAGAAAAGCTTGTTTTAAAGTCTTTCTGCTGTAAACAGGATTCCCCTAATACCTTTAGATTTTCAAAAACTTTTATTTCAAAAGATGCAAACCGTTAAATTGAATCAACCCCTTTCTATTCTCGACAAATACACATCTACCCTCGATGTGCTCAATTGCAGAAAAACAATGAAGGCCACAAACAAAACTAAATTAATTTTTCAACTTTGGTCGTCCACTCGAGAGCGTCTGATTACAATCGCCATTCTGAAGATACGACCGCCACAGTCAACCCGTAAAAGTCTGTGGTGTTCGAGACAATAAATTCGATTCATGCGAGCTTTTATGTTCGCTAATCGCGGCGGAGGGTTAAGTTGTATAGCTATTCATATTCTCCGGGTAGATTTTGCTCGTGAGACGTTTTAGACTGTAATGGGGTGGAGTGGAGTGGTCAACGGCTTTAATTGATCGCAAATTGAATGATTTTAAGCAAACCCAGACCTACTTTATTCGCGAAAACCATAAAAACCCGGCCGATGTCATACCTCTCACTCAATTGTGTTTTATGGGAGATTACTGTGTCGTACACAAAAAAAATCGGCGAATATTAAATAATATTGTGAGTTAATTTACTCAGGTCGTTCGTATAAATCAAAAATAACAGTGGACTGAGTATTGACCCTTGTGGAATTCCCATATTAATAATTTCAGAAGCAGACAGAATAGTGCATTTATATCTATCGTCACTAATATATCTAATCTCAACGCATTGAGTCCTCTTGTCTAAATATGATCTTGAGGGGAGTACAATTAATAATATTAATTTACAATAGAACCTTGAGTAGACTTGCCCTTTCTAAACATTTCCACAGCGCGCCCTCATAAATACCCTTTCTCTCATATTAAAATTTTAAAATACATAAAAATGTTTTTACTACACTACTTTACGCTACACTACATTACACTACACTACACGACACTAAACTACAGACCACATTTTTTACTATTCTACACAATAACAACACTGTATTTATTTTATTAGCGTTAGATATCTCCTTTTATGTTCGTTTTTTTTCTCTCTCTTCTTTTTTTTTTTGTTTTGCTTCTCTGAATCTCGTCTATGTACTTACAAATTATAAAATAAACGGAAATATATGTTCGTGTAAATTAAAAAAAACCGTACATTTTTATTGGAAACAGACAGATAGTCCATCTTAGGACAGGTGTTCAGCACCTAGTTAGATGGACTCGGTGAAGTTTCTGACATGCCACTAAGTGCTAATTTAGATGAGAGGAGATGTATCTCATTTTCTCTTTGTATATTTATAGATAAAATGTTTTTTTTTTGTAATAATTGTATATCTAGCTGTAAGTTTTTTCTGTGAAAATAACAATAAATAAATAAATAAATAAAAACCCAAACTGATTTTCAGTGCATCTCGTTCCTCGGGTTTTTAATATCGGGAAAAAGAGGGAAAAGTGACCAGCCTCCCTGAGTGCGTCTCTGGCGGTCGCGCGGAACAAAGAGGAAGGAAAAGGCAAATATGGCTGCCGCCGATCGCGGAATGGCAACAAACGGTTTTGTTTCTTATTTCAATAGCGAATAGAGATCTGTTTTGTAAACTCGACTATAGCAATGGACGGCGTCGCGTCGGTCAAAATACAAAAAACAAATAACGCTTTACTCAGTTAAACAGTGCCGGCGCATGTTTTTTTTTTAATAATATAAAAACATTTTGCATAATTGCCTAAATAAATTTTAAAAGTTATTATATAATCTCAGCGTAACTCCCATAGATTGACTTCAATAGCGAAATGTTTGTGATGTCTGACCTCAATGATCTCACCGCTGATTGTAGAATTATAAATTTTATAATAATCTGATCATAAAACCTAGCAACATTACATTAGTTAAAAAACCCAAAAATAAACACCTCAACCTCAACAAGAAAGTTGACAACTGACGACTTTATTATATAATATTTATTATAACATCACAACTGTGTCTTTCTCCGTGAATGATCGAGGGCAAACGAAGCTTTACCAAATGGTAGGTGGATCTCATAGATACAGTACACAAAAAAGTTTGGTGCTATCAAAAAAGTTTACTTAGGTTAGTTTTAGAACCTTATCTAAGGAATAATATAAAATTTAAAAGAATTCTATATCTTATATACTAAGAAAGTTATTGCTAAATTTCACATTTTCGAAAAAACCTCACCTTCTGGTCCGATTTTGCCCACTAACGGACTTGACCGAGATTTTATTTTATTTTATGTGTCAATTTGAAAGTGATTGGTGTAAAATTACGGCAATTATCGTGTCCCAAAGGAAGTGTTATAGATATACAGATATACACTTTTAGACTGAGGGTGGTTTTGGGTTCTAGGGGATGTAAAACGCGAAGATATGTCAAAATTTTCATGGCATGACACGGTACCGCGCTTTCATAAACAACACACTCATAGGTATTATAACTAAGCGTAGTATATAGTCCTGCGAAGGTGTAAAGCGCTCTTTAGGACGTGCACGCATGCGATTCTTATCGATAAGCCAATCTGTAATAAGCGGTAGAACGACGTTCAATTGTTTGATTTTTATATAATCATTTAAACAATGCAGAGTGATCTGAAAACCCGTTTGCAGGGGGAAGGGAGGGGGAGGCTGCGTGTGGTTCGGAGGGGGGAGGTGCGTAAGCATGTTGATGTCGAGAAACGGGCAATGTTTTGTCAAACACCTCTATGTTTTTGTTCGCCATTTTCAAAACACAATGCGTCGTTTTGATAGTAGGCGGGAGCTAAGTTTTCCTGTTTTTTTTGTTTTTTTTAATGATTTTTCGTCATTAGGGCAGGTTTATTATGTTGGCAAATTACGCTTATTAGCTGGTGAACGCGTTTTATTGAATGGGTCATTCCGATCTGTCCGTCCGTCCGTCTGTCCGTTGCATCTTTCAACTCGAAAAGTACAAATGCGAAAGAGTTGAATTTTCGCGGGTAGATTGATGCTTTTGAAAATCAACCGTAGCTGCTGAGATCTCATCGAAAGCTGGTCGGATAATATAGATATTTAACATTAAAGTCAACATTTATTTTGTTGTAGAACGGCTTTGAATTCTGTGAAAGTCGCCTTCGAAGATGTTTACTTTGTGAGGTTATCACATTTGTCATTGTGCGCGCATCGATAATTAAAATACATATTTTGAGTATTTTTTAATACTAAAACTGAATTTAATTCAGTTAATAAGTTAAAATATTTATTGATTCTGAGGCGGTAGGAAGTTCGTCGGGTTAGCTATGTACAAATACTCAATACCCTTGCAAGACACAACAGGGTCACACTTATGTGGGTACCAGGCCACTCAGGCATTGATGGTAACAAGAAAGCTGACAAACTGGCTAAGAAAGGGGGTATCATGACCATGATAGGCCCTGAACCGGCCTGCGGCATAGCTGAAAGCACCACCAGCAGACTGCTAAAAATCTGGGCTTGGAAACAAAGCCAAAAATACTGGCAAGAACTGCCCGGACAAACGCAAGCCAAAGAACTCATAGTAGGACTATCTGAGCTATTGGAGTTAAGCCGGAACCAACTAAGGATCCTAACCAAAGCCTTAACAGGCCACTGCAAGCTGAATAAACATCTGCACACATTAAACCTATCGACCGACGACAGGTGCAGACTTTGCCAAGAGTGCCCAGAAACCCCCTTACACCTACTGGGGAAATGTGGGCCCTTCATTTACAAAAGGTACCAGCTTCTAGGCAACCATCTCCTCAAGCCAGAAGAGATTAGAATCATCGCACCCAAAAAGATACTTAGCTTTATCTACAGTACGGGACTAGAGGGCGAACTATAAGTGGATTTAAATGTATCACATCCACTAACATACTTGTACCTTATAAAATCATAGCACTCGCAACCAAGTATGTTTTACAATTATCGATGTTTAACTCTTACAAAAAATATTGCTGTCCTTATATCAACCATACTTTATGGTTGCTAGTACCATATTTTTGCTGCTATTACCATTTTTTTTTCGGTGTATTTATTAGTTATTGGTCGTATGTTTAATTTGTGAACTATGGTCGTCTATCAGGGAATGTGCCTTTTCTGAAATCAAATAATACGACAAATATGACGACAAAACAGTTGTAAAAACACATCCTGTATATAAGGAAAGGGGCCTCAATAATATCGCTTGCAAGTATAATTGGAAAATTGCAATTTTCCCAACATCCAATTTCACGGATTTTCACATTTTGATACGCGCTCGCAGTACATTCAATATGAAGCGGTTACGGTTGGCTCTTTGCGACACACTTTATCAATTTTCCCGCGATAACGGCGTGCCTACCCGCCTTCGGCATCTGCACTCGGCAATGTTTCCACACTCCTATCTACGTAGGAACAAAATCAACGTGACAACTGGGCGCCGAATGAGCATGTCACCTCCGAGCGTCTTCCCGAGTTTAACCGAATGAGCGTGTCGCATTAGGTTCATTCACTGCCTGGGAAAAAATGTGTATCATAGAGGGTAATTAAATAGTCCAATCGTTAATTATTACTTTCCGAGTAGCATGGCCACTCTGACTATGTTAAAACCCTGTTCTAAGAAAAGACAAAAAAGTATATTAACAAAAGGAAGAACCCTAAGATATAAGATAAATAAAATACATAGTTAAATGTAAGAACATATATATTATAGACAATATATAAATTTAATTTATATATAAATTAAATTTTGTTACATTCTACGTAGATTTTGGTCTTCAAACATAGGATTTGTTCATCAGTCTGTACTTAAGATTTAAGATCTTTGATTGTTTAAGATAAAATATCATTTATTATGTATAAACCAGAAATGCCCAATTACTGTTATTAGTTATAAGTTTTTTGTTTTGTTTCAAATAATGAAAAAACAATGGCCTACCTATGTTTCGGGCAGACATAACGATACTAATCGGTAAAACTGCCCGCAATAGTGGCTGGTTTAAATGTAAATGTAAAATCTAAAAATAAACACCCAAGATTCCAACGTATTCCTTATAGGTAATGGTAGTGTTGAAATATTCTATTTAAACTTAAAAAAAATATGTAGGTACCTACATATATTTACGAATATATGTTTAAACAGATAAATAAACTTTTATTACACTTACATGTCTAATATATTCTGCCTATTACGCGTAAGAAATTGTATAAAGAAAAATGCAAAATAATTTATGCCCAAATTTATTAATGTTATCAATGCCAATCGGCTCGATTTTTGGTCGGGAATGGTCTTGGGAGACGGTGATGGTGCATGGTGATGCAATACCAAAAGTTTTGTATATTGTGTTAAATTATTACGTAAATTTTAAGTATCTAAAGGTTTTGTTGGTTTAGCGGATAACCTGTGCGTTTAATTTTGTGTTTTGCATTTATTTATAAAAAGAAACACAAACGATTCACAAAATGTCGGCGAAAATTGTGCAAAATCGATTCCGCGACGCGCGCCATTATTTAGGTATGGACGCGACATTTTTTGCCCGCAAGGAGCGATGTATTATCGTAAATGTGTCACCTCGCCACGCATGCGATTGTGGCACTTATTGCCTTTCGACGGAAGGATCATATTCGACGAGCGAGCCGCGGTCGCTTTACGA
Organism: Neomicropteryx cornuta; assembly: GCA_020383195.1. NCBI lineage: Eukaryota > Metazoa > Arthropoda > Insecta > Lepidoptera > Micropterigidae > Neomicropteryx > Neomicropteryx cornuta. Next base: position 1,474,061 of record JAHKQU010000030.1, read on the forward strand.
CCTGATCCAATATCGGTGATTGCTGAATAGTGTCGCAGAAAAGCTCTACGACCGATAATTTGACTAATTTGATAATTTGGGACTTTTATTTACAGTTTTTTTCGATATAATTTTGTAAAATCATCATTAATTATTATGTTAAATATGGTACAAAAGTGGCATCCGCATAGTACTCGAAACATGGTGTATTTTTGTGTAATTTCCGAATTTAGGATTTCCATAGTCCGAAAGACAATTCCAGATTTTGTTTAAACTTTGGATTTTTTTATCCTTCCTATACGGTTTTTTAAACCACTAACAATAAAATAAAGCGTCCATATTGTAATTTCTCCTATCCCATGTCATATTATACTCCATTGAATTATATTTTATATAATTATAATAAAGTAAAAACAAATACTCTCAACTTCATATTTCTCTATAGGTGCATTGACGGTTTGACATTCTCAGTTGTAGCACAATATAACACTGCCTTCCTTAGTACAGACATAGTCTAGTCTACTACAATTCTATTTCTTTGTCAAATTAATTATGTCAGAATACAAATTAAAAAAAAAACGCAAAAAACATTTATTTATTGGTGTATGGTAGGAAAGTGTGAGTGTGAGTTTTTTAGAGTTTCAATCAAAAATGTCATCGATTAAATATCAGATCGAAATCGCCTCACTACGCTCGAGATGCGGTCCATCGAGGAGTCTTTGCCCTTTGAGATGAAACAAAGGATGCTGTGGACAGAGAAAGGGGCCGGGGGTGGGGGGGGGAGGGAGCGGGGGGGGAGGTAAGCTGGCGAAGAACAATCGGTCGTAAAAGCCGGAGTCGCACAATACCTGAGCTCGGGCGAAACAATGCTCGTGCATGTCCAGACGAACATATATACCTACCCCCGGACTGCATTCAGAGTTGTCCACTATGGCGGGAAACGAATATTAAACTTGAGGTCGCGATGTAACAAGCTAGCAAAAACTCTTAGTACAAATGCGACATTATTATAAGAAAAATTGGTTAAATTATAAGAAAAAAGTATTTGAACACGCTTGCAGCTGACACAATAATATATATATATATATATATATATATATATATATATATATATATATATATATATATAGATTTGATGATTATGATTTATTTAAGCTTTCGCCATTCGGCGTCGTCAGAAAAAATATGAAGGATATATATATATATATATATATATATATATATATATATATATATATATATATATGCAATGATCATAGAGGTATACTTACCATGTTACAGATAAAACAAACTTAAAAGTTTAACGAATTACGGTCGAATTTCGACCATAATGTGATATTTTTCATCATTAACATCATATTTTCCAAGGATATATTTGTTTATACTTTACCATACTGTAAATTACCATTGTGTTTTGGCCATACTGCGCCCATAGCCGATATGCTCCAAAACTCACTGCACTTACCTGTAAATAAAAAATATTACTATTTTTATTTTAAGATAATGTTGCTTCTTACTATGAATAATATTATAAAATATATAAGAGGAGTTACCTGGTTTATTTCAAATTACAAACGGCTTCCTAACCTAACTTACTGACTAATATATTGTTTATCACATTGAGACATAAGCCGTTCTTGAAATTCTATTATTATACAGAATGTTTAGAAAAGTCAATAAGATGAAAAATATTTATGAACGAGAAAGAGTGAAATATTTAAAAAATGAAATACGAACCGATAAAAAATCGATTTTAAGTATAATAAAAAATATATACTAAAAATACATAGGTTTAATTTTTATTTAATAAATAGTAATTTGACATTACATCGATACGAGCTCATTTTGAAGGGAAAATTAAGTTTTTTATTTATTTATTTATAAAGTTAACTAAACAAAAAAAAAAAAAATCGATTGAACTATTTTGGAGTAATGAGTGAACGTTCGTTAAAATAAGTTATTGCTATAAAAATGCTAGTTTTTATTCGAGTATTTGAATTCGTTTACAAAATTTCGTGTCAGTGCTGTTGACTGTTGAGGAGTTACTTCGTCTGGAGCCATTCCCGGATGGAGAATCAGGTCATGCTTACCATAAAAATGAATTGTCATCGGGGCTGAACCAACATGTCAAATTTCAATTCCCCAGGATAAGAGGAAGTGGTTCTAATTCACCTTGCAAGATTTGACTTAAACCGACACACAAACATTCCAAGCTAAATAAAAGCTTATCACACATAAAATCTTAAATTATACTGATAAAATAAAATTGATAACACAACTTTATTCATTTGTGTGTATCGTTAGTGTGTGTAAAAATAATTTTACACACATATTGGTGCTTAAAATTATTTTTGATTATTTTTCACAGGGTTTAGCGCAGATCTTTTATACTCAAACTGTAACACTTTTTAAATAACCTTTCATAGAACAGCTAACTCTTACCTAGTTATAAACGTGACGGGAACGCAGGTACTCGAATTTATATATTTGGATAATTAGTTTTAATTTGAATTATCATAAAATAAAATTATCATGAGATTGATATTTAAATAATAAGATTTAAGTGTGTCTAAGCAATTGTACTTTAGGTTGCGTTTAACTTATTTAGTTAAGTCGGACTAAGCTCTAAGTAACTCTCAAGCAGAGGGATGGGTGATGATTTTAACTAAATAACGTTATTACTTTACTTTAGGTAAACTATCTTTAGGTATAGATTTACAGAATTAGCCCCTTTTCAATGACCTTTCCGTCTACCCTGCATAATGACGTTAGGTACGGACTTAGCATATCTAATATCACATGGGACTTTTTGTGTGTTGACTTACAAATTTTAGCAAACAATGAACCTGCTAGGTCTCAAAATAGCTCACAACTAGCCAAACCCCATTACCTTGGCCGCAAAGTCAGGCGGCTAAAATTAAACCGATCAGCGGGAAGGAAAATGTCGGGTCCCTCAACTAGGTATTACTTATTTTATGGTCCGGTTCGATTTTTTTCTCCTAGAACTATTCACGGACAAAATTCCCCCGTATACACGACCAATCCCAATCTCCTTTCCCCAAACGAAAACTATATTTGGATTGGTAGGTAACAAAACATGATCACCTGTCAATACCAGTAATTTGACCTAAGCTAGCTTTAAAATATTGTAATAAATAAATAAAATCTTTGCCGAATGAGCATGTCGCATTAAATTCATTCGTTACTTAGGAAAAATGCACATAAATAATCATTCCTACAGAGATTCTAGAATTTTAAAGTTTTAATCGAATCTACATTAAATATAGTAGATCGTGACGGAACCAGAATTTTAAAATAAAAAATAATAAGAAAGTTACGTATAAGTATATTTTCTCTATGGAAAATCCAATTTTTCCAGCTTTTTTTTTTTTGAATTGTAGAAAAATAATTATTTAATTGAAGTTTGCATTTCTCCGCTACAATATGCTGCTAGCATAGGTATCTGGTTATTTGGTCCATCAACAGGTTTCCGCGTCCAAACGACTTCGGGCGAAAGCCTTCACGGCGATCTGCCGTCGACCTTCGGCGGAGGTGCCGAAGAGCAACTCCACGCAAGAGTTGCCTCTTTACAGCCACCCAGACTCCTCGCACCTGTGGTAAAAACTTGTGATGGGTTGCTCCATTTCCTATCTGCACTTTTGCCCCATTCGATGTGCGTTTTGAATAATTTATTTTTTTAGATGAGCCAAATATGCAAACTATTCCAAAAATATCAAAATAGACGAAACATTCTTTTGAAAAAGTAGCTGGTCAACTTTTGCACTATAACAATTCTTTCCCTAAGTCGAAAAATTAAAAATAGGGTAGGTAGGTATACAAAAGTCGCTTAAGAACCCCCTGCAGTCACAGAAATCACAAATGCTAGGAATAATACCTATCGTAAGTTAATAAATTTAGGCATGAATTCTTTTCGCATTTTTTATACAAACACCCCCTTAATTCTTCGAGAATAGTCTCGGAACAGCCTGTATAGTTATCATACTGTAATATATATTACAATTCGTGTATTGATCACCGTGCTTCTGTACTTATACCACATATACCACTTACCAAACGAGACAGATGAAATACTTTTTTTTTTAATGGTGTTATCGCTTTGATGTCACGTGTAGGCACGTGAGCAGGTCACGTTGCCTGTTATCTGATCACTGCTCTCACACAATGGTAGGACGCATCGATTTTCGCCGTGATTTCACTGAACACGACGAGAACAGGTGATTTAATCTAAATTATATACTAACAGGCCAACACATCACCCATGGGACTGATTTATACCACCAACTAAACAGGTCTCAATAAAAAAAAAAGTTTTACGCTAAAATAATGATATTATATTTAAACTCTGTTATTTTCCCCCCCTCCCCAACCCGACAAACATTCAAAGTGTTTTTATTAAATTACACATTTGCTTTTCACATTATTTTTATTGGCGTCATATCGAATTTCATCATTGTTTCCGAGAAAATAATATTGTAAACTTTACGTCGTGATATTAAATCGTTCTTGTCATAAGTTCGGTCGCTAATTAGATTAGATTTTTTTAAACTAATTTCTAACACGTAATAGGGTACAAAAAGTCTTCAGAAATGGTCTGGGGACAAACTGCGCAGTGGTGTTAGATTGGACGACCACATACAGATGGCGCTATTTTTGCCAACGAAATATTAATCAGATTCTATTAATAATATTTCGTTGGCAAATAGCCTGGACAAAAACCGCTTAGAAACATAAATGTTACATTTTAGAAAAGCTTTTCTGGCCAGTTCGCCGAGGTCGCACTGTTTTTTTGAATAATTTTCAAATTAAACCTGAAGAATATATCGCCATCTGCCTTCAAAATTGTGAAACTATGTGCGTTTTTTAATTAATTACGACTTTTATTACTTACTTTTTTTGTTTTAATTACTAGTATTAATATACCTAAATTATTACGTATTAATATATACAGAGTGTCCCAAGACAATTGCCGATAAAAAAAAACAGCGAATTAGTGATTTCTAGTGTTATTTGTTAAGGAACTATATAAAAATTCATAATACTTTCAAAGAAATACAACGTTAAAGTTTCTATTCTAAATCGTGTAAAACAGATATTTTTCAATGGCTCCTCCCTCGGATAACTACGTCACTGGGTCACTGGGCCGCGGTCAGTCAAGATCGAGGTTAATGACCCGTCGCGATGTTCGAAACGCCCTATTAGGGCGGAGCTAAATGATCGCTGTCAGATGCCACTCGTTGAACAGAGGTCGGTCTAAGAAGAAGGAGTAACTCCTTTCACCTTCTCTGGGGTTGTAAGAGGGATGCTATTGGTCGACAGATTATATTGATAAGATCGCATTTTGTTACATAATTTCTTACTCTTAATAGGGAACTTAAACACCCCCTAAAGTTTGTGGGATTGGTCTTGAGACACTCTGTATATAGTCGAAATTCATTAAGCTTTTTAGTTTGAGTAATATGAGTATCAGATGGCATTAATAATTATTTATTTATTTATTTATTTATTAACGTGTAAGCATACAGCGTTATCACATTATTACTGTTATTAAAAAGGAACATTCGATGCGTTCGTTAATGATGTTACCAGACGTGGCTATAAAAGCATATCGCATACAATCAAAAGAGACAAGAGACGCTCCGCAATAGGCGCATCCTCAAATCGGACGAGATAAGAGGCGACCAATCAGAGACGAGCCGGCCTGCCATTGGTCGGCGCGCCCCCCACCCGCGCCGCGGACGAGATAGGATGCGCGGCAGACGACCATTTTCGCTCCTATGCACACTCACGGGGCGTGCGTCATGTCCCACGCAGCCACGTTGATCGCTTCTACCTTAAAATTTATTCCGTGCCCTAATGGCTTTATTTCGGGTAACAACAGCTAATTGAAGAGCGGGGAATTTACATAGTTACCGGAATAACTCTTTAAAAATAATTGATTTTACATATACAAATACAATACTACTCTAGGATTAGAGCTAGAGTAGACACTCTCTTGACGTCCGGGAAGGTAATGTTGAATATAGAGAGCAAGAGAGTGCATTCAAGAGAGTGTCTACTCTAGCCCTTGAATAGTATATTTATATATGTAGAATTTATTATATTGTGTTTTATATTATATTCTGGTGATTGTCCTCAACCCCCAACCCCTCCTATTTCCTGGTCCCGGCCTCGCTCCCGAATGGGTTTTCTATTTTTTTTTAGGTTTGGAGGAAACTTTTATGTGCTTTGTGTTTTAATTGTTTTGTTTATTGTAATTACTATGTAAGCTGTTGTTTCCTAAATATCGATGGTGCTCAACATGCTGTTGTAAAGCTTACATGCTCAACATGCATAATTCGTACTCAACCGTGTCAGATGGAATGTCTCACACTGGCGTAGTTGGTCTAGATGGAACCCTCAAATCTATGAACCCCAGAAGATTTGAACAGTCGATTAGTTTATATAAACGCAGCATATCAGCTTGCGTACATAGTCAAATTTACTAGACTATAGTCGACGAAAGAAAAACAATTAAATAATTATAATACCTACTTGTTAGCTTTTTTTTTTTGCGCTTATCCAAAAGTTCATAAACTCAGGGACAATAGTTCGAGTTGACACAGTCTTAAATACGCTCATAATATAATGATCAATTCTCAATTGGGAACCACAAAGTAGAATATAATTAGCACTATTATAATCCAACCCGGTTATACTGTTTCTAGACAGGTAATCCCGAATACGTCTCTCGTAAAGTATCTGGGAGTACACATATCCAATACTCTACATTGGGGGGCGCACATTAGCGAAGTAATAAAAAAATCCGGTCGCTCATTGCGTTTCGTAATGCGGAACTTGCGTTCTGCTGGACCACGTGCTAGGGCACTGGTTCGTCCAACCCTGGAGTATTGTTCATCTGTCTGGGACCTCATATTTCCTATCTAAATTCTGACCTTAAAGCAATTCGGCGGTTAGCAAGCAGACACATGTTTAGGCGCTTTCGCAGATTTTGACAGTCCGACGAAATTTCTATCTGACCTTAAATGGTAGCCTTTAAGTTCAAGGCGAAAAATATGTCGTCTCATTAACTTATTTAAGGCCTACTTGAACCTCCCAGCATGGTCCTCCGTTAGTGAGCAACTACAGAAACAGTTCTATATTGGACGAAAAGACCATTCCCACAAAATAATGGAAGAATGTTGGGTTCCATTCTTTTCTTCCGCGCACCATTAGAGAGTGGAATAGTCTCAACTGCAGCGCCTTCAAACCATTCCCTAAGACCCCTTCCCAGCTAAGAAAAAGGATAAAAAACTTGGCTTTAAAATAACTTAGTTGCATCACCTGCCAATCAGCTATACCACCGGAGGGATGGTACCTCCAAAGTATATGTAATTTTTAAATAAATAAATAAATAAGGCGTTTTGAATTCAGATTAACTAGTTTATTAACTACTGTGACGAATGAACCCAACTCTGAGCCTTTTTATATTGGTTGTAACGACCACCCTTCCGGGATAAAACCTATCTTGAGAAAACGGAACATTGGGTTCAATTCTTTTCTTTCCAGAACAATTCGCCAGAGAAATGCTCTTCATAGGTCAGTATTTGACACTTTTCCTGGTTCCAAGGCTGTTTTTAAGCGTAGGCTAAGAGTTGTTAAGCATTATTTTTTTTTTCCTTACCTACTAAACTCAACAGTATCACCAGAGCTAGCTCCTAAATATAGTTAATTACCTAATAATAATAAGGATATGTATTTATAGTACTTTCATTATAGTTTTGATTGACTGTAGATATCCGCTAGTATCCCTCCCATACACTAACAATGGTCAAAAGCAAGTAATTATGATAATTTTATGTTACTAGCAAATGTGTATCTTAAATATTATTCAAAAGAAACTCCAGTAAAGACATCTACTATGGGTAGGTGTTTTCGCGTTAAAGCATAAGGTAGTTTTTTTTATTTTACACTTAAGTATCTTAAGTATCCACTATAGACTGAAAAATGGTAGTTAACAACTTATTTCTATCACTACTGAGATTTTTTTCCAAAGATGTAAGTATCTACCTAATTTAAATGAAAAATCAGAGACTTTCCAGAAATTAATATTAAATTAATCATTTTAATTTCACGATATTTCGAGCGCTTCGTCAACATTCAGGCGTGCGACATTCTCTTTCAACTTCCAATGCGACTTAGCCAACTTAGAGTATAGGACGTGTAATTAAATATCTTACAATACGTCACTAAATTTAAAATAATAGAGAAATGCCCAACCCTCGGATCACCGACTTTCAAGAATGCTAAAGATCAGCCTGTACGGTAAGCAAATACGGTACGGTAAGGTAAAAAACCTACCTAACCTAACCTAGTTACAAAAAAAAACTTTTATATAGGTATCTATAAAAAAAAACAATAAAAACCGACCTAAAAATAAATCTACAACCTAAAAACTAAGAATCCAAACAGCGTTACAATATATGGTTTCAAACTACTTTTAATAAGGCCAATTATAAGTGAATACATAATAATAAAGTATGTATAAGCGAAGGAGTTGTAAATTAGGAAAATAAATAAAGTGTGCTTGAGTTTAAAAATGTGTTTAAACCAACGTGCTAACTCTCTAATTAACAGGCATCACAATTTGATAAATATGCTCATTGATAAATAATGAAGTCAAATGCATGTTTTAATATCCTCGCCGTGGACACCAAACAATATTTGCCTACCCTATTCCGACCCCGCGTCAGCTCGCATGCAAAACCTCACCCTCAAAGCGCTGGTAATTAAATCAAACAGTTTGGTCTCATTAACGTGTTCTCTGCTTCCACCCTTCAACCTGCCCTCTTCCACCCCCGCAGCGAACCCCTTTTTACGGGTAAGGTTGACGCAAATAAGGGTGTTTGTACAACACTCTCTTTGCCGCGAATGAGATCATATTTAATAGCTTTTGAATATTTTATATTACATAAGTATATTCCAATTCAAACTTATTACGATAAGGTATCAGCAACGTTATAATTTGAATTTACCCATAGTAAGATATAAAAATCGAGTAGGGAACGGTTGTTCGCCAATTTAATTTGTAACTAGGTAAGAGTTGTCTGATCTAAGGAAGACCTCCGCAGACTATGTAAAAAAAACCCTGTAAAAATATATAATAATAATTATTATTATTAGTTTTAGGCAGATAGCTTATGCTGATAAGCCTAAATCTGCACTTGTGTCGTCTCTGATAAACTTGTCCAGTCTGTTCTTAAATTCGTTCACATTTCCGGCACTTATCACTGCACTTGGTAACTTATTCCATGCATTCACCACTCTGTTTGACATGAAATTCTTCCTCGGATTGGAGCTAAAGGTTGTACTTGAGAGTTTTAAATGAGGCCCTCGCAAATGCGAATTTGTATTAATTGTGTATATGGTTTCAAAATTTGGAACATCATAATAGTGAGGTCATAATCTTGGAGATCTTGCAATAAGATCGCCTCTCGCCCGCCTGTGCTTTAATGTTGTCAATCCAAGTATTTATATTTAGCCTTTCTTCATATTCCAGACTTTTAGTGAAATAGGGATTCCATACTTGATAAGCATATTCCAGTATTGGTCTTATGTATGATTTATAGATCTTTAAGAATACGTCCACTGTCAAATTATGGAAAGCCTTTCTTATTAAAATAATAAGGAGTTTGCCTTCTTTGAGATTGAGGTGATGTGCTGTTCCCACTTGAGATCTGACGAGATTGTTACACCGAGATCTTTTTGTAACTGCACTATTTTGAATCGAGTGTTTCCTATGAAGTATGGATGTTCTTGTATAATATTAATGTTTTATTAATAATTAATATTAACAATATAATAATATTATTTTATTATTTATTATACCACTAATAATATATACCATTATATACACACATTTAAAAACCACACACTACATACACATTATACCTACATTGTTTTATTAATTTGATATTTTCAACAATAATTATATTCGATACATTTTTCTGGCCATATAAACGTAGTGATAGAAACTTATCATTTTGTATGGCTGTTTTGATGAGCAAAGAGTTTGACAAATAGCAGCGGTTGTTAACGCGATAATCATATAACCGTGGTTACGTTATACGCGATTTCAAAATAGCCTAATACTTTAACGGCTAATTTGTAGCTGAACTCGTCACCGTACTTCATTATCACGGTGTCACTTCCAATGAGATTTCCGTGTCACCGAAGTTGGAGTTGTAATTGTGAAAACCAGGCAATGGTAATGATAGGCGAGCGAACGCTATAAAGCTTGCGCTAGAATAATAGGGTGATTTAAACGGTGTCGCCTTATAACTATAACACCCATGCGCATAGTCATTCCTTACCTTACGAATGTCCTAACTAAGGTGTAAGGTAAGGGGCGGATACTAGAGAGCGGTAGTAGTGCCGTAGCTATCGGGGGCCTAGGTAGGGCAATATCTCGGGGCCCCTCAGGGGTCCCTGAGCGAGATGTTTAAAGGAATTTTTGACTTTTAAACTTTTTGTTCCCTCGCCAGCAAACCTCAAGCAGTTATTAAGCCTGAATTTAACCGAAGTCATTGACACTTTTACGAAAACTAAAGTTAAGAGAAGATTATAAACAAAATTGTTATTAATAGTTTAAATTCTGTAATAAACCCTTTAATAGTTATCTCTTCGTTTTATTGCCTAATACCGGCCCGATTGCCTACCTGCAATACTACCTCACTGTTTTATTTTTTAAAAAATATTGCGTTACCTACTTAGTAAGTAGCTTTACTTTGTTATGCCCTACAGTTGGCGATAAAGGGCTGATGATGAAGTAACTTGCACCTTTAAAGTATTTATATGTTTTATTTGATAAAACGGACGTAGTTATGTAGAAATCAACCAATCCACAAACTGTCAAAATCGAGTTTGGTATCGTTTCGAATAGAATAATGACTTTTTTACGATTTGCAAAATTAGAAATGAAAATTCTCTTTATGCGCAGGCACCCACTAACAAAAGATATTTAGAATTTCCCCCTTTAAGGGGGTAAGAGTTAAGAATTTATTGCGATTACTTGAAATCACCCGTTTCCGTGAAAACAACTTCAAACTCTTTTTACTCATTTTCTTGTTTTTTGGATTGGTTGGTTTCAGCATAACTACGTCCAAACTTAACTAGTTTATATAGGGCCCCGATTCAATTTTTGCACCGAAGCCCTTGGTTAAATATCTACGCCCTTAGAAATTAAATGCCTTAAAAGCTCCTTCAGTTAGGGTTAGAACTGCGTTCATCTGCATTTCTCCATACAAACGCTGTAGTGTAATACTAGGCATCGTTTTATCTCCTAAATATTACTAGTCACTAATCACTAGAAACAATAAATGAAATTTTATATTTCCCTCCTACTTAACAAAAATTAAAAAAAATCTAACCTATTCAACGATCTATTCTTCTCGCCTATAGCCATCTATCTCACTCTTAACCTAGTTCGAACCCGACTACACACGAAACTCTTTTATGCCCTTATGAAGGTAATATCAATTACACATTCTGACATCACACGTCTTACAATTTTAAGGTTAATTGTGACCTTTATTGTATTTTGAGCTTTAATAAACGGTTTTATTACATTCAGGACATTTGATCCTTACACGACGATTGATATGAATGGCAATATATATTTTACATATGTATAGTGTCGTGTCGTTATATATTTACTTATCTATTAACCTATATTTAAAACCCATCCGCAAACGTGAACCATTTCGCCTTTTTCTCGCACCCTACCCCACTTCGCCTCACACATCTACTTAAAGTCTCGTTAAATACTCATATAATCTTAATTATTTTGCTGTACGAATGTATAACCCACGGCTTATAAAACAAATTAATAAAACTTTTCAATATTGTCAAAGATTGTGCCATTTATCTATTCGGGCGGTTTGCCGCTTTTAAAAATAAATATTAAATATAATAATAATAGCAGTTCAGAGAAAAGCAAGCCGGCATTTAGAAGGCGGTTCGAATTCAGGTTAACTAGTTTATATACTGTGATGAATGTGCCTGCCTGATGGTCTTATTTGAGATCCCAACTCTCTAAGCCTCCTTATATTGGCCTGATGACCATCCTTCCAAGATAAAACGGAACATTGGGTTCAATTCGTTTCTTTCCAGAACAATTCGGCAGTGGAATACTCTTCATAGGTCAGTATTTGACCTATGAAGAGTTGAGAGTTGTTAAGCATTATTTTTTTTTCCTCACCTACTAAACTCAACAGTATCACCGGAGCTAGCTCTTAAATATTGTAATTACTTAATAATAATAATAATAAATAAGTCAAATAACTTTACACCATGCGAAAGACATTGTTTTTACGGTATAAAGATAAACAGCGTGTAACAACTAAATAAATAAAATATGCGTATGTCGTCTACCTACCCCCATGTGTCGGCAGCTTCCTGGCGACAGGCTTACTCCTCATCTCGGCAACTGAAGCGCCAGGAACGCCAAGTCCTGGAAGAACGCGCTTTTCGCAAAGGAAACTTCTCAGAGCGTGACTTCGCAGGTCCGAAGGCGACCTCCGCGACACAACACCGCGGCCGACTGACACGCCGAAAGACGGTCGACGCCGAGAACTCCGTCGCGGCAGACGAATGTCGGCCTTAGGCCGGCGGCCGAAGCGTCACAATCGCGCCGCTTTCCGAAGCGACGTCGGCCGTTTCTGAAGGCGCGCTCCGCCGACACCTCCCTCGACACTCCGTCGCGCTCGCTCCCGTGCGCTTTCCCCCGCGGTGCGAGGGGGACGGCGTCGGAGGAGCGATCAAATGACAGGAGGAAAGGAGACACGTTTGTTTCAAACATTTCAAATATGGAACGTAGCGGTGCTGTCAGAGCTCTGAAACGCTGAAACGCTGAAAAGTTTTCTTTGTAAATATTAAGCAAAACGAAACATTTGAGGTTTTCCTTTATTAATCTGTGCAACATGTTGTTGACCTACTTGCAATGACGTAACAATAGAGGGGCATAGTGGCAAAATGCCGCAGGCCCCCTCTACCGGGGGCCTATAGGATCCTGAAGTTTATTTTTATAAGATTCAATATAAAATAGTTTGGCTTTCTATTAATTTAATTTACCTACTAAACAGTCTAAGGTCCGAAATTTAAACTTGGATGCTATTAATTAACATTTGCTATACACAAAACCGCGATATAACAAAATTGCTTCGTAATATAACTCAATCAAAATGTTTAGTATACTATAATTGATATTATAATATATTTAAAAAAGATTTATTGATTTAAAAAATATACTTAACGGTTAAACTTAAGTTGCATTCATTTGCGTGTATATTTTTGCTTAAGATTAACTTTTATTATTTTTCAGAGGGTTTTGCGTAGGCCTTTCATACTCACACTTTAAAAATAACCTTCCTTAGAACAGGTAACTCTTACCCAGCTAGAAAAGTTACAGACCTTATCAAATCCGCCAACATGACGGGTACCCAGTCACTCTATTCTTTATATTTGGATAAGTGTATTTTATTTTAATGATTAGTTTAAGTAAAACTGAATATTATGTGGCCGATACCTTATTTTAATTATTAAAAACTTTAAATTTTAATTTAAGTTCGGTATAAGAATTTCCAAGACCATTCCCGACAACTTAAGGAGGTGTTTATATTCCCTATTACGTGTAATAAATTGTTTTAAAAAATGCGAAAATTAATTTATGCTCAAATTTATCCCTTTTATCAAAACGCTCCTCTAAATTCCCGTTTTAACTTATGACAACAACGATTCCATATTATCGCGTAATGTTTAAAAAATTTTTACTCTCAGTATGATGAATTTTAATATGAGGTCAGAACAAATCGTGTTTGAAATCGTGGGGCCAATAAACTGATTTTTTCTATCGGGAATCGTTCTGGAACACGGTATGTTTTATTTGTTTATTAAATATCTACATATATTTTTTTCAAATTAGTCAATTATTTTTATATCCACTTTAAGCCTAATTTTGTATCCAATAACCTGTACAGTCAATATTAATCTGTTTTGTAAAACTCTGAAATTTAGAAAAGTTCAAACTCAAACGGGCTTATTTTGAAACATATTTGAAAATGTCGGTATAGTTTATCTTATAATAATAATAAATCGTTTATTTCAAGAGGCATCGAGGATATATAGTGCAATATTTGGCCCTTATAGTAAATACATAATAACATTTAAATACACGTTTATAAAATTTAAAACGAGTGTCCGTCGACCGGTTTAAAGCTGACCGGGGAAATCTTTCGTCGCCATGGCAACCGCGTCCATTTTCACCAAGCCATCCTCAGAGGTAAGAGTTCCTTAAATTGATTAAGTATTCGTAAAGTAGGAATTTATGTTTCAACAAATACCTACTCCTTGTTTATAAGTCATCGATGACGGCGTCCCAAGCAGTTTAGGGAGTTCTTAAGCCGCGGCCATATTGACTAGCAGCTGTTTTGCTATCAGATTTGTTTAATTTATCGTTAGATCTTTTAATTCAAGTTCAAGTTCATTTAATTGATTGAGGCATTATAAATTCAATACAAAAATCTCAATAAATAGGCTGCGCTCGACAGCTTTTCTCATTGGAAAACAAGAATGCGCTTGTTTTCAGCACAGAATTAGTGGTTGAGGCGTTGGACTATTAACCCAAAGGTCGCGGGTTCGAATCCGCACATAGTTATACCATTTTTAATGCTTCATTACCACCATCTCCCCGTGAGGCTAGTACAAGCACATTTGGCCCAAAATAATTGTATATATGACCTAGGCATATCAGATATACTTTTTTCCTCGGGTACTAAAATCGTTCATAAAAGGTAATATTTTTACTATAGAATGTTTATTTTTCCCCCAAGTGGTGACAGAAGACCTGTTTTTTATTTGAAATTAATCCCATGAGCTAAGTTCGCATGAGTATCTTTTAAATCATTCCTGAGCGGCCTTTCTACGCTCTAAATTGGATTTGATATTACTCGAAGTCAGCTGAGATGAGACACACAGCGGTTGTCATGACAACGTCGATCGCAGCATCGATTGGCCTTTATGAGTCCCCTCCCCCTCCCCCGCCCGCCATCCCTCTGCTCCAGAACACCTTATAAACTGGTCTGAATATAGAAATAATAGATCAATTAATCCATACTTATATATCTGAAAGGCTTGCGGGTATATATATTCAGCACCATTAATAATCTTCAGTAGGTTAGATTAGGTTAGGTATTCGTGATAGTAAAAAAAATGCCTTTAGATTTCCTAGGAAATACTCCGCGGAAAATCGCCTGCAAAGATAAATGACACAATCTTTGATAATATTGAAAAATTTAGAAAAGTTTATTAGTTTTTTAATAAAGCGCTATTAAAAATCCATTGTCATATTTATATATAATGTATCAAATATAAGTCAAATAACTTTACAACTCAATTATACAATCATATAAATAATACGCACACAAATCATGTGCTTTAATTTTACACTTTTACATATCTATTATTTTTATTTTCATCAACTTCGTACATAAAATCATCTCATTTCACCACCATCCTTCATCGTAATCACATATCCATTATTTTTATATTTTTTGTTAAAATATCATCCTTTCCTTATTTCATCTAATTAGATAGTTACATAATATTTGACAATATTTTACACTAAAGAGTTAAAAATGCATTTTTATAAAATTCAGCGCTGGGTTTAAACCGACATCCTGCGATCTCAAGTACAGGACCTCTTTAGAACCTTTATAAATATTATGCTATCCAGCACTTTATCAAATAATTAAAAACTTTTTCAAAATATTTTTAATATTGTCTAAGATTGTGTCATTTATCTTTTCGGCGATTTGCCGCTATTAAAAAACAATCATCATATTTATGTTATAGATACATAGATAGCATTTGTGCATGTTTGCAAATATTTGAGCACGTTCTGATGGACATGACATCCCTACATAGTTGACTTTTGTCACCTAGTGATACCCCCCCCCCCCCCATTTTCCCCTTTTCCCCTTTTCCCCTGTTCCTCACCACCTTTTTGACAATGGATCCGCTTTCCGCTTTAAACCAACGCAGTCTTGCTTTTTTCGAACAATCCAAGATTTTTAATTATTTTTTTTTCTGGTGAGTAATATTTCACTCATACATTTTTATTATTTGAATAGTAATGTTACTAAATCCACAATCGGTGCATCGACTTCCCCAAAGAACGAATAAAAAAAACCGTGTTCTCTATGGAGTATGGTCTGTCATTCTCATGTCTCTGTCAAATTATCAAATGAAGACTTGTTCCTTTGTAAACAACAGATTTTCTTGACATTTGAAAAATCCTGGAAATTGATTTGCTGAGGATTTGATTTGGGAGAGGTCCCAGGATGATAAATCAACAAATCTACTTGAAACACATGAAATTCCGCCGTTTTAAACTTGATTTTCCCTTTTCCCATCCGGCAACACTTTTGCTTTTGCAATGCTTTTGTGACATTTATCGAAGAAATGACTCCGCGTTAACACTGTCAAAATTGCAAAAAATGTACGTAAAACATCGATAACATCTAAAACATTCATCGATAACCAACCATTACTTAATTAATATAATTCTATATCATCTTGTAAAAGATATACATAATTTTAGTGAAAAATAAATAAATAAGTAGAAGAATAACTTATAAAGCGACAAAAATCCATATTTCTAATTAAACGAGGTAAAATAAGGCTACTTCTAGATATAAACATATTTGTATTTAATGGTTCCTTATTAAAGTTTTAAAGGTTTACTTAGATTTGTCTTTTATTTATTTTTTTCAATGTCTGTTCATGGTAAAAAATATATACTTCAAAGTAATGTTATATAACCTAAGTAAAAAAATAAAAAACAGGTGCCATCGCTTTATATTTTCTTCTATTGAGTATCAAAAGTAAAATTTTGTACGAAAAAAAATATTTTGCATCTTTAACATATTTATACACTTTGTTAATAATAAAAACATATTCTAGAGAATTTCAGAAGTTAATCAAAATAATATAGGTTTTCTAATAACACACATAGCTTTCTAAAATAAGCATTTTACTAAACGCCATTTTTGAAAATTTCGCCCGGGCAAAGTAACCCCAAATTAGTAAAGTCGCTCGGGCGAAGGACGGGTAAAAGTAAGGCATAATGTGGGTAACATAAGGCATAACAAAATAGCATATCTTTATCAAGTAGAAATCTAAAATCTTTAATTAATTTCTTTAATAATAGGAATATTTAATTAATTTCTTTTAGGTTTAGTAACAGTATATGCAATGCGTGAGCGATTTGTACGGTATACTTCCTCCCCCGCCCCCCTCATTCACTTTCCTCATTCTCTACTTTATATACTATCTTTTATCTTTAGGATAAAGTAGGGTAAACGATATTTATGTATAAAATCTATCCAGTTGATATTTTGTCATTGAAGTGAAATAACTCTGTATCTGCACTCTGTGCACAACCAGCAATACTAAAACGAAATATTTCTCAAATGGTTCATGGAATAACCGCTAGATGACAACTAATGCATATTATTATTTAAATTATTTTTGTTCTAAAATACCCATTTAAAAAAATTTGATTAAAAACATTATATTAAAATTTGAATTCATAAATATTTTAACCTTTGTTGAAATCCAATCATCGCCAACAATGTTACAGTTACTGGTCTATTTATTTGTTTAAGTATTGTTATTTTAAAAGTATCTTTATTACAAATATATAGGTAATATATTGCTACATTTTTGTATTATTTATTTTAGGTTTGTTAGAATAAAAATAAAAAAGGTTGCCATCTTCACGACAACTGCAAAACTAGATGATAATTCTAAACTACGTTTTTATTTCAAATTTTATATTTTAAAAAACTTTATAGGTACCTAATTGTTACTACGTAATTAACGTAGGCATTAATTTATTATTTTTTAAAATGTTAAATTTTTTAACTTTATTTATTAGCGTATTCGAATGGTATTAGATAAAACTACCTTATCTTACGTTTAATGAATAAGTTGCCATGAATACCGACAGATGTCGCATAGTATTAATAATTTTACTGTTCATTATATGTAGTTTGCACAAAGATCAACAGATGGCGGCACCTGCTAAATTTTAGGTGAATCCGATCGAGTACGGAGCGAAGTTGTGACCGAAGTGCCGCACGACGAACGACTAGACCAACCCGAACATCTCGCGAACGCAGTGCGCGGCGCGCTCTTGCTAGCGGTCAGGTTGTATTGTCATGTCTTGGCCCTCATTAATATTTTGATTCAATATACTTACGAACAGTTTTCTCTCTGCAACAATAACGATTTCGATGGTTGCAATTTAAATAATTGACACATACTGTGATGTTATGTGCAGTGATAACCTGTAATCGTATTCGGAACAGCAAGGCGGCACCGTGGAGTCAAGAAAACGGAGGTACATAGTGTTCCATTGTTATATAGACGCTTCGTTTTGTGTTTTTTATGCGTTTATTTGTAGTGAAATACGGAATTATATATTGCCAATTGTGTTCTGTCGTGTCTTACGTTAAATGGTACGGACGAGGCTAATGTAAGTGGATTTTTCATACATATTTTGGGTACGAGACCACCATTTTGCGTGCGCTTCCTCGATCCGTTGTCAAACAAATTGTATTTATATCTTCAAAGAGATGGGCGCTGCGGAGAATAGCTCTTCGTCGCTTCGGTAAATGGTTATCGGGTTTACATAACAGTGCTCGTGAACTAGCGTTTCAAATGCGTTAACTCTTAGCGATTCCATATGTTTTTTCGCACGGCTCCCCTCGCATAATGATGCCAATGGCGTTAACGTTCGAGTGCGCGCGTGCTGCACGCGTCGGATTCCCACATGATGTAGGGAAAAAAACATTATTTCATTATAATAATTTGCGTTTCGATAATTGCCTGTCCGTCCGACTGTTAGTGCGTTGGTCGCGTCGCCTTCTGCGCGAAACCGCTTCTTGGCTGGGGAACCTTGAAAGTCGAGTCGCCTCGACTTCAAAATTGTGTTTGTACCAACTATATATACTCGCTTTTATTGATGTTGAAATAATCGTCAACTCATTTCCACTGCCATGTATCTGTGAATAAGTATTTTAGTTTTTTTTTTTTTTGACAATTTCACGTCACAACGCTTGACTGATGTTTACACGGCATTGGTGGGTTGTCAGTGTCACTTTTATTTTGTACTGAACCAAGAAACTGGTATTTTCGAAATATTTGATGCACAAATTTATATTGTTTAAAAACTACTCACACTATCTATATTTTACGCACACTTGTTTGTTTAGTGTGAAGCTATGAAATGACTAATTTTATTTCCTGAGTAGAGCAACAATATTTACATTGCTAGGTACTAAGACTCATCAGATAGGTATGCTGGGATGTCTTTATGCCTTGAGACGCCGTCTGATTTGGGTTCAGTGATCCTGGTGTGCTGTTTTTAGGTCGGGCCATCCGATCCCGGGCCCGAGCGGCGCATTTTTTTTTTAAGTACCAGAATGCGTCTGCCTAGGGCCATCTGCTAGTCCCTTCTCCCTTTTCAATATTACTACTTTGTCTTGGAAATACGAAGGTAGACCTTCCAGGTGGGTCACTTATTCATAGATTTGAAATTGTAAACATTTTATCAGGAATGGCCTTGGAACACAGTGTATATAAATGCATGCAACTCTATCCACACACACATATACCTTCACGTAACAATACAGTCATCAGTATTTTTTTTTTAATATATCGCTTTTTATACAATATGTTATAAATAAATAATTGAACTCTTAGGAAAATATTTTTTATTCACTCGTAGGTATAGTTTACCTAGATTTAAAAAAAATGCATTGAGTTTAAAAATATTCAAAATTACACGTGTGAAAATAAATATGAAAATTAGAAGAGCATCTTTATTGTCTAACAACTACGCCAACTTACCCGCAACACTAGCAGAGGGGAGCACCCCACCCCACCCCACCCCACCCCGTTGACAACCAAAGAGTCAAATCTGTAGTTTTGCACTCGAAGAAGTAGGCACCGACTGAGAAAGGATTTTTAGAATTCCCCCCTCGGGGGGGGGGGGGTAAAAGAGAGCGTGAACTTTTTTATGTTGAAAGCGATATCTCAAAAACCGAATATATTACAGAGTTGAAAACTAATCCACTTAAAAGAGGGGTAAAGATAGGTCATGACTAGAGGATACCTACTTCTCTTCCAGCTGCCGATTTAGAGCCTTTTAACCTTTATAAATAGCACGATAGCCGAGTGGTCCAAAGGGCCTAGGGATGAAGAGCGAAGCGACCCATCCCGAGTGCCGCATGCACTAGTAGTCGCGCGTTGAAGGGCCGTAATCAGTACATATGCAAATTAACCAATGCTTTAGTACATATTTTATTACATATTGCATACATTTTATCATGATAATTGAAGTAATCTACCTTCATTATGTATTTAGCGTACAGTCACGGTATTAAGCAGACTTTTTATTCATAGCGTGCCAGTTGGCAGGCTAGAGTACTCCACTGCGCTCATGCACTAGGAAACCTGTTCTGCAACAGCACCAGAAGCGCGCATACTAAGTTGTAGTAATGTTGGCGCATTACCGATTAAGAAATCATATATAAATAATTTATTATTTTTATTAAAGCGCTAATGTAAATTACCTTTACCGCGCTAAAACGCAATTAATATCTCGCAGCCTCGACTGAGCGCCGTCAACGACCCGCACGTTGCGGGCAGACGATCAGCTGGTGCAATGTTAGCGCGTGATGTTAACATTTTTTTTGATCATCAACACCTTGATGAATGTTGATGATGTTGAAATCGCAAACACAAAAAAAATCACGAATATCGATCCGGTTTTAAAATTTAGTAAATCGAAATTTTATATAATTAATAATTTGACATTCCGATTTTATATTTTGATCGCGCAGTACTAATAACATTAAGTCGGAACTGCGCTTAACAACGCCAACTCGAGCAATAAGCTAAATAAATAATACTAATATTTATATTACAAATGTTTACTAAATATTATGGAATGTGCTAACAGTCTTTTCTCCAAATTTTTCAATGCTACTAATAACTATATCTGTCTCAATCTAAAGCATGTATGAGTATAGTGAACTTGGTGGGTTAATAATTGTTAAGGTCTCCAACTGATGAAAATGCCTGGCCTGAAATCAGCTTTGCGCGGTCATAAGCAACTGTTTTTATTTAATTACATCTTCATAATATAGAACTTTATAAAAACAACTTATCCGTGTTTTAAACCCATCATTAGCCTTTCAATTACTATTTTTCCTAAGGCTCTTAATGGCTTTTATAAGGGAGCAATTCAACTAAAAAAGAACTATTGGCAGTTTATCATTTATTAAATTACTCAGAAATGTAATCCAATTTTAAAAACCTGCCTTTACTATGTTGAGGACATAAGATGAAGGTATCTAACCATATTTTTATTTATCCTTTGGCTTCGCCTTAAGCCAACTCAACTTATCGGAATGACTATACTTTTCTTCCTCACCCGGTTATAGAACTGCTGTACTCAAACGTAGGTTACAAATTCTGCTATATCACCGGAACTACCTCCTAAATAAATGAATCAATCGAGTGGAATAATCCAGTGCCCAGGTTATCAGCTACGCATTTATTTCCATAACGGCCCTCGCCACTATCAAAACACTGATTAACCCGAATACCTATCGATAAGCTATTATATAGGGTGATGATTTTAGAGGCGTGGTTTTCAAGAAGAGATAAAACGCATATAATTTGATGTTATGGCTAAGAATTTAGTTTTATTATAAAGATAAGGGTTTGCCATTATGTTTTAAAAATGATTTCGGGTAAGAGGCCCAATTTTCAACCACTTTTTGCAGCAAGTTGGGCCGTATGTCAGCAATAACGCGCCGAATATTCTCTTCCAAGGCGTTAATCGTGTCCGGCTTATCTGCGTAGACAAGCGACTTCACATAACCCCACAAAAAATAGTCCAGCGGTGTTAAATCGCACGATCTTGGAGGCCACGCCACGTTGTTCAGGAGTAAGTCTATTCATTATGAAATGGCAAACCAAACTGAGCATAAATCAAGTGACAGCTGTCAAAAACACCAACTACGAAAAAATTAGTGCCAGATTGAAAACCACGCCTCTTAAAAAAAACAACCTATATTATATCTACACTCATTGCGCACAGTCACTATAATTTTGAGGTGAAATTTTGGATGGAGGAATTCAATGGGTAATGGCTGCAAAAAGATGATATTGGCAACCGTAAAGTACGGTTGATATAGTGACAGCAATAGTTGTTGTTGGAATATATTCTTTGCTGAAATTGACCAATCCAGTCGATACCCATTGAACATTTTATTTATTTATTTATTTTTATAAATAAACATACAGAGAGTAATCGTAAACATTCTTACATATTTTATACACAGGTTGCCAACACTCGATACTCTCCAATTTCATGTTTACAAAACATGTATGTGTATTATCTTAAGTTAGTTATACATACAAAATTTGGTACATTTGATATTAATTATAACATTAGAATTTGAGAGAGAGAAAAAAAAGAATACATTAAAATTTAGAAAAAATACATATAATATATTATAAAATTATCTACATATTTATTAAATAGGAAATATGAATTATATAATATGTTTGTTCTAATATTGTGGTAATATACGAAAAGTTTATTTATCTGAAGTAAATGATGGAAGTAATTTCATAATGATATTTATTATTTTTCTTGGAGATTATACAATTATTAGGCTTTGAACAATGCAATCAAGTGACTTTTAACTGAAGCAAATGTGTCATGAAAAATATCACAGTCATTAGCATATTTATTGTCACTGTCACTGTAACATTGTCACTGATTATAAATATAAGCAAATGGTGACATATTGGCTGCTTAATAAAACCTGGCAGGAATGTGAACACATAAATCTGGACATATTGTATTCTGTGTGTATTCATATTATATTATATTTATTTATATATTTTTAGTATGTAAACATTATGAAAATAAATATCTTTTGTAATAGTATATATTAGTATGTTATTCAAATCTGCTATAATTTCTAAGTATCTAATAGTAATATAACATTGATGCAATAAATAAATATGTATATTATATATTTATACATATGCGTACATATGTATATATATACTAGAGCACCTCCAAATAAAATATTGAGTGGCTCGAATATTTATCACTTCGATACAGGCATTACGCCTAGTGAAATGATTATAATCCGATATTCCTGAACCTCTTTTCTGAAATTTTGTACTATGGATGAATAAATAAATAAAGTTACGCATCGATTATTTTAACTTACTTAGTTGAGAGTACTATCATTTTCCAACATATTTCTCAAAGTAAGTACCATAATTTTTGGTTACCTTTAACATAATGACAATAATTTGTGGTTGCGAATACCAAATTTTCAGATAACGTCGTGTTATTTCGTCAGCTAATCGCCCGCGACGCCATATTGTTTTGTAATTATGACAAAATTTTTTTGCTAAAATATTTTAAATCTTACAATAATCAACTATACGATTTTTGTTTACATTTATGTTCGATTAGTAAACTTCTTATATATAATTAGTAAACTGCGGATACAAAAGTTTGAAACCACCAAACGCTTTGCTAAAATATTCTTATCAGTGCGGGCCGACATAAGTTATTTTAATACCATATTAACGTTCGCCGCTCATATCATTTTCCGTAGTGTAGCGGTTATCACGTTTGCTTCACACGCACAAGGGCCCCTGCAGTCCCCGATGACTGCCTATGTTTTTTTTCGTCATCGCACATTTTTAGGTCTATAATCAACACAGTCAGCCTTTCCTTACTCCATGATAAACCCTTAAAGATCGGTGAACATGGTGACGTACTAACGTCTCTTCTCTTCGTGACTATATAAGCCAGGTGAAACTGCTATCAGGTGTGCGTAACATCTGTAAGCACATCTGAAATAAGAAAACTACTCTAAAAAGTACATTTCATCTTGCCTGCACCTTTAAGAGTGGACTAAATAACTAAATCAAGCGATATTAACCCGTGTAGACGGGCACTGGTGGCATATTAACGTCTGCAACATTTCAAACCGCCTGCTCCATAAAAATCATGGCACATGTGTTGCAGGACAGCATCCAAAAAATACGATTAATCCATAAAAATAATACATATCTTTTTCAGATAGTTACTACTGCTTTATATTAATGATATTTTTTTTGGTGATCAATCTGTGTAAATGAGCGTTAAAGAATTAGAAATGTGGTGTGAAACGGGAGTAAAAATAATAATTTGATCGATCAAAACAAATGTCTGGCAAAGTTCGCTAATTTCAAGTTTATAATAATTAATCGCAGAGAGACCATGGTGGAATTTGCACTTTTCGACCAATTTCAAATTAAAACGATTTGATTTGATTAATAGATATTGATACATCAAATTGATGAATTTTAAAAGATTTAGTATCTAATCTATTAATTTATTTTTAGCTTTGTTGTTGTTGGGCTTTTAGCCGAAATAGAGCTAGGTTGAATTTGAGAAATGGCGCTATTTCGACAGACGCTGTGGGCTTTTATATAACATAAAATGAGATAGATTTATATTTGTTTGATTTTTTTAAAAAATAACACAAAATAAAATCTGAACGTTGCCCGAATACTTACTCTTAAGCTCATTTTATCGTTAGCTGATTTTATTCATTCATTCGCATTCATAAACTGGTACACACAACAGCATCAAAAATATGCTAAAAGGCAAATGTTACATTAATTCACTCACTGTACTTTCGTTATCATAATTTTGTCCTGAATGATTGCGCCCGTACGTATGGCTAGAAGATTAATTTAATGCACGTTCTCGTTTCGATGTACCATTAACACACTCTTATGTATTTGTGTTTACTCTATTCAACGCAGTTCAGCGACTGACTGTATTTTACACGAAGCATCTGATTATACAAACATGCCGAGATAATGCGACTGTTATTTATTTGTTGTAGCAGTGTCACCAACCCATTCGAACAAACAATATCATCAAAATGATCATATCGTCATCGCCTAGGCTAGACAACACAATTCGTTACTTCATTTTTAAGGCGAAGCATATTAGTCGACCAACGATGTTTAAAAACATAAAGATACGGCATGTCGTACAAATCGTTCTTGTAAAAACTCCGCCATGCTGGATAGAAACGCGACGACATACGATACGCGAGGAGTTTACTCGACGCAAAGTGGCGTACTTGGGCGTGGTGCGTTTTTCACGCTCAGTTCATGTATCAGTCGTTGTAGTCGACCTTGGAATTCGGTGTTTTATTTTCATACGGCTCAACAGATTTCGATACCTGGTACCCACCCCCTTAAGACAACTTTTCTGCCCATAGAACATCGGGATACGCTCTCGTCGAGGGTAGTTCCCATGACGCGTGTTTTGTTTGAACTTGTCTGACGCCGCCGAGCCCGGGGTCGAACAGTTACTTAAATAATAGCGTGCAATATTATAGCAATTATAGCAATCGGTTTATCTTGCAAATTGCACACACATAGAGTTAAAGCAACAATTTCAAATGTCAGCCGTTATCATTTGTGAGGTCATTGAATGATAACAAATGATAATAGCTAGGTTCATTTGAAATTAATTATGATACGTGCAACCGTTTCTTAAAACTACATTTAAACCATATAGCAACTTTTCTAATGTCATGCACACTTTAAACCCAAGACCCATCATTTTAAACCACGTTTAATTAGGTACGCATGTAATTTATTTATTTATTTATTGATGACTGCAACTTCTGCTCGCTGCCTTCTTAACTAACGTCTGTCCTAAAGAAGGCAGTCAATTAATAAATGTCTGCTTTACCTGCAGTAAAGTATAAGTGTATGAATCAAGCCAACTCGGTCCAGTGGCTCGGCCGAGTGCTTAAAAGCTGGGGGCTGCCTCGGTCGAGAGTGCGATAGAGACAGATGTTTGACCTCATGTAACCTCCCATTCCATGATGACGCCATATTTGGTGGGGGGGGAGGCTAACAAAGGATACTTGAGTTCGATGAAACGAGTAACAAGTACTGCTGTCTCTCCCGCACATTTGACCGAGTTAGTCCCCAATACTACGTCAAGGTTTTGAGCACTCGGCCAAGCTACTGGACCTAGTTGGCAATAGTAAGGGATCTAGCATCGTTTTCATTGTTTGATCCGTCATGTAACGAACTCACCAATAGAACCTTCGTCGGAAAGATGGTCCAGCTAAAATTAAACCT
Source organism: Neomicropteryx cornuta (assembly GCA_020383195.1). NCBI lineage: Eukaryota > Metazoa > Arthropoda > Insecta > Lepidoptera > Micropterigidae > Neomicropteryx > Neomicropteryx cornuta. The sequence goes on from JAHKQU010000030.1 coordinate 1,500,359, forward strand.
CTTTTTAGGAGAAAATGTCGGCTTCAAATCTTTTCTTCATAGAACCGAACGATAGAAGGCACCGTCCCACTGAAGAAGGTTTATCTACAATAAACAATTATAGCATTACTTTCTAGTCATATATTTCTTTGTATATATACCTGGCGGCTGTCGGTCGAGTATTATCGTTTATTAGTATGGTAACACCGAATGTTGTTGACTCATGCATACAATAAAATAACAATTGAATTGAATATACAATTTGTCTCAATTTTTTGTTTAATCTTCATTCAATAAAACACAATACAAACGGCCATTGTTACGCTGAGACGCATACAGATGATCTTTTATTTTTACAAAATAATATCGATAAATTTACCTACCGAATGTCGTCGATAACGACGTAAAATCACTAATTTGAACTATTAATAAATAAACATCTAGATCTAAATGCCAAATTAATACTAAAAAATATAGAATAGTTACCTATTTTAAGAAAATGAACAATGCTAGCGAAATGATTTCAAGTGTCAATTATTTTTTATTGAACCATAGGTCGATACGGTTTTGGGTTAACTATAGATGTATCAAAAACCCACCTGAAATGCGAACATATTTAATGATTGTTTAATGTTATTTTTTTTACCTTCAACGGCACTTTATCTCGTTTGCTCTTACAAGAAGCGAATTCGAAATATTAATCTTAAATATTCCTATATAGATTTATTATAAAAAAATATATATCTTGCACAATTATTAAAATTTAACACTTTATAATATAATTATTTCATGATTACGGAATACTATTTATATTATATTTATTCTAATTATCAAAATAATTTTTTTTAGGATCGTGCCTTCTATCGTTCGGTTCACTATATATCAGTAGTTAGCCCTCTCCTCGAACCAAGGCTATGTTGAAACGTGGATGGGTAATTGAGAAAATGCCGTCACCTCTCAATATTAGCAGTATCGCTGGAGCTAACTCCTAAATATTCAATAAATAAATAAAAAAAAGGTTAATACACAATGATTTATAATTGTCCTTAGATTTAAAACATAGACCAATTTTTATTTTAAGATGTTTGTCTCTTTGATAGCATCACGTAAAAGATGCTGATGATAAAAAATATCCGGCGACACTCCTAAATGCTTCTATTGGCTATAGCAACCATACTCAAACTGCGGCCCTTCTAGCTTTTTTGTGCGTCCCCAAACACATTTGTTATCAGGGATATGATTTACAAAATCTGGCATTCTATATTTCGTATATCTTGAGATTAATTTTGACTTTGTCGTACAAATAGTGACATCCAAAAAGGATTGTCGTTGTCGTGTCACACGCTAGATTTATTCCCAAAAAACAAACATTTGACCGACAAGTGTGCGCGCAAATAATTTTTCTGGTGCCAACAATAGCATTTTTTGTTGTCTTATAAAATATTGTTTTGTTATACTTTAATTTCCCTTAATGGTGGGGGGGGGTTTAAATTTTTGTCGTCATACCAGTATAGTGTTGCGGCTTACAAATATATGTATGTCGACCGATTACAGACTATTCCCGATCGGCGTGCGCGCAATGTTTGTTATCTCAGTCGCGACCGTAATTCGAGTTTCAAACGTTTCGCTTCAGTCCAGCCGAACGCGTCGCGCCGTCGCGTTGCGGCCGAACCGCGCCTGGCTGCGCCCGCGCCGCGCCGCGCACCTCCTCGAGATCGTTGTCATTTTCATACTTTGTTTTTATTGTGATATATCTTTTACTCTGTGCACTTCCGAGTGATCTAGAACCTAAGGCAACGGCAGTCCCTACGGATAAATAACGGTTTGTAATAGAGCTGTTTTTTTACGCACGCGTAATTAAATTTATTATTATTTATTGTGTGTGTCCATATGTTTATTCGTACATAACAAACAGCGACGTATTTATTAAATGCTTTTGTTTTCGTCGTACAACATCGGCAAAACTCGTTTTACACGATTAAAACCAGTTTAGAACAAAACATCGCTATGTTTCTTTCACTGCTGACCGTCGCTATACTAAATTTGAAGGCCGCAATCCTTAGTAAACGGTTAAAAAATATAATAGTCGAACAATTCACCACTTAATCGCAGGTTAGTATATATGTGCTACTTTGAAAATCGGCTAATTTAATAAAAAAAAAATAATTTGACCGTAATAAAGATATATAGATAACGTTATTATAATTAGGTGACATTGATCCGTTTCTTGTGCGATCTAACCAGGAAGGATTCTTTAATGAACGCGTATTTAGAAATATTACGAAGTGTACAATAATTATCTACAAACGCACAATATGGCCTTGTAACTTATACTAGGTATTCAAAAATTATTAATTTATTAACATAAAATGTGGGAGCGTGTTAAAATGTTATCTGTAGCTATATATATATATATATATATTATTTTACCTATATGATTTTTATTAGGAACATTTTATACAAAACGTTTGACTCGCATTAATTATCATTTGACTGTTAGAAAATCATGTCATTTTCTTTTTCTTCTTCTATCTGCGATGTCTTTTTTTTTATATAACGTTCGTTTGATTTTAGAAATATTTTTTTTTTATTTATTTTAATATGTACACTAGCGCACATTACACACATTATCTCTCTCTATCTTTATCGTGGTCTCTTCACACGCGCCGCAAGCGATATAGTATTTATGCCTTTGCGATCGATTGTTCAAAAGTACCTATATTACAAATGTTATGATTTTTTTTGTTAGTTTGTAATATATTTTTTTTAATAAAAGAATTGCCTTGACCTAGATCGAGTACAATTATTTTGGGTCCTACTCACTCAACTAGGCTAAATTTTCCTGGGTCAGAGTCAGGGGAGATGGTGTTAAGGCGAAGCATATTGCCAATCAGGGCGTTTTTATAAGTTTTTATAGGTTATTATTTTTCCTAAGGCATAAGAGAGCAATTCAACTAAAAATAACTATTAGCAGTTTATCATTTATTAAATTTCTAAGAAATGGAATTGCATTTTAAAACCCTGCCTTTACTATGTTCAACACATAAGATCAAGGTTTCTAAACATATTTTTTATATGATTACATATCCAATAGTTACCAAATGCAATCCATATAAAAATGTGTCTAAATGAATCGAAAATAATATTTATCCTGTGGCTTCGCCTTAATGAAGTGTTAAAATGGTATGACTATTATGGGCTGATTTGAACCCAAGACCAATTGGTTGATAGTTAAACTCCTTAACAACTAAACTACCACGATCTCACTATACAATATCACACTTTTTTATAGTTTAGGTGTAATAGGCAATATAGCTTTAGGTAAAATATACCTACTTATGTTTTATAATGTTTTTTCTTAGTCGTCTATAGGTACATTGTTACCAATAGTATGACACAATCATATTATAAATTTAAAAAATGATCTTTTATTAAAGTGCTTGAAAGCGTATACAAAATTTCGTGCCTGTGCTGTTGACCGTTGAGGAGTTCTTCTCTGGAGCCCTTCCTGGGTGTGAAGTCAGGACATGTCTACGATAAAAATGCATTGTGATGGGAACTCAACCAACATGTTAAATTTCAACTAGGAGGAAGTGTTTCTAAAAGCTTGAAAATTTGACCTAAACCGATATACAAACATTGCAAGCTAAATAAAAATACCGAACGCAAAGTCTCTGACAAATCATCGAGAGATTATTTATTTGAGATTTGTCACAAAGTTGCCACAAAGAACGGACTTAATTATCTCGCCTCTCGAGGCCTTTGATTTCACCGAAGAAAAAAAAACGCCTCCGGACACTGAGGAGTGTCTGCTTACTTTCCGATTGAGCAAGCTTTGAAGGCCTGATTGATAAAGTATGGACACGTATTTGGCATGTTATTCTCGGTGGCACATTAATTGGACACCCTGCGAAAGCACAGCATAACGAGCTATTTTAGGGATTTCTAATCGGAGAAACCTTTTCCTCACTATTCTTGAAACTGGTGTGTGTCCACCATAAAAATGACCAATTGCAATTAATGTTTCAAACGCGTTTCAGAGTATCTTAAATTAATAGACAAAATGTTTTCCTTGTGTAAAATAATATAAATATATTATAATAAATCGTTTATTCCGAGGCGCTGAAAGTATAGTGCAATCCTTACCCCTTATTAAAAGATACATAACTGAAATAACCTTGGAAATAAAGTATTAATAATAATTTAATTACAAAAATAGGATAAAATGTCTATAAAATATAAACCTATTTAGCAGTATACCATAATTTTTAAATTATATCATGCCTCTGTTATGATGACATTTTCATCGACAATCATTGTGATAAATCAATAAATAAAATAAATAAATATTTTTTTGTGACCTAAGTACATAAGTGCCTATTATGTTAGTACTATTAAATATTTTATGTAATTATAAATTTGGCCCCAAATCATCAATATTTGCCCTATTTAGCAGGCAACCCTAGTGAAGTGAAGTTCATGCTAACCTTTACCTACATCATAAAAAACTTTTACATAAAAGCATTATTTGCTCTAAAGTAGTTACTTTACCACCAGACAACGCTGATGGGTCCAGGATGGTGTGAATAATGAAGAAAACTCGTGGAACATTGAACCGCTTATTGCTCTGCGGTATTACTTTATTTACATCACCCCATTACTTGTTTGTCGGGGGTAGAAGACTCCTGGATGCCCAGAATGATCAGGATGATGGAACTAAATGAATACGTCACTGCTGGACATTTGTCATTTATTCTCCGCGTCGATCGTGTATATACACTCGGGTAGGTTTTCACATATCAATGTTTGCGTTGCTTTAAAACTAAATTAAAAGCACAAGTTTAAATAAATTATCTCAAAACTGGCAAGTTATCTACCGAAATAAAAATACTTGTTGAGAAGATTTTCAGGTGGTAGAGGTTAAAAAAACCATAAACTTAACCTTAATATACCTATTATTAGTTATTATATTTTACGTGTCACACACATAACTTAAAAAAATATCTATTTTTTACGGAAACCGAATTTAATATTTAATGTATTTTCCCTGTAACCATCATACGAATATTTCCTGAACGCGCAGGATAATGCTTTCACTTTAAATATTTTTATTTGTTATGCTCTTAAAATATGGGATTCACGCGTCGATTAACCGGTTAAAAAAAAAGATAAAAAGTTTTTCGTATCTAAAAATCAAACCAAAAAGAAATGATGTCGTTTTCCTTGTGATAAATAAATAATTTTAGCTTTAGTTTCACTTCGATCGACTCTAGACCTTATGCTACTAATTTTAAAGTGACCACTGAGCTATCAATTTAGCAATGAACTCACCCGACTGTTCATAAGGTGAATGAAAACGGGCGTTTACACGTTAAACTACGTTTGTATATTATTTTAATTAATATAACTATTGGCAACCATAAAGTGACAGCAATATTTTTTATTGGAGTTACACATCGATTATTGTTAAACGTACTTGATTGAAAGTACCATCATTTTCTACCATATTTCTCAATCTAAGTAGCATAATTTTTGTTTGCCTTTAACATAATATCTAGCAATCGCTACAATTAACAATAGCTAACTGTAAATTTCACTATAAGCTGTTTGATTTGAATCACAGCAAAATAAAATGCTACCAAGTAAAAACAACAAAATATTACGTTTGCGACTATCAAATGCCTACCAATAACTTCGTTTTATTTCGTCAGATGTTCATCCACAACACCATATTGTTTTGTAATCATAGCAAAATGATTTAACAATAATCAGTCTGTACCTACAACTTTGCGATTTGCTTACACTTCGATTAGAAAATTTCTTGCTTGAAAATATATTTTTTAGTGTGTCTGTTGAATTTCAGCTCAATGCCTTTAGTAGTTTTAGCACAGTGGTTAGATTCAAAAATCACAAAAGTCCGAATAACTTTTAACCCGTTGACTTTGAAGCGTTCTTGGTACGATATCGCCGGCTATCGGGGTGACCACTGTCTCTGATACATTACCTATATTGCTAATGTCAGTCGTGCTGTTTTTGTGGAGTGTCTATGGTCGAAACGCATTGCGAAAGCGCAGATTTTGCAACGGATACAACGCTGACCTTCCCCGTACTCCGTCCAGTGTATAGATTCGCATTTAGTCGCACAAACTGTTTGCCCACGACTCGCGATCGATCGACGGCGATTGAAAACCGTCGACGGCGACGGCGACGTATTGCGAAAGACTCCTTGTGTCGTTTGCGTAACCCACATCGGGCAGTGCCAGCGTATGCCTAATGCGAATGTCGCTGTACGAGATGCCTCACTCGGAATGGAAACCATTAAATGTAAAAAAAATGGATGACATCCTTAATACTAGTATAAAACAAATATATTAAATGTATACGGGCGTCTAAAAACATTGCTATTACCACGGTCATACACAAGTATTTTGAGCCCTACTGAAGTAGGCCGGAATGTGCCTGTGAATGTGTCAGGGGAGGTGGTTGAAAATGGCATGACTTTGGGTCAATAGTCCGACACCTTAACCACTAGACTACAACAATTTCACCGAGATCGACTGCCCGGATTATAGATTTCCGGGTCCATCTAGACCTACTCGCCAGTGTGAGACATTCCATCTGTCAGAATTGTAAACAGAAATATTATATACATCGAACATATAAACTTTACAACAGAACAATGCCTTCCCGGAATTCAAGAGAGTGTCTACTCTAGCTCTAACCCTAGAGTAATATATGTATTTTTGAAATCTATATTTTTATTAAGTATATCAGTTAGTAAGTAGTATATCACTATTCATATAAGAAGAATACGCAACGACATAAGATGGATGTCGAAGCGGTATCCTGTCGCTTCGGAAGCGTGTCGGCGAGTTTTTACGAATTTACCCGAACGCCGTGTCGCATTTGATTCATTCGCCGCCCAGGAAATGTTGTGTGAGGTTAAGAAATAAAGAAGAATTACTCCAAAAACGAAAAATACAATAATATTACAATAATAACCGGATGAGAATATTTTAAGCCATCAATATCACCTCTGTCGTGTCGTGGAAATGTGAGAAGGTGTTTCGTCGCGATTTGTGTAGTGTCGCATTCTTGTCGCGTGCGCGGCCAGGAAATCGCGTCTGCGGAATTGAGAATTACAAGCAAAGAACGCACGAAACCAGTGGCGTATAGGGCGGATATCATGGTGACACTCTCAGAATGAAAACTGTTAAAATTTCAATACTATTATCATACTTCATCGCTATGTAACTCGATCACTGGTGACAACTATTAACAAATAATAATTTATCACAATTGATGAATTAGATCATTTACCATAGAGAACTTTATTAAAAATGGCTTCTAGCTTAACGGATTTTTCGTTGAAAAAGATCGCGATGGTTTGTATGTCGGCTTAGGGCAAATCTTGCGAGCTGAATTAGAACCACTTCCTCTTATCCTGCGGAGTTGAAATTCCACATGCTGGTTCAGTCCCGATGACAATGCATTTTCACGGCAAGCGTGACCTGATTCTTCACCCAGAACTGGCTCCAGATGAAGGAACTCCTCAACGGTCAACAGCACAACAGTCAACACTGAAATAAAAACTGGTTTTTAAAAATGTTTTTTTACTATTAATTTATTTCACGGTCGAGGGGCACCCGGTTTACACCACCCTCTTCTTCCAGTGTTACGTCACTGCAAGAAACATTTGAAATTCTCTCGGATAATTTTATCCTATTTTCGTTTGTTAAAACATTCTTTTTTTTTTAATTGAATCCGAATGAAGACGCTTACATATTTGAACCCTGCATAATTCGAATTATGCAGGGTTTAAGTCGTTATTTTTTTAAAGAATTACCTAAATAAGTTTTTTTTAAATATATAACAAAAAACCAGAACTTCCATGTCGCATATCGACTCTAAAATTAGGTCAAGTAGGGATTTACTATATGGGAGATAAATATATGGTATAACAATTCGAAAATAACATAACATTTTGTTTAAAACGGGCGATATTTTTATGTTTTGTTATTGTGAAAATAATAAAATATTTCGGAAAATATATATTTTTGCGTTATTAACTAAAAAAAAAATAATTGAAATAGTAATTTAGTTTATTTCACAAAAAATAAAAGGAATAGAGCGCCGTTCATGTCCGTCGTGGAGTTTACACGTTTCCGTTCAATGGTACAGGGCTTCTTTTCGCATGCAGCGATTTGTAGGCCAGAATAGTTAAAATCTTAGTTTTCGTTCGCGTATGTAGTCACCTTAAACAGCATATATTATAACTATACAAAACAACATTAAAGTCTTCATATTTTAGGTTATCTCAGACAAAACAAAATAGATAAATTTCGAGTGGATTTTTATTAGCCCACTACATATACCCAATCTGTTCTAGGGCGATATGCCTTTTTTTTGTTAGTTTATCTATGTTGATTCTAAAATCAATGAGTAGTTTTTGTTGTTAAAAATACTCCAAAATTATGAGTAATGTTTCTTTTCGTAGATGAATGAGTCATTCGCTTATGTAACATCTCCCATAGTTTTATCTTTTTTTTGCGCTCCAAATGTCTGAAAAAAAACACAATACGAGTATTTACGAAATTTGCAGCTTACTTGCTTATTTGCTTAGCTTTATATTTAACACTTCAAGTTAAATTTTAAGTAAGAAAAATAAAATATATAATTTACTTTTTTTTTGTTACCATATTTCATTTTATCAATTTGTCTAGTTGTGAAATTTCACATCTATACATCATAGTTTTTCGACTATACATAGGTATAGATAGAGCCTTAATACAACCTTACTTTCTATATTTTTTTTGCAGCAAAACTGATAACAAAAATAGCGTGAGTGACGGGACTCACTGTTAAGTTATAAAACATTTAATTTCAAACATACACACGCACGCGCGTTGCAACGCTAATTCCAGGAATATCCAGCTTCCCCTTATAGTACTCTTTTTCTTTTGGGCGACATAACGCGCCCATCATTTATTCACTCGCGAGTGTCTGTCGCTGTTACCAAATCGCAATTCACACCAACGCCGAAATATCCTCCGAGTCCCCTGGTCCAGATGTTTACACATCGAAACTATGTAGCTAAAAACATTAGATCATAATAGTGTAAATTATATCGTAACTGCATTTACTCCCAAGACGAACGATATTAATTTCGATTCATTTAGTTAGACCATTTTTTTTTATGGCTGGCATTTGAAAACCATTGAATATTTAATTATAAATGTTTAAATACCTTGATCTTTAACACAATAACGACTATTTTTTAAAATTTGATTCTTGATCTAAGAAATTTAATTAACAATAAAATGCGGATAGTTCTTTTTAGTTGAATTTCTCTCTTATAAATTCATTAGAGCCTTAGGAAAAATAGTGGGTAAATGAAGGGTCTAAAATAAAGAAAAGTTGTTTTTTTTTATATTATGAAGCTGTAATTAAAAAACAAGTCAATATCGATTTTACAATGTCTTTATAATTTGAATAAATCATTTAAATGTTGTCTATCCGTAGATTACGTTATAAGTTCCTCGCCAGATTGTTAAAACTCATCCGCATAATGTCATGCATTTATCTTCTGATGTCGTGTCCTTGATGCTTCGAGTCATTCTGTCTCCTTTCTTTGACCTTCATCAGACTGAGATGGCACAGATAACGAAAATCTTACCACACATAGTGACCGTCCGTTTCTACTTGCGTAACAGTCAACGAAGCGCTCGTAAAATGGTCAATGGTAAGAAGAAAAAAACATTTTTTTTTATAAACAATACATATTTTGCAATAGTTTTGAGTCGTCTCCTGTGGTGATATTAATTTCGTTTTTTTTTTAAATAATTCGAGATATCATCACTTCGTCCTATGTACTTATTATTTACTTATACAATTTCTGACCCAGGAACATTTTTTTTAAAATTAAAAACAAAAATACAAACATGTTTTTAGCACAAATAATCACTGAATTTGGATTTTCTCATACAAAGAAATCCCCCTATTATGATTTTTACGAGTACATGGTGAGTAAAATATAATATTAAAAAAAAATCTATATTAAATTTGGTTAGATTGGTTGGTTGGTATTTGAATAAACATTCGATTAAATAAAAATAAACCTCTAAAAGTAAAAAGGTCCCTTTAATAAAACTATATTTACTAGATATTTCTTGAACTGGTTACGCTGTATAGGCCAATTATTTATTAAACAAGAATGACTATGTCATCCTGTAGGTAGGCAGGTGAAGGGCAGTCAAGGTCAAATTGGTCTCAAAGCCATAGCTTTTATCCCTACATTGTTTAGTAGTAGTAAATTATTTACCCAGTACAGCTAGGCCCTACAGGCGTTGTTGACGGCATCTTCCCCGCAGACTACACGCGCACTTGCTATGAGTTGTTAATTTCCTACCTCCACTTGTGCCTGCGGCACTTTTAGCCCATTCGATGTGCGTTTTGGATGCATGTTAAAATTTACAAGAGGACAAGCGTCAAAATGCTTTACGAAACGCATACATACGCGACTATGCGTTAGCGTGTTGCTAAGGTGCCAGCGCCTGCATTTTATTATGGTCGTTTACGTTTTGTCTGTGCATATATTTTAACAGTCAAAAAATTATATACCTTTAGTTAAGTGTCTATGCATACGTTTTTTTTTTTTGTTCAACTAGTGACCACTGACTTGACACCATTGTGCACCTTATAGTGTTTTCGCGTCTATATTTTTTTTTACACAATCTGGCCTATTAATTTAGTAGCGACCTTTCCGTTGTGTTACGAAAAGTTGCCGTCTTTTATCTGAGATTTTGATAGTATGGCCGAAGTTTAACACTAATGCTTTATGGGGTTTCCGCAACGTTGCCAACGCACGCAAACGTCGTATCGAACCTCGTTCACATTTTTCATATGTACACATACATATATGGGTATATACATACAATATACGGTCCGACCAGAAGGCCAACATTAATTTATATGAATACTAAAAATAAAACATCTCGCATAGTGGCGTAATATCGAACCGAAGCGCAGAACGCATGTGAAACAGATTTTTAATTATATTGCAAATAATTAGTTACGTTGTTGAGTATAAAGGTGACTCGTTTCAATTAATTTTAACTTTAGTAGGTACATTCAGGTATAAGAAGCTACTATCCCCGTCCTCTCCGCCTGTTAGTACATTAAGCGAAAGAGTTGAATATTTGTGTATTTGTGATGGTCTTAAAAACAACAATAGCCGTTTAGAAAACATCGGATGCTGGTCGAATAATCTAAGGGATAATATAGGGAAATCATCAAAAATTCACATTTTTGGTTATCGTATTTTTATTGTATTTGTGTGTCTGATGTTTAACAATGTTTACAAGTATAATAATATTATATATATTTTTTATATTAATTGCTATAACCTAGGTCACGCACAATTATTTCGGACCCTAATCAACTAAATGTGCTTGTACTAGTCAGGGGAGATGGCGGCAACGAAGCGATAAAAATAATATGACTGAGTGAGATATAACGATGTGTTAATAGTCAAGCACCTTAACCACTAGACTACCACGATCTCTAATTGTATTATTATTTCACGGATACCTAATGTTCCCAAAAATTAACGAATGTAATTAGGAAATCCATTAAGATCAGGAAAATCACCTGTCACCGAGCCAAAGTTTTAATGTGTTCACCATTTCGAAGAGTCGACTCAAAACAGCTGAAACGTTCATTCAGCTCAGCAGGTTTCGACGCAGGCATTTGCCAAGTTACATATCTCAAATCCACACGAACTAAACCATTTTTATTTGTTTAAATTGACGTACCCACCACTATGCGTTGTATTTCCTGTAAATTGTAATTTATGTTGGTTGTATTAAATAAATAAAGTGACTCGGATGCTGTGAGTTAACGCGAAAAAAGAAAAGGGTCTACCCAGCCCGTTGGATTAGTGTTGTTTATGCGTTTCGGGTTGACATTTTAAAATTATATTATATTTTATTTATTTATTAAAGGTATTTACAAAGAGCGAAATAGTTTTTTATAGAGGCTTTTTTGCGCTTATATATTAAGTGTGGAGTCGATTAAGTACTGAGAGTACTTAAGGACCGCCTTCTATTGGTCCGTAAATTTTCTATAACTTAGATTACTATAACTTTTCCGTTATCATAAATTGATCTTTTTTCATTTATCTCTTTCTAATTAATGTCTCCTTCTCCATGCCCCCCCTACACTGCTCAGGTCGGATTCACACAGGCGATCCCTGAACTATGTGAACACCCGTTGTCCGCGTACTATAAGCATAGTGTGCTTTAAGCGGGTTGGTATGTGAATAATTCCCTGCGCGAGCGCCGCGCGGCCTTGGGTCGCGCCGAAGTTCATCCGAGTGCAGCAGACCCACTATAGTTGACTATAGCAAGCAGCCTTCCGTCAACCGGATTTTGCTCACAGCGGATCGATCATGTCGACAATTTAGATTTCGGTTACACTGAGCGCGAACTTGGCCGCGACGCGCACGCCTCTGTTCTTAGCTCTATTATTCATTAAATCTTGGAATAAAACCATTAAGGAGACTCAATCCGGTCATTTTTCCATACAAACGCTGTAGTGTTGTGACTCCTGTATGTAGATATACAAGGAAAGTAATACTAAGCCTCGTTTTATCTCTTAAATATGAAATAATGAGATGGAAATTATAAATAGGTGGAAATAATCTTCTATGGAAATTATAAGTTAAATGTTTAAAAGTTAAGAGCCTCAAAACTCTTTGTTTTTCCATACATTTTATCAAAAGTTTAAACGTAAATATTTTATTGATTGAATACAAGAATCGAGGAAATAAAACCACAGAAGCATAATTTGTTTTATAAAGATGCAAATTATGTAGGAATAAAAAAAATGATAATGCTAGTTGTTATGTAGGTAAGTACTAGTTTAAGTATTTTTCAAATAGTTTTTATTTCTATAATAAATATTCTCTGTTTTTACTATAAATCTGCATATATATTTTTTTCCATGTCTATATACAAGTATTATTAGTAAATATTTGAATTCTCGTATACTTGTACTCGTAGATTGACTTCAAAAACACATTCTCGATAAAAACCAACAGTGTGTTGGTACGACGAGACGGATTACCGCGTCGAGTGTGTGTATTGGAGTGTGTAATCGGGAACGCTAAGAAAGTCGTCGGCTTAGTGTGGCCGTGGCCTCGCGGTCAGCCGTCGCTGCGTCGCATAAAATCACAATAAACAAGGCGAAAATAATACAAATAGCGACCCGAGTCGGGCTAAAAAAAGACGCGCCGCTCCCGCGTCGCTCACAAGGAGAAACGCGGCGACAGGCCGACTTAAAAGGGTTAAAGGACCTGTTGAGTGGTTCCTCAACTTTGCCGTTAGGATATGACACCCATATTTATTTATTAAAAGAATTATAAACAGCGATATTGATTTAGAGCTAATATACTCGTACATAACATATGACCAACAAGTACAATTCCAAGATTAAGAGATTATTATTGCGTAATTGTTATACATTTAAAGATTCATTAAATGACTTTGTGAGATAAGTGAGAGTGTGAAAAAAGTGTGTAGGTAGGAGAGTGGAAAGTAGAATGTTGATATGATAGTTGAGTGACAAACGCACATCTCAAAGTAATATAGGTATTTAATGATTTTAGTAAGAATGACGGCATATACTCGTAGTTCTAAACAATATCACAGCAGCCTTAATAAATTGTTTACAGTTATCCTGTTAGTATCCTGAATTTTATCTATGGTGTCGTTTTTCCGGTGAAACACAGACCTAACCCTAATGCATCATATTCCCAACCTAACCCTTCAATTTGCATAGGGGAAACAAATGATGCACAGGTCCGTTTAGGCTATTGGAAGCTATTGCTAACGTTTGATAACTAAACGGTCACGTATTCCTTAATATATTTTTTTACTTATTTATTAAATCCAATACACAATTTATTATTATTTCATGCATTATTTATTGATTTCCAAGGGAAAAAAAATGTTGTATCGAGGTGTTAACTATTTGAAATATATAAGGAGATAATAAGAGCGCGAGGTCTATATTGAAATTTAGGATTTCTGCAAGCTCATTTTCACATTTTTGAGGTAAGGATTAAGAACTCTGCAACACCGGACCTTCCTTGAGTAAAAATTAAGGAATGACTCGGCATATGGGGATATAAAGTCAAACTGTGCAGGAAGAACTCTCGTCTTTTCACTTAAGTGAAATCAACCTTTGTCGAAGACAAAAATCAGACATGCTCAGAAATGTTCAAATTCGCAATTTTGGCACACCTGACCGCGTGGGAGAATATTTTTTTTTTAAAGGTCATATACAATTATTTTGGATCCTGCTCAACCGGCTAAATGTGCTTGTGCAAGACTCAGGGGAGATAGATATAACGAAGCTTTAATAAAAACATTCAGAGAATTAAAAAAAAAACTTCCCAAGAACGACACTCTCGATCAAGTCGACTTTCAAACAAAAAATATATTAAAATCGGTCATCCGTTCGGGAGCTATGATGCCACAGGCAGACACGTTTCTGTTTGCGTCGGGACTTGAAAATGGCATTACTGAGTGCAGATTCGAACCCGTGGCCCTGTGTCAATAGTCATACACCCCACTAGACTGCCACGATCTCAATTAAAATATTAACATTTCTAACCATGCGTTATTAATTTCGCAGTATTGGTTACTTGCAAATTGGGCAAAACGCCATCGAGCCATTCATCCACCCCTTTTTCAAAATTTGATCAAAGCGTATGAAACCTGGTTCTTATTTATTTATTTATTTAAAAATTACATATACTTTGGAGGTACCATTCCTCCGGTGGTATAGCTGATTGGCAGGTGATGCAACTAAGTTATTTTAAAGCTAAGTTTTTTATCCTTTTTCTTAGCTGGGAAGGGGTCTTAGGGAATGGCTTGAAGGCGCTGCAGTTGAGACTATTCCACTCTCTAATGGTACGCGGAAGAAAAGAATGAAATCCGACATTCTTTCTCCTAAAATTTACCTTTATTTTGTGAGAATGGTCCTTTCGTCCAATATAGAACGTTTTCTGAAGTTGCTTGAAGTAGGCCTTAAATAAGTTAATGAGACGACATATTCTTCGCCTTGAACTTAAAGGATAATTCTTGAATAGCCTGTAAGATAAAAATTCTCCGAAACTTTAATATTTTGCCCGCAATGAATGAATCTTTCGATTTCGTCCTCGCGCGAAACGGCGCCGTCCGTCCGTCGCACGGCCTAGATTTGAGGCCAATGGGCCAGGGTAACGGCGGCCGGCGGTGGTACGGCCGGTCTCTTCGAAATGGAAAGTGTTACTTCGTCCAGTATTTTGTAAACAAGCTCGGATACCGAATTAAAGAAGTTAAAAACTTCTGATGGTAATATAATTTGAGTTCCTACCTTAAGGCGAAGCATATTGACTCTCGACCATAAATTCGTTGCTTTATTTTTATAGGGTGTCAGGTTTTACTTTTTGAGCGGTCAGTAAGCAATTGTTGGATAGAAATTAAAAAACAAACTTTTCTGTTTTAAACTCTTCATTTGCCTTTAATTACTATTTTTCTTAAGGCTCTAATACCTCTTATAAGAGAGGAATTCAATTAAAAAAGAACTATTAGCGGTTTACCACTTATTACATTTCTCAGAAATAGAATTGAATTTTAAAAAATTGCCTTTACTATATTGAAGACATGGGATTAAAGTATCTAAACATATTTTTTATGATTAAATATTTAATGGTTACCACAGATAAAAGGGTTAATTGAATTGAAATTAATATTTATCAAGTTCAAATTCAAGTTATTTATTTCCACAATATATTATAGGAATATCATATAATATAATACATCATAAACATTAAAATAACGACAATTAAAAATTCAAGTGAAGGTAATAATATAAAGTTAAGTTACCTACAAATTTAACAGCAATAAAAAACCTGGAACAATAACCTAACTACCGAATAACTAATATCCTTTGGTTTCGTATCAAGAAGACCCATGCAAGATTTCAGATTACTGAACAGATTTCAGAACCTGAGAAGTTTGAGGTATAACTAGTGCTTTTTAATTCGGTAATCTTATGTGTAATTAGAAAAATAATCTCGTTCAAAGTTTTCGCGTCTAAGTATTGTTTTAACAGCCGCTATTTTTATATAAAAACAATATGTACTAATTAAATAGTCAATTAAGTAATTATAGGTGCGACATAATAAATTATGATAAAATAAAAATAATGAGGTGTATATGTTTAAAAATGGATCCCTTTAAGTTTACTACCTAATAGGTCTCGTTGCCCCCCATTTCTAGGATCTATTCTATGCAAACATCTTTGACAGCGTCTACGGCGTGGGACAACTCGTGCCTGCGGCCCTCAGGAATAGCATAAGAACCTTCTCCGTGAAAAAATACATATATGTGCCAACTTTCATGGTGGTCGGTCAAACGGTGGGAGACTTTATACATTTTGGTTCAAGAAGCGCTGATCCACTTCCTTATCAATAAATCAAATTCAATGACACGCGAGATAATGTTCAACCTATAAGACCAAACTCTATTAAATTTAGTAAAACTACGCCAAGAAGACTATTAAGTTATATTTGTTGAATTTGAATTTATATAATATTAATGATTTTTGATTCTCATCCTTCTGTTTGTATTTAAGTAAAAATTGGTTAAAAAATTAGTTCAGGTGCGAGCGTGTAAAAATACGCCATTAGCGTGTGTTGTTGCCTTAATTCCCTGCAATACCTATGAAATTTAAAATTTAATGTTAGCAATAGTTGAAAAAAAATGTTGGTCCAGATTTTTACTTTTTATATTGTATGCGTACACAGCCAACAAAAAAGATCGATTGATCTTGTATACCAAAGCAAGTATAAATATAGTACGACTAATATGCCGCGACTCGCGCGTTATTGGTCATAGCGATACGCGATCGCGCAGGCGCGCCTTACTCCACTCTCCCTCGGTCGCTTTTACTTTTCTCCGGCGACTTTCGGTTTCGAACACGACCGGGTCCTCCGCTGGGGCCTTCGGGACCTCGGACTGGTTCCGCGAAGTGCGACACTAATTCGGTATAGCGCATAGTATGAACACGTTTAATTATATTTTTTGAATTGACATCTGATTGTATGATGTGATGTAAAGCATTCTTGTATAAAATAGTTTAATATTTCTATTTTATTTAAATAATAAAACATGTGTATTTATGTAGTATCTATATATAGTATTTATAAGTATATTAAGAGGTCCCATAGCTTGCGTTAAAATGCTAAACTACAAATGATTGGCGTCTCCTTGGAACAGCCCATTGTGCTATTAAGGTGATGCACAAAATTAATCCATTGCACGTGATTAAAATTACAATAATGTAATTTATTGTGTAAATACTATTTTGCTGTTATAAGAGCACATGTAAATGACTATTTAAATAAATAAATAAATTAATTGCAACATTTTATACTGGGTATAGTCGAAAAACTGTAAGCTGACTATTTTTCAATTAGGACGGAGATGTAAACTTTCACACCTATACGAATTGCTGTAATGAAATATGGTAACAAAAAAGTCTTGATCAATAATATGAATTTTTATGTGTACAAGGTGTCCCAAGACCATTCCCAAAGACTTAAGGGGTGTTAATGTTCCCTATTACAAAAAAAAAAAACATATTTTCCTCTTATGTACCAGCCATGCCCAAGGCTTATCTACTGGAATATCCATATTTGTGAAATATGTTCACATTATTTGGTTTTGTGTTTTACACGTCCTTTACAATCTAATGCAAAAACTCGCAGCTGTAGTTTTAATTTGGTTAATAAATAAACTATATGCACAGACATTGTTTGGCATTGAATTGAATTGAAAATTGAGATGTCACTGTTTGTTATTGTAATTGACCTCGCATCAAGAAGATAACAAGGCTGTCAAAAACGCGATTCTTTTTTATAATGTGCTCAGGTTTGGCAGTGGGCTATATTTGTTGCAAATTTATGGTAAGTAAAATAATCTGACATGCCAAATCGCAGTAAATGCTTAGAGGGATGTCTAGCAAAGTGAAGGCACTCTGAGACGCTTAGCTCAAGTGGAATGCTGCAGTTAACTGCACCTGACATTATTTTGAATGCATTTACAGCATCAGCTTTAGGCCTTCTTTCAACTATGAAATCGAGAAGGATACCGCAAAGTGCATAGAGGATTTACGATCTATGTGGTTATGGGATTTGTGTTGAACCGCTTCAATTTTGGATACGTGTGTCGCGTACTTAGGATTCCAAATTTGGGAGCCATTTTCTAGGACACTACGCACATATGAGAAGGACAAGATCTTTAAAGCGACACCCGATTTAAATTCCCGGCAGATTCGAAAAATAAATCCTAAAAGTTTTTGCAACAGCAATTCGAAAATCCTTAACTTAGATCCCTTAATAAAAGCACAATTACGGGTGATAAACACCAAAAACTACTACTCGTCAGACAAACTATTTCGTGACTTTAAGGTACTTTATATCCGCCAGCCCTAAGTTAATACAATCCTAATGCACTCCGAAAAGGACTCAACATTGCACGCAATGCCTCAGCATAACCACGAAACGAGGCAAAGATTTTATCACAGAGGATATACAAGGCAAAGGCATCACACGTTTCTAGCACCCAGAATGCATCTTGTATAAATATTCACTTAAATTGACCAATCTAGTCAAAGCCGATTAAAAAACGTCACTGACTATAAATGCATGTGAATGGTGTCAAATTGGCTGCTTAATAAAACAAGGCAGGAATGTGAAAATCAAATCAATTAGGATTTATATATTTTTAGTAGGTTTATTTGTTTTATATGTTTTTTTTTTGTTAGTTATATGAAAGTGTGTTCAATTTTAAATCCAGAATCACGCCTTAAAATGATAATGTTAACTTAAAGTTCACCTGTACAATGTGCATAATCGCAACCCTACTATAGGGTTGCCATAAATGGTTTGGCTCCGACCGGGACTGATATCAATATAGGAGGAAATATAGGGGAGTTATAGGAGGAGGATAGGGGTACCGCCCCCCCCCCATAGCGCTGCAATCTGGTTTGTGAAAAAAGGAAATCTTTCAATGGTTCCCACATTTTCAGAATACGTTCAATGGCCGGGGGAACAAACACAGTTAACCGCCTAGTTTCGTAAATTACCACGAATTACATCAGCTCCCTCACAAAGGTATTTCAGTCTTTCATTCCGTACTGTAAATATGGAAAAATATTTGTAAAATGTCAGGACAATGTGATCTAACGACGTCGCACGAATTATTCGCAAAATTTTTAGCAATAATATAAAACCATGATTATTCGCTTACCGGGACATATGGTGGGTCAAACGGGACCGAGGCTCTAAACCGGTGACATGTCCCGGTGTACCGGGACGTATGGCAACCCTACCCTACTACAAAAAGTGCCGTGGAGCCGCGTAATTGCCCGCGGCTTCCTCATCATATTTAGCACAAATTCCTCGCTAATATGAAATTCGACTCACAGAAGAGGTATTTAAGGTCTTTAAGTCTGTTTTACAACGTCTCGCGCGCGTTAAGTTTTCTGAAGCTGCTGTAACGAAAGCGCGCGCCCTATCCTGCTCCGGCTTGGCCTCAGCTAATCTCGAAAACCAACTGGAAGAAGATGGAGGCGGTACAGAATGTTGGCTTGAGAATGACCTCGCAAGCTCCGTGGTTCGTCCGGAATGCCACTTTTAGGACTTCAAGGAGGAATCCGTCATAGACTTTGTGAGGAAAATGTTTTTGAAAGCCGACCGTTCTAGCCATTCACACCTTCGCAATATAGCCCCTCTACCCACGTACCGCCCTTATAGATGGAAACCCACCTGTTGCAGTTCAGGGAAACAATTGAGAAATATATTAACAATTACACGTAGGAAATCCCCCTTCAATCTTGAAGGACTCAAGCTGGGGGGTCTATAAAGGATCCCCTCATCTGATGCCTCGGACAAGTTCTAAAACGGTCCCGACAATAAATGTCCGCATAGTGGACATAAGCCATCATCATCATCAAGCGCGCGCTCTGTCGTCGCAGCGTGCCGCATTTTGGACAACTTTCTGTGTTTTTTATTGGAATGTACCTCGTTTCAAGGGCACGCGACTCCGACCATATTACCTGCACCGAACGCATTCGTGATAGTTCTGGTCGGCGCGCTGATGATGGTGAACAATGGGGAAAGTGCGGGGGGCGGTCGCCGGTTTACGCAATAGTCACGGCCGCTCGCCGCTGCACTGGGCCAGGATTGCGCAAGAGCCCCATGCGCTGGCCTTTGTTTGTGATAAACAATCTCACGACACGTTTCTTTATGTTCCGTTGATCAGAATAATCTCCGTCTATCCATACTTGCGTCACCCTGTACATGACTTTTCATCGTTTACCAACTAGTCGAGTTTCCCTTCTGCTAATTCGACATTTTAGCAAAACGTTTGATTGTTTAAAAATTTACACCCGCAGCAAGAAATTCTCTAATCAAACATAATTATATTTATATAAATAATATTTACACATTTATATATTTCATTGTAAATAATCATATTATATCCACATTTATAGTGTATGTAATACACTATAAATAATGTAATAATGTAATGTGATGTGTGTGTTATGTGTGATGTGCGTGTAATAATGTAATGTGTGTGCTATAATATTTATAATATATAATTTATATTATATCTATTTAGTATAATCTGTGCTTTATCTTTTATATGCATGTGGTGTTCTCTTTTTATTTAAATATTATAAGGCTTTTCTTACTTAAGTGTATAATTGTAAAGAAGTTATATATTCAATATTTTGTTAGAGTACCGAATAAAAAAAAATACAAAAAAAAAATGTAAGCAAATGTTAATGCTTAGATGTTAATAAATACATAAATAAATCGCATAGTTGTACCTACATACTGATTATTGTTAAATATTTTTTTATTTTCTTATGGGAAAACACGCAGTTCTATCAATAACATTAAAACAATTAAGAATTAAACAGGTAACAAAAAGGATAATGAATTTCCTACATATTCACAAAACATATTATTACACAGTAGGTATGATATTTTTTAACTAAATTATAGCAAAAGTTTTGAACTTAATCAAATTATTTAAATACAAACACGTAAGGTATAAATAACATTTGTATGCGGAGGATGTGTTGTGTGTGTGCGAGAGAGAAAGAAACACTGTGTGTCGGTGAATTAGTTTAATGTAGGGATGAAAATAATGTTAAATGTGTTTTAAACGTATTGTAAAAATATATTAAAATTATTTTATTTTATTAAAAAAAACCCCACAAAAATTAACCTCTTGGAGAACAATACAATAAAAAAACTCCTAAAACATTGAATTCGACGCAGAAACACTTGCATTATGCAACTTCAGTATACACTATATCTTTATATGGTTGTTGAACGGTTATACCGTTTTGCTAATCATATAAAGAAGCGTAATTTGATACAATTTTAATAATATCTAGCGATTTCACTGCCAGAAGATTAAAAATGCAATTTTTGGTGCTACAATTTGAATGTTGCTAGTATGTCAAAAAATAAAATAGTTACGATGCTCTCATAGAACTACATACAGTTCTAGTTTGTAAGTTGTATTACGATATAATGTTGTTTCCAGTTTAAAATGTAATTACCGAGTGTTATAATGTATTAAGTACATCACATACTTAAGTGTACACGCTTTGGAATTACCGACAGAATAAGTTTATTTGAGAATCTGTCAATCTGCGAGTGTACGGGTCAATAGAATGGATTCCATATAGACAATAATTCTTGCCAAGTTATAAATAATGGTTGAAGTTAAAAATAATAAAGTTTTACGTCGTAACCATCAAATGAAAGAGATAAATTACCACTGTCTAAAGTTAACAGCCTATAGACGTCAGTATTTTTCCATACATTTTATAAATATCTTGATGGGCTGAACCGAGAAAATAAAACGTCAGCGACGGAAGATTTCATAAATACTTACCTATTCAATTTTCCTCTATTATAAGCTGAGTTAGTCTCGATTGTGACGAAATCTCCAGATTCGAAAGGCCTTTTAGCCTTTGTCATGTTCCGTAGGTGTGTGGTGTGGTACCTACATTTTTTAGCCCACACAATACAATTTCAAAAGTTTAAACATTAGATAGCCTTTCACTTTGTCATAACGGTAATTAATAAATATATTACAAAACTCGCTGTCACACGCTGCCCGCTTAGCAAGAGCAGGACAGAATGTGAGCGTAGGCAATTATTGCACCGAAATCATTCAAAGCGCGTGTCGCATTTTAGGAGAGATTAAAAAAAACAAATCAATTTATTTATTTTATTAGTAATAATTTAACATTTAGGAACGAGGGTGAGTGGAACTCAAATCAAATTCAATGTCGCTGTCGTGACCTTTATTTCGAATGTCTCAAACATGCAGTTTACAAGTTCTAGAAGTCTGCCGACTCGTCTATGATACCAGTACCTAGCAACATTTTACTTAATTTTTAAAAATTGTACACCTTAACCTATTGTCACAAATATTACCGTATTAAATATACAAATAAAGAAAAAAATGTATGTTTTGAACTCTTTTTTTTAAATCCCTTTTTTTTTAACTACGAGATTATAAAATCGTTTGACTTTCTGCATATGGATTTTCAAATTTCGTTATCATAAGTATTTCTGATGATAATTGCCTTGCATATGCCCATACATATGAAAAAGACTGTTTTTTTCGCGTGAAAAATACTCCATAAATAATTTAAAATTAAACATTTGAGAAACCCTAAAGACCTTGCAGAATTCAAAAAACCCTCCAGTATCCAGTAGTTTTCACTTTGTTGGGTACAACTCAGGCCGACCGTACTGCAGGCGGTGATAGTTGTCAAATCAAGCAAAAAGTTCCACGGAAAGAGGGTTCGCAATGGAAGGGTTCCGTAGTTATTTAAGATTGAACCAAAAGCGGAAAACTAATAAACTAATAAAAAAAAGTAATCTAACCCAAGAACGTTTAATTTGTAGATTTTAAAAGATTGATATAATCACACGCGACGCCTTTATTAATCTTACATTTAATTTTGCTCCGCGTATAGATTTTATTTTACTCGACACTTCATATTTTAGACTTTGTAATTTGTAATAAATTGACTTCTGTTGGCATTTTCCTAATGTCAATTTCATCCTAATTCCAAATAGCGTAACGTCTTTTAAATCATATCGTCAGGATGGTGCAATTTATCTTATTTTCAAATTATCTCTTCGCTTGAAAAATGCGAAATATTCAAATGTTTTTTTTTTTTTGACAAATGGTCTCTCAAAGACTCTCAAACGGCAACGAATCCAAATTAATTTATATAGTTTATTTGATAAGCGATAATCGGTTTATTTAACATCCGGAACCCTCGAAGATATTATTTCATTTTATCACATTGCCCTCATTATTTTATTGTAATTTTTTTCAGGAAACTGGCAGTCACGCATAAAAAAATGTTGATTACAATAATTTTGATTGGCAGAAGTGTTTCCTTATGTAGGTAAAATATGCTAATTTAAAAAATCAGAACTACTTACATATAGCGTGACAAAAAAATATATTTAATTATATAGGATGATGATTTTAGAGGCGTGGTTTTCAAGAAGAGATAAAACGCATATAATTTGATGTTATGGCTAAGAATTTCGTTTTATTATAAAGATAAGGGTTTGCCATTATGTTTTAAAAATGATTTCGGGTAAGTGGCCGCCGCGGCTGACTCGAACAAATTCCAGCCGAGAGGCCCAATTTTCAACCACTTTTTGCAGCAAGTTGGGCCGTATGTCAGCAATAACGCGCCGAATATTCTCTTCCAAGGCGTTAATCGTGTCCGGCTTATCTGCGTAGACAAGCGACTTCACATAACCCCACAAAAAATAGTCCAGCGGTGTTAAATCGCACGATCTTGGAGGCCACGCCACGTTGTTCAGGAGTAAGTCTATTCATTATGAAATGGCAAACCAAACTGAGCATAAATCAAGTGACAGCTGTCAAACACACCAACTACGAATAAAGTAGTGCCAGATTGAAAACCACGCCTCTAAAAAAAACACCCTATATGAAGGTTCTCATGTATTTTGTCACTTCATATTTGAGGGCAGATTTTTTTAAATTGACTATAAATTTCTAATAGTTTTAGCTTCTATACATACATTCATGTATGAGAAGCTACTATCCTCGTCCTTTGGCCGTCTGTCTGTCCGTATTGCTTAAGAAAAACAATCATAGCCGTTTAAATCACATCGAAAGGTGGTCGGATTAAAGCAAACCCATGTTTTGGTATGAAACCGACATATGGCAATAATGTGACAAAGCGCTAATCATTAAGGCGCGATCGTAGCATCCATTTTGTTTTTAACTGGCCGAATGCCGCGCTTATTTAAAAAATAAAATACGCCTTATTAAATCATTTAATAAAATTTACAAGGAAAATGGACACATTGACATTTATTTTATTAAAATAATTATTTTCCGTGACGTACGCGCGCGGCGCACGCCTGTTGCGACAGGGCGGCGGCTCGACCGCTCTCGCGCGCTGTGCAGACGGCCGGCTTACGGCCGCGCGCACAAGGTCAATACCTCTTGCCAGCGCCCGCGCAAAGCAGGGGACATCAACGGCCGGTGTGCGTCTCTGTCTAACATTATATTTTTTATTAATTACGTTATTTAGCTCTCGGAACAGTTAGCGAATGCATTTACTGTGGGTACACAAAATAATAACAAAACAATTATTCCAGCTAGGAATTACAAGTTATTTAAAGTAGCCAGGTGCAATACGAATGCATGTAAAAATGGAATTATACCGCTAATATTTTCGTTTTATAACAACATATTATCGGATGTTGACATTTTTAATAATACTCTAAAACAGTTTAAAAATGCTGCAGGTGATATAATTGGTATCTAGGTACCTAATTGTATATAATATATATATTTTATTTTCTGTTACAGTCTTGTGGATATGTTAACCTATATTTATATATATTAAATAAATCTATCTAACGCAGAAAAACATTATTTTCATACCTACATTAAACTTATTACACCGCCATCAAAATCTCTCTTTTCCTCATACACATACACAAACGCACCCTGGAACACAAACACAGACACACTCATCCACACGCACACACATACATCACATGCTCTTCATACGAATGTATACCTGCGTGTTTGTATTTTAATAATTTGATTTCTTCATACCTACTGTATAATAGTATGTTTGTGAATATGTAGGAAATCCATAATCGGTTTTGCTATCTGCTTAATTCTAAATTGTTAATATTATTGTTATTACTGTGAGTTTTTCCATAAGAAAATAAATAAATAAAAAGATTAATTCAGTCGCTAATTTCTTATGGTGGACCATGTATAAAACTCGAGAGATAAAAACGTCATCATTTACATCATTTGTAATATTTGACCTCTAAGTGATCTCTAAGTGGTTTCAAACAGCCGCCAGAAATCTACCTCAACAGTCGAAACGATTTCAATTAATTATGTATTCAAATCTGCTAAAAGTGTAAATTTAATAGTAATAATATTCATTATTTTTTCGTATCTTTATTTTTCCCTCTGAAACAAGTTACAAGTTGTAAAATTAAAAGAACTTGTTTTACAATTTTAGTAAAACAAGTATGCGCTTACCTGATTGTAGTTATTAGTTTATTTTCTATACAATATTTCTGCTCTTCATCATCATTTTCTCCAGTAGTTGCTCACAATGGTGTATTAAAATACTTAACAACATAACAAAAGATATGCGTTGTTTTATTTTAAAAAACCGAATAGCCAACTACAATCTACGATTAGATTAATGAATACCTTATTAAGGAAAACAGTGATCATTCAATTATCAAAGAATTCAATTATTAAAGATCATAGTTATTTTATATTTTATCAAAAGAATATTAGGCTGTATGCAGTGGTTCGTAGATGTCTTTGATAAAGGTGTCTTTGAAGCAGAAAATATAGTGAAACGATATGGCATCGAAACGCATTTATACCGTCTGTCTATAATTAATATCCGATGGTTTTGAACCCCTGCAGCGTCGCGGCGCGTTGTGCAACGAACGCAACCGCCTGCGCCGGCGAGCGTACTGCTTGCAGGCCGTGCGTGCTGCCCGCCCGCCCGCCCGCCGCCCGCCCAGGCACGCCGCCCGCCCGTCGAATCGGGGTCAGGCGGTCGCGTATGTGTGTCGCGGGCGGCCGCTCCTCCTCCGTACGCGCCTTCCAAATACATTCATTACGATTTACGATTTACCTTTCTATTTATTTTCAATGTTTCCGAGGAGTCGCTGCACCAGCGCCGCTAGCCTGGTCTGCAGGACCCACACAGCACCTCGTTGGCTGCTTACAGTGAACCTGCAAGCGCTTAAACTTTGGTCGCCATGCGTGTATATGTGTTGCGTCCATGTCATGAGTGATGTGTGTGTTTATTTATTTATTTAATTCTTGGAAATGCTTACACTTACATAAAAATGTTGTATGTGTGCGTGTGTTGCTTTATGTGTAGGGTGTGTTGTATGTGTGTTTGTAGCGCCCTTAGTGCGGGCCAGGCAGGCACCCTTAGCCAATACGCGGTTATACATGATGTGTTCAAAATTACTACTGACCTCTTAGGATTTTAATCCTGTACCAAGAACTAAACCGGACGACGAAAAAAATATATTTTCGAAAAAAAAATCACTACTTTTTTTTCAGGCCTCTCGAGTTTTTTAATAATATTATATTTAAAAATATTTATTTGGAAATAATGTTTTTTTGTTTGTCGATATAGATCAACCTCTTAAGAGGACAGTAGAGATTTTATACTCGTCTCGAGTAATTGTAACTGTTGTATATCCGATCACACTTTTTGTAATTTCATACTTTTTAAATGTAAGACGCATTAAGTTTCTTAGATGCGGCATTAGCCCTCCGAAAATGACTTGCGGAAGAGATTAGGCATACGATAAAGTCAACTAGCAGTAAAAGATCTATTTCAAAATGTCACGTTGTCAACATGTGTAAAAAACTATTCAGCGAAGTGAGTTCTTGTTCAACAGAACCATTAGTGCATCATTTTTGAAGAGCTTTATAGTGCGAGTGCAGTATGCAGACTCAATGCTCAAAAGTGTCCATACTATACTAGCCATCCGATAACACTAGTAGTGTTTCGATTTTGTCTACCGGGCGATGGTTGTCACATGACCTGTGATTCACATAGGTGGTAAGGTCATGCGATAGGGTGAGCTGAGAAAATCATCCCGCGCGCAGAAATAAGCATATACAAAATCATGGCATATGCTTTAATATAATTTTTCATAAACAAGAAGAATAAAAGTTTTTTTTATATGTATTATTGTATACTATAAAGCCATTTTAGTGAATGCGAGAATACAGTCTTTTTTCACTCCCGCGATACAAAGCAAACGCTGATAACATGATTATGTCGTCAATATGATGATTTAGTCTCCTCGGTTGATATATTTTTATTAAATAAATACCCATTTCATCTTGAGTTTAAAAAACAAATTATATTAGTAAAACTAAATAATAGTAATCCTTAGAAATCATTTTCTTTCCTTTGGCCTTTCCTTTCCTTTATATAAATTTAATCTTTACATGTATTTCTGCACTTTAGCGAAAACCTGTTATCAGTCAACTCTATACGCAATTGTATGTACCATTTCTTATATAGTATTGTTTTTCCAAATAAATATGTGATGTAATCATTTTGACAAGATTAATGTCTCCATAACCTGTGCATCTTTAGTACATCTTTGGTCTGCGCCAATTTGATTATTTTATTTATTTTTTTATCCTGTATCCTAATTTCCTACTAAACCAAAATGTTGCGCGTAGACCAAAGAAGACTTTTGACTTCGGAAAAGTTATCGAATCTTCTCAAAAAATTTAAACTTTTCGATTTGCTACCAATAAAACCTTGGACATTCCAAGGAACGGAATCTCCCAGCATCGCACTGTTTAAACGTCTGCTCGAAGGCGCTGTACCTTTTTCTTCTCCCTTATTACCCTCATCCCCAATACTACCCCCTCGCACGGGCAAAGCAGATCTACTTTTATTCGCGGACACAACAATCTACTTTTTACACGACCTCTTTGTTAGCATCTTTCAAAATAAATAAAGAAATACAAAAGTTCGTTAGGGTATGTATTTATTCACATAAACTACACTTTGAAGATCGACTTTGGTGGTAGCTAAATGATAGGTGATATTTAGCGCGTAACCTCTTTCGTAAAGTGGTTGTATCAATAGGAAATGGGGACAAAATGGATAGGTTAAATGAATTCCATTCTCTGATTATTAAGAAATCGCGTTAAAAATTATGAGAATCCGATATTTTTTCTCTTATTATTTTCATTATTATTATATTTGATGCTTTAAATCAGTAATCAATACAGAAAATACAAGGCAATAATTGCATATGTGCCTTTTTATGTAAGTTCAATTCGTAGTGCGACGACTATTTTATTTTTAACTTTTCTAATTACTATCCTAACCTATGTACTGTGAATCATAATCAATAATATTATTGAAAGTATTTTCCCAGTTTGAATTTAGGAAAATTTATTTAAACGCTGTATTTTCAAAAGCTGTAAAATAAATATTCACAGCTTTCAATCCAAGGTGTAGCCATTATTGAATGTGTCGATATTACTTGAGTAGCAGATGTTGCTGCCGCAAAGGTGCTGCTAGCGGAGTACAGTCACGTCCACAAAATACCATACAAGAAGCAAAATTTCCCAAATTAGTATTTTTCAAAATATCGTCCGACTTAGTCTAGCTTTAAGCATGGAGCGTGACGAAACCAAACGTCATAAATAATATTCCCGAAATTATTTTTTATAAATATTGTAAACAAAGTTAGTTACCATGTCTAATATTGTTCCCTTAATGCGCCCCGGGACGCATTTGTCCTTGCGATTAGAAAGAGAAGGCTTTATTCGAACATTGACGTGTAGAAAAGAGACGGATATACTCGCCGACTCATTTTGGAATCGATGAAACATGTTTTTTGTATTTTAATAATTATTATCATTTGAAAAAAATGTTTTTTTTTATGTAATGGCCTAGATTATTATATTGTCTATCTTTAGAAAGAAAAATTAGGTTCGCGTCACTTACACAACTTAAAAGAAAATCGTTGCAAGAAAAAAACAACACTTTCTTATTTATTTATTTTCATTACTATAATAAGGTGTATTTCGTTTTTTTTTTAAGCAAAGGACTAAATTAATATATGTAGAATATTGTGGTATTTTTAGTTTTAGCCATTTGTTGGGAATAACTTCAACAAAATGCACCAAAATACGTTACAAAACACGTTTTATGGACTGGTATATCAATGTTAATGCAATTAACATTGATATAACTCATTGATATCCTTCAAAAAAGAAATTTTCGATATTCCCAATAATAAAGAATAGTTTTTTGTTTCTTTCATTCTTTTTCTAAAACAGTATATTATTAATATTGTTGACATATCTTTATGTATGTATTAATACTAGTACTTGTGTTAAAAATAAATAAAATATTCATAGCTGTTTAACTCTTGTAATTCATTTAATACACATTTAAAATAATGTTTTACATATATGTATGTATCACATTGTATGTGTAAATATACGAATACCTAATCTACTCTCCCATTAATACCCTCATAAGCACAGCCCATCAATAAATTATGCAATTATACCCCAGCATAATAATTACATTCGTAACATAAACAGTATAAATGTTTTCGAGAAAATGTTAACATTGAAGATGCTGTTAATTATCGCTTGGCAAAATATCAGACATTCGTATTTGGTTTTATTGATTTCTAAGTAATAAAATCAACACTTATTGTTTTTAGAATAAAATATATACTTTTGTTTTGGGTAACCACTGTACAAACCCTTTGATTTTGTATAAAAGACAACCTTTCGTCCCCAGTTACGTATCGCAATTTAAATACAATAGCATATGTTTTACGAGACGGCTTTAGTTGTAAGAGCAATCATTTACATTTTGTAAAACGCTTAAGAATTGCGAATTTCCTCTCTATAAGGAATCCAGTCGCCTTATAAAAATAATATATGCTTATTATTGATCGGCATTCGATACGGAGGATGCAATGTTTTTAATGATTAAAAACAACCGCTTTTTGCTTATGCAAGGGGGGGGGGTCGGTATCGCTACAATTAAACTCCCACAATCCTAATTTACCTTCCTTTCTACTCTACCTTTGAGTCAGAGGCAGAAGAACGAAGCAATAAGCATCTTACTATCAATAAATTCTACCACATCCTTGCACATTCATAATCTATTAATTACTTTAGTATGGTTTGACGGTTTTCTGTACAACGATTATGCAATTAATTTGTAAAATAAACAATCATTTATGAGTGTTGCCAGTCTATTTACTTCTTGTTTATATTACAAATTAATTAAAAATGACCTCTATAGTATATAACGTTTGGTTGAACTTAACTACATTTATACCCTCCCCCCCCCTCTTCCTAAAAGCAACGGTGCTCAGTTGCCAGACTGCTATAATCGTAGTTCAAAAACACGTCAAAACTTAACTAAAGTAACTCTATGTGTTATAAAATCATGTGAGATTTTTACTGTCAGCTCTTAGGCTATATGTATCTATATAGGGTTGAGGAAAAATGAAGTTTTACCTTGAAAGGCGATTGGGTAGTGTATATGCACATAATAACCTCATCCTGAAGCGGTGGCTCTCATAGATACACTACACACACGCGTACTACCTTTTTTTTTACGTGATTTAGTTCAACATCAAATGCTCGGGGTAAAGCTCCGAGTGCCTTTGCTGTCCATACATATTATTAAACAAGAATCACCACGAACCCTGTAGCTATCGTTCAATATAAACTGCTTCCCAGTGGCGTGCTCTGAGTTTGTACAGTAGGCAAGCCCTATCGCGGTGTGGGGCAGGGATGGAGCCCCTCTTACTTCTGCGGCGTTTGTTATAACATAAATTGTTTTATATTGTTTATAATTTAAACAGTAAAATATTAGATTGAACCTCAAATATATTAAATTTGCGGTTTTTTCGTTAAAAATCTAGGCACGCACGGCCTTTCGGCTTCTATACATTAGTAGTAGATTATTTAAACAAAACCTGACGTCTTACAGATAGGCCCTACAGGCGTCATTATATCTCCCATCCAAATTAGTTGCGCCTATGGTACCAACTTGTGATGAGTTGCTTTGTTTTCCATCACGTAGAGGCGACAATGGGTTATTTTTTAGGTTTGAGTAGATTAGAAAAAAAACTTAATGGTATCATGGCATTCTTTCAATCCATCATAAATTTGAGCACTATTTTTCTTTTTTTTTATAAATTTAGGAGACGCAACTAGAAATGAAACAACACTGACATATACAGGGTGTCCCAAGATCATTCCCGTAAATTTAAGGGGGTGTATTCCCTGTTTCGAGTAAGAAATTATATAAAAAAAAATGCAAAAATATTTTATACCCAAATTAATTATTATTTAAACTAAATTTGTGTAAAAAAATCATAATATTACGCCACATCGTGAATGCAACTCAAGGTCGAACGGACGTAAACTCGTTTTACACGAATATATTAGGTTTTAAATAGAAACTTCAACATTTTTCTTCTCGAATACCATAATGAATTTTGATATAATTTCTTAACAAATAACACTGGGAATCGTAGGACCTATTAGCTGTTTTTTTTGTTGGGATTGACCTTGGGACACTCTGTATTTCAATTTATAATAATTATCATTTTCACTGGCCAGTAGGAACTAGTGGTTATCAGCCCTGCTTGTTATCGTTCGATAGAAACAGTAAACAGTAATAGCTTTGACAGTACTGCCATTGTTTCATTTATTAGTGTTTTAATTGCAAACTTGCAGCTTTAAAAGTATAAATAATTTTCGTGAGTTTAAGCTTAGGTTGAAGAAATTAGCTTAAGCTTAAACTCACGAAAATTATTTATACTTTTAAAGCTGTTAGGTAGCATATTAAAATATCTTAAGCCTAAATAATGACATGTATTGAATAGGCATGTAACATGTATTGACACAGATTGAACATAATTACTTTTATGACATGTATTAAACTCATGAATATTGGCAAATATTTTATTATTATAAAAAAGGCAAATTTCTTCTAGTATATATATATACCATAAATTGTAAGTATGCCCAGTTGTTTAAAATAAGGTCTACAAGATTTTTAACCTAAAACCGCTCTGACTGCTCTTTTTTGAAGAAGAAATATATCCGAAATGTAGGGCGCTGTTCCCCAAACGAGTATACCATATCTCAAATGCGATTCTACTAGCGCATGGTATGCAGAAATAACAGTTTTAACATCCATGATCCATCCACGAATGTGTGATATGGCGTAACAGGCTGATGATAGTTTAGATCTAAGCTGTTCCAAATGTTTACACCAGTTGAGTCCAAAGTTTGGGTATTCACCAAGTGAATATTTTTTTTAGTAATAACATACTCATTTTATCAGTGAGCATTTGGTACCACTGCAACCTCTGTTCGCTGCCTTTTTAATTAGCCTAAATGTCTGTCATAAAGAAGGCAGTCTACTTGCCAACAATAAACGAGTTTCATATTTAAAAAAAAAGTACGATATAATAACTTTAATGTTTATTTTCAACTGGTAAATTTCGCAGGTGTATTTCTCGCTCTATTGTGGAAAAGTGCGTTTTTATTATTACACTAAGTGAGATCTTATTACAAAGGAGTTTTCCGCAATCCCAAGGTCGGTGAAATGTTACGGAACCACTCCACCGTATCTATCTATGCCTTTCCGAGTCCGACCAGCAAGGCGGTGGTGGGAGAGGCAAGGGGGGGCGGGTAGTGTAGCACGGATTCACACTTGGCAGATGTTGTGCCGGCTGGTGCGCAGTGCTGCCATACTTCCAGCTGAAACTTTGTTTTCAAACATTTTTCGAAAATATCCGCTTAAAACTATCGGCTTGTTTATGGCTGTGATACGCACCCCCCCCCCCCCCCCGACGACCAATCACACGCCTCGTCTATTAAACTTTAAGCCAAAGGATTAATATTAAATTCGATTTCTATACCTGGTATTTGGTAACCATTGTATATTTAATCATAAAAAAATATGTTTAGATACAGATATCTTGATCTTGTATCTTCAACATAGTGAAGACAGTTTTTGAAGTTCTTTGGGCCCGTTGTACTCATTCGGATGGGATGTTGGTCGAGAAACCGCGTCACGCGTTAGGAGTAATTTTTACGTTTGTCGAGTTGTAGAGTCCAATTGCTTTTTTACGAAATATGTTTGTCGCGTTGTAGTGTCCCTTCCGAAATTTGAAGCTAGTTGTCTATGTTTTTTTTCACAAACTATACGAAAGTATACGAATATACGAACTTAATATGATAATGTATAGTATAATAATGAAGTGACTTATAATAATATAGCGACCTGTCCCGGCTTCGCACGGATGAGTACCTATTTACATAAAACTTAAGCCTGTAATCCTTGGTTAGATGTGGAGACCTGGTGGGTATACCTACCCACCAGGTCTCCACATCTAGGAAAAAAGAAAAATTGTAGAGATTTTTATGAGATTTAAGATCTCAAGGAAAAGCATAAGAAAGTAACAACAATGGTACCTACATAGTTAGGTATCTCGATATTTTCATTCATGTAGTCAAGAGAAGGGTTGGGTAACAGATGCTTTGTTTCTACCGTTTACCTTCGATTCCAATTTACACTTCAGTCTAAGTAACACGTGGCCGGCTATGCTAACACCAAAAATTTAAAAAGTGGAAATAATTGAATTATACGGTATTTCGTTCACTACAAAATAAATTCAATTAATTTTATAGCGTCAACAACACGTGGTAATTATGCTGTTAAAATGTAGCTTATATGACACGTTCGTAGATTTACCATAGCAGCGCCATCTATTGATTACTTACTCAACCCAGTCGAAAGGTATCGACATCTGTTAGAATCATTTGGAGTTAACAGATAATTGTGACTGTCAAATAATAACAGACAAATAATTAGCAACAAATTAAAATTGCGACTATAATTTGAGATTTAAACTATCCTATCTCTCAAGTTGGATCGAACTGCACATGGTGTGCAAATTTTATTATAATCGGTTAAGTGGTTTAGGAGTCCATTGAGGACAAACATTGTGACACGAGATTTATATATATTAAGAAGATAAGATATTGAATAACCGGGAAAAATGTCTTATATATTCAATTCTAAAATTCTGTTTCTGAGAAATTTAATAAAATGTCCCCTTTGGTGCGAAGAGTTCGATTTCAGTCATAAAGTTGTATGCATAATCGCGTTAAAATACTGTTACATTTTAAAGTGATTACTAACTATATATATTTATTCTGTATTACTAAAGCCTAGGCCATACACGATTATTCTGGGCCCTGCTTAATTAAACTGGTATGGTGTTAAATTATGAATAAGCTAAATTACTGTAGGATTTCCTAAGAATATTAAATGAATTAATTGGCGGTTTCTCCTCGCCCGTTAAATCGTTCTTGAGTCAAGTTCGTCGACATGTATCTGACTGTAACTGTGTCCACCATTTCTGAGATCCGTCAGTTTTTTTTTAACTTGTATAATACGTCAAATAAATGGTAGTGTTGGCAACATTGTGGCACGATTTCGTACCAACGGCGCATGCTATCAGGCCGGGCAGTGCATTAGCTGTCACAGCTGGTGGCCAAAATAAAAAGAGGCAACCGACTGAGGAAGAAAGAACCTCACTCCACTCGGCGCACACATGCAATGATGCAAAAGCATGGGGAGCACGTTATTTTTCTACTCTTCTTTCCCAAAGAACTTGGAACAGATTCTGATGATTGACGTGTTAAGTTTAATAGACACTCCCCCTCTCCCAAAAAAAAAACCAAATCGCCAGGATTAATTAAAAATATTCAACTAAGCGAATACTTCAATTAAGCGAATACCTAAATTCTTTGTAAGTCCCATGTGAGCTGATATAGCTGCTTATTATGTAGAAAAAAAACTAGTTTTGCTAAATAAATAAAAGTAACCTTTCCTCAAAATTTCGTTTTGAAATAGAATATGGGACTAATGGACCCTTTCTTCCAAAATATATTTGGAAATTTTGCTCTGATACTTTTTGTGTTGTCAAATTAGCCTATGAGAAGGAATGACAGAGGGCAGTGCGTTAACTATTGACTACTCCCGTGTATTTATAGATATTTTTTTTTCTATCGCAGGTTTCATGAAATTTTTATTTTACCCCCCCCCCCCCCCTCCAACAATATATAGTAGGATATATCAACATATGAACGTTCCCAGACATAATCATAAATAAAACTTATGGCAAAAGTAATAATTAAGGTTTTATTTCTAAAACTCATTGTAATCGAGAAAATTGTTACGGAATTACGAATGACGGTTTTTTTTTTATTATTTAATAGTTTAATTTCTATTTCTACGACTGTGTCTGCCGTGCACCACAGCACATATAGACGGAATGACAGTTTCAGTATTTCCATTCGAATGACTCATTGAATTACGAATTTGAATCACCGTCCATCCCTCGCCGAGTTCGAATTTCGAAATGGCCAACCCCGCCTGGTCGGGCGAAGCGGCAACGCCGCGTCGCGCCGCGCCGCGCCGCGCCGCGCCTGCGACGTTGCCGCGCCTCCGCCCGCCGCGCCCTAACCACACGGTTTAATGACCTCGTCACGAAATTCGCATAACATTTCGATGTTACCCCCCGTTTCAAATATTTACAATGTAGGTAGGTAGGTGCTTCTTTTTATATTTTGACGTTTCGAACATAAAAACGTTCCAGCCTCAAGTTTAAGTGATCACATATCTGCCCGGATAGAAATAACGTGGAAGAAGTCTGTTGGATGACTACTTGAAAATATTCGTATTTATGTTATCTTTAATACGAATCTCAAGTGCCGTTTTTCTGATTTATTTATAATAATATTTTTTTTCTTTATACACATACAATTAAATTGTTCAATATATTTAATATTGAATTTTAATCTCATTCATTTACATCAGTAGGTACAAATTTTATAAAATTAAAAATAAATATTTATTTCTAATACTAGTTTTCTACTAAATTTGAGAGGGGAGTAGTCAATAGTTAACGCACTGCCCTCTGTCATTCCTTCTCATAGGCTAATTTGACAACACAAAAAGTATCAGCAAAATTTCCAAATATATTTTGGAAGAAAGGGTTCATTAGTCCCATATTCTATTTAAAACGAAATTTTGAGGAAAGGTTACTTTTATTTATTTAGCAAAACTAGTTTTTTTTTCTCTACATAATAAGCACACATGGGACTTACAAAGAATTTAGGTATTAAAAAATGACAAACGCTTGTGATTACAAAAAAAATAACATTTCCTGGCAAACGTGGATATTGATGAGCTCTTTCTTAATAATTAACGTTGTAAATTGATAGAGTTTATAAGGTTTTGAGCGAAACGTCCCCTTTAATTCGTTTTCTAATGCCAAATAAAGGACATTAGAAACCATGCTGTCGCAATATCCTAGTCTAAAATCCTTTGTTTCTTGAATTCTATTCTAATGCTGCGACCGCTCTGCAAGATTGTCAGTCAGTTGGTCGAGTCGAGCTGATGTAATGCGATCTCCTTGAATTATATTTAATGGCGCGCTTCCTATTTCCTGTCGACGACGTCTCGAGATAACTTGCAAATTGGCTAATCGCCGGCTGATCTTTATTAAACGCGCTCCATTTTGTGATACTCAATCGTCTCTCAGGCATACCATGTTATCATTAGGCACACGATTTGCATAAGGAACTTTGTCTTTCTGGGAGTGAAACGCCGATACTTACTAATTACAAAACTATACATATATTATCAAAGAGCAACGATCGTTTAATGTTAACTATAGGACTGACAACGCAATTTACAGTCAGTCCTAGGCATTAACGCCGCCGCCAAAGAGTAAGACAATCGACTAATAACCAAATCGCGCCTGCGCTTTTGCTTATATGAAAACTACTTGTCTCGTTCCCACTCGAGAGATATACTACGAGCCTAATATTTTTACATATTTTAAGTATTGGTTAGCATAACAAACTCTGATCTTTAAATTTTGCATTCCTTCAGTTATGCTAAATACTTTTCTTACACTCTGATGTACAAAGAAATTTACAAAGAAATATATTTACGGTTTAATAAACAAGGTTTAATGGTATCAATCTATCAGTATCCAATAATATGTAATATGTATTTTTTATTATTACAGGTAAGTCATTGAATTGCAGTTGCAACGAAGTTCATACATATGCACAAAAAGGCTGTAATTTTCTTCGTATCATGGTTTGCAAATGATCGTTGTCAAATTCTGATATTCAGCGCGAAAGAATTATTGGATGTGGTACGTATATAACTTTTAACTATGAAATTATTATTACAAATCCAGTAGTTTTCTTAATTTATAGTATATTAATATAACGGTATAGTATATAGGGTAGTTATAGTATAAACAACAGTGAAATATTTATACAAATGGCAAATGATCTGGTTTTCAGAATATACGCATTGTTAACATCCAAATTCATACCGATGATGCATTCAGAAACTTTTAACGATTTTAATATCTAGAAAAAAATTTATTAAAAATAAAATAATATAGTTTGTTATGATCCGTGTGTGTCGCTCTCGCAGTCTGGCTGCCGTCTGCCGCGGAGGGTCCCCCCTCCCTTCCTCCCCTCTCCCATCCAACCCTCCCTTTCATTCGTCCTTTACAACACAGCCAAGCTAGAGAGGGGTGGTAGTTAGTAATATCGATACGGTCATTGTGCGTGTGTGCGTTGCACAAATCGACATTTCGAAGTTTCATATTAATTTTGAAAGTACGATAATTCATAAAAAATATCTGCTATATTTATTTTTACAAGGTTTTATTTAGCTCGCAATGTTTATATGTAGGTCAAATCTTGCTAGCCGAATTAGAACCATTTCCTCTTAGGTTCAGTTCCGATGACAATGCATATGACCAGATTCCTACATCCAGGAATGTCTCCAGGCGAAGGACTCAACGGTCAACAGCATAGACACAAAATTTTGTATGTGCATTCAAGCACTCGAATAAAAGCTTTTTTTTAAACATATATATTTTTTATATAAGGTTCACTCACGTGCGTGCAATATATATATATTTTATTGGTAATGTAAGAGGTTACAGCTTTATATATTAAAAAGTAATAAAAATACAATAACGACACAAATTACGCTTACAAAGTTTACGGGATCAAAAGCAACTGCCAAACAAAATATTAAATAAGAAACTGGTTAAAATTAATTTGTAAATCAAACGAGATTAGTTATATAACTGTGTGTAAACCGTGTATAAACACACTGGCATATACAGTATGTCCCATGTGTGACAAGGAAAAGTGTGCGAACAGCGGCGATAAAGCGTGAAAAACACGCGTACACACCCAACGCATTCACACACTCCCTCAAACATTTGCCTACTTTTCTTAGATTTTTTTTTAGTTTGTAAAAAAATGAGTCCCTTTTTTGATAATACACGGTGTCCTAAGACCATTCACGATAAAAAAAAAAAACAGCTAATTGGCCCAGCGATTTCCAACATGATTTGCATTGACCTCATATCAAAATTCATCATGGTTTCAGAGAAAAAAAAAACAAACTTTACATGATATTATTAAATCTATTTTGTTTTAAGTTCGTCCGCTCGCTAGGCCAAACGCGAGCGTTCGAACGAAAGAGCGAAATACAAAAAGGGAATTTACTTCCTGCACTTTGATAAAATTAATAAATTTTGCTAATTAATTATTTTTATAAAATTTATTACTAGTGAACTTAAACACTCCCTTAAGGCGAAGCCATAAGAATAATATTAATTTAGACACTGGCATTTGGTAACCATTGGATATTTACTCATAAAAAATGTGGTTAAGATACCTCCATTTTATGTCTTCAACATAATAAAGGCAGATTTTTTAAAATTCATTTCTATTTTTGAGAAATGTATAGGGCTGTTTTTTTTAGAGGCGTGGTTTTCAATCTGGCACTACTTTTTTCGTAGTTGGTGTTTTTGACAGCTGTCACTTGATTTATGCTCAGTTTGGTTTGCCATTTCATAATGAATAGACTTACTCCTGAACAACGTGGCGTGGCCTCCAAGATCGTGCGATTTAACACCGCTGGACTATTTTTTGTGGGGTTATGTGAAGTCGCTTGTCTACGCAGATAAGCCGGACACGATTAACGCCTTGGAAGAGAATATTCGGCGCGTTATTGCTGACATACGGCCCAACTTGCTGCAAAAAGTGGTTGAAAATTGGGCCTCTCGGCTGGAATTTGTTCGAGTCAGCCGCGGCGGCCACTTACCCGAAATCATTTTTAAA
Organism: Neomicropteryx cornuta; assembly: GCA_020383195.1. Taxonomy (NCBI): domain Eukaryota; kingdom Metazoa; phylum Arthropoda; class Insecta; order Lepidoptera; family Micropterigidae; genus Neomicropteryx; species Neomicropteryx cornuta. The sequence goes on from JAHKQU010000030.1 coordinate 1,539,820, forward strand.
ACATAATGGCAAACCCTTATCTTTATAATAAAACTAAATTCTTAGCCATAACATCAAATTATATGCGTTTTATCTCTTCTTGAAAACCACGCCTCTAAAATCATCATCATATATAATAATTTCCAATTTGTAGTACGATGTTTTGATCGGTCTAATGACCGCACTAGGCAGTGCACCGCCCGCGTCATTCATTTCAGCCCAGTCAGTGCAAAATAGACACTCGCGACCGAACCGTGTGCGCTAGCCCCCATTTTAATCACGCCGATGTTTACTATCCGCCGCCGAGTACCTTCGCCTCCTTTTTACTGGGTTATATTCCACAACGCCTATTTTCTTATTTTATTCGCTGCATTTCTGAATTGATATTATATTTTTCGGAACTTGTGAGAAACTCGGCAAAAGGTCTCTTGGACAGATAGACGTGCTCACGAGCAGAACTTCATTTATTTATTTATTTATTTTCTTATGGGAAAACACACAACTATAACAATAATATTAACAATTACGAATTAAGCAGATACCTCATCGAACCAGATTATAGAACCTCATCGAATTAAAAACCTTTCAACATAACTAAAATCCAAGGAGTATATAAATTAATACTTATGCACTAAACCATAGATCAAATTCTTGGTTTAGATATATATTTTTTCGTTTTTTTTTTTTGTTTCTTTATATACAGGATGTCCCAAAGTCAATCCCAATAAAAAAAACAGCTAATAGGTCGCACGATTCCTAGTGTTATTTGTTAAGAAACTATATCAAAATTCATTATATTAAATCATGTAAAACAGATATTTTTCAATGTCTCCTCCTTCGGATAACTACGCCACTGAGTCAGTGGGCCGCGGTCAGTCAAGACCGAGGCTAATGACCTGCCGCGTTGTTCGAAACCTAAATGATTGCTGTCAGATGCCACTGGTCGAACAGAGGTCGGTCTAAGAAGAAGGGGTAACTCCTTTCCCCTTCTCTGCGGTTGTAAGAGGGATGCTATTGGTCGACAGATAATATTGATTTATCGATTGATAAGATCGATTTACACCAATTTTATTACAAAAATGAAAAATTTTCGCATTTTGTTACATAATTTCTTACTCTTAATAGGGAACTTAAACACGCCCTAAAGTTTGTGGGATTGGTCTTGGGACACCCTGTATACAGGTGTGTTTATATTCACCGATGTCCTGATGTTAGGCGGTTGATCTATATCAACTATCATACATTAATCATCAAAAAATATTCTGTGGTTTAAAATTAAAGTGGTATAAAATTTCTGTGGTTTTGCGCATTGACATAGTATTTAAAGGCAAACCATTTGCCAAGTTAACGAAATTGATTAATTTGTGAGAAGTTAATATTAAATATATCACAAATTCAGTAAATAGTTAGGAGGGGGGGGGGGTTGATTCGTTACTAGGCAAAATTATGATTAACCGAAAGAATGTCATGATACCATTTTCACTATAACTCACTGTCGCCCTTTATGTCCACAGGCGCGAGTAGTCTGGGTGAGAGATACCTTTAATGACGCCTGTAGGGCCTAGCTGTAAGACGTCAGGTCAAATAATTTACTACTGCTAAACTGTTGAAGTAGATAGCTATTGGATGTCATAGCCATTCTTGTTTTTTTCACAAGTATAGTCGTATATTTCGTATACAAGTATAGTCCGATTGGGAGAGCAGTCGATTTATTAAATTCCATTTTTGCGTAGATTGATATTTTTGGGATTAAAATCTGCTTTCTATTACGCCGTTGTAATTATTTATTTGTTAATGTTTGCCTGGAGTATGTTTTATGTTTTTGTTTTTAATGTTGTTTGTTTTTTCTTTTGGTAGTTTAAGTTGTTTTACTTTAATTATAATGTTCATGGGGAAACCTGTTAAATAAATGAACAATTTGGATGAATTTTTTACGCTTGAAATTTGTATGAATAAATTTGTACAAGGAAATCTGCCGAAATTGGTTTTTGTTTTAACATCCACTAGTAAACTTTTAATCTCCACCACAATATTACTCACTCGTGTTACAAATGTCATTTAATAATCACACCCGAATTCCTTTTAATAATATTATTAATTATTAATTTATTATGAAAGCAATGATACCCACTAACAAGTAATTAATTAAATATTTCTACTGGGCGAGAATAAAATTAGTTTTTACGAAGAGAGGGGGAGGAAGAGGAGAGGAAAATAGAAATTTCATGTTAGTGTTTGGTTTTGATAAGTTTTTTAAGCTAGGTTTATATTAAATATATAAATTTTTGGATATTTTATAATTATGGCCAATTAAAGTTTGCGCTGTGGTAGATGTCATGTTTTATGTGTGCGGAAAAGTGCTGAGGCCATTTATTGTGTTCATGTGTTTGTGTGTTTGTGTGGGGGGAGTGACTGAGGGTGGCTGTGATGTGATGTGATATCCGAGAACCGGTGATATTGCTGGTATTGGCAGATATTTTGTTTATTTTATGCTTTAAGGCGCCACCAGTCCCTAAAACGTGTTTTGTAACGTATTTTGGTGCATTTTGTTGAAGTTATTCCCAACAAATGGCTAAAACTAAAAATACCACAATAATCTACATATATTAATTTAGTCCTTTGCTTAAAAAAAAAACGAAATACACCTTATTATAGTAATGAAAATAAATAAATAAGAAAGTGTTGTTTTTTTCTTGCTACGATTTTCTTTTAAGTCGTGTAAGTGACGCGAACCTAATTTTTCTTTCTAAAGATAGACAATATAATAATCTAGGACATTACTTAAAAAAAAAACAGTTTTTCAAATGATAATAATTATTAAAATACAAAAAACATGTTTCATCGATTCCAAATGTAACGAATTCGCGGTCGGCGAGTATATCCGTCTCTTTTCTACACGTCAATGTTCGAATAAAGCCTACTCTTTCTAATCTCAAGGACAAATGCGTCCCGGGGCGCCTTAAACCACGTCTAAACAATGCCTTAATAGATCCTTAGTAGGGTAGTCCATTCGCGAAAGTATCCAGCATCCCAATTTAAAACCGTTTTTTTTTTTAACGCGTTTCTACCCTTTGACGATATTAAATAGAAAAATGGCTGTGTGTTGCCAATGTTCACTTTTACTTCATCCGGCACAATCTGTCAAGAAAAAGGCTGTTTTCCCCTCTAAAAGCCATCCTCCATAGTAACATGGCATATCCTCAGCTTGCATTCCTAACCCCCGCACCCCTGACCCTTCCTCGTCTCCCTCGTCGAAGAAACCAGTTCCGAGGCGCGTTCTTTGATATTTTTATTCGATTCTTTTCTTTTCGTCCGGCGGCCGCGGCCCTGCGGGCTGCGGCTATTGTGAACCACCGGCGACCATTTTGAACTCGCTGCTTCGCTTACACTTCCGTCTGCATCGCGAACGCTTCGCTAAACTGTCAAATCTTCCAATATTTGCACTAAGTAATTGTAAGATTTGACAGTTGAGTAGCCCCGCTGTCCATTGGTGCATGCGGTATTCGTTTAATGATCGATTTAACAACCTTAAAGAAGGTTTATTAGCTGCCTAAAACAAGCATATTCATGAATAATATGTAAATTATACAGTAAAGTGACTCATCTCGAGTGCCGCAGTCACTCATTTAAAGTGTCTTTTTTCATTCCTTTGCTATGCTTATTGTTGTTGACAAAATGCCTATATGTCCTGATGTTAGAGGGTTGATCTATTTTATTTTATTTGTATGAGAAATGCTTACAGCTATACATAATGACAGTTACATAGAAATAGATAAATAACAACATAAGCCGACTACAGGCATCTCTAATTTAACATATACTTCTAACAGAACAAACTAGGATCTAATTTATAGTGATAACATCTGTGAATGCAATAGGGTGTGGAATGTAAGAGTGTGTTAATGTGTGTGCGCGTGCGTGTGTGTGGTAGACGAGTATACTATTACTAATATTATGTATGTTGAAAGAAAGTCTTTCTATATTAACAGTCAAACATTAATTAGCAAAAAAAAGAACCTCCTAAAAGGACATCTGTGGACCCATACATCCTGTATATTGGTAAATAAATAATAATAATTAAAAAAAAGATTAATTTGTTTTTTTTTAACAAATGTAGAATTTTGAGTTAGTCCTGGTTTGACTTTTGGTTGTTAACCATCTTCAAATAGGGCTCTTTTCCTTTTTCATCAAAAAATCGATGTTTTTTATTAAAAAAAAAAAATAAAAAATCCACCTACACTTGACATGGTTTATACTAAATTGCATACAATGTGTTCCTTTGCTGACCTCAACGTTTTGGTGGTTATAATAATATTGGCATAGTTCTTTCGGCGTTGTCGGCCTATACGATCAGGTCTGCGCATACCGCCGGCGCGTGACAACAAATCACATACTAACGCCATCCTCTGCTGTTTTGGTATGCGATATGTGCGATCAACAAACATCGCCAGCCCCGGGGCTGAATTTACCGAACTCAAAACAGTTACCATATTATTTATGACCTCATTAGCGTGTGTTGTTTGCCCTAATTCCCTGCAATACCTATGAAAATTAAAGTCTAAAATTAAAAACCACAATTACAGCTTGTGTTTGTATTACTACATTGACATTGACTGAACATTTGTAAATCACACAAAGTTGACAGCTCGAAACTCATTCAATCAGTCAGCTGTCAGTAGTATGAACGTTTTATTCGATTTAATTTAATGTATTTATAACACATATTATTGATAAATTTTAGCTTTTTACACTTCTACATATAAACTTTAACTATGCCAAATATTCAGGCCTTTTTGTAGTGTCGTGATTGTTAATGGTTAATGGTTAATTGTAACATATAAGTACTTGTAATTGCAATTACATATAGAATATACATACATACTATATTTATATCACCATCATATATTTTTTTTACACATACTAAAACCATACTTAATTTATTACTTTATTTTAATATATACATACAAATGTCACACACTCACAACTACCACAAACATCACTCAGAAATTACACATAACAATTCAAAAAAAAAAAATCTACTGTATACGTATATAATATTAATAATCTATATATATTTTAAGAACACTGTTCAAATTTTTATGCTAATGTTATTATGTAAAATGACCGAAATCCATAATTGGTTTTATATACTAGTAATAAGTTTTGTTTGTAATTATAAAAAATAGATACTGTGGATTTTTCAATAAAGAATAAATAAAATAAATAAAAAAATCTCTGTCTTGCATGTGGTTTTAAATCATTGGGTCATCTATCATCAGCTTGTCGAAATGAAACGCTGTCATGTAATAGGATAAACTTGAAAAACAAAATACATATTTTAAAAAAACTTAGTTGAATTTGCATCTTTATGAAATCAACTAGTATGCATCCATAGTTTTCTTACAAATATTTATCTATGAAGAAATAACCGGGTTAAGTCCCCTTAAAGGGACTCAACTCGATGATTCTCCCATATATACTAGGAATCGTTTTATCTCCTAAATATCTAGGCTTCTATGGAATCAATAAGTTAAATTTTTATTTTGCTAAAAGTTTAGACGATAATTAATCTTATTAATACAAGAATCGAAATCTTAAGTTTTTAGATACGAATTGATTCTATTTTTCATAATTAACCGACAGCGGTACAAAGTGTTTATGCGTTAGATGAGATAAAACGATTTAAAAGAGTGCCATCGGAAAGAGGCCCCTTTAGCTCAATTTAAACATCGCCATGAGCTAACCTAAAATATGTTCGATATACGCCTTTACGAGTTGTTTCCATTGCCATGTTACTTTTCATTCATACACACCATTTCATATGAGTACCATCACCAACACACACTCATTCTAAGCATAATCTCCTATAAACATTTACGTAATGTTATATTTTGCTAGCATGGATTTTCTTATCCGCCGAGAAAAAATAACTCCAATCCGGATAAATTCTTTTTTATTCTTTAAAAGTCATATTATCAGCTTTTTCTGAACCGTGATGATGGTTAATTTTTACGCTGTCAAAAGCAAAGATCGATGCGAGGAGCGTAATTTGCGAGGTGCGTTTTTCGCGCTCAGGCGCAGGTCTTAGGTGTTTTAAACAATTTTTTTGTAAGGCAACAACCTGGTCTACTTACCCTTCTATAGGTTTACACTGTATGTTTCTACCCCTGTGTGGTATAATGCCGGTCGGTTGTACGGGATTCCTTACAATATATATTATTCATAACGGCAATTTCTTAAAAGGGGTGGTTGGTCGTCGAAACTCTGTTTAAAAATGACCAGAACAGCTGACTGACTGCCGACAAGTTTTTTTTTACACTACCGTTAAATAACTGGCCACAACTACCTATACTCCACGAAGAAACAGTCTGGCATCTACATATTATCACACCGTACGTAAAACGCGCGGACCACACGATGCCACCCGTTCGGCGAAAGTCGTTGACCGAATATCGCACGCACTTATTATTGACAAATATATAAGTACAAAGCTATGAAAATGTTTGTTTTGCTTAGTAACTGACATTTATTATTTATAATTTGTATTATTTGAATTTTATATGTTATTTTAAATAAATTGTCAACCCTCCAATTACATGTAGAGACGAACGCTGATGCTCCGTCATTAACCATATATTTTATATATTTATACACCGTGTCCTTGAGATTTCAAACATGAATTGTTATGACGTCATATCAGAATTTATCATGTTTTCCACGTGTTAATATAAAATCGTTCTTGTCATAAGTTCGTCCGCTCGCGAGGCCGCACCTCAGTGGGTCATTAACCGGCCTTGCCCGAGTGCGAGCGAGCGAGCAAACGAAAGAACGGAATACAAGAAGGGAATTTAATTTTAGGGATTTTTTTTTCATAATAGGGTACATAAACACTCCCTACGCGTTCGGGAATAGTTCGCACATTCTGTATAGTCACTTGTTGAGGTGTGTATTCACTTTGTTCAGACATTTGCTATCTATCTGACAAGCCCAAGGCTTATCAGTTGGAAATCATTGAGCGAAGCATGTTTTGTAGGTTCCATGATTGAGTAGGTCCTTACAGAGCATGCTTCACCTTCACAATTTAAATTGTTTTACTTAAATCTATAACATGATTGAGACTAGCAAATTAGTATAATACAATAATAAGTAATATAATAATATATTACCATAGAGATATTTTTACAATAAGTTTTTAAGGATTATGGACAATTCAAATTATATTTTAATAATAGTAAGTAGAGATAAATATCTAAAGTAACTAAATTTTTGCGCTTATTTATCAAGTGTCCAATCTCGGTATTATTCGTTATCAAATTCATAGCATTTCGTTTTTAGGTCATTTTTGACTAACGTTTTTTTTTCTATCTTTCCATGAAATTGTCAACATGTTAATTAGAGTTGGAATTAAATAAGAAATTAAATGTTTTTTTTTATATTTATTGTACCTACGTACGTACTACTTATTATACTTTATAGGTTTTATTTGTAATATCTAAGAAAAGCTTGATTTTGTACATTCCGCCTCGTTTCCTGAAATTAATCACTTTATTATTATGTATGACTATTTTATTAAGACATTTATTATTATAACTATATGTAATTAAAAAAACAGCAAAGGATTTTGGAAAAAAAAACAGTTCGAAAGAAAAAAACCAACGTTAAAGAGAATTTATTTCACCGATCCGCGTTACAAAATAATCTCTCAAGCAAAAAGATTATTATAGAAAAAACTATTCTATATTTCGTTAAGTTACTAATAGTAACTAGGATGTACCTGGGTACATAAAATATATTAGTGGCAATTTGTATTTGTGAATAATAGAGGTAGTTAGAGGTAAAGGTCCTAAATATATTTATGTTTATCATAATAACTCTATACAACCTATATTCTAATTAATACATTTTTTATAAGAGTATTTATGCAAATACGCAACTATTTTATTTTATTTTCTGTTTGATTCTGTTTGAACCGACATCTCAATTATATTGTTAAACAGTATCCACTGTTTATCCATGTAATTGGCCAAATTTATAACTCTGTTGTTACTGTCTTATAAACTAAGTTACGCTGTATGTTTCCCTAGAATATATTAAATAAATATATATTTAGTAGGAACGCTCCCCTTCAGGTTAAACCGTCAGGCAGGGCTCCGCTTAAAGTTGCTTTGGGTCGACTTTTATCCACGTTCGTGCGACGCCTTGTACCTGTAACTTGGCTTTAGTACAGGGTGTTTCGAAAATATTCCTAATTCTTAGGAACGCGATATAAGATCTAAAAAACATACATATATAATAAAATTATTTTATTTATCGAAAGCATAGGATACGTTATATTATTTTTAATTTAAACAAAGAACTGAAAAAGACCAGATTGGTGTCTGGTCACTTTTATATTTTATTTATTAATTTATTAATGTACAGTTTAATATTATTCGTGCCATTACCAATGTTCTATAAATTAATCAAAAATACAGATTTGGGCAATTCAGAAACCCGTATGGTTGCATTTAACTCATGTTCACTTTTAGGTAGATTTATAAATAATACGAAATGTCTTTGTTTTGCAGTGGGAAGGTCACTTAAGCACATATCACATAACTGTTTTAAATTCGCATTTAGTGGCATGTCGAAACATTCACTGGGAGCTAAACACCTGTCCTACGATAGATCATCTATCTGTATCCATTAAAAATGTGACTAAATGCGAAATATACGAAGTAGAAGGACATCATTGTAGCGTTTCTAAGAAAACTCAGAGAATTAATTTTATGTAGATTTCATTAGGAAACATATCTTCGCGTTTCACATCACACCTAGAAACCAAAACCACCATGATCTGTCTATCTATATCACTTTCTTGTGGACACGGTAACTGCAGTAATTTTACACAAATCACTTTCAAATTAAGGACACAAAATCTCGGTCAAGTTCCGTTCAGACCAGAAGGTGGGGTTTTTTCGAAAATGTGAAATTTTGCTATAACTTTCTTAGTATACAAGATATATAATTCATTTTATTTTATATTATTCCTTAGATAAGTGTCTAAAACTTATTTAAGTAAACTTTTTTGATAGCACCAACCATTGATCCTAGGCGTGGGAAAAATTGGTTTTTCAAAATTCCAAAAAATCAGGATCTTAATATGCGCAGGATCATCAAATCCGTTTAAAAAGTTAATTGTAGACTTATTTTTTCCTGGCTACTTTTGTTTAAAACAATTTTTGATATGAGCAACCCTTGCGTTAAGGGATGATAGAAATGTTTCATCACTTTGATCCGGTGAATATACCTCCGCCGTACCTTGAAATTCGGTGATTATTTTTGTATGGCGTCAGGTTTTAATCTTTGCGCGGTCAGTAAGCAAATATTGGTTTTTATTTAATTACAGCTTCTTAATATAGAAATTAAAAAAACTAACTTTACTATGTTTTAGACTCTTAATTTTCCTTTCAATTACATTTTTTCCTAAGGCTCTAATAATGTTTTTTATAAGAGAGCGATCTAACTAAAAAATAACTATTAGGAGTTTATCATTTATTAAATTGCTCAGAAATAAAATTCAATTTAAAAAATCTGCCTTTACTAAGTCGAAGACATGAGAACAAGGTATCTAAACATATTTTTTTATTATTATTAAATATCCAATGGTTACCAAAAAAGGGTCTAAATGAGTCGAAATTAACGTTTATCCTTTGGCTTCGCCTTAAGGCGCCACCAGTCCCTAAAACGTGTTTTGTAACGTATTTTGGTGGATTTTGTTGAAGTTATTCCCAACAAATGGCTAAAACTAAAAATACCACAATATTCTACATATATTAATTTAGTACTTTGCTTAAAAAAAAACGAAATACACCTTATTATAGTAATGAAAATAAATAAATAAGAAAGTGTTGTTTTTTTCTTGCAACGATTTACTTTTAAGTTGTGTAAGTGACGCGAACCTAATTTTTCTTTCTAAAGATAGACAATATAATAATCTAGGACATTACTTAAAAAAAAACATTTTTTTCAAGTGATAATAATTATTTAAATACAAAAAGCATGTTTCATCGATTCCAAATGAGTCGGCGAGTATATCCGTCTCTTTTCTACACGTCAATGTTCGGATAAAGCCTACTCTTTCAAATCCCAAGGACAAACGCGTCCCGGGGCGCCTTAAGGACTCACGCTGTATATACAGCTGTTGAGCGGTTAACAAACGCAGGTAGAATCACAGCCGGCGCGGTTGGGTTGGGTTGGTCGGCTGGTTGGCCGCGTCGGGTTGGTTGGTTGGGTTGGCCCGACCCGGCGAGCGCAGTGCCGCCGCTGCATTCCCCGACGACGCTCGTCCGGCCCGCGGCGCCGTATTTGTTTATATTTTTTTCCAATGTTATTGTTTAATTTGTTTCTTTTCACGCGCCGCGCCCTAAACGCGCGCAGAATAAACTGCCAGTGCCGATGCGTTTCTCCGGCGCTCAGACGCGCATCGCGCGGACAAAGGAGGTACCCGCTCGACAGCTGTGTTTTGTGAACTTGTGTTTTTATCAATTTCATTGGAAAAAGTGACCAGTTGGTATAACCAGTGTCCTTTGTCCAAATCCTGTTGTGACGCGACGTGGGGTATATTCTTTTAGTTATCACTAAAACTATCACGTAGTATTTGTATCAAACATTTCACACTTAAAACAAAGCAACTCTAATACATAAACTACGATTAAAATACACTAACCGGCGAGTTGTCAGGTTTTACTCATTGCGCGGTCAGGTTTTTATTCAATTAAAGCTTCATAATATAGAAATTAAAAAAAACAAACTTTTCTACTTTTCAGACCCTTCATTTGCCTTTCAATTACTGTTTTCCCTAAGGCTTCTAATAATTCTTTTATAAGAAGGCGATTCAACTAAAAAAGAACTATTAGCAAATTAAATTAAATTTTTATCATATAATTGATTTCTAAATATCTTTCTTTACTATGTTGAAGGCATCTAAAAATAATTTATTTTATGATTAAATACCTAAAAAGGGTCTAAATTAATCGATATTAATATTTATCCTTTGGCTTCGTCTTAAACGCTTTGAATAAATCAGGTTACGTTGATATAATATCTAAAAAAACTTAACGGGTGTCATTACTTGATAAAGTTGTATATTATCTGTGTTAATATTATAATTTAATCGCAAACAGGCTGTCGGAGAAAAAAATCCCCATACAGAATCAACTATCTTTTTCTCTACTTCGAAGGCAGGAGATTGGAAAACACTCGGTCTATTGAGAAAAAAAACTTGAAATCTCGACTTTATGTGCAATAAAAAGGTATATGAAGAATGTTTTAAAAAAAAAATCCCTGTCATAAACCCCAAAATTTCGGTGCGAAAATGAGGGTTTCTGAAGAAGAAAGTTAAGAAAAAAACTAATGTACGCACCCTTAGTACGGTCGAGGACGAATGGAGCTTTTCTAAGAAAAGCGTTTCGACAAAGTCCGACTCCGTCGTTCAATGCAATAAATGCGTGTAGGTATTTATATTTTATTATATACCGCTATACTCTGTTTCCTGCCCCCTTAAACTAGACTATTGTCTGTACTAAAGAAGGCAGTGTTCCGTGCTTTTCAAGTTTTAAATGATACGCGATACACTGGCACCGTTTTCGTTTTCAAGAAAGTTTATTTAAGTGATTATAGTGTTAGTTTTTCGCTATACATTTATAAATAGCTCAAGGTAAAGCTCCGAGTGCCTCCTACTATGCCTACCTATCTGATATTTTTAAAGTAAACGATGTAAATGTCTATTTTTCTTGAAAAACTTGCTTATTTAACTTATTATGCAATCTAGACACCAAATTCCGTGATAGTAACTTTACGTCATGAGTTAGCAAATATATTCGAAACGGCCTTGTTTTTTTCGTGACAGCGTTTATCTCTGCAGGACAGAGAAGTTCCCATGTTCGCCACCGAATACCACAGTAATACCACAATACAGGTAATACCACAGGTAATACATAATACAGGTAATACCACAGGTAATACCTCCAAGTCAATTCAAACGCTGACAATCTTCATACAAACATATCTTCAGGCTCAAGCGCGACCTAGGACATCAGTCGCTACACATACACCCACACACATGCGCACACATTCTCCTAAATATTTTTTATTGTTTTTCTTTAACATAATAAATTATCTCATAAAATAATATGTAATCAGTGCGTACATTTTCGCCCTTTAATGTTAATTTAAGCTATATCATATTATATGTATAAATAGCTATAAAATCAGATGTATTTGTAGACACTCGAATCCTATCGTAAGCACTGACAGAGGTACCTTACGCAAGTTTACCTTGGAACAGTTTTGTTTTTTTTTAATTTTAAAATTATAGTTATGTGTAGGATTTTTGTATTTTTAGAGAAAATGTTTTTGTTGTATTTTATAAAAAATTCATAAACCAATATATAATTATGTATACTTCAGAAATAATTTCGCTCGAGTAGGACTGTAGTCACTGGTCAAGATATTGAAGCCACTTACAAGTGAACCCCCCTTTTTTTAAATGTGTCCTTACGGCGATAATGTTCGGGATCCATTTGCGTTCACCTACCACATCTTCTTAAACCCTTTGTCAGAAATCTCTCACACATACCCTTTGCCATATCCCCGCGTCAACATGCAGGTGCAATATTGTATGTATAAGATCGGGGTAGTCCAGCTGTTAAGCCGTTCGACCCAGCGATCGCCGGTTCGAATCCGCACATTATAGTTATATAATTAACGTTTTTTCACCACAATGTTCAGTTCAAGCAAATTTTGTCATTGCAATTATTTATTTTGAAGAAAACCAAGTTTTTATTAATTTAGTCGATAAAGCACTAAATAAAATATTAATTAGCAAGATTTTTTTTTATACACACGGTTGTTATATTAATTACTGTCAAAACATTAACAGAACAGGTTCGTTTAGTTAGAAGGCAGTAGTACAGCATAGCAATCGCTTTTCGCTTAAATTATGATGTTACTGTTCCTACTGTACAATTCGATATGCCATATTTATTTATCACCGTACAAAACAGTTATATAAGAAGATAATTTTCTAATACTATATGTATTCGGCCAGAAACATGTACGAAATATGGTTGAAACATCCAATTAATAAAATGTGTAATGTGAATTATGTGTATAATGTGTGGTGCCTCTATTTGTGGCATGGAAATATTTGTGTGTGTGTTTTGCGTGTTTATATAAACCTACATATTATTAGTGGTATAATAAATAATTTCAAAATATTAATATATATATATATACTTATTTATTATGAATGCTTAATATTTATATTCAATATAATATATCGATGGTCTCTAGTTCACAATTGTGGTAAGTGACATTTTGGCTAAAAATGAGTTAAATATGCAGTTTTAAATAACTTCTTTTGATTAGATCTTTATAGTGGAGTAGATTCTGACTAATCTCGAAGAAACTGCTTATTATAAATTGTTTTAAGTGCAAGAAAAAACATACAACAAATGGATGTTCTAGGCCATCGATATAGTTATATATTTTATAACTTTAAATTAGTTATTATTATAACACACGTTTAGAAATTTCAAGCATAAATAACCATTTATTAGTACGGGAGTAACTATTAAGAATTCTTGACTAGTCATCATTGTCTCGTATTGATAGTTGCTCCTTGATAAATAAATAAATAATAGCCAGTAGTCATTCAACAATAATACATTACAGATTCGTATTTTTCTGCATTGATTAATCGTACTATAGCTAGCTAGCTAGAGCTACTCGCAACGCGTTTCGCAAAAGTGGGGAGCGACATTGCCGGGGATCCAAATCCCCAAAGTGCGACGGGGTTGGGTTGGGTGCATGGCAAGTGTATCCGTATACTATACTATAGTATGATGCACACTTGTGTAGCTGCCCCTGTAGCGCCGACAGGGGTTATCGTCCTTCCCCCGTCCCCCAGCACTGTTGCGGTTCGAACCTCGCCTCGAGGAGGAATATCAGATCGACAACTGCTTTTTTTTAGTGCCGTACCATTTCGTCGCCGGGACCGACAAATAACTTTGTAAATATTTCCTTGTAATATCATCTATCAATTTTACAATATTATTGTAACGTATATTTTACGAATGTTTATTAAATTGCAACCAAACACCGAAATAAATATTTAAACAAAACGTTATTGTAGCAATAGCTAGATACTATGTTAAAGGCAACCAAAAATGATGGTACGTGGCCATTTTAATACCATTTTGTATGAAATATAACATTTAATTACTTTTTATATTTATTTTTATTAAATTATCTTTAATTTAAAGAGACTAGATTACCCATATTTCTTGTGGATATAACAAACGTCTTTGAAAACCTCTAAAATTTGCATTTTTGTAGCATTCAGGTATGTAGGCGAAAATGTTACGTCTCATTAAATGTCTAAAAACGTAATTTAGCTAATAAATTACTTTAATCCATGATTACTTTCTTATCTATAATAATTTCGCAGGCATTAGTTGCCACATGGAAAAGCAACATTTCAGGTTTTGGCCCACAGTTACATCTGGCAATATTTTTGCGTTTTATGAATGTTAATTATAATACCCGACCTTGGCCGTACTCGGTTTTCCGCGTTTAGTCTTCGTGAATGGACACAATTATTCTCGACCATTTCCTTGGTATTTCATACATCAATACAATTTTATACTGTTTGTCTAACAGTATATTGATACACACAAACAGTATGTTTGTTTTCTCAAAGAATTCAGTACAAAGCATAAGGAACAAGGAAGGTTAAGTTGACCATCTTTTACTACCCCCTATACCGGGTTAAACATGTGAGTTTAATTTACGATCATTGAAATCTATATTCCTATAAATCTATGGATTCCTTTTTAAGCGTATTGCCCGCACGGAGGAGTTTGAGATTTGTCATAGTTAAAGTTTATATGGGGAAGGAGTGCAGAAAGCTAAAATTATCTGGAATATGTGTTATAAATACATTAAATTAAATAAATAAAACGTTCATACTCTTCACGATTCATTGATAACGTTCAGCTGATTGATAGAATGAGTTTCGAGCTGTGAATTTTGTGTAATTTTAAATGTTTTGTTGTTGTTTAAATGTGTTAAGGTCAAGCATAAATAATTATCAATGCCATCTTATACTATTTACATGTGAATAATAAATAAGAGTGTTGATTATTGATAAACTAAATATCATCCAATACATAGAATATTTTTTTTTTTATGTGGATTATCGATACATAACATTATTTTTCACATTACAATACAAAATAAATAATATCCCAGGAAACGTATAGTTCGCGCGACGCGCCACGCCGGCCGCCCAATCAGAAGGGCCAACTCTGCGTTTTAACGCTTATAGGATTTCGTTTTATACGATTCTTACTCGAAGAACAAAATTTGATCAATTTGGAGTATGAAAAAAAATCTCCATGAGAAAAGTTCAACCTGTACAGTGAGCAAATCGACGCTGTCGCCGTTTGTGCATCTTTTGTTACCTTTTAAAGCGCTTCCTGGTGGTTGGTCTCGGTTCAAACAAAGGAACCATTTGTCATTAACGCGACGCGTCTAAACTGAAGACGATCTTTTCTGAGGTAGATGATACTCATATTGAAGTAGTATAACCCATCTTCTCCCAAACTTACTGTTCCGTTTTGATATGCTAATAGTTATTTGAGAATGTGACTCATAGCTCGCTCCATGCAAACAGTGTTTTCAGAGAGTTTTCGGCGAGTTTGAGGTATAATTTATGCGCTTTAATTTGTATCTTTCAATGTTTAGCAAAAGCTTTTCTTCATAGTCATTGGGCATTTAAAAAAACCACTAATTTGAATTCAAGAAATTTTTCAAACATTTTTTTTTAACAGCTTTTTAATGTAACTTTTACATTAAAAGTAAATTTAAATATTTATTTATCTATTTATCGTTTATTCGGAAAACCAACAGTATAATATATGAAAAAAAGAATGGTACATACAGTTGTGTGTAAAATTAACTGATGACAGGTTTTCGCAAAAGTATTAAATTTAAATTAAATTACACTCGCATTAGCACTTTAAATACAGAAATATATATATTTTATTGTTTTTTTTTTAACATACTATTTTGAAATAATGATATGTTTTAAAAATAGTCAGAGGCCAACGAAAACAAACTGCATAGATCGATTGTTGCAGCGTTACGTTACAGGTTCAAGTTTTACTTTCAAAACTGTAAATCATTATTTTACTTTGACAATACGAAAATGACCGTAAAAATGGTTGAGTTTTAAATATCATGGCTGTCTGTTCATCGTTCTCAAAATACACGTTTTATTCTCCGGTTTCAATTAACGTATGCGCTAAATAAAAAAAAAACACTATGGTACACATATTTTTTTTTTGCGCTACCAATAGTATATTTTTTACCGATACGGTCACTTACGAATAAATACCTACGCATAGAGGCTCATTTACACTAGACGTGCGCGTTATAAAATCACCCTATTAATCTAGCGTAACGAATAACAGCGTTACTGATAGCGACGGGTAAATCGCTTTCATTCACAGTCGCGATAAAGCAGGGGTGCTCAAACTTGAACTGCTGGCGATCTACCTCAATATTTTTAGACTACTTACGATCGACTCTGAGAGACTGCAAGTGTGTGTGATGCAGGGTTGTCATACATACACGATACACCCTACCTACCTAGGTAGGGCGTACCGTAGCATATATAGATATTAGCTTTCTGCACGGTGCTCAAACGGTCGATCGCGATCGACCGTTTGAGCACCCCTGCGCTAAAGGAATCGTGTATTAGGTTATTTTGAAATCGCATATAACGTAACCTCAGTTATCGGACTCCACAGTCTTGAGTTTAGAAGATCGAGTTACTTTTATACTATAAACTGTCAATGGTTATATCGACTGCTAAAATCTTTAGGGCTCATAGATTTGTCAGTGTGAGACATTCCATCTGTCACGGTTGATTCGAGCATGTTGAGCGCCATCGATATATTCAACACTACCTTCCCGGGATTCAAGAGAGTGTCTACTCTAGCTCTAACCCTATATTTGGTATTCTGCTAATTGGGTAAATCCCCCAAACATTTCTACTTCCTAATCTCAACCTCGTTCCTGGATGTATTTTTCTATTTTATTAGGTTCAGAGGAAACTCTCATTGGCTTTGTGTTTCGATTGTCCTGAAATAAATAAATCGCGTCAGCGGCCAGTACTAACGTGCGCGCTTTGTTGCTGGTGGCTCGACAGGTAGGTGTCTCCGGGGGGGTGAACAGCCCATCCAAGGTCTGGCCGCGCCGGCTGCTGTCGTGAAGCACGTCTCCGCAGTGCGAACGACATTCTGCTGTTACATTAACCCCCTGGCCGACAAGTGACGCGTCGCCTGGCTTCGAAACGCACCGGAGCGCGGGTATCAGGTTTATTTTCGCACTGATACTCGAAAGGTCGTCGATTGGTCATTAATTGAACGTGGACTGCACTTTGTAACAATATACAAATTACACATGAAAGACTTCATTTTATAGGGCGTCAGGTTTTACTCTGCGTGGTCAGTAAACAATTGTTGGTTTTTATTTAACTACAGCTATATAATATAGAAATAAAAAAAAACTTCATTGTTTTAGACCCTTTTTTTTCACATTTATTTATATCATCTCTTATTCATAATAGGATTCACAAACCCCTCGAGTGTTCGGGAATGGTCTTAAGAATACTCAATTACAGCACACCAGTTAGGATTAAAGTTATCTTGTTCTGTACACATACTACTGCAATCGTCCGCGGTGAATTTTCCACCTTAAATGTTATTGAAAATCGATTAAGTTGTTTGAAAACCACCGCAAGCCGCGCTCTCGAAATACGATAACATCTACACGAGACAGCATCGGCACGGAGTATAAGGTACTGCTAAGAGGCGACACGAACGCGGGTCGGTTCATAGGTACGGGTCGAGGGACCGAACCGAATCGTCCCGGTTTAGTCGATCGCTGCGTTTTCAATTTATTTGTTTTCAAATAAATTTAGACATACTTACTGGAATAGAAATTAAACTAACCTCAGCACAGTCGATTTTGTCGTTAGCACAGTGAGTTAAACAATTCTATCTGACTGATATTCAATTAGGACGAGGCTTGATATTTCACACATCCTCGAGTGGTTGAAATGAAATAAGGTAACAAAAAAAGGTCTTGATCAATAATACATATTATTTTTTTTACTCATAATGATTGATATTGATATTTTTTTATTTTTTATTTGAAGCCACATTAAAGTGCTACCACATTTCATTTCAGCAATATTATAGGTATGAAATTTTGCACTTCGACCCTAATTGAAAAACGGTCAGCTTATAGTTTTTCGACTAAACTAAGTAACTGTAAATGTCGTGAAAAGTGTCACCATAGTCATAAGAACAATGTGTCATTATATTGAGATGTTTAAATGTTGAATTGTATGCTAAGATACCTACGGAAAAGGCACCAGCCTTCGTGGGGTTGTTTAAGGTGCATTACTCAAATAAAAAAATAAATAAATAATATATTGAATATAAATAGTAATCATTCGTAATAATATGTAGGTTTACACATACACACGCTTCAAGCGCATTACACATTCTTTTATTGATTTGATGTTTTCGACCATATTTATATTGGGTACATTTTTCTAGCCATGTGATACTAGAAAATTATCTTCTTGTATCGCTGTTTTGTGCGTTGATAAATAAATAAGAATATTACCTAGACTTCGTGCAGGATTTGGACATAAAAAGGAACACAGAAACGGGCGACTTTGACCTCTTTTTCCATCCATCCATCCTCTTTGCCCCATCCAGCAACCGAAGCCATGTGCGAGAAGGTATTGACAGTGTCGAGTGCCGAGATTGACATTTGTGCGCGAAAATCAAGCGCGCCGTTCGGCAATTGCTGTCAGTGTTGTTGGCTTTTAGTGCGAATCCATTGATTGGAAGGATTATTTCTAGTGTTTTTTTATGCTTTAATCCACTACATGTACCTCCAAAGAAGAACAATGAGGGAGAATTCGATGCTGTACAGGTATTTCAATTTTTATATTAAAATTCGTTCATTTCTCATTTTTATTGTTATAACAAAATCCAAATATAAAATATGCCTTCAAGACATAAACTATTTATTTACATAACAATTTTAAATTTGGGAATTGGTATATTCGTACATAAATACATACTGGAACACAAATAGAAGGATAAAATCAAAATTCGTTGATATTATATAAATTCAAAAACAACAAATATAACTTAATAGCCTTCCTTAATTGGCCTGTTTTTCGGGTATTTTGTTGTAGAATTTAATACCCAAATAAGAACTAGTTTTACTAAATTTTGATTTATTGATAAAGAAGTGGCACAGCGCTTCTCGAACCAAAATGTCATTTAAAGTTAAGATCCCAAACTTACTAAAGAATGGCTTGCAAGATTCACTCGAGTTTATTCCAACTAATGTACGAATTGCCTTTTTTATAGTCTGAAACTTTTATTGTATTAATATGGCGTCGAACGAACTCCGCCTAAGATATCGGAGATGAGATTCGTCGACGCTATAATATGTGGAGATCAGTGCTGACACGTCTGGGATGCTGCGTAATTTTAGCAATTTCTATGATACATATTTTTAATTTTTACATTCCCTGCTAATATAATTTACTAATTTTGTAATTGCCGATTACACCCGTTTATTACACCTATGCTTTCATTATTTATTCAAGCACGCATAGACTAATTTTATTGTTATTAATAATAATTGTTTTTTTTTAATGTTATGTTTTACCTTGAGGAAAAATATCTTTTTGAGAAGGATTTGCTATTACAATGCTACCATATTTGTACGCTACCAATTTTATATGCATGCATTCACACTCAGATATTTCCTTCTGTGATATGTTTCTTTCGGCGGAGAAAAACCCGCTCTCTAGTATACACCTTTGTGATAGAGTGAATTATGTGTGTGTTATTTTTCGTCCTGAATGCGTTATTTTTCCTTATATCTAGTTGCCATGCTAATTTTTTTTTCATTGTTTTTAATTGCAATTTTTCTTTGTTATCTGCTTTGCATGATTAGCAACGCGAGAGCGGTTTGTCCTTTTAGGTAGATTTCACTAGAAAAGATAGCTATTGCAATGTGTACCATCTCATGACTTCCAGAAAATTTCGACATATCTTCGCATTTCACATCCCCTAGAATCCAAAACCACCTTCAGTTTAACAGTTTATATATTTATCTTTCTAAATCACTTTCTTGGGGACACGTTAACTGCCGTAACTTTACACCTATCACTTTCAAAGTGATACATAAAGTTTAAAGGTCAAGTTTGCTTACGGGTAATAAAATTCAAAAATTTATACCTCCCTTAAAGGTACAGTATCAAATCCGTTCAAAATGTTAATTTTGCGTCTGTATTTTTTCTACGACTCTTGTTTGAAACAATTGTTGATATGAGCGACCCTTACAATAAGGGATGAACAAAATATTTCACCGCTTTGATCCGGTGAAATCTACCACCCCCTTGGGGTGTGGAAGGCTTCTCGACAATGTACCTCTTCCGTACTTTTTCTCAGATAGTCCCTCATCTTATCCTCCAGGTTTCGTGAAAGCAGTCTACGTAAGTATATCTATCCGAACCCACCCAAACGCGTACTGCTAATGGATCCGTAATTGCAAATGGACGACATAGCCCGTGTCTTCGAGGCGTATGGCCTAATGCTCGCTGTAATTAATTTATCATCTTTCCGCCGCTCCCTAATGACCTGCGCTAAATTTCAACCTCGTGCTCCGGGCCGCAGTGATAATATTCGCTAAAATCATACTATTCCCTTATAAGCACGGTGGCCTTGCAGCCGGCGCTGTGTTGGGAGGTCCTAGTAAATTTTCTCTTAAACACTGATAAAAAAATCCTCTACGCTCAATAAATTCCGGTAGATATGTAGTGAGTGCGTCTATGGTTCGATTCTGGTTAAAGTTATGCACAAACGAACGGGCCTTGTTACCGTTGTACTATTTTGTTACCGTTACTAAAGTTTTTAGTAGGCTCAACCAATGTTTGGTACGTCTAACTGAACTCCGGTACACACAAACAAACTGCTTTATAAGCGCTACCGAACTGTTCGGTAGACAAACAAAATAGCGAAATAGGTAAGAAGGTGTGTTTGCGAGTTTACTACTGGAAGATGACGTAAACGACGCCGTAGGGCCTGGCTGTAAGACATCAGGTTCCGATTAAATAATTTACTACTACTAAACAATGTATAGAAGCAGTTGATTATATGATAGTCATTCTTGTTTATAATTATATCTTATCGAATGCTTTTTAAATTAAGATCAAAATATTCCTCTAAAAAGGTAGTAAGATATAATATTGTAAGATACAATACCCGCTTAAAATCGGGCCAAGCCCGCAAAGAAATAATAGTTGCTGACTTGGCCCAGTACCGAGTGGGTAGTGTCAACGCCAGGCAGTCATTTATGCGCGCTTTGCCCAGCAGCGGTGTACAATGCTGACATTGCCCGGGCAATGCCGACTCTGCACACCCTGCGGGCTTTGCCCGTAACATATGAAAATGTAGGATGATTTATTTCCTTGATTTTTAAATTATACAATTTTGTTCCTAAAAATCTAAAATATTTTTGATCAAAGGTAGTCTTCATTTTAGTAACACTAGACATACCCTTTTTGGAGGCCTACCTTTTTTATAGACATACCTCTATAAGTTATTATTTCTTCAGTATTTGGTTTGCATTTGTCATAATATAAACTTGATGCTTTTATAAAGAGTTGACGAAGTAAAGGGATATTCAGTTCATTAAATAACTCGTTAGAAACTCTTTGGTCTATGGTCGTTTTGCACTTGACCGTAGTTTGTATCCGATCTTTTTGAATATTTCCTCTATCCGGTAACGCGCACATATAACTTTTGATTGCTATGGAAGTTCTTCGAAATCACTTCAGTGCCCGTGGCAAACAGACAAACAACGTAGCAATACCAGTAATTTGTTGTTATCTTTAGGTTAAACAACGATACAAATATAATTAATTAAGATAAATAAATAAATAATAAAAAACTGGTTTAAAAAATAAAATGTATAAAATTTCGAAAAAAAAAAACCATACCAGCCATCCACAGAACCGACTGTACTCAAACGGTATAAAGTAATTACCCGAATTTAGTTTCCACCGCGGCACAAATAATGTCTTTATTGTAAGATGTTGTTTCTTAGATAACGCCACTCAGAATATGCTGTACTATTTTATATTATTATTATTATTAATAAATAATTAAATAAAATTAATTATGATTATTCTTGGTAGCCGCAAACATGGCTAATGGAATTTCGCTGCAGCCTATTATAACATAAACGCACTGCTAATTATGGGCATTCAACCGCCTCAGCAGGTAGGTTGATGATAAGGCATGTATCGGTGTCATTTCTTCACCAATGACCCACTCAGCTGCGGAGGAGTGCTGAAGAGTGGGGCGTCCACGGCGCTGCCGCGAGGACGGGTGGGTCATGGCGCCTTCGGGCGGCCAACCTGTCGGCTTGCGAGCCGAACGGAGCATGTTAATGTTTTGTCAGCATACTGATTGAGAATCGCTCATGTGTCTGTCTGTCCGGCTGAAAGTCGGAGGTATCAAATTGTACCGGTGTATAATTAATTGAACAAACACCGTTGACGAAAAGGATACGGGATTCTTGTTTCGCCTTCAGTGGTTTGCACTCTGATGACAAACGTTTCGCCGTGCACGCGATATGATATCAATATTATATATATATATATATATATATATATATATATATATATATATATATATATATATATATATATATATTTTCACTTTTTCGAAGTTCTTTTTCCCTTTCGCCATAATAAATTGAGTATTATTTCGACAAACCACTGAGTTTCCATGTATTTGTACATTTACATGGACATTGGTGATATCGGAGTCTGTATCATTGTTATAAAACATTAACAGTTTTCTTAAGACATTAACCAATTATTGATTTTTTTATTTGTATTAGAAATGTTTACAGCTATACATAATGACAGTTACATAGAAATATATAAATAACAACTAAAATAAAAGTTTTAATTAAAAGTAATTCTCCATTCTGAGGTCATTTTTAATTTTGATACCGTGGTGTGAATGTGTGTTTGCTTGTACACAATGGGGGTTCGTGAATGTCCAAACATCAAGGTTTGAGTGTGAGTTACTTATTTTTATTCATTATTACATAACAGTATAGATAAACGCAGTAGATACCACCAAACGTGGTAATAAGTTGATAAAAATCATATAATCTCATAGCTCATATAAATTCGCATTTAGTGGCGTATCGGAATATTCACCGTATCCATCAAAGTAGGTGCTACACACCTGTCCTAAGATGGGAGAGTTGTAGGGTTCCTAAGGGAGTTGTAGGGTTCCTAAGAAAACTAAGAGTGTTTTTAAGTCACAAAACATATACATAAATTAATTAGGTTATGAAAAATACACGGAAAAAAAAGAACATAAAAGGAGATAAGCTTATAATAATACAAATTACATAGTTATATAGTGTAGTAAAGTGGAATATATACAGGTTAGTCAGTGGCGGTACTCCATAGAAGCCAAAAAGCCGGGTTTGCCTAGATTTTTAACAAAAATTACTAGATACCCCAAAAAAAATCGCCTCCGGCAGTTAGGGTGAATTCCCACCGCCCCCCGCAAAATGGCTTGCCTGCTGTACCAATTTTTGGGCTCGTCGCTGTGTAGTGAAGTGATATAATTTAAAGTTTACTGAAATTAACTCAGTAACAAATAAAACTTAACATAATCAATTGTGTTCTGAGCCGTCTTCGGTAAAATACTCTGAATATATGAAAGGTAACATCGAACCAGTCGAAGAAAGGTTATGTTAACCTTGTGACTGTTCCGAAACAAAACCAGCGTATTAACGTCAAAAATATAGCGATTCCTACGGGACCGGATCGCCCACCTACGCCCACGCGACGATTATGACCACGGATCAGAGAAGTACCTGGAGAGGGCGGGCACTCAGGGTCTGATTCCGTGGCACGGGTATGATACATACGTCAAACGACCGCATTTGAACAGAGACTACCGGTGCGAGCGTTTGTCTTCAGCTCTGTGTGAAAAACTGTTGTAATTGTTCAGTTAGAAGTTATAATCATATTATGTATTAGTATAAGACTAGCCGCCGCAGCGGGCAGTTAAAAAGATTAAATTTTTTATGTTTGCCCGAAAAAGAATAGCCATCATTTATTAAATTCAACTAAATTCACATTTATTAGGATATAAATAGTTGTTTTTACGAAATATTATTACGATTTTAGGTAATTTGTATGAATTTGAGTGTAGTATAGAAGCAATTCATTCCGCTTACGTCTTAGAGCTGCTTCAAGCCTAATGTATGGAACAGGAGGATAGTAGCTTCTCTAGGTACTTCTGTGCTCTGTGATTATGACAGTGTCTTATTCAGTATCCACGCGGCGCAGCCAATAATTGTGAAGTTTGCCAGGTTACGTTGCCAGGCTTTTCCCGTGTTCATTTCGGTATGTTTTAAAAGTTTTAATTTTGTCAGCCAAGCCCTGCTGCGCGAGTCATCGGTTTATCTTGAATTCCTACCTTTAGTTTTATTTATTTTTACATTTTTACAGGGTTTCATAGCAGCGATTGTATTTGCAATATAGTTACATGTAAAATTAATTAATAATAAAAATACGTTTTTAAATACAAGCTTTTTGCTGCTTGAGGAGTTCCTTTGTATTTGAGGAGTTCCAATCAGGTCATGCTAACCATAAAAATTGTTTCACAATCTGTTTCATTTGCATAAATGTAATTCAATATAATAATAACGCACAGAATACCGTGCCTAATGTAATTCAGGATACTTATAATAAAAAGTTCCAAAGTATTGATTTATTCAATCTTAGCCGTAACTAATTCATCTGTGATATTGTTTAGAACTATAAGCCACCTTTTCTTTCTGAAACTATTAAATACCTATATTACTTTGCGATGCGCCCTTGTCTCTCATTCTAACATATCAACTTTCCATTTTATTCTCCTTCTTACACACTTCATTCACACTCACTTATCTCAAGGTTATTCGCGTTTCTCTCACACACCCATTTCATGACTTTTTAAATGTATTACGCGATCATAAGCTGTTAATCTTGAAATTATAGTTGTTCGCCATATTTTATGCATAATATTAATTGTAATCATGTTGTATTTCGCTGTTTATAATTCTTTTATAATAAATAAATAAGTATTTCCCTATCACACATTGCTCTGATTCTTTCTTGTTTTAGAATTTGCGTAACTGATCGTGAACAGCGGTTCAGACGCAGCGTTTTTTTTTGTGAATATGTAAATAACCGTACACTAACCAAAAATATTGAGCAACAATAATTTTAATCCTAAAATTAGGATTCTAAAACATCTTTCTCAGCGCCCTAATATAGTAGAAAAAATATAATTGCGAGTCCCAGCATACTCCGTCTATTTCATTTACTATGAAATTATCGAGTAGACATGCTGTCATTCGTATCTGAACACTTAAAACTAGTTAGAAAAGGTCTTTTGGAGTAGAAACAGGAAAAACACGAAAAAAAGAGAACTTTCGAGACACAGGTTGAGTGTGGCATTACAACCTTCACGTCTATGCGTTTCCTCGAAATTTAGTGTTCAGAAATTATTGACTAAACGTGCGTTCAGTTTGACAACCGCTTTGTGCGATATTTGACCACATGTTCTTGAACGTTTGCAGGACACTGGATAAACTTGTTTTTAAAATATCGCCATGGCAAAAAGTCGTCAATCCTTGCAAATAGTAAATAGTAGCCATCTATATAATATTTTTCATGCAGCCAGCTGATAATAAATGATTATTTCTACAACGCCGGAGATCGCTATCTGCTCATATTGCGTGACAAAGAATCAATTGAAAGCGTTCTCAGTCTGATAAATCCCATTTCCGTTGCTTGTCGTCTGTTACATATTTATAGTATCTGATCATCAAAAGAAATACTTACTTCGTTATATCCGCATAATCGCCGTGATAACACGATTGAATCACAAAAAAATATATTTAATAGTGTTTTTTTCTGACTGGTGTCCAAAATCCTTAAATTTTCCTTTTTCCTTGAAAATGTATATCGATTCAGTTTAAGGTAAAATATAAGCAAATTGGCTGGTCAATTAAATAAATAATTTAATGGTATGTAAGCATTTAAAAGTACCTAAACGTAATATAACGTTTTAAAATATTCGTTATGTCTACAAATCAAATCAAAAAAATTCAAACAACCAGAATCATATGTATTATTGTACAATTCTCTCGTAAGATCTCAATTAGAATATGCTTGCAATTTATGGAATCCTTTTTACGAAAAGTACTCCGATAACATAGAAATGGTCAGAAAAAGTTTTTCAAAACATTACAGTATAGAATCCGTGAACAACCTTTAGGATACACTCATTTACTGAAAAAACATGACTGTTTAAGTCTAAAGAATCGACGCATAATGTTAGATATGACTGTACTGTTCAAAATGTGTAATAATTACTTCGACTGTCCTCAATTACTTGAACAAATCAACTTCCATGTACCGTCGATACTCTCCCGTCGACAGTCTTTGAGCCTGTAACGCCCAGGTCCAACGCAGGTTTTAGAGCACCCCTTGACAGATTATGTCAAACATTCAACAAATTGTTCCTAGAGGGGGATGTTTTCTCGAAGGCCACAGTTTTTAAGAATTCTGTATTCACTTTTCTAAAGTCTTTTCAAAATACAGCATCCTGAATTCGGCTCTCTTCATCGTTAATCTTAATTCATCTCGATAGCCACTTTGCTTGCCAATATTTCTATTTTTATTTTTGCCACTATTTTTAATTTTACTTTTGTGTACTTAGTTATAAAGTAGTACTGCGTTAGTTATGCTTGCAATTGTATACGAGTACACTTAACCATGATCTTAATGTCAGTAAATTTATATAACTTAGCATTAGATATGAAATAAATCACTTTATATGTGAAAAACTTGTAAGGATGCAAGACTAACCTAAATCATAATTTTTCTAAGTTTTCTTCTCATCTCTTGTATCCGTTGTTTTTCCTTGATTAAATAAATAAATAAATAAACATACGTATGAACTTATACTCGCAAATTTCCTGAAGATCACTAACAAATTTAATAAGTAAATTGACGTCATGAGCAACAATTGAAAGAACGTCATTTTTATCTAGAGAAATGTGAAGAAATGTTGTCTGTATGCGGTATCATTCTGAAATGTTTCTGAGCATGTCATCGAGACATCATAACACACGTTTTTGATCATTCTAATGTCGACCTTAAATCCTAGCCGTAAAAGTGTTGATCGATAGTTGCCGCGGTGTGCGTGCGAGTGATGAGTTACGTACTCGTCGAAATATATAATGTCTAAATTTAGTAACGTTTAATTATCTCTAAAATAAGAATAAAATTTAATTGTGTGGCTTTGCTAAGAACTTCACTATTATTTTTTCTACAGTATGCATTATTTTTCGGGTAAATCGTATGCAGAATTATTTTCAAATTTCAAAAACGAGTCATTTTTAAAAATCGGCTTTTGAAATGTACTAAATTTTTTCAATGTTTTACATACGACTATTGCTATAAACCACTCGTCGTAATACTTAGTGGTTGAGGAGTGGTGCATTGCCAAAAATGTGGATTTTTATGAAGATTTTCCTTAGCTGCGCCTTAAGGAGACTAGCGTCTATTTGAACGATTCTGATACACAAATTGTTGCTTGCAAAAAGAAGCCTTGCACGATAAACGGAAAGGTGTAAACTCTATGACGGCTATAACGGCGCTTATAACATAAACCGCAGCCTTATATTGTATGAAATATTGATAGCATTTAGTTGATTTTTAATAAAATAAGGGACGTGTCTTTTAAAACCTTTTTTTTTTAAATTATAACACAAAAAACATGTATTTTCTGAAACTTTCAAAACTTTTATCATAAATTATAATTTTCATATACATATACAAAATTAAATCTAAAATCCAATTTTAGGCAAATATTTAAAAAATATGGTTGTTCTGTTTTTTTTTAGGTAATTCCCTAGAATAATAAATTATCTTTCTTTCTCAGCCTGTAGGCATCGTTCATTCCTTCCACGTATTCCTATCTGTTCCTGTTTAAAGCCAGCTATTTCCCCTACGGATGTCATTCATTCACCTCAGCCGTGGTCTTCCGACTTTCCGCTTGGTTTGTCCTCTGTCTCCACTGAACGATCTTCTTCATCCACCTCGCGATGGTCTGTCTTGCCACGTGACCCGCCCAGCGCCATTCCTGGCTGGCGACTCGTCGCAAGATGTCCGTGATCTTAACGCGACTTTGAATCTCCTCATTGCGCGCTGTGGCTTTGATACTGATCCCCAACGTTGCCCTTTCCATGGATGACCCTCTGGTGCCCGCCCTTGTCAGTGCTACTGTATCCAAGCCGTATGTAGCTACTGGTAGCACGCAGGACTCATACACTATCAGCTCCAGATTGATGGGTTGCAAATTATCTTTAATGTAAATACACTAGATTATAGTCCACGAAAACTGAATTGACAAAAATCGTTAAAAACAATCCCCCCGGGTCCCGAGGGATAACGACTTAACAATCAACAAATATGGTTGGAATACATCATCATGAGCCATTAACGATATTTCAATTTAAGTTTATTTCAATTTACGATATGAATACCGAATGGATGTTTTCCATAGTGGCTCCAATTTCTTCTTATTTATTCAATATGTATTTAACGATAATTCTTTGATATTATTATAATATATTTTTATCAACTTTAATTTCATTATTATTTCATAATCTGAGTAAATTAAAATTTAATTTATTGGAAATTGGCCTAACCTAGTACGGACAATGCAATTCACAGTTAGGTCTACTTGAATGATTATACAATAAATAATATATTAAAATGGTTTTGGTTCAACATTACGCAGTCCGCCGATACGAAGCGGTGGGCGATAGTGATCATAGCGTTCGTCAGACTATCGAAAGCACATTTGATGGTGATGTGATTTTTGTAGCTTTATGTTTGTGTGGTCCGCAGGTACAAGAGCGGGCTGCGCTCAGTGAGGGGCGGCGAGGCTACGGCACTCGCGGCGGGGGCCGCGGCCGGCGGCGGCTCTGACCGGCGCGCTGGCCTCAAAGCGCTGCCGATCAAACGACCGCGCATCAGGGTTATGAACATGGGCCAAAAACTCTCGGGGGGTAAGTTTATTTATTTATTTATTTCAGGAAACAACAGCAGATATAAAAATAAAGTTACAATAAAGCCAGTGAAAGTCCTCCATACTTAATAAAATAGAAAAAAAACATCCAGGAACGAGGTTGGGATTAGGAAGTCGGAGGGGTTGGGGAATTTACATAATTAGCAGAATAGGAAATATAGCATAACTCTTTACAAATAATGGATTTTACATATAAAAGTGCTACTCTAGGGTTAGAGCTAGAGTAGACACTCTCTTGAGTCCGGGAAGGTAGTGTTGAATATATCGATGGCGCTTAACATGCTCGATGTAAATATGAATTCTGTGCATAATTCTGACAGATGGAATGTCTCACACTGGCAAGTAGGTCTAAACGGAATCCGGAAATCTATGAGCCCCAGAAGATCCGAACAGTCGATGTGACCATTGACAGGTCTATATAAAAGCAGCATATCAGCTCGCGATCTTCTGAGCGGAAGACTCTGGAGTCCGTAAAATTTGGTGCTTGAGCATAGTCAGGAAATTTCAAATAATACCAGAAATTTAAATTTTTAATTTAATTTAATTTATCTTTATTAGGGAAATAAACAGTTACACGAGAAAAAATATATACAGGCATATATTTATACAGAAATATTTCCACCGAGTGAGTATACAATTAGTGCTTAACCTAAGAAATAAATTCTTACGAACTAAATTCTTAATTCGACGCCATCAATTCCACCGCGTTGACGGCGGATTGAATTTGTAAGACATGTAGTTGCCGTGCCTTATAAATAGGGTGGTCGAATAAATATTTTTAGGTCTAAAATAATCCCAAAAAACAGTTCAAATCTCAATCTTTCAACCGCCACCAACATTGTCGGATAGGTTTGATGCACAATCCCTCCAGGCGTATTTCTTTTGAGGTTTCCTGTAAAGATTACTCAACAAAAACCATTTCTTCTCCGCTCAAAAGATTTGACACGTGTGACAAGATTTTTGTATTTGCTGACATATTTTATTTATTAAAGAGAATTATAAACAGCGAAATACAACATGATTACAATTAATATTATGCATAAAATATGGCGAACAAGTATAATTTCAAGATTAACAGCTTATGATCGCGTAATACATTTAAAAAGTCATGAAATGGGTGTGTGAGAGAAACGCGAATAACCTTGAGATAAGTGAGTGTGAATGAAGTGTGTAAGAAGGAGAATAAAATGGAAAGTTGATATGTTAGAATGAGAGACAAGGGCGCATCGCAAAGTAATATAGGCATTTAATAGTTTCAGAAATAAAAGGTGGCTTATAGTTCTAAACAATATCACAAACAGCCTTAATGAATTGGTTACGGCTAAGATTGAATAAATCAATACTTTGGAACTTTTTATTATAAGTATCCTTAATTCTTAAAGCACGGCATTCTGTGCGTAACTTGAATTATATTTATGCAAATGAAACAGGTCGTGAAACAATTTTTATGGTTAGCATGACCTGGTTCTATACCCAGGGTTGGCTCTAGACGAAGGAATTCCTCAAATACAAAGGAACTCCTCAAGCAAATAAAATCGCTGCTATGAAGCCCTGTAATGTAATGTAAAAATAAATAAATAAAACTAAAGTTAGGAATTCAAGATAAACTGATGACTCCATTTAGGCAAATGAAACAGTAAAGATATTTCACTCACTAGGAATGGAGAATCAACTCTTGAGTGCGCGATATTACATCAAAAAGTCACTAATTGACCGTCTTTTTTATAGTATGCAAATTAATTAATGATTTCAAATTAATTGCCCACTCTGTGTATTAATTTGAAAGCGCGCTATTATGGCGTTTTATAAACTGTCGACTTATAGCAATATTTTTTTCGCGTTTGTTCCGAGACAATGCCTCTTGCGAAACGCGTTGCGCAGCGATTTAGCGTTTGGTTCAGTGGGCAAATTCATGCCTTCTAAGAACGAAGGCAGACGCTCACAAGGCGTGTCACAATAAGAGCTAGGTGCAAATTACCACAAAAGCTATGGCCAAGATTGTCTTTTTCGATGTCCCGATACCAAAAAATCCAGGCCCTGCGATCTCAAATATGATTTGTAAAGACACATTCCATTCGTCGTGGTTTCTGAGAAAAAGAGTGTAAACGTTGCGTGACAATATTAAACTTTTTGCTTTCGACGACCAGGTCATTACCGCGCTCGGTCAAGTCTGCAAGATACTGATCGCACGCTTAAGGCAATTTATACACCAGCACTTATAAAACTATTTTATTACAACAATGGCTCAAGAAGATGTCACAAAAATAAATTGTATAAAATTAAACAAATTTACTATTATGGAGACGAATTAAATACCAGTCATTTGTTGTTACTTTCGAGTAAAATGCTAACTAGGTTGAAAAAACATTTTCTAAGAGAGGCTAGAAGATGACTTACTTTTGAAAAAATGAATTACTTAATAAGTAATGTGATACTAGATTAGAGTCAAATACATATATATATATTTTTAAATAAACAATAATAAGAAAATAATATTACTTATATAAAGCTAAGCTTAGAATATTTTGTACAAAGGCGTAAGCTTTAATTGGCCTTATAATTAACCCTTTGTAAAATGTATATACTAATATTGTTACGCTGTATGCTTACATGTCAATAATAAATAAATAAATAAATAAATAAATAAATGTCATACATCCGTTAAATAGTGCACATTATTATCTCTATTACATGCAATATATACTCTTAATCAATATTTAATTCTAATGATTGTGTTACGTATAGTTTATATATACTAAATATATAAAAATTTAAAATAAAAAGATTAAATATCCAATAGTTACCAAATGCCAAGAAAGGGTCTAAATTAATGGAAATTAATATTTGTCCTTTGGGCGCACAAACTGCTTAACAAATAGTAGCTGTCCATTTAGTTATGTAGCACGTTGTGCAATAAGGTCATCATGTCATTGATTACCCTTTGGTTCTCCTAACCTCAGTAGGTTGTGATGGGATATTGAGTCCTCGTAGTTGTCTACTGAACGTGCTCTCGATAATGCGTTCCAGCCAGTGGCGATTATATTATTAGGCAAGTCCGGCTTTTCGGCTCCTATGAAAGTTTCGCCAGTGGCCCACATCCTATTTTTAATGAAGTATTGTTTGTGGTGTTTCCGCAGGGCTTAAGACAGGCGGACGCTGCGAGAGCGTCGGCACGGGCGCCGCGCCCGCCGCGGCGGCCGGCGCGGCGGTGGCGCCCGCGGCTGCGGCCGCCGTCGCCGCCGCGGCCGGCGCGGTCTGCCGCACGGTGGGCGCGCGCGACCTGCCCGGCGAGCGCGCCGCGCGGCCCGCGCGCCTCGACGCGCTGCTGGACGCGCCGCCCGCGTCGCGCGACGCGCAGGTCGTGCACGCCTGGAACCCCGCCGACCGCTCGCTGAACATCTTCGTCAAGGACGACGACAAGCTCACCTTCCACCGGCACCCCGTCGCGCAGTCCACCGACTGCATCCGCGGCAAAGTCGGGTCAGTAAATATATCAATCATGTTAAACGTTCTACTAACACGATTCAAAACTGAATTCACAGCATAACGGAGGAACCCTTATGCTGAAACATCCTAAGGTGAACACATTGTCTGTTAAAAACTTGGACCTTTTAAATAGTTAATATTATAGGACTTATATCGTTAGAAAACGCTAACTGTAGATATCTATTAAAATTTGAGTAATTTTATTTATATATTCGTAATGTAAATGTGGGACTTTACATATTAATATGACTATGTAATAAAATGTAATAAACGAAAAACATTTTATTACTTAAAATATTTATTGTATTTTTGAAAATAACTCGCTTCGTGTGTGAATTAAATATATATATTACACTTATGAAATGTTGATGTGTTGATTGGTGATGGATGGGGTATGGATGGTATGAGGAGTACAGGGTGTGAGAAAGTATAAAAAAAGAAAGTATTAAATAACAAAAATTACACTTTTGCACAAAAATTGCATTTGAACGATTGATCGTTTTCCACATTGGTGAATCGAACGCTGCATTCCAATAAATTGCCCTCAAAAGTTCCTCGACCTTAAATCAGTTGATTTTTTGACATGGGGCTATTGAAAGGAATTGATCTATGCATAGGAATGCTAAGAATAATGCTCACTTAGGACTAAGAAAGTTTAATGGAATATCAAGGTATTCAGGGCTCTAAGGAGATACTTCTTGATAATTTATATGTATATTGTTGCTAAAAAGATTATTTTTTAAACATGCTTACATTGGGGCCGTTTGATGAGAATATATCCTGGGATATTGTATGACGACAGATCAATATGTTTGTCAAGTTTATTAAGACTCAGAATGTCTACATCTCGTGATTGCAACGTTTCAAAAAGTCATCGAAGCCAGTGTTAAAAAACTGTGTTTTTTATTTTTACTTATTTTTGAGCCTTAGAAAATGTGGTAAACCCAAACAGATTAGTCTTAAGTATTGTTATTAGATGAGTTCATTTTTTTTAAACCAAAGATTCAAAGATATGCCATGTATTGATTCTTAGAGATTTGAGATCTTGTGACATTTTACATATGTATAAATATTTAGGAAAGACAGTATGTATGTAAAAAGTAATGAAGAGAATTCCTCCTTCAACTGGGAAGAAATTAAAAAGAAACCCTAATAACCTATATACCTAAGTAATATTATATAATTCAATTTATCACAAAAAAATCTTTATATTTTATATTATGTTAGTATGGTCTCTCTCTTTCATACTATCTATATATAATAACTTCGGATTCCTTTTTAAGCACGTCGCAAACACGAAGGAGTGTGAGATTTGGCGTAGTTAAAGTTTATATGGGGAAGAATTGCAGAAAGCTAAAATTATCTATAATGTGTTATAAATACATTAAATTTAATATATGTAATGTTTATACAACTGACAGCTCATTGACATAATGAGTTTTGAACTGTGAATTTAGTGTGATTTCAAATGATCCTTTTTCAATAGTCTATCAATGTCAATGTAGTAATGTCAAGCAAAAATTATAATTATTAATGCCATATTATATGGGTCAAGTCTCATTTTTACATGAAAAATTTAAAACTTAATTAATTGTATCAATAAATAAATACAAATACAAGCTTTAATTGTGTTTTTTTCCAAATTTACAAACATTAAATTTTAAATTTTAAAGTTATTGCAAGGAATTAGGGCAAATGGATGCTAGTACACGCTCGCGGCTGACGTGATAATATAGAATATATTCATGACATTACAAAAGTGTATGCTGCTCAGCGCGTATGATTATGCATAAAAATTAAATACTAAGTAGAAAAGTCTGCCTTAGGACAGGCATTGTCTAATTAGGTATAACTTTGCATATATGTCAATTATGTGTTATGTTACACTGTGTATAGAACAGCAATATAGTGCAGATTTAGAAAAATATAAACATACAGTAATTATGCGATACTATATGCCGTGTTTCAAAAGTTGCCAGTAAATTATTAATCTTTACGAAATTGAGAGAGAGTGATAAATAAATAAATTCACAATATTTTATTAATTACATCTTCAGCTATTCATGATGGAAAATTTATCCGTTTTCCTGACAAATTTTGCCTAGATTTGATAAATAGATAAAGAACCAAGAAAATGAGACTACAATGAGTTGTTTCGCTTACAGGTACTCGCGTGGTATGCATGTATGGGAAGTGACGTGGCCGGTGCGACAGAGAGGCACCCACGCTGTCGTGGGTGTGGCCACAGCGGACGCTCCCCTCCACTCTGTCGGATACCAAAGTCTAGTGGGCGCCACCGAAACCAGCTGGGGTTGGGACCTCGGCAGAAATAAAGTATGTGCTCAAACCATTGGAATGATTCACTTTACTACCTTTCATTTCGAGCTGACATATGGCTCATTACCCGAAGGTCTGTTCTCCATGACAGCATATCTGTTGGGGCTATACTGTAGGTAGATTCTGTGTTCATTAATCTTCAGCTTTAGTTGGTGGATATTCTCTCATCAAAATGAAAACAATGCCCGGAAATAGCCACTTCCTAGTAGCGTTCCTTCTCTTCACAGTACACCTCGACATTCTATTATACTTACTGTTGTTCTGAAAACAGCTTAAATTGGGACCCGTCACATGGGAAGACAACGCCCTCATAAACCATCTATTTAATCAAATGAATACGGAGACTTTCTAGGTATACAGTACTAAGTTTATTGACATGGAAACGCTGCAAATTATATTTATTTATTTCAGGAAACAACAGCTAATACAAAAATAAAGTTAACAATAAAATAAAAAACAAACAATCAAAACATAAAGCCAATGAGAGTTTCACCCCTAAGAAATGTGACGATCGCCCAGTCCAAAATACTTTTGGTTTAGGTAGGTATTTTTCAAAGATTGAAACGCTTGAGTCGAGCACAAGAACTTAACGATTATTGTTATAATCCGATAATTATGACTATAAATCGGCGCTTAATGCAAGCTCGGAGCTAGGCAACCATATAACCGACCACCGATGGTGTTTTTTCCTAACTAACGTCCCATAGCAGAGCTTGGGACGCCGACGGTCCAGTTCTTTTCTTTTCGACTTTCGAAAGTGGGACCCTTTGTCTCCGCTTCCCGCCGAAATCCTGCGCTCTCACATGCGTGCACCATGCGGACGGTCACTTTTACAAATATATATATATTTTTTTTCTTTTTTGAAAAGATCGCAGATATAAATACTTTGGTCTTTAAAACTGCTCGGTCAGCGGCTAGTCTAGTATATGAGGTGTGTTCAAAAAGTAAAGTGACTTCAAATTTCGCGGGCTACGTCCGTTCGATCCTCGATTTTTTTTTTGTTATGTTGGTACACTTGTTTTTAACATTTGTGAAAAGTTTTAAGAGTATAGCATTTTTGGTTTGTTTCTGAGAGGTATTAAGGTTAGAAGTGTTTTGCGTGCTCGGCGATTTTCTACTGTCGTTGCAAAACACCATTCTTTCATGGGTTTCTTGAGTTTCGGGAACAGGAAAAGTCACAGAGGGCTAAATCCGGTGAGTGTGGTGGTGTGCGGTCATGAAAAAAAATCGAGGATCGAACGGACGTAGCCCGCGAAATTTGAAAAGTCACCTTACGTTTTGAACAAACCTCGTATACATGGGTTAGAACTAGAGTAGAGTGGAGTAGACACTCTCTTAAATTCCGGGAAGGTAGTGTTGAATATATCGATGGTGCTCAAGAGTGAGCACATTAGGGCAATTATCAGTTACTTTTATAATTTGCAAATGCAATAGATTTGAAACCATCTCTTTTTAATTCGCCAGTAGATAATCTGGGTTTTCATTTATTGTGACATTCTTGTTACTATGTGTTATTAACAATTTTGAATTATTAATTAACATCACTTATGTCAAACTGAAGTCTGGCATTTTTTAATGCAACTTCTCCAAAATCTAATTTATATAGTCATGAGCAATTCAACGAAAATATCTACCGTTTCAAAGGAAATGGTAGTTACTGAAACTTTTGTTTTAGGATTTTTTATTTGCAGGTTAGCCCCTATTTTTTGAGACCCTACCGACATTTCTAGCCGGTCAAATCTTCATAAAAGCCTGCTCACCTATTTCCTTATGTAATTTTTTCATTGGACGAATGGGTCTTCATATAATTTTCCAAAAACCGTCACCACTTAACAATCTTTAACCGACTATAATTTAAATAAAACTGTTCCTTGAAGAAACACCGGAAGTTCCAGACTGTCGTAGCTCTTAAGGTTTGGTATGTTTGATGTATAATTCGTGCTAATAATGATTATCCTCTAATGCAGGGGTGCTCAAACTTGAACTGCTGGCGATCTACCTACATATTTTTAGACTACTTACGATCGACTCTGAGAGACTGCAAGTGTGTGTGATGCAGGGTTGTCGTACATACACGATACACCCTACCTACCTAGGTAGGGCGTACCGTAGCATATATAGATATTAGCTTTCTGCACGGTTTGAGCACCCCTGCTCTAATGTATAGAAATATATTTTAGATAAAATTACTTTCAAAATTATTGAACATTCAACGCCAATTTTTTTTTAATTTAAGCTAGTTTTTGAGTGTAAGTATTTTTATTAAAAGCCGATATTTTTTACAAAAATCATACTATTCATTAAAAGTAAATTTCCTGAATATTACAGAAACAAAACATTTCCTAGATATACTTTACGGTTTCCTCATAAAAAAGAAAATCCTAAGGTCTTTGTAGCAATTAATGAGCCTCTCAACAGTAAGGCTGTTTAATGTGCTTCAAAAACCCCCTGCGCGTGCCACATCTGACTATGAAAGTTCAACGTGTCTTATTTCCAAACACATTTTTCTAAATGTACAGAAATTACATAACCCTATTACTCTCAAACTGCTCCTTTCAATGAAGTGGCCTCGTCTTAAACATAATTTGGAATTAAAAATAAAATTCTAATTGCTGGCGATACTCTAAGGAGTGGAAATTTGCACCATGACCGTGAAAATGTCAAAAAATTTGATTTCATCCTAATGCGGTGATCCATAGATAGTAAGATGCTTTAATCTCCGCTGCAAATTAAAATACTCGTAACCTTTGTTAGATGTCAGCCCAAAACCAGTTTCAGGTTTATCGGGGAGATATTGATAATGAAGAGTTAAAAATGTTATGACTGACTGCGGATTCGAACACGTAACCACTGGGCTAATAATCGAATACATTAACCAAAGTATATATTTTTTCCAGCTTCGCCTTGTTTTTAATGACTTCCGGACATTTAAAAAAAAAACTTTTTATGAAGCGTCCACTTTCAATTATATCTTCCTTCCATTTCTAATTTATGAAATGTCATAATACAAGTGACGGCCATGTTAATGTTATTTTGAAAGAATGTCTTACCTTATTGACTGTTTGGATCCAAGATATCATACTCCTCAGTTGTATCTCTAATTATAAACTGTGTTCTTTAATTTGCAGGTTTACCATAATGCAAAAGGCACATCGACAACGGGTACGAACAACACGACGGGTGGCGGTGCAACGTACCCCACGGCGCTGCGTCCTAACGAGCAATTCCTGGTGCCGGAACGCCTTCTTGTCGTGCTGGACATGGACGAGGGCACGCTGGCATTCTGCGCGGACGGGCACTACCTGGGTGTGGCGTTCCGGGGACTACGCGGCCGAACACTATATCCTGTCGTCTCGGCCGTCTGGGGACACGCTGAAATTACCATGCGGTATATTGGCGGGCTCGACCGTAAGTTCTCCCCTAATTGTCGTTCAACATTTTTCTCTCAAAACATTTTTTTCTAGATTCTATTTTTTTTTTTAGAAAATGAATTACGAAAGCTCATTTCATAGAAAAATATGTATGTGAGTTTGCGATTTTTTTTTTTTGTTATTTAAATAATACCTTGAAAGGTCCTAATTGACTCAATTTAACAAAGGGATAACACCTCTCTGTTAACACCTCCACATCTTTCTGTTAGTTGGGAATTTACCTTTTATTTAGAGTTCTTTTTTCTTTGTTAGAACAGCCTCTATTGCAGAATCGCCTATCAGCGATAGGCGATTGTTGTATTTTTCATCTTGATTAAAAAGTACTCGATAAGTTTCGATTAATTTGATTAATCAAGTGATTCACTCGGGTTACGTGATCCATTTGAATCACGTAACCCCAATTGTATATTACGTAAATATAAACCGCAGGATGTATGCTGGATCCTTGATGCATATTTCAGCCATAGCAAACCTGGGTACCCCGGATTGCGCTTCTTTTTGAGGTGAGGGCCGGGCAGTGACAGATTATGTGTTCTGCAGTCTCTTCCACTATTTTGCAGATGGGGCTATCGGTGATGCCCGGGGTGGTAAGGTGTCCGTTTGGTCTGCAGTGGTCTTTTTAAGTAATTTTGATAGAATTGCAATGTCAATTAACCTTCCTGCTGCCTAAACGACTTTATCCGGGCTATTTTTTTTTTATGTATTTTATTTTAATAACCCGCACTATTTTGAATAGCTTAATTAACTATACAAACAATTATGTCACTTGCAAAATATTTTTCATATAGCAGCCGAATAGGTACAGTTGTTTTTTTTTTAAGGTCAATTTTTTATTTTTTTGACATTTTTCAATTTTATATAACTGATTTATTTAAGGGGATTTACTTTGGGGGTGGGGGGCTTATATTGTAATATTTTTTTGATAATAACAATAAATAAATCTTGATCAATTTTAACATCGCCCATTAAACAATAATAATAATAATTTTACTAACAAACTAACGAAATGTTGATAATGCTCACATTTGGTAAAACTAATATTAGGTAACCAATTAATTATCATCTTTTCTTTTCAGCCGAGCCCCTTCCTTTGATGCAACTGTGCAGGCGCGCGATACGACAACGCGCAGGTGGCGCGCGGCTCGCGCGAGCCGCTCACACGCTGAGCTTACCGCCCGCGCTGACGGCATACCTGCTCTACCGGGGCGGTCACGCGCACTAGCGCACGCCACGTCGCCCCCAGGGTGACACGTACGTCACGCGTACGATCCACGGCACAGTCTATGTCATTTCTGGTGTGGATTTTAAGGGCCGACGCTTCTAGGCTTGCAGTGAGTGATATATGATTACGACCCGGGTGTGGTTTTAATGCATTGACTGCACTCAGTGCGATTGATTGTTCCGTTTGTTATTCCGATGAGTATTTTGTGTCTTATTTAATTACATTATAAACATTTTAATAACCATTGACAGATAGATTTACAATCTAGAAAATTAAAGTTCAAATCTGAGGTATTTTTTCATATATTAAAGGTGAGATTAGTGTATGTTTCGTAACTTTGACATAATTTTATACTTCTTAAAATAATTATGTTAACACAAACTGCACATCGAAATAATTAACCGAATCAGTATAAGACTATAAGAATACAGACATGCCACAAACACTGGGTGAGTGGAGGAAGACATTAAGTGGGATTGTCACATCAAAAAAACGTGTGCTACGAATCACCGGTACGATTGTTGCAATTTTGCAATCGACTACCTTACTCGGGTCTCTTTTGACGACGGCGGTTCCATTCGGCATCAAGCCTATGAAATTGGAGGTTTCACGGTTGAATTGCTTGTGAAGAATTCTCGGACGGCGCCGTTGAGTGTTTTGACATAGCGATTATTTTGCTTTTACGAATTTACTCAAATTGAACAATCTACCGTAAGGAGCGCATTTTTAAGACTGAAGCTATGTATGGAAAGCGAGTTGCAATATATGTGTATAAATGAGGTCCCTAAAAGATTGTTTTTTTTTAGTTTTAAATATACACATAACAATAATATACATTATATTGAATTTAGTGTCTTAAAGTGGAACATTCACAAAAGTGTTTTTTTTTTTCTTTCGTTTTACTTATAATTTTGTTTTGATGTTTTCTTAGCACAATCGAGATATATATTAATATACATAGTGTATAGAAAGAAGCATATTTTTCTGACTCAATTTAATATCTCATTTTATGTGTTGTAAACGACCTGTATTTGGTGTTAGCTTTATTAATATATTGTATACTTACATTTACGCTAGCTAGATTGACGGCTGCCAAATGTTGGCAGTCTAGAATATTGGCGCATGCTTGTGTTTAGACGCACATGTATATTTTTTATTTACACGTCATTTTTGTAATTTGGAAATTTAATTTTCACTTTTTCTTAACATGCAGGGTTTTTTTTTAAATTGATTTCATGCAAAAACTGAAGGCTGTGATGACAAAATACATGGTGTACTTACTTATTTGTTGATGATCTATATCAACGATCAAACATTAATCAAAAAAAATATTAGAAAAATGTTTGCCATTTACGAGAAAAGCGAATTCAAAATTTAATAGACATCGTTTTAATGTTTGAGAACGCATTGAGCGAAATCAGGTGGCGACAGCTCGCATGTTTTTTAATATTATTGTTTTTTTAGTATGATTTTTTATGTGAGACCGGTTTAGTCGTCGATATAGGTCAACACCCTAAAAGGATATCAGTGAAAATACATCCTGTACTCGATAATACCTTGTCCTTCATCTACATATCTACCAATAATTTAAACGAGGATTATTATTGTTTCAGAGTTGCACATTTATAAAAATTAAATCGAATAAATATCTGAAAGGGTTGAATTTGATATTTAAATTAATTTATACTCTTTAAAGGATACCAATTTGTTCTAATGGAAAACCATTTTTTAATCGTCCGTTAATGTTGTACAAATAGCCTGGGTCATTCCTTCTAAAAACAAAGCCAAAACTTTACAATTAACAATAATAATTTAGTTAATATATCATTTCAGCTGATGTTAAAAAGCATATATTTTTTTTACGACCCACCAAATGATGTCATAAGCTTATTTGGGAAAAAAAGCAAAAATGTAATGTAATTAAAGTAAAGTATAATGTAATATAAATTCATTTATTTGCAAAACTGTCAAAATTATCTTTTATAAAATGAAATTATCGCATTGTATATTTTTTGATTTAACCAAAAACTATAATGATTAAAATATTAACGAAAAGGTTAAAAAATCTGTTGCCATTTATATACATATAATAAGTTTTTTAAGACATATTTATAATATAAAATATCGTAAGTTACTAAATGCCTATAAAAGCCCTATTGTATTAAATTTGTGTGCGGCTAAAACATAAGACATCGTTGGTCGGACTTTTATAATCTGTTTGATAAATTTCTGGAATCTTCAAGTTGAAAGCGCTAACATAATAATAACGATAATTCAGATAAGCCTCGTTTACGATCCTCAGCTGATATGAGAGTAATATGAATATTGGGTATTGTTTAACGTTCACACCTTGAAGTTTTTGCTTGAAGTTAAACAATATGTATAGGGAATCCCATCTTAAATATTATATTTTTGAAGTGTGCGCGGGTAGCACATATTGCAATATTGCATTTTTATTACAAATGTATTGACTCTTTTAATATTTCGAAAGCTATTAAATTTTCTTTACTGTCACATATTTACGTGAGCGACGCTTTGCGAATAAGACTAATTTTTAGGTTAGGTGATACCAAGATCTGAAGCCAATATGCAATTAGCCTTGATTTTTCAGTCGACATTTTCTTTTATCCATTCTCTCTTTGATTTTACACGATTTTGAATATTTTTCAGTGTCATTTTTTTTTATAGCTTCATCCTCATATTAATAATAGCTTTACCTAAAATTTACGTATACATTTCGGAATTAACTTTAAAAGTATAATTCTTACTATTGCGTGATTTAGCCAAATAAAGTGTTTTTTTTATTCGATTTTTGTCTCTAGTTTTTATTGGAAAGACCTCTTTTTATTTTGTTATTAGCAGATAATGCGCTTCGTTTACGTAATAATTTTGTCCATGTATTTTTTAAATTTTCCTCGACTGTAATTATTATTATGACGGGCAGAATTAAGTTTGGCTTTTTAACTATTTATTTGTAGGGCAGTTTGCTTATGGAACATAATATTTTTTTATTTTAAATGAATCTTTATTGAAAGAACTGTTAGTTTATTTACGCTTTTTAATTTAAAGGGGCGGCACTTCTTCTGTCACTGTTCTTCTTGTATCCGCCAATTTCTTCAGCTTGTTTTTATAATAACTGCCTCGTGTATTATATTGTCTTAAAATCTATCAATTGCTTCCTTATTCTAGAAATCCACTGAAGAATATGTCTCAATTCAAAAGTTGCAAACTTCATTTTTTACAGACGTATATCAGTGTTGAAATATGTATTTATTTTATATTAGCATATATGCCTACATAAAAAAAAATCTGAATAAATTTGTACATTTTCCTGAATTCCGATTTTACTGAGTGACCACTAAATTATCTGTAAAAGCTTAATTCAATTAAATTTGTGAAAATTTAGGGTTAATTTGCATTTGTTTACTTTTTTCGCCGTAACTAGTCAATTTTAAATATTATCAGTGGATCTCCTTTGTAAAAAAACATTTTTGTGCATCATACAGGTAAATTTTCCCAGTAAAGGCAATAAAAATTGTTTTTTTTATAAAAAAAATGTTTCTCAACACTGGTCTAAATCGTTTGAATCTTTTGTAATGAATCTTCTTGTCTGATCAATGACTTTATGAGACAGCTCAGCGACAATACCCAGGTCCCGATTTCAGTGATACTAAAAGCAAGGGATTATGGTTCTTACTATTGTCTATTGTGACTGTTAAATACTTACAAAATAAGTCAAATGAGACTCTGGGTTCTTAAGAACTCCTTTGGACATTTCTAATACACCTTTCATGTAGTAATGTTAGTATGCTTTCTTGATTGTATGTATTTTATATGTTATTATCTGAATGTCTACAAAACGCAAAATGGC
The DNA here is from genome assembly GCA_020383195.1 of Neomicropteryx cornuta. NCBI lineage: Eukaryota > Metazoa > Arthropoda > Insecta > Lepidoptera > Micropterigidae > Neomicropteryx > Neomicropteryx cornuta. The sequence continues at coordinate 1,583,479 of JAHKQU010000030.1, forward strand.
ACGACGATGCACATTAGTAAATTTAGTCAGTTTATCAAAAATGAATGAATGACTAGAAATGTATTATTTTAAGTCAACGAGAAATCTCAGAGTAGTTCAAGTGGGCGTCGGCTATTAAATGTAGTGGCAAGCAGAAAAATTTTGAGTGCGTTTAATCTGTTATATGTTCTTTTTCGCAATCTCTAAAATCCATTACTGGAGTTATATAACTCGCTCTAAGTCAAATCTTCGTACGGCCGAGCGTTTCCATTTTCAGACGTTGGAACGGTATTGGTTACGATATACCGTCACAATTAACAACCTCTCAACCGAGCGAAAGGGCAGAGATTTTGTCATATCCGCTGTAGCTCGCTTACTGCGCTTCTATGCCATTAACTATTTCTATGGTGGAGTTAGAAGTAGACTATTTGTGCTCTATTCAATGTTCACACCAAGGTCATTTCTCGATGCAACATTGCCAGTTATTGCAAATGGCATTTTGTCCATCTCCCTTCATGGTTGGCTAAATGTTTTCATTTCTTTATAGTAGCTTTTTTAGTCAGCAATTTCACGATTTTATTTTTGTCATATGGCACATGCTATCACATGATCAACACAACACAACCTACAATCTTGCAACATAGTAGAATATTGATTATTCTCAATAGCATGAAATGGTGTGGTCGATTTGAACCCACTGCGGATAAACATGGAACCACTGCGTCAGAAACAGTATTTCTAACAGTCGTGCCATGAAATTAGATGGATTTTCACATAATCGGCATTGTATAAAACTAAAGTAAATTATATTGGTGGTATTTTTTTTATGATTAAAACTTGCAACTTAGAAGGGGCTTTGAAAACATGTTCTAAAGTATTAAATGCACTAATTTGAAGAAACTATTGAAATGTTAAAATAGATTTAAAATCTGTCTTGTAATCATATTTAAGTATAACTTCTTAATTCTCTCTTTGGCACTGCATTTAATAACCAATGCTAGAGCTTGGACTACAAAACTTGTAAATAGTTTCCTTTGACCATTATTTTTATTAATTAAAAATAAATAATAGAAATAGATTATTATTTTGTAAAATCACCCTCCCATTAGATTGTAAGACTAGATAATTGTTTCTTAACAAATGTTTTTAAAATATGCGGCCAACGCTGCAGAGTGCTTAAATTGATAAGTTTTTTTTAAGTTCATTGTAATGGAAGTTCCCACTGCTCTATATGATTATAATAATATTTACATATTTAAATAATTTTGTTACCTAATATAAAAGCCAATTTGGAATTTCATTTGACAAACATACTTTAATTTACTTAAGTAATTAACATGAAATATGGAAAATGACTTGATTTTATTTCATAGACTAATTTAATACATTCACTGTTATAAATAATTATTCATTTCAAATGGAAATTAAATTTACAGATAAATTTCTTTATGGCAATAATTCTAATTTACATTGTGAGTACATATTGCCCACAATCACAGATCAAAGAAGTACCTAGATGTGGTCTATTCCCCTGCCGTTATTCTTTGTGCTTGAAGGCCAAGACACGATGACACACACACAATATACAGTTCTAATGCTGTGCAAGAGAGAGCGGTTGACAGCTTGATCAGACTTGTGGCGGCGCCGCGGCATCTGAATCAGATCCACAATGCCGCTTCTAGGTACTTCTATGTTATGTGGAATTAAACCAAAAGTGGCATTAGTAGTTCTAATCCAATGTACTTGGGAACTATCCTGTACGAGACGTGTCGTCTGTCGGGCTCATTTTAAAAGGGTTGGGGTAGATGAAGGAGGCTGGAAAACATATCTTACAGATGTGTACATTCATTATGGTACAAAAGTCATACTCTTCTGATCCTACTTCCTACTTACTAAACATCCTTCATTACAGAATTACCCTGTAAATGAAAGTCAATTTACCAAATTATGTCCAACTGAGTAATGGTTTCTATTATAATAATTATTTCCAAGATTTGGGACTAAAAAATATTTTTTTGTTTTAACAACTACAGTAGAAACTTGATAATCTGGATGGATATGAAACAAGGCACAGCCGGATAATTACGGAGTCCAGATTGTAGTATGCTGTGTAGTATTTAGGCGTCTAATTTTGTGATACTTTTTATAGTTACTTCACCAGCCTTTACTAGCATTCAACCTACTTTAGATTTAGTGATTTCACGATGAAATAGCTTCTAGCTTTTTTGCAAATTAAATCTCCACTGATGGGCACATGTAGGCTTCGCAATTCATCTTTAGACCCTTCGGACCATCCGCTATCCTAAATTTGGTTTTTCACAACGGCGACTTCGGCAACCGACAACTTGTGCCTGCGGCACTCGGGAGAACTGAAAATAGTTGCGATAACCTAGAAATTCCACCGGCTTTGTACAGATATGTCTTTATTTTAAAAAAATCAAAAGATTCGATGTTCAAAAAATGTAAAAACCTTCACCTGTAAAACAACTCACCAAGGTTTCATCGCAATTGGATGAATGTTATAGGAGACCATATGGGACGAACAGACATACATTAATCTATTTTTATATACCTAGGAGATATAAGGAAAGTCTTCTTAAATTGGATTGTCTGACTTTAGCGTTTTGCGAATCTTAGGGCCGCTTTCGGTAGACGTCACAAACTTCATTATTATTTTCCAATTACATACCTTCGTGATTACGGGTATAGATTTCACCACCGTTGAAATGCGGGAGAATTCTCACTTTGTCTTTTATTGTTAACGTTGAGTGCTTATGCTGAGTCATTTCTTTGATAAACAGATCACAAGAGTCAAGTTATGTAGTTATGTACCAACTAATACATACTTAACATTTCTTATTCGCTTACCACATGCACATTTAGGGTTAGAAAGTTAGCGACTGAAATTCACAGATCTATTAGAGTACGTAAAACATGTTCGCGCAGAACGGTTCGATGAGTAGGTGTTACTGCTAGACTGGGCCAGGTAATATGGCCAGCGGCCGTGCCTGGCCCAGCCGTCTGGATTATTATTATCAAGGTCCTACTGTAATTGACACCAACATTTTTTTTACATTACATACCTATATATGAAAAAAAAAAACATTAAATTGTTTTTTAATAAACTATATTATTACTCCGAATAACACCAAAATAATTATACCTTGTAATTAGATAGGTTAAGCTAGTTAGTATTTTATAAATAAATAATCACGCTTATATAACAGATTTACAATAATGATGTCAGTATAAAAGTTAATTATTAAGGAACTTCCATTGCATTTGGCCAGCGTTTTATGCTTAATATTATAAATTAAACGTCGGATCGAAAATAATATGCTAGAGCCAGTGACCCTAAAGTTATTTTTAGGTAATTAGGATATAAATCTTACGCGTAAGTGAATCGTACTTTGCATGGATTGCTAGCGTACAGCCAAAGTATATTGATTAATCAACTCGACAGGCGGTCCATTCCCCAGCATCACAAAGCAGAATGGTAGAAACAGTAAAACTGTCTTCCTGATTCTATACTTTTTTTTTTCTTGTCTTTATTTGGCTTTTCTACGTCTATTTTCTCTTGTCCTGAGACATCAAAAATCTGGCTGATTGGGTATGGGAACAGGGTTTAGAGGATTAATCCTACTATCCTATTTAAACCATCTCCGTCCCATGGCTAACTGATCATATTGTGTCTATGTGTATACATATTATTATAGGCCATTTTATTAGTGCTCTTACTAGAAAAGAAGCGGACCTTTTATGCTCTTGTTCCATACAAAAGAATCCTCTCGTTGTGAATAAGTTCTGCATACTCGTACTGCTGGAAGCAGAATTTTACAAGTCCCTTACTCTGTAAACTTGATGAAATTATGCTCGCCTCGCTCGAGTTATTTCAATTTTGTATGGAATATTTTCTGTCATTTCTAAATTCAATCATATTATTTTGGCTACATTATTGATAATTAAAGAAATTGCAGTTTTGGTCGGATGAAAGACATGAAACATATTGCTTGAAACTATTAATCTAATACTCCCTATAGTTTGTTTTATTTTTCATGTCGTACTTTGTAAACCCTAAATCCAGTTCCAATTTCTAACCATAATAATTAAATATTATCAGTCAAATCTGCTGGTTACTCTTTGTTCCAATAGCAAGCTTTTCGTATAATTTACATATTGTGATTATTTTCAATGAAACATTCTAAATTTATTAAGCTACTGGGGCCAATTTATTGAAAGTACTACATACTAAACATTGCGTATTTCAAAAATATTTGAAATAGCTGACAGCTATTAATTTTTTGACCAATTTGTGTCCGTAAGTTGCCAGATTGCCGTAAGTATAGTCTGTTCACCAAGAAGAAAATTTTCTTGTAAGCAAACACCACGTGCACTTAGTTCGTTGTTTATACTAAAAGTAAAAAATGTATCCGTCCATCTCTATTTATGAAAGAAGCGCAAATAGGGCATCTCAATGTCTTATCTAGGATTTCTCTCTGCCCAATTAGCGAAAACAATAAGAGAAAAAAAAAGAAGTGTCACCCATTGTGTCGCTATAAATCGTACCTAGTAGAATGCACGCTAGTGCCCGTTCACGAGACGTGTCGGTCGGTGCGGGCAAAAGGAAGGATATTTCAACCACGGTTAACTGTACGTGCGTTTTCGTTTACAAGAAAAAAAACTAGGCAAATCTCATCTAAGTGACAAACGCGCCAGATGTTTTTATTTTTACAGAATGGAATCATGCATACTATAAATAATTATTTGTATATTGCGATAGACTAACTTACATACAAATTTGTTTCTATGCCATTAATTACTGCACAATATCTAAAATTAATTATTTTGTTCAGATTATTTTCTAATTGCCCCCCGTAGCTCTGTTTTAAAAATAAAGCCTTCTTTCAATAGGGCTGTGAACATAAAAAAGAATGGCATAAAAGAAACTGTAATATCGATTTGATATGTGTAACATTTTTGACATTAAATATTTACATAATATAAGAAACAAAGTGTTTTATGTTTATAACTACCGTTAAATTAGATTATTGTAGTAAGTACCTACCTACTATTGAAGAGATGATTGTATTTTTAATTGATTTCTTATTTTTTGAACAATGTGCCTGCATGTCGAGAGTGTCACACATTTCAAAATAATTTTATTTTGCAGTTTTCACAAAATTTCTCTGAAATTCTTCGTAGTTAAGGCTTTTCTGATTATATCATTTCCCCGTATTTGTAGGAGTTTGTCAGTAAATGCATTTGAACAATTCCGTGCAATAATAATATAATTATCGGAGTCAGTCCACATTTTGATAGTAATTATGTTTAATTTATAATTATGAAGGTCCTTCGACGTTTCATTTAGACTCGCTTCGTTCATGGTAAGTGCGTTTTATAACAATTTTTCTTCTCCTTTTGTTTAATTCTATTTTAAAGTTGTATTTTTTAGTTTTCATCTGAAGAGCATTATTATTTGTATTGAAATAGTTTATTTTATGTGGACATTATGTTTTTGTCCTTTCAGGTGTGTGTAATGACGTAAATAAATATTTTCATTTTATTTTATGTTCCTCGAAATATTAATTAATTTTGTTTCAACAATAAGTTATATTTTTACATTTTTCATAAGATTTGCAAACATTTTCATATTATAAAATGTCATTGAGTCTGGTCATAGTTTTGTTCTCTTATGTCGCTCTGTATTTGATCGAATTTATTAGTTGATGTTTGTAGGAAACTTATTATTAAACTATTTGGATGAGTCCGTTAGTTTCATTTATCAATTAGTATCAATTAAAATTAAACTCCCTTAGGAGCAAAGTGGCATAACTACAGTACAGCTATTTGGGAAGAGAGGCGCAACCTGGCAACATATTGTATTTTTCTGCGGAAGTACATTTTTGAGACAGACGTGCCCGCACCGTGGACTAACACAGTTGAACCCTACTAATTTCACACGGGTGTTTCTTTGCATTCAAGTGGATGGCTGCAGTTTCCGCCAGCTCTCCGACAATGCAGTCGGCAATCGCCGATCACCCGTGCCGTTGACCAGGCATCACAAATGGGCTGCACGTGTGATCTTCTCGAGTCGCATCTTGTTCGAATGTCTGTCTGCTATTTAACACATTGACTGCCAACTACGAGATAACTAGTAGATTGCATTCTTTTCTAGGACGCCAACTACGAGTTATCTTGTCCTGTGTTTACTTGCCATTTTCGTGCAGTACGATTAAACTCGAAATATATCAGTGCTAATATCGATAGATGGCTTCTGGGAAAAGAACAGAAAATTTATTAAAAAACGAACAAAAAATTACGAATTAGAGTTTTTAATAATATAATGTGATTAAATCAAATTGTCATTTTAGGCCAGATTTCTGAAATTTGTTGTGGCAGTCAACGTGTTAAGATGTACATCGACAATAATTAATTTGATACAGATATATTGAAATACAACAATACTTGTTCGCTGAAATCCATCTTGAAATTGATTTCACTACAGCGCAGTTGCAACAACGGCAAGCAGAAGCATGCAGAAGGCATGATTGCTCTCGCCGTATTTTGGAGATTCTCAAAAAAAAAACAGTTACAAATATCGAATGCATTTTTTCATTAAAATAGTCTAAATGTTAAAATAATTGGCAATTTGGGACTATTGTGTTTTAATAAAAAAAAATGTAATTTTAATGTAGATATTTTTTTTTGTTTTTTTTAAACATTGTTTTGAGAAAAGGAAAATAAAAAAAACTAATGTAAGGTAACTAAATGTAATGTTTCGTAAACAAAATATTCTAGTAAATGAGCGTCATGATTTATAAAATTACCTTACCGATTAATCGGTAATGCGAAAGAGTTCTCGCAAAACAGAGAGTTAAAAAATTCACAGTGAGAAATGGTGAGAATCATTTTAAAACAAATAAAATAACCCCAATATTGGGTAAAAAAATAATATTTCAATGGTTCAAATTAAGAATATTATTATTCAAAAGTGCAATCATTTTAACTTTTTTCATTTTATAAATCATGACGCTCATTTACTAGAATATTTTGTTTACGAAACATTACATTTAGTTACCTTACATTAGTTTTTTTTATTTTCCTTTTCTCAAAACAATGTTTTTGGAACATAACACTTTTATTTTTGCCGAGGTATATATACAACATTTAACAATACCTAATATAATATTGTTTATACTTATTGTTTATTAGACGCCACTGGAATAAGAGAAAACAATTGCAGCCATAGAGCATAACGCATATGTGGTTGCAGCATATTTTTTGATGTGATGTGTCAGCATAACCTCAAAACAAGTTAACGGTTGTTTGACAAATAAAAGGAGTTTAATTTTGACGTGGTAATCAAGAAGGCCTCACCAATGGGCCCTACTTATCGCTCGGGACATATAGCCGCCTTCTTCTAATGGAGCCGTGGAGTAGCGTTTATAGCGTGCAACAAAATCACTCCCAGTGTGTGTCAAATGTCTTTATTATTCACTTTAATATTATAAAGGTAGTAAATATGAGAAAGGGTAGGAAAAATATGAAATGAAATACATCTTAATAGTTTTTTTCTTTTTAAATTAAATAAAAATATTTTTAAAGAAAAATGGGTTTTTTAGAAATGTTAAGGCTTTGGAACCCGCATATGGTCATACCATTTTTAACGGTTTTATTACCACCATCCCCCTGACTTTAGGACAGGCACATTTGGCCTGCTTGAGTAGGACCCAAAATAGTTGGGTCTAATACCTAGGTCAGCAATTATTTAAAATAATAAAAAAAAATACAGAATTTTCAGAAAAATACTGCACTCCATTTTTTTTACAACAATTTACAATATTTTAACAAATTTTATTATTGAATGGCAGAGGAGAATGGTAGGCAGCTATAAAAGTTAAATTGAATTTAGAACACGAATTGAAATATTGTCTTGTCACTCTTTATAATATTAATTTGCTCTAACTAATTTTAGGACCATAAAATATCTTCTAAAAATTTGATTTTCATTAAAAAGTAATTTATCGTTTCTTAATATCATCAGTTCTTTTGTTTTGTTAGCGTACAGACGGTTCACAGTAATGAAAATTAACAAAATTAAATGTTTTGTAAGTATTAGGCTTAGTTAACTGGCATTGTTCATTAATTTCAGTGTTTTTTTTTTTATTTTAATGTTCTTGATTTCAGAATGAAAATACGCCCGACAGTTTATTACTGAATCGAGCTAATCCTAAAAATATGGTCTTAAAGAAGTGGTTAGGAAATTCGTTGCCAATTTATAGCCAGAATGGGCATAACATCAAGGTTCAAAATGGTGACAAACTTCCGGATCGCCAACGTTTGCCTCTCAACATGGTTTTTTCTGACATTATCACTAGGAGCGATTTGAGAAATAGCTACAAAGCAAACTGTGTAAGATCTTTTAGCGATAAACAGAACATCAAACTCCCTTTATTTAAAAAGAAAGTTTACCTTGAGGAATCGTACATAAGGCCAGATGGCCTTCCATTTCATGTCAAAAATATGCTTGAAACCTTTGAATCGGATTCAGATGTGCAACAAAGAGCGAGAATTGAATATGATGCAAATGATAGGTGCCGGTTTTTAAAAGAAGGCTTTCGTGATGCAGATACTTTAGAAGTCATAAATATAATTTATGAAGAGACAATGATTCAATAAAATAAATGTTATTTGGTCCAATTGAAACGCGCTTGCGATTTAACTAAAATATCAAGATTTTAATTATGAACCAGAATAAGATCAACTATATTTAATAAATTTAGTATTATATGCAAGTAATTTAAATGCCTAATAAATATTAAAAAAATAAACTTATTCAACGTGTTTTATTGTGGAGACCAAATATTTTTTTTTATTACTTAATTATAATATTTTGGAGCTAGCTCCGATGATGAGGAAAAAAAAATAATGCCTAACAGCTTGCAGCCTACGCTTAAAAATAGCCTTGGAAAATGGAAAAAGGTTAAATACTGACCTATGAATAGCATTCCACTGGCGAATTGTTTTGGAAAGAAAAGAATTGAGTCCAATGTTTGGTTTTTTCAAGATGGGTAGTCATTACGACCAAAATAGGAATGCTTGGAGAGTAGGGAACTTAAAGCAGACCGGGCAATTGAATATAAACGTTTATACATACCAATCCTGGACAAGGTAAAGGTCGAGATAACAGCAAAACTACAACAAAAACAGTTTTTGTAGATTAAAAAAAAAAAAAATACTGGGACTGGCTAACCTTCAACTATTAAGAATTTTATTTCCTGACCCATGTTTAAAGCCAGTACTGAGTTTAATAAAAATGCTTTTAACTGTCACACCTAGTTGGTATAAAATATATCTTAATTATAATGTATAAATTATAGCTCTACTCTGATCACACCACACCTTTGTTAATTTAATAGGCATCTCATATTATAAATTAGTATGGTCTGAACCCGGGAAAAGTGTTATAGTTCTCTTATCGTTTTATTTCAATTACTATTTCATTGTGATTATATTTTGACATTTTAAGGTATCTATATATTAAATAATATACATTTTAGACATTAGTTTAACTCTACTGTAACTTTTCTTACAGGATCAACTAAATAGACTCAGATAGTGATACCATCGCATTTATCCCTATTAAAATTGAAGACAAAGGTATCAAATATAGGCAGTATCAAAGCCTTGCTGAAATATGTTGCAGATCTCCGTAAATGTATGTCGTCTGCGGAGTTGAAGATGGCCACTCTATAAATATGTTTCTAATTTATTTATTTTTTTATCTTTATTAGGGAAAGAAAACAGTTACATAAAAAACAATAATAATAAATGAAAACCATAAAAACAATGGTACCAACTTATAAGTATAAAATAAAACCAATTTCCAGATATTTTTTATTTAAGATAAAACACATTTTGTAAATGGGTTAATTATATGCTAAAAGTTTATATACGCTTTTGCAGTAAGATAGTCAATATGTTTTATTATACAGCATCTTAATATTTAAAACAACTCCAAAACCCTTACTTAATACGGTTGGTTGACTGAATAGTCTACAAGGACTAGCCTGCAAAATTGTAACCAGAGCCATGTGCTCGACCCCGACTGCGGCACTGGAAGCCCTGCTAAACTTGACGCCGCTCCACTTACAAGTGGAAAAAGAGGCGATGGCGGGCAAACATGTTGAACGGTGCAAAGAATTGGCTCTCGAGTACTGTCAAAAGACTCAAGAACCAAACAATGCTCAACCCAGTAATGGAAATGATCACAGACAATCTGACAACCGAATACAACTTCATCAGAGCTATAACCATGGAAATACCAGATAGAACCAAATGGAACAATAAAGGACCCCAAAGCCAAGAAGAATGAAGCCAAAGAACTCATAGTAGGATTCTCGCAAAAAAGACTCTCGGAGCTACTGAAGTTAAGCCGAAACCAACTAAGGATCCTAACCAGAACCTTAACAGGCCACTGCAAGCTGAATTAACATCTGCACAAATTAAGCCTATCAACCAACAACAGGTGCAGACTTTGCCAAGAAAGCCTAGAAACCCCATTACACCTACTGGGGGAATGTGGGCCCCTCATTTACAAAAGGTACCAGCTTCTAGGCAACCATCTCCTCAAGCCACAAGAGATTTAAAAAGATACTTAACTTTATCTACAGTACGGGACTAGAGGGTGAACTATAAATGGATTTAAAAGTACAATAGTTCTGAAAAGGACACGGTACACGGGGGCAAACCCCCACATCCACTAACATACACAAATGTGATATTTAAGTAATACATTATACAATTTTACTATATTTATTTATTTATTTATTCTTATACACCAAAATACATACATTACAGGACAGTAGTAACAGTTCAATGGCAATTAATGTAACCAACAAGCGACCGGCACCTACTGCACTGATGTTCCCTGCCTTCTTAACTAGACGCCGTCTGTACCAAAGAAGGCAGTGACCGACGATTTTTGTTAATTGAAATTATTTCGGTATTAACTGAAAGGAAAACTTTTTCCCATTTTTTAACCATTCACTTCTCATTCATTCTACGTCATATCCGTTACATTTTCACTTTTTTTCTTAATTTTGTTTCTTTTTAAATTATTTTTTTAAAAAGATCGTTGTTTTTGACAATTTACTGGAAACTCTACGAAACATAGCACTTGGACTTCATAAAACATACTTTGACATCCGGACACAATATTACTAATATGTGAAAGTAATACAAACACGCTCACAGCTTTCACACATGTTTAATAATAAAATTATCACACAGAAATAGTTGTATTGCTGTGTATATATTTATGAATATATTTCGATAAGATAACTCTCAGAACGCGATCCTCCAACCACCTCCGACGCGCGCTATCCATCCAACCGTCACCTGCCTTTTTTTCTGGCCTCATATAAGCACCCATATTTGACCGTTTCTTAAGTATGTAATGATCAAGATAATTCGGAATCCAGCCCAGCGAAAAGCAGCCCCAATAATTTGACGCCGGACCCACGCCTTTTATTTGCTACTTTTCATTTTGCTACATTATTAACGCTTCAATTAATTTCTTGCCTATTTTTTAAATAATTTGTTTAATGTTATAGTTGACAATCTTTTTTTTATTATTTGTTACTTGAAAGTGCTGAAAATCATTTCCTATGAAAGTTATTTACTTGAAAAAAAGAAGAAGATTAATTTTGGTTTTGACGTTTTGTCCGGCTCTGAAGTGACTGTTCTGCTGTTGAGTGCTGTGATAATAACCTCAAAAACTCGTATCTTTTATTTATAATTCTGTACTTACTTTATTCGAGTTAAACATTGTTTCGCTTTTCAAATAAAGCCTAACCGTAATAATGTCAAGATTAACATTTCTTTTGTCGCTAACTTCGCAATATATACAGAAAAGAAGCATATCACTTTCAGCGCCTAGAGAGTCGAAACGTAACTTCAGAAAATTTCTGTTATACAACAAGAGAGGCAACAGAATCTTCAAGGAAAATCGAACAAAGAATACAGATCCAGATTTAGCGATCGACAAGCGCGGCTGCAAAGACGTAGGCTACAGCTTAAATGGTAGATTCGTCTTGGTCCCCGAAATGATTCCAGAATTGATTGTGCCCGATTTGAAAGACTGCAAATTGAAACCTTACGTGTCGTACAAGGCGCCGGACATTGTTCAGACGAAATTTACAGCCGAGCAATTATTTGCAGTTGTGTATGCGGAGAAAATTAAGAAGGACTTTAAAGAAAACAAGCTGGACGCAGATGGAAATTCGCTAGATCCATCAGATGAAGAAAAAATGACTCCGGAGGAAGCATCCATAAAAGCGAAACAAACTGGATCAGATATCTTTGAGAAAAAACGAGAGGAATGGGTAGCCGTAAACGAAGCAAAGGCTTTGGAGGAAACAATGAAGTTCTGGCCTAAGAAATAGTTAAATTGGGTTAAACCTCTTTCTGGCCAAGGTGCTGATTATACCAGCTAAAAGTGTAGTTTTGCAAGTTTTCATAAGTATATAAAATGCATAACCGATTTTGTCATAGCCTACTAAATTTGCGAGATAAGGGTCTGTTTTCCTACCAAGACCTGAGATATAAAAAGTAAAAACACTCCTCTATAACCATGTCATTTTCAGTAAATATTTCAAAACAATCATGTTAAAATTATAAACATGTTTTTTTAAGGTTCAATCAACCACGATTATATTTTTATGCCATATGGCAACACAGGCAAAAGTACAGTTCAGCTCTTTTATTTTATCAGTAAGGTTTTTTTATTTACCTAATACTTTTTTTGTTTTCCATAATAAAGACCTACATAATGATTTTGTCCACGATCATTTAAAATATTATTATAATATTAAATATTATTTATTTCATAAAAATAATAATCACTTTAATTAAATTACTATACCTAAATGGCATTGCCATTGTATTTATGAATAATAAATTATTTATTAGAAGCGAAAGGAGTGTTGCTGCCCCTTATAAAAGATTTACAGAACAAAATAATACTTTGAAGACTTTCTCCTTTGGTAACTGAAGTAATGTCAGTAACTGACTGTTGATGAATTAGGGGATGTTTTTAGCGTCTTTCCAGCAAGGTATAGAGGGACATTAACACATTCCGCTCCGAATGAAAAACCCGTGGTTACAGCGATGCCGCGAACGGAATATCCCACGATATTGTAAACAACACATGCTGGCCGGCCACACATTTTTTAGATTCAATTAATATAATATTGACATGCCTTCGTAAATAAAACTCGAATTATTTATCGCCAAAGCCACCAAAACACTTTCAATTCATTCGCGCAATTAAAACTGAAACAATCCCAATGGTAAAATAATATTGATTCTGTTTGTTAAAATTATCCTATAACTAAACGACAATTACCATTTTGTGACATACTGTTTTTGTATGAATACATATGTCCCATCAAGCTTAGCTAAATTAAACAACTGTTAGATTAATTAATATAATGATATCTCAAACCACTTAGGCATCAGGAAGAGCCCCCTTAAGAGCAGTAAATAGTTATGGCGGTATTTATATCTAGCTTGTTCGTTATAAGATGCACCACAGCCACCATGCTGTTCTTTCACCGTGCTCTTCAGAGCATGTTGAAAGAAAATAAGGATCAGAGCTGTCGATGATTTGTTCCGATGAACCAGGTTGCTTAGGTCTGGGAGTTTGCAGAAATGTCTTAATAATTTGCCCATATCTGGAGTAGAATAACATTCTCATACAGAGCCAGCGGGAAACAACATATCCACGTTAGTCCTCATTTTAGTGCACTAAAGAATGAATCCACTTTATTTTGTCAGATTTTGGTTTTTGTCTCAAACCTAGCCTTGCAGCGCTGTGAGGCATAGTGCCACTTTTGTTATTCGTGGCACTATGCACAGCGGCTGGTAAAGCAGTAATAGAAGCTTAAATTTAGGCTAAAGCATTGTGCCTTAATGTACCGAAGGGTCTTTGAGTATTGCCAGTCGTCAGTAAATGTCATTCAAGAAAGCTGTTTGAGTACCTACTTAAGAAATCAAATTTTATATGCTTGTTTTTTTGCCACTGATCTTTTTTTCTTTTTCTTTAACTAAATTCTTATTTGAAAGTTTTCAACAATTGTTATGCTGTTTTCCGAATATTTCAACACAGTTATGCTGTTTTTTTTTATATAAAATTAATTAAAAGTATTTGAAGGCGGATTAGTTTTGTTAGATTATTTTGCTAAACGATTTTCATTCACTTCCGGCCCCATTATTCTCAGATTTTTCAGAATAAAACCTTGATTGGTAGGTCGTTCTGCAGTTGCCATGTTTCTGTATGTTTCGGTATGATCGGCTTGCGAGTACATGTCTCAAGCGTGATTAGGCAGAAAGTACTATTACTCATTTTTAAAGGCGGCCAGATGATAACCATACTGCTAAAAATATCTAAGTGCAAACCTAACCATTTTTGAAAAATAATTGTTAAGACTAAGTTCATCTTAATTATTTTAAGCGCATAGTTAACTAAGTTAATTTGTTTGTAGACAGACTAAGAGAAGTTGGTAGCGATGAAGTGTTAAAAACTGTCACTGTGCTGATTTAAAGCCGCAATGTCCAATTAGTAATCCAATGGTTATCCCATGTAAAAGAGACGAAGATTAAAAGCGGCGCCTTATCGCTGTCCACAAGGGAGACTAAATATCATACATTTTTAACCTATTTGGGTATTGTGGCATTTGGCAGTTGGTGTGGTTTTTCGCTTTTTTCTGGTTGATTTAAATTGTGCCACATACCAAATTTTGATGCATATAATGGAAGAAATGTGCCAGAAGTAACATTCCACATGTTTGACATGTTTTAACGGGAATTTTTGAGATTATTTTCCTGTACTGTAAGTTTTCTATTATTCTTGGGCACTAAATTAAAACTTGCTCGTAATAAATATTAAATAAACCCTTTATTACTTTAGTATAAATTCTTAGATAATACGCGTAGGTATGTGATTTTTATGAAGCCGAACTTATAAGCGAACTCGAGAAGGTAAATTCAAAGCTTTTAAATCTAAAAACAGCATCTCTTTTATCCCTAGTACTATTTTGGCTACCTCTGTTCAGAATGTGAAGCTGCTCGAACACATAAGACTAAATAAATAATATTAAATAAAAGATTATTTATTAAATAAAACATTTTTATTATATTTAATACTACTTATTACAATACGTGGACATAATGCAAAGACTAACACTTACTTGTGTACTTGAATTAAAAATATTACATTTTTTATTTGATGGATAATTGAATGAAGATGTTGTAACTGGTGATAACAATTTTTTTCAAAAAACATTTTTCATAACAATGATAACAATTTTCAAAAAACACAGCGTGAGTTTGAAACGAGCAAGATTTTTTATTTAAAAACCAAATCTTTATCTGTTTGTCGCAATCAACTTTTGAATTGCATCTCTAAGGCTTCGATTAAATAATGGAATGGACACCGGCAGAATTTGTGCCTTTTGCTTGGAGGATTCATACGATGGCCAGGTTGTTGGAAAGCAGAGCATTGTTAAACTGTCTTTTTCATAGAGAAATTGAAGTTGCAGCAATAAAGTTGTAATTGGAAAGAAGGAAGCCATTTAGTGATAATTATATTACCTAACCTAAAATTATTTCTGCCCCTCTGATTAACAAAGATTCAATTATGGCTAAATAGAAAATATGTCAATTTAATAAAAAATATTTTAAGAGCAAAAAATTGATTCAAAATGCCGTTGCCTCCGGCTGTTGCATTACTACATGTAGGATTTTCAACATTTATTTATAACCAAAAACGATTATCTGACAGTTATGGCATTGGTCAATTTCAGTGATTGTTCTAAAAGTTCAGTAAATTGGTATGGCAAGTAAAAAAAAGAAATGTTTTTCTCGTAAAAACACATGTCGTGCCCCGGACACCACTTAATAGTCTGAAGGCTTATCGAAGAGTGCCTGGGACTGGGGATGTGCGTGGTTGTGATACGTAACACAAAGCAAATGAAATCAAATGCACCTGAGCAATACTTTTTTTTTACTTATGAGGTTGTTTCACAAAAGTTTTAGGTGTTTTTTTTTATGTATGTATGAAAACAAGTTATATATGTTCGGTTGTTGATAATCACATGCTGTGGTTTTTTCTCGCGCAGTTGAATTTTTGTTTCGACTCACATTCGCTGTGTGATCATCGCCGAAACATCGGTATTAAATAGTTCTGTACACACGTTATGTAAAACCAGAAAAATTGTTTTTATAATACAAAGTCTAAATTCATTATTTGATGTTCAAAAAAAAAAAAAAAAGTGACCAGACTCCATATTCCATATAGGTACAGTAAATTCTAGAGCCAAAATCAAGGGATGGTGAGGAAGTGTAAAAAGATCACACAATTACAAATTTGTGTTGACTGCTTATCTATTGAAGCCACGGCCCCGCTTAGCGTTGCCTCGTGCCCCACTGCTGCGACCTCTTTTCCCACCCCAGGGCCCTTGAAGGGAGGCACCTCTTCCCCTTGCGGCACCTCTGGTCATACCGCCTCTATTCGGACCATGATTGAAATCAGCAGCATAAGATTCATTGTCATAGCTGTCCTGTGTATAGTCTTCCTGCGGAGGATAATTGTAGCCATCATAGTTATTGTAGTCTCCTTGATCATAATCGTCTTCCATTCCCTTGCCCCCATAATATCCCGACTGTTCTTGAGGATATTCCGATTGCTTCTCTTCGTATACATTATCCCGACGTTTCAGATACATTTGACTGTTACTCTGCATTCCCTGGTTATGCATATTAGGCGGTGGTAAATTCATCATGTGCATATTACTTTGTTGGTTGTGCATCATATGAATTCCCACTTGTTGGTTATTCATCAGTTGCATCCCAGGCTGCTGCCCGGCCAAATGCTGCATGCCCATGTGCTGTCCACTGAGCGCCAATTGCTGCGCGAGCAACTGCTGCTGTTGCTGCAACTGTTGATGCTGCTGCAACTGTTGATGCTGCTGCAACGTGTTGCTAACGTCCACTCCCTGAATTGGCAAAGCTTGAGTGAATGCGCTCAACTGCTGGTTCTGCATCTGAATCTGAGAGGTGACGTTGTTGATGGAGAGCGCGCTCAGTAGATTCTGTCCGGCGGCACTCTGGACGAGTCTCAAGATGGCGCTCGCCGAATCTTCGCTCGATGGTCCTGATGAAATATTTGCCTGGGATATCTGTAACATAAAAACAACTCATAACTGCTGTATTATATTTTGTATGATATTTATCCTATGATCCCCTTTGTATTAGTAACGTCTCGCGTCTCGTAACGTAATAATATTTCATTTTTTCTGCAACTTCCTTTTGGCTGCTCTTAGAACAGGTTTTTTTAACCTAGTTAGAGTAGCCATGTTACTTCAGAGCAACAATAAATGACTGGTGTTTAATTTGTCTATATTATATTAATTTAATTCATTCAGTGTTATTATATCATTTATTGTTGTAACATCTTATTGTACCATATTGAATAAAATAAATAAAATAAATAAATAAATAAACTGCAGTTTCAAGCTCATAACTTTATCTAATTACAAAATTTGTTTTTTATAAACAGTGAAAATCAGTTATTAATCACCTTTAAGTGACAGTATAAATGCCGGTAGGTATCAACATATTATTTCAGAAAATCTTATTAAAAAAAAGCATGTTGCTATGAATGTATTTTAAATAAAAATTCAGTAAATAAAATGAAAAACTAAAAATGTAAATAGTGTGCGTAATGTGTCTTGTCAAGTTATATGCAATGAAGCTATTTTCGAAATTCATAAATTACAGATGGCACTCTTTGCCGCGGGCGGAATTTTATATATTTCTTATCTTTTTCAACTTTGAAATTTTTTTCTTTAGTACATTTTTTAGAGTAAATATCCAAAGTATATTCTAGAGAAGTTCATAAGCTATTCAAAATAGTGCAGGTTATCAAGATAACATACATAATTTTTATAAAATAAGCATTTTACTAAGCACCCGAAATTAGGCCATTTTTTGAAAATCTTTATGGACAGTCTGCAGCTGTTTTTCTTATAGGGCTTGGACTGGAGATAGCTATGTTAATACACAGGTAGAAAAGTTCTGGGCCTAACAGCGAAAGACAATGTTTTTGTAGACGTTTATTTCTATTTTTCAATATAATCCCTCGAACCTCAACACACTTTTCATATTGTCTGTTTAATGCGAAGCGCCGGCTTAGCAACTCTGGTACAACGATAACAATAATAATTTAGCAATTAGCGAGAAACGGAATTTGTGTTAGTGACGCCAATCGAAATCATGTCATCATAAGACGGCACACCATACTGAATTTAGGTACCGACGTAGTCGCTAGACGCCCCACTTAACGACATCGCTTCATGCTACCCGGGATGCAGGATGGCAGGGGAGATGCTCATCTGCGGAGCGCTTTTAGAAGTATATTTTATAAGTTAGTATTTAAAGATCATTCCTCCGCCTTGATCTTACTTCATTTAGAATCATAATGTATATGTTACCGTAGCAGCCGGCTTCTGGAGAGTTCCGAGTAAGCTGGCCAGAAGTGCTGCTGCATTGCCCTGCTGTGTTACCGTGGTCTCCTTACTTGGTCCCGCTTTCACCGTTTCCGATTCCTTTAGTTGGTTCTCATTGACTTGTTTTTCAGCCGATTTGAACACCTGAATAAATAATTAACTATTGAAAAAAAAGGCAGTTTAAAAGCATAACCTATGTAGATATTGACAAACAGCATTCGGTTGGTTTGACTCATTCTTTGGTTGAACAGTTTGTCTGAGTGGTTGTAACTATTTCCTAGGCCACATTTTAAGTGTTGCAATTGGACAATATGGACCTTATTCCAGCCATCAAGATGTTTGACCTTAAAGTACTAGTTTACTACTCCTGTTTGTTGACATAAAATTATTGGGCAAGGGCAATTATACATTCAACGGGTATTATAACACCTCCGTAATAATAAAGAGATATACAAAATACTTACTGTGGCCGTTTCAGGATAAATACATTTAAATTACCTTGAAACACGCTAAGTTAAATCATTATACATCATTGTTGGGGACAAGGGTTCTTTTGAAAAAAAAAGGCAGTTGAAAATTAGCTTACCTCATCGAAGTTATAATCATCATCGTCGTCGCTATCAACCTTAACTGTTTTGATTTCTGTTTTGGGTGTGCTGTCATCGAAAGGCGGAGACTTATTTCCAGGGATTGGATTAGAGCCCGTGAGACCGCGCAGCGCCAATGGGCTGATGGCTCGTCCTGCAAAGCACCACGTGAAATTGTCAAAACAATGTACATATTGTAAAAAATTGAGGATGTAAAAATAATTTCAGGACTTTTAGGCCGAATGTGCCTGTCCCGGATTCAGGGGAGATGGTGGGTGTTTGCACAGCGGAACTTGTAAATGTCCGTCAAGGGCATATATACCTAGGCTGCCTTGGCCAAGCTGTGATTAAATATGAAGCATTTCATTGTTTTTCAATCATCATTAAATTGATTATGGTATAAGTCTGTTTGTGTTAAAATATGGCTGGCGAGCTCAGCTGAATCCGCAAACAATTAAAACAGGACAAAAAAAAACACCTTATAAGTTTATTTTAAAAAATAAAATTACTTTAATTAATATTTTATCTTTAATATTTAATAGCTATTATATTTCATATCATTATCATTAATTACTTCCAATCAATTCACAAACATCAAAATAGCTCGATAGATAAATTACTCTGACAAATGAAGACTTCTGGCCAGATGTTTTTTTGTTTAAACAATGCTCACCAACAACAAACAAACAGCTATTCTTATCCATAAATAGGCTCATAGAATTGTAGCTTTAGGAAGATAGCACTATGTTAAAAATATATTTTTGTAACTGTTGGACAAATTCACCGAATAAAAAATAATGTCATGTCAACGGTGATAACGCATATCATGTACTACATAAATATCAATTTTTTTCATTTCTTACCTTTTAGACGTGCAATCCATCCATAAATTTCATTACTGCCTCACAGATAAATATTGCATAGACTAATCAAAACTTCTATCAGTGAGTACCAACTGCTAAGCGTTTGGGTTTACACTCAATTAAAAAAGTATAAAATAAATATATCGATGAAAATAGAATGTTTCCCGGAAAAATTGATCCTGGCGGATTTCCAGCTTATGCCACCCCCAATATTGACTAATTTTTGAGGTTTGAATTCGAAGAAATATAGTAGACTTTGTTACCTTTGCTTAGTGACAGTGTGCAGCTGAGTTATCGGCCATTTTGAGATTAATAAACTTTGGTGATACACCATAAACGTGATACACCATACCGACTATTAGACTTTGTGTACTTTACAAAACTATATTAGGACAAAGTACTTTAATCTTTGAATACTTTATTCGATTACTATTACGATACTTCATTATAATAATTATTACATTAAATATTTCAAAAACTAAAATAAATCATATTTTTCACCATTACATAGGTACATAGCTCTACCTAGCTAGGCAGTACCCATGGTAAGGTAAACCATTATAATTTTGAAAAATATTTAAATAAAATGGAGAGGTTTAGCAATAATTGCTGTTTTTCACTGCTCCTCGGTTGAAAGGTACACGGAAATATAAAATTTCATTAAATTAAATAAAATAAAAAGTGTACGCTTACGTCGTTTTGTTCAATTTTTATGACATTTTAATGTTCTCTAAGCGTAAAAACTAAAATTAAATGTTTAAAAAAAAATCTTATGAATGGATTATGCATCAGCGTAGGTCACTTTTCTTACAAATATTTAGAAATTCTTAGAAATATTGTAGAGAATTTCCATTTGCAGGATAATTTCTTTTTAAATTGAAAGAATCTCCATCGGAAAGTTTCCGAATGTTGAAGGAAGTCTACAGAGATGATGTCATGTCACATGTGCACATGTTTGAGTGGCATAAAAGGTTTAACGACATACACAAAAAGTCTAGAGAATATGGAGTACAATGTACCTTAAAGACAGACGAAAACTGTCCTCTATCCCCTATTATATCCCTTACCCTACCCCCTGTATGTATATCCCCTAAAATACTCTGTAGGGTAGTCTTTTAATGTGGATTAACAATGGATAGATTATATGTGCAGATAATTTACCTACAATAACATTTCCCATTTATCATTTATTCTTTATTTAATCTTAGCACATATACAGAATGTCCCAAACCCTCACTGATAAAAAAACCACCTAATTGGCCCTGCGATTTCAAATATGATTCACAAAAACGGCATATTAAAATTCATCATGGTTTCAGACAAAAAAAAATTGAAAACTTTATGTGATAATATTAAACTGTTGTTGTAATACGAATGCCAGCTGTTTGTCCGCTCGCAATGCGTAGGTCGTTGAAGGCTATGAATATAGATCGAATGTTGTGACACCGAAAGCAATTTACACCAGCGCTTAAATAAAAATAATAAATTTGGGGATAATTTATTTTCGCATTCTTTCTAAATAATTTCAACATAAACACCACCTAAGTCTTTGCAAATGGCCTCGGGAAACAAAATACAAAATATTTGAACATAATTCATATTAAAGAGGACAGGTGTTAGTTAAAAATGTATTTTTATAAAACCCAGTTCTGGGTTTAAATGGATACCCTACGTTGAGGAACTCTTTTGTACTTTTTTATTTGGCTTCATATGCAATGCTATTTAAATATTTAATTGTGTTGAACAGGCTATATGCCACCAAATAAACTAATTAATTTACAATATGTTTTTCATACGTAAGAGTCCTTGGGCAGACTCGCGCGTTACCTGCCGATCAGGCATCAGACGTGTAATTAATCAAATCCTTTAACAGCTTTTGTCAGTGTAACACTAGTTGGTCCGACTGTGTTACTGTCTCAACAGCTGCTTTGCGCACTAAGCGTTTGTGATGACCCGAGAGTAGCATTGCAGTGAGGTTAACAGTAACCAACCAAACATCCTAACTTGTTTCCTATCTATACACAGATGAGCCTACTCTCTTGGCAGCTGTCGACTCCAAGGCGAAGACATTTTTTGTTTTTTCAAAAGAAGCGAGCAGTCTAACCTGGACATAGGCCTTTTCCAGTTAAGCTGGTAATTACGTCACTAATATGGTGTACGGCACCTCCCGTGAAAAACCCAATTGTTGAATTAATAAATCCAACACAGCCATTATGCATAACTTGTTTTACCATTCGGAAGGTACACAACGCCGAGTAAAGAAATCAAGTTTACTTACGAAAATTTTGTGTAATCATATAATTAATGTCTGGTTTCCATTTAATGCCGTAGTGAGTTAATTAGAAAGAAACACTTAAGAAATAAAATAACTTTACACTTATATCTTTGGTGACATAAATAAATGTATGCCCATATTGCTCTCATGGAGAGAAATCTGATTCAAAATATCACACTAGGTTCGATTCGGAAGAATCTTATAGCATTTTTTTTTTATTAAAAATTTCAGTCATTAAGAAAATGACTTACCTTTGTCTGTTTTATCATCGTTTAACGAATCCGGCGAGACAAACTTTCTTAGTTTCTCAACCCTTTTAGGCTCCTTCGCTTCGAGTTTCTTGAGGTAAGCAATCAAACCCCTCTGCTCATCACTGGACAGATCCCTGAAAATTTGACGTTTTCCCATGCGTTAGTAAAAATACAGAGTTATATTATTAAAAAATGCATTTCAATGCGAAATTTGCACACAAGCCTATCGGTTAAATCAAAAGTATACTTACGATTTCAGATTTTGAATGAAATTGGTTTAAAATCTTGAAGTAAACATACCACAGGATTCCTCTTGGACAGATTTGCAGTTAACAGCACTAATTACATATCTAGAGAATTTGGTAGTAGACAATAAATTAGTACTTAAAAATGTCGGCAACTGCGTTAGTTATCAATTAGAAAATAATTAAATGATAAATTTAACCCTAAAAGTACAACAAAGTCATATCTGTATGTTAGTTTTTTTTACCTTCAGGTCCATAATTCACTTCGCTACTGTTATTGATAATAGTGTAGTTAAACGTTTATTCTTTATTTCGAATTGAAACCCAGCCCTGCAAAGAAATGTCCTCTTCATGGCACGGTCTTTAGTGTTTGTCAGAAAATTTGTGTAATGACTTCTGGTTATGTTGTCTGGCTGATGCAGTGTGTGAAATCTCGAGGTGATCATAGCACTCCATAAACATTCCCATAATTAATTGAGCTAGTGTTGAATAACATTCTGTTTACGTTGCTCTGTCCACTGCATATCCTTAAAAGTTATCCTTCACAGCACATCTATTTCTTGGTATTTTAGAGCTAGACTAAACCAGTCTTAAAAGCAAGTTTAAATTTTGATTTTTTCAATGTATTTTTTTTTAAAACCCTGCAAATTACATACAATGGTAAGCGACGTACAGGGGGGATAATCATGCCATTTTTAGTTCTTCAAGTTCACCACTTCGTGGACGTATACGGTTGAAGTAAAGTGCATAAGCCTTCTTTCGTTCACTGTCTTTCTTGCTTTCGTAAGGCTATTAACCTCATTGATGTATCATATGATGTATCAACAGCATAACTCTCAACATCGGCAGACAAATATAGAAAGGACAAAGCAATTAGAATGAAGCAACACCAGGGAGCAGAAAGTCCATCGATTATATCTTCAAATTATGGAAGCAAGCCACATATCCTGAAGAGTAGTTAGACTGAAAAAACTTGCAATGGGTTTGTCTGTTTGTTTTTTTGCCTGTCAAAGATATAATTGTAGCTAAGTTTTTCATTTTTTACATTCAATGTGACAAATATCTTGAATTTTTACATTTTCTTGCATCCATTTTCAAACAATCCAATAATCCACCAGTACCACTTCACCTTTAGGTATAAAATATGTATCATAAACTTATAAATACAATCACTATAAATCACAATATACAAAACAGCACATTCTCACAGACACTGAAAGGTTTGACCAGTTTAAGTGAACTATAATTTCAACGATAGTTAACTAAATCTGGCCGACTGACACTCCTAAAAACGAACAAAAAAATAAAACATAGTATCACGAAGTATTATATAATGGGCATTTTATATAAAAGGAAGCAACTGTGTAAAATTACTCAATCAACTCACTTGAAGTTCTGCAAGAGGGTCTGTAGGTCCGAGTCTGAAAGGCCATCCATAGCATCCGGTGAACCCTCCTTTTCCTTATTCAAGTCCAAGTCTGCTTTCTTCATCTCCACATTTTGGACGGGTGCCCTAAAAATATGTACAATTGATGCGTTCTCTTTATACACTAATATTCCACACGATGCTGGATTAAAAGCATAAAATAAAAACAAACTCAATGAACAAAAATTTTTTTCTAAACACCACCTATTTTCCTGGTGTTGAAAAATTAAATTCAATTTTAAAAGACTTCAAGAGATTATTTAATAATCTCTAATAATCCAAATTGGAAAAATATACTCGATTGTCCCCGTATATTGTCTTACGTCCTCCCAATTTACGTAATATTTTAAATAAAAATAAAACGTTTAGCAACCAACCAAATAAAATATTACTATAAACGGGGTTGAACTCGTAAGAACTCGTTGTAAAACATGCAAAATTATTGTAAGAGACGATAAATTTTCAAGCCCGAACAATAAAAATACATATAAAATTACCACAAACGTAACGTGCATCACCAGAAACGTTGTATATCAGCTTCTATTTAAGTTTTGTGATGCGTTTTATGTTGGTGAGACTACGACGCCATTAAACATTAGAATTAATAATCATAGATTATCCTGTACCAAATTACTTTCCGCTTTACCCGTTCCAATTCACGCGAGAACTCACGGCAAGGATTTCGATGCTCGCTTTAATGTAAAAGTTTTGAAGTCTTTGCCCGCGAAATTGATTTAAAGACGTGGGAACTCTCTCATATTTGGGTTTTGGGCGCTTGCAGATCTGTAGGTCTAAATAGACAAGAACTTAAGAACATTTAACGCGTGATGATAGATATATTTTTTTAAGAAATTAGTTTCATTTCGTAATACTGATTGATTTATCCAGCAAAACTGCAATTATATAATAATAATTGTAGTGGTTTCAGCTGAAAATGCGATTTTCGAAATTTATTAAAATTACATTTTAAACGTCACCTTTCATATATTTTCTGACGACGCCGAATAGCGAAAGCTTAGAAATATTTTATCATCAAATCTATATATTTATATATTATTGTAAATTATATTATCATTTATGCTACATAAATAATGGGGTTAGTTATTATTATTATCTTAATAACTCACTTGGCATTATCGTCATATGCTGATCGAAGAAGTTGCAGGGCCGATGCAGCGGGCTCGGCTTCCTTTACAATCGGAGCAGCCGTAATGATACTGGCAGCTGAGGAAGTCTTCGCTTTCGATGCTTTTGCAGCACCCATTACAGCCTCTAAAATTAGAAATAAATATTCAATTCAATCTCTAAAACCAAGCAGATCAACCAAGAGTAAATCCTAATTATTTCACCACTTTTTAAAAAAACTTATCTTTACTATGGCTTCTTGTAATCTTTACAAAGGATTTTTTTTTCCATTACTAGAGGCGTTGTTTTTTAGTTGATACATAGTTATTAATTTTCACTTTATTGGATGCTTTTTAGCTCTATGTATACGAAGCTACTATCCCCGTCCTTTGGCCGTCCGTCCGTCTATTGCATCGTTCAACTCGCAAAGTACAAATGCGAAAGAGTTCAATTTTTGTGTGTAGATTGATATTTTTGAAAAACAACTATAACTGTTTAGACCACATCGGAGGCTGGTTGAATAATATAAATATCGTAATGATTTGGCAGAAAAGATATCCCGTTGCAGGTTAGTATAAAAAAATAAGTGTTTTGGAAGCGACGCTCAGTAGTTTCATATTTGAAATAGACGGATGAGGAATAATGGTGTATGGTGTGAAGGATGGTGTGGCTGGTCGAAGAAGGGGTTTGAAAAATATGGTTACGCATTGTATTTGAAATATCATATTCGAATTTATAAAATATGTGAGCATGGCTGTTGGGAAACTTGATATGTATTAATTATTACTGGCCAGTAAAAATTAATACAAACAGAAAGAAAGATGCAAATAGAAAGATGTAAAATAATGTTCAGTGCCACACACTAATTATTATAAATTGAAATATTATGTCCGTGTTTCATTACTAGCCGTGTCAAAATTTAAATAAAAAAAACTAAAATGATGTTAAAATTTAAGATAAATTGAAAAAAATTTATGAAAATACCACCGTATGTTTATTTTATTCTACTCAGACCTAAAAAATAACCCACTGTTGCCTCTATGGCCAATCCATAACGCACATTGAATGAACTAAAAGGGCACAAATGGAGATAGGAAATGAAGCAACCCATCACAAGTTAACATTTTAGTCACCATTTTTAACGCTTCATTACCACCATCTCCCCTGACTCTAGTACAGGCATTTTTGGCCTAGTTGAGTAGGGCCCAAAATAATTATATATGACCTAGGTCATAAAAATTATTAAAAAAAAAAAGTTGGTACCACAGGCGCAAGTAGACTGGGGGAAAGATGCCGTAAATGACGCCTATAGGACCTAGCAGTAAGACGTCTAGTTCTGGTTAAATAATTTACTTCTATCAAATAATGTATAGAGACAGTTGATGGTGGACATGGTTGAAGTATGGTTATAATTGAAAGCCATATTTAATTAGAGGCTCTATGTAGGTTTTATAGATTAAGAGCATTAGCTGAGTTAACTTATAAAAGGCTTTAGTAATAACATTATTAAATACATAGATTATAAGATTATTAAAAAAATTTTTTTTACTCGCCTACAAGCATCGCTAATTCCTGTGGGGTGACATTTTTCTTGCCCCTCGCTACCAAAGCGGATGCAATTTGAGACGCCACAGCAGCTTTGTCCTTTGCATCTATACCAGAGGCCTGTGGATGAGAAAACATCTTGTTTCACGGTTTGTGTATTGCTAATAACAGATTTTAAACCCAGAAATTTATTCGTTATTACCGTTTGCTAAAATAAAATATAAAAACAAGAACAAAAATATTAAAATATGTATACTCGAGAGTCCATAATATAACTTTGTGCCTGTATTTTTGAATTTTGGGACTGTCCTTGTAGTTTCTCCCTGCTATCCAGACTTTCACCTGATTGAACATGCAAAAAATCAGTGGTGTGCAGGTTAATGCCAATGACCTAAACTTGTGTTTTTGCATTTGTGAACAGGAATTGTCTATTGAAAATCTTCACAACCATGAACCCTTATCATTGACCGTTTTTAATTTATTTATCGTATGGTTTGTCTTGTCAGAAAAACGCTATTAATCTCAGTATTGACATGCGAGGCAAGCAGACCGCAAGTCTGTAATCTCATGCGTGTTTGTGTGTCCTATTACTTAACTCAGTCGTAAGTGTTAAGAAAAGTGCTGTTAAATATTCTTAACTACGAGATATAACCTCTCAAATTTTAACCAGCTGGAGATCAAACTAATTCCAGGTCCAGTTTATGACTTGTAAATCTCCATAATGTGTTTACAAAATAATAATTTTTTTGCTAAGTGAGAGTGTCAGTGCGTTTCAAAATCATCAAAGTTCCATGGACATTTTGTAAATTTCATTGGATTTTTTTTTCATTGTAAAGTTTATGATAATGAATACATTATCTTCTGACCTAACCGGCAGTTAGTCCCAACCGACGCATCTCGGTGTTTACGAAGGTAATGGTCTCTTCATACGTCAAAAATCTGTCCTCCGAGGGCAAATTTTAGCTTAGAAAAAAAAAATGATTTAATATGTGACAAATACGTTCTTTGGATATATTCATAGCCTCTGCTATCTAACTTTAATTTGACGGTTGTCTAGTAACATTTGGTCAACTTGAGTGTGTTAGCGTGTGGTTGTAGTTTCTGGACGTAACGAACGTTATCGTCACCCAAGCTGGTACGGCCAAGTTTAAATTCAGCTGCCCAAAATTTCACGGTGGTAAATGATGTGCAAAGTCCCCATACACACTATCCAAATCGTCTTTAATTTGCGTAAGTGCCTTTCAAAAACAAATATCTAATGACAGCTTGATGTTTGATTTTTTCCATTTTCACAAAAAACGATTGTCAAACAACTGCGCATTCAAAATTTTGATGAGTACCGTTTCAACGCATGCGCAAACACACTCCCCCACTTTTGTTGATAATTGCTGCCATCTTCATGTTGAGGTTGGAAACTTTCCAGACAATTTTCGTATATCTACAAATAAATGCTTTACTACACCAAGACAATTGGCGAAGTGTCGCTGCAGCCCTAAGCTTGACCGAGTGATAAGAGAAATGAAGAAAGTAAGTAGATACCAAGTTGGCAAGCTTGTCGGATGTAGCCCTGATGAGTACGGGGCTGCTGGTCCTGGGTTTGGGAGCAAGCCGTGACGCATGCAGCATGGCCGCTGACCGTGTAACGGCGCTGCGTGCCGCTCCCACAGCCGTTTTGTCCACCAAACCAGCTTGAAGCTGACCTTTCAGTTTCTCCTGAAATTTATTTTTCTTTTTTTACAATATGCAGAAAGATTTTTATTAGGTAAAAATAATTATTAATGTAGAATTATAGCTATGTACGATGGAGTATGTCATAAAAGTCATGAGTATGTCATTTTTAATTAAATGTGTAGCAAAACTAACAAATAGGACTGCCAACTTAAACATGGTAAAAATTGGTTAAATAGACTGTTTATTCGAACTTGATTTGATTTTACATTTCACACAAACTCTCTAAGCAAATTAAATGTTGGTAAATAAAGCAGAATTTAGTGAGAGCATACCTTCACTGTATCTAGGAGGATAGAATGGTCTTCGTCCTGGAAGAGCTTCTCAGAGGAGTTTGGTTTGGACTTCTCCATCTTGAGAGCTTCAGTCAGAAGGTCTACCACCTTGGGTCCGAGGCTGCCGAGATAGTTTTCCAGAGCAGAGAGGAGTCGAAGGAGAGACACGGGATCATCATCCACAGGAGGTGGACCACCGAATCCATATCTTTCCTGATGATCAATAATCTTTCAATACTCTTATCTACTTAAATGGATTAAGTATCCATCGTCTGAATTAATTGAACAAGTGATTAAACATTCTTAGAGAACACAATCTGATCATTTCTCCCCACAAAAGTAATTGTTGGAACTCTTTTTTGTGGATATAGTGGAAAATAGTACTGGATATTGTTTTATCTCATAATTACCTTAGTTAATATAGAATGAAAAGGGTAAATTTTTACTTCGTCTAAAAGTAGCTTCAAAAAACCTGTATTTCTACATACATTTTATCAAAACTTTTGGCGTCAAGAAAATAAGACATCTTATTGACAGAAATCAAGAAAATAAATTATAGAGACACAGTTTAATTTATAAAGATGCAAATTAAACCTAATTCTGTTTATTAAGTTGATTTATGATTTTGTGACGCACCGTTTTGGTTGAAATATATACTATGACTCATGCTTAGCTAAACTGAACAGCCGTTAGATGAAATAGCCAGTCATGCTATTTGAGCAAGGCAGTTTATTTTATTCTCGATAAAGAGTCTGTTATGAACGCTACGGATGAAAAAAAAATCGTCTTCACAATGAGCCGATAATGTAACCTCTTCTTTCCTATAAAGGCGTACTCTTTCCATTTTCTTCTTTTCATTATTCCGTCTGCCCTGGTCCAGCTGTTGAAAATCCGGTGAGATTGACCTAAGGCTGCGCTCATCCCAAGATGAAAGAGACTCATCTTTTTCAGCTTCACTGTAAAAAAATAAATTTCATCATACAAAACATTTCCACCAATTTAATTAGGAACCAAGAGTCCAGGTGGTACGAAGAGACACAACAATCTGCACAGGTTGCACAAATTTAAATCTGAAGTCCTGAAAATTGACACCGGAATTACAGCTCGGAGGTGGACCTGTCTTCAGCACATGTTGAAGATTGTATGTTCTTACATTTGGCCTGAATTATTTACTCCTTTGCCTCACAATCAACCTGCATATCAATAACTAGCAGATCCGACTAGTATGTCAATCTCATATGCCCTGCAAAAATCAATTTCTTTAACAACCCTTCTCTCAGCTCTTCGGGCCTGTACATTTTACTTTACTTTCTGATAAGCCCTTCTACCTCCTTTATATTGTTTTAATCTTTAACCTTTTTATACCTCTAATAGTTTGGTCAGCGTTTCGTCTGAAATGTTGAAATAAGAGAGATAAACCAGTTCATCATCTATATAAACTTATTATCATCTATAAAAAAGTTATATATAAACATTTTAATTAATTTATTAGTTACCATAGATAATATTATTACTCAGCACCATTGACTCTAACATGCTAAAAAACTAATTTGTAAGTTAATCTTAAAATTTTACCTAGTTTCCTACATTCAATGATAAGGGTGTATTTTAATTTACTTTGGTTTTTTCAGAGGGTTGATCAAAATCGACAACCAAACTGGTCTCATGAAAAAATAAAAAATCAAAATAATTATATTATAAATACACGCAGAACGGTCCTCGTTACTAGGACCAAAGGAAAAAACAATACAACTTGTATTTTAGAACTGGCAATATTTTCATTGGATAAGAAGCTGTTATGGATATTTTTAACCAAAAAACAGTTGTGGTGGCACAATAACAAATTTGACCACAGCGACCTGCCTCAAACTGTTACTTACATCTTCATTTCTGTATCACTGACATCGACAACTCCTTTAGGCGGCGAGGCATTTCTTCCGTGGCTAACGGACGGAGCACGAACCGTGATGGAGGAGGATCGTCGCTGAACAGGCGAACGAGAACGCTGATCAATGGGCGAACGGGAACGCCGATCAATTGGCGAACGGGAACGGTTTCTTGTAATCATCGGAGAATCTATGCGGCTTTCCAATATGCGCCGGCTCTGTAAGTTATGCTGCGGCGAAGGCGACCTATGCCTGTAACATTTTTATTAGTTTGAAAATTTTTATGAAAAGGTGACTGACATTGAACGTCTTACTTAGCCTTTTTAACTATGTGTGTGATATGACCATTCCATTTTAGGTTGTTGCTCCAAAATAGAGGCCTCGAGATCTTTTTGTGACTTTTTGTGACCACCTTAACAGAAATATTATCCAATCTCTCTTTTCTCGCGCTTTAGTTCAACTTTTAATGCTTAGGGTAAAGCTCAGAGTACCTCCGACTGCACAAAGTTTTTTTTTAGATTTAAAATGTCAGTAAAGGTATATCAAATATCAGCTAAGATTTTATTTGAATAAAATATTACTAAAAATAGCTATAATTTGTTTATAAAACAACAATGACAATGATATGAATAACAAACAACATAACAAACGGAATATCTTGAAAAAACAGGAATGGCTATGACACTCTGTAGCTATCATATAATATCAACTGCTTCTATACATTATTTAGTAGTAGTAAATTATTCAACCAGAAACTGACGTCTTACAGCTGCCTACAGGGATCTTCCCATCTAAAATATTAAACTTTTTACGCCATTACCTGTATGTCTACAACATCTGTTGGATAACCACAATAAATAAATAAATAGGTATATAAATAAATAAATAAAAGAACACAGACATAATATTTTAATTTATAATAATTATAACTTTTACATATTTCTATTTTGCGCTCATAGATAAATTTATATTAATTTATACTGGCCACTAATAAATAATACGTCCCAACAGCCATGCTATCATATTTTCAAAATTCAAATATGATACAAATATCGCTGCGCAGGGGCGCTGCGATGTATCAAAATCTCAAGTTTCATTCTTCGGTACTAAAAATGTGTTGACTGTAATGTTAAATATCCATATTATCCGACCAGCTTTCGGTGTGATCTAAACGACTATGGTTGTTTTTTGAGAGTATCTCTTTCGGATTTGTACTTTTCGTGTTAAAAGTTGCAACGGACAGACGGCCAAAGGACGGGGATAGTAGCTTTTCATACACAAATGTATGCATAGAAGCTAAAATAGCTTCCAGAAATAATTTGATCGCATTGAAAATATTAGAGGGTGTAATGACCATTCTTTGGACATTTTGAAATAGTTTAATAAGATATGGAAAAAAAACCGTACAATTATATGCTTTGATTGGAATGTTAGTACACTTACTTTTAGGATAGACCTTGCATATACATATACACTAATACTATACATTGGAAACAGTTTATAAATATGTTTTTAATACCTGCTGGGAGATCTCGGTATGTCAATCTTGAGACGACGACTAATGACCGCCTTCTTGTCTCTAATGGAGTCATCAAATAGCTCCTTCATCCGATTAGTCCAATAAACCACCCACTCGGATTTGAAATCGTGCTTTGATGCATCTTTTCCTTCTGAAAATTTTTCAAAATATGTTACAAAGTAAACAAACATATGTTTGTATGTTTAAATGCAAATAAATGTGTTTTTTTCTAAATTGGCAATAGCAATCCGCGTGTCTACTACCATAACCATACTATGCGGCGTTAAAAGCATAGTGAAAACTGTTTAAACTACTCAGAGTTAATATCACGAAGAATCTTCAATGAAAGGAGCAAACCACTGCAATTGTCCAGAAATGCATTTTAAGACTATCACTCGAATTTCAGAATACTACGTATGAATATGATTTAGAATTAATAAATAACAAGTAAGAGCTTCGACTCACTAACAAGATAAAGACTTGTATATGAGCTGACTACCTAGCTGAGGGAGGAGGTGCCAAGTCCGAGAGCGCGGTAAAACAAGCCTGAAAGTACTGTCTTCGATTATGAAAACTAAACCGTGAGAAAGGAATTTATAAATCGTCTCAAGACGGTTTATTATTGACGTCATGTCTGTGATTTGCACACAGAAAAAATGCTTTTGTCTTTCGAGAAGGAATTTACGACCTAATTATTTCTATTTGTCTCTGAGGTCAATGTAAAACTTCCAGTTAAACTGGGCATGAGAACTGTGGAGTTGGCGAAGTCGCAGGTGAAAGAAATGCTTATGTTACTAACTCGTGGCAACGACCATCAGTGATGGATCTTACTCTAAAGATATTTTTTCTCAACATTATCCGAGAAACTATCTGTTATCCGAGAAATTATCTGTTTAGTATAATAAATCCAAAATATTTCTTATGTCAAATGTAGCACAGTGGATTTTCTCCTTCCTTGGTGTAGTACAGAATAGTCTCGACAATCCGAATAGTGAAAAAAGGCCCATACTCGGACTAAAGGAGCGTTCGGATTATAGTAAGTAAACTATAATTAAGGTAAAATATCATTAATAAAACAATGGTTTGGTAAGGTTTTGTCTACAATCAAAACCTATATTATACACGTGGCCCTATTAAAAAAACACGCAGTTTGAGCTGTCTTTAGAGACAGCGCAGTGCGCGGGTGACATCGCGCGAAATTTAAATGAAATACATTTGGTATGAAATTATTTCACACCTATTTACATATTATGAGTTTACGGCCATTGAGACATAAAAAATGTAACCAATACACAATGTAATGTGAACTTTATCTCCATCAGAGCTGTGGATAATTGGAATCGGCTACCACAGGAAGTGGTGGACGCTATAAGTGTAAACCAGTTCAAGAACCGCCTTGATAAATTTCTTGAATCAGGCAAATCGCTAGTAACTGTGAATAAGATATGAGCATATCAGCTAAATAGGTGCTTGCTCAACAAACAATAATAATAATAATAATAATATGTTTGGATCGGGGTATAGGTTGTTTTAAGAAATACTGTGGACTGTGGTCTGACCGTGCACCCCTTGCAAAATTGAGATAAACAAATTAAAAACAGGTAGGATTTTTGATTGTGCGAACGGAACTGTACATGTGATCTGTAACTGTCTAGCATACACCACAAAAAAAAGCACAATCTGTGGTGCACACGACCTTGCTCTTGCCGAAATCAGCAGAAACACATAATCTATCCTGCAGCTCGTTTAGGAAACGGAATGGCTGCGGCTTAAGAGTTCCTTAATGTTTATAACATAATATTGAATCTTATAAACAATGTCATTGGTAATAGACGGTTTTAACAATAAAAATAATATTGGTTTGAATGTGTAAAAAAAAAACAAATCATACCAGCTTGAAGTTCCTTGTACCTTCTGCTCCAAAATTTCTTCCATTCATCAGGATATAAAGGATGTTTTTCTGGATTTTTTTCATGGTAAGATAGTTGAGTTTCTAACATATTGATGAAAGATTCGAGTTCTTTTCTACAAAAAGACAAACCACACAACATATTACAATATCATCCATCAAAGGCAAGCATCTGAACGAGCGATTAAAAGTTAAAATGACTCATTCTGAATAGTTTCTAACATAATACCGGGTAAACTAAAAGGCAGCAGTATCCTTTTAAGGAGTGATTCTGTGGAGGAATATTTTTTATTTAAGAAGTTTTCATATAACTAACAAAAAAAATACAAATACTCTATTAAACGTTTGGTAGTATTGTTGTGTTCCTGACCTATCCAATTGACCTACATTACAATATTTGCGCGAAAGAGACTACCCGTCATTCACTTTCACTTTCCAACTTTCCGTAGTACATTTTTTTTAGGTAAACTTTATACAAAGTTGAGGTAATTTTTTTATGAAAATAGTAAATTATGACAAAATTCAAGTTTACTTTTTTAATATCGAGGAAAAGTTCAGGAAAATACTTTTACTAGAAAGATAAATTACTAATAAGCACGAAACAAAAAAAAAAAAGTTGAAAAATTGATCATTTTTTATTCATGATTTTTTATGTAAGACGGGGTAAGTATTTTCAAAAAAGTGGTTGTAAGTGGTATAACTTCTAAACCATTGAGAATTGGTAGATCATGTTTATAATAACTTTGATTGCAAATGACCTCCTCTATCACCTGATTTCGTTTGATCCACCACTTATGGGACACCCTGTATATATATAGAAGCTAAAAGCCATAACTACTGAACTGCATAAAAACAAGCTTACCTATAGAGCTCAAGCTTGTGCTCAATGTTGGAGTTACGCTTTTTGGGGTGGGGTGGATCTTCGTTGCCGTTCCTTCTATGACGCTCGCCCCTTGGACTGCGTTCTCTACTCCGATGCAAATCCCTGTCTCTGCACATTCATAAAATATTTTTTATTAATGGAGTATGGGACCTCAAGGCTAGGGATTTAATCTACTAAAATCACACAAGTAAGTCATAGAAACGTAAAATATAAAATCTTTCAACTGTGTTTCGGCTCCCTCCCCCTCTTTATTATAACCTCTAAATGCAGACAATGATTTCTTAAGAGGCTGCACACTTTTCCTATATCTTTTTACTAATTGATGTTAAGGTTACTTTATCTATATACAGAATGTATTTATATTCACTGATGTCCTTTTAAGGGGTGATATAGATCAAAAATCAAACATTAATGAGCGAAAAATATTGGAAAAATGTTTCTTAATACGAGAAAAACAACTTCAAAATTGTTTTAATTTTGAGAAGGAGGTTGAACGCACAGAGAGAGATCGGGACTGCCTCGCGCCCTTGAACCCTTAGATCAAACCCTTGAAAGGAAACAGTGAATACACCTGTATATACAAATGAACGTGTGTGTAATTATAACTCGGCCGAATTAGCTACTTAGTTTTTTTTAATATTTGTAATAGTTTGGAGATAGTTTTTAGATAAAGAAAAAGTTTTTAGGTTGCCCGGGAAATAGGAAAATTTGGGAAAAACTGAAAGTGTATTCTACATCTCCGTAACAATCATCAAAGCCACCTGCATAGAATAGGACAGTAGACAGGTAATGGCCCGAAGGGCCTAGAGCTGGGGAGTGAAGCGACCCATCCCGAGTGCCGCCCTCAAAGTTTGCAAGGCAT
Source organism: Neomicropteryx cornuta (assembly GCA_020383195.1). Taxonomy (NCBI): domain Eukaryota; kingdom Metazoa; phylum Arthropoda; class Insecta; order Lepidoptera; family Micropterigidae; genus Neomicropteryx; species Neomicropteryx cornuta. The sequence continues at coordinate 1,619,406 of JAHKQU010000030.1, forward strand.
AGTTGCCAACTCGAAGAGAAGCGCGGGGTAGAACAGCTAGTATAATAATAAAAAATGTCAAGTACAATTATTTGTTAGGGATCGGAATGAGTCAGCAACAGTTGTTGTTGTACAACAGTCGCGAAACGCAATTTCTGGCCTTAACTAGCATAAAAAAAAAAATCCAGTAATGATTTTCTTCCATAAAGCATATTGATGTTAGAAATTTGAAAAAATATTTTGTCATTCATCGTACAATCAGCTCATATATGATGTCGCAGAATGACCTTTATTTCATAAAACAATACATTTTATTATATGCCAGCCCAGACCCGGCTTCAGGTTTATCGGGCTGAAAAAAACATGTCACACCTATCTACATAGCTCCTGCCCCACCCATCAATCTTAACTCAAAGGCGGTGCTCCGGCTTTGAACAGCGGCGTCCACCAGTTGCTCTCTACCAATAAATCTGTCAACATCTACTTTGCGGTTCATTGTTCAGTAGTTGCATGCGTGACATTATATAGGTACCAGGTGATCTTTAACAAAACAGACTAACAATATCAGGAAAAAAATACTCTCTCATATTAATATTTTTTTATAATAAATCTCTATGAAGAAAATTATGCTGAAGCAGTTGGTGTGACCTGTAGTTTTCTCCGGAGGGACCAAATTCAGGAGTACAAAATATAGGTCTGGGGCCTGATAACGATATTTACCTGCTGTCTTCTCTGCTTTTCGTGCCAAGATCACTGATCAAGAACCTTAGGTCGCCTTGGGGTAGGTTCTGGTCCCTCACAGTCTCTAGGCGGTTCACTCGGGCAGTTACTTTGCCTCTTAACCAATCCACATGGCGGTGTTCGTAGCGGCTGCTGCCACCACTGCACAAACAATATACAATATGATAGACAAATAATATAATACAGTTTCAACTTATAGAGAATTCAAGCATGATTTATTTTATTTTATATAGACTAGCAGCTTCAAGCTGACCAGTGTATTTCCCGTATTGAGTGCATTTAATACTGTTTTTAGTTTTTGTTTTTTAAGTATTTGTTTAATTTGTTTTTAAAACTGTTAATTGAACTTTTTATCACGTCAAGGTCATTAATGTACCGTTTTTATGATTATAAACTGTAGTTTAATTATTATTAATGATGGAGTGGAAGTGTGGCTCTCCGAGACCACACCCGGTACTCCACTATAAAGGTCGCGACAGGTAAAATAATAGGCAGGCGTAGTGCGCGAGCGGCGAGTTTATTGAGACTGTTTGATACTTCGCGCTTCGACCATACCGCGGTCGAGCGCTGACCATAGACAATGTGTTGTCTATGTTTAGGGGAATATGAATGATGTGCGTATGGCAACATTGCCACGCTACATAGCACTTATCACTTCCTGAGGTAGTTCATGCCAAGAGTTTACCGTTTAGACAAGAAATGCTTTCTTAGGTTTGAATTACAATTATTCTTGATTAGCTTCAAAGAGTATCCACGGAGTCTGTATTTATTGAGAAAATTGACCAATTTTTTTTTTTTTTTATTGAGAAATCATGTTGGCCGATGAATACAAGTCTATAACCTTCCTAACTAGGTAAGAGTTACCTGTTCTAAGGAAGGTTATATATGAAGTGTTACAGTGAGCATACAAGAGACCAGCGCAAAACCCTGTGAAAATATAAAAATTAACTAAGGCACAAATATACACACCCACACACATCAATACAATTTAAGTGTTAACACTTACTATACTTATTAAATAAATGAATAAACAATTTTTAAATATATAGTTAAATAAATATTCGAAATAAGTAAGTAAATATTCAATATAAAATAGTGTTATACTACATATAGTATAGTAACATATATTTATATATAGTAAAGTAGTGATCATTCCCAGTGCCCTCTATCATTCGATCTTGTCTTCATAGCTTTAGTGCACTGTATATTAATTATTTTATTTTGCCAAACATACTACTTTTTTATTAAAAGATTGTCTAATTTGGGTTTTATATTGAGTGTATATATGTGTATGATTACTATATTATATTTTTATAATAAATAAATTATTATTAAAATTTATGTATTAGTTATTAACCGTACATTTATGTATTATTATTCATATATATATCTATATAGTATTATATTTATTGTTATTATTATTATCTCAGTATTACTTTTAGTTTTATTTATATATTACATATAAACAACATATTATTATTTATATATTATGTATTATTTCATACAATTCAATTCTAATAATTGTAATTGTATGTTGCGCAGTGTGACGGTTATGCTCATAGGAACGATGCTTTTAGTAAAGTCTACTTTAGTACGGGCATTGCCTAGTTAGGTAGTACTTTGCATTATATGTAATTGATGTTAAAATACTGTCAACAAATAAAAAAAATAAAAAATATCTAGCACCCAGTAACTTGAGAAAAAGATTTCCGAACTAAACCTAAAAGGCTTTTTATTGATCACACGAAGAACCAATTTTTGAACTTTGATTAATGGTTCCAGGACTCGGTTCAATGGTTTGGTATGTCCATTCAAAATTTTATAGGTCTCAATCAGATTTCCTAGCTGTTTTCTTTGTTCCAGAGTAATGAGGCCTAGTGCCTTTATTTTTATGTAATGTAATTGTGTAAAATGTATGTAATTCCAGGTAAAATGTAAATGTATTATTTTGAAAAATGTGAAGCCATTCCTATGTATTAATTCACCATTTCAAGTGAAACACCGGCACTATAAGAGGTATACAGGATGTATTTTTATTCAATATTGGCAACAAAACCTCTAAATTATAAAGTGAAATGAAACATTTATACAGCAAAAAATATTTCCAGATTTGAGAAAAATGAATTTTTAAATTTAATCAATACTTATCAATGTATGGAGAGTTAGTTGTTTTTATTTTAAACCTAGGTTATACACAATTATTTTGGGCCCTACTCAACTAGGCCAAATGGTGATAATGAAGCGTTAAAAATTGCGGATTGGAACCCGAGACCTATGGGTCAATAATCCAATGCCTTAACCACTAGACAACCATGATAACTTAAAAGTGATAATAATTTTTTTCAAAGCAATTATTGCGAAAGCCTTAGTTCGGCCGAGCGAAAGGTTATTTTTTTTTATTTTTATTAAAAAAAAAAAGACAATACTTAAATGGGTTTTGGCAAAAACATGGTTTTTAGCTGCCAGAAACTCAACTTGATGAAAAGTCTTACAAACTATACGGTTCAAATGCGGATTAAGAAGCTCACTGATTACGATGGTCTTTGGCCCCGGATCTAGGCGGTGATACATCTCTCGAGCTGATGCTGGACATAGACGGAGAGCGTCTCCGTCTCGGACTGCCGCGCCTGGGCGCCTGCACTCGAGGTGGCGAAGGGGAACGACGGCCTTGTGGCTTTTTTCTTATCTCTGCTAACCTAAAAGATGTAGAAAATAGATTGAGGTTATAGTTCCGAAAAGTAAGTTTTAATTTAGAAAAGGCTAAAACATATCTTACCATCAAACTATCTGAACGAAGCTGACGTATGGGTATCGGCAATTAAAATATGTAATACCCCAGCCTATTTATTAAAATACCTCTTGAAGACAACTTAAAATAACATCTTAATAAAACTTAAATTAAAAGAATTTATGGAAAAAAATATTTTAAAATTATTTAGGTATTAATTAAATGAAATCTTACATTCTTGCTGTATTTTTTTTTATATCACACGAGGTATGTTAACTTAATTTGTAATTATTTTGTATTATATTTTATGCATGTATAAATAAATTGTATTTTAGTTAAGATTAAGAAACCGGAAGAAAAGACAATGTCTTAGCTGGATCTATTTATATTGTATTTGTATATATTTCATTAATAAAAGTGCTTCTGGAAATGTTGAAAATTGAAAAATTGAAATTATCGTAATAGCTTTCAAACAATATTTTAATAGCTAGTTAAAGTCAATAGCTTTCGCTCATCTAGTCATCATTTCCATATGCAAATAACCAGATCAAAATCAGACACAGTAGTTTAGATCATCATTCATGTTTTATCTAAATCATGACCAAATTCAGCTGGCCATGTCGCTGATTAATCCCTCATTGACAGCCGCCAAAGTAGTGAGCCGCAGCTGAGTAAATCAAACTGAAAAGCGAAAGTGAACTCCTCCATCCTAAACTATGTGCTCTTCTGAGGGTTAAAATTGGAGGATAATTGACAGAAATCGAAGCAAGCGAAATGTAAAAAAAGAGGGGTATAATAAATTCTAGGAAAATAATGTTTACATTTAATTTTTAAAAGCAAAGTATTCTAAAGGTAAAGAATTGTAAAAGTGTAAAAAATATATTAAACATCTATAAATATTTACCAATTTTGGCCTAAAAACTTTTAGCTCGTTAAAGTAGGATTTCGCACCAAAAAATTTTGGCTCCAAAAGGGTTTGAGAACGGAATAATTTCCAAGGAAAATTTTAAAAACTCACTCATCTACTATAAAATCCATAGTGCAGGCATGAGTCGTTCAATCTTTACAAATCTGTAAAGATTGAACGTATCATCTGATTCACCATGAAATTCTCTATTATAAAATATCATTTAGATTATCTATTAATTTAAAAAAAATAATAAATTGCTCTTATCGATTTTTTCCTGTTGGCCACACAATTTTTCACTATTTTGTCAAATTTTTTCAAATATTACACTTTTTTGTTTACATTTTCAAATACACGTTAGATGTATACACTATACACTACCATTTATAACTCTTCCAAAAAATGTAATACATCGTGGAAAAAAAAATTAGGATAAAAAAAAAATTACGGCGCAGCTGATGGCTGGGACGGAAGTGCATCAGTGTGTTTTCAACATAAATTTAAAAATAGTATTAGACACTGCATTGACTTGAATAAAATCTGAGGTACTGATTGGCTCGTTGCGATTCCAATGATGAAAACGTCAAGTCAATAAATCATACTGTTAAGTTGGCAGAAATAATCAAATCAAGTAGGGGAAGCTTTTCCGCTCTGACGAATATATTCGTCGCCATGCAAATGCGAAGTTTGGGCCACCGGCCGGGCGTGCGGATATATTCGTCCGTATGCCGACAAGGGTTAAAGGGACCTTCTAGTTGCTATATATCCGAATTTGAATAAGTTTCTAGCTTTTCCAAACCTTTAAACCTTGATTTTGGGGAGTAGAACAAGGTTCTATTTAAACAAACAAAAAAAATAAAACAGTGCTCTATGTTACATTTATTTATTTGGCTATATTGTTTATATATATTTTTCTGACTTCTAAGGATTGCAATTCCTTATTTTTTTCTATAACGTTTCAGAACAGACCTGTCCTTAATTATTCAATTCTAATAAGCTAGCTCCTCTAGTATATAATAAAATATGGGCATTTTTGTTACCCTCAGCAACACACATGAAAGCAACTCAATCATAGATTTACAAGTCACATGGACCAAAATAGCTAGTGTTTTTTATATTCGCTTTAATTAATTCGATCTTTAGAAACTGGCACGTACGCCTCTTAGCCAGACGCTTTATGGTTTCAAAGTAGTAGCAAAAAGTATACAACATAATACACACGCACTTCAATTGTAAAATTGACGACTGAGCTGAACTAAAATACAGGCGATAACATTAACCAACGCAGCAGCTTTGTTGGCGATACAGAGTACAGGACCGGAATGACCCTTGTAATCTGGTACGCAAACAGGCAGCGGTAGTAGGAACTAGCGGCTTTGTTAAAAAAAAATATATACTTAATTAACATCGCACAGAAATTTAATAGTCAATTAAATGTTACTGAGGTTTCCCCATATGCCTGCTGCTATTATAAGAACTTAATTAGATAATGAGACCCTTCAGGTGATATGTATCTCATTACTGTTGATGATATAGACAAAAAGGTCATTCATTGTCCTTTACATAAAATCTGAAATCAAAATTATTGAATTGTAAAAGTAAGTAAAGTAAATTATTAATACTTACAACTGTTTTTCTTTTTCATAGTAAAATTTTTCCTGATCATTTCCTGGAAAAGAAAAGCTCAATATATATTATTTTCTTTGTACAAATATTAAAATCAAAGATTCTATAAATTTATATATGTGACTAAGCTAAATTTAAAAATGAAAAAGGTAAAATCACAGTAACGGCTACACCAAATTCACATGGAGCATTAAAATTATATTTAATTGTTATACATTAAAGTGTTTATTGTATTACTGTGTGCAGATAACGTTACATTTGTTTTACATTCAGTTTTCACCTTAACATTTGCCATTGTTCTTAAGAGGAAAAACTCCCTGTCACTTGGTTTATATTAAATATAGGGTGATGATTTTAGAGGCGTGGTTTTCAAGAAGAGATAAAACGCATATAATTTGATGTTATGGCTAAGAATTTAGTTTTATTATAAAGATAAGGGTTTGCCATTATGTTTTAAAAACGATTTCGGGTAAGTGGATTTGTGACTAGAGCCGCTGGTCGATATGTCTGTCGATTTTTTTTCTATCACAAAGTTTGCCACAAATTAGAATAACATTGTTTTCAATGAGCTTAATAAATTAACGTAAAATTTATTGTTATGAAAGCAAAAAATTGCATATTGAATGATGTAAATTAAATCGGCCATAAAATCAGTTGTAAAATAAAATAAAATAAAATAGATCATTCATAAGAACTAGTTACTGCAATAAAAATATCTATTACATGTTCAAATCAGTTAAAATATCAGTATAATACGGTACAGTAGAGTAAATCACAAATTTGAAACTTCCAATTTTCACCTTACAAAATACACTATATTTACTATAGTACCACTAAAATACATACAAAACCAATAATGAAAAATAGTAAAAATTATCTGAAATATTTAATCCGAAATAGCTGTAGCAATAAACAAAAAGACCACCTTTGATCCCTGGTATTTTAGAGACATGGGTGTCTTATTCCGACAAGACAGTGCCCCCAGTCCACGTCGCATTAATACCGAAGAACCAAAATTATGTCATGCCGCATCCACTATCACGCAGAAGTCAAATACAACCACACAATATTCATAATTCATATCTAATAAAAAAGAAAAAAAATGCCAAACTCACCGATCCTCCGGATAAGGTCATGGTCAACAAGATGAGAGAGGTCCGTGTCAGGTAGATCGGGGTGCTCGCGGACGTGGGGCGCGTTACGCGTCCGCCGACAGAGTCCCTCCTTGACGGCTGACGTAAGTTTCGTAACGTCGGCCCGTGCGACCCACACACGTCGCATTCCGCCCAGTGCCTGCGCAGCGGCCGTGAGCTTCTCCACGCAAAGGCCCACGCCAGAGCGTAGTGAACGCTGGTTGCGATACTCCAAAAGAGATAGAGATGCCTTCGGAAAGTGCACATCCTAACAGAAAATAAAATGCACACACGTTAACAATAAATTAAACCGATGACTTGGGGTTCAATTACAGTACGACATAACGGAATTTTTTGATGGGACTTAAAATGTGGATAGGTGCCATTTTGCATATATGTAGAAAATTCAACCTTGAGCTGGGGCCTTGGAATGGAGTTGCATTAAATCAAATTGAAGCTTAAAATTCTTAGAAATAAACTTATATTTTAGAAGAAGGCAATGATCTGAAAAACGATCAAGTGAGAACGATAAAAATAATTTCCTTTAATTTTTCTATGAAACTCTTTTTTTGTAGATGCTACTCAATTATGTAGCCTATATTTGGTATATTACAATTCTATATTTGTAAAAAAAAAAATATATAAAAAATGAACCAATGTAATTATTTATTTATCTGAAAGTAGAATTATTTTTCATATTAATAATAATGGCTGACAATTTCTACATATGAGCAATTTATAAACCACTAAATATTGTGATGAAATGGCACATGTAAAGGATAAGAATTTAATTGAATTGATTTTAATTTATTTAATTCAAATAAGAATAAGATATTGATTTTTGATATTGAATAAGATCATGCTTATCAGCTATGCTGCCTGACTATTACGAAATAATAATAATAATAATAATAATAAATAGTTTCCTAATTGACCATGCCAACAGGCCATGAATAAGATCAGATAGTTTTCCAGATAATCCGGACGTATTTGGAAGCTGTTAAGAAAGGGCACAGCATTTTAAAAGTTTTGTTTTGAACTAGTTTTGTGTAAAATAGACCGTTTTTGGGACGCCGCCACCGGATCCTCAATAAACGCTTCAGATACAAGGGATATAGCGACTTAATATTTCGTAGACTATCCATTAACGAAATCCTGTATGTGTAAAGTATATTGCAAAAGACGATTCAGACGATAAGTGAAAACGCCCCAAACCCCGATGTCGGAGATAGTTATTACAGCTGGTGTCAATACTATGAACTCTATACACTACTAACAATGCATAGATTATATCGTTAGGTATTCTAAACACCTAATAAATCAATTATAGTATTGATAATGGTACCAATGAAATTAAATACTTACAATAAATTTACTTCTGTGCAAGAAGCTGACAAGGTGGTTGATTATAGTGGTATCATTTCCTTGCTTGTCACAAAGGGTACAGTAGTAATTCAGATGGGTTATGTCTTCGTTGGGTCTCAATTCCACTAGATACTCCAAGCCCACCATAGGACCCCTGAGGACATAAATTAAAATAACAGCTCATAGCGTCTCCGGGGACATAGTATAAATATAGTAGGATCAATCCATTTTGCTGTATTAATCCATAAATCGATGCATCGTCTCAGATGAGAGATTATAATATTTTGTAGCATTAATATGGTGCAATCGTAAATACATGGTCGTTATTTATCTTATTTAAAAGTTAAATGGTACTATATTATTCGCATATTATTATTATAAGAATACAAATGATTAAAAAATAAAAATATAACTGAAAATAATGTATGATATTTATACCATAACAATATTGTACCTATGTAAAAACTAAGTATATAATATAATTACTCTTTCACTTTTAAATACAACAGTAAAATTTAAGACATTAAAATTTAATTTAAGACATTATTCTTAAATTTTAACATGAAATTGTATAATCAAAAAATAAATATGTTAAGTTACCAAAGAACAGATGCTATATAATTTCTTATATAGGTTGTTTTTTTTAGAGGCGTGGTATTCAATCTGGCACTACTTTTTTCGTAGTTGGTGTTTTTGACAGCTGTCACTTGATTTATGCTCAGTTAGGTTTGCCATTTCATAATGAATAGACTTACTCCTGAACAACGTTTGCAAATAGTGAATCGCGTCGTGGGCCTGTGGCGTGGCCTCCAAGATCGTGCGATTTAACACCGCTGGACTATTTTTTGTGGGGTTATGTGAAGTCGCTTGTCTACGCAGATAAGCCGGACACGATTAACGCCTTGGAAGAGAATATTCGGCGCGTTATTGCTGACATACGGCCCAACTTGCTGCAAAAAGTGGTTGAAAATTGGGCCTCTCGGCTGGAATTTGTTCGAGTCAGCCGCGGCGGCCACTTACCCGAAATCATTTTTAAAACATAATGGCAAACCCTTATCTTTATAATAAAACTAAATTCTTAGCCATAACATCAAATTATATGCGTTTTATCTCTTCTTGAAAACCACGCCTCTAAAATCATCACCCTATATATAATTTTGTAAACGAAATAAGCAAAATAAAAACAATATTATTGAGCCGGCATATTGACGCATATATGCGCCAGACCGAGAAAGCATTCCCCACTTCGTTTGATCATTTCTGCCAACATAACAATAAGATTCATTGACTTGACGTTTGCACCATTGGAATTGCAATGAGCCAATCCTGCCTCGTATTTTTTTTTAATTTCATTTTTTTTTTTCAATATGTTTGAAAGTGTAAAAGTGACAAATATTTGACAAATTTATCAAATAGTTAAAAATTGTGTGGCCAACAGGAAAAATCGATAAAAGCGGTTTTTATTTAAAAAAAAAATGCAAGATATAAAAAAAACCAAGTGATATTTTATAATTGAGAATTTAATGGTGAATCAGATGATACCTGATTTGTAAAGAGTGAACGACTCATGCCTGCACTATGGATTTTTTTTGGTATTTTGAGTTCTTTAAATTTTCCTTAGATATTAATCCGTTCTCAAGCCCAATGCTAAGCTCACTTTGCAGCACCTTTAGTTATGTGGGCTATTGATCCGGTATGTTGCCATTGTGGATTGACTGTTACTTTTTATACTCCGGCCAGAGATGGCCATTATGTCCCATGTTTGATAGTAACAATGATATTGTCAGCAAAACTACTAGATAAAGCTACTAATGGAAGATCAACTTAGGCTTGTCCAATAAACCCCATTGTGTTAATAATATACGATATGTTATTATTTTATTTTAACCTGTCAACTGCCTCGGAGTCCTGGCAAAATCATTTTGGGTGGCTTTGTCTTCCATTGCCACAAAAAATAAAGCAAAAATTCTACATACACTGAATCTGCCCAAAATCTGAATCTGTATCTGTATGTGGTCGCCATATCGGAATCGTCTGGAATTTAATTATCAAAAACTTTCTTTTGCCATTTCTGATTTCTTGCCTCGGTTGCATTGTGAAGTTTTTTTGATGGTTTTTTACAAAAAAATATTAAAAATAAAATAAAATAAATAAAAATAATAATAATAATAAAATATGTAACATTTTTTCCATTCCTTCATTTTTTTCATTTTGGAATATACACATAATATAATTTTAGTGAAAAAAAATAAATAAGTAGAAAGAAATCTGATAGTTCTCATATAATAATTGGGATAAAAATAACTATTACGGCACAAGTGACTGATGAGATTCCTAGGAACATAAGTAAAAAAAAACGGGCATCATAGCTTTACTTTTTTTTTATTGAGTATCAAAAATAAAATTTCATTTTGCAATTCTTTTATATACCGTGTTCCAAGACCATTCCCGATAAAAAAATCCAACTTATTGGCCCTACCCTACGATTTCAAACATAATCCGTTTTGCCCTCATATTCATCATGGTTTCCAAGTAAAAAATTTGTAAACTATATGTGATTATATGAAATCGCTCTTGTCATAAGTTCGGTCGTTAGCGAGGCCGCGCCGTACTGGGACATTGACCAGCCTTGCCGAGCGCCTGTGATGGGCATTTTTTATACAATTTCTTACACGTAATAGGGAATATCCCCGTATTCAGTAATGGTCTTGGGACACTGTATATCTCGTATAGCTAATAATAAAACCATATTCTAGAGGATATCATAAGCTATTCAAAATAGTGTATGTATGTTATCAAGATAACATACATAGTTTTTCTAAAATAAGCATGTTAGTAAGCGCCTGCAATTATGCCTTTTTTTAATATCTCGCAGGGGCAGACCACATCACATTACGAGAAGTGGCTCGGGCAGGTGACAAGTTAAATATAAAACAGGTCCTAGGAAATGTGCAGATCGAACCAGTCCATACACAAAAAGATCTTGGTATAATAATGTCTCACAACTTGAAATGCGAAGAGCATATTACAGAAATAGTCAAAAAAGCAAACTCTTCATTGTTGAGCCCTCCGGGCTTTAGTAATAAGGTACATGACCCCACAGCTATTCTTGAATATAAAACATATGTAAGGCCAATATTAGAGTTTGGATTTCAAGTGTGGAGACCATACTTTCAGAAGAACATTGACTTGTTAGAAAGGGTACGAAGAAAAGCTACGAAAATACCTACTGGCCTAAAGAGTAAAGCCTGGAGAGACTGGAAATTGTCAATCTCCAGACATTAAAGGAGAGACGAGATAGAGGGGACCTCAATGAGACATACAAAATATTAAAGCCTCACTATGACTGCAGAATTGAGAGAAATATTCACCTTTGATAAAAACACCCAACTACGTGGTCACTGTATGAAGTTAGATAGGACGTCCTTTTCAAGCAACCCCAGGAAGAACTTCATCAGTAACAGAGTCGTAGAAGCATGGAATGGATTACCAGAAAGTATCATAGAATCAAAGACAATCAACCAGTTTAAAAACAATCTAAATGAACATTTAAGAAAAAAAAAAACAAGGAAAAAATAATAATAATTTTGATACGGAATAAGATATAGGCTTATCAGCTGTGCTTGCCTGCCTATTACGAAATAATAATAATAATAAATGTGCACACATACCGCAACTTAACACATGTCGAATTAATACTTACATGGTATAATTATCTAATTCATTTTGAATTCGAGAAATGGCTCCGACAATAATCCCATCAGAATCCACAAAATCGTCAGAGTCTGAAGAATCTGTGAAATATTTATTTTATTTTTAATAGGTTAAAAACAAATATTCTTTGGCCAAAATCGAATTTCATTATGGGTAATTTCTGCAGACTGTATTTCATGACGCTTTATTATTACGAAAGTGCAATAATGCTCGTTGAATGTATAACTGCTCCGTGCCCAATCATTTTAAGTCATTTGAGGGATATTTACATATTTTTTTTTAAGGCATTTTATTACTGTTTTCTCATCCACCTGTAGCAGCCATCTTTTTAAGTTTCCACCTTAATGATTCATTGACTACACACCTGTTACTTTAATCTGGTTGGTAGAGCTAAATCTAAATAAAATTTGCATCAATCGAGTTAGTGTGACGTATTAACGTAAAAATGCATGTTCCCGTTTAGCAGAATTCAAAACCCCATACCAATGATCGTTTTTTTTTTTTGCTTAGTTTGTAAATCTATGGTCAGATCAATGTGTACTTACGTTTACTTTCATCATGCTTTCGTTCATTTTTAAAGGCATTCAGTTTAACTCCTTGTTGCGTCTCTTTCATTTTCTTGTAAAACGGATGTTCATCATAAATTGTAGGGGGCCATGAGGGGCATGACGCCATCTTACTTTTGTGCTTCTTTCCTTGAATGTGTAGCTGCATACAAAAATAATATTTATTAATTGTAATACTTTATGTAATTATTAACTGCAGCATTGAAGTCTAAATTGAGCAAATTTTCCAACTTGAGGTAGAGCTGCCATATAAGTGTGACATATTTGGATCAATGCCAAATGCCACCAGTACAAGTTGGAAATTAGAAGCAAAATTACCCTTTCCGAGTGCCTGTTTTACTTGGACACTGAAGACATCAAATTACGGTAAATCATTTCGTTCCTAGAAAAAACAATGCTATAATTTTGTTTCTGTTTTACTCATAAGTGCGTAATATATTTTTGTCATTTCAATAATTAGACCATAGAACGTGCAATTTTTACAATTTGATTAAATTGAAATGCGATATATGTCGTAACAATATTCCGTTTTGGAAATCTTTCCATCAAGCAGTAATTCTTTTTTTTTGCCGAACATTACCATTGCCGTCTCTATAAGAAGAAAATAAACTGGCTGTCAGCCGATCGGTCGTATGACAGTCACAGCGGTAGCTGGCTTGTAGGTTTTTTCTTTACCTTTGAGCCACCGGCAGAGGCAGTTGGTGCCCTCGGAGAAATTCAGGCATAAGTTCTTCCGTCCCGACATTAGTTCGGTAAGTGCTTCACTTTTATTTCGGCTACGGGATCACTGTTTGCGTAAGGCGTCCAATTTAGGTTAATCTTCGCTTGTTACAGGGCGCTTGGTTTTATTATTTATTTCAATACGTGGATGAGGAGGTAGGAGTACCCCAACCCACACGACGTGGTGTACCTCCGCCGTGGTGCCGTCGTATACAGGACCTTGGTTCCTGCCCGGCTGATCGAGGACGCACCTCATCGTCGGTTTCGCCTGAACCCCGCCGCACGCGGTCCGAGTGGGCTGGATGAGACCACCCTCAAGTTACGTTTCTCCTTTCTTTGTAAACCATTATCATTACCATTATTATTGTATTAAGCAGCATTTATTTAGAGGAAGAATTTTTCTCCCCGTGTTTGTTTTAGTATTGCCCACTCCCTGAAGGTGAATCTTAAAGTAGTCTCGTTATAATGTATTTATTTGTACTTACTGTATTTGTATTATTTGTATTTGTATGTAACTTATTTGATATTAGAATGCTTTCCGAATGGCAATCATTGCGCAATCGAAAAGATAATCAAAAATGATATGTATTTCAAATTTCAAATTAAAAAGTCAATGTCGCTATCGCAACCTTCATTTCAGATATTTTAAGTATGCAGTTTGCATGTCCTGGAAGAGTCTGCCGACTCGTCTACCAGATACTCAGTATACACATTATATCTAGCAACATATTACTTATTTATTTATTTACACACCTAACCTATTGTAATCTAATAATTTTTGCACAAGTAGAATGAAGTGAAGAATAGAAGTATATTTTTAGCTCTATTTTTACATCATTATTTTTTTTAATTGAATATGAATTCGGAATGTATGTAAAAATAAGCAGACATACATATTTAGATCCAATTCTCTCCCAAAAGGTTAAACCTTCACATTTTCAACAGCAAGGTATTGTTAAACGGTACGGAAATGATGGCAACTGGCCAATAAACTGGGCATCTATAGCCTAATTACAAAGCAAAGGTGAACAATATCTCCAAGACTGCCCTGGACGGAATGGAACTTGCAACGGCGCAGGAAGTGCGACAGACCATTTATATATGCTCTAAGCCGTCCACACCCCTGAAGAATTGAAATTGTTGAAAAGACCTGGGACCAGATTAAGCAATATTTCCATGATGAAATCAAGCAGATTTCACAAGAAAATTACATCAATCATTTATAATGACCAGTAAACGTGTGGACAACCTTAAAAAAAGAAATGGTATTGGATGGATACCTGCAAGCAACCTTCCCCCGTGCAGGTTGCACCGCACGGAATGCAAAGATAGACGAATTGGCCGGCTACATCTCGATCCTCCCGGTGGAGTATGCGCCCAACGGAGCCGTCCAGCAAACGCAACTTTAAACCCAAAAGATGCTCTTCGATTTCCTTCTCGGCCTAAAAGAATAAAGAAAATTTAGCATTAAAATTTAAATATTTTATCTTATATATATATATAGTAAAAGTGTATAATGTGTTGCTTAAATACCGTATTTAGATTATTCCTTGCGTTATAATAGGGGTTCGCCGTTAGATTACATTACTGTTAGTTATTCTTGTAAATATCCATTAAACCATTCACTTCTCATACATATTCGTTACATTTTCACTATTTTTCATAATTATTGATACTTTTTTAAATCATTTTTTACTACTTTAATGAAAGTTTGACGGTATTGCACATCGCACAGATAGATAGGTGAGAGTTAAAAATATTAAAAAGCATTCGAATTTTCTAACGCATTTTCAACTAGATGAAATATATCCAGCCACTACAATTATTATTATATAATTGCAATTTTGCTAGATGTATCAAGTATCACGCGTTAAATGCTGTTAAATTAGTTTAATTTTGTCTATTTAGATCTACAGACCAGCAAGCGCCCAAAAACCAAATATGAGAGAGTTCCCATGTTTTTAAATCAATTTCGCGGGCATCCGCGGGCAAAGACTTCAAAACTTTTACATTAAAGCAAGCATCGAAATCCCTGCCGTGAGTTCTCGCGTGAATTGGAACGGGTAAAGCGGAAAGTAATTTGGTACAGGATAATCTATGATTATTAATTCTAATGTTTAGTGGCGTCGTAGTTTCACCAACATAAAACGCATCACAAAACTTAAATAGAAGCTGATACACAACGTTTCTGTGATGCACGTTGTGTTTGTGGTAATTTTATATGTATTTTCATGTTATTTGGTTGGTTACCAAACGTTTTATTTCTATCTAAAATATTACGTAAATTGGGAGGATGTCGGTAAGACAATATAGGGGGACAAAATTGGATTTAATTTCTCAACACCAGGAAAATAGGTGGTATTTAGAAATTTTTTTTGTTAATTGAGTTTGTTTTTATTTTAGGTGTAAATTTTGAAGAGTCTAAAATTTGTTTTTTTAAGAGATCGGGTGGGTAATTACGTTCTAAAAGGGATTTTTTATATATTTATATATATATATATCTATACAATAAATATACAAAGTATAAACATTCGTAGCATTATAAAAGGAACATTATTGAAGGCAGAAATAACAAATTTATCAGCCATTTGTTTACACTGTAAGAGAATATTTTAAATATTTTTTTAACATCAAAATATACGTGACCTTATGCATAGTCTTGTATGCATAGTATGCATAGAAAATGCATGCCTTGTCACTTCTGTAGTAAACTAATGCGACTATAAGATAAATTATAAGAGATTAAATTGTAGCTAAATATAGCTTAACAAATATTTGAGTAGACACAAGCAATTATATAACTTTACCGAGATTATGGCATAAGTCGGATAAAAAGTTTTCGCACAGTTAATTTTTTTTCAAATTACATAAATTTTCTATAAAAATATATGAAACCGATAGTTGAAAAAAATAAAGATGGCTTACCTTGGTTTTCGCAATTCCGAGAATATTATTTCTGTAGACTTTGTCATTTTTCTTTTCTTTAGTATCAATATTCACAAACTCGTCCACATAGTCCTCGACCCCAGGTGGCAGATCCGATATGTCCATCAATAACTCTTCTTAAAATAAATAAATATAAAATAAGCGCCTTCAACCTGCTTTGTTATACAACAAATTTAATTTCTAATAATGAAACTATTCCTCTCTTGTAACATTAAAGGTTATTTTCCCACGAATATCTGGAAACAAGAAATAATGATTTTTTTAATAAATTTAATAAAAAAAAATAAAATTGATTAGATATACATTATACACAGAAATATACAGATAGAAATAATGGTAGATATTTCACAAAAATATCACCTGAAGGAGCACAGTAGTGGAACACGGTGGTGTTTCAGTGAAATATCACCGAAATATTTTCTCTGCGTTTAGTTGAATGTAAAGGTGAAAAAATGGGTGTCTAAAAACAGTATCGTCGATATAAGTTCTCATTTACACATTCAACACATTCTAGTCTTAAAGCTAACTGACTATCTGGGTCTGCCTAGGGAAGTACTCGCATATGCCGCTAGAGTCTTTAAAGCGGCAAACATTTAAAAAATAACAATTGTAAACATTGTATATTGGACATAGTAATCAGTATATATCATTTGAACCTACGTAACAATCTAGAAAGGATCGTCTTTTGTCATTAAATCACTGACGCTACTAAATCAGTTTGTTTCAATGCCACATGTATGCCAGTATAAGTATAATATTATATTTGGTATTTTTTTCCCTCAGTATATCACACCCCATGTCGATGAAAAGTCCCTCCGTACCTGGTGTGTAACTCGGTCAAGGTTACTTTGTTTTGAAATTTAACAGCGCACTGCACATTTGCAAACATTAAAAAGAATTCCATTAAATTATAAATTTACTCGCAATTGGGAAATATTTTTCGCTGATTGACTTTAATCGATCCATTTATTGGCTATATGCTGAAAAGAGTCGGTTTATTGCTTTATGAATTTGATGATATTGGGAGTATATTATCTCATCCCATATGTAATTGTAACATTGCATAACAAGGCAAGTCTCGGATCAGATGTGGTTAATCCAAAATTTGACATATTTTTTTATGGTCACTTGATGGCAAACTGTGCTGAACCCAATTATGATGGGTTTTACATTGGATCTGTTAAGCATTTTAAATGCGAAGCTGCAGGGCTAGTCGGAACCGCGAGCAAGAGGAGCTGTTTATTTATGATGGTATTGATGGCGATCGCTGAAACACGGATAGCCTAAGCTCGTTCCACTCGCTACAATTAATACTTAATTGGTAATCTGTAGCGTCTCAATCGCCTCTCGTTCACTAGCGGATCGCTGTAAAATCACCAAAATTGCAACGAGTGGGATCCTAGCGACGCAACTGCATTTTTATGGCTGGTATTTGTTTTGTAATTTGTAAATCATATAATATACTTTCTGTGCATTATAGTAGCATTGAATACGATAGAAACACGGAATTATAGACAAAGAATGAGTGTTCATAGATTCATAGCAACGAGTAGAAAAAGCCTTAGCTATCGCCGCTTCAGAGAGTGGCACTAACACTATCAGAGTCAGCAAGCGAGTCGTGTTGCATTTGTAACTAGAGCTGCTGGTCTTATTGTGAGTAGTAATGCATTTGTTATATTTCCTTTTATACTATTATCACATAAAATTATTGATTATTTATGTGATGGTCACAGCATTTGTGGTTATTTTAAAAGTGTGTCGACGTGTGTTCGATGTTATTATAGTGCAATATTCAACGATTTTAGAACTCTAATCAGGTACTAACAATATTCATTTTCAAGTTATTTTACGCTTGCTGTGGATTTTTTGCAGATCGTAAGCAACATGGATTTGTCTAAAAAAACTTTAAAATCGTGCGCGAGTACGGTATGATAGCCTTTGGAATACATGGAATATTGCATGCCTAATGTGCTTGTCTACAAGTTATACATTTTTTAAGCAAACTAATTTTTAAAATATCAAAATAAAATATGACACTACGCTTTGTAATATTTAGAAACTATAAGTATAATTTATAAATGTTTAAAAGATTTTTATCTACCATCATGAACTAGGGGGGGGACTACTAACAGAAAATATATATTTCAATTTCAAATAAAATTTAAAAATTACATCAAAAGGGCAACCACATAGCGAACCATCTATAAATCAAAACCTAGTAACTTAAAAGCTATGAAGACAAAAAAGGCATACCTAAGCCATATTCGTTCCTTGACGTTTGGTAAAAAACTTTGCTCTAAAACGATATGAAAACACAGGATTATGGTGTGTACTTATTGGGAAAAATTAAAACAATTCAACCGTCGAAAGTCACAAACGGTGAGCGGTTAAATATTAATCGAAAAATGCTCGTAAACAACCAATCTTGAAGATCGTCGCCGAATTCTACAATTCTACCTACACACAAAGATTTCTTCTTCTTTCATATTTTTTTTTTTTTTATAAATGTATAGATTATTATGGCCTCTATACAAATTATCTAGTATGAAAAGAAATGTTACATTTTAAGAATAGAAACCCCGTGAACTTAGCAGATCAAGAGAAGTTAAATGCAAATAATTTAATTTGTTTATTTTTCAATTATTTTGTCAATTATAAAGTCTTATCAATTCCACCATAATTATTGGGAATCGGGAACCCATTATACGATAAACTGTTACACTTGTCAAAACTGGTAATTATTATTTCTAATTCCACCTCAGTTATGTATTTTTAAAAAATGCGTGAAGGCTGTTACTCACGGTTAAGATATATATAAACATCAGCGATCGTCTGTGAATGTAATGAGAGGATTGAAAATTAGGAAATATAACAGAATGGCTTTTTCGGCGAGTTTTCTTTTCATCTGAATGTTCGATCGATGGTTTATTGTGACTGAAGTACGAGACGTAAATGTGTGAACGCAATGTGTACAAGTTGCGTAAGAAAACAGCACCGACAGTTATCCCTATTTAGTTGCAAGTTGAACTTTATGTTAAGGAAGTTAATGCGTGGCCGCGCATTTCGGATCAAAAGTTGATGTTGAAGTTGCCCTCCAAAATCTTACTTGTAAGAGCGTAACTTATTAAGCTCTCTAGCAGTTTTAGTTTGAAGTACATAAGTAGTATGTTTGTCAATCGATTATAATATCGTACAAGTTGTTCCATTTATGAGCAAAGATGTTTATATTTGGAGAAAATAATTGTATGTGCATTGTATCTTGTTGTATCCCTAGCGGTCCAATTACAAAATACATAACCAGGGTATAGATAAATCTTATGGGAAGAGTTTTAGTCGATTTATATCTAGAAATAAAATTACTAGCGCTCTTTAGCGGTTTAAGCCCAAACTGTGTGGAGTACCTTCAAGTATGTAGTTTGACATATATTCGAGCGCATCTTCTCGCATCACGACAGAGTGTGACTGAAAAAAGCAACACTGACAGACAGATAAGTACAAAATCGAAAGACAGTTCGCGTATAAATGTTTACACATCAAAAATAAGTACGTGAATTTTCGCAGATGTGCGTTGGTTGGTTTCATACTCCATACAACGTCTAAAAGGCAATTAAAATGTAAATTTTAATTTGAATTTGAATGTGTTTATTGTCAAATAAAATATGGGATGTATGTAGATTTATATGGTTAAAAAGACGCGTAGTTGAAAATTACACCCTTTAAATGAGGCACTCAACACCCTTACCAACCAATATCTAAATAGAATCTAAATAAAAATAGAATAGAATAGAGAATAGATATAATATTATAGTGTAATAATACACCACTACCTTAATGATAACAACATTAATATCCATATTATTTGACGAATGTTTGCAGTAATATATTATATAATACGATAACGAGTCGTTTTATCAGCTTTTTGGCTTTGTGATCCACTATCTTCAATTCGCAGAATCTGATGTCGATTTCATAAAAGAATGACTCATGACTGGCATAGGAAGTGCAGTGTTTTGCCTTTTGTGATGTATTCGTTTTGCGAATATTTTACAAATACATTTCATATTGAAGAATTGTAAGGCGTATATTGTATATATTGTAAGGTATATAAAATATAAAATCTCTCCTTTTCTCATATAAAAAACGCGCATGATTTTTTTTTTCAACAAAATAGATGCCGTTGCTTTCAACTATCATGTTGGTTTCAGTTTGTAACTTGTTCCGTGTAATAGCAGCTTTAACTGGTGTGAATTTGTCAAGTCATAGTATTATAGTTACCTATTATTTATTAGTAATTTGGCGGGAATTTCATAAATATGCTTAAACCTATTGTCAAAATCTAGTCCCAATAAGTGTTGATTAGCTGTAAATTTTTGTGTAACTCTAGCTTATGAATGCTGTTTTAAATCTATTACATCAGACTGACATGCAAAAGTTCATCACACTTAAATTTCTAGTCATCGTTTTACTATAATTTAAATTATAAATGTCAATAATCTTGATTAGGTACTGTCCTCCAATTTTTGTTTGGTAAATACATGCTAATGTAATTGAAATAAAACAATGTAATTATTAACATGGATGAGAATAAAAACTGGAATGGTTATCCTCTAGCTGTGAGTATTAAACTGAAATTTTTAACTTTATTTAAATAAAATGTTTGTGAAATTGTAAATTGGTCTTTTTTCAGAGTACCATATATAGACAATGGTGTCGTCCAATTAATGTAAAGAGTATTTTGGATCCAAATTTTTTAGAAGACAATTTGAAGACGTCATGTCGAGTGATTGGAGGCATTTATGAAAAAAACAATAAATTTTATTTGATGAATGTACGCAAGTATTTTACATATATTTTTTAAGCGGTACTTACCTCTAAACGTTATTCAAAATGAAACGAAATTACTTTTTATGACTTTCGTACATATTATGATAGAGTGAAAACGTTAACCGCTAGCCATTTGCAGAGATCTTAATGATATAGCAAATACATCCCTGGATAATACAACCCATTTATATTTTACACAATAAATTTTTGCTAAATTGTGACTTATTCAGAGTCAATTTATCGAAGCAATTAATAGTATCATTATAATAATTTTGTAACCGTGGTATTAGTGAATGTAGAGCGTTATTTGTGGAGCGTGAAGGCATTTTAAAAACATAATGACGGGTATGATGTGACAATGGTACATTGATCGAAAAGGATTTCAAAAGACCAGGGCAATTAATAGTCTCATTGAAAACAGCGTTTATGAACCGCAGATCGAGCAACGCACGTCTGTTGTATAAGGAGGTGCGTTCGTAAATCTTTGTCGCGGTAGAGTTGTACTTTAATTCAAATCCATGAAATTATCGATTGGTCAATGCGCAAGATAGGCACTGGATTGTTTCAATTCTACCTGAATGTGTGGCATATAACGGATGAACCTATATCCGAGTTTACTTTGAATTAAGGAATTAAAATGGACGATAGCGCCGCGCCGCCTTGAAGTTTGAGAAGGGTTTTGTTACCCGTAATCTAAAACCTAATAGCTTTAGAGATTTTTCAATTATGTGGTCTAGATTCTAGGTCCTTAAACTGATCTACCATATAAACCTGATAATCGTTCAGGGTATACGAAAACGACAATGGTTGTTTTTTCCTTGTAAAGGGGTCGTTTTACACTTATTGGTATTTAGAACTTAGCTTGTTTGATTTACAATATTCGGTGAAGGTGTTTAAATCACTCCGGAGGGCTGTTTGGTCATACTCCCAATCGTTGAGCCAGGCCTATAGATGCATTAGAAACATTAGTTCGCCCTATTGCAAAATGTCACAGTTTTGTAATCTGCCTAGGTCCTTCGTAGGCCAAGAAAGGAGCTAGCATGACTATGATGGCCCAGAACCGGCCCGCGGCATAGCTAAAAGCACTACCAGCAGACTGCTAAAAATTTGGGCTTGGAAACAAAGCCAAAAATACTGGCACGAACTGCCCGGACAAAAGCAAGCCAAAGAACTCATAGTAGGATTCTCGTAAAAAAGACTCTCGGAGCTACTAAAGTTAAGCCGAAACCAACTAAGGATCTTAACCAGAGCCTTAACAGGCCACTGCAAGCTGCACAAATTAAACCTATCGACCGACGACAGGTGCAAATTTGCCAAGAGAGCCCAGAAACCCCTTTACACCTACTGGGGAAATGTGGGCCCCTCATTTACAAAAGGTACCAGCTTCTAGGCAACCATCTCCTCGAGCCAGAAGGGATTAGAACCATCGCACCCAAAAAGATACTTAACTTTATCTACAGTACGGGACTAGAGGGCGAACTATAAGTGGATTTAAATGTACAATAGTTCTGGAAAGGATGCGGTACACGGAGGGCAAACCCCCACATATACTAACATACATAACATAACATAGGCCCTTCGTAAAGATCCTAATTATACAATCGGCCTGCGACATATACATTATAGGACTATAACTTTGACAGCTTATGAGCTAGAAGGCCCGGGTAGACATAAACGCACCGAGCAAAACCAATATTGTTTGTCCTATAATAATCATAATCATATAGGTACTGACCATGCAATACTTTTTTCCGTCTCCCTACTAACAACTAATTTTAATTATCAATGCATTCTACCTTTATTTCAAGGTTGAAAGAGTAAACGGCGAAGAAAAGTTGGAAGTGAGGGTGTTAGTTCAGAGCCTACCAACAATACCAGTGCTGCTAACCCCACAGTGCGTCGAAGTTTTCGGGAATATTTGCCGTATAGTTTCAGATGAGGTAATTTGTTAACAAATTTGTACTTTATTTAATTTTAGTTACACATGAAGGTGAAGCTATGGTTTTGCAGAGTGCATGCTTAAGGTTGGCTCTTCCAGCAGAGTTGTTTTCTTTGTGGGGCGTGTCATAAATCATGCGATTTCATCCAATGGCTGTTTAATTTAGCTAACGTGATGAGACACGCAATATTTTCAAATAAAAACATTTCATAGCAAAGTGATAACTCAACTTCTCGTAATAGGATGATCAAGAAAAACAAAATGTGTTATGAAATCAGCAGTGCCACTGTAGTTTTATTTTCACGATTTTTGTCTTCAGTCAATAAGATATTTACGTCGAGTTTTGATAAAATAGATCCGAAAAATACAGACTTTTCGATGCTCTTAACTTTTGATATGGAGAAATGATCGCGTTTCATTCTCCTAAAGTACCACAATATGACCAGCGTTACTTCCAACGCGTCTGCATAATATTAAAATGAACTTCATTGGTTTTATATCTCCTTTTCTTTCTATCCTTCCTTTTATTTTACATAGCGCTACTATTTTTCTTTATTGTGTATTGTATCAGCGAGTTCAACATCAGCGCACGGTTCAATTTGTGTAATAAAGGGTATTAATTCCTTAATTCACCTTTCAGATAAGCACAATGGATTTTTCAGACAACATAAATGAATCAGTTTTAAATAAGGCATTTATTGAAGGTATGTTGTATTCTTATTCTATTAAATAAAAAAATATTTTTAAACGAATTATTATATTGTAAAATATAATAATCATATTAGTGTTAAAAAAAAGTTATCCTTGCATAGTTTCCTAGAAGCCTTATTTATTGGAAGGTATCCATTATAAAGCACAAAATTAATAAGATGTTACAGAGTGTAATCTGCAAAAATTATCGTTTGTTTCGCAATTACACGGGAAACGATTTCAAAATTTAATCGAAATTGTTTTGATGTTCGAAAACTAGTTACCCGCATGTCGCAGAGATGAGCACTGGGTCGGGTGGGAACCGCACGGTGGCAATGTACTTTGAAAAAAATAAACTAATTATAATAGCATTATTTTATTTTAATTCCCAAGACCGATTTAGTTATTTATATAAAAATACGTCCTGTATTTGCCGCCATTATGTATTTTTACTCATGTGCGTCAAGTCAAATATGCTCCGCTATTTATATATTTTTTTTGTTATTAAAAGCGCTAGGGACGGCCAATTCTAGTAATTCTAATAATTGCACCTTGGTTGACTTTGAAATATTCTCTGACTCGTTAAATTGCTATAATTTCCCGGGAATGTAAATTTAATGACCTTTTTAATATTTCTTGCGAGTCTCGAACCACTCTGTGACTTGATAATATAATGTTGTTTTTTTAATATAATAATATGTTTATTAATATATTATTTTGTTCCAGGCCAGAGAAGTCAATTCGCAATTGACGCTAAAATGGTTAGACAGGTGACACCCAATATGGCAATGCACTTTAATAAGCAGTATAATTTACTTAAAGATTTGATAGTTTACCCACCACCATAAAATAACACTGCATATGACAATAATAAAGTATTCTAAATATAAGTAGGTATGACTTGTGGCTACAGACTTACTAAGGGAGCGGACGTTGGATAAGAGAAGTTATAGATGAGATTTTTACTCTGCTAAAATATTTAAATCTGCAATTGTAATGTGATCGCAACGTCGATATGCCAAATGTAGCACTTTAATTTTAATATAATTTAGCATAATAGGCCATTAAAAGCGCATTCAAAAAGGCGCTTTTAACTTCTGTACAAAAAGCTACTATCTCTGTCGTTTGGCCGTCTGTCTATCCGTTCGTTGTAACCTTTACTAAAGTTGTTACTAAATTTTGATAAAAATTATAAAAAAAACTTTGAGGCTCTTAACTTTCAAAGTAGAAATGTAACATTTTAATTCTAACGGGTGTTTTTTTTAGAGGTGTGGTTTTCAATCTGGCACTACTTTTTTCGTAGTTGGTGTTTTTGACAGCTGTCACTTGATTTATGCTCAGTTTGGTTTGCCATTTGTAAGAATTGAAGCCGAACGACCATCAAGCGCGTCGCAGGTTAAGTGAATGGGCCCAAAACGAGATGGCCACCGATCCCGATTTTCACAAGAAAATTTTGTTCACTTTTGGTTGAATGGGTACGTAATTAAGCAAAATTGTCGTATTTGGAGTGATAACAATCCACAAGCCATTGTTGAGACGCCGTTACATCCTCAAAAAGTCACTGTTTGGTGTGCTCTATGGGCAGAGGGAATCATTGGTCCATATTTCTTCAAAAATGAAGCCGGCCATAATGTTACAGTCAATGGGGAACGCTATAGAGCAATGATTAATGACTTTTAAGCCGGACACGATTAACGCCTTGGAAGAGAATATTCGGCGCGTTATTGCTGACATACAGCCCAACTTGCTGCAAAAAGTGGTTGAAAATTGGGCCTCTCGGCTGGAATTTGTTCGAGTCAGCCGCGGCGGCCACTTACCCGAAATCATTTTTAAAACATAATGGCAAACCCTTATCTTTATAATAAAACTAAATTCTTAGCCATAACATCAAATTATATGCGTTTTATCTCTTCTTGAAAACCACGCCTCTAATAAAAAC
The DNA here is from genome assembly GCA_020383195.1 of Neomicropteryx cornuta. Lineage (NCBI taxonomy): Eukaryota > Metazoa > Arthropoda > Insecta > Lepidoptera > Micropterigidae > Neomicropteryx > Neomicropteryx cornuta. The sequence goes on from JAHKQU010000030.1 coordinate 1,645,223, forward strand.
ACCCTGTATAAAAGCCTAGATAATAAGTTAGCAGATTAAGCGATATCCCATATATTTCTTCTATATCGTCACATAAAGCGTTTGTATGAAGAAATGATCGGGTGTGTGTCCTCTTAAGTGACATCTTATATTAAGAATTAAATTAAACCAAAATAAAAATAAATACACTATAAGAAAACTTGAAATACTTTATTGCTTTGTGTCATTTTATATCAACAAAAAAACAATAATACATGTGAAGAAAGTATACCATCACAAGACATTTTTTAATAAATAGTTATGCTCAATTTAAACAACAGTTTTAAAATGAACCCTTAAATTTATTTTGAATGCTAATGGCACACTCACTTTTATTTTATTCCCATTGCCATATTGAAAAATATACATATAATAAAGCCATTACCGTAAACTTTAAGACTTTTTAGAAAATAATTACAAAAAAAGATAATTTGATCACATAAGAAATTATTGCACATTATACTTTAACAATTTACCTGAATATAAATCATGTTCGCTGGACATTTTATAATTTATCACAGACTCGAATGGTGCGCATGGAATGATGATGCCTCAACCAGATATTTTATTGTAAATTTTCAAACAGTTTATAGCAAAATATGATTATCGACATTATTATGAAAGCCAAAATTATAGTCCTAAAAGAATACTCGTCACATTTGTACAAACCCAAATTAACAAATTTTCTCTATCCTCCAATATCTATTGCATATCACACATTTGTGCACCACATAGCCCCCTTATAATTCAAATAACTACCATGACCATAGATTAAGAATGACTGATGCAGTTGTTTAAAAACCCTCCATTAAACATCTAAGCACATGCATAAATAAGGGGACTGCAGTAAAGCGATTCTTTTGGAACTCATTTAGAGGGTCAGAAATCCCCCAGGTATTTTATCTTCACCACCGTCAACCTCAAACTGTACTTGTATTGTCCCCAATATTACCATGATGGACTGACCAAGGCCACATAGCGCATGAAACCCTCGAGAAGAAAATATCCACCCTTGGAGATATGAAAATTCTGAGCCGTCTAACGGAGAAAGTAACATTTTTAGTTTTGATACCCAGAAACTACTTAAATGGTTGCAAATCTCACTTTATCTCGATTGTGCATTGAAGAGATTACAGATGCTAAATCAGGATGACTGATATGATAGGGAAGTGCAATTTCATCAATATCTACATACACGATGTTCCAAGACTATTCCCAAAGACCTAATGGGGCGTTTGTGTTTCCTATTATAAGAAATCGCAGGACCAATAATCTTATGTAGAAATCAATGATAATAATGGCTATAATATAGTGGTTTTTTTTTTAAAGAAATCTGCATGGAAACAAAAAACAAATGCAATAAAATAGAAGATGCCTTCATTTCATGAAAGAAACTCAGTCATGGATTTTATATTGACTACATACATCTACTTTTTAATTTTATATGCATTTGTCTTATTTATTAATTTTTGTAATAAACTCGCCCACAGATTACAAATATTTTACCTGCTCGGTGTGATTTTAGAACATCTAGATCTTTGCAAATGTATCAGCATACCAGTAACGACTATAAACTAGTATAAATACCAACAGATTATTTAGCTAACGAAACGATAAGGGAATGTCCACTTTTTACCAAAACTTTCTTACTGCTAGTTTTTTACGCTTTAAGCTTTTACTGTAGTTTTTCAATATGTGTGATGATTATTTAATAATATATAACACACGCTCGTATAGGTATCACATTCTCCTTAATTTAAATTACACTATTGGTCGCAATTGTAAAAATTGTAAAGTTAAATGAAAACATTAATTATAAAAAAAAAAGTTATTATTTTTATTACTTCATTGCTTAATATTATATAACAAACAAAATCAACACAAAAATGATTCAACAGCACCACGAGGGAAACTTACTTTTAATAATAATTATAAAATTATGAGTTTAACCATTTAATTTACAAAATCAATACACAAAAAACCATAAAATATTGTATTTTTTCTGAACTTTTTTATCATGTTAGTTACCGCTTGTATACTGTATATTATTTTATAAAATAATTCATTGTTAGAAGCGCATAATGAAATAATGTGTAACTCTAAACCATTGACCTAGGATAGATCCTAATGAAGGAAATGGGGATAGAACAGGATTTAGCCCTCCTAGTGGGTTTAATTTATTTACAGGACGTACATTCGCCCGAGTTGTCTCTTCATTCTCATCATTCAGTGCTCGAACCTTTCAACTGGGTCCTTAGACCGCCATGTCGTAGGGATGCATGAATCTCTTTGTACAATTTCAATAGTCTAACCCAGGGGTGCTCAAACTTGAACTGCTGGCGATCTACCTCAATATTTTTAGACTACTTACGATCGACTCTGAGAGACTGCAAGTGTGTGTGATGTGATGCAGGGTTGTCGTACATACACGATACACCCTACCTAACTAGGTAGGGCGTACCGTAGCATATATAGATATTAGCTTTCTGCACGGTGCTCAAACGGTCGATCGCGATCGACCGTTTGAGCACCCCTGGTCTAACCTGTTTCATAGCCTCAAATTGTTATTTTAACGGACCCTCAAAATAAAAAACAAACAATTTAAAACATGAATACAATAAAATATGTCAAAAATGAAGTCAGACACATCCTACACTATTTTAACTGCTTTATAGATGCGTTAATACCAGAGGTTTGGATAGGCCAAATAAGTAGTTCTGTAACATTGAACTTATTGAGAAGGCTCTTTGATTTACCGCTCAAACAAGTTATATATAGGTCGAACAAGTACGATGTAACAAGACTCAATTATTTTTTAAATAATTTAAATGCAAGCATAGGTTTTAGTCACCAGCATAACCTGAGGTTAAAAACTAAAATTCACCTAAAAGTTCTATTTGTAACACCCAGAATATAGTATGAGAACCTAAATTTTGAGGTTATTTAAGCTGTAGGAACACACCTCATGGAAATACAACAATAATGTACCAACGGTAACTAAAACGTTAAAATTATTACAAATGCTATTGTTCAATAGAAGTCTTTATCTTGATGTATAAAATATCCACGATATTAATTTTAAAATTAATCCCTGAGCAAAAATTGGAGTAAAAGTCAAACATTACATAACAATTGAGTTGACTTAAAATGGAAAGAGCGAAAAAAAATAAAAAGTATGCGAACAGTGTCATGGAACAAAAATGACTTTATATTATTAAGAATTACAACTAAGATTTGTATATCACAATGAGGCGCAGAATAGAATTTGTAATTAATTTTTAAACTTAATATATATTTCAACAAAGAGACAGTCCTAATTTTAACTTAAATCGTATGTTTTTTCATAAAAAGATATTTTGTGACAACTTTTAGTTTTTAAAAGGCATAATCGTATCAAATGAAATCAGTCTTTTAAAACTGTACGATTCATCCACCAGATAACAGTGGCTAAATATGAAGAGTCTTGGAATATTGCAATGGTTGTTTTGTCGTCAAAATGCTGAAGCGCTCGATTTTTAATGTGCGATAAGAGCACGGCTTCCTTGAAACGACAGGTTAGGGCGACGGTAGACAATTAAAATAATTGGTATAAGGATGTTTTGTCCATCGCACACAACTTTTATATATCAGATTTTGATTCATGATGACCCCCGGATGACGAAATGAGTTTGACATAAATCAGACTCCATGGAAGTTACACTTATTCTCATAACACAGTAAATATTTGACTACCTACACTGCTACATCTTCACAATATTTGTTTTAATATTATATCGTATAGGTGAAAATGTATTTGAAGTCATCGATGCCAAAGACGTAATCTCTCGATGTTTGTTCGACCTCAAGGTCATACCGATTCCATGTTCTGGGGTTCCTCATCGTCCAGGGTGTCATTGGAACTGGAATGCGTAAGGTCACTCAGCTCGTCGAGGTGCTTCTGTCGCTTCCGAACGTTCCAGTGCAGACACTCGGCGAGCGAATCGAACCAGTCTGAGATTTGGTCCTGTGAGCAGATCGACGGCACTGGGTACACCGAAGTCGTCACACGCAAGCTAAAACATTAATTATGTTTTTTTCATTTTATGTCGTTTGGTGTTTAAATATACAAATATACAATATGGACATTCTTTTTAGAAATAAATAGATTAAGTCGATTACAGATCTAGTAAACGGTAAGTATAAGTAGTTGTTAAAGCTTTGATTCAGCGGTTGCAGGTTTGAATCTGCATATTAAAGTCATGTCAATGTTAACATTTCAATAGCACCATCTCGCCTGACTCTAGCACCAGCAAATTTAGCATAGTTGAGTAGGGCCTGAAAAAACTGGGTATGATCTAGGTCATAGCAATTTTAAAAAAGCTATAGTTGTTTTTAAGCTCTGTAACATCAAATCAACTTAGGTACTCCTTCGTAAGTCTAAATTTCAAATCACTAGTTTATAGAGGGCTAAAATTTAATTAAAAAATACTATCATTCTTGAATAGTTGGTCTATAACAAAACATAATTTTAAATAAAATGTTTTATTTTAAGCAAAAATTGTGGTAAAACAGTTGTCTTTTTGGCTAACGCGGTATTTTTTGTCCCTCGGTACATTTATTCTATCTTAAATCCAAATTTTTTAAAAACTTTCCAAATCACATTTTTATTTAAATGGTGTTTATAAAATACGAACTTACTTTTACTAGAATTTGATTATATTTGCTGGATAACCGGAGCATAACTATGTGTATTTTTGATAACTATTTATTTTCAACTTATAAAACATTTATGTATATTTGTGTATGTATGTATGTATTTATGTATGAATGTATTTATTGTACTGTTGGTTAATTATGAAAAATAGAACTAATGTATTGTAAAAACCTTAGTTGAATTTGCATCTTTATGAAATAAACTTTGCTTCTTTAGTTTTATTTTTTCAATTCTTGTAATGAAGTATTTACATTTTTACGTTTAATAAAATATATGGTAAATACAGACTTCACTTCACTTTTAGACAAAGTTGAAATTTAACTTTTTAATTCTGTAGATGCCTAGATAATTACGATATATGATATCCAATAATATTTTTTTCTATATCTACAAATAAGAGTCACAACGCTACAGCGTTTGTGTGGTAAAATAACGGCTTGAGTCCTCTTAAATGCTAGTAATGTATTTGTAAATAAGAAAAAGTGCACCATCTACGAGCAACCACATTAAAAATAATTAAAACTACTAAAACCTTAAAACTAACGTAAACCACAGAAAAGCAAGGCAAAGAAGAAAAACAAAATACATAGAATGCAACAAAATATTAATCAAGCTTCACCAACACCAAGAAAGCATTTGTATTATGAAAAAAAAAAAAAAAAATAAAACCAAACAAGCTCACAAAATAACATTGAAAATATGCTATACACCCAAGTCTCCATCAAACTGCCTCGAACGGAATAAAGTAAATAGTGGATCTGCTTGGAAATATATATGATTCAGCCATCCTCAAGGAAAAGGCAAAAACATAAACGAAGCAACTGGCTTGTACCTTTATTTACTTCGCTTAGCTGTCAAATCTTGAATTTTTTAGTACCCACAAAAATTTTCAAGATTCGTCCGTCAACATTTCACATTTTGGAATGACTCAAAAGTAGAAAAGAATATTATTTTGAGAGTTAGATGTGCTTTCTAACAGAAATTTACTCGGATGGCAATTTTTAAAAGTGACTTAACTGTGTTATGCCATGGTTACAGTTTGCGGATACAACCTACCCTCAACCCTCAAAATGAGATATGATACCCAGAGATTAGAAAGTAATAGCATCGATGAAGATGAGCATAATTTAGCGTAATCGATTCCGTATCATCTCTAAACGTTAGACTGCAAAACGTACTGTTTCCATTTTGCCCCGACTAGGAATCAAAGACAGGCTCTCAATATCTCTAATTTTTCGACCACGTTACCCGCAAAAGCGACGATAACCTTGAAAGGCTCATGTAATGGCAATGTGGATGGATGGCTGCATTTCGGATTGCTCAATGGCGTGAAAGATGAAGGAAGGTGAAGACATTCAGTTGCCTGGAAGACCAAAATTCTCATTCTCAATCAAAACTCCCAAAAACTGATTGTGACTGTTCTATAGATAGGAAATCTGCCGTAAACTGGATATGAAAATATTTAATTGGTACATTATATCCGAATATTTAGAAAACTGTTTCTGAATGGTCACTAAATTATTATTCATAAAAAGTATGCATTGTTTTAAAAATGGCCGGATTGTAATTTCATTCGGGACGGAGATGCAGCCTATATGAAATTGGTAGGCGAGTTAATGTAAATGCCGTGAGATGATTCTCTCGGTCCAGCGAGCAATGATTCCTCTTCCAATTGGATTTGTTTACCTATCGCCTGGATACAGAATATGCTGGCTGCGTCCGTCGAACGAAACGCAGGCCGAACTGCGACTCTCAACGCTCGGAATTATCTGTGAACAATTCAGCCAGTAGTCATGATGAAACCACGCTCGTTAGAACACTGAAAACTTTGAGCCCTGGAGAAACGAGCATCTTAAAACCTACACATCAGAACGGGATGAGGCTGAAAAATTTGCAATGCTACATCTAACATAAAACAAGGTGAGCAAGCTGGGACAAATTAAGGTTATACATACTTTTTATCATCTTTGTCGCAACCATTAAATAAACCTGACACAATACCATGAACTCCAACCTTCAACTTGATTCTTGGGTGAATTACTCACTTCACCTTACATACCAAAAAGGTTTTAAAATGAATATACTAAAGGTTAATTAATCTAAAATTACTCATACTATGTATAAATGGCTTATAAGAATCATGCTAATGCAGTATATTCAAGGTCTATAATATAAATTATATTGGATTAGTATTTTTTTCATATATCCTTGTTTTATTGGAAGTTCATTATTTCCCGCGTCAATCTTAAATGTGACTCAATCAACATGTTGGTTTTATGAGTACTAGTTGGGTCCTAAAGCTAGGGCCTGAGGGCCAGCCTTGTGCCTCATGTCGGCCGTTTGGGCTTCCTTGCACATTTACTTTATTGGTTTTTAGTTGATCACTTTAAACAGACTGACAGCTATAGCCCTGAAGAGGCTGAGCTTTTTTTGTCCCTAGCGCTGTAGTATCTACAAAAATTCCAATGTTAAGTAATCAGCTATTATTGTTTTCAAGTTAAAACATGTCTAGAGATAGACAGACGGTCAGCAATATCTCTGAAAACCGTTCCCTACAAAGGTGAACTATATCATTTTTTCCAAACTTTTTAGTCAAAACAATATCTCTAGAACCCGTGCATTTACACATTAAAAATAAAACACATAGCCACAGTGACTTAAATGCGAACCCCCTTCGGATTCATGACAGTGTTTTTTACATTTTACAAAGCATCATTTATAAGAATACTTTTTATATATTAATTTAAATAAATTATTGAAAAAATTAAAATGAAACAGACATTTAAATAGTCACAATTAAAACCCACGTAACATTTGGAGTTGTATTGATTTGGAAAAATAATCTACTTCACAATTCACGAATAACTACTTAATTGTAATTTTAGTTAACAAGTACAAAATACAATCCATCATAATCGAGTACAATGCAAATTATTGATAGTGATGCAAAGCAGGCAAATAGATCATTCAGTTTTTAGCAGCAATACCTATCTCCGTGACGTAGTTCTTGCCTGTTTCTCCCGTCGAACGAGACCCATGACGTATTCCTGGCGTCGGGCGATAGTGATATCTAGAATTAATGCAACTTTGAGGGTTCGTACTTTATATGACAGATTTAAGTTTTCTTCTGAACAGTAAAGACCTGGGACTCCACAGAATGCAAATAAACATTCTATGAAGACCACACTGCCAAAATTTCGCACACCTGTAATGGCAAACGGGATATTGAATATGCAACTACCTATTTTTATAGATGTAACTCCCAGCTGTTGTTAAATACTCCCTTAGAAACAAAAATCCTTATGATAGGTAAATCTCAGTAAGTCATTTCTATAACAGCTGAATCCTATCTATTACAATATATAGCATTACGTATTTCATCCAATTTGATCAGTCAGTCAGTTAATTTAATATGCAATTAAATCGGTAGTCATTGGAAGTAGGTAGAAATTTTGATATTAAAAATATCTTATCCGGGATAACAGCATCCATTATTGTTGAGACTAATATGAAATGCAAGGTTCAGATGTAAAGACAAAGACCTACTAGATTACAGAATTATATAGGATTTTATCATTGTATTGTCTTCCCCAACTTACTACATGGCCTAATGATGTTTTAAATTTAAACTAGATAAACGGGCTTCACAAACAAGATCACCGACTCCACATATGTACACTTTGACAAGGTACGGACTACCAATTTTTTGTGGGTCAGGAGAACCATTTGAACTTTCAGCTGTAAGTCGCAATGGGCATTCCTACAAGATAAAGAAAAGGGAACATTGGGTTCAATCCTTTTCTTTCCAGAACAATTGGCCAGTGGAATGCTCTTCATAGGTCAGTATTTGACCCTTTTCCGTGTTCCAAGGTTATTTTTAAAAGTAGACTGCGAGTTGTTAAACATTAATTTTTCCTAAGGTTCTTTAAAAAAACATAATAAAAAGGTGAAACTTGTTAGCTCATTACAAACTGTATAAGTTACATTGAGAAATATTTACAATAGATTTTCATAAAAATGTTTCATTTAACGTTTTTGAAATGGAAGTATCCAAAATATTGCATTTAATTTGAAACGTTTTGAACAAAACTGGAAGATTAAACAGTGCATAGAACTATTTTAAAACAACAACAACAACACCATTTGTTGTCTAACAACAACATTTCTTTACAAATTTCACTATTTCGCATATGCCATTCAGCATGTAAATAAACTATTGTAAAAAATGCTACTATAATGAATTCAAATTAAGTTTTCGGTTTCATTTATGAAATCAACCAGACCTTCAATTCGACCCCGGCAGGCACGACAATTGGCCTAAACGATAAAGAGTGTGGGCAGATGGGCGTCACCATGATGGCGGGCACAGACGGATGGATCATCGAAGCACCGGCGGCCACGGCGTATGCTGTACTGCCGGTCGGCGTTGACACTATTACTCCTGGGGGCATTTACAAAATCAAGAATATTAACGTTATTAAAATAAATTAAAGTTTTATTATATTATATATTTAACAGCCAGTATTTTTTTTATACCAGTCAGCTTTCTTAAACCTGACTATGGATCCCTCAAAACTCATTACAAACATAATAAGTACAATAAGAACATTTAACTTACTAAAGAGCTGATTAACTTTTTATTTTTATCTTTAAAATAAACCAGCTACTTAAACAGGAGCAAGGGATGCCACCTACGGGATTAATTATCCGCAGCCATAGACCTGCCAGGTTTTTAAAACAGACAAATCCTAGAGGTCAGAAATTAAACTATATTGTAAAGTTGTCACGGACTTTATGTACAATTTTAGTAACTGTTACTGTATGGTATCTTTAAAAAAATAATTTATGCATTATCTCAGCATCAATGCATTTCTCATTTCAATATTTATATAAATATTTTAATGAACAAAATTGACATATTTTATGTAAATTGTGTTTACCGTCTCCCTGAACAGATGTGATGTGCTTTCCATCCAGGAACAGGTCGATATTGGAGAGATAGGGCGATGGTCCCCTATCGACAACAACCTCGTTTAGAACGAGGAGAGTGGTCGGCCTGCCTTGCGGTTGATGTGTACCATCGTGGGAATTGGTGCCGTTCTTCGCTCCCTCTGCTATGATTGGTTCCTTCTGGTTCTTGCGAATCACGACGCAGCGGAGACGCGATCGCAACGTCAGCGCCGCATTACCTGTAATCACAAAATATTTTTTTTGTCTCTATTCTCAATTCCATATGTATGTGGATGGATATATCCGTCCAAGACCGTCCGCTAATCCGAGGCCGTGGACGGATTGATCCATCCATCTTCTCTTTTCAAGTTTATGGTCTAATATTAAACAATTTTACTCGATTTGAAACGATCAAGCAGCCGTGATTCTTCAGTCAATTGATGTGTTGCCAGTATTTTATTTTCGTGATTAATGCAGTTCCGGTGACTTTCTGACACTCCGCACGGGTTCTCTTGTTATTTCGGACCCGTAGGTCCATAAACAAGATATAATAAATATTTTGGGGCCATCACCGACAAAATCAATTTGCAAACATTTATAGTATTCACAGAATGTGTATTCGATGTAGAATTTCGTGGCAATTATACTAATATAGAAAAAATAATCTATTCATAGTCATGCATTTACAGCAGTTTGAACCTGATAAACTGTATGAAAACAGCTGTTTTATCAAATTACATCTCAATTTTGAAAGATATACACATAGTTAATGAACTAACAAAAAAATAGGAAATTGATATAGAATTTTATAAAGAATACAACTGTATATAAACATGTATCATCATTATCATCAACCATAAATGTGAGTGTTGTATTCGATTTTTTGATAATTTAGATTAAATATTTTTTTCACAAATGTGTAAGAAAAAATATGGTTAGATGTTATAAATTGGGTGAAAAATATCTTTTATTTATTAGTACATAAAATTGTCTAAATATTATACAAGAGTTCTCAAAAAAGAATAAAAGTCTGTGTAAAGAATGAAAATTTCATTATATCCAACTTTGACTATTTTTAATAAATATATCTCTTTCTAATAATTAGTATAATTATATGAAAATTATGCAGTGCATTGTAAATTTCGGGGAGATTACGAAGATAGCAAAACTGTTCCTACCGGATGTAAAACGACTTCGAAACAAACATTGTAATGAATCTGTAAGTTACTGCATTATTACTTTACATTTGCTTAGCTTCTAACGGACATTCTATAACATCGACCGAAACACTGTATATTCAATTTATGTTAACTGTATATGAATCCATTTATTATATTCAAATCAGTGAACTACAGCAAAACAGTAAAATAAATACAATCTTCTTACCTTCTAAGACATTTGTGACCTGCTCTTGAAAGTTTTCGAACTCAAATGGAGTCAAGAAACCCAGAGATCCCAGGTGAAAAGCCATCACAGGAGGGACCGATTGCTGGAATAAAAATGAAAAAAAAACCATACAATTGATTTCTTAAAAAAACCAAAGTGCTTTATGTCCTATTATCCTCTGGTGTTCTACAAGGGATTCACTTGGGTCCTATACTCGTTAACGCAAACATCATCTATATTGGTTCCAAAAACAATGAATATAAACTTCATTTCATTATCAAACCTCATAATCAGTTTGGCAGTACTGCGACTATTTTTTGACTCCAATTAGCTACAAATATATACTTTAATTGTAAACAATGTGACTATTTTATAAACTCACTTGAAACAACAAGCTGGCGTAAAGCAATGTACCGTCCCCGCCGAGACAAATGATAAAATCAATCTTGTTGGTGAGGTCGTCCTTTCCATCCCGGAACGTCATCAGTCTGTCCTTCACCACGAGGAAATCAGGCTGTGCTAGCAGAAGTGTGTCGTCCATCACGGCAGCCTCCACAAACACCACCATGTTTTTTTCCTGAAAGAGAGAAAATAAAACTCAAATCAGGAAGGGTACAATGTGTGCATTAATAATATTGAGTTACATATTGAAAACTAATGTGAACCGGTATGAATTTTATAGGTTATTATTATTTATTATTCGCTGAGCAAGCAGCTATTTAGCTGATATACTCATATCTCATTCTCAGTTACTAGCGATTGGCCTAGATCCAAGAAGTTCATCAAGGCGGTTCTTGAACTGGTTTACACTTATAGCTTCCACCACTTCCTGTGGTAGCCGATTCCAATTATTCACAATTCTATTGGAGAAGTTCTTCCTACCACAAATAGTGGAACAAAGAGATTTAGATAACTTCATTGAATGACCATGGAGTTGTGTGTTTTGGTCATTAATATGTCCTTAATATTTGCCCATTATAATGTCCAGTTAACACTTTGTAAGTCTCAATGATATCACCACGATTACGTTCCCTGTAATGAGGTCAGTTTCAACACAGATAGCCTTTCTTCATATTCCAAGCGTTTTAGTTGTGCGGATATTTTAGTGAATGTCCTTTGAACTCCTTCCAGCAACTATATGCCTTTTACAAATTATGGATTACATATTTGAGACCCATACCAAGCAAAGGCCGCACATATGCCTTATAGATCTTCAGCATTTCTTTATTTTAATAATGATTTTAAAATCATAGACTCTAACAGCTGATTACCGTCTAGGTCAGATGATTTTATTAGTCACTATGTTGAGGATTATACCCTGTCTGAGAAACCCTTTTTCCAAAACCTTCATTCATCCTTAGCTGGCTGCACTTGAAGAAGGGATGGACGGACGGACAGGTGTTATGAAGCGAAGAAAAAATATTTTTTAGGTAATAGTATCAGTTCTAATTTTTGTCACATATTGTTATTCGATGTTTCAAATAGATAAAAAAAAAATCAGGTTGAGAATGCTTGCTGGAAAACCTTTGCCAGTCCCAATTATTATTACATAAAATATATTAATTTTCAGTTAATAGTAGAGCTAAGTAAGCAGATGGTGGAGCACTGAGAAAACCGGCGAGAACATTCCGGACTACTAAAAAATATTGTTTGGTATAAATAAGTATGTTATGTTATGTATGTTAGTGGATATGGGGAGGGGTTTGCCCCCCCCCCCGCGTACCGCATCCTTTCCAGAACTATTGTACATTTAAATCCACTTATAGTTCGCCCTCTAGTCCCGTACTGTAGATAAAGTTAAGTATCTTTTTGGGTGCGATGGTTCTAATCTCTTCTGGCTTGAGAAGATGGTTGCCTAGAAGCTGGTACCTTTTGTACACAAATAAGTAGATACACACCAACAATTCATAGGCCTGGAGTAACATTTTGAATATTGTCGGTTTGGAGTATAAAGTCATTAACTAATAAAAAGAAAATGTTACAGATATCACTCAATTTTTGTGGGGCTTTGGAGTACAATAAATGTTATAATGAACTATTGTGCATAATATTTACATATATTTAAACTATTGTACATATATTTAAGGAATAGTTTTTCATAATTACACTTATTGTACTCCAAAGCCCTACAAAAATTGATTGATATCTGTAACATTTTCTTTTTGTAAGTTAATGACTTTTATAACCAAGCGGACGATATGGTTATCGCAGCTGTGTACCAACTACTATTCCATTTAAAAAAGCTTAACAAAAGATGAAAAAAACTTGAAGACATCATCCACTTCTGATAATCGAGTTAGCATGATTAGTTAATTTACGTAAATTAAGTTTAAAATATATTTCTATTTATAAGTAATAAAAAGATACACACGTACGTTGATGAGCCAGTTGACGAGTTGTGTGAAGGGTGTGAGGACAGATACGTCCCTCACCTTCTTGATGACCAGCACCGTGAGGGGGGGCTTGTACCAAGTGAGCCTCTGCGAAGCTGGGTCCTGGATCTGCCTGTCTCGACAAATGAAAACAATTTTACATACATTCTGGGACACAGATATTTGAGGCGTAATTTTTGCAGCCATAAGTATATAAATATGAAATCAGGCTGTCAGCATTAAAATATATATCTTTATTATGTACATATTACACATATACTTAAATATTTAGAAAAATATATTAATCTGGCGCAGAGCAATGGACCAAGTGATTAAGTACACATTTATGGTCGGTCTATTGCCTATGGTTATTTTTAACCCATATATTGTTTTCTTAATTTGAATAATAATATCAATATGATTAGTATCAAATGTTTTTTTAAGGTTATATTAAAACAAGAATAACATCATAGATATATCTATTGCGTGAAAGTGTCATATATGACAGGTTCGCACATTGGCAACACGCTTATTAGCTTATGAATAACATCGCATTCATATAAATTGGTAACGATTTAATTTTAATACATCTGCGCTGTAAAATTATAAACTCAAAGCATAATATATTTTAAACTAAATTAATTATTATTATTATAATAATCAAAAAAAAATCTGGAAGTGTGTGCATATAAGTAGTATTTGTGCATTTCTGGAGAACAGTGCAGAATTTAATTATTTATGACATTATTTTAATTATTTATCTTAAATATTACAAAAACATATAATGGAAAGTTTCTAACTATTGCTTTCAAATTAAGTGGACTCAACCAGGTCATTTCTCCATATAAACGCTTTAATATTGTGACTCTGTAAATAATACTGTATATCGTTTTATTTTATAATCTAGGATTCTATAGAATTCAAAAGTTAAATTTCTACTTTTTCTAAAAGTTAAAATGACTCAAAAAGTTTGTATTTTCAGTATATTTTATTAAATGTTAAAACGTAAATATCTTAACTGAATACAATAATCGAGATAATAAAACTACAGAAGCATAATTTATTTTATAAATATGCAAATTCAACTAAGACTTTAGACATACATTGATTCTGTTTTCAATAATTAACCAATAGCGGTACAGAGTGTTTATGCGTGAGATGAGACAGAACGATTTAAAAGCACGCACAAGACAGAGAAGAGCGCCACCGGGAAAAGGTCCTTAAGAGCCAAATCATTTTAATACTGGAGACCTACAAATTAGACTGCAGTTTTTTTGGTCATAATCCCCTTTATTAGAAGCTTTTAACAACTGCTTGTCAGATTTTGGCTATTGCTTAGGCCAATGCGATCACCAGTAGCATCTGTGATGGTGAAGCTTTCAGAATTTGACGTGTTCTAGTAGGCTTTGGGTATTAGCTGTGTGACTGGCTATGGTTGAGGTCTTTTAACCTTGTTAAAATTAATTATTATTTAGAAGTGATTTTAGCTGTAAATTTAGGTCAAAATTGTGTCTTGAACGGTAGTGAGCAAATGAAGGATAGATGAATTTATGAGTTCTCTAGTAGCAGCCAAGATTTTTAGGTGCAATTGAGTAGGAATTTATTTTTTGAAAAATTATCTAGCTTAGCAGATCTCATACTGTGGTACGCAGAGTTTCTCAAAGTTACATGACAATACAAACATTTTACTTGCCGCCAAAATGAGGAACTTGTTTGTTCCTAGATAACTAACAGCTAAGAATAATATTTGAGAAGACTATCTTGCGATGGAGGTAAACGGGATTTATCAAAATAGTTTTTTTTTATTTTGGTTACAGCCTAAAAATTAATATCCATCGCTGTGCAGAAAAGCATTGATTTTAATTACATTTACAACCATCTATCTTTGCGGGACTGGTTTTTTGCTGTAACAGCCGAAACTTAAGTTTGAACCAAATTTTCGCATAAAATGAAGTACCACTGAACCCGCTTTCTCCTTGTACCAAGTATTACAACACCATTCTTGCGTACATATTTAGACTGGGAATATTGTAAAGTATTATTTTTATAAATAAATAACAGACATTTCAAAAAGCTGTATATTTGTTTACTGTGCTGAGGTATAGATTTAACTATATTTACACATTTTTTATCTTTATTTATATATTTTTTAATGGTTATGTAATAATCCTGAATAATCCGTAATACATAAAGTTATATAAAAACGTGTTTGAGAACCACTGGTTTAGTTGATATATCTTGGCATGCAAATCTATGGTATGGTAAGGTATCTAAATGGTGAACTTACATGATCATTGCAGAATTCTTCATGATGCGTCCACATGGTCCAAATTGTTGTATTGGCGAAGGAGCATTTAAGGATCTCGTTCTCCTGTAAAAAGAAAAAACATCAATTTTTTAAACTACCGTAGTATTTAAAATTTATAAGCTAATTATGAGTAAATAATGTTTGGGTTTGTAAGCTTGATTGCTACATGTAATCCAGAAAGTATTAAACCAGAAATCACTAACAATCTGTTAACTCTAATGATCACTGAAATATCAGCCCTTGGAAAGGTTATTCTTGTGGAGCACAGGGGCCTACTTGCGGTGTTAATTACGAGACAATTAAGGCATATTCATTGAAAAAATAACTACCAAGAACAAAACTATTTAACCTAATAAAACCTTAACCTTAGAAAGTCTTTCTCTAAAGTTGATATCTATAAGGTGATACCCAATGTAGAACTAGGCATTCTAGGCACGTGCCTAGGGGCGACAGCGCCAGTTTTTTAATAAAAGATTTGATTATGTACTTAACATAAGAAAAAAAAACGAAACTTTTTGTATTTTCATTAACCAACAATACAAATCATATCATATTAAAATTATTATTAACAAAAAATTTACAAATTTTGGTCTGACGAAGGTATCTGGTGTCTTGTTGATCTAAGCAAAAGACATAACCAAATATGGTACGGTATGCAATAACCATTATACCAACGTTTCCCTAGAAAACGTTTGTAAATTAGTATGTAGGTAATTTTTAAAGGGGGCGGACTAAGAATAGTGCCTAGGAGCGGAAAATTCTTAAATCCGGCCCTGAGTAACAAATACCTTAGAATGCTGCTGCATTCCGAGGAGCACTTCTTAGTTCTTACTTATAAGCTAAAATAAATTACCCCAAAACTAGGTAATTAGTTTTGAATTTTTTTCTTGTGGATCTTTGAGTTGTTGTAGTTTATATATATATGTATATATATAGATTTGATGATTATGATTTATTTAAGCTTTCGCCATTCGGCGTCGTCAGAAAAAATATGAGAGATGACGTTTAAAATGCAACCTTCATAAATTCGAAAATCGCATTTTTAACTAAAAGATAAATATATCCAGCCACTACAATTATTATTATATAATTGCAGTTTTGCTAGATAAATCAATCAGTATTATGAAATGAAACTAGTTTCTTAAATGAATATATCAAGTATCACGCGTTATATGTATGTTGCCTGGATAAATATGTATTTATCCAGGCAATATCATAAATGAATATTCAAATATAAAAAAAAAGCACATGCGATTTTATCCTATTTTTTTGATGAACATAATATTTTGTTCCCAAATAAAAACAACTTAAGTTTTTGAAAAATATACATCTACCCACCCTACACTTTGTATCTATGAATTTTAGTATATTTCATAACATTTTGTAATAGTATTCATTTATACGGTCAGTGTCATAAATTAACATTAAAAGTTGTTTTTAAAAAAATCACCTATGATTTGGTTAAGATTTTTTGATGCACATAAGATTATTTGTTTCCAAATAAAAACTTATGTCCTATGAATTGTAATATTATGTATAAATACATTTTTATCTGGCAAGTACCATAAATCCGTTATTAAATATATATTTAAAACATCATCTGTTTCGTATTTCATATAATTAAATAGTTACATAATTTTTGACAATATTTCACACTAAAGACAGGTTAAGAATGAGTTTTTATAAAGCTTTAAACAGACATCCTGCGCTCTCAATTACAAGACCTCTTTAATACCGTTAAAATTATTTTGCTAGATGGTTTTATATGCTACACTATATAAAAAAAAATTAATAAAACTTTTCAGTATTTTTCAATTTTGTAAAAGGTTGTGTCATTTATCTTTTCAGGTGATTTGCCGCTATTAAAAAACCACCATCAAATATAAGTCAAATACCTGATTTTGTCCAACAGTTAAAAGGACAAAAAACTAGCTGTGATTAAAAATTACACGGGAGATTTTTCCCAACATAGTACATACCTGATAACCATACAAAAAAAAAACGCGTACATACCTGATAACCGGAAAACTAACTCAAGTCATAAATGTTACCATACACAAAAAAAAACGATTGTATAATTTTAAATCGATTAATTTATTGTGTGTTGACTGAAGATTGCACTGTATAGAAGGTCTGCACTTGAATGATAGGCATGTCGGCGACCCGGCAACACAAATCGGTCGAAATTAAAAACGTCGCCCATACATAATTAAACCCATCGAGTCAATAATTAAGGATGAATTTTTCCTGAATATTAATTATTTTCGTATAGGAATTTCAGGGTTAGACATTTTCTTCGAATTAATAACCTAATTCAGATTCAATTCACTTCGGTTTAGAAATCGTGAATTCTATCAAAGCTTAATTACCGATCCGAAATGTTTATAGATGTGGCATTACCCCTTTCCTCACGAAAGAGAAGGTATATTTGGCAAACGTAAAAATGGAGAACTATTCAGCAAAGAAGTGGAAAACAAGCATTATTTTTGAATAAAAAAAAATAGTACGCAGTCTTTGAAATTTGAAATATATAGAAATATGGAAAGGTTTGACGTTCGGGACTAGCAGCGGGCGTCAACGCGATAATCATATAACTGAGGTTACGTTGAACGCGATTTCAAAATAGCTTAATACTTAAGACGGCTACAAAATAACAGCGTGATTCGTAGCTTACCTCGTTCGTTAAACGCGACTCCGCTGCCTATGGCTGTGAATGAACGCGCTTCAGTAACGCTGCTATTCGTTGCACTGGATTAATAGTGTGATTTAAACGCGCACTCCTACTCAGGACCGCGTCTCGTCGTGCGAAAGCCCTGAAACACGCGCCGCGCCCGCGTGACGAAGTAATATGTGACTACAGTTTCGTATAGAAACTGTAAAAAATAAACAGGTAAAAGACGGCAAGTTCACGGACGAAAACATACCTACAGCTTTTAAACACGAGGACATTAGTATTGGGGATTACTGTTGTTAAACAACTTTTTATAACGTGGCACCGCACAATTAAAAAAAAAAAAAAACAAGTATTTTATTTTGACGAAACGTTCACTGTATATATTATCTGTTATCGCCGATTATTCGGTTATACCTCGCCGATATAGATGGAGATTATTATTATTGAGTATCGTTCCAAGATAGCTTCCTTCTTTAGTGTCAATCATCAATTAATTATAAGTAAAAGTGTTTTTTTATTTTCTGAACTGTATTTTTGTCGAAAAAAATAATAATAAATCGTACTTTAATAAATAAATAACGATCGTTTTGGAAAAATCAAATCCGTGGAATCATGTTTAATTATTTACGATGATTTTAGCCCAAATATTTATTTTATTTTAAACGATGGCGTTTTATTTTTAAAAAAAACCTTGTACTATTTCGTTTTTTATATGTATGTGCCCTACCCTGTACGTTGACTAAATTTTAACTGATATCTGACTAATATCCATCTAACATAAAGACAGTTTTAGCTGTTAAGATTATTATTTTATCACAGCCACAATACTAAACCAGGCACTAACAGTTCAGGTCGCTTCATTTATTTATTTGTTGACGTTTCAGGCATTAAAAACATTACAAAACTTGATTTTCAGGCAAACGCGTTGTTTAGGAATACGCATAGATATTGAATCGCGTCAGGAATTGTTTGAATACGCCACAGCCTCTTCATAATCATAAAATATTTATATCGATACGCCGATACCGATGCAGTATTGCGTAAACCGCAAACTTCGTATGTTTGCTTAAGCATAAACGGGTTCGCTCATATTTACAGCGTATATTTACAACTTTAAAACAAAAAAAAAACGATCGACTGACGTTTTTTAACCGATTTAATACGAGCTCAAAACCAAAATTGCACGCAGCCAACGATACAACCGTTTCGTATTTACTAAATACTAAATAATTTTAGAATGCACTTCACGATAATAAATTTGTTTAATTTTATTATATTTTTTATCGTAGTAACATATTCTTGAGCCATTATTATATTAAATAAATAAATACATATAATGTTACGTAATGAATTACAATGATAATGAAATACAAACATACAATGTTAAGTAAATAAAATTTTAAGCTCAAAGTTATTGCTCAAACTCAGAGTTCAAATATAAACTATAGTATTACAGGTGCATTTAAATTAGCTGTGTCCTTTTAGGGGGTTGATCTTGGGAACGGCTCACTGGGGTTGAGCCTGGGAATAACTAAACAGGTCTCAAGAAAAAAAAAAATTTAAGAATAAAAAAATCGTGCTAAAATAATTATAATTTAAATATTTTATTTTTTTCGAAGTGCTTCGGGGGGTCGCTGGCCGACGTCGCGCCATGCATTTAACCGTTCGCAAACATTAAAACAATTTCCATTAAATTTTGAATTCGTTTTGGAAATACTCTCCTAATTGGAAAACAATTTTCCAATATTTTTTACTGATTAATGTTTGATTGCTGACATATATCAACCTCCCAAAAGGACATGAGTGAATATAAATAGACCCTGTATATTTAAAAGGGACAGACCCCTACCAGAAGTCATTTTTATCTTAATTATTAATTTTGGGCAAACACTAAAATACACTCATATTGTGCGGATAATTTTGTAGTCTTCTGGGAATTTGTGTTTATTTAAATAATATTGGTTTAAATTACCAGGTATTTTTTTTTATAAATACATGTTTCAATTTTTTTTAATACTCCTGTGACTTTAATATTAGAGGCTGCCATATTATTTGTATTTCTTAATATCCGTAATTATACTTTCTTATATAAGAACATAATTTTATTTTTACTACATACGATTTTATATTTGTCTTCATAGCCTCTTTAAAAGACTCTAATTAAATTAAAAGACTCTAAGTATTTTTGTATTTCACCAGATATTAAAAATGACTTTTTAGAGCAGATTATTATATAGACTTCCCCAACATAAGGACATCTACAACAAGAATTTGATGGAATGGATATATGAGTAAATCAATATTTTTAATGGCAAAATAAACGTGAGGATGAACCCCCCCCAAGCATAATTAAAATTCCACTTAAACACGCATATATAGTAACTCTTACACGGCTTTACCAGTTTAACTATTTATGACATATAAAAATAAATGTTTTTATAGGCTTTTATTTAGCTTGCAATGTTTGTAGATTGGTTTTAGCTGAATTAAACCACTTCCTCTTATCCTACGGAGGAGTTGAAACATGATATGGTGGTTCGTTTTCGATGACAAAGCCTTTTAATGGTAAGCATGACCTGATTCTACACTCAGGATTATTGGCTCCAGACGAAGAAACTCACAGACACCAAATTCTGTATACGCATTCAAGGCAGTTAAAAAGTTTGTTTTTAAAAATGTATTTTTACTGTTAATTTATTTCTTACCTTCTCGCCATTAAATCAGTACTTCAGACACGACTGTTAATATATTTTTATAGTTTTTCTCCTTCTCGCTCTAATTTTATTGCAATTAATATTAATGTTTTTAATTTAATTTATAAGCGTTTAAATTATCATTGCACTATTAGGTTAGTTTAAGGCTTTATTTATCGGTAAAATAAAATAAAACATAACAAGGCGTCCGCCAGTAATCGATACTAGCCTTCGAAGCATTACATAAAATAAATCGATGAAATTAGTAAGGTAATCTCTCCAAGGTGGCCTAAATAATAATTGGTAGGAGGTGACGTCATCAAGCGAAGTTCGTCATCAACGATCGATAGCATGCCTTAATTTCACTCCAAGGCGGACATGGTCATAAAAGTAATGACATAATCAGAAAATGTAACACGCGTGTACAAAAATGGGTCATTCTTAAAAATTTTGTACCCTCGACCAGAAACATGTCCCACAATATAAATAAAGTTTTCGAAGCATTAGACTGCTTCAAATATACAACTTTGTGAAAACAATTGGTAAATTGGGCATCTAGTGTTATTATTTTTAAATGAGACTCCACATATTTTGATTAAATTATAGTTAAAAAATTAAGCTTAAAATTATAACATCGGTTGTATATAAAAACATGTCCCAGCGCGTCACCCTGGTAAGAAAAACGACAGTTATACGAATATTTCGCATACTAATGTAATTAGCTATTTCTTAAATATAAACTACGATATTTATTAATGTTTTTTCCACATAGAAATAAATTAACTTGTCCTAATTTTATTTCTTATTTGTAACCTCCACTTTGTAACAAAAAATATACTAGTAAATTATTATATGGAGACAGTTTCTTTTAACTCTAGCACAATATTGTTTATGTTAGGTAGATGGCCATTTTGTATTTTATTTATTTATTTATTTTAGTTGTGAGTAGTGTTTACCAGCTCGTGTATTTAAGAATATTATATTTTGTAAATATTTACGAATTTGCTATCGCCAATACCAGTATCAGAATTTCAAAATAGACAGTAGAACCATTTAGCTCCAAACATGAGTTTCGTAATTCATCAGGTTTCGAAGTTTTAAGGTTAACCACATTCATATTCCAATTTGTAACAATTGAGGTTACTAAATGTTTAAAAATGACCCATAAGTTCCTAGTTATTACAACTATGTACGACTAAGAAATGTTTTACCTAAAATTTCAATTCAATCTTTTGTTTTAAATACAAACTAAATCGATAAACATATATTTTTATCTGTAACACTATTTTTACTGTTATTTTAAATATAATACAAAATTTAAAAAAAAAAAACGCCGTTTTATAAGGCGGTTTACTTTTATACTGACCGAATTATGTAAGCATTGAAAAATAGGCATACGATAAATTAATACTAAAAAAGCTTTTAATTAAGTCCTTGAATGCGTAGACTAATGCATTCGAACTAACCTCTGCTGCGGGCCGCCGGAATGTTATATAATATGAATCTTTTAGGTTATCTTATTCACGAGCATCACTGATAGAATCACCCTCGCCATATCAGGGCGGAGGATAAAACTTTTAAACGACTTCCGAGTCGCCGAAAACAGTTGGAGAACTATAGGTTTAGAGGCCTAACGTTATTTATTAATAAATACATTTGAATATGACTTAGATTGCAGTAAATAATGACTTAGCAGCTATACATAATACGAGCTACATTTGGCTGGCGATTCAGAAATACGTGATGACGTTTTTCTCCTAAGTTGGTTGAATTTTTAAATTTTCCTGGTCATTTTTCTAATTTTTCTTTGTCTAAAACCATTTTCGAACTATTAAAAATGGCCAAATCGGTCAAGTAGTTTCTGAAGTTGCAAATGCTTCAGACAGATACATTCATTTATGTATCATATATAAAAATATGGTTGAAAATATATAAAGTAAATTTACATAATACCTAAGACCTACACGATTATAAAACTGCGATTTTAGAATATGCTATTGAGCTACTAAATAAACGAAACAATATGTTATATCAATAATAATTTCGATAACATCGATTTTCTTCAAAATGACATCCCTTCAGGTAGAACTCAAGAATACGATGATTTATGAATGCGTCAATATAAAAACCCATTTCATCTTGAGTTGCCAAAAAACTCTGTGTTTAAAAAACAAATTAAATTATTAAAACAAAGGTAATAGTAAAAATTATAAACTAAGATAAAATCTTTAGACATGATTTTCTTTACTTTGGCCTCTGACAGTTTGAACTTATTATTGTTTCAAAATAATGTATGTTAAACAAATATATATATATATATATATTGTGCTAGTGCGAGTGTAAATTACCCTTAATCTTTTCATGTGTTTTTGTATTAACCATTATATTGTACAGTTGGCTTTCCAAATAAATAATAAATAAATAGGTATATATCTTAAATATCCTATATAGGTATATAAATAGGTATATCCTAGGAAGAATTTTATCTCCAAAAGAGTTGTGGATAATTGGAATCGGCTACCACAGGAAGTGGTGGAAGCTATAAGTGTAAACCAGTTAAGAACCGCCTCGATAAATTTCTTGAATCAGGCAAATCGCTAGTAACTGTGAATAAGAAGATATGAGCATATCAGCTAAATAGGTGCTTGCTCAACAAACAATAATAATAATAATAATAATAATATATATATATTCTAAAAGCACCGATGGCCTAAACGTATAATATTGAATACCAAATAAAATAACTTACTCATGACGCTATTTAGAAGTTCCTTGGCGCGTTGGTGCATATAAATGTCCGCAATAGCGGCTAAATCGATTCGGAGGATTTACAATCACAAAAAAATGCCACTTTTAAATCACAATACACGCGATGTATCTCTATTTTAAGAAGATAATGAAACTAAGCGCATGCGCGAAACACAACACAACAATCGCATAGTTTGCGGCACACATCCGAACAATCCAACGATTATTGATACGATTTTGCGTAATAAGCATAATAAATTAAACAGAGATGCACATTGGCAATATGTACGCTGAATGGTTTCGTGTTTAATATAATTGTTTATTCAAATCAAACTCCAGATATCGTTGATTATCTCGCTATGGGCTTTCTATAGAATCACGGATAAAAGTAAATAGGCGAGGATAGTATTAACCTGTTCTATGATACTACTCTTTATGCTAAAAATGTTAATCCAAGCGCGGTTGGGTAGAAATGTTTCCATACAAGCAGTCGTACGCTTCAGCACTGGACTCAACTAGGTCATTTCATACAAACGCTATAGTGTTACTCTCTTATTTGTAGATGTAGAGGAAAAATATTAATAAGTATCAATTGTCTAAAAGTTAACAGCCTCAAAAATTCTGTATTTTCCCATACATTTTATAAACAGTTTAGGGGTAAATATCTTAGTCTAAATGCAAACATCGAGAAAATAAAACTACATAAGCATAATTAACTTTATAAAGATGCAAATTCAAGTAAGTATTTAGATTTAAATTGATTCTATTTTTTATAATTAACTAACAGAATTAACGGTACAGAGTCGCCTATTATTTTATACCCTGTCACTCCAGCTTCGGCGAGGCGGAAATCTCGTTGCAAATGCACCATGGCAGTGAAGCACGGTGACCGTTGCAGCCGTTTAAGTATTAAGCTATTTTGAAATCGCGTTTAACGTAACCTCAGTTATATGATTATCGCGTTAACGTCCGCTGCTATTCAGTGGAAATGTGAATGTAGGATATCGCAATTATAACTACTTATCACTAACATTATAACTAGGCTACTCTAGCTCTAACCTTAGAGTAGTATCAGTAAAATCTTATTATTCGTAAAGAGTTATGCTTTATTTCGTATACTGGTAATTATGCAAATTCCCCAACCCTTAATTCTTCCTAATCTCAACCTCGCCCTGAATGTATTTTTCTATTTTATTAGGTTTGAAGGAAACTCCCATTGTTTTTATTGTAACTTTATTTTTTGTATTAGCTGTTGTTAACTGAAATAAATAAACAAAATTTCTGCTTAGTAAGGTTAAAAAAGTATTTTAAATATAAATATCCATAACATAACCTACTTTGAATTAAGTTATAGATTAGGGAGGCATCACAGTAAGAATAACGTTGGGTTTCAAGTTTGGAAATATCACAAGATGATTAATAAACTGATTTATATTATCTGATGCTATTGAATACGAGGAAAACATATATGGGATAAGAATGTGTGCATTTTTTTGTTCCAGGAAAATATATTCCAGACGAATATAAAGGTCCGACATTTTAATAAAAGTGTGCAAATTTAATGAAACAAAAACCAATGTGTAACCAACTCATTCGTATGCGGGCTGAGATAAGTGGTCGTCTAGAAAGGGAGAGGGACGCATTATGTGCGAGTGCGCGTGAGAGAGAGAGAGATATATCACACACGTTTTTGATGGACAAGTTTAAAGGTTATTATCAGTGGATGAAATTATATGCAAATGTCATGAATCGGCACGTGGACAGTGGACTTGCTACCAAGTTGAGAGCGCTGAGAGTCATGCGACGCACACTGGGTCAAAACTGCAATACGGCTAGGACTTACCATTTTTTACCGTACCTCAATTTTTTATATACCAACGATAGAATTACACTACCCTAACGAAATATTGTTATGAAATTTTGTCCTAAATATATTAGTTTAGTGAGAATAAAATTATTTATATTTTTTATTGTATGGGACGAGAATCAAAGTTGCTTATTGCAGCAGTCTTGGCGGATCCCGCCTTGAAACCCCCACAGATATGATCTTGGGACTCTCTTCTATAGATTTCAGCATTCAGCGCGCGCCGAAAGTTGCCTAATCGTTAATTATGCGAGCCGAAAAAAAAACCATAAAAAATACGATTTTGTAACGTTATGATGATGATGATTTTAGAGGTTTTCAAGAAGAGATAAACGCATATAATTTGATGTTATGGCTAAGAATTTAGTTTTATTATAAAAGGGTTTGCCATTATGTTTTAAAAATGATTTCGGGTAAGTGGCCGCCGCGGCTGACTCGAACAAATTCCAGCCGAGAGGCCCAATTTTCAACCACTTTTTGCAGCAAGTTGGGCCGTATGTCAGCAATAACGCGCCGAATATTCTCTTCCAAGGTGTTAATCGTGTCCGGCTTATCTGCGTAGACAAGCGACTTCACATAACCCCACAAAAAATAGTCCAGCGGTGTTAAATCGCACGATCTTGGAGGCCACGCCACATTGTTCAGGAGTAAGTCTATTCATTATGAAATGGCAAACCAAACTGAGCATAAATCAAGTGACAGCTGTCAAAAACACCAACTACGAAAAAAGTAGTGCCAGATTGAAAACCACGCCTCTAAAAAAAACACCCTATAGTTAAATTACAATAGCAAAATTATATTTTTTTATTGTTACAAATATACAAGTTGCTTAAACCTAGAAATAAGTCTCACTAAAATATTAGATTTATGAAAAAATGTCGTATTAATATTTCGTGAGGGTAGTGTGATACAACCGATTGGCATATAAAAAAATGAGGTACGGTTAAAAAAATCAAAAGTCCTCCGTAATGCAGTTTCGACCCAATGTGCGACGGTTGACCTAGTACTAATGGAGTCACTACTAGTTGCATGGGTGACTCGACAATGTTGTGATAATGCTTTAGATTAGTTTATGTGGCAATAATTGATGCGAAAACGGCAGAGTTAGTCTGGGTGTCGATCGGCACTCGAAATTCTAGCGAATCGAGTATGCGAGCCACAGTCGAACCGACTGGTAGCCTCACTAGGCCCCCAGCAAGATGCACATTTTTATATGTGACCACGCACCACTTTCATGATGAATATCTTCTAAATTACACGAGGTCTTGTTATTATACAAATAATGCATACAAACGCCGTTGTGTTGTGACAGTTATTTGTAGATATAAAAGGAAAATTTATTTCTTCAGATATAATAAAAACCACAAATCAAATCTTTCGAAAAAAACATTTATGTATGTACTAAACCTTTCGTATTTCACGATTCCCTGACCCGTTTTTATCTCTTCGTTTTATCAGCTTCTGATATATTTACTAACAATATTATAATTATCCAATTTAAACAGAATTAAGTCGGTTACTGTAATTTAATTTAACTAAAGTTTCACTTGCTATTAGGAGTTGATAAATTGCTAACTTTTTGATGGATAATGGTTTTGAAACCATAGTTTCGCTTTATACTTAAATATAGTATATTATATTTTGAAGTGTTTAAGACTTATAATTCAAGAACAGTTAATCACTGCGTTAACATATTATTATAACGTAATAGGTATCTCGAATACGTTCATCAATATATCTAAGATTTTTACATAAACAATGGAACCGCATTTGGTTTTTTAACCCAGGACATAGTATAAAGGTTTGCGTATATTAAAAATTTAATTAAAATCCGTTTAGTAATTAAAGTGTGTAAACCTAAATAATAAAATAGATTAAATCATAATATTACTTATAATATAAATAGCAAAGAAACAAACAGAGGTAACAGAATGCTTTTGCTATCAATACACTTTTAATATATACGCCTTCCTACATAATTAATATATAAACATCGGCGAGCTTATTGCCGCCAGACAACTTCTATTAGTTAACACGGAGAAAATAATTACATATGAAAATATTTGAACACTATTTTTTGCGTTTATTTTAACTTCTAACTGTAAATTGAT
Source organism: Neomicropteryx cornuta (assembly GCA_020383195.1). Lineage (NCBI taxonomy): Eukaryota > Metazoa > Arthropoda > Insecta > Lepidoptera > Micropterigidae > Neomicropteryx > Neomicropteryx cornuta. The sequence continues at coordinate 1,673,040 of JAHKQU010000030.1, forward strand.
GTAACCTCTAACTGTGAATGTAATTGAGAAAGCGTCGGATATTTCACGACCTACTACCCTATTTTAAAATTCAAATAAAGGAGAATTTATAATCTTAAAACCACACGTCCTCATTCTCAGAACCAACGAAGTACGCTTTTGTGTGTACTTAAGATTGTTTTTTTTTTTGTGATAAGTTTAATGAGGATAATAAAATAAATATTTTTCAAGAAATGTGATAAACAGCGAGGATTTTTCTTAATTAACACTGCATAACTATAACTATATGTCGTTTATGTGTATTCAATTGTTTGCTGCGGATTTAAAAAAAAAATGTGGAAATTACTTATTTTGACAATCCGTTTTTTTATAACATAAAGATGCATACATAGTTACACTACTATGACGAAAATACGAAAGGCATATAATTTCAGATATTATTTAATAGTTTAGTATGTTTATTGTTTATTTTGTACCACTTATACATGCTTCGGATATTTATTGTTCTTCCTCATAAAATTTGGCATAAAAATGTTTGTTATTATGAAAGAGTTTAAGAGAATATATTTTTACCCTGCGATTTCAAATATGATTTGTATCGACGGCATATCAAAATTCATCATGGTTTTCGACAAAAAAAACATAAACTTTAGGTGATAATATTAAATCGTTTTTATCATAAGTTCGTCCGCTCGCGATGCCAAGTCACCTTGACCAATATTTTTTAATATAATTTCTTACTCGGAATAGGGAACAAAAACACCCCCTTAAATCTTCGGTTAATGGTCTTAGGACACGCTGTATATAATTATTACTTCTTATTTTTATTATTACATATTATTATTATTACATATCCGTAACTATGTTTTCTAGCCTTTGTAAACACAGAAATTTAAAATTTGTTTTTAAATTAATTTTTAATTGTTTTTACCGTTGAAGATAAATTAGAAAGAAATTTCAATTAAAAGACAAACATAAAATACAAATAAGACTATAAAACATGATATAACTCTTTCACTTTCACTAATCATTACTCGAATATTTATAAAAAAAAATCTTTCTCGGCAAACATAGATGATTCCTGGGCCATGTGATAGTTAGTTTATACCCAACATCCCGATGAATGGTAGATAATAAACGAAGTAGAGATTTTCGAGGGATACAATTTGATAATAGTTGGATAGTTCCTTATACCTAATACATATGTAAAAATAATGTTTTGATTCCAACATTAAACACGTTTTATAGGGTCTGATTGATGTGTTAGATTAATATTTCTTGCTTAGATTTGTGGTAAAGTTGAAGATTTTTCAAAAAATACAAGACCTTATGATAATTTATTATATTTTATATTATATTGTGTTTTATATTATATTCTGGTGATTGTCCCCAACCCCCAACCCCTCCTACGTCCTGGTCCCGGCCTCGCCCCCGAATGGGTTTTCTATTTTTTTTAAGTTTGGAGGAAACTATTATTGGCTTTGTGTTTTAATTGTTTTTTTTTATTTTAATTACTATGTAAGCTGTTGTTTCCTGAAATAAATAAATAAATAATGTCGGCAGATTGCTGCTATTGATTCTATAGGACGCATATGTTAATGCACCATTAAGAGTGAGTATTACCCTCGCGACCAAAAACGGGCAACTTTGACGGCTTAATCTGGTTTTATTTTGTGTTATATTTTAAATAAATATATCACATTATATAAAATATATACTATTGAACAACGAATCAATGAGTTTTTTTTATTTTATATTATATTAAATCCTACAGCGTGTGTCGAAGTAGCGCCATTTCTCAAAATCAACACTTTTCCGAGCTCTATTTTGGCTAAAATCCCAGTGCTGCCCGTACAGATAAATAACAAAATCATAGCTTTATTCACTATAAACAATTATTCAATGCGTTTTTTTTGTTTTATTATTAAATAAAGCCCAAAATAAATGATTAGATTGGTTACTAATTGCTGACTGAATGGTCCATATTACACTGAATGGTTTTAAGATGGATGATCAATCCGCAGCTCTTGAAAATTTAAAAGATGGACAACAGCTGGGTTTATTTTGTTATTATAGTCAGCATATATGTATAGCAACATATTTTCAAAACAGCATATATTTTAACTCTATTTTAGTTTTTTTTTAAATGTTGACTAGCGGCTAGTAATGAAACAACACAAAATAATAATGATGTGTTACTGAATAATCCTTTACCTGTCCGTAGATGAGTTTGTATCAACTTTAACTGACCAGTAATAACTAATATGTCCTCGAGTTTCCTATAGCCGTGCTGTCATATTTTTGAAATTCGAATATATTTGCGCTTTCTATCGAACTGTCAATGTTATCTATACTATCCGACCAGCCTCTGATGTGATCTAAACGGTGTTCTTTGTCAAGAGCATTAATCACGCAAAAAATCGATTCTTTCTCGTTTCTATTTTTCGAGTTGAAAGATTCAACGGACGGACGGACAGTAAGAAATTGAAGTTACTCTGTAATGGGTGATACATTATATAGGGTGATGATTTTAGAGGCGTGGTTTTCAAGAAGAGATAAAACGCATATAATTTGATGTTATGGCTAAGAATTTAGTTTTATTATAAAGATAAGGGTTTGCCATTATGTTTTAAAAATGATTTCGGGTAAGTGGCCGCCGCGGCTGACTCGAACAAATTCCAGCCGAGAGGCCCAATTTTCAACCACTTTTTGCAGCAAGTTGGGCCGTATGTCAGCAATAACGCGCCGAATATTCTCTTCCAAGGCGTTAATCGTGTCCGGCTTATCTGCGTAGACAAGCGACTTCACATAACCCCACAAAAAATAGTCCAGCGGTGTTAAATCGCACGATCTTGGAGGCCACGCCACGTTGTTCAGGAGTAAGTCTATTCATTATGAAATGGCAAACCAAACTGAGCATAAATCAAGTGACAGCTGTCAAAAACACCAACTACGAAAAAAGTAGTGCCAGATTGAAAACCGCGCCTCTACAAAAAACACCCTATATATAAATTCTAATCTGACCCGTTTTTAACGGGAATACAGTCTTGTAATGCATAAAAGCATAAAATATATCAACACTCACGCCGAAATCCTCCGAGCAAAGCAATACTGGCACACATGGTCACGAGCTAAGCACCAGATCTTCGATTGTCCAAATAGCAAATGAGTCGAGGTTTTTGAAAAATCGTTGCGGTCTAAAATACGCGACGCAACTGGCGGCCAATCAAGGTCGGTCGATCTTTTTTTTGATAAGATTATACCCATTTAAAATCAGTCGAGTCATTCGTTCATCAATGACAACTGGTTACCTGTCAGAAATCACGTCAGGTGTAAAAAAATATGTATTACGCCGCTCTGGACCAAAGTAGCCGACTCATCGTTGTAGAGCAGGATATAGATAGCATGTAATATGGGCAGACTATCTGGTCCCTTCGCTTCCACATCTCCGGGACCTTCGGGCCACTTACGTGCCTGCCGTGATATTCTTAAAGGCAGTTATTTGCTTTTAGCTTCTATACACATTCATGTATGAGAAGCTACTATCCTCGTTTAAGTAGAAATGCGAGGAGTTGAATTTTTATATGTAGATTGATACCCAAGGAAAACGACCATAGCCGTTTAGATCACATCGAAAGCTGGTTAGATAATATAGATATTTAACATTAAAGATTTTTTTTTTGGCATGAAACTAAGATATTACAATAATATGACTGCGCTCATCATCAGGGTCAGATCAATTCGAATCTCAAACATTTGACAGCGCGGCTATTGGAACGTTTTATTTATTGATTACCAATATAAATTTATTTATTTATTAAAATATCCATACAAATTAATATTATTAAATGTGTAATACTTTATAGTATTTTATTGATTCCCAGAGAAGAAAAGTACAGTTTGTGTGGATTAGTAAGACCTCACTAGGCAAGTGCCTGTGTCGAGGTGTTACCTATTTGAAATATATAATGAATATAAACTTATCTATGAGCGCAAATAGAAATATGTAAAAGAATGTTTAGTGGCACGTTATAATTATTATAAATTGAAATAACGAAATCAAATAAATAGAAAAAAAAATAAATAAGTAAATAAAAAAAACTGATTTAATACGGAACTGTAGTTTTGTGCATTCGTATAGTATTTAGTTGATATAGACAGCTCTGCGAAACTTTTGCCGGGCTATTGTAAATAGGTCAATTTGAGAGAAGTTAGTATTAAATAAAGCACAAATTAGGGGGGGGGCGAATTTCTAAATATCCTTTCTTAGTGGGTGCCTATGTCATAAGAATGTTACTTGAGCTGGGCGATGATGAATCAGTCAGTCAAGGACCTGTTGTTTTATATATAATAGCAGGTACAGATATTGCGAATTAGGTACTATTTATGTGTATGTTTATTAATAATTAAACAATATTTTACTATTTTATTCAGCCTAAGATTTTACAGAGGCGCGCTGTGGACGATAAATTAAAAATGATACAATAATGTGTGATCTAATACGTTCAATGATATCATTTTGTTTAAATGACAATTATTTTGATGATTAACTAAGTACGCCTCGTAATTACGCAATTCACTAATCAATATTTATAAAAACCTTGCCATTCGTCGAAAATTCTAAAACATTTATCGTTTTTTTATACCAACTGGCAACGCGGATGTTTTGATTTTTTTTAATCTGATTTGATGGTATCGATTTTTCGATAATTTTTATAAAAAGTTGGTATTTAACTTGTGCCGATTCAGTCAAAATCCGTTTTTTTTAAACCTCTAATTTTACAATCCTACAATAATATTTCCTGGGTCTTGGGTCTGAAAGAGAATTTTAACTGTTCAGGAGATAAGCGCACAGTATAAAGAAATGTATTTATTAATTGGTAATATATTTAAACGTGCACATTGCACATGATCTCCCAAGACCATTTCCGAAGACTAAGGGAGAGTTTCGCGTAACCTGTTATGTCTAAAAATGATATAAAACAGGCGAAAAAAATAATTACTCAAATGTATTACACTTGGCGTAAGTTTAGCGCGCGAATTCCAGCGTCACGCCGATTGATAATGGCCTTCACACCATTACGGCGTACGGCGGCAGCTGAGCGCTCACAACAAAGACATGATCCTTTTACAATTTTTTACAGTATGGCTTATGTTGTCCCCCGAGGCGCTATTGGGCGCAGTTCCGACTGTCTTCTTCATTCGTATGGCTTATGTTGTCCCCCGAGGCGCTATTGGGGGCAGTTCCGACTGTCTTCTTCATTCGTATGGCTTATGTTGTCCCCCGAGGCGCTATTGGGGGCAGTTCCGACTGTCTTCTTCATTCGTATGGCTTATGTTGTCCCCCGAGGCGCTATTGGGCGCAGTTCCGACTGTCTTCTTCATTCGTATGGCTTATGTTGTCCCCCGAGGCGCTATTGGGGGCAGTTCCGACTGTCTTCTTCATTCGTATGGCTTATGTTGTCCCCCGAGGCGCTATTGGGGGCAGTTCCGACTGTCTTCTTCATTCGTATGGCTTATGTTGTCCCCCGAGGCGCTATTGGGGGCAGTTCCGACTGTCTTCTTCATTCGTATGGCTTATGTTGTCCCCCGAGGCGCTATTGGGCGCAGTTCCGACTGTCTTCTTCATTCGTATGGCTTATGTTGTCCCCCGAGGCGCTATTGGGGGCAGTTCCGACTGTCTTCTTCATTCGTATGGCTTATGTTGTCCCCCGAGGCGCTATTGGGGGCAGTTCCGACTGTCTTCTTCATTCGTATGGCTTATGTTGTCCCCCGAGGCGCTATTGGGGGCAGTTCCGACTGTCTTCTTCATTCGTATGGCTTATGTTGTCCCCCGAGGCGCTATTGGGGGCAGTTCCGACTGTCTTCTTCATTCGTATGGCTTATGTTGTCCCCCGAGGCGCTATTGGGCGCAGTTCCGACTGTCTTCTTCATTCGTATGGCTTATGTTGTCCCCCGAGGCGCTATTGGGGGCAGTTCCGACTGTCTTCTTCATTCGTATGGCTTATGTTGTCCCCCGAGGCGCTATTGGGGGCAGTTCCGACTGTCTTCTTCATTCGTATGGCTTATGTTGTCCCCCGAGGCGCTATTGGGCGCAGTTCCGACTGTCTTCTTCATTCGTATGGCTTATGTTGTCCCCCGAGGCGCTATTGGGGGCAGTTCCGACTGTCTTCTTCATTCGTATGGCTTATGTTGTCCCCCGAGGCGCTATTGGGCGCAGTTCCGACTGTCTTCTTCATTCGTATGGCTTATGTTGTCCCCCGAGGCGCTATTGGGGGCAGTTCCGACTGTCTTCTTCATTCGTATGGCTTATGTTGTCCCCCGAGGCGCTATTGGGGGCAGTTCCGACTGTCTTCTTCATTCGTATGGCTTATGTTGTCCCCCGAGGCGCTATTGGGGGCAGTTCCGACTGTCTTCTTCATTCGTATGGCTTATGTTGTCCCCCGAGGCGCTATTGGGCGCAGTTCCGACTGTCTTCTTCATTCGTATGGCTTATGTTGTCCCCCGAGGCGCTATTGGGGGCAGTTCCGACTGTCTTCTTCATTCGTATGGCTTATGTTGTCCCCCGAGGCGCTATTGGGGGCAGTTCCGACTGTCTTCTTCATTCGTATGGCTTATGTTGTCCCCCGAGGCGCTATTGGGGGCAGTTCCGACTGTCTTCTTCATTCGTATGGCTTATGTTGTCCCCCGAGGCGCTATTGGGGGCAGTTCCGACTGTCTTCTTCATTCGTATGGCTTATGTTGTCCCCCGAGGCGCTATTGGGGGCAGTTCCGACTGTCTTCTTCATTCGTATGGCTTATGTTGTCCCCCGAGGCGCTATTGGGGGCAGTTCCGACTGTCTTCTTCATTCGTATGGCTTATGTTGTCCCCCGAGGCGCTATTGGGGGCAGTTCCGACTGTCTTCTTCATTCGTATGGCTTATGTTGTCCCCCGAGGCGCTATTGGGGGCAGTTCCGACTGTCTTCTTCATTCGTATGGCTTATGTTGTCCCCCGAGGCGCTATTGGGGGCAGTTCCGACTGTCTTCTTCATTCGTATGGCTTATGTTGTCCCCCGAGGCGCTATTGGGGGCAGTTCCGACTGTCTTCTTCATTCGTATGGCTTATGTTGTCCCCCGAGGCGCTATTGGGGGCAGTTCCGACTGTCTTCTTCATTCGTATGGCTTATGTTGTCCCCCGAGGCGCTATTGGGGGCAGTTCCGACTGTCTTCTTCATTCGTATGGCTTATTTTGTCCCCCGAGGCGCTATTGGGGGCAGTTCCGACTGTCTTCTTCATTCGTATGGCTTATGTTGTCCCCCGAGGCGCTATTGGGCGCAGTTCCGACTGTCTTCTTCATTCGTATGGCTTATGTTGTCCCCCGAGGCGCTATTGGGGGCAGTTCCGACTGTCTTCTTCATTCGTATGGCTTATGTTGTCCCCCGAGGCGCTATTGGGGGCAGTTCCGACTGTCTTCTTCATTCGTATGGCTTATGTTGTCCCCCGAGGCGCTATTGGGGGCAGTTCCGACTGTCTTCTTCATTCGTATGGCTTATGTTGTCCCCCGAGGCGCTATTGGGCGCAGTTCCGACTGTCTTCTTCATTCGTATGGCTTATGTTGTCCCCCGAGGCGCTATTGGGGGCAGTTCCGACTGTCTTCTTCATTCGTATGGCTTATGTTGTCCCCCGAGGCGCTATTGGGGGCAGTTCCGACTGTCTTCTTCATTCGTATGGCTTATGTTGTCCCCCGAGGCGCTATTGGGGGCAGTTCCGACTGTCTTCTTCATTCGTATGGCTTATGTTGTCCCCCGAGGCGCTATTGGGGGCAGTTCCGACTGTCTTCTTCATTCGTATGGCTTATGTTGTCCCCCGAGGCGCTATTGGGGGCAGTTCCGACTGTCTTCTTCATTCGTATGGCTTATGTTGTCCCCCGAGGCGCTATTGGGGGCAGTTCCGACTGTCTTCTTCATTCGTATGGCTTATGTTGTCCCCCGAGGCGCTATTGGGGGCAGTTCCGACTGTCTTCTTCATTCGTATGGCTTATGTTGTCCCCCGAGGCGCTATTGGGGGCAGTTCCGACTGTCTTCTTCATTCGTATGGCTTATGTTGTCCCCCGAGGCGCTATTGGGGGCAGTTCCGACTGTCTTCTTCATTCGTATGGCTTATGTTGTCCCCCGAGGCGCTATTGGGGGCAGTTCCGACTGTCTTCTTCATTCGTATGGCTTATGTTGTCCCCCGAGGCGCTATTGGGGGCAGTTCCGACTGTCTTCTTCATTCGTATGGCTTATGTTGTCCCCCGAGGCGCTATTGGGGGCAGTTCCGACTGTCTTCTTCATTCGTATGGCTTATGTTGTCCCACGAGGCGCTATTGGGGGCAGTTCCGACTGTCTTCTTCATTCGTATGGCTTATGTTGTCCCCCGAGGCGCTATTGGGGGCAGTTCCGACTGTCTTCTTCATTCGTATGGCTTATGTTGTCCCCCGAGGCGCTATTGGGGGCAGTTCCGACTGTCTTCTTCATTCGTATGGCTTATGTTGTCCCCCGAGGCGCTATTGGGGGCAGTTCCGACTGTCTTATTCTTATTTTCATGAAGCGAGGCCTTTCATACAGGCAAACAACATCTCGCAAGTCTGTAACTGAATCAGTGTTTTTTTTGTGTAGGACTCAACGGCGAAAAATGACCTTGCTGGATTTGACCCACTGGGGAATCGAACCCGGGACCTCTGGATTTAGACGCAGGCGCTTATATCACGAAAAAGCCAACAGAAAATTACACCTAACCGTATGGTATTTAAACCTTGTCAACTTTCACACATGTTTGGAATTAATCAAGCAAATTTAATATATTTTAATTCTGAACGGTCTCCAGACCCCCTTTCTAAGGAAATGACGCCATAAAAAAATCTTAAATTTGTTTTTTAGGGAAAATCCTAATTTGATACCGACGTACTTAAATCTTACCAGAAATTATATTTCTAATTAGAAACAACATAAGTAATATATTAAAGAGTTTTTTCTTTTCTGGCAAATTAAAAACAAATCTATGAAATGGCTTTCATATTCATAATAGTTTAGTTCTTGGGCGACATTCTCTGCATCAGATGTGGTGGAAAAAAAATCTCAAAACACACGTCGGTAAGTTAATTAAATTCCTACAAACCGTGAGACCTTCGACAGCGAAGTATAAAAAACTAATTTATACACGGGTTTACACTTCATTAATAAACATTCTGACGGCATTAAAGTAATAAACGATTGCCATAAATTTAAAAAAGCACCGAAAGAGTAGTCAATAAAACATTATATTCTTATTAAGAATTTTATGTTTTTATTTATTTCACTGAATATTTTATCTATTTTCCGAATGTTCCGACATTGCTTCTTTGGATTCCCTATTCTTCAATACCATCTCTTCAATTCTCTCGTCAATCCGGCCTAAGCTTGACAAATAAATGCATGTGTCAAACTTTTTCTTATCGTTGGTTTATACCGTCAAGCCCAGAAACTCCGTTACACCTACTGGGAGAATGTGGGCCCTTCATGAACAAAAGGTACCAGCTTCTAGGCAACCATCTCCTCAAGCCTGAGGAGATTAGAACCATCGCACCTAAAAAGATACTCAACTTTATCTACAGTACGGGACTAGAGGGCGAACTTTAAGTGGATTTAAAAGTACAATAGTTCTGGAAAGGACGCGGTACGCGGGGGGCGGACTCCCCACATCCACTAATATACATAACATAACCGTCAAGGAGGCACTTCGAAATGTCAACAGCAGATATATTTGTCCTGCCTACCTTCTTTAATGCATCATCGGTATCTAATTAATGTTAGCCTTTTCTTTGTGAATTAATATAAATGCCATCATTCCTATAAGTGCTGAAGGCTATTACAATACAATACAGCCGCAATAATTTGAGGTTCTTTATTAGTGATCAGCAATTTATATAAAACAGTTCCAACAGAGCTAAAGCTATAAAGATTTTCTCTATCCATCTAGTCGTAAATGCTTCGATTTCTCTTAACTACTAAACGGCTTTTAGCAAAAGAATTCTCGTTTTGGCGAAGAACCGAGCCACCTTACCTAAACTTAGAAGTGACGTGGAACCATTGAACACAGATTGCGACTAATCTGAATAATTTATCGGAGATAACTCAGTAAAAGACGCATACGTACCAACTAACTGATTCACATTCTCACTTTTCAGTCTTTTGAAAGCCACTCAAAGTGATTCTTTTGTGCTAAAGCCCTCTTTGTTTACAAGGCAAAATAAAAGTCACTTAAAGGGAATACTCAAAAAACATAAGTTACTTCTACAATCTTCATCAGATTGTATACAAATAATAATTAAGTGATTAGGCGAACAAATCAAATATCTATCACAAATTTGGATAAGACACACAACGATATAGCTAAACAAGGCTGAAGATTGGAAGTCACAAGGCACATGTCAGCCGGGACGGGCAAAAAACAGTTGGAAGAGGACCGTTGCCACGAAGACAAATACTCGGGAAGAGTCAACAGTAAGCAGCGGATTGTGCCCAATAGCAATGACTTGAATGGACATCGGAGCCACAAAATATAGATGTATAGTATATCTATGATATAGAGTGCAATTGGAGTAAGTTAGATGTCACTTTATTTGGGTAGTATCGAGGCTTTGATTAATAGTGGCGGGCAATGGCGGTTCTCATATACCAGTACCTCAAAATGTAGGCACGGATATAATCAAATACATATGACTAATTCTATAATTATCACGCAATCGTATAGAGATCTTAAAGCTCCAACTTTGGTATAAAAAGTCTGATGTGACACCACATGAGGGTTTTCCAATCAGAATTGAAAATCAATTGAATTGAATTGAGAATCAGTTCTTTAAATAACTGTACCAATATATTAGTCAAACGACCTTAATTGTGAACGAAAAATCATACACTTTTCACATTGTTCCAAAAAAATATTTGTATTCATACACCTTGGAAAGATTGTTTTTATTACGCAATCAATAAACCTTGCTACCTATATGAACGTTAAAAAAAAGACAATTTGATGAAATATGCTGAGAGTTTTAGTACCTTACGATAGGATCCTTTACTTATGCTAGCTTTAGAGAATAAACAAAAAAATGTGCGAAAGTAATCTAATTGTGGAATGAAAAATGACACTTATTATATTTTTTTTAAATTTATAATTCGTTTGCTGACAGCTCAAATGTAGCTATTTAATAAAAATATGTGCACTTACGGCCATGTTCCAGAACGTCGTCTCCGCCTATGCTTGAAGGAGACATTATCCTCCGAATGCGAATTCGAGGGCAGAAGAGCGGACGGGATGAGGCAGTACTTGCCGCTGGAGTACCGCGGCCAGGGGGGCAACCTGTACTCCACGCGTTCGGTTATACGGCACTTATGCAGCGTCGCTAAGTCGACGTCAGAACCAATCCACAAAGAGTCCATCGCGACCACAAAAGCACCAAACCACAAAAACAAAAAAATCAAAACATGCGCCCGCCGCGAAAGTTGTTTCCGCACGTTGCGACAGAGAACAGAAATCGTACGGAGTTTTTCGCTTTCTAAAGCAAACGAGAACCGCTAACCCCTCTTCCCAGGCGCACTGGCACTATCAACAAGTTAGCAACGTTTCAAAATCGATGACAATCGCAATTATTACACCACAGCGCAAATGACCTACATAAAAATCCAATTTTACAGCCGAGCGAGCGAAAACGCTAAATAAACTGGACGCGTAAGTACATAACAAATTCCGCTTTCGAATTACGATTACTAATGAGAAATGGAAATTAAATTGTAGTGTCTTTGGTTGAGGTTATGTTGACTTGTGTCAAAATTAGTTAACCTCAAGCCCGACAGTCAAAACAACCAGGTGTCAAAAAATTCACTTATGAGCCACAGTCATGACAACTAGAACAAATCCTTGGCGCAAATACACCACGATATTTTTAAGGGAATACATTAATATTTTGGTCTCGATATCGATATTTAATTTAACAGTATTGCAGTCCCTCGCCAAAATCCGGTTGATTTTATTATTTATTCTATCCGGTTACGCGACTCGTTTAGTAATCGGCAAACGGCAACACAGCACAGAAGCTTTAGTAGGTACGAATTGATTTATAATCGCACTGAAAACAGTAGTGGACGATGCACATACTCCTGCCAACACCACAAAGTTTCAAGACGAGTGAGTGTGCAAAAGTAACTTTAAACTCTGTAGCCGACCGCGACCAAATAAACTCCGTTTACACGATGCTTTACCCGCGTGACATAAATTTTTTATTTATTTTTCCCGATAACGGATAAATACCCATCGTTTATTTCAATGTTATATAAAAAAAAAGCTATATATTCTTGTTCAACTATCTACGCGTCCAAGCGTCAAGCGTTATCGTAACATGGTAAAAAAAAACACAAACGGGTGTTCCCATTTGATGTCGAACTGACATAATAAGGACCCTTGCTTATAGTCGTCCTTAGTTAAGTAAACTTAACTTTTAAGCATATACTATGGTATTCTCACTCTGGTATTGGTATGTGTATTGGTTGGTATGTGTCAGTGTCGCCAGATGGGAAAATAGAAAATAGCACCAGTGCTTGAAAAAACGCGGATTTTGAACAAAAAAAAAAAATTGAATTTTATGTGTTTCACTAGAGTTGTTGCTTCTCATCCTGGGGAAGCCCCCCCCCTCTCTTCTACAAAAAAAAAACAAATATCGATGTTGTTGAAACCCTTCCTTCAAAATAAATCTTACAGAAAATCAACCAAATTTTGTACATTTTTCATTAATTTACTTGTGAGTTGGAATGGAAGTCGATGCACAGATTGTAAATGTATCCACATTACTACTAAAATAATAAAAATGTATGAGTGAAATATTCCCTTACACATAATAACGATAAAAGCGGATAATGTTCGATAAAAGCGGATCCGCGTTAGTCTAAAGCGGAAATCGAATCCATTGTCAAAAAGCGGGAGGAACGCGGAAAAGCGGTGTATCTGGCAGGCAACCCTGGTATGTGTATACAATATCTGTCGCATCATTTTTGATAATGCGTGATCTGACGTTTTGACATTTTGAGGTTATGCTGTCAGCTGTGGGTTTACTAGAATTTTGTCGCGCGTGTTTGCTTGAATCCAAGATGTTTAAAATATGCAAATCCAGTCAATTTTAATTAGTTAGAAAAAATGAAACAAGCACGAGACAATAACCACAGATGACAACACACTCACACACGGGCCACGGCAATTGTATCGCCGTTAATGTATTGACATCGCTCCTAGCTGGTCCTAGCCAACGATCTTTTAGTCCTAGCAGCTTATTTTATCGCGTATCGTAGTTGTTTTGATGCTGGACCAACGATTTTTTAAAACAAATAGATACGGCAATTGAGAGTGGAATACGCAGCATGCCCAAGTACGCTACTTTGCGTCGAGTACGCTCCTCGCGTATCGCAACGTCTTACTTGCATGTCAGCGATAAGTCTTCCGGCGGAGTGCTGCGGCGCGCGGAACGGCGGGGGGAATCTACTGGTGTCGGATTTTTACAAGGTCGATTACACCATGTAAATAATAAATGGGAGTTTACTGAGCCATTTTGATAAAGGCTTTGAGTAAATAAAATATTAATATATTATTCTTTTAAATTTAAATAAATATTTTGTTGAAATTTGCAACCACTGCAACATTTCGTAATGCTTCTCTGGGTAATCACTACATCAAATCAGGTACTCTTTGTAAAAAAAACTCTTCAATATAGATACCTACTCTTTTCAACTACTTTGGAAGTTTGTCACCCATGGTGACATTTTTTTTTTCTAGAGTAAGGTACCTATTATCAGCTAAGTATATTTAAAATATGTAATAGTTAACGTTATTATATTATTTACTCAACGTTTTTCTTCTCATCTCCCATCATCCCAATTTAAGAATAGGTATACGAGACACTCACAGAAGTTCCACATCAGAATCTATCGACGTGCTCCGACTTGTCATAGTTGGTATACCACTGATCTTCTTAGAAATGTCCATCATTATGATTAATTTATATATATCCTTTTTATTTTGAGTATATCTTAAATTATACCAGTATTGATACATCTACTCGCCAGTATCCTTTAATCAGTAATATATTCTAATATTTGACACAATATTTTGACATCTCACTTCTATGACATCCTTTTTAAAGACTGAGACAAATTTAATATCATAAAATAGCCAGTCAAGGTCAATATTTTTTTTCAGAAAAAAAATATAGCTTTCACTAGACAAAATATACTGTACGAAATACACGGTACGTTTTGTGGTAATATCAATTGTGGGACATAGAGCGCCATCTATTCGAAAATAGGTTAAGCATTTATTTAGATAAAATAATATTTTAAATATTAAGACAAATTAATTATCATAAAATAACAAATCCAAATCAATGTTAATATTATTTTTTTAGAATAAAATTTTATAGATCTTGGTGTGTCGTACGTTTTATCTTTTATCACTATTGGATATCAATAATTGTAAGACATAGACATCTGTTCGAAGATAGGCTAAGCATTTATTTAACAAGTGTTATTTAATAAAAATATGCTTAAACCTATTTATTTCATTTGCATTTGTCTGTAATTAACCTTAATTTGCCTTACAGTGTAGAATTTATTACATGACTTCATATTAGCATTGATTATATAGTGTATATAATATCAATTTATTATAATCTATTATAATATATTAAAGAGTGTATTATATAATCAATGATATTAGGTAGGCAGAGGCATTTTCGCCTAGTCACCACGGATGAGTTTATGTACTAATGTTTTTGCAAATAAATTATAAGAAGTTATTTAAATAAACTCAAATAATAAATTAAGATAAATAAAGAAAAAAAATATTACCAATATATTATAGTGTCTTAAAATACACAGCAGCTGTGCCTATTCCTTACAAAAAAAAAAAAAAGAAATCGCGTGAGCCGATTCGGACTACAAAAAAAAATGTGATGTATCTAAAACAATGACTATTCGTCGATAACGCGCGCAAACTCTGTGCTCGTCGCTTCATGGTGGCTAGAAATAAATGAACTCACCTAAACGTCTTGAGCCTATCGTGAAGCTGCCCGACTGGCGTCTTCCTCAGGGGTGCTGGTGAACCGGAGGGAGAGTGCTCGCGGGATTCGGCCACCATGGCCTGCGCCAGTGCCAGGTCCAGCTCGTTCATGGTTTCGAACAGCGAGGCTGATAACTTTAGCGTTTAGCTGTGGACTCCTCCTTCCTCCGTCCGTGTTCCCTCTATTAATTCCAACAATGGGTAGATTAGGTCCAACACTAATTTTGTTCATAGCGTTGTTATCTTAAAGTGTCTGAAGTAAGTATTCACATGCTGTTGTGTTATTTAGCGGCACCTGAAAAAATAGATTTCCACGAATTACTTATTTTTTTCCAATTGCCTATTACTGAATTGCTTGAATGTTTATTGATAATTATATTTTTTTTTAAATAAATAATGTTATAATAATTTTAATTCATTGTATTGAGAGATTATAATTAATTTATTATGTATAATAAAACAGCGAGCCAGTTAAAAAGTTCAGCTATTGTCTATAAAAATAATAATTAACTAGTAATTCAACTGGCGATCGCTTTTATCATTAGTTCAATTATCTATTAATTTAATTAATTAATTAAGTTCAATTTAATTAGCTGTTTTACCATGAGTATTGTGTAATTAGTCAATTATTGGGCCGATCCCGGCGGCACTGCAGTGCCGGGCCAACCCGCGGCGAGGGTGGAGCAAGCCCCTGACACCTCACCATCTTCCAAAAATCAGTTTAATATACTGGTCCCGCGATGCGGGAACTATCAGATATTAAGCTGATAAGAACAGATACTACACTTTGATCTTAGCCAAAAGGCCGAGAAGCGATACCGGTACCGGCCTGAATAATAGGCTTACCTATACGCAAAACCCACAACGGTAGCAGTTTTTAAATAGTTGACACGTGTGCCATCTACACTTCGTCAAGTGAATTCTTACGAACACTATTGATTGCATTTTAATGTTGTCATGCATACTGTTCAAATTACCTTAATTTTGAATTAGAATTCCCAATTTTGCCTCATTCGTATCGTAGTAATATGAACAATAATAATGTTTTAATGATAATAATAATAATTTACTTACTGTTTTTTTAAATTACACAAACATATTTCAAAACTCTACCTAACTAGGCTGCGCCTGTACTAAGGTAGGCTTTATTTGTAGATTGTTAAATGTTCCAGGACGGAGAAAGAACAAATATATTCTATATGATTTAAAACTCACTTACAATAGTATACATAATTTAAATTTATAGTATAATAATATATTATAATATAGCAATGATACATACACTCACATTTATAAATAGATATTATTGTTATAGATTAGATATGACATATGTTGTAAACGTATAAATCAAATAACAAACTATTATTAAATATGAAATAAAACGCCTAAAATAAAAATTCTTACTTAATAATACTAAAAAAAAAAATTGAGGATTCCTGATATTTATACATACGTAAAATGTACACGTGGTATATTCCCAAGAAAGAAGTTTATTAGGGCATGTAATTAATTAACGTAATTTAGATTAGTATTATTTATCATATTATAAGTTTATAGCAAAACAAAAAGTAGCGATTATTTATAGTGTTTCTATGCGTTTTCACATAAAATATGATCTCGGAAACAAAGTTGGACGCGTCACCGTCATTGCATAATGGTGGATTTCCAACGCCTGTTACAAAAAATATACGCTGATTAGCCGTAATGACACATTTATTACTTGTACAGTAACAATGTTATAAATATAGTAATTCTCTAACTCAAATCCACGCCGAATCCCTCTAGCATGGGAAACTTATCTAACTTACAACACTATCATATGGTATGCTAATGGAAATAATTACTAGATGGCGTAGCACGTCCCATTTTGTTTTTGGTAAAATAAATAAGAGTAAATATTTAAATTTTATTGAAAAATGTTTTCCAAAAACCAAATCATAAATATCTTTCGCATTTTCTGTGTGTTATAATTTTGTGACAATGTTATCCAAACGAATTGCTATACGACTTTGGTTTAGCCGCAAATCTCTTAGGTTAGCTCAACGTTTTTTTAAAACTAATGTGGCTATTTTCACCAATCCCACCCTAACTAAGGAACTCTTTTTGCCATTTTAACCAAGCCTCACTTAGGGCTAAGAGTCCATACGTCCTAAGAATAAGCTAAGCTTAAGAGTTCCTTAGTTAGGGAAGACCTAAGGTGGGATTGATGAAAATGGCCGTTAAGCTTAGGTTATTCTTAGTACGTTAGGGATACTTATCTCAATTTAAGGGACTCTTTAGCCCTAAGTGAGGTTGGGTGAAAATGGCGCATGGTCTACCAGAGGGTATTACTATTTTATCTGTGCCTAGTTAGGTATGGCCAACGATCTTTAGCTACTTTCAATAATTCAAATAACTATGGGTTCATTGTACTTATATTGGTATATACTTATATCGTATAATAATTTCATAACCAGGTCGATGAGCACAAAAGTCAAAAACACATTTAATAAATTTATCTAAGAATAGATTTTTATATCAAATAGTAAATTGTATGTAAACTAATTACAGGTTCATTGATATGGCTAGTTCTGAGCAAATTTCAGACCAGAAAGGTCTAAAATTTGCTCAGAACTAGAAAAAAAAAAAAATTAAACACACCATGTATGTGTCTATATTAGATTATAGAAGCGAATGTAAATATTTTTATCACAGCTCAAGACATATTTGTATGTGTTAGATACTTGCTCGGACCCTATCGTAAGCACTGACACAAAGTTTACCCTAGAACAGGCGTTTACACCCTAGTTAGGTAAACGCTACTTATTTCCTTTCTCAACTTATAACTTTACGTTCCCACACGACCTAACTGCATTTATTTTTTATAAGTGTAAGATTATAGTATTTTTTAGAGAAAATGTTTTAAAAGTTGCATGTTACAAATAAATAAATTTGTTTTGTATAAAAAAAAAATGCACTATGAAAGTAGAAACAAAAACCAAAATGTTTTCAACAAGTTATGCTAATAACAAGTTGGTAATTTGAAAATGAGACTTTGGTGGCTTTTGACGGTGCAAATGTGACGCTAGAAAAAAAAACTATATTATTTAAGTAGAAAAAGTACTTAACCTATATAAAAATACATTAAAATCAGCACAACTATTTAATGCGCGGAAAAAAACCATACAAATGTTGTTAATCTATTAAAAATTGCTTATTATCAGTATTTTATTAATAAAGGTTCGTGAGAACATTAATTTAACGAAATATCAAAAAAAAAAATGCTTAGTTTTGGGACTCGCGGGATGTGTAATGGGAGTGAGTGTTAACAATTTAAATTAATTTATTATGATTCCAAATAATAAATATTAGTTAATAAGTAATTAATTACCAACCTCCCCTTCCCATAGTATTATTTTATTTTGATTACAATATAAATAAATATCGTTTAAGTAAATAAATACCAACCAGTGCTGTCTTTCTCTATGAGATAGGCGCGCTTACGCTCCCGAAACCAAAACGCTGACTTTTTGGTTTCAAAAAAAAATTTTTGGGTTCCAACAAAAGTGCTTACACATCAAAAACACATCTCCGATTTAAGCCAAACTAGTTTTAAAAAGTACACATAGTTTTTTTTTTATAAATTTGTGGAGTTAATCCACAAACGTATCTATTAGCCAAGCACGGTAATAAAAACTGTCAGTTTAGTCACACGATAAATAAAAAAGAAATCATTGTAGTTTATTCACTGAAAGTGAATCCGCGCGTTTCTCTCGAGGGCGACCAGGTAACTCCAACGGCGGAGATCTGTCGCCGCAGACGGCCCTCGCGAGATTGACCAGCTCGGCTGTCCAAGAGATGCCAATGGCCTCCCAGTCAGCCTCCCAGCCTCCCAGCCTCCCAGTCAGCCTCGCGCGACGCCGACTATTCAATTTAGTTTAACCATTAACCTAGATAATATTCATTATATTACTCGCTTTCCTTCAGCCGGCCCTGCGGCTGCAAAACGGCGGGGCTACTGCACAACTCGCCATTCCGTTAAAACAATTCGAGGGTAGTATTTGGGACAAAACTCTATTAAATAAATATTAAAAACAGAAATTTTTTATCGTGTTTAGAATTACCAGTTCTAAAAACAACCTTCACATCCCCACCGACGTTATTTCTTTAGATTAGATATATAACCTTTTAAACTGAGGGTGGTTTTGGGGTCTAGGGGATGTGAAACGCGAAGATATGTCGATTTTTTCTGGAAGTCATGAAAATGGTACCCATTGCAATAGGTAACTTACTGAAAGGTTACATAATATTTTAAAAAATTTGTACAATAGCTTAAAGTATTTTTTTTCAGTTTATGCATTTAGCAACGTTTTTTTTTTGCTCCAAATGAAGAATGCTTACTTACCACGAACCGCGAGCATTTTTAAATTATAATAAAATTATAGTATAGTTAGTCGAATAACCATAGCTATTTGATGCGGTAAGGTTCTAAAAATACTCTTCAAATACCCAAGTCTACTAATTTTAATGGCGATAGAACAAAATGGTGTTCAATTACCAAAGTTGGTAAATGGCTTTCTGAAAGTAGAATAAACTAAATAGTAGCATTATAAAATAAAAACCATTATTTTTAACTATTTGTATTAACTTTAATACTTTTTGTTAGTAGAAACCTATTTTTAGTTTTACATAGTTTTTTATCGATCAATCAAATGGTATTTTTTTGTTGTATTGTGTAAAATTGTTAATTTCTCCAATAAATATAAATAAAAAACGAAAAAATTTAAAATTAGGTCAAATTATGTATTGTTTTAATAATTATAATATGTATGTATGTATGAATAATTATGTATGTAAATTCTGGAGTTCGTTCTTGCTTTTCGGCAAGAACTATGGATCTCTAATCCATTGTAATGTTGTTAAAAAAAATACAAACAATTGAATCTCGCAATAAAGATCCCGTTTTAGCTTCTAAACATACGTTCATCTATAAGAAACTACTATCCTATGTAGCTACTATAAGTTGAACATCTGACATTAAAGTCAACAATTTTTTACCACTAATAAATGTAACATTGATTAGAAAACGCAAATATCATAGCGCGAAATTCAAAAATATGACAACACAGCTGTTGGAAACATGAGGACCATATTTTTAGTTAATACTGGCCAGTTAAAATGAATACAAAATCTATGTGAGCAAATAAAGCGTGTAAAAGAATATTCAATGCCACATTATAAGTATTATAAAACTATAATGATTAAATTGGTCCGGAGTGTTTCATTAAAAGCCGCGCGTCAACTAAAATGGTGTTCAAATTTGTGATTGGATTGAAAGAATGCCATGATGCCGCTGTATATTTTTTATTATAATCTCTCTAGGGCCATCCAAAAAGCACATCAAACGGTCTAAAAGTGCCGCAGACACAAGTGGGATAGGAAATGAAGCAACCCACCACACGCGCGAGTATCTGGTTGGGAGATACCCGAAGAACCTAGCTTTAAGATGATCTGGTAAAATAATTTACTACTACCAAACAATGTAAAGAAGCAGTTTATATTGTATGATAGCTACAGGGTTTCATAGCCATTCTTGTTTTTATCAATTCTAAGTTTTTATCAATTTTATCAATGTGGTTCTAAGAAGCTGCAAGCACCCCCCCCCCCCCCCTCATAGCATATTTCAATGAAAACGCACATTTACCGTGTAATTTATTATAAAAACATAAATTCTCTATTGAAAAAAAATGTTTTTTTCGGTTATTTTTAAAAACAGTAATATTTTTTTTGTTTTATTTTATGTGCTAATGAAAAAAATATATATATGGGCAATAAAATTGATATAAGTCCGCGATAGCCTAGTTAGGTGATATATTTTGCATTATAACATTATTTTATATAACATAGTGCTATTCAATTATAAAAAAAATATAAGCCATCATCGAAATGTAGGTCGAATATCATTATTATTAAAGCGGAGAGAATCGAGCTACTCGACTGTTCTAAGGTCGACCATTGATGAAGATGGATTAACTACCAGCAAGCTGTTCATTGTTACAACATGGTTACAACACAGTTATGTGTCGGGTGTAATACATAAACTACGCGAAACTCATTTCGATTCACCTCTGTCATCCAAACTCGTATCGCTTTCCAGCGCTAAAAATGCATCTAAGTAAAACCTTAAAAGTAAAATCTAGTAGCCATTAAAATCTCTATCTCTTTTTATTGGCCAAAGATAATTTGCGGGGGGGCAGGAATGGGGGAAGTTGTTTTTTTAACCTCGTTCGATTGACTTGCCGAATACGCCGGTGCTCGATAGCCTGGTACCGGATCGGAGTCCGGAGTGACCCTGCCTCCAGCCTCCAGCCTCCAGCCTCCAGCAGGACTGACTTGACAACTTTTGCTCGGGGCTTGTATCAATCATTCGACACAGCGGGTACAGTCAGGGGAAAAAACCCCGACCGCACTTAAATAGATCAACAAAATATTTTAATACAATTTCACTAATGATGCAGCGGGCATTATTATTTATTCTGTGCCTGGTTAGCTATGGCCAATTGTAATATATTTATTGTAAGCACTTCTTTCACGGTAGATAAAGAAATATACCATGTGCTAAAAAAAATATAACTAGACTATGCATATTTTAGAGTGCCATTCCATTCCCTTCAATCACCCAATCGTTGTGGGACATCCTATATAGAGGGTATCGATGACCTTTGGGCTCGAACACCGTAACAAACGAAAAATGTGGGCATAGCGATACAATAACTACAATTTACTTCTTTGACTGTACTTGGTATGTATTTCGAAATAGACTGTCGGTCGGCAACCTTCGTTGTACTGTCATTACAATAATCGTGCGATCGGCAAAGTTGAACGTTACACCGCCCCCTTCCACGGTTCAATGCGTTATATTATCTTCGATTATTAATCATCATAATATTAAATTGTGTCTCTAGTTCCACTCCCATCATGGCGTGAAGGAAGTATCTCGACTTTTTTTTTATTATCAAAGAAAATTTCAAAAAGCAACGGTAAAAATCGGACGAAATTCAGTCTCAAAGTTAAGCGTTTAAAAAACGGTTTTTTTGATTTTCTGATTAGCGACGCGAGACGACAGGGCAGCAGTTGTGACGTCAGCGCTTGAAAACCGGGTTTGATTTCAGACACGCGTTGTATTAGAGATATAAGGACAAAATAAATATCATTATTTTCTATTTTTTATACTTTCTTTTCGTGTTGTAATTAACCGTCAGTTATCGGTTTTTTGCCATCAGGCAACTTGCAATTTCTGTGTTTCATTTGTATTGCAATAGTTGGATATTGCGACCATAACTGCATGCCATTATTATTTAAATGTTAAAATAAACGCTAGTTTGTTTAAACTAATCTTCCTGTCTTCGATACTGCCCGAAACGTGTTAGTTACTTAGTCAAACCTCAAACAAAGAAATACACGCGGACTTCATATTATGGGGTTACCAACAAAATAAGGAATGATCATTTTCACATTCTGAACTTTAGAAACTGCTCCTATATTTAGTAGTAGTAAATTAACCTGAACCCGACTAGGCCATAGAAACGTCATTAAAGGCATCTCCCACCCAGCTACTGTCAGGTAGCCCAGCCCAGGTTGCTTCATTTCTTATCAAAATAAACACAATGTTCATATATCGTTATTTATACTTAATCTGCACATTTATAAAGCGTGACAATAAAAGTGTATCCAATAAACTTTGAAAATTTAAAAACAAATGATTATTAAAAATATATAAAGAAAGGTCGAACGAGGGCGGGGCTTTAAAGCAGGAAAGGTTTAAAATAATTAGATTACACTAAGTATATTAAGCTATCTCCAAAGTAAACGCTATAATACGATATAATAAAAGATAATGCCAGTGAAACAATCCGGTTTATGGGCTTTACATACACGTATAGATATATATAGGTAGAAAAATGCAATAAAAGGATATATTATATATTTTATTGTGCTGTTTTATATTTGTTTGCGCAACACACCGCGGACGTGTCTAGTACCGTCACAGTATGAAGATAGACTAGAATGCGCCGTTAAATATGGTAATTTGAGGTTAAAACATTTACAAATTTTCGTCAGTCTTTTTAATATTTTATAGGGATGGTAAACCAACCTTCAAAATAAACTATAGATCCGGAATAGCTAATAGAAAATAGATAATGAATATATTAAATAGCCGCTACACTTGAGATTGAAATACAGGCCCGTATTTAATAATAAAAAAAAAAAACAATTTGATACGTGTAATAAAAGCAAGGTGAAACGAAATTTTGACAACTGAACATTACTGCTATATTTTTTGAGCGGTCAGTAAAAATTTGTTTTATTTAATTACAGCTTCATAATATAGAAATTAAAAAAAACCAACTATTCTATGTTTTAGACCTGTCGTTTGTCTTTCAATTACTATTTTTCACAAGGCTTTAAATGTCTGTTTTAAGAGAAGCTATTCAACTAAAAAAGCATCTATTAAATTTCTCAGAAATAGAATTGAATTTTTAAAAAATACCTTTACTATGTAGATTTAGGTATCTAAACATATTTTTTTATGATTAAATATCCAATGTTTACCATATGCCAGTCATAGAATGTAAATGTATCGGAATTAATAAATGTTGACATTGACATATGGGTGTTATTTTTTTTGTATAAATATTTTCGTTTGTTTGCTTGCTAGGTATATACCTAAAACATCGTCTTCAACATTAAATCAAATAAAATATATTACTGATATGTATTTGGAATCGAAAACTGAAATAATAATGAATTTAAAAGAATTAAAAAAAAAATAATGAATATATATAGTATTGCCGATGACTACAATAAAATAATAATTTTAAATGCACGTTACGTAGGTAATTACCGTTTTTTAGATGATTAAATGTTTTTGAGGCACAGGGCAAGATACTGTCATTGATTATATAGTCTTATAAAACACTATATAATCAATGATACTATCTACGCGGGTATATTATATGTCGCTGGCTAAACCAAACTAGAAGTAGGCCATAGAAGAGATACTTATCTGATCTGTGGTCATGGGCACATAGTTTGGCCTAAAACGTAGGTATGTATGCCTCTCATTAATCTATCCTAGCCTATCCCATAAGTAGTGGATCAATGAAATATTGGTGAGTCTTGTCTGAACCACTTCCCTACTTATTCCCTAGTAATTCATTGGATTGGACACTGGAAAAGTGTCCCGTGATATTCACGACCATGAACCCAGAATAATACAAAATTTTATATTTAATAAGTGGTTAATGGATGTTCAACTCCGAGTAATAGCTAATCTAGTGTAGTTAATTGAACTCAACAATTGTAATATAAAATTATTTATAATATCACGCTTTACCAGAGATAACCATTGTTATCTCTTTTACTGATAACATATATAGTTATATATTCGTTTATATGTTATATGTATGTATGCATAAGTATGTTTTTATACTCGCTTATCTATTATATAAATATATATAACTTTTATTATGTAAATGTTTTACAATTTTGCAATATTTATTCTTATAGTTTATTTAAGCCGGTCGCTCGAATGAACCCTGATTCTGAACCTCATGTAGTAAGATGAAAAGTGTGAAGGTTTTTGTAAATGGCTTTTACTTTGCAATTAACCTAAACAATTATTTTTTGAGTATTTTTTACGATAAGGAAGTTTTTCAACTATACAATTTTTATGACCCCAAAACTGTAAACATTTAAATAAAATTAAAAAAGAATAATACCAAAACACACAAACGATTATTATTAAATCGTAAATAAAAACCCAAAATATTTCTTCGTTCATTAGATACCATGGAATGTATCATTTTAGTAGGTATTGGCGGGTTCTAAATATTAGTTATTTGTAATTAATGGTAAGCAATACAATAAAATACTTAGGTTTCACGGCAAGCCTTCGGCAAATTAATAGTTTATCGTTGGTATTATTTGCAAGGACTTGTCGAGTTGACTCGAGAGCAGATTGACAACATTTCCGGTAGATTCTAGGATTTTCCGCAGAGTCGATGGTGCTCACAATGGAAGAAGTATTCGGACCCTTTCAACAGCTAGCCACCAAGTCGATGGTGCTCACAATGGAAGAAGTATTCGGACCCTTCAACAGCTAGCCACCAACCCACCAGCCGCGTGATTTAATGGCCCACGCCACCATTAAAAAGTTACTTTGATTTGACTAATTACATTCCATTGAAGTAGCGAGGACGAGTTATTTTTACTCTAATGTCGCGTCATTATTAACAAAGTTTATTTACAGCATTAATTAAGTAATAACATGCAACTACGTGGGACTGCATGAAGTTAGATAGGACGTCCTTTTCAAGCAACCCCAGGAAGAACTTCATCAGTAACAGAGTCGTGGAAGCATGGAATGGACTACCAGAAAGTGTGATAGAATCAAAGACAGTCAACCAATTTAAAAATAATCTAGACGAATATATAAGAAAAATAAAAACAAAGAAAAAATAATAACAATTTTGATATTGAATAAGATATAGGCTTATCAGCTGTGCTTGCCTGCCTATTACGAAATAATAATAATAATAATGCTTTGTGTGGTTTATGTTTATAAACCAAACTAAACGCATCTCTTCTATTTTTCCGATGTAATAATATCGCAAAAAAAATGGGTGTTCTAGCACTTTCCAAAAATTGTAAAGGGAGGTGGTTTTTTATAGGGATACCTGGCTATATCTCAAAAAAATCCCCTTCGGTACGCCGGGAGACGGAGGTATATTTAAGGAGGTATATTTAAGGAGGTATAAGTAAAGGGTAGGCAAACTCCAATAGTACGAACTTGAATCAAACATTGCGCGAACCGCACGATCAGTGCGTACCGTCAAACGTGGCAACTTTGCCTAAATTTTTAGAAATTGCCTCTTTAGTGAAAGATTTTATTCTTAGAAAATATTTCAAATCTTTTAAATTGTGCATCATAGGTGTTGAAAAGTAGTAATGTCTACGTCGGTAATAATTATATATATATATCTACTTATTTTATATTTTAGACACCGGAATCGTTGACAATATATTTAGGAAAACTTAACGAGAAATTTGGTAAAATTGCCTTTTACAGTTACAACTCTTCCGTCGTTCGAAAACCTCCTGGTAAATGAAACATTCAGAGAAAACTACAATTTAAATATATTTTTTTTTCAAAAAATGGCAACACTATGTCACCAGCAAAAAGGCAAAATTGACCGCTGATGTATTGTCGTTTCCATACTTTAGTGGAATTCCATGCTAGGGTTGTTAAAAACAAACAATATTTAGTTTTTCTATATACCTATAGAAATATAGAAAATATATTTTACAAACAATATGCAAACCTACCTACTACACGCTGGTCACAAAAATGTTTCAAAAACTTTTAATGAATTTGTATTTTGATGCGAATAGTGTATTTTTATGAATTTGTATGAATAGTTATTGACATCCCTGAATCGAGGTAAAGTTGCCACGTCTAAAGACATGAAATGTCGAGTAACTATGCCTCTTTCTAAAAAACGGTATTTATATAAAAAAAAAACACTAAATATATATTATAAATAGAGCCGTGGAAATTTGCGCTACAACTTATCAAAAAATTGTTTGCCTACCCTCTCAACTTTTAATCCAGCAATCGAAAATGTATTAATTTGGTGTAGGCAAAGCTAACCTTCAGTAGGCAATCTTGCCAGGTTTGACGGTATACTAAATCCTATACTGTGCCGTAAGGGTTACTCATATCAACAATTGTTTCAAACAAAAATTGTAGGGAAATAATCTTATTAATCTTAATTTCTTATCTTAATGTAATCTTATTTTGCCCAATAACGAACTTGACCGAGATTTTGTGCCCTTAAATGTTATGTATCATTTTGAAAGCGATTGGTGTAAAATTACGGCAGTTATCGTATCCACAAGAAAGCGATATAGGTAGATAGGTACATAGATAGATTTACACTTAAGTAGAGGGTGGTTTTGGGTTCTAGGGAATGTGAAACGAAGATATGGCGAATTTTTTTGGAAGTCACGACATCGTACCCATTGCAATAGGAAACTTTCCTAATGAAATCTACCTAAAAAGAACTAGTGAACATTGGTACCTATTAGATTATCCCACTACTTTAGGGTTGCCATTCGTCCCGCTACACCGGGACATGTCACCGGTTTAGAGCCTCGGTCCCGGTCGTCCCGTTTGACCCACCATATGTCCCGGTGAACGAATAATCATGGTTTTATATTATTGCTAAAATTATGCAAATAATTCGTGCGACATTAGATGGTTAAAGTGTGGGGTCAAGGGATGAACTGACATTTTACAAATATTTTTCCATATTTACAGTACGGAATGAAAGACTGAAATACCTTTGTGAGGGAGCTGATCAAAAACTAGGTAATTAACCGTCTTTGTTGCCGGCCATTGAACGTATTCTGAAAATGTGGGAACCATTGAAAGATTTCCTTTTTTCACAAACCAGATTGCGGAACTATAACTCCTCCTATAACTCCCCTATATTGATATCAGTCCCGGTCGGAGCCAAACCATTTATGGCAACCCTACACTACTTCGCAGTGTAGAATTAATGATTGTTTTATGATTTTTGGTGTAATGTAATCACAAAACGGAAACTATTTATAAAGTACCAATACGATATTTTATTACGTAAATATAATATTAGTATTAATTCATTATTTGTTTAGGTACCTATCGGTTTATGTGTGTAACAGATAAGGTAAAAAAATGAGTAATAAATTATTTCCTATGTTATAGCAATTATTTATGTAAAAAGATTGTTTTAATTAAACCCTCTTCTATTCGTTATGTTGCTATAGATAAAAAAAACATTTGTCCTCCATACATTAGACGAAAAAAGAACGTCAAATTACGCATAATATATCTATTCGAATATTTGTATTTTAACACTTACAAATAAACAAAGAGATTGAATTTCAAACAATGAGATCATTTTATTTTTAGGTTACCTGCGTACCAAAACCTTACGACCTGTTCACAATCAGCACAATCAGAAAATAGGATATTATTATGTAAAGTAAGTTAACATTATAAATATAGGTATAGGTATGTATCTACCTTGGGTAGAGCCCGACTCTTTTTGCCAATAATCAGTTGATTAATCACACTATCCTTCCAACGAAATCACAAATGGCACTCAAATAATGCCATTTTGACGAGCTGAGAAAAACAACGCGCGCTCGATCACAATTCACACGTCAATGACAACAGATTCTAATGAATCATTTATCTACCGATGTTTGACATAGTTTCACCTACAAAAACTATTAATAGGTACTTGATTATAGTGGGAAAAGTACCTGATAAATTATAAAAGTAGATTATATATTTGTTTTATATAGGTAACTCATGCTCTAAATAAAATTAAGCAACAGTATACCCTGAAAGATTATAATTACGTATATAAACAGGTAGGTATCCTACGCCAAACTATCTATTATCTTATTTTGTATCTAAACCCAACCAAAACAATGTTATTAGATTCCAATAGGCATATTTAAAATGTAGGTACTTTCGATATTTTCAACCCTAGTTGCGCAAAAATGGCTCTCACCCCGGACACAGCCGCGCCACTTTGACAAAGTAACTAAAATAATTACCTACCTATATTAAATTAAATCACAAATTATAGTCGTTTTTGTAAAATGAAATATTATCAATTAATATGGTCCTTAAACGCTCGTATGCATACATTGATGTATAAGTTTTATATCCTTTTGGCCGTCTTGTCCGTGCAACTTTCAACTCGAAAAGTACAAATGCGAAAGAGTTGATTTTGTGTGTGAAAAAATAACCATTGCCGTTTAGATCACAACGAAAGCTGCTTGGATAATACCTATAGATATTTAACAATTCGATGTGCGTTGATAGTTCAGATGATAATTTTGACTGACATTGACAGTTCGACATGCGCCCAAATAGGAACCATATTCGAATTTCAAAAATATGACAACACGGCTGTTGGAACGTTTTATTTAATAATGGCCAGTAAAAATTAATGTAAACAAATGAGCGCCAATAGAAACATAAATGAATGTTCAGTGTTACATTATAATTATTATAAATTGAAATATTATGTTTGTGTTCATTAATTTATATACGTAAAAAATATACGTAGAAGTATAAATTATACGTAAATGGATGTGCATGAGAAAGTTTATTCTGTATAGAAACAAAAAAAAAACTGATTTACGTAATACAGAACTAAAGTAGGAACTTTTCCTATGGTCTTGTGCATTGGTATCGATTTCATTAGGAAAGCTAGCTATTGCAAAGGGTACCATGGAAAATTTTGACATATCTTCGCGTTTCACATACCACTGAACCCAAAACCACCCTTAGTTTAAAAGTTTATAGATCTATCTATGTATCTATATTAGTTTCTTGTGGACACGATAACTGCCGTAATTTTACACCAATCACTTTCAAATTGATACATAAAATTTAAGGGCACAACATTTCAATTAATGGGCAATATCAGACCAAGGGCAGGAATGGGGGAAGTTTTTTGAAAAAGTGAAATTATAGTATAACTTTCTTAGTACCTATATAAGATATCGAATTCATTTAAATTTTATATTATTTCTTAGATAAGAGCCTAATATTTATCTAAGTAAACTTTTTTGATAGCACCAACCATTGGTCCTAGAGGTGGGAAAAAATATTTTTTTAATCAGTTTAAAATGTTAATTGTTTGCCTATAATTTCCCTACAACTTTTGTATGAAACAATTTTTGATACGAGCAATTCTTACAGCACAGTATAAAGAGAAATTCACTATATGCACTCTTGCTCGTACAGTTGGAGTTCGCCAGTAACCCTACTTTGATTCGGTGAATTCTATCTCTGCCTTCCGGCGTGCCAAAAGAGATCTTTTGTTACTACAGTCTGTACATAAACATTTGCCAGTGAAAATTTTTATTTTTGATACTCGATAAAAGAATATATGAAGCGTTGACACTCGTTTTTTTATATTTTTGTTGTGTTCATATAAAATTATTTATAAGTAATATATATCTTTTACCATAGAGAAATTTAAAAAAAATACCCATTGATCTTGAGGGAAACCGCCACATGTACCGTAATATTTTTTTTTGAATAATATTTATTTTTTTGTTGAATTATTATAAGTTATTCTCCTACATATTTATATTTTTTTCCCTAAAATTATGTTTAATTTTCAAAATATAAACAAGTTGAAAGTATTAGAAAAAAAATACAT
Organism: Neomicropteryx cornuta; assembly: GCA_020383195.1. Lineage (NCBI taxonomy): Eukaryota > Metazoa > Arthropoda > Insecta > Lepidoptera > Micropterigidae > Neomicropteryx > Neomicropteryx cornuta. The sequence goes on from JAHKQU010000030.1 coordinate 1,703,391, forward strand.
ATTAAAATGTCATTTTTTGATAAAGTAATAAAAAATTGAAAATCTCTTCTATTTATTTCGATAAACAATGTAATTTCTTAATGCAATCAGTTAGAAAGATGTTATAATTCATATCTAAACATTTATATTAAAAAAAAGAGTCTGTGATTGTTAGTAAATGTCACAAACCCGTAAACAAACCACCAACTGCCGTTGAACTTTGGCATCTTGGAGTTTAAACATTTTAAAATACTTATATGATTCACAATTAAATTTTGTACGGAATACTTTATCCAAATGTATCTGCATACAAATTTATGTAAAGATAAGAAATATATAGTCTTAAAGCAAAATATCTTTTAGTCCATATTTTTGTATTTTTTTTTTCTCTCTAAGATGAAATGCTCATCTATTGATAGTTGGCAACTAATCAAAAATAAGAACAAATTGAAGTGCCTTCTTTAGAACAGACATTTAGACTGCTAAAAAGCCAGCGAACAGATGTTACCAGTGATACCAGACGCTCACTGATACAATACTATTATTGATATGTACGCACGAATCTGTTGTAACCTCATGTAATTGCTGTCAAATAAATAAATATTAGTTTCTTGCGTTATCCAGCGTTGTCATAATGGCGGCTGCTGTCAAAGCTAAACCGGCTGATGTAGAAAACTTTTGTAAAATACATCCTCACTGTATTTCTGTAATATTATAATAAAAATAACAGGTTGTACTCACTTTTTACGGCTAAAAATCCTTTCAAATTAGAACACGATTTCATACTAGCCTCACAGTAAATACCGACAAAGTAAACTACTTATTTAATGGTAATATTTATGGTGTTGGCAAAAATAAGACCGATGCTGCCGGCATTAAAGAAAAAACAAACGGTCGAACCTTTACGCCGCATCTGTGCGGCGCCGGGCACTCTACTAATACATTTTTACATTCAGACACTAGTGGGGTTGTTCACGGAGAATTTTAGGACCACTCAAATTTTAGCAATTTAAATTGATCCGTTATGTTTCTTGTATTTTAATTTGAGTGACCTATGCTCACCTCATTAACCTCATTTGAGTAACCTCATTGCTCGCATGCTCAGGAATTTATAGGTAATTAAATGTGGTTGTGCTCAATTTTATTTTGGTTATGCATATGACATTCAAACTGAATTGAATAAGTTACTAAACATAGGTAAATTTACACGCAAATGGATTATTGTAAAAATCTTAATTTTTTATGTTAGAGTTGTATTCATCATAATTCAAGCTTTCTTAAAGGTTTTGAAAAGTCGCCTTCGACATTTCCTTCAATCTCACAATACCATTGAATGATACATTAAATTCTTCATATTAAATTATTATTGTGCATAAAGATAAATAAAACAACGATATGTTAAAAAAGCATTTACTGACCAACAAATTAAATTAATGATAATCATAAAATGGGATGTACGAATTTAAAACTTAATACTAAAATAACCTAAGTGATCAGGTGGTTTTTCGGTCAGTTTTTATTGAAATCTTGATTGTGAAGTGAATCTATTATTCTTTGTACTTTTTACTGCTCATTTTACACTTATTAAAGTCATATATATTTATTGAAATCAATTCATTTAGAAATTATTCAAGTAAATAATAATTACGCAAAATACTTAAAATCACCTCCTGTATAAGATACAGTGGAGGGTTATATTTCAAATTCCAGTTGACGTAAAATGAAAAATTTAGTCGAACAAAATTGTTTATCAATTTCAATATCTTGATATTAGAGTTCGATAAATAAACACAAAAATAATGAAAATATTAAAAGAATAAAAAGGTAACGTACCACAATGTGTACTACCACAACCTACAACAATTTTATGTTTTGAGACATTCTTTTAAACCCATCTTTTTGGGTAAATATTTCATGACCGATTTTGGAGAATTGTACCAAAAAGCCTTTGCAAAAAAATACCATTAATCGATTTAATAAATGATCAAGTTCATTTTAATGTTTTTTTAAAAAAAATCTTAACTAAGCGAGCCTACAATTGTAATTTTAATAGGTCAATTAGGTAACTTTTTAAAATATGTGTACAAACATTTTTTTCATCCGATAACAACGCTTTATGAAATAAAATTTCCTGCAGTTTGCCATTTGCATACAAATGTAAAAGTAACGATCAAAAGTTTTGTGTATCAATTCTTTTGTAAAAAAGAGAAAATGATTACACAAATAATGATCAAGCTTGAGTGTAACAAAATAGTCACCTTGAAAGCATAAATGATAAGGCAAGAGAATAATTCCATTTAACAAACTATGCAAGTGAATAATCTAGGTCATAAAATTAAATGTAATTAGGTATGTACCTATCTTTATAATTAATTTAATTATGAAAAGGTTATTAGAACAATAACGGCACTATATTTCAATGAATCAATTCAAAGGGTACAATTTATATTATTTAAAAATAAAAAATCTTACACATGTCAAATATTTGTTTTTATCTCTAAGTGATTAAAATAAAACTAAACTATGAATTAATGTTAAATTCTATCTAACGTTCATAAAAAATTTACAAAACACAATAAGACAGAAAAATCAGTCTTTGCAAAGCATCACTAAGGAAATACTTCGATTAAGTCATCACTAACTACTAACGATGGATAGTTTTATATAGGTTTTATATATAAAAAGTCTAAAAAATGAAACGGGTTCAGAATAATAAACTTGTTTAACATTTTTTTATCCATATTCCACATGCAATTAGGAATGTTTGTCTATATCAACTTATTCTATAAAACAGACCATAAATAAAGCTCAAAGACTCTCGTAAGCATGAATAAATAAGTCCTCGCTATAGCGCGTCACATTACTATTATGATCTGTTATATTTTTAAAACGGTTCGGTGAGTCACAAGTTCATTTCGTAATAGGTCCGAACCAACCAGGATAACTTGACACATAAATGAATATTTAACTACATCCTGAAGATGTTATCTACCAATAATTAATGGTCCTTCAAAAAGACCACAAGGCAGTCGGAACTGCGTTTAATCAGCATCTCCTTGACACAAAGATAATGATTTTAAAATGCTATCCTGCAGGATTTGAGAGTCAGAATTAAACCCAAGTTCAACTGTTTCATATGGTACATTGCCATTGGCAAACAAGTCCACACAAGAAGACCAGGTTTTCTCAAAAACTTTAATTAAAAACGCAATTAAATGTCTCATATTAAATCGCTACCCCTTTTTTAAGTAAAAAACATGAAATTTTCACAACACAATATTGAAGTAAAACATTAAATAATCAAATGAAGGAGACAATTCTAATATTAAAATATATTGTAATGTATTGAATAATATTTTAAAAAACAATATAGAAAAAATAAGAGAAAACATTAATTAAAGATTTTTAAAATAATTTTTTATTAAGATTTTTGCATAAACATATTTATTACACATAAGCTTGTAGAGACATAAAGTAGACCGACTTATGTAAGGATACAAATCCTTCTTACCGCGTAGGTTATATATTAGGAAGTTATAATTCTAAGGGCCGAAATTACATGTCCCACTTAAGACTAAACTAAATTTGAAGTCTGACTAAACCAATATAAATCATATTTCAACTCACTTTTGGCGTTAAGTCGAACATAAAAGTCTGCCTTAGCAAAGAATCAAAACAACTACGACTTAAGCCTTAAGTCAGTGTTAAAATACACTGCTTGGAACAATTTCAGTACATTAAACGGTGATACTATCGTTGGGTATTAAACTGTCATCATGGCCTGTGTTTGCGTGTTCGTCTATCTGTGATTCTCGTCTCGTGCTTGTTTTATGATTATGCTTCCCATTAAAGACCAGATAAGATATTTGTAGATCCTTTAGTACAAAATCAACATATTCCCATTAGAGTAAAACAAATCAAAGTCAATAAACGTTAGTGAAGTAGAGAGAAATAAACTACAGAAAACACGAGATCAAAACAAGCTTCAAGCTGACAGCATAACTTCAAAACATCAGACCACCCGTCATACGTCAAAAGTGATGCGACAGATATTGTATTCACATACCACAGCGGCGAGTAGCAAACTAATCACGAGAAAAAACAAATTTAAAAAGTAATATACAATTTAATTTAAGTCATACCTAAAACTTAAGTTGATCTTAGCTAAGAACAACTTCAAGCATGGACTGAAATTTCAGCCTTAAGAATTTCTCTTCACCTGTTAAATTAATAAATGCTTTACAGATAGTGACCTAAAGATCGTTAACAATATTAAGCCAAACTTGTCAGTAAGACTGACATCCTTAATTTAGAATGTAACCATAAAGGCATATTTTTTTGAGCAAGGATCCAAAATATTTAGCTGTTATGGTTCGGCAGACCCCACTGCCCTGAAAAATTTCTCCGTAGACATGCAACTCCTCTGCCATCGTAATCGATGGTTATTCTCCATTTTCGAAAATACCGTTATTCGGTAGATTGAGAACCGAAAATTGCCAGTAAGAAATTTAACACGCACGCTGAAGATGTTTAATTCCTAATGCATCATCACTACAGACGTCTGCCACAGCGATGACGGAAGCGTGTCGTAATGTGAGGGAACAGTTTTCAGTGCGTCATCTGTCGTTCGGTTGATTGAGCAGTTCTGTGAAAAAAATAAAATGCCATATTTACAATTTTATCAAGGGTGCAATTTCGTACTCCAATGTCAATCGCCCGACAAATATAAATTATAGTGGCATAAGCCAGCCATAGTGTCAGTATAAGTAATTATAGTTTTTTTACATATTTATTCGTTGGTAAACTAACAGCGTTACAAAGATAAAAATTATAATATTTAAAATTACAAGGCTGATTAAAAATAAACATTTAGGTGAGAGTTGTGACTTAAGAAATTAAAGGTTAAAACAATAAAAACAAAATGAAATAAGAAAGTATCCATTTTTGGTATGGAATCAAAAGTTTAATTATTAAATAATATAACAGAAAGTAAATGAAAAATATGCGCAGTAATTTTATAGCAATATACATTTAATAATATAAAAATATATAAAAATAGAGTAATGGAGGTGTGTATGTGTGTGAAGTAGGTGTTATTTTTATGTGAAGAAATAGTGTCCCAAATGCAATCTTTCAAAAAAACAAGGTTTTCCATACTCATTGTTCTGGATATAAACAAATTTTTAGCTAATTTGTATTAAATTTAGGTATTTTAAATGTACGAGTAACAGCTCTCATTACTGGATTTTTTGGGAATTGGGGTTGACATTGGAACCTAAAATCCTCAATGCGGAAAATAATGTCTTGCACCTAAATATATTAAGGGAAAAAATAGTGCCGCCTGGTACAATATTCCAGTTACAAATGCATCTGCCGAGCGATTCTCTGCCTAGTAAGACCTGTCCTCGCTGGGAGTAGACTACGCTTCCGTGTAATTAATTTAAATACTTACATTTAGCCAGATATTTTATATAATGGTTTTTATAACAACAAAGTGAATAAATAAATACATCTACATTCAACCTCCTGTTTCATCATAATCACCATCATCATCATCACTTAAATATTGTGACCATACTTCAATTACCAAGTAAAATGCCTTACTGGTAAAATAAATAATAAAAAAAAAACATAAAAGAAAATGGGACATAGAAAATATTAATTCATTTCAAATTATGACATGGACATCCACAAAATAAACTCACTATAGATTGCACTAAAACTGCTATTTCTTAATTTTCTGCCCCGTATGAATTTGAAGATCTGTCACGGTGGGAATGCAAATCTAGGATTGCGACTACATCAATGTTACATCCTGGAGTTCCAACCAACCAAACTACAAGAAATCATAAGAAACTTACCCTCGGTTTCTGTCTGTGGGTGTCCACGCATTCCACGGGCAGTTTTATCATTTCCGCTCTGTAAGTATAGCCCGTCGCAGACAATTTGATAATGGTGTGAAGTGGTACGTTCATATAGGGAAGACCCTCTGAAGAGAAAGAAATGCCAATATTAAGTACAATTGGTTAATAAAAAAGCCCAAGTGTCTTTGCGCCTACTATATAGCCACTAATTTTGATCTATAAATGAGGACATATGAAACAAAATCGGATTTTTACAGTTAGGGTGAAAAATATTTTTTTTTGTGGTTTTCTAAATTCTACCCGAATCTTCTTATTTTGCACGATAAGTTTATTGCAATATTTTTAATTTATAAGTTTATTTTGAATAATGCAATATTTTTGTTATCGTCACATAAATATCACCTTTGACAAAACGTAATTCATCGTTCGTTTGTCGTTACTTTGAAACCTTTCTGTACACTTAAGAGTTTTACAGTTATATAGGATGATGATTTTAGAGGCGTGGTTTTCAAGAAGAGATAAAACGCATATAATTTGATGTTATGGCTAAGAATTTAGTTTTATTATAAAGATAAGGGTTTGCCATTATTGTTTTAAAAATGATTTCGGGTAAGTGGCCGCCGCGGCTGACTCGAACAAATTCCAGCCGAGAGGCCCAATTTTCAACCACTTTTTGCAGCAAGTTGGGCCGTATGTCAGCAATAACGCGCCGAATATTCTCTTCCAAGGCGTTAATCGTGTCCGGCTTATCTGCGTAGACAAGCGACTTCACATAACCCCACAAAAAATAGTCCAGCGGTGTTAAATCGCACGATCTTGGAGGCCACGTCACGTTGTTCAGGAGTAAGTCTATTCATTATGAAATGGCAAACCAAACTGAGCATAAATCAAGTGACAGCTGTCAAAAACACCAACTACGAAAAAAGTAGTGCCAGATTGAAAACCACACCTCTAAAAAAAACACCCTATACTTTGGACATTTTGCCAGACAGTGTAAAATGAAATTCTGCATATTCGATGAATCCCAGAAATTAGCGCTATGTATTGCCTTACATAAAAGATTTATACATACTCAGTTGAGATTAATATATGTTAATAATAGTAACATTTTAGTATAGAATATATACAATCTTGCTGAAAATGAGCACCGATAAAGGTTTTTATGGAATGTAATCTGGTTCACTTTAATGATAAGTGATTAGATAACCATTATTACCTTTTAGGAAAATGGAGTTTATTATCTTTATTTAAACAAAAAGGTTAGAAATTTTACCAAGCAATCGTGCCCGCTTGATAATTTTAGTGATGAAAAAGTGTGTTCTCTGATCCCACAATCTGTCCGCCGGTAAATCAGGAGATCAATGATAAGATAAGTACACGAAAGCGTGTTCATTATCTCGGAGTCAATATGAAAACCAAAATAACATATTGTTTACGCAGGTTGTTGCATACCGAAATGGGACAAACACCGTGAAGAGATTGCTCGCACGATTTTCTCCAACCAAGAAAAGTAATAGTTAATAATTTCCATACCCAGCTTAGCGTCGAGAAAATATCCGAGAATACATCTCAAGACGGCCTGGTGTCCAACAACTAAAACTCCGTCGGCGCCGCTGAGCGCAGTCAAAACGGGCCGAAGTCGGGACATAATATCAATGTAAGATTCGCCCCACGGGTAACGGTAGCGCAGTTTGTCCTGATCCCTCCATGCAAACTCCTGAGGGAAGCGTTCCTGCATTTCTTCATAAGTCAGCCCTTCGCATATGCCCTGGACAAGTAAAGGAATTTTATTCAACATTCATAATATCATTAATAAAAACAAAAAAGTCACTGAATCTATAAAAATAAACAAATCTACAAAGCAGTCAAAACGAAGCCGAACCGCTTCTCAAACATTGACATGAAATCAGACACTTTGAATTTATTCCTGCTATAACATGAATTGTTTTTAATGTAACTTAAAAAGTTCCATTATGTAAGAAGCTGTTCCCCACATAAGGACACCATAACGAAGGCGATAGAACGATGTAACAAGTAACGGGATGTTGTATTTGTGGTAAACTTTCGTGGAAGAATGAAAGAACAGCCAAATTTATTTAAGATACCTTTTCAGGTCCCAAAGAGTATAGATATAATAGAGAAGGCAAGTGTTTTTTGCGATTATAAATAATTGGAGTAATATCTGCAGGTCGGCTCGCTTAAAATATCAGAATATTCTATATAAATTACATTGATTAAACAGAGAGTTTTGTTAACACCGTTATGTAATATTAGCAATATACCGATAAGTCAACCGATGCTTCCAGCATCATTTTATTATTCAAATGATCATGCTATAAATAATGAATAAAACAAATGTTAGACTTTGGAACTTCCCCGTATCAGTTTATACCTACTAATTTCAGACTGATAAGACATGGATAGATGAAAAACAAGATGGCACCTAACATAACCCCAGGGCATAAAATGAATATAAAAAAATTGTAAAAGCAAATATTTTTAAATTTCAGGTTACCGTAAAGTATTCACCGAATTATGCCATTGGTAAATGTTTTGACACAGTATAGAGGCAAATAAAACCTCACGTGTTTATGCTCTTTGAGGAGGACATGACAACCCTCACTTGATTTTCCCAGTGTAATCTATTGGCAATTTATTACTTGGTATAAAATCATCATATAATATATAAAAATGAATGTTTGTCGTTTTTTTTTTTTTTTTTTTTTTTTTTTTTTTTAATAAAAAAAATAATTGCTATAACCTAGGTCATATACAATTATTTTTGGCCCTACTCAATTAGGCCAAATGTGCCTGTGCTAGAGTCAGGGGAGATGGTGGTAATGAAGCATTAAAAAGGGTTTGACCATGTGCGGATTCGAACCCGCGACCTGTGGGCTAATAGTCCAACGCCTTAACCACTAGACTACCACGATCTCTACCACGGTTTGAACGATGTTCTTAAACCTTCATTCTATTACAATGAAACTTTGGTGGGTTACGCCTGCGAAGGTTTCGGAAAACAAAAACAAAAACATCATTCATTTGATGAGTTGTTGTGTAGTGCGAAGACCTAGAGATGGGTAACGAAGGGACCCATGATGCGCCGCTGGCACGAGATGAGGCGCCGAAGGATACGAAAGCCACAAACAGGTTCCAGCTGCCAACCCGAGGGGAAGCCTAGAGTTAAAGAGCTGGTTACATATAAAAACTATGTACAGGGATAATTCATATATGATATCGCCTACTTGCTGAACGATTATTTCGAAATAATCGTTCGAAGCTTAAGTAAATACAGTAATATTCGCAGCCGTTCGTAGATTGTCAATTGTCAATTATTGCCGAGTAGACTGACATTTTCAACAACTCTCTGACATCGATGCTAATCAACTTGACATTGTATAAACGTTAATTGTCTCGCATCGTGGCCTGATTTTGGGGTGACGTCGAACATAGGTGTCCACGTGACTTGATAGGTTAAATATTTTTTTTTGTATATAGGAACAAGTGATGCATCCGTGGTATTTATTTTTAAATAATGTATAATAATTATACAGGTATTTTTTTTTTTCTTACAGCATCTAATTCATTGAGTGCCCTTAGAGCCTGCTGAGGAGCCATAATATGTTGGGCCGTCTGTTTGGTACGTTTGAAGTCACTTGTCCACACGGCAATGGGCCTCTGGTCTATCAACTCGTTGATGTAGTTGCCTAGAGCGACGCTATACTGACAACCGCGCTGAGATAAATCCGCGTCGCCCCCTATGCGACCCAGGATGTTGTACTCGCTCTCTCCATGCTAGAGAAAGAACGATAAAATGAGTCCTTTAATAAAAAAGAGAAAACACTACAAAATAATTAGGTCAGTTAAAAGGTTTGAGCACGCTTTAAATCAGATTAACGTTTTTTATTAAATGGAAAGTACGCCTAAATACAATAATACTTCAGGGTTATTTATTCAACGATTTTTTAATGCATTTTTCTTATATTTTTGTATTAGGTACATATAATTTCGATTAAATAAAAAAATGCTAATTTGAATCAAAGAAAAACCCCTTTTATTAATCTACTTATACTCAATGCTAAAATCAATGATCACAAGAAATGCTGATTTTATGTGGTATAAGGCATAATAATAGAAAATATTAAGTAAAATAAAAAATAAGTAAAAAAGACTGAAAATAGATTATATAATAAAATAAAACAAATAAAATCTTTTATAAGGTTAAATTTCATTACAAATAACTTCAAAACATGATAAAAATACAGTCCTAATTTCATCATCTATCATACTTAAGTGGTCCGATTATATTAATGGCACTTAGATAATATATTACAATCGAGACATAACAATGTTGAATGCCTAGAATAAATTAATTAAATGATTAATTATTATTTATTCTCCAAAATAATAAAACAACTAAAGGTATTTAAAGTATATTTTTACAGCTTCATTATCAACGACCTTTTAAAACATATAGATACGGCATGTCATAGAAATCACCCTTGTGAAAACCCGACACCGGTAGATGATTCCCACCACCGTTCCGTGCGTCGCAACACTCCGCCATGCCGAATAGAGAATTATCGCGATGACATATGCGAGCAAGCGAGACGTTATGATACGCGACTTGACGCAAAGTGGCATACTTTTTCACCCTCAGTTGCCATATCTTATATGTTTTAAAAGATCGTTGTTCATTATTCAATGAAGACATTTCCGGCCCTCAAAAAAGCCTTAATCTGGGACACTGGTCTGTTGTATTATTAAATTGTATACTTTCTTCTCTACTTACTTTTTTTCTCTACTTACTCTACTAACTCTGTTTTTTTTTTTAATTAAAGCCCAATAATATCCTAAGGTATATGTTTACTTTTGATCATTTCAAAAATAATATTATAATAATAAAAAAAGGCATAGCTAATTCTAATTAGTTTATAAATATTGCCAATACAAAAATATTTTGCATCTTACTACGCATTAAACATTTAAAAAATTCTGATTAGCAATAATTTTATCTATTGACAATAAAGTAATTACATTCCGGTTGGTTTTTTTTTATAACTTAAACAAAAAATATTACAATATTTACTTCCAATACACAATAACATACGATTACTTGTAGTGTTCTTTTAAAAATAGTTATAATAACAAATTAATGCTAAAATACCTAAAAAAAAAACTGAAGTCTAACTATAACCTTGATTGTAAATCTGTTGATTGTAAAGACATTACTTAGTCAAGATTAAGAGACCGGTAAAGTGGTATAAAGAAATGAACTCACCCTCGTGAAGTACAGGGTCTGTGGAAGTGGCTTCGATCCAGACATATACCCGAGAATGGCACTTTCCTTCTGTCCGATAACATTGAACGCGGCCACAGTTTCCCCGCCGTTCTCGACCCGCACAAAGCTGATTCCTTCCACACTGGCGTCGATGGGTTCGTACTGCCTCGCATAGTGTTCCTGCTTTTGGTTGATGTCATAGATGGCTTGGTCCTCGGTCATGCCCTTGTAATCGTCAGAATACTTCAATATCTCAATGATGTTCCTCTGCAGAAGGCTGGCGTCTTCGCAGACGCATTCCACGAAGAGTACTCTGAAGCCTAGGTCCTTAACGCAGTATTCGTGCACTTCTTGACGCTGTTCCCTAGTTATGTTAGTCCCGTCAAAAATCTATAACAAAATTAATTTATTTATTTATTTATTAAAACTGCATAAACACGAAAATCAGTAGTTGGGTAATATTTGTTTTTTAAACTGAATTAAAAAAAAGGTTTTGTAACATTTTTGGAACAAATTTGATGTAAACGTTCAGAGTTTTTAAATTTTTGAGATTATTATAATTATAACTACCGTTAACTTTAACGTTTTACATTTATGTGGAAGCTTTGCTGCTGTTCGTTCCACTTTCGTTTCTCTGGGAGGGGATTTTCAGAAAGATTGATAGAGTTTATTTAAATGCTTTTACGGTAGGAATAAATTTCAATCACTGGTTTAAAAAATAAACTAACCGCAATAGTGTTACCGTCCTTTAGCCAGGCGACAGCGTCTCGTACCGCATCGCGGGCGCTTTGTCGTCGCAATGCCGAGCCCTGCACGTGGTCAGCGCGGAAGATGTCGTGGGAAGCGTAACGCGTCATACGCTGACGACGGTAAGCACTGCAGTCGAACACTAAACAAATAGAAAAGAAAAAATGATAATCATAAGGATACAAAGTAAATGTTTTAAGTTGAAAACAGAATAATTCATTTGTTGGTGTAATATTGCAGTCACTTGTATTTATATAAATATGTGATAAAATACAATATTTCTTATAATAATAATTTAATGTTACAATGACACTCAGTAGGTACATATTAATATATATATATATATATATATATATATACATTTATTTGTCTGGTAATTGCGTAAAGGATTTTATAGGATATTACTTCCGGCCTTAAACAGTTCATGAGATTGGGGACTGTTAAACCAGACACCTTGTGATTTCAATGTGAACTAAAATCTAGTAAATCCAATATGTAATAATTAAGAAACCTGATCCAGAATATTTTAATTAATATAAACTGACATCCTGATTGATATGTTGATTTTTATCATTAATTGTCTCATTCATTTATGAAGACGCGTGAGTAGTAAACAATAAACATCTTATCAATTTTGGGGATAATGACGTAAAACAATACTGACAGACAATGACAGATCTATCATTTTTGCGACAGAATGACATGCCCCGAACTCTTATCTTTCATTGTCACTCATGTTATCTTTTGTTATTGACGCTATACAGGATTGCTGGTATATTCCATAGTCAAAGGGTATATACGAGTTTAATTTGGCACAACAGTGTAATTTTTTATTTTACATACCATAATTATTTTCTCAAAAATATATCAAATATTTAACTGCACTGATATGAGTATGGGTGTCACGTCACATAAGGAATGCATTCTTCAAACAGGGAATGAAACTTCCGGAGAACATTTTAAGAAGATTCAGTTAGATCCCGCACTACTTGAAGGATATGGAGTATGAGGACCGCCTCTGTGATTTTAAACTCTCTATACTTGTGTAAAGATCTTTAAAAAATTGCTTGAGATCTTATATATACCTAAAAATCCTTAATAATTTAGTTTCTGTTTAATGATGCATGGAACCAAAACCGTAACAACATAAAAAAAGATTGATAACCAGTCAAATTTAGATTAGTTAGCATAAAATTTATCCGGAAACCATTATAAAAGCGTAATTTATAAGAAATAAAAAATAATAAATGTTATAGGAAAAATAAAATAACATACGTTTTCATCAAAAATCATTGAAAATGGCCGTGAAATCCTGCTATGGATAAGCTAATTTCCGAATAAAAATCAACAAAAATAATATAGAGATAGAAATATGACGGACACAACTTCAGGTAACACAATACTACAGGCTGTTGTAGGAAAAGGTGCAACATTAACATTTTAAAACCACCAGATGAGTCAATTCCAGTTCTAATTTTCGGCACGGACTAATCAACATTCATTTGAGCAATCCTCCAGCTTAATCATAATATTCTTTGGAAGTCTTACGAGTATAATTTCACTATCATAAATATCGTCTCCAAATGTATGACACCAACCTTTGGTGGTTTCCCCGTTCCAGTTGAGGTGTCTGGCCAGCCGGTGTGCTATGATGCTTTTTCCCCTTGCCGGCATGCCTACCATGGCCACAAGGACGGGGGCAAATTGGTCCACTAACGGGCATGATCGTGTGTACGCTGCAACAACAAGAAATATCTCTCATTTGATTTTAATGTTGAAGTGCAATAATAATCGTCAATGTTGCTAAGTTACTGTCTCAGGTAAAAGTGTTGCCAAAAAGAGAGTTTAAAGTATTTATTTTTGAGTTTTTGTATGTAAAAAAAAATGCAAATGTATTATATTGTAATGTAAAGTAGATTGTGGTAGTATAGTGAGTGGTTAAGGCGTTGGATTATTAACCTAAAGGTCGCAGGTTTGTATCCGCACACGGTCATACCATTTTTACCACTTCACTACCACCATCTCCCCTGACTCTAGGACAGGTGCATTTGGCCTAGGGCCTAAAAAAAGTGTATATGACCTAGATCATAGTGATATTGTTTAAAAAATTATGTGAAAGCATTTTGCATGATGTTATAAGTTTTCAAATTTAATTAAAATATATCTTTACGTAACTTACGTAAAATATACTTTAAGACACTTCTCAAAACACACCAAAAGTATTGGACGACTGCTAAAAACGTATAATAATTTAAAAATATAGTTTTAATTTTTTTACTTTAGATTATAATAAATAATGGTTTTTATGGCGTGTTTTTATTAAACAAAAGAGTCATTTATTTGGTAGATTAATTCTACAAAAAAACTGCTAATCGCCACCTTCAAAAAAACAAGTTTACAGTTTTATAAAGTGTTTTTTTCTTCTCCATGACGCAGTTAGGCAGACTAATAGCTTTGCTGACTCGAACATAATTTTAACCATTATATAACCTAAGAAATAAGTTACATAATCTAGGAAATCTATGAAATAATTACGATCCTAATTACGTATTTAGTAAGGTTTACGTATTTATAAGGGTTATTCCAACAGGAGTAATCAATATTCTTGTGAGGGTACAAACATTCATGATACTACATTTCGATTATCTAAAGTTCAACACACGCAACAAATCATGCATTTTGTAAAATTGAATTAAAAATATTAATTTAATTAAGCTGTACACCTAATTTTTTTCTTATCAACTAATGAGAAGGAACTATATTTTAAAAGACAGAAATATATTTTAGCATTTTTTTTTCTTTCCCAACTGCGGTTCATATTATCTTGTTTTTCTCTTATTTCTTATTATTAACGGTCAATACAATTATTTTTAGACCCTACTCAACTAAGCTAAATTTGCTTATGCTAGAGTAAGAAATGGTGGTAATGAAGTGTTAAAGAAAGAAAGTGCAATCTTTCTGTTGTCCTATAGATCTCTGTGGGTTGATGATGGTCAATGTCCTCCCTCGGTCCGATAATGGATATTCAGAAAGAAAACACTGATATATATTCCCGACTCTATATATTTATTTACATAATTTTAAACTGCTAAATGCGTGTATTAAAACTGAATTATTAAACGGAGATGGGTACGAAACCCTGCAGCGTGACGTCGAGCTTGTGAGATGCTTGATTTATTATTCCCTTGTTTGTATATATCAAATGCAAAATTATATATATATCAAATGAATAATTAGATTAATAAATTAAAAGCAATAGACTGAGGGATGTGCAGGCTTTCCCAGTCTCGGTAAGCATACATAGTAATTGAATTTTAGAATCAATTATTTTATATTTAATTAAATGATGTGCAGGCTTCATGAATTAAATATAAAATTCTCTTGAACTTTTAACTGTCTTTTCTGTCAGCCAAAACCATTTATGTGCAGCCATGATGGTTTTAGTTGTCCGATAAGATTAGTTATCTTGTAGTTTGCCCAACACACTCAAGTGCAGGCCTGAGGAGGTGGAATCCTCCCCAAACTGTGTCTTGTGCAGACACGAAGGTCTTCTACCTTTTATAGCACACTACGTGTCGCTACAGTCCATTAATATGTTTACAGCTCTCACTTCAGCTGGAGCCAAGTGACTTTATAGTATCTGCAGGGAAAACAAGGTGGATTTGACTGCTCTTGACCACCTAAATACCCAGGTACTGGGGATAATAAATATATAAATTTTTTTGTGACAAGTGTGCAATTTGTCGGACTTAACAGAAAATGCCTTAAAAATAAATACGCAATAGATATATTAAGGTATTCATTACAAAACCAGTAAAGCTATGGTGGTTAATAAAATGTATTTAATTCCAATATTTAACATTCAGTGGTGAATTTCGACCACTGAACCGCATAGCAACGTCAGGCGAATGTCATTCTCGCCCCCCCCACCCCTTCACAAACTGACCGCGAAAAAGTAAACAAAATCGATAATAAATTTGTGAACTTTGATCTAATATCCCGACAACACTCGTCTTCACGCAGCTTTCGTCACGATACTGCCCCTCCCCCCTCTCCTACGTAATTCGTCACAGCCGTTATAGGACGGTGAACAACAATCTTTTAAAACATACGTTGACAGCTAAAGACACCTATGCTCAGGTAGGGTAGTCGGAAATAAACTACAAGCCATATTCGATAACAGTAGTATCGACCACATTCTCACTTCAACTCCACAAGTCACCTAAAATTGTAGTTTAATCTATATATTAATATGTGAAGGAAAAATTTGGGATTCCCTTTTAGGCATATTGCACGCACAGAGGAGTGTAAGATTTGGCATAGTTAAAGTTTATAAGGCGTAGGAGCGCAGAAAGTTAAAACTATCTAAAATATTTGTTAAAAATACATTAAATTTAATAAAATAAAACGTTTATACTAACTGACAGATTGTCTGAATGAGTTTCGATTTATGAATTTATGAACTGTCCTGTCCATAAAGCAATGTCAAAGCAAATAAGCGTGATTATTAGGTTAAAAACATTGAGTACATTTTATTATATAAATGAAACCCTGTATAATCTTAGTTTCAGTAATTTAATTTTTCATGTTTTAATTAATTTTGCAGTAAATTTTTTTTTCACATCCAGATATTCGCACCTATCTTCCATTATGCCTTCACATAGAAAGAACGTGAGGCTCTAAGAAAAAGGAGGAATATATATTCGGGTGAAAGTCGAAATGATAATAGGACAAATGCATATTTAAATAGTGTAAATAGAATTACTAAATGATGAAATTATTTTGAGGGATACATTTAAATGTGCACTGAATGCCAAGAAATTTGAATACTTTTAATAGTAGATTAATGCATTTACAATGCAAAACATTTCGAATCTGAAGTCACTTTAGGTGAAAGGCTGCATTCACTTCATATTGTCATAAGGGTAAAGCAAATTCAATATTATTGTATGATCGACTTACATCACATAAACCTTCAATAAAAAGAATGTCAAAAAAATATTTTGAAAAGATTCATAAATGCAATGTCATTAACATTAAATTTTAAATTTCGTAAGTATTGCGGGGAATTAAGGCAAACAACACACGCTAATGACTTATTTGTACACCCTCGCAGCTGATGTAATAGGACATAATTAAAAAAAATATATGTGCAATGATTATAGAGGTACACTCACCGTATTAATAAGTACCTCAATAATTCTCAAACTCAAAAGTTTAATTAATTACGGTTGAATTTGGACGACCTCTAGTAAATCTAAATTTACATTGATAATCTTATATCATACGTTACCAAAATGGCGGATTTAAAATGCGACGTGGGCCAACACACGAGATATGGTTTAGCTGTGATATCCGGTAGATTGTTTTCGAATTAACTAGCATAACAACACGTAATACATTTTTATTGAAGACGTTGCTCTTTCAAGTGTCATTGGTTTTATGCATCCATTGCCTCTGCATGGGTGACGTCACACTAACTTCACCCCCCCCCCCCGCAAACAACCAACTTAAATCGACATAATCTTAAATTATTGCCCCTAGAGTGACGACAATTTGATAAAATCATTGCACGTGTTTATACTTGATAATTTCTACTTTATCTGGAGAAGTTTGTATGTTTTTCATACATTTTATTAACATTTATTTAATACACAACACGTAAATATTCTATAGCAGGGGTGCTCAAACGGTCGATCGCGATCGACTGGTCGACCGTTTGAGCACCCCTGTTCTATAGAATACAATAGAGAAAATGAAACTACTGTGGCATTGTTATTTTCATAACGATGTAATGAAAGTTCTACTGTTTCTCAAAATACATTAAAATTCTGTTTTTCACGATAATCCTATACAGGCGTTTCTCTTTCTATTCATAGTTGCAACTATATTAAAATAAACAATAATGATTTTTTAATTTTAAACGCTTCTAGACTATGCAAATATACGGATAAGAGTATTAGTTTTATTATTATCTCATTAAAATATCTGATGTCTGATGAAATATGAAAAGCGTTTAAAAATCTTGAAGCTCACATCACTCAAGGAAAGGAGAGAAAGAGGCGATTACTATGATTGCCCCCAAATGAAAAGTATGTTTACATTCAACAAGAACGAGAACCTCCGTGGGCACTGTCTTAAATGGAACCGTACTGCATTCACCAAAGATCCAAGGAAGCACTTCTTGCCCAACCGAGTTGTAGAAGCATGGAATCACCTGCCGTCAGAAGTTATTGCCAAACGTGAACACTAACTCTTATTTCCCTGCTAATATGAAAAAAATCACAAAATTTAGCACAGATACAGACACAATTAGCTACTAGCTGCCTGTCTGTAAGTTAATAATAATAATATACTTAAAAGGCCTTAAAATAACACGTTTGTAAAAATTCCTTGACAGAATATGCCCTCGTTGTAATATTATTTATTATCTTAAAACAAGGTTTTGTCGTGCACGATTTCTGTTAGCACTAGTGTTATAATACGCATTATAAATTATATGACCGGGATTTACAAATATTTCGAAGTTCCCTGTAAGAAAATTTTAATCGATGTGAGAATTAAAATTTTATATTAATACTTTTTACCAGAGTTGTTTTCAGTGGGAATTTTACCATGCTCACATAGTGTAGTCTGTTTATGTTGCTAAATTAGAATGGCCTGGGTTGGATTCTCAGAGGACACCGTAAATTATAATAAATAATGGGTTTACGTTACACATTAGTGTAACACAAATAATCGAATTCGAAAAATGTTATTTCTCTTTACAATAGTTAATCGGCCACGAAACGACTACAATATTTTCTAATGAAGATAATCTTCCTATGAAAAAAATTACAATTTTGTTAGATTAAAAAAAAAGTATTATATTCAGACAATGGACGTGCTTATAAAAATATTTATTTATTAAATCAAGGAAAAACAATGGCTACAAGCCGTGAACTAAAGAATCCTAAAGAAACTGTGGGAGTCACATGGTCGATGCCGTTCCCACACCATGCACACCTGCTTTCCCAGGCCACTCTACAACATCCGCCTTCTCACGGGCTCGGGACACCTGGTCGGCCAACTGCCGGAACTCCTGCGTTCCCACGGCGAGGCGCTCACGACCATCTGCCCAGCCACCTGGGGTATGACGTCAGACGACCGACTGCAGACGGCACGGCCAAAGAAGAGAGTCTCCCCGCTGGCAGATTATAAGAGCAGGCAGTGAACTACGCAACATTCCAGTGCAACTAGATTTCACAATACATCACCATCATGGGGGCCGCGCAGTCAAAAGATTCGAAGTCCATTTTGCAGGTGAACAACAGTTTCGGCACACCGGCCGACGCTCTCCTAGTCGTGGTGACCACCGTATTGTTACTGGTCTCTTTCTTGGCATGCGTATGGGCGGCCAAGAGGGGTTGGACGCGACTCGTAAGAAGAGAGGTATACAGAGCCCGCGGCACGTATTCTACTCCGGTGGCTACCATGAGCACACAACACCAGGTGTCCCGAGCCCGTGAGAAGGCGGATGTTGTAGAGTGGCCTGGGAAAGCAGGTGTGCATGGTGTGGGAACGGCATCGACCATGTGACTCCCACAAAACTTATAATCTAGGTTAGTCTTGCATCCTTACAAGTTTTTGCACATATAGAATGATTTGTTTCAATAATGCTAATAAATTATATAAATTTTATATAAAAAACAATGAGATCATGATAAAGTGTTTGCACAATTGTAAGCACAACTAATGCAGTGCATAAAAATAGTGACAAGCAAAGTGGCTGTGGAGTTGAATTTGAATTCAAAGTGGCTGTGGAGTGAATAGTAATCTAATAGTTAAAAATAGCCAATCTTGCAAGCTGAATTATAACCACTACCACTTATACCCTACGGAGTTGAAATTATATATATTGGTTATTAAAATTCTTCCATAAACAGCTGGCGCCCATTAGACCGCTTCCACCCCCTAAATATTTCTAAGCCCATTTCCCACCCCCTGACGCCTTCAGCTGCCAATGGTGGACGGTACCGCTTAATTTGGAAACCATTGGTCTACAGCAAACGCATTTATATCTTCGCGGCTGCCAAATCCGTTGTTCGTATTTTATTTTTTAATCAAAAGTAATAAGACTACTATACTATATGTTCGTTATTTATGGCATACTGATGTTTCGAATTGCGTTATCAGCATGTTTCGCGACCTCGCAGGCCAGCGATAACACCGCAATAACAAACGATGTACTTATCGTCGAGGGAGGTAATTTAGAAAAAAAAAGTAGTATGAACTTTAATTGCGATGAAATTACAAACAAATTGAGTGAATTACTGTAAATAATACTAAGTAAAACATTATTACACGTTTTCAAGCGTAGCATATCCAAAATTTAATAGTAAGATATGAATTTTTATATGTCGAATTTGGATCGCCGCAAAAATATATTTGATTTTACCATCAAAAAACCGGCCTTAATATAAGTACCTATCTACCGTGAATCTACCGATCTTACGAAACACTAGCTTAGTACCTACTCTAGAACGCAATACATACTAGTTGTATTATTAATTACTAATAGTAACTCCTTATTAACTGACAATGAGACGTATCAATCAATGTTGTCATACTAAATAACTAATAACAGCCTTTAAAAAAAGACTCCCATTTGAAAAATAAGTGCGGCTTTTGTTAGTTCATCGCAATTGAATATTTAAAATATATTAGTTTAAATCGCCCCAAAATATTTCTTTAAATAAGACTTTAGATAAATTCTCTACCTATGTAATACGAAGGTTACTTATATTATACAGCAGAAGGTAACGCTCTAACAATTTATTTTATTCTCCGTAGGTTAAATAATTTACTGGTACATAACTGCCTACCTATTTATTCATCGATCTAGTCAGCAATGACAATCCTATTTTATGAAACACGGCAAAATGTAAAAAACTATCTACAAATTAATTAAACCGATTTCAATAAAAGCACTTATATTCATTCATTCACATAAATTACACTGACAATATGATTTAGATGGCCAAAGTTGTGTACTTAATTCTAATATTTAATTATTTAAAATTTGTATAAGTTTGAAAGATCCTGCATTACTCGAAGTTATATATATAGATTTGATGATACAATATTTTTTAGCTTTCGCCATTCGGCGTCCTCAGAAAATATATTAAAGATGACGTTTAAAATGCAACTTTCATAAATTCGAAAATCCCATTTTCAACTAAAAGATAAATATATCCAGCCACTACAATTATTATTATATAATTGCAGTTTTGCTAGATAAATCAATCAGTATTATGAAATGAAACTAATTTCTTAAATGAATATATCAAGTATCACGCGTAAATGTTGTTAAGTTAGTTTAATTTTGTCAATTTAGACCTACAGACCTGCAAGCGCCCAAGACCCAAACATGAAAGTTCCCCATGTCTTCAAAACAATTTCGCGCGCATCTGGGACCTAAGACTCCCTAAGACTCGGAACGGGTAAAGTATAAAGTGGTTTATTACATGATAATCTATGATTATTGGCGTTGTGGTTTCACCAACATAAAACGCATTACAAAACTTACACAGATGCTGATACACAACGTTTCTGGTGGTGAATGTTATGTTTGTGGTAATTTTTATGTATTGTTATACTGTTCGCACTTGAAAATTTATCATCTTTTTTTTTATTCTATCTAATCAAAAATCAAAAAGTCTTTAATAGTATTATAATATAATACTTACTATAATATATTATATATATTTAGGACTTTTAATTAATACAAAGAAAAATATAGCACACGACTAATTTAAACTAAATTAAAAAAATCGTCGAGTATGCCTACTAGGAATGTCAACGGAAACCTGTTTATGTTAGATTTATTTAAATGCACTTTTTTCTATTATGTTTACATAATATCGTTAAAAATGCAAATATTTATTTGGTGTTCTTTTTGTCCATTTTGAATTTGTAAATGTTACGCTGTAAAGTTACTTTCGAATAAAAATATATAAAAATTGAGTTGTTACACTTAGTCGACTCCATATTGCGATTATTAAAACATTTGAACGCCGAAAACTATCAAGATAAAACATCGATAGTAGTAAATTTGCGTGGAGGTTCCGTTCAAATCCAACGAACCAAGTCGCATTTGCCATAAACTACAATACTTATTATCCAACTTACCAAGACCGAGACTCACTAAATTCATTATCTCTTATAATTATCATTATCTTAGCGTGTTAGAAAACTATGGAAATGAATAGAATGAAAGAATCGAATTAGAAAGTACGCTACTTATTGAGATGATTCGTTTATTTTATTATCAATGCATTTAAAGGCGAGAGGTCATCTTTTATTTTAGTCGAGAAATCAACCAGAGCGACACGGTCACAGCATCCACAGAGATTATCTAAGCGAGACTTCCGATCACACGAGAGACAATTTATAAATACTTTATGTGTATGTACACGACTCCCGGATGTCACAGTAAGAAATCCGTGTAAACATTTATACGATTTTAACCCTGATAAGTACAGTATTGATTGCCTAGTAATATTACATTAATGGACGCTGGAGTGACATTACAAAGGTCCAATTTATAAAAAAAAGGTTCAAAACTAATAAATCGTAAACTTTTATTGTTTTCTTTTACCAGTAAATAAAAAGGTATCGTCCCTCGTTAACTTCCAACATCTCGATTGGACTCTGACGTGGGATTTTTTAATTATGTTGCAAGACTTGACGCATTTCCCTACACTAACTGAACATTGTTATTAAAAGAAACAATTCAAAATGCCTTCTACTTAGCGGTGCCCAATCAAGAGTTGAAATTAATTCAGATGGACTATTATGTCGGCTAAAACGCCTAAAGACATGTCTGCTTGCTTTTCTCTGAACTGCTTCTGCTGTTCTGCATTCAGAACCCAAGACTGCGCCCAAGATAAGAGATGGTAGACATCTAGCAAGTGTGACGGATGGTGTAGAGAGTCGTTAGTATTGCAAGGTTAATCTTTAGATGGTCAACCTTTCGAAATAAAAATAGCGATATTTTATAGAAGTATTTTAATGTTACCCGCCTAAATGACAAAATCAACTTCCAACCTTTCTAAATCATCACTCACCTTAAAGAAAAATGTAATAATGTCCAATAATAAAATTTATAGTAAATCAAACGTGTAACTTATGGTCCTACAACCTTAATAATGATTAAAAATTACTGGTAAATCAAGCGTGTGACTCATGTTAAAGTATATTTTTGATAACAACAGCGTAAATGCTCAAACCAGCTTCCGTCCATTCTAAATTATCACTCAGATTAAAAGCACAAAATTCCCAACTGTGTCCTAAATATACCCAAAGATTGGGATTTCTTTCATTTGCAGGTAACGTTTAAGTGGGTGTGTCTAGCGTACACAATGAGCTATGTTGAAGCAGTAAAAATACTATCTCTTTCTAGCCTTTTGGCCTTGAACGAAAGAAAGAGACAACTCTGTCTTTTTCTTGTAGATATAACAAATTATTTTGAAAATTTAGTGATATGGGTCGCCGAGCTTTTGGTTCAGAATTGACAGAGTTGATGGATATGGTGGAAATAAATATTAGTAATTTATTATTTACGAAAACGTTTTTTAGACATACATGGCTTTTATGGATACGTACTTATAGAGTAAGCTTTTGTGAATCAAAGGGTAAGTTGGTACGTAGCTCCGAAGATCAAGTAAGAAAGTGAGCTATGCCTTTGTTCAGATTAGTATATGTATTGATGGTGTGTGCTTTATATATCAAACAATATTATTTTTGTGCTCCGGTATGTTCTTGCTCCCAATATGCTTTTTTTTTATAAGCATGTTGAAAGTACAAAAAAAAATTATATATATATATATATTTTCAACAAAAACATTTGATTCCTATGTTAAATGGGCACTTTTCCATGGAATAGTTTCATTTTAACATGGAAAACCAATAATCATAACCGTTTTCTTCTCGTAATCTGTCGGATATCTCTTATTGTTAGATATTAAATGTGGATAAGATTTGTGTTTTTAGGTAGGTTTTTTTTTCTATTGCAATGGGTACCATCATGTCATGACTTATCCACATTATCCACATGAAAATTTCGGAATAACCCCAAACCACCACCAGTTTATATCGTATATCTATCTATCTATATCACTTCTTGTGGCTACGATAACTGCCGTAATTTTACACCAATCACTTTCAGATTGATACATAAAATTTATGGGCACAAAATCTCGGTCAAGTTTGTTAATGTGCAAATTCAGACCAGGGGGGCGTGAATGGGGGTTTTTTTCTTAAAAGTGAAATTTTGGTATAACTTTCTTAGTAAATGATATATCGAATTCATTTAAACTTTTTTTGTTAGCACGAACCATTGATCCTAGCGATGGGAAAATTTAGTTTTTCAAAATTTAAAAAATCTTGTTTGAAACAATTTTTGATATGAGCAACCCTTATGGTAAGGAATGACCAAAATGTTTCACCACTCGGATTTCTCTTTTTAATTCTTTTGCATCAAAATGTCAAAAACGTGACTTGTGCATTTTTAACATGGAGTGATTCAACTGTACATATTATGCACATCTGTATTATGCACATATGTAAATTAGGCGAACGGCGGCAGCTGGCAACATTTTTTTGACAATTTACCTAAATAATATTGTCACAGCGTGCTAGATCACCTTTCAAAATGGACACACGCACGCAACAGTGTAAATATGATCAATCATGTTTAGATTGCGTAATAAATATTGTGGCGAATAATTGCCGAACCATTGATCCTAAAAGTAAACACGTCACATTCGCTAATGACTTTTGTTTATTGATGTCAGATTAGCCGTTTCCATTATGATCAATATTCATACGATTTGTTTTTAATTTTAAGTCCACCAAATCTAAAAATAAACAGAAATAGATATAAAATGAACTTTTGCACTATCTGAATCATTCATAGGCGTTAGCGGGCAAAGAAAAATAAAACACCACCATTTTCTAACGGATGCCAGAGGAATTATAACGCAATATTTATTGCAGCACAAGTTATATAGGATGTTTTTTTTAGAGGCGTGGTTTTCAATCTGGCACTAGTTTTTTCGTAGTTGGTGTTTTTGACAGCTGTCACTTGATTTATGCTCAGTTTGGTTTGCCATTTCATAATGAATAGACTTACTCCTGAAAAACGTGGCGTGGCCTCCAAGATCGTGCGATTTAACACCGCTGGACTATTTTTTGTGTGGTTATGTGAAGTCGCTTGTCTACGCAGATAAGCCGGACACGATTAACGCCTTGGAAGAGAATATTCGGCGCGTTATTGCTGACATACGGCCCGGCCCAACTTGCTGCCAAAAGTGGTTGAAAATTGGGCCTCTCGGCTGGAATTTGTTCGAGTCAGCCGCGGCGGCCACTTACCCGAAATCATTTTTAAAACATAATGGCAAACCCTTATCTTTATAATAAAACTAAATTCTTAGCCATAACATCAAATTATATGCGCTTTATCTCTTCTTGAAAACCACGCCTCTAAAATCATCACCCTATACAACCTTGTTATGTGGCGCGAAAATCACCCTTAGGCCAGTCAAATAGAGGGTGAAAAATATATAATTTAACATTAATTACAAAGGTTTTCAAATATAGTCTATATAGAAAGCATTGTGCCGTTGTTTGCGTACTTAATTTGCAACTAATTTACGAACCCGGAAATGATGATTGTAATTAATTACTAAAATTTGGAAACTGTTATTTTTTTTGTGAATTGAATTTTTATTTTAACTGGCCTACCTACTCAACCTTCCCTAGCTTAAAAGAATAGGTATTCACAATAATAGTAGATACCCACATTCTCAAACAAAACTATACCCCACACCCCCCAAGCTAAGGGCGAATACTTTTATCAGAAATTATAACCGTACTATTCCGGAACTTGATCATTAAAAAATATTTATTTTGCGGTTACAAAGCAGGTGGATAGGTTATTATTTATTTATAATAAAAAAAATATATAATTTTGTTGAAGATTGCGGTCAAATAAACGTCGTCACTTTATCGAGCGGGTCAAAGACTGCGAACGACGGGTGAGATAGTTTTAATTGCTTATTTGAAAAAAAATACTTATGATAAATTTATGATCGCACTTAATGTGTATTCTACAGTAACGGTAAAATACTTATAAATGAAATTAACCAACAAATTAGCATAACCCTAGCAATAAACAACTTAGAAAAAAAGCTTAATTCGACGCTAGGTGACACGTAGTGCGAGCGGTTTTCAACAAATTTATATGAATTTTTCATTGCTGTTATAGTGGTGAGTTTTTCAACCTCAGTTGCCGTATCTATAGGGTGATGATTTTAGAGGCGTGGTTTTCAAGAAGAGATAAAACGCATATAATTTGATGTTATGGCTAAGAATTTAGTTTTATTATAAAGATAAGGGTTTGCCATTATGTTTTAAAAATGATTTCGGGTAAGTGGCCGCCGCGGCTGACTCGAACAAATTCCAGCCGAGAGGCCCAATTTTCAACCACTTTTTGCAGCAAGTTCAGCAATAATGCGCCGAATATTCTCTTCCAAGGCGTTAATCGTGTCCGGCTTATCTGCGTAGACAAGCGACTTCACATAACCCCACAAAAAATAGTCCAGCGGTGTTAAATCGCACGATCTTGGAGGCCACGCCACAGGCCCACGACGCGATTTTTACTTTATTTTAGAGTGATTTAAAAAAAATTTAGAGTGATTTTTTCTAAATTTGCACTATTTGCAAACGTTGTTCAGGAGTAAGTCTATTCATTATGAAATGGCAAACCAAACTGAGCATAAATCAAGTGACAGCTGTCAAAAACACCAACTACGAAAAAAGTAGTGCCAGATTGAAAACCACGCCTCTAAAAAAACACCTATATATGTTTTAAAAGATCGTTGTGATCAGCCCTTAGAGTAGTTAGCCCTTCAACTATATGGATAGGAATGACAGTGAAATGGAAATATAGAAAAAAATCACCCCGTATGTAGTTCCCAGGGACATCAGATGGATTTCGTTTGATTATGATGTGTTGTGAGTATGTATGTATGGAAGATTTAAATGCGATAACCATTTGATGTTTTAATTTAACAAAACAACGTCTATAAAATAAACAAATAAATAAGAAATAACACAATAATCTTGTTATTGTCGATAAACAATAAACAAAACCGGTCTACAAAATTAGGTCGGCGCAGTATACGAGATGTCTTTTACCTGCCTTAAACTCTAAGTAAGACCGTGGTAGTCTAGTGGTTAAAGCGTTGGACTATTGGCCGAAGATCGCGGGTTCGAATCCGCATATAGTCATACCATTTTTAACGCTTCATTACCACCATCTCCCCCGACTCTAGCACAGGCACATTTGACCTATTTAAAAACATGTCCTATTCCGGTACAATTTACAAACATAATAATTAAAATCGATTAAACTAATTCGACATGGATATTTAGTTTTTTTTAAATAATTAACTTTTTGGAGACAAGTTCGAAATCGTTTTTTGAAACATATATATATGGCAACTGAGGGTGGAAAACGCACCACGCCAAGTACGCCACTTTGCGTCGAGTACGCTCCTCGCGTAGCACACGTCTCGTTCGCTCGCATATGTCACCGCGATAAGTCTCTCTCCAGCATGGCGGAGTGTTGCGGCGCGCGGAACGGGCGGCGGGACGAATCGCCGGCGTCGGGTTTTCACGAGGACGATTTGTATGACATGCCTTGAGATATTTTATAGACTATTTTCCCAGATAAATCACAAAGCAATTCGCAATTATTTGGCAATCGTGTTATCGATCTCAATGTCGCGGGATGGCCAATGCAAAACGACTTGATAAGCAAATAACCTAGAAAATGGTTTGTAATCTTGATAATATTACACAATTTATTGAGGCCAATGGCGGAAAACACGTTCGCTAGTAAATACAGCTGGGTGTGCTCTTTCATTTATTACAATTATATTTAAACTATTGAAAGTTCGGATGTACCTATCTATTTGAAGTAGTATAATCAATCATTCTTGTAGGTACATAAATTTTAATATTAGAATTAATATAAGCAATTTATAGTTGGATATTGAACTTTGGAGACCATTCTACAGGTTGAACTTAAAGTCAGCAGTATCCTTATAAAGGGTGATTTTGGACATAAAACTGAACAACCTTTATTTAACAAGTTTTAATAAAGCTAACAAAAAAATCCATATAAAAACATATTGAACGTTTGGTGCACGTATTGTTGTGTTCCTGACCCATCGAAATTATCTACATTACGATATTTACGCGCTGGAAACTACCCGTCGTTCACTGTCGTCATTTGTAGAAACGTGCCCTGGGGAGTCGGCCGGTTACTGGGTCGCGACGCCGCGCTGTCTGATATTTTGTTAGGTGAGCGTACATTAAAATATTTTATTTTTACCAGATTTTTTTTACTTTATTTATAAATTTGTTTAGTATCACCCCTTAAAAGGACACTGCTGACTTTGAGTCCACCTGTATATTGAGGGATGTGTGGATGCATAAAGGCAAAGGCGCCTCGTTAATCAATATTACAAGCTATATACTTAAATATACTTTTTGATACTTAAAGTGCACATATCAAACAGGAGCAAACTAGACCCATTATTGTTAAAAAAAATTTTTTTTTTTAAACCTTTATAGCTTTTTTTTTTAAATGCAACTATTTAAAGAAAAGGTAATAATTTATTAACCAAATTGTGTAGCACGTTGAAACAAGGACTATATGAGAATGGATAAAATAATCATTCACAATTACAATCAGTACCTATGGAAAGCAATCAAGTATTGTAGACATTTTTTGAGTTTTTTATTTTTTTTTTTCGATTAAATGGGTCTAGTTCGCTCCTGTTTGATGTGTGCACTTTATCGAGAATCATCCTGTATTTACTCGAAAGGCGTTTGCTAACATATTCATGCATAATATTGTATGAGATAATATTGATATTTGCGTTTTAATAGCTGACTTGCCAACATCTGAAAATAGCCGCGATAGGATCGGTAAATAAAAAAAAATAAAATAAAATAAAGAAGACACGGGTATTTCCAAAACTGCCTTTGCGAGCAAATAAAGGGTTAATTATTTTAAACTCATTAGTTTGTTTTTCGCGTAGGTTTTAGAGCGATGGCGTTTGTGTATTTGTCCGAGATAAATATTTCCAGCGCCGATATTATAAAAAATGCGGTCACAACTTTAAAAAATAATAGCTAATTTATATACTAATTTAAACAGACTCGTCGGTTTATTTTAAGAGCATTCTCCGCGGCCGTAATACCGATTCCAGCCGTGTGCGGAAATATTTGCAAACATGCACAAATATTATGTATGGGAGGCCATTATGGCCATTTGTAAATGTGTGCAAATATTTAGAAAATGATATATCACAAAAATATTATTTCGATTATTGTCTTTAACGTTATAAATGCCGTATTGAAAGATTTCTCGGAAGTGAAGATGATTGATTACAAAGAAAAAAAAATGAATTTAAATACACTAACTGTCTAGTACCACAAATTTATTCTTTAAGCGTAAAAAAGCATAATCGTGTGGTGCCTACATTTATATTTATAGGGTTTTTTCGAGCCATTTTTGGTAGTAGATTATTGAAAGAAAACCCTCGTGTAGAGATAAAGGTAAGAAAGGTTCATTCCTGTTTATTGAGATCAGCGACAGACCGAGAATTCTCTTCGCACCAGTGTTGGAATATGCCAATTTTTAAGCACGACTGTATGCCCCTTAAAAAAAAGCTATATTGTTTTCCTTAGATCAGATCGCGGATCTAGGATAGTAAATGACTCTGCAGGACAGTAGTCCTGCAATCGGCACTCTAAAATCGATTGGCCCCCCAGACTAGGTCCACTGGCTCCGTATGATACGGGACAATGCAAATGATTGAAATGGGTATATTTTTATCGTGCTGTAGTCAAGTGAAAAATAACCACTCCAGCATCCAGGCGCGAGCAACGAATGCCTGCCAAAGGATATTGTGTCGCCGTGGTGAGATGAATCTCGTTACCCCGTACAGTTTATGCCCACACACGAAGGCCGGCCATTAGTCGACTGAAAGCTGATTAGGTACCATCTTTACGGACCAAAGACAAGTAACCTAGACCTAAATTAATTATATTCGCCGGCCAGCGGCCAAGATTTTTTAGCGTCGATGGCCAAAGTACAAATCGAGGGCATACGGTGTTGCACCGATACAAAGGCCATACATCCGCTTTCGTTTTGTTATTTTAGAACTAAACTTCAGCACGCAGTATAAATTACCAATGTAACGAGGGGAAAAACTGTTGATTGACCACCTTGAGTGCGGCTATACTTTACACGTTAATATGTAACATAAACTATTGTTGTGTTTTTTTTTAAACTGTGCTAAATAACTATTAGCGTTACTTACTATCGTATAAGCCGGCGGCCTAATGTATAGTCGCGCGACTAAAAAATGCACGCGTATTCACTTTAGCAGCCGTGTCGAGTTAGCAACCAACTAAGCATGTGTGTGTTTGTGTATAATTAAAGCTTACAAAAATATTATATAAGTAATGATAATTTAGATTTCTAATTAATTAATAGATTCTCAATCCATATAAAAATATTTATCGGTACGCGAATAATCGTAACAACAAACTCCATTTGCTAAACTTACTAATCGATATTTGTATTTAACTTTTACTTTAACTCAACCTGAACACTATAGTGTGGCCGATACCTTATTTTGAATAATAAAAACTTTGAATTCAATTCCACATACAACTACTTTTTATCGTTTTCTCTTAAATTTTATGTAAAAAAAAGCGGGGGAGTATACGAGGCGGCTTTTTTCAAAATTGCTAAACTAAGCTAACTATCTCAACTAAGCTAAATTGACATGCGTAAGAATCGGAGGAGATCGGTGGTGATGAAAACGATATGACGAACCCGCGCGACCTCTGGGTCAATGGGCAAACGCCACACTACCATGATCCAATAATGGTGTCTAGTTTCCAACTTGTAGTTATAATGAGCGCGGTTTAAAAATACATAATTTGATTTCATGGGACAATTTCATTTTTCAAGGTAATAATAGTAATTTCTTTCAACGAAAACAGGAACATTACTATGCACATCTATTTTACTAAGCCAGGGATATAAATTATATCAAGCAGGTCATCTTGTACAGGTATTTTCCGCTAAGTATATCTGACCTTCACTATGATAAATAATCTTACCTGCTTTGTATTCAAAATGTTATGCGTTACATATTCTAATGAATAATATATATATATATATAAAGATAGGTATATTCGGACCGCCGCCTATTCCAAGAGACACTGGGCCCATGGTCTGGTCTCCCAATGCACTGGAGTTTGTTGATAAACTTGGCAACCTCTTGAGAGAGAAGTCGGGGGATCCGCGCGCGGGTTCATTCCTCGCTCAGCGAGTCAGTCTGGAAGTGGTGCGTGGGAACGCAGCCAGTGTCCTTAGAATAGGGTTGCCATAAATGGTTTGGCTCCGACCGGGACTGATATCAATAATGTTGAAATACAGGAAAGTTATAGAAGGAGAGGGGGGGAGCTACCGCTCCCTATAGCGCCGTAATATGGTTGTGAAAAAAGGAAATCTTTCAATGGTTCCCACATTTTCAGAATACGTTCAATGGCTGGCAACAAAGACGGTTAACCACCTAGTTTTTGATCAGCTCCCTCACAAAGGTATTTCAGTCTTTCATTCCGTACTGTAAATATGAAAAAAAATTGAAAAATGTCAGTACATCCTCGACCCCACACTTTCACCGCCAGCCAACGTGATCAAACGTCGTCGCACGAATTATTTGCATAATTTTAGCAGTCATATAAAACCATGATTACCCGTTTACCGGGACATATGGTGGGTCAAACGGGACAACCGGGACCGAGGCTCTTAACCGGTGACATGTCCCGGTGTACCGGGACGAATGGCAACCCTACCTTAGAACAACGCAATTTCGGAGGTTCTGGAAGATTTTTTTTTATATAATGATGTCATATAAAATTTTAATATAACTAATAAAATAATACACTAATATATGATTTAATATGTTTTATTAAAAACAATCGAGTTATTGATAATATCTTGTGCGATTGCAACCTTTTTAAGATTCAATAAAAAAAACTAAGGCTAAAACAAACCTATTTTTTGTTTTGTTGGTACATTAACCTTGGCGTATCAGGATTGACTGGTTGTTTTAATTACTTCTTTGAGGCCCGACTTTTATGAATATTTTCCTTGCCTTTGTGTGAGTGTGTTTGGCTACAGAAATAAAAAAAAAGAGGCCGATTTTGTAAACATACAGTCATAAATTGTTTTTTTTTTTTGCATTTTACTTAAAGGATTACTCAGGACAACCTTTGTCTAGTTCCATTCCTGGCCATTTTAGGTAGATTTTATTAAGAAAGCTATCTATTGCAATGGTTTCTGGAAAATTTCGACATATCTTCGCGTTTCGCTTCCCCTATGACCCAAAACCACCCTCAGTTTAAAAATGTTTTTATAAGTTTAATATCTCTCTATTTATATCACTTTCTTGTAGACAAGGTAACTAACCTAATTTTAGACTAATCACTTTCAAATTGATAAATAAAATTTAAGGGCACAAATCTCGAAAAATCAGACTAGAGGGGCTTTTAACGAAAAAGTTAAATTTTGCTTTAACTTTCGTAGTATATAAGATATCAAATTGATTTAAATTTTATATAATTCCTTAGATATGGGCCTAAAACTTATATTAGTAAGAATTTTTCATAAAAATCCTAGTGGGTGGAAAATTTAGTTTTCAAAATTCAAATGTTAATGGTCGCGGAGAGTGAATCGCGCGGCAGCTCGCGCAATGTTGCTACAAGTTCGTACAATTGGAATTCGTAATAGAGTAGGACGCCGCGATAAATATCTTTCTTGCGCCGATTTCCAATTTTTAAACACGACTGTAGGGGGGCATTAACTAGGTTTAAAAAAAGTTAATTAAAAGATATACAAGGAATAATATTGAACATACAATAGTAATATTATGATCATAGGTTGGGACATCGATGGAAAGAAGAAATTTCGTACAATAATAAAAAAAATAAATTATAGCGTTTATATCACTTACCTCCCTACTAACACAATTGTAGGTAAAAAAGGAACCTAACCTTACCCCTCCCCCATTTTACATTTAATGATACTGATACGGATTCTATTTCATTTAATTTTGTTTTGCTTTTTTATATTTTCACCTTGACTAATAATTTATAATTTAAACCAAATGTGTGGCTTACAATCTTCTTATAAATTATTGCTACTCACTGCTCTTTGTGTTTGCAAAGCTGTAATGCCTAAGAATAAATAAGTAACAAGTATCTCGATTTTTTACAATGTTGCCAAGGAATCTATGTTATCTTAAAGATACGAGGCCATTGACCAGTTTTTAAATGTTACCTCGATAAGGCTTAGGTAAAATTTGAGAAAAAGAAAGACAAATAATAAATAATTTCAAATGTTATTGGATGGAAAAGAGGTGCTGCTACTTTATTCAATAAATAAGAGGCGGAGACATTCTATTTGAGAGCGAATACAAAGCAACAGCAGCCTAATCTAGGAAGAACCCAATGATAACTAATCGGCCTCGGGATAGCAGAGTTAATTCAACCACCCATCAGAACCAACGTTAATTTAGATGTGCCCCGAACACGGTCACGCTGTTGTCGGGATATTTAGCAGGCTTAGAGTGATACAGAACTGTTCCGGATCATAAGAAATGTGAAATTGATCTTATGCCGCTGTTTAAAAAATATTTTGCCAGCATAGAACGAAGAAATACGTAGAAACGGTAATGTTAGTCAATCGATTATGATGACCACCTGACCAAACAATTCAGGTCTATGGAAGAACCGGTCTGGCTAGAATCGTTTATTAATTACATCAACCATTTAATTATTAATATGTAATTATGATAAGTTTCAGAAAAAAAAACTCATTAGACAGCAAGGAAATGAATTGACTTTGACAACAACAAATAAATAACATTTCCACAACTCTACTAATTATATTTAAAGATGTCCAAGTTCATAAATAAATATTTATACGTATATTTGAGCAAAAAGCGCATTTGTTTAAATTTGCATATAGGATTGCATAATACCTATTACATACTCACTAAATCATATAGAAATCTATCCAATCTATTTTTATTATTATTGTTATTATTGTAAATGTACTGTGAAAGTTTAACAATCAGTAAGTATACTAATTTTTTTTTAATAATTGCTATGACCGAGATCATATACAATTATTTTGGGCCCTACTCAACTAGGCCAAATGTGCATGTTCTAAAGTCACCCCTGACTACGATGATGGTAACGAAATGTTAAAAATGGTATGACCATGTGTGGAATCGAATCCGCGACCTTTGGGCCAATTAACCGCTAGACCACCGCAATATCTATTGTGGCTATACTTTACTGTGATCATATTAACAAAAGTTACCTAATATCGTTACTGAAAGTATATTAAAACTACTATTATTAACTAAGTATTTGTTTGTGATTATAATTGCCTGTTTATCCTCTACCTTTCAGATGAATTATAGTTAATCAGAAGTCAATTTTCCTAATTCCATTATCCGTTACAAACCGCACCCAGGCAAGCATTGTGCTTGACCTGTGTAAACAGAGCTATGCCAGGTGGGGTTTTAGGTGGAAGTGGCAATACACACGTGTGAGGGTTTGGATAGGATTATGAAAGTGTATCTGGTTATGTAGACAATAAGCACACTAGGGAATGTGGTAAAACTATTATTATTGTAATGTTTCATGTCGGTCTTTTTTTTCCCTTGTCTAATTTCCCCCCCGCTTCCCGTCTTTTTTCCCACCTCATTCCTGGTTCTAGTTTTCTATTGAAGTGTCGCTCCCTGTTATGTCCATATAATATATTTTTTTTATATCGATTTCAATATACATTTATTTTTGGTTACTATCTTCTGATGTCATCCTCTATCGAATCGTATCATACCATGTTAGTAGTCCTGCCTACTTTCTTCTTTTTGGTTCCGTACTCGTATGACTGCCTTTAGTAAATGGTTTGATTCCCTTCTCTGAATATGTCTATATAGTAGGATTTATAGTGGGCTGTTATCCTTTTTAGGTAGATTCCATAAGGAAAGTTAGCTATCTATATATATATCACTTATAGTTTATATATCTATCTATATCACTTTCTTGTGGACTGCCGTAATTTTACACCAATCACTTTCAAATTAATACATAAAATTTAAGGGCACAAAATCTCGGTCAAGTTCGCTAATGGTCCAAATCAGACTAGGGGGGCGGGAATAAGCTTGATCTGGTTTTAGAGCATGTTAAAGATTCTTCCTGTGGTATTGACGATATTCTATTCTTTTCTCATTAATTCTCCAATTTGCACTGATCAGTTCTTTTTAGATTTTTAAATTTGTGCTTTGATCGTGGTGAAATCCCGTCCCCGTGGAAAACAGTCTATTATCCCAATTTTAAAACCAGGTAAATCCCCAGTGGATGGCGCTTCTTAAAGGCCCATCGTTTTTTTATCTACTCTTGTTAAGATACTAGAATATATTTTTAAAAATCGTGTAGAATCGTGTGTTCTGTGAACATAATATTTTTTTTATTGCTATTACCTAGGTCATATACAATTATTTTGGGCCCTACTCAACTGGGACAAATATGCCTGTGCTAAATTCAGGGAAGATGGTGGTAATGAAGCGTTAAAAATGGTATGACCATGTGCGGATTCAAACCCCCGACCTTTGGGCTAATAGTCCAACGCCTTAACCAACAGACTACCACGATTGCCTCGGTAGTTTGGCACTCAGGTATTCTTGGGAAGGATAATGCTGATGCCGTAGCCTTAAGCGCTGCCTCTAACGGCAATTCTTCTTTTACAATCTGTTTGGTTGAAGACCTGATGCTGTCCCTTAAAATTCATTTATTAAATTGGTGGTCTCGATATTGGCAAAGAGTGAACCAGTCGAAGGGACGGTTTTATGCTTCCATACAGTTGTTTATTCCTTCCCAACCGTGGTTCAAGATTCAAGTCGTAAAAGACTCTGGGTTTATAATTTGCAGGATGAGATTTGGGCATCGCCTCACTCCTAAAGTTCATATTTTTAATTCATCTATAAGTATATGAATGCGGTTGGGCTGAAGGAACTTCGAACCATATATTCTTAGATTGTAATCATTTTAATACATATCCTTTGTTTTATAATGATCTTGCTTTAAGTAAAATTCAACTTAAATGAAATAACCTGAAAATTTAACATATTTCAATTTTTTTTCTTCTTTTAGCGTTTTATTTTGTACAACATGTAGCTTCAAATACTATTTTTGTTTGCAGTTTCTTTCTTTTTTACTTAATTTATTGTCTACTTCAATATTTTGTTTATTGTCTAAATTGAGCTGTCTTTACTTTCTATAATGTAAGTCATAATAAATGTTACTTGACACTGGCCATAATCATTTATAATAAAGGCCATTAAATTGAAAGGTTTAACTAACATCGCTGTTGGTCTGACAGAAGTTAGTGTACAAAAACAAAGGTAAAACTTACATGATTTCATCGAAGCCGCTGCCAGTAATTTCTCCTTATCCTCGCACATAGACTGGGCTGTCGAAATAGGCGCCATGCTACTCTTTAAAGATCTGTCGTCTGCGAAGCCCAATGAAACGTCGGTCCAGGTTGGCTCGTCGGAAAAGCTGCTACTGCAGGAAGGTGATTGGATGTCACAACTGTCACAGTCAGCTGAGGCGTCGCTTACGAAAGACTGACGCGCCTCCAATGCCCGCGCTTCCCTCGTATCCGCCAGCCCGACCCTGCGACCTGCGTCCATCTTATCGCGCGAACTGAACGTTGCCAAGTTTGAGCGATAACGTATTTATCTACAAGCTTCGAATGCGGTCGGGAAGTTCTTTACATAACCTTCGATTTATTCGCCCTTCTCGCGCCACGGTGGCTAAATAGATGCAAAGTTTTCGCAGAAGTGGTCTGAGGAAGTGTGCCTTATGAACTGCAGTAAATCCGGACGCATTACTGCAATAAAACACCCCTTACAAAAGACTGTGTTCGCCCGGAAGTATTGTTTGCACTCGCACCCCATACACGTGTCGGATTATCTACCTCGAGCTAGCAAAAAAGATTACTTTCTGTGACGTTTCACACAGAGAACTTGCGAAAACTGTTTACGTACACAGTATGCAAATATACACAAACATTTTGGTGCTAGATCTTTTTGTAATTTTCTAAAGTGCCTATTTATAGAATATGGCTCAATAAATAAGGTGTCCTATTTTTAAAAATGATATTCCGCTAGTAAATGAACATGGATGACATTTATACTTCAATACTTAATCTTCGAAAATGTTAACGAAAAATATGTCCTTTTTAACTTTCACTTGCCAATTGAATTGAATTACAAATCACTGCTGCTGCACGAAAAGAAATAGCCTCGGTCGCACGAACTTACAGTACGATTTCGATTCACTATTATTAATTAAAGATGCAACAGTTTCTTTTTTAATTTAGATTAAATTGAAATGGACGAGCAAACAAATTCGGCTGCTGTGCTGGCTGACTGAACGAATCGAACGATCGGAGAAAGTTTTTATATATTTTTATATCAATACTCGATAGTGCCCGAAATTAGCGTCGCGGCGGAGCGAGCGAGATAGCAGCTTGTAGTTGTAGCGACACGGGAAACATCAACTAGAATATCCTAGAGTCAGCCAGCTGGGCGGGCGTCAGGCGGCGGCCTTGTCACTTTCAACCATTGCCATCACAAAAAAAAAATGTATATTTTTTTTATAAATCCTAACAATTTACCATATTTTATTTTAACAAACTTAAAGTAAAACCTGGAATAATCCGTCACAGAGATTTAAGCCAAAATCGCAATAAAACCTACATTATCATCTACAATTAAATTGTTATAAGGGCGCCATTAATGATCCAATTTAAAAAAAACAATCTTACACATTGGATACATTTCAATTTTGAAATTTTGAATAACCAAATTAAACTGTTCTCTCCTCTTTAAAAAAACTACCTGAATTGCCAGCTACGCAAGTAATTATTACGCTGGTAATATGGCTTTTTCGTTTTTAATCAATGATCTTTTATGTTTTAAAATGGTGTTTTTCGTTTGCAGTGGCATATTTTTCGGTCAATAAGGGCAGTGACTATCAAAGTATTAGAGAGAAGATATTGGTTAGAGTTTGACATTGGACCTTGTATGTAAACTAGTAATTTTGGTTGGTTGGGTGGATTGTCATAATAATAATGAAAAAAGAAAGAAATATAGCTAAGGTTAACAATGGACCTTAATATGATGTACCGAGTTTTTTCAACGATTTTATAAATGCTGCATGCATATTGTTATATAAACTTCCGTCATATAAAGCCACACAGGCGAGCATCTTTCCTACCGTCCCACTTCCGCCAATTTCATGAAACGGGATGAATCTGGATCGATCACGGATAGATCACAACCAACACAAGCAATTAAATTAAATTGTAAAATCATATTCTTTCCTTTGCAAACGTTTTAGTACGATTTTTACAAGAAGACAGTCTTCAAGGAGCATAATAATTAACGTAATGCGTATAAATAATAAGTTCTTAGTGTCTACAAAGATGAAAGCCCGCACTGTGATCATAATTTAAAATTACGCATTTGCTCTAAATTTGTATTTACAAACATAAAGCAAGGACGTGACATTGAGTCCTTATGCGATGTTTATATTTTGAAACGAAAATAATTTTATGTTTTCTAAACATGATAAATAAAACAAGTGGCAGTTCGTGTGTCAGGTCGTCGGCTCTTATAACAGGTCATATTTGTTTGACAATTCCGCTAACCAGCTGATTCTGACAGTTCCTGATCCTGATCATTTTCGTCAACCAACGGTGTTGGGTGAGATGTTAGACGATGTTGTTTGTTGTGTCGCTGTGCTCCGCTGTGCTCCGCTGCCGTGGTTGACGCTGGCTGTTGTGATTTTAATTTTTAGCATCGCTTGTTAGACGGTAGCCGCAGCGGCGCTTCTCGCATCAAGGATTACAAGTTTGATATACGCAATGGTGGTCAACGAGAAGCTAACTGTGGATGACGTCATGAGTGACCAAGAGATCAAGAGATCTATCATATCGTTCATACCTATTCGCGTCGTCGCGCCGCTAACAAACAAAGTATCGGGATAAATATTTTTGAATTAACGCTATGACTACTGCCTATTCAAAATTTCCGCCATATAGCATGTTTTGACTCAAGTTGGCAATCCTAAACAACAATGCCGTAGCTCATGTCACCGTACGAAATGTTTTGATAATAATTATTATCGCAATATTCGCCATGGTCGAGGTATCATCTAGCGCTGAAGCTGCTGGAATAGACCTGGAGTACTGGATGACTGAGCTGCCGGCACCATTAAAAGAAATCCCTCTAATCTACCTAGCTATACCAGGTATGTAAAGTGTAAAGACCTATTAGGTAGTCATTTTTAAAGATGCTACAAATAAGAGCTAAGTTTCGTGATAGTATTGGACTTAATAGGAAATATCATAAATTATTTATTGGTAATGTTAAACAACTCAAATTAATATCAAGGTTTAAAGATAACCTCGAAAGAGAGGAAAGGGATTGACTACTGACCAATTCATGAATTTTACTAGTAAAATGATGAAATATAATCTTATTTTTATCTGTGCTGAATATCTTTTATTTTAACAGAATGTGAGTAATGTAAGAAGGCTTCGCGAGTTGATTTATATTATCTACCAAATGAAATCTCTAGCTCATATGAGGAAAAAATATGTAAAAAACATCTCTGCCAGGCACAAAACGGCATAAATACTTTAATAGTATTAATTTTCGATTAATTTACTATCGGAGTTTGTTTACAATCTTTTCCTCTTCTCGGGAGCAGTATGATTTGGACGAAATTACCTACATATTATTTATACTATTACAAATATTATTTTAAAAATAAATTATAGGTACCAGCAAATAACCTACCAATATGGTGCAATAATTCACACACTAAACTTGGAAGCGCAGACAGCATTGCATTAATTCATGTGTCAACGAAACTCAATATAAATAATTGAATAATTTTACTCTGTATTTCTATAAAATAAATCAATTTTCAGGCAGTCATGATTCAATGTCATATGGAATAACCAGTTCCAGTGACATAGCCCCTGATGCTCCAGCTGTACTCCGTAACCTCGGACCTTTCTTCAGGAATACTGTTGTTCGGTGGACCAAAACCCAACAAGGAGATCCCACACAACAGCTAATAGATGGCATTAGGTCAGATGTGGTTTTTCCCTATTTTATTCTAACCAACAACCATATCATTATGATTTTCTAAAAAACAAACCTACAATCAATCCTTAACAGATAGCTTTTTACTAACACGTCAATAACCAAATGTCAATAATAAATTCAAAATTAAAGCGGAAAATTTCTTATATACAGGAACTTTGGGAATTTATTTTTAAATAATTATTGTCAGTAAAATTAGGGATCAACACTGCAAGTTAGTGTTTTATGTAAATAAACAGTAGGTGTTTTATATTTGTTAAACCAATTAATCAAAACCACACCAATGAGTCAAAAACGTGACAAAATTGATGGAAAGTAAAAACTGCACTGCTAAATCCTAAAATAAATAGGGGTATCACTCAACCATGCTATTATGTAAAGTGTTTTATATGCTATCCCAATAGCATGGGTGTAGTCATGAACGACCATTTGTGCATTTCAATGTTATCGTGCTATCTTGCTAAACCAAATACAAAATCGAAATCAAAATAAAACTTTAACTTTTGTTTTGACAGGTGAGATCTGTTATCACATAGCACGAGCACGATAACTGACCCTATACCTTGCTATCATTTCAAATAGCACACTACTGTCAGTTTTTTTTCGGTTTTAACATTTTGACATAATATTATGGTTAAGAGAATAACCCTAATATAAAATATCTACTAAAATACCCCTAATATAATAAAAAATAACGATCTTTTAAAATATATAGATACAGATCGTCCATGTGAAAACCTGACACCGGTAGTTCCCCCCGCCGTTCCGCGAACCGCAACACTCCGCCATGCTGGGTAGAGACTTATTGCGATGACATATGCGAGCGAGCGAGACGTATGATACACGAGGAGTGTACTCGACGCAAAGTGGCGTACTTTGGAGTGGTGCGTTTTTCACCCTCAGTTTCCATATCTAAAATGACTTGAACACAATCATCCTATGGACATCTGAATGGTTACTGAGTCTGAACGTTGAAAAGTGTGTTATTCTGCATATCGAGAAGAAAAACCCAAAACAATCGGTGTAACAATCTCGTCAGATCTTAAGTGGGAACAGCACATCACCTCAATCTCTAAAAAGGCAAACTCCTTACTATTCAGTTCTAATCGGAGGAAGAATTTCATGTCAAACAGAGTGGTGAATGCATGGAATAAGTTACCAAGTGCAGTGATAAGTGCTAAATTTAGGCTTATCAGCATAAGCTACCTGCCTAAAACTGATAATAATAATAAAACATAGATACGGCATGTCATACAAATCGTCCTTGTGAAAACCCGACACCGGAAGATTCCCCCCGCCGTTCGTCGGCATTAAAAATGTTGCATCATAACATTATAAATCTTAACCAAACTAAATTTATATTTATTTCACAGATATTTCGATTTACGAATAGCGACAAAAAATAATACTGACAACTTGTACTTCACTCATGGCTTATATGCAGAGGAAATTTCTGGTCCCTTGAGACAAATCAAGGAATTTCTGGACACTCACCAAAATGAGGTTTAAATAATGTTTTTTTAATCTACCTGACCTAGTCTTTATATACTACACACAATATTATTAGGTGACATCTGAAAAAATCGACTTTACATTAGTTATATTTTTTTTTTTTAGTTAAGTTAATAGCGTTTACGATTTTGAATAAGAGTAGCACAGCAGATCTATACATATTAGATAATATTGTAGACCTTAGCCTATGGATTAAAAACCAGCTATAGGGTGATGATTTTAGAGGCGTGGTTTTCAAGAAGAGATAAAACGCATATAATTTGATGTTATGGCTAAGAATTTAGTTTTATTATAAAGGTAAGGGTTTGCCATTATGTTTTAAAAATGATTTCGGGTAAGTGGCCGCCGCGGCTGTGTCGAACAAATTCCAGCCAAGAGGCCCAATTTTCAACCAATTTTTGCAGCAAGTTGGGCCGTATGTCAGCAATAACGCGCCGAATATTCTCTTCCAAGGCGTTAATCGTGTCCGGCTTATCTGCGTAGACAAGCGACTTCACATAACCCCACAAAAAATAGTCCAGCGGTGTTAAATCGCACGATCTTGGAAGCCACGCCACAGGCCCACGACGCGATTTTTACTTTATTTTAGAGTGATTTAAAAAAAAAATAAGAGTGATTTTTCTGAATAAAAATAATTATAAATCTTTATTTTTGCTTACTATTACTAATATTTGAAAGCTGGCCATTCATTTTAATATTAAGAAGTTATTTATTGGTTTATCAAATAAAATTTATAAAATAACTGAGATCGTGGTAGTCTAGTGGTTACGGTTTTGGACTATTGGCCCAAAGGTTGCGGGTTCTAATCCGCACATGGTCATAGTAATTATTATTAAAATTTAAAATTAAAATAACTTTGATTAAAAAATGATGTCCACTTAAAAGTAAAATAATATTAGAGCGATAAGGAAAGAAAAAAGAAGAACCCACGAGAGAAGGAAAAATATGTAAAGAAACATCTCCGCCGTGCACGAAAGGGCATTAAAACTGACATGGGTGCTCTTTTAATGTGTTATAATTATATATTTTAAAAATTTGAAAATGACTCGACAAATTATCTACCCATAATTAGACGATGACTTGGAAAAATA
Organism: Neomicropteryx cornuta; assembly: GCA_020383195.1. Taxonomy (NCBI): domain Eukaryota; kingdom Metazoa; phylum Arthropoda; class Insecta; order Lepidoptera; family Micropterigidae; genus Neomicropteryx; species Neomicropteryx cornuta. Next base: position 1,746,256 of record JAHKQU010000030.1, read on the forward strand.
TCAAGGCTAAAACGTGTACCTAAAACTAGTTACTTTTAGGTACACGTATCAACAATTAAATTTTCGCACTTGTTGAACATTTCAAACCCGGTGGTTTTTCCATAACCGATGTATAAAAATACCGCCAATTATCACATATTCTTCCTGGTAAAGTCTTTAGCCTTTTACGGTCGTCTGTCAAAAAAGTTTTTTCAATTTTTTTGACAGTTTATGTTCACTTTGTCGCATTCATGTGAGTAGGTGCGGAGCACTTCTTTCTTAAATACGGTATGCAGGCAATGATAATCTGAAAGTGGAAAGAAATACACTTTAAGCATCTCAATTAATTAATATAGTAACTTCAGGTTTTGCAACGTGCATGCATGGTTTTTAAATGTAAATTATATAGAAGAGCAACAAGGTTTTTATTACCTATAGCCATTACCCTTTGTGCCCTTACCTCATTAAATAGAGTGTTGTAATATAATCTTAATCTATAAACTTCTATTGAAATAGTTAGAATGTAATAAGTTTTGACCTCTGTTACTCATACTCTTAATTAATCTGAATTTAATTATCGTGCACATAATTTATTACACCTAGATATTAAAACTAAGATCAATTATTTGTTTTTCAATACACTTTAATTAAAATTTAATATGCATTATCATATGCCTTACTAACCTTTATACATGGTGTCCCAAGGTCAATCTCAATAAAAAAAACAGCTAATAGGTCCTACGATTCCTAGTGTTATTTGTTAAGAAACTATATCAAAATTCATTATGGTATTCGAGAAAAATTCTATTCTAAAACATGTAAAACAGATATTTTTCAATGGTTCCTCCCTCCGATAACTACGACACTGGGTCACTAGGCCGCGATTAGTCAAGATTGAGGTTAATGACCTGCCGCGTTGTTCGAAACGCCCTATTAGGGCGGAGCTAAATGATTGCTCTCAGATGTCACTGGTCGAACAGAGGTCGGTCTAAGAAGAATGGGTAACTCCTTTCCCCTTCTCTGCGGTTGTAAGAGGGATGCTATTGGTCGACAGATAATATTGATTTATCGATTGATAAGATCGATTTACACCAATTTTATTACAAAAATAATAAATTTGGTGATGAAAATTTTTCGCATTTTGTTACATAATTTCTTACTCTTAATAAGGAACTTAAACACCCCCTAAAGTTTGTGGAATTGACTTTGGGACAACTTTTAAAACTGGGAGTGTCAAGTTATGATATGGTACCCATTCAATAGGTAGTTTTTCTAATAAAATCTACTTAAAAAATATCTCACTATAATGTTTGTTTTACAAAATGAAAAACATCAATTAAATCATTTTAGCAGAATTACCCCCCCCCCCCTCTTTTCGTAAAAGATGCTACCCAAGAGGCTGCTAATTCAGACTCTAATAAAAGCGCTGATGGCCAGTAGCCTAAAGGCGGATCGTATTGGAAATGATTGTAGAGTTATTCAAACTATACCCATCATCTTCCTGCACACAAGTCATCAGAATTGGCAGCTTTCAACTCGACCTAAGTATGAATAAGGGTTACAGAGCAGACACTTCCTTCCAGAGTACTTCCTTAGCCCCTTAAAATACTTGTTTACCCCATTCACTAACCGGCATGGTTGGCGGGTTTAAATTTTTCTGTTGTCAGGTTGTCATATTGGATTGTCAGCATTTTTATAATTTTGAAGTAACGGACCATAGAAAATTGCTAACAATACTGGTCAATACGTTTGGTCCAAGAATTTGCCCACCAAGAGGAGACTTAGAAACCATAACATTGTCATATCTCTACCGATCTGATTACCAAGTAAGTATTTCAAAACTTCCAATTACTCCTCTCAAAACTTCTCTTAATTTTTTCAAAACATATTATACGCTTCATTGCATTTTGTCAACTTTTTAACTATATAAACGGCACGAATAAAACAGTAATAACATTTTAGCGCCAATAATAATGATATGTAATTTTTTGCATTTTATATAATAACCTAATAATTGTTATAATGCAGTTGGGTAAGAAACTATAAAAATGAATATCATAGCTACAGCATAATTTATGGTTAAAACAAACGCAAACTTTATTTCCTACCATTTGAAAAAATTTATGCAACTTTTGATATATTTCATTTTTATATTAATTGTAGAAACTAGGTGTATACTTAATTGTGTAGTGATCTTTTTAATGCTAAATTAATGTTAAAACATGCACAAATCCCATTTTTTTATTAAATAATTTAGTTTGATTGATCTTAATTGATTTAAGTCAAAAATCCAGTTTTCTGATGGCTCTTGTAGGCCAGGGGTGCTCAAACTTGAACTGCTGGCGATCTACCTCAATATTTTTAGACTACTTACGATCGACTCTGAGAGACTGCAAGTGTGTGTGATGTGATGCAGGGTTGTCGTACATACACGATACACCCTACCTACCACCTGACCTACGCGGTCTTTTGAGACGCCTACTGTCTTACCCATCTTACGCACCTTCAATCGGCGGTCTGCCAACACGAGATCGTGGATTTGTGTTATGTTATCCACCGTGGTAGCCGTTTTCGGGGCTCCTGGGTGTGGTTCATCGAAAACCGACGTGCGACCATGTTGAAACTCGTTAACCATTTTTTGACAGTCGCCATCGAAGGGGAAGAGTCACCGTACCCAGCATCCAAGTGCTCTTTGATTTCGCGATTTCCCTACCAGAAACAAGAATCGAATCACCGACCGATATTGCTCTTTTTTCATTTTTCTAAAATCTGCTGACACGTCCGCTTGTTAAAAATGTCAAAACAAAACTACGAGTCCAATTCGGCTAAAATTTTGACAGTAGCCGTCTAGAGAATGTACTTCACAATAGTAAATTTCTCTTGCGTAAGTGGCACCATCGGGCAGTGAGGCTAAGTACTTATCGGACAACCCTCGGTGAATGATTTATTGCTGTTATTTAATTTTATGGTTGATAACTAGCGTCACCCTGCCATTTATGATAATCAATTCTCATGTTCGGATTACTGGAGGTTCGGTTAACAAAGACTATACTGTAATTTTATAAGCTGTATAATTCATTTTGTGTATTTTTTGTAGGTTATAATAGTATATCGTCACAATGCTGGTGCAATGACAAGTCGCTTCTGGAAAGCCCACCACATGCCCAATCCCTGGCCCCACACATCCAGCATCAGGACTCTTATGAATGCTCTATCCAACGCAACCCGACCCGCCAGGGTTGGATATGTGACGCAGGCGGTTGTAACACCCACCACTTCCTTTATAATACTTAGGTAAACAATACATATCATGAATACGTTATTTTTAAATTTTGAGACTCATTACATGCGCAGCGCCAAGACCTTTTACAGGCCCTTTTAATAAAAAATAGGCATCAGAATAACAATCCAAAACTACTGATGAATTCTTCAGGGTCAGCGTTTTTAAACGCTTCTATAAAAGTTATGAAACTGGGTATACTATACCTGCAAAGTCGGAGAGGCGAATGACCTATCTTCAAAGATACACTGGCCTATAAGACCGCTGTGTATCGTGAAGGATACACGTAGAGATGTAACTGTTTCATAGCATAGCATTTTAATATATGTTTTATTGTTATAAATCTAATTTCTAATATATAATAATTAAATTTTAACTCAGAGGCTTAATTTTTAAACTCAACTTTCTAAATTACTTAATATATTATTATAGTTTAAAATCTCTTTTTTTCATCAGAAGAAAAGCCTCTATCGTATATTACTGAGAACTATCCGTGATTTTTTCTAACAATAGAAGTTAACAAAAATGTGACTCTGTCTGTCCGAGGGAAGCCAAAAACTCCAAAATCCCCTGAAGATGTCTGGGTAGGTTTAAAGGTATCAACGGTAAAATAAGATCTAGTTTCGTTCTGGGAGTTTTATAGATACTCACCATCATAACAATACCTAATTTGAGCATTGTGCTATAAAAATGAGAGATTTTGATTGTTTAGGCAGCATAAAAATATTTTGGGAATTACTCAGCTAGCTTCTGCTAGATTTAAGGGTGATGGAAATAAAAGAAACATTAAAACGGTTTGACTATAATGTGCGAATTCGAAACCACTGGATTCATAGTCAAACACCTTAACCACTAAACTACCACGATCTTTCATTGCATTCACTCTTTGCATCAAAAATTGACTTTGAATAAAAACTTATTTTTACCGTCTACTAGGTGTTACCATGGCTTTATAACTTTATCAGCAAACATTTCTTTCATTAATATTTGTTTTTGTTACTAAATGGACACACAAATCTTTAAAAAGCTAGATACATCAGCTGATTAAGTTCAAGTTTTTTTTATTATTTGTGAACATATTTTATAATGTACAGGAATGACATAATGTATAGAACCCATAGATATACCCATAGAAACACATCTATAGGATGTATTTTTATTAATTTTACACCTTTCAAAAAATTCAAAAAATATTTTCAAGAAAGCTCTATTAGCTTTTATTACTATTAAATTAATTTACTAGCTGAAATGAAAATTTGTACTTCCAACGCTAACACATTTAATTCTATTCAGGACCCGTGGTGAAAAGTTGTGATAACCATACAATTGAGAGTCCGAACCTTTTAGATATATTGTAATATGTTATGTAATTTTTACAGATGGGCCAGCAGCATAAAGTCGGCGTGTGCTTCGCCAGTATTGCAGCAAATTGTCCCATGGCTGTCTACGCTCCGACCCGGCCGGCCAACTCTTGCTTCCGACACCAACAACAACAGCAACGGGAACCTGAGACTCAACGTTGTCATTGCCGATTTTGCTTATTTAGAGAAGAACAAGTTTGCTCAAATTATTGTCGACCTTAACTACAAACTTCTAGAAGGGCCGAGGTTCCCGTGACCAACAAAAAATGTACCTTTTGTTCATATAAAGATATTTTAATATGGCTATTAGCTTTAACTATTTCTCACAATATTTTGATATTTAAAAAAAAATGTATTTAAAAAACCGTTAAACACTACTAATAGATTAAGTATCCAAAAAAAAAACTTATCTTAAATAATAAATTATGAATTTACTAACGTTTTACTGCTTTACGCATTCGTATATTTAGAACAAATTAAATTAAATTTCTTGGCCTTGTGAGTGGTTAGATTTCCATTCCACATTAATTGTTTTATAGATGCGCAAACGACTTCAAAATAAAAAAATTAAGTAGTCACTGTGCCTACTTTTGACCAGAGGCTTCCAAACTGTTTCTGCCACCACAATTTGCAAATTAAAAAACGCCCCCAACATATGATCAAGCACCCAGTTTACTGACGATTGACAAGCTGGATTGTGTGAATTGCGTTATAGTTGTCAATACCTACTTGCAAAGGCTCGTATGCTGCCCGGATGGATTAGAATCAATTCTAATGCAGTATTTAATAGTTATTACAATTTATAAATCATGACATTTATTATTAAGTTTAAAGTATGTATTATTAATTCCTTTTATAAGGAGCCAACGCTTGACACTCGCCCAATTACCGTTAAACCCACTACCGCCCCTCTAGATACCCTCAGTGACCACTGGTGGGTGGTTTTACACTTGGAGAACCAGTGATTTAGAATATAATATTCATTATTTCAAATGGTAATGATAATATATTTTCGTGTAATATATGTAGGATATAGAAGAATTTTTAGTAGATATTTTGACAATAATCTCACAAGCTTCTACACTTGTTGGACATGAAATATTGGAGTTTATTGTCTTAAAAGCGTTTTTGAGAGCAACACCCTTAAAATAAATGGTACAAGTTACGCTAAATTAGAGTTGAGCGCAGTTGAATATGTCATTTTTTAATTCGAGGCAAGTCGGATTGCAGTAAAGACAAAAACTTTAGCTTCTTGCTAGAATACTTTTACTTGATAGAATAACCCTTTAATCGGTAGATTGGTTTGGCTGAGAATCCTTCTTGAGTTCTGCGGGCAGCAATAACAGCGCCTTTGGCACTAGACACTTGTGCCTCTGTCACTTGGGATAGGTTGTTTTAAATCAATTTAAATCAAAACAAAATATGCTAATGTTGCCTATTATCTGAATTTAACCATTATTACACATATTATTATTATTATTGTTTGTTGAGCAAGCAGCTATTTAGCTGATATGCTCATATCTAATTCACAGTTACTAGCGATTTGCCTGATTCAAGAAATTTATCAAGGCGGTTCTTGAACTGGTTTACACTTATAGCTCCCACCACTTTCTGTGGTAGCCGATTCCAATTATCCACAACTCTATTGGAGATAAAATTCTTCCTAGGATTAGGATTAGGATTTAATTACATTATACTGTAATTATCGAACACTGTATTACACTTGTATTACACTGTTAAACTATTTCTGCCGTCTCTGACCCTCAAGAAAAGTGATTTAAAAATGATGAACCGGGTTAAGAATTGTAAAATTTTTTTTTTAGTTGGCGATTCAGATACATATTATGTGATATTATTTTACTGATAAGCTTTGAATTTATTGTTGATTTTTTTGATATAAGACTCCGACGTACAAGTTGAGGGCCGTCACGTTATGCCCGGAGAGCCAAACATCACTCACAGGGTCCTTCCGTGAGACCTAGGGCAAATCTGCTAGTATATGATATGAAATATATTTACAGTCAATATGAGGGTTGATGAGATGAAGGATGGACAGCGAAGTCACAAATCATTCAAAATGAACAAATATTTTCACAAAAATTATTGAGAAATATCACATCCTTTATATTAGTTGAGAAAAATGTTTGACATTTAGTGGATAACTACCGTTTGTTATTTACATTTTATATATTTATTTTACATGATGTTAAATATATAAATTGTACTTGAATAAGCTTAAACCTATGTATTTTAAATTAATTAATTTAATAACGTATCGAATAAATAAATATGCTCCATTTTAAGACTATTTTTTGTCTAATGTTAATTAAAATCGCTCTTTTCATACAGTTGCAGTTTTTAGGTTAAAAGTTTATTTTAGTCACTTTCTGGTATTTAGCCCGTCTGGTAACCAAGCCCCTATAAGAAAAATAACCGCAGAATATCCACGGAGATTTTCAAAACAGCTGACATTTGAAGTAGTTCTTATACCAGCCCCTAGATCTCAGCACCTGTCAGTGTTTCACTTGTATCGCTTTACCACAATATTATTTAGTGCCCTAGCAACCAGTTTCTGCGCTTATCTCTGAAGCTAAATAAATGTAATTGTATCCCTTGGCTTCGAGGGTCCTCATATAGACTATAAAACTATACAAAATATTATCTTTGACGTTAAGCATAAAAAGTATTTTTAAATTCAGATTTTGGTAGATTCAGTTCCAGTGGGTGGTATGGTATTAAAAAATTAAGTGAACCATTAGCTCTAAAACGTCTACCCCCTCTACATTGCAATACTGGTACAGCCGTCCATTAAGCGTACTCGTTTAGAGGTAATGCTCAGGTTTTATTATTATTATAATTTGTAGGATATAGAGAACAAACAGAAAGGAAACACACAGTCTACCTGACCAGTCCCCTTCCGCAGTCCTCGGTCGCAGTGACCTTTCTATTTTTTTCCTTCTTTTTCAATGACATTTTTCGCTTTTTTCCTGTGAAAACTTCAAACCTGTTCTCTATACCTGGGCAAGAAGCATGACTCCTGTTCAAATACATGTTTCTTCAGTATCCATGATGGACTTTCAAATGGCATTGTTAACTCCATTGGCTCAATATTTTACAATCCTCCTTTTTTCCTGTGGTCACCATCATTTATTATATAATCAATGCCACCGTCTAATACTGGTGCTCCCAAGGAATATATGTAGGTAAATGTTGAGAACATTTTTGTGGTAAACTGTTGATGGGTCTTGCAAACTTTTAAATTGTCGTCTTGTGTGGTTTGATTCCTGTTAAAATACTCTTCACCTTGTTTGTCGTTAATTAAAGGTAATGCTAAATTCTATATAAATCTGGCCCAGATACATAATTATGATGTTTTGATTTATTCGAGATCACGGGCCAGTCTCTACCAACTACTGTTCTGACCTTTTATACAGCAACAGAACGTTTAATGTTAATAACTTTATTTGTTATTTTTAATTATTCCAGTTATCTTAATATTCGCAATGTATTAATTGAGTCTCATACTAAAGATACAAATTTAGGCAAAATTGAAGCTTCAATAAGAACAAAACAAAAAAAGATGATTTCGAGGAGTCAGAGTACCTCAACGATCTTTTAAAACATAGATACAGCATGTCATACAAATCAACACTCTGCCATCCTGGATAGAGATGGATAGACTTATCATGATGATATATGCGAGCAAGCGAGACATATGATACGCGAAGAGTGTACTCGACGTAAAGTAGTGTACTTGGGCATTTTTTACCCTTAGTTGCCGTATCTATATGTTTTAATGGATCATTGGAGTACCTACATTGATACGGGGTTTGATCGAAACTTAAATAAATTTGGTTTTTCTAATTTGTCACGTACATTTAGTTAATTTATTCTAGATATTGCCAATCTTTTCTTTTTTTTTTTGCAAATTTGACAAGAAATATTTTTTCTGCCACTGAAACCAACGAAAAACACTGATCGTTGACAGTCATGTGTGTTTCGATGGACACTGCCACTGGCCTTTTGAATAGTCGTGCTAGTTCACTGCTAATGTGGCAGCGCATGTATTTTCTTAGTGGTAACTTTTAACCTTAGTAGTCTACTAATGCGACTACGCATGAGGTGGTGTGGTGCATGATTTAGGTCGTGATCGACAATGTCAGAGACATTTTGGTCAACACTGGTCGACTGACAAATGACTGACAATGGTTATGAGATAATTACTATGAATCAAAGGTACCATACCCCTTCTTCCAGAGACACCAGATAAGCATCTAAAGTCCTTATCACAATATGATTATTAATTATGGTTTTATGGGTTATAATAATTTAGTATGCCAGCATTCTTTGCTTTTTTACTATACTATATTTTTATACTCATCATTAGTCTCATTATAATAACCGTTCCCCCTATCCCCCTTCGTAAAGTTATGCAGATGAAAATAAAATGTGTAAAATCTTGCAAAAGATCAAACAGCATGTGGTGAAAATCTAATCAGTTTTATCGTAAAGAAAATATCTTATCTAAGCAAATTAAGTCACATCTCACTGTCTCATGAAAAGTTGTCTATAATTTTATCTGTCATAGATTACGCATATACAGCCTTGAATGGATTGAGGTGGCTAATGGAATGTAACTATAAATTTGTTGGACGTCAATCATTGATGCTAATCATATAGCGATTGCCGTATAGCTGATCCCAGCATGTACGCAAATATTTGCAAAGATGCTATTTATGGGAGGCCATTTGTAAATATTAAAACAATATGGCTTTTAAAATGCTTTTACTGACAGAGTATAAAATACAAGAGTGGTGTAGAAAATTCTTTGTAAACGTTTGGGTATTAATTTTACTTTGTTTTATATTTTACATGGAAATGATCACTGTAAACTTCTTATTGAGTTGTATATAAAACGTAATCATGATTAAAGAAGATGAGACCTAATTGGTGTTTCACTGACTTAACCCCTGCAGCTGTGATTTAGTCCTGTAAATTTTCCTGTAAAATGTCCTGTTTCCTGAAATTTGAGAAGCCACAGCTCAAGAAACGTTCTTTACATTTTTGTCTTTGTTACAGTTTTAAACAAAAAAGCACTACATACTAAACAAATATTGCAATTATTTTGGTAAAATGTGTTTTCAGATAATATGATTTTCGGAAAGACAATTTTAATTAAAATAAATAGACCTGTAATGGTTATGTCAGCTATTAAAGATTCAAACGATCACGCTTAAATAAAATTGTCTATTAATTTAAATTAAAAACATGTTTTTATACCCAATTTAAATTTTTCAAAATCTAGGCTCTGTACAATAATATTTATTTATTGAAAGAAGAAAAGGTGAGTGAACACTTGGGGTCTTTTTTGAAGGCACAGAAACAGGATGTCGTAAAATAAGACAAGTCGCAGGCAGACTATGTATGAACCTATTTTATTTTTATACCGTATTAATTTAATTGTAATACAGCAATTTCTGAAAAGTTTCTGAGCAGAATGGCAATCACACGAAAACCCCCTGCATTTCAAGCAACATAATCAATGGCAACACGAACGCGAATTGACTTGACATTAGAACTGTCAAAAGTTTGGTGACACGGGCGAGTTCGGGTTTCGCTTTCGAGTTAGGGCTGGGCGTTCGTTTTGCTGGACTGTTGTAAATACATTAATTTGGTTCTAGTTACCGTCAATCAAGGTAAATTATTTGTTCTTGTGTGCTTTTATTTGTGTTTATTTGTATTATGGATGGTTTTTTGGCGAGGACGTGAGATGAGTTTAAACTACGTCCGTTTTGCGTTGCATCATCTTAGATCGTACTTGTCTCGTATTTTAGGGCAATTTGATGTCAACAACTTTTTTAGTGACTTTATTATGGATTCGGTTGATATGTTTAACTAGCAGAGAGCCACCTGCTATGGTTTAATCTGTAAAATGTATGAACCGCGTAAGTACCTGAGCGTAGTGATAGTTCGAGTTAAAAATACATGTATTTTTACCCAATTTACTTAGTATAACAAAGTTTTAAGATTACCCACATCCCTTTAGATTTTTTCCGCCTAAGTCAAAGGTTTGTTTTGGCAAGTACGAAAGAAGCACCGTTAGTGGTATTAGGTAAGTTGATTATAACAGATCGAAATAAATGTTATTATAAATTTAAATACGAAACTTGTGATTTTAATTCAGTACTTGTATAGCCGCATTCTAGTTGGCTTATCATGAAGTGTGGCTGATTAGATTCACTGCCAGCTGTGAATTTGTAGGTGGATTGATTTTTGTCCTGTTGTCTCAAGGAATCTTACTATTCTCAAAAGACTCGTATTGAAGAAAACACCGGTAGTTTGTGCGAAAGGTCTTTTCATACTTGTACGTTTTTGCATTCATGCAACAAGACTGTCTTTACATTACCGCACATAAGTAGTTTAGTCTTGCGTAAAATGTGCGAGACCAAAGATTGAATAGCTGTGCAAGGTTAACATTTTCAGGCAGTAGTTTTAATTTCGCCTGAAAGAATCTTTATTTAACATATTCTAACACATACAAACTTTAGAGCCGGTTGTGTTACTGTCTTCTGGTTTCTGGGTTCTTAATTAAATACAATATGTGTAAAAAATTAAGAGATCATAGTTACTGCAATAACGGCTATTAACTATGATACACATATTTTAATGTAGAAAATATACTGTTACTGCACATAATAAATGTATGTTTAGATACTTTTTAGATGTTTGTTTTGCATATTTTATAATGATAATCACACATTTTTCTATTTTTCGACAATATGTTTTCGAATATAATATGTATGCCTTCGATATTTATCTAGAAGGGTATAGTTTAGGTAAATAGATTTAAAAAAAAATGTCACCTAAAAACTAATTATACTTAAGTAATTCTACAATAACATAGTAACCGGTAAATGTTATAAGTTGCTGAACAATTTCAAGTGGTCTTTTTTATTTACCTCCTTAAGTTCTCTCTTCACAGCTTAGATAGTAACATTTATCAAAAGTTTTATTCTCAGTGTTGTCAATGATATTTACTCCTATCGTGGTGCCCTTGTGGATTAGTGGTCCCGTTGCTGCTCCAATTTGTTCTATGGTTATCAGGTTCTCTTCCATATTGTTCAAAGTATATTTGAGGCATATATCACCCGCATGGCTGCTTAATACTAACGATTTATGCTTTTTGTATGATGACATTTTTATTTGGAAATTTGCAGTTTACAGTATCAAATACTTTCTCCAAATCCACAATAATGAAATACTCGAGAGTGTCACTCCATTGATTACTCAACCATATAGTGATGGATATGTGTTGGAACAGTAATTATTAATAATTTCATTTAAATAACATTGAATGTATTATTTTCAGATTGCAAACACTTTGTAATTAATACGGATGCCTTGCTTTGCCTCAGAGAATACTCAATGCAAAACTTCAGCTTGTGAAGACAATTATTACAATTGATCCGTAATGTAATATGTCATATGCTAGAATGCAGACAATCAAATGTGTTGTTGTCGGTGACGGAGCAGTGGGAAAAACGTGCCTGCTCATAAGCTATACGACAAATAAATTCCCATCAGAGTATGTTCCAACAGTATTCGACAATTATGCGGTCACGGTTATGATTGGAAAGGAGCCCTATACGCTGGGACTATTTGACACAGCCGGACAAGAAGATTACGATAGACTGAGGCCTCTTAGCTACCCCCAAACGGACGTCTTCCTTGTTTGCTTCTCTGTTATAAATCCGAGTTCATTTGAAAATGTCAAGGAGAAGTGGGTACCCGAGATCACGCATCACTGCCAAAAAACGCCGTTCCTATTGGTGGGCACACAGAGTGATCTACGAGATGATACTGCCATACTGGAGAAACTCGCAAAGAATAAGCAAAAGTCTATATCGATAGAGCAGGGCGAGAAACTGGCGCGCGAGCTGAGAGCCGTGAAATACGTGGAATGTTCGGCTCTCACTCAGAAAGGTCTGAAGAATGTATTTGACGAGGCGATTTTGGCTGCTCTTGAGCCGCCAGAGCCTGTCAAAAGGAGGAGGTGTAAATTGTTTTAAATCACCATTGCCTTACTACCTCATTCTAAGCGGTAGGCATTATTAATATTTAAGATTTTATAAATGCATTTTGAAATATTTAACACTCCATAGGGCAGCCAATATCCATCCATAAGAAGAAATGTAAATGCTACTCATATAAAATAAATCTTTACTACTAAAATCTGTTTAATTCTAATTTTTTTTTTTTTTTTTTTTTTTAAAACTTTATTATTATTTTTTACAAAACACCTTTACATTACCCCACAAAGACGGTGCCTTTTCTGTGGGTGAAAAAAAAAATAACATTTTATTACAGTATAAAAGTTTCAATAGGGTTACATCAATGAGAAAAGGACAAACAAAAAAACAATATAATAAAATGCAAAAGCAATAAAATAGATAGCAACAAAAAGTAAAAAGTAAAAATTAACAAACTATCAAAATGCAAAGTTAAAGAAAAAAAAATAAAAATTTACAAAACCATATATTTTCATATTTATATAAATATATATGGGTTTTCGTAGATCTATAGCCTATATTTACTTAACTAAACTTTCCTTTCCATCTCAAGCAGATAGAGAGAGAGCAGATATACACTTTTTTAAATACCTTTTTCAGAAAATTTTTCTATTATATTTATTTTTATCATCTCTTTAACCTTATATTTAGGTACATTTGAAAGATTGTTATTCATATAGTCGTTAAAAAGAGTAGGTATAAGAAAAGCAAGAGTGCGTTTGCCGTAATAATTTTTATACCTAGGTACCACTAACAAGCCTTTACTTTTTTGTCGGGTGGTCAACTGGTGCCCTATGGGTACCTTGAAAGATTCGCTATGTAAGTGATCGAGTAATATTTTATAATGAGCTAGATATTTAGCAGGTAACACCTTACAGTGCGCAAATAGCAACGACGGATTTCTTCTACTTTTAGCCCTAATATTAGCGGGTACCACTAGTTTCAAAATTCGTCGCTGTAAATCGTGTACTCTGTCCATATAGCTGTCGAAGGTAGTACCCCAGACTCGGACTCCGTACGACATAATAGACTCGATTAGTGATACGTAAATTATTCTTTTTGTATTATAATTCAAAATATTTCGGATATGGTACATAGTTTTCAAGAAGAATCTCATTTTATCACAGATCAAAGATATATGAACTCCCCAGTTTAGGCTTTTGTCTACAGTTAGACCTAGGTACTTATGACTATCGACCACTTGAAGGTAACTGCAGTCGCAACTACTCCCTGGTGAATGCAAGCAGCTGTTTGAATGCACCTTAATATTGACCTTCCCATGTTTATTTTGAGGGGAAGTGATGTGTAAAACTTTAGTCTTAGATGCATTTATTACTAAACCATTGTCATGGGCCCAACGCTGCAGTTGTAGAAAGTCTTCGTTGGCGTTTTGGACTGCGGTATTTAAATTCTCGTGAATCGCGATAATGGCAGTATCATCCACAAACTGGAGAACTTCAGTGTTTTTAAACAGACCTTTCATTTCATTTGTGTATAAGAGGTAAAAAGTCGGACCAAGCACAGAACCTTGGGAGGTTCCAGTATCCAGTGGGAAGTTTTCACTGTAAAAATTTCCAATTTTAACTTTCATGTACCTATTGGTTATGTAACTTGAAAGCAGTGCTTTGTATCTCCCTCGGATTCCCGAATCCTCCATCGCCCTGATGAGCTTGGAGTGGTCTAGCGAATCAAATGCTTTACTGAAGTCCACCAGTATTACAATGACATGCTTTCTATTATTTAAAGCCTCATTAATATTGTTTGAGAATTTCGAAAGTAGCTCAATCGTATTTTTTTGCTTCCGGAAACCATATTGCTGTTCACTGAGAATATTATTTCTTTCTAAGTAAATATTAATTTTCCCTGATAGGTATTTTTCGAAAATTTTATTAATAGTAGACAGTATTGAAATTGGTCTACAGTTGTTGTAATCCACATGTGAACCACTTTTATAATTCCATCATTCACTTCTTAACTGGCCAAACTTTAAAAAATACAATATTACAAATTGTCATGCTAAGAGGATGCAACCCAGTCATTTCTCCACAGAAAGGTTGTACTGTACTTTTAGGTAGATTTCATTAGGAAAACTACCTATTGCAATGGGTACCATGTCATGACTTCTGGAAAATTTCAAGATATCTTCGCATTTCCCATCCCCTAGACCCCAAAACCACCCTCAATTTAAAATCGTCATTGTAAGAGGATGCATCTATATCACTTTCTTGTGGACACGATAACTGCCGTAAAATTACACCAATCAATTCGAAATTGATACTTAAAATTAAAGGGCACAAAATCTCGGTCAAGGTTGTTAATGGGCAAAATCAAACTAGGGGGCGGGAATGGGGAGGTTTTATCGAAAAATCGAAATTTTGCTATAACATTCTATATAAGATATCAAATTAATTTAAATTGCACACTATTTCTTAGATAAAGGCCTAAAACTTATCTAAATATTTTTTTTTAATAACAGGATCAAATCCATTCAAAGTGTTAATAGCTTATAATTTTCCTACAACTTTTGTTTGAAACAACTTTTGATATGAGCAACCCTTACGGCAGAAAAAAGCCCCTTACGGGAAGGGGCAGAAGGCCGTTACGGCTTATAAGAGATTCAGTATCAGAGTACAAGAGCGCACTCTTGCAGCGCAAGTGTACGGTACGGGCGGGTTGAGGTGCGCCGCGCGGTACTCATGTTTGATACAAGTTCGCACAATTGGAATTTGTCTATCCCCTACTTTGATTCAGGGAAATCTACCTCTGCCTCCAACATGCCGAAAGGGATTATTTTATTGTTGATAATGAAAATAGAATGACTTGTTTAATAGATGACTTGGAAATAAGATAAATATGATCTTACTTATTACTGCATAAAAGATCATCAATGCTGTACTTGATTGCCTGTATCTGTATATGTAACTATATGTGTCCAATCCCGGGTTTCACCACTGGTTGTCAGTTTTCAAGAGAGACGGTTTTCGAGAGAGAGAATGAGGGTAGGTATTTAGTGCAGGCAAGTTACTTTGACAACTGCAACCGCGCATGCGTCGAACTATGCCGGATATGGCCAAACGGAAGACAATGTAATTGACAGCCCATTTGTCACAACAATACTAAACACCGAAGGATGTCTGCGAACGCCCTGACAGTCTTGACTTTTTATACCAATTCTCTTTTAGGTACTGAGGCTAGGTTCGTGATGTGGTTTCTTTTGACTGGTCTGTGAAGTCATCTGGTTGTTGAGTTTTTTTGCTTTTTTCAAAGAAATCTTCTGGCAGACGAAGTTGTTTACCGTAAGTCATCTGTGCTGGATTTGTATTGTTATCACCACGGAGTTCTGCACGCAATCCGTACTTTACTGTGAAATCAGTAAAGCAGATTGGGACAGAACATATAGTATGGGTTATTTACGTCTTCGTCCTGAAGACAATGAAGCAGATCGGTTCGACGATCATGATATTTTTCTTTTTTATTTTGGAGCAATGCTTTCTGAATTTCGTAAGATTCGTGACGACTGTCTCGAAGATGATCCATATAGTGTTTTTGTTGATTTTCAACATTTTCTTCATACTTCAACTTATTCGTATTCGTGTTCAGAGCCAACGTAATTACGTCCAAACATTCGCCTCATCTGTAATCGCTCACCTGGCCATAGGTTAAAAAGCGGATCTTCTTTACGACGAAGGAGAACCTGAAGTATACATTGAAAATTACGACGAATATATAGATCATTTGCGAGCCGATCTTCTTCATGCCAATTACGTTTGCGCTGAACGTATATACGAATACATTGAAAATGTAAAACTATAATTTCTTCTTCTTCGGGCCGATGCGCTAAATTGCCTTTGCGACGAAGAAGACGTTTAAAATGAACAATAAGTCGATCTTGTTCGGTCCACTCATCTTTATCGAATTTATGACAAAAACGTAGACGATGAAGAATGCGTTGAAAATAAAGATTAATATGTGGATCTTCTTTGGTAAGATATGGTTCATTGGCAACACGATGAAAACTAAGACGACGAAGAATGTGTTGAAAATAAAAAAGAATAATTTGATATTCGGGATGAACTGCCTCTGAAATAAAAAGTGAATCTTCTTCAACAAGAGGCTTATCTTCGGTCCAATGTTCGTCGTCTATATTACGAACCATAAAACGAAGATCAGTATGAAGAAAAAGTTGAAAATCAACAAAAACACTATAAGGATCACCTTCGAGACTTTCGTCACGAATGTAACGAAATTCAGAAAGCAAAGATCCAAAATAAAAAAGAAAATCGTAATCATCGTCAAACCGAAATAATTCATTGTCTTCAGGACGAAGACGTAAATAAAACTTACTATCATTGTTTTCCCAAACTGCTTCACTGATTTCACGACGTAAAAGAATACGATGAACAATGCGTTGGAAATTTAGAACAATATATGGATGTTCTTGGGACATGCCTTTATGATGTGAACGAAGTTTATGAATAATTGATTTAAAGAGATTTGCTATCTTTACATTTTCTTTGTAGTGAGAATCATTATTTTCTTCATGGTTTATAAAATCAGTCTGAGTGCCTTTTTCAAGATGAAGAATTGGATTTTCTTCAACAACATTGTTTTCTTGATTGTGAAGAACGAAAGCTGGATGTTCGTCATTTATATCAAGGATATCTGGATTTTCTTCAACAACATTGTTTTCTTGATTGTGAAGAACGAAAGCTGGATGTTCGTCATTTATATCAAGGATATCTGGATTTTCTTCAACAACATTGTTTTCTTGATTGTGAAGAACGAAAGCTGGATGTTCGTCATTTATATCAAGGATATCTGGATTTTCTTCAACAACATTGTTTTCTTGATTGTGAAGAACGAAAGCTGGATGTTCGTCATTTATATCAAGGATATCTGGATTTTCTTCAACAACATTGTTTTCTTGATTGTGAAGAACGAAAGCTGGATGTTCGTCATTTATATCAAGGATATCTGGATTTTCTTCAACAACATTGTTTTCTTGATTGTGAAGAACGAAAGCTGGATGTTCGTCATTTATATCAAGGATATCTGGATTTTCTTCAACAACATTGTTTTCTTGATTGTGAAGAACGAAAGCTGGATGTTCGTCATTTATATCAAGGATATCTGGATTTTCTTCAACAACATTGTTTTCTTGATTGTGAAGAACGAAAGCTGGATGTTCATTATTTACATCAAGGATAACTGGATCTTCTGCACGGCCTGGCAACATAGGGTCCCGAACCCTAAAACAAATTACATTTATTTATATTTATATTACTTTAGGTGAAAAATATGGGGTCTTACAGAGACAACGGCGCACAGACGTCCGAATTCAGTTTATACGGGGCCAAAAATAAAAAAAACTAATATTTTTTTTAGCGCTAAACCAAAATTATTTTAGTTTTACAAGATATGGTACCTCTCGGCGGCTGTATGTTGGCATGCCGCAAGCGCAGAGGCAATACGCGGATCGGCTAACGAGTCGCTCTCCAACGTCGGACTCGAGAACGCCGCAGTGTGACGACCGCACAACCTGTAATAAGATATTGTGTTTATTTTATTGATGTTTACGACAGAGCGAGGCTAATTGGGTTCGATATTTTAGGAAAAATACACATATTAACTTATTATGATAATATAATATGAAGCTATTTCAAATTCCTTAAAATTTTAAAACATCTGTAATAAAATGTCAAAATAACAAAATCTTTTTTCAATCAAAATCAAATTAACATGTTTAGGCATTATCTCATAAAGCAGCTTGAGATATATTCTTGTATAATTTTTGCAGTTAAATTAACATCTATTTGCAGACATATCTAACGATTATACACTTTATATACATAATGCGACTTTGATATTACAACATTGCGAATTTTAAGAGTATTAACAATTGTATTGGACTACTAGTAAGTTTTGCATTTTTATATAAAATCTTTGTTATTGTGTTTGATCCGTTTTTGTAATTTTTTAAAAGTATCAAAATAGTTTTTGTTTCCATAACATTAATCTGCTTTAATTAATAAATTGGAGTCTTCGGCTATATAATATATTTAGAAGCAAATTGAAATAAAAAAAGGTAACAACCCAACGCTTAAAAGATATAATTTTCTTTGGGTAAAGTAAACTATAAAAGGTAAAAAGTTTACTAGGCCACGTCATAGTCATAGTCATAGTCATGTCATATTGGTACTTCGAGACTAATCCTAGAAATTTTAGTGTTTTTGAACTTGCAATCTAGGATTTAGAGCAAAAATTATTCACTTCACAAACCGTTTTAAGAAGCTATAAGCAGCTTAATAAACGCTAAGTTGTTTGCATTGTATTTAAAATAATTTGTTTAAAAATAATCGTGGAACATAAATTATTTGAAAAAAAAACAAACAATAAATAAATAAATAACATAACATAAAGTAAAAGAAAAACAGAATATTGCCTAATGATCCTTTGTGTGTATTAATTAAGTATTGTATATATTTTAAAAATTATATATTTAATTAATATTTATTAAGTTATTTATTTTGTTTATTCATACGAATACGGTATAATATATTTTTCTTGTATGTTTATATTTGACTTACTATAAATATATAACTACATAAAAATATAGCTATACACAAATTAAAGTTAACACATCGCCATCTGCTAGGTTAACAAGTTAAAAGCAGTGCCATCTGCTACTTTAACAATAAAACTATTTCGTAATTTTGGGTGGTTAATTGTTCAGTTCAAATCAATTGCTTTCAGTCTGTAAGAAGTACAGTCAGCGACAAAAATTAATATCGGTAAAAACAAAAATGAGTGATCATATATAAAATCAGTTAAAATCGAAAAGGGCATACATTTTTGAAAACACTCAAACTTTATTTGATAATTCAAAGAACCTTAACACAGATAAAAACCGTAAATTATTTTTAATAAATCTGAAGATTTATCCAGTTTTCGGATATAATTGATAAAATAAATATAATCAAATCAGAAAAGAACGAAAATTACGTACAAGAGTTTACAAGCGTTTGATGATATTTATTATCTGGTTAAAAATGCTAGATTCGAACTATTACAACAAAATGGTAGTACGGAAAATAACTCACAATCGATAAATAAAATATATAAAAAGCTTCCCAAATTAGAAATACCTAGTTTCAGTGGAGAATTAAATCAATGGAATATATATCATGAAGCTTTTAAATCTTCGGTGCATAATAATCCTAATCTGTCAAACTTTTATTATCAAAATTAACAGGCCGCGCTCTATAATAAGAGTTTGCAGCGCCATTCAGCCGACCGGTGCAAATTACGAGTCGATTTGGACGCTGATAGTTTCGAAGTATGACGACAAGCGATTATTGGCTACACATTATTTGGATCAAATTTCCAAACAGTTCCTCAATAAATAATTTAGATGCATTTTTACATAGGTTTGCCCCCGCAATAGCAGCCTTAAAGCAGTTAGAATTAACCGATCTCGCTCATTTCGTATTATTACATATTTCTTTAAAGAGACTTGATTTTAACACCGTTAAAGATTACGAATCTCAAAATCGCAATGTACAAATACCTACTTATTCGCAATTGTTGGAGTTTTTGCAACAACAAATAAAAAATCTTCAGCATACTAATTCAAAACAGCCAATGAAAGCTGTCAAATCGAGTTCGGTCGCATCTAAGAAACCGCAAGCATTTGCAACGAACACAAATGACTCTGGGCGCTTAAATAAATCAAAAAGCCGTTCAGATTTCGTACGTATAAATCGTTTTGTATCAATAATAATTGTTTAACAAGCCTTCGCAGTGCAAATCGAAACATGCGTGTAACAATTGCAGACTCTAAGTCGAAAGTGTCTCCCGTTAAAATCGAGTCCCTTCCTTTGCGCCGCCTTGCTGTTAGCTAAATTATTCAAGTTATAGGTTGATAAGAAAATATCAATGTAAAAATGGGCGTATTGTCAAAGGCAGAAAAAAGATGCAAATTATGGAGAAAATAGTATGCAATCTGATATGAATGAAAGCATGTTTCAAAAAGCCAAAACTACGTTTCTCGAAAGATTGAAAAAGACGGAAGTTGAACGTAGACGCCTAGAGACACAATTTTACATAGTGATTGCAGTGAATGGTTAGAATTGAGAAGACATTTAATAACTGCTTTACATTTTGAAAAGACGTCAAGACTACTTGTACTTGTACGTCAAGAGTACTTGTGAAAAGACGTCAAGATATAAGCTGTTCTACAATAGTTAAAAATATGTTGTATAAACAAAATATAAGTCATGTTGCATCGATTCAACACGGAAGGGAAAATGAAAGAATAGCTTTGCAGCAATTAAGTGTTCATAGATAGCGATATTTATTTTATAGGTGCCACACCAGACGGTTTATGTGATGAAGATATGATTGTCGAGGTAAAATGTCCCATAACTGCGTATAAGTTGGGATTAGAAAGAGCAATTAAGGAAATAAAAGTGACATTTTGGAAACTAACAATGGATGGAAGATTTGAAATTAATAAAAACCATGACTGGTATTTTCAAATGCAGGGCCAACTTCATGTTACAAGAAAACAACAATGTAATACTTACATATAATCGCCGATCGGTTTTGTCTTTGGCAGGTTCTGAAATCTTGGATTCGGCTGAAAAAATACGTTAACAGATTAAAACATTTTGTTTATAAACACAACAGAATTGAAAATTGACGCAATCTGAAATTCATACGTACTCGTACATCATTTTTTCACTCTTTTTAACCCCCGACCCAAACAGAGGGGGTTTAAACTTTAAGGTGTCTGTGGCATCGCAACACCCAAACGGATGAACCGATTTTAATTATAGTATGCAACTTTATAGGAAATTGCACACAGAAACATAACAAGCTGTTTACTTTGTTGCTATTGCGTTTATAAAATTATTGGCTTTCTCAGCATTGTCGCTTGAGTTGATGGATATCACGGTTAGGAAAATTTGTTTAATTATTATTCACAAAGCATTTAATTGATGGTTGATTTTTATAATTTTTGGTTTTACCTGAGCCGTCATTAGCTGCGAGAACATATTGGCAGTCAATCTCTTCACCTCACTTAAGAAACCTTCTTTTAAACACATTTTAACGCTCAAGTTTTAAAAGTCACTTTTCAATAAATTATGAGAATTTATTTGCATTCAAAAACCATGGAAACGACATATTGAATTTTCTTTGCAACGAAACTATAAAGTAACGAATCAATTTACATAGCAACTATATTTTTATAGTTGCTATGTAGAGTAGTCATATTACTTATAAATGACCGGTATTTAATTATCTATGTCCGCCAGTCAGCACTTTTTTTTCGGTTCTGAAAAACCTGACATTGCGGGGTGCTAGCAAGTGGGTATTAAATTAGCCAATAAAGGAGTATTTCAGTGTTATTAATGTATTAAGGAAACAGCAAATGTCAGTTGAAAATTAATTGTCAGCGTTAAAAATATACATATTTGGGGTTAAAGAGCTGAGATCTCACTTACATATTTTTATATTATATCTACCTGTGTTTTTTATGAACCTATTTTTAGTCTGGAATCAAGTTGGCGGGTTTAAGTCCGTCTCTGCATAATTATAGTTAATCATTGGTTTTCTTCATCTTTTTCCTTCTGTGATCGAACGTTCTGGATTCTTAGTTGAATAAAACCCAACCTAACAAAACATCAAACACTTAGAAATGGTGCCGAAGCTGACAATGTTTTTAAAGGATCCGTTGGATTGTCCCGCCATTGGATCAATTGCAGATTTCTTTTTGTTTCATTGACAAGAACTTGACAACACATTTTCTCAATGTCACTAGAAACAACAAATCTGTGTTGCCTAAAACGTAATAAAATAGAAAATAAATCATCTTGTATTGTCGGTCCGACCATTTGCAAGGTATTAAAAGAAACGTCTGTGCATTGAATACTACCCTCAGTTTAGTAGTCGTGCTTTGTTCTCAAAGGACCCCGTGATGTGGCAACGTTTGGCGTGTGGCATTGTGAACCTCAGTCATGTGACCTAAGTTCTGCTAAGTTCATGCTTGGCTACCCGAATCCAAAAGCGCACAAACTGTGTGCTTTTTTTTGTTTTCTCTTCGGGCTTTTGCTCTAAATGGAGTAATGTATCATGTCTCCACTTACGGATTTTACAAGAGGTTGACTTACACTGCTTGCTGTTATGACCTGGTCTTAAACAATTAAAACATAATTTTAGATTTTTAACTTTGTCGATCCTAATGGAAATAGGTAATTTTAAAAATTGGTCGCACGTGTACAGTTCATGGTTCATGGTCTTAAATTTATAGTCACTTGATGCTACTAAACTTCTAACTCTAGAATTTGAGGTCGATTGTTTCACGTAATCTCATTTATTGATATCTAATGTCTCTAAGACAACTGCACGATTTTTCAGAAATTGAATTAGTATATTTAGTGTTAAGGTTTGTTGTGATGCTTCGTATTCTTCCCATTGACGAAATGTGTTACTATCTAATTTTATAATCATATAAATTAACAAAATATCCCACTGACTGGTTGGTTCACCTAAAATGTCTTTCATTACTGAATCAATATGCTTACGAATCAGAAATGATGATTCTTTTAATAAAGGTTTTATATTAAAAAGGTTTTTGATGTGATAATGAACAAGCAACCGTTTATTATCGTATCTGTTACATAATAAATCCCAGGCAACCACAAAATTTGCAGCAGAAAACTCCAAAGAGCGTATTACCTGAGCAGCACCTGCTTCTAACAAAGCCCGAAGGTAGTGGAACTTTAGTACATTATTTATAGATTTATTTGAATGAATTAACGACTCAAAAATGTCTCTAAATTCTAACCATGTTTCATAAGAACCACTAAACGTAGGTAGTTGAATAGTAGGTAATTTTAGAGCTATCAACAATCGGCGTTTCAAACTTTTCATTGAGCGTCTGAAGTAATTCTTGTGCTATTGCTAATGAGCTATAATATTGTCTCTCAAATTCTTCTCGATCGATCAATTGTTCGTCGAGATTTTCAATTATAGATTCAATTTTTGTTTGAATATTGTCATACTTGAAACCGACTGTAACTTCATAACATAGCCCGTGAACCTAGTTAAATGTGCTTTGAAAGCACCGCGTTGTTTTAGTAATGAAGTGATTAGTTAGGCATTTTTTGTCGGTTCGCTCCGCTTTGAAATACTATCCCCGAGTACTAAGTACCTTCGCCTGAATCTGGGTCAACAAACTCACAGCTGGATGTATGCTAATAAGCTATTAAAAATTAAATTCCTAAATTACAAAACGATTTTAAACAATAATTTTAATTTGATTATAAAATAAAAGAATGAACTGTTATTCTAGATATATTACTCTTTATTGCCACTATATTAGTACAAAATAGAGCCAAGGATTAAGAAGGTATTTAATAATGTAAGGTAATATGGAATGGACTCACAAAAGCTGACTTCTTGGGTGTGACTCAACGGTACTGCGTCCCAAATGAGATGTGGACTGCTACATGTGTTTAGCTGAGGCTGCGATAATCTTCATAGGTAGGTGATGTCGACGTCCTTTGTCGGATGATCGTCCACGACCTCTGTGTTCTTGATATGTGTATCAGACTCGATAGACCCAATGTTTATCCTGTTCGATAGGACCACAATGTTTGGTCCAGGGTTTGGTTGAAATAAAGATCAACTCAAGAAGTCCTGGTGTACTGTTTTAATGCGATGATAAACAATGACAATCAAATACAAGATGGTTATTCTAAAATACAATATAAAATGCGGCCGCACGGTCCCGCACTCTAGTTATAATCATCTAGTTATATATAATAATCTAGTTATAAAATGAGTGCGGCCGCTCGCTTCCTGCTGGAACTAAATGCGCACTGATTTGACACTTGCTACGAGATAAAATGGTTTATAACACGGTATTTTCTTATAGAGTTTTAATTAATTACATACAAAGTTATAATATGGGCAGTAACACAGTTTAAATCTCACGATAGCAACAGTCATAAGCATAATGAATCAATTAGTCTACCTTGAGGTGCGCCAAGCAGCTGTGCGAGATTCCCGATTATACCATACCAAAAATCATCTCCAAATTTATTCATTTTTTAACAGATGGTGTCGATTCGGTCAGCGCGATAGATTCGATGCCACGCTATCGATAATGGCCTTGACACCGTTACTGCGTAAGGCGATAGCTCAGCGCTCGCAGCAAAGACTTTATTACATTATTTTTTTACTATTTTTACATAAAGTTTACATTTTTAAAATCTAGACAAGCCGTAGACGGTCTTATGTTAAATAATAGAAAAATTAAAACTGTTCCCGTGAATTCGAGTCAAATAAATGATAGCCTTCGAGAATGTTACGAGTAAAAAAAATTTTACGAGTAAAACGAGCAAATAAATGAATGATCGAGAAGGTTACGAGTCATGATTCCGCTGTCAAGAACACAAACACGCTTTATGACAGACATCACAATCAAACATGTCCTACGTACCTACTTTGTATCGCCTTGGTGGAATCAATAAATTTCTTATGCCATTATGTCAGGGATTAACATAATATATAATAACGCATATTCTACCCACAATATGAAAAATCAAAATTACAAAAAATGGTTGTTTCAATGATATATGGCTTGCGTTAACTAAAAATTATAACTCTTCATTTTCAACAGGATTCCGTTATAAATAAGAAACAAAACTCAAAAAAAGTATTCAAAAGATGCCTTAGCAAATTAATTCAGAAATTAACTTAAATACAAATAAATAAATTAGCAATGGCCAAAAGCAATAAAGTAATATTATTATTGATCTTATCTTCATAACGGTAGAACTTTCGAGAATATTATTATAAACGGCTGTTTAAATATATGTAAAACAAATACATTCAAAAGAAAATTCAGAAATTGATTCTACTATACGTACGTGGAGCCCAGTCAACCAAGCAACGCCTTCGTTTTTTCAGTCAGCAGAGTCAAGTAAGTATATATTTAATTAGACTCATGGTATTTCGCTCTTCTCTAACTTCTAACGCATAAACCCATTGTGCCGTTTGGCTGTTTTAAATCAATACACTGAAAACCATTTAAGAAAATGTTCACCAGTGTAAAAACCATGATAAAATTATCTTTTAGAAAACCTGTCCTAAATCAAAACCTGTAAAAACCTTTTAGTAAATGGTCATCGATGTGAAAACCATGATAAAATTATTTTCTGGAAACCCTGCTGTCCTAAATCAAAACACTAAAAACGATTAAGCAAAATCACCAGAGCAAAAAATATATTCTGTAAATATGTAAAATATATTTTATTTAAACAAAAAGTGACAATTGAATTAAAATACGCATAAAAACCCCAATTTGGAATTCATAGTCTTATAACGTATTCTTTTATTTTGGACTAGGATTTTAGGTAGTTTTATCGAAAATAGTGATAAAAATCGTTGAGGTATCCCACAAACGCCTTTTTTAAAATAGTGGATAGATTATGGTAATGCTTAGGGTTTCTAAATTCTAAATTTCAGCTCCTATTTAAAAAGTACTACAATTAAACATTATTATAGTGTGTATAAAATATGTTATCCTTAAAAATTTAATGAATATTTAAATAGAATAGATCAACGATATTTTAAAAGATCGTTGGAATAGATTGAAAAAAATTAAAGAACTGGCTGACTGCACTGCCAACGATCTTTCGAAAATTACCACGGAATAAAGAATAATATTATTATTCAGTTTATATCTTTTTGATTTGAGCGTAGTATTTCTGTGGTTTTTTAACATTTTTAATTTATTGACGTATTGTACAATGTCAGAAATTCGGACTATCATCATTCAAAATTAAAATTTCATGTATTAATAAAAAGACCATAATTAATATCCAATAATTACATATTAAAATTTAACATTATATTAATTATAAGAAAACGTCTAGCAGTGAAGTGATTGGCTGCTGTGTTATTTTATAATGTACCCACAAAAGAAAAAAAAGCGCTAGGTACATTGAATTTGACATTAGCAATCTTTTGACAGTTCTATTTTTCCATGCTAGATGACATGACATACGTATCCGCGGTGCCGTTCGCTCGCTCGTAGTCGTGTCGGGATTTACTCGAATTGAATATTATGTGTTGAATTGAATGTTAGTTTTTGAAAATAATTATTTTGTTCAAGATGAATACGTTCCAGGTAAGGCAAATATTTTTATTTTGATTGTTTTGACCCGCAAACAGACATTAGATCATATGAGTTTCACGCAACTTTTTGTTACACGACAATATATTTATTTAAATATTTTTTTACTGTTATGCGTATTTGATATTTTACTAAATAAAACATCTACGTCCGTATGCATAATCGATTTAGCGCCCAGCTAAACTGTAAGCACATCCATGTTAGTATGAATATTAGACATTTGTTTTAGTAATGTGAGTTTCCTGTAAAGTTTATGAAAATTTATCTCTTGATGAAACTTTTATGTAGGTTAGCACCATACATCTGATATACTTTACCATTTGATATACCTGTATAAAATATTTTAAGAACCTACCGATAATCTATATTTTTTTAATGAACTCCCTATCTTCCATTCATTTTTGTCAGCTAATTTGGTCATTTATTGCTGATTTTTTTTAATTGCTATGACCTAAGTAAGTTATACACAATTATTTTTGGCCATACTCAACTAGGCTAAATTTGCCCATTCCAGAGTCAAGGGCGATGCTTACAGTGTTAAAAATGGTATTACTATAATATCAGGCCCTTAAAAACAAAAGCGGCTTTGACCAAAGTTGTAATTTTTGGCCAGCCTATTGTTTCTCAAAGTGCCGTTTTCTCAAAGTTGTCGTGTCAAATTCCACATTGCAAAATGAAGCATTTATAGAGCCGTTTTTGATCCTTACGATCTTCAATTAAGTATTCAAAAATGTATTCACTTTATATAGAGAACTTTAAGTCATTTTGACGTTTGGCTGGACATTTGTTTCTAGAGTGTGTGGATTAGAATCCGCGATCACTAGTTCGATAGTCAAACACCTTAAAAACCAGACTACCAGAATCTCTAAGTTCGACTTTCAAAGCACATTTAGCTAGGTACGGTTTAAGCCAAAGAAACTGATTAATACTTATGAACTAGACTGTGACTATACTATAGACTATAAGACAATATAATATTATTAGGTAGTTCAATTTTAAATGGGGTAGTACTTACTTCAACTATTTTGGTTTTACATTAGCTACCTGACCCCGGCTTCGCACGGGGATATTTTTTTATCCTAAAAAAAAACTTTATATGTAGAGATTAACCATTGGCGTACTCTGAATTTCTTCAGTAGGCAAGCCCTATTGCGGGATTGGGTGGGTTAGGTTAAGTTAGGCCCCCTGCTGCGGTTTTTGTTATAATATCAATTATATAAGTTATATTGTTTATAATATAAACATTAAAATATTATATTAAACCGCAAATATATTAAATTTTCGGTTTTTCGTTAAAAACCTAGGCAAGCCCGGCTTTTCGGCTTCTATAAAAGTACCGCCACTGAGATTAACGCTTAATGTATCATCTAAACCTGCCTCGAACGATATTGTATAAACTAGTGAAAACTCTATCGAAATCCATCAAATGCTCCTTGAGATTAGCACGAACATGAAGTTACCGAGGACATATTATAATTATTATATTATGTAGAGATTAAATTCAAATTTTCATTACGCTGCTCTACATATTAAATAAAATCTAATTCAGTTCTTTCTTTCCAGAATCCACAAAAATTGCCAGTCGAAGATTTGTATCTCAAACTTGACGGTTCGAATTCATCCCACAATGGTGTTGTGCTTACAATAAAAGCATTGGTTTGTTATTTTTTAACTTCTTAAAGGTTAACCTGGAGTATGCACTAAACTGAGTGGTGTACCGGCCTCAGAAACCATGGGGTTGGTAAAAAAGAAACTACATTATGTTGGAAGTTTGTGGAATGATTTGAAAATATTCTAATCGACTGAAATATGCATTTTGGTGTATAGATGGCCAATATTTCCAGTTGCAAAAAATTATTGTCATTAGATTTTTTAATGTGGTAATATCAGTCAACATCTGGATGCAGTCTGGAAGACTGATCATTAGGGTAAATGTTGGTACTGTAAAGAATTTAGTTAGAACACATTTAGGAGGTTGTGAATGTTCCAGATCAAATCCACCCACCCCGTTTTTCTCGTATGCCATAGCAATTATTTAAAAAAAAAAGAAAGAAATCGAAACCATTCCAAAGTATTTGGGGTTTTTATAAATGATAATATTTTTAGTAAAAATTGCAAAAGATTGCAAATTTTCATAATTGGGGTAAGCTTGCATTTTCGTTTTGCGAGACACTGACAAATAAATAATTATTTTGTGTGGATACGCAAGTTCACTGAAAAAAAAATAATAATATAATTTTAAAAAATGTGTTTTCTTTTGAGATAAACTGTTATATTTTTTCTCATTTTTCTAAATATACAGACAATAATAATAATGTTTAGTAAAAAAAAAATTTTAGATGTCAAAAATTTAATTACCGGAAAATGGAAACTGAATCTATTATTAAATCCAGTGAAATTTTCAGAGGTTTAACCTATTTAATGTTATTGTATTTGATTCATACAATAGGACAAACACTGGGCGCTTAACGAACCCCTGTCTCGCTATGAGAGGCCGCCATCCAAAACCAATTTATATGCTCTTCAGGAATGGAAGGAAAGGATGAAGTGGTTCGATGACGACTTGACATGGATGCTATCGATTAAATACCACGTGTAAGGAATAACAAATCATTTCCATTTATTTCTCTAATCGATTTAATTTTTCTGTAATTTAAATATCTAAGCAATTTTAGCCTTGTGCATAATCGAGATAGTGGTTACTAAGTTTTAAAAATGGCAAATTAAATCAGTGTTATAATATCGGCGGTAACATACCTACATAGTATCATCATTTCAAATAGGTAAAGTATTAATGTTAGTAATTAAAACAACATTTTTTTTAAATTTATAATTTTGTAAAATATGTATGTTTTTATAGTAAAATTAAATAATCAAATTAATTTCGCACTGTTGGTATATAAATGACCAGGTAGAATAAATTTTACAATTCATCATTTGATTGTTTGACGGAAGAGTCCTATTTGCGACAATTGCATGCAGTTACATTTTTCAGGAGAATATTCGCAGGTTTGTCACCAATATCCCGAGACTTTGTTGGCATTGACCTTATTTTTTTAACGTGCATCACTGAAATTCGCCTTTTTAAGTATCGTCTCAGCAATCAAAGTATAATAATACCTCAGCTCTCTGAACTTCAGTATAACTTTTTTACACTATTACCTTTTCTAAATTTGGCCTTAAATTTCACCTCCACTACAATCCCCTTCAGCGCCAGGGTATTATATACAAATAGAATGTTGTCCAGAGGGACAACATTCCCTCAGACAACTCATTCCTTGTTGTTCAGAGGGAGGTAGAGACCTTACTTGGCCTTGCAAACTGCTAATTTAATTCAATCGCATTATCAAAGAATGCAAGGTGTTTATGATGTTGAGAAAATTTTACTTTGTGCATAATTTTATTTTTAATACCAATGAAAGAAAATATAAAGTTTTAATACCCGTTTTTTATTTTTTAATTATTGTCCTAGATATATAAAAGTTATGTATATTTTTTACCATGAAAAGAAAATTAACAAAAAAAATATATAATATTTAAGTGAAATCTTTGCTTATGGTGTTTTTAAAATAATAATTATTAAAAAATATATTTTTTCTTGTCACTATAAGTTATTCTTCTACTTATTATTTTTTAAATATAAAAAAATGATGTTACATTCGAAAAACTTACATATTTTGAAAATGTATTTTTTTTATAAAGTAATAAAAAATGGAATATCTTTTCTATTTATTTCTATAAACAATGATATTTTTAAATGAAAACACTTTAAAAGATGTTATAATTTATATCTAAACATTTGTATTATAAAAAAAATGCCTATGTTTGTTTGTAAACACGTCATAAAGGGAGCGATAGGTTGCAGAAAAGATAATAATCACTAAACCTATTGATTATTTTGACCTGTACCTTACAATAGCTTTATTATATTATATATATCATTGTTAGGTTAATAATTTTAAATTTTACTACCTTTAAATTTAAGCACACAGAAGGAACACAAAATATGCATTTATGTGCTATCTACCCATACACAAAATGGTCATACTAAACATACTTTTTTAATTTCAGGTTCTGGTCAAATATTATGTATAACAGTGATTGCTTAGATGCGCTTGTATCTTTTTTACAAGAAGGTAACCCTCCATATTTGCAGCCCTACGAGGACACTTCTGTCTCCGAAATTTATTCTACAATTTTCACTAAGGTCATTCATGTATTTTTGAGACTAATAAGGTCAAAGGAGTCTGAGGTGTGTTTATTTCATTTATATATGTTTTCTTACATTATTATACAAAACGGATTAGTTTGTCCCAGAATGATTTTTTTCTCATACACATCCTTTTATGAGGTTACCTTACTTATCCTGGCTCAAGTGGAGCAGTTGCACCCGGACACATTACCTCCACGTTCCAGAACAAAGTATGATGTCAAAATTTTAATTTAATATGGGTAAAATAATTTATAGTATATAATATTATGTACCAGTAACATTTCTTGGAAATAGCACAATTGACACAATGCTAGGTACATTAATCATTAATTTAAAAAAGATGCCCGAATCGAAATGCCAAATAAAGCAAAATCCATTGAAGACTAACTAACTTCTTGGAAAAATCAGTTTAAAAGTGGCGATCGGTTGTTGCATTAAACATTTAACATTATTGACGAAGGGACGCTTTTCGCCAACACCATCTTAAATTTCGTTGAGTTTTTATCTAATACATAAAAAAATATAAACAATTCGCTTTAAGCGCCTTCTTAACGTGTTTAGCGTCCGAGCCACTATCCAAAACAATCGACGATTGGCCGGGGATATAAAAAAAAATGGCCTACTTACTAAAATGCTTATTTTAGAAAAACTATGTATGTCATCTGGAATTTGCTATTTTGAATAGCTTATGAAATTCACTAGAATATAGTTTTATTGCTAACTATGCAAATTATATTAAAAAAAAATGTTATGATTGCAAATTTTTTTGGTACATAATTTTATTCTTCTTCCTCAATAAAAGAAAATATAAAGCGATAACACAAGTTTTTTATTTTTTAATTATGCTTCTAGATATCATATAAACTTGGCTATAAGTAATATTTATTTTTTACCACGAACAGAAGAAAAAAAAATATACTTGTTGGTTATAATGTTTTACATTTGCGGCAAATACTTATTTGAGACGTGGGAATTTTTTAATAGAAAATTCTTTAATTCATAGTTCTCCAAAGCTAAAACCCGTAAATTGTATTTTCAGTATTGGTACATTTTTTTTTTCGATTGTGTCTGTTTTTTCAAAATATTATAGTGGTATTTAGAGGATTAGGCCTATATCCTATAAATAATGCAAGCATATATTTAAACACAGTTTCTTTATGTGCACAGTTAAAAGAACATTTGGAGCAATAC
This sequence comes from Neomicropteryx cornuta, assembly GCA_020383195.1. Taxonomy (NCBI): domain Eukaryota; kingdom Metazoa; phylum Arthropoda; class Insecta; order Lepidoptera; family Micropterigidae; genus Neomicropteryx; species Neomicropteryx cornuta. Next base: position 1,778,555 of record JAHKQU010000030.1, read on the forward strand.
TCTCCGCGCATAAACTCAGTTTACACATTACTAGTTTTTTTATTTTATATATATAAAATTATAACAAAATGTGTACACGGGGAAACCTGTTAAATAAATAACTTAATAAAATTGTAATTCTGTTTATTTTTAAATCTGCAGACGGAATGGATGAAAGAATCATTTTTAGCGTCACTTCTCTACGACAAATTTATCTTCACTATTCCAATAATATTTGACATTTGTTTACTTTACGGAACTCATAACCTACAAACCGTTATACAAATCGTCAACAGCGTCTTTAGCATCCAGCCAAACTACTTGAAGGATATGAAGACGGCCATTGCATTTATTCAACAGGTGAGAACATCGTTCATTTGTTAACCACACGAAATGCAAAAGATCATTGTACTGTATCCGTGTATTGAAAGATTGACTATAATGGGCATTGGCATATTATTTTTTTTTTAAAACTAAACATATGGTACTATTTCACTCTTCAAAAATGATACACTATTCGTTCTGCTGAACGCACCCACCAATCAATCAAGTTTTATCTTTTTTGCTGAAAGTTTTTATATGTTTTTGACACAGAAGTTCTATTTTTCTTTTCATGCATCATTATCGGAGTGGTGTTGCCGCGTCTGTAAAATGTAATACGTCAATTATAATGGGTATGTTATATAGTAGACTGAGTAACTGTTCAACACCGGGTTGGAAACTAGACCCTGGGAGCAGCGTTAATGGTGCCTCCGGGAGCCCAGACGGCTCGTGCCAGTGGTACTCGTAATGAGTCGCTTTGCTCCCCAACTGTAGACCCATCGGGCTATGTGATTAAAACAATAATTTGAAAGTCCAGGGACATACCTTCGTTTGTTCCTTAGAATTTCAATCTTAATAATACAATAGCCTAACCCTAAGAAAGCTCTATTAAACGTCCTTCCATTTGAAGCTAACAACCCCCATACTATTGACCATTGGAGAAACACGGTTTTAGAAGATCAAGCCCTACAACGTTCAGCGATTGTTCTTGTGCCTTCTAAATGCTGATTGCGAAATACAAATGAACAGAGAACTGAACACATTTAAATTGAAACGGGTGATTGGGATCCTAGGAATAAATAATCTTGGCGAGCAGCATATCCTGTCATGGTGGTATCTAAAATTAAATATAATTCAAAAATTAGTGTTGAATCTAATCTAGTAGAGTTTTTAAAGGGCTACAAAACAATGTTTAATTTTCGATTCAATTGCGGCAGTATCCCATCCAGAAGTATATTTAAAAAGAATTTGAAGCAATGACCGCATTCTCCATATGAACTTGATATGACATCAACTAAACCCATCATCAAAAAAATGTTGATATTTATTTATGAAAAAGATTGAAGCAAACTCGGCACCCTCCATAGGTGTGAAACAAAACTAGGATTTAAAATCATTATTGCTATTTAACAAGCTCATAGAAGCCAAATTTAAAGAAATTTATCAGTTATTACAATTTATTTAAATGTTGTTACTATATAAAAATTTGAAAAATATATACACATATTTTTATTCAGTTGTGAAATTGTAACACTTTAAGAGTGGCTTGCCTATGCAAGGTTATAATTATTAATTATTTATTATACCTTATACCATATTAGTTCAAGCCATGTCAGCATTTTGTTATATGTTTAATAGTTTAAAGTAATAAAATTTACATTTTTAGTTTTTATATTAACAATAGAAATCTGTTATTAGTTTTACAAATACGTTTTAAATGTAAACTTTTCGCTAATGCTTCTCATTTGTTTGTAAAACTGTTGATTTCTTTCAATAAAGAATAAAGAACGCTGCTTTCTTCCAGACGCTTCTTATGTATGTGACTTTATATAGAATGATGTTTTTAGAGGCGTGGTTTTCAAGAAGAGATAAAACGCATATAATTTGATGTTATTGCTAAGAATTTAGTTTTATTTAAAAAGATAAGGGTTTGCCATTATGTTTTAAAAATGATTTCGGGTAAGTGGCCGCCGCGGCTGACTCGAACAAATTCCAGCCGAGAGGCCCAATTTTCAACCACTTTTTGCAGCAAGTTGGGCCGTATGTCAGCAATAACGCGCCGAATATTCTCTTCCAAGGCGTTAATCGTGTCCGGCTTATCTGCGTAGACAAGCGACTTCACATAACCCCACAAAAAATAGTCCAGCGGTGTTAAATCGCACGATCTTAGAGGCCACGCCACAGGCCCACGGCGAGATTCACTATTTGCAAACGTTGTTCAGGAGTAAGTCTATTTATTATGAAATGGCAAACCAAACTGAGCGTAAATCAAGTGACAGCTGTCAAAAACACCAACTACGAAAAAAGTAGAGCCAGATTGAAAACCACGCCTCTAAAAAAAACACCTATATTTAGTTTGGGAGTGTTCCAATGTTGAGCAATACATACAAACAAACCTAACAACCAACCAACAAAACAAATTAAAAATTATGAAACTTATGGCCTGAATTCTATAAAATGGTGTTGAATGCGGGGCTCCTTAATGTGATATTTTTAAATAACAAATGTTTGGTCATCAGGTGTCTGTGAGGGATAATTTCATTCTCTAGTAATGAATAAAAAGAAGGCTTTGCACTATATAGGATTGTCACAGGTACTGATTTTATTTTCCAGATGTTTAAATTCATAACAATTCAAGTAAATCCATCCAGTATTAATCAGGATAACAATTCTGCATTACCGGAGGCATTCTGCGGCATCTCCAAGTCCTTCAGGAGCTTGGGCGGCCTGGGGCTCCCGGACAAGAAGGAGCCAACAGCATCACCCGTCGATTTAGTTCTGTATCTTCTAGATTCGTGTCTAACCATTAAAATATTTTTGGAATGTAACCCGGAATCCGTTGGATTGTTTAGGGATTTGGAATATCATTTGAGGTTGGAGTTTTTACTTTTATACTTTATATAATACTGTTCTGTTTTAGTACGCGTAGTTACCTCTTTTTGATCATTATCGCTTAAACTATAAAGAGACAACACCTACCAAGAGATATTAACCAAAAAATTACTTATGGCTATAATTTTTAACATTGAAAATAATTAATATTGCAATAATTTTTTTTAACTATACAGGTAACTATACAAATCCAATGATTTCTGAAGTGAAATTAAACAGTATCGAAAAAAAAACAATTATTTAATTTCTTTAATTTAAATATAAAATTTAATCAATTGAAATTTTGAGATGCATTAGATGAGACAGTAAGTATCTACACGAACGCAAATATTAAGACTGCTTATATATACATCTGTCACAAACGAAACAAACCATGATCTCGAGTCACGGGTCTCGATTTGGCTGGTGCAGCGGCGCTATTTTTAGGCCATTCTTAAACGCATCGCCTAACTGACAATGCTTACAATTTTTGTCTAAGAAATAACAAGATTTAACAACTTTTTTCTTTATTTGATTGCTTTTCTATGAGCCTTTTTTTCAAAACAAAATATTCCTTTTACGAGACCGATTTACATCCCTGAAAGGCACTAATACTGATTTTAAATACACGCACACAGATATTTTAATCACATGCTTAATATTTAACTATTAAGAAAAATAAATATGTTAAATAAATTTATTCATTCTGACATTAAAATCGAAATCTAAATGGTCTGCGTATAAATGTTTACACATAAAAAAATAGTACTTAATATTATTTTACAGTATTGTCCAACTATACGAGAATGCAATACCCGACCTTTACAAAAAACTTGAAGAGATCGATGGATACAGTGAGGATTCAGAAACTTCCAAACATCTAGACTTGGCCAGATTGGAAATGATTGACACTGTCAGACTGATGCTGGAACCTAGCATTGAAGATATTTTATCAGATAAGTATGTTGTCACACACGGTGCACATATTATAATAGTGGATTTATTGAATGTTCATTTTGCAACAAAACTGCATAGATACCTAATTTTATTTTAGTTCTATTGAGCATTTTTTTTTGCTTTTATTTTAACGTTATTTAAAATTAATAAAAGCTTAAATTTTCACATGAGTACTAAGTTTTTACAAATGTTTTTAGATACTGAATAAGGTCACAACAAAGTAAATCTAGTAGCGTGGATTAAAAAAAAATTGGTTCACTTTACAATAATAATTAGACTTTGTGCATACTGAATTTAAGTAGTAATAATGATAAAAAACACAACGTGCTTCCGAACAACATGTATTATCTGTTGTTTTAACTTTTGGTATGCTTAAATCTGAAATAAATTATAACATGAAAATACGTTTGAAGTTTAATAACTGCATCAACAATGACGTAAAGTTGAGCAGTGGCACAACTCAAGGTTCAGTAATAGGCCCATTTTTATACCTAATGTATTTATTATAGTAGTTAACCTAGTTATCTTCTTCATAAATGTAGGTAATATAATGTTATTAGGTAGTGCGTTTAATTTTGATTGTGCTGATTGACTGTACTCTTCCGCTTGAGTTAGCTGTCGATGATAAACTAGCAATGGTCAAAAGCAATAAAGTAATTTATGGTTAATCCTTCATAACGGCAGTCTTTCCGGGAATTTTATGATACTCGGCTGTTCCTACTAAAAAAATAATACATTCAAAAAGACACTACACAGTGCCACAAGGCTATGCCCGATATAAAAATCTACCTAATAGGCGCTGCGATTGCGAGTATTATTTATACAGACGATATATCAAAATTCTTCATGGCGTAGAGAAAAAAAAATATAAACTATACCTGATTATATTATACGGTTCTTGCAATTAGTACGCTGCACCGAGTTCATTGGACGTGTGCCGCGGCCAAACTTACTTTGCCGCATATAACAAAGGTAATTTATACCAGCACTTTTTAAAAATAAAATAATAAATTTGGGGAAGACATATTTTCGCATTTGTTTTATATAATTTCCTACTCATAATAGGGAACATAAACACCCTATTAGGTCTTCGGAAATAGTCTCAGAAAACCATATATATATATATATATTTTTTTTGTGATTTGCAGGGAGGACAAGGAAACACATGTGAATTCGTACTTAGCATTTGTGATGGACTGTTTATCTGAAAAGTATTTTATATGCGACTATCAGAAGTTGCATCCCGTTGATGTTGACCTGGATATAATAGGACAAGCCCACTCCGACATGTATCCTTTGCAGTGCTGTAATAATTCATATAAATATGGGTTTATTTTGGGATATAAAGTGACAAATTTTTCACTTTGTATGTCATGTGTAGGCATATCATTAAAAAAATAGGTGGGTGTCTGAAAACATGTATCATTACTATAGGATATAATTTTTTTACGCTGGAAAAGAACTGTCAAAATATAAATGTTCGTCTCTTCCACTATTTAAGGGGTGTACGCCGCCATAAATTCAAGAGCTTTCTCGTCAACGCTTCCAGGAGCACCTGAAGTCAGCATTAGTGATAAACAATATTATATGGAAGGTAGGGAAATCCTTTGTTTTAAATACTCGGATATTGGAGTGAGAGCTTTGGTAGTTTGTTAGGATTCACAGCCGTACTTCATGACTGACTTGTTATATTTTTTGAGGATGCAACCCTGTCATTTTCTCCATGCAAAAATGTTAATAATGGTCAATTAATACTGGATATTGTTTTATCATCTAAGTGTCTAGGTTAATATGGAATTAATTTACTGTTTCTAAGAATTAGGACCCTTGAAAAATCTGTATTTTGCCATACATGTTATCACAACCTTCGATGAAAATTTTAATTGATTGAAAACAAACAATAATCGGGTAATAATCGGGTTTTTTAAATACATTGATTCTGTTTTTTAAGATAATTCTACAATAAGAAATTGTTTAATTATTTTGTGAAGCACATTTTTGTGTTTGAAAATATAGAGTGCCTCATCAAGTTCAGCTGAACTAAACAGCCGTTAGGTGAAATAGCATGATTAATGACCGTGGCCAATGCAGACCCCTTAACACACTGAGCGCCGATAACGGTATATTCAGTAGTCGCCGTATATGACAGATGCCGTTTCCGGGTAAAACCGTTCCCGTTTTAATGCATATCTATTAATATTTAAAAGCGAGTCGTGTCGCGTATACCTGAATTCATGAAAGGTATAGATTAATTGACATTTTTTTTCATTTTGATTCAGTTTTGACATTTGATTGCTTATGTAAAAAGTGCACTAGTGCGGAAGTGTTTTTGACAGATTTAGCCGTAAATAATTCAAGTTTTGTTTACAAAAGCTATGTCAATATAATATTAAACATTTTCATAGTTTGGTACATATTGTTTGCCAATTATAAGAAATTATAACTTTTACTAAAAAATGGGTGTCACGCGTGGGATATTTTGTTTAGTTAACGTACTTTACTGATCTGGCGGCAACGCGTGGTCTGTGTGTTTGATGTACGGAGCTGAATGTGTTAAGTGTGATTCCTGAAAGTTAAAAAGTGTCTGCCCTAGTATGTTAAACTTCTAACTAAAGGAGATATTCTTTAAGACACATCTCCCGAAAAGCCAGATATCTTTAAACATATGTAATGGAATTAGCTGTTTCCTTAATGATTTTTCATGAACATTAAATAGTGATCTCGTAAAGTCAAATTTTATACTTCAAGCAATTTACTCGACCTTTGAAGATGAGGAAATAGCGCAAATGAACGCTGCCAGATCGGAACAGACTGACGTTATACCAAATGAATATACCAATAATCTAGGAGATGCTTCTAATTCCGATCGAGATCAAAATAGCGAAATACCCGAGGATTTACGTAATGAATCGCTGATAAGTGAAGTCAAGGATATAATGCCACATTTGGGTGACGGTTACGTACTCAAATGCTTGGAATTCTACGGTTTCAATGCTGAACGAGTTATCAATAGCATCCTAGAAGGTACACTCGATAAATCCCTACAGAAACTAGACGAAAGTATGCCTCTAATACCCGTCGATATATTGGACAAACAATTCGTTGAAACGGGTATTGATAGGTTGAATATATACGATAATGATGAGTTTGACATTATGACCAAAGACAACATAGATCTCGATAAGGTGCACAAAGGAAAGAGAAGATCTAAATTTAAAAATCTCAGTGAAATGTTGAATGATAAATCTCACGTGAAGGCATTGAGCAATGTTTATTCCAAATTCAGGTAAATATAATTATTTATTATTACACATTTTTGGTTTTGGGTTTGTAATATGAGGCGTTCTGTGAGTCAACTTATAAATTTATTTAAGACGTAGCTAGCTAAGCTTATGGTTTTAATTTAGCTCCAAGTTAGCCTAGTCACCATACGATGGTCGTGATAATCAACTAATAACATTTAATCACTTTTTGGAAGAATAATCTCGGGTTCAAATCTTCTCTTCCTAGAATTATTTGTGAATGAAAAGTCCTACGATGCACCATTTTTAACTTCTTCCTGCTAACAAAGACTTTGTTTAATTGCATATTAACATATCACCTGCGCATGTCATTAATATAATCGGAGTTGACTCCGAAGTACTGTCGTAACTAATAATAATAACTTGATAAGACTAAAGTTTGTATCTGTAGAATCTTTAAGATTCCCATGCCTGCATTGACTACATGCAGTATTGTCATAGGTCCTCGCCGCATTACATTATTAAAGATCTTGGCATTATTTAAAATACAACATTTACCTTTTAACATAAACAAGCTGCTAGGATTTATTTTAGCTTATAGTAGGTATGTTTTGGACAATCAGTCTATTAAATATTACATAATGACTTTAAATGGTAGCGTCATTGAGTATCTATCTATCCATACTATTTTTATTTTATTAGTCTTGAATTTAGTTCGCTATAATATAGGTAATGAATATACATTTTTTAATTTACTCAATGCCTATAATCCTGACATTTTTAAATTATTTATTTATTACTTTCCTGATGCCTACCAACGTGGCCGCCATCACAGTCTCTTTAAACCTTCTAGTTGCAGAATAAACATACTACGAATATAATGACCTCACTGTTAGAATTTGTATGTGTCGCATTACCTTTACCTCAAGTATCTTGGTCTATGACCCCACCAAAATCTAATTTCCTCCCTCCCCCTTTACTGTAACTGTTAAGTTCAGTGTTAAATGGTCACTTCCTAAACTAGGTAACCGATCAGATTTTTACTGACATTAGCATTAGCCCATATCCTAAATAAGTTTCTCGAATCCTGTTTCCTGAAGTTTATGACGCTTAGTGTTTTTTTGCTTAAAGCCGGATAATCTGTTTATAATCTAAAAAAATTGCTTATCAGGGTAATCCGTATAAATTCAAATTTCATTTATTTCCATGAATACAACAAAACCAACAATTTATATTCGGCCCAGTTTTAAATTTAAAATTCTCTTATTCATTTTATTGCATATTTAGTACTTCATCCTATTGTCAAAGAAATTGAAATAGGTGGTGCATATATTACAATGTTTGCAGTGATACAATACTACTTTGTCCACAACTGTACTTCACATATTCTATTTACAGTGTTATCAGCGATGAGACAGAAGGTGGTAACTACTCTGACGAGTATGACGACACTTACGATTCGGCGGACGTAACGAGCCACACGGGAAGACGCAATTTCGCTGGAATTTCTGCCGACGACACCGATTACACCCAGCGAAGGGCGTTCGTAACACCGCGCATACTGCGAGCTCGGTCGGAATCTGAGGCATGTATTAATCAGTTTGATCCTACGTTTCCAGGTCTCAATATTTTTATATCAATATTGGCAGATTGATGACAATTGATGACAATTATATCAGATTGATGACAATTGCTAATTTTAACCTTCGGTAAACCACTTGATACAAATTACATGTCATCGTTTAAATTTTATTCTAATTAAAAAAATATTATTCAGATAAGAAACTTGGTGAGGCCATGAAGGCCATAATATGCTCCGTTTATCATAGTATCCTTAGGCAAGTAATCGATCATTAGAATGCCTCAGTAATTCCAGAAACTGTTGTCGTGAGCTTTGAATAGATTTGAATTTTTAATTTCTGTTTCTGAACATATGAGAAATCCGAGGGTTGCTAATAAAAAAGGAGGGGATAGAAAGAAAACTTTCATGAAAATAGAAAAAACATGTTTTCACTTCAATATTTGTATAGCAAAAAGATGTGAGTAGTGTTTGTTTATTTGTAACAGGACGAAGGAGAGACGGAAGAGGAGCCACCTGCAGAAGTATCCCAGAGGCCGCGAGACGCCTTCTGTTTAAATCCTGAGGAAATTAGAGAGAGGCGTGCCCAGCAAAGGGGAGCCGCCAATGTTAGGGGTCCACCGCGCACTAATCAAGGAAACTCTGGCCACAGGTTATATGAATTCTATTTTTTGAGGCATCCAACCTAACGCAGGCCAACAGTCCATAGCCGTGCTAATACTAAACAAAATTAATATTGAAACAATTATTTCATTAGCAATATCAGTCTTAACTTGTGAATAAAATTAAATAATGATTAAAATTTAAACCTTTTTTATTACTGTAACCGTAATAATACAAATTTATTAATATAATAATTAAGAGCTAGCTCCAGTGATAGTAGGCGAGGAAAAATTAATGTTTAACAACTTGCAGCCTATACTTAAAAACAGCCTTTAAACACGGATCAAATACTGATTAACTATGAAGTGCATTTTATTTGAAAATTATTCTGGAAAGAAAACAATCAAATCCAATGTTTAATTTCCTTAATCCTTTCTTTATCATGGTCGGTTGGTTGAGAACATTATAAATAAATCAAAAATAACAATGGATTGAGTATTGACCCTTGTGGAATTCCCATTTTAATAATTTCAGGAGCAGATTAAGCAGAGTATTCATATCTTATCATATTGAGTCCTGTTGTGTAAATATAAAAGTAGATTGAGGGCGGTACCTCGGTACTCTGTAGTAATTTAGTTTTTTTAATAAAATTTCAAATGGAACCCAATCAAAAACTTTACTTAAATCACAAACAATGGCTACTAAGAATTTTTTACTATTTAGAATACTAGAAATTTTCTTGACACATTTTATAATAGCATCTTAGGTAGACTTGCTCTTTCTAAACCCAAACTAATTTTAGATCATATATGAAACTCAAGCAGTATTGAAAAACGTTAAGTAGGAAAACCGGCCTGTAATTGTTAATATTGTGTTCATCTCCTTTTTTATAAAGTGGTATTATTTTTAAGTTTTATATTCATCAGGAAATACACCCATAGTTAAGGTTAAATAAAAATGTCAGAGGCTTAATTAGAAGTTCTTTATGATTGTTTTGGAGGTATACCAACAATAATAATTTGTGATCACGCACTCACTGATATTCAGGTCAAACACAAATAATACTAGAGAGACTTTATCTTCATTTTCTAGGAATGCTGACGTTGTTGGTCGCGCCAAGGGTCAAGGCCAGGAGAAGGAGGTAGTCATCAATCGGGATAAGAAGAATGTGAACAAATCGTCGAGGGCCAACCACAACCGTCGAGCTGGGGCGCAATGGAAACGAAGCCAAGGATTTATACCATCCTAGAAATTCGGTCTTCTCAAATTCAATAGTTTCCATTATAGAATGATCCACCCTGTAAGAGGCCACCATACCTATTAAAAAAAAATGTTTATTTTATGTATTTATTGTAAAACGGCAACGCACTGATTTTCTTTTAATCGAGTGTAGAAAAAAATCGATATTGCCAGCATTAAAATAAATAAATACACTTAACCGTTTGCCATACCACCACCACGGTACAGCACAGACGCTTGACTGATATTTTTTTTGTGTCGCAATATAAAGAATGAAGGTAGGCCCTGTGACTTTTTTATTGCTGATATTTTCTTACGAAACCAAATGTTGAAGTTGGTTTTCTCGTAATTGAGAAACATTTTTCCAATATTTTTTGCTGATTAATATTTGATCGTCGATATAGATCAACATCCTAAAAGGAGTACCCTTATTTTAAATTCCCATCTTACCGCCTCAATGTGATGCCTTATTTACCATTACTGAATCAATTACAAAATATGTACTGAAATAAAAGAAACCATTTCAAGTTGCATCGTGTTTTATTGCTTTCCAGCATTTCTTTGTTACAAACTTATGATCTCATACGCGCTAAAACAAGTCGGTCAGATCTAAATTAATACATATTACGGTGATAAAAAAACATGCAGACACTCGAAATTAACAATGGCAAAATTAAAGAAACAAAAACAAATTAATGTTAAAGAGATCACATTTTTTTGTGTATTTTATATTTTATACCTAAAAATATTCATCGATTCGCCTAACGAAAATTCATAACTCACAAGTCGCTTACAAAGTTATACAATAAATAAATAAAAGAAAGAAATGTACGATCACTATACATAGACAACGACGAGAGAAACTTAACTAATGTAATCACGAAAAGACACTTCAAATTTGGTTGAATTTTTGTGAAAAAAGTGTGAAACTAATAAAATGTGTAATCACCGACAAAACATGATTAACAGAGAGCCACATGGGTTTACCTGTAATCACTCCATTAAGAAATTTTTTTTTGCTAAAAATATAATTAACAAATAAAAGCAATATCAAAAAAGCAAAATAAATTCAATTTATAAAACAATTTTTTTCAGATATTTAATTAACAATATATTTTGATCTGAGGAGGAGGGTTCAGTACAGGTAAATCCCGTGAGCTCTCCAATTAAATGCCTATCCGTCGGGGCAAATCATAAATTTCGCTAGCAAAACAAGGTCTGATTAATTAAAATTGCTGCATTCCAATCATGTCCATACGTTGAGAAGACTATTCTTACGCATTCGCATACAAACAAATTACAATGGAAGAACCCTCTCCTAATACATACATCAACCTACATTTAAATTACACGACCAATCTCTTACTCTTATCAGAATGTTTATATTTACGCATATTAAAATTAATACACCTACGTAACGTTCTCCAATTCATCTGGCTGCTTTTTACGACAGCCGCATTGGAGACTTCTTCATTTATACTCATTTAAGTAACAATTTCTATTACCAGAGAGGATGTAACATAAGTACAATACTCGTAACCTAAATAAATGTAGTTTATAAACAGCCTATAATTTTACATAGGTAGACCACACAATATTTGCTTTTCTTTAGGTACTATATGGGTACTATGAAACCACAATTGGAAAGCTCTATACTTAAGTCATATAAATTATAATACAATTCCAGTTTAAAAACTAAAACATTACAATAATTATAATAAGAATGACTTGTTGGATATCTGCCTACCAAATTGAAATTTCGGGTTAATTATATTAAAAAAAAAGCAACTGGAATTGCTGCACAAATAGCGTTATATTTTAAACCTCAAAAAAATGTATCCTTATAGAAATCCTTAAGCAATTGCATACATTAACAGTATCATTATTTAATGATAAAAAGCGTCAATTAAAATTAGTGTAATTCTTGTTGCTGATTATTTAAGAATAGTTTAGGCTAAAAGCTGAAATCAAATTTGTTTCGATTTAATCTATGTATTTTAATTGAGAATTAGGTTATTTCATTAAAACAAAACCCGATAGAAGACTATAAATAATTTAATACAATATCACTTCGATAATTATTCAAATTGAAAATACTAAATGTATCATATTATTATAAACACCAATTATTTTTTAATATCATCACATAACTATCTATGAACGTAATATTTTTGGATGATGGATTGAATATGAATAAAAAGTATAATAAACAAAAAATGAATTCCATTTATATTAACATCAATGTATAGCCGTAAGTCGGAACTAAAAATTCATCTGTATAATCAGCTTGTTACCAATAATTGGGGTTATTGCAAAAAAGACAATAAGAATTTTATGTGGAAAATGACAAAATTTATCAATCTTTAAAAGATTCTAAACTGATAAAAATAATACAGCTCCAAACATAATTTTTATTCGAATAAATTATGTCAAAACAAAATAATAAAAAAGTGTTAAAATGTCACTAAAAATGTAAATTTTTCCACGTATGACACTTCCATTTTATTTTTTAGTAATACCTTAGAATGGCGATTTAATAAGGTCATTTTTCCACTTTCCTGCTTCCAACGCTTTTTGCAATGACGCCATAATAATAATAAAGTTGTGGGTTTACGGTAATATATAAAAAAAAAATGGTAATTTTGAACACTGAAGTTGTAAACCTATTTTCAAGGACCCAAAAATGGATGAAGTTTGCGGTAGAAAGGGAAAACGGGTTCAACTAAATGAGCTTACGACCAGTAGCAGAAATCTGCAGGCTATTAATAAATTATAATCATAAAAAAAATGCATAATCACTTGACTAGTATTTGTTCCTCTGTCAAAGCATTATTTTGTTTAAGTTTCAAAATGACTATCAGAGGTTATTCAACATTTTGTGTTTACTCGTATGAAAAATAATTTGATTTCTTAAAATAAACTGAACTGCGGTAAGTTTATGTAATACACTATTTTATGTTTATATTTCATGATAATAAATTAATGTAAACTATACCGATAAGAAATTATAATACCATATTATGTAGTAGGTAAAGAGAAAATGGCTTATAAGATATTAAATAGCATAAAGTAAAACTAACGTAAACTAAAATTTGAGAACTTCTATCACAATAATTTCGAGAATTTGAGTAGAATTAATAGGGTATCTCAAATTGGATGTCCTGAATTCGAGTAATAGAATTATAAATATGGACATATATTTATTAACTAAAAGGCAAAAAGTTATAAAATAAATTAATGGATCCACAGTACATTAATTTTAGTTGGTTTAGTACTAAAATGTCACTACAAACAGTTTTATTCACTAAATAAAATTATTTTTTTTATATAAAATAAAATTCCTTCCTAATTAAATATTGTGATATGTAAGAAATACATACATACAATGTCCGTTGATAAAGCAACACATATTTTAATTTTATCCGAGTATAACCGAGTATCCAGCGACGTAAGCTACGTATTGCTGGATAAGTCAACTAAGAGAATTAACAATAATTCAATTTCAAAAAATAACCGGAGAATCGTGTCAAAAGTTTACTACCATTGCATTACGAATACCAAGTTCAGAAAATGTTTCAGAATCCGCGTGCACCTAAAGCAAGGGCTCCAATGGATTTATTTGAAAAATGATGTCCATTGGCGTTTATCAATACAATATTTAACAAATCTTTTAAGCATATATTTTATAAAAATACACAAATTACCTACACCAAACTGAACCGACTGAACCAACCAACTGAAGACAAATATCTGCTAAAGAAATTTTCTTAAGATTAATAATTGTAGTTGTAATAGTAGGTAAAATGTTAATTTTTTTAAAATATTAAAAAAATCACAGAGGATGTTAGCATAAATGAACCGTTCCACTCTAAAAGGGACTAAATCACCATTTTGGCCAAATGATTTTTTTTGCCCTAGGTCATGTACAATTATTCTGGGCCCTACTAAACTAAACCAAATGTGCCTGTCTACAGTCAGGGGAGATGGTGGTGATGAAGCGCTAAAAATGGTATGACCATGTGTGGATTCAAAGTTAATTATGCCATTTTGTTCTTTAAATGTCTGTGTGGAAGATAATTGATAAACAAAAGGCGTACCAGTACTTCATCGGTGGTACTGCAAAAAAACTCAAGTCAACGTATATATCCACGAGCCGGCCGGCATCTCAATACTGTTAATTTTGCGATCGACAGATATATCCGTAAAGGCGCTGTACTGTCACTTATTCGAAAATTACCGCATAATTATCTGTTCATCCGATTGCTCTACTGTCTATGATATTCCATTCGCAAATATCCAATTACTGCTTTGGGTTCTTTACAAGTCTATTAAGCGATTAACAATAGTTTTATTTTATTGGAAAGTACACCGTAAACTTTCGAGTTAGTCTCTGCTTGAGTGGTATTGGTCAGTCAATCTACACGTTTTCGGACCGGGAAAAAGGAACCATTTTTAACAATTGTCACTGTGTATTTTGAGAATTCACGACCATCGACGCGCAAAATCGTGATTTTCGTCAATAATTTCGATCTTTTAATCAAACTGTAAAAGTGGTAAGTGGTCAAAAAAAGTTATCAAAAATTTCAAAAAGATTTAAGAACCAATGTAATACCGATACCACCAGTACACAAAACTAACACCATTACTTTAAGTGTAAGAGCACGTTTTGCACAATCTTAAAGAAAAAGATACTTATTCATCAATCATGCGTTGTGCTGCATGCAGCATAAACGAACATGGTAAATATTTCATTTCTTTTACCGTCAAATCTTTCTATGTATTCAAATGAGAGTGGTTATGGTGTACTCTCGGTGATATATACGCCATATAGTAATAATTATTGTAGTTAAAAAGAACCACTGAACTACTTAACACTACGCAAACGAGCAGTCAAATGTGGCACAAATTACTATTTGGGTGTAGGTAATTGCATGCCTCATTCACTTTGCCTAATACTCGAGTGAATCTACCTCCTTTAGTAGTTAAAGGTTGAATTTCGATTTTGCTTTACTATTTGCTTTTGTTCATATTTGTGTAATGAGAGATTATTACAAACCATCACTGGTCCATCTAACAGTAAGACCAAACACACAACGAAAACAATTTAGTCTCAACAAGCTAAAAAAAAATAAACAAATTAAAAATATATTTTGTTAGACTTGACGTTTTACAACTGTACAATATTTTATTAGTTAAAATTCCCACCTCCATCAAAAACTTATTTAACTAATCCAATTTATGAAATGTCCGTTATGCGTAAGTTTTGTACGTGAATCGAGGTGTTTGCGTAAATGTCAGATCAACAGGGCGAAGGCTAGTGCAGGGGATTCTCCTCGCCGTCGTAGCCCATGACATAGCCGTAGCACCGCGGCGGCGTGGCAGCTCGGCGACTGCTGCCTTCGCTGGCGACTGGTTGTCAGGCTGTCGTGTCGTGGCCATACGACAACGGCGAAACGAAGCTGTCGGGCGGCATTACAGCCAGCATCTGCGCTATCTTCGATTTTAGCTGGTCTATTTCCTTATCGCGGGCGTATAACAGACCTAAAGGAACAGTAGAAAAGTATATATTATTTAGGTTTAGGGGAGAAATTTACACCCATAAACCTTAATCTGGTCTTGCATTTGGATTGTTTATGATAAAAATGTCCGGCCCTAGGGTTCGTCAATTGAATACGTCACGTTGTGAAGGGGAAAACTTAATCATATGTTAAAGTGTGACATAACGTATGTAGAAAGTGCCGCCTATAAAGGTTTAAAGGCATTGCCTACCCTGTAAAATCATTTATAAAATACACAATACAAAAACTTAAATAAAAAGAACTTAGTTAACATATTTCATAATAACTTTAAACAGTTAAACCAACCTCTTTCGCAAATCGTTAAATAAGCACAATTCCAGCTAGTAATGCGGAGTGATCCTCTCTAAAATGAATCCACACATATTTACATAATACACAAGGCCAACAAAGACTTTCTGAGCATCCTATAATTTTATTAAAAAAAGAACTTTAAAAGTAAAAAAAACTTTTAAAAAAAAGAGCTTTAAAACGGTTAAGTTTATTTTATAAAAAGTGTTAGAGGAGAGGAGAAAAAAAAACAATTTAATATACAAGTAATATGTTTAATTTCAATTCTGCTTGAATCCATTAAAATTTCCTTATGTTTTACACTGCTACACCTCCTCTACAAGGTTTTTCAAAACTGCTAGAGATATCCTTAAATCAGGATGTACTATAATAAATTCATTTCGATTTTTGGATGTCTTCTGTGGTTAGATGATATCAGTGTGATGATCGAAATGATTTTTGAAAGTTGTTTTTTTTTAAATTTTACGCGTTTTTTTATTTCATTTCATAGAATAACAATGAATACAATAACTATACTTACATAACTGGACATTGCCCTTACTAAATAAGGCTAATTTTATAAATATAAAATAAAAAACAATGTATACTAAAAATAGACATACCTATATACAAAATACTATTTTTACCCATAGAACCGCATAAAAGCCAAAAACAATTTTTGACCCCCCGACTCATATTGCGTACCCAATCGTGATTGGGTACGCAAAATACCACACCCCACAATACGTACATACATAAACAATAGACGTTAACATGAAAAAGGGGTAGTAACTCAAGCGTGACGTATTTTTCAGGGGGTATGGGAGGCGGTTGACAGAGTGGGTTGGAGTGTGACGAGGGAGAGGTGAAAAAAGCATATTATATAGGCGACCCTTATGAACAGTCGCATTAGTTTGGTACTAAGTGACAATCCATGTATTTTCTTACAGTTACTTTAAACTAACGCGTTGATGCTTGTCTTTTTTAATCTATTTACATTTTTGGTACATATTTACCACAGTTGGTAATATGTTCCATAGTTTCACTACACTGTTTGGCAGGATATTCTTTCTTGGATTAGAGTTTGAGGTAATATCAAATGATTTCATCGTACTGAGGTTACCTAGGGTTTTAGGGTTTCATTACGGAACCCCAAAAAAATCTTGTGTGTATCACAATTTCTTACCTCCTTTGATCTCTAGTTGTCGTTTGACTTCTCCGAGAGCAGAAAATAAGTCCAGCTTAATTCGTGTTTCTGCCGATAGAGATCGCTCAAGGTGTGTCGCTCGTTCCGCGAGCCTTTGTAACTCCTCACTATTTGGGTCCTGACGAAATGAAACATTTACTTTTTGTAAAATTATGAAAATTTTATATTCTAAAAAAAAACAGCAGACGAAGACTAAAGTGGGACTGCTATTTGAATAATGAGGGTATTTTCACAGGTGATATTGCTGAATTCCATAGAACTCTCTCATTGGAAAAAATATACCGAAGGAAATTACAAAGAAAAAAAACTAAATATCTGCTTTAATAATAATTAAACAAGTATTAGAAGGCAACTGTTCAATCAATAAAACATGAGTACTTAAAAAAAATAAATGTACCTACCGTGATTCCTCGTAAAAATAATTAAAGGTAATTATAGAAAGAATCTTGCATCTTCTTTAGAAGTGAAATGTATAAAGCTAGCTTTATCTGTGTGACAAACGGCGTTTATATGGTCTTAATTATTCCACAAATACAATAATAATGGTTGTAACAACGGTACATACTACAAATTGATTTGTATTTTCACTTATTCACAAAAGCAATCCGAATGAATTTTCAAAATGATCCCTGTTTGAATTTTACAGGTTTTATAGGTATTACGTGTATCTTTCAAAGCATGTATAATTACAGTAACAGAATAGTTTAGACTAGTAAACCCATCTTCATGTTGAAATTTGAAACTTTTTAGACAACCTTCATTTAAGTCGTATAGAATCAAAAGCAGCAATCTTCGGTTAATGTGTTTTGTGGTAAATTAATTCATCTAGAATATGGTAATATCACCAATATTTTTTAATTCCTGTTATTTTCTAATGCTGTTTTTGAAACTGAATCTTGCAAATTGCTGTTTTTGTTTCCAATATTTTGCTAATGATGTCACAATAAGACACAGAGGTGCAGGTAAGTAATCATAATTTAATATCAGTAACATAATTAACATAATTAAGTCAGATTGATTTTTTTAGATTATTATTCTTGCTTCGATTTGTGGTAAATATGAAGATGTTTTAAAATGTTATAATGATAATTTTGGCAGATTGCTGCTTTTGATTCCATACGACTCATTTATAAATCATTTATTTAGCCTAGAAGTCTGAACCATATTCATCAGGCGCATCGAATTGGCCATTTCTGCTATGAATTTCACAAAAAGTCACCTAAATGAACTCGTATTTAAGTGTCCAGTAAAACTTTGAAGTAAGGAAGCGACCGTATGGTAAATCAGAATGTTTAAATTTCAGTGCCTTACCTTAATAGGGGGCAAGGGAGGGGGAGGAGGTGGAGACCTGGCAGTGGCGATATCCCTCCTCAAGGCCTCCATTTCCTCACGACATTCAGCCCTCAAGCAGGGACCTGTTGGGGGGACTGGCGGAGCAGACAGACGCTGTTCGACAGCAGTTCGTGCTCGACGTTCCTCAGCCAATCGACGTTCTAGCGACGCGCGCTCTGCTCTCTCTGACGAACGCCAACTACAGAAAAACGTTTACATTAAATATTATTTATATATACATAAAATATGTTATTATTATTTTTGATTGCTGAGCAAGCAGCTATTTCGCTGGTATGTTCATACCTCATTCTCAATAACTAGCGATTTGAAGAAATTTATCAAGGCGGTTTTTGAACTGGTTTACACTTTTGTACCTTTCACCATTTCCTGCGGTAGCCGATTCCAATTATCCACAACTCTATCAGAGATAAAGTTCATCCTAGAATTAGTGGAACAAGGATATTTAGATAACTTCATTGAATGGCTGTGAAGTTGCGTGTTTTGGTTAAACATGAATATGTCCTTAATGTTTGCAATGAGGTCCTGCAATGATGCTCTTGTAATGAGGTCAATTTTAACACAGACAGCCTTTCTTCATATTTCAAGCGTTTTAGTGTTGCGGGTATTTTTGTGAACCTCTTTTGAACTCCTTCCATCAAACGTATGTCTTTTGTAAGTATGGATTCCATATTTGATACCCATACTCAAGCAAAGGCCGCACATATGTTTTATATACCTCAACTATATATGCAACATAGGATGAACGTATAACATCAAATTTTAGGTAAACAGAAATAGACATTTTGGCGTAATCGCTGTCACAAAATTGCCTAACATACGTGTCATCGTAGCAAAATGACCTTATTCAAAATTCATCACCGTAATACTGACAAATAATTACACCCCTCCCCAAAATTTCTCTTCAATGGCCAGGTAATCCCCTCCTTCCAGATGTCTCAACATACTATACTACTAAGACTAGAATTTTCAAAGCATGCAAGCTGTCAATATGCTTGTATCATCCGTAAGGCAAACACAGGTTTTTTAGTTATTCTCCTTTTCACCGATCACCTTTGATGACGACTACTTACTAATTATAGTGTTCTAACAGAATGTTCACTAAACACATATTTTAAAAAAAATATTGTATTATATTCTTTAAGAGACTATATTTGCTTGAAGGGTTTGTAAACTAAAATCATATCGATTGTTCTTACGTTGTAATGCTGTTAATCTTAGTGTGCAGATCTTCATTGGTTCGCCGTAATTGCTGCAAATCTCTGACGCGCTGCCTTTCCTGCTGCGAAGCTGCCGCTAATGCCCTGCGCAGCTCGGCACGAGCCTCCGCCTCTGCTGCTTTTGCCTCTGTTAGCTCAGTGCGGTATCGTTTCACCTGATACAAATCAGCACCATTTACATTTTTATATTTTATTGCATAGTTAGTTATACATGTTAATTGTAAAAACATGGTAATTTCATTAAAAAGTTGTATAATAACCGGAATGGCAGGTGTTAATAGGTTTACCGTAAGTTGTATAGGGTGATGATTTTAGAGGCGTGGTTTTCAAGAAGAGATAAAACGCATATAATTTGATGTTATGGCTAAGAATTTAGTTTTATTATAAAGATAAGGGTTTGCCATTATGTTTTAAAAATGATTTTGGGTAAGAGGCCGCCGCGGCTGACTCGAACAAATTCCAGCCGAGAGGCCCAATTTTCAACCACTTTTTGCAGCAAGTTGGGCCGTATGTCAGCAATAACGCGCCGAATATTCTCTTCCAAGGCGTTAATCGTGTCCGGCTTATCTGCGTAGACAAGCGACTTCACATAACCCCACAAAAAATAGTCCAGCGGTGTTAAATCGCACGATCTTGGAGGCCACGCCACAGGCCCACGACGCGATTTTTACTTTTAGAGTGATTTTTTCTAAATTTGCACTATTTGCAAACGTTGTTCAGGAGTAAGTCTATTCATTATGAAATGGCAAACCAAACTGAGCATAAATCAAGTGACAGCTGTCAAAAACACCAACTACGAAAAAAGTAGTGCCAGATTGAAAACCACGTCTCTAAAAAAAACATCCTATATATTCAACGTTCATCTAACAAGGTCATTGTAAAAATATGCCTGGAGCTTAGGATTTAAAATGGACGGTACATCTTTCACTTTTTTCATTTATAATTAATAATAAAACCATATTCTAGAGAATTTCATATGCTATCCAAAAAATAGTACCCGTATTAACACCATTTTTGAAAATTTCCCCAAGGCGCATCCGTGCAGACACGTAAAGGCGACTTGGGCAACAGACAGTTTAATTAATTTGATGTCTTTTGACATATAAAGCTTGGGCATACAAAAGATTGCTAAATACCTAATCCCAAATACTTAGAAATTGAAAGATGTGATGTGACTTTGGTTGAGCAACATTTGACAGGTCTTGCAACATGCATTTTTCCTGTCTATTTATATAAGAAACATTGAATAATCTACAGATAACAGGAAAGAAAGTCACAGGGAGCAAAAGAAAGAATGTTGGGTCACTGTAAGACAAAACAAAACAAAAATCAGATCAGACATAAACATATGATTGATATATCGTTGTCTCTTTGGCTCACCTATTCCTCCAAATCATCAACTTCTCAAGAGATAAAAAAATGTCTATAGACCAATATTTAATTAAAAAAAATAAATAAGGTGAGGCATTTATTAATTTAATGAAATTCAGCTTTACCATTTATTATTTATCAATTTAAAAAGAAGATATTTTCGAGATTGAGCTAGAGAAATGACGAAATGCTTTATATAGGAAATAAGTTTAAGGATCTGAAAAAAAAATGTTTTTGTTACCAAAAAGAAGTATAGAGAAATATTTTATACTTATTACATACTATTATATTATATTATTGTATACTAAATTAAAGAAAGTATGAGTGTTGTGTTACAGTAAAGTACTAAAGGGCCATTGGAGGGAATAACCATTGCCTGTTGGTCTGTAAATATTCGGAATGCAGGCCATCGAGCGACAGACCGTTAGGACGATGCTGCCTTCGATGTCTCTAAAGCCCAATCCCATTCTTTCAAGGAATCGTTTTTATTGTAGGGAATTTTTCTTTAAATAAAAATCTCTAATATGTCAGCTCAAAAAGTGTACTGATAAAACACGTGACAATTGTAAAAAAAAATGTTCTAGATGGATGACTTCCTGGATCAGGCATAAAAACGATTTATCATTAATATTGGCATCTATAGTAGCACGAAAGAGAATAATTACTTAAATTATAATATATTCTTTAGTTAAGGTTAAAGTTAACGATCATTAATACTAAAGCGTAGCTAGATGGTGTCGTTTGACTAAAAGTAGAAAAATAAAAAAAAAAAATAATATAATAGCGAAATCCCTACATCTAGCCTTTTCCATAAAATTTATTACTGATATTTAAATAATGTGCAGCATCAAATAAACTAAGAAACATTTTTCGACTATCGAAAAATATTTAATTCGGAAATATGCAGTAGGCTTTAATTAGTGTCCCATTTGACGGGGAACCCATTTCGCCTTACTCACTTTAACCAGCTCGATTGAAAGAGATAGCGCATTACCGAAGATTTATTGAACAATAGGTAGTAACTCAGTACTCTTAATACAACAATTTACCGACTAAATGAAAAAGTGTACAATTTTCTGCAACCGCTCCCTAAAGCAGTATACAGAATGCTCAACATTTCCCTGGTCTTGTTATTTAAAATTTCTTGCCTCTGGATGTATTTGAAAATAGTTTATACAATTATATAAATATCAGATGCATGTATCTAATATTGCAAGATTAGATAATAATGATGACAATAGAATGGACGTTTCTAGCATCGAAAAAGAAACAAACCTCGCCAGTCCACCATTTCTCCCGCTCCTCTAATTCTCGCGATTGAGACTTTTCTTTCTCTTTCTCTCTCTCCTTCTTCTCTTTGGCTTCCCGCTCCCTCTCCCTCTCTCGCTCCTTTTCCTGACGTCTCTCTTCTTTTATCGATATTATTTCTCTTTCTTTTTGTACTGGTGTTTCCTTAGCTGAAATTGTATGTTATTTAATATATTTTAGGGAAACATACAGCGTAACTTAATTTATAAAACAGCAAATACATAGTTATTCATTTGGCCAATTATATGAATCCATTATTTAACAATTGAAATGAAAGGTAGGTTCACTTGAATTGATACATAAAAAAATGAAAATAAATGAGAAACATAAATAAAATAGTTTAGTTTTTTCATATTTACACTGATAAAAATATGCGTTAATTAGAATACGGGTTTTGTTAGAATTGTTATGAGTTTAACACTCGAGTTTAGGCGGCAAGTCCTAGGCGGCGGCATTGTTCTATTTTTTTAAAGTTATTCTCGAATTCATCGAGAACCCCGTAATACTGAGATATTGGTTTCTTTGTTCTGGACCATTTGACTAGATCGCAGAAATACACGTTATATAGGCGATTAGCGAGTCGTACCGACATATGCAAGTGTAATCTGATTGGAAGAGCAGTCGAATTATTAAATTCCATTTCCGCGGAGATTGATATCTTTGTCTGTTCGCCCAATAGGATTAAAAATCTGCTTTCTATTACACCGTTGTAAGATCAGCGTAAATTATTTATTTGTTATTGTTCGCCTGGAGGCATTATTTTTAATTTTTAACTTTGTATTTTTCCTCATTAGTTCTGGTTATTTTTTGTTTTTTATTGTTATTGTTTTTGGTTTTTAATGTTATTTGTTTCTTTTAGTAGTTTATTTTTTTCTTGTATGTTATGTATTGTACTGTGTACATGGGGAAACCTGTTTAATAATTAAAACATAAATATACCTTTACCTTCTAATTACCTGTATGAGACGAGTATATTTTACTTACCTTCTTTTTAAATGAATTCAAAATACAATTAAAAATGTTTAACTCCGAAAGATTACTCACGATATTATTCTGTGAAGTATTACGGTTTTGAGCATAGTTTGTTAGTTTATTCAATAAAAAAATATCTGTTGATCTGGTAATTCGTTGGGGTACTCCGAAGTGAATACTTTGTAGAAGCTCTGGACAGTCTGTTTGTTATGTTATGTTAGACAGTTATGCTTGTTTATGCTTTAGGCAGTACGCAAGCACGGTTCCAGGAATGCACTATTCATAATTATCTTTATTTCTTTTTAAAACACTTCGAATTGTAAAAACATAAAAATATACTAATGGAATTGATTGAGCTCTTCCTTTTTTTGAAGTAGGTTACATTTATTCTCTAAGAACTATGCACCGTGCACTTACGCGTATCTGTTGCTGCTGCTTGTTGTCTGTGGTTATCGTTGTGGTCCTTTTCTCTAGGAGTGTCTTTGTCTCTTTCTTTCGGACCTTCCTTATCTCTATTTTTGGCTTTGCGTCTCTCTTCTCTTTGTATGTTTGCCGCATTCTCCTTCCTCTCCCATTTGCTACTCGTTTTCATAGTTCCTAGAATTAAAACAATTTTTTTTATCATAAGAGTGGCAATAATTACTAATTAAGAGACATGACTGTTGTAGGCCGTTGCTATACGGAAACAACTATATTATGGTAGCTGTACCATGTTGTTTTTTTTTAATTATTTTTACTAACTAAATTAAAATAATTCAAAGTTTTTACTTATAATTAAAAAATAGAGTATTAAGTACTGTGTACAGGGAAAAATAATATATATTTTTTTAAATAAATAATGTCCACGGTCTAGGTCCGTAGGTCCTATGATTTTGGGCTCTATTCAACTAGGCTAAATTTGCTCGTGCTAAAATCAGGAAGATGGTGCGTGGTAAAGAGATGGTGAATTACAAAAAAAAGACATTGTCATTTACTTATACCCGAAAGGTTGTCAGATTTACAAGGTAGAATAGTTTAACACCTTTTTTTACTAATCTACATATGGATTACACAATTGAAAAATCTCTTAAGCTATTAGGTTTTATATTATGAGCGACGAAACCCTTCTCAAACGATCTTAAAATCAAGTGATCTAAAGTGATCTTAAAATGACAGCCAAACTGTCTTATAAAGTTGGAATAAAATTATCAAATTCTCAAAAGAAATGCGACTGAGAGAGCTAATGTTTATCTGGTTGGTACTGTGAGGTTAAGCCGAAAAATTTCCAGCTTTGATAGGCAGGTGCTTGTGGGTTGCATATTCACCCATCTCCAGCCCAAGATTGCCAGATCATCTAAACCTCCATAGATGACCATTAACCATTGAATTGACTGTTTCAATAATGTCTCAATAATCTATGTCTCAATAATCTAAATAATAATGTTTCAATAATCTAGCAGAATTAAAGGTAAACAGAATTTGGAACCATCAACGCAAAGAAGTAAATTATGGCTGTTTTGTTTATATTAAAATAAGTTATTATTTTAATATTAAAATATTTACCAATAATACTATAATAAAATAATAAAAATAAAGTACATATGAAATATGTAAACTTTCAACCTTTAGTTTTCTCAACAGGAACTGCTTCTATCACGGGAGGACTTTGTAGATCGTTCTGGACTTTCACTTCAGCTTTTGTACTGTGGGGAGGTTCCTTCTCAGATTTTTCCACTTTCTCCTCCACCACTTCGTTCGCCTTTAACTTATCAACTTGGTTCACATGATTGGAGTGACTCGCATGATTCGGAATCACTCCGTTTGTACTCGAGTGCGCGTGATTCTTCTCTCCGCCGCTTAGAGGCTTTTCCTTAGCAGACGGCGCCGTGTGATTCGCCAAACCGTTGGTGTGACTGTGATTTGGTATGTGATTTGCCATAATGTATATAGTGTGCCGAACGCCTGTCGGTGTTTCCGTCGTGACTGGGTCCGCCGCGAACACTTTGTGTACTCTTTCGTCGCACTTTTTACTTTTGGTGTGTGAATGATTGACCACACTACCGTTTAAATGAGGCTTTGATTCAATCTCTACTTTTTCTAAAGGTTTCTCAGGAGAATCTTTTATTGCCGGCTGAAAATGAAAGAAATCACAACATATTATATGAATTACATTTAGGACAACACAAAACGGCCACTAATTTAACTATATTATTCTTTTTAGCTAAATTTCGTTTTACTAGTATGTTAAGTACCTCAACCTTCTCATCTAACAAATCTGTATTGTCTCTCGTTCACCAGTCCCTTTTTTCCGAGGTACTAGACATCTTTAACTATACAGGAAGGCCCAAGAGCATTCCCAAAGAGTTAAGGGGGTGTTTATGTTCCCTATTATGAGTTAGAAATTTAAAAAAAGTAATTCACACTCAAACTTTTTATTTTCATTAAAGCGCTGGTGTAATTTGCCTTTGGCGTGGCAACAAGCAATCTATATCTTGTAGCTTTGACTTCACGCAGTCAATGACCTAGGCGTCGCGAGCGGACTATCATCTAGCGTATGTATCTCAACCACCCTTAATTATATAACATAACGTTTCATTTTTTTTTTTTCTCGGAAACCATGATGATTTTTGATATATCGCGTTTGAAATCACAGAGTCAATTAACTGATTGTTTTACCGGGAATGGTCTTGGGATACCTGTATGTACACCACCTCTTGAGACCCCTTCAGATTGTCTTTTTAAGTGTTCATTCAATTTTAATCAAGGTTTTAGCTGTAATATTACCTTTCTAAATTTTATGGTTAACCCTAATGGTGTCCAATAAGAAAAACAACCGCAGATGTCCACGGAGATTTTCAAAAAATGGCCTAATTACGGGCGCTTCTCTAGAATATGGTTTTATTACTAACTCTAAACACTGTATTAAAAAAAAATTAACAAAAGTTAAAAAAATTTAAAAAAAAAGTACCCATCGTTACTGGTGCCGTAATATTTTTTATAAAAAAAAATATTATTATTATTATCGCTTTATAAGTTATTCTTCTACTTAACAGTTTTTTTTCCACCAAAATTATGTATAATTTTAAAAATACAGGTTAAAAGTAAGGTAGAAAAAAAGAATAGATATTTTTAAACGGCTGGAATTCTCGGCTGCTAGTTTCTTAGTGCTCTTAGGACGCTTATCGAAACGGACCGGCAATAAACGGACTTATATGCAAGACGTCAGAGTGAGGCTCCGTGAAGTTGTATCGCGGCTCCGAGGACCGCGGTAAGCATACCACCGAGCTCTCAGTGAAGAAGCGACCCTGCAGTCTAACTGCAGCGGTCCTGAATCGGTCAAGCGACCGTTCGGAATGCTCTGCGGAGACGCTTCCAATTAGAGCGCGGCCTCTGGAGGCGACGGCGACTTTTAACAGTGTCATGGAGTATATACATTTTAAAATAAAATTTCACACAGATTACTTTATCTAAATGTATTTGCATACAGATCTATCGAAAGATAAGAAATATATAATATTCTCGTGTATACGCCGTCAGACAAAAACAAGATGCTAAACATTTATTTTTTCAATTTTGTAGCTTGGCTGATGAAACCAAAGTTATGAGATATCTTCAGGCCAAAGACAAATTACACCAGTGCTATGATAAAAATAATAAATTAGAAGCTGAATTATTTTCGCATTGTTCAAATAATTTCCTACTCATAATAGGAAACAAAGTCTTCGGAAATGGCACACTCTATAGATTAGACTAATAATTACATAGGTATGAAATATCAATATTAAGACTTTATTGTGATAGATGCTTGTGATTAGTTTCAGGTGGCTAAGGGTAGTTACAAATGGGCTGAAACCTAGTCTCAAAAAAAACTGAGTAGTTGATTCCAAATATTTTTCAAATCAGTCTTTGTATATATTTATTGATACTTGAGTAACACGTTTGTTTAGTAATATTTCTTTTAATACATAATTAAATAGGTTGGATATTATGAAAATTACAAAAAAATGTGTTGAATATTAACTGGCTGCTAGAATGTTAACCGGCTGTTTGCCCATAACGGAGTGTATATGTCGTCCATTTTGTATTTAACCACTAAAATAAATTATTAAAGAAAACATCAATTGCCTGATCTGTTGCGGCTTCGGGTAATGCCTGTTTGAGCAGCTGATAGTAAAACTCATTTTCTGATTTGACATCGCGCTGCCGTCTAAGCCTGATTCTGTGTCCAACGTATGTCTTGACACCGAACCCTAATGTAACGACAGGATATCCGACACAATGTGCTGCGAATGGCCTACAAAGGTCCACGTGTGAGGGGAAGAGAGGCGAGGGGCTGGAGCGAGGATCCCGGGCGCCAGATCCTCTGAGCGTGGCTTCAGCCCAGACGAGCGCCGCACACAGGGCCACCGTCGGAAGACATATGCCTTTATCTGAAAAGAATATTCTTTGTAAAATATTTCGGCCTAAGCAGCATTTTTTTTTTAACAATTTTCAAACATTGAAAAAATATTATTGAAATTACAAACGTACATAAAAAAAAACACCGACTTCAAAATTTAATATGATTCATTAAATGCATCAAAGTTGGTTCCTGACCACTAAAATTTAAAAAAAAAGACACCTAGTCTTGCTAGTAATGTTATCATTTAAAATAAAAAATAACAATACAAAACAAAAAAAACCACAACTAATCAAGAAAAATACAAGTAACTACCTTTTTAAAAAAAATAATGATCCGAACAATAACAAATAAATAATTCTAGCTGATCTCACAAAGGTGTAATAGAAAGCAGATTTTTAATTATATTGGACGAACAAACAATATATCAATCTCAGCGGAAATGGAATTTAATAATTCGACTGCTCTCCATTCGACATGTATGAGTCAGTACGAAGCGCTAATCGCCTAAATAGAGTTCGTTTTCGCGATTCGGTCCAACGGTCCGGAATATAGTGAACGTCAACGATAATGGTGCAACAGATGAACGAACACTGTTTTGACCGTTAATTGGTCAAATCCGAATACTAGTTGGGACTTATGATACATTTCAATAAAATCATTTAAAAAGTTGACTATGATGCATGTAAAAAACCAGGAGTGGGGAAACCAGGCTCCGTGGAAACGGTGATTTTTACTATAGTAAAATATGAAAAGCTTTGAGAGGCCAGATGGCATTTTGTTTCCAAAAATCGTTCAAAAAGTAGCACAACACAGCGTAAATAAATGCAAGAATGGTGACAGTATAGTAGGAAATGACTTGTGAAACATTTGGTTATCCAAAATGGAGTCATACTAATTTTTTTTCTTAAATCGTGGGATAATTTTGTTCAGATTTTTATGGCGTTATTATAAAAAAAAACTGATATTGCCAGCTTTAAGCTAGTAATAGTAAGTATATAAAGATCGTATACCTGTATACCAAACATACTGGACCCATACATATGTGCTCGCTACGAAAAATATCCACTGTACAGGAATAAAGAAATAGCATATGACGTCAGATGTGAGAGCTATAAATACGAAGAATACTGAAAATGCCTGAAAAGAAAAGGAAATACTTATGAGATGAAAAGTAGATATTACAATATTTCGGAGCTAGCTTCGATAATACTGTTGAGTTTAGGCGAGGTAAAATTAATGTTTAACAACAGCTTACAAGATAATGGATCTAAAGAGTATTCAATTTGCGAATTGTCCAAGGGAAGAAATATTGAGTACAATATTCTTCTTCCTCAATAATATTTTTATTTTGAAAGAATGGGAATTGTGGCCAAAAGAAGGCAGTAGGTTGGAAACTTAATTTGGACCAGATAAGTTAATTCGCTGCAGACTTATTCGATAATCTGAATCAGAATGTCTTCTACTTAGTAGCTTTAAATTATTATTTTTTTCAATGTCTTATAATGTTTTTTATTTCAAAAAATATTACATTTTATTACATGCCAGCCCAAACCCAGCTTCAGGTTGCGCTATGAAAAACAGCTCTTACTATAACTCATGTATAGCTACTGTGTAACAATATAAAAACTATAATTAATTACAAAATGTAGGTAATTAATTAAAAAAGAAAGAGGTAGTAGTTTTCTATTTCGACAGTACTTGACGAGAACCTCACAGTTTGCGCCGACGCAGTTATGGACAGTATGTAAGAGATCATACAAGGTTAGTTAATAACTTACACGGTAATCTTACTATTTTACTTACTAATTTAAATGTAGCTATTAATACCAGAAGTAAAGAACTAATCATAGAAATAAAAAATTATATATATGTATGACTACGGCATATAACTCCAAATGCCATAGTCAACTTTTCCCACAGGGTTTATCTTACAACCACCCGGAGTTGAAAACAAGTTAATTTATTAATCATTATTGTATTTTCTATATTTATATTTTCATGTAACCTCTGTATCAATTAAAATCTCTGCAAGAACTTAAAGAAAAGTCAATGTTGTTAATGTTGTTAATGTTTTAATACAATAACAATCATTTAAAGAAATAAAAAATATATTGTTCAAATATAACTTACCAGACCCTGATATTTAAAAGAATCGTAAACTGAACGCAACATCATCCAAAGTGGCCACAAGAATTCAAATCTGAACTCAGAAAGATAATCAGCAAAGAGTACCATTGCCCACAACAACAGGAATTTCAAGTATAACAGGGTACTGCGAAAAAAAATACATAAAACCAATCGTAAATATAATAAAATATGTCAAGAAAACGTACTAATAAGTCAAGAGAAATTCGATAAAAACTGCATTGGTATGAGACCATAGCACCCCCGCAAAGAGTAGAGCTCGCATTGTTACAGAAATCCAAATTCAGACTAATAAAATAATTCGCTTGTATGTAATAGGGGCTAAATATCGAAAGCTATCGAATGTAACAGTTCTTTCATGAATATAAAGTTAGCATTTTGTAAATGCGGAAAGGTCAAAGAAGAAGCGATAACACCATTTACCTTCCGTATATCCCTTCCGTGATCTTGTTGCGTTTCAAGGGCCTTCGCATTTTGCCACTGTCGGCATTTCGCCTCTTCATATTTTAGGGGCCTTCTTTGTCTATTATTTATATATTATATCAGTTGTCACGAAACCTTTATTTAACAAATAATAATTTAAACAGATCTTTTCCTAACGCGAAAGCCTTTTGTTGTCAAATTGTTCTAAAAACACGTCGCATGCTAGAAAGGGAGCCCGGCAAATCTATTCTCGCTGAAATTGTCTAAAGCGACGACAAAAATATTAATTTTCGGAGGGAGTATTATTTCCTTAATTAATTGTGTATTTGTGATTTGGAGTATTTGTTATTTGTTGTTTCTTTGAAACACAGCTTCCACTTGACCTTAAATAGGGATACGATGTTGGCAAATTGTGGAATTTAGTACTCACACCTGTCCTAAAAAAAAAAAAAAATACGAAAGTTTTAAATTCGTTTTGATGGGACACATATGACGAAATAATCAATTAGGTATCTAGTATGAATTGCAAAATATGCTGCTGCAAGTCATAATTTTTGGGCGCCTTTCGTTGTTAGTTTTGTCTTTTAATCGGTAACCGGATAAATAGTTTAAAAACAAACCCAGAGAGATCGAATGGCTTAGACTCGGAGGTAAATATTACTGATTAAGTGTAAAGTTCCATTGTTTTTTATTAAAAAAACAAAATATAAATACATTTGTATATTATTTAAAAATGTACCTTTGGTATATTAATATGGTCATTTATAGAAAAAGAAGTCCGACGAGCTGTCAAAAGTGTCATCTGTCATATTCACGGAACGTCTGTTTGATTCCCGCTCAATTAGTGAATGTTATTATTTGTATGCACAAAAGTTTTATATGTAATTTGTAAATTATTTAATATGGTTATAAACGCAGACCAAATATATATATATCAAAATGCCTGATGAGATTCAGTCTGACGTTGAAAAAGCAAGAACATATTTAGAAAACCAATTCATGAAAGCAGATACAGATTGGCTTCAAGGGTATAGCTATAGACCCTTCAACTATATATTATTCTATAACAGTAGTTTTTATAAATGGTACTAGGTTATCGTTCAGAGTTTACAAATTAAGTTTTTCTATATTTCTTACAGTTGTGTCGATTTTTTCCGTAATGAACCTGGGAAAAAATATAATACTGGTGAATTAAATTCTATGGTTCGAGATCAATGGATGCTTTGTGATCTACGTGAAATATGCCCGGGTTCTTTGCCATCAAATTTAGCAAATCAAATTAAAGTCACAATTACTGGAGGTCATGTCTTACAAATGAATTATTTGGTTAATATAGGTAAGAATAATTTGTCTAAGAAAGTTATTGACATTTAAGTAAAGAGTAAGGATGCGGCTGCCGAGAATAAAAGTGCCCCGGTTTTCGCGCTCCCAGTATCCGGGGCTTCTTACGATTTACATTCTAGCTTCGCTCACAGATTAACTTTACTGTTACAGATTTACTTTTCTGTTTACCCAGAATATTCGAAAATTTTGTTCGAATTGCCGCATCCGTATAGCCTATGAAGAAAGGTTTTACGGTTTATCAATACATATACTTACCGTTTCCCCCAAAATTGCAGTTAGATAATTTATAGGTATTAGTACTTATGATAAATTTATTTGGATTTACATAAACTCTTTAAATTTTTCATAAACAAAATTTTGCTCAAATCAACCAGCCTAACCTACCTTAAAAACCTAACCTAACCTATTTTAAAAACGAAAAATTAGTACCTATGGTTTTCAATGATCGACTCCGTATAAAATTTCATTGATCGCGTTTAAATTCATGTGCAAAAAAAAGGCCAAATTTTCAGATATATTTTGCAAAAATAATGTATAGAAATATATAATTTAAAACTGCTAGAAATGAAACATTGCTGTTGCTTTCTTTATTTTTCTTTCTAATTTATTTCCCCTCATATTGGGTGTTAATTTACAACCATAAGCAGACAGACACATTTATTTTGGAATATTTACGCCTTCGGTGTCATCACACGTCGTGATAGGGAATAATTTTTGACTGTTGAGATTTTGGATATTTCAAAGTCAAGATGTATAATTTACGCCATTTGCATGTGTGAATATCTGGTATACTCTTTTTTGTCATCACATTATTTTCTGTTTATTTGAAAAATGTAGGGACACGTCATAATGCCATTTATGCTGTCAATCGCTAGATTCGGCAGTAGTGAGAGCTCATGTTCGAGTGACGGTAAGAGAACATTAATTAAAACAAACAGCCATGTTTGACAGGCATATTAATAAATTGACGTTCCTTTGGTCAAGCACTTATTGTCTTCTGAACAATGATCCAGGTTACCTACAGTCTCTCACAATATTTTTTAAAAGCTCCAATGGACCGAACAGCCGTAGACAAGGAGAATGACACATGGTTCTGTGTCACTGATTTCTCTCTCTCTCTCTGTCTCAATTAATCAAGCTGTAAAAATCACATATATACTTGTATTTTTCTTTCTTAATAGGGCCAGCTCGCACCAATTTTATTTTCGCTACTTTACTAATAACTTTCAGTTCCCCAATTGAGGTCGCTAAAAGCAAAGACCATTTCCTAAAACAAAAGGTGGATATTGTTCCTTTGCTTTTAGTAGTCTCATTTGTGGAATTGATAAAAGATCAAAGTCGATTTTTTTTTCTTTGACGTTTTGCCTTAAATTGTTTTTTTTTCTATTATTTTATAGCTGTACCAGCTTATCAGCAACTACAAAAATTGCGAAAAGTTGACACAACAGACGTTGAGGTAACAGCCTTCGAAAATGATCCGAACAAAACAATTGTGACTTCAAACAGGTAAAAGTCCCTTCATTACTAAAGTTCTATGCAATCTGTTAGTCATGAATAATAAAATATATGTTTGTCCTTTTTTTTTTTAATAAAAAAATATTTATGGCCCAATATTCCCTCCTAATGTCCTTCTGTATTCAGATGTTGAAAAGGGCTACCATAGCTGTTTAGAAGTACCCGTACGACAAAAATTTTCAATAATATAAAAATGATTAAAATTTATTTCAGAATGTTAAAACTATTTCTTACTGATGGAGTCCAAGATATAAGTGCCATTGAATACAAACCGATGCGGAATTTAGACTGCAATCTAATACCCGGTGTCAAAATTTTAGTAACAGGTGCTTAAATTACTATTAATAAGTTAATATTAATAATACTTGAGCCCTAAGACCTCCTCGATTAGAATGGTTACCGGTGCTGAGCAATATGCCTCCTCCAAGTGCCAAGTGCCAATATGCCTGCATCTTGACACAGCATTAAGTACTGTTTTACACGAAATTATATTTTTTATTATTTACTTATTACGTTTCAATGTAAAGTTTATATTTCAATAAATTGTATGTCTCTACTATCTTTAATACACAATATCTGTTCCAAGGTAGACTAACATTACTGATACAGTTTTTAATTTTACATGCTAAGTACACAAATAATTATTTTATTTCATAATACATATTGTAACAAATAAAACGGTATACCTTTTAAAAATGCATATTACATTAATTTGTTGCATTATAAAATAATTTTTGTAAAAAAACATAAACTTTATTCAAGGGTAGATTGTGAGGCGAGAGTGATTACTCCTTCTAAGAATATAGATTTACATTAAATAAAATGCGTTTCACCCCAAAAATACTTCTCTAAATCTATACGCTCAATGAATATTATACAACTATTTAGATGGCACATAATTATTAGACAATTATGTGTGGTAATAAATAAGAGAATGATGTACCAAAATTACGAGTAATCTTCTGTACAAAATTATAAAAATGTCGAAACATTAAGTACATTAAAAATACTATGTTATGGGTAATTAGATTTATCTGCTTGCGTTTGTTTTTCAAGTTTATATATGAAATAATAGGATATTTTCTCAGAAATCCCTTTAGGTCTAGTTTCTCAAACAGAAATATATTATATATTGCTTAATTATTTGATACATACCATTCTTTTTTAATAATATTTCATAGGAATTAAAAAAAAAAACGTAAATTAAATAAGAGCACAAAAATTTAAATATAAAAAATGTTTTGGAATTAGTCAAACTCATTACTTATAAAAAATTTGTATTGTAAAAGTGAAATAGTTGTTTTTCTTTACTTAGCGAATGTATTTTCAATGTACATGTCAGATTTTTATTAATACTATGAATTAATTAATAAAATTAAATATATCATTAATTAAATATAATTAAAATGAATTATATAAAATTAATATGAATGAATAAATCGAAAATAAGGGTTGAAGTGAAAGAAAAATTAAAGCAATGATGAACAATCTACATAGTTACTTATTAAAACATTTTACAAAAATTATAATAGTTTTGTCTGTATTTAAGGACCAGTACAGTGCCGTCGGGGCACTTTCCTGTTAGAAGAGAAGAATGTCAAGATTTTAGGTGGGGAAGTTGACAATCTGATTGGTGTTAACCATTTCGAGAAGGTTTTAGCTAGAACAATTGGCATCACTGATAATTCTGTGCAGCATATGACACCTCCAGGTATTGTTTTTTTTCCCTACTTTAGATCGATAAAATCGTTGCTATGAACGTTGCATATTTTGAATATTGCGTTTTTCATTTAATTTTGTGTCTCATCAACATTGAGATTTCCAAGATTCATCTCCTTAAGTCACTATCGTTGGCTTATTCATTATGTAAATGTTAATGTAATATAATAAAAAAAACATAGCTTGTTTTTTATCACTAGAAATCCTTCCAAAACAAAACAATTTTGCACTAAACTCCCGAACATAAACAAAACTGATTACTAAGCAACCGCAAGACTTTTGGTAAAATTTTTTTTTGACAATTTAAAACGACAAACTGTTTTTAAAATCAGGTGTATAATTCAATAGAGATTTTTATGCCGTTGGAAGTATCAAAATACCTTCATTGCCAGCATTAAAAAATAATGAAAGAAATACCCTCGAAGCTCGATGAAATACCCTCGAAGCGAAGCGCCCGACGCTCAACGGTAATTTGACTGTGTCACGCTAGTCAAGTTAAAAGAAATTAGTATTTTATTTAGTTAACAAATTTTAAGTGACATTATACAATATTTTTTGTCGAAAAAGCAATAACTTTTGCTAGTATTTAATGTTCACAATTTTTCAAATATTTTTATCTCAACATCATTTTACAAATGTTTTGAGCATTCTTAGGACAGTATAAAAAAATTGGTGTTTACACCGACATATTACAGGTATATTCAAAATCTCTATTAGCCTTTTATCGGGTTGATTACATACAGTTACCGCGATTTGTCATTCGATTCGTTAATTCGAGTACGCTTCGCATTTTAAACTTCCATTAGGTTTTTTTTCGTAATTAGGAAATATTTTTTGCTAATTAATGTTTCATTTTTCATCAAAATTTAGGGGGTTTGCTGCCAATAGTAAATAATAATTAATTCTGTAGATAAACACTAAAATAAATGTATATTTTTCGTCTACTTCGTTTTAGAATTCACCAGAGAAGCCCATAATCCTCCACAAATTGCACCCGAACAGAATATAAATTTAGAAGATATTCAAGAAATAAACGAAAGTGATTTTGCTGACGACGATGAATTAGACATTGATCAGATTGCGGCATTGGAAAACCAAATTTTGTTGAACTTAGAAAGTACTCAAAATCAACCAGCTTATAATTTTCCAGATGATTTTGTTCAAAATTCTAATGAGCCTAATTTCGCACAACCCGCATTGTCTAGTACTATTCCGACAGCTAATAGCATAACAAATTATGAATGGAGCCCGCCAATGGATATTGTATCTTCATTAGATGTTGATGAAAATATGTTAAAAGATATGTCTAATGTTACAGACATACCATATAAAGAACCTTTTAATATAAATTCTAAAGAAATTTGTAATATAAATACTTCTACGAGACCAACACATACTGCTTCAAATATTAATAGTAAAATATCAATTGCGCCGAGAGCATCATCATTTAAATTTCACGCTAATAATCAAATCCCACAAAGAAACAAGGATAATTTCACTTCAAACTTAAACATTACACCTGCTTCGCGTAATCTAAATAGTTTCAAAAATAATACTGATATACCAAATATTCAACATAACTCTAATTCGAATATTCAATCAGCTACAAATTCATACAATTCAATGAATTGTAATCGAATGAATCAACCAAATATATGTGCGTCTTCTATTGAATCTTACACAAATCCGCATAAAAAACAGAAACTTAATTATACATCCGATGTTTCTGAAAAGTGTTCCAATGCAAATAGTATAGATGACTTTACAGCTGATGATTTTGATGAACCCATGGAGAATATTAAGGAACCTACTCCGATAATTAGTACGAATAGTCATTTTGATCCACAGCCGTCGAGTTCGTTTTCAAAACCCCAACCAAGCATTATAAATAAGCCGTCAATTTACGAAGATCATTTCGCAAAACATCGGCCAGACAACGATGATAAAACAGTCTTGAACGGAAGTTCCAATACAAAACCTGTGACTAAAATTAACAGAATTAAAATGATTCCAGACGCCCAAAAATTGTTAAGTTTGTTCACTGTTAGGGCTAAAATAAAAACATTGATTGGTAAACTGCAATTGATCAAAGGCCGTTGGAGTTTGAAGTGTATACTGGAAGATGGAACTGGTCTGCTAGAAGTCGAATTCTCCAATGAAATCCTGTGCAATATGATAGGTTATTCTCCAGCAGAAATGGCTCGCATTAAGAAAGAAATGAATGTAAGGCCGGACCTCAAAGAAAAAGTTATGAAGGTAATGCACATTTAATTTGTCAACAATATTCCCTTTTACAAGTATTTATTTATTCCTGAAGTTGTTGAACCCACCCTTCCTCATATATATATATTTTTCTTATACAGGATGAATTTAAAATTACTAATGTTTTTTTTAAGGGGCTGATCTATATCGATAACTAAACTGGTCTCATGAAAAAATATTCAATTTTGAAAAAAAAATGTTAATACCATTTTTAAATCTATTTTGGATATAGTTTTATTCAATTTTAAGTTCATTTTTCTCATAATTCAAAATCATTCCTTAATTTTTTTGCTGATTAATTTACAATTTTTCATATACAGAATAAACTACTGTACTGTACTGTACTGTATTGTGTATTTATTCACTACTGTGAATTAATAATCAAAAATTAAAAACTAATCAGTAAAACATATTAGAAAAATTGTTTCCCAATTATGAGAAAATCAAACTTAAAATTTAAACAAAACCATTTGAATGTTTGAGAACGTTATAATGTATCTCGCAATGTGGTGTGGAGAGGCCTTCCTGAGTCCTGTGGTCATCCGTCTCGCCGCAAAATGTGGTAGAACTCCAACGTGTTGGTACCACAATCCATTTAAGTGTGCGAGCGGTACATTCTCTAGCACTTCAGG
This sequence comes from Neomicropteryx cornuta, assembly GCA_020383195.1. NCBI lineage: Eukaryota > Metazoa > Arthropoda > Insecta > Lepidoptera > Micropterigidae > Neomicropteryx > Neomicropteryx cornuta. The sequence goes on from JAHKQU010000030.1 coordinate 1,816,762, forward strand.
CTCCTTAATTTTGTAAAAAGTCCAAGTAACTATTACCGTCGAGCCGTGGGTCAAAAATAGTATTGTTCACCATAGCTGCCCAGACATTCAGACTGAAGCGGTGTTGGTAGTCATGATTTTTTACTGCATGTGAGTTTTCTTTACTCGACATATGCTGATTTCATCCGTGAATAAAATGTCTCTTATTTCCTTAGTTCGTAATCTTGTCCGTTAAGCACTTGCACTGGTTGGAGGTTGAAAGGATGTTGGTCATCTCACCGAAGGATCGCCCACACAACAACAACATAAAATCCCCAAATTAAGTTTTCCACAATTCTAACACCTGTGTAGCTCAACATAGTTCAATATTTCCTCATCAATGTTGAGAGCTACCACGTATCATGGTCTACCACGACCGACCATGATCTCGAAAGTGCTGTGTTACTGCTAAAATTATCCTGGCAGTTAAATGCCTACGTATAGTACGTCGCTCGGTATATTTTTGCAGCCAGATAGGCATTTGCACCATGTACACCATTATTATGTGTTACGGTACCGCAAGAGCGAAATCGATAAACGATTGCTCGAACGTGACCTCAACCCGACTAGCGCAAGCACGTTCGCAAACTATATTGAATAACGCCACTGCAGGATTGACATAGATTTGGTCGTCTCGTCGGCAGAAAATCACCAAGCGCTAAATAACAATAGCCTTTTTATATCATTAAAGTAAACATTTTTTTTGTAGTTTTCTATGTTTTCATAAAACTAGTTTAGTCGTCGATATAGATCAACCTACCGAAAGGACAGTAGTGATTTCAAATACACCTGTATTTAGTCATAGATTTAACCATATTAATTTGGCAGTAACATCCTGTATGGGACATTAATAATTTAATTAATAATGTTAATTAATTTTTGTTTTTTATTTGCAGGGTTTAGAGCGTACAAAAGAACAGCTGCAGACAATGTACGCTTACATGGATATTAAATATGAACCAAATCCTCGGATAGTCTGCGTACACGAATAAAATTATGTTTAAATATTATATATTTGATTTAAGAAATACTATTAATATATAGGAAACAAAATGTTTTCAAAATTCACGTTTGTTTTTATTGTGTTGCAATCAACCGTTTACATAATATTAATCAGCAATGCGTAGCAACATTTTTCCCATACAAATATTTTAAGTATTTCTTCACACCAGTTTTCCTAATAATTTTAACTAACTGAGACTCAAATCGACCGACAATTTCACACGTTATTTTTATAAGGAAACGTTTTTACATAGAATCCTAGTAATTCTATTAAGCCGCCAATTCACAGGAACTTAATTTAAATTATATATTACTTGGAACAAGTCAATCGGGCCGCACTCTTTACCGAAAAATCAGGGTACTAGTCGTGACGTGGGAAAATAATTAAACCCACGGAAGCCAGACAGTTAGTCTGTCTTGAACCGCTGCACCCTAAACACGTGAAGAGTTTGGCCTACCAATCTGCTACTCAAAACATTCACGCATTACTGGTTATTGAATTTGAAGTCTATCATTTATTACGGAGTTTATATCTCTCTGATTTTATATGTAACACTGGTTGAAGAAGTGAAGCTATTAACAAACTTTATCTAATATTATCGGCCAACCTAATTTAAACCTAAATTCACAAAAACCAAAATTGTATAAATAATAAAAATAACTGTAATGTATATTTCTAGAATATGTAAGTGTAATAAAATACCTTGGAGTTGACATAAGTTGCAACCGCACGTCGATATGCTAAAAACTCGATCACGTAGACTTATCCAAACATTTAAAACTCTGCGATATATCAAATACACTTAAAAATGTGTACTATGCATCAGCACAATCTATTTGGTGCTACGGCATAGTTGGGTGGGGTGGATATGCTGAAAACATTGTAGACCCTTTAAAAGTGTTTTAATTTGAGTTATCAATAAAACATTTAGATACACTACTAAGGCAAAGTTTAACGAATATAGTGTATTAGACATTCAACAATTATAAATTAAAAACAATCCTAATGTATAAGAAAAGATACACAAAAGTGAAAAAACGCAGCAGACCAGATGACAAAATGGCTAATTCTCAAAGGCAGAGGTCTATTGAGAGATCTATTATTGGTATAAATAGTATAGTATATTATTATTTAATAAAAAATAAATATAAAACACAATCACATATTATCACAATCGCAACTGAGTAAAAGTAATTAGTACATTTATAAAAGAATAAGTAAGTTTAAGTAGTTCTTTTAGAAGTATTAAGTATCTACGATTAATATGTATAAATATGTTTGTAAGGAATTGTATATAATATTTATTTCTTATATTAGTCTGTATTAGTATATAGTTTATTATTATATCTATTTATTATAGCATGTATGTATACATTCAGATATATTCATGTATATCCATATTTATTTTTAATTATATACATAAATTTTACAAATGTTTTCGATGAGGCAAAAGACTTTAAATGATAGACAAAATGTCTTCCTTAGAACAGGTGATAGCCTAGGGCAAGATATTTTGCAATACACCTACTATATCTTTATAACATATGCAGGAATTAAATAAATAAATTATTCCACCCCGCACTTTATTTTAATCACAAAAAAAGCCCCTTAACCGCCAAAATTGGGCCCCACTTGGATGTAAATTTTTTTAGCATGTAACATTATGTAGTATCGTTGCAGATCATTTCTAACATGAAAAAATATAAAATAGTAGGAATTAACATGCCAGGATAATTCACTCGACTTGTACCATCATTGAGTTCTTGTTTGTGCTATTCAACCTTTCCTGCAGAATGCTGCCGGACTGGCTGCGGCTGCTAATCCTTCAATATGACCCTCATTTTGCAAATCACCGCTGAAGAGGGCGCTAGCTTCGATGCCTGCCAAATGAATATTTAGATCAACCAGCCAGGATCAGTGGCAGTTCAAAACTAACCGGTGTGACTGCTCTACCATGCAAAAGAATAAAATCGAGATTCCACGGCATAAAAAAACAACTCATTTAATAAAACTTTATTTTATTGAGTACAAATAAATATTTTAACATAAAGGTCTACAGGGATCTCTTGCCTGCTGGAAGACTCAAAGAAAGGATATTTTGAAGGCAGAAATGAGCTTTTTACACAAACAAAACAAAATAAAGGCAAATCTTAAATTTAATAAACATGATTATTTTGACTACAAATTCAAATCACTCAGCGAAAAGCACTGCTATGTATGTAAAAGGAAAATGTATTTTATGAGCCTCCAAAAATAAATAAATGTGTCAATATTCATTAAAATAATAGGGGGTATAAATGGTATTTAGATTACAGTAGACCATGACCACATACTAATATATTTTAATTATATGAAAATATACAAACAGCATTGGTTTATAATTTGATGCCATCACGTGAATAACATTCCTTATGTTTTGTGAGGATTTTCTCGAATATGGATGGAAATTTCTAATAACTTTTTGAGAAATTCTGATTTAAGTTGTGAAGATTGAGGTATTTTATGTTTCACTAGAGAAGCTACTTCATAGAAAGTTACCATTTAAAATGTGTCCTAAAAACAGCGATATTAGACATACCTATATACACACCTATGTACCTACATAGACAATGTCAAATGAACTATGAGCGGATACACATGTGCTGTCACAAGTGCGATATTAAGAATGCGTCAGTCAACTGTGAATGGTCACAATCGATTAAACCGATTGCTGCCAAACAACCGCAACTGATAAGACATAATTTGAATGCTCAATGGCGACTGTAGTGAAACATAATAAATACCTCAACGGTTGCGGGCACCAATTACAATACAGCGCGATTGCCTTTTTTATGTCCCGTATTTATGGTTTAATCCTGCGTAATCAGTTCCTGTAGCTAGGCCGTATGGGCGGTATTCTGCGTTTCGCCACTTTTGTACCTCGCTAACACACTTTGTACAATTTTATTACGGACAATAAAATTTATAAATGCTAAAGTGCTTTTAGCTTGGGAAATGAAAACGTATGGTGGTAAAATTGTTCTCACAAATCAACCTTTATTGTATATGAACGCATTCACATCACGAAAAAGGGGAATAGTTAGTTGACTGAAGAAACGTTGCCGAACAAAATGAATGTTCAAAGATTTTGAAGTAGAGGTAAAGACATAATTATATATTTGAAAATTTACACTTGGCCTATACTGTATTATGAAAATGAAAAAAAAAAGAAAGTTTAATTCAGAACAATTAAGATTAATAAATATATTCAAGAACAGTACAGAGCTATTTATGCTTCCTATTAACATAATTAATACATTCAATTAGCCAACCTTAGATATCACAACTGAAGTGACACAATTTTGCAAAAAAGTTTCTATTTATATCTTCCTCCAGTGCGTTTTCATTAATCTACCAACTTCTGAAATTTGGATGTTAGTTTTCTACAAAATACATGTATGTTAATGTTTTAATTGCTCGTGATCATCCTCGATGAAACTTCAAATCATAGAAAAAACGAGATGTGCCATTGATGCAAATTTTAATTCGATCTGAAATGTGTATAACGCCAAAATGCAAGGGCACCAGTAGCCAATCGACATGCTCTTATAGAAATGCATATAAACGACCCCCATACTTTAAACAGAAATCTTGCGCAGGTTTAAGCAACATTGCCACAACCCCACGGCGCATCTCTTATTTCTGTGAACTGAGAGAAACGACTAAATATGCTTTAACAATATTCAAAAATTTTCATAGGTTAAACATTTAAAAAATTCATAACAAATGAGGGAACAAGAAAAAAATCTTAAAAATTTTTTACTAATAATTATTTTTAAAACATGCTAAGAACTTAAAATTAAAGTATGAATGAAAAATGAAAAATCTCAGAACAATAAATTCTGACTCATTGATTTAATAGTAATAATAATTACAGTAGAAACTCGATCACTTGCACAAAATGCACTTTTGAAATAAAAAACTTAGGTCACTGCTGCAACTTAGCAATTATTATTAAAATAAACTAAGAACTTTTCGGTTAAGATATAGTCACAAATGCATATTTATTTTGAAATCTGAAGCCGTAATCACTTTTTATTTTTATCCAAAATATAACCTTAGTCTATTTGTCTTAAAATACAGCTAAAACTAGAGTATTGTTATTGAATTTTAGAATAGGAGCCTCACATAAAACAAATTTGGATGTGGCCGTTCGGGTATGGTATGAGTGGACGACTAGCTCAAGCCCAGAACACATTTTGAGTTCTGTTTTTTTTGTTTTTTAAATTATCGTATTATTAGAATGCAGTTTTGATAGTTTTAATAGCACAACTATTTCTTTTCTCATCGTATTCTTTTAAATGTAATTAATATTTATGTATCAATAAATTATCACTGAAAAATCAATCCCTTAAGCACACATTTATGAACAAAACGCGGTCTCTAAAGCATGATAAATTTCACACCACGAATTGCAAGATTGAAAATAAAAGGCTAAATAAAGGCAAGAAGGGCCAATTGTTTATTCGAAAAACTATTTCAATAGCTAGCCACCGTGAGTGAAAAAACTGCATAATAAAGTCATTTTCTGACGATGGAATGCTCAAAGGTTTTGTTCAGCGTGTCACTTTTGTGGTGAGGCATACGGGTGATGATGATTTGTGATATTAGAATATCTGAATATATAAATCAAGTGAACTTTTAGTTGTATTTCTGGCCACATTCAACTCTAATAAACTAAACTACCACGAAAATCACTGACCGAAGTCAGGACTTTTGTGAAAGAATAGAGGACAAGCAAAAGGAATTGGTTTAGGATTTGTAATCCTTTTTAATGTGAAATTGATGTTTCGTGAGACAAGGAGGAGACTCGGCTGGACAACAAAAGGTTACGATCTACCAAATAGGATAAAGAATTTTTTGATAGTGATGGACGGCACTAAACCTCGATGGCTTTTTTGTAGATATTTCGGATATCCAACATAATTTCAGGCTTGTATCAGATCAAAAATCGCTATTTAATGGACTTATCACTTAGTTAAATATTTCATATGGATTTTACTGAGAATCAATTCTAGGAAATTGAGTCGTGTCTAATATATTCAATCAACCGGTACTGATCCCTGACAGTTAATCAAGTTTCTACTGTGATGACAAACAAAATACGAGTGCGTAGAAGGCGTTCCAGGCAGTAAGCCGTAACCGCTCATACTAAAGTCAAGCAAGTCAAAGAATAAAAGCAGTATGATACTAGGTAATTTTAATAAATTTACATAAAAAAAAATATTTAAAATCAATGAGTTAACGCTTTCTTTGCGTAGCTTTGAGTTTCTATGTATCTAAATGTCAGTTCGTAAGACTGCTTGTTTATAGTATTCTATAGTATTATACTTTATAGTATTATAAACAGTATTATACTTTAGTAATAATAGTTACAAGACTTTCATTGACTTGAACTAAAAATAATAATGTAAGCTTTTCAAGGAACAATAAAATAAAAATTCAAGGTCTCGTGTGATTTTTGCAAATGCATGCATGCGGGCACAATAATTACATAATTTACAAAATGTGTCAGTTGGTTACAACTTTTAGAAATTTGAGAAACTATAAAGATCATTGAGGTGAATGCAAAAGTTGAAAATGTATTACAATTGTCACAATTATCCATATTCTGAAGGGCACTGGAGCGAGATGATACCCGGGCTTAGAATACTTCTTTACTTAGAATACTTACATAGAGCCCAGCATATTAAATCTATTGTATTAAATGAAATGCCTTGAATTAAATTACATGGCTTTACTCAAGTCTATTAATTTACAAAGCTTGGCCTTTATAATTATAAGTAAACTTTACAATGGTATAACATTAAATTTAATTTACAAATAGTTGCGTATGATTTGACATTTGTAATAAGTGGTATGTTAGCGTTTTAAGCAAAAGATTAAATATATATGCTAATTTACTCATTTACTAAATTAAAAAAATATATGTTTGCGTTTCCACATAAGACAAATTGTAATATTTTGATGATAAATCGCCACTGCGTTTAAATTAACATCTCAAGCAATACTTTTTTGATTTAGAAATTTCTTGTGAGTGCGATAAGATTAGTTATAAAATCACACAATTAAAATCTTAATTGATGCTATAAAAAAAAAATAGCTCTGTGACCGCTATTTTTTTGTCAAAATGCATTTCGGCCAGCTTATTGATTACGACTGTAAAAAAAGTGCAATTAAACAATCAAACTGCTCATAACACTTTATATGAATCATATTCTGAGAAGAAAGCACAAAGGCGAAAAACTATATAATGCATCTTAACGATAAAAATCAGTCCAAATGTCTGGCCATATTAATAATATATCTATATTGATATAATTATATGTAATTTTTATAGGAATTTTATAAAATCCTCTCATAGAATAGGAGGTATGCTTGCGATCTTAACACTTTGTCCTCAGTGATCTCTTGCACTCTGCTATCAGACACGTAGTACCACTTACCGGGTGGAGGTTCTGCATCCTCTGAGAAGGATCTACTGCAAACGGCGCCCTCTCCCGATTCGTAGCCCGACAATTCTTCACTATCATCATCGACCGCATGTCCGTTACTCGTCTTCAGGCCATGGTTCCTAACATTGCTAGATTTGGGAATAAATCCCCAGCGCTGATTGTCGCTCTTGACGGGCGGTCTCACCTTTACGTACGCGACGTAATGACCGCCGTGCATACCCCCGGAGTGTTCCACAACACCGTACAGCGCATAAAGAAGTTTCGTCTGACCGGGCTGTACCGTTGGGTGTTTGAGCACCTTCTCCGAGCAGAAAGGTCTCAAATCTAAGATAGTTGGAAAGTTCACGTGCTTTGTCATCTTTCGAAACATGCAGCGTGGACCTATTTGGAAGCGCTTTAAGTGCAAAATCAAAATGGCAGGCGGGCTTGAAACAAGGAACCTTTTTGTAGCGTTAGTGTAGACGGTCTTGCCGTTTTCACCGTTTGTGTGTTTGGTACAGTTCTCACATCCAACCTTGTTGTTGCCCGTCATGAGTTCTAAGGCCGTGAACTGATTGAGGCATGACTGAATGCTACACTCGCCTTCGTCGCATTGGTATCGGGAGACCGTTGAACTTCGATATGAATGCGAGATGTCCTTTCGGTCCGATGAATCATTGTCGTTGTGATTCATATCGGATATGAAATTTGAAGGGTAAAGCGGCCTAGGCAAGGGGTCAGTTTTAATTTTCATTTGGTCGAATTTATTAGGGATGTCAAATGCGACGGGTTCCTTATTGTGAGGTCCGAAAATCATGGGTGCCGGACTCGCTTCTGGCACAGTTGAATCTCCTTCGCCCTCCCATATAAAGGACATTCTATTGGTCTGCGGACATCTGGCATCCGTCCCGGTCGAGACGTGCCGAGGGCTCGAAAGATCCATATTAATTTCGCTCGACAAGGAACTTTGGCTGCCGTCTTTACCATTTACGGGTGAGTCCGCATTGTTAACGGCATCCGAGGAGTTATTCTTGGTGACTTCCGGACTGGCGACGCCTGAGTCTGGATTTGAAATGCTTTCCGCCTGAAAAAGCGGTTTATATTCTAGGGGGATTGCAGTCATGGAGCAAACCTCAGATGCTATATCCATTGTATCTTTATTGTTCAGTTCCGGAGTGTGATCCGATTTGTCCTTAATTTCAGTTTCGATGGAACCAGTAGTACATACAGAGTCCGGAGGTACCATCTGAGAAATAAAGAAAAAAATATTTTGTTTATTTGCAAAAATATTAATGACATTAATCATTCTTCAGCTTACGAAAGGATTAAACTAAAAAAAAAATACCTGGCAAAAAATACTTCATATAAATATCTTCATAACCTGCACAATTTTGAATAGCTTATAAAATTCACTAGAATATGGTTTTATTACTAACTATATTAAAAAAAAAAAGAATTGCTTAGACACCTATAGCTATTACATAATATCAACTGCTACAATACATTGTTTATTAGTAGTAAATTATTTAACCAGATCCTGACGTCTTACACCTAGGCCATCTTTCCCTTAGATTGAACTCTTTCGCATTTGTACTTTTCGGACTGACAGACGGCCAAGGACATGTACCATGTTAACATCTAAAATTACTATAGTTTTACAAAAATATGCATGGAAATAAATACTTAACAAATTTAAAGTAACTTTAAAATGACAAAATATACATTCTTAGGTCTCCTGGACAGTTATTAAAAAATAGTTAGGCCCTTTATTTAGTTGAGGGACATCTCGATATGACAAGGCTGTAAATAAGATATTTCATATATAAAACAATAATAATATCCAACGATATCTGTCCTTGATTTCAGTAACGTACGTTCCCCTTCCTAAGACAGCTAAAAGGTGGGTCCCAAGATTGGAAATTTTTGTTAGATGGGTCGGAGGAACCCAGTCAACTTTGGGAACCGCTGCACTAGAGGAATGTTCAATAAAATATACATACTAGGAAAGAACAATACATTAATCAGGGCTGCTGCAACTAATCTGCCGCACTATCAACCTGCATTTGGAGAGACACTTTTAGTTTGTTTATTTCGTAACTGCAGAACAGCATATATTTTTAACGATTAGATAACATGAACCCGTTAGTCGGGCTTTGTCACGGGTCGGTAAGGCCCTGCAGGCTGCTTTAACGGTGCCTTTGGCACTCTGAATGAATCGCTTTACGACCATCTGTAGGCCTTTCAAGCCACCCTAAATTTGATTTTTCGTAATCGCTTCGATTTACCGCCTAAGAACACGTGCCTGCAGCACTCGAAAATTGAACTGAAAATTACACTAGACATTTTGAGAACAAAATGCACAAAGACACTTTCCTATTATGTTACCTAAATAATTCCTATATAATCTTCCATTCCCTATTTCACCCTTTTCGTATTTTTTTTTTAAAAGTAGCCTATGTACTTTTCCAGGGTTCAAAGACTTTCGCATTTAGAATATTGGCATAGTAATGAATATATAGTATATTGTCTGGATGATCGAAATCGGACCATAAATACAATTTAATGAAATACTTGACGCTCACACAACCCTACATATGTACTAACATTTTTATATAAAAATATAATTATTCCTACTATATTTAAAGTTAGCATAAAATACACATAAGATATACATAAAGTGGTACATTTTAACACATTCCATAATAGTTTAATAACGTGAACTATTTTATTAATATTGGTTTTACTGTAGTTTGAGGGAATTGAATAGTTGCTTCCCGATATGCTTTGCGGAATAGGTACACTGCATATTTTATTACACAGTGATTCGGGCTGTCTGTGACTACCCCCTAGCGCACTCCAATCTATAGTGTCCAAACCATTATATATATATTTATAATATTAGTTTATTTATTTTTGAATATATTTGCGTTCGCGGTAGTAAGCAGCTCTAACAAACATCTATATTAGCGGTCACCATAAAATGGCCTAATATTTTATAGGATATTACTACTAATGTAATATTCATACTTATATTATTTTTGATAAATACATGGTTGATGCAACCTCGCAACTCGTTAAATATATCACTCGAAAAAATAAATAAGTTTAGATTTCTGTTTATAATCTTTTATTATTTGACAACCCAGAACAATTTATTCGTAAACTGTTACCTTCTCAGAGTTATATCCTAAATGCAAGTGATACGATGCAAAGTTGACAGCGGTAGCCCCAGAAGACCCGTCCTCAATTTGAACGGCGGCCGGCTTAGGATTCTCCTCGAGGTTGTCCTCCACATCAGCATCAGATTGCTCCGAGGAAGTTTCTTTCTCTTGGCGTGAAGTCTCGCTGTCTGCGTTGCTCGGCGAGCCCTGGTCACCTGAGTGTTTCGAGGCTGATGCGCCTAACAATTAAAAAAACATATTATAGTGAATGCACCAAAAAGATTACCGAGTAAGCATATCTACACATATAAAAAAAATAACATTTTTTAGTTTGTGCACTAAAGGTAAAAGAATCAATCAAAAGCTCAAGATGATCCACATCGCCAGTGGTCTTTCGAAACTTATTTGTCAAATACTGTCCCAAAAGACCGATACTGTCCCATCTCTATTAAGTGCTCAAAAATATAGGAAAAAGAATAAACACTGATATCAATCAAGAGAACAAGCTAGGTTAGGTTTGAAACGGATATTGCAATTACTTTTTATATCTATTCCAATATGGCCCGATATTAACAGGTTTCTATAATATATTGTACGACTACTTTAAAATACTTTCCTCGAATTTACTTCAAGTACCGCTCTGGCAGAATCATTCCAAATCCGAATAAGGAAGACTGGTCAGTAGGGTGAACGTTGGTATTGTAAGGAATTATTAAACCCATTCTGATGGTCATGATTCTTCCAGTTTTTCTCCTGTATCCGCCGTTAACCCTATTAATATTAATGTCAATACTAATAATGAATAATGAATGTTAAGTCATTCCTACTATTTCACAATGGGCCTGACCTTGTTAATGATACACACCACCCAGACACAACAAATCATAAATGTCACCAAATATTGACCAACCTCGACTGTTTTTCTTGCGGGCGGCCTTCCTGGCAGCTTGCCTTTCCTTCTTTAGCTGATGTTTTGAAGGTTTGTCATCGTGGCCCCCGTTGCTGCCAAACATCAATTCCTCTAAAAAAAAAAAATGAAATTAATACACACCACAAAGAAATAGCAGCTTAATTAAATTTTAAATTTCAGATATTCATTCAAAAATTATATATTTAAAGAAAGCTTAGAATAAAATATTCAAGGTGAAAGATTCAACTGTCTTCAAGAGTTTGTTCAAGAGAGAGTAGATGACATTATTCAATTCGGTACAGAAGAATCAGTCTCCTGTTGCTAACCCTGTCAAAAAAAAAAATCCCCAAAACACCTGGCCTAAACAATTTAATACAATAAAAAAATGATATGTTACCATGTGCACCCTTCCGTCTGACAACTGCGGGGGGCTGCGGTCTATCTGCTGCAACAGGCAAAGACAGGTCGAGAAAATATTCCTCACGATCTGATGTATGGAAGCACTCCTGACACTCAAGAGTGGACACCAAAAAGCCACGGAATACCTAAAATGTTTTTAAAAATTAGCAATAACAAACATGGACCGTACGAAAATTTTAACAAGATATTTTAAATGTTAAAATGTTAAATTAGACTTATATGATAGATTGTAAGGGTACATGGAAATTATGAATTTGAACTTCAACAACAAAGCACTAAACATGTATGTTTTGCACATAAAAAATAAAATTGAATTATAATACTTATACAGGGTGGCCCAAGGTCAATCCCACAAATTTTTGGGGTGTTTAAGTTCCCTATTAAGAGTAAGAAATTATGTAACAAAATGCGAAAAATTTTCATCACCACATTTATTATTTTTGTAATAAAATTGGTGTAAATCGATCTTATCAATCGATAAATCAATATTATCTGTCGACCAATAGCATCCCTCTTACAACCCCAGAGAAGGGGAAAGGAGTTACCCCTTCTTCTTAGACCGACCTCTGTTCGACCAGTAACATCAGACAGCGATCATTTAACTCCACCCTAATGGGGCGTTACGAACAACGCGGCAGGGCAGTAACCTCGATCTTGAACGACCGCGGCCTACTGACCCAGTAACGTACTTATGACGACGGAGGAGCCATTGAAAAATATCTGTTTCACATGAGTTAGAATATTTTTTTAACATTTTTTTCCCGAATACCACAATGAATTTTGATATAGTTTCTTAACAAATAACACTAAGAATCGTAAGACCTATTAGCTGTTTTTTTAATGCGCGGAACCTTGGGACATCCTGTATATGATCCGTTTCTATTATTCTGTGTTTGAAGAATAGGCTGATGAAATAAAAAAATGAATTGATTTAAAACGAGTATAAGAATTTAATAAGTTATTTTAAATTTTTTATCTACTTGTTTTCAAATTCATTTTCTTGTTTTTTCTCACAAAGACTTCTGCGAAACCGCCAGAGATAACCTTTATTTTTTAATGTTTCTGATGCTAAGTAATATCTTCGGTTTCTGGAGTGAAAGAAGAGAACATATTACTCACAAAATGATCAATACTGACGAATGAGTTAAATAAAAAGACACCACAAAATACCAGAATTTGTGGTGTTAGCTATTAAAATGAATAGCCTCATATCATGAAGAAGAAAATATGTTGTATGCTGACATGGAAATAACAGAGGTCAGGCTTAACATTAAAGGGTTAAGGAGAAAAAGCATATGAAACGATTAAAAAGATTATTAAGAACACAATCATAAATACCTGCTCCGGGCGAAGCATCGTATCTGAAGCTTGATTTCCATAAAATTTAACCTTCTGTTTCATATCACCCTCAACCTTCGCTGGATGAACTTTGGTATTGAGTCCCAAATTCTCGAGGATTATTGTCTGGTAACGGCGTAAGTCTTCAGTTCTATTGGTGGGAAAGAAAAGGGTAATTTTTCACAGGTAAGGTAAGGTAAACAGATTTAAATTATGCTTGACGTTTTAATAGATACAATAATGAAATTGAACCAGCACTTTCTGGATAAAGTTCAACCTATCCAATACATTCTCAAAATTCAAAGAGATGAGATACATAGAGAGTAAAAAATACAGGTATTGTTCAATCATAATTCATAGCAAATTTATTTAAATAGTTCAGATATGACAAATAACATAAATAAAATAATAAATAAATAAAATAAATAATTTAGACATAAGATTTTTGAAAAAAGCAGCTTGCTCCATAATGATGTTAGAGAGCCGCCGAAAGGGCACTTAGAATAACGGTCACAGTTTGTTAGGGCCCATTGCGTATACCTCTGGATCTTGCTCCTTATTCAATAAAATATTATGATTAACTAACATAAATCATTCACAACACCAAGTAAAGACAATAATAACTACTATGATCTAGGTGATCTACAATTATTTTCCGATCTAATCAACTAACGTAAATGTTTGTGCTGAGTCAGAAGAAATGGTGATGATGAAGCGTTAAAAAATGGTACCGCGACCGATCTTTGTGCTGGTTCAATAGTCAATAGCTTTGACGACTAGACTATCGCGTTCTCCCGCGATCCAGTCATGTAATGCCGCTTTTTTATATACTGGGTGTATTTATACCCACTGATGCCCTTTGAAAGGATCAACAATCAAACATTAATCAATAAAAAATATTGAAAAAATGTTTCCCAATTATGAGAAAAATGAATTTGAAATAAAAAAAAAACGTTACAATGTTTGAGAAAGCGCTTGAAAGCATGGTGTGAGATCGGGCAGTGATAATTATTTTAGTATGAAAAATTATTGTATTTTTTCCCGTGAGACCGGTTTAGTTGTCAGTATAGATCAATCCCCTAAAAGGAAATTAGTGAATATAAATTCACCTGTATAATTTATTTACAAGTACTTATTTTATATGATCAATTCAAACTAAATTAGCTAGAAAATAGTATTAAGATGTTATATTTATATTGTCTCGTATTGAATTCTGATATGCAGGTACATTATAATAATAATATAATGTATGCTTCAATATTTCAAATTTTCATATTAACCACAGAACGAGCGGAGCGATTTAACACGACAGATCCAAGGAGTCTAAAGCTACAGAGAAGGAATTTGATGGTCACCAACCAGCAGCACCTGAGATGTTTTTCGCTTAAGATGTTTATAAAGAATAATTTGTTTTCCAGCCCATTAAATCGGTTTTCTCAGTCTGACAATGATTATTATTCAATAAAGTAACACGTAGGCATGTTCATTTTTAAGACTATTAATTATGTTAATATTTCATTATTAATTAATTAATATTAATTATGAATTAATCAATAATGTGGGCAAATAAGGATTATTACACCTAATATGGGCTATGTAAACCAAACCCACCTGACAGCTTCAAGAAGATGTCTGAGAAGCTCGTGAGAATCATGCTGATCGCCTCCTCCGAATTGCGGATGCTTTGATACCAATTCAGACAAAAGGCGAGACGGACTAAACACATCTGATCGCTCTGAAATTCAAACAATACTTATTTTTATATAATATATTTAAGGCAAAATGCACAATGCATTTTTATTTTTGTCTTAGCAACACTTAGGAAATACCTTACACCAGGTGTGCTCAAACGGTCGATCGTGGTGGGTGCTTTTTGAGTCGAACTCGAAAAAAATAATACGCACACTAATCATGTGCTTTAATTTTACACTTTTACATATCCATTGTTTTTATTTTTATCAACTTCATACATAAATCACTCATAAAATCATCTCATTTCACCATCATCCTTCATCGTAATCACAAATCCATTATTTTTATATTTTTTGTTAAAATATCATCCTTTCCTTATTTCATCTAATTAGATGGTTACATAATATTTGACAATATGTTACACTAAAGAGGACAGGTGAGAGTTAAAAATGCATTTTTATAAAACTCAGCGCTGGGTTTAAACCGACATCCTGCGCTCTCAAGTACAGGACCTCTTTAGAACCTTTATAAATATTATGCTATCCAGCAGTTAATCAAAAAATTAAAAAAATATTCAAAATTTTTCAATATTGTCAAAGATTTTGTCATTTATCTTTTCAGGCGATTTGCCGCTATTAAAAAACAATCATCAAATATAAGTCAAATAACTTTACAACTCAATTATACAATTATATATATTTAAAAAAAATATTTTTGTTTTTTAAAACTTTAAATTAGGAATAGGAATTTAGGAATTTTGACATGAGCACTTGTACTGAAAATTTGGGGATGTTTAAGTATACTCAACAATCAAAAACATCATAATACTCAACAATGAAAAAAATGACATAGGCACTTCTTTTTACTAAGCCACAGATATATACTTATACCTGCGCTACGATACACCCTACCTACCTAGACGACAATCCTGCATCAAAAATACTTACAACCCCTCATAGTCGATCGATCGGAGTCTAACGATATTGAGGTAGATCGCCATCAGTACAAGTTTAAGCACCCCTGCCTTACACAATTACAGCAATTTTTCACGACCGGTGCAAAAGATACCAAAATTATAAATTACAGCATTAAAAAAAATTGATACTAAAATATTAGTTATAATCATATTTTCTGAAAAATTGCTAAAGTGATGACTGACGATAGAGAAACCAGTGCGAGCACTGTAAAACTGTTTCCATGTAATAAAGTTTCAAAACAGTTTGGTTGAAACAGTCATCCTTCAAACTTAATAATAAAATTATAAATAAACAGCTTACTCAAGTTAAGTACTTGCATAATTGCGTTTCACTAGGATTGCATGTCATTGTATCTTTTAGAATTACCAAAAAAAATCTCTTTTTTTTTTCAGAGTGAAAGTATTTTAAGAAAATTTGGAAAAACAGATCACGTAAAGATGCCTTTTGCAACCAATCTACTGTTGCAATTTTGTAAAGTGTTTGCTGTCTTCAAATTGGTATCTTTTCGATGGTTTTAAGTTAATTGGAAAAAGTTAAAAAATGAGAAGTTGTTTACAAATTTGCAATATTTATTCTTATAGTTTATTTACGCGTGTAACTTTTTCAAAAGTTTTCCTTTCAGTTAATACCGAAATAATGTCAGTTAACAAAAATCGACGGTCACTGCCTTCTTTGGTACAGACGGCGTCTAGTTAAGAAGGCAGGGAACATCAGTGCAGTGGGTGCCGGTCGCTTGTTGGTTACATTAATTGCCATTGAACTGTTACAACTGTTCTGTAATGTATGTATTTTGGTGTATAAAAATAAATAAATAAAATAAATAATGAAGAGTAGTATAATGCGAGGAAAATGTTTAGTTTAGTGCAATATTAAAACATTGTGGTTTCTTTGGCTGTAGGTTTAAAAAATGTACTGAATTAATCAGCCAAATCAGTACATTTTTGATTTGTTTGCTGGCTCTTGGATATAAATTAGAGTTCTTACAGTTTGTTTTTATGAGTTTTTATGCTTTGATCCGCTATTTATTAAATTTTTACTTACAGTTGGTTGTAACTTTGTAGCTATAGGTAGATTAATAACTCGTAAGACCACCGTAAACTCACCATTCGATTGCAATTCACAGAGTGTCTCAGCAAGGACTCTTGCCAAGTTTCCCCAACCGCTCAGTTGACCTCGAATAGGAGGCATTTCAATGTCGGCACATGCACCCTCCCCGTTGCCACTATCAGTAGGGCCTGCATTGTTCGAAGACACCAATTTCAAATTGCCGCCCGGAAGGACAAACTTCTCTCCAGGCTCCTTCATCTCTTGCAGCACCGGCAGGAGATAGGGGGTCTGAACGAGGCACTGCATCACAGAGTTAAAGAAACAGGTATTGCCCAAATTGGACAAGCCCCTCACTCTTGGAAAATTGAGGATGGGCGCCTTCTCTTTTCCTTTGAAAGAAGAATCATTTGAAGTGGTGTTGGAGTCTGTGTAAGAATTGAACAGCGGTAGCCGATTGTAAGTCTCTTCGGGGGAATTTGCCGCTTGCTTTTTAAGGAATTCCACACACTCCTGAAGTTTCTTAGTGCTAGTAGGGCCAATTTCATTGTTGCAATTGTAGCAGTAAACGTCCCAGGTCGTCGTGTTCACAGTGATGGCGTGGCAATCTGAATGCGGCGTTTCGTAGTGATTCAAGGCGTGTTTATTGCGTGACCTGCCGCACAGCTGACTACCGCATCGCAAACACATCCAAAGGGTTAAGTCGAGCTCGTAATCCGGATCGTCTAGCTGCTGTGGCTTCTTCTCGCACTCTACGCATTTCTGCTCGAAGCACTTTATTCTTAACGCCCGCTTCACCTTCGCCAGGTCAAGGGCTTTCGATACATGCGGGCAAGACGATTTGGTGGATTCATCGCATGACTCTGATGACCCTTCGCAGTCGCCGTCGTTCTGCCTTTTTTTCTTCACCATATTGAATTGTGGTTCCTCGGTTCGAGTTTTATACGCAAAAAGCTTAGTATGTCACGTCGCTCTAGGAAATAAAGTGAATTAACATAATTAATTTGCACTTCACAAAGAATAGGTATTCAAGACTACAAAATTAAATGTCATCGCATGCAACTTTTCATATTATAAATTATACGGCGTGCAAAGTCTTCTCACAGATAGCTACGATATATTCAACACTTACTTGTCTAATTCGAAGAATCCGAACAAATCACAAAGATTGCATTTTTTTACATTTCTTATGAATATAAAAAGAATAGTGTGCCAGACGGACAAACGATTCCCACTCTCCAGTCCCAATACCAAAAGAAAAGAATAAAGAATAGAGTTGAAAATAGACTACAGAAAATTTAAAATATCACATTTCCAGCTAATATTTGATTCTTATAGTTATTTCACCACTATTTGAATATTTGATTTGAAGATATTTGATTCTGATATTTGTTATGATATTTGAAGAATATTTGATTCTTATATTATTTAGCTATGAGAAAATAGTTTAACTCCACCCTTATAAGAGATCGCGAAAACACCTTTTCATATTTATAAATAGTTTTTCATTTAATTGACCTTAAACGTCTTGGATGTGGATATTAACTTGCATGTCGATAAGGAAGATAATCTCATTATCGCGGGTTTTATAATGTTTTAGAGTTTTAAAAAAAATATACATTATTTTGAAAAGTAGTTACAGAAAACCTACAAAAAATGGTCAAAACGTGTGTCGTATTTATGTGAGTACGTAGTAGGATTTTTTTTAAAAGATTAAGCCAAAATAGCGAGTGTGTCTGAGCCACAAACCAACTAAGTAAAAGTAAACTGAAAAAATAGTATGTTAAATTTAAGCATTAAAAGTAAATTTTAATAAGCTCGCAGACTTAAGCATCCACCATAAGGTATAAATGGTTACCATGCTATACGCAAAAGCCAAGAGATCAGAGGATCAAATCCCAGCAAGAGGGTATTTTTGTATTCTACGTTTTTTTTTAAATTCCATATTGTCATTTAAACTTACATAATAAAATAAGTCTACTTCACACATTTAAATGTAACGACTAGCGTAATTCTGCTATAAAACTAATAAAGCATTTGATTCTATTATATTTATTTTTTGTATTTTTTTATCTCAGTTAACCCTTCAATATATCTGAAAAAAAACTTTATCGTAACTTTATATTCCCTCGCTATAAATAGTGCGCTAGTAAAAAATATTCAAAAAGAAATAAAATTTTAAAATACTTTTTACTAAACGAAGTTGTGATTTAACTGTAAAAATGGATACCATATTTCATCAGGCTTGAGATGACTTCTGTTAATACAAAAATTCACAGCATAAAAAAAGCATGATCTCACAAAAACTAACAAAACTTGGAAGTTAAATTCAAAATATCGCAGTTCCTTTTATGCCAGTATTCAAAGCTCAATTTCGAATAAGCCTTGGTTTTATCAAAAACATCTCGAGTTAAAATATCCACTTTGATCCGTCTGTTTTAACCACTGTTGTTTTCCGGCCCATTTTAACAGAACCAGAGATCGTCCATCTCACATGTGTGATTGTGGTGATGGCTTTAGAGACAGAGATCATTTTTTTTTTGACATAATATTCATTTTTTAAATTTTATCCCTGATTTCATGTCCCCTAAAATAAAACTTCCTGACAATTTATCACATTTGTAAGCATCAAATATTAAAAAAAATATAAAGTATTTTAAAATTCATCACCTCCTAACAAGCTTTCATTTTTTTTAATTTTTCCTATTCCTTTTTTTTACCATTTGGTCTTGTTTCTCGCTTCTGTAAATATATTTTTTTAGTTATAATTATTTTTTATTTCCTATCTGTTTAATTTGGCTTTTATTTTAGACTTTTTACTTTCGTATTTTTATAATTAAAAAAAGTTTTGTTACACAGCCGAAAGTTAAAGGTCAAATGAAGAAGAAAGAAGACTGACAGCATGTCATCAATTATTTCATTCCTCGTGAATCGCAATCGCTGCTTACTGCCCGTCGTTGCACCCTTCACAAATTTGTAACGTGGTTTCCTTTCTTGCAGTTTCTATTCTCTGTTATTTTTATTATCAAATATCGAAATGACGGCATCGATAAAAAAAAAGAAAGTATCAAAGAAAAACAAATCAGCATGGCGAAAACATGTGAACATACGAGATGTAGAAGATTATTTGGATGATCGGCGTTTGGAAGAGCGTTTGGGGTTAGTGTGAATTAATTTTTATCTATAAATAAATAAATTTTTTTAGCAGAAGATATTAAAGAATAATCGGGTTAAAAAAAAAATAATAATTACAAATATTATCTTTTGCTTCAAGTCATTATTTTTTTTTTTGTTAGGATTTTCCCTCACATAACAAATGACGAGCTTTTCGTGGTGGATACTCAGCCTGAAAATACTTTTGTCACAACAGAGAGCAGAAAGCAGGTAATTTAATATTTTGGTATGTTTTAAAACATAATCTGTAAAACTTATTAAAAAAATCTTCATATAAGTACCTAGCGTTTGGTAAGGGCGTGGTTTCCATAGAACATAATTCCTATAGTATAGGAATAGGTTAAACATTTTTAGTCCTTAAATATGGACTGAATTTGCATAATGTCATTCAGGTTCGGTGGTGCTGGTTTAATATAGTTAGGATCCCGACAGATTAGATGGACATTAGCCGTTATTGTTTGTTAAATATTAATCTTTTTCTTCACCTCAAAATAATTACATAATTTTTAATACTGAGTGTAATATACTTATCACTTATTTATTTTTTTTATCAATTATCATTAAGTACTGATAAAATTAACATACAACCTTCATCAGTAACTGTTTTTTATTGCAATTCGTTTTGTCATTCATAATTAATTTTATTTGTAGAAAAAACGGCTTGAATTGGCTAAAAAGGGACCCAGGTGCTATGAAATCCTTACACCCCATACGAAAGTTCCCGACCCTAGCGGAGAAAGAAATCATGTAAAACCAGTGGGCAGCAAGCCGGCTGATCTTTCCAGACTGTCGGAGAATCGAAAGACGGAGAAAGGCATTTACAAGAAAAGGCATGAAGTTGCTTCCAAGAACAGAGCATCTGCTAGATCAGACAGATTTATGAGGAGAAACGCTTTAAGTGATTTTGAAACTAATATTTGGAATGTCACAGGTAGTTGCATGATAACGTTTTTTTTTTAGTTTATTTAATATTTAAAAGGATTTACAATTTAAAAAATGATATTTTTCACAAAATTATTGTTATTTTTTATAAAATCCACCTATCTCAGAAACTGGAATTGACAAAATGGGTCGTATATTTTTCTCTGGATGTCATCCACATATTTTTTCCCAGTGTACTTATATGCAGTTCAGTGCACGCCATAAATAATTAAAAAAATAAATAATAAAAATAATTGAAATCTTAAAATAAATCTAATCTCAACTAAAATAAAATAATTCTAATATTTAAATAATTAAAAAAACAAAATATGTAACATTACTATTTTTAAATAGTTAATAGGAATATTTTACTATTTAAGAAATATTTATATTTACTTAGAAATATACTATAAAACTTTGAAGAAATTATATGAAAAAGCATGATTAAATTTCATCCCTGTATTTATATTTTTTTTTAACAAAATGTGTAATGCTATAATAATGTTATTTTCGAGTACGCGGCTGGGCACGCTTCGTGCAGCTCTCCCGCCTCCCTTTTCCTCTTCTTCCCTAAACTGGTCAGGCCGTTTGATTAGTACGTTATCAACTTACCGCCCCTTAGGAGTGGAGAGAGGTAGCTGAAAATGCATACACGCGGCAATAATAGAGCGCCCTTGAAACACAAACACGAATAGCACTTTGCACCACACTAACTTGGTCACATGAGGGACGAGGAGCCCACGTAGTAAAGCAAATTTGACACACGCTCAATGTTACCTACCAACTTCAATTTGGTCAAGTGTCGTAGTGAATCAACTAAAGAAAATCAGGAAATCTATTATTAGTAAACAGAGATCTCCCCATTGAATATTCTCAATGTCGAAAAATGACCTGGCCGGATTGGACCCACTGGGGATTCGAACCTGGGACCTCTGAATTTAGAGACAGGCGCTTATACCACTGTGCCACCAGGCCAAGAGAAAATTGAAACCAAAGGAATAATCATTTTTGTTTTCATAAGCGAATGTTCTATCTATACATCCTGTCGCTGATGTAACTTACTGATTGTAACTGATGTAACCTTACTCCACTCTCAGGTATGTTATCACAAAGTCTGCATGTTTCGGCGCTACAGCTTCTAAATATTTTTTCAGAAAATGCCAATAGTAACGGTGCTTTAGAATCGGACTGGGTGTCTAAGGAAGCTAAACTGAACACATTGGTGGCGGTGTGTGGACAGCGGCGCGGGCCTACACGCGCCCCTTCAGCCCGTTTACCCACTTCTAAGCTGCCCGCGATCATACCGCCGCACCCTGGAGCCAGTTACAATCCATCTTATCAGGTTTGTAAACAACATCATGACATTTTCATTTATATTATTTTTGAGTGACAAAATAAACGCCCATTTAAAATTAACAAAATGTGAGGTAGAAACAATGGTTATACAGTTTTGCTGTCAGGCGTTGTCCGCTGTCTCAAAGGATTCCATACACTGTACTCATTTATTCTAATTATTAATATTTTTTTTTACTACATGGGCCCGTAAAACATTAGAAGTCCACAGACGATTTAGTTCTCTTTTCGGTAAAACTATCAAGACTTCCATTTTTGACCGTGCATTCATTGGCACTAGTTGCTGGACAACTTTTGCAGGCAGGAATTTCGGTGGATGAAGATGTAGATTGAAAGGAATATTGCTTAAGTCGCAACAGCGGATGATATTTACAATGTTCTAAGTATTTTCACAAATATTTTTTCGTTCTGGAAACATGCAATAATTTAATAACTGAGAAATGCAAAAACAAATTAACTAAATTTACTACCCAAGTAGATAACCGAAAATTTACACATTTTGTTCATTAAAGATAAAAAACATTTTTATAAAAAAGATTTTAAATAGCCACGATTGAAACACGTTATATTATATTATTTTTACGTTTTGATTCCTTTAATTCCTAGGAGTTCCTAAGGATATCTGGGAACCAAATGGCAGAAGTCCCACGAAAGACACGGATGTCCCACGTGACTAGTTTATCCGAAGTAAACTGATTTAATTTTTAAAGAGTACTCAATATTTAGTTATTGGACCTGTTTCCTCTCCAAAATTGGAATTGAACAACCTAATTTTAGAACTGAATCTTTTTTACAATACACTAGTGACTGAGTAGAGGTTGGGCTCATCATAAAAGAGGGCATTGGAGACAGTTCGTAAAAGGTGCGCCTAAAAATTGACAGGTGGGACAACGGAAGCTGAGGGATTTTCAGCCTTCCATGTGGTTTAGGTCCAACACTCACTCGAATTTGAACCGTATTGTGAAAGTTGTTTTTTTTTTTGTTTTAATATTATTTTATTTGAATTTTTGCAGGACCACCGATCACTGCTGCAGGATGTGGCAGAGAAGGAAGGTAAAATCATAAAACAGGAGCAACATTTGAAGCGGGTGACCACTAAAATGTTTAAAAAAGTTAATCCAAAACAGAGAGATGTATGTACCTACTATTTATTTTTTGTTTATTTTATTTGAAGTATCAGATACCACTATAATATATTTAAAATAACAAGAACAAAGAACACATACAAAACACTGAGGACGATGAGTTAATAGTAGTTAATAATAAAATTCATACATTAACCTCTCTCTATTGACCGAGACGCTTCCGCACGCTTTATGCTTCCGCACGGATGCCTCCAGATGACATTTTCAAAAATGACACAAATACGGGCACTTAGTAAATGCTTATTTTAGAATAATTGTGTATGTTATTTGATAACCTGCGTTATTTTGAATAGTTTATAAAAAGTTCAAATTGCAAAATATAATATACTCAATAAAAAAAATATAAAGCGGTACCACCTATTTTTTATTTTTTACTTATATTCCTAGATATCATATAAACTATTTATAAGTATGATATATTTTTTTACCATAAAGAGAAATTTAAAAAAAAATACCCATAGATATTTGAGGGGAATTGCCGTTTAACTATTATTAAAAAAAGATATATATATCGTCGCTTTATAAATTATTATTCTACGTATTTATATAAAAAAAAAAATGAAGGTACGGTAAATAAATATTTTAAACATCTGTAAACATATTAACACAACATTTGAAACATTTTTAAACGTTTGTATTTTTTGTGCATTTTTGACAAATAAAGATATCTTTACAGTGGCGGTCAAAACGTTAATATATAGTTTTATTCTTTAATTTTAGGCCCAATGGCTGGACGAAATGTCTGTGGGCATTCCTAAGATAGACAAAGAGGAAGACAGTGGAAAGGCGCAGAACCATGATGAGAGTGACTCAGATTATAGGGCTCTTAATCCGCCAGTGCAGAACAAGAAAAAAACAACAGCGCAACGAAATAAACAGAAGGAGCACCGTGCCGAAATGGACCAGATACGCAGGGCTAAGCAGGAGAAGAAGAGAGCTGCACAAATATACAGGTATGTCACTATTTGACGTCTGATTCTGATTGATTGGAAATTTACTGTATATAGAACGGTCTCCAGCAAAAACCGTAATGTATCCGAATGAATGTCTAGTAACTAAAATATTTACGTGATCTACAGACTGCGAAAAATCGAAGTGGAGATCAACAAGAGTACCACAAAGATTGAGAATGCGAAGGTGATTCGCGACAAGAAGCGGGAAGAGTACGAGACAACTGGGGTGCACAAACTCAACGCACATAAGTTCGAAGAGCCCGGAGAAGATTTCATCATGGCATCTGAGCTCACTGGCAGCTTGCGCACACTCAAATTTGAAGGTATATTTTACCTTTAGGTCCATTGTACTATTTTTGCTTCCATAAACTATCGACTTTTCGGGGAGTTTTATTGGGATACCTATTTAAGGGAGCTTCCAAATGATTTATTTAATATGAATTAGTTCAACCCCGTACGTCAAGCGCAAACCATGCGTTGCCTCCCGATTGTTGAAGTACGTAGACCAAACAAAATATCCCACGCGGGACTGTCACTCGTTTTTTAGTTTAAATTATAATTTCTTATAATTGGCAAACAATATGTAAAAAAATATGAAAATGTTTGATTTTTATATAGTTTTTGTAAATAAAACTTGAATTATTTATCGTCAAATCCGTCAAAAACATTTTTCACATAGACAATCAAAAGTCAAAACCAAAATAAAATGAAAAAAAAAAACGATAGTCTATGCCTTTCATGAATTCAGGTATAACACGCATGCCACGCTTTTAAATATTAATAGAAATGCATTAAGACGGTAACGGTTTTACACAGAAATGGCACCTGTTTTATACGGTGATTACGGGACATACCATTTTCGGCGCTCTGTGTGTTAAATAATTTTACTATGGTTTGCTGCGGTAATGAAGGATCTGACTTTGATTGTTATTGGTGCATGTATATTTTGTATTTTTACAATTGGTCATATTTTCTGCATTAACAGTAAAATTATCTTAAATAGCAAAGTACAAAAATGTGTCATACCCACATTACAAAATATTTTATTGTCAATAATTTTGGACCTAAAATAATATTTACTACTATCATAATCCTTTTCGAGTATTGTATTTCAATAAGTAAGAGTAATTTAATGTACGCAAAATTAGAAAAAAATATTTATTTCTGCATTCATAGGAAACTTACTCCGCGAGAGGTATACGTCTATGCAGAGGCGTAATATTCTGCCACCATCTCGTCTCTTCGTCCGGAAGAAGACCAAAGGAAAGAAATACGTCAAACGGGAACACAAGATCCCGGAGGAAAAACTGCGAGGGGTTAAAACCAAAAGGAAAGCATAGAATTTTCTTTAAATCGATGTACGTGATTAGGATATTAACAATTGTAAATTAAAAACATCCAATAGGTTGACTTTGACAGATTCATACTGTTTTTAATTATTATTTTGTGATACAAATGTTTATAAAATTCTCTATTTAATTCCCAAAACTAAATTTGTTGATTGTGATATCTGTCAAATGTTGGTTTGGACTTTTACGTATGTAGAAACATTATACTAACACATTATACTAGTACATCTAATAATAAACGAATTTTTATTCCTAAATACATTATTTTATTCATGCTATATGAATTCAACATGAGCGGAATTTCACCCTAAATGTTAAAAATACTTTGCACATATATAAAATTTCATCCTGATCAGTTTACAAATGCATTTGAAAGACGTTCATGATTGACTTCAGATGTGAAAACTTTTATGGTATTGAGTGCATTGCACACATTATCCATGCACTCTGGAATAAAGAATATTTTAAGTGATTTTAGTCGCACATAATCTGTCATTTACAAAGAACATCACATGGTAACATGGCCGCCTCACGCTATACCACACTTTATTAAAACCCCCTCCCCTGAAATTTTAACTTGCTCTTGGCAGTTTTAAAACTCATTTTGAATAATCTGCGATTCAGCTGTGATCAAATGGAGCGTCGATTATCAAGGCAGCCGTTATTAAAAGAATCCAGAGTTCTTACAGAATTATCTCACAGCTGGACATATGAAGTTGTTAGAAAATCAGCCGCTCAACAGTGAGAAGGCATATTATGTCCCTTACTGTCTAAGAGAGTATTGAAGTTCCGCAACTAAGCTAAAAGTGGTTTTTGATGCATCCATAAAAACTAACTCTGGTTCATCGCTTAACGATGTCTTGTGTGCAGGCCCTAAAGTGCAACAAGACAGTCAAAATTATTTTTATGTTTAGGATACATCAAATTGTGTTAGTGTCAGACATGAAACAGATGTATCGATAGGTTCAGATTTCTCCAGGACATCAAGATTATGATAGCATTTTGTGGAATTGCGTGTGTCAAGAGTATAAACTTGTGACGGTTACAATGGTGTGAGCTCCTCGAATATTCCATATGTAAACTTGATGGCATTCTGGACTTTACCAGCAAAAATAAGTTGAACATTGGATAGAGATAACACATATATTATTTAATTTTCATTCCCACAACAAAGGCTTCTCGTAATAATATGTATGGATTAGTGTGAACACCTGTTAACCGACGAGGCTTTTCTAAGCATTTATAATATTGCATGCAGCGGCAATTCGCGATCGTAACTACTACACAAGATCGAGAAATTCGAGTATTCCCGAATATAAATAGCTTATGCCAAAATCTGCCACTTTACTATATGCCTTCTGTAGTCAACCTGAGATATTAAGAGGACTCAACCCAGTAATTTCTAGATTCTAGATATTGTAGTGTTGTGACTCTCGTATTTTTTATATGTAGAAGAAAAATAATACTGAATATTGTTTCATCTCCTAAATCTGGCTTATAAAGAATTAAAAATTTAAGTGTCTACTGTGTTTAAAAGTTAGGAGCCTCGAATAGTATGTATTTTTCCATACATTTTATCAAAATTTGACATATACAGGTGTATTTATTCACTGATGTCCTTTCAGGGGGTTGATATGGATCAATAAAAAAACATTGATCAGCAAAAAATATTGGAAAAATGTTTCCCCAATTATGAGAAAAACAAATTTGAAATTTCAGAGAAATTGTTTTAATGTTTGAGAAGGCGGTTTAACGCGAGATCGGGGAATGACCTTGCGCTCATGCGGTTCGCGAAGTTTTCGGTTTTATATAATTATTGTAGTATGACATTTTCTTTTTTCAAAATCATTATTTTTTTTCGTGAGACCACTTAAATTATTAATATAAATATATCAATAAAATAAAACTACAGTAGCATGGTTGATTTCATAAAGATGCATATTCAACAAAATTTTATAAAATACATTGATTCTGTTTTTTAATATCATCCTATAGTGTCCGAGTGTTTCTCTTTCTATAAGCTGTTAGATGAAATAGAATGATTAAGGACAAGTGCAAGCCAGAGAAGAGCTCTTATGGAAAAAGGCACATTAGTATAAAATTCAGATGTGAATGACATTGCTTTCCATTTAATTTTTTATCCTTTCTTCCAAAACTCTAAATGCAATTCGTAACATTAAAAAAAACTAATATGAAATCATTAATTAAATTATGATAAAACCTCTTTTACAAAAAATAAATAAAGTATTTTCTGTGATTTATAATTAGCCAAATTCCATATTATAATTATATTTCTTCTGCATCTTGTATTGAATGTCCAACTAAAAAAAATAAATTTATATAACGGAACGCGGTATTCATCGACAATGGACCTAGCTCGCAAAATTATACTTAACTAGTTTGCACGTTCGGATCACCCGGCTAAAAATTACACATATACATAAATAGGTTTCATTGGTGTTTGTTGGAGTCGGTAAAACGGACAAAGGAGTGTTTCTCCTTTTAGTCAATTAAATGCAGATTAAGGTAAAGTATTTAGTACATTGGAATCTCTATAAACTAACAGTGGCATTTAATAACCCAAACCCCAATACCAGAATATATTTTTCGAATTCGACTAATAGACACATCGATTGACAGGTACCAAAATAAGACTCTTTGAATTTGTATGTTCAGATGTATTTATTTAAATATTTTTTATTAATTTAAGTTGACAAGTACAGATTTAGGCTTATCAGCATAAGCTGCCAGCCTAAAACTAATAATAATAATAATTATTATTATTAAGTTAAGTACTTATGCTTATGATATTGAAAATATCATTTAATTGAGTTTCTGTCTGACTACATTAACCAAATTGAACTCTTGTCTGTCGTCCATCCATATTATATACCATATGTAAATTGTCAGCAAGTTGAATTCTTCATGTGAAGAGTAAAAAGAGCCAAAAAAATCATACTAAGAATCGGTAGCATTTTAAGTTCACAAAATCTACACAGTAGAAATATGGATTTGATGATCGTCGCTTTGGCAGTGACGTTTGCCTCAATTTCCTTTTGATGTTTCGAAACGACAAGGCTTAGCTTTGACCGTGAGGTTAGACCGGATCTACTAGAAATTATTCATACAATAAAAATAAGTTATAGAGAAACTATTCATACACAAAAAAATATATAAATGGTACTATATGTATAAACTTAAAATTTAACAGTCTCCGAGAAAATGTTTTTAAAATCACAACCATAAACAAAAAATGACTTTTAGCAAATTTGGTATAAAGTCCTTTGCATTTTTTTTTGTTATTATTGAGCAGGACCTGTATTGCTTAATGCTGAATAATAGAATTTTGAAGCACATAAAAACAAATAGCTATAAATTTGAGATTCTTCAATAAAAAAAAAACGTAAATTATTAATAAATTAAAAAACTCCCAACGCACAAACGGCTGAACAGATTATCTTGAATGATACGTAAGAATACTCTCGATGAAGTCGCCTTTAAAACAAAAAAAAAAAAATAAAATCGGTCCATACGTTTGGGAGCAACGATGCCACAGACACAAAACACGTTAAACTTATAACACCCTCCTATTTGCATCGACGGTTAAAAAATGAGATCAAACAGTAGTAAAATTATACTTTAGAGTATATAGGGACAAGTCAAATACTAAAAAAAAGAATTATTATTAACTAATCAGACCATAAATACACAGGGTCGTTTGACTGAGTGATGTAGATAAAATAGACTGCAAAATGAGTATATCTTGATGAGAACTATGAATACATGAATGAATGAGAATACATCTTGATACAATGTTACAAAACAACAATGGCTAGCAGAATTATGCATAGTCACGTTAGTTCACTGCTAAAGTGACAGTGCTTGCAATTTCTTATGGTTAACGGTTACTTATAAATTTAGCAGCACAAATTTATCAACTATGAGAAATTTAGCGCGTTAAAAACAATTTGTTTAAAGCAACAGAAGTTATAATTATTATCACATATTATAGTTAACTTAATAGGAGAAAAAACCTTACCAATATAATTTAGTTACTAATAACTAAAGTGATATCTTATACACAAACATTAAAAGTAAAAATAAGTAATTAATTTAAGTTTTTAGTTATTTACATACATAATAGTTGTTGAAATTATTTATCACAATTAAATTGTAGCATCTCAATGACACTGCTGTGGACATAACCTCGTTTCAATCCAAGTTACATAATATTACAGATCAATTAAGATGGTTGCTAATATAATTCATCACCCTCCTGCTTTAAGTTCCAACAATCCACTAAAATTTTAAAGTAAGTTCTTGAAAATTTGCTTAGACTGTCCTTCCTGAGTTGTAAGCAAGTTCCTCTAGGTTTTGGTCTGATATATAGGGTGATGATTTTAGAGGCGTGGTTTTCAAGAAGAGATAAAACGCATATAATTTAATGTTATGGCTAAGAATTTAGTTTTATTATAAAGATAAGGGTTTGCCATTATGTTTTAAAAATGATTTCGGGTAAGAGGCCCAATTTTCAACCACTTTTTGCAGCAAGTTGGGCCGTATGTCAGCAATAACGCGCCGAATATTCTCTTCCAATGCGTTAATCGTGTCCGGCTTATCTGCGTAGACAAGCGACTTCACATAACCCCACAAAAAATAGTCCAGCGGTGTTAAATCGCACGATCTTGGAGGCCACGCCACAGGCCCACGACGCGATTTTTACTTTATTTTAGAGTGATTTTAAAAAAAATTAGAGTGATTTTTTCTAAATTTGCACTATTTGCAAACGTTGTTCAGGAGTAAGTCTATTCATTATGAAATGACAAACCAAACTGAGCATAAATCAAGTGACAGCTGTCAAAAACACCAACTACGAAAAAAGTAGTGCCCGATTGAATACCATGCCTCTAAAAAAAACACCTAGATACCAATTTATGGTGTGATTGCGAAGCTAATTCTTCGATAGATTGAGACCATATACATAGGAATGGTTTTCAACAGATGCAACAAAGCGATTTAAAATAACAAAGAAATTATACTACAGCCTAAAATAAGCATATATTTATAGTATGTTTTTCGTTTCTGTGCATAGTTAAGTAAAATAGTCATATTAAGTAACAATACAAGCATAACAAGGTTAAAATTATGTGATGACAATGTTAAAGTCCCCAAAGCTTCCTACCTAGAAAAGGAATAATAATGATTTTTAACTCTGTGATTGTAATGTGTATAGAATTAATTCAATCCTATGATCGGTTATATTATTCATTATTGGATTGTTTTGAAAGTATAAAAACAAAAATGTGGAATGTCGTCACTTTCAATTATGTTAAATCGCTCGGTACATTCTTTAAAGTATAAATATTCGAAGGAGGATCAGACTTCACTTTCATTTAGAAGCGATATAAGCATCGTCACATTCCTATATCCAATCTAGCTCACGGAAAAAACGTTCAACGTGCGGCACACGCATCTTTGAAATTCGTAACATTAAATATTGAAAAGTAATCTTCGTGTATAAATCTAACTATACTCTCTATAGGGCATAAATACGAAGTGCTTTCACCGACTCGCAACTTACCGTCAGCCCTCAATTGATTTTGTAGCCGGATTAAGCTTTTACCCCTACAGAAGATTAATTTCTTTGTAACATCTTGGCCATTATAAACAACCCTGAAGTAGTAATCTCTTACGGCATCCATTTTCTTACTGTGCATATCCTTAACGTTTCTATATACTTCGATAATAAGTCTAGAGCCATAAAAAATATGCATCATCTGAATCTCAGACAAGCCCAGAGCGACACCGAGAAACTGTATGGTCTTATCGTGCCCGGAATACAGGACAAACTTCGGTTTGCCCTCCGATATCATGCGCAGCATATTCGTCACCATGTCCCTTATTAGACCGTAAGCCCGGAGTAAGCTCACCTTTTTCAAATTAATGCTTTTCGCGTACTGTCTCGTCTCCCATTCCATGTACGCAAATAAACCTGTGACATGTTCTTTCCGAAGGCAAACCTTCTCGAGATTATCTTTGGAGCTGTGATCAGTTTCAATCTTCTCGGCCTCCTCGTACTCGGCGGCCATTTCGAAGTCGTTGAAATTAAAATCAATGTCCACGTTCTGCTTTACAACAACGACATCATGATAATTCGGATCGTTGTTTTCGAACAACTTCTGTTGGTAGTAGTTCAATTTCTCTTTCTCCATTTGTGAATCGAAATCCGGCAGTTGGGTGTGCCTCTGTCGCTTGTCCTCATTTGGTATTTTATTAGAAAACTTGTCGACGTAATCAAAGTCCCCGGTCAGGAGCTTGCGATCGTTTGATTTCACTGACGGTTTGTAATAGTTGCTATTGAAGCGACTCCAGATCATCTTCCGTCTCTTGTTGAGCAGTTCGCTTTTCGACTTTTGATTTGCTTTTTTTTTGTGTTCATTCTTTACACTCTCTGTCGACTTGACGGTACAAGGCAGCGGCGAGTTGTGGCATAAATAAAGAAAAAGTGCATCTTTCAGGTAATGTGGATCGAAATTGTTCTGCGTCTGGAAGACGATCTTCGAAATTTGCTTTACGAGATCCTTAACTGCTGGATGGGAATCGAGGCGATAATGTCTTTCTTGTAAAAGGAGTCTGTGGAAACGGAAGATAGATTGAGAATATAATAAAAGCACAATTTATTTATCTTGCGGGTGTTTTTACATCGATTTATCAGTTTTTTAATTATGCTAATTTTTGAAACTTCTAATTCTCAAATTCATAAAGGAGTATAATTACTCAAGTGACATAATGAGAATAAATCAGAAATGGAGAGATTCGCCGAAGGGAAAGAGTGAAATAACATGCAAGCAACTACGTACCCTCTGTCGCTTTGGAAAAAGCCATTTCCGTGCTGACAAAGAAGAAGCTAAGTTTGTCACCTTGATTATTTATATTCCAAATCATAAAGTCGGACTTGTCCCTGCGTAATTCTCAAATATGTGTGTATTCTTTTTAAAGCTTAAAAAGAATACACACATATTCTGCACGCGTTCTGCAGAGGATTTTATTGCTGTAAAAGTGACGATCAAATATGCTAGCTTTAACAACTCCTGCTGAAAATGCTTCCTCGAGACAATTTTCATTTATAAAATCTATTAACTGGAAACATATAGAATACAAGCGTGTTCATTTATTGTGTTGTTCAAAAATTTGTTTGACAAAATAATTACTGAACTCAATTGAATTCATCTTTAGGATAATTCAAGTGATATTTTTGATAATTATTACTAAGCAGATAGAAAAATTGAAGTTTGAAAATTTCAGAAGATATTTATCGATTATTTGAATAAACACCCTTTTAAACCCATTTCCCAGTTTGAGCCCATCCAACATTTCTTCTCAATCTACGTGCAGAATTATTTTGCAAATAATTAGTATAAATATTATCAAATAAGAAATTAAAATATTCAATCAACTATCGAATTCTTTATACAGTATATAATATAATATTGTACAAATTATCTATTTTCGCAAATATTGTATGGAATATTTCAAGGAAAAAATTGATTTTGAAGACATTATAATTTCTCATTTCTCTATAAAAGTAAACTTTGCAAGATTACCTAAATTATTTATTTATTTATTTAACAGGTTTCCCCATGTACACATTTTAATTACAAATGCAAACAAACATGCAAATGAATTATAATACTAATAGAAAAAAATAACATTAAAAACCAAAAACAATAACAATACAAAACAAAAAATAACCAGAACTAATCAGGAAAAATACAAAGTAGCAACCTATAATTAAAAATATCTACACAATTAATTTTCTTACACAATATAGCGTACTACCGAATTAATTAACCGGTTTGTAAAAATTAACCTTCAAAACCTCTGTCAAAACCAAAACAGTGTCTCGCACGAACTGAAATTAGTTAGTGGAAACTTGTATTTAGCAAATTTGTACCGAGGCATGGCTTCTAAATCACATTGAAGATGCATATGTGTAAGCACATCCATATATGTTTTTCTCTTGATTTAGGTGTTATATGCGACAGAGGCATTTGAAGCCCCATAAGAAATCAAAAAGGATAAGCGAGATAGATATAGCCCTGACTAAATCGCTGACTATCGTGCGTATTTCCTTTGAATATTGCATATTTGATTTGACTACTCTTATCATTATTTCTGTAAAATATGTCAAACACACCTTATCTCCGAAACAAAGCATTTGACACATCATTCATCATATTTTTTTCTTATACAGATTCATAGATTCAGCCTTATTCATTTGGCAGTGGCCATTTCGAACATCCTGTATAGAGATTCAATTTAATGGTACTCACTTCATATACTTGTCAGCTGAAGGACAAGCGCAGTCAGCGAAGCAGAACGCGAGATTGTGCGATTCCATTATTTTGACGGCGCCTATATTACCCCCTGTGGGTGCCGAAGTAAGTAACGCTGGCGCGACATTCTCGGGCATAAGCGGCGGTAGGGCCGCCCATAAAAGTGCCAGAGCCGATTGAAATGTTCGCCTGTAGCGAGTGCAGTGCACCAACAGATCCCCGTCGGCGATGATGCTCATCGTTTTCGCTGAAAAAAAAAACATTTTATTTTTTTATGTTTTGATCACTAACAGGCAGGACATAAATTCCATTAAAGCTTTCAGGGCACTTCTCTAATAATCAATACAAAAATATAATTTTGTGAATATTGCATTTATATAATGATGAATGTGAAAGTTAAAAATCAATTAATATATAAATTAGTTTAAGCAGGTTGGTTCTTGCTTGATGATGCATATGAACTAACACAATATTGTATTTTATATTGTTAAAATGGCGAATCAAAATTTCACTCAACATCAAACAAACTTAAAATTTTAAAAAAAAGTGTTTATGGTTACAAGAAGAAGAGTATAATTAAAATTTTCGACTTTAAACCTTATTCATTTTTATGATACTTTAAATCCTAGAAATACTACTAATTACTAAGACCAACGTCTACTAAGTACTAGACGTAAAAGTTTGGTACTAATGTCCACGAACTAATAATTACCCGAACATGGTGTATACCACAGACCATTTGATTTGGGTAGGAGAATGAGACCATGACAAATTTATCATTTGCTGCCAGCTGAAAAACAGATCTCTGTCCGACAGCAATCCGGTATCTGAGTTGAGGTAGGGGCTATTCTACCTAATTCAACTGTTCTGTGGTGTCAAAGTATGTGTCGAGAGTGGAATTTTCCTACAATATCCTAATTTAAAAGCAGTCAATATATGCATACCATTGGTTTTCTTTAAGTCAGCTGAAAATTTGTAGTCCCATCCGAGTTTGGCAGCATAAGCTTGGTTTATTAGAAGTCCTGTTAATAATTATTAAAATATAAATAGTTTATTTTTAAATTATGCTTCTTTTACTAGAATTATATATTAAAGTGATAAAATACAACTCGGGTGATCACATTACGTATATCAATGTTAATTACTTGCTCCTAGTAGTTGCCGATGAGTTCTAGGATAATGCAATTAAATATATAACAAATAAAGAAATATTAACTAATAAGTTATAATTTTTTTATAATAAAAATAACCTTTTTCTTTCTTGTGGATATGCTAGGCAATGCAATCTTTACGTGGGTTAACATATGTAATATCTGGAGGGTTAATCAGTGACAAACCACAATGTGTAGTAACAATATACATAATGTCCTAAGACTATACTATATTATTATAAATATCAAATAAATGTATTAAATATCTAAAAATTTGCAACGACCATCTCTCTGAAATTCTGGTAATGTTATTACATTATATCTCTACAGGGCTGATCTACTATCAGTTGAAATAAATGACACAAAAAAGAAAGTAAAAAAAAATATAGGTCGATACTGTCATATCTCTATTTATATTATTGTGTTAACAGACAGAAAGTATAGCTTAAGGGGTCTATTTCTGTTTCAGCTACTGAGATAGTTGCTGATCAAGACAGTTCTTGAATTGGTTGATGTTGTTTGCGTTTGAACAACCGAATCCTGCAGTTGAATCCACGAGTTCACCACTTTATTGCCAATCATATGTTTTCTA
Source organism: Neomicropteryx cornuta (assembly GCA_020383195.1). NCBI lineage: Eukaryota > Metazoa > Arthropoda > Insecta > Lepidoptera > Micropterigidae > Neomicropteryx > Neomicropteryx cornuta. Next base: position 1,852,772 of record JAHKQU010000030.1, read on the forward strand.
GGATTCGTTTGAATGCATAGGCATCTAGAAAATAAATATTTTACATACCTGTAAGTAAAAGCTGCTCAACTCCCACAAATGTCAATTGTCCGAGGTGACATGGAGAGGTACGACGGCCCCACAAATCGGTTGTTTGGAAAGTCTTTTGAGGTAAAACGGGGAAGCCATGGAAGGGACCCTGTGATTGCGACCATGGCATTCGACCGGTTGCCGTTGCATTTTCCATCCATTCTACATATCTACAATTAGATAATTTCCAAAATTATTTCTAGATACACGAAAAAGTCTGCAGGCGAATAACTAATACCAGGAAAAACAAACCAGAATTAAACTTTTGTCAATCTTCAGATAATAATCAATTCTATAATATTAATTAGTATAATGTTTTGATTACCACATGTGGTCCAAGATATTAGAAAACTTGGATTAGGCAAGTGGTGCGAGATTGTTGGCTTGAACTTAGCCATATTGACAACTCTTCGAGGGAAGTTTGCTGCTTTGGTTGTCAAGAAGCATTCCCCTCACAGCCACGCTTGCTTTTTCCTAGCCTTTCGGCTAGGATGGTTTTCGGACTGAAAACTTCTTAAGACAATATTATAGGCTTTTTAAAGTGAACTTCTACTTAGACTGTATTAATTACGTTAGTATGAAACTTACTTTTGTAATGTTTCTGTTGGTTTAGCGGAGTTGCAATCGACCTTGTCATGATCCCTTACATGGTTTAGGGGCCCCCTGTCGCCGTGCCGTATCACCACGAGAACACCTTGCAAGTGCCACTTATCATCCATTGATAGACCTTGTGTGAAAGGAAATAAAAATTTTAATATTACACCCAAAAGATAATAATAAAACATTAGTACAATGAGACGCTTCATATCACGGAGACAACAAAGGAGTTTAAATTGCACTGAAACTTCTTAACTTTTTGAACATAACTGAATAAAAGTTATGTTATAATATATATCTATATTTTTATCAACAACAAACCGCGAACCGCAGTGGAACTTCAAAATTTATGATATCAGCATCTTGAAGCATATACATTTTAGAATACCTAAGTATATGATTCATCCTAAATAGTTTCGCCAAACGTCTTTACATAAAAATATATGACTTACCTCATTTTCTTGTGATGTTGACATGTCGAAACAATGGACGATATTGTCGTGATTACGTAAAATAAAAACATTTGTTGCACACCGATGCAAAAAAAATACTTTCTCAATATGTTTGCGTAATATTATAAAAAATCATAGCTTGTGCTAAAATACGAATCCTAAAATAAATCGAAAACACAGCAAAATTCTACACTGAAAAGAAATTGAACACACTGAAAGAAAAATAATGAAATTACATGCTATAGGATTGGAAGAGATTTGGCATTTTTTTCTGACGTTTCAAAACGACAATAAACTTGTTTTCTTCTAAAATCGGGTGTAGAATTTAATGGGGACTTTAATGGAGTTGAAAAAAAACAAGACCGATGCTGCCATAATTAAAATAAAAAAAACCAAATGGCCGGTACCCAATTACACAGTATCACGATAGGTTTCTTGCGCCGCTGTACCACGGCATCAACGCCAGTTAAGGGGTTTTGTAGTTACAAGTATGAAAGTTTAGTGGTAGCTCGTTATCAGACGGTAGGCCAGTACCGCTGAGGCAGTTTTTGCCCTTCTAATAATTACTTTTGTGAGTACAACGTAGATTCTCGGCCGAGTGCACGCTTATAATGGAAGGTTGCTATAACGTCCTATGTGCAAAAAATATACTTTTTTAGACATTGACATTTTGTTATATCACTATGATTTATGATTTATGTAGGTAGTTACAATATACACGGTGAGTCCCGCTACAGAGTTACTACCTAAATCAGCGCAAACGCGAAACTGAACATGAGTTGGGTATCAGGCATTAATGGGTATGTCTGAAGAAGCCAGGTTTGGCTTTTATACTGTATCCGAAGGCACTGTTTAAGCCCATCTGGAGGTCGCAGGTAGCTAACTTTACAATACTCGTAGCATGAATTACTATTCATTCATTCAATATTGTTGTTGGAAGTTACCTTCTGCCTCTGGTTGTATTTGTTCAGGAGGATTGCAGTAAGTCGATATAATCCTCTTCATTTTATTGTCGCGCTTGAACATGTGGTGGTCGTCCTGCTTATCCAATCCCTGCTTTGGCAACATTAGACTCTCTTCGTTAGACATGTACTTGTACATTCCTAGGAAGAAATCACAAAGAATTAGTTATATACCATGTAGCAGATTTTTTTTTCTTAAATAAGTTTAAAATATTTATTATTCCAATCTCACAGATACCACACATACCGGCAACCAAAAGAAAGATCCACACGCTCATAACCAAGTAACAGTAAAGTGCTCTGTGTTGAGATGTAAATTTTAACATTTCAACGAGCATAGTGGTAAACGAGATAACTCGGTATTTTATATGATAGGGTTGTCAAGGCACGTTTATTCTAATTTGTTTTCTATGAGGCTGATGAGCTCTAAATAAAACCGGCATTTTAAACATGAAAAACGCCTGTAATGCTCGTTTATAACACCGTAATTATTTATAAACAATTAGCAAACTGTCAAATTGACATTTTGTATTCTTCTTCTTAAAAATGGATATTTTAAGATTTAAGCTGTCATTCTATTATCAATTTTTTAATCAACATAATTTTTTGAATGTGATATTTTTAGATGATTTTGATTTTATGCATTTTACACATTTTACGTGATTTGGATTTTAATATGTGTTTGTATTTATCTAAAACATGGACCAATTTTCCCGCTAAAATAACTTATTATTTGACATATTTTCTTTCAGTTCTTTCTAACACATCCGTGTGTAGTGAATTTAGCAACTATTTAAGTAATTTTATCTGTTCAGCTACTTGGTCTGTATTTTACTATGATGACCCATTTAAGAGATCGTTATTTATAACAACCTTAAAGACCAGGGTACCGGTCCATAAGCGCTGCACCGGGAAACCGATTTACACTGCTTATAGGATATGATTATAAATATGTGGTTTCAGAAGTTTTATTCCAGCATATAAATGTTGTCAGTATTCGAAATTTGTTGAATTTAAACTAATGTGTTTATATTATCCTATTTCAAAATATATGTGTTCGCTGGAGCCATTTGTGGAAGATATGTTTTGTCCAGCAGGTATCACTAACGATCTTTTAAAACATCTGAGGGTGAAAAATGCACCACACCAAGTACGCCACTTTGCGTCGAGTACATTTCTCGCATATCATACGTCTCGTTTGCTCGCATGGCGAGAAAGCGAGACATGGGAGAGTGTTGCGGCGGGGGGAATCTACCTGTCGGGTTTTTAGGACGATTCATATAACATGCCATATCTATAAGTTTTAAAAGATCGTTGGATATCACATAGATATAACATATTTTTATTATGACAGATAACGTTTGTCCCCGTTCCCCGAGCGGCAAATAGCACCATCTGTAATTTATGAATTTCGCGAATAGTCTTAAACTGATGGCAACGCGCGGGTAAACTAAATAAATTATAATATTGTTGACAAACTCAAATCAAATCAAATTCAAATTCAATGTCGCTTTCGCGACCTTTATTTCATATCTTTTAAGTAGCAGTTTACATGTTCTGGAAAAGCCTACCGACTCGTCTACCAGATACTCACTCGTATAGACATTATATCTAGTAACATGTTACTTAATGATTATTATTATATTTTTTTTATTATTACATACCTTAACCTATTGATAAAAACATTACATTAACAATAAGTATGAGTTGAAGAACATAAGTATAATTTTAGATCTTTTTTTACATCACTAATTTTTGGTAATTTCTTAATTTCTAGGGGTACCTTTTTCAATAATCGTGCCAGCACAACTTTAATTTGTCTTTCTCCATATACATTTTTGAATTTTGGTATAATAAGTATTTGTGAAGCTAATTGCCTTGTCGAGTACTTATGTGAAAAAGACTCTTTGAATTCTTCACGTGAGAAATACTCCATAAATATTCTATAATTAAACAATTGAAATAACGTGAACACCTTGCAGAATTCAAAGAGCCCTCCGACATAATTGCGATAGTGAAGTGTACAACATTTTTATTGGAATACTGAGAAGAAGAAAATATTAAGTTATTATTGATAAAATCACATTACGTTGCATGCTGTCATTGTTTGTGCTTGTTTGAACAAGTTTGAGTTTGTACTATGTAGATTTCATATTTTAATTTGTTAACTTACTTTTTAAACAAATTATTTTCATGTTGTAATTTGTGCTGTTGTGTTTCCACTTACTCCACACTTGGAATTCGCCACACTTTATTAAAATGCCTCCTGCAAACCTCGATGTCACTGTTTTTATACTAGACATTGGATATTCTGAGTCGGAAACTCATTCAGAAGAGGATTTCTTTGAGAAGGCCCGGTCTTGTATTATACGAATATTAGAAAGAAAAATATTTAGTCGACCCGATGACTTAGTTGCGCTAATTCTCATGGGAACAAATGAAACAAATAACGACTTGGCGACAAATCATGAAGGTTTGTTCAGAAGTTTATTTTCAAGTTGTAGCTTCATTAACGGTTTTAAATAATATATATAATCCAATGAAAATAACAGATCTACTATGTTATACAATTTATTATTATTATTATTAGTTTTAGTCAGGCAGCATATGCTAATAAGCCTAAATTTGCACTTGTATCGTCTCTGATAAACTTGTCTAGGTATATTTTCTAGGTGTCTAGGTACAATGGTATCTTTTTTGATTTGTGCAAAATATATGAATAATACTTTTTGTATTTCATAACTTTTGTCAGTGACTATGATATTACAATATTGTTACAAAAACAAAAAGCACACAAAAAAAAAATTAACATGTGATTTCCTGTTAGAGCAGGTAGGAATTGTGATGATAAATACGCCAATACTAATGATGACAAACAACATGTATTTGACCACTCATTAAGTTACAGTAGAATACAGAAAAGAATAAGATATTGTAAACGAGAAGAGTTGCTGGCGATTGGCATGGCAGGCCGAATGAATGGACAGAGAGCGAGCGAGGGGGCGAGCGACTAGAGTGCAGACATCACTGCTGTAATGTAACTAATCCGCCGGGCGCAAATTTGCAAACTCCAACATAGAGAAAATATTTTTAAACATAACTTTTTTATTATTTCATATTTTAAAATCCTCGCTCCATCACAACCTTATATTTTTCATGTAGATTCGATTTAAACTTTAAAATTTTAAAATCGTTGGTGAAATCATTGAGATCTGACATCACAAACATTTCGCTATTGGAGTCGATCCAGGGGCACTCCGATTATAAAAAGTTGATTATTTACAATGATGGTTAAACTACACTCACAGAGCCAATCAAATTAATTGTTTAAATATGTGTTTATTATTTAAACTTTCAAAAATATAATAGTAATGTGAATATATATTTATATATATATTATAGTTAAATAAAGAAACTTTCATTTTCCTTTTCCTTTGTGAGATATCCATACTTAAAGTTAGTTCAATTTTGCTTTAATTAAATTAAAACATGGTCGCATTGAAATTATTCTAAACAAAGATACTACAATATAACCTTAGTATTAGGTATTAATTGTGCGCTTGATAATAACGGGTCAACTTGGAGGTAATGCAGCCAGGGTGGGGACACTGGCATGCCTATTTCGTCCGATGTCATTGAGGAGGAAATTTTATTATTATTGTTTGTTGAGCAAGCAGCTATTTAGCTGATATGCTCATATCTTATTCACAGTTACTAGCGATTTGCCTGATTCAAGAAATTTATCAAGGCGGTTCTTGAACTGGTTTACACTTATAGCTTCCACCAGTTCCTGTGGTAGCCGATTCCAATTATCCACAACTCTATTGGAGATAAAATTCTTCCTAGGATTAGTGGAACAAAGAGATTTAGATAACTTCATTGAATGGCCGCGAAGTTGCGTGTTTTGGTTAAACATGAATATGTTTCTATATGTGGTTTTCTATTTAGTTTAATTTATTTACTGTTGTTACTTTATCCTTTGCGCAATAAATAGTTTTAATCAAATAAACGACAGAGGTAATGTTCAATAAACTAAAAAAAATATTACTTAATATGTTGCCATTTAGAAAAAATGTCAGAATAGTTGCCAGACACAAAAATATATTTTTAAAATTTTGCTTGATCCATATAATTTACAAGGCTTAGTATAATAAAGGCATCTTAAGTCAAATATTATTAATAATACTAAATAATAATAAAACACACTAATGTTTTTTTTAAAATAATATTGCCACTGAAAATAATCTTTAAGGTAGTTTTCAATGGTATGAGGAATAAGACTAAAATAAAAAAAATCAACAACACAGGTAAATTATTTGTTTAGTTTTGAAAGTAAGAAACACGTAATTAAGTTACAAATATTTTAAAATGAGACCGACCTAGATACGCACTATCGACACTGACAAACTCTGTAAACCTTGAATCATAAAATCCCTCCCGTCTTGATCTCTTACAAATTATATTCCATAAAACAATGACGGTTGTTTCAGATCTGTATGTGAACATCAGCCAGGCAACGGCACTAGCCAAACCCGACTGGACCCTTATACGCAATCTCAGAGACAAAGTCAAGCCAACAAACATTAAAGCCGATTGGTTCGACTCACTAATAGTCGCGGTCAACTTTATTACAACCGAAGCGAGCGGGAAGAAAGTTTCTCAGAAACAAATCGCTCTCGTGTCGGATCTCAAAAAGGCACCGGAGATAGACGATGAAAAGTTGGAAATGTTTATCGATGGGCTGAAAAATGAAAAAATTACACTGAACATTATCGGGCCTGAGATTCAGCTCGATGACGAAGATGTTGACGATGATGACAACAGAGATCATAAAAAGAATCAAAAACTGGAATCTAGAAGTGAAAGCGTTGCAAAGAAGTTACTCGAGGGAACAGATGGTAAGCCATTTTCTTAATTACAAACAATGACCTGGTGGTGCAATACATTCAGAATCAGAGCTGTGTTCAAATCTCCATATGCTTATATTGAATTTCTTCGAACTAAGGAAGATACTAACATCCATACATCGGTTCATTTCCACAACACATGGATAAATTTCCAAAACACAACACAAAATTAGTATTTTTGTATAAATTATTTTATTACTATGATTCATATTACTTGAATTTTATCAAAAACGGTCTATTACTATAAATCATACGATTACTACACATACTACTACTATATACATCATACACATTTTACATAATATGTAAAATATGATAGCTACATTTATGTTAGACCGAAAAAAATACAAATACCTAATAGTTTTAGTTTACAGAAATTGTAGTTCAACATTTGTTGTCAAAATCACATATACCTATGTTCTTTATTTTCAAAATAAAACCACACATAAATCCATATTTATTATTCCGTTGCTCAAATAATAATAAAGGTTAAATTAAATATTTTTAGGTTTATAAAATGTTTATAACAATCGCTAAGTATGTATATTAAAACTATAAACAAACCAGAAAATGTGGTTCAAATGTGAAAGAGTTCTCAGCGATTTCAAAAAAGTAAAATAAGTGGTTTTTGTTCCTGACTTCATTTTTATAACTTCAAAGAGTATAAAATTGCTGGTACTGCTTTCGCACTGCGCCATCGGTCAATCTTTAAACGAACTTTGTTTACAGGCATAATCAGCAGCTTTGAAGACGCCTTCTCTCAATTCATGTTCTACAAGAGAAAAGCCGTAAATCCTTCCGCGTGGAATGTGGATTTGACTATTGGTCCTGAGATAAAAATCCCCGTATCGGCGTACGGTCGAATAAAACCCGAAACGCCGATAAAATCGTGGAAAACTGGCTACAAAAACCCTGAAACTAATGCCATCAGCAGCGATTTCACAGTCGAAAAGATAACCAAAATTATTAAAGAAAACGATAACACGTCTATTGTTCCCGAAGGGGACGTTATAACGGGGTACAAATATGGTAAAACTGTCATTCCTTACTCTGAAATTGATCAGAGCGTCATGGGTTACAATGCTGGCCCCAAGTGCTTGAGCATGTACGGTTTTACAAAAAAAGAAAATGTATCATGGAATGATCTAGGTGGCCAAGGTTTGTATAGTTTTTTAAAATATCATAAAACATTACAGAAGTTTTAATTTTTTGCTTTAACAAAACCCTAATTATTGTCTGAGGCCACTTCTCGAAGAGCTGTTGTATGTTTTGGGTCATCAATCATGCTATTTCACAGTAGAGTTTAACTTGATGAGATGCGATATTTTCAAACAAAAACAAAATAATAAACCAATTTCTCAATTCAGTCATTTAGCTATTTAGTTTTGGTAAAATGTGTGGAAAAATACAGTTTTTTCGAGGCTCTCAACTTTTAGATATGATATTTATACTGTTTTCGTTCTATATAACTCTATTATGAGATAAAAGATATCCAGTATTTTTTTTCTGTCTAACACTACAATTTTCTTATGAAGAAATCACCGAGTTCCGTACTCTTAAATTGGTGTTTAATAAAGGATATGTAACTTTTTTTGAATTTGTTGCTATCTCAACAATTTAAGAAGTGCATTTTAATGAGTTGTGATAAATTTGTAGGGACATATTACATTTATGGCCAAAAGAATAATATCAACGCTCAAATAGCGCTTAAAGCTTTAATTACCGCAATGGACCAGTTAGGACTAATTGGAATTGCAAGGAGAGTGTACAATAATGGGAATGCTCCTTCAATGTTTGCATTGTTCCCAGTTATTGAAAGTGAAACTGAGAATGAAAAGGGCTATAAGTAAGTATAAGAATATATATTATTTACATCATAATCATTGTCCATATAGTAGAATTTATTTCTTTTGAATCTATCGGTTTATTATATATTGGTAGAAGCAGAGTATCATAAAATTCACGGAAGGACTAATCACTTTATTGCTTTTGGCCATTGTTAGTTCATCGGTGACTCGGGCAGGTTAGAAGTCAATCAGCACAACCAAATTAAGAGCATTACATAATAACACAATACGTTTACAAAGAAGATAATTAGGTAGACTTTACAAACCGGTCAAGAGCGAGAGTCGGGCTCGCTCTTACGGGGTTCCGTACCAGAACTCTATGAACAAAAACAGTGGGTCGACCGAATTTAATTTTTCCCTAAACCCTATGGGAAAATATGATTCGTCGGCTAGGTTTGTCTAAAAGACAAAAATAATTACTGTAGGTCATCCTGATAATCATATAAGATAAGATAATTTATTTTCCGAGATTAACTTATACAGGAAATAAAAACAAAATTTAGAAAAATATAATTAAAACTTACCATTGCTAGTTTTATTGTAGGCTATTAACATTTTGAAGTACATTAATGTGGTGTTTCTCTTATGGTTTAGTCGGCGTAAGCCAAAAGCAGTTTTTTAGACTTTTGTTTTCTAAACATATTTATTTTTCAGCGACTATTAGGCTGACAAAAAAAACCATCAGTTTTCTCTGTATCTTTGACTCGATACCTACGAACCCTGATAATAATGACATTTTAGTTTTTCATTACCCCAATGGTATGGAACCTTTATAATCAATTTACCAAAATTTTGGAATCCATAAAAGTAGACCTTGTAAATGATAACCCCTCACAATACAAAAAGTACTTTTTTTTTGAGGAGTCCCAAAAATATTCCATAACCTTTAACTGAAAATAAAATATATATACGCGTCACAAAGACAGGATAACATTATGCCAGATTTTATATTCCTGTCACATAGTTTTCGAGAAAAACGTGCAACAGATGGATGGATGCAAAAGTGATATTTTTCATTTTGAAGTACGGAACCCTAATAATGCACCAGGATTTGAACCTCGGATCTCATTTCCACCATACGCCAGCTGTAATATTTTAATAGAAAACATATTTAATCCATTCTTCAATGCCTCAATATCAGTATAGTATTTTTGATTGGCTGGAAGTACTCTCGTGTCACTAGATGGCCGATTTGCAATCTGAGTTCAATTCCTGGTGCCTTAGTGTTTTATTCTGCACGATTTAGATTTGTTAGTTGTTCAATATGATAAATTCAATGAAAAAAGAATAACATAACCCCGTTTAATGCATAAAATACTAATAATAATTTTTGATTTAGTGAATTCGTGTTTATCATTATTTTTAATCTTTATTATACTAGCAGCTTCTATCCGATATTTATGTTTTTCCCAGATAGAGTGCATTTGATGTATTTTTAGTTTTTGTTTTTTTAAAGTATCTTATCACTTATCATTACCTGAGGTAGGTGGTTCGAAGAGCACATTAGTTCGTTTGACTATATTGTTTATCCGGATATTTTGCCTATTATTTGATATGGGCTGTAGTTTCAATCACCTTTCCGGTACATACATTGTGTCTGGATTCTAAAGTTATTTTAACCATTCTGTAGTAAGGACACCACCAAAGACCACCTTTTGAAGTTAAATAGGCAAAAAAAAAAACATTGAAAGCCCTTTTTTGTTTCATATTTAAATGATAGTTAAGTTAACCCATATAGAAAACAAGTAAATTCCGTAATGCTTCTAGTAACAAACACATTTGGGAGTTCACAGGTTTTTATGCACAGGTTTCCAAGAAGTTAAAAATGTACTTGATTATATTCATTGTGCAATTTAACAAATAAATAAAGTCAATAAATACAATTTGTAAATTATTTTCTTGTAGGTGTTTGTCTATGGTGCAGATTTTCTACAAAGAAGACTATAGACATATAAAGTTTCCTCCTTTAAATTACACCGGAAATGCAGAACAGGTAGCGGCTGTTGACAGCCTAATTGATGCAATGGACCTAGATATTGTCGAAGACGGAGAGGAAGCATTCAAAATTGGAACACTACCAAATCCTTCCGTTCAGTACTCGTTCGATTGCATTGCATTCAGAGCTCTGAATCCGGACGAACCTCTTCCGGGCCCGCGACCGGAGGTGAAAGCTCTTTTGGAGGTACCTCCATTGGTGAGAATGAATGCTAAAGAATCACTGCAATTAATTAACAATGTATTTTCCCTCAAAGAAAAAGAGAAACCGGAAAAAAGGTCTGTCGGTAGAAAGAAGACTAAACAAGAAAACGGCGAAACTGTGGCTACCGAGACAGTGAGTAAACTCGAACCAGAAATTAAAATAGAATCATTTTCCGAGCTGATCAGCACCATCGGCACATTGAGCCCCGTAGATGACTTCCGAGAACTCATCGCGCAAGGTGAACCATTTGATGTGGTTAGCATGCAGGTCATAGAAATCGTGGAGAAGCTCTTGTTCGGTTCGTTGCGTGATGAAACGGATAAAGTACTAAATGTGATAAGAGAGTTTCGCAAGGAGAGTGTACGAAGCAATCCCGGTATTTACAACAAGTGGATGGAAAGCTTCAAAGTTATCCTCCTGGAGCGCAGCAAGAGGCAATTCTTCGAGGATATAATCAAAAGCGAGCTGAGTCTCATCACAATGACCGAAAATGAAGATAGTGTCATCAGTGCGAACCGAGCTAATCTATTTGCAGATTTAGATTCCATTAATGATGATGACATAAAAGACTTCAATACAGATAATGGAGGATTGTTTGATGATTTTTGATAAGAGTTTTATAATACTCGTTACATTATAACCGTTTTAAACTTATTAAAAATGTTTTAAATGGTTGGATGTAGGAAGATATCAAATCCGAACCGTTTTTTTTTAAAATTGTTTCTGAAAAAAAAGTATTATATCCAAACCTGCAAATCGAACAAATAATATTATTCTTATGAGAATGGATCTGCAAACTTTTTACTGTATAAGGGCTGAAATTTCATGTCCTACTTAAAGACTAACCTAAATTTTAAGTTAGACCTTACCGATAAACATCGAATTTCAACTCACTCTTAGCGTCGAACATGAAAGTCCGCCTTAGCTAAGAATCAAAACAACCACGACTTAAACCTTAAGTCAGTGTTAAAATACGCTGCTAGGAGCGATTTCAGTACATTAAACGGCGCTACTATCGCCGGGCGTGTAAATGTCAAAATGCCCAATTTTATAATTGTTATTTTAGTAAAAAAAATCAATAAAATAAATAAACCTCAGATAAATAAATATACCACAGTGTACTTATATGGATCAGAACAAGCATTATATGCACGTGACAAAATCCTACAGCTGACAGCATAACCTCAAAATGTCAGTTCATACGTCAGTGTGAAAAATTATTCTTAACAAAGTCAAACTTAAAATTTAACTGATATACACAGTTCAACATGTCACGCTCAAAAGTTTAGTTGATCCTAACTAAGAACGACTTTAAGCAAGGACTGAAATTTCAACCCTGAGTGTAGAAAAAAGTAAGTCACCGAAGAAGTAATTTCTCCGTAACAGTTCATACCTTGGGTTATGTTTGGAATTTAATTTACAGATATAAAAAAAACAAGAATGGCTATGACACCACACAGCTATTAGCAGTGGGTATATAATTGAGGTTACGTTATATGCGATTTTAAAATAGTTAAAACTTAAACAGCTACAAAATAACTGAAAGAGGACTGTTGGTTTTATAGACAAATGTTTTTAATCATTTTCTTAGAATTGAGTGTTTTTAAAGATAAAATGTTTTAAGTGAGTAAATTATGAAACTAGACTCGCTAGAGCCTAGCTGTGACACGAACCTGGGATGAATTTTATTTGAGATTTTCTTTTACTTTGAACTTCCATAAACATACATTAAACTATTAATGCCTTATGCATAGTTGTGTTAATTTGACGACAGTGGTCACTTTTAAACTTAGCAGCGCACTAACACGACATGCATAATGGCGATAAGCGTTGAGTTTGCCACAAATGTTAAAACTTTGTTTTTGATACTGTCGAGACGTCAATAATTATAATGTAACTGATATCAGAGAGCCTGATTATAGGCAGACATTTGCAATAACCTGCAATTCATTGTTGTTTTGTTGACAACACTGAGAAAAGGAGGGTTTAACTATATTGCTAATTTCTACTTCGAATCATTTATTTGTTCGTGGGCTATGGAAAAAATATTGTTAAAATGCTGTGAAGGATTTTTACTATGTTGAAAATAAATAAATAAAACTTTTATTTCGTCATTATTTATTTTATGTATAAAAAATAGAAACATATCATTCTTACAAACTAATAAAAAGGTAAAATTTCTAATTGAATGAAAATAAACTTTCATTTCTTACCATGTATGAAAAAAAAAACTAATGTCAAATAAAATGAAGAGAGCAAAAGTAGCCATTCAGTCTTAGAAGTCACATACAAAAATGAACAGGTTAGAATTTGATGAGTGCAACCATAATTCCTACTCCTCAGTGTCAAGTTCACTCATGTGTTAATTATTGAAAAAGAAAATACTAGGTATTCATTTAAAACATAAATAATCTAAGGGTTACAATACTTTTATAATATGATTTGAGGTAGAATCTTAACAGAAATGGGTAATTATTTACAATTTTCAGGGACTGCATTTTTGCACAAGGAGTCATTTTATAAACAAATGATTCACTGGTTGGTTTACTTAAAATAACTTACAGAAGATCAAAATTAAATCTATAATCTCAGATCCAATTATTATTTTAAATGGCACCAATAATTAATTAAATACATCGAGAAAGGAAGACCATAAGGTAATAGCAATGATACAATATTTACTCAATAAAATATAAATTTACAATGAAAAATAGGATGCCTGATTAATTTTAAAGATCTTTAAAGAACCACAAGCAGTTTTAATATAATTAGTAACGTTTCCAAACAAGTAATAAATAAATAAAATACAGTATTTAACAAAATTGTTTATTGTTAATCTGTGAGAAACAAAATTATGATTGCAAACTGGAAAAGAACACTTAAAAGTAATATATTTATATTTTATATATAATATAAATATTTTATTTAGTCAGTCATTATCCCGTTAGAACTTGCTTGCTATTCGGTATTTAGTTCTAGCTTCTGATCTGCGGTGGTTTAAGATAAAACTTGTCATCCTGACGAGGAATTCTCGTGTTACAAGGAAAACTGCTCGAGTTGGAATGAAAGTAATCATATTATTACCAATCGAAATATGCAAACAAAATGCTCAAATAATGTTATCATTTTGAGCAGATTCCACTATTGATATTTTTGACCACTTTTTATTACAAGAGTCCTAGTCTTTACAAAACAAAATCAAAATGAACTATAAAAAAAGTCCTCTGCAGGCGAATATCATTGGCGCACTAGTTTTATTAAACAATAAAACCGCATTTAAAAATAAAATGTATTATTTATTATTATAATATTTATTGTAATTTAACATCATAAAAGGTCCGTCATATTACTAAGTTTATTCAATATAAACCTAAAGAATATATGATTATAAACAATATTATAAAATTTGGCTGATGGTTTACTAGTGACCTACGATTGGTCCGTTTTTTATAATCAGTGCATGAGCTAGTAACTTAGAGCTAGGTATTTTAACTAGTAATTTTGTAAAAATATACCGTTTTTCATTTTCTTATATTTTTCAATGTTCAGTATTTCTTTTGTTGACTGAACTAAACTGAATACCAAGTAAACAATTTCTATGTTTTCTGAATTGCATTCAATAAAAATAATATAATGCATTGCAATATGAAATCAGTCTTTATAATTAGTTATCCAGATGAAAATAATTATGAAATACTTTAATAACTAATGAGATTCCTTAGGGTTGCTTGGATGTATTTATATCGACTGATGTCCTTTTAGGGGGTTGATCTATATTATTATTTTACTTATTTTGTATTCAGCGAATATCCCACTATCTTTCTCCCTTTTCATTTTCCCACGCTCGTGCTAAAAAAAAGAATTTATTAGGTTATTACCTAATAAATTTTCGAGGGTGTAATCATCACTTTATCGTGAGTAGTCTTCATTTTCTGGACGGAATCTTCATTTTATAGACGTAGTAGTTTAAATTTTTTGTTTGAGTCTCGCGTTGACGGACACTTTTATTCGGTTGATGCGTTTGGTTTAGTGCGTCAACCACTGACGTTAACTGGTTATGTTTATACGCAGCTCACAGAATGCCAGATGAAAAGGACATACGGGTGCCCGTATCTACACGTTTTTACGGGTATGAGGACCACGGATATGATCGTCCTCGCTGTCCTTTGTGCGGCTGTCGACTGCCCGGAGTTGTCAACCACGCCGCGTGTTGCCAGCGGCTACCCGAAGTAAGTTTTAATAACTAATAAGTACGTTACTAGATAAATGTCAAATGAAAAATATATTGTCGAAAGATGTGTAAATACGTATGGGTATCGACAATTAAAATATAAAATACACAGCCTATTTAATAATATGCCTCTCGAAATTAGATAAATTAAAAGGAAATCGGCGATCGTTGACGGTTCATAGCAAACACTCAAGCATTTTTTTTTTTCAGATCAAGGTGTTTTTCATTGGCTCAACGTGTACAAGCATTTATTGCTTTCTACTAGCACTGGCCGCAATTCTACGAACAGAAAAGAAGGAGGAAAAAACGGGCATTATAAATAAATTTAAAACCCATGGTAAAAGTGCGTACCGCTTTTGGAAATTAATTTGTGATTAACATTTAACTGTCAAAATTTATGAGTAATAACCACCACGGATTCTATATAAAAACCAAGAATGATTCATGATGTAACTAATATACTAAAATATTTTTATTGATTGCAATATATTAATTTTGATAAATTGATTTATAAAATTATAGAAATTTCAATCTTACCTCTTAATCTTTAATTTTAATCGTAATGATTACCTGAATGGGTTTTTAGGTATGATTTTTTTTGATCGTGGTATTAACGGTTAAGTATTGACCCAAAGATTTTAGTATTGAAAAAGGCTAAAGAAGGTTAAGTATTGAAAAAAGATTACAGCATTATGCAGTTACGTCAATACGCTGCTAAGCTTGAAACGGCCACCAACTACTAAAATACATATTGTCAGTTTAATTGGTTGCTAAGTGGATTATGCACATAAAAATTTAACTATAACACAGTGTAAAAACTTTCTCGAACGAACGTCAAAATCTGCTCTGGCAACATAATTTCAATATTTGGTTACGGAAAAAAGAAGTCGGTTGAGTAAAAGTTAGTACCGTATAGAATTCTTAAACCAATGTACTAAAAACTCTCTTATGAAAAATAGTTATAAATCATACAGATTTTCTTGAGTTTTCTCCGCGGTATTATTTAAATCTGATTTCAAACCCCTAAACCCTATACTGTTTCCCCTATCATTTCATGTTGTCCTCACTATGATCAGTAATTTCCATGACAGTTACATTTACAGAAACACATCAATCACGGATAAATGCACGCATTTTTAAGTGGCTTGTTCCCAAAGGCTGTTACCCGTGGTCAAAAATCATGCTATTTTGTCTAGCGGCTGTTTATTTTAGCTAAGCTATGAGACAAACGAAAACAGTGCGTCACAAATTGATATATCAATTTCTCTCAATTTCAATGTGATATATTTGAAAAACAAAATCAATGTATTTTAAAAAACTTTGTTGAATTTAGATCTTTATGAATTCAAATAGTTTTATTTCCTCAATTCTTATATTTAGTCAATAAGATATTTACATCTGAAGTTGTAATAAAATGTATGAAAAAATACTGATTTTTCAAGCATCTTAACTTTTATACAAAATACAGTTTTTTTTTTCATTCTATATTAACTCGGATAATTTATGAGAAATGATAATGGAGAAATTACAGGGTTGCGTCCTCTTAATAGGCCATATTTTTTTATTGAGATGTTATTCAATACAAGTTCGCCGTACGCTTATTAAAAAAATATATAATACTCATAACCTCCTAGTATAATCGAATAGACTAATCTGTAAGACCTCAACATAATTATTTATTATGTCCTAAATGGACTCAAATACGCTGGCTTTCCTGTATCGCCAAAATATCAAGAAATAAAAAACAGCATCAGCATAAAACAGGTTATGAGTCAAAAGCACTTCATAAAATTTGCAGGTGTTTTTTTATTTGTTGCCAGTTTATTGACAAATAAACTGGTCCCACGAAAAAAAAAAATGCATACTAAAATAATTTAATTATTAAAAATCTTTTTTTTTTCGAAGCGCTACGCGAACCGCGCGGGCGCGAGGTCATTCCCCGATCTTGCGCCATGCGTTCAACCACATTCTCAAATATTAAAACAATTTCTTTGAAATTTCGAATTCATTGTTCTCGTAACTGGGAAGCATTTTTCCAAACAAAATATTTTTTGTTTTTTTTCGTGGTACCGGTTTATTTGTCAATATAGATCAACCCCCTAAAAGGACATCAGTTAATATAAATACAACCTGTATACTGCTGTATAACAAATAGTTCGATCTTGCAATGACTAGTTTACAAATATATGAAAATGAAATAGGTGGATTCATTTCAAGATCTAGATTTAGATCTAGATTTTTCAAAATGCAGTACACATACGTGTGACTAAAAAAATGTAAAAATCTTTCAAATATTTATGCAATAAGTAATACCGTCTTAAAATTTATTATTCATATTTTAAAGTAACTTAATGAGTAAAATTTCATATGAACACTTGTACTTAATATTACAATAAAGCAAGCCAAAATATAAAAATCAGTCAGTGTAAAACCAGTCATAATGTCCAACCTTGCAGCATATGAGTTCTTGGTTGCTGTTGTAGAGAATGTTTACAAAATTATGGATGGGACAATGAACAAATGAATTTGTTAAACTAGGACAGCACGTTGACCTCGCAATAAATTCTGGGGAGGTGTTTGTGTTCACTATTATGAGTAAGAACTTATAAATGCGAAAAAATGTATGCCTATCTTTATTTAAGAACCTGGTGTAAATTATCTTTCTTTTTTAGCGGCGTGCAATGTGATAAAGTATTAGCGATGTGTTATATATACGTTGACTTTGCAATGAATTCTGGCTAACTGCGACGACTGGCCGGACAGAGCCGTTGATGACGCGAGCAGCTGTCGTACCTATTAGCCAAATTTGTTAACGGGACACTGTATAAAGCGATCAAGTGCATGAAATTTACCTGATAAGTTTGAAATGGAATATAGATAAAAGCTCCACGATGAAAGATACAAATTTCTAGGTGATGCTGACTATGAGGAGCCAGTTAACTGGCTCCATCAGCATCTGGCATCTGGCTGGCTGGCAGATTCTTAAGAATCTGATCCTTTGAAGATCATTAAAGACCGTTAAAACATCAGATATTTCAAAATAAATAGTCTCCCAGCAGTCTTTCAGAAATGGACTACCGGATGTACAGCGATTGAACAAAAAAATTACCGCTGTCAACCACTCAATTTCAATAAGCACAGGGCACCTAAAAATAATTAATAAGAATCAAGCTTTCATAGATTCAGCATCTGAATCTGATTGATACCCCATAATATTGAATTCGTTCAACGAAACATCGTCATTGCTAACAGTCGAACCCTTCTTCTTCCTAAGGACAATATTAAGTTGACTATCTTTGACTTTGTAGGACGCGATAGAAGCATTCTCCTCGTCCGACGTCGTCAAACCCTGATTTTGCAGGAATGGTAGCATCATTTTGCCGCCTCCGAGCAGCATATCAATTTGCTCACGGTTCAGACTCGTCTTCCTGCGACGGTTTTTCTTAGAGCTCGCTTTGTCTTTGGTCGCGAGTGCTTTCAGAACGTACTTGCCCATTTGACTCTCCACGGATGTGGTGCTCTCCTTGCGCTTGTACGTTTCTCTGTGGTGCGCCTTCCGTCTCGACTGCTTTGTGAGTGTCTTTCCGCGCCGTCTGCTGTTCACTTTAGTTTTCACCTCCGCTATCTTAACCGATAGCTGACTGTCGAGAGAATTCCGCCGGGACTCCACCGATACATGCCGCAGGCTGATACTGATCTGGGAATCCTGTAATGAAAAAGATATAAAGAATGAAGCAAAAAGGCATTGACCACGATGAACATATCTTTTGGGTCTTAGCTGGCATGCTAGCTCCGAGACATGAGCTGGCAGTCTGTGTTAATAAAATTGTAAAATACCTGTGATGTTCTTCTGTCTGCATTACTTGACAAGCTGTGATAGGACTTCCCATTGGCGTGTGTTCCTCCCACCACTACAAGGGCGCCGCGTCGACTGACAAAGCGAGGTAGATTAGCTGCCCATGTGGAACTTAGCTCGCCGCTGAAAATAACATTGATCATTAATGGCTAATGACTTATTCGAATGAATAAAAATGATATTGCGAGTTTCGTTGTTAATTTTTAAGAACTTAACAGGAGTGCAAATTTAACATAATTTGTTTCCTTTACAAGAAACCGGTAACTATTCAATAGAGTCCCGAGATCTTGGATCATGATCGTTTTCTAGTCCTGAAAAACTATGCCAATCTCGAGATTTTCAGAAGCAACAAAATGTATATAATTATTACCTTTTTTAGATAAATATTAAAATTCCCTATTAAGTTATTAATACAAATTACAAGATATTTTGCCTGGGTCATTATTTGTGTCACCCCAAGCCGTCATGGAGATGACACTTTAAATGCTTTGTTCTTCCTGTGTTTATATTTCCGGAATCCTACATTACTTTATTTGTTATTTGCTGATGTGTTCATGCACTATGGTTTCCTAAGTGTGATCATGTTGTAAATTGTAATGCATTGTGTATAAATGATTTTTTAAAATTTTATTCAAACTTCTATCTACTTATTTGTTTTTTTCTAAGGTTTCAAAGTTGCTTTTTACTATAATAAACCATCTGAATCCTATTGGACAAATCTCAGGATTGTATTCGCTACTGGTAACCCAGTTCGGAAGTTAGTAATAAAGTAGTATGTTAACCTATCTAGAGCATTATCGGTGTGAGGCATGCAAGGGTCGGGTGGAGGTAAGCCAACGGGATCCGGTCTCTCCCCCCCTAGAGATATGGACACTCTGCCTCCCTCCAGGAACTCGGCCCTTCTCCTGTAGGCTCTGGCAATCAGCTCGTGTTTCCTGGCCCGTCTCTTGCCTGGGAATATGCACGCCGCGTCTTGCTTATCGCACTGGCCCACCGCCATATGGTCCATGCAGCCGAATTTCCTGTAGGACATTAAAATAGTATTTAAATGATTTGTTAAGATTTACTTATTACTAGGTATTTTCACCCCGTGTTAAGGAAAGTACAAGAGCATAAAACTACTAATAAATAAAATATTTTTTGAGCCACAAATCGATAAAAATGTATCCAACATTTTTGTCTTGAGACTCAATATAGAATTATCAATCCATATCAGTTTGAACAAGTTATCTTTTAAGGTATATATAATTTTTTTAAAAGCTACTTTAAATTGATTAAATAATACAAAAGTTATTCATACCTTCTAAAGTACAGTTTCCACGCTTCGAGAGCAGCTGGCGTCCACACCCAGCTAGCCATCAGAACTCCCGAACCAAACACCATCAAGAGCTGTAATTGCAATATGGCCACAGAAGGCCGCGACTGGGGAGCGCAGGTGTCCTCATTTTGAGACAGGGCCGCAGTGCTTCCTGATATCGGCCCGTTGTTAACCGCTGATGAGATCTCGGAGTGACGGTGATCTAGTGCTGTCGTCAAACGGCATCTGCGCATGAAATACATGTTTATTTATTTTCTATGCCTAACATGCAAAATATTAGAGTAATTTAAAATTGTTAGTAATAATGCATGACACCAGGAAAAAATTACTCATGCGGGATGAGAATCCTGCGACTAGGAACACTACCCCAAGGCTATAGGATATCAAATTAGATTACTATTTTTAGTTTTAGTTACATATACCTTGAAACACTGATGGTTGTAGCAGACCGGCATGTGATAGTAGGTTTATTTTTTTTATATAAAACCTACAGATCTGGGATAGTAGATTGATTTTTTTTATAATAACTTTAGACCTGCAGTAGTAGGTTTATTTTTATTGTAAAACTTTCGAACCTGTATTAGGTTAGGTTAGGTTATTATAAATCTACATATTTATACAAACAGATACAGATTTTATACTACTAAGATAATAATAACAATAAAAAAATTAAATATCGTCTAAATACAAAATTTACAATACAAATAAACTTAGTTATTGGTTATGAATTAAAAGAACTTCAATTTTAAACCCCTCTTATAATTATATTTATTAAATCTACGCATTTTTTTAAATTAATATTTACATTTAAGGCAATTAGTTAATTGTACAAGTGGGAGATTTGAGAGTGAACAAATTGGTGTTCATTGTTCAAAAATACATTGAAAAAAAAATTGCCATTAAATGAATTTTTTTGAACATTACAGATTATTTCATAACACTGGTAGGGTAATTAAAGTTTTTTAATTGCTTGTCAAATATGTTCTTGGAATAAACTAAATAGTAGTATGGATAGATTTTAGAATAGAGTCTTTGGTTGATCATATCCTGCCGAGAAAGTTTATTTTCATATAATCTATTCATTTTATAATGATTTTTTCTTACAATATTATTGTTTTCTAATTTTTCTACATTCATGCATTAAAAATTTTTTAGTAAAAATCCAATAATGATAATCATTAGCTAACCTCTGCTTTTATTGCTGTCGCATGCCATGCAGTAACGCAACACTACTCACATGAGGTATTGCTTGAAGCTGTGGTACCACGAGGCCGAATTTTTGAATTCGTAAATGTGGCATGCGATTGTCACTCCTATGAATACGACTACGAGGACAGCCGTACAGGAACACCTCATAATGGTCTCCCGTATTTTGTTAGACGCGCGGGGACTGATCACGTCCTTGCTTGTTATACGGAGAGTAATCAGAGTAAGTAGTCCTAAAAAATTAGGAGAAAATTAAAATGAAAACTGTTGAGCAATGTATGAAACACGTATTGTAATTGATTGTGAAGACGTGTCATTGCACGCATTGAGGTAACTAAAAGGCATTGTTATCATCGGCAGCTTTCTGAATAACATCACTAGGTTCTCTCCCAGTAGTTTCTCAGAGTATTTAAAGTTGAACGTAAAAAAAAGAAGATAGTACATGTGTGTGTGTGTGTGTGTGTGTGCACTGTATCTATGAAAACAAGCGCTTTTGCATCTCTGAGGTCAATACTTACACATACATACCTACACACTCTGTTGAATCGCCTTTTAAGGTAAAGCTTCATTTGCCCTCGACCGCACATTTGACTTGACTTTTATTTGCAGTAGTCTATGGATGCCATGTTTAAAAAATTCTTACCTTCAACGTTAAATAACATTTAATATCACTGATTAGGTATTGTCCTGTCATAAAAATGGTAGTTGGGACAGCACAAGAACAATGTGAAAATGACGAGGAAGCTCTCAACATCCATTTATTTTATCCAGTATTCCGTTTTATGCAGTTTAAAAGGAAGTTGCCAGTGGTTTTCAAAGCGCGTTTGACGAATGTTTATGTGCTCTGTGTGCGGTAATTTGTAGAAAAAAACCAGTTTTAATGATATCAATTTTTGAATTAGACTTTACCAATTATCCTGATGCATGAAAATAACAAAATGAATATAAGGTTAAATAAAAAGAGAAGATACTGCTCTTTGTAATAATAATTGTCAAATACACCGAGAACCAAACTGGCTATCAAAATTTACTTGCAATTTGGGTGGTAATGTCCGTATTGTTGATCATTCATAATCATATCGCAGTATCTGCTTTCCTCTCAAACAACTTTCAGCTCACATCACTCTCAGCTCGATAAAGGTATATCCCGTAATCGCCGTATATGATAGGTGCCGCTTCCGGATAAAACCGTTACCGTCTTAATGCATTTTTATTATTATTTAAAGTGTGGCATGTTGCGTATACCTGAATAGACTAATCGTCGTTTTTTTTTCATTTTAGCTCAGTTGATTGTTTATGTGAAAAGTGCGCTAGAGAATTTGAAGTGGTTTTGACGGATTTGGCAGTAAATAATTCAAGTTTTATTTACAAAAGCATGTTATTAGATATAAAAACAAACATTTTCACAGTTTTGTACATATTGTTTGACAATTATAATAAATTATAACTTAACTAAAAAACGGGTGTCAGTCCTGAGGGGGACATTCTGTTCGGTCAATGTACTTCGCCGATCGGGAGCGGAGCGGAGCAAAAAAAAAGGTAAAATAGTGTCCTAGAAATAAAAACATATTACTGTGAGTAGAAACTCACACATCAGTTAAAGTAGTATAATATAACAGTAAATTCTAAAATATCTTTTTTAGAAAATAGAATTTTCAATATAATAATATGGTATTTCTAAATGATGGTACTAACCTCTGGAAAGGAAATATCCTCCGACAACAAGTACTGCAAGCAAAGGCCCCAACAACAGTCCAGCTCTCAGTGGATGGTTGAGATATCCAACAAAGCAGATGCCGGTGGTGCTGCTGCCATCCACTTCTCCCAGCGCCATAGTGGTTATAGTAAGGACAAGGGGCAGTGACCATGCCACGAGGTGGAAGTAGGCTGCCTTCTTGTCTATTCGTTCTTGGATTTTACCTGTTGAAATAAAATGATAATTATGATTCTAATTGCCAATATCTTGGAATATATACCATGCAATACCTTTTCTCCAGTCTAAACACATACATTTCACATCTCCTAATTCTAAGGCATCCCGAACTGGAGGACTATAGGTGCTGAGAAGAACAAATAGAGGGCTGTGCATACGAAGGGCAAGGCTCATCCCGGACTGTATGATGATGATGGATTAAAAAAAATACATATCCTTAATCTGTTCCTCCCGATCATCCTGCAAGTCTAGTCTCTGGAGCACTTGCGTAGTAGTACGGGAGCTAGCAACATTTTCATCACTTGATTCTAACAAGACCGCCAATGCGAATGCGTCAGAGACTATGCATGCTGCCCCAGTGCCAGAGCACATAAAAGTGTTTGAATCAAGAGATCCTCAACCTTTCATGGTATTGGTCGGTGATTTTTATGGACCTATGCTTTTACTTCATATAAACTTTTTTATTATGAAGCTACAAATAAAAAACTTAATAAAAGTAGATACAAACAGCAATTAATTAACAAGAAATTGTTTTTAATCTCAGGAAAATATGAGCATCTCAATTTTATCTCATTAAAGCGATACTAAGCAAAAACGTGATGGTTTTTTAAAATATTCATATCGGCGAAATACATCCTAATCGTTTAGATCACATTGAAAGCTGTTCTGATAATATAGATATTTAACATTATGGTTAACAAATTTTTAGTACTAAAGAACGAAACATTGATAATTCGATAGAGCATCAATATATTTGAATTTAAAAAATATGACAGCATAGCTGTTGGGACGTGTTATTTATTAGTGGCCAGTTAGAATCTATATTAGATTAATGCTACCTGTAGGGTAGGGCATAGTTGTAAGACGTCAGGTTCTGATTAAATAATTTACTACTACTAAACAATGTAGCCGAAGTCATAACCATTCTTGTTTAATAATTCGATACCAGCTGATGGAGTAAAAGGAAATTTGCGGGCTTTCTTTGTTAGGCGTCTACAAATTGTATGAGGTTGAGTTATCTAAAAACCACTAAATAATCAATAGTTAAAGGCACAAAAGTAAATTCTTTTGAATGTCACTATTTTAAAATTGAAATTTTGTATGTATGTAATCGCAAAAAACTCACCCAAAGCCTTGAAGCCCATATGCCAGGCATAAGTGAAGATGACGAACCAAACGCAGGCCGCTATTAGAAAATAATACACCTGAAAATTATATAACATAAAAACCAATCAAATTCGTAACAACAACAAACCTATGACTGAAAAAAAAATCAACATTACTAGTAAAAGATTGCCGTGAGTTTGAAACTCAACATTTCACATTAATACTGTTAAATTTCAATAAATGTTAAGTGTTCAAAACATAATTATTGAAGCGGCAAGCGGATAACGGTGTAAGCTCTAAGTCCTAGTACGAGGGTTGTCTGAAATATTTCCAGTCTCAACATGAACATGACAGCACTCGTCAACAAAAGTGGGGGATTGTGTTTGTGGATGAGTTGAAAGGTACTCAGCAAAATTTCAGCCATTTTGGACGTGCAGTTATTGTTTGACAATTGTTTAAGTGAGTCGATATAAGTGTTTTGTGTGAAAATGGAAAAAATTGAGTGTCGAGCTGTCGTTAAATATTTGTTTCTGAAAGGTAATATGCCTACGCAAATCAAAGACGAGTTCGATGCTGTGTACCATCCTTTACCGCTGTAAAATTATGGACAGCTGAATTTGGCCATACCACAAGGGTGACGATGAATGTACGGGATGTCCAAAAACTGCAACCACTGAACATTCCAACGCTTTTTTGTCGCAGTTTAGGTACTAATTTGACCGTGATTAATCACTGTAGACGAAACTTGGATAAACTATTACTCTCCAGAAACAAAAATACAATCAAAACAGTGGACTGCGAAGGTGTAAATGGCTCAAAAAAAGCAAAGGCTGTTCCTTTGGCTGGGAAAGTGATGGCGATTGTTTTCTGGGTTAGTCATGGAAATATTTTAATTGATTATTTAAAAAAAAGAAAAAAACATTACAGGAGCATATTACACATTATTACTTGACAAGCTGAAGGCAGCGGAAAAACGGCCACATTTGCAGAAAAAAAAAACACTTTTGTTTCACCGAGACAATGCACCGTTTTAGACCTCAGCGGTTATATGGCGAAACCCACGAATTACGCTTGGCCACCCTCCTTTTCACCAAATCTAGCCCAAACAACTTTTAGGTTGGAAACATTACACACAACCCTTGTATGTCTGCAATTGAAAACTTTGGGCATATTTATTTATTTCAGTTTATAATCGTAAAGGTTTATTTTTGTTCAATATAGGATGATGTTTTATGTTATACTAACTGCCTATCCAAACTTCATACGGAGATTTCTTTTTATTTAAATAAATCTTCAAAAAATAGTTAAGAAATCTATCCTTTAGTTCCAGAGATTAGCACAAACCTACTCTTAACGAGGTCTTTATAATATATACATAGAGAATTTCCATGGTACCTAAAAATATAACATAAAACATAAAATTTTCAGTATTGCGATTATTTTAACGCAGCAGACGAAAGTCTCGCTACTAGCTAGCTTATAGCCAATTGTTGCTGGGTGTAAAACAAAACATAATGATTATCTATGAACTGCATAGCTCGAGGTAGTCTAAGCAAATTACTGCGGTCTGTAAAAGTGACATGCAACATCATTTAAGAATTATAATCTAATAATTGTTAATAATTTTTTGCATATTTCAATTTTTAATTCAACACGTCTGCACTAAAACTAAAAGTGACATTATCTCTGGAAGTACTGTTTTGCTAGTTAATCACTTTTCATTCTATGACCACGATATGCGTTTCCAGTAAAATTGGTTCATTAGGTGAACATAGGAATGGTAGAAATCTAATTGTATTTAATTGGCCTATGCAATATCTTACAAATACATCTGGAGATAAATAAACGAAGGCAGTCAGCTTCTTATTTGTTCTGCACTGGTGACGATTGCCGTAGGACGTGATAGAAATATCTTCGAACCTTTAAAAGTATGGACTAAATTAAAATAGAATGATACTAACCAGTACAAAGACCACTACGCAAGATAGATTCTCCTCAGCCGACGGCTCTCCCTGCCTGCGCGTTCCATCCTTGGAGCAAACAATGTCATTGCGGGATCCAACGCCAAACTGAGCCAGCCAGCTTGAAGACAAACACACTCATGAGATTTAAACATTCATAATGCAATTTTGTAAGAAAACAATATGTACAGTCAACAATGGTATTTTTAAATTTATTTTATGTCGGTATTCTGCAAATATGCAAGAATTAAGTTTATAACATAAAAAAAAATAGGAATGTGTAAGGTATAAATAGTTATAAAATGATGGGACTGTTAAAAAATCAAACTGTGAATAATAAAATATATGTCTTTACCTTTGAAAAATATACAAATTGTATTTTTTACAATAGCGAAAATAAATATCATGGCTTCTATTTGAAGGTTATGTGTGGCTAGTCCTTCTATTTGTCTGTTAAAAATAGACCCAAAAAGCCAAAAAGAGGGAGATATCTGTCATCTAAACGCAATTGAAACGAGGACATTATGAACACCAAACACATAGGACATGCTACAAATACTGTACATGGCAGATCTAACCGCAGTAGGGAATTGAATTTCACATTTTAAAGCGAGCGAGCGTACTCCAACAAATAATGGTTGAACTATGAGGATCTTTTCAAATGGGGCCGGGTTAAGGTCACCCATTCCCCAAAGATGCACCTATAAAAAATGTATGCTATTATAAGTATCAAAAATCTCACCCAATAGAAGAGACAGCATAGCACACATTGATGTAGAAGATGACCAGTGCAGGATATTTATTGGCGCTTTTCCAGTCCACGAGAAATGTGGCAACGGTCAGCAGAGCAAGTGCGAGACACACACCTGCCCCCCAACCAATGAGCTTCGCCAGCTCGCTGTGTTCCTCCAACGTGTAAAGAGGATCGTGGCACGGTAAACCACACCCGGAGATACCTGAACATAGAAATATGTATATGAGATGGTTGTGAGAGACATTGAAAATATAGAAGAGAAAAAAAAGATACAACTCTAATAACTCTTGTTTGGTTACATTTTAGCTAAACAGTACTTTCAGTTAATACTTGATGTTATCTGCGACAGCATTTCAATAAACTGCAAAGAAAACGTGAACTAGGTTGTAGCAATATTTTAAATGGCTGTAGAGATTTATCATAAGTAGAAATGACCACCGACTACTGTTAATATACTTTTATTTTCAAGATAATGGAAACCAATTTTCTAAAATGCGAACGATTTCCTGTGCAATGGAAAAACTTTGTTTTTCCATTGCATATTGTTTTAATTAGTAAAAAGTGGAACTTCAATTTTTCATAGCAGTTGAGTAATCTAAAAATCACTAAGTCATAAAGTATCACTAATCCTCAAAGTATCTCTAAGTTTAAACTACAAGTTAATATATACAAAACAGTGCTCCATCTGTGACTAGACAAAATTAGCTTTTCTAAATTGTCAACACTTATTCTATCATATTTTGTTATAACTAAATATTAATAACAAAATATGATAAATATTTCATTATTTTTTTTTTAAAATTTCAGTTATAAGGATTTTACTTTAGATAAAAATCTAATAAATTTTACGAATATAAATTACCATCATAGAAATGGCGTGCATTGTCGGTCTTAATGAGTGGCGGTAAACACAATCCAGTTGTGTTGAATTTCATCTCCCTAACATCGTTGTCGCATCGTGAAGGAAATCTAGACTCATTGCATTTCAAAAATTCTGGAAAGAAAGTTGTATTGTATATAATTTTGCACGGCTCCATAGTGATGCGGCACATTTCGAGCGACGGCACGTGGACCATTTCCTCCATGGCTATTTCCTCGCACTTTGGCATAAAGGTGGCACATAGGAACGGTTGTATGACGGCCCAACACTTGGGCACGTGCATTAGAACCCTGTACTGCTCTAGTTTCTCATAGGCCTTCTCTTGATTATAGAAATAGGTTAATTGTAGGCTCGTTTTAGTGTAGGGAAGCCGCGAACCGAGACAAGTGTGATAATTCAACTGCTCGCATTTCGCTTTGCGAACGCAGTGTACTATTTTCATGTCCCGTCCGTCGAACCACGCCTTCGTTTCCTTCCCATGCCTCATGAAACGATAGATCGAGGTGCCATTTATCAGCTCGAAGGTGGAATCTTCCTTGGGTGCGAACAAGTTTGGATCTTTGGTGTCGTGTTGATCGAAGGTTGCGGCACATGTTTCCAAGATGGCCAGAATGCCAATGACCAGAGTCCATCTCATCAACAGCATCCTGTAACAAGCGGAAAGGACACTTTAGGAAAGCGGCGATCGCAATCAGTTAGTAACTTAAAAAAAAACATCATTTCGGATAACTAGCGTCCTATTCTCTCGATGCAGGTGAGATAGGAAGCCATAATGTGTTATGAAAAAAATAATATGTGCCAAGTGTATTCTAATTCAATGTCGTATATAATAAAACCTTGAGAAATGTGGTGATACAAAATAAAAACTGCACTTTTAATAGGATTCCTTTATTTTCAGGATGCAGAAAGGTGATGATAAAATTAAAGGCAAGTTTATCTTACAAAATGAAATATTTATTGCAAAAATCACAATCGCTATAAAATATTTCCTAAATTAGGTTCACTTGAAAAAGGTGAAAACATCATTTAATAGTCAATGCGTTGCCTTTATTTCATAAATAATCACAGTAACATCAAATTAACATAAAATAAAACGTTGCTAAGAATAACCATTAACCACTTTTGTTTCTGTATTGTTTTCAAACGGCAAATGGGAGTATGTGCATATTTATTTTTTTATGCCATACGAAAGGTATTTTATTATTTATTTTGCTTATACCATAATATTCTTTATTGTTTTATATAATTTCTTTATTGTCAATTTTGGAATGGGGTAGTATTTATTCTTTATTCATATACAAACAATAGATCAATTTATAAACAATCAGTAGGTAAGCAATGTCACATCTTACTATAGAAATATTTCTGCACCCGGGAAGCCGCATCCAGAGGTTTTTGAAGAAATACTATCTTTGAACTGCGCTGTGCTCTTATGGGATATTTCAATGATAAAAGCTCTGCTCTCAACCTTCATCAGATGCATTCATTGTAGATCCGAAACTCAAACATGAAAGGAAAAATAAAGTGTTACATGACAGAAGTATGATAAATATCTCAAAATACGACAAAGCCTTACCATAATTTATCCTTAATATCCAGGAACGGGGAATTCGAATAGAAGTATCTTCTTAGATCTATAAGGTTCTAGATTATACAAAAATATGTAAGTACATAAAAATGTAACAGAGAATAAATCAGAATGCGATCATACAATATTTATTTTATTTATGAATTTCTCAGTAAAAATAATACAAATCATTTTCAGCATCTCAAATAATTTTTTTACAGTCTATTATTTGTTAACAATAATTTCCAGGCAGCCAAACGACCAACATATTTTACAAATGCCACCACCTAAATTCTTGATAACTGTTTAACATAATAGGTCATACTGCGACAAAATAATGTCTTCAGATCTACATACTATTTTAATAATGTATTTATACGATAAATCAAGATATTTAATTTTTACGCTCTCATAATTTCACTCGATAAAATGGCGGAAAAAAAACCATAAAATGAATTGATTCGCCATTTACACAAATTATAATAGCATATTATAGTGCACAGAGATCACATTTTTTTATTGTATCCACATTAACGTGAAACCAAGCTGAGCCACACATACAGTGTGTCCCAAGACCATTTCCAAAACGTGTTTGTGTTTCCTATTATGAGAAAGAAATTATATAATAAAAATGCAAAAATAATTCATCAGCATGCTGGCTGCGACCGGACAAAGCCGTTTATGATGCCTCAATCCAGATGAGCATTTATAAATATCTAACTAGAAAACTGTAAAACAAAACTCAGGATGCGTCTTATGCGTAAAATAGCTTATTAAAGGCAATGCGAGCTTAATGGTCCTGTTAATCTTTAAACTTAAGAGAGAGGCTTGTTAATCCTGTATATGTCTTTACATTAATCTGTATCTTTTTTGTCCTTGGAACAAATTTTTCAAAAGATTTTTGGCAAGAATATAAAATTTAAAAATTGAAGCAAATTTGCATATTAGGTGAATGTGTACTCCACGTGAAAAGAATGAGGTGGCGGGGGAGGTATTTTTGTGTAAAACGCCCCACCCACCTCAAAGATCAAAGTTTTGACTCCACTGTTACACTGTATTTCAGAAAAGAAACTATCGAATAACTAAATAAATTTCAATCCCGGATAAATAATTATTTATATACAACCTAAAACTATATAAAATATTCAGAATACAGTAGGATTTTGCTAATCCGGACGGCTGTCAGTAGGTACGTCACTGCCCACATTCCATTATCTGGCCCAGTCTGGTGGTAACACTCATCAGACTATCCTAAGAGAAGGCGTTTACGCTGATAGACCTGTGAATTTATCAGTCGTGAGCTTTATAACCCTAAATGGGATTATAACGCAAATTAAAAGTTAAATACCTACACTGTATACTTTTGTGATTTGTTTATCAAAGAAATGGTCCCGCATTGAAAAACATAGTGCGAATTCTCCAGTTTATTGACAGTTAAGCGAAAGCTATCCCACGGTACGGAATGGAAAAATAAACTGTAGGCTAAAGTAGCCAGATACATGGTTTATGTAAATTCCATTCTATAATGTGGGCGCCTTGATTATTCGGCTAAGCCTTGTTTCATATCTATCGGGATTATCAATGTCCTACTGTAGTTCTAAAATATGGAGTAAAATATAGTAAGCTGTTGGGGAAATAATATATGGTTTTAATTATTTGATCTCCAGGGCAATGTACCAAATGGAATGATTTATCTCAGTTTGGCTAAATCATACACCAGTGCAGCCTGACATTCACGTGGCCCTGTTGATGAACTTATGACGTACATTATACTGTGGATATTAAGTGGTATAATCGATTTGTTCTACCTGATTTAATCGATTCATATTTTATTTATATTATAAATATTTTTTAAGTTGTAGATTATTGTTATGAAATATTGTATTAGGCCATTGGCTTTTGTTGCATTTCTTTTTTTTTGACAAAGAATTTGAATTTAACCTATTTTCTCTAACTCATAGTCATTTTCTTACGGTTAGTGGTCACTCTTAAGCCTAACTGAGTACTTAAGCGCATATGCATGAGTCCCTTAATGTAGACTACAAGTTAATTTACCAATAAATTCAAAATAAAAGCCAACACAGTGACTGTATATAAAGTACCTATAACTATCAGTAGATTTGTATCATGTTTTTTTTTAAGATTATGGAGATTTCATTATATATAATAGTATTTTTAGGAAAGCTTTGCTTTGCTTTTATTATTAAAATGAAAATAGTTTACTACATTCACTTAGCAACTTTAATAAGATATCATATGAGATCTAGCATTTACCTATTATTTTCATAATTTATATATTATGCTATGAACATAAATATAATTTAAAATCATACCTTTTATTATTTACTTTAAAATCTTGAAGAAACCAGGAAGGTTTAAAACTATAACAGTGCAAATATATAAAAAAAAATACAACATAACCTGATAAATACTGATAACAGAACTATTTTGTACTGTAAGTATTTATAAGGTTAAACCAAAAAGGATATGATTTTGGATAAAGTTGATGTGTGCATAACTAATGATTGCGTTCCTGTTAAAATAATTATTCTTTGGATACAGAATAAAAAAAATAAAGACGGTATAAGGAAACATAGTATCCAATTAATTAATTCAACTCTTAGCGCTTAGAAGTCAGATAAAATTTCAACTTAACGTATTTTACTCAAAAATACATTAGTTTAAATAAAAACTACGGATAGAAGGGTCAAAACCGTGGCGACATAGGCAATCTGCAGGTTAACCAGGTTTTGTAATCAAAAGATGTGATATCAACATAATTGATACAAAAAAGAATATACGCACATTCTTTTATGGGGTTTTATTCTCCACTTCAGACTGAACAACTTTTGTTATACTTTTATTAATTCTGTTAATTGTTTATTTCATACAAAATAAATAATATCCTAGGAAGGTTTTGGTTTGTTTGCGGCTTCACGTCCATGCGGCATGGCAGGTCAGGACCCCCCCGCAGGCCGCTCCAGTCGGGAGGAGGCACATAAAATAACTGTTTTTACTATTGATCATTTTACCTTGTAGAACAAAAGTTGTCCAGTTTGAAGCGTAGAATAAACCCATAAAAGGATGTGCATGAGAAAAGTTCACTCTATATATTTTCTTATAATTTGCAGCTCCTTGTTTGGAGTATGAACTCACTATGTACTAGTGATTTATGTACTAGTGTGGCAAAAATATATACTTACCTCTGATAAAAAACATATTGAGATTTGAGAAAATAGTCTATTATGGAAAAAAAACCAAACTAGTTAGGTACATAATATAACTACAGAAATGATTTAAAATAGATATCGCAAGATCGCTGCAAGAATTAGTAATAGCGGTTCAATTAATGATATATAATTTGAAAGCTAAAATCCTTTCGAGACTCCACAGGAAGCAATATAACTGATGGTATTTCTGCTGCATAAAAAAGTTATGGTATAATTAAGTCAAGTTATCATTAAAGTCAGAAAGACACTACAATTATTATAGATGGTCAAAAACTATAAATAAAGTAGGACACAGGAAATGTATAAAAGTTAATACAGGGGAGGAATAAGAAAGGCAAAAATATCGGTAAAAATAAAGTTTTCTCTCTTTTCCATGACATCCACTGAGAACTATGTAAGTCAATTTCTATCTCCCACCAATAACAAATCCTCTGTACCCTGGTATAGGTTTTCTCAGCAGATTTGCATTCAGCCAACGATGCTATAGGCAATGGTTGTTTATGTCCGCACATCTTTTGAAAATGAATAAAATGTATTTAATATACTTTTTAAGTTAAACGAACATTAAAAAAATATTACTAAAATAATTACAGCTTACCGTGGGTTACATATCGACTTCAAAGTTTTATGTTTCGAGGTGATGATCACACGCTCAGAATCGGAAGCTTCGCTCTCCATAATGATTTGCGAGAAACGAATAAACAAACTGTGTAAACCACAAAATAAAATTTTAAAAAAAGACCAAAAACTTAAGACAAAATCCCGAATCCATTTTACAGAACCTGAGATGAAACAGACCTCATAAATGAAAACACTGAGTTTTGTTTTCACTGTTCATTGTTCAAAATATAACGTGTGATTTAGACAAAACATTAACAGGATACTCGGCCTAAATTCAGCAAATCTACACGCTCAGTGTATAAGATTTATCAATATTTCGAAGGATAAGGCAATAATTATGTACATATAAAGGACAACTTAGTTACACAAATAAAAAAAAAGTTATAGCTAATTTGAACTACTAGCTGTGCTTAGTGTGTATAATAAAATATTTATTTTATACAAATAAATAAATTTGGAAACAGAATCTACAATACAGAGTCTACAAAGAAAGACAGAATATTAGGTAAGAGTGCAGCTGGCATGAAATGATTTGATATTAAAATCCTTTTTTTCGGAATCTAGGTGCAGAACGAGGTCGGAATTTTAGGAACATGTACGAAAAATGCATTTCCTCACTATCCGAGGTCGAAAGTCATTCCTCAATTCATGATTGAACTGGAGAGAGGTTGTTATAAACCTTAAATACCTATCCTAAGAGGAAAAAAAAATAGAAGCACTCTTTGAATGTGTAGAACAGCATTGATACAAACATGGGTGTGTTCGGATCGACAACAGTGCAACTTGTGGTTTTAAGGGGCTTCTTCGCAGTGGTTTATGTCTTGGGCGTGCTTTTAAATCGTTCTGTCTCATCTAATGTATAAACAATTGGTACCGTAGTTGGTTAATTGTGAAAAACAGAATTAACTTATGTCTAAAAACTTACTTGAATTTTCATCTTCTAAAAATAAATTGTGTTTCTGTAGTTTTGTTTTCTCGATTTTGTATTCAGAAAATAAGATATTTATGTATAAATTTTTGATAAAATTTATGAAAAAATACAGACTTTTAAGGTTCTTAACTATTGGACAAAATAAAGCCATATTATTATTTCCATAGAAGCCTAGTTATTTAGGAGATAAAACGATACCTAGTATTATTTTTCTTCTACCTAGTATTATTTACAAATTAGAGTCACAACACTACAGCGTTTGTATGGGGAAATGACCGGGTTGAGTCCCCTTAAGGTTCAAAACACATTAAGCAAATTTAATTTAAGGCATGTAAGATATTTTATTAACAAGTAAATTGTATAATTCGTAGGACAAATGTGTGTATGTATCATATTCAAATTTGCATTTAATTCTTATTTTTTATTTTAAAATTGTTTAATACATTGCAAGTAATAAATATAATTACCTACCAATAAAAAAAAAATATATAATTTCTGAGGTTATTTTTAAAGTATTCATTACTTCACATTCCACATTATATTTTCTGTCTATGAGTCTGCGTTTGCAATATGGGTTAGGTTAGGTTGATGATACATTCACAGAGAAGCACTGTAAAAATTACCTAAATGTGCTTTTTGGTGAAATAAAATTACGAGTAAGATTTTTCACGTAATTATAATAAAATTATTGGAAAAAAAAAAAGAAACAAAACCCAATTCAAAAATAATAAATAGACGAATAGTTTACACTTCCTAGACAGTACGAGAATCCCTAGTTTTCTGCATTGTGAAATTTATACCCAACATGTGTTAAAGCTATATGTTAACTAATAAAAATATTACTTTAAACAATGTTTCAAAAACCTGGTGCCATTAAATACATGTCAAAAAAAAAATATTGGCAACACAGTGTCCACGTTCTGTTTTGACAAACGACTATTAGTTTAGGTGTAGATGAGTTTTGGTTGCAATTCTGCTGTTGCTTTATTGATGAGTAATTCAGATCAGAGATATATTTAATCATTGACATTGAATTAGAAATATCATTACAGTATTATTTATATGTAGACCAAAAATATGTCATTCCTGTAATTTTTTGTTTTGTTGGAAAATAAAGTTTTTCGTATCTATATGTTATAACACTACTTTTATACATATACTTTTCAAATAAAATCCTAATTTCATTCAACAGCAGACACAACTAGATAGAAAAAGCATATTTTGATGTGATGTTACACATTCTTTACTCATTTTACTTTTACTTTTTAGTTCCGCCATGCCATGTCGGCGGGCCATGCGTTCCGAAACTAGATCAGAATAGATAGAACTTTAATGACATTAAAATTTAGATTTTTAATCTTGTTTACCGGATTGTGTTTAGTAGGAGCGTTTATGCGATAATCATTTAAACGAGGTTAGTTATACACAATTTAAAAAAGGCCTATTACTTAAACGCTCAGCTACAAAATAACTGCGTGATTTGTAGCTGAACCAGTGATCGTGCTTCGTTGTCATGATGTCACTTGCAACGAGATTTCCGCCTTACTGAAGCTGGAGTCTGGCCAGACAGGGTAAAAAATAATAGGGCGACTGTCAAAATAGTTAGGCCGGCGATGTAACTGAATGCACCATACAGTGTTCATCGATTTAACTTGAGGAATGTGCAAGCCAGGCAATGGGTAATAATAGGCAAACAAAGGGACTTCATTGAACGCGATTCTGTAGCTATGGCTGTGAATAAACGCAATTTCGTCGCCGCTATGGCTCAGCTTCAGTAACATGGCTATTCGTTGCGAACAGTGTCACCTTATAACGTGCACGTCTAAACGTAATACGGTTGTATATGTGGTAACCCTGGAAGACATATATTTGGTATCATATAATAAATATGACGCACCATCACTTAAGTTGAATACATCCTCACTTAGAGCAATTAAGATTATATTTAACAGACACATGATTAATTTACAGTCTATAAGCACATATATAAAAATAACACAGGGATATGGCTGATTAAAATGTGAAGAGTGTTCCAAATAATTTAACACATATCTACATTTTCATTTTACTGTGAAAAGCTATCCTTGATTGATCTATTACTTTTCCCATTTTGATACAGTTTTAGAATCTGCGTAGGAATGAGAAAGTACTTAAAATATTATGTGTATCGCTAAAACACCTTTGCAAATATTACAAAGACAGCATTGAAGATCTTTAGGTGAAACAGTGAAATCTTAGCCTAATTTCGAAATAATGAAATAACAATAAGTCGAGGGCGGGGTTTTTATTCCAGCTAGTATTAAACGTTAAGTTTTGAAATATTGACACTGATTTAACCCTTATAAGGCTTTAGATACAGCATTAACCGGTCGCATCACACCACATTATCTTGTTCTCACAAGTCTGAAAACTTTGGTTTTTTTTTATTTGCTCTGCCTATAATTGCCATATAATGGAAGTTGTGGGAGTGGTAATATACATTCTAATAAAAAATAATTCCTACTTAGTGATAGGTATAGTAAAACAATTCATTTTAGTAAGGTTTTCCCCTTGTACCCCTCCTGAAAGTCCGAGACGAGCCTCTTCCTCTTCCTCGGCCTCTAGGTGTGGAACCACCACTCCCTCGCCCCCCTCTGGGAGTAGAATGACCTCTTCGGGGGGTAGAATTACCCCCTCTATTCATAGAGCTGCCCCCTCTAGGGTTAGAGCTACCACCTCTAGGGTTGGAGCCTCCACCTCTAGAGTTGGAGTTATTACCTCCTCTCCATCCACCACTACCTCCTCTCCAACCATCCCCTTGAGGACCACTCAATTGCTTCCTCTGATTATTCATGTGACCGTTCATTCCTGTTCTTTGATTGTTGTCTTGGTACCAATTATTATCATTGCCATCCTGGTATCCATTCTCAGATTGGTCCATCTCATTATTAAAGTCATCATTGATGGACCTATCGAAACCACTTTCATCGAAGTAATCGTCATCGCCCTGAATAAAGTTACCTTGGTCGGAATAGAAGCCGCGGCTGTTCATGTTTGAAAATTGGTTGTTATTGAAGTTGGCCTGACCCGGACTAAAGTTGTTATCATTATTCATTGGCGGGGGAGGAGGAGGTGCATTGAACATTGAACTGTCATTAAAACCTCTATTATTATTATTAAATTGCATTTGATGATCAGAATTCATGGTATTTGAACCCTCGTTATATTCATTGTCGTAAGAATCGTTGCTGTCATAAGATGTATTGTTAAACTGATTGGCTTGATAGCTCTCATTTTCATTTTCCATACTGGTATCTTGATTGGTAACCCTTAAATCTTCATCTTGAATGACGTTTTCAGGATAGACAAATTCAGCATTTGTCTCTTCATCATCGTCTTCCATGTGGGGCATGACATCATGCAGTTCCTCTATTTCCCCAGAGGCTATAAACTTTTTCAGTGCCTGTGGCCCATCTGCAATTGCCTGTTCCAGTTTGGAGCCTGATTCTACAGGCACTAACTTGCCATAAATGATAATCGCCGAAGGGGCAATCTGCTGCAGAGGAACCACTCCGGGTACATTCTCCATCAACGCCTGTGTCAAAGCCTCCGTGGTGCTCTCTTCTCCTGTACCGTGATTCCATTGAGCCTGGAAATTACGTGGAATGGGTTTGCTGTATGGCACTTTTTTTACCTTTTTCTCAATTTCAATAGGCAATACACTTGTGTCTAAATCCAAACCCGGAATGGCCTTATCAGTCGACGAAGTGAAAATTTCAACCTTGTCTTCGGGACCCATACCGGGAATATTAGCAGGTTCGTCCAATTCCTGATCATCCGATATGCCAGGAGGTAATGTATTCAGATTGTACTTGTCTCTCATCTGATCTCCTGGCCTGTTCCGAGTCCAGAATTTTGAAGTGTGGTCGTTGGATCCTGAACAAAGAATATGACCAAGAGGGTGCCATGCCAGAGTCCATACGATTGATTCATGTGCGCCTTCAATGCAACCAACTTCTTTATCAGTGCCGACATTCCAAAACAGAATGGCACCATCAGAACCGCCTGAACAAAAAAGCCCTTCGTGGGTGGGATGCCAAGCAACGCTTGAAGCTTCTTTCTTGTGACCTCTGAATATCTGCAATTCTGTACCCAGTTTCCGTATGTCGAACAGCTTGAGCAAGTGATCACGCGATGCTGTGATAAGCCAATTGCCATTCTCGTTCCACCTTAGGTCCATTACGGTTGACTTGTGTGCGTGTAGTGTGGCCAAGGCCTCGCCTGATTTGGGATCCCACAATTTGATGGGTTGTTGATTGTCTTTACTACCTGACACAATAAGAGATTTGGTCGGATGCCACTGGACACACTTGACGTCAGCACCGTGGCCCCTTAAAATACGTTCTTCCTGGCAACGATAAAAATCAAATATCCTAAGAGTGCCATCATCAGAGCATGTGACTATCTTGGTATCACTCGGACTAAAGCTTATACCACGGACAGCCTCTTTATGTGCCTGAAACATCTTCACATTGTTCATGTTGCTTTGCCAGTATTTGACATAGCCACAGTGGTCTCCAGTTACCATCCAGCCTTCGCTTCTCGACCACACCATGGATCGGACGGGGCTATCGTGAGCCTGAAGTATAGTCTCAAAGTTAAATGTCAATCCGTTCCATAGAGTAAACTCCCCTGAAGAGGCACCCGTTACGAGACGCCGGCCTTCGGGTGTCCACGCGACTGCGAATATCGGACAGCGCATCTTATTAGAGGCGGTTTTGACAAAGCGCGTCGTGACCGCGTTGATGGGATTATCGGGATAGGAGGGCGGCGGCAACAGGTCGGGTGCGTACATGGCATCTGGCTGTAAGGCGTGCCTATCTCGGAAGTCACGCTGCCAGACGCGAGTTTCTAAAGCTTTTATTATGGATGCATTATAATCTACAGTTTTTCTCATTACCGATTTACGAAGACGCTTACCGTCGAAATCATCTTGAGACATTGACATCTGGATAGGTCGCGGCTGATACATGAAGGAATGTCTAATATAATTATTAGGGGCATGCCTCTGCTGCCGCGCGAAGCCCATGCCTGGCGGAGGTTGAGAGAAATCCATTCTGTCACGGTTTATTACCTAGTTTGCAAATCAAACAAGCGACTGAAATAAACGCATTAATTTTACTGACTATGACATTTGACGAAATGCTATGTTGGAGGAAACTATAAAACTCACCTCGTTTTTCCGGTCGGTTGTAGAGTTCTACCGAATCATATTATCAATTCGAATTCGCCGGATAAGCGATTCCATTTACAATAATATGAATAAAATAATCATTGACTATCTGTTTCACAATTCTGCCCTATTTTATAACCTATTCATACACAAAACAAGCCACAACACAACCCTCAGCGTTTCACCTTCTTTCTTCACTACATTCGCAAACATGCGCCATTTGTAGAGCGTCTTACACTATGATATAATGTGTTTATGGTTTAGTTTCATAAAACATAAAGCTGGCAGACGGAATTTCTGCTGAATATTAAATGTTAAAATGATCAACCTTGAACGCCGAAGGGTTGAGCAAGTCGAAACCTAGAGTTTATATTGATCATCCAAGAACAAAAAATAGCCTTCCTTGTGTACCTTTAAGCTTTTAAATGAAACCCCAATAGATTCCTGCGATTGATATTGACAAAGGTAAATAGAAGAAAACATGCGCTCTAGGTCGACGTGGCAATATAAGATATATTAAAGATTAAAGTGTATATTCATTTACCATACTAATCAATACTCAGACCTGAACATACCCTGGCTTAAATGTAGCAATCGCACTAGGAATGTATTACTCCTATGTTTACAAATTTAATTTTATATTGGTAAAAAAACTCATTGTATACCTACCTGATTATATAGATAACGGTAACATAGCAATATTAGTTTGATAGCACGCAATTAAGCAAATTCAATTTAAATTTAAACGAACACACAGTAGAATGTACAATATGAAACAACACTTTACAATATACAATATTTTAAAATAAAATATAAATACCTTAAAATAAATAATAAATATAAATTAAAATACTTTAGGATAAATATAAATTATATACTTTAAAATATTGAACATTTATATGTCTTTTTTACTATAAAGGGTTTTTATTTGTTTATTTTTAAATTAAATAATAAGTAATATGGACAATTTATTAAATATAACTCTACTTTTGCCAGAAATACCACATAAATATAAAAAAAATCGTCTTCAAAGAAAAAAATATATACAAGTACAACCTAAAAGGTAAGCACAAGGAATGTCATCGAAATGAAAAACTTACTTTTGGTTTAATTGGGATTAAGTACCACTGAGAAATTTCCTATCGTAATAAAATATTTTAAATTGCCTAAACCACTACTGAGTCATGATTCAACATATATATAAAAAATAAATAAACATAAATATCGAATTGAGAAGAATAGATTGAAAAGGGAAAGGGTTGAAAAAGTAGAAGTTTGAGGTATTTTTTTTTTTAAGTCTTGAAATTGGAAAAATAATAATACTTAATTTAAATATCAATAATATTAAAGTTTAATTATCATATTTAATAAACAATAACAATTGGTTTTGGGGTATTTTTTACAATCATAAATTTGTACAGGTATGTATAAATAAATAAATATGTTATACTAATCAATTTAAGACATGATTCTTGCGAGGCAACGATTATACCTTTTTATATAAAATCTCTGCTTATATATTTTGTTTCATAACAAAACAGTAGGAATTTCTGAAAGACTCGTTATACTGAAAAACTTAACTAAATTCATGACAGGAACGTACGACAAAGCGACAAATTAAAACTATTTTTTATCTGAAATATGTTCGTGTAGTGTTAAATTATTACATACGTATCCACATACTATTATCATTGATTATTCAGGATAGGGATGTATGTGTAATTACTTATCAATCAGGTGGATAACGTGCTTAAGTTTCCGTTGACACATATGTCACTTTTCCTGTGTTTTTTTTTATCATTATTTCTTGTGTTTGTTTTCGGGGTTTCATTCCTCCTGCCCGTGAAATAAAAATCGATGTAGTTATTGTTGCATTTGTGACATTTATTTTGTTTTTCCTTTAAATTTATGGTGGTTTTTCGTGCAATGCTAAATTATGAATGCGGTTGAGTTTTTAATAAAGTAACGTACCTTCTCCTGGTAATTACCATATGCCCGTATCCTCAAAAAGCTGTGACCCATTAAAGTAACACCTGCATTTTAATCATTTTTTACTTCTGCTCTGCAGGAAAGGTAGAATTTGTTCTTTTACAATCGCAAAGAAGATGAAAGGTTTAAAGATGACTTTACACCGATTATTGATAAATCTGTTGCTTCTGATTGTGTATATTTGCAAAGTGGAAGGATTTTATGACGACAATGTAATACCAAGTCGATGTCCTCAACTCTTTC
Organism: Neomicropteryx cornuta; assembly: GCA_020383195.1. Classification (NCBI taxonomy): domain Eukaryota; kingdom Metazoa; phylum Arthropoda; class Insecta; order Lepidoptera; family Micropterigidae; genus Neomicropteryx; species Neomicropteryx cornuta. Next base: position 1,894,845 of record JAHKQU010000030.1, read on the forward strand.
CTCACAACTTTGTGGGCTACGCACCGAGAGGTCAGTTGAATTCCGCAAAATAAATACTTCATAAAATAAATGAAATGTTAAAAACAATCCTTGTAATATGCATGCAGTATCTAAAACACTTCCAAATTCATTTTTTCATTTCTAACATCATGCATTAAATCTCAGTCTAAAAACATACTAGATAAGAAATGTAACTTGTACTTGCCAAATCAATAAATAGTAATATCACATGCAAAAAAAAAAATATTCAAATTCACCTTAGCCTTAATATAAAAAAAACTGAGAACTTCTTTTTTTAAATTCAGTCAAAAATAATGTGACATGACAGCATTTAAAGCATAATAAATTAATATTATTTATTTTATTATACTTGTTTCATACTTGTACTAATGTTTGTTTTACTGTCTTTTTGGAGTAAACTAAAAAAAAAAAAATGAAATTAAGTAATTTACAACAGACAGGAAATCGGAATCAGTGCATTTCTTAATTTTAATTCATTCATGTGTAGGATCGAAACATATAGCAGCTATGACTTCGGACCTACAAACAGTTAAAAACTTATTTGATAAATTACAATAGCTGTAAAGCAAAATTATTTTAAAATAATATCTTCCTTATGATATATTTTTTTTCAGGTAATTTAACGGCTGGTAATTACACCGAGAAGCCAAAATTGAAAGGCTTGAAGCAGTGCATTGTGGGATGCTGCGCGTCGGATGTCTGCAACGTGGTCTTCATTCACGAGGCAACGTGTTATCACATCGAGTGCGCTAGCAATGACCTTTGTGTTCCACTCTTGAGATCGGAAAACGTGAGACTAGAAAGACACGTGGAGATGGTACTTGTTAGACCTTTGCTAGATGATGGTATGTGCAAACACAAACATTTTATTACATTTTTTTTTCATTAATTTACTCCAAGGTTGAACTTTTCCATACTTAAATACTTGTGTGTATATCGGATTGTAATTTATTAGCAATTGTATCAATACCTATTTTATTTAAAATATAAAAGAACAAGAGGATAATAATATTTTAAATTAATTTTACTATACCACATGTTCACATATTATCTATGATATATGCACACATTTAAACATCCTCACACACCCACGCCACACACCCACTGCATAATACTGTAAATGGAGCCTAATTTTTAGTATATTAAATCTTTTTTTTGCTTTCATAATTATTCCATTTTATTTTCTTATATTTTAAATAGTACAAAAGAAAATTAAAATCAAATGTGTATCGAATTAAAAATTTCAAAATGTATGTGTAATCTTTAGAGGAATATCATAGCAAAATATCATAGCTTCTAAAAATAATAGTAGAGGTAAGTTTCCCATGGAAAGTTAAAATCCCATAGGCTACCGATTTAACTCAAATAAATAATATAATCACTTCATTTGAGCCACCAAGAAAATTGGCTTTAGCCTCCGACCAATCTGCGTTGTTGGGTTATCTCTGGTGATAACCTAACCTAGAGGTTGACCTGCTGGTGCTGAACAGGAAACATGAACATCTTTTCAGTGATAATGCTTTTTCAGTTGGGAGATTGGTCAGTGAAGGGAATCAACACCACAAAAAATCTTAAAGCCGTTGGTGATATAATTCTATCAATTATATACACCGTGTTCCAAGACCATTCCCGATAAAAAAATCAGCTTATTGGCCCTGCAATTTAAAATATAATTTGTTTTGATTTCATATTAAAATTCAACATGATTTCCGAGTAAAAAATTTGTAAACTTTGCATGATAATATGAAATCGCTCTCGTCATAAGTTCAGTCACTAGCGTGGTCTCGCCACGCCGGGCCATTGACCGGCCTTGCCACCGAGCAAAAAGAGAATTTACAAGAGCACTTTGATAAAATTAATAATTTTTTGCATTTTTTTATACAATTTTTTCACGTAATAGAGAACATAAACACCCCCTTATGTCTTCGGGAATGGTCTTGGAACATTCTGTATATCCTTAATACCGGAGCATTGGAATGACCACTTAAATTTTTAAAGGTCTCAATAAGTTCACGACTAAATTCAATCGAGCTGTTTTTTTTTTTTAATATATCAAATCATGTTGACAGCAAAAAACAATCATAAAAAATGATATTGGAAAAACTCAAAATAAAATTATTGTTTCAGAAAACTGGTCAGATATATTGGACCAAGGCGTCTACGGAAGTGATCTGAGCAATAGTTTTACTTTTAGCGACGAAGACAGCACCAATCCGATCAGCGAACGCGGCGACGATCTGATCGCTGACGGTAGCGCTTTGAACTTTGTCAAATACGGCGGTAGCAGTGATCGCGATATTGAGACACCCTTCCAGGAAAATATACCAATAAACAAGGCTACGTTTTTGAATGGTGACAATGCCGGTCTGAATAGATACCTCGACAAGAGCGATCGTGAAATGATTATGGAGGCCTCTAACTACCTGACCGATAAGTTGCTCACTTGCGAAGTGGGAATCGATTCGCAGTGTCCTAAAAATGAAGAGTGTGTGATTGTCGTAACGAAGAATCGTAACGGTGTATGTAAGTGTAAGGAGGGTTTCACCAGAAGTAGTACGGGCGTGTGTTTGGATGCTGAGAGCGATGATATTCTATATCCTTCCGAAGTCAACTCTCAAAAAGATAGTATACTGGCTTTGAAGGACAATAATGATGGCAAACGTGCCGGTAATAAGGAATCTGTAACAACTAAGGAAGTGTCGACGGAAACTAGCATAAAGAAACTCACAGTATCCGCTCTTTCAAGAGAGGTATGAGCAACTTGAATATTATTAAATAACTAAAAAAAATTAACCCGCCTTTGAAAAACTAAAAAACCAAAATTAATACAATAAACTTCTGTTATTAAACAATGAAAAACCTATCCACCAAAATTTTTATTTAGTATTTATGCTTAAAATAATTCAATATCATAACTTTTAGATTGGGAAACTTAGTTTGTGCAGATTAGTTAGTAGTCGAATACCTTATCAACTGGACCATGACGATCCAAGTTGATTTGGTTCTCTGACACCTGTATTAGGAAACCAGGCACATCTTGGACGATATCTTTTAGAAAACCTCACACCTGCATAATTTGGTAAACCACACTTATGTACAGTTTTGGAATTGGATTAGTATATATCTACGTGCAATAAAATGAAAAAGAGTATTATTAATGCTGGTCTCAATCTATTTCACTACTAGTACCAATGGGGTTCCTGTAATTTAGGGATTCTATTCTTCAATTCAAATCAATTTTATGTCATTGTCTATATTGTGTATGTAGTTTCTGTTGGTTAACAACAATAAATATATTAATAAAGTCACGGTATAGAATCTTTAAACATGAGAATTTCTATATTGGACGGTATAGAAAATGTTAGGTATGGAGTGAATGAAAATAAAGTGAATCATCCAAGTGCATCGCACGTTTCGTGCCGTCAATGCTGGCTGTTAACAGTTAAAACTTTTTCATTGAAATAAAGTGTGATTAAATTTTAAAGACTTTGATTAAAAATATGAGAGGCAGTTGATTAAAACACTCGGTACTGAATAATAGTTTAATTTATATTAAATAACATATTTATATGTAGGTAAATTAATTTAAATTTAACATTTTTATGCCATAATACTTTGTTAATACAAATAGGGAAAGAAAAGTAGAACTCAGAATTTGCTGTTTTTCATATTTTTAAAGATAAGCTTAATGATGACTGACAACCATAAACATTGTTTAATAAGTATTATCATATGTTATCAAACACGAAAAAGTTGATAATCAATGTGACAGGATTAGTGAATTCTAAAATGTCATCATTTACGACGCAATAAACTACATTTTTGTTAAACTTTACTGCAATACCAAAAGTCCTTCTATCGTAATTGAGCGACTAATTGATTTGGGACAAGACATGCTCATATAAATTTGTTACATTCAATTTTAAATTATACTATACTTGACCTATTTTTTATTGACTATTTCTTTTCACGAGATTTCCGCTGTAAGGCTATTTTCAGGGTCACAGACTTCACATAAATATTGTTGGTCTTTTGGCAAGTGGTATTGCCAATTATAGTGTCCAGAAGGTCCATCTGATTTGTTGATATTTAAAATGAAGTTTCTTGGTTTTTTCCTTATTTTTTCTAAGAGGAACTCATGATAAAATGTTTTTAAAGTCATATATCTATCAAGGTTTGACCTAAAATTTAAGATATGTGCCGAAGTAAATAACGCAAAAAATTACCGATTCATTTAAAATTTTGCTCTTGAAGATTTTGACTTCCGATAAGAACACGCCTGGTATCCTCGTAACACTGAATTTATTTGATTTTCATATAATATAGTAAAATGTATTCTTTAATATACTCATGATTGGACATACGCAATTTTCTTTCACTGCACAAAATACGAATTTTGTGGAGACAATGAACATAAGCTGTTATCCTCGACATTTCATAGGTTAACCTATGTACTAATTTTGTGTAACGTACTAATTTTAATAACATGTTAAAAAAAATATTAAATCTTTTTACTTTTTTAGGGCTTAGCAAGGTGTCATATAATAACCATTCCACACAGTTTGAATAGCATTTTTATCTCACTCTTTTTTTTTGAAGGTTCAATTGCCGGAGAACGTGGCTAAACTATCAGCATACACAGTTCCTGATGAGAAGACGAGTAATGACCATTACAACTACATGTGGACCCTTGTTGAACAGCCCAAGGGTGGATTTACAGGTTAAAAATGCAATATTATTTATTTGTACACGTTATACACAATATGGAAATCACTGACCTAAGGTCACCTTTCATAACAAGGTCAGGATGTTGGGGAGGTGGAGGGGAGATATAAAAATGTGTTATTATAACTTAACGGGCCTTTTTTCGGTGACACTTTTCTCTGTCTTGCGCGTTCTTTAAGTCGTTCTGTCTTATCTAACGCATAAATACTTTGTACCGAATTATGAAATATGATAAAATGACCACCTAGAGTCCTCGTAAAACCTAGTTTCAGTGTGCATACCATTAAAATGTTTTTAAAATAATTGAACTATAAAAAACTGTCACGTTTTGTTTTATTTCCAGGAAATATGGAACAGAACGGTGCAACGGTGACGCTGACTCAACTCACCGAGGGCAATTACCGGTTCAAGGTAACTGTGAACGCGACCGCGACAAACTCATACGGCGAGGCCTTCGCCAACGTGACCGTGCTTCCCGCAAAGCGGATCAACCAGCCGCCAGTCGTTCTTATCACTCCTTCCACGCAGACGGTTAAGCTGCCTAACACGAAAGCCGTACTGGACGGGAGCATGAGCAAAGACGACGATGCCATCATAGCTTGGCATTGGGAACTTACTTCAGGTTCACAGCGTTTCTGACTCTCCTTTCTAAATTTGTAGTCAAGTGCAAAATATGTTCTAAAATTATAGGGAATTGAATTTATGGGAGACACCTGTAGGGCTTAGCTGTAAGGAGTCAGGTTCTGGTTAAATAATTTACTGCTACTAAACAATGTATAGAAGCAGTTGATCTTGAATGATAGATATAGGGTATCATAGCCATTCTTATTTCATTCTAAAACCCAGATAAAATAATATCCAGTATTATTTTTATTCTTTATCTACAAAAAAGAGTCTCAACACTACAGCTTTTGTATGGAGAAATGACCGGATTGCGTACTCTTAAGATACTTACATACATTTTGTGATTACAAATTGAATACCTCGAACAGTATGTGATAAATAATTTTTAACGGATTTGTATCTTTTACTTATACATGACTCAAAGATTTTTTTTGGCTCAAAAATGCTCAGTTGCACCATCTATCAGTTAACAGTATAATATGATTATTGTGTTGTTTCCAGTTTTTTTAAATAATTAATCTTGTTCATAGGACCTTTGGGATATCAGCCGCCTTTGACAGACGGCCCGACATTACAGCTGTCAGATTTGAAGACGCCTGGAAATTACACCTTCAAACTGACTATTGAAGATTCGGACCATGTTAAAAATTCCACAACGGCCAATATAACCGTTTTGAACCACACTGATTATCCTCCAGAGGCAAACGCAGGTAAGGACATATACATTTGTGGTAGACATTGCAGCTGAGTAGTAACCAAACGTAGGTGTGAAGTGAATTGGAAAAATATGGATAACTGAATGTAGTGCTAAACAAATATCGAAGTGTTGGTTAAGTATTGGATAAAAGTGGCCCAATCATTTTTAAACTACTTAAAAAAAAGGTAATTCTCGATTCGATGTGTATGTTTTTTTAAAATTATTTTTTATGTATGTTCATTAGTCCGGACTGGATTGAGCAATTTTAAATATTTAGTTTGCATATGATAGGGAATATTGCAGGAATGCTCCCTTGTTAAGTTACGAGTGACGTGTAAGGTAGGAAGAATAAAAAATACAATAAATTTCTTATTATTGTGAACATTAAAAAAAAACTTAACACCAAAACGTTAAAGTCGGTGCAGAGACATGGTTTGTGTTTCTTCAGTTGAGTGAAGCTTTAACGATTTGAAATGGCCCAAGTGGCTGGCTTCACCGACCTATATCAGATTTGCTTTGAACCGTGTTTCATACCTAAATTTCAGTTGATTTTATTTTAATATTTAACTTTTATTAACCTGTTTATCCCAACAAAAATTTTTGGCCTCAAAAACCGCGTATGTGTGTGTATGCAGTGATTTATTTGTATAAATAAATATGAAAACTTACCATTGTGAATAATAAACAGCTTTGGTGGCCTGGAACGTCCAATTGCCACAAATTTGGTGTCATCTGGTTCACTGTGAAATTTTCTATTAGAAAATATCACTCGGGTCACTAACGATCTTAATTTTTTTTTTAAAAAAAAGCTGCTTTTATTGATTTTCACGTTGTATACCCAACTTTTTACTATTTTTGATAACTCTTATTAGCTATTTGCCACTTTTACACTTTTATATATTTGTTAGATGGTACAGTTAAAAAATTGATTACGCAGCCGTGTCACTAAATAATTTCCGTAGAGTATTTAGTGATGATAATGAATTTTTTCCAGTATTTAGCCAGGGTTTGTTATTTTCGAATCAAATGGCATAAACAGTAGACCAATCGGATGAACAGATAATTAAACGGCAATTTTGGAATGAATGACGGCGCATTGAGTTATATATACGTCGGCCAACGAATGAGCTCTATGAGATGCCGGCTGGTTCGACATGTAAAGACATCGCGCAACCGTAACGGGTTAATATTTAACTATTATTTTCCTTATACAGCTGCGAATAAACTGATTTTTTTAAAGAGGTCTGGAAATTAATAATATATTTAAATTTTTTTAATTTCGTAAAGTGATGGATATGGTGTCGTTTTCCTGTTTTGTCAGGACGGGAGATCCCTTTTAAGTGTTTGTCAAATATGTCGTTTTTTATACGTATCTTAATATTGGTATTATTGCAAATCTTTTAAAACAAAAATATTTCTAGTTCAGACGAAGTGATTGTTTCATTTTTGTAGGTGAAGATGTGATAGTTTACTTACCGAAGAACAATCTCACATTGAATGGCAGCCTGTCTTCGGACGACCATGAAATTGCTACCTGGGAGTGGACCAAGTCAGCTGAAGACGAGAACAAAGCAGTCGATATGCAGAATACACATTCACCTTACCTACAGGTAAGTAAACATAATAGCTTGTTTATGTTCGGGGCATCACATTTACACATTTCACTCACACCCAGCCTGACTGATCATCTGAGTCTACTAAGGTTAGTTTATCCAATAGAGACATTTACTCTCTATTATGAGCAGTGGCGTAAATACGCTATGGAGGCCCCTGGCCATGTTTTAAGTCCTGTGAAGCCCTAAAACTAAAAAAATTGTTGCTGTGGTATTTACACAACTTGTTATTTAAAAAAAAATGCACTATGTATCTATATTAACGTACCTAATTTAAAACGGGTGAGCGTACGTACATAGGGGCGTTTCATATTTTGCCGCATAAAAAAGGTATATTCTATGAGCAGTCTAAGGACTTAAACCATTTATATTGGTAATTATGGTGTAATTAGTAGGTATGTATTTACTAATAACTTAAACATCTAAACTTTGGCATCAAGTTTTATTTCACCATTTCAAATAAATTGTCCGCCTTTTACAGTTGGGATTAAATTCTGAACCCTCCCTTTAGTTAATTCAATTTTGGCATTTTCAACATGCATGATTTTGTCATTTTCAGCTGTCAAACCTGTCCGAGGGTATGTACACATTTGTTTTGAAAGTGACCGATTCATCGGGTCAGTCGTCTACTGCCGATGTGCATGTATTTGTCAAGCCGCCAACCAATACTCCACCAATTGCTGTCGCCGGTAAACATCAGGTATGTTATTGACACTTTAATTTATGATTTATTATTGACTGGTCTATTGGCATAGAGGTGCAGACCCGCTTTCTAATTCATTCATTTGTTTAATTACACACAGCATAAGTACTATATATATGATATTCCTGTATTCCTAATATATTTTGGAAATAAATAACTTAAACTTGAACTCAATTGAACATTACATAAGTAATTATATTTTTGCACTTAAATTACAATACAAGAAAGATGACTTATGTAGGAATCGGGTTTAGAGTGTATATATAGAATATAGAATTGAATATAGAAATATATTCAATTCAAATATATCTTAATATATTTTATCAAACATCAAATAGTCATTACATATATATAGTCATCAAATATAAGTTACATACTTAATGATTTTTATATACCCATTGAATTTAGAATGTATTAGATATAATTTTCCTCCATAAGGAGTAACTTTTGAAAAATTATATAATAATAATTACTCGATTACAGTACATTTCTCTGCCTCAAACATGGATAACGCTTGATGGATCAGAATCATCAGACGACCACAGAATTGTGGCGTATACTTGGAAGACGCTCAGCGGACCTACAATCGCTAGTTTTACAAGGTTAGAAAATACGAAATAATAAGTTTACATGGCCTTGAAGAGAAAATGCAAGGGCTTAAGAATTCAGAGTAGCAACATATTTTTGAAGTTGAGCTAAGCTATTTAAAATTGTGTGTATTGTGATAAGTAATCAAAAATTTTAACAGAATCACTCAGGCAGGTAAGCAAGGGTGATTTTGACATAGCAGTATTTCCCATACTTTTTCTCCTCTTCCCTCTCATGTTAGGCTGGACCTCAGTCAGTGATTTCCATAGCAGCTGGATCTTAACATGCACATATTAAAGCAAATAAAACTATATTAAGGAATTACTTAATGACCAGTCTGAATGTGGAAATCTCAGAGATTTTTTAAATTCTGAATGTACTTAATGACTGTACGCGATGCAGTAAAATGTATAACTTCAACGAAAACCCTATATTAACACACTCAGCGCCGTTAACAGGATATTCCGTCATCGCTGCATACGCCAGGCGCCGCATGCGGGTATATACGTCCTCCATTTCTTTTATTATTTAAAAGCGTAGCATGTCACATATACTGAATTCATGAAAGGCATAGACTATCATGGTTTTTTTTTCATTTTAGTTCAGTTTTGATGTTTGATTGTTTATGTGAGAAATGCGCTAGTAAATTGAAAGTGTTTTTGACGGATGTGGATGACAAACATGTATTGTTTGTTCTCCTCTTCTAGCGACCCAATTGTATATATCACGTTCACTCTATCGCGTTCTAAACTTATCCTTGTTGTAATATAATAATATTAATATTTTTTGTTGATTCAAAATATTACTTATTCAGGTTTAACGAATCAGCGACAAATGCCACTGGTCTAACGAAAGGTGAATATGAGTTTCAGCTGACTGTTTTGGACGACAATGGCAACTTAGCATCTGATGTGGTCAATGTGACCGTCACCCAAAGTAAGTACAAATCTTTTCTTTCCCTAAGTACAAATAATTATTTATTAACTATGTGTTTTAGATTTCATAGTAATACTAACTTTGTTTGTAAAATTTTGTAAAATGATATAAATAAAACATCAATGAAGTTATGATCTCGATATGGGCATATCAGCTCTAGCCTAGCTGCTCGCCCATCAACCAATAATGATAAGTTACTAAATTTATAACGAATTAGGTATATTGTTTGTTTATTGTAATAGCATGCAGCAGTTATAACAAATTATTACAATGGAATTTCTGTTCTCGTATTTAATATATCAATGAAAACGAGGGAACTTTGGGCATTGTTATGAAATACGATGATAGATTGTATATGTTTTTATTATTTTACGTTACAACTCAAATAAACAAATACATGTTATTATTATTATAATATAACAAAAATAATCAGTCGGTAAACTCTGCTAATGCACCACTTGATTTATCTCCCTACTGCCCGCTGTCCGCTGTCCACGCCTAGTACATCTGTTCGTCGATCCTCGGCTGTCTTCGTATCGATCCACGTTCCGCCCATTCACTCAACCCTATATTTGTTTCACTTTGTAAATGCACACGTATAATAATATGTATTAAACATATTATGTTTAATATTACAGTTTCAAAACACTGCTATCATTGTAAATAAACATAAATCACCCCTTCCTCACATATGCAATGTATCATCACTTTCTAAAAACAAATAACGTGTAACAAATAATAGATTTTGGTAATCTATTGGTTTATGGCATTTGACTATTGATCTAGCAGTCGCTGGTTTGAATCCGCACATAGTCATACAGTTTTTGACGCTTCATTAGCACCATCTCTCTTGACTCTAACACAAGCAAATTTGTCTTAGTTGGGTAGGACCCAAAATAATTGATCTAGTCATATGAATTGTTTTTAAAAAATATATATATATTAATCTTCTCTCTATTATCTCATATCTAATCTTTGTTGGATAGAGGCCTCATAAAAGCTATTACTGTGCTGTTTAGGAGGCCCAATCAGTAATTATTATGGTGTTACTATCCACAAAAAAAATATATTTTTCCAGACAAAAATACTCCGCCAAAAGCAAACGCCGGTGGTGATCAAGTGATAAGCCTCCCAGCCTCCATGATTATTTTGAATGGATCCGCCTCCTCCGATGATCTGGGCATCGTCAGCTGGACATGGACCAGACAACAGGCCGGTTTAGCCGCTGGAAACATTGTTGAGAATTCTGACAAAGGACCCATTTTAGAGGTATTTGACAATAGATTAATAAATAATACCAACCAATAGTGTAAATAAACCAGTTCAAGAGCCGCCTTGATAAATTTCTTGAATCTAGGCAAATCGCTAGTAACTGTGAATTAGATATGAGCATAGCTGCTTGCTCAACAAACAATAATAATAATAAACCTTTATATTTTTTATGGGGATATTGATTTTTCAAACACTACCAAAGACTCCTCTACGCTTTTGCTTTTATTGCATTTTTTTTTAATAGGTGCAATAAATTTTATGCATTAATTTATTCTCATATATAGATTAATATACTTATCAGGATGAGACTGTTCGAATACAATTTAATCATTTTTCAGGGCCAAAAAGTAAATTGTGTCATTTATGTAATATGTGTCAAAGTTAGAAACTACGTCGTAAGAAAACACCGCAAAAACAGGGACACATTTATTCACGATTGCTACATCCTTTCAAGTAATATAGTAAGTTAATGCATAAAGTGGTTGGTCATTGTGTGAACTTCACTAGAGCTCATGACATGGACAGTTCAAGACAGCTAGTAAACATATAGGTTTCTGATAGATCTGCTCTATGACCATGAATAATTTATAATTCCTTCTCGCAATCAGCTCACAAACTTGGTGCCCGGCCGTTATATCTTCGAGCTGACCGTTGCAGATGAACAGGGTGCTACCAATTCCGACACAGTCAGTCTCCAAGTGAAGCCGGATCCTTTGCTAAGGTCGCTGTTGGAGATGACTGTTAATGCGCCTTCATCCGTGTTTACTGGCTCGCAGTTAGAGGCATTGCTAAAAAAAATCAAGGTTTGTAACATTTACTTGTACGCTATCACAAATTGACTAATTCTGTACACAAAAAAAGAATATACTTACATCAAAATATCATTGTTAGTTTCCGTGAAATTGAAGTTTATAACAAAATAAATAAATGAATTATTAATATGCTCATTTTTAGTGTGTTTTTAGTGTGTGTGTGTGTGTGTGTTTAGTGTGTGTGTGTTGCATTTTTAGTGTGTCATCAGAATAATCATTTTAAATGTTTCTCAATTTGTGAAATTATCATATAATTATCATAAATTATCATTATGAGAGCTATGCCTCTGGTAAAATATTGTATGGGACGGTTATAAGGCATATTAAAATCTCTAATTGAGTATTCCCTGCACTAATGGTAATTTAAATTTTGTAGGTTATGCTTCAAGCTGGTCTCGAAATGAACATTACTGAGATTCGATCGGACCAGACTACTGGAGATGCGCAGATAGTATTTTATGTTTTTGATAAGGTTGGTAGACTTTTTTACAAATCATTGTGGTTAAAGTCAATCTAAATGTCTCATTTCCAACTCCTAACAATATTGTAAAGCAAAACAACAATAGCTGATTTGGCTTTTGATTCTTTACGAACATTACAAAAACAATACATATCCTAAATGTTAACCTAAATTTACACATGTTATGTAACATGGAATTAAAAAATGGAACCTGGAGAACCACATTAAAACCGGCCGTATTCTTACCCCCGACCCATTTTTGTTTCTTTATACCCATAAAGAAACAAAAATGGGTATAGTGTTTTCACTTTGAATGATTCTTTGGGGTTGTTTAATGGTTTTCTCAAAACTTTAAATTCATACTTCGTAGCAAATTCTTAGATAACGATCATACTACTGAACCACCGAGGAGTGCTGCTGAGCCATTGTTCAGATTTTATGTACAAAAAAACAATATATAAAAAGAACAATATAATAAAGGAACGTGTTGCAATGAGAATCATTCCATATTTTCACAAATAAAATAACAACACAAAATAAACAAATATGTAATAGATTCATCAGAAGGTGTATGCATTTCTAATAAAAAAAAAACAATTAAAAACAAATATTATAATATCAACTAAGCATACGTTTATTTTTTGTTTCGTAGGCAAACAGTTTTATGTTTTTTATTTTCCAGTCCACGGATCCCTTGGTAATTCTTGGCAGCCCGGCCGCTTTGACAGCCGTTCGTTTGGCTGTTCACGCCACAGGAATGCTCGCGTCGCAGGGCTCCCCCGGTGCCCTAGTGGAGGTGTCTCGTTTGCGTGAAGTCGTCTGCCAGAACTCGTGCTCCGGGCGCGGTGTGTGTGACCAGCGGACTCGCCAGTGTCACTGCGACGCCTTTTGGATGCAAAATCCTTTTACTGCTTTTGCCGTTGATGACGAGCCCAACTGTGGCAAGTATTCAGATTGTGTTTGTTATCAGGTTTTCTTCAGATTGTGTTTTTTTAGGGTTTAGGTTTTCTATGGTTCAATCATTTTACTTAACAAGAAGCTATTGAGGTATTTCTCCCTCTGCGGCGATGAAGTTTTTACAAACTCAACTTTATCCACCATTGTTGGTTCTTCCACTTGAGTATTTAGTGCAGAAGCCAGCGATGAATGACCACTGTTCTCGTTAATATCTTTGTAATAGATTGTTTAAAAAAATAACGCCTTGTTTTCACCATTACCTTATATGTCCAATACCTACAATAATATATCTATTTTCATGGCTCTCTGAAACTTGATAAACACACTTTCGAGAAATATGCGCTAAATTGTATAAAAAAAAGTAGTTTTAAGTAGAAATCTATTTTAGTTTTATAAATTGGTAAACTATTCATTGCTTATTTTTTGTTGAACTTTATGTAAATTTATAAACCCATTGATTTTTTAAATAAATATTCTCATACGGAGCATATCAGCACTCATTTTTTAAACACGAATAGGATTCAAACGAACAATAAACACCGAATCCGCGCTTGAAGTTAAATTAAAATGCCAATTGACAAGAGAAAAATGGCGGCGAATCATATCTGCCCCGCCAACTTACATAAAAGCGTGACTACAGTGGATTTAAGAGTGGATAATGATGAGTTGTCACAATACTGTTGTTAATGGTAAACTGCTATCTCATATTTATGTTTCGGGTCACATAATTAACCTATATTTAAGTTTCGGGTCACATAATTAACCTATATTTATGTATTAGGTCACATAATTTACCTATATTTATTTTTCGGGTCACATAATTAACCTATATACCTGATAAATATTATTTATGTATATAGTAAGGAGTCATTCTGTATTTTTTTCTTTTGAATTATGGCTTTTGAAAATTCTGTTTATGTATATAGTAAGGAGTCATTCTGTATTTTTTTTCTTTTCAATTATGGCTTTTGAAAATTCTGTTATTCCTGTTTCTTTTATACAGTTGTACAATTTGGGTTCAAAAAAATTAGTGTCTGCCCGAAACTTGTTTTACTTATCGGAACAGAATACTGCTAAGAACTAAGTCCTCGTGTTACAGTTTTATGTAGTTATGTTTATGTAGTTAATATTGTACTAGTAAATTATAAATTTAGAAAATTAAGAAATTTTGTAGGTTTAAGCTATTGCTGGTTAAATTGCAAGCGCACTCTTGTGCAACGATTTTGTTATTAACTTAAACTTTTAGATTGGTCCTTGGTGTACACGCTGGTTGCAGCTCTAGCCATAACGTGCATGCTGGCAATATTATACTGGTGGATGCGTCGGATGTGCTCTGCGGGCAAGACGGGAGTCATACGCCTAATAAAGAGGGCGCCTCGCTCCTCAAGGGCCCCCGCCCGACGCAGCAAATACCATTTACTTGGCGGGAATGAAGAGGGAAAGCCATGTATGTAGTTACCTATCTATGTTATTTCATGTATTTATTAAAACTTATGCCTATAGGATGATATTTCCACTTCTTAGGGCCACTTGGCATTGTCTTTGTGGGGCATGGTAATAAATCATGCTATTTCATCTAACGGCTGCTTAGTTTAACTAAGCTTGATGAGACATGCAATATTTTTAAACAAAAACATTGTATTGCAAAATGATAATTCAACTTCTCGTTTTATTATAATCTTAAAATGCAGAATTAATGTATTTTAAAAAACGTAGTTGAATTTGCATCTTCGTAAAATCAGCTATGCCAATTTATTTTTTTAAATAATTGCTATGACATAGGTCATTTACAATTCTTTTGGGCCCTAGGCCCCAAATGTGCCTGTCCTAGAGTCAGGTAAAATAGTTATGGAGTTAAAAATGGTATGACGATGAACGGATTCGAATCCGCGACCTTTGGGTCCATAGTCCTACGCCTTAACCTCTAGACTACCATGATCATTCTATATGATTATTCTATAAAAGAATAAATCGTGTTTATTAAAAAAAAAAAACCATTTAATTTCTACTATTTTGCTAGTTCAGAATGAAAATAAAAAAAATAAATCATTTGTATTTTACTGTTTTTGACGTCATATGAAAACTCGTTATAGAACCTAACCTCCATTAGTTTTTTTCTTTTAGTATGATAATTAGTCATCATTAAACATTACTTAAAAAAATCTTATAAAGTAATCATCATCAGCATCATTAAACTAGATTAAGGGCATTAACTGGCCAAAAGTTAAGGCTGGTATTGTAGTTGTATTTGCAAAACGGGCAAATTTTGGCTGAAACTTATTTTAAACATATGTTACCAAAAATAAAACATTTATTCTGAATTTTTATTTTTTTAATCATTCTACAGGTAAAATTGAATTAGACACATTTAAAATACAACAGCAAATAACCACGCAGTCATCAACATTGGTAACAACAACCAATCCAACTCACTTTTAAACATTTTAATGATTTTTAGTTTTTGGATAGCACGTTCCACGTGTACTCTCTCTCTTGCACGTGCTATACTTGCAGTCTCAGTAGCTGCTGTAAATGTTAATTGTTTGTTTTTGCCTAAAAACTGTAGTCAAATTAATTTAATACTGCTTTTTAGGCATTCCTTCTCAATGAGAACCATTTAGTCTACCATTGTTGCATTATGGTATGGGTCCACATATTCAATTACAATTTCATTGTTAAAAATTGATTTATCAGAGGTTCGGCCACCGTATACTGTGGTAAGGTAAGAAATTGAACCAGTAGGTATTATACCAATTAAAAATGTAATTGTATGTTTTTTTTTGGTAATGAGAACATATTCATCCATATTTGACATTTTAAACGCGTATTTTTTAATAATTACTTCTGTGGCAGTAACACTATACATACATTTTTAAATTCTTTAAAAATATTGGAATGCAATGCTAATGCTTTTTATTTATTTATTTATATGGGCTACACTTTAAAGATGACTTTGGTGCTGTAGCTAAATGATAGCAGGTAGCAGGTATTATTTAGCACATTTGTAAAGTGGCGTGATGAATAGGGAATGGGGCCAAATCAATGGTTAACCTCCAAACGCTGTGGTTTATTTTGGCGCCAAAACCCGCTGAGACCGTAGTTATTGACCTTGAAAAATCACTCACTACTATAAAATCCATAGTGCAGGCATGAGTCGTTCAATCTTTACAAATCTGGTATCATCGGATTCACCGTAAAATTTTCTATTAGGCCATATCACTTTGATTATGTTTGTCTCGTAAATTAAAGAAGAAAAAAATAAAAATGTTGCCATTTTTTTTTTTTTTTTTTTTTTTTTTTAATTTATTAAATAAACAAAATCAACAC
Source organism: Neomicropteryx cornuta (assembly GCA_020383195.1). Classification (NCBI taxonomy): domain Eukaryota; kingdom Metazoa; phylum Arthropoda; class Insecta; order Lepidoptera; family Micropterigidae; genus Neomicropteryx; species Neomicropteryx cornuta. The sequence continues at coordinate 1,911,580 of JAHKQU010000030.1, forward strand.
TTTTTTTTACATTTTCATATATTTATAACTCGACATTATAATTTAAAAGTCTTCCAAAATATGTACAGTTTTCGGAAAAAAGAAAAAAGTTAAAAAAAAGTTATAGATATTGGAACGGTAGTACATTAGTGTATTTTCAATACACATTTATAAATAGTAGTAGAAACTGCATTGAAATGAAAAAAAAAAAAAACAAAATTATTTCGTTGTGATTTTCAATGAAAAAAACGTCAAGTTAATGAATAATACTGAAATAAAACCAAAAATAATCAAAATCAAGCGCCCAATGCGGACGTATATATACGTCCTACGGTTTCAACGGACGAGAGAAGTCCGCGCGGTTGAACGCATATATACGTTCTACGGTGTTAGGAGGTTAAGTGAACTCACAGCCTGGCTCACATATAGCACTGGACAAAGCTTTTCTTATAATAATAACATGAACATTCTTTGAGCAGTTGTGTCAGATATTTGAGAAATTACAGCAAGTAAACAATACGATATATCTAATTTTAGCTTCTAATTTGCTTCTGATAAGTGGTTTTATGACGTTATTACGTTACTTAAAGCTTTAAACCTTGCCGAAGATCCAAGCTATCCAGCAGTTAAGAACCCTATTAGAATTAGGTAGTAGTAATGACTGCTGATCTCCGTGATAAAATAAAATATGATCATGTCGCACCTGAAGGTCGCTATTGATGTTTTAACATCTTATGTATGTTATGCTCTACAGTCACTGCGGATAAAATGTCTCTATCTGAGACAGAGACAGATTCGGATGTCCTATTTGAGTCGAAAAAGAAGGAGTCACCCCTCAATATGCACTTCAGCAACGGGAGCATCGTAGAGAAAAATGGAATCAGGAATGGCCACGCAAAGTCCGGAAGACGCATCAAAACTTAATTTCTGTACTTTAATTATTAAACTAATAGTTGTTATAAAATGCTGTGTGAGACTATTAATATTTATATTTTATATAATGTAAGCTGTGACGAATTCTTGTCTTCGTATGTTTCGTTTTTTTTTAAAAATAATAGATTGTAATCAACTGTGGGTGAAATTTACGTCAGTTTGTTTAGTCTGACATTTTATGAACAAATATTTATAAAACCATGGCTTCACACATTATTATAGTGAAAACCGCTGTCAGTGATCATAAAGCATGGCGTGCCGATAACACAACTCATCACAGGACCTTCTGTCTTCGCGTTTTGTCACAGGAGCCTCACCATTTAGATCTATACTGAAGTTTTGACTCTGCGGTTAGCATTTTCGATTAGTATCGTAGTCAGAGTCAATTTACCAGGCGTTAGAAATCACCCAGTTATTGGATTCAGCTAATGTGGTTAGGCTTTGAGTATATACTACCTAACTCAATCTCAAACAAACACGTTTCCCTCTCATGGTTGATTGGTCGCCAGAACCACCGGATTCTGAATAAAAGTAGTTGAATTGTCTCTAAGTTAGCCTTTAACGAAACATAATAATAATATTTACAAAAGAAGAAATGATTTGATAAATTTTCAAAAGTGCATTAATACTATGAAAATGTAGACGTTGTCAATCATTTGGCCACTATCAGGAGAGTTGAGTAGGTATTTGGGTATGCTCCAGCATCGGGAGGTCCCAAAGACGTCCCATGGCGGTCCCATGTGATGAGTCGTGTGGCTAACTCACACAACTATGTATTGCACAATATACTTGTATTTGGCGGGGAATACTGTTTATCCCGCTTGATATAAGAAAAATTATAGATTAAGGGTATAAAGTGTAAACAGCAGCCAATGACTTTTCGAACGCTTTGTCAATCCAAACTATTGTCGGTCATAAAGTCGGCCTTAATAATAATATCATGTTAAAAACTTTATTTTAAGACGTATGTAGTTACAAATGTTTACTTGTAGCTTGTATATATTATTGGATTTGCTTAATGTTTTTATAGTTCCTTTATTTAAGAAAATTAATTAAAACACCAATTTGTTAAAAAAAAAGTATTAATATTAGATAAGAGATTTTCACGTGATCAAAACCACTTCAAATAAAATTATATTATTATAAATTGAAGGTTATACTAGTAATTATCCAAAGAGATTTTTGGAGGGGCAATTATTACATTCCAAAGTTAAGGAGGTAAAAAAATGGTTGAAAATTTCAACTCTTTAGCTTTAATATTCTTTAATAGTGATATTATTTTAGAACTATATTCTTCAATAGTATGATTTTTATTTGCAATAAAAATAACATTTAGTGCTGTATACGCACTGCGATTTGCGCATATTTATTTTGGGTATAATCAAGTAAATATAAAATTAATGACTTTATGGCAGAAACGGATAGGGTTTCCAAGGCTTTACAAAAGAAATGAACACCATTTTGGAGTTCTCAAAATATATTTTTGTTTATAGTCTTAATTTTTATACATCATTGGCAACTCAATCCATTTTTATGTTGATATTTTATTTCAAATCATTTATTGTTTTATTTGTGATTTTTGTATTTTTCAGTTGCTATTTTATCCATAATTAATTTTCCCAGAATGTCTACCATCTACCATCTTGCAAATGTATTTTTTTATAGGAGTTTATTTAGAGTTCTAAAAGTTTATAGAACTGTAAATGATCAAAAAGAGCTTGTATGAACAGCCCACAAAATCATAAATTTTAATGCCGTCTGACAAACTTATTAGTTGATTTCTGCCTTTTTTGTGACTAAAAATTATGTAAAATATACGTTATAAGGTTCTTTTGAAAATAAAATTACTTAAAGTATATATTTCAATAAGTATTAAGATGACCATTTCGCAGGCCCACTATCGTACTTGTATTGCCATCCGATCTTGTTACCACTCCCAACCGGTTTTACCACATTTGCTATCTTCTAGCTGGACTCTAAAAACTCTGCTTCCATTTTTAGGTAAAAAAATAGTAACCAGAGTTAATTCTTTTATTTTCAAGGGTTCATTAATGTAATTCTGTGCTTGTAGGCTATTTATTCATAGTTAAATTAAGGATTCCTTAGAAATATTACATGTCGTATTTCTACAAGATTTGTTGAAGCTATGAAATATTATGATTTAATGTACTATCAATAATATTAATGTGTAATGTAATATTATGATTTAATGTATTATGTACTGATCAAAAAGTACATATTTTATTGATTTGATTTTAGGTCGTCATATTTATAATATTTTTTTATTATAATTTCCTTTTTTTAGTTTTTTTTTTAAAGAAATCTTCATTGCAAACTAAATGAATAATTTTAACTTTATGGCTCTGGCTAAGTTTTTTTAAATTTACATTTTTCCCCATATCCAATCAATAATTGTCTTTAATCAATAAATTATAATGTTGTTTGGTATCAGGTTCTCTTATAAAAAATGCACAGTAAAGTGCGAAATAACTACTTAATGTTTTGATCAATAACCCTACGATCGAGGAGAGTGCCGCAAACACCTACCGTTTAATATTGATCTAAACATTGAGTTCCGGAACAAATTTGGGCTGCAATTATGACATGTTCATTAGGTTCTCTTGTCACCAGAATAAGCTCTGAATTCATCCTCTCGAGCGACTGCAGGTACTCGCTGCGTTGGCTTTGGCACTAGTTCACAACAAACTGTTGGTCGCTGATTCAATTATTATTGGAGCGAAGCTCCCATGTGGTGACTCAAATGTCACTCTGTTCACGGACTAAGGCTCTAGAACTACAAGACCGATTTTGATAATTATTTTTTTAAAATGACCACGACAATGTCTTCTGTGCATAGATACCAAAAAACATATACATTTGATTGCGCAAAGAATTATAAAAAATTAAATGATAATCCCAATGGAGAAATACATTTATATACTAAACTCCGCTCCAATGTATGCCGCAGCGAAGCAAAGCGGCGCCCTAGTAAGGTTAGCAAGGTTTCACGCAACTCGCACAGTGTTACTCAGTTAAGATTTTCACTTAGCCCTCTCCCTCACGGGCATGCTCAACTATGTTAAATTTGTTATTAGTTGAACGCTTTAAACAACTGGATTACCCACAGCTCCATTTATGCCATAGAGCTGTTTTTTAAATGTAAATATTTTATTGATATTTAGCCAATTTTCAAAAATTCAGTGAATCTTAAAACAAAAATTTACCATATTGAAATGAAAAGTTGATTAAATATACTTTCTTCGAATATTACAGCTAAAGTATGGTGCAATGGCTTATCACGCTGATAGTATTTTATTTTGCATGTTTAAAAATGATGTGACTAAATGGGCAGATCGGAACCTGCGACCTCTGGGTCAATAGTCAAACGCTCTAACTAGACTGTCACAATCACACTGACTTTCAAGGTTAGCTTTAGCTGTATTTCAGTCCCACCTGATGATTCTTTTATTGCCCATTAAACTCTACAAACAGTACGACTAGTAAGTTTATGAATAATTTATGCATTATTTTACAATTTACTGCTTATTTGTATTTTTTATGAGCCATCAATGACTGGTTACGATTAACGTTTTTAATTGCTTTTAGAAAGTTCTAAAGAATAATTTGTAAGTCATACAAGGTACTGCTTATGCATTTTATACTAATATTTTTATTATTTGTAGTTTCTTGTGTCTAGTTGAATACCATTATTTTTTATATGCTAGTCAGAAAAGTATCCTGCATATGTGATTTTTAATTGAAAGTAGTTATAATTGAATTGTCAAAATATACCTATGTGCAATTGAAAGTTTTATTTAATTTATTTTTACATAAGAAATTGGATTTTAAAATTATTTTATTTACACTACAAAATAAAGAATTGAACTAAAATATTGTTTTATTTATATACTGGATATATTTTGTTTACAATCAAGATATTACATGCAGATTTTCTCAAAATAAAACATTATTTTAGTTGATTCCTCCGAGGCGAGACATCGTCATTTGACATGGTTACAGACCACATATAATCGAGCCTAGATATCCTAGACTCAGTGGTTGTCAATCTTTATTGATAGAGGACCAATATCTACAATATATGGATGTAGTATTTATAAACCTACCTAATTACTCTAATTTGTCTATGAGCTACGAGTAACATGAAGTGCAGATTTGGTATATTATAGGTAGTTTTATAATAAAAATAAAAATCAATTAGGACTTTTTGTATTTCGAAAGAAAAATAAGCTTGAGAGAGTTGGGAGTTTAAAGACGAAAGCAGGTTCATTCATCACAGTCTCATTTTGAATTTAAAACGCTTTCTGCTTAGTGGCTCCCAATCAAGAATTGAAATTAATTCAGATGGACATCATATCGGCTAAAACGCATAAAGATATGTCTGCTTGCTTTTATCTGATCCGCTTAAGGGTAGGGGACGAACCAACGTTTTGTATGCCAATGCTCGCACTTTAAAATCAGCACCTTTAAGACTGCATAACAAACCGTAATTGTCTGTAAGCCTTTTTCACTACATTACCAACATGAGTTCCCCAATGGAGATTAGATGACAGGGTAATTCCAAGACGCTTCGCGGTAGAGGATTTTGACAGTGATTTTCCAGCTAGTTCGTATTTGAAATCATTATGGATTTTATCGAACTGTATCAAAGCCGACTTGTCTGAATTTAATTGCATGCCATTTTAATTAACCATCAGACCATGTTTCACAATCGGAATTATTCCTGACTATCCTAAATATGACACTATCATCTGTAAAAAGTTGCATGAGTGAATTAACACAAGCGGATGGGCCATTTATGAATATAAGAAGTAAGATAGGGCTAAGTACTACCTTGGGGTACTCAAAATGGAACGTAAACTAAATATGAAAAAGCTTTTCCAATAGAAACTTGCAGACTCCTTTTAGACAAAAAAAGACAATGCAAGAAATCACTTTAGGATCTAGAGATAGATTTCTATGTTTATTCATTATTAAGCCCGAATGAGGGGCGTCAAAAGCTTTTGAGAAGTTTAAAAATATATGAAATTCTAGACCAAAATATAGGAATATAAATTGCAATATAAATAAGGTAAATGAAAATAAAAAAAATCAAGAAATCAAACATTTATTGTGTATAAAAAAAACCAGCAATTGTCTCAAAGCACTATAGGTTAAGGGCACTTGATAATCTACTTTTTAAGCCCATATAATATTATTATTTTATAAAAATCACATTCACAAAAACAATGACTAAATTATGTGACATCAAAATGCTGCAGTTGGCCATAACACATTGAGAACCCACCGGATAACTGGTTCAATCATCATAGAATTTGTTCTCAGAAAGATATAGGTAACCTAAAAACTTCAGCAGATGAATATCATATCACCTTTTCAAACTTATTTATATCGAACATCATCAAGTGACCAGTACAATATATGTGTGCAGTTTAGTTGGTTGTTAAAATTTGTAAACCCTTTTCCGTTAGTTATAACATAAAAAACACGTTAAAAACTTTTTAGCGTTGATAGTGTCTCAAAATGATATTTTTTTCAAAAAAACAGCATTTTGATAAATCAATTTTTAAGTAGCCTTTTCAAATACCTCAATAATATTTTTTTTCCTATTTTTTTTATGAGCCCTTAAACCTATTACTGAGGGAACCTCTATTAAAAAGTTTTTTTTTTCTATTTTACGATGACTCAAATTTTATGTAATTAATCTTAACGCCCTCCTCAAGCTGCTAGGTAAGTCCCCGATTCTGCAGCATTTCCCCACCAACAAACCTGCTTACAATGAAACAAAATACCAACTATTTTTGGACAACTATTAAACAATATTCCAATATAAACAGTTGGACAACTATTTTTAAGAAACAAGAATTGAAAATATGGGTGAACTTCTCGGTTAAAATTCAAACAGAATCAAAGTCAAAGAATCAATTCAAAGTGATATCTACTTTACATTTATATTGGTACATGTTATTTTTTCAAGAACATGCGCTAGATCTAAAATGAATTAACACATTTTTTACCTTGCATTTTTACGACATTGAATTGTCATTCTTAACATGAAACTCATGTTTCGGGTTAATACATAATAATTTAATTGCAATATCTCTCATATCTGCATGATACATTTTATTAACACATGAAATGGATGTTACTCTATATTTTTTTTTTTGGAATAATATTCTTTACTTACGTAATTATTACATTATAATCTTAATTTAAAATATCTTTGGAAAGATTGAAATTGAAGATGGGGACATGAAAATATCAGTAAAGTTAGTAATAAAAAGTAGTAAATGAGGCATTTTAGGTTATAAAGTATCGTGTAGTATAACTAGTATGCAATAAGAACAAATAGTAAAATTTGTTAATTTTTTTTCGTCAATAGACATTCCAGAATCAAGATTGTACCCCAAAAAACAAAATTTCAACGAAGTTTCGGACAAAACCAAGAATATGAAAGCGGCAAATTTAAATTGAGCTTGATCGCATATTTTCAAGCGTAAGATAGCTTCAAATTTTTCCATGTCAAATAATACGGCACCCTAATAGCGCGATCAATAAACACTAATATGTTCGCCAATAAAACCTTTGCAAGCAGATTAAAAAAAAATGTTAAATAAAAATTATGTTTTGCAACTAATTCAACAAAATTTCATATTTTTCGACATATTTTTCCTGAGAAGTTATTGTACTATAATAGATTTCCCTAAAATGTCTAACTTCCAATAACAAATTTTGTTGGATTACTGAAATAACATATTTAAATAGAATATTTTTATGGTACAGTGTGTGGTATTTATGAATGACCTGTTTTTTCTAAGAAGTTATTGCACTTTAATAGTTCTTCCTAAAAATACCTAACTTCCAATTATATATTTCGTTGGATTCGCTGTAAAATATATTTACTATGGGTAGTCACGAAGATTTTACCGGCGACTAATTAATGATTAGGTTACTGCGTATTTTAGCGTTTATTGATCAGCGCTAGTCATACTTGGCAATCTTATTAATGAAATTGAGTAATTTCAATAAGATTTAGCAAATAAAATTGAAATTAAACAAGGTTTTATAGAGAGTGATGTCGCTATACATTGCTGATGCTTTCTCTTTTCGCACAACGAGCGGTCGTTTTGTGCATGTTTGACTGACAGATTTTGAGCATCTCCTCGTGTGGCAATGGTTACAATTAGATTTTAAAATCTAATTGTAACCATTGCCACAATAGCATTGCCCATGCTTAACTTATCAAATTTCCTGGGAATTTAATTGTATTTTTAATATTGAAAATATAAAAAAAAATAACAGTAAAATTATTATTAGGCCATTCGTAATTAATTGAGCAGAATATATATATAATATTTTATATATATATATATTTACATCGGAACCAGAAAACTACATAAATTCACATAGAATGTACAATTTACAATCTACGAATAAATAAAAGCAACCATAATATTGTTCATGTCAGGTATTTCGACATGAATAATATTTTAATTATATTAATCACAACTTTTAGTTATAATAACAAGTACATAAATCAATGTAATATAAACATAAAAAGTAAAGTAAAAATTTAATATGCCGTAAAATATTTCTAGTGATATAAATTATGTTGATTATTAAAAATTTAAAATGCATTGTGCTAGAAGTAATTATAATGTGTCTTTTTTTTTAATAAACTACTAAAATAAACTTCGCAATGGAATAGATCAAATAAAATAATAAAAGTAGAAATGTACTTTTATAATTAATTAAAGATAAATAAAACTGCACACACCATCGAGGCTGAAAGTGTTAAGAGGCTGCTGCATTTATGTTATCATCGACTGTAAATGTTTTGATAGCATGCAATGCCACAAAGTTCAATACCATAATTCAAACACAGTCAATGTTGGTTTGATAAACTGCTCCGTTGTTCGCAACTGGGTATGCAAAAGCGTGGACAATTGGTGAGTGTGGTGTCCGAAATTGGTAGATCGTAAAACACATTGGTAGAGCGTAAAATACATAGAGAATGAACAATGCTGTTTCAAATATCATGGAAATGCATCCAGCGTGATTGAATATTCGCTCCTAACCATCTTGAGCATCTACTGCAGTCCCGAACTGCGTTTAACAGTGCTTCCTTAACAAATGTCATACATTAGAAGGCAACTGCCTGCCTGCCTACCTGTCAACTGTATTACTGCCTGTGCCAATAAATGTTTACTAGGCGTATGGGCACAAATAATTAAGTTAAAACAGTTTCATCATCAGAAATTTAAGTGTGCTTAATAAAATTAAATTACCAACAAAAATACATCTCATTTTGTTCCAAAATTTTCTGTGTGCATAAGATTCAATAAAAATATATTACAGGCAACATAAAAAGACCTGTAAGAAGTACGTCGAGAGTCCCTAAGAATCAACACACAACTACAAGTATACATAAAACGAATCAACAGTTCACATAATAACAATAATAATTACCTAACTTTAGACATTTCAATGACCTGTTAATTACGACTGCTAAATCATAACCAATATGGTTGAGATTTTAGCTTTTTGTGGTGGTGGTTGCGAAAATGCGACTCATCGAAATGATTGCGGCTTATCAGTGGTATAGACCCTAAAAAAATACATTGAGCCGTATCATGTTAACTGATGCATAGTTTTGAGTACCTCTTGTATTAGGCTGCATTATGTTAACCATGCAATCACTTTCATCCCTCCACCATCATAAAATATCAAATTGATGATGACTGATGAGATAATCTGCTCGATGCAAGATTGTAAACCGTCGGAGGAATGTCCTGAAGGTAATAAAATATATGGACCACGAAGCTGCGAAATGAATAAATACTGTTAAACCGTAAACATTTCAATATGAGACTGACAATAGTACCACTACGGGAAGGCGAATTGTTTTTTGATGGCTTTTCAACATAATCCACCGAAATTGCAATCCTACAACTAAGACTCCCGTAAAAAAATATTTTCCTAGATTATTTAGCCTTTTTCCTTCCGGATCTCTTGATTTGCTCGAGTTGCTTCGACCAAACTGCATTATTAATGGCTTCGCCGATGAAATAAAGCCCAAAGCCGAAAACCAAACTGAAGAGGAAGAATACAATCCTCATGGGCAGGTTTAATACATTGAGGATTGGATAGACCCAAATACCCGAATAGTGGTAGATCACGTGAACCCAAACGAGGTAGGCAACTAGGAAAATAGTCAATCCGGTGAGCCCGTTCCTCCTGGACGGGTACTTCCGGAAGCAGATGAACGTTTCAATGAGGATGAAGACAACTATATTCGAGTGCATTACGTGATTCAACCACGTTGGGAAAAACTCGTCTAAAACCTTCGGGAAGACCAGTTCCCGGTCGACGGCAAATATGCCCCAGAATGTGATGGAGACGTACATCGCTGTGGGGAACGCCAGCGCGCTGAAGATGTAGTCCTTCACTCGGCGTACAATTGATGGCTTCGTGGGCGTATTTTCATTCGAGCCAACAAAGTCGTTCAAAAGGGCAATCGCGAAGTAAACTGTTTGTAGAATCTGCAATGAAAGAGACAAATTTATTTAGGTAAGAAATTTGCAAGTCTATCAATATTAAAAAACATAAATACAATCCAAAAACTTTACCGAACACAAGATATTGGAAGTAATTTCTTCCAGAAAATCAGCAGTATTTATGAAAGATATCATTATATGTTAAAAACTAATAATAAATAAAGCCTAAGAGAGCATTACCATGCAAAAAAATAAATATAAACGAACCAATAAAAATCTCAAGGGCGTACAATTAACGGATATAAAAAATATTTATTTAATTAATTCATAAGCCTTATAAAAAGTCAATTACATAAAAAAATATATTAGTCAACATCTTAACCGACTAACAGGCATCTCCAATCACACATCTATTATTACATCTATTATTTATCAGCCTGGTTAAAAATCTTTGAGGGAGAATGTTCACCTTACTAACTAACCAGCCTATCGCCATAGTGATCTTCGAAGCACATTTAAGGTGAGTGTATTTTCTAGTTAGCCTTAAAGATCATTAAAATGATGAAGGAATTTGGCTGAGAGGTAAATTTTGGCACAGTGACCAGCTAGTCACCGTAGTCATATCATTTTTTTTTTGGTACCTTTTGATTGTTGTTAAAAAATCTAGGCAAGCCCGGCTTTTCGGCTTTTATAAAAGTACGGCCACTGGTCGCAGGGTGTGCACACTGGCAAAAAAGGCCAATTATATAATTTATCTTACGGAGGAGAAGCTGTTTGTTAGCTGATGCAAGCATGTAATTGAATGAGTCTTGCAACTTCAACAGTATTGAGAAAAGGACCCTTGAATACCCTTCCCTCCCCCTATCATCGAAGAGACCGATCCCAAGTGCCAAAGGCACCAGCAGCCATACTTCCGTTTCACATTAATTGTCAGGTTGTGAGCTTTTTGGGGAGTACACATAAGAAAATATTCAATTGCCAAAAAAACATATATGTAACATTTGCGACGGATGGCAATAATGCAATATGTACGCATAGAAATAAAAATTAATAGGGACATAATTTTAAATAATGAATTATTGTAAAATATTTTTAAAAGAATGAATAGAATTAATGCCTTCAATTAATATTTACAATTCATAGCGTAGAATATCATCCATGTCAGCAATATACAGTCCTAAGCAAAAGGTCCTAACCACAGACCACTTGAATCGAGTAGACTCGGCCCAACTCAAACCTCCGTACGGCCGAGCGTTTCCATTTTCAGATATCGAAGCGGTATTGGTAATGATATACAGACATAACTAACACGAAGGGCGTAGGGATGGAGCTTAGTGTTCAACTGATGCTCGTGTTATGATTTTGTCATATCTGCCGTAGGGCGCTTCTATGCCATTAACTATTTTTATGGTCATAACACACATTTATGAAATTCTAGAGGAGTGTAAAAATGTTTTTATTATTATGTACAACTGTGTGTTGTGACATATTGCTCCTATTATGCTAACCGTAAATTTGGATGCGACGTATTGCCTTCAAATTTTTACAATTATGTTATTGAGATATTGGTTTTAAGTGGTATGGTATTTAAGGCGCTATTGGATTTTTTCAGGCTAACGACCTATTGTCAGTAAACGCTGGACCGAATTTGGAATACTGTATTTAATTAATTTTCGTATTTTTTGTGGGTTATGACTTATAACACTATAAGCGTCGATATATTTAGTAATTCTTTTTGAAATGCTCATTCAGTAAAGAGTAGGTAAGCTATAAATTGTGCAGCTATTAAGCATAGGTAATTAATTATGATCACCCATTATTTTTAACTAAAATTAATGCTAGAGGTGATATTTTATTTATATCAAATATTTATTGTAAGTGTTTTTTTAATCTTTTATAGCGATTATACATGTAACATACTTTGTTAAAAGAATTGTGATTATAGTAATCTAGAATTTCAGTACGGGCTGACGAAAATTGTTTTTATAGTAAGGTATAATACCTAGTAATAATAAAAACATATTTCTATTTAACACTTTTTATATAAAAAGTGTTAAAAGGGTATGCAAACAAAATATAGGTACCTATTAATCAAAGTAAAAACAACATATGATCGTATTGACTTACGGCATCAATAAAAGTAAGGAATCTCAATTTCCCGCCATATGAATCTCCGATGCTAGGAACGCTTTTCGGCACTTTGACATAAACCCAATCATAATAACACCCGTACCCAACTTGGAGACAGGCGATCAGGTGAAGAAGCGTTCGAAGAGCTTTGTAAGAACCCAAAGCATAAACATCGCAGTCGACCCCAACCCGATCGGACATTTCGGATTAATTAAACAACAAATCGAAAACAGATAATCACATGGACGACTGGTCCCACTCACAAAACTATATTTAATCTAAGAATTTCCGAATATTTACACACCGGCATAGAAGACAGCATTGAATTCGTTGAAAAACTCCGAGTTTGAAACGCGATATACACAATCAACAGAATTGGAGAGAAAGGTGAAGGGAATGAAAAACCGAAAAGTCAACACGACAAAAAACAAATTTGTGGATGGCTAGTGTTGGGTGACCCATTATGAGGATTTTGATCTCTCAATTTGTAATCGATGGTATAGCCCGAAACGGTATCTATTGATTGTGTCACAAAAAGCTTGAATTTTCACTTATTATGTTTTTAATGAACTTTATTTTTTCACACTTGTATAGGTTGTCAATAGAATAAATGAAATACGTTATAACAATTCAAATACCTACATCATTTTAAAACCACGGTCACGGTCGGGTATTAGCTTCACTAATCACACAATCGAAGTAAATCTAATCATCGCTAATCACTACTGTCAATGGTCATAATATCGGTGTCGCTCAACAAATTACCTAATATTCTTTCAACCAACACAGCTATCTACTTATTTTTGCAACATTTCAAGTATTTAAGTTAGTGCTACGTTCTTAAGCTAATGCTTGAATGCATGCGATACGATTGAACATTGTACCCAAATGCATGTAGGGCGTATCGCAGCTATCGCATAATATTTTTGATTTTATTTTATTTATTCAATGTTTTAATTACTTATGTTTATTCGCAACAGTTTTTTGTCTCAACTGAAATTGGCTAGTATCTGAAAAATGAGTAAAGACAAAACACCAATAATATTTTAGAATTAACTCGATGCAAATCCGCCAAAAATTATCGGTATGTTGCACACATGGGTCTTAAATATCCGATCATATTATTATTATATTATGATTACAATATAATGAATGTATACCGGATGAAGGTAGCCCTGTGATGCTCAAATTATACCTTTGCTATTTTTAACTCGTGTTCAGAAACATTTTAGCGCTATTTCATTGCGTGTCAAATAAAGTGTTTATTATTATTACTAGTTAAGTGACCGCCAACCTTTACTGAGGTATATTGTATAGATTTGTAAATAATCTATGAGATTTTAATTAAGAACTAAGTAAGAACTGTCAGACTGGAAGGATGAGGCTGAAGTATTTTATACTCTAGATTTACTTATTATAGGTACATTTAGCTTGTGGACACGTACGATAAATGCGACAGACTAAAATACTGAATTCTATCATATCTTATTGTCACGCCTTGTAGCAATCACTGTTGATATTAAACGCTCGAAGTTCTTGAAACATTCCCACTTATTTCAGTCGGTAACAAAAGACGTAATTGTTGAATAATATTAAATGGCAAAACTAAGTCTAATTGCATGCCGCATCCTGGTGGTTTATCAGCTGCCAGGGATTTTTTTCTATTATCTCGCTTAACAACCGGGTTCACTTTCGCGATAAGATAATAATTGTATTGAAAACAGGAGCATCGATAATGGTTCTAGTTTTGTTTGAGATTATTATTATTATTATGCAAGAACTTTTATCTCTTTAGATCAGCGACCATCAATCGGTCGGTCGTAGTGATATGCTATGATGTAAGAGGGGAAGGATGGAGCGGTCAGGTGGGTAAAATGGTCACCACACGAACAGAAGTTATGAAAGCTCCGAAGACAGTTGCTTAGACTATCGGACTTAGGGTAAGGGCCTACCTAAGTGTTATAAAAAACTAAAGTAAAACAGAACACAAAAAAAAAAATAAATAAAATAACAATATTATTGAATTAAGCTTGCTTTTAATGCACGAAAATTTAATCAAAGTCAAAAACAGAGGACGACTGGATGCGCTGTAAAATTTCCATGCGAAAACACAAGAAGCCTGTTCCGAATGTAACGGTACAGTCATTTTTATTTTGAATTTTGCTTCACAGAAAAAAAAACTAAAAGATTAATATTATTTAATAAATATCCTACAAACAAATTTGTTTAAAATTAAATCGGCCATGGTGAAGTTAGGCAGAAATGTGTCCAAAAAGAATCGAAATCGATACGCCTTTTGCTATATCTCAGTGTCTACACATTCCTACTAAAGCACCTAATTTATAAGCACCACTAAAAGCGACACTTTGAATCGGACATTTGTAAAAAAGAAGATTTCGACGATTTTCACTGGTTAGTTAAACCCTTCTCCGCGAGCGGCTATTGTAATATATTTTTAAGTTAATAAACCCACAGAGAATAAATCAGCCAAAGCACGAGTAAAAAGTCAGAAAATAAAGCATTGAAGGGGTGAAACGGCGGCCTAAAATAAGTTTAATAACTATTGTATGGTTATTTATTGGTCATCGTTCTAGAAAGGTCTTAATGGTAAGTATGGTTTTTGTTTAGATAATTAAAAATATATATATATACCTATATATCTATCTAATATTAATATTGAAAGCACAGAATTTTCCAATGAAGTTGCATTGCCTACATGTACAAAGAATGGGCTGAAAAACGGTTTTTTTTTTGTGTCGCTCGCACTGCATCGTAGAATGCCTAGCGAGGGAGACAGATGAAACCGTCATCCGCAAAAGCGAGTGTCCATCCGGTTCATAGTGTAGCTACCATGTTAATCCCTGGCATAGGTCAGCCCTATTTTAAAATATAGACTAGGGATTTTTTATCCATAAAAAAAACGTAAAATTTATTAATTCGTCGGGACAACGTTGAAACTGGAAAACAGCTGGCTGCAACCTCCTAAATAAGAACAGTAAAGTTCACCCTACTAACCAGTCCTCTCCCTATCCAAAAACGTCTGACATTCATTCAGAAAGCACTCTCTTTTTTCTACCATCTGTAATTACAGTTAAATAGTATAGTGTATATTATACAGGTAGAACTTAAAGGCAGTAGTATCCTTTTAGGGGTAATTCTGGACGTGAAACAACGTTTGTTTTTAAATAGCTAACAAAAAATCCATATAAAAATATAGATACTCTATTGAAAGTTTGCTGCGCGCATTAAACGTGCGGCTGTTGTGTTCCTGACCTATCCAATTGACCTACATAATACATTATTTGCCGAAACTACCTGTCGTTCACTGCCGTCAATGCATTTGTAGGTACGGCGCCGCTTGATAAAAATGTACTTCTTAAGATACCGTATTTTAGATTATTTTTACCATTATTAGACGCGTTACGCCGTGACTTTTACAAAAATATGAAAGCCTGACAGTATTGACATTTATAAGTTTTTAATATTTTTATAGAGATGAAAATTTTTTAAACAAATTATTTATCAGAAAATGCACAAATTGTTGTATCGCTTGAGTTTTAATGCACGCTGGTTTAAATACAGGCCCGTATTTTATAACTCTCACCTAGCTATTTGTGCGTAAATTATATTGTGCCGCTTTTATAATAGGCTAATGGTTTTATTGTTATAAAATATTTTTTTAAGACAAAAACGAATGCCGAATGCACACTCCGTCCCTCTCTCTGACCTCGAAAGTGAATATATAGCTACTTACTAAATCTACTTAATATTTGGCGAGCTCTCTCATGGCCCAAAGGTCCTATAAATGAGGCCAAAGTTTTGAGCAGGAGAATTAACCAATTCTCTGTCCAGTAAGTCATATATGATTCAAGAGTTTTATAATGTCCCTTAATTTTCACGATCATAATCTAATATAACTTTAATTAAAACTTTCGACACGAACGTGGTAGCTAATTTGTATTATTTTTAAAGAAACGCGTAGATAAAGTCTTGAAATACAGTAAAAGTTTTTGTAAATTACTTTTATTCTAACTTTTTTAGACGATACAATATTGTTAAAAAAAGTGTTTATTTTTTTATATACAGGTTGTTTGGTAGGACGAAGCAAACATTTTAAGAGACGATAAAGCGTAATTTAGAACATATTTACCATTTTGTTTATTTTTCATATAATTCTGAAAACAAGCAGTTATACGCCAACTACACAATATTGAAAGGTAGTGATTATTATTTTTTTCTATTACTCAAATATCTATTTATCTTACCAAAAATGTTAATAAGTATCTAAATATTAAGTAAAAAATAATAATTTCATTTTAATTTCGCCATAATCCATAATATAATCATAAAAAAGATATGTTTAGATACCTTGTTTAGATACCTTCAACATAGTAAAGGCAGATTTTTAAAATTCAATTCTATTTCTCAGAAATTTAATAATCGATAAACTATTAATAGTTCTTTTTTAGTTGAATTGCTCTCTTATAAAAATAGCCTTAGCCTCAGGAAAAATAGTGATTGAAAGGCAAATAAAGGGTCAAAACATAGTAAAGTTTGTTTTTTTTATTTCTATATTATCAAGCTGTAACTTAATATAACCAAAACTTGAAAAAGCCATATAAAAATAAAGCAAGGTCGTCTGTCAATATGCTGCGCTGCGCCTCTCTGATCATGTGAAATTTACGGTTGTAAACTTTACTCGAAAGAAACCATAACAAATAAATTTAACTTATGCGGCCTGGGGACGTAGTGGTATAAACGCCTGCCTTTGCTCCAAAAGTACTTGTTAGTCACACATATTCAACGGCACTTTTCTCGACACTGTCGACTGTGTAACAAGTCACACACAAACGACTTGCAAGCCTTTAATAAATGACTACGCATCACGAATCAGTCGATAACACCAACATACGACAAATCAATTCGTAATATTGCATGAATATATAAAAAAGATCGTGACGTTTCGCGACAGGGTTAGGAGGCTGGGAAATGTCAAATAAAAAATAAGTTAACCTTAAGTTTTCGAATAATAAATAAAAATACGAACCAAGGTCCATGATGTGAGGTACTTCAGACGTCCTCTGTCGAATTTGAAATCATTTTCGTTTAGCATAATCTTTGGGAAAGTTACATATAGTTGAGCGTACGCTATAGCCGTACCAAACACGGCCACAATTCCGACGTGAATCCACCCAGTTATAGTCATCTCGCACTGCAAGTTCTGTCACTGGAGTTAGCGGCGCGTCGGTTGAAAATGCAATGAATAAATCATACACGCTAGTCTAGTCCTAAACTCGTATCGAACAATGGATTGAATAATTGACAGTGACAGTGTCACTAGGTCAGAAATGCACGGTAAATAAACCGTAGCGCTCCGTTCGCGCGCGGCCTCAAACTGAGGAAAATTTTAAAAATGATCGTTAGCTGCTAAATCTGTCGATATAGAAGCTAAGAGTTGCAGCATACGCAACCGGATTGTCTCTTGCCTTTAATTATTGCAGTAATGACCCTCGGATCTCGAAGATAACAACCATTTAGATTAATAATCGTTTTACGTGATCAATATAGAAAACTATAGTCAATCATAGCCTAATCAAACCTTCGGGTGACGTATTTGCGATAGTGACATACTAATGACGTGCCATCTATAGTTCACGATTGCGATATGGCGCAATACGTCACTCGGAGTGACGATTGAATCAACTGGACAGTGAGGTAAGTATTTTGAGGTTACGTGAATCAATTTGACTGAGGTTATAAAAAATGTTTATACTAGATATAAAATGCATTTATTTTTTTTTAATCATTATTTTACCGGTTGCTCAAAGTCACCAATTGAACGATATCATCTATAACACATAATGCTATAAAATTCTATACTATAAGATAAAAATTTAACAATTAGCGCCACCTGTTGGTATTCCTGTAATATTTATTGGCATTTGCATAAACTGGTTTCCGTACATTTTTTTATATCTTATAGAAAAGAAATCATAAGAATTTATAAAACATTTTTATTATTTTCAATTCTTCTTAAAACGCAAATACGCGTTAAGCAAAATTATGTGCAAAAAAAACCAAAATACATTTAAACAAAAAAAAAAGATGACTATTCGAGGGGACACAAATTATAAATATAATATTTCTTTAAAGCCTATTTATAAAGGTTTTTTTACTAAGAATTGCAGCGAATCAGAAAGTGGATAATAAGATTACTACATACCAGCTGAATTAAAATTTATATTACTATAATTATAACACTATAATACTAGTGATTAATTAATTGTAAGGCGGATGCGACCGATGCTTTTAGCTTCTATACAAACATTCAAGTATGAGAAGCTACTATCCCCGTCCTTTGGCAGTCTGTCTATCCGTCCGTCTGTTCATCTTTCAACTCGAAAAATACAAATATGAAAGAGTTGTATTTTTGTTTGAAGATTGATACCCGAGAAAAACAACCATAGTCGTTTAGATCACATCGAAAGCTGGTCGGATAGTATAGATATTTAAAATTAAAGTCTAAAAGTAAAAAAAAAAAAAAAAAAACGTGTAGAATGTGTAGATGCAATGCTGTTAGTTGAATTGCGTCTTAAACTGAAAAAACATTGATGCTATTAGTTATATGGCAGACTATCGACCTATTTTGAAATAGGTAGAGAATTTATTACGCAACGCGTTGTAATAACGTTGTAATAAACGCTCAACGCGTAAATGCATATCTTATTTAATTTCTTTCTCCCAATTGAATATGATTAAATTTTGAATTCTCGTAGCCCTTTCCAATATTATTTCCTTTTACTAAAGTCCAACTAGGCGACAACCCTTCACGGTCTCGGAGATTGAAAACGAAGTGACACATCCCGAGTGCAGTAGACGCGGGGCGATTGGACTCTAATGCTACAAGCAGAATCCGACTAACAGACTGATTGACTGATTATTTATTTTATGTTATTCGGGAAACCAGCAGTTATTATTAAATACATTACAAAGAAAAATAATAAGGCGTGAAAAGATATTTCACTAAATAATACCATAAATGTAACGCTTAATAGTAATAAAATAGAATTATTATGAGCACGGACGTTCATTATTAGGGATTTTAGACTAATCAAAGTCAAACTCAGAAATGAAACAAAGGTACTAATTTTATCTGTGAAATAATTTGATAATCATACCAGAAAGATACGTAAGACTAAGATTTTTTTCGTAGTCTTATGTATTTATATGTAAAATATTTATATGAGTTATAAACCTACGCTTTATGTGTTGGTTATGTTAATTGAAAACTACCTAATTTCTATTAAATATTCGCATAATGCTTTATTTACACGTTTTAAAAATCAAAGCATCGTAATATTTGTCGACTCCTGTTAAAACTTCTCGAAAAATCTATCTAAAAACAGTCGTAGCGTTAAACGACATGACATTGAATAAGGGTTGTTCCGGGATGAACCCGTTTTTTACGAGGGACAAAAGCAACGCCGAAAAATTAAAAAATTTAATGGTAAGTATTTTTTATCAATTTCGTTTTAGTTTAAATTGTTGACATTTGATAGAATTATGTTGATTACACTTAGGATTTAGTGGCTTTAAATGTATTTAAAAAAATATTTTTTTAGTGTGTCAAAAAACTCAACAAAATACTTACATAGCTTATGTTACAACAAATCTTACAGCGCTATTAAAAATCTTTATAGAAAGCATTGCTAGATAAACTGACTTCAGTAACTCAAGTGGCTCGGTTGTAAATGAAATGCATTTCACTTGGATGCAGCTGTGGCTGAAAATATACATATATATTTATAATTTCTTTTAAGATTTACGCATTCATGTTTTTTTTCATAATTATGAAATTTTAAGTGGATTTTTTATGATTTTTTTTTTATTTCTCTTCATTGTAATAATAACGCCGTTAGCGATATTAAATACCCCGATGATATATGTATTAGACCTAAAAATTGAGTCACCAAAGTAACATTCGCGAATTGGGAGAGTAAAATTACAAGAAAATTAGTGAAAACAAACAACCGATTAATCCTGTCACAAAATTCAACGAAACTAATAGAAAGTAAATTTTAATTCCTAAATTATATATATAAAAAAATATTTATTATTGATAACGTTCAATTAAGCCATAATATAATTCGTAAAATGGCTCACAATTATTATAACATCATAACTATACAAAAACATTCAAAAAATTTGTGAATATTATACAAGTTAATGCGAAAACTAGACGAATCGAAACAGGTTATATCTAAAACTAATACCGGTTTTGCCCAAAGCTACTACTGACACCTATCTCCAAGTTACCTAAACAATAACATTAAAAACTAATTAATCGGGTGTGCTGTGTCCAAGTACGGACAGCTGATCTACAATGTTCGCCGAAAAATCATTTATTTGCCTTTCTTGAAGGCCATAGTTTTTAAAAAATCTTTATTTAACATTGTTAAATCGACTCTCTTTAATTTTTATTTTAATTAACTCCACTGTCACTTTTCTGTCATTATTTTATATTTATGAACTTAAAACAACTAACGTAACTAAGCGTAACGTATTAAGTGTAACTAAGCAACTATTGTCACTTACTTGTTTATGATCACACCGTTAGGAAAATTGATTAATTTAAAAATTAGCAAATTTCTATTGAAATAATGTCACTCTATATGTGAAGAATTTGTGAGAATTCAAGACGACCCTAGATCCCTTTCTTGCCGGTACACGTTGTTTTTCTTCGATTAAATAAATATATAAATACGTATGCATTCTGAGAAATTACCTATTTCGTATTTTTAATTATTCGAGTATGTCGGGAGAGTGTTGGCAATTGAAAATGACTGTTTAATGGCATCGTTTTTTAAAAAAAGCAATTTAACCTAACCACAAATAGATATGTGGTTTGGCCTCGCAGCATTGAAGATTGAACCGCAAGGTTACATAAAATTGTCAAGAAACTGGTTTTAAGATCGCGAAAGAGACAGATACATCGCCAAGATCAAGGAAGCGATTATTTGCAATGTGTAAATCCACCAATAATTTGTAATGGACAAGGTACGAGGATACCTACGGTACTATATTGAGGTATAAGAGGTAGGAGGTAAAAAAGAAAACAGTATTCATATTTGTCTAATTATTAGTTAATTAATAAGTATTAATATTTGTCTAAGAGTTTAATATTTGTCTATCCGTATGTGTTTATATGTTTCTAGTATTTTTGATCCTTCGCAAGGGAAACGCGGTGTTTGAAATTTCAGCTGTTGTTTTGGAACTAACAAAATGGCGGATGCCGGAAGAAATATTTTATTAAACAATATCTAGCGGGGTATCAAATACAAGTGCTTGGAAATATTCAAATTACAATTTTTAAACGTTTCAATGCCACTACTTCTTCATTTTTTGTAAATTTCTAAAACTTAATATCTTGATAAACCGTCATGAAATAATTATCTAATCTAGTAAATTACAGGTAAGATTTTGATAAGATATCTGTACGATGGTCATTTAGAGCAGAAATATATTTCATTGCGCCATTTATTCAATTTAATTACTTGCCGACTTAGAAATAAAAATAATATTTATTTTAGTAATATCTATTTTAAGAGTCGATGTTAAAATCAATGTTTTTCTTGTTGCAAATTTCTTTTATGCTCGTATTGAGTCCTGAAACTTGCTTGCCTTTTTTGGTAGATTCAAACAATAATTATTGTACGCTTAATTTCTTTTATGTGTTTCTTTCTCAGCCTGTCACCATCCATCCACATATATATAGGCTTCTTCCATTTATTTCCATGTATATATTAGATGGCGTTTGTGGCCGTATGTGGCCCTCCATCCACCTCCGCTGTGTCCTTCCAACTCTTCACTTGGTAGCCTTGGGTCTCCACAAATTATAATGTCTGTGTTTGATTGGTCTTACATTATTTTGTGATAGTTCGTGAGTAGCGAGAGACTAATAGACACTGGCTGGCTCTTCTGTCGCAGAAGGGTAGGTCAACGTTTTTTGTTTAGCACAAAATGTTAAGTTGAAAAGAGAAAGAAAACATTTTCACAAATTGAACTTCGCGAAAAATCACCAACCCAGAAATATTAGTTAATTTCTATATTATATATTGTCCTGAAATTCTCCTATATTTAATAGTAATGGGAAATAGAAACAAATACTCGTGTTCATCGACCCAACAATTCTACTGCGGTGTTTCATAGTACTACCTTTTTATATTGTTATACAAAATATTTTTAATTTCTCGTGAAAATTATTACGGCGCCGATATGAATAATCAAACCGTGCAGGTATTTTTAGCAGACTTCAAAAATAAAGGTAAAGGTAAAAAAAAAACTCTTGAGGTAAACATAATTGAATGTGTCATGTTCATTTTTAACCCCCGACGGTGGGGTGTATTTTTTTTTTTTGTTAAAAAGGTGACTTGATCGAGAGTGTTAGCTATGATGATTCGAGCCATTTGTGTGTCGGGGGTTTTTTAAATTTTGAATAATTTGTATTTTGGTACCTTCTTTTAGTACCGCCAATGAATCATATAAACGCCAAATAAGTGCTCGTTGCTAAGCGAAGAAAATATTGGCTGGACAAATAGCTTATCAGCTATCAATAACCATATTATGGATAGATGGAGATATGGCTGTCTCATTTGGTTTAATTACAATTAAATGGCTTTAAGTATCCCTTCATAATTAATTAATTTATCAATCAGCGATAACTTAGTTACTGATGTAGGCAATTCCTATATAGGATAATTACCTTTGAACACTGCGGATAGTCTTATTCAAGATCATATAGTAGCACTTCTTTCATAAGTGAATGCTTTTATACGCATAGGTAAAATTTGTTAACATTTTCAAAATGCTCTCAAAATGTAAGGGGCTATGATTCTACCACAATTTTTTTTAATAACTCGGCAAAAGTTTTGAAATGCTCTCTTAAAATACTACACCAATGCACAAAACTACGGACAAAATTCTTAGTTTAGTTCTGTATTTAATCATTTTTTTTTGTTTCTATATGTATAAATCAATATAAACAATCAAAGCTTAAATTTGTGTATATCATGTTCTTTTTTTTTGTATTTTTGTTTAAATTTAAAATCTTTTTTTTTTTTATCTTTATTAATCAGTTGAACCCTGGTTTGGGTTTAGGTACTTCAATTATTATATTGTCTATATAATGTCAGTATCTTGTATTATGTACAATTTCTTTTGGGTAACCATAATAAATAAATAAATAAACACGGAGACAATATTATAATTTATAATATTTATAATGTGGCACTGAATATTCTTTTACGTGTTTTGCGCTCAAATATGAGTTTAAATTAATTTTAACTAGCCAGTAATAAACAAAACATTCTAACAGGCATGCTACCATATTTTTGAGAAACGAATAAGTTATTTGAGGGCTGTGTCGAACTGTCAAAGTTATATTTAATTGTAATTTTGATAGTTCGACACGACTTTGACACAAAATTTGTTGGGTTTAATGTGTATATTATTCGGACAGCCTCCGATGTGGAACGGTCCGATGTGGTCGTTTTTCAAGAGCATTAATCTACATACAAAAATTCATCTCTATCGCATACAGACGGCCAAAGGACGGGGATAGTAGCTTATTATACTTGAATTTATAGTAGCTACAACCAGTCAGCGCTCGTCAAAGTAAGAAACACTACTAATGAGGAATGCGCATAGTTGCTCTGCACAGAGTTTGCTGGAGCAAGTTTTTGAATTGATTTTGACTATTTATTGATCTTACGTGTGTTTTACTTCTGTTGAGTAATTTAAGGGAATATAATAAGAACAGTAAGTATTACGTTTACAATATCTTAGTTATATTTTAATATTTATTTCGCAGTTATGCGTGAAAATTAATTAGGCAATAATTTTGCACTTTTGACGGTAACAATTGGTTATGTGGATACACTTGTTATCATTTGTAATTACAAAATTGTTAACACTTTTATGGCCTGTCATTGAAATCACGCCTTTTATCTTTCCGGCTACTGCGCGAGTTTTATTTTAAAACCGTAGCGTATAAAAGATAACATTATTTATTTTAGGCTAATAATTTAGTTGAAACAGTTAAGTACATAATCATTAATGAAATTCGCCATTTAAATTTGTTTAAAAAACGCACTGCTCCCGTTCAATGAACGGTGGTTCGAAACAGTAACAAGTACCAACTTTATTAATAATAATTTATTTAATCATTAATCATAGGATGGGTTCGGTTAGGTTGTGGATAATCAACAAGGCGTTTTCACACCAGTGATGATTCAAATTATTACATGTTTGTATACACATAACTATGTTTTTTTTTACTTGGAATGGCCCAAAATTGGCCCTGCTGGACTGTCATCTCTTGATAGCGGTTTGGCCCAGAAAGCAGATACAAATATGGTAATTGCTCTTCAATCATTCTCTGAGCTCAGAAAACCAGAACTAAAGATTCTGTTGATTTGGCCGGGAAAGGGCAAAAATGGCATATTCCTGCCCACGACATAGTCAATTGATCATGAATCAATAGTACTTTATCCGCAGCATTTGCCAGCAATTGTAAGATTGGTACCTACGCCGATGTTTCTGGTGTTTTCGGGGGATAATCTGGCAAACGGATTATGTCGTCTCGAACGAAATAGAGCTTATAAAGAACGCTATATTTTTTTATTTTATTATTTATTAGTGAAGCGATTAATGTGGTGCAACGAATATTTAAAAAATAGTTCTAAAGCGGAAACCACGCATTACGGCCATTGACAAAGACAATATATTAAAAAAATAGGTATCTAATAAAAAAAAAATAAACAAAAACTTAATCATGGAGGAAAAATATAAAATGAATCCAATGGATCATCTAGATCTACGTATGACATTTTCAGTTTAAAACTGCATATCGCTTCCTTCAACTTATACTAAAAAACCGAATGCAATATTTAGCTATTCAACAAACACCTCACTTACTCGTATATGTGCGTATGTTTACTGTGGCAACACTCTGGTATCGTTAAAATAAATAATATCTTATCCGGAAATTGACCCATCACTTGACACGTCTTTACTGGGGATCATATACGATTCTATTCAGTAGCTAGTATGCACTAATATCTTTGTACTCAACCCAAGTATGTGTCGTGAGTACTATAAGTAATAAAAAAAAGCAAAAAAAGTATTTTGAATTACTGAATTGTTTTTTGATAATTACCTCTCTAACTTTAAAATATCTACTCTCATATTATATTTATAAAAAGTGCTAACAAACGATATATAAGGTAACACCTAATCAAAGTTATGGCTTAGATTCTTGTTAAAATAATTGAATTATTGTTTTTACCTTGTACCTATATTTTTCTATAAATAAATACATGTTATATGGAATTAAAATTTTAATTATATCCAACGATAAACTTAGTAAATAAATTCAGAGTTTTTGTACCCACCTATTTAATTTTGTTTTTATATTTTATTTAAATTGAACGATTTTATTAAGTGGGTAGGTAGATATGCTTAGATGCTTAGATTGCTTGCTTAGTGTAAAATTTTCCTTGCGCAATAATTGCATTGTTCGAAATTGCCAATTTACTTTCGAGTAGTTCCGAGCGCCGAGGTTAGAACAATCAGACTGCAAAACTGCTATAAACCTAGCACGGAATCCACCTAAACGAAGGTTGAACCCTTAAAATTTGAACCACAACATTTTACGAGTAAGTTCACCAAACTGAGCGTACTTACCATATTCCAGAATGTCAGAAATTTCAACCGGCCCTTCAGCGGTATGATGTCACTCTCGAGGCTCAGCTCCTTCAGCGATTTGGGAAAATTGACATAACTCAGATCGTAATAAATACCGTACAGGGATTGCAACAAAATCACGGCGTGAATTAACTTCGCGGACATGTTTAGTGCGTTAGCCGACAAACGACCGCTCCTGGGACTGGCCATAATCAAATGGACTGTCAATTTATTCAATACGAACAAGTTTTTCTACGCCACGAACGAATACCTACCTACCTTGTACTATAAATGATTCAACCAGATAATAAAATGTATAGAATCATCATATCAACAAACCCAATGATGCATAACAGTTGGCGCGATCTTGCGTGGAAATCGTGAACTAGTATATTTGCTTATAAAGCTTCGGTAAGAGTCCGATAGATTGATTTCGATTGAAAACGTCGGTTAAAAAGTGTACTATAAATATAAATTTAACTATCACAATAATACTTATTCTTGGTTATGTGACTAAAATTAAAATCCAAAGGCGCCCGGCCCGTAATTGAATTATATTGGTTGGAAACTTTTTTTTTTAAATTTACAAGCCTATATAAAACGTATTACCTGTAAGGTACGAAATAACTGCAAATTCCACCGTGTCATCAACCTAGTTAATTCTCTAATGATTTTTGATTCTTTTATCTATATTTTTAGGAACTTGATGTTAGTTTTGGTTTATTTTTTTTTATTATCTCTTTTGTCCAACTCTAGCGTTCTTCAGCTCCAGTAATTCCCATTATCCTCGGCCAAGGCCGATCAATGACCCGGCTAGCGAACGAACTATGACGAGCGATTTTATATTATCAAGTAAAGTTTTCATTTATTTTTTTCTCGGAAACCGTGCTGAATTTTGATAAGACGTCACAATAAATCTTAATTGAAATCGCAGGACCAATTAGCTGGTTTTTTTTTCGGGAATGACCATACACCGTGCCCCAAGACCATTCCCCATAAAAATTTAGCGAGTATTATTTGTAAAGACGCTATATCAAAATAGATCATGGGTTTCAAGAACCGATCTGTAATAAAGTTTTTGTTCTCTACTTATAAATCGAAACATAAATCTTTGTAGACATTACGTCGAAATAATTTTTTGAAGTAAAACTTCTTTACCTTACGCAATTTTTCCTAAGCAATGAAAGAATCGAAATCGACACCCTCATTCGGCTGAAATTCGGAAGTACAACAAGTAATATTAATTATAAACAAAAAATGACTCAATAATATGTGTTAAATATAAATTTATGTATTTTAATAATGACTTACACTGTTCCAAAAGGTGAGAAAATTCAGACGGCCTTTCAAAGGAACGAAGCCTATTGTAACACTGAATTCCTTCATCCAGGGGGGAGTATTCACGCGCACAACACGGTAGTAAATACCATAAACAAAGTGTATTAAAAACAACGCGTGGATTATCTTTGATGCATTCATGGCAAGCATGCTAACAACTTCACTGTCAACAATAGAATAGTTTAGAAATCGAACATTATTTAAAAACACGTCAGCCGACGATCTGAAGTTGCGACTAGCGTGTCGTCGGGCCGCGAGCGAGACTGTCACGTATCCATATTGTATATTTATGATGGTATTGGTGCCAACGCTCGTCTAACCAACACCACCAAAGAGCCAGCGAGCGATTCGCGAGCGGGTTTGTGACTAGAGCCACTGATTATGCGGGTAGCCATTCCAGTCGCGGTAATGACAGCCGGTTTAAGATGGCCGAAATTAGATTAATCAAAGGATTAACATAAAAAAGATTAATTACTAAGAGCTTCGGGAAAATAACGCTTTTTACGATCCGTTGTCCTTCCCCCAGGCCCGATCCTAAGACAGTTTTAGGCGAATTTCTTTAGGAAAGCTAGCTATTGCAATGGGTACAATATGGATACCATAGGGCCCAAAACCACACTCATTTTTAAAGTTTATATATCTATCTATCTTTATCGCTCTCTTGTGGACACGATAACTCCGTAATTGGCCAAATCGGACTAGGGGCGGGTTAAAAAAGTTACATTTTGTTATAACTTTCTAAGTATACAAGATATCCATGCCTTAGATAAGGGCTTAAATAGTTTTTTTATAGTACCGACTACACCCATAGGTCCTCGGGGTGAAAAAAAGTAATTTGTTAACATTCAAAAAATCATACAACAAAAATCTTACAACTTTTGTTTGAAACAATTTTTGACACGAGCAACCCTTATGGCACAGTATAAAGTGGGATTCAGTATACGCACTCTCGCTGCGCGAGGGTAAGGCGGGTTGAGGTGCAAGAGCTGCCACGCGGGGCAGCTCGTTCAATGTTTGATACAAGTTCGTACAATTGGAGTTCGCCTATCCCCTAATTTCATCCGGTGAAATCTACCTCCGCCTTCCGGCCTGCCAAAAGGGATCTTTTAAATTTCCATCGATTTGTTGTACTTTTAAAAGAAAAACGCAAAAGCTATCTAATAAGCACAAAGTAAAGAGTTAAGCTGTCGATAAAAATTTAACGACTACACTGGCAGATTCTAGTATATTCACTCAAAAAATGTCTACTGGCTGCGTCCACTGTTTACAAATACAAATGAAAAAAAAGATAAAATAAAATGAAAAATATTATAGAAAAGATCTTTGAATAATGTTAAATCTTTGAATAATGTTTTTTTTTGTTCTCAGGACGATGGCTTTTTGGACGAATTAAATTAGGCAAAAGATTTTAATTATGGGAGATACCGGTCCATCGACGATTATGACACGAGTGAAAATGATATCCGCTGATAAAATGAGGCTGCGCCATTGGAGAGGGTAAATATATTTTTTTAATATATAAACTTTATTTAATTATTTCCAAAAATAACATTAAAATGGGGAAAAAATAGGCGCAATACATAATATAATCGAAAAAATACGATTATAATGTAAACGTTTTTGTTATTCATAAGTAATATATAAGTTTGTTTGTATTGTGATGAAGTATTCGGACGATATTTATTTTTTATCAATAACTACATATGGGTGGCGTCCTGACTGTTTATGACTGCAGTCACAATTTAGTACCTTCGAGTTAAAGACCTTCAGAGCTGCATACCTGTAAGTAGATATTTTCGCTCTTATTGCTCGGCGAGCAAAGGGCCCGTGAGGTTACATCCTGTGGGTTGAGCAGCGTTTGGCCTGGTACTTTTCTAGTGGTGAATTCTCTGGAATATCCTATGCAGTTGCTCGGTCTTTCACCGGAATGTGGAAAGGCGTTGAATTCAGCAGAGCCTCTAGTGCAGCAGTTGGATTCGGTGAACCCACACGACATACATCGTTCCGGTTACAATTCTGCAGGATAGTTTTTGAAGACTGTTTAGTTTGTGTCTCTGCAGGTGTATAGGCCTAACTAGCCATCTGACCTGGGGAGGTGGGGAGGGGCTAGGGTGGGCCTGTCAGAGTGACTTGGTATCCTTTAAAAAGTAAAATCAATGTTGATGATAAAAACACCAAAGTTTTTGATCAATACGTTTAATATCGACGAAACAAAACATAACTACAAAATATTTTTTACTATACCTACAGAGTAAATAAATAAAAAATATTAATTTAAGTCAACATTTCCTGGGGGGGAGGGGGGCGTGGGAATTTCGCCGGTGCCTGTATAGTAAGTAAATCGTTAGAAAAAATAAAAACGTGTTTTAAACCAGGACTAATTTTTAAAGAATGAAAATATGGTTAACCTAAACCCGGCAAAAGTATTAAAATCTACTTTCAAGAACCCAGTCAGGGAATGATGATTATAAATAAATAAAACCTACAATAAATTACATATTATTTATTAGAGCCATAATATTGCAACCAACTAAAAGTCGAATTGAAATTATTAAGTTTCTGTCCAGAACGAAAAACAAATTAATTTAAATAAAAAAAAAACGAGAATTTACTTTGCATGGATCCCAATTATTTATATTGTTTCCAGGTCGGGGTCATACAAAATGTCAGTGTCGTCCATCAGTTACATAATCACAAATCGAAGTGCAAGATCACAAAAAAATTGTCGCTCGTGTTACTATAATTTATAGTAAGTAGATTTAACATTTATAAATGTGTGGTTTGATAGTACGACCTTATACGCGTTATGTTATAGCGCATATTATGTTCTTCGTATAATTCGCTTCGCGTGCTATGCACGTGAATGTAATTACTTTTGAGAGAATATAATTTATAATTTGTATTCATTTCTATCGTGAGTTTTAAATTGCGAAACTTGCTGAGAAAAAAAAAAGATTCACTTGAATTATGGTTCCCCGTGTAACTCTAGTCCTGAACTGCAGATAAAATTGAGTAAGTATCTTGTTGGGTCCAATGGTTTTAATCTCTTTAGAATGATGGCTACGTATAATTTTAAAAATATTTTCTTTGATTTTTGGTAAAGTATTGATTATTAGAAACGAAGTCATTATGTTTTTAAATCGGAACATTACTGATCTTCGCATTTGACAAATTATTAACTTTCTCTATATCCGTATTTGTGATCCATTTCAACTATACGAGTACAGTTGTCCTAAAAATAAGCTCGTCGTTTGTAAATGCAGACGTTTGACCTTATCAGGCCTTATCACTTTCTAGTTTATTATCGTTTTTATACAGCTGACTGTACCCTCCTATTATTGTCGCCAAACGGTGATCATAAAGCGACGATGGGGCCTCAACACAATGCGTAGAGTGCTTCCGGTTTCCGCTTGCATACTAAAGTTCATCAGAGTGAAAAATCGTGAATTGTTCTATGGTAAGAATATAGTATACTATGGGCAGATAGGCAGATATAGGTAGATAGGTTAGGAATAATAATTTAAGCTACAAAATTATTATTAATAACGCATATTATTATTTCAAAACTAGTTCAAGATGCGTTTCAAAACAAAAAATAGGCTCAAACATTAAAAAATAGGGTTAAAAACTTTTTGCACGCTTTTAAAACGTCAATTGTGTGTTTTGATATTATATAAATTACTTTTTATTTTATTACATAATTACATATGAGACCTCAATGTAAAAAAACAAATACATATATTGTGTATTCTACCAACTGATATAAAAGATATAAACAATTTGAGTAAATGTAAATGCTTCAATTACTGTAAAAAACTAATAAGCACTATGAACTTCGAAAATATGTTAGGTATATCTGTATATCCATTTTTCCACTTGACTGTACCTTGACTATCTAATATTGCTATGACCCAAATTTTAAAAAGTTATCAACTAATTTTTATTGTGTTTATACCACTAGAAAGGATATAAAAAATGATTCCGTTATTGTACGGGGCTATTCATCGCATTTTTTTAATCCATAATGGTTCTTTCAATTCATATAAAAGTGATGTTTAGATTGGGGGCAACAATTATTTTGTCTATATTTTTCAAATCTATTATATCTACCTTAATTTCGTATATTCTTTGTTATTTTACTGACGATAACAATGCATCATCGAATGTTGACTCCATGGGTCCGCTAAAAAATCAAAACGGCATTACCAATTTAATCTAATACATATATTATCCAATGCAAATACTTAATACTTGTATTTATTTATTTATTTATTGTTTATTCGGAAAACCAACAGTATAATTTAAGAAGAAAGAATGGTACATACAGTTGTTTGTAAAATTAACTGATGACAGGTTTTCGCAAAAGTACAGAGATACATGTAAAGATTAAAATTAAATTAAATTACACTCGCATTAGCACTCTAAGTACATTTTAATTTTGAAACAATATTTTGAAATAATGGTATGTTTTAAAAATAGTCAGAGGTCAAAGAAAAGAAACTAAAAATGATGTCCAAAGATTACTCATCACTATTCACTACTACGACTGTCATTCTTATTGTTATAATACGAATGAGCGTCATACCATAATAATTATGGAAGGGTTTAAAACCACGAATACCGTAATACCACATAATAGTAATACTATGGACAGGGGACAACGAGCAGGGCACTGGAATCAATTCTCTCCCCCGCGTACGATGCAGGGAGGGGGAAATTTCAAATCAGTACCGCTCATGACTTCGAGCAGCTATGTCGGTTTGGTCTCATACGATAGATCTTGATTAGGTCTACGCTTTACAAGCTCAATCCAAAACATGTAACCGGTTTTGTTAAGTAGAAACATTTAGACGAGAAAATATAAAAAGGCAAAAAAATTAGTACACAGCGTGTTCCAAGACTATTCCCGATAAAATAGAAAACCAGCTTATAGGCCCTGCGGTTTTAAATATGATTTGTTTTGCCCGCAGCAGTGGCTGGTTTAAATAGAATATGTAAGTACAAATCCTAGAACTTTTTGATTTGGACCGATTTAGACAGAATCATTAAAAATGGTCAATGACGCATGCGGTGAGCACGCTATTACATTTGCATTTTTTGGTTCTATCTTTGTATTGAAATATAACCCTGCGAGTGAAATAGGCTAATTATCTATATTAATATTAATCCTGTTTGTAAAATATTAAAATCATCAGTGAAATTAAATATAAAATTAAAAATTAAATATAAAAAATGTGTTAAATCTATAGAAATAGATAATGGCATAGAATAGCTACAGCGGTTATGACAAAATCATGACATTGCCGTCAGACGAAAAACAAGCTCCGCCCCTCCGTCCAGGTGATTGCGTCGGTGTTAGTTGTGTCGATATATCATCACCAATACCGTTCCGATGCCTGAAAATGATTTGGCTTAAGCCCACGTCTACCTAATTCAATGGTCTATGGTTATATCCCTTCCCTCCGCTCCCATTATTGCCGTAGTATGTTTTCGTCGTCATGAAAACTTAAGATGCCATTAAGTTATTTTTTTTTGAGGTGTGTATTTAATTACAAACGCAGTACATTAAATATTTACGGTTATAAAGGCGTGTCTAAAGGTGAAAATGAAAGGGAGGGAAATTAAACGATCGTAAATATGAGTCGTATAGAATCAAAAGCGGCAATCTGCCAAAATATCACTTTAAGGTTATGTATCGATTTTGAAACATCTTCATCTTTACCACAAATTGAAGCAAAAAATAAAAGTTGGAATGAAAACAAGTAATCTGTAGCCATGTTAGAATATTTTTTGTTACTGATATTAAATTATGATTGAGACCTCCTCTGTGAAATCATTAGCAACATGTTGGAAACAAAACAGCAATTTGCAAAACTCAGTTGCAAAAACAGCATTCAAAAACTACAGGGATTAAAAAATATTGACATTACTTATTTTTTTATTAAATTGCCATTTACTGCAGATTGGTGCTTTCAGTTCTATACGACTCATATGTAGGTTTTGAACGATTCAGCAACTAGAAATTTAGGAAATTATTTACGATACGATACTATATACATATAGGATACGATACGATACGATAGGGTAGTCCAAATTGTAGATAAGAAGGTGAAGAACGGTATAAAAAATGAACTTTTAACCGTCTTCAAAATATATCTAAAATACAATAAACTTTTTACTGCCAGTTAACAATAAAATACCACTTAAAGGCCATTTATACGAAATTTCCTAACATATACGCAACAATATTCGTAATCGCTCTAGCCAATCCGGAGTAATGGCTGAACATATATTAAAAATAAAAGAAACACACGTCGAATTGAGAACCTCCTCCTTTTCTTGAGGTCGGGTAATAAGCGCAAAAAGGAATACATTATTAGAAGGAATGTGTATCCGGCGCCGTAGGTCCGTAATGCGAATGCCCCGCTGGTTGCGTTACTTTGTTCTACTTCGGTGAGCAAAGGAAATGGGGGCGAAACAGCACGTGACCAAATTCACCTTTGATAAGAACAAAGGATTCTACCTGATAGTTATTGTAATACATACAAGCGTAATTTTTTTCGTTTCTTCTGTTTTTCTGTTGTTTTGTTGTTTGGTGGATCTTCTTCTAATTTTCTCCATTTTAGCTACATCTTGACTTATCTTTTGCTTTTCACGCTCAGTTGTTGTTACTTTATACCTCCTGAAAACCTCAGATGCCCTAAGACATAATCGCTCTGTTATTTTTTTGACGGAAACTTCTGAGATATTGATGAAATGCGAAAAATGCCAATAAACTGAGATAATTTGAAAAGAATTTTGATTTAATATATATAGAGTACAGAAATAGCGTAACACGATAGACTGACCGTAAACCCCAATTGTTTTATAGTGATATATCTGTCACTATCAAAAATATCGAATCATATTATGATTTTCGAATCTTTTTTAAATATTTTTAAAGTTTTGATATAACTATAATATGAACATACATTTTTTGGCCAATTGTACGAACTTGTACGACTGCAGTGGTGTAAGACTATACTCGCGTGAGTTCAGTTTGCAATTTGACTCCAGAAATAAACTAGAACTGCTATAGTATTGAGAAATTTGTCCTGATTTGAACGCTCCTCTTCATACGCTGATTTTTGCCTATGTGATACAGGATGTGCAAAATGGTAGCACCAAAATGAAGGGGGGCAGGAGTCATTTTATCCTCATTTTATTTAGTTTTCATAAGGCTAAAACATAGTTTAGTTATACAGAGTGTCCTGAGACCATTTCCGATAAAAACTCCAGTTAAGAGACCTTTATGACAAACCAAAATCATCAAAAAATCGACCATTTTTGCACTCTTGCAGAACTTATTCAATTGAAATTTTTTTTGAGTAAAACAATAATATTTCATTTATTTTCATACAAAAGGCGCTGGCGTTGATGTAAATAAATACCGGAATTAAATGATGTGGAATTAAACAAGAATGGTTAAGACACCCTTTAGTTATCATATAATATTAACTGCTTCTATACATTGTTTAGTAGTATCTCTTTCTCTAATTATCTCTTAGAAAAAATGTATATGCTACTATTTCGCTGTATGTGTAATTGTAATTGTAAAGAAAACTATACGATTTTAACATATATGTTATAAATATTTTTATAATAGGTATATTGCTACAATATTTTGTAACACGCAAGGAAAAAATGTTAAATATTTTATCGTGCTGTTCATTGTTTGCAATAAACCATACTTAAGAGAACTTCTTGAATTACATGATACCTAAAAAACAGACCTTCGTAAATCGTCTTTGAATAATATGTACTTATTAAAGAACTAAAAATGACCTTTAATATAACTATAGGGTACATAAAACATCGTTTAAAAAATAAAAATAAAATCTTTCGTCACGCCAGAAGGCGGAGGTAGATTTCAGCGGATCAAAGTTTTGAATTTTGAAAAACCAATTTTTCCCACCCCTAGGACCAATGGTTCGTGCTATCAAAAATGTTTACTGAGATAAGTTTTAGGCCCTTATCTAAGGAATAATATAAAAATTAAATGAATTCGTTATCTTATATACTAAAAAAGTTATAGCAAAATTTCCCTTTTTCGAAAAAACCCTTATTTTCACCTATCTGGTCTGATTTTCCCATTAACGAAGTTGACCGAGATTTTGTACCTTTAAATTTTATATATCATTTTGAAAGTGATTGGTGTAAAATTACGGCAGTTATCGTGTCCACGAAATAGTGACATAGATAGGTTATAAAAAGGATATTAACTTTTGAGGGTGGTTTTGGGTTCTAGGGGATATGAAACGCGAAGATATATCGAAATTATCCGGAAATGACACGATGCCCATTGCAATGGTAGCTTTTCTAATGAAATCTAGCTAAAAATTTTAAATTTTTTAATTTTATGGTAAGCTCAGAGCCATTTTCAGCGTGTTTCTATTGGGCTACAAAGGAAATCGACCGAAGCGTGACGACTTGCCTTTTCCTCTGAGCGGACATCTTGTTTTTTGTTTTTTAATGGCGTCACGCTTGGCTCGTCCTGTGCATTATGCAACTACACGTGCTTTGAAAATAGTAACAATCTACAAATAAAGCATATAATTCAATAAGGGCGCATGTCCACTTTCGGACAAAATACAATTTCGCTTTTTAATTTATTGTGTGTATGTGTTTGCATTACGTTTGGCCCAAATGAAAAGTTTTATGGTACATATTTTATTTAAACCAGCCACTGGTGTGATTAGTTTAAACGATTTCTTTCTCTGATCAAATGTTCAATAAGTAGGCTGTCATTTATTCCTAACACAAAACAAATCCTAAAACTAATAACAATAATTAATCAATCCTATACATATATACAATATATATAATATTTTTTTCAAACATACGCGTTTATTTAAATAGTTAAGTACCTATAGGCATTGTCATATCAAATAGAGAATAGAAGATAAGACAGTTAATTACCTGAATGCTACAAAAATGCATATTTTACAGGTTTTTAAACATTAGTAGAGATATTCAGAAGAAATACAAGTAAACTAATTTATTTATATTAAAAATCATTTATTGTTCTAGGTTTTTTTTAAATATTATACTAAAAATATAAAAAAATAACAAAACCACCACGTTTTTGAGGTAGCGTTTTTTGAAGCAACCCGCTTAAAAAACCAGAGACATCCCATGTAAAATAAATATAGTTTTATGGGTGGAATAAAGTGGAGAAGGGATTTACCTAAGCGTTTTGAGATATATGGTATAAAACTTGGAAATAAAATAATTAAAAAAATGCCTAAAATTGGAGATTTTTGTTTTTAAATATGTTAAATAATCTTAAAAGTTTTTGAATTTTCACAAAATATATGTTTTTATGTTATTATTTAAAAAAAAAAGGTTTTAAAAAACATATGCCTTATATTTCTAAAAAAACAACTAAATACTTTCAATATTCATACAAAATGATAGGCCGCAACTTGTGTTATAAGCGCCGTTATGTCCGTCGTAGAGTTTACACCTTTCCGTTCATCGTGCAAGGCTTCTTTTCGCAGGCAACAATTTGTAGGTTAGAATCCTTCATTCCCTTTGTAGTCTGTAGTCCCTTTAATAATAACGTCGATGAATTATTTTCAGATTTTTTTATAAATTGTTACACATAATATGAAACATAAACACCCCATTAGGATTTCGGCAATGGTATCGATACATCAGTTCATCGAAATTTTTTATTCAATTTATTTTTACTTCGAAATTATCATACAAATATAGGCACACTTACAGTGGGTATTGCAATGTTTCCATTGTGGATTGATTTACGCTCTACATAATCATCATAATGATAAAGTAAAGATAAAGGGGGGGGGGGGGCAGGGGACAAAGTCAACATAGTTTATCAAAGTGGACATGCAACCTTTTTGGCAATATAAATCTCAAACGGTCTCTAAATCAGCTTTCTCCCGCGTTATAGTGCTGAATCGATCCGTTTAGACTTCGAGCGAACCGTGATTGGGACAATTTTAATGATTTTTTAAATTATTTATTAATAACATTTCTTTTAATAAAAAAACTACCACAATTTATATTATGTCTCAAATAATTTATTTATATGAATATAAAAGAAAATTATTAATCGTGGATAGAATTTAAAATTTATTTTTTTTTATTAATTCTTTATTGAAAAATCCAAATTTTATAATTACAAACAAAACTTATTACTAGTATATAAAACCAATTATGGATTTCGGTCATTTTACATGTTAAGATTAGCATAAAAATTTGAACAGTGTTCTTAAAATATATATAGATTAGGAATATTATATTCGTATACAGTAGATTTTTTTTTTTTTTGAAGTGTTATGTGTAATTTGTGAGTGATGTTTGTGGTAGTTGTGAGAGTGTGACATTTGTATGTATATATTAAAATAAAGTAAAAAATTAAGTATGGTTTTAGTATGTATAAAAATAATTTATGATGAAGGTGATATAAATATAGTATGTATGTATATTCTATATGTAATTGCAAATTACAGTACTTATATATTACAATTAACCATTAACAACATAACAATCTAACAATACAATTAGGTTTTATTTATCTTTACTATTGATGATATTGGAAATCTCTTTTTTGAATGATAATAAGGAGGTATTCAATATATCGATTTCTGAAATATCTTTATTGTTATAAAGGGAGCAGATACGTGGTATGGTGCTATTGGTCATTGAATTAGTATGATAACGGGGTATACGGAATAATTCTTGCTGCCTAGTAAATCTGTAGGGCAGATCTATATTTATTTTTTGCAATAAATTTGGACTATCAAAAATACAATTAAAATTTTTGAATAAAAAAATTAAATCAGCTAATTGTCTACGATGTACAAGAGAATTTAATTTATAAAAAGCCGAAGCATCTTCAAGGTTTTGAAAACAGCGATGAGATTTAAAGTTTAAAAACCTAATAAATTTATTTTGAATATTTTGAATTCTTGCTATGTAGATATTATAATGAGGTCACCAAATAGATGAAGCAAATTTTAAATGAGAGCCAAAAGAGTTATATAATAGTTTTAACAGTAAAATATCATTAAATGGTTTGGATACTCTTATAATAAAACCAAGCATTTTAAAAGCTTTTTTTTTGTGTGGTTGCAAAGCTAAGTTTGCTATCTAATATTACGCCAAGTCTCTAATATATGAAACAGTTTTTATCGGAATGTCCTCAAAATTATATTGGTAATTTATTATGTTTCTATTCCTTGTAAAAGTTATCTGAAAGCATTTTTCAACGTTCATTTTAATTTTATTACGATTACAATAGTCTCTCAGTGCGTTTAAGTCTTCTTGTAATAATACGCAATCGTTTTGAGATTTTATTTCTTTGTAGATTTTAAGATCGTCTGCGTATGACAAAAACATTGAATATTTGAAACACGTAGCGATGTCACTCACATATATGAAAGTC
Organism: Neomicropteryx cornuta; assembly: GCA_020383195.1. Lineage (NCBI taxonomy): Eukaryota > Metazoa > Arthropoda > Insecta > Lepidoptera > Micropterigidae > Neomicropteryx > Neomicropteryx cornuta. The sequence continues at coordinate 1,950,670 of JAHKQU010000030.1, forward strand.
ATTATATGAAAATTTATATGAAAGTAGCAAAATAATTCATACGAGGATATTAAATCTATGAGGGAAATACGGATTGTTTGACGTTTGGCATGCCAACTGCCATGAAACTAGCTTCGAGCTAAAAATTAGCTCGCAGTTTTATATATACCGTGTCTCAAGATCATTTCCCATGTAAAAATTAGCTATATGGTTATGCCATTACTAGTGTTTTAAACTATATCATGGTTACCGAGAAAAAAATTTAAACGTACCCCGTAACGGTCTCAAGGCCATTATCTATCGACGCGGTATCGGAATTCGTGCGCTGATCGAAACGACATCAAGTTTTAAAAAATATGATGAATTTCGGGATGATTTTTTTCCCATTTTTTTTTCATATAATTTCTTACCCTTCTTAAGCCTTCGCGAATGGTCCTGGGACATTCTGTGTATATACAGGGTGTATTTATATTCACTGATGTCTTTTTAGGGGGTTCCCATCTGCATCGCGCACCGCGCGGGCGCGAGGTCATTCCCCGATCTCGCGCTGTGCGTTCAACCGCTTCTCAAACATTTAAACAATTTCTTTTAAATTTCGATATCGTTTTTCTCGTAATTGGGAAACATTTTTTTCAATATTTTTTGCTCGTTAATGTTCGATCATTGATCTATCCCTCTAACCCCCTCCCCCATAACTCCCTAACAGGACATGAGTGAATATAAATACACAGTATTAAAGTGTAATGATTTCACTATATGAAAAATAACACAATCACCGTTTTTTTTTTAAATTTTATGTTGTCATATTATATTATTTACCGACTTTAATACAATTTTTTTTTTGATCCGCCATTAGTACTTAAAGATCTGTAGACATGCAGCATGACATAGATCGTTCGTACATTCGAACTGTAAAATATGTCAAACAATCGAGGTGTGCGTCGCAATAAAAATGTCAATAATAAATATTTTAATGCCTGCCGATGTTTAAAAATGGCTGATGAAAATTCGCATTCAAACATGAGTCATTATTGGATTCATATACGATTATTGGCTCATAGCGTACTTTGTTCTCAAAGCGCCAATTACGGCGGGCCAACTGGTGTGTGAAAATCGCATGACATGCGTTGAGCAACGGACCCTGGACGCTCAGGGTACAAAATGGCTATGTAATGTAATACCACAGTAATAGCATTTCGGCCTGATCCAAAATGCCAAATTCCCCAGTGCTAATTACGGTTTATGACGGTAGGGTGTTTTTTTTAGAGGCGTGGTTTTCAATCTGGCACTACTTTTTTCGTAGTTGGTGTTTTTGACAGATGTCACTTGATTTATGCTCAGTTTGGTTTGCTATTTCATAATGAATAGACTTACTCCTGAACAACGTTTGCAAATAGTGAATCGCGTCGTGGGCCTGTGGCGTGGCCTCCAAGATCGTGCGATTTAACACCGCTGGACTATTTTTTGTGGGGTTATGTGAAGTCGCTTGTCTACGCAGATAAGCCGGACACGATTAACGCCTTGGAAGAGAATATTCGGCGCGTTATTGCTGACATACGGCCCAACTTGCTGCAAAAAGTGGTTGAAAATTGGGCCTCTCGGCTGGAATTTGTTCGAGTCAGCCGCGGCGGCCACTTACCCGAAATCATTTTTAAAACATAATGGCAAACCCTTATCTTTATAATAAAACTAAATTCTTAGCCATAACATCAAATTATATGCGTTTTATCTCTTCTTGAAAACCACGCCTCTAAAAACATCACATATAGTGCACTTGCATCCAATTCCGCCTAAAATCTCACCTGTTATGACTCTGTCCGCCCAAAAATGGTTGCTTCATTTGAATTGAAAGCGTACATGCACCGACCATAAATACATATAGAGTAATATGAAATATGTGTGTCGACTGTCAGATATATAAGCTAGCCAGTATATGAATTGTTTTAGCCGAATGGACTTCGAATGTCGGCCTTTTTCCACAATTCGCCAACATTAATTTATTGCTATCGAACTATATAGCGCTGAAAACAATCGACAGCGCGTCAGTTCGTGGGCAAACCGGATGGAAGTGTTGCCGTCTCGCTCTGCGCCCAACGACAGACAGGGACGACGCATTTTTAATTGACCGCCCGCGTTCGTGAGCGAAGTATAAAGCGGTTTTTTGAGTGCGTGGGCCTGTTGATGCACTTCCAGTAAACGGTCGCATTTACTAACGAGCGCGTTGCTAAACTAATCGGTGTGGTAGCACAGTTATGTATGGCAGATAAGCATGTCATCCCTATTATATGAAAAGTTTTTTTCTAAATATTTTTATTAATTATACTATACAGAAAAAATATTTTACAATACAATAAGAACAATATAATTATTCACAATAAGGTTTGATGGTTCCTTAACTAGGATTTAATCTGTTCTAGAGTGACCATCGTTTTGTTCTAGTAAATTGTATGAAATAGTGCGTTATTAAAGAGAATCATACAACTAATTCTATTCAGTAATGTCATTAGAATTATTTTACAATTGTAATTTATTCCCAAATTTAGTAACCATTTCGAGATCTCTTTATTAATACCTACTGTATGAATTGAGCTACAGTTCACTACCGATACGCGAGCACAAAATTCTTTGAATAATTTACCTGAGAGAAAGTAAAAACTCCCATGTCCAAGGGCAGTTTTCATTTTGTTCAGCCTCGGCTCATTCCTAAGAAGTGCCCTGGTGGAGCACTGGTCAAGGTTAAGAACTATATCTGTATCCTTCTCTAAGACATTTTTCACATAATGAACTATAGTCGTTTTGATGTGCGTTTGTCTGATGTTCATTATTTTTAGTTCCTTAAAAAGTTCTCTTTAAGTGAATCTAAGAGGTTTACTAAAAAAAACCTTCAGTATAAGTACACTTTTGTTCTACCTCTACCGAATGGAGATATTTTTTGCTATCACAACCTCAACCCACAATGCCATATTCTATTAACGAGTGGCCTAAAGCACAACACGAGATAACATTCTTTTATTTTTACAATCTATTACTTACACGCTTCAATACTTTCATAACAAATAATAATTTTCTAATTTTTGATGATAAATTATCCAGCTGCTTATCCTATTGCAAATGTTTATCAATCATAACTCTTAAGTGCTTAACTTCGTTTGAAAAGCCCATTGTGGGACAAGAATATTTTTTTTCATTATTTTTGGTTTCATTGTTTTTAGTATTTCTGATACAACTTTCAAATCATTGTTACTAAGTCGTAAAATTCAGACAATAAATAACCATTTTAAGATTACAAATAGGTAGGTCAAGATTGTGAGATAGATTGGATTATGCTAATGAGAATTAGACTGGTTTCTATGAAATTTCCTGGATTCCTGAACTGAAACTGGATTCGTTTTATTTGTCATAATAATACGCATATGGTATGACTCATAGTCTGTCTGCATAACATGAACAAACAGCAAATAAATCTACTGTCCATAAAAACATGATATTTAAATATTTATTTTGTTTTACAACATGCTAGTACAAAGCATGGATTATTATATGTATAGGAACTAAAATCAACTCTTTTTTTATGAAGATGGTATAATATTAACTAAAACGAGTTACTCGTGAGTGTAAGCGATGCCCGACGATCAAAGCGAAGTCGACAGCCGGCAAACCGCGTTCGCAGTTCGACTCGGAGCGGAGATCGAGTAACAGAACGAAGGAAGGTTGCATGTAAAGTATCGAGAGCCGTTGCGCCGCGGAGCAGTGTCTGAACAGTGACTGAACAGTGATCAGTCACAGTTCTACCGGCGCGGGAAACGATCGGCTGAACGCGCGCCGCGGTTCGCTTATCGGCATATTGATTATGGACAAACCGAACGGCTGCGCTTTGTCTACCGGGGTGATTTAGTGTGGTGAGCGCGTCCGGTGACCTCAGGTGCAAGCGGATTGTATCTATATGACCAAAAGTGAAAGGGTCTGAGTGACTCACAGTCGCCATGTCGGAGTACTTCGAGTACCAGATGCGCCTCAATGGAATCGATAGTGAACTGTTCCGCGAAAGGCTTTGCAGGAAGAAAAATGAAAACGACCGGCAAGTCGCGCTCCACACCCTGAGGGAACTGGTCGGCGCCAGTCTCAATCTGGCGCTCAGGGACAAATCCAAGTGCCAGGATGATCTCTTCCTGAAACGCTTCCTCTACGCCAGGAAACACGACGTCGAAGAGAGCTTCCAACTGCTCATTAGCTATTATTCATACAGACAACGAAATCCGGAGCTCTTTAAGAACCTAGATGCCCACGATGATGGTATAGTGAGAGCCTTAAGCGACGGCCTTCCAGGAGTCTTGGCCGAGAGAGATCGAAAAGGGCGTCTTGTCATAGTAATGTTCGCATCCAACTGGAACCCTTCGTCGTATTCCCTCCAAACGGTTTACAGGGCTCTTCTCCTGACGATTGAAAAAGCATTAGAAACACAACAGAATATGATCTGCGGGTTCGTTATAGTCGTCGATTGGACGGAGTTCACATTTAGACAGTCGTCGAACCTTAACCCCAAAATGTTGAAGCTTATGATCGAGGGGCTGCAGGATTGCTATCCGGTTCGATTTAAAGGAATACACTTCATCGGCCAGCCTTGGTACGTGGAAACGGCGTTGGCCGTTATAAAACCATTTCTCAAGGGCAAGGCTAAGGAGAGGATCTTCCTGCACGGCAACAACCTTTCAAACTTGCACGAGAATGTCGCCAAGGACATCCTGCCGGCTGAGCTGGGAGGGGAAGGACCTTCGTACAATCCCGAGAAGTGGATGCAGATAGCGTTGCCGAACGTTATTTTACCGGTTGAAAGGAGTGAACCGGTCGAGGGCAACGGCTTTCAGAATGTGGAGTGCCCGAGTAGGGACAGTGAGGAGCATAATAATATGGTAAAACTTGATAAGGGATATAAAAAATCGGACATATCGAATGTTTTGAACAATAATAGTTTCGAAAAGAGTGCGAAGACTTTGTTGCTAACAGAAGACGAGGAGCGATGAGGCTGGTCTCCAGATATTTCACGGTCGTGCCTTTGTAAAGATTGTGATTGATTCGATATTTATTATGGTGTTTTGTTTGACTTTGTTCGAGTGTGGTGAGTCTTGAGAGGTCCGCATTTAACAATACACATTGTTTGAACGATTTGTTTGACATAGCAAATTATTACAAGGTAGGTACGTCGATGAATGTATGCTTTACGCTGCGTTTGATAATAACTACATATTTTAGGAAAGAGCCAACCAGTGTGACTGGTTTCGCCGAGTTTTGTTTGTTACGCTGACAGCTGTTTTAGAAATAAACGCATGTTAATTAGGGCCTTGGCCTCATGCTAATTAGTAAAACATAATTTGACAATAATTATAATCAAAAGACTGACATATTGTGAGCAAATTTAATGCCATGGTATGAATCTTGGCATGCTAAAATCTAACAGTGTATTTAGATCGTATTATTAAGCTTATCTATTTCAGTTGATAAAGAAGTTATCAGTATTGAATAGTATCGAAAGATGATGAATATTTTGATGATAACAATGTTTGCGATAAGATGCAAGTCACTATACTAATACAAAAAAAAATATGGTAGATTTCCAAAGCGAATGATGTAAAAGTAAACGGTAAATTTTCCAGTAACAGTTAATCTATCTCTACATTATTGAATTGATGAAAAAGATTACTATAACAACCGTTAGAGGGATGCCTATCAAACAAAGGCCGTGGCGTAATTAGACTAGATAAGTTTTTTTTTGTGGTATTGAAAGTGGGTGAGAATTTATTGGAGGACTTGGATGCTTTACGAGTATTTGACCTTTTATTACGTCAACCTTGACAGTTCTTTTGCATTTAGTTTTCTGAATTACCTATTATTCCTTTTTGGAGAAAACAGCTAAACATATTGGGGTTAGGTTTACGCGCGCGTCTGTCAAAAACCCGATATCAAGGGGTATGTTTTTTGAAATAAAAGTGTTACAAATAAGTACTTTTGTGTTTGCAAAATCTACAGCCGCATTTCGCATATAAAACCACCAATTTTTGCAATTTGCTAAAGATTACTATCATCCGAGGCGAAAATATGAATACTATAAATATTTGTTTCAGTTAAATAACATACCTATATCGTATCTCATTTCGTTTTGTGGTTTCATGAAGGATTAGCTTAAAATAATAGTATGAGCGTAGTTTAAATATTTACATTGCTTCTTACGCACAATATAATAGAATACAACCGCAGATAACAGAAATTCGATACAAATACAATACAAAACACAACCTCAACTGATTTCTGATATCCTCGGTACTCGTATATCCTTCTCACAACACCACCGGGCTGCGCAATTCTATTGCTATACAGGCTGTCTTTAAATTCGCTGATTTCACTTTAGGGCTTATGCCTTGGCTTAGATAATTGTTGGGGTTGAGCCTTGGAGCGCAATTCCAACTGCCGCGAAGTTGTCTTCACGATGCGTGACCGTCGATGGCAATGTGCCGAGATAAGCGTCGTTGAATATTCTCTAGGATACGATCTCCCCAAGTTCATTAGGACGCTTTTGATCAGATGTGTTTTAAGCACGCAAAAATGTCAGGCGCAGGCTTGTAGATATTGGGATTTCGCTATCTTCTGGTACAAAATACAGCAACGATTCTGTATGAACTAGCGCCCAATATAACCTATACGTGTTAAGCTGAGTATAACCCATTAAATGAGATACACAAAAAAATAATCTTATAAAATTCTTAAATTCTATGTATCTACTCAATAAAAAAACTTTTGAAATTAAAATTTGTATATTATTTTACCATTTTTGGTAGTATTTGTTGATTAAGGTAACCGAAAATATAAAATCAACAATAAAATAAAACATTAATCAGCAATAATAAATGTAATAAATTATGGCTAAACCTTGCTCGGGCAGATTTTAATCTTTTTAACTGCCGTATCAGCGGCTAGTCTATATCTAATCAGCAATAATATTGCAATAATAAAATTTAAAAAAAAAAAGAATTCAAAATTTAATAGAAATCGTTTTAATGTTTGAGAACAATTAGTTGTCGATATGGATTAACCCCATAAAACGACATCAGTGAATTTAAATACACTCTGTATAGCAAAATCTTCATATTTTAATATGGCTTTTGTTTTAGAGACAGGCTAGGCGATGTATTCATGTTTCCATACATTTAGATGTTTTGTGTGATGACACAGAGCAATAAAATCTAGGTACCTAATGGAACTATGGACTCTAGCCACAGAATAAATTTAGTTATCCTAGTCCTTTACCCTTTACTCTCAAAAAAGGTACCCTCTATCTTGCACAGGGTCATGAAAATTGCATTTACAACGTTTATATTGTTGCTTCATTACTTAAATATAAATGTATTCTTTTGTATCCGTTGCCAAAATATTTTAAACAAAATCAATCTGTATATATTTTATGTAAATAAATAATACTATAATTTATATTTCAATCGCACTCCCATAAACACAATACTAGTACAATACGAAGGCGAAACCAAGGGATAAATATTAATTTCGATTAATTTAAACCTCCTTTTCAATGGCTGGCATTTGAATATTTAACCATAAAAAATATATTTAGATACCTTATTATTATGTTCCTTTAACGGGGTAAATGCAGATTTTTTAAATTCAATTCTATTTCTGAGAAATTTAATAAATGATAAACTCCTAATAGATCTTTTTTAGTTGAATTGCTCTCTTATAAAATACATTAGAGTCTTAGGAAAAATAGTTATTGAAAAGTAAATGAAAGGTCTAAAACAAAGAAAGTTTGTTTTTTTTTATTTGTATATTATGCACCTGCAATTAAATAAAAACCGACAATTGCTTACTAACCGCGCAGAGAGTAAATCCTTACGTCCTATAAAAATAAAGTACCGAATTTTAAGGTCAATATGCTTTGTCAATATGCTTTGCCTTAATTTTTTATTTAGTACTTGCTTTGGTAAAATTGATGATAATTATAACTTTTTAGGGGGCTCGCGAAGACGTTGTGATCCTTTTTAAAAATTGTATATAAATGTGAATTATATAGCCGTCTCCGAAAGATACTCCGGGATTATTTTGGCATTATTTTGTTTTAACATTTAATATAGTATGTTCAATAAAGCATAAAACCATAGATATGACAGATTCGCTCCCTGATCGTACTTTTATTTGCCGCGTTTGCATATAAAAATTTAAAATTTTGCCATTCAACGCGACATAGTACGCCATATTTGACAGATAAATTCGAAATTCACCGTCGCGTCTTTAGTGTGTAGGCATATGTCATAAGTCCTACTGTCAATACCACGCCCTATTATTATTCTCACGTTGACAATTCGTTCGGGATTGTTAAATGTTTTTTTTTTAACAAAGCATTAATACAATATTGTATACTTAAGTGGACACATGCACTATGCACGTGACTATAGGTAAAATATGCAACTCAGGCTGGTTCAAACCGGCGCGGGCGTTGTTCTTATAAAGGTGTCCGGTTTCCACCGGATACTCAATATCCGCCAGGAAATGAATAATAAAAACATAATATAACTTCTTAGTCCGAGCACTTTTAGGCTGGGGACTTTTATGCTAAATTAACATTATAAACAATTAATGTGAAACAGCTGAGTTTTGTCTTTATTCCTTATTATTTAGTGCTATAATCACTTCTGCCTATAATATATATATTTTTTAAATACTTGTATATAAGTTTATACAAGTTATTAGACGTGTAGTTGGAATTAACATTGTTTTTTTTTTATTACTGTCATATATTAATTTAGGCCCTACTCAACTAAGCTAAATTTTCTGGACCTCGTGGAGATAGTGGCGACGAACTAATAATATAATGAGCGGATCGAACCCGCAACCGCTAGGCCAATAATCAAGCGCCTACTGTTAATGATTTATTTATTCTTTATTGAAAAATCCACAGTATTACATTTTTACAATTACAAACAAAACTTATTACTAGTTATAAAACCAATTATGGATTTCGGTCATTTTACATAATAACATTAGCATAAAAATTTGAACAGTGTTCTTAAAATATATATAGATTATTAATATTATATACGTAAACAGTAGATTTTTTAAGTTGTATGTGTAATTTGTGAGTGATGTTTGTGGTAGAATAAATAAATAAATTATATAATCTGATTAGCTATTACAATTTATACAATCTAAAAATATGTTCATTGATGTGCTAATTATTGAATTTTACAAAAACAAAGACAAAGATTACTCTTAACATTACGATAGCTATGGTCATCTACTATCTAATTTATTAATCAATACAAAATTGAGTTCCATACATATATTTTTTTTAAATTAAAATTAAGGATTGATTGCCAGAATCAACATTAATTTGATGTTTGTTTACAAATAACTTTATTAACGTTACCTAATATTTACTGGCCATAACTGACTTGGTGGATAATTTCAACATCAAAATTAAAATGTAATTACCATCATCAAAAACTTCAATCAATTGCACGAATAAAATTTTGCGCAACACTTTTAATTTAAGATCACTACCGCTCGCATAATATATATTACTGATTTAGACAACTAACCCCTGACGGGAGAAGTTAGTAACTACAAAAAAGTGTTTTTTTAATGGAGTTAACAATTTAATTTACTTGTACATTTTTGGGGAAAAACACTAAATTATTGATAAACTGTGTTTTCTGTAAAAAAATGTCGAATAAACCTTTTAGTAAGGACTTCAAAGAATAAATATAAAATAACATGAAATAGATCCTTCTAAGAAATGACAAAAAAAAAGATAAATCATGTACCTATATAGTTCAGAAGTTAGAAGCTCGGAACGGCAACGTTTGAGCTAGGTATTATTTTATTGATCCATAGATAATACGATCAATTAGCGACCTCTGTGGCTCACCCATGCAAGCATTGTTTTCAGACTGCCTGGCAGTTAGTGATTAAGGCGTTGGACTATTGACACAAAGGCGCGAGTTCGAATTTGCACATGGACATACGATTTTAACGCATTTGGCCTAGTTGATTAGGGCCCAAAATAATTGTATATGATAATTATTTAAAAAAAAAAAGTTCCTGTGTATTGGAGATACAATTTAAGGACCGGGTATTATTATCCACTAATGAATAGTAATTGAATTGAGGAAAAAGGCCGCATTCGGAGTGATTTGAGATTTACCATTACTTCAAGGGAATTCTAAATGTCAGATAACTTCGAATGGATTTTTTTCTATAATGTATTGAAATACATTGTACTAAATACACCGAAATATATGTAACTAACCAGAAAGAAGTTAGAATATACAAATATGTTGAGCAGAAGATGTTATTAATTTTTCAGTACTCTATAAATAAGGACAAACTACTATTGGCTTTGTGACACGTAATGGTGATGGATCCAACCAAAAAAAATTGGGAGTGGATACATTGTAATTTGTAACAATTATATTAATTAAACGTAATAAAGTAGAAACGCAAAAAAAGTTCTAATATACGATTACGAAAGCGGTCCGATATATTGTGTTTCAGCACAAATCGTCATTTGCTGTACAATTAATCGGGCTCAACGCGTGTTTCTTTACAATTCCATATAATTCCATAGCCGAAAGACCATCTTAAAGACCATTTAGCTCTTTTAACTATCACGGGCTGGCAAATAGAAGAAAATCAGTTTAGCCTTGTCGTGATCACAAAAATTTCATCACTTTTTCAAACCTTAGTTATATTGAGTGAAATTTTGACCCTAGATAGTTTTGACGATCTCAATAATTTATACTTATTTAGAATGTAAAGATAAGATAAAAATATTTGTTTTTTTATACAGCCTACGTTCCTATTTTTACTATGTGAGATGGGATAATAATTAAATTATTGTGCCACCTTTTCATTCAATCTGGGACCATCGAGATAAGCTTTTTTTATCTTAAATAATAGTAAATTGTATTCTAAATTGTAATAACGCTCAGCATTTCGCATGCGCAAACCTAACGTTACGTCATTGATAGATTTGAACATTCTTACATTTTGCACACTTATACAATTTTTACATTTTGTATATTTTTACATTTGTATATTTTTAAATTTTGTACATTTAGAAAATTTGTATATCTTTTTGGCTGGGGTCTTATTGGTGCGCATTTTAATGTCAAATATTTAGATCTTTAAAGTAAATCTGACGCGCGAACTCAGAATTGGAAATTACACAAAAGCATACTATTTCATGAGATGGAATCGTTGTAAGCAAGAAATTAGAGGCTCATTAATTGCTTAACCTTAGGATTTTTGTTTTACGAAGAAACCCCGAAGAATATGTCATAAACATATTTTATTTTTCGCAATTTATTTCATACAATTTAATTCAAATAATTGTAATTGTATATTGCGCAGTGAGACGGTTATGCTTATAAGAACGATGCTTTTAGTAAAGTCTACTTTAGTACGGGCATTGCCTAGTTAGGTAGTACTTTGCATTATATGTAATTGATGTTAAGTTACTGTCAACAAATAAATAGCTTAAATTTAACCAGAAATAGTTTTTAAATGCACAATAACTTTGAAGGAGGTATTTTTTCTAAAATGTATTGCTTCATAACATAGTGATTCAATTAAGTCAATTTGAAATTAATCCGAAAACACAGCGTATGGTCTGAGCTCCAACGACAATTTTATAATTATGCATCCATTATGTAGGTGTGGTTGAAAAATGGGAAATAAATTGACGGTTTTTATTAAAACCGATAATTACCGATTATATTTGATAATTTGATATATTTTAATTTTTCGTTCCGGATAAATTACTGCGTATTTTTTGTTGAGATATCACGAACAGAGGCGCCAATATGGCGGCGTTGAGAAATCAATGTCTCTTGTTTTCGGTGTCTTGACCTATTTTCTGGATCATCCCGGGAACTTGAACTACTTTCCACGGGGAAATCTCCCTTCGCGTTTGTGTTACGGTCGAGCGTGTTTTTTTGGCTTGTTTTCAATAATTTTTCTCAATGGTGGGGTACATATTTACTGCCAATTAGAAACATTCTTTGTATTCGCTTTCCAATAGTGTTGGTTAGATGGCGGTGCGGCGTGGGGTGGGTGGGAGGGGATAAGTAAATTAAGTTTGTGGTTAGAATCTGTCATAAGGCGAAGCGAAAGGATAAATATTAATTTTGATTAATTTAGACTCTTTTTTTATAGTTGGCATTTGGTAACCATTTGATGATTAATCATAAAAAAATATGTTAAGATACTTTGATCTTATGTATTCAGCATAGTATTTAGATTTTTTAAAATTCAATTCTATTTCTGATAAATTTAATAAATGATTAACTGCTATTAGTTCTTTTTTTGTTGTATTGCTCTCTTATAAAAGCCTTTAGACCCCTAGGAAAAAATAGTAACGGAAAGGCAAATAAAGACCATGAGACCATGACCTGCAATAGCAATGCAATGATTTCCTAATGAAAGCTTAATTGTATTTTTGAGAACTTTTTAATTTTTAATATTAGGCACTCTTTTGTTGATGATAATCTTAATCACAATGAATCGTTTCGAAAATATATGTAATGTCCAAAGCGCATGAAATCGCACGAATAATAACCAAATGATGTAGCAATGTGTAAAATGCAATATATATATTTTTACAACTTTTAATATTTAAGGAATATGTTTTGGCTCTAAGAACAGGTTTTACTCCCAAACAATGAATGACTAGTATTTAATTTGTCTCCATGATCATTTTGTTCAATTAAACTATATGTGATTTTTTGACATTTATTGTTAAAACATCTTTATGAGCCATTATTGTAATAAAGTGAAATTTAATTAACTCGAATCTCCTCAATTTGTGAATATAATATATTTTTATATTTAGGATGTTGAGACATTATTATGTTGTAGATATGAATTGTGATATTTAAAAATGTATTATTTTTCATATAATAAGGCATGTAACTATTTATATTGTAATTATGTCCATTCAGTTTATCACATAATGTTATAGGTATGATTTTTAATTAAATACCTAAAAATTTTGATTTATATTGTAAGTAATATACCCTCATTCTATAAATCGATTTGTAATTTCATTTAAATTGTGTGTTTATAGTTTTTGTTTATTGTCTTTTATTAATTAGATTCTTTATTTTTAATATTTTGACTTCCATAATTAAATATTGTTTTTAGGAATACATCATCATCAGAAGACTACAAATAATAAGGTTTATTTTATGCGTGTTAATACGAGCGAATACACTAACGTAATAAAATTTGTGTTTTTTTTCGAATTAAACCATCGTTTTACAAATGTTATTCACATTATATTACGGTTAAATAATAACATTAAAAAAAAATATGTAAATTTAAGTATTAGGATTCCTAATGATGATTGCTTTATGTTTCTGTATAAAGTTTCCTTTAATGAGATACAAGTACCGATATATTTAAGGCATATTGGTAACTACATAAAAATCACCGCAAGGGACTCAACCTGGCAATAATTTCTCTATACAGATGATTTGTAGATATAGAAGAAAAATATCTGGGCTTCTAAAGAATTAAAAAGTTAGGTTTCTAGTTTGTCCAAAAGTTGTCCAAAAGCCTCGCAATGTCTGTATATTTCCATATATTTTATCAAAAGTTTAGACATAAATATCTTATTGACTGAATTCAAGATAGGAGAGAATAAACCTTTAGAAGTTATAGTCAGATAGTTTATTTTATAAAGATACAAATTAAAGTAACTTTTTTTTTTATAAATTGATTCCGTCTTTCATAACTAACCGATAACTGCAGTGTTTCTGATTTAGGACCATGCGCAAGAGCGCTTTCACAACCCCTCACAATGCCCAATCACTTACTGTACTCGTATTGCCCTCTTATTATTATTACTTTAGTATATTAATTGATCAGGGTTTACTGATATTGAGTGGTCTATGGCTTTATTGTTTGATTGTATTTGTGATAGTCGATTGTTTCACTTTCTGGAGTTTTTGTATAATTTAGGAAAATTAATAGAACTCTAGAACCGAAACTCGCGCTGTGGCGATTTCGAGTGATAGGTGAAAATATCCTTTGCGACTAATTTATTCTACTTCGCCAATTATTTAGATGTAAGTTACATGTTTTATGTTTATATAATTAAATGGTATGAAACTATAAAGGCGTTTTTTTTTAAATTTTAATTGAAAAGCAATAAAAACGATCTTTTTTTTGCATTGCATGTTTGTACGCAAGGGACAAGACATCACTAGAGTAGTCATTCGTTACCGTATGTACGAGTGAAACTGTTTAATTTTGAATGTTACTAGAGAACAATGCGACAGAGTCGACAGACTGCAAATATTCAAGTAAATTGAACAGTTAGGAATGAAATACCTCGAAGGTTCCTTACGTTAAGGTAAGGACTGTGCTCATTCGAGGAACGTCTCTTGCACACGCGGCACGGAATAGGTATCACCGGAGTACTCGCGTTACGATCTGAGTCGTTGGGTTATAAAACATTTTAGCGATAGGAATGTAAATTGTAATCGATAATAAACAAAATAGTTACCGAAAGATTATGAAAGATATGTACAACCAATATGAGAAAGTGGTATAGGGTAACTTCATCCGAAGAAGGTAATTAGGTAAACTATTACAAGCATCGTTATCGTTATCGAATAATTGTATTTCTTCGTGATTACTTCGATAGGTACTGGGAAAATAACCTTAAATTATAATTACTGATAAACACAGAATCGTGTGTGTCTATTATTTATTCTGTACCCTCATTAGCACCCCGACTCCTGATTGGTGGTTACGATGATATAAATACGTGTATTGTAATATATATGAATACAGTCTTCATAGCAAACATAGCTAAAAATTAGATATCATTATTGTATCGCCTTATCGATATGGGCTTCTATCATTCTTACACAAATCACTACATCACAGCATAAGGCCTGTAAGTGCGAGCGAGATAGACGGACAAAAGTAATTTATGACCCAATGACTCAGATCGTAGCGCGAGTACTATAAATGATAATCTAGAATGATAAACAATGAAGAGCGTATTAAAAATAGGTAAAGAAACTAAATTTGACAGGCAGGTTTGACAGTACGGAGATTTGTGCGTCGGATGAAAGATTAGTAAGTCTTGTCTAAAAAATTACCCAATATTGCGTTTACCTAAGGACGTGGCCAAAAATAAATCTAAACCAACAAATCTCTACAATAGACTTTATACAATGAGCAAGAATTCAAACCCATAAATTTGATAACTTACTGCGTCAATACGAACGGCGTCTATTGCTAATTTTGTATCACGTGCTATCGAGGTTTGCTAACGTCATTTCCTTAGCATACTTATGTCGAATTCATTTTTTATTGATATACTGTTGGTGATAATAGACAATTTGATTCTTTGACATACGTAATAATATGCAGAATAATTTGGTTCGTTTATTTATTAACTTGATTTATATATAAGGCTATAAAAACAAATAAAAAAACACTCTTCAAAATAAACCAAACTAAACTAACCAAAAACTAAAAAATAATAAACCAATGCACTAAAACGTCAATGTCGGCGCAGATTCTAAAATTGCATTGCATTTATGCGCCGACTTCGACGATTTGGTGTAGCGATTTTTACACTAACAGCATTTCAGTGTAATTTGAAAAAATATTAAGCCAAATCGCATGAAAACGTTTTGAACGGATTTTTTTTCTATCTTACATGTAACTGGCGTGCGTGGGTTGAAATCCCTAAGAAATTACTTATCACATGCATACAAATCACCGAAATCGTTAGCGACATTTCGGAGAAATGAGTAGAATACAAAAAAAAACACCGATTTGAGAACCTAATCTTTTTGTTTAAATTTGGTTAAACAACTATAACTTTAACATACCAAACCATACAATAATATAAAAAATAGAACCGATGTAAATATATAGCAAGTCGTAAACGACCTCGTACTTCATGGCTTTTCAAGATGCTAGCGAATTTGTTTTTCAGCAAGGAAAGATATTTCGCAGTTTCAACAAAAAAAAAACTGTTTTTTAATTATATAGAATGTGCACAATACACAAAATAGCTTACTTTTGTGTGCGTAATTGGTAAATTAGTGCGATTTGTATTTTGTTAATATAAAAAATATGCCATTACTATCAAACCGAATAAATACACGAGACACTTCAAAATATCTCGTGCAATAATGCCATTAAATAATCAGCAAACTCCAATCTAACCACTTCTTTTGCTATGAACTTAGCTCGTACCTGATTCGGACGTGCTCGGAATAGTTTGAGGAACGCTGCGATAACGCGCGATTTCACTGTAGAATATCAGACTAACTGAACTTGATATTTTTTTTCGTACTATTCGCTGTTTCTAATACCGTTTTTTATACTAATAACAAAAAAATAGATCGTCTATTTACTCTTGTTTAAGAGTCATTGGCGATATTTCATATAAATATAACATCTAACCGTTATGACAAATTATATTTTGAAGAAATGTACCTTGTCGGTGGTAGTACGTGTGGGATACCGTCTGTCAGAAGAGACGAAAAATTCTAGGACTGCAGCGACGACGGCAAGTCTGCTGTTGTCACGACTGCATTGAGGACATATAAAGATCAGTCGAAAGACCCGAGGCAGCTAACCATCAGGGCTAGTCGGGACTGATGGTTATGATGGTGTCAAACGCTCGGCGATTTTAACCAACACCACGAAAGAGCCAGCGAGCGATTCGCGAGTGGGTTTGTGACTAGAGCCACTGATCGAAATTGGAAGCTCAGTTGCTGAGTTTGACTTCTAGTGCAGATGATTTGCACGGCACTGGTGGGTCGATATATTCCTTGTCGATATATCTGCGAATGCATATACGAATAGCTACACAATCGCATCTGTGTGCGTTTGTGTGACCTCTGGGTCACTTTCTAAAGTGCGCACGAACTTGGCTGTCGACATACTTTGAACATTTGCACATTCGATGCCAATATTAGTCAGAAGGAACATAATAATGCTATCAACACAATTAGTTTTTTATTGGCATTAGTTACCCCGCCATTCTTTTGCTCGAACATTTTTTCCATGGGGGGCAAAACTGTTTATCGCTGGTACAAAATTACGGTAAGTAAATTGAATGCATTCGTAGATTTTGGGTTCGTTTCCACGATTTATTTTCCCCAATAGTTCTACCCCCCTTTGCTTGTAACTTTTTTCTCATCAAGTTTCAAATTTAAAAGACTATGGCATATAAATTCGTTTGGGCCGAGTGGTGCTCTAGATCCGCATCGACAGCGTACTCAATATTAAAATGATTTCAATAAAATTTTGAATTAGTTTTTCTCGCAATTGGGAAACACTTTTCATATATATTTTATTGATTATTGTTTGATTGAAGTTATAGGTCAACCCCTTCAGAGGTGTAAAGTGAATAAAAATACAACCTGAATAAAAGAAAATCGTTGAAAACACGATAAGGAACCTTTATAGGAAAAAAGATTTAATTAATTTCAATTTCTTAGATTAATAAAAAAATTAAGTAATCAATAAATAAAACTATTCAATGAAAAATAACTAGTGTAACGTATAACGTCTTGTTCGCATGTTATTAATATGTGATTAATTTTGTCAATTGTCAGCATTACGCTTTTGTTTGGTTTCTGCTTTGTCGTTCTAAGTCTATGGGTTAGAAAAGGAAAGTAAACGTAACGCAATCCCGTGTCACAGATTTTCGTTACTCTAACTAGGCCTGGTCGAAAAAAGTGAATTTTCGAGTGAGAGTGAATTCTAAGAGTGCGGGAAAAATACTGAAAACAAAAATATTTGTAATCCTCAGTTCGCGTAAAATGCTAAAATAGCGAAATAGTCTTCATTTTTGTTGCCTAATAATAAAAAAAACACACATTTTGAGTTCGCGCATAAGGCGAGTTTGCGAATTTTGGTGAAACACATATATTAACATTTTCAATCAAGGTCGTTATCTTGAAATCAGATTTTTGCTCGAATTTTGGCATCGAAGATCTTGAGCGCCATGTTTCCTCATTATCATGTCTGCACACTTTTCCGGAGGATTCTGTCGCATCTTTCTTATGCTGCTATGGTATGGTAGGTGAAGTTTAAAAATTCAAACTCAGGGAGAACGTTATTTTGGAGATTGGGCCAATCCGCGGCACTAAAATTCATTGAAGGAGTCATACACGTTCTAACATAAATCCCATCTGTTGGTATCATCCTGTAACCCAACACTCGTATGTGTTGTCTCTCATCCACTATCGTAGCCAACAGCATGTTCTCTGGATGATGGAAGAATGCCTTTCTCTGAATCTGCATTTGTTTTAATGTTTCCCGGTAAGTTTCTCAATTCGGAGCATTCTAAGCATATCAGGGTCGAGTTAAAATTATTTTGGTGTGTGTGTGGTTTATATTTTATTTTTGAAATACACACTATATTTTTATTTTACTATAACATAAATATATTTTGACTATAAGATTTCTTAGAAGGTCATTGAAACCTTTATCACTAACCTAATAAAAGTTAGGTTAAGTGCCAATTTTTTACGCGTCAAAACCCACACGGCACAATTAATCGCAATTAAAAATTAAAAAGAAAAATTACAATTCTAAATGACCTTGAACATTAATTGTGGCTGAACCTTGAACTATATCTTGATGTAAAACAGGTTGTAGCTAAAAAAAAAACGAAGCTGGTATTTACAGAGTTAACCTCTAAAATAATAGAATAAACATCCAAATATTATACTTAGTTTTTTACATAAAATTATTATGGTTATTATAATAATTAACTAAGCTCGCGGCGTTATAGCAACCACAATGTAAACGCGTGTAATCTTTACGCGAGGTTAAAAAAAAATTTGCTAATTTAGCGTAAGCATGGAACAGTTTAATTGATTGTCATGATTTAAAAATTCAAAAAATCATACCTACACAGAAAATAAACCGTTCAAAATGTTAATTGTAGCCCTAAAATTTCTCTACAAATTTGTTTTTTTTGAAGTATGAAAAATTCTTTTGTTTGAAGTAATTTTTGATATGAGCCACCCTTATGGTAAGGGATTACCAATACATATGTTTCACCACTTTGATCCGGTGAAATCAACCTCCGTCCTCCGGCGTACCGAAAGGATTTTTTTCACTTCAATGCTGATGACGTAACTAAATAATAATCAGTCGTTGTAGTAAATATCTATCTGTGTGCTACATTTAATGACGCAACGCCCGATTTTTTTTTCGGCTTTGCCACGGCTGATCCAATTTCGGTTCCAACAACGAAATCGTCTTAGAAAGCTGTGCTGGGCGCAGGCGCAGCGCAGGCGCGGGTCGAACCATTGTGAAGTCACCTTTAATGAGGCTACATTGATTACTCAATTCAAATATTACTCGCGCGCTGTATACGAGTAGGTTCGTTCGTACCTAACGAAATGTTCGTTTGGTAGAAAAATAGAGGTAAAAAATAAGAATTACACCGGTTTAAGTGGGAAAGCATATTCTGATTTTATTTATTTAGATATATTTTTTTTTATAATCCAAATACATTATAATCCAAATACAAAGTTCACAAGATAGGTATATTGGATAGGTATATAAGGCTGTAGGTATATTTTTTTCCATGAGTCGCTTGTATTTTTCACAATACGTTTTTCACACGATAAACATAAATTAAATTTTCCACAACATATCAGTTACAAATCCGGAACAAAAAAAGAGAGTTAACATATTATATATATATATATATATATATATATATATATATAAGATATAGTAAAATAGTAAAATGTATTGTTTAAATACCGTTAATTAGATGATTTCTATGTTAAAATAGGTAAACACCTTTAGTTTAACATATATAAAAGTTTGACAGTATTGACATTTGGAAAATACGAATGCTTTTTAATATTTTAAGGATTGAAATTTTTTGCAAATAAAATATATAGCCAGAATGTTCAAAGAAAAATTAATACCGAAAGCACAGATAGTTGCATCGCTTGAGGTAATGCACGCTGGTTTAAATACAGGCCTGTATTTTATGAAAGTCTTTCACTCTCACCTACCTATCTGTGCGATATGCAATACGGTCAAACTTTCATTAAAGTAGTGAATAAATGATTTAAAAATTAAACAATAATTATGAAAAAAAGTGTGAAAATGTAACGAATATGACGTATAATGAATGACGTGAAAAGAATAGAAGAGTGGTTCAGTTAAAACGAGCTCAAAAAGAAATCCTTTAACCTCCCCTGAGTTTGATTTTTTTATTTGATACCTTGTAGTTCTTTGGTATTTGATTAAATAATTGGGGTATTTTAACATCTAATTGCCTTTCTCTTATACTCAATGCTTTTTTCGATAGTGTATTCCTTCCTACTTTATGAAACCCATATGTAAGGAATGTACTACCTAATACCTAATTAGACAAAAATGGACATGCCACATTTTTACCAGACTGGTATTCATGTTTTGAGCCCTGAAGCTATTTGGGCCTCTTTTGTAATGATGACTATGCAGGATGTCCCAAGACCATTCCCGATAAAAAATCCAGCTGATTCGCCCGGCGATTTCAAACATGTTTTGTTAAGATGACATATTAAAATTCATCATGGTTTCCGACAAAAAATGTCATCTTTACGTGATGATATTAATCGTTGTTTCATTCACGCGCTAGCTGATTGTCCGCGTGCGTTTTAGAAGCTCCAGATTCACCCGGTTGTGACAGAGGTTGGATACAGAATGTTTTGTTACTGTCGGCTAAAACGTGGTAAATTTAAGTGCCGGTTATCATAAGGATATGAATGTTGAGTTATTCGAGAAGTGGTTTAAAAAGTTACTACCTAATATACTACCAAACAGCGTAATTAATAATAATAAGCGAAATAATGCACCTTATTACTCAAACGAGAGGAAACGTAATAGGTACCAGGGGCGGATCTGGAAAATTCTTGGTAAAATATCAAGGAAACCCATTGTCGATTTACGGAAAATTCATCTATTTACAATAAAATCGACTTATTAAAATTCGTTTATTAAAATTCGTCTGAAAACCATCCGTCTAAACATAATTCGTCTAGAACTTCTCGGAAAATACAAATTGTGGTTAGATAAACAAAGATTATATGTAAATTAGATGTACCTAGTACAGATTCGTTTAGTTAGGGTGGCAGAAAAAATCTGTAAGAGTCGCTTGTCGCTTTAATTAGCTATTTAATAATACTATTACTTAATTAGCTATTTAATGCTACGTGGTTATATTGTACTAATTAAGAGTTGTAATAGTATATTTACAATAAATAAATAATTGAAATAGACGAATTGTTTGGACGAATTTCCCACACGGCACATTTCCACATTTATTTATTTTTCCCTTTCTTTTGAATATACACAAAAAAATGCGAAAAAAAAAATAAAAACTTTAAAAATGACTTTTTGTTTGAAATAAGGGTTAAAAAAAACCATTGTACAGTATAAAGATGTTTACATCTAGTTAGTTAAACATGGTACCAGCTTCCTCGACTCTATTTAGTGTGCTGAGTTCACGTTAAAGCTATTTTATGGTGCATCTTTGAGAGAAAGTGTAAGTGTAGTGTAACCAGGAAATTGTAATATTGTAATTAAATAGAATAAATTAGACTTTCAATTATATGCAATGGAAAAGTATAGTATTATTTAAATACTAAAAATTAAAAGTAATTTAAAATTCATATTTCTCATGACTAAGGAAAAAGTAACGAACATTACAAAATGTGTACTGGTGAGTGATATTGATACCTACAAGAAAACCGGAGATAATATCATTTTTGAACCGCGCATAAATAAGTTTCACTTCATAAAATAATGTAACGTCATGAGTTCGACATACAGCGTTTTAGTCCGCTTTAGGTTTAGCTATAAGTGCCGATGGGGCATTCCACGGAACCCCATTTCAGAAGTCATTCAGATAAAGGAGAGTCGTTCGGAGGTGTAGTTGACTTGGTGACTTGCCAGCCTTGAAAATGAAGCCGCCGAGCAGATCGTGGAAAGAAGTCCTGTAAACAGGTTTTTTAAACGGCTACTGGGCGTGAGTTTTTTTTTGTTGATGCGCTCATTTCTAAAAAAGTTGGTATCTCAACGGTTACACCTAAATTGGTTATTTCATACAGAATTCTTTAAAGAGCTTTGACGCCTACTGTCACTAATATTCATTATATTCTGAACACATTTCGTTTTTAACATTTTTTGAAATTGAGTAAATGCAAATTGTAAATAGAAACTAGCGTAATTATGATTTCAAAAGACTATATTTAAGACGAAAGACAAATAAAATGTGCGCCTTAAAAAAAAAAAATGTCCAAATAAAGAAAATCCCCTTGATTCTTTATTATTACATATTTGCTCGGATGTTCTATGCACAGCGAATCATTGAAGAACCTTAGAACATATGTTAATATGGTACCGGCTTTCTCGACATTACCTAGAGTGCTGAGGTTCGCGTGATAATTAAACATTATTTATTTATTTATCAAAAAGGTTTCCCCGTGTACACATTACAATACAGATTAAAAAAAAAACAACATTAAAAACACAAAAAATAATTAGAACTCATAAGGAAAATTACAAAGTTAAAAAGCTAAAAATAATGCCCCCAGGCAAACAATGATAAATAAATAATTCACGCTGATCTTACGGAGGTGTAATAGAAAGGAAATTTTCAATCCTATTGGGCGAACAGACAAACATATCAATCTCCGCGGAAATGGAATTTAATAATTCGACTGCTCTCCCACTTGGACTATACTTGTATGGTACGACACGCTAATCGCCTAAATAGCGCGTGCTTCCGCGATCTAGTCAAACGGTCCGGAACAAAGAAATCAATCTCTCCGAGTATTTTAGGATTCTCGATAAATCCGCGAATAACTTTAAAAAAATAGACATGTATGGACTTGTCCAGCATCCAGCATCCCGAACATTATATGGTGCCCTCATAAGACATTACGTACTAGTTTCAGAAAAAGAATAATTGAAATATTGTAATTAAATTAAAAAATATACAGAGTGTCCCAAGACCAATCCCACAAACTTTAGGGGGTGTTTAAGTTCCCTATTAAGAGTAAGAAATTATGTAACGAAATGCGAAAAATTTTCATCACCAAATTTATTATTTTTGTAATAAAATTGGTGTAAATCGATCTTATCAATCGATAAATCAATATTATCTGTCGACCAATAGCATCCCTCTTACAACCCCAGAGAGAAGGAGAAAGGAGTTACCCCTTCTTCTTAGACCGACCTCTGTTCGACCAGTGGCATCTGAGAGCAATCATTTAGCTCCGCCCTAATAGGGCGTTTCGAACAACGCGGCATGGCATTAACCTCGATCTTGACTAACCGCGGGCTAGTGACTCAGTGACGTAGTTATCGGAGGGAGGAGCCATTGAAAAATATCTGTTTTACATGATTTAATATAATGAATTTTGATACAGTTTCTTAACAAATAACACTAGGAATCGTAGGACCTATTAGCTGTTTTTTTTATTGGGATTGACCTTGGGACAGCCTGTATATTGGCCTTTACGGCATCCAATTATTGTGCGTTTTGATAATTTAATATTTCTATTTAAACATCTCACGTGTGTGC
Organism: Neomicropteryx cornuta; assembly: GCA_020383195.1. Taxonomy (NCBI): domain Eukaryota; kingdom Metazoa; phylum Arthropoda; class Insecta; order Lepidoptera; family Micropterigidae; genus Neomicropteryx; species Neomicropteryx cornuta. The sequence continues at coordinate 1,974,293 of JAHKQU010000030.1, forward strand.
ATAAAATGTTCCAGTATAATGGCAGCTTCGATGGGTGACATGCTTCAAAGATTAACTCACAAACCATAAAATAATATAAAAGGGACACTTACGTCATTCTCCTGTTTCGAATAACATTTACATAAAAATGCCATTAACTGCCTTACTTGTATCTGCTGTTTTCAAGGATACGCTATACATAGATATTATCTGCTGCCAAAATGGATGATAAAGTTTACCCTATGATGTCATTTATAGCAGACCAAGTGTTTTATATAACAATTAAGCCCGTTTTTTTATATTATTGAATTATTATTTAACCAGTTGAAAAACTAAAAAAACTCAGAATCAAACAGTAATCGAGGGTAGCACGAACCAAAGTTTTGTATGCCAATCTCGCGCTTTAAAATCTGCACTTTTATGACTTCGCATAACAAACCGTAATTATTTGTGAGCCTTTTCCAATAAATCACTTGAGTTCCCAATGAGTAGTCATAAGATTTTTTTTTCAAAATTCATCATATTTTAATCAATAACAATACTGTGAGAATTTCGCTCTAAAATTTAAAAAAATATGAATTAATTTGTTAGTATTTTACGTCGTAAAATACGCTCTTAACCAATAATAATAATAAAAAAAATACAACCAAATAATATATCTAATAATAAATGTTTCTCGTGGCAAGTCGGTAGGGAGTAATAAATAATTATAACTTAACGTCAAAGGAAGTACTTTTTATTAAAACTAGCTAATCTAAACGTGAATCACCGAAAAGAATATTTATAAATTCTGATGTAACATATCTACGAAATTATTATATAAATATTAGATCACGAAAGGCGCTTCGTTAAATGGCTTTTGTAAAAACCTGTTTTCGGATATTAGAGTCAGCAAAAACTAGTTGTGAATTTACATCCTATCTCTATTAAGTACTATATAGTTGTACCTACCTAATAATTACATTTTTATTATTTATCATATTTATACTGCAAAATAGAATAATTGAATATAAAAATATTCTAATAATACGCGAAGAAGTTAATACACAGAGAAGTGTGAGATTTGGCATAGTTAAAGGTTATATGGAGTTTAAGTGCAGAAAGCTAAAATTATGTTTAATATGTGTTGTAAATATATTAAATTTAATAAATAAAATGATTATAGAGGTAAACTCACGGTATTATAGAGGTATAAGAACCTCAATAATACTCAAACTTAACAGTTTAATGAACTAGGTTTAATTTCGACCACTGGGCGACCTAGTATTTATGAATATATATTACGATTCGATGGATGCAGTTCAGAATTTCGCTGTGCTGGTCATACAAAAATAACCACAAACCTGTTTTAGTAAATATCTTTTATATAAAATGTAATTTCTACGATAAAAACAAATGCGTGCTGAAATTATGTGAGAGAGACATGAAAGGAATTATATTAGACTGGTTGTTACGACTATTGACCCAGTGGTTGCGGGTTCGAATCCGCATAATGCTTTAACCATTTTTGACGCACCTTGACTCTGGCGCAAGAAAATTTAGCTTATTTGAGCAGGGCTAAAAAAAAGTGTATATGACCTAGGTCATAGCAATTACCTAATATGACGAATAATAACTAGTTATTATTGTTAGGTGAGATAGAGATTAGGCGAGCACCTCTGCTCAACGTTTTGAACCCATCTTCAACACCTAAAAGAAGACTGGTCTATGTATCTCATATTAGTATTCTGTCACTTGTAATACCTACCTATATCTTTCAATTTACCTGCTAAGTGGTAATATTGAGGAGGTAGGATTAAGAGGAAATACATATTATATAATAATAAATAAATTAAAATAATACTAAAAACAAAGACTAGTAAAAACGTCAGGACAACTTAAAAATATTAAAAAACTAAATGGCCATTTGCTATCATATTATAGTCACGATAAATAATATAGAAAAAAAAATAATTACATTGCCGGTATTATTACGTAATAATACGAATATGTATTGTAGGTATTTATGTAATTTATGCATGCGTTATGTAATAGATAAAAATGTTATAAATAATAAAAGATGGATACAAAAATTATGAATATCTTAAAAAAGATATTCGTAATCTGGGCTGCTTGTCGTCAAATGACAGTAGTAAATTAAGAACGTGCGTGAAGTTGTAACGTTCAGAGTTTTTTATTCTTCTCTTATGTAAGTTTTTCTTTCCATCTGATTAACCTTCAGTTCAAGGTCATCAATTCACATGAGCGTTTTGAATATATTTATATAATAAATAATAATATGTAGAATATTGAATATAAGCTTGTTTTTTAATAGCAGCAAATCGCATAAAAAATTAATGCACCATTTTTGATAATATTGGATTTTTTTAAATTTATTTTTGATAAAGCATTGGATAAAGGTACTAAAGAGGTCCCGTATTTGAGAGCGCAGGATATTGGTTTAAACCCAGTGCTGAGTTTTAAAAAAAAGCATTTTTTACTCTCTCTCTTTAGCATAAAATATGATAAAATATTATGTATATAAAGTTCAATAAAATAAGAAGAAGATGATATTTTAATAAAAAATAAGGGATCCCATATATCATAATAAAAAGCTTAGGAATAGTTGTTTAATTTTTTTGATCATTGCATTGAAAACTATACAGTAATTTGGAACAGATTAAGTACAAAAGACCGCATGCGATTGGGTTCATTTAAAAAATATTTAAAAAAAAAATCTTGGTAAATATGATTTGTGTAACAACATAACAATGTTGTTATGTGTTCATCAAATTATGGATTATATTATTATTTTATATTATGATCAATCGAAATACGTTCTTTTAGGCATATTTTTTTTTAAACTTGAAATTGAAATTGAATTATGCATCACATAAAAAACAAAAACCGATTACTGGAGACGTGAATTTGGTTGTAACCTTGGTTGATTGTGTTTTTTTTCGTCACACTTGATTAACTTTTACACTTCAATTTTCTATGGTTAGACGTGAGTTGTTATTATTTCGAAAAAAAAAATACTTGACGCACCTGAGCATTACAAGGCACTAACTCTAAGGAAAATATGTAATTTAGGGCCATATGCACGTACCTACATACATACCTACTCGTGCGTATATGACCATTTGTAGTAATCTCGTGGAAATAAATTCGTTTAGCTCCAGGAGGTCCCAATAATCTGATCTGAGACGCCAAACGTATGAAGACGCCATGCTGTTTGCAAAATAAACGAAAATGTGTGACAGATTACAGTAGTAGTCACGATGGCATGCTACTACTGTAGGTAAGGGTAAGTAGGTAGGTACTATAATGTAGGTACTATATTTCAATTCAATTCCTAGCCACTTTGCTTGCCACACTATTTCTACTTTTATTTTTGCCACTATTTTTAATTTTACTTTTGTGTACTTATTTATAAAGTAGTACTGTGTAGTTATGCTTGCAATTGCAATTGCTTGCAACTGCATACACTTAACCATGATCTTATTGTCAGTAAACTTATATAACTAACATTAGACATGAAATAAATCACTCTATATGTGAAAAACTTGTAAGGATACAAGACTAACCTATATCATAAGTTTTTCTAAGTTTTCTTCTCATCTCTTGTATCCGTTGTTTTTCCGTGATTAAATAAATAAATAAATAAATAAATAAATGCGAAACTAGGTGCGGTGGGGCGTAATTTGTTTGCAATAAAGATTTATTTTGTTTTATAATAAATTCATATATTGTGTAACATGTTTTGTAGCTCAATTAACCTAATTTCGGTTGATAATTGCACCATGGGAGAATTGCTTACACTAAAACCATCATTTCAGAAATCCCGGGGTCTAAGGCAGAACAAGATGCGAAGGAAAAGGGAGATAGTAAGAGAACGCATCGCATTCTTGCAATAATAAGTACCTATGTATGTATATATTCCATATAAGGAATAAAGATGGCAGTGGCATATTGATTTACTATTTAATTTTTTTGCAAATGTTTTCGACGCGGCTACAGAGCAAATTAACGAAATGTTTTTTTTTAGAACAGGCGACCTAATTAAGATATTTTTCATTAAAAGCGTAGCACAATTGAATTAAAATAACTGGAACACTGTGTAAGGCTGATCACCCCTAGATATCATTCTCTGTCACTAATTGGAAGCAATCAACTCTTCTCGCTAATTTGAAGTATATTTTGTCGTGTGATTATATTTTTATTTTATTTGTTTAAATCAAACCTTTGTTGGCATTAGAGGCAGGCATGTGTGGTGAGTCACGATGAGCCGTTGTCAGGCAATGACGCGGCGCAAAGGCCAGAGACCAGAGACCAGAGACCAGAAGCGAGACTGTCTTGTAATAACTAGTTCGCCGCCATTGCAGCGCTGGCTGTCAGACGGCAACATCAGCTGTCGGCAATCAGAGGTCCCGTAATGGACGCGCGTACAGGCTGATTGTATTTTTTCACCTATCAAATCTACACTTACTATTAGTAGTGTAGATTTGATTCGATTAATACAGAAAGAGAGAGATATATTCAACCAAGCGGTGCCGAGCCAAATACACATAATTTGACAATCACATTCTTTTAATTCATCATAAATTTTAACGCCATTTTAGATTTTTTGCGTTTTATGACGCGCGGCTAGTAATCAAACGACACTGATATAATATTTCGATTTATAATCGAAATATTATATGAAATATTAATAAATTTAACTAACTAGTAATAAACAATACGTTCAATAGCCGTACGTACTGAAATTCGATTAATTATGATACTTGAACGCTCTATCGAACTGTCAATATTCTATTAATTAGAACTAAAAGTTTGAAATTCAATGCCCCGTATCCTAAGACCATCCCCGATAAAAAAACAGTGATTTCTAGTGTTAGTTGTTAAGAAACTATATAAAAATTCATCATGGTTACCGAGAAAAAATCTAAACTTAATGTGTAAATAGTAAAAGAATCATGTAATTATCGCCGCCGCCGTCGCCGTACGCCGTAACGGTGTTATGGCCATTATCGATAGCGCCGCATCAGAATTCGTGCACTGACCGAACTGAACCATATGTTAAAAAATATAATCAATTGGGGGATATTTTTTTTTTCATATATTTTCATATCATTTCTTACTTATAACAGGTTACACAACACCCCATTTAAGTCTTCAGTAACGGTCTTGGGACAACCTGTATATGAGTTTGTATTCAGAATTTTAACTGGCTAGTAATAAATAATACGTTCCAATAGGCGTACCTACCGAAATTCGAATATGGTATTTCAATGTTTCATTAATTAGTACTAAAAATATCTGTATCATTCGACCAGCTTTTGATATAATATCTAAACGAGCTGAAAGATGCAACGGACATAAGACGGGGATAGTAGCTTCTTATAGTAGCTAAAACTACTGTGTTGGAAGTGAGCTTTGACTCACATCTTATTTAGATCAATTTCTGAATCAGCCTGTAGATTTGTTCACCTCGCGCGTCATTTCCATTTCATACGGTAACGAGAAAGTATATATTGTAACGGACGTGACGATCAGCCTACGATTGAAAAACTCGTAATATGTAATTGGGCTGATATGACTTCCATTTACGTCATAAAATAGTAATTTGTATGATATATCTCTCTAGATCGATTATTACGTCACAACATAACGCTTCGCTTTGAAGCATTGCTATCGAATTGAGTACCCTCGAATGACGTGCTAGTGTCGTAGGACAATCTCTACCAGCTAACTTGGAGAGGTGGGGGAAAAAAAAACCTTTCGGTAGGCCGAAAGCGGAGATAGATTTCACCGGATTAAAGTAGGGGACAGGCATACTCCAATTGTACGAACTTGTATCGAATATTCCTTTACAATAGTTACAACATTTTGGTCATACCGTAAGGGTTGCTCATATCAAAAATTGTATTATACAAAAGTTGTAGGAAAATTATAAGTCTAATTGAGCTGATTTGATAGTGTGCTTTTTATGAGAGATATGATTTTTTGAATTTTTATAAACCATTTTTCCCACTCTCAGCACCAATGGTTGGTACTACCAAAAAAGTTTATATTGACAAGTTTTAGATCCTTATTTAAGCAATAATATAAAATTTAAATGATTTCGATATTTTATACACTAAGAAAGTTATAGTCTGATTTTAACCATTAACAAACTTGACCGAGATTTTGTGTCCATAAATTTTATGTATCATTTTGAAAGTGATTGGTGTAAAATTACGGCAGTTATCGTGTTCACATGATAGCGAAAGTTTCTGGAAGTCATGAGATGTTTTGAAGTTTCATTGGAAGCGCATCAAAGGATTGGACAGCTTCAGATTAATTACCCTGACCACTGAGGTCAAATTTTGAGGTGGTTAGTTGAAAAGACGAGAAGATCTCATATTTCCCACTTTTCCACTCTTGTCATCGAGACAATTCTCGATGTCAAGCGTAAAAAAATCTCACAACAAAATGATTTTGTGATTGAACTCAAATTCGAAGGTCATTTTATTCTTTGCGGTTTATTGTTATATTGAGTGTCTCATACAAGCCTTATATCGTTATATATAAACTCGTAAAACATAAATAACCGCGCGGCGTTTTAACAAATTGACAGGAACCTTTTTCCAAGAAGATGCTATCGAGTGGGCGTAGTGAACGCCTCGCCTCTCTACTTTAACTCTTAGCTCGCGGAGACTCGCTCTGTCCTACTTTAGAATTGCATTGAATTAAGTTCAATTAAATTTAGTTTATGTTTCGTCCGGCGCCGGAGTTCCGGTTATTTTATAATGTGTTTATTGTTCGCCGCGCCAAATATGAAATATGTTAATTTTAAAATGAACGAGTCATTCGCTAATAGTTCGTTTTTCAAAGATTCGTTCACCACGATTCGGCTCTTAAGGCAAAAACGGTTAAAACCATTTAAAATACCGTTTTCATAGGACATTTGATTATACAGGTCAATCCCAATAAAAAAAACAGTCAACAGGCCTTACGATTCCTACTGTTATTTGTTAAGAAACTATATCAAAATTCATTATGGTATTCGAGAAAAAAAATGTTGAAGTTTCTATTCTAAATCATGTTAAACAGATATTTTTCAATGGCTCTTCCCTCGGATCGAGGTTAATAACCTGCCGCGTTGTTCGAAACGCCCTATTAGGGCGGAGCTAAATGATTGCTGTCAGATGCCACTGGTCGATCGGAGGTCGGTCTAAGAAGAAGGGGGTAACTCCTTCTCCCTTCTCTGGGGTTGTAAGAGGGATGCTATTGGTCGACAGATAATATTGATTTATCGATTGATAAGATCGATTTACACCAATTTTATTAATAAATTTGGTGATGAATTTTTCGCATTTCGTTACATAATTTCTTACTCTTAATAGAGAACTTACACACCCCCTAAAGTAAGTGGGATTGGTCTTGGGACATCCTGTATATTTTTAAAAATATTGTTACGTTATTATATTTGGCAAGTTGGCATACAACGTGCGAACATTAGAAAATAAATAATAAATGGTGATCGGTAAAAGACAAACATAAACATAATTTATTGTTTTAACCTAACCTAACCTACGCGCTGTTAAAATGCAATAAGCTTTATCGGGTTCTTAGCTTATTTAGAAGGATCTCTTAAATTAAACTTGTCAATTTAACTTTCGAAAAACTTTATTTTTAAACCTATTAGAATTAAACGATTGACAAATTAATCTCTTCGCAGAATTACGAAATCTGGATTAAATGTCAAACAGCGTAGCGCCATCTTTATAGTTCGTTTCATTTAATATCTTTTTTAATTTGGGAATGACGCATCGCTCGTTCGTTTATTTGCATCGGTGAACGAATGAACGAATGAACGAATTGAACGAAGAGCCGTATTTTTCACCTTAATGAGGTTACGAGACAACGGTATTGTACCGACCCGAAAGAACTGTATCTTTCGAACGCAACGAGGCGGTTCTGCATTGAGTACCAAACAGGAATTAATTTAGTATGTCGATTGATTTATTTAAAAAAAGGCTTAAGAGCCATAGCGCACTCGAATTGTATTTTATGCATGTTTTTGAGGTCTATTGCCAAGATAGCTTTTCATACCAGGCATATATATGTATATAAAATATAATTAGATTAACTGAACATTTTTCTAGCAAACCTTTAAGCTGGTTTTTTAAATAAATAATCCTATGTTTACATAAAAAAATATTGAAATTGGTAAGTTTTATTTTTTAAAATTCCCATAAACCAAACTACATATGTGACATAAGCCTAATTTATACATAGAAATGTCCGCAATAAAATTCTACAGAAAACCTTAAACTTAGACTTTTTTTAAATTGCCTTATATTTTTAATATAAATAAAAAACTGTCAAATGTTTATTCTTTGATGTTGTCGACGGACGCTCGAAGTGCACGTGGCCGACGCCATTTGCAAAGGCGGAACTTCAAGGTCACCTCACGATATACTCTTAACCGTTCGTAAATAATTTAAATTTTAAAATATATTTTAGGGGTAACCACACATCAAAATAGGACTTATATAAATATAAATTAGTCCTATAACATTACTTTTCCAATTCGAGTGAATCGGTTTGAATGCCTCGCTTGTCAGTGAATATTTGAAAACATAGGTAATTTCATTTACCATGAAATTTAATTTACCTAGGTCTATAAATTAAATACCAAACCGTATGCATTTTAATTGAGGTGATAATGAAATCAGCATAAATCTTTCTTAAGTTTTTTTAGCTGAGTTTTAACAACATATGATTAATTGTGATTTTATTTATAACCGTCTTAAATAATGCAAAACTTATGTATAATAATTAAAAAAAACGCTAAATTAGATAAACAATTCGATAACGATTGATTGTTCATACACGCAAGCGTCGATATCTTACAAATTACATTGACGTTTATCGTCTTATGATAATCGTTGCGAGGTCACGATTTGCAATTCACTTTAAAAACAGACTGAAAATCTCATTTATACAGGATGAACTTTTAATCGTGCACAACCTTTTATGGTGTTATTCTGCACACAAAACTGAACAAGCTTTGTTTCACATGTTTTCTTAATTTTGACATACTTTTTCTTTAATAAATAAATCCGTCATAGACCTAATCGTGAACCTAACGGTTGAGAATATCATTACTTGACTTAATATTCATTGCTACCAGTTATGCCAATATGTTTTATTCTGTTTTTTGTCAATATTGAATGTTGAAATATAAAAAATTGACGTTAATTAAAAGAAAACTGACGTATTTATTAGAAAACTATGTCTCAAGACCATTTACGATAAACAATCAAGCTAATTGTCTTGCGATTTCTAGTTTTGTTTGTAAAAAAGGTATATAAATATGGCTTCCGGTAAAAAAATTGAGTGCTTTACTTGATAATATTAAACGGATCTTGTAAAACATCTTTTTTGTTAGCGCTCAGCTATAGCTGTCGCCAAATGCTGGTAAACGCGTCAAGGTTACGTTATCGATCCGTTTGTTGGGACAACCTGCACAACAATATGAGTTTTATGTTTGTTTTTTTTTTTAAGTTTAAGGAAAATATGGTGTCCCGAATGCAATTTTTAAATGAATATTTAATTATTAGCATAATTTATCTTAAATGTATTTCAAACCTTTTGCACAATATTGGATAACAAATCGGGGTTAACTGCAATCGTTTGTGGTATCTTATTTAAATGAACCATTATTGAAACCAATCACTTAACTTGTAAGGTCAGTATAGAGTGATAATTTTATGCACATTTTCTAAATTTTAAATATTTATTTCCTCATTTTTCAATTCGAGTTTTGTACGAACCGAACACAATTATTTGGGTCGATCATGAATTTTACTGCATTTAATGTATTTTACCTTAATTATTTTTGTATTTATGAGATCGCGGTGGTCTAGCGGTTAAGGCGTTGGACTATTGGCCGAAAGATCGCGGGTTGGAATCTATGGTCGTACTATTTTTAGCGATTCATTGCCACCATCTCCCCTGACTCTAGGACGGCATATTTGGCCTAGTTGAGTAGGGCATAGCAATTATTAAAAAAAAAATCTTGTAAAGTAATTAAACATATTATAAATCCGATACCGATTATAGTATTACAATAATAAATATAGTTTCGTTCTTTGTAAACATGGCGGGCAAATGTGTATACTATTAAGGCGCCCCGGGACGCATTTGTCTTTGAGATTTGAAAGAGTAGGCTTTATTCGAACATTGACGTGTAGAAAAGAGACGGATATACTCGCCGACCGCGAATTCGTTACATTTGGAATCGATGAAACATGTTTTTTGTATTTAAATAATTATTATCATTTGAAAAAAATGTTTTTTTTATGTAATGGCCTAGATTTATTATATTGTCTATCTTTAGAAAGAAAAATTAGGTTCGCGTCACTTACACAACTTAAAAGAAAATCGTTGCAAGAAAAAAACAACACTTTCTTATTTATTTATTTTCATTACTATAGTAAGGTGTTTTTCGTTTTTTTTTTAAGCAAAGGACTAAATTAATATATGTAGAATATTGTGGTATTTTTAGTTTTAACCATTTGTTGGGAATAACTTCAACAAAATGCACCAAAATACGTTACAAAACACCTTTTAGGGACTGGTGGCACCTTAAGCTGTTGTTCGCAGCCAATAGAAACCTTTGTCCCGAGTTTTTCGCCGCCTCTGACGTACCCACGAAGCGTATAATTTCCTGTTTGATTTACAAGATTTGTTAGGCATGAAAAAATTGTAAAATTAGCAAAGATGATGCCAATTATGTGTAATTTTGAGCATAGGATGTTCGGATAGGTCGGTGGCGGCAAGGACATACGACCCACTCGCATCGTATCGGCTCTTGTTCCTAGATATGCAGGTTTTATTTAGCGCGACTGAGGTAACATTCGAACCGGGGCGCAGCACTAAAGAGAGTCGGTATTAATTTATATATTTATTATTTTTACAGAAAACAACTTACAGCTAGACATACAATTATTACAACAAAAAAAAACATTTTATTTATAAACATATAAAGAGAAAATGTGATACATCTGCTGTCATCTAAATTTACACTTAGTGGCATGTCAGAAACATTATATTAAGTCCATTGCTGTTATGACATTTATTTGTTGTGTCTAACAGAGGGCATGGTTTAATAAATGTAGGCTAATTCCTTGTTCTAGGGTGAAGATATTCGGTCTATATCTCCTACTAATAATAACATTAATGAACACCTTTTTTGATATGTTTCTAGAGAGGAGAGATGTCGGGGAAAAAACACATTAGAGTCAGTGAAAAAAAAATTCTATAAATTGTGTCTAACAGAGGGCATGATTTAATAAATGTAGGCTAATTCCTTGTTCTAGGGTGAAGATATTCGGTCTATATCTCCTACTAATAATAACATTAATGAACACCTTTTTTGATATGTTTCTAGAGAGGAGAGATGTCGGGGAAAAAACACATTAGAGTCAGTGAAAAAAAAAATCTATAAATTGTGTCTAACAGAGGGCATGATTTAATAAATGTAGGCTAATTCCTTGTTCTAGGGTGAAGATATTCGGTCTATATCTCCTACTAATAATAACATTAATGAACACCTTTTTTGATATCTTTCTAGAAAGGAGAGTTGTCGGGGAAAAAACACATTAAAGTGTCAGTGAAAAAAAAATCCAAAATAAAAAGAAATTATTGAAATATTTATATTTTTATACTTCGTCGTTTGCCAGAGATAAAAATTTACATATAGTTAAAAAAAAGCAAGAAGGTGTACTATTCGAGAAGTTTGAAAATGGCAATATTGTCAGATACACCAATGCACTGCTCAATTGACACTACAATTCGGTTTGCTTTAAATTTTGGCGAGGTTATAGCTTTTCGGAAGTCAAAGCTCTGTAATGGAACGACAAAACCTTTTCAGCCTAGTGGAGTATTTGGAAATTTGATAACATTTAAGCATAAAAATATATACTTAATGCATGATTTTTATACGTTCTGGCTTGTTCAGCTTAAGACAAGTCAGAGAAAGCAATTTGGGACGTTTGCAAACAAGCAAAGAATCTTATTACTAGCACGGTCGGAAGATTGCATTGCGTTAGTAGCTCGCAACAGTGATCATTGTTTTAATTCCTCCTCATTATGAGTCATTGCTTCGTTCGAAAACAGGCTTGCGGCAGGTCGAACCCGAGGAGACGAGGATATCTTTTTCATTGCTCTTATTCTAAATACAACCCGCGCGCCGGTGGGATAAAGTGAGATTTCTTTAAACCCTCCTAAGCCCCCGAGGAGAGATCCGAAGGTGCATTGACACCTAACCAGGCCACCACAAGCCCACGCAGGTTTAGCACGGTACTTTCTTTGTGTTTATGGTAATGTCGGTTGGTTTGTGAGTCATTTTCGCTGACCGCGAAAACGGCCAAGGGATAAAAATAACAGACCAGTATATAAAATCAATTATACGTAGCTACTGTCAAACTGATAGAGATAGATTCTTTACACAGGTATAGTTATCGAATAACTTTGAAAAATGGCATTCATTTTTGAAACGTTTCATTTGTTATATTTTGCTCTAATTCCTAAATATTGCAAAATAAATAAAAATATAATAGCGTACATTTTGAATTTATTTATTTATTTAATTTATATTAGGGAAACATACAGCGAAACTTAATTTATAAAACAGCAAATACATAGTTATTAATTTGGCCAACTACATGAATCCACTGTTTAACAATTGAATTAAAAGCAGGTTCTCTGATTACATAAAAAAATAAAATAAACGAGAAACTTAAGTAAAATAGTTTGCTTATTACATTTTACGTTAAATTTGCATATTTACGCTGATAACAATATGTATTAATTAAAATACGGGTTTGTTAAAGTTATTATGATGAATATAAATATTTTGGACTTTTAACTTCTAATTACTTGTACGAGACGAGTTTAATTTCCTTAATCCGTAATCTTACTAAAGCACGATTTTACGATAAAAAAGCTTGTTGGCAATATTTTGTTAGACATTTTAAAATTTCTTTGTAAGCACTGCGTCGATTCTTCGATTCGAGGCATTGAGACTGTAACTGGAAGTCTGAGATCTTCTGGTGTGATCATCTGGAACCAAACCTGGAACTAATGGCATTCATCAGCTCCCCTCTGTTGGTTTTGTATGAGGAATTAAATCTATTATTTCTTAAAAAATTGAAATGAATTGACGGTTATATTGAATTGAAACATCATAACTATACTGTGAGGGATAAAAGTTAATTTATGATAGATACTTGAAATAACATTTTTTCAAATTAAATAAAGAAATACTTAGTTTCCAGAATGATTTCTACTAGAGTACATGTTTTGAATATAGAGAGTATATAAAATTATAAAATGTACTAAATAAGTACTTTTAAGTAAGGGTAAGTGTAAAAGCATTAAATTCAGTTATAAATGTACTAAAGAGCTATATACAATTATACTTATTTATTATACTTTAAGAACGAACCTGTCCTAAACTAGGGTAGCCCAATTGGCTATTAAGTAAGAGGCACAGAACAGTAACAAAATATATTAAATTAATTTAAATAAAATAGACGAAAGAAGTAATATTATTTATGTCATTTTGGTTAGGCTCACCTTTGTGTTGTCGTCAAGATCCAATTTCCACCAGTTACGCTTCAACGATCTGAGGTCGTGCGGAAAGGATTTGTCACCTAAACTAACACTCACCTCGGAGTAAATACTACAGGTAAACATTCTAGGCTTTTTAAGCGTTAAGCCTTCGGAGAATTGCTTTGTGCGTCGATGGAGCTTCACACCAACCTTTCAACTCTCTCTGGGGTGTGTAAAAATTGGTTAAAAATTACTCTCATTTGAGTATTTTTTAACCAATTTCCACACACTTGGACTAATGTCCAAGAAAATCCTAACCTATTATTTTTTATAGTGGCAACATGCAAATGATGAGGGCAATTAAGACAATGATCTTGCCCCAGAACGAAGGGCATTTACTGTCATTTTTTTTTATAATATACTTTGGAGGTATTTTTCCGGTGGTATAGCTGGTTGGCAGGTTGTATAATAAGGTTATTTTTTGGTTAATGCTAAATTGTTTGTTTTAGCTATGATGGGTTCTTAGGAAAATGTTTAAATATGCTGCAGTTAAGACTATTCCGTTCTGTGATTAAAGAATGGAATCTGACATTCTTTCGCATGAAAATTCTTTTATTTTATGGTAGTTTCTTCCAATATAAAAGTGTTTCTGAATTTGTTGAGAGTAAATAAGTTAACAATGGGTTCGGCATATTTTATGGTCAGATAAAAAACTTAATAGAATATCGAATCGGCTTGCTAAACGTTGAATTGCTTCAAGGTCAAATTCAATTAAATAATTATAATAACATGTGTAATACTTACATTTTTTAATATTTTTTATTACCTGTGGTTTTGAACGACATCACAGGGGTGTATATTTAAGTAATATACCTTGCTAAATAAATACAAGGTCTTTACAATTTTGTATTAAATATTTGACCGTGTTGGCTCATGCTACGGTTTTTAACACTTTTGTATATACATATTAATATTTTGTCTTACGTACTGTCGTTTTTGAATTGAATAAGCTTATGCAATGCAACTGTAAATGTAGTTTTTACACTAGTTATTTGATGATACTTACCAATACAATACTTAAAATACACAGAACAGGTTACCAGCTAAAATAAAGTGGAAGATTACTTAACCAGAGTAATAACAAAAAAAATAATAATAGTAATCATAAGACCGTGTATATAAGTAATCAAGTCGTTATCATTACTTGTTTGGTACCTAGAAAATAATGTCAATACATACATAGAATAGACACATGTTAACAATGAGAGAAGAGTATACCTTTGATATATGTATATCGCTAATTAAAGGCGATAAGAAGAACTGCTGGGGTTTATTTAGGTTAATCCAAATCCGGCCAGACTTAACAGCGCGTGTGTCGTCACCGTTGCGCTCGCTTCGACTGCTATAGACAGGCCACAGTCGCGCGCCGCCAATACGAACTTATTTCGCGTGGGAAAACTTGCGTTTGATTTTTTTTTTATCTAGAAAATATTCAATTAATTTATTTATCAGACATTACTCACAATATTTAATAAAATATCCTACAATTTTAAATATATTAAATACTAATTAACAATTCGTAATGATGATGTAAATATCCAACAATAATAAACAATTATTAACAGATTATTTAATGTTTGTATTAATCAAACCGTTTTCCATAAAAGTCCTGCTTATTGGCTCTGCGGTTTAAAACATGATTTGCTTTGACCTCATATCAAAATTCATCACGATTTCCAAGTAAAAAAATTATAAAAAATTATAAACGCGTGCCAGCAAAAAGGGAACTCACTTGTAAAAAAAGAAAGTATAAAAGTAAAAACCCGTGACCCTTCAGCCTCGACAGATTTCTAAATTTTAACTCAGCTTGGATTACAGATTTCATCGCAAATCGGTGCCGTCTTGATGATCCACTTAGATTGATCCGTAAAAGGCAGTAAAAGTAACGATAATCTCCGTTTAGGCTCGATCTACAGTGATCTATCTATATTATAAATCGTAATCGCTAACTCTCACCGATTACTCGCTCAAGTACAGATCCGACAATTTATCAGTTCATTAACTTTCTGGGCCATATTTTCAAAAACCCCTGTGATGACTATGCAGGAGTCTATCGCGACTAAAAGTGTCCGCCACACGGTGTCAAGTTCTAACTAGAGAAACGGCGATTGACCGTCCCACAATATATTGTTTTTTTTTTGTTTAAGAGTCAGTATATCGTGAGGTCACCTTGAAATTCGGCCTTTGCAAATTGTGTCGGCCACGTGCACTTCGAGCGTCCGTCGACAACACCAAAGAATAAACATTTGTCAGTTTTTTATTTATATTAAAAATATAAGGCAATTAAAAAAAATCTAAGTTTAAGGTTTTCTGTAGAATTTTATTGCGGACATTTTTATGTATAAATTAGGTTTACGTCACATATGTAGTTTGGTTTATGAGAAATTTAAAAAATAAAACTTACAAATTCCAATATTTTTTTATGTAAACATAGGATTATTAATTTAAAAAACCAGCTTAAAGGTTTGCTAGAAAAATGTTCAGTTAATATAATTATATTTTTTATATATGCCTGGTATGAAAAGCTATCTTGGCAGTAGACCTCAAAAACATGCATAAAATGCAATTCGAGTGCGTTATGGCTCTTAAGCTCTCTGCGTTCAGGGGTCTTTTTTTTAATGCTTAGCGTATCCCCTTTTAATTTATTTATGTATTTATGATTTATAAGATCGTGGTAGTCTAGAGGTTAAGGCGTTGGACTACTTAGAGGTCTCGGGTTCGAATCCGCAGATGGTCATACCATTTTTAACGCTTCATTATCACCATCTCCCCCGACTCTAGCACAGGCATATTTAGTTGAGTAGGGCCTAAAATAATTGTATATATATGACCTAGGTTATAACAATACTTTTTGTAAAAAAATGCTATTTTTAAAGGCAAACGGTGTTCGGTGTTCATGGATTTTTTCTAAATACGTGGATTTTTTACATTTTGCTCTCTGCTCAGCCCGTATTATTTGCTCGCCCTACAATGGATATTATCTTTGTCGTTTTGTGTGTCAGATTCACAATTTAATGAGCAAACGGGGAAGTTGCTAAGCGGTTCAAGGAAAGTCGCTTATCGTATGTGCAATGTGCACGCGCGTGCGCGATACGTTTTTATGTCTCGATCATTGTCAGACCCAAAGCGGAAATAATAACAACTAACGATCATTCTATATACCTATAAGTGCAAGTATTTTGTTTAGGAATTTGTTTGAAATATTTTTTGGTGCTTGTTATTATAATGCGCAATCTGTTTGGTCGATTCTAACGCGAATTAATTCCTAACCGCCATTTTTAACCTACCTATTTCCCGGCAACAATGACACCTCTGACTGGTTATTGTATAGCAAAATATGTCTTGTTATATTGTCTATTAAATGTCTATTATAGAGGCGTATTGTAGAGCCCAAAGCTCCCGTAAGTTTTTTATTTTATTATCACCATTAAGAATTTTATTTTTTAAAGAAACAATTTTATTTCTATGTTATTTGTGGTTCTGAGCTTCCACAACTAACGCCATCTGTTTTCACTGACAGTTATTGATACATTTTTTTACAAGCGTTGCTCGCACTTTTGATTAAAATTACAATTCACGTGGTAGATAGCTATAGTAAATATGATTTATTGTTTATTTTATTAAATTAATAACTTTATTGTTTATTAAATGTCGATGATTTATTTCATAATAAATAACAAAAGCGAATCAAATTATAAAAAAGGCGCTAAACTAAACGCAGTTTGGTAATGTTATTACAATTTAGCCTGAATTTCACAATATATGACTGAATACTTTTTTATATAATAATTTAAATTTACACGCAAAATAATTATAATACAATTTTGTAGTTTTTTGTATAAAAGTACGAACGTAGAATTTATTGTGGTCAATGCTATTTTTATTAGAAGTTATTTTTTACAACTATTGGCAGCATTTTGTATAAAAAATATTTGTCAGGTACTGTTCTAATGATTTCTTTTGCTTTACAACTGCTACTTAATTATAGAATGACTGCTTGATCAGTAGCTCTTACTATATTGCCAGTAAACAATATTAATATTTGTTGTTTTATTTATTTATTATTATGAAAAATTACTAAGTATGTAGGTCATATGACGTCAATTGTTATTAAATATAAAATTAGTTTATACGTATTGTATGACAGAAGTTAAGGTAAGTATAGTCGTTATATTTATACAAGGAAGCAATGTGTTAGTGTTATACAACAATATATACCGGCTAAAATACAAAATCAATTAGTTCTATTACTGATACACCAATAGATATTCTATATATATATAGAATTGTAGCATATATAGAGGGCTAGTTATAGTAGAAGTAATGAATGTTTTAAGAATTGTACCATTTAATAAAATATGTTTTGTAAAAACAATAAATGAAATCCATTAATTCTGTATATTCAACCATTTGGCATAGCAGTTTGCTTTATTTTATGAGTTCATATTTACGAGCCAATACATTAAATATGCTGACTTCTTATTTTTTTTTTTGACTCAAAATAAATATTTAAATTAATTTTTACTTGCACTGAAAATGGCACTTTTTGACTAGATTCTTAACCTCGACATTACACAAACAACTTACTGAATTGACATTGAATATGACGACATTCAAGTATAAATAAAAAAAAAAATTAAACTGAGCTTACACGCCGAGGGTTCCGTGCCGAATATTTTTTCATTTGCATTGTTGCTATTTTTACCTTTATAATCCTATAAATTTACCCACCTACTATCGTAATAAATGGACAAATGCAATGGAGCTGTATACAAAATTGCATTTAAAGAAATAAAAATTACAGCATTTGGTCTAATATTATTTTAATGATTTAAAAATAATTTCCTGACGTTTTAAATTTTCGATTTCGAATATTTTGACGGTATGACGGTCAAATGGTGGTAATCTGGCCTTCACTATATTTACCTGATTTTTCCAAAATTGTATGTCTGATACTATGGGATACATACATATATATTTATACTTTAAGGACTTTTTTTGAGTATATTTTGATTAAAAACCATATAATACTTATTTAATTTTATTTATTCTGCCAATAAGCGGCATGTAAATTTAATGATAATCATTATAAATAACAATTTTAACCTTTATATCGAGTGTTCGAAAACCATTCCCGAATACTTTTTTTCGAATATTTGTGTTCCCTATTATGAGTAAGAAATTGTCAGAATTCATCCGCAAAATATTTAATATATATATTATAAACAATATGTACATCGTTAAATACTCAAAAATGAAACTTTTTGAAACATTTTGAAATTTGACGCTTGAACTCAATCAAATTACAGATAAATATATTAATCCCGTTATTATTATTAATAGATATTTCACTAAACAGATTACACGCTCTGTATATGTAAGAGTTTTGGGAGTAGTTTCTTTTATGCAGGTAAAATAGCTCAATATATTGAGTCGAGTATCATAAAAATTAAATAAAAATATATTTTAATTCTTTATTAGCACATAACACGTGCAATGTGCATATAGCCCAAATGTTAGGTAAATAACATATATATATATATATATTTGAAATGTTGGCTTTGTTGTGGTCAATTAAAGCAACAGAAATATTTTGAATTATATAAACTACCCTAGACGTAGATCTGAGGTACTGGATATTCTATTTGTATATCAAATATCGAATTTGTCTAACCAACTGTTGTAATATGTTATGTAGGTTAGTGGATGTGGGGGTTTGCCCCCCCCCCCCCGCGTGCCGCGTCCTTTCCAGAACTATTGTACTTTTAAATCCACTTATAGTTCGCCCTCTAGTTCCGTACTGTAGATAAAGTTAAGTATCTTTTTGGATGCGATGGTTCTAATCCCTTCTGGCTCGAGGAGATGGTTGCCAAGAAGCTGGTACCTTTTGTGAATGAGGGGCCCACATTCTCCCAGTAGGTGTAACGGAGTTTCTGGGCTCACTTGGCAGAGCCTGCACCTGTCGTCAGATGATAGGCTTAATTTGTGCAACTTCAATAGCTCCGAGAGTCTTTTTTGCGAGAATCCTACTATGAGTTCTTTGGCTTGCTTTTGTCCGGGCAGTTCGTGCCAGTATTTTTGGCTTTGTTTCCAAGCCCAGATTTTTAGCAGTCTGCTGGTAGTTCCGAGACTTTAAGGGGGTGTTTGTGTTTCCTATTACGAGTAATAAATTAAATAAAAAAAAGATAAATTTCAAACCAAATGTATTATTGATACTAAAGCGCTGGTGTAAATTGCCTTTATAGTTAACAAACGCGATCGATATATCCGTAGCCTTAACTGAGCGTGGTTTTAAATGTATTCAAATAATCAATTTAAACAGTATCCTGTATATTTTATATAAATATTGATTTTTTAAATTGAATAAAAAACTGCATCTTAATAATATTTTAAAATCAGTACATCACATATTTATTAATTCTTTGTTGTATTATGCTTGTATTTACAACATATTAAATGTAGTCTTTTGTTATTTTATTACAGCGTTAATCAGACTCGCAAGGGAGGCAGAAAAAAACAGTACGTTGTAACAATCGCTTATCACTTTAATTATAATATTTGTGGATATTTTTTTAAAATAATGGTTATGACCTCGGTCATATACAATTATTTTGAGCCCTACTCGACTAGGCCAAACGTGCCTGTACTAGAGTCAGGGGAGATGGTGGTAATGAAGTATTAAAATGGTACATGCTTATATTGTGCGATTTAAACGCTTTATCATGCACGATATATATTTAATAAATATTTAAATGGCACAGTTCCATCAAGCACCTCATCATGTTGGAGATTAACATGTTAAACGACAAAATAAATAACGGTCATCAGATATCATAAATGTGTTGTTTTATGGTGTCAGGTATAAAAACTAAAAAAATAAACATGTAAATTACCCCCACAGAAAAGGCACCAATTGCGGGGATTGCAAAAGGCGCAATTGAATATGGAAAAAATATACATATATTAAAAAAATTACAATCAAGTAACTGTTTGAGTTTGAGTAGTTATCGACGCAGTTTTTATAACGGTTATAGATTTTTCGCACCGCGACTTTCCCACACTGTCAGAATCCATCATCTCCCCCCTCGGCGCGATTGCGTTCGCGGGCGGCGCGGCGTTTCAATGACGCGACGCTGGCCGTCGCGACGGCACGTCAAATAAATTGCGCCATTAAAAAAAAACGTTTTAAAAGATCAAAAAAGAAAAAAAAACCATTTAAGAGAGTGCAAGTGGGTATTTAATAATTATAATCGCAGTGTTTTATTTATATTTCAAAGATGAACATAAGGATTTCTAAAAAGAGGTAGGAATTGAACGATATTTTTGTTATGATAAACATAATGTTTAAAAGAAACAAATTCTCTTTACAATATTACATATTATAACAAAGCAGTTACGGTGTTTATGGTGTAATATTTTATAAATGTTTAAATTATCAGACCCATGATACATGATAATATATAGTGATTTATATTTTATTATTTCAATGTTATTTAAGTTAAATCTCTAATAAGTTTGTTTACTAATTAAGTTTGTTTACAATTAACTTAATCACTTAAGTTCTGTTTGTTATAAGTGTTAATACCCATTATTAATTATAATAAATATGATAATCAATACAATACGATACAATATATATATACTATTTAGATACGTTAGAAATTACTCAAATAAAAATATTAAAGATTTGTTTTCTTAAAAAAAAATCACCTATTCAAAGAATACGAAACAATTAACTTTGTTTTTTAAAGTTTTGTCTATTTTTTAGGCCTTTTAGAATTTATCATTTAGTTCATTTTGAATATGTAGATTGTTGTAATATAATTAATATATGACAAATCATTGGATGCGATTCTCGACAACATTTTACGATATAAGAGAAATCGAGTTCAAAACGGTGCAGAACGAAATCGACCATCCTGCATTGCACCCTACCGTACTTCCCTTTAGAATAGGTACGATCAATATTTCCATCCCTACTTGCGCAAAGGGACTGCAATGAATGTATCTGCTATATTTACACATTTCACCTACGCGAATCGTAGGCACGTGATCTTGCTGTGATTGAAATGTGTATTTAGGGATGTGTTTTGCGTCACAATCTGTGCAGAAAGATATTTAAAAATACAAAAAAAATAAAAAAATCGGTGTGACAGTGTGATTTGTTTTTTGCAGCCATCGCTCGGTTTTTTAAATTTAACTAAAAAACAAATAATTTTTATTTTGCATTACCTTTATAGAGTGTACTACTGTTGGGTATATCAGTTATTTTAACAAGGTATTTGTATATATGTTTATCGATGAATCGAAAGTTTTTTTTTTATCAAAACAATGTGAAAGTATGTTATCTTTATTTCGTTACGATTAAAGAAGGAAAGATTAGGAGTTTAATGAGACGTAAATATATATAGTTTTTTTTATTTTAACGATAACAAAGATTATTAGGTTTTACGGATGGTAAAACTCACAGTACCTGCCCAATTTTTACAGATAAAAAACGTGTATAAATCAATACGCAAGGCAAGGCAAACAGAAATTTCTTTTAGGAATTAAGTATGGGAATCCCCTTAAAATGTATGTAAATTATAATTTTTTTTCAATTCTACTTACGACCATACTTGCAACTTTTACTCTATAGTAGTGTACTGCGTCGCTTCGTTGGAATCTATACTATATAGTAGGTGTGTAAAATATACTTACATACTGGAGTTACATTTTAATAAAAAAACTATTTAAATCATACATACCTACAAATTTGATTAGATTAATTTCCATTGGTCTAACAACATAATAAAACGGATAGGTAAAAAAAAAAACACATAATGGCGTGAATTTTTGCTTACAGCGGTTGTTATGTTTTATATTCCGACAAAATCAATTTATTGTGTGTCGGAATTTTATGTTTTGATTTTTATCACCTATTGTTGTTATATAACAATGTTTCTACCTACTTATTTGTTCTACTTTTGTGTTTTCTAAATTAGGTAATGCGTAATATATATTTTTTTTGTTTATATAAAACTTTTTACATATTTTGCAAGTATTGTAAAGTAATGTATTTTGCAAATTCGTTGTAAAGTAATGACCTTGCCGACCCTGTACAACTTGTTTATTTATGAAAACCAAAACCGCCCGTTTCTCAATGATGGAAACGCACTTTTTTGTATCTTCTAACCTCTCAAGATCTTTTTCTATCTTTCAAGAGCACCGCAATGCAACTAAACCTAAATTTGTATTTAAATTAACACGTTTTCTATCTAATAATAAGTCGTGGTGAGCGTTATTCAAAGATAAAACCGGTCGAGAAAAGGGTCAATTCCTTTCTTTCCAGAACAATTCGGGAATGGATTGCTTTTTGGTCCAGGGTTATTTAGGCCTGTCTCGCCTACTAAACTCAACAGTATCATCAGAGCTAGCTCTAAAATATAGTGATATATCTAAATAAATTAATTAATGCAACTATTTCAAAATAATATCACACAAAAAAAGAAAATAACACATTAATTATTACAATGGCAATAAAGAAATATTTAAAATTATCACCACGCGCGTTGAAATATGAGGAAGAAAAAAATGACAGTGGCCAAACGTGGGAATATAAAATGTCAGATAGGTATTGAATATCGAATTCGTGTGAAAGTGTACGACACACTTTGTTTGTCTTCTGGTTTAACAAAAATTGAAATAAAATATAAAAGTAATCTTAGATACATTCAATTAGAAATTAATCGGAACTGTATTCTGTAGCAAAAGACAACACAGTAACATGCAGATAGTTTAAAGTCACTACTATTCTTTTAGGGGGTTGATTGACATCGACAACTATATGACACTAATATGAAATTACGTACTAATAAGTTTCAACTGAATATCAAGTAACAAATATGATAAATATCAACTGACAAATATAAACCGTACTAAGGTTTACATTTATTTAAATTGAACTTATTCTTTAAATCATTTTTTTTCTTAATAGATACTAACACTTGTATCACATAAGATCACTGGTTTTTTTTACTCTTCATTACTGGACTTATGTAATTACAAAATAGTTTTCTTTGAATATAAATATAATAAACTGAAGATGTTTGACTGGAGGGGGGGGGGGTACAGGAGGACAGCGGATGCATCAAAGTAATCTGTGATGCAAATCCGGTGCATTCCAAATACCAGCTGTCATGCTGGTTGGTTATTTTAGAAGTAAAAAGTCAGTTAAAGTTGAACGTAATTAGTTTCGCAGCATGTCGACACCTCAAACCAGCTTGTTCTTCATATAATGGCATTATTATTTTCATGATGCGAGGCAGTCCATTACAGGCAAACAACATCTTGCAAGTCTGTAACTGAATGTGTTTCTTTTTCTTGTTACAGCATCGAAACCATTGTTCCGTAATGAATTAAAACTATTAAGTTTGCTTTATTCTAGATTATAATCAGCTTCACTCTTAAAGATCTTAACCATTAGAAGCCCAAATACATCACAATACAATACAAATAACAATTATGGTTAAATTATGGACACCAAGAACACATAATTCCCATTTTATTCTTTTTTTTTGTAGATCGGACCGATAATAATGAGCCCCCCCTATCTTCTCCTACAGGGGATGATCATTAATATTTTAATAATTACAGACAATTTTCGGGAATGTCAAACAAAGTTTATCTTGGCTACGATTTTATCATATTATGTTATATTTCTCGAAATTTCTTGAAACACTTGTGTTTCTTGTTACTTAACTCCGCCGACTCATATTAAAATTCATCATGGTATCCGAGGAAAAAAAGGTAAAGTTTACGCAATATTATTAAATCGTTCTTGTCATGAGCTCGCTGGGCCATTGACCGCCCTTGGCAGAGCGTGGGCGAACATCCCCTTAAGACTTCGGGGATGGTCTTGGGATATTTTGTATAACGACACCTACAAACGAGCATGTTTGTCATACAGCTTACAAAGATAACTGAATGAATGAATGAAGATGAATGAATGGGAAATTTCAGTTTTTCGGTAAATAGCAAATAATAAATATTCTTAAAAATACCTAATAAATACTCAATATTCGCGTTTTGGCACAATCTTATGGTCTTTTTTTATCTTCTGGTTTTATCAGACTTGATAAAGAAGATATGCACGGAGAATTACACGCGACGCGCACAAAAAATGGGTTCATTCATCGGCTAGCCTTGGATTTTAAACCCATTGCGAGAGACACGGTCCGAGAGATTTTTTTTATAAACTTCACAATAATGCGAAGTAAATTGATACAATTCGAGTTGGCCGTACCGCGAGGAGCATTACAAGGGGCCCGTAACTTTTTTATAACCTAATATTCGCGCCGCTGAGCGTTGAAACGCCAAAAAAGCCATTTCTTTCGCTATCCATTATTTGTTTTTATTTATTCCGCGTTTTGGCGTGTTTTCGCAAATCTCTTTATTTGTTTACTAACGGAACGAAAATAAACCCGACGACGTTATCAGTGGCGCCGCGCTCAAACTTTTAGATAAGTTCAACTATTTGCACGAGCTCATAAATACTCGTGAATTTTGAGAGCGTTTTCTCGCAAACGGTTGAGAATTTTGACCACTTCCTGAAGCTGAATTTGGACCACTTCCTCTAATCGTCCGGAGTTGAAATTTGACATGTTGGTTCCTAATGACCTGATTCTACACCCAGGTATGGCTCCAAACGAAAGAACTCATCGACGAAATTTTGTATACGCATTCAATCAATCAAATAAAAGCTTGGTTTATAAAAAAAATATTAATTATTATTATTATTTACTGTAATACTATACTCCAGGGACCAGGGGTCAGGAGTGGTGCCATTTGAGTTTCATTAGGTTCAGTCTAGAGTAAAGCAGAAAAAATCTAAATCTATTTTGTACCGTTGTACACGGATTAGGGGGAGCGGACTGTATGTTTTGATGGATCGGAAGGTTCACAGCTGAAAGTAAATGGCAATCAACAAGAAAACAAAAGACCAACCTTTGCTGTGCTATTGTTTGAGTTGTTTTCACGAGCTCGGTGAACGATGTGACGAGATGTCACGGATTGCGGGAATAGTTCGCGGCGAAAAAGGCGTTGTTTTGCACGCGCGATCACGGATTGCAGAGGCGCGGGTATACCCTCTTGCATTTCTTTTTCAACTGTCACTTACCGACAGCTGTGATAATGCCAAGAGTTGCCAGTAACAAAAACTAGGGAAATTGGAGAATGGTGATGTTGCAATATATAATAAACATAAAGCAATAATAAACATTTATTGAACAAGTATTAATATGATATAATATTGAATTTAAATAACTTAATTTATAGGGTGACGTCGAAACATTTTAAGCTGTATATATTATATTAGTTCGATTTTATATTTTTTAAGATCTATTTTATATCTAGTAAGTCTAGGTAGGTAAATTTTTTCTCGAGTTATTAATTTCCTATGATTTTATCTTATATTTACTTTATATAGATATTTTTTTTATTATTAAAAATAAGATTAATTAAAATAACGGTTTCAGAGGTTAGCGATCTCGCAATATCAAAACTGGGGCCGTATATTAACCATATAAACCTATTGCCATCGTGTAGACGGTCTAACGGTTTTGCTTGGCCCTATTTGGGACACGCTGGCCAGCAATCCAATCGATGTCGGTTTTTTGTGCACACTTTGAAGTGTGTGGGACTTGTGACGTCACACTTCGGGTTATACGAGTGGAGTACTTCTTGCCAAAATATTTTCATGTTTCATATAACCAACATTTTTTTTTTCTGGCATTAGTTATCAAGCTATAAGGATATTCGCGTATAGGAAACTGTATAGGACAGCCGCAGAATGACTGTAGAGTTTTCGCACGGAATTGCGACCGTTATCGATCGTGAAAACAATAATTGTTATCAGCTGTTGTCCGTCTCGCCAATATTCAGGCGTTGCGAAAAACAAAATGGCGGGCAAATAGATGGCAACGTATTTTAGGTAAACGTACATTTAGGTTTCTAGGTTGCCTCGTTTCTACGCAAAGTTTTAATTATCCATCTTATTTCTGACACAGAACGTCATATTTATCATAGCCATCGATAGCCTCAAAGTGTCCAAAGTTACAATTTCTTAATTAGTAAGTTTAGTTATATAGGATGATGATTTTAGAGGCGTGGTTTTCAAGAAGAGATAAAACGCATATAATTTGATGTTATGGCTAAGAATTTAGTTTTATTATAAAGATAAGGGTTTGCCATTATGTTTTAAAAATGATTTCGGGTAAGTGGCCGCCGCGGCTGACTCGAACAAATTCCAGCCGAGAGGCCAAATTTTCAACCACTTTTTGCAGCAAGTTGGGCCGTATGTCAGCAATAACGCGCCGAATATTCTCTTCCAAGGCGTTAATCGTGTCCGGCTTATCTGCGTAGACAAGCGACTTCACATAACCCCACAAAAAATAGTCCAGCGGTGTTAAATCGCACGATCTTGGAGGATTTTTTCTAAATTTGCACTATTTGCAAACGTTGTTCAGGAGTAAGTCTATTCATTATGAAATGGCAAACCAAACTGAGCATAAATCAAGTGACAGCTGTCAAAAACACCAACTACGAAAAAAGTAGTGCCAGATTGAAAACCACGCCTCTAAAAAAAACACCCAAATATTCCACTGTCGCCTCTTTGGCCATTCAAACCGCACATCGAATGGGTTAAAAGTGTATATAAATCTTTTTTTTTTATTTGAGAGGAAGTGTTACTGAATTACCAGGAAATTGTATAATGTAATTAAATAAAATAAAATGCAAGCGGCCTTATGCAACAGTAGCACCACGGCGTGAAAATACAGGCAAGCGCGCTTGCTGACGTCACGCTGCGCGCGCCCGACTTTTAATTCCTCGGCTGTATCTCGACATGCCTGACATGCTACGTCGAAGATGAGAAGATGAGAGAAACACCCTCAGAGGTAACATACAAAAAGTGGCCTCTCAAAAACCACAGAACCTTTCCAGACCCGTTCCTCCCCGGGACCTGCAGCCAGTCCTGGTGTGTCAGCGGCCGCTCCCAGTTCCTCGGCTGCGCCCGCGCACCAAAAGAATGCAGAATGTGAAACTAAATCGTGGAAACTATTAACCGCGATTGGCGAGCGTTTTTTTTAACTGGTTGGCGCTACGGTTTTGCGCGCATATCCTACAGCGACGATTCTCAAACTGTGAACGTCAACATTTAATAGCCATTCCTTTTTTTTTTCATATAATCTACCCAAAACGTTATATTTTCCACCTTTCCCGCATGGTAAGTTGCCACTAGTAAGTTAATATTCACCGTATTACCTCATATCAAAATTCATTTTGGTTTCCGAGAAAAAAAATGTAAAATCTTGTATTGATTTAATATTAGTTTATTATTTGGGTTTTACGTTGTATTTTCTATAACAATGCGTAATATCTATTTATTAGTTTGAATGTATATATGTGTATTATTACTATATTATATTTTTATAATAAATAAATTATTTAGTTATTAACGGTACATTTATGTATTATTATTTATATATATAATCTATAGTATTATATTTATTCTTATTATTTATATATTATGTATTATTGCATACAATTTAATTAAAATAATTGTATGTTGCGCAGTGTGTTAGGTATTACTTTGTATTAGAACAATGCTTCTAGTAAAGTCTAATTTAGTACGGGCATTGCCTAGTTAGGTATTACTTTGTATAATGTGAAATTAATGTTAAGTTACTGTCGATAAATAAATAAATAAAAAAAATATTATCACTAAAAGTTTACATTTTTTTCTTGGACACCACGATGATTGTTGATATATCGTCCTTACAAATAATACTCGTAATCGCAGGCGCCAATTGGCTGGATTTTTTATCGGGAATGGTCTTGGCCGCCTTGGAATACCTTCAACTTTTATTTAGTTAATACGTCGGGTGCGTGGCTTTATTAAGGTTAGCGTATTTTCAATTTCCTTGGGCTGTTTTCAAAATTGGTTATACCAATGTCAGACCATGTATTTCGCAGTAAAATGTTTAATTGGCTGTGTATAAGTTGGTCTCACATCTTCCATTCTTACCATTATGGAAATGGATCGATTCTTTTTACTACGGAGAAATCCGTACGTGCTTTTGTGCGTAGATTCCATACACTGATTTTTTTTTAACTTCGTGGTTGTAACACTGTTACAACAACAGTGGTTGTAAGTAGATTTGAGACGAAAAATAGCGTACGCTACTACTACGATTGTTCTGAAGGATTGATAGGTTCTTTTTGAATTCAAGGAAACAAATCTTTTGTCATTAAAAATATCGAATAAAATAACCTATTTAGCTTATTGTCGTAATAATTTATGACTTATAATTAAGATACGATCCGGTACTTTTATCTCAATTAACCGTTATTTTTTTTTAATAAATTATTACTACATTATTACATCCATTTTCATTCTACACTATAAAAACTAAAAATATTTTTATGTAAGAGTAACTTATTTTTCGAATGGATTTTATCACTTCACTAGGTTGCCGCCTGTATTAAAGTAATATATTTTAATTAAGTCATAAAATTATGTTATTATACCGTTCCTTTTACTGCTAAAAAAGTAAAAGTTTCCATAAGTAACTTCATTTATATCGGGTTCAAATGCGATAACATACCAATCTAGCAATCCACCATAGCAATAATCACATAATTAAATTCTTTTAATGTCTAAAAAGATACCCCTAAGTTTTGCTTTTAATCTACTCGTCAGTTTTAAAATGAGCTCTTATTTATTTCATTATTTCTTAGAGAAAAACATCTTAAAAAAAACCTTGTGTTCTTAAAAAAATCGATTATAATTTTTTCAAAGTTGTAACTTTTACGAATATTAATTCACGCGAACTCAGTTGAAACATCTCCGATTTTCGAAAATTGATGTTTTTTAGTTGACATTAATTTTAATCGACAATTTTATGGCTTATTACATCCCATGAATAAAAGAATTGATCCCGACGTTTCGGAGATGATCTCATATCCCGTCTTTAGGTGAATGTTCGACACGTCTGTCCGATGTCCGCGTGTACTGAATCTTAAATAAAATAGTTTAGATATATAACATTCGGAAATCTAGTTGTGATATCTACTCTTATTCAATTATGGTATAATAATATCTTAAAATAATACAAGTAGGCATTTTGTGGTGAACCTCGTCTTATTAAAACTGTAGCAACGTTGAATTTCTGTGCGTTTTGTTAATGGTTCGTCTTTGTCTGTTGCTACACTTTGTTAGTAAGGATAACCCTACCAGTTTGTCCGTTTTTTTATTTATTTCGAACCCTGCAACCGGACGAATGTTTTTCAGGTTCGCAATAAAAATAAACATTTTCGCTTAGCATCAATGTTACAATTGCGTAACAAAGCGTGCGCATGCGTACGCGTGAAAACATGATTGAGAGTTCTCGGGTATACCTACTTCAAAGCCGGTCGATAAAACTCGTCGCTTAGGTCTTCGTCGTGTTTACGCCGCCATTTTTAATTAATTATGTCTAGCAATTGTACAAACAACTACTCAGACAATAAAGGTGACATTCTACCGTTACAATTATTGCTCGCGATGTGGAACGTGAAATCCTCATTAGCCTTTCTGAGAAGAACTTAGAAAGATGGGAAAGTTTTTTTCAATTTTCCGAGAAGATAAATATCTAACGTATGTATGATACAATACAATGATTCTATTGATGATGATGACGATGAATGATGCTATACAATGATTTGATTGGTATACCTCCACAGTTGTAAAGGCGTATATTCAAATTCAAAGTTTTTATAAACAAAATAAGTTATTAGCAACATAATGTTCAGTTTTACAAAAATAAAATATAATATCCAAATATACGGTCAATTACCTTTCTAACTAGGTAAGAGTTATCTGTTCTAAGAAAGGTTATTTTTAAAGTGTGAGTATAAAGGACCTGCCCAAAACCCTATGAAAAATAATAAAAATTAATTTTAAGCACAAATATGCACACAAATGAATGCAACTTAGTTATCTAACCGTTTAAATGTTTTAATATTTATTTTAATGGTTATATTTTCTTTTTATTAGCGCGACTGTTGCTTTTTATCAGGTTAACAACAAGGTGTACAAGTGTAATTTCTGCCTTTATTTTATTTTTGTGGGTTTTTTGTTTTAAAAGGTTTTTAAAAAGTAGTGGATAATAATAAAAATAAAAAAAAATATATCCTTCGCAGGTCATTGAAATGGTTATATTAATAATACAAATAATCTTTTAATTTTTGTCAGGTAGCGAGTAAACATGGAGCATAGACTAAAAGAGGGCTCCCAGAGCCACCATAGATTCCAATGTCTGGAGGAGAACGAGGCGACCCGCATCCCCGCGCCCTCCCGCGCCTTCCGGCGCACGCGCTCACTGCGCCTGCGCGGCGAGCGCTGTCAGACGCGCTGTCAGCCGGGCTGTCGGGGGCTGTCGCCGCGGAGCCCCGAACAAGGGCCCTTCCCCTCAATCACGGAGTCGAAGGAGAGTCTCGGGGACTCCGGCGTGGGCAATGGGGACCTCCAGCACAGAGACAGGGGCTTTGTAAGTACAGCACGCCACTTCATTGCCTAGTTACATATTATTACAGAAACAAATCGATGGCATGTTTGTCGTTCATTAATTAATTAATTAATTATGTGATGGTTCTTCCCGTGTCCATATTATGTCGATGTTAATAATTCAATATTTCAGCTTTATCGTTTTCCAAAGGTACAATTTTTATACATAAGAAAGACCTAGATACATGTTTTTTTAATATATAAAAAACTAAAAATTAAGCAATAGATTAAAAGGCGATTAATAGCTTAACAATTTATAAATAAATCGAATATTTAAAAATAAAATAATAGTTTAATACTAAAGCTACTAACTCCACTGCTTTTAATTTAAACTAAAAGGAATAAATATATAAAATAATGACTTAATTTATGTACAAAAGTAACTATAAACTAAATATATATGCAAGTTGTTATGTTGTTATTGTTTTAAAGGTGCGTTGTATGATTATTATAAGAAGTACAAAGTTGCTTTTATTAGATAAATTGAAGTTACAATTCGTACAAGCCATGAGGTTAAATTTTGAAAATATGATTCATATATAAATGGTGATTTATAAAGACCTTACCTACGGCTGACTTCCTATACTTTAAGAGTTAATTTTAATAAATATGTATAATTATTAAGTAAAAAAAAAAATTTATTACATTGCATGCAAAAATATAAATATAGGTAATTATGCGTTGATAAAAGTACTGCTAATAAATTGACAAAATTCATTTAATTTCGGCAAGGATGCTATCAGGCTACTTAATAACTGAAAGACACAACTAAAATTAAACAAAATTGACAAAGGCTTATATTTTTTATTTACAGAAATTTTATTCTTGACCGGTATGTTTAAAGCGGGGTCGCCATTTTACTTTCTACTTAATGGTAAAATAATGCCGTGAGAACATCCACGTCGACATCTCGGGGGAGATATTTTTCTCCCTTCTCCCCAGACAAAGTACCTACCCGAAAGAAGCACTGCCTAGGACATTTAAGTGACATTTAATATGACTCTTACCGCCATAAATAGCAGAACTGACACGCCGTGTACAAAACATAATATTTATGCAATAAATAATATTACAATGTAAAATTAAATCATATCTACATAGAAGTTGTGATTCTGAGAAGGCACAGCACTATTTTAGCCGTCGCGTCGGTTTATAAGCAACTAATGTTAATGTTTAATACCCTCTTTGCGTTTCCGTGTGAAGTAATTATATTATATAGTGACTTTTTACTTTCTACAAAAGTATACCCGCAATTTCAATAGCTCTGAAATGAGATTTCGCACTGATTCTCGTGTGATTGCCACTGGCGTCGGATTTCAAATCTATTAGGCAATATCTTTGATCTTTCTAACGTTAGTTTTTACTCTCAATGATAAGTAAAAAGTATTGTAAGAGTAAAAGAAATCGGCCTCGACATTTCACTACGGTATCAAAAGTCAAATTGGTAAAAGTTTATTGAATTTGTTTAAATTGTAAAATAAAATGTGTTTTTTATTTTATTTATAAGCGCCCTATGATTGATTAGATTTTGAGCCAACTAAGTCCAAACTTTGTTATATATATATATAATTCAACCTAATTACATTTGATGGTATTATTTTAATAGCAGCAAATCGCCTGATCACATACTTTTTAACAATTAGAAAAGTTTTATTGTTTCATAATATATGACTGGATATAATAACAAATATCAAAATAATTTTTGAGTTTAAAAATGCACTTTTAAATTTTTTGTATTCCTTTTTTTATTGTAAAATGTTATATATATCTAATATGAATTCAACAAAAAATATTATTAAAAGATAAGTAACACCGATCAAACTACGTTCGTGGAAAATGTGATTAGGAAGAAGGAATTACGTACGAGGTTGATGGAAATGTTAAAAAGGTATTAGGCACATATTAGGGGGTATATCGCTCAGAAAATTATTTAATCAAAAATAAAAACATTCGGCTTAATTATATTCAAAATATTATGTTACTTTAATAACGGCAAATCACCTCCAGTTTGAAGTATAGAATGACCCCGTAAAAAGATTACATGAGAAAAAGTTCAGCCTGTATATATATAGAAAATGTGTTGTGTTGGATATGTGTGTGTGTGTGTGTGTGTGAGTAAGAGAGAGGTATTGTTCACCATTGAATTAATTATATTTAGTGAATTAATTAATACGTTGTCACTCAGTACTCCGTATGGTTGGGCGATTTCATATTTATGTATCGAAGTTTCATTGCGTTACTTCTAGTGTAAGGTAGATAAAATCGAAAACAATAAAATTCCTAATCAATTACGTTTAACATTTAAAAATTTAAAATAAACTTAATAAACTTATAAAATAAATCTAAAGCCAAAAAATATATTTGAATACCAAAAACTTGTTATTGATAGAAAACGATGAAAAACCCGATCCGCCAAAACGTTGAAGTCGACAGACATTGTTTATACTGAAGTTGTGATCGGTATTTTTATTGTCTTTAAGTACTAACAATAAAAAGTATTACTATGTTGTATTATTAAATTATTTTTTAGATATCGTTACATAAATGTTTTTAATAATATAATGCTTACACTGCGAAGAATACATAACATATTTTTTATCTACATAACATGTTGATGGTTATGTTATGTATTATATTGCATAATTGTTAGGAAAATCTCCAAGACACAAACAGATCGGAATCTTTCTGCTCAATTTTGCTTTCTAAATACATCGAGAAAACTCCAAAACAATCGCTGTTAGTCATCATCTGATTTTTTACCGCGAGAAATTCGGTCGCTCTTGAAAAGTACACATTCGGCCGTTCGCTCTGCGTGTCACTCTCTCCGAATGCAACGCGACTTGGACCAATGACCCGAGTGACCCCTTCTCGTTTGGTGTGTGTGACCCAGCCGCTCGAAAATATATCAGCCCGTATTAACAAAAGCGCAATATGGAGCATAAACAATTGCATAGCGCGTTTTCATACAAACAATACAAATTGTTATTTTAATGACATTCACATTAACTTACATTTTTTTTTAAACTTTATTCAAACTAAATTATGGGCATCAAGACGAGTATTTTCGGTGAGATGTCGACGTAGATGTTCTCACGCCATTATTTTACCATTAAGTAGAAAGTAAAAATTGGTAATGCAAGATTTTTTACGCCAATTTAGGTTATTACCGTCATTACCAATAGGTATAATCCAAATAATGCGCATATATACAACACAAGCGAAAAATAGGCTAACGAGACAGTTTACGGCGCATTTTTAACAGACTTTGTGTATGAACTTTGTGTACTTTGTGTATGAAATAAACAGAGCAGTTTTAATAAGTTCCCAAATATTAAAATCAATAAAACCTTTACACACTAAAACCTCTTTCTATATACATAGTTTAGATACTTTTTTAAACGGCTAAGCGCATAATATTTTTTAAAGTTTATTATGAGGTTGCTCTATACCTGTATATTTTTTTGAATAATTTCTTTATTAGAATTTATGTAATTCTATCCATGAATATATTTTACATATAAATTGCATAATTAGTGCGAAATGGTTAATTATGAGCTGAATTCCACTCTCACTTTGGTTAGATCAGGCCCAATTTCTAGATTACAATACATATTATAAAACACGCTAATATGCGTTTGAGAGACGATCAGGTTGTGCAAACAGGTTTGACTAACTCACTAGAAACCTCCCGGTTCCAAAACCTACTCATACGTAGTAGGAATCAAGGAAAAGTTTCCTTATTGAAAAAAAATCACTAGTTACATAATTTACACAAAGCCTTAGGATATTTAAAATTAGGCCATACATAAATTACATCGAATAAATAATTTTCCGATAGTGAAATATACCTATTTTCCATTCTATAAAATTTATGTAAAAATAATGTCAAATTTTCATATGTAATGGCGTATATCAATGCAAAAAAACATAGAGATGCTTTATTAATCAACAAATTCTTTGTATAATTTTATATAACCGTAGTTTTATCTATTTATTTATTTATTGTTTTCCATATTAAAAAGATACATGTAAAATAAACGTTTTTCTCCATAAAATATAAATAAATGCAATCGTAAGTACAATAATTGTAAAGAAATTTATTTTAAATGGAATTTACTATCTAACTGGGTGGTTACCTGTTCTAATTTAAATTACGTAAATTAAATAGAATATTAGAGATGGATTTAAAAAGACTATACTATATGTCCTGTCTAAATAATATAGTAATAAAACAGAGAAAAATTACACTAAGTTGCATGTAATATTGGTTTTCCGAAATAATTTATTGGAAGTGTATGAATTTGTATTAACGATTGACCAAAACATCTGAAAATCAACTAACGGCTAAAAACTAAATTCAACCGAAGCGATTATAACAAACCGTTGCCATAGCTTTACGAAATGCTGACTTATTGGTGCGGAACCAATTGTTTTTCTTCGCCATTTTGTCTATTGTAAGATGGAATTGAACATTTTTTTCTTTTGCCTAGCAATATTATCGTAAGATATTGTAACACGAATGTCATTGAACCCGCTATGGGCTTGTAAATGAGCTTAAAAGTTGTCACACATATTTTTCCTATTTTAGCGTATGAATTTATTTGGAAAACTATGTTGGGACTCGCGGTAGGATGTGCACGTCCGTGAACACTGACTGGCTCGTCGCGTATTCCACTGACATATCCGGATCAAATCAAAACTCACTCCACCTAATGTCTCGTTACTTATAAAAACAAATATAATTATAAAAAAAAACGAACACCTTTAATTAAGTTTTTCAATCAGTGTGTTTGCGTACGAGCACATCAGACAATGGCGAACCGACATTCCGTGCCATAGACACATGCTAATTTGCGTGACCGTTTGTCTCTGGGGACTTGGCTTTCACGGCAACTGCGCCGGAACACGACTTTGGACAGTAATGCAATTAACCTCATTTCGGTTGATAATTGCACCATGGGAGAACTGCTTACACGAAAACTATCATTTCAGAGATCCTGGTGTCCAAGGGTGTGACAGGCTCGCCTTATTGCTCTATCATTTACAGGCTGATTCAGGAGTTAGAGAAGGGCGGGCTTACACGTGTGTCAAGTACAGGCATCCCCGATAAAAAATCCAGCTAATTGGCCCAGAGATTTCAAACTTGACTTGTATTTATTTCATATCAAAATTCATCGCGGTTTCCTAGAAAATAAATGCATACTTTACGTGATAATAATAAACCGTTTGTTGTGATGCGACGTTGGTGAATAACCCGTAGCAAAACGAGATATAACTATAAGGAATTCACACCAACGCTTTAATAAATTAAGAAAAACATAAACAGCCCCTTAAATCCTCGGGAATGGTCTTGGGACAGCCTGTATAACGAATTAAAGGGGATTTTTTCCGACCTACTAAAAAAAACGGTATTTCGGATGCAAAAATGATCATTTTCAGTCTTCAAGGAATATAAATCCGAATTCGTCCTTTAAAACTGTTATTTCTAAACGTAGTTGCTATAGGTACATAATCGAAAAGGTTTGAGGTTCAGCTATCCTCAAACTGTATTTCCGGTAGTGTATTGAGTATCATGTCCCGTTCACGTCACCAATTCACCATATCACACCAGAGCAGATTCGCGTCCATAAAAATAATATTTGTATTAGTATGTTATTAAAATCATCCTGCCTAGTGAAGTGATTATAATCCAATTACGCTAAAAAAATAATTTATCCGTAAATATTTGTAAAATATAATGTATTTATGGATAAATAAAATATAAATAAGAATAGGTACTATAATAATATACAAGAATAGTTGCCACCACTGGCTTTGTGAATCTTCCGTCTACTTTATAATAGATCTTGATCTTGATAGACTTTGAACTGGTCTAATCCGCATTTTTCGCTCTTTTTAGCCGGCTACTATGCATAACTCCCCCAAAGCAGTTGTCTCTCCTTACGAATAACACACCAAACGACCGTGTCGAACTGAAAACGCGTCGTGTGGATGATTTCCGAAACGTCGTAATTTTCCTACAAACAATTTTCATTAATCGAAATCGGCGATTTATACCTATAATCGATTAAAATTAGTTTCTTAGATACTTTCCGTGTCCGAAACGATAAACTCCGAGTTGGCTATAAATTTGCAACGCTTGTCGCGATATTTCCTAGGTCATACATAACCTAAACTGTACACATTTCCTGGTATTTCGAGAATTCAAATTGAAAATTCTTTGTTTTTAGTATTAATAATTGAACTATAAATACAATTAAATAGGTAACCTTAGATATATTCGGAATGCATCTCGATTAAATTACAAATATTTTATACATCCGGATGGCATCATCGCAATTAGACAGCAATAAACATAAGTTTTGGTTGCATTTTCGCGGCTTGCGCAATTGGGACTATGACGCGTGACTAATGGTTGCTTATTTTTTTATTTTCGCGAACGAAACAATTTTAACGAGCCGCCATTTTAAAAACACACCTACCTGCTCTTAAGTAGTGGCGTGCGCTCGCGATCCGAGCAGATTAAATAGCTAGCGTAAATAATAACACATGCCTACTATGATAGTCGCCATAGACAACATGTAAATGTTTATCTCGACGTGAAAATATTCACTGTCGCCATTTGCTGTCACGGTATGTGTGTAATGTATGTAGTATTTTTTGGTTGTTTCAGCAATGTGTGGAATTATGGATAAATATTTTTAATGAGTATTTTATTAATATTCGGCTCCACGATATCTCTATCTCTATAATTCTCTATAATACGATATCTCTATCTCATATATTTAGTTTATTCATCAAATTTACAATTCCTTCCTTTTATGTACCAGCCAAACCCAAGGCTTATCTGCTGGATACCAGGTGTGTAAAATACAGATATTATTAATTTTGAAGTAAGTTCAGATTATTTTTTTCTGTATTTTACACGTCCTTTACATATTCACATACATTGAGATACATTTTTAAATCTTAGTAATTTATTACTTATAATAATATTTATTACAAATAATAAGTATACTTATAATACATTTTAAAATAATAATTAACACGCTAAGTCAATTTACTACAAACAATTAATGAGACTGTTTTTGTGCGATTTCATAGCAAATATTTCTAACTTCATATTTATTTTTTTAGATTTAATATTACTTTTAATTAAAGATCTCGGAAAATTATAAAAAAAGAATGGTACATTGACCTGCAACGCTCGTTTACCGTAAACATTTTTAAATGCAGGTATAAACAACATTTCATTTTGTATTTGCCGGGTACTATATGTATGTTGAACGAGTGTTTTGAACTTGCTCAATAATGCTCAGTATATATGAATTATTCTACATATATTGAATTAAACAAAACGCCAAAATATGACACATAAATCAGTGTTTTTTTACAAAGTCCTTCACAAAAAAACTTCCGATCGTAGTAGAGAACCTTACAATATTCTGCAACCAGTAACTGTTTGTTGGTGGGATCTTTAAAGAAATCAGTCCACTAAATTGGGAGCTTGTTCCTTTCTTCACATTTTCTCCTAACACCCTTACCTCACTTTGCTCTTATATTAAGTAAGCCATAAGTAAGTACCGAAAGTATCAAAATTTTGCATTAATGCCGGGGTTGAAAAATTTCGAAAATTCCCCGGGATGCAAACCCTAGTAGATATATATATATTATTGAAAAAAATATATAGTCTGATACATTGCGAATTGAAATTGCGAATTTATATTCCCTTGCCCTAAATATGCATACCTAGACACATAGTATGTGATTTAGAAGCAGAGTTATTATTTGAGTTATTTTTATATCAGCTGTTGTTCCCTGAAATAAATAAATAAATAATATAGCTATATTTCAAAATG
Organism: Neomicropteryx cornuta; assembly: GCA_020383195.1. Classification (NCBI taxonomy): domain Eukaryota; kingdom Metazoa; phylum Arthropoda; class Insecta; order Lepidoptera; family Micropterigidae; genus Neomicropteryx; species Neomicropteryx cornuta. The sequence continues at coordinate 2,013,362 of JAHKQU010000030.1, forward strand.
GCTGCTATAAAATCCAAGATGGACGCCGGAGTTGGTTCCTATCAAAAATTGAAAGCAGTACCTGGAAAAAAATTGTCACACGCCTAGCTGACTGCATCAAAACCATAGGTAGATTTTATGTTTGTAAACATACTTTGTAATTAAAAGTGTATTGTTTACAAAAATATTGACGTCACCTCTGTTACAACTTCTATGTATAGCCTTGTGGCCATTCAACCTTTGCTGGAGGCCAAGTATCTTTTTATACTGTTTAAAGAATGACCTTTCTAATGTAATTTGATGGCCTCGGTAATTAATTAGTACGCGGTGCATACTTCCTGCAAGCAAGACGAGCCTCCAGGCCCATTACGTTTTTTTTTAATAAATTTTGAGTATTTATTTAATAATTTATGATCCATGGTCGCTTCATCCGCGTACAATGTTTTTGGAGGTTCCATCACCCCCGAGTACCTAGTATGAGGTATTTTATTTTTCGAATGTCGCTAGGATGTCGTTTCTGGTATGGTTTTCAATGCGTTTTTACCACTTTCTATAGTTTTGCCAAGTCTGTGATAGCTTCGAGTTAGACCTGTTTTTGGCGGTGATGATGCCTATGTTTAACACCATCACACTGAAAAACATATCGATTTTATACAATACAATATACAATACATACAATCTTTGTTGACACACTTAACAAAACATTCTCGTATCCTATACCAAACAATCTCGTAGATGCAGCATTCGAATGAAAAGTTGTGTACAAGTTACAATACTGTTTCGTTAAGTCTACCAAACAATCGGTAGACGTGCTTTCAAATGAAAAGTTGACCAAACGTTGTTTGCGACTACTAAAAACATTAGTAACGGTAACCAAATAGTCTGTTATGGTTACAACACTCGTTCGTTTGTGCGTACAAAATAACTTTAACCAGAATCGAACTGTAAACGGTTAGCTGTCACTATATCTACAGGAATTTCTTGTAGAGCATACAGGATTTGTTCTCAGTGCAGATAATTTGCTATATTACTGGAATACATGAAAGTTCACAAGTTGTGGCACTACTTGGAATATATGATTGTAGGTATTAAAATAGAGTAATATGTCCATTCTGGGAACATTCTTCAGTCAGTTAGTAAAAAATATATTCAAAATTAATCTATTGAAATTAATGGAACACAACATGTACTTAAAATATCCCAGAAATAAAGTATATTATTGATTAGCAGATGTTACATTTTACAAATGGTATATTTTTGCGATTATTTTGACCGATTTTGCTATATAGTGACCCTCTATCTTTGTATATAATAGGTACTAACAACTTTACTCTTTTTTGGCGCTAAATACGAGTATGTTTGAAGTGTGTTTGGAACACATAAACATTTCGAGAAAAAAAGATCGAAAAAGTATGTCAACTAATTTGTTTTCCCTGGATTCTACACTTTTAATACTACCACTATAATTCCATATACACGGTCAAATATGTAGATATCATATACAATTGTATACAGTCAATGAAATCTAGAAAAAGTTGCTAATATATAAATAATTTTCTTTGTAATATATCGTTTTGATATGCATGTGTTTGTTTCTCATTGAATTAATGAATAATTTGTAAGTTTTTTTATATTCTGTAGATCCCCACAGCTATTACATGAGCTCTTTAAGTCAAATATTTTGTAATGAGCACGTATCTAATAAGCCTTTTTTTATTTCCAGTCCCTCAACCTTAACGCGGCATCGAAGACGAAGAGCCAAAGAAGTCCCAAGGATTGCCATCACGGAAGCGATTTCTCTCATCTGACCATCCACCATGTCGACCCGCACACGCCGCCGGGATCGCCGGAGGATCTGGGAGACGACGTCGAGTCCCTCCACAGCTACAGCAGCACTGCAACCGCAGCATCGTGCGACGGCGCCTACGCGGCAAGAAACGGGACCACCTTCAGCGGCAGAAGCATGAAGTACGTCCTACACTGCTCGACGCACGCCGGCCTGTCCGGAGACGATTACTTGACGCCAACGCAGCGCGCGCAGAGGCAGATCAGGCGCCTCAAGATGCTGCTGATGCAAGCGAAGAAAGACCTAGATTTGAAGGACAGCGACATATTCCGTTTGACGAAGGAGGTTGTGGAGTTGAGATTGTACAAAGCGTCGATTAGTTCTCCTGATGATAAATCGAATTCGAGCGAAGCTGTGACGGTGAGGGAAAATACCGGAGATGACATGCAAAGTCCTGACTCTCCGAACGTTGCCGACCTTACGGACGACGGACCGTCGGTTTCGAAATACAAGAGTAGGGTATCCAGCAGTCCGTCGCACGAAATGCAGAGTTCCTATGCTGATTCCGGCCATTTTGAAGATATGACTAACTCATCCGTTCATTCCAAAGACTCGTTGCATATTCAGATGCACGATAAGGCCTGTTCGACGGATCCTTACGATAAGGAAGAAGATAGAATTAGGCTTATTCATTTATACGAACAGAAATTGGAGGCGTTGTCGAGGAAGCACATCGACGAGAGCCAGGACATGAAGAGATCCCATAACGACAAGGTCGAGGCGCTGCTGCAGAAGCTGTCCGACGTGAACACGCGCTATTGCGAGCTGGTGCCGGACTGCGAGCACGCCAAGGAGAGGATAAGGGAGTTGGAGAAGCAGCTGGAAGAGGTCAGCAAACAACTCGCCAGGGAGGAGGAGAAGCATCATCGGATGTACATTCAGATGTATAACAAGGGCCAGGAGGCTGCCAGATTTGAGCATGGAGATGAGGTGAGAATAATTATTTCATAAGTACAGTACATGCACAACTAACTACTTAGATAGGGGGTCAAAATAGTCACGCCCGCGATGCACCTAAATGCACCACCACTCGGTGTCCATCTTTATAACCTGTGGAATGTGCAGGCCGGGCAATGGGTAATAATAGGCAAGCGAAGCGACTGTGAATGAACGCGAAACAGTCACTGCTAGGACATTTAAGGCGCCACCAGTCCCTAAAACGTGTTTTGTAACGTATTTTGGTGCATTTTGTTGAAGTTATTCCCAACAAATGGCTAAAACTAAAAATACCACAATATTAAACATATATTAATTTAGTCCTTTGCTTAAAAAAAAACCGAAATCCACCTTATTATAGTAATGAAAATAAATAAATAAGAAAGTGTTGTTTTTTTCTTGCAACGAAAGCCTACTCTTTCAAATCACAAGGACAAATGCATCCCGGGGCGCCTTAGCGTACGATTGGACCCCAACACAAATTTGCTCTTTTAATTTGTTTTCTTATGCTGATAAAGTAGCCATTGCTGATAGCCTTATCAAAAGATCATAAAGCCAGTGAGTCACAAAGTTGCCTAAAATTAGGTAAGTAGCGTCTTTCTACATAACTCTCTTCGGAAAAATGGCTCTTTCGGAAGGAAAGTTTGTTTAGTGATTGCTGTCTAGTTTATACTTAAATTCATAAAGATCATAACATCTCATCCATGCGAACATAGTTATTTTGAGAATCGCGTTTATCTGGTTTCGAGAAATTGTCTCGTTACAAATATCTTCACATATGGGCCACACACCGTCAAAATGGACCTGATGTTACGGAGATCATAAAGGTCAACCCTTAACAACAAACCTTTTTTAATTTTCATCAAATATTTGGCTCATCGCAAAATGGCTCGTTCATATTTTTTGCTGTGACTTAGGGAAGTGATGTCCATCTATCTATTTTAACTCAGATCATAAAATCTAGGTTTTATGAACTGTATAAAAAGGCTATAAACAGTGGGTGGTCTATCAATATACAAAAATCAAAAGAGCTATATATTTCTTTAATTTGCGTGGTTTCGTTGGCCTATGCTATGAGCCAGCTTCAGTAACGCGGGTTGATTTAAGCGGTGTCTCATTATAACCCGCACGCCATTATAAATTTAATTATTTTGCTACTCAGCGCAGACACGTACTCAAAGGTATAAAAAAATAAATTGTATAATTTTAGGAGGCGAATTCTACGTTAGTATCGCCGAGTCGTATTTCTGTGACAGACCTTCTTCACCAGCTAGAAGTAACGCAGCAGGAACTCGACAATATTCGGGTAAGTCTCGTAAAACATTTTCATATTAAAAAAAAAAACAAACTCATGCGAATACTCAGCTTTTTCGTAAACAATATAAAATCGGATATAACATTAATTTGCATGGGTGTTTGATTACATTAAATCTACGAAACGATAATACTCTTAAAATTAGTTTGATCTGTACTGGTAAATCATCTGTAGGTTTATTAATATACCATTTTGTAAAAATGCCCCGTTATGGGTTTACGGTAAAAACCGTGGCTATTTATTATGTAACAGTTACCATTATTTTAATAGTTATTAGGTTGAAATTATACACGTATTTTGCACTGTTAGTTTGAAATTATAAATACTAATTTTCATTACTACCATTGCTCGTAATTTCACAGATACGACGAGTTCATTCTTGTGTGCGCATTTTCTATATATTTATTTTGAGATATTTCGTTTGGCTCGGCACTCGACAGATTGCTAGAAGATGTGGAGTTACAACATATCGTACCATATCACCATACCGTATGTACCATGTCGTATATTTAAATATACGATATGGTACAAATATCAGAAAATCGACGCAGTATATATTTTTAGGGTAATCCTTTATCTTATCTCAAAGGCCTGTCATCGTATCATACAGACATGTTCGCCGGTAGGTCATAATTTTGAAAACCCCACAGCCAGATGCTCCAAAATCACTTATGTCCATTTCCTAATCCGTCACAAAACTCTTTTAGTACCAACCTTCTAGACATTATAGAGGGTTCCAAGACCGTTTCCCATAAAAATACAGCCCATTGGCCCCTGCGATTTCAAACATGATCTGTTTTGACCTCATATCAAAATTCATCATGGTCAAACAAATCACGTTTGAAATCGCAGGGCCAATAAGGTGGATTTTTTATCGGGAACGATCTTGGAACAGGGTGTAAATAATTTAAACATTGGTTTGCGATGGGGTTTTTTATTAGAAGTGCAAACAAATTTGGTTAATTGAACTCCATAAATGTCAACTTCCTCTGAAACAGAGTTTAATTCGTCGATCGCTTTTCCAAACGGGCAATGTTTGCATAGCGTAAATCTCTCACTGTTTTCCATTGTCACCTGTCAGACAAATCCCATCGTATTCTTAGCGAAGTCGACGTCTGAAATGTCCATTTTCACCCCATTTGGCAGTTCTATGTTAAAAGGCTGAAATATTATCATTTTCCTAATTTTTTATTTAAAAAAGTATCTTATAAAAATAATATAATAATATTTAGCCTCTGAAAGCTTTTATTTTTTACCTAATAGTTATTTTTTTCTGCCCAAATTTACAACGCTCCGACTTCAGGCCTTTTAACACGGAGTGCCGTAGATTAACTCGTTTTAAAATTAGTCCAAGACTCGCCTAAGATCTGTCTTGGAGAAAAACCGTCGCCTGGGGTGCATTGGGAGTAACTTTTCTGGATGCATTTGATCTGACGTTAGTGTTTTGCAGGACTTAAATTACTCGCCGGAGCGCCTCACGACAAAATCTCAAATATTGCTAAGCGCGAAGGAGGCTGTTTCTCTGTGGGTCCTAGGTGCTCGAAAGGTTGGCACAAACAACATAAACCCTACAATTTCTTTACTACCTCCTAAAAACGTAGCACTACTAACATTTTCACTTGTTTTCTGTAGCACTTAATCTATTAACATTATTTTGCACAATTTATACTATTTTTACTATTGGCGTAGTTTGTTGTAATTACATATTATTTTAGTGGCATGTTAACCTGTACATTTTGAGAGCATGACTCATTATAATTGCATACGGAGAATCCACGTGAAAAAAAGTGTCATTGTGAAATAACCATCATTTTTTTTATATTTATTCTATTTTTCCTAACCATAAATAATAACTTCACAGGCACTTTTTACAACTAACTTTCTATTGGTTGGAGATTTTGGCATTTCGTTTATGTGTATACCTATATATACTTTCTATTATTTATTATAATTTGGCAAATTAACATGTGTTGGAAACAGCCTCTTTACGTTTTGTTTATTTGTCATTTGTTTAATTTTTATCATTTTTTATTTAATTATAACACGCTTAGTAAACGGTTGGTAATAATGTAAATATTCCATATCACATTTGTAGTCATTGGCAAACAAATACATGTAAATGTATGTCTAATACAAGGTGCCTTGGTTCGATAGGACTGGCTCTACGATTCCTCGTCGAAACGGTCCAATTCTTCAGCATTACCCAGCTTTGAAGATATTCTAACTTCAAGCAAAAATAAAAATATCTACTCCACCATGCCCATCAAACTCGACCACTTTTATATGTTAGTTGGACGTTCTGGTACAAAAAGATTCTCCTAATAAATACTCATAGATAATACTTTTTTGAGAGGCTTTTTTGTATAAACATATACACAGACGTAAAACAACTATGCATATACAAGTGTATATATAGGCTTAAATTGGTATAACGAACTTCCAATTGAAAAGATACCTCAATTCAAGAAAGTTATTAAAACGTATTTACTAAATAAAAGCCTTTATAACTACAGAGAGCTGAGTGATATTTAATTCTGGAAAATAAATTATAAGTTATATACATACAATTAGTAATTAAAAATATTTTAAAAATGTAAAGCCAATCCTATGTATTAAGTTACTCAATTCAAAATATAGTTGACACCACAGATTTGCAGTTCGGAATAAGCGAGAGGTTCAGCGAAAAAGGCCAAAATAGTCTATAACAACTTTTGAGTAAAGAAAGCAAAAAAAAAGTTATAATATATAAGTGGCACAGTGGCACAAGTGACCAAAGACACGTTGGTCTAATAATATTGCATATAATATTACAATACCAAAACTATTTTAGTGTCGCCATCTATGATTTTGCGAGAAAATGAAATTTGGGCCATTCTGGCTGCAAGAATATAATTTTATTATCGTGATTTTTGCAAAAAACTTAAAATGTCGTAGGGGCCATTCTGGTTCTGGGGTAAATGAATCAATAAAACATAAGTTAAAAAATTTATTGTGACAATTGCATAAAATATGAGAATATGTTTACTGATGATTAATGTTTTTTTGTTTTAAGCGGTGGTTGCCTGACTTCTGTAAGCTAGCCGGTTCCTCGGAAACCTTCACAATATCATTGTTTATAATAATTGGCTACAATATTATATGTTTTATTGTGTGCATGGTAGAAAATTATCATAATTAATATTTTTTATTTCATGTAAATAAAATATTATTTTTATCACGTGCGTTGTAATGTGTAGGTTAATAGTTTCTAGATAGATACGTTTTTTAATGTGGTCAATTAATTTAGAACTGGGCAATTTGAAGATCGCTTTATTAAAAATCTCAAAAAATGTTACTCTGAATTCTGTCTCCACTAAGTGGTTCGACTGACACAGTTTTTAATAGAAATGGCGATATTCAGTTTTGACAAATTTCACAAGAAAATATGACTTAATTTAAATACCTACGTTTTATTTATTAACATAACAAATCTACTACTATGTGAAAGGTTGCTTGGTTGTGAAAGGTATGTCTAGCCTACAATTAGGATTTATTGATTTGCTTTTATTTAGCTTGCAATGTTTGTCAAATCTTGCAAGCTAAATTAACCACTTTTTATCCTACGGAGTTTAAATTTGACATGTTGTTTCAGTTCCGATGACACTAAATTTATTGAAATATTATGTGATTTTTAAAATTGTTAAAAAGTTACCGAAAAATGGTAACAGATAACAGTGAATAGGTCGTAAACTACCGCGTTTATTATTTCACGAATATAATTCATCGGCATCAATTATTGCCATTTGGAACAATTAAATGATTTGCTCTAGAGTTTTACCTGGAGTTTGCAAAACTTTAGATCTTTTTTTTTAGAAAAGTTTATTCAAAGCTGGCAATATTGCTTTTGTTATTCGCTTGCCTATTTATATATAACACATTGTTCCTGAAGTTTTCGATACTTACTATTTTCATTATTGAAAACAAATATAATTGCTATGATTTTATTACCCTAGTGGTGGAAATTATAATATTATATTTTACCGAAATCATTTCTCACATATTCATTTTAATTCACTTACGGCATCTTTTAACCTGGTAGTGCTCTAAAAAATAGAGGACTATCATTAAAAATTATTTATTTAATATTAAGTATTTAGTAACTTTACTGAAAAAAGGGTTCATAATATTCAATTTCCCGAAATATTGTAATTATCTCCCGTTCAGATGCACATTTATTTCCTTAAGATATTTCCCAAGATTGGCACCAATTTAGATTGGTAGCAATTGTAGTACTCTACTAGAGCTTTCAAATGAGATAAGTGTTTTCAGTGGCTGCTCTTTGTCCACCAAACTTTATAGAAATTTGCCCATTCCCCTTGATTTATTTTATAATCAGCTATAGCTATCTAGCTGCATGTTTTTAACAATTTATCCTAATAATCTCTTTTTTTATAAGTTTGGTAAAAATGATACAATTTCATCAAATTTTGCAGATCTAAAATAAATTGTAATCATACAAATTACTAACACTTATTTTTTTCTATTAAGGCGATGTACCGTCGCATTGTTGAAGCGCAGCAGAAGGGCTCGAAGAGCAGCGTCGATCCCGAGATCACCCTCCAGTTCCTCAAGTCGGCCATCTACTACTTTCTGACGGATCCGGTCAACCACCAGAATCATTTGAATGCAATCGAGAGTATTCTGGGATTCAGCGAAGCCGAGCGGAGGGTCATACAGAGGGCACGCAACTCATAAAACGTCTGTCAAAGACTAAATCGAATCAGGATTTAAAACCTTCATGAACGTGATCTCTTCTTTACCTTGAAAGTGGTCTTAACGGCTTGTAGAAAGAGAAACTCATCTTCATGAAATCCACTGTGGCTCTGTAGTTTTATTTTCTCGATTCTTCTAAAGTTTTGTTACATGTATGGAAAAATACAAACATTTCGAGGCTCTTCACTTTTAGACAAAAGTATGAATTTACGTTTTTAATTTTAGATAATTGAGATAAAATGATATCCAGTAGATTTTTTCTTCTACATCTACAAGAAAGATCACAACACTACAATTGTATGGAGAAATGACCGGGAACAACCACAAAGTTGTGAATAAATTGTAAAAAAAAAGGTCTAGATATTCAATGTTTTCGTGACACTCAGTACATTCACGAAAAAAAAAAAAACTTAAATCCTGACTCAAGATTGCTAGCAAAACTAAAGTTGATCACATATAACGGGTTAATTAACTATGATTGCAAAATTATTTGCATTAGAGCTAGAATTAATTGAGGACACACAAGGCCGGCCGCATAAGCAGCCACTTTTGGTCGCCACCGATGGCGACCACAAGCTGCGGACTTCCATTTCAATACAATTTGTATTGCCCCACGTAGCGTTCGCCACTTGCCGAGCGAGCCATATTAAAACACTCGTGACGACTAACAGTGACTCTATATATCTGGTCGGCCTAAGAGAGTTATTAAGTTACACTGGTAAATAAACATGGCAAATAATTTTGTGTAAATTTGAAACCTCTGAAGACTACTATTTTTTTGTTTTTTTCATGAAATATTGAGTAAATGCTGTCAGAATAGATAGGACAATGATGCAATATTGGAGTGGCTGTCATGATGCTTAATTGAGCCGACAGTGAGCGTTCGTGTAATGGGCCTAAATGATAATAAAAGTAGATATATTATATTAAAATTGTCTGCATGCATACACATAACGCAGGTACATAAGGATTGATATATTTATTATAAGAAAGACTCATTGTCAATTTTTAAAAATGTTATTTGAGTGACTAAATTGGTATATATTAAATTCAGATAATTTATAAACGTTAAAAAAAAAGGCTTTCGATGAATCATCCCCATCACAAGACATGACAAAGGGCCATAGTCAAACTAGACGACCCCGAAAAGTACTCTGGGGTAGCGTAAATACTTTTAAAATTTTCGATTTATCGAATGAATAAAACAAGTCTGTCAGCAGATTTTAAACTTAAGTTTATCTTTTCACTGGCTATGTGAATTGTGAGGAATATGCATGCCGTATAATTTAATTCCTAGGTTGATGAAAATATTGTTTCAACGTGTAATCCAGATGTCATAAATTCTTGGTTTTATAATTAAAATCATTTTTTGATTTTTTTGAAAATGAAAAAAACATTCCTGTCGAAAGTCGAGATTGTTTAGTATAATAGCAATTTACGTGGTGAACGACATCAATATATTATTTTCTATCCCAAAGAACTACAAGAAAATGGGTGATTACTTTTTGTTCAATCGTTTTTTTTTAAATTCCATTATGGTACAATCTCACCTGCGGTCTGAAACAATTATTGTGCAACGGTGGTGATTTTAATTGGAATATATTACTGAAAAATACGTTCCTATAGTTAGACAAAGCATTATTGCAAAATATCTCATAAACTGAGAAATTACTTCGGGTAAACCTGCTCGGATTGGGCAAGGTAAAAGCGCTATGTGATGTTATTTACTCTCACTCCGCCCTTGAATTTAATTTGAAGAAATTATTTTGAGCAGGGCGTGGGGTACCGACTGTTACATATTATGATAATATATGTATTAAAATAAATGCTTTTATGCTAAAATTTGGATTTAGTAACATTATTTATTCAAAAAATAACCAAAAGTTCTTTGAAAAATAACAATTTACAAATTATTAAATTGTGTGCGTTTTTAAAAAGTGCAGGTATTTAGTGTATTTTAAGTATTTTAATGCACCGTCCAATAGATTGATTAACTATTTGATACATTTATTTTTTAGCTTGCTTCATTTGAATTGTTTTACTATCTTATTTTGATTATAAGACAAAACTTTATTTTATTCTATATTTTCTACATTTCTGGTTTACATATTTCCTGCAAAAATGATTAAAGTTGTGGAAGTTTTTTAGAATGTATCTATAGATAGAAAATATATAAATAAAATATATTATGTTCCAGCAACAATCAAGGTCTCACATACCAAACAGTCACTTTTACAGATCCTCTAATTCCAAAATTATCTACATTCCAGTCACGCATATGAATCAGTTCCTTTAACGGAATACTGAAAATAAAATCTGAAAAATTGCTTTGGACATATGCAAAGATCCTCTCGGTGAAGTTTGGTATGAGACACCTATTTAGATTTTGGAAAGTGATATTTATCTCCCAAAGGTAACTACAACAAATAATGTGAACTTATAAATTGCATCATATAAAAGTCTAAATAAATGTTTACTTGAAAAATATATATATTTTAATTTTGCCGACATTTATGCAACACCTATAGTTACCCTTTCACTCATATGTTTAGGGAGTAGTAATTTTTAGTCTTAAGGTTTAACTAAAAAGATAAAAATCAATTGTAACTCTACTTCTTGAAAAAAACACAATATTATAATGGCGGAATCCTTGTAACTGACCTGTTTTTTAAAAATATGATAAATGGATTTGGTAGGGAGAAAGTGCCTGGTCTAGGATAATATATTATAAAGACTAACTTATATAAATAATATTATAAAGTGAAAAAACTATTTACCTAGAGTGCTAAATTCCCCCTGGAAATAATGGGAATGGCCTCTACAATTTATATTGCTCTAAATTTGAGATGTTAATGTACCACTACCTGAATATTATTTTATTGGCTTAATATATTGAAAATATATAGCCCAGTTTAGTAACAATAAATATAGCTTATATTTTAACAAAATAATTAAAATTAAAAAAAAAAAAAACTTTGTATGAAGAAATATGATAAATATTTCTAAAGTAAAACCGTTGATTATAATTTGTGATTTAGATAGCTTAAATGCTAAGTAGAAATTGGAAATGACCCTTTAGTAACTAATTTTAGTTACTAAAGGGTCATTTCCAATTTCTACTTAGCATTTAAGCTATCTAAATCACAGATGCAGATGCAGATGTCGCACCAATTCTCAAACATTCATAAAACATATATTCTCTAGGTTTATATTGAAAAGTATTATTCGGCGCCATAGGAAAAAATCTCAATTTTTAGTTTTTGATAGCTTTTATTCTTAACTTTAAATTTGATAATCCTACGAGTGTTCACTTCTTCGTATTGAGGATTATACCGTCGTATTTCTGTTGGAACCACTTCATGGCGTCTTCCTTGGTCAGCCGGTGGGGGAAACCAACCTTGCCAGTCTTGCGTCTCCTGTGCGCTACGTTGAAACCTGCCACAAACAAACAGGCCCTTTTGTCATCATCATTTATCTATGCACATTTAACTATATAAAACTAAAGCGTATATGGCAATAGTATGGACTAAGCCTCTTCTAAAAAAATTAAATATTTAGAAAAAAAAAATGTACTTTTAATGTTTATTTTAAAATTAAAAAGGTAACCAAATTAAAAAATCAGAAACATGTAGAAAAAAACACCACACCGTGAGAACTGAACCTCAGCCTCGAACCTTTAGTTCCAATGGATGGAAATCATCAGTAATTCCAGAAGATTAGACACTTTTAAACGTGACAGAATTGCCTAATTAATATTAAAAATTAACCACTTAAATCGCAGATTTTTATTACCACAGTAGCTATCGCAAAATACATAAGATCTGAGGTTCAATTCCTGGTGCAGTGGTGTCTTTTTTCCATTTTCTCAACTGAACATGCAATTTCATTTAAATACTTCAGAACTAAACATCACATAAGTGATATTCGAAATGTCACTCAATTTGAGTATTCCATCTAGTTTTGGAAATAAGTAGATAGAAGTTGCAAATAATGAGTATTAATATTGCATGAATCCTAGGAAGATTGGCCAAGTGAAGCCTCATCCTCCCTCAAATCATGCTTTTTTTTTTAAATCCTGTGATATTGAAAAAGGACCATTATTACGAATGAGATTTGAAGTTAGTGTGTGTTGTTACAGTGAGTTATCAGGAGACGGGCTACTCAATGTTTTTCGTGTCATTGCTATGTTGGAGCAGTTCAAGGATTGGTTATTTCTCTTGCACTTCTAAATGTTGGCATAAATGGTTTATCAACAAAATGACAGCTGTTTAGAAATGATCACTCAATGTTAAAAACCATAGGTGGTAACAACGGCATCGATGTGAAGAGACAAACGAATAAATATTTCAAATTTTTCGGTTTTTACAAAATAAGCTTAATTTTTTATTAAATGATTACTTTATTTACATTATATTATGTAAGTTAATCATTTACAATTACTACATCTATAAAAAAAATGCAGCGGATTAATAACAATCTATGTTTAAAGTGACTGCTTAAGCTATATGTTGCCGCCCGTTCATCGAAGGTCGTTGACCGAATGAAATATCGCACGTTGGGCCGCCACCTGTTTTTTAGTTCCTTATTATTGACAAATAATAACTACAAAACTATGGAAATGCTGTTTTTTTTTATTTATTTATTTAGTAAAACTCGAATTATTTACCACCAAATACATTAAAAACACTTTCAATTCCCTAGCGCACTTTTCACATAAACAATCTAATAATAATAATAATAATAACAAATCAAAACTAATCTATGATAAAAAATCGACGATTAGTCTATGACTTTCATGAATTCAGGTATACGCAACCTTTTAAATATTAATAGAAATGTAGTATTCCGATGACCTACCATATACGGCAATGACAAGAGTGTTTTCCAAAAGCCTTTCCAAAAGGTTTTTACTTTTTTTAAAACATAATGGCCGAGGGCATGAGAGTTTAGGTCAAACAGTAAAAAACTATTGATTTTATAAAATCCTCAAATTACATATGCAGGTTAGGTTAAAGGGTTTTTAGCCAGATGAAACCAAACCTACACAAAATTACACTTTATTTTTAGAGCATTAAGAGTTATAATGAACCAGTTAGATTTTTAGACTTCAAAATTATATTCAAAACTAAACGGAGCAGGGCTTCGGTTCGATTCCCAGGGAAATATTTAAAAAAAAACAGTTTGATTAATTGTAAACAATTATTGATGTGTCAAATCTTTTACTTCCTCGGAATAGGTACATAAAATGAGGAGTGGTTCTGCAAAGCGTATTTCTCAATGCGTTAAAAAAAATGCAAAATGCTTTCAAAACGGTGATCAGTATTGTGATTTGGTTCAATTTGCAGTGGAGGCAGAGTTTTTTCTTAAGACTAGTAGATATAAAATTTGTCAGAGGGTCGGGCATTAGTGTTTTGATTCTCCATAAACATCTTTCGGTTCAGACAATTGAGGTTCTATATAGAAAATAAAATTAATGCACTCACCAGGCCTGCCGAGTACAACGTAGAAATCGAGACCGTAGATACCGATGGCCGGGTCGTATTTGATACCAAGATCGATGTGTTCCTGGATACCGAATCCAAAGTTACCAGTCACCGAGAAGTTTTCCCTCCGCAGCTCGTACTCGCGAACCTTCGGATGAAAATGATACATTTCAGAAAGGTGTTCCTCATGATATTAGATGAAAGCATAACACGGTTTATATCTATTTCAGTGTGAATATTTATCAGCATCTCAGATGACTAAGTCGGGAAAAGAAGACAATATTTAATCACAATTCATCATAACAGTAGAATCCTATCACATTGTTAAGGGTGCGTCTTTCTCAAAGAGCTCTTCTTGAATCACTCTTGTACCGTTGGTTAAACGTGAAAAACAAAATCATTGTATTTTAAAAAATTTAGTTGCCGGTAGTTTTATTTTATAGATTCTTGTATTCAGTTAAAAAGATATAGACGTCTAAACTTTTGGTAAAATGTATAGAGAAATACAGAATTTTGAGGCATTGTAACTTTTAGACAAAGTAATATAATTTTATTATGAGAAACGATATTGGTGAGAATATTTAATGGCACTTTTCTCAATACCGTCAACTGAGTTAAGTAATAAGACACTATTTAAACTAGACGCGTGAGATGTTGTAGTCTGTGTTTAACGCCCTCACATCATAAATACAAGTGCGCTTAACTAGTGGCCTCCCGGCACCGCAAACCATACGATAAAGAGAGGTGACTATTACTAATTTTTCAATTTGTCAGTAAAAATAAAAATTAACTAACAGATCTCATTAGTTTGAGATAATATTCAGCAATATACAACACCCCCCCACCGTACACTGTGTTTAGATATTTTACTAGACTAGATTTTTGTTTTTGCACTACTAATGCCCCCTCCCCCCCCACTGAACAGTATTTTAATTTTTATAAAACGATGGGTGATTTCTAAAGTATGTTGCACGGTCTTTTTATGTTTTCAGGTTATTTGCGAGCAACGTTATTTCGCAAACAGCGACAACTCGCAGAGACAAGTATTTTTACAATTAACAATAGAAATGAAATTTCAAGCCAAATCCTCGGTACTGGAATTTGTGCGGTACGGTTTGTGGGCAAATATACCTTTATATGTATAAATCTTCAAGAAACTGCCATATGGCAGATTGCATTTTTATTTCCTCATTTTTATTTCCTTACATGGTTGCGAAGAGTCCACCGCCACCTATCAAACCAAGCAATGTCACCAGAGCTAGTGGAACATTATTAATAATGTCATCCTTCGTGGCTTAGCTGATAACTCGGTGCCGTGGGCAGTACAGTATGACCGGTGAACTATAAGTAATTAAATGTGCACACGATGTGGCAGTTTCTGTTTACCTTCAATCCCCTTTCGAGGATCTCTTCGGCTTTGGGTCCTCGAACGGTGCAGTGGACGGCAATTTTCTCATTACGTCTGATACCGAAAGACCTGACCGTGTAACGGGCTTTCGAGAATACGGGCTGCTGACCAGTCAACTGTTCCAATACCTGAAGATAATAATATGAAGTGTTTTGAATCGATTAAATAAATATTGAGAATTCTTTCCATGCCTCGTATTGTCCTTCGGATAAAATCAGCCTTAAACTCAAAATAAATTAAGCTAAATAAGCTGCATCTGATTCAATGCAGTTGATTTTGGTTAAATTAATTTAGTAGTTCAGTAGTTCTCGTAACATTTCATGTTATGACATAACGTTTGCACATAATATAATATAGTATTTTCATAATAGAGATATTCATAATATTGTCTATTTATTTGTAAAATATCAAAGAGCTCAAATCATAGATGCACTTCTGCCACATTTGTATGAACTATATGCTATTGATGCTATTCATGTATAAGGGCATCTGCGACATGCATTTTAACTATCAATATAATACTGTTAGCAAAGACGCACAGCAGCGTCAACGGCACCTGTCGTGACAGTATTGATGTGTCGTCATCGCATCACCGAAGTTAGATGTAATATAACTATGAATACGTAGGCATATTACGTTTATTTATATGAACTAATTGAAAGCAGTGTGTCTAATGAGGAAGAAAATATTGTATTCATTATTGAGTAATCTGTCCAGTTAAGTTAAAGTGAACAAAAGTTGCAAACACAGAAATTTTATCTAGCATATAATTGTGGAGTCACAGCACAAATAGCAATGACGTCAAACAAAATAATGCCTTAGAAACAACTCGAAAACACACAATCTCTTACCTTCGCTGCTCTAGTCAGCCTATCTCCAGACTCGCCGACGCAAATGTTCAGGCAAAGCTTCCTAATGTGCAAATTTCTCATAACATTTTTGGAATTATCCTTTGGAGCTTTCTTCTCCTTTTTCGCAGGGGCCGCAGCAACGGGCTGCAAAAGTCAACATAACCTTACAAAAACGTAAACAATATACCCTTTGAATACTCTCCAAAATAATATACAAAAAGTTAACAATAATGAGTGAAGAATGACGTGGACAGTATTTATTTATAATAAAAAATAATACATTTTTATAACCTCGCCACCGACTGACAGCTAGCGTGTATTATGTTATGTTGGATAATTTACTACACTGTAATAATATTAAATATAGTGCTAAACAAGTAAACTGGGATTCGATATAATTTAATGCACACCAAAAATGACATTTCACTGATATCTAATGAAGATATTAGTCGATTCGCATCAATAAGAACAAACCCAGAACTTACCGCCATGTTGAAACAAACGCCAAAAGAAATAGCCACAGAACAAAGCACAGACAACAGACCTTACAGTGACAGCTAGCCTGATAAAAATGTTGACTTGCTTTACATATTTCATTTCCCGAAAAAAAAAAAAATGAAATAAGTGTACACACATGAAGTCATTAATTTAGTCAGTCATTTGCGTCCCATTTATCAGATATCAAATAAATAGGTTTCCAAATATTAAAGTTATGGAATAAAGACATTTGTATGGTTAAAATTTGGAACCATTGTATGCAGGATAGCTATACAAATTTCAATATTAGTAATGATATTAATAATGGGTGTATTATTTTCATTGTATCTGTTCAAATCGATAAATTTTCAATATAGTTTTTTTTAAATATAGATTAGTAATAAAAAACAACGTTTTTCTCTCGTAATTATATACATTCATTGTAATTTGTAAGAATGCGTCGTTATAAAGGATCGTGCCTGATAAAAGACTGGTAAGTTAAATTTAGTCCAGAAAACGGACCAACAAAGTCCAATGCGTTAAAATGAGTGATGTTAGGTTAATTGAAGTGAGTAAGTGATATACGTTTATATCAGAATAAATTTATTTCATTTATCTATTTTTTTAAATTTAAAAAAAATGTATTTTTTTTAACAGATGACTTTATAAGAATATTTTACAACAGAATATTTTACAGGAACACTTTTCTGAAAAGAAGAGTGGACCAATGGAACTTCTCAAGAAATATAAACACTAACAGTAATTTGGTAGCATAACTTTTACTGTATTAGGGAAAACAGTTGGTTTCCTGGCAGTACTAACATAAACATAGACAAGAAAAATGAAGTTGCATCATTTTTATTAGATCTGAATAATAATGTATCCTACCTTATTTTGTGAAATTATATATATTTAAACTAAAATGAAATACCTATTAATTATAATAAAATATAATGAATTTTCTCAATATTTTTACTGTAAAAATAAAACGGCAAAAGCAAAGCACAGTACAAGCGCCATCTTATAAAATTTGATTGACTATTATTAGAAATTTACAATGCAGAGCGCATTAAACGTTATCAGCTTTTTAGCAGAGCGCATTAAACGTTATCAGCTTTTTAGCAAAAACCATTGTAGTAATTGAGTATTAATATTTTGTATGCTTTTCAGGTTTTTCTAAAGATGTCAGAGGTTTCTTTATTTTTTAATATGATCATAGTTCACTCCAACCGTATTCAGATTAAATTGTAGAAATGGAAAAAGTTATTTAGTTTATTCGTTTGATAATAATTCGATATCTGCCTGTAAGATGGTATCAATTTTGAATTTACTACAAGAGTTCAAACATTTGACAAATCGAGGGCAATGATTTTGATTTAGGATACCTACGTAGAAATAAATAATGCCGTTTATATAATATTTACTGATATAATGTTATCTGATTAATTATTTTTATTTGAATAGTATTTTTTTTTATTTTAAATATTAATCAGATTGAACCTTTTTACATATTTCGTATAGTTACTTATCGAAAAGGGTTCAATAAACACAAAATTAAATATATATTTTTTTAAATACATTTTTAACATAAGATCTTAAGAAAAATAATACACCAAGAACAAAATATTTATTTCCAATTTGATTTAGTAACAGATATCATAAGTAAAAAAAACTGGCATAAGCTATATACTCCATGCGTTGGGTATGTCATATTTTAACAAATCGCAATTCACATATTTGGCAGCATTTATTGCCTTGATGCTTTTTACCATGTTTAGGTAGAGAAAAGGCAAAAAATATGTTTGATTGAAAAGTGGTTTACGATTTTAAACACGTTAAGTTAATAGCCAAATCAGAGCTTAATCAAAAAAGAGTAAATTTCAAAACGACACTTCTAAATTACATTTACTTACGAATAAATAAATAATTATCATTTATTACAAACCCTGATTATTATCATCATAGATTATAATCACTGACCATCTTTCCAATTGTTATATTTGGGAAGAATGCTTTTATCCGTAAATGTCATTTCACCATTTTAAAGCCAATATCTTTACTGTTTTTATTTTGCTATCGTTTTTTTGGCGCTTTTTTTTGAATACGCTAAATTAGTCCATTTGGTATGCGCATTTTTGTAAGCTCATTGTTGCACTTAATTAATCACGTTCTCAAAATTTAGTAATCAGTTACACAAACTTATTTTGAATTTAATCATTTATAAAGGAAAAATAGAACTTGGAAAGCGAATGCCGCATGTTTTAATTTTGGACAGAATGTAGAGGTAGTATATCTAAATTAAGAGTAAATAAATAAATAAATAAATAAATAAAGAGTATGCGATGTTGACTAGGCAAGTATTTAATATGCCTTTACAGACGACACTATATGTCGGAACGAACTTCTAACAATACCGTATATATATTATAAGGTCCGTGGGTTAGTTGTCCTACTATAAATGAGAAACTGCTAATAGTTCTATTTTAGTTGAAATTCTCTCTCTTAGAAAATACATTAAAGCTTTAGAAAAAATAGTAATTGAAAGGCAAATGAATGGTCCTAAACATAGAAAAGTTTGTTTTTTTAATTTCTATATTAAGAAGCTGTAATTAAATAAAAATTAATAATTGCTTACTGACGGCGCAGAGTAAAACCTGACGCCCTATTAAAATAAAGCGCAGAATTTCAAGATCATGAGCAGGGGCATACTCACTCTTAAAAAGGGCATGACTGAGTGCAGATACGAACCCGCGACCGTTGGGTTAATAGTCAAACACCTTAACCACTAGACTATCACGATCACGAAGCAGACCGGCGAGTTATGGGCGGCTATTATTGGGCAGACGGTGATAATCCCTCATCGTAACTACCGGTACATAAATGGCTAAGCAGAGCAAAAAGGAATTCAATGAATTCCTCTCACGGAGACGTCTTTCTCGCGGGCAGTCCGTCGGCAGAACCTTCCTTTCACCCCCACCGCACCCCTGGCCGTGGCGCGTGCCAGGAATTCCACCGGACTTGAACCCGACTCAGTCCTCAGTCCCCACCCTCCCGCTAAAGGTGACGAGAACAGGTGTAAATGACGTTTCGTAGATCGCTTCTTGAATTTGAAATTCACTCTTGCTCTATTGATTATTTGATATACAAGGTAGACTTCATTTGGACACCTGTTTATGTAGCCATTCGGTTTAACTTATTAGATTTACTCGTTTTTTTTTAAAAGTCAAGCGCAATTGCATTTAATTAATCTATTAAATGACTATTAATATTAGCCTACCTTAGTACAGGCAGTGTCCAGTTAGGTGTGGTTATGTTTTATTTTTAAGCACCTCTGAGATATTCTTTTGGAACAGATTTCTGAAATGCAACAGTGCACAGAATATCAGATCATTTTATTGAGGAAGTCTCCATTTTTTTATAGCTTAAAGGATATGCATGAACTTAGTTTTTTTTTTAATTTTAATAAATACCAAAAAGCATATATTCAATCTTATTAAATAAAAATGCGCATGCGTTTGTGGTAATTTTATTTGTCGTAATAAATTCGTCAAAAAAAAAATATATTCATATTTTTATAAAGTCTGTTCTTGTTGCTAAGTTCACCGCCCACTTCCATCTTTTTAGATGACGTCACCAAACTACGACCTACCTGTACCCCGTGACGAACTACTCACAAGAAATGAGGACGGACTGGATCAACTTTTATATTATATTTTTAGGTATTACGCAGCGTTAGGTTCCTTATTAATTTTTACTTTAATGACACATTAAAAATCAAAAAATTTAAATAACTAAATATAAAAATAAAATAAAAAAATACATACAAAAATTACATAAATATGATATCAACGGACATCATACTCATTCTTTTAACGTTATTTCGTAACTCCTAAATTATTAAACTCGTAAAATATTTAGATCACTTTTTAATGACACCAGTAAATTTTACTAATAATTGTATCAACCACGCACCAAATAGTCATGATAAAGTCAGTCATAAAATAATTACAAGGCATTTAGCACCCTACAACATCTTATTCCGAAACTAAATTATTACTTTTACTATAAACCGAAACTATTTTTAGCGCCACGTTTATACACGCCACGTTTGAGCTAAGTATCAGGCAAACTGATTCGTTGTTTAATATCATACCCCAGTAATTATTAAATAATCATTATTTACATATATTATATTATTATAAGATATTATTTCATAAATAAGTACATATATTTCATATTTATTTTTATATATTATTCTTTTACACACTATAATAAGTTTACACAGACTGTTTTAGTTTTTATTTTGTCTTAGAAATTTTAGTGCATTTTAAATTTCTAGCCTACCTTAATATGGGCGCTGCTAAGTTAGGTAGATTTTTTAAAAACACAACTTGTAAAATTTAAAAACCAATAAATTATTATTATTATTATTCCTGCTTTTGATGGGCGCCTCGGTGAAATGTGTAAAACGCTCGGCGCCGCGCTCGTTTGAATATAATAGGAAATGTGTAATAAATGACTGCAGAAGTGAGGGTTGAATGTCTCCATTCCGGCCCTGCCTGATTTGATTTGGTCGCCTTCCACTGGAAGTCTTATCCCGCTCGCATTGAGTGCGCCGCCGCCTGGATATGAGGTGTCGCCAGGCGGTGCACATCTCATTTTATTCCCCCCCGGCGCGACCTGGAAGAGAAGGGGTTCGGTCTGGGGGAGGGGGGGGGGGGGGATCCAGTCATTCCTGTGCCCGAAGACAGCCCGACGCCGCCTAGAATATTCCCAAGTCAGAAGAATATTTTCTGCCGGCTTGCGAAGTGCGTTTTGTGTTTTTTTTTAGGAATTTAGCTGACGCTACTGCCACCTGTTATTATGACCAATGAACGACCAGAAGAAATACTATTTTGTTTTTAATTTATTTTTCCAATAAACTGTTTGAAAACATTTTTAATAACTTAATATAAAATTATAATTGGGAAAGTATGGAACTTCACTACTTTGAAGATTTTGTTTAATTTACTTATGACTCACTTTTATTTCCAAATAATTTTATTATATCATAAACGACTCAAATATTATATTTATATAGGTACCTATATTAACTGAAACCAGGGCTAAAGCTGATTTGTAAATGCATTCAAAATACAAGTCATGTTAGGTGCAGTTAATTGCAGCTCTCTACTTGAGCTAATTAGCAGTTTATCATTTATCATTTATTTCTCAGAAATAGAATTGAATTATAAAAATATGCCTTTACTATATATATACGTTGAAGATATACAATCAAGGTATTTAAACATATTTTTTTATGATTAAACATCAAATGGTTACCTAAATGTATCGGAATTAATAAATTTTCTTCACCTTAACGTTTCACTGTTATTCAATGCGATTCCATAGTCCATAGCTAAAAATTGTCGTTAATTTTCCAAAAGTGACCTATTATTAAACTGAAACACACAGATAGAATTTTAAAATAGATACCTACATATATTTGTACCTTAGCTCGAATTGACAGAAACAGAATTTCACTTGTGCGTGCTACATTTGAGTTCCTACCCCCAAAATATTGATGTATTTACACGAGCACTCGGTTTGTGTAGTGTTAGAGCAAATATTTACATTAATGATTGGAGCGAACTCTATCTAGGCGTCTATTGTGTAGGGATCTACTCTTTTGACGCTTGCAAATCGCTGAACTATAAATTATTAGGCAGAGAGATGTACCCAGCCTGGGTAGATGTCACACGTCATCGCTTCATTTGGACGTGTCGTGTGACGTTCATCATAATTCCGGTTTCATGAGTGGGAGTAAAAAAGTATTTGAAACTGCATCTCATATACAGTTGTCTCGAGACGATAAAAAATCCAACTACTTGGCCCTGAAACTTCAGGGCCAAGTAGTAGTAGTAGGGCTTCAAATACCAAAATTAAATTATTTTACCGAGGCGCCCATCAAAAGCAGGAATATTAATAATAATAATTTATTGGTTTTTAAATTTTACAAGTTGTATTTTTATAAAATCTACCTAACTTAGCAGCGCCCATATTAAGGTAGGCTAGAGATTTATAATTAAAAAAATGATGAAGGATTGTAGGCAAATAAAAGTGTTCATAAATGTTATCAATACGACAAAATATGTTTATTAAATAGGTCACATAGAGGAATGTAGAAATCGATTAATTCATACTGAAAAAATTAAAAGCTTCGAGAAGATTTATTTCCAAAAATACCCTATTGAAGATGAGTTGAGATTGTAAATACCATAAATCCCTGATGATCTCCGCCAAATCGTCGATTATCATACGAATGCCGCACAGAGTGACAAAATGGCCGACTGGTTCGAAATTAAAATGGCGTAATTTATGTTGATTGTTTCAGCCTTCGGCCGACAGAGGGCGCCGCGCGCTTTATTGTAATCAGATGGAAATGAGAAATTATGCAGAGCTGTTTAAAAAGCGCGATTTGGCGTCGCGACGCGAAATTTAATGTTAATTATACGGCCAGTTATTATAGGTATGACGTCAGCTGGCGAGCGAGCTTCTGTTTGCGGCGCCATCTATAAAATTTGATTATAATTTTATTAAAACGTATTTATTTATATCGCACGTCCGTCGCGTCGAATTCGGACAACCATTTACAATTTACCTTCCCAATTTTACTTAACTTTTACTTTAGTCTTTAGGAGTTTAGTTAATAGTGGTTTTAATTCTTACTATTTTTCCTAAACGTTTCAACCTTAGCTATAAAAGTATGAACCCTGAGCACAGAATAATTAATAATACTTGTCGTTAGCGCAGGGTATGACGACTTCGCTAAGCAAATTGCTCTCTCTATCTTAGCCACATCCAGGGTGTCCCGAGATTATTCCCTTAAAAAAAACAGTTAATAGGTCCTACGATTTCTAGTATTATTTGTTAAGAAACTGTATCAAAACTCATCATGGTTACAAAAAAAAAAAAAACTACGTGAAGTTAGTAAAAGGATCATGTAATAATGTCTTTGTTGTGAGCGTTCAGCTATCGCCGTACGCCGTAACGGTGTCAAGGCCACTATCGATCGGTGCGGTATCAGAATTCGCGCGCTAACCGAATTATCACCATCTGTTAAAAAATATAATAAATTTGAGGATAATTATTTTTCGCATTTTCTTATATAGTTTCTTACTCATAACACCTTACGAAACATCGCCCTTAAGTATTCGGAAATGGTTTTGTGACCGCCCTGTATACCTAAAGCAAATGTCCATAAAACCAATACATACGTCAGGAAAGATGGCGTGACGCTTAGGTATGCCTTATGCCTATAGATAATTGTTGGAGTTGAGCCTTGGAGCGCAATTCCAACTGCCGCGAAGTTGTCTTCACGATGCGTGACCGTCGATGGCAATGTGCCGAGATAAGCGTCGTTGAATATTCTCTAGGATACGATCTCCCAAGTTCATAAGGACGCTTTTGATCAGCTGTGTTTTAAGCACGCAAAAATGTCTGCTTTCGGAGGTAGAAATAATAAATTGGCCCATCGACCTTGATTAGGGCAGGCTTGTAGATATTGGGATTTCGATATTCCCTTAGTCTTGATCTGGGGAATATTCGAGCTCATTTGGGAATTCTGGTACAAAATACAGCAACGATTCGGTATGAATCTGGTCAGAGGCGCACTCTGTATATTTAATCATTTAAAAAAAAAATAAAATAGTCAAATAATAATTATTCGAGTAACTCCAATGTTTATTATATGTATAATAACTACAATAATGAATAAAAAATAATACAAAACCTTACTTATTTAAATTACACAAGGTATTTAAGGTTTATTTCTTTGTTTTTAGACGTTTTACGCTTTTCATCATTTCCCTATTTTTTTTTATGACTTAATTTTTCAGTTTTAAAATAAAATTGTATTTATTAGGTTTGTACTTAAAACTAGCGCCCAGTATAACCTATACGTGTTAAGCTGAGTATAACACATTAAATGAGATACACAAAAAAATAATTTTATAAAATATGTACTTAAATTCTATATATCTACTCAATAAAAGAACTTTTGAAATTAAAATTTGTATATTATTTTGCCATTTTTGTAGTTTCTACTGATATTTGCTGTTATGACTGACTAGTGTAGTGTAGTATGGTGTTGAGTAGTGGGCATTATTCTTTCAGTAAACCTATTCAAATTTGAGAATAACTAGGTTAGGATGTTAGGATCGTCACCAGCAGTCATTTTCGTAGACATTCTCAATATTAAAATCACCAGTGGGTAAATTTAAAAAAAAAAACAGTATTTGTTGATTAAGGTAACAGAAAATATAAAATACTTGATTAATGTATGTCATTATATAGTCAAATTATAATTAAAATTACCTCATTAGCACTGTTTCCTGGTTTAAGGATGAAATTACCGGTTGATTCATAGAGATATTATTTCTTTATTAATATTATATAAAAATATGTTTATAATACAGCACCATAAAAAGTTGTAATAAACATAATAATCTCAAAATTGCTCACTTGACGTGACTGACAGCCAAAGACTAAAAATGAAAATAATGGAAGAGTAAAAACCAAAAAGTGAAAGAGCAACCTAGATATTTCGATGAAAGCATTCAAATGGCTTGGATTTATTCTCGAAAATCATATATCAACTTTTTACGATGCAATATTAAATTAAAATACATCCAACCCACTTTTTTCAAATTTGATAAAAAGACTAAGTCAAAACCTACAACCTTTTATAAATATACCTTTTTGTTATATATTTTCTTACAATTTCTGGAACACATTCATACCACAATTGATCACGCCCCACACCACAAGCAGGTTACGGGAAGAGTCCTCTTAAATGGAAGTTTTATTTATTTGTTATTATTATATTTTATTATTACATAGGGTTACACAGGGTTTAGTAGAGGAAGTAGGTTTTTCGATTAATTCTTTCTTATACTGTTCTATACTTGCGCATAATTTGTGATATTTAAAAATTGTTAAAATTAATTTTATATTTTTATGTTAAACCTACAATTCGTCCCCGTAAAAGAATCTTATTAGGCGGTGCGAAAGCTGTTCTTCGAAAATAGGGGACGCCGGAAGTCGGAATTACGGGACTCTTCATGATTTTTCTTATAACTTTTAACTGGGCGACGCGATGACGCCCTGTGACCTTTCGCATAAATTTACCCTGACGGAAATGGTCTTAGGGCAGCCCTGAATTATATTATTGGTAATTCTGAACTTATGTTAGATTTTGTTATTTATTTATGGAATGTAATCAGATAGTAGTCATTCATAACAAACATACAATTAATTATTATATTAATCAATATAATATACAATATACAACGATTTTTTAAAACATATAGATACGGCAACTGAGGGGGAAAACGCACCACTCCCAAGTACGCCACTTTACGTCTCGCTCGCTCGCATATGTCATCGCGATAAGTGCGGGGGGAATTTATCGGAATTTATTTATTTATTTCACGCATAAATGCGTCAATTTCATAAACTAAGAATTATCTGTAATCTCAAAATATAAAAATGTCTACGAAGAATGACAAAATAAAATAAAACAAAATGTGATTTGTGCGTGAATTGTGTAGTATTAAGATGTGTTTGTAGTATTATTTTTATGTATTTGTGTATGTTTACAAAGTAATTCTGTAATGTGAATACACAAGTTATTCGTAAAAAAAGACATGTGCCTATTAGTAAGAAACTAAATATTAAACACAACATTGCTTTTTATATTTTTTTTATTCGTGTAAATAATATTTTTTCATATACTTTCTTTACAAATAGTACTGAAATTCGTAATACTAATAAGCTTATATACAATATGTCTTGGGATAAGTATATTTAGCTCAGTACGTATTTAGTTGGGAATGTATCATGCATAACAAAATAGCTAATTACGAGTATGTATTATATTTTTGTATATTTTGTTTTAAGTTAGTTAGTTGGTTGGTTAGTTGTGCCTTTTTTGTCAGGAAGACCTTGTGAACGAAACCCTATATTATTTACCCTATATATGTAATTTTTTATGTAAACTTTTATAATTACAAATCTTTCTTTTTTTTGTAACGAACGTATAGAGTAATTGAATGTATAGATATCTGATTTAAACGTTGTAATTGATGCTTGCCATCACTCTGTAAAAGTATTATTTTGATTCCTTCAGGATATGAGCCAAAGTCCTGAAAAAATAAAGGTTCCACATCGTTAAATTGGTTTTTTTAAAAAAAATAAAGACCTAAATGATATTGAAATAAAAACAAAATAATAAAAAAAAAGAGATTGGATAAGTGCAGTGTTTTTATTACGCCTGCAATGTTCCACTTGAATTAATAACAAATTCGCAAGCAAATCACACTATGTAATGCCGTGATCTCATGGAGCCCCTCTTCAGATATGGAAAATTATATGACCCTATGCGGGGGGGGAGGGGGGGGGGGCGTGTATAGGTCCCTCCGGGGCCGTAGCGACAGCCAATCGGGACCTCGCTGCAGTTATGGTCCGTAAAAAATATTAAAAATGTCAGAATCGACCCGGCGAACTCGCGAAATCTATTCTTCGTATTATATGGCCCTATCCATCAATTCTGTTTAACAAACTCCATAAAAATGTATAGAAAATTGAACCAGGATCTTGCGACAATACCATAATCAAATGTAACAACGGTTTAGCAACGTGCAGGGGGTGACATGGCATCCTGAAACAAGTCTCAGTACAGTTCTAGGTTTTGACTGCGAACTAGTGAGATACTAATTGATGATTCGTAAAATAACAACGAATATAAGGCATACTGTGCGAAATGCCTTGGTGGCGCAGTGGTATAAGCGCCTGAGTCTAGTCCAGAGGTCTCCCGGGTTCGAATCCCCAATGGGCCAGTTAATTTTTCGCCGTATTCGAATAACATTCGACGGCGCTTTTCTCAACACTGTCGACTGAGTTAGGTAGCAATATAAAAAAACACTCATTCAGTGACAGGCTCGCGAGATGTTGTTTGTCTATAATGGACGGCTTCGCATCATGAAAACAACAATAAGGCTGTCGGACCAATAGCGCCTCCCCGACAACATAAGCTATACGAATAAAGAATCTATTAAACGTTAACGTTTGGGCGTTACTTAAGGTTCTTATACCTCTATAATGAAGTGAGTATACCTCTAAAATAATTTTAGTAATTTTGTTTTAATCTTTGTAATTTAAAAATTGGTATGACGTTTTAAATATTTTTTTTTTATAAAATAAAGTTTTAAATAAAGTTTTTTTACCCTGTTATACTAAGTTACATGTATCGTTTGTGCCAGAGTCAGTGGAGATGGTGGTAATGAAGCGTTAAAAAAGGTGTGACTGAGCGTGGATTCGAACCCGCGACCTCTGGGTCAACAGTTAAATATAATCAATTTATATAGTAATTTGAATTGCTGATTATTACCTACAATAAACAGAAAAAAATCGGCTTCATAAACACCACACTAAGTATATAAATATATTCTATTTAAATATATTATTATTTTATTAATTTGAAATTAGGTATTATGGGGGTAACCATTATAGTACAATAACTATATTCCAACTAGCTAATTAGATCGAGTGGCACTTTTCGCTAAGGGGTTAAGTGTCAAGTTTAAAAAACACCCCCTCAAAACCCCTTCCGTGCCAACTGTTCGCGGCGGGCTGCGGGGGTGTGGGTGTGTTGTGTGGAAGGGGGTGTGGGGGGGGGGTGGCGTTCACATTACGGGATTAGTTTTAATGGCGTCCTAGATAGACTACGCCTTAAATATTAATAAGGGCTCTTTTACGTATTAATGTATGCCTAATTTGCATTGGTATTGATTTTTTAAAGTATAATGGGGTAACGTGTGAAAAAGAAGGCTGCCTAGGAGATAATGCGGAAAAGAGAGACAGCTGAAAAATTCATTATACTAGTTATACAGTGTGTAAATAAAGATAATATTTTCAATAGAAAATAAATATTTAGTTAAAGATATACACCGTGTCCCAAGACCATTCCCATTAAAAAAACCAGCCAATTGACCCTGCGACTTGATTTGTGATTTGTTTTGACCCGAAAAAAAAATGTAAACTTTACGCGATAATATTAAGTCATTCTTGTCATAAGCTCGTCTTGACCCGCTTTGGCAGAGCGCGAGCGAGCGAACAAAAGACCAAAGAGAATTTACATAAAAATACAGTTTTTTTTATACAATTTCATACACATAATAGGGAACATAAACACCCCTTAAGTCTTTGGAAATGGTCTTAAACACCTGTATAACTTTCTTATTTTATTTCTCTTTAGCGGCACCGTCATGAAACTATTTTTTATTTATTTATTTTAACGTCATTTACATACACTCTTATAATATAAAACAGTAAAATGGTGTTTACATAATAGATTATTTGTAATCACGTGTGATGGATTAGTTTTGTGCATCACCTTAATAGCACAATGTGCTTAATAGCACAATCATTTATAATTCATTGTGCCATATACAATTATTTTGGGCTCTACCCAACTTTTCCAGGAACGCTGCAAGGTCAGTCAGAATGCGTTTAAACGTTAAAAGGATTTGGCTTTTTACTGTTTTTTACTCACTTTTATTGACACATTGAAAAATTTGTAGATCAAAAGTTGATTAGGTTGAAGTAAGGAATGACTCCATAAAAGGATGTGCATGGGAAAAGGTTAACCCTGCATAAGTACAGCCAATGGCAACTGAAACGAGTAAAAAAAAGATACGCGTGTGTGTAGGTAGTGTATCTATGAGAACCACCGCTTTCGCATCTCCGGATGAGCGTAGATGAGGTTAATATTACATATACATACCTAGGGCGGGTTGAGGTGCGCGGGCTGCCGCGCAGGGAGTGGATCCCGTCGAAACAATGCTCTCGTCCGTTACGACAAACGGGCCTATCAAAGTATGCACTGTAACACTTCATATATAACCTTCCTTAGAACAGGTAACTCTTACCTAGTTGGGAAGGTTATAGACATGTAAAAAATAAAAAAAATGTTAATTTAAAAAGTTAATTTTAATAATTTTGTATTCACTAGAAAAAAAGGAATTCTACATTTTTTTTTCAATCAGTTGGACGGAGTGTGCAAAATTAAAAAAAATACTGTCACAATGACATACCTATTTATGTTGATTTTTTTTTTGATTACTAAAACATTAAAAAAAAATTAATAAAAACACTATTTTAACTAAGATTAACCTAACCTACAATTCCGAAACATGTTAAACACAAAACCTTTGCGAAACTAGACATATTTTGAAATAATTGAGGAGATCTTAACTTAATCTTATATTAAAAAAACACTTTAATTTACATTTACTTAAACGTAAACTTATACTTTAAAAAATAACAAGTAATGTTTATAATAAGAAAAATATGTATGTAGGCTGTAAACCTGTTTATTTATTTTTGTTGTTATTTTCATAAATGGATATTTTGCATAGTGAGAAGACATTCTATTCTATTCTATTCTATTCTATTTAAAAAAAAATACCGCCACTTCTGCGATAAACACTCCACGCATTAAATAACATCTTTCCAGTGGAAACTTTAGTTTTTCACCGGCATACCTGATTATACCATAGAAAACGGGTTCGCCTGAAAGGTGGGGAAAAGTGCGGCGAGCGGCCGTTGGGGGGAGGGGGGTTAAAACCCTTCTGCTGTCAGCCCATGCATCGCTGCGGGCCGTCCGCATATGGCACCCGATTCCGTTACAGTCGACATGTCAATTTCGGATACAACGCTCGGGAGGAAATCTTATTCTAAATTCGAATATCTGCATATTCTAAATTTAAATATTTTTGTTAACTTTTACGTCTTACAGGTGCATTTAAAATGCAAAATGGATGAAAAGTGTCATATATATATATATAAATGACACAATCTTTGACAATATTGAAAAATTTTGAATATTTTTTTTTTTGATAAAGTGCTGAATAGCATAATATTTATAATTTTTTACCACCATCCTTCATCGTAATCACAATTACATTATTTTTATATTTTTTGTTAAAATATCATCCTTTCCTTATTTTATCTAATTAGATGGTAACATAATATTTGACAATATTTTAAACCGACATCCTGCGCTCTCAAGTACAGGACCTCTTTAGAACCTTTATAAATATTATGCTATCCAGCACTTTATCAAATAATTAAAAACTTTTTCAAAATTTTTCAATATTGTCAAAGATTGTGTCATTTATCTTTTCAGGCGATTTGCCGCTATTAAAAAACAATCATCAAATATCTTTACAACTCAATTATACAATTATATATATATATATATATATATATATATATATATATATATATATATATATATACATATAAACATAAATTTACTTCTGATAAACTTCTTCTCACGCATGAATATAAATTAATATCTATATAAATAAAATAGGTATTACTACACATATAATTTAACACATTCCCCCCCCCCCCGTAAGTATAACGCGCGGGTCTGTTACCCAATTTTTAGTTTAAGTTATAATTTCTTATAATTATCAAATAATACGTACTATTAAAACGTTTATTTTTTGTATTTAATATTACTTATAGTGATTTACAACGCAGCACGAGAAACAAGCACTGAACTTCTAGCGCCATTTTCATAAACTAAATATTACATTTTCCAACGTTTATTTACAAAAAGCAGTAATTCTATTTCTTTGTTGTGTTTTTTTTTATACCGAAGCGAAGTTTGGTCATATTGTAGAGAAACAAAGTCAGAATTTGAAATATCTTTGTGTTTCAATATTTATTAAATTGTAATAAAATCGATATATTCGCTTTTAAAATAGTTTTCAATTTGTCTGATTCCAAAAGTTTTCCAGCGCAACCAAGACGCAAACCAAAAGACGCCGGCGACGCGCGCCATCTGCCGGCATCGGCGCCAACGGCCGGCCAGCGCCGCGCGCCGGCGCCGTCGGCACGGCAGAGTCGCTCGCGCCGTCCCTCTCGCACCCGCAAGGCCTCGGTCGGCGCGGCTAACCTCCGAACCTCCGCGCGGCGAGGTTTGCGGCGCTGCAAATGTGTGTTTCAGGGTTCAGGGTGTACCGAAGATGGTGGGTCGCCGCACAGCCACGCCTATCGCCGCTCCCTCTGCCCCGCGGTTCGGAACTCCCACCTCGGCGAGCTGAGGAGGCTTCAAGACGAACCCCCTAAGCCTCACACCTAAAGCTTGCCGAAATAGCCTTAGGGAAAGCAAGAAAAGTGGCAATACTCGATAAAATTGAAGATTTTTTTCAATACATATTTATTTATTAAAATATCCAATATAGAATTAACATGTGTAATTACTTTGTAGCATTTTATTGAAATTTTGATATTTTTATATTTTGATTTTTTTGATATTTTAAAGTACTAGTTCTTAGATATCATAGAATATCGAAACTTTCTAAAGTACCTACCCTACGTAATTGAAACAAACATTAATTTGACATTCGTACCGACGCGAAGGCCAAATAGAATTTTATCACATCTTTACACACATAAAAACCTAAACACGCCAATGCAAATTCTATAGGCTACAAATATTATAACATTAACAATATTTTAATAATTTATATAAGGGGTTTTTTTATTATGTACGCGTTTTCCTTTTTGAAATCAGCTGATACAGGGGCAGAAAACTTGAACAGAAAAAAATGTATTACTGTTTGTATTTAATGTTGTCGCCCAATCTAACAAGAATTAAGAGAGTAAGATATGTGACACATTTTTCCTTAAAGTCAAATTTGGTATATTTTTGTAGGTAGACGAACCCTGGGTAAACAAAACTCCTTGGTTCAGATTGGTTGTGATTAAATAAAACATTTTTTCATAAAATGATAGATACAAGTAGGTTAAATTATATAAACCTAAAGTATCAGGCCATTTTTTAATTAAGAAGTTTATGTCTAAATGACCACGAAGTGGCCTATTTTGGCCACCTGGTTATTTAAAGATTGGCCCTACCCCAAACTCAAAAAACTTTCACTGAAGAAGTGAAAATTAAATAATTAGAAAATTAAACATATATTTATTTTTTTATGGAAATTATTTTTCAAATACACAATTACAGTTAGGTGCAGTATTAACAAGAGTTTATTTTTTTATTGCAAGAAAAGATTGCCAACGTCAACGAATTGTCGAACCAAAAGCAAATTTTTATTTAACCTTTATACTTTTTTTCGGGGGGTCCCTATATCACTCTCCTTACAACCCCCCCCCTCCTAAAGTCCAAAAGGGCGGCGGAAGCATTAACAAAAAAAGCTTTGGCCTATATATTGGTGGCTCCCTAGTGAAAATTCGAGTAGTTATACGTATAAAAAAATATAGTCAAAAGGGTGAGCATTTGGGTTTATACGTATGACACGAATATAAACTACTCAACTACGTTTTTACTCTAGAAAGGAGATAAATTGCTCAATAAATTATTTAAATTCTTTAAAAAAAATAATCAGAAAACAAACCGATAAAAAAAAACTAGCTAAATTTATCGATAAAATTCACGAGACATGCTCGAAGCGATTCCAGCCCTAGTCCTCGAAACCAAAGAAAGACCATTCCATATTTCCGCAATGGTCCGGATGTTGGTGGCGCCCTATTTAGCGTTTGTGGTTTTGCTCGTGCCCGACGCCATTTTGGAGAATTTCCTTTCGGTTTGGGTTTTGTTTGGGGCGACGATGCGCCCGCTTTGATAGGCCAATTGCGGTGGGACGCTTATTACGCTATACATAGTTCAAGAACGCTATTTAATTTATAAATGTTCTAATCGCAATAAGTTGATGGTAACAGCAATTTATATTGAAAAGCATAGTATTTACAAAACTATGGTTTTGGTACATTTATTTCAATTTGAAATAATAAGTCCACGTAATTAGCATTTAGCGTTTTAAATTGCTAATTAGCTTATGTCGATCCGTTTCGACTATTAACCGCTAGATGTCGCGCGGCTCGATACGAAAAATAAAAACGTCAAACCGCCGACGGAAAAGGCGGGAAGTGCGGTGCGCCATTAGCGCGTCTCACGAAGCCCGAGCGAAGGGGACGCGGCGCTACGGCCGAAAGAGACGGCGGTCTATAAGAAAGCGCGGGAAAGGAGTCGAGACGCTTGGGCGTGTTTGCGGCGCGCTGGTGTGTGTGTCGGCTGTCCCGTATGCGTGTGTGGTGCGGCTGTGTGGGTAGCGAGCTGCTTGATTTTTTTCAGGGCTTGAGTTCTCAGGGCTTCGCTATTTCGTCTACTGCGTATGAATTTTTAATCAAAATAATGATTAGGGCTAACGCAACTACTACTAAACATAAATGTTTTTGTATTATATATCGAATGGTGTATAAATATTGCAATGCATATTCAAGGATTGTATTATAGAATTTCTATCTTTGTTTAATAATTCCATAATGGTAACGATTTAATTTAGTAATAACTAAATAATTATTTAGTTTATCTGATCGCGGACGAAACATCTCAGACAATATGTTTATTTTAGGAAATAACAGCTGATACAAAAATAAATTTATAATAAATTCAATGAGAGTTTCCTCCAAACCTAATAAAATAGAAAAAATACATCCAAGAATGGGGTTGGGATTACAAAGTAGGAGGGGTTGGGGAATTTATATAGTTACCAGAACACGAAATATAGCATACAAATAATAGATTTTACATATATGGTTAGAGCTAGAGTTGACACTCTCTTGAATGCCGGGAAGGTAGTGTTGAATATATCGATGGCCTGACATGCTTGCATGCATATATGAATTCTGTGCATAATTCGCACTCAACCGTGACAGATGGAATGTCTCACGCTGGCGAGTAGGTCTAGATGGAACCCTCAAATCTATGAGCGTCAGAAGATCTGAACCAGTTTCATATAAACGCAACATATAAGTTGGCGCATTAGCATAGTCAGGAAACAGTTACTGGTACAGGTTTGGAAGCAGTATTTAAAAACTCGAAACCTTTTAAATAAACGTTTGCGTCCTTTGGAAAATATAAGAGAACAAAATGTATTATCGATAAAATACTAACTTCTAGCTAACTTCGTGTTTGTGATGTATCTACAAATAAACATAGTACTGGTCTAATAATCATTAGTACTAATATTCTCTGTATGCTGTACTATGGAAATTAAATTATAGTGGTACCCTTTGAGTTGTGCGACGATATAGATCGATAGGGATCCATAAAAAAGCCCGTAGTCTTTGGGTACCCAAGATGCTGAATCAGCCAATCACCCAACATGGACTACAAGCAGTTACACACATTACAACACAGATTACAATAATAAGGAAAGTATAAAAACAACAAAAAAGGTATATTAGTAGGTTCGTATGTATATATTTCTTGTATGTCCATGTATTTGTGATTATTATGTAATGTGTTTTTTTTCGACGCGGCAACTAAACTAAGTAATAGACAGTTTTTTTTTCTTCAGAACAGGCGATAGGCTAGTTAGGCAAGATATTTTCTTTTTAAAGATTTTAAAAAGATACAAAGCCCTATTTGGTACTTCTGGGATGACATTGCGTTTTTTTTATAGTGTATAGCTCTTTAAATATTTATTAAGAGTATCTAAAAAGTTCACGTTTTTAATTTAACGTTCACTTTTTGTGTTAAAAAACAGCCAGGTCTATACCTAATATGTACCTACCCTAATGAATTATTTATTGTGATGATTTTTAATATAGATTTATATTTAAATATCTAAATTAATTTATGTATTTATTAGAAGATGCTGTTAAGCGTTATTCCCATGTTCATACTATCATTTTACATTCAAAGAAAATTTAGTAACGCCTTATTTTCGAAAGTATTGATTTTTTATTTTGTATTCCAAGTAGTAAATGTACGGTCGAGGGCAAATTAAACTTTACCTTGAAAGGCGATTGGACACTGTGTTTAGGTATGCATATGTAAATATTAACCTATTCATACGGAGATGAAAAGCGGTGATTCTCATAGATATATAGAACATACAAGTATCTTTTTTTTACGCGTTTAAGTTCACCTTTAAATGCTGGGGTACAGCTGTGAGTGCCTTTGACGGTACATTAATATGCGTATCTTAAAATTCCTTCTAATTGGAAAAAAATATTTCTTGTTTATAAGATATGCGGAGGATTCTTTTCTCAAGTAATTAAAAAAATTACAACATTTTTTATTTTCAAGTGTTATTGATAAATGAAAAATGATACATTAGTAACGAGACTCTCGAGTTGGTTGGTTGGCAGTGTTGGCACCAAAAATAAACCCTCTTTCGGGTGGAGACGAACAGGATCCTGGAATGAATAGGTCTAATGAGGAATGGACAAACGGCGTTTTTTGTCACACCGTGTCCCAAGACAATTCCCGATAAATATACAAGATCAAATGTTTTGTTAGACATCCCACGTCGTAGAACCAATTATGGGCAAAATGAACCCATTCATAGAATGTGTTCAACCTTAAATTCAAAGTACCCAGATATTGATGTATTCAATGTTAATTTAGTGGCGTTCAAAAGTCTTATAAAAATGAAACGTTAATGTGAAATTCCCCTTTCCTCTCCCTCCTCATCTCTTCATCTCT
Organism: Neomicropteryx cornuta; assembly: GCA_020383195.1. Taxonomy (NCBI): domain Eukaryota; kingdom Metazoa; phylum Arthropoda; class Insecta; order Lepidoptera; family Micropterigidae; genus Neomicropteryx; species Neomicropteryx cornuta. The sequence continues at coordinate 2,049,976 of JAHKQU010000030.1, forward strand.
TCATCTTGCATTTGTTATCTTAAGCACTAATTGTATACTCACTCGGTGGAAATATTTAATTGGTTTTATTTTATACTCATAAGTTGGTACCATTGTTTTCATTCTTGTTATTTATTTATTTTTTTATATGATTGTATATGTACTGTATATATTTTTTCTCGTGTTCTCGTTTATTTCCCTAATAATGATAAATTAAATTAAACTATGAATGAAGGAAAATGTCGTCCGCGTCCAACCCTGCGACGCGTTCAAGGTGCTCGCCGACCCCTCCCCCCCCGCTCCCCCCTCGCTGGCATCTTGGGGCCAACCGAGAGCGTTCTTTCGGTCGTTTTATCGCCTTCTTCTTACCTACACCTCTAACTATGTCTTTTAATACGTCGGCCCTCCTCCGAGCCCTTCGAGCCCTCCTCCCCGGCGAGATATGACGCCGCTCGCCCTTCGCGACGCCGGAGCGAGGCGCGCGGCGGGGGGCTGGAGGAGGGCGCACTTCTTTCCTCCGCGAACGTACTTTCTTTCGCAGTCGACAGTTTTCTGCGGTCTGGGCCGCCGACCGCAGCGCTCCGAAGCGGCCACTAGCCGAAGCGTCGCCGGCCGCGCGCGCCTTCCGGACGAAACTTTCATTATTTTTAACAGCCAGTAAAAAAAAAATACGAATAATTTTAATAACAATAAAAGTGAATTCAAAAGTGAACAGTGATTAAAGTACCAGTGTGGTAATTAGTCATTAAAATTTATATATATATATATATATATTCCTAGTAATAATTATTATGATTTAGATCACACAAAAATATTTTCAGATCTATTCTCAACTAAGCTAAATTAGCCTGTGCTACATATCATAGTATCTAGCTGGGTCCAGCTCTAAGTATTATTTAGTTACCAAATAGCTTTTACAAAAAAAATGTTCTTTTGTAATTGTACCTAAGTAATTGTAAATTTTAATTAAAAAAAACAGGTGTAATCAAACAATTGAAAAAGTTTACAGAAATGGTTACATACTAAAAATATTTTAGTAATCCCACAAAATCCAGTTTTTGAATGCATATATTTATGTCATAATAAACTCTACGGTAAATATTACAATTATAAATATGTAGATATTCTAATCAAAAGTAAGTTTTAATTGTTATGATAGTTACAATAATAATCGTCGTGATATGGCCGATAAGACGCGTCGCATTCGCGAGGCCGTTGTTTTAAAAATAGAACGGCCGCGCATCGACGCGATGCGATCCAGCGCCCGATCGATGAACGAATTACGCGTTAAATAACGCTATCCAGCCGCCGTCGTCAGTTGTCAGGATGGCCGAGCGGTCTAAGGCGCCAGACTCAAGGTTACCTTGCCTGACCGATGTTAGGCCGAGATGTTCTGGTCCTCTCTGAGGGCGAGGGTTCGAATCCCTCTTCTGACAAATTTTTTTTTTGATTTTTTTTTTCATTTTATGGGATAAAAAACATGTTTTCACATTTTGAAATAATTACCTAAAAATATATTATTTAAGTAGGCGGAGAAAAACCAGAAAAACAGTGGTTATTATGAAGGATTTTTACGACGAATGCTCTCTAGTAGAATAATTCTTAGGCTTGTACCGCTCTACAAAAGTAAAATATTTTATGCTAAAATAAATTAAAATTATTAAATACCAAAAACCACCCCCAATTTACTCATTGATAAAACGCTCTACCTAGATAATAAATGTCAGTTGCCTATTAATTAACCCAGTTTCCGTCCAGACGCATCAGCTCGCATCGGGAACGCTTGTTCCAGCGTCACCGCCAAAAGCGTTACCAAATCGCAAAATACACACATCCATAAATTCCACATTCTATGCCATTCAATATCATTAGTTTAATTTGAATTGTCCGTTTTCAATAGGGTAAATAGAGTGAAGCATTTAGCATTAATAAACTTAATTGCATTGGGTTAGTAATTATGGTAACTGGGTGTTTAGGTTTTTAAGTTAATTACCTACCCACTTTGTGCTTGTACTTGTGTTAAAGTACCCCAACGAATTACTAGATCGACAGATCTTTTCTTATTATTTATAAAACAAACACGAACTATGCTCAAAACGCAACACTTCACAGAATATATCATTAATATAATAGTAATCTTTCGGAATTAAACATTTTTAAATGCACGCGGTAAGTACATGTCTCATGCAGGTAATTAGAGTTGAAAGTCTTAAATATTTATGTTTATCACATTAACTCTATACAACCCATATTCTAATTATTATTTTTTTATTTATAAGTGTAAATATGCAGAAACAAAACTATTTTATTTTATTTTATTTACGTTTCTCATAATTTTCTTTTTTATGTAATCAGTTTTAGGTGAACCGACATCTCAATTATATTGTTAAACAGTGGATTCATGTAATTGGTCAAACTCTGTATTTACTGTCTTATAAACTAAGTTACGCTGTGTGTTTCCCTAAAATATATAAAATTAAATAAATAATAATTAAAATAATAATAATCGTTTATTAAATCTTGAATGAGACATTTAATCTAAATAATCCTAGCTTAATTAGATGAATAAAAACAATATATAACAGAGTACAAATAAAAATTAAAAGTATTTAGAGACAAATAAGCGACTGTTCGTACCCGCGTCTCCGAAACTATAATAAAATAATAATATCATGAATGCTTTTCGTGTGTCGAGTATTCCGTAGCTCACTATATACTATAATCAATAATAGTTGACCTAACCAAGGATATGTGGGTACTATAAATAATGAAAATGTACCTTACGCGTAGTTGTGGTAGTGAGTGCTTATTTTTCTCAATAGTTAAATCGGATTGATTCAAGGATAATGAAGTGTGTCAGCTTATATTTGTATGTTATGAATTTGCTCTTAAAAAGGTCAGAATTTGAATAAAAAATAACACAATTGTATTCACAAATCGACCCCGTTTTTACAGATATTAATATACTACAATAATCTACTAATTAATTTATAATTTTCTTACTATAACTTAGTAGTTATAGTAAGAAAATTATTACTGAATATCGCAGTATCTTGTAATAATCTTGGCTTATATGTAAATAGATTTCAAAATTCAAAGCTTTCAACACAAAGTCAAGTCAAAGTTTGTCTAAAAGTTAAGAGTCGAGAAAAGACAGTATTGTTATTTAAATTTTATGGAAAGTTTAGACGAAAATATCTTATTATTGACTAGGTACAAGAATCGAGAAAATAAAACTACAGACGCGTCGTTGATTTCTTAAGGATACAAAGTTTTTTAACTGCGCAGAGTGTTTCTGTTTTCGATGAGCTTTCATGTTTCCGTCGGACAGATATTCAAACAGACTAAAAGTACATTACAGCCAGAGGGTTTAAAGTTTTTAGTGTTAGTGTACGGAACCCTAAAAGACAACCTTTGGTTCGTGCGAACGGCGCTGATACTCCGCATTTGTAACTCTAAACCCCAACAACAATGTGCGTCTGTCTTTTCGAACGCTGAGTAATTGAGATAAGGGCGGCCTCTAGCGTAAAGCGATTAACCCCTCCGTAATAATAATAGTCGCTCGCGGAGGGTAGGAAGGAACACATGCTTACCGGCCAGGGCTGTCACCGATATAATAATATTCAGATAATACTTAATAGACGTGCCTACTTTTAAACAAAACATATTTCCAAGACCATTTCTGAAACCTTAAGAGGGTGTTTATGCTTACGCCTAAGAAACTGTGTAAAAAATGCGAAAATATTCATTTCAAAATTTATTAAATTTATCAAAGCGCTTGAGTACATTCTGTTATTGTTCGCAAAAATGACCCGGCGCGGCGCGGCCTCACTAGCGACCGAACTTATGACAAGAGCGATTTCATATTATCACATGAAGTGTACAATTTTTTTTACTCGGAAACCGCGATAAATTTTGATATGAGGTCAAACCAAGTCATGTTTGAATCAGTTTTGAAACACGGTGTAATATGTAAGGTTTGCATAGATTTTCATAGCAAAATGTTTTTGGTAAAATATTTTATTCAGTGCACATCCCTACCCCACAAACACTACTACAATGCACTTTAAACTACAAATTTCCCTCCCTCCCGCCCTTAATATCCCTTGTGTGTCAATATAATCATTATTACTACAAAAATGTATATGACTATAATTTAACATACATAGGTTACCAAACGAACCAAGCGTCAACAAAATTTAATACTTATAGCCAGGTAGTTTTTTAGTTTTAAGTAGATTTCTTTAGGAAAGTAATTGCAATGGTACAAAGTCATTACTTTCGCAAAATTTCGACATATCTTCGCGTTTCACATCCCTTAAAACCCAAAACCACCTTCAGTTTAAAATTTGATATATAAGATTATATATCTATCTATCTATAACACTTTCTTGTGGACACGATAACTGCTGTAATTTTACACCAATTACTTTCAATATACACATAAAATTTAAGGGCACAAAATCTCGGTCATGTTTGCTAATGGGCAAAATCAGATTCTAGTTATGGTGGAACAAGAATTCTGTAAATACAGTTTTAATATTAATTTTCACCAACATTATAATATTTCGTGAATCTTTGTCTTAAAATATTTATGTAGGTGATTATGGTCAAAATTTTACAGAATGAGGTGGACCACAAGGAAAACCTAGCAACCCCCACATTATACATTTTTAAAAACATCAACTTATGACGAGATAACTATAAGAATAGCAGTTTCGTTGGATGGCAAAAACAGTTGTACCTTCAAAATAAATTATTAAAAAGTCGCCATCAACCCTGCAAAGAACTTAGTTCCCTCCTCAAAATGTTCCAAAGCAGAGGCTGCGAATCAATCGTCTCCCTTCTCTCATTTCAGCTGCTTTTTGACGCCATCCTTCATTTTACTAATATAAGGAACTGCATGCAGGCCGACCTTTAAGAGGTATATATAATAATGAATAATAGGTCCTTAGTTGATGGGTATTCGTATATGAATAGCACATGAATCATCTCTTGAATTTTATTTAACTAAGAAATCTTGTATCCAAGGATGATTATATTTTTAAATTCTAAATTCCCCCGTATTGCCTCTAATTACAAAATATACTAATCCACATAAAAGTACACTTTTAGACATTTTTACTATTAATTTATCTTTATTACGGCATTTACGGTTATAAGAACAGAAAAAGTATTGTTTACCAAATAAAATATTCACAAATATCCAAATTTTGTTTTAAACTAAATTACAACTTTTAAATTTAAAAAAAAAATACAAAAACAATTTTTGAAAGCGATTACTACAAATTTAAAAAAGAATGAACTTCTTTGACAAGAGTAAAAACAACAGAGATAGAAATAGAAAGAAAAGGGAAGCCCTTAATAAGATTACATTACAATCATTAAATACATATTTAAATGAAGGTTGTTCGGCTGTTTCGATACATTTCTTGAAACCACTTAAAGATTTCAAATGTATCAAAATTACAAAAGACTAAAATCACTAGAAAATCGCGCGAATCCATGCTTTAAAATCGTATGACGTATGAACATTCAGCTCAAAATAAATATTAATAAAAAAAAATACAACCTACAAACGAAGAAATATAAAATAAAACCATAATAACCATAAAGGCGTGTTCTACTTAATTCGTTAAACGTAAAACTATGTTTCGTGACACAACATGAAAATATGGATACGACAGATTTGAACAAACTCTACTGCAGAATTTGAAAAATGATAAACAAAGCTGAAAAATGACAGAAAGAATTATGCCATTATCTAATTAAAGACCAAACGGTTAATAAGATTTCGTATCTAGTGTCTATGGTGTTGACAATGAAAGCGTTAGCATAAATATAAAAAAAATATGTCACACAGTATGATTTTCCTGTTCTATTTATTTATTTATTTATTTATTTAATCACGGAAAAACAACAGATACAAGAGATGAGAAGAAAACTTATAAAAACTTATGATATAGGTTAGTCTTGTATCCTTACAAGTTTTTCACATATAGAGTGATTTATTTCATGTCTAATGTTAATTATATGAGTTTACTGACAATAAGATCATTGTTAAGTGTATGCAGTTGCAAGCATAACTACACAGTACTACTTTATAAATAAGTACACAAAAATAAATTAAAAATAGTGGCAAAAATAAAAGTAGAAATAGTGTGGCAAGCAAAGTGGCTAAGGAGGTGAATTGAAATTAATGATGAAGAGAGCCGATATTAGATATAAGATATTCAGGATGCTGTATTTTGAAGAGACTTTAGAGAAGTGAATACAGAATTCTTAAAAACTATGGCCTTCGAGAATAAAAAATATGGCCTATATACTATGTATTGTTCCTAAACATTTAGAGGTTAAAACAACGATAAGGTTACATTATACCCCGTTGAGGTAGTGAGGTAGAAAATATATTCAACCTAAATCATTTGTTTTTATACATTCAGAACAAAATAATTTGCACTATAATTTTTATTCAATTCAGTAAACGATGTTTGTGTAATGTTTGCACGATTTTTTGCTGTTTTTTTTTAGTATTTTTAATGGATACTATACGCATTTGACGAAACATTAATAATGTATGTAGTATACTTAATATTATTATTTAATATAATCAATTGGTACAATATTTTTACTATCTTTACTGAAAAAAATATTACCCAGAAACAAATAAATAACATTTCATGGCAAATCCCTTTCGAAATATACACAATAAATAAAAAACATATACATATTTAAAATAAATCTATTGCAAAATTGGATCTAAAACTAGATAGATACATTACTGACAGTGGCAAAAAGAGTTATGGTTATACGCACACTCAAAACCATAAATAAGATTTCATATCTAGTCTAGGGTGTTCACTAATAGTTAGCATGAAGATAAAGGAAAGTTTTAGCAGCTAATAACTGTTATAATGGTCTTCAGAGAAATTTTAAATCAAGCGCAGTCACATATAAACAAACTTGCTTATTTCTTCTAGTCTAATAACAAAACTATTGATCGAAATTGAACAAGTCTAAATGGCGTCTAATTTTTTGTATTTTAGATATTTTCACATTACCTATCACCCTTAAAATGAATGTGTGGATATATTCGTGTAAGATTTTAATAAATAGTCAACATTAAATCATCCCAAATTGTGCCTGACTTTCGATTTAAATTCCCCGCAAATGTTTCGTGTAAAAAGTTTATCGAAATGTTTCCTTCCCGTCGGAGAAATGCACCTCAAAGCCAAGATTCCATCGTATTTGTCAGAAATAAAACATTATACAAATTCGATGCGTCTTTTGCTGCCAATACGGTTGGTTAGTTCACATTATGCCCCCTTTGATCCGTCCCCGGGGTTGGAGCCACCGCACGATACTGATCTTCAACCCTTCAGCGTAAGGGCGAAAGTTGCGCCGACGCGGCGCCTCTACTTGCGTCAGTACGGAGCCGGGGCGGCGTTCCAACAATGATTTGACATGACATCTTACGTCGGTAAATTTGCCAGCATTGATTTCGTCTTGTTTGGATATTTCGTATTTGGATCGCTTTGACGTTTGTGTTCCTTTTGACAGATGGAAAAGGGAGACATGTCGACTTCGTTCTATTTACAAATATCCATATTACAATTAGGGATAAAAATTAGTTGAAAGCAATTTAGTAATATATTTACACTTTAATTAAAATAACGTTTTGGAATTAGGCATTAATTACAATTTTATCGAAGGCACAAGAGTATCTAATAATTGAACTTGACATCACCTAAGAAATAATATAGTTAAAGGTCATTTTAATGATTATTTATTACGTAATAAATACAGAAATCAATTAATTCCCGAGTAATCGCTTGTAAGTTGTAAAGTTTTATATAAAAAATTTATAAAAATAGGTATATAAATAATAAAAAATACGAAAAAGAATAACTCCTTCGTATGAATAGAAAATGGAATTTCGTATACGAAATATCGCTATAGCGATATCTCCAACAGCTAGTATATCGTCGATAGCTAAAACGAAAAATAAAGTGTATATTAAATACACATTACGTGCATATCGTTAAGATGTATAGCTTAGTACAAATTTAATAGAAGAATTTAAAGTATATTAAAACCGTTTAGGTATATATTTGGATTGTTTTTTTTAAGGTTATTTATTTTAGTTTGCAGCGTAATCTGCTACTAAAAATAGTATTGCAGACATAAAACGATATAGATTGAAATAATATTTATGACAAAAAAAAACAATTTACCCAAGATATAGCCAAGAAGTAAAAATATGTGAAATAATTGGAAATTATCCGTAAAAGGAAGATTATAAAAACATGAAAGTATTGAGTTATTAAAAAAAAAAAATGACAATGTATAAAAGTGTAATGTTCAGAGGTATGTGAATGATCCAACAATGCACCTCGCCAGCGAAGTGAGTTCCACGACTAATGGACTGGGCCACGAGGTGTCCGCCGCCACATACAATCCAGGTCTCAGCCAGCCCCTGACGGCAGAGATCCTCGCTGACAGGACGCTCGAGGGCCTGCTGGCCGAGCACCCTGGAGAACTCGTCAAGACGGGATGCCCGCATGTTGTGAGTACCTGTGTATTTAATAGCAACTTCTCCCAAATTGACATTTTCACAAATAAATCAGCAAACTTTTATACCAATGCCTGAAACAGGGGACAAAATTCATAGGTTTGTATCTTATTAAGTAAATCGTAATGTAAAATCAACGCTTAAGAGGACTTAACCCGGTCATTTCTACATACAAACGCTATAGTATTAACTTAATAGCCTCGAAAAGTCAATATATTTTTACAAAACTTAAGTTATAAATATCTAATTGACAAGATAGATAAGATAAGATAGGATAAGATAGGATTTATTTTCCAATATATACAAAAATGTATATGGGAATGACATAATAACTTTTAACATACAACAATGTGGATAGAAAAAAATAGACAATGAATACAATAAAATAAAATTACACAAAAAGATTTTCAAGAAACAAAATAAACCAAATTTAATTTAACAAACCGGAGAAATAAATATTTAAAGAGATCTAATAAAGTATACACAGGAAATACAAAAAACAAAATTTACATAAATATAATTAAAACTAAAAAGAGAAACTCAAAAGAGTTTAATTAAAACTGTTCAAAAATATATATATTTTTTCCTAGAAGTAATTTCTTAATCTCTTTTTTAAATATGCTAAATTTAGAAATAAGTTTTATTTTCTCTGGTAATTTGTTAAAAAAATCAGCGGTTAGATAATTATTGGTTTTTTTGTATCTAAACTTACTTGGGGATGGCCGTTTGTTCTTATTTGCGAGTGTCATGATCATGAATCTGGCTGTGTTACTGCTTTGTCCTTGTTAACATAAAACTCACACAAACACTCCTGGATATACAAGTCATAGATTGTCAGAATTCCAAGTCGTTTAAACAATGGTCTACATGATACACGTTGGTTCACCCCTACAATAGCTCGGATAGATCGTTTCTGGAGTCCAAAGATATCACTCACATACGGAGCTGTGCCCCAAGCGATTATACCATATCTAAGGTGTGATTCAACGAGACCGTAATAGGCTGACAATATTGCAGATTTGTCCATATATTTTCTTATGCGCGAAAGGACATAACACGCTGAGGAAAGTTTAGATTTGACATATTGAAGATGCTCTTGCCAGTTAAGTTTTTTATCTAAATATGTTCCTAGGAATTTAACGCTGTTTTTAACCTCAACAGCATGCTGTGTCTTAAGCGTTGAGCTCGGAGCATTGCTGAAGTCGACTATAACTGTCTTTGACATGTTTAGTGACATCTTGCCTTGAACCAATCTTCAAGCTCATTGAGTGTTGTGCCCATTCTTGTATCCAGCTCGTCCATTTTATTGGTTGCGATTACCCCGCTAGTGTCGTCAGCAAACTGAATAATTTCCGCACTTGCTATGTTTGAACTGAGGTCATTTGTATATATTATAAATAAAAGAGGCCCCAATCTAGATCCCCGTGGTACACCGATGATAATCGAACTAGTGTCAGATTGTATTACTGTTTCGATTTGGTTGTCTGCGATGTATTTCATTTCCACATACTGCTTTCGGTCCTTAAGGTATGATCTAAGCAAGTCAAGAGCCACTCCTCCTCTTACAGCATAATGGCTTAGTTTGCTTAGCAATATGTCAATCTCAACGCAGTCAAACGCCCTGCTCAAATCGCAAAATACTGCAGCTGCACACTTTTTATCATTAAGAGCATTATGAATTGTATTGCAACATTTTAAAATCGCTTGTTGAGTAGACCTATTTTTCCTGAATCCAAATTGATTATTTATTAAAATATTAAACTTAACGAAGAAATTAGTAAGTCTTTTCTCCATTAGTTTTTCCAATAATGTTGAGAATACACTTAGGAGGGAGATTGGACGATAATTCTCAATATCTTTTTCGTTACCTTTTTTGTAGATAGAAATAATTTTAGAGATTTTATAACAATTTGGAAATATTCCATTATTAAAGCTAAGGTTAAAAAGGTAAATTAATGGATGGATTAGATCATCTTTATGCTTTTTTAAAATGAAAGATGGGAAATTGTCGACTCCGGTTGATCTCTTATTTTTTAAGTCATCAATATGCTTTTTAACTCTATTTCTGATATTGTACGCATGAATATTAATTTTTCGTCTTTTTCCAAACCTTTCATTTTTTCTTCTGCAGATGTTTTAGAAGCTCGAATCGTTGAGACTAGTTGCAATGGTTTCCTTACAAAAAAGTCGTTAAACTCTTTGCAAATTAGTATTTGATTTATAATATCTTTACCATTTCAGTACAGAGTTATATTTTTGTTTTTGTTTCTGATATGCCTTCCAGTTTCTTGATTTATTAGAGACCACGAAGTTTTAGTTTTATTTTCAGCTTTTTTTATTATATTTGAATAGTAGGTGGACTTTGCCTTTCTAATAACCTTCTTTAACTGCCTGTTAATGAATTTTAAATATGATCTTACATGTGGCAATGTATTTAAATAGTTTTTTTTAGACATAGAACGTTTTTGTTTGCATTTTAAAATTAACTCTTTAGTTATCCAGTTTTTACGTTTTTTATAAGGGTGATGCTTTTTATTTTTAATTGGGAATGTTTTTTCAAAGCAGAACTCTAGTTTGTTATGAAACCATTCGTAGGCAGCATTAACATCATTTATACTGTATAAATAGTCCCAATTTGTGGTTTAAACAATTTAGAAAACAAAAAACATTGTCCAATAATGATTTTCTTCCGGTATTTGAGTCTAGTCTCGATGGTTTATTTGTAAATATAGGATTAAAATGATATTCCTTGTTAATATTAAAAAATTTTGTCTTTGCGTTTGATTGTAATAAAAAATCGATATTGAAATCCCCACATATGCATACAGTTTCATTTTTATAAGACATTTTAAGGAGTTTAGTATATTTAGCTAAGAATTGATCGATCGAACCGCCAGAACGATAAACACATATAATAATAACACTAAGAGCTTTGATCCTAATCGCCGTGCCTTCAAATGTCTTGTCATCTACAAGATGAGAAATATCGATACAAGTTGTGTCATATTCCTTTTTAACGAATATTATGGTGCCGCCGTGTTTGCGTGAGAGTCTAATCTGACTGGCAGCATTATAGTATCCCGTGAGCTGTGCAAGATTCAGGTTGCCAAGTCTCCGAGAGGCAGATGAAATCCGGCTGATTTTGTAATGACGCCACAAATAAATCCAGATTATTAGTCTTGTTTAAAACACTTCTAATATTTCCATGCATAATAAAGATCGATTTAGGTTGGCAAGCTTTGATGGATTTTAGTTTTTTAACGTATTTTCTCCATAAAGAATAGAATGAGGTCCTGAGTTTCTGAAGGCTTAGTACTCCCACATCATATTTTAATTGAGTACTTGATGACCGAGGCACTCTAGTCAAAATATTAGTTTTTTTTTCGAATTACTCTTCATCGTAGCTGGCAGTGTTAGTTATTTTCTGTGAATTAACAAGGAGTGTTGGATTACGATGAGGTTGAGTTCTAACACCCTTTCGTTGACGTCCCTTAGTCTGTTGATCTGTAGGATGAGGTGACACACAATTTGAAAAAGACACTTTAGTTTGTGGGCTTATCAACTGGTCATTATTTTTTGGAATAGAAACTGACTGATTTTGAAAGAAATGGTTGAGTTGGAGATTTGCATTCATCGGTAATACATCACGAGATGTTGAAGGTTGTGCATGCTGTATGCCACTTATGACTAAGAATGTCGGGGGTCCAGAGCCGATTATTAATAAATAGTCTAGTTCCCTTAAGCTGCGCGGTATGTCCTTCATTTCTAGCTGCTTTTAAATGAGGGATTAATGATCGCCTTTCAGTTCTTTCCTGATGTGTATAATCTGCGCTAAGGTAAATGCCACTTCCTTTCAATTTACTTCCGTTTTGTAGGACACTGATTTTTACTCCATAGTTAACAAATTGTACTAATATTGGCCTGTTTTGCTTCCGTGGACCTAGTCTACACGTAAATGCTATGAGAGACGGGTCTATTGAAATATTTAAATGTGATTTTATAAACTCACAGACCATTAAAATGAGGTTTTCGTTTTTTTCGAATTCTGATTTTTGCGGAAGTCCGTATATTATAATGTTCATTCTTTTGCTCGTTCGATCCATTATTTCGATTTTTTTTATTTAGATTGTTAATATTATTGTTTATATTTTCTGTGTTCAAAGTCATTTGAGAAGTCAATGACTGTAGCATATCTTGTATCGTATCTAGTATATCAAGCCGGAAATTAATTTTTTGAATTTCGGTAGCTTCACCTAGTGCTGCCATCTTTTCCTGATGATAACAAATATTTCAATTTGCACAGTTAGATGGCGCTGATTATTAACAAAAAAAAAACAATTAAAACAAAAAAAATGTGATGAGTCGGGTGGATTCGAACTTGGCTTGGATCAGTTTGGCAACGAGAAAGCAAACGCTTTAGCTAACTGCGCTACCAGATACCTCTTCGGTGGTGGACAATATTCTGGTATTCTGGTATTCTAAGTGTTTCTAGTTTTTAGTTACGGTGAAATTATGTCAGTGAAAACTTTAACATTTAACGTTTTATTGTTTTGTTATCTATTTTTTTTTTTGACAGCGCTCAAATAAGCCAAATTTCCTTATAATAAAGTGGGTGGGTAGTGAAGTGTTTAAAATTGTGTTGCTATAATGTGCGGAATCTAACCCGCGTCCGCTGGATCAATAGGCGAACGCCTTAGCCACTAGACTAGCGCAATCGTATAAGAAATCGGAAAAAATACTGATTAACCTTTTCCCGAAAGCACTCTTCTTTCTTGCGTGTATGATGGATGTATTTAATATGGTGCCATATTAAATACACCCAGGTAGGTTGGGTTTTACTAAAATTTTAGTTTTTTTCCCCTTTAAAATAAGTAACCAAATATATCCAAACAATGTAATAAAACGTATTTTTACAAAAATGGGTCATTGAGTTTTAATATAGGGCAACTGACTCGGTCAATGGGTCCATACTAATGCGCAATATTCTAGGGTTAATCTGACTAACGGTCGTGCTGTTTTAAACTATATGGACATGCTGATAGCTGATAGGTACTGCGATTTCTAGTGTCATTTGTTAGAAACTATATAAAAATTCAATATAGTAATCGAGAAAAAAATGTAACCTTTACGTGAAAACAGTACATGATGTCTGTGTTATTCAGTTATCGCCGTACGCCGCAAGGGTGTCAAGGCTATTATCGATCGGCGCGGCATCGGAATTCGCGCCCTGAACGAATTGACACTATCTGTTAAGAAATGTAATAAATTTGGAGATGTTTTTTTCTCATTTTTTATATAATTTCTTACTCTTGGTCTTGGGACACCATTTATATTCAGTGCTATTACGTATTATTTTAGTTGATCGTGCTTATTCCGTGTCGTTAATATCTGACGGTGAAAAAAAATCTCGTTCAAGGTTTGCACGGTGCTCCCGCAACACTGGAGGTCCAACAAAACCCTGCCGATGGCGTTCAAGGTCGTAGCGCTGGGCGACGTCGGTGACGGAACCCTCGTCACAGTCAAGGCCGGCAACGACGAGAACTGCTGCGCCGAGCTCAGGAACTGCACGGCCGTCATGAAGAATCAGGTCGCCAAGTTCAACGACCTCAGATTCGTCGGAAGAAGTGGTAGAGGTGGGTCTAAAACTGCTCCTTAAATTTTAATCACAGTCGAATTAGCGTTACCGGGTAACACCTATAAAAAGGAGGGCGTTTTTAATTCGATGTCATACCTCATTACTCATTAACCCAAAAACGTATCGACCTATATGGTTCAATAAAATGACGTTGAGATTTGAAACTATCTTGATACCATAGTTTATTTTCTTTATAGCAATATATTTAGTTTCAATTTGGCGTTTAGATTTAGCTAAAGGTGTTCATTTATTAATAGTTGTAATTAGTGATTTTACGTCGTTATATGCGCATAATTATAATTATGCATAATATTGGTAATGGAGGGGTAATCGATTAATCGTTTCGGACGACAATCGGTAGGTGTATTAGTCTTAAAATTTCTCATTACGATATTATTTTGTAACAATAAATGATCATATGTACGCGTCTATCGTCAAATTGTATATTCAATTCAATTCTGTTATTTTATTGTATAAAAGGGTCAACAATATTCGATGTTACCGTACTATTAAACGAAAATACAAATTTTTACTCGAACGCCGGCCGCCAGGTATAAATGCTTAAATACAACGAAATAAAGTAATGTTATTATTGTTTATTGTGGGTAAACATGCCTTCTATCGTTCGGTTCACTATACCTGGAGGGATGATGCCGTTAATGGCGCCTGTAGGGCCTAGCTGTAAGACCTCAGACTCTGTTAGTTACTTCCGAAGCCCCCTTTTGAAGCATGTTTTTCATATTTTGCATTTTTCCTCGTGTACCAAGGGTCATGCATATGTCATTTCACATAGACACACACACAGAGTCTTGTGAATAGGAAATCGGAGTAATAACGCGTCAAATAAGGGAATATTTTGTAAATGGAACAACCCCTCCCCCATCCGGCGGGCGGAGGAAGGGGGTTAGGGCGGGGTGTACCATAATGGCGGCATTGGCTTGTAAGCAACACATTACTTTGATGTAGAGTCGTCTGCTTTGCATAATGGCGACCCTACGGGCTCCATTACAATCTGGTTTAGTAACACGCGAGTCCGGCCTGCTCGAGGCTGGATGCGAAGAATGTCCGACTGGCGCTCCCTTACTATTGGACCGTCCTACGCACGTCACTTAAGTCGCCTGCATACCTGAATGCCACGAAAATGCGAATTTTACAGGTAAAAAAAGGCGTTAGGCGAGGTATCACTAATCAAGTTTATTTACATAAAAGATAATTTATTATTCTGAGGAAGCATCTAAGGAAATTTCTTAAAACATTAAGCAAAAGATATCTATATAAAAAAAAAACAAAAACACCGTTTCGTGAAAAAGCATTTTTTTATATTATTTTATTTATTCATTTTGTTTTTAGATATTTCTTAGATGATGAATAACATAACCATACCTAACTGAACATTGCCCGTACTAAGGTAGGCTAATTTTATTAGATTGATTAAATGCAATTGCACTGAGCTTTTTTGTAAATATAAAATAAAACTATGAAAACTAACAGTGATATACATACTCGTACATGTAATACGAATACATAAAAATATACATATATATTTAATTATATATATAATAAGCTAATATATATCATAAGTTGAGAACAAGAAAAGATCAATATTATATTACACAGGAATATAGTTAACTAGAGTCTCCGTGTCCTTTCTATCAAGATCAATTAACCGGTTAGTCAGTGTCTTATTATTAATTAATTTGCCATAAAGCTTTATTTGCAGGATATGTTTTATTTTATTGTATAGCCTAGGTGCAAGAAAAGAAAAACACCTTTGGGCGAATTTGGTTTTTTTCTGCATTGAAGTAACCCCACGTGTGTATGAAATCAGAAACATCACATATGTAATAAATATAGTTTTATAATGAGAATAAAGTGAAGGGAGGGATTTAGGGGTGGGAATTATCGCGAGTGAATTTTCGAAAAGAGCTTTTAACGTCCCGCTAATTAAAACAGATTATCGGCACGGGGGCGAATGGGGTGGCTCGTGTTGCATTTGCCCCGCGCAAAAAGACTAATTAATACTTGTATTGATCTCGGTTTTAAATTTCCTGGCGTGGAAGCCACCACGCCGATATACCAACTGCGTGTATACAAAAGCCTGCTGGGTTTATTTATTGATAATATTTTTGCATTAAGCCCTTAAGGATCCTGGCAGTAAAACTTTTAAGTTTGAGGATTATTGCGGTTCTTATACCTCAATAATATAGTGAGTTCATCTCTATAATCATTGCATGCAAATTTTTTTTATTTTGTTATCATTCGTCAGCTGCGAGCTTGTACAAATATGTCATTAGCGTATGTCGTTTGCCTTAATTTTCTGCAATACCTAAATTTAAAATTTAATGTTAGTAACAGCTGACAAAAAAAAAACACAATAACAGCTTGTATTTGTATTTATTTTTTGATACAATTTATTATAACTTTTAATTTTTTCATGTAAAAATGAGATTAAACATTTGTAAAATTATCATGGCATTAATAATTATTTTTGCATTGACATTATTACTATATTGACATTGAAAAAGGAATATTTGAATCACAAAAAATTCACAGCTCGAACCTCATTCAGTCAATCTCTCAGTACTCAAGACTTAACGGGCCAGATTGTAATATATTTATTACTTATTACCCATTATAGTTACTGGAATATAGATATTGTAGATATAGTAAAATTACAATTTACTATATGTAAATAACAGGTTTTATTAAGACTGGAAGCCTTTAAAATATAATCAGATAAATAGGGTCAGAGTAGATTAAAATTAAAAAACTTTTAAGTACGCCAAGATAATCTTTAATTAAAAAAAAATATATGCAAAGCCTTAAATTAGGAAATTCCGTCCTGGGCGGCCAATGCATATTAGATAAGGCTTCGGTGACTTACCGAAAATAGATATGCTAAGGTAAATGAAAAATAGATTTAATTTTGTAAATGTCTAAAAAAATTTAGATTGATACTTTTTAAATACATTTTATATTATTTGTTTTATGAGGTATGTATACTCGCATGAGTCTCGCGTTATTGTCTCGTAACTCGAAAATTCCTCTGAAGCGCCCCTCCCCGCATTGAAATCCTAGATCCGCTCCTGGTTTATCTGCTGTTCAAAAGCTTTTTACTACATCTACAACCATAACCTAGCATATTACGATGCGCACTACTATAATAAATATTACCTGACACCATTAGGTCGTAACATTTTAATTTGAGCGTTTTAAAGTAGGTAAAATATTTACTTATAATGAAAATTGCCACTAACTCCAAAATATTTTTTTAAATCTTACATGTTGGCATAGAAACGTCATTGTTTTATTCATTATTTTCGTAATATTTTTGTAAACAATAAATGTTATATCATAGCAAGCATATATTATAAAAAATATATCTCCAACTACGCCTTTTTAAATCTTCGATAATCATCACTAAATAGTACCTACCTATCTATAAAAGAAATTTTAATTTATTCAAGGCAAATTAGGAAAATTAAAATTCAATATTTTAGCAAATATCTATTTAAGACAAGACGTTACATGTTCCAATATAAACATATACATATACATCGTGTTCCAAAACCATTCCCGATAAAAATGCAGCTTATTGAACTTATGAAATTCTCTTGTCCTAAGTTTGGTCGCTAGCGAGTAAGCACCGTACTGGTCTTGCCGAGAGCCTGCGAGCAAAAAGGCGCTTCGATAAAATTAATAAATTTGGGCATGAATTTCATTTCATTTATTTATTATTTTTTATATAAAATAATAAATTTAACCTTACAATGCTGTTCTAAGATTATGTAATCAGTTGTAGAACATAGATCCTCAGCTGACATTTCATAAACTAAGATAAAAAGACAAAATAAATCATAATAAAAAAAATAACATTACCTATAGCTGAAAATTTACTTAGAGGCCCGCTGTGGACTTTAATTAAAACAAATAATTATACAGGCGTTATAAATATTGTGCGAAAGCAAGACATTAAATAATTTGAAGCTATGTGTGTATGGATGTGTGATGTGTGTGTGTGAGGAGAAACTAAAAAGGGTTCTATTTAAGTAAGTACATATTTTGAAATATATGTTAAGTTCCCATTTTGTATATTATATAGTATAAGGAAAAATAAATTTAAATACAGACTTCTATTGCTTACTCTAAGAATTTTTCATATTGTTTACCAATCATTTTTTCAGACTCGTTTATGCCTTTACCAATTAACCACTGTAAAATATCTTTTTTTGAATATATATCTAGGTGTGTTGAGTTCCATTGTCAAAATGTCTAAAAGTTTTGGGCCCAAATAAAATAAATGATTTTGGCCAAAATTTGTTTTCATTCTTGGCTGCAAAAAAAACCTTTTTCCGAATATCGAGTATTAACCAAACTATATATTTAGGAGGGGTTCCTCCTGTTCACTAAGATGTATTACAAAATTTAATAAAACTACTTTTATATAAATTTGACGAATTGATAATAAATTTAATACTCGATAAAGCTGCAAGGGTTTCTTAAAGCTAATTTTTAATATTTCATTTTAGCTTATCCTTAACGGCGCGAGAACTGTTTTTGAAGTTCCTCCCCAACGCATTATGCCATAACATAGAAGGGATTGACACGGGAATTATTTTCGCATTTTTTTTTATACAATTTCTACCGCGTAATAGGGAACATACACACCCCCGTAAGTCTTCGGGAATGGTCTTGGAACATTCTGTATATACCGGACAACATCAAAAACATGAAAATAAATAATAATTTCACTAGGATTGTTTTCGGTACAGGTATGCCGGAAAAGCAATTATTTCCGGAACCTTAGGCTGCAATGGCCACGTTTTGATGGATTGACTTCGTTTCCACGAGGTCTTCGTCCGCGATCTTAGAGGATTATCAAAATGGCTGCTGGACGGAAACGTAATTCTGGGAAGTGGAGTGAAGAGGAGGCGGCCCCGTGAACCCCGTAAAAATGGACTCGGCGCGAGGAATAATTTATGCTGGCAATAAACATAAGTAAACAGACCCTAACGAAGGCTGGTCCCTTAAAGCGCGGGCTGGGGTGACCATGACTTTGACATTCTGTAACGTTCAACTCTCCAATCCACTCTAATAGCAAAATGTTTGCGATTTCAGATCTCAATGATTTCACCACCGATTTTAGAATTTTACAGTTTTAATCACAAAAAACACTCTGTTTAATTGTTTGTAGATAAAGTGAAAGTGTTAAATATTATTTTAAATTTTATTATAAGTATACTTATTTTTTGATTGTAAATACTACTAAGCTATAAAAATGTATATAATTAATGTGTATATGTATATTGTAAAGGACGTGTATAATACAGAACAAAATAATTTGAACAAGTTTCACAATTATTAATATCTGTATTTTACACACCTGGTTTCAGCAGATAAGCCTTGGGCTTGGCTGGTACATAAAATTATGATATTGTAAATTTGTTGAATAAACTAAATAAATAAATCGAATTTACACGAAAAATATTATTTCGTGACGGAGCCGGAATTCTAAAATTCGAAATAATAATAGTTATTTTTAAAAATATTTTCATTATGGTAAATCCCATATTATTTATTTTCGTTACGTTAATGTTAAATACTAAGGATACTATACCATAGAGTTATGAATATTAAAATGGTTGGGAATAACTAATGAAATATTTTTATTAATAATTTTATTAGTACTTATAATACATAAAACGTAAATTATTCTTTTAAATAGACGTAAAAAATAACGCTACATACCTAACTAAATATTCCGAAAACATGTAAATCTTTATTATTACTTTTTATCAAAATATTTTGGTATTAGCTCCGTTACAATTTTTTTCAAAGACAGATATTTGACTATTAGCACAGTGGTCGAGAATTCGAATCCGTACTCAGTCGTACTATTTTTAATGCTTCTTTACTACCATATCCCCTGACTCTAGTGCAAGCACATTTTATTTAGTTGACTAGCGCCCAAAATAATTGTATATTACCCAGACCATAGCAATTATTCATTTAAAAAAAAAATGTAACAATGAAACATCATTACATTCAAATAGTAAGTTTACGATTATTGTATAAGTTTGTATGTGACTTAAAGAGTGCTCCTAAGGGTAGTGTATTGGGGTGTAACATTTTTCTCGGAAATAATAAGGGAGGGAGATTTTTCTAAATTTAAGAACATACTTTTCCGGTGCCCTATTTCTATCACAGAGTAGATAAATGTTCTTAATTCATTGATTCTACAACAACAAATTGCATCCATACCCTAAAATTCTACCAATACATCACTTTTATTTGCAACTTTAAAAATAATATTGAAGACTAGTTTTTTTTCTTTTTTTTATAGTTAATATTTATGGTGCCTTGTTCTAAAAATGATATATTTTTTTAAATTTATTTTTAAGTGAAATTATTTGTGTTATGGTTCAGCTAAGCCTTGGTTCAGCTTTTTTTATGGTTCAGGTTTTTATGGTAAGCTGGTTATGGTTTATCTAAAGAATACTGTGTGTGTAAGACGCATTACACTGGTATAGGTATTCAATTATATTTTCATTTTGTATGTAGGTATATAAAATCTAATGACCTTTACATTCTTTCATTCGTAGTGTGTTTTATATTCAATTTCTAAACGGTATAACTGACTTTAAAAGTTACTATACTAAGTAGTAGCGTTAATTAAGTTGAATTAGAGACTTAGAGGTTAATAAAAGCGTTTAAAGCATCAAGCACACTATTTTTATGTAAAATTAAGAAGCCTTTGTACTCCAGATCGTTATCGTATTATATTAAGGAACCAACTGCTGTAATAGTATGTAATGTAATTCTCACTAAAGATGAATACAAAACACGTGAGATATTGTATTTTAAAAGCAATTGAGCAATTACCACTTCAATAATATCCGACTGTTTTTTACAATTTTCCGTTTCGTCACGAACTCATGGTCGCCCCATTCCGCGAGATAACCTTCCCGGGGGTAGTTAGCTCGTAGGGATTTTTTCTCCTTTATTCAACTCTAAGGGTTATTTAAAAATGTAACACGGTAAGAGCATAGAGCGCGGGCGGGTCGGAAGTTTTTTAAAGCTTCTGAGGTTGCGTCCGCCGCCGGAAGGGGGCAATGCGAGCGGCGGCTATACATAATGAACCGACGGTGCGTTTCGGAGGGTGGAAATTTTACGAGTATAACTTGAAAAATAGCAATTTTTTTTAACAATTGTTTATTTACTATATTATAATATAAAAAAACAAGAATGGCTATGATCAACTGCTTCTATACATTGTTTAGTACTAGTAAATTATTTAACCAGAGCGTCAGCTAGAACAGGCGTCATTAAAGGCATCTCACACCCAAACTACTCGCGCCTGTGGTACCAACTTGATATAGGTTACTTCATTTTCCTATCTTCAATTTTAGCCCATTCGATGTGTGTTTTGGGTGGCCATTGAGGTGACTAATTCATCGTAATTATTAAGAACATTTTAGTTTTTTGTATGTAAATTTTGACTCGCGGCGAGTAATTAAACAATCTCGTCACCCCCCGTCACCCCTACGTATTTACTGAATTAGTGATTTATTTAACATTACCTTTTCCCAAATTGACCTTTTTTCAATGAGGCAAAATTTCAAAAGAGGGCAGTCTGTGCCACAACTGGCCTAATACTTAAGAGGTCATTTCTACATACAAACGTTGTAGTATTTATTGTGACTCTTATTTGTAGATAGTTAATGAATAAAAATGACACTAAATATTGTCTTAACTCCCAATTATCTTCGTATAGAATGAAAAGTTAAATTTCTACTTAATCTAAAAGTTATGTGACTCGAAAGTCCATTTTTCCAAACGTTTTATTAAAACTTTAGAGGTAAATATCCAATTGACTAAATACAAAAATCGAGAAAATAAAACTACAGAGGTGATTTCATAAAAAATATAAAGCTTTTTTTTAAATACGTTGATTTGATATTACATTAAAGATACAGAGTGATTCTTTTTTCACAAGTTATTAGATGCGATCGAATCATTTAACCATATATTATGGTGATTATTTTCATTATTTTTTATGGTATTTGAATATGGTAGCACTTATTTTTGTCTACGCCAAAGAGCTTCATTCAGCTTCAAAGAATTCAGCTTTAAGAAAATCGATGGCAATTTTAATGGGCAACGATGCATTTAAGAATATACGGTAGTATTTTGTTGTATTTTGTTCCGTGACGATAGGAAATAAAACGAATTGAATATATATTTATTTCCCAGGCATGTTACTTTCGAGTGCAGTGATGCATTATAGTCCTATTTTTGGGAGTCCTTTACTAGAATATTAATTGCGGCCAAATAAAATGGCCTTGATAAATTATTAAGGTAAAATAACCTATACATTACAAATTAATACTATTTTCGACCAACCGAGGCATTTTAACTGATTCTCGATTTATTTCAGTAAATGTCGTATGATGTTTATTCCTCGTTTCATTACCGTGGTCGTACTTAACGCGGATTTTAAGGTTAAATATGTTAGTCATTACCGTAGACCACGTTTATCGGTTAGTGTATTGTGTTATAAATATTTGAAACATTTTGAGCCGTTAGGACGTTATTATGCGTTTTTTATGCGTTTTTTATGCGTTTATGCGTTTATTAATGCGTTTTCTAAAAAACGCATTAATCGCGTTTTTTAGAAAACGCATTATTATTATTATTAGTTTTAGGCAGGCAGATTATGATGATAAGCCTAAATCTGCACTTGTATCGTCTCTGATAAACTTGTACAGCTATTTTGCATTATATGGCAAAATAACTAATTAGTTAGTTATTTTATAATATATATATATGTCAATTATCTATGTTGAGCCAATAAGATGTTAAAAAAAAAAACTTTACTATTTTACTATTTTGATAACATGATTGTGCATTCAAAAACCAATCAAAAATGTTACTTTCTCACTCTTTCTCTTTTCGTGACAATTTGTTTATGTGATCATTGAGTTATGCAAGTGACTATAACTCAAAATATTAATTTTTTATTCTTCTATGGCTTATATATTTTATTAGTTTATTTTTTAGCGTGACTTGACGACACACATCAGGTGAACCTTACAAGTGTGATAATCTCTGGACCTGTTATTGTGTATTTTGAAATGTTTTTTTGATTTATGTACAGAAAATTTAAAAAAAAAACAATAACGCATACCAAATTGCAATGCAATTTGTTGGTAAAGTTGCTGCACTCGCACTCACAATAAAAAAATGATCGTGGTAAAAATATTAAAAAAAAGCATTAGGTAACCTGTTTCATAAATAAATATTTATTCGTAAATAAATAAAATATATATTTTATTTAAGAGGAATTTATTTTTTAACAAGCTCGCATTCGTGTTTTGATGCAAGTACACCAAATTTAAAACTGCTAAAAGTCAAAACCCCCCCGTGATACAGACGCTGAAATAAGCTCAGCATTTTTTTTAAAGAAATTCCCACCGCGGCGCGGCGGCGCAAATCCCGGTAAATCCCCGAGCGTCAGTAACAAGCTCAATTCGACACCATCAAAAGATCACTTGCTCATCCGGATCTGTGTAAACGGTATACTTTTTAAAAGGGAGTCTCGCTCCCTTTTCCGGCCCTTTCTATCGGTGACGCCCCAAGGAAAATCGCCTAGTCATATTTTAACAAGTTTCAGGACAACTATTCAATCGCCATGCCTTTTTAGCTGCTTAGTAATAGTACATAGGTGATTTTTAATTATTTATTTATAATCGGTAAACTCATAGCGTTACATTGATAAAAAATACAATATTAACAATTATAAGACCGATTATGTAACGATTGTAACGATTATGGGTTACAGATTTAAATCTAACAATAAGGTTACAGAAGAACCACAAAACGATTTACAAAACGGAAAAATAGAAAATAAACATAATCGACATAAAATCAAGCCTAAATAATAAATACATACCTACAAGAGAAAAAAAGAGGGGATTGAAACATGATACATATAAACCCTAATATAAAATGAAATTAGTATTTATTGTTAAATAATTTATTTTGATTTCAATTAAAGCTTTTCTGATAAATCTTTATCTAGATTAATAAATGTCAGTTGCTTAGTAATTAAATATTGGTCTCCTTATCCAGGTGCATCGGCTCGCATCGTGAACGCTCTTTCGACTGTCACAGCCACTAGCGACACTTACAGAAGAATTATAATTACTTACTAAATTAAATATTGCGATAAGAGAATAATTCTTAACAGTTAATATTTTGTTATTTCCGTTTTATTTTATCTTAACGTTTAAACGGTTTTATTTTATTTTTGTTTTTAAATGTTTTACATTATGTCGTTTAGTAATTTTCTATTTTTACCATGTTTAACTTAATTTTTTTTTTTTATAATATTTGAAGCGGCGTGCTGGAAACCAGCGCTTTGCTCGTTTAACGAGCAAGTAAGCTGAGCGCAACCCATTTATTGAGGCACAAAAAATGTAATAATAATCTAATAAATAAATAAAAAAATGCAAAAAAATATTCGATGAACTTAATAATAATAACTGACATAATGAACCGCGAATTTACACATAGACCCGAAATCGCTTACGTTGCCATTGGAGCATTTTCTTCTTAAAAAACGACATCGATCAGCCATTAATAGCACGGAATGTTTTTCGAAATTCATCTAATGAACCTCACTAGGTAAGTTTAAATTCCAAAAGTCCCGGCGCACTCTAATTAGCCTTCGAAAATAATAACCGCATTCCCCGCTAGATGGCGTCATTTCAAGATGGCGTCAAAGGGAGGCTGAGTTAATAATAAAGGGCAAAGTTGTCAAGGAAGCGTCGCAGGCAACAGCGGCGCCGGATAAGTGTAATTTCCTGAACGTATTTTTTCTTTTTTAAAGGAACGACAGGGTCGGGGAGTGGGGAGGGGGAAGGGGACAGCTTTGCCCCGGCGCGATTCTTTTGATTACGAACGGTGACCATGCTTCACAGCTATTTAAGGACCATAATAATCTTAGTTCTATTAAGCTATACAGAATGTTTTTAAAATTAGGGCACTAGGCTTAGTAAAATTTATACCGCTAAAAACCATAGATTACTGCATCTTGGTAATTTGTCGGGTTGCTGAATGTACTTTCAACGAACATTTTTTTAAGTTGTTGGGCAGCAGGAATATTATACTCTGATATCTTGTATATCCGTTTATATTCCACTCAAAAAAATACAATGAAATTTTTTTCTACAAGTTTTCTTAATTTTCACATATTTTTTCCATACAAAATAAATAATATCCCAGAAAAAGTTTAGTTTACTTACAGCGCGTCTCATCAACGCTGAATGCTCTTAATGCATAGTGAATTTAGAAGGTCAAGATTGCGCCCCTCCTGGATGAGTAACTATACGTTTAAAGGCTAATGGGATTTTGTTTTTTGCTGTATTTTACCTACTTTTTCGACAGATTGAAAAACTTGTAGAACTTGTTGATCAGTTTGAAGTGCAGAATGACCTCCATAAAATGATGTGCTCGAGGAAAAGTTCATCCTGTATCCTGTATTCAAAATTATACATCCTGTGCTGTTTCAGTCGCTCTTCCATAAGAGCGACTGAAAGTTTTTAAGGGATGATCCATTTTCAGTCTAATCGACTACATTTTGTCATTCTTCAATGTTCCATGGATTTTGAGATATGTATTCAAATGTTTGTGATATTTTAATTTTTCCAAAATTACCTGGCGAAATAATAACTATATAAATGTTAAAGGAACCTTGATTGTTATAAATCTTCTATATGTAGCTGTTATGTGTATTTTAATCTACACAACACATTATTAAAGAAATAAATGTAGCTTGAAATTTAATGTGATTCTTACTATTGTTTATAAAGTACTTTTAAAACCACTAAAATAAGTAAAATACCTTAAAAATAGCTTGACATTTTATACTAAACCATAAACACAGGAAAATGAACAAAATGGAAAGGAATTTCTAAATAAATATTTGGAGCTAAGCCTAGAAAAAATTTAAAAGAATGAGAATTTGCACCCAGAATCAGGAAAATTGGAAATATGAATAGAATAGAATGATGTCAAATATATATTTTTTAACAAAAAATAATAAAATAAAAAACGCATGGTCATCGCCTTCGTTTCCGATGGCAACACCCCAACCCAGTTGAAAATACCGCACCGCCCAAGGAAACTGAAATAATCCTCGCGGAGTGACGCTAAAAAATGAATACAGGAACGAATCGGAGGGCGTGAGACATTTTTCATTCATTTTACGATTCGATTGGTGTCGCCGTAGTTTCACTGTGTTTTCTTTTAAACCTATAAGTGTAATAGCAATATACAAGATGTCCTCCCAAGATGTATTAATCCTGTGCCCAACATTTTTCAGTTAAAAAAAATTCGTTGTAAGTACATTGAGCAACCCGAAAAATTACCACGAAGCAGTAATTTATGGTTTTTGGCGTTAAAAAATTACAATTAAGTCTATTCAAAATTAATAGGTATGCACAACAAAGCCAAATATTACTCTTCTGTTTATTAATTGAATGTTTCAACTGAGAATAAATACGCGAAAACATTAATTATATGCCTAGTAGTTGCAGAAGCGAAGTAATAAATATTATTTATTAATTTATGTTATTATTTGCATGACACAATGAATTTATCTTCAATGAAAATTACACAAATAAATAAAGGCTGCAATACTAAGGCAATAGAAGTTAAAGGTATAGATTAAACATCTATCTACTTTGGAACATAACGTTTGTTCCTCTAAATTTGCCGATAAACTGAATTTATCGAACACTTTTAAAATATTTCATTAATATATAAGAAAAATTCAGCGTATTTTTCTCCCTAATATGGCGTGTAAGTCTTCCTTTGAAATTTCTATAGTTATTATACAGGCTGTCCCAAAACTCAACGTCCAAACGAAATGAGGTGATACAGAAGATTGTTTCTAATCAGAATCAAACAATTCTTTATGCCTTTTCTGTAGAATTTTTTAAAAATTAAGTATGGGTAAAGACTGGGATTAATTTGTGAAAAAATGAAAAAAATATTTAAAAAATAGTTTTACTATTGTAATATGAAAGCATGTTTCATAAAAATATTTTTTAAACAAGGTTACACCAATCGTTAAAAAACTCACAAAACAAAATAAACCTAAGTTACATATGTTTTTTTATGATTTTTAATGGAAAAATATTTAAGATAGAAATTAAAAAAAAAACGGAGAAATGGCTATAACTTCTAAACGACAGAGAATTGGATAACTAAATATAGGTTGATTCTGATTGGAAACAACCTTCGCTATAACCTCATTTCGTTTGGACGTTGAGTTTTGGGACATTCTGTACAATGCCGAAGTTAAATAGATCAGGATGATCGCACAAGGTGCTAAACAAAAAATATAGTTTCAACGTAATGAAGGCGTGTAACAAAATCAATTCAACTGAACGTTCGGGCAGGTTTTAGCAGGAGCTAAAAACGAATGGGAGACATAAAAGAGTCCGCATTTATTTTGAAATTGTGCTGAATTCTGATATAGAAATATTTTTCTCCATCTTTTTATGCGCCCATTATTTTATTCTCTCCATTTCCACACTTGACAGGGCCGCCCCGGGACGGGTCGCCTTCTGGGCGGCGCGGCGAGGGCGCTTCAGAGAAAGAGCCAGCGATGAAAGCAAATTGGTAAATCATAAAAAAATATGAATTAGTAATTCAAAACCAGCCGCCACGAGAGTATTACACACTCAACAATAAATATAAAGATCCCGTAAAATTCCTAAATGGCTCTTTAAACTAGAGATGTTAGGAAGGTGGGTTTACCAAAACCGGATTCAGAGCTGAGGTTTCCCAATTTTGAATTATCGATTTCGGAGTCGGAGCGGAGTAGATGACAGTTGTGTTAACTTAATTATGGGGAGGCCTAATGAAATAAAAGAAGGCTATGAGATGCGATCGCGTGTCAGCACGTTTAAGGCAATTTACTCCAGCGCTTTAATAAAAATAATAAATTTGGTGATGAAATATTTTCTATTTTTTTTATGTAATTTCTAGGAAACATAAACACCACCTCAACTAATTATAAGAACATAAGTGATTTTTTAAGGTAAGTTAATTAGGAATAATGTAAAAGGAAAATTAGAACTTAAATCTGGCATTTATAGACTAACCGCTGAGCGAGCAGTTTTAAAGACTAGTTTTTATTTCTGCCCGTCCAATGAATAATAGCCATCGTTATTGTTTCAGACAAATTACATTGTTATAACGCATTATCTTAAACGAAATCCAAACAATGCAGAATTATAAGTCTTATAATTAAAACAAAACAATACAAATATTACAATAACTACCAAAAATGTTAAGAATTTTCCCTTATCCTAAAACTGGTGCGATGAGAAGCTATTTCCCCTAGAAGGGAACAAAGTGCTCTTTTCCAAGGCGAAGAAGAAGCGACTGACCATCTTCACGAAGTTAGAGGGAGTCGATACGAAGCAGTTGGAACCGCACCAGGGGTGCTGAGCCCAAATTCAGCGAGCTCTAAATCTTGTAATAAAATCTAGCAAGCGATTCCAATAAAAATACATGTTTCACTGTCTCTCGGACTATTTAGGCGGTTCCACAGGGGCGGCGGCAGAAGTCGAAAAATGCGTTTTTTCCGCGATCACAATAAACAATGGCAGCTCGCGGCCTGCCGCCGCGCCACCGCCGCCTTATCAATGTTTCAGCGGCCCGGAACGAGCCGAGCTGCTTTCACTTGTTTTTTCAGCAGCATCGCTAAGCGCTGAGCTCTTTTCACATTTTAACATATAACGATTTTCAGATATAACATCCGCTTATTAAAATCTAATTAATATTACCTAATAAAACTTCACTGCTCGTGTTGCGATTCGTATTTATATTGATAACCCTAAAATCTTCATTAATCTCCATCGCACGTGTGATATAGCTTGCAATATGTAGATGGCACAGCGATTTCAAACATGATTGGTAAAGACGATATATCAAAAATCATGGTTAACGAGAAAAAAAAATACGTGATTATATTAAACAGTTGATATCATACGCTCGTCAGCTAATCGTCTCCGCTCGCAACTCGTAGGTCATTTCCGCGCTCGGTCAAGGCTACGAGTAATCGATCCCGTTTTGCCACTATAAAGACAATTTAAAAAATAATAAATTTGGGGATGATTTTTTTTCGCATTTTTTTTTAATCTAATTCTAATTCTCTA
The DNA here is from genome assembly GCA_020383195.1 of Neomicropteryx cornuta. Lineage (NCBI taxonomy): Eukaryota > Metazoa > Arthropoda > Insecta > Lepidoptera > Micropterigidae > Neomicropteryx > Neomicropteryx cornuta. Next base: position 2,079,395 of record JAHKQU010000030.1, read on the forward strand.
CTCGCCATTCTGGATGCAAGCAAGCATGTAATCTCTTCTTTAGTTATCTACCTTATAGGGCAAAGGAGAACCAATGACCCTTTTATTCAGGATTAAAGAGAATATATTTTAAATTATCATAAAACATAACAAATCATTAATCGACCTTTATCGAGCCCATACAAAAAAACTGAAAAACTAAGTATATTGCATGAAAACTAACGAGACTTAAATGTACCATAATAATTGGGCATTTTGTGATGTTTGGATTAAAAGTAGCAACACCCACAAAAGCGAACAGACCAAAAATGAGGAGATATGAAAAAAACATCTTAGAAGAAATTAATATCCTATAAGAAAATAAAATATCAGAATTACTAGAAGGGAAAACAATAAGAGCGTTCTGAATATGCGAATGAGAATTCCACATACTTTTTACTCTAACAGTTTGCTGACTTTGAGGTCTCGAGACTTAGGTTTTCCTTTGACATGATTTTTACGGATCGAGTTTTTCTCAAGGGTTTAATAATTACTTTCCGGAATTAAGGACAGAAACGCAGACATTTTTGTAGTAATAATTAAGTATTCTTGAGTACACCTTTAAATTGTATTCATGTGTGTATGTGTGTGTGGGTGTGTGTATCAGTGTGTATATTTGTGTCTTATTATTTTTTTATATTTTTCTCAGGGTTTTGCGCTGGTCTCTGCTATGCACTTTATCACTTCATATATAACCTTCCTTAGAACAGGTAACTATTACCTAGTTAGGAAGGTTATAGACTTATACTCATCGGCCAATTTATATTCCATAACAAAAAAAAAAAAAAAATTGATCTGTAGTTTACTGTAATTTGCAAACATTTTCTTTGTTATATATATGGCTTCATACTGCAATCAAGTAAAGATATTTGTAGCCTATTTGTACATACAGGATGTATTTAAAATCGCTATCCTTTTAAGGGGTTCATCTATACTGACTCCTAAATTGGTCTAATGAAAAAAAAAAAAATTGAATATGAAAAAAAGATTGTTTAAACATTTTCAAATTAATAACACTGCGCGAAAGCAACCCTTCTGTCTATCAGCCGAAATTGACATAACCAGGTCATGGTTTCTTCGAGTTCACAAACTGCGATTTACAAACTTTCGTTTGATTTCGTTTGCTTATTAATATAAATGAACCTCCCGAAAGGACACTGGCGATTTTCAAATTCAACCTGTGTATATTTTTTATTTTATTTCACTGCGTATTTAAAGAAATTACACAAAACCCAGATTGCGCATTACTTAATTACTCGCCTTCGAATGATTATTTTCTTTGTCACGATCGCAAACGCGTCAATTAAGCTTCGTCACGGCCAGTCAGAATGAGCCGACAAAACACAAAAAATGCCCACTGCCAAAGTGGTCACATTTTCAAGACGCGCCCCCACCCCGCCCCCGCCCCCGCCCCCGGCGGAAACCAAAAAAGGGAATCGGCGACAATTAAAGAACGAACAAACACAAGAACCCCCCCGCCCCCCGCAACGAACACCGTCTTGTTAATTCGAAAAAGGAATCTCTCGACTGCGTTTTCCCGCCTTTTTTCGCGTCATCCACTTTCCGTTTTTAATTATTGTACCACTCATCGCTAATTATTATTATTAGGGAGCGGAACTCGCCCAGGAATTCGGGAGGGGGTGAGGTCCTAATGAAAATTCGAGGGTTGCGCTTGCGTTATTAAATATTTGATTTTTCAAGCGTACATTCTTACTATTGGAATGGTTTTTATTTTATTCTAATATAGAAGAGTATATTTATTTTGGTATATTCGCGGATAAGATGTTACAAAATGTACAAGAATGACCTATTATCACGTAGTGAATTATATTTAATTATTACCGACACATAGTTTTTCGTTGTCTTCGTAACGAGTCCGTCTTAAAGGAGATAGTTTTTCATCTTTCGACAACCACCAAGCAAGGGCTTGAATTTTATTAATAAGTATTTTATATGATTTTAATAGTATATAAATACATACCTAATATTATTAACACACTGATATATTGTTACACATTTTATATCGTCATACGTAAAAAAACAAACGGTATCGATACATTTTTTTCAAAATAATGGCTTTCTTTCTCAAGTAGCCATTTACATTTCAACAAATATTCATTTTTGTAAGAATTAATGAACAATTTTAGGTCCTATGAATTTTAGAGACCTCTGTCAAAATCTCGTGAGCATTTTGGAATAATATTTTTTTTCTTGTATCTATGTCGTGTGAATACATGTGAAATATTATAAAAACATTGAATATATATAGTTATTTACTATAAAAATGATAGTTTACCATATTTTAAGCTATAAATCTATTGGTTTGTTTTTTATGTGATACTGTAAATAAAAAAATATATATTTCTTCTTCCCCAATTATCAAAGATCTATATAAGGTACCTACATTCAACATCCCTTTGATTAAGGCAGCTAAAATAATAATTATATGTAAAAGTCAGAAGTCCGTCTATTAAATTCTAAAATTAAACTTGTTTCCATTTATAGAACGTAATCATGTTTATTTTTAATAAAATGAAAGAATTTATTAGGAAGTAGTCTTTTGTAGAAATTTGTTCAGGGAATTTTAATTATCATCATGGTTTCCGAGTGAGAATTTGTAAACTTTACGTGATAATATTTAATCGTCTTTTCATAATAAATTCGTTCGATCGCGACGCCGCGCGCCCCCCGGTTCATTGACCGGCCTCGGGCGAGCGAGCGCACGAAAGGGCGAAGGAATTTATACCAGCGCTTTGATAGAGTTAATAAATTTGAGCATGACTTGTTTCCGCATTTTTTTATATAATTCTTACTGCATAATAGATAACATAAACACCCTTAAAGCCTTTGGGAATGGTCTTGAGACACCCTGTATAAAGCATTGAACCGTGTCACGTTATTCACTATTATTAAATGTCAATACCGTGTTTATAATCACCGCTTTATTCTACGAGATTTTGATTTATATATATTAATAAATTGTGGCCGATCCTCAAAATGGTATTTATATTAAATGAAAAGTAAATATTTTCAATGGAAAATTGTCTCGATAACAAAGACACGTTTTCTTTCAGCGGCGTGATAATGTATATTTTCAGGCGCCCTTTTTTCGGGAAAGTGGCAGAGAGAAGGAGGGGGGATTCAGGCAGTTTAGTGCGTGGATCGGGCGTTATTCAGTCTCGCCATGTTCAACATGTGTTCGTGACACATTTGACAAATGCCCTCATACAGACATGGCATTTTTTGCATGTAAATATTACGCTGCGTGCTGATATTGATAGGGTGGCACCGCGAAGAATAGTGCATGCCTATTTAACACAGAACATCTTGAGGAAAAAACCATTTCCATTTTTGAAACAAAGATCCAGTTATTTGGCCCCGCGATTTTAAATATGTTTTGTTAGGACGATATATCAAAATTCATCTTGGTACCCGAGAAAAAAAAATAAATTTCACGTGATAATATTAAATGGTTGTTACGAGAGCTAATCGGAGCCTAGGTTATTGACCGCGGATCGTAAACAACTCGTCCGAAGTTACGAGATATCAATCGCCCGTCGCCACGCCAAAGGCAATTTACACCAGCGCTTTAAAAAAAAAATGAATCCCCAAATAATAAATTTGGGGATTCATTAAGGCTTCGTGAATGGTCTCAGGATATCCAGTATACCCGAAAAAAAAGCTAATGAATAAAAATAATATATTATTTATTATTAATAGTAATATAAAATATATTTATTATTTTATGTTAACCTATGTATTTACTCATACAATTTATGCAAACATTGCAACATGCAACATGTGCATACAATTTAATTCAAATAATTGTAATTGTATGTTGCGCAGTGAGATAGTTATGCTTATAAGAAGGATGCTTCGAGTACAGTCTACCTTAGTACGGGCATTGCCTAGTTAGGTAGTACTTTGCATAATGTGAAATTAATGTTAAGTTACTGTCAATAAATAAATATTAATATTTATTATGATACTAAGCATCACCTCTATATTTTGTGTTATATTTATTATTATACTATAATTTATTAACTAAAAGATTTATGATATAAAATGACTCTGCATGTATGTTAATAAAAACAATATTATTGTAAAATATGAACATATTATGACCGTTAGAAATGAGTACTGCTCATACCGTGTATTCGATTTTCTGATTTTATATGTTTTATAAAATATATAAAATTAAAATATTAAAAAAAAAACATAGCTTTGTGTTCGTTTGGAACTCTGCGTTCTTTGGTTGAGGGCATTCAAATATTGAGAGTTTGGCGTGACAACCTACCAGTGAGTGTCTGATGAAGGTAGATATTGAAAATGGCGCCCTTTTCAATAAAAAGGCAGTCATTTATTTCCACAACGACAGTATTCAATCATTAAATACTATATTTTAAAATAATCTTGCAATAATTTTAATAAACTGCGGTAGTCTAGTGTTTAAGGCGTTTGGCTATTAGTCTAAAGAAAGGAAAGCACTCGTCCATACCATTTTTAACGCTTCATTTCTATCGTCTCCCTTGACTCTAGTGCAAGCACATTTAGCTTAGTTGAGTAGGGCACAAAATAGCTGTATGGGGTAGATCCACTGGGTATGGTATTACAAAAATTCCCTCAGAAAGAAAATCAACATTACGATATATTTTGTGTGTTAAATAAAATGTTACAGAAATATTTTATCAACAGTTATCCTAAATCTTTTTTGCCATTGCTGGTTAGACGCGTATAAATTTAAATGTAGAAGTAATTCAGGAGGAATGTAGGCACTTCGACGGGCAATACCAAGAATGGCTATGACACCCTGTAACTATCATAAAATATCAACTGTTTCTACACATTGTTTAGTAGAAGTAAATTATTTAACCAGGACGTGATATCTTACAGCTAGGTTCTACAGGTAGTAATGAAACTACACGGAAAAAATATTTGAATTTAATAATAACAATAATTTTGTTATGTGGTACTGAACATTCTTCTACATGTTTATGTTTGCGCACGTAGATGAGTTTGTATTAATTTTAACTGGTCAGTAATAAATAATACGTTCTAACAGCCTTGCTGTCACAGTTTAGAAATTCGAATAATAATATTTGAGTACTTTATCGAACTGTTTCATTAATTAGTACTAAACATATATTGGCTTTAATATTGACCAGCCTCCGATGTTATCTAAACGGCTACAGTTGTTTTTCAAGAACATCAATTTATAAAAAAATTTGGGTCTGCGTCGGACCAAATGGTGGAAGTTATACTTCTTTGGCCATTCGCACACACCCACTCACACACATGAAATATAAGACATTTTTCTCTGTTATTCAATATATTATTATAAGTCACTTCATTATTATACTATACATTATCATATTAAGTTCGTATATTCGTATAATTTGTTAAAAAAGACACAGACAACTAGCTTCAAATTTCGGAAGGGACTCTACAACGCGACAAACATATTTCGTAAACAAAGCAATTGGACTCTACAACTCGACAAACGTAAAAATTACTCCTAACTCGTGACGCGGTTTCTCGACCAACATCCCATCCCAATGAGTACAACGGGCGCAAAGAAGTATAACTTCAAAAAAACAACTCTTTCGCATTTGTACTTTTCGAGTTGCAAGATGCAACAGCGAGACGTTCAGACAATTCTAGCGTAATGTTGCTTGCCAAGTTGGTTACTAATTTGAAATATGATTATTGCGCGTATTTTAAACAATTATTTGTTCACTGAATGTATTTCGCAAGCCTGGGGCGGCGTCGAGAAACGAGAGGGTAGATTTTTGTGTTTCGCACGTGACGGCATTCGTCGCTTCAGTCCTTGACTTGTGGCCCCGACATTCAATCCATTCTCGACAAATTCCATGGCGTTTTGTACTTCATTTGTTTTGAGATGTCGCCGACCTGTGGGGCCGCATTCATAGGCTGCACGAATCCCTTTTTCTGTACCATTGGCTACTGAAACAATCTTCGGTTACAGGCAAGGGTTATTACCTGTAGAATTTACAACATATTGAATATAGATGAGGCGTATGTTTCCCGATACCATATCAAGTAGCAAGAAGAAACCAGAATATTCATAATACTTTTATTATGTTTTTAAATCACATTTTTATTTTCAAAGCCTGCTAAATGATTTCAAATTAATCCCTCTCTTATATTGTAGACAATTAATTGATTTAACATTTTTTGAAAAATGATTATCTGTATATTTAATGTCTATAAATAATAATACGAGTATACCTTAGAGAATGTATAACATCACAAAAAAAAGGTAAATGTCCAATAACCTAAATGTGAAGTTCAATAAAAATAGTTCGTTTTCTTCCTTCTTCCATTTTATATACCTTTTGTATTAAAGGTTAATGGTGTTATTTAATCAAAAATTAGCTTTTTGTTTTTGACAAACTATACCTACTGTGCATATAAAACAAAGTCGGGTTAGTTACACCATTTATAACTCAAGAACGGCTGGACCGATTTTTACGATCTTTGATTTGTTGGATTTGGTATTTCCCCAAACACAGATTAACCATTAAAAAAATACGAGGAAAATTCATTTTCTCATACATTTTGTATAAAATGGTTTTTTATTCATTTTGAGTTTTCTTAATAAAAAACTGAATTTAATTCAGGTAATAAGTTAACATAATATTTATTGGTTCTGAGGTGGTATGAAGTTCGCCGGGTCAGCTTGTACTATATAAATAGTTATAATTAGAATAATTTAAATAATAATAGCAGTTTAGTAGTTAAATATTAAATATATATATATATGTTTTAATAATGTAATATAATAATATAGAGAAACTTAAAATAATACAACAACCCCTACCAAATTGCACTGCATTTTGTTGGTAGGGAATATCTCTCTTATTAAATTAGTATCTTTTATCTAGTTTTTTAATAATATACAAGGTTTATAAAATATTAAAAAATACATTAAACAGTCAATGATTTCCTTAAGATTAGTACACGAATTTTAGTCCGCATATCTATTTTAAATATATACTAAGCTAATACTAATTCTAAAAACATATTATTTAGTACTAAATTGTATAACATAATATTATATTTCCTATCAACTCGCGTGTAAATTAAAACGTGTATTTTGTATGTAAGATCTAGGAAGGGGTACATAAAAAATACCTCCTTTTCTTTTTTTTATAAATGTTATAATAATTTATGAATAATATGAAGTGTCCTAATATGAAAAATTCTTAGAGTAATTATTTTTTTTCTTTTTACTATATAATATACAAAATGGGGACTTAACATATATTTCAAAATATGTAATTATTATACTAATTTATAGGCATATTAGATACGTATATTATTTTATTTATAATTATTGTTGTAAATAGAACACTTTTTAGGTTCCTCCTCACACACACACATCACACATAGCTTCAAATTATTTAATCTCTTACTCTCGCACAATAATAAAGCCTAAATTGTAAAGCATAAATTATAAAGCCTGTATAATTTATTTGTATAAATTCAAGTCCACAGCGGGCCTCTAGGTAAATTTTCAGTGGCACATTTTGTTATTTTATTTTTTTATTATGATTTTTTTGTCTTATTATGTTAGTTTATGAAATGTCAACTGAGGATCTATGTTCTACAACTGATTACATCACTTTAGAACAGAAGAATAAGCTATAAAGGTGATGTAAAATTGCTTATATAAAAAAATAATAAATAAATGAAATATGACGGAAGGAGTTTATGGCAGTTTAACAGTTGACTGCCCAACAGTCGACAGAAACACTTCTAGTTTATTTTCCTGCGCACACCTTAACCGTTCAAAATAAAGACTATGAATTAGGCTTAGATTCCGAAAAGGATTGCCCGAAATTCCTCAGAGTACCTATGAATAGCAGCTTGTCTGCCGCACTGAAAAATGCTTTTGTTTGTTTAAGGCTTTGCCTCAATGTAGACGTTGGTTTCTTGCGAACCACATCGGGGTAGAGAACATACTATAGAGAATATGTCACGAATGGAAGGCATTAAATCAATGTACTGTGGCATAACAGGGTCACACTTATGTGGGTACCAGGCCACTCAGGCATTGATGGCAATGAGAAAGCAGACGAACTGGCAAAGAAAGGTGCGAGCATGACTATGATAGGCCCGGAACCGGCCTGCGGCATAGCTAAAAGCACCACCAGCAGACTGCTAAAAATCTGGGCTTGGAAACAAAGCCAATAATACTGGCAAGAACTGCCCGGACCAAAGAACTCATAGTAGGATTCTCGCAAAAAAGACTCGGAGATATTGAAGTTAAACCGAAACCAAATAAGGATCCTAACCAGAACCTTAACTGGCCACTGCGAGCTGAACAAACACCTGCACAAATTAAGCCTATCGACCGACGACAGGTGCAGGCTCTGCCAAGTGAGCCCAGAAACTCCGTTACACCTACTGGGAGAATGTGGGCCCCTCATGTACAAAGGGTACCAGCTTCTAGGCAACCATCTCCTAAAGCCAGAAGAGATTAGAACCATCGCATCCAAAAAGATACTTAACTTTATCTACAGTACGGGACTAGAGGGCGAACTATAAGTGGATTTAAAAGTACAATAATTCTGGAAAGGACGCGGTACACGGGGGGCAAACCCCCCCACATCCACTAACAGACATAACATAACATAACATAACATAACTGTGGCTACTCTAATAAAAGCAGTACACCACTAATTCTACAAAGCGACTGATAAAATATAAAAAACTGAAAATATGGTCTTAGATTTAGAAAAAAAAATAATATTTGAATCGAGAACCTCATTCTTCTTTTTAAAGTCTGTTAATAAAGTACCGATTTCTAATCTGAACGTTCTGGGGAAAATAATTAAATCTCAAGAGAATTGACCAATTTAATTTCATGAGTTTATGTGTAAAAGTCAATAAAATGTGTCACTTATGTTTCCATAAAAAATATTAAATAAATAGCTTTAACGCTGTCGCCGACCCAGCTTTCATCTCATTTTTCTTTCTTTTCAGCATCTCTGGTCCGTCTTTAATATTTAATTATTTTGAGTGCAGTGAATAATTTAAGGAATATTTACAAGAAAAATAAATTACATTCAGGTTAAATAAAAAATGAACAATATGTGCATACGTACGTAATAATGTTTCATCCAAAAATACGGTATTTAAGAGATATATTTCACTATTGAACTATATACGAGTATCTTAACGATTTCTAATTAGTTAGCGATTTTATGTGATGCATTTTATGTCGGTGAAACTACAAGGTAATTAGAAATAATACTCATAGATTATCCTGTAATAAACCACCTCCAGCTTTGCCCTTTAAGATTCACGCGAGAACTCACGGAGGGATTTCGGTGCTCGCTTTAATGTAAAAATTTTGAAGTCTTTGGATGCGCGCGAGATTGATTCGAAGACATGGGAACTTTCGACATATTTGGGCTTTGAGCGCATGCAGATCTGTAAAGGTCTAAATGGACAAAAGTAAACTATAGTATAGTTGTTTTATGCGTGATGCTTAATATATATTTTTAGAAAATTTAGATTCATTTCATAATATTGGTTTATTTATCCGGTGAAATTGCAATTTTATATATTTATTATATAATTATAATTGTAGCGGAATTATGGATACTTTTATGGTTTGGTTAAAAATGCTGTTTTCGCATTTATGAAAGTTGCATTTTAAACGTCATCTGTCATATATTTTCTGATCTATTTTCCGAATGGCAAAAGCTTAATATTTTATTTATTTTATTTTATTTTCTTATGGGAAAACACAATTATAACAATAAAACATTAACATTAGAATAACATTAAAACAATTAAGAATTAAACAGAAACAAAACCGATTATGGATTTCCTACATATTCACAAATATTATATTACACATGTTTTCAAACAAAATTGTTGCAAATTTTGTTCAACTAAATCAAATTATTAAAATACAAACACGTAGTTATAACATTTTAATCATCAAATTTGTGTGTATGTATATATGCATAACACACATAAGCAGTGACGTAGCTAAGTAACCAAAGGCCCTGGTGCAATAATGAATTGGGGCTCTATCTAAACTGGTTGAGTTTTATCAAGTAAAAAATATAAATACTCTAAAGGTGCAAGGCTACTTCATTATCAGCACTTTATCGCCTACATACTATGCCACTGTACATAAATGTTTATTTGAATACATATGGTAATTCCATTTACAGGGAAATCCTTCTCGCTCACGATAATGTTGGCCACATCTCCGCCCCAGGTGGCGACCTACTCGAAGGCCATCAAGGTGACCGTGGACGGACCCAGGGAACCTCGCTCCAAGACCAGGCACCACGGCTTCCATCCGTTCCACTTCGGACCGAGGTTCGGCCCGGATCCGCTCATGGGAGGTCTGCCATTCAAACTGAGCGGTAAGCGGCATTCTTCATACCGTTATATTCGTGTGTTAGAGACATTCTGTGTAAGGAAAAATCTTTATTATGATTTTCTACACATGTTAAACTGATGCAAAAAGGTGTATTTCGTAATCTAAATTATTTATGGAAGATGCTAAAATTAGAAGCCTCGTGAGTTTCTGTTTGGAGTAGATGTTTAACAAACCATTGCTGTGCGATGGTTTGTCCATGGTGGCAGGCGTTCGTTCTATGGTTCGTGAACCAACCTTGGAAGCAGAGTTGGTTCACGAGGTTGTTAAGTGTCGCGGTCACAGGAATTAGTGCGTGGATTGCTAGCTCCATTCGCGGCGATAAGGAATCGCCTACACTCGCGATTAACGAACCGCAGAGAAACGCGGGTTTCTCTTTTATTTCCTTTCCAATCGACACTTACTGACAGCTGTGGTAATGGAAAGGTCGCCAGTAATAAAACTGGGAAAATTGAGGAATGGGTATATTGCAATATATAATAAATACAGTATATATTTATAGAATATAAAAAACGTGATTTATAGGGCGACTTCGGAACACACATACACTTTTGTTTTCTTATTAAGCATGTGATCAAAAATTATACTTTTAATCCGACCTTTGTGTGCGGTTTATTTATTTATTTATTTATTGTTATTTTCACAGAATAAACTTACATCTAGACATACAATTATTACAAAAAAACTTTTTATCTATAAACATACAAAGAGAAAATGAGATACATCTCCTCTCATCTAAATTCGCACTTAGTGGCATGTCAGAAACTTCACCGTGTCCATCTAACTAGGTGCTGAAGACCTGTCCTAAGATGGACTATCTATCTGTTTGGAGTAGATGTTTAACAAAGCGTTCTTCGCTTAGGTCAATTTTTAGTCATTCTGCTGGCATTTTTTATAGCACATACTCCCATTTAGCAGGAGGTCGCCATGTTAGTCGGTTTCTGGTGCATATGGCTCGAGCCATTTTCGGACATTGCTTCTGACTCATTCTGTCCAAACCATATTAAGATCTAACGCAAACGCCAACACGAAATACTGCCTTCTTTTTTACAAACAAAAAAAAAAAACAATATTAAATGTTTTAAGTGTTAGGTACCATTGCAATTTCTGTATAAAATCATTTAATTAATATAGGTTGTACGTAATTTTGGTTACAGAGATGAATTCGAGAAAATTAATAAATATTGACTCTCCCTTACTGACTTATATCGACAACTAAACCGGACTCACGAAAAAAAAAAGTTTCATGCTAAATTAATGATATTATAAATACGCTTTATTATTTTTTACAGTGAATTAGGTGTTATGTCCGCCACGTTGTACATACCTACGTCAAATACTTAGCCGAGGTGTGGTTAAGGTCGAGAACAGCCAGTCGGTATTTAGTGCCGCGCCCCAACGCGACAAACATATAACGTTCTCAAACATTTAAAAGGACTTTTTTATTAATTTGAAATTATATTTATTTAATCGTTATTGGTAATTTTTTTTTAATTTGCTAAAAAAATGTTTGATTGTTGGTATAGATCTATATCCTGAAAGTACACTGGTAAATACAATCTGTATTCATATTTAAACGACCTGTACTTCATTAGTAAAATTTAACACTTTAGTTTTTATGTAAATTATCGATTTATAATATCATATAAGATAAATAATAATAAATGAATAATGAATGAATGAATACAGCCTTGCGAAACGGCCTGCGTTCAATTATTTATTATCCAGAAACTTTATGAAATATTCCAGCTCTCTTATAATATATGTTTTGAAGTCGGCGTCAACGCCATTCGGCGCTGTCCCGTTCCTTGCCAACACTTTCCATCCGAAATGAACTGAGGGGATCACGTCGGTGGGTTTCGACCGGTTCAGACCGAGGCGCTACGGATTATTCGTACTTTATTGATTTTATTATTTATTTATTTATCGTTTATTCGGAAAACCAATAGTACAATATATAAAAAAAGAATGGTACATACAACTAATTAAAATAATAACCCCGTTCTATTATTAATATTGTGTTGGAAAATAGCTTAGGAGCGTAAATTTTTATAGCTTGTAAAAACATCACTGTTTGCCAATTCACTGTTTTGTGAATAATTTTCTCTATAAAACCGGATTTTAAATAAATTTTTACATACAGATCGAATTGAGAACGTCCTTTTTTTCAAGTCGGTTAAAAAAAGCTATTTAATAGTTTAAGTACAGTCGATTATTTCAATATTTGAGAGCTAGCTCCGGTGACTGGTATTGGCCTCAACTTCTCCAACTTAAGTTTATTTATTACCAGAAAAGGGTAGTAAAAAAACATTGTTTAAATAAGTGCTTGAATGTGTATACAAAATTTCGTATCTGTGCTGTTGACCGTTGAGGAGTTCCTTCGTTCTGGATGTAGAGTCAGGTCATAGTTACCATGTACATAGTCAGGTCATAGTTACAAATGTAGTCATCAGAACTGAAAACTAACATGTTAAATTTCAACTCCGTAGGATGAGAGGAAGTGGTTCTAATTCAGCTCGTGAAATTTAATCTAAACCGACACACAAACATTGCAAGCTAAATAAAAGCTTGTAAAATATATTGCCATCTGTCATTAAATTTTTGAAACTGTGTTTTTACTGAATTACGTTGTTTATAGATGTTTGAGACTAGGTGCGACATTTGTATCGTGTTTTAGTTATTAAAGAGTGGTTTTTGAGCTATGTTGAGCAGTCGAGCAATCTACTCGTTAAACTAATATTTCGACTAACTCAAACCTTCTTCGAGAAAATATCTAGCAGACTTTCAGGCCCTGGACCCATGCCCACGTGCGTAATTAATGCAATACAGCGCGTTCAGTACGTGTGTTATTACAATGTAGCACAGGGTATATGTGCATATGTGTATTACATAGATTGACCATTATTATATATAAACTCATAAGTACAATATTTTCGTATCTTGTATAAAACAAAATCATGAAATAGTCAATATAGCCTACCTTGTAACAGGAGGCACAATAGTTGGCTATGGATAATTGTAATGAAATAAGTTGTAAGTATTTTTTTAGTGATGGATAAATAAATAAGTAAAAAAATAATTACATAAAAACCCATGAATAAAAAAACGTTAATAGTGGATTAGATTCACTCGACTAATTTAAAAAAAAACGTATATTTGGGATTTGGACTCATTTTGAAAATGTCAAATTATTAGATGATTTAAATTTTGTTACGGTCCGGACGCACCCTATCAGACGAGCGGCGAGCCTGCTCGGTGCCCGAGGCGCTGAGCTGGTGTCGCGCCCCGCGGGACAAGAAGCCGTGTCAACCGAGGGTCGTGTGTCATATGGCACATTCGGTTGGGGCGATCTTAACCCTCGGCTGCGAAATGCCACGTCTCGATTGAAAATTTGTTTACCCGAAGCGAGACGGCTAAGAATATCAGTCGCGAAACTTGTAATAGGAGCCTCTGAAGGCACGATTGCATATTCTCGTTTTTAACTGGTTTCACTACCAAGAAATAACCTAAAAAAAATATATCTGTTACATATTTACTGATATATACTATAATTTATTTATTTATTTATTCTGGTTACCCAACAGAAATTGTACACAATACAGGTAAAGACAATATAAATTGAAGTATACAATTCTTAAACTATGGTAGCCCAATTGACTAATAGAGACAATCTATATATATATATAAAACAGATCTAAAAAGAAAAAAAATACACTGCATAGTAAAACTAAAGAAAGAGATCTATAAATGTTACCAGATATTTCTTTGTGCAAAGTAAGGAAAAATACATTAATTTGAAATTACGAATGCGGAACGGACCTTTATTACCAACACATATACATATAGACATACATTTTATACATACATACATACATTTTAATCAAAAATGATAAAATATTGATTTCGGAAAAAATGTTGGATACTTTGTTTTTCCTTAGAGCAGCTGAAATGTGTAACTATATTTTTTAATAATAATGGATATGTTATTTATTTTTTTATTGAAAAATCCAACAGTATTAATTTACATAATTACCAATAGAACTTATTACTAGTATACCAAACGAATTATGTATTTCTGACATTTTACATTGTAACATTAGAATAAGAAATTAAGAACAGTGTTCCCTTCTTAAAATATATATAGATTATGAATATTATATATGTATACAGTACAATTTATTCATGTTACATGGTTTATATATGTGTATCTTATAACAATGTAATGTATATGGTTTTAGTATGTATAAATATAGTTTATGATTGAAGGTAATATAAATATAAGTATAAATCTAATTGCAATTACAAGTACTTATATGTTACAATTAACCATTTACTATTAACAATGGGTAATAATCGATACACACATAGTACAATATTTTATTTTAGCATTACATTCAAACCATTTATATTACGTTTGAAGGTATCTTACATTTTTCCGTCGCTAGTATCGATTATCTATTTCAGTCAGTTAGTTTCAGTATATGTTTTGGATAAATACCCTGCAAACAACCTGGTGAGTCTGCGGATCGTGAGATGCGTAGAGATGGGAAGCATTGCGAGATGAGATGTGTCAGTAGCACGGAGCCCCCATTTATTGAAATGCATGAGAATTTAAACTCTTTAAGTGGTCCTTAATCTGTTAAATTTTGAGCTGCACGCGTTTTCTGATTTTTGATTCATCATAATTTGCTGTGACTACTCTATTTTAGTAGGCTCAACCGATGTTTATTGTAGAGTATACAATCTGTTTGATAGACTGCACAAACCAATTCCTGTAGATTGATAAATCGTTCACCTAACATTAACGGGCGCTAGAAGTAAAACTTTTGTAAGGAACTCGATTAAATTTGTCATACTAAACTTCAAAATGATCAACCACATACTATTTTTTTATAGGAAGATAATAAACATGACAGATAATCAGAATTTTGACATCATCTGCAAAATGATATAGTAGTTAAAGCGTGGGACTATTGATCCATAGGTCTCGGGTTCGAATTAGCACGTATCTGCACATACCTCATGCACATTTGGCCTAGTTGAGTAGGGCCCAAAATAATTGTATATAAATATATATAATTGTAAATTGTCATAGTAATTATTTAAAAAAAAACGTATGTATTAATCTATATTTTAAACTTATCATCCCATTCCGGCATCTACAGTCGGCAATGTTTTCGCACGCCTGTTTATTTATATTTATAAGAAAAGACGCACCAACTATACCCGAATGCTTACATCACATCCATGCGTCCTCGCGAGTTTAGCCTGTGCCGATTGGCACAACATTCCAGTTACAAATCCAATGCTGTGCGAAATCGCTTAATAGACGATTCAAATGCAGCCGACTAGTTCTCACATTTCATGCATAGATAGCAGTCTACATACCGTTTGACGTCAGGAGTGACAAACAGTGAGATACTCGAGAAATTCCTTTTCCACGATAAGTTTTCTTGACCGAAATAGGTACCTGGCAACTTCAGCCTTAGTCATCACCAAAGCTTCTTCACATGCTGTATCACGCTATTATTTCTTAATACCAATATTTGTTTAAGTATTATAATAGTAACTTTAAGTGAATATTCATAGACAATAAAACCATGGGCAATCACTTAAGGCGAAGCCAGAGGTCAAACTTGTTCTTATATCTTCGACATAGTAAAGGCAGATTTTTTAAATTTAATTCATTTCTGAGAAATTTAATAAATGATAAACTTCTAATAGTTCTTTTTTAGTTGAATCGCTCTCTTATAAAAAACATTAGAGACCTGGGAAAAAAATAATGGAAAGGAAAATTAAGGTTCTATAAATTTTAGTTAGTTGTTTTAATTTCTATATTATGAAGCTGTAATTAAATAAATACCAACAATTGCTTACTGACCGCGCAAAGATTCGAACTCGACGCCCTATAAAAATAAAGCACCGAATTTCAAGGTCGATTATTTAGTTTATTTATTTTTATTTTTATTAAAAAAGAAAAACATATAATACATTAAATGGGTTCTGGCAAAAACATGGTTTTAGCTGCCAGAAACTCAACTTGATGACAAGTCTTACAAACTATACGTACTAAATTTACATAAATTTTTTACTTAGATAAAACAGAACAAAAAAAAGAAACATTTAACACAACGAAAAAGAGTACATGAAAAATAAATAACTAACTTTACAACATAACATTAACACAAGTAGAACACAATCACTATTCAAGAGATTCCATATAGTAGATTACTACACAATAATTCTATTGATACTACTCTACTATACCATTCTATTGTTACTAGCCATATTCCTTGCACTGAAGACATTTGCGTTTCTGAACTATGCCCAAGTTTACATCAGCTGCCGACGCGAGGCCGTTAGTCATAAAATAACATCGTTCGAAATCAATTTTTCCGCCCAATCAAGTTGAAACTTAGTTGAGCTCGTTTCGCCCTCAGGTAATGGCATTAGCATCATGGCTGTGACATTTCACACCCCGGCGGAGGGTAGCGGAGACAAAGCGAACACGTAAGTTGCCGTACGGGAGCGGGCGGGACGCGTAATTGAGTTGCCAACCCTTTGACGTCACGCCGAACGGAGCGGCGCGCGGCAAGATCGAACAACTACCCTCTGATATCGAGGGCGATAAGAGGAGGAAACGAGAGGATCCTCGCGGAGGTATTGGAATGTGAGTGTGCGGGTGCATTTGTGATGCTGGGGATGCTGTGGCGAGTCGGATACATTTTATTTATTGGAGCGATACTTCTTTGCGTGTAACGAAACGCTGCACTGGAAAAGCATCTCTGCAACATTCGTCACAGGTAGCGTTTATTGTTACTTCTCTTATGAAAGTTATTTGTTGAAAATTCAAAAATAAAAGTATGCACATGGGACTGAATTCCTACAACAAAGATCCAGAAAATATGAAATTAATAAATAATTTGGGAATATTAAAAAATACTGCAAAAGAATGTGTTTTATGTCGAAATTAATATTAATTTTTAAACATTTAAATATAGTGTGTGTTCTTATAAACTAGACACTTTCAGTAGTTTTGTGATTGTTAAAAATCGCAATGCGCTTTGCTGTTTTAATTTATTAATTTTTTTTTTCATTAAGGATATTATTCAAGGGTGGTCCCATTTTAATTTAATTAAATTACGTCAAGCGTAAGGTAGCAAAAAATCAAACAATACGTTTTCCGTTTAAGTTTCATAAAAAAAAAATCAAAATAAACCGGTACGCGGTCTAAAGTTTGCCGTGAACAATGCACCCGGTTTCCGCCCCCCTGTAGAGAAATGCTGACTTTGCATCAGTATTAATCGGTGCGTGTGCGAAAACATAACCGACTTCGGAGTTTTGGTGGATCCGTTTTTTTAATGTTTACTAACACTAAGAAATTTATTCTAGGCACCTGTTATTTTTTAGTTTTACGATAGTAGGTTTTATTTTGAAGTCGGTTCAATTTTATTTTTATTAAAATATTTTTTAATGATACGCACAGTTTAACCCCGGCACGTGAGCTAGTTTAAGCGCGCGCACGTAAGCCGGCCTACATCGGCAAATAACTACCCGCGCGTCTCGCGAAGAATGAGTGACAGTTACCTGTAAATAATTAATTTGCACGGCGCCTCATTTCCACTTGCAAGGTTTCTTCCGAAAGCTGCTCAATTTATAATGGCTCGCACCGCCTTGGCAGTTCACGCACATATTTGCCCCGCACACATTCCTAAAGCACACACACGTGCGTACAAATACGCCCTGTGCTTATATCCGTGGTTTTGTTTAATGAGTTATGCAAGGCGTTATATCGATCTTCAGACCTCGGATTCCACTCGTACTTAAAACCATCATCGTCGTTGACTCCGGTGCAATTTTACCAGTATATTTTTTAAAGAAATCATTGCTACATATTTTTCCAGTAGTTATTGAAAAATCTTTATACGATATTCTAGAGTTAGTTCACTCTGTTGATTAACTCCACTGTCATATTACTTGACCATAACACTTATATAAGAACCCCCCTTCAGTCTCCAAATCTTGGCAGTTTCCATCACCATTCTGCTACTGAGTTAACTATTTATTAATGTAGTTATTGTTAATCGTACAATAAAACTGTACAACAATAATTTATTAACGGATAATAAATTAAAGCAACCTATTACTAAATGAATAAACCGCGTTCCAAGACCATTCCCGATAAAAATAAAACCAGCTTATTGGCCCTGCGATTTCAAACATGATTTGGTTTGACATCATCAAAATTCATCATGGTTTCCGAGTAAAAAATTTGTAAACTTTACGTGCTTATATGAAATCGCTCTCGTCGTAAGCCAGGCCGCGTTGTGCTGGGTCATCGTCGGCCTTGCCGAGCATCTGATAAAATAAATAAATTTTCGCATGAAATATTTCACATTTTTTATACAATTTCTTACACGATATAGGGAACATAAATCCCCCTTCGGGAATGGTCTTGAAACAACCTGTATATAGAATTGCATTACATTTGTAAATAAAGAACAATAAAAAATACGATAGAACCCAGGTCTGTTGCATCTTATTAAATTATTTTGGAAAGAGGGTTTTAGGTATATGTAAACGAACCCGCCACACATGCTGCAGTGGTATTTCGGTCGCGCGCGTGTGCGTGCGTGGTGATTCTGACAAATTTGAGCAAAGTTAAAATTAAACACGGGTTTAACAAGGGCGGTGTTTTGGGCCTTACGTTTAATCTCTCAGGCGCGCCGCGCAGACATATTGCGGCATTTATTTTAGTTTAAGCGGGACCATTTATATCTCTTCCGGAATGTGTGCGAAACAAGTTAGAAGCTCGTCGTGCGAACAAAGCCGCCCTTATAAGTGGTCCGGGATTATGAACGCAAATGTTAACATTTCAATTTGTACAATTTTCGATTCTTTAAAAAATAACAAAGTTCATGGAAATGATTCGTCTGAATCAAAGTAACGTGTCTAATTTACTATTGGCGATATCGATCTTTGTGTAGGTATATATAAAATCTGCGGTGCTTAAAGTGTATTTAAATAGATGAACTCCGACTTTGAAGTTCCTCGAGAAAGTCAATCCGAACTCAAAACACAAAAGGCACGAGACAATCTACTTCCATTACTTTTTCTGTCCTCTGTATGGTTAGTGAATTTAGTCAACAAAATTTGAATATGTAAAAAATACATTATTAAACTACTTATAGATGATATTATGATATAATTATGAATATATTAACTAAGCCCCTGTAGTATTTTGCATACGAAATTAGTGCTTTATTTTATTTTAATGTCTCTTTATGTTTGTTTTATATATCACTATTAATACGCACTATATATTTTTTTGTATCATTAATTATGTTTGCGTGTTTGTAATACTTATTTACTGGTTGTACATAAGAGAATATATTTATTTATTTATAAAGGATGTATTATTTATTATTATAGTAGTGTGTATAACCACAATATTTAAAAACGACAAATAAGTCTTATTTAGAACAGGAAGCTTTCCTATTTAGGTTAGATACACGTGTAATTTATATTAATGATTTTATTTTGAATCTATTAAATAAATAAATAACACGAGAAACCTTTTTACGAATATATTCGGCTCAAAGACCGTTTCTACAAAATAACGAAGAATTTGCATTACAACTCATTCTAAAAATGAGAAAAATCGAAACTAAACTGAAATGGAAAATGCATGTCATAACTATAACTAACGTCTTTAAACCTTTCCCTGAGAACCCTGTACCCCCGTTAAAAAGCAGAATGAAACGTTTAACCAAAAACTAAATAAAAACTATAATAATGTAGTTAAAGTTTGTTTTTATTTTGCTCTAATTAATTTGTTGATTTCTTTAAAATATATTAAAAATTAACATTCCCATTATAATGGCAATACAGTAACATAGCAACACATAGGTACAATGGTACAATGAAAATATAGTTGTGAATCCCACGTGATAATCTCGCAGCCTCCTCGGGTTAGCTACAGGAAAACTCTCATTAGTTAGACGTCTTTCACACTGGCGGCGCTGCGGGCGTCGCGACGGGACCGACGCCTCCCCCTCCCCCTCTCCCCCACACTCGACCGACCATCCACCCGGGTTCGGTTCTGGGCTGGGGGTGTGCAAGAAAATGACCCCCCGCATCGAACGGAACACTGTCTGTAATCTGGGGCAGGTTCTGTGTGGGTTTAAATGTGTCCATGTATCCGACAAGACTAACATTAGAAAATAAAAAAAAAAAAAACATAAATTTACAATAATAATTTGTTCAAGATGAGGTTTCAGAGCCGACTTGGCATGTTTTTGTTTAAGGTATAAACAATTCACTTTGTAGATTTTTGTGGCCTACCTTGTTATTAGTCTTAACAAATAATTGCATCACCTTCATTACCGCTATTTAGGCGATAGAATTACCAAACACAGTGTGCTAGTATTTGCTGGTACTTATTATGATTAGGAAATGTTTATTATATAATATAATTTATGTAAATGTTATCATATGCGTAATGTGCATATCATAAAAATAAAATAAAGGTATAACCGATGAACAATAATATTATTGCAATACATTTTTAGACGGCTTTTTTCGCTTTATCTTTAGATATTTTTAAATACAAAACAAAGAAGGATCTAATTCTCTAATAAGGATTCTCTTAATCATCAAATCGTAATATTATTAATGTTAGACTACGATTCATATTAATTTTGTAGGTATATCAGTATCGTTACGACTCATATTCATTTTGTAAGGTTACCCTTACGATTCATTTTATTTTTTTGTTTAAAAGTATTTTTAATAATATCAAATAAAATATAATCGATGTACAGCTTACATAAATAGCTTTGCCTTCGGAGGTGTTAATTATACATCCTCATATTACAATAACGAAAACATTTTTTTTTTATGATAAGGTGAGCGTAAAACGATATTGTATTAAATGACATGATAATTAGGTATAGCAATAATAAAAACATTTGAAGGGATGTTAGGTGTTATATATATATATATATATATATGTACGTATTAAGTCTATATCATCAGCGGACGATATCGCAGACTTTACAGAGATTGTGTATAAGCCGTTACTATAATGATGATCATTATTTATTTATTTATTTCGTCATTTACATACACTCTTATACAGAATGTATTCATATTCAAAATCAAACTTTAATGAAAAACAAAAAAAAAAATGAAAAAAGTTGAAAAAATGTTTTCCAATTACGAGAAAAACAAATTCGAAATTTATTTATTTATTTTTTTAATTTAATTAACAAAAATTAGACATAACACATTAAATGGGTTCTGGCAAAAACATGGTTTGGCAGAAACTCAAATTCATGGCAACTCTTACAAACTTTGCGGATAAATTTACATACATTTTTTTTTTGATAAAATAGAACAAAAAAACAATACCACAAAAAAAAGAGTACATGAAAAATGAATAACTAAATTAACAATTTTACAAAATTACAAACAACATTATAAAATAACATCACACAAGAAGAAACACTATCACTATTGAAGAAATTCCTTATATGTAGATTACTTTAAAATGATATTATTTTATTTAATCAATTAGTCGCAGCGTGTATAGGTAATCTTTGAGAGAAATTTTATGTTTATTGATTTTGGTTACCTCTTTCAAATGTTTCAAATCTTCAATAGAATTCGTCGGCTCAAAGTCGAGTAGTGAGCTCGCGAAGTTCTTCGAAGATAAACAAAGTTTTTTAATAATATAATTATTAGAGTATGATTTTTTTTCGAAATTATTTTTTTTTTGGGATCAATTTAGTTGTCAATATAGATCAAACCCTTAAAAGGATATCAGTGAATATAAATAAACCCTGTATAAACAAAAATAGAATAGTGTCACCATAATTTCATTGCTTATAATGTAAATTATTGTAATTCGTAGTTACGGGTTAGTTTTGTGCATTACCGTAATAGCACAATATACTGTTTCAATGACACCAATCATTTGTAGAAGTATTTGATCATTTTGACATAAGCTACGGGACAATATTTAATAATAGATAATATTTAATCATTAAATTATAATATGACATATTGTTTGATTTAAGCTTTAATCATAAAGCTGGGTGCGAAAAAGATAACGTTTCTAACTTCATGGATTTAATGTAGCTATTGTAGAATATATATATTTAAATTTAAATATATTATCCAAATTGTAGTTTAAAAAAAAAATAACTTACCAGGATTAATACAACTCGAAGAAACTACTGGTCGACCAATGGAACGCTTCTATTAGTATGTATTCAGTCTATCCGTCTTAGCAAGAGGGTTAAGTTTTGTTTAAGGAATCAGTTAGGGATTATTCAGTCGAGGCCGATACTAGCGACACGGTTTTTCAGAAGATTCCATCCGCTAACGAACGATCCTTAAGTCGCACTCAAGGCCCGACTGGAACAAGAAAGAATTAATCCGGAGCACCCCCTTCCCCCTCCTCCACCCCGCCTTCAGCCAGCGCGCAACCATCCCCCCTCCCCCCGAAAGGACAAAGCCGCTAATCCCTCGCCCGGCGCGGCGCGACCTTTTCGGAGTAATTGCACTTTTAAGGGATTGGTAATCTCGACTCGAAACGCTTTATTTTTAACCGGTTGAGTCTGTCCGTCCGTCTGTCTGTGCGAGCGCCGGCCCGTTTCCGCCAACTCCTTTGCCCCCCCCCCCCCCCCCGCCCCGTTTTCCCGCCCGCCGCGCGCGCTTTTCGCTCGCCTGACTTTGTCGGCTTCCGCTTAGGGCGGGACCATAAGTTGTATTTACATTTTATTTTTATCATCTCGTTCGTGTCAGGGAACTAAATAATATTTTTCAATTCATATGTTTAAAGTAACAAAATAAAGTTTAGTAAAATATCTTTAAAATGTCTCACATTACACGCCACACTTTACACGCACATTACACATTGTTTTATTAATTTGATGTTTTCAATCATATTTATATTTGGTATATTTTTATGACCATATTTATTTAATTCCAGCAAATTTTATAAAACAAGGTTACAATGCAAAATATCTTGCCTTGATTTCGCCTGTTCTAAGGAAGACATTTTGTCTATTAATTAAAAAGTATTGTTGCCGCGTCGAAACATTTGAAAATCCAAGTATATTATAATCATAAATAGATACGGAATATATCTGAATGCATACAAACAAACATACATAATATAAAATAGATATATATACTATCATATTTTATACTAATAGAACTAATATAAGAAATAAATATTAAATATAATAATTACATACAAACATACTAATATATATTAATCTAAAATACACAAATACTAAAATAACTACTTAAACTTAGTTTTTATAACTGTAGTACTAGAAAATGATGTTCTTGTATCGCTGTTTTGTATGTTGATAAATAAATAAATATAATATACTAACAATATACTAAAGGGAGGCTGTCCAAAATATTTAATCATCAAGAACACGAGAACCAAAAGATGGGTGAAAAAAATAAATGTATCCTTGCGCAGCGGAAGTGTGTATACTGAATCCCTCTTTTTACTGTGCCGTTAGGGTTGCTCATATTAAAAATTGTTTCAAACAGAAAATGTGGGGATATTGTAAGCCTGCTTCAAATTAACATTTTGAACTGAATTGATCATATGCTCGTTAAGGAAAGTATGATTTTTTTAATTTTGAATAACCGCTTTTTCCCATCCCTAGGACTAATAATTGATGCTATTAAAAAAGTTTACTTGAGTCAGTTTTAGGCCCTTATCTAAAAAATAATATACAATTTAAATGAATTCGATATTTTATATACTAAGAAAGTTGTAGCAAAATTTCACGTTAACAATAACACCCCCCCCCCCCCCATTCCGTCCCCTGGTCTGAATTTACCAATTATGGAATTTGACCGTAATTTTGTGACATTAAATTTTATCTATCAATTTGAAAGTGATTGGTGTAAAATTACGGCAGTTATAGTGTCCATAAGAAAGTAATATAGATAGATGAGACTTTTAAACTGAGGGTGATTTCGGGTTCTAAGGGATGTGAAACGCGAAAATATGTTGAAATTTTCCGGAAGTCATCACATGATAACCATTGTGATAGGTAACTTTCCTGATGAGATCTACCTAAGTGTAGCTTTTGCGTAAATCAAACTATTTTATTACGCGTCGTAGATGCTTCGACGCACTCATAGCCGTGGCCTTACACTTTTGTCATCGGAGTATTATCGGCCTTTGTGTCTGAGGCGGAGCGGAAGGGTTCGAGTCGCCGCTTTGAAAAATTGCCAACGAAGACGTGGGCGGGCGGGGGTGCCGGGGCGGGGGCGGGCGGAAGTCGGGCGATTGTTTTAACGCCCGTAAAGAGATTGCGAAGTGGCATTTGCATTTTCATGATTTTTCTTCGCCCCGAAACGCTTGTAATCCCTATCAGGCGGCCGGGCTTTCGCGACAACTCTTTACGAGCCGCGATAATCGCGGGCGCTTCCATGCAAACGCTTAAATCCTTTCGCTTGAATCGCCTTTTAATTGACAGCGACGAATTTTAACCGCCTAGAACTAATCGCAAATGCCAATTTTGTCGATTTTGCTGGCAGTGTGTGTGGTGATTATAATAAACCTTTTTTATTGTAAACCTCTTTTGTATGGATATTTTAATAAATAAATATTATTATTCATGTCATCGTCAATGTATACGATCGCATAATTTATATTCATCGTTTTACCACAAACACATTGTAATTTACTGAAAAAAGAACACGGTTTCACAATATTAATGATGATGGCAGAAATATACTCTAAAGTGACTAAAATATTTTAAATTACTCTTCACAGACATCAATACACCAGTTAGACCAGTTTAAAGCCGGAATATATACCTTAAATTTTATGATTTATGCGGCAATCTATCAACTACAACACTACTGCGAAAGACGTATTGAATAAAAAATAGTGACACGCATGTTATATGTTACTAATTTAAATATTTTCTAGTTGTAGAAATATATAAAATATTTCTTTTAGCTTTGTATCTTTTGTTTAATACATTGCATTATATTATTTTTGGTATTTTAAGATCGTCTCAATATTCCGTTAAAGTGAACGAAACTCGAAGTTTTAAATTCGCACATGTTAATAGCATTTTTAACGCTTCATTACTGCCATCTCCCATGACTCTAGGATAGGCATATTTGGCCTAGTTGAGTAGGGCCTAAATAATTGCATATGACCAATTCACCATACCAATCATTTTTATTTAAAAAAAAAAAACTTCACAAAGCACTCTTGTAAAGGGGTTTTCGACCAACTAAAACGTTCATTGTTCATGGAAATAAAAGAGAAAGTTTTATTTGTTGAATGTCCAAAATGTCAGTCTGTAAGTCAGTTATCGGCCGGCTACACTTCCAAATAAAATAAATAAATATCGGCTCCAAATCCTCATAAAAAACTATAATATTTAGGTATGATAAAAAGTAGTGATAATCGTTGGCAGTAGAGAACCTCAACGCCCATTCGCCCATTTATTTTCAACGATTTTTAAATTTTTTGCCTACCTCCTATTTTGTCGAGAAAAAAAAATACATTTAATATGTAATAAATTAATTTTTAATCAGTTTTATTTTGTTTTTACCACATTTTCAACTTTTCTCAAGAAATCATTTTTTTTAATCTTTTGCTGGGAAGTAGATGGAGTAGGGATTTTTTTTCGGTTTTTTGAAAGTAAATTTTATACAAATAGATTTTTCAGTTAATCGGGTAGTTTATCACAAAAATATGATAAAAAGATCAAACATCAAAATGAAAGGTAGCTAGCAAAGTAAAAAAGCTCAGGAACTATCGAATATCGTTGAGCATAGTGGTGGTTTAAGTGGTTCAAGGTCTACTTTTCTACTTTCGATTATCACTACGTCCTGGGATAATTTTAATTATAGTACTTTATATTCCCTGTATATTCAATAAAAAATAAAGAAAAATAGCTATTTTTAGAATATATTTAATATTTTATGTAAAAAAAATATATTTTTTCAAAACCCAACAATTTGCCAGTCATAGGTCATTTGCTTGTCATAGGTCAGTATTTGACCCTATTCCTTATTCCAAGGCTGTTTTTAACTGTTAAGGCTGCGAGTTGTTAAGCATTTATTTTTTCCTCACCTACCAAACTGAACAGTATCATCGGAGTTAGCTCCTAAATATTGTAATTAGTGATTTGCCGGAAATCTGTATCCGTTATTTGTTGGCGGATTTGAACGGGTCCGTTACATTATTTCAAATTTCATGATATATACGAAATTCTAAATATAGATGATTAGGTAGCAATGAAATACTTTTAATTTCTATTTGAATTAATTTTTATTTCTTAAAATCACATATTTAGCACATTTTTATATTACAAAAATCAAAAATTTAAACATTTATTGTAGTGACAAATATTTAAATATTTACCTCAAAGTTACCAATTAAACTATCTTTATAATGAGATCAATTTCAAATCTTTGTGATATGCTTATTAAAAAACTGAAATATTTAAACATTTATTATAAAAAGTCATAAGATATTAATTAAAGTATGAGTCAACTGTCGTGTCAAGGTTACACGCACCGACGCGACTGAGTAAGGGTCCGCGGTTATCTGTATCCGCGGATCTGAACACCAATGATCCGTATCCGCGGATATATATTTTTAACGATCCGGCACATCGCTAATTGTAATTACCTAATAATAATAATAATAAAACAGAAAGTCAACAATCACGAATAGACTACGCGTGGGGAGGTGCCCACGCCCACCGGAGGCTCCCTCCGAATAAATAGTCGTGGGTATCCTCGAGCCCGCAATACATCAAAGTGGCGCGTGGCAGTTCTGAGTTTTCGCGACGGGTAGTTTCAGCTAATCCGGCAAACTATGAAGGCAGTTCGCAGTTCGGCGCGACTGCGAACATTAGTCATCTCGGCCTCCGCCGGCGAAACGAGATCCTCTAAAACCCGGATTAGAATCCCGCAGCGACGTTTCTCAACATTTCGAAACGGCAAAATATGTACCGATAATACTTAAAGTAAAAAAAATGCTTGACGAAAAACGATTACTAAAAAAGAAATAAAAAAAACTCTATACATATTTATTTATTTATCTTTTTTTGGGATATAAATCAGTTACATAAAAGAACTCATATACAAGCGGTATATACAATGAAAACAATGGTACCACCTTATAAGTATAAAATAAAACCAATTAAATATTTCCACTGAGTGACAATAAAATCTGTGTTTAACCTAAATAATGCAAAAAAGATGAAGGGGAGGGGAGGGAAGGAGAGGAAAGGAAAATTCATGTTAAAGTTTGGGTTTTGATAATATTTTTGAAGGACACTAGGTTATTGTTAAATATAGCAATTTTGGGCATTTTAATTAAGGTTGAACACATTCTATAAATGGGTTCATTCTGCCCATAATTGGTTCTACAACGTGGTACGTGGTGTAGTAAATCGTTTGTTCTTGTCACACGTGAAAGTACCCTGAGACGGATTAGCTCAAGGAGAGAGCTACAGTTAACTGCACCTGAAATTATTTTGTATGCATATACAGCATCAGCTTTAGCCCATTCATGATACAGAGTAAACAGTAATTAGAAATACGCTGACTACTCAAAATGAGTCAGATAGAATGTCAGCTAATAAGCTAACTACAACCTGCTTGGCTAATTTGTTTTTAATAATTCCTTCTATATATTTTTTAAACTAAATACAACTAAGTTTTATATGATATACGTGTATTTTTAATTATAAAATCCATTTTAGGATCGTTGTTATTTGTAAAAAGTAAAAAAGTAAAAAAAAAACAGGTAAGGAAATCGACCTATTATAAAACTCAAATAGTACCACTATATAAGGCGAGCAAGCAACAGCCCCCTACTGTCTCGGAATCCGCACATGGTCATACCATTTTTAACATCTCATTACCACCATCTCCCCTGACTCTAGCACAGACACATGTGGCCTAGTTGAGTAGGGCCCAACATAATTGTATATGACCTAGGTCATAGTAATTCATTTTTATAAAAAAAGTGATAATAACCACATAAATTCGTACATACATAAGTAATAAGGAAACTTTACATAACTTTACATATTAATGTTATTTATTTGTTAGTGTAAGTGGACAGTTTAAAGCATGAAAATAAAAAAAAAACACACCAATACACATTACAACAACAAAATATTTAATATAAAACATGTTTACATTAATTTTAGACACTTAAGTAGGAAATACCTTATCAATATTTACACTACTGTTAACTAGTGAACTAACATTTACAAAGTTTACTTTATAAAATCCGCGCATAAATAAAATAAAAAATTAACAATCGACAGAAATATGTTAACCAGAGAGGGAAAATATAAAAATAACAAAATGTATAGTGCCAGGGTTCCCTTGTACCGTATGTATAACCCAATGATATAAATAAAGAAGTCGCAGTAAAAGAGACAGAGATAGAAAGGTACGTAATATTTTATTTTATTGTTAATTATTACTATTAGTTATTTTGCTATTAGTTATTAGTTATTTATACAAAAAAATAAAGAAGAAACATTCTTCAATGCGGTAAATATTTAGGTGGCGGTCGTATGTCGTCCGACGTTGGCTTGATAGGCTTTTAGAAGTATTCATTTCAAAAATTAACAATTTCATTTGGTGCAATGATATTTGTTTGTTCGAGTAATAAGTTAGTCACTTTTGTGTTTGAGTCTCAGCAATTAATAAACTCTTTAACACACATTTGGAGATCTGTGCTTTTAGAGGAAGTGGGTTAAAATCGTCCAAGAAGCTGTCGAGCAGAGGAGCTAACGCGGGCAAATGTTGGGAGAGAGTAAAGTGAGGGGTGGCAGCGGAGATGAGGGAGGGCTCCTTGAGAATATTTAACATCGCAACCCTTTCCACGCGGCCCGCCATTATTATGAGCGTAAAATGTATGGCCCCGTACTTAGTCTTAAGTTCTCGCGGGAGACGACGGCAACGCGCCCGTTACTAAAGTGATATTAAATTTAAATTACTAATTTCATTTCGGGGACTCCGGCGCGCCGTTCGACGCTCATTTTAAGGCGTTTCCAGTGAGTTAAGGCGCTCCTTGAGATTAGGCGCGCGGGGGCGCACTTGGGGCGGAAAGCGAACGCGGCTCGGGTGCGATGGCGCACCTTGAGGTACGCCAGAAATGATTTCACGACGAACGACATTCATTCATTAGCGAACGGTGTATTTATTCATTTATTTGACAATATTCACTCACTGATTAGAGTATCGCCTGTTGTAAATAAGTCATTTTCTTAATTAATTTAAAATGCACATCGAAAACATTCGCAAGAAAAAAATATTTAAACGCACTCGATGGACAAAGCCAGAAAAGCTTGAAATTAAAGCCAAAAATACTGGCTAGAAATTCCCAGACAAAAGCAAGTCTAAAGTTAAGCGGGAACCAACTGAGGATCCTAACCAAAGCCTTAACAGGTCACTGCAAGCTGAACAGACACCTGCACATGTGGGCCCCTGATGTACAAAAGATACTAGCTTCTAGGTAACCATCGTCTTAATTCGGAACAGATTAAAACCAACGCACCCAAAAGATACTCAATTTTATCTACAGACCAGGACTAGAGGGCGAACCATTAGTGGATTTTAAAGTACAGTAGTTCAGCAGAGGACGTGGTTCAGGGAAGGGGGGGGGGGGCAAATGGTCCCCCATATCCACTAACATAACATCGACATAACATAACTAACTAACGTAACTCGATGGACAATAAATTCTTGATTTTAAAATGGCTGACACATATAATGACGTATAATTCAAGTAATTAAATATCAATTGTATTAATATACATACATACATAGAATTTCTTGGATAGTGATTGTGTTTCTTTTTTTCTTTTATATCTAATTAAATATTGTATGTAAATTTTGAACCCAATTTTTGTAAGACTTACCATAAAGTTGAGTTTCTGGCAGCCAAAACCATATTTTTGCCAGAACCCATTCAATGTAATATATGTCTTTTTTTAAATAAATACTTTATTAAAAAAAAATATCTGACCATTTTTAATATAAATACATAAAAATGTAAATAGTTATTTTTTATTTTAAGATTTTCTAATATTCGATACCAACACTAAATGCTGAAACGGAATTATTTAGCTGTATTCTTATCAATAAATAAATATTATAAATATATAAATATTTATATAATATTATAGCTTACGTAATTTCACATATGCTATACTTGTAAGTATATTTAAACCCCTAATCCTAACTCCCTCACCCCCTAACCTCCACCCTCCTATAACCCTATTTATAGCGTCGCAAATCGATAGTATAAAGTATCTCTAATGAATATTTTTCTGACAAATAACTAACGGTGTAAGTTAAATCCTTAAACTGCCATTTTTATTCAATAAAAAATATTTTGTTTGGTTTTACTTACGACGTTGTTATGAGGCTGTTAGTAGAGGCGCTATAGCAGAGAGCTGCTATCACATTCTCTCTCACGTCGCACGCCATTGGCTATATCTGCTTCCCTTTCGCGTCTTATAAATAAATAAATAAATAACGCGGACAATTTACCTCAGGCTACGAAGTAACTAGATATTTTTCCCTCTAGGAAGAAGACAGATTTGAACTTCTTTTGTAGTTTTAAAGTGAGTCCACAGATCACTAATCGAGCCTCTGTCGCTGATCGCAAAATTTATTTTCATATTCAGGTTTTTTTGTTGTTCAACGCCTAGAGTAGGTAATAAAATAGGACAATATTAGTAATTCTCTTTACCTACTCTTTTAATATAAATAACAAAAATGATTGGCCGCTATATTTTAATAAATTACCCTGTAACATTAAAGTGATAAATAATTACAGGATAAGTAAAAAATATTTCAGATCCAATACCGACCGTTGTGCCCGGATCACAATCCTCAGCAACGAGGCAATGAAGAAGAAGATAGATTCAAGAAATCCTTAAAATAGTGCATGACTTTATTATTTTATTTCCAATTATGAAGAATTTTGTTTTTTTTCAATTCGTATTTTTTTTAATAATAATAAACAAAAGAAAAAGTGTTTAAATTTTTTTTTCTGTTTTCATTTAATTAATCGCAATAGCTCTTACAGACGACGCAACCTATCTGGGCCAACAAATTGGAGGACACAGCCGATTTGTCATATTCGAGCGCGAGAATTAGCAGAGAATATGCCTTCTATTCTTTTAAAACGTGGAAATAGAAATGTGTTTTAGTTCATACCATTCCTATAACTTATGGTAAATTAAAAAAAGAGGAAAACGCTCCACACGTTAAAACTTATCGGACGGTTGGGTTACGGGCAATGGATGATATTGGGTAATAATGATAATTCAGTTGGACAACTAACCTACAGACGTTTTGGAAGTTGAATCCGACAAATTGAGTTGTCTGTAAGAGCCATAAAGTACTAATGGAAATAAAATATGTAAACATGTTATTACATGGTTTAGTGATTTAATTATTGAAAGATGTAAGGAAAATTAACAAAATTCTAACGTTATAGCAATATCCAATAATCCGTTGCCATCATGGTATGCAGATCCAAAAATCCCCTCTAAACCAATAGCTCCGATATCAACACCGAGAAGAATTTCCATAAACACCAATTGAAATAAACGATTCGCAGCATCCCTCCCCACCCAACCCCACCCCTCCCCTTGGTAAGGTTAAGATGGGTGGAATGGAATGGGACTGTGCGTGGCAAATATTCACGTAATCGTCCCAACACTGTCTACATTGTTTTAGCCCCCGTTCGCCCCCGTAATAGGGGCTTGATCGGCTGAGGGGCGACACGCCAGAGAACGACAACCTTTCTGAAACCATAAAACGAAACCTTTTCAGCAATTTTTTCATTTCGTCCTTCGATTTTAAATTGCCTTAGTTTTTTTTTAAATATTTAATTTGAGTTTTAGTTTTATTGCCGTTAGCGACGGCGTTTTCTTTAATATAAGTCTGGAAACCGATAAATTAAATAAACTTCAATACGGTACAGAGTTACTGTAATTTCCACCGTCACCCTAACCTAGCTTCTTTTCTTGGTTTTGATTTTTTTAGTTATTTATTTAATTATCTTTTTTGTTCAACTCTAGCATTTTTTCAGTCGGCTATTTCTACAGCCTGGTAATTTTGAATTCCAGAATTTCAGAGATACGACTGTCGCAAAGTTTTAGATATGTAATATATCTATTCACTTTTTATTTACTTATTTTTTGTTAAAAAAATAATTGCTATGATCTAGGTCACATACAATTATTTTGGGCCCTACTCAACTAGGCCAAATGTGCTTGTCCTAGAGTCAGGGAAGATAGGGTAATGAAGCGTTAAAAATGGTATGACCATTTGCGGATTTGAACCGACGACTTTTGGGTCAATAGTCCAACGCCTTAACCATAAAAATACCATAAACATTCATTCATTTATTCATTCATTTATTGTAAACAATTACATACTTATAAGATTACAGATTCGTGTACATAATGAAATAGTTTTGTATCAGTGAGCGGTCGGAGTCACTGCAACCTTCTTACCTAGACTAAATGTCTGTACTAAAGAAGGCAGTTTAATTTGTTCTTATTTTTTGACTTTGCCAACTAACAATAGATAAGCATTTCATCTTAGAAAAATAACAAAAATATGAACTAGACTATATAAATAAGATTTAAGAAAGTTGTAATATAATAAACAGATTAATGAAGTTATTAAAACGTATAATATACACCCAAGAATTAAACTGGTATATTCTGCATATATATTTTTATACAAAAAATATATTTAAGTAATACATAAAATTATTAATATTATAATATAAAAAACACAGTCGATAATCAAAAATAAATACAAGGTTGATTGAGTTCGTATTTTAATATATTCTTCTATTATTTATATTAAAAAATACGTTAAGTTTTATACAATAATATTAATAACTTGAACTCAAAATATTGTCCTTTAACCAATAACCAATTGTTTAGCAATTTGTCTAATATTTTCTTGCTTGTAATCGATCGACCTTTCTAATTATCGCATGCTTTGGAACCTAAATATGAGTTACTTCTCTTTCGAAAGCCAGTTTTCCTTTTGGTAATTTCAAAAACTTTATTGATCTTGTTTTTAATTTATGCACTACTTCCTGATGAACTTTAAGATTATTGCGTGAATAAAGAATCAAGTTTATTAGGAAAATTTGTTTTGGATCTAGTACATTTAAATCTACTACTTGATCTAGTACTTGATGGGTTTAATAAAAAATATATGACGAAGCCGGTATGACGTGAAGATTTGTATGACGTCAGTCAGAAAAAGCAAAAAATGCGATGTACTGCGATTGGATGAGATTACCAATCAGCCATAAATAAAGTGTGACGTCATCAGATCGAGATTAGTTAAAATGTGACGTCATCAAAATTGACAGTCAGTGGTGATCTTATATCAGCTCGCGCACCCATTCGCACGCTACTGGACCGAGTTGAGTTGAAACGAACAACCAATGCTGTGACTTGATTTAGCGTGAAAAATTAGTGGTATTTTTTCTTCCGTTTCAGGTATAGCCCATCATTTAGCTGGTCTACCCGGCGGTCCCCACGAATGGGGCAGTCTTGGCGCCATGGGCTCTGTTACCATGAGGCCAGGATGGGGCGGCAACGGCCTGCTTCCACCTCCTCCCGCCGCGCACTTCAGTCCCCACGTTCTCGCGGCCGCCATGGAGAACAGACCCAGGTCGCCGAGAATCGATGGAGGTATGTAATCATTTTCGTAGTAATAAGGTGATCAAAATCACATAGCTCAAGTTGCATGTCGGAATCTTCACCGTGTTCATCTAAACACCTGTCCTAAGATGGCCTATGTGCTTCCATTAAACATCTGTCTGAATGCGAAGTATAAGAAACAGAAAGGGAAGAATTGTAGGGTTCCTAAGAAAACTAAGATTTCTTAAATTTACAAAGCATATACGTATGTATATTTTATAAATTAATAAATAAGGTTAAGAAAAGGACAGAGAAAAAAAAACAGAACGTGAAGGGGGATAAGCTTATTCTAATAAAAATGACAGAGTAGTGTGTTATAGTGTAGACTAGTGATATAGTTTAGTGAAAGAAAGAGTATTTATGAGGAGACTGACAGAGAGAGAGAGAGAAATGTCATAATATATACAAAACAAAAAGAAAGAAGAAAAAACATATCTTTGTAAGAAACATTAGATTATACAAATGATGAAGAGACTGATTGTTCTAACTTAATCCGACCTAAGTCAATGAGCCATGAATATAAAGTCTACATATTATATCGTCGTCATATTTTTCTCTAGCTCGCTGTATGTAATAACCCAGTCATTACCAAGGACCTATTGACCAAGGATTTTAGTATGATCAATTTGGACCTGATTTGCACTATATTTCCAAGTAAAGTATTCCTGTAAAAACCCGAAAATAAATACTTACCTTATCACGACCTGATGCTGAGCTCAAGAGACGCAAATCTGAGAAAAACATGATTCTTATTATCTAATTTAATTTCTGTAAAGTTCAGACCATAACCAGAAGTCGTCGAAATCTTAAGAGAGGATAGGGTTGGAGTAAATTTTGTTTAGATCTTTCGCCTCGTATTCCGTCATCCGAAGACTAGTCTAAAATTTATTCACTTAGACCATCTTTAAACGACTCATCTCCAAAGTAAAATCTTTCTGCCGCATAAATGATCTTCTTTTACTTTTTGCATTCTCTACCCATCGCTCTTGTGATCTCCGTCTTAGCATTTTATTCCGAAAAAAAAATCCGGGTATCGATGGTATATCCTACGTTTTATTGGCAAATCTCAGACTCCTTGTTTATCTTTTTATTTACTTTTGATTTGCTCTACGTTTGATGATAGTTTTGTCCCTGAATCCTGGAAGATACAGACTGTTATTCCAGTTCTATATAAAAACAATGAATGATCCTGAATTTTCTTATCGTTTTTCGTCTAATATACCAGCATATTAGCATGATTCGCATAACGCATTTGCGAGATCATTTGTTTAAAAAAAAAAATGTATGTTTTTAAAGGCCATAGCCATCACTACAAAAGAACGTTTTTTAAATTGCAGACACTTATTCAGATGTACACAACGCCGCTATGTCTTGCAACCCGCACAGTACGACCAGTCCAAGAGATTCGCCACATTTGAACTCGGACCACAACTCCACATCGAGACCCAACTCACCGGACGACGACATATCTGTGACGGCATCCTCGAAAGCAAGTCCACCGCCTGACGACAGGCCCGGCGCGTTTACAACGGTACTCTCCAGGTCCAAGTCCGAGGACATAGCGCTGCTGCTGCAGAAGAAACACGAGCTGATGAAATCGAACGAACTATCGCACAGTTTACACCACAAGCCAAACGACTTCGGATCGCTTCTCCACGGCAATCAGCATTTGGGGCATCCGCAGGGGAATTTGTTCAATAACGCCCTGGCGGCGCAGCTGTTCTTCAACTCGCCGCTACTTCACCAGCCGCAGTGGTTGTACTCGCAGTTGTACCAAGGCTACGAGTGGTCGTGGTTGCATATGAGACATCCATCCATGGCTCATGCCGGTTCTAGGTTAACAAATAGTACTCCGGACGCGATTCGAATAGAGGAATCAAGCCAAGAAAGCACTAAAAGAGATGAAGTAACGAAAGAGAAAGAACCTTTAGAAAGAGATAAAGCAACTTCAAGGTCTAACCCCAACTGTATAAACCTAAGTAAAAAGAGACCCGGTGCGGACGATACAGATGTTTCTAGTGTCACTTCGAGTAAACGATCACTTAGCCCTCATGCCGGTAGAACTAAGTCCTTACCAGGTAGTGACAGGAATTTAGCTGTAAGAAATTCTGATGTATGGAGACCTTACTAACGTTCATGTGGTACAAAAAACATTACAGACTTAAGAGAGTTGTTGCTGTATGTTATGAACGGCCTCGCACCACGAAGACCTACAACAAGGCAGTCGAAACTGCGCTTTATAGCGTCTACCCAACAACGGAACCCACTCGATAAATAAAAATATAACCATGTCAGCTACTATTTGAGTAGGTACAGTCGGTTGCAAAAGGTCAACACATTTACCTAATTTCTTTGCTGAACTTTAGTGCTAGTAACGACGAATGCAAGCACGTGACCTAGCAGGGATAGATGAGCAGGGATAGCAGGAACATCCATTACTAAATAGGGGCTCTGTTTGTCTGGGTCACTATATACACGCTGAGTGCCAGTAAAATCAATATGAAAATCATTTATGTTTACGCATTAAACTGCAATACTTTAAATATTAATATATTTGTTTTACATATTTATTGAGTTTTACACTATTTTTCTTTTATATTCTATCTGTTGTATTTATTGGATTTCGTTTACATATTTAATAATATAATATATCACCCAGTGGCAAGTTATATGTATGTAGCTGACTGAACGATTGATAAACAAGAATTTTGAAAATACGTAATACCATGAAGTAAGCCAAAGTCATTAATTTAGAGAGGTAGAAAGTGGGCGCGTAACATTTTTTTATAATTTTTTACTTCTCAAGAACAACTTTGATTCAACTTTTATTGGCATGCATGATAATGCATAACATGAATTTATTTATTTTTACGTATATGTATACATATATATGGACACGACATAACGATGTCTAATTATCAAATTCCATTTAAATAAGTTCGAGTAGTTTATTATTGTCATTTCTAGTAATATTTATTAAATTAAAAAACGAACCATTATTGTAGTGGTATGAAACATTTTATGCAAATTAAATTTCACTGACTGTAATTTATTTAATTAAAAATACTTACTATAAAATTATAGTAGATGAATGTTTATTAAATTAGGAGAATTTCCTATGATCCAAATGCCTAGTGTGATTTTTATATTCTAAAAGTCGCTGAACATTAGACTTTTTTTTAGTTGAACGTGAACCATCTTGTTTTTGTTTATTTGTGTTATTGCCCAAATTGAGGAGTGTTTTCCCAGGGGTATCAAACAATTTTTTAGCAGCCGGCATTATTGAAACTGTTATCCTTTAATTTGTATAATATGCGAACAACGATCTTTCAAACTACATATAGATACGGAATGTTTATAAAACTCCACGACACACGTGAGCTGTTTTTTCCCCGTCATAACTCGTTCTTGGAACGTGTTATACGCTAGTTGAAACAAGTTGCGTAATTGTCGTGGTGAGTTTTAAGCGCACATTTGACGTATTTATAGGTAGGCGTTTAAGTTTGCACTGTCTCAGGTGCAGCTTACATCGCCAACAACCTTTTAGCACAATGTTATTGCGGTATTATGTTTTTCTGGTAAAAATTTCAAATGTAATTAATTCATATACGACTTTTATTTGTTTTTGGAAATAAAAAATCTTATCTTAATGGACTTTTAGGACACAAATGAAATGTCCAAAAATGTATTATTTGTACATACACCCCTTAATTTAAGAACATTCGTCTACTTTCATAGTGTGTGTAATAAAATGACGTTTTAAGCGTAACGACTTAAAAAGTATATATCGTAGAATGTTGTGAGATTGTGAATTATAAGATAAAAATTCTAGCAGTTCATGAATGATGATTAAAGTCATTTACGATATTTAGTTTTTAAGATTTCTCGTGTAAATATTTTTCAAATAATGTGTAAATAAATATAATATCAATAAATTAGAAAGAATCGTTTTATTGCAACTGTGAATGATAACATTTTTTTATCTAAATTACCCTACCCAAGTATGTAGGCTAAAAAAAAAATAGGTGGTATTTTTTACTGCAAAATAGGTTATTGAGACATTATAATGTTCAGTTTTACAGTAAATAGTTAAATAAAATACAACAACCCATCTGTAGTTATTATAAAACGTTTAGCAAGACGAGTATGCAATAGTCATGTTTGCCTATTTAATCAGGTCTGATACCTTTTTAACTCTGCTCTAAGAAAGATTATTTATATAAGTGCAATAGTGTGAGTATAGCAGGTTTACGAGAAACCCTGTAAAAAAAATATAAAAATGTATTTTAAGCAGGTTATTCACACCATACACACCTTCACCTACTAACATATATATACAAATAAAGGCAACTTAAATTATCTAACCATTTTCTGTTAGTTATCTGATACATTTTTTTTTATTTAAACTCATGTTTAAAATATTCATCATTGAGTTGTGTCTGCCGTATATAAAATGTTGTATTGTGAAACTTGTAAATATTTTTTATATAAATAAATGCCAGGAGCCAGGTCCGATGGTTGTGGTGTGTTTGTCCTATCCGTGGATATGGTGATGAATAAGGATGCACAGCAACTAGATGTAGCGGTCAACAAGAGACTCTTTGTCTCGCAAGGTGCAGAGGTGGAATTATTGAGAACTCGGGTCGCTGACTTCCGACTCACCTTTGCCCGGTGACAGCACTCGTGTATCCACGCCTCGGGCCAAGACGGGTATAAAAATCTTCGATGGCCTTGTAACGGGGTCAAAGATCTCTCGTTAACGTATGGTAAGAATAAGGTGAGGATAGGAATAAAGTTTAGATCAGGGTCACCAATTAGTTTATTAAGGTTCACTTACCGTAACCAATTTCTGACTCATTAGAAATACAAATTTAAATTAATAAATGAGCGGTTATAGTTTCGACTCTATACAAATTAAAGTCTTGCGTATATTAGTTTGACTACTCGGGAAGGTTTCGCGGTGAGTAAAGACTGAAGACTGGAAGTACTGTCTTCGATTATGAAGACTAAACCGTGAGAAAGGAATTTAGACTAGTCTCAAGACTGTCTGATTTGACGTCACAACGTGTGAAATGCAACTTAGGAATTAGGAATGCTCACGTTAGCAACTCGTGGCGGCGGCATAGCCTTATTATTATGGAGTCAACTTTTGAGTCGCCCCCAAAGGGATCGTTACAAGTTTAAGTGTTGGCTCGACTGATGCTACGACTGTCTGACCGACGACTGAACTGACTTTCCCACCACGGCTAGTGGGAAACAAGGCATTACAAATGGTACACGTCCTGCGATTTATGTGGTAAATGTGGAGAGTGATTAAAGTGGTGCCTAGTTAAATTTACCTAGTTCATTTGCAAAAACTCCCGTTAAAATAATAATTTATAAGATATATTTATCTGCATGTTTGTATTTCTGTGCTCTTTTTGAAACGATTTCATTATTTTATTGCGACCACATCAATGGCGGCAATGCATCGCAATACGTGATATTTACACGTCACACGGAGTCTGTGTGTGACGCGCGCCGCGCACCTGATTGCGTATGTTCCACTGAAGTATCTGAAATGAACACATAGCGTTGACGTAAAAAAATATTAGCTTATTAATTCAATTTTAAAATATTTTACTGTTTAACTGTGGGTAAAATAGGTTTTACAAATATTAAGAGTAAGTACTCCACAATTTGTTCAAAGAGCTTACAATAAGACATCGCTTAAACTTACACATACAATTTTATAAAAAATTCAAGTTGCCTTATAAGTTACTTAGTACGGACATAATATCTAATGTAGGTTAAAACAAATATCTTATTAGCATACATTCAATATTCTGTATTGTTAAATAAAGTAGAATTAAACATGTATTCAAAATTATCATTATCAGTTTTAAAATTAAAACGTTTTTCTTTATTATAATATGCTTTATCAAGGAACGATTTTTTTTATTCACATTTTAAATATATTAATCTCAGATATCATTTTAAGATTTTTTGGAAGATAATTATATTATTTTTAAGATGAATATAAAGGACCTTTCTGAAAGACGGTTTTATAATCCTTCGAATTCACTAATTTCGTTTATTAAGCTTATGTGTTTGCTCAAAATATTTTGGATATTTTTTTACAAATAAACGAGAGTTTCTTAAATAAAGGCCTGCCATCTTAAGGATTTACTAGCTTAATAATTCAAATGATTATTTTTTGTAAATGTCACACAAAATTATCAAATTTCAAAAAGCATAGCGCCGTTTTTTTTATTGGAAATAAAAAGACAATTCTACATATATAGTCAATATAACAGAAATTATTGTTTATGTTACATAATTTGTACATAACAATAACAGTATAATTAAATAAGAGATAATGTTTGCAGTTTTCTCTAAAGAGCATAAAGTATTTAGGATTTTTTTTTGTTTTTTCGAAATTATGTAAACGCATTAATAAAAAAGTATTAATCACCCATACCACTGACTTATTGACTGCCATTGACGAGTTTTCGGTTTGGGTGTTCGGTGTACGACGGGCAAATGCAAATGGCAACGGTTACGAGTACAAATCACGCCAGAGGACATCCCATTGCTTCTATATTTTCAACCGCAGAATAATCAATTGAATATCGAATCTGTGTATTTCCACTTTCCATGGTAGATATACAGTGATATAAAGCAAAAACCATATACCTAAAAACAGCGCAGGGGTTTTAAATCAAAATGGGGGATAATGTGGGGATATCATTTCCCATTTAAGGCGAAGCCAAAAGATAAGAATTTATCCTCGCCAAAGGTAATAAATAACAAAGAATATTACGAGTAAGTAAGTATATAAAAACAATTTTTACTTTTATTAAACTTGACCTGCGTCGCGACACGACAGTCAGCTGGCGAACGTATTACAGAAACGGTTTAATATTGTCACGTAACGTTTACAATTAATTAGTTGGAGGTTTTTTTTTATCAGGAATGGGCATAGATTAATTTATTTTTATTCACACTTAGCATGTAAAAATACATTGTATCATCATATGGTGACAGAACAAGGTTTTTAATACCGAAGTTGTGTAATAGGATATCCGAAACAAATTACGAAAGAATCTGGTTTGCATTTTAAAATAAAAATGTATGCAAAAAAATTCTTAAATTACCAGAATAGAAAAATAATGCTTTGTAGTTATTTATATATTGTTATTTGTAGGCATTTATCATATAGACTTTTAAGATCTAGGCATGAATTGTAATCTTTGTACAGTTTTTTCAAAAACAAAAACCTGTTTGAATATTATTCTAGGTTATTTTCATCAGATTTCATCAAAGCATCAACCCTTCGGTTCGGACACTTGAGTAGGTACTACACCTCCTGCTATATTTCTCACAGTCCGAACTGATCCCCCAACCGAACGGCCAGGATAGTTTTATAACTGCTTATAATATCCCCCCTCGTCCGAGTGCTGAAACACTTTTCGTGTCGGCGCGAAATCTCTTCAGAATCCTGAAAGTATCTCGAGCGTTATTTATTGTACATAGAAGATGCTTTGCACTATTACCCTATTTTGGTTTTTTCTTCGCACGTTTTGTTTAGTGAGACAAGTAAAAACCCTAAAAAAAATAATAAATTAATATAACTTATAGAAACACAGGATGGCGACATTGTTTACTATTTTAAATTATGTGTATTAAATTTTAACTATTTTTAGCTGAGAATACACAATCGTTAATTAATTTAAATTTTATTATTATAATTAAATTATTTTTCAAAATATTCTTTTTTTATTATATGCAATGATTTTTAAAAAAAATATGTAAAATTATGACTAGAATAAAAGTGTTACTAGCACCATTTTGAGCAAGTAAAATGCATTTTTTCTGTCATTTCATATTAAATTGTAAGGCTTTTATAATTAACTAAAATTTTGTATGTACCCTCCCCCTTATTTTTTTCAAAATTATATTTCAGTAGTGCAAGTTCTCTTTAACTCATAGAGACCTGCAAAAAATCGACTATAAAAGGACCATTTTCGGAATGTCAATATTGCTTTCTGGGTTTCTTTTCTTATTTTTCAATAATATAAACTACTTAATTCATTCGTATACAGTGTAAATTAATGACCATTCTCGATAAAAAAAAAACTACTAATTGATCCTACGATTTCAAATATGATTTGTAAAGACGACCTATCAAAATTCATGATGGTTTTCGAGATACAAAAATATAAAACCGTGACAATATTAAACCGTTGCAGTAATACGTCGCCAGCCGACTGTCCTCTTGCGACGCCAGACATTGATCGCGTGCCGGTGAAGGTCACGAATATCGATCGCGTGTCGAGGCGCCAAAGGTTAATAAAATTAAAGAAATTATTTTCGCATTTTTTTTATATACTTACACGTAATTGGGAACATAAACACCCCATTAATTATTTGGAAATTATCTCGGGTGAGTTTTATTTTCCAAACCGCTATAGAAAAGTATTCGATCGAATAATCAAAATCATCTCGAATCGCCGAATAGTTGCAGTACCAGTGAAAATATTTTCTAAAAAAAATAGTTACTATATTTTGAAAGACCACTCTGTATACTAATTTTAGAGTTCGGTGCGTTTAGGTTTCCAAAAAAAAAACACCATCTTCATATCGTGAAATAAATAAATGACATTATCGCCTTTATCAAAACCATCCCGTTTTATAATACTACTTTACCATGTGTATTCGCACGGGATAAAATCTGCGCTAATTACAAATGCGCCGACCTGATGAATATTTGATCGGATTTCTCTATCTATCTATCCGGTTTTATAGGATATAGCCTATATTTCCTATATTATATTGTACTTACTTTATTTATGTAGCTTTGTGATCATCTATAAACACTTAAAATATGAATATAAAATATAGTAAATTTATGTTTAGTCTTAAATAGCGTTTGGTGTTTTGAAATAATACTAAATTTTAAAATTACCGTTATGTTAATAATATTGTAGCATAAAATTTCTATTTTTATTTTATATGTTAAAGCGCAGGGCAGTCACACACTGTCCGCAAGAGATATGCATGTAACGAAGATTTACTATAAATAAATATCGAATTTGCCTAGAACCAAGTTTTAATCGAGCTACCTATTAAAATGGATACCAGAGATATGTCGAAATTTTCCGGAAGTCATAACTTCCGGAAGTCATAACATAACTCCGCGTTTCACATCCCCTAGAGCCCAAAACCGCAATCAGTTTTGAAGTTTATATATCTAGCTCTCTATATAGGTATATCACTTTCTTGTATAAAGAGTATAAAGAGGGTTTCACTATACGCACTCTCACTGCGCAAGGATACGGCGCGCCGGCGGGTTAAGATGTGCGAGCTGCCGTCCGGGGAGTGGATGTTTGATACAAGTTCGCACAATTGGAGTGCCTATCCCTTAATTGAACCTGTGAAATCTACCTCGTCCTTCCGGCGTGCCGAAATGGATTTTTTAATAAATAAAATAACACAGTGACAAGCTTCCGTCCACGAAGCCCGCCCATAAAACTTCCATAATTAGACAGCGAACGTGGCGTCGGACATGCAAAGCGGGGTAGACACGTCGAATAGTTTCGCGTCACGGTGCCGGCCGATGCATGTTTCGACCGGCGTTTTTCCGCCCGTTCGCGTCGCAACCCAACTAAATATCTAATTAGAAAGGGAGTGAAATGCTCAGCATTATTTTCAACACACTTTAGTTGAATCGATCGACCGTGATGAGGCGTCTGGCTAAATTGACCTAGCTGTCGCCGGTTCGAATCCGCATATGAGTCGTATAGAATCAAAAGCAGCAATCTGCCAAAATTATCCTTATAAGGTTTTGTATCGATTTTGAAACATCTTTATCTTTATCACAAATTGAAACATTACTAACGCGGCAATCTGACCCTATAAACGTGTTTAAAATAATAGGTTGGAATCAAGCAAGCAATCTGCAGCCACGTTAGAATTACTTATGTTACTGATATTAAATTATAATTACCTATCTACACCTCTGTGTTTTATTGGGACATCATTAGCAACATATGGTAACGGTGTCACCTCTACGCCTCTGTATTTTAATATGACATCATTATCAACATGTGGTAACGGTGTCACCTCTACACCTCTGTGTTTTAATATGACATCATTATCAACATGTGGTAACGGTGTCACCTCTACACCTCTGTGTTTTAATATGACATCATTTGCAAGTGTGGTAACGGTGTCACCTTTACGCCTCTGTGTTTTAATATGACATCATTAGCAACATATGGTAACGGTGTCACCTCTACGCCTCTGTATTTTAATATGACATCATTATCAACATGTGGTAACGGTGTCACCTCTACACCTCTGTGTTTTAATATGACATCATTTGCAAGTGTGGTAACGGTGTCACCTTTACGCCTCTGTGTTTTAATATGACATCATTAGCAACATATGGTAACGGTGTCACCTCTACGC
Organism: Neomicropteryx cornuta; assembly: GCA_020383195.1. Classification (NCBI taxonomy): domain Eukaryota; kingdom Metazoa; phylum Arthropoda; class Insecta; order Lepidoptera; family Micropterigidae; genus Neomicropteryx; species Neomicropteryx cornuta. The sequence continues at coordinate 2,124,074 of JAHKQU010000030.1, forward strand.
CTCTGTATTTTAATATGACATCATTATCAACATGTGGTAACGGTGTCACCTCTACACCTCTGTGTTTTAATATGACATCATTTGCAAGTGTGGTAACGGTGTCACCTTTACGCCTCTGTGTTTTAATATGACATCATTAGCAACATATGGTAACGGTGTCACCTCTACGCCTCTGTATTTTAATATGACATCATTATCAACATGTGGTAACGGTGTCACCTCTACGCCTCAGTATTTTAATATGACATCATTATCAACATGTGGTAACGGTGTCACCTCTACACCTCTGTGTTTTAATATGACATCATTTGCAAGTGTGGTAACGGTGTCACCTTTACGCCTCTGTGTTTTAATATGACATCATTAGCAACATATGGTAACGGTGTCACCTCTACGCCTCTGTATTTTAATATGACATCATTATCAACATGTGGTAACGGTGTCACCTCTACGCCTCAGTATTTTAATATGACATCATTATCAACATGTGGTAACGGTGTCACCTCTACACCTCTGTGTTTTAATATGACATCATTTGCAAGTGTGGTAACGGTGTCACCTTTACGCCTCTGTGTTTTAATATGACATCATTAGCAACATATGGTAACGGTGTCACCTCTACGCCTCTGTATTTTAATATGACATCATTATCAACATGTGGTAACGGTGTCACCTCTACGCCTCAGTATTTTAATATGACATCATTATCAACATGTGGTAACGGTGTCACCTCTACACCTCTGTGTTTTAATATGACATCATTTGCAAGTGTGGTAACGGTGTCACCTTTACGCCTCAGTGTTTTAATATGACATCATTAGCAACATGATGTTTTCAAGCGTAAAATTTGCAATTGGCTTATGACGTTTACAAGAAACGAATGTGAAAAACTACTCTTAAATATTCCTATATAGACTATTATATAATATTATATACTTTGCACAATTATTATTACTAAAACCTAACACTTTATAATATAAGTATCTCATGCGTATTTATTTCATATATATGATATGTATATATTTATATATATATACCCATACGTATACTAATTATCAAAATAGAATTAAAAATAATTAAAAAGCATATATACACAGTAAAGCATACGTGTAAAATTGGAGCAGGTATCACCCCAGAACAGACCTTGTCTAGTGGGGTGATAAAATCCACACCACCTATCTATTTTGCTTTGTATGAGATAGTTTAAGATTACTTGTAACTAGTTTTATTTCAATTGTTTTATGCTATTTCATATGTATTGTTTTGGATAAAAATAAAAATAAAAAAAAATATATATATATTTACATCTAAATTCAACCTGGGCTTTATCACCCATCACTTACCACCCCCGTTACAGCATAATTCTTTTATTTTTTTACTGACATATAAATTATTTTCATTTTCGACACAGTAACCATTCGACACATTATATTTTGTAATTTAGAATCGCTATAGTTAACATGTGTAAAAAAATAATGAATAAATACTTTTCTCAGCATCTGAATTTCTATTTGAATAAAAGCCCCCCTATATAAGGACTGCGCTGTCAGCGTATAATGGCTGTGCTAACATTTCGTACGAAATGTGTGCTGTTTGGAACTTATCACGAACAAACGCGCTAATATAACCTTACTCTCTTTTTCATTTACCTAAATGTTTTCATTATTTTAATTTTTTTATACATATTCCAAACCCAATGACAGATTAGTTTTCTTGATCAAATATTTTAGAAAGCAATAAATTACGGAAGAAACGAAGATAAAATGTTATAAAATTTCTTGTATGAACAATGTTTAAATTATTTATTTATATAATTCGTCTATATTTTGTCAGTTTTATAATAATAACCAGCTACCCGCGTGAAGACACGGGTTTATTTTAACCAAGCTTTTATTTATCAAATATTGCAAGCTGAATTAGAATCACTTCCTTTTATCCTTCCTTTTACTCTTAATTTATTATATAGGTAAATAGCTTAGTCGATTTCAGATATAATTATTTTAAAGGTCTGACCTAGTGCATTGTTTATCGCTATTGCAGACACTAAATGGAAATTGGATTCGTTTGGTATTAAACGAAAAATCAGACGAATTCGAATCCGACAATAATAGTCATACTACTTTTAAATTTTCATTACCACCCTGACTCTAGTGCAAGAAAATCAAGCTTAGTTGAGAAGTGCTTTAAATAATTGTGTTATAGGTACGCATCTCGCGTGTCTCGCCTGTGAGGATCACAGTATTGGAAATTCTCGAGCAGATTTTAAGCTAAACGCAGCCGACTTTTAATCTGTTGCCCCCCCCTCTCATCTGTCTGATCCCCCCCCCCCCCCCTTTCATGTTGTTTAGCGCTCAGATGCGGCTGAGTACTGAGCAATATGTCGGGTGACAGGTTCCCAAACATCGTTACATGTTTAATAGAAGGAATACGATTAATAATTTCAATATTTGGCCATTGCTTTTCGCCTATCCCAATTATATAATTAGTGTAGTGGGTAGTGGATATATAGGAATATACTTGAGAAGCACTTCTGTTTGGTTAATACTCCAAAGAATAGAATAAAGGTAAGAATAAATAAATAAATAAATATTGTTTATCAACAGCTTGTCAAGCGATACTTTTGTAGTAATATTATTTATTTTTATTTATGACACTACATTATTATTATTTAAATTGTTTCAACAAAAATAGTAGTTTTGCAGCTGATAGGGTTTATAACTTTTATATTATACTTTTTTACATTAAAAAAATAATCGAAATAAGGGCTGTTTTATTATGAAAAAAGAAAGAAATAGTATGGGTGAAAATTTTGAAGGTATAGATGACATCACCGTTTTAAGTTCATATTTAGTGGCAAGTCGGATTATGCATTCTACTAACGACATCCGATATAATGAAATTACACTATAGCTAAATTAGGTATTATTTGTCTTATAAAATAGAAACATTATTTATATTATATAGACATAATAATAATAGCTAAATAATCTATGTTTGTATGCATTTATTGTGATAGTTCTTGCTTGTACGGCACCTAGCCTTAGTACCTACCTAAATACACTTTAACCAACATTGAGATTTTAACATCTTAATAATCGTGCAAAGTTTAAGAAGGACTTGCCCGCGTCGGAGTAATATAACGCCTGGGGCGAATATATCCAATAAAAGGCCGTCGATCGTTTATCTTTTCCTTAGTTCAGAATTCTGACGCCATTCTGGACTTCAGAATAACTTTTAGCTGCGAGCTACGGGCTACAATGATCAACTAATTTCTCCTCTAGTAGATAAATGCCTAAATACTGTCGTTTCTAAAATATTCCTCATAAACCTATATGTAAATATAAAATAATAATAAAAAAATATTCTATGTTTTTAAATGTCAAATTATCATATTTTACGGCGTGTGCTTATTTAAAACGGTCAATGCGCGAATTGCTAATCACCGCTGTAGCATTTGTGAAATACCATTTTTTTTAATTCTATCGAGCACTGACCAAATTGGTTTCGAACTTTGTCCAAAAGACACTAGGTCCATCAGACATCGGTAGGTTATTCTTTATACTAATTTTAAAATAGTATATTTAAGCATAATTATTAAACTTCTATTTACAATTTATATATATATATTTTCTGATGTATTTTTAGCTATGTAATAAGAGTACGAGTAGTATAAATGTCGAACACTCTAGGCATGATGTATCTGTATATTACATTATATCAATTTTTGTGAACCAATTGAAAATTGAAAATTGTCATTCCTATGCATTAAGTTGTTCTTGGAAATAAACTTTTACTTTACTTTACCATCTTTGATTTTACCAATAATACATGCGATTAAAACTAAGGACAGAAAGTAAAAGTTTTTTTTATCACTATCTTTATTTGCCCTCTATCTGGCCACTAGCATAGGACCTTCTAAGTACATTCAGGTTTAGGAAGTCATTTTTTCATAAGACTCTTAAGACTTTTGGTCATTTTCAGTTTCATAAGACTTTTGGTCCACAACAGAGTTCCATTTGTTCCATTGTTCCATTGTTTCTACATCTCGTAACATTGTATTTTTCTTTTAGGGTCATGCACTTTTTTACAGCAGCCGATATCTTTCCTATCTCTTGGCTACGATGCCTGGCTGAACGCTTTGTGAGTCATACTTTCTCCACCATACCTTAAAACCTGAAGGGCACATTGGTTGAAAACTGTAGATTTAATTTTAAAAAAAGACCACAGTTATTTATAGATAGCTGATTTATTTTATTTCATTTTATGTTTATTGGAAAAATCAACAGTAGAATACAAGAAATACAATTGATGGAACAATAAATACCTATGTAAAACTAAAAATAAGTTTCTACTAACAAAAAATAATAACATTATTAACAAACATTACAATACAAGAATTTAGAAAGACTAATTTGTGATGTTTATTTTTTTTTGCAATAAAATTATTGCTGAACACTTTAAATTTAACGTTAATTTATCGAATAGTTTGTGACCGTGGTATCAATGGATGTAGAGAATTATTTGTGGAGCACGAAGGCATTTTAAAAACGTTATAATGACGGGAAAGGATTTCAAAAGATTGGGGCAGGGTCCTTGCACATAGCGTTTATGAACCGCACGAGTAAAGTATTACTTTCATAAAACTACATTGCGATAGGGTTGTACTTTGATTCGACTCCACGAAAATATCTATAGGTATTACTAGCTGACCCGGCCACGCGTTGCTGTGGCTAAAGTTTTTGTTATATTACATTATAGTAAACAATCTAAGAGGAACAATAAGAGAACATCAGTCACGGAGTCCACTATGCTTTTTCACACAGATGGTATTTGTAAAAAAATATGGTGATCTCCTTATTTGACTTTCTACTACTATAACCCTTTAGTACAATGAAATTATTTACGAACAAAGACGAAAATGTTGATGTTGGTATACAAATTCACTGGATTGAGATTTGAAGGGGAAGTACGTTGAACACAATTAATTAAAATGTTCTTACACTTGATACTAAGCAGAAATCAATAGGTAAAAAATAAAAATTTATCAGATTTATTATTTCCATTTAATTTTATAACAAATATAAGTATATTACAGTATAATACAGTAAATTACATGTGACGCTTAAACTCATGAATGAGGTAGGCAAGGCAGACAGTCTTAAACTTTTAAACATTAATATCTTTTTTTTGAATTATAAATACTTTCAATTTCAATTTAATTTAACACCAATCGGTGCACAATGTTTTTGGTTAACCTGTCTTTAGCTAACACAAATAGATTCGACGGTTTCCCAACACGTGAACACGCAACATATAGTTGCCCATGAGAAAAACATGGATTTTCCAAATCTAAACCACAAATGGACATTGTTTGACCTTGAGATTTATTTATAGACATGGCGAAAGCTAAACGAATTGGAAACTGTAGCCTTTTGAAGGGTATGGTAGAATCTGATGGTATCATCGGAATACGTGGCAGCAGGACCACTTTTCCTTTAAACTTCCCAGCCAAAATGGTTGCTTCAAGAATGTTTCCGGTGATCTTTTTGATGACCAAACGCGTACCGTTACATAATTGAGGTGGATTCAAATTACGGAGGAGAATAATAGGGGAACCAATCTTTAATCGAAGATTATGTGGTGGCATTCCAGGGATATCTAATGAATTTAAAAATTCAATCTGAAAATTTACACTTTCATTTTCATCAACAACAGTATCGATTGATTTAAAAGACATCAGATCGCCTGGTAACAACTGTTGTATCTGGAAGTTAATTTCGTCAACATCAACGTTTTTGGCTGCCAAAATCGCCCGTTGACTAAGCCATTCATGATTCAAATAATTATTCTGTATATCCGGGAAAATACTCTGAATCAATTCAGTTTTATCCTGAACAACAGTGCAAAAATTGTCTGGTAGTTTAATGCATTGCGTATTTGGTTGCAGTTTTATTTTACCGTTCCCAATATCTAGTAGTTGTTCGGAAAATATTAGTGCTGATGGATCATTTTGCAATTGTACTCGCATATTTATGGTCAATCGAAGTGTTTCAACACTTCGCCATAAGAATGATTGTTTCAAACATGCATTAATCTCATCCGCGAAAGTAGAGCGAGGTATAACCGGTAAGGTCTGCCGGAAGTCACCAGACAAAAGTAAGATAGCACCACCGAAAAGTTTATTATTGCTGTTTAAATCTTGCATAGTTCTGTTTAATGCTTCAAGTGAATATTTGTGTGCCATTGTGCACTCATCCCAAATTATTATAGAACTCTTCCGCAACACTGCAGCTATTCCACTATTCTTTTTGATGTTACACATTGCATCTGGTTTATTATGAACGTCCAATGGCAGCTTGAATGTTGAATGTGCTGTTCGCCCACCATCCAGTAAAGTAGCCGCAATGCCTGACGATGCTAATGCTAATGCGATGTTTTTGTTGCGACCGTATTTTGGCAAGAATCAACGATATTAAAAATGTCTTTCCGGTTCCACCGGGTGCATCCAAGAAAAAAAAACCGCCTTGTTCAGCAGCAACAGCCAGCATAATCCGATCATAAATAATTTTTTGTTCTGCTGTCAGTAATGGTTCACTGTTCATGATAATTGTTGCTAAACTTCCATGGTCATATTGATTTTCTCGTTGTAAATCGGTATTGACTAAGTCGGTGGCTGGACGATTAGGTGATGGCATACCATAATGATTAAGTGGTAAATTTGAAATAAGAACACATAAATCCTCGATCAAGACCAATGCTTCATTGTACATCTCTGGTGTATAATCTATGTTTTGGCATTGATTTGTTTGTCTAATTCGGTGCAAGATGTCTTCTGTCATACAATTTTTATATTTTTCCCACAAAGTTTGTGCTTGCGAGGGATAACATGTCGCCAAAATAATTGCAAACAACTGACGAATGTTATTCGGTGTTGATGTCAACGCAGCATCAGCAAGCGTTAAGTCCCAATGGTTATCGTCTTCTAGCAATTGCAGTTCACGACATGCATCCTGGTATGTATTGAATACTCGACCATTAGCTGTTCGTAAAAATTCAAAAGACGTTGGTCCGGGAACATTCACCAATAACAAACGTAAATAGAAGCACTCACGTTGCTTTGGATGTACCGTGTAAAGTCTCCCCAATGTCTTAGCTTTGAATATGCCTGTAATGGAAGGATGTGGTTTTCCTTGTTTCCGTGGCTCCCATTTTTTACTGGATTTGTTCCATGTGAAATAACGTGGAACATCACCATACACCAATGTCTTCGCGAATTGGCCAAAAACATCAGGTTTTTGACACAATGTAAAAAATTCAGTTAGAGTCGTTTTCGGAGCTTCGAACGCTCTTTGGAGAACATTTTCTTCAGTGAAGTATACACGTTGACCGTTTTCAAGATGTATTGCCAGATGTTGGACAGCAGGATCTCTTTCGTGGATGGGAAAGCTGAGAATATGCCAAATAGCTTCATTGCTGCTAATGTATCTGCCCATTTGGTATCGTGCTATTTCGTCATTTTTATTTATGTTTTTTACTTCAAATATGGCCAAATCACTGCCTTTGTTTACATATTTACAAATATACTTAATTGATTTAACAGAACTGCAAAGCTCAACATTGATATGAGCTTTGTAAGTTTTTGAAAGTAGTGGTGAGTAAGTCATCGCATCTTGTATGTATTCCTGCATGTTCCGTGGACTGCCGATGTAGCTTGAAGGTAAAATGAAAGCATTACCGATGTCATTGGGATTTAAATTTCCATCGATGTTTCCAGCAACAGCATCTCGTAAGTGAATATATTATTCCGATCGTAGTTTTGACGTTTGCGTTTTGACGTTTGCCGCTCGCGTTGTTGAGGTTAGATTTTTTCGGTGGCATTTGACTGAAAATAATAATTTTCTTGTTCTTATGATATTCTCTTGAAGACGTTCGTTACACTGTTCTTGAGATTCTTGTGCATGACCTGCTGTCCTGATTCTTTGAGCTAGATTTCTTGATTCAATTTGTTTTGCCAACTGATGGGCTCTTTTAATACGTTTGCGTCGAATAACTGTCACTGTCAAATAATAACAGACATTAGCGCCATCAACCCAGTCGAAAGGTATCGACATCTGTCAGTTTTATGACTGCCAAATAATAACGGACAAAAAATTAGCGATAAATTAAAATTGCGACTATAATTTGAGATTTAAACTATCCTATCTCTCAAGTGCACATCGAACTGCACATGGTGTTCAAATTTTATTATAATCGGTTAAGTGTTTTAGGAGTCCATTGAGGACAAACATTGTGACACGAGATTTATATATATTAAGATATATATAGTATTTATATAATTTATATATAATATAATATTTATTTATTTAATCGAGGAAAAACAACGTGATTTAGGTTAGTCTTGTGTTTTCAACATAACGTAAATGTTATATTAAAACTCAAATATCCGTAATTTATACCTTCCTAATACAAAAAAGTAAAATTAAAAATATTGGCAAAAATAAAAATAGAAACAGTAGCAATCAAAGTGGCTGTGGAGGTGAATTAAGATTAACGATGAAGAGAGCCGAATTCAGGATGCTGAATTTTGAAAAGACTTTAGAAGAGTAAATACAGATTTCTTATAAACTGTGGCCTTCGAGAAAACATCCACCTCTAGGAACAATTTGTTGAATGTTTGACATAATCTGTCAAGCGGTGAACTAAAACCTGCGTTGGACCTGGGAGTTACAGGCTCAAAGACTGTCGACGGGAGAGTCTCGGTGGTACATGGAAGTTGATTTGTTCAAGTAATTGAGGACAGTCGAAGTAATTATTACATATTTTGAACAGTACAGTCATACATGTTTGATAGATAAAAATATGTTAATAAATCCCGCTTTGTTATAATGCGAAGATGCCAGGTATTTTAAAAACTGACCAGGTTCGCATTCCGAACGGGGCGGGGTGGCTTTCAGGCGCGGAGCCAGCGGTGTTAGTTTATACTGAAACAACCCCCGTCGGGCAATTTCGGTCGGGCACTCGCTCTTAGGCTGCCCGCATTGTTTTGCGTGGAATTTTTGGTCTTCCGCATTTTTGGCCACGGAGCGCCGCCAAGCGAACCAACTTTAACTAGACCGATAGGGATTATCCGACAACTCATGCGGTTAAGTTATACTCGTATACCTATTTAAACTATATAAAAAAGGGCTAAGTACACGATATAACATTTTTCTATGGATTTGACATTACACATGGATTATAATTCCTGGATTTTACGTCAAATGAACGTAAAGTATGTCAAACATAAAGGAGTGCCAGACGGTCTCTTCTCGTCCACTATCGAAGTTATAGGCATTTACTTTAAAAACCTTATACAAGCTCGTGGGGTGGTTGGTATTCATTTAATTATGATACTATAACGGTAGATCAGGAAACCCTCGTTAACGTGTGCTCACGGATAAGGTGAGGACGTGGTCACCAATTTGTTTATTGAGGTTACACATTTATCCTTACCAGTTTCTGACTCCGTATGAACACGAATGGAAATTAATAAATAACAAGTAAGAGATTCTATTCGATAACAAGATAAAGACCTGTAGAGGTCTAGTTCGGGAGCGCGGTGAGTTAAGACTGTTTCATCGAAAACTATACCGTAAGAAAGGTATTTATAGTTCGTCTTATTGAATATGAATAATAACATTAAAATTTAGCAAACAATCACAAGGCCAAAATGATGCAGTTTAAGTGTGTCGTATACCTTTACCTCAAATATTCTTGGCCTATGACCCTTCCAAAATTTATTTCCTCCCCATCTACTGGAACTGTCAAGTTCAGTGTTAAGTGGACAGTCATGGCACGAACAGCTCTCTCCTAGCACTTGCAGAAGCTAGCGAGAAAAGTTGTGGATTCGTGCGAGGTATCAGCGTTCTCCACAACCAGTAAAGACACTTGCAGAGGCACCTTAATTGCATAATCCATCTAACAAAATTTCCAGCACCTAAGCTCGACCATTAGGTAAGTGATTTGCGATTCGTTTACGAATTTCGCCACATTTCCTACATGTTTCAAGACGGTAGTGACGTCACGTCGTGTGAAATGCGATTTAGCATTTTTCCAAACAAAGCAAATGCTTGTGTCTTTCATGAAGGAATTTGCAAACTAATTAATTCGAGTTGTCTTTGACATCAATAGGTGTGAAATATGCTTACGTCACCAACTCGTGGCGCGATATAATATTTTATATTTATTCCTAGGCTTCGAATTCTCCAATTATCAAGTTCTGAGCGAGCTTCGAGATCTGACGACTTTTCTTTTTGAACAAGTCGACTGTACGTCCGGCCATCTAAGTTCAATGTGCCAACTAAATACAGAACACCCAATTTAAATATCTCTCCTTTTCTTCGACTATTCTGATTAGTGATCTAATTAATTACTATGATTGCCCTAAATTAAGTAAATTTCATTTAAAAAATGTGATAATTAATAGTGAAAACTGTGATTAGGTAATATATTTAAGTTCTTCCTATTCATATATGAATGTATTTCTAGATGATATTTATTAAATTTACTATTATCCAATAGTTGTTTTTTAATTTTTTAATTATTTTTTTCGGATTTCAAATCCGTCGGAGCAAATCCGTTATACGAACCTCATATACGCTCATCCGCAGATGCGAGAGCGGGGTTCGCATAGATACAGTACACACACAGTCTCACAACGTGGCAGCGCTATTAGCGAAACAATGCTATTCTCTTCTATCTCTTTTTTTTGTGTTCCATATGCCTCCGACTGGACCTACCTTACGCGTGATTAACGCTCACAAACCGCCGGTTTCAATTATCGATTGTGTCACTTCGTTGGCGTTGTCTAGAACGCCTAAAATTTTGTAAACTCTTCGAAGGATTTACGTAAATAGCCTTCTAAAGGCGGCCGGATAATATAAATGAGTAGTTCGAGGGGGGAGGGAGGAGGGTCGGGATCAGGATGGGCGAGGGAGGAGGGAGGGGGGTTAGGGCGGTACAGCATGAGTTACCCATCACTTATTTCGCAACTAGACAGTTTGTCTTCTGTGTAGATAAAATTACAAAAGCTTGTTGGGGAGTTTTTGTTTGTTGCAGTCTCTTTAAAATATATTTAAGATGAATAGGTAATACAAATAAATACTAAAGTACCTCCCTTGAAACTCTCATCTTTCAGATTGGACCGTAATTTACTCTCACTCATCCAAATTTTTCTCTGGAACAAATGTTGATATCTTTGTCTGTTCGCACAATAGGATTAAAAATCTGCTTTCTATTACCCCTTTGCGAGTTTAGCGTGAATCATCTATTTGTTATAATAAATCATTTATTTGTTATTATGTTGAGAATTGAATTGTGCTCATGGGGAAACCTGTTAAATAAATAAATAAAATGAATAGTAAAAATACATTTTTTATAATAATGCATATACAAAATTTCATGTCTGTGCTGAAAACCGTTGAGGAGTTCCTTCTCCTGGAGCCATTCCTGCGTGTAGAATCAGGTTATGCTTATCACAAAAATCGATTGTCATCTGAACTAAACCAACATGTCAAATTTCAACTCCGTAGGATAAGAGGAAGTGGTGCTAATTCAGCTTGCAAGATTTGACCTAAACCGACACACAAACATTGAAAGCTAAATAAAAGCTTGTAAAAATGGCATTTTTTTTGCATAAATTGTTTTGGTTTTAAAATATTAAGGAGGGTCAAAGTTATGCGCGATAGGTACAATGAACCATAAAAATAAACAAAGTTGATCTTTCCTATCTAAATATTTCATTGATTACACCATCTAACCCTACTCTCACCCTGATCCTCCCACACACCCACCTTTCCTCACAATCAGCCCCCTCTTTCATCCCCCCTTTGGCGTGAATGAGATTCCTCTCTGCGCCGAACAAACCCTAATCAAAAAATTGAAGTTTCAATATAGGCCATCATTAATTCTCTCCTAGGGGCAAAGGTTAGGGAAAGTTAGGGTGACCATAAAGTTTTTTTTTTATAAAAGAATTGCCATGACTTACGACATATATAAATATTTTGAGCCCTACTCAACTAGGCCAAATGTGCCTTTGCTAGAGTCAGAAAAAAATAGTATGATCATGTGCGGAGTTCAATATTCCAACACCTTAACCACCACGGGTTTGATTGCCTAGACTACCACGATTTACAAAACGAACAATTTTATTTTTATTACAGAATAGAGGCTCTAAGGAAGTGATTCCCAAAGTGGTCTATATCGACCCTCAGGGGTCTATGACAACCTGGATGGGGTATTCGTCATCGAAAAAAAAAATTGGGGGTCTATGAAATGAAAATGGGGTTCCACGCTAGTGGATCTCAACATACACTGATAATACCTATTTACTTACATTATACTATCTTACAATATAAAGACATATACATTATTTATAAAAGTACCTATGAAGTAAAAATTGAATTATATGTTTATAAAATTGTGTAAATTGTAGGATGTAGGCATTCGCTTTGTGGTCACAATACATTTTGAACTTGTAACAACCTGCACATCATGATATACCAGTATCATCTTGTTACAAGCATACGCGTATCAATATCAGGTAAGTAGGGGGTCTCCCAAAACCGAAAAACATGGCAAGGGGTCTACGACACATAAAAGTTTGGGAACCTCTGCTCTAAGCCAATCCAACTAAACTAAACCAAACAACAACCAATCAAATTAACCAGCATGTAAACCAATGTTAAATATTGAAAAATAAAAAAATAATTTAAAAAATGTGTATATGCAAACAATAGTTTTTATTACTACCAGAATAACTATAGTGATAGATTTAACTTCTTCTTTATGTTTGTAACCGACGTATCTTTCGCAGTTCAGTCGTCAGTAAACATCTCAACCAGTGCTACATTACTTACCTACTCGGTAGTACCAAATGAGTGGGCAACGAATGTGATCTTCGCTACATTTCACTCTAACATAATGGGATAGTTATAAATCATAAAACCTTATCCCTAAATCATAATAACCGGTGCAACTTTCAGAGGTCTTTGGCAATACTAAGAGGTCAAATATTCCATTGCTTTTTCATAGGAAAATGGAATCATTGTTAGTTTTCAACCCATAGAGGTAAGATGGTACGGTTTAATATGGAAAGTCCGTTTAAATACTAGCAGGTGTGAAGCATGGACACGATTGTTTATCTCGCACTTGCTATAAACAGGAAGCGTATCTTAATCATTGTGTAGGTACTTATAATAATATGTCATTTTTGTCATAACGTGTGGTCACCTTACGGTGTTGTATGTAGCCAGCGCACGCAGATGAGGGGCTTGGATTCGTTTGGGCTTTTGGATCCCACGAAAGCCGTCGGTCACTATCAGCGTACGTAGGCTTACGGAACAGTCATCTTTGCGCAGGTCTTTTATACTCACACTGTGACACTTTATAATTAACCTTTCTTAGAACAGGCAACTCTTGCCTAGTTAGAAAGGTAACAGACCTTATCAAATCGGCCAACATGACGGGTACCCGGTACTCGATTTTATACGGTATTTTATTTTAACATTTAGTGTAAAATTGCCGAAACTTTATTTTATTTAATAAAAACTTTGAATTTGAATTACCTTCTATACATACACTCATGTATAGGAACCTACTATCCCCGTCCGTCCGTCTGTTGCATCTTTCAACTAGAAAAGTACAATTTATTTATTTATATCGAACATTTATTTACCTATATATTTAATAATTATTTATTCATTTCATTTATTTGTTTATTTATTTGTTATTATTTTTTATTTTTTTCATTGTTTCATTTTATTTTTTCATATATTAAATGTTATTGAGTAGACACTTAAATTGTATTCAAGTGGGTTTGTGGGTGTGTATATTTGTGCCTTAGGTAATATTTTATATTTTTTATGTTACCTAAGGGTTTTGCGCTGGTCTATTGTATGCACTGAAATACTTTATACATAACCTTCCTTAGAACAGGTAACTCTTACCTAGTTAGGAAAGTTATAGACTTGTACTCATCGGCCAACTTGATTTCTCAAAAAAAAAAAAAAAAATTGCAAGGAGTTGATTTTATGTGTAGATTGATGCTATTGGAAAACAACTAAAGCCACTAAGATCACATCGGAAGCTGATCGAACAATATAGATAAAGTCAATATTTTTTAGTACTAATACCATATTCGAATTTTAAAAATATGACAACACTCCTGTTGGAAACTTAGGACATATTAGTTACTACTGGCCAGTTAAAATTGATACAAACGTGTATTAATTAATTAATAGAAACGTCCAAGAGAATGTTTACACATTACAATTATTATAAATTGAAATATTATGTCTGTGTTGTTACATTTCGCGTCAAAATTTACTGCCTTCGGAAAAACCCCCCATTCCCGCCCCCTGATCTGATATTGTGCCCTCAAATTTTATGTGTCAATTTGAAAGTGATTGGTGTAAAATTACGGCAGTATCGTGTTCACAAGAAAGTGATATAGATAGATAGATAGTTATTTACACTTTTTAACTGAGGGTGGTGGTTTTGGGTTCTAAGGTATGTGAAACGCGAAGATATGTCGAAATTTTCCAGAAGTCATCACATGATACCTATTGCAATAAGTAGCTTTTCTAGTGAAATCTACCTCAAAGAATGGCTATGACACCTGTAGCTATCAACTGCTTCAATATTTTTTTTAGTAGTAGTAAATTATTTAAACAGAACCTGACGTCTTACAGCCAGGTCGCATAGGCGTCATTAACAGTATCTCCCACCCAGATTACTTGCGCCTGTGGTACCAACTTGTGATGGGTTTCTTCATTTCCTATCTTCACTTGTGTCTACAGCAAGTTTAGCCCATTCGATGTGCTTTGTGGATGGCCATAGAGGTGACAGTGGGTTATTTTTTAAATCTGAATAGACTAAAATAGAAGAAACATACAATGATTTCATGACTTTATTTCAATTCATCATAAATTTTAACACCATTTTGACACTATTTTAACAAGAAGTAAATAGTCTGGCAACACTCATAAATGATTGTTTATTTTACAAATTAATTGCATAATCGTTGTACAGAAAACCGTAAAAAACATAACTAAAGTAATTCTATATGTTATAAAATCATGTGAGATTTTTGCTGCCAGCTCTCTGTTTATTAGTATAGAAGATATCGGCCTAAAACTTATCTATGTTAAATTTTCTGATAGCACCTGACCAACCTACGGGTAGGAAAAAATGGTTTCTCAATATTCAAACAATCATAGCTCCCTTAAACGGTACATGATCAAATCCTTTCAAAATGTTACCTGCAGGCTTATAATTTCCCTGCAACTTCTGTTTAAAACAATTTTTGATTACCAAACCTTACGGTAAGGAATGACCAACATTTTCCCCATTTTGATCCGGTGAAATCTTTTTACTTAAAACAGTACCATTACCACAGACACTAAAACGCAAGTTTCATTCGATTTGCCTTGAATATGGATAGTGTTCGCAATTCGAAAATACTACCTTACTTTCGATATAGCCGTAGCGGGGCGGAGTGTAGAGCATCGTAATTTGGACAAATGAGCAACGACCAGCGGCCAAATTAGATTGTCTAGTGCGAGGTGCGTGCCCCAACCCCCCTTCGTCCCCCCACCTCTAAGTCCCCCTCTATCCGGCACGCTCTCGGGACCAGATGATCCTTTGGGCAAGCGGAGATGAATTGGGGTGGTGGGCGGGGGGCGGTTGGGTCAAACTGAGGGATCGCATTTCCATCTAAATTCTTTTCATTCGAACGTCTGAAACGCGTTTGCTTGGGAGAAGGGACGAGCCTGCATTGCGTAGCCCACTTTGATAAAATAACTACTCACAGCTTTAACTATATTATTATTACAAATACAAGCAATATTTAAAAAAAAATAAACTAGGTGCTTAAATAAAAACAGAGTTCATTTTTACCATAAAGACCGTATGCATAGTGAAACAACCCAAAGTTGTTTTTACTCAGTATTATTATTCCGAATTAATTTATTTTAAAATATTCTAAATATATAAAACAAAAAATTATAATTAAATATTGTTTCAATGGTTTTTGGTTCTCCGTTGTAATTGGCTTCCAATGTAATTTTATTTTTAATTTCCTTTCTTGATAATATTGCTTAAGCCGCAACAGGCACCTAAACAAAATTAATAGTAAAAATACATTTTTAAAAACAAGCTTTTATTTGAATAAAAGATTTGAATGAAGAAGTTATTTGAATGTGTATATAAAATTTCGTATCTGTGCTGTTGACCGTTAAGGAGTTCCTTCGTTTGGAGCCATTCCTGTG
The DNA here is from genome assembly GCA_020383195.1 of Neomicropteryx cornuta. Lineage (NCBI taxonomy): Eukaryota > Metazoa > Arthropoda > Insecta > Lepidoptera > Micropterigidae > Neomicropteryx > Neomicropteryx cornuta. The sequence goes on from JAHKQU010000030.1 coordinate 2,140,381, forward strand.
AGAAGAATCAGGTCGTGCTCACCATAAAAATGCATCTTGTAACCTGTACCAAATAATCTCGTAGATGAGCTTTCAAATGAAAAGTTGCGTACGCATTACGAGACTGTTTTGTTAACGCTAACCATACCCCATAGTATATTTATATTCATATATATGTAGAATTTATTATATTTTATATTATATTGTGTTTTATATTATATTCTGGTGATTGTCTGGATTCCCCAACCCCTTCTACATCCTGGTCCCGGCCTCGCTCCCGAATGTGTTTTCTATTTTTTTAAGTTTTTTTAACGTTGGTCGAATATAGTCTGTTAAGGTTATAAAACACGTTCGTTTACGCGTAAAAATAACTAACTTTTAACAATCGAACTGTAGATGCAACAAAACGACTGGCCTTCGCTATATCTACAGGAATTTCTTGTAGAGCGTACAGGATTTTTTCCTCGGTTGGGATAGAGTGAAAGAGAAGGAGGGATAGTCGAGCTTTTACCACCGCCGTATCACTCCATACTACTTATAGCCTAGTGTTTCTCTTGGCGTCAGAAAGAATACGAAAAATTAAAATTAATTTGCGCTCGCTTTTAATCTTACAAAACGAATTATCCGACGAGCCGCTGCGCAGCATCGCGCGGCCCTCTCCGTCGCCCGGCAAATTTGATATTTTCCCAAAAGAAGTAGGTATTATTTCTTTCCGGATAAAGAGTAGAATACTTAACATAATTTATTTATTTATTTATTTAACCGGTTTCCCCATGTACACATTATAATTTTTCTACAGACGATAGTTTTTAATACATATATTTTTTTCTTCTCGTTAGTCCTGAGGCGTTTGTACGCGACATTGAACATATTACGTATCTTAAAATATAATGGTACCTACTTACTGATAGGTATCTCGTAAAAATTTTTAAGAATTAATTTCTCATTATTATTAAACTAGCCAATATAAATCGTGATTATTTAAATAATTCGATAAGCGTTTTTTTTTGTTCATTCAAAATGGGTAATGTATTTTTTTTTATTATTATCATTTTTCACTTCGGTTTAAAGTCATTAGAGAAGGGTTTATTTTTTTAAAGGTATAGAATACAGTCTCTAATGGTATAGAAGAGAAATAAATATCGAACTGAAGTACCTACCAATGTTTTGATTCATTTTCACATTCCTTAAAAGTTTATAAAAGAAAACATAAGTCAAATGCTATAATCAGCATGATACAAATAGCAATTTCAGAAGTTAAGTCTTTCTCCGAAAATATCTTGCAATTTGATTCAAAATCTTAAAAGAAAATCGATTAGTACGAGGTTTTTTTCATCAGTAATGTTATGGTTTACTGTATCGAAAGCATTGGAAAAGTTAACACAACGGCAGACAATTTGTACCGAGGGTCAATAAGATGCACATACAGCGATGCTAGATAGACATCGTGGAGAAAATGGTCTTACTCAATATTTTGGTCAATATTCCTGGGTACATTTCGGCCATTCAGAGGCCCGTACTGTAATTTAAAAGATACGATCTTCAGTAATAGTAATAGTAATAATACTATTAGGTTGATTATAAAAAACAATTCTTTAGATGTGTAAACGATAAAACTTACCTACCTACGTTGGTACGATCGAACCTGCGTTAGATTCACAAACAATGACAATATATGTATCGCAATTGTTTGTATTTATTTACAATATTATATCAAACTTTTTTAGTACGCGCCACTTCATTACTTTCGTATTGCATATTTGAACTTCTGCAGTAAAATCGTGTCTTCAAAACGAGACATCCGTTATAAAAATAATCTCATATGGATACATTCATTATTCTTTGTGGTCAACTTTTAAGAACGTTCACTTTTGTGCCAATTTGATCATTTTGTATTTTTCTTAACCAATGGTACACGGGTGAGTTATTATACAATTTGAGTTTAACGACTTATCACCGTTATCACAAATGTTATGTAACGTTTTATGAATAACTATTATTTTCTTCAACGTTGTATCAGACTAAGACGCATGTCGCCCTGTTACGCCAGTTGATGTCAACCTTCGATTGCAAATGTCTTTTAAATAAGATAAATAATCTTTTAATAAAAATAAATAAAGCAACGTCTATATTTGGTCTTCAGTTAGTGAGTTTCTGCAAGATCCAGTTATTTATATAAATTCAGGGTCGTTGTCGCAAACTTTATTGCGGATATACAGAATGTTTGGTAGGTCGATGCAAAATTTTTAAGATTTAATAGAAGACGTCATTTAGAACATATTTACCCATACAGTTTTAAGTTTAGACAACTTTGTACTAAGGTAAGTTATTGGTAAATATGTTCTAAATTACGTCTTCTATTAAATCCTAAAAGGTTTGCATCGACCTACCAAACATTCTTTATAAGTACAAACGAATCTACATGTTCTGAAAGTGTCTCTAGACTCGTTTCCAGATACATATGTACTTTACACACATATTAACTATCAACATCATCATCTATTATCACGTAGTTAATGTTTACAAGAAGTATTGCCCTATTTACTAAAAATACGCAAACAAATTGAAAATTCTGACTCAAATACTTGTTAAATAAATTGTACTAAATCATTTTAAAAGGGTTAATAAAATTTATTAAAAGATTTACTTTATGACACTATTTACTATAGGAAAAGAATATACTAAAATTGAGATTTCCTACGCTGCGACACCTGGTCTCAGTGCGCGCATCCTAAAGAAGTCACAATTATAGCTCGTTTCTGCTACAGTGGGCTTCGTAACGAGATTCCCTCGCCTGGCTCCGACCCTGCCGCCGCCCGCCCACGCGGTGGCGGCCGCCCGCCCCCACCCCGCCCGAGTCTAGACCAATGCCTGCCGACGGTCGCCAGGACAACGCGAAAGTGGGGTCATCGAGGTGACACTTGCTAAGGTTTCAACGGCACTTATTTTTACGACATCGCATTATAGGTCCAATTGGCCTGAGCTCGCAGTTTTATCCCAAAGGTATAGGTACACTTTCAGCTTCTATACATTCTAAGAAGCTACTGTCCCCGTCCGTCTTTCAACTCGAAAAGTACAAATGCGAAAGAATTGAATCTTTGTGTGTAGATTGATGCTCTTGAGGAACAACCATAGCCGTTTAGATTACATAGGTGGCTGGTCGGATATATAACATTAAAGTAAAAAAAAAATAGTACTAATAAATGAAACATCGACAGTTCGCAATAGCGCTCAAATATCATTATAGAATTTAAAAAATAATCTAGAACGGCTCTTGGAACGTATTATTTATTACTGGCTGGTTAAAAACAAATTCATCTATGTGCGCAAATAGAAACATAAAAGGTTATTCAGTGACACATTATAATTATTATTAAATTGAAATATTGTTAACGAGACGGTTTTTCTAAACGCATGCGATTGTTATATTTCGACTGGGCTTTAAGTACTATATAGTCCGACATTTTATTTATCGGCTTTTGGTAATTTTTCACTTCAAACACCCAAAACCAAACTTCTCCATAGCTGATCGTTGATGTATATTTTTTTATGATTATAGACGACAAATGTTGTAATTTAAAAATCAAAATGAGTCGAGTGGTATAAACTGATGTGTGGGTCGCTTCGCCGGTAGCCATTGCGTTTCGCCTTTCATATCGCAGTCAGAGCAACTGAATTGTATAGTCCGACAAGTCAAATTTAATCACACCCAAATCGCCAATGCCGCAGGCTAAGCTTGACTGGCCGTAGGTACACTGAAATTGTAGCTTAGAGCTTACTGCTTGTTGACCGAGGAGAACAAACAAACAGGACAAACATAGCTTACCTAGGGGAGGACCTGGCGCGACCATAGGAATATTTAACACGAAGCGATGATTAGACGAGTGTGCAATATTACCATATACTCATAAGTTTGTGTTTTTTATGCATTTTTGATAAAGGATTTCTCATAAATTAAAAAATTAGATCACATGGATAAAAAAAAACTTTATTCTTTATTACATTATATATCTTTATTACATTATTAAAATATATTTATATATAAACGCAGATACCGGTAATAAGGTAAAAAAAACATCACATAATCACATAGCTCATGTGAATTCGCATTTAGTGGTATGTCGGAATCTTCACAGTGTTCATCAAATTAGGTGCTAAACACCTGTCCAAGATGTACCACTATCTAACTGCTTTCATGAAAAAATTTTTTTTTTGTATCGGAATAGAAATTATATTATAGTGTATAGTGTATAGTGGTAATACACTGAACCTTTGTCTAGTTCCATCCCTAGCTATTTTTTGTAAATTATTTCTATGTGCAGAGCAAAAAAAAATAATCCTACGGTGTCTAAATTTTTATTTATAGGGTTTTATTGCGTCATTTTTGGTTGTAGATTACTGAAAAAAAAACATGTAGAGATAAAGGTAACAAAGTTTCATTTCTGTTTACATTTTTTTTTTAAATGTTTTTCATTAGTTCAATATAAATTATTTTATGATTACCAGCTTTGGTATCAACGACAGACCAAGAAGAAGCGTGCACTGCCCTCTCTTCGCACCAGAGTCGGTAGGACGCTGCGATAAATATCTTTCTTGTGCCAATTTCTAATTTATAAACAACTAGTAAAGGAGCAAACATTTAATTCGGTTTGAAACACCATTTGGCCTATCTTTTCCATTATAGTATTTGAGAAAACATCGTACCATATCCGATTATCTAGAATTTTGAAGTTACAGAACTGAAGCTTAACCGAGCTAGTTTTCTGAAATGCTGAATTATCAATGTCACAGTTAGGCGTTTCTGGCGGTGACGCAAATAACTGACTGACAGCTACAAATATCACAGCGTCAATACTTTTTAAGTAAACATGACACTAAATAATAAAAGTTTCATTGAAATTGATAATATTACGGGTATTCTTTGAGAAACACGCAGGATGACTGCTTTTTATTTAAATTGACAAAACGAACAACTTCCTTTCAGCGGATCGGGGAATTTCTTTCGGGCCTTTCAAATCCGCCCGCCCTCTTTTAATGAGCAAACATCCCGTCTTACAAGGCGGTTGATTTCCGCCCTCCGCTCGATTTTCCCCTGCCAATCAAAGGGGACACGCAATGACTAATGAGTCATTGACTTTTATTTTTTTAAAACCTGCGCTAAATTTCATAAAAAATATATTTTTTTAATGTTATTTTATCGCTTTAGTGTGAAATTATTTACCTTCTCGTCTACTATATATAATCTAGTATATTATTTTATTTGTAGTGGTTATTCCATCTGGAACGCTTTTTGACAGCTATGCGAAAACATTGACAAGCGATTCGAAAATATATTTTTATTATCAGATTTAAATTCATAAACTTTGAAGTCAATTTTTTCTCGTACTACAACTGTACATATTAAATTATTAGAGATGAGTCTCATCCCGAGTGCCGTAGTCGTGAGTCGTCGCGAACCTAATTGCCAACCCGAGGCGATAGCTAGTAATAAATACTATATTTGCACGAACAACTCGATCTATAGAAGCAGCAAAGAAGTATGACTAATATTTTAGTAGAGTATTTATTTATTTATTTATTTATTTTCTTAAGGGAAAACACACAGTAAAACAGTAACATTAACAATTTAGAATTAAGTATCATTATTATTGTATTTTTAAAAAACTCAAGAAGTCGATAAGCGAGCACAAGTTCGTACAAAATGAAAAACTCTTAAAAAAGATTAATAATTATAAATTTTATGTATTTTTATTTTGTTAAATTTTGATGAGAAAATTATGTCAAGTTCACTCACTTAACCAACCGCAAAGTTTTTAAATTGGTAAATATTTTGCAACAAAAAGAAAAAAACTTGGCTATGGTGAGGTATCAGTTAATTTTGGGAAAAATGCCCAAAATAGTTTGGGATTCTCTGCTATAGAGAGTTTAATATGCCATAGTATAGTCGCTATGTGAAATTGCCGAATAAAGAGGACTCAACACAGTCATTTTTTCATAGAAACGTTGTAGTGTTGTAACTTTCCTATTTGTAGAAAATAAATATATAAAAAAATAATGTATTTGTAGTTAAATAACTGGGCTTATATAGAATTAAAAAGTTAAATTTCTTGTTTGTCTAAAATTTAAGTGCCTTGATCTCGTGTACAACGAATTGGAAATTCTGTAATGTTATGTACCTATTGAATATTTATTATTATTATTATTAATTACAGTATTTAGGAGCTAGCTTTGGTGATACAGCTGAGAAAAAAAAAATTACTTAACGACTACCCTACGCTTAAAAACAGCCTTGGAACAAGGAAAAGGGTCAAATGCTGGCCTATGAAGAGCATTCCACCGGAGAATTGTTCTGGAAAAAAAAATTGAACCCAATGTTACGTTTTCTCAAGATAGGTTTTATAAAATGTTTCTAAGGACATCAAATAATGATGTTACTAGAAACATTGTACACAGCGTTTATTTTTAAATTAACCTATATACAATATCGACGGATATACAGAGTTATAGTAAAGCGATAATGTAATGTATTTAGTAACTTGTATCACATACAATGCGACAAGATGCGACGTTCCGTATCAAACCCTCTTCTCCTGGGGTTGTCTACTTTTATTTCGTCTGACGGAAAAAGAGGAGATGTCTGGCGACGTTTTTCCTACGGCGCGGCGGCGAGTCGCTATGAATAACGAGGAAATTTCACGAACGATAAAGCAAGAACACATTGAATAATATCGTAGACAATATCCGAGATTAAACCTTCAAAGAAAAACAGCATCCCTAATAAGAAACACACCTATATATACACCGATAAGAAATCCAGCTTATTGGCCCTGCGGGTTCAAACATGATTTATTTTGACCTCATATCGAACTTCATCAAGGTTTCAGAGTAAAAAAATTGTAAACTTTACCTAAACGAATTATTGGTAATTTTTGTATGAATATATTTTCGTCTTCTGGCCACAAACTGTCTTCTTTACGAACAGAAGTACCCAAAGGACAAAGAAAGGTATAGTATATTTTAACCACCGGGAGGGGGGGGGGTACCCCGTTAGGTGGTACCGTTATTTTAAATAAATAAATAAATAATCAGTCGAGTCTAGCGGTTAAGGCGTTGGACTTCGGGTTCGAACCCGCACATGGTCATACCATTTTTAATGCTTTATTACTACCATCTCCCCTGACTCTATGACAGGCACATTTGGCCTATTTGAGTATGGCCCAAAATAATTGTATGTTACCTAGAGGTCAAAGCAATCATTAAAAAAAAAAATATATTAAAAATACACGTTTTGGTTTTTTCTAACATTCCTGTGACTTAAATATTAGAGACGGCCATATTAAAGTTTTTCCCTGGTTTTCAATGAAAAATAGAAATGACTGAAAAATAAAGAGATTTTAAATTTGTATTTTTATTAGCCATAATAGTTATTTTTTTTTTACATACATTGCTTAGTAGTGTTAAAATATTTTATCAGAACTTCACGTCTTACAGCTACACACTACAGGCATCATTAAAATATCTCCCACCCAGACTACACGCGCCTTTGGTACCAACTTCTGATGGGTTGCTTCATTTCCTATCTCCAATTGTGCCTGTCACTTTTAGCCCATTCGATGTGCGTTTTGGATGGCCATAGAGGCGACAGTGAGACAAAAAAACACAATGGTACCAATTCTTCCAAATCACCATAAATTTCAACACCAATTTAGTTTTTTTTTTTGTAATTTTGACGCGCGGCTATAATAATAATAAAATAGTACGGACATAATATTTGCTATAATTATAATTTATAATGTTGTACTGATCATACTTTTATATGTTTCTATTTGAGCAAATAGATGCGTTTGTATTAGTTTTAACTGGCCAGTAATAAATAATATGTCAAGTTTCCAACAGCCGTGCTGTCATATTTTTGAAATTCGAATAATAATATGATATTTATACTCTCTATCGAACTGTCGATGTTTCATTTATTGGTAATAAAAATTTGTTGGCTTTAATGTTACAGTATATTGTTGGACCAGCCTCATGTGTGATCTAAACGGCTTCATTATTATTAGGTGCATGTGAGTGCAGTTCTTAAAGCGTTGGTTCAAATCGATTTTAACATAATACGACTCTGTAAAAAGACATCCATCAACCTTAACGAGGTGAAAGGCGGGTAGGCATCTGCGCGACAAGCAAATCCCCCGCATCGAGGAGTGGTCCATACCTGCAGCATCATTATCAGAAATTACGATCGTCGTAAGACGCCGTCGAGCGTTTTTGTTAGGTGTAAAAATTGTTAGCGTCGAGTCATCCATCTCGGCGACAATGGAGATTCACTTAACTAGTGACGTCGGCGGATCGATTCGTCTTCTCTCGATGGTAATCGACTCGATGGCGCTACTGACTTTGCATCCCGTGAGATTTTCTACAGTCTCTAGAGGCGTGAGAAGAAACACCAACTTCAATTAAAAATCACAAACGCAACACCTTTCCATAAGAAAGCATCTCCGCTATAAAGAAGAATGAAACATTTGGCAAAACAAAATAACCTATCAACCAGCTATACCCTGAAGGAATACCTCCAAAGTACCTTTAAGCGTAGATAAAAGTTTTTAATATTCGCAAATAATATGAAAGTTCATTTGTATTATGAATGTATTATTTAACCGATTTTTGGTAATTTAAATTTATTATATGTAAGTTAAATATAATAAAAATCCGTGTCTTAATTTATGTATTATTTACTTTTTTCTTCTTCGTATGTAAAATCTATGTAAAATTGTATGTAAATGTATATTTCTTTAAAAATTAAATAAATATACAAATATTTTGGTACGGGTATAGGACAGCATATTTTGCATAGGCAGTTACATATTTGCTGAATATCAAAACAATTTCACAGCTCAAATGGAAACTAATGGCGTTAAGCCAACCGTGGTAGATGGCATGATCCACTACCTAAAATTAAACTACTAAAAACTCCTTTTTTTTCCCGCAAACTATTCGTGAATGGAAAGCCCTATAAAGATCTATTTTTGCTCCCTCTCACCAAAAAATTCTTTTTTAAAAGTAGATTATAAAAGCCGGAGCTAGCTCCCTAATTTTGTTTATAATTGCTATTAATAGATTTCACCGGATCAAAGTAGGAGATAGGCAAACTCCAATTGTACGAACTTGTATCAAACATTGCGCTAGCTTCCGCGCACCTCAATTCGCCGTATCCTTGCGCGGCGAGAGTGCGTATACTGAATCCCTCTTTATTCTGTGCCGTAAGGGTTGCCCATATCAAAAATTGATTTAAACAAAAATTGTAGGGAAATTATAGGCTAGCACCAATGATTCGTGCTATAAAAAAGCTGAAGTAGATAAGTTTTAGGTCCTTATTTAAGAAATAATATAAAATTTAAATGAATTTGATATCTTATATACCGAGAAAGTTGTAGGAAAATTTCACTTTTTCGAAAAAACCTCCCCATTCTTGCCCCCCTTGTGCCCATAAATTTTATGTATCAATTTGAACGTGATTGGTGTAAAATTACGGCAGGTATCGTGTCCACAATACTGATATAATACCCATCGCATACAAACTAAAAATGACCCGTTCTACAAAATTTAATGTATTTGAAAGAACTATAACTAACTATAAAAAAAAAACTTATTTTTATTTGTAAGCAAACTTGATGAGGAGAAAACACTGCGGAAAAACAAAGAACGTCACGAGTGGGGGGTGTGGGTCGATTGGAGCCCGATATCAATAAACGTCGAGGCGATTCCCCTCGAGGAAATTGCAGACAAAAGGCGATCAGCCCTCGAGAGGGTGGCTCTCGAATAAAACATCGACCGGAACAAGTAGCCACCTACCGGCCGCCACTGGCGACCAACCAGCCGACGGGCGCTTGACCGGTCGCCGAGCGCGGCAGGCGGAGAGCCAACGATTTATTAAACTCTTCAATTTAAAAAATACAGTAATTAGTGACGAGAAAAGTCCATATCAAAATCATGCTAGTAATTATTTTGCTATTAGTATTGCTCATTAATTGCATGTACCGCTGATTATTGCTTAACTGCTAAAAAATAATTGACGACTACTAAACACGGCGCAGATGCCTCAAACATCACAGTATACTGGAAAAAGCACACAGTTACGTAATTTTAGTGACAGAGGACAATATATTCCTCAGGTTTAAACTGAAATTTATCTACATCTACTAATTGCATGAGGTTGAGCTATCTAAAAACCACTATATCAATGCCTGAGGGTTTCTCTCAGTACAGTATGCCTTATTTCAATTGAAAAAGTTATGCTAAATATTTTTAAAAAATTACTCTGATACACATTGTGAATAATAATTTAGATTCTTACTACTTTTTCCTTGGCTTTTTAAACATATTATTAGATTGCATTTAGCCTATGCTCTTAAAATGACGTCATTGTGGTTTGAACACCTTAACTCATATAATGTGTTCAATCTTCAATGAGCAAACAATTCAAAGAGCAAACGATCCTAAATAGTTTTTATCGGTCGATCTATATCGTTTCTCCTATTTGCCTTCAACCGCCTATTTTCCTAACGAACCACCTTCTTTATGACAGATTTTTTAAAATATCATTTACATACTTTAATTTACGTAAAGTCTATTTAAGAAGGCTGCAAACATAGGTTGCAGTGGTATCACAAAATGGTTATCAACAGTCCCCAGGTTTGTGAATAACGAAATGGGCAAAGAAAAAAAAAAACAAAAAAAATGTCAAATAACTCTAAACTGTTTATTTTCTTTTTTCTCTTGGAGTGTTCTGAATCTAATAAACAGAAAAGCAAACTTACTTACTGAGTTATTTAATAATTTTTATTATATTAGGTAAAGTTAAGTAAAATATATTAAAATAAAGTAAAGTAAAGTAAAGCAATAAATACAAAGTAAAGTAAAGAAGTATATAAATCATATGTTAAATAGGATCTGGATGAGAGATTAAATAAACCGTAAATAATATAATAAATACCCAGTCGTGTAAAAGGAGTCTGTACACATGATTTACAATAGGACTACATTTTTCAATTCAGGGTGGGCATATTTACCTGAACTTTTTGTCAACAATTTTTAACCTTCGTAAAAATCGTTGGTATTTATAATATTTTAGCGGTCGCGGCTGACTTTGTGCCAGTGAGATTGATAACTACAAAATAAAAAAAAAATATTAAATATTTTTATTATAATTATTTTGCCAGCTCTTACACTATTGGGGTTGATTTCATCGAATTCGAAGGGGAATAATTCGATTTTATCAAGCCATTTGCATCACTAGTAATGGGTACTTCTTATTAGGCGGGAAGAAACTACCCTTTTTTTTATCTTACGTTTCACTAAGATATATTTGAGTATTTTATAAGGTGCGGAGCGAAAATAGTCAAATTAGAAACCTATATTTCATTATGTTAGTATGGCGGCCTGACCGATTGTCCTTTCTAATTAGGTTCACCTAAAAGGTTGAGATTCGCTGATTTTCCGAGGGGGGGGGGCGTTGCTAATACGCTTAAATAGATTTACGTAAATAAAAAATACCCAAATATTCGGGGAAGTTTTTTTAAAGGATTACTTCAAAAAAAACTGTTTTCTAAGCGTGTAACTTATAAAGATAACGACTCAACTTATGATTGATCTAACCGCCTCAACGTGTTCCCACGGACGCCGACTCAACTTGAAATCATTCCACTAATAAGCCTTGAGCATAAACGAGCTGTTATGGGCTGTTTTATGCCTGATGACCGTGTCACCCCCTCGAGAGGAAAGGCCACCGTGACCCCCTTCAGACGCGGTGTTCGCGCGGCACTTGTCTTCCCACGTCCGCGTCGACGTTAAGGCTTCCGGTCTACAAATTTCATTTCCGCTTGGGTCTGTACCCCGCCTAAACCAACACCTCCCATCTATGCCCTCAGAACAAATCTTACTTGGGCATATTAGTATAGCACTTATCTATATCTATCAAAATAACATATTATTTAATTTATGTAAGCCGTAATAAAAAGATTGTAAGCATTTTGCACACTTGCGAAATTGCCAGATATTCAGTTCTCATGCCTAGTTTAAATGAAAGTTTTTTATTGACGCCAAATACAACTAGGCTTAATTAGTTTTGAAAAATGCTAAGTTGCATTTTACAAGTTTTGACGTCAAATCAGACCGTCTTGAGACTAGTTGTGAATTCTTTTCTCGCGGTTTAGTTTTCATAATCGAAGACATTCTTTAGTCTTTACTCACTGCGCTCCCGGTCTAGACACATTCCTAGTTAGTCAAACGAATACGCAAGTCTTTACTTTGTAACAAGTCGAAACTATTACCGGTCATTTTATTTTATAATTGCATTCCTACTGAGTCAGAAATTGGTTAGGATAAGTGTGACCCACAATAAACTAATTGGTGACCCTGATCTGAACTCTATCTCTTATCTTTACCACACGTTAACGAGAGATCATTGAACCCGTTACATTGATATGATTATAATTTTATTTGGGGTTCGTAAAGTTTTATTCTACGGAAAAAATATTTACTTGTTTTTATGGAATTGAGTACGTATGAAAACATTTTGTTTTATTTAAAATTTATAATTTTACAAAAGAAAACTTTGACTACTTTATTTATTGCTAATACATATATTGCTACACACACACGCACACATATTTACGCAGGTATAAATGCCCACGCACGAAAGATGACGGCCTGGAGGTATAAGCTCCTGCTTCTAAATCACCGGTCCCGGGTTCGAATCCCCAGTGGTTCATTTTTCGCCGTTGAGAATATTCAACGGCGCTTTTCTCAACACTGTCGACAGAGTTAAGTAACAAGAGATGCACCAAAAAAAAAAGACACTCATTCAGTTACGGACTTGCGAGACGTTGCTTGCATATACTGAACAGCCTTGCATAATGAAAACAACAATAAGACAGTCAGAACTGCACCCACAACACAACACAACACAAGCCACACGAATGTAGAAGAAGAACGAACGAAAATGAAAAGGTCACACCTACAAGGTTGACCTGGTAAAACAGTCGCGTACAAAATAAAAAAATTAACAATTAAAAGTGGTATGCGAGCCAAAGATGGAAAACATACAGACGGTACTTACGTTTGAGAGTAGGACAGCGGGCACTTTTGATAGTGGCATAGTAGGTACACCGCTGCAAAGGCGGCCGACCGAAAGCTATCGGCAACATTTTATGTGACTTTACTACGTGCGGTTAGTATACTGCCTACATCCATATGCGCGGAGTAAATAGGTAAATTGTTTATCAAAAGCGGTTCAGTGACGATCAGCTTGATGAGATTAATATTGGGCGAACAGCGTTCATAGCGATACGTCATGATCAAAGCGGTCGGCAAACTTTTATTAATTAACAACTCAAAATAATTGTGCTCAAAATATGTGTGATTTTAATTTAATCCTTATTCAGGACTAGCAGTGGGCGTTAACTCGATAATCACATAGCTGAGGTTACGTTAAATGCGATTTCAAAATAGCCTAATACTTAAACGGCTACAAAATAACTTAACTCATCACCGTGCTTCTTTGTCGCTTCCAACGAAACTTCCGTCTCACTGAAGCTGGGTCTAGCCGCACAGGGTAAAAAATAATAAGGCGACTGTCAAAATATATCTTATGGAATGTGCAAGCCAGGCAGTGGGCAATAATAGGAAAACGAAGCGACTTCGTCGAACGCGACTCTGTATGAACGGCTGTGAATGAACGCGATTTCGTCACCGCTATAAGCCAGCTTCAGTAATGCAGCTATTAGTTGTGTTAGAATAGGGTGATTAAAACGGTGTGGCTTTATAACTCGCGCGTCTATTCAGGACGTTTACAGTTAAATGTAATAATCGAAAACAGAAAAAGAACTACAATTACAACGAGAAATATTGGGTATTGGGTAATCACCTTGTTTTTTATTTTTTTATAAATAAAAACCCTGATTTGATTAAATTACGACCAATACTTAATTAATAGAAGCCGTTCGATTGTTTAGTTACAAACCACTTTGAGATCTGTTAAATATTATAAAAGACACTATTTTAGGTGTTACAACAACGACAAATCACATCATTATGGGTATAGTTGGAATAACAGCCGTTTAATAAAAAAAATGTTTTGCCTAGTTACACGTGAAAATACACGTAATTAAATATCTTATTAACGCATTTTATCGTTCCATTTAATACTCTGTACAAAAATATAATATCCGATTAATTTATTTATAATTGCATATAATGCATCCGGATAATTGTATAGGGCTAAATTTAGACGTAGTGTGCGTTCACCACCAGTCACAAAGTTGCTGATCAGACATGATGCTGCAGCTGCAGTTCATGTTCGCACTCCATGATGGGCCGTGGTCTGATCGATATTGATGCCGCTGGTGTAACCGCGTCCATAATATGCTGAGTCTTCACGCCGCTGACAATTGGAAGGTAGACTTTATTTTTTTAATGGTGGCGAAACAAAAAGGTATATAATACCAAGGATGTTTAAAAGTTTGTTAAAAGAAATTGCCGATGATACTAGTAGAACCTATTTTAAAATGAAAAAGATGTTAAAAAAGATATTACCTAACTTATATTTGAAGTATTTCATTTAATTTTTTATATTGTTCCATTTTTTTACTTTTTTTTATATTATGTATAGAAATAATTATTCAAAAAAAAAATCTATACGATAGCTCTTTCCTGCCGATAAACGCTTTAACTGATTGGCGAAAAGTGTGAAATGTAACGTATATTCTTAAAATAAATATCAAATAATAAAAACTAGCCTAATTTTATTAATTTTCGTCTCAAAATAATCAAAGTGGATCCGTCGACGGAAAATGTTGGCGCACCCTGGCCAAAAGCGACGGAGCCATAGTTTCGTTATCGGCTGCGGCCCGCAGCCGGTCCATTAGCTGATTACAAAGAGTTTGGACAAAATAATCCCATAAATAATTTGCGCAAAACGGCGCAACATACTTGCACAAATTGTGCTTTATTGGAACTCTTCGGTTGCCGAAATGGGTTTTAGGGTTTGGTTGTGTTGGCGCAGTGGGCGCCGGGGCGGGCGTCGGGGCGCCAGGGCGGGGGCGGGGAGGCAAGTAAAGAAGATGGCGCCGGCGTGGCATATACGACCTTTTATTTTATTCAGTAAGTGTGATTGTGGCAAATCTACATAACTATCGTTTTTTTTGGATTATACCTACATAACCATTTTCAAAGCGTTTATATGTGTACGCGCCTTTAACGCCGTATCCAGGTAGTGTGATTTAATACAAAAGCCTTATACGAAGTAGAATGGATTTGAAATATTTTAGTTTGGTTTTAGGGCGTTTGACTATGACCCAGGGCTGGACGGAGGATTCAAATATACACATTAAACTCATAACATTTTTAACGTGTCAGTGCCTATCACATATTCCCTTACTCTAGGACAAGCAGACTTTGGTTTATTAGGTGAGGTACAAAACAATTTTATTCAGAGGAGGAATTTTCTCAAAAAAATACAAGTCAGCAGTATTCTTTTAAGAACAACTTTGTAAATAAAGTATTAAAAAAAACTGGTCTAAAATAACCACGTTGTCGGATCCAGTAACCGCACCTATAAATGTATTGACGACATCGAACAAAGGGTAGTTTCTCCACGCGCAAATATTATAATGTAGGTAAATTGTATAGGGTAAGAACACAACAATACGCGTACCAAGGTATTTATATTTTAATATAGGTTTTTTTTGTTGTGTAATCTGCCAGAAGGTTTGAGCTATTCAGAAATATTTCAGCAGAACCAAAAATAATTAAACAGCTTTTCGCGTTCTTACTTTTACCATAGAACGGCGTTTATTTGCATGTCCTCTTTTAAAATAGTATATAAAATTATTGTAAATCAGAATCAATCTACATGCATTTTTCCAAACAGTAGTCAAATTCAGGATCACACAAAACATATTTCAATGTCGATTTTTAACAATCAGAATATTTTGGACCTCCGTACTTAAATAGATAATTGTAAAAATATTTCAAATTACGCTTTTTACGGTAAGCTCTCCGCCCCTCGGTCGAATGGCTACTTCTCTCTGTCGCTCTGGATAGCTAGATAGATCTGACTAAACCAAAGAGTGAGTGAGACCCTCTAACCATAAGTCACCGTTTCGTCATTGGCTTCATCTTTGCTTAACACGAACGGACTCGACCTAAATACCGGCCCACGCGGAAACTTGACTCGCGACTAACGAGCACATATCGCCACTATTATTAATATAGGATATTGATATAGTATAGAATAAGTATATATTATATTTTATTATTGTTTTTTTAATATCGGCAAATTGCATGAAAAGATAAATAAATGACAAAACCTTTGATAAAATTGAAAAAAATACAAAAGTTTATTATTTTTTTTTTATAAAGCGTTGGATGGTGACACACTTATAAAGGTACCAAAGAGGTCCTGCACTTGAGAGCGCAGAAAAGAAATAACTTACGGTCATCCTAGATACATACAAATTAATCGTTAATGGCTAAAAATAAATATTAAAGTGTTAAATAAATGCACAATACATTGGGATATAGTTAAATGGTAAAATATATTTTTTAAATACCATATATAAATGATTTTAAACATTATTGGAGGCGTACGCCGTGACTTCATACAGTATTGACATTTAGAAATTTCGAATCTACTTTTAATATTTTTATAAAGATGAAAAATTATCAAACAAATTTTGGAACCGGAATGTTTAAAAGAATATTTAATGCATGCCGATTTAAATACAGCGCTGTATTTTATGAAAGTTTCTAACTCTCATTTGTGCTTCTTATAAAATTGGGTCTTATTCTCTGTTTAAAATAATCTCATTGAAATGCACTCGAACTACGTTTATTTTCCTAGTTTTATAGAAGGATTCTTAAAGGTCTTAATATTGCTCAACGGCCGCCACGCCATAAAATACATACCAAAAAAAAATACTTAACAGCGGAAGGAAACTGAATATTATCCATTTTCATGGAATTATGAAACACACTGAAATAAACGCATTTTAACAGTGTTCCAAAAAGTGATATTTTCAGTATCAATAAAAAGTTTTGAATTATTTATATAAAGTAAAATGAAGGGGTCGATTAGTGATTTTTTAAAGTTACCGACCTTATATTCCGTCCACCTTGTATTTGGAACTGATAAATTTTTTGGAGTGAAGAAAGCTGTTTTTTTGTATTTGCAGAGTGCGATGTTTTTCGCAATGATTAGGAATAATTAAAAAAAAATATCATTTTACAATAATAAATAAAATAAATATTTCAATAAGAACAGAATTCGAGTCTTTAAGTGAAAAACTATCGAGTGATTTACGTGGGCGGGTGGTCGTATTTACTGTCATCCCGTTGTCCGTGAGAATTTTAGCAAATGTCGTTTTATGCACGCCTCTGGATACTTTTAAGATAGTAAGCAATTGTAAACATTTGATAACAAAACCGAAAAGTATCAAAAAATATTGTGAAATATGAGATGAAATTTTACTTCAAGCGTCCTTACATATAAAATAAGGTACCTTTAATCTTTGCTTCATTTAGGAAGACATTATTTACTCTGTCTTTAGCAAGATTTTTTTTTATATTTCATAAATATTTTACGTTTTTGTTCAAATTGATTATATAAAGAAATAAATAAAACAAAATAATTTTATTATATATATAAATGGCTCATTTAGTTATGGCTCGCAAACCTGGGACCTGGGATGGGACCTGGGCATATTGAGCCTGAACTATTGCCGCCTTGTTGGTCAAATAAGAAGTATTTAAGTAAACGAAAGTTACAATATCTTATAACTAGGTAATCGCACTTGCAAAGGTGAAATCCCGATCGAAGCAGAGAAATGCAAACTTCAAATAAAGCGAAACAATTTTCTCTGGGCTTTCCCATAGAGAAAAGATTTTTATTTATTTATTTAACGCCATTTATATGCAATCTTATAATATATGACAGTAAAATAGTGTCTACATAATAAATAAATTGCTTGTACGTACATTATTGTAATTTGTAATCACGTGCAATGTATTAGTTTTGTGCATCACCTTAATAGCACAATGTGCTGTTCCTAGGAGACTTATAGATCTAATTTAGGATTATGACGCAAACTACGGGACTTCTTAACATAACGTTTTTATTATTTCGATTTTAAAAATTCCGGCTTCACGTTGAATCGATTATAACTTCATAGTTCTATAATCGGTGGTGATATATTCGATAAGAATAAGTTATATTCGGTAAATTAACCACTTTTATACGAATTATTAACTGTTTGTCAAACATTATTGGTCAAATAAACAAAAAGGAATAGTTCTTTCATATTGGACCGCAGTTTCAGCGTAAAACTACTTTCGGCGTTACCGTGTCCCCGGCGCGTCGAAGGATACTTTTAACTTTTCAAATATATTGACAAAAACAAGTTATTTAACCTTTCCCAGTTAAAAAAAAAGGTTTAAAATTTGGATAAAAAAATAACTTCTAAGTACCACCTCTCAATCAGTTATACCACCGGAGGAATAGATACCGAGGTATATATAATTTAAAATAATAATATAATGTTTGTAGTAAATATTACACATGTTTTATACTTTATATTGCTTTTTATGAATAAAATAAATAAACGGAGACTTAGTAAACAGACACCTAACAAAAAAACGTAGGAAACGGACTCTGCGTAAAAGTAATATCTAGAATATTTCAGAATTTAATCGCCTGATGGGCAAGATTTTGTTTTATTTACGAATAAAACGATCCATGTTTTTACTATGTTAGAGAGAGGCACTTATTAGCAACAGGTCTATGTTAACGATTACAACTGTTGTGCACCCCTGTTAATAGGGGCCGCTGGGTCAAAGGCGGTCCGCCCAAGAAAGGGTACCCACGGATAAAAGGACATTGCCATGCAAAAGCGCCCAACTCTTCCCCTTTCTCTACCTATACCTATGCACAGTGTACAGTGTACACCTCTACTTTACATTCACTTTATTCCCTGAGGATATTTGAATAGAGAGACATCCTTTTCAGGCTTAAGGACTGTATTGAAGTCAGAGGAAAATTCAAGGAATGAATCACTTCAAATTTCAAGTAATACACCAAAATTTACGAAAATATTTACCACTTGGAACGTTATTTAATAAATACCATTTTCATATTACATGATAAAACTAGAATGGCTTGACACCTGTAGCTATCATTTAATGTCAACTGCTTCCATACAAGAAGCTGACGTTTTACAGTTTGACATCTTACCCAAGACTACTCGCGTCCGTTGTACCAACTTGTGATGGGTTGCTTCAGTTCCTATCTCCACTTGTTCCTGCAGCACTTTTAGCCTATTCAATGTGCGTTTTGGATGGCCATAGAGGTGACAGTGGGTTATTATTTAGGTTTGAGTAGATTAATGCAAAACATACAATGGCATCATGACATTCTTTCAATTCATCGTAAATTTTAACACTTTCTAACAGATACACTTTCTAACCGTTCGCCATATACGCATTACGACATATGTAATTCTGTGTTAATATTATGATGCTGGTAAAAAATATTAAATGACTACACTTACTCTCTGCATTTGAGGAGAAATAAGGTCAGAAGAGCCCCTAATGTGACAATGGCAACGCAGGAAGTTATCAGAACCAGAAACCATGTATTAGTGTGAATAAATAAATACATTTTAACGCTATTTATTTTTTTTTTTAAATTTTGATGCACAGTTAGTGACGAAACTACACAGACAATTTCAATTTAATAATAATTATAATGTGGCACTTGACATTCTTTTACATATATATCTCTGTTTACGCTCAAAGATACGCTTGTATTAATTTTAACTGGCCAGCAATACATAATACGTTCCAACAGCATATTTTTGACATTCGAATATGATATTTGAGCGCTCTTGTTTCATTAATTAGTATCAAAAAATTGTTGATTAATATTATATATCTGATTATCTGACCAGCCTTAACGACTATGGTAGGTTTTCAAGAGCACAAAAAATTCACACACAAAATTCGCATTTGTACTTTTCGAGTAGGAAGATGCGACAGACGGACGGACGGAATCCATAATGGATGTTGATACGTTGTCTTAACAGATCGGGTATAGCTGGATTTTTTATCCAGATGGTCTCAAGACACGGTGTGTAAAAAAACACATTAAATTATATTATGTGTTTAAATTAAAAGCAACACATTGAACGCAACTCGTTTCAAAAACATGTTAACCAACTGTTTACATCTAAACTGACTGAAACAGCGTGCCAACGATACCCAACGCCCCCTTTTAATGATTTTTAATCCACGCAAACGCGAGCCCGCCAAATGTCCGCTCACTACTTTTTGCGTACTGATTATCTGTAATGCGATGCAGGCTTGATGCGGGTGTCGAAAATTAATTTCGGATTTAGTCAATTTTGGTTTTAGAACCACCTGCGTTCACATATTTATTTATTTATATAATAAAAAAACTTTTCGGCACGCCGAAAGACGGGGGTAGATTTCACCGGATCAAAGTTGTTAAAAATCTCTTGCCGTAAAGGTTGCTTATATATGAAAAATTGTTTCAAACAAAAGGAAATTATAGGCCTTCAATTATCATTTTGAACGGATTTGATCCTGTCCGGGATAAGGGAGGTATAATTTTTTGAATTTTAAAAAAATCAATTTTTCCTACCCCTAGGACTAATGGTTGGTGCTATAAAAAATGAACTCGAAAGTTATAGCAAATTTCATTTTTTCGAAAAAAATAGCCCTATTTTCTAATTTGGCCCATTAACGAAATTGACCGAGATTTTTTGACCTTAAATTATAGTAGTAATTTGAAAGTGATTGGTGTAAAATTACGGCAGTTATCGTGTCACAAGAAAGTGATATAGATAGATAAATATATATATAGGTGACATACTTTGTACCTGGTATTATTATGTATTCTAAACGAATGTTTAAATTTTCAACATTAATAAAAAATTATAAAGGTGAGATTTATATTTAAGAATACCATTGAAGCCATTCATAATACATAGATGAGCACACAGCTGCTGAAACCAGCCCCATGATGTTCACTACGTAAGCGGTTAATGCTCTTCATCGAGGTCACCAACGACTGACCGGGTGAACCCTAGAGTCCTGTAACGTAGGACCTGGAACCTGGCAGCAAGAAAAATAAATGTTAAGTAATGAACATTCGTCTTTTCATATTTACCAAAAAATAAATTATTTAGGCTAAATAAATTAGTCATCGTTGACTTCATAAAATGATAGTAATAATCTTTGTTTGAGCTACACATCGATTATTGTTAAACTCGGTTGCGAATACCATAATTTTTTAACATATTTCTCAATGTAAGTACTATGATTACTCGTTACCTTTAACATAATATCCAGCCATTACTACAACTAACAATAGCTAACTGTAAATTTCACGATCAGCTTTTCAATCACACTGCCATTTTGATTTAAATCACAGCAAAATAAAATAGTAACAAGTAAAAATATGGTTAAAAAGCTGTTTATCAAATTTTCAGGTAAAGTCGTTTTATTTCGTCAGGTGTTCACTCACGCCGCCATATTGTTTTGTAATCATACTAAAATGTTTTTGCTAATATATTTTTTAACTACATCTCTTGCTGTCACAGTAAGAAATATGGTAAATCTAACCAAAAATTATTTAACAATAATCAGTCTGTATGTAAAACTATGCGATTTGCTTGTACATATGTTCGATTAGACAGAGTCTTGCTGCGGATGCAACTTTTTAAACAACCAAACGTTAACCTAAAATATTTTTAATCGCAGAATATTACAGCTAACGTATGGTATAGTAATGACTCAATACGATTTCCAATTCCTGATGCGTTGGTGTATTATTCCGCATTATTTTCATTTTACAATTTAACGATTATTATTACGGTATTCACCTACTATGTAAATTATTTAGGAATCTCTTTAATATTAACGTCATCGTCTGAATGTGTATACTGACTAGTGACGAAAGGTCTGAGGAATGTTAATTATGACATACTGCCCCAAACATATTTCCCCCACCCACGATATCAATTACAACCAAGATCCCATCCCCTGTCTGCAGACTCCAAATATCTGTGCTTGTATATTAACTCGCAGAAGAGCAGATCTTGATAAAGATGCTATTTACACAGTTTATCTAATTATTTGTTTTATGTAAAACTGCGCATAAATATTGAATAATAAATCACTAGCCTCAACGTCGGAAAATATAATGACAACATTTTTTTAATAAAATAAACCATTATCTGTGTTAAAAAAATTTGCAAATTTTTAATTATAAGCATTTGTTTAGCTTGCAATATTTGTTAGTCAATTTAAGTTAAATATTTGTAAGCTGAATTAGACCCATTTCCTGTTATCCTACGGAGTTGAAATTTTGCAGGTTGATTCAATTCCGATGACAATGCATTTTTATCGTGAGCATGACCTGATTCCTACACCAAGGAATGGCTCCAGTCGAAGAAACATCTCAACGGTCGACAGCACAGATGCGAAATTTTGTATACGAATTCAAGTACTTTTAAATAAAAGCTTGTTTTTAAAAAAATATTTTTTACTATTAATTTAATTCTCTTCTAGACGTCTTGCATGTGTAAGTTCATAAGCTTGCTCAAAAATCTGATAAGTAAGGTGTTCTGGGTGTATCTGAAAATTCCAAAGGGACCTTCCCAAATCCACCTCGACCTCAAGTCGCGCGAATCGCGCCGCCCGCTTTATTTATTTTTCTAACGAGGCCATATTTTGGCGGGAAGTTTCCCGAAAATGGCGCGTAATTAAAACCTCCCCATCCGCAGGGCGAGGCGTTTGAACCTCCCGCGGGGACCATAAACCCTCATTAAAGGTAGGTGTGGGGGGAGGAGGGGGGGGGGGTGAGGAGAAGGCTGAGAATTTACTTATCTGCGAGTTGTTGAGACGGCACTTTCTCTAATCTAAGATTAGAAAGTTGATCTCTTGGTAGAAATGGAATAGCTTCGTAGGAACTAATTTCGCACCATTTTCAATACCCGTTTTCCAAAATTGGAAAATAAAACTATATGTGCTATATATAATAATAAAATACATACGTATCTACATACAGGACTTTATTTTTCGTGTAATAAATACGACACTTACGGAAACAGCTAAATAACATCTGTAATATACAGATAGAAAATAGAGACATAATAAAATTAAATGACGTATGTTATATTATTGTTTTTGCTTTAACGTCTAACCATTAGAGTAAAATAACGAAGTTCATTTAAAAATCATTTTTTTTACGAAAATATAGTATATTTTATTTGATTTTATATATGATCCGTGAGACCGGTTTATTCGGTGATATGAATCGAAGAACAGTAGTAGTTTTAAATATACTTCGTATATATGACATATACTATATTTACAGAATATATACATATTTACGATAAGCGGTTCTCGAACTGAACAGGGTTGGCTGTGTATTTTCGAACGGGACAGGCCTACGAACGACGTCCCTTCATAAATCATAGTCCGGCTTGGGCAGAAGCCACCCCTGGCTAGCACCTTCTAAACTAAGATATATGACTGAAAGAGCTGTACTAGGGTCAACACGTTCAAAACACGTGCAGACTTATTGCTACATGACTTAAAGGCCAGAAGTCGAAGATAGCGTTTTCTCTGAGGTGCATACCATCGTCTGCCGGTGGAGGGCTGTTCAAAACAAAAAAAAAACGTTCTTATTTTACACAAACTGCGTTAGAATACAAACCACATTCGAATACTGATATAATGATATCGTCTCTAATCGGTAAAATATTAGGTATATTTAGGCCAGTAAAACTTAGGTTTGGAACTAGCGTTTTTATTCTCGTTAAAAACTTATGTTTAAAATTATAAAAAAAAAATCTACCTGTACAAATATTTCGATTTTCTTATGCATGTTAAAAAAACACTAACTTTAATGTTTTATAAATGAATAAATTATGATTTTTTTCCGATGCGAAGATTTAGAAAAAGCACATTAAAAATTTGTTGTATAAACAACTGAACAAAAGTTGTTCAGTAATTCGAAAATATTAAAATAATATACTAGTAGTTCAGTAAATAGCGAATAAAACTTAAGAAGACGGTAGAAGAGGTTATTTAAAAAAAAATAAAATGCATAGTATCTTAATGGCAGGACAAAAATAAATGATTAAAATCAAATTTAATACAAAGCGGTGTAGGCAGTATAACTGTATAACCTCAATTGAAGGGGTGAGTGGAAAAAGGATAAAATTTCACAAATATGTGAGACAAACTAAAATAGCTATCTTGTTTATATTTTTAAAAGTCATTCGGTAACCACCTCAGTTTTGGCCGTACAACTTTCGTTTAGTGGAAAATGGATAACATTCCTGGAATATTACCCATTTTCTAGTCAATAATGTGTTGCCGTACGAGATGTAACGGTCAGTAGTAGTAGGAACAGCCTGTATAGACACGCATTCGTATAGGCGTCCTCCCTTTATACATTAGGGATCTTTCCGGGATGATGCATGGCTTCATATAAAGAAAATACGACCTTTGATAAATGCAATTGTCCGTGGTGATATGATTTACGATACCTTTACGAACTGGCCTAATATTAAATATATATTTTTTTGATTTATCTATTAGGATTATATGTTAATTTATGATGTAACAACACATTATATTTTTCGCTCGAAAACAAAACCTAATAATAATTAATGATGTGATAAATGCATCACTATAGTATAGTACGCGAAATTTTATTGTACTAAAGTGTCGCAAAAAGCAATAAAATAATCAACGATTCTCAACTTGTTTTAATCGTCCGACTTGAGCTCAAACATGCTTCAAATGCGCTTGGATAGATTGACGAACGCTGTGATTCCGGCGGCGACCGCTTCGTATCGGCGGACTGCTTAATGTTGAACCAAAAGCCATTTTATTATATTATTTATTTATAATAATGATAAAAATCAATACATTGTATATGTACATTTTACATACTTAACTGGGGAGGCCAATTTCCAATAATTTTATTTGCACAGAACTGTAACGAGGGTAGTAAGTGTTTTGCACCGTTATTAATGTGGATGAGAAGACTGATGATTGTAGAAATATTATATTATATATTATTATATATTATTCTATAATATTCTATATTATTCTATATCAATGATAAAACTTATGTTACTATTTCAAGACCCTAATTTTACGAAGTATAAAAATGTTAATAATAATAATGCGCAGACACGTAAGGTGTGCTGTAGACTTGCCAGCTAGACTGGAGAAGCCAAGTACCTAGTTCAGTTAAGGAAACTCATCGTGGGAACGGAATTTCTGTAGGCTCGCACCGCTTGTCGCCGATGACGTCAATCGTCGTGCGAACTGCCACTCTGCGTTTTCCTACATAATAGCTTTCTGAAACTAAAATGTGAGGTAGTTTGTCATCTATTAAATTTCATCTGGAAATTTGTAGTGTGCGAATCGTCTAGCAGGCGATTTCACACGACCCCGCGTTTGTGCTGACATGTACGAGACAGTCGGTAGAGAACTAATGATATTAAGTTAGATACACATACAAGTATTATAATAATATTAAAGAATTATCATTAAATATTATCACTGCCGCTTAAAAACATGGTAAACTTGAGCGCCGATCATCATCAGGATATATTTTTTTTCATGAAAGAATTGCTATAACCTAGGTCATATACAAATATTTTTGGGTTCTACTCAATTAGGCCAAATGTGCCTGTACTAAAGTCAGGGGAATTGGTGGTAATGAAGCGTTAAAAATGGTATGACCATCTGCGGATTCCAACCCGCGACTTTGGGTTACCTGTCCAACGCCTTAACCACAAGACTATCACGATCTCAATTATATCTCGTATAAATCAGTATTAATATGAATGCGATTCGAGAAGTTGTTGAACACAAAATGTATCACATATTAATACAATAAAGGCGAGATATCATTTTTGAACGAGTACAATATACCGATACCAGAGTGTGCTACAAAAAATGTGTTAATGGAAATTGTAAAAATATAATAAAAAAAAAAAGTCATCATACCCTCCTAACATGTTCTCAATACTTACGATTTAATACACATATAATATTATATATTAAGGACAAAGAATCAGAATTGCTGTTTTTGCATTTAACGGGTCGCATTTCATGGAAAACCGTTAGCGGTTGCAGAAGTGTCGTAGATCAAAGGCTGTCGAAAGACGACTTCCTTTGCAACGCTACAATTTGTCATAAAATGGTATAACATCCGACATTGCCGCGTTTTTGGATAAATTCAATTTCAAATAACTACCCAATATATTTCCGTGGAAATGGACTGTTACGTATTTAATACTGTATTTTAATCACATTTCCGGGGGGCGGCGTGACCATAGACACGCCATAACTCATCTTTCGTTCCTCGGTCTTTAATCTCATCCGCTCGGCCGGAGATAAATAGACGCGATCTCCGGAAAGATTTATTAAAGATGTTCCCTCGCATCCTCCGGAGGAAGGTCAAGAGAACGAAGCCGTCTAATATCGTGGGTCATATCGCATTCCCTTATTCTGTTCCAAGCTACCTTGGAACTGAGGGAATTGAAGTTATTGTTTAATTCATTTATTACTACAGATTTGTTAAGAGGTACAAAACGGACTTTATTAATAAGTCTACTGTTTTTAAATACAATTTTAAATTATTTAATCGGTGAAGACGGTTTTTGTTGTATAAACAACTATTTTAGCAAAAGAGGTTCAAGCAGCAGTGATTTAATTTAAATATATTTCATAATTATATTAATTAAGTAATTATTACATTTTGAAAACAAAATTATATGACATTTGACAAATTTATTTTGACATGTTCTTTGATAATATAATAGATTAGGATAGACTAATTTAGTTTTAATTCTAGATTTAAGTAGAAGTAATTTCAGTGCATTCTAAATCTTAAGGCTATATTTATTGAGGTGGATGTAAAAAGACGCCCTAAATATATTCAATTTTAAGCTTAATAAAGTATTTTTTTTTATTAAATTGATATTGCTTTAACAGTAGTGCTATGTGTGTGGCAGTAAATTGAACTAGAAATATCAAAAACGTGTTGGCAGCCCTACAGGCGGCTCTGTAGGCGCCTTCGGCACGCGACGCGCCTTCGGCTTCGTGCCTGCTGCACTCGGAATGAGTCGCTTTACCATTTATCTCTAAGTTAATCATGTACAGTGTGTAGTACAAAGAAAATTTACGTTGACGTTTATAAATTTAAATAAATATTATCCGTCGAAAAGTTTGTATTTTCATACAAATACAAACTTTACACAAATTACAAATTACAAATTTACACAAGTTTGTATTACAAATTTTACACAATTTAATAAAATCGGTTATGTTATTTCGAAGTGATCGAAGACTCTTTATTTTTTACGTTGTTTGATTATAAAGAAATTAAATAAACGAATTTTCATCGAATATAATTTATTTTAATTTTATTAGATAAAAATACAGCATATTAACATGAACATAAATGAAAAAACTATAGCGTAATGATGCTGTATAAATTAAAGTGAGTGAAAAAAGAAACATATATTAAGTATAGATAAAACATTAATAGTGAACTAGGTGTGTGGGAAGTGAGGGTGAATGTGAGGGCGTGTGTGTGTTTAGGACGAGATGTTAATTATTTAAACTAAACTTTCATAATAGAATCGCAGATTATACTAGGGGTTTATAACGTTTGTACTGACATTAAAAATACCGATTTGCTCACATTAAATATGTCTATCCCATCAAATTCGTTGTATGTATGTATAAGACGACAAATAATGCATTTTTGCCTTAGTTGCAATCTTACGTTTATTGAAATTATTTGAGATTTTTAACATAATTTCTTCTCAACGCGGCAGAAAGCTTCGCTTCCAGCTTGGCCTCATTACTGGCTTCTGTAGATATTATACGCAGACCTATAGTATAGGGTATTAAACAAAGGCGATAACAGGCATAAACAGGGTCACAACCCCTCGCCCACCCCACAGACGGTGGAGAGGGGGTCGATACCCACGAACACCCCCAAAGTCACCCACAACCCACCCCGTTGTTAGGGGTTACCCTGCACGGTTAGCCAGAATGGTATGGTTCTTAAGACATTGCTTTTCAAACTGTGGTACAGGAGTATCATAATTAGCGCAATTACCATAATTAGTGGTAAAATTTGCTTCCTAATTTATTTTACATTATAAAACTAGCAAGTACACATTATTTCGTCTGTTTCGTAGATTACATAAAAAATAAACATATGTGCTAAAATATTAAATATGTATCTATATTTTTATGTTATGACGTATTATAGCTATAGAGATTTATTTTTTAATTTCTTTTATTCTATATGTATATTAATATTTACAATTACAAATTATATTTAAATTACAATTTATATGCCTAAATTACTTATGTTGATTAATATTTGAGTTGTGCAATGTGTACTTAACCATTAGCAATTACAAACATAGTCTACCTTAGAACAGGCGGCAGCCTGGCTAAGTATGTTTAATTGTATAAGGATTATTGTTAGTACGTTATGGTAAATAAATAAATGTCTATCCGCATTTACACAACAATAAAAACAAATAAACAATAATAAAAATTATACACAGAGAAAAAAGGTTTACCTAAACTGTTTAGCAAATGGGTTTTTGCTAATCTTTAGTATTTAATACCTAAAGTTTAGTAAATAGCTAGTTATTGTTTAGCTGTGTACGAAAATCATTTAGCTATTAATTGCTAAGAGTTTAGCGGTTACCCAAATAGCTAAATTTTGAGCTCTCAGTTGCTATAGTTTTAGTAACTGGTAGTCGAAAATTTGCTTTAGTGTATGTGTTTTTGTGTTGACTACGGAATATTTGAGAAATTTTTCTATGAAACGTAGCTCAGTCTATTAAAATATATTTTGTCCTTGTTTCTCGAAAATTATATTTTTGTACTTCTTGTCGGAAAATCCTTATTTCCTTTACAATAAGCTAATTTACCATTCTTACACAGTATTTATGCGAATCTGTAACTAAGTATGTTATGTTTACGAAATTAGTATAAATGAATATTAAAAAAGGAAAACAAAAATCAATTCGGCAAGAGTATTGAACGTTTATGTCTGTAAAAAAATCCTGTACACTCTATAAGAAATTCCTATTGATATAGTGACAGCTAAACGTTTTGCTGCGTCTGCAGTACGAATTTAGTACGAAATATTCATAGAATTTAGTTGTTTTTTAAAAACATGGGCAATGTTTTTTAAATTATTTTTTTTCAAAAAACTTATTTTTTCTGAAAATGTAAAACTTTTAGCATAAGTTACCTTTTTATTATTTAAAAACTAATTGTAGTATCATTTGTAGCATTCAGGTATGTAGGCGCCTTAATCTTATCAAGAAGTTTGAGAATCTTTGTTAAAGTCGCTTTACCAGTATTGCGGCGGCATTTGGCGGTATTGTGTAGGGTTAAGATCCTTCATGACAATTAGTTTGAGGTACACCTATATCCATCCATAAACTTCATCACAATTGGTTCTTTGAAAGTTAATCTGATTCTAGAAAAATCTTATTGGAACTAACAATCCTAGAAACTATTAGGAAAGGACGGGTAAATTTTGGATTTTGTTCTTTCGGCTACACGCAGAAAAGTGAAGCTGTATCATCAGTAGGTTTGGTTTTTTTTTACAAGCTTTTATTTAGCTTACAATGTTTGTATGTCGGCTTAAATCAAATCTTGCAAGCTGACTTAGAACCACTTCCTTTTATCCCACGGAATTAAAATTTAACATGTTGGTTTAGTTGCTATGACAGTACATTTTTATGGTACTTAATGGTATGACCTGATTCTACACCCAGGAATGGCTTCAGACCAAGGAACTCGTCAACGGTCAATAGACACGAAATTTTGTATACGCAATCGCGCACTTAAATAAAAGGTTGTTTTTAAAATGTATTTTTACTCTTATTTTTTTTTTTTTTACGCCGTAGAGGCTTTTTAAATTATTTATTTTTCCCAATGATTATAATTTCTTAGAGTTGGTATTTATGTTAGTAAACTAAAAAGTGAATTTCCGTTAGAGATGTTTAGGCCTTAAAATAATATTTGTATAGGCTCTTAATAATTTTAAAAATGTTTCGTGGTTTTTTTTAGCAATCTAGTTACTTACTTTTATAAGTTAGGGATAAAAAAAACTAAGCATTAAATACGGTAAATAACTTTATCTACACGTATTCAATTTGAACAACACAAGCGACATATCACAGATAATAAATATTAAAAAAGACCATTTAAAACTGCTGTCATGGTAAATTTTAAATCAAGGCGTGCTATTTCAATAGCATGTTGTCAAAGCAGGATGTATTCGTACAAACGTTACGATAATTACAGTTTGAAATACGCGGTTTGAATAACAAATGAAATATATTTCATTCGTTATTCATATAACATTTAAAACTAATGTTTCAAAGAATACAAACAAGTTAAGAATCCGTCAACATTAACTTGTTTTAACTTTTTTGGGTAAATTTATTTTGGGTATTCAATACGATTTTATGTATTCGATATTGATTGCATTTTTATTCATTTTGTTTTACACCCCCTTTACCGTAAACTATCAGCACATAACTGATAATGAATTCCATCAGCGGATTGTAAAATGTTAGATATTAAAAGCTTTGGTGGTGGATTTTATTTTTTTATTTTAACAAAAAAGTGGTTTACCGCACTAATGTATCCAATTTGCGATCGCCAGTGGAATACAAGAGACAATGTTTTAGTGGTAATATTTTTTGTAGACTCCTTTTATTGGTTTATTTGTCTAGGCCACTGCACTTATTTATTTCTATGACTGATAAATATGAAAGGATAGCTGATATCCCTAATAATATAAAACAGAAGCATCTTCTTCAAAATAAAAAAAATATAAATATATACAAAATACCAATATCTGATTGTGGCCAAAAAAGAATATTTCTTTACATGTCCAAAACTATTCAACTTATTAGATAGTTATAAAATAAATTATATCTAATAAACGGTTCTTTTATTATATCAAGAAATAGCCGATAAATCTGGCACTGGGGGCGTGTCACCAATTATTAGACATAGTCACTTAGAATGTTTGTAGTAAATTGATTAGGATTACTTAAGGCTGTTTTACAATTATTTTTTAATTTCTCCTAATTGTTTTTGTTCAAATAAAGGTCATTGTGCAACACACAGAACAGGAATTTCCAAGTGGTCGGTTATTTATTTATTTATTTGACAGGTTTCCTCATGTGTACGTTTCGATTCGTAACATACAAGCAAAAAAATATAATCCTAAAAGAAAAAAACAATAACAATAAAAATCAAAAAATAACAAACCTAATCAGGAAAAATACAAAGTAACTACCTATAATACAAAAAAAACACTCCCAGGCGAATAATAACAAATAAATAATTCATATTAATCTAACAAAGGTGTAAAAGAAAGCAGATTTTTAAAACCTATCGGGCGAACAGACAAAGATATCAATCTTCGCGGAAATGGAATTTAATAATTCGACTGCTCTCCCAATCGGACTAAACTTGAATACGTCGGTGTACGATAAATAGCGTGTGCGTGTGCGATCTGGTCAAACGGTCCGGTACTATGGGATTCTCGATGAATCCGTGATAACTTTTAAAAAATAGAACAATGTATGGACTTGCTGCTTAATCTTGAGTGTTTTAAAACATCCCTAATACAAATGCTGATGGATATGTATTAGGAAAAAAATCAGGGTTATATTCATACCTATGGAGATAAAGGCATCTTAGGAACCTACTCTGAGTAACCTCCAGTTATATACCTATACAAAGTCCTTAACGATTACTTGTATAATTATCAGTTATTTTAATGCTTGTAGCACATATTTTTTACGTACTTTGTATTGTTTTGAAAAAAAAAAATTAACTTTGAATGTTAACATTTCGTCTCTGGGACGTAAAAAGCACACCCAAAAAATCCCGCGTCCGCCGCCATATTTAAATGTCGTCCGGTGAACCCTAATTATGACATTCCAGCGATCGTGGACCGTAAGGAAGAGCCAGAAGACCCAAAAGTCGACCTCCGCCCTACAGGGTGTGACAATAAATCAGACTCGTAGAGGCGGCGGGCAGCCGCCCGCCGCTGATCCTTGGCGGGGCGGGCGCGGCGGCCGGGGGCGGAGTGGGGGCGGCGGGGGTTTTAATTAAATCTTGCATCGAACGGAGCTGCTTGGCAACGTTTACATAATGCCAGGGATGCTGGATGAGATCTTGTGTTGTGTTTAGAAAAGGCCGGGCGATGTGTTTCGATCCGAATGTTTTGAACTTAAAATAGATACCTACCTATTGTATACTCCGCTATTGGAAGCTACATGAATGGGCACAGATATATTTATATATTTTTGATTTCTTTATTATTTGTACACATTATTTGAAATAGAATAAAAAGATAGTAAGCAAAAAAAAAAAGGAATGATATGCAATACGGAATATGAAATATACATGGAATCCCAACGGAATAACCAATGATTTTAAAAAAATAAGTAAACATTGTCAAAAATAATATCTTTCATTTTGTCAGCGGATTTTCCTTTTATCATCAAATTAACACATGACAGATTCTATGTAACAATAAGTGAGACGGAAGTAAGATTGTGTGTCTCGGTGGAAGGTTTACAGTGTTGAAAGTATATATATTTAAGTAATTGTTAAGGACTATATGTGTGTGTGCAGTATTTCTAAATATTAGATTATGAATGCAAAATTACTTTAAACAATATTTATTCTGTTAGAATTTATGCTGTTGGGTGAAAATTTAGGTTCAATTAATTACTATTTAAAGTTTTAATTAATTCAATTAATCGAACGTCGTATATTTGCATAATCTGCATACTCATAATAAAATTATTAATATTTCGAAATTATATATGACACATTATATGGGTGTTTCTAATAAAGAGCACTGTCTCATAAAAAAAAGTTTCAAGTTTTTATATTATCAAAAAACTTTGTTTTTTTCGAGCAGTTTGCGAGCCGCGCGCTCGGGGTTCACTGCCCGCTCTAACGCCATGCGTTCAACCGCGCTGTCAAACATTAAAACGATTTCAATTTAATTTTGAATTCGTTTTCTCGTAATCGAGAACCATTTTTTTTTGAATTTTTTGCTGATTAATTTTTGATAGTCGATATGGATCAACATCCTGAAAGGAGTGCCATAAATTTAAAAACGATCTGGTTATAATATTAATTCAATATTATTTTATTTCAATATTAATATTAATGTTCCTAAATGGTGTTTAATGGCCTTAAACGTCGCTTATAATATTTTTCTGATCCACCATAAATGCAGGAGTCTGTTTCTTATTTCGCATAGTAATTTATGAATTATAAAATTATTTTATTATTTTACATTACATAGGTTGGTGGGTGGTAATTTTGCAATATTTCAGTTTTGAAAAGATCTTCATAAAATTTACTCTATAGGCACTAGTTTCATTCATAAATTTTGCTTGCTTCTTGTCCATTTATGACCCTACATTTTCCGCTCTCAACGGTAAACCGGTCGACCCCAGTTTCCCCTGAAGCTGTGTACAAAGCGAAATCTGAGTTACGATCGACATGTTTACATAATTTCCCTTATAAGCCCGCCCGCCCCCGGCGCGCGCCGCCCCCCGCGCACTTCATTCATAATGGATGCTCAATAGAGGTCGCTTCCTGATTTATGGATTTCCGCCAGGTAACCCAAAGTGTCCCTCGACTCTAGCGCCCTCGGTTGGAGAAGATTTGAGGTAGGTACAATAGTTAGTTGAATAACATAAAACGTGGCAACATATCTAATAAAAACAATACGTTGACAATGCGTGGCTTACAATAAATTAAAATCATGAAAACAAGGAGGGGCCGACATGGCAATTTATATTTATTTATTTTTTATTTAATTAACGCATAGCACTAAATGATAATACGCAGCATTGAATTAAAATAAAAAAAATATCTTGAGTGGGTTGAGGCACGCCGGAAGGCGGAGGTAGATTTCACCGAATAGGCGATAAGCGAACTTGCAATTGTTCGAACTTGTATCAAAGCAGCGAGAGCGCGTATAGTGAATCCCTCTTTATACTGTGTCGTAAGGGTATCAAAAATTGTAGAAAAATTATAGGCCTACCATTAAAAATTTGGAACTTTAAATAAATTCGATATCTTATATACTAAGAAAGTTTTAGCAAAATTTACTTTTTGGACCCCCCCCCCACCCCATTTCTATCGCTCTTACCTGGTTTTACCCATTAACGAACTTGACTGAGATTTTGTGCCCTTAAATTTTATGTATCAATTTGAAGGTGATTGGTGTAAAATTGAGGCAGTTATCGTGTCACAAGAATGTGATATAGATAGATTCTAAGGGCTGTGAAACGCGAAGATATGTCAAAATTTTTCGGAAGTCATCACCCTTCCCATAAGCTACATTAGATAGCTTTCCTTATGAACTCTACCCAAAAGAGCACCTCATAAAAACATATTCACCAATGAGTGCAAAACTGGATACCGTGAGGTTGTGTAAAAATACTGCCTAAATAAAACTTGTTTTAGGGCAGACATTATGTGCATATATTTAAGTAAATTATATTAATCCTAATGATAAGAAACCATGACCTAAAATAATTGAATATAAGAAATTGAAATCTAATATAAGTATTCTTATGGTGTATACCCATGTAATATTAATTTATATATGCTTTGCAAATCTTATAAAAAAAATATTCTAAAGATGGCATATAAAATATTATATCGAGCATTATTCAAAATGCAGAGATGAAATCTCGCACCACGCGTGTACTTTCTTCGTATTCCACACGCAGAGGGGGGTGGAAACCCCACAAGCCGAGCACACATCCCTAAGATCCGACTTAAATATTTGATGATGCCTCTTAAGAACTCGGGTAAGTCGATTCTTTGCGCCGGAGGGAAGCTGCGTGGGAGTAGAAGCCGGTAGGTGCTCCTAAAGAATCACTATTGCACAGAGATTGTTGAATTAAATTTATATTCCACACATTAGGAGCTAATTGGCTACCTTTGTACTGTGATTGGACAGAGGACGTTAACCTGATTTGGAATACCATTTATAATCCAGTGTAAAAATAACCTTTTCAATAATAAATTTATTAAAAGTCAATTTTAATCCGTTATTTATCGGTTTTACTATCGACCACATCTAAGTTTAATTACAAACCTTAAAAGAATAATCCGTAAACATTACAATTATCGTCTATTTCCTACAGTGTATATAATTGGGAATATCATGTATTCCATAATATAAGCACTATTCCAAAATAAAACTATGGAAAGAAAACAAGTTTATATAAATATATACCTAATCCTATATATACCTATAATGTCATAACTTAGTTCGATGAAAGAAAATAATTGTAATATAATAAAGTGATGCTAATTTGGAATACTACATACACATAACTATATATTTTTAAACTAAAAACAATAAAACATGCCGAATACTAAGTTTTACTGGCCTTTAATGCAGACTCAAGTAATTAGGCCATTAGCAACTAAAATATAAAATTATGTTTTAAACCCCCCTTTTCTATAAAATATACGAATTTTATGGGTTCTTTTTAATACCGACCTTTCGCAGATGATCACACGTCTCGTCCACAGCACAGAGTATGACTAGAGTCGGGATTGATTCTTGTACACACAGTAGGTAAAAAACCGTACCATTTTTATTTTTATGTTGTATGATGTTTAGTTTCAAGGTGAGGTAATGTCAAGTACTATTTACTATGTCTGTCTAGCTAGGTGTAAACATCTGTTCTAAAGAAAACATTTAATCGTCGCGCATAAAGTATCCAAACAATTAGGTAAAAGTTACCGTTTTAATAATTAATTATTGAAATTGTGCAAAAAATATATTTACTATTACTAAATAATGTCTTAATAACAAAATATTTCCTAATCTATATCTCACATGGCCACTATTGTGACATTTTGAGTTGCACTATTTGTATACACAATTGCAAATTTTGACTTATTATACAAATTCGGATATTTAGTTCGGTTGCTTTTAGTAAGAACGGGTTTTAACTAATTGCCTTACTGCCTTAGTAAAAATGGGTTCTTACACTAGTAAACGCATTGTTTCTGATGCATTTAGATACTTCGCGTATTTACTAGTAAAAACGGGTTCTTATTGATTTCGGGTGTTTACGGTGACATAATATATATAAAATAACAAGTCCTGACTGACTGACTGACATATTCATTATCAAACCAGCCCAGCTCAAACCGCTTAACCTAGGAATACGATATTTTAAAGGTACATTTTTCTAATAACATATGCACACAATACGTATCGTAGGATTTTTAGAAATTCCACCCCTAAGGGGGTAAAAAGAGGATTTGAACATTTTTATGTTGAAATCAATATCTCCGAAGCCGAAAACGATTATTTCTAGAGGAAACCTACCTCTCATAAATTAAACGCTGGGCTTAGCTGCCAACCTGGATGGAGCCTTTAAAAATAGCACATGCCCGTGTTTTGTCGCATGTAAGGATTGATGTATTTATCTATGAAGATATGTGTGAGGAGTGAGAAATGAATTTTAAGTTAAAGATTAGGGTGCAGGAGTCATTTTAAAAAAATGCCTCCTCCAGATGGAGGCGCGTCGAGTGGGCGAAGCGTGTTCTTTGATTGTTTGTCTGTTTGCTTGTAAGCTATTGAAGTGATTCGGCGACTGGAATACAATTTCGCAGGCGAAATTTCGATTTGACGTATTTATCATGTCTCAAAAAGACAAAGGATAAGATGCTAATATGAAGTATCGCGTTTGTATCGAATTAGGATAGCATATCTTCTATCGGAGCATCTTTCTAGAGTTGGTATTTATACTTTAGGGTAAATTAAGTTCGCTTCTTGCAGCTAAAGTCGGGTTCTTCTTCCCTTAGAGGCGAAAAAGGAAAATGGAAAAACAATAAATGTCAAATCGGGAAGTCGGCACTTATTCCGTTTGAAAGATTTTGCTAGAAACAAGGTACTGTGATACTGACTGAACCTTTTTTCATTAAAGTAAACATATAGCGAAATGGAACGTTCCGCTAAAGTAATGGATCGTTAATAAAAAGGATTTACAAGACTAAAATATATACCTACCCGCGATAATACTGTACTTTAGTATATTACTAAATATTATCTAATAATGAATAAATATATACATATTTATATAGGTACTTAATTTAAGCTATTTTATGATACATAGTTATAATGAACTATTTAAGCGATGTAATATTATGCATTCAATAAATAATTAAAATTTATCAATTTATATTTTATATTAGTATGTATTACGTATATATTAGGTATATATTCTAGTAATTTTCATGTACAAGATATCCCAAAATGATTTAGCATTATTGGATGAGGTGAAATGGGAGATTTACATACATATAGAGGTAGTCATTAGTCTAATTTCTGGTAGTCTAGTTATTTAAATTCCGCTGAAAGTAAAACAGTTGAAAATAAAATCCAATATAAAATTAAAATAAAAGCATCTAATGCAAAATAATTAAATGTAAATTATTTAAGCATGCATCAGTCTAAATAACAGTAATTTATTATATTTTTTAATAATATGTGACTCATTACTTAGGTAGGTAAAACTTGATATATTATATCCGTGTTGTTTCGTTACTTTACACAAATTGTTTGTCAGAATTTACAAAAATAAAACTAAAATGGTGTTAAAATTTAACATAATTTGAAAGAATTTCATGTTACCATTATATGTTTTTTTTTTTATTTTAATCTACTCAGACCTAAAAAATAATCCACCGTTACCTCTATGGTATCGAATGGGCGAAAAGTACCGCAGGCGCGGGTGGAGATAGGAAATGAAGCAATTCACCACAAGCGCGAGTAGTCTAGATGGAAGATACCGTCAATGATGCCTGTAGGCCTGGTTAAATAATTTACTTCTACTATACAGTGTACAGAAGCAGTTGATTATGGTTTTTATATTGTGTATTTTAATTTATTTATATAGTATAAAATTTAAATAATGACTCTTTGATGAGTTTTTTTGAATCCATAATCCATCAAGCAGACTGACCCCAATACATGCGGGTAGGAATATTCGAGAAGGTTCAAAAGATAGAATACGCTCTATATCGCTCCAATATCCTCCGCTTGGCCGTCGTCTATACCTACCCTACCTACTTATATCAACTGGAAACGCCTGACCAAGTTGCCGGGGCGTATTCGCAAGAACACGTCTACTCTGCTACCGGGTGGTCTGGCATAATTAAATTACGCAGGAAAATTCAATCAAAAAACGCCCAAAGTGTCCGGAGAAATGTCACCTTCTGGCTCCAAAACGTTTTAATTTTCCCAGAAAATAAAAATAGTAATCCGGTCTCTAGACGCATTTTCTGCGAGTAAAAGATTATTCTAATATATGAAGACCTTATTACATATATTATTAAAAATAATCGAATTTTCCAAATGCCAATATTCTGTCAGACTTTTATATACTGTTAACTTACGGCGGGCGTCTAATTTAACGTAAAAATCATCTAAATACGGTATTTAAGAAATACATTATACAACTTTACTATATCTAAACGATTTGCACGTAATGTGCATATATTTTGCACAATCCTTTTGTAAGGTTATTTTACACACCAAACTTTTGTTTATACACTTCTGTTCTACAAATTTTCCAATGTGTAAAAATTGAAGGATTTTTAACAGATTGTGTAAATTCGGTCAGTGGTATAATTTAGATCAATGACCTAACCTTGGCCGAGTTTTTTTGATTTCACACTCTAAATCGCTGCGCCAATTAGCTGGATTTTTTATCGGGAATGCTCTTAGGATACGGTATATATGAAAATTTCGTAAGATCGGCTAGTGGTTAAGGCGTCCGACTACTGGTCTAAAGGTCGCGGGTACGAATCAACATTTTTAACGCATTTTTCCTGACTCTAGCACAGGCA
This sequence comes from Neomicropteryx cornuta, assembly GCA_020383195.1. Classification (NCBI taxonomy): domain Eukaryota; kingdom Metazoa; phylum Arthropoda; class Insecta; order Lepidoptera; family Micropterigidae; genus Neomicropteryx; species Neomicropteryx cornuta. The sequence goes on from JAHKQU010000030.1 coordinate 2,179,441, forward strand.
CATTTGGCGTAGTTGAGTAGGGCCTAAAATAATTGTATATGTCTATTAATTGTGTTTAGAAGAAACTCAAAGGAATCGAACGTTTTCAGTCAGTTATAGGTAATCGATAAGATAATTTATATATTACACCACCTAGATTACAATACCTTAGCTTAGAACAGTACACGCTATAAAAATGATGTAAAACGAAATGAACTGTTTATGTGAAAAGTAATAAATAAATAAATATTACTATTATGCCAAGATGGTAGTGATAGATTTTTATAATCAAGCGAAATATCCTACCGAAATCATTTTTTTTTTATAATATAAACATATAATCGGTGTTACCAAAAAACCACTTAGGAACTAAGGGCGAATCTAGAAAGGCGGCATTAGGGGCAAATGCCATACGATTTTTACAAGGGCCTAAAAACACTCAAAAGAAGTAGACTAAAACTGTGTTTTAAGTCTTATTTATTTAAAATGTGCTCTCCCCCCCCCCTCGCCCTACCCCCACCTCCTGACCCACCGACAATTCCCTCCCCCCGTGTTCCCATCCCCGAGAAAGACTTTTAGATCCGCCTTTGGTAGGAACTGACACGAGAGGTGTATGTAATAACCTATTTTCACCTATGTGAAAATAGTTTTAGTCAACATCTTATTGTCGAATCCCAAAATCTAAACAATTATGGGGTATATATTTGTTTTAACAATATGGGGTTCGTAAGTGAGGCGAAATTTGGATCTACATGTGGATTTTATATGAATAAAATTATAATATTGCATTATAATACGTAATTAAACTGCTTTCATTGTTTTTTTATTCCGAAAGATTTCGATTTTTCTGTTTTAAATTAATCGATTTTAACTAGGGATCTTCAATAAAATATTAAAATAGATTCTGTTGGCTTGAATATTGTAACGGCATTGGCCTTATATAGATCAGGAGGCCTCGGGGAGTCTTAATTGCCTGCCGATTATGAACATCTCTACTTCTTCCTTGCAAGCAACTCTGTGATGCTGCAAGAGGGAAACCAGGATCGTTCACTCCAAAGCCAACACTTTCTGAGGCGGCACTACACATGTTCTAAGTCAACGATACTTTAATAAAACCACAGGCTAACCCAGAAAACTGGCGCATTTATTCGGACACCGCGCTCGGTGACTACTATGGTGACTACTCGGTGGTTACTATGAAACGCGATCTTATAATTTTGTCAATATTTTCCAAACTGAAAAACTTGATGTTGCTTTTCAAAACCAAAACTATTTTATTTAAAGGCTTTGCGTTTTTAAATATTCCTTCTAAATTCACCCAAATTACCAGGTACATGGATTTAAGATTCATACGCATGGCCAGATGAAATTAGTAAATGTTTATTCAATTAAAGTAAATTAATCGTCATCGTTGAAATACGTATATTTCGTGACAATATTGTCCTGTGGGGGTCACAAGGTCACATGCCGTCCACGCCTCAAGTTGCTGGCATCAGCAGCGCGCGGCATCCCGCCACCCGTCCACAGTCAGCAGGTCGAGCATGACGTCAAACGGCCGCGCCTAATGCATCACGTCCGAGGTAGAGGGATTCCCCTACAGCGCAGACTATAAGAGCGGAGGTCGCCCCTACCACGGAGCCTATTCCATCATAGTCTCGCGCCGTGAATACCTACTCGCCTGCCGGTAGACACGCGCGCCCGTGCGCGTGCACTATGGAGTCAGACATTATATTAATTACCGAAGTTATATTGTAACGGGCGAATTATAATAAATCGAATTAACCTCTTCATACCGTATCATTATTGGCCGTTACAGTCCCAAATCCATAGATTTAATATATTTTTTTTATCTTAATTTTTTCATGTTTTCCAGGGCCACCCCGCACCGTAGTCACAAAGCGTGCCTTACTGGTGGAAGCAGCTCAGCTATATTGGACGAAGCAACTGCAGACGCCGCGGCCGTAATGCCTGATACAACTAGGAAATATATTCCTGTGCACCTGTGACCGTCTTCTCGCGTCCTCTTTGTGTGTCGCTGCGCTCGCACTTACGTAGCCCGCGCTAGCGGCGTCTCGCTCTGCGGCTTCGGGGTGAATAAAAAGGCACAAATGAAAATGTCCGCCTGCAAGCCGCACATGTTCTCCCGATACTTCACGCGGAACGCGAAACTCATTATTTTAATATGGAAGGACAAAGTGTGAAACAAAAATTATGAAACAGGATTGGAAAGGACTCCACCTAGCTCCTAGTGTCCTAGAATTATTTAATTTGTGTAGAAATATGTAGTTTTTGGTTTGCTTGAGGTCACCGAGAGAATTTTATTTTAATTTTGTCTTTTATTATTTTTTTTGTCATATACGAGTACACCGTGTCCCAAGACAATTCCAGATATAGGAAACTAATTAATCCTTCGATTTCTAGTGTTAATTGTTAAGAAATTGTATAAAAAATCATCATGGTTACCGAAAAAAAAAATGTAAATATCACGTGAAAATAGTAAAAAGATCATGTAATAATGTTTTTGTTGTGAGCACTCAGTTGTCGTCGTACGCCATAACGGTGTCAAGGCCATTATCGATCTGCGCGGCATCGGAATTCAATATGTTTTTTTTTAAATAATAACCTAATACGTTGAAAAATGTTAAACTTTAAACAGCTATTAAGCTTAATTAAGCTTTTGTTAGTTAGCGAGTTCTTGCACCAAACTAACGAAATGACAAATAAGTTTCGAGAGTCAAACGTTACGGTGACATTTAAAATAAAAGCTAGGCCCTGCAGTCGGCATTAAGGGTAAGTTACAAAGAGTAAACTCTAAAAATATCACAAGTGTTTACTGTGTCGGTTATAAGTTTTGAAGAAAGGTCCGATGGCACCCGATGGCGAATATTCAACGGCACTGTCGACTGAGCTAAGCAACAAACATGCATTCAATTACAGACAGCCTGCCTTTCATTACAACTCTTCGACAACACAAGCCGTGCGAAAAATGAATAAATTTGAAGACCACGAGTATGTTTTCATTTACCAATTTTATAATCTCGTATAATAAATATTTAATTAGCGTTTACAGTAAACAACTAGATTAAATATGAACTCGTAAGTGCAGGTTCACTTTCCAGCGTAGGTGCTTTGCGTTCGACATAGCGGCATGATTTATTCAGACCGAACGAAACAAAGGACCCAATAAAACGAGACCATAAAATAAAAGATTGAAATCCCCCATCAGACGCGATCCGTTCCCAGACATTAATCTCAGCGATTCGGGGGGAAATCTCTTAAACAGCTCCGCCCTGAAAGCCTGCGAGATGTAATCTCCCTAATTGACCGGTTGCTCAGTTTCCGAGCTAATACATCTTAAGCTTAAGGCAACCCTAAAAGGTAAAAGATCCTCCGATATATACTTGCTCACCTGGAAATACGGCAACATGAATCGTAAAAACTTTCGGAAAATCAAGTTTTTTTTTAAACAGGTTGGGTTTCACAATAAAATCACTGAAAAAAATATTTTAGCAAAACGGTATTTAAAAATTTGCCGTCACGCAAACAATAGAGTAGGTAAATGTCTATCTAACGCCACTAGACTACACCGTTCGTACGTTTAGTAGTAGATAGGTTATATTGTAACATACTCAACTTAATACTCGGTTATACAGAATGTTCGAAATCTTCATTTTTAATTTAAAATCATTTATTTTTAGTGATACAGTTTTTGATAATTACAGGTAGGTATATATATATATATACCAACCTACTTTATGTCTATCGTCAGTTCTAAGGTATAATTTAGCAGGAGGACTTGGGTTTACATAGTATTCATAAAAGATAACAAAAAAAAGTTTTATTACACCTTGAGGTAGTCCTAATTAAAATCTTCCCAGCATCCGAACCCCTTAGTTAGCATCTCCTTTATCTCAGCGCTAACGAAGATGACTACGGCTCCTCGTTAATTAGCCAAATTACCCTACAGGGATCCATCCTTTCCTTTGCTTTCCCCCACAGAAATAAATATACATTTGTTTGCTTAAACAAAGTCGAGGAGAGACGTTTGATTTTTGAGACATTATTAAATATTTAATTATAAGCTACTGAAACAAGTGAATGATTCATTTAATATTTACTTATATTTACCTATGCAAGTGCAATATAAATGAAATGAAATGTTTTAAACATATAATTAAGAATAATTTTACTGAAAAATTGGTACAAAAGAACAGAAAATATTGAACAATAATTAAGCATCCGTTAGTGTTAAAAAAATATAAAAAGTACCTTAGATTTTATGAATAATTATAAAAACTATTTTTTTTCAAATCTAACAAAAATTCATGTACATTAAAAAAATACGAATAAGTTGTTGCAACGATTTGAATATATTTTAAATGAGGGTGAAAAGTAAAATACTTTAAAATTAATTCATTCAATCGGATTAAAATTACGGCAAATTGATGAAGTATTCAAAGTTTCTCTTATTTAAATCTGTTTAATATTATTTTTTGCAATAAAAAAAAAATCAAAAGCCATTTAGGATACCAAATTACATTGTCTTTATTTCTTCCATGTTTTGTGTACACTTTCTGTTAGATAATCATTATAAATAAATAAATTTATATATATACAGGATGTTTTTGAATTCAGGGCACTCCTTTTAGGGTGTTGATCTATATCGACAATCAAACATTAATCAGCAAAAAATATTGGGAAAAGGTTTTTAATTACGAGAAAAACGATTCCAAAATTAAAAAGATATCGTTTTAATGTTTGAGAGCGCGGTTTTAACGCATGGCGTGAGAACGGTCCCCCGAGTGCGCCGTTCGCAAAGTTTTTTAATAAAATGACTTTAGCATGAATTGTTTTTTTCGAAAGAGACCGACTTAGTTATCGATACAGCTCAACCTCATAAAAGGAGTGCCCTAAATTTTAAAACCCACTGTATATGGCTACTGTCGTAAAACAACCGTGAAATATTTCTATAGTAGAGAAATTTCATAACTATATTTCTAAAGAGTTTTTAAGAGAATGTTGCTGTTTTCTCCATGTCTAAAAATATATTTTTTGCACTGGATATATTTTTTCGTAATTAGCAGCTTATTTACCTGTTTATTCCAACCAACTCCGACCACATTTAAATGGAGTACTTTCGAGATCGCCTATCTGAGCTATATTTTCTCCGCGCTCGCGTCCGCAATGACAGAAAAGGAAGGAAGAAGTATTATTTATGGCATATTGCATTAAACACCCGCCCGCCCCACAGACTCGCCCGCCCCACAGACCGCCCGCCCCAGCGTTCGGTTGGCTTCAGTGTCAAAAGGCGCGTGAAAATTAATAACCCAAAAACATACTTCAGGCCATAAAAATGGTAATAATATTCCCGCTGTGCTTAACTTGACTTAGATCTCTACCCCTTAGATCTCTTGACTCTTTGTTCTAGGAGTGATCTTGTATTCGGAATTTTGTTTTTTATGACTTTCTGATTATCAAATTCGAATTTCAAATCTTCTTCTTATCGTAACGGCTTAGGAGCTGCTGTTCCTGCCCTTGGCCGTCAATCTGTCTGTATGTTGCACTTTCCAACTTGAAAAGTACAAAAGGAAAGAGTTGATTTTTTGTCCGAATAAAGATTGAAATAACCATAGCCGTTTAGATCACATCTAAAGCTAGGAGGGAAATATTAATATATAACATTTAAGTTATCATATTTTTATCTATATATATAAAAGAAAGTCGGGTTAGTTACACCATTTAAAAATCAAGAACGGCTGGACCAATTTTTATGATCTTTGATTTAGCAGAATAGCAGAATAATTATTAAAAGATTGGAAAAAATCACAAAAAAAAAAAGAAAAGAAAATTCATTTTCTCTTACATTTCGAGGTTATCACATTTGTCATTGTGCGCGCATCGATAATTAAAATGTATATCATTTTGATTTTTGTACATTTATTGAACTTAATTCATTTTGAGTATTCTTAATAAAAAAAATGAATTTAATTCAGCTAATAAGTTAACATAAATTTTATTCCTTCTGAGGCGGTTCGAAGTTCGTCGGGTCAGCAGCTTGTTACTAATAAATTGCACATTGATAATTCGATAGAAAGACTAAATAATATATGTGAATTTCAAAAATAAGCCAGCACGGCTGTTGAAACGTATTATAATTATATTATTACTGGCCAGTTAAAATTTATACAAACACATCTGTGTGCACAAATAGAAATATGTAAAATGTTAAATATGTAAAGTGCCACATTATAATCATCATAAATTAAAATATAATATCAGTGTTGTTTTATTACTAACCATTTGACAAAAAAAAATAATAATATTAAAAATCTAAAATGGTAATAAAATTTATAATACCATACCATACCATACTATAGTGGTGAGTAGTTTGCGGGAAGATGCCGTTAATGACGCCTAACTGTGAGGTGTCACGTTCTGGTTGAATAATTTTACCGTGCCAATATATAGAAGCAGCTGATTTTATATGATAGCTACAGGTGCCATAGTCATTCTTGTTTTTTTTTTAACAGCAGTGCAATCTTTATTATTATTTAACTTTGGATTAGTAACATAAAAACGTACTTCATTTTGTCTATTATAGATTAGAAGCAAAAGATCTTATAAATAAATCGTACTAATTAATCATTAATTTATACACTAACATACTCTTCTTTGTGTGTATGTTATGATTATAATTAAATTATAAAAAATCAAGTGTTTCATTTTTTTTACTTCATATATTTGATACGTTTGTTTATTACAAACATAATATTATGAAGTATGCATTACTTTTACACATAGGTAAGTCTTTTTGTTATTTAATATAGGATTCAAGGCAAAGAAAATATAGAAATAGTGTAGTACTTTTAAACCGCAATTTTTTTTTTAAATAATTTGTTAATTGAATAAATTGCATGTTTAACTCTGCAAAAGGTATTTTTGTAATTTAAAAATAAAATAAATTGACTTTTAGTATAAAATATTTTTTTAAATATATATAGTTTATATATACCATTCATTCGCGAATAAATAGGTAGGTATGTACCTAAATAGTAGTTTTTTATGGGTACATACCTACCCACAAAATATTACACAATAAAAATAATAATAATTAAATCCTCCTAATACAACAAAGAATAAATAATAAATATTTTACATAAAGTATCTAATGATATCTTAACTAAAATATATGATTATTTTCAAGATATTTAAATAACATGTTTAATCAATTTTGCAACCCAAAATTCGCAAATATTTAAATACAGTAAATAAAATAAAGTTCTCAGTATATACTAAATGCACAGTGAAAGTGATCGCCTATCAGCGATTCAACTGCAATATCCTTCTATACGATTATAGATTTATGTAAAATTTAAGCCAGCCAGTGACGCTTTTGTCTATGGTAAAAAAAAACCTATATTTACGGTATATAACACGCTGTATCCCACCCATGGGATGTGAGGTACCCATTTTCAATTTTTCCTGTCTCTGGATATCGTTCTAATTTAAGGAGCTACCATCCACGAAGCAACCAATTAATCACATTGACGTTTAACCTATAAAAGTAGAAATTAAAATTCTGCATAAATCTCTATAAGGCAAAAGCCTTTCTCGGCCGGAGCCGAGATGAAATATTGATTTCTCGTCTTTTCCTCCACAAAAGAAGCCTTCTTGCACAGCTATAGCCTACATATGTACGGATCTATATAATTAGGCATTATATTTCCTCGGCGCACGACAAAAGCATAGTAACTCAAAAATCAGTATCTTTTATTAGCACCGCAAGCTTGGCGTTTTATGAGGTGGAAATTCGTGACATTCCTGTGCGGATTAGATACATTGAACAAATATATGGTAATGACAGTAAAAATATGGTATTGGCAACCGTAAAGCATTGTGGATATAGCGCACTTAAATTATATTATCCGATATGCAGTGTATTTATTTAATTTGCATATTTTATAAAAATACCATCGTCCGGTTATAAAATGGGTAGAAAAAAACACCAATAAAAGTATTCATTATGAAATGTTAAGATGGAAGATTGGATTGATTGGATTGGAAAGAATTTATTTTCTTACACATCGACATCTTCATATTTGTCTATAGGTGCATTGACGGTTTGACATTCTTAGTTGTAGCACAATATAACACTGCCTTCCTTAGTACAGACATAGTCTAGCCTTTACTACCGGGGCAGGGCACAAAATGTAGCAGTGCTAATCGCTCCCTGTGCATTTATAATATTCCTTTGTTCTACTACAATTCTATTTCTTTGTCAAATTAATTAAGTCACAATAAATAAATAAATAAAAGATAAAAAGCCAAACAAATGAAAAGGTTTTGTTTATTATTCTTTATTTTGAAGTTACTAGGCTTTTCTAATCATCGACCGAATTATTATAGAGATCGGAACGCGTCGGTAATGAATATCGTCGTCTCGCTCTTACAAACGGGCCATTGCCAGCTTAACCCTACAATATGATTTTTTTAAACTACATACACCTAAATAATCATTTAAGTGTATGTAGTATAAAAAATAATATGTCAATTTCCTATTACTTTTATATGTATTTTACGAACGTTATGAGTGTCACAAGGACACAAATATTTATCGATTGGTCTGTTCGTCTATATCAGGCATTAAACAATAACAAATAAATAATTTACGATGATCTCACAAAGGTATAAAATATATAGAAAGCAGATTTTAAATACTATTTTTTTTTTTATTATTATTGAGAAATCATGTTGGCATTTAGGAACGAGGTTGGGTTTTTGTACGAATGTGTTATTAAAAGCACCTCGTTTTCTTTTGGTTATTATCACAAGGGCTTTCCATGTTTCTAACCCACTTTTAATTTTATTGGCTCATATTTATATATTTTTTTATAAGGTGAAAAGCTTTTATTTTAAATACTCACTTAACTCGTGAGACCTCTGTGCATCTTAAAATTATATTTACAGATTTGGTTGTTATTTATTTCATATTTTTCGTTTGAATGCATGTTTTTCGATCTATTTACAAGGTGAAGTAAATAGTACTAGGATCAATTCAAAATATGCTTGTTTTAAGCCGTCATTTCGTATCCTTCAATTTTACTTAACTTGGGTCGATCTTACCAATTACCCAACAAACTCCAAGGGTTATTTGCGCCGATATCACCGAAAATGAATAAGCAATCGACACCTTCGACGCGCGTCGCAGGGTTAAGCACGCTCCATCCCTGTCGTATCTTCAATTTCGTGCCGTTGGCTTTCTAAGAGCGCAAGAGCGGGACGAACGATCCGACGGAACGGAGGCGTTTCATTAGAGCGAGAGGGACGGATATATCTCATCTTGTACATAAATTATAGAGCTCTTCCAGCCTTTTGCGGCGGTCGGCCTCTGCTGAAAGGCCGCCTGAAATGCTTTGGTTTCCTGCGATTTTAGCGCGTCCCTTCCCCCCCCCCCCACCCCCGCAACCCTCCTATCTATATGGTCTTTTATTTTTCATTTCATTTAAATACTTTTAGAAAAAATATACCTTTACATGTTTTATGGACTCATCGGTTAAAATGTATTTTAGATAGTTCTCTAACCGCCCTAAAAAAAATATTTTAGTAAAACGGATGTATAAAAATTTTCACCCGCAGCAAGAAAGTTGCTAATCGAACATAGTTGTATGTACAAATTGACTATTGTTAAATATTTTTTATTTAGATTTAGCATAATCTTGCTATAGCAGCAAGTGATGCAGTTAAATATTTTACTATAATTACAAAACAATATGGCGTCGTGGATGAACAGCTGACGAAATAAAACGACGTTTCCAGAAAATTTTTAGTCTCAACCACAATATTTTGTTTTTACTTGTTACCATTTTATTTTCCTGTGCTTCAAATCAAAATAGCGGTGTGACTGAATAGCTGATCGTGAAGTTGACAGTTAACTGTTGTTACTGTAAACATTATATTGAGCGCAATCAAAATTTATTGTGAAATATGTTGGAAAATTAAGGTACTCACAACCAAGTAATCGGTGTGTAACTCTAACAAAAAATATTGCTGTCACTATATCAACCATTTTTTTATGGTTGCCAAAACCATATTTTTGCTGCTACTAGCATATTTTTCTTCAGTTCGAGGTTAAGAATTTGATATTATTATCTAAATATTTATTGTTATTACATTTCAGTAATAATTTAATCTGTTTATAAATGATGATACCTTTAATTTTATAATTTAAATTTTATTGAATATTAATTCTCTTAAGTACATGGGTGTATTTATAATATATCTTACTTAATACCTACGAGTAAGTCTAGCTTATTTATATCGAATAAATAAATTATTTATTCAGCTAATAAATAAATTATTTATTTATTTTCAGTGATTCTTCTAACTAAGTTACAAAATTGTATACAAAAACTAAGCACTGGGCATTTATAACTAATAACTTTGTGTCAAAAAAAATATCAGAATTGCGTTAGATAGGGTACTTAGGGAAATTTATTTGTCTGAATGTGTAATTGTGGGTGATGGTGACTACCTATTTAAAATCTAGGCGTATGTGAGTATGCATTCTTATATTAGAAAATGAAATAGAGAGAAAACGAAATAATTTATACTTATATGTAAGTGTAATTACACATTATCATAATGTTATACACTTATCATGAATTATTATTTTAAAAGGCTTTTGGCGTAAGATATTATAACCTGACATTATTGACTTCTAAAAATTCGAATAAAGGTTTTAGTGATTTTACAGGGATGGAAAGTCCACATTCAAAATTAATTTAATTTATAAAATTAAAATAACTAATAGAAATAGAAAAGCTAGCAAAACGGGTTAAATAATGGCCTTTATTTTATGAAAAAAAAACAACTTTCCCCTATAAAATTTAAAATATCGTGCAATTAAATAAAATAATTGGCATTATAATGGAAAGTGTTCTTGCATGAGTATTAATACGTGTGTAAGGGGGCTGTAGTGTGTGGAAATTAATTAACAGTGTATTCAGATGTTATGAAGGAAGATGAAATCAAAATATTTTAGTGAATACATGCATGTATATCTTTCCTAGATTTTTTTTACATTTATGATGTATCATAAAGAAGAATACAAAGAAAAGAAAAATCGACATATAAAGTAGTTCCTAATGATCTTCTGATTGTCTTTAAAGGTACATAAGTCAGTCTACAGCCAAAGTGATAATTTGAAATTACAGTATGCTACTTTCAGTAAATGAACTGTAATTAAAAAAGAATTAGTCCTAATGCTGAACCTTGAGCTGCACCATCGCACGACTCAACGCCGACCGCTGCGATTTACTTTCTAGATATTTTTAGCGTAATTCTTGATCAATAAGTACCCTATCTATTAATGGCATTTAAAACCTTAAAAACATTGGTATGAATAGTTTTTCATAAGCTTTTTTTTAGCTTTCATGTCAGTTTAGGTCAAATTTTGGAATCTGCATTAGAACCACTTCCCTTAGGGTTAACGGAGTGAAAATTTGAGGTCAATAAAACGTCAGGTTTTGGTTAAATAATTTACTACTACTAAACAATGTATATATATTATTATTATTGTTTGTTGAGCAAGCAGCTATTTAGCTGATGTGCTCATATCTCATTCACAGTTACTAGCGATTGGCCTAGATTCAAGAAATTTATCAAGGCGGTTCTTGAACTGGTTTACACTTATAGCTTCCACCACTTCCTGTGGTAGCCGATTCCAATTATCCACAGCACTATTGGAGAAGTTCTTCCTAGGATTAGTGGAACAAAGAGATTTAGATACGTGTTTTGGTTAAACATGAATATGTCCTTAATGCTTGCACAATTGTAATGTCCAGTTAACACTTTGTAAGTCAAAATCAGTTTCTCCTGTAATGAAGTCAATTTTAGCACAGACAGCCTTTCTTCATATTCCAAGCGTTTTAGTTTTGCGGGTATTTTTGTAGAAGCAGGGTATATAGAAGCAGTCGCTATATGATAGATGGGACGCGCCGGCCAATCGAAGGGAGACCAATCGCGCACCCACGCAATGCGCACCCTCGTTAAAAAAACAACACGTCAATCTACCCCCCCGGATCTTACAAACCGCAAATCGCAGCCTGCGGTTAACCGCAAAGGTCAACCGATCGACCAATCCGGTGGCGGCGTCGCGACCGCAGGCCCCGCCCACGGCGACCGCAGGCCAACCGCGGCGCAAGACGGCGCCGGGCGTCGAAAGAAAACAGATTAACCGGTTGCGGTTGAAGGTGCCCTCGTTGGGCGGGGGTGCCCTCGTTGGGCGGGGGCGCGCGAATTGGTCCCGTATCGCGCATACATCACCGCCGGTATATACGGCGACAGTTTCACGAAGTAATTTCATTTAATTTATCTTTATTAGGGAAATAAAACAGTTACACGAGAAAAAATATATACAGGTAGTACATATACAATAATATAAAAATAAATAAATAAATAAAAAGAATGAAAACAATGGTACCAACTTATAAGTATAAAATAAAACCAATTAAATATTTCCACCGAGTGAGTATACAATTAGCGCTTAACCTAAAAAATGCAATATTAAGAGATGAGGAGAAGGGGAGGGAGAGAAAAGATAAATTTCACGTTAACGTTTCATTTTTTCAAGTCTTTTGAACGCCACTAAATTAACATTGAATACATCAATATCTGGATATTTAGAATTTAAGGTTGAACACATTCTATGAATGGGTTCGTTTTGCCCATAATTGGTTCTACGACGTGGGATGTCTAACAAAACATTTGATCTTGTCACACGTGTAAACCTTGCATCTACTTTGATACAAAAAGTTGCAATAAGCAGTGATTATTATTTGAGGTGTTAAAATTACACCACCAGTTTCACCAGTATAGCATTTGTATTAAAGCCCGTAAATATTTTACTTTTACCCCCTCCCCCCCCCCCCCCCGACTCATACCTCTAGGGGTGTTATAAGTTTAACGTGTCTATGTATCTGTGACATCGTAGCTCCCAAACGGATGAACCGATTTTAATATTTTTTTTTTTGTTTGAAAGTAAATCTGTTCAGCAAAATATTCACTTTTTCATAACTTGTATTTTTACTAGGCAATGTAATAAATGGCCATAAAATGATAAATAAAAACTTCATTGTTTTAAATGTAAAACGATCGTAGGTAAGTAGATTCAAAATATTTTACCTATGATAAAAAAGAACCTTTACCTATTTTATTTATCTTTATCGGTAAAACCAACAATTTTACACAGTACACAACAACAAAAAAATATATTTGATTGTTCGATAAAAAACTATTTAAAACTAAAAATAGGTTTCTACTAACAAAAAGTATTAAAGTTAATAACAAAACCATTGCACCCGTAAACTATCTGCAGCGTAAGCGTTGAACTATGTAAAACTTCTTGTAGTGCCTACAATGATAAAAAATATGTATGCGGACGTATGTATTTCCAAAATTTTTAGGAAAAAATAATAATATATAAGATATGCAGAATGGAAAAAAATAGAAACGCTTAAAAAAATATTATTAATACTTTTTTTATATCTAGCTGTAGTATATAATATTATATAAAATCATGTGTTGTTAATTAACTAATGGATTTTTATTATCTAAATATCAATCTAATTTTAAGTTATTTTTCAGTAACAAAATGTTGTGATTAGTAAGTATAAAATATAATTTGTCACGAACATAAAAAGTTTAAAATGTACTGAAGTTAGTAATAAATAAAATACATATATATATATATATATATATATAATAAATAAAAAAAGCCATATGCCATCTAGCGGTTGTCGCTTGAACTCGGTGCTAACTTATGAAAAGAAATTGTCAAGAGTATTCCAAAGAAACCGTCGCCGTACTTTTATGTAAGAATCCTATAAGAATGCACCCATACATTCAAATAGGGCGACGCCGCTAAAGCGAGGGTTGAGCTTGCAATTCCAAAACGTTACAAGCGACTCGTGAATCCTATGATTATACGCTCTTCTAACGGTTCTGTGAGATTTACGCAGAAGGAAACGCTGGGTCGTCCAACATAAGACACCAAATCGTTTGAAATGACGCGCTACGAATTGAGCTGGTGTGAGTAAATAGCTGCTGGTTCCGTAAGAGCGTAACGGCCGCTTGGCTTAGTACAATTTCTGGCTTTTATATTCAACGCTCGTTTTGCGTCTTTGCCACGGAATAAAGGCGTCTCCGCCTTGTACGGTGCAGCCATTTTTGCTTATAGCCCGTTGGGTTCTTGTACGAAGCGAAAGGAAAAGAAATTCTGCTACTCGACACCCTAAGACGTTGGCGCTGTCTGTTCTATGGAAAAATGTCTTAAGAAAAATGTTTGGAATAATTTTTGCCAACAGATCGTACTAGCATCCCTTTATTTATATGTAAAAAAAAATTTAAGAGGGTGTAATTTAAGAGTTGTATATAGGTATTGTAGAGAAATGAGAATAGTAGATACTTATTTAATGGACATAATATTATGCGCAGTAAAAGTATTTGAATATATGGATAGTATTTTTTATTTGGTTCCTAAAATAAAGTAGGTATTAATCGATATTTTTGAATTAAATATTTTATCTATACAAAATGAGAACAACAACGTCGTACAACGTATAGGAGTGTCAAATAATATTAATTTGCGCATATTAAATAGGGTAGATTTATCTCTAACCAGCAATTATAAGCGCAGAATTCGACCCAAATTCGATATTAAAAAGCGTGCGTCTAGCTTACCTACCAACAATACTAAAAATTCGATAGCTGTATAGTTTTTTTCTTTTTCATATTAGCTGTAATTAATTTCAACCGAAAAAAGTGAATCAACAGATTCAAAGGTAATTAGTTAAATATTTAATTATTGTACTTTTTCACTGACATTACTCAGTTCCATTAGGTAAGTATAGTTTGACCAGTCTTTCAAATATAAGTACTATCTCTGGCATGTTATCTTTATAAAAAATTTTAAATAATTTTATTAATTTCATGGAGCTAACTGCTTTGGTCAAATATCCGGTACATTCTAGATTTACTGAGCTGTTTTATCCGCCAATATACAACATTAATTACTCTTATATGTACGAGTGTGTAATAAACTTTAATGAGATTGATAAATTTAGTTGTAATTTGGGGGAGCCTCTTTGCCTATCTACCTATTGTTAAAAAGTGTATGTTAAATGTTTTGTTTTGTTTAGTTTGTAGTTTTTACGAATACTATTGTTGCACATTCTGTATATATAAAACGAAGTCGGGTTAGTTACGCCATTTGTAACTCAAGAACGGCTGGACCGATTTTTATGATCTTTTATTTGTTGGAGACAAATCTCCGAGCCGCAGAATAACTATTAAAACATCGGAAAAAATCGCCAAAAATAAATTTATGAATTAAGTTCAGTTTCTCATACATTTTATATGGAATGGCTTATAGGATTATTGGATATCGAGAACGGGTTGATTTTGTACATTTATTGAAAGTATTCTTCATAAAAAAATGAATTTAATTCAGCTAATAAGTTAACATATTTAACAATAAGTTAACACTATAGCAGCGTATTAACTGTTTAATTGCCAAATAAATAAATAAATAGATCTACAACACATCCTGTACCAGATCATATATTTACGATTCGCGATGCAAACCTGCAGTAAATCGCTCGCGCCGGAGCCTGATTAGCATTTCTCATATCCTCAGCATCTTCGAGGCAAGATTCGTCTTAAAAGTGACGCCGAAATGTTCGTCTTAATTCCCTGCCGGCCCCGGAAACAATGAGCGCTCCGCCTTTCGGGTCGATGATAATTGTCCTCCCGGGGAACATAAATATCTCAACGTGGTCTCGTCGGAATTGGCTACGATTTGAGAGTCCTCACCGTTTAATTTAACTAACTAACTTCAACCGGGCTAGGGAAGGGTTCGAAATGCATAATTCATGTAAAAAATATATTTAATCTATGCCAGATTGCTGGAGTATATAAGCCTAAATCCAACGCTATGAAGCCATGAATCAATGAAGTACATGTCGAGGATATTTATGAGTGGCAACACTCACACATATCTCTCTCACAAACACACTCATCCAACCTCATCATCTGACCCACGTCCACGCCCAGTTCACATACATATTCTCATCAATATTTATCATTATTACTACTAGAGTATTAAAATCATATATTTCATTTTACACATTTTTATTTCTTTATTCCACTTTTCTTACGGCTAATTACCTATGTACAAAACAAAATTCCGAATTTAGTTAACCAAAATGTTCAGTAGGATCATAATTTGTTATATCTACTGAATTTTAGTAGGCTCAACCGATTAATATTGTAGTATATACAATCTGTTTGATAGACTTTACAAACCAATTCCTATAGATTGATAAATAGTTCACCTAATAAAACATTCTTGTAGCCTGTACCAAACAATCTAATAGATGCTACATTAAAATAAAATATTGTGTACATATTACAATATATATTTTTACATATTATATATATTTTTTTTTGTTTATTTTAATAACAAACAGCGTTACAATATATATGTAGATACGAACACAAAAAATACCATTACTATGGATTAAAAATAATTACATAATAAGGTACATGTGAACGAAGGAGTTGTAAATTAAAAAAAAATAAAGGAAAGAAAAACCTATTATACAATAATATTAAAACGAATTGCAAGCGTAAAGGAAGTACATGCATGAGTGTGTGTGCATGAGTGTATTGAGAGGATGAGGGTTGTGTGTGTGCGTGTGATGTGCTCGAACCAAAGTGCTAACTCTCTCATTAACAGACTTTACAAAACTATCATGACCTAAATGAAAAATGTCAATTTCATCAAAATTACAATTGTATGTATTTAGAATTCTTAGAAGCAGAACATTAGGTCATAGTTTGTGTTACACATAGAAACTTGGAAAATTTGACAAGAGTGTGACAAGATGGCGCACGGAAGGAGATTTTAGATGTCATATAGAAATACCATATCAGTAACAGATCGCCTGTTAGTATGAGACATTATACTATGATGCTTTAGTAGTATATAGTTTATAGTTATGTAATATTTTGATGTTGTACTTATGGTTATATGGCCACGTGGGCCTGGGTTCAGGATCTGACGGCGAGTCAGACGTTTAAGACGCTCGAAGGGCCTTGAGTTGGCGAAGGCCAACGTTTAATACTTTTAATTATTGGCTGCAAGTCGGGTTACAGAAATCTGACAGCAGAGGCCATCGGATGGAATTCACACAGAGGATTAGCAAATAGTACAAAATCACTGACCTTGATGATGCTGATGTCCTTGCTGCTGCTGCGGCTGAAGTTGGGCTGCCACACTTCCGCACCTTTAACCACACACAAGATGCACAATAATGTTCCCATTTTTGCAAACGGGCGATTACTTTACCAGGGCGAGGGCTGGTTACCCAGTTGCGACACAATTCGCGACGTGGCGACGATCGGCGTCTAGTATTCCAACGGGGAATTCGGACCGTGCGCACCAGCTGGGTGTACTTGGGTGTTTTTATCAAAGGTGAATATTTCTCTCAATTCTGCACAGTCATAGTGAGGCTTTAATATTTGATTAAATTAAATAATATTAAATTAAATTATATTATATATTAAATTAAATAATATTAAATAAATGAAATAAAAAGTCTTACTCACGAGTCGCTTGAAGAAGTTCCTGTGTTTGTGTTTCGGCGCCGCGTCGATGGTTCCGAAGGACGACACCAGGAGAACGAAGAAGATGACGCCCAGGATAGCCGAGAACTTCATCTTGATTTCTGAGAGGATGTTACGATCTGTAGACGCTGGAAGCTGGAGCGTTATGTTTAGATTCCACAGAATCCAATTGCTTTTTATACGTATGCAGGCGATAAGACAACGCAAAATGTGAATCCCAGCGCCCGATATAAAAAAAACAAAAATCCTGCGCGTCAAAAGCCAGTTCGGTCCTGTGGACATAATGCATAGTGACCGTCCATCGCTCTTACTCTGTCTCTCGCGATTACGAGTGAGGGAGACAACCAGCTAAAACGGAACTACTGCAACGTTTCACAGTTTCCTATGAATATTTTAGCAATTAACTATAGGATACGTGACGCTGATTCAAGAATATCGGGTAATTTATTAGTTTATCTACTATAAAAAATCCTTATAAGTTTTACGAGGCACATGTTTATCATAATATTTTTGGTTCTACTCAACGTTACTAAATTTGATAATAAAGCGTCAGGAATGGTGTGACTATAAAACGGATTCGAACCCGCGACCTGTGGGTTCACTGAAATAAAATTTGGCAGCAAAAATATGGTATTGAAACTATAAAGTGTTGTTTATACTATATAAACAACACTTTATAGTTTCAATGACAGCAATTTTTTTTTGTTTGAATTACACATCGATTATTGTTAAACTTACTTGGTTGTGAATAACATATTTTTCTAACATATTTCTCAATGTAAGACGCATAAGTTACACCGCCATTTTGATTTGAATCACAGCAAAATAAAATGGTAACAAACAACAAAATTTTATGGTTATGACTACCAAATTTTTAGGTAACTTCGTTTTATTTCGTCAGCTGTTCACCCACGACACCATATTGTTTTATAATCATAGCAAAATGTTTTTGCTAAAATAACTAAATTAACACTGCTACCACATAGCAAGTAAGAGATGTAGTTACAAATATGGTAAATCTAACTTAAAATTATTTAACAATAATCAGTCCTGTACTACAACTATACGATTTGCTTGCACTTAAGTTCGATTAGCAAATTTCTTTCTGCGGGTGCAAATTTTTATACAACCAAACGTTTTGCTAAAATATTTATTTCATTGTAGACCACTTCCATTAAATAATGTTATATCGGATTAAATTTGTATGCCATTTTGACACTTCATTAGAGGCAGACAACATGTCGCAAGTGTGTAATGAAATGAGTGTTTCGGTATATTTTTTTACCTAACTCAATCGACAGTGTTGTTCCGTTGAGCCTGGCCGAATATAAGGCATATGGTACTCGGGATCGAACCTAGGAGGCCTGTGTTGGAAGCAGGCGTTCGAACCACTCAAGCCAGGCCGTAAAATTAGAATAAACAATTAAAAACATTTCTTCCTTTATCTAGTTATAACTAATTGTGTATATTTCTTTTAATCACCTTAAATTATTCAACCCCAGAACAGACCTTGTATAGTGGAGTGATAAAATCCACAACACCTATCTATTTTGCTTTGTATGAGATAGTTTAAGATTACTTTGTAACTAGATTTATTCATTGTTTTATGCTATTTCATATGTATTGTTTTGGATAAAAACAAATAAATATATAATTACTGGTAATTTAGGTATGTATGTATATTCTTGACAGTTAGAAAATTTAAAAAAAATGTGATATCTGTTAAAAATAATACATAGTTTTAATTAGATTTACAATCTATAAGTCCTTTTGTATTGTGTATGTATTATTGTTTATTGTTTAGAACGGTATTTATTCTTATTGTTAAGTAAGTATTAACAATAATCTTTAGATTTACATAGTATCATTGAGTTTTTTTTTTAAATAAATAAATAACAAAAAACTATTTTAGATCTGATTTAACAGCCTGTAGAGAGAGAAACAGTGTTACGTAGTAGGATAATCTTGAAAGACAGACAGACATACATAACACCCATAAAATAAAAAAATACATTAGTCAACAACTTGACTGCATAATGTTGACTAATGCATCTCAATTTTTTTT
Source organism: Neomicropteryx cornuta (assembly GCA_020383195.1). NCBI lineage: Eukaryota > Metazoa > Arthropoda > Insecta > Lepidoptera > Micropterigidae > Neomicropteryx > Neomicropteryx cornuta. The sequence goes on from JAHKQU010000030.1 coordinate 2,199,170, forward strand.
TTTTTTATTTAATATCTTTAATATTGGAACAAGTGAACTTGAACCTTGAATTCAGTCAATAAGAAATTTACGTATAGTGTTGATAAAATGTATGTAAAATACAAACTTTTCCAGGCTCTTAACTTTTAGACAAATTAGAAATATTAATAATTCTATATAAGGACAGATAATTGAGAGATAAAACGTATATAGTATTATTTCTCTTCTATATCTACAAATAACAAAACTACAGCGTTTGTATGGAGAAATGCCGGGTTGAGTCCTCTTAAGTTCTTAGTGTCAGGCTCATGGCATAAACTTGAATTCCATAAGGCCAGGCCCAAGTGCTCGTGAGTTAAACTAATAAGTCTAATATGAAGGACCTACATATTGTGTAGTTAAGTAATCCTCTCGAAACGGCTGAAGGCGAGAGTAAAAGTTTATTCTCTGCATCTCGCACGAGAGCAATGAAAGATCGAGGCGAATGTTTGCCCGGGTACTGAAACGTCTTTTCTCTGCAGAGCCATTTCGTGGTTTGAGAAGCTGATTAACTGTGTCTCGAGGGTTCGGAGAAGTCTTGTCTATTTATGGAGCTGGTGTGTTCGATAAAATAATATATTTTGCAAAAAAAGTCTATTAATTTGGTTTCCTCATTCTCGTCTCCAAGACTAGTTCGAAATCGCATATATCACGAAACAAATGTAATTAAAAAAGCAAGACCGCAGCCCTTATTATCTTATTTCGTGTATTAACACAGTGATTCGCGGACATCATATGGTAACGTGTATGAATTTAATATAATTATGATTTCATTTTCACTGTTATTTCTTTTTTAAATCATGTTCTAATAGCTTATGAAAATTTGACAATATTGTATGTAGCGTGTAAGTGGAGTATAGGTGAAACTTGTATTTTTTCTAGTTATGCTGGCCCTAAAAAAATACCTGGAGCATTAGAATCGTCATCCTTGTAAAACTTTGAAAAGATTATTTGAAATTTCTAAATGTCAATGTCAGGTTATCGTATTTCTCACGGTGAAAGCCTTAAAAATTCTACTTCATGAAATACGATTTTAATTTAAGAATTACTGGTTTCCACTTGACTGTATAATCGGTAAATCGCCTGAAACGATAAACGACACAATCTTTGACAATACTGAAAAAAACAGAGAAGCATTGACAAAAGCGAGAGAAGGCTTTCATCAAATTTTTGCTAAACATCTGTACACCTGATATTTGTAAATGTCAGTAATATCAAACCATCATGTAATGTCCCAGCGAACGCCTCTTATAATCTATAGATATTTATATAAGAAAGTCGGGTTAGTTATATAACTCAAGAACAGCAACGATTTTATGATCTTTGATTTGTTGGATTTTCTCCGCCCAGAATAGCAGAATACAATTAACTATAAAAAAATCATTACCTCATACATTTCGTATGGAACGGCTTTCGTATTCTGTGGATTAAATATTTAAACGGTAAGTTGCCTTCCAAGATGTCCACTAAGTGGGGTCATATTTGTCATCGATAATTTTGTTTTTTGTACATTTATTGGACTTAATTCATTTTGAGTATTCCTAATAAAAAGCTGAATTTAATGCAGTTAATAAGTTTACACAGCATTTATTGATTCTGAGGTACGAAGTTCGTCGGGTCAGCTTGTATTATATATAATAGATAGTATATATAATAGATTGAGATATTACAGCACCTATTTCTTTTATTTTGAAAGATTTTTAAAATAAAGACAAGTGCCATTAGATTTTTTTAAGAATATTACTCATTTTGTGTTAAATATTTTTTTTAAAATAAGTCATATTCTGAAGAAATTAGGTTTTTTAATCAAAACGGTAAATCCGGCTTACGATAAAAATCTGTAATTATAAAGCTGCGTTCACACGTTAATAATTCTCGTCGGCCTTGTCCGGCACGCATCGTTAATGCCCGGACACCGCCATTACGTGCAGTTGTTACTCCTACGGGATGAAGGTAGGTATGTACCTAATATGGACCAGGGGTTCGGAGGGCCGACCCTTTTTTGCGACTCGTTTCATGCAAATACAGACAGAATACGAGGTAATTATTTCCCTCAATTACTGCAAAAGCAGTGTAACTACACTGTATAAGGCCCGGGGTATTTTTTTAAGGCCCTAAACGAAAAAGTTTCTTACTCTGGTACTTACCTCTGCATTACCTAGGAGTATTGAATAAAAAAAAATGCTCACTACGTTAATGTGTAATGTACCGAATTTGAAATGAGGGAACGTATAGTCTACGCAAACTAAGTTGACAAACGTTGTTCAAAAGCAATAAAGCTTGGCCCAGAGAGATAACGACTTAACAATTAACAAATATGGTTAGAATACATCATCATGAGCCATTAATGATATTTCAATTTAGGTTTTTTCAATTTACGATACGAATGTCTAATGTGTGTTTTCCAAAACGGATGTAACTCCTTCTTATTTCTTATTATAATATGTTTATCTACCTTAATTTCAGTAGTTCTGAGAAAATAAATTAAAATTTAATTTATTGGAAATTGGCCTAACCTGGTACGGACAATACGCAGTTATACAATATACAAAAGAATTATTATACAATAGAAAAAGAATTATTATACAATATACAAAATAAATAAATGATATAATTTGGTGGGTGATTTTTATCAATCTTATTCTTTCAACTGTCTGAAATATTTTAAAAAGTAGCGTTTTTTTTTTAAATTTCATTCGATTATTTTGAAAAAAAAATTAGCTATAGCCAAAGATGCCAAGAGTCGCCAGTGGCTATACTCAGAGATTAAATAACATTCTAATTAACTCCTTTTATGACGGGAATCTAACTTCAAAGTCGGGCAAGTTAGCCAGTTGGCGCTTTTGAAATGCCCAAAGTTGTAGTAATTCAGTTGATATAATCGTCAGGGAAGTAATTTCATAGGTCGACTGTACCGCCGAACGAATTACGCTCGTGACGTCACGCTCGGTAAATCGTCAACACAATCAGGAGCGGACGGACGCAGGCGAAATGATAGCTACCAGTAAAATTGTACTCCGGCCATATCTTCTATCAAAAACGAAGGTAGTTTACGGTACTACAGTTTAATCGCATTTTGAAACATCGGTCTCGGTTTGAAACGATTTCTTATACAGATTTATTCCATAGGAAACGAAATTGATATTATAGTAAAAATATAGCAGTGGGCTTTAACGCGATAATCGTATAACTGAGGTTACGTTATATGCGATTTCAAAATTCACTGCGATTTCACTTGAACGGCTACAAAATAACTCCGTGATTTGTAGCTGAAATCGTCACCGTAGTTCATTGTTATGGTGTCGCTTGCATAGAGATTTCTGTGTCGTTGAAGCTGGAGTCAGGAGAATAAAAGGGCTACTATCAAAATAACCATCCATACATATGCCATCTTAGGAGAGGCGTTTAGCACCTAGTCACTATATGAGGATTTAGATGAGATTTGTGATTATGTGACTGTGTCCATCTGTGTAACTTGTGAAATGTGCAAACCAGGCAATGGGCAATAATAGGCAAGCGAAGCGACTTCGTTGAATGTGACTCTGTAGCTATGGCTGTTAATGAATGCGATTTCATCACTGCTATGAGCCAGCTTCGGTAACGCTGCTATTCGTTGCGTTATAAGAATAATAGGGTGATTTAAACATTGTCACCTAATAACGCGAAGGTCTAGTAAGGGAGCGGAAAGCCCAGATACTATAACCAGACTAGAGAACAATTCGTGGACAACGTTATGTCGCTTAGTAGGTTCGTTAAAGCTCAGAGCCATTGCTTTGCAATATAAATTAAGTCCGGGTCCTGAGAGATAGCTGATCCCCAGTGCTACATAATCGGGCACATTTTCATCCAATCCAGCTAAAACCACACCTGGTAATGACTCAGTTCACAACGTGCTGGTGCTGGGTGGATTGGGTGCGGTTTGTACAGGATAACGGGTTCTGAGAGAGCTGATGTTTTGGATAGAAGGTTAATACTACCTATTTTTCGTGAACAACTTTCCGTAGAAGCTGTTATTTGTTCCGTGCTGAATTGGAACGAGTTTGTGTAGTTTTTAAGAACACGACTCCCCTATAAAAGCGGTGTTTTCAGACTATTTACAAGTTTTCTTGTATTTGTTAAGTGTCGAAAATCATCTTTGACTTATATTTTAGAAAAAATGACATTCAAAGTTATTGGGCATATAAATTTTGGTTGGATTTAGGCATTTTTAAGTATTTTAGTAAGAGCCGTTACTTTAGTTACTATATTTTCATGAAAATTCTATGTGGAGTAGGCTCGTAATTCTACATGTCCCGAAAAGAAAAACTTACAGGAAATCAGAAAAACTAACTAGGCTTATTTAAAAATACCAATAAATTTTGAAAATGTCTTATAAAAACCACGCTGAAGTAATTTTAATAACCATTTTGTAAAATTCTATACAATAAGCGTACCTATATCAACGCTACATGTTTTTACAACCATAAAATATTTATTTTTTTAACATGTTTTTACTTTGCGAATTAAATTCCTATTAATCCACAATTACTCAAACGACTAATTTGATTTTCTTCATATATTATATAATTACCATGTTATAAATATGATATTTATGACAAGTACCTTTAGAACTTTGGTTTGGAGAACCATTTAAAGCTGCAATATTACTGAAGCTTTTTTGTTTCCTTACTTTAAGTCGGCATTAATAGTCTTAAATAAAATGATACGATGTACCTTTCTGTATCCGTTACATTCGGATTCAAATCACCAGTTTTTTTTTATTTCATTAAAATTTCTGCAAAACCTTTAAAAATTCCGAGATTGCAAGAAAAATATGTTTTGTCTCAGACAAAACACGAAAAAATCGGGTTTTGTCTCACACAACGAGAGATATTGAAATCTAAAAGGGTTTCTCAAGTATTGCGTGGGGATTTATTTACCTAGGGAAAATTGCATGAAACGCCCCCCGTCTCCCCCCAGCGACTCGCATGTCTTTACCTGTTCATTTTGGATATCTCTAATTAAGAGTCTGTCGTCGAGTTAAAATAATTACACGGGAGTTTCTTTGCGTCGCGCGTAGTGACTCGAGAAATGAGTCATTATGAAAAGTAAACCAATTACTGCGCATTGTCATAGGCTACACATCTCCTCGTTAGCGATTACGGGAAGTAGGGTTGTGAATTAAATACTACTAATTAAATATCAAATAGTACGATGTTTTTAATGAATTTATTTTAAATTTTCTCATATAAACATTATCTTCTGAATATTACTCGTAAAAATATTGACGGTCTATAAATATTGATGGGAATGTCAAAATGGGTGATTATGTTACCTATTATGGGTAAGAATTATTATATAAAAAAATACGAAAATAATTCATTCCCAAATTTATTATTTTTATTAGCTGGTGCAAATTACCTTTCTTATAAGCGGCAAAGGCGCGTCGCGCCATTTGATGAATTTTGAAATATCGTCTTTACAAATAACACGGGAAATTGCGCCTATTAGCTGTTTTATTTTATCGGAAATAGTGTTGGGACACGTTTTTTATAAATAAATATCAAATTGAGTGTAAAACGGCAATTATTAACAATAATGGAAAAGTTTAAATTAGTTTTTTACAAAAAAAAACTGAAACCTTATGATGAATTTAAGAATGTCATAATACCATAGTACTTAAGTTTTTTTATTTTAATCTACTCTACCCAACACAACTTAAAACCACAGATAGGGACGAGTATTGCATAGTATTACATTTTGGGGTCTTTACATATGAAACATACTCGTATATACAGCGAATATATATTCTACAAATTCGTATATTAAAAATAAATATTACAAAAAGTAAAAATATTTCAATACTCTAAATTGTTCACCCACTTCAAAGTTCTACAGGTACGCCAACTTTGTTACTATAGAACTGCATTCGACCACTTTTCAGATGAAACAAGGAAAAATCTTGTTACTAAAAGTACTCTACTAGACAAATGTCGAATGAAAGGTATGTTGTACAAAGATAGGGTATTGATTACTTTATTATTATACTATACACTTATGTATTATCATTATTAAGTTCGTATATTCGTATTTTATTTTATTTTTATTTATTTATTTATTGACAGTAACTTAATATTAAATTCACATTATGCAAAGTACTACTTAACTAGGCAATGCCCGTACTAAAGTAGACTTTCCTAGAAGCATCGTTCTTATAAGTATAACCGTCTCACTGCGCAACATAAAATTATTTGAATTGAATTGTATGCAATAATACATAATATATACATAATAATAATACATAAATAATAATAATAATACATAAATAATAATAATAATATATATAATACTATATACTATATATATATATATATAATAATACATACATGTAACGTTAATAAGTAATACATGATTTTAATAATAATTTATTTATAATAAAAATATAATATAGTAATAATACACATATACATATATACTCAAACTAATACTGCTAGTATACTTTCGTATAATTTGTGAAAAAAAAATCCAGCCTAACCACTACCTAACCTAACCACTGATCCACCGAGACTCTTGGGTATATTTGGTAGAGAACGTATAAAAAGGCACTCTACGGATTTTACTCCTAACGCGTGACGCGGTTTCTCGACCAACATCCCATCCCAATGAGTACAACGGGCGCAAAGAAGTGTAACTTCAAAAATGAGTAGTCCGGGGGACGCCTGTTACATAATTTACTAATTAATATCTGGTTAAATTATTTATTACTACTAAATAATGTATAGAAGCAGTTGAAATTAAATGATAACTATCGGTGCCAGGCCATTCTTGTTTGGGTTGGCGATTTGTCAGGTTTGGGATTTGGATTTGGAGTATATAGATTAGGATTTACTATTGTACTATTCAAGCGGAACTCTAAGTATGTCATAACAGCTGGTGTTCCTCAAACCTCATCCTTATTCCAAACCGTTGATAGTTTAAGAGACTGTATATCTGGAGGTGACGAAATACAGAGATATGGTTTCGATACCTGTAATTCGTCCGAAACCATTGAGTCGTATTGTCAAAATATTCTCATCCATAATACAACATACGAGCATTTTCGTTTAGAATGGCCTGCCCTTTATTCTTCGTGTTTTCTTCGACGAAAGGTGGGGAGGACCCAGCTCAGCTCCCTGAGCTGTTCCCCATTGTTTTTAATTATGTGACGCAAAGGACCGATTCTGTGAAGCGGTCGGGTTAATTACGCCGCGAATATTCAACAATACCATCTAAATTGCGTCAACACCGATTCGACGAAATTGACATTCATAGAAATGACCCGTCATCTTATATCATGGAAATGTCTAATTCTACATTTTTCGTTTTATTTATTGGCGAAAATTACATACCCATTTTATAAGGTTACAGATTCGTGTATACATATTAAATAATATTGTACCTGCCTTCGTTTTTTTATAATAATAAAAGGTTAAATATAATTAAATAATGATGGTGACATTATTAAGCTGAATTCCTTATTCCTTTTACCGTGTCTTTTCCAAGATTTGTCCAATATAAAAATACCTACCTGCCTCAGCCTCAGATAGCAGCCGCTCGAGTGCGCTATAGTGACCGAGCAAAAGCAGTGTGCACCCAGCATTGCTGTCGAGGAAAAAAGGTGAGTCCTTGGTCTAATATCATCCTTCCTTTGCCCTCAGCAACACTTTGCCACCGCTAAATAAATTAAACTAAATAAATGTCTGTCCTAAAGAAGGCAGTTCAACGTGGTCCTATTTCTTTGATTAGCTGCTAACTAACAAAAGCGAGCTGTTCGGCGGTGCGGTAATGTGAAATAAACGGTAAACAATTTGGACAATTTGGAAATTTGTACTGGTATATCATCTTCTCTAAGTATACCTAGCAAATTATTATAGCAAAGTCCTCAAATCAAACACAAAACTTTAACGTGAAATTTCACTTTCCTCCCCTCCCCCTTTCTTTCCCCTTTCAACATCTCTTTGCACTTCTTAGGTTAAACACTAATTTTGTACTCACTCTGTGGAAATATTTAATTGGTTTTATTTTATACTTGTTAGTGGGTACTATTGTTTTCTCTAATTTTATTATAATTTCTTTGTTACGCAGCTATTTTATTTCCCAATTAAATATATATATAAAAAAAATATATGTGTACGCTATGGGTCAATAAAAAAAAGTAACGTTTTTAGGTTGTTGATGTGTTATATAATAATGTGCACTTTTTTAAGGTACTTTTTATTTTTCATATTTTTTTTTTATACATACCCAGTATATGAAATACAAAAGATCTGATATAGGGACATTTTTTTGTAGCTAAAAATATTCGATCAGATACAACCTATGAGTATTGTGTGAAAAGTATGCTTTTCATAAAATAAAAAAAATGGCTGGTCTAAATTGAAGCGTGCTTAAATATTTACTAATCTCGGAAACCAACGGATTAATTTCAATAGGGGTTTCCTTATTTTATAAAGCATGTTTCAAGTTATAATAAAAAAACACGCAATTAGTTTTAAAATATCTCCCTGCGAAGCCAAGACTAGCAACCCGATTATAATATATTTTTTTTTAAATGCGTTCATCAATTATTAATATTAATTATCAGTCTCCGTTTTTTTTTAAATTTTTGTGGAAGCAATCTTTTCCTTTTTAGTGTTTTTATTAATAATTTTGATAAATACACTTTTTTATGTTGTCCTTTAGAAAGCCCTCTATCTGACATAAGTAGTCCTTTTAAAAGTGAGGATACTTCATTTGTTCCTCCGCCTTTCGTACTTGTGTAGGGTCTGATTGTACAAATTACCCCCTCGTCTTCATACCTAAATAGATCGCCAAGTACCTACACATAGTACACGTGTGCTTTCTAATTGTAAAGGTTCATTTGTACAGTGTCATTCCATGTTCGTTTCTATCCAACCCCGAAACCACCGACGCAGTGGCGTGCTTACGAAAAACGGCTATAGTTTATTAACTAATTTATTTATCCACGGATACATTTTCTGTACTACAAATATAAAGCTTATAACATCAATTAGGCCGTTTATAAATTACGCATCGCAAGCAAATTATTAGATTATTAGAAGTGAAAAGCAACCAAAGAGCAAATTTTAACACAGAATTCGTTTATCAGTATTTGCAGATAGAATCAATACTAAATAATTGGTTTCTAGAACTGGCCATGACAGAGTCATCCGACCATGAAATACCATAATGTACCTATCTCTACTCCTACTTCATCACAATCCCCACCAAAGCATCGGGCCGATAAGGTCATCTCCCTTGATCACTTTCCTTATCCTGCGCGTTCAGCAGGATGTTATCCTGCCAATCTAATCAAAAGAACACAAAAATTTATTTTTACCTTTACTTGGCTACATTTTCAATTGTATCTTTAGGTTGATGACCACGATTGCCCATAAAAAAGCCTAACGAACACAAGCACCCTTACGGATTATCAATATATGTAAACTTAATCTCGAAGACAGATATTTTTTTAAGTTTATGAGAATATTCTCAAAGTAGGTACTAACATCCGAAACCAATATAACCCACCATTCTTTCTGGGATTTGATTTGAATTAATAAAAGCAAATATATTTGCATTGGGTACATTATTTGTATGCTCAGCAACATTTTTAATAGTAAATTTTATATTTCACGTTCATGTTAAGTGATTTAATCATCGGTCGTACAAGTAAAATAAACACAAGCGTCAAGTATTATGCCGATTTAATCTCGAACACAGATAATTATTAAGTTTTTAACCATTTCTAGAACGCCACTGTGTAGTCATCATTACAGCCAACCCGATCCAAGTCGGTGGCTAGGTTTTGCACTGCGGTACCCAACGAAGTCGGTTGGGGGGTCAAATTAAAGGGGATAGGAGGTGAGGGGGGGGGGGGGTGATGAGGCGTCCTTTGTCTTTGACTAATTGACAATTCAAAGAAACGTGTCGAACGCTTTTTAGTGTGTATGTGTAAGAGTGTGTTCATCTCACTCACTCCTCTCGTTTTGTAAGGTTTCAGTGTGCGTCTTCACTGAAATTTTCTTATGTATAGCAGTATAATATTGTTAACATATTATTAGCATAAATATAAAGCAACTGTCGACAGCAGTGCATGAAAAATTAAAATGTTATGAAAAAGCGCCTATTACTATTTTTACCCGATGCGAAAATGTGAATAACAATAATAATATAAAAACGTACATTCAAAATTTATTGTTTAAACAACACACCATAGGTAAGTATTGTAAATAGGGGTTCTTTCGACAAAATAAAAAAAAAACGCCAGTCTGAATATAAGTTAAATATCTCCAATTTAAGTTAAAACTGCCCGCTACAGTGGCTGGTTTAAAGATGAATATGTTAAACGTGGTGATATTCATCAAATAAACGATCGTTTATATTTTGCGGTGGCTGCTCGTTTTTTTTTTTTTTTAAATCACTGATATGAAAAAGTGCTGCATGTCGACTTTAATTTTGTTTTAAATGTTAAAGATCCAATACAAACAAAAGCATCTCCATATTCGTCACCCTAGACTTCACTGGCAATCGCACCCCCCATCCCAAATATGCCCAAATCCTCCCAAATTTATCAGTCAGAGAATCGAAAAAAAATTTTTTATCAAATAACCTTCTAACCTCCCTTCGACACTCTATATTGCTAATTTAAAGGGACTTCAATGAATGCAAGATGAATTGAATTTTGGATTAATTACCATATCAATATATATTCTCCTTGAATTCCAACTGGTTTTCGTAACATTATACATAAGAAAGGTGATAGGTTCGAATATAATACCTTATTTTATTGTATTATTAAGTTATAGTGTATTCTTTTTTAGAAACTGCGTAATATACTTAATACATGTACCACTAAGTAGAAATATACCATTTAAATTATTCTATGTAAGCTTAGAAAATATATGTGATGAAACGATATTCCATATTATATTTCTTCTGTATAACGGTACGTTTGTATGGAGAAATGACCGGATCGAGTCTTATATCATTAAAAAGCTAAATTTCTCCTCTTTTTAGGACTTAACTTTTAATAGAATAATTGAAGACCACTCACAAGGCAGATAAATGCTCTTTCGGGTATTGGGTCCCTATTATTTTGCACGGATTTTCTTATTTTCAATTGTTCATTGATTTATATTTTTTGTTTAATCGTATCTTTCTATGTAACTTAGTAACATTGTTATTATATTGAATATGGGAAGCTGGATTTAATTAATATAACATTGGTCGAAATAAATACAAAGATGTTATTACTTTAAAAGTTTATTCTTTTCGAAACAAAACGCCAGTACTCATTACAAAAAAAGTGTACAATAATAATTAATATATAACATGTAAACGTTTTAGTAACCTACAAATAAATTATTTACAATACAGTAGGAAACCTTTGTATAAATATTGCACGTAATTAAAAACATAGTTTAATGGACTTATAACCACAACAACAGTAGAAAAACTTGAAACAAATAAATGTTTTTTTGACAGATTTCTTTTCTTAATTGCAATTAAACTTGCCACAAAATAATTTATATTTAATAATATTTTTTTATTAACGGGATATTGTAACGTAATGTGAACCGGTTACACCGTCAATTAGGACGAAGTAAACGTAACATATTCTTATAAATGTTAAAACAACTAACTTTTAATTCTTATTTTGTACAGGGTGTATTTTTATTTACCTTAGCCTATTCAGGGCGTTGATCTAAATCGGCAACTAAACCGGTGCCATGAAAAAAAAAACACATATATTTTTGTTATAGAATTGCGTTGATCTAGGTAATCTACAATTATTTTGAGCCCTACTCGACTGAGGAAATTGTGCTTGTGCTGGAGTCAAGCGAGACGGTGATAATGAATCGTTAAAAATGGTACAACTGAGTGCGGATTTCAACCCGAGACCTCTGGATTAATAGCTACCCTGACCACTAGACTACCACGATCTCGCAGAGTACAGTTTATTCTTTCCCCGCTGTCACCCGGTCCTCTCCTGACCCGGCGCCATACGCCGCTCATATCTGCGGCAAGAGGCGTGATTAGTTGTCAAACATTATAACGATTTCGATTCAATATTTAATTCGTTTTACTCGTAATTGGGAAATATTTTTTGATGAATAATATTCTATTGTCCGTATAAATTAAAGTAAATATAAATACACGTGTACATTCATTTAAGAAATTAAGTGTTTTTAACTTAAACGACTGTAGGATAGGCCGGTCAAATTGGATTTTTCACAATATTACCTATTACGATAAATCTTTTATTTAATTGTGTGAACATAGTGTTTCAGGTCGTTACTAGCCCTTTAAGTTTGCCGCCTTTTGTAAAGCCGGTCTCAGACATGTGCGCAAGTCTTTGCAAATGTGGGAGGCCATTTGCAAATATTTATACACATATTTCGTCCAGGGCGCAAACACGTAATGTCTTTGCAAATATTTGCGAACATGTCTACGACCGGCGTAAAGAACGCAAAATGAATTTAAAAAAAAATAAAACCTTTTCATCCTTATAAATTGAATAAAGAAATTAATTCTTTTTGCAAACTTGTTAGCAGTCTGTAATGTAATAATAATATTGTAATGTAATGAATATAAACCTTAATTTGAAATTTGTGAAACAAAATAAGTACCTAGTTAATCGTTTAACGTAGTGGATTAAAACTTAACTTTCATTTACAGTGTTTCAGTTCTTCGTTTTCGTTATCAATGTATAAACTATTTTATATAAAAAAAAAATCATAAAACCACTACGTACTAAAAAAATACTAAATATAATAAAAAGAGACTAAGATTTATGTAGTGTCGTTTTGGTAGGTCCTAGATTGATCTAGGCGTGTCCTATTATAGTGGTAGAATTATCACCTGCTCACAAATTTTATTTTTTATGGTTTGTTTCGTTGGATATTGCTACAGCTTAAATAATAAATTTGCTAAGCAAACAAAATAAAACATAATTAAGAGGGAAGACATTAAAAGTAACGAATATTCTAATAATTTCTAAAATACTCCTATGGCACAATAAACGTTTTTCTAAATTTCCAATTAATATAACCGTGGCTGAGTTTTTTAAAACAATTACTTACTTATTTCATACCTTATTAAATAGTATATACACTTTCATGTCCTAAATATCCTAAATGTTAAGTTAGTTATTAAAGTAAATTTGAGGTTATTTACAAATTTTCATATTTGACAATTCATTTTGTTTTATTAAATACTTGCGAATACCTACTCAAATTTAGATAAACTATCCTTTGTGGTAAACATATTTCATTTATCAGAGAAACCAAATTGATTTTCTGATGGCAATTTTAATAAAAATAAAATAAAAAGTTTACATAATTATTTCGTATTTTGTTTGTGCATATAATATAATATGCATAAATCTATATATAACTTGCAATTTATTGGTGCATGAGCTACAAAATAACATTTCGAAATATGCACGTCGAGTTTTTTATATTTTTTTATAAAACTAACCATTTTTTTAAATTATATATTTATTTTAATACATAGGTTAAAAATAATAAAAAAAACCTTTACCTTTAGTGACATAAAATGCATATATTATAAAAAATATATATTAGTTGTCCATAGCAGAGTCGGATTTCACAGGGTTTATTTATAAATAGGGTTTAATATAGGGGTTTGGTATATAGTTTTATTTCTTTCACGTGTATTCTTTTATGGGTTTATTTTACGCTTCAAACTAGGCAACGTTCTACGTGTTTTTCATTACCTATGTCAAAAAGGTAATGATACCTACATTAAAAAGTATAGTTACCTTGTGTGCCTCCTACCCTGCTTTGAAGTGACTGGCGTCCAGACGTGCATGACCTGCGCAACGCGCAGCGTATTGAGATAGCCGCAAGAGCATGGCAAGTGGACAGACACAGCGCAAACCAAACGTTGAATTCATTTTTCTGGGACAATTTTTTATGTGAAAACAATATCTCAAAATAAGGAAAAGTTGTTCAGTTTGAAGTGTAGAATATCCTATATACAAAAAAATTATGCATGCGCATAAAAGGCAGTGCTCGAGAAAAAAACACATGTTACAATTTTACTAATATTGGGTACATTGCAAACAAAAAACAATCAAATGCATAATAATATCTCGAATAATAAAAAGTATGAAATTTAATTTTATATTATAAGGATGTAGCAAAATGTATTGCATCATTAAAGAAATTGAACGGTGAAATTGCAGGTCAAAGTAAGCTTAAAAAGAGAAATTTCAGGCCAAAGTAAGTTTAAAGGGTGAAATTTCAGGTCAAAATAAGTTCGAAAGGTGACATTGCAAGTCACAGTAAGTTTAAAAGGTGAAATAGCACGTCAAAGTAAGTAGAATATTGGTATATTACATATTTACTCGTATTACGTACATATTCAACATATATTACATATGAAAAACGTATATTTAGTACGCATGTATTATAAAAATACTATAAATAAATTGCAGAAGAAATGAAAATCCTATCGTAGAGAATAGAAATTAACACATAAGCACAATTTACTATTGGCATATATGAAACATAGGCAAAAGAATATGAGCAGTGACGCTTCTGTTAAGATGAGCATATTTAAAAAATAAACTTTAAAAGAAGCATAAAACCAAAATAAATAATTGATGTATGCTATTTTAAGCAGTATTTCAGCACATTCAATCGTTGCTTAATCGTTGTGTTACGCTCTGTACATTGAGAGAAATAAAAATATCTCCATTAGTGTATTTATTTGCATTATTTGACAGGACAGATATTACAATTACCTCGTTTACGGCTTTTTTGCGATTAAGATAATCTATACACAATACAAAAAGATTAAATTTTCTAATACGGTCTCCACACCACAGCATTGCTGTCGTTTTGTGGGTTACCCCTTTGCCCCCCTAGTTGGTTGACCCCCCTTCCGTCGTCGGCCGCCCTTGCAGCCGCAGCAGCGCAGGAGTTACCGCCCCCCAGCAGGATCTCGCTGCCGGAGCCGTGACTGTGATTCAGGTGGCCCTGCCTGTGGTTCGTGGTTGACGTGATCTGATCCATCATCGATTGAAGGTCGTTGTGGTGACTTTGCGAGCTGTGGATCGCGTTCGAGTGCAGCGGGTGAAAGTGCTGCGATTGATTCGCGGCGGTGTACAGCTGGCTGTACAGTATGCTGGCGGGGAGAACCGGATACAGGGAATTGTTGCAGCTGTTGGGGTAGGAGGCGCCCGCGCTGTTCTGGTGCAACGAGAAGTTCGCGTTGTGGTTGATGCCAATGTTGCCGGTGGTGTTTGAGGTCAGCAGATCGTCCTGCACCGGCGATTCCGCCTGGGAGCTGTTGTCGCTCAAGGATCTGGGTCCGCCGGAGAGGCTGAAGTCGCTCGTGTTGTTGTTCGTGTATCTGGGTACGAGGAGACTTGTTGATGATGCGTGGTTATGCGACGGCGTACTGCTGACGAGACTCGAGAGGTGTTGGTCCAGATCGGTGGCTGTGGTGTCAGGAAGGACTGTTGGGAAGAAGAATTATTTATAGATTAGTGATGAGCGCCGTACCGGCCTACCCTTTTTCGTGATTTATGGATTTTTGCAGTGTTTATTGTTCAACCGTCTTTTAAATAAATTATTAAACTTAGTGTTATATTTTTTGCTATCTGAAATTAAACGTAACTTAATGAAACCATATATGCAAAAGAAACAGTTCGAAATGAGGAGTGAAAATAAATATTATGTGAAGATTACATTATGATATGTCTATACAAATTATATTTAAAATTGCAGGGCCAATTAACTAGATTTTTATCATCATACGGCTAATATAAACGATAGGGTGCCGCAGGGTCGTAGTGACCTTAAACTGCGCAAACGGTGCAGGCTTCCCGATTGAGGTTAACCTGCGAATGATGAGGCTTCAATTTGCCTTTATACAAATTTTATACCTATTACTATAATGGCATATAAAAGTTTATTTCAATGATTTGAGGTTAACGCTCATCAAAGCTGGTAGGTACTACCTACCCGCTGAAGTTGTGGCTAGTTAACTAAAAGCTTCCATTTGGGACTAATTAAAACTTTTGATTGCGTTATCTGATTGATGCTTAAACAATATTAAAAAACTAGATAAAAATAATATATTGCAAAATACATGTAGTTTAATAAAAAAATATTTACCTATATAATAATATATAATAATCAATAATATCAAATCGTTTGCCCTTTACGAAATATAAATAGTATATATTATAAAAATTAATAGTAAAAACATTTTTAATACAAAATTTCGTGTCTGCGCTGTTGACCGTTTCAAATCCGTAGGATAAGAGGAAGTGGTTTTAATTCAGCTTGCAAGATTTGACCTAAACAGACTAACGGACATTGCAAGTTAAAGAAAATGCTTGTACTAATAAAATTATTAGAATAATATGCAGGATGTCCCAAGATATTACCGAAGATTTAATGGGGGGGGGGGGGGGGGGTTGTGAAACCTGATGTGGTAATTCGGTCAGCGCGCGAATTCCGATACCGCCCCGTTCGATATAGGCCGTGACAACCTTTACGGCATACGGCGACAACTGAGCACTCACAAAAAAGACATTATTACATAATCCTTTTACTATTTCTACGTAAAGTTTACATTTTTTTTTAATTAAACTAATTTTTTAAAATAATTAAATTAATATATTTGGGCATGAATTACTTTCGCATTATTTTATACAATTTCTTACACATAATAGGGACCATAAACACCCCCTTAAGCCTTCGGGAATATATATAAAATATATTTCGAATTAGATACCCATTATACAGGATTAATTTAACTTAAAGTGAGCAGTATCATTTTAAGGAAATTAAATAACTTTAGTTCAACAACTTTGTAAATAAAGCGCAAAAATTAGTCAAACAAGGCAAAATGAGTCTGCTGATTTTAAGTTCAACCTATATTATTAAATGATTCAAGAAAACTTTTTGTTATTGCCAATTTTTAACCGTCAAATGTGTAAAAAAACGGATCTGTTTGAAAAAGGCAGTAAAATATTAACAATCGCTTAACGGTTCATTCGGTAAAGGCCGTTATCCGCGACGCATACATTAATTTGCGTCAAATTAATTTTGCACCATCGAGTAGTATTTGCCTACCTTCCGAATATAGCATGCATCCGAAACCGCATTAGGCAGTAGGAGTTGATCTGTTTCGAACGGTTGCGGACGGTACGCGTAGACTCGATCGCTCCGGTCATTTTGAGTTTCTCGAAGTATTTGTGTCTTTGTGTATTGAACCTACCTTTCATTTTATCGTATTTATTTCTTTTCAAACTGTTACTGTAAGTACTCTACTTGTTTATTTTCTCTCGTTTCTTTTTCTTCCTCCCTACCCCCAAAAAAAGTTTGCCTGCCCATTAGTGCCGTTTACTGGCACGTGTGCATTTGTGACTTATTTATTACATTTTATATATCAATATAGTCATGCCACCGCGCTATTAACTTAGCTTTCAATATGGAAGACGTGACGGGGGGGCTGGCGATCCCGGAATCGCCAGTCCCCAGCAACTCTGCTCAATCCGACATGGAAATCCAGCCAATGTCCCCTGAAACAAGCCTAGCGGTTGCGTCCATCGTTGAGGTCAATACCTCAAGCCCAAATATTAATTCAAATCCAAATTCAAATATTATTACAAATAACCCAACTCGGAACATTGTTCCTGACATAATTAGATATAAGGCGGAAGCTCTTCCCCCTTTTATTACCTACCTCCAATTCAACTCCGAAGATCAAGCCACCCAAAAAAACTCATTCCTAAACCCACTTTCAGTGGGTAAAATGCTTCACAGGCATAAAGTGGCAAACATTGAAGCCATTCGTAAAATAGGACGGAATAAATTAGAAGTAAAGTTCAGCTCCGCAGCAGCTGCAAATTCGTTTGTAACTGCAGACTTTTTAAAAAAAAATAAATTATCGTCATTTATTCCGGCCTATACGACATACCGTATGGGCGTTATAAAGGGGATAGATACCGACCTCTCCGATGAAGAAATCTTGGAAGGGTTTAACCAGTCTAATAAGACCAAGGTCTTGAAAGTTCGTCGTCTCAATTTTAGAGATAGAGATTCAGATGGTAATACCGCGTGGAAACCTTCGCGCTCCATGGTGGTTACATTTGAAGGTCAAAAGATTCCTGACAAAATGTACCTATATTATAATTCTTTAATAGTGGAGCCCTACTCTCTCCCCACCATCCAGTGCCTGAACTGTTGTAGGTTCGGTCATTCAAAAAATACCTGCCGTGCCAAAACTCCTCGATGCTTCCGCTGTGGTGGAGATCACAGTGGAGCGGGTTGCGATTCGCAGGACATTTACTGTATCAACTGTAAACGTGACCACCAGGCCACTCATAAAAACTGTGATGAACACATTCGCCAAAAAAATATTAAAAAGGCAATGTCAGATTTTAACCTGCCATACTTTGAAGCTGCTTCAAAGTACCCCATTAAGGCTTCATACTCATCTACAGCCTCAACTCCCTTGTCTCTACCAAGCCCCACTCCTAATAAACCTTCCCCAACCAAAGAGAGGCCGAGCCCCCCCAGAATCCTTTCATCACATTCCCCTAGGCAAAACCTACGTGGTTTTAAAAAAAGAAAAATCGTATCAACTCCTCCCCCATTAGAAGACAAAAACCCTGCATACTCATGGGACTATTTTGACTTCTCCCAGAATAAGGGCACATGTCTTAACAACCCGTATAGAAATCCATTAATCTCAATTCTTCCCCTCCTGCGCACTTTACAAAACGAAGTTAACCAGATCAATAATGATTCCCCTGCTACAACCCACGACTCCATCGCTCTAGGCAACATATTGTCAACAATTATTGACGAAGTCAATCAAAAAACTGAGGAGGCTACCACATTTAGTAGTGGCCCCCGAACATCTTATTAACTGTAAAAGCTATCTAGAGAAGGATATAAGCCACCTTATATCCAAATCTTGTTAGAGTTTAAGTCATATAAACTCTCATATTTTTTTTAATTTATTTTTTTTCTCTTTTTTTTTTCTTTTGTAATTTTATTTATTTAGTTTATTTTTATTTCTTATTTATTTTATTTTTTTATTTATTTTAATCATATCATGGCTAATTTACTTCAATGGAATTGTCGCAGCATTAATGATAAAAAGGTGGAGTTGCATCAACTCCTTCACCAACAAAAAATTCACATAGCAGCCCTGTCAGAAACATGGCTTAACCCATCATTACCTTTTAATCTCTCTGGCTACTCCTGTGCACGACATGACCGACCTGATGGTAAGGCCGGTTGTGCTTTATTAGTAAAAAATGGAATTCCTTTCAATACTATCGATCTACGCCCGCCGTCTCCCGATATCCAGGTCTGTGGAATTAAACTTTCCCCATTCTCAGTGGTCTCAATTTATGTCCCTCCCCGCAAATCCATCCCAATGCAATGGTGGAATACCCTACTTAATAAAGTTGATGGCCCATGTTTCGTACTGGGCGACTTTAATTCTCATTCCCAGGTGTGGGGATGTGCATTTCTAGACAGATTAGGAAAATCTATATTAGAAGTAATGGACACACACAACCTATGCCTACTCAATGATCGCTCCCCTACTTTAATAATTTCACCGGCTTCAAGGCCCAGCGCAGTCGACCTATCCCTCGCTTCCCCGTCTTTGGCACTCACTTCAGAGTGGAAAACACTCGAAGACCCGTTAGGCAGCGACCACTTCCCTATTTTAATTCAAACAACCTTGCCAATGCCAATATCTCCCACTCAACTCCCCCGTCGGAGAACCTATAAAACAGACTCTAAAGCAGCCGACTTCCCTAAATTTACCCAGGGTCTTGAGTGTTCTGCGAAAAACCTGCCAGTAATAAATCAAGATAATTTAGACCAATGCTATAAATCCTTAGTTGAATGTATTACATCGGTGGCCAATGACAGCATCCCACGCCGTCCCTCGGACTCAGCCAAGGCGAGAGATTCTCCCCCTTGGTGGGACTCCGAGTGTACAGACTCAATTAACTGTCGAAAAACTGCTCTCTCATTCTACCGGCGTCATATATCCATAGAAAATTGGCATTCCTATTTGAACTGTGCAGCGTCCACTAAAAGGCTGCTTAAAACAAAAAAAAGGAAAAGCTGGCGTCAGTTTTGTGAAAATTTATCTCCACAAACTCACAGCTCTACTGTATGGACAATGATCAAAAAATTTAGGACAGGAATATCACCCAAATCCTCAACTTCAATAGAAGCCAATACCCTAGAAGAGTTTGCCAATAAACTGGCACCTCCTTACTGCCCCCTAGACTCGGAACTCCCTTATTTTATTTCCCACCCTTGTGAGGGTGTTTTGGACTCAGACTTCAGCACCGAGGAATTAAATTCCGTCCTTCAGAGGGTCTCAGATACCTCTCCAGGTGAAGACCTTATTCCCTATAGTCTAATTCACTATTCCCCTGAAATCATCAAAGCCTACTTTCTTAAACTTTTAAATTTCTTCTTCACCACATCGCAGGCGCCATTAGCCTGGCGATCACAAATCGTAATCCCTATTCCCAAACCAGGCAAGCCCACTAGTGAAGTGGCATCTTTTAGACCCATAGCCTTATCCTCGTGCTTGGCCAAAATTGCAGAACATCTCCTTAAAAATAGGCTTGACTGGTATCTTGAATCGAACCATAAAATCTCAAAGACCCAGTTCGGTTTTCGTCGGGGAAAGGGCACCATGGACAATATTAACATCCTTTGTACGGACATAAGATTATCCCACCTCAGAGGAGAATATTTGGTAGCAGTTTTCCTAGATATCAGTTCTGCTTATGATTCTGTTAATATTCCCCTCCTCCAATCAAGACTCCTGGAACTAAAGGTACCTCCTAAAATAGCAACGTTCATTTCAAACCTCCTTAAGCATCGGCACCTTTCTATTCGCTCCCCAGATTCTGTCACAAAACGTGTCACGTTCAGGGGTCTTCCCCAAGGAGCTGTCTTTGCCCCCTTGTTGTACAATGTATATACAAGTGCCTTGGAAGCAATTATTACAAAAATATGCCGCATCCTTCAATATGCCGACGATATAGTTATCTACACGGCTGCAGTTTCCCTTCAAGGTGCAATTGACACCATAAATATCGCCCTTCGGGAATTAAATTCCTGGCTCTCATTCTCAGGCCTGAACATTGCCCCGGCCAAAAGTTCGGCCGTAATCTTCACAAAAAGGAAGATTCCCCCTAACACCAGAATAGCATTTAATGACTCTTTTATCCCAATAAAACCTGAGGCCAAATTCTTGGGTTTGACTCTGGACAGCAAACTTCTATGGAATACATACATAGAGGAAGTAGTAGCTAAATGTGAAAAAAACTTGAATACCCTCAGAGCAACCAGAGGTGTGTGGTGGGGCGCTCACCCCTCCACATTAAAACTTATGTATAATGCACTAGTCAGATCACACATAGACTACGCCGCTTTCGTCACATTCCCCTTAGCAAAATGTAAAGCCGACCGTTTAAACAAAGCACAATATAAGGGTCTGAGACTGGTTATTGGGGCCATGAACAGTACCCCTACAAACGTACTTTTAGCAGAAAATGCCGAACCCCCTGTTGAACTCAGATGTCAGCGCACGGCTGACCGATTTTATCTTAAGCGACTCAGCCTCCTCAACCACCCTATAATTCCCAAAACAACGCTTTTACTGAATATTTTAGAAGCCAAAAATAAACCATTAGAAGATATGCCTCTCCTTTGCCGTAGTCATAAAAAAATTTCACAACTATCCCCCTCCATTTACCGTAATACCTTGCTTCCTGACTATTCTTCATCATTCCAGGCTTTGCATCATGTACCTAAAATCTTCATACAGTCCGTCCTAACTAAAGCAGGAAACTCCGAATTACCACATAACATGAACAATTCAATATTCCTTGACTTTGCACAGAAAAAATGGCCCCATTGGGACTGGTTTTTCACAGATGGCTCCAAGTCGGATAACTCTCCCTATGTTGGTGTTGGTATCTTCCATGCCAACACCAATCTTAAACTATCTCTCTGCATCCCTAAAGAGGCCTCAATCTACACGGCCGAATGTATCGCTATCCAAAGAGCTTTAGAAGTCATTATCGACAAGAACATAGACAGAGCTGTAATTTTTACAGACTCTCTTAGCGCATTACAAAAATTGTCCAACAGTTCTTTCTCAAACAACCCAACTCATATAGAAAATGAAATCCGAGTAAATAGTTTAGTCCTTCTTAATAACAACTCTCAGGTTATCCTCTGCTGGATTCCTAGTCATATTGGAATTTCGGGTAACGAAATAGCGGATGGACTAGCCTACGAAGCCTGCTCTTCGGGGTTAGTCATTGACAACGTCCATCTCCCTCACTCTGACTTCTTTCCTTCAATTGACGAGGCTATGCTGAGTGCATGGCATAAAGAATGGCAGATATCCTCAAGACACAAAGGTAAGAACTATGCTGAAATCCAACCCAATATTAACACCAAACCATGGTTTCACCATAAGCATTTTAAAAGAAAGGAAATAGTTTCCTTGTGTCGGATGAGAACTGGCCACTGCTCCATCCCTTCCCATTTATTTCGCATCCACGTTAGACCTTCAAACAGATGTGACTGCGAGCGGGACGTAGGAACTCTAAATCATTTATTCTTTAACTGTCCACTTCTTGACAAATACCCCAACTTTACCAGCGAACTTGCTAAACTCAAAGTCCCCTTTCCCACTAATATAAACACCCTATTAGCGTCAGGGTCTATCAAAATATATAAAATTATTGTAAAGTTTATCTCTCTTAATGAACTTTCAATTTAAACCAACACCACCTCTTAATTAACCCTTTGCACAGTATACATGTATTTGTAAATACATGGAAAAAGTATATAATCAAGTATATAACACTTTTATTATCTTTATATATATTATCTTGTTTTATTAATGTTATATATATATATATATATATATATATATATATATATATATTTAAAACATTTTCATTATCTTTTTCTTTCTTGTGTAAACTTACACTAAATTATTTCTGTTGTTAGATAAACACTAATTTTTATAGATTGTCCGTAGTTGTGTCTTTGTCTTTACTAACCCCCCAAAAAACGGAGGTATACTAGAGTGATAACACAATAGGGAAACCAAAGGACAGATCAACTCTATAAAACTCCACTGGCGCAAATCACTCGCTCAGGGTGGAATCGCCAATAAATTAAAAGAAGAAGAAGAAGAAGAAACCGCATTACATATTAATTCACCGGTGCGACGTTTCAATACGTTCGCGAAGCCTGTGCCGGCCCTGCTTTCAGCATTTTTTTTTTAGCTCCTGCGGCGCTCGAGTCATCGACCTTCGGCCTCGTTGTGGTTGTAAGACTGAGTAGATGCTTAACATTTTCTCGTTCGGCCTTAATTTGAAATTTTCATTGCAAAGTTGTCATCTAGGAAATGTCAAAATTATGTTTATTTTCTTGAGGGAAAGCCCGCTCTCCTTAAGTTAATTTTTACTCATTTATGACACAATGTCGAAAATGAAGCAGGCAGCGGACAGTTTTGTAATCTTCTGCAAATTTATTTATTAAATGTGTGAGTTTATGAGAAATGTGTGAAAACTATTAAAATACATTTTTTTATTTTTTCTGATACTCTTTTTACTTTAATATTAGAGACGGCCATATTATTTTTACTTCGATACATCCATAACTATGTTAATAAAAACAGCATAAGTATCACTGTTAACCCGGGTCTTACATTTAGAAATGCTGACCTTTCGGAAATCGACTAAATTGCATAGAAAATTTTAGTTGTTAAAAAGTGTTATGTCGATTTTTACACAATTTAAATTTCATTATATACAAAATAAACATGTATTTCATTTTACTTCATTTCTTTTTATTTTATGCTCAAGAATGCAATTCAAAATAGTTTGTTTTTATTGGGTATGTTTCTAAACTAAAAGAAAAATCTGTCAAGAAAATGAAAGAAAAATCAATAAATCGTAGTATATAAATTTTCGCGGCACAGTCCTTTCGTGAGCAGTTCAATTTCTCGTACCAAATAAATCAACTCTATGGAAAGCGGCCTTTGACGTTTATGAAGCGCGCCCCGTCGGCCATAGACAATCCCCGTTCCGGAACAAATCGAATTTTCAAAAAAGGAACGCCCGCCGCGCGACCGCTAAAAATTCAAACGTCCCGTCCGCCATGACACAGCCGAGCTGTCAGAATGCATCGCTGCAACTTTTCTCTTTTTGCATTGCCTAGTCTCTTTTCGGCTTTGATCATTTTTTGTTTTCGTTATTGTCGATCAATCTGATTGATGGGTTTGTTTTGGTATAGTGGAGGGGGGGGGGGGGGGCATATTTTGGCATCGCATTTGTTGTCAGGGTCTAGGTAGTAATCTGTAATGCAGCTTATAAAATGCGACAACGACATTATACAGAGTGCTACTAAAAAATGTTACTAAGGCCATCAAATACTAGGATGGCCTTTTTGTTACTTCATTAATCGGCAGTTACATTTTTAGTTACCCACTTTATTTGATCTCGTGAGGTTAAAAGTACAATACCTAACGCCGTCTGTTCAGATGTGTTAATTTATAGTCTGTACTTTAATCAAAAGAGACCGTTTATTTCACACTACACATTGCAGAAGTAAAACTTATTTACGCAAAATCTACATACACACGAGGTTTTCTCATCGGAAAAATGCATAAAGGTAGATTAAAAAAATGAAGTCTTACCACAATGGGGTAAACACAAATTCGATTTGTCATTATAAAGTATCCATAAATCTATATACTGGCGAAGAGACAATATATAAGTATATAAAATATATAGATAATGCTGGTTGGAATAAGAAGTCTTGATCTGTTAAATATTTTTCAACGTACTTTTAGGTACCCAAGAGTAAAACGAACCTTTTTATGGTTTTATTTAATTTTAATCTAGTATAGAAGATGAACTTCTTCTCAAAAACACTTTTCTAATTTTGATATTTTATCAATACAAAATAAATAATATTTCAGGAAATGTTATGTTTGCTTAGCAAATAAAGTAACTAGGCGTTTAAATGTTATTAAGATTTTTTTCTACTGCTCATTTTACCTAGGCACTTTACTTAAACAGATTGAAAACTTGTAAAATAAAAGTGTTCTAGTTTGATGTGTAAAATAAATCCTCAAAAGGATGTGCATATGAAAAGGTTCACCTGTACTATTATAGTATAAAACACACTGCTCAGTACGAATACGTCAAAAATACAGTAAAAAATCTTTTCTCAACTTTCAAGATCATACGCTCCGATGTTATACAGCCGAATTGTCCGTTAGCGCGGCATGTTGCTCAAAATATTCACAGTATATCCCAAGCAGGTGTAAGCTAATTTTATAGCAAAGCAAGAGTTAAAACATTTTGAGAACTGTTGACTGTTAATTTGCGTTTTAACGACAAATTATATTTCGAAGACTATATAGGTGTATTCTTATTTCCTGATGTCCCATTGGGTGGTCGATCTATGTTAACAATCAAATATTAATCAGCAAAAAATATTGTATAAATGTTTCCTAATTACTAAAAAAACAAATTCAAAATTTAATAGTATAGTATTCGTTTTAATGTCTTCAGAACGCGTTTTAACGCATGGCACGAGATCGCTCAGCGACCCTCCGAGTGGCTCGCGACGCACTTCGAAGACACTTCGTGAGACAGTTTAATTGTCGTTATAGATCAACCCCCTAAACGGACACCAGTGAATTTAAATACACCCTGTATACATGGATTGACCTAAACAGTCCTGGGAAAGATTATAAACACAGATTTTCTTATTACAAGCTTTTATTTAGCTTGCAATGTTTGTATGTCGGTTTAGCTCAAATGTTGCAGGCTAAATTTAAACCATTTCCCCTTATCCTACCTAGTTGAAATTTGTCATATTGGTTTAGTTCCAATGACAATGCATTTTTATGGTAAGTATGATGGTAAGTCTGGTGGTTTTTATGGTGAGTATGAAGGAACTCCTCAACGGTCAACAGCACAGACACGAAATTTGGTATACGCATTTAAAAGCTTGTTTTAAAGATGTTTTTTTTACTAGTAATCTTAATATAGCTTAAATAGTCATGGCTTGCCTGTATTAGCGCTGGAGAAATCCTGGCCGCCGCTGCCGGTCTGGTCGGGGATCGTCCCGGAGAAACCGAGGGCGGGCGGATTGAACTGAGGTCCTGCGGGTGCGGCGCACGACGACAGGGTCCCGCTGGTCAGGTAGGGTGAATACGCGCCCGTGCCTCCGTACCCCCAGTGCGAGTTGGTGGAACTCAGGCCGAACTGGGGCATATCTGGAGGAAAAAGAGCATCTTTAGGACAATCGTATTTCCGTAACTTTCCGTCACTAATCTTACACTTAAGGCGAAGCCAAGGATAAATATTAATTTCGATTCATTTAGACCCTTTTTTATTTAGTTTGTATTTGCTAACAATTAGATCTCATCTCTTTAACATAGTGAAAGCAGATTTTTAAAATTCAATTCTATTTGTGAGAAATTAATTAAATGATAAACTGCTAATAGTTTATATTTAGTTGAATTGCTCTCTCTTAATAAACATTAAGACCTTAGGAAAAATAGTAAATGAAAGGCAAATGAAGGGTGTAAAACATGGAAAAGTTTGTTTTATTAATGTCTATATTATGAAACTCTAATTAAATAAAAACCAAAAAATCCTTACTGACCGCGCAGAGAGTAAAACCTGGCGCCCTATAAAAAAACACTTATTTCAAGGTCAACTATCAATATGCTTTGCCTTATAGGTGAGACACTCAGCTAATGGCGTCGTAGTTTCACCAACATAAAACGCATCACAAAACTTACAAGGAAGCTGTTACACGGCGTATCTGGTGGTGCACTTTAATTTTATAAGTATTGTTAATGTTCGTGCTTGAAAATTTATCATCGCTTACAATAATTTTGCACTTGTATATTGGCAATTCAAGTAGCTGTTGAAAAAGATTTGACAACATCGTTATTCATAATAATAACATTAATCTTGCAATAATTGGCAAATGTCTAACTTGGTTGAATTTTTCAAAATTGACAGAAACAAACGTCTTCAATTCTTCTTCATCTAAAATGCCAATTAGCCTAATTTTATACTGTGTGCCAAAAAACACATTTTTCTTTTTTCATTTATAAAAATAACTATGAAAAACCGAACTTAACATATGGCAAAAAAAAGGAAAACATGAAATGAAAATTTAAATTGAAACCTTGTTAAAAGAGATGAATTTCAAACAAATTTAGACCAAATCAATCCGTTTTTTTTTAAATTTCGCAGAGCGACGTTTTTTTGACACAGTGCGAAATATTATTTATTATATTTTTTATTTTATTTTATTTATCTATATTGGAGAAACCAACAATTTTACATAGTACATACACAAAAAAAAAATACATTTGATGGATTGATAAAAAAAGTATGTAAAACTAAAAATAGGTTTCTACTAACAAAAAGTATGGCAGCACAAACGCAGTTTCAGATTTATAGGCTCTGTTTTGTAATTTATGTTATGATGAATATTTTTTACACAGTACAAAAGCTCTAATGTAAGTAAACCCTTACTAAAAAAGGTGTAAAATGGCGGTAGTTTTGTGTTTCGATGGCGCAAGAGAGTCTATTTTAAAGTCTCGTATTAAATTTATTGGCATTCATTTTAATATCTAAGAGTTTGAAGATAGCAAAACATACAGCAAACTTGTACAATTATGAAGCCTTAATAAAAGCTGGTAGGCTAAATTGTGAAATCAAACCGCGCAGTTTATTTCGGCGGTAGGGTTTATTTTCCGCCCTCATCCGTGGCTCTCTTTTAGGCCTTTTTCAGTCGATGACCATCGTCGCGGGTAGTTTTCAGGATTTCGCATTGGCCGTGAGCTTTTTACGGGGTTGAGTGGACTAGTGTTGCAATTTTATGATTTACAAATTTTATTTTTCTTTATGTTAAAGTATTACCAATTACTACTGTTTTACATTATGCGAATTTCAGTGATGCGGTGTGTAATTTTTAGAGTTTGGTGTGGCTATATAATGAGAACTCTATGTCATTTAGGTTTCTGATTCACAGTTTCTAAATCATGATGTTTATTTTCAATGCATTTAAGTTATTCAGAAGACAATAAATAAAAATTGGTAATGCAGCGTATACAATCTTAATAATTTGGCTATTTTGTATATATTTATAATAGTGTAAAATCTCCATCGGTCATTCTACACCTCCTATATAGATACCAGCAATATTTTAGTTCATTAAAAAACACACCTTAACCTATTGTTATAAATATAAAGAAGTATGAAGTAAAGAATATAAATATTTTTTTATAGCACTATTTTTTTACATTTTTTAATTCCTCAAGGTACTTATATAATCGCGCCAGCACAACTTAAGTTTGCCTTTCACAATATATAGATTTAAATTTCGATATTTTAAGTATTTCTGATAATAATTGTCTTGTATTTGAAAAAGACTTTTTAAAAATTAAACATTTGAGATACCGTGAATACTTTGTAGAAGTTTACGTATAGAAAGTGTTCCATTCCACAATATTTTTTACTTTATATTAGGTGCCTCTAACATACAACATATATAGCATATATAGCGAACCGAGACCATTCTCGAAGGTTTATGTTCCCTATCACGTGTAAGAAATAATATTAAAAAATGCGAAAATATTTCATCAACAAATTTAATATTTTATATTAAAGCGTATAAACTTATACTATATTTTTTGTTAGTGTTAATTCTTATGATGTATATTTTTATTTATTAATTTGTGTTTGCAAATATAAAATAACATGAATAACAAGGCGTTATGAAATCAATACTTAATATTTAAATACTTACTTAACCAATGTTATTGTTAATTTATGTTTGTTAATTTTAAATCAACATATCGCTGTACGAGAATACCTATTCGTAGTCGATACATACAAAATAATATTGCCTTCCAAGTTGATAGGTACTCAATAGAACATAATAAAACCTATTTGGATGTCTATGACAAAGCCTCCCTATAGTCGTGAAAAGGCTCCCTAATTCAGCCGGGCGTTTCAGCCGCAAAGCCGCGATAGTTTTTCGTATTTTCCGTTGCTTTTTTGCCGTCAAGCGCTCGCTTTTTCAGCGTTCATTCAGCCGTTGACGTTTGGAAAATTCACCGCAATTCTTTTGCGTGCTTTTCAATTGGTGTGCTTTTATTTCAACTGTTTTTTTTTTCGACAATATAATAATCATAATTTTGCATGGGCTCAATACTGTTTAATAAGATTTTCGTTCATCTTTTTTATTGTTCTTAGTCTAATGTTAAATTTAGGCAATTACTTAATAACTTTTTCATTTGATTTCATGGATATTAAGCAATGGAAAAGTATTTATTATCATAAGTTATTTTTTATACGCGTCATACGCGTATGGCTTATATTATTAATCTATATTTTTTACCATATTAGTGAAATTACCGAGAAAATACTATGTTTTTAATTAAGTTTTTTAGCCACTCACTTTCCAAGTAGTTTATTATATCTGAAACATACAAGTAATATGTTGAATTCTTCGTTACTCAGTTTTATGTTCGGTTCTTAGCTACTATTAAACCTTTTAACGCCTTATGAGTTAATGTATTACCAAAATGTACGTGGTTTAAGAACCAAAACAAATAAGCTTTTTATAGTGTTTATTTCATTAACCTTATTATTTGTAAAGAGTACACTAAATTTCATATTTTTGTTACGTATTCTTAACCTTTTTTATCTTAACCTCACATATTCTTAACCTTAATTACCTTACATATTCTTCACCTTAAAATCCCCACCCCTTTGGTGGGGATTTTTTAAAAAAATGGAATTTTGCTATAACTATCGTAGTATATAAAACATCGAATTCATTTAAATTTTATATTATTCCTTAGATAAGGGCTTATAACTTATTTAATTATTTTTTTTTTGAAAGCATCAACCATTCCATTCCTAGAGGTAGGAAAAAATGGTTTTCAAAATTCAAAATATCATATCTTTTTTTGATAGAAACAGGATCACATCCGTTCAAAATATTAACTGAAGGCCTATAATTTCCCTACCATTTTACTAATAAACCATTTCCGATATGAGCAACCCTTACGGTAAGGTACGACCAAAATATTTCACCACTTTGATCCGCTGAAATATATTTCCGCCTTCCGGTGTGCCGAAAGGATTTTTTTTTATTTTTAAAGAGGCAGGGATTGCAAACCTTATCAAATAAAGGCCTTTTAAAAATATAAAAAAAAAATCTACTTTAATAACTATAACGATTGTCGCAATTATTAACTATAATTGTATGACATTAAGGTCTATTTGCTTGTAAGAAATTTCTGAAATTAAAGTGAATAAAATTGTAACTTACTTTGGCAGGAGCTGATGGGCGGCATCCGGAACCCGCTGAGCGGATCTGGCGGGAAGTGGAAGGGTCGCTGGCCGAAGGCGAAGTGGAACTGCTGCTGCTGCCCTAGAAGTGACAACACTACTCATCAGTACTATAACATGCTGTCCTCGTGTACAGGCAATGGCGGCACAAATACAAAATGTTCAGGAAGGCGTTGAAACCGGAATTCTGAAGTACGGCCAACGTGATCAGAACGCACTCACCTTTACGCGTATTTAAAAACTGGCTTTCAAGAAAGGTTCATATAGACAGATGTTTAACAACTAAACATGTTTCATAAAAAAAAATATTTTTGAAAAAAAGTATCATATTTTATTTATTTATCAAAACAGCAATACAAGGAGATAAATGGACAATGTGTATTTTTATCATGTTTTTTTTGTCTTTAATGTATGTAAATGATTGCTGATTTCGTTTTATTCTTCATTTACATAGCTTGTGTTGTCGGGGAGGCGCTTTTGGGCGCAGTTCCGACTACCTTATTGTTGTTTTTATGACCTGAGGCAAGACGCACAAGCGTTCATTACAAGCAAACAATATCTTAAAGTCTGTAACTAAATGAGTGTATTTTCTTTCTGTGTCTTGTTACTTAACTCAGTCGACAGTGTTGAGAAAAGCGCCGTTTAATATTCTTAACTACAAAAAATGACCCAATGGGGATTCGAACCCTAGACGTCTGGATTTAGAAGCAGGCGTTTATACCATTACGCCTTCGTATTAAAATAAAATCACATTAACTTTTAAAACATTCGGCGAATCATTAACGCCAAAATGGCGTCTCGTTTAATTGATCTAGTTTGGTTAATGCTTCCTTCGCCGAAGATTAACTGTATGTGAAGTGTACTTTAGTGGTACGATAATCTCGTTAGATTAGTGAAACTACTGCAGGGCATGGAGTGTTAAGTACTTAAGTTACTTATTTGTAAGTAAGAGTGGTTTAGCAAATGTTCTCAAACGACTTGTTTGCGATGACAACAAATTGCATTATACGCGAATTTGGTAATTTATTTTGACATTCAGGTTAAAATACATAATAAATAGCGAATTTTAAATTTCATATAACCAAAATACACCGCGTAATTGGCCCTACGATTTCAAACATGATTTGTATTCACGTCGTATCAAAATTCATCATAGTGTCCGACAAAAAAGTAATAATATTAAATTGTTTATATCATAAGTTCGTCCGCTCGCGACACTGTTTTCCAGATCGAGAAAGCATCCGCCTCTAGGAATATTTTGTTGTAAGTTTGACATAATCTATTAATGGGCTCAAAGAGTATTTTGATATACTGACAGAGCAGAGAGATGCATAGCTTTATACAAAATACGGAGTATTTATTCCCATAGTCAGAATCGTCTAGATGCGACACGTCCGTATTCAATATCTATGCACAAGACGAATGCGCCGACGTTCGTAAATTAATTACGAAAAATATTCGAGCGCTGCAGCGAGCGGAGGCCGTCAAAGGGTTAACCCGGGGCCGGCGTTTATTCCTTGGGGCTAAACCTTCGTCAAACAGATCCGCGACCGCTTGGGGTCGCTCGGACCCCAACTCAATGCCTTTGTCTATAATTGCGAGAACAGTTGTAAAAAACATTTCTATGACGAAGAAAATTTAGACAGCAAAATTACTAGCGACGTTAACCATAGTCGTGTTAGTTGGCTACTAAGGTGTCAGCCTATACATTTTCTAATGGTTCGTAGTCGCTAAAAAAAATAAAAATACAATGTAAACTGTAAATTAACACAAAAAAAAAAAAAATATTACACACATGTATTTTATACACATTACTAAAGTATCCGTGATCATTCCCTGTAAAATAAAACATTTAATTAACCCTGTGATCTCGATTATTATTCGTAAAGACGATATATCAAAATTCATAATTTCTTACGATTTACAAGAAAAAATTGTTAACTTTACGTGATATTTTTTTTTATACGATTCTTGTAATAGGTACAACAGCTGATCGACGAGTCATAAACGGCTTGGCCGGGTCGCGGCGGGCGTCTTATCGGCCACGGATTTTACGCAAACGCGGCCAAGGTTACGCGCCGCTTATAAGATAGGTAATTAACACCAGCGCTTTAAAAATTATTATATATATTTCTTTGAAAGAATTATGTTTGCATTTTTTTTTTATTATAGGGTACATACATGCCCCGTTTAGTCCTGGGGAATGGTCTGGGGATATCCTGTATCTTTATATATTTAATTATCTTCACATCTATATAACGGCTTTGATTAAATATTGTGTATTGTGTGTAATATTGTGTTTGTCTCTCGTTTTACTAGTAACTGCCCATATGCAAGAGTAATTGCTCCCAAAACATACAGAGAGTGTAATGTGTATAATAAACTTTCTATAATAATGAGATTGACATATTCAGTTGTATTATGAAAGTTTAGGTGTCAAATATCTAAATGTTTGCATGTTCCATATCCTCTTTACCTATTGTAAAAAGTATATGTTAATTATTTTGTTTTGTTTAATTTTGGTTTTTTCGCGAATATTCTTATTCCACACTATTTATATTTTTAACAGTGCAAATAATTAAAGGTTAACATTGTAATATCTAATGTATGTTTTCTGTGTATATACTGACTGTTTATTTGCCAAATAAATAAAATAACAAAAATTAAAAAAAATATGCATGTACGCATATACTTAAGTTAGTAATATGTATTTAATACATATATCTACTTGTGTAATATGTCAATATTTAATCCACATTTTTTTTTTATCTCAGCGGAAATATAGTAAATTCTAATCGACCAATTAAAGATCGTTAGTACGGGCAATGTTTAGTTAGGTATAGTTGTGAAGTATGCTAGGTAATTCATTATCATATTAATAAAATAATTATATTAACGATTATCTATTATTAAAATATCGACTAACATATTAAAATAAAATAATCGTTTTGATTTAGAAATTAATTGATGATACGAGTACTTTAAGTGAATACTTAAGTTGGTTATTTTTTTATATCACCCCTATAAAAAAAATTCTGCAATGTAATTTCTTATTAGCAGAATCTAAAATCATAATAATAAAATTTTAACAAATTAAAAACAACAGTTTGGGACAAAAAATATGTTGAAACATTGAGATTTGTAGGTAGGATGCTTATGTGTGCCTGCAATTTATGACAAGTTTAGGGTTTCTTGAAGAATTGTCGTTTCTATATTTGAATATAGTAATTATATTTAATTTGAATAATTATATTTATTGATATTGTTTTAATAACAGATAATAGTCTAAAATAAATTAAATGACACAATTCTTAGTAACGTTGAAACATTTCGATAATTTAAAATTCATTTTTTATAAAGCGTTGAGCATTAAAGTACTACTGAAATATTTTGGTTTAAATAACAGGTTTAAAAAAATGCATTTTGAACTCACATCTGTCACACCTTTCGTATAAAGTACCTATTACTAAAGTGTCAGTAAATCATCAGAACATACATCAGAAGTGAAAAATCGTCAAGCAAGTCTTTCTCGGTGGGAACAATACAAAAATTCAGTAAATATTATTTTTTATGTGTATTTGACATAACCACTTTAACATTTCATTTGCATTCATTACTTTATTTATAATAGTGTGCATCAAAAATAAAGGCTATTATAAGAATTTCATAATCTGGACCATTACAGCCTCCGATCGCCGCATCGTAGCCGATCTACTTTCCTCCTCCGTCATCTTTTATCCGAGCTTCCATGTGCAGCGAGATGCCTCTAACGCCTCAGCAAGCATCGGAATTAAAATAATTGCGTACGAGGTTTTGCCGGACGAACGTTCCACAAATTTTTAAAAATCCTTTTGAGCACAGTTCATAATTATTATATGTTTATTATTATTTTGTGAATTCATTAACTTTAATGTTATAACGTTACAGTAAAACATATTCGAATTTAACTATTTTGTCTCGTAACAGGGAAGCGTTTAATATGATTTAAAGTCAAGTAAAATTCACAGAATAATAAATTCATAGTAAAAAAACAGCTTTTATTGAAGTGTTTGCGAATGCGTGTACAAAAATTTTTGTCTGTGCTGTTTTGACCGTTGAGGAGTTCTTCGTCTGGAGACAGTCCTGGGCGTAGAACCAGGTCATGCTTACCACAAAAGTGCATTGTCATCGGAATTGAACCAGCATGTCAAATCTCAACTCCGTGGGATAGGGGAAGTGGTTCTAATTCAGGTCGCAAGATTTTACCCAAACGGTCTAACATTGCAAGTTCATTAAAAGCTTGTAAAAAAACTAAAGAGTGCCTGGTGCTAGCGAACATTTTACTTTAAAAAATAAAAACCTATCAAATGGTTACTATAAATATATAAATTTGAATGATTATGGGGTAGGTAGGGTCTCCCAATTATTTCATTTCTCGCGAGTCTCAGGGCTTAGATGACAAACTACTTATCAACCGGTGAGGGTTATAGGGGTGGGTAAAATATATATTTGTAATAAATCCCTGGCCCCTAAGGGAGGATATAAAGACAGGTTTATTAATTTGGTAGGTTTTCGGATATAGATTTGTAAAATGTAATTTTAACTATAAAATAATCTATTAAAGTTAAATGCGTTGAAGGAAAATTGGTAAAAAGATCTTTTTTTTTTATTTATAAACAAACATATAATTTATATTTGATTGTTCGCTAAACCTTTGCGCGTATTTTTGAATGCTCTAATTTTAGTTCAAATTTCAGTGATAGTTCAAAACGTGAGTTTGTTAAATTATCCTATAGCATCCCGTATTATTAATAAATTAAAAATACCCTAGGTAAACTTTATGCGTAAGTTATTACTTTCACTAATAATATCTGTACTTTACGGATATTTGAAAAGTACTTTATATTAAAAGTCTCCATCCATCCGTTGTATGTGTGAATTCTTCATCTGTGTAATTTCGTTGTATGTGTGGAGGTCTGGCATTAATGAATCGCTTGTTTAATTAATTAGTCAAGAAAGGGTTTGGTAAGGAAGGAGATCGGGCGAAAGGGATGCTCACACACGCACGATCTATCTATTTATGGATATAGATTTTGGTATCTATCTTAACAATATTGATTTGAACACATTAGGTCTCTTGAGCAAAAAAGATTGTCGGCCGTAGTAAAGAAAATAATAGCAAAATATACAACGGTGTTGCCAGTATATTTGCATAATCGACGAAGAGTGTTATCTCTAAGAAATATTAAAAAAAAAAAATAACTCCAAAATGGTTAAAAATCGAACAAACATTGAGAGATTTTTTTTGCTTCAAATGACCCCGTTCTACCATCTCCTTAAGTTTTATTCACTAATTACTGGTCAACCTGTATAAATCAGTGACAAAACCGGTAAAATCGGTGACAAAATCAGTACAATAGCAAAACTTGTATTGTATTTAATAAATAAATATAACATATACTTACCTACTAGATTATGTTCAGATAATCTTGTTGTTATTAAATACAGGGTGTATTTATATTCACTGATGTCCTTTTAGGTGGCTGAGCTATATCAACGTTCAAACATTAATTAGCAAAAAATATTGGACACATGTTTCCCACTTACGAGAACAATGAATTAGAAATTTATTGAAAATCGTTTAAATGTTTGAGAACCGTGTTGAACGCATGGATTGAAGTCGGGCAGTGACCTCGCTCCCGCGCTGCTCGCGAAGCTCCGAAGAAAAACAAAGTTTTTTAATTATGTAATTATAATAATATGAATTTTTTCGAAATGATTTTTTTTCTAAATTAGATCAACCCCTAAAAGGTCATCGGTGAATATAAATACATTCTGTATATGATTTTAATTAAAATATAAAATCGAATATTGCTTATGGTTTGCTTATGGTTTGAAAATGAGTTTCGGTCGCTTTACGAGGAATACTCCTGGATAAAGGGACGGCTATACAAATTAGTATGGGGTGTGTGAGCCCAACACGTCAATTCCTTAATTTAGGCACAATTCCTTTGATTAATTTGTTTGGACCACCCGCGAACAGCCCTGCGCTGACAGATTTAATTACTTCTACACAAGGAGTGTGTTTTGTGTAGAATTAATGGCATGCAGATCGTGAATACAATGTAGTTTGTGCGTTGGAAGAACATTGTTTAAACACTTCAGCTGCGGCGTAATTTCCGTACTTTGATTACCGTTTATAATTGTAATGTAATGTAAAATTAGTATCAGAACAGGTATTCTATTGTAAAATAGTTTTCTTAACTGCTGGATCAGAAGAAACGGCCCAATTCCTTGACCTGCTAGGTCTCCAGACTTAACTACCTTAGGCTTCTACGATTGAGGACGAGCAAAGGAAATGCTGTATGAATCGTGGTTCACATTTCGAAAATATATGAAAAATCATTTAATAATTATTTACATTGTTAAACATTATTTTATTTCGGTTTAATAATTAACGGGTTACAAACCTGGTAAATCTCAACATAACTTCTTACATCAATTTGTATTATTTTGATCGCGTTTAGAAATTATTATTTTTTATTTTGGGATACACTTATCGAAAGGGCACGAAACGGAGACAATTTTAAATATATTTGAACATTTAAGGTATTTATGACGCGATCTAAAAAGAATAATTATTTCATAAAAAAATTTAAACGCATGTTTAGGTCACCAATAATATTTTTTGTTTAAAAAACACGCATTACGGTTTATAAAAAAAATATTTGACAGTGATGGTTCCTTTAAGTTACTTATAGTTATCATTTTACACTGTATTTTTGGGAAAATTACAAAAAAAATCAAAAATGCTAATATCACGAAAACCATGATTCATTGTATGAGGGTATATGTGGTCAAATAGGTTCCAAATGACCTCTTCCGTCATTTCGTAAAAACTTTCTACCGCACTACCAAACAACCTGTATAACATAAACTATAAATTTAGGTATTTTTTTTAAAAAGCTCAACGCAATTAAATTTAATTCAATCAAATAAATCTCAATTAAAATTAGCTGATCGTAATACGGGTAATACCCTGTTAGGTATGTTGGGTTGTGGTAAGTATGCTAAGTAATTCATTATTATTCTACGAAAGAACGAAGTTCGGAAAATTTTCTGGATTTTCAATTTTTCTGTTATGAGTACCAAAGTAAGTACCAAATTTTCCGGTTTTACCTAGAATTCGATTTTTTTACCTTGATATGACATCACACTCGATTTATTTTGCATACTCGTGTGAGTCTATTAATAATTTTGAGAGCAAAATGAAGAATGCAGATGCTCCGACGGGTGATCTTCCCAGCGCATCATCTCACAGATTCAAAATAACAACTAGCCACGTCTCACTCGCACTCATCCTCCGGAGAGGTCTCGCTCGCGCGCGCGCACAAAGGCTCGTAAAGATCCTGTTTATCATTAGACGAATCATTTGCTATTATAATCTGCAGCGTACTTCATTGATGTCGACCTGCCTGCGTTGCGTTTGACGTTGCCGATAATCACAAGGTTAAGCTGACAGATCCACCCGACAGGTCCACCCGACAGGTCAACCCGACAGGTCAACCCAACAGGTCAACAGGACAGGTCAACCCGATAGGCCGAAAACAAAATATCAGCAAATCAAAAGTCGACTACGTTTCCCAATATAAAAAATACTTTCCGACCGTGGTAAAATACGGGGGTAAAAAATACTTCTCGACCATGGTAAAATGGGTGGGTAATAAATAAGTGGGTAAAAAATACTTCCCGACCGCGGTAAAATGGGTGGGTAATAAATACGTGGGTAAAAAATACTTCCCGATCGTTAATCTCGACAACGCTAAAGAATAAATCTTTGATAGTGTTTAATTTTTTATTTTTAATAACGTTTAATCAAATCAAAATGTTAAGTATGACTTTATGTCTAACTCTTCGAACGTTAAATAAAAAAATACTGCAAGAGATTTAGTATGTTATCGCTATTAAAATGATACTGAAAAATCATTTTTAATATGTATATATATAATACTCGCCCAAGCTACTGAGATTGTTTTTCGTTGATGTGAACCCAAAAACTGTGATGATATTAAACCTTAAGAGAGTTGTTGTTAAATGTCAACTGACAAAGCTGTAAGTTAAAAAAATGCTTAAATAAATAAATTAAGGGCCGATCTGTTATTTATCGAATCTCTTAAGGAACTTTTAACTGTAAAACATGTTGGCAAAAGTGATTTGAATGTACGAGCCGAACCATAAAAGACACGGTATTAAAAACGTATCGACCTGCATGGTTCAATAAAATAAATATGAAATTGTAAATTATTTCGGTAGCATAGTTTATTTTATTTATATGGGTACCTATTCAATATTTTTTAGTTTCAATTTGATGTTTCGTTTTAACTAAATGTGTTTACTTATTAATCGTTTTAATTAGCGATTCTATGTCGTTATATTCGCACAATTATAACTGCATAATATGGGTAATGGATGGGTTATCATTTATCTATTGCGGACGACATTCGATAGGTGAAATTAGTGTTTAAATTTATCATTACGATATTATTTTGTAACAATAAAATTAAATGATCATCTGTATATTGCGTTTCAGTTTACCATTAGCGTTTGTCTTAATTTGTGTTTTATTGAATGAAAATTCAAACAAATTGTATATTCAATTCATTCTGTTAGTTTATTCTATAAAAAGGTCGACAATATTCGATGTTACTGTTCTAATAAACGAAAATACGAGATTATTATGGGTAAGTATCCTTTTTAAATGGGAACGTGCCTTCTATCGCTCGGTTCCCTATACTTACCATCGATTAGTAAATAATTACTTTATGTAGGTTTATCTATATATGTCAATATGTGTAGGTACTTCGCCTATACTTCTTGGCTTCAGAGCGGCGCTTTGCAAATGACAGTTTGTAATTTACTCCCAGCACGAAAGTGCAGCAGCGGGCAATTATCGTTGTATTGTGGGGAAACTTTAAAACTCTGGATACATAACGACGACGCGCGGAAAAAATAATTTTTAACTCAGACTAGGATCTCGTGAATTACACGAGACTTGGTTTAAGGCAACAGCAAAAAATCTTAAACACCTAGATACTAATAAAAACTCTTGGCGCTTACACTAAAATTCAAATATTGAACAATTCATAATCAAAGTGGAGTATAAATTGTTTTGAAAACGAGAAAAAAATCCCGTAGACAGATTTTGTTGCGCTTACAGTTCGATTCTGGTTAAAGTTAAACGAGTCTTGTAACCTTAACAGACTTCGGTTACCGTTACTAAAGTTTTTGGTAGGCTCAGCCAACGTTTGGTACGCCTGACTGAACGCCGGTACACATACCTACATAAACTGCTTTGTAAGCGATTCGGTAGAGAACAAAATGGCGGTATAAAAGCGCGAGGCGTGTTTGCGAGTCCACTACTGATTCTATACAATACAATCTACAAGATTGTTTGGTACAGGTAAAAGAAAGTTTGCTTAGGTTTATCGATCTAGAGAGATTGGTTTGTACAGTTCATCAAACAGATTGTATACACTATAATATACTTCGGTTGGGCCTACTAAAATTATGATTTTACTGAACTTTCGGTTAACTCAGAGCTCGTTATTTTTTTTCAGTGTACAAATAATCTCGTAACTACTAGTTCAATGTGATCATAATTAATTACAGACATCAGTAATAGACTTGTTATTGCACGCATTTCTAAATAACGTAAATTATCTTATATTATTCTAAAATATTCGTTTTTTTAATTTATTATCTTTTATTTTAACAATAGTTATATAAACAGATTATTTAAAAAATTGGCGGAAAGATAAATTATTGCTATATTATGTTAAAGTGTGGCACGTGAAAGTGAAATAACAAAAAATATTTACTTTTACTAAATGTATGTTTCCATACTACCACTCAAATAGTGGAAAGACAGCGGGCTTT
Source organism: Neomicropteryx cornuta (assembly GCA_020383195.1). Taxonomy (NCBI): domain Eukaryota; kingdom Metazoa; phylum Arthropoda; class Insecta; order Lepidoptera; family Micropterigidae; genus Neomicropteryx; species Neomicropteryx cornuta. The sequence continues at coordinate 2,239,581 of JAHKQU010000030.1, forward strand.
GTTAAAGAAGGTTTGCCTTTCTAGATGGAAATAGATCATAATAGAGGGAAGATTGGGGCCTTTCCAAGAGGTATAAAGAGCATGCCTTGCTATAGTAAATATTGGGTGCCTTCCTAGAGGGAAAGAGATCATCACCGAATATAGCGTGCCTAATAGAGATGGAAAGATCACGCCTTGCTAGAGGTAAGATAGGGTGCCTTCAGAGAATGAGATTATACTTTTTTATTACATTAAAACATTAGATACAGTTAAGCCAGCGGTTTTACACAAACTTATTTACACATGCACGAATACACACTTCCACTTACATACGTATTTGCTTATTTATACATATTTATTCCCAACCTTTTTAATTAAGGTTTTTTTTTTAATTATAATCATTTGTTGGTTTTTTCCTATCGCTAGAGACAAAGAAAACCATAGAAATTTACTTTTATCTGTTCTGGAAAAAGTATATTTATAAACACTTTCTTTATTTACTCGTGTTTACAGTGGGAGTTCTATATTTTACTTAAGAACTATCAAATGAATACTTACACTTGCTTGCTACACTTACTAAGCTCGAGATCTTTTAAGTTTTTTTAACTATGTAAAGCTCGGATTTTCATTAATTGGATATATTAAAAACTCGAAATTATAAATTGACGTTCCTAACTTGAAATAATCACACTACTTTGATGACACGTTCCTCGAGCAAAGATTCCTTTGTCGGGGCGACAAAAGCGATGGAAAGTGATAAAATTTAATAGTCCTAAAGTGGTCACACTTTGAAGGAGCCGACAAAGCCAGATCTCATTCGGCCTGAAGATCTCTTGGGTGTCCGTCCGCCCACCGCAGCATCTCCGTCGCCATTTAATACCTCCGTCCTGCTTCTAGTATTTACTACTCCTAATAATCTACAATATATAGGTTGTAAAAATGTAGAAAGATTAATTACGAAATGGTTCGTGGGAATCATTAATATACCTACTGGAGAAAGAAAGGGAAGAAATGCAAAACTGTGAAAAATAAAATAATATAAAGAAAGATACATTATTGGATAAACAGCCCATAAATGGTGTAACTAGCCATATGTAATAATCTTCTTTTAGTCGCCTAAAAATTAAAAAAATTGGTAATTTTCAATTCAACATTTTTGAAATATTGGCATTGACACCGTGTTCCAAGACCATTCCCGGTAAAACAAACAGCTGATAGGTCCTGCGATTTCCAGTGTTATTTGTTAAAACTATATAAAAAATGTCTTTGTGTGAATGGTTAACTGTCGTTGTACGACGTAACGGCGTCAAGGTTATTATCGATTGGTGCCGTATCAAAATTCGCGCGTTGACCGAATTGACATCATCTGCTAATTAATTTCTTACTTGTAAGAGTTTACACAATTACCCCCTTAAGTTTTCGAAAATGGTTTTAGGACATCCTGTATACCTACCTTTTTTTGCGAATCAATTATTAGATATATGATTATTTATGAATAATGCCTATTTAGAGTAAGTGTTCTATTCTCGCTGTTGTAAATGCAACGACTTTTAGGCGTAATTATGAAAATGTAGGTGGCCTTAGTTGGCGATCCCTGGCCGTAAGAAAGGCACTTAGCAATTCAACACAGTAGTAACTGTCACAATAAACAACAATTTGGCGGATTGCGGGGCGGATTTCTTCGCCGAAAATCTAACAATACGAAAGATTCGACGCGGTTTTAAAGTCATTTACGATTGGGCGCCGAACAAAAAACGTTTGAAACAACGTTATTAGGTTATAGTTATAAATATACAATATGTTGTTATTATAAATATATTATTATGTATACAATATTACTAATATTGTAATACATCTTATAATTACATTTAGTCTTTTAATATTTAATTAATTTTATTTATGCAAAATTCAAAATTATTACGAGTATAAAACTGCAAAACGGCACTTACCTAGTTGAGGACTTGACTGCCTTGCGAGAGTGTAAGAAATTGTATAAAAAAATGCGAAAATAATTCATTCCCAAATTTATTAACTTTTAACACATTTAATAATATTAATTGTATATTGGATATTTTATTAAATAAATAAATTATCAAAGTCTGGTGTAAAGTCTTTTTGCTCTTTCGCCAGCTAGCTCGCGCTCAGCCAAGGCCGGTCAATAACCCGGAGTGGCACGGCGTCTAGATCCGACGAACTTATGACAAGAACGATTTAATATTATCGCGTAAAGTTTACATTTTTTCCGGAAGCTAATAAGGTTAATTAGGTGATTTTTTTATCGGGCATGGTCTTGGAACACAGTGTATATAAATACATACAACTCTATCCACACACATACGCACACATATACTTTAACGTAACACGACATCGGTATTTTTTTTGTTGGCAATCTATATTGATAGTTACAACTTTTCCGGCAAATTGGCCTTGCGATTTCAAACATCATTTGTATAGGCGTCATATCATGGCGTTCATCATGGTAACCGAGAAAAAAAATGATGATACGTGATGATAATCAACCATTTTTGTAATGCACCCGCAGTTCGGGGCTATTGAACGCGGCGATTTCAAGGCTACAATATCGATTGCCGCCCGTCACGCTTTGAAAAAATTATAAATTTGGTAATTTATGTGTAATAGGGAACAAAAACACTCCCTTTAGTATTTGGGAATGGTCTTGAGACACCGTATTTGTAAAAATATTTTATATCTTAGATTCAATATGAATTACAACATAAAGTATTTAGGTTAGATCATTAAATTTTTGCACGGTTTAGTCAGAGGCGAATCAAACATTACACAGTCGTTGTAAGATACGATACTGTGTTTACTAATTAGGTTTATGTGTGTATAGTAAAATGATAATATAGTTGCGTGTTATGTAATAAAATTGGACGCTTACTCGTTTTCGATCGGGGTTCTCTAGGTCCGTCCACCGTGACCTTGATTGCCTTGTTGTAGGTGGTCACTTGGGGCGGTGACGTCGAGACCGTTATGGTCAAGGTGAACGACTTTCCTGAAACAAATAAATAAATATATACACAACTTAAATACGCTTCTGGTACAGTGAAAATTCGGAAACTGCAAACTAACGAATCCAATGCAAAATGTACAGCTTAGAATCGAACCACCGCAAGTTCTGAAAAGTTAACAAGTTCTCGATTAAGGTGCCTATATACCTGAATGCTATAAAAATGCTTGTTTTACAGGTTTTCAAAGACATTAGGAGAGATATCTACAAGAGATTTGAGTAATCTAGTTTATTTGCATTAAAGATAATTTATAATTCTAGGAAATTACCAAAGGAAATTTCTTTAAACATCATGCAAAAAGTATGAAAAAAAATAAAAGCATCATGTTTTTAAAATAGTATTTTTGAAGTTACCGTCTTATGAAACCAGAAACATCACATGTCTTTTTTTTATGAACCCAAACCAATACATGCGAAATAGCATTAAATAATATTAACTATTTAAAACAATCTAAAACTATCTAATACAAAGAAAAAGAGTTTGCATGGATTTTATCACCAAACTTTTATCACCCACTGGTTCTGGAATGATACTTGCTTCAATTTTTTACGGGTTCTTTTTTTATTTTGATAATTAGTATGAATATAATATAAATATTATTTGTTATATGAATGCTCATGAAATAATCATATTATAAGGTGTTAAATTTTAATAATTGTGTAAGTTATATATTATCATATAATAAGTCTATGTAGGAGTATTTAAGAGTAGTGTTTCACATTCGCTTCTTGAAAACGTCATAAGGCAATTGTAAATGATGCGCTTGAAAAAATCGTGTCGCACTGGAACGTTGTCTACCGAAGAACAAAAGGTGTATATTTTTGGAACAATGAATGTATAGTGCCGGTGGTCGAAGGCTGTATTCATACGTGACTGTATTTTATTGTCTATTCCTAGTATGGTATTTATGTTCTATAATTGTGTGACGTCCTGAGTCCCCATGAAAGTATGTCATAATAGTTTCATATACAATTACCTTACGTGTAATACTTAGATGGATAGATTACTTTTCAACGAAAATTATTTTCGAACGAAAGATATTTTCTAGTAATACATTAATATGAACAGGAAAATGTACATAATTTGAAAATAGAACTGAAAAGATCAAATTAATAAAACGTAGTGTGTAGTATGAAGTACTCATATGTGTATAGTGTGCGGTGGCATGGAAATGTTTGGGTTTGTGGGTATGTGTGTGTGTGTATATAATAAATAATAAATAATTTAAAAATAATAATATATATTTATTAAAAAAAAATATATTCGATATAATTTTAACTTATATCTTTATACTAATTATAACTCACATTTTCATTATAAGTGCGTGGTTAGTATTACCTCGGGGTGATATCAAATATGTGAGTATTTCTGGTATTCCTGTACGGAAATCGGAAGGGGATAATTCCAATCAAGTACGAGCTATCGGATTTCTGGTTAATGACATAGAAAAACCATATCCGTGAGAGTACGCCCAAATTCAAGTGTGGCCATCTTTTAATCATTTAAGTCCCTCAGTGTGTTAAAAACCTGGAAATGTTCGGATATTAAGGTGTTTAACAATAAATGAATTCTATATTACCTTGACCATATTTGTGCATACTCTAAGGTGCTTCTAACAAATTCGTTATAAACTGTTATAATAGAATCTGTTTGAAATGCTTTTTAAACTTTAAGTACAATATCTTTTTATAGTTTAATTTACTGTCAAGGGTCACGCCTAAATAGCACATGCTATCCATGCCCTCAATCAAAATATTATGATTCATTTCATATGAAAAGCAATGCTCTCTATATTGATTTCTCTCTCTAGCCCCGTGACTTCCAAAACCACACACCCTTCCTTGTTGACAGTATGGTAATCCTTCAAAGTTGTAAACATTACCTCCATTGCATGTGAATGTGAACAGCTGTATTGTCTACCTCGCAAATAAACAGCGCTTGCTCGAGGCAATGCCTTTCAAACACGCAAACTTATGTAGTATATTTTCTGTACATTTGTGGTAAATGTGAAACGAAAGTGTAAAATGTAAAAATAGAACCATTTAAAAATCTCCAAAAATAAGTGAAACCCTTCAGTACCTACAGGAAATCAAATGTTATGCCTCATTATTCAGATTCAATTTTAATGTAATTTACTTATTACTTTTAACCCGCTAAGTACCTTTTAATATAATTTTTTAAGTTACCTAAACAAGGTACATAACCTTGAAAGTTAAAGTTTGAATTCGACGTCTTGGCTAATCCCGAAAATTTTAATATTTAAATTTCGTTATTTTCTTAAGGTCTCGAACCTACAAAATTTTAAACAACTTCCGGCCGTTGCTATTTTTATCCGCTATTTTTGAAATCCTCGTTTTAAAAAGCGCTACTATCGGTCACGCGCGCAAGCATACTATTGTGAGGCGGACATTCGTGGCAAGCGCGAGCGGATACGATATTATAAGCATGAAATCTAATTTCTACTGTGACTTTAGGATTTTTTTACTAAGGAATGGTAAAGATTATGTCAAACTCGTTTTGTTTTTGATAATCTATATGAAATTTACTTCTAATATATGGTAAAATTTCTCTTATAAATATCAATTATTAAAAATTTAAAAAACCCACGACCCAAACGGGTCAACAGATTTTCAAAATGTTAAACTCTGTTTATTTGTGTCGAAAGTTAAAAATAGCAGTCGTCATAAAATACGAAAAATTGTTCAAATCCAACTATTATAACTTTTTAAATGTCTAAGATATAAAACTTTGAAAGCGGTCATTTTTAACCCGAACAGAGGGGTCTAGTGTTTAAGGGATAAACCGATTTTATTTATTTTGTTCTTAGTTATGATTCAAGAAAATCTCTTCAGCCGCTTGTGTATCAGGAATTTTTAATTTTTTTAATAATTTATAGGACAGGGGGCCCAGGGAATAGCCCCCCCCCCCCATGAAATAGCCGATTTCGGAAATACAAGTATTACAAAACCGAACATTTATTTAAAGTATATTTTTTAAAATTCATGCGTTTTTTTGTTGTCGTTTGTCCAGTAGATTTTCATTTTATATAAAATAATCATAGGTTTTATTTATTTACTTTGTAGGTACAGTAAAAATTATTTTGTATTTGCGTTTTGTTTCGTTGATATTAAACGCTTTGATTAAAAAAATGATGTGTTTTTTCAGGTTGATAAAAATGAAGGCAATGTGTTAGCGAAAGTGCGAATAGAGCAAAGAGTGAAGTGTGAAAGTTTCCCCTAAAGTTCGCCACTCGGTGCCAGTCACGAGCCGACGAATGTCCAGACAAAACGCCCGCCCGCCCGCCCCCGCCCGCCCCCGCCCAGCTTAGTCGCAATCGTTTCAAACTTTCACTTACAACTTTGAGCGTTCTCACTCAAATTATGAAGGGCTGATTCAACTGCCTTTTCGTGAGCGAGAGCGTTTAAAGCAATAAAATGTAAACCAAACAAATTCATGTTTTTCAACCGAAAATCAACCACAAAAATAATTATTGTGTAAATTTTTCAATCTATATAAAAAATGTTTTATAGAGTAGTTGGGTACATACCGAAACGAGTATAAATATGGTTATATATAATCCATTTTGGAAAATTAAGTGCATGAAGTGTGTGGACTTTTTAGTAGTTTTTAAATGTGTACAATATTCTTTGTTTTGTAATTAATTAATTTCTTTCGTTAATAATAATTTCTTATATCTATAAAGTTATGTAATCCGTTTTTGTCCTCCCTATTACAGCTTCTGTTATATAATAAACTTTTTATTTATGTTCCAAGAATATACTTATTTAGAAATTTATTAATCAAAATCATGTCCCCTTCATGATTTATGTATGGTAATGTAAACACAAATACGTCCTGAAAGAAACCCTAGTTTCAGTTTAGATGTAAGTCAGATTAAGATTCATTCAGTTCATCTATATATGATTTAGATTCATTCAGTTTAGATGTATTTTTTCAGATTCAGATTGACTTACTTTAGTTTTAGTATACATTCTGATTCATTCAGTTTAGGTATTCAATTCAGGCTGTATTTAAATTCACTGACGTCCTTTTAGGTCCTAAAACGGTATCATGAAAAAAAAATCATATTAAAATAATTATATTTTTTTCGAAAACTTGCGTAGGACGTCCTTCGCAAATCGTGTTCGGAGGGTCGCTGACCAGCCTGCGCCATGCGTTCTCTTTTTCAATATTTTTTGCTGATTAAGGTTTTATTCTTCATTCGTATGGCTAATGTTGACAGGGACGCACTATTGGGCGCAGTTCCGACTGCCTTATTATTGTTTTCATGATTCTAGGCCGTTCATTACAGGCAAACAACATTTTGCAAGTTTGTAACTGAATGGGTGTTTATTTTTTGTGTGGCTTGTTACTTAACTCAGTCGATAGTGTGGCGAAAATGACCTGGCCAGATTCGACCCACTGGGGATTTGATTCCAGGACCTATGGATGTTTGATTATTGATATAGATCAACCCTATAAAAGGACATCAGTAAATTTAAATACATCCTGTATATAACTTCTCACTTGAAATAAAAACACGAATCGAGCATTCCCCATTGTGAACAAACGCGCATCAGAATCCTCGCAAAAAGCGTAGGTTTATAGACGGGAGCGGAGGACACGGCGTGGAGTGACCGCATCAAATCTCCCGGTAATCGAACCCATCGCGGGACGCCGCCCATCACTCTAATTGCTGTTCGGAGCTTTTTTAAAAGTCCCGGCTAGGGCGGCTAGGGCGGGCGGCCGGGAGATGGCCGCTGAATATTGGAAATGCTCGATGAGCCTCCCTCAGGGCTGCGCGTTCCACCGGAAAAATGTTATTAACTGACGAAAGATTTTCATTTTAGATTCCTGCGTTCGATACAATGCCAAACTTTCATTACAATGACTGAATACGATTATTTATAAATTAAACGGCGCGGCGATACATTGGTTGATCTATGCCAACGATCAAACATTAATCAGAAAAATATTTTGGAAATATGTCTTCCGATTACGAGAAAAACCGTTCAAATATTCGAGAACGTTATATTGGACCACCTGGGCACGGAGGGGACGGGCGCGGTACTGAATACTGACTGGCTGTGCCCGACCTTGGCCACACTTTTTTATTTTTATGAAAAGAATTGCTATGACCTCGATCATATACAATTATTTTGGGCCCTACTGAACTAGGCCGAATGTGCCTGTGCTAGAGTCAAGGGTGGTGGTGAATTTAATATTTAAGTTTTGTTTTTTCAGGAAACCTGTTAAGTTGTATAGTCAAGCTCTTAAAATGACAGTAGTGATTTTAAATAACGCTCTGTATAATGCACGGATTGTCCTAGAATTGATCGAAATATCAAAGACACCTTTTGAAACCTGGTTTAACGAAATACCACATATATAACTAAATAATATTAATGACTAATTAGAGTGTATATGTCAATACTAAAACTTTTAAGCGGTTGTAGGTTCTAGTATTACCCATTTTAACCACCGGTACAATTTGTTCCTAAGTTATAATAACGGTCTAAATAAATTATACCAAACAGGTTTCAGTGTACCTATTAGTCGACTTTTGCAAAACATTTCAGACGCTAAACCACAATCACATTCTAGAAAGCTTTAAAGAAAAGTAGGAACAAAACGATAACTTTACTCTACTTACTTTACTTTACTTTACTTTAACTTTACTTTGATTGGCAGTGTTGAAATTGTCAATTCAAAGGCAAACTCATTCGAATCGGAATCCCACAAGGTTCAATATTATTGTATAACATATTTTACTAATAGCCCATAACATACTATAAGGATTTTACCCACAAAATAATATTCCAATTCCAAGAAATTTCCAATTTTCATTATTTGGCCATCACTATTACAGAGTTGTAAATGATATTCGAACCACAATTTCATGTATCTAATTCTAATCTAATCGAACGTGTAAAACAGGGATTCCTTGGGGTCTATATCTTCCACTTTGGGTCGGAATCGGTTTCCCAGGGGTCGACATAAACTAAAACTGATTTTGGGGGCCGACCCATTTGGGTAAAAATCGACCCATATTAATCAACACAAGTTTTGATTTGAAACTTTCAAGATTGTTGCGTGTACCAACTTGTTATAGGTATGACTAATATTTTAGTAAGTAGTATCATTGTTGTACTTTTAAAAAACTCAACAAGTCAATAAGCGCGGACAAGTTCGTACAAGATGAAAATATTAATATTAATTAATAATTATTAGTTACACTTGATATTTACTGAATTTTATGTCATGTATTTTGTTAAATTTTGATGAGAAAATGATATCAAGTTCACTCACTTAACCAACCACTAGGGATAGGATTTTTAAAGTAATTTGGCAATGGGGTCTGAGGTATGAGTTTATTTTAGAAAAGGGGTCTCTCAGTCACTCAGTCACAGGTCACATAGTTTGGGAATCCCTCGTGTAAATACTTGCATCGCTTGACATATGTCATATCTAAAGTATAACAATAATATCTATTCATAAGTAAAAGCATATATATATATATGTATTTTTGCTATATTATATTATAATAATATACCATAAATTCAAATTATGTAAGTGAGTTTTAAATCAAAAACAATATAATTGTTCGTTCTTCGACCTGAAACATTTGATAATCTACAACACATAAAGCCTACCTTAGTACGGGTGCTACCTAGTTAGGTTAATTTTGAAAATATGTTTGTGTAATTTAAAAATCAATGAATAAATTATTTTTATAATATGGTAATTAGATTTTTTGCTTTTTTATGTAGTAGTCTGGAATAAGTAATAGCTTTCCCAGCAAAAAGGATATGATTTATTACTTTTTTTTTAACCGATACAAAAGATATTTATTTTAATTGATAATATTATTTCCTGAATATAAGAGAAACATGTTAGCGTGGCACGTTTTATTTGGCGTTTCCTATCTTTTCGGATTGTGGGCGAAATATAGAAGCGCAGCTATAAATTTCCAACCGCCACAAAGCCTACGAAATTAACCGCAAATCATGTGAAGATATTGATAGCCGACCGGCCGCAGAGGAGCTTGAACAAAATGGAGTCGCGTACTAAAGGGTTAACTGACAGCGCATTGATTTAAAAGTCGAACAGCCTCAAAAAGAGCAAAAGAGAGGTTGCTATGGGTGTGAGGGAGAAGGGCGGCCGACCCAGGCCTCAGACCGGAGGCCTTCAACAAACGCGGTACTTATCAATAATAAACGATCGAATTGGCAGATTTTAAAAAAATGCAGGTATCATTAGGGCTCGTGGTATCGTAGTCTAATTTTATTGTTAAGGATTTAGACTTTTGATACAGCGGTCGAAGAATCAAATCAGCACATTTTATTTATTTATTAATTTATTCATTTATTCATTCATTTATTCACAACAATAAATGATAAAAGAAATTAAATTATTATAATATAGACAAATTAAACAGCAGTCATTTGATGGCGGATAAAGATCCGTCGTTAACGTGTGGTAAGGATAAGATGAGGATAGAGTTCAGACAGGGTCACCAAATAGTTTATTAAAGTTACTAAACAGTTTCTGACTCAGTAGGAATACAAATAGAATTTAAAGGACTTGTATGTTAGCTGTCTAGGAAGGTGTTCCGTCTTCGATTATGAAAACTAAACCATGATAAAGGAATTTAACTTTAAATAAATAACTCGTCTCGAGACGGTCTCAAAAATGCTTACTTAGCATTTTTCCAAACGAAGCAAATGCCTGTGTCTTTCAACAAGATAATTGCAAAACTAATTAAGTCTAGTTGCTTTTGACGTGAATACAAAACTTCCAGTTAAACTGGACATGAGAACTGTGTATCTTGAGATACTAACTCGTGGCGGCGACATACCACAATCTCCCCTCACTATAATACAAGTAAATTTAGCTTAGTTAGTAGCTATTTATGATCTATGTAGGTTAAAGAAGTTAAGCGAATATACGATAAGAAATTTTTATTTCCAAAATAAAAACATAAACAATGTCCTACAACCTTTTACTTAAACATTAAGGGGTGTTTTTATTCACTATCATTTTGAATAAAAAATACTAAAATAATTTATAGATACATTTGATTATTTCTTTTTCGAAATAGTGTGAATTACCGCTATAACGTCCGCGCAAGATTCTAAGCGTGACATTCTCATTTCATTATAATTACGTAAAGTTTACAAATGAATTTCCCTGAAATCATCTTGAGATTTCACATACTTTCTACACAATTATTACTGAAAACTGCAACACCAATAAACTGGATTTTTTAAAAATTAACGATACACGATTTTTAAAGCTAATATATCCCAGAATTAAATAAAAAAACATGTCAATTGAGAAGACAATTTAAAACGAAAATCGGGTCAATAAACCTGTCCATCCTCATGATTTATTATTTAGTCTAAACGGGTGGTTATTTAGTAACCACCCGTTTAGCACTAGGTTGATAACGTAGTGAGTGTACCAGGGTGCGTCGATATTTGAGACAGAGGGACATAAGAATGCAGTTCAGTATAACAACATGTGCGTAAATAGGTATATGTATATTTTATAGATTCTTCATGAATCTCTTTTATTATTTTTCAATCCTATTATTATACCCGGAATAAAAGAAGTATAAAAGCGAAAAACTCGTAATGAATATTTAATTATATCTGTATTCAATACATTATGCTTGTTCTTAAATATAAAAATATAATTTAGTAAAAAAATAATATATAAACACATAAATAAAATATGATTATATACCGTATCGCAAGACCATTCCCGATTTAAAATTCAGTTAATTATCCCTGCGATTTTAAATATGATTTGTAACTTTACGTGATAATATTAAACCGTTGCTGTTATATATGTTGTTGTTTTTTTTATGTAACTTCTTACTCGTAATAGGAAACATAAACACGACATTAGGTCTTCATGTATGATCACGGAACATCCCTTATGTGTAACTTTAAGCCTTTTTATAAATTTTAGCTTGCGTGTTTCCCTATTAATAATTTTCCTGTTTAATTTCTGTTCATTAGTTTAATTTCTAATTGGATTACCAAAATACGTACTTGTAGTACCAGCATGCGTAGTGGTGATACGTACTTTTTCTAAATGTTTTTAAAAAAAGTAATAGTTTAGTAAAACCCCTAGGTAGGTAATTTGGCAAGCATTTGTCGGAAAATCGAGTTCACATTATGTGAATAATTACCGTCATTTTTCACGGCGACTGTGAATTCTGTGGCTATAAATCAGCGAACTCCTAGTGAAAATAGTACAGGATGATTTCGAGAGAAAAAATAAAACATTTTTTAGAGAGGACGCGACCAACGCAACTTGACACAACCGGTTCGAAGTGGGTATGAATTTTGGACAAATTAGTGTATCGCAACCTAATTCAGATTTATTTCGTGAAGATATATGGTGTTTCGGAAGTCGAAGTTCTGGAGTCAGGCGAAACGCGAAGATCTCGGAATGCGTAAACATGTTCGAATTTGCGCAGATCAAATATTACTTAATGCGCAGATTTCGTAGACACTCTATCTCTGTTCAAAAGCTAAGATGTTATAAAATATTTTCCCTAAAATTTCTCTATGGATGCTTGCGTATTCGACTATTCCATTGAAGTGACGTAATTCCTTACCTTAAACTAAGGTGTTAATTTCCTTCACACAGTCAGGGCCGATGATGAGATATCTCGTCATTGATACCTGAATTCATGACAGGCATACACTAATAGTCGTTTTTTTTCAGTTTAGTTCGGTTTTGACGTATGATTGTTTGTGTGAAAAGTGCGCTACTGAATTGAAAGTGTTTTTGATAGATTTGGAGGTAAATAGTTCGAGTTTTATTTACAAAAGCTTTTCATAATTTTTTACTTATTATTTGCTAATAATAAGAAACTAAAAAACGGGTGGCGGCCCAACGTGCGATATTTCATTCGGTCAACGTCTTTCGCCAGTTGGTGTAGTCCGCGCGTTTTACACGCGGAGCGGAATGTGTTGGTCACCTAAGGAAATTCGAAGGTTTCCTACTAAGGGAGTATGCCAATGTTAAAGTAAATTTAAGGGTTAGAAATCGAATGCTACTTCGGCCAAGGTTAGGGCTGTGTTCACTCGAGGAACGAGTCTGTATATGAATGTAAGTGATATTTATAATATTAAGTGCAGCAACTGTGTGGGTTATTGTTTGTCTTAAGGCTAGAAAACCCTATGATAAACCCTTTAACCCCTTAAAACCTTAATAAACCCTTTTCAAAACTAATTTATCCTTTCCATTTTCATCTTAGCTATAGTATTATTATTTTCAACGAGTCTAGAAGCATCCGTGCATTATTAACGAGAATTAAATCTAAAATTCGGGTTCAAAGTCCTCCTGGAGGACAGTTTCTCTATAGAGTCTATCTTAGCATCCGAGTTATGTAATTAGTTAGGTACCGATCGAGGAATCGACATCCTCCAAGCCGTCTTACAATAGTAAGGGACTTAGCAAGTTCCTCAACATTCTTAGGCTATTTTCGAGGGTTCTGCGCAGATTTACAAATAATGTAAACTTTTTATTAATTCGTATTAATTTTTACTATCATTATTTTTAGTTACAAATAAAATTGCTGGTGAAAGAAGACAGCAAATGTTGCTGCTAAATAAAGATTTCTCATTACGAAAAAAATAATAAAGAACTTTATAGAAGTTACTAATGTAATACCTCTATGTTCATAGCATATTCTTATAATAATACATCCATACCGTCGGCTTCTACATAATTAGATTCTCAAAAGGACATTCTCTAATGGGTACAAATCACTACCACCTATTATATCACTTTTCTATTCATATATCATCATGTATATTTTTTTTCGACGGCACGGCAATGAGCTACCCTTTTTGTAACATTATTATTATAATTAATTTAATGTATATTATCTTTAATATCTTTTATCTACCTATTTTTATTTAAAACTATTTAAGAGTGCCATACAGTCGTAATATAAGGTTTTTTGCAATTTTCATGAAGGATTTCTCTAAAAGTGACGATGATTACAAAGGTAAAATAAATTGAATTAAATACACTGAACCTTTGTCTAGTTCAATGCCTGATTTTTTTTGTAATTTTATTCTGTATACTGAGTAAGAGAAAAATATCGTACCGTATTTATATTTATATTTAAAGATTTTTTTTTTGATGGTAGAAAAAAAACGGAGTAAATTTCAATTCCCGATAACTTTTTTTTACATGTATTTAAATGGTTCAATATAGAACATTTTGTGATTATACGCATTGGGAAGGGTGCACGCAAATTTTCTTCGCACCAGTGTCAAAATCTACCGTGACGAACAATAGAGTAGGACACCACGATAAATGTCTTCATTGCCCAATTTCCATTTTTTAAACATGACTGTATGCCCCATAATGTATAAATTATAATTTTAAAAAAATCCGTATTTAGTTTATTAGTCTATTAAAATTTGATCTATTTTAAAGTTACTTTGCATTTACATTACTGGCATGTTGGATTGTTGTTGTGCTACATGGCATTTGTTTTTATTGAGTATTTTCCCATTCTATATAAAAATAAAATAATATAAACAATTTAAAATATTAATTTTACGAAAAAACAATAATCTAAACAAACCCATAAAAGGTATTATTTTATTTTTGAAAGTAAATAAAATAATTTCTATAGTCATATTAGCTATCGTATTATAGTTGCCTTAAAAAAAATATTACGTATATTTTCAGCAGATCTTAAAGGCAGTTTCTGAGAATAACTTCTGTTACCGTAATTTTCATTCCGAGCATGTAAGTTGTACCATTAAAAAAAAAGATATTTATAGTCTCAAGCTATCGGCGCACAGAGCCGATATTTATGCAAAACCCTGGTGCTAAATATTTCATTTGTGTGTCGACGGGACTTCACTCGGAATTTATGGTGTGTGTCGCTTAGGAGACTCCCCAAAATGGCGTCCTTGGGGAGAGGTAGGCATGAGGACGGCACTTAGGGGTGGATCGACTCTTAAGACACGAGGATCCAAATGAAAGATGGGATAATGTGTCTAGTATTTAAATGCCACTTGAAGATGTTGACGTGACAGCCTAATGGAAGATTTTAGACGAATTTCACTTCACTTCCTGGAAAGCCTCGTTCATTTGGAAAGGTTTCTTTTATAGATAAGTGGGTTTTTGTTTAACTATTTAAAAGAAAAAAGATTCCTACCGACGTACGCTGAAAAAAATATTTTAGCAAAACGTTTGGTTGTTTAAAAATTTGCACACACAACAAGAAATTTGCTAATCGAACATAAGTGTAAGCAAATCGCCTAGTTGTACGTACAGACTGATTATTGTTATATATTTTTTTGGTTAGATTTACCATATTTCTCGCTATGGCAACAAGAGAGGTAGTTAAAAAATATTTTGCTATGATTACAAAATAATATGGCACCGTGAATGAACAGTTGACGAAATAAACCGACGTTACCTAAAATTTGGTAGCAGCAACCATAATATTTTATTGTATTCACTTGTTACCATTTTATTTTGCCGTGATTCTAATCAAAATGTCGATGTGAATGAATAGCCGATCGTGAAATACAAATATTGTAGCGACAGTTAGATATTATGTTAAAGACAACCAAAAATTATGGTACTACACTGCAATATCTTAGATAATTATGATCTTTGCAACTATATACTTGCAACCATGTAAGTTTAGCGACAATCGATGTGTAATTACAACAAAAATTAATGTTATATTATATAGTGATAGCGATCATTTTTGTTGATATAGATCAACAATACTTTATGGCTGCCAATACCATATTTTTGCTGCCATGAACAACGTTCGAAAAAAATTAATATCTTAATCTTTAAAGAAGAATTTTTGACTTTCGGCTTTTGACCTTCAGAACATAATTATAACAGGTTGCAAAACGTCTTTTACCATGACAGCTGCGAAATGCCAAAGTTGTAAGAAATTCCCCTAAGCGAATTATCCTTCATCATAGATCTACATACTAATGTAACAGGATTTATAATCTTCCTTCAGCGTCGCGGCCCCGGTTAGAATAGAATAGCAACAACGCATCGTGGTAAAATACTATAAGCACACAAAAAATCACACACGCACATGTTGTGTGTTACACATATACTTAAAGGTAATATTAAGGATGCTTTGGCTATGAAAATAAGGTTTTCAAAACGTTTTTAGTTGGCGTTTATACCCAGCCCCGGATCTAGTAGGGGCAAGGGGGGCAAACCGGGGCGGCAAATTAAAGAAGGGACGCAAAATTCATATGTAGCACTTAATAAGTAGCTTTGCTTGTACGTTTAAAACATTTAATTATGTTGATACGCCACTGGATGTAACATACCTAAAGTAATATGGGACCAGCCTATATTGTGCAAAAAAAAAATCGAAGTCGCACTACGGTTTCTTATTGTGAACATACATAAAAAAGAAAGTCCTCCTTGATTTCAAGTTGTGTATAAGCTAAACCTACGCAAAGACCTAATCAAAGCTACTCGTTTGACGTGAAGTAATAACGGGTCGATAGTCGATACAATCGAGATCTGTCGCTTGTCACCCACAGGCGCGTCGCTGGAAGTGCGGACACGGCACGGATACGGACGCCCCTGGACGTGTGGGCCTCGTAGGGCGGGGGCGGGCGACTGGCGAATGGTCGCCTCGCCTCGCCTGCCAGTGTTTCATTTATCTTGCTAAGATAATTGCCGGTTGAATGAAAGGGGTTTACTATATTCAAAGCGCGCTGGGGTCATTCGTTGTCTCTGTCTTTTGTTCTCATTAGGCCGGGCGGGCTGAGCTCGACTTGCGTTATCTGTCGTTTCAATCTATGGTCTTTGAATAGTACCTATACTGTATCTAATGCGCCATAAGTACGTATGCAGGCGCGGATATAGGGTTTCGCTCAGGGGGCGGCAATTTATGTGTGATTTTCCCAATCTTCCGGAAAATTATATCAATTTGTATATAAGTAATACTTATCTTTAAGGCGCTGAAACGACCGAAAATAAACAACTCTTATTGAAAAAGTTAAAAAGAATCCTAGCGCGCCTCAAATAAGGTTTACATTTCAACAGCATCAAATTATCGCTTACATTTAACGATTCAACCAAAGTTTATTTAAATTATATCTACTAATTCGAAAATATGATACAATAATTCCCTTAAAAAATAGTATGAACGGTAAATATTGATAATATTATTAACATATTAATTATTTAGATTTTTAAATTTTAGAGGTAACTTTTCATTTTTTTTTCTATCGAGAAAATTTTCCTTTAACGTCTCTTGGAATAGTTTTCTCAGAAATATAGTCAAATATGACATATCGCAATTAGTTGCATAGATAGATTTTGCTGAAAATGATTTACAAATTGTTCAATTGGATCATTTTGGCCTCAGTTGGTCAAAATAAAGCACTTTGGTCGTGTCTCAGGGCGGGGGTAATTGCACCCATTGATCACCCCCTCTCCTCCCCCCTGTGTCCGCGCCTGTAAGTATGTATTTGAATTAAACACAAATACGTCATTTATTGAAGGAAAACTGTCACCACATATTTTTTCTAGGCAGTGATTGGATCTAAAGCCACGCGCTCATTCGGCGAAAGTCGGCGCGCCCAGCTATCACGTTGATTTTCTTCCTATATAAATAGGCGTGCGGAAACATTGTTGAATTTATAATCCAACCATCAAATTAATTTCATTGGATTTCTGCGCCTTAAGTGTGAGTATTTCTGCACGTTAGTACCTACCTTATAATATTATAAATGCTTTATGGTACGCTCTGGTAAGTTTTAAAAAAAAAAAAAAATATTTAGAAAACAAAATGTTTAAAAAAGTAATTGGGCATATATTTATTTATTTAAATATATTTTCGACTTTATCGTACAATATCAGACCAAACCTAAAACAATTTACAGCTAAAATCTAAAATAGGCCGATAACGAGAGATAATTTTCTAGTAAATTGCGACTCTTGCTTTAATCCTGAAATTCATCCCCGAGATGCTGAAGACTGTACAAATCATGTGAGTTCGTTTTAGGGTGCAACTGAAACAAACTTTCGACACGGCATCACTCCAACAGAAGTCCTCCCGTTCAGTCGCTTGTATCGAGGGCTTAGTGGAACAACTTTTAAATGGAATTGTGTTCGTGTTAACTGTCCAACTAGAATGGACGCATCTAACTAGATCTAATGTGTTCTCAGTCTCGTTGGTAAAGCGACTTTATATATATATATATATATATATATATATATATATAAAAAACAAATATAAAATAATTTCGTTCATTGTTGTAGGTTAAATTTGTTTTACTTTAATTTAATTAGTACTCAAATAAATTTGTTATTTACCATAAAAAAACCTTTACAGATAGTTATATGATTCTCTCTTACATTTTATTTTAATCCAAACCAATACGTACTTATAAAATAGCATAAAAACAATTATTGTCTATACAAAACTGGGGCGATACTGCTTGAATTTTGTTACACGTTTGTTTTTATTTTATTTTTTTATACTAATTTTAAGTTAATAATTTATTAAATGGTCAAGTGTATTTTGTAGTCAAGTGTATTTATTATCGATAACGAATATAGCTACGATCTTATTTTGACTTCGTAGAAATTGTGATTTATTACTGAGTGGATTGCTGTTTTCATTTTCTGAATGAATTGCAGTCCTTCAGCCAATTTTGCTGTATTATATAAGATTTCATATAATTACAAAGTATCTTCTAATTTATCTTGGATAATAATTTATCTTGGTAACTCAAAAAATTGCGAGGCAACTTTAGAATTTCAAACAAGGACAACTATGTCAAGTAATACGGTTATTACTGTAGTTTTCACTTGGCCTATGCTGTGAACTTCGTGGTCAGTTTGTGTGTCGCCAACATTAGGAATGCTCACAGATTTTTTTGACTTCTGTCCGTTTTTGTCTAGATCTTTGAAGATTCCTGTAAGGTATAGTAGAAATTTCAATGCTCAAGAATAAGGTTAACCAAAACCTTAAATCTATTTTACGCTTTTAGGCAAATTTATTTTATTTATTTATTCAATATGGTACAATAAGAAGTTACAACAATAAATGATATAATAACACTGAACAAGGAATTAAATTAATATAATATAGACAAATTAAACACCAGTCATTTATTGTTGTTCTGAAGTAACATGGCTACTCTAACTAGGTTAAGAAAACTTGTTCTAAGAGCGGCCAGAAGAAAGTTGCAGAAAAAATACAATACTTATTACGTACGCGAGACGTTACTATTAACAAAGGGGATCATAGGATAAATATCATCAATACATATAATAAATAGTGCATAATATTATATACATATATATATTACATACAATATACATTTATTAAATATATAATTCTAATAATTGTGTTACCTATGATTTATAGGCTAAATATACAGAAAAAACTAAACATAAAGAAAATATATAAAATTACTTATAGTCTATATATGTTACCTTTTCTATTGCAACATACTGCTCACCATCTTTACAAATGCTTAGCTTCAAAATATTACCACAAAAAGATAAATACCGTCGACTTCATTGCTAACCCTCTTCGGACTGATCGGACAATCGCTTGAGGATGCTACGTATGATTATCTCCGATACGTCGAAATACAACACACGGTTTGCAACAATCCGTGAATTTAATATGTTTATAATCCCGAATATATCTATATATTAATAGGTGATGAGAAAAAATGGAACACCTTTTTAACCATATTACGCGCACGGAGGAGTGTGAGATTTAGCATAATAAACGTTTATATAAAGGAGTGCAGAAAGCTATTATATAAAATAAAACGTTCATACGATTGACAGAATGAGCTGTGAATTTTATGTGATTTCAAATGTTCCTTTCTCAATCTTAACGTAGTAATGTCACGCAAAAATAATTATTATTGCCATCTTATACTTCTTGCGGTATAATGGCGGTCGAATTTCGACTACTGAGCGATCACTAGTTTGAATAAAAACGCATGTAACACAGTAATTATCATTGTAAATTTCAAAAAATTATTGTGGATTGTTTTTTTTTTTAATTTTTCGAAAATTTCAGAATCATTGAACAAATGTGTAACAAAACTTACAGAAAATGTAAAATTTGTCCGAGCTCTTTTAGGAATTTTTGTTGCTCGTCTAACCGGACCTTTAGACCACGTGGTCCATTAGCTAGTGCCCGCTTCTTTCGCCGTGTGACGGGAAGAGATCTCGACGATGGAGACTTTTCTTACGTTAAAATATTTTTTTTTATTAACTTTTTATTTATGGCCGGATTCCTAAATAATTTTGATAAATTTAAATAATATACCTTCTAGTCATCATATTTTTTAAAACACTTACAATTACGATATGTGTAAATTATCATAAATTTATTTATTTTAATGTGCAGTAATTTTAAGTTTGGTGTGTAGAATAACGCCATAAAAGGATGTGCATGAGAAAAAGTTAACCCTGTATACTCTAAGCATCACATACAATTTCGTTATGTCGTAAATGAATAATTATCTTTGAGTATATTTATAGAATAATAATAAAGAATAATAATATCATGTAATATAAAGACGGTACAAAATATAATATTAAATAATTGAGATTTTTTTATAATAAAAATTAATTGTATAAAATATCAAATTTTATAAATATTAGAAAAAACATTTTTCTATAAATATTACAAAAGGTCTTTAAAATATTTAGGTATACCAGAAAATCCAGTTAATAGTCCCTGCGATTTCAAATATGATTTGTTAACACTGATTCTGCATCATAAATTGTCAGTGATATTTTATATTAAATTATGAAATATTTCAAAATATAATAGACCTCTTATATTGACACATACTTGTATCTTTATGTTCATTATATATCAAGTTTAACCTTAAAGTATCGCGTATCGCGAATAAAATGACTTTCATAAATAGATAATATTATTTTCCTATAATTTTCCTATTTTCCTATTATTTTCCTATAATAGATACCCGTACGATATCTTTCTTGGAACATGCAATGCCTAATTAGGACGGACTATTTTAATCTGCATGTTTCTCAAAAAATCATAAACAAAAAGAAATATCTAATAAAATAAATTAATTAATAAACACAAAGTACGAACAACACGAAGTAATACATATGTAATAATATTAAGTGTATATTGGATATTTTAATAAATAATAATAAATAAATAATAATAATAATAAATAAAAGAATTATAAACAGCGAAATTGAACGATTTTACAGTTATTACTATACATAATATATGTTAAGCAAAAATAATTCCATGATTAACAGATTATTATCGTGCACATAATTTAATGAGTCATGCAATGAGTGTGTGAGAGTAGCGTGAATAATTGTGAGATATGTGAGCGTGTGAATGAAGTAAGAAAGTAGAATGTTGATATGTTAGGATGCGCACGTCGCAAAATAATATAGGTATTTAATGATTTCAGAAAGAAAAAGTGGTATAAAGTTCTGAGTAATAATATCACAGACAAACCTACTGAATTGTTTACGGTTAAGATAGAACAAATTCATGCTTTGGAACCTGAGTACCTGAATTGTATTAAGCACATGAATTAATATGTATACATTTTTAAATTGTATAAAATTAAAAAATAATACGCTTAATGTTTGACAATCGAATAAATGAGTCATAGCTGCGTAAGTTGCGCTATATCTGGCGTAATGTCAAAAGCGTAAGTGGGTTTGTGAGCAATTAGGTTTGCGGGTCGAACGAGGCGAGAGAACGAACCTAGGCCACAAGACGCGGGGCACCGCGGCGAAAACAGAGCGACCTCAGAGCGACCTCAGAGCGACCTCAGAGCGACCTCAGCGCGACCTCAGCGCGGGTCGGGTTGGCCACCCGCACGCGACCGCCGGCCGACCGGATATCGCCGACTCGACTGTCGGTTGAGATCTATTCGGTAACTTCCCGATAGCCGCCTACCGCGACCGCCGAATCGATTGTGGGTTACATACAAACGTTCTACTTAAGGTGAAGCCAAAGAATAAACAAATTTACACTCATTTAGACCCTGTTTTTAGGGCTGTCATTAATAAAATAAATATGTTTAGATACCTTGTTCTTATATCTTCGACATAGTAAAAACAATTTTTTTAAGTTTATTTCTATTTCTGAGAAATTTAATAAATGATAAACTGCTAATATTTTTTTTTAGTTGAATCGCTCTCTATAAAAGACTTTCATTTTCCTTTCAAATACTCTCTATAAAAGTATTTGAAAGGAAAATGAAGGTTCTAAAATATAGTACATTTAGTTGTTTTAATTTCTATATAATGAAGCTGTAATTAAATAAAAACCAATAATTGCTTTCTGACCGTGCAAAGATCAAAACCTAACGCCCTATAAAAATAAAGCACCGAATTTCAAGGTCAACTGTAAATATGCTTCGCCTTAAGGAAAAGCCATATCCATCGCTATTTTGAATGTTTAAAAATAAATAAATCACTTGAAGATCCTTAAGGTCCATCAAGGTCAAAATTAAATTATATAGGTACGTGTAAAGTATATATGCATATATAAAATAAAAAATACTACCACTACCACATAAGTACTAACAAATTATATTTTATTATATAATATATTTTAGGGAACTTAATTTATAAAACAGCAATACATAGTTATTCGTTTGAGCAATTACATGGTCCACTGTTTAACAATTGAATTGATAAGTAGATTCACCTAGAACTGATTACATAAAAAAAAAAGAAAATAAATGAGAACGGTAAATAAAATAGTTTAGTTTTTGCATATTTACACTTATAAAAATATGTATTAATTAGAATATGGGTTTTGTTAATGTTATTATGATAACCATAAATATTTAGGACTTTTACCTTTAATTAACTTGTATGAGACGAGTATATTCTACTTACCTTGTTTTTAAATAAATTGAAAATACAATTACTTATTATTATTTATATATATATATCATACAGTATTATATTTATTGTTATTATTATTATTTCAGTATTATTTTTAGTTTTATTTATATATTACATATTATTATTTATATTTTAAGTATTATTTATACAATTCAATTCAAATAATTGTAATTGTATGAAATAATATGTTTTTCTATGTATGTTGCGCAGTGTGACGGTTATGCTTATAGGAACGACGCTTTTAGTAAAGTCTACTTTAGTACGGGCATTGCCTAGTTAGGTAGTACTTTGCATTATATGTAATTGATGTTAAGTTACTGTCAAAAAATAAATAAAATAAATTAATTAAAAATGTATCATTTCGAAAGATTTCAATGTTTCATTATTATAATATCTTTTATGATATAATATGAAGGCTAATAACGGGAATAAATTCCTGTAACCATACTCCACCTGTTATATTACTGTTATATTCATTACTGTTATATTCATTCCACCATTACTATTATATTCATGACATATTCTGTGAAGAGCTGCGTTTTGAGCATAGTTTGTTTTTTTTATTCAATGAAAAAAGAGGTGTTGTATTCATTCGTTGGGGTTCTCTTAAGTGAATACTTTTATATTGTTAATAGTTAATGGTTAATTGTAACATATGTAATATATATTATTATCAATATTTGTTTTATTATTACCTTCATTCATAAACTATATTTAAACATACTAAAATCCTACGTAGTATATTTTTATCACTTTAAATCATTAAATATAAGAACGGGCGATATTCTACTTAGGCAAGATATTTTGTATTATAATAAGAAATAAATTAATTAATTATTAGTGTTAGCGTCTATACATACATTCATGAATGAGATGCTTTTATCTCCGTCCTTTGGCCGTCTGTTTTTTATTTTATTTGTATTTGTATTTTAATTCGAAAAATACAAATGCGAAAGAGTTTATTTTTTGTTTGTAGATTGATACCCGAGAAAAACAACCATAGTCGTTTAAATCACATCGAAAGGTTGTCAGATAATATGAATATTTAACATTAAAGTCAACATTTTTTTTGTATGAAACTGCCATATGAGAATAATATGTCATAGCGCTCATCATTAGGGCGCGATCACACTCGAATTTCAAACATATGACAGGGCAGATATTGGAAAGTTTTATTTTGCTGTTGTGCTATGGTTGTAATATAGTATGTAATACGTACCGTCTAGCAAAATACAGAATTTATTTAAGAATAATAAATCTGAATCCGTTCGTTCGCATATATTCTAAAGGCCAATAGCACACATAAGCACCTGCACAGGCATGCAAATTAGCATAGGAGCGACGGCGTCTGATCATTAAGGAGGCAATCTTATTTACATGTGTCATGCGGTCGGGGCGTTTGATTGAAATAGCAGCTCGACAGATCTTCATGCCCGTACTGACATGTGTACGAGGGCCCTTAATTACACACATATATTATGGCTCAAATGGCGATCGTTTAATATGTGTGTGTTCGTGTTGTCATATACGCATACATACGTACGCGTAGTGTTATGTCACAAAGCCATCGATGCTGGATCGGATATAGGCGGTATGCACAATGCTCGGATGTAACATCTAATATAATTAATGCAACTAGATATAATACGAGATTAGCGGTGGGCGTTAACGCGATAATCATATAACTGAGGTTACGTTATACGCGATTTCAAAATACCTTAATACTTAAATGGCTACAAAATTACTGCGTGCTGAACTCGTCACAGTTATTTATTGTCATGGCGTCGCTTGCAACGAGATTTCTGGGTCACTGGAGCTGGAGTCTGGCCGGACGGGGTAATAAATAATAGAGCGACTGAATGCACCACTCACTGTCCATCTGCGTAACTTGTAGAATTTGCAAAAATGGCTCTGTAGCATAACTGTGAGTAAAACGCGATTTCGCAACCGCTATGAGCCAGCTACAGTAACGCGGCAATTCGTTGCGCTAGATTGATTAATAGGGTGATTAAAATGATGTCGCCTTATAGCGATGTCGCGATTTATGTTTAATTTAAGTTAAAAGCGTAATAGCGTAATGCCGTTTACGCGTGATATTTTTAATTTTTATGTTTAAAAAATGCACTTTTCCAATTTGTGAAAGTTGCATTTTAAAGCGCGGATGGAAATAAGTCCCACGCGTGAAACCATTCAAGCTATGCATCATTTTGAAAAAGTACAGTAGCACCACGGGTGCTTGTTAGTGGTCACTTAGTAAGTTTGATCGAACAGACCCATTTGTTTAACGAGTACTTACGGTTGTAATATACGGAATGCTAAGCATTATTATCGTTATTATAAAATCTACTTGTACAAAATGAGTGACTACTTTGCCCAAGTGACATAATTTATAGAATAGTCTTGAGAAATGTTGCATAATTAACGTAATACGGTTTTTTTTTAATAAGGCGTATAAGTGCCCATGCAGGCGTTATTACCTTAAACAAAATGTCATGCATCCACGATTTTCGCCATAATATTTTCTGTATAAAAATAACGTTACTTAAATATTGTAAGATTCACAAAAGTCAGTACTTTTGTGCATCTTACAATATTTAAGTAACGTTATTTTTATACAGAAAATATTATGGCGGAAATCGTGGATGCATGACATTTTGTTTAAGGGTTGTTTGAGAATTGTGTTGTAATTGTATGGAAATGTCATGAGCTTTATTATCTCCTAGTGGTGGAAATAAAGTCTAGTTGACACAATTCACCAGTTTAATGTTTTTTTCTATTCTAACTAAAAGTTCAAATTCAAACTGTTCTAATAAATTATCATTATTTAAAGTCATATTTTTAAATAAATATTTTCTCTATTTTATAAGTAAAAAACATACATTAGGTGGACCTTTTTACCACATCTATCTTATATTCTATGGCGTAGCTAAATATTTCATTTTTCATTGAAACTGTATGTAATACTTTTACCTTTTTAACTGTTTTTATTTATATATAATATACTATATCAACCAACCATACTAGCCCGTACAACTTTATTCCAAAACAATAGTTAGGCCTAAAATATTTTAATTTGTTGCCTGAAAACATTAAAAAAATAACTGAGTTCAAACAATTTAAAGGTACATTGAAGAAATATATTACTCAGCAAAACATTTATAGCTTTAATGAATTTAAATAGTTCTCATTCGTGGTGGTCATGTCGAAAATATACTAATTTTAAATCGTTTTCATTAAATATTATCTACCTTTGTATTTTGTTTTTAATGTGTATTATTATTTACTTTCATACTGCTTTTATTCGATATACGAGTACTTAATCTAATCTATAGTTTTTTGATTTGATATGTTATTTGGTTTAGTGAAATAGGCGATATTTTAAAATAGTAAATAGCATAGTTTTTTTCTGTGTGATTTAATTAAATAGCTTCACTACCAATGTATTTTTGTCCCATCAGACTATAGTATGTTATAAATTATAATATATGCTTATCCTATGTATATTTTCGTATGTCTTTAGGTTTTTGGTTTATTTTATTTTATTTTTTTTTCGCTATTTTTATGTTTATTTTGCAAGATTTGATATGTTTACTTTAGTTTTATTTTTTTCTTTTTTCTTTTTGCTTTTACTGTTTATCTATACTACGTAGGATTGTCTTGTGTATTTAAATAGTGAGTTAATTTTTGTATATCTTATTTTAATGTAATTCCTATATACTTTATGTATCATGGAAATAAATTGGAATTGAAATTGAATTGAAATAAATGTCACTCACCTCTGCCGCTCCTGCCGACGAACCTCAAATCGTTAAACTTGGCTACTTGATTCTTCATCACCGCCGAAGAATTCCTAAGTTCAGCGCAGCAGTTCTCATCGTTACCAGCTCGGACCGTTACCATGGTGCCGTCGCCGACGTCACCCAGCGCCACGACCTTGAAGGCCACGGGCAGGGTCTTATTCGACCTCCAATGCGGCGGTAGCACGGTACACACGAAGTGCGGACTGCCTGTCCTGACCAGCTCGCCGGGATGCTCCGAGAGGAAGTCTCCGAGTGTCCTCTCCGCCAGGATGTCGGATGTCATCTTCGTGTAGGTCTCCTGCAGGAGCGTGCTGGCGCTGGTGTCCGGCGACGGGGCGCCGTTCGTGCCGGAGGTTCCGTTGTTGGCGCCGTTGGTGCTGGTTAGGTGCATTTTGGAGCCCAGCTTGGACCGCTGGGCGGTGCACATCGAAGTCATTTTGTTATATCTTCAATCACAAAACGTCTTGTTTTTAATGCAAAAAAACGCCGCATACTTCTTTGGTTAATCTTTATTTATTACCTGAATGTTTTATCGAAATCGTTTAATTATCCATGAATTATTGTTTTTTCTTTTATATGTATTTCTACAAATTTAAGGTTTTTATATTATTCACGAGATATATATTTAAAACTATTTCAATTCATTATTTCGTTATTATACTGAAAACACAATTAAACATATTTTATAATATAATTTACATTTTGTTAACTTTATGTATTGGCTTCTATTGATTTTTATTTTGATATTTATACTTAAAAATACCTCTTAATTGATATGGTAATTTGTAGATGTGGCTATTCTAGGTTTCTGCATTTTCAGAATAATCCCCGACTTTTTAGGAGTACTACACTATAAAATCATCAATTTTAATATATTTTTCTCGTATAATATACATAATCGAATTTATTTGGCAGCTAGTACGTTTGTATATCTTATTGGTAAATATATAATTGTGTTTTTTAAATAATTAAATAAAATCTTTAGACGTTATTTCTATTTCTAGATATGTTTAACGCGTTACCTAATACTATCATGTTGATATTAAGTTTATATCGATCAAAATTTTCAACGTAATTCAAGGTTAGAGTTAGCATTATTTTTCGTTTTTTTATGTCTAATTACATTACCTATTGTATCGACTTATACTAATGTTACCGGATAGGTACACTTTAACCATAAAATCTTCCACTATTGAGACCATAGTTAATTTTGGACAGCTTCAAATATGACTAGGCTTGTACTCTTTTTCCCGCCATAGGTATTAAACTTATAAGGCAAAAAATCCCAATTTCGACCAAACTTGACTTGTAAGAAGTTTTTCGTTAGGCATGTACTTTTAATGAGCGAAATCTATAGCGACAACATAGTATTGTATGCATGGCGGGACATTTTAGTTAAAATAAAATGCAGAATATTAGCAGCATTGTAATTTAATTTAGCTACCACATGTTTAATATTTCATTGTATTTTTTATTTACTATTCTTTTTTAATTGCTATCTCTCATGTTATTGAGCTCACTGTTACTTTTTTAGTTTTAGTTTTCAATTTTTTATTTGTAAAGATGTTAGTCTCCTAAAGAAATATAAATAAATAAATGAATATAAAGATTATCTAACTAGAAGTGAATGTTGTATAGGTCAATACTAAACAATTGTGTACTAGTTATGATGACAGCAAATATTGATAAAAATAATAATGAAAAACTAAGTATTTTAGGTGCGAATAATAATTAAGGCATTTTTTTAACAGCGGTCTAATAAAATGTTTTAGTTACTTTCATTATTCATTTCAAAGTTCATCTTTAAGCTTTAAATTCACTTCATATTATTTATTTGAATTATTTAGAAAGGTATTTATAGGTCGTATATTGTCGTGTGAATGGCGCAGAACTATAGTCGTAGACTTAAATTCAGCATACTAAGTTTCTATCGATTCTATCAATGCTTTTTAGTGTTGAATGATCACACAGTCGATGCAAAATACATAATTAATAAAGGTATTTTTAGTACCGTCTACATAGGTAACGTAGATTTGAATGATAAATAAATAAAATTCCTTTTCCCCAAATTATGCTTTGAAATATATCATTCCATTTGAGTAAGTCATAAATAACGCTATGGACCCACGTGGGCGCCTGCGCGTAAAAAAAGGACCTGCCCGCGCGTCAGCTGTCAAACGCGATCAGCTGATCGCCACGAAAAGTGACAAATGACGTCACAACGTCGTCCTGGCCCTTTTTTTCAGCCGCCCGCCTTGAATGGAGGGGCGAGTCGCGCGACGGCGGCGGGCAAAAATGGCCCCAGCGTCGCTAGTTTTTAGGGGTCGATTTTGCCGGCGAGTAGTTCGCGTATTTTTTCGAAGCTCCGCGTCGCGCCCCCATTGATAAGTTCGGCGTAGTATTTTCGGTTGTTTTGTTTTTTTTTTTGCCTTTCTCGACACAGGAACTTTCGCTTTTAGCCGAAGCTCGTTTGTTTCAGGTCGAGCTGTTTGTTTTAAGTTAAATTTGAATACGTCAAATTTAACTTAAATTATTTAGTCTGAAGTGGTTATGCATAGTTTTTTTTTATATAGGACTTGTAGGAAGTATTTCTAGTGAGACCAGAGAAATAATTACATTAGAACAGCTTGCATTATACTGAAAAAATAGCGGTACGACTTTATAGTAAGCATCATAACCAATCACGGCTGAAAGCCTGAAAACTGAAAAGAGAAAGCAGAGCACTTGCCACTGTTTCAATTTCACCTCAGAAAGGGACATCTAAATTTGAATTGAATATTAGTTGGTAATGTTTGAAATCAGTAACATACTTCTAGCTCGTAATACACTGCAAGATCTTATCTAGGACTCTTCCTAAAAGTGTAAGTAGCACTAAAAGTATACAAAAGTGTAAGCGGCACTAAAACTGCTTAAAAGTAGAAGTGTCATAATAACTTTCTAAAGGTGTAAATGTCACTAAAACCTAAAAGTATAAGTGGAACGAAAGCTTGAGCTTGATTCTTTGTTGTAGTTCCTTGCCAGTGCCGCTATAAGTTTAAATCTCTCTGCTCCCCGATCATCAAGTATTTGTTGGTAAGTTGATTCAGAATCATGATCACGATACCTATTAAAAATGAACTGTTTAAACAACCCTAGCTACACGAATCGATAAAAAGTGGCTGCATGATATAGTTTCGCATAAATTATGAGCGTCCGAACAAAATACTGAAGTAATCACATTTTTAAACAATAATGTTATATATCTTAAAATATGTTTTTAACATACGGAATTATTTTAATCGGCCTGTCTTAGGGTATAAAGTTTAAAACTAGAACGTGGGCTAAATTCCCCAGGAAAATATTTGTTAGGTTTATAAAATACAACAATCAAAGATAAAGATTTATCAGATATAAAGACAACCACCCATAAAATAATATTATTAATAGTAATTTGACTTAGGTTTTAAAAATTTAATATTATTTTCTATAAATTTTGTTAAAAGAATTTACAAGCTACGAGTGAATATAATTTGTGTGTAGGTACGTTAAATGTAGTAAAATTTACTGGTAACACTATATTTTACGTAGTCTTTATTTTTAACCTAATTTTCGTAATATAAAATAATAAAAAAACTGCAATAACCAATTATAGTCAATAATATAAAACTATAAAATGCTTTTGACTGGTAAAAACAACTCTTAAAATCGTATTATAATTTTCATAAAATAACATCTAATAACGAATAAATCGACCTCAATTTAAGCTTATATATCAAAGAAATATTTAGAAAAATTAATACTATGTTTTCTTATCAATTTATTAATGAAATAATAAGAAATCAGATAAATATTAAATTTTAATTATGTAATTATTTTTCTTGTACCAGTTAAATTTCAAAGATGGTTGCGTACTCTTAAACAAACTAACTACAAATACTCATAATATTGCTCCTATAAATGTTATTATTCGAATAAAATATTCACAGACACGTCTATTCGCCAAAATGTTAAATTCATACATTTCACATTTAAAATTAACAACGAAAGCATTCCTTTATGCATTTATGTGGATAGAGGTGTTGTATAACATAAATGCATTAACTATATAAATATAACCTAACCTACCCCAAAATATAAACATTCACTCAAATACAAACAAAACCCATTAAAACCCCAACAGTCATACCTATTTTGTATTATGATTGTCAAACCAAACTTAACCATTACTTTTTACGGAGTTAATTTGTAAAAAATCGCACATGGTCATATCATTTTTAACGCGTCATTACCACCATCTCCCCTGACTACCACAGGCACATTTTGCCTCATAGATTAGGGCCTAAAATAATTGTATATGACGTGGGTCAGAGCAGTTATTTAAAAACAAAAGATTTTAAGCTTCAAGAATAATCTCAAATAGAAAAAGGTTTACCTTTTATTGTGTGCCTTTCATTGTGTTCATACGCCATTTCTAGTTACGGAACCCTATGCAAATAATACCTATCTTGATCAGTACCTACCACGTTATTGGTCGAATATAATATGTTTTTTCGTTTATACGTTCAAACGAAATATTCCACAAATAACTCATTGTTGTCACAATGTCCTTTAAGGCCCAAAAGATATACAATAAATGTATTATTTAATTAGACATTTTGAATCTTTCTTTTAAATAATTATACTGAAATGATTAACCGTTAAATGTATTTTTGAAAATTTTATAAAATTTGTATGATATTATAGAAAATAGATATAGATTAATCTAATAAGAGAGCTGTTGCCCACCAACAAATTGTATTGCATTTTTTCTACCTATTCTAAACTAAATAAAAATAAACAAACGTAGAAAACTGTGCTCAGTTAGGCATATAATATTATATATTATTAGGTATTCTTTTTAAAACGGCATTAAAGTACAATAAAATTTAAAAACCTAACATTATCTAACTTTTTATATACTTTTTGAAATCTATTTTAGAATAACGCATTGTTTTTTATTTTTGTTGTAATTAGCTGTTTTGTAAAACTGTTGATTTCTTTAATAAATTATTAAAAAAGAAACTCACATACACGTTCACGTCACATTAATACTGTCTCGCGGGCTGTAAATTGCACGCTTATGTAAATCGATTGTGTCAAACGCCTTTTCTACATTGATGTCTACGTACGCGCGCGTGCTACCGTGCAACGAGAGCGCGTTTGCCGCCCAAACAATGCGTTCGGATGAGCAGCGACACCGCACCCGCCCAGCGCATGCATTGACGCATGGGCGTCCGAATACTGACTGCGAAGTACGAACCCTAATCAACTTGCGTACGTTTAAAACGGCCGAGAGGGATGTACTCCGACCCGCTCGTATCTAGCTAAATGTACGGTTAACTAGTTCGTGCCTGCGATGCCTATTGCCAAAGGTACAATGCAGACGGACGCCCCTGCAATGTTACAACGCACAAATTATACAAACATACACTAAAAGTATGCAATTAAAACTTAATACTATTTATTTGATTATTTATTACATAAACGTACTCTAGAGGTATTCACCTGTGGTTAACTGGTTTGGCATGTGGTTTAATAAGGTTTACGGTGAGTAGATGATTAATTTCGCGCACTCTAAAAGTCCGTGGGTACTGAAAACTGTTTTTTTTTTCTGAAAATTTTATCTTATTTCGTCTTAATGTTTTTTTTTGTTCATATAAAAGTTTTCATCAAATGCTAGCTAAAGAAATACCATGCTGGAAATTTTACGTAGTTAAGTTTTTGAGGAGAACTGTTTTCTGGAAGATATAACTATGCACTCATATCATATTCGGTTGAGAGAGTTTAAGATAGTATGTTTAGTATCGATGGTATATAGAAGCATAAGGAGATGTTAGATAAGTGTGTTTTGAAGAATTTTTTTATGAATATGTTTTATTAATATGTAGTTAAATATTTTACCATTTTACGCATTTTCTAGATTTAAATACAAAAAATCATATAGATATTTTTTATTATTCTAACTGTGGCTACAGTGAAGCTAGTATAAATATATTAGTTCCTAAAGGATATTACCTACTTATTGTTGATTAATCAATAATTAAAGTAATTTAATAATAAAGTAATAATTAATTAAATACTTAAGGGAATATTTTGAAAATTCGGAATAACATGTTAATTACTTATCGTTTATGATTTATCGCAATAGGCAGAGAGGCATCTGTAAAGATGGTGAGTAGTGTATTACAATAGAAAAGCTAACATAATTAGTAGTTTTATATATATGTTTAGTTTTTTGTATATTTAGTATATAAATTACATGTAACAGAATTATCAGCTTTGTTTATTTAATAAATGTATATGTTGTATGTAATATATAGACAAAAATATGCAGTATTTATTGTATATAATATGTTTTGTATTTATGATATTTTTTATTAGTAACGTCTCACGTACGTAATAAGTATTTAATTTTTTCTGCAACCTTCTGTAGCCGCTCTTAGAACAGGTTTTTTTTAACCAAGTTAGAGTGGCCATGTTACTTCAAAATAGCAATAAATGACCGGTGTTTAATTTGTCTATATTATTATAATTTCATTTTTGTTCAGTGTTACTATATCATTTATTATTCTGACTTCCTATCGTACCATAATGAATAAATAAATATAAAATAAATTAGGTACATAAACTAAAATAGGGTCAATATTTTAATAAACTTTTCAACAACCTCCGACTTTGCAAAGCCATCTTGCATCATTTGCAATGGCTAATCTGTCAAAATCAAACGAGAGCTCAAAAAAAACAAATAAGTTATTTATATTTCTTTAAGACAAAAGTAATGATGTGAAATTAAAAATATGAAATATTTTAAGGTAAGTACATATCGTAAGTGCAATCATGTACCGTACATATGTTGGAAAATGCATAAGTAATTGAATAAAAGGATAGTATCATTTCAGCGAATTACTTTCTGTGAAAACGTTTTCATTTTCAATATTTTGATTTTAGAGTAGTATATTTTACATACTTCGATGTGCGTAATTTATTAAATGAATGATTATTTATGATATTTTAATCACACCATTTTAATCTCTAAGAAATACAGGTTGTCTCAAGACCATTTCCGAACACTTAAGGAGCGTGTGGTGTAACAAATGATATGAAAAATAGCGAAAAAAAAAACATTTTACGTAAAGTTTACATTTTTTTTTATATAGTTTCTTAACAAATTTCACTAGAAATCGTAGAGCCAATAAGCTGTTATTTTATCGGGATTGGTCATGGGAACACGGTGTATGAATTATCATTAAAACTATGTAGTGATTAAATTATGTAAAAGTCTACCTCCCCTATTCCAACAATATTGTGTCTTAAATAACACATGGCAATAAGATAAATATTATTGTTTTGTATGTTTGCGAATATGGACCACAAACAAAAGATTTTACTATAATAAGGACCCTTTGGGAGAGTGGTCGATGTGTTAAATTCTGTTTTAGCTAATGTTGGCATATTCTACTACCCAATATTTTTTTTTTTAGGTATATCTATGACTTAAGTCATTAATTATTTTGGGCCCTACTCAACTGGGCTAAAATGCTTGTGCTGGAGTCGGAAGAGATGGTGGTAATGAAGCGTTGGGTCGACGCCGTTCTCACATTAGTATCCTTCAATTAATTTCAATTTATTTTTATTTAAATCATTCAACTCAGCAGATTTAGCATATATGTTATGCTTAATTATACCAATATTTTTTTTTTTTTTTTTTTTTTTTATTTTATCCAAAAACAATATACATGAAATAGCACAAAACAATTTAAATAATAAAGCTAGTTACAAGTAATCTTAAACTATCCCATACAAAGCAAAATAGATAGGTGTGTGGATTTTATCACCCCACTAGACAAGGTCTGTTCTGGGGTGATACCTGCTTCAATTTTACACGTTTGCTTTACCTGGTTTTATATTTTTATTTTATTTTGATAAATAGTGTACGTACATAATATATATAACATCATATATGAGAAATAAATGCTCATGAAATACTTATATTGTGAAGTGTTAGATTTTAGAAATAATATATAATATATATAATGTGCAAAGTATATAATATTATATAATAATAGTCTATATAGGAATATTTAAGAGTAGTTTTTCACATTCGTTTCTTGAAAACGTCATAAGCCAATTGCAAATTTTGCGCTTGAAAACATCTTGCCGCACTGGAACCTCATCAACCGAAGAACAAAAGGTGTTGTATATCTTTGGAGCGAGGAATGTATAGTGCCGTTGGCCGAAGGCTGTATTCATACGAGGCTGCATATTTCGCCTATACCTAATTTGGTGTTTGTGTTCTATGATTGTGTGACGTCTTGAGTCCCCATGAAAGTGTGCCATGATAGTCTTCATATACAACTGCCTAACGTCTAATACTTTAAAAGACGCGAAGAGTTGATCAGATGGATAGCAGTATGGCCTCCTATTGATAACTCGGATAACGGCTTTTTGAGCTTTTTTTGAGAATATAATTATTATAAATAGTTAATACCGTAACCACTAGGGATACCTGTTCTATATGGCGTATCCTTTCTTTATTTAAATTGTTTATTTTAATAAATAATATAATTATTTAAAAGAATGATATTATATGATATAATGCATATGTAAAAAAAAATGAAATTAATTATGACCAAAAGCATATTTATTTGCAAATATAAGTAATAACTAGAATATAATATATTTTTAATAACATATTTATTCCATATTAGTCAATTTGAATAGAGTAGTTATCTAAAACTGATAATTCACGGTATGTTTAATATCATTAAATTTTAATAATTCTGTTTGAATTCAATTCGGAAATTCCCATGTCGCATACTTCACGTCCATACCACAAGCCGCCTGGATCATTCCGCATACCAAACCACCTCGTAGGTGTCCGAATTCACACTAAAATAATCCCAAATTCCATTCAATACAAATTTATAACGTTATAAAGGGACAATTAATTATAATGAAAATATAATAAAAAATCCTTCTTCTTAAGCAAAAGTTATTTTTTGTAGTAAATATTAGGGTAATATGGATGCCTCTAGGTATTCCCACAAAGTGTTTTAAATCTAGCTTTCGTATTCCAAAAATCGATCGTCTAAAAGAAAAGTATTATTGTAAGTGCATTTTAACAAAATTTAAGGGAATATGTGAGGTAAATCCCATACATTTGGGATGCGCTATTAGGTGCCGCTCTGACTGCCTTATTGTTGTTTTAATCATGCGAAGCCGTTCATTACAGGCAAACAACGTCTGGCAAGTCTGTAGCTGAATGAGTGTTTTGAGAAATTCGAACCCGGGATCTCTAGATTTAGAAGCAGGCGCAGGCATATCTAGTATATTATGCGTGTTTACTGTTATTTAAATCAGCCAATAACTAAACTCAGTGAATAAAGCGATTTTAAATATTTTGAACGGCGAAATATGGCTTAGCCGGGATTGAACCCGCGACTCCTGAGTAAGCGTTCATTTCATTTTTCCGGAATAGTGTGTCCGGAAGCAAAATCCTTCAAATAGATCAAAGTATTTAACAAGTGGAGTGTTCTCTCGCACTTCTTGAATTAGGCATAACAGACAACATACTTTAGGACCACCGCGCTGCAGACGCTCGCAGGAGAGGGCGGCCTCTCGACAGGACCACCCAGCCTCTCACGGAGGACCGTTTCGGCCGTCGAAGTCTTTTATGGAGTCTTTTCACCGCCCGCCTCTTGGCGTCTTCAAAGACACGCGTCCCGACGCCCGGGCGCTCTTACGAATGTTTGTTTTCAGCACTTTTAACGTTCGTAAACATAGCGTTTAAAAGTAAACTTAAATAAAGAACATCACAATCCTAATAACTAAATCTGTCACCCAACGGTTATCAGCGTGTAAATTATTAAGACACATATGAATCGTATAAAATCAAAAGCAGCAATTTGCCAAAATTATCATTTAAGTGTTTGAATCGATTTTGAAACATCTTTATCTTCACGACAAATCGAAGCAATAAATAATAACCTAACACAGCAATCTGACACTATAAAACGTGTGTATAATATTAGGTTGGAATCAAAACAAGCAATCTGCAGCCATGTTACTTATATTACTTAACTTATTATTATTGTAATTTATGTTACTGATATTAAGTTATGATTAAGACCTACACCTGTTTTATTGTGATATCATTAGCAACATGTTGAACAAAAAAAAACAACAATTTGCAAGACTCAGTTTCAAAAACAACAGGAATTAAAAAATATTAGATGATATTACCTTATTCTGGATGTGTATTTATTAAAGTGCCAAAAAACACATTTACTACAGATTGCTGCTTTTGATTCTATATGACACATAATATAGAACCTTATAATTTACATGAATTTTATTTTGATGTGATTTCTACCTAATATGGAACATTCTAAGTATAAGAGGACTTACATATACCTGCTAAATAATTATTATATATAGGTAAAAATTTACAAAACGTACTTTAAAAAAACATTTTTCTAATCCCGTAAATAGTACTAATCGTTTTATAAATAAAATCAATTATTAAATGCATAGAGCGTAAAAAATCTTTGCCTACGGTCTATCTTATTTTTTTACGCATATCGTCCTCAAATTAGGTTAATTAATATAACGCCTGTAGGTTATCATGTCTTAAAAAAAAATCACC
Source organism: Neomicropteryx cornuta (assembly GCA_020383195.1). Taxonomy (NCBI): domain Eukaryota; kingdom Metazoa; phylum Arthropoda; class Insecta; order Lepidoptera; family Micropterigidae; genus Neomicropteryx; species Neomicropteryx cornuta. The sequence continues at coordinate 2,276,993 of JAHKQU010000030.1, forward strand.
AACCTTTTGCGCTGAAAATATTAAAGGAGTTACGTACGACATAATTTTACCAATATGTCCGTCTGTAACGATTAACAACCTCTTATTGACGGAATTTTCAAAATATAATATAAGTGCCGTACAAACACTCTAGGATAACTTTTGGAGTTTAATAGCACTTGCTTAGTGATTATAATGGACTTAAGGATTATGGATTGATTTTAGCGTAATGTTATAGTAATTTCCATTTAATTAATTAAGCGTAAATACGTAAATATATGCAACTAACTAACATCGATTACCTTCGCAGTATAATGAGTTATAATAATAATAAAATCCCAACGAATCTGATGAGGTTGTATATAATATCTTATCGCATTTATTTATTTAAATATTTTGTTTATTGCAATTACTCTAGTCTAACAATTTGAACGTCACTGTTTTGACGAAGCGGTACCTACCATTAATAGAACGTACCGCCTGTACTTTTGCTAAAAAGGGTGCCACAAAAAGCAGCGATAGGCTGTCAAAAAAAGCTGTTTTCATAACAGCGGGGTTGGTGTTGTGCCGCGGAAGTATCGATGGGAACAAATTAACGAGGTAGACACTCATATTGATTTGTTTATTCCGTACCAATTTATATGATATTTTGCGTCAATAGATGTGATCATCTAGCTCAATAATAACCGGGATAATTATTAATTAAATAATCTAATTTAATGAGTATAATCATATATTATAACTATTACTATTACTACTACTACTGTTACTGTTGCTATTACTGTTTTTACCCATAGTATTTGTAGCATTTGCTGATATTATCACAATATTTCATATCAAAATAAAAACTATCCATAAACATTATATTACGCCTAAACGCCTAATGGTTTCGGATGTATATATACATATTTATTTGTACTATTTTTTTAAATAATAATGACTATGACCTGGGTCACATACAATTATTTTGGATCCTATTCATCTAGGCTAAATGTATGTGTCCTAGAGTCAGGGGACATGGTGGTAATCCAGCGTTAAAAATGATGTGACAATGTGTGGATTCGACCCCGCGACCTTTGGGTCCATCGTCCAATGCATGAACCACTACCACGATCTGTCTATATTCTTTTTTATTTACTATGCGGAAAAGTTTATAAACCATGATATCCTTTAAATACTAAAAGCGACTGCAGGATAGAGCAATATTCCTACTCAAGTTTAACGTCACCATGGCATTGCCTATTATAATAATATCATAGACAAAGATTAGTGGGTTACCGATAACTTTTGTATTTAAGTAGGAACTTGCTTAGTGGTCATAACGAACTTAGGATTAATGACTAATGATATTTCTGTATAATTATGTGATAAGTAAAAATTGATTACTAAGAATTGTTCTATATTTAAACCAAAGGGGTTTTATATAAATTCATCAGACATTTATATTGTGAACTAATGTCGCGGGTTACAAAATTGGAACAGAAAAAATATAAGATTACGTATTGATCGCTGATTGATTGATTTATAAAAAAAACCATTATTTAGCAAACATTAAACCAATTTCAAATCCTTTATAGAAATCCAGAGTCTTTTCAATCGTTCCACGTAATGATTTTCTAAATATTTCTCATTTAGGAGGTACAAAAATATTTTTTAGTTTTTTTAAAGACCTCAAAATCAGTACTTTAAATAAATTTTTACTAAATATTGTATAGATTAGGTTGTTTCTTTTATTTATATGGAATATTCTAGGTGGTATTAATTCGCCTGGAAAACCTTATATAGATGCAATATTTATATCAAACCCTCAATGCTCTAAACATTATTTTTTATTTTAAATTCAACTATTTGCACTTCACAAACTTGAATATTTTATGTTAATATATTCACAGATTACTTTTCCACAACTTTTCAAAGCCGTAATTGTACCACTATTCACTCGGTTTTGCGTGTCGTTTTGAGGCAATTGTAACTTTCTTAACTGTTTCAACGAGAGGTTATTCATAGCGTGCGAATTGCCCATCAAGCAGATAAGTTTTTCTACGGTTTTCCGATCGCGTTGCGCGCGCGGCGCTTCGTGAAACCGGCAACGGCGCCGCGGGCCCGACTTGTGCCGACCGTCAGAGCGGTCCGCAGCGTGGGTGCCGTCGCGCGCGAGGGCCCCGCCGAGCGAGACGGCGCCATCGCGAGGCGCCGCCGCGCGAGCGGGACGCCCGCCTGCGGTCGGCAGAGGGTTGGGTTTCAGGCCACCGAAGGATAAAACATACAAATAAACATGTGTTCGCCCGCGCCAGAGCGGGACGGCAGGCGCCGAGCGAACGCGCCGGAGCGAGACGCCCTGTGCGCTCTCTCTCAATGAGTGCGGTATTTTATAGAATCCCACCGCACTGCGAGCGATAGACACCTCTGGGCATTATCGCACACGAGCCAATTTCCCCTGATTTTCGTGGATTTTCTTGGACTTTCTTCTCTATCTTTGAAGGTTCACCGCTTACATGGATGATGGCTGCCGATAATGAGATGGGTTATCCGGAATGTCCGTGCCTGGTGGGAGACGAGCGGCCCTCTGCACTCGAACCGCGTTGGTTAACTCTCGTGTACGGATAACTGCAGCATCCCATCTTTCTGTCAAAACAAACGATTATTACAAAAAAACTTTCTATCCTTGTCTACTAATAAAAAAATATTAATTTTATTTATTTAATAAGGCAAAATAAAATCGTTAATCACAAATCGTTAATAAAATCGTTAATATTAATCACATAGTCTAGTCTTACTAGGCGAACTGCCCGTTCTAAGATAGACTCCATTTTTAGGTAGATTTCATTAGGATAGCTATCTATTGTAATAAGTACCATGTCATGACATCTCCTAGAACACAAAACCACCCTCGGTTTAAAAGTTATATTTCTATATATCTATATCACTTTCTTGTGGCTACGATAACTGCCGTAATTTTGAACCAATCACTTTCAAATTGATACATAAAATTTAAGAGCACAAAATCTCGATCAAGTTCGTTAATGGGTAAAATCAGACCAGGGGGGCAGGAAAGGGGGGAGTTTTTTTGAAAAAGTGAAATTTAGCTACAGCTTTCTTAGTATATAATATATCGCATTCATTTAAATTTTATTTTATTCCGTACATAAGGGCCTAAAACTTATCTCAGTAAACTTTTTTGATAGCACCAATCATCGGTCCTAGGGGTGAGAAAAATTGGTTTTTCAAAATTCAAAAAAATCATACCCCCCTTATTTAGGCACAGAATCAATTCAATATTGTAGGCCTATAAATTTCCCTACAAGTTTTGTTTAAAATAATTTTTGTTATGAGCAACCCTTACGGCACAGTATAAAAAGGGATTCAGTATACGCACTCTCGCTGCGCAAGGGTACAGCGGGTTGAGGTACGCGGCAGGTCACGCATTTTTGATAAAAGTTCGTTCAATTAGAGTTCGCCCATCTCCTACTTTGATCCGGTGAAATCTACCTCCGCCTTCCGGCGTGACGAATGGGATTTTTTAAATATTGTGTACAGCTACTAAGTAATGTTGTGGATATATATATACTATTTTTAATACTATTTTATACTATTTTACTATTATTATACAATTTTAAATACTAAATAATACATCTTATAAAAATTAACAGATATATTCTCCTATGTACTAAAAATAAATATTACAAACATACAGAGCCATCATAATAAAATAAAGTATTAAGTTCTTATGCACAAGTACTTATAGGGTAAAAATACAAGTATTTATAGGGGGGCAGATTTATTCAATAATCTCCCCAATAATATAAAAATATTAGAAAAATATCACAGCTTTATAACTGCATTGAAAAAAATATCTGAAAAAAATGTGTACAGTCTCGATGACCTTAATTGAGGTTTATTTATTTTTTATTGCACTCACTATTTTTTTTTAAATTTTATAGTACATTATTATACTATTTAGTTTATACACGATTTACGACCTTTAATGGATACAAATAACTGTATATAAAGTATAGGTATGCTTAGGCTTAATTATTACTTTTGTTGTTTGTATCTTGTTATTGTTATATTGTTCTATTTACTTTTATTGTTTTATGTTACTCATCTCTGCCTTTCATACACAACTGCAAGGTTGTTTCTTGAAAATAAAAATAAATAAATAAAAAATACTGTATAAGCTATAGGCATAATAAATGCCTTCGTCAATACACAGTTTATGTTTTTTTTCCATCTAAAATGCCAGCGGTTAATGTCAAAGTTTACATATTTTTTATATTGGCACAGTTTGGATGTAATTAATAATATTAGAGTTCTTGAAATTTGTATATAATTTATTTTTTTGTTTCGTGGCTGTATTTTCAAAATGGGTGTTTCATATCCTATTTCATATAATAAGGTTAACACACTAACAACCACAAATATCTCAAATTTCAATGGAGTTAAATTAATTTTAATGTATAATATCTTTCATAGTATTTCTGCCAGGATAGAGAATGTCAATAGTTGGTACCATAGAGGCGCTCCACTAACTCTCAACAATTTACCCATTGCGTCGAGATGTCATACTAAGCAATGTTGTTGAGTTATGAAAACGTAAAATGTCATCGAGGTTAACGTACGGTATTTATTTATTCTGATTCATTTCAATTCATAATCCATTTTCAGAAAACTCATTTTCTCCTACATTTTGTATGGAACGGTTTTGTATTCTGTGGAATTCTATTTTCAAACGGTAAGTTGCCTTCGAAGATGTTCACTTTGTGCGCGCATCGATAATTGTTTCATTATGTTAGACAGCTTATTAGAGAAAAAAAAATAATATCAAAATATTATAAACGAATTTAAGTAAGATTTAAATTTTAACAAAATTAGACGATTTTCAATTTAAATAAAAAAATAATATGATGTACACCAGTTTAAGATTAGGTTATTAATATATAATTAGAAATTTGGTCCGTGGTTTAGTGCATTGGAATAATATTTTAAGACAGCGCTACGAAATTTGCTGAGTTATTCAAAATAGATCGATTTGGACCCCTTAGGCCTTCATGCAGGCCCCTTAGTACTTACACAAACGCATGCAAATGTGTCCTTGGTACCACACACCTTTAATCTAACATTTTCATTACACACACATTATATACAACAGAATTCGTTTTTTTTCTAATATATTTTCGTAGTTACACGTTTTTATGTCTATATTTAAATGCCACTGGATGTTTGTTTTTTTACTAAAATTATTTTTTTTGTTGTTAACATGTATTTGTTATTACGCACCACTTCGCTGTACCCTCTATTTGTTTAATAATCATAGTTTTGTACTTCAAATAAACAAGTTAATAAATCTGGTATACCAACGACACGGTTCTTTGGCGATTACTTTATAATCACTGAACTATTGGGGACTAAAAAGCGCTATTGAGCACTGCGAAGCAAAGAGATTCACAGTCGGAGACCGGATCAGACCGCAACGAAGCTGAACAAAGGCTTCTAATGAAAATTAACTGGAACAATACCGTCGGCATTCGTGCCTAGCTGTCAGGTCAGGTCTGAAACAGATCAGTTGATTAAGCAAACCGGGGCGCCTGTTTAGCATATGAAATACCTGCAATCCGTCAGACCTGGTCCACTTCTAGATGCGAATGGAAAATATGTACACCGGCGGTTATAGTGAGTCGCGGCAGTTTTGTGAATCGGATTTGAGCATTGTCTGTTCAAATTGAGGTATTTCCATATCTAGATATATATATTTTTTTAAATTTAATTTCTTAAGCTTTTTAAAACACATTTCACTTTCAAATAGTAACAAATGTGGATGTTTCCAATACAAATACGACTTTAAAAAAAAACCATACCTCTTTCTGAACAAACACTAAGTTATTTATCATCTCTTTTTTTACATAATACAAATTAAAATCCTCGGTAGAAATACATTCGCACTAATCTCGGAAACCAAATAATGTATTTTAATGAGATTTTTACTATTTTATTTAGCGTCGTTTGAGGCATGTTTATGTGTATACAATTATCTTTAATCTGTACATACGTGGTTAAGATTAAAAAAAACTCAATTCGAAACCGGGACGAAAGCTAGTTACTAATAATAGTACATTTAATAACATATGCTCTAAGGTAACATTAGAATCACAAATAACACATATCGTGTTAGACCTATTCACAAAATTATAATTATAAACTAATTTAGAGATTTAGAAGTCTCGTGTTTTAAGCAGCCAATTGCTTCATTTGCTTGTATCTTTTATTATTAACGTACTTTTACTAATGTGTGTATAGGTGTATAAAATAGAAAATAATATAAAATGATAACAAACATTAATTTATACTTATTTTTTAAAATGTCAATTATTATTTTACAGGTCTACGTGTCAATGAGGATATGTCAAGTGTTAGTGTTAATTGAGTTAAGTCACCTTTGCATTCGCGTAAAAGACGCCAATTCCTTAAAGTGCTACTAAGGTTTTTTTTTTAATATATGTTATATTTTGTATTCCTCTAGAAAATAATTTACTCTACAATTTAATACTGAATAAACTCTCATCAGTATTCACTTACTGTTTCTATATACGCATTGACCCGAGATTTATATATAATATTTTTTTTATTTATATATAAATAGTATACACGTCTATAAGATGGACTTAACAATGAAAAAAAAACAATAATAAATGTATATAACATGTTCATATTAACAAATAAAAATATTTAAGTATTTCAATGTAATTTAAAAAAAAATAAATATAAACATTATTTCAAAGAGCTATTTACATACTAGTTGTATACTTCAGACAGTTTCATTAAAGTAGGGTAGCGTGCGCTCAATTTGCATACAATACAAGAGTAACGCAATGTGTTGGACGTTCGCTTGCTAAAGGAGGGGAGATTGAACGGGACACTATCTGGCCTCTATCGCAGTTGGTAGATCAGTGATATAGTACCTATATTACCTATATTCAATTCAAGTGAAATGATTTGCCCTGACTGGGCAGGAAGTAATTAGCCTAGTTTCATTCGCGACAGGAAATTAATTTATTATGACTATATTCTACTGCCCTTATTTGTATTTGTTTATTATCTACAATAGTTAATTATATGTCTTTAATTGTCCAGTTTATTTTTTTTATTTGTATTTCTTTTATTTATTTTCGTTCAAATTAAATTATCACAAATATGCGTAATTAATATCTTATTCCAAAACAACACGAACTACCTTCTTTGGTACAGAAAATGATCTAGTTAGCGGGTTTCGTTCAGTTTCAATTCTGTCAGCACCGGCGTATAAATAAATTAGTCAAGAACCCGTTAGAAACTCAACAGGTTATTTTGATTACTAGTATTATCACGTAACCACGTAATCACGAATGCAATCAAATACATATTTAATATTGTAATGTATTTAATCTCTTTGTGTATAAAAAAAAATATAAATTGAATTAAATTCATGTCGTATTCATATTAAATTATATAACTTAGTATGTATACATTCAGATATATTTCATGAATACCCATATTTATTTGGGATTATTAAGTAAGTGTATTTTTCAAATTTTTTCGAGGTGGCGACAAAACATTCTAAGTGATAGAAAAAATGTCTTCCTTAGAACAGGCCAGATATTGCCTAGTTAAGTAAAATATTTTGCATTGTACTCGCTATATCTTTAAAACATTTACAAGTATTAAATAAATATTATTTTTAAATTATATGTGTAAGAACAAAACACACCGAAATTAACTTGATTCATTTTAAACTAATATTACATTTATGTTTTCAAAATCATCACCACATCGGGAAAAAGTTACCTATAAATTTCTGTGGAACTTTAAGCGTGTAATATCTGTATCCGTTGACCTAAAGCTGTGTTCTGAAGAACATACTCGCTGAACTGCTAAACAATTAAAAAATCTACATTTAAATTTCATACCAATATTTAAAAATTATAGTCCTAAATTATAAGAAAAAAAATAAGGTTAAATAAACTTTTACTTTACTTTACTATTGAGAGGAGCCATTTAGTAATGTTTTTTGCGAGACTTCATTTAGATTGCGCTTTTATCTTCAATACATACATTCATGTATAAGAAGCTACTATACTACTATAAGAATCTACTATATTCATGTATAAGTACTTTGACCGTCTGTCCCTCCGTCCGTTGTAACTTTCAACTCGAAAAGGACTAGAGAAAAAACTAGTAGAAATGGGAATGAGTTGATTTTTTGTGTATAAACATGCTGGTGAAAAATGATGCTGGTGAAAAACAATCATAACAATTAAGATCACATCGGAGGCTGTCTAGATAATATAGATAATCAACATTTAGTATTAATAGATGAAACATTGACAGTTCGACAGAGCGCTCAAGTATCATATTCGAATTTTAAAAATATAGCAGCACGGCTGTTAAAATGCATTATTTATTTTTTAATATTAATATAAACTCGGGATCTTCTCCTCAATTTCCTCGCGCCTGTGAAGGGCCTAGCTGTAAGACTTTAGACGACTTAATTACTCGACAACATGAAAAGTATTACGCAAAAGTGCAAACCGCGCCTAACTAGCTTTTATATCGTTTTTCTCCAAATTTGATACTTTTGCTTCTTTTTCCAATCTGACACCCTTTTGATACTCTTTTTAACATTCGAAAGTATAGAACAGCCCTGGCCGTTTCTCGGGGCTGCCAGCAAAGCTACAATATTAAGTTTTAAGTTCTCCGGGCAGCCTAATCTGGCTCGAAAGTCTACACCCTCCTGAGCAATGGAATGGAATGGTCCATTGGCAGGGCTGCCGACTAATGCGAAATCGGAGTACGAGAAGCCTGAGTCAGATTAAGCGTCGGTCAGCGCTCGCCACCCCTCGCCTTCCGGCAACGGGTTAAGGGAAGATCTCATCAAATACAAATGATCATGTCGTACACAGAACATTAAAAATGTAATAATAATGACTTCATTTAAACATTTACTGTAGTAAAAGCTTTATTACCGTTCCATAACTGCTGTGTAGTTAGGTTTTATGGTTTTCATTTCAGAAACTCATGTGTACACAGACATACATTTGCTATCATGTTTTTTACCTACGAGTATATGAGTATTTCTAAATATATATATTGAGCAACATTGTTACTAAACATAAATTAAATACTTTTAACTGTTCAACTTATAAGATTCATATTACTTATTGTGTTTTTCTTATTATTTTAAACAAATTCTGTTGCTTACTATATCTAAATGTTAATCTATAATTGAATCTATAGGACTTCGAGATTATGGCTAATCATTAGGCGATTAGGATGTTAAAAAGTACCTTAAATAATAAAATAATGACAAAATAATTATTGCATAATAATGAACCTTAATTATATAGTAGTTTAAAAATAATTATTTAGATAGTCACCTTTTCAGGTCAATAAATAATAAATGAATGCAGATTGTTATTAGAAGTTATTAGTAGTATAACGTAACTGACGTTACGTTATACGTAATTTCAAAATAGTCTAATAATTAACGGTTACAAAATAACGGCGTGATTTGTAGCTGAACACGTCACCGTGCTTCATCGTCATGGTGTCGCTTCGAACGAGATTTCCGTGTCAATGAAGCTGGGGGTAAAAAGTAATAGGGTTACTGTCAAACTAGTCACGGTCGGCGATTTACCTGAATGCACCATGTAATTTGTAGAATGTGCAATGCAGGCAATGGGCAATAATAGAACAAATGGAAATAAGAATCTACATTTAGAAAGCAGACATTTAGTCTAGCTAAGAAGGCAGCGAACGGAGGGCGCATTGGTACCAAATGCGACTGTATGAACGGCTGTGAATGAACGCTATTTCGTTACCGCTATGAGCTAGCTTCAGTAACGCGGTTTTTATTTGCGCTAGATTAATAGGGTGCCGCTTTAGCTAGATCCTAGAATTGCTGGAGCCTTTTCTAATCTTTCCTGGTTGCTCCTACTTACCGACCCAGCCTAAACCAAACCTGCTTTTACTGACGAACGATAGCGACTCGCTAGCGCCCTCAACCGGCAAGAATTCAAAGATTCAATGGTGACGTTATCCTACGTACCTACGATTCGATTTTTTTTTTGTTGTAAATTTATTTTGAAGTCAGTTTTATACTTTTTTAATATTCACCTTAACCAATTCGACAAAAACCATTTTAAAAGTATATTATTTTTTTATCTTACACTAAACTTAACTTCATTGAACTAAAATGGAGTGTAATGGTGCAAAAAAAAAACGAAATCGTTCAAACCTCCTCATTAAAAAAAAACCATACATATCGAATTTAAAACCTCCTCTTCTTTTTGAAGTCGATTAAAATCTATATTCAATCTCTATGATCCGTATTCAAGAAGGTTTTATGAATTCAGCGAAGGTAGGACGGAGGGACTAGGCACGGGTCAAAGGAAGTGAGGGGCCCATTAACAACCCGGGCTTAAATAAAAGGTTTGATTTTATGTCCGACGCTCTTCGTAAATATTTGCTTTATATGAACGCGCCGAGGCCAAAGGGTTAAGCGAATTCGCGAACTTTGAGTCTGCGGGTCCGAATGTGTTATTTTCCTTTTTAATACATGCGGGCTCACCGGGAATCTTCCCTAATTTCTACCTTTTTTTTTCATTTTCAAAGTATTACTAATAAATAATATTTATTTATTTAAATACAAAATTAAATCATTATTATAAATCGTTAACTCTAGCCTATCTAGGCGAACTACCTGTTACGAGGGTTTTGACTTATTTATCGTTTTTAAATATTTTGTAGAGCTACTAAGTAATGTTATGGATATTATAGACACTATAATAATATAAATATTGGGTTAAAAATAAAATATATGAAATAAAAATATCCCCACTTTTTCACAAGCGATGTTTGCGTTTATATAATGTTCAACGGTAGCTTTGCACACAGTGTCCTACAACGTTTTACAAAAAGGGGTTTTTAAAAGTAAATACTAAGGGGTACATACAAAAGGGGTAAATACTAAAATAATTTGATTATGTTTTTTTTTTAAGAAATGGTGTAAATTACCTCCACTTTTATTTCGTCCGGCGCGATGGATTCGGCGTGACGCGTTGCAATGAACTGTGGCGCTTGGCACGACCTTGACGGTTGGACAGCTAACGCGCCAATCACCTAAGGTTTACAAAGTATTTAACCACGGTGACGTGTGATGTGCCGTCTTCGCAAATAATACTTGTAAACGTCAGACCAACAGACAATTTTATTCTTTTAATCGTTTAATAGCCTTGATTCATAGACAAGATTCGTACACATGTCTGCGGCACTCGAGATGGGAGTTTTCATCAAGAGTGTGATATTTACGAAAGTGCACAATCAAAAAATAAAAAGTTTGAGTGACTGGACTCACGGTTAAGATGTCTAAACATCAGCGTTCGTCTGTGAATACATTGCATTACAATTTTATTCTGTTGTCACGCAATTGGCTGGTTCTTCGCGTATGCCGTTCATAAAGAGCAAAATCGATTTAAAATGCAAGATATCGGCCGGGCGCTATTTCAGTTTACCATATTTCGGAGCGTGCCAAACGAAATTCACCCCACGTCTGTGTGTAAATGTTTACACATCAAAAATATAAAGCCATTTTGAGTAAAGAGTAGAGTAGGATGCCGCGATAAATGTCTTTCTTGCGCCAATTTCCAATTTTTAAACACGACTGTATGCTTACGACTTACGCTTCGTTCGTGAGTGGTCCGTGTATTATATTTATGTATATATTTCAAATGTAAACGGTAAGTCATAATAGAAAGCTCTTGATCCTTGCTGCGACGCTAAGTGCCTCCTGGCTTCACGGTCGACCAACACTTCATTAATCGCGTTTACCTAACGGAACCATGAGCGTTATCCATACAAATTTATGATACGTGAATTACTTAAATATTCACGTCGTTGGAGAGTTTCACATGGGGCGGGCGGCGTACGCTGGAAGGAAGGGAGCAGGGCGGCGCGCCCTTACCGGCGACGGTAGCGTAGGGTCAAGCAGTAATAAAAGGCACGTAGGGTGACCACAATTGTAGAAAATTTAAAGAAATTGTTTAGGATATTTACCTAAAACAATTTACCCTGATATCGCATTACAACATAGCCTTTAATAACGTAATACCTCACATCTGTCGTCTTATAATGAGATCTTACATAGAGATAGTCGCATTGACATTTTCCATGATATAGTCAATTCAAGGGCATATTCTTGAATTGCTCCCGAAATAACACAAAAATATGCAATTACATATTTACGTTCATATATACGAGTATATAGGCTGAAATGGAAAACTATGAAATAACACAAACAAACGAAAGAAAATAAAAAAAAGCTATAATATTTGGTTATTTATGTGTAAGATGTTTATTGTTTTTTTGATAAAGTGTGGGATAGCAAAATATTAATAAAGGTACTAAAGAGGTCCTGTACTTGAGAGCGCAGGACGTCGGTTTAAACCCAGCACTGAGTTTTATAAAAATAGAAGTCATCAAATATAAGTAAAATATCTTTACAACTTAATTATATGTATATATAGTAAATATTCCAATATATCTATATTTATATGTAATCATATAATATTGATATTTGTAGTGTATGTATTTTATAATATATAATTTATATTGTTTCTATTTATTATAATCTATATTTTATCTCTTATGCATCGGTAACATGTTATGCATTTCAATATTTTGTTTGAAAAAAAAAAAAAATATCGGAACAGCATAAATAGATAGACCGCTTATAAGGCAATCTGATTTAGACAGTTATTTTAATCTCATTTTTGTTCCTCTGGATGCTCCATTTTTTGATAACAAAAATATATTTACATAGAACGGACGTATTGCAAGACTTCTGTGAATTTATTTAATAAATATATGCAGTATATACAATAAATATTGGCAATATTTTTTTTATTAAAAATACATGTTTTAGTTTTTCTGACACTCCCGTAACTTTATTATCATATGGCCTTATTATTTTGTAACGAGCCGAAGAGGTTTAATGAGGATGGGTATGATTTGATACAGGTTTATTATGTGTGGTAATTATTCTTTATTCTTTATTAAGAGAAATCAACAGTTTTACAAGCAATTGGTATTAATGATAAATTTACATTCTTAAAAAGTATTCGTAAAACTAATCAAAGATTTCTACTGTGAATTATGTGTGTTATTATGTGTGATTATGTGTTACAGGTTTATTATGTATGATTATGTGTTACAAGTTTATTACAGTGATAATTATCCGTTACAATCTACAATCTACGTTATGTTATGGGCGAGATGTATGTAGTTTTTTACATACAATAATAAAATATAAAATAGAAAACCATCTACTTCCCAAATTTTAAAATTATAAGTGCAAAGTGCACTTAAAAGCACGAGTTCATGGTCTCCCTACTGGCCGTTAACAAGAGACAGGGAGGGTCAAGTGTACCCAGCTGAGGGTTTCAAATGAATGTTAACCATTGTACGAGCCATGTTAGATTTAGGATGGTAAAGGGTCAAAACTACCCTAGGTCGTTTTTCTTGAAATATAACACATTTTCTTTGATTTACAGAGATTACTCCCTCCTAACCATTTTTATGCAATCGTATACCAGAGTATTCAGTGTTTAGTAAACCAGAGTTTCAGGTAAGGAGTACATCTGGTTTGAAGATTTTACTTTTATGGACCAGTTTTGACGGTTAGATGCAAAAAAAAAATCAACGTTCCGTGACCTCCTAAACAGACTTGTGTCTAGTTTCGGAGGTCACGGAACTTTAAACAGTAGTGCTCATCGCTCTATCTCATCTCATCAAAGTGAAAATATGTAAAAAAATAATAAAATAAAAAATTTAAACTGCTACTAAATTTTTGTCAAGACCGGTCGAAAAATAAATAAATTGCGATATAATCTGGATTACTACAGTGTTACTGTATGTCAGTCTGCATATTTGTCAGTATCACAGTACAATCTCAAAAAATCTAAAAACGACAATGATTGTGAAACCAATATATAAAGGATATTGCCATACAAGTGCGCTTTTTAATAGCCATATAATGAATAAAATATTTCCTTGATCATTAAATATTACAATATCTTACAATATAAATATGACAGACTAAATAGTAATAATATAGCTACCGTAGTGCAATAAAAGGACTCAGTCTGATGGTCGGCTAAACGAATAAAGTTTTATTATTATATATTTACTTACAATAGGTAGGAGTGACAGTTTCGTTTACAGAACGAAGCGTAGACCCATATTTCCTAAGAGAATTTTTCGATATTACGTATTATAATTACTTACTAATAAGTAGGAGAGACATTTACTAATAGGTAGGAGTGACAGTTTCGTTTACAGAACGAAGCGTAGACCCATATTTCCTAAGAGAATTTTTCGATATTACGTATTATAATTACTTACTAATAAGTAGGAGAGACATTTACTAATAGGTAGGAGTGACAGTTTCGTTTACAGAACGAAGCGTAGACCCATATTTCCTAAGAGAATTTTTCGATATTACGTATTATAATTACTTACTAATAAGTAGGAGAGACATTTACTAATAGGTAGGAGTGACAGTTTCGTTTACAGAACGAAGCGTAGACCCATATTTCCTAAGAGAATTTTTCGATATTACGTATTATAATTACTTACTAATAAGTAGGAGAGACATTTACTAATAGGTAGGAGTGACAGTTTCGTTTACAGAACGAAGCGTAGACCCATATTTCCTAAGAGAATTTTTCGATATTACGTATTATAATTACTTACTAATAAGTAGGAGAGACATTTACTAATAGGTAGGAGTGACAGTTTCGTTTACAGAACGAAGCGTAGACCCATATTTCCTAAGAGAATTTTTCGATATTACGTATTATAATTACTTACTAATAAGTAGGAGAGACATTTACTAATAGGTAGGAGTGACAGTTTCGTTTACATAACGAAGCGTAGACCTATGTTTTCTAAGAGGTTTATTTGATATTGTAAATGAACTTTTATGATTAATTGCTTATAGATACCTGTAAAAACATTGCCACCCTGTAAAAAAACATTTTTAATCTAAATAGACTGCGAAAAGCACAAACGCCTGATGCCTTTTAATTTTATATACAACAACAAAAATTATCAAACGACAAAAGTTCACTGGCTCAGGAAATTGGTTTAAAATATTGTGTGACAGAAACTAGTTTTTTTATTACTGTTTAATAATTAGCAAAAATTTCGAAAATTGGTTAACTCATTACAGAGATACGCGTATAGATACATTTCGCCATCGCATGGGAGCTTCGCTTACTACGCTTACTCGCCCGAATTATAAGAAATTTATTATATTTATTATATATGTATTATAAGGATTCTCTAAACAAATTTAGTTCTAATATTAATCATGAAATATGAATCATGCATTACTAGTAAAAAAAATAAATTAAAAACAAGCTTTTATTTAAGTCCTTGAGTGTATATAAAAAAATTAGTGTCTGTGCTGTTGACCATTGAGGAGTTCCTTCATCTTGAGCCATTCCTGTGTGTAAGTAGAATTAGATCAGGTTTTTTGAATTTTCCAATAAAGATAAATAAAAATAAAATAAATAATAGGTACGCCATGGTTTGTGTTATAAGCGCCGTTCAAGCCTGTGTTAGGGTTTACATATTTCCGTTCATTGTATTTACAAGGCTTCTATTTGCAGGCAACAATTTGTAGTTTTCGTTCACACAGACTGCGGGTGTCGATCCATCATCAAACTGATTTTATTGGTCTAACTGGTTGCTTTGTTGCGACTGTGTTTGCAGTCCTGATAACTGTTTGCAGTCCTGATATACCGACTGCAAGCTTGTCGTCGCCGCTGCAGTCCAAAAAACGCCCGTCTGTTCCGGTATTAAGAGTTCCAATTATGTTTTTAGAACGAGACGTAGGAGGATATTTTTATGACATTCTCCTAATAATATCGTCTGATGTACACACACGCTAGAAACAAAACGGATTCTCAATCAGGGGTCGGCAAGCTCTGGCTTCCGTGCATTTCTAAAAGTTTGTTTGGGAAGATTTATACGAGTGTGCACTTTTTGCAGTACTTGAATAAAATTATAATACTTTGGGTTTTACACCAAAATAGTCAAAACGAAACCCTCACGGTGATATTCCGTGATTAATAGTTATAGTTATATTATATTGTATTTTTTTTTATTCATAATTACTCTTACCTAGGTTATATACAACTCTAGAGACAGGAAAGATGGTGGCGATAAGGATAACTTAATTATTCTGCTATGTTAGGTTTGTGAAAAGTGATAATAATAAAATAATATTAAAAAATATTTATTATTAAAATTTAACAAAGGATGTATCTAAATTGGAGGCGCCCGTACTAAGATAACTTCATTTAAAATACACTGAAATTATATCTATTTAAGACATAACTATAACATAAGAAATAATAAGAATACATAACCTATTATAATAAGTGTATGGAAATAAAAATTGTAATAAACAAAAGAATAAATATGAAACAAGGAGTAAATATTTACTAATTGTAGTTATAATAACTTAATATCATATAATACATATATATGCAGAAGTGAATGTATCTAATATTTATCGAGTTATAATTTTGATCAATGATTTAGTTTGTTTCCTACCTTACTCAAACAGATAAGAGAAAATATGTTATTTGTATTGTATTAAAGAATTGCATTTATTCAGTCAATCTTAAAAGATAAATTATTTGTTTCTTCAGAAAACTAATATATTTATTATACTTTTGGCTTAACTTACGCGTTGTCAATAAAGATAAGCCCTGTATTTATAAGCCAGCACTACATTGACTTTTACCTGCCGTATGAATTTCTATATCAATACGTTTACTCGAATTTTATAATCATCTATTCAGCTGTTTTTGAGGCTTCGAACAAATATTGAAACAAACAACAAATAATAATTTTCGCTTCAGAATATGAAAACTGTGGCTCATAGAAATAGACAACTAAGCAACCAGTACATTTAAAAATGTTTCGTTAATTGAACCGTTTTACCTAGTTTGATGCTGGCTAAAAAAAGGATTTCACAAATTCTCGAAGTTCAATGGTTAACGATTTGATTTTTTTTTTTACTAATAAGATGTAGCCCAAAAAATAAGAATTCTTTTTAATAGTTTTAAACGAAACATTATACATATCTCGTGAAATATGAAGGTTTCCAATCGCTGTCTGGTTTCATCCCAGCTGGCTCCTACACGACCGTTAATGAAAACTGTCGCATGCCTACATGTAGCCCACTCTGCTCTTCCCCCTTGCTCTATCCCTTACTTACCACAGGGCCAGATTCAAATTAGGACCTAAGTGAGTCAATTTTTGTTTTTTTTTTGTTTGTTAAGTAAAACTGCCTTAAAGTCGAAAATATGAATTATGAGATTTGCACCATCGCTTTGCTTTTCTACAACAACAGAGTTGTTACCAACTATAACAGAGTTCAAAACTGAACGGCAACGTTATCGAGTTGTGAACAGTTGTAATCGGGAGTTTTTCTGGTTTCGACCGGATTACCGCAGGGCTTCCACGTATCCTCATTATATTTTAGTATAAATTCTAAGTCATACAGCCAAATGCTTAAAATTTTCAGATTTAATATTTGTGTTTATGTAATTATATTCAAATGATTAAAAAATATACCTAAAAGTTACACAGACCCAAGAAATAACAAACCCATTTATCACTAATAGTTAAAACCGTATCATCCCCATTAAAGATATCGTTGCAATTTTTGCCAAAGAGTTTCATTATCCGTATAAGCAAACACAGTTTGAAATTCAGGAAGCTTAAAAGCTGAATTATATGCTCTTATCCGTATGACTACAATAAAAAATAAATGCTAGTGTCGTGTGAAACCCAAAATATGTAGTATATAGATATTAAAAATGCTAAAAATTATATATCCCTATTATATATTTACACATAAAATGTAATAAAGAGAAAATCTAGCAAACCAGTTGAATATGTTATCTACTGAAAACAGGCCTTTACTTTGAAAACACTTATGTCCTTTTAAGGGTTTGAGGGAAAGGGGTGTATTAATACATCTCACGAAAAAAAATCGGACCAGTTAGTATCAATCGAGCTTCGTGTTTATGCGTTGCATAATCAAACTTTTTACAAAATGGTGTATCTTTCCAATCCAATATCCATTGAATTGAATTATATTAATGGTATTGTGGTGTTGCATATTCCCAGCGTCGGAGAATTCTCTCGAAACGAGACACGTAGCACTGTATAAAGAGATCTTTTTTTTCTGATAATGTCTCATTTCACGTCATTATAATTTACGAATTTTATAGCTAATAGTTTTCATAATAATATTTTATTTAATCTTTTGGACGGCTGCGGCTCCTGGGAGGGGGGGCTCCTGGGGGGGGGGAGAGGGTTAGAGGGGACACCCCGCCCCAAACTTTCTCAAACATTCGAACGGTTTTCGTTATTGATTAATGTTTAATTGTTGAGATAGATCAGTGTATTTCAACCTTGCTTGGGGGTCGCGGTCGCAAACAAGGTAGAAGTAAAAAGCACCGATAGGTAGTTAAGGTTCCTACACTACACTTAAAATACAATAATTTTAGTGAGAGGCTCACACTCCTACCTTGTGGTTGATTTTTTAACTAATGATCTCACGAAAAATGCTTTATTCAAGTTCGTCCTTCTATCCGCAAAGCTTCAAATGATCTCATTAAGAAGAAAATTAAATAGGTCGTCGTTGAAATCACTTCCATAAGAGTCTTGGGGGTCGTCAGATTTTTTTTTACTCGTGAAGGGGTCGCGAATTCAAAAAAGTTGAAAAACGTTGATATAGATCAACCCTCAAAAAGGACATCAGTGTTTTCAAAGACATCCTGATAGCTGAGTACCTACATACCAAAATACAAACAGAAGGAAGGAAGATTTATTTTCTTAATAATTCAGTAATTCAGTTAATATTATATTTCTTAATTTTTATTTATTTTTTTTTATTTAAACAAAAAATGAATATTCCGGCCCTGTTCAGGATTCGGCTGCCCGGCTTGAGTACTGTCACCTCGCACTCTCCCTCGTAAATCCAAGAAGGTATTGCTAAAAAGCAACTTTTCTAATTGGAAACGCACCGGACTCCGCTCTAACTCTGCTCAATGGTCAATTCTACCCTTTCAGTCGTTCTTTACTTTTAAGTGTTGTATATTAAGCAGGTACAGTAAAAGAAATATATCCGTATACATTTTTCGACGAGAATCCAACGATGCACGGTCCATATGCAAGATTTAGTAAAACCGGTTCCAGACATGTGCGCAAATATTTGCAAAGATGCACAAGTGCTATGTTTGGGAGACAATTTGTAAATATTTACTTACTAAATTAACTTAATTGAATAAAGTTTCGGGTAAATACGGCCCTTTTAGATAAAGCTCTGTTTATTAAAAAAGTGAGACAGTATTGATTGACACACAAAAACTTCAGCCGTCGCGTTGATTTTCTTCTATATAAATAGGCGTGCGGATACATTGTTGAATGTAGATGCCTGAATGGGATGACAATTTAGATTATTTAATTATTTTAATCTACATGAATGTATAGAAGTTAAAAAAGAATTAATTTATTGACCCCAGGTATTATGTAAAATTTACCTACAATCGTAGTCGCATTTTGAGTAGCGAAATAATAGATTCTGAAAGCATGTAACCTTCATGCGCTGTAAATTCTTCCTCAGAATTAGAATGGCATATCCTCGGTGTAATACGGTCAAGAGCACCCCTTCGCATCTCAAG
This sequence comes from Neomicropteryx cornuta, assembly GCA_020383195.1. Lineage (NCBI taxonomy): Eukaryota > Metazoa > Arthropoda > Insecta > Lepidoptera > Micropterigidae > Neomicropteryx > Neomicropteryx cornuta. The sequence continues at coordinate 2,296,768 of JAHKQU010000030.1, forward strand.
GATTTGAGCACATTCAGTTCCGTAAGTGGACTCGTATTAAGACCACCGCTACAGGGTTAATCGCCTTAAGTAAAATCTTCGCTGTAGGCGTGGTACAGGCGGTGTCTAAAACCATTTTGTTATACAGCCTGTAACAAAGCGAATTAGCATATATGAAGGAGGTGAAAGAGCTGCTAAAAATATGCATTTTTTTAAATAATGACTTATTGAGTCATAAGAGCGTATTAGGTTAAGATTATTCCATGTTTCAATTCAAATTCAAAGTTTTTATTCAACAAATTAAGGTATAGGCAACATATTGTTCAGTTTTACTTAAACTGAATATTATAGTAAAATTCAATGTCCAAATATAAAAAATCGAGTTAGGTCATGTTGGCCGATTTGATAAAGTCTGCTACCTTTCGAACTAGGTAAGAGTTACCTGTTCTAAGAAAGGTTATTTAAAAAGTGTTACTGTGTAAACACGATATAATCGTGTTAAAAGTGTTACAGTGTGAGTATAAAAGACCTGCGCAAAACTCTGTGAAAAATAATAAAATTGAATTTTAGGACAAATATACACACATACCCGCTAACGATACACAGATGAATGCAACTTAAGTGTCTAACCGTTAGCTGTTGTCATATATTTTTTAAATAAATAAATAAATAAACTTTTTAAATAAATATTCATCATACAGAATGTTTTAATTGTCGATATAGATTAACTTCTTCAAAGGACACCACTGAATATAAATACATCCTGTATAAATACGTTGGGCATAAACATATGATAGTATCAAGTATACGGTATGAAGTACCTAAGTATGCACGAAAAAAATAACCAAAATTTGAAACCATTATGTATTAATTAACCCAGAATTAATGAACTTTTATTACTTGAATGAATCTTCCTAAACTAAGCCATCCAATTTATTTCTACAAAATATTTGTGAATATTCATGCACCGAGTTGCGAAATATCATCAAAAAAATATTAAATTATTTTGTGTCTAAAATAATTATGAACACAAAAACAAACTAAACTTGAATGTTTAGTACAGCCGTGATTTCATAGTAAGGATAATTAATACTAATTAATTTTTTTAATATCTCTTTAATATCTCTATACCGCTTCAGAAACTAGGCACGTGTCCTAAACATATCGTAAATGTTACCCCGTCCCCTATGAATGAGGCATCGTTTCAGCGGGGTCAGCCTACGAGCGGACATTACAATAATTCGGGAAATTGCCCACCGCGAGAGCGACTAGGGCCGCTCGGAATCTTGGACATGTCCTTTTGGGGCGCATAAATTTCAACATAACCTCACTTTGTACCCAACGACCGCTTTGAAGATTTCCGTAATGCCCTGCTGCATAAAAACTATTTATAATTAATTTATATAATATACAAACAGTTAACCCTTAATAACCTAGAGTTTCAATTTTGATACTAATATTTTAAACCGAATATTCACATTACTATTAGTTTTTTTTATATGTTGGCTGTATGTATTTTACTGTTGTATAGTATTCTATCCAACGAAATTAAAAAAAAAAACAAATGTCATTATTGTTTTATTTTATCTGTGACATATTACTTGCGCGGCAAAGTGAACAAGTAAACACATTTTACTAAAAGTTTTGTTGAATATAAATTTGATATATTTTCTTTTTCTGAAGAATATAAATACTTTTGAGGTAAGTGAATACATTATTTTCGCTATGATATAATTATTTTTAGCAAATGCATGTTTTACTTGAAGAAATTAGTGCTTTTTTTTTGGTATCAATATTGATACTTCAGGCATTCCGCCCTACATAAAACCTACCTACTAACTCTTTAGCTATAAAACTTTTTGAACTTTCGTTTCATATTTTTTCTGCATAGCTTGGTGTGGGGATTACTTTTGTTTTTATTTATTATAGAAATTTATCCAAAATGCGGCCAGAAGAGATTGAGAACTTATTGAATCGGTTAGAAAATGGTGAAATTTCGGAAGACGATTCCACCGACAATGAAGATGACATAGACTATTATTCGAGCCAAAGAGATCGTCTGATGGAGCTAGATGATGAAGAGGATGTAGGTAATTTTCCCACTGACCCAAACTTGGATGCAGATCCGCCTGCAGCAAACGTAGATACCGACATGCAACATAATTTAGAGACTGTTGAACGAAACCCAACTCCTACAACCAGCAGCCAGAACAACCTGCAAACTGCACCTTTCAACTCTAGAAACTTAGTGTGGAGAGTAAAAAATATGGATTTAGTCCAAAATGCTTTCCAGTTTGCTGGAAATACTGAGTATTCACAAGAAATTATGAACTTAGACACTCCATTTCAGTTTTTTTCTTATTTTTTCGGTGAAGACATTTTGAGATTTCTAGTGGACGAGTCAAATAAATATGCCTTCCAAAAGAATCCCAACTTTACAGAACATGTAACTGTCTTAGAATTACGTAAATTTATTGGAATTCTTATTTTTACTAGTGTATATCATTATCCTAGTGTCCGGTCATACTGGTCAAACATTACAAAGTTTGAACCCATAGTACAAACAATGAATCGCAACAGATTTGATAAAATTAGAGAAATTTTTCACATGAATGACGACTCTAAACATTTGCCCATTGATCACCCCCAGCACGACCGACTGCATAAAGTAAGACCAGTGATAGACTATTTGAACAAGAAATTTATTACTTTACCATTTGAGCATCGTCTATCACTAGACGAGCAGATGTGTTCCACAAAAATGAAACATTTTATGAAACAATATTTACCCAACAAGCCCCATAAGTGGGGATTCAAATTATACGTGTTATGCTCTTTGTCTGGTTATGCCTACAGTTTTGAGATTTACTCGGGAGCTAAGGACATGGACCGTTTACCTGGCGAACCAGACCTCGGAGTTGTGTCGAATACAGTTATTCGATTGCTACGACCAGTACCAAGGCATGTCAATCATATAATTTATTTTGACAATTTTTATACGAATATTCCTCTGGTACATTACTTGACCAACGAAGGTATTTATTGTCTTGGAACAGTACAGAGAAACAGGCTTGGAAAGTCGTGCAAGTTGCCGGAGAAACGGGAGATTATGAAATCCAACGTACCCAGAGGAACATATCACGAAAATGTGGCCTCTCACGAAGGCCTAGAATTGTCGGCCACAAGTTGGAAAGACAACAAACAGGTATTATTACTATCCACGTATGTTGGCGCTGAACCAGCGGATACTATAACCCGCTACGAAAAAAAACTAAAGGCCAATATTCAAATATCATGTCCTCGGGTTGTAAAAGAATATAATGCACACATGGGCGGCGTTGATTTGATGGATAGCTTCATTGGTCGATATCGCATCCGCATAAAGTCGAGAAAGTGGACAACGAGGCTCTTCTACCACTTGTTAGACATGACTGTCATCAATGCTTGGGTACTGTACAAAAAGGTAAACACAAGGAAAGGAAAACTTCAGAAGAATATTATGAAGTTAGCAGATTTTAGAACTGAGCTTGCCGATACTTTATGTAGATATCAAAGTCACTCAAAAAATAAAAGGGGCAGACCCAGTACCAACAGTCAACAAGACAATACAGTACCCTCTAAAAAACCCCGGACAGGTGCACAAGTACTACCCCCAACTGACGTGCGTTCCGATTGTATTGGCCATGAAAAAATATTTATGGAGTCTAGGAATAAATGTAAATTTAGTAATTGTAGGAAACTTACCTCCTGGTTCTGTAAAAAATGCAAAGTATCGTTATGCGATAATAAAAACAATCGATGTTTCGCATTATTTCATGCATAGGTCATTTAAGATTTCTTTATGGCCATAATGCCTGAAGTATCAAAATTGATACCTGTTTTTTTTTTTAAATAAATATGTAAAATAAATATTGTGATTTATTTAGCTATTTTTCCCTTCATCTAGACCCTCAAGCAAATACAGTAATATTTAAAAAAGAAGACTCGCGTAAATCAGGCTACTAAGGGTTAAATCATAGAACCTAATAAATGGTTATTTCATAATCATCAATAAGGGGGTGTATTTTTTTTTAATTTCTTCCTTTCATGCCTAATTACGCTAACATTGAGAATGTCAGTGAATCACATTGAATCATAATTGAACTTTTTATTTAAAATATATTTTTTAAGACTAATTTACGGTTCATATTTTAATAATATCAAAATATTGCTCAAGAATCCTGCATATATACTATATTTTATTTAATCATTAAATATATCTAGCGTAACAACGTTAAAATCGTACTACATTACTATGTAAATAAATGAATGTCTTAAGAGTGTGAGATTTGGCATAGGTTAAGTTTATATGGAGGAGTGCAGAGAGCTAAAATATATCTATAATATGTCAACAAATACATTAAATCGAAACATTCATACTACTGACAGAGCTGTGAATTTTGTGTGATTTCAAATGCTCATTTTTTAATAGTCTCTCAATGTCAATATTGTAATGTTAAGGCTGAAACATTTATTAATTCCATCTTATACTTCTATGAATGTCAAATCTTATTTTTACATGAAAAAATTAGAACTGTCAATGAATTGTATAAAAAAAAAATGTATCAAGAAGTTAATACAATTTAAAACTATAATTGTGAGGTTTTTCGACCCAACATTAAATTTTAAATTAATTAACATTAAGGCAAACAACAGACGCTAATGACGTGTTTATACACGCTTAGAACTGACGTTAAAGAATAAAATTTAAAAAAAATATATGCAATGATTATAGAGGTAAACTCACCGTATTATAGAGGTAGGTATAAAAACTTTATTGAAACTTAAAACTTTAATGAATTACGGTCAAATTTCGACCATTGGGCGACTACAACTGTGAATGAATGATGAATCTGTACCAAATGTGGCAGTTTCGTTTTGTTTGCTAAAATAATATTTGAAAACTAGATAAAAATAATAGGTAAAAGGTAAATAGTTTTACTAAACAAATAATTACCCACGATATATAATACTGTTTTATATATTTTTGTTAAGTTAATTTTATTTTTATTTATGTTTGCTAATAAAAAAAAAATAAAGATGTAACAATTACTTACCTATATAAAATAGTAATATATAACTAAAAATTAAAATAATATGAATACATTTAAAGTAATATTATTATTTTTTCATTATGATTTATTTTATCTGTAGTCTAGTATCTACACTGAAACATAAAGGACATTTCTACTGACGAAGTTTAACTAATACTAATTCGTGGTAGTCAGTCTAGTTGTTGGACTATTGACCCAAAGGTCTCGGGTTCGCATCCGCACATGGTCATACCATTTTCAACGCTTCATTACCACCGTCTTATAAATCACATTCAAAAGTTAGGATTTGTAGTTAGTGGTTTTTTTGTATTTTAGCAGTATTGCAATAAAAACCTTAAGCCGTATAATTTTTATTTTGAAAAGGTTAAAAAATTTAGGACTAAAAAACTATTTTTATATGAGGTCAATATGTACGAGCTCAATTTGACAAATGGCAGAAATATTCATTACACGTAACACAAATATTCTTGTATTCTTCATTACACGTAAAACAATAACGTCTCGATTTCTGGACCACGTATGACCTGTTATTGGTGTATTCTACATACTAATTTACACTACTCTTTACAATTATACCGTTCTTTTTAATAATTTGTAAAGAACTTTACTAAAAAGTAATATTAAATCTATAAAAATTAAATGTGATGGAAAAAATATTTGCTACGAAATTTTTCCCAAATATTAATATCTGGTTTCCAGCAGATAAGCCTTGGGTTTGGCTGGTACATAAAAGAAAAAAAATGTAAATTTATTTATACATAAATAAATAAATGACAGTAAATACCATCAAACATTACTAAGATTGTATGACTACTCTGTCCGTATAGATAGGTGGAATTATGTCGAGGGTACGAGCGACAATACTGGAAGTTTATAACCGCTCGTAGGATGTAAACAAGCCTCGAGTCGGGTGGCCTTACAGGGTTACCGACAATATTAATAATGAACATATTATTACGTATATTTAAAAATAAAAAATAACTGTGGATCATTCACTGATACTTGTTATTATTATAAACTAACATAAACCTAATTAGAAATACAATAGTTTATTTTAAGAAAATGAGTCGCAAAGAAATGACTTGAACATTATCTTGAATGAACATTATCAATATAAAACTGGGGAATGTTCGCCAATCAACCAATCTGCGCGCTTTTCTCAGTAGAGGTGAGCTATGCTGGCATTGCCCGGTTAATGCCGACTCTGCACACCCTGTGGGCTTTGACCGTAACATATAGCAATTTAGTATCGCCACGCCGAGTTAAATTTGATTCAAACCTAGACCAGATTAGTGTATTTAAATAATTGTTGACAACCCTAATTCTGTTGGAAAATCATACGCGAGTAAGTGCGTGGAAGGGCATGTTTACACTTTTAGCAGTTAATATATTCGAGTCGACCATTAAATTACGTTTGATACCCAACTGGGTATTAAACCCGCTCCCCTCTATCACCTCAGCCAAGTCGGGTACGACATTGGTTACTCATAAAGGTTGGCTCAAACAGAAAACCGTGTAAATATGAATTCCGTAATTATGCAATATTATATGGACTTGTAACGAATTGCCTTATTGCCTGGTTATTGAAGTGTGTATGTGTGCTTTCCCAGTCTATAATTCTACTGTTTATGGTTTATGAGTGCTCGTCTTCCATCGGTCACATTCTACACGTCCTGTCATCTCGATAATAGTTGTTTTAAATTAAAACATACATGTGCTTTTTGCGTAGGAGAACTCTAGTCTATGGTCGGTGTTGGTACTGTCGATTAATCGATAAAATTACTAAAAGCTGGAAAAATGTTTTTAAAATAAGTTTTAATATTTTAGTACCTAAAAAAAAAAATTAAAAAAAAAATAGTTAAATAAAAATAAATAGTAATATATAAATAGTTTTTTTGACCAAAAAAAGATTAATTTGTAAACCGTCAATCATCATTACAAATAATTTAATTGTAATAATTTTATTATTTTAATAAAATTAAATGACATTTCATTAGGATTTTTTAGAAATACATAAAACATGTTTCTTATAATAATGCGTTTGAAGTAATATTATATTATTTATCATAAATACAATTTCATAAATACTTACCTCATAAATACAAACCAGTACTAAATTTTATAATTATTTTTAAACAGTTGCTGTGCCTTTGGACCCTTGTTATTTTAGGCCCTATTGAACTAAACTAAATGTGCTTGCGCTCAGAGGAGATGGTCGCAATAAAGCGTTAAAAATGGTATGACTATAGCGCGGATTAGAACCCTCGTCCGCCCGTGTAAATAGTCAAAGGCTGTATCCTCTATACTAACACGATCATTTGAAATGGAAATATTTTTTATGAGTATTTTTAGTCTTATTTTTGAATCTAATAACTTTACCTATAATTAAAAGTGTCATAGTAAGGCCCTATTTCTAGCTTGGCATCGCAAGTGTATAAAAGCATGCTTCTGATCAAGGAAACCCTGGTTCGAACCCTAGTGAATCCAACCCAGATAGGTTATTTATCACCTGTGCATATTCAACGGCGTTACCTTTAACACCTTTAACTGAGTCAAGCACAAGCCATGCACCGACACAAATTTATTTACAAACTCTTTTAAAATAACGCAGTCCAAACTGCACCAGCCTAAGTTTTCTTATAAATAACATTTTTCATAATGTTTTCCCAGATGGTTATAATTAACTTCCACCCCAAATGTAAATCTATCAAGCTCTCTATTTTTTTCAAATGTTGCCATTAAAACTTATTTAAATCAAAAATGTTCTCATACTGAAAATAATACTGGCGAACACGCTACATAGTTGTGTAATTAAACAGGAAATATTACTTTAAAAAAGGCAGAAATTTAAATCGCTTCGGATTGTTATTTTAAAATTGATGATATTTGTAAATAGGTATTTATCGATATCTTCAGCAAAGTATGGTGGTTTATACCACTATTCATATTTGACTGAATATTCGGAAGCTTAAAAAGAAATCTCTAATAGAGTTGAAGAGATATTCCTAAATGTTTTGAATATTCATTCATAATTACAAAAAAATATATTTTTATTTATTATTTTTTCAAATTAAAATATGACTTTCATTAAATAAAATATTTAAAAATAGTAATTTAATTTTACAGTATTTAAGTAATTCAATTTTTAGGGTTTTTTTTTTAACTAACTTATATTATTAAATTTAGAGTTCAGTGCCTTTCATTGTTGGGTGGTAGAAATGTCCTGACAGCGATATTGGCCTGCTCTTTTTTTAGGGTGTAGACAAATCTACTTTAAATTCTTCTATTTTTGTTTTAATTTTAGTATATTTATTGTTTTTGGTAACTTTGTTTGACCATGATTTTATTCAGACTAGCGTTCTTTTTTTTTATTCAAACGAATCACAATACTTACTTACAACAAATTTTGTATGTGTATTTTATTATATTAATATATTATGCACATTTTCGTATCGAGTGAAAATCATAATAGGTGCGTATCTTTTCCAAAGTACTAATGCCGTCTTCTTCATCTGATATAAGAACATTCAAAAGATTTTTGCGTGAAATATGGTATTTTTCATTAAACCATATTTCAAGTACAGTTGTTCAAATATCAAACGAATTTTTAAATGACTGGCTCGTAACTTTAACGCGATGTTGGCGTTGAACAGATTTTCGTTAGGTTCTTAGCTAGTATAATATTTCTAGTAAGATTAAAAATGTCTAAACAGTTTTAAAAAATAGGAACCGACTCTATTGTATTATTTTAAATAATATTATTTGAAATTGTATTTAAATTGCTTCTGTCCAGCAAAGATCCTAAAACAAAGGGTTTTTTTCGTTTTTTCACATAGAGTAATTATTTCTAAGAGTTTATTAGGGGGGAGTTTCGTGAAATGTTTATTTTAGGCTAGGTTTAGTTAAAAAATGGCTCAGTGTCGCTAATAATTGCGTATAACATATTAAAAATTAAAATCCCTTTTATTTTAGCTGCATCTATTGTCATCGATATTCCGCGATGAATAAAGGTGGACTTCCCATACGAGGTGTAAATGTGTGACGAGTGCCCACCTGCTAATTTTAAAACCAAAAGCTTTGAAACATCTGTTATTTTAACTGCTATTTTATTTGTGGATGAACGGTAACTTCATCGGAACAAAAGAAAATTTATTTTTAACTACCGCTATTAATTATTCTGATATAACATTTCCAATAATGGAACAAATTCTACAAACAAATTCAAATGGGATAAATTCTATTCTAATCTATTGGACAAATTTAACAATGTGCATTTTTAAAATTTAGTTTATGGTACTTATATGCTCGTATGTAATACTGTTTATTTTTCATTACACATTAGGTGCGTATAATTCCACTCTATTTGGTTTTTGCAAAACTTGATTTTATTGATAAATATTAAAATATACCTAAAAAAAGTTTTAAAAGTATGCCCAATACCCACGCGATGTAAGAATTATTGCGTTACCCTGACGTTATTTGTTATTTTAATCTATTTTTATTTTAACGTAAGTGTATTGTTATTAAATGTTACTACATACTAGGTACGTAGTTACCATAAATTTTTAAAATTGACAAAAGATACAACTTGGTGTCTACGTTATAAAAGTATAAAAAAGTATAATATATTTTTTTTATGTTAGATATAATTATTGCGCAGCGTAGCTGTAGTTTTCTACATTACCGACAAACATAAGAAACATTTTTGCCAGAACGGAGAAACCAACGCCAAGCAATGCAAAAAATTCATTTCAGTTCCGCTAGCCGACGCTAGATGGCACTTTATGTTATTCACATATTTAATATTTTTTATAAATATACAATTTTATTAAATCGAAGTACATACAACTCTAGTTTTTTTTTTACTTTTAAAAATAAATGATTTTTTTATAGAATTTATGTATTTATGGTATAATATGAAGATATATTAAAAATTTGAATAATCTTTTTTTGTGCGCATTAATATTACACGAAAATTCATCACCTACAATTAAATTATTATTTATAATATTCTATGACCCTTTAATACGTAATGTAATAAATATTTCTACCCTGAACTTGAACTTTTTTTTTTTTTTTTGTTAATTAGTTAAAATTTTATCAACCTATTAGAAAATAGATATTCTATGACAGATACTTGATTGTTTAACTATTATTGGAATTTTACATCGATCATGAATATTTTTGAAATTTACTCAAAGCCAGACTTTAAAAACTTATTAAAGATAAAAAAGAAATACTTTGTTGGATGAAAAAAATAAGTAATATGGATGACCGCGAACGCAGACATTTGGCTATTAACGGCAATGATTGTTCTGATACTGAAGATGCATTGTGGCTCATCCAAGCATTAGCATATCCGTGTCGAAAAGGGTGGGTTATTTAAATAACGTAATAAGTAATAATATTTAATAACGACGGTATTATTTAAAATTTAGACATAAAGGTAGACTTTAAAATAAAACCAATATTAATAAGCAAGAACATTCAGTTTAATTATTTCCTTTCCAGAACCATTCGCGAATGGAATGCGCTTCAGAATCAGTGTTTGAATACAAGATGTCTATATTAATCACAAGGCTGTTTTAAAACTGAGGCTCTGACTTGTAAAACATTTGAGGTTAACAAAATTAATTTTAATTATAAACACATTATACACACTTGGACACCTTAGAAACTGTTCACTTTTCGAATATTTTTTTATTATTTCTATTTGACCAATTAATTAATAATTTCATTTAATTTAATATATTTTAGGGAAACATACAGCGTAACTTAATTTATAAAACCGTAAATACATAGTTATAAATTTGGCCAATTAATTGAATCCACTGTTTGTCGATATAATTGAGATGTCAGTCCACCTAAAACTGATTACATAATGTTTTTTTTTATGAAAAACGTAAATAAATTAAAATAAATAGTTTCGTTATACGTTATAAACGTTTTATATATAGCTAGTCTTCCCCGTTTTTTGGTAATGTTTACGAAATTAATAAATATATTTTTTTATAAATTCAGCTGTTGAATATTTTTTCTGATATATGTAGTAAAAATTGTGTTTTTGTTTTGAACAAGTGGCATATTATTTTAGACACTAAGATTATATTATTTAATTCGAATCAATCTTTTATTTTATTTTTTCAATAGCTGTATCTTTCGAACAAAAGACACTAGATACATAGGTAGGTAGGTATTATATTTATAATTCGATTTGTATTTATTTATTAACTATTTCATCGGATTTCAGTAAATTTATACCCCTACTTTTTTGATTTTTAGCATACAGATATTTTAATAAAGAAAAGGTGGAAAATATGCGTCATAAAAAAGTATACAAATAGCTTTTTATTGGCTACTCTCTTTTTATATTACGTAAAAAAACAATTTTCACGCTTCACATGGCAACTCTTTACAAGTAAATATACTATATAAATTAACGGAACCCTACGGAATAAAATATAACCTGGCACACTCGCCGAATGGAGCGACTCACAAAGGGATGTTGCCAGAAACATGCCCGCGCGCGCCTTTCCCTCAAAAGACTGCGCAGTAATTTATGATCTCTCAAATAATGCGTTTTTGTGCACCTTTCATTATGCATGAGTGGACTTCTCGTATTATAATTAATATTATGGCTCCAGGAAGACTACAATGTATTTGTAAGTAAACCGTTCGTCAAATGTGTGGGGGAATATGCGCTTTGTGATCGTAATCCGAACTAGTTTTCAACCCAAAACCGTTTGTTTTTAAGCGTACTCACTTTTAAATAATTATTTAAATCTCAGATCAGACGGCAAATCTCTAATATACACCTAAATACAGGCATTTGCCTAGTGAGGTGTTACTACAATAATAATAAATTGTGGATTGGATATTTAGTAAATAAATAAATAAAAATAAAATATATTCCGGACGCATGTTAAGTTACCATCTTCGTTCTAACGTGAGAAGACTGAAAAAAAATTGTATTTTGTATATAAATAATATTTCGGTAGAATCCTAAGAAACCTTAACTAATTACGAAACAATAATCACAAAGAATTGACAGAACATACTAATTATCACGCATAATTATAATTAAATCACACCTATATCTAAATGACAACTTAGATAAACTTTCGCATTTTAAGAGAGAATTTCCGGCAATGTTATTTACCTAAGGCGTTGCAAACCACCGTTACAGCGTTTACTAAGGTTTGTCTGTTAAAATATATCTCAACTCAAGATAGCAAATCAAAACGTATTTGCTAAAAAAATGTTTTTATCAATACAGCGAACTGAGTGATACTAATTTTTTTAAAGAAAAATAGGTTAAAAAGTAAATAAAATTGGTACTGTAGTTTATTTTATATATATATATTTTCTAGCTATTGTTAAATGATTATTTTTGTATATAATAAGAAACTGAAATTAAATCTGCCCTTTAGATCCAGCCTTTGTTGTTTTATTATTGTGTATTTATTTATTTTTTGAATAAATGCAAAAACATTGTTTTTTTTCGATCTTCATAAAGGCGTATTTAAAAAACTCTAAGGTGGGTCAAAATGGAGATTACAGAGAATGAACACGATGAATACAATGAGAATTACTTTATTGATGTATCATAGGGATTTAATAGTTAATTAACAAAAATCTCTATAAAAATATTCATAGTAAAAATAATAAAAAAATATCCTCCGCGAAAAAAGATTTTGCAGTCAGATTTGGCAATCTTATGAGTGAGCATCTAGGTTAATTTGAAATGTGATCAGTAGGTAAGGTAAGCTGAACAGTCGCATCATGAGTAATACCCTATCAAAAATAAATAAATTATATTTTTTTAATATCTATAACAGTTTTATGGTAACTAAACGTTTTTTTAAATGTTGCTTTAAATACATTGTTACACGTTTCAATTTTTCATGTATCATCGAGTACTGGCTAGGTTTACTTTAACAATCTAAATAAAACACTTATCCGAAACAAAGTATGCTGGATTTTTTTTACCGAATTTTATATTAATATTTATGAAAATTAAAAAACAACTATCCTTACACATATTCCTAATGTAACAACGGTATTCCTATTTCTACCTATATTATCAACAAAATATGTAAAAAAAACGCTACATAACGTCACATTTGAGCCGTCCGACCATTATTATTATTTCAATGACAGATTTCCGTTACAGAATCTGTCACGCGTCCGATGGATACTATTTATTTTTTGTGCTCGGAGTAAATCTTAAGCAGATGCCAGCTGTTTCGGCATGATGCCATATAAACACGTGCAAAGATTTTTGCATAGTTGTTATTATAGTAAAATATTTAGGGACAGTTCGACCCTACGAGTTATTTTAACCTAATCTTTGACTTTTGGTCGAGTAGCGCGGATTCACGAAACGCGCGCGCATTGCTGATACTAAAATTACCCCTTGAAGACGAATTTATAAACTCCGAGTTTATATAGGCTAAAAAATTACACATAGTTACGGATATACCATACTATCTAATATTAAATTCACAGAAGTGTGAGTCGGAAACAATGTATTTAAAATATATATATATAATTACTTTTTTTCATTTTTTGTTAGAGATATTTATTTATATGTCAATAATAGCATAATACATAACGGAATAGATACCTCCAAAGTATGTGTAATTTTAAATAATAATAATAAATAATAAATATCAATAAAGCTAGACAAAATTCGCCTTAGAACAGGTGTGAAACCTAGTCCCACTTTAAGTAATACGCCTTTTTATATTTTGTTAAAATTATGTAAATAATTAATTTTTTACTATTATTAGAGAAAATGCACTGAGATAGGTATTTTAGACGAATGTTATAAATAAATAAACTCATAGGATAAAAATTAACATTGTCCTAACCGTGCTCTGTTTTCGATGACATATTATAACCTAAATAAATAATAACTTTATTAACCTCAATTTATTTTCCCTATGGAAAATATTCCTTGTTATAAGAAGGAATATTTTAATCTGTGAGTCAAATTACAACTTCTTATTGAATAAACATTTTGAAATTATGCGGCAATACGGAAAACAGACCACTTTAATGGTGACAACCCATTAAGGTTCCCGTAATTCGAATTTTATATTTACCCGCAACCTTGATAGACCTGTCAAATAGAGGGTGAAAAATGTGTGATTTAACATCAATTGCAAAAGTTTTCAAATATTATCTTAAACGCCGTTGTTTATGTACTAAATTACTCTCATTTGTGAACCCGGAAATTGTTTTTAGTGTGTATTTTTCTAAAGTCTCTATAAAATAAAAACTACTCTACATAAATATTCTATAAAAATATATTTTCTAGAAGTAAGTAGTTTATGACCTAGGTCCCACTCAACTGAGCTAAATTTGCTTGTGCTACGGTCAGAGGATGTAAAATCATATTTAATCTTTAAATACAATGCGTTTAAGTTGCAGCATTTTCTCATTCAATTCCTACCCAAACACACACGCAGTGGGGATTGCTTACGCCTGAAGGGCTTTTTCCCTTCTCGCCGGGACTACCCGCTTTTTTTCGGGCAGATGTTTGCCGAGTATCACCGCATTGATTCGTGCCCAGATACCGTGCCTAATTACGCGACTTGGCAGCCAAAAGCCTTGCGATTGGATCTACGGCGTGTAATACTAACCCAGATATTATTCCGAAAATGTACGAAGAATGGACGCAGGACTGCGTGAAAACCCCCCGATTTATAAACGTTTCAATCGTGTTGGATATTGAAGCACCGATCATAACTTCCAATCATTAATTTGGTTTCCGCATTCTTTTTCAAATATTTTAACTCTATTTAATAATATAATTTTAAATCTACAGGCTTAATCTATTACACAAACCTTCCGCTATTACCACTACAACTATTACCTAATTGTTTTTAAATGTATAACATCTATATTACAAACATAAAACATGTATTATATAAACATAATGTATTCTATAATAATACTAGCTGCTTAACCCGGGCTTATAAATACATAATATGCCAACTTTCATGGTGATCGGTTAAACGGTATCAAAATCTACCAACATCCATTTTATATATTTAAATTTTAGTTTTTTGTTATTATTGTTACTATATATATACAGGTGAACTTAAAAGTCAGAAGTATCCTTTTAATAGGTGATTCTGAGCATGCAATTGAACAACCATTTTTCAACAACTTTGTAAACAAAGCAAAAAAAACTGGTCTATAATGGCAAAAGAAAGAGTTCTAAAAACATTTTAAAGGGGTAGGTAATGTAGATCAATTGAATGGGTCAGGAACACAACAATATGTGCACCAACCATTCAATACAGTATTTATATTTTTATATGGATTTTTTTTGTTAGGTATATGAAAATTTGTTGAACAAAAGTAGTTCAGATTCATGCCCAGAATAACCCCTTAAAAAGGATACTGCTGACTTCGAGTTCAACCTGTATATACTCGTATATATTATATTGTTATATACCAAATGTAGTTTATTTCTATTGTTCTCTCAAATATGAATTGAAATATTTACACCTATATTTATATTTATTTATTAGCATATTTATAAAATAATATTATATACCTAATATATATTTTTACGTTTAATTGTCAATAAATCCAAAAATAATCCCATTACCACGGTAAAGTAATAAAAATATGTACATTTTTTTCTGAAATAAAAATTACTTATATAATTATATTCCAAGTCAACAAATGTTTATAAATTATTAATCGCGACTTCTTTGGCTAATGTGTATCTAATCTTTGATGTGTTTATTGTAGAGCTCATGGGTAGTCAAATCTAATTTAATTAAACATACATTTTATTCAATTTATGTTTAATTAAATTAGATTAAATTAAATTTAGATTGAATTAAATTGATTAATTAACCTACCTTAGTACAAACAAACTTAGTACAAGCGAGTTAACGCCGAATGTCATCGGCGTTAACTCTTCTGAACTCCATTAAAGACCGCCTAGAAAAACCCCCAAAAGGATGTTTACAGATCCAATATGTAATTGAAATAATTAGGAATAACCTTAATTTCCTAGCCACTTAATTATTTTTTGGTTTTGCATTTGTACAGTGCAACTTATCTCGTTAAATATGGGCATCATAAATTGTATTGTTCTAACAATTCTATGTTCAGCTTATTTCTATTACGTAAATAAAATAGAACTGCCATTGTATAAAGCTCAGCGGCCAACAGTATTGAGATGCGCTATAGCGAGATGATTTTTTGAGACGCGTTTTGGGTATCGATTTTTGATGGCTTTGTTGTCGTTTGCAAATTTTACGCCAGGCGGCCGATCCTAAAGCCAGCCGCTGTATCCGAATTTGATACGGTTTTCTAAGCACAAATCTTTTCTTTCGTTTCGAGATGCAATCTGACCGTACAATTCGCGTTTTAGAATAGTATCTACCTACCTACCTTGCACATACTTTAAGGTGCCTCTTCCCGAAAGGGCAGTTCTCTGTTTTGTGTGTGGTTGTAAAAACCGAAACACTTTTGGAAATTAGCACCGAAACACGGTGGCAATTTTGAATATACAAAAAACCAAATGATAAAACACCTCTTATTCGCCACTCAATATACCTACTTTGGAAGAAAACAGCTCCCTTATAAAATATCATTTCTTATAATGGATTTCTAAATATTAAGTTTCTATGAAACGAAAAATCATTATCGCACTTAATTATTTCTGATTTTGTTTTTGATGGATCGTAGCATTTTTTTTTTACCTATAACCTATTCGAGTGAAATGTTAAGGATTTATTATACTTAAGAACCTACTATGTTTACCCTCGTTCAGAAATATGTATGTTTGTTTTTCCTTAAACAAAATACATTTAGACGGGCCGACAGATAGGCTGTTAAGTTATTTATTTTATGGTTTCGTCTTACTGTAGATACCTAAAATTATATATCTGTATTGATGTTTATTTGTATTTGTTTTCAAATATTGTGTTTTCAGCAGAAGGGAAGCGATAAATAAAAGCCATCCTGGTTGATAAGTTTGGCCTCTGATAAAAATCGAGATTGCGAACGTGGAAGACAATTTCTCTCGCAGATTTTCTCCTCTCGCGAGATTAGGGTGATGGATACAGTAATAGATCGACCTGAAGTGAATTTAAAATGTATTTTCACTGTATTGTAAGCACAAAATATTCCTTTATGGTAAATTATCTATAATTGATAATATGTTCTTGGAATATTACTTTATATTTTGCCTTATTTTATTATTATTAACACTTTCTTCCCCACTTATCTCAATCTATTAGCTACGAAAAATAGATACAATCTGTGTCTATTATGTTTCAAAAGGTCTCCCTTTAGAGACCTTTTCTTTAGGGTCCTTATTTTGCATATTTTTTTAAGATGAACTTCACAATATACTTATCTTTAAACCTAAATCAATGTTAAAGTTTAAACATATTATTTTCATACTTATTCGCTATTCAAACGCAATGCGGGTAGAGTTTTTCTGTTTTACATTGTTCTTAATGTAACATAATTGCTTGTAAACTAATACTGTTGTGAAGAATATTGCATGCTTATTCTAACTCCATATTGTATGGCATTCCTGCGTACCTACTATATTAAAGTATTATATCAATATCTTATTTCTAAATTCATACAAACGCTGTTCTCAATTCAAAATGTTGTTAAAATTTGCATAAAATTATTTCCTATGGCATACAAGGTCACCAAAATCTATTTTTTCCAGGAATTGTTTTTTTTTTTTAAATATTTAAGTAATGATTAACAAGCTTTTGAGGACATTCTTGTATCAATTTTGCAAGCTCAGTCTGACAAAAATGAAAAAAAGGAATGCTGCATTCTGAATATATAAAGGTAATAAATAGTATTTAATTAAAATTTCGTTTAGCAACCTGAACCATTAGTTCTGAAATATTTTCGGAAATTTTGGTCTGATTAATTGTAGTTGTCAAATTTGCCTATGCTTATGAGTCTATTGGTGGTTGTGGGGAGGGGGAAGGACAACGGATCATGAACAGCGGTCTGTGAATGCATAAATATGGACTTCTAATATGAACTGTATGCATTCTAAATTATATAAAAAGTCGTGATTAACCTTTAATCAGTTGTTATAGTTTCCTAAGGAAAATGCCCGACTTTACCATGATATAAATTTCTGTATTATTAAAGCAGTGGTTTGCCCAAAACGAATAATATAAATATTGGTAATGACGTGGAAGGTCAAGAAAAGCACGCGTTACCCCGTTGCCTTCGTTCTCTGGAAAATGTATTTTCCACCGCACGGCGTGGTGGCTATCATTTCAGACTCTTCGGTTCATTTTCCCGCCAAATGATGTCATTTCAGATCGACACCGACTGATAAACGCACTCTGAAAACTGAAAACTCGACGAGACGAAACCGTAACCTGAGTAAGTGAGGCGACTTCAGTTATATATACTCAGTTTTTTATACTTTTTTACCGACAAAACTTCATAACATTATAATAATATAAAATCTCACATCTCACATCTATCTATTAAAATGTATCAATCTTGATATAATGCTCTTGAAAACCGACCATAGCCATTTAAATTATTACTTAAAAAAATAGAAACGTTAAAGAATGTTCAGTGCAACGTTATAATAATAATTATAAATAAATTGAAATATTATGTTCGTATTGTTTCATGTTTTTCATGTTTCATGGAAATGAAGCTACCCATCATAAGTGGGCATACCCCAGGCGGAACTAGGTTGGGTGGGCGATGCCTTTAATGACTCCCGTAGGGCCTAGCCGTAAGTCGTCAAGTTCTGGTTAAATAATTTACTACTACTAAAGAATGTATAGAAGCAGTTGATATTAAATGATAGCTACAGGTATCATAGCCATTCTTGTTTAAAAATATACCTACATTTAGGAACCCTCATAATCAAATAAATTTATGTAGAGATTAAAGGAATTATATTTGTCTTCATATATTTGAATAAAAAGTACAATTCTTTGTATGTGTCAAAATGTAATACAAAGAGTTAGTGAAAACTTTGGTTGAAGCAATCGCTCAACGTTTTGGTTATTTTTTTGTGATAAGCAGTTTTATGTTATATTTACCTTAAAGTTTTTATAAACTCCATAGAGAAGGATATAGAAAAGGGTGAATATTTTTAATAACTCGTTATTATTTATTTATTTATTTAGTTTATTCAACAAATTTACAATATCATTCTTTTATGTAATAGCGTTGAATCTTGCAAACCCTCTGTAAAGCGAGATTTTCTCGTGTCGATTTTACGATATATATTCATAAACCTGTGAAATATATTTACGATATATATTTACTGAAAACGCCATCATTATATAAGAAAAGAAAGAAATTTTAAATTACTTAATAATAATAACTGCTGATTTTTTTGTTTAATGAAATATTATAAATAAAAAAAACAAACTTGAAAATAATAAGGTAATTTCGCACTAATAGTATTTAGATAGAGGCTCAAAAATAAAAAAGGCCTCGTTTTTCTATTTCCCATATCGGCGTAACTAATCGCGCGTGTCTAACCGCCGATCCAGGGGGGGCCGCGTGGGCGGGGGGAGGGGGAAGGGGTAAGGGGAGGGAAAGGTCGGAAAATGCTTCGCCGTTGAGTCGGAAAATTGTAGTATTCTTCCGGAAGCCGCTGCGGAAACTCCTTAGTCGAGTGACGTACGGCGCACTGCGTTAGAATAACTTTAGTCTATCTGACGGTGGGTGTGTCACGCCGGCCTTAATTTTCCGAACCGTTTAACTTAGCCTTATAATACACGGTGGTTTATCGGGTGGGTATAATTTTAGAAATATTCAAAACTAACAAAAATGTATTAATTTAAAAAATATATATTTCATAGAAATTCACATATTAGAACGTGTCCTAAAAACACGACGACCCATATTTTTTTAATATTCTTTATTTATAAACAAAACATACTTTTTTATTTGATTGTTCACTAAACCCTTGCGGGGTTTTATGTGAACTAGATCGTTCCTACTTTTTACTTATTTAATAAAATTGATATAATATAATTTATACATATTCATTATCACAATATGACAACACTTTTCACAATGCTGAGCTACATACATACAACAACCACGAAACCAGATACAACTATGTACCTACGTAGACGGAGCGGTAATATAGGGTGATGATTTTAGAGGCGTGGTTTTCAAGAAGAGATAAAACGCATATAATTTGATGTTATGGCTAAGAATTTAGTTTTATTATAAAGATAAGGGTTTGCCATTATGTTTTAAAAATGATTTCGGGTAAGTGGCCGCCGCGGCTGACTCGAACAAATTCCAGCCGAGAGGCCCAATTTTCAACCACTTTTTGCAGAAAGTTGGGCCGTATGTCAGCAATAACGCGCCGAATATTCTCTTCCAAGGCGTTAATCGTGTCCGGCTTATCTGCTTAGACAAGCGACTTCACATAACCCCACAAAAAATAGTCCAGCGGTGTTAAATCGCACGATCTTGGAGGCCACACCACAGGCCCACGACGCGATTTTTACTTTATTTTAGAGTGATTTTAAAAAAATTTAGAGTGATTTTTTCTATATTTGTAAACGTTGTTCAGGAGTAAGTCTATTCATTATGAAATGGCAAACCAAACTGAGCATAAATCAAGTGACAGCTGTCAAAAACACCAACTACGAAAAAAGTAGTGCCAGATTGAAAACCACGCCTCTAAAAAAACACCCTATATAAGTGTCGTTTTAAGTGCGAGCGAGCGATTCGCCGTCCGTCAGCTGTGAACGGTTATGGTCGACCAAAAAAACCTTCCAAACGACCGCAACTGATAAGATATAATTTGAACCTTCAGTAAGGAAATACTAAGCTATTCTTCTATATACTCTCTTCTATTCTATACTTGAATAATTTTATGTAGAAACTATGATTATTAGTAAAAATATTTATAAAAAGTAAAAATGTTTTTTTTAAAGAATATTTATTTAAAGATTGGGTAAGAACCATAGTATTTTACATACAGGGCTTGCAATATGTCGGTTTAGATCAAATCTTGCAAGCTGAATTAGAACCACTTCCTCTATCTTACGGAGTTGAAATTTGACATGTTAATTCAGTTCCGATGACAATGCATTTATATGGTAAGCCTGACCTGATTCCTTCACCCAGGAATGGCTCAAGATGAAGGAACTCCTCAATGGTCAACAGCACAGACATGAACTTTTGTATACGTATTCAAGCACTTGAGTAAAAGCTTATTTTTAAGAATGTATTATTTCTATTCTTTTAATTGATACCTCATATAATTTCCCCACCCTTTCCAGCAAGAATCTCAAAAACAAGTAAATACAATCGATAAGGGCGTTTTGGCGGTTTCTGTATTTTTCTCCTGCATTTAACGGTTGCAATAAACGCAACGAAACCTTAAACATTCCATTAAGTGCAAAAGTCCGCTGCGGAGTACGAAATTCCGCCACTAGGGCCGGATGTACTTCACGCGCACGCGATCCATTGTCTCCTTGTTTCCGGTTTGGTACGCGATGACGTCACGCCGGAAACGAAAACCGGATGCTAGGGCGACGCGGCGCGGACGGCGGAGAGGGGGGATACTTTCTATAGGCACGCAGTAGAACTTATGTGAAAATATATCAAAGAGTGACATAAAGTACTATTAAGTTGCACAAATAATAGGTACGTACGGCAATAGTATAGGGAAATTAGAGCACAACATACCATATTATTCAAACTAACCGCTGGTGCGGATAGTTAGTTATTGAGAGTAAAACGCACTGTGTTAATCTTAAAAGTCTAATAATTATGCAATATTTATATCTGCATTTACTAAACAACCAAACATTAATTAATTAAAAAAGCAGACTTATTAACAGTTACCGACCGACGGTATTATAACCGATTAAATCATATGCTGTTCATATAGCTGCAGGTGATATAATTCATATCTAGGTACCTAATTGAATCTTTTTTATTTATTTATTCTTTATTGAAAAATCCACAGTATTACATTTTTACAATTACTTACTTATTACTAGTATATAAAACCAATTATGGATTTCGGTCATTTTACATAATAACATTAGCATAAAAATTTGGACAGTGTTCTTAAAATATATATAGATTATTAATATTATATACTATTATTATTAGTGTTCTTAAAATATATATAGATTATTAATATTATACACTAGATTTTTTTTTTTTTAAGTTTTATGTGTAATTTGTGAGTGATGTTTGTGGTAGTCGTGAGTGTGTGACACTTGTATGTTAATAAAAATAAATAAAGTAATAAATTAAGTATGGTTTTAGTATGTATAAAAATAATTTATGATGAATGTCATAAAAATATAATATGTATGTATATTCTAAATGTAATTGCAATTACAAGTACTTATATGTTACTATTAATCATTAACAACATAACAATCTAACAATACAATTAGGTTTTATTTATCTTTACTATTGATGATATTGGAAATCTCTTTTTTGAATGATAATAAAGAGGTATTAAATATATAGATTTTTGAAATATCTTTATTGTTATAAAGGGAGCAGATACGTGGTATGGTGCTATTTTGTTTATTATAATCTATTGCATTCGTTTATACTTATGGATATCAATTAAATCTCTACTTAATGCACATAAAACATTATTTTCATACCTAAAAACAATCTAACACTTGTAAGGATGCAAGACTAACCTAAATCATAAGCTTCTCTAAGATTTCATCTCATCTCTTGTACCCGTTGTTTTTCCTCGTTTAAATAAATAAATAAATAAATAAACACTCGTGTTTGTAATTAAATATTAATGAAGGATATCCATAATCATTTTCTTATCTAATTAATTTTTACAGTTTATGTAATATTGGTATAACTGTATATTTTCCTATAAGAAAAAATAAATAAATAAATAATAACGTGCCACGGAAAACAGTGGAGAAGATAGAGTAGTTTTGTTTGCATCGTGTCCCAAAACCACACAGGCCTAATTATATCACCAACCTCATAAAGCCAGAGGCGGACTTACCACATTAGCCGCCCTTGACTTGGAAAAAATGACGCCCTTACAGTACATGTAGAACGATAGGTGTGTATTTACCATTTAAATTAACACGCGTCTAGACTTCGGCTTAGTAAAAGAGTCGATTATATCGTGTTTTATGCTCACACTTTTTAAGTAACCTTTCTTAGAACAGGTAACTCTTACCTAGTCAGAAAGGTAACAGACCTTATCAAATCGACCAACATGACTGGTACCCGGTATTCGATTTTATAGATTTGGATATGTATTTTATTTTAGTATTTAGTATAAACTTGAATTGAGTGCTCGCAGTAAATCTAACTCGAGATTACCCTCGTTTTTTCCATCTTTAAACTTTTTCGAAACAATATGCCGCCCTCAAAAAATTTCCGCACTGGGCCTAGTGGTAAATCCGCCCACCAAGAGTCATCAGGTATCCCAAATGCAGTTACCTTGGATTAGGCCTAACCTGAACTTGCACAGTTTTGCATTAGGCGCAGTGACGGAGCATTCGGCACCAGATTACTCACCCCTGCAGCAACCGGAATAGTATGGTATACGAAAACTATTTTCATGTGACGGTTTTTCCTTCAATTACATTTTTATACCAAATTGAAATCCGTTATTGATTAATATATTATGGGGCGCTTCTAGTTTTTTGAATAGCAGATTTTTCTAGATGAAAATCTTTTCCCTTTGGTTAAAGATTAACCTGTATGAGCCGTTGCACACAAAGAATGCATTTTATTACGTACCTCTTTTCAAAGGGGGGTACGAGCTACTAAGGATGGGGGTGGGGCATTTCACACAGGGCCTGCACTGTGAAACAGTACACAAGGGCAGCAGGGTTTATACCTTTCTTAATGTTTTTTTTTTCACCTGATCATGGGCCATTGACCGAATGATGACAAACCTAACATTAAAATTAAAACGAATGAACTGCGTTTACATAGTGCAATGTGCAATATATATTTATTTATATTATATTATAAATATATTTTAATTGTACCTACTCGGAAACTTAATATACTTTTAAGATTCCATAATACACAGTGACCCAAGACCATTTCCGATTAAAAAAACAGCTGATTAGTCTTGCGATTTCTAGTGTAATTTGTTATATAATTATATGGAAATTTATCATGGTATCCAGAAAAAAAAATGTAAACTATACCCGAAAATAGTAAAAAGATCGTGTAATAATGTCTTTATTGTGAGCGCTCCGCTGTCGCAGTACACGGTAACGGGGTCAAGGCCAATATCGATCGACACCATCTGTTTATAATAAAATATAAAATATAATAAAATTGGGTTTTTTTTCTTACGCATAATAGGTTACACAACACCTTCACACACACAAGTTTTTGGGAATGGTCTTGGGAAAACCTGTATAGTAACAATCAATTTGCTTTTCACATAGAAACTGTAGAACTAACAGTAAAAAAACAAGAAAATAGCGTTTTTTATTTTTCTTTCTGGTTAATAATTGGAATCTGTCTCAAAATAGGGTGATGATGAAGATGATAATGATTGGAGGGCAGTCAGATGGCTGCTACACTTAGGCCACATTCATGGGGGCCCATTGCGTATACCTCCGTCTGTGACTGAATGAGTGTTTTTTGTGTGTATCTTGTTACTTAACTTAGTCGACAGTGATGAGGAAAGCGCCGTTAAATGTTATCAGCGGCAAACAATTACCGAATTCGACCCACTAGGGATTCGGACCCGGGACCTCTGGATAAGAAGCAGGCGCTTATATCACTGCACCACCAGGCCTCTCAAAACAGACATTTCTTCTATAATTTTTTTATTAAGTGAACAAATACATGCGTAATTACTTACATAAAAAAAAGACAAAATGCGTTTCGTTACATTCGAATGGTTAAAAATGAGTAGAATGCACGAATGAATGCTACATTCCACAGAAAATATTTTTGCTGTAAAGTTGACTTTTTAGTCACCCTTTAGTTATTTAAAATGTCCATTTCGGTAACGTATGAAGTCTCACTCGTCGATATTTATCAATGATGATATATTCTCAAGCAATAAAAATCTTGTATATTTTACTTTGAATCGACTTGAGTAGGTAAATGATTTAATGTGTATATAAATGCCATTCGTTGAATATATTACGTTATATTTACAAGTATATTTTATTAATTTCCGCCACGAATAACGAATAATAAATAAAATAGTACATTTTCTCGACGACTGTACATATCGGGGGGGGGGGGGGGGGTAGTCTCGCGAAGCGGAGTATTTCCTTATATCAGGCATCTCCTGGAATGGTTTGGGCTTTGTGTAACACCGCTGATTTTTATCTTCCTCTGCCGAGTCGTCTCTCCTTTCCAGTGTTACCAACTCTTCTTGGCCAGTAGCTTAGAATATTATTCTCTTTTTTTTTTATTGTATCCAAAACAATACATGTGAAATAGCATTAAACAGTGAATATATCTAGTTATTAACTATAAAAGGAAACTAAAACTATCTCATACAAAGTAAAATAGGTGTGGATTTTATTATCTGCTCGATTTTTTTCAAATTTTTGTTTTTTTATCTTGCTGTATATACGTACTTTTTTTTTAATTTTATTTTATTTTGATAATTAGTACAAATATATTATGAATATTATTACGTAAGTATATTGTTTTGTTATGTAAATGCTCATTAAATAAACTCAACAAATTTTATTTTTCGAATTACACTTTACAAATTTACAATGTATGAGTAATGCACATTGTACATATAGCTGGCAGAAGCTGGTACTTTTTCCGTAGGTAGCTTACTAGCTAAATAGAATTATGACAATTTAAAATGGAATAGAATTCAGAATTTCACATTGTCTTATATTCACTTTTCGAGACACAGGAATTTAATTTAAACAAACTGATTAACGGATACCTGCGTAAGAAATAGGTGCGTCCCAACTTTATGTGTCTTCACTATAAGCTATAAAGAGATCTAACGCGAGACATTATTTGAGATAAAAAGACAACTTGCGATTCTCCCTGCTCACGTCTATTCTCTGACTAAACAAAACCATAAAAGATTGATCTCTGCATAGATTGGACTACCGAATTG
Source organism: Neomicropteryx cornuta (assembly GCA_020383195.1). Classification (NCBI taxonomy): domain Eukaryota; kingdom Metazoa; phylum Arthropoda; class Insecta; order Lepidoptera; family Micropterigidae; genus Neomicropteryx; species Neomicropteryx cornuta. The sequence goes on from JAHKQU010000030.1 coordinate 2,322,931, forward strand.
AATAAAAAAATAATGCAGTTGGTGCGAGTAGGCGAAGGTAGGTCTTTCTATCAGCCGACTACAAGTAAAATACCTTTAGTGTTAGAATGTTTGAATAATTATCAGACAACAAAATATAGAGGTTTATGACATTGTCTCCTAGCCAGGCCAAATATTTAAGAAATCAATCAATATCAAATTCCAATTAGAAGCGTTAAAGAATTTATTGAACTCGTGTTTAAAATTTTGTATTTTTCAGTTTCTACATAATTTCAATTCTGATCACTAAACATGGATGTGTGTATAGTATACGTATATAGTATATATATCTATATTTATATGCAATCATTCATTTTATATCCATATTTGTAATGTATGTATTACAAAATATGTATTGTTTCTTTTTATTATAGTCTGTGGTTTATGCATGTGGTATTCTCTTTTTATTTATTTAGCACCTAAGAATTATTGTTAACATGTTACGTATTTCAACATTTTGTTACAGTACCATCTTAAAATAAATAAATATATATTATATAGACACTTGGGTAGGTATATGTAGAATCATAGGGTGCCAATTTTTATTGGTGCTCACGCGCCGTAGATGATCCAAATTATTAAAAAAGTGCATATTTAATTCTTTCCTTTGAACAAGTTAAGAGTCGCCTAATGTGCAGTTGTCTCGATAAACTGTTCTTTTAAACTCACTTCAACTTCATTTATGACTCGTGCTAGTAACTACGTCGTAATAAATCATAAATAAAATTGATACTATTTAAAAAGGTACCGAATATATTAGCTAAATAAAAACGCGTGAAAATATTTAGTATGTGCCAAAATATGGCATTATAAATCTATACACGAATATAACAAAACGATTTAGCAAAATTGGAGGAGATCAATGGATGATCAAAATGAGCAAATTGTGCCTTTTTTACAAGATTTTTTTTATATAGACAAGTACATCGTAAAGGCGTCACATTAATCTGTAAGAGCCACTCCGCGATTTATAACCAAATAAATACGCTTCCTGTGTATTTAAAGAAAGCTCTGAGGAAGTCCGCTATTGAATTGTCTAAGTGATAATATTTAAAGGCCGAAAATATTTTTTTTTAAATGAGCCGAAAAATGAAAAAATATTATGAATATTCGCTTATTTAAGCCGCCATTTTAGCCTCTTTAATATTGTTATCAATTTGTTATTTATATATTCAATGATTTGATAGGTCTTTTCTAAAATATCCATGCAGATATAACCCTTTACTACTCGTATCGTGCATTTTGTATTAGTTGAGACCAGAATACCGAAACTAAGTCAGAATACTGAAAAAATAAATTACGTATGAGATAATATTTCCGGTTTCAATTTTAAACCCCGACCAAATAGGGGGTCAAGTTGGTCTTCATATTTGTATGAAATTACCTGAAAGAAGCTTAAAGTTTACTTTTTTATTCAAATTGCTATGAGCTAGACCATATACAATTATTTTGGGCCCTACCCAACTAGGCCAAATGTGTATCAAGGGAGTCGGTGGTAATGAAACCTTAAAAATGGTATGACCATGTGCGGATTCGAACCCGCGACCTCAGGGCCAATAGTCCAACGCCTTAACCTTGACTATAACGTTACATAACGACTATAACGTTACAACGTTAAAGACAGTTTTGATAGTCCTATACAATTTCGAGCCAATTTTGGATTTACCATATTTTAAAATTTACGAGCACTCATATATGAGTGCTCGTAAATTTGATTTGTGATTTTTGATTTGAGTGATTTGCACGTTCAAACACATAAACCCGTTGATATTTTTTTTATTATTTTTATTGAAAAATCCAACAGTATTAATTTCCATAATCTAATACTAAACATAATTACTAAAACGAGTAACTGCGAAGTAGTAAGGCTGTAGGTTTACGAACCTACAGCCGCTAGCCTCCTGTCGCTCTGGCGGTGATAATTAAACTAAACCCATTTCATTGTTGTTTTTACTGATAGCTGGCAATAAAACCATAAACACTTGAAATGAAGCGATGAATCATAAACTATTCATTCTGCTCTTTAATTTAACCTTTCTTGCGACCTAGCTATGTTTAGGTTCAGGTGATATTATTGTAACATATACTTGGCATGGCACGGTTAGTATGAGACGTCTTAAAAGAAACTGTCCCTAATTTGAAGTAATATCATTATCAGTAATTCTATCATTTAATTTAACAAGCAATCGAATGTGAAATATTTACACATTTATTCACAGGTTAAATATCCTAATCATATTTTCCTTAAATTAACCTAGTTAAATATACCTAATATTCAATGGCATACTTTTGATAATATTTAGAACTAAAGGCGACTAATACTCAGCTTTTCTGCTTTCTCAATTCCGAAATTATTTAGTTAGGTAGGTAACTACTTTATTTTAGATTTGAATTATTATATTAAATCAAATTATTATAATGTAATATCAATATTAAGTTAGTTTCAGTCAATTTTACATTGTTTAATTATATTATCTAGGTAGTTATATATTGTTTTAAACGATATTTTTTTTAAATAGTAATTTATATTATGTTTTTATTATAATTTAATTATGCGTTATTTTTGTTTTTAGAAATATTTTCATCGAATGATACAATATTAATATTGAACAAACAATGCCAACGTAGTATATAAGTTTAGTGAATGAATAAAATTAAAAAAAAGATTTTCTAAAAATACATACCTAAAAAGTAACAAGAAATTTTAAGCGGAAAACTTACCTTTTGATTGCTACCTTATAACGAGAGTAACTTTATCATACTAATATGGAACTACTCCTGAGAAATTCCCTCTAATATGCAAAAAATAATATTCGAAATTTCTTAAGCCAACACGGAGTCAAGAATATATGAAATAAAAATACATTTAATATTGAGAACCACCTCCTTTTTTGAAGTTTGCTAATACTTTTACTCTTACAACATCATTAAGAAGCTATTGAAGTAGATATACATATCATACTAACGCTCTGTTTAATAAGGTAGTTTTATTTCTATATGGCGTTCTTTGAATGTAGTTATAACATAGAAACTGTATCGTCATAAAAATATGAGTTAATATAATAATTATACCGCGAAAATCGCACCGCAATGCTAATAACGGTCAAATAGGCGAGCGCGGCCATAAAGACCCCCCGGCGCTAGTCGCGATATCAGGTGCCAGGAACGAAAACGTGAAATTAGTTTTAACAGCCGTTTTAGGGGTATTAATTATTACCCGCCGAAAGGCCCGCGGCATATGGCCGCCACGAATTCGCCTGCTTCCTGAGGCAAGCGTTTGACAGCGAACTGAGAATCGAACGGGCTTTCCACGCCCCCCCCCCCAGTCAAGGGTTAAACGACTTTCGCTCGTAAATTAAACGCCTTATTTGACAACATACCCTTCTTTCATTTTAATTATGACTTATTTCGATTATGGGTCATTCATAAATTACATCACGCGTTAAAGGGGGGGGGGTCCACACATTGTGACTTGGTGTGATAGAGGGGGGGGGGAGAGTTACAAATCTTATGAAAAACTTCTATGTAAAAGTCTAAAACTGTTTGTATTGACACACAAAAATGTTACAATCTAAATAAGTTAGTTCTTCGTTCAAAAATGGAAATTGTGTGACGCCACGTGGTAAAACGTGGAGGGGAGGGGGGTCAAAAAATCATAAAATTTGGGTGAAGTCATTTATGACTATTTTTATCGGTTGTTCTCACGAAAATGTGAAAATGTATGAAATATCTAAATATTTTATTGCATTATTGTAATGTTACTGTTTATAATATAATTTTACATGACGTTGGCTTAAAATTCTCCCTGGTTTTGTTTTTTTTTATGCAGTTTGCATTTAAAATAAAACACACCCGCAATATATTTAGCCCATTGCGTCTATAAATTTTGTTTTAATTTATACTGTAATTCGTATATTTCTAAATAGTAACCGGTTATATTTTAATACAGGTAAGTAAAGGATTGATCAATTTTAGTAAAAACACTAGGTTATAAAACAAGTGTGTTGTAATTTATATATGTTTTCGATTTTATAAGCATTAAACTATGTTACCTTCATTTAAAAAAAAATATTTAAATTAATGGAATTTTAAATAATATTATGTAGGTAGGTTCGATTTTTCCAATAACATGGCAATTTTTTAATTGAAATATTAAGACGGAAAGTTAGACATGTAGTGAGAATTAGAACTCGGTTATAGATTTATAAGCCTCATTTAAAAATATCTAGTCTTTCGAAAAAATGAGGAGACATAAACAAAAATAACGAAAAATTTTTATTGATCCCAAAACATTTTAGATGAAACGAAAAAATATTTGTAAAACTGTAATGCCGTAGCTACTAAACATTCTATCCAATTCTGAATTAAAACTTTTAGGATTAACCATTTAGGAGTTACAGGCCTGGGACAGAAGAGATCTCATGCGGGTTCCTGTTCTCTACCATTATGGTTTGTAACCTTTGAAAATATGTAATCTTCTATCGAAATCTCTTTGAAAGCGCTTGCGCAACGCTCGCCGTGCGCCAAGATAAATCCGAAACGCGATCTGCAAAAAAAAATAAGTAATATCTGTTTACATTCTGGGAAGCTTAAAGCCCCTAATCGCACATGAGATAAGATCAGATAAACAGATGAACCCCGATTTTGCACGTTTGACGAATGCCTACATTAATTTATTCAACACTAGCTGCCGCGTCCACACTTCGCACGGGGACATTTAAATATAAAAAAAACTTTTTAAACAAAGTCCTTTTTAGCTCATATTTCAAAGAGGTTTTATTTTGACGTTACACGAAAAAACACTCCGATTAGTTCAATTTTAGCTTCGTAAGGGGTAAGCTTTGGTAAATATGTGATCACCCTTTAGGTTTTTTTTTTTTACTTTTAGTCAGAACGCACAAGACGTGAGTAAACTTTTTACGTCCAATAAATCAAAGCGAATATTTACATGTCAAGCAAATACTAACTACTGCTAAAAGGCGTCACTGTCAGTTCAAATAATGTTCACTTGAATAAACTATTTATTACTAATAAATGTATCAACAAACACTCGTAATTCTTAGTTGATAATTATGATAAATGTAATTACAATGTAGATATGATCTTGAATTAAATTAATTAAATTTAAAATAACGCCAGACTATTAGCGTAAAATGTTACCCGAGATATCCGATCGTGAAGTCAATTCGTTGGCTTTAGGAGACTCTTATTTTAAAAAGGAAATAGTGATTTTCTATCAAATTTATTATGCGTCAAATAATTTATAAAATCAAATTAAAATTATGTTAATTTTTTCATCTTGTATATATTTTTGTTCGCTCTGAGCAATATTTGTATGTTATATGTTAGTTGATTTTAAAATTTACTATTTTTATAGGTGGTGGATCAACAATCAAACATTAATCAGCAAAATATATTTTTTTTCCTAATTATGCTATATTAAAAATAATTGCTACGAAAACTATGATAAACACTATCGTTAATTGTTTTTAGATAAATTAATTATTATTAACTATTGTGATACGAAGTTATTAATAATTATTATTATACTTGTTTTTTGTTTATATTATACTATAAAAATGCATATAAGATTATTTTATTTATCCTATAAATGATGTCTAAAATACACAACCAAATAATGTGAACATATACCTTTCCAGGCCTTCGGCTTGGCTGGTACTAAAAAAAAATGTAAATTTATTGAATGCATAAATAAAATAAAATTATTACTCGATTTAAAATATCACGTATGCTACGCAAGGATAATATCAAGTTTCCTGAACATTTTATATAAAAACTCTTCTTAATTTTTTAGAAAAGTAAAATTTATAATTTAAATTTAAAAAAGAGGAAATGTCACGATTAGAAAATAAATTCTTCTATAAAGTTTGTTTGTGGAACATTTTGTCGAATGGGCTCGAAGGGCTGACAACATGGCCCGAAGTGAGCAGTTTTTAAAATAAAGTGGAAAATCAGTCAATTTTATCAGTAGTAGTGTAAGATTATAAAAAAGTTCTCGTTTGAAATCCATTGTCCGTAGTAGGGCTCATGCGCGGATTCTCAGACAGAAATTTGATATTTTTATTTTAAAAATTAACCCCTTAATGTCGATCGGACACTTTGACAGGTCATTTATCACACTCGAAAATAACATTTAAAAAAATATAAGCTAGTCGTTTCCGTTTACGCTCGTTTCTCCCTTCCTCCCTCGGACCTGGCGAATCGTCGATTTCCGCTTCGGGCAATTATAGCGGCCAATCGACATATAAATGTTTTGTTTTTACTTATGCTTGGAGAGCCTCAATAGCTAAATAATAAAGGGCCTGTTTAACTGTTATTCCATAGAAGTGTTTTATTTATATAATCGCAAGTAATCGAAGTTTAATAGCAGTTTTTTTGTTTAATCGATATTTAAATACAGCACTTATAGGTCGTGTTTGTCCTACAAATTTGTAAGCGCCAGTTTTAAAATTATTTTTCATAATTTCGCATCCGACAAAAAACGTAATAGGTAAGCTAATCTCTTTTTTAAAACATTAAAGTACATGTTAGTTATTCATCAGGTATTAGAAAATGAAAAAGATCAGATCCAAGCAACATTTTTTTTTTGGCTAAAAACAAGCCAAAATGTTGTTTTGAATTTTCTAATACTGGGTTTAAAACCATTTTTTTATGGTTTTAGAAAAGAAATCTATTATTATTTTTAGTCAATAATTAAATTTGAAAAATAATAATATAAAAAAATGCACGTACATTTTTTTTTAATAAACAGCCCATTTAGTAACTTTCTTTCAATTAAATAAAAAAAAATCGCTAATGTGAATTAATTAAATCATGCCCAAACCTAGTAAAAACTTACGCAAAAAAAATGCCGAAAAATATTTTTACCCATTTCATCAATTTACATTTTTTCTCTAAAAAATTATAGGTACAGAAGAGTAAGAGAGCAAAAGACACTGACAGGCACTCTCTCTCGCTCTTCTCTCGTATCGGTTTGTTCGTTTTCTATATTTTTCCCGCTTGTAGCAATGCATTTTTTTTTGTTATGTACGGTATTTATCCAGGTAGATTAGATACTAATTCAGATTGTCACTAGAAATATAATGTGGATCAGGAAGGGAAAACGGGGAGGATAAGGAATGAGGGGGTTTTATGCAATACCTTCAGTTATATAATATTGACTGTTTCAGCATCCACGGTAGACTAGTGAAGTTAGGTAGTTGTTAAAAGATATTCATATTTTGCTCTATTTTATTTGAGGCTAACAATTCTTTACAACAATTTATTATTTTTAACATTTGATTTTCTGTTTTTGCATGAAAAAAAGTTTAAATGTGGTTGGAGAGACATCGAATGCCAGCGAATTCAAGGGACTATTAAATTCTATTAAAATAACTTCATCGCGTCAGCTAAGTCTAGATAAAAGCATGCAATTGTGATAAAAAGATCTATTTTTAGTGGGCAGATAATTTACATGGGAAAGAGCTTCCAAGTACTTTACGCTTCAAAACATTGCTTTATATAAATAGATTTTTCATTAATACACGTGTACAAGAAAAAGTGAAGGCTGTAAGACATAGATGGCAAACCCAGTTTGGCTCCCCGACTAGCGAGCTGGCTCACCCAATGTAACGCCATTTGGCCACATATTGACCAAATTAATGGCCTGTAAAAGAACAATTTACTTTTCAAGTTACACTCGGATACGTTCTTAATTGCTTTCGTGCGCATTCTGCTATCGAAATGGTAAATTAAAACTTTAGAAAGCCTCTCAAGTGTATACACGCCGAGGGTTCCGTACCCAATATTTTATTTCTCTAAACATTATACATTACTGCAAATCTTTGGATTAAAAAGAAATAGGACAAATATATTAACGACCTACGAAACAAAATATTTAAAAACTTTTGTATCTTATTTTCTTAATATGTTTATTTTCTTTTATTTACCATCCAAGCCCAAGGTTTATCTGCTGGAAACTAGTTGTGTAATATACAGATATTAATAATTGTAAAATGTGTTTAATTATTTTGTTCTGTATTTTACACGTCCTTTACAATATACTCGTAAATATACACATACATTGATATACATTTTTATCCCTTAGTAGTACATTACAAACAAAAAATAAGTATAATTATAATAACATTTTAATTAACACGCAATAATAATTAACACTCGAAATCAATTTGTCTACAAACAATTAACGAGAGTGTTTTCAGAGATTTCATAGCAAATATTTGTAACTTCATATTAATTTTTTTAATTATGTCCTTACGTCTAAACGGTATATTCTTGTAGTTTATCTTTGTAATCTTTGTACTTTTATATCATTTTGAGTATTCTATTTTCATATCATATCTAGATATTTTTTTTTAATTTTAATCAACTCTGCTAAATTTGAATAAGTGCAGGGTTTTCAGGCTTAATAAAACCCGTAGGTATTTATGTGTGATAATTTGTAATGTATTAGGTTGGCGCGTTATCAACGGTCATCGAGTCTTCTTCATATATATTTTGCTGGAAAATTATCTTATAATAAGTTTATTTCGGACGTATAGGTTGTACTACCCGTACGGGCGTAAATATTGACATTTACAGGAACTTACAGACCGTATAATGTGGTATGAGCGGTCGTAGATAATGTGATGTAATGTCGTTTTTAAAAAATGTATCGGATACATGAACGAAGGATTCTAACCTACAAATTGTTGCATGCGAAAAGAAGCCTTGCACGATGAACGGAAAGGTGTAAAATCTATGACGGGCATAAACACAAACCGCTGCCTTCCATTTTGTATTGATATAATTTAATTGATTTTTTTAAATATAAGGGTATGTTTTTAATTTTTTTTTTTAAATAATAATACAAAAACATATTTTCTAAAATTATTAATCTTTCGGCATGTTATCTTTTCATATTTAAAAACTAAAACAAAAATCTTCAATTTTAGGCGAATGTTATTTTATTTCTAAGTTGTTATACCATATAACTCAAAACCTTCTTACACTTTATTCTCATGATAAAACTACCTATATGAATTTTATATGTGATGTTTCTGGTTTCATTCAATTCAGCGAGGTTGATTTACTTGACCTAAATCGTGGAGATGTTTCTTTCAAAAATCAAAAAAGTATCTCATGCCAATCTGATTCAAAATGAAAGCGTTGCATATTAAAATTGATTTATCTTTACGCAACAAATACGATGTCCATACATACATGCACACACGCAAACACACACTTTTACACCGTACACATCACACATGCACATTCTAAAATAGCGATAAGCTCAACAAAGTTTTAAATATTTTTGGACATAGGCGTAAGCTTTAATTGGCCTTATTATTAAGCCTTTGAAAAATATATACACTATTATTATGCTGTATAATTACCTGTTAATAATAAATAAATAAGAGGGTGAAACCAAAAAATGCTATTTTAAAAACATGTTGGTTTTTTTAATATATTTTTTGCACAATGTATTTGCGATTGAAAGCTAATTATGTCAGTCTGCTATTAGTGCTATTGCGCGTTGACAATAGCTGTTTTAATATTTGGTAACTTAGTATTAGGAATCGCTTAGTAAATAAGCTATAATTGGCACTGAAAACGCGCAGATGTCTGACAAAATATAAAATCTTCACAGCAGAGCCATTTCCGATGACTTATCGTTGGCGCTGACCGTCACACCTCTCCAGAGGCAAACGCGAAGGTTAATAACGGCGCAACACGTGTGACGTTCGCTGGCCGGACAAGCATGAAGGGTGGCATCGACGGATGCGGCAGTTAGGCTCACACTTTACACCCCTCGCGCCTCACACGTGTCATATAAATAATTTGCAGCCGGAACAGACGCGGCGGCGTCGGCTATATGTCATTCTTTCAGTGGCACCGGTGGCATAGCAACACACCCCCACCCTCAACCCCCGCGCACGCACTCATATCACATCACACCATTTCGGCAAGGTAAGATTTTTTTATTTTAAGAGAAACACATCCCGGTCATTTTTTCATACAAAGGTGTAAAGTTCGGACTCGCTGCTTTGATATATGATATAGATGAAAAAATCTGGAGATTTCACACCCCGCGCGGCAGCTCGCGCACCTCAACCCGCCGTACTCTTGCGGAGCCAGAGTGCGTATACTGAATCCCTTTTTATACTGTACCGCAAGGGTTGCTTATATCAAAATTTTAGAGAAATTATATTCCAAATAAAAATTTTAGAGAAATTATAGGCCCAAGACAGTCTGGATAGATACCGTCATGCATACGCTCAGCATTGTTAAAAGTGTTATCATATGTTAATATTGAATATGTAATAAAATGTATATATAAATTTTATTAAATAAGTAAAAAGTGGGAACGAATTAGTTCACATAAAAACCCGCAAGGATTTAGTGAACAAACAAATTAAAAAAAAAATTAAGGGAGGTATGATTTTTTTGAATTTTGGAAAAACAATTTTTCCCATCCCTAAGACCAATAATTGGTGCTATCAAAAAGTTTACTAAGATAAGTTTTAGGCCCTTATCTAAAGAGTAATATAAAATTTAAATAAATTCGATATCCATATATTAAGAAAATGATAGCAACATTTCACTTTTTGCAAACCCCTCCCCCCCCCCCCCCTATTCCCGCCCCACTGGTCTGATTTTGCCCATTAAAGAACTTGACCGAAATTTGTGTATTCATTTGAAAGTGATTGGTGTAAAATTACAGCAGTTATCGTGTCAACAAGAAAGTGACAAGTGACAAAAGTTTTGGGTTCTAAGGGATGTGAAAAGCGAGGATATGTTAAGATTTTCCAGAAGTACGATGGTACCCATTGCAAGAGGTAGCATTCCTAACATTAAGTTTTCAAGGTGTGTCGGCAGATAGGAAGCAAAATGAACGGGTCTTAGGATCTTTATTTTCGAGTAATCTCCAAAAGTACTTAGTACGATTCGACATTCAGTGTGTAGATACCTACTATTATACTATAGGTACCAATACTTCTCATATGCTGTCTAGGTATTTAGATGGTGAGCTTTGTTGCAGAGCATATGCTTTATGCGCGTGCCCTCTGTTGGTGCGATTTCACACCACGTCGCTGCACTTACACAATAGACATCACCCCGGAACTCCCTGGCGATGTGTTTACACCTGAACAGGTACGACTCAGGGACGGCGAAACATGTAACTATGTTTTCAGCATCATTATCTTAAATATCCCTATTCTATTATATTTCTATATAAAATGCCTAAATTAATCATTTTAAGTTTGAAAAACATAAACATGTCTACTAGGTTCATATTTGTTATAGAAGTGACGGATAGTAAATTTGTAGGTAAGCGATGGCATTAATTATTTTTATTTTATTTATTCTATTGATAGAATATTTGTATTATAATAATATTTCTTTTTATTAATTAATTAATTATTTACTGGCATAGTAACATACTACAAAATTGACATAGATTTTTCTTTTCTATAGAGCTTTCTATATTAGTATTTATTTTTATATACACGCTGAGTAGCATATATACAATTAGAAAAATATATATCTTTCAGATTATTTATTGGATAACAATAATTATAACATGAAATATAAAGACGATGCCTAAAATAATATCAAATAATAAAGATTTTTTCCCTAATAAATTGAATGTATCAAATTATTTAAGTATACACAGGATGAACTTAAAATCAGCAGTTTTCTTGGAAAGGGTAATTCTAGACCTGAAATTGAAGAACTTTTATAATATTTTTGTGGTTCTTATACCTCTATATCATTATATATACATTTTTTTAATTTTGTTCTAATACTTCAGCTGCGAGCGTGTACAAATACGCCATTAGCGTGTGTTGTTTGCCTTAATTTCCTACAATACCTATGAAATTATATATTTAATGTTAGACTTCTTCTTTGCGTCTCACGTCAGTTCTATGTAAAAGCATAATGAAAGATAGGTGCGAACATCTGAATGTTTAAAAAAAATACCGAAATTAAAAATGTAGCATGTAAAATGAAATTACTGACACTTGGATTAGATAGGGTTTAATTTTTATAATAAAAGTAACCACTTTTTTTAACCTACTAATTATGCTTTTTTGCCTTGACATTACTTTATTGACATTGACAGATTATTGAAAATGGAACATTTGAACTCACACAAAATTCACAGCTCGAAACTCATTCGATCGATCTGTCAGTTAGTAAGAACGTTTTATTTTATTAAACTTAATGTATTTGTAACACATATTAAAGATAAATAAACTTTAAGTATGCCAAATCTCACACTCCTCCGTGCGCGCAATTTGCTTAAAAAGGAATCCAAAGTTTTCCCTTTACGTATTAATATATATATATTAGTCGGATAGACCGTTTTCTGACTATTTGATCAATTACAAAAGCCTAAAAATAAAATTCTAATGTACGCCACTGGACTAAAGCAAATAATGAAGAGTAGAAGCATGTATATATATCGACGTATGTGTGACTTGAGCTAGAATATGGCAACAGCAGACGCATTCTACAAATGAGATACATGATCACCACAAAAATCATTTAACCACTTCGAATGTAATAGTACCAACCTAAAGGTAAAATTATTTCAAAACATATATATGTATATATATATATATACAGGATGTTCAGTAGATAAAATTTTAAGAGGTGGGAGAAGGGTTCATTTGCGGCAGCGGTGTTACCAGTATAATTACATAACCAAGAAGAGTATCATTTCCAAAAATAAAAAAAACAAGGGCAAAATGGTTGAAAATCAAACAAATATTAACTGAAATTTTCTTGTCGTAAATGATCCCTTCTACAACCTTTTAAAATTGTATCCATTATTCACTGGACAACCTGTATGGGAACTTATACAATAATTTGTTGATAATCATTTAATAACGTCAAATCACCTGATTTTTCAATATGAGCAAATATGTTGTTATTAATTTTGTCAGGCAATTTGCCGGGATCTAAACAATATTATCAAATTTTAATCTAATTAAGGTTATTTCTTAAATTATAATTTTATATTTTACATAAAACTGTATAAATTTATGTTCAGTGATAATTTTTGGCAAATTAACAATTAGGTTTTTTTTTTTTTGAGAATCCAAAATTCTTTTTGAAACAACAATAAACAAACAATAGAAAATAAAATAATAAATGAATACACAGATTTATTTTTAAAAGAGGTTTTTAACAAAAATCACAATATCTATTTATTTATGTGAAGTTTTAATAAATTTGTTTCTTTTAAAATTTGAAAAGCGTAAATCAGTACTATTCAAAATTTCCTTAATAATAAACTTTTTTCGGGATTCATTTTCTTAGGTATAATTTTGAAAATTTGAGTTTGGGTAATTAACCTATTCTATTTTTCTTCATTTGTATGGCTTGTGTTGTCGGGGAGGCACTATCGGGCGCAGCTCCGACTGCCTTATTGCTTTTTTTTATGATTCGAGGCCGTTCATTACAGGCAAACAACATCTCGCAAGTCTGTAACTGAATGAGTGTTTTTTTTGTGTGTATGTCTTGTTAATTAACTCAGATTAACTGTTGGCCGGATTTGACTCATTCGAACCCGGGACCTCTGGATTTAGAAGCATACTTTACCAGTCTTGGTTAAAATAAGCATTTTGACGTTGTAGAGAACTAATCTTAAAGCATTCAATAAATGTAGGTACTTCAATAAGGCATCTTGCTGAGTTCAGTTAGAAGCTGACACATAAATCAGAAAACAGTTTGTATGAAAGTGACGACAGAGTATCGTTAAAAGCTTCGAATTTCTTGTCGGAAATGATCTTTTTCCTTTATCGAATAAATTTGTGTCCAATTGGTTCCGGTTCTATGGAATTCGCAGGCATTTAGGCAATCTTCATCCAGGTTTTCTAGGGCTACAAAGCATTGCCGTCGGCTGGAGTGGCGACCATTATATTGGGCGCATTGTGTTGGGTATTTGGGAAATTGCGGTTCGCCATGTTGAGCAAACGAGAGGTAAATTTGTCGGGTCGGACAATGCGATCGCACGATACTTTATGTCGCCAAAATCTCGCAGACTGAGCTATAGCAAACATTTTGCAGATTGAACTTCACTCTTCCGAGTTTAGCATTTTGAACAAGCTACGGGTCATATACAATTAAAAAACCTTTATAGGTTTATTATATAAATAATATATATATTTTTTTAAAATATTAAAATGACCTAGGTCATATACAATTATTTTGGGCCCTACTCAACTATGCCAAATATGCCTGAACTTGAGTCAGGGGAGATGGTGGTAATGAAGCGTTAAAAATGGTATGACCATGTGCGGAATCGAACCCGCGACCTATGGGCCAATAGTCGAACGCCTTAACCACTAAACTACCACGATCTCATGACTCTCTCGATCAATTATTATCGTGTATCGAATAACTGATATATATTATATATATTATAATTATAACCTGGACCAGTATTAATTAGTTCAATTAAAAATGCTATGTTTTATAACGATCAGACGTTTAATTTTTTTGTTTTTTCTTGTATATTTTTTAAATGATACATTTGCCCCGTTTTTTCTTATTATTTTCTTTTTAAATAACCCGTAACCCATATAAAAGCTTGAAAGTATTGACTTTCAAGCTTTTATATGGGTTACGGCATATGCCTCTAATGTTAAAAAATATCTAAACGGTATATATACATAGGTTGTCCCAAACCTTTACCGAAGACTTAAGGGGGTGTTTATGTACCCAATTACATGTAAGAAATTGTATAAAAAAATGTGAAAATAAGTTATCCCTATTACATCACATAAATTTTTTTTTTTTTTGGAAACCATGATTAATTTTGATATATCTCTTTACAAATCAATTAACTGATTTGTTTATCAGAGATTGTCTTGGGACACAACAAAAGATAATTAAACAACTGTAGAAAACTACATTCTAAGTAGGTGCGAGTGTATAGTTATTTACAGGTGTTTGTTTTTTATATAGTACCGCTTTATATGAGTAGGCAACTTAAAAAAAAAAAATAGAAAATAGTAGTGGCCCTTTTACTATTAGCCGCTGGATACTTTTATGTCGCCCAACAAAGTAACGTTTTGCTTGAAGTGGTCGGATTTGGAGTGAATTCGGTGAATGGGTAATAATTCACAATTTCCGCGGGGTAATAATCGATCAAACTGCGCAATGTGGAGATTTATTTATTTATTTATTTATTTTACGTGTTCCACAAACAGGATAATTTGAACAATGCTCTCAGGTTGTTATTATTATTGGAATGTGTGCAAATCAGGCTGCAGTGATGACTGAATGATATAATTTAATATTGTTTCAAAGGCAAGTTACACCAGCGCTTTAATAAAAATATTAAATTTTAGATGAATAATTTATGCATTTTTTCTAAAGATAAGAAATGGTAGTAGGGAACATAAACATCCCCTTAAGTCTTCGGGGATGGTCTCCAGATACCCTGTATGATGAGGAAATCATACTTATTATGAAGCATTTTCTGTGACCTAAAATTTGTAGTTACTACAAATTTTAAGCGAGTGCACCGCAGCCAATAGAATCTATCTGATTAACAGACACAAACAGCCAAAGATATTATTTGCTCTTCTCGCAGTGTGAGTAGTGCAAAAAATATCTGTAGTCTGTGAGGTAGTTTGTCCTTCTTTGTAATACTTGAATAAAGTTAATGCGCGTGTAGACATACCTAGATAACATACCTAGAAGTAACTATGTAGACCTAGATTTAACTATTTAGACGTAACTATGTAGGTGTACTCTCGCAGACATGGCTTTTATATATAATGTGATTAACCAGAAATTCGATAGGTCATACTTGATTGGCAGCATCCCCTTCAGAGTTAACCAGAAACACCCAATTTTTTCACATCACCCGGCGTAATACTAACCATGCACAAAACGCAACGATGCGTAGAGTCCTCAGAACATATAATGAAAAATTCAATGCAATTGATATATTCCAAGAGAATAAGGGGTTATTTATGCATGAAATGTACAAATAAATATCATATTCATTATAAATATTAAACATTCGTCAATATACGAGTATATTATTATTTTTTAATTATTTATTATATAGCTTCTAATATGTAAGTTTATATATACATGTGTTTACGCACAGCCCACATTGTTTAAGTTTGATTTATTAATTTGATGTTTTCAACCATCTTTATATTCGGTACATTTTTCTGATGTAAATGTAGTATCAAAGAATTATTTTCTTATATCGCTGTTTTGTACATTTATAAATAAATATGTAGATAGTTACTATGTAGATAGTTATTATATGTAGATAGAAGTAACTAAGTAGATAGTTTTATTAAATTAATTACTTTCTTAATTCCTCATCCGCATTCCTCAGTCGCGTGGGACCTTAAGGATAATAATTAATTCATTTAATTTCCCTAGTGCAAATTGCATCTCCGCGCTTACGGGGGGAGTCTCGTGCGCTTGGAGATGGTGCTATCTCAGATTTTTTAATAGGTAAAATATATGATAATAGAGGTCGAATTAGATATAAATATAAATATTTGAAATAATTTCGTACTTGACGATCATCAACTGTAATTACACCTACCCTAGAAAGCCTGTTGTAGTACTATAATCCTAGTAAATAATCAAAATGATACACGATGAATAGGGGTTTTTTTCGGATTCCACGCCGATACAAATCTTGCATCGGCAGCCCCGGCTAACGCCGCAAGGCGCGACAAAAAACGCCGAAGGTTTACAGCCGAAATTGAGACGTCGCCGACGGGGACGGACCTCTCCGCAAGGGCCGGCTACCGTTCGGCGAGGTCCAATATAAAGGCCCGCAGGAAGAAAAGGTATTTTCGAAAACACAGCCATTGTCGCCGCGCCGCTCACAATGGGCCCGGGGCCCGTCTTTTTTGCGCGGCCCGCAATCGGACGGGCCTGCTTTTATACCGGCAATCGGGCGTTTTTTCCTTCCGGTAAAATTGTGAGCTTTAGAAAGTTCTGCGTCGAGTCTTGATTGTGTCAATTAAAACTGGTACTACCGGCCTCTGGCCAGCGACATTAGAACCCAATACTCGACACTAACTCTTACTTAACGTGTCCTAAGCCATTGTAAAACATAGCTTATATTTTTATTATATTTTCAGCTTTCAGGGGTTGACCTATACTCGTATCGACAGCTAAACTAATCGTACTAGATCATATAACAATTTATATTTTATTACCCGCGCGCGACTGTGGACCGAATTGACAGCAAGCTTATAGTCTGAGAGGTCGCTCAGATTTTGGTAACTTGATTTTGACATAGTAACTTGATTTTGGTAGTTATAGATTTTCAAAGGTGTGTTATGGTTACCAAAAATGAACCATAAGCGAAAAATCTGATTATAGTAAATTAAACGACTTATATCTAATAAGTAAAAAATATCTCTTCATTATGTTAGTTACCTAAAATGGTTTAAAAAATATATATATGCTTTCGTCATACTTATATATGTATAAATATATGTTACTATACTATACGTAGTATAACACTACTTTATATTGAATATTTATTTACATATATATTTAAAAACATGTTTATTTATTTATTTAAGAAGTATGTTAAGTGTTACCGAATAGACACTTAAATTGCATTCATGTGTGTGTATGTGTGGGTGTGTATATCAGCGTGTATATTTGTGCCTTACTTAATTTTTATGTTTTTCACAGGGTTTTGCGCAGGTCTATCGTATGCTCACTGTAACACTTCAAAAATAACCTTTCTTAGAACAGGTAACTCTTACCTAATTAGGAAGGTTACAGACTTGTACTCATCGGCCAACATTTAATACTAAAAAAAAATACCATTGTTCATAGTTTTAAGTGAGTTTTGCTAATGTAAATTTATAAAGTAAAAAAGAAAAATATCAATGTTTGTATTTTTTAGAAAAATAACCTATTTGACAGACCTAAACCTACCTACCAACCTAGAAAGTTAAAAGATATCCCAAGATGAGCAACAGAAGCCGCTGACGCAGTAAAACAATTGAACGTTGGCCAAACCGGGCTGTTCAAGCGAGAAAACGCGGTCCCTTCGGCAGCTCCAGGACGGCAGCGCGGCGGCGAAAGGTGAAATGCCTACCCGCCTATAAAAGTATATTAGGGGCGTTCAATAAGGTTCCGCTGCCGCCGCAGCGCGGTTGTGCCAAATTAAGGTCGCAGGGTTTCGGTTTTACAGCCCTGGCCAAATGGTAGCCCCGGACGGACTGTTGCAGTTCGTTTTTGCTAATTTTGATTTTGGCGCATACACGTTCCTTGTGCTCCTTTCTGATGGATGGTATGGAGATGAAAACCGGCAGGAGCACGCCAGATCATTGCAATGTTATAATTGTAACAATAATTTAGTTTAAGGTTTTTGAAGGTATACTTCTTTGCGCCCGTTGTACTCATTGGGATGGGATGTTGGTCGAGAAACCGCGTCACGCGTTAGGAGTAAAATCCGTAGAGTGCCTTTTTATACGTTCTCTACCAAAGATACCCCAAGAGTCTCGGTGGGTCAGTTGTTAACACACTCGTCTCCCAAGCTAGAGTCCTTCGTTCGACCCCCGCCTGGGATTTATTTTTTTTCACAAATTATACGAAAGTATACGAACTTAATAATGATAATGTGTAGTTGTATAGTATAATAATGAAGTGACTTATAATAATATATTGAATAACAGAGAAAAATGTCTTATATTTAATTTATATATTAATGTCTTATATTTATTTATATTCTTTTATAACTGTGTATTTCTACTACTACATTTCTATTTTTTTTTGTCAAATTAATTATGTACAATAAATAAATAAAATAAATAAATAAATAAATATCCTGTGTGTCTGTGTGTGTCAGTGGCCAAAGAAGTATAACTTCCACCTTCTGCTCCGACACAGACCCAATTTTTTTTCTAAGAAGCTTTTGTTTGAAAGGAAGTAAAAATAAATATTTGATGACAAAGTATAGAACCACCTCTGCCCTAGCAAAAGCGTATAATGGTTTCAAACAAAAGCTTCTTAGAAAAAAAATTGGGTCTGTGTCGGAGCAGAAGGTGGAAGTTATACTTCTTTGGCCACTGACACACACAGACACAGGATATTTATTTATTAAAACTAAACTAAGTAGTTTTTAAAAAAAAACTACTTAGATAAGTAGTTTTTTTTTCGCATGTCATTCCACCACGACATAAATCCATAAAAGTCTTTAAAATTAAATAGAGACGTGACACAGATTTAACACTGTTTTTTTTAATTTAACGTATAACTGACATATAATCGTCTAAAATAGGCACCAAAAATCATGCAATTTTACCTATACTTTTGCAGACAAACATAATTTATTTATTTATTTATTCTTTATTGCGAAATACACAGTATTACATTTTTACAATTACAAACAAAACTTATTACTAGTATATAAAACCAATTATGTATTTCGGTCATTTTACATAAAAACATTAACATAAAAATTTGAACAGTCTTCTTAATATATATATAGATTATTAATATTATATACGTATACAGTAGATTTTTTTTTTTTTTTAAGTTTTATGTGTAATTTGTGAGTGATGTTTGTGGTAGTCGTGAGTGTGTGACACTTGTATGTTAATAAAAATAAATAAAGTAATAAATTAAGTATGGTTTTAGTATGTATAAAAATAATTTATGATTGTGATAAAAATATAGTATGTATGTATATTCTATACGTAATTGCAATTACAAGTACTTATATGTTACTATTAATCATTAGCAACACAACAATCTAACAATACAATTAGGTTTTATTTATCTTTACTATTGATGATATTGGAATAAAGAATAAATAAATAAAATAAATAAATAAATAATTAGAAGAAGAAATAATAACGAACAACAGGTTTTCTACGCGTAAAAAATAATCAACTGAAGAATAATATTTAAATCATAAAATATATTACAAAAATATTTTTATTTGTAGCTATATATTATTTGAAATATTTCATATATGCAGGAAGGTTTCAATTTAAAGCATAATTGACAAAGTAAAATTTCACATCTCGTCGAAAACCTGTTCCTTTGCAAAGTGAAATATAAAATACGAATAGCATAGAAAAGAACGTCTCAGCTGAGTGCGATCGAGGGATAAAAGTTAGTTGGTAAGCATTGTAGTTGGTAACACTGTTATAGGTACAGTGGACGCACCGAAATTCGAACTACGTTCATACCTGAGGTTAATTTAACCCCGCTTCGCCAAACGACACTGCATTGGAACGTATTCACGCCGAATCCTCGACTGTGCATCCCGCCACAACCACATAGGTATCTAAATTATCGGATGCTGATCAGTCGATAAGAATTCTCGGCGCGATCGTGGCCTCGCGTCGCTTCGAGTCGCTTCGCCGAGGCGGCTCGAAAGAGTTAGTTTGAGGTTTTAGCCAATGGCCGGAGCGGTCGCGGTGGGCGGACTTCCCCGCCCCCGTACCCCTCCCCATACCCGCCCAACTCCCGCCCACGCCCACGCTACGCCGAATTCCTATTTCAAATTACTAACAGTGTGTCGATTAATTACGTTCGAGAGCTAGCAATAATTCATTTCTAATATATGTGATTTGGTAAAAGAAGTACCTAAGATGGTAAAAGAAGTACCTATGTCAAAAAAAGTAAGTTTAAGTTTGACCTTAAACTTCATTCGACCTACATATAGGTATCTTATCCTATCCTTAACTGGCTAAGGTAAAGGTAAACAAGAAATAAGTAGATATTTTATACCCATATAATTCTTTCATTTTTGATTAAGTATTTTTTCCCCGTAAAAATAAATCAATATAATGATATATTGCATGACCTCTCTGGGTTAGTTGGTAGATGTTATCTTTTGGCAATAAGTTCACCTTTTTTAACTAATAATTTTATTTGAAAACCAACTATTTTTTTTTTTAACACTTTTTTATTATTAATACAGGATAACGTTAAATAGGAAAAGTATGTTTTAAAGTATCAATATTGCATTAAAAAATCTTATTAAAACCTCTAATTTGGATTGTATGAATATTTATTTTGATAAATGTGGTAAAAATGTCATGTTTCTAAAGCAAATTATTGTTTTTTTATTTAAAATTAGATTTCCAACTGAGATTTATTTACAGCTGTAATTTGTTTGTAAGACTGTCCTTCGCGTCTACTATTTTTTTATTTTTTTTTAAACTTATGTATGTTGTTTAGTATGGAAATAGGTTGGTGTCTACTTTTAATTGAAAAATTGCATTATTTTAAAAGATATACGTTAACCTGTAGGTACAAATATTTACATTTAGTACTTGTAGAGTTATATAAATATTAAATAAATAAATAAATATGTATAATATATACTCTACATATGAAAGTAATTCTGTGGATTCCCATTTATAAAAATATATATCGACTATTTATTAAATATTAGGGTAGACACATCGCCGAGGTAGTAATAGCGCCGATATTACTTTCATCAAACCACCCACCTAGCCAATAAAGTGTTAAAGTTTCGCGAAATTAACCCCTTTAGTCCTCCCTTAGCAACCCTTCGACGGGAGAGTGGACGAGAGTTAACCCCAACAGATTCGACAATATGAACGGTTTCAAAGTTTCTACTAAATTCGAAGCGGGCAAACTAAGGCAAGCAAAGTGCTGATTTCCTGATTAATTAAACTACACTGAAAAAAAAAAGGTTTTGGCAACCATAAAGTATATATATTAAAATAGTAACAGCAATATTTTTTGTTGGAGTTAAAAATCGGTGATTGTTAAACATACTTGGTTGCAAGTACTATCATTTTTGTTGCCCTAACATAATATCTAGCTAGTGCTACAATATTTTTTACTAACTGTAAATTTCACGATTAGCTGTTCAATCTGCCGCCATTTTGATTTGAATTACAGCAAAAACAACAAAATATTATGGTTGCTGCTACCAAATTTTCAGGTTAGTTTTTATTCCGTCAGCTGTTCATCCACGTCGCCATATTATTTTGTAATCATAGCAAAATGTTTTTTCTAAAATATTTTTTAACTACATCTCTTGCTGTTATAGCAAGAAATATGGTAAATCTAACCAAAAATTATTTAACAATAATCAGTCTGTACTTACAACTATACGATTTGCTTACACTTATGTTCGATTAGCAACGACCAAACGTGGCTAATTAATTTTTGTTTCCTATAATTAGAACCGCGTTGGCAAAAACCCACCGTTTATTTTAATTACAGGCAATTTGCTTTTTGACAGAACAAGTTATAAACATAAGCATATAAAATACCACATCTTATAAACTTATTTTTAGATTTTGTATGGAAAAATGTCAAATATTCATATTAATTTATTCATTATTTGTATTTGTATATTATTAATCTTTAATTTATATTATATTTTCTTATTTGTTTCTTATAATTTTTAAACTGTTTAAGGTACCTATTTTCGCTCTAATGTAACCTAAAATTACTATCTCTATGTTGACATAATTAATCTATTCTTTAAAAATAAGACGGAACTGCCTTCTTTAGTACAGACAGACTATTGCCCAGTTAAGGGGGCATGGATCACCAGTGCGGTAGCGTCAGAAACTAATCTATCTTATTTATATTGTCACATTATAGCATACACACTATTTCTCTGGATTTGAAACTATGTAATAAGTACGAAAAATTGAAAAAATAATTAAATTATCATCATCCCCGCCACAACCTGATATACTCAGAAATTACTACAGTCGCACATACACATATAATGCACAATAATATACTTGTTAATGTCTCGTGTTCTGTGAAACATATATATGTTAAATTGGAGATACCTGTAATTAATATGTTTTTCATGTAACTGTTTTTTGTACACCTGTAAGAGTTTCTAAGAATTAAACAAATAAATAGTAGCCTCTAGGTAGTGAACATTTACTTCTCTGGTAACCATTTTAACTACAGTAGTTTTAATACAAGAATTCACATAACTATACACCGGTAAAAAGAAAATGATGAGGCGAGCAGAAAAGAACATAATTTATACACTGATAAAAAATATGGTTTTGAAAAAATGTAGAAATAATATTTTTAAAAATATTATATTTATTTTTTATTTATAATATCGTACACGTCCGTCGTGTCGTGTACATATAGATACATTTGGATAACAAAAGATATGAGGGACCCAGTAATTTTCTGTTACTAATAATAAAGTAGGTAAATTAAAACTCACTAATAATATTTCTGTATTTTTTGAACGAAACGCTGTTATGTTTTATTTATTTTATTTAAGTTACAGAAAAGTTTACAGCTAAACATACAATTAATACAATAAAACTATATTTTATACATTTTAAAAAGATATCGGAAAGTTCGTTGCAGTTTTATTAAGCTGTCAATTGCTTCGACGGAGCGCAAATCAGCGTCGGACAAAAGGGTAGGTTAGAGGAGAGGGGTAGGGTGGGGGGGTCGTTTATGCGAAATACATGCCGGCACTTTTTAGGCAAATATCGTCCGGGCGGCAGTTTTCACGCGGTCGTGGTCAGCAAACGCCCGCCGCCCCCCGACCGCCGCCCGCCCCACACCGCGGTGGAGCCGAAGTGTGGAAAACTGGAAAGCGCCCGCCCCACCCCTCTTAATTACAGCGCTGCCGGTTTTATACATTTTTATACCGAAAAAAACTCCAGCCGTCTCTTTCCCGCCGCTGCATTTTTCGCTTCGTATTTTTTCGCGGCGCGCCGCCGTAAGCCTATAGCCGTCCCTGTCGTTCCCGCGCGGACGCGCGGCGCGAATCTTCGGTCGTCTCCTTCTGGCGCACTTTTTACGAGACGCGGCGCGCGTGTGTGCGTGCGCCGGGGGTGGGGGAAGGGGAGCGTCGAGGCCCTCGGCGGCAACGCAAAATATTGACCATCGGAAAAAGTTCTGTCAGAGACATCAGTCGAAGTTGGTCCGCGCGTCGAGCAGCCGTCTTCGCTGGGGACGATCGTCGGCCGCCATCGGCGATCCTCGGCTAACTTCGCCCTCGGTTTGAATTTCGAACGCGGAGCGCCCGCGGCCACAACAAGTGTTTGGGCGGATCTTAGACGGAGCACGCGCGCTCCGCTCGACTTCGCAAACTTCGCTAAACTTTCTTCTCAGTGTTCTAAGTGACTTTATTAATATATTATAAGTGTTTTAAAAAAAACTATTCCAAAGTGGCCTGTGAGAGGTTGGATCAAATGCATCTCCCGCAAAGCCAGGCAGCGCCCAGCATGGCGGAAATGTACTCTCACATCCACGACTACTACCAGCAGAGCCACGGAGAACTGGTTCAAACCGGATCGCCTGCAGTTCTCTGTTCAGCCCTGCCCACGCATTGGAGGTCTAACAAGAGTCTTCCCCTCGCCTTCAAGGTGGTGGCACTGGACGACATCCAGGACGGTACTCTCGTGACCATCAGGGCTGGCAACGACGAGAACTCGATGGCGGAGCTCCGCAACTGCACTGCCGTTATGAAGAACCAGGTTGCGAAGTTCAACGACCTCAGGTTCGTCGGCAGGAGCGGACGTGGAAAGTCTTTCTCTGTGACTATTACCATCAGCTCGTTTCCCAGCCAGATCGCCACCTACAACAAGGCCATCAAGGTCACCGTGGACGGGCCGAGGGAACCTAGAACCAAACAAAGTATGTCACTATTTTTTTTTTCTTTTAGCAACTTAGATTTAGTACCTACTACCGACTAATTAACTATTCGATATTTTTGAATGCGAAGATTTTTTCTATAAACCTAATTAAGAAATATAAATCTTTCCCATTTAGGAATTTAACTTTTTAAACACGCTTACAAAGTATTTGGAGATTTCGATTGAATCTTTTAACTACTATTTATTTAAAGAATTTAATCATCACTATATTCTATCAAAAATTATACCTACTTACATACCAATCCTCTTTTTTTTAAATTAAATATAATATTTTAATAAATAATACTAAAAAGTACCGAAATATGGTTAATAAAATAAAAGTAGGTTTTTTAATGTTTTTTGTAATCCCTGTATCAAATATTGACGGAATTAATCAATATAACTTACTTTCCAATGATCGTGAAATATAGAAACTACAAATCTGTAGGTAATCAGTTCTAGGCGAACTTAAATTTCAATTTATTTATTAAACAGTGGATTGACCAAATTAATAACTATATATTTACTGTTTTACAAACTAAGTTACACTGCATGTTTCCCTAAGATATATTAAATAAATATTTTTATATAGGACTGCTATGATATGATTGCTATGATATGATTTTATTCTAAGAGTATATTTTTCTTATAATTTGCTGTATCGACGGATCGATTTCTGATAACATTAAAAAAAATATATACCAAGACATGACACAGAAAGTTCAAATACCATCTTTTCACTGTCAGATAACAAATAAAATCAACCAACAATAATTTATTTATATATTGAACAGGCATATTATATATACATATAATATAAATAGGCATATTATATATACAGCGGAATAGTAGAAATCCAAAGCGTTAATAAATAATAAGGTCAATTAAAGCTCACGCCTATGTAAAATAGTATTTAAAACTTTGTTACACCTAACTATATTTCAGAAGGTGTATGTGTGATGTGGATGAAAAACAAATGAAAATTATTATTGATCTATACGCAGAAGTATATATTGGTATGTAGGTATAATTGTTTGGGTCAATTCAAGAAACAAATCATTTTGAAGATTTCCAACTCTGGTTTTATAGAATTAAAGCCAAAGCCAGTACAGGCGGTATCATAATTACAATTAATACGAGCGAGCGGGAAATAGGTATCATTAGAAATATTTCCTACAAAAATGATAACTTAATACTTTTTGTAAAATATCGATGATAATATTAAATACACTACTATCTGCATACTATCTGCATAAATTCTGCCGTCTAGATAGCTAAATCTTTTTGGATTATCTTTTTGGATTAAAAATTATAAAGATAACAATTATGGTTTTACCACCACAGTTAAGGTCTACTTTTAAGTACAATCATGGCTCTGTTAGGATAGGTTCTTTGATATTATTATACTAAGTTTTATATTTATGGATAAATAAATATTTTATATATAAGTATCATTGACTATTATTTTTACGTGTAATGAATTTATGAAGACGAGTGTACCTACATACATTACAAATCAGCAGCGTGTTTTGTCTTGATACCAAGGTACCGAAGAATTCTTGGCCGCTCCCCAAGATTCCCATATTTCGGCCCCACTAAATCCCTGTCCAAACAGTTCGTACCGATGACGTCATCATAAATCAAACGTTTCGAGTCGTTTTACGAGTGCCGTCCGCAGTTCGGTCCACCCGCGGCCTCTCGTCTCTTTGGGATCTCTTATCCTGTCGTATGCATATATTTCCGACATGACACTTTGATGTTTGCGCTGCTCGAAATACACGCAACCGGGCCGTTTTAGACGAACCGAAGATGTTTTAGATTCATATCTATATAAACTATTATTTGATTTATTTCTACATCTCTCACCGAGCTTAAGAAGTTATTGTGTTAATTGAAAAATCCAACAGTATTAATTTTCATAATTACAATAGATTTTTAGCATATAAAACCAAATCATAGCAATCTGCAGTGAATGTGTTTTGTGGCGATTTCATAAAAACAATTTACAATTTTTATTAAGATAAAATAATCAGAAAATTTTAATTCTTGTCGTGTTTGAATACTATTTATGAAACTGAATTTTGCACCTTGGTTTTTTTGTTTCCAATATGTTGCTAATTATTTCACATAGGTGTAGGTAAGTAATTATATATTTTTTTTTTTTATTTAATTACGGAAAAACAACGGGTACTTACAATGTAGGATAGTCTTGCATCCCTACAAGTTTTTCCACATAGGTATAGAGCGACTTCATAACCAATGCTAATAAATACATTTTCTAACGATTGAATGTTTACAATCGTAAGCATAACTAATAGCAGTAATATTTTATATACATAAAATTAAAATAGTGTTAAACAAATTGGCTGTGGAGTTGGATTAAAATAAAATTTTGAAGAGGGTCGAGTTCAGTAACATGGGTGAATCTAACATGCCTGCAGATTGCCGATTTTGATTCTAACCTAATATTTTAAACACGTTTTATTGGGTCAGATTGTTGTTTTAGGTTATTATTTCTTGCCTCGATTTGTGGTGAAGATTAAGGTATTTCAAATCGATACAAAACCGTATAATGATTATTTTGGCAGATTACGGCTTTTAATTCTATACGACTCATATACGAGTATGGCATTTTATATTTTTCATAGTAATTTTAAGATAGCATAAAAAAAAGTTAGAAAGTATTATATTATTTATAGATAAGGAAAAAGAGAATAATATTAAAAACATTACATATATTGTATTTATTGATAATAATATGGTTATATGAGGATGTATGTGTGAATGATATGTAATTTGTGTAAATATGTGAATGTTAAAAACAGAGTAAAATACTACACTTGGTTTTAGTATGTATGTAATATAGCTTAGTAATGTAATACAAATAAAGTGATACGTATATAATTTGGTATGGTATGGTAGTATTCGGTATGGGTGTTTATCTATAAGTTATTTACTATATTTATATTATAATATTAATATTATATATTTATAGGTTTATTAAGAAGTCCCGTAGCTTGCGTCAATCTACATCTAGTATCCGATGCCAATAATGATAATATAAAAATTAAATAAAATATAAAAAATTCGCATTAGGTGCAATTAAAAAAAACCCAATTTACTGAAATTTAAACGTTTTTTTTTTTCGGCGCCATCTGTTATCAAAAAGACGTTCTTATTATGCGAGCTGCAATGGCAATTTAAAATCGTAATCGTAAATTAAATTCCCTAATGTCACTACAGCTACAAACATTATCACGATTTTAAATGTATTTATTGAATTAAATACAATTATTAACGTTATGATAAGTGCACTACTTTTTATATAATTAAAAAATGTGTTATTCTCAAATTTTGATAATTCTCTGATTGCTACGGCATTAGGATGATAAAATCGATTGTTTTAATTGTGGTTAGGTTAATGTAAAACTCGATAATGTATGCGCAGCCCTTAAGCGAGGACGTTGGCGCCAAGTGATGTTCTTGTCTCGTTTAATCTCCCTTTAATTTATGTTAACGTCTTCGGCGGAAGGAAATTATTTAGGTATTTTTGGAATGGAGACAAAGCAAATTTGTACCTGGGAAGCATAATGTCCTAAGTCAATTTTTTCTAATTCGTCGGGAGGGACAAATTTATAGTTCTTTACAAATGTAAATGTATTTAGGTAGATAGATAGGTGTATAGATATTATTTAAAATTGTTTTATTTATATATTTTTGGCAATTTCGAGACTATCGCAATTATGTACAAATATTTTAGTATTTTATTTAGTCATTATACTTAACAATTGGATAACATTAAAAATGATTTTATTATATGCATTTAATTGTACTAAATGATTTTTAAATGTACTCGTATGTCTATAAGAAAAAAACATTTCTCTGTTTATATTGGTATAAAATGAATATATTGGAAAAATATTCTTAATCTCCTAAAGTTTTTCTGCCTGACGTCGACGGCACAAGCCATATAACAAGACAACAAATTATCGGATGTTGACATTTTTAATAATACACTAAAACAATTTAAAAATGCTGTTTATAGCGGTAGGTGATATAATTTGGTATCTAGGTTTCTATTTCAATCTTGTGAATATGTTAATCTTATATTTATTTATTTATATTTTTTCTTATATTTATGGATATGTTATTCTTATATACACCGACAAATCTCTCTATTCCTCACACACACACAAACGCACACACCCTCACCCACACACACACACACATACATCACATGCTCCTCATACAAATGTTATACCTGCGTGTTTGTATTTTAATAATTTGATTTGCATCAATTTAGTTTGAAAGCTTTGTACCTACTGTATAATAATATGTTTGTGAATATGTAGGAAATCCATAATCGGTTTTATTATCTATTTAATTCTTAATTGTTTTAATATTTTTATTATTACTGTGTGTTTTCCCATAAGAAAATAAATAAATAAATAAATATATAAATTTCTCGCTGTACGGACGAGGGCAAATGAGTGCGTAGGTATGTATGTGTACATACTAACCTCGTCTACGTTCATACGGAGATGCTCTTATTTTCAGGGAAAAAATGCGTTTTTTTTTAGTAATTCGAACATACATAAAAATCGCCAATTCCCTCACAATCTGACGCACATGAAAGCGCAAATCGCCGCCCGCAAGTTGCGCCCGCGCTTCCCACGCCGACGCGTCGCCCGCTACCGTAAACACGCGCCCGTTTACGCGCGCCTGCTTCCCGGTTTTAGTGCTTCGGCTCCCAAATGAGTGCATTAAAATGCCGACGTTTCGGCCGGCAGGCGAGGTGACTGATTGGGCAACTTTCGGCATTATTGTGGGACGAAATTAGACCCTGGCATACTAAATACAGCCGAAAAGACGGCTTATATGCACACGATTTTTCCAAATAAATGGCATATGTGGGAGCTCTTAAGACCCCCTAACCTCGACAAATGCTCTACCATATCTTTCTCACGGAAAGGTTTAAATATTGATTAAAACAAACACAAACTATACTCAAAACGTACCACTTGACAGAATATGTCATGTGTTTATTTTATTATTATTACAGAATATAAGCACAATATACAAACCATACTATTAAAATTATATAATAAGAAAATTTTGCATTCAGAGGCATGTCGGAATCTTCACCGTGTCCTTCTAACTAAGTGCTAATATTTATTTATTTATTAACAGGTAAGCATACAGCGTAACAATATTATATACATTTTTCAAAGGGTTAATTATAAGGCCAATTAAAGCTTACGCCTATGTACAAAAATATTTAAAACTTTGTTGAGCTTAACGCTATTTCAGAATGTGTATGTGTGACGCGTACGGTATAAAAGTGTCTGTGAGGTATGCGGTTGTGTGTGTGAGGGTGTGTGGTTGTGTGTGTGCATGTTTGTATGTATGAATATGGACTGTTTCCATTAAAAATGTGCCTGAATGCGAAGTATACAGAGCAGAAAATGCAGGATTGTAACATTCCTAAAATCTTTTTTAAATTCACAAAAACATATACTTAAATTTGTATATTTTATAAATTTATAAATAAATGAGGTTAAGAAAAGAAGAGAGAAAAAAATAAAAAACATAAGAGGAGATAAACTTATGCTAATAAAAATTACAGTGTAATTATAGTGTTATATAGAGAAATATATAATCTGTAGTGTAGTGTAATTATACACTTCAGAGTGTTTTAAAATTTTAGTGTGAGAGAAAGAGTATTTATGGAGCACGCTGTATGGAGCGCGTAGAGAGTGTTTTTAATATCACTGTTCGTATTTAACATACTTTAGCGAAGCGTTACATTTGGGGCATTGTTTTTAAATTTTATGTGAGTGTAATGCTTTATAAATTGTAATATTCTATGTTCTGTTCGTTACTCTCAATCGGCCTTGTGAGTGTTAATAATCTTTGTGTTTGTAATGCTGTAAGCATAACAATTAATAAATATGATGAAATGAAAAAAAAAAATCAAATGACTACACAATATTAATCGTTTTATTATATTTTTAAGTTACAGGAATACTTAACGCTCTTAACATACGATTATTAAAACATTAGCCAATTAATCTATTAACCTAAATATTTTAAGGGTATCTTTCAAATTGTGAGTTATAGTATCTTTGTTATTTATCGAGTGATACGTGATCATGGTTCTTAATTGAGAGAAAGCTTTATTATCATAAAATGATATCACTTGAAAGCAGACGGACAATTAGCGATTTGACTTTATTATATAATATCGCACACTCAAAGGTAGATTCTCCATTCCTGAGTGAACTCTCTTTTCGTCTACTTCTCGTCTCTCACGCACTCCTTACCCGTTTCAGTTGCCTGAATTTATAATTCTTTAATAAATAAATAATTATTTCAGCATTGATAAGGAAATCCTTATTCTTGTGCCAAAAGAGACTTTCTCATTGCGCATTCGTGGGTACCATATATACGGATATGAACATAGATAAATTTTATTACCTACCTAGATCAACTTTAACAAAGCTGTAATTAGCAGTATCGTCAACATTGTATTAACGACTGCGCCGTTAACAACATGCCGACAAAGCATTGGAAGTGAGATGTTTGTTTACTGTCTGACTGTACTTTTATTCAATCTTCATCCGATGCGCCCGCGCCGAACGTGTTAACAAAACGCAGCCATATTTTAGGGGACTCGAAACGTCAAAATAGGGATGAAAATATTATCGATTTTATTTGATTCGGTAGCAAAAGCATTTCTGTACTTATTTTTATATACATATATGTATTTGTATTGTATGAAAATTCACTCAATGCACTTAACACGTTCAACATCAAATAGTATAGGTAAAAGTAAAAAAAAAAACAACATAAAATACAGCCTGTATTTAAACTAACGAGTAGCGGCTGTTTGAAATAATTTGCAAATAACCTTTAATCCATTTTAAAGGTTCGATTTTTTCACCTCTCTAAAATATTGAAAATATTGTAAATCATTTAAAGTCAAATTATTATATATTTTAACGGAAAGATCCTTAAAAATAAATAATAATCTAAAATATACTTTTTAACTGCTCAACTAAATATCTTATAAGTCGTTCGATACAGCATTAGGGACGATGTTCTGAATAACACATATACAGGATGAACTAAAAAGTCAGCAGTATCCTTTTAAGGGGTGATTGGTGTTTGGGTGCGGCTTGAAATTAAACAACTTAGTAAATAAAACAAAAAAACTAGTCTAAAAAGACAAAAGAGTGTTAAAAACCCCATATCACCCAAATGCCAGAATCACCTCATAAAAGGATTCTGTGGACTTTAAGTTCAGCCTGTATAGAACGGTTTCATTTCTCAGATTAACAGCAGTAATAAGTACCTTAAAGATTTACTGTGAGAGAAAACAGTGAAGATGTTATCCCTAAATGGCCAATTAAAATAAGACGCATCGGAGAAGACGAAAATAATTGTGTTATCGCAAGGATGAATTGAGACATAAAATTAGGGAACGGCCGCGGGATAAATACGAGTAGGTATATTCCTGGAACAAAACAAACAAACACAAAACAATGATTCGAAACTAGCGCTGGGCGCGATTGATTGATGGAGATTCTAAAAAGTAAACATTAAATCGAAAACAGTCGATATTTTATCCTATCGACAGTAAAAAAAGATCAAAGGACATTCTGGTACAGCGGCATTTGAATTTTATTCGCATTCATAAATATGTGATTCAACTCTGGCGCTAAAACGTACCGCACCATTATAACTCCTACGATCATGCTGTGAGCATATATGATATCGTATAAAATCAAGAGCTTTAACGCGTAATTTAAATCTATTTAATACACCAATCCGTTCCTCAAATAATACTCTTCACTCTTCTATTCCTCGAATCTCCCTTTTGTACGAGGAATTGTATACTTGTCATGATTTTCTAAAGCTAAGTAAATTTCAATTTAGAAAAAAATATCTTGATGTTATAAATAACTGTGAATGTTTCATTCTTAAATTAATTTAGACGATGTTATTAGTAAAATTATATTATCATCTAAGTAGCATAATGCAGAAATCTGTGCTTAGATTTATGTAGTATTTAATTTTTTTTCTCTTCGTATGATAATGTTATGTGACTACGTGAATCTGTAGATTTCTTTTAAAAATTAAATAAATAATAAAATGCCTTATTTTTTATTTTTATAATTATATTTTTTATTATTATAATAAAAAATTGAATATCATAAAACAACTTGCAACGAGAAAAGAGGATAGTTGAGTGGAGATGAACCTGTTCCACTGAGCTTAATTTAGTTTAATTTATAAAACGAAACATGTTTTGAATGTCATACTTTTGAAACCGCACACATAATATCAGCTCAGCTTGTCCCAGATATTCAATCTAGGTATAAAATGAATGATCTTGTAAGATTTTAAGCTAAAAACTAATAAATGATTTACAATATCATAATATAATACAGCAATAAGTTAACTGTAAGTTTTTTCTCTAAAAATAACAATAAATAATACATATACATACACTCATATTCATAAATAGATATTATTATTATATATTATATTGTTAAGGTATAAATCTATTAATAAATTTTATTAAATTTGAAATAAAATAATATGAAAATCTGCGTATTCCTAATATTTATACATAATATGTATAAATTATATTATGTACACGTGATATATTCTCTAAATACCTACCCAAAGAAGAAGTTTATTGCGGTATGTAATTAATTAATATTTTAGTTTACTTTCTTCCGAGCTCAAGTAGCTAATAAAAAAAATCGTTTTTTTTATATGTGAACAAAGACGTAGCCATTCTCAGATCTTTAATTTTGTTATAATTTTGATATTAAAGTGTCTGAGCAAATCTTGCAATTGCTTTCGCTATAATATGTCGGTGGCTACTAAGTTGTTTTAAAAAAAGCTTTGGCGAAGGTAAAAGTAAAAAGTAATTCTTACGTAGAAATCTATTTTAATTTTATAAATTGGTATATCCATTCATTGCTTATATCCGTGTGTGTTTTGTTGAATTTTATGTAAATTTATATAACTGTTGATTTCTCTGATAAATAACCGTAAAAGTCGACTTTGCACCACTCGCTCCTCTTTCAGTTCATCTGGTTTAACGGTATTTTTAAAGTAATGAAAATACTACAGGTTCTATGATATACTTAGGGACTAGGGGCTCACTTATGCAGCGAAGCAGCATTTCCGCGATTGATTACTGCCGAGAGTAACTAGCGACGTCACTCCCGAGGCCGAAGGGCGTTAGTTCGACAGCCGCGCGAACATCACAAGGCAGTCGCCGTAAACATTTATCGATCAAACAAACAACGGTCCGGAAGGCCCCGTCTTCCGAGCGCCAAAGGCGCCGACCGGCCTTTCGACTTCATAAAAACGGCACTAAAAGATTTACATTTGGTCGCAGCGCGTCTCGGTGTAAAATCAGATCACTCTTTCATTTGTAGTATTTTAAAAACCTAAGCCAATTTTAAACAATGTAGTAAATTTTTGAATGAGTTAGAAACTTTACTGAGAAGACATTACACGACGTAATTGCATAACCTAAACTTTGCATATAAGTATAACAAACCAAAACGTGTTAGCAAATAAGTTTCACGATTTTAATATCGATTTCCCAGATATTGAATCGTGCGACCCGAACTAAGCGATCTCTGTGGCTATAAAATGCGCGCCTGTTTACAGGATTACATATCGGGAGCGTATTTTTATCATCCGCAGAGCGTTTCATCTTCTGCCGAGCGGATCTTTTGATGCTGTCATTTAAAATTTTCAGGGTTGCCAAATAAAAATATAATGCTCCACCAGAGTGGACGCGTTTTCATTGCGTTTTATTTTAAACTGCTCGAATTATAAGTATATTAATTTATTGGGATGTTTACTTTGCAGGTTTTGGCTATGGTCACCCGGGCGCCTTCAACCCATTCCTCCTCGGACCTGGATGGTTGGATGCCG
The DNA here is from genome assembly GCA_020383195.1 of Neomicropteryx cornuta. NCBI lineage: Eukaryota > Metazoa > Arthropoda > Insecta > Lepidoptera > Micropterigidae > Neomicropteryx > Neomicropteryx cornuta. Next base: position 2,357,559 of record JAHKQU010000030.1, read on the forward strand.
CTTACATGAACTATGCCTGGTCCGACTACTTCAGGCCGGCGGGTCTGCCAGGGGGAGGTCCTGTGCATCCCTCATTAGTTAAAGGTACGTAATATATTACTCAAAATTAATTATTAATTTGTTTACAAACACCGAGGCGCGTTTCATAAATACTGCTATGCAGCGGCATTACGTATGTAATTGCATAGCTTTTGCAGTCGCAATAAACCCGCTGTGTAATGCCAAAAGCCAAGCAAGTATTTGCGAACGCAGTAAGGGCATCGTTTGTAGTTTTGACTTTTTTTCTTTTAAAATCTCTGTCTATTGTTATGATAGTGAAAATGAATTTGACCAATATGATGATGAGGTTTTCGAAAGTAGTTCAAATGATTTCGATAATGCTTCAAAGTATAAAATATTACAATATTAAAATTCAATTGATTGACAGCCTATATATATAAATTACCTAAAAATACTATTCTTTAGGGCCGGTTGTGTCAGGCAAATTTAAAATTTATTCAACCGACAGTGAGCAGAATTGCAAAAAAATAATAATCTGTATTGAAATAAAAAGGTTTATAATTATTTCGGAATAAACAAATTAAACAGTTATTTTTGAGATTGCAAATTTTCGATCTCCAAACTTCCAAAAACTGGTTAAAGTGGCTTTTATGAACCTGGATATTGATGGTTCTGCATCGCACTGCGTTTGTTCGACGCTTAGCATTGATAAAATTTAATAAAATATAATATATTTTAGAAATCAAACTCATGTAACGAGACTACTTTAAATAAACCTTGAGAGAGGACAATATAAAAAAAACAAATATTTCTTAGTTTTTACCCAAGATGTCTATGGCAACGTAGACTTAGTACAAGCCTGAAGAGTTAGAACCACTAACTACAAGATTAATAAAACTGGCGAATGAACCTACCCGGTTTGGATTAAGCTAAGCATTCCTATATTGGTCGCAATGACAATAAATTCAAATTCAAATATTTTATTTCCATTAATACAAAAAGTACGTAGAAATGACAATACAATATTAAAAAGAGAAATTTATAACAACCAAAACAAACAAATCATCAACAATAAATATTCATAAGAAAGTAAACCACTTAACAAGCGATCATTTAAAATACAATCAAAACATTAAACTGATAAAAAATAAATAAAATAAAAAACAAGTAAATAATAAGAGAATTATTTGAATTCATACAAGCTGTAAATAGTTTTTTCAATAATATGCCTTTTTATATCTCTTTTGAATGTATTTCAATCATCAATTTCCTTTAGATTTGCAGGCAACATATTGAAATATTTTAAACCTAAGTATTGAAACTTAGATGTATGGGTTGGTACTGATTAAACATAATGTGCCTTAGCCTATCTAAGCTATACTAAACCTATCTAACCTAAGTAACATAAATACCTACGTGCTTATATTTATTTATATATTAGAAATCACTATTTTAGTGTTGCGTAGAAACATGCGCAATTAAACCACTTAGAACACTGGGCTATAGCGATTTGATAATGAAACTATTTTTGATGGCGTATAACGTGTCTAATAAAAAATCGAATTAACTTTTTTTTAAATTTTGACGTCAAATTCGATTTTTAAATTACTCTCTATCGGTCATTGATTTACGAGTAGTTAATATACCAGATAGGTAGATGGCAACGCAAGATGTAAGGTCTAAAGACTCCATGCTCCTCATAAGGAAATATTTCATTCTCCATTGTCAGTCAGGAGTCGAAGTGCAGCCGTCGCGAGTGCTCCAGCTCCCTCCCTCTTCCACTCTTCCTAACTGGGCAGAGGCGTTACACCGTGTTTCGCTTGTTACACTCGATTTGAATTTTTAAAATAGCCTCCGAGGCAACGTCCAGAGAGGCGACATGAAAAATAGCTAACAGACTCGCGACACTGTGTCCCCACACCTATTGCCGCGGTACATTAAAGGAAATAAGTTTGTTTCATTTTTAAGTTTATTTTTTTTCGAATTTTATGAATGAATCCTATGTGTAGATTCAAACAGTACCTAACGCTGTATAAATGTGAACACATTCATTAGAATTTACTCATTTTAATTTCATTTTCATAAGCAAACACGGTTTTTACATACACCCCGAAATTACCAGAGCTTACTATGCCATAATAAAGTACACATAGTGAAGAGTTTAGATAAATTATTTTGACCCAAGCTCGACTAAGATAGCATGGCATTTACCAGAGTCAGGCAAGATCCTGGTGATGACGCCATAAAACCAGTATGTCATTTTTTCGGGCCGGTCCATTCAGGAGCAAATAATTTGGAGACCATTTTCTGATCATTTTGATATGTTAAGCTATTTTTTACGTTATTTCGTTAAAAAATATGACGTTGGGGCGGGTTCCAACTCACCTCACTAATTTTAGTATCTTCAAATTATGTTTTTTTATTTTATTAGACGTGTCCGATTTATGTCTATGATACCTATCAGTTTATATATAACTATTATATTAAGATAGTAATTTATAAATAATATTCATATGCGTATAATATAATTGTTAGTAGTTGTTAGGTTTAATTTCGTCAAACCGCATCCATAGCTGATCTTTTAAAGAGCTAACATTATTACCTTAAAAAAAACTGAACTGTGTGTAACTGTCAATCTGTCATTTATTTACTCGAGATCAAAAAATCGGCTCTCTTCCATAGAATAAACGTTAAGAGTATTTTTTTATTAGAGTAGATAAGATATTATATAGTCATTTGTATTTACTCATTTGCCGCCGTCTTAGGTTATCTATTATATATTCTCTAAATAATGTATATCTAATCTAGTCCAATACTGCCTTCGTTAAAGCGTAGTCCAATTTCAACAAAAATGCATTATTTTAGTGAACTATTTATTAGGGTCGTATACAGTTATGGAGTGGACTCCTTTTGATAAAGTCCGGCCGCCCTGTGAAACGGAAACTCGAGGGCGGCCTTGTGAAAAAAGGAATGGCAGGACCGTTGCGGGGAAGGGGGGCGTTGAGGGGGGGGGGGGGGGGTGAGAGCGCTGCCGCCGACCGACAGTTCCGTTTGTGAGCCTCTGGTGTCGATTTACGCTTTTTCGGCAAAGGTGCAGCGGATGGCTCTCACTTGGCGACCACCTAATAGCGGGAGGGTAGTCACTAATTTCTCTCGATAGGTGCCAGCGATGGCCAACGTCAACAAAACCAATTTCGCTCACGCTTTAGTTTGTGCTTATATTGAGTGACTGCTTTGCGTATTCATATATTTTCTTCATGAACCTTTTTTTAAATTAAGAAAAAACTGGCAAATGCAAAAAAAATATATATATTTTATTTCCAAAAACATTAATAATCGCCATCATTAATTTGAAATAGGAAGATTTTATTTATACACTTGTTGTAAAACAGTAGGTACCTATAGATTTTGTTTTAATTGTACCCAAATTCATCTGAATATGGTGAAACTCAGTAGATAAGTAAATTAATTATGTGCAACAAATTAATCAATTAGACAGAAAGAAGTATATTATGATACCATGAAGTAATGAAATTATTACTAAATTATTATATTAACAACGCACAATAAATTAACAACAGGTAAACACGTTTTTCATTTGTTATAATCTTATATATTATATAATCGTATTTATTATAAGCGTTAAACATTCATTGAAAAGTATGCATAAAACTATGCCAATATGGATTCTTATTTAAACGTATGAATACCACATTTGGGCAGAGACCTCTCAAGTACACAGGCCCCAAAATTAATAATATACTTCCTGAATCTCTTAAAATTAAAAATTCACACAAGTTGGCAAAAATATTAAATAAGTGGTTAATGAATGTTGGACGGCAAGCAATAGCTAATCTAGTGTAGTTAAATGAACTCAGCAATTGTAATATAAAACTATTTATAATATCACGCTTACTAGAGATACACATGGTTATCTCTTTTACTGATAACATGTATAGTTATATATTCATTTATATGTTATATAATCGCTTATGCGCTTATGTTTATAATCGCTTATACCTGTATACAGGGTGCCCCAAGCTTCTGGGCATTAAAAAGAACAGCTAATAGGTCTTACGATTCTTGGTGTTATTTGTTAAGAAACTATATCAAAATTCATTATGGTATTCGAGAAAAAAAAATTTAAAGTTTCTATTCGAATTCTTGTAAAACAGATATCTTTCAATGACTCCGCCCTCTAATAAGTACGTCACTGGGTCAGTAGGCCGCGGTCGTTCGAGACGAGGTTAATGCCCTGCCGCGTTGTTCGAAACGCCCTATTAGGGCGGAGCTAAATGATCGGTGTTTGATGTTACTGGTCGAAACAGAGGGCGGTCTAAGAAGAAGGGGTAACTCCTTTCCCCTTCTCTGGAGTTGTAAGAGGGATGCTATTGGTCGACAGATAATATTGATTTATCGATTCATAAGATCGTTTTACACCAATTTTATTACAAAAATAATAAATTTGGTGATGAAAATTTTTTGCATTTTGTTACATAATTTCTTACTCGTAACAGGGAACATATACACCCCCTTAAATTTTTGTTTATGATCTTGGGACACCCTGTATATACCTTTTGTTATGCAAATGTTTACAAATTTGCAATATTTATTCTTATAGTTTATTTACGCGTGTAACTTTATCAAAAGTTTTCCTTTCAGTTAATACTAAAATAATGTCAGATTACAAAAATCGTCGGTCACTGCCTTCTTTGGTACAGACGGCGTCTAGTTAAGAAGGCAGGGAACATCAGGGCAGTAGGTGCCGGTCGCTTGTTGGTTACATTAATTGCCATTGAACTGTTTATACTGTTCTGTAATGTATGTATTTTGGTGTATAAGAATAAATAAATAAAATAAATAGTCAGAAACAGTATAACTTTTCATATACTAAAAATTTAATATATATATAAGTGTAAATTAAAATAAATTCCGTGATATGCACAAAATGCTCGTAGTACGGACTCTAGTAAGGTAATATTTTCAATGGGAAGATGAACCCACTCGTCCGCGCGTTCCCTCGCACGGCATCGAAAGGGGTAAAAAATACTGAAGGTGATCAAAAAGAGGCGAGAGCGAGGTAACACGCGGCTACATGTCTCTTTTCACTTATTAGTTCACCCCCTCCGCTCTTTCACCCCCCGACGGTGGCGCGGGGGTGCGGGGCGGGCGCGAGGGGTGCGGTAAAGTGGTCGCCGCGGCCGTATGGACGTGGCGAGCACAGAACTAAAAAATACGTGTAAAAATCTCGTAAGACCCGGGCGTCGACAACTGAAACTGAAAAATATAACTATAACAATGTTTATTTAATTTCATAGCAACGAAGCATTTACCATCCACCATTTCTGAAGACTTAAGGGGGTGCTGTATAACCTATTATGAGTAAGAAATGCCCGAATTTATTATATTTTAAGTGTTATCACGTAAAGTTAACATTTTTTCTCGGTAACCATGATGAATTTTGACATAGTTTCTCAAGAAATAGCATTAGAAATCGCAAGACCAATTAACTGTTTTTTTTATCGGGAATGGTCTTGGGACACGGTATAATAGCATCTACTTTCACTTTGCAATAAAAGAAAACTGCTCAAAACGGTATATTTCCAGTTATTTTGAAGTGATATACACGGATTCCCATTCAAAAAAGCTGAATTTTATATAGAACCCATTAAAAAGTGATTATTTCCAAACTTTTGAAGCAAAAGTCCCACTTCAACAAAAAGTGTTCCTGTCCACAATTACATTTTCTGCCCATTAAAATATTATCATTTAAAGTGGGTTTATTATGAGATTTTTTCCATTATCCCAAACCCATTTGAACAAACAGGTCTGATGTATTGTTGATTCTTTTGGAATGATTATAAAAATAAATAGTTAACCATCAATTAGCACATCGTTACTCTGCGGGGTTTCGTACCCGTAATTGTTCATTATTTTACTGCATACTAAATTATTGAGCTATGTAACTTTTGTTATTTAACGTGTATAAATTAACTGCGTTTGGTCGTGCGTGTGACCGAGAATTTAATTCGATCCTGACTTCGGCTGGACTAGTTCCACTTCTCATCATCACACCATAAAACCCAACACAAATCACGGTGTTTTTCTAATAAAAAACTTCACAGGCATAAAACTCAAACCATTTTATGCTGTTATTAAAGAAATTAAATACACCGAAAGCTAGCCTATACAAATTTACATCAGATCGCAACGACACGTGTTATTTGCATAAACAACCCTTTGCATATTGTGAGGTTGAGCTTGAAATAAAGAAAAATTCTCTAAATAGATCCGAAGGTTGTTGATCCGGTCGAGGCGCCCTTGGCAAGGGAGAGCCGTGCTACTCCGCTCCTTTGTAGCAGCGATCTTCAATGAAGCTAATATCGTTTTGGTACTGAGCTGAACGGAGGGAAGCGAGTGGTGAGTGGGCTGATGACGCGACGCTCGTATAAGCGATGCCAGATCGTATCAGCTTACCGTTCTACCCGCTTCAGCTCGGTGTCCCCACAGTAATTCGCTGCCTAATGCTTATATATATTTTAACGAGATATGCATTAAATGATTAATGGATAGGTAACGTGTCCCGTGACCTTTTACGTTAAAAAAAATAGGTGATTAGTCATGTGATTTCGACTAATATTTGTGAAGAAAGTATACCAAATTTCATCATGGTTTCGGAGAAATTAATTTGTAAACTTTACGTAGTTATAATAAAATGATGTGGCTGGTTTATTGCGACGGCGCGCGTAATCCCCTCTTATGCGGGAATTACACTATTTCAAAAAAAAAAGTTAGTGAATAGTAAAAACACATTTTTAAAAATAAGCTTTTATTTAAGTGCTTGAATGCGTATATAAAATTTCGTACCTGTATTGTTGACCGTAGGATAAGAGGAAGTGGTTTTAATTCAGCTTGCAAAATTCGACCTAAACCGACAAACGAACATTGCAAAATCTCTTTCGCCTCATACCCATCAAGTGTGGATCGCGCGGCAGCTCGCGCATCTCAACCCGCTGCCGCGCCGTAGCCTTGCGCAGTGAGAGTGCGTACTCTTCATACTGTGCCGTAGGTCGCTCATATCAAAAATTGTTTCAAATAAAAATTCGAGGGAAATTATAGACCTACAATTAACATTTTGAACTGATTCAATCCGGTACCTATTAAAAAAGGTATGATTTTTTGAATTTTAAAAAACCAATTTTTCCCACCCCTAGGACCGATGATTGGTGCTATCAAAAAAGTTACATTGATAAGTTTTAGGCCCTTATCCGAAGAATAATATATAATTTAAATGAATTCAATATCTTACACGAAGAAAGTTATAGAAAAATTATACTTTTTCAAAGAAATTTCTCCATTCCTGACCCCCTGGTTTGATTTTGCCTATTAGCGAAGTTGACCGAGACTTAATACCATTAAATTTTATATATCAATTTGAAAAAGATTGGTATAAAATTACGGCACTTATCGTGTTTACAAGAAAGTTATATAGATAGAAAGATTCTAGGGGATGTGAAACTCTAAGATATGTCGAAATTTTCCGAAAGTCAAGACATGGTACCCATTGCTATAGGTCGCTTTCCTAATGAAATCTACCTAATAAAATCTTGTGTGATTGATCTAAAGCAATTGAACTTTTCAGTTGATATTCTTGGTTTAAAGCATGCGTTATTTGGCCTCGTGAGTAACTATTTTTCGTATTTTATAAGTACGCCTCAATATTTTGTGAACCAACGGAGATTTTGTGAACATAACGCGAGGCACTCAGCTGCCCCTGAGTTCAGGCGCGGGCGACCGTGGCTGTTAGAGCATTATGTAAAACAACCCGCGACTCTCCATTATGCGACCGTATTGACGGGGCGCTTTAGCGATTCCTTTTGAAGCAGTCACGCACCCCTGACATTTCTATCGTCTGCGCCCCGCGCCAAAAGAACATGCACATCTTTAAATAAGTACATATGTACAATATTCATGCTCAAAAGATTTTTATGCAGATATAAGAAATATGTCGTAAGTGTCAATCTGTGTCTATGCCTGCGTGAGTGGCGGCACTTCTATAGAAGCCGAAAAGCCGGGCTTGCCTAGATTTTTTAACAAAATTACTCAAAAAGTACCTCAAAAAAATTTCGCCTCCGGCGGTTAGGGTAACCTCCCGTTGCGATATGACTTGCCTACTATACAAATTCTGGGCACGCCACTGGTCTGTGTGTACTATTTTTGTATCTTATGTCGGGCTATATCACTGACCCTCCAATACCCCCATTTTCATACATGGTTACGTTTGGTGTACCCCCCCCCACATATTTTTATTTAATACAATAATATTTAACACAATTCGAGTGCCTTTATAATATTACAACTTTTCACCTTTTTGGCATCGGTTAAAAATCATAATCGGCAGATTTAATTACTAAAACATTAAGGACCTTGTTATTTGCCCAGTAAAGAAAGATCTGATCGAGGCAGTTCTTTTTTAACTAAAATTAATGTTTTTAGCTATTAAAAATATATTTCCTTTTTCTATCCTGAGCTTTGTAAAGCAAAAAAAAATAAATAAAGACAATAATTACATTTTTTTATCTCGTGTCCCTCCCTTATCAGTTATATCGCAATTACCCAGTTATTTATTAAGCTAAGTCTTATTATAAGTATACTTATTGTGTCACTTATCATTAAGTATTAACAATATGAAAAAAATAGTATGAAAAAATGCTCATAACATTACCCGTGGAAATTATAAAAAATCTAAATCATTTATTATCTCTAGGTCATTTAATACGCGATTTTTGTTTAAATTTCCATCACAAATCATAATCAAAAATGTCATCGCTACTGTTTTTTTTTTTCATCCGTACTGATTGCAATTTCTGCAATCATCCGAGTGTGTGAATTCACCGAAGGCATGGAATATTTAATGGCACAGATAGAGATATTGACTTTTTTCATAAACACATCTCATTTTGGATTCATACATTTCCCCGAGGACAGGGAGGGTGCGAGCGAGAGAGCGAAAAGATGGAATACTCGGTAGTGTTTGGCTAAGCGAATAAATAAACTATGACTCACACACTTCGGTGTGATTATAATACATGCAGCGCGGACGCCAATGAAAATATATACGAAAGTGCTTCGCAAATAATAATAATAATAATAAACGCTTTATCTCACTCTCTCTTCAGGACAATCTCTGCCGGCGAATCTCTGCCAGAGAGCGTGTAAAGAAAGTAGAGGTCTGCTTAATACGACCAAGCGAGGTTAGGATTAAAACTAGCTCATTTACCGTGGATTTGAATCGATGCCGTCTCTATAATTATATAGTCATAGGTATTAGAAGAATATTGAGTTTTATGTAATTTATGTCATAATTTTTTTATGTTATAAAATATGCAATATTTTACAGAAAAGATGATATATTTTTTAAGCCTATGCAGGATGTATTTTCACCAGCATCTTTATATCCGATGTTTATTTGCCGTCGAGCGTTCAACTTAATAATGGCAAATAAATGTGCAATATCAACAATATTATGAGCACTTTGAGTTTTAAAACAGCGTATCGTATAATAAGAATAATTTTCATTTACGATAAACTAGGAATTTAAATTAACTGCATGTCACATTAACTACACACAGCAATTAAACTCGTCATGTTTGTCACAAATATAACATGAGTTTTTAATGAAAATTCCGCATTTTTTACTGGGTAGGTCCATTTATAATCTCGATTAAAATATAACACGCGTTTTCGATACATCGGATGCTGAACAAAACAAGATTTCTTCGAGATAAGGCGAACCCTACATACATGCGATAACAAAAGCCCTTCGGCCTAAAGCGAAGGCGTGGGGACAAATTTGGAATGAGGTGATGCCTATACACTATCGAGAGTTTTTTTTATGGTGATTACACCGTAATATATGTAATTATAAAAAAACATTTCTGCGCGTTTGTGATTTACCAGTATCGCCAATCATTTATTTTTAAGAACTGTTGTGAGGCCCAAAACGTCATATTTGAGTTACGCCCCTTAGCATATGTTAGGAGGGCTTCGGTCACAACCAGGTCAAAACACATACATATGGTGTTTTCTGATTTCTTTCTGGTTTATTAATTTTTGGTGTATTTGAGGTTATGTGAGATAATAGATTTTAGAAAAATTGAGTCCCTTCAATTAATTCATATATCACCTTCATATATCACCTTCCTTAGAACAGGTAACTCTTACCTAGTTAAAAAGGTTATAGACTTACACTCATCGGCCAACATGTTTCCCCAATAATAAAAAAAAAAATAAGTAGTAGGTAAGAAAGAGTAAGAAATACAGTGTTTTATAAAGTGCGCTGCTTTGATCAATGTACGAGTAGAACGCTGAAAAATTATCAAAGGAATCCTCGTGAGGTAAAAATATATTCGCTATAAGGAGGAGTGACCAACCCTCCGAATTTTTTTAATTAACTTCCGCATAGAAAGCAATCTATGGATCAGTTGTAGTTGCCTATATATCGATTGTCCATTCCCAGGGGATTTACGCAAACTGAGTCAGAGTGACGTAGGCCGGGTGGGGGTGCGAGGGTGGTTCATAATTAACCATACAAATATAAAATGACCATTAACCTTAAAAAAGGCCTTTTTCTATACATCACTTGATACTGATATTTGATACTCAAATACACCGAAACATACTCAATCAAATATAAATCAGAAAACACTATTTCTACGGGCCTGGCTGTGACGGAACCCTCTTAAGAATCCGTAGCAAGTCCATATTTATGTTGATTCTCCCACGATTGATCTTATTCGAATGTTTACGATAAATCGTAATCATTAAAATGACAGAAAAAATCTTACTAAATAGTAGAAATAAAAGTGAAATTTAAAACTACGGTTAACCATTTAGTTCTCATGTCGATCGCATAAATAAATTGTAAGAAATTAAAAAAAAAAATTAATTATCAATTCAAATTCTCAAATAATTATCAGAAACTTTTCAGTTATTGAAAAATTATACTGATCAAATTAAATATATAATATAAATTAGCTTTAAAAAATACAAGGCTTTTTTCAGTAAAGAGATGGCAAAATTACTATGGAGAAGGCAATTAGCTCATTCTAATTCAAAAACTTTTCTCTTCTCTTATTTTCTATTTGTTCTCTTTTTTTTCTTACTAATATTATTATGGAATTGTAAATTCATATTAACTGGAAAATTTAATTTATGTATAAACGTTTAAAAACTACAAGCGACTCGAATAGAAAAAATATACCTATAGCTAAGATTCTATTAACTTCATAGGTTAAGTGATTTATGTAAAATATATTGTAGTTGAATATAATAAATATTTTAAAAAAACATTGTTTTGGCTTCAGCGCGCTTGATGAACACGGTTTAGTAGGAAATCCTGCCACATAAAATTATAATATAATGAATAATCATTAAGTGTTTTTGTAGAAGTTAATTAGCAGTTATAGTTGATTTTTCCGTACGTAATTTTCTTACATTAAAATCACTGTGTGTACCGTACCTTATTCGTGTCGCACCCAACGCAGGTTTTAGGGTGCAAATCGTCTAGGGGTGCATAATTGCAACGCGTATAATTCCGAATGCGTTACATTGTAGCCCCGGCGAGGGTACAGAACATGGCGACGTCGCAAGGGTTCTAAACCCAATGGATGTTGCCCCTAAGACCCTATCATGGGTTACGCATCGCATAAAAAAATGTTTCTTCGCATTCACCATATATATATATATAAAATCTATTCGTTGTCTAAATTTGGACTAAGTAGTTAATAATCCTTTCCGTCATGTTATTTTTATCCCGGATAAATCATATCACTCCTGGCTGTGGTTGGAGGAATCAATCAATCTGTGTCGCTTATGGAGAAATGGCACAAACATCATAACGGTATTATTTAAAATAGACTGTACAAGGCAGAGTTTAGATTCGTCAATATTTATTTATTAAAGATCCTAGTGTTGGATATGTTATGTTTGGTAGTGAATACTGGTACCGCGTATGTTGCAGAAACGTTTGTTTGTTGAAGATAAAGTAAAGTATCTTTTTGGATGCGATAGTTTGTATCTCTTCAGGGTTGAGAAGATTGCCTAGAAGCTGGTATCTTTTGTGAATAAGAGGCCCACATTCAACGAGTAAGTGTATAGGTGTGTTTAGGCTCTCGTGGAAGAACCTGCACTTGTCATCGGCTGATATACTAATTAGGTGCAGGTGTATGTTTAGCTCGCAGTAGCCTGTCGAGGTTCTGGTTATAATCTTTACTCAGAGTCTTTTATGCGAGGATCCTGTTATGAGTTCTTAGGCTTGCTTTTGTCCAGGCAACTCATGCCAGTACTTTGCTATGGCTTTTAGCCCAGATTTTTAAGCACTCATAGGCATGCTGGCATCTTTCGTAGCCAGCTCGTTCGCTTTTCCGTTACCATCAATACCTGAGTGACCTGATACCCACATGAGTGTGACTCTGTTGTGTGCTGCGAAGGTGCTGAGTAGTTACTCACAGTTTGGTACTAGCTTTGAATTGATAGAGTTAAGAGTTGAGAACCTTTAGAGCTGCTTGGCTATCTGAACGTATGTATATATCTTTGTTTCTATAGGATCGCTCAAAGCTTTTCATGCACAGTTTCGATAATGGCATTTTACATATATCTTAAATATTACATTTCACAAGAAGAATGTATGTATGTTCAAATATGTTTTTTAATTTCTAAAGTTACCTTATTATAAAATCGTGTCAGCACAACTTTAGTTTGCGTTTCTCCACAAACATTTTTAAATTTCAGTATTTCAGTTGATAGAGTATAATATAATGGCTTTAATTTCAAAGTTCATTGTCCCACATATTTCCATCTACCTAAGTAATTGTCTAATATATATATATATATATATATTTGTATATATTAGAGCTGTTACAGATAACCAATAAGCCTGCGAATCTTTAGTGAAATATTTTTTTTTACGGAACCCTAAAACAAATAATTTAAATCATTCGTAAGCGAAAACACTACATTGAACGTAATTGCGAAAGATTTCCTTCGAAACTATTTGCCCTTACGACATCGATACTAATCTCGGCAGAAGGCTCGTAAATCGCATTTCAAAGACAAGATCAAAGAGATCGTCTTCTGGAAATCGACTCTCACCAGATGGACGTCTACATTCGAAGAGCTGCATCAGCATCATCGTCTTCTTCGATTGTGGCATTCGGATGTCCTCTTCTTAGTCGGAACTTATAAGAAAACTTGCTACTGCTTTAAGACGCGACCTGGAATAAATATATATTAAAAGTAAATGAAAAATGCCTGTTGGAAAATTTCCTCCGACTCACTTATATTTGTAGGAATAATCATTCTACCAAAATCACATATGGATTAAATTCTTGTCATTCTAGAACTATCGCCGAACTAAAACATCGTTAAGATATCTTCAATCTAGACTATTCTAGAATTATCGTCAAACTAGAACATTTTAAAAGTGACTTTTTTTTAAAATATACATAGTAGGTAAGAAAGAGTAAGAAATACAATGTTTTATAAAGTGCGCTGCTTTGATCTACGTACGAGTAGAACGTTGAAAAATTATCAAAGGAATCCTCGCGAGGTGAAAATATATTCCCTATAAGGAGGAGTGACCAACATTCCGTTTTTTTTTTAATTAACTTCCACATAGAAAGCAATCTATGGATCAGTAGTTGCCAATATATCGATTGTCCATTCCCATGGGATTTACGCAAACTGAGTCAGAGTGACGTAGGCCGGGTGGGGGTGCGCGGGCGGTTGGGAAGAGTTTTTTTTTCACCAACCTAGCGATCCGCGCTCTGAATTTTCCATTTTCAACATTTACACTAATAACCGCAAACCCACGCTGATTGGTGAGGGTGACGATGAAAAAATAGCGACGTGAGTATGTGTAGGTACGATCAGGGCGCAAAATGTGGATACAGTCACATGACATTTGGCAGCCATAGTTATTTTAAGATGGTTTATTTGGCTACATCATACATGGTGCTTACAGATTCTGTAATATACAAGTACTGGTACAATAATGTGGTATGAGCTATTTACCCAAAACAAAAAGCACATTACTTTATTTGCCAATTTATGACATTGCCCAAACAAAAAACTAATCTAGGTTATATTTAATTCTTAAGGCGGCTTATAGTGTATCCTTAAAAATACTAACTATACAGTACATAAAAAAATTAATAAAGAAAACTTAAGTGATATACACAATTTAATTAATAATTAAATCAATCCGTGGTTACATCCCAATGTTTCCAAACATATTTTTTTGATATATATTATATAATTTATTAAAGATATAAAAGAAATATAATAGCCACCGAACACCACTACTTATTACTATAATAATAACGTATTCAGTTTATTATCACAGTTTAAATTAAAACTGTCAGTAGGTAAACATTAATTTGTTTTATCAATAAAACCAATTAAAATTACATTTGCAGGATTAATAGCATACTGTCTGTTACTTCAAAATTATTATTGCTCGTTGATTTTACCTACCATTTTAATAATTTTTTTTGAAAAATTTAAACTCAATTATTTTCATATACAAATACGTATTTTTATTTTGTTAAATTGTCGATAATTGTGATTAGTTTTTTCATTTGTTTTGTTTTGTTAAAATCCGCCAATAATACAACCTGTACCAAAAATCAACATTGAGAGTGATCGACAAGCAACCTGCTTATCGATCACCCTTTCTTATTCAGCCTAGTCATTATATTAATTTAGTTATGTAAAAAAGTATACCTGATTTGTCCTCCAACTGTACTTGCAGATCGTATGCAGAACGCATTTGCAGTTTTAAAACAAGCCATATATGTAGTTATACAGCTTTTAAACATAGCAAGAGGGCGTAATGGCCGATGTGTTATATCTCGCCCTGTTTTTTTTTGCACATATTTTGCGGTCAATGACCACACGCTTCGCCATTTTTCCCAGCGCGACTTTAAATACAGCGACACACACTTTCGCCCACATGGATGGGGTGTGTAAGGTGTGTCAATATTTGATTCGCTTTTTATTAGTCCGGTTTCGGCTGAATCGAGAAACAAGGGTCGAATACAAGATGTTTTGTTCTCATTGTGAAAACATCTCGTTGCACGAGTATGGTTTTACCATAGATGCCTTTCTGTCTGACTAGTTTATCCTCCTTCTATCCCTGGTTTCTGGCTAGTTAACAAGAAAAGCTAGTATAGATGAGTGTGTAAGAAATATGTATATGTTTTTATTTACGAAGCTCCTACTATACATAATTTGACAAATAAAGCCTCAATCGAAAATTAGGTAGTATTGGAAAGTGCCTCTGATGAAATTTTTTCAACCGGTTTCACCTCGATTGCGGCTCGAGGTCACAAAAACAGTAACAATCATATTGTAGTCACAGATATGGCTATTATATGATTCTTTTATAACTTTTCGTATATGATACTTTTATAACTAACAGATTCGTGTTTAAATATTAATAATAGTATTGTATCAGTGAGAATAATGATAGCACTGCAACCTCTGTTCGCTGCCTTCTTAACTAGACTAAATGTCTGTCCCAAAGAAGGCAGCTCAGTTTGTTCTTATTTTTCGATTAGTTGCCAACTAACAATTGACGGGCGATCTTAGAAAAAAAACAAAAATATGAACTATAAGATATAATAATATAATAAAAAGTTATAATATAAATGAAGTTGATACACAAATAAATACACAGATAAATGAAGTTGATTGTTAGTAAATAAGATTAGGGGATTAACTTGATATAATCTATGTTTTGTAATGGTTAAAGTTTGATTGACGTCTTTGGTGTTGAAAACTTGGTATTAAATTTCTATATCTCTTTCGTCCCCAGGTTCATCGGTCGGATCCTTGCCGGGCTCCGCGGTCAGCTTGCCGGGCGCCGACTTCTTCGGCCTGGCACCCGGACTGCCGGGTCTCCCACCGGGGGCCCTGCTGCCGGCGCCGGGCGCCTTCTTGCCGCCGAACGCTCTCCTGCCGTTCGCGCCGCATCCCGCGGAACTGGCGCTGAAGTCCCTCCATCAGGACCTTGCCCTGAAGAACGCGTACGAAGGCTTCGCGAAGCTGCGGAACCTACAGAGCAACTCGTCCGTGGAGACGGTCGGCAGACTGTCCCCGGCGAGCAGCAGGCAGAGCGTCAGCCCCTGCGTCTCCGTCGCAAGTCCTGATCAGTCTAAATCTACTTCTAAGTCTGATAATAATTCAACGAATGATCAGTCGGACTCCGACGAGGAGCCGATCGAAGTCGTCAAGTCGGCCTTCCATCCGACGAAGCCAGCCAGCGTTGAACTCCAAGAGATGAAGAAGCAGGAACTGTCACAGCTCAAGGTGCAGCGGGCCGATTCCACGGTTCAGGACAAGCATAAACACAGCAGAAACGATTTGAAGGCTCCCCCTCTGTCGAGGATTCGATTGCAGTCCACTAGTCCAACTTCCACGAAATTGAGCGGTGTTGGTGTTTCATCACAGAAATCTGTATGGCGGCCGTACTAAAAAAAAATATAACAATTTTAGTGCTATCTCATATCGGAATAAACTATTAAATCCAGTGAGCGATAAAAGTATTGATAAATTATTTGTAAATAAATATTGTACATTTTTTATTAATATTAATTAGTTTATAAAGGCAAATTGTGATAAATATTGAGCTTGTAAATATGATTTTATAGAATATATCAATAAATGTTATTAATAGTCACTCGGTTTAGTAACGTATGTGTAGGTGCTCTTCTTATCCATAGTTTGAACGCTGAAAATAACAATATGTAATAAAAAATCCACTTGATAACTTTCTTTAGGTGATATGAAATGAATTTCTAAATTTCCAGTACACATTTTTGTTTGCATTTATTAAAATTCCCGTTATGAAGACTGATATAAAGTATTTGTTTAATTTTAAAAATTAGTTATATAATGGGATATTCTCACTTCTTGTATTCGTCAAAAAAAAAACATTTAGGAATACTTTTTAATTATTATTTAAAGTTTACATATTATTCAGTTTACAGTTATTTCCATGTAAATTATCATACTCATGCTATAAATTTGAATTACATTCGTCCTTAACATCAGCGCTTAGTTAGTTTCACTGCCCGTGTATATGTATGTATATATAAACATACCACAGATAATTATACAGTGTAAATATGTATAGTCAATTAAAAGGAATCAAGAATTATCCAAATATTTAGTTATGTATAACTTTTTAAATAATTACAAGAGTTTATGTGTATAGTACAAAATTATGTATTTTTGTTTTAAATCGTCTCTGTGACGTGGACACAAACGGAATTTGAAATTTTGTAAGGATTTTGACTGTCAAATTCATTACTTTACTTAATATTTTGGATAGTAGAAACTGATAGACAAAGCATTAGTTCTAGTGAACATACTTTATGAAAATTGAGATCACAAGAATCTTATTATCAGGTTATCCTGATGAATAAATATATTTAAAAATTAAATATTTGTTCTTTTTTTATTTTCGTATGATTCATTCCCCGACGGAATCATTATCTTCATTGGATGATGTCCGAAAAAAATAATTGTTAATTGTTTTTTAATGGAAATACGTTTTCACATTGTGCAAAAGTATCACAAGTCAATAATTTATTGTAAGTAATCCTTTTACAGAAAAATCGAATCTCGTCCTGTAATAAAAATGTTATACCGAGAAAAATTAAGTTCGATAAATACACCGGGTCCCAAAAATATTATAAATTACCGAGAGAAATAAAATGTAGACGTTACGTGAATATAGTTCAAGGATCATGTAATAACGTCTTTCTTGTAAGCGCTCAGCGGTCGCCGTACACCGTAACGGTGTCAAGGCCATTATCGATATCATGTGTTAAAAAATAAAATCAATTTGGTGATATTTCGCATTTTTTTATATCGTTTTTTATGCCTTCGGGAATTACTTTGGGAAAACCTCAAAAATTATAATGTAAGATTAGTGTATTTAAAGGCAAATACATGTTGTCGGATGCAGCGCGGTTGCGGTATGAAAGTGCCAGGTTCACTCCTTTTTATTATAACGACTATATTATATTATAACGATTATATCTTATTACGTAATTCGATTTGTCACACGTTTTTATTTATTTTTCCTTTTTGCCCTTGGATTACAATAAGCGGGACTATTATAAAAATAAATAGTAAATAAAACTACAATAAATACACAAAGAAAAATATAAATATATATACAGAGTGAACTTTTTCTCACGCACATCCTTTTATGGGGTTATTAACAAAATGATTCTAACGATTGTTCTTCGTTACATGAATGCCAAAATGACACTTTCAAACATTATATTTACCTGCATTTGCATTTAAACTGATCAAAAATAAATTAAAAATAAAACTAAAAAACAGTTTCGAAAAAAAAACTTAAAACATCAGTATGAAAAAAAGCATAGTATTTAACGTGTTGCTAATTTTAATCCATTTGATTGAACCCAATAAATTTAACTACAATCTCGAAGCCGTCAAATTGAGGTTAATATGCGCTCTGGTTCAACAGTCTTTATTTTATTGATTGCGATAAATTGGCCCGTTAGTTCAAAAAAAAGTAACAATTAGGTGACAATTGCTAGGTACATTCTTATCGAAGTCTGTGAAAGTATGACCAAATAAAAAGAGATCTCAAAAATACTATTAAATTCGAATGAGATGGAGAATATACCTATACATATAGATTGAAATATTATTATTTATTTATTTTTGCAAATCTAATCAGTTCAGTTGAGTTCAATGCCACCATAAGTGACTTTTATTTTTCACCAAATAACAATACAAACAAAATATATCTTGTCCTGCCAGAGCCTGAAGGGCTCATCTGGCAGAAACTTAAATTGGAATTACGTTTTTCTTAAAGCTGCTTAATCCTTAAATCCTTAAAATTATTAACTGTACATACATAACAAACTTAAGCAACAATTTAATTAATAATTATGTGAATCAATAACAATTTTAATTACCCACTCGATCACTCAGCACTACAAACTTTCTCAGATCTAATTTGGTTTTTTTATTAAGCTTGGCACTCTTGATAGCCTTAGGTAAAGCATTGAAAATTTTTGGTATCAATGTTTGGCTAATAAAAAACATAATGCAAATATAAAGTAGGCTATCGCCTGTTCTAAGGAAGCCATTCTGTCTATTAAATATAAACTAATTGCCACGTCCAAAAAAATTGAAAAATACACTTACATAAATAGATGGAATATATCTGAATATCAAACTCATATAAGAAATCAATATAAATAAAATTACATACGAACATACTACTTCATATTAACCATAGATACTTAAGTACTTACTAAAAGAACTACTTAAACTTAATTATTAGTATTTAATATTTATTTATTTATCTTAATATCAATATCATTACCATTCAATTACTAAATCTATTCTAGACCTACGCTGCGTTGCAAAAACCTATTACACTTGCGCTAACTGCTACGCTAAAATACATAAATTACAAAAAAATACCCCCGATGTAGCATTTCCCCGAGCATTTTCTTTATATCAATCGTTATTTCGATTAGTTTCTTATTTATTTTCTATTTTATATGCCGCTAAATATCATAGGTTTCTTTTAAGTTTTTCATATAAATAATAAGACGTTTAAAAAAACTGTCAAACATGAGAAAAGACAGCTGAAAGTGTCGCCGGTCACCGGCTGACAGTTGACAGCGCGCCACCGATGCAAGTGCGGCACAAAGCGGTCGCTCAGCCGAAAAATTCGATGATATGTGACGCCCCTCGACGTCCTCCCACCCTAACGAAGCGCGCCAGGGTCGGATTGGAGCCAAATATTTATTCTTTTTTATTTCAAAGTTATTGCTAGATTAGATTTTATATTTTTTTTTTATTTTATTCCTTCATATTATAAGCAGTGTGCAAAATTTACTCAACCGTAGCTTGCATACAAAATGTTCCAGAATTATTAAACATGTTGAAGTCTGATGCATACCTATCCATTATACTTTTGAATGCAGGGTTAAAAAATATTTTTTTATATAGGTTATCTCGAGACCATTTCCGAAGACTTAAGAGGATGTTTATGAGTAATAAATTATATTAATAAAAGCGAAAATAATTTGTTTCCAAATTTATTATGTTTGTCTCAAAATTCGATCGATAATCTCGTAAAGATTACAATGTTTTTCTAAGAAACCACGATGAATTTTGTCTTGTTTAGAGCATATGACTATTGGACCAGAAGGTCGCGGGTTCGAATACGCTCATTATAGTCACACCGTGTTAAACGCTTCATCACCAACATCTGGCACTTGACGCAAACCACGTTTAGACAGAAAAACAACATATTATCGTTATGGAATGAGAGAGGAAAGGTCTCAAATGCACACCTGTGCTTAAAGCTCGTCTCCACTGCGTCCTCCCAAAGTGACCTCCGCCCGCCCCCGCCCCCGCCCCCGCCCTCCGTATTTACGCCGCCCGTCGCTAACAAGCGTCCAGCGCTCTGCGTGCAATCAGCGCCGAGCTCCGACGTCGGCCTATCGCCGTCTCGCTCGCTCCCGCGCCATTCTACTTTGATATGTAAATTAACCGGTTTCACCTTTGTTCATTGCCCAGATTTAAATGATCCGACAATCCTCCCGGTTTTAATCGGGTCACATGTGTCATCCCGGCTCGAAAAATGTCTCAATGCGTTCCTTTTCGGAGAGACCTTCAAAATGTCAGCACGATTTTGAAGAAGATTATAGGCTTTTATTATATTTTACATTTTCAAGGGCTATGTTTGAATTCTACGTTGTAGGTAGGGAAATAAATGATAGATTACTGTGACTGCGATTATGCAATATGGTCAAACTTTCATTTAAAGTAGTAAAAAAATGATTTAAAAAAGAAACAATCATTATGAAAAACAGTGAAATGTAACGAATATGACGTATAATGAATGAGAAGTCAATGGTTTAATGAATATATAAAAGAATAACTTACGTTCAACGTAGGATATATGAAAATATATGAAAATTGTAAATATCATAATTATTGTTTCTTTTTTAAATCATTTTTTTACTACTTTAATGAAAGTTTGACCGTATTGCATAATCGCACAGATCGATAGGTGATAGTGAAAAGCTTTCATGAAATACAGGCCTGTATTTAAACCAGCGTGCATTACCTCAAGCGATGCAACTATCTGGGCGTTCGATATTTATTTATTCTGGCTATATAATCTATTAAAAAAAAATCAATCCTTAAAATATTAAAAAGCATTAAATGTCAGTACTGTCAAACTTTTATATATGTTAAACTAAAGGTGTTTACCTATTTTAACATAATATATATATATATATATATTTAAATATACATCTAGATATATATATATATATATATATATATATATATATATTTATATATACATCTAGATGGTAGTTTAAGCAGCAAATAACCTGAAAAATACATTTTTTTTGACATTATTGAAAAATTTAGAAATGATTTATTTACTTCTTGAAAAAAAATCAATTTGCTGCTATTGAAAAACTATCATAATATATAATTAAATCAAATACATATATAATATTATTATATACGTTGTAGAGCTGTCTGGTTTTCAGTTTAATTTATTTGATAAGTTGATAGACACGAGGGCGTCGTTAGTTGAGACCCAATCAAGTCTGATTTAGTTAACTGATTGCACAATGGAGACCGAGTAGTCCGCATGAGCGAGACACGCGGTGTCATGCTTCTCTCGTCTCACATTTTTAAATAGTACATGCATACATACGTAGCTTAGCTTACAATACATTTGTAAATCATTTAACGGACACGAAAACTGACAAGACCATTTCTAGAAACAATCCGCTATGATTAGCGAATCTGGGCCCGCTGGTAAAATTGATCTGGAGCTCTGGGTTTGGGAGATGGAGTATTGAGAGGTGAAGAATGTGTCACACCTTCAAACAATAAAAGTTAACAGTAATAACATCTCAAGAAAATCACGAGTTTAGTGATTGAGATTGAGATAACACCGCATTGTATGGAGAGGTGCGCATAAATGAACCAATTTGTTGGTGTTGCATGTGAACTAACGACCTTATCGAATAACAAACTCACTTTTATTAATTTTTAAATGGTACTCTAGCAAAATATTGGGAATACATGTAACATGAACATGTTAACAATAATTTTTAGACACTAAAGTAAAAAAAAGCCTTATCAATCTATATATATATATATATTTATATATATATATATATATATATATATATATATATATATATATATATAAAAGTAAGCCTGTTTAGTTACACCATTTTTAACTCAAGAATGACTGGACCGATTTTTATAATCTTTGATTTGTTGGATTTGTCTCCACCCCGAATAGCAGAATAACTATAAAAAAGCATCGGAAAATTTACGAAAAAAAATCATAAAGAAAATTCATTTTCTAGCACATTCAGCATGGAGGGTATTCTTAATAAAAAACTAAATTTAATTCAGCTAATAAGTTAATACAACATTTTTTGTTCCTCCGGTCAGCTTGTATTCAAATAAAAATAGAACACCACATGCATATATACAAGATAAAATATAGATGATAATAAATAGAAACTATATGAATAAATCAATAAATAATTATCTTTACATACAACACAAGCACTTTCTAGAACTGCAGTCAATAAAATTATTTTAGCCAATATGATCGCCAACATTCGCTGAGACACATTACGTCATTTTATGAATATTTTTATTTTTTGTCCAAAATCATTAATATAACGACCAGATTGTGTCAAAAATGAGGTTAAAGTAACTCCTGGGGTCGGACTACCCCTTAAGGTTCTTTCAGTTTTCAGTGCAAAATGAGTACATGCTGAAAAGTACACCAGAATTATCGCCCTGAGCTGAAGTTAGCTGCGGTTCAGCGCCGGATACAACTCTAAGCCATGCAGGTAGCACCAAAGACCGTAAATAATAAATATATACACAAACAAGAAGGCTGTGACACCCTGTAGTTATCATAAATTATCAACTGTTTTTATATAGTGATTTATTTAACCAAAACCCGACGTGATGACAAATTAGATATTTGCGCTATGATAGACGATTCGCACACTGTAAATATCAGTAGAAATTTAATTACCGACTGGACAAGTGTAGTTGACTATTTTTCACATTTCATATTTCAAAAATTCATGTGATCGAAAATCCATAGTTACGAACGGCAAATAGTGAGAAAATCGAGAATTTCCTTTCCCACAATAAGTTTTCTTAAACGAAGTGGGTACCTGGCGACTTCAGTCTATTAGAAAGTAAGTATTAAGAATATCTAAGTCGCATAGAATCATAGGTGGCTATCTGTATAATTTTCCATAACAGTTCATTTCAGGTCAATGCCACCCATAAGTGACGTTTATTTTTCATCAGATAACATTTGATACATAAATTGGTCGCCAATGTCAACATTGGCGACAAATTTAAATAGTCTACCGAAACTGTAACATATCTAAAACAGCTATAAACCCAACCCAACGTCAGTTTGAAACATAAGTTGGTACCCTGTTTTTTTTGTAATTTGATGTTTTCGAATAAAAAATAACGGGTTATATTTCACGGACGTCGCAGGCATACCTATGTGCGTTGTACGAATTATGTAGGTACGTGCGATTGGGTACTAAATAAATATGAAACTGTCGTGTAGGGTAGGTCGGTGCTTTAATCAAACTTCACGTGAAAATAATCAAATAGCGTAAATAGAAACATGGCGGCTTTCGATCTCCGGTCAGGCGCTGGCCGACGACCGGGAGCGAGGACTCGACGCAATTATTTTCCGGGTTCCGGGTCAGGCGTACGGAACTCGACCTAAAATTTATTTTGATTCGTTCACTCATATTCGGTACCACCTTTTAATACCAAGATTTTATCAGTAACGTCTTTTTTTATTTATTTATTTATTTAGAATTACACATACTTTAGAGGTACCATTCCTCCGGTAGTATACGAGTATATAGCTGATTGGCAGGTGATGCAACTAAGTTATTTTAAAGCCAAGTTTTTTATCCTTTTTCTTAGCTGGGAAGGGGTCTTAGGGAATGGCTTAAAGGCGCTGCAGTTGAGACTATTCCACTCTCTAATGGTATGCGGAAGAAAAGAATGAAATCCGACATTCTTTCTCCTAAAAATTTCTTTTATTTTGTGAGAATGGTCCTTTCGTCCAATATAGAACGGTTTCTGAAGTTGCTCACTAATGGAGGACCATGCTGGGAGCTTCAAGTAGGCCTTAAATAAGTTAACCTAGCCTAACCTTTACTTTAACCTAACCTAAACTTTAACCTAACCTAACCTAACCTAACATAATTTGTTGGTATTTTTCCAAAAATCATAATCTTAGTGCTTACGAAGATAAGGATTTACTTATTAAGTACTTTTATTACATATGGAAGGAACGTTTTGATATTAATATGCTGCATGCTACGTATTTAAAATGATTTTTAATGTTCACTTTATTAGGTTATCTCTCTATCTGCATGTCAAAGTTCAACTCCCTACAACTTACCATTTTAAAGATACAGATATACATACCATGAAGGTAAAAATAAAGGTAAAGGCACTCGTTTCATCCCTTTATGTTATTTTTAACGTGGTTTTTTTAAATGAATTCTTACTCGAAAAATAATTAATTTGATGTTTTTTTTATTTATAATTCTCATAAATTTAATTATATGTATGATGTAATCATGGTTTTTAGATATGAATAAAAAATTAATAGTGAATTATTTTTTAGGTCTAACTACATAAGAAAAATTGAAATTTAAAATAAAATTTGAATTTTGGTCCCTATGCTTAGCATTCGTATTTTTTCCGAGTGTGCTATTAAAATTTTGGTAAGGAACCCCAAAATTAAAATGTAAGTATGTGTAAATGGAAAGGGGGCTTTTACTAATCTAAATTTAACTTAATTAATATTGAATACACTGTCCATTCTCTTCGGTGTGCGAGGCGTTGGTAAATGAGGGAAAGTCGGGTTGGTTCGTTGGCCTCCCCTGGAGCGGAGGGAATTAGATTAGACGCGGACCCGGCGGGTCCGCGGCGCCGCCCCGGCACCGAGAGTCCACCGCGTCATGGCGCCGCAGGCACCTCACACCGACCGACGCGACGCTACATGTAATGTGATTAATACATTTCATGCTTCCTTTGAACAACCTAAACAGAAACAAATTTCAATCTGAATCTGAACTACTTATCTGTCACAACCTAGTCATTTCTACGAATTAACATTTAAGTGTGTGTGTGTATGTGTGAAAACAAACAGAAAAATTAAAGAAACACAAACGACTATTTAGTCGTTTGTGTTTCTTTAAATTTTCTTAAACAGAGTTCCAGTTAAGAACACACTCTATCAAGTAATTAATATCAAGCAATAGGTACTGTATATTGTTTTATTTCGCCATTATATGGTTTTACCTATATAGAATTAAACAAGAATGGCTATGACACCCTAAGCTATCATAATATCAACTGCTTCTACACATTGTTTAGTACCAGTAAATTATTTAACCAGAACCTGACGTCTTAGAGCTAGGCCCTACAGGCGTCCTTAACGGCTATACGCGCCTGTGGTACCAACTTGCTATGGGTTGCTTTATCTCCTATACCACTTGAGCCTGGCCGTGAGGTGAAAGTGAATTATTTTTTAGGTCTAACTAGATAAAAATAAAAAAAACCTAGGTACAATGGTCACATGACATTCTTTCAATTAATTATTTCATTATAACATCATTTTAGTTTTATTTGCTCGCAGTTAGTAATGAACCCCCTCCCTCATACTCTATTTGTAATTTATTTAATACTGACTTTTTACAAATTAACCTTTTTTCAATAACTTTTTCAATAATGTTTCGCAACGATACACACAACCCCGGTTTAAAATTCCTAGTTTATTTCCGTATTACACGTTTTTCTTTTTGTTTCTATATATATAAATAATCAAAGCTTAAATTGGTGTATTTCGTGTTTTTTGTTTTTTTGCGTTTTTTTTTTATTTATATCAATTTTTTCTTATTTATCTTATTTAAATTCATATTTTTAATATTATTCTTTTTTACTTTTTGTTTACTATTTCTGTTGGGTTACCGCGATAAATAAATAAATACTTCTTCCTCAACCTGTCGCCATCCACTCCTGGATGGAGATTGTAGGCCTCTACCATTTCCTTCCATGTATTTCTATCTGTTGCTATTTGGAAAATACCGTTTGCGATCGTATTGTTTTTCAAGAAAAAATAGATTAATTAGTACAGCATCTGGAATTTCTTGCCGTCGTTTTGCGATATCCTCTGAGTGCTTACAACCTTTTTACCGTTGTTGGCGGCTTTAGTTCTCAAAGGGCCGAATTTTTAAAGGAGGTACAAAAAATGTCCTAAACTTTATATTTATTTTATTGATTTGCGGTTGGTTCATTGCACACCTAATTGACAACACGCCTCCCCCTCATAAAACCCGGTGCAGCCGGCTGGCGGCGGTCGCACAGAGGATTGCACCGGATTTTATGGGTTTATAACCGAAGCCGGGTTTTATAACACGGAACTGAGGCGATCTGGGCGAAATGTAGAAATTTTACGAGACGATAGTTTAAAAAAAAACCCTCGAGATATTATTCAGACTCGAGGCAACTGGGACACAAATCGCTTGCAATTATTTTGCAGATTTTATTTTGAAGTTAATATCCACTAATTTAGCCCAACGATTAATTTTTTATTACGTAGATTTTTAAACATGTCAAACAGTTTCCGTACGTCAATGTTTTTCATCAAAAAGCAACAAAAATTGAAGAAATTGGCTAGGAAAGATAGTAACATTAGAAAGGCAAACGTGAGTGGTACCTACTCGATTTGCTTAATTTTTGTAACTAATGGATATTTATATTTTATTTTAATATTTACTTCTAAAAAATCTGAAAACCGTAATGTTGCCATATCTATTTAAACATAAGAACTTTCAATTGCAATCTGAGCCGAGAATATCTAAAAATATAAACCTACCGGTATGATTAATTAAATCGATGTGTTAATATTTATACTTTTATTTTGATCAGAATTGTATGCATTTATTTTATCATTATACCTACCTACTTATAATAAAAAATGTATTTTAATTAATTAAGTAATACACTTAATTAATTAAGGTACTGTTATATCGTAACATATACTTAAACTAGAATTTAAAATAAAATAGGTTCCTATAAAGAGTTTAGAAATTAAAATATCAAAAGGAATTTGATAAAAATACCATTTTCCAACGATTTTATATGAAAATAAAACAAAACTACAAACATTCTCTGAATGTACGATTATTGCTAAGATTATTTTCCATCATCACTTTGTCGAGTTGTATCTGACACAGGGCCTCTGGGACATTCAAGCTATGTATTTCACTAAAAAAAAAACGCCACTGAATTTCCAGTTATAAAAAATAAGAAAGTTCTGTCAGGCTGGCAATTTGTCGGGATAAACCATTTTTTGCTCCCCATCTGTCGGCACATTTTATTGCACCGTAGCAGACGATTGTAAACTTTTCGATTGCAGTAGGCAGGTACAAAAAAAAATGCACATACCTACACATATAAGTACATACCTAAACGTAGGTGCATAGATGATTGTGAATTATAAGGCCTAAAATTTGATACATTACTCAATTTGTCACTACATACAAACATTTAACAGGTAAAGTTAATTTTCTACAATTTTTCGTTATTATATAGGAATAATAACGACTTTATATAGGAATATAATGTACAAATATGTTTATAATATTAATTACAAACATATTATATTACAATCACTTTAAATAAATAAATATACCACCGGAGCAATACTTCCAAAGTAATATCTATCTGAGAAATTAAAATTATACAAAGGTTTTTAAACAAAGGACTCAATCCGGAATTTTAAGCTATTTTTTTTTTTTAGTAAAAAAATAAAAAGGTGAACCTGTGTGCAAATATTACTGTCTAAATTATATGTATATCGTTATTTTCAATTTCTTTCCCTCGTAATTATATTTTTAAATATTAATTTTAAGTAGTTTTGACTTAAACTATATAAGTAGGATCCCGTACACACACACACGCTGTATATCAGCGTGTCTTTGACTCTAGCTCAAGCAAATTTGGCACACTGAAAAAAAAATTAGCTAACGGCGACAAAAATATTGTATTTCCAGCCATAAAATTTGGTTGATATAGTGACAGCAATAATTTTTTGTTCTTTTGCTGCTACAAAATTTTAATGTAACGTTGTTTTATTTCGTCAGATACCCATA
Organism: Neomicropteryx cornuta; assembly: GCA_020383195.1. Classification (NCBI taxonomy): domain Eukaryota; kingdom Metazoa; phylum Arthropoda; class Insecta; order Lepidoptera; family Micropterigidae; genus Neomicropteryx; species Neomicropteryx cornuta. The sequence continues at coordinate 2,385,893 of JAHKQU010000030.1, forward strand.
CAAAGGTTTTGCAATCATAGTAAAATGTTTTCGCTAAAATTATTTAACTATATCTCTTTTTGCCATTGCAAGAAATATAGTAAATTTAACCAAAAATTATTTAACAGTAATCAGTCTGTACGTAAAACTATGCGATTGGCTTACACTAATGTTCGATTACCAAATTTCTTTCTGCGAGTGCAAATTTCTAAGCAACCAAACGATTTGCTGAAATATTCGTTTTAAGGCTTAAAATAATTGTAAATGATTTACGTCATTACAATTCTTTAAAAAAAATCCCCATAAAATCTTAATACCTATAAAAGGTAGATCAGAATGCGTGTTTTTTTTTATTTTTACTTATTTCCATAAATGATGATAACAAATATCTTAAAATGTTACCTATTTTGCTATCGAATTTCGTATTTATGGAGCTTCGTCGTTTCCTAAGTTGGATAGCGCATATTCGCTCTTTTGTGAGAATAATTTTATTTTGAGGTAGAGTGGCGAGACGCAAACGCGTGACGAGAATAATGATAAATCTCAAGTCATTTTTAGGTAACTCGAAAGAAATGACTCAGACACGCGCGGAAATTATGGAGTAGGTAAAAAAATCATAAACCAAATTTACATCAAATATTTTTCCTTCAATTTCTATTCCTAAATATAACATTTTTATCCTTTCATCCGATTATTATTATTATTATTCAGAACGTAGTTAATGCAGGGAGCAACAGTGAACGAACATTGAACATACAGCGTTACGGGATCTGACTTGTATGCGTACGTACTACGTTGAACGTAAGTTATTCTTGTAAATATTTATTAAATTATTCACTTCTCATCATTTTCAATAATTATACATATATATATATATATATATAATGAAAGTTTTACCGTATTTCATAAGATGCAAAAATAGATAGTTGAGAGTTGAAAGCTTTCATAAAATACAGAGCTGTATTTAAACCGGCTTGCATTACACTCAAGCGATGTAATTATTTGTTAAAAAATTTCAAATAATTTCTAAATATCAATATAATATAATATAAGGTTACGGCGTTTGCCTATTATAACGTAAAAAATCATCTAAATATGTATGTAAGAAATATATATTACAATTATAGTACCTTTGATAGTTACTCAAGTAATAAACATTAACAGTATTAAACATTAACTACAGTGCGCAAAAAACGGGTAAAATAAATACTTAAAAATAAAGAATAAATATTTTATTAAAACGCAGGTATTTAATATTACTGATCTATAGGGTGATGATTTTAGAGGCGTGGTTTTCAAGAAGAGATAAAACGCATATAATTTGATGTTATGGCTAAGAATTTAGTTTTATTATAAAGATAAGGGTTTGCCATTATGTTTTAAAAATGATTTCGGGTAAGTGGCCGCCGCGGCTGACTCGAACAAATTCCAGCCGAGAGGCCCAATTTTCAACCACTTTTTGCAGCAAGTTGGGCCGTATGTCAGCAATAACGCGCCGAATATTCTCTTCCAAGGCGTTAATCGTGTCCGGCTTATCTGCGTAGACAAGCGACTTCACATAACCCCACAAAAAATAGTCCAGCGGTGTTAAATCGCACGATCTTGGAGGCCACGCCACAGGCCCACGACGCGATTTTTACTTTATTTTAGAGTGATTTTAAAAAAATTTAGAGTGTTTTTTTCTAAATTTGCACTATTTGCAAACATTGTTCAGGAGTAAGTCTATTCATTATGAAATGGCAAACCAAACTGAACATAAATCAAGTGACAGCTGTCAAAAACACCAACTACGAAAAAAGTAGTGCCAGATTGAAAACCACGCCTCTAAAAAAAACACCTATACAATAATAAAAACTATAAATTTGATTTAATACTTTATTGATGCAGGTTAATTGGTAAGAATTAAGCATAATCCTTACGTTCTTACTAAAACTCCTAACTGCCACCTCCTTATTCATGTGACCGCACGAAGAGCAACTGGTAGATATACCATTAATTATTTAGCTCAGCTCATTGAAAAAATAACCAATTACCGCAATTAAAAATCAATTGAAGTAATAGTGTAATTATAGACACATATTATATGTTATTAAAAATCGTTTAGGGTTAGAATCCGTGCTGCGGTTTGAAGTTGCTGACAGCTTGTGTGCATGCGAAATTATCACTCATCGAGGCGGCGGCGGAGAAGTCGTTAAATCGCGGAAACATTTCACTAGAGACCAATTTCCCTTGCCCGTCGCCAATTATCGGACGGAGGCAGGTAGCACCTAACCATCGGAGGGGGGGGGGGAAGGTTGATGAGGTTTAGCGCTTGTCCGCGAGTACCTACTGGTACATAAACTTACAGCAGCCGCTGAATCTAATCTAATACAATATCTGTCAAAATTGATCACGTAGATCATAACTAAAAAATAACGGTTTAAAATCGTCGACAACGTTAACTTTGACAAGCTCAGAGCTGCGTGCGTTACATGCTAGAACGCGACTGTGTGTGTGTAACGATTTTCCCCAAAATAGGGAACGCAAGTAACTTTTGTTGATTTAATATCGTAACGTAAATTAAAAAAAAATATATATTTAAGAAAAATAAATTAATGATTCTAAATAGAATTTAATACTAGTTTTACTATATATTTTACTATAAAAAAGTAATAAAAGGTTGATTTTACAAAATTTTGAAGTTTTAATTGTACACCACAAGGTAGCTTTCATTACCTAGATTTACGCCGCCCAACAGGGTTGTTGCAATATATACAAGGAAGATAACATTTTAGGCAATAAAAACGCGAAAAAACTATTACTATATACCTACACTCTTCATTTAAACGCAAAATATTACATAACCAAAAAAAATGTTTAAAAATATAAAATTGAAATAAAATTGATTCATTGATTGTTGGTGCGAATTTGCCTATTAACACGATTACCATGTCCTCTCCTGACTAGCAAACGCAAATTTAGCTTAGTTGGGCCAAAAATAGTTTGTCTACTGAACAAAGCTTTACTTTTATTAGATAGATTTTTGATCTAACCTAACCAATGAAATATCAGTTCTCGGATTGAAAGTTTATAAGTTTTGGAGTTCAGTCGCCAATTCTAATGCTTAGCTGTTAATCATGATCGTGAAATAAAATAAAATGGAGTTATGTATTTTTTTCATGAATTGATTCGAATTTATCTAAGAATAGTCTATCTAAGACAGATATTGTAATATAAACTTCACAATATTTCTTTTCCCCGAGGCCCACCTACCTCCAAACCCATCATTGTTGACAAAACTTGAGGAAATCTAATTGCCCCTTCTAAGCGCCTCCTCAGAGCTCCCTCAAGAATCCGCTCGGCGCGGGATAAGCAGCCTGCGATTATAATAAGGCACTTAGCATAATTCTGAAGGCTGCCTTGAGTGCTTTCGTCAAACGCCCGCGAAGAACAAGCTGGCTCGTAAAGTGATTCAATGGCTTTTTGGTTTATTATTTTATGGGCATATTGGGTTACTGTATGTACTACATCCTACGTAAAAAGATAAACAAAATGTATTACAATCTTTTTAAAAATAATTTGCCAAAGAAATAAATATTAAGATACTTTAATATTACCAATAACTTTCTTTTTAAAAAATCCGATATCTCATTTCACCATCAAATAACTTTAGAACTCAATTATACAATTATATAAATAATACGCATAAAAATCATGTGTTTTAATTTTACAGTTTTACATTTTCATTATTTTTATTTTTTTCATCGACTTCATACATAAATCACTCATAAAATCATCTCATTTCACCACCATCCTTCATCGTGATCACAAATCCATTATTTTTATATTTTTTGTTAAAATATCATCCTTTCCTTATTTCATATAATTAGATGGTTACATAATATTTGACAATATTTTACACTAAAGAGTGTAAAAATGTGAGAGTTAAAAATGCATTTTTATAAAACTCAGCGCTCAAGTACAGGACTTCTTTAGAACCTTTATAAATATTATGCTATCCAGCACTTTATCTAAATATTAAAACTTATTCAAATTTTTTCAATATTGTCAACGATTGTGTCATTTATCTTTTCAGGCGATTTGCCGCTATATATATACTTTATAAATATTTCTTTAATTCCCTCCCTCCTTCTATTATCGAAGCTGATAATGCTATCAAATAAGTAAAAAGGGACATTATTTACAATATAGAAACCGGAATAATATTCAGAGTGAACCCTTTCGAGGGGTGATTCTTATCATGAAATTAAACAACCTTTGTTCGACAACTGTGTAAAAAAAGCAAAAAATCTAATCTAAAAAGATAAAAAAAGTAGTCCTAAAAACATTTTAAAGTATGGTCACCTAACAAAATATCAAACCGCGCGGCGCGGCGACGTAGCGACCCAGTAGCCGACTGACTTCACGGGGCACCGTACCTACAAATGCAGTTTGTTCAGTAGAATATTTAAATTTTTATATGGATTTTTATTTCTTAGATTTATGAAAACTTGTTAAACAAAAGTTGTCAGTGTTCAGTTCACCCTGTATAAACGTTCATTGTCGAATACAAATTGCCTTCACCCATAAATATTGGTGATATCGAGATAGGTACCTATCACAAAAACGATCTCCTTTTAAATAAAAAAAAAAAATACACATACAAAAGTCTACAATGGATCATTGTGCAATTTCGCTACCGGAAGGTGGCATTTCCTGCCAGCATTGTGATCGAAGGATCGATATAGATCGGATTTATTATCGACAACGCGGGGTGCAGGTAGCAATAGCAACCGGTCCCATTGAAGGATTTATATCACGGCCATTCTCAATAGGATAAGACTCTGATATGACGTCTATAAAACCCAAATGTCATCATTGGCACAAAGGTGTGTGTTTGCCCGGCGGTGGTACGGCCAGATTAGGAGTGAAGACGATGACATGTTTATAGTAAATTAGCTCTTGGCCCCGGCTGCGAATGGGTGCAAATGATACCATCGAAATACTATTACTTTATTTGATTAATTCAAATTTTACAAAATAGTTCCAATTACATTACCTCTTTCTTTTTTTTGCTTAAAACCAGAACACAGTACATATTATAAAATTGCACCAAAGAATCCGGAACTGATAATCATTAAAAGTTAATAAATAAATAGGCTTTCTTTAGTTTAATTTAGACTGGCGTTTGTGTTTTTGGTTGATAGGCCTAATTGCGGTAATTTATGGTTTGTTTATCCAATAGAAGTTGAATGTGCAATTAAAGCATGCATAACCTCAGTATTACTGGACTATCAGTACACTAGCTTATGTTAAGGAAGCCTAACTAGATATTCCTAAAGATTTGTTCTTTTTGGGTAAATGTTTTAATCACTACACATAAATGCAGTAAGTTAATGTGAGTTTTTTTTTTAATTTTATTCTAGAATACTTGATAAATATTTTTAATATTACGTTAGTTGATGTTGATGTTGTGTGATATGTAAGAGTTTATTGCTAAGTAAGTAACTGTATCCATGAAGATAATACGATCAATAGGGTACGTATGAACATAGGTATGATTTATGTAAATCTGAGAAGCAAATGTAAAAAAAAGATGAGACAAATTTTAATAGTTACTTGTATTTTAAATAATAATATTTGGTTTATTATTTGAATATTGGAAGTATATTTATATTATGACTTAATAATTTACAACTATACAAGTATATATATTTATATAAATTCGATTCGATTCAATTTATATAATACATATTTTAGAATCTATACTATCCTAGTTTAGGAAGCCCCATCTCCTTTGGCCTTCCGGCTGTCTGTTTCGATAGGAAAACTACAACCGCCAGGATGTTGAATATCTTTTTGTACAGTCAAAGTCACTCGGAGCTTTAAAAAAAGAGATAGTACGCGTGTGTGTACTGTATCTATGAGAACAACCGCTTTGACATCTCCATATAATCGTAGATGCTTTCTTTTTACACTTTTTACATAACATTATTTTTGTTTTCATCAACTTCATAGAAAGTCATTCATAAAATCATCTCAGTTCACCATAATCCTTCATCTTTATCACATATTCATTATTTTTATATTTTTTGTTAAAATATTATCCTTTTCTTATTTCATCCAATTAGATGGTTACATAATATTTGACAATATTTGACACTAAAGAGGACAGGTGAGAGTTAAAAATGCATTTTTATAAAACTCAGCGCTGGGTTTAAACCGACATCCTGTGCTCTCAAGTACAGGACCTCTTTGGTACCTTTATTAATATTTTGCTATCATACGCTTTATCAAAAAATTAATAACCTTTTCTAAATTTTTCAATATTATTAAGGATTGTGTCATTTATTTTTTTTAAAAAACAATCATCAAAAATAAGTTATACATATATATAGAACGAACACATTTACGGCTGCAAGTAAATTAGTTATAATAAAATGAAAGCTTTTAGGCTGCAAGTTTATTTGTTTTAAAGCACTGAGAAAATTGGTTTACCTAAATTGTTTAGCAAGTAGGTTTTTAATAAACTTTAGTATTTAATATCTAACGTTTAGTAGATAACTAGTTATTACTTAGTTGTCTAAAGTAAATAGCTAAATTTTGAGATGTCAGTTACCAATGTTTAGTAACTGGTAGTCAAAAATTTGTTTCAGTGAAAATTAATACATTTAGATGGCAAGTAAATTAATTCTATGGAATGAAAGTTTTTAGGCTGCAACTGAAATAGTTCTATAAAATGAATGTTGTTAATAATACTAAGTAATATTAATAACAATATATCCCGTGTAATCGAGAGTATATGTTACGAAGAAGGTTAAGAATATTTTAATATTGTGTTTTTTTTAATGGAGATATATGATTCCTTTGTGTCCACCATTTTTTTGTCGATTAAGTGACCTTAGCTTTGCGACGGGTATGTCGCAAAGCCAAACGTTTTTGGCCATTCGCGACTGTGTCAAACAAATTTTAAGGAAATCGCGGGATTAATTTGAATTTAATGATAACCGTATTTTGCTGAGATGTAGTACACAGCCACAGTATACATTCCTCAATTTTGGATATAGCATCGCTCATCATCGGCCTTTGGATCCCCCAAGCGCTCATAATCACGAGTCAAAGTCAGTGGCGTAGCCATCGGAGGGCTAGGCGGGGCAAGGCCCCGGGGCCACAAGCTCAGGGCCCCTCGCCCTCCTGGGCGACGTTCGAAGGAATTAAATATCTTAATCGAATAAAGATTTTTTGACTTTTTAGCCCCTGGCAGCCAACCTAGAACGCGAAAATTTGTCCCACCTCCACGGCTTCTAGCATGGAAACTCAGATGAAAGAAAGTTGTAGGGAATTCCCCTAAACGAATAATCCTTCATCATAGTTCTACATACTAACGTAATAGGATGTATAATCTTCCTTCGGCTCGGCTATTCTATCCTGACCGGAGGAGGGGGGGGGGACCACGTCGAACCCGGTAGATGTCCGAGGTGTTCCAGGGCAAGGCAATTGCTCCGTAGCGCCGATTTACTTAGCAAAACAAAGCGAGTGCGTCGCCAGCGCATCCGCGTAATGCGAGGCCGTTAAGCGTCTGCGGACACTCTCATTTGTCACCGGCGCGCGTCCATTAATTGCTCGGCGGGCCCGGGGCCAAATTGCTCTTGCCGGGCCCCGACGTCACCGGGCCTGTGCCACGGTCACGATCGGCCCTGATTGATGGCAGCAGCTCTCGGTCTCGTTTCGTTTGAACTCAATTAGGGCTAAATATTCTCTCCCGATTTAGCCGCGAACATAAACAGAAACATCACTTACGCGCCGAAGACGGTCGCTTAAACCCTTTTATTGTTGTTTTTATTTAAGGAAATATTTTTATAGCTCACTGAATAGTTTGGCGCTGGTTAATTCACGCTACAAGGGAATATTAAAATCATGAGCAGGGAATTTAATTTTCTATATAACTGTTACCCTAAAATGAAATAGAATTAAAAATTATGAAAGAGACGGGAAGAATCGTCGAGGTCGCGATGCGGGTAAAACAGAGCTCCACGAATTGTGGAATTGATTCTTAAACAAATTTAATAAAACTAAAATGAAGCGGAGTTGTTGACACGTGAAAAAATTAGTAAAAATATCGGAATAGTTAAGTATGAAATAAAAACTGAGAAGTAAAGCTGATAAGTATTCTTAAAATGAAAATTAAGTATATATTTGTTAGAAGATTTGAATCGCGCGCCCCGGATGTACTAATATTTTGCGTAGTAGTTCGATGGTGGGTGTACCCCGGACGCCATGGCGGCAACAGATATTTTGGTACTTTTGGTGATATCTCGGTTATGATAGAACGTGAAATGTGTAAATGTTTCCCCTCCCCTGCCGAGCGCCGGGGAGATGGATGATTGAGTATCTGGAAGATCGTGGTCGTATTTTGAAGTCGCCTGGGCGGTAGACATTTTTTCTTGGCACGCCGGTAGTGCTAATAATCGAAGCGTACGGAATCAATCGGACGATTTATAAACGTTTAAATGCAGTGTTAGCATTCATATGTAAATGAAGTTTAATATTTTGGCTGTAGTTTGTTAAAATACGGCGAATGTGAGTTTTCTCGAAGTTATTTTCTTCGTGTTGGCGTTAACGTGTCGTTGAGAACAGTATTTTCCTAATATAATCATCTCTCCTCGCCTAAAAAGAAGAGTTACAATCCGCGTCCGACACAATATTTTCCCTGGAACCAAAGTGTACCAGAAGTCTGGTGGAATCCAGGTATGTCAATCTGGAGCAAGGTGAGCCAAGCTGACAGTTGCCGCCAGGAATTAAACGAAGTATTAAAAGGTCAGACATAAATTACATAACAATATCATGATTTCTTTCCGTTGTGAAGTCTAAGCCAGTAGAGTATAGTTTTATCGAAGTTTTGATTACAGTCGCGACGTTTGAAGTACATTAAATTTATCAGGAGAACCCTGTGTTCCTTTTGAATTTTAAGTACGGGAGACATGTTTATTTTGTTTGTCTGCCGAATTGTCACTTAAATATATTAAGTTTGGTATGATGTCATGTGTCAGATTATAGAAATAATATATCTTTGAGAGTGTGAATTTAAAAAGTAAATAATGCCTTATTTATTGTAAATATAACCGTGCCATCCCTGTCCGAAAATATAAGTGATATTGCTGTATGGTCGAATGTTTATTATGAGAGTCGAGTTTTGTTTTGTTTTGCCGATATGTTGAGAATTATTAACTGAGAAAATCCATATTTATTTTCTTATAATGTTCATATATCTTTTCGTATCGAACTACTGCGGTTCATACGTATTGATACTGTAGTGAAATTGGGTTGGGTCTGAGCCCTGCTGTCAAATATTTTATACCGTGAAGCAAGTATCAAATTGACGTTCGGCTGATAGGTTCACGGCGCACATAGAGGTATTTGACCCAAAAAGCTGGCCAAAAATATTTCTTTCAGTAAGACAGATCTACGGATGGTATTTTGTTGGAAACATACATATTATTGTGTTTTTTGGGTCACAACGTTCAGCTAGGATTTACACCTCAGTAATTACTGGCTAAATTAGTTAACCCTGTAATTATATGTACTTCAAAACTAGTGTCGTGTCTCCATAAACATTTACGATAACGATTCAAAACGATCGTGAAGAAACACTTCAAACTCGACAACAAAATAACCAATTATGTTCGGTTGACTGCTTTCTGAAGAGCGCATTTTAACAAGGCTAGGTCTCGGATGTAGAATGAAAAGTAATTAAAAAGCATACAAAACCCACTATTTTCAGCTATTTAAGTAACGATTTTCGTTTGAAGAACATATTATTTACCACACTTTTAAAATTACCAAGGAACCTTCCAACTTACTAAAATACACCAGCTCTATCGGAATTGGACTTTTCGGAGTTATAACCTGTAAGAGTAAAACTGAACAACCCTTGGGATTTGTTTCTAGGCTTGTTTGAGAAATGAAAAAAACGACTTATTTTAATATTTTTTTTAACCAGAGGAAAGGATTAAATAGTTTACTGAAGCCATAATTCTTTTCTTTTCAACTGTTATCCCGCGATCTTAAGTTAAGGAATTTTTTAGTAACTTTATATATATTTTTAGATTTGGCTTTATAACAATAGTTTTTTCAAAAAAAAAAAAATATTTTAAAAAACTATTTCTTCCTTTTCGACAGGCGATTTGACGTTGTTGGAGAGGCTAGGTTGTTTTATGTCAAAAACTAGCCTAACCTAATAATTAGCCTATACTTAATATTTATTATTTAATCACCAAATCTTGTTCGTTCGATAAAAAAAAAATTAACTCATAAAAGAGCCTGTCCTAACAGTTTTAAAAGTTACTAAGTAAATATGTTAGGGTAGGCTGAAAAACTAAAGACACGAAGAAAGAGTTAGGCGAGAACCTAAAGGCACATAGAAATTATGTATTACTTCAGTTACATACATATTATAATTCCTATGTATTATACATCGTATCGTATCAAATTATATTAAAAAAAATCTATATTAATACGTGAAGGGAACAAATTGTACCCTTTGCATATTTGTACCCCTTTATAATATTTCATATTGCGCGCATAGACTAGTATGAGAGTTAATTTACAGACAGCTAAAATTTATCTATAATATGTGTTACAAATACATTAAATTAAAACGCTCATACTACTGACAGCTCATTGACAGAATGAGTTTCGAACTGTGAATTCAAAATGTTTCTTTCTCAATAGTCTGTCAATGTAGTAATGTCAAGTAAAAATAATTATTAATGCCATCTTATACTTCTATGAATGTCAAGTCTCATTTTTACATAGAAAAATTAAAACTGACAATGAACTGTATCAAAAAAAATATTATTGGAGTATAAGAACCTCAATAATGCTCAAACTTAAAAGTTTAATGAATTACGGTCGAATTTGGACCACTGGGTGACCACTAGTATCCATAATTTAACAACAATTTTAGTTGTTACGTTGCAGCCGTTTTGTTACGCGAATGTTAGATCGATAGGCAAAATATAGATGAAGAGTATCTTGCCGATGTTAGGTAGGCTATGTATGCATGTATAGGTTATATAACAGCGCAATTGCATTTAATTAATCGATTAAATAGCTTTTAAAATTAGCCTACCTTAGTACGGGCAATGTTCAATTAGGTATGGTTATGTTATTCATCATCTGAGAAATATCTAAAAATGAATAAATAAATAGTTATGTACTATTGCACATCTCAGACGGGGCCAATGGTCAGGCGACTGTCCGTCCGAGGGCCACTCATTCAATTTGTAGGGTATTCAACGCCCGTACTACGTGATAAGACTTGAATACATTACGCGTACGGCTTTACATTTAGAATATCTAAACAGAATTGATTGATGTAGAGATGGGACCGAAACTGTATCTATTTGTACTGTACTGTATCTGTGCTACGTATCTATATTTTTATTTTTTTCGTATATATCTACATGTACTTATATACCGTGGTTCTATAATATAATAATAATAAAAATGTACAAAACAGTTATATATAATTCGTTCAATAGTAGATATGAACAATAAGAAATTTTACATACATACATACAAATTTATAGTTACATTATTATAATTATGACGTTTTAGGCGCTTTCGCAGATTTGACAGTCCGTCGAAATTTCTATCTGACCTTAAATGGGAGCCTTTAAGTTCAAGGCGAAAAATATGTCGTCTCATTAACTTATCTAAGGCCTACTTGAAGCTCCCAGCATAGTCCACCATTAGTGAGCAACTTCAGAAACCGTTCTATATTCGACGAAAGGACCATTCTCACAAAATAAAGGAAAATTTTAGGAGAAAGAATGTCGGATTTCATTCCTTTCTTCCGCGTACCATTAGAGAGTGGAATAGTCTCAACTGCAGCGCCTTCAAGCCATTCCCTAAGACCCCTTCCCAGCTAAGAAAAAGGATAAAAAAGTAACTTAGTTGCTTCACCTGCCAATCAGCTATACCACCGGAGGAATGGTACCTCCAAAGTATATGTAATTCTAAAGAAATAAATAAATAACAATAGACTGGTTGCTTATTAATATTTCATCCATCTAATAATAATAACAATAATATTTTTTATTTATTAAGTTTTAGAGTAAAACTCTATGTAGTGCCCGTACTAAAATAGGCTTTATTTTTTATGTATTATTAAATGTTTCAGGTCCGAGGCCGAATAATTATATTTATTCGTGATTAAAAACTCACAATAATACACATAATTTGTATTTATGGTACAATAATATAAATATATTATAGCATAATATATCCACATAAATATATAATTTTCTTCTTTATCCACGTGTGTGTGTGTGTGTGTGGCTGAGTGTGTGGTTAGTGTGTTTATATATTAACCTACATATTACATCCATCACATCCAGAGATATGAGCACATCAGCTAAATAGCTGCTTGCTCAACAAACAATAATAACAATATTATTAGCAATATAATAAATAATTTCAAAATAATAATATATATTACGAATGTTTAATATCTATAATGAATATACATTTTACATTAAATATTATCATAATTTACTTTAAGAATTTCATGCATTGCCCCTTATCAACTATATTAACTGTTTAATTAATTTTGAATTATATACACTGAGGACTCTAATTTCTATTTTAATAATATGTTTACGAAATAAGAAAACGAACGGATCAGCTATGCATTAGCCCGTTTTTATTATAACCATTGATTATGTTATAACCTAACGCAGAGCCTTTATAAATTACAGATTTGCTCGGCGCACGCGGCGAGCGCGTTTCGTGCGGCGATAAATACGCATTTGTTACTCGGCGTCGGCGGCCATTTTAGCATTTAGCGAAGCCGCAAATAAAACGGAATTAAACGTGTTTGTCACGGTTACTTTTCGCCCTTAATTCTGACGTATTAATCGTGCCCAAACACGATTATAATATTTCCGGACTTTTATTTGGTGTCTCTCCGGTGGAGACGATGTTTATTTAGGACGAGCCCAAGCCAAATTGAAGTCAAAACGCGGCGCTTGGACGCTATCAAGTCATATTTATGCAATTTTGAAAACAAACAGCTATTTTGAAGAAAAGGGTAAAATTATATTATAATAACATAGGCGGAATACAGCGGAATTATATTGAATAACACGATTTTAAAATAAACAATAATCGTTTTGTGGCCAACAATACTATGAAGCTGATGTTTATTTATTTATTATTATTCACAAAATATTATACTATAAAATAATAATAAATAAATCTGTTTCAATAAAAAAACATTAATTACGATAACATTAATGTTAAGGATAACAATATTCTTTTACCGTGGCCCACGTGCATAAACTACCCCATCCAAAAGGCACCGACTATGTTGGGGAAAGAAAGAAAGAAAAAAGACTATATGAAAGAAAGAAAGAAAAAAAAAATGTTTCTTTATTGAAAAATGTAAAACAAAAGTAAATGGTAGGTACATAAGTTCAATCGCATTTTCCAATAAAGGGAGTGTGCTCAGCTGCCCTCCTTTCTGAGAGAGGAGGGTGCTGATTTTCAGCACGTCCCGTTTTATTACATTATAATATATAATTTATACTTAACGTAAGACATATTATATGTAGAGTTTCATTTTTTATATTTTTTAATAGTGTAGTATCTTTGCATAAGTACTATCTGCAAACAAATAGTCTTAAGTTTTTAAGTATACGTAAAGTCTTTTTAAATAGAACGACTTTATTGGAAAATGCACGTGAGGGTATATTTGTGTGTGTGCGCGCGTGCACACGCTAGAGTGTGTGTAAATGTGGGTTTGACACGTGTAGATAATATGTAGTATCTACGAGTAGGTTCTTACTTTACACGTGATTGGCTTAAAATAGCTCTTATTTCTGCCAATTCAAAGTAAATGTAATAAAATAAATTTATTTGTATGTAATCATATAATATCCGTATTTAGTGTATGCATATCTTAATATATATAAATCTCGTGTCACAATGTTTGTCCTCAATGGACGGCTGAACCACTTAACCGATTATAATAAAATTTGAACACCATGTGCAGTTCGATGTGCACTTGAGAGATAGGATAGTTTAAATCTCAAATTATAGTCGCAATTTTAATTTATCGCTAATTATTTGTCTGTTATTATTTGGCAGTCATAAAACTGACAGATGTCGATACCTTTCGACTGGGTTGATGGCGCTAATGTCTGTTATTATTTGACAGTGACAGTTATTCGACGCAAACGTATTAAAAGAGCCCATCAGTTGGCAGAACAAATTGAATCAAGAAATCCAGCTCAAAGAATCAGGACAGCAGGTCATGCACAAGAATCTCAAGAACAGTGTAACGAACGTCTTCAAGAGAATATCATAAGAACAAGAAAATTATTATTTTCAGTCAAATGCCACCGAAAAAATCTAACCTCAACAACGCGAGCGGCAAACGTCAAAACGCAAACGTCAAAACTACGATCGGAATAATATATTCACTTACGAGATGCTGTTGCTGGAAACATCGATGGAAATTTAAATCCCAATGACATCGGTAATGCTTTCATTTTACCTTCAAGCTACATCGGCAGTCCACGGAACATGCAGGAATACATACAAGATGCGATGACTTACGTACGTCATTACGGCCGACCGGATTTATTTATTACATTCACATGTAATCCGAATTGGGAAGAGATACAAACTTTACTATTGCCAGGACAACAAGCCATTCATCGTCATGATTTAACTGCACGTGTGTTTAAACAAAAATTGAAATCCTTAATTGATTTTATTGTTAAATATACAATTTTTGGTATCACACGTTGTTGGCTGTATACGATAGAGTGGCAAAAGCGAGGTTTGCCTCATGCCCACAATTTGGTTTGGCTTAAAGATAGAATCCGTCCTGAAGAAATCGATCAAATAATTTCAGCCGAAATTCCAGACCCATTAATTGATCAAGAATTATTTGATATTGTCACCAAACACATGATCCATGGGCCATGCGGTGTTTTCAACATGACGTCACCGTGCATGGAAAATGGAAAATGTAAAAAAAACTTCCCAAAGCCGCATACGAATGACACGATCACGGATATTGATGGTTATCCAATGTATCGCCGCAGAAGTACTGAGAATGGTGGCCACACATTTACAATGCGACTGCCGAACTTTCCAAATCAAGTTGAGTTTGATAATCAGTGGGTGGTACCATACTCACCACTACTTTCAAAAACTTACAAAGCTCATATCAATGTTGAGCTTTGCAGTTCTGTTAAATCAATTAAGTATATTTGTAAATATGTAAACAAAGGCAGTGATTTGGCCATATTTGAAGTAAAAAACATAAATAAAAATGACGAAATAGCACGATACCAAATGGGCAGATACATTAGCAGCAATGAAGCTATTTGGCATATTCTCAGCTTTCCCATCCACGAAAGAGATCCTGCTGTCCAACATCTGGCAATACATCTTGAAAACGGTCAACGTGTATACTTCACTGAAGAAAATGTTCTCCAAAGAGCGTTCGAAGCTCCGAAAACGACTCTAACTGAATTTTTTACATTGTGTCAAAAACCTGATGTTTTTGGCCAATTCGCGAAGACATTGGTGTATGGTGATGTTCCACGTTATTTCACATGGAACAAATCCAGTAAAAAATGGGAGCCACGGAAACAAGGAAAACCACATCCTTCCATTACAGGCATATTCAAAGCTAAGACATTGGGGAGACTTTACACGGTACATCCAAAGCAACGTGAGTGCTTCTATTTACGTTTGTTATTGGTGAATGTTCCCGGACCAACGTCTTTTGAATTTTTACGAACAGCTAATGGTCGAGTATTCAATACATACCAGGATGCATGTCGTGAACTGCAATTGCTAGAAGACGATAACCATTGGGACTTAACGCTTGCTGATGCTGCGTTGACATCAACACCGAATAACATTCGTCAGTTGTTTGCAATTATTTTGGCGACATGTTATCCCTCGCAAGCACAAACTTTGTGGGAAAAATATAAAAATTGTATGACAGAAGACATCTTGCACCGAATTAGACAAACAAATCAATGCCAAAACATAGATTATACACCAGAGATGTACAATGAAGCATTGGTCTTGATCGAGGATTTATGTGTTCTTATTTCAAATTTACCACTTAATCATTATGGTATGCCATCACCTAATCGTCCAGCCACCGACTTAGTCAATACCGATTTACAACGAGAAAATCAATATGACCATGGAAGTTTAGCAACAATTATCATGAACAGTGAACCATTACTGACAGCAGAACAAAAAATTATTTATGATCGGATTATGCTGGCTGTTGCTGCTGAACAAGGCGGTTTTTTTTTCTTGGATGCACCCGGTGGAACCGGTAAGACATTTTTAATATCGTTGATTCTTGCCAAAATACGGTCGCAACAAAAACATCGCATTAGCATTAGCATCGTCAGGCATTGCGGCTACTTTACTGGATGGTGGGCGAACAGCACATTCAACATTCAAGCTGCCATTGGACGTTCATAATAAACCAGATGCAATGTGTAACATCAAAAAGAATAGTGGAATAGCTGCAGTGTTGCGGAAGAGTTCTATAATAATTTGGGATGAGTGCACAATGGCACACAAATATTCACTTGAAGCATTAAACAGAACTATGCAAGATTTAAACAGCAATAATAAACTTTTCGGTGGTGCTATCTTACTTTTGTCTGGTGACTTCCGGCAGACCTTACCGGTTATACCTCGCTCTACTTTCGCGGATGAGATTAATGCATGTTTGAAACAATCATTCTTATGGCGAAGTGTTGAAACACTTCGATTGACCATAAATATGCGAGTACAATTGCAAAATGATCCATCAGCACTAATATTTTCCGAACAACTACTAGATATTGGGAACGGTAAAATAAAACTGCAACCAAATACGCAATGCATTAAACTACCAGACAATTTTTGCACTGTTGTTCAGGATAAAACTGAATTGATTCAGAGTATTTTCCCGGATATACAGAATAATTATTTGAATCATGAATGGCTTAGTCAACGGGCGATTTTGGCAGCCAAAAACGTTGATGTTGACGAAATTAACTTCCAGATACAACAGTTGTTACCAGGCGATCTGATGTCTTTTAAATCAATCGATACTGTTGTTGATGAAAATGAAAGTGTAAATTTTCCGATTGAATTTTTAAATTCATTAGATATCCCTGGAATGCCACCACATAATCTTCGATTAAAGATTGGTTCCCCTATTATTCTCCTCCGTAATTTGAATACACCTCAATTATGTAACGGTACGCGTTTGGTCATCAAAAAGATCACCGGAAACATTCTTGAAGCAACCATTTTGGCTGGGAAGTTTAAAGGAAAAGTGGTCCTGCTGCCACGTATTCCGATGATACCATCAGATTCTACCATACCCTTCAAAAGGCTACAGTTTCCAATTCGTTTAGCTTTAGCCATGTCTATAAATAAATCTCAAGGTCAAACAATGTCCATTTGTGGTTTAGATTTGGAAAATCCATGTTTTTCTCATGGGCAACTATATGTTGCGTGTTCACGTGTTGGGAAACCGTCGAATCTATTTGTGTTAGCTAAAGACAGGTTAACCAAAAACATTGTGCACCGATTGGTGTTAAATTAAATTGAAATTGAAAGTATTTATAATTCAAAAAAAAGATATTAATGTTTAAAAGTTTAAGACTGTCTGCCTTGCCTACCTCATTCATGAGTTTAAGCGTCACATGTTATTTACTGTATTAATTATACTGTAATATACTTATATTTGTTATAAAATTAAATGGAAATAATAAATCTGATAAATTTTTATTTTTTACCTATTGATTTCTGCTTAGTATCAAGTGTAAGAACATTTTAATTAATTGTGTTCAACGTACTTCCCCTTCAAATCTCAATCCAGTGAATTTGTATACCAACATCAACATTTTCGTCTTTGTTCGTAAATAATTTCATTGTACTAAAGGGTTATAGTAGTAGAAAGTCAAATAAGGAGATCACCATATTTTTTTACAAATACCATCTGTGTGAAAAAGCATAGTGGACTCCGTGACTGATGTTCTCTTATTGTTCCTCTTAGATTGTTTACTATAATGTAATATAACAAAAACTTTAGCCACAGCAACGCGTGGCCGGGTCAGCTAGTAATTTATATAAGTACCGAGTACCGAATAAAAAAAGAATAAATACATAAATAATAATCATTATTAATTATACGGTTTTACTTTACCTTTAGTGTCCATTTATTGTTTATAAGTTTCGATAAACAGCGCAGAGCGAAGCCACATTCCGAAACGAATTGTTCCTGAAATTCCAGGCATATTTCATGTCGCAATGCCGTGTCAATGTGGTATTTCGAAGCAGACGATTCTCTAGCGACACCTACATGTTATATTACGAACGTTGAGTGCCTAGTACAATTATTCAATTTCAATAATTGAATAAAATTTTACCTACAACAAATCTTACATATTTTTATTTCTAATCGAGTGATTAGAAAGATTGACAATGTCCGTTAAAAAACGTAATGTTTATTTTCTTTTGTTTTTAATGTTTATTTTAAAATTATTAGTATTTATATACTTATATTTTATGTTGATCAACAAACGATCAAATCGATAAATAAACTATCAAAATTTATATATTTAAAATTGTGTAATTCGATATAAAAACATTTTACATGAAAAATTTTTATTTATTTTTCATGCCTTAAGTAGACTTAAATTAAATAAACTTAAATGAGACTTGGGAAATTTCCTTCCATACGCAAAAAAAATATCGCTCAAGTCAATATCGCTCAAGTCAATCCGGACATTAAAAAATCTTCGATTGAAAAATTATTTCAATTTATCTTTCGCAAAATTATAGACTAGTCGCTGCTGAGGGTATCTTTAAAGATTTTTATATCTGCAAACAATGATATAGCCATTTTTTATTTAATATAAAATCAATTAACATTTTTCTTGTAATTTAAATTACATTTTACCTATTCTAAAATATAGTAAATGTGTTACAGTTACCAAAATATAGAAGAAGCTACGATTAAAATTATAAAAATTGAGAATCACAACCTATCACAAACAGTTTTAAAATGAAAACAATTCAAATAATTCGTTTCGCGAATGTGACGTAATCAAAATACAAAGTTAGTTTTATCAAAACGCTAAATTCCCGAAAATGCCATATATGCTAAAATATTGTACAATTTATAAGGAGGAACCTACATCATAATTCCATAAAACGATATAAAACACATAGGTACTCTCGTAGGTATTTTATGTAAATATTAAAACCTCAAACGGACCAGAAGAATCATACTTAGCTATCCGAAAGGTATGTTATGTTAGTGGATATGGGGGTTTATTTGCCCCCCGTGTACCACGTACCTTGCAGAAATATTGGTCTGAAATCCACTTATAGTTCGCCCTCGAGTCCCGTACTGTAGATAAAGATAAGTATCTTTTTGGGTGCGATGGTTCTGATTTTGAGAAGATGGTTGCCTAAATGCTGGTATGTTTTGTAGATGAGGGGCCCACATTCATTAAGTAGGTGTATAGGGATTTCTGGCCTCTCTTGGCAGAATCTACACCTGTCATCGGTTGATAGGCTTAATTTGTGCGGGTGTTTGTTCAGCTTGCAGTGGCCTGTTAAGTTAAAACCTTAGTTAGCTTCGGTTTAACTTCAATAGCTCAGTCTTTTTTCGAGCATCCTACTATGAGTTCTATGAGGAACATATGCTAGCAGTATTAAATGCTTGTTTTCAAAAATTTTAACGGTTAAAAAAAAGATTCGCATTATTTCAAAAATATCTTATCTACAGCGCCACATCGAGACGGTGATGAGTAGAAAAATCAATAAAACCAATATGATTTCGCGCCCCCTCTTCGCAGTGCAAGAATTATGACAATGGAAAGTGTAATAGAAACCGCCCCTCGCGCAGCGGGCGTTTTTTGCACGCTCCGCGAGCGATGCGACGCTGCAGTCGCGCGAATCTGTGGGGTGCATTAAGGGAGTGAGATTGGACCGGTCTCGCGAATTGTGCTCCCGGATTTCGGGAAGAATTGTAGAAAAACGTAATATCACACCCCCAACCCCCCAACATCCGTTTCTTGGATACTTTAATATGCACATACGAGTAACTAACCATATAACTATTTTTTTTCTCGGAAACTTCAAGTTTGAAACTATTTCTCTGTATACTTTTATAAATGTTATAGTTTCGTAAATAAATAAACACATTGTGTTTATTTATTTTAAATTATAAATATAATATAAAAATATAAAATTAAAAATTATAAAAATAAATAAAATAACATCACCACAAAAAAAAAACAATTCAATACTATAAAACGAGTTAAACTAAGTTCCGGGAAAGTCTATAAGAATATACGAGAATATTTTTTATAAAAATACCAGTGATTTTTTATCACATACACCGTTTCCCGAGATCGTTGGGGTTATTTGTTAAAAAAACAATATAAAACTTCATCGTGTTTATCGAGAAAAAAAATGTTAACTTTACATGAAAATAGTAAAAGGGTCATGAAATGTCTTTGTTGTGAGCGCTCAGCTGTCGCCGTACACCGTAACGATATCAAGGCCATCATCGATCGGCGCGGCAACGGAATGCTAAAAAATATATTAAAAATTTGGCGATATTTTTTTTTCGATTTTTTTATACCATTCCTTACTCATTACACACTACAACACCCCGCTTAAGTCTTAGGAAATGGTCTTGGGACACCTGTATATTAATTTTAAACTGAAATATAATTTGAATATCCCACAGTTAAGAAATGTAAAAATTAAAAATATCAACTTCCTGGTTCCTGGTGGAGGAATTAAACCCTCAGTTATCTTAACTACTCGGTGTGTGTTAACGTCAGGCGCCAACACCAAACGATTGCTTCAAATGCTTACGGTACATATATTATTTTTTTTTAAATTTCCATTTTCCTAAAACGCGTAAAATAAATAAAAATAAAATCATGTGTTAATATAAAAACCCTGGACGAAAACGTCAAATTAGCTTCATTTAGTCTCGGCGCGGCGGCGAACCAATAAAGCATTGGCGTTACTGCGGCAGCGAACTAACAGGGTTGCCGCTGTCTATAATAATAATAATATTTATTTATTCTATTCTGAGTACATGCCTTACAAATATGTTCATTTCTTATACTTATTAATCAGTTTACAATTTTACATAATAAATATACATTTTTCAATGATAGTTTAAAGTAATCTACCTTCAATTAACGTAGGTACACTAAGGTTAACAGTACTAAGCGGACTTTTTATTCAAAGTGTGCCAGTGTGTGTGTGTGTGAGCCCGCTAGTTGCCAGGCAACAGCGGACTACAGTCCCTAACATTTCTTAAATAAAAAAAAAATCCCTAATTGTATGGTTATTAAACATTAACTAAAGAGTTAATATTTAATAATTAGGCCACCGTCGATGACATTATTAGGCATACGTTAAAAAATAAATAATAGTGCACTTTTTGAGAACTAGATGTTTAAAATTGATTAAATAGATTTTTAATTTGAAAACATTAACCCGGAACATCTAGGACCTTTCGGAGTAGTGTGATTTGCTATTTGGTAACTCCACATACGGATTTTGCCTTAGAAGTACATAACATTAATAATAAGAGAAAAATAATAAAACATTGACATTAACTTGTTGACGGTGTAAGAAATACAACCAGCATGATAGTGTGAGAACAACATAATTAATTAATTTATTTTGTTAAACAGTGGATTCATGTAATTGGCCGACTTTATAACTATCTATTTACTGTTTTGTAAACTAAGTTACGCTGTATGTTTCCCTATAATATATTAAATAAATAAATTAATATGTGGAGTAAAAACTTATTAAAATACAGATTAAGAATACGCCACTTTTCTATATTTTAAGAAGTATTTTTTAGTTGCCTTTTTAAATTCTTTAAAGTTTCTCTATATCGTAATATGATTAGGCAGCTTTTTATAAAACTTTAAGTTTTATAAAAGTTTTTCGACAAGAAAAAGACTCCACATACGACACATAATACAGAAGTAAAATAAAGGCGTGATCATGAAGTAATTCTATATTTTTTACCCTATTAAAAAAAAAATGTGACGATTAAGAAATTTGTCGGAATTGGCAGCCCTTTTGGTCAAATCAGCAGCACACGACTATCCACAATGGAAACTAGAGTTCCCCTTCGGATTTAGTGAATTTCGGGGCGGTTTTTGGCGGCCAACCCGCGGGGTTAACCATTTGCAACCCCGAATGAAAGACCCCCCTTTCATTTCTGCCATTGTATGTGCCCCCCGCTTGCCCCCCTCCCCTCCGGAATGAATTATCGGGAGTTTGTGCGACACAACTGCCGCCAAACGAGTCTGTCC
Source organism: Neomicropteryx cornuta (assembly GCA_020383195.1). NCBI lineage: Eukaryota > Metazoa > Arthropoda > Insecta > Lepidoptera > Micropterigidae > Neomicropteryx > Neomicropteryx cornuta. The sequence continues at coordinate 2,408,263 of JAHKQU010000030.1, forward strand.
GTCTTCTCACAACCATATTTTGTTTGGCGCGATCGATAACAGATGGCGTCGCCGGCACTCAATTGTGCCGACGGATTTATGATAAAGTACGAAAAAAATCGCTGTAAATCAACGCTTTCTAATATTTCGACAATATTACGGTGCCGCCGGTGAAACACTAGATCCAAGATCGTGGTAGTCTAGTGGTTAAGGTGTTGGACTACCGACCCAACGGTCTCGGGTTCAAGTCCGCAGATGGTGCTATCACTTTTAACGCTTCATTACCACCATCTCCCCTGACTGAGCACAGGCATATTTGGCCTAGTTGAGTAGGGCCCAAAAATAATTGTATCTGAACTACGTCATAACAATCATTTTTTTTAAATCGTAAAAAGTGACTTCTAAATTACTAATATCTTTTGTTAGAGAGCAATTCAACTAGAAAAGAACTAAGTAGTTAGTAAGTAGCTAGAAAAGAATTAGTAGTTTCTCATTTTATACATTTCTCAGAAATAGAATTTAATTTAAAAAATCTGCCTTAATTATATTAAAGGCACAAGATTAAGGTTTAGGGTTCTAAACATATTTCTTTTATGATTAAAAATCCTATGGTTACCAAATACCAACCAAAAAAGGGTCTAAATAAATCGAAATTAATCCTTAGGCTTCGCCTAGGCAGATCATTAAAAAAAAAAGATTTGAATAATGTCGTTCGATATTATTAATGAATATCTATTTTTTTTTTAATTGTTCAATAATTATTTTTGTATAAAAATTTGAAACTTCATGTTTTAAAAAAAAAAATAACAGGTTTGGCCGAATTTAGTTAAAAGTATTTGATTATAGCCTAAATTCACCCGAAGTTTAAGTGTACGCAGAGGCGCCAATTTCCCTAGCAAGTCAAGTCTGTGAGCTCTTGTTAAATGTGGTTAATTTTACTAATAAATATATGAAATTAATTAAATTCGACGGATACTATACGATCAGGATGTCACAGAGGTAGTAATAAGCATAGGAGAATTTTCGTAGTTTTGAATTCGCTTTACATTTCACATGCTCGCACGTACCTACTCATATGTATGACATATCCCTATTAATGAAAAAGCGGACAGCGCTATTGTGAAACTTCACCCCCTCCCCCTCCACACACACACCCCTCCTCCTACCCGATATCCTCCACGCTAACACCCCTTGTTAGCGTGGTCTCTAAGCGGGAAGTTTTGGCTAGCCTGTATGGCCAGCGATCTTACCACCGAAACCGGAGGGTGTGAGAACGCGCCACTGAAATGCACCCGAATACGGACCACTATGACCGTTATGTCATTTTTTTAAATAAATCTATCACATTATATGAAATGCATATTATAGAATAATTTTACAGAGGTTTTTTTCATTTTATGTAATATTAAATCCTACAGCGCGTCTAGAAATAGCGCCATTTCTCAAAATCAACACTTTTCCGAGCTCTATTTTGGCTAAAACCCCAGTGCTAGACATACATATAAATAACAAACTCCTGGTTTTATTCACTATAAACAATCTAACAATACGATATGCTTGTTTTCTTACTATACATAGTTAAAAAAAATAATAGGTTAGGTACAAAATGCTTCAAAATTTCTAATAAAAAACATTAACACCATTATAGTGGCACTCTCCTACATAGTAAACTTAAATATATATATTTTTTATATGTATCTTATAATATAATCAATTTCAAATCAGATAGTTTTGAGGAAATATATTTATTTATCTTGAAATTATCGTAAATTGCTATACAACTGTTTTGTCAATCATACAAATATTGATAATATTATTATTATTTTCACACCAAATTTTTTACGTTTAACTCACTGATTGAGTTTAGACAATAAAAGGTAAATAATAAAAAAAAAATCGTTTGTAAAAAATAGTAGTAGCTTTTTTTTTGGACGCACCCAAAACCTGTAAACCATTTATGTGCTATTATATTTATGGAATATGATGAACAGCAGTGTCCGCCACATAGAGGTGAATATCGCTTGATTTGTTCTTCAATTTTAGTTTTCTGACCCTGTCTTAGGTCTAAATTTCGCCTTAAATGCCCTAGGCCCATTGCGATTAAAGCAGAATTCTGTTCGCAAATAAGTATTTTAACGTGTTCGTCGTTTAAGTAATGCTCAAACACGGGACCGAATTAGGGGTCTCTTAAAGAAAATAATATTGAAGAAAATATAAAACAACGTTTACCAGTAATAATGCATCTATAATTTTAATCTATTTATGATCCGTAAAGTTATTTTCATTGACTGACCTTAAATGATTCTAATCGATTTTTAAAAAAAACCTACATAATGTATGTTATATATATTGGTATTTATTTATATTAATCGGGAAACTCAGAATGTTACGTTGATAAAATATACAATATTGACAATTATAATGCCTATTATGTGTTAGACATTTAAATCTAACTATAAGGTGACAGCTGAAAAACAAAATGAAATGAAATGAAATCTACGTTGTGTAGTATAACTGCATGTAGTGTAAGTAATAATAATAGTGTAAGTAATAATGCGTGTATGGGAGTGTAAGTGTGTGTGAAAGAGTATTATTTATTTAGGAGGAAATGGTGTCCCGAATGCAATTTATAAATGATTCGTCTGTTAAGTGAAATATAGTCTTTAAAATTAATACTATACGTGCTCATTGTTCTGCATAAAAATGAATTCTTATCGTAATTGGTCCTTAATGTGGGTATTTCAAGTGTACGAGGGACGGTGAAATGCAATGGTTGGTAGTTTCGTATTAAGGGTTTTCTGAAAAGAAATGTAAGGTAGAAAGCTGTTTAAATTAAAGGTAGTCTCTATCGTGTTCAGCGTGCATTTCAAACGACACATTATTAGTGCAAATAGGGTCGCACGCATCTCCCGACTCACATTTAGATTTTCATTGAAATCTTGACGCAATTACTGCATAGGGTGGTAGCCCTGCGGGGTTACAGGGATGGACCTTCCGTTCTATGTAACTATCAGCCTTCGGCCATTCTGAGGACACGGTATCAAAACGCACTTTGGGCCAAAGGTTCAGTGCTACTGGATATGCTACAGAAGGAGATTGCGATTTGACGACTGTTTGTCAGTGTTAAATTTGATCTCATCATTCTTTTACATGGACTAGTCATAATGGCTAATAGTATTTAAATATGTGATACTACCCCAAATTCACATATTCGCAGCCCACATAAGCACACGCACACACAAACATACACACACCTCATACACATTTTTATTTATTTTCACATTTCTTTTTAGTTATTTTTCATATTCTATGTAATCATTGTAAACGTAATTTATTCGGCTCTATAATTGTGTGAGCTCTTACCTAAATTTTGAGATACTAAGCCAGCTGTACATTGACAACACGAATAAATAAATAAATATAAGTGTGTAAATAACAAAATTACGACTAACGAGTGGCAGCCCTGCGCATTAAATTATCGTTTAAACCCCAATAACTGGTCCAAAAATTAAAAAACCCCGTTTAAAATTTTTTTTTTGTTTCGATTATGGTAGTCACGTACGTAAATAAAATGTTTTTTAAAACAACATCTAGGAGCCTATTCTTAATAAAACTTTTAAAACATTGAAAAATCCGTTCCAAACCTCGGTGGTATTTTGAATTTCTATTATATACAATATGTTAACAATGTTTAAACATTGAGTAGGTACTCATTTTTAAATAAATATTAAAAGATACTTTCAAATTTGTGCTATGGCACACAATTGTGTGCTATGGCAGTATGCTGCACAAATAAAGTAGTGCAATAATGCCAAAAATGTTTACTGAAAAAAAAAACCAAAAACTGCATAGACAACGAAACACCATACTTAAATTGTGATAACTATGATATTTAAACAAAAAAAAAAACATATCTTATAAAAAGAAGTATAAAATATATACGGTCGAGTGCATAATAACCACGCATAAATTGATTAGAATTAGAGTGACTTGACTGTGTCTGGTATGCGGTACATGTATCAAGATGTATTTATTTTTCACACATTTAGCACAAATAAATCGCACAATCAAACTAATTACTTAGTAATTAGTTTGATAGTTAGTAATTTAAGTGAAACAGTTAAATAGAATATAATAGAATAGAGGTATGTGAAATCAAAGCCTGTGAAAAAAATTGCTTTTTTAATCCAGTGTCATAATTAAAAGCGTCCAGGGCCTTTATTCACGTTCGACTGCCCACTGGCCCACACCGGCGCGGCTGGAACACTTATAAATGCTCATTTTTGTATAAGCATAAGTATGTACGGAAATAAATAATGCAACTGCAAACGAGTGCAGCGGGTTGGAAGTAGGAGAGTGGGGGGAGGGGACTATATACAGGCTGTTGTCTTAATCTCGCTTTTAAATCATTACAAAATTACTTACTCCAAATACAATATGCTCTTTGGTAAGTAACTTTGCAGTGAGGCAAGTGTTTTCAAGCGTTTTTTCAATTTTTCAAAATCTGAAATTTAGCGAATGCGCATTACTACACAGAAACATTCTTACATACACTTTTCTTACTACTTTAACGAGAAAACACCCGCGAAAGTTGCACGCTTGTTTAATTTTTTACCTTTGGAAAGTACTACGTAAGTTTATTCTCTACAGTTTACAGTTTATTTACAGGTTGTCCCTAAACCATTTCCGAATACTTCGGGCGGGTTTTGTATAACCTTTCAGAAATAAGAAATGATATAAAAAAAGCACCCCATTTTATTCATATTTTTTTACAGATGGTGTAAATTCGGTCAGCGCGCGAATTCCAATGCCGCGCCGATCGATAATGTCCATACGGCGACAGCTGAGCATTCACAATAAAGACATTATTATATGAGCCTTCTACTATTTTCAGGTAAAGTTTACATTTTTTTTCTCGATAACCATCATGAATTTTTATACAGGGTAAAATTAAAGTTTGCAGTATCCTTTTAAAGTATGATTCTGATTATGAAACCTAGCAACTTCAGTTGAACAAGTTTTCATTTAGCTTACTAAAAAAAATGCGTATAAAAATATAAATACTCTCTTGAACGTTTGGTGCGCGTATTGTTATCTTCCTGACTTATCCAACTGACCTACATTACAATAGTTGCGCGCGGGAAACTACCCATCGTTCATTGTCAATACATTTGTTACGGTCTGATGTTTTGTTAGACGACCATACTTTTTTAGGACTCCTTCTTTTGTCTTATTAGACTAAATTTTGCGGTATACTTTCCACCACCGTCTTTCTGGTGGTATATTTATACCAACAATCAAATTGTTTTTCCAATTGGAAAATTCCAGATAATGAAGGATCGTTATTTAATAATAATTCTGTTGTGATAGCTTTGGATCAACCTGTATACCGTTTCGGAGGCTGGCGAATCGAACGCATTATATTTGAAATGCTCACCACCCACCCGACATGCATTCACTATAGATTTTATCCCACACACTGGAAATCCCCTCTTTTAGTACTCATCCTTTCCCTCCCCTTCCACCCCTCTACACACAACCATGGCTACCCACCACTCGGCAAAATCCCGCGAGTTTGTTTTTGGGGGTTAACTGATGTAGGTTTTGTATTAACCCAGCCGACCACTGGGTGACGCGTACTAAGGAAATACTCTACTTAGCCTTTTGAGGAAAGATTTTTTACCGCCTCTGCATTATAATTGCACGCCCGCTCACTTCACCCACCCTCTATTTCTTTAAATTTCAATTCAATCAAATTTTTTGTAAAATATTAAATTTCACCTAATATTATTATGTAAAATTGTGCACTTTTATTTTTATGTAGGTACAAACTTATTTAAAACGAGCGAACGTTGCCATTCATATTTTGCTGCTTAAAGTCGGGCTAATTCTAAAAATACAGAAAGTGGGATTCCCCGGGCGTTATGAGTGTAATATTATTTCTCTTACGAATGCGTTAAAATGTTTGTTTGATTTATGGAATGTCTCAATAATATACGGTTACTCCCCTGGCATTTTACCAGTCCTCACATTCAATATTTTTTACATACAAAAATGCCAAAATTCATGTATTCATTCGTTTTTTCTTTTAATGCATAATATGTAAACATCTTTATTTTTTCTTATTAATTTATTACAAACAATTATTACATAATATATAATATTGACTCATTTAAATTGTTAACGTTGTAAGACAGTTGTCATATGCGAATTTAAACCTTATTTACTCGGAAGTACCACAGGGATTACACCTGCGCCCTTGATTGTTTTACTACTTCATCGACGATATTAACTCTAAACATGTCCAGTAAGCAGAGGCGAATAATGTGATCTTCCTAATGCCAACGTCGATCTCGTAACTCAAAACTGCAACAAAATGTTTGTGTAAAAAATATCTTATACGAGAAATACAAAAAATAATAATTATAAAGTATAGGTATAATATTTACAATGCGTATTTTGATGATTTTGATATTGTCTATGGTAACTTGGTGTGATTCTAGGCGCTGTGTAAGAAAAACTTGGTTTATCTCAAAAGCTCGTCTCCTTCACGTGAAATCATTAACGAGAAGAAAAATCAAACCTAACCAAATGATACCGACTTTTAAAAAAGTAAGGAAATTAATCAAGTATTATTTTAGATATATTTCTATAACTCTAATATAAAACACTATTAAATGAAAACCATATTTTTCTAATAAATAAATATGAGACTGAGTACATTTTCGCTGTACTTGAACTGTACCGTTCGTATAGTACAAGTGCAACTAGCAGCTAGCTATATAGTGCAGGACGATTTTGATTTTTGTACTTTTGCATCATTCTCACTCGCTTTTATCGATATGCATCTGGTTAGCGGAGTACAGTTGAAGACATTATTCTGTTTATAATAATTTGGAATAACAACTGTTTTTCACTACTCAGGTCCGAATTATTGTTATTTTTAAATGATTATAACGTGTATTTTTAATATGAGTATCTCATTAAAAGTACAACTAAGAGAGTAAAACATTTAATCCGGGATAGGCGAATACTGAAAAAATACCTTACACGCGCGTAAAAAAAAACTAAGTTAAATTTACTTGCGCTAAATTCAGGCAAGATGAGATTATATACTATAATAATAACTTCAGGGACTCATATAAAATGGATTATATTGAAAGGATAAAATATAATAGAATTTCGGTATAAATAGTTTGTCCCGGTGCCAGACAATTTATTTCTAATATCAAAAAGCATTAATTAATCTTCACCGATTGCAGTATTGATAACAGTATAAATCACTTTTCATTTGAATGCTGCATACACGTGATTGTTTGGTTACAACAAAGTTTTGTTAGGTGAACTATTTATCAATCTACAGGAATTGGTTTGTACAGTCTATCAAACAGATTTTATATACTACAATATACTTCGGTTGAGCCTACTTGAATTCGGTAGCCACATCAAATTATTATTCTATTGAATTTTTTGGTTAAATCAGAGCTCGATATTTTTTTCACTGTACTCTAACAGAAAAAGAATCGAGAGTTAACCCCCCCTCAAAAATTAAGAAAACGTAATGAATTTTCTGCCTTGAAAGTGGATAATTGATAATCTTAATTAGACGTAATGAATCTCTACTAGACAAATGTCAAATGAAAAATATATTGTCGAAAGATGTGTAAATGGGTATCGACAATGGTAATCGACAATGGTAAAAGTATGGGTATCGACAATTAAAATATGTAATACCCAGCCTATTTAATAATATACCTCTTGAAATGAGAAAACTTAAAAGGAAATCGGTAATAAAAATTAAATTAAAAGTATTTATGGAAAAAAACATATTAAAAACTATTTGGGTTTTAGTTAAATTAGGTTAATTTTGTTTGTAATCACATAAGTTACTTCAACTTAATTTTTAAGTTGTTTGTATTGTATTTTATGCATTTTAAAATAAATTGTTTTTAGTTAAGATTAAGAAACCGGCAGATAAGACAATGTCTTAGCTGGATCTATACATTGTAATTGTATATAAATTGAATAATAAAAGTTGCTTCTGGCAACATCGAAAATTGAATATAGCGTACAAGTACATCATTATTATAAACGGTTATTGGAATATAATATTGGAATAAAATTGTAATTTTAAGGAAAGTGTAATAAACAATAGTTTTCCCACATTTGTGTCGATGACTGTCTTTGCATAGGTAGCTATAGGTACTGTTTCAGCGTTTGGCGTTAAAAATGTCTGCCGCGGTGTGTGGACAATTGATCGCATCGCGCCAACCCTAATGACAGCGACATCGAAACGGTTATATACCCAAACTATCGATATAACGACATCGAATACATCGATTCTTTTGATGCCCAATATAACCCATGACTATAAACTATACTATATAAAATATAGAACAAATGCATTAGAGATTAGTGCCGTACAAATGTTCCATTTTTACGTCATCGCGTCATACTATGTCTCCATAGATATACCATCAAACCGAAAAACCCAGTTCGATGCCGTAATTTTGTCAAAAAATAACAAATTCTTCATGACCACCTCAACGTCAAGGAATCAAATTAAATAGAAATCCTCCTCACTACACGCTGATTTTAAATTTAACTGGATCAAATTAGGTTATAGGCAAACTCCAATCGTACGAACATTGAGCGAGATACCGCGCGGCAGCTTGCGCAACGAGAGTGCGTATAATGAATCCCTCTTTATACTGTGCCGTAAAGGTTGCTCATATCAAAAATTATTTCAAACAAAAGTTGTGGGAAAATTATAGGCCCACAATTTACAGGTGGTGCTCAGTTAAAGTCTGTTTTTTTGCTTAACATTTTTGATTTAAAATAAACGACTTATTAACAAATACAAATATGGTTACGTACTCCTAACACCATTCCCGAAGAGTTAATAGGATGTTTGTGTCCCCTTATTACTCTTATGAGTAAAAAAATAACGAAAATAATTCATGCCCAAATTTTTTTTTTTTAAATCGCTGGTGTAAATTACCTTATAAACGTTGCGCGATCAACAAAGTAACCTTGGCCGCGTTTGCGTACGAGACCGCCTATTACAAGAACCATATAATATTAGCCAGTAAAGACACTTTTGTTTTCTCGGATACAATGATGAATTTTAATCTAACGTCTTTATTTTAACGAATTTTATTTTAAGATTTATTATAACGAATGGTCTTGGTGCACGGTGTATATTGATTAATTTATTTTATTTATAAAAAGGTAAATAAATTATAGGATATTATACACTTTAGAAACACGTATTATATTATATATAAAATGTACCGTACGAAGGTCGCGTCGTACGTTTAACAAGAATAATATAATATTAACAAGTAAAGTTTTTTTTTCTCGGAAATTATGATGAAATTTAATAAGATAAGATAATTTATTTTCCATGAACAAGGTTATTGTACAGGAATGACAATTACATATGTGTACATACCGTTACATTTCAATTATAAAAAAAAAAAAAACAACAGAATTAGATAGTAGAGAAATAAGAATAAAGAATACAATAATAACAAAAAAAAAATACATGAACAGAAGTTACATGTGCATTGTGGATACCTAATTTATCACTTAACTATCTAAATTCCTTATAACTATAAATATTTTTTTCCAGAATATATTTCTTCGACCTAAGCTTAAACTCACGAAGGTATTTATACATTTAAAGCTTATTAAAATATCTTAAGCCTAAATAATGACATGTAGATTGATATTTGGCCGTACGTTCGTAATAGAACGTCTCTACAAAATGCTCGCAGGACCAATTAGCTGTTTTTTTTATAGGCACACAGTTTATGTTGTTTTAAGTGTTTATTTATTTATTTATTTATTTATTCTTTATTGAAATCCACAGTATTACATGTTTACAATAAGCAATGGTAATATTGAGACCGGCTACTTATTTAGATAGAAGTTTTGGCTATTACCTACAGTTACATGATAGTATGTAACTTACAATAAGTGGTCATAAGTGTGCCCCCGTGGAATGCTTGCTGCCTCCAACTGCCGCTTATTGCTAACGACAGGCTATTGTGTTGTCGGCTCGCTCACCCGTCAGCGATTCCGCATAAGAGTGAGCGTGAAATCGCACCGTAACATTTCCACAGAACGCCGTAATGCTCCGTTTGAACGGCGTTACAGTTTGTGTTTGTTATGCGCGGGAGATGACAATGGTTAATTTTATGGCGTGCTCTAAATCGCGCGCGTGGGGACCGCTGCCATTGTGCTGCTGCCGTTCCGAGGGAGAAAACGAGGCTCCAGGTTCGGACTCCCTGGTCTTCTTGAAACTTTGCACATCCGACTGGAACGCTGATTCAGCGAAGCGGTTTCTAGTTTTCCCAGTACGTAACATTGGCGTACTAACAATACACTATCATTAAAAACAAAGAACTACGTACAGGGTGTACCGAGACAATTAACGTCAAAAAATCGACATAATAATAATAAAACATTCGTCAGCTGATCGTCAGCTCGCGACGACGATATTAAAACCATCGCACCTTAAAACATACTTAACTTTAACTACGGGACTAGAGGGCGAAGCGGATTTTAAAGTACTATAGTTCAGAAAAGGTACACGGGGGCCAAATAAACCCCCATATCCACCAACACACATTGCGTAAAATGTTAACATAATTATGTTAAAAATCGTAATGATCTCCGAGGATAAAGTTGAAGGCCTAACTCCATAATTATGATACGTGCACCGGCTGATCGTCTGCTCGCGACGCCGGGGGTCATTGATCGCACTCCGGTCGAGGCTATAAATACAATGCAAAACACTCCAGCGCTTTTTTAAAAAAAAAAATCTTGTAAATTAAACATAAACATGTTGATGTTGCTATCTACTTTATGTTGTTAAAATATACATATATTTAAATGTATAAAAAATATTAACTCCGTGTTATGTAATCGTTATGCCACGATATAAACTACCCTACATATTAGTATTAGTATCAGTGAATGGATAGCCATATTTTTTTCAAAAAGTTTTTTAAACGAACGATACCGTCCCGCCATAATTTTACGCTCAAATTCCCAAAAGTGAGGTCGAAATTAAAACATTTGGCCGGCGGCCAGCACAACAGTTCAACCATTCCGGAGGGTAGAGACAAGCAAATATGGTTTTGCAGTTCTATAGTTATTATATTTGAGGGCGGAGATCTCTGTGTATTTTATTAATATTTTTTTTTCAATGTGGCATATTCCAACAAAACAATACATTTATTTACATGCCAGGTTAAACCCAGCGTCAGGTTGGTCGGAATGTGAAGCAGTTCCTAATATAAAACTCATGTATCACTTCTGTATCACAATACATACAAATAAAAAAATAAAATAAATAAATACAAAAACTACTAAAAAACTTAGGTAAATTACTAAAGCAGAAATTTATAAAATGGAGGTAGTATTAAAGCTTTCTATTTCGACGGTACATGACGAAAATCTCAGGATCAGGGTCAGGGTTGTACGCAGCAATTTATTTTCATTTTTTTGTGATTTATTTATTTTTATTAAAGCACCGCCGTACTATCACAGACCTTAGACAAGAATTTCGCGTGACTCCTTTTGTTTCCTCAAACACTTTAATACTCTTCAAGAGCGTAACAACAAAACCGATCCAGTAAAAGTGGAATCCCGTTCGTTGAGCGTCGACCTTGGAGACAGCGGGAAGGAAACTGCTATCTAGGAAGACGCGTCCATAAAACCTAAAATATGACGGTCAGGTCGGTAGCGACATTCACCAGTATATGGGTCATAAAGCGAAAGCAACGGTTTTTTCGAAAATCACTTTCGTAGACGTCCACTGTCTGTTATAATTTTTTCTAAAGAACTTGTGACACTTAAAATAAATATTATTTTTTTTTATATTTGTAAAATATTACTATTATTAGTGCTTACCGTTGTAAACACTATTTTAATTTATTTTTTTATTAGCACTAAAAGGAAACACTTGTAAGGATTGAGGATTAACCTTGATAATATGTGTCTTCCAGATTTCTTTAACTTCTTATACACGTTATTTTAAAAAAATAACAAATTAATACAAATTCCTTGATTAATAAATTAATAAATTATACTATGGTACATAATGGTAGGTATGTTTAGATACTTGCTTATAAATATTCGATCTAGTAGCTATTAACAGTATTTGTTACTGCGTAATAACCGGTCTATGCATAAAAATGTTAAGTGTCAATTGAAAATGGTATTTGCCTTGTACCTTAGAATTATATAATATCTAAATATATACCTAATCTCTTTTATCTTTATTTCTTGCTCTCGCACCAATTCTGTATAATTATTTTGTATAAATCTAAGTGTCCACAGCGTGCCTCTACTTAATTTTTCAGAGGTACATTTTATTTTTTTATTTTTTGTTATAAAATTTGTCTTTTTTTAGTTTATGAATTGTCAGCTGAGGATCTATGTTTCTGTAAGTGATTACATCACCTTAAAATAGCAGTACACACTATAATGGTGAAAATAATACTAATTATTAATATAAATAACTTAACATTGTACAAATAAAAACGTTAGCATATTAAAAAACTTAATAAAAACGTAATTATTAAAAATTTAAAAAACACCCGACACACAAACGGACGAAAAGATCTTGAATCATAGCTAAGAACACATATATACACGCATTAAACTTATAACACCCCTCTGTTTGAGTTAGGGGTTAAAAACGGAAAAATTAAATCATGTTTAAGATATGGTCGTTTCCGCAGTCTGGTCATTTCTCCAGACAAAAGGTGGATGGTACCTTTTTATTTATGTAGGTCAAGAATAACAATCGATTGTTCTTAAAGATTTTATCTTTTGATAATACTAATAATAAATAAATAATCGAGTGTAGTGCATCCTTTACCTACCCGTACAGTTAGGCAGTATAATCATCCGCTACTCTCTTTCTTACTCGTTACCAAACTCAAAGACACTTCCGTCCGTCGATACATCAAATGACGGAACCTACTATCTAAGAGTAACATTGAGGAATATTTAATTCCTTTATAATAGTTTGTATCAAAACGCAATAATATATCTTATTAAAAATGATGCTCAAAATGTGTGGTTTGGATCAAAACGTAACATATCCATGAATTTCATTTCCTTTCTTACCAAAAGGTAACAAATCGTAACATTTCCTCTGTGAGATAAAATCATTATATACAACTATAACACTGCAGATTATAAACTTAATTTACTAGAAAACAAAATAATTATAAATATATATTATTATACATATCTCCTGTCTGAAGTTATTACATTTTTTGCGTTTTCTGAGAGTTTTGTGATTCTGGAAATGCTACTTTTTGTTCCTAACCCCCTTAACTGCTTTTTTATTTTTTTTTTTATAATTTATAATCGGTTTTTGATAAATACGGTATATATTTAATTCTACGGACTTGAGCTTAGAAGATCGCGAGCTGATATGTTACTTTTATATAAAATTGTCAATGCTCACATCGACTGCTCTAATCTTCTGGGGCTCTGGGGTTCCATCTAGACCCACTCCCCAGTGGGAGACATTCCATCTGTCACGGTTGAGTGGGAATTATACACAGAATTCATATATACATCGAGCATGTAAGCTTTACAACAGCATGTTAAGTGACATCGATATATTTAACACTACTTTCCCGGCATTCAAGAGAATGTCTACTCCAGCCCTTGAGTAGTATATTTATAATCATATGTATATGTAGAATTTATTATATTTTATATTATATTGTGTTTTATATTATATTCTGGTGATTGTCTGGATTCCCCAACCCCTCCTACTTCCTGGTCCCGGCCTCGCTCCCGAATGTGTTTTCTATTTTTTTAAGTTTGGAGGAAACTGTTATTGGCTTTGTGTTTTGTTTTTTTTTTTTGTTTATTGTAATTACTATGTAAGCTGTTGTTTCCTGAAATAAATAAATCAAGAAATTTTTACAAAAAACCTCAAAAAACTACCATGGCCGATAATTATTATCGTCAAGAGGATTCTTTGTAAACGTGTACAATTCGAACAAACGCCACCAAAGTGGGCATTACGCGGTAGCGCTAGCGCGAGCGACTGCCGGCGGTAAACTTCTTGTTCTAACCGTAGCAAAAAGCGGACGCGCTGGTAATTATGTTTTTGAAACGCGCCCGTCGCCTCATTGTCAATGTTTTGAGAAATGTATTCACATAAAACTGGGACAAGTGTTCAGCGAGCGCAGTCTCGCCAATACTACTCGGGCTATGATCAATAAACTCACTGCAATACGGCTTTATTTATTTATATTTATTTGGGAAATAAAACAGTTACGTAACAAAAAAAACATATACAGACGGTGCATAATAATAATAAAAAAAAACTATGAAAACCAAGGTACCGATTTAAAAGTATAAAATAAAACCAATTAAATATTTCCACCGACCGAGTATTAAATGAATGTTTAACCTAAGAAATGCAATATGTATTCATTATGAAAATAAATATCTTTTGTAATAGTATGTATTAATATGTTATTCAAATCTGCTATAATTTCTAAGCATCTAATAGTAATATAAAATTAAAGCAATAAATAAACACGTATATATACATTTATATATATATTTATATATATATATATATATATATATATATATATATGTACTAGAGCACCTCCTAATAAAATATTGGATGCCTCGAATTTTTATCACTTCGATACAGGCATTACGCCTAGTGAAATGATTATAATCCAATATGCCTGAACCTCTTTTCTATAGCTAATTATATTTAAGACCTTGAAATTTATATTTTTAAAAAAAGGAATTATTTATGTGGTTTGTGCGTACTGTATAAATAAATAAATAAATAAATATGAAAAGTTGTTTTTTTTTGAACGCCACAAGGTTAGCATGAAATATATCAATTTCTGGATATTTTACATTTAAGTTTAAACACATATCTGGGAATGGCTGACCCTAAAATTAAACTCGATTTCATTATGGTTTCTCGTAATTATTAGCACATTTGCCCACATTCAGAAAGAAACGGTTTTCAAGGCAATAATCAGAACATCTATTGAGGTCGGACTAGCAGCTCGAGATTAGCAGTTGTGACGTCAGCGCTGAAAACCGCGCGTGGTTTGAGATGCTCGACTGTGAAACTCAATCACTCGGGTTGTATTGAAGATATAAAAACAAAATGAAAATTATAACTTTCAAGATTTTTTACTTAATTTTTTTGATGCAATAAATAATCGCTTTTCAGACATGATATACTAACTCATTAACATATGAGACAAGAAGCAAGTGATTAATCTCAAGCAAACTTCAGATTTTACTAACTCTACGAAGATTTTATTAGGTTATATACTAATTAATTGACTAACCGTTTGATTGACTGCTCGACGTAAACATAACATAATTCGACGTCGATTTTTTATTATTTATTTTGCTTACATACTTCTATCAGGTGTCCATGTATTCTTAAATGCGCATTTACTACATGGTCACTTCGATGTATAATTTACAAATTCACATAAAAAGATAAATAACTAACAAATACCCAAAAACACCTTTTTAATATTATATACCCTACACACCATATTAAGTACACTGTTTATTTACGCAATAAGTATATGATTTTATTTTTTACTACTGATTTATGTTTATGATTTGATTTAGTTTTTTTTCTCACGTTCACTAATAATTTATTTAAAACATCCTTGTAAATAATCGACCCAAAATTTGGTCGCACTGTACCGCAAGTGCAGACCTTGTCCTGCTAACCCAATAATTGAGGCGGTGCAAAAAAAATGGGCTCATTCCCGGAAGGTTTTTGGTTATTTGGACAATATGTAAACCAATAAAACACGACTGCTACTTCGTCCCACGCGACCGACGACACGATTTATAGCACCATTTGCGCACATTGGCCATTTTAGCAGCGAGCTAAGCGTTGCAGTCAGCACAACCTTAAGCGGAACATTTGAAAGATTACTATTGTGTACAACAAAAAAAAATGAAAAATAAATAATATCGAAATCAGTTTTTTTTGCGATTTTTCGTAGGGTGCACCCTCGCGGCCCGCATTTCGACTGAAACGGACGCCATTTTCGGAAAAGCCCTCTTGCAGTAGGAATCGCCCGTAACGAGCGTCAAACAAAAAATATACGCCGCCAGCAATCCGTCAGCCCCGAGGATAATCAATAACACGCGATGGCCGCTGTTTGTTAGCCTGGCATGCGGAGCGTTTTTTACTGCACCGCGAATCCGACACCTATTGTTCGGGACAGTTCTGACATTTCTAAATCCTATAATTTCCTGCTCCTATGTCTGCACCTTTACAATCAAAAAATGTCCACTCTATCCTGACCCTAATAGCAAATATGTATTTTATTTGGGGGTAGTTTCGAACGAAACTAAAATCGACCGCCAAACGGAGCCAAGACAAACCGCCCGCGGCCAGTCGATCCGATACGATTGTACGAGATTGTACGCAGCGCCCGGTCCGCCATTCCACCCCGTTGGATTACCAGGCGCTTGATCGTCGTAAATCGTGTCATTTGAGGTCACTCTGCAACTGGGTAACCAGCCCTCGCCCTGGTAAAGTAATTGCTCGGTTGCAAAATATACGAACATTATTGTGTGTGGTAAAAGGTGTGAAAGTGTGGCAGCAGAGCTTCGGACACAGCAGAAGCGCAAGGCATCAGCGGCGTCAAGGTCAGTGCTCTTGTACTATTTGCTATCCTTTGTTGAATTCCATCCGATGGCCTTTACTGTCAGATTTCTGTAACCCGACTTGCCGCCAATAATTAAAAGTATTTAAACGTTGGCCTTTCGCCAACTCACGGTCCTTCGAGAAAACCGATCTGACTCGCCGTCAGATCCTGAACCCAGGCCCACGTGCCTACATGTTTTTGGCCCTTCGACGCCGGAGGTTTTATTTTGGTAAACATTTTGTTGTTGCCAAAGTTAAAATATTGGTACAGCCAACATACAGTTTCATTCGGTGCCCACGCTAGCACCACAAAAACCCATGCACGATGGCCTTTGTAAAAGAAATGGAGTATGAATTAAATTCTAACATTTTACAAATGCAAGCAGTTTCCGATAAGGCCCACGAAGCCATGGAAAATCCGGACAATATTGAATGTTTGCATTACTTTAAAGCTATGTTTGAAGACGTCCAAGCAATTAAGAGGGCCTTCGACTCGACTTTCAAACGCCTAGTATCATATTGCTTTAAAAATAATCTGGAAGTATCTCAAGAACAACTTCAAATCACTTTTAAAGATTTTTACTACAAGGTGATGTCAATACATTCGCAATTAAATATATCGGATGCGTCGAATTTAAATGTTAATTCATCTAGTACTATAAAACAAAATAATTTTAGACTGCCAAAGGTGGAGTTGCCAGCCTTCACAGGTGATCTAAAAAAATGGGTCCCCTTCGCAGACCTCTTTGACACTCTAATAGAAAAAAATACGTCACTTTCAAATATTGAAAAATTAATTTATTTGAAAACATCAGTACGCGGTGAAGCTCTCGCCGTAATTTCAGCGTTGCCAACAACTAGCGATAATTATCAGACTGCTTGGGAATTATTGAAAAATCGTTATGACAACAAACGCGTAATAACCTCAGCACATCTCGATTCATTGCTGAACGTTGCAGCAGTAGATAACAAATCAGGCATTTCTCTACGTGATTTTCTTAACAATGTCTTAGAGCAAATAGGCGCACTTCGCAATTTAGGACATCCTATAGATGCTTGGTCAACGCTTCTTATACACCTACTGCTTAAGAAGTTAGATAACGTACTGCGAATGGAATGGGAAAAGATATTACCGTCAAACGCCATGCCTGACATAGACCAATTTCTAAAATTTATGGAGAAACAGGTGAGCATTCGCGAAGCGCTATCTACAGGGTGTGTCCAAAATACATTTAAGGCCTCACCCAAGAACAAGCAACAAGGACAATTGAAATCACTCGTCAATATGACTAGCGAAACTGAAACGCCTACCAAAACGGTTCCTTGCACATTCTGCAAGTCATCAGAGCACCGGATTGGTAGGTGTCCGAAATATATGAATATTTCGTCTCAACAAAAAATAGCATTTGTCAAAAGAGACAAATGTTGTTTCAACTGCTTAGGAAAAGGGCATGATAACAGAAAATGTCCTTCGAAGTATTCTTGTCGGACCTGTCAGCTTAGGCATCATAGTTCACTTTGTGGTGCATTCAAACCGGCTTCAAACAATTTGAACGTGGTCGCACAACCTCCTGTGCAAAGAGGCGACAGCAGCAGTCCCCACGAGGATGTCTCTCAACGAGCTTCTATCGCCTCACTAACAAACTACAGTCCGATGAAGACAAACGTCTTACTTGCTACAATTCAAGTGCCAGTGAAGGATTCCAACGGAGGTTATCAAAATGCACTCGCTTTGTTGGACAGCGCCAGTCAGGCCAGTTTCATATCGAATTCATTTGTGCACAGACTTGGACTCAAGCGGCGTAGAGTAAACGTTCCAGTTCATGGACTCTCCGACACTTCCCTCGAAGTGTCAAAAGGTATGGTTGAGTGTCTACTAAAACCCATCAATCAAGGATGCGACGATATCGCACTTACAGCCTTAGTCGTCCCCAAAATCACATCAACTCAAACAGTTTTTGTCCAACCTGACTTATGGTCCCATCTGAACCACGTCAAATTGGCTGATCCTCAGTTTCACACATCTCGTCCTGTTGATATCCTAATAGGAGCCGATCTATATCCAATTATAGTGCGACAAGGGCGCATAGTCGGACCCTTAGGTACACCAACCGCTCTTGAAACTATGTTTGGTTGGACCCTGATTGGCAGAGTAAATGATTCCTGTCAAGAAGTTAGATCCTTTTGCATTACCACCGAAAATCAATTGGATTTTAACCTTCGAAAATTCTGGGAAATTGAAGAAATATCTACACCACAAGCGCTCAGTCCTGATGATGAACGATGCGAAGCTATCTTCAAATCTTCAACTATCCGTGAACCTTCGGGAAGGTATGTCGTCGCTCTTCCATTTCGCGACGATACCACAGTCTCAATTGGGGATTCTCGACAGATTGCTCATCGCAGACTAGTGTCACTAGAAAGGCGCCTTGCTCGTGATAATACTTTAAAGGAAAAATATCATGAATTTATGCAAGACTTTGTAGATCAAAGTTTCTTGGAAAAAGTACCAGCAGAAGAGTTAACAAACCATAACTCTTACTACATCCCTCATCATTGTGTCATGAGGACAGATCGAGGGCCATTGCGTCTTCGCGTTGTCTTCGATGCTTCTGCCAAATCCACCAATGGCCTCTCATTAAATGACCTGGTTTTACCAGGCAGCAAGTTGCAGCAAGACTTGACAAAGGTACTCATTAATTTTCGATTGCATCCCATCGTATTTACCTCAGATATACGTCAGATGTATTTGAGAGTGAAGGTGAAGGAATCCCATCGTGATTTCCAACGCATTCTATGGCGCTTCAATGATCAGGAACCAGTTACAGATTACAGGCTTACAACCGTCACATTCGGGGTTTCAAGTTCGCCTTTTCTGGCAATGCGTACATTGCACCAGCTAGTTCAAGATGAAGGGATTAAATTTCCTTTAGCGTCAAGAGTTTTACTCTCGGATATATACGTGGATGATGTTGTGACAGGGGCTCATGACGTCAGCACCGCAATCAAGACACAGGCCGAATTGATTCAGCTACTTCAGCTTGGAGGATTCGAGCTACGAAAATGGGTCAGCAACAATCAAGATGTTTTAGCTCTCATACCTAAGGAGCACAGAGTAGCAAAACCCGAAGCAATTCCCTTTCAAGATGGGAGCATTGACAGTATCAAGATTCTTGGAATGCAATGGGATCCAGTTTCGGATATGTTTACCTACTCAGTCAACTTAGGATCCGCTAGTTCTAATACCAAAAGAGGAATCCTATCGGATATTGCGAAGATATTCGATCCCATGGGATGGTTATCGCCCATTGTAATTTTCGCTAAACAGCTTATTCAACATTTATGGAACATCGGCCTTGATTGGGATGAACGACCTCCAGATGACGTGTTAGAAAAATGGACAGCATTTCGAAATGATGTTCATAACATCCGAAGCCTATCCATTCCACGATACTTCGACCTATCTACTTCTGCAGATGGTGCTACACTTCAACTTCACGGATTCTCGGATGCCTCAGAAAAGGCATATGCAGCCGTAGTGTATTTGAGGATCGCCCAAAGTGATGAAAGCGCAAGGGTGATGCTTCTCATGACGAAATCTAAGGTTGCACCTGTAAAAAAGGTCACTGTAGCTAGGCTAGAGCTTTGTGGAGCACTCCTATTATCAAAATTACTTCGGTACATTCGCAGCAGCACGCCCTTTTCATCAAGCAATCCACCGGTGTTCGCTTGGTGTGACTCAAAGGTGGCTCTGCAGTGGATTCGCTCATCGCCACATCGCTGGAAAACCTTTGTAGCGAATCGAGTATCACAGATTCAAGAGATTCTGGATCCAAATACTTTCTCCTACGTATCTACAAAACAGAATCCTGCTGATTCTGCAACAAGGGGTATTACTCCTTCGGAATTAATCCAGCATCCATTATGGTGGAACGGCCCCGAGTGGCTCTCCCAGGACCAATCACATTGGCCAAACGCACCACCGGATGATGCTCTAGAAGGAATTTCTGATGTTGTTCAATCAGAAGGTCGAATCCTCAATTTTGCTCAAAACGTTGAAGTCGACTTTGACTTAATTGAACGATTTTCTTCGTTGACTACGCTAAGACGGGTCACCGCCTATTGTTTTCGTTTTGTACACAATAGCAAGAATCCTAACAATAGAAAAACCGGGACATTGACAGTTCTTGAGCTTGACAACGCCATTAAAGCATTATTACGCTTCGTTCAAATGCAGAGTTTTCAGAAGGAAATCTCGGCTATTCGATCAGGAAAATTAATATCTTCTCATCTTAGGAAACTTAATCCATTCGTAGATGAAGAAGGTCTTGTCAGAGTTGGTGGTCGAATTCGTCATTCAAATCTGATGTTTGATCAAAAACATCCGATCTTGCTCCCAAAATCAAACCATCTGACAGGGCTTGTTATTGATCACTATCATGTGTTCTATTTACACCCGGGACCTCGAAACCTACAGAATCTCATAAGAAGTCGATACTGGATTGTATCGGACCGAGATGCCATAAGAAGAAGACTTTCGAAATGTTTAAAGTGCTTTCGATTCAACCCCTTATCGACTCAGCCTTTTATGGCCGATCTACCAGCTGCCAGGCTACAACAAATAAAACCCTTCAAGATTGTAGGAGTTGACTACGGTGGTCCCTATCAAATTTGCATGTCTAGACTTCGAAAAGCTCCAACGCTAAAGGCGTACATCTGTTTGTTCGTTTGTTTTGCAACGAAAGCTCTTCACTTAGAACTTGCGTCTGATTTGTCTACTGATGCATTCATTGCCGCATTACGTCGCTTCGTTGCCCGACGAGGTCCAGTAAGCGATATATACAGCGACTGCGGTACAAATTTTGTCGGTGCCAAGCGTAAGCTGTCTTTGTGGTTACAACTCACATCGTCATCAACACACAATGATGTTGTTTCTCAAAACCTTGCAGAGCAGGGTGTATCCTGGCATCTAAATCCCCCATCCTCACCTCATTTTGGAGGTTTGATGGAGGCTGGTATAAAATCCGTCAAGTTGTTGCTTTCCAAAGTCATCGGGGAACAACGTCTCACATACGAAGAATTCAACACGGTGTTAATTCAAGTAGAATCGACCTTGAACTCGCGACCGTTGTGTGCGCTGAGTCCAGATGCTAATGATTTTAGTGCACTGACGCCATCGCATTTCCTTATGCAAGGGCCTGCTACGGCTCTACCCAGTGCTGATCTAACGGACATAGGAACTAATCGCCTTGGACGCTGGCAACTTCTCCAAAAAATAGTAGAGTCTTTTTGGACGCGTTGGCATAAGGAGTACCTAAATTCACTTCAAACACGAGAGCGTTGGCACTCCTCTTGTAAAAACGTTTCAGTTGGTACAATGGTACTAATCAAAGATGACACCGCACCTCCCTTACGGTGGCGACTTGGACGCATCCACCAAGTCCACCCAGGTCGCGACGCTGTAGTTAGAGTAGCTACAGTACGTACGGCACAGGGTTTGATCACACGTTCTGTGGTTAAACTTTGCCCGTTACCAAATTTCAACTAATTTTTAGCACACACTCCCATTCTGTAGGCCGGTCTACAGTCTCGGGAGCCTAAGCCTCATACCGGTTAGTGGACAGCAGTAAATTATAGAGATCTTGGTGGGCGGCATGTTCGGGACAGTTCTGACATTTCTAAATCCTATAATTTCCTGCTCCTATGTCTGCACCTTTACAATCAAAAAATGTCCACTCTATCCTGACCCTAATAGCAAATATGTATTTTATTTGGGGGTAGTTTCGAACGAAACTAAAATCGACCGCCAAACGGAGCCAAGACAAACCGCCCGCGGCCAGTCGATCCGATACGATTGTACGAGATTGTACGCAGCGCCCGGTCCGCCATTCCACCCCGTTGGATTACCAGGCGCTTGATCGTCGTAAATCGTGTCATTTGAGGTCACTCTGCAACTGGGTAACCAGCCCTCGCCCTGGTAAAGTAATTGCTCGGTTGCAAAATATACGAACATTATTGTGTGTGGTAAAAGGTGTGAAAGTGTGGCAGCAGAGCTTCGGACACAGCAGAAGCGCAAGGCATCAGCGGCGTCAAGGTCAGTGCTCTTGTACTATTTGCTATCCTTTGTTGAATTCCATCCGATGGCCTTTACTGTCAGATTTCTGTAACCCGACTTGCCGCCAATAATTAAAAGTATTTAAACGTTGGCCTTTCGCCAACTCACGGTCCTTCGAGAAAACCGATCTGACTCGCCGTCAGATCCTGAACCCAGGCCCACGTGCCTACACCTATGCTTACGTACCTCATGCTATGCCTACGCCCACCACTAAACCCATAACAACTACAGCACCAACCCGAATGCCCAATGCGCCAATAATTATAATCAAAAACTATGCAGTAGAAAACATGCATAGACTCCTTAACACGCATAGACTCCTTAACACGCATATTTTATTTTTTGTTATTTTTATTTTTTCCACAATACATTACAATATATAGGAATATCATATATATATAAACATTCAAATTAAAATATAAAATAAACATTAAAATAAAGACGATTACAAAATCAAGAGAGGGTTATACTATAAAGTCAAATAACCCATTAACAACCAGAGTATAACAATAACCTAACTACCGTCAATTTATTTTAACTCACCGTGCAATAAGGACCCTAGTTTGATAAATGATATGCATAATACCAGAAACTGGTTTTATTATCAGTGACAGTAAACAACGCACTAGGGTGCACATCCATAAATCTAGGAAATGGGATCGAATAAAGGGATACATAGAAATGAATCGAAAAAGTAGTATATGTATGTATATTCATATATATTTGATGATTGTTTTTTAATAGCGGCAAATCGCCTGAAAAGATAAATGATACAATCTTTGACAATATTGAAAAATTTTAAAAAGTTTTTAATTATTTGATAAAGTGCTGGATAGCATAATATATATAAAGGTTCTAAAGAGGTCCTGTACTTGATTTTTATGCATTCTTCCCCCGTCGCCACAACCACCAATCGCCCCATGATCAGTCAAAATCGACAAATACAAAGAACCAAAGCAATATTTCCGAAAATATTTAAAAAAAAAGATTCAGCAGTTCCCGTATGTCGTCTTCAAAGCGAAATTTTGACAAATATTATTACTTTTGTTTATTCAGCACGCAGCAAGCGTTTTTTTTTATATAACTCTTGGCCACAATTTAAGTACAACAAAAACGACTTTTCAAACGCTTGCTAATCATTACTCAAATATATATTTCCAGGCCAACATGATGAGCTCTTTCGTAGTAAAAAATAATTTTAGGCCAAATTTATTTATATCAAATATACGAAACATTTTTGCGTTTGTATATGTTTAGTATGGTGTTACAAATAAATTAAACGTTCATACCACTGACAGCTAATTGACACTGATGAGTTTCGAGCTGTAAATTTTGTGTGATTTCAAATATTACTTTTTCAACAGTTTGTTAATGTAGTAAGCAAAAATAATTAATGCCATCTTATACTTCTATGAATGTTAAATCTTATTTTTACATGAAAAAAATAAAACTGTCAATGAATTATATCAAAAAATAAGTTATAATTGCGTTTTTTGTTTTTCAGCTGTTACTAACATTAAATTTTAAATTTCATAGGTATTGCAGGTAATTAATGCAAACAACACACGCCAATGACGTATTTGTAGACACTTGCAGCTGGGGTAATAAAAAAAAAAGGGGCGATCACTAGTATCAATAAATACGCTTTATTAATTATTGTGAGTATTGCAATGAAATCGACGTGAACATTCGGCAGATTTCAAGCATTTCCTCAAAGATATATTATAAACAAAAGTCTGAGGCATCAGGGTTGTGGTCCACGCCTGCAGGCCCGACCGGAAAGGAGCAAAAAACCTGTCCATAAATCCACGGGATAATCCCAGCCGTTTATCGAGATAGATCGCCGGCCGGCCGACGGGTGACTTAAAGCCCGCCTGCAATTTGTTCCGGTCCGCTTTTTTCACCGCGGTTTTTGGCGGACGCCCTACGCGCTACGACCGCCCGCCCAACGACGCAATGCCGCCCGCGGTGCTGACCAAACGCGATTTTTTCACCGAAAGATGCGTTGCGTTATTTTTATTTTATTTATTTATTAAAAGAATTATAAACAGCGACATTGGACAAGTTTACAGTTAATATTATATATAACTATTGCCAACAAGGCAAACAGATTATTATCGTGTAATATATTACACGTAATCATATAATATCCATATTTGTTGTGTATGCATTATTCAAACATTCAAATTCAAAATTGTCTTTATTACTTACACTATACGAGGAAATATTTTACAATACAATATAAACAATAGAGGTTGATGGTTTCTAAACTATGCTTCTGTTAGAGAGTGACCATCGTTTTGTTTTAGCAAATCGTATAAAATAAAATAATGCGTTAAAGTCTAAATATAACTAAATCTTTTCAGTAATATCATCAAAATTATTTTACTATTGCAATTAATTCTTCACTGTGTGTAATACCCAAACTTATATATATAATTTATATTGTTTCTATTTATTATAATATGTGTTATAATTGTGAGAAGCGTGAATAATTGTGAAATATGTGAGCGTGAAAGAAGTGTGTAGGCGGAAGTGGTGGAGTTTATTTCATTCGTTTATTTTTTCAGCAATAAAAATATCCTGATTACTGCCAATACGTTATGATGGCCTCTCTGAAGTTATTTTGTCGACAAATTTGGTTCTCATGCTTGATTTATTTTTATTTTTAAATTATAATATTGCTTTAAACTCTAGTTTTAGCAGAACAATTTTTGCATTTATTTATATAATGTCTTACACGTAATAGGGAACATAAACACTGCCTTTTAGTCTTCGAGAAGAGCGCTTGTTCAATTATTTTGTAGCTCCTTCAAAATGTTACAATTATAGTGGAATATAGTAAATAAAACATGTTATTATCGTATGCATTTAAAATGTCGCGAGATCTTCCAGAATGATAAATCGATGAAATGTGTCGCGTGCGCAACTTCGATCGTGAAACGATCCGTTCGAAATGTCGTTCATTTTTTTAACGAGTCGTTTTGTGGCGACAGAAGACGTCTGTCGCCGATCTGTGGCGTCTGTCGAAATCTGAAATATACTGCCGAACCGTTGACAGAATAGTTCCATTACCGTGTTGATGGCAGCAATAGTTAATACAGTCTTACATGATTTCATTTTATAACAAATAACATAGGTACCCCTAACCCCCCCCCCCCCCTAACATAGGTATACCTAAAAAACTTTTTGTATTATATAAAGGATTTGAGCTCATGAATTTAATTTTAACAGAGTATATCTAACAATGAAAGTTTTAATTAAATTTTTCTTAAATAAAAACATAAAAAATATCTTTACAACAGTAATTTTTTTACATACATTTTAACCAAATTAATAGGTAAATCTCAGTTGCCTCATTGTCGTCTTCATGGTGCCAAGCCATTTATATCAGGCAGACAAATCTCGCAAGTTTGTAATTGTATTGGGGTTTATTAGTCAAAAACTGTCTGGCCGGATATACAATCCACATATTTATGTAGTTTATTTCTAATTGAATGAGTCTGTGCGGAAACGTTAAATCAGGAAAATAAATTATTATCGGATCAGTTTTTTTTAAATACATTAATTAGGATCCTTCACCGAAAACTGCCATTTTCTTCTTATCTTGGGCAGCTGCGCTCAGCATACTTGTACAAACAAAACCCTCGAGGGTGACCTAACCGGATGACGAATCTTGTGTTTCGCCTACCCGACGCAATTCAAAATTGGCACGAGTGTAAACACAAAGTCTCCTCAAATTTGAAAGGCTGACACCACACCATGTGGCCACAACCCCACATTAACATCTATAATTTACTGTACACCGTGCATCCTGTAGTTTTTTATGTGCTATCTTAAGTGTTACTAAAAGAAAACAAAGTTTATTGAAATTTCAATGTTTATAAAGACATTAAATTCTCGAAACGGTTGTCTGAATCTCGTAAAGGTCTTTGTTTCTCTCGGATCAAAAATTACCGCTAGCAGAAACGGGAATAAAATTATAAAATTTGGAATAATCGCTCCATATCGCTTACAAAAGTCCGGCTTCTAAAATCCCCAGTTTTCTCCATCTTCCTCAGGTGGTGCTGAAACGTGCGTGTCTCTTAAAGCAAGAGTTAGCCAGAAGGTAGACGTTCTTGAAATGTGGTGCTGGAGAAGGATATTGAGAATACTATGGGCAGCAAAGCGTACCCATGGTTCCATTTTGCACCTGCTCGGAATAAGGATAGGCCCTATGCAATCTGCTCGTCTTATGTAGGAATGTATCCTACAAATTCACCTTCACCTTTTACTATTCACCTTAGTGTACCTACGACAATTGAAGGTAGATTTTGTCACTATTAAGTACTCTACTAGACAAATGTCAAATGAAAAATATATTGTCGAAAGATGTATAAACACGTATGGATATCGGCAATTTAAATATGTAATACCCAACCTATTTAATAATATACCTCTTGAAATTACACAATTTAAAAGAAAATCGGTAATAAAACTTAATTTAAAAGACTTTATGGAAAAAACTTTTTAAAAAATTATTTAGGTTTTAGTTAAATTAAGTTAATTTTGTTTGTAAATCACATGAGTTACGTTAACTATTTTTTATGTATTTTGTATTATATTTTATACATGTTTAAATAATTTGTTTTTATTTAAGATTAAGAAACCGGAAGATAAGACAATGCCTTAGCTGGATCTATACATTGTAATTGCATATATTTGAATAATAATAAAGTTGCTTCTGACATTGAAATTGAGCTGACTAATTGACACAGAAGTGTGAGCAATCTCGGCGCTGCAACGCTGGCCAAGAAGTATATTTCGCATTTCCCATGCTGTACCACATCAGCAGGTAGTTTCCTTGGGTTCGCCAAACCGCAGAGCGGCGGCAAAAATGTTTGTAAACAAAGTATTGGGAGGCCACGTTTCGACAGCGCCACAATAGGCCGTGCTCTTGGCTACATCTCTTAACGAGATTAACGACCGAAGGGCTTTTACTTACATGTCTCCATTCTGTACTTTTTTGAGGGCGCTGTAAAGCTGAACCACGCTAACTTCTGTGCACTGACGGCATTTTTTGTACTTTCAGTTAGGATTTATGTGTTATGTGGATGAGTGCTTCTTTTCTGTTGAGAGACTAGCGGAAGATAAACTCTAAAAGTAAACTACTAAATAAATTATTAAGATGATCAGTCGGCAAAAGGTTAGGTTAAATCGCGAATGGGTTTTAAGATAAATAGTGAGCGATGCAATCCAATTTAATCTGTATAGCTGGAGTGCTTTCTCTGACTCAAATTCGTAGCTTAGAGTACCGAAAGTACGCACATACTATTTTATATTTTCCACATAAAATTTTATAAAAATAATACGTCATAAACTTTGTGAAACTGCAAGACTCGTATGCATATTTTGTTCAACCTCGATACATAATAATTATCAATCAATTTAAAGCAATAAACATCATTAATTAGCTACTGAGTTAGGCTAACTAAATAATTAAAATGAGGCACAGGTATGTTGGGTCTTTTTTAAATTTATAATAAAATAATGATAATAAAAATATAAGCCCAATGTAACTGAGTTATGCCCTTACTAAGCTAGAATTTATTTGTGGCAGTTAAGTCATAAATTAGTTTCTGTGTTACGTTGAAAATAAATACCTTTTTTATATTCAATTCTAATTGAAGTATATATGCAGTAGTGCAGTATTGTAGTAGTGTATAAAAGGTTCATTATAATATGTATATTTTCCTAATAATATATTTTTATAAATATAAGATTATCAGCGAAGCATATAATTTTGATTAAAATAAAATTATAAATAATAACGCATTGATTTAATTAATTTACTATTCTATAGATTTTACCATTCTCTCGGTTCCTTATCAACCAATTTCTCTATTTTTTCCAAAATTCTAGTTGAAAATAAACTAAAAAATCGTTGGGTTAAAAAACTGGGTGTAGATAAAAAAAAATCAACATCGTTCTTTGGGACGCGACAGTATCGGTTAAATGGGAAATGTGATCTTTTATAACAGATGCGGAAAATAAATTTGTGTTTCTACTTGATTACATTATATTTAATCATCATGTACCAGGTTTTTGATCCTGCTTTGGTTCATGATTTATCAGTAGGAGCTTGAGCATGTAATGTTAGAAACCTATACATACGTTTGTCAGAATGATCGGCCGTCAATAATGTATTTTTAAAAATGTATTTTTACTATTAATTTATCCCTTTGATCTACGCCGTTTTGGAAGCATTTGGTAACAAAGGGCTCTAAAACTACCCTACAAATCAAAAATAGTCAAAATCCTAATTACAATGCTTGATATCATAAATCAGTTTTTAACTTCCTGGAATATCTTATTGTTGTGTGGGATGCAATTAGCATAGAAATTATAGGAGTAAATATTAATGTAAAACTACTGTGAAAAAAAGTATTACATATAATATGTATACTATTAATGTTGTAGGTATGCCTCCGATAATTTTATTTCTAAAGAGTTTTCCGCAAAATTTCACAATTTTTCATCTGTATGAAACTATGCTGGTTTATCTCTGTTGCTTAGCTAACAGATCTTGACCGTTCCCAAACGTCATTGCGTCAATGTCGATCGCAGTAATATATGTATTTATTTTTTTTGTTGGGACACTTAAGATAGCAACCGACGATCTACCAAGAAATGATGCCAACGCCGAAAGTCCCTTACCCAGCCTCCTGCTGAGTTTGGCCAAATTGACAATATTTGACATTAAAGATTTTTTTCTATTAATCTGCTGCTTTTTAATCCGAAAGGCAACCAAACTATGCCTGCGGTATTTGAGATCGTTCATTTTGAAATTCCGGAAAAATCACAGGTCGATGAATTCACACGACCTTAATATTTATTTATCTTTATTTAGGAAATAAAACAGTTACATAAAAGAAATCACACACAGTCGGTGTAAAACATTAAAAAGATAAAACAATGCAACCAACTTACAAGTATAAAATAAAACCAATTAAATATTTCCACCGAGTGAGTATAACAATTAGTGCTTAACCTAAAAAATCCAATATTAAGAGATGAGGAGAAAGGGAGGGAGAGGAAATTAGGAATATTATAAAAAGTTGCCCTTTTATTTTATATTTATTTACCTATTGAAATCTTTAACATTTGGTAATTGACAAACTTATTGGGTACAGAAAACGATTCATAACAAAATAAAAAAATATAAATAAGCGTTTGGTAATACTACAACGTTCGTTCACCGTCTTTTTTAAACAAACTTAAAAGTCTGTCCTAAAGAAGGTAGTTCGTTTGTGTGTACTTTTTTTAATTTGCCAATTGTAAGGATACATAAATTAACGCTAATTATAAGATAATATGAATTAAATGATAGCAATTATTCACAAGTAGCTAAAATAAACATTAGATTAAATTTATACATAAATAGATATAATAGATGCTGTTAGCATTTATACGGTAAGTTTTGTTTAAATAGCAAAAGAACTCGTAGCGGGTTACAATTTTTTAGTAGTGAGTTTTCTATTTTTCTCTTTAATAGATTCCGTTAAAAAAATGATTAAGTCGTTATGATGCGATTTGAGTGAAGCGTTTAATTAAAATGCGTCTAGAATATAATAAATTTGTAAGGAATCTTCATTTGAGTATATTATTTACTCAATAATATACAATCAAAACAGCAGCAAGTAAATTGTTAAAAAAAACAATTTTTCTTTATATTTTTTTTTTTACAAAATAATCAAGTAAATGTAATGATTTTGCAGCCCTGCTTTAAGGCTCGTTTAAATGTAAATATTCTGGTCATGTCGAGTGTTGGTATAAGGTAATTTATAGATACCTTGGTAATTAACTTCAAGTGACATTTATAGATAGGACTGGATAGTAAGAGTATTTATGTTCTCCACAACCAAAATCACCCCTATCAACCTTAGATTGTTTAGATTAGGATAATAACTCGATCATGTTTTTTTTTTATATTTTTGATGTATCTAATAAGGTGTCAAATTCTTTAATGATAAAGTTAGGTTATCATTAGTATTTAAAATGATTGCTTTGACCTAGGTCATGTACAATTATTTTGATCTCTACTTGACTAAGCTAATTTTGCTTGAGTCTAGGGGGAGATGGGGAGATGGTGGGCCGACAGTCCTACGCTCAGAGGTTAAGTAGGCAGGTTATTTTTAGTAACATATTTTAATAGGTTTTTTACGAATCTCTGACCTCTGTGATCGACACAGATAATTTTAGGTATCCTGTCTTTAATCAAAATCGTCTGTCTGGCCATATTGTCTTATTTTTAATCATAATGTACCTACTAAATACAAATGTATTTCGTAAATCGATTTGTTCCTCAAATAATACCCTTCACTTTTAATCCCTCGAACCCTTACCCCACCCCCGCCTGTACTCTACCTAATTAATTGACACTATTATATTAGATTAGGTATTATTTATTTTTTTTAAATTTGTCAAAATAATATAATTAAATGAAAAATTTTTGCTATTTACAAGAAATATTCAAGTTTTTTTATCGCAGTATATGTTAAGCTGATAAATATTGGACATATTAACTATGTAGTAAATTAAAGCAATATTTGCGTGTTACTTTACCACTACTAACATATGTAAATTAGTTATTTCTAAAAAATAAAAAAGAAGAAAATACGATATAAAGCAGCAATCTACCAAAATTATCATTTTAAAACGTGCTAAAATATTAGATTAGAATCAAAACACACAATCTGCAGCCATGTTAGAATTGCTTGCTACTGATATTAAATTATGATTAGTACCTACACCTCTGTGTTTTATTATGACGTCATTAACAACAGATTGGAAACAAAAACAACAATTTGCAAGACTCAGTTTCAAAAACAGGAATTTAAAAAATATAGATGGTATTACTCATTCTAGATGTAAATTGTTTTTATTAAATTGCTGCAACACAGATGTACTGCATATTACTGTTTTTGATTCTATACGACTCATTTGGGACATTTAATAAGAGTTTCGATTTTTAGGAAATACCTTAAGGATATTTTTTAGGACACGTAGTTAAATATTTCTTTCTGAAACATCAAAAATAGTTTGAACCCATATTCGTATCATCCAGGAGCTATATCTTAACAACCTGGTGATAGGAAATACACTCAAATAGTTGACACTTAAAAGAACACCTAACTCGTGAATTATTCCGCCCTTTGACCCGTAATTGACGCACGGCCATATTATCGCAGCCAGACCTCCATTACGCCCGCCGCCTCCGCGCGCAGGGCCGTAAAACCTTACGAGTCATTTAGGCTCGCCGTAAAACCCGGACGAACACACAAGCGGGCTACCAGCAGACCATCAAAGCCTGGAAACCCCCAGACCTGCCGGCAGCTGAATAAAGTCAACGTGGAGGCGGCTATAAAGTTTCTGCTTTATTTTATCTCCCCCTGAGGTGTATGTCGCAAGGCCGAGCTAAGGGGTTATTTGGATTAGGTTAACGCGGGCCGAGGGATTTCGATGCCTGATTCGATTTTGGTGAAGGGATTGACTATGGTCTCACCGACACACTCAAGACGCACAAGAACTGAGACATTGCAATAAATAAAGTAATTAATTTTTAGAAATTCAGAAAAGAATAAAAAAAATGTATATCATTACTTATCGATAAGCTTAATATTTATTTATTAAATTATAGAATTACTCACACCTCAAACAATATCTACAGCCTAGATACTGCGTCATAAAAAAAATGAAAAAATATGCATACATAATAATCACAAATACATGAAATATATATTTAAATGTATACAAACAAACATATATATTATTATATACTAATAAATTACATACTAAGTCATACTCATATAGGAAATAAACATTATATATAAAAATTACATACTAACATACTGATACATATTAATCTTAGATACTCAAATACTACTAAAACAACTACTTATTAATGCCAACAATAGATCTCTCATAATAACCTCTGCCTTGGAGAATTGGCTACTTTCTCAAAAGCTTTTTAAATTGATTTCCATTCGCAGTCTTTATTTTTGTGTCGTCAAAATCGCGAAAATTGGGTATTTTCCCAAGCAACATGGCAATATCAAAATCTTCAGCAGTAGCGTGAAAATTCATATTTTATTTTTGAAAATATATAGAGAAAACGAAGGCTTAAAATACACACAGCCATTCATCCTTACATTTCTACCGTACACTTTAACACGTACGTGTTCTAAAATATAGTTAAGTAACAACGTTTTAAATACTATTTTACATAGGCGTAAGCTTTTATTGGCCTTATTATTAACACTTTGGATTTAAAATTAAAATGTTACTATTTCGCTGTATGCTTACCTAAATAATATCGGTATGAATATGGTCAAAATGCTGTTTCCTTGTAGTAAATTTTAATTTTGTAAAAATACATCAGTTAACTATGATCGAGAACATGAAATGTGAAGAGATAGACAATTATTTAATATCATATACTCAAAAGTAGATTCCCCTAAACCCTCGTCTCTCACGCACTCCTTACCTGTTTCAATTGCCTAAATTTAATTCAAGCTACGCACAGAATGACGTGCTTAATACGTCCAAGTGTTCTGAACGTACAAGTATTATAAGTATGATAAAAAGTTCCAACGTATTGATTTATTCCATCTTAACCGTAACCAATTTATTAAAGCTGTCTGTGATATTGTTTAGAACTATATGCCAACTTTTCTTTCTGAAATCATGAAATACCTATATTACTTTGCGATGTGCGCTTGTCCCTCATCCTAAAATAATAACATTGCACTTTCTACTCTCCTACCTACACACTTCATTCAAACTCTCACTTATCTCACAATTCACACTTCTCTCGTACATTCATTTCATGACTGTATATTTATAACAATTACACAATAATAAGCTGTTAATCTTAGAATTACTTATTAGCGATATGTTAGGTATAACATTAACTGTAAATTTGATCAGGTTCTCTGTTTATAATTCTTCTTATAAATAAATATATAATTATTATTAAGAAGATGCCGTGTCGCCGAACTATTTATTATCTTTATTTTTTTTACTTTCAGGGGTGCAATCCAACAATTTAGTATGCCTAATCAAGCGTTTTTAGACCGATTTAGCATGCAAAACCGAACTAAATAGTTGGATTGCCTTCAAGAATTACCGCCCAGGATAAAGACGTCGCGATCGAGCCCGTCTCGGGCGGACGGCGCCGGTCCCGAAATCGGCGCACATAAAAAGTGTCACATAAGGAGGCGCCGTAAAGAAGAGTTGATCCGGCCGCTCGCGTGCGACGCGACGCCCGACCGCCGCCGAGCGTCGCGACGCGACGCGCCTTCGACGGCGCGCGCAGCGGCACCACCTCCGCGTCGTAAAAGAAACATTATCCCGGCCGCCATTTTGACAAGTTTAAATCGAGCTTATGACTGCCCGCCCTATCGCTGTCTGATACGAACGGAATCATTTCTTGAATTTCTATTTTTCTTCCTTTAACATTTACACCCTAATTTCATATAGCGGCCAACGCATTCACAAAACTTACAGTGTAGTTTTAAATCAATTCTGCAAATACTTTAAACATCACACTGAAGGGACCCTTAGCCTTTTAAATCGCTTTTCTCCCTCATCAAACCCCATATATAGACTTCCGAAATACGAGGATTATAAAGTCGCCCTTGCAAGTTCGCAAAACCACGTGTGCAGTATTTTTAAGGCGTTTGTTCTATTTTTTTTTTGTTTCATTTTATATAGAAAAATCATAGTTTTTATTTGTTTACTTCGTAGGTATAGTAAATCTAGTTATGTTTTGTTTCGTCGATATTAAAGGTTTTGAACAAAAAAATTGGTGTCTTTTATTCATTTACTGTTACGCATGTGCCTGAAAGACAGTAAGTGTTTTTAAACATAGGTACGTATTTATTTATTTTCTTATAATATATATTCTTATATTTTTGGTACAAAGGCGTTAGCTATAGGTACATTACTTATATTTTAACTTAGTATTAGGAAACCCGGAAGTATCATAGGCAGACTAGCACTTTTCTTGGCCAGCTCGTCTGCTTTTTCGATGCCATCAATGCCTGAGTGGCCTGGTACCCACATAAGTTTGACCCTGTTGCACACAGTTTAGCACCAGCTTTGACTTGAAAGCATTACAGTTGATGGCTTTCAGAGCTGCTTGGCTGACATACAAAATTATGAGAATTGCCACCGTCTTCACATATTCCAATTTCGATAGGCATTATTAACACGGAAGCGTCATACATCATCGTCAAACATATGTACACATCTAGATAGCATAACATAGCTTCGAGTCCATAAATCACGGGGTTTTTAATATCGCCTATATCTAAGGGCGTTAATAAAGGTTCCCCTCGAGTACGAATCGTCGACTGTATGAGAGAGCAGAGAGTGAATGGTGTTGTTTAACAATGCTACCTCACA
The DNA here is from genome assembly GCA_020383195.1 of Neomicropteryx cornuta. Lineage (NCBI taxonomy): Eukaryota > Metazoa > Arthropoda > Insecta > Lepidoptera > Micropterigidae > Neomicropteryx > Neomicropteryx cornuta. The sequence continues at coordinate 2,443,506 of JAHKQU010000030.1, forward strand.
ATTTAAAAAATGCACGTTGAGCACAGTCAATTATTATTTACCAATTTCAATTAATCATAGCGTTATTTACGAAAAGATTTAAGGGGTATTCACCCAACCATGCCATCATGTTAGGTGTGCTATATGCTATCTCAATAACACGGGCATTATCATAAATGACCATCGTGCATTTAAGACGAATGGCGACCGATTGTTAATAAAAAGGTATTAGCAAAATGGTCGAAATTTTGTAAATAAATATATCCTAATAAGGAGCTTATTATACTGTTTTTATTTATTTCTAAGTTAACGTTAGATTTGACAGTTGAGATAGCAATACATAGCACGAGCACGATAACAGATTCCGATTATTAGTTTTAGATAGATAGATTAGTTTTTTTTAGAAACAATGAAACATTTGGTATTTTAAATAGATGTGGATAATGGAAATATTTTTATGTATTACACACCGTGTTTCAGGACCACACTAAAAAAAAATACTAGCTAGTTGGCCCTATACGATGTCACTTTTTTTTTAAAACAATGTAAGTAAATCAAAATGTGACCAGCGTAGAGCTAAAATTATATTAAAATTAAAATTATAATAATAAATCCTCACTCACAGTAGACCTTCTTAAGTATTTGGTAAGGAAGGGCCTTGGAGCACCTGTATTTTTAACACAATATTTTCTAATGATTTAAAACAAAATAAAACATTTTTATCTAAATACAGTACCTATTACGATTAGGGAACGTTGTGTTTATTCAGTATCTCAAAATGGCAATGACTATTATTCCTATGTACACCATCCTAGTGATGTTATAAAACCTATGCGAACCTGTACTGACGTAAAAAAATCTTCTGAATATTTATTTATTTATGCATACATATACAGAACTTATGATAACAAGAAAATTTAAAATCTATTCAAACTAAGCCATGCTCGTACTAACCGCCGTAATATTAATAAAATTTGTTTTAAAGTACTTAATTTGTATTTTAAAACAAATTAAAGATGAATAATGAATATTTATTTATATACCATAAATTTAAATGATAAAATATTTATTAAACTTCTTGCCAGTTTTTTTTCCAACGTTATGTGATTTCAACGTCAACAGTAAATTAAACACAAGAATCTTCATATTAATAAATCTATGACATACATTCATTTAATTAACAGAAAGATGAAATATATTAATTTTAGACCTTCATATGTATATTTCGTTGTTTTGTAATAAATGACATTATTAAATGTACTATAATACATATAAAAATATCTTTCAAAAAGCGAAAACGTATAAATTATATTATTAGCTAATTTAAATTTACCAGTAAACCTCGATTAATTAATAATATTCAAATTTTGACCCTGAAATCAATATTCGATGTAAATAAAACTAAAATATATTATAAACTAGGGGTGATTAATGATCTGTGTCAGAGTAGTTTTTATAGGCACGTATTTTATTTGAGGTGCGAGCTGGCCGGGAGGGCTGTCAGTACCGCGCCGTGGGTTGTACTGCGGTGACATCTGTGCGCAGAAAGCTGAACCAACCCAATACGCTATACTTTTTTAAGAATTTTTATTTATCAACTGAAAGTTTATTTGTTTAAGAATACTTACGGATAGTAATATATTATACACATCATATTATATTAGTACACATTAAATATCAACCGTAGTTACCTTATATGTGTCATATTTCCCCACAAATGTCACAACGGCGACGTATTACAAGAACCATTTAATATTATCGCGTACAGTTTACTTTTTTTTTCTCAGAAGCTATTATGAATGTTGATATGCCGTCTTCACTAAGTACTTAAAACTGCAGGACACTTAGCTCGATTTATCGTTAGTCGTCTTGGGTCGCAGTGTATATAAAGGATAATTCTGCATCCTTGCAAAATCGTGCCACAGTATAGACAGCGCCTAATTATTATTTATAATATGTCCTCTGATAGTTTATAATTTACATCTTTTTTTTAATAAAAGGTTCAAAGATTAATTTAAATTTACAAAAAAGGGATTATATTAAATAATATTTATAGTCGTACCATTAAAACCTTAATCTAAATAATTGTAGACATATTTATAAAGGTTTACAAAGAATAGTAAAGGTAAGGTAAGGTTATGTAAAGGTAAGTAAAGACAAATTATTATAATTGTACTGTAGGTACCTAGATACCCACCTACCTACACATTGAAAGAAATACGAACACTATTTTAATGTAGATTATATATAGTTTTGTACTTTTGTATACATAAATACCCTCACTCAATGACGCGTGTTCAAAGTTAGATTCTAGTGTTAAATAAATATTTCATATATGAAAGAGTTATGTATTTAAAAAGTTACTTATTAATTGTATTAATATATTTCATTAATGTAAGTGTAATTAATTAATTAAAAGCACAATTAATTCGAGTATAGCGTAGCCTATAATTATTTATTACAATGAATCTATGCCAGCCGTAACGGCCTGGTGGTGCAGTGATATAAAAATCCCGCCGCCTTCAAAATCCAGAGGTCCCGGGTTCGAATCCTCAGTGGTTCAAATCCGGCCAGGTCATTTTACGCCGTTGAGAATATTCAACGGCGCTTTTCTCTGGTTAAGTAACGAGATGTACACAAAAAAAACACATTCAGTTATATTCAGACTTGCGAGATGTTGTTTGCCTGTAATGAACCGCCTCGCATCATGAAAACCATCATAAATAAGGCAGTCGGAACTACTGATTACTAAATATTAAACACCTGTAAATGTACAAATTTTGTGTTTTTAAAATGTAAGTAATCTGAATCATTAGATTGAATGAAGTTGAAAATAATAATTGAATGATTCATTTTAACACTCGATTTTTCATTCGGTAGGTAATATAAGAAAAACAGAGTTAAGCGGTCTCTGTGCTAGAATGTGTGTTCACAGAGTGCAGTGTGTTATTTGTAAGGAAACTACATTGCATTAATACGGTCTCAGTATGACCTGGACTGAACTAGCGTAAAAACACAACTTTTAACCTCGTCTATAATAACCTCGTTCCCATATTGGCTGCTTAATAAAACAAGGCAGGAATGTTAAAATCAACTTACATCAATTTTAACCTTACACATAAATCTGGACATATTATATTCTGTGTCTATTATATTGTGTGTATATTCATATTATATTATATGTATTTATATATTTTTAGTTTGTATACATTATGAAAATAAATATCTTTTGTAACAGCATGTATTCAAATGCATGCATTTTGTAGTAGCATGCATGTTATTCAAATCTGCTATAATTTCTAAGCATCTAATAGGAATATAACATTAACTCAATAAATAAATATAAATATATATATATATATAATAGGTAAACACCTTTAGTTTAACATATATAAAAGTTTGACAGTACTGACATTTGGAAAATACGAATGCTTTTTAATATTTTAAGGATTGAAATTTTTTGCAAATAAAATATATAGCCAGAATGTTCAAAGAAAAATTAATACCGAAAGCACAGATAGTTGCATCGCTTGAGGTAATGCACGCTGGTTTAAATACAGGCCTGTATTTTATGAAAGTCTTTCACTCTCACCTACCTATCTGTGCGTCAAGCAATACGGTCAAACTTTCATTAAAGTAGTGAATAAATGATTTAAAAATTAAACAATAATTATGAAAAAAAGTGTGAAAATGTAACGAATATGACGTATAATGAATGAGAAGTGAATGGTTTAATGGATATTTACAAGAATAACTTACGTTCAACGTAGTTTATATGAAAATGAATCGTTATGGCTAAAAAGAAAAGAAAAGTGTAAAATAAATGCACATTACTATATATATATATATGTGTGTGTATATATGATGATTGTTTTTTAATAGCGGCAAATCACCTGAAAAGATAAATGACACAATCTTTGACAATATTGAAAAATTTTTGAAAAAGTTTTTATTATTTGATAAAGTGCTGGATAGCATAATATTTATAAAGGTTCTAAAGAGGTCCTGTACTTGAGAGCCCAGGATGTCGGTTTAAACCCAGCGCTGAGTTTTATAAAAATGCATTTTTTACTCTCACCTCTTTAGTGTAAAATATTGTCAAATATTATGTAACCATCTAATTTGATGAAATAAGGAAAGGCTGAAATTTTAACAAAAAATATAAAAAATAATGGATTTGTGATTACGATCAAGGATGGTGGTGAAATGAGATAATATAAATGAAATGAAATAAATGTATATACTAGAGCACCTCCAAATAAAATACTGAGTGTATCGAATATTTATTTCTTCGATACAGGCATTACGCCTAATGAAATGATTATAATCGAACATGCTTGAACCTCTTTTCTATAGCTAATTATATTTAAAACTTTGAAATTTATATAAAAAAAGTGGGAATTATGTATGTACTTTGTTCGTACTGTATATGGATAAATAAATAAATAAAATAAACATCTGAAATATTTTGCTATAGATGTAAATAGACGCTGGTATTTATTTTCTTTTCTTTCGTGTACCGGCCAAGCACCGGCTAGTTCACAATGGCCGCTGGCTCTCGACTCCCGCCCCGCGATAAAAATAATATTGTCCCATTATGCCGGGGCGGCGAGTAGAGAGTAATTTTTATGTCCCATCCGCCTTTGAGTGATTTGGCCGAGAGCCATCGTCAATCTTGGCGGGGGAGCGCGCGACGCGGCGGTGCATTTCGGCACGGAGCGGGGGGGGGGGGGGGGAACTCGCCATGTGGTGCGGACCCCTGACCGGCACATTACACGCGTTTCACACCATTATATTTCATCGGGGTTAAAGGGCCATTCTACACATACTTTATCTTCGTCGTATTTTCACCTTTTTCCTATTATTACGAACATTACGTTTTGAGTTTTAAATTATTTATTTTCTTTTCGAGTAACTTTTAAAGTTAATGATAGTTTAAATAGGGATGAAGATCTCTCATTAACGTGTGGTAAGGATAAGGCGATGATACAGATAGAGTTCATCAGGGTCACAAAGTACTTTATTGAGTATCACACACTTATCCTAACCAATTTATGACTGCAAATAGAAATTAATATATGACCGTTAATATCTTCGTCTCGATACAAAGTAATGGCTTGTATGTTAGTTTGACTGCCTAGGAACGGGCGTAGTAGATCATGAAAACAAAACGTAAGAAAGGATTTTATAACTCGTCTCAGGATGGTCTGATTTGACGTCACAACGTGCGAAATACAACTTAGCATTTCTCCAAACAAAGCAAATGCTTGTGACTTTCAATTGGGAATTTGCAAACAAATTAAGTCTAGTCGCCTATGACGTCAATAGAAAACGTGTAGTTAAACTGGGCATAATAAATTAATATCTGGCAATTTGACAGGTGTGCAAAATGCATTTAACCATACGTAAATCATTCATAATCATTGAAATCTAAATGACTAAAATCAAGAAACTTTTCGTTACTTAAAATTGACTGCTTATAGTACACTGAAATATACGAACCAGTATTAGTTAATAAAAATATTAGCCAAATTTGAATATGCTAGTACCTACTTTTTTAACGTTATATTTTTTTTTTTTTGCTCAATCGATGCAGTTTTATCAGTTTAACTTAAAAGTCATCCTGATAATTTCAAAAGACAAAAATCACAATTAGAAAATGTACACATAGTTTGATCGTATCTATTACAAATAAACAAGCTATTAGCGAGTAAATGCATGAACCAATTTTGAAGCAAAAGGCAGTATTATTTAGTTACTGCTAGATTTTTATTCGTTTATTTGAAAGATTTGGTAATAAAAAATAAATAAATGGAAACGATTATGTCCTATGCAGTGTGCATATTCTGAACTCTTCTAGAAACAGCACATCGGGTTGGCTTTACAAGCTAAGTAAATGTAATTAATATTTCAAAATATATTTCAAACTTCAGCTTTAGCCTAGTTGCATACGAAATGTTGTATAAAACTCTACTTTAACAAACGGTTGCGACCAGTTGCATGATTTTACTTGTTTTTTTGCACATTTTTTCACTAATACTGGTGCACTCTTTTTATTTGGTACGAAAGTATGTAGGGTAGAAGCAGACTATTTAATACATAGAAAAGTTTTATTTTCGTTTTTAAGATTTTGATGGGTATTCTTCACCTAATGAATTTTTTTCATAAGTAATATGAAACTGCACCGGTTAACTCCTAGGTTTTTGTTCAAAATCCTTAATTGTGGTTTTTTCTAACCCTGTAAATAAGACCCAATCTCTACACAATTCAAATTCGAATCCTGTTTTAGTTTTGACGTTCATTTAACTTGCACATTTAATTTATGAGTGTAAAAAAAGTTATTTTGAATATAACATTTTAAATAATTATGGAAAAGTAGGTAGACTATGACCCTTGATGTCCGTTGCTTGCTAACAAGATTGATATACTAAAAAGAACAATTATTACAGGATATAATGCATATATGTGCTCCAGAAACATACTTCGAACAAAAAAAACTTTCAGTTAACGCGATCATAACATTTTGCCAACGCCAAAAGCAAACATTTGAAAAGTGCCATTACAACAAAGAATCGCATACTTTCTATAGAGGCGAAGACGCCATTTTTCATCGACGTCGATAATTATTGATTTATGTGGCGTAAATTCTGACAGAAAACAAGACGTTAAAGTCAACCTTTAGATGCACATCAAAAGCCCACGACAATTCATTCAACAATTCAATCCATAATCTATGGTGTGACGTCTTCGACGTAGTGTTGCGCTTACATCGATAATATTTTCGAGTTGGATATTTGTTGAAGTTTCGATGGTTTGCTACTGTTTTGTAACACTGTATAACACTAAATATATTTTCTTTTAGTGTTTAAAAGAAAATATTTCTGTCTGCTGTATTTTTTTGAATAGATCCGTCATACTATGGCCTGGCCATCAGACTTAATGCTTAGACGTTTTTGGTGAATCATCTTGCGCTGTTAATAGGTATCTGCGAAGTAAAAAGTTTATAAACATTTCTTGTTTCGATATCTACCTATCATTGAAATTTGGGAAATCTTTTGAATTATCTATGGATTTCAAAAAATCTTATAAACTAAGACCTTCGTTTATTTGGAATACGTAAAAAATAATATTTAGATGTAAAACCTTGGAAGAAATTCAATGAATAGGGATTGATCATATAACATCAATTTTAATCCTTTCATTGACCCATTAAAAATAATGCAGACTGACCTGCTGCTGAAAAAAGATGGAAAACGGTAAACCTTAATAACATATAACCTAGATAATAAAAAATACTATGAATATGAATAACGAATAGGTAAGTATTAAGTACATAATTATTTGTTTCCTAAATATTTTACTTAAGTATATTTATTAAATATATTATGTATCTCCCTCCTGTCTATTTCATGGTTTATGTTCTATAATTAAGCTAAAAAATATGTATTTATGATACCATGCTATTATGCTTAGCGCGTAGGTACGCTTAAAAAGCAATTTATATAAAAAAAAAGTCTTCATTAAAGCGCGCGTTCTCCAGTTTAGTAGAAATTTGCATTTTGCATGTTAATTTATTGTTTGGAATATGCTTATCAATAAATAAAGTACTTTTCATCAGACTATGACAGTTATTTTATTTATTAACGAGTCATTATATTTATTTTCAAATTAATTTACATACTTTTGAAAAGTGCTCGACGTTCTTGTTTAACATATGCCCTCCCTATTTCTAACACAAAACAAGAATGGCTTTGGAGGTTATGAAAAATGACATCGCATTCCCGCTGCCATTGTCGAATTCGCCATACTTTTTTCGTTTGAATTTCAAACGCCGCCGTTGGATGCGCGGTCTTATGGCCAGATCGAGCCATTTAACGCGGCCGGGTAAATATTTGGATTTCCTCGCACCTGAGGAATTATCATTTGAAGGGACTTTAAGGGACTTCGCAGGGCCCTCGGGCGCACACGCCTCCGCAACGCCGACACAATGCGTTTATTTGGAATCGAAACGCTCGACCATAGAGAAACGCGATCCCATGCACGACACAATGTCTATGGTCTTCGGACGCCCACAAAAACGAGTTTTCACTTTCAAAGGTTGTGTAATATTGATTTATATCATAGCAATCGGAATCTGCAGACAACAAAAACTCATAATCATAATAATACACGAATCCAAAGAACATTTAACCAAATTAAAACTATATATTTTTTAGCACATACTATTAAATTATAACCAGAAGAAGCACTCATAAAAAGCAAGTTATTTTAAATGTCTTTTTAATAATTCCTCCTTCAGAAACAAACATAATTATTTTTCTCTGTAAATATTAAACAAATTTGAATATATCGTTCATTAAATCACGCAATTTTTATCAAGTACTAAAATAATATAAAACAACGAAAACATATTTTTTTATTATAAGTTCTATAAAAAAATCTTGCTTTAGAGAATTTGTTTTGTGTACGAGAAACTATGAACTTTTTAATGTGTTTTTTTTTTGCGATTATCAAACATATTTTTAGGGCGAAGTTTCATATGTTTTCAGCCAAATTTAATTATCACCCGTAAAGATCTGAAAACACACTTAATTATAGAATTTTAGGCTACAAGCGCAAAAAAAAATTTTTTATACTTTTTTTTTATAAAATTTGCCTAAAACGATCAAATATGATTAATTTTATTGGGAACGAAATAATATTTAAACATTGAATTTGAAAATATATATTTTTTTGTATATTTAAATCCTCAAGATCTATTGAATAATCGTGTAAGTTTAAAATTGCAATTTTCTTAAAATAATAACCTAGATAAAATATTTTTGTTATAAAAATCCATTCATTTTTTGAATTATACATCCGAGCTCTGCCGCTGCGTACAAAAGTGCGATATTTTAAAACGTGTATGCTCAGGCCGACCATTTAAATCTGACAAACGATGTATATTTTTACGCTTTACTTCATAGGTAATAGTTTAATTAATGGTTGGCACAGGCAATCCATTGCCTGTGCCAACCATGCTTTTAATATACAAGTGCAGCGTTTATGGAACAACGGAGCACGAATGAGCACCAACGGAAACAACGATGTTTCGAACCAATGAACGGTTGAACGTTGAACCGAATCAACGAACGATTTAGAATATAATTACCTACGCCGCACCAGCTTGGAAACACCTCACGTCAGCCACCAATCAAGCGGCTTTGGAAGCGGTCCAGAGCGTTGGTCTGCGAACGATAACGGGCGCTCCTCAGAAACGAAACCTTAAGGCGTGACCTTAAGGTGGATACGGTTGACAAGTTCGTCAGAACGCTCGCCCGGAGTATGTTTGAAAGGGCCGACCATTCTGATCAGCCGCATCTTCGGAATCTGGCCCCGCTGCATGCTAGACCCCCGGTGTCAGGAAGGCGCATCCTCGCGCCCAGATTGTCACTCTGGATCCCTGACGTTCTCTGCTCCTCCTCTCTCTACTTTGGCTACTCCTGTTTTTATATCTCTCCTCTTTTATATGTATATATCTATTTATAACCGTCCTAGGTTAGCATATGCCACGATTTAACCCCTGTTTAAATCGTGTTTACACCATTGAAACATGTTTAAAGTGAGGCACTACCAATTTAGCGTAATAATAAAATAACGCTTTAAGTTCAAAATGTGCATCATTCCAATCCGGACGTTTCCGAACTGTTTTTATTACATTTGAAATTCATTTTTATCATGATTGGGAAACATTTATCTATTCTAATAGAAGCTGACCCCTGAACTTCGTACCTCAATAAATGTGTTAATTTATTAGCTGGATTAAATTCAGTTTTTTATTAAGAATACTCAAAATGTTTTTTTTTTTTTTAATTGAGAAATCAGGTTGGCCGATGAGTACAAGTCTATAACCTTCCTAACTAGGTAAGAGTTACCTGTTCCATGGAAGGTTATATATGAAGTGTTACAGTGCATACAATAGACTAGCGCAAAACCCTGAAAAATATAAAAAATATAAAAAAATACCTAAGGCACAAATATACACACTGATATACACACCCACACACACACACACACAAATAAATACAATTTTCTACTCAATATAATATATGAGAAAATAAAATGAAACAATTAAAAAAAAATAACTAATAAATAAACAAATAAATGAAATGAATAAATAATTATTAAATATATAGGTAAATAAATATTCGATATAAATAAATAAATATTCAATATAAAAATAGTGTTATACTACATATTGTATAGAAACATATCTTATATATAGTGAAGTATATATATATTTGTATAATTGAGTTATTATTATTAAGTTATATGACTTATATTTGATGATTGTCTTTTAATAGCGGCAAATCGCCTGAAAAGATAAATGACATAATCTTTGACGATATTGAAAAATTTTGAAAAAGTTTTTAATTATTTCATAAAGTGCTGGATAGCATAATATTTATAAAGGTTCTAAAGAGGTCCTGTACTTAAAGGATGTCGGTTTAAACCCAGCGCTGAGTTTTATAAAAATGCATTTTTAACTCTTTAGTGTGAAATATTGACAAATATTATGTAACCATCTAATTAGATGAAATAAGGAAAGAATGATATTTTAACAAAAAATATAAAAATAATGGATTTGTGATTACGATGAAGGATGGTGGTGAAATGAGATGATTTTATGAGTGATTTATGTATGAAGTTGATGAAAAAATTAAAAATAATGGAAATGTAAAAGTGTAAAATGAAAGCACATGATATTTGTGCGTATTATTTATATAATTGAGTTGTAAAGTTATTTGACTTATATTTGATGATTGTATATATATATTATATATATATATATATATATACATTGGGCATAAACATATTGGTATGACATATCTAGGTAAGCATATATATATTATTTTTTTTTAAACATTCTATGTAACTAAAATAATGTACAGATATTTTTTACTTAGTAGCTATAACTCGCTTAAATTACAGTATTATTAAATTTTATCTAACCACTATTTCTGAACAATTAAGTTCAATAATTGTACTAAAATCAAAATAAATTACACAATGAAGCAATTATCGAAGTGAACGTCTTCGAAGGCAACTAACTTACCGTTAGAAAATAGAATTCCACAGAATAGAAAGACTTTCCATACGAAATGTATGAGAAAATTAATTTTCTTTATTATTTTTTCCGATGTTTTAAGATGAAGATGTTTTTCTCTTTAAAAACACCACAAATATAAATTAACTGTTTCCTAATAATTATTACTAAGCAGTATTTTATATCAATAAAGAGACGTTATTGTTATTATATATATTTAGAAAAAAATATAGTTAGAAAATATGCGCTCCATAAATAACGTGTCCTTTCTTCACTTTTGACTTAAGCTTTGTTATCAGTCAATCCTTTAAGATTTAGTGCAGGTGGGCTGGGCTCTTAAGAGTTCATCCTAAAAACTATCCGAATCGTCAACAATCGTCCTTACAAAATTGAACAAAGACATCTCGAGTCGTATCAACTTGAATCGTCGTTAATCGAGGTCTTCAGCTGTTTACGAAAAGATGACATTGAGTTAAATTCTTAAATAAACACAATAAATGCATTCCATTGTCGGCGCGAAGCATGTTTTTACCTCATGTTTTTCGCTAAAAAAATGTCCTTCGGATAAGATGTATTGGATTTTCTTATACCGGGTAAATAAAATGTTTCGGAAATTAAATCATTTTTAAGCGACGCGACTTTTTTGTTGTATTTATTTCAATCAGGCATACTTTCAAGTAGATTACAAAAAATACTCTAATCTGAAATGACGCAAACTCAAAACTTAATACCATAAATAAACACTCGTAAACGTATGAGTGAAATATACCAATGTATAAATTAAATGCTTAAAATAAAACTTGCCTTTACCTCACACGCACACTAGCACCCATTCATTTTAAATAAATATATAGATACACGGTTATGATGAAGTGATGTAATTTGCGCATAAAATTCTAAATGAAATTTATTTAAAAATCGATATTTTGTATTTATTTAGTAGACTACTATCCGAAAGGGTAGGGTATAAATAGCTTATAAATAATTATTATATTAGGACATTGAAATTTATTCTTAAAAAGAGAAGGAAATTTTTAGTGCTATATACTTATCGATAAATAAATAAATAATAAATAATATTAATAAACTAGAGGCAGTCCAAATAAGGGTAAGTGCCTTCAGGCGATTCGTTCAATTCGATCGTATACAAGATGTTTTAAATTTAGGGCACTTTCTTTAGGGGGTTGATCTGTGTCAATAACTAAACTGGTCTCACGAAAATAAAGTTATTACGTCGAAAAAATAAATTTTCATACTAAAATAATTATATTATAAAAACTGTTTTTCTTCGACGTGCTTCGCGAGCATTAAAACGATTTCTATTTAATTTTTGAAGTTGTTTTTCTGATTATTGTTTGATTGTCGATTTAGATCAACATCCTAAAAGGAGTGCCTTAAATTTAAAAACAACCTGTATAATTAACGAGCTTGCTTGGTTTGAAATTAGCTCTGATCTCTTCAATTTAACTTATTTATTTATTTTTTTTTTATTGATTTTTGTTTTTACATATTTCTTATATGATGACATATCCATACCTAACTGGACATACGCTACTACTGAGTGTACTATAGTTATAACACGGTATAGGAAGAAGAATTTATTTATTTACACACTATAATTAAAGTAAAAACAAATTGAACTACCAAAATAAAAACAAACAACATTAAAAACAAAAAACAATAACATGAAACATACTATGCTAAAAAATTAAAATAATGCCTCCAACATTAATGCCTGCATTAAAACAAATAAATAATTAACAATAAACATTAACAAATAAATAATTCACGCCGATCCTACAACGGCGTAATAGAAAGCATCTTTTTAATCCTAGTGGGCGAACAGACAAAGATCAATCTCCGCGGAAATGGAATTTAATAATTCGACTGCTCTCCCAATTGGACTGTCGGGTTCAATTCTATTTTCCTCGACCCATTCGTGAATGGAATGTACAAAAAGATTTATGTCAATACCAACAATATCACAGTAATTATGTCTAAAATATTGTTTATAACTAATTTTAATATTTATAATAAATAATTGAACTACCGCGTATTTTGAGTAGTCATCTCGCTGTCAACTAATGGTGAAATCATTGACGCGGAAAATATGCTTGAGATTTTTTTACGCTCTCCATACTTAACCTCAATTCAGTGGCTCCCTTTTCCCTTGTAACTGTGTTTACCTTTCGGATATAAAGGGGTTTATTATGCCCTTTATGGGCCCAGGCCTACCTACCTCCATAAATCCGGTCCATTTGTCGGAGCTCACGGCACGGGCTCCGAGTCTATGAATAAGCTCGCGGGATTTCAGCGCTTCGCGGCTGCCAGGCGTCATATCGTAACTCCGTTTAGGAGCCAATTCCAATCAATTAGCCACCGGCTATTAACAAAACCAATTCCCTAAATAGTTCATAAAACCAGAAATAAGCGATAATAGCGCTTACAATGAAAAAAAAATAAGGTAATGGCAGCAATCATTTTTGTTGGAGTTACACGTCGATTATTGTTAAACTTACGAGTACCATATTTGTCACTGTAAATACTATAATTTTGGTTGCCCGTAACATAACATCTAGCCGTCGCTACAATAATATTTGCAAACTTCACGATCAGCTATTCAGTCGCACCGCCATTTTGATTAGAATAACGGCAAAATAAAATGGTTGCTTCTACCAAATTTTCAGGTTTTCAGGTAATATTTCTTACTGCGGGTGCAATTTTTTAAACATCCAAACGTTTTGCTGAAATATGTTTTTCAGTGCAGTCTAAGTTTTGCGTGATATATTAAATTCATTAACCCCCTGTTTAGATATGCTGGGTCATATAAGAAATTAAAAAAAAAACTATAAGCAATACTTAAGAAACATGCTAATGAAATTATTTGGGTAGATACTGGTAAGCTCAAACCCAATAGTATAGGTAATTAACTAGTTTTTAATGAAAGATTAAGGTGCAGTGATTTTCCTCTGAACATGAATCAATGCCGAGTTTGAAAGACATGAGTTCAGTCCGCAGTCCGCAGTCGCACACACGCAGGGCCCGCATTCAGGGCCCCACCGCGGAACTTGGCTTTGCCTGCGGCCTCAACAAGCCCATGAATAAATGCCCGCGTCTTCATAATGCCCTTTTTTATGAATTCATCTTCGCGTCAATCCGTTGGCCCCTCGCTGATAGACCAAGCTAAGCTCATCGGATAAATCTTCCTCGAGCATAGAACGTTTCGAAGCCATTACACTAGTTCCATGTTTGATGTATCCAACCCTTACATTTTCAATGGCCGTTTATAACCAACAAACTCCTGCAAATTAAATATGTGTGATAAATATACAGGTGCCCCAAGACCTCTCCCGATGACTTAAGGAGGTGTTTATGTTTCCTATTACGAGTAAGGAGTTATATGAAAAAAACATATTTATTAATTTTATTAAAGTGTGTAGAGGTGTGCGCTAGTGTGTAGAGGTCATTGACCTGCGACGCAGCTGGCGGTGTATGAAACGGTTTGTTATAATCGCGTAAATTTATTTTTATCGAGAACGGTGTAGGGTACTTTTATTATAAGTTTTAGAGAGTCGCGTATATTCAATGTTCAATTTCGGCAACAAACTAAACTCTGTATTCGACCGTCAATTGTAAAGCGAACTCAGTTTATGTGAATCACAGCGCAAATAGGGTTTTTGTTCGAACAGAACAAACCCCTTTTTTATCCTCTGAATGGTTTCATTTCACCATTCAACCCACCGCGCCAACCTCCCACCCCCCCCCCCACCCTCAGACCGGTCGTCACAACGAATAAAGACGTCACACCACGTCAAGGCTATCATGTTTTCTAAAGGGCTATTTTTGTGCGACAATTATTGATCCTATTGTATAAAAGAATGATCACGAAAATATGTTTATATTCTTCATTTTTATTTATAGTATTTATTTTATTTATTTGTTGAAAATATAATATTACAACTCTCTTACAACAAGCGACTGTACGTTGTACAGGTATTTCCTGCCTTCCTATAACTGGACGAATCTGTACAGGAAGCAGTTTGGGTTTGTTTGCTTAACGCGCCACTTCCGTCATCTGAACGATGCTATAATAACAACTGAAAATTATATAAATATAATGTAAGATAAATACAGCAAATCAATAAACAATACATACATATACATTTTATATTTCCATTACATAAAAATAAAACCAGTATTTATATAAAATTGAGTAAAACACAAATATATATACTAAATGATGTAACCCCTTTCACAGCACTCGTAAACCTTTTCGATTTATATTAATTTCAATTCATTTAGACCTTTTTTCCTACGGTTGGCATTAGATAACCATTGGATATTTAATCATAAAAAAAATATATTTAAATACCTTGATCTTCAACAAAGTAGGCAGATTTTAAAAAATCAATTGTATTTCTGAGAAATTTAATAAATGCTAAACTACTAATAGATCTTTTTTAGTTGAATTGCTCTCTTATAGAAGGCATTAGAGTCTTAGGAAAAATAGTGAGCGTAAGGAAATGAAGGGTCTAAAACTCCAGTCAATATGCTTCGCCTTAACAACACATATTATAATAAATATTTTATAAATTATATTTATAAATTCAGTGGTAACGTAATTCGAAGACAATACTAATTTTAGTGGTCATATTTCGTTCAATCAGTTACAAGACAATATTTCCATAGGCCTACCTAACAAGGCATTGACCGTCCTTAGATCAGGCAATCAGGCATCGTTACAATAGTGCGAAGGCTTGTTTGCAGTCGCAAAGACGTTGATCCTCTCGAGGAGATCTTGTTTGATCCCGCTCCGTACGTAAAACGCGCGGACCACGGGTTGCCGCCTGTTGTTGACCGAACGGAATCAAAAGTCAAAACCGCCACGCTTTTAAATATTAATAGAAATGCAGTAAGACAATGACGTGTTTAGTCGCATACGGCACCTGGCGTACACAGCAATGACGAGCTATCTCGTCGGCACTGTGTTGAGACTGATCCGCCACTGCATTTGCAGTCGAAATGCAGTGCTGACAACTGCACGTGCAGTTATGACGACTGCATGCAATGCAAAAAGCAGGCAATAGCTCAATCTGCTGCGCGCATTGACAATTCAACTGTTTATATAATATGAAGAGCATTTGGCAATAGCAGTTAAAGATTTAAAGATACAGTTTTTGTTAAGTTGAGATACTATTACTTACCTACTTAAGAATATAATGTTTGATTATTTGTATGTTTATTTATTCCCATTACAGTATCATTTACTATTATACGTTCTTATTTGTTTTATATATATTTACTTACTTTTAATTATTGAATATTTAAAAAAAAATATATGGTGTTAAGAGGCTTGGCAATGGCAGCACGTTTCGCGCTGACCACTGTCTCTAGCACAATAACCTATACTATACAATATTAAATAATTTAAATTCCACACATACTTGGTTTATCTGGTTTGGTTTGGTCTGCAAATATAAATTTGATATTTAATTTTACCGCTGTTAGAGGCTGACATTTTATCGTTTGAACTTCAAATGCATTGTCCAAAATTTACTTTAAAAAATATTCTAATAAGTAGATATAACATCTCAACATAATAAAAAGAATAGATACATAAGTGGTATCATTTGTTTGAAGACAATAACATATTAAGCTTTGTGGTACTGCATGGTATGTAGTCATTACTTTAATTTAAGCATACGAAAGCTCATGCTTATACAGAAAAAAGCTAAATCAAAAAAATATATTTTATGGTTTAAGGCCGACAGGTTTTCCTAAGATCGAGTGTTTATTGTAAGAAATGCAAAACAAATTCCTGGAAATAATAATGCATCGTCATTTTTGTATAGTATATTTATCAAAAATTAAATATAATAATAATTTTAAATTTGCCTTAGATCGTTAAAATAAATTATCACAAAAAATGTAAACAATTTTAAACTAAACAAAGCCATCTGTTAGAAAAAAGCTGATTCAGTTGTAAATACTCAACATGTACAATCTATAGAAGAATAGCTGACCTAATGCAGCGAGAGAGTTCAATGTAGAATTGGTAGATAGCAATCCGTATTGTGACATTAGTTTATTCTAATATGATAAAAGTCGTGTTAATATTAAAAATAAATAAAAATCGACAGATAGTTTATTTTTAAAATAATTTTATAAAAGTATGTTATTGTGTTCAAAAATGATTAATTATAATGATTAATGGTTATATTTTAAATGAATTAGTTTTATTGTGTTATTAAGTATAATACAACATTATTATTATATAATTATTAAATTAATTGAAAGTAATTTTACATGAACTGCCCTGTCTTCAATTCCACATAATATATTGATGTCAATTGATATTTATAGGTGGCAATAGTGGTATTTTACCATATTACTTAATACCATATTATTAATATTTTTTTTTTTACATGTAAAAAAACATTTTTTTAGATGTTTTTTTTATTTTTTATTGTTTTTACATGTATAATATGATCTTGATCCGTCCCCTCCCATATCCCTATCCTTTTCACACCACACTGTGCGTTTCTATCGCCTAATGTGCTCCTGGTTAAATTAAATGTATTTTTATACACTGTAAAATATTTAACATAATTATATATTTAATATAATTTTCTATTTTATATATTTTCTGGTATACGTACATTTTAATTATTACCCAAAATATAATATATTATTTTAGTCTCGTTTTTTATACAAGTTCATTTAATGTAAAATCAAATATATCTAAATTGAATATAAAATGATTAGGCACCTACTATCTTATTTATAACAGTTATCCAGATAGAGAGGTAGTAACTTCCATTTTATTTAAATATCTAAAAATTAATAAATCTAATTACTTACTATTATTTTTTTAAAAAGAGTATGTTTTACATACACCGTGTTCCAAGACCGCAAAAAAACCAGCTCATTGGCCCTGTGACATTAAAAATATTGTATTGATAATCGCAAAAACTCTGAAAACCGATACAAACGACATCGAAAATATTTATTGAGTTAATAATAAAGTGAATAAATCGCGTCCGCTAATTGTAGTCCAGTTCAAATCTCAGTCTTCTAGAAATTTTTGGCTGGAAAACCGCAAGAAAGTGGTGACAAATTACGATATTTTTCGCAATAAAAATTCAACAAAAATTTATATTAACGAACATCTAACAACACCTTTTATGAAACAACTCCTGTGTAAAACAAAAACCGCTGCTAAGGATTACCGATATATTTGGATCAAGAGAGGGTTACTTTTTGTGAAAAAGAGTGATCAGTGCAAAAATCCAATAATAATTAAGTGTGGAAAAGATATTGAAACCTCAAGTAAAGTTTTTAAAAACAGTTATTTTGCATCTCTAATTATTATTAAACATTAACTTTTTAAATTAACAGCAACAAATGAACATTTTAAATCATGATAATATAATAAATACTTCTCATCAAAATCTAGAACATTGGTATAAGCAAATAAAATATAATAATAACAAAATAACCGGTTTCACTAAAAAAATATTTTGATATATTCACATTGGAAGCGCAGCCGCAATCAAAAGCGCCGATTTCATAATCCTATCAGAAATAAACACGAGTTTATTCACATTAAAATAGCATTGGAAAACAAGAAAAACCTTCATATCATAGCGGGGTACAGACCTCCATTGCACTCCACGCCACATGCGTATATTCAAGAACTCGCAAAAATTATTAAAGAAATACCTTCGTCACACTATATTGTATTGTGCGGAGACCAAAAGCTGCTCAATAAAGATGACAGCCAGCCACGGGCTGCGTTCCTGCCTCAACATAGCGACGCGGGAAGAAATCAGGAACGGAAAACTAAGTTCTACGTGCATAGATCACATCTTCTCACAGGAGCCGTCATAATATTAAAGATCTCGGAGCATTACGCAGTTGCGCTCGCCATACGCGCGGGGAGGGAAGCGACACCGCATGCTGCCGCCTGCACGAAAACTGTCCTCGATGATGATAAAATAATCGAAGAGCTGAAGAAAATGGACGTGACACAGTTCTTCGGCACCAACACTTGCCCTGATATAATTTACAATAAATTCCTTGATAAAATTCATACGATATATGATAAATATAGCACACAAAAAATCATAACCAATAATATACAAAACTTTCGCAAAGCCTGGACGACAAATTACATATAAAAATTAGTTAAAATTCGCGATAAATTATTTAAAACTTGGAAACACGCTCCTAATAATATTCAGCACAAAAATAACTACCGAAATGCCCGCAATAAAGCAAATTTAGAAATTAGACACGCCAAACGAGAATATTGTCTTAACAAACTAAAATCTGCAAACGGTGACTTAAAAAAAATATGGCAATGTATAAATAATATTTTAGGACGAAGTTTTACAAATCTAGATGATAATATCATAAAACACATGAAAGGGAAATTACAAACGGATTTGCAAATACTTTCGTCGATGATATCGCCCGCACGCGACATGTTTATTTATTTATTTATTTATTAACAGGTAAGCATACAGCGTAACAATATTATATACATTTTTTCAAAGGGTTAATTATAATTCTGGCATAGTTTGCATTGCGCCATGTTTGTCAACAAAAACTATTATCAACAAACGTTCCCCCGCGACCCCCGCTTCACGCAAGTTACCTTCTCTAATCAGTCGGGCGCCCCGCAGAGTACCTACCGAATGCGACTAAGGAAGCCATTTTAAAAATAATCGATTCACTCGATATTAACAAAGCGGTAGGATTCGATCGTGTTAGGCCAATCGACGTGGCCGGCTGTGAAGATAAGTTTAGTGTATTTATTTCTGAGCTGATTAATTTATCGATCTCGACGGGAACATTCCCGAGTGCATTAAAAATCGCTATCGTGAGACCAATTTATAAAAATAAAGAACATAACCTATTTTGCAATTATCGCCCAATATCAATTTCATCTTGTGTTGAGAATACTATTGAGCGGTACGACGGCGAAATCATAAATAAATATATTGCGAAATATGACGTAATAAATGATTATCAATTTGGATTTTTACAAAATAAAAATACTATAAAGTTACTATCGGAAGTGGCTGATAAAATTAATTGCGATTTAAACGATAAGCGTTATGTTTTATTACTCCTAATTAATTTTCAAAAAGCATTCGATACTTTTTCTTATGACGAAATATTAAAGTCGCTTGAAGACGCGGGTATTAGAGGCAAACTTAATAAATGGTTTTCTAACTATTTATGCGATAGAAAAATGGCCGTAAAGATTAAAAACACGATTAGTGGTATGAAAAACATGATTACCGGCGCTCCTCAGGGAGCAAATTTTTCTCCGACCATGTTTATCACATATTGTAACGACCTTCCGAGGGTCATAAGCCATTCTGAGAGTTATCTGTACGCAGATGATACGTCCTTATTTATATCAGGTAACGAAATAATTGTAGCAACTCAAAAATTACATGACTTTGACAACTTACAAAGATGGGCTCACGACAAGGGACTTACTCTGAATACGAGTAAAACTAAACTTATTTGTATATCTTCACCAAGATCCTTAAATAAAAAATATTGTTAGAAAAATTTTATCACCTAAAAATACATTTTAAATATGACACTCTAATATTGATATATAAATAAATCACTTGTTGATCCGGTTGTGGCTTATGCTCTCAGCACGTATGGTAGGTCATTCAAGTCCTATCTTGAGAAGATAAAAAATCTACAACATAGAATACTTAAGGTAATTGTGGCGAAATATATAAAAGCTAGATTTAAAAATAATAACAATGGTTTATTCCATAATTCTAAGGTCCTAAATATCTTTCAAATGTTTAATTATCAAATTATTATCGATCACATAAAAAACTGTAAATTGAATCAACAGTTATTTCAGAACCGGAACATAACTCGTCAAAAACAAAATAAAACTTTGGTAATACAAAAGTACAATAATTCATACGGCGAAAGATCATTAAAAATTATTATAGCACGCCTGTTTAACAAAATGCCAAAGCATTTGAAAGAGGTAACCAAAATCAATAAACATTATAAAATCTCTCTCAAAGATTACCTATACACGCTGTGACTGATTGATTAATTAATATAATGTTTTTATAGTGATTGTGTTATACTTGTGTTAATGTTATGTTGTAAAGTTAGTAGTCTTATTTTTCATGTACTCTTTTTTTCTGTGTTAAATGTTTCTTAATTTTTTTTTTTGTTTGGTTCAGTTTTTCCTAATTAAAAAATGTATGTAAGTTTAGTACGCTTTGATAAAATGAATAAATATTCGTATTTTTTATGCATTTTTTTACACGTAATAGGAAACATAAACACCCTCCTTAAGTCTTCTAGAATAAACACCCCCCTTAAGTCTTAGAACAGCCTGTATGCAGTAATTAGCCCTGCGATTTCAAATAAGATTTGCAACGACGACATATCAAAATTCATCATGGCATCCGAAAAAAATAATAATCTTTACTTGCTAATACTATACAGTTGTAATACATCTGCTAGCTGATCATCGTGCTCCGGTCAAGGCTACGAATGTCGATCGCGTGTCGCAACGCGAATGTGTCACACTAGCGCTTATTATTTTTGCATTTTTTTTTTATATATAATTTCCTACCCATAATAGGGAACATAGACACTCCGTTAAGTCTTTGGAAATGGTCTCGGAACGAACCGTATTTCTTTATTGTTTGAAAATAAATAAGTAAAACTAATGATGCATCTGAGAATTTCAAATCGGAACTCTCCTTGTTACGATGCGAATGTTTACAAATGTTAATATAAGTATAGATTCATAATGTATGTATTATTATTTATATATATATAGTATATAGTATTATATATATTATTTATGTATGATTATTATTTATATATTATGTATTATTGCATACAATTCTATTCAAATAATTGTAATTGTATGTTGCGCAGTGAAACGGTTATACTTATCAGAACGATGCTTCTAGGAAAGTCTACTTTAGTACGGGCATTGCCTAGTTAGGTAGTACTTTGCATAATGTGAATTTAATGTTAAGTTACTGTCAATAACTATAAAAAATAAAAATAAGTATCCGCTTTCAACTATTGTTAATGACTATACAATTATAAATAACTTTATTTGCATGTAATAGTGTCCTTAGTATCTAGGAAGATATCATCTTATCTAAACGGTTTGAATTCAAGAAGAATAGAGCAGGTCGGGCGCCATATCTGCGGTCCATATCACCGCAATCGATTAGCGTCTGACGTTTCGAACCATTTTTTCCACCTGCAATAACCTCAAAACGCTAATTAGCGAAACCGAAGTGTGTGGCGGGACGGCTGGGGGTGGCTGGGGGTGGCTGGGGTGGCTGGGTGTGGCCGGGAGTGGCCGGCGCTCGGTTTGCGGGTGGCTTTTTTGCGCGCCATCGGTTAACCGAAACCATCGCCATGACGACACCACACCATGTGCTCGCCTTGAGGTTTTCGATACTTGGTCAGACACAAACGATTTGAGGTTATTTTGGTGGTTAGTGCTCGATTTGCTAGTGTTGTCAACCAGACGTTAAAATATTCTCTTTGCACGTTGAATGGCGTTGCATGGTTATAAAAAGTATCAGTGCATCGTGAGTTACCTCAACACCTTCTTAAGGCGAAATATTAATTTCGATTTATTTAAACCTTTTTTCTATGCTAACCCATTTGCTAACCATTGGATATTTAATTATAAAAAAAAATATGTTTAGTTATCTTGATCATTATGTCTTCAACATAGTAATGACAG
This sequence comes from Neomicropteryx cornuta, assembly GCA_020383195.1. NCBI lineage: Eukaryota > Metazoa > Arthropoda > Insecta > Lepidoptera > Micropterigidae > Neomicropteryx > Neomicropteryx cornuta. The sequence goes on from JAHKQU010000030.1 coordinate 2,466,350, forward strand.
ATTTATGAAATTCAATTGTATTTCTGAGAAATTTAATAAATGTTAAACTGCTAATAGTTTTTTTTGTTGAATTACTCTCTTAGGAAAAGTAGTAATTGAAAGGCAAAACAAACAGTAAGAAACTACGTTATACGTACTCTTATTAATAACAATAATTGACTTTATTTTATTGATTAATTATTATGATGACGAGGTGCGTATTTACACATATACACAACTACGCACATTTATTATATTGTTAATATTTTTTAACGTAAAAATTAATAAATACTTTTCTGACATCACTATAAATTTGTTTACACGTCTAAAGCACCAATATTCTCATTGGCTTTCAATTCTATTGGCTTATAATTAATGGCATGACTTTCGACAAATTGTACAAAAAAAAAAATCCCAACAAAGAATTACGAAAAGATTTATAAGACCAAGAAGAACGCAACCCGGCATTTCTTGTTGTTGTTGTAGTTGTAATGTAATCTCTTTTTTGTCGATGTAAAATAATTTTGTATATCGTTTTCGCTCATTATTATTTAAGTCGATATGAAAAAGGCACATCTCATTTTATCTAAAAGTTAAGAGCCTATAAAAGTCTATATTTTCCATTTATTCAAGCTTTAAGCATATCCTATCCTGAATACAATAATCGAGAATGTGAAAGTACTGCAGAGGATACTTTCGTGAAGATATGAATTCAAATAAGGTTTTTAAAATTGATTGATTCTGTGTTTTTAAGATTACCTTAAAGAGTGGTGTATCTATTATTTTGTGACACTCTGTTTCTAGGGTTCCAAACCAAAATGGTCAAAAATAGAATCCTTTATGGTGATACTTTATTGTCCGTCTGTGCTTAACAATACACTTACTAAACATTCTATAATATTTATATAACTATACGGATTTTTTCAATATTTTTGGCAAAATGACCTATGAAATGTTTGTATTGGTATACTGTTTTTTTTTTTAATTATATGATATTTCTTTGTATGTCTAACCGTTAAGAAGGCCTGTCACAGACAACATATAGTGATGGACATTTTACAAAAAAATCTTTTGCTATATTGATGAAAATGAAAAGAGCTCTTTAAATATGTAGATTTATGATGATAGTTTATTAAACAAAATGTTCCAAAAAATATGATCGCCCCCTCCCTTATCTCCGAAACTATCAGGTCTAAAATTTTTAAAAAATCAGACATGAAAATAGAAGTAAATATTACAGGAAAACTATAGTGATGCAGACGGTCAGATTATTACTACAATTTCGTCTGTGTGCCAAAAAACATACATTTAAAAAATCTACAATTTTTAACCTACTTAGAGTAGCCATGTTACTTCAGAGTAACAATAAATGACTGGTATTTAATTTGTCTATATTATACTAATTTAATTTGTCAATATTATACTAATTTAATTCATTTTTCAGTGTTATTATATTATTTATTGTTGTGACTTCCTATTGTGCCATAATAAATAAATAAAGAAAAAAATAGCATATCGTTTGAAAGAGTACATTAGAGATTTTGTTTTTTTTATTATAGTTTCATAGATTTTTTCATACAAATGTACCAAAAAAATATGGTTGTTTTCCTTATTTCTCAAATTATAACATTCCTATGCAATTTTAGGGTACATGGTGAGTATATATTTAATTATTATTTTTATTCATCTCTTTTTTTATTTTCTATTTTCTAAAAGAATAATAAATGGGGACCAAACCTCAGCAGCAAACAACTGAACTGTTTTTTTTTGTTTTAATATGTCACGCGTCTCATTAACCTTAGCTATACCTACTAAATAGGCGTTAGATGAAATAGCATGAGTTATCACCATGCCCAGCTCAGGTCAACATCTCTTCGGGAAGTGGCCCTTTTATGGCCACGACGTTTGCCTGGGAAATTTATTTCCAATCAAATATTCAACTTCTTAACATGACATGACTTCTTCTTGTCAAATATTTTATTTTAAAATTATGAAAGAGGTTCAAGTCTTAGCGGTCCTGCGAAGAACGATAAAGTTTTATAAGAGCCATAAACTGGTGATCTTTCCACTCCCTTCGCGGTCGGGGGCGGGTCTTGGAACGAAGACTCCGCCTTGCCTGCGCTGGACCACGCCTTCCGCTTCCGTGCGACACTTGTGGAATGTCTTCAAAGATATTCTCCAACCAAAAGACGTCATTCATAGTTTATTCTGTTGATTTAAAACTGACCTACTTCGATATAGTTAATTGCGTTGATATGCAGGTAATGTGGTTTCTAACTTTTCGTTTTACAGGCTTTGAACATGACCTACCTTTTTATTATTTCATTTGTTGCAAGACCTAACGTATTTTACCTGCCTAGTAAACCTGGTAAACCCTAAAAAAGAACTCTTTATTTTGTCTCAATTCGCAGGAACAAAATACATTTTCATGGTAAGTAAAAATTTCAATATAAATAATTTAGAACAATAATGCATAATAGTAAAAAACCTAAAATAATTCAAATCTGCACCTACAGCTACAAATTGTCTTCAGAAACTCCAAAATTAATATCTTAAAAGTTTCCTGCTAGCTTAGTCTGGTTGCCAGTTGGCACTCGATTCGACTGCATGCGCCATCGTTAGTCGACTAGCGTTGTCTAATTTAAAAAAAAAAATATGCCTATTCAAAATAATGAAAACAATCCGAAAATATTAATTTTAGGGTTAATTACAAACCGCGATTAAAATAATTAATGACACATCTCCTTTAGGTGCAATGTAGCAATCGATATCTCGACATAAGGTCGTAACTCGCCCTTCTGTTCGGACTTTCTGGGATCCATCTAGAATTTAACTTTTCGGACCCCTCCCCCTATTTCCGCCCCCTTGCTCCGATTTTGGCGAACTCAAACAATTTTTTAGAAACCCGTAAGGATTGCTCATATAAAAAAAAATAGGCCCACAATTAACATTTTAAACGGTTTTGACCATGTGCCCATAAAGGGAGGTATGATTTTTTGAATGTTCAAAAATCATTTTTTTTCCAACCATATGCACCATTGGGTGGTGTTTTCAAAAAAATTTACTTAGATAAACTTAATCCCTTATCTAAGAAATAATATAAAATTTAAATAAATTCGATTTCCTATATAGGTACTAATAAAGTTATAGCTAAATTTCACTTTTTAGAACCCCCCCTCAGTTCCCTCCCCTTTGCTCTTATTTTGACCATTATCGAACTTGACCGAGATTTTGTGCCCTTAATTTTAAGTATCAACTTGAAAGTGATTGATTTAAAATTACGGCAGTTATCGTGTCTACTGGAAAGTGATATAGATAGATAGATAGATATATAACTTTTAAACTGAGGGCGGTTTTAGGTTCTAGGGGATGTGAAACTCGAAGATATGTCGAAATTGTCCTGAAGTCATAACATGGTACACATTGCATTAGATAGCTTTTCTAATGAAATCTGCCTAAGAAATAGCAATAGGGTTGTGTAAAACTTTTCTACGCTGAAAACTTTATATTATATTCATTACTAATAAAATGCGAAATCCCTAATTCTGCTGCTCAACCAACCGGGCTCGACGTTTTTTGTTTGCATCAGTATCAAATATAGATGCACCGTTGATTATGTAACTTGAATGATCCCAATGAAGATGTGTTGTGTAAATGAATTAGTTACACAGTACTTTTTTTTTAGATTTCTCACTCATACATTTTCTTAATGAAGGTGGAAGAGAGGGAGGATAATATTAAACTGATAAAGAAGACGTTGATGAATGAAGTGAACCCTGAGCGACGCTTTTCAGTAAATGTTAATTAAATATAAATAAATAATTCCTCGTCAATCATATGCATTTAATAGTATAACACCAATCACGCCCATCGAAGATTCTCAACGGTTCTGCTGTAGTGTATAGATATACTTTATTTTTTCCTAAGTATCTACTCTATTTGATATTAGTTTATTTCTTAAAAAATATTAATTACACACTCTTATACATTTTTTTTCATTTAATAATCACGACCTCATTTTCTGGCCTCAATTTCATTTCATTACCAATTACGATACTTTATAATTACCTAGAAAACGGTTTGGATGTTTTTTTTAAATAAAATCTTAGTTTTATTTATTTGCAGGGAGCGTTTTCCCTACTAAAATTGAACATTTTGTAAAACATTTCTAAATACAAAAAACATTTTTGTCGAAACTTAAATCAACAATTCAACAATTGATTTTAATGAAAATTGGTGTGTATTTTGTGTGAATGTATTTGGAAACATAATTTAATATAATACCTAATAAGTCTAAAACGGCTAGGTAGCTTTATTAACTTAAATTTTATTATGATTGCGTACTAAACAGATTATATGCACGGGCGGTTAGGTGCAAAGATTAATTCTAAGTCACACACACCATAATATAATTATTTATATTAGCTTGGAATTATATAGGTTCACTTTATTATGGCTTTTTTATTACTTTTGGATACTTTAATATATTAGGATTCTTACGTAGAAATATAGCAGAAAATGGCCTGCCTCGGCTAAAACAGAATTTAATTCTCAACCAAGTTTAATGTGCTACGGCCAGGGAAGATGGTAGTGACGATAAAAGTGGTGTGACTGTATTATTATACATTTGGAGGTTAAATGCCAAAATAAATAATAGACTGATGTACGAGAACATAATTTTTAAAAACATAAATAACACCGCAAACTTTAAGACACTACTACATTAATAATAAAATATGTTCTAGTCATTCGTGGGATATCAGTGACTTATGGGACATTCCGAATAAAACATATAAATTAGTAAGGTACCTAGGTAAATGTATCATCACAATTAAGACGGATATACCACATACGGATGTTAATTACTTGGAGTAGGGGAAGAACCTCATTAGCATGATTAAACTAGTTATTCTCTTGGAATAATGTTATCAGAAATTCGAATGCCGGACGTGTGAACTGTTAATTTCATCACCAAACGTCACAAAGAACTTCCCAATCGAATCGTCATAGATTTGTCCCACGCGTATGACGCGAATGACGTCATTAAAAAAAATATATTACAAATTATTATTATCTATCCCGCTCACACTCGCGGCCTCGGACGCACGTTAGAAAGAGAGACCATCCGCGGCAATGAAATATTAAAATGAGCCAGTTTGTGGAAGCGCGATTTGAAGCCCATTAAAAACGAAACGTCCCGTCTCCCTCGCGCGGCGCGCGTCGGCGGGCGCGCGAACGAGACGAGCGATTCGCTCGTTTTCTCGCCAAATGAAGCATAACCAAACCGCAGATTGACCGCAGAGAGAATGGAGGCAGCTCTCTTGTTTATGGAAACGCGCCTGTGTGTGTCGGTGCTGTTCGAAATTCAAAATCGCCCGCGGTTCTTGCAGTATCGTTCGAGAGTCCGCGCCGTTAGCCGGCCTCTGTCGCTGTCAGCGCGACCGGCGGAGAATCGCGTAACTTATTACACGCGCGTCTTATTAATTAATGACTTATTAATTATTTTATTATATCATTATTTGCCTGCAGAACGTTTGTGTAAATAAGGTACTGTGTTGTGGTGTGTAATCATTATTATTTAATAAACAGCTGGTGATTTTAACACACGGTTCATTATCTTTCCAGGCGTTTTGATTACCATAAACAATATAACAAACAATCATTATTTATCGACACTGGCACACTTGTGCTTTCTTATTTTTTTTTAAATCCGCGTGCCCATGACTAACGGCGCGGCGACGTTTGTAAACAATGTGCTGTCATCCTACGTTTGTTAGGTTATGTTGTGCTACGAAAGTGGTCAGTTCGATTGACGATTCCGAAGACTGCGCGTTGAGTCATCGATGGTTAATATTTCTGTGCAGCATCTGACTGCGGTCGCGTCATGACTACATGACAGTTGCCGGCCGATCGGATTGCAATGACGCGCGTTAATGTAATTGTTTTAATTAAATCGATTAACGGAGCGGACGTTTAAAACAACTACGCCGGATGATTAGTATGACACGGTCGCATTGACTCGTGATGACTTAAATGATGGTCGTTAATTATTATTGGCAACTTTGCTAAACTGTTCTACCTCCAGAGGTTCCGGGTTCGAACCCCCAGTGGGCCAAATCCGGTCATTTTTCGCCGCTAAAAAAAAATTAACGGCTCTTTTCTCAGCACTGTGATCTGGGTTAAGTAACAAGACACACACACACACAAAAACACTCATTCGAAGAGAAACACAACCTAACCTAACCTAATTGGTGATAATACTGTGAAACAATGTATGCGATCTGATTTTTAGTATTAAAAAAATATTTTATAGTTTTTAGTTATACAATTTGAATATTACGATTAAATAAAAATATGCATATAAAGTATGCGAAGGACTTAAAAAAAAGATGATTGTAGTGAAAGTGTAAGGACAATATTTATATCAGCACGCGTTTGATTGGTCCTTCGAGCCGGATGCACCAAACTAACGTTTCAAATGTTAGCCTTGTAGTGAATATATGTAACATTCAGTTTGTTACATTAAAACTATTATTGTGAACTTAGTGGAGTCGTTAGACGGGCCTCATGATAATCAGGCGCAAGTGACCGTTTGCCGCAGGGTGTTGGTCCTTCTCGCCGGATGCATCTGCCGAGCGCGCGCCCCATGGCGGAGGGCAGCGAGGGCGCCGTGGGCACTCCTCCCGCCCCCCACGACCTGTGGTTCACCGAGAGCCTCATCTGCGAGGCGCAGCAGGAATACCCCGGGGAACTTGGTAAGTACATTTTCCCACTTTCTGATCGCACACTTTCAGGTAGATTTCATTCAGAAACTTATAACTTCTGGAAAATTTCGACGTATCTTCGCGTTCCACAGAACCCAAAAAGTTTATATATAAGTTTATATATCTCTGTTTTTTAATATATTAAATAATATTATTATTAATATTTCTTTATTGATCTATCAGCAATCGCTTTTAAATTGATACATAAAATTTATGGGCACAAAATCTCGGTTAAGTTCGTTAATGAGTAAAATCAGACCAGGGGGCGGGAGTGGGACGTTTTTTTTTGAAAAAGTTAAATTTTGCTACAATTTCTCAGTATATATGATATCTAATCCATTTAAATTTTATATTATTCCTCAGATAAGGGCTTAAAACGCATATGAGTAAACTTTTTTGATTGCACCAACCATTACTGTCAATTGTACACGTATAATTTCCCTACAACTTTTGTTTGAAACAATTTTTGATATGAGCGACCCTCACGGCACCGTATTTAGAGGAATTCAGTATGCGTACTCTCTCGGCTGAGGTGCACGGGCCGCCGTGCGAGAAGCTGATCTCGCGGCAGCTCGCGCACTGTTTCATACATGTTCGTACAATTGGAGTTCGCCTATCGCCTACTTTGAACTGGTGAAATCTACTTCCGCCATCCGGTAATACGTTCGTGTTACTGTTACGTTACGGTTTTGTCCTTTGGCCGTCCGTTCGTTGCATTTTTCATCTCGAAAAGTATAAATGCTGATGTTCTAAGAATTGAAATATGAATTGAAGATAAATAATGATTTGTGAATACCTATCGTCACAGTCTACCGTCCACGCGCAGGCGAGTTCGCAGCAAAAACGCAATTTGCGCTGATCTATGACGAAGATCGTAAAAAAAAACAATCTTTAAAAAAATAAATAATTACGCTGATAGAGGAACGAAGTTTCTCAAATTTACAAAATATTTGCTATTAACTAGTTCATAATTTTAGGTAGTGAAATATAAATGTTTTGCAACTCACACGTGTCTGCCCTAACTCGTGCACAAGTACATTTGGCTTAGTTCAGTATAATCAAAAATAATTATAGATGACGTCATAGCAATTCTTTTATAATAATAAATAATCAAATATTTTTTTTTTTAAAAAGAATCCACTGTGTTACATTTTTACAATTACAAACAAAACTTATTACTAGTATATAAAACCAATTATGGATTTCTGTCATTTTACATAATAACATTAGCATAAAAATTTGAACAGTGTTTTTAAAATATATATAGATTATTAATATTATATACATATAGAGTAGTTTTTTTTTTTTTTTATGTTTTATGTGTAATTTGTGAGTGATGTTTGTGGTAGTCGTGAGTGTGTGACACTTGTATGTTAATAAAAATAAATAAAGTAATAAACATCACTTCCTAAATTGAAAACCAATTTAAAACCATTTTATACACACAGAAAGAATACACAGATTTATTATTCATTGTTGCTTTAATTTTTACATTTCCATTATTTTAATAACTTCCATGGAAAATAATATCTACCCACAAATCTTCACCTGAATCACAATTTCCAGTGTAGTTTGATCCATACAGTTTATATTATAGTATCATCAATTTCATGATCAATTTGGCTACATTTCTCACAAACATGACACGTGAGAGTAGGCTACTTTGGAAAACTACTCCTCAACCATTTAGTAGGCATACGGACGAGCGATTTATAGCATTGAACACTTATCTTGTTCATCTTAAAGGCCGTTTTTTTAAATTGGTTTTCAATTTATGAATTGAAGTTTTATAATTTAAAAAAAATAAAATTGCGGCCTGGGCGGTTTTCAAAGATCGATATTTTAATCTGCCTTGCTCGTAAAATTCTATCAACAAAATAAACGCCCATCTTGGGACCAATTGCATGATAAGTATTTTTTCTCATCTCTAGTTTGACTTCCTGGTAAATACCTTCTACAACACCAATCACTTTGGTCGTGAATTTTGCTTAGTATAATGGTTCCAGTGCTACTCCGTTTTTTTCTGATGATCTCGACAGAGGTTGTAACCCGAGGAGGATCGGAAAATTAGGTTAGTTTTTTTTTTAGTACTACCCGCGCTTGACCGAGTCTCCTTTCTGTCTCAGCAGTTAGTTGTCATTCTCGAAAATAATCCCTAAAGTGATCGACGTTTGTTCTGCCAGAAGGGAGAACCATTTTCTCGCCGTCGAAGATCTGGAAATACCTCCACCTCTAAACAGCAAAACAAGCCCGACCTCCTTCAGGATTCTGTGTTCAAATATGCAAACCCCCAACGCTCAAAAAGTTTACTTTCTGTATAACTTTTTTAGTAGATTCATCATTTCTATTAAAGTCAATTCCTGTAGATTGATAAATTGTACACCTAACAAAACTTTCTTATAACCTGTACCAAACAATGCAGCATTCAAATGAAAGGTTGTGTACACATTACAATACTGCTTTGTTAAGTTTCTTAAACAATCGGTAGACGCGCTTTCAAATGAAAAGTTGCGTAAACATTACAAGACTGTTTTGTTATGTCAACCAAACAATCAGTAGTAGACTAGCAAATACACCGCGCACTTCTCGCCTATTCCACCATTGCGTTCCTCTGCCGAACAGTTCGGTAGCGCTTACAAAGCAGTTTGCTTATGTTAACCGGAGTTCCAACTTTGGTTGAGCCTACTAAAAATTTTGGTATCGGTAACCAAATAGTCTGTTAAGGTTACAAGACTCATTCGTTTGTACATACAAATAACTTTAACTTTAACTTTAACTTTTTCGTACTTAGAATCGAACTATAGGCGCAACAATACGTTTATCTTACGTATATGTATATCTATATATTTATTTATTTCAGGAAACAACAGATTACATAGTAATTACAATAAACAAAATACCAATTAAAACACAAAGCCAATAATAGTTTCCTCCAAACTTAAAAAAATAGAAAACCCATTCGGGAGCGAGGCCGGGACCAGGAAGTAGGAGGGGTTGGGGGTTGGGGGTTGGGGACAATCACCAGAATATAATATAAAACACAATATAATATAAAATATAATAAATTCTACATATACATATGAATATAAATATACTATTCAAGGGCTAGAGTAGACACTCTCTTGAATGCCGGGAAAGTAGTGTTAAATATATCGATGTCACTTAACATGCTGTTGTAAAGTTATAATAGAGGAATTTCTTGTAGAGTGTACAGGATTATTTTTTAGTTTAATAGTAACATATATAAAATTGCAATTATTATTACATAATATATCATTATATTTGTATCACCTTCATTCATAATGTATAACATACTAAAACCGCACGTAGTATATATTACTCTGTTTCAACCTACACATTAATAAACCACTCACACATATGCACAACCTCAAATAAGCACCGTTACATCAGTACATTCTACTATAAGTATACTTATATAACATTCATAATCTATATATATTTTAAGAATTAAACACTTTTTTACATTTCTTATGCTATCATAATATTAATTATATGAAAATTGACGGAAATCAAAAATTGGTTTATTATTTATAAGTTTTGTTTGTAGAAATGAAAATTAGATTGGATTGATAGATTTCTCTATAAAAATAAATAAATAAAAAAAATATAAATAAAATAACCGTACCCTAGAATAAAACGTAAAATGTATGCATTTAACATGTTAGACTTATATTTGATGATTGTTTTTTAATAGCGGAAAATCTCCTGAAAACATAAATGACATTATCTAAAAATAATGGATATGTGATTTTATGATGAAGGATGATGGTGAAATGAGATGATTTTATGAGTGATTTATGTATGAAGTTGATGAAAATAAAAATATTTACAATTCAATTATACAATTATATAAATAATACGCACACTTATCATGTGCTTTAATGTTACACTTTTATATATATATTATTTTTATTTTCATCAACTTTATAAGTCAAATAACTTTACAACTCAATTATACACTTAATATATTATATATTTATAATCGTATAGTTAACAGGATGTGCTGAAATCAGTAAACTTTTCTCTTAGAAAAAAGGAATCCTGAGAACAGTACTTTCATTAGAAAAATATAATGTTACAAAACATTTCTTCAACCTATAATGAGTTGCGTGTTTCTAATATCTATCAGCTAAGCATTTTCACATTTCATAAAGGATTTTTCCGGTCGTCGTCGCATTATAAAAGCGGGGAATTTGATAAAATGCCTATTTTCCTCGTTTTCTTTTTACGGCCGCAATGAAAAAAATAGGGAAAGTACTAGGTATATTATTATATCTTCCTTCAAGAATCGCCTTATTTTTGAATAGCATTGATAAAAGAGATGAAAGTAAGATAATTTTTAAGTACATTTACATTTCGTTTATTCATTTATTTATATGAAATAATACGAAAAACATGAAGTTTTGCTAATTGAGTACATCGTTGGCAATATTATTGTTAATTTATGTTTAGAACAAACCAGCATATCGCTGTATGTGCGTACTCCTAGAAAATAAATAAATAAAAATGTGTAAATCGGGTCTCAGCGTTAGCCAGAATGCTGCAATAGCATAAAAAAGACTAGTAAAATGGTAAATTAGTATTTACAAACCTAAAAGGTACCCTCTACCCAAAGTCAAAAGGTATCCGAGATTTTGCTCTACCTACCCGCCTAACCAAACAGTCGCCGGGTCCGCTTGACAAGGGACAGTTGACGGCAGTAGATTCTTCGCTGCCAACTGGGACAGACGTGCGTGACGTCGGAACTCTGGGGCTCTCTATTCTTCTATTTGTATATTTTCTCCTATCAGCTTTTATCGGTTCACGTTGAATATAACAAACGTATAATTGTTTTTTTTTCGCAGTTCGAACGGGCAGCCCGTACTTCCTGTGCTCGTCGCTGCCGTTGCACTGGCGCTCGAACAAGACCCTGCCGGGCGCCTTCAAGGTGGTGTCCCTGGGCGACGTCGGTGACGGGACCCTCGTCACCATCAGGGCCGGCAACGACGAGAACTTCTGCGCGGAGCTCAGGAACTGCACCGCGCTCATGAAGAACCAGGTCGCCAAGTTCAATGACCTTAGGTTCGTCGGCCGGAGTGGAAGGGGTGAGTTTTTTTTATTTTTCGGTATAATAATAGCATACGTTGTTAGGTATTTAAATTGTTTGAATGTTGCTATTAATCTAACAAAACATATGAGGTTCGGTGGTACTTTTCGTAACTGGAAAGTTCTTTTTTTTTATTTATTTGTTTATATCCATATATATCATATATATATATATCCAGGCTGCCCTCCATTTATAATCAACACATTAAATCATACGTTAGAATTTAATAAAATAGGTATATATTTTGATCGCAGCGCTGCCACTTAAATATATAATTATGATTGCACCACCACAAATAAAGTCTAGCTTAGTACGGGTATGCCTCAGCTAGGTTAGTTTTTGTATTTTTTTTTTATTAGCATAAGTTTTGTATATGTATGCATAAACAAATAATTAAATTTTAAGTACGTATTGAAAATATTTTTAAAAAAACTTGGGTAAATAAACCCCGTTTATAATTAATGTAATTCTCAGCCGGTAGACCAGTAACCCCTACACCCTAACAGCAAAACATAATTCAGTTTATAGTATTAAAATAACAGCATTATATATACTACGAGATTTATATATATTAAGATTTGGAGTTAACAGATAATTGTGACTGTCAAATAATATCAGACAAATAATTAGCAATAAATTAAAATTGCGACTATAATTTGAGATTTAAACTATCCTATCTCTCAAGTTGGATCGAACTGCACATGGTGTGCAAATTTTATTATAATCGGTTAAGTGGTTTAGGAGTCCATTGAGGACAAACATTGTGACACGAGATTTATATATATTAAGATTATTATAGCTAATATTAATGTAACACACCTCTGCGCCTGAATGTCGAAACGCACTTGAACTACACAATGCACATGACAAATTATTTCAATTAATCATTAATTTGGGCTCGCATTAACAAAGCTTCATTAGACTTTTAAATTAGTCCCGTCGGCCAATGACACCAGGTTCTCGTTAATAGTTATTTTTAAGAGGTTGCCGCAACTGTTATATTATATACTAACGAAAATATAAGTTGAAAATCGATTTTAGATTAGGTTTTTGAGTTAAATAGTACCACCCTAACCAGGTGCGAAGTAACATCGGCCGGCCTAATTCAACCTATAGCTAAAACAGAAAAATTTTATACGGTCCCTATTGATTTGATAGCAAATACAGGTGAGCTTAAAGTCAGCAGTATCCTTTCAACGGGTGTTTCTGGACATGAAATTTAACATTAAAATGGCAAAAGAAAGAGTCTTACAAACATTGTAAAGTATGCTCACCTAATAAAATATCAGACCGCGCGGCGTCGCGACCCAAAAGCCGACTGACTCACCGAAAAATGTATTGACGCCAATGAATGACGGGTAAATTCCCTCGGGCAAATATTGTAATTGGATAGGTCAGGAACGCACCAATCTTTCAATAGAGTATTTATATTTTTATATGAATTTTATTTGGTAGGTATATGAAACCTTGTTGAACAAAAATTTTTCAGATTCAAACCCAGAATGACCCCTTAAAAGGATACTGCTGACCTTATATATTTGTAAAAAAATCCTTATATTCCAGTTTTTTAATTTATGTCTCTTTCTTTAGCAGCTTTTAAATGTGACCCCCCCCCCCACCACCTCTCCCCGCTACCCCTCTGCACTAACCAAATTAATATTAATATAATTAATTATAATTTCGACATTTCAAATCGCAAATCCTTTAACATCAGTCAAAAACATAAAACAAGATATATTACCTCAAACTCTACACAATTTCATGGTAATCACAAACATATGTAGGGACACCTCCTATTTTTATAATCATTCTTAAATTATCCTATATCCTTATTAAAATTATCTACGGATAAAATGCAATAATTAAAGACACAACCATATAAATATTTTAAAAAGTGATACCGAAAAGGTTAAATGTAGGATTTAGTATGATTGGTGGTTATTTAATTTTATCTATAAACAAGTATCTATAAAAAGATTAACAATATCATAGATCTTGCTAAACTACTCAACACAGTTTGCTCGACTTATAAAATATTTATTTTTTAACCTCCTTGTTGGTTACATTAATTGCCATTGAACTGTTCTATACATATGTATTTTGGTTTATAAGAATAAATAAATAAATTATTATTGTTGCAATAAACCGTTTATAATAATTATATCACTGGGGCAAACACCATTATTTATTTATTTAGAATTACAAACAGCGATACTATGTATAGATTCAAACTTAATCAATTATAATTATTACGGCCGATGAAAGTTATTAGATAAAAATAAGAATTTCATGTAGTAAAAGGAAGTTCATATATGCAGAGGAATATGACCATATCACGATTTTACAATATTTGTGTTACAGTTGGGTATTCGATTAGATACAGTCATTATTGATCGTTTTTTTAGTTCATCTTTAGAATGATTTACGCAAACTAAAAACAATCAGGCTAATTCTACGGTAGTCATGGCGACCAGCATGGACAGAGGAAAGGGTGAAGTAGAGTGCTGCGGGGAGGAGAGAAAATACCCGGAAATGATTTAAAACGGAAAACGCTCGCCTAATTTATATGAATCCGAAGCCTCGCATAATGATGGAACTATTAAACTCCCAGCGAATAAATGTCTGCATTTCAAATGTCATCCCTGCCAAACGCATTCGCGCGCCCCCACGCGCTTACTCCATAACACATATACTAGCGAACAGGCGACAGATGAGGCGGCCAACTTTCGGCGGTAAAACATATTGCATTAATAACTAACACATGCGCCAAAACCGCGATTCCATAGACCTCTAGCAATGTAAACATACGTTATATTTGAGAATTTTATTAAGTTGTTAAAAAAACAAAATGCTGCTTTAATAATTAAAAATATAGAAACATAAAAGTATAGAAACATTGACTAATACCAATAAATTGTACCTTCTTTAGAATCAGTATGAACAGTAGAAGTTTTTAAAGTGGTGGTACAACTTTCCGTAGTACATTTTTTTTAGGTAAACTTTATACAAAGTTGAGGTAATTTTTTTATGAAAATAGTAAATTATGACAAAATTCAAGTTTACTTTTTTAATATCGAGGAAAAGTTCAGGAAAATACTTTTACTAGAAAGATAAATTACTAATAAGCACCAAACAAAAAAAAAATGTTGAAAAATTGATCATTTTTTATTCATGATTTTTTATGTAAGACGGGGTAAGTATTTTCAAAAAAGTGGTTGTAAGTGGTATAACTTCTAAACCATTGAGAATTGGTAGATCATGTATATAATAGCTTTGATTGCAAATGACCTCTTCTATCACCTGATTTCGTTTGATCCACTACTTATGGGACACCCTGTATATAGAAAAGAACCTCGCCAAAATGTTTGATTATCATAAACATTACAACCATATTTCTAGTAAACATGGGAATCAAATTATTCATGGAAAAATGAATATTCATATGAATTACTGAAATAAAACACTATTTGGGAACAAACAACAACACATTCATCTTATCTCACGTCTCCTTTACGCTTGGAACATGTCGTTAAAGGTATACAGGATGTTTTTAAATTTAGAGCACTCTTTTTAGGATGTTGATTTATATATATCTAAAATTAATCAGCAAAAAATATTGAAAAGTACAGTCGGTCGGTGACCCCCAAGCGCGCGGCTCGCCAAAAACTACGAAGAAAATGTTTTTTAAAAATATAATTATTTTAGTATCGACACCTCATGATGCAAAATTGCTTCCGCACACATACGAAATCACAGTTTTAATAATATTATTTAAATTAAATTTATATATTTTTTTAAATCGATTAAAAAAACATATTAACTAGTTGGCATCCCTATAAAATTTGTCAAATCACAATACAATTCAACGCACACTAATATGAGAGCGCCGAGTTGCACCTTCACCAATTGTAATACAAATTCAACAAAGTTCGATCAAATATGAAATAGACTGGCCAGTATATGAATAGATATAGGCAACACTATTCTGCGATCAAATGAACATTTTATCAAAACATAAATGATACCAACCATTGTTTTTAAAGTGTAAATAAACATCTTTGCGATCACTTTACCAAATAGATTAACTTAAAATAAGTGAATAATTTTCCTAGGGAGTCTCATAAAACCTTCGACAGCATTTGAAGACCCCTACGCTTCTTTTTATCAAAAATATATATTTTCTAAAAATTATATGAAAGCAATATCTAAGGGGCATCTCTTAGATCAAAGAACGCGAGATGTGTTCACAATGTCTTCAAGTACCCACTGTAAAACACTTTTTGTTTATTTTTAGTATTTTTTTTTTAATTTAATTGTTGAGTGTTTTGTAAACATGTACTCATTCGAATCGACAGATACCAAGAATGTTGTTTTTTGATTATTAAATTATTTTTATATTTATTTATTACAACAATTTGGAGCTTCGTTGATATTGTTGGCATGGCAATGTTTGTTTCCAATCCACCTTAAAGAGGGGGAAAGAGGGGTAAATATAAATTTACACAGGGCATTAATTCCATTCGAAAATAGTTTGAGGAAGACCCGACGTTTTAGCGTCTATACATTCGCCTATATATGATAACAAATAGTGATTACACAATAAATATATTGTTTATATCGTACATTATTGTAATGTGTGCATTGATAGCACATGTGCTGTTCCAAGGAGCACATTGATTAAACTGATTAAAGTCAACCAATTGCTAGTACTAATAGATGAAAATTTGATAGTTCGATACAGCGTTCAAATATAGTTTCTGGCTTAGTAATAATTAAGCCAGATATATAATAATATATTTATAAATTATTTCTTTTCAGTTGTATATGTAATGTATGCACTAACTCTACCTTTGAATGAATAAATATACCGATATAATGCAACTTGTAATTTATACAGAACTCCAGTGCCTATGAAATCTCGGTAAGTGCCCACATAGCGCATACCCGCCCAAATATCTTTCTGTTTTGCTAATTTTTTGCTTAAGCTCTCTTCGTCATAAAGTTCAATGCTGAAAATACGAAACACGCACCCGTAGACGTAATCTGATTACGCGAAATTATTGTCAAAGCTCGGACTTTGCGGCACAATAGGATTCCTCGAAGCGGCCGCCCCCGCCGCCCCGCCGCCCAGCCGCCCGCCCTGACGAGAAAGTTCATTACGCGCGGGTTGTTTCTCACGGTCACTTTATTCCTCTCTATAAATCACTTGACCCCGCGTCGCCGTGCGCATTAGAATAAACTTAATGAAAAGCACGTGCGCGCTCTTTGACTCATTAGCTTTGTGACTTAGCGGAGGACACCGTATCAAAACTTATATCACTTCAACTTAATAAATAAAATAGACACAACAAAATGCCATCCATACGCACACTGTACTGTATAGTATACAATTAGTTAGAGTCATCAACGTATGATATTTCTAAACGTGAACACTTTTCAGTCAATTGTTTTTGATGTCCATTACGGCCAACTTTATTTATGTATTTAATTATTGCACTATACTGTAAAAATATCTTACCTAACAGATTTATCGCCTGTTCTAAGGAAGACATTTTGTCTTTTAATATAAAATGCTCTGCGGCCACGTCGAATACATTTGCAAAATACATAATAAATATACACGGAACATATTAATTTATTTGGTTTGTAAATGTAGTTAACAAAACTTAATGTTTTTTAATACAATATAACATTTACAAACTTCGCAGGTCAAAAGTAAGTAAAAAGAAATGATTATATAGTAATTACTAGGTTTATCCAGAACTTACTACTATAATCCTACGTAATCCTGTAAATATAATCCTAGTAACGTCTCACGTACCTAATAAGTATTTTATTTTTTCTGCAACCTTCTTCTGGCCGTTCTTGGAACAGGTTTTTTAACCTAGTTAGAGAGGTCATGTTACTTCAAACAAGCAATAAATGACTGGTATTTAATTTATCTACATGATTTTTTTTAGTTTTATATCATTTATTATTGTGACCTACTTTTGTGCCATTATGAATAAATAAATAAATGTGTCTCTGTGTATTTGAGGGGCTATGAGAGATATATCTGGATATAGTATGTGTACATACATACAAAAATATAATATATTTATAAATATGATAAAAAAAAATAAAGATTTATTTAATATTTATTAGATAGCAACATAAAAATAAATAATATACTATGTAAAGCTCCTATATATACTTAGTGTTTTTTGTTAATTGACTTTATAAATTTGTAAAGTACTAGCTGTTCATTCTAAGTGCGCGACGACTCGTGCCTGCGGCACTCGTGATGAGTCACTGACCGATTAATCTCTAATTTAATAATGTGCATTGTAAGTAGATGACAGAGAAAATTAACATTGACATTTATGAATTTATAATAAATGTAAACTTAATCTTGCGTTTTTAAAATATTTATAAATTTAAGATTTCAAAAGTCTAAATCTTATCGGAAACGAATTTAATTTCGGTGGAAACAAGCGATAAGAAACACAATGACATTCATATGTTTGGATGTGTGACAAGAACAAAATATCCCACGTCGTAGAACTAACTATGGGCTAAATGAACCCATTTATAGAATGTGTTCAACCTTAAATTTAATATGAAATTTCCCTTTACTCTCCCTCCCCCTCTCTTCATCTCTCTTGCATTTCTTATCTTAACCCGTTGAGCGCCCAGGCCGCTATATAGCGACCAGAGAAAAACATCAAAAAGATTGCAATTTACAGTTCCATCCATTTGCTTTTTTGTTGGTAGCATTGAGTTTTTTCGTTTCCAATTCTGTATTAATCTCCGTTAAATTTGACACATGATCTTTAGGAACTAAAACAGTTTGTCTCTGCTTTTAAATAATTTTAAATTATAAAATTTTAATAAATAAAAATTATTTTTAAAAGTAACCTTTAAATTTTTAAAATATTTGCTATAAATTGAGGGAGTTCCATTTTAAGAGCTCCCATGCTCCCATCGCCATAACCACACTCAGGGGATGAATGGAATGACGAACCCTGATTCCGTTGGATCAGAAATCACCAGGTGGTTTTAAACGGAGACGATACATCACAGACATAAAATCGATTTTTCTAAAGAGTGGTAAACAAGGATCCACGAGATTTAGAACATAACTTCCGAGAGTTTAAAATGCACGAAACCAATCACAACTCTTGATCTAAATTAGACGGCTATGAAGAGCATAAATGGTCGTTTGTTCCTGAATGGAATATCTAGTCCCGTGTTGGACATCTACAGGTCCAGTACTACCGCGTGCGCTTTCGCAGTGAAGTTTCACATGGACATAACATTTTATCGCATCATGCGATTGAATGGCTCATAAAAGAATCGCTGCATACTTTGCGGCGGTCGCCTTGCTCTCGCGGGGAAGATAAAAACGCAAATAAATGAGAAAATGCGAACGATTGAATATTGAAAAGTTTATTGTCTGGCGGACGGCTTAAGAGGCCATTGTGTCTGTCCGTCTGTCCGTCTGTCGCGAGCCGTGAAAGATGAAAGACCCTCGGCAGGCCAATTTGATTTAAAGCGCTGAAAGAGCGGCAAGCAAACGGTACATAGACCAAACCCTAATATGTTGAAAAATTCTCAATATACAATAGGTTCAATAATTTTCAGGTCAAATAAATACTTACAATTTCCCTATTACATGAAAAGCAAAATAACATTAATTTTTTTGCTGAAAACCATATTTTACTAGAGGCAAACTTAAATTTTGTCTCCCAATAATTACCTACCTGACTAGGTGTCAATTTTTGGTTTTTTAAATACATTTAAAAGTATGTAACGGAACCCAATCGAGTGGGTCCCGTGGGATAAATGTAATAACTTGAGAACTTGTAAAGTGTTTATTACTGATCCAGATACAGAAAGTAGGTTATAAAAATAAAATGATCGATCGGAATGATTTAGCTAATATACTCTAATTTAGTTTCTACCGCGATACGGATATTATATAGTGCGGTAGGAAACAAATTATATCGCTAAGGCTCGATCAATAAAATATGTTAATGTTAAAATGGCACGGATTAATATTTTTCCATTTTACTAAATTTGGCGGAAACTATCATTGGCTTTATGATAAGATTATTTTATTGAGATAAAATAAATAATAAACGGCTGATACGTAATGCCTTATAATTATTATTGTCCTTAGATTAACAACAGACTTATTATTAATGTAAGATGTTTTTCTCTCTGATAAATATCACAAAAAATGCTGCACAATAATTATTGCTGAGCTATATTTTTTATCAATAGAGAAATGTTATTATTATTTGTGATACAACAACATATAATGATTGATCATGGTGTGCAATATTTGAAACCTATCCTTATTATTATCCTTAATTAACATTGCTTCTTATACACACACTTACACACCCTCACACTCACTCTCGAATTCCCACACCCACCCCTATTCACTATAAACGTTTTATCTAAAATACATTTTGTGTCTCACTCACTACTTACTCCCACTTTTTTAAAGGGTAAGTTTGTAATGGGCAAAATCGACCAAGGGGCGGGAATAGGGGTTTCTTTCAGAAACTTGAATTTTGCTATAACTTTCTTAGTATAAAGATATCGAATTTATTTAAATTTTATATTATTTCTTAGATCAGGGCCTAAACCTTACCATATTTTTTTTTTTTTTGATAGCACCAAAGGGGACCTAGGGGTGAGAAAAAATAGTTTTTCGAATTGTAGGCCTATAATTTCCCTACAACTTTTGGTTAAAATAATTTTCGATATGAGCAACCCTTACGGTAAGGGATGACCAAAATATCTTACCACTTTGATCCGGTGAAATCTACCTCCGCCCCCCGGCGTACCAAAAGGGTTTTTTTGTTAATGTATGTATTATATACTTGGGTTAATTTAATAAAAATGTCCTTATGTAAGAAGGAAAAAGTACGAATGCAAAAGATGTCAGAAGTTAGGGGCGTCTTGACGACGTCGCGCAAACCGCGGCGCGCTGCGGTTTCGAAATTAAAATATTCCTCGGCGCGTAATAGATAATTTTATGGCGCGAGCGCGTCTTTGTTGCGCGTCGCGCGGCGCGCGGCGCTGCGCGTAAATCATCGCGCGGCGGCCGGGGAACTTTTCCGAGGCGCTGACCGAAACGGAGACAGATTTCTAGCTTTCTAGGCACGTTACTTCCAAAATATATACAATTATTTTAAGCAGTCATTAATATTAAAAATAATAATAATGTTTCCTTATTGATAAAAAATAAAGGCTAGCAATTAATTTGTAGCACTTGTATGTGATGTTTATGAAGAGAAAATCATCCTATAATAAAATTATAATTTATATTTATTTGGGAAATAAAACAGTAACCTAGTAAAAATAACACATACAGGCGGTGCACAGTAATAAAAACAATGAAAATATGGTACCAACTTACAAGTTTAAAATAAAACCAATTAAATAAATACTCACCGAGTGAGTATTTATTTTAATTTATTTATTTATTTATTGTACATAATTAATTTGACAAAAAAAAAATATAAATGTAGTAGTAGAAATCACAGTTATAAATGAATATTATAAATGCACCGGGAGCGATTAGCACTGCCTTCTTTACTAGACTATGCCTGTACTAAGGAAGGCATAAGGTTAAAATATCATAAGGAGGGCATAAGGGAAGCATAAGGTTAAAATATCTACTAAAAGGTAACTAGCAGCTCAAACTTTTTCTGCCTGGGTGGCCGCTAAACTAATTTTAGTAAAATGATTTAGCTGCAGAAGCTGTCGGATAAATGCTATAAATAATAGTAAAAATTAAAAATTATTAATAAAAATATATTTTGAAGCTTTTATTTAAATGCTTGTCATCGTAGGATATGAGGAAGAGATTCTAATTCAGCTTGCAAAATTTGACCATAATAAACTAACAAACATTGCAAGTTAACATTTTGCAAGTTACTGTTAGATATGACTGTACTGTTCGAAATATGTAATAATTACTTCGACTGTCCTCAATTACTTGAACAAATCAACTTCCATGTACCACCGAGACTCTCCCGTCGACAATTAGTCTTTGAGCCTGTAACTCCTAGGTCCAATGCAGGTTTTAGAGCACCCCTTGACAGACTATGTCAAACATTCAACAAATTATTCCTAGAGGTGGATGTTTTCTCGAAGGCCACAGTTTTTAAGAATTCTGTATTTACTCTTCTAAAGTCTTTTCAAAATTCAGCATCCTGAATTCGGCTCTGTTCATCTTTAATCTTAATTCACCTCCACAGCCACTTTGATTGCTACTGTTTTTATTTTTATTTTTGTGTATTTAATATGGCACTGCGTTATTTATGCTTGCAATTCCTATCGTCCTATCTAATGCGTCATTTCTGAGTCCTACTGAGCCAATATTTAAACAATATCAGCTATTAGAAATGAGGCAATTATATATCATCTCGACCATAAAGTATTTTATAACAAATCAGCATACCCACATCCCACTACCACACTCAAAGCATACTAGAGCAAATGCTTCTAAGCACGTAGCAGTACCAAAGGCAAACAAAACTTTCACGAAAAGGTTTTTGATGTACCTAGCGCCTCATATTTACAATAAATTAAACCGGGACTGGAATTTAACAAAATGGACCAACAAGTTAAAATTGATGATAAAAGAGTGGCTCATTGAGCTAGGTCGATTTAAGTCAGAGCAATTAGTCTCTTCATCATTTGTGTAATCATGCTCTATTGCGACTTACTAATATAGTTTCTTTTTCCTATGGTATAATCCCATTATAATCCCATTACAACCCTTTCTCTATCTCTCTCTTCATTTCCACAGCGCGCCCTCATAAATACCTTTTCTCTCATATTAAAATTTTAAAATATATAAGAATGTTTTTTTACTACACTACTCTACACTACACTACATTACACTACACTACACGACACTAAACTACAGACTACATTTTTACTATTCTATACAATAACAACACTGTATTTATTTTATTAGCGTTAGATATCTCCGTATACTTCGCATTCAGGTCATTTTTATTGGAAACAGATAAATAGTCCATCTTAGGACAGGTGTTCAGCACCTAGTTAGATGGACATGGTGAAGTTTCTGACATGCCACTAAGTGCGAATTTAGATGAGAGGAGATGTATCTCATTTTCTCTTTGTATGTTTATAAATAAAATGTTTTTTTTTGTAATAAGTGTATGTCTAGCTGTAAGTTTTTTCTGTGAAACAATAAATAAATAAATAAATAAATAAATAAATAAATTGTAAGCACTCAATCATGATCTCAATGTCAGTAAATTTATATAACTTATTAGCATTAGATATGAAACAAATCACTCTATATATGAACAACTTATAAGGATGCAAGACTAACCTATATCATAAGTTTTTTTAAGATTTCATCTCATTTCTTGTACCCGTTGTTTTTCCTCGATTAAATAAATAAATAAAATAAAAGCTTGTAAAAACCAAACCTTAAAAAAGGGAACTAACTTTTGAGACAGCCAACGGCGATGCGGTGTTCATCTGTTTTTACTAATACGTCAAATTTGCTTTTGAATTATCATATTTGGATATTAAAGATCTACTGTTCGTATATGTTTTCAATGGTTCGCGTATGAAATATGCGCATATTTCACTTTCCTTAACTTAGACCAAACGCGACATTAACCGTGGGAATATTTGCGCTGTTAATAGCACCACCGTTTAGCGACTTCAACCGAAAGATTTCCTTCGTCAAGCATTAGAAGCATTCTCCATTTTTTTGCTGGTGCTGATGCATGTGGTCCGGTCAGTCATCACGAGCTTTGCCTTCACGACTTGCTGATGAGCAGATGACAAGCAACAGCGATGAGCGTGACGAAAGTTTGCATAGGAAAATTTCACTTAACCTCCTACTTTGTGTCATTTTTCATTCATTCATTGTTTCCGACTGCGAGAGGATTAAGTATTAATCCTCAGGTTATTTGATTCATATCGTTTATATGTCCTTTGTAGTACGTGTATGATTTTTTAATATATTCCCGACATTTCAACCGGTAAAAATCGAGATAAATGGGTAGATACTTTATTTATTTAACAAAATCGTTGGAATCCCAAATTCTCACAAGTTTGTTGAGTTCGTTTCAATGTGGACATCACGAACTCGAGTACCATTTGACAGATTTAGATAATATTATAACTGAATTATTGATTTCAATGGATCAACGGTTATATTTTTAGCTAAAACCTTTTTTTTCATAATTTGATGTAAAGCTACTTTTCTACCATAGTAACAATTACGAATATCATAGTAAAATATATTGGACTTGTAATATGTTGGTTAGATTTTTTCAATTTGTAGTAGGAACTGTGTGGGGACAGAGGGTATGTTGTTATTTATAATGATGCGTTTAGATGTCGATTTTCGGTCGTTATTAATAAAATACAGAGAAAATAAAAGAATTCGGTCGGACGTTTGGGACCTCAACAACTGATTCCTTTGTCTATATTTTACAAATATTACTGACTTCGTACATATTAAATATATCTATATATATTATTATTATTATTTACTTGAGTGCTCAGATATTTGTATTATTTATATATGATGTTTATGTTTAAATAACGGCAAATCGCCTCATAAAATGAATGACATATATTTTCACAATTTTGAAAAACTTAAACTTTTTTTTATTTTAATAAAGAGCTGGATATGAAGCCAAAATAAATACTCAGTAAATAAAGAGTTCTTAGACAAAAGTTCGCAGCATGCCGGTTTTTACCCAAAGATGAGTGTTATAAAAAAAGCATTTTTAACTCTCTTTAGAATAAAATATTTTCAAATAATTTTGTTCATGCCTATTTACAAACGTGTAAGAAACAAATGATGATTTAAAACACACGATAAATGGATCATACTTCATACTATTTATTCACTAGAATAAATAATAATGGATAATGAATCATAATGGATTTTGAATCATAACATTATTTTTGTACTATTTACTAGAATGAAATTAATACTGCGATTATGAGCGATTTAATTAAGATAATGAATTATTTTTTTACTATCCACAAAAAAAAGAATACAATATAAGGACATCATGAGTATATAAGCTTAAATAAAATACACATATTACAATAACTTCATAATTTATAGATTAGCGTCAACTTCGCTTCAACCTTGACCAATCACACCACGCCTATGGATTGATAAAGTTTGTGTAACCCTTAATAACTGGAGTATCCTTGCATCCTATTTGCATAATTATAATAAGATTATAAATAATTCCAACCTGTACGTAATACAAATATTTTAGTACAAGTATAAGTAAACATAAATAATAATTATGTAAAATGAACAAATACATAATTACTACCCACAGTAGTACATAATTAAGCATAAAATTAGTATAATACATATTGATTGTGGGTAAATTAATTAATTTGATGATTGTACGAGGCTGCTAAAAAATAATGGAAATATCATCATAAATATAAACTAAATGAGCTTAATCATTACTGGTCCATTGGTAAAGAAGTAATTATAATTATAGTTGTTTCCAATGGTAAAAACATATTTTAACCAGCCCACGTGATTACAAAATTAATGTAATGCGCTCAAATGCGTTTTTATAATATCCTGATTTCAGTAATGTTATGATAAATAAATAAAAAGTAGCCTACGGCGACCCCAAATTTATTGCAATTAATTGCGTCTCGACCGGACCGTTTTGTTGATGATATTAATTTTTGAAACCGCACCCGGGAAGCGGCAGCATATTGGCAAATGATGAAAACTGTCCAGGGCCGAATTGTGATGCAACAATGCAGGTCTAATTATAGCAACTATGGCTCACTACTATCACTCTCCGTTAGCTAATTCGACGGGGCAATAACACTTTTTAATTAATATACAGAATGTCTTCCTTGGAACAGGCGACAGCCTAGTTAGGCAAGATATTTTGCATTATAACATTATTTTCATAACATTAATAAGAATTGAATAAATAAATTAATTAAAAAACCCCAATTCAGTTAAATTCCTTTTTTCGTCACAAACAAAATAGAAAAGAATTGAAAAATTTGTTTAAGAGAAATTTACTAAAAAAATTAATTATTTTCAATCAAAGTAATATTTACATAAAAATAATGACCTTGAAAATGTTTCATTTTTAAAATACTTAATATATAAAATAAAATAAAAAAAAATACTAAGGGGTTATTGTTTACATTGCTTAGAAATGGACATCAAAATAATGTCATATTAAAATAGAATAATGTCAAAATAAGACAAAATCCGCAAATAATTTTAGCCGTTCTTAAATTTTTTTCTTAATAAATAAATCTTACTATGTTTTCAAACACAGTAAGTAAAGAAACATAAGCAAATCCAACGATTCCGGTCGTCTGATAGAGTGTACAGATTTTATTTTTTATTATATTTATTGATTTATTTATTATTTATTTATTTGTATGAGAAATGCTTACAGCTATACATAATGACAGTTACATAGAAATACATAATTAACAACTAAAGCTGACAACATGCATCTCAAATTTAACAGATACGTTTAACAGAACGCACAACACATTGATGCACAAGTAAGGGTGGTTACTATATTATCCAATCAACCGATGGATTACAGTAAAAAATATTACATATATTTGTTGTTATCGAAGGAACTATACTTATAAGAGTTGAAACTTGTAGTTTATCTCATCTATTTTCCCAACAATCCACAAATAGGCAGGGTTGAATAGTGTTTATTTAATAGGTGGAACAATTCAATTTATGGATCCACCCCTGTCGCACGCCTTATCGGGAAAAGTCCATAATTACCCATAATTGGATTTATAATACAGATGACATTCGATTCGATTAATAACGTGTTTAAGCAACCACACTAAAGTCTACTAAATATCTATTTCTGCGGCCGTTGCATAAGTATGGTCTGAAAGGACCTTGATATTGTCTGTATATAACAGAAATATTCAAAACATTGTGCTAGTATGTAACCAATAATCCTGAAGTTTGTTATAATCACAAAGCAACTCCAGAAGTATCTTTGAGTATCCCATTATTATAGTAGGCACTGCCGTGGCGACGCTACTGCTCTTTAGAAACAAAATGTCGATATAAGAAGAAGCGTGGTTGATTGAGTAGGAATATTGCCCTACTAACGGTGGTAAAATCCGTAGGTTTGTTCTGCGATAACCACTGCCTACTTTGAATCCGTCCGAACTGGACGAGATCTCTCCTCGAGAGATTCCTCACGCGCCTAAAAGGTGACTTGAAAAGCGAGCAAGCTCACGTTATAGTCGTGTTTAAACATTAGATATTGGCGCAAGAAAGACATTTATCGCTGCGTCCCCTACTCTGTTGTTCGCCTCACGGCAGATTCTGACACTGGTGCGAAGAGAAAATAATCTGAAATGAAACTATGACACCCTTATCTCTACGTGAGTTTTTTTTTCAATAATCTAAGATAAAAAAATCGCTCAAAAAAACAGGTTCAGGGTATTTAATTTTTTTTTTTTATCTTTGTAATATCATCACTTCTGAGAAATGTTTTATCTAAAATGGAAAAAAACGTCGACTTACGACTGTGTACCCCTTAAATCATGATAGCATGTTTGTCCTCTCTGCTTTTGCAGAGTTTCATCATTATAATCCCTCACACCCCTCATTGCCCCCGCCACAACCTCCCTGACAACCCTTTAAATTTGAGTGAAATGCAGCATCCGTACCAAATAATAATCCTCTATCTGTCCCCTACTATTAACATTTCCATTGTTCGATAACGCCGTAGCCAATCGATGATGCGTAATTATTTTAAGAACTGCTTCCGGCTTCTGTAAAATTTTAACAGTCATCATTTTTAATATTCGCCGGGGGAAATACGCATTTTAGACATTCGTCCTAAAATATCAAACCCTCCACATTAAACCACCATCAATATCTTATTGTATTCAAATCTACACATAATAGTCATACCGTTTAGTACGCTTCATCACCATCATCCGTGACTCTAGTTCAAGGAAATTTAGCTCAGTTAAGTATGGTCCAATAACATACTGATATACTATTGTTATGTTGATACTAACAAAATATTATGTTAACATGTAATTAACCACCCAGGGTACAAGTCAGATTTTGTATCGTTGCATATTACGTATCTCTGATGTTTTTGCTCCTCGATTAACCTGTCGCAGGTTCGAATCCGCACATTATAGTCATACCATTTTCAACGCTCCATTACCACCATCTTTCGTGACCCTAGTACAAGTAAATTAAGCTCAGTCCAAAATAATTGACGACCCACGATATAGCAAATATTTTAAAAACATATGATAATGATGACAGTATTTTGCAATAAGAGCTCTTCTCTGTCTTGGGCGTGGTCTTTGTGACATAAAATAATCTTGAGACAGAATCAATGTATTTTATAAAAACATAGTTAAATTCCTTGTTTTTGTTGAGACAATAGTATATATATGAACATATAAAGTTTTGAAAAAATACTAATTATTCGAGGTCTTAACTTTTTAGTATGTTTTTTTTAATACTTAATTATAGTATGAATTTTCTTTTCGAAATTATTTTTTTTTTCTGAAATCGATTTAGTTGACCATATAGACCTAACTCCTAAAAGGGCAGTAATGATTTTATATTCATCCCTGTATAATAATATTAAAATGAAACAAATACATAAATAAGATTTTTGCATAAAAGTTTCCTATTATGTAAGTGCGTGTTCTTATTTATCTTTATTTAGGAAATAAAACAGTTGCGTAACAAAAAAAAACATATCAATATATGTTTATCGTCTATACGGTACGCAATAATAAAACTGTTTCAATTTCTGGATATCTTATATTTAAGGTTGAACACATTCTATAAAAGGGTTCATTTAGCCCATAATTGGTTCTACGACATGTGATCTCTAAAAGATCGTTTAATCGTATGGATTTTATCTGTTTCCCATTCTTAAGGTGATATCTTTTTTAATAATTTTAACTTATACAGATAGGGGTTTTAGGTCTAACTGATTTATACGGGTCTTATACTTTGTACCCTTCATGGGTTTTTAAACTTCCAGGCTGCGGGGCCTCAAAGTCCAGGGCGCGCGGCGTCCGAATGTCTGCCATCCTCAGCAGAATCTGTTCTCCGACTTCACATACATTGTGGTCAATGATTCCGTTTAAGTGCGCGTGAAGTTAACGGCGCGTTAGAAATATGCGAGCGGCCGCTCGAAGGCGTTTTACGAGACGCTCATTCGCTGGGCTTCGATCGCGACCGCTTTCGGTATATTTTACCTGTAAAAACCTTTCGAGCAAGACGCAGCGATAGTCTCTCTCGCACGCACCCATCCTCCCTTCAATACTCGTATCTTCCCAAAACCTATGATGATGGTGACATGAAACCAATTTTTATGCCATGGTTGCCATGGATGGTTGCCAATTTTTATTTTTTCAATAAAATTAAAATGTTGAACTCATTCTCGTGCACACCATTTTATGGGTTTATTCTTTACTTCAAAGTGGACCACTTTATTTCATTTCATTTATTTATTAATTTTTACAAAAACAATATATTTAATTTTACATCACCTCTATAGTTAAAAAAATATAGATCCTCAGCTAACAATTCATAAACTAAGAAGACAAAAATTTTGTAACAAAAAAATAATAAAATGTGCAAATGAAAATTTTAATAGTGGCACACTGTAGATTTATACAAAATAATTATACATAATTCATAAATATTGTGCGAGAGTAGGGGACAAAAGAGGTTTAATATGCTATGTATGTATGGATGTCTGTGAAGGTTTATAGGGGTGTACATACAGGTTTTTTTTTAAGTTTATCAATTAGGTTAAGCTTAAGTTTAAGTTTATCAATTACGCAGCTAACGGATAACATAAGAAAATCTTCAAAATATCCACATTTTAGGTGATATACCACTCCTCAACCACTAAGTATTTAGACGAGTAATTTATAGCATCATGTATCTTGGAGACTTATCTTGTATATCTTGGAGTCTGATTTTAAAAATTGATTTTGGTTTTTGAAATATTAATTAAATAAATAAATGTGGTCACTTTTGTTTTTCGCTTCGCGTGCGATGCATGTGTAGACAAAATAGTAGTGTAGTTCTTAGCGAAGCCACAAAAAAGTTACTAATTTTAGAGATAAATAAAAGTTGCTAAATTTAAGGATATATATTTCGACGGGGCCGTAAATCATCACTCGCAGGCACGCCACGGCAACTATCGATCAACACTTTTACGGCTAAGGATTTGTGGTCGACATTAGCATGACCAAAAACAGTGTGTTACGATGTCTCGATTGAATAATATTTGGGTATAGGATGCATCTTAAAAACTTGTAAACCAAACCAAAGCAAACACATCCACTTCTATGTGATATTTTTTTTTGTGCGGAAAAAAATATGCGTCAAATTTAATAAAAGCTGTTCAATTTGAAGTGTAGAATAACCTCATAAAAGGATGTTCATAGGAACAAGTTTACCCTGGTATGCATTCAATTATATATAGGACTTTGTTTCTAGTAGCATTAGGTTCCGAAAAGTAAAAGCTTTTTAGATTTCTTGTACCCAAATTATGCAACAAAATCAAAAATTAGAATTAATAATTTCAAAAGAAATGATTCGGAAAAAACTACTGAATGGCTCCTTTACCTGGAAAGAAATGTAATGGAAACCTACCTACTATACCTATATTCTATAAAAAAAAAATAAAAGACAATTATTATTATTAAGCTAGCGGGCTAACACACCCACTGGCACGCTATGAATAAAAAGTCCGCTTAGTACTGTTAACCTAGTGCACCTAAGATAATTGAAGGTAGATTACTTTGAGCTATTATTATTAATTGTATATTTATCATGGAAGATTGTAAGCTGATTGATAGGTATAATGAAGTGAACGTATTTGTGAGGCATGTACTTAGAAAGAAATAAATGATTATTATTAAATTACTTACAAATCTTTATTTAGAATACCTCAAAATTAAAGCCTTAAAAGTTCATAAACTGTTTATTATATATGTCGTAGCTATGTGATTTACTTTAGCATTGTCCTTTCATAAAATGCAACTATCTTCTAGACGTATGCCGTCTAATGTAATAAAACATTTCATGAAATAATTAAATTTTAATAAATTACATGAAATGGGTATTCTATTAAAGTAGTCTTAATTTTGTTATGAATACGCCGTGTTTTACAGTTTTAATCGGATTATCTGAATAAATAATAGTAATTAATGTTAATAATCACCTTTGTGAGCGTTCTGTGTCCGTGTGACTTTTGAAATCCGTCCGCTTGCGTCGCGAATATAATTTATGGGCGTGTAACATTCGTGAAATGATCTGACAATGAACGACAGGCGATTTGGACTCTTGAGCGCTTGGCCAATACGGGTCGGGCCCATGTGCTCAACCGGCACATGGGTCATAAAACACTAATGCTCTAGCAATCGACTCTCACTGACGCCCCAATATTCTGAAACGCGTCGACGGTCGTGTTCAATTCTGTAACACAAGTAGGTCGACTACGGCCTTTAGGTAGATTTCATTAGGAAAGCTATTGCAATGGTATCACATCCCCTAGAACCCAAAACCACCCTCAGTTTATAAGTTTATAAATCTTTTAAGTGAAATTTTGCTATAACACTCTTAATATCCAAGATATCTAATTCATTTAAATTTTATATTATTCTTCAAAAAAGGGCTTAAAACTTACCTCAGTAAACTTTTTTGATAACACCAACCATTGGTCCTATGGGTAGGTTTTATTAAATTATTATTATTATTATTATTCGGGTAACTCAGAGCTTAATATTATATGGAAAAAATAACAATATGGCTAATTATTTCCATGCATTGTTCGTTGCAGGTAAAAGCTTCTCGCTGACGATCACCATCTCCACGAGTCCTCCCCAAGTGGCCACATACCTGAAGGCCATCAAAGTCACGGTAGACGGACCACGCGAACCAAGATCGAAGACCAGTGAGTATGGCTGTAAGACATCTTTCGCTTCTTAATACCAAATAAGCATCTTTTTTTCTATTCACATAACGACGTTTATTCGATAAAATACATTTTATTATATGCAAGGCCATAACCGGTTTCAGGTTTATCAAACTGTGAAAAACTACTTTTGATAGTATGATTCTCAATCTCTTTACTTATTTATAACAATAAAACTTCTGGAAACGCCTCATAAAAGTCTACATCTGGCAGTTAAACGTGAACATTTACACAAAGAAATACAGAGAGGCTAGAATCGTTTGAGATTGAGAGGGAAAAGTTAGCTGGACAGAGAAAAAGTCTAATGAGGAAGTACTGAGAATTGTAGAAGTAAAAAGATATAAATCAAGAACCATTGAAAACAGAAGACCTAGCTAGATCTTGCTCAAGTGAAGGAGAAATTAAATGTCATGTCGTATTAAGAAGTCATATTTTCGGCAGAAAAAAGAGAGGAATGGCGGTTACCAAACCTCGTTAATAAGCAAAAACAGCTATACCTAATTAATTGTATGTAACTGTCATTTTTGTTTTTTTTTTGGATGGGGGCAACTTGCAAGTTATAAACAAGGTATGCAGGTTCAGTGTAATTAAACTCGTTTTGTTATTTAATTCTTTGAGCTGAGTTCTCTTTTCGTGTTTCGTCTAGTTATAATTCTATATAGACTAAATACATCTAGTAACTTGTACCGGTATGTGTTAGGATAGGTGGTTTCTAAGGCTGTGCCGATTTTGTAGGATTAACCCGTCATGCCTTCCAACTAATGTTGGCATTTTGTGAGTGTATTTTGTCTGTTAGTATTCTTTTTCATTTTGGTGCAATTGAAGCACTTTGAGCATCTTCTTGGCCCTTAACAGGGCACTCCCTGAGGCTGTGGTCTCCTGCATAGTGAAGGCACTGTGCAGGATGTAACTGTCATTATGTATAGCTGTAAGCATTTCTCATACAAATAAATAAATAAAGTAATTAATTAAACGAAAAATATTATGGTCGAGATAAATTAAATACCAGTCATTTATTGTTATTTTTTTTTTATTTTAAAAGATGCCAGAAGAAGACGGCATAAATGTTTGAAATTACTTTTTACGTATTACGCGAGACCACTTTAGAGCCAAAATATATTCCTTAAAAAAAGCACAAACCATTAAATCGGCGATCAAGTACCTATAAACCTGTAAACTGTATTTTTTTAGAAAATTACCTACTATGCGATATTCAAGGATTATTATTTAACTTTTTTCATATTTAATATTTATTAATCATGATACTTTATTATTGCATATTTATTTTTATGTTTATTAAACAAAGGAAAAATATAAATTCAGGAACAAAATTATTATTTCGTTTAAAATAAATTAAAGCACCTTAGTACCTACAGGTATTGCTTAGGTAGAACAAATATTTACACTTAAAATGTATTTTTTTTTTCAAAAATAAGTTATTATTATTTTCTTTGATTTCTGCATAAAATACTAATAGTAATAGTCTACCTTGTAAGGTATAGATAATTGTAAAGTATTAGTACTTCTTTCACGATGATAAATAAATAAATAAATAAATCAAGACAGACAGTCGACATGCAAATAAATGTAATTAAGCGGTTAAAATGCATTGTAATATTTGACAAAGGTTTCGAGCAAACACTGAATTTCGCGAATATACAGTAAAAATAAATACAATACAGATATTACAAAAAGTCAGTCGGGTAAAATTATCATCGCATTGCCCAAATATAATCGGCGGTCGAATTGCGCATGCGTCGAACTCTCTTTGTGCCGGATCAGCGGAACTCCTTTCTTGGGCCCAAAATCATGTCGAAATTGAACGGCCCGGGGCGGCCTTTGTACCGCGGAGGGACTCGTGGGCGAAATTGCCCGAGGTTTTTCTTTTCTTTCGAATTTGACAGCTGTCACGGGTCGAGACAGTCATCGACCGTTTGCCGGACTTGCAAACTGCCCGCCATTAATATAATTAATAACAAGGTTTAAAGATTTAATATTATTAAAGTATGCAGAAATATCAATATTTTCCCCGCGCTAGAGATGGATCTAAGAGGGCGCAGCCCGATCTGGTCATTTGTGAGCTTTTATTTGAGTGCTCGATTGCGTATATAAAATTTCATGTCTGTGCACGAGCCGAATAAAAGCTTGTAAAAAGAAAAGTTTACAAAGGCAAAGATGCAATTTTTTTTAAAATACATTGATTTTGTTTTTCTTGATTGCTCGATAGTGCCATTTCAGATTTTGCAAGCTGTTAAATTAGAAAGAGCGCTTTCGAAAAGGGGTTCCTCAGAATCAGCTGAGAATATTTTATCAAAGTTTTAATAAATTATATGATTAATAAAACATGAACATTTTTAATAAAATATATAGTAGATGGTCAAACATTCTAGGCGACTACATATTACGAACCTTTGACGAAGACCTGTCTTCAGTCGCTTGCCATATGGAAAAAAAAATCGCGTGACTTAAATTATATTCAGAGGTACGCAGCTTTGCGGAAACACGACGATGGCACAAAAAACCTTTTGGGCAATATGGCCAATTGAAAGCATCTATTTTTCATCGACAATAAAAATAAGTAATGATTTCACGCTAAAATTTAGTACAGATAGCAAGTTTACAATAGATACAATGTTCAATGTCAAACATCACTTGAAACAACTCTGCTTAAAAATCCCTTTCGGCACGCCGCGGCACAGGTAGATTTCACAGGATCAAAGTAGGGAATCGGCGAACTCTAATTGTACTTGTATCGAACATTGCGCGAGCTGCGCGCATTCTACTCTCCGCGCGGCAGCTCGCGCACCTCAACCCACCGTACCCTTGAGCTGCGAGAGTGCGTATACTGAATCCCTCTTTATACCGTGCCGTAAGGGTTGCTCATGTCAAAAATTGTTTCAAACAAAAATTTTAGGGAAATTATAGTCCTACAATTAACATTTTGAACTGAGTTCATTCTGTGCCTATTTATTTATTTATTTATTTATTTATTTATTTCAGGAAACAACAGCTTACATAGTAATTACAATAGAAAAAAAAACAATCAAAACACAAAGCCAATAATAGTTTCCTCCAAAATTAGAAAAATTATAGAAAACCCATTCGGTGCCGAGGCCGGGACCAGGACGTAGGAGGGGTTGGGGGTTGGGGGTAGGGGACAATCACCAGAATATAATATTAAACCCAATATAATAAAAAATATAATAAATTCTACACATACATATATATGGGAGGAATGATTTTTTTGTATTTTGAAAACGCATTTTTTCCCAACTTTAGGGTCTTATATACCTATGGCCTAGGGACAATTCGATGTCTTATATACTAAGAAAGGTTTGGCAAAATTTTACTTTTTTTTTCAAATTTCACAAAAAAACATCCACCCCCCCCCCCCCTCTTCCAGCCCTTCGGGTCTGATTTTGCCCATTAACGATGTTGACTGAGATTTTGTGCCCTTAAATTTTATGTAAAAGTGATTGGTGTTAAAATTACGACAGTTATCGTGTCCACACGAAAATGAAACAGATATAGATATATAAACTTATTTATAAATGTTTAACTGAGCGGGGTTTTGGGTTCTAGGGGATGTGAAAGGCGAAGATATGTCGATATTTTCAGGTACTAATGACATGGTACCCATTGCAACAGGTAGCTTTCCTAAAGAAATGTACCTAATAGATAAAATCTTCACTGTCAAACACCGCCATCTACCGGAAACATCCCTTATCCGCCGTAATATAGATATGTACTGGTAGGCATTCAATTTGGACCAATATTTAGACCATAGACATTTCATAGTGCAATGCTCGCGTTACATCGTAAATCGAAATGTAATCACGTCGGTGGCGACTTCGACTGTAAGTTATGCGTTTTACGGGGAATTGCATTTTCGATACCGGGTTAGTTGCTTGCTATTAAGATGCAACCATTGCCCAAATATTATTCAATCGAAACATCGTAATACACTGTATTTGGTCAAGCTAATATCGACCTTAAATCCTAAGCCGTAAATGTGTCGATCGATAGTTGCCGCGGTGTGCGTACGAGTGATCATTTACGGCCGCGTCGAAATATATTACGCTTAATTTAGTAACTTTTATTTATGTCTAAAATTAGTAACTTTTAAGTGTGGCTACACTATTATTTTGTCTAAAATATGCACTATTTTTCGGGTATAAACCACTCGTCTAAATACTTAGTAGTTGAGGAGTGGTGCATCACCAAAAATATAGATTTTTTGGAGATTTTCCAATGTTACCCTTTCACTGGCAAACAGAGCGTTTGGTTAGTACCATCGCCTATCTGTTGAAAAATATTAGCCTATGTTTTATATTCAGAATTATTTTTCTTCACACTACAAACCGTTGACGCACCAGCAGCTAGCTCACCATCTTATACTGTTTGTTAATGCTGATATTTAAGAGGGAAGAAGCGCTGCTCTTGGGCCACTGTTCACGATCCGTAGTCCTTCCCCCCTCCCCACAACCACCACTTACCCATAATCATAGACAAATTCGACAACTACAAAGGATCGGAGCCAAATGTCCGAAAATAAACTCAGTAGTATATACACTCATATCAAAATTCATCATTATTACCGAGTAAAAACATTATTTATTTATTTTATTTTATTTTCTTATGGGAAATTTGTAAACTTTACGTGATAATATAAAATCGCTCTTGCCATAAGTTCGCTATTTGTTCACTTGGGGGCTTTCAATGATGCCACGATTTAAGTAGGAAAAAATAACTTTTTAAACTTTTGGTTAATCATTACTCAAATATTTATTAAAAAATCATTTCCCGGGTTTTTTTTTTATAATTAGAAATAATTTTATGCATTTGTAATCTTATATATAAAAATCACATGTAAAGATAAAATTAGCAAAGATACCATTCCTGATTACTTTTTTTAAAATGTGTTTCAATAGTTCAAAATAAACTATTTTAGACGCCGAGATAAATGTCTTTATTTATTTATTTTTTTAAATTTTCATAATGGCATAATAGGAAGTCACAACAATAAATGATATAACAATACTGAAAAAAAATATTTTATCATATAGACGAATTAAATATAAACGTTTATTGTTGTTTTGAAGTAATATGGCCGCTCTAACTAGGTTAAAAAAAACCTGTTTTAAGAGCAACCAGAAGTAGGTTGCAGAAATAATAAAATACTTATTACGTATGTGAGATATATCCTAGGATAAATATCATAAATACAAAACGTCATAATACAATATTATTGTCTACATATATACAATTATTAAATATAAAATACTAATAATTGTGTTACGTATAATTTGTATACTAAATAAACAGAAAACTAAACATAAAGAAAATATATAAAATTACTTATTAAAATAGTCCATATTATGTTAGATTTTCTATTGTAATACGTTAGATGCGTCTTTGCCTATTGCGAGGAGCCATTTGGTCATGTTTGTTGCAACTCAATTTAGATTTTGTCTTTTTAAATTGCTTATCTGCGCTGTTGAGAATTTTAGGTTCAAGGAAATTGAGATGCCTTTGCCCAAAAGTGGTATTCATTTTTGGAAGTATCGTATTGCTCCGTAGCTTTGATCGAGTTACAATTGAATAGGTATCTTTCCCGCGCCAATTTCCAATTTTTAAAACCCGGTTACCGACGAGTAAAAATTACGGCGAATTATTTCAATTTGATACGTACCCCCTCTGCCCTGACGCCGGCAGATAGATAATTGTCTCGCCCCTAAACCGGCGCCCCCGACCCTCCGGGGTCCTTTGTGGGGCCTCAAAGTTAAAAACAACTACAGAACGAGAAGCGTGTGTGCACACAATGGGGACCTGGCGCGCTTGCGTGCGCAAAATTGGCGCAAATTATTTTTTGTCCATTCCTCATTGGACCTATTAATTCCAGGATCCTGTTCGCGTCTACCTGAAAGCGTTTTTTTTTTTTATTTTTGGTGCCAACACTGCCAACCAACCAACTCGAGAGTCTCGTTACTAATGTGTCATTTTATATTTATCGATAACTCGCGGCATGGTGCCAAGTCTTGTCACGGATCTAAAAAAGCCGTCCGTCTGTCCGTTGCAACTTTTAACTCGAGAAATACAAATGCGAAAGACTTTTGTACAGATTGATACTATTGAAAAACAACCATAGCCGTTCAGATCACATCGGAGGCTGTCCAGACATTAAAGATACATAACATTAATATCAGAAAACTTTTAGTACTAATAAATAAAACATTAACAGTTCGATAGAGCGTTCAACTATCATATTCGACTTTCAAAAATATGACAGAACGGCTGTCGGAACGTATAATTTATTACTGGCCAGTTAAAATGAATACACTCATCTATATGCGCAAATAGAAGCATGTAAAATAATGTTATAATAAAACTGAAATATTATTTCCGTGTTTCATTACTAGCCGCGCGTCCAACTTTACAAAATTTGCGATGAATTGAAAGAGTGACATAGTATGTTTTTTTTATTATTTTAATCTACTAGACCAAAAAAATCACCTAGGGCCTAGCTGAAATTCAACTAAAACTTATCTAAGTATTTTTTTTTTGATAGCACCAACCATTGGACCTAGGGGTGGGAAAATTGGTTTTTCAAAATTCAAAAAAACCATACCGCCCTTAATAAGCACTAGATCAAATCAGTTTAAGTTAATTGTAGGACTGTAATTTCCCTATATTTGTTGATATAAGCAACCCTTACGGCACAGTATAAAGAGGGATTCAGTTACGCACTCTCGCTGCGCAAAGGGGACGGCGACTTGAGGTGCGCGAGCTGCCACGCGGGAAGTTGATCACCCGGCAGCTCGCGCAATGTTTGATACAAGTTCGTACAATTGGAATTCACCTGCCCCCTACTTTCATCCGGTGAAATCTACCTTTGCCTTCCGGCGTGCAGAAAGGGAAGTTTTGAAAAAATAAATTAGGCATCTTTTAGAGCGTTTCGAAGTTGTCATGTATCAGAGAAATGACTTAAAGTAGGTTTCTCTGATGAATACGTTTATTATTTATATAGAAACCTTTGTTATATTTGCAATATCGATGATAAATTAATATTAGTCCGATCTAGGAATTTTATGAAAGATGGTTCGGATGAAATACTACTTATTTTTTTAATAAACAAATAATATTTAACTGGATCCCATATTCATATTTTTTGTAACAAATATATTTTTATAATAGATATAGATTCATAGACAATGTATTCGCTCAATTATTGTATTTTAACACAAACAAATATTTATTAAGGTATATAAATGACTTTAATATTGAATAGAGAGCTTTTTTCTTTTAACTTTTAGATTTTACTCTAAAGAAAAAATATAAAGGTTTCCTTTGGCTTTATAGATTTTTTTAAGTAGTTCGTTTACTAATCGCTGTATCATTGTCGTTGCTACAAATTCTGTTTTGTAGGTTTTGCGCATACCATGTGTTTAAAATATACACTGATTTGAAACATACGTAGGTACCTACGGACTTGATTGACAATTATTTATTAATTAATAATAAATTAATATTTCCCCCGTCGCTAACAACAAAAGCAACCCCTCTTTTGCGGTTTTCTCCCTAGGCCTCGATTTCAAATTAAATCATGAAATTAATAATCCAATTTATTATATTTCTAACTCTAATAACTAGGCAAGATTATTAATTTTCTTACTTGCTCTTTCCGATGCTTTTAAATAATTCTATTTCGTCTAACGGCTGTTTAGTTGACAAATGCTAAGGCTAATAACATAATTACGTCTAAAGTTTCAATAAAATGTGTGGAAAATACAGTCTTTTCGAGTCTTTTAACATTTAAACAAAATAAAAATATATACTTTATTCGTTTTATATAAGCGCAGATATACGATAAAACGATATTTTGTATTATTAGGGTACACGTGTACGCAAGCAGTCCCCAATAGGACAATATCTTCGATTCGGATATTTGAGTAGGCCAAATGTACCTGTCAGGGGAGATGGTAATGAAACATTAAAAATTCTATGGCCATGTGCGGGTTCGAACCCGTTTTTATGATTATATCTAATGAAACTTTTAATGTAATATTTTTAATAAATAAAATACTAAATATACTATAATGCGATATATTTGCGATATTCCACATTAATTTCGTATGTAATTAAGAATATTATAAACATTCCAAATAATAAAGCATATAAATAATGATGTTACAATAACAAATATGTTTTGAATATAAGTAAAAGATGTTTTTTATCGCATTTATTGCCGGTTAGGCATCATAAAAAAAATATTTACAGTAGGGAATACATACTTGTAGTACGTAGCTACTACATTCATTGATTCTTTAAATTAGTTTTTAATTTATATCTTTGTAAATTAATTTTCAACTTTATTTAATTTTATAATTAATTATTTAGTACCCGTAATATGTATACAGCGTGTCCCAAGACCATTCCCGATAAAAAATCCAGCTTATTGGCCCTGCGATTTTAAACATGATTTGTTTTGACCTAATATCAAATGTCATCATAGTTTCCGAGTAAAAAAATTGTAAACATGACGTGATAATATGAAATCACTCCTGTCATAAGTTCGGCCGCTAGCGAACCCGCGCCGTGCTGGGTCATTGATCGGCCTTGCCGAGCGCTTGCGACCAAAAGGGGATTTACACGGGCGCTTTGATAAAATCAATAAATTTGTGCATGAAATATTTTCGCATTTTTTTATGCAAATGTTTACTTGTAATAGGGTACATAAACACCCCTTTTAAGTCTGTTGGAATGGTCTTGGAACATCCTGTATATTTATTAAATTATATAATATTATTCGTTCATACTCAATTTATTCATATAATATATAATTCAATTCAGGTTATTCAATATCCCGTTATCAAAAAATATTCAAAAAAAAATAAAACTGCACGAGACCCCGACACAGGTAGTACCTAGTGGGGAAGTACGATCGGTAGTTTGATTAATCAGATTTTTTTCTATATTTTTAAGAGAATTTACTATTCTTATAGATTTTAGACTAGCTATTGCTGCATGCAGTTTAAAAAATCAAAAACTTTATGTCTGCCCGAACAAAGTATCGTTAACGTTTATTTTATTTTACAAAATTCACATTTCTAACTATTCATGTATTGTGTAAATCACTATAAATCCATGAGCCTTTGTCGATTCGGCAGGTCCAACGAGCGGGCCTCAGCAGATCCGCGCCTTCGGCCTCGGGCAGAGGCCGTTCCTCGAGGGAGCGACCTTCGGACACCTCCGGGACCTGCGGGAACTTCGCGACCTAGAGTACAGGCGGAAAGGCCCGTACGCGCCGGCGCAGAACACACCGTCCTCCCAGGACTGCAGCGACTACAAGCCCAACGCCAACCTTCAAATCGGAGGTGAGTCTTCCTACTAAAACCGTGTTCTCTTGGCTGATTTGAGAGTCATTGGATTCGGAGTCATAAGATGCCTGTCCAGCAGACTCCACAATCTGGACGTTTCTGTGAATAATGTGATGCACCGTTGTCATGTAGTGTCAGGCATCACAGGCGCGAGTAATCTGGCTGGGAGGTGCCGTTGATGACACCTGTAGGTCCTAGCTATAAGACGTCAGGATCTGGTCAATGTAACGAAGTAGTTGATATAAAGCTTTTAATACGCCCTCATTCCCCACAAATAATGGTCAACATTCACCGATGGTCCACTAATAATAACATTTATTTATTGGTTTTTAAATTACACACACGTATTTTGAAAACTCTACCTAATTTGTTGTAGATTATTAAATGTTTCAGGTCGAAGAACGAACAATTAGATTATTTTTGAGTAAAAACTCACAATAGATTACATAATGTGAATATATGGTATAATAATACAATAAATACATATACGCAATAATATAGCAATAATACATATACGAACACTCATACTCATAAATAGATATTATTGTTATAGATTAGATATGACATATGTTGTAAACGTATAAAACAAATAATAAACTATTATCTAAATATAAAAGTAAGTCGGGTTAGTTACACCATTTATAACTCAAGATGGCTGGACCGATTTTTATGATCTTTGATTTGTTAGATTTGTCTCCGACCTGAATTACAGAATGACTACTAAAACATCGGAAAAATTATGTTTTTTTTTTTATAAAGAAAATTCATTTTTTTATACTCTTTGTATGGAACGGCATTGTATTTATTATATAATAAACATAATTACGTGTCGTTACTAAGTTATTCCGGGTTGAAAGGAGAGTTGAAAGAAATGCCTTTAGAAACCGCGCTATCTGCAAACTGTGACCCTGGTGTGGGCCTACATAGATATAAAATATAATATAAATTATTTATGCAATAAAAGTTACCTCTCCGAAATAGAAACTCCTAGTTGCCCAATTACCTTTTACTGATTTTATGACCCGTTCTCATCGAAATATCGATCATTTCTTACGAGGCAGCAATCATCATTACGATCAAAAAACGTAGGCACCGATCACCGATCACCGAGGCTACTGTTGATCCATTTCTTTTTTGTGCCGTAGGCCACCGGAAAAGCCAGTCGGGTGGTGATATCGCTCCAACACTTGGATGATCACGCCCTTTCTGAATCAGTTTCCATCAAATGTATCCCGTATCTATTTACATCGTCCATTTCACACCGGAGCGCAAACAGTGAAATATTTTTTTATTTGTCTTC
Organism: Neomicropteryx cornuta; assembly: GCA_020383195.1. NCBI lineage: Eukaryota > Metazoa > Arthropoda > Insecta > Lepidoptera > Micropterigidae > Neomicropteryx > Neomicropteryx cornuta. The sequence goes on from JAHKQU010000030.1 coordinate 2,508,904, forward strand.
CTAGATACATATATTCAAAGACGGTAGTGTTATTTAAATTTATATTAGTGTTACCTACCTTTTTAACTAGACCGACTTTTTTGCTACTTATTTAATAATTAAAACGTAAATATCAAAACTAAAAATGAATAAAAAATAAAAAATATATTTAATTATTACACTAAATGTGTAATATGTAGTGTATCCGTCCGCCACATCTTTTTTTTTATCTGTAAATAATCATTTCAGCTGACTATATTCCTGACTATAATTTCAACTGACTTAAATTTGAACCCACTCTCTTTGATTAAATTAAGAGTTGAGTACTATTGAGTAGGCATAAGCCACATTCAACAAATACAACAAAACATAGAGAAAATGCAATTAAAAATTGTAATTTTATAATTACGACGAATGATAATATTTCATAAAAATAAATTTTTATACCCCAATAAAATTAATAGTAAATTCAAATGTACCTTCAAAACGTTATTTTCTTTAACCATTGAAAGTATTAATAATTATTAAGTTGAAATAGTGCATTAAGCGTGAATACATGCTCTCTGTCCGTTTAAATTAATAAATGTTAAATGAAACAATACATTGCCTAACTATGCTTTTTAACCGTTGAAAATTGCGTCCATTTGAATAATGTTAACTTTTTGCAATTATGCCTTCACTTTACAGCTGACTTCATATTGCAAGAAAGTTAACACAATGCGCCACTAGGTGGTTCGCTAATTACGAGACCCTGTTTGTATAGCGCCTTTCTATTAGTAAATATGTTTATTACAAAACGACCCGTTCGGAATCGGCGTAGATGGACCCTAGATCGACAGCATCTCGGATGCTGGGTGCGTTGACTCCGCGGATCATTATCTCCGAAACCACAGAGATGCGCCTCTCCAAGTGTCCGACCGATCGCTGCAGCGATCGGCCAACAAACAATGCCTCGTATTAATCGGTAATGTCCACTGCAAGATCATGCTCTGTGGTCACGCCTTCTCGTACATCGCTAAACGTCCGTCTTACGTGGTTTATCCATACCTGTGTACCTTTCCATCCTTCCTGCGTCCTTTTCCTCCTGCAACACTTTCATTTTTAGCGGCAGCTTTGAAGTGCTTCAAAATTGAATCTTTCTTAAAAAATATTTTCTCTGTTCGTTGTTCAATTTATTGTCTGCTGAAAATCTAATGCTCTGTGGTTTGAATTCGACCAGGTTTTCCAAGATGCCTACAATGTCGTTATCATATTATGTACTTTTGGCACGTCAAAGATAATCCAACCCGGTTATACTGTTTCTGGACAGGTAATCCCGAATACGTCTCTCGTAAAGTATCTGGGAGTACACATATCCAATACTCTACATTGGGGGGCGCACATTAGCGAAGTAATAAAACATCCGGTCGCTCACTGCGTTTCGTAATGCAGAACTTTCGTTCTGCTAGGGCACTTGCGTATGAATCACTGGTTCGTCCAACCTTGGAGTATTGCTCATCTGTTTGGGACCCTCATATTTGCTATCTAAATTCTGACCTTGAAGCAATTCGGCGGTTAGCAAGCAGACACATGTTTATGCGCTTTCGCAGATTTGACAGTCCGACGAAATTTCTATCTGGCCTTAAGTGGGAGCCTTTAAGTGCAAGGCGAAAAATATGTCGTCTCATTAACTTATTTAAGGCCTACTTTAAGCTCCCAGCATGGTCCTCCATTAGTGAGCAACCTCAGAAACCGTTCTATATTGGACGAAAGGACCATTCTCACAAAATAAAGGAAATTTTTAGGAGAAAGAATGTCGCCTTCCCCCCTAAGACCCCTTCCCAGCTAAGTAAAAGTATAAAAAACTTGGCTTTAAAATAACAAAGTTGCATCACCTGCCAATCAGCTTTACCATCGGAGGAATGGTACCTCCAAAGTATATGCAATTTTTAAATAAAAAATTTCAACATTTTAATGATCGCATTAAAACATTAAAATAATCGAATAAGTGAAAATTTCAGTATTCAAAATGCAATAATAAAAATAATAATTTTCTTGGTTCTCAGTTCGCTATCCCTGATTCGATTTCCTCAATGTCGGTGTAGACTTTTCTCACACCGTCCGAGAGATTTACACGGACGTTTATCGTTATTGCCTATTGTTTGTTCTTATTGATTCCGACTGAATCTGCACTCAAAGTCAAAAGCGCTGTCAACAACATGACATCTGATGACGCGTCGGCAAAGGCTAAGACCTGCACTGCGTCGAGATATATCATAATACGAACATTTCAAACTCTACCTTCAAAATGAATCCAAGTGCGTATTCCTTATTTTGTTTAGAAAATATATTAGAGTTCTACTAAACGACCTTATGTAACTGCCATTACTCGTATAGATGTCCAGCCAACCTTCGGATAGAAATAGGTAAACAAACTCATACCATCTTGTCGCCACACACTAATCTTAGCACTGAATCACGGACACTAGTCTTTTTGTGTTTTCATTTATGTCAACTTTTTTGAATGCCTCGTCTACATTAGTATAAATCGCCTAGGTACTGTCGGTAAAATGATCAGAGTAACATCGTTTTGAAACAAAGTAATTTCGCTGTGGATATTCTTAATGTTGCACTTTAAGAAGTTAAGTAAATGATCGAATTAATGCTTGTCAGTTATTTAGGTAAATACATATGTTTAATGATATTGGTTATCCTTGTAATGGTATGACTGTTGATACACGAAAGACACCCGATTCCAAACCCTTTTAGTGTTCAATTTGCTTGGTCGCTTTTCACGTGTGGCTGCACGACCATGCCCTAATCAAATCTACAGGGCGCTCTGGTCAACAGCGAATGTTTGTAAATAGTCGTTTAACACAGAACAGTAATATGCATCAATTTAATTTTCTGGACATTTCTGTATAGAAAAACTACTACCTTGTTCATCGGCCGTCTCAAATCGATAACCACAAATCCTGATGCTCTAGAATTTAATCAGCTGCCATGACAGTGTGACGACGTGCTAACTAGCTGTATACACAATCGATTAGACCTAGACATGCTTCTGCAAAATTTCTACCATAGATAAAGTAAACGACCACGTTGGTGCGTTGTATTCAGGAGGTGTTTCGCGTCATCGGGGGGAACACGAAAACATGTCATTACGATTTGATTCGAACACAAAACAGAAGTCAAACGTTTGCCTCGTAATGACATCGACGTGGTAGACGCGGAGAGGTGGAGCGCGGTGGCACCTATCACAACCGATCATCGACGCGGGTTCACCTTAACCGCAAGAGGTGATGCCGGATTATATACTGTAGCTACATGCGCAGACCCAAGAGAATCTTGCGTCACCGGAGGCATCCTCAGGACGCGCAGGTGCTGAAAGGTCTGGAAAAGATGCTTTGGGTCCAGTTGTTGGCGGTTTAAATTGAACTCGCAATCCTTCCCGTAACTACTCGGGAATTTAACAATCATTAAAATGATGATAATATTAAACATTGCGTCAAGACAATCTCTACTAACTACTTGCAGTAAACAAAAAATATAGAGGGTCGTAGAGGAAACTTTCTACTTTCTACTTTGACATAGATGTCAGTCAGCATAGTTTCGGGACAATTATGAAAAATATTAAAGTTGCCCAAAACACATCTAGCTATACGTAATCATTATCAAATCAAACTCGAGTGCCAGTGGAGTCTCGGGACGCCGATGACTATGTATGAGGATATGTTTATCGACCGCACCAACACACCCGCACACCATACATCACACCCGTTAGCGGACCTCGGATCTCAACGTAATAAGTTACACTACCCGGAAACGCCCCTAAAATGTCACTCGTTTTAAAACGCACTTGATTTGCTTTCTTAACTCCTTCCCCTTTTATTTCTTTGGTACCTTATCGAGGTTGGTCCATTTTTTTCTGTTTAGAAACGAAGAAATAATTATTCCCAAACTGTACTTTATTTTTGCATTTGTGAAAAACAATTTATTTATTTATTCGTCAGTTACATGCACTCTTATAGCAAAATAGTATTTACACAATTTTTTTTTTCCGAAGTCCCAAGGAGATGCCAATCATTTATAGATATAATTTAACATTTTGACGCAAGCTACGGGACTTCTTATAAATCTATAAATATATAAAATTTATATTATAATATAATTAAAGTAAATAACCTATAGATAAATATATATAAGGAAATAATATACATAAGTACACCTGTTTTGTTATTTAAATACAATAGAAACCCTAAACTATTTCATAGAAGAAAGGCTCTTACATAATTTATGATTCAGAATTTTTTACTCCCTTTTCCAGTGACCATTCTGTTTTTTAACAGAATGGTCACTGGAAAAGGCCACCACCAGACCTAATTTTTATATTTTTAGGATTATTTATTTTCTTGAATATTAAATTATAAAATTTTGGTGCTAAAAAGCTAAAATATGTAGTGCATACCTATTTATTCATCGCGATTATTTTTAATAGTACCTATCATTCATCGTGAGTGCAACAATATCAGCATATTAATGGGCCGATTTGAGGCGAGTTGCGGTGACTGACACTTAACTATTAATCACATAACTATTGGGGGGGGGGGAGAGTGAGAGATGAGAGGTTGCAGAGATTTCTTTATGTTCTGGCCAAGCTTCAACATTATCGAACTCTTGAACCCGAAAATGGGTTTCAGGTGAAACGGTTTTAGTGACTTTAGGTTTGTTTTTTTTTTAAGGTCCCTCACCGGCCTTTAATAAACAACATAGGTCACAATCTGTTGTACACTAACTTTCATTTGGATTAAATTAACCCAGTTTCTATTAACTTAACGTCATGTCACCGGCAAACTCAATTCCATTATCTAATTTTGAATGCAAGCTTTGTTGTTCTTAGCGAAGCCGTTGAGGAAATTGTGGGGCGTTTTTTAATATTTCTCACCTAAAATTAATGTAATGAGCCGCGCTCAGCCTCCTTGACTCGACGACAGGCAGCCAAGCAAACAGGCACGACGTACAGTCGATGAAATAAATTCGCCTACAGTATAATAAAAACACTCGTGAAGATTTAAAGCGTATCCGTATGTGTGTATATGTTAATAAAATAAGGACAAACTTTGATGAAGAGGCACTTGACAAAGCAGAGTTTAATTATATGCAATATTCCAAGTCAAAAAATAGATTTTACAATTTTACTATATCATAACGATTTGCACGTAATGTGCATATATTTTACACTTTCGATATATCTACGTTGAACGTAAGTTATTCATTAAATTATTCACTTCTATTCATTCTCATTCAAGTTACATCATATTCGTTACAATTTCATCGTTTTTTATTATTATTGTTTGTATAATGAAAGTTTGACCATATTTCAAAAGACTCACAACTAGCTAGGTGAGAGTTGAAGGCTTTCATAAAATACAGCGCTGTATTTAAACCAGCTTGCATTACACTCAAGCGATGCAACTATTTGTGAGTTTCTGTATTCATTTTTCTTTAAATATTCTGGATATATGTATAATTTGTTTGAAATAATTCAATCCTTAAAAATATTTAAAAAAAACAAATTTTCAAAATGTCAATAAACTGTCAGACTCTCATATAATGTAAGGATACGGTGTTTGCCAATTACAACGCAAAAAATCATCTAAATACGGTATTTAAGAAATACATTTTACAATATTCCAAGTCGATATATTAATTTATTTTACAAAATTAATAGTTATTATACCACGAATCTTATTTTTTTGTTAAAGATATTTTTTGTAAAACTTACGTAGGGTCATTTACAAATAATTCATAATAATAATTTATAATAATTAATAATTTAAAATAAATGATAAAAAATGTGTCTATGTTTACAGGTATGCAAAGTACTTGAATATACTTGAAAAATGTAACAAAAGGGGTTGGTTACCTATGTAGCTAGCTTTGTATAATATCATGATTTGATATTTGTCTAGTAACTACGTTCACATAATATTGCCATTAAGAAAATTAAAAAGAATAGATTCAAGCATTTGCAGATTGATTTCTGCACCTAAGTTGGGTCAATCCGCAACTTTGCAAAATATATCGTACGAAATACAATACCTGCTACAATACATCGATGTTTATAATTGAATGTACCAAACTGCGTCAAATTCCGGTCTTTGACAGAATGTCTGCGATATTGGCGTTAAAATTGTTTTTAACTAATAATTTACCATTTGTGACGATAGTTTCGCCAACAATACGCGGTAAACAAAGATGCATAGTGATTTTGTGCACCGGTTGCTTCCGTCTCTCTCATTTTCGCTACTCAGACTGTACCTAATAACATGACAGCAGGATTATAACTGCGTTAGTCTCTCCGCAAACATTTGCATTTTAGACAATTCTGAAATTTTAAGACACCCACGCACACGAACTAAAATAAAATGTATATTATATCGGTTTTCCTTTTCAAAAAATCTATTCAATGAAAATTGATGACATGAGTACCGAAAGTTGAAAGTAACTAAAATGCACGATTGATTAAACCATAAACTCTCAAAAGGCCCAACACGCTGTTTAGGTACAGTAACACGGAAATAATAAATAGATAAAATACAGATTTAGAGTAACTAAATATATTTTTTAATTAAATTTACCTGGAGTACCGAGAACTGAACTGAATCTCTAAAAAAAACATTCAAAGAACTCACATTCGTCAATGAATCCAGTTTACCAATTTACTACAATAATTGAACAAAATGCACGGAAAAAAGACCGCATATTTTACAATATGCATACATTGCAGGAATGAAACTTACTTTCGCAAAACCGCAAACATAGCATCAATGTCACTCCTTGGTTATATTTTAGTGAATACATTGCAAATATTATTTATTTATAATTTTTTTACGATTTTTTTTTTATCATAAATGAGAGTACGCTTTTACGTTATTCAGAATAACCAGTGTATAGAATTTACCACTTAGAAATGTAACGATAACCCCAGCGAATGTTTTTGGTTTGGTATAAGAATGTATCCATGACACGGTTCACATTCAGAAAGGATAAATATAAGTTTCGATTTATTTTGACCCTTTTTTATAAAAAAGGGTCAAAATAAATCGAAACTTATGGTATCTAATGGTTAGCAAATGCCAGCCATATATGGCTGGCATTTGCTAACCATTAGATTGTTATTAATCATAAAAAAAAATATGTCTAGATACCTTGATCTTATGTGTTGAACATACTAAACGAAGATTTTTTAAATTCAATTGTATTTCTGAGAAATTTAAGAAAGGCAATTGAAGGTCTAAATTATTGAAAAGTTTGGCCTTTTTAATTTATTTGTTATGAAGGTGTAATTAAATAAAAACGAATAATTGCTTACTAGCCGCGCAGAGTTAAAACCTGACGCCCTATAATTCAGTCGGATGTTTGCGCAGTGGCTTACGAATGCAATTCCCGACGCGAGCGCCTCTCGGCGCGGGCGGCAGTTGCGTTGGCGACTTCGCCAATTAGATGCTATTTTCTCTAAATACTTGCTCTTCCCCACGTTTCCACTTTGCTTCGCTTGGTGGGGGTCGCAACATGGATGTGTCACTATTAAAACTATTCAAAAAATATATTATTACTTACCCAACTATTTCGCCGTAAAATTCTTAGAGTATGGAATTGCGCTCTCTTTACGCGCGTTCCATACTCTAAGGTATTAGACAAATAAAGAGAAAGAATAATCATATTTGTCATTTAAACCAACCCTAAAAGTTTTTGATCCATATTTGGACAAACTTAAAAAATCTCTCCTCTCGAGGTCGCTTTGATTTGAATTCTGATTCCTCATTCCATACTTTAATATTAGTTACAATGTGCACTTATTTTTCTTTACATACAAACAAACATTTTTTTTATTTAGTGCATTCTATTACACATGCGTAACGGAATAACGTGGTTTTGAATTTTAACCCTTGCATTGTTCCAGCGAGCTTAGGATTTTTAACTTGGAATATATTTAATATGCGTACTGTACCTACTTGTTGCGAAAACCGATAAATGTCATTTTTCAAAATGACAAAATAAGATGACACATTTGAAAAAAAAACTGCTTCGCAACACTACTATGTTTTTACCTTTATTTTGCTAATTTGTTGGCTACAGCTTGCCATAATCTTTATTAGACATACAGCAAACTCAATTCGCTACGAATTTATATTCAAATCTATCGACATTATACAGATAATAAATAGCTCTTCGATTCAAGGTAATCGTATATATGATCGTATGTACCTATATGGTTTGGTTAAATAGATCAAACGGAATGACAAAAGATTTAAGAAGCTGGATTAGACTAACACTGTCAGTTAAATTTCATTATTTGATGAGCTATATTTGAATAGCAGAATATTTTAATAAAAAAATCCTCAGTGTATCAAATTATTTGATGTTTCAAAGCGGAATACCAAATATGCTCAGAACGCTCTGAATTTTTAGTATTTATTTGTGTGGTTGCTAAAACGTCCTTCTTTTGAAGTCGGGTAAAACAAGAATGGCTATGACACCTGTAGCTATCATATAATAACAACTGCTTCTATACATTGTTTAGTAGTAGTAAATTATTTAAGCAGATCCTGACGTCCTACAGCTAGGCCCTACAAGCGTCATTAAAGGCATCTTCCCTCAAGACTACTCGCGTCTGTGATAAGTGACATTCTTCAGTTCATCATAAATTTTAACACCATTTTAATTATTTTTTGTAAATTTTGACGCGCGACTAGTAATCAAATAACCCCTACTTACTGAATTTGTGATTTATTTAACACTACCTTCTACCAAACTGATCTGTTTTTGCTAAAAAAAACTCGGTATAAGTTTCGCACCCCTGTCTTAAAATAATATACCAATGCACAAACCACTGAATAAAATCCTAGTTTAATTCTGCACTAAATCAGTTTTTTTTTTGTTTCTTCATATGTACAAATAATCAAAGCTTAAATTGTATTTAATATTCTCTTTTTTTTTGTATTTTTGTATAAATTTAAAATCGTTCTTTTTTTAGTTTATTTTATCTTATATAAATTCTCTTTTACCTCTAATTATCTTTATTAGTATTATCTTTACGTCATTACTTGTATTGTGTACAATTCCTATTGGGTAATAATAATAAATAAATACGGGCATAATTATTAATTTTATAATAACTATAACGTGGCTGAACATTCTTTTAAATGTATCTATTTGCGCTCATATATGAGTTTATATTAATTTTATTAATTTAATATAAAACTGGTCAGCAAAATAAATAACACGTTCCAATCGCCGCGCTGTCATAATGTTTGAAATTTGAATATGGTCGCGCACTGATAACGAGCGATGTTAGGTTTATACCAAAAAAATGTTGACTTTTATGTATCTGACTAGCTTTCGATGTGATCAAAACGGCTATGGGTGTTTTTGAGTATCAATCTACACATAAAAAATCAACTCTTTCTCATTAGAACCTATCAAATTGAAAGTTGCAACGGACGGACGAACGGCCAAATATGGGGATAGTAGCTTCTTATATATGAATGTATGTACGAGGTGTGTTCAAAAAGTAAGGTGACTTTTCAAATTTCGCGGGCAACGTATTTTCGATTATCGTTTTTTTTTGTTTTGTTATGTTGGTACACTCTTCCCGAACATCTGTACCAAATTTCAAGTGAATAGCATTTTTTGTTTGGTTGTGAGAGGCGTAAAGGTTATAAGTGTTTTCGTGCTCGGCGATTTTTTGCTATCGAAAAATATGGATCAAAGAATTTGCATCAAATTTTGTGTAAAAACTAAAATTAAGTGCTTTGTAACACTTGCAATGTTGACAGTGGCATACGGTGAAACTGTTCTGAGTAAAAAAAATGTTTAGAAGTGGTACAAACTCTTCCAAGATGGCCGGGAAGATGCCAATGACGAGTCTCGCTCTGGACGCCCAAGCACGTCAACAACTGATGAAAACGTTCAAGCAGCGAAGAAAATTGTTTTGGAAAATCGACGAATCACTATTAGAGAAGTTGCTGAGGATGTCGATATATCGCTTAGCTCGTGCTATGAATTTTTTTCTAACGTTTTGGGCATGAGACGTTTGGCAGCGAAGTTCCGAAATTGCTAAATTTTGATCTTTGCTTGTGAGAGATTTTTTGGCCAAAAACAACACCATAATCATTGCCTCAGCCACCATATTCACCGGATTTGGCCCCATGTGACTTTTTCTTGTTCCCAAAACTAAAGAGACCTTGAAAGGACGGAGATCTGCAACGATTGAAGAGATAAAGACTGCATCGCTGGAAGAGCTCAAGGCTATACCGAAAAGTGCTTATGAGAAGTGCTTTGAGGATTGGAAAAACCGTTGGCATAAGTGTATTGTATCTGAGGGGGATTACTTTGAAGGGGACAACATAAATATTGATGAATAAATAAATATTTTTTCTTAACAATACAATGTCACCTTACTTTTTGAACACACAGCTTATAGAAGCCGAAAGGAGGAGGTTCTCAATTCCATACTTTTATACCGACATATTTTTGACGGTAGAATTAGTACTCTCTCAGAACAGGTATCCATATACTGTGATGTTTTATTTAAATCTCCTTAATACAATAATACAAGGAAAAAATTACTTTTAAATTTCTTGGCGTATTTACGACATACGTATGACATCCCGCTTTTATGACATCTTCCTCTTACCACCACAAAGGTACTTCACATTGAACCGTGTAACACAATCGCACTCCTACCAATCCACCTGTCTCCTGGCAGCCAACACTAGTTAAAGAATCTGACAATCAAATTAACACGCGTAACTCGTCTGGTCCTGAAATGATCGTCGCCCGTAGGAATATCGATATAAATAGGGAAAAAGAAGGTACGCAGCGGTTTTCCCGGCTAATTAAGCGTCGGCCATATTAGGAATATCAACTTTCAGCTGTCAGGCGATCATGCGATCTGTCGACCTGTAACGGGGGGGGTGGGGGTTGGGGGGGGGGGGGCATTCGTTGATCTTTTTGCCCCGTCTGTCCGTTTTGCCCCCGCGCTGTGGCGGTGCCGCGGCGTTTGCGGTCGCTGCGGTCGCCAGCGATGGGGCGATGGGGCGACTGACTGCGGCCCTGGCCTGCGCTGGTGGGGATCGAACGTTATTAAACATTGCGACTTACCGGCAATGGGGGGGGGGGGTCAAGTCTCTTTGGCGATCAGCTTTGTAGCTTACGCGAAGATTAAAAATCCCAACGAAACGCGCTGCGCGGGTGGAGCGATGCACGTGCATACTAACCCCGTCGATACGTGCGAAATATTATATATTTCAAATTTAACATTTTCTTTATTAATTAAAAACTATAGAATGGACGTAGTATAAAAGTATAAAAAGATATGCATGAGAAAAAGTTCACTCTATAAAATTATCCTCCTTAATAAGGATTGATGGTTATTCAACTAGACTTTAATCTGTTCTAGAGTGACCATCGTTTTAAGTAAAGCAAGTCTTAATATAAAGAGAATCATACAACGAATCCTATTCAGTAACTTGAAATTATTGAAATTATTTTACTATTGCAATTAATTCTTCAATACCAAATTTTTTTAATCGTGTAGAGATATTTGTATTAATACCTACTTTAATTTAGTTACACTTCTCTACCAGTATATGAGTACAAAATTCCTTGTATAATTTACCAGAGAGAAAGTAAAAACTCTTCTTCCAAAGGCAGTTTTCATTTTTTTCAACCACGGCTCATTCCGAAGACTGACCTTTATTTAAAATCATTTTATCCGCAGTGCCAAAAACCCGAACATCTTCTTAAATCTATAAAAAAGTGAATTACATTTCTAGAAAACAATAACTCTTTCAAAATTTGCTCGTAAAAACAAAATCACAGCGTGGTTTTTTTGATTTTGGCGAAAAGTTGAGGAAACGCTTATTAACTACAATCCTAAATATTAGAAAAAAAACTGATACACGTATTAGGTATATCTTTCATAGATCTAATATATTATGTTATATAATATGCATTAAATAGTTATATTATGCTATGTTAATCATTATAATTATATGTATAACAATTATACGTAAAACGGTTTTTATCGTTTTACAAAAATACATGATTCGGCTTTAGCGATCAGTGATTTTTTTTTTTTTATTGAGAAATCAGGTTGGCCCATGAGTACAAGTCTGTAACCTTCCTAACTAGGTAAGAGTTACCTGTTCTAAGGAAGGTTATATATGAAGTGTTACAGTGAGCATCATTAGACCAGCGCAAAACCCTGTGAAAATATAAAAATTAACTAAGGCACAAATATACATACTGTTATACACACCCACACACACATGAATACAATTTAAGTGTCTACTCAAGAACACTTAATATATAAAAAATAAAATGAATAAATGAAACAATTAAAAAATAACAAATAAATGAAAGGAATAAACAATTATTAAATATATATGTAAATAAATATTCGATATAAATAAATAAATATTCAATATAAAAATAGTGTTATACTACATATAGTATAGTAACATATCTTTTATATATAGTGAAGTAGTGATATATATATATATATATATATATATATATATATATACATTGGGCATAAACATATTGATCGCTTAAGTATTATTAAATTTTATATTATTATTAAATTAATCTGTGATTGCTAGCGCGCTGCGCACGCGCATCGCTACCGTACCGTCCGAACCGCCGCTGCTAGGTGGAAGGGGTGGGGGCAGGGTGTAAATATTTTTAGAAAAAATAAAAATAATACAGATTAGAATAAAAATAATATGAGTGATGATCTTTGTTTATTTAAATATTGCGACATTCTACTGGCAAACGTGATGTTTATATATAGGTGGTCCACTTCTTCGACTCTGACAAGTTCAAAACAGTCGTTCAACATACATATAGTACACGACAAATACAAAATGAAATGTTGTTTATACCTGCATTTAAAAATGTTTATGGTAAACGAGCGTTGCAATTCATTATACCATTCTTTTTTAATAATTTGCCAAGATCTTTAATTAAAAGTAATATTAAATCTAAAAAAATTAAATATGAAGTTAGAAATATTTGCTATGGTATCGCACAAAAACACTCTCGTTAATTGTTTGTAAATGAATTGACTTCGCATGTTAATTTTTGTTTTAAAATGTTATTATAATTATACTTATTTTTTGTTTGTTATTTACTACTAAGCGATAAAAATGTACATAAACAAAACAAAATTATTTTTGAACTTATATCACAATTATTAATATCTATATTTTCCACACTTGGTTTCCAGCAGATAAGCCTTGGGCTTGGCTGGTACATAAAAGAAAATAAATGTAAATTTATTGAATAAACCAAATAAAAAAAATAATAAATAAACCAGACGGTAAAAGCTTCATTTTTGGAGGATTTCAGCAATCCTAGGGGAGCTCCCAGATTTTGTCTCTGGCGCGTTTGCTTTTTGAGTCTGGAAAGATTTAAAATAAGCCGTCATCGCGGTTAGCTAATCTGCTTGAGGTGGGTGTGGCTTATGATCAGCCTTTTTTGAGATTTTATTGCGTTTGAGGTCCTTCCGAGGCGTTTGTTTCACATTTACTGTCGGGTTGCAGCCGAAAAGTCTCGTAATTATTAATAGTCTTGCATTTTAAGTCGAAGAACTTACGATTTTAACTTACATCTATCTACCTAAAAAAAAATATTTTAATTCGATTCGAATATTTATTTTATTTTACATACATTTTAATAATAACCGACAATCTTCATGAAACTTCTGTATGTATAGATTGTATGTTTCTGCCCGCAGAAAATATTATAAATAAAAGAGTGGTTAGTGTCCGGTAAAAATCATATAATATTAACTGTGTGTATGAGTTTCCGAAGACATTTCATCATTATATTATTATACAACCGAATTCAGTTATGGAACACATAAAAATGCCATAAAACGCGATAGGCTGTTTTGGAAGTAACTCATTATTTCAGGTCTATACCTTAGGTTGTTACGCCGTAAACCGCCCTGTTATTAACATAGATACGAATTTGGCTTCACCTTTAGTGGTATCACAGACTTTATGTGTTTTGCCTTACGCGGCATCGAAAGAAACTCGTGTTTTTCTGGTAATGCAGTCGTTATAGTAAAACCGTTGACCCACAGTTATAAACGTCAATTGGAATATTATATCTCAACATAAATAAATCTAATCTGACATTTTGAACTTAAATGGGAGCCGAACATGTTCTGTCTAAAAGCATTGGTTGCGGTTTTTAGATTAAATTGTTGACCTCTTAAGACGAATCAGACAAAGCCCTCTTTAGTATTTAAAATACGATGTCGCACCAAGTCCCAACATCATAGTTATCTAAAAAAAACACAGTTTCATAGTTTTAATGACAGATGGCGTGCCCCTCCCGGACCTCGCTAGACCCTCCCCCAGGAAATAGCTGACTTATTTCGACTTACGAAATACGAATATTATAAAATCACCCTTGTAAGTTCGCAAACCACATTATGCGGTATTTTTCTGTTGTTCGTCTAATAGATTTTCAATTTATATAAAAAAAATCATAGTTTTTATTTGTTTACTTTATAGGTATTGTAAAAAATATTTTGTTTCGTCGATATTAAATGTTTGACAAGCCCACCCTAGCATCCCACCCCCCTAGCACCCCCCCCCCCCCACCCCCCCACCATGCCAGATGGTTAGTTACGCCTATATTCGATAAGTTTAAACTGCAAATTTATGAAGTAGATAAGCGATATCTTTGAAGGGGCAAGATGACCGTTTCTAACTGTGACTGTGCGATTTGCGTCTGGCCTATCAACCAACGAAATAATTAATTGATCATTATTATAAACAGCGCCACATACATCTTGGCATCATTCCATGATCGTCTACCGATTGCATTAGGCGGGGTATCTGAAAAAACTCATTTAAACTAAGAGGAAGAAATACGATTATTATTTCATTCCCCGCGTACTTTCAGGGAAATAGTGTTGAAATTCCCTAGGAACCTATTCCAGCCAATAAACAGAATTAAATAAGCCAAAAACTAACCACATGCATCTTCAAAATATATAATATATCAACTCTTTTTAGATATAATTTGCTTTAAAATAGATGTACAGGCATAACTAAATTTATTTGTTATCTTGGGTATAGTGTATGTATAAGAAGATTATAAATATATATACATTATATATAATTATAGACATTATAATTATTAGATTTTTAGGATATATTAACCTAAGTATATATATATATATATTTATAAAAGCGGTCTCTATCTAGCCGCTCATTTTTATAACAAATTACCAGAGAAAATTAAACTAATTTCTACATTTACCATTTTTAAAAAGGAGGTTAAGAAATCGCTTTTAGAAAAAAATGTTTTGTGGAGTTTTAATAACTAGTATTCTCTTTTTAGTTTTATTAATATTTTTGACTTTTTTTTTGTTATTTCCTGAGTAGATCTCACTAACTATTTATTTTTCTAACGTGTTAAATTAGATTTGTTTATTTTGTTTTTTAGAAAATTTATTTGTGTAGTTATATTATCTTCATAGTGTATTATTGTTACAATTTTATGTTATAAAATAATATGTCCTTTCTATGAACATTTTTATATGTGTCAGAAAATAAATAATCTTATCTTATCATAAATTACGTAACACTTTAGGGGGAGGGAAGGTTCACAAGTTGGACAAGGGTAGGAGGACGGAGTCATTAGCTTGATGACGTCATATCTAAAAAAAGAATTAAATATTTATTTTAGTGCGAAAACGAACCTGCTGTGCATTACTCAAAAGTCTAATAATATTTCTATTGTCACTTAAAATAATTATGAAAGTGTTGTTTTGATAATTCGCTCTGGTTTTAATATTGCAAATTGTGTGACATCACAAGGAACGCGGGGTCATACGAATGTGACAACCTGTGACCTATGTTTGTGACCAAAATTTGTATGACCTAATTTAAAGATGAACACAATTAAAAATAAAACACCTTTCTGTGATCGATTACAGTACAAGGTATATTATTGTGTATTTATTTATAAATATTACACACACTATATAGACACTACTCGAGCAACGACGCTTTTAATAATCGTTAGAATTAGTATTCCTAAAATGCGTAATAACGAAAAACAACAACGGATGCTTATTTTGAGCGGCCATTTCGCCCCCTTCAATGTTGCTAAATAGTGCTCTTATATCCTGTATATTTTGTAATTCCCTACATAAGTGTGCAGACATTTATTTCACTCTAGTCTGATTGCATTTGCTAGTTAATTTTGCGCGTCACGTGTCGGCCGCGCGAAGCTGAATTTCTAACTAAACCTCTACCAAAGTTTGATTACACCTTACCTTAAATTTTAAAGAAATACTTTACGATAACTTTAGACAAAATAGGTAGGTAAAATGTATGTAATATTTGACAAGTTATCAGAGATAAAGCTGAATCAATAATATCATGGTTGAATTTGGCTTTCCTATGATATCACAATAATACAGAAAAAAACATATTTCTCCATTATTACTTTGTATAAATCACCACCTTATAACATGGTGCACTAGAGAAGCTAATTCAAAGAAATTCACCAGTCGAAACGTGTCCTAAAAAGAGCGACGCTATTGCATAGCTATAGTATTCAAAATACACCTATCAGTACCTACCCAGGCAATGTTGGTACGAGCGGGCACACATGAGTTAAATTTGTCCGAACAAGCGTTTTCAATAATAAGAATGCATCAGTCAGCTGTGAATGGTCATGTTCGAATAAACCTATTGCTGCCAAACGACCGCAACTGATGATACATAATTTGAACGCTCAATGACACCTCTAGTTAAACATAAAAAGTACCTGAATGCCTAATAAAGAAGATAGGGTTTTTTTTTAATATGAGATACTCAACCCTTCAAAAAAAATACTTGTGTTTAATAATCATATGAGATAATATCAGATTTGGATTATTAACACAGATCTTCGTTATTTAGGTAGCACAAAACCTAATTAAAAGCAATTAAGTAATATTATTTACGTAGGACAAAAGGTATTTATTTTACAATAAATATAGACATGGAATATCAAAATCAAAATATCAAAATCTAAGTGAAATGCAATAACAAAAAACTATCAATTCGCCTCTGCAAGGACGGGTCCAGGGTTTTTCTCGGGGAGGGCAGGAAGGTATGGTCCCCTTCCCCTCCGTATCCCTGAAAAATTAAAAAAAAAAGAGGTTTAAACGAGGCACAGTTTTAGGCTTCTTTTGAGTGTTTAGACCCTGGTAAAAATAGTTTGAAACCAATAGTTTTGAAGTTTGAATTGTTTACCAGTATTTTTATTTCCCAACTCGGTTAAATAAAATCCCATATTCTGAATATTGGTGATTCCCCGAGATATTAATATGCTACCGATACCTTGATTAATTTACTTTGTTATTACAATGATATGTTTTCCTTTCTTTACATTGAAAGTGACAGTGAACAAGTCATGCTTTTTATTTATTTATTTGTCTCGGGGGAGGGGGTAATTGCCCCCAGTGCACATTTCTACCTGACAATTATATTTTCATTGCAGACATTGTAAAGTGTCGACCTTGCCTAGTTTTTTTTTGCGACATGAATATCTAAGACTAATTTCTGTAAGCCCTGGCACTTTGCGAGTAAATAATAAAAACAAAAAAATAATAAAAACAAAAAAATAATAAAAACAAAAAAAAAACAGTTTTATCGAACAAAAAAGAAATAAAACCATACCCGGGATGAAGTTACATCAGTCATCCCCTACACGCGATTAGTATAGTCGCCAGGTCGAAGCATTATCAAAGGCACCTTTAAAATTCTAGATCGACTAAAATTCGCTGAGCAAACTCGGCAGGAGACACAGGAATGCACTTCCGATGCGACATACCTCCACATCGAAAATGTCCCAAACTTTAATTGCCACGCGTAACAATTTACGGCAGCCATTTTAGGATGTAATTTAGGATTAAATTTATGTTTGTACTTTTCTGCGATATTAGCAGTTTAAAATGTTAACATTTATTTATACGTTTCTTCCCATTGTTAAAGTGCATATGCAAATGTTGTCCATCCCGTTAAATCATAAGTTTTAGGTGAGTAGTATTATTTAATATCTTCTTGAGAACCGTAATATGCTTCTGTTGTAATAGTTAGTTTGGACCAAACACTATTTCAGTATCTAATTACAATATTATGTTTGTTGTTGCATAGACTAGGGTTTACTTCAGCCCGAACCGCGAAATTAGGAACAAATACAATAAAACCCCAATGCGTGTTGATAAAAATATGTTTTAAAATAATTAGTTAGAACGGTTAATAATCACAAAAAATAAACCATTCAATAAAGTGAAAGATATCAAAACATATCCCTAGTGGTTGGGGCGTCAACTATTTATAAAGGGTTTATTGTTATATAAGTATGGGAATATAACATAAAATATACCATCGCCTCTTTTAAATTAGCTATATTGGTAAAATGAAATGGAAAAAAGTTTTTATTTTCTATTCATTCTTAAGAATTTATTTTAATAGAAATAAATTCTAATGGAAAAAATGGAAGTTTAGGGCGGGTTAGTTTGGGTTTAGGTTTCAAGGAGTGACAATTTTATCTAATCGGTCCAGGGTTCCCTAGTTTATCAATTACACACATACACACACATATATTTTAAACGAACCCATTTAAACTTATTATTATTTATTTTTATTTAGGTAATAAAATTAAATGAAAATAAAGTTATAATCAGGTTAAAGTTAACGCTAAATTCATTGGAAAAATTGGGTTTTTTTTCCGTTTTAATGTTTCGGTTAAACCAACGGTTTCACCGATTCGGGTATAATCCTAACCTTAGATTTGATCATTTTCGTTTGGTGTGGATTAGGCAGGTGTTTAATATCAAAGGTGGTTTCCAAAGTAAGACATTAAGGTCGTTACGATCGTACGTGATTACAGAGTCCAATAATCACATAATTCCAGAATCCCCTCATAATCACATGACACCATTTTCCACGCGGCTCGTAGTTGGCAGGTTACGATCGCTTCTGAAAAAATGGAGGGTACTTTGCGAGCAGATTTCTTCATTCTGGAAGCATTGGCACGTTTTGCAGTCCATGGTATTCTCAACATCCTTCTCCAGCACCATATTTAAGTCAAGGGCGTATTCAAAGTCTTTCCCGGGAAAGGCACACGTGGGTGGGGCGAGTACCGGGGTATGGTACCCCCCTCCCCATTTTAAAGAGGTGGAGTCCGAGGGGCCTCCGTCGGAAAATTTGAAAAAGAAATTAGGCTAAAACATACTTTTAGACTACTTTCTAGTGTCTTCAGGCCGTTTGAAATAGTGTTTTGAACTAATATTTTGAGGATGAAGGCCATTCGTTGCAGCCAGTCGACATGTATCTCATGCAGTCGATAATGCTGAGAAAATACACATGCAAAAAAAATGGTAATGGCACCAAAAATATGGTATTGAAAACTATAAAGCATGGTTGATACAGCGACAGCAATAAGTTACACATCGATTATTGTTAAACTTACTTGGTTGCAAGTACTATAATTTTCTAACATATTGTCATCATAATTTTTGGTTGCCTTTAACACAATATCCTAGCTATCGGTACAATTAACAACATCTTACTGTAAATTACACGATTAGCTGTTCAGTCACACCGCCATTTTGATTTGAAACGTGTCATCGTTTTATTTCGTCAGCTGTTCACCCACGGCGCCATATTGTTTTGTGATCAAAATGTTTTCGCTAAATATTTTTTTAACTACATCTCTCGCTGCCATAGCAAGAAATATGATAAATCTAACCAAAAACTATTTAACAATACGATCGGCGATTGATTCGCATTCTGTCAGTATTGTTTTCCTTATGAATAATTTTCTCGCAGATCCAATCTGTCGGCCAATTTTCGAGTAACAGGTCCGGCGCCAGGCGCTACTTATCACACCTCCTTAAGAGCGAAACCAATTTCGATCTGAGTAAATAGCGCCGATGATCAAGCCTCCCCGCCCGCAATCTAATACGTGTTCGAACCCTGCGATCGCCGGATTATTTTCAGCGAAAGCTCCTGCGCGCGCAGCTGGAAACGAGGATAGGTCTTCGTCACGCTGTTTGTTGGAACGGTGTAGCGCGATTGAAAAGGGTGAAATGGCGTCTTGAAATCGGCACACATTCATATTTATTTACAAAACAGGTAGAAAAACAAGCACTGCTAGTTAAAATTATTATTCGTGTAATATAAGGTTTTGTTTTAAGCAAAACAATCAGTAATAAGCGTTTTAATTATTTAATTTAAAAGAAATGTACAGTTTTACATAGTGGTTAACATCATGAACTGTGTTTGTAGACGATAATAAAAATATTTATAATAGATATAATTTTCCGCCCCTAGGTTAGGTTTTCAAAACGTTTGTTTTCCGCGAAAAAGTTGATAAAATCATTATTGCATACTGTACCATATTTGGTCATAGGTTGTTGTAAATATATCCAGCTAAGACACTGACACCATTTCCAAATTAAGGTAACATAATTCGTGTAATGTAAAAATAGAATTCAGCAACTAGTTAATTTAATTAACATAGCTAAGTAATTTCGAATTGATTTTTTCCATAAATTCTTTTAATTTAAGTTTTTTTAAAGCTTTACTTTAGATCATACAAGACCCTCGTTAACCAAAATTTGAAAATGTTTCCTTAATAATAATATAATTTATTGTCGGTTAATTAAAATACAAACAGTTCACTTACAGATTTTTTTTACAAATCTTTTATTAAAAAACTTGCCCTCCCTAGGCACGTGCCTAGAGTGCCTAGTTAGAAATCCGGCATTGTATCTTATAGTATTATAATATGGTATAGCAATTAAGCTTTTCGGAATTTGCAAAATGCTAATTTTGTTACTCATTTGAGGAAATATTTGATTATTTTCGTTTAATAGGCCGAGATATCTCTCAGACGGAATGCGCCCTGCGTCCGTTTTACCTAATCGATTTGGAACTCAAAGTGGTTATAACATATATAATTACACATGTATGAATTCCACTTATGTATGTATGAATATACACTGTGTGCCAGATGATTCCGCATAAAAAAAACCAGCTAATTGGTCCTACCATGAGATTTATTATTTGTGAAGACGGTATATCGAAATTCATCGCGGTTTCCGGGGGGGGGGGGGGGGGGAAGCAGGGTTGGCCATCGAGTCCGAATGCCTGCAGCAGACTCGGGCCGCGTCAACGATGCATGAATATATTCCGTATTAGAAACCTGCAGTAATTGTTCTGCAAGACGTTAGGCCACGGATGCGTAGATATTACTTTAACCAGTCGACAGTGCTGAGAAAAGCACTGGCCGGAATGACCCACTTGGGATTCGAGCCCGGAACCTCTGGATTTTCGAAGCAGGCGCTTGTACCACTGCGCCACCGAGGGTGAGACGTGAGGCCATTCAAATGTGTGTTTTTTTTTATTCTCGTGCTCTTTTTTTTCGGACGGATGGGTAAACTCTCAGCACGGCCAGTGGTATAGTAAGCTCGCTTGCGGTCGCACGAAAGGATGTCCAAGTTGCGCCTGCGCCGGATGCGACGATAAGACGTTCCTTATCAACTACTATGGCTTCTGAAGCTACGCATAGTCGACTAAAATAACCTAATCATTTTAACCTAACGTCGGGGTTTGTATAGAGATGATCGCATACCTAATATTTTATTTGTTTGTGATCGATGCCTCCCAGACCTCCTAACTAGACTAAAGTCTGTACTAAGGCAGTCAGTTTTCTAAGTGGCCAAACCAAAATGTTTATAGTCATCCGTCAAAACTGGATCATTTTTGTAGACGCAAAAATAATTGTAAAGACTGTATTAAGTACATAAAGTTGTTATATATTTCATAGTTTTATATATATACAAGGTGTATTTATATTCACTAATGTCCTTTTAGGGGGTTGATATAAGTCAATAATCAAACATTAATGAGCAAAAAATGTTGGAAAAATGTTTCCCAATTACGAGAAAAACGCATTCGAAATTTCATTTTTTTTTTTTTTTTTGTGAGAACAGTTTAGTTGTCGATATAGATCAACCCCCTAAAAGGGCATCAGTGAATATAAATACTACCTGTCTATATATATTAAATAGTAAAAGGATCATGTAATAATGTCGTTATCGTGAGCACTCAACTGACAGTATCAAGCCATTATCGATCGGCGCGGCATCGAAATTCGCGCGCTGACCGAATCGACACCTTCTGTTCAAAATTATGAAAAAATTGGGGGTGGTTTTTTTTTCGCATTTTTTTATATCATTTCTTACTTATAATAGGTTACACAACACCTCACAAGTCTTACGAAAAGGTCCTGGGACACGCATACATTATAATATTAATTCCTATTATTAACTAATTGCTAAATATTCTAAACATACAAAACTAATATTATAACAATAATTGAAACATTTTAGAAAATAGTTACATTATTTCAGCTTAATATGGACAGCAGATTCAATATTTTTTATCTTCCTTCCTCGCTCAGCCAATTATAAATATTTGCACCAGATTTCTTCTATTTTTATTTAATATACAATTAATAGCGTTGCTTCTACTTTGGGTTTAGTTTGTGAGTGTGAATGGCGTGTGTGTGTCGCAAAAATGCGAGTTGTTGCAAGCGAATGGTTAATAGGTTATTAATTTACCAATATTTATGTTCGTTTGTATACAAATAGGAGGTATTAGGTTTGTAAGAGATATTTGTTAGTTGAATTACGATCTACATAATCTAAGAATCTGTTTTTAGATCTATATGCTTAGTATGCTATTTTTTTTCTTCGCGCGCAAATATAAATCACCACTATCAAAAATATATAGTTTTTTTTAAATTAAATATACATATATACTAATAAATACACTTGTAAATAGGTGGTGGGAATAGCTATGTTATCGCGGCTAAATACAATTTATTATTAGCCGAAATGTAATGTTTTTTCCTACCGCGCCCACCGCAAAAGCGTACTGATAATAATAGTACGTAATTATTTTATTATTTAACGTATCAACAACTGTTCTTATCGTATTTTATTTTTTTTTATTGAAAAATATGCTTTTTCACACGCCGATAACGATATACAGATTTCAACACATCTGGTTACAATCGTCGTATTGAATTTGTCTAAGGTTAAATCTTTTTTTTTAAGGGCTAGTCGTTCTCTTTGTTCCGTTTTATCTCGAAAGGTTTTGTTTAAAATATGGTGTAAACATTTACCATTTTTGCGAACCCTGTCATCTGCGCCAGATTCCTAACCAATGAGGCAAATTGGTTGCTCAAAAAATACGGAACCCTGGCCCGGTGGATCAGATCATTGTGAAGAGCTTATGCAATCGAACCCAGATATTTAATTCAGACTATGAAGCCTCGTTGAAGCACTACCTCGAACCCAGATTCTCTTATATGTATAAGTTTATGTTAGTGTATGGGTTTGTATAATGTTAATGTTAAATCTTTCTATTGACAAGTTATTATGTTACTTATAATCAAATATATTTGAAATTCGATCATTTACCGTATAATTTCGATTAATAGCAAAGTATTGCTATCAATGAAAATTTTACTACAAATTTTAGCTTTTATTCATCCTAGTAAAGTAAATTATTATCTATGTTCTTTGGCTCTCTGACCGTCTGCATTTTTCAACACGAAACGTCAAATATTAAAAGTTAAATACTTTAAATAGATGAAATCTCCCAAAAAAAATAACTTATATGATCTCAAAAACACCGATAAATATTTCATTGTTATTTTTAACGTAACATTTGACATTGCGGTGTCAAGGAAGTACTAAGAAATGTATGTAATGTCATGTGCGTGTTGCTTAAAATCTTAGAAGCTGAATTAGCGATGGGCAGTCCTGCGAAAATAACCCATGCTTTATTGAGGTTATTATTATTTAAAATTCGATATTATTACGTATCGTTTTCAAACAAACGACCCACATGCGATGCGCCTCGGGTCCTCTTATTGTGTTGATCGCAAGTCGGCCTCGATTCGTCGATGTTCGTAGTGTGTTTTTGTTGAATCCACGAGTATCGGAAACCCTTAAAATATTGCCACCCGGGTTGCTAAGTACGTCTTCATACTTTAGTGACGTGTGGGTTATAAGGTTACACCGCTTTAATCACCCTATTACAGCTACTGTGTCGCGTCCAACGAAGTCGCTTCGCTTGCCTATTATTAAGTTACACAAACGGACACCATATGGTGCGTATTTCGTCAGTCACCCTATTATTTCTTAACTTGTCCGGCCAGACTCCGGCTTCAGTAACATGAATCTCATTGGAAGTGACACGACAACAGATACAAATCACGCAGTTATTTTATAGCCGTTTTAATATTAGACTATTTTGAAATCGCGTTAGCGCCCACTGCTAGTATGCATAAGTACATTTACATTACAATACAACTAAGATGTTAAGGAGTCATATATGTATAATTGACGTCACACGTTAAAGGGAAGAGAAGTGGTCCACAAAGTGGGACACGAGGGAGAAAGAAACACAAGTTTTGTGATTCAAATAAAAAAAAATAAAACAATGAAGTATTTATTAACACTTGAAAGGGTACTTTCTACTATATTATTTTAACGTCTGAAACTGTATTTATTGGCACGTGACGTTTTCGTTAATATTGATTACAAATTATTTAATTAAATTTGAGGTAATTTATTGTTTCAAAACCTACAAATTATTAATGTTTATGGGTTTTTGTTTAAAAAACAATTATGGAATTAAAGTATTGTTTTATACTAGATTTGAAATTGCGAATCATATGACTCACACCAAAAAGCGGATGATAATGGTAAATATTAAATAAAATAATGATGAAAATAGTGGTTCGTTCTTGCTCAAACGTGTGTATCGAGTGTAAACGATACAAAAACGGATGGTGAATCGAAAACAGAAGAAAAAGAACAAAATTCGAGCGGAGAGCGATCGCCTCGTCCCAGACATGGAGGCACCTTACCTTACCTTACACGAGAGGAATGGAAGCCTTATTACTATTACCACTAACTACAATGGGCGCGGGAAAATGCACGTGCTGTGCTTTTTTGATAAGTACCTACACGTACCCAACGACCGCACCTTAGCTGGCTAATAAGTCAACCTTCGAGAAACTGTACGGTGTAATTGGAAGATATGGAATGTCCACTGTGTTTCGCGAGCGCAATGTCCTCTTTCTATAAGCTTTTGTTTAGTTTGCAATGTTTGAATGAAAAAAAACATAGATATAGAAAGGTAACAGAGCTTGTTAAGTTAGCAAATTATATTTGCTAAGCTTTTTAAAAATGCATTGTTATGGTATGGTATGTTATGGTAAGGACCTAGGGTTGGCTCTAGACGAAGAAACTCCTGAACGGTCGACAGCACAGACATGAAATGTTGTATACGCATTCAAACATTTATAATAAATGTTTTTTTTCTTAAAATTATTTTTACTATTACTTTTATTAATATTAAAAATACATGATTTAAAAGATCTTGTTTTACAAGCGACTATTTTGTTTCTGATAAACCAATTATAATTCAAAGTTTTTATTATACAAAATAAGTTATCGGTAATATTACAATTTTCAGTTTTACTCAAAGTATCCATTAAGTTAGTTAAATCATCCATTAAGTTAGTTATAAAAAGTTAATATTTGATAAATAGATTTTTTTTTTTTGATAACATTATCCATTAGTCAAAAGAGTGGGAAGAATTGGTTTTTTAAAATTCAAAAGGCACGAGATCAAATCAGTTCAAAATGTTAATTGTAGACACCTATCTAGATCTGTAGATATCTAGACCTTTCTAAATCGATAAGGAGAAAGGGTACCTATTAAGTGTTTTTTGTTGATTTAAGTTCAAAAAATTGCCGTTAGATCTGTATAAATGTAAGTTTTATATACCATCTTAATCTCCAGCATTGCAATTCGACCAAGTCAAAAAAAAAAATAAAAAACAAACTCAACCTTCGGACATATCAGCGATTGTTCATTCCACTGTGATGCAGCGTTCGGCTTCATCCCAATGTAACACTATATCGAAAATCGAGACCGATACGATAGTCCTCTCTCAGCTGAGCAGTTAATGTTGCACAAGATCGCTTTACACGGACGGCGACTTCGACCGATTGGCTTTATATTTCTACGGGTGTCCAGCTATCGCGTTGCAGTACGGTAGTGTAGTCAGATAGACATTTAGACATTAGATACTCGCACATTACACATGTACGGAGGCGCGAATGCGTCATTGTTGAATTACTTGGTCTGTTGGCTTAGATTAAGTATGTTTGAATGCGTGTAGGTAGCTAACAGCATCAACTATCTTCTGCTAACAACATTTAGTATCAACTTCACAGAAAAACGTCTTAAGAGGACTAAACCCGGTCATTTCTCCATACAAACGCTGTAGTATGGGACTCTCTTTATTTGTAGATCTAGAAGAAAAATAATACTTAGTTTCGTTTTATCTCCTAAATATCTAGGTATGTATTGAATTAATAAGTTAAATTGCTATTTTGTCTAAAGTTAAGAGCCTCCAAAAGTCTGCATTTTTTTTATACATTTTATCAAAAGTTTAAACGCAAATATCTTATTGTCTGAATACAAATTAAAGTAAGTTTTTCGAATAATTTATTCTGTTTTTCATAACTAACCAACAACTAACTGTTTTTATAAAATCTTTTTATCAACAACTAATTTTGGAAAAAAATTATTTGGATGTGTGTCTTTATAAAATCAACTAGTTTTATTTTCTCTAGACTTGTATGCAGTCAATAGAATATTCAAAGTTTTAATGACTTGTAATTTTAAAAATATGCGAAAAGCCCAGATATTTATGACTTAAAACGATATCAAATGTATTTATATTTCTACAAAAAAGAAAGTGCAACATTACAGCGTTTGTCTGGAGAAAGTCTGGACAATAATTCTCCAGCTAAGAGCTCCTTTGGAGAAGAATATTTAGGCACCTGGGAATTGCATAGCTTTGACACGAGTGAACTTTGGGTAATTTTGGATGTCGGAATGATGTCATTCCGCGTACTAATTTATTTACCTATCTCACAAGTTATATGTGTCACGTTATCCTTCTACGTTTTTGTTATCGAGGAGGCAATTTTGAAGTTATTATGGTGAAGACATTCACGATCGTTCATTTTATTGGAAAATATTATATTCGTTTTCTTTATTTGACATGAAAATGTCAAAGATGCAGGGAAACCCAGATGCTTCTTTGTGATTTCTTTTCACGCCTTGTACCCGTTGTTTTTCCTTGATTTAATAAATAAATAAAAAGCGAATTCTTCAATCGACTGTACCTACCCTGGCAATATTAGCGCAACACGAGCCGAGCAGATGCTGCTCGCGATGATGGCCCGCGCCTCACCTCACTCGTCTCGCCGCGATGCGATGTAATGGTATCAATTATTGACCCCTTACGGGCTCGTAAGGGCAATCGGGCTGAGCTCCTTGTTTCTGTACGGGGTCCAATGAGATTATCGCCACGGACTGTGCAGCGGCTAAGCCTTTTTATGTTTAGGGTTCCTTACCCTAAAGCGAACCTCATGGAAATTAATAGGTTATCTGCCTGTCCGTCGATAATATATCCGTGGCTCCTGAACTATACAAATCCGAAATGTTACTTTCCAATGAAATTACCCCACAATTTAAAATAAAAATACATTAATAGTAACAATACATTTTTAAAAACAAGCTTTTATTTATTTATTGTTTACTAAAAAAACCAACAGTGGCATATATAAGAAATTGTACGTACAGTTGTGTATAAATTTGACTGACAACAGGTTTTCGCTAAAGTACAAAAATACATGAACATAGCTCTCACTAACGTATTTAATATATTTTATTATATAATATACAAATATTAATTATTTGTATATTTTTAACACACATTATTTTGAAACATTAATGGTTCAAACTGTCAGGGGCCAAAGGAAAGAAAATGATGTTTAAAGATTACTTTTTAAAAGATTACGTTTAAGGTTGGTTGAACGCGTTGCGAAGTGGGCCAAATTAAATTATGACGTTTCATTTTTGTATTATGATTAGCAACGCCGAAATAAAGCCATAAGTACCAACCAATTTGCAGTAGGTGTCCACTTACCTTTTTTAATTTTTTTTTTTTTTTTTTTTTTTATTTTTGAATATAAATTGGCCGATGAGTATAAGTCTATAACCTTCCTAACTAGGTAATAGTTACCTGTTCTAAGGAAGGTTATATATGAAGCGATAAAGTGCATAGCAGAGACCAGCGCAAAACCCTGAGAAAAATATAAAAAAAATAATAAGGCACAAATATACACACTGATATACACACCCACACACACATACACACATGAATACAATTTAAATGTGTACTCAAGAATACTTAATATATGAAAAAATAAAATGAATAAATGAAACAATTAAAAAATAACAAATCAATGAATAAACAATTATTAAATATATAGGTAAATAAATATTCGATATAAATAAATAAATATTAAATATAAAAATAGTGTTATAATACATATAGTATAGAAACATATCTTATAGTGATATATATATATATACATTGGGCATAAACATATTGGTATGACATATCTAAGTAAGCATATTTTTTTTATTTTTTAAACATTCTAGGTAACTAAAATAATATTTTTTACTTAGTAGCTCAAGTCGCTTAAATTACAGTATTATTAAATGTTATCTAAACAACTATTTCAGAAATTAATTTCTCAGCAGCATCTCTACCCAAAGAGATTAACCATTTTAAGATAGATTTAGCGAGGCAAGCTTTAGTTTTAGCATCCCTAATTTCATCGCTTATCTGGTTATATATTTTTGGGCCCAGAAAAATGAGATGTCTCTGTCCAAAAGATGTTTTCATTATTGGTGCCACTAAGTGACCTCTATCGTTCGATCTTGTCTTCATAGCTTTAGTGCACTGTATATTACTAATTTTATTTTGCCAAACATGTATGACTACTTTTTTAATAAAAGATTGTCTAATATCTAGCACCCTGTAACTTGAGAAAAGGATTTCCGAACTAAACCTAAAAGGCTTTTTATTGATCACACGAAGAACTAATTTTTGAACTTTGATTAATGGTTCAAGGGCTTTTCGAGTTGCACCGCCCCACACAATTAACGCATAGGTGATTAAAGAGTTAGTTAAGCAATTGTAAACCATTTTTAAAGTTTGGTAAGATAAACAGTTTCTAAGATTTTTATAAACTACAATTTGCGAACGAACTCTTTTAGCAATTGAATCAATGTGATGGTTCCAGCGAAGGTGCCTGTCTATTTCAAGTCCTAAGTATCTAATATGGTCAACATTCTCCAGAGGAAGACAATCACTAATTAGGGTAATTATTGCACCAAAGGGTATTTTTACGATCGATATCGCTGAATCCCATAGACCTCAAGGATTGAATGTTAATTTTGAAAATAAACCGAATGAAAATATAAAGAAAAATGATTTTATGGTTAAAATACATGTGTATACAAAATTTTGTGTATGTGCTGTTTAACGTGGAGGAATTTCTTCGTCTGGAACCTTCCTGGATGTAGAATCAGGTCATGCTTACTCAACTCCGTAGGATCAGAGGGAGTGGTTCAAATTCAGCTTACAAGATTTGACCTAAGCTGACTAACAAACATTGCAACCTAAATTAAATCTTGTAACTAGTACCATTTTATTACAAGTTATAAGTAACTATATATTTTTATTATTTATTTTTCCAGTGCCATTGTGTTTCCTAAATCTACACTCTTTAAGTTATACTGTATTGTTTACTATTTTTTTACTCGGAAACCATGATGAATTTTTATATGAGGTCGAAATAAATCATTTTTGAAATCGCAGGGCCAATTAACTGTTTTTTTTTATCGGGAACGATATATCAGGGTTAACTGGTAGAGATTGTCTTGCGGTAGTGAGCTCGCCGTGTAATTATTTATTTTTGCGTGTCAAAAAAAAAGTGTTTATTATTCCGCAATTATAGCAGAAAAAATGTAAATATTTGCCAATGCGTCAAAATAAATATCCGCTTTAAGGTGAAACCAATAGATAAATATTCATTTATATTCATTTAGACCCTTTTTTTATGGCTAGCATTTATTTATTTATTTATTTATTTATGTATTTATTTATTTATTAACCATTTATTTTTTTAGTAACCATTGGATATTTAATCATAAAAATAATATACTTACGATCTTCTCTTCGACATGGTAAAAGCAGATTTTGAAAATTCAATTCTATTTCAAAGAAATTTAATAAATGCTAAACTCTTAATAGTTTTTAGTTGAATTACTCTCTTATAAAAATCCCCTTTAAAAAAAAATACAGGCTCAAAAGCCTGGCTTGCCTTATCAAAAAACTTTATGAAAATAATATTACTAGGGCGCCGCTTTGCTTCGCTGCGGCATACATTGGAGCGGAGTTTAGTATATAAATGTATTTCTCCATAGGGATTAACATTTATTTTTTTATAATCTTTGCGCAATCAAATTTATATGTTTATTGGTATCTATGCACAGAAGACATTGTCATGGTCATTTTAAAAAAATAATCGGTCTTGTAGTTCTAGAGCCTTAGTCCGTGTTCAGAGTGACATTTGAGTCATCACATGGGAGCTACGCTCCAATTATAAATATTTTTACTACATTTTGCTTAAGATTTGGATAAGACTTTGGAAAACGAGTGTCACCTTCAAGCTCATTTCTCGTCAATAATGAAGTTATGGAGTAATCCTCACTAAAGCTATGCAAACGTAGGAATCGCGCTCCGAATGCTGCTGCGTACACCAGCGTCAAACTGCTCAGCAGAACGGTCGTTTTCAGCGCTAAAGAGAATAAAGAATTACTTAATATCTAACATAGGAGAGAACAGGCCCAATTCACTCTCTGTAACGTGCATAGAGTCGGAATTAATGCAGACAATTGACTATGATGACGTCATTCGTTCTTTCGCATAGAAGAAAGTTCGTCGTATGATTTTTTTAAATTTTATAGAAAAACGTAACTATAGTAACATAGACTGTATTATTCTGACGTTTATTAAAGTCGATTAAAAACGATATATTCTGTACGAGTGCATTTATTTTGCTAAATTTCCAAAATCGCTTCGAGATGGGGGGGGGCAAATGTCAAGTGCCCAGGGGACCCGGGTATCTAAGTGCGGGCCTGACCACGCAAAGAGCAAAACCTGACGCTCTATTAAAATAAAGGACCGTATTTTAAGTTCGACCGTTAATATGCTTTGTATTACCTAAGTAGGTATGCCGTTCGTTTATAGGTACTGTCTGTAAATTTAGTATGTATAGGTCCTCGATTTTGCTATCTGGGTAGTGGAGGCTGCTAGACGAGGAATGAAGGAGGGAGGGGTGGCGTCATGGGAGGGGTCACAATGTGTGTTCTTGACGTATTCTAATTACTGGCGTATTGCCATGTGCCTACACTCTGAACAGTATCCAAGATGCATGCCGCGCTCGCTCAACGGATCACTTGAACGGTTCACACGCGCGAGATTAGGCAACACCTAAGGCAGAGCCTATCTTAGGTGATTTAAATATAGCTGGATAGATTTGAATCATCCTAGGCTGCTTAGTTGATATGCCACTAAATTATGCACACATATTACCTACGCGTACTAATTTCTTTTCTTTCACCTTGAGTTCCACTAAAAATACCTTTTTTAAATAAAATTTTATCTACGGCTATGCTTAGTTATTAGATCTATTACCTAACAATAAATATCGGTGCCTAATTATGAAAATAAAATATTACTTACAGGCATGAATTCTAGGCAGGTTCTATATACATCAATTTGTTTTTTTTTTAATAAGATATTGTTTCGTATGTTTATTTAATTACATTATATTTATTGACAACAATTCCATACCCATTTTATAAAGATACAGATTCGTGCCCATGTCATGTGAATGTTTATTAAAGCATTATTGTGACTTCTCATAATTTAAAAAAAAATAAAAACCAAAATCTTATTATGAAGTCTAGATGACAGATTATAATATAAACTGTCTATACCCTCCCCCTTGACTTCCTCTATTCGTGAAATTCAAAAAAGTGCACCACCTAGTGTTAAACTTCAAAGTAACACAACGGTTGGTTGAAAACTTTGTTTATGCATACGGAAATTAGGTTGTTGATATTATTTTGAATGTTATTTGCCTGATTTGTTGGGAAAAAGAGTGATTCCCATTAATAAAGCCAGAAATGTTGTACCGTACCTCAATGAACCACAAATCGAATTATATTATATTATATCTATTCGGTTTTCAGGAAATATATTTTTTACAAATGATTAAAATAATGTTAAATACCTATAGGTACGTAACCTATTACTTTAAGTCTTGGAAACACGATCGACACACGCTGCGGGTACTCCTTAAGTTAAGTTTAAGGCGCTTCTAATAACCAATATGTCAGCGGCAGAGTTGCCTTGGCGTTAGGTAATTTTCAGACGCACTTTACGAGGAAATTGGAGCGGTTGCAAACATTTTCACTGCGAAGGAACCCGTTTTTGTTAACCCTAACTTGCTTATTTGTTTTAAAATAATATATATATTCG
The DNA here is from genome assembly GCA_020383195.1 of Neomicropteryx cornuta. Lineage (NCBI taxonomy): Eukaryota > Metazoa > Arthropoda > Insecta > Lepidoptera > Micropterigidae > Neomicropteryx > Neomicropteryx cornuta. The sequence goes on from JAHKQU010000030.1 coordinate 2,541,517, forward strand.
ATTTTCAACACACCCAAGGCAGCGCACTACCCTTACGTTCCTGATACAATAATTATAAAAAAAAACGTAATTTGTACGCTCGGATAAAAATATACACATTCTTTTACGCGCACAACATATTTTTTTCGCCCGCACAATTATTTACTATTACAATTTGACCATTTAATTGTAATTAAGGGTCAATTACACTCTCAGCTCAATTCACACACTTTTTTACAAATACACTTTATATAAAGGAGAAATAGGTTTTATTATTTTTAAAACAGTTTGTGCGGATTGTTTTATGCTGAGAACACGGTCTTTAAGAGGAGAAATCGAAATCGGTCAAAAGTAGATCTCAAGAGAGAGCGAGATATCATGGTCCTGTATGTGTGTGTGAGAGAGAGAGGAGAAAAATATTTTTATCCTCTCCATAGTCGTAGTAGTTATTGTTGAAAAACCTTCAGTTGCCTCTCCCGCGCGATGACAAAATATCAGGGGCGGCCAAGTTGACAAAGTAGTCAAAGGCGGCGCCAAGTTCGTTATCAAAGGGGATTGCTAAGGGCCAACTTAGGAGCAGGTGGAACCGCGGCGTAGTATTGCGAAACAAAGTTCCCTTCGCCTTGTCCAAAAGGCATGTCGCCGACTGCCGCCGCGGAAGAGAAAACGACAATTCTCGCGCACGAAAATAGTATAAAGCCGGTCCCAGCATGTGCGCAAACATTTGTGCACATGCACAAATGCCAATAGACACAGAGCTAGAAGCGTAAATCGCACCTGATTTTATATATATATATAGGATTACTTCAGTTATAACTATTTCATCTGGCGCATTCAAAAACGTAAACCCGATAATAAACGTCATTAAAGGGCACCTCCTACTCAGACTACTAGCGCCCGTGGTACCAACTTGTGATGGGTTGCTTCATATCCTAGCTCCACTTGTGCCTACGGCACTTTTAGCCTATTCGATGTGCGTTTTAAATGTACATATAAGGGACAACGGGTTATTTTTTAGGTCTGAGTAGATTAAACATGCAAAAATCAACACAAAAAAAAACTTCAATTCATCGTAAATTTTATGACCATTATAGTTTTTTTTTTTTTTGTAAATTTTGACGCGCGACTAGAAATGAAAAAACGCGGACACATGTTATTTGAGCTCTATATCGAACTGTCAATGTTTCATTAATTAGTACTAACATTTGTTGACTTTATTATGTACTTATGACTATATTATTTGACCAACCTCCGATGTATTAAAATAATAATCTCATATGTATATATTATCCTAGTTCGTTCTGTTAAATGGTCTTATGTTAAATTGGAGATGCCTGTAGTCGGCTTAAGTTGTTATTAATCTATTTTTTTGTAACTGTCATAATGTATAGCTGTAAGCATTTCTCATACAAATAAAATAAAATAAATAATAATTAGTCAACAAACCATAAAATCGTCTTTACACAGTAAGATTTTAAGTTAAGAATTTAGCTCTTACGAAAAGTGCAGATAAGCATCCTAAATTTCAAAAATATTAAGCTATTTGGCTTCATACTAACGATTTATAAATAAAACTTTTCTTAATTTCTCAATATTGTCAAAAAATATGAGAATCATTTTTTTAGGTGATTTGACCTTTGAAGACTGTTTAAGGCTAAAACACTTTTAACAAAATACTTTTTAACAACTTTTTAAAAATAAAATACTTAAAATACTTTTTAACAAATATATAATTATACATAATTGTTAAAAAGACAAATCAAAATATAAAGTTAGTTATACACTACATCATCGAATATAATTGAGTGAAATAATTTAAAACTCAATTAAATAATTTTTATACCATGACATTCTCGTATATACACATAATAAACATATATTGTAACGAATTTACTGTTCTTTCAAACAGAATTTAATGCAATTGTATTGTAACGAATGTTACAATTAGTAGATGTAATTAAATCCTTGTAACGAATGTATTCAATTTATTCAAACAGAAATGATTTTTCAATCCTTTCAAAAGTATTAATTTATCCATCTATCAATATTATCAAATCGCATGTATTTTTTTTGATAACAATTAAACTATGCTAGGGAATGATGTTTTAGTCCCTACCACGATGTGAACATAGAATATATGCTCAAAAGAATATAGAAAAGAAGTTTTAATAAACAAAATAAATTAAATGCATATATATATATAATATTGTATATTATAAATATTATGCTATCCAGCACTTTATCAAATAATTAAAAACTTTTTCAAAATTGTCAAAGATTGTGTCATTTATCTTTTCAGGCGATTTGCCGCTATTAAAAAACAATCATCAAATATAAGTCAAATAACTTTACAACTCAATTATACAATTATATAAATAATACGCACACTAATCATGTGCTTTAATTTTACATTTTTACATTTCCATTATTTTTATTTTTTTCATCAACTTCATACATAAATCACTCATAAAATCATCTCATTTTACCACCATCCTTCATCGAAATCACAAATCCATTATTTTTATATTTTTTGTTAAATTATCATCCTTTCCTTATTTCATCTAATTAGGTGGTTACATAATATTTGACAATATTTTACACTAAAGAGGACAGGTGAGAGTTAAAAATGCATTTTTATAAAACTCAGCGCTGGGTTTAAACCGACATCCTGCACTCTCGAGTACAGGACCTCTTTAGAACCTTTATAAATATTATGCTATCCAGCACTGTATAAATAATTAAAAACTTTTTCAAAATTTTTCTGTCAAAGATTGTGTCATTCAGGCGATTTGCCGCTATTAAAAAACAATCATCAAATATAAGTCAAATAATATTGTAAATATTGTATTTATGGATCTACTAAATAACTATTAAAATTAGCCTACCTTAGTACGGGCAACGTCCAGTTAGGCATGGTTATGTTATTCATGATCTAAGAAATATCTAAAAACAAAAATCAATAAATAATAAATATATGGCATATGTAAACGTGATAAGTATATGAGATAACGTGATATGTATATGTGATAAGGTAAACGAATATTAATATTAATATTCAAATTAATACAGTTGAAAATTGAACCTTTTATAAAATCTTGACACGTGTGCGTCCATTTTAAAACCGTTGTAAAACGGGAACTACCGCTACCCAATAGTTTTTGATGAACTCAACGATTACGTCACCAAACGATGAATATTTACGCGGACTGTATGGAGCGGTTTTTTATCTTTTTTTTTCGTAATTTTTCTTCTAAACGCGTTGGCGCGGGGTCACACATGTATTATCATTACAATGAGTAAGTACCACACAATAATTGTTTTAGCAATACTTTTTCCTGTATTGCCCGCACGTCAAGCATAAGTTTTATGACACTTTTATTATCTGTAAAAAAAAATGCTATTCTTTTTTAAAATAATATTTTTAACGATCTTATCCTTCGTAAATTGGTTTATTGTCGTCACTGTTCGTTGGTCGTAATGTTTATTATATTGGTTTATTTAAAATTCTAACAATTAATTATAAGTAAATAATTTTAATCGTAGCTTAACGCCATGTCACAGATCATAATAACAGATATGAATTCTAAAGAGTAACTTCACACAAAGCTATTTTCAGTTGTTTCATTAATTTTTTTTTTTAAAGTATTCATACGACCTAGGTTATGTACGATTATTTTAGGCCCTACTCAAGTAAATATGCTTGTGCTAGAGCCAGGGGGGATGGTGGTAATGAAGCGTTAAAAAGGTATGACCATGTGCGGATTCGAACCCGAGACCTTTGGGTCAAAAGTCCAACGTCTTAACTACCACGATCTTAAATGAATATTTTTTTATAATTAAACTCAGTTATTGTCTAAAAATACGATAATGCATTTATAGTTTTCGCGTCACCTTTTAGTTTACATGTTTCTAATTTTTTACTTTAGCACGGGCATTGCCTAGTTAGGTAGTACTTTGCATAATGTTTAGTTACTGTCAATAAACAAATAAATACAAATAATGAGTAAATTGTTGCAGAGCCTACTCTTAATGATTTTTTTTTACTTTAATATATTTTCAAAAATAGCATGTTTTTTCAGGTGTATGGAATTTAGCAATTATCACCTTGAAATGTCGCAGGTACTGCTTGTGTTGCAAACGCATCGCTCAACTGTCAAATCTTGCAATGTTTGCGTCAAGTTGAGCGAAGCGTTTGCCACGCAAAATGGTAACACAGCAAACACGCGTCGATACAGTAGAATATATTATATATATATATATATATATATATATAGTAAAATGTATTGTTTAAATACCGTTAATTAGATGATTTCTATGTTAAAATAGGTAAACACCTTTAGTTTAACATATATAAAAGTTTGACAGTATTGACATTTGGAAAATACGAATGCTTTTTAATATTTTAAGGATTGAAATTTTTTGCAAATAAAATATATAGCCAGAATGTTCAAAGAAAAATTAATACCGAAAGCACAGATAGTTGCATCGCTTGAGGTAATGCACGCTGGTTTATATATATATATATATTATGTAAATATATATTATGCACATTTGTTTCTTATAATCGCTGGATATAAGAAAAATTCCCAGTTTCATTTTGGTAATAATAAATCATTTTTACTGCATTTTACCCAATTAATTAATGTTTTCGTGATATCAACAGGACATTCCATAAATAATATATAAAACTTAGTCCTTATAGTGAAAAGTAAAGTAAAGTTTATTTCCAAGAACAACTTAATGCATAGAAATTACAATTTTCAATTGCTTCACAAAAATTGATATAATGCAATATATAGATACATGATGCCTAGAGTGTTCAACATTTATACTACTCGTACTCGTATTACATAAGCTAAAAATACATCACAAAAAAATAATATATATATAAATTGTAAATAGAAGTTTTATAATTATGCTTAAATATACTATTTTAGAATTATTATGAAGAATAACTGCCACATAACAGTTCTTCCTTTCAATTATAGGCTTTTTTGAAAATAAATAATTTTTTATGTTTTTTGTGTTTTATATGTATGTTTTATGAAAAGCTTCGCATAACAACATAAGTATAACATTGTTAAAATCCGGCAAGAAATAACATAATTATTATTATATATATTATATAATGATGATGATCGAATTGTTAAAAAATGCCCTTTTCCGGATGTTGATATTAATAAGTAATTATGTGCAAATGGCGATATGAGCTAATTAAACATTCAGTTCCAAAAATCATGAATGAAACAGTATTGGGAAATTCCGAGGCACTATCATTCGGATTAGGCCGCTATTATATTGTATTTTGGTTGTGATTTAATCACTATAAAATGTATCCCGTCAAACACGTTTCGCTTTCATTCTGTTATAAACACTTATTATTAACCCACTGCACTAGAGGGTTTTTTATGTTTTATATGTATTTAAGAAAATTTTTTTTTTTATGTATAATTACGATCATTTTTCGCAGAATAAATAGAACTTATATTCAAAATACCGCATAATGTGTATAACCTGCATATAAAACCGCAAAAATAATTTGCGTAAATTTAATTTAATTTTATCAATATAAATTAAAATTAAAGTTTTTACGCATAATTGTTATTTGTTAAGACGCAACGCTGTTTGCAAGATAGATTCATGGTTACGTTCTACGTGAGATACGATCATTGTGCTAAATGAAAGAGATTTTTTTTTTTTCATTAATTTTTATGAATATTCATTTTTCTTTCCATAATTAGCTTCATTTTTTTACGAGAATTATTATCATTCATTTTTTCGCTGATCATTTGGTTGGGATGATTAAACATTTTAGCCTTATTAAGCAGATTTTTTGTGTTTTTTATAAGCTTGTATTTAGCTTGCAATGTTTGTATGTCGGTTTTGGCCAAATTTTGTAAGCTGAATTTGAACCACTCCCTCTGATCCTACGGAGTTGAAATTCGACACGCTGGTTCAGTCCCGATAGCAATCCATTTTTATGGTGAGCATGACCTGATTCCACATCCAGGAATGGCCTCAGACGAAGGAATTCCTCCACGTTAAACAGCACATACACGAAATTTTGTATACACATGTATTTTAACCATAAAATCATTTTTCTTTATATTTTCAATCGGTTTATTTTCGAAAATAACATTCAATGCTTGAGGTCTAAAATTTAAAAAGGTAAGTAGGCACCTACTGCAAATTGGTTGGTACTTATGGCTTTATTTCGGACGACTTTTCGGCGTTGCTAATCATGATACAAAAATGAAACGTCATAATTTAATTTGGCCCACTTCGCAACGCGTCCATCCAACCTTAAACTAAGTTGACATCGCTAATTAATGTTTTTTAAGAGGAAACTAATGGAGCGAGCTTCGTTCGGTCGGCTGACTGGTTTTTTGGACGACACTAACAAATTCTTTTGTTTGATATTATTGACTCGTTAAAGATTTTTGTTTCCGTTTTATTTTTCAATTGCTTGTTTTCTCCGACGACCGTCTCTAGAACTTTTTCTTTAGGCGCGCCGGCCGCCTGGGCAATGTTGCAATGTTATCAGGGCAATGTTGATATGGTAGGCTCCTAACAGTCAGTCCTAAGAATCACAAAGTAAAGTCAAAGGTGTGTAAAGTCAAAGGTGTGCAGGCCCCCTCTATTTCTTTCCATGTTACTCCGTTGGTAGCTGTTTGCAGCCAGATGTTGTCCCTGCAGTCATACGGATGTCATCCATCCACCTCAGGTGTGGTCCTCCGACTCTTCGCTTGGTTGTCCAGGATCTGCATCGGACGATCATCTTCGGCCACCTTGTGTCGACCATTCTTGCCGGCGCAACTTCCTCCTTCCGGTGGATTTTTTGCATAAGGTTGAACTTAGTCAGCAGTATTCAGCAAGGAGTGATTCTGAACATAAAAAATCATTTTTAAAGCAAAAAAACTCGACGAAAATCCTAAAAATATTAAAATGGCTGATAAAAATGATAGAAAATCGTTTTTTATTAAACAATATTTACTATTGAAGTAAAATGTATTTATTATTAAAATATGCATATCTTGCTGAAGGAAAAAAAATAATTTAAAGTAGTTGCCAATTTAATTGTATAATCAAAGAAATATAAAAATATCATAACTTCAAAGTTGATAAAAATGAAGATTAAAAAGTAGCAGTCAATCGGAATCCGTTGCGAATCATTTTTATTGAATGCCCCGCGGTGAGTCGCCGAGCGGACGGTGGACAGTGGACAGTCACGGACAGGTCTCGAGATGTGGGTCAGTCGGCTGGGTTCGGAACCGTCATCGTGACTCATCGGAATTCGGCTCGTTTCGTGAAATTACTTTCTCGATCGTTGGAAAGATTCATCGAAAATCATCCAGCGGTGCACATGTCGTAATACGGCGATATTACATAGGTGAACTTAAACTCGGCTTTGTCCTTTTAAGGGGCGAATCTGATCAAGTTTTCATAAGCAACATAAAAAATATAAAAACTCTGTTAAACCTCCCTGACTACCCGTCATTTACGGTAGTCAATGAATGAATAAGTACGATGCCCGTGGGATCAGTCGGCTACTTCAAGTTGGGTCGCGACGTCGCGCCGTCCGATATTTTGTTAGGTTTTAAAGGTTTGAAATATTGAAGGTTTTAAATATTACACGCGCATTACACCCACTATTGTATGTCTAAATAATTGAATTAGTGTAAAAAACCGTAGCATAAATATACGATTCGTGGTCGCGACTACTAACTTAAGCACTTACATATTGATACCAACTTCATTCTGGTGCGGGGTTTTCCCGCTGCTAATTCGCCTCAATTGTGATTTAAAATAAATATTTAAATTAAATTAATTTCTTATGTGTCAGTTAAGGAAACCGGTACTGGTGCTAAAACTCCTTTGATATCATTTTTTTTTTTAACTAAAATATGGCATATCACCTAAATGATATCGTTTTAAAAGTTTTCGGATTAAATCCGTAAATAGGTTTTTTTTTTTTTTTTTTTTTGTTATGGAATATGTTATGGAATTTTGTTTATGTTATGGAATTGGCCGATGAGTGTAAGTCAATAACCTTCCTAACTAGGTAATAGTTACCTGTTCTAAGGAAGGTTATATATGAAGTGATAAAGTGCATAGCAGAGACCAGCGCAAAACCCTGAGAAAATATAAAAAAATAATAAGGCACAAACAAATATACACACTGATATACACACCCACACACACATACACACATGAGTACAATTTAAATGTGTTATCAAGAATACTTTATACTTTTTACGTTTGAACTTTATATTTATCTTTTCGTAATTAGTTCAGACTTAAAAACATATATGTATATTTTGTTTGGTTTTTATTTGATCGCGTTTTCATTTATGGTTAAACGGGGGTACAAAGTTTTCTCTTCGCGTATATACGATACTTTTGGGGAAATACAGAATTGGATCATATTTGTGGGTATTAATAAAAATGATTGCAATACAACTTATTTGTATCCTAATTTTATTTAAATATCAGTTTGCGGTTAGTTGTCGTCAAGCGACATTGCATACGAAATGAAGATCGTCTAACAGTGGAATATATATTAATTTATTAAGTGTTTGAAATTCTCGCCACGCGCCGGACATCACGCTAGCGGTTTGAAAAACCCCAAGGGCGGTGTTTCGTTAGCATTAGATCCAGTGAAAGTGTGAATAAGCGAATTAATTAAAAATATATATTAATGAAAAGTAAATGCGTTTTTTACAGACTGATTATTTTTAAATAATTTTTGGTTGATTTACCATATTTCTTACATGGAGCTGTAGTTAAAAAAATATTAGCAAAAACATTTTGCTATGATTACAAAACAGTATGGCGTCGTGGCGAACAGCTGACGAAATAAAACGACGCTACCTGGTTTTTACTTGTTACCATTTTAATTTGCTGGGGCCAAAAAACTACCAAAAATGATTGTGGTCATAGCTACATTGAGAAATATGGTACTCGCAACCAAGTAAGTTTAACAATAATCGATGTGTAACTCCGACAAAAATTATAGCTGTCCCTATATCAACCATACTTTATGGTTGCCATTACCATATTTTTTTCGCGGGTGTGTTCAAAATATAACACAAAGAAAAAAATGTTATTTAGTCACTTTCTTCAAAATAGTTAAACGAACAAAACTCGTAAATATTTATTTTAATTTAATTTTCTTTATATTTGTGTCTATCTGACCAACCTCATTAATTCCTATTTTAAATGTACTCTAATTTTAAATGTAATAGCTATTATTTTTTATTTTTAACCGCGAATTAACCACTTATAAAAAAGTTTTTTACATTAATGCAATGACCCCATATTAGCAATATTGAAGTGTTAAACAAACCAGTAACGCTTTTTGCAATATTCCAATCACGTGCTGATCGCGCATGGTGACAGACCCGAGCACACTGCAGAACGGTGTTCATGACATATGTCACGTAGTCGCGTTCTGTGACAATAACCTTTGTTTGGCTGATGACTGGTCAATCATTACATTTACGCTTTTTCATCTGCATTCGTAGACCAAATAATAATTATTGTTCGCGTTTATTAGTTTCTGTGTTATATTCACATTTTCTATATTGTTAAGAGTCTTGATATAGATCCGTAGATACATTTTTCTTGTAATTTTTGTATCGTTTTTAAAAGCATCTGAACCGCGCATCGTACCTAAAAAGTATGAGAAGGTTCTTCGGTTAGAAGTCGCACTATACATGTTGCCGTCGCACATTATCAATGTTGGCGATTATTGCTTCTGCCAACATTTTAGATGCCGGAATTATACAACAAAATAACCTTTTCATTACCGTCATTATTTATTACCACATATTGTGTCGTAAAATATTTTTAACCATCATAGTGCGGCGCGTAAGATCCTGTTGTAATCGCCTACCTAATCAGCGAAAAGAAACTCAATTTGGCAATACTTTGTTTTGCACGCCCGAGTCCTTCTCACGATAGACAACTTTTACGGTTTCAAAGAAGAAGTAAAATGTGAGCAGTTTATGAACCAAAAGCAGTGGTTGACAACCATATGTGTGCATAATGACATTTAATCCATTTTAACTTCGTCACCGTGAATTTTGTTTTTTTTCTGTGTTAATATTGCTTTATATTTCACCCAGCATGATTTTTATTCGAATCACCAATGGTATTACCATTATGGTATTAAAATGTAAATACCATTAAAATTCTTCATTCGGCTAGTGTTGTCCGCTATTGGGCGCAGTTCCGACTGCCTCATTGTTGTTTTCATGATGCCCGTTTAATACAGACAAACAACATCTCGCAAATCTGTGACTAAATGTTTTTTTTTTGCGTATGTCTTGTTACCTAACTTAGTCGACAGTGTTGAGAAAAACGCAGTTGAATATTCTCAACGGCGAAAAATGACCTGTTCGGATTAAACCCACTGGGGAATTCGAACCCGGGACCTCTGTATTTATACCAGGCCGAGCTACTAGCTTATAGGCTATGTCTGATTGTGATTTTTGTATGTTAACCTGTTCTGACGCCTAATTAGATTTTGGAGATACTTATATGGTAATAATTATTTTGCCTAGGTACTGTCCAAAAAAGAGACTTCACTCTTTCGTATGACCTTTTACAAAAGCCAGTCGCACGATTTTTATAATAGTTTTTATAATATGGACCGGTTGTCGACCGCTGTCTCTCGTTTCTCTCAGTAATAAGATGAAATTCAGAGGAACAAATGTTGTATCAAACGACTTATAAGGTCCTGATTGCCGGCAAGATTTTTTATCAAACGCATTCAGGTAGATTACACGCGCCGCGCCGTGTCATGACGATAATATGACGAAACGCTTTTGACGTTCTCAATCTTTTTTTCAAAATGATTTATATTGTATTTTATTTAAATTTAATATAAATCTTTAGAAATTAGAAATTGTCAACCCTGGAGTATTTTAATTTCAGATAATCCATTGTGCATAATCAGCTCACGTTGGTAATCAGGGGCGGATCTGCAAAAAATATTGGGGGGGGGTTGGGGAGGTAAATATCAAGTACGCCCATTTTCGACCTGCGGAAAACTGTTATATTTACAATAAAATTCGACCTATTAAAATTCGTTCACTACAATTCGCCTAGAACTCTCTCGGAGAAGACATTTGTCTTACAATTTTGTAATTAAATGAATTGTAATCGGACGAATTGTTTTAGACGAATTTCCCGCAGATACAGATTTCCACCTTTATTTATTTCTTTTTTCGCTAGAGGGTAGATATAACGACCACAACTCGACAGGGGTGGGTTTGTATTTCTCCCTATCTTTGAAATATACACATAGCGAAAAGCAAATAAAATACTATAAAAATAACTTTTTGTTGGAATTAAGGTTTGGTTTATTAAAATTTTTCGAATATATCATGCTTTTTTATAAACCATTTTAGTGCTGTGCATAGTAACGAATTCAATTAACGAACATTACACAATGTATTGTTAAAAGTTCTTTTGGGGGGGGGTTGTAATTACACCCTATACCCCACCCCGGATTCCGCACCCGTTGGTAATGCTATTAATGAAGCATGGCTTCATCAGCATGACTTAAAGAGTGTAGAATTATGAAACACAATGGCACTGGAAAAATAAATAATAAAAATACATTTTTAAATACAAGCTTTTAAGTGCTTGAATGCGTACACAAAATTTCGCGTCTGTGCTATTGACCGTTGAGGAGTTCCTTTGTCTGAAGCCATTCCTGCATGGAGAATCAGGTCATGCTTACCATAAAACTGCGCTGTAATCGAAACTGAACCAACATATCAAATTTTAACTCCGTAGGATCAGAGGGAGTGGTTCAAATTCAGCTTACAAGATTTGACCTAAACTGACTAACAAACATTGCAAGCTAAATTAAATCTTGTAACTAGTACCATTTTATTATAAGTTATAACAATATTTTGGAGCGAACTCCAGTGCTGGTATTAGCAGATAAAGGTCTTTTTATAGACCTTTAATCTGCGTTTTGTTTGGGCCTTTGTGGGGAGTCAGTAAAAATTCAATTCAAATTCGAAACATAATATTCCCTACATTTTAAAAGTCAAGAAGTTTGTATACTTACTTATATAGGGTGATGATTTTAGAGGCGTGGTTTTCAAGAAGAGATAAAACGCATATAATTTGATGTTATGGCTAAGAATTTAGTTTTATTATAAAGATAAGGGTTTGCCATTATGTTTTAAAAATGATTTCGGGTAAGTGGCCGCCGCGGCTGACTCGAACAAATTCCAACCGAGAGGCCCAATTTTCAACCACTTTTTGTCAGCAATAACGCGCCGAATATTCTCTTCCAAGGCGTTAATCGTGTCCGGCTTATCTGCGTAGACAAGCGACTTCACATAACCCCACAAAAAATAGTCCAGCGGTGTTAAATCGCACGATCTTGGAGGCCACGCCACAGTTGTTCAGGAGTAAGTCTATTCATTATGAAATGGCAAACCAAACTGAGCATAAATCAAGTGACAGCTGTCATAAACACCAACTACAAAAAAAGTAGTGCTAGATTGAAAACCACGCCTCTAAAAAAAACACCTATATTAATATTTACCAATTAATGGTCACCCAGTCGTTGAAATTCAATCGAAATTCATTAAACTTATAAGTTGAGCATTATTTAAATTCTTAAACCTTCAATCATCATTGCATATATTTTTTTTAGTTTTGTTTTATTTCGAGCGTCTACAAATACCTCATTAGAGTGTGCTGTTTATCTGTAATACCCTCCCTGTAAATTTAGAGTTGCTTACAGTTAAAAAAAAATACAGTTGCAGTTTTTAATATTTTTTTATATACAATTTATTACCAGTTATAGTTACTTCGTGTAAAAATGAGAATTGCCATTCATAGAAGTATAAGATAACATGAATAATTATTTTTTGTCACAAAATTCACAGCTCGTAACTTATTTTGTCAATCAGCTGTCAGTAGTATGAACATTTTATTTTGTTTAATGTAAGGTATTTGTAACACATATTATAAATAAATTTTAGCTTTCTGCACTTCTTCTATATATAAAATTTAACTACGCCAAATCTCACACTCCTTTATAAGGGGTATTAACGCATTTTTTATTGTGAATGAAACCTATTAAATTTAATAATAAAGTGAATATTTTGAGAAACGCTGCTCGCCGGCGGCCCCCGCGATTCCGACCGGAAATGCCTCCTAGTCCCGCTCTAAGAGGTGACGACGAAATGGGCCGCAGTAAGGCCTCGATGGAGCCCCTCGCTCTGAGAGTGGCCACTGGCCGCCAAATTAGACTCCTTTTAATTTGAGAACCGGCTCTGGTACTGGTTTGTGTCTAACTATGCAAAGAAAGGAAAAGTCAATGAATTACACTACCAGTGGGTCTAGAACCAACATATTGTGCAATTATATAACACCGCATTCAACCTTCCTTCGACCGCCACAATTTCACACAACTCAACCTAGGTCATATAAAATTATTTTGGGCCCCGCTCAACTAAGTTAAAATTGCTTTTGTGTCTGGGCAGCCTGCTTCTAATCCAGAGGTCCGGAGTTCGAATCCGGTCAGGTAATTTTTCGCCGCTGAGAATATTCAACGGCGCTTTTCTCAGCGCCGTCGACTGACTTAAGTAACAAGACACACACACACACACAAAACACTTGTTCAGTTACATGCGAAGGTATAAACAACGGCCACAAAGAATGTGCCCTCCAATCATTCATCATCATCATGGGGATTCGAACTCGAAACCTTTGGGACAATAGTCCAACACCTTAACCACTAGACTACCTTGATCTCAATTTTGTCGGATAAATAAACTTATAAATATGTAATCAGGCATACTTTCCATTAAATTAAAAAAAAAACACTATTCTGAATGAAATGAATAAATAAATTTTAAATAAAAAACACTGTACCCTACATTTACGCCGACATACTACATATAACTTTATACCGTCACAGAACGGACTCGCCTAGTGTCGACGGTATAGAAACCTTTTTAATAGAGTGTCTTCGTCACCTTGACGTGGCACTCGTTGAAGGCTGATCTTAATAATTGTATATTTCATAGTTATAATACTGTAATATATTAATTACAATTAGTTTATTGACTGCCTGATGGCGCAGTGGTAAAAGCGCCTGCTTCTAAATCCAGAGATTACCGGGTTCGAATCTCCAGTGGGTCAAACTCAACACTGTCGACTGAGCAAGACATACACAATAAAAAAAACTCATTCGGTTACAGACTTGCGAGATGTTGTTTGCCTGTAATGAACACAACAAAACAATAAGGCAGTCAGAACTGCGCTAAATAGCGCCTCACCGACAACGCAAGTCATACGCTATTAGTTTATTGTTTGCTGTTTAATAAAAAAATATTGAATTTTATTGAATAAAAGCTTAGTTTTTTCGGCTCAGAATAAATAATAGGTTCATGTTGCGGAAACAAACATTTCGAGATCTCTCTGATGTTGGCCGCGTACTTTGGCGGTAGGCGCCATTTTTCATTCTGTGTAATTTGCGAATGGGCACTGGGCCGCCCCCCATACGGCCATCTCTACCTTTTTTTTTTTTTTGTTGGACCACAGACGTCGCTGCCGCGTTAAACAATTTCTTATGATTTATTAACAATTCAAAAACCGCATGTAAATATTTTATATTTAAATAATAAATATTTATAGTACCCATTACACTAAAAAAAATATCGAGCTCTGAGTTAACCGAAAAGTTCAGCAGAACCATAACTTGTTGTGGGTACTGAATTTTAGTAGGCCCAACCGAAGTATACAATCCGTTCGATAGAACTACAAACCAATTCCTGTAGATTGATAAATCGTTCACCTAAAAAAACTTTCCTGTAACCTGTACCAAACAATCTCCTAGATGCAGCATTCAAATGAAAAGTTGCGCACACATTACAAGACTGTTTTGTTATGTTAACCAATAAGCAATAGACTCGCAAACACGCCTCGCGCTTCTCGCCTATTCCGTCATTTTGTTTCTCTACCGAGCAGTTCGCAATATTGCAATATTGGTTCCTTTAACACAGAACAATGAATCATATAGACCTTTTTAATCCTCTTATTAAACTTACCTTAAACATAATATATTCATTAATGCCATTAATGCTACTATAAAGATTGTAACAGAAAGGTTAGCGTCGTTGAAGGGGGTGGAATGGCAGCCTAAAATATGCGTTTATTTATCTTTTAACGACAAATAAAAGCGTTTCTGTTCGCGTCGCGTCATTCCATAACAGCTGATTTTTTTACGCAGTGAAAACGAACGCCCAGTGAAGGCGAGCCGTTGAAAATGATTCAAAAACTGTTGAAATCTAAGAACTTAAAATGAATATTGTACTATATTTAATAATGATAATAAACGCTTATAAAGTATGGCCGCGGGACCACCTCTACCCGCTAACCCGAAGAGGTAGGTTAGGTTCTATTGCACTCTGTATTAATAAAAAATCTACCGCCCAACTTGTCAAACTCCATTAGAATTTGTCACGGGGCGTCCGTCGTTACCAAAGCAATCGCCGACGAAAATTCCTTGCATAATTTATTGCGACGATTAGTCAGTATCTTTTGACAATAAACAAACTCGCCTGATCTTGCCGAGGATGCGCTGGGCTGGGAGTTCTCCTTGTATAGGGAGGAGAGAATTATTTTTAGTATTTTTATAATTTTCATGAAATATGTATTTAGTTATAAGAAAATAATAATCTCGAACTTGTCGCATCTAGAAGAAAGCTGATTATATGCTAAAATCGTGCCTTAAGTAACGACCGTTTTTGTATAAATGTATGTATGTCATTGCATACGAGTTGCACAGGCAAAAGTTTTAATCTGTTTCCTTTTGTGGTCGAAGTAACTTCCTGGATATATTAATAATAAAATTGGGTCACGCACTCAACATTTATCATTCTAGTTTAGGGATTGATCATTGACTCAATATTTGTTGGTAACCGATGATGGTCGGAATCTCTACAAGTATGTCCCAGAAGCATCTGGAAGGTTCTACGATAAATTTGGAAGATCGCTGGAAGAAATCAGTCAACACTAATGTTTTTGAGTATGTAGACTTCATTAGTACGCACTTTAATTCTCATACTAAAGTGGACTCTGTATATACTGATTTTCAAAAGGCATTCGATAAAGTCGATCATAAAATTCTTATCCGTAAACTTGGTAAATACGGCATACACGGTGATCTTTTGGAGTGGCTTAAGTTCTATATTATAAATCGTAGTCAGATAGTAGTTGTTCGAGGGTTCGAATCATCAGTCATTGAAGTTACTTCAGGCTTGCCACAAGGCTCAATTTTGGGTACATTACTATTTTTAATATTCATCAACGATCTGGCTAAAAGACTGAACTGTAATTTTTTGTTCTATGCAGATGATTTATAGATTTTCTTTGGAATAACGACTATTTCTGACTGCTTAAAAAATTAAGATGTTCTCAATACACTTTACATATGGAGCCGTGAGAATAACATGTCTCTTAACATAAGAAGTGCTGCTCAATTAGTTTTACAAGGAACAAGAGTATAGTATGCTCCAACTACTCCATCTGTGGTGATCATTATAGAGGTATAAGAACCTCAATCATCCGAGAGAACCTATCGAGAGAAAACGGACTAAGGTTGGGCTAAGTTCGTGTTTAAAGACCTCATCTGTAAAGCATGTAATAAATTACCTTGAACTGTTGTGGCTGTTCATTTAGTCCCAAGTAGACTTACACGCTCATTACAATGCAGGTGTCCCAAGCCAATTCCCAAAGACTTAAGGGTGGTGTTGTGTAACCTATTATGAGTAGGAAATTGTGAAAAAAAAGGTTACGTTACATCGTTACGGCTTACACTCATAACAGACATTATTAAATTATCCTTTTACTATTTTCATGTAAAGTTTAGTTTTTTTTCAGTAACCATGATGAATTTTAATAAGTTGAATAACTATCTTTTTTATATATTTTTTTTAAAATTTAACGAGGTAAGCATGATGGTAAGCAAACTCGGTCGAAACGAATCATTTTTGCAGTATCTTGCGGTACTTTGGGAAGTATTTCAAAATCAATTGTAATTGAACCGTAATCGTGGACAAAAAGTGAACAGAGACACATTCGAATATCATGAAATGCTAACTATGTTTATTTTGCCACAAAACGTTCCTGAACTACCGCCTATATTATGGGAAAAGCCAAAACTCAATTGTCAAAAATTTGATGTCATCAAAATATTTACTTTACGCGGATGGCTTGTGCCTTTCGTGAAACTGCCGATGGCGTGTCCTTAAACAATGAGGAAAACATGAAAAGGTCTCACCTTTTCGCTTTGTTGCTATCTGGTATTTTTGACAGTACAGGAAAAAGTGGGTATAGTGAACAATAAAAGTGTTTTTATGATAGTATGTTCTTACTATTTTTAATTTTAAAAAAATACAAGGCCATTTGGTTCTCAAACTTGTACGGAACTGTCATATTTCTGGGTCTCTCTCCTGTACTAAAACCCGATATCAGAAATGCACCCAGTTAAATGCTTTCTATCGATTTAACCAATGGTATATTTTATTTATTTATTAAACAGGTATGGTAGAAAAGTGTGTGTGAGGTATCGAGTAAACGGTACTGTGACAGAACAGAGGTTCTGACATAGTTTGGAACAGAGTAGACGCCATATCCGCTATGGTGCGTCGGTCTTCGAGAGTCTGCATATGATAATAATTAGCCATCTCGTCATATGTGTTCAATTCCAGGTGCTCGCAACCTGCGATATGTCCAATGATCTGTTTTTGAATGTGTTCTCTCTGTTTTTGTACAGATTATGTGCAAACGCAAAGTATAGGGTTATGTGTGCCTGTGTCCCCGAAAAAGACTTACATTACCTAAATATAAAGTGTTCTGCAACAAAATAGGATAATTTATGATTTATGATCTTTAGTCGCTTTAGTGAAATTGGTTTTAATAATATTTCTCGTATAAGATACCATGTCGCACTTAGTTGAATTTATGTTCATGTTATTATTTGCGCAGTCTACAGATAAACGGTCGAGGGTAGCTGCATTTTATGCAATCGTCCGAGTTAGAGATTACTGAATAAATTTTCATGTCATCAGCTTAGAGGTTGTGTTCGGAAGCGTAAAAACAATTATTACAGTGCAATGTATTTATTATTTAAGCACTATTTTAATGTTATATATTATAAGAGTGCATATAAATGACATTAAAATAAATAAATTACCAATATATGCATTAAATAGTAAATAAATGGAATTATTCTAAAATTTGAACCACTAACGAGGCTTAATCAACCTGTATGCCTAATGCTTCGAGAGTGGCAATTAAAACACGGTCGGTGATTGACTATCCCTTCCTTTTTTTTTAAGGACATTACTATTGAATGGCTTTTGAATATTTTCTATTTCTTGTATCTCGGAAGATTTTTTTCGTACTATTTTTATTTTATTCCGATATTATACGATTTTAAAAAAATACTTCCGTTTTCTATTTTTAACATCAATTCATTTGGTTCCATTAAATTTATAAATTATGTTTAAAATTTAAAATAATGCCTAATATTAAATCAAAACATTCGTGCCATATTTTTAGGTGTATTGTCGTGACATCTTGTAGCCGAAATTAAAATTGTTCAGCCAAGTTCCAAACCGTTAACATACAATTTTTAATATGCTGTGGACATGAAAGCCAGGCATGCATAATGAAAACTATTGTTTTGTCATTATAAATATTTTATTTTGTTTTCAGATACGAATATAATGGGTGCCAGCGAATGGAGTTCTGGTTATGGCGCCGGAAGCGGTCCTACGGCGACCACGTACGCCCCCTACAGTCCCCTACAGCCACCGTTTGCATACGAACCACCCGAGTCCAGTTCACTGCACTTACCGACCGGTAAATGCTTGTAATAATTATTACTTACGCATTTTTATTCTTGTGTTTAAATAAAAAACCTAGGTAGGCATAGAAAAATAAAGGTAACAATCAATATACGTACCAATATACTCGTTTTTTAACATTATAATACCCGCCCGGCACCCTTAAATTTTGTTCTTTTATATTTTCGAAATGTTTGTGTTTTTTATTTTGTCATGCGATTTCCCATTGAAATCTTTTCATCAAATAAATTTAAAAATTATATCTATAACAGTTTTAAAGCATATTTTAAAATATATTCTGTTAGTTGTATGGTTTGTAAATAATATATTAAACAAATATATTAGCAAATTTATTTTATTTATAAAATAAATTTTAGTATATTAAAATTAAATAGATAGTATATTACAACAAAATATATGTAATAGTGCCTATGGGCCTAGTCTGAAGCTGACTAGCCGCTCACTGGCTGTCAATTTGACGTTTTCCTAATGCACATACCACTTGCAACCTATTGCAATAATAACAAATAAAATAAATAAAAATAAGCTTCAGATTAGCCCTGCTAGATTCTTTTCTATAATGGTTAACATAATGTTTGTATTAGAGTGTAATGTGGGCAATAAAAATTTAAATGAAATGAAATATAATTATTCATGATTCATTTAATTTGCATCTAATTAATAGATGACATTTACCTGGTAATTTATTACTAGCCTCCCCTTCTAGTACAATAATTTATTTTGAATCCAATTGAAAAACATAATTTTCTTAGTAATTTAATACTAGCCTCTCCTTGTAGTACTATCTTTCTCTATGAGATAGGCCCTTACGACTGATGAAGTTAGTGTCACTTGTTAAAATTGTTAAACTAGTGTTAAAATTAATTACTTTGTGTAAAATGCTATTATACTTGTGATGTATGTACGCAAATAATGCGCATAGAACAACCTTGCGCTCATGCGTTTGAGGCTAGAAGTCAACATGATAAAGTCTGAGTGCCCTGCAGAAAAATATCGAACATCGAAACCATAGAAATAGTTACGAGCATAGAAGCGCCGTAAGCGAGCTACAGCGGATATGATAAAATCATGACATTGCCACCAGTCGAAAACTAAGCCGCGTGCCCCTTCCTGGTGTCAGGCAGTGATTGTGTCGGTATATTATCACCAATACCAACTATTCTATAGTGTCCTCTATTCTATAGAATGGCCTCTTCAAAATGTGTGATTGGTCTTAATTGTGAAGTAATTATTTTTAAGCTATCCATAAACGGTCATTCTTACCAATAATATTCAAACGATGAAATGCTCTACCTGAAGTAACGCTGCCACCATTTAATTACTTGAGCGTCTTCAATCAAACGTCGATAAATCTGTTATTTCGTACAGAATCGAACGATTCAGGAGGTATTAAACATTACTACTATTACTATCAGTGTAACTACTATTGTAATCACCGACTAACGTCAGGCTTATCACGGTAGAGTAACAGATGACATAGTATAGGAACTGGTTGAGTATTTGTAGCAAATGTAAAATTCACAAATTGAATTTGAGGGTCCACAGAGGAGACTGAATCGAGAACAGCTGAAGTATTTTAAGATAATTCTCGGTACTTAGCTCCTAAATCTTAGTTCAATCTAAGAAATACAAATCTTTATTCTTTTCTATACCATTTTCCTGAAATGCTTACCTCGGTCAGTGAATTTTACAACAGTTACGCACTTACCTCAGATTTAAATTAGGAGATGGTAGTCAGACAACCTGAGAGAAAGCCATAGTGATTTATTACATAAATGTATACAAAATGACAATATAGGACCCGTCATTGTCTAATCTGTTAATCATAAATATTTCTAATTTAGCACTTTCCTTAATTGCAGTACTCCCGGATACCTCAACGTTACCGGACACCTCATCGTACAGTAATCTCCCGACAGGTGCTACAGCCTTCCCTCCAAAAGCACCAAGCCACTCTTCGTGTACGGGCCTAACGGATCTCGACCCGGTCTTTCCGTCGGCACGCTATCCCACAGACACCACTAACACCTACAACTATAATGCGTGGTCGTCGAACGGTTACAATACATATAATAATTATCAGTACAATAACATTCCGATGAACAACAATCCTAACCTGAACTGCGCACAAGCCCAACCATACCTAGCTCCAAACCCGCCAACGATGGTGTTGTACCCTCAACTGTATTCGACGGTGAACCAAAATCAAATTCACCTGCACTTGCACGGAGCAACGGACAGACTAGACCAGTACATTGCAAGCGACGGAGCTTTCACCATAAGCGCCGGCACCTCGAACAAAGCTAGTATAGAGATAGGCATTGGCGTTCAATCACAAAATGCACAACCAAATGAAATACAGGACACCGGCCTGGTTTCCGTTTCCGGAGAGACACCTGAGGATGTGAAAGCATCCCAAATGTATGGGAATAGCAGCAGTCAAGATCCGTCAAGCGTCTGGAGACCATATTGACAGATCGGCAGACTGGCAGACCTATGTGTGTTGATATAAAGTGACATTATTTTAAAAATCTTGTAATTATATTTAAAATTAGTCATAAATTATAAAGCAAGTGAGACAGTGATATTTCTGTTATTTTATTATGAATAATAAATCATAAGACTTCTTAATTAATACAAAATGTATGTTTAGCTTATAAATATATATGTACTGTAAAGTTATAAAGTGATTATATTATATTAGTTTTTATGAAAATGTACCTACAGAGTATGTAATTTATAAGGTAATGTTAGTGACTGTGTCCAAGCACTTTTTTACTGACTTCTGGAGTACCTTCTAGTGATTTATAAGTAGATATACTTTCATTATTTGATTGGTCTTTATTCTCGTTTTATTGAAGTTGAAAAATAATATGTACAAAATCTTTATTACTGAATCTCATTCAAAATAAGTCAACAATTCTTCAATTAAGAAAAGATATCTTTCAAACATAAAAATAAAATAAATGATATAGGTACCTATGTATGTTGATTATATATTATAAGGCAGATTTATTACAAATTATGACAAGTTTAACAGCTAAAAATATTTGTCGGAAAAATAAATTGTGCACCAAAATTGCATTTTTTTTTCGACTCAATATTTCAATTATGCCACTGATTAAAAATGTATACTGAATATAAATTCCTTACGACGATATACTTTTAAAAATAAATAAGTACCACATTATATCATATATTTTATCAAAATATAAAAGTAGCTGGTCATACCTACCTACTTCAAAAATAAATTAACGCAGCCTCAATAAAAACATGTTGTAAATCCGTTTGCTTGATAGTGCAGCAGAAAATGTGTAGATAGCAATTAAACATAGAAAATATAAAGTAAAACTTGTTTCATTAGAGAATTCTCCATGGAATTTTAAGAACCATAGCAAAACATTGAGGCCCCCCCCCCACAAATAAAATATTCACTATTAATTGAAAATTTCTCAAGTAACAAAATATTTATATGGAATATAAAAACATAATACAATGATGAAAGTTTAAAACAGTACTTATAGCTATTGAACGCAAAATAATTAAAGTAATCTCACATAACTTGTCCATTTATTTGTTAAATGTAATCGGTTATTAATTAATAACTACTTATTTTTAATATTTTAATTGATTTTACGTAAAACGCTAAATACAATATTATAATGATACAAAAGATGATTGATATTTAATCTGAACTAGTATTTTTTATTCATACTTATAACAAAAATTTTGTTTAAAAATAATGACCGCAGATTTAAGTACAAATGCATTTTCGAGTTTTATCTGCCTAATATTAAATTTATAAATTATTTATATTTTTAAAATAGTACCTTTGTTTGGTACTTGTAAGTATGTACTAGGCAATTCTAAAATTCCAACTGTAAGTTTTTTTAATGATATATGTAAATAAGTTATCAAAGAAAGATAAAAGTATAATAAATTCAATATTTAATTATCAAAATTGTTATTTTTATTTATTGGGATCGAATTGAAAGAAAGAGATATATTGCGATAGCTGCAGATCTACTCGTAGGCCACTCCAAATTGCTTACGCAAATCTTCAAATCTCAATTTCTGTAACAAAAAATTGCAAGGTATGATAATTAGGAGTTTGCAAAGTCGATAAATATCTCTGGTGTTCGGTAGCAGTTTCTGCCACTACTAGAGTTGAAGATAAATGGCTTTAGAAAAGTTTAGGCTACATTATTAAAACCGTGTAGTATCTATCATACAGGTGTCCCACGACCATTTCCGAAGACTGGTGTTTATGTTCCCTATTACGAGTAAGAAATTATATTTAAAAAAAATGAAAATAATGTTCTCGGAAACCATGATGAATTTCATGTCATCTTTACATATAATATTTGAAATCACAGGGCCATTTGCCTGGATATTTTTTATTGAGAATGATCTCGGTACACCTGTATAAATGGTTTATAAAACGCTCAATTACTATAAAGAAGTTGGAAACCACTCTTTAGTAACAAAACAATGAGGGTGCAGATGTCGTGTCAAGTCTCAAACATCCATAAAACATCGTAATTTATTGTAAAAAGCAATTTCTTTTATTATAAGAAAAATCAACAATTTACTTACGTAGCAATGATACAAATATTTATAAAAAATATAATCGTATGTAAAACTAAAATATATTTTTACTAAATAACAATTACTTGGTACCTACTAATATTATATTGTTTGTATGTATCATACTTTGTTTGTGTCATTATTTATTGAAACGTAAATATTTAACATTAATATTTACCTCAAAATAATATGATGCAATAAACAAAAGTAGTATTTCGACCAAATGACCAATACAACTAATAAAAAATAACTAACATAATAAATAAACCCTCAAATTTACTGATCCAAAACCGATTTATGAGCATGCTTTTAAATCTTCTGTTTCTCTTCAACAAGGCATCATGACAATTGATATATTTATAAAAAACAGTTCGATATGAGCAAAATTATTAGTAAATAATGAATTTACCAATATTAGATCTAATAATTTTCGCTTATTCACCAGGTATATTTATAAAATTGTAATGTGTTCACATGAGATGTCATAAGACTCAAACCCTTGAATAATCTGAATGTTACAGGTTTTATATTAGTTTTTGAAGTCGTTCCACGGCATTCATATCACTGTATAAGACTGATTCTATACTAAAACTTGCAAATTCCTATAGGACTAATGGAACTAAATAGTTTTGTTACTCTCCATTATGAAACCCTTTCATGACAGATGGCAATATATTATCTAAGTTTAATTGAAACCTATTTACAAAACTGTGCGCCATCTGTGGATTGACAGGATAAGCTAAACTGTAACATTTATGCTTTTATGAGGTTTGCATCTGAGCTATTTGCTAAGGAATGATTTTTTTTTGCAGTTACGTGGATAATCAATAATTAATGGTTACATGAAGACATTCTATGCCAATACCAAAACTCTTTTTATTAAAAAGTAAAATCAATTCCATTCATTCAAGAATCCTGCTGGCAACTGAAAAAGTATAACAGCTCACCCGTAAGCAAAAGCACTCAATAGCCCGCCCCGCAAACTAATGCACATTTTCAACTAATGAAATAAATGTAAAATGTCTACTTATATACAAATTGATCTTTCTGTATGACGAAACAATATCTAATCTAGTTTTTTACTGGTGACATGATTTTTTTTTAGATGTATCTAATTTTTTAGATCTACTACATCGATTAATTATGCGTTTTTAGTCCATACAGCGGGACCTCAAAATATACTCTATATTTCCCATTTCATTCCACCACTATCCAACATATTCCTAAATTGGGGTGTCTCGGAATTAACTCAATTCAAAATTAGTTTCTGCATCTCTATATCCCAAAACTTTTGAAACCTTTTAAACTTCTAAGTTTATAATGCCGATTATGTACAACTTTTAATTTCCATGTACCTAAACCTCAGCCTTCTTATTGCAGAAAGAAATTTGTGATTTGTAAAGCCCAAGATCGACTAAAACAAACAATACGTCGCCGTGAAATTGCCTTCTATTAGGCTTGTAATCAATTTAGTTCTTTGTTTTTTATAATTTAATAATCAACATTTAAATCAAAAGGCTTATAATACAAATAAATAATACACATAATAATAATTATACGAATGGTTCTAAACCACATCTTCGCTCGGATCAATGGAGGCAAATGTTTAATTATAGGTAAATAAAGTAAACGCACAAAATTTCCACTACTGTTTAATACCAAATAATGTAAAAAGGGGGTTTTTTTATTTATTTTCTTATACATAACAAATTAATTTCGAAAAATCACTATCGTTTGGTTTTGCAGTATGATAAACCTTACAACTAAATCCGTTTTGAATTAACCGACTTGTCTAATTAACAAACTCAAAGGTGTTTTCTTATACTAGATATATAATAATATGGTAAATTATCGTAAACACATAACAAAAAAAACGATACCTGTAAATTTAGGAATATTTAATTAGCCTAGCAATACTTTACCTACTCTACCGACAGTATTTTTTATATCGCTATCTAGTGTCACTTTTAACAACGAAAATGCTCCGTCGGTACGAATCTAGAAAATGTGTACAATTTTTAATTTGTATTTAAATTTTACAGAATCACCACGTAATTCATAATATAGATTTATTAAATACAGATTAATATTTATAATGACTTTTGTATACTTGGTAGTATGTTTCATTGTGTTGCTCGCAACCAGAAAAAAATATTTGTACTGCTTTATTCCCGACTTCCTCCTGCTCAGTCACTCAAATATAGATTGCGTCTGTCAAACGGGATCTGACAGACACGACTCGTCGCCAATTGAGGCAGACTGCCCGCCTAACCTATAATACCGCTCGACAATACAAGTATTTCTACTCCACAGCCTAGTTTTGTTCGTTCATCTGTCGTGTAATTTCGCAACAGAGAGAGAAGAACGACATAAGTACTAGTAATAATAATTGTGACAGCGGCAGCCTGGCAGCACTCCCTCCTCAGTTTTGTTTCGTTCGTTTGGATGATTGGTTGTTCGCTGATAGCTGTTGTACCTACTCGCCGCGCGGGCGGACAAAGTTGAACAAACAAAAGTATTCAATCGTTGATGTTTTGCTAATCGTAATAACGTGCAGTGCGTTCGTGACAATACAGTGTTAAGTGCTTTGCATTGTTAATTTATTGCAATGTCGGACGAAGTAGCCGAAAATGGGACGGCGAATGGAGACGTGCCTGAAATAGAGCTCATCATAAAGGTAGGATTGTTATTTTCTCCGTACCGGGGCGTATTCCGCACCGAAAAGTCTACGACCTTCGAGACAGCGGCTGCGTTTGCCACTTATTATCGCTTGGATTCATTTATTTTAGACGAATAAAATGAATGTCAAGATTTGAAACCGTGAAGTTCCGAAAGTTTTGAATGTCCTTTAAAAACGTCACTGTATCGTTTTAGAGTACTTTAGACAATATTCGTCACTTTCATGTGGCTTTCACCAGGTCGTGAATAAAAGAGGTTATATTTCGTAAACAATCAACAAGTTAACGAAAACCATTAGTAATTCTAATTTAGCGTAGTCACGTCTATTTTTCCTTTATGGTCTGTGAGAGCTTTTACCTCATAATAAATGTTGCGGATATTACGTGATGCACTATTAGATTATTGTTACACAAGTAAACTCCATTCAAGTGGTTCCCATCGTTCATTCGCGTTCACAAAGCCTTTTACTCATACGGATTCTTGGAATAGTTTCGTTTTATCAGCTTTTAAACATACGTTCGTGTATAAGAAGCTACTATCTCCGTTCTTAGCCGTCTGTTGTATCTTTCAACTCGGAAAGTACAAATGCGAAAGAGTTGAACGTTTATGTGTAGATTAATGGTCTTAAAAAACGACCATAGACGTTTAGATCATATCAAAGGCTGTCCGAATAATATAGATACATAATATATTCGATTTTAAATGTCAACACGGCTGTTGAAACGTTTTAAGATACTGCTCAGTTAAAATTAATATAAACTATGAGCGCAAATAGAAACATGTAAAAGAATGTTCAGTACACATTATAATTATTATAAATTAAAGTAATATATCCGTGTTTATTTATTGTTTGTGGTTAGCCAATAGAAATCTTACACAATACAGGTAATGTAGGTATATAAATTGAAGTTTCTATACATTCCTGAATTAGGGTAGCCCAACTGACTATTAAAGATAGAGGTAAAAAAGAATAATAAATAAACAAGTAATAAAGAGAATTCAAATAAGATAAAACATGAAATTCACCAATTTAAGCGTTGATTATTTATATATATTTGGACCACAGGTGCGAGTAGTCTGCGTACAGGTTAAAAATCATTTTGAATTAGCCATTGCCATGTGTTTCAATTTTATTTACTTTCCAATGGGTTCGACACATGTAATTCTAATAAGATTTCATTAATTTTAAATACCGATGTTTTTTTAATAAAATAATATTTTAGGGCAAACGGGCATTCTGCTGTCAAAAATTACACTGAGTATTTATGATGTAACCAACTTTGTAACTCAAAACATTCTATACCATTGTAGTGAACATAAAAATAACGGAAAACGCAATAAGTAGGCAATTTAATATCTGGATTAGACACTGTTTTATATAATGGATACTAACGCGCGGTCGTGAGTTCAAATCCAGCGACCGGTTTGTCATTGATCACATTTCGTATTCGTCACCCCGTAGTCTGCGAGTCGCTGACGTCATCGAAAGTGTACCCAATGATACAATACCACCTAACTAATAATAGTAAGTTCCAATATGCTAAACGTTAGATCCATGCCTGTCTGGTACAATGTCAGCTCAATCCTCAGAAAACAAAATTAAAAGCCCGTAGACTTACGGCATACAGGTCTACCAGTGGACTAGTTTTTCTAGTGTCAGTTAATTGATAATCGTGACACGAAATATCTCTTTTAATCTAAATCGAATTTGACATTTAATTCAGTGGGACTATATCAAATCAGCCTGAATTGGAGGACTGGTGTCCGCTTTCCTTTCTTTGGACGAATTCGAGTACATAACCTAACCTAACCTAACCTAACTTCACTTCGATGTGAGTCGGACGCAAGCGCGCGAGCTTCGTGCGACAGAGACGATAGATTTATCGTTTCGGATTTATGGTCAAGGCGAGCCGGTCGCTCCATTCTTAGCTCGATGGTGCGAACTTTAATCCCACGAATATTTGTAACAATAAGGAGGGCAGTTTAAATTTATTTATTTGTCGCCCGTTGTCGTCACCCTAGAAACTTCGGTTCGTGATGACTAAACGTAGAAATATGCAATAAATTCAACAGGAATCGCCGATCACAATCAAAAAAATAAAAAACTAAATTAATTGTTTGTATTCATAAATTATATTCATTATTTCCAGATGCTTATCACCATAATAATATGAGTAATTATTCTGTTTGTAAAGTTTAACGAAGTCAATCTAATCTCTCACCGCAAGAATTAAATTTAACATCATATGTGGCGTGTACATAATCTAATCGCCACCACGAAGTATTGATAAAATCAATTTTTGGATAAGCAATGCTGTTACATAGTTACCTACCTACCTACCCACTAATTATTTCTATCACCTAACCTATATTATGACACACGGTATATATTTATATATGTGTCACAAGAATTTAAATATCTGAATACTTCCTTCTTTTATACCAGCGCATAGTATTTCAGATATATACTTATTCCCGATAGTAAAGTAGCTACTTCTCGTAATACGACGACTTCCAGCACACTTCACACACCTTTATATGAAACAGAAATAGTTTTGTTTTATGTTTTTCGCGTTTTTTATGTCTTATAATTAGGATTTTTATGTACATAAACGCCACTGCCCGTTTTTCTTATAAAATATACTACATGGATATGATTTAACTATCGCCGATTTGTACCCACATCGCTGAAATAATTTTTTTCAATTTCAATTTTTAATGTTTTAATTTTATAATTCAAATATATACAATTACAATGTAAATAGATCCAGCTAAGACATTGTCTGATCTGCCGGTTTCTTAATCTTAACTAAAAACAATTTATTTTAACATGCATAAAATATAATACAAATTACTTAAAAATTAAGTTAAGTTTTTTTAATTAGTAGTAATATAATTTATAGTAAGTTAATTTAATTTTTATATCCGATTTCCTTTTAAGTTTTCTAATTTAAATTAAATAATAAAAAATTAACTTAAATATTTAAACGAAAATCTTGTTTTATGGTACCTTGAGTGTTTCTGTAGATTGGCATAAATATTTCTGCAAATTTAAGATTTGCATCATAATGAAATTTTCGATTCTAATCGTTTCGTCGCACATTTAATACTTTTTACAAAACTCTAAAATTGTAACATCGTATTTCTTAATTTTGCTTCAATCTGTTCCCGCCTACTTACTAATTACTTTTCTATACAGAGTTTGTTCTATAGAGAAAATGTGGGATCATGTAGTGTACTATATTTTCCCCACATAGACGGTAGCAGGTTATTTTGATAAAAAAGGGAGAAAAAACGGCAAATGGTATGAGCAGTTAAAGCGATGTTTATCTTGTGCATATTTTGTGACAAATTAATTACTCGTCTCATTAGCTTAATGTTATTAGTTTTTTCTTTGGACGATTTCTTTTGCAATCGATATTAGTTTATTGGACTTTCTTTTCGCTATCGGTTATACGATGACTTTTCGAAATGTGAAATTATCCATGAAATGACTGGATTGATTATCGTTGTGAGAATTAAAACCGACAATGGCTTGTTTAATATTTTAATATTTCATTTATTTTTATTCCGACGTTTGTGTAAATAATGCAAAAAAAACTCAAAATTCGTTCCGTAATTTTTGTTACTTCTCGTAAATTTATATTTTATAATATAATTTCTATATCATTTTGTCTATTTCACGTTATAATATATTATTAATAATTAGTGGGTCCATGATACCTCTTTTTTTAAACCATTTTATGAAAAAAGTGGAAAGATACAGCGCTGTTCATATCGCGCAGTTGTTGGTACTGCGAAGTGAACTTAAGCAGTCCTTATGTTTATAAATAATTAATTAAAAAATATATTGTAACCCTCATTCTGAATAGATGAAGATTCTGTAGAATACTTAATACTATATGAAAATAGTTATTGCATTGAGGCCGTTTTCATTTTAAAATTCTCTACTCCTAAATTACAAGTGATAAATTTACGGATCTTACAGGAAAATATTGCTAATTAATATATCTAAAATGCAGAAATTTTGTGAATTGTATTTTTTTTATAATTCATCTAGTCGGGTAAAAAAGTATGTTTGAATCTGTTATCTACCTAAATAAATATTTTCGCGTCATCATCATCAGACGAAACTGAATCATTACTCGTACCAATCCCCGTTAACTCTTATCTCCCAAAACAATCTTAAATCTTCAGTGAGCTGATTCAAATATTCAAACAAGCGATGCGGCTTTCTTCTTTGGCCATTTCTCAGCTGTTTACTGTTTGCATTCGCGATGTTACAGAATTTGTCCATCTTTTATTTATCATATTCTATGGAGTTGACCTTCAGATGCCTGATACATTCACGACAAACCCGTCGCTTAGTCACTTCAGCAATCTTGGCCTGGAAGAATAGCCATTACTTGTTCACTAAATCGATATATTTTATGCAAATCATATCCCCTTTGGCGCTGATCGATTCCATCGTTACGGAATTACTCGGATAAACCGTTACCTACATAAACATTTTGCATTGAGATCAGGTCGTTATCGATCGCCCTCGAGCCATTCGGTAGGAAATTGCCCTCAACAATAAGTAATATCTAACCCTATTGAGTCGCAACTTCCTTGTCGAAGCCTATATCTTCTGAGGCAGGCCTCAAGCAGGCCTGACCGCCCCATGGACTGTAGTTACCGTACAAAGGAAAAAAGGGAAAAATGTTACGAAGTCTTGAGTGTGAGAGGGGCGTGCCGGTGAGTGACTCTGCACACCCCCAGTCGCCTCGAAAATGTGGCGCGCCGTTAGTTAGTTCAGTGTAGAAATTATATGTTAAAGAAATACAGTTTCATATTACATCTCTAAGTTTTGAAGGTGGTTTATGCAGATTTACCGTACCCACTTTTTATGCTAACAGTTGTTACAATTTATTTTCTCTAAAAGTGGCCTAGATACCCTTACAAGTATTTAAAAAAAAACGGAGTTTAGAGACCTTGAGAGTCTATGACAACCCTAAATATATAGTATAAATGTTACAATTCCTTATCTTGCCGTTGGGAGTTTACTTGGACTCGACGTTTCGAACCTATTACAAAATCCATGATCGCGAGGATAATGGCCCTAGGTTCATAATTTGTAAGGCGCGACGTCTGTAATAAAATATACTTTGTAGGTAAGACTATGTTCGATTTCACTTATTTCTATGCATTTATGTTTTTTGTTGATACCCTGTATTCCGTCAATGAGATATTTACGTCCATATTTTTAATAAAATATTTGAAAAAATAGACTTTTCGAGGCCTTTAACTCTTAGACAAAATGGAAATTCTATGGAAGCCCTAGATAAGAGATAAAACGATAGCAAATTAGTTACAATAGTACAGCTTTTGTATGGGAAAATGACCGGGTTGAGTTATCTTAATGGTTTTTTTTTATATTCTGATGTTTGCCGTCTAGTCTATTCCGATGATGTCCGAGAGGTTATGCACTACCCACCGAAATCTTCGCTTTGGGAATGACAAAAGCGGTCAGTCACTGCGGCCCGTACGGTTGGTTGCTTTGAGACGTCACGTCACGTCACGTGCCCGCTGACGCGTTGCTTTACTCGTAACGGTCGCCTTTCCAATATGTCTCATTCATATTTTAGCTGTTCGCTATTATCGCCGCTGGATAGCTAAGCTAGTCATGAGCTCGTCGAATATTTAAAATAACGGTAGATCTATCTCACTATGAGTGTGTTATACTTTCTGTTAGCGATTTTTAATATAAACGCGTAAGGATGGTCACACAACACTTTATTCGTTACAAAATATTTGTTTTGTTTTACTTATAAATTTTAATTAGCTTAGTATTAATTTTAGGCCCTTGCAGTTATATAAATGAATGAATCATTCGGATCAATTTGATAAAATGTCTCGCTACCCCCACCACATCTCGCTGGGCTCGAGTCACAGTGGATTTTAGGGTAGGGTTGGACCATTGGATCAGTTCGTAGCTGTGTCCGATCGTAAAAGTTAAATAAAAATACTCACAAGCAGACTCCTATCATAGAGCAGACATCCATGCACTAGGACTAGAGGAACTTCAAGCTTCTTCAATCCCAGAATCAAGTTTTTAATGCTGGTGTGGTGACCCTACCGTGAACCGAGATGGCTGTGCCGAATTGCCTTACTAACTCCTTCCTACCTTCTATTCAACTCGACTAACGACCGATTGTGAAAGTGGCCTTTCAGGGTCGCACAACTCCTTTCCATTAATACTCGTATATATAGTCGTTTTCGCCATCGCCAACAGGTTTATATATTAGCAATGAATAACACATATTAATCGAACTAAGAATAATATATCTATATCCTTGATGTTTTGATAATTTAACATAATTAAAAAAAAAACAATCGATTAGTTAGATGAAATATCCATTTCGTATCAGAGGTAAATCCTTCAATTGGTCCATGGAATTCTCAGCATTAGAATTCATGGAAATGCATGTTATGGTTTACATTATTTAATTATTACATTTAACAATTATTTTGATGTTGAATTATTACACATTTCATGCATTTGTATTTAATAACATGTTTTGCTATTTAAAGTTTTGGATTAGTTATAAGAATAGGTACTTGCGCACTTTCTACCTACTTCCCTACCCCTAATATACCTACTACTTGCCACTAATTAAAAATTTATAATCTTTTACGCACAGTTTGTATACTTGTATATCTCTAACCGATTGATTAGCAAACCTCGCAATTTTAGATAGCGCGCGCATTTTTCCACTCTTTTCTTCCTCCTCAAAAATGAAATAAATATGCGTTGGTATATTTATTTTAATTTTATTTATTTATTTTTGCATATCTTATAAAAATAATATAATATCAAAATATCTTTCCAACTAGACAATCTAATTTGCTTATCTGGCTGGAACCCTTTGCTGCGTTCTTACACGCTCATGGTGTATTTTCTTATACATTAGGATTTTGTTTTTAGTGTATAATTGTAGAATATCTAAAACTCAATATTCCTTAAAGAATGCCTCGGTTAGCGTATCTAAATGGTTCTTTATTTATTATTATAAGCATTTTGGACTTTGTTTAAAGGTTCTATAATTTATTCGGCATATCCACCCCACCCAACTATTCCGTAGCACCAAATAGATTGCGCTAACGCATAATACGTGTTTTTGAGTTAAATATAAATCGTACAGTTTTAAATGTATCGATAAGCCGAGGTTTTAGCATATCGACATGCGGTTGCCATCTTAACTTATCATCAACTATAACTTCAAGATATTTTATTACACTTACATGTTCTAGAGGTAATTTAAGTTCAAATTAGGTTGGCCGATGTCGGTAATGCTGTGAGATATATATATATATATATATTTTCAATATTGAGAGTAAGGAGATTACCGCCTAACTATGTTTCGATTAATTTTAAAGTGTTGATTGCTTTATTTTATAAAAAATATCGCTGCCATCCGCAAAAGATATAAGCTTCCATCAATTTCAAGTTCGTAGAAACCTGCACAACCTAAATTTAACTTTGTAGTCACTTCGTTAGCGTTTATACGCGATTATGGTCATTTTTCGCCGCTCGTCTCGAGAAAGTAAAAGTCGTGGGCCGGCGGTTCGCCATCTTTGTGTCCCAGACGGAGGCTTGGCTGCTGTGCACGACTATCGTCTGCAACCGACCGCCAAGAGCGTGCTGCGCCCTCGTGAGACCAGTCGTGAGACCAGTCGATGTAGACCTGCCATACTCAACCTGTGGCCCGCGGGACTCCTAGCTTTTTTGTGCGGCCCTAAACACATTTATCTAAACAAAAAATCGTCATCAGCGTATGGTAATGTCATGAAATTCGGTAGCGAAGTCTTCACAGGCGAGCAGGATGTAGCGAATGCGTTTGCGCGTTTCTTCAGATCTGTCTATAGTACGTCGCCCCCGTCACTTGACGTGACGTCACTCGCAGGTCGGCAGCCCGCGAATGATAACACGATCTATCTAAAATCGGTTAGTGAGAGAGATATGAACCTTGCGTTCTCAATATTGCGGAATAAAAAATCTGTCGGGCCCGATGGCATTCCAGCGAATGTGGTTAAGCACTGTGCAGAGAGTCTTAAGTCGCCGCTGATGCATATTTTCAATCTCTGTATATCTCAAAGCACGTTTCCTGAAAGATGGAAGATTTCTAAAGTAACGCCGGTGCATAAAAAGGGTAGCAAGGATATTATCGAGAATTTTCGGCCAGTGGCAATTACTTGCGCATTTGCAAAGGTTTTCGAGATAATTCTGCATCGTTATCTATCTTTTAAGCTGAATAATGAGATTTGCACGAATCAGCATGGGTTCCGCGTAGGTCGATCCGCAACGTCAAACTTGCTAGTTTTTACTAATGAAGTGGCCCGCAATCTTGACGTAAATATTCGAACGGATGCGATTTATTTTGATATTTCGAAGGCCTTCGATAAAATAGATCACGATATATTATTGAAAAAGCTGTTTGACTTTGGTTTGTCAATCGATCTATTAAACTTGGTTGCTAGCTATTTTCGGAATAGAAGGCAATATGTATCTTGCGGAGACTCAGTGTCTGATACTTTTAATACGTTTTCTGGTATCCAGCAAGGGGCCGCGCTAAGTGGTTTATTTTTTATTTTATTTATTAACAGTATTTTTACTGCAGTAATAAATTGTAGTTTGCTGGTCTATGTGGACGATGTGAAGATTTACCGATCAGTGACTTCACTATCTGACGCGCAGCTTTTACAAGATGACATCAATCGTCTTGTGGAATGGGCTGACGATAACAAATTACAATTTAATGCTTCTAAATGTGTCGCAGTATCCTTCTCACGAGCTGTGCGTGAAAAAATAAGTTGTGAGTACTCTCTGGGTAAAGAGATCATTCGCAGATGCGACGAAATTCGCGACTTGGGGGTTGTGTTTGATTCGCGTCTAACATTTCATTTGCACATGCGGAGCATAGCTACGCGTGCAAATAAAATGTTGGGATTCGTGCTCCGAACCAGTCGATCTTTGAATAAACCGAAATCCATCTCGCTTTTATACTGCACGTTCGTGAGGAGCATATTGGAGTATAGTTCCATTATCTGGAGTCCTCATGAGGTTACTTACGGTAATATCCTGGAGGTGATTCAGAGGAGGTTCCTTAGATACCTTTATCTCCGTAGGTATGGATATTATCCAGAAATGTTTCCTAATACGTATCCATCAGCATTCGTATTAGGGATGTTAGGCTTTAACACACTCGAGTTTAGGCGACAAATCCATACGTTGTGTTATTTTTATAAGGTTATTCGCGGTTTCATCGAGAATCCCGTAATACTCGGTGATATTGGAATCTTTGTTCCGGACCGTCGTACTAGAGCGCGGAAGCACACGTTATTTAAGCGGTTAGCGTGTCGCACCGACGTATACAAGTATAGTCCGATTGGGAGAGCAGTCGAATTATTAAATTCCATTTCCGCGGAGATTGATATTTTTGTCTGTTCGCCCAATGGGATTAAAAATCTGCTTTCTATTACGCCGTTGTAGGATCGGCGTGAATTATTTATGCATTAATGTTTGCCTGGAGGCATTATTTTAATTTTTTAGTTGAGTATGTTTCATGCTATTGTTTTTTGTTTTTAATGCTTTTTGTTTTTCTTTTGGTAATTTAATTTGTTTTACTGTAATTATAATGTACATGGGGAAACCTGTTAAATAAATAAATAAATTTATTATCAGGGACATGATTTACAAAACCTGGCATTCTGTATTTTGTATATCTTGAGATTAATTTTGACTTTGACGTAGAAATAGTGACACCCAAAGAGGATTGTCGTTTCATATTTTTTTCGTCATATTTTTTTCGTTTTTTTCGTGCGGCCCGCGTAGGTTTACAAATATATGTATGTGGCCCGAAGACAAAAAAGGTTGAGTATGGTTGATATAGATCAACCCCTTAAAAGGTGCAAAGTGAATAGAAATACAACCTGTAAAAATTTCGTGTCGTTCGTGTGGAGCCAATCCTGGGAGTAGAATCAGGTCATGCGAACCATAAAAATGCATTGTCACCGGAACTGAACCACCATGTCAAATTTCAACTCCGTACGATGAGAGGAAGTGCTTCTAATTCAGCTTGCAAGATTTGACCTAAACCGACTAACGAGCATTGCAAGTTTGTAAAAATCATGTTTTTTTTTTGTGAAGTGGAAAAGCATTCCCCAGATCGAGGGAACAGATGATTTTATTACTGCGGTCTATCGGAATGATGGGAAAACTGTATATGAAAAATCGTCAACATTTTGGCTTGCAGAGACAAATCCTAAAAAGAGGCTTAAGGAAAACACATCCGTTTATCTGTTTAATTTCAATTTAAATTACCAATTTAACAAAACAATGTTGACAAAACTGTGAAAACACAAACCATTGAATTTAAGCAGACGCGGCGTAAGCCAAATCTACGTACTGCGTAGTACGAGTATAACATACCGACGCAATCATGCCTGACACGGGGCGGAGTTTAGTTTTGACGGCAATGTCATGATTTTGTCATATCCGCTGCAGCTCGCGTACAGCTCTACACCATTACCTTATTTATTTATTCAATAAATTTACATTTTTTTCTTTCATGTACCAGCCAAGCTCAAGGCTTATCTGCTGGAAACCAGATGTGTAATTTCGTTCTGTATTTTACACGTCCTTTACAAGATAAATATAATAATCTTATATACATTTTTATAGCTTAGTAGTAATAACAAATAAACAACTATTCCTATGCGTGAAACCTTGAAGGCGCCTAAAACAAACCCTGCCCCAGCAGGGCTAGTCTTAAAACACGAACGAGAGGAGTTTGACGTTTGTAATGCAATAAAAACGATTAAACTGACAGCTCCTCTCGCGCGCGTTTCGAGACTAGCCCACCAGGGTCTGTGTATTCCTTGTTTACTCAATGTAAAATGGAGGGTAAGGAATCGAACGCCTTTAAGGCGTCTTCAGTTACGGTTAGGAATGTGTTCACTTAAAAGAAACGCCTCAGTATACGGGTGATGATAGTTAGGGCGAAGCCAAAGGATAAATATTATTTTCGATTTATTTAGACCCTTTTTTGATAAATATTGGATATTTAATCATAAAAAAATATATTTAGATACTTTGACTTTATGTCTTCAACATAGTAAAGGCATACTTTTATAGTTCAATTCTATTTCTGTGAAATTTAATAAATGATAAACAGCTAATAGTTCTTTTTCAATTGAATTACCCTCTTATAAAAGATTTAAGAAAAATAATAATGAAAAGGCAAGGAAAAGGGTCTCAAAAAAAGAAAAGTTTGTTTTTTTAATCTCTATATTATGAAGCTGTAATTAATTAAAAACCAACAATTGCTTACTGACTCCTTATAAAAGAATTTTAAGGTCGATTGAGATGTTCGGTCGGGCTTAGAGCGCATACAGGTGAAAATAAGAAATGTTGACCCCATGAAAGTCTAATACAATCTCCATCCACAGCGGCCGTGTAAGTGCTACCGCCTGCCTGTCAAGAAAGAGGCTTATCCGCGAGCAACGCAGCGGGAAAGTAAAAGTGTAATTTTTTCTTCTCGTCCGGTCCGCTGGCGTGCACCTGTCGGGACCAGCGACCAAACGTATCGTTGGGTCTGCTTAAAAATTATAACCTATTTATTTAGCAGGTTTTCCCATGCACCCAGGTTTTCCCTTGTAGGTTTTATTAATTCATAACATACAAGAAAAATTTGGGTCTGCGTCGGACCAAATGGTGGAAGTTATACTTCTTTGGCCATTCGCACACACCCACTCACACACATGAAATATAAGACTTTTTTCTCTGTTATTCAATATATTATTATAAGTCACTTCATTATTTTACTATACACCTATACATTATCATTATCAATAATTTCTTCTATAATCAATCTTTCATCTGGGTTATTTTCTCGCTGTTAATTAGAAATCGTACTGTATTCCATTCCAAGAAAGACACAATCGGTTTATGATAACTAAAGTAACTAACAAATATTCTAGATTCAAACTTCTTAAGACATCTACTAAATACAGCATCGATACAGCAGATCTACGGATTTTACTCCTAACGCGTGACGCGGTTTCTCGACCTTACATCCCATCCCAATGAGTACAACGGGCGCAAAGAAGTAAATCATAAAACTAAACACAACAATCAATAATAACAAACAAAGAATGACCACAGCTATCAAGAAAAATACAAAGTAACTATCTATGATTAAAGATTACGCTCCCAAGCGAACAAATTAATGATTCACGCTGATCTCACAAAGGTGTAATAGAAGGCAGATTTTGAATCCTTTTGGGCGAACAAAAAATTAATACATCGTTTAAGAAGATCTCGTGTCGTATCTATTATGAACATAATGTTAGCTGCGACTTGGCTGCACGTTTGTCACGAATATCTTGAAGAAATATTCAGAACTGCGACGAATGCTTTAGGTAGGCCGTCTCAAAAACCCGTGGAGATGATGGGCAGTTAGTTAATCCGACCGCCCTCAATGTGTGTGCGAAGTCGGTCGCCAGACATAATTACATTAATGAAAAGTATGAATGTTTACTTAAATAGTTAACCATAGGATGGTCTGCTCGAAAGAGATATAATTTGTCTCTGAAATAACATGCCTAATGATTATATAGATAATATCGATAGTAACACAAGTTACATTCTGTTAGGTAACATTTCTGAACTGTCCTAGAAATCCATTCGTTATATGGGCTTGTACAACATGTGCGCCTTCATAAATTATATAGCAGTTTTTTTCGGGATTGGTCAGAATCTACTTACCACAATTGTTACACTATTTATAGTGTAAAAATTGTGGTCTTCAGATCTTTAGATTTGATCAAAAGCAGTTTGACTACATTTGATCTATTTGAACTCATTTTTAACTTACCACAAATTGTGAACTAGACCATCGATATATTATATGCGTATATGTGTTATTTCAATACCTACAATATTATAAAATACAATAGTATGGATTTACTTTAAAGTTAAGAGATTTTAATCTAAATAGAGTTGGCAAAAGTTTTCAGTTTGAGAATGGCGCTACTTTTCTAAACACACTGTGGGATTAAATATAACATAAAATGAAAAAACCTCTGAAAATAAGATCAGTTATAAAATCTGAATACGCTGTGAAAGTTGCCCGTTTTTTTGTTGTGAAGGTAATAATATTCACTCTGAAATATGAGAGCATTCAGACTGTGAGACTAGTTTGATTATGATTACGTAATTATATTATTATACTCAAGGAAATTGTGTCACTGAATACAAATTATTTTCTACTTTTTATTTCAAATTTTATTCGTAACCAAAAAAATAAAAAAAAACCAGCCGTAATCGCACGCTACAAAAACCTGATATTCGTTCGTCCGCAAAACGGGTTTTTTACTAATTGGACAACTGTCGCTAAAATTATCAACAACTCACTCGGCGGTTTCTAAATCTTGTATTTTTTTCCGCCTAAGCTGTTCGCTAACTGTGAAATAATAAAAATATAATCTTGATTGACGTAATAAAATAATAGTGGCAAAATCGTTAGTTGAAAATTTGCTATGTGTGTCAATCTGTATTACGTTGTTCAGCGACCTGGTTAATGCGAAATATTTTGGTAGTGGGTTACGTTTTTTATAAATGTATGTGTTCTCATAATTACTAATAACAATATAGGGGTGTCCCATAAGGATTGAACATCCTTGAAGGCGGTGAAATGCCGGCTTCAAATTTTCAAACTATTAACGAATTAAACAATGGTAAAACGCAAATTCCCAAAAATAAACCGCCGAAATTGTGGCCTGGACAAAATTGGTGTTAATATGGAAAGTGGTGATGGTTCAGAATCAAGATATCATGCAAATGAAAGGGATCATATGAGATCATATCAGGGATCATATGAGAAGCTTCCATAATCTCATGATGATTAACTTTTAGTCACTAATGATTTAATGCAAGACTTAATTTTCCTCTGACCACTTTTTTTGAGTATAGTTTTTGAGATCTCAAACACTCAAAAGAAGGAGATGAGAGCTGTGTTTCGTGTTCCTTTTTCGGCGGTAGCAAATACCTACATTTACTGTATACAATTGATTGAACCCACACACCTGTTTTCCATCTGTGATCCTCGGTAATATTACCACGAGCAATCAAGGTCCAGTTTGTCGAGTGAAAGCCGTTGAAGTGTGAATGTGCGCCGGGTGGGAGGGGGGAGGCCTGCAATATCATCACGTTACCATGCCCGAATGCATTATTTCTTTATGGGACCGTAATTGTTATACTGGGCGGGTAATTGTTGAAATACTCCAGCCTTGCGTTTGCTGTGAACATCACGTCAACACGCCCGTCCATCACTAATTGATTAGTCCGATGATGATTCAGCTGTCTCGCTCATCCGCGGCCCGTCTCATCTAACAGTAAAAACAAAAATTCTCTGCCGTAATTAGTCATACATGAAAACCCGAATCATTGTATTTTAAAAGTCTTAGTTGAATTTGCATCTTTATAAAATAAATTTTCTCGATTACTATATTCAGTCAATATGATATTTACATATAAAATTTTATGAAGAATAAAGGCTTCGTGGCTTCTTGACTATACAGTATTATTTATTTTATACTATAACTACAAATAAGCGATTCCATCATTCATCAGCGTAGCGTTTGTATGGCAAAATGATCGAATTATCAAGGTGCTGATCCGTAGGTAACACAACCCTATTACAATCTTTCCATCTGCCCACCACTAACTCCTATTTAGTAAACTATCAAACCTATAGATTACTCAAATATATTGTAATGTTGCAGATGTTCAAATGCTAAATAATAATCTAATAATAATAAAAGTAATAATAATAATAGTCTAGCTAAGTTCTTACTTAGCTAGACTATCACCTGTTTTAAAAAAAATAAAATTAAAAACTTTTTTTTTATTTACGATATACCAAACTTTTACAGGTGCTTACTTAGATTCATTTAAATGTTTTCGTAAGGTTCACATCGGGTATTCTACTTCACTTGCATTTTTTTTAAATTTATTTATAGATGTTTTATTCATGTTTTTTGCTGCTATGTAATTGTTTGTACATAATTATACAGATATTTTTAATTCGTAAAAAAAATATTAAAAATGTTTTGTAGCCCTGTCGAAAACGTTTGCAAAAGAAATGTAATAAATATGTGTAGAATATATATATTTTTTTGTTTTAAAATGAATTGCTATTACCTAGGTCATTTACAACTATTTTGGGCCCTACTCAACTAGGTCAAAATGTCCCAGTGCTAGAGTCAGGGTAAATGGTGGCAATGAAGCTTTAAAAATGGTATGGCCATGTGCTGATTCGAACCTACGACCTTTGGGTCAACATTCGAACGCCTTAACCACTAGACTACCCCGATCTCAGCCACGGTCTCGGCGATATGCCTAATATTCATATGTTTACAAAATATAAAATACATATGTTCGAAAAAGTAGCTGCCAAATGAATATGGCGTATTCTATGGCTCAAAATAAGAAAAATATGTCAAACACAGTAGGTTATATTTTATATTTTTCAAATTTTCTATCCGGATTGTTTGTTACCTTCGCGTATTTATTTCACTCGTACTTTTATTGGAAATACACTAATTCGACGCCGGACATAGTTAAAATATTTTTTCCATTTACCCAACAAAGCACCATTAGGTATTACTTACTAACATTTTTTGATTACTCATTTGGAACATTTTAAAATTAAGGTTTAATAGTAATCCAAGATTATATCGCTTGCGTTATTATCCTCATGTTACAAACAATAATCTAATCTACATAGATACCAATGATATAACTTGTAACATTTAAGTGCTAGCGGTACAAATCGAAGTGCGTAAACAGGCCCTGCGGGCGGCGTAGACGGCGCATTCGGGTGCTCAGGTAACTCTAGAGTCTAGACCCTTCGGGTGCGCCGAATTTTATCTGTTTAGTTGTTTTCTGGCTCCGTCTCTAGTTTGCGTTATGGTAAAAAAAAACGTTAGGATAAGCAAAAATTATAAAAATATTTTATTGTGCAATAAATATCATTGTAGGAAATCGATGGTTTTTTTTCTTTTCCTCTGTATATTCTATACTGAAAAACTTTGTGGTTTTCTGAAATTTGCATTTTTTTAAGAAATGATTTTTCTACTCAATACATTCATTAACTATGGACATAATATTATATTCATTATAAAATAACACTAAAGTTTATTTTAATGGTGTTGTCTAGAAAGGGTGGATAATTTTAAAGATTTGGGTATAATTTTCGATTCTAAACATAGCTTTAATGGTTATACAACCTTAAAATGTTACGAATTCTTTTTAAAATCCTTCGGCTGTCCGTACAATATTTTTATCTTTAATATGTAGTAGATTAGAATACGGTTAATTTATATGGAATCCTTATTCTGTTCTGTTCATGCCGATCGCATCGAAAAAATTCAACAAATGCATCATGTGA
This sequence comes from Neomicropteryx cornuta, assembly GCA_020383195.1. Taxonomy (NCBI): domain Eukaryota; kingdom Metazoa; phylum Arthropoda; class Insecta; order Lepidoptera; family Micropterigidae; genus Neomicropteryx; species Neomicropteryx cornuta. Next base: position 2,584,166 of record JAHKQU010000030.1, read on the forward strand.
TGCATTTGTTGAATTTGAAACGTGAGCGCATTTTGATGCGATCACGTTTCGATTCTACCGAGGCGTTGAATTCGCTAATCATAAAGCTGCGCTATCATTTTATCGGTTACGATCTTTGAGCGAACGCAGCGCTGTGACCTTTCATTTTAACTACCCTCTTTTTGAACAAAATCGACTGTCCAGCCATTCTGTCTCTATTTAATTTCAACAAAGTACAGAACACTTAATTAAAATGTATTTCATACACCAATTTGTTCCTCTAATAATTCTCTTTACTTTCTTATTCCTCGAATCTCCCTCTTGTTTAATGAATTTATTAATTGTCATGATTGGCTAAAGTTAAAGTAAATTTTAATTAAAAAAAAAATAATTAAAATAATATTTATATGTTTTTGTTTTACATTTCTTTCTTTTTCTTCAATTTCGTTCTTAAATGTTTTATTTAGACGATGTTATTAATTATCTGTGTTTAGATTTATGTTAGTAGTATTGTTTTTTTTTTCTCTCTTCGCATGTTAATGTAAATTACTATGTAAATCTGCTAATTTCTTTTAACATTAAATAAATTAAATAAGAAATTATAATGGTGGATTTTTATGTCATACAACCACGTTGTCCAAAGTCCAGCGACGATTGGAGATACCACCACAAAGGTTCTGGAGAACAAAACTTCATAAAAGGGTGTAGTCGGCGAATACAGTTAGGCTGGGCTGCTTTCGCGAAATTAAAGCATATACTAAGAGTAACATACCACAGTGCATGCCTGAAAACAAGAGTCTGGAATGGGCTATGCTTGGAATCTCTTTCCCCGACAGAATTAGCAATAACACTATCCACCAAAGAACTAAATTTGAAGACAGCCTAAAAAATAAGCAAGCTAAAGTGGCAACGGGCAGGTCATCTGTGCCGGAGGTCTGACAACCGCTGGAGCAGAAAAATACTCGAATGGAGACCTCGAACTGGAAGACGAAGCGTAGGTCGACGACATCAAAGAGCTGGATGCGGATAGGGAGAAATGGCGCACATTAGGAGAGGCCTACGTCCAACAGAGGGTAGACACCGGCTGATGATGATGAATGACCTCTCTTGTGGTGCCCCGGAAGTGAAGGGGGGACGGCCCCCCCCACACGATGATTTCTAGCTTCACGGTCCGCATATACTGCTTCTTACTTTTTTAAGAATTATGAAACAAATAATAGGTTGACATTTACACGCTAATAAATGACATCATATTAAGGTGTGTGGCAACTTTTGAGAATCTTTTATTGCATAACAATTTGCTGTATTATTTATATCTTCGGACTGATCCTAATACGCGTGAATGTTAATGTTCGAATGTTGTAAGAGTACAATTTTCATTAATCGAGAAATATTCAATTTAAATTAGAAATGATGATATGACAGTGGTATGTTGAGAGGACTCAACTCGGTCATTTTTCCATACAAACACTTTAGTGTTGTGACTTATTTGACGATACAAAAGAAAAGTACAACTGGATCCCGTTTTATCTCCTAATTATGCAGGCCACTGTAGAATACCACAGAGAAGAGCTCTTTCTGGGAGAGGCCTTTTAATGACTGTAATTTGTTAAGTAACTGTTTTGGGTTGTACGAGAAACAGGCATCTTGCCCAATTTGCTCAGCTATCTCTATGATCTGACGTCGCGCTCCTCGCGAGACGAGTACAAGATCATCTCGCTGGCATTGGCCATTCCGTATGCATGTTTATGCGGCGCTCTTTGCATGTGAGCAGCTGTATGGAGCAGCCGTGTATAGCCTCGTCTGTGTCATATCAATATTGTTATGCATTTATGCAAACATTCCCGGCAAGAAATCTAGCGTTTCGCCGGCGAGCATCAGCTCTCTTCGCTTAAGATGTGGTTCCACGATACATGCACGCAAATAAACCCGCCGCCAGCCACGATATTGAACCCTGTAACTAGAGATGCAACGATATTCCATAATATATGCTTGTGTCCGTAAGACATACGCTATCAGCTAACTATAAAAATATATTTTCATGTCAGCGAAAAAAAAAATATATTTTTCTATCGTAACCGATTTTCATTATTATAACATTAGCCAGTTAATTTATGCTCAGTCTGAAGAATAAGAAAAAAAACAAAAAGATGTTCTTTGAGGCCACGTTTGAAAGTGGCAATATTGAGCGATTCTCTAATTCCATAGTCAAAATCAACCAAATATTTAAAAAGAAGAATATCAGGGATTCCGATCATTCTTATCGCGAACAATCAGAGAATAGAATTCACTTAGTTGTCCTCATTCATCCAACCACATTAATACCTGCTAATCACTTAGCTACACCACAGGAGTCGATCTTCAAAGTGTAGACCATATGAATAAATAGTCTAATCGCATGAACCGTGACAAACGCTGTTTTATGTTTTGAATTTCCAAGGTTTTGTTGGAAGCAGATCGTTGGAGTACGCCTTGAATGGACCAATGCTCAAAATTTTGGTGAAGATATAGTGGCGTTTTGGAACGCAACAAAAACTGTTTTAAGTGGATTAAGTTAAGCAAGGGAATGAAAACGCACCTTTATGATACATCTCCTACGAGAATAATCGACTTTTATGTTACTTTATAAGCTAATTCAATACACACATATGCAACTCACGTTTTGGTTTATGATTTCGACTCATTGTCTGAAAGGAAAAGGTCAATTTTACGACTATCTGAGTCGCCTCCGCAAGTTACGTGTCTCGGAATGCTGACGAAATTAACACACAACTGCGCTACTGTTAAACCATTTCAAAATAGAAACGCATTGATTAACTTTCAATTCTTGCACTAATCCTTAAATGGCAAAATTTACCATGTTTCTACTTTGAAATGCTTCAAGAGCAGCGCAACGGCCTATTTTTGTACTATTTCGCGTCTCGGAAACTCGTAAAGTCACTTTATTGATTTATATTTCTGATTTCAATATTCAATTGTTGTATTCTCCTGACCTATCCAATTGACTTACATTACACAATATTTGCGCGCGTGAAACTACCCGTTGATCACTATCTCCAATACATTTGTAGGTACAGTTATTGGGTCGCGACGCGCGGTCTGGTATTTTGTTATGTGACCACACTTTAAAATGTTTTTGGGACTCTTTCTCTTGTTATTTTATACCAGTTTATTTGTTGAATTTCATGTCCGTTAAAATGATACTGCTGACTTAAAGTTCACCCGTATAGAAATAAAAAGTTAAACTTTTGTCTAAAATTTATAGCTTTAAAAGATTTTACTTGACAAAGATTTAAGAGACAAAAGGGAAGAGGAAGAGGACCCTCAATAAATATTTATCTTCGCAATAGACTGGGAGATATGCAGATAGCCGTTACATGTAGATCAGAATCGAAATCAAACGCATGCGAGATGATTAATTAACGCAACCGTACTAGCGGAACTGCGCCTACGACCGTTCGATACTCGCGGAAAGTGCCCGCGAGCGCCGTATGCAAATCGAATCCGCGGACGCGAGACTTCTGGCTGGGGGGGGTTCACCTACCTCCTAACCAATAGCGTATAGCGTGCATTGCTGTTCTAAGGTAACCTGGTATAAACATGGATCTTCACCTGACAATTTTGAAACTATTTGCTACTCAAGATTTAACAAGAGGCACCCTGTGAAAAGTTCAGATTAATACATGAGAGTTTATGTGTTTTCCCCAAAATATTATCAGTCATTTTTTGTCGTAGATTATTGGAAAAAATCTCATGTACTTCTTTTTTAAATGTGTTTCAATAGTTGAAAATAAATTATTTTGAGGTTATCCGCATTGGAACCGGCGACAGACCAAGAAGCAGTGTGCGCGGCGCTCTCTTCGCACCAGTGTCGGATCTGCCGTGACGCGAACGATAGAGTAGGACACCGCGATAAATGTCTTTCTTGCACCAATTTTTAAACCCCCTTTCATCCCATGTTAGTTGTCATTCAGATCAGCATCTCTGCATGGACTCGTGACGTTCAAGATCAAGGCCACGAATGAGTTCCTTGCCATACTTTGCCCAGCGCGTAATTGACTCAATTACCTGCCGATGCAATGTGGACCGTCGGCGGCTGTGCGGACGGCATATTAAAAACTGTCGCAGCCACGGGCCGCTATTAGACGCCGAAACTCGCGAACTAATTCGGGGTAATTTATATGAAAGCGGACATTTTTGATAAAATATTTAATCACAATTACTTGTATTTTGTTGGCCTGCTTGTTATTTTGAACATGCCCATGAAATAAATTAAAATAAAAAGGTTATACAATTTAAAAAATCATTACGGACGTGCGGAAAACAACTCACTAAAGTTTCATCGCAATCTGATCAATGGTATATACGCTACAAACAAACATACATTCATTTTTATAGTATATATAGATAGATTAAGGTACGTAAATGCATTGTTAACGTGGTTTCATAATTCGACAATTTTACTAATACCTATAGTACACATAACATAATATTACAAAGGTGCAGTTTTTTTAAATCTTTAGTAAATATTCTACCTAACGTCTTTTCAGAATATTTTTTTGAACACTACTTTTTAATTTTGGTCAACTTCACTGTCACTACATTTTAATTTTGTTAAAAATTTTGCCGTTCATTTTAAAAGCAACGAATGTTTTGGAATAATAACAACAAATAAGTTTCTATTGAAACATACCACTTTATACAAAAAAAAACTTGTAAGGATGCAAGACTCACTTAGATGAACTCTTTCATTAAGATTTCCTTTTACTTCTTATTTGACTTTTACCCGTTGTTCGTAAAAAATAAATATAAAATGTATTATAGTTTGTATAAAAGGTTAGGTTGTTAAAAGCTAAGCTCCTTTCATAGGATAGATGTATGTAACATTTGATGTGTATTGGGATATATAAAGTAATAAAAAAAATGTCTAACGAACTGTTTTGCCAAGTTTTAGACAATCTTTTGTAAACACAAAATATGTATATATTTGAAATCTTAATGTTCGTTATGAACACGATATTTTATACTTAAAAGAAATTAAAAATATTTAACATATTTGCATGGGAGAATTGAAGAAAAAAATAGAAATAATATTCGAATGAGTAATCATTTATTGAGGATCGTTTAATTTAAACATTACGAATTCTTAATAGGTGGTTAGGCAAACGTCATTCTAGTCGGACGTAAAAATATTCCGCGAATAGTTTAATTTTGCATTGCAATAAAATGTCTAACCTCAAAAGTTTATGTATGAATAATGCAGATAAGCAAATATTCATTACCAAAAAAAACCCACTTCGTAAACAAGCTTCATATTTGCAGTATCCTCGTTCAAATGAATGAATTTTGAAGATGTGCAGCTTGTACATTTAAACAATGTATTAACAACTTAAATAATTTAATTTAATTAATAATGAAATGGCAAAACAATTGTATTGGAAATAACCATAATTGCTAAGTTCCTTATTACAAATCGGAGCATCTCAAACAACGCACAGCTGGTGGAATGATGCCATGCAACCCATCAAATTTTCGCCATTATCTGGCATACAAATGTTTAAAGATTTAAATGTTGCTGCCGCCGTAACTCTGAAGCGGACATATCGCACAATGCCCAATGTGGACATTTCTTGCTGTAACGGTGACCTGGATCGAGGTCGAACTCGACGAGTGCTGCAGATGCGCCCAGCTTCCATTCGATATTCGAAGATCATTGCTCACGCCGTTAATATTAAACGTTAATAAAAATGTCTGCGTGCCGTCACAATTTAATCATAGTGTATTGAAGAGAATAATTCGTCGTATTATACGTACAAATATTATTTTTCTATCAATTAAACATAAATTTGAACGTTTTGCCTGTTTGTTCTGACATCATTGACGCACAGAATGTGGCCTAAACACCAAAAATTACAAATAAGTAATATATACGGTAAAATCAGACAAAAAATTGCAGTAGGCTGTCATTATACAGCCAGTATAATATGTCAGTTGTCAACACCGCTGCTTTCCATAGTTGGGGAGGGCGGGTGGGGGGGGGGGGGGTGATGAAGCTTAAAAAACTGTGACTGAAACCCGCGACAATAGTGAAACACCGTAAGTATGCCCCAATCTCGTTCACACATTGTAACTTGTTTAGGCAGTAGTCATTTAACCCGAAAATTACCAGCTGCGCCACTGTTGGCCGTTCCAAAATAGGAACGCATTGTTGCAATTTTGCACTACGAAATTGCAACATTCGACAGTTGAACAATGCGTTTAATAAACGGTTATATCAAATAAAAATCATGTAGTGAAACAATAAAATCAAAAAGTAATAATGGTTTCAAACCAAAGTTTAGCATTAAAACAATTTCAATCGAGTGAGTAAACAACTATTGTAACATTAGTGTGGCTAAGAATAAACTTATACAAGCATCTAGTCAAATTTTCGGCCAATATGTTTAAAACATTCGAAATATGACGTCTCTACAAAGTGTGTTTATTGCTCGATGGATGTTGACGATGACGTCAATTTTATTTATATCTGGCCAATGTGTGCACTGCGCGTTCAACAATGTTTTCGTTGGAAGCAGTTATTAGTTACGTCTTCCAATTTTTTTTTTTTCTCTTCTGACATTACTATGACAGATTCGATTTTAGTTATTGACGATACTATATGTGGGTGCACTCTTTTTTTTTTAGAAGGATACATGATTATCTACTTGACCCCTTTCCTCTCTTTATTCCCACCCTCGATTTTTTTATTGTTTACCAAAACATTAAGTTTTTTTCATCAAAATCCCGTAAACCATTTCGGAGTAATGGGTGAACATACATTCTTCATTCGTATAGCTTGTGTTGTCGGGGAGGCGCTATTGGGCGCAGTTCCCACAGACTTAAGGTTATTTTCATGATACAAGACCGTTCATTAGAGGCAAACATCTCGCAAGTCTGTTACTGAATGTGTTTAATTTTTTTTTGTATGTCTCGTTACTTAACTCTTTTGACAGTGTTTAGAAAATGACTGTTGAATGTTCTCAACGGCGAAAAATGACCTGGCAGAATTTGACCCACAGGGGATTCGAACCCTGACGTCTGGATTCAGAAGCAGGCGGTTATAACCGCCATCAGGAAATACATACATTAAAAAAGAGAGCCAAGATTCAAGATTAAAGAACCTAGTCAAATCTCGAGAAAATCACTACCATCTAACATGTGCCGTTGAATATCTTTAAATCATTTATCTCCATAATCTTCTTTGGTCGTTGTAGTATTGTGACTCTCTTGTTTGTAGATGAAGAAGAAAAATAATACCAGGTATCGTTTTATCTCCTCAATATCTCGGCTTCTATGAAATTAATAATTTAAATTTTTATTTTGTCCAAAAATTACAAGCCCCAAAAAGTCTATTTTTCTATACATTTTATCAAACGTTTAGACGTAAATATCTTATTGTCTGAAAACAAATATCGAGGAAATAATTTATTCCCACAGGAAAGAGACATTAAACAAACATTTTTATTTTCATACACAGAATGACTAGTATACGATCGATGCTCGCACAAAAATTAAATTAATTTCAATTATCATTTAGGTATTTCGATAATGGCCACCATACAAACGTAATATGCACATAATCTCGTCCGCCTTCTCGGGCTGATAAGCAAAATCCGCCCGATAAGATAACGGCCATAAGGTATCGATGTGTTTGCCCATACAGCGCCAACCACGGCACCGACATGGGTCGAGTTAATTAACGTGGCCCCATTATTAATTACCGATTACTTGATTGCCCAACGCCTAATGATTTAGCGTAAAACCTTCAACCGCCTAGAGGTACTCCGTAAATGTAATGCCTTATTCAAGAGAAACTCTTGTTTTACACCACCCCCGTATTCTATAGGGTATATTTATATGCACTGATATCCTCCTAGGGGGTTGGTGTATATCTACAATCTATATATTAATACATTTAGAGAGAAAACGTTGTACCCGCGCGCACGGAGTAGTATACTTTGGCATACTAAAAGTTTATATGGAGGAGTGCAGAAAGCTAAAATTTATGTATAAGTTATAAATACGTTAAATTAAATAAAATGAAATATTCATACTATTGACACAATGAGTTTCGAGCTGCGAATTTTGGTGATTTCAAATGTAATATTAATACAAGCAAAAATAATTATCAATACCATCTTATACTTCTATAAATGTCAAGTCTCATTTTTACATGAAAAAAATTAAAACTGACGATGAATTATATAAAAAAAAAATACAAATACAATCTACTACTGTGTTTTTGTTTTACAACTGTTACTAGCATTAAATTTAAATTTCATAGGTATTGCAGAGAATAAAGGCAACCAACATATGCTAATGACGTATTTGTACACGCTCGCTGCTGACGTAACAGTACAAAATTAAATATATATATATATATATATGCAATGATTATAATCTATAATTATAGAGGTATTACATTAATTAGTACAAAATATTGACGAAATCGAAAAAAACGTTTTTTAATAATATAAGTATTTTAGTGTGATTTTTATGTGAGACTGGTTTAGTTGTCGATTTAGATCAACCGACTGTATAATGCTTTAACATAATCATCAAGATTCTTCTGTTTTTACAATTTTAACACAAGCGTTATATTGTTTAGTTTGTATATCTCGTAATTAAGTATTAAGTTATACCTGAATGCTACAAATATGCGAATTTTACAAGTTTTTAAAGGCGTCAGGAGATCCACAAGAGATCTAAATAATCTAGTTTATTTACATAAAAGATAAATTATTATTCTAGGGACTTACCTAAGCAAATTACTCTAAATATTATTTATGCAAAATCTATAAAAGAAAAACAATATTTTTGAAGTAACATTCCGTAACAGTCACCCGCTTCTGAAATCAGAAACACACCCATATGAAATAAATATATTTTTATGATGAAAATAGAATCGAGGAGGGATTTATCTGAGCGTCTTGATATATAACAAATAGTGTACTTTTGTCTAAAATTTAAATTTGTCTAAAATTAGAGATTTTTGTATCAGTTTTTATATTTGAAAATGATAATTTATGCTACAAGTTTTTTAAAAAAAAAATAATTTAAAAAACGCGTCCATTATTTTTAAACTAAAAAATTAAATATTATCATTATTTCATACGAAATGATAAGCCGCGGTTTGTGTTATAATCGCCGTTCAAGTCTACACCTTTCCGTTTATCGTAAATGGCTTCTTTTTGCGGGCAACAATTTGTAGGTCAGAATCATTCAGAATCCTTCATGTATGTAGTTAAATAGATTTAACTAGAAAACTTATGTAAAAAAAAAGGATCTTAGTATTCCCCCCCCGTACGAAATCGGAAGGAAATTAACGTCGTCGTATTATAGTTATTAGCGCTAAAGACTATTTCATTTATAGGGATGTGTATGTAACGGTCATGTGACACGTTAGAATCGCTGCATACTCGACATTGCGCTAGCGTGTAGTAAGGCATTTAGAACGGCCTTTGCTAATCGCTTCAAGGATGCTTGCTAGTTGCTGCATTGTGATTTGTGTGAAACGAATGATTCACTGGACCTCCGACAAAGATAACGACTCAACCCAAGCAATGTCCTGTAAATGCACAACAAAATAACATGATTTGTCACGATACATAAAAGCTTTCATTCATTCATTCACAAGAAATCTTATCGTACGTTTAAATTGTGGACAATTTCGACATGCCTGTATGTATAAACAAGACTTGTATTTAGCACAAATGGAATATTTATTACTGTTTAATCTTATCGTACACAATATATTGCTTAAGCGGATAATTAAATTAGCAATTTCGTTTATATTATGTGTTGTCTTTTAAATTTAATCGATAAAGATCTAATTATTGAGTACTTATTGGTATTAGCAAGAGCAAGTGTATTCCCAATTACGTGTAAGAAATTATATTAAAAAAAATGACCCGGCGCGGCCCCTCCAGCGACCGAAATTATGACAAGAGCGATTTCATATTATCATCTAAAGTTTACAATTTATTCACATTGAAAACCATGATGAATTTTGATATGAGGTCAAAACAAATCATGTTTGAAATCGCAGGGCCAATAAGCTGGATTTTTTTTATCAAGAATGGTCTTGGGACACGGTGTATGTGGCATTTGGCAAATTTAGGATCTGGTAATCTATCTAGCTGCATATTATTGCTATGAGGGAGAGGTTCGATTTCCAGCCTGGTCTTGTTTTAATGTATGCTAATGTTTTTTTTATTTTGTTGCAGGTAATAAAACGATTTCTTTTGATGTGGAGTGATGTTTGAGTATCCATTCGCCTTGAGTGAGTACATCAAATCGCAAGTAAGTACGCTCAAGTCTATTTTTATCTAGAGATGACCGCACGCGTTTTGCGTCATCGAGAAGCATAATCGTTTCCTTGTAAAAATAAATGTTTTTTTTATTGTGTTCGCGAAAATCCCACTGAGAAAAAACTCTCTACAAGAAATTACTGTAGATATATTAACAGCCAAACGTTTTGTTTCGTCTATAGTTCGATTGTGGTTAAAGTTATTTTCACGCCCTAGCGAAGGAGTCTTGTGACCTTAACAGACTATTTGGTTACCGTTACTAAAATTTTTAGTAGGCTGCGTGGTAAGCGCTACCGCACTGTTCGGCAGAGGAACAAAATGGTGGAATAGGCGAGAAGTGCGAGGTGTGTTTTTGATTGTTTGGTTGACATAACAAAACAGCTTCTAATGTGTACGCAACATTTTATTTGAAAGCGCACCAACCAATTGTTTGGTAGACTTAATAAAACAGTATTGTAATGTGTACATAACTTTTCATTTGAATGCTGCATATACAAGGTCGTTTGATACAGGTTTGGTTGGGCCTACTAAAATTCAGTAGCCACAACAAATTATGATTCTACTCGATATTTTTTTCAGTGCGGATGAGGTTAGAAACATCACGAAAGGGGTCGTTGAGGGTTTGGTTAGGTTTTATAATTGCGGGATAGACCAGAGAAAAGCTGGTGAATTATACAATTTAGCTCTACAGAGCACTTTTTCGTATCTAAATGTGGTGAAGAACTTAAATACGTTTCTTTTCACACTACTACAGTGTAAATTCACTATTTTTTTTTAAAAAAATGAGGTCGCTACTTTTAATTATGATCACGACTCGGGCTATAATTTATTTGGTCGCCGTGTTTATATTATCGTAGTGAGTATATGTGAATCTTACTTTCTTCTCATTTGGCCTTATCTCCATCTCTATAGCACACATCGAGCGTGGGTATAAAGTACTAGACGATAAACTCTGTTACTGTTGGCGCAACGAGCTTCTACTATACCAGTACTTATATTCATACTTCCATTGGCATACTTTTGTATTGAAACAGGTGTGTTACATCCTGTACCGACTAAAGAACGAAGCGATTCGTTGTTTGGAACTCACGTCCAAGTTGCATACGCCCTTTTAATGTGCGCGCATTGTATCGCGATCTATTGATGCTTTCTCAACATAGAAATTACACATTATAAAAAGCTATCACTGAAAATTGTATGCTATGAACTTAAAAGACTATTGCTTGTCGAGCGCCAAGCATTCTATTCCAAGTTATTGAATGTAAATATCATATTAATTCTATCTCATCTATCGGCTTTTAAAAGGAGAAACATCCTGTGACGTTATTAGGAAAATTTTGAAAAACAGAATCAACGAATTTATGTCTAAAGTTTGATAAAATGTTTAGAAAAATATCCCCTTTTCGATGCCCTTAACTTGACAAACTAAATATTTACATTTTTCTTCTATATCTACAAAAATAGTGTCCCAACCCTACAATTTTATATCCAGAATGACCGAGTTGGGTTATGTCTCACTGTTTTATGATTTAAGGGTTAGCGCGCTATCCGCAATAGATAGAGGTTTAATGCTTGGTGCGTTAGCGTCCGATGTTGCTTGGTAGTATAAATTTGATTATATCCCTATGTTCTTTACCTTTACCAATTATTTGTTAAGACTTTTTGCCTCGAAAACCACCAGTTTGCAATACATTTGCACCAGTTTGCTCTGATGATGATACTACAGCAGAAGGTCTAGTATAGAACACTAAAACTGACCCACTAACAAGCTTAACAGCTGAAATTGTTGATGAACCTATGGTATACTTTGAGCAATACCTCGTAAACACCAAGGGTATGTAACTAACTTCAGCGGAAAGAAATTCTTGAAAAGGTATGGAAGACTTTTAATAACTTTAGGAAGCGCAATAATATCCTTCTGGATGCAATATGATGATTGATCTGGTTGGATTGCCAGGTACTCGTCAAAATGGGGTCAACTTAACTCAAATTTCCTTAATTAAAAACAAATATATTAGTGAAGAAAATCGTCTTATATAACAACAAATACAAATAGGTTATCACGAAAATGATAGAACCAAGTAAGTAAGGATCTATCGTATCGATAATTCCTGAAGGTATTTATTTGATGAGAAAGGTCATCATAAAAAAACCTATCCTAGTGAGATTAATCTATTATGATGACATCTGATGATGGCTTACCATTTGACTGTTATCTCTATAAAGAGCTGGATCCGTTAATCCACTATTGGATTTAGAAACCGCACTGTGTCCAATGCCTACCAAATTGAAGACCATGAGTAAAGCATGGCTATTTCTGTACTATCGAGGTTGACGTATTTGATATTTGGTACTCGTTTGATATGTGATTTTATAAAAACTATTTTATATATATATTAAACGATATTTTAACCTAATATTTTGGCCCGGAAAACCGCAGGAGAACCGTTTTCGTCGTTGGAATCTAGTGTACTATTAAAAAGATCTAATCAGAATTATTCTAAACCTAAATATTGCTTATTACCGTATTATTAAACCAGCGTGTATATTTTTGTTTTTAAACTTGAATTCGTCCGGAAGCTGATATTTATTTTACCGGCTCTAAAATGAGTTAGCGACAAAGCACTTAGTTTGTTTAAGTTATCTGTAATGCCCAAATGTTCTTATCTTACATACAAGCACGACCATTTTCCGTCGACGCAGGCGCACTGAATGTCAATTTAATAGTGTCGGTCGCTTTCCAAAAAAAAAGACATTCGCATTGTTCTTGCGTTAGAAGTCATGTTATAACGGCCTTAGGAGTTAATAGGAGTGAGTGTTCTGAATGAGCACTCTAATTGTCGTAAAATACAGTTTCACTAAACATAAGCGTATAGTTATACAATTTATATTTAAATCACCTAGATTGTAACCATCCTTCTGAAACCTATTATGTAAACCTGTTATTTTTGACCTACTCAAAGAAAAGTGATATTTAGTATGTAGTGTGTGAATTTTACTTTAAAATTCAATTTTAAAGTGACTTCGATGGTTGTCTTAGTGCCGCTAAAGTAAATGAAAAAAATAAATCTCTGTTTTTCTTCAACTCTTTTTATGGTGCTAAAACGTGGAGGATAGACGCTCTTTAAATGTGGTGCTGGAGAAGGATGTTGAGAATACTATGAACTGGAGCTGTTCAGCTGGTGCAAAAATCTGCTCACAACGTATCCTCCAATTATTCGGTCACGTTTCCCGCAGAAGTGACGACAACTGAACCTAGAATGGATTGTAGTGATGGCCAATGTGGATGAAGGCAGGCATCGTGGAAGGATCCCATTACGATAGAGCGATCAGGTCGAATTGATAACGCGATCCTCCGTGGTGGCTGTATTCCGGAGTGCCCAATGCCGTGAAAGATGTAGGAAAGTTGTGAAGACATTTCTTGCCAAGAGTTACCCGGAAGATCACAATTCTCAGCAATGGGATTACGTTATTAAATACGCAACACGTAGACTTTGAATTTTAAAATACTACATAAAATTTCAAGATAATGTGCATTATTTTTCTTTAAAGATGATAACATCCCTGAACACATCAATTTCTTTTGTATGTACCAAAGATAAATACACAGTTACTTAATTAACAATAATTAGCAATAAGAAATTCTCATTACAAATTTTAAAGTTACATACTACAGTTAGTTATTTAATATTTTGCTAACTTAGCAAATTATTCTCCGTTTTAGCAATCTATTCACAATCATTTTTACATTGCGGCATTTATTTTTAAATAAAATTCACGTTTTTTGGCTTCTATACATATATTCATGTATGAGATGCTTCTATACCCGTCCGTCCGTTCATCCGTTACAACTTTCACCTCAAAAAATACAAATACAAAAAAAATTTAAGTTTGTACTCATCTAAGTATGAGCCCAAAAAGAATGTTCAGTGCCACGTTATAATTTTATAAATTGGTATGTTATATTCGTGTTTATTTATTGTGGTTACTTATTTAAATATGTGGTTACTTAGTTATTATTTAAATTTGATATAAATAGTAAAAACGATATTAAATTTAAAAAAAGGCACGACAAAAAGAACATAAAATACACCAATTTAAACTATGATTATTTATATACATAAATTGAAAAAAATAAACTGATTTAATACGCAACTAAACTAGGAATTTTGTCCGTGGTTTTGTGCGTTCCTATAAAATTTGTAAATGATGAATTGAAAGAATGTACCATACCATTGTACCATACCATACCATTGTACCTGATTTTTTTATTTAAACCTATTCAACCCATCACAAGTTGAAGCCACAGACAGGCACGAATAGTCTGGGGGGAAATGCCTTTTATGACGCCTGTAGAACCTATTTGTAAGACGTCAGGTTCTGGTTAAATAATTTACTACCACTAAAAAAATATTTAGAAGCAGTTGATATTAAATCATGGCTACAGGTGTCATAGCCATTCTTGTTTTCTCTTCTTCTAGCTAATCTGCATCGCGCACAATAAAGACATTATTATTACCCGCGAAACCTGACTCAAAATCGTTTAATAAAAACATACTGCTTAATTGATCTAGGTAGTAACGACACGGAGCAATTATATTTATAAGGAGAAAATTAGATTATTTTAAATAAATTTACATTTCATCGAAAATAATGTCATACGTCTAGCAATATTAACGGGCATTCGTTTACAACTGTAATGTAGCGGTCAACGAATGCAGTGACCAAAACTATAATAAATCACTTTCGTGAATAACCTGCCCAGCAGACCGTGTCAGTTCCCGGGGCGTGTCGACCTGCTATCAGCTGTGATTGCGCGACGTGTCAAATGCAGTTTGCCAACCGCTGTCGGCGCCCGATAGCATGCTAGAAGCGACCGCTGTTCTGTGCGAGTTACTAACCAGTTAAAAAGTAACGCACATCCACACACGGGGATACTAAAAAACATTTTAGCAAAACGTTTAGTTGTTTAAAAATTTGCATCCACAGCAAGAAATTTGCTAACCGAACATAAGTATAAGGAAATCCTATAGTTGTAATATTGTAATATTTTGTTGTTTTTCTTGTTACCATTTGAATTTACTATGATTTAAACATCAATTAAAATTGATTGTAGAGATAGCTAAATATTATGTTAAAGGCAACCAAAAATTATAGTACTTACATTGAGAAATATGTCAGTAAATTATGGTACTCGTAACCAAGTAAGCTTAACAATAACCTATATGTAACTCCAACAAAAAATATTGCTGTCACTATATCAACCATAATTTTTCATTGGATATTATTACTATCGTTACCGAAATGAGTTGTTTTGGGTTCATCAAAATAAGTTTAAACAAAAACGTAAAATAATAAAATCTTATCTAATCGCAAAAATATTCAAAAAGACAACAAATCACCAAGAAACTGGAAGACTCAAATCTCCGGAACTGGTTACGAACGTGTTTGTTATTGGTTTGTAACTAGTAGCCACGCCGCGTACTCTATTTAATTACATGGGTTTAATGCTCAACCCGAACTGGTTACAGATCAGCGTCCGTCCGTAAGCAGTTTATTTTGAGTAGCTCCTTGTGTAGACGACCACTTTTCTCCTGGGCGAAAGAATATAGGATATTTGTATTATGGGATCTTAGAATTACTAGTACCGAAACGCATTAAAATTAAGTACAAAAATAACCCGTTAGGTTTTTCAGATGTTCAATTACCATTTTTTAATTTTATATTTAAAGACGATCAAAATATATTTTTCTTTAACGGTTAAAATTTATAAATGTCTACGGAGAACTACAAAATAAAATCATTTCGTCACGATACTGCCATCTCATTTAAAAACTAAGGCTAAATATAAAAATTTAAACGTGATATTAAATTATTTGTTTGTGAATCGTCCATGTGCTTGTAGTTTTTATTTATTATAATATATATATTGCTTGACTCACTTAAATTAGGTTGTTAAATAGTAAAAACAAAAAAAGAATTAGTTGTATTCGATATTTGTATAAAATTGTATTGATTAATCAAGATAATAATCCCAGAGTTTCAAAACTCTGTTTTTGCCAGGACAATTATAATGTATTAATAAATGAAATATATATTAAAAAAACGACTATGGTTACGTAGTAAACAAACGTTTTAGTTTTCCGATTGGGAGGGCAGTACTGATAAATTACAATGGCCCATAGCAAGGCTCACCCGCCCAATTTTCGCCTGGTCCTTACCAACAATATACCGCAGCCGGCGTTAGCGGCGGCGCCATAACAGGTTGCGGACATAACGCTCTGTTGAAACGGTTTATTAATACCTAATTATCTCATTCGGAGGCTTTGTCGCGTGATAAATTCAAGTGAACGGCACTCTTGGGCGGTCCCTCGAAAGTGTCACAATTCAATGGTCGCCGTCCGCTCGACAAATCGCCTTCCATTCGCGTTTGTTGGACGGATTCGGACGCCGTAAATAATTGAACCGCTCACGACTTCAATGTGGTTCGTAATCTTTTAGAACCGTTCTTCGATAGCCTATCAGATTGTTAAATAGTAGCTACATACAGTTACAATGTATAGATCCAGCTAAGACATTGTCTTATCTACCGGTTTCTTAATCTTAACTAAAAACAATTTATTTATACATGCAAAAAATATAATACAAAATACTTAAAAAATAAGTTAACGTAACTCATGTGATAACAAACAAAATTAACTTAATTTAACTAAAACCTAAATAATTTAGAATAAGTTTTTTTCCATAAATTCTTTTAATTTAAGTTTTATTACCGATTTTCTTTTAAGTTGTCTAACTTCAAGAGATATATTATTAAATAGGCTGGGTATTACATATTTTAATTGTCGATACCCATACGTATTTACACATCTTCCGACAATATACTTTTCATTTGACATTTGTCTAGTACTTATTAGTGACAATATTTTTCCATGTTTCATCTGAGAAGTGGTTGATTGCAATTCTATAATAGCAAAGTTGACGTACTGGAAGAACTTTGAAATGGATGAACAATTTAGAGTAGTCGCCTTGCATTGCAATCTAATGTTTCATCAGCTGCGGACGTTTGGCAGCAATATGACTAAGAGTTAGTACAGTGATGGAAATTCTTTGAGCATACTTGACATAAACCTGTTTTTATTTCGGACATATACGATTTGAATTCTTACGCGTAACTATAATAACTAAATCAAACAATAATATATCAATAACTTGTTCCAAAACCATTCCCGAAGACTTAAGGGGGTGTTTATGTTCCCCATTACGAGTAAGAAATTATATAATCAAATGCGAAAATAACTTTACCAAATTTGTAATATTAAAGCGCTGGTTTAAATTCCCTTAGCTCTTCCTTTCGTTCGCTCGTGCTCGGTAAGGCCCATATAATATTATCACGTAAAGTTTACATTTTTTTCTATCTCGTAAACCATGATGAATATTGATATGACGTCAGTACAACTCGTGTTTGAAATCGCGAAGCGAAGCTGCGAGTTGTTGAACATTAATTTTTCCTCGCCTACTAAACTCAACAGTATCACCGGAGCTTGCTCCTAACTATTGTATTGTATTAATCGTAACCGTTAGCAGTTGACTCACAAGTTCTTATTTATCGAAATCGCTCGCTCGCATATATGTAACCGCTCGTAATCACCATCGTCTATAGTCTATAAGCCATAAGGTGTTCCTAGCGTTGCTGTTTCTAAGTCACGTTTTTATTGGTGAATTTCTATCTATCTAATCTCTCTAGTAAACGATGCCTACGTAGGTTGTCCAAGTATTTAGTTATTTGTTTTGCTAATGAATGCGTGGTTGAAGAGGGTTTTATTTAAATAATCACCAATTTAATTCACCAATTTAATTCACCAATCTTCTTCATCAAGTATCTTCCCTCTCGCTTAATCCATTTAAAGTGTATCATTTTATATGTTTGTATCTTTCTATTTATTTTACGCTTATCTTTGAAATGTCATTTATTTGTACTTAAATTGTAGCGCGTTTGCAAGCACTATCACCAAAGATATGCAAAAAAAAAACAAGTAGAGAAAGCTGCTATGATGCATTCTGAACCCAAAGACATTTGCAGTATTTCGTGCTAAATCGAGCTTTTTAAAAATTTAGCTTACAAGAAGTAGCTTTGTCGTGTTGATTTTTTAAAATCTTTTATTGCTATTTTAGGTAGATTTCATTAGGAAAGCTACCTATTGCAATGGGTACCATGTCGTGACTTGAACATTTCGACATTTCTTCGCGTTTCACATCCCCTAAAACCCAAAGCCACCCTCAGTCTAAAAGTTTATGTATATCTATCTATATATATCACTTTTGTAGAAACGATAACTGCCGCTATTTTACACAAATCACTTTCAAATTGATACATAAAATTTAAGGGCACAAAATCTCGATCAAGTTCTTTAATAGACAAAATTAGACCAGGGGGCGGGAATGAAGGTTTTTTAAGTAAAAGTGAAATTGTGCTATAACTTTAAGAGTATATAAGATGTATTCATTCAAATTTTATATTATACCTCAGACAAGGGCCTAAACTTATCTAAGTAAACTTTTTTGACCTAGGGGTGGGAATAATTGAAAAATGAAAATTCAAAAAATCATAAGACACAAGATCACAAGATCAATGTTAATTGTAAGCCTATAGTTTCCCTACAATTATTGTTTGAAACAAATTTTGATATGAGCAACCCTTACGACGCAGTTAAAGAGGGATTCAGTAAGCGCACCCTCGCCGTGCAAGGATACGCCGGGTTGAGGTGCGCGAGCTGCCTCGCGGTGAGTGAATCGCGCGGAATCTGGTGAAATCTACCTCCGCCTTCCGGCGTGCGAAAAGGGACTTTTAAGTTAAAATGAAGCATTCAGTAAAAGCACGTAAATGTTTGTATTTTTTATTTAAAGGTTTATTTATCTGTAAATATGTGTTAAATCTGGAAACCATTGTAACCTCAAAACGGTCTGAATATTTAGATTAATTTGCAACTTTTACCTAGCACGATATATTCAAATATATTTCTAGATCGCGTTTAAACACAAAGGTGTCAGTCATGTGTGCGACTTGGTCACACCTCACGATTGCCCAGTCAGCCAATGGGACAGTATGGCTGTTGTCTGTCAGCCATACACGCTTCAGCGTTTGACGACGACTCACTCGCGCCTGTCCACTCTGAATCCTACGCGTTAGCTGGGGTGACTGTGAACTTATAATGTTTTGAGACATGTATTTTCTTATTTCCAATCGTAAGGAACTCATAATAATAATTACTAATACCGAAATTCAACGCGGGAATTTTAGCCAAATCCGGTTCTCACCTGAGCTTTCGGGTACCAACGCCTTAGCGAGACTATCCGCCGCCTGTCTTCAGTCTCGGCACGAGAAACACCTGACCATCGGCTCCCGACTCCACAAGAGTACCCACTATCCATTCGCTGGAGGTTATATTTCGGAGTAACTTATTTTATAATCTTTAGGTATATGTAACAAGTTGTTATAATGATCTTGTTCTGTGATTCAATAAACCTGCAAACTATTTTGCAACTAGTGATATCCATATTCTACTTTCTTCATCACTGTACCACTTCCTGTCCCATAGTCCATAAACCACAACTGGGCCGACACAAATTCTTCATTGATGAAATAATACAGATTAAGTGATGCATTTTTATGTGATGTTATCAGAGATAAACATCTTACAATAAAAATAAGATTATCTGTTATTAATTATAAGTACGGTTGGTTCTGTAGTATTTGGTATTTTTTTTGTATTTGAAAATTTTATAAATATTTTTAAAACCTAATACTAAACGTAATTATTTATCGTAATGAATTTATACTACTATATTATCATCAGTTAATTCCATAGGAAAAAAATGATTGAACAATATAGCAAACTAAATATTTTTCTTATCAACCAAATTCCTCATTATTTTAAACATATACAAAAGTTTTCTTGAACGTTCAGCTAACAGGTTTATGTATTGTTTCAGCGTCAGAAAACAATGCCTAGATATTTTACCTTGTCGCTAGAGATTATTTATTCGGAAGTATTGTTACCTATATCCACGTTACCTATCGCGAATCTTACGTCGAATTGCTTTTTTTTTATTTTCCTGATGTATTGGTAGAAAACGTGAGAAGCCTTAGTTCTATTTACATTTTTTATACTAATTAAGTTGTCATCCAACCAAACATCGGTTATATTAGTACCTTGTTCGCCCAATTAGTGTTCATTTTCTCATAATTTCTCTAAATCATCAGGACAGTATCATCAGCGAAGCTTATCATTAGACCATTATTAAAGTAACATTATTATTAAGATAACATTTGTGTATAATAGGAACAAAACTGTGCCCAGAACTGATCCTTGTGGTATTCCATATGCGACTGATATTTCCTCACTTCAAATGTGATTATACGTAACTTTTTATTTTCTACAAGTCAGGTAATTTTTAAACCAGTAAAGATATTGCCCTGATATACCAATGTTATGAAGTTTGTTTAAATATTTTTGTGGGAGATTGAGTCAAAAGCCTTTTTTAATCAAGAAATACGCCTAATACTTTATTTCCCTCTTCAGGATGGATAAATTTAGTAACTTCAGATATTGAATAAAATGAGTGTAGTGCATTAAATAAAACTATCTTTTTAACTTGTTTGCATGTCCTTTTGCTCGATGACTCAATATTTGATTTGCAAATTTGTTACTAAGTTTGGGTTATTTTCAATGCTAACAATATTATTATCGACCTTTATTTCGAAAGCATCATTAATAGATTTACATAGTATAGCAAACAACTGAAAAAAAATACTTTTCAGCCTGTTCAGTCCATGGCGTCACGTCAACCGAATATTCTATTTTAAAACGACGAATCATAGGTAGGTAATTTAGATACATAGTCGCGCAATACGACCGCTGGTCGGAGTAGTTTTCCAACGCGCCCCGCGTCTAGTTCCAGTAAAAAATTTTAGAATATGATCTTGAAATTAATAAGGTTTGTTCAGCGATATCGTAACTCAAGAATGTATTAAAATATTCTTTGATTGTCGCTTTGATTAAGTATCCCATAATAATTTTAAAACAGCTTTGCAGATTTCGTTATAATTGTTGCAAATGAAGACATCGAACTTGGCACGCTTAACTCATTCTGAGTGTCACAAACACATCTATGTATATTTAATAAATTATATTCTACGTGTGATATCTATATAACATATAGTACATAAAAATCGAAATTATTAAAAAATTAAAAAACCTCCGACACACAAACAGATTATTTGGAATTATACTAAAATAATTCTTACATTAAAAAGCTTTATTTTTCTTCAAAGTGCTTCGTGAACCGCGCGGGCGCGGGTCATTCATTTTTTGCTCATTGATGTTTGGTTATTGATCTATATCAACCCCCTAAAAGGACATCAGTGAATACAAATACACCCTGTATATATCGTCTAACTTAAAAATAAAACAAAACACATAGATATATAAATATATATAAAAGAGAGTAACCTGGGTAAGCACATATTTAAAAATATAAGTGTGACAGTAAAATAAGAAATAGTGACTACACTGCACAATGATTTAACGCTGTACCCAATATGTAAAGAAACACAGGATGAAAAGCTAGTAATAAAATATAATAAGTCATTTTAATTCAATTTAAATTTACAACATTTTTCTTTATAGTGCACCCTGACCCTTAACTAGGCAATACCAAAAAAGGCAGTTTTGTCTTGTTTTTGAAAAAAAAAGATATATAATTTTATATTATAATCTCAGTAAGACTACTCTAGTCCTTATAATTATCATTTTTTTTTACCTTGCAGTCCCGCTCATAGATCACGAAATATTGCGGCGCCTAGTATTCTTGGTTACTCGCCGCGCACGCGCCCAGATGTCAGAACGCACTATTATCGAGACATTTATCATTACCCCGCGCAGCTCGTTAATTAGAAGTGTTAGAATTATTTTCTCTTCTAAGGGGCCCCTTTCTACTAATCATTCCAACTTTCGAAATGCACTATTATGTCGAATTAAAACGACGAATTAACCTGACGGCTTTCAGTTACTATATATTAATAAGCGAAAAGAAAACTTCGTACCCCCTTTTAAGGCGAAGCATTTTGACAGTCCACCTTGAAATTTGGTGCATTATTGATTTTTATCTAATTACAGCTTCATAATATAGAAATTTAAAAAAAACAACTTTACTATATTTTAGGCCCTTCATTTACCTTTCAATTACTATTTTTCCTAAGATTCTAATGTCTTTTTATAAGAGAATGATTCAACTAAAAAAAGAACTATTAGCAGTTTGTCATTAATTAAATTTCTCAGAAATAGAATTTAATTTTAAAAATCTGCCTTTACTATGTTGAAGACGTTATGTATTAAAACGTTCATACTACTGACAAAGCTGTTAATTTTGATACATAAAATTTAAGGGCACAACATCGTGGTCAAATTCGTACCAGTGGGGTGGAAATTTTTATTTATTTATTGACAGTAACTTAACATCAATTACATATTATGCAAAGTACTACCTAACTAGGCAATGCCCGTAC
This sequence comes from Neomicropteryx cornuta, assembly GCA_020383195.1. NCBI lineage: Eukaryota > Metazoa > Arthropoda > Insecta > Lepidoptera > Micropterigidae > Neomicropteryx > Neomicropteryx cornuta. Next base: position 2,607,062 of record JAHKQU010000030.1, read on the forward strand.
TAAAGTAGACTTTACTAGAAGCATCGTTCTTATAAGCATAACCGTCACACTGCGCAACATACAATTACAATTATTTGAATTGAATTGAATGAAATAAGACATAGATTTAATACTATATAATATATATATATAAATAATAATACATAAATTTACCGTTAATAACTAATACATAATTATAATAATAATTTATATATTATAAAAAATATAACACAGTAATAATACACATATATACACTCAATATAAAACTCAAATAATAAACTAATATTAAATCAATAAATGGGGGTTTTTTTTCGAAAAGTGAAATTTTGGTATAACTTTCTTAGTATATAAGATACAGAATTCATTTAAAATTTATATTATTCCTCAGACAAGGGCCTAAACTTACCCAAGTATTTTTTTTGATAGCACCAACCATTGGTTCTAGGAGTGGAATTTTCAAAATAATAAAAATCATACTTCCCCTAATAAGCACAGTATTAAATCAGTTCAAAATGCTAATTGTAGTGGGAAATAATAAGTTATTTCCCAACAATTTTTGATACTCAACCTTCACGGCACTGTATAAGGAGGGATTCAGTATACGCACTCTCGCTGCGCGTGGAGTTCGCCTATCCCTACTTTGATCCAGTGAAATCTGCCTCCGCCTTCCAGCGTGTCGAAAGGATTTTTGAAGTTACACTTCTTTGCGCTTGCGCTTGCGTTGTACTCATTGGGATGGGATGTTGGTCGAGAAACCGCGTCACGCGTTGGGAGTAAATCCGTAGAGTGCCTTTTAATACGTTTTTTCTTATACTTTCGTATAATTTGTGAAATATATTGAATAACAGAGAAAAATGACTGTGTGTTTTTGAGTGGGTGTGTGCGAATGGCGAAAGAAGTATTACTTCCACCGTATGGTCCGGCGCAGACCCCATTTTTTTTTTTTATTTATCGGGATACGGTCTGTATAATAATTAATTATTGGTGTGTTGGGATTGTGGCTTGGCTTTTTGATCGAGCAATTTCTAATATTAATATTCGTTTTGTCGCGTGCGCGTTACATCACTACGCGACCGCCTGAGACTGCGTGCGAGGTTTTGGCGAAAATGAGAACGAAACCGAATTCCGTGCCAATTAATCGGTCATTTAACCGAAATTATACGCTAAAACGCTTTCGCTTGCCGACGTCCACAGCCCGTCGAATTTATCGTCCAAAATGGCCGGCATTCATTCATTCGCGTTTCAATCTAAAGGCTACGCGCCTGAATGCGTTTTATTGCCATTTTTTTCATGGGCCTGGAGTCATGTGACCACTTCCTAGCTGTATTGCATTGAACTATATATAACTATATATATATAAATATGACTTATATTTGATGATTGTTTTATAATAGCGGCAAATCGTCTGAAAAGATAAATGACACAATCTTTGACAATATTGAAAAATTTTGAATATTTTTTTAATTTTTTGATAAAGTGCTGGATAGCATAATATTTATAAAGATTCTAAAGAGGTCCTGTACTTGAGAGCGCAGGATGTTGGTTTAAACCCAGCGATGAGTTTTATAAAAATGCATTTTTAACTCTCACCTGTCCTCTTTAGTGTAAAATATTGTCAAATATTATGTAACCATCTAATTAGATGAAATAAGTAAAGGATGATATTTTAACAAAAAATATAAAAATAATGGATTTATCTTTTCAGGCGATTTGCCGCTATTAAAAAACAATCATCAAATATAAGTCAAATAACTTTACAATTCAATTATACAATTATATATATATAAATATGTGTATATATGCATATACAAGAGCACCCTCCAAACAAAATACTGAGTGCCTCGAATATTTATCACTTCGATACAGGCATTACGCCTAGTGAAGTGATTATAATCCAATATGCCTGAACCTCTTTTCTATAGCTAATTATATTTAGGACCTAGAAATTTATATTTAAAAAAAAAAGGAAAGATGTATGAACTTTGTATTGTAGCTGTATTGTACTATGGATAAATAAATTGGAGATGTGCGCCTCTCGTCTGAACTCGCCCGTTGTGTTACACTTCTGTCATTACATATTTTTTTTCACCCTGTGAATACATACATAAATAATTACCTTGGTCCTTTTAGGAGGTTTGATCTGTATCATCAATCGGCAAAAAATCAAAATTTAATCGAAATCATTTTAATGTTTGAAAACTAGCTATGCGCCGGGTCTCGCGGAAAGGAACGGAGTCGGTCCGTGCATGTACTTCGAAAAAAAATCAAACTGTATTTATAATATATTTTTTATAAATGTTTTAATAATCGCTGTTTTGTAAATACATACATACTTTAATGGAATTTAAAAAAAATAATAATAATAGTAATCTTCGGACATCATTTTCATGGACATCATTACATTTTCTTTGGACATCATTATATTATTTCAAAATAATATATGTTTATTTATTTATTTATTGTTTTTTCGGAAAACCAACAGTATAATTTAAGAAGAAAGAATGGTACATACAGTTGTTTGTAAAATTAACTGATGACAGGTTATCGCAAAAGTACAGAGATACATGTAAAGATTAAAATTAAATTAAATTACACTCGCATTAGCACACTCTAAATACATTTTAATTTTGAAACAATATTTTATGTCCAAAGATTACTATTTTATTATTTTTATTATTTTTTAATTTTTTTTTTGCTAATTTAGTCTGTTTTTTGCATTTAAGGTTTTTCGCAACTCGCAATGAAAAGGATATTTGTTTAATAGAAATATATCTGTCGAGGAGAATAAGTTAAAATATATATATATATCTGTATTTAGAGTGCTAGTGCGAGTGTAATTTAATTTTATTTTATTCTTTACATGTATCTCTGTACTTTAGCGTAAACCTGTCATTTAAACCTGTCAGTTAAAAGACCAAATTAATTAGAAATACAGCTTGCACCGCTCACTGTCCTGTACAAACTCAGTCCGTAACATTCGCATCAGTTTCTATGAAATTTAGGTTTTAAATAACTGCAGCAATATTCCAGGTTTGAAGCATTATAAGTTCAATTTTAAGAACAATGTCGGTACTTGAATATTGAATTAACAGTGGCCAACCTTTATTCGGGCAAACGTAGAGATTTTAATCTTAACTACCTGCAGCAGCGGCTAATCTAATAATAATTGAATATCCTCTTTATATTCAATGGCAACGGCACCACACAAGTAAAAATTTAGTATGCCAAAGCAAGCGCTTTTAGTTCGGTTGATTAGTTAGTTTTTTATTAGTTAGTACATCCATAAATATATATACATAAATACATTCATTGATGTTTTAGATAGGAAATCGCCTATTTCGAGTTTTATCCGATACGAAAAAATAATAATATAAAAAAAAATGCACATGGAAAATTTGTTTGATATACAACCTATTATTATTCCACACCCTATTATATTCACAGATTATAACATTCATACTATCACTATAAATTAGTTCTGTTAAAAGTATCTGTTAAATTGGAGATGCCTGTAGTCAGCTTAAGTTGTTATTTATCTATTTCTATGTAACTGTCATTATTTATTTTATTTATCTTTATTGGAGAAACCAACAATTTTACACAGTCCATACCCAAAAAAAAATACATTTGAATTATCGATAAAAAAACTATGTAAAACTAAAAATAGGTTTCTACTAACAAAAAGTATTAAACTTAATAACAAAACCATTTATATCTATATATATACATATCTACTACACGAATTTAGAACAGCTAATTTTTACACAAAAGATCATTGCTGAACACTTTAAATTGCGATTTATTTATTTGTATTACAAATAAATAAAATAAGTTATAATTACGCACACTTTCGATTTTAAAAAAAAAACCTTAGTCTTTTACTGTTCCCGAAACACACCTAATACTTTACTCTCAAAGTATTAGAGTAGGTAATATTTTTATTCCTAATTATTACGGTGCATCAAGGTTACACATCTTTGCGCGCCGCGGTTTGAAAAAGGGAAAATAGTAGCAAAACAAATAAAACGTGAGATTCACGAGCCGTGACCAATAAAAGTGTGTTATAAAACTGCGCATGCGGCTAATGTTTTACTACTCACAAATAACACACCTACTCGCACAATCAGCTATTGCTACTATATTAAAATTTACTACAGGGTCCACGCTAATGTCTATTATCAATGGTTTATTATATATAACTTATAAATTACGTATATTTTCCGGTACGCTTCACGCACGTTATATTAAAGTTCTGCCGGGAACTGATTATTGTAAAAAGCTCCTATATTTTTAGGAATAAAAAAAATACTATACATTTTGTCTTTGGATACAGTATAATAGTGAAACTTTTAAATATTTTTATATGGACAAGTAATTAAACTAATGCACTTTAACACCCAAGCTGTAACGGACCAATTTTTAGCAATATTGATGCTGTGAAATGGCAACTCGCGAAAATCCTAAATTTTCGACTTTTCGATTTTCACGATAACACGATTTTCGATTTTATCCCGATTAATCGTGATTTTTTTTCGCCTTTTAATACAGATGGCACACAGCCTCCACTGCATTTTTTATTTTGTTAATTATATTGTAGGCAGTTACGGCAGAATGCAGATATTTGCATTCGAGTTTTATTACACGCGCAATAAAATCGCATTCATTGCTCCCCTTTGATGTTTCAAAAACGTTCTGTTTTTTTTTTTATTTATTTATTACACGCTTAGAAAAAAAGTCAAGATACCCAATGCGATATATATGGGTTTTTTATGGGGTTACTCTACACACCAAATAAACAAGTTTTCTTAATTTTGACATATTTTTTTCCACACAAGATCAAGATCGCGCGGCGCGCCGGTGACTATGCGACTATGACTAACTAAGTAACTAGGAGTAACTGTATAATATATTTCTCGGGCATTTTAATATGTATGTTGGTTAACATAAGAATTTGCACTGCCCAAGTTTGAATTAATTAATCAAATACCTACCTATTAATATATCGATGCAGTCAATGGGTTAAGAACTTTGCATGACGTCATGCGAAACATCCTTATTGGCTGTTAAGTTTTTTGTACGTCGCTTTATTACTTACCTCCATGCGGTGAGTTTTTATTGAGTGACTCATAAAAATAAAATACGCCTTCTATATGGGTTTAAGGTCATTTGCATTGTAATAAAAACACTTAAAAATAGTCCACGAACCCCCACGCTTTAATATGACAAAAACAGCTTTTCTTCTTAAAAATCAGAGTAGATTTAATGGAGATATTTATGGCGTTGGTAAATAATATATCTGTATTTCGACGATTAAAAATCATTTAAATAAATGCGCTAACCCTCAAAATATTGCAACAACGCTGTTGGGGGGCGTAAATCTAGGTCGTGAAAGGTACCTTGTGGTGCACAATTAAAACTTTAAAATTTTGTAACAACAACTTTTATTTACTTTCCAGAAAAAACTAACCTCACTCTCCATTTGTCACATTTTTTCTACTGAAAGGCTATCGGGAAAGCCTTTCCAACAAATACAGCCACAACGTTACAATATAACAATACAATTAAAATTACGATAAATATATATATAAAAAAAAGGTAATAATTAACCACGAAATCTATTTATCTATTTATCGTTTATTCAGAAAACCAACAGTATAATACGAAAACATGGTACATACAATTGTTTATAAAATTAACTAATGACAGGTTTTCGCAAAAGTACAGAAATACAAGTAAAGATTAAAATTAAATTAAATTACACTCACATTAGCACTCTAAATACAGAAATATATATATGTATATATTTTCTTAATATATATTATTTTGAAATATGGTATGTTTTAGAAATAGTCAGAGAAATAAATATTAGAAATAATATGTTAGAATAACAGCTGTTCTAAAAACTACTTATTTCAGCTCTTAGATATTACATAGTGCTTACATTTACTTGCATTTTGATCTCTATTTATTTTTCGTAATTTTATTTTATTTGGATATAGTTAAGGTATATATTTTCGTCGATTTTAGTAAGAAAGTTTATTTTTACATTCCTGTTATATCTTCATACTGGGCTATCATATTGAATTGTAATAAAAATATAGTGAATGTTTTTAGATTTCGTTAATAATTTTCGAGAATTCAAGGTTTTACGCCTTGGAAAGAGGGGGATCCCCTTTAAGAATTCTGATGCATATCATATCTGGAGTACATACATTTTATAATTCCTATGTGATTCGTTATAAAATATTATTCGAAATGCTTCCGTCAACTGTTTTAACTTACAAATATATAAAAAGAAACGAAATATCAAATTAGCTTATGTTCTTGACAATGACTGAAACACAACACCAAAATATTTATTTTTCCAATTCTATGATACTTTGAAGTTTGATGCACAAAAACATTTGTATAATACTTTCTGCAGTATATTTTAATATAAAAAAGTAATAGGTTCTAATCACTTTATTTAGTTTAAAATAGACAAAAAACTATGAGTAATTCAAACTGATGTTCACTCGAAACGATAAAATTCAAGAGTTGGGCAGGTCCTAGCTGTAGGACGTCAGGTTCTGATAAATAATTTACTACTACTAAACAATGTATAAAAGCAATTACTTTCTTAATTTTTCTCATACATAGCCTTTCTTGTTTTTCATTATTAAGATTCTGAAAAATATACATACTACATACAAAACAAACCTAACAAGAAAAGAACATCTAATTGAATACTTGCGAGTGTTTCCAAACGGACACCTTGACATTTTAAGTGCTTTTGGTGGTTAAAACAGTCCCATTATTGTTGTTCCAGGCTTCCACGATTGACGGCAGGCGAAAGGGAGCTTGCCTCTTCTGCCAGGAATACTTCATGGACCTCTATCTGCTGGCAGAGCTCAAAACCATCAGCTTAAAGGTGAATATCGTTTTCTTCATCGTCAAATATTTAAGTTTATATCCCAGGAGTAATTATATGAACATAATTATTAAATCTAGAATAATTTCAATCATAAATAACACTAGGACGGACTATTTGTCATAGTCCTGCTTATTTTCAGTCCAGTTTAGGTCATTAAAGACAACAATCTTGGAAGTGCCGGAATTCAAACATATGATCTATACGGATATCCTTAGATTTTACGGGGTTAATGAGCAGAGCAAAGATTCTTAAGAGATGGTTCTAGGATATATCCTGTACTTCTGACATTTTACGAGTCTTTTCGGATTTCCTGGTGCTGGTTTAGAATAATTGCACCATAATGACAAATCAGCATTGAAATTTATCAAAAGGATTAAATACAAGTTTGTTTCATCTCCTTAGTGTAAGTATCTCCTAAGTATCAATAATTGTGTTTTTTAAGTGATCGCCTTGCCATAAGCACCACAACAAGCAATGGGGCATTACAAATAGTATGAATATTATGTGTGAATTCTAACTCATGACTAGACTACCACAACCTCATTGAAACCTATTATCTTCTCTTGTATTAAACGCCTTAAAATTAACACTGACCTATGCCAAATTAATTATTATCTATCTTTAATTCAGGTAACGACAGTGGATATGCAAAAGCCGCCTCCCGACTTCCGTACCAACTTCGAGGCGACGCATCCACCAATCTTGATTGACAACGGTCTGGCCGTGCTCGAGAATGAGAAAATCGAAAGGCACATTATGAAGTCCGTTCCGGGAGGTCATAACCTCTTTGTGCAGGTGAATTCTTTAATTTAGTTTTACAGACTTCCATTTGAATGTTTTTTTTTTTATAATGCGGTGGATTATGCTGAATCAGAATGCAACTTGAGTTAACCATGTAAGCAAGCGTACCAATAGCCACCACAAACATATATCAACAGTTCAACCGTACTATATATCCAGCTTTCAGCTCTACTATAAGACTAACAGTTAATTCAGCCCTACTAATTATAGTAGGACGTTGCTATTAAGCAATGTATCAGCCCTACTTTAACACATTCTGCTCCGCACGTAAAACATGCGGACCATGTGTTGCCGCCCGTTCGGCGAAGGTCATTATCCGAACGAAATATCCCCACGTTGGCCCGCCACCCCTTTTTTAGTTTCTTATTATTGGCAAATAATAAGTACAAAACTATGAATATGTTTTTTTTTGTTCCTAATGTGATATTTAATTTTTTCATTGAATCATAAACCACACTTTACTATTTTTATGCGAATAATGATGAAAATCCTTATATGCAATATAAACACAAATCAAGCTCTCTCATTATATACTCTCACTCAGTCGCCTACCACAGATGATGTTTCTCTCCAGCAGCCGAAGTTTATGTTTAGCAGCGTCATCTGTTAATTATGTTTGATCCGTCATAAAAAAATGCCTCAGTTGATTAAGACTAAGGCAAATCCCTCAAACTTGTACTTTTTCAACCTCTCTTGGTTTGGTTTATTGGCATTGGTTTAGTATTTAGAAAAAATATAACTGCTAATATGAAATAGTCGTAACAAATGTTATGAGACTCATCATAAATAGGTTCCAAAGAGGGGGGAGGGATTTGTGATTTTTTTTAAATTTATGGCCAAGCAAATAGTTATTACAAAAAATATTTTCAAAATGATATATCTTTACAATTTCAGGATAAAGAGGTGGCGTCACTCATAGAGAACTTATACTCGAAATTGAAACTGGTTTTGGTGCGAAAGGACGAGCAAAAGTCAGCTTCTTTGCTGGCACATCTCACGAGGATCGATGCACTTCTTGCAAGGAGAGGAACCAGGTAAAAAATCCATGTAATTTTATGGCATTCTAATATTCCATGATGTGTAATTTACAGAAGAGTTACCTATCAACATACCAAAATCACCATCACCATTTATATCAGTATCTGTAACTTTCATGGCTACACATGAGAAGTATATGATTGAAATACGATTGGAACAAGTATAATAACAACAGTTGGATTTTTACTAAAACCGATTTAACACATTCCACTCCGTAAATAAAACGCTTGTACGTAAAATTCGGCAAAGGTTGTCACTGCACATGAAATATTACACGCGGACCGCTAAAATATTTGTTTTTTATATTTAATATTATGACATAACTTTAGTAAATAAAACCCGAATTATTTACCGCTAAATCCGTGAAAAACACTTTCAATTCACTTAAACAATCAAACGTCAAAACTAAACTAAAATGAAAAAAAAACCACTATTAGTTTATACTTTTCATTCATTCAGGTATATGCATCACGCCACTCTTAAATATTAACAGAAATGCAGTAAGACGATGACGGATTTACCCGCACGCGGCACCTGGCGTATACAGCGATGGCGGAATATTCCATGTGTGTGTGTTAAAAATATACCCGTGCATAAATCAAGTGTTTCTTTGGCAGAGTGTTGTCAGCGCAAATATTGCTAACATTCATTATTAGTACTCCTACAAAATAAAACCGTCGGTTGGTTTATGTGAATATCATATGTTGTGTGCCTTGGCAAAAAGTTTACTGAACCCCCTATGTTGGCATTCTGTAATATAATTTAATTTAATTCCTTTAGATCGAAGTTATACTCCACATTTCGAAAAGAAATGGGTACAATTCTGAATATGGAAAAAATAACTAAATATTCCAAAAGATTTGGATTGCACAACCATAATTCGCAATTATTAATGTCCATGGTTTGAGAAATACTTTCATTTATTGGTATTGTAGCCTTTTTGATAGTTGTTAGTGATTTGTATTTTTTACAAATAACTAAAATGATAATTTTATTAAATAATAATAATCAAAAAAGGTTAATTAATAACTTTCCTTCTTTAATAATGTAAGGTTCAATTTTACTGTTCATTAATGTAAGATTCTTACCCAAGGAATAAAATAAGATAATTGTTTGAAATCTTTCAGGTTCCTGACGGGAGACACCATGTGTTGTTTTGACTGTGAACTGATGCCCAGGTTACAGCACATCCGCGTGGCGGCCAAATACTTCGTGGACTTTGAAATCCCGGTAACTCTCTTTTACATATGTTTTAGTTACATTTAATATCATTGGACTTGTAAAACATGCGTCACCATAAGTTATTCATATGTCATAACGTATTAACATCTCGCTCTGGATGAACGACGAACGTAGGTTCGTTGCTAAATAAAATTCAACTATTTATTTTTAATACACTGCCACCGACTAGAGTTTTAGTGCTGAACAAACAATTTTTGTTTATTTAATGCAGGTTATATGTATAACTAAAAACTAACATCAAATTCCAAAAGAAACCAATCGTCAGAGCATAAAAGCTTTGACACGTATTTAGACGTTTTAGTTGATATGATAGTCCATCTGAATTAATCTCAATTTTAATTGGGAGCCACTAACTAGAAAGACTAACGAATGAACGTGCCTGGTCTGGTTAAGCTCCCAACTCACCAAGCCTTCTTATACTGACCGTAATGACCATTCTTCCAAGATAAGATCTATATTGAGAAAACGGAAAATTGGGCAATTCGCGAGTGAATGCTCTTCATAAATCAGTATTTAACCCTTTTCCAAGGCTGTTTTTAAGCGTAGGCTGCGAGTTTTTAAACATGCATTTTCCTCGCCTACTCACCTGAGCTAAACTACTCCTAAATATCCTAATTAGTTCATTTTCTGAATAGTTGTAGCCTATAAATTAGGGAATCCAATTATGAAAGAAAACGGTGTTAGTTTTTGAAACAATTTTTGTATAAATTAATTTTTGATTACTTTTACAGTCATCGCTGCAAGCTCTCTGGCGCTACATGCATAATATGTACCAGTTGGACGCATTCACACAATCATGCCCAGCTGATCAAGACATCATCAACCATTACAAGTTACAACAGGTATATAAAAACATGTTTTTTTTTACTTTATTATTCCGAAGTTTAGTTAAAAAAATAACACATTACTGAGTTCACGAAATAATAAAAAATTACCAGCCTCTTCTTCAAATATTCAAAACTGAGGCTATTTTTATTAAAGGCTACGTTTTAGTAAACATTAACTCATAACTATCCAATAATACCGCTAGAACCAGCTTTGAAATAATATTTTATCTGAACAAATTCACTGTAACTTTTACTTTATGATTCAGCTCTTGGTAATGTTTATGAATATCAACTATCGCGGTGCATTTTTTTGGGTCAACATATATAGTTCCTGACCCCAAAAAATGAGAGCCATGTGTGTTTAGGGTCGCTGTGTGTATGAACGTAGGCTTAATATCTCCTAAAGAGATAAAAAAAAAATCATCATGCCTTGAATCTCTACTATTTTGAAATTCAGAGACACGGTTTTAGAGGCAACTAAACTTTGCTCAATCGATAATATATCAACTATTATTATCATGATAATCAACAGATTAAATAATCCGATTTGTCGAGACACATGGCTGTTGCATTCTTCTAACATTTTCTTATTATTCTCAGTCTTTAAAAATGAAAAAACACGAGGAACTGGAGATGCCAACCTTCACGACTTCAATTCCCGCTGACGTCGCACTTGATGAGTAACTTCCGAATGTCAAGCTTTCTTTTCGGACCAATTTCATTGTTAAAGTTTTTTTTTTGTTGTCACGAAGTGGAAACCACGATTCGGTGGACATTCAAAATAAAAACTTACTTCAATAAATATTTTTTAACTTAAGCATTACGCTCTTTTTTTTACACAAAAACCGGACTCATTATATTATGTTAATTTTTATTTTGTTGAATTTTTTAATGATTTTATTTCGTTTAAATTTTTACCTAACCTCATTTTATTTGAACTTAATTTGCATTTTATTATATATTTAGAATAGTAATGATTTTTTAAGAAATTTAGTGTATCCTTTTTGCTTTGAGAAATGACAACACGCCAACATTATGAAATTTATTGCACTTTTCTGATTTAATAATGACTTCCTTGTCTCATAGAGCAGTGATTGACAATTTTTATTATGGAAAGTTACTGCGCATCACTTAGGTTAGTAATAGAATAGGCTCGTTTACGCCTTCACCAGAATAATTTGCGGTTCATATCAATATAGTATAGGTTCTGAAAGTTTATGAATCACTATCTTAAAGAGCATACATTGTCCTATTGCCTATTTTTTGTGTAAAAAAAAATAAATAATTGCAAAGTTAGTTTGTATATTTTTTCTCCGTTTATATGGCTAAAAAATGTTGTCAAAATTAATTTTAAACTTTTTTGTATTTACAATAAATTGATTATTGTTTAGTTGATAACTTTGCCACGTCAGATTTAAGTAATTATTGGATTAGTTTTATTACTGAAAATATTTTTGTAATAGATAAGTTTTAGTAACATTTTGAATATTTTTATGCTATTGTGTAAAATGAAACTATTGAAGCATGTCTGGTGAATGTCACGTGTTTTATTTCTATGTTCATTGGATATTTTAGTGTTTTTTTTAATAATTTAATTACAAAGTTGTCTGGCTTGGAATGGTCATTAAAACTCAAACTCATATGTTACATATATGATTAGTCACCAGCATACCAGTCTAACAATAATATTTACGTAGGTTTTGCATGTAGGTATTATATGCATATATTTTTATATGAAAGTTGATGTTGATAGTTTTAATGATTTCATAATAGCTAAGTCAGCGTTTCTTAAAAGTTTGCGTCCATTTAGGTGCATTTTTAGTATGTGCCTTATATTGAGCGAATTGTTTACCGAAACATTTGGATGTAATAAGTTGAAAGTAATTTCTGTTCTATAATACGGTGGAGGTTCTCAAAATTTGCCTAGCATGTACTGCCAGGGAAATAAATAGGTATACTGATTAGTTGTCTCGAGTAGCTTAGCTGCTTTGATTCGTCTGTTGTTTCGTGGGGACAAATTATGCCATGGGTATATCAAAATCCCCTTTTCACCTGAACCGTGGAAACCTAGTTTACCTAAACTCAAAGCTAGATACAGAAAATAATTTGTAAAAAATAATAAAAACAGGGCAGATTAGGATTGAAAATCAGGAAGCTACATTCAATAAATGCGATAAAAATAATAATGATTGTATATTGTTTTCTAATTTTACATCTAGCATTTTGCGCTTTCATATTTTTGGTAAATGCTATAAAATAGCTACTTTTAAAAGACTATTTATTATATGGACAACTTTAATAAAATATTTTTGTTACGTAGTCATCTTATTATTACACGCAATCAAGAAAAATGTGCGTCAACCGTCAACCAGATCGAAAAGAAAGAGAAAAAATATACTAACCTCAAAGTAGGATAGCGCCAAACTTACTCTAATATTTCTTCATAAATTGACCGTAATATCAATTTAAAGCATGTAGGGCCAATCCATCAGGAAAAAAAACAGGAAATTTAAGCAATATTTATTTAGTCACATTTTAAAAGAACATATGTGAACTTTAAATTAGTTGATATACACAAACCATAGTAAAGTTACAACTTTGAAAGTTGATTATGTATTTGTGTATTTTTGTGTAACATATTTTCAAATGTACAAAGTTATGCAAGAATTTTGCATAGAGTTGTTATTTTTTGCGTCTTAGTTGCATTTCATTTTTGAGGAATATTGTACTTATAAATATAGTGACGGCTTTTTAAGTTTTATAATATAAATATCCTCCATAATAAATACATAACATTAATATATATTGCAGTTATTCTAATAGTGTCTCACTTACTCCAACACCCTTTTGAGAAGGATAGGTGTTTTTTTCTTCAGAAAATGTCAATATTTTATACTGTGTATTTTTTTACTATCTATGTAAAAATGTGACATCTGTAAGATTTTCTTGAAAAAATAAATAAATGTTTAACATGGACAAAGTTGTTTACTTTTCGATGCAAATCTATGGCATGATAAAAAAAGGTGCCAATGTAAAAAAGACCATTGTTGGCAATTAATTGTTTAAGTGTTGAACGTCAATAAAAAAGAAAATAAAAAATATAGCACCAGTAAATGAAACTAATACCTTCATACCTAATTGCCTACCGCAGACAGCGTTTTAGACCATCAAATCACAATCTATAAGAAACATAATTTATCAACTTTACAAATAATTATTTTTTTCTAACCCGACTTTTGGAAGTCACGCTTAGAATTAAGTGAGTTAATTTTATTATTAATGTAAAGTCAGTAACCTATAAACTAAATCAGTTTTAAAAGTAGTTAATAATATTTACACTTATAATAAAAAAAATATCTCAACGGCCTTAGGCATAGTTTTGTTAGTATAAAACGAACCTAGAAACATGACTATGCAAAAGGCCATATCATTAAAACATTACTATACCCTATGACCGTCTACCAAGAAATAAGTTAAAGCTACAGTTGAAATTTCACAGGAACGGATTTTTGCTATGGCACTCTTTATCTTATCTTCGATGGCTATTTTTTTTATTATGGGTTATTTCCACCCGCTCCTCACATATACATACTCCATGATTTAGAAATAGCAAAATCCATCTCTTTGTAATATTTATCCATTCCATACTATTTATTATCCTTATTATTAAAAATCTACCCTTGGAAAGCTATTAACTATTAAAAGGCCTCTTCCAGAAGAGATTGTCTGTGGTCATAAAATCATGCTATTTCAACTACACGCAATATTTTCAAACAAAAACAGTGCATCACAAAATAAAACAAAACTTCCTTCTAAAGGATAAACTTGAAAAACAGAATTAATGTTTTTTGAAATACTTAGTTAAATTTGCTTCTTTATATAATCAACTATGCCTCTGCTTTTTTGTCGATTCTCGTATTTAGTCAATGAATGATTTTTCGTCTTTAAGTTCTATGGAAAAATACAGACTTTTCGAGATTCTTAACTTTTAGAAAACAATTAACCTTTTTCATTCTTAATTATAAGATAAAACAATATCCAATATTATTTTTCTTCTACATCTACAAAAAAGATAGTCACATCTACAACTTCTATATGAAGAAATGACAGGGTTGCATCTCCTCTTAATTATATGGTGTGAATAATAAGAGAAGCCCTTTTTTTCTCAATGAATTTTAGCCGATGTTAATTCTATTATAATTATTGTAAAAAGGGAGAGCAGCATAATGCTTGCTTTAATTTTGTCGAGGTTCAGTATTTTCTTCATCACGTTACAATGCATATTGCACTATTTATGTATGCCCGGTGCGTTGAAGCGTTCCTGCTTCAGGACATTCCGCACTCAAAATCGCTCAAGAACAACGCACCTGTTCGTATCGTAGACAAGCACCTATATTTTCCTCCGGGTTCGATTTGGGTGTGGGCGGACCGAAATGTATAGAAACCTGAAACGGCGTAGCGGACGACTCAATCCTGCACGGAGATCCCGGTTCCGTGCCCGGACAGAACGTTGATCCGCAGTGGTACGGATCGCATACACCCGCTCCATAAACTCCTCCCTGTGTAAGAAGAATATATAATAATATGTGACACTGGCTAAAAATTGTAAAAATCATTAATGACATCATTAACTGCCGTCCAAAAACATAATAGTAATAAGACCACTAAGTACACATTTCAATTAATGACTAAGTTAATAGCATTTTTTTTTATCATTTTAGTATCACTGGCAGTATTAATCCCACCTACGTCCAGGATGCTGATCGGCGGCCTGGGGCAGAGTTTATTTATTTAATTTACTTTTAATACTAGCATTTTTGGGGTTTTCAGGTTCCAACACCATAAAATGTCCATTAAATCCAAAAATCAGAAATAATATTATAGTAGTATAATAGTTTTCTACATAGCTATTTGCTCACATAGGGCTTGCAAATATGCCACAATTTAAGTAAAAAAAATATGACTAACTAATCAAACTTAAACAATTAATCCTCTCCCGCTCCTCGGAAAGCATAAATTTGTTCTCTACCAAATAATTCTATACCAAATTTTAACAACGTAAATTGAGAACAGCGTATGAAAGTTCTAAGTGAAAATTAAAAACTACCGAATACATTTCCACTATCTTCTTAGACTAGCACAAGCAAATTTGGTTTAGTTGAGTATGGCCCAAAATAATTGTATATGACCTAGGTCATGCAATTATTAAAAACAAAAACTATTGAAACCACACTCAAGTATTATTTGTAAATTAAAGGAATAATATATATGGATATTTATCAATCTAGACCAAAATAAGGAAATTACCAATTAATTTACATTCCCAATCAGGATAAAATATTATTTTCAGTTGGCATCAGTTATCAATACCTCGATAAAATTCTATGGAGAATAATGGCCGGAAGTAATATACAATTAATTATTTGCTTAACCGTAATTAACCTAGTGTAAATTCGTCTCTGAAATTTCTACCAACAATTACCCTGATCATGATTAAATTGCGCATAGTGGAAAGAGTAAACACAATAATTACATACTAAATAATAGTCTTCGGTTATAGTTAACACCAGCCTTGAATAGTTAAAAGATGGAACCAGAGTATGTAGATAACGAGATCCAGAAAAATTGGCAGTGTCCTGATCCTCAACAGTCGGACAAACAGAAGATGATAATGATGAAAATAATAATGATATTAAATTCTTACAGTGATAAATTCATCATTATCACAAGGTGCAGTGATATGGTCGTCGCACCGTTGTCTGCCGTAGCCAAATAGACCGTGACCAAAGTTACCATAGCCCCAATAAGGCATCTGTTGGCGAATGATACTCGAGGGGGGAAGGGCCGCATACTGCTGTGCCCACGGAGACCATCGGGTGAATTGACGCGAACTTGCCTGAAAATAAAGTTATCGCGTTAAAAATCGATCTAGGAAGATTCATTTTAATTACATTTAAAATGCTCAAAAAAAAACATTTTAACCCCAAAATCAAAGAGGCGTGATTTCCAATCCTATCAGGGTCTAGTTTTGCAATTTCTTTCATACTAAATTAATTTATGTATATCATCATTAACATCATGCAAATAAAGTGTATAACCAAAAATTTTCAGTAACAAGTTTCCTTCCATATCGCTCTCTCGCACCACCCTTGTTTAAAATATGGACATCTCAGATTAATAACAGAATAACTTATTCCAGGTGTTCCAGGTATTCCAGTGTAAAGTTTAGAATTTGGGTTCGATAACCTAAGATCATTGAAAGCCATGAATAATCGATAATTGAGCACTTGGTGTAAAAATAAAGATAATTTATATAACAAATATCGGACTCAAAACGCTTCCCTAAAACGTTGCAAATCTACATTCATCGATTCTAGAGGTCTGCTACGGAAAGCTCTTTAATGAAAAATAGTTGCATGTCTTACCAAATTTATATCAACTACCGGTGGGGCACCATCACCTGATCCGACTATTTCATCTTCCTCCATTTGAGACTCATCAGTAAATATCGGATCTGAAATTTTAATACATGTTCACAAATAATTCACCAAACATTTGCAATTCCTGGATCCTGTAAAATGACATTTGGAGAAAAGGCTGCAGCCACAAAATGGACTGACCGCGTGCAGAGAATGAATCAAGAACACCTTTCCATTTGGGTAAATAAGTCCCTATTATAGACTTTATAACCTAAAACCATTGGTTTTTTTTTCTTCTATGATATTTGTGTATTATGTTACCATTTTCAATAGGATCAGCATCAGGTTGTAGATTAACTGGTTCCGGAGCCCCGCCTGGCAATCCGGGCACGAAGGTTCCTTGCGGTCCATAAAATCCTGTACCAGCTCCACCATATTGCCCCGGACCATTGTCTGAAAGAAATTTTACATATTAATGGTTTTATTATATTAGGCTGTAAATGTTTTCCAGTCTTCCAAATACTTTTACATTACTATTATTTCCCATCGTTAATCATTTACGATGAATCTAACCTCGGTCAGTGATTTCCATGGCAGCCGAGCTCTTGCCAGATATACTGTGTATAAAATTATATACACAATTAATGGTATAATATTACAATTTAAGTATTTGCAAATGAACTATGTGGCTGTTGAAATCGAATGTTCAATTAAGAAAAGTAATATTATCTAAGTTCAGGGCGATATGACCGATTTCATGTGATCAACCACTAAATTTAATAAGTATGTTTTTATAGGTTGATTAAGGAAACAATTCCATAATTAAGTAAATTTAAGTGCGTTTAAAAATATTTAACATTCATTATTGCAATATATATTTTATAATGATCCAAAATGAACCTCCAATTTTCCACTTTCAGCCTAGATAATCCATTGTTTCTATTGGGAAATACATTTAAAGAAATTCTTTTGTCTTATAAATTCTTTGTTTGCACAGATTAGACTGCCCTGACTGCCATTACCTCGTATGTCCAATACCTGCGATATCGATTGTCACGATACTCTAAAACTTGGTGGTTTTCAAAAAACATGCGCTAAACGGCAACGTTTAGCGCATGTTTTTTGCGTTGCAGAAAAAATTGTAACTATCTAATTGTTAAGTAAAAAACTATTTAGTTTTATAGATTGGTAATAAATCATTGCTTATATCCACGTATGTTTTTTAACATGTAATTTGTAAAACTGTTGATTTCTCCGATAAATAAATAAATTAACACTCTTCTTATTCTTCTATTTCTTTGTCCACCTCATCCTGGTTTCTTTTCTTTGTCTATAGAGTAATATAAATGGAATAATTGTATAACCAGTTCGAAGTTTACTATTTGAGTTACTTTGTTTTAGTTTCTATTTTAGAAATCTAAAACTTTTTGGGTTATCTGGAAGTTATGGTTAAGCTTTGATAAGCTAGCTTCCTGTAAACTTTTTAATATATTGTATTTATTTAAAAAAAAAATCCTTTATACAATGGATATCTTGGAACACTCAGTATTTTGAAACTCGGGTAAATAGTTATTGTTTTACATGGATAGTAAGTACATAATATGTTCTCACACTGAGACCCAACCGGTTTCTGCCCGTCAGCTCGCGGTCCAATTCGGAAGGACGCAGCATCACAGGGCTCGTAAGCCACGGCGCAGGCTGCGGGCGCGCGCTGCACGCACACCCTGTAGTCTTGGTCGGAGAGGTGGCGACCATTCTCAGCGAAATTCATTGTCTCAAATGTTCCTGGAAAAAGACATTTTAGCTTATGGTTATCATAGATTTCCAATACATATATCTACATTAGTTCACATATTAGGATTATTGGATATTGATCGCGTGCCGGCACGCTAAACACAATTTACACAAGCGCTTTAATAAAAATTGTATTTTTTATACAATTTCTTACACCTAATAGGGAACATAAATACCCCCTTAAGTCTTCCGGATGGGTATTGGGACGCTCTGTATGTAGGTATATGTCTTAATCTCCCTAAAGATAGTTAATTTTTAATGATTACATAATGTCGTGCAAAATATTTTGCTCATAAAATGATTACGGATCGTTGCGGAAAACCTATTTTTGTTGAAAAAAACACAAAAACCTACCGCTCCAAGATGTGAAGTACTGCAGGCATCCGGGTGGTGCCTTCTGCGCCAGCGGCAGCTGCGTAACTCTGATCTGAAACAGGCGCGAAACCCCGCTGCCAAGTTGTCTCCCGGAGCGATTCCACTTCTGATTCTTCTTCCTGATATTTTTATTCGCCATCGGCTTTCTGCTACTGGTGTTCGTCCATCCAGGGCGAATTTTGTCTTTGTTGGGATGATTTTGTTGACCGATCGGTTTGTTCCTGCGCTTTGTGTCATTTGGGGGAACCCTATTTTTGCCATTAGGTTTGGTTTTGTTATTCTTTTTAAAATTCTGGTTTTTCTTTTTGACAGGGTCATCACTTTTGCCATTTGGATTAAACTTGGAGTTTTTTTTATTTACAATAACATTATTTTGGCCATTCCTTTTATTCTGCAGATTATTTTTCTTATTTTTATTAAGAACTTGTGCATTATTTTTCTTTGGGGGAACGGTCTTTTTATTATATGGTCCTTTCACTGGAGGTTTTTTGTTTCCAATTGTATTAGGGTTAATTTTTTTCAAGTGATTTTTATTGACAGGTCCGTTCTTTTTCATTGCAACATTTTTATTGTTGTTTTTAATATGGTTGGGTGCCTTCTTGAGATTACCCTGCAGAGTCTTGTTACTGTTCTTGACTGGTCCTGTTGCGCTAACTGGTTTCTTGACTAGACCACCCCCCGGGCGGCGCGTGTGCACTGTTATATGCCAGACTGTTTCGGGGCCACCATCCATGTCATAATAAACTGTAAAACAATTCAGTTACCCTCATTATAAGACAATGCACCTGTTGCTAAAAATCCTATTAAATTTACCACCTACATATGTATGCATATAAACCTTCAACCATAAATTACGAATTGGAATATATTAAATTCTTATTTCTTCACATATATTTCTAGATGTCAACGATCTTTTAAAGGGTTTAAAGTTATGATGAAAAATTCAAAATTGATGTTAGAGTGAGATTTAATAACGCTGTGACTTTGAAAACAATAACTTTAACAATAACTTTGAAATAAAATTTATATTTGTATATTCCCAAATAAATAATGAACTATTACTAACATTTATGTTACTTTTTTATTATTATTATTTTAAAAAGTATAGCCTAAGTCATATACAATTATTTTGGGCCCCATTCAATTAGACTAAATGTGCCTGTCCTAGAGTTAGGGGAGATGGTGGTAATGAAGTGTTAAAAATTGTATCACCGTCTGCGGATTCGAACCCGAGACCTTTGAGTCAGTAGTACAACGCTTAACCACTAGACTACCATAACCAATGTGATACAAAACCCAACCATTATTCACACTAAATTATATAAAGAACACTACTCGAAACAGCAGTTAAGGAAGTGCATTGAAAAAGAATGCTTACTATGTTGACCGTGGTTTTGACCGCACAGTTTAAAGTTGGTGTAATTTTTGTCGCCCGAGAGCTCAAACATGTCTCCGTCGCATGCTCCAGTACTTCGGTTCGGCTGGCCCTGGAAAAGACAGTGAACGTAATTAATCCAAGAGACTAAAATAACATATAATTAGGAATATGCTAAGATTGTGTTAAGCTGGTCTCAGACATGTGCGAGAAAATTATGTATGGGAAGCCATTTGTAAATATAATTTGTACACATATTTTGACTTTTCTTTGATATTTCATTTAAGAAAAGACGAAATATGTATGCAAATATTTACAAACGGCTGTCACATAGCATTTGTGCGTCTTTGCAAATATTTGCGCACATATCTGGGATCAACTTAATGAATTTCCAACGCTCAACATTGAATTACCGAGCAGCTTCCAAAAGTACTTTTTTGTGTGAACTTCATAAAAGTAATTTGGTATCTAGTTTCTCCATCATTCATTTGTTCATGTGACCTTACACTATTTGGCGACTAATAAGTACTGGTGACGCAGTGGTGTAAGTATATAAGGTCGCGGGTTCGAATCCCCAGTAGGTCAATTCCGGCCAGGATCGACTGAGTACAGATACAGACTTGCGAGATTTGTTTGCTTGTAATGAACGGCCTCGGCCAATAAATAGTCTTGAGACAAGGTGTATAATAACGAATATGTCATAGACAATGATTATATATCGTTTTACCGTGCAAAGCCTGTATTTTCCATGTTCCTCTTTTTTTATAAATGAACTTACAGGAATCTACAAAAGAGCAACCTAGCCTAGCTAGTTGGAAATAAATGCTTACAATATTGAAATGTACGAAGTCCAGCCTCAGCTGCGAGATGCCCTGGTGCATCTTGGCGACTGTGATGACGCAGTCTTCGCCCCCCTCCCAGAAGGCGGGGAAGTCCGGCGACAGGATGTAAGTGAGGTTCTTGGACACGTGACCGCCACACGTTGCTGTAACTGCAGACAAACCGGTGTATATGTAGGTGCCGTGATTATATGTTATTTATTTATTTACATGGAATGCACTAGTTTACACAATAAATACATCAACCGTACATTATTGTCATTGGTAATCACGTGCAATGGATTAGTTTTGTGCGTCACCTTAATAGCACAATGTGCTACGACAACTAATGGATGTGTAATAGCACTAATATATATACCGGGATTTATTACTAAATCCAGAAACCGCAAGGGAATCGCAGAATGACTCAGAAATTTACATTATTAAATTTATTTTATTAAAATTACAAACGTTGTCAAATGTTTTCTGTCATGAAAAATGACAGTCGAACACTATTTATGTACAAATTTTTCTATCTCTACGATAAGCTGGCATACTATAAAAAGTCTAGCTTTCGACACTGCTACCACCAGCTAAAGCAAAAATCTAACATGATGTCGATAGATCTTGCTACAGCCATTGCAATTCACATTTTGTCATTTCCGTTATTTTCGAACTATATTTATCTTTTAAGAGCCATAACGCACTCGAATTGCATTTTATGCATGTTTTTGAGGTCTACTGCCAAGATAGTTTTTCATACCAGGCATATATAAAAAATATAATTATATAAACTGAACATTTTTCTAGAAAACCTTAAAGCTGGTTTTTTAAATAAATAATCCTATGTTTACATAAAAAAAAAATGAAATTAGTAAGTTTTATTTTTTAAAACTCCCATAAACCAAACTACATATGTGACGTAAGCCTAATTTATACATAGAAATGTCCGCAATAAAATTCTACAGAAAACCTTAAACTTAGATTTTTTTTTAATTGCCTTATATTTTTAATATAAATAAAAAACTGTCAAATGTTTATTCTTTGATGTTGTCGACGGATGCTCGAAGTTCACCTGGCCGACACCATTTGCAAAGGCCGAACCTCAAGGTCACCTCACGATATACTGGCTCTTAAGTTAGCATTGTTTTATTATATTTTTGTTTTCGCATGTTCCCCCCCCCCCCCCCTACCCTTTTCCCTAGTCCTTTCTCCTTTCCCATATTCATTTGAAAGGGTTGTGATGAAAATCAGCGCTTTGCACGAGTATGGGGCCGTCATAATATAATCATCTTATCGGCATAATATAATGCCCCATTACAAAGTTTATATCGTTGTTTAATGCATGTTTTTTTTTTCTTCTTTGCTAAAAAAGATACCCATATTTCACCTAAAAATAACACCGCCCTACATAAATACATATGAATAGGCAATGCGAACGCTTATTTGCGATGCTTTTAATTTACATTTGTCATTACAAGCTTAGAAGACAAAATTACGATTTATTAAATAAGAGCAATTAAGCTTGGTTTTAGTTAGGTTTTATTTATTATAGGTACTTAGTTTAGTTTTACTTTTAGGTAGGTAAAAAAATAAGATCTCGTTAAATTAGACTCTGCCTCCCCTCTAATTTCACATATGCTACAAAAAAAGATGGTAAAAGAGCATAGATGGCGTTGGCATAACCCATTTATTGATACATAAAAAATGTAATAGTACAAAAAGGGAAAATTATATGTGCCTACTCAAAAATATCTCCTTAAATTACGCAGGAAAGAGGTTATAAAATCGGAAGAGTTGTTCCCACAGTACGAGAGCTGTATTTCTATGGCTGTGACCTAAGACCTCGACCTTCTCGTACGAGAGTGGGCTACTCTCGAAACCTCGTTTCTGCGACAGGTCACCATCGCCTGGTTTCCGAGCGAATCTGCAGCCGGCATTGCTCGGTTGCGCTAGTCGTGCGCGTTATAAGGCGACACCGTTTAAATCACCCTATTATTCTAGCGCAGCGAATAGCCGCGTTACTAAAGCTGGCTAATAGCGGTGACGGAATCAGTGTTTTGTTATTTATTTCAGAGTCGCTTCGCTTGTTCAGTAACACGGAAATCTCGACGAGTTCGGCTACAAATCACACAGTTATTTTGATCTAAACATCTGTTTTATATAATTAATTTAATAAACGCAACGATGTGTAGAGTCCTCAGTGCATATAATGATAAATTCAACGCAGTTGATATATTCTAAAAGAATAAGGGGTTATTTATTCATGAAATTCGTAACATAACACACTAAACACACAAACGTGTCCATGCCACAAATGGCACCACGCACTTTAGAAGTACTTCGCGGTAAATACCACTCACTTTACGCACAATTTGATGTTTTCAACCATATTCATATTTGGTACATTTTACTGGCCATGTAATTGTAATATTAGAGAATTATCTTCTTGTATCGCTGTTTTGTATATTTATAAATAAATATATATTCAATAGAAATGTTGTTTAGAGTTAATTTATTCGTCAACATCTGTTTATTAGGTTTAAAATTGTCTTCCTCCTCACTAACTTTCATTAATGAAGTCTGTAAGTAAGAAACGGCTGTGTTTTATTACAATATTGAAGAAAAATTAAAGCCTTTTTTTAAACTAAAATATATCTCAACAAAAATAACTATAACGTTACAAAAGAATCCTGTCCTGGGTCTTATAACAGTGCATTTTTAACTCTCGCCTGTCATTAATTTAAAATATGTTCAAAAAAATTATGTATCTACCAGGATGAAATGAAAAAAAATATTATATTAAACCGTAAAATAAAAAAATATGGTTAAATGTTATTGTAAACTACTTTTGCGCTTCTAAACTTCTCTTTTCCGTTCTCCTAAATGATACGCACACGAGCGCTTTAATTTGTAATATTTTTATCATCATCATTAAAACGAATGAGCCATATCATCTTCTTAATTTATCATCATCGGTACAAACCTTTGATCGAATAGGCACAGGCAAAATAAAACAGGCCAAGCAAATGTAGAGCACTTGACGGATCCGCTTTCAATCTTGGCCATGGCGTGATGATAAATAATGCAAAAAAGATAGCAGTGCCGTGGCAACAGGAAAACTAGTACTTACTGGGTACGGACTGCTGGGTTACAGACTCACCTTCACCCAAACCTCAGCGATGTAACTGGCCTACATTTTTTTTATTTCGATTCAATACTACCAATACGAATTTCGTCGAAAGAGTAATTAACTCCTCGCTGTAGGAACTCGCCATAAAAGGTTTTTTTTTTTACCCCAAATCGGTCGAATGCATGATTCACCCAATTCTAAATATGTGAGTGCGCGTTCGACTGTACCTTTACCACCAGAACCACCCCTTCCGTACCCCTCCTCTACACAGATAGGAAATAAATATATCTATTGTTTATTTATGCCAGGGAGTGAAAGAGAAACAACGAGTTATTTACTCTGTGGAACAAACAGGCGAGAGTTTAATTAAATATCTTTTTATAAAACTCAGCGCTGGTTTGGTTTAACCATTATGGTTTACCTAACGTTTTCTTCGTTTTGGCATCCAACGCTTTTCAACAATTATTAAGAACTTATCCATTATTTTTAAAAATAAAATCGTTCATTTTGTCAGATATTTGCCGCTGTTTTTCATCAAATATTAAGTAAAATACTTTTACATTCAATTGTATTATCTACGCTTATTACTTATTGCTTTTTTTTTCATGTTTCATAAAGAAATGATATAAATGTTCAATTATGAAATTTCAGCTTAACTCGCAATTATAACGTTATCACATAATTACGTTATAATAACGTGATAAAAATTGATGTTGACCTAAATGTGAGCAACTCTCTTAGCAACGATCAAATGTTCAAAAATTGAAAGATTTTCAGAATGGTTCAAGAGAAGACAACTTCGCTTTTTAAGAAGACAACTTTTTGGGATGTTGGTTGAGACTTCCGAGAGAATATGTTATTTCATTTTTCATTATTAGGGAAAATTGAGAAAAGTGCAAAACTCAAAATGGCATTCCTAAAACGGCATGCTCTTCTCTGTCTTGCATGTGCTTTTAAATAATTCTGTCTCATCAAACACTTCAACACTCTGTACCATTGTTGGTTAATTATGAAAAACAGAACTAACTTATGTCTAAAAACTTACTCGAATTTGCATCTTTATATAATAAAAAATGATTTTGTAGTTTTATTTTCTCGATTCTTGTATTCGGACAATAAGTATTTCACGTATTTCTTGTGCTTATTTTTAAACGACTTCAGAAAAAGAAACAGTGTCACTTGAGCGATTTCGAATATGTACCTATAACTTTTTTCGTATGTTTTCTCAGGACTGATACCATTTTAGTAACAAAACAATCAGAAACAAACTTGTGCAATGCAGAAATGTTTACTCACAAGCACAGCACACTCCGAAGCCGTGCGCGCAGTCCCCGCTGGCCTTCCCTCCGCGCTGGTGGCAGTCGTACGGGTTGAGGCATACTCCCGACCTGGCCAGGGGCCCGTCAGTCCTGCACTCGCGCTCGCCGCCCACCGGGAAGAAGTTCAGCACCTTGCCAAGCGAGAGCAGGGGAAAGCCACCGACTATGACGAAAAACGCATACAATATTACGCTCTTGAGCGTGTCTATGCGAAGCGGATCGATAAAATTAAGTTAAGTTAAGATCAAGTTATATTTACAACTAATTTTTTGTTTTTGTTATTAAAAATGTTATTATTTCTACCAAGAAAAATTGTAACCATCTAATTGTTAAGTAGAAATCTGTTTTAGTTTTATATATTGGTAACCATTTTACTACATCCATGTATGTTTTTAACTTGAAATTTGTAAAACTGTTGATTTCTCAAATAAATAAATAAAAAGATTTCGTCTAGAGCGATTCCTGGGGGTAGAATAAACTCATGCTTACCGTAAAAATGCACTGTCATCGGAACTGATCCAACATGTCAAATTTCAACTCCGTACGATGAGAGGAAGTGCTTCTAATTCAGCTTGCAAGATTTGACCTAAACCTAAATACTAACATTGCAAGCTAAATAAAAGCTTGTAAATGAAACAAGGAATTTTTAGTACCTCATCCCTAGCTGATATTTTAATCTCCATAGGTATTATATTATCCTGATCTTTTCCCGTCAGCATCTGTATCAGGGATGTTAGGTTATAGTAAGTACACTGTAGTTTAGAAGAAATGTCCATAGTCAATATATGCATATTTGTACTTTTTTATGCTTATTCAATCCGAAAAAAATACGATTTCTTTTACACCTTTGTGATATCAGCGTGCATTATTTATGTTATTTTTCGCCGATGATCTTTATTTTTAATTTTTTGAGCTTACTATGCCATTTTTTAAAATTAATTATTCTTTGTTTATTTGTTATTGTTGTTTTTCTTTTTTTAAGCAAAATGAACAGGGGTAAATTTTTATTAAATAAATAAATATGATATGCTTATTTCTTTATTTTATTGGACTGTTTTAATGATTACTCATTTACACTGAAAAGAGTTCGGGCCCTGATACAATACAGTTACAACTTAAACTTAACCTATTCTGCATAGTTTCTCTTTTAACATTTGTTTTTGTGTTTTTTTAGCATTTTTTTTTATTATGAGTGCCTGGTGGAATAGGAATGTTTTTTCTTTTTATATTTTATTAATGTTAGATTGAAAACGATGTTATGTGTTATTTTTTATATTTGGTTATTCAGGGTTATTTAAAACAGTAATGTTCGCTACCCTCACAACTAAACTTAAACGTCTGTTTTAATGAAAGCAGCGTGTTTATAATGAAACTACATTTGTTTGATTGTTTTGTTATTTACCTATTAATTTTAAAAATAAAATGTAACATTTCAAGCATTTTCTATTTACCAGTTATTTTGCAATTTCCTACCATTTTGCTAACTAACATTCGATGGGCATTCCTCTTAAAATCTCTTTTTCACCAGTTACGATATACAGTTTTAATAGATTAGTTTTGCATCAAGCAGTTCCTTTGTTTACCTACTCCTGACTCTCGAATCTCCATTTTTTTACCAGTAAAAACCACGTCTAGACGTCGCACTGCCGACCCTAGGGATTCAGGGTTCAGTCGCGAGGTTCCAGTTCTGCTGGATTGTTATTTAAATCTCGTTACGTCAGAGTTTTTTCAAAAAAATACTAACAATGTTAATGTTAATCGTAAGTAGGGTGTAGTTTATCACTCGATTTAGAATTAGAATGTTAAAAAAAAATAAAAACTAATTAAATAACCCAAAAAAGAATTTGTTTTTGTAATTATCGGTTAAAGAGAAACCATAAAGACGTGTCATACAAATTAATTGTATTGGCTTGATTGCCTATTGAAATATTAAATTAAAAATAAACTAACCTCTTCCGCTCCGAGTTCTGTAGGTCAACGTATGATTATCGGCGCTCATCTCCGAATCGCTCGAAGCGCAATTGCGGCAGTCGAGTCGAGTGCAGTTTGGCGCCAAAACGAACGCGACGAAAGACGCCGCGCGCAGCCACGTCCTGACCGCTCGCGCGCCAAATTCAAATTTGACGTTCGAGTGTTCCTTTCGCGCGCATATTTCTGGAGGGCGATTTTCGTTTGTCGTAAATTGGGCGCACATGCCAGGACTATTTCTATGCTGTCAGATTGGTTTTTTCATAAGAATCTGCAGGTAAATTTATTACCACACAAATAAATAATAACTATATTTTAATACACTGTATTTCCCAAATATTCACGTTGAAAACAAATTAAAAAATCTGCGCGTTGTCATATAAAAAGGCCCCACTATGAACACATATGGTTGACAGAAATCAGTTTTATTTATATTTTTTCTGTGATATGTAAATATACTAATTTTCGAACTATAAATAAAGTTTTTTTTTGTTAGTTACCTATATATTTCAAATATATATGTTAGTGGTTTATCCAGAAGGCCTTATAAATTGTGCCGTACTCAAAATATATTAAAAGGCTTCACTGGTTCGTAATAATTCTCAAATCCAGTAACGGCATTGATTATATAGAATCAAAATTAAATAATTAACTTCTTCGCGGTTTGTGTGCCAGGCGTTGGCGCTTCCGTCCGCGCCATATCACTTGACTGGCCGAGTCAAGACTGCGGAGCTGTCTACCACCGCCTACCGCCATGCCCAGCTGAGGCCGAGGCTTCAATTATTTATCCGCGCGTTGCCTTCATTCCGTTCGCGGGTCGAGAATCGCGGCGAAGTGGTCGTCAGCAAAAACATTCTAACTAAATTACGCTGCGTGTAAATTAAATACGACTTTCAAGATCATTATCAATTTCAACTACGAGCAAATGCAATCGCAAACGGCTACGATATCGACATTAATTTCTGCGCTACTTACGACTCAACACATTTACAATTTCTACAGAAAGTTATATGTACTAGTGGTCATTAATTATACAATTTTACTATATATAGACCAGTCTTTGTTTAGCTGTTGAAGAACGGGCCACGGAGCTCCGAAACGTCCAGCAGATACTCACCCAATCTCTATCCTCTTCTACTTTTTTTCTCCATCTGTTGACTAACAATAATAAGTGTTTAAACAACCGAAAAATCTTTTAAAGTATTAAATATATATATAGTAAAATTGTATAATTGAGTTGTAACGTTATATGACTTATATTTGATGATTGTTTTTTATTAGCGGCAATTATATAAATAATACGCACACAAATCATGTGCTTTAATTTTACACTTTTACATTTCCATTAATTTATTTTTTTCATCAACTTCATACATAAATCACCCATAAAATCATCTCATTTCACCATCATCCTTCATCGTAATCACAAATTCATTATTTTTAATATTTTTTGTTAAAATATCATCCTTTCCTTATTTCATCTAATTAGATGGTTACATAATATTTGACAATATTTTACACTAAAGAGTTAAAAATGCATTTTTATAAAACTCAGCGCTGGGTTTAAACCGACATCCTGCGCTCTCAAGTACAGGACCTCTTTAGAACCTTTATAAATATTATGCTATCCAGCACTTTATCAAATAATTAAAAACTTATTAAAAAATTTTCAATATTGTCAAAGATTGTGTCATTTATCTTTTCAGGCAATTGCCGCTATTAAGAAACAATCATCAAATATAAGTTATATAAATATGTATAATTGTATAATTGAGTTGTAAAGTTATTTGACTTATATTTGATGATTTTTTTTTTAATAGCGGCAAAACACATGAAAAGATAAATTACACAAAATTATAGTAATATTGTATAATGAATTGCTTAAATACCGTGTTTATATAAAAGTCTGACAGTATTGACATTTGGAAAATTCGAATGTTTTTTAATATTTTTACAGATTTAAACTTTTCAAACAAATTATATAGCCAGAATGTTCAAAGAAAAATTAATACCGAACGCACAGATAGTTTATATACATTAAAATATTAAAAAATACACATAATAAAATATAAAAATGTCTACACATGTTTTAAATATAAATTAAGTAATATTTTTGTTCTAATATTGTAGTTATAAATATACGAAAATGTTATTTATGTTAAGTAAATAATAAAGTCATTTCAATGCGATAATTATTATTTTTCTT
Source organism: Neomicropteryx cornuta (assembly GCA_020383195.1). NCBI lineage: Eukaryota > Metazoa > Arthropoda > Insecta > Lepidoptera > Micropterigidae > Neomicropteryx > Neomicropteryx cornuta. Next base: position 2,637,269 of record JAHKQU010000030.1, read on the forward strand.
TGAGGTTATATTGTTAATCTAAACAATGTAATCAAAAGATTTTAATTGAAGCAAAATTGTCATGAAAAATAACACAGTCATTAGCATATTTATCAAAAGAACGACACATTCTATTTTTTTTTTTTATTGAGATATCAAGTTGGCCGATGAGTACAAGTTTATAACCTTCCTAACTAGGTAAGAGTTACCTGTTCTAAGGAAGGTTATATATGAACAGAGAGCGGCCTAAGAAGAAGGGGTAACTCCTTACTCCTTCTCTGCGGTTTTAAGAGGGATGCTATTGGTCGACAGATAATATTGATTTATCGGTTGATAAGATCGATTTACACCAATTTTATTACAAAAATAATAAATTTGGTGATAACATAATTTCTTACTCTTAATAGGGAACTTAAACACCCCCTGAAGTTTGTGGGATTGACCTTGGGCAATCCTGTATATATATAAATATATAAATTTAATTTGTTATTTTAGGTAAGGTTCATTGCTACATACACAGATCATTGCTTATTAACGGGCGTGAGATTCAATTACAGAATGAGGTACCCAATTTAAGTTTTGTGAATTGTGATAATGTTCAATAATTTCATAAGTAATTTGAGTATCGAGAACTGTGATCAATAAGGAACACCAGTTGTTAAAGCGAGTTATGAGGTCATTTCGCCACACTTTTCTCGTAACTTTGGCCCAGCCAAACCAGAACTTTTGCGGGCCTCACCTTAAGTACTCCTTACTTAAGGTGAGGCCCGCAAGACTGGCGCAACGGGTTGAACAAGCAGAAGCGGATGCACTCGGTTAGATGTGTGAACTGCGCTCATGTCCTGAGGGTTCAGCTCCAAATATTATTTATAAAAATAAAGTTATCGAGTCTTAACTCTTATCGCTTATTTACTAAAGAAAATTTTAAAATTTAAAACCCCATTTATATGCCCCTATTAACCTCCCCTCCCCCCTCCCGGAAAGAATTTGTCCAGATCCGCCCCTGGACGCATGTAGGCAATGTACTCATCGGCCAAAGTCGTTGCGCGAGCTGTCACGTTGATTTCCTTCTTGTAAAAATAAATATGCGCGCGGAAACATTGTATATGCCAGTAATGGGGTGATAATTTGTGAAATTTTATGACAGTTCTTAAATAGACAAGATAAATTGTTGCGCAAGAGCAGTCGAATTATTAAAAACATGTCCGCGGAGATTTATACATATATTCGTTTGTTCGCCCAATAGGATTAAAAATCTGCTTTCTTTTGCACCTCTGTGAGATCAGATTGAATTATTTGTTTATTATTGTTGGCCTGGAGGCGTTATTTTTAATTAAAGACTACACTGTATTTTTTATTGATTAGATTTGGTCATTTTTTGGTTTTTAATGTTGTTTTTTTTTCTTTTAGTATTATATTTTTTATGAATTAAATGTATATATGGGAAAACGTGTTAAATAAATAAAAATGACAGCTGTGTAGAAACGGTCACGCATATATATAACCACGCCTCTTGACGTGAGAACAAATTCCAAACTCTCGTCGCAACATATAAAAAAGAAATATTGTAATTATGTTTCCAGTGCCCTACATTTCGTGTGACAACAGGGTATATTGGACCTCCTGCAGCGGCAGCCGCTAATAAAAGTATTCTCCTGAAATTATCTTCATTTCTTCGGCCCAGATTTTGAATGTTATGAAGTTGGAAACCAGTGTCGACAGCGGCTGTGATTTCGTCCAAAGAGCACGGACGGGTACCGTTTCCAACAACAAAACTCATAATGTCACGTGTTTATGGAGAACTGTGCTGATTTTCACTGCCGACATTGCAAAACTCTCACTAATTTACGATGCCTGTTGCACATCATTGTAACGGGCATACTGGTGTGGCTAAAGCTCCAACTAAATATGATCATTAAGTTTTGAAATGGAGAATAATTTATTCGAGACACATAAATTCAAATTCTTAGTCCACAAAAACGCAAGTTTTTACAATGAGTACAAGTCTATAACCTTCCTAACTAGGTAAGAGTTACCTGTTCTAAGGAAGGTTATATATGAAGTGTTACAGTGCATAAAAGACCAGCGCAAAACCCTGTGAAAAATATAAAATTAACTAAGGCACAAATATACACACCCACACACATGAATACAATTTAAGAACATTTACTCAAGAACACTTAATATATGAAAAAATAAAAGGAATGAATGAAACAATTAAAAAAATAACAAATAAATGAAATGAATAAACAATTATTAAATATATAGGTAAATAAATATTCGATATCAATAAATAAATATTCAAGTTGTGTTTGTCCTGTATATTTTATTTTATTTTTTTTAAATGGAATTGCTACCCGTTAACCGACAAATGGTGAGGAGATTTTGATTTAAGTTTAAATGGTAAATCTCACCATCGTGATAGATTCTTAGAGTTCGTAAGGAAAAAGTTTCATAGATAATAAGATATATATCGATGGGCAAAATCGATAATGAGGGTTTTTTTCAAAAAAGTGACATTTTACTATAACTTTCTTAGTATATGAGATATCGAATTCATTTGAATTTTAGATTATTTCTTAGATAAAGGCCTAAAACTTATCTAAGTAAACTTTTTGACCAACCACCAACCATTGGTCCTAGGGGGTGGGAAAAATTGGTTTTACAAAATTCAAAAAATTATAACTCTCTTAATTAAATAATTAGTAAATTCGTTTGTTTCGAAAAAACGGAGACAACACAAAGTTAAAATTTTTACTCTAGAAAGATGTTTTTGATGAAATCAGGGTTTATTACCAATTGAGTTTTGAATACTGGCATAAAAGGAACCGCGACACTTAAAACTTAATTTTCAAGAGTTTGTCGAACTTGCATACAATTTATTACGTAAAAAAAATGGGTCTGCGTTGGACCAGAAAAAATGTTAATATCTGAAACTGATAAAAAAGAGTTACAACTCGTTACAATAGAATGAAATTCCCTAGTGGCCTGGGATCTATAAAATAGATATAGAGATATTTTTATCCTGAGTACAGTAAACCTCCAACTTGGCTTTTGATATGGTTCAATATAGCCTAACCTAACCTACAAAAGAATCAGAAGAAAGACATTAAGTACAGCTAAAGGAATCTGGAAAAATACAGATTCGTAAGTTTCTAGTCGGCAACAATTTCAAGAGCTTTTAAAACAGCAAAAGACTCACTGCCATTTTCACCAAACCTCACTTAGGGCTAAGAGTCCCATAAATTGAGATACGTCAAACGTTTGCCCCAGAATAACCTATGCTTAAGAGTTCCTTAGTTAGGGAAGACCTAAGATGGGATTGGTGAAAACGGCCTTCAGTAGAGTAAATCGATGCGAGATAAGACATACGGAACATATACAATTGATTGAAGTTCTCCAAATACACTCCTACTCCAACGTACGGATGTCATATACGGATTCAGATTCATTCAATTGCCAAATTGTTCTTTGCAAAAAATTTAGTTGAACAACAGAGCTTCCAATTAAACATAGTCATCTTTTCAAATCAATTGTTAGCTTGATTTCCAAAAACATCATAATATTAAGTTAATAGATACGTGTGGATATTTTATGCAAACACTTTTAAAACTAATGAAGTTTTATGGTTGCGTTTATAAATTATATGTAGGTGTTTTATAATATCTCAGCTTACGGTTCAATTTTGGTACCTAACCATCATAAAGGCAATTTCGTAAAGCCATAACTACGTAATGCATGCAGGCAGACCGGTATTAGCAATATCAGAAAAGTACTATAAAAAAAGGTAGTTTATTACAGTGACAAAAATCTGGCACACTGCCATGTGAAGTCGGTTGTGACGTTGGTACAGGTGGCTTTACTCAAAAAGTTTGAAATAGGCAAATTGTGTTGGCTTTTACAGACTCCATGACTTTTTAATTTTACTCAATATGCTATACTAACTCACCTGAACAACGCTTTAAATCGCTTTAAATCAGCAGCAACTTGCAACCCGTTATACAAATAAATTGTAATCCATTAATATTTTTAAAATCTTAACAGGTAGGCACCGGCATGTAAACATGCCATTATTCACCGGCATTTTTACATGCCGGTGAATAATCGGTATGCAAAGTTCTAGCTCTAGCTCTAGACTCCACTCGATGTGGTTTCTTTCGTTATATTTGTACCTAATTATAACAAAAATGTTTACTGGCACACAGCTTAAATTTAAAGACTAATTGCCAATATTGACATGAAGTTGAAGAAGAAAAAGAGAATTGACATTTGCTAAGATTGAAATTTGCTTTGATGTTTCGGTGTTTTTTCCTAGCAATTCTTTAAATGTTATTAATCTAAAAGTGAATGGTTTGTGGCCGTGTATAGATAGCTATCTGAACTATGAATGATTACGTTAAAATTCGGATATTCTAACAATGTTTGAAAATGACGAATTTGACGAGGTTTGTTACTTTTTTCCTTTATGTTTTGTGGGTACCTACCAGGCTAAACCACAATTTTCTTCCTGATGTCTATACCAGAGTAAATGAACTTGTTTGAAAATTTTAGTATTAGTATTTCATTTTCAAAATAAATAAATTTACTTGTGTATTTCTTTGTTTTCTTATTTTATATAAAATACATCGTTTTTCGCAGATTCTTTCAGGTTTCCCATGCGCAGAATTTGAAACGAAGAATGCCAGCAATGATACTCTGGCCAATATAAGTCTTGATAAATCTATGGGACCGTCCAGGACCAACGAAATCAAAACTCCGCTTAGATCGCTTCCTTTCAGTTTGAATACGACTGATCTAATGAATACACCTCGTAGAGTTAATATACATCATGATTCCAACCCAAATCGTAAACGCAAATTTCCCGGCCCAGCTGGTCTATTATCAGGGCTCAAACAAAAATCTCCTGTAAACGGCCAACAAATTCAAGCATCACAGGTACCAATTTAATAAATACGTGTACTCATACTTAATTTATTTTTAAGGAATCATACAGCATAGTAAAAGCAAATAGTTAAACCTTTATAAGTGATTACACAAAAACAATAAGAATGATAAAAGGACGTATTATTTATTACTGGCCAGTTAAAATTAATGCAAACTAATCTGTGAAAACTCTTAAATACAAAAATTATAAAAATATTTTAGTAATCCGAATTTTTCAAATAAAATCAAGTTATATGATAATGTTTTCGCCATTGTTGATTGTAGGAGTTTACTTCAACACAGAATAATCCACTTGATGACTCTTTGTGGAGTGCAATGAAAGAGGATCTCAAAATATCATTAAGGGACTCAACATTCGATGTGGAACTTTATCCAATTTCCTATCTTAAGAAAGGAGACGCTAAAAGTAAATTACCCGGCTATAAGGTGCCACTTTTAGGGGGTATGATACAAAGTCTGGATTACTCGGTACCGGACCCTATACTCGTTTTAAAAGACGATACAGGTAAATTCTTTTACAACTTGAAAGTATGCTATATAATGGTCAGCACAATTCTGTTGATGCTACAAAGAGTAATGCAGTTATAGCTCACGAGCGATCATGGTATGCCTGTCTTCGATTGCAAAAATTTTTGCTTCAACCGACTCAGATATAAAAAAACTTAGGAAACTTATTTATTTATTCTCTGGTGGTGCAGGCGATTGACAGGTGATATAATAACGGTTTTTTTTTTGCCAAGTATTAAATTCTTCTTTTTAGCTGAGATGAGTTCTTTGAGAAAGGATAGAAGACATTCCAGCTAAGACTATTCCATTCTCTGATAGTACGCAGAAGAAAAGAATGAAAACCGACTTCTTCCTCTTAAATACAAATGAAAAAATATTTTCAAGCAGCCTCATTTTATTAGACCGAGAGAAAACTGGCAACAAATCGAAGAGAATTACGCCTATCGAAAGACTCTTAGAAAAACAAATAAATAAATTTAAAAAAAAAGGTTCAAATCTCAAATTTGTTTCACCAATATTTATGAAACCTATCATTAATTAAAAAAAAAAAACGTATTTATGAAGTTCTCTCTTCTGGATTTATCTATTTAAAGCCATTGCCAGTATATGACATGTGCAAATTTGGCCAAATTGACTCATTGTTAAAAACTGAACTTCGTTGAGCAAAACTAGCGTATGTATGTGCTGTGTCGACAATATTTGTAATTATTAACATTTATTCGTAATTGATTAATTGGGTGCCTAAATTATTTAAAATAAATTTCTGGGGCACAGAAAGTAGAAGAATAATTTGTATAATTCCTTTTTGCAGCAGAAATACAGTGTTTATTACATCGTGATGCTTGGGAACTGTTTTCGAAGGTGTTATTGCCGATGCATTCAGTGATTTTGCTATCCAAAGCCACAGTGTTTACTGTGGGCTTAGCTCATAAGAAGAACTATATCAACATAACAGTTAATAATATTAACACAATCTACTGCAAGACAAACAATGGCTGTATAGATGATGATCACAATGAATGGATCAAGCGAATGAATGTAAATGTAAAAAAAAAATACCCCAGTTTGTCAAATTTAAGGTCATCTTTATGCCAAGATTTAAACATTGTCATCTACAGGGTAAACAGCTTAGATGTGCTCGACGCACATGCTAATTTAAGTAAGTATTTATCTTAGTTCTTTGTAAACAATGAACGTTACCTAATACCTGTAAACATATTATCACAAGCATCCTAAATACTCTTTAGATTCCATGACTCCTACTCTGATGAATTTTAAGTTGATTCATTTAATAAAGAACTATATAGTTAATGTTATTAATTTTATTTACTATTCGTTCAATAGTCTTATGTAATTGCATGCAGCAACCATTCCCTGACAAACAGTCGAGCAAACGACAGTGGCCGATCAGAAAAGGAAGTGATGACATGGCTGCTATATCTTCATTTTATTCTTCTCTCTCTTCCTCCTCAGCCTGTCGCCATCCACTCCTGGACGTAGGCCTCTTCCATTTCCTTTCGCGTATTTTTATCCGTGCTGTTTCCCCCTGCAGCCCTACGGTTGTCATCCATCCAGCTCAGCGGTGGTCCTTGGTCTCCACTGGACGATCTTCTTCAAACTTATGTCGGTCTGTTTTGCCAGCGTCATTTCCGGCTGGCCATTCGTCCCAAGATGTCCGTGACCTTAGTGTGACTTCGAATCCCCTCTGTCCCTGAGGCTGATCCCCAACATTGCACTTTCCATGGCTCTCTGACAAATCCTCTACCGATTGGTGCTCGCCTTTGACGCTTCATTTGATTACACTACGAGATATGCTCATTCGGAGTGATTCCGGAGCTGAAAAAAATATTTAAAATTCTATAGCCTAATAATTTTACATGATCCCATACATTTCCTATCATAACTAATTTAAAAAAAAACAGATAAGTAAACATACCTTAGTTAGGTGAATGCTGCTTTGCAGTTTATTATAGGTACCGTGGTGAAATGTGGTTTTATCCACACAAGCTAGCGACTTCTCTCTCTATAGAAAGTATCGCTAGACTTTCAGTCTTGCTTGGTTCATTGTTGAGCGAAGATAACCTATAATAAGTTTTAATTTGGAAAAACTTCTTTCGCAGGACGAAATCGATACCCCCCCCCTTGCTATGCTACTGAAGCTCATATCTCCCATTTTTTGTTTTTATTCCAATTCGTTAACATGACAAAGAATTAATAAACTATTTATATGTAAATCTATGCGTTTGTGATTTCAGGTAGTAATGGCGATAATTCATGTGAGCAGTCAATCATTCAGTCAGTTTTGGATGGAATTGATACTGAGTTTTTGTTCAATGATTTCACAGATTAAAGTTGCCAATACGTCACAGTCCAATATAGTTTATACAAACATAAAAAAATATGATATTGATTGTGATATTAAATGTTTATAATATGATTAAACTGCTAATTCAATTAAAACATTTTTCTTACCCTTAACACATATGACCCGATTCCAACTGGTTACGTGGACACCATCAAGCATTGGACTGGTGTAGGAATATATAGGAATATATATAATATATATGGGGTTGAGGTACTACCTCAACCTCATTATTTAAAGCAATATTAATTGATAGTTGCTGTGAAATGAAATGTATTTAAATTTTCATTATTTTTCAATTTTTTTATTTTAATTTGTAATCAGAATAAACATAATAAAAGTAATATTATCCGGCGATAATATAACTTTTTTTATTGTGTTTTGTTAGTCTCACATTAATACCAAAATGTATCGTTAGTGCTGTGAAACTACAAAATTTATGGGGTGTTAATGATAGGGAGTCTAACTTTACTTAAAGTTAGATTACTCATCTAAAACGCGTTTTTACAAAACCAATGATGTACCCAAAAATTATTGTGAGTGCTTTAAAAATAAGAAAAAATGCGAAATATTTTACCTTTTTGTAAATTTGGTTTTCACAACCGATAGTGCTGGTAATATGCCTAAAATTATCGTTAGTACTTTAAAAATTAAAAAGGTTGGCGAAATAATATTTCACAAAATGAAAGTTCGATACCCACTTTTTTTAAATTTAGTTTTTTCCAAAACCAATGATACAAAATTTTAGTGCTGGTAATATGCCAAAATCTTTAGTGTTATAAAAATTAATAAATATAAAAGAAAGTGTATTTTCGGCAGTGGGTTCTCTTTCATTTTTTCCCCGAAGTCTGCTGAAATTACAGAACAGAGGCTAAAATATAAAAGGCAGCAAATGTTTTTTTTTTGAATTCTCAACTACATGCTACAATAAAACTGTCTATTTTTTTCCAAAAGATTTCGATATTTGATTCGTAAATAATGAGTGTCGCGTGCATTTCGCTCTTAGATACCTGGTAGCATGTGTGTACGCAGTCTAACAGCGTGGGATTTTTTTTACAGTTGTTTCATTTAAATAACAAAAAATAATAATATGATTATACAGAAAAATAAATTATGGATGTTTATGTTATGTGCGTACGGATAACTGAATAAATTATATACCTACTGACAAAGAGTCGCACACAAAAATATTCTCATCTTTTTGCTCGACTCGCAGTTTTTTATGCTAGGCAATCATTTGACTTAGCATACACAAAATATTTGAATTTGTTTTTTTTTCTTTTTAGAAGAAGTGTAGGTGTAGGCAACGTGATGTGTTGTCGATAGGGTAACACTTCATTACCTATTCATGAATTATACAAGCTATGACTGTTAGTATTATAATTATGTTTTTAACTGAAAATACCAAAAAACAAATTTGGATTTAATGGAATGTGCTAAGACGTAATATTTATATAACATAGATTTGGTTGATAAAACAAGTTTTCGTGGCCGTTATAACCGTGTCCAGTGAAAAAAGCAAACCACCATGTTTTCGTCAATGTGACTCGAATTGCACGAAATTTGTATTTGTGTTTTGATGTGAAACAAAATAGAGTATACTCGTAATTCCTATCAAAAAAAGTAAATGAATGAAGAGACATGCGTTTGATGTAATACATTTCGCAAGTGTTATTGGTCAAAGGACTAAATCCGTTCACTTTATGAATTTAATAATATTGTGATTATCCTAAACATGCGTTAATGTGCCGTAAATTGTTATAGATATAAAATTTGCATGTTAATAGCTTCTGCATTAACCGGATTGCTGTGGTGTTTTTACTAGTATTTTTTCAATATTGTTGTTGTAGCCTTACGATTCAACTGACACGCAATAACGTTCCTTCTGTGTTTAATGCGCAATTTTTGTGATATTGTGTTACGTCGATCGTGATAGTATCATTATTCTATTAATTTTGATCTCCGTACTTCGACTTATCATAATTTACGCTTCGGTTTTTTGCCATTACCTTTAAGGGTTTTTGCTAATAATAAACTAGAAGCGTGACTCCCATGCGATTTCAATAAAAATGCTTAGTTGACATCTTACCTCTCGCTCTGATTAAGGGATGCGCGTCAGACAGACTGAAACAAAAATACTCGAATGGCGTACGTATTTTAATTAGTGGCTTTCGTTGACCTGGAATGTGATTGTTTTGGTCGTGTCATATGATGAATGACTACATTTTTAGCCGAATTTTAATGGATTATGCCCCTATCGCCAGTGCGGCGACTGATTATTATAATGTTTTGATTTATTTGTCATTTTGTTGCGACGTGATTTGGCCAATTTAGTCTTATTGGTTAAAAAATGGGCAGTACTCCCGAAACATTCGAACGATGATTATTTAAATAGTCTATTAAAATGATATAAATAGCAAGAAATTTTGTAAACAACCTCAAGGTTATTTAACATGCAAGTAATTTATAACAAACCATTCATGGCTGACCAAATTTTTGCTCTGTCGTGTGTGTATTTAATCTTTCGTTGTTTTTTAACGGGTTTTATTTGTGATATAAGTTTTAGATAACATGCTTACCTGACATTGAATTTGTTTGCGATGTCTGTGGGTTCCGATAAAGGCGTCAAAATGCCCGCCTCGCAAGTAATACGGCAGGGCTACCTGAGAAAGTTAAAGACTATGAAAAGAAAATATTTCGTTTTGAAAACTGAAACCCCTGAGAATTCCGCGCGCTTGGAGTATTACGACTCCGAGAAAAAGTGGAAATGCCAGGCGCAGCCGAAGAGAATCATCTCCTTGAAGAGTTGTTTCAATATTCAGCGAAGACTGGACACCAAATACAAACATGTGATTGCGTTGTACACGAAAGAGGATTGTTTTTGTGTTGTTCTGGACGGTGAAGAGGAACTGTCTTTGTGGCTGAATGCACTTCTAACATTACACCACGGTGAAGAGGGTAGCGATGACCTACCTCATCCAAGACGTGAGTTTAATTTATACTAAATTGTTAGTGAGAAGGATAATATTTTTCAGCAGCTTAATAAATATCATTAATTTTCTCTGGAAAATTTCTGACAGACAAAAGGCCATCAAACTAACCAGATCCTGTAATGAGCTTATTGAAGTTGTTGAACCCAGTAAATGGGAAAATAATCTGTAGTAACATCAGATTTTACACGTAGGTTAGGTTCTATCTTCTAAAGAGAAAAAAAATATAATATTAGCTCATTCAAAAACCAAGAATCAACCTTGTAACCATAAATTTTCAGGAATTTTGTTAAATATCCTTCAGGCCGAAAAAAAATAGATATTTTATATTCTAAGGTGAAGGGACCATGTCATCCTTATTTTATAGTCTATTTATTTGGATTAATGTATTTTTTTTTTAATTTTCTAACTTCTAGTGAAGAGAAAATCATAATAATATTAAACTTATTACTTATGCTTCTTTGCTATATTTTCCTTTTTATTTTAGAGCATGTATGGCAAGTGAACGTGCAAAAAAAAGGACTTGGCGCGTCGATGAATATCTTGGGACTGTACCATTTGTGCCTCACCGATAAAACTGTCACTCTAGTTAAGATACGACCCAATAACACCAACCCCATCCCCTATGACGCGAGAGCGACTGATACAATGGAGTTCTCATTGGCTAGCATACGAAGGTATTTCCTGTTCATAGCTTTGATACTCATAGAGCTTAGTCGAAGCACCCGCTATTAGTTTCATGCCACATACTGAGTTGTTTAAACTGGCTCTTAATTGAAACTAATGTACTCATAATATTTATTCATTATTCATTATCTGTATTTTATCTGTAATCTTTGCCTCGAATGAAAATTAATTTGGGCCAAAGGTTCTATCAATCATAATGTTTTAATTTTCATCGTTAATTTACAATGATCAACCCTTCTTTTTCTGAACCATATATGGAAGATGCTTCTAGTGCTGTTTTAGATTTGAGTTTAATTTAAGTGTCGTTTTCTCATCAGGTCCAGATAGTTGAGAAGGATTTGGCGACCTATCTCTAGTCTCTACTGCATACAATATTACTTAATATTTTTAATTTATTTAACTTGAAAAGTTGGTCTTTAAGGTTATTTTCTTCCTAGTATTATAGAAGTTGTTAGGTTCTCACCAGATATACAAAGGTAAGTTTTAACATTCTCGTTTATATAGGAAAATTTTGTAATATATATATTAATTATTAAAGTGCAAGTGTTAAAATTTCACAAAGAAACTGTTAAAAAAAAATGTTTCTTTGTAAAAGGATTCATGTGTCTTCGCATCTTTTTTTTTGGGTGACATTGACCTATTTCATGTTGTATAATTAATAACATACACCAAAAAATAAAAAATTAACAGCCTGTCATTGCTAACCATGTCGGACCTGTTTTTTTGGTGCAAGTGTCTTCAAATTGTCTAATGAGTATACTTCTTTCATAACTTTTTATAAGAATTTCTGTATTTTTTTTATCAGGTGCGGCGACTCTGAATGTTTCTTCTATATGGAGCTGGGGCGTTCAGCTGTTACCGGAGCCGGTGAATTATGGATGCACTCTGAAGATCCAAACATAGCCAAGAGTATGCACGCCACAATCCTACAGTAAGTTGCATTGAACAAAATGGCATTTCTTCTAGCAGATCGGTATTAATAATAATAATAATTTCAAAACTCTACCAACTAGGCAGCGCCAGTACTAAGGTAGACTTTATTTGTTTATATTGTTAAATGTTTCAGATGAAGAACGAATAATTATATTGTTTTTGAGTTAAAACTCACTTACAATTTTAATTTATGGTATAATAATATAATATAGCATATACGTACACTCATACTCATAAATAGATATTATTGTTATAGATTAGATATGACATATGTTGTAAACGTATAAATAAACTATTATTAACCCCTCTACCGTTCATCCCGCATGGGTACGACAATAAAAATCTATTAGCTGACTGGTCGTCCCGCACCGATGCGCGGCACTAGGATACATCCAACTTAATATTTTTTCTTTAATGTTGGTACAATTAGTCTTACCTTTTACCAACATCATAAATATATCCATTAAATTCTACCCCCGTTTTTATAAAGAAAATCAGGTTTGCTGTATTGAAATGTCAAGAAAAAAAATGCCAAACGTCTTACAATAGTACTAGTACACTTTTTCAGCGTTCACGGTGAGGTTAGTGTGATATTGTGCTATAGTTTGGAAGGATTTTTGGCTATAAAAAATGAGTACCACCTATTATTTCTTTATACCGCTAATTTTGATTATTCTTTATTTTTTGAGTTATTTTTTTTTTTACTTTCTTTGTCATTCCAATATTGGATCATGATGAAAAAAAGTGGGTTAGAATTTTTCCCATTTAACCAGGATGTTTGAGAATATTTGGAATAATTTGCGTGTGAATTTGTTTTAAAATTACAGACAAATTCTTTCACTATTTGACTTATTTGAACTTTGACTTAAATTTTATGAGAAAGGTTTAAAAAATTAGTCGTAATTTATTTACGATTTTTATAAATCATCTTTTTTGGACAAACAGGTGCATTAGGTAATTTGAAATTTCTTAGGAAGCATCTATCTAAAAAGCTAATGTAGTTTTGATAGAAAACACACGGGTAGTTTGTATTTTGTATATTTGTAGTATTTTATATAATATTACGTGTATTATATTATGTTTGCTATTATGGTACTTGCTATTTACATAATATTTTGTATTCATTTAATATGATAACGATGTTAATATTAAAACTAATCCTTTCTGAAATAATATTAAAAGAAACTAAGAGACTCGTCATTTTTTCTTATTTAAAAATAAATATTTGTCATTAGTCTTGCAAATACTTCTTAATATATTTTATGTTTTTGAAGAACTATAATTAACACTTCAGAACAGTAGATTTTGAAGCCACTCCAACACCTTTATTCATGTAGAAATCAACATACATGCCAAGGAAAGTGGATTCTGTGCTTTGAAGTATACTTGTTCATTTTATGACAAAAGCTGTATTTCCCGATTGGAAAGTATTTTATTTTATTTATCTCTGATTTTAGTAGTAGTTGTAGTCAAAACGGTGTTCCTCTGCAAAAAGAGAATCGCTCACTTTGTTGGTATGTAAGATAAACTTTACAAAAACTGAACAAAATAACGGTGTTCCTCTGCAAAAAGAGAATCGCTCACTTTGTTGGTATGTAAGATAAACTTTACAAAAACTGAACAAAATGTGAGCGAGCGCATATCAATATTATGGATTTTAATGTTAACTATCTATAAACTAATATACTTTGTAAATTATTCAGCGCTATGTCCAGCTTGTCGGGCAACAAAGATGAGCTAGCACCAAAAGGTCGTTCCAGATCTTCTTCGGCGAACGAAGCTTCGAAACCTCTTTTCTTATTGGCCAGGAGACAGACTCATTCGGGTGCAAAATCGCACGGCCTCTCTCCTTCCAGCGGTAAGTATTTATTTTCTCCTAACAACAGTCTTTGTCAGCTTCGGTTTTGTCGGCGGAGGTGGAAAGTTAGCTGGCCCAACAAGAGCACTTTTTTCGCCTCAGACTAATTTTCCTGAAGTACCATGCAATTATTTCAGTATGACCACAGTCATTTATAATATCATATCCATAGAAAGTAACATTTGATTTGAATTAAAATGCAATCAATCACAGTTACATATTTTGCCGCAGAGTAGTTTATGAAATACCCCAAAGTGGTATTTGTGCTGTGACCGAAAACTACTTTTCCGATAGTTCATGAGGATATAATATGAATAAATGTATCTAGAAATCTGCTCATGTTTGTACAGCTATTGAGGCGAAGGTTTAAAACTGCACAATGTTGATAGCTTTTCATAGTAATCTATTTCAATAATAATCTACTTTTATGATTTACCGTATTTTGTGTGTGTTTTGTTGTTATATTATTCTTTTTACTATAAATTTATTGATATCAATAAATAAAACTGTACAATATTTAAGTACACAAAGCATCACGCCTTAATTTATACATTTCAAAATAATTTCCATAAATTATAACGAAGTGAGAACTTACTTTACATATAAATTAATGGTCGGTGTAGAAATACAGTTTAACGTAGCGTCGGTCTAAAGCGTACTTGTTGCAACTCCAATTTTCTCTATTTGGGTCCGATAATAATACCTATGGTATGCAGCCAATACTTATGGTATTTCCAGATAGAGCCAAAAACAAATTAATGCAAATTTAAAATTGATAATGACAGCTTTGTCATAAAAATTAAATTAAACAAGTATTGTATGACATACAATATTTGTGTCCAATCAGAAAATATTACCTATCTAAATGATAATTTAAAAAAAAAAAACTAGTTCATATTTATGATTGCCAAAAATGTGCTTTTTATAGTTACAATAAGTGTACTTTAGACCAAAGATCACAATATTAAATTAAAATATACATTTCGGTAATGAAGTTCAATTCTATCTTTTAAAATATACACTGCTCTTGGACTGATGTACTTAAATATTCTATCTAATTTCTTTTTGTAGATACTAGTCAGATTTTTTTTTTTTATTATTTTTAGAGATAGAGATATTCCAAGAAGTTGCTTTTGGTTTGGCCTCCCCTTTAATATTAATTATTTTATTTTTTGAATGAGTTTTTTAGATTAGAGATTTTTCATTCACTTAACAGAAATAATTTTGTGCTAAATATTCCTGACTATGACTTGCATTCGCAGTTTTATATTTTATTTCCCTTGTTACGTAATTAATATTTGAAATAGTTTCATGTTGTATCACTCGAGTAACTAAATATAAGATACCTTACTTTCGCTAGATGCATACATAATTTTTATAGTAACTTTATTTTGGAATATTATGCATGGTTTTACAAAAGAAAGTATTGTTAATCCGGGATCCAATGTGACTCGATATAGAATCTAATGTTATAGTAGTAAAATCCATTTGACAATAAAAATGAGCTAAGTATAGATAATAAACTAAACAAGCACGGATAGCAGAAAACTTGGGTCAGGCATGCGGTGCAAGTTTGTAGGTGCGAACCAAGCCAGTAGCCACGCAGAGGTACAAATTGCACCTAAAACATAAGACAAGAGACAACGGAAACCGTCGCTTGTTCACAATGACGGTAAAAATAGACCAAAGGTAGCAAATGAAATGCTGCATTTTAAGAAATACATACCTCTGTACACATTAATTAAAAAATACAAAAGATTCATTCTTATTTAGTAATATGAAGATTAATAAGCCGAACCTATTTAAATAAAATTAAATAGCTTTGCATGAAATTATTATTAACATAAGTATTTCAATTGCAAAAATAGGTATTATGAGGTTTTTCTTGTGGTTGCAATTACCGGTTCTTCAGCAAAGTCCTGTAATCGGTATTTGTAGGCCTGCTGTCCTAGAAATAGGGTCCAAGGTACGTTGCCCCTAGATGTTTGGTTCCAAAGAGCATAGGAATGCATAAACATAAATTTAATTTTATAAGCTAATTTTTTTTTTTTATCACTATTGGATCTCGGGTATTTTGCTTTTTCTTTTAAATATTTTCAATCATTTTTATTTCTTAATCAATTATAGTTTTTAATGTTTGGCACACTGTTGAAAAAGATTATAGAATATCAGGAAATCCCAATTGTTCATTCTTTTCTTTGAATTTTAATGGCAATAGGTTAAAAAAAAGGAAAACATGAGGGATGTTTCAAAAGTTGAACTAAATTAGTATTTCGAAACTTTTAGACCTGAAATTCCCATTTATACAATTATATATGTTTGAGATGATTTTGTTTCACCCACTTTTAACTTTAACAGCAAAGTATAAAAGGCCTCTTTCAATATGGGGCAATTTACAACCAGTTTTATGATGGATGTGCTAATCGAGATTTTAACAGATGCTCATTTATTGGGTAAAGTCAAGGGCAAAATAACTACACAAATACTTTGGTTAATATCCCTTAGAGGCGAGCTTGTTGAACAGCGCAGTGAATACCCGCCAAGCAATATTGACCAAAACATTGAATGGTTATTAGATGTTAATTTTAGTATGAATTCAACATTTATTAATTTATTGACATCATTGAGTTATGAAGGGTTCTTTACTTAGGCACAATGAGCGAATGCACTTGTCGACATTAGGTGTTCAAGTTGTTTTCCTAAATTATTCTAAATAGAGAACCTAGAATATCTAAAAAAGAAATTGAATTATTAATTTTATTCGGTAGGGTGATATTTTTTTTTGCCTTGATATGCTGTCTATTTTCATTCCCTATTGCCAACAAAACAAACTTGACCTAGTTAGCGAGGAGAGAAGAGTTGGAAGGATGTACAGCGTTAAACAATAAGGCGTATTTATAATATAATTACTTTGCTCTTCTTTTTTATGAGACCGGTTTAGTAGTTTTGATATAAAATAACCGCCTGAAATGACGGTAGTAATTTCAAATAACCTCGTATTATAGATAGATATAGTGGATCACCATAATGTCAGCTACATTTTATTCTCCGGTAGCAGGATCCCTTACTTATTATTATTATTAGTTTCTGCACTTGTATCGTCTCTGATAAACTTGTGCAGTCTGTTCTTAAATTCACTTCTTTCATTTATTTCTAATTTTAGGCCCGCGACTAACGAAGAACACATATCATGCGATTACTAGTTTTTGGACGCTATTTTAGCGCCCTGTCCTGTTCTATTTCATTGTAGCAAGGAGGAACAGTTTTATAATTTGTGGATCCAGTTTCTGCCCAACCTAATGCGCTCTACCGTTCTCTGGGACATTTGTTTGATAGTTGTATTAACACGTTGACTGCCACGGCAATTTTCAGAAATCTGGCTTAAAATGACAATTTCATTCAATTAAAAACGCTAATTATAATTTTTATAATAATATTTTTTATCATTTTTTAATAAATTTTCTGTTCATGCAAGCCAGCATTGAAAAGAACGCAATCTACTAGTTATCTCGTAGTTGGCAGTCAACGTGTTAACTAATCTAACAGTAAACCTATCTTCAACACTAATACCCAACTAAAAGCGCCTCCAAATCTAACCCAAAAAAGAACTTTATGTCCAACGGAGTGGTTGTTTTGTAGACTAAATCGCCTGCTAGTGTTTTCACCTCCAACTCCGTCAATCAGTTCAAAATTTACTCAAAAGAGCACAACTATCATAGAGCAACCTATAAAAATCATAATATCTCTTAATTTGAACACATTATTTTGGAATTCATTTTACCTCAAACACATTTAATTTTATTTTAAAAATATCTTTTTATATGTATAGCTTTTATTTGAGATTGGTTAATTTATTACTGCACTTATTCCTTCATATTAATTATAAAATCATAGCAATTTAGAGTAATTTAAATAAGTTACAAGTTTTCATGAAAATTTATGAAATATAAAATTGTCCATAGCACTGTACAATTAATGTGAATCTCTAGAATCTGATGCATCATAAGCGAGTGAAAGGTAGTAAAATCTTTCACAATGTACCGACGACAACGAGTCTATTTTGCAGAGATTCGCGAGGCGTGCGTCGGTTGCGGCTGTGTGGGCTCGTGCCTCGGTCAGTGCGCGGCAGCCTCCGCCTCATACGGGGCGCCTGCCACCTTGGAACAGCCCCTGGAACCCGTGGCAAGCCCACCTGGTACAGTTTATAAAACGAATCAAGTCTGCTTGCATCTTGGGTTATCGTTGCATATGCTATTGAGGCCGTTAAATGTATCCACACTGCGTTTACATATATAGTCATTAATTTCAACGTGTTTATTATGGGCCTTTGATGTCAACATTTATATTTTATGTTTGGTTAAATATTGGTTTTAATAATACAATCGTTCAATCGTTTGATTCATTAAATTTTATAAATAATTTTAATTTCATTTTACCACAATATGTTTTATATTAAATATTTTTATTCTTGATTTTAAAATTCCATAATATCTTATCCATAAATACAATATTTCTTTATTGAAGAGAAACAGAAAAATCTTGAAAGAAAAAACTGGTGTACTGCAAACAGGTCATCATATTTTATTATTTAAATCCATGACATCATTCAAGTTTACAAGTTTTACCATAAATTATATGAAATAACCTACTAACCATATTTGCAATTATTAAAATACAATTTTAAATATATATTTTTAATATGAAACTAAATATTCAGACAATAATCTATATGACAAAATAATTACCGTAATTTGTTCATCTCTAACTAAAATACAAACCTAAATATCTCGAAACCTAATGGTGCTGCAATGACAAAAGTGAACTGATAAAGTACGAGACGTCATACAATATCTAATAAACCCTAATATACTTGTTTTTGTTCATTTATGCCAATGGGTGGGTGTCTGTTAATCTGTTTAACTTTTACTATAGAAATTCTCTTAGACCTGATGGAAGAAGAGGGCTTAAAACTAGCTTTGAGATCCTGCCAAGCACGGACAATATGCTAGTAACTATAGAAAATAAATATTTTTATTATCGCCTCGAATGCATCAGAGTTACAAATACTATTATTATTATTATTAATAGTTATTAATCATAAATTTTATTTATTTCATTATAAATTTTTTAAAGAAAACTTTTCATTTTAGTCATTATTTTAGGTTCTTAACCAGACTGTATCTGGCAAATTTGTCATACATAAATCTGGATTCGCAAATGGGATGCTGCTTATTAATTTGAACATTTAGGCTTCATTTGAAGACTTCAAAAGTAAAAGTTTGATGGTCCTCAATCTCCGGGCTGTTTTTATGTAATTAATAATGTCTAATTTCGACTCTATGATGGGCCTGAAAACGTTAACGATTCCTATGGCAGCTGTGCTTTTACCTTGAATCTTACACAGAGTTCAATTATAAAAAAATCTTTTATTTTATGCTAAAACACATTCCAATTAGATCATGTTGCAAATAATAAAATAAAAAACCGCTACAAACAGGCACTTTCGACAATTAAAAATAATTACCCAACACGTATTACTCATGATAAATGCAATAGTTTAGTTTATTTTTTTAAAGAAATGATTAAAAAAGTTTAGATTTTAAGTACTATATTTTGATAGGTATCGGTGAAATTAATGATTTTTAGTATCTGTGTGGGCCCATGTCAAGCTGGCCATGGTGGCTTGCATACATTGAACGGCTTTATAAAATACTATGGACATTCGTGTTTGTGTACCCAAACTAGTCATACTAATCATCAATACACATGTATTCGTAAATTTTGGCTGTTTTATTACGTATTGGGATTTAAGATAATAAATGATTTTATTTGTAAAATTATGTGAAATGATAAATAATGATTTAATACTTTATCTACAAGCCCCTCCTCGAAATAATTCAAATCAATTTATCTTTAAGCTTATCATTATGGGATTGTTTTCTGAATGTGCTTTTCTAATTGCTTAAGAAAATGTTAATGTATGCATATAATTCTAATATAGTCAGTTTGCATGTCGTACTTTTGGATAGATTTTATATAAACCAGCTTTTTGACATGAATTCACAATAACCTTTAATGCATGCATAGTATTTAATGGCGGTGTGGGCAGCAGTTCGCAATATGTTTATGCAAGCATACTGCAAAATCCGTGATGCTGAAATATATATTACCTAATTTACAGAAATGAAATGTCATTATGTCAAGTGAATTTAAAAAAATTAACTTGGGCGTTTTTTTCTGAAATTGGTTTTGTCTCAATAAAGGTGATGGTTATTGAATATTGTTTTTAATTTTTATTGTCCAACAAATCAACGTCAAAATTCAGCTAATTTTGTTTCAAACTTAACAGAAAATAGCGTAGGCTCACCTACTAAACTCAACAGTATCACCGGAGCTAGCTCCTAAATATGGTAATTACCTAATAATAATAAAAAAAAGTATAATTGTTCTGATATTTATACATTATATGACACATAGTGTAAAAACATTTTAATTTTGTGTGTATATAAAATGAACTAGGTAATAATTAAATATCAACAACTGAAATACTTGGGATGGGAGCTTCGTGACTCATCTTTAGGCCCTTCAGGCATCTAAAATAGAAATAATTCCTATACAATCATCCTTTCCCCTTTTTGCTCTCTGCGGGGTTGTTTTTTTTTTTTTTTAAGTAGCATATGTCCTTCCTCAGGGTTCAAGCTATCCAAATTTCATCAAAATCGATTCAGTGGTTCAGACGTGAAAATGTAATCGACAGTCTTTTGCAGCGAAATCTAAACAAGAAAGTAATTTGTTTTTGTATCTTAATATTTGTGTAGTTGGCGCAATAATCCGTGAACGCTGCGACAGCTTACCGTCGAGGCATTGTGTGCAAGAAGCTGTTGGGAGTGCTACTGCCACACCGGCGACCCTCACCAGCTTTGACGTTGGACGCGCTTTCAGCCGCTCACCGCCTATCTTTGATAGGACACATTCCGGATTTGACGGTAATCCCTTTTTACATTAACTTTGTCGATTTAAAAACAAAATAAAATGCATAAAAATTTGTACAAAGTAAAAATAAGACTTCAGTTCAATGCCACCATAAGTGACGTTTATGTTTCATGAGATAACATTGCAAAGAAAATATATATATCTTGTCCTACCAGAGACTGAAGGGCTCATCTGGTAGAAACTCAGTTTGGAATTATGTTTTATTCTTGAAGCGGCTTAATCCTTAAATCCTTAAAAATACTAACTGTACATACATAACAAAACTTAAGTAAAATTATACACAATTTAATTATTAATAATGTGAATAAATAACAATTTAATGATTTAATTACCTGCTCCATCACTCAGCGCTACAAACTTTTTAAGCTCTAATTTGGTTTTTTAATTAAGCTTGGCACTCTTGATAGCCTTAGGTAAAGCATTGAAAATTTTTGGTATCAAAGTAGAATGAAGACGCATACCGTAACGTATTTATATTTATTTAACAAATTTATTTCGTTTTGCACTTGTCGAGTACCATATGCGTGCGAGAATTGAATCTTAAATTGGTCACAATCAAAAAAAGTTAAGATAATTTATACCTAAAAAGTTGCGAAACCGTCAAAACATTGCAATATCCAAATAAATCAGGGTCATTGTTTTTTACATTTTGAGGGACTTGATCTCGGTACTATTAATTTAAGGATTCTTCTTTGTAAATTCTGAATTTTATCGAGGTAGGACTTATAGCGCACACGTGCCGTTTGTCATGTTGTCTAACATAAGAAGTTGTTATTTGGATATTTCTTTATATATATATGGCCAAGATAGAGACAGAAATGTGCTTGCAATTTGGCTAGGAAAGGAAGCTATCGCCATGGGGTGGCGCGGCGGGACCCAACCACGCTTAGCGAAATGTTCATACCGGTGGTTACGGTTCATACTTCAGTGAGCTTTAAATGTCATTGTAAATATTGGAAAGTGACCATTGTGTTGCGTTTGATGTGATTCTATTCTTTTTATGGCAAAAGGCTTGTGCCTTAATCTTCTTAATGCTGCAGAGGAATTGAGTGTCCGTATAAAAACTCTTAATGTCCAATTTTTACTTTGTTTCTATACTAACTCAAACAAAATTTATGAAGCATATACCTATTTAGTGACGACCATCTTGTTTGACTAAACTAATGAATTTTTCACAGGGATTTCGACCGAATCTATCATTTCCGCAGCATCCGTTGATGAAGTAGATTGCACTATAGGTAGCGAGTGGTCCACTCCGCATCTAGTTTCCAAGTCCATACCCGAGGAGGAGACGGAGACTGTCAATGCTCCCTCCCAAAACGAAGTCTCCAGCTATATGGAAATGTCAGTGCCACCCGTCAATTATAAACACATGTGAGTACCGAATTTAATGGTATTTAAGATAACCGAATTTAAAAAAATTAAGTTTTCTTACGCATACATAGTCGAGTTAGCAAGCTACTAAGATTATCAATTTAGTACTTAACAAGCATCCTAATGCAATTATGTCAAAGACCATGTATTTTCCTATTACTTAATCATTTTACTTTTAACGGATCAATGCATAGACTACTATACCGCATTGAATACATGCTTTATGCAAAATAAATCTCAGTATATTTTATCATATCGATGAAAGTGAAAAAGACTTTTGGAAAAATTATGGATCATTATACATATTTAGATAATTAAAATAATAACAAAGATTATTTGATATTATTGTATTAACCATGAAATTCTAGCCTAGGTGTGAGGGACCCATCAAAAATGGTTAGGATGGATCTATTAAAAAAATAAAATAAAATATTGTCCTAATATAGATATTAGACAAAAAAAAAAAAAAATTGAGTGGATTAAAAATAAAAAAAAAATAATGGTTTAGTTCTATTCCTCATAACTTTTAACACCTTTTTTTTTAAATTTTAAACACGGCTAGTAATGAAACAACACGGACATAATATTTTAATTTATAATAATTATAATGTGGCACTGAACATTCTTTTTATTAGAGTACTGAAAACTACATTATTAGTACCAACAATTTGTTGACTTTAATGTTATATATCTATATTAACCAATCAGCCTCTATTGTGATCTAAGCTGCTATGGTTGTTTTTCAAGAGCATCAATCTTGACACAAAAATTCAACCCTTTCGCATTTGTACTTTTCGAGTTGAAAGCTACAACAGACGGGGACGGACAGACCGACAGCCACAGGACGGAGATAGTAGCTTCTTGTACATAAATATATACATATAGAAGCTAAAATGTAAAATAAAGCCGTGATTCATAAAGCTATTTTAATTAAAATCATTTCGTAAATTATATTGGTACCTTGACAACTTAACTTAATGAAACTAAAAATGGGGTTATCTAAACTGGAAGAAAATAGTTACCGATGTCATATTAAAATAAAAAATGGTAAAGATTTTTGAAAATTAAGATAGGTACTACTGAAATAGTGTATCGCGATGTCCTGTGCACGCAATCATAATGTAAAACATTTTAAAGAGCAACTTAATGCATACGAATTACTATTTTCAATTAGTACATAAGAATTACACGATAAAATACATCAATGAGTACCTGCAGTTCATTTATATTACATAACTTAAATTTTATCTATTACAAAAAAATAGAAATAGTAAATAAAAAAAAATATAACAAATGGTGTGGATTAATTAATCTTAATATTATGAACAATGTTTAAAATAAATGTTTTTAACATATTCAGTAACATTTAGTTTTCCGTAAATCAATCTTCTAGCTCACCATGCTAAGTCAAAATAGTTATAGCAAATTATAGGCCGAAAACATATATTTTTTTTAAATCTGCTAAAGTGAACTTTATTTCAAATTTTTATTAGAAAAAGGTTTGTGGGGCTCCTAATTTTACAAATGCTACCATTCTTACAGGTTACATTCTGGAAAAGTGGGTTCTGCAAACCATTCAAGAACCTCATCTTTGGCAGACGAGGGAACAACGTCCGAGGACTATCTCACAATGGCTCCCCCTACTTCAGACGATGGCTATGTAGAAATGGACAAGTCAAGAAAAAGAACCACCAGTCAAGGGGGGCATGTGTCTCCTGTTTCATCTACGTGTTCTGTAACCAGCGGCACTCCATCCACTGATATGCGTTTCTCTGAATTTCACCTTGAGAAAGTCACATCTTACTTTGCTCCCTCGGAGGAGGACGATTGTGGCCGACCTATTCGGGCATACAGCGTAGGCTCCAGACCTGAAGCTGCCGTCAAAACGAATAGAACAGGGGCCAGCGCTATCGAAAACCGGGTGAGGGCATTTTCAACCGGAAGCCGAAACAGGGCTCGACCCCCCGTTGGCACTCCCCCAAGATATCTTGTGCATCCTATACACTCATGTCACCACATTAATGGATTTGCTCAAACTCCAGGCTACAAAACCACTAGCGCTCCACAGCTGCCAGGGGCTGCAATGCCTCCTAGACACACATATTCCTCTAGTCACGGATCTACCGAACCTCTCGATGATCTCATGGAAATGGATTTCTCCAACAAGTCAGATAACGCCTCAAAAACAGATAACAAAATCAATAATACTAGATCTTCTGTTGTTAGAAGTTCTCAGTTGTCTCTTCCACTGCCTATCACAGGTGCCAATTCTTACAGGAACAACGTTTCGGCTACCGATGGCTATCTTGAAATGTCTCCCGGAAGCTCCAATGCATTTGGGTATGTGGAAATGAAACCAGCTGACTTGTCCAGCCCTGGTTCAGCACCTTTCACGGTACCATCACATAGAAAGAAGTCCTTTACTCGTTCACCACCTACAGTGTCCGCTTCCACTACTCCCGAAGGTTATGTAGAAATGTCATGGAAAAAAAATGAAAAAAAAAATGAAAATAATATCCTCACAAAACCCATCACTATCTTCGCTAATAACTCAAAAGATAGAGATAACAAACGGTTCAACACAGAAGCGAGTCCGTATCCGACTGTAGTGTCAGGAGTGGCAGAAAGCAGTGACGACAGAATGTCTACATCTCCTACGGCTTCTCCGATAGCATCTCCAGTAACACCCGTTAATTCGTTCTTAAACCAGCGAAGGTCTTCCAAGAAACAGCAACGACGAAATTCCAAAGAAATGCACACACCTACTGGCTGTCAGTCTCAAATGATATTTCCTTTTAGCCTAAATAGTCCTGGATCTCCAATGAAACCTTTCAATCAAAAGGCTTTAGCCGAAACTTTGAATAGGAAATGTTCAGTCGATGCAAGCAGTGGTGCTGTAAAGTTGGCTAACGATTATTCGCACGATAATGACGTTGAAGTGGCAGAAATAATTAATACAGATTATATGGACATGGTACCTGGGCGATTATCAACTGTGAAAGAAATCAACGAACCGACATACAATAGAATTATCATAGAAAATCAAAAATCTTTTAAGCAAATGTTAAATAACGCCACAAAGGCCTCCAAAACAGTTAACGATATGACCGATTATGTAAATTTAGATTCCAGTATATGCTCTAAGACGAGTTGTAGAAAGAATTCCCAGGAAGAATCATTCAACGAATCTTCATCTGGTGATTATGCAATAATGAATCCATCAGCAATAAGAAATAAACCAACCGAAAGTTTAGTCGTTGCGCCGAAAAGTCAAAATATCATGAGAAAGACATCCGATGGGGACTCGAACGCCGCTCGTGTAAATATTTTATCGTCTAATCCGCTCGCATCAAAGACCATGATGACGTCAGCACCAAATGTCGCATCGGACGACCACCGCAGGCCGATAATCATTACGGCGACAGGTCATCTGCAACCGATCGTGGCGGATTTTAAGCCCATCACACACGACAACCGCGAGCCACGCTCCATCAAATCCTGTTCGCCGAAGCCCGTCGAATCAGCCCTGAACAGACAGCTGTGTGCGCGGCGTCCTTTGAGCCGGCCCAACAGTGCACTGGGCGAAACGAACGTGCCCAGCATACTCGAGTCTCGACCTTCGTCTGTAAACACGGTACTGCATTACGCCTCCTTGGATTTGGAATTCACAGGGGAACGGTCGCCCCGGCCTGAACCACTTTCGGCCAATTCCGTGTCCTCCGTTCCGACTTTCACTTATGCGCAAATTGACTTTGTCAAAAGTGAGGAGCTGCGGAACGCTAATGCCATTAACTCTAACGTCATCACTTCCAACAATGTGAGCAGTGCGGATAACTAACCTCGTGATTTTGTAAAATCGTAACTAGAATGTACATCGCAGTTTTATTATTTTAAAATATTAATATGTATTCCTTGAGCTCAAACATTTATTATAAATATTTTTTAATGATGTTTATGTTGATTCGTTATTCACTATAAGAATCATAAGAGTTATTTCAAGGATAATATTATAAATATTTATTAATATATTGTTAAGGTGATTATCCTAATATTTAATGATCTTGAAGCCATTTTTTCCTACATTTGTTTCCCCGAGCGTTTATCTCTAAGCCCCGTATAATGTACTTTGTTTTGTTTTTATTTTTCAGTTTATGTACTGCCATTATGTATGTTATCACAAGTACCTACGACTAATAAAATTAGTCTCAATTTTTTAATAGCATAATTTGAACTTTAAGCATTTGTTTCTTTTTTGTTAAAGATGCTGTCTTCCATATCTCGTCCAATACAAAATGCACATAGTTGTCAAAATGCAAAAGAAATGTCCAACCCACATACTACTCCAGCTATAGCGATCAGCCTCTAATATAAATGTTTGAAAACTGTTTAAAAGTATATTTTAGCAAAAGTATTCGCAATCTTAAATTAACACTCTGTAGTTTAGATGCCAGTTCAATGAACTTATTTACATAAATCCGGGAAGGAAATGAGTATTAGTCACATCAAAATATACCTATTTCTCACCAGTTTTGTGGCTTTGATCATCCTCCTATAAAATACTATAAAATATTTTGGAAGTTTATACCAAAACCTTCAAAAATAAACCAGTTCCCTAGACCTAGGTCAGCTGCATACCGTTTCAAAGTTCCATGGATTTCCGGTTTGTTTTTGGCGGTCGTTTAGCCGTTTGTGGTCCTGCCGGTAATTGATATGCAGAATACGAATCACTGACGGGTCAGGCCCGTCACGAAAAGGGTTACGGGGGGCGAATGACGATTTGTGATTTATGCGGGGTTAACTTCAGCCCTACTCTTTCACCCTAATCGTTTCAAATAATATTTTGTATTCTACTCGGCTTTTGTGTCATTTTGTATTTGACGAAAATTAACATCCCACAAAGACTGGTCACCTAAAATCATCAGTTTTCAAACCATTTTTCGAGTGTTAATACTGTTTATTATTAAATGTTTCCTAATACCACTGCCATACACTCAAATAACTAACGCGTACATTGTAATTGCAAAGCCGAAACCGAGTTTTGAAACTACTCTAGTTCAAATAATAGTGATGAATATTATGATATATCATTAATGCCATTACATATATATTTTGATATAATAATGTGTGAAATCATCCTATTGGACTATTATTTTAGCTTATAATACCGTACTATTGATGTCACTGGACCTTTTTATTTGTTGCTTTGTTATCTTTAAAAGATTTAGCCATGTAAGAGGATTAATTTTTTTTGTTTGAACCATTCAAACATTGGTTCGTAACATCGGTGGATGGATTATATAAAAAAAAGATAGTGTTTTAATATTTCTTTAATTTTTAGTACATTTTGGCACTTGATTCCTTTTCTGCATTTTATTATTGTTGGGTGAAGGCTAGTCATCGATTAAAAATATAATATGGGAATAACGTTTATAATTATTTATTTTTCACAATATTTAGAACGATATTCACACCTAATTAATGATTTCATTCGATTTTGTAAATCTTACTGCGAGCAAAAATGAAAAGGTTTGTTTTGTTGTTTATTTAAAATTATATTTTACCGTTTTTTTATATATATATATAATAGCCACTATATATGTTCCTCTGTAAATAAGGCCTAAGGCCAAATATTTTTTGTGAGGTTTTAAAAATTAAATTTACAAGGAATCGTGTTTTTACAAGACGGTTAATAAATTTCAATGTTTTGTTTTGTCTTGACGTTTATTTTGGACTTTACATGTCACTGTTCAAATTTGTTTTGAGCATAATTTTTTTTTCGATTTAATTTTATTTTATGGTTTAATAATATTCCCCCATAATGCTCACCGCCTTTTATACATGTCGGCAAATAAACTAGTTAGACAAAACAACTACAAGCCTATTATACAAAAACACGTCCAATTTTACACAATTTGTATGAGAAAAATGCTTCAACTTATTCTCATGTTTTGTAATTTGATCATAATATAATATAAAGAAATGTATAGTAAATTTATAGATAAAATATATAAAATGCAATGCAAATATCGCTACCAGATGTTATAGCTTTAATAAAGTAGGTTTAATTAATTAAGGATAAATTTTGAATACCATTTGTATAATATTCATACTTTTCATATGCAATTTGTTATGCCACTTAAAACTGTATTTGATAGATACAATATTATTAAAATATTTAATTCTTTCAAAATTAATCATATTATTATATAATTTAAACATAAAATTGCTGTATATGAATGTAATTGCAATGAAATATTCATAAGATTGCCTAACCCAAATTATTCCAGTTAGGCCAGTTTTAATTTTTAATTCATAATAGCGATTTTTTTTAAATTTTATTAT
Source organism: Neomicropteryx cornuta (assembly GCA_020383195.1). NCBI lineage: Eukaryota > Metazoa > Arthropoda > Insecta > Lepidoptera > Micropterigidae > Neomicropteryx > Neomicropteryx cornuta. Next base: position 2,666,238 of record JAHKQU010000030.1, read on the forward strand.
CTTGTTTTTATTGTAATAAAACGTGATGCTATTTGTTATGGCTTATGTTTTAGCAAAAAAAAATGGTTCCTTGGCTAGCGCTTTTAGAGTTTCTTTTACCAGGTAAAGAATATGGTCTTTAATGTTTTAAAAAACTGATTCGCTTATTTTTTTTAGCCGATGCAAAAAGTATTTAGATAAACTTTAGATTAAAAAAAATATATAACTATTATGAATTAAAGTTAAAAAGCCCCTTTTGTATCATGCTTTTTTTTGGCCTAAGTATAAAAAAAATAATTGTATGTGTACTTCCACAAATTTATAATTAGTCTATTGTAGAGATTCTAAATTACCAACCGAATATCTATTAAATTTTTATGTCTGCATTAAAGTAATACAGTGGTGCCTCACACAACGAACTTAATTCGTTCCAGGAGCAAGTTCGTTATGCGAAAAGTTCGTTACGTGAAACGCGTTTTCCCATAACAATACATGTTAAAAAAAATAATTCGTTCTGTAGCATAAAATATGGTAAGATGACATAAAAAAGAAGAAGACATATTAAGAAATAATCGAATCTTGCACATCTTCATCCATTTTCTTAAATCTAAAAAACCACCCCCTGCTGGCTTTGAAATCTTCTTTATTATCTTGATTGCTGCTACTTCCAGGGATGTTTTTCTTTAGATCTTCATAAATTATCTTGGCCTTGTGACAGATAATATCTTGGGTTGTTACGTCACCTTTCACCTGCCTGTCCTTAATCCAAATCGCTAATAGCCTCTCCATTTCCTCGTGGATTGAAGATCTATGTTTTTCATTAAATAGTTTTGATACTCCTTTGGCTACTTTGGCTGATTTTATTGCATCCTTGTTTGTCAAAATGGTGAAAATGGTGGTCTTGTTGAGGCCAAACTCTTTGACGAGGTCACACTGTTTTACCCCACATTCACTCCTTCTAATTATTTCCTGTTTCATTTCAAGAGAAATCACCTTCCTGCTTTTTTTAGAACCCATCATATAAAAAAAATGTTGAGTTTATCTTAAAAGGACGACTGCCGTGATACGTGTGCGATTTAATTCGTAATGAAGAACGATTGCTGCGATACGTGCGTAAGTTAAGCGTACTACGCAGTGACTAACGAGTCTAACGACTGCCTGCGCGGGAGGATGCAATAAATCGGCAGTGATCGTGTGAAGTGGGCGACTTCGTTGTGTGAAGCGAAGTTCGTTGTATGAATCGTGAAATGAACGAAAAGGAAGTTCGTTGTGTGCAGCGTTCGCTGTGCGAGGCGTTCGTTATGCGAGGCACCACTGTAATTGAAAGTAGAGGTTACGGCAGAGAAACCCGACAATTTATTTAAATGGAGGTGTGCCCTTCAAATCATCCTTTTTTGACAGTATTGCCATTCAAAATATTGATAAATGTCTTCGATTCCCACAATAGCTGTCCGCATGCCTTTGTTCAACAAAGTCGGGTTAGTTACACCATTTAGAACGGCTGGACTGATTTTTTGATATTTGTCTCCGCCCCGAATAACTATTAAAACAACAAAATATAAAAAAAAAATTATGAAGAAAATTCGTTTTCTCGTACATTTTGTATGAAACGGCTTTTTTGATGATATCTCGAGAACGGATTAATTTTGTACATTTATTGAACTTGATTCATTTTGAGTATTATAATAAAAAAAAAACAATTAAATTCAGCTAATAAGTTAACACAACATTTATTGATTCTGAGGCGGTACGAAGTTCGCCGGTTCAGCTTGTTAAAATGGCATGAGCCACCTGCCTTTAATCTCACCATTAAAGTGGTTTTTTAGATGGCTCGACTGCTAACAAGAAGCTGGAAACCACTCTTTAGTAACTAAAACACGATGCAGATGTCACACCAAGTCTCAAACATCCATAAAACATATTTAAACCTATTAAAACATAATTTATTAGAAAAAGCACAGGTTCATAATTTTAATGACAAATCGCAATATTTTCTTTAGGTTTAAACTGAAAATGATTTACAAATTGAAAAGAATTGAATTGGCAAGATATGTTTTTCGAAACTAAACATTTATGCTACTATACGGTTTGCATCTGGGCTAAAAAATAGCGCCATATACATCTCGAAATTATTTTTTGGACACCTACTATAATTGTATGAGATTGAGCTGTCTAGAACCACTATAATCAATCATTTGGGTAACCTTTCTTCAAACTTCTACTAAAATATTTAGTCGTTGTTATGTTTAGTATTATAGTGGTGTATTATCGGTGTGACGGTAAAGTCTAAAAATCTCAAAAAAGATGACCATGTCATCAAATTTCCCTGTGATGCCTGGTAAAATTACTACTCTCCCTAAAGTTTTTTTTAATCTTACGGCAAATCTTTTTGAGAAATATGATTTAATCTATGGCATTTTTTTTCAAGAAACATGCAGTTAGTATTGTGATTAGATATGCTTTTGATTAAATAAAAAAAATACTAGTCTGAATTAAAACTTACTTAAATTTTAGTTTTACTGGCCATGATGTAACCACTAGACGTGTGTGTTATAAGTTGACACCGTTATAAGTCGCACTATTATTGTTTACTCTGTCCGGCCAGACTCCAGCTTCAGTGACACGGAAATCTCGTTGCAAGCAACATCATGACAATGAAGCACCATATCAGCCGTCGTAGGTCAGAATATAGTAGTTTTATATTCATGAAGCCCGTGTATTTATTTATTTGTTATTAGCAGTCTTGTTGAATGACGATGGACGCCAGAGAACAAAGTATGGCATTTGCAGTGACAGTTTGCAGCCCTGGCTTAATGCTCGTGGAGTTTGACTCCTTGACTTTCTCATATCGATAGTCGTCATCCTCTGCCGCCGCGCTCTGTAGTAGATCTATGGTACCATCCAATGTTTGATTACAAATAAAATATATTAGTTTTATTAACTTTCTCAAATGCAAAAGTATGTTAGAAAAGTGAGTTGTCATATGGGTACTTAGTTCCTCAATTTACTGAGTCACTTCAGAAATGATTTCACTAGCAAATAAAGGTAGTCAATTTTTTCCTTTTTATACCTAAAATTAAACACTGCCTATGGTTACTGTTAATTATGTGTATAGTTTACAATGATATATATATATTTCTCATATACAATGTGAGACACTGCCTATGTTAGTTTGATATACTACATAAAACTGCCCGTTCCATGAGCAGTGTTCAGCTTTCTATACTTTTTCATTTTTCTGATTTTGTCCGATGTACTTTGTCCTAAATTTCTTAGTTAAAAAAATATCCTGAAATCACAGCTAGAATAAGGCAGTATTGCTCAGTTAATATTGCATTAACTAAATGGTAGACACCCTACTTTGCAAAATTTTTCTATTTTCTTCTATAAAATCAGCGGTTTCAATGCCATTCTTTAATTCCTTACCGATGTCACAATGGAACGCACTATGACATCTTGCCTTCATATAATTTTGTGTATAATGCAATGTGCAAGCAGGACAGCAACTAGTTTGAAAGTTGGACAGCTATCATTACGAGCAAAGTGCGTTAGCCAGAGCCACATTTAATGTTCCACCCTTTCTATGGAAGGAGTGCTTATAATCGGTTTTCTTGCTCGGAAGTTTGAAGGCTTAGGATAAAAGGTAGAATAGTGAGATTAATTTTACCTCACATCACACTGCTTGACGGTTATTGGGTCCGCTTAGGTTCAAGTTACGCCCACTGACTGAGTGTATCGCTTTTAGGTCTGTCGTTTTTGATGTTATACAATTCAAAATTGTCACATGTGTCACCAATTTGTGTTGTTTATTTGCAACTCTCACTTGGTTTTGTGATGTTTTTAATCACAAAGTTTTATCTTAGACAGTTGACCCATTCTCAAGCAAATTAACATTTGTGAAACTTCCTAAATAGAGTACTCATCTCGAAATTTGCATAGTTTATCATTTTTTTTATCCTTTCTGTCTTGGATAATTGACCAATAATTTTAAAGTGCAATTCTTTTAGATTTTTTAAGAAAACCTTTTTTTTATTTACATTACAATAGATATAATAGAAGTCTTATTTGGGGATTGTGTTAAATTTATCAAATAATATCCAAATTGTAATATATCAAAATGTAACTAGGAACATATAAAATCGTAATAGTCCCCTGTATTAGTTTTGTTTGACAGGTGTCACTACTTCTGTAAACAACTTTTTGAAATGGACTTCTTTACGCACTGTAGAATCACTCGGATTCATGCGACTTAATGTCTAACGAATACTGCACGTTCATCACGCACGTCAAACACGTGCATCATTGCTAAAAACATTTGTTTCATTTTATTACATTTCTAAATGGAATTTAGTATACACAAGTTATCCGTTGTAACAATCTCCAACTAAAAAAAAAAAGATATTTTTACTATATACTTTTTTTAAATTAAAATTAAGAATTTTACTTTTATATAAAGATTATGTCCTCTGTTTTCTATGTTTGGATTGTTTCTAACTCTGTATCTTCTATTTACATAAATGTTCTCTAAAACGGATTTTGTTTACAAAATTGTAAATTTTCATTATTCTTTTAAAAATATATTTTCATAGATTTTATACACACCGTCGTAAAAAAGATCCGTTTCAGAAATGTTAACAGTTGTTAGTAAGATCTTGTGGAGTGGCCTTTTTATCGTAAAATTCTCCTAAATCACTTTAGGTGGCAGTAGGTACCAACTGGTAAAAATTATATTTTACTCTTCATAAGATGAATTGCTTAAACAGCATTTTTACATTTGCAATGTTATGTTATAGACATAACATTTATAGTAACTTTTGGTAATGTTGGAAACAGTTTTGAGGCCCATTTACTTTTTAATATATTTTTTTCTTTTAACTTTTTAACAATTTCAAACTCCTGACAAACAGGATTGCAACAGATCTTTGTAAAATTTGCAGCCATATTGAAGGTCAAATTGTGTTCAGGAGAAATCATATTAATTTTATTTATTCACTTTTGATATAATTCTTCAAGAGCTTTTTGTGTCTCCAAATATTTTCTATCGCAATTGATAGCGTAAAATGAAATAAAAAAAAACTTTTTGTGATGTCAACTTATATTGACCTCTTCTATTCATGATTGTACAAATTTCTGGTTGTATCTGTAAGTTATGCATTTATTGATATTATCGACTTATCGTTTAGTCAAGAATGCAGTGTCAGCACCCTTATTGCTGTCTTCATGATAGGAGTTTGTTGACTACATCTCGCAAATTCTGTGATTACATAGTTCTTGAGTGTCTTGTTACTCTGCTGAGAAAAGTAATATTTAATATTCTCCAAGGAAAAAAATGGCCTAGCCAAGTTAAGCCCACTACCCATTAACTCCAAATCAGAAGTAGAGATTCATATTTACTGAATTTTACCATTGCTGCATTGTTTGAAACTTATTATTATAAAACAATAATATTTTTGAAATATTCTTATCTTGAGAGGGTGCCATTGTAGCCCGACCATCACGTCAAACACGTGCATCATTGCTAAAAACATTTGTTTCATTTTATTACATTTCTAAATGGAATTTAGTATACACAAGTTATCCGTTGTAACAATCTCCAACTAAAAAAAAAAAGATATTTTTACTATATACTTTTTTTAAATTAAAATTAAGAATTTTACTTTTATATAAAGATTATGTCCTCTGTTTTCTATGTTTGGATTGTTTCTAACTCTGTATCTTCTATTTACATAAATGTTCTCTAAAACGGATTTTGTTTACAAAATTGTAAATTTTCATTATTCTTTTAAAAATATATTTTCATAGATTTTATACACACCGTCGTAAAAAAGATCCGTTTCAGAATGTAATCAGTTGTTAGTAAGATCTTGTGGAGTGGCCTTTTTATCGTAAAATTCTCCTAAATCACTTTAGGTGGCAGTAGGTACCAACTGGTAAAAATTATATTTTACTCTTCATAAGATGAATTGCTTAAACAGCATTTTTACATTTGCAATGTTATGTTATAGACATAACATTTATAGTAACTTTTGGTAATGTTGGAAACAGTTTTGAGGCCCATTTACTTTTTAATATATTTTTTTCTTTTAACTTTTTAACAATTTCAAACTCCTGACAAACAGGATTGCAACAGATCTTTGTAAAATTTGCAGCCATATTGAAGGTCAAATTGTGTTCAGGAGAAATCATATTAATTTTATTTATTCACTTTTGATATAATTCTTCAAGAGCTTTTTGTGTCTCCAAATATTTTCTATCGCAATTGATAGCGTAAAATGAAATAAAAAAAAACATTTTGTGATGTCAACTTATATTGACCTCTTCTATTCATGATTGTACAAATTTCTGGTTGTATCTGTAAGTTATGCATTTATTGATATTATCGACTTATCGTTTAGTCAAGAATGCAGTGTCAGCACCCTTATTGCTGTCTTCATGATAGGAGTTTGTTGACTACATCTCGCAAATTCTGTGATTACATAGTTCTTGAGTGTCTTGTTACTCTGCTGAGAAAAGTAATATTTAATATTCTCCAAGGAAAAAAATGGCCTAGCCAAGTTAAGCCCACTACCCATTAACTCCAAATCAGAAGTAGAGATTCATATTTACTGAATTTTACCATTGCTGCATTGTTTGAAACTTATTATTATAAAACAATAATATTTTTGAAATATTCTTATCTTGAGAGGGTGCCATTGTAGCCCGACCATGGTTTTTTTTTATTACTTTCAGGTTAACTTAATTGGTGTATTTTAAGTTCTGTTTGAGTGCCAACTATTAATATCTACTAATGTAAAGAAATAGATTTTAGAAATAAAGGCCCCCTTCAAAGTTATTTGGCATTTAGCATTCCTATTGGGGGTTTAAATGTTAAATAACTTTGAAGGGGGGTTTTTTTTAAATCTGTTGCCATACATTAGAAGCATTCACGTTGTTCCTTAAACACACCGAAGCATAGTTAACCAGAAAACATTTTTGTATAGGCCGTTCTGCAAGCTTACCGTATTAACGTCTATTCACAAACATGTTAACGATTGACCACGTTGACGATTCTTAGTTAACTTTTTTAATCTTTAGTCTATAATTTGCATACTTGACCATGATATGTTACAATGGCTTACTAGTCATAAAAAATATGGGTTACAATATTTTTAAGCCTAATAATTTCTAAAAAAAACATGCCGTCGTTCCACTCATTTCTTGAGCTCTGAGATATTCATTCCATTGTCACTTTAGTCCTTTCGATAGCCATAGGCTCCTCCGAAACCTTTCAATTAATTTAATGCATTAGTCATTATCATTATATTTCTACCCAAATCAAATTTAATTATATTCTAATTACCTATGAACATTAAAAGTGAGTTCTTACAACATATGTAAACTTCGCTAATGATTAGTTTACAGTAATTAATATAAAAATCTTAACATGGGCATACAAAAATTGTTAGATGCTTCGTGGTTTTATGGTACAAACCTATTCTCCATTCTCTATTACCTCTGACTACAATTATGCTGATATTGTTTTGAAGTTTGCCATATTCAAGGATTTTATTTTCGCTCAGAATGAACCTACAATGATACAGCGAGCCTACATTTATCCTAACCTCAAAACAAACATGAATCAATAATGGTGCAATTTATACAATATAAATACGGTAAAACTACATCATTTAGTCAATCGATGGTAGTGACACATATAAAAGTAATATAAGAAATGGTCCCATTAAATATCTTAATAATCAATATATATTGATATTCGCATATTATACAACATTCTTATATTTAAATTATGATCCCTCATATAGAAAAATCTTTTAAACAGCAATATTCATAGATAATTAGGTGAAAGGCAACATTTTTTTTTAACGAGAACAGAGGCTAACCTGGGATTTCAAATTTTTGGTCAGTTTTCAAAAACAAGTTAAATATAAAGCTTGATTTTGTCTGAATAAGTGTTGCTATTATATTTATTTGTCCGTTGTGTTTGCCATTTCTTAAATGAACATTTTAAAGACTTAAGTTTAATAAATAGTTGAAAATTGTAAGTAATATTCATATTACTTTTGTTAACGCCAAAACGGCTAGAATTTGTAAATATAATTATATTATTAAGTTTGTAAAATCAATTACTTTTAAATGACTACCATTATTTGGCCAATTTTGTTTATCTCATTTTACTGGGATTGTAATAAAAAATATTAACTAATGAAACTTTATATTTTATTTTGCTAATGCGACTGCAAGCGATTTTTTTATTATGATCTTAATGTGACTGCTAGCGATTTTTTATAATCTGTTCTCAAAGACTGATTCATAAATTACTATTTTATTTTGGAGAGATAATAATTCATTTTCTCAAGAACTGGATTGATTCTAATTAAAATTTTGCCTAATTTCATATCATGAATATGTAATAATTTCGCCGCCAAATTTCCTTCGAGGAAGGTTGTACGACAAGTAACATCCTATGGGTATTCTGCTATATGTCCTATGTAGAATGTTTTTACAGTATAAATAATAAGGCATTTTATGATTTGGCATTATTTTATCCTTTTAGGCTTGATGTGTAAATTGCCATTGGATATGAGTACCCTATCATTATGATTTGACATATATTTATCAGGCACAGATGATGATCGAAATTATTAAGGTTCCCTTAATACTTTCTTTTTTATTCGCACCCAAAAATATTGCAAATTATTTCAAGTAGTCTTTATTGCGAATGAGACTTTTTTTATGTCAAAAGAAAAAAATTTTCACCGTCCATTAAGCAGTAATGTCATTTCTTGTTTTTTTTTTTTCAAAATAGTATTTCAGTTTAATTCCAGTGCCTTTGGCCTTTCACAGGCAGTATGGTAGATTAGTGCATGTTCGTGACAGATGTGTACTAGAATCTAAAACAATACTATAAGAAATCATCAATCATACAAATACCTTTCGATTTCAGAAATAATTTGATTTATATTTTAAAAAGTGCCAAACAAAACTTTGCATTGTTTTATAACTTTTGAATTCAAATAATGCTAACACATCGGCCTGGGTTTGTAACTCCATTCTAATAGGTACCGACTTACACACTATAACATTTTGTTATTTTGAATACATATTTTTAAGCAACTTTATTTCCAATTAAGTCGTTACTGTTTTTACAATCTAAGTTGTTTCATTTAAAAATTACGATAAATATTAACGTTAGTGAACTCTGCATTAAACTTTAGTGCATTACTTTTGATTTTTCCTGAATTCGCACAAAATTCTTGTAATTATTATCTTCAAAAGTAATTTTCCTATAAGCCTATTCTATTTTTTTTTCAATAATGTTCCAGCCACGTTCATATAAAATTTACTAACTTTGACAGTTTCACTCATTTATTGTTTAATATTGAAAATGTATTAATGTTTTACTAAAATATTTTTCAGGATGGCCAGAATACTTTGTGTGCTCGTTTCGAGGTAACCCTTGTTAAATAATCTAAAGTTTGGGATATCAGGCTTACCGATCTATCAACTTTTAAGATCTTGAAACTGACTCTTTTAGGAGGTTGACCAGACAGTCAAACCCTTTTTGGATTGTGATCAAAATGTATAAATTAACTCATCCTCCCAATTTTCAAAGCATTGTTAGTCAAAACGATGACTTTTTATCCTGCAGTCAGCCTTTCGATTTGTTTATTTATTGTTTATTGTTTATTTGGAAAACCAATAGTACAATATATATAAAATGGTACATAAAATTGACTGATGACAGATTTTCGCTAAAGTATAGAAATACACGAAAAGATTAAAATTAAATTACACTCTCATTAGGCTATTATGAATACAAATATATATATGAATATGTATATTTTTTAAACATATATTATTTTGAAACAATATGTTCAAACTGAATTTAAATGTGAATGCGCTGTGACGAGACATTAAGTGCTAACAGAATCGTAAAAAATTAACAAGAAACTGGAGGGAGATGCAAGAGATCCCACTAGGCTTGATTCCCAGCAGTTTAAAGCCGGCTATCTTTTTTCACCAGCTGAGGATATTCAACACCGCTTTCCTCGACACCCATCGACCGAGTTAAGTGGCAAGACATACACAAACACCCATTCAATTAAAGACTTTCGAGATGTTTAACTGCCATTATTAAATAGTCACTCATTAAGAAGACAACCACAAGGAAGCCAGAAATGATTTTGATACCACTTTTCATACAAGCTAGCCATTCTTTAAAAAAAAAAACTAAAAAAGGTTTTGATAACCTTAATTATATAATGGTGATTTTGAAGCCCTTTTACATACATACATAATTGGGACAGCTAAAAAAAAACTCAATTCATTTCAATCTTAATGAGGACTGCACCATCAGATTGTTTTATACTAGCAGATTCTATCATGCTTGACAGCTTTAAATTGGCGATAATTATATCATTCATTTTGCCGCTGTTAAAATAACATCAAACGCAATATAGCTCAAGAGTGATAACCTCGTATGTCAAATTTGGTAATTTTTAGTTTTATTTACTTATTGCAAGGAATATCTCGTAAAGAATGTCACCAGAAAATTGTATTTTATATACAGAGCCAACTAGTGGCATGCGTGACAACCAAAAACCATTTTTTGTATTCATTTGCATCTGTGGAAAAAAGATTAATTTATTAAAAAGTTGAATTTTTCAGACATATGAGATTTTCACTTTACATCGACAATATTTAACTTAATTTCCTAAAATTTGCATTCTAATACCTTTATAACTGGATATAGTATTAATTATTAATGATAAATAAAGTAGTCATTGACATATTTTATTTTTTGTATCGACATAATTTTGTACAGCCAAAATTGTTGATATATCGACATACAGCCAGAATATTTAATATATAAAATAAAGTGAAATTGCTATAAACGGTCAAAAAGCCACCGTACTTAAAGATGTAGTAAAGAATAAAGAATTAACTTTATAATATTTGATATATTTTTTTAATCGCTTGACAGTTAATATAATGTCATTTTTTGACCGTGAAAAATAAAAAGTTTTATATAAATTTGTAATGTAAAATATTTGTTTCAGTTTATGTACAAGTACCTGTATTATATATTTAAAACAATTACGTCAAATTTAATATGTACAAATATGTTCTAGGTATTTATACATACGAATATGTTTTAAGTAAGTTATTGCTTTTTATTATGTTTGTTAATTAATGTCTAGAAATAAATTAATATTTAAAAAATGTGAAATGTAATTACCTAGTCTTCAAGAAATGTGTAAATTAGACCCGAGTGATTGCTTCAAACGATTATGGGCTGCAACATTAAGGAGTGGGTGTACACGCTAATTATTAAATTATTGAATTTTATTTTTAAAATTCAGATAGTAGAGAAACAAAAGAGTTTAATTTACTTCATGAAAATATTGTATTGCAAATAATATATGAAAAAAACCCAAAATGAAAAAAAACTATTTAGCTTGAGTTTGAACTCGGTCGCTTTTCTTCGCTCTCTTCTTGATTATAAAATTGTTAGTAGATAATTATTTCGCTAGTTATAAATAGATAATTTTTTCTAATGACTGAAATTGAATGGAAAAGTTGAGATGCTCTTCCACATTAATTCACATTAGAGCCGGCAACAGAAATGTTGGGGCCCAGTACTTTCATGATTTTGGAGCCTCGAGCCGGTGTTTCCCTAGTCCCGACTATAGCTGTAGTGGGATTTAAAAATTATTATGAAATTTACACAGGTTAGACAAATATTTCAAAAATTAAAAAAAATGTTTCTAGATCTATCAGCTCATCCAAATAGTTAATAATGAATCCCGATCTGCGTGTGGGTCTGGTTTTGAGGGCCTCGATTATTATGAACACGAATTGACATGAAAAAAAATACCATTTTCATCGGTGTTCATTCTTCATACTTCAGGAAAGTTTAAAACTTTTCATTTTACTCTTATTTATTGCCGTATCATAAAATGTATAGATGATGGGTTATGTGGGCTTGTGATTGCAAAATTCATCTTGCTATTCGACTTGTTTCTACGTCCAACTCTTCCTTTAACACAGACACGATGTCTTAAAGATTTAACATCAGCAGACTATTGGCGACATTTCCATCACTTCTAACAGATTAAACTTATTTTTAGCGATCTTCGTATAGTGGAATGTTAGTACTATATTTGCAATGCCCTGTTAAAAAACTTATTTTTTGTAATCTGCTGTGCACCGAACAAGTCATGATTTCGTGAGCAGTGATTCTTGAGGCATTCATAACATTGTTATATCTAAGGACTTCAAATTCTTAACCTACCAAATCTCTTTTTTTCACGAATAGCCTGACCACAGTATTTAAGTTGCCCAAAATCCACATTTTATTATTATATATAATTAGGTTAGAGTAGATACGGAACTAAAAGGAGCTGTGCGTTAAAAAATATAATATGCCTAATAGACGACTTTCTCAAATTAAGTTAAATCCAAAATCTTATCGCACTTTTACTTCTTTAATGTCTATAAAATATTGAATTCTTTCAATCTGCCATACTAAAACGGTGAATTAAAAACTATTTTTTACTTCATCCTTATGAAAACATATAAAACGCAAGTACTTAAGATTGACATAAGTAAAGTTTATTTTGTTTATAATGTACATGTACCTACGATAATGAAACAAGTAATCAAATGCCGCTTTTGAAGTTTACAATTCAAATATAATATTATTCATTATTAATATAATAATTATAATAATAATATAATATTATTGTTCTGTGACTATTTTTATATTAATTATTTAAACTGTGAAAATGTACAATGTCTCTACAGTATATTACATTTTTCTGTCTTATTGATTTATATACACTGGTTACATGCTTTTTACAATATTATGTACGTACCTTTCTAATAGCTGTTCATTACATAGTTATAATTACATATTTTATTAACTACAGATAGCTTATCTTTAACTTTGTATAAATATCACTAAATGTCCTATATTATTATACTATTGTTTCAGAACGATTGAGCATTCCTTGAATAGGGTGGATTAAGATAATCGTCTATTAATTTTTAATTAATTAATTTGTGTACTATTTTTTTTCTAAAACAGCAGCAGTGTTTAATTAATTCTATTTAATTATTCTACCAGCTCACACGATTACATTCTTATGAATTAACTGCTCGACACCTTTATTAATTGTTAAAAAATTGTAAAGTTTACGTGATAATATTAAATTGCTCCTGTTATAAGTTCGTCCCGTCACGACGCTGTACTGCGCAGGAACATTGACCGGCCTTGGCGGAGCACTAGCGAGCGAACAAAGTTAATCAATTTGTGCATGAGATATTTTCACATTTCTTACACGTGATAGGGAAATTAACATCCTCTTAAGTCTTCAGGAATGGTCTTGGGACATTCCTGTATATTTCAAATAACTGCTTATATTAATTAATTTCAATTTTTTTATATTAATCAAGTGACAATATTTTTTTTTTTGTTTTATGTTGCTATGCCCTAGGTCATATACAATTATTTTGGGCCCTACTCAACTAGGCCAAATGTGCCTGTGCTAGACTCAGGGGAGATGGTGGTAATGAAGCGTTAAAAATGGTATGACCATCTGCTGCTTCGAACCTGAGACCTTCGGGTCAGTAGTCCAATACCTTAACCACTAGACGATCTCTAATTAGCTTTATAGTTATATTTTTAATTCAAAGTTTTTCTTTTTCTTAATGTAATTTACTCGGGTATCAATTCGACACAAATATGTGCCTGTTGAAGTTATACTAATTTATTTAATTATTATCCACAAAATATTACACTATAAGGACGTTAATAAGTAAATATATCCTCTTCAATAAAAACATATATTACAAATACCTAATAATTTATAAATTGGCGGCAACTAGCTAAGGGCAAATAACAGCGTGATTTGAACCACCTTAGAAAGACACCGCCTATTTTGTTTTGCTTCGTGTTGTAGAGAAACTCACAGATATTTGTACCCATTCTTTATGAAGCCTTTACCTACTTTAATGCTCTGAAATAAATAAATAAATAATAAATATGCTTATTATAAGCAGCCATTTCATATAATTCAAAGTGCTCAATCGTACTGTAACACATAGTAAGCCGAAAATATTTTTATAAATAAAGCATTACTGGTTAAACAATAATAGGTTACTGGTTTTTTAATATTTTTAATTCATATGTATAAAAATTAATAAACGATGGATTTCACAAATTTGAATTACTTATTTAGTAGGTTCATATAATATCATATGCCTGATTTATCAGTGTACCTATATATTAACCATTTTTTAAAGATTACCCGCAAACCCGTCACTTTCAAATTAATAATCATAATTTTGCTTATAATTTTTATAAATCATAATTTTGCTTTAAAGTGGACGTGGTGCGTTTTTCATCCTCAGTTGCTTTAAAATATCGTTGCTCGTACCCTTGGCGGAAATAAACAAATAATTGTTACCAACCTAGTTCAACTAACTGTAGGCGACTTTAACGGCACCTTCGACGCACAAAGAGTTGTGCCTGCTGCACTCGGTAGAGATAGAGACCTAGATATTCCAAGAGCTTTCCAAAATGTCCTAACACCAAAATTCCAATGTTGAAAAATATATTTCTATCAAGTTACCTAAATAATTCCTATACAATCTCCATCCCCTATTTATATAGCTTTATTATAGCTAAAAAAATCAAATTGCTAATGTAATTCGATAATGATTTACGGTAAATCTATTGTCATCCCTATATGCTTCACGTCACGCATGTGAACGGAAATTATAGTCGTACAATTGACTTTTTCAATGGATTTGACCATGTGCCTAATATAAGGGAAGTGTGATTTTTTTGAATTTTCAAAACCAATTTTTCCCACCCCTGAGACTTAACAGTTGGTGCTATCAAAAAAAAATACTTCGATGGTTTTGGGTCTAGGCGATGTGAAACGCGAAGATATGATGAAATTTTCCGGAAGTTATGACTTGATACCTATTGCAAAAGGTGACTTTCCTAATGAAATATATCTAACATGCTCAGTGCCGATTATTATAAATTGAAATATTATGCCTGTGTTGTTTCATTATTAGCCATGCGTCAAAATTTACAAAAAAAACAAATGGTATGATGGTAAAACTAATGATGAATTGAAAGACTGTCATACCATTTTATGTTTTTTTTTATTTTAATCTACTCAAACCTAAAAAAAATAACCCACTGTCGCCTCTAAAATGCACATCTATCTAATGCGCTAAAAGTGCCGCAGTCACAAATGGAGGTAGGTAACGAAGCAACACATAACCACAGGCGATAGTAGTCTGGGGAATGGTGCCGTTAATACCGCCTGTAGGGCCTAGCTGTAAGACGTCAGGTTCTGGTTAAACACGTTACTACTACTAAATAATGTATAGAATTTATATTATATGATAGCTAGAGACTGTCATAGCCATTATGTTGCCATTGTAAAATAGTAGACTGAACCTGGCCTCAAAAGTACCTCCCACCCTACCACCCAAATATACCGAAAGTAGTAGTTACCGACACGATTTTGTTCTTCCGTCTCCCTCTAGGGTTGCGTCGCTCACTCATTCGACGTATGTCGATAAAATGATGAAAAAATGGACCGAAGCTGTCACTTTGACGTTTTGTCTGTAATTTGTCATATATTGCAGTTTTGCAGACGTGATTTAAACGGATATTTCGCGTTACGCGAATATTTATGTTACTTTGTGGTTATTTAAACCACGTCAATATAATTCTTGCTTTCAAACTATAAATGCTGTGGAATGCATACAAAGAAAATAAATATTAAAATATGTTTCATTTTTTAATTTATTGTATGGCCTGTATTGTAGGGGTGGAGCTTTTAGGAGTAGTTCTTACTGCTTTCTTGTTACCTTAATGATGCGAAGCCATTAATTCTTAAATTACTAGACTTCATCTTGGAATGAATCAGCATTCATTAGAGCTCATTTTTGATTAGAGCATATTTCTATGGCAACACTTTCCCGGGAAAGTGTTTCTGTACAAAATGTTTAATTTTAAAATGTAATGAGTATGACAGAAACGTTTCGCTTTTCGGCGGAACGGATAGGATAGAAAAGTGGCGCTTTCCAGTGGAACAGATAGCTCATTTTTTTTTTGTCAAGGATGTTCCCCAATTTTCGTCATTAAATATTTAAAACATGAATTTTTTGCCCTCCTTCACCCCCATTCCCAGTTCCGCCTCTTAATTTATCTACATTTTTTTTAACAAATTACACCTTAAAAATTTATCACCTTAATTATGATCTATCCTCTAATATCAACCCTTTATTACAAATGTACCTCAGAACCACACCCCCACAGAACCTCCTATTTTTTACCACCATTGTATGCAGTTACCTTTTCTAGAGACATATCCATACTTTATCACTGATATATATATATATAATATAGGGTATCCTGAAAAATGAATGAATGTATTTTTAAAAAAAATGATTTTGCATTTAAATGAAATCAACAATGCCTCTGTAGTTTTATTTTCTCAATTCAGTCAGTAATTATGACTTACCTCTAAAGTTATGATAAAATGTATTGAAAAATACAGCCTTTTTGAGGCTCTTAATTTTCAAAGTAGAAATTTAACTTTTTATACTACACATACCAGTATAATATTTATATTACATATCTATACAAAAAAGAGTCACCATACTAAACATTTGTATGGAGAAATGACCGGGCTGCGTCTTCTTAACTAGTAATAATAAGTAATAACATGATGTCTGTTAAGTGGAATAAGAGAGTATAAATTAATCGTTTTCAAAATGAGTATGAGATTGTGGTGGTCTAGTGGTCAAGGCGTTAGCCTACTGACTCAATGGTTGCAGGTTTAAATGTGTACATAGATCTTCTGTTTTTGTTGCTTCATGGCTGACCATGTACAAGCAAATTTATCTTAGTTAAAAGAGCCAGCAGTAATTGCATATGGTCAAAGGTTATTGCAATAATTTAAAAAAAATACATACAACAAACATGGAATTCCTATTTATTTTTTTAATAAAAGCATTTAATTTTTGCAATCTGTTTTAGTTTTATGCGTTTATTTATATATCACCACACTGATGACATCTTTAGTAAATCAATAAAAAATCATAAAACACGCAGCTAGACATCTTTCCAAAAATTGTCTCAAACCTGGTATTTTATCCGAGGCAAAATATTTTTTCCTTACAAAACGAAAATTCAATTCAAGTTCATTTATTGAGTATTACTTGATTAATATATTTTAATTAATTAATATATATAAATCAAGTAAAAAAAATATATAAAAATTGTAACTAGAGGAAGAGGTAAGGGACATAGAGGTAAGGGGAGAGGTGTAAAAACAAAAATAGTATGAAAAGAATGTAAAGCTTTTTGGTATGTATGTAATGTATTTCTGATTGATATTTCTGTTTTCAGGTTAGGACACTGCGTGGAGTTGATCAGAGTCCTGAGCTCATGGCTGTCAGATAAGCAACACCTCAGCTTGGAGTGGATGATAATAATCCTGATTATGATAGAAGTTGTATTTGAGGCTCTACATTTTGCAGAATGATACATTGTGTAGGCTTTATTAATCATGCTTTCTCAGTCTAATCATGAAGTCATCTATTGACAGTTAGTTTTTAGTTATTGGTTAAAGTTATCTTTATTTGTTGAATTTCCACAGAAAAGTAGCAAAAATGCGAATGATTAATTTAAAAAAATTTAAAAATGTTTTCTGATTAAAAGTGAAATGGAAAGAGGAACCAAGAAAAATACTATAGCGCTTGATTACAACCAGTGGATAAAATAATCATAATTGTTTTCATTGATGGGTTAAAACAACGATACTCAACCTTATAAATACTGCTAGTGGAGATTCATACAAATTGCACAACTGGTCCGGAGGTCATTAATATTGTATTAATTGTGATTAGTCCTCATTAATTTTCTATTTACTAATTGTGCAATACAGGGAAAACAGTTAATCAACTGAAATCAAATTACATTTGTGAGTTTTCAGCTTTTTATTTTTGTAATAAAGTGTATTTTAAGCTAAAGCCTGTTATTTCTGCTTTTTAATAATTTGATTGTAATCATTTAAGTGATAGAACGATATATGTAATTTAAAGAGAGTTTTGCTTTTAGAAATGTATTAAATAGTGTAATTCAAACTTTGTTTTGATAATATTACCATACAATTCTTCATTATTCTTTTAAGTGATGTAATAAATTAAAAAAAAAAACAGTGCTTTAATCTTTTATTCAATTCTATTTCAAAAGTCTAAACAAACGCCATAAATAAAAACTAATACTAGTACCGAAGTTGATTGGAAAATAAAGCATTTCTTAGAGATTTCATTAATTGTGAATTCTCGTAGTTTCTTCTTATAAAAGAAGACATCAATCACCCGCTACATCCATTTAAAACAGGCTCTGTAAAATGTCAGCATTAAAGGTAAACTAGCGCTCGCCATACTCCAATTCTGAAATTATACAGCCCTTAGAGCCATTAGTAACAATAAATCTACTAAAGTGCCTTAGTTCATCCCTTAGGCGAAGTTACATAAGAACCTCGTATATTATTGTGACGCAGGGCGGGTGTAAAGTGTTACTCCCTTTTACTCTATAGCCATGTAATACCAAAAAATATAGCTGCCCTTAAAAATATAACTTATTTCCAGTTGACCTTTGAATTTCCTCTTTTGGCATATTTTCTTCTCACTTGCTCCAAAATCACATGATTATAACATGTGTGAGCGAGCATACAGGCACTAATTTGAACGTGAGACTCCAAAACCAAAGCAGTCATAATAAATATTGTTTAAATAACAAAAAAGATTAAATTTTATGAATATTTCATTTCACTTTAGGAACATAGTTGTTTTTTTTTTTTTGTTTTTCTATCGGCTTATGTAGATTGCCACTTTTGGCCCTTATCAACTTGTTTTTGGTATTTAATTTTATCCCATCCCTCGTAATAGGTTTCCCAGTATTGGTCTGCATATACAACTTGTCTTTGCTATTTATTTTTAAATTAGGACACCCTATATACACCGTCTCCCAAGACCATTCTCGATAAAAAAATAAAGCGAATTGGTCCAGTGATTTCAAACATGACTTGTTTAGATGTCGTAACAAAATTCATCATGATTTCCGAGAAAAAAATGTAAACTTTAAATGGTAATATTAAATCGAAGTTCATCCGCTTGCAAGGCTCCTCAACCCACCCGGTCATGAATATGGACTCCCACTATGGTATATGGATGGATGGTACGTTAATCTCGGAGGAAAGGTTGCTGAATGTGGGATCACCGATGACTCTTTGTGTGGTTTTAATAGTCAGAATGATATAATATAATATTATATTATATAATCCAATTTTCAACTTTAAATTGATTCTCGGTCATGTACGACGAAACAAACCATTTAGGATCTTTATCTAAATTGAATCTAATCAATCTATCTAAAATGGTTTGCATTTGAGTCGGCGATTTTTCAGTTGAGTGTTTTGGCAGAACTGGAGCATATATATTATCCTGATACAATCTCACGAAATTATCACGTTGTGACCCCCCCAAACTGTCTACGTTTCGAATCTACGCACCCAGTGGAAATGTACAGGCATATTTTTTTTACCAATGATTTGTTAATCATATTATATCATTAATATTTTGTCGAGAAATAGCCTAGACTTAAACCGCACTGAAGTATAAATGTTTTGTTCAGAATAGCTTACCTTGCCAATTTACTGGTATAATATATCAGTATAATATATTGCCGTTGGTCATTATAATTTTAATATGATACTGTCTGATTTTTCCAATGAATTACGATTTTTTATAAATGTTTGAGACTCGTTTTAGTTACAAAAGAGTCGTTACCAACTTCTTAGCACTAAAAACCACTAAATAATTAACGGCACGGGATAAAAACACAACTGGTCCGGAGGTCATTAATATTGTATTAATTGTGATTAGTCCTCATTAATTTTCTATTTACTAATTGTGCAATACAGGGAAAACAGTTAATCAACTGAAATCAAATTACATTTGTGAGTTTTCAGCTTTTTATTTTTGTAATAAAGTGTATTTTAAGCTAAAGCCTGTTATTTCTGCTTTTTAATAATTTGATTGTAATCATTTAAGTGATAGAACGATATATGTAATTTAAAGAGAGTTTTGCTTTTAGAAATGTATTAAATAGTGTAATTCAAACTTTGTTTTGATAATATTACCATACAATTCTTCATTATTCTTTTAAGTGATGTAATAAATTAAAAAAAAAAACAGTGCTTTAATCTTTTATTCAATTCTATTTCAAAAGTCTAAACAAACGCCATAAATAAAAACTAATACTAGTACCGAAGTTGATTGGAAAATAAAGCATTTCTTAGAGATCTCATTAATTGTGAATTCTCGTAGTTTCTTCTTATAAAAGAAGACACCAATCACCCGCTACATCCATTTAAAACAGGCCCTGTAAAATGTCAGCATTAAAGGTAAACTAGCGCTCGCCATACTCCAATTCTGAAATTATACAGCCCTTAGTAACAATAATCAGACACTTTATTAGGAAAATCTACTAAAGTGCCTTAGTTCATCCCTTATGCGAAGTTACATAAGAACCTCGTATATTATTGTGACGCAGGGCGGGTGTAAAGTGTTACTCCCTTTTACTCTATAGCCATGTAATACCAAAAAATATAGCTGTCCTTAAAAATATAACTTATTTCCAGTTGACCTTTGAATTTCCTCTTTTGGCATATTTTCTTCTCACTTGCTCCAAAATCACATGATTATAACATGTGTGAGCGAGCATACAGGCACTAATTTGAACGTGAGACTCCAAAACCAAAGCAGTCATAATAAATATTGTTTAAATAACAAAAAAGATTAAATTTTATGAATATTTCATTTCACTTTAGGAAGATAGTTGTTTTTTTTTTTTGTTTTTCTATCGGCTTATGTAGATTGCCACTTTTGGCCCTTATCAACTTGTTTTTGGTATTTAATTTTATCCCATCCCTCGTAATAGGTTTCCCAGTATTGGTCTGCATATACAACTTGTCTTTGCTATTTATTTTTAAATTAGTTTTCGATGGTAGTTTATGTAATTGCTTTTGGACCTTTGGAGGGATTACTTGTTCTCTTTTAAGTTGCATTTTGGGTTTAGTTATTTTGATATTTTTCTCTTCGATAACTGATTCAGGTTTGAAATTATAATTTTTCCTTTCATCCCCTTCTGCCCTTGTGATATAAATATTTTGTTTATCTACATCTTTTATATTTTTTTCTTCATTAGGTTTTTGGCTTTTCTCTTCATTATTGGGTTTTTGGCTCAATGTGTTTTTCTTTTCAAAAAATAATTTGCTATTATCGCTTTGATGAATTTCTTCTATGCTTCTGCTTGCTGTTGACTCATTGTCGTAGTTGGTCAATGTGGCTTTTGGGTCTAAATGACATAGACCTGTGCAAGTTGCAGCACATGGTGGTATTTCTTCCTCATCAAATAATCGACAAAGCGAACCAGACGGACGGGTTACATAGCACAGGCAGAAGAATCCTATGAGCAAACCTACAATGAGTATAATTAATTATACAAATGTAATCAGTTTTAGATTAATAATCATTTTAACAATTAATATTCCAAGGAAATTGTTCATTGCATTTCAAATACAATATACAGAATGTAGTGATAAGCTAAAGCAGCGAGCTAGAGAACCTCAAAGTCCATCTGAAATACCCCATGTATGTTCAGCAATATTTAATAGTTTCGGAGGGGGTTTCGGAATGTTTTTACCTAGCTCAAGTATGATAAATTTCTTGGGACACCCTATATACACCGTCTCCCAAGACCATTCTCGATAAAAAAATAAAGCGAATTGGTCCAGTGATTTCAAACATGACTTGTTTAGATGTCGTAACAAAATTCATCATGATTTCCGAGAAAAAAATGTAAACTTTAAATGGTAATATTAAATCGAAGTTCATCCGCTTGCAAGGCTCCTCAACCCACCCGGTCATGAATATGGACTCCCACTATGGTATATGGATGGATGGTACGTTAATCTCGGAGGAAAGGTTGCTGAATGTGGGATCACCGATGACTCTTTGTGTGGTTTTAATAGTCAGAATGATATAATATAATATTATATTATATAATCCAATTTTCAACTTTAAATTGATTCTCGGTCATGTACGACGAAACAAACCATTTAGGATCTTTATCTAAATTGAATCTAATCAATCTATCTAAAATGGTTTGCATTTGAGTCGGCGATTTTTCAGTTGAGTGTTTTGGCAGAACTGGAGCATATATATTATCCTGATACAATCTCACGAAATTATCACGTTGTGACCCCCCCAAACTGTCTACGTTTCAAATCTACGCACCCAGTGGAAATGTACAGGCATATTTTTTTTACCAATGATTTGTTAATCATATTATATCATTAATATTTTGTCGAGAAATAGCCTAGACTTAAACCGCACTGAAGCATAAATGTTTTGTTCAGAATAGCTTACCTTGCCAATTTACTGGTATAATATATCAGTATAATATATTGCCGTTGGTCATTATAATTTTAATATGATACTGTCTGATTTTTCCAATGAATTACGATTTTTTATAAATGTTTGAGACTCGTTTTAGTTACAAAAGAGTCGTTACCAACTTCTTAGCACTAAAAACCACTAAATAATTAACGGCACGGGATAAAAACATCGGTCCGGGATAAGCACTGTAATTAATTACGCCGTAAGTATGTTTCAGCGGCTACAAGCGAAGATCATAAAACTGGTTGACGTGTTGACGGCGTGAGAACGGGGAGAACGGCTTCCACCAGCCATTGAGCTCGCAGCGGAATCCCTCCAAAACGTCAACTTCATCCCGGAGAAGAAACTCATTGGGCGATACTTTGATGAAATATCACAGCTATATTTCGACAAGGAACAAAACAAGGAAAAAATAATAACAATTTTGATACTGAATAAGATATAGGCTTATCAGCTATGCTGCCTAGCTATTATAAAATAATAATAATAATAATATTTTATTTACAAAATAATTGCCCCACTCTGGTGGTGAGGAAGGGTCCACAGGATTTGCATTTCTTTTATTTATGCCAGCCCAAACCCAGCTTTGGGTTTATTGGGCTAAAAACAGCTCTTAAGTAAATTCTTTAAAAAAAATAGAGGTAGGTAGAAGTTATCGACCTTTGCGTTGATATGACGCACACGGTCGTCATAAACAGAATGAAATACTTCAATAGAAAATAATTGTGTTTCTGTCACACCATACAGGGTGTTGTAAATGCGGTAACACTACCATGGAAATCACTGGCCTAGGTCAACAGTTCTTTACTTAGCTGGATGAGATTTGACAGTTGAGCGATGCGACTAAAGATTGTATTGTAATAAATTAAAGATTTATTGAACGTAGACGTTCATCTTCTTGCACATTTTTACATATCCAGATGAGAAATGATGTTACTAAACTGTGTACGAAATAAGTTGGAGTTTATGCTCAACTCCAACAGCCATTTGCATAATCGATTTAGCATCTAACTAAACTGACAGCTCGTGCATTTTGGCATACTAAGGTGACTATGCCCGTCCCACAAAAGCGCAGTTTTCAGATCACTTTCAAGTTGGCGCATTTGTGGTACAACTCATCTGTGCGAAAAATCATTATCTTCTCGTTTAGATTTTAGAAAAACATTTAAGCTATTTTTTGAGTGCTAGTATTGTATAAGCTACTATTCTCAGAACAATGTTACCGCACATTGGAAGTAAATTTCATGCAGATAACGAAATACAAAACATTTTCTTTTCTAAGGTCTCAATAGCAATTATTGAGCTTCTTTATTTTGCCATACGCTTGTCACGAGTCTCCGCCTCATGAGATAGCATGCTTTTATGCAACTCCTATTTCGGAGTTCGGGCGTCTAACAGTTGCACTCTCAAGGCTTCTGTAAGATTCTTTTAGGAAGGCAGAAATGAAACTAAAGCGATTCCTCAACGCCCAGTAAAGTAATCGTATTTATTCACCTTAAAAATACATTGTTTTGGGGATATTGTCTTGTGCATGACCTTAACACACTCAGCGCCGATAACTGTATATTCCGTAATCGCCGTTTCCAGGTAAAACCGTTACCGTCTAAATGCATTTCTATTAATATTTAAAAGTGTGGCATGTCGCGAATGCTTGAATTCATGAATTGGCATTTTTTAAAAAAAATAATTCAGTTTTAACGTGTGATGGATTTGGCGGTAAATAATTTGAGTGTTATTTTATATAATATAACATATAAAAAACAACATCTTCATAGTTTTGTACAAATTGCTCGCCAATTATAAGAAATTATAACTTAAACTAAAAAACCGGTGTCAATCCCGCGTAGGATATTCCGTTCGGTCAACATACCACTCTGATGGGTGGCAATTTGATGTACGGAGCTGAATGTGTTAAATGATTATATCTCATATAACGGCTCGCAGAAAGAAGAAACACTTGTGATATATGATAATATTGAATAACAGTATCCATATATTTTAAAAAACTTTGTT
Organism: Neomicropteryx cornuta; assembly: GCA_020383195.1. NCBI lineage: Eukaryota > Metazoa > Arthropoda > Insecta > Lepidoptera > Micropterigidae > Neomicropteryx > Neomicropteryx cornuta. The sequence continues at coordinate 2,690,793 of JAHKQU010000030.1, forward strand.
AAAGTTGGATATGAACTCAACTATGCCCCTTTAGTTTAATCCTAGATCCTTCCGCAAAATCTTCCATAAAGTGGATGGGCACAGCTCCAATTGTTGCGCGCGATGGTGGATGGACTCATTCGGGTCTTCCTGCTCCACAGCAGCAATAGCGTCTTCGGTGCGCACTGAGGATGAGGACGTCTCTGAGGATGCGCATTATCCACAAGAGTAAACGTGATGCGAAACCGATTCATGATATCTCGAACTACCGACTCTGCTGGGCGATTATGTCGACCGAATATTTGACGCAGCGTGCGAACCATTATTTTGGTAATAAATTTGCACTATTTGCAAACGTTGTTCAGGAGTAAGTCTATTCATTATGAAATGGCAAACCAAACTGAGCATAAATCAAGTGACAGCTGTCAAAAACACCAACTACGAAAAAAGTAGTGCCAGATTGAAAACCACGTCACTAAAAAAAACACCCATTATATAATAAGAGACATCATACTGAGTGCAGAGAATACAAATTAATTGGTGCAATTAATAGTTTGTCTTGTTTTTCGTACACGATATTCAGCATTTTTCAGAATTAACGAGAAGTACGGTGGTCAAACGTTAAATCAGCTGTTTCCGTCTGTAAAATTATATAACATACAATAACAAAAAAGTCACTTGAATATTTCACATAAATGCAATCGTAAGATCAAAACGAGACAATTCCTCCATAAAATTTCGTTTAAAAAAATGAAATGTAATAAACTTGGCATTTAAAATGATTCCGGAAGGATAGAGCATCTTCGAAAAATGTGAAATAGTGCTTTCAAAAATGCAGTCTACTTATCAAAATCAAATGTTAAAAATACGTTATCATTACGGGGTTAATTTGTTGAACGTGTAACTCGCCACGCGGCTTATCATCTTTATATTTCAACTCTGTTCCAATTAGTTCAAAATGCATCCAAAAAAATATAGATTAATTTGTATGCCGAAATATAGCATAATTTACAAGTAAATATTGATAAAATACAATAGGTTAGGTTAGGTTAGGTTCCTACGGTTGAAAACTTGGCCGTTTAACTGAAAAAAGGTGAGTGACTCGTTAAACGTGATGAATGAAATTAACCCGGTAACCATATTTTCCATTTGAGATTAATTTAATATCAAAGAAAACATTCCTCTTTAACTGTGCGTTCAATAATAAATCGGTAAGTGGACTGTACTTATATTAAGCCGCCGTTTCACCCCGTTCGAGGACTGTCGATTACACTCTCTATAACTAATTATGACACAGGGCTACTTCGTTCCAAACGAGAATCGGTAACTAAAAGTGTCCTGCTGGGATAAAACTGACGAGATGCATCGCGTTCGCCGTGTTCCAAGACCATTCCCGCTAAAAAATCCAGGTTATTGGCCCTGCGATTTCAAACATGATTTGTTTTCATCTCATATCATAATTCATCATAGTTTCCGAGTAAAAAATTTGTAACCTTAAGTGATAATATGAAATCGCTCTTGTTAAAGTTCAATCGCATGCTAGGCATTAACCGGCATTGGCCAATAGCCCGCGAGCAAAAAGGGAATTTACGCAAACGCTTTGATAAAATTTATAAATTTGGGCATGAATTATTTTTGCACATTTTTATAGAATTTCTTAGCGATTACGGATGATTTTTGATGAAGCTTCCGTGCAATTTATCTGTTTCGCAATGAGAAACATTAATTTTCAATCATTTTATTTTATTTATTGCACATTTCTCTGACATTATTTTGAGCTTAAAAAAAATAAATTCCTTCATAATATTATTAAAATGAACTTTTCTATGGTCGTTTATCGCAGAGAGCAGTGTTTGGAACCTATTTTGTATTATTTAATTTTCGGTCAAAATGTTACTAATAAATATTCAGCAATGTGCCGGGTGAGTGCTTCTCGATTTAAAGGTTTCCAAAACCTTTTAAAAATTACGCGTCTTTACTTTGATGGAATAATCATCTTCGCAGCCTCCGCGACAGCTGATCAGATTGCCGTTTTTTTTCACTCGAGTTTAGAATCACTGGTTTGACTGCTGGTCAATTCAAAGGTCGTTGGAACCTTCAAAAGGCTTTTCAATCTTCAAAATATTTTGTTCGTAAAATGTGAAAAATTATAATGTCATTTAACGTGTGTTTTAAAGAGTTTGGAGACCTAAAGGAACCCCCTGGAGGAAGGAAGGAGGAGGGTTGGAGTTTGGGAACTATTTGAGGTGGTCTGTTTCAAAGCTTGATCATTCCACTTTTTGTTTCTTTTTTTTCACATACAAAAATATTACATAACTAATTGTGTGTACATAAAAAAAAAAATTATACTGACATGATACCAACAATTTATACCTGCTAATAAATACTAAATACTACTTTTCAATTTATTTAAATTTAAAATATTGAATAATCTTGCTTTTTTTTTACAATAGTAAAAAGAATTTTTCTGATTTTTTTGTGCTTCTGAGAGTTTGTCTTATATCGTTCTCTATGGTCTAGTGGTGGATATTTTCGTACAAATGATTAAGTTGGTACTAGATTGGTACGATCTGAACGGAGGTATTGTGTGGGATTCGAGATATTGGGCTAAAAACAAAAAAAAATGTGGAAAATCACATTTTGAAACAGACCTCCTCGTTTATAACATCTATAATTATTTGCTAGCTCATAATTCATAAACAGCTAAAATAATAATAAATTATATTATTATTATTTAGACAATTTTACACGTGGTATTGATCTATTTCAAATAATAAGTTCTAACGCTTTGTGGCAATTTGAGAAAAAGTTTGCTTTGAAATCTAACAATAAAAACCTATCGCTTCAGGAATTGAACCTTCATCTAGCAGTAAATTGCACCTTAATCAAACATGGTTACTTCCCAAGTCGAATTAGATTAATGACAATCCCAACAATGCGAGGAAATTTTTATTTTGGAAAAAAATTTTAAGAAGGTGAAAGGTATGCGTGTCTTTATAATTTTATTAACTAGCAATCAAGACGAATTATTGAAAATACCTCTAAATATTACAAAACAGGAAAAATTTACCGTTGCTAGGTTATAATAAATTAAAATTATACATAGTTACAATATTTTCTTTTAACCTAGTGACCAAGTTTCGTAAACAAGGAAGCTAAATATTATTATATTTACTCCTGTTAAAAATTTGAATTTTTCTCAAAATGAAAATTGAAATTAATATTGATAACGTCACTTTTGATGATTTAATGAATGATGAGCTCTCGTTTGATGATTTGTCAATTCATTTGAGGGTTGATGGTCGGTCGATTGATAATTTGACATTTAATGGGACACATAATATTCATTTGTCATCTGATTTTCCTATAGTTATTGCGATTTTTGGGTTTATCCTGTTTATCCTGTTTATCCTGTTTATCCTGGCCTTGGCAGCGGCGATCACGTGGCTCTGTAACATTGTATTCTCATTCGCAACCAGAAATCATCATGTCCCATACGCAAGACGCGTACACGCAAGGTCTGTCGGGTAAGATTAGCCTTTTAACAATAACTTTCGAACGAACCGATTTCAATGGTTCTAGCCATTGAAATCGGCTGGTAATCGCCAGCAGTTAATAGCATAAGAAATATTATTGTAAATAGGTATAAGAAATGTAAATTAGTAGATTTTAATGAACGATGGCTATACGATGGTTCGGGCAGACATAATAAAGATTTTAATCTTTTTAACTGCCCGCAATAGCGGCTATGAAACATATCGTAACATTGTATATATAATATTTCAAGCGACGCGCTCTGAGCGATTGAGTGACATTTTTACTTTTTATATATAGGCCAGAATAATTCTCTCACAGGACTGAAAATTAATTTACTCAAAGTTTGTTTAGAGGATAATAAAATTGGGTGTTTTATTCTGCCCAGCGCTTATTCGGAAATAATAATACTAACACTTAAACATTTAAAAATCATGAAAGCAACGATCGCCTACTAGTACGATCAAATCAGCTACCGTCTACCGTCCACCGTCTGTAAGCGGCACAGGAATATGCATAGTCAGTCTATGTTCTCTAATAATCTGCTTACATATTCTGTGCTCAAGATGCCAGGAAATAAATGTTTAAAATGTAAAAATGTGATCTCTTCAGCTTCTTGTATGTGTATAGGACGTGTATGGGAGAATGTGTATGGGAGTGTGTTTCATTATTCTTGCGTTAAGGGTCGCGAAAACACACTCAAATGTTATATATAAAACAACATGGAAATGTGCAAATTGTGTAGAAGATGACTGGGGACGAGTACTGCCTGCTTGTTGACTGCCTAACTCTAACTTATCGTTTGAAGAATGTAAGAAATCTAAGTTTTTAAAGTTTGACTTCCACTATCGCAGATTAAAGCAGCCCGATTCTAATATTTTAGAAACTTGTGTGCAAATATATTTTAACTGTCTGCACCAGTTAAGAGGTCATCTACATAAAAGTCATGTTTGATTATATCTGAGATAATGCTATCATTGCATTCGTTCGCTAGTTGATTTAAACATCTAACTATTGGTGATATTGGCACAGCTTTGCACCATGCAAAGCTGTGCCAATATCACCGTCTTAAGACAGAATGTTTTAAAGGATCCGTTGGATTGTCTCGCCATTGGATCAATTGCAGATTTCTTTGTGTTTCATTGACAAGAACTTTGTATAATCAAGAAATTTTTTCTCGATAATTTTAGCAAAAATGGGCAGATTGCATTTGCAGGATTTGATATGTTAACTTTAGTTTTATTTTTTCTGCTTTTACTGTTTGTCTATACTACGTAGAATTGTCTTAAATAGTGAGTTAATTTTGGTTGAAGTTGGAATCTAACTGTATTGTTGTTGTCTTTGCAGCTCATGGCGCAACATCCGCGATCTGCCAAATTTTGATATGGAGCAAGTCCGGCGGCAGTCGACAGACGGGTCGCTCAACCGGCGGGCCTCAACTTCTTCCCTCCTAAACGAGTGGGCTCCAGGGTTAGTCATAGCACTTTTGTTTTGAGAGAATTATTAATATTTAAACTAAATATTAATAATTACATATATTAAATGGTGTCATCCTTTTTTTATTCATAAACCTCGGTTTTGTTTTCAGCTTAATGATGGAGCGTGTCATCCCGCTTCGGCGCACGCAGAGCGTCCCGCGACTCTACCCATATTAGGTATTAAATTGTGTATAATTTTCACTTAAGTTTGTTATATATATACAATTCGTAGTTTTAACGATTTAAGGAGTCAAGAAAAACCACTTCAAGAAAAACATAATTCTAATTTGAGTTTCTGTCAGATGAGCCCTCCAGGCTGTGGCAGGACAAGATATATTTTGGTTGTATATTTTGTTTGATATATTTCTAATCTGGTGAAAAATAAACATCCACTTATGGTGGCATTAATCTGAACTGAACTGGTTGGTTACCTCAATGTTTTTATTTTATTTTTCTTTATTTAAATATTGCAATTATGTAAAATCTAACCAAACCAGTTGGAAACCATTGAGCGAAGCATGTTTTGTAGGTTCCCTGATTGAGTAGGGCCCTGATTAGAGACTAGCAAATTAGTATAATATAATAGTATAGTACCATTTATTATTACTATTAATATTACAATAGGTTTTTAGAGGGTTTTGTACATTTTAAATTATATTTTAATTATATAAATATCTTATGTATCTAAAGTTTTGCGCGTATTTATCTCAATATTTATTCGTTATCAAATTCATAGCATTTAGATTTAAGGTCATTTTTGACCAACGCTTTTGAAGTTATAATTCTTTGCGGCCGTTGTACTCATTGGGATGGGATGTTGGTCGAGAAACCGCGTCACGCGGTGGAGTAATTTTTACGTTTGTCGTGTTGTAGAGTCCAATTGCTTTATTTACGAAATATGTTTGTCGCGTTGTAGAGTCCCTTCCGAAATTTAAAAGTTTTCAAATTAACGTCCAATGCCTTTTCTTTTGAAGGAAAACTTTACCTTCAAACGAAGGGACGGCAATGGACACTAGAATGCATATTGTTTTCGGGTGAATTAGAAAGAAATTTTCTTAAAAGTCAATCTTTGCAGCCTTCCTTTAGTTGGCTTCGTTTTATCGATGCTATCTTTTTTTATAAAGATTTTTTCGTTGCAAAATACCGTATTTATTTTTTAACAAATATTTTTTGTTTATTTTCAGCCCCTCAACTTGAATAAATTATAATTGCCAATTGATTTCTGTCAAGTGCGTGGCCCAATCGCACACTCTTTCTTAGTTGGCATCTGTACTTTAATCACCAGAGCAGGTAGTGGGCCGAACCCTACAGGATATTCAAGTAGGTAAACCGCGTTTTCTATATTACAATTCCAGTTGATTTCCGCCACGTACTTGGCCAAATCGCACCGTCCTTTGTAGTTGGCATCTGTAATCCCCTGTGGGATGAACTCAACAGCGCATTCGAGTCATCATCTTAAAATTCTGTTACTGCAATACCTCGAGTAGTGCAATAGTGTTGGTTGGTTGGTCGCTAAGAGAAAAAACATTTAGTTTTTCTGAAGAGCAATTTCTGCGGTTTCCATTGACATTTCATAGAGCTGGATTACCAAAAGACGTTATCCTAATGCAAAAATGATTTTCGTAAAGATTTCGTAAAGTGTCAACACTCAAGATTGAATAAAACTGCAACAATAAGCATCAAATTTGCTAAAGTTAATCATTAAAACAAGGACATTCCATAATAATATTTATAAAACAAAGTCATTCTCATCGAATAAAAGTGTCTGAGGCATTCAATATGCTCCGTTGCAGCAAAGAAACCAAAGATTTGTATTGAGAGTGAGATTCATATATATGTCGTTTGTTGCAATATGGCCTAACCTGTATTATCGACAACTCATCCTATTTTAGTTACATATGCTTCTTATGTCATGTGTGTTAGATACTAAGCAATGCATTTTATTAGGTGGCTCACTTTGTGCCTTACTTGAGGGAGCCTTGCCTCCCGCCGGAGGCATGATCCCCTCCAAGCGAACTGATGCGACGCGGACCGCTGAATAAAAGCCCTCTCCTTCCCGTCCAGGACACATATTCGTCCTAGCTGCTAGTCGAGTCGCACGTATCAGACGTTGCATCGTCTGATCATAGCTTAGTTCATTTTAAGAGATATTACTTATATTTTATACTCTTTGATTAAAATTATATCTTTTTGACGATTCTAAATATTTTGTCAATCCAGTCGGTAGGATTTTCGCGAAGTGTTAAATTCAGTGGTACCTGTTTTGAATGCAGCACTCGTAGAGAACTGCCTAAGTCGCGAAACGATCCAGATAATAGTTCTAGTTCTAATAATAGAAATCCTTATATAACTTTTGACAGTTCAGTTTTTACATTCGGTCAGTGCGGACGCATCAATTTAAGCGTAAACCGAGTCAATATCAGTCTCAAATTGAAATAATATTTATCTACCGTAAAACTACATATAATTTAAAAAAAAGGTGAGTTCTAGTGTTTGTTTGAGTGTTTTAAATGCAAGTATCCGATAACCGTCGATGCCGATTCGCTTGCTTGTAAAGATTGCAGTGTGATACTTCATATCAAGTGCACTTTGATGCATTTTGAAGAGCGAACGCCCTGAGAAGGAAGCGAGACGATTGGAAGTGCGAGAATTGCGTGGACGCCGCGGGCCCCGGCAGAATAGCGGGTAGCTCGCACCGCGACTCGGCCGGCAGCTCGGCCGAGGAGGCGGAGAAGCGGATTGCTGCAACTCGAAAATACGAGGATATCCTACGCACTCTGAAGGAGTCTCAACTCGCACTCGAAGATTCGCAGCAGCCGATTAAAAACCTCACAGAGGCAAAGGCCGAACAGGGTCATCAAATAGCCAGCCTTTCCGAAAGGATTAATTATCTGGAACAACAAACTTGCTCTAAAAATATCGAGATATCCGGAGTTGAAACGGAAAACGACGAAGATATTAAAAATATTGTTTTGATAATCGCAAAAAGAAAATATTTATCGAGTAAATAATAAAGTGAATAAATCTCGCCCCCCGCCAATTGTAGTCCAGTTCAAATCTCAGTCATCTAGAAATGTTTGGCTGGAAAACCGCACGAAAGTGGTGACAAACGACGATATTTTTCGCAAAAAAAATTCAGCAAAAATGTATATATTAACGAACATCTAACAACTTTAATGAAACAACTTCTGTGGAAAACAAAAAACGCCGCTAAGGACTCTCGATATATTTGGATCAAGAGTGAAAAATACTTTTTGTGAAAAAGAGTGATCAATTAACAGCAAAATATTTTTAATCATGATAATATAATAAATACTTTATTTTGTTTTTTGTGTCTTTTTTATATAATTAAAAAAGTGTATGTAAATTTAGTACGTGTATAGTTTCTAAGACTTGTCATCAAATTGAGTTTCTGGTAGCCAAAACCATGTTTTGGCCAGAACCCATTTGCCAGAACAGAAAATATAAGTAATATAAGTAATATCTCTTAAAATGAACTAAGCTATGATCAGACGATGCAACGCCTGATAGGTGCGACTCGACTAGCAGCTAGGACGAATATGTGTCCTGGACGGGAAGGAGAGGGCTTTTATTCAGCGGTCCGCGTCGCATCAGTTCGCTTGGAGGGGATCATGCCTCCGGCGGGAGGCAAGGCTCCCTCAAGTAAGGCACAAAGTGAGCCACCTAATAAAATGCATTGCTTAGTATCTAACACACATGACATAAGAAGCATATGTAACTAAAATAGGATGAGTTGTCGATAATACAGGTTAGGCCATATTGCAACAAACGACATATATATGAATCTCACTCTCAATACAAATCTTTGGTTTCTTTGCTGCAACGGAGCATATTGAATGCCTCAGACACTTTTATTCGATGAGAATGACTTTGTTTTATAAATATTATTATGGAATGTCCTTGTTTTAATGATTAACTTTAGCAAATTTGATGCTTATTGTTGCAGTTTTATTCAATCTTGAGTGTTGACACTTTACGAAATCTTTACGAAATTCATTTTTGCATTAGGATAACGTCTTTTGGTAATCCAGCTCTATGAAATGTCAATGGAAACCGCAGAAATTGCTCTTCAGAAAAACTAAATGTTTTTTCTCTTAGCGACCAACCAACCAACACTATTGTACTACTCGAGGTATTGCAGTGACAGAATTTTAAAATGATGACTCGAATGCGCTGTTGAGTTCATCCCACAGGGGATTACAGATGGCAACTACAAAAGACGGTGCGATTTGGCCAAGTACGTGGCGGAAATCAACTGGAATTGTAATATAGAAAACGCGGTTTACCTACTTGAATATCCTGTAGGGTTCGGCCCACTACCTGCTCTGGTGATTAAAGTACAGATGCCAACTAAGAAAGAGTGTGCGATTGGGCCACGCACTTGGCAGAAATCAATTGGTAATTATAATCAGCAGGCAGGTAGCAGGCCTTCTTTACGGATTCGGAAAAGGATACGAGAACTAGACTGTTGACTGTTGGAGTTAGCGTCTAATAGACCAGCTATTAGCCGGTAACTCCAACAGTCAACAGTCTAGTTTTCGTATCCTTTTCCGAATCCGTAAAGAACAAATTGCATAGAACCACGACGAAGAGAACGAACAAATTGCATAGACCCACGACGAAGAGATAACGTCTTTTATTTTTATTTATTCTCTACGTGAGTGTTGCAATTAGTTGAATTTGAAATATTTTTTTTTTTGTATACTTTATTTTATCTTTGTTATATTTTTTGACGTATGAAAAATGTATGTAGCATTTTGCTTCAATGATCATTTTTGACAAATTTGTAGACTAGCAAGTAAAGATTATTTAAAACTATGGATTTTTATATCACTGTAAAAAAAAATAATTATTTAATGAATATGACACTGTTTTTTAAATTACACACATATTTTCAGTCTTTAAAAAAAATGTCTTATCAACAAAAATTACTGCCACCTAGTGGGGCACACGAGCACTTCCAAGTCGAATTAGACTTTATACAACTAGTTACCACATTGAAGTACCTATCAATGTCCTTTCTTAGCAGAACCTTTGATTATGTAGTGGGCTTAACTTAGTAGACGGCGTTATTTTTTTTTTTTTTGATATTGAAATATTAAACCTTTGGTTGGCAGTTGGGTTAAACGCACACTGCAAAGAATTCCGATTTAATAACTGTTAACAGTTTAGAAATGAAAATCTTACCCATTCATAGGCGGTGTTTATTCACTTTATTAATTTGCAGTTTAAACTTGTGGAATATATATTTTCCATCTGTCTATAAAATTTTGAAACTGTGTGCTTTTCTGCTAAATTACAATGTTTGGAACTTGGTGCGCTATCTGCATTGTGTTTTAGCTACCAAAGAGTGGTCTAGAATTTCTTAGGAGTTGAGCAATCTATAAACCCCTATCAATGGTAGAATATGACCATGAACGCGATAGACATGAGATCCAAGCTTCAATTCCTGGTGCTTTTGTGTTATTCTGCATAATTTTCAATTGACCCATTGATTATATCAATATGGCATTTAATGCATAAAAAACTAATGCTTGAATTTGAAAGAGTTTGAAAAAACTAATGTTTCTTCAAACATTGTTTGTTTGATGCGACTGCGAAACAATGTTTCGCAGTGTCGGCGCAATTAATAATGAATTACGCCTGAATATGTATTTGTTTCATTTTTTTTACTCTTTGAAGAGGATATATAACCTTAAACGATAACATTTAAGCTATAGGTAATTTACTACTTGATATCATTATTACAGTTATTTATTTATTAATAATATACTCGTATTTACACAATATAACGGAATTAGACGTCCAATTCGTACTCTGTTCACCTTAGAGCACTAATACATTAGGCTGAAAGCTCCGTTAAAACCCGGCCAGGGTCGAATTGTGTCGAGTGTCCTACCGATTGATTAAAAAAATAAAACAAGTTTAAAAACAAAATCAAAAGCAACCTATAAAAGGTCTGCAAAAATAAAAAATCCGAGATGACAAGCGCCAACGTAAAACAGGGTTGATTATTGTATAGTTGATTATAAATAAATACAACATTTTTAACTGTCTTTATACTGTAACTTGGCTCAAATGCAGCTCTTCTGGGTCATTCGATTGTCCTCGCTTCAGCATCATCACGATCAACTGCGAAATCGCATAGATCATCATTCAGAGCTATACGACGCAGTCATCAATACATACTGCATCAATATGTACTGTCGACGATATAATAATTTGATTTGTAAAGAAGGAAATCACATGTGATACTAGCATACCGTTTAACCTATAACTCTTCGCGCAAACATATTACCAATTGCCAATAAGCACGCCGAATGCAATACCACTACGATAGCGAGTTCGGTGTATTGTTGTCGAACGAGGTGAATATCCATAAAGTATTACCATGTAAGTTGTTAGGTTGACAGAGGGCGTAAACTTCAATATAAATTGCAATGTATGCTATCTCTTTCGCGCCTGGACAGGAAAAAAAGCAATACCGCACTGGTAAATGTTAAATCGAAGCCAAAAATAATAAAATGACCTCAAAACGTTTTATAACCTATTTTTATAAACCTACTGTGCATTTTTCAAAACCGCCAATACTGATAAATAAGCGAAATACCTAAAAGTATCGGGAAAAGTATTGAGTATTTTATCCGTCAAACTTCATTTTACTGCGTTACTAATTCTAACAAATTAACCACACAATTGCGATAAACTTTTTTTTAATCTTTTAATTTATTTTCGCAGTTTTTTTAATCCCATTGCAGTGATTTATTTAATCATGACTGGGACAAACTCACACAATAATTTAATGAATAAAATTCAATAAGATCTGCATAAAATGTGAATAATAAATAAACAAAACGTCATGCCACACCCAATACATGAACAAATATCGAACCATAGCAGCTTCTGTTTAACAGCGGCAAGCTGTTTAGGGAGATGGAAATCGTCACATAGAGGTACATTTGAAATTAGGAAAGCTAAAAGTTTGCTACCTAATTTATTAATTAATGATAGTAATTATGGAAATTAATCGATCGATTCTGAGGTATATCCGCCCAAAATTTGTACTAAGTAATCTTGAAAAATTAAATGGCCTGAGCTCAATTCAACATTGTAAAACAAATTTAACAACGCATTCCTACCCTCAGAACACGACGACTGATTAACTGCATTCCGGCAGCTTAGAGTCAAGAAATATCGCTAATAAAAAAAAATAATAAAGTTATTTCTTCGCTTGGTTGTTTTTTTTTTTAATAAGCGATGCGTTAAATAAATCCATTTTTAAAAAAAACCATAACGAAAATTTTGTTTTTTATTTCTTAGTTATAGCATATATTATAAATCTTTCGCTTTGTTCTTAAAATATAGGTGTCATTAGGTTGATATTAGCGTGTTACGATGACTCGAAGTCGCTTATGTTAAAGTTGTAACGTCAACAAATCGACACCCTCAACGAATAACATCCTAAGTCATTTTTAGCATCTTTTCAGGAGTGCCATAACAAGTTTTAAAAAAATCTACATACTTTGTTTTTTTGTATAATTACTTAAGTTAATTAAGATTGTATTTCACGTGAAAATAGTCTTCTCTGATGATAATAATGTACTTAACTAGAATTGGGATGTTTTTACATTAAGTATTACTTGAAAAGCTTACTTATGATATTCGCATGCATACGATATATTTGCACGTAGTAATAAGGATACGGTGAATATACAAAAAATAGCCATTTTTTCTGACCCAGAAAACCGCCAAAAAGTGACTGTTTCTTTGTTTATTTGTATGAGAAATGTTTACAGTTATACATAATGACAGTTAAATAGAAATAGATAAATAACAACTTAAGCCGACTACAGGCATCTCCAATTTAACAGATACTTTTAACAGAACGAACTGGGATCTAACTTATAAGTGATAATAGTGTGAGTGTTGTAATCTGTGAATATAATAGGGTGTGGAATGTAAGAGTGTGTTAATGTGTGTGTGTGTGGTGACGAGAATACTATTACGAATATATATTATGTATGTTCAAAGAAAATTTTTTTTATGTCGAGTATAAAGTCGCGTTTATGCAAATGAAAAATGTCTATTTCGCTGAAATTGTACCAATACGGTTTATAACTGAATTCATTGCGTAATTCGTATGGACGCCAACGGCTGCCCGCCCATACCCAAGAGTGCCACCACCCTCGTCAAGACCGGCAGGAAGGCAGGCCATCGATAGTACGATCCTTTCAATCTTTCTTTTTCGTGTGTTAAAAAGAAGTAGGTTAAATGAGTAGAAATCGATCCTAATATATACAATTTCAACGAGCCGTCCTGACCTGCGCAATGCGCCACGCATTGGGAGAGGAACGGGCACAAGAGACACGAGCAAACCAACTTTTGATGTTGTCAATAAAGAAAACTTTTAAAATAAAAATCGTTCGGTTTTAAGTGTAGGATGTGCGCATTAAACTTCCACGTACATAAATCTGTATAATGTGATAAATTATTAGTAATCGATTTTACCCAGATCTTCAATTATTTTGTGCAACTAAGCCATTTCGCTTAGCCTGTGCTAGAGTCAGGGGAGGGGGGAATCAAGCGAAAATCACGAATAAAATCCATATAAGTGAGGTAACATATGGATATGTTGCATATTGTTATTGCACATATTACCCAATAATTTGTTTAATTTGGTTCAATTCTGGACTATCTTTCCATATTAAATTAAAAACTAATCCTTGTATTTGTTATTATTTTTATTCCTATTATTTTTTACATTATTTATACATTTACATTTTTATACATTTTTTATAAAATTTAAATGATTTTACTGTAACGGCCAGTTTTTTTGCGTATCAATCGCTTAATAACGACGAACGACGTACGTCGGCATGTGTCTAAACGACGTCTGTCGTAAAATTGGCGTGGCCTAAAATCCATAGATTACAAATTTGAGGCCAGCGTCAGTCGCCTTTAACTCAGCTATAAATTAATTTATATGTGGATTTTCAAAAAATTTACAATAAAATGTATGTTTTGATGCCTATTGATATCGAATAAATGTCAAATGGCGGGAACACCTCCAGTCTAGTAACACTCGAACGACCAAGAATTTTTTGGAGTTACACTGGCATACGTTCGCATAGTACGGTATCATATTCATCTTCATCTTGAATGTTAAAACGACAACGATCTTCTTGCTAAACGATGATAAAAGAAACCATTGCTAAAAGATAGGTATAGCCATGGAAATTTTATTCTAATCGCATGTGATATGAAGAAACATAAAACTGAGTTTGTTACATTTTGAGTGGCTCGTTCGTCTTTCTGTTAACAAAAATGACTTTAAATAAAAAATTATTTTTTAAAATTAAGAAATATTTTAAATAAAAAAGTTTGTTTTGGAACCACAATCCATATTTCAAATTGAAAAGTTTTATTATTTAGCAGATGTTAAAAGTATTTAAATAGGTTTGATATTCGGCGTTTGAGCGTGAGTCGGCTCTTCTTGTAAATCTCTTGGTCCGCTAGGGAAGGCTTTAGGAATAATTATTAGGGTTATCAAAAAAAAGATATATATTATATAACTATCCTTCAAAATATTTAGTTATTGAATTTGAGGCTTTGAATGTGTTGTGATGTATATATGTATAATAAGTATATATAATATGTACTACGAAAATTGTTACTCACTACCGCAAACACACAAACTTACATAGCCGTAGCTGCTCTAAGATGGTAACAATCAGAAAGTTCTAATCAGCATTTTGTTCCGAGAAGAAAAACAAATACCCACAGAATTAATAGTATTTTCGAAAGTAAAGATTCCGAAGGGAATCCCTATTCAACAGGGAAGAATGGAAACGGAGATCTTAATGAGGGTTAGTTTACATACCTAATTAAAGAGATTATGAATAAACACAATCAATATTTTATAACAATAGCATTTTACAATAAATATTGTGCATCTGGTCACCGCGTGGGTTTATTCGGAAAAAGAAAGAACCCTTATTATTTTTTATTTTAATTAACTATCCACCGCAATGAAATCCCCGCAATAAAATTTTAACCTAACGATTTTTCAAAACAAATTGCGCTAACTTAGTACAAGCAATCCTCAATAAGCTATGGTTTTCTGAAGAATCTAAGTTATGGATATTAAAAAACACTTTATTTGACAGGCATAAGAGCATACATTACAAAAGGGCGAGCTTTTTGCCACAAGACAATCTCAACCAGATAACCAAGATTAGATAGAACCCATATATGTTATTATTCATAACAAAAACACATTAAAATAAATTAATACGTACTTTCGATTTGTGTATATTTCTTAAATTAGTCTATTAAATTGTATTTAGTGCCGGTTACGGTAGATTTGGCCACTAAAAATATTCATGAGATGTAACATGTAACTGATTTGCTGCTCTACTATGACTGAGCGCTAACGAAAATATAGTATATTATGTATAATAACCTTTTATAAAATATAATAACATTTACCTCTGATAAAAAAGCTCAATAAATATCAAATAAACAATAGAGATTTTGCTCAATAATTTTATTATACATTTATAGGAAAATAATATTAACAGTAAATAAATTATTACGCGCCATTCGTTTTGATTTTTAGATATGGTATCATTGTAACAAATGGCCATTTTGATGAAGTTCATTGTTAGTGTTTTCTCAATGTTTTTATTTGTGGAAAGCTGACCGTTTGTGATTTTTGTTACAAACCCAAGACTATGGGTTAAGCCTCAAATATTTCTAAGAGAAGTTTCAAAAGATTTTTTATATAAACCGAAAGTTAGTGCATAAAACGTTCGGTCACGAGTGATCCAGTCATACCGGGAAAACAGAAGCATTTGAGTAAAAATATGTGTTAATGAAGTGATGGTGTTTTTACAGAAATGTTTGTCGAAAGGCGTATAAGTCTTTAAATTTGCATTCCAAAGGACCTTTCTACTATTTTGGAAACTTGTCAATCCCGCAACGCAAATTCACTTATCACAAGATGGCCGCCTACGAAAATTGACATCGGCGCTAAACATCTCACAATGTACTTTAGAAGATCAATCAAAACTATGCAAATGTCTCTTTTAACATTTTATAAATTCACTAGTATGCTGATGAGTACTACATTTCTGTCAGTTTCTAATTAAAATAATAACATGGGTTTTTTTTGGCGTCAAGATTTGGAAATTAAATTTGATGATTTTTCTGGTAGTTTTTTGACTTAGCTTTTGTATATAAAATGGGAGACTCGTCTAAAGTCACTCAGGAGCATTGGATTAAATGGATATTAGACGCTATTCGCAAAATTCGTTCACAAAAACAGCGTCCCAGTGTGGAGCGAATATGCCATTCTATTCGGCAGCATCATAATTACCACGAAGATATTGTGTCAGAACAGTTAGAGGGTGCCGTAAATGTAGGGGCCGTTTTAAAAGTGTATAATAAAGGTCAAAGTACCTACAAAGACCCCGGTAGTGTTAACAAAACATTGCATATTACTAAAGGTGTGGATATATCGAAGGTAGTAGCAAGAGCGGTTCGAGAATTGTGTGAAAGAGAGGGCTCCAGTTTAAAATCCGTCGAAAAGTTTTTGCAGCAGACATACAATGTGGAAGTAGATGCCGAAATAAACTTGGCTAAAGTTATAAGAATAGCTGCAAAACGGGCTATAGCAAGAGGTTACATTACTCACAAAGGGAAAACTTTTAAGTCCACTGATAAACCACTCACTAGTTCGACAAACAGTCCAATCAACCGACTTAAAAAGAGATCTAAGTCACAATCTGACAACGACAGGGTAACTATTTCCACTTTCTATTTTTTCCATGGTTTTGCCTTATTTAAAATTATTCTTCTGGTTATGTTATAAAAACATATTTTTTTTATATGTGCCTAATAGAGTAATAATATTTTTATTTTTTTACATCGTACTTGTTTGTATTTGACCCCCTTTTCTGAGAGAATATGTACAAGTTATTAAACATTTTATGCTCCTAATCTTTGTTTGACCATTATGATATTTTCATTAACATGCTCAATGTTATTTAATACTCATAATATTTTATTATTTGTTTTTTTTTTAAAGAATTGCTATGACGGTCATATCCTATTTTTATACAATTTTAAAATTAACGGGGAAATGGTGAGACTGAAGGGTTTGCAACTCGCTAAATAGAAAATGGAAATGTAAAGCACAATAAAATAAGTATGTATAATCAAAATAATTATTGAATAGAATGTAAAAAGATTTAACTTTTTATAGTTCATATTTGACATACTTTTAATAAAAGCAAATGGTTATAGAGCATGTTCCAAGACCATCCCCAAAGACTTAAGGGGTGTTTATGGTTCCCCATTACATGTAAGAAATTGTATTAAATAATGCGAAAATAATTCATGCCCAAATTTATTAATTTTATCTAAGCCTAAGGTCAAAGACCCGGAGCGGCGCAACCTCGCTAGCTACCGAACTTATGACGAGTGATTTCATATTATCGCGTAAAGATCACAAATTTTTTACTCTGAAACCATGATGAATTTTGATATAAGGTCATGTTTGAAATCGCAGAGCTTATAAGCTGGATTTTTTATAGGGAAATGGTCTTGGTTCACATTATATTAATAATATGATTTACCTAATCTATTAACACTAGTAATATGACTCAAAATGTATAGGAATTATATACTGAAGATCTACCACATAGACAAGACATACTTTAGCATGAAAATGTTTATTTTTTAGTATTGTTTTAAGAACTACGTCCTTTTTTCAGCCGCTGCTAATCAGCAACGCCGTAACAGTCTGTTCAGAATGTCTTGGAACAGAAACCCGCAACGTTGAAGGCAATCCTGAGTCCCTATTATGCTGCTCACACTGTCAGTCCTATGTTCACTTTTCCTGCTTGGGCATCAAGGACACATCAGGAAGCTTGAAGGTTTGCAAAATTGATTATGTTTTCATTTTCAAAGTTCAAGTGTAATAAGTAGTTCTTGCTTCTGTGTTTAGGGTGACATGATTTAGCTTGCAATGTTTGTATGCCGGTTAAAGTCAAATCTTGGAAGCTGAATTAGAACCACTTCCTCTTATCCTACGGAGTTGAAATTTGACATGTTGGATCAGTTCTGATGACAAGGTTTTTTTATCGTTAACATGTCCTGATTCTACACCCAGCAATGGCTCCAGACGAAGAAACCCCTCAACAGGCAACTGTACAGACATGAAATTTTATATACGCATTCAAACATTTAAATAATAGCTTGTTTTTAAAAATGTGTTTTTACTATTAACTTTTTACTGATCACAATACAACGGACTGGTGGCACAGTTGTATGTGAACGCCTGCTTCTACTTTAGAAGTTCCACGTTCAAACCTGGCCAGGTCGTCATTTATCACAGAGAATATTAGTAGTGTTTTTTTAGTAA
Organism: Neomicropteryx cornuta; assembly: GCA_020383195.1. Lineage (NCBI taxonomy): Eukaryota > Metazoa > Arthropoda > Insecta > Lepidoptera > Micropterigidae > Neomicropteryx > Neomicropteryx cornuta. The sequence goes on from JAHKQU010000030.1 coordinate 2,709,231, forward strand.
TACTTTTGACTGATTTAAGTGAGATAACATGAACATTCATGCAATTACAGACTTTATAATAAATGGCCTATGATCATGGAACAACAAAAAAGCAGTCTGAAATGCACTTCACAGTGCCTGCCCAACAGTTGCCTCGGGATTTAAAATAAATCATGATTGATAATCCTCTTTCAAAAAGGATTGGCCGATCTCGCTGTAAATTGATAAATTAACACCATAGAAAGTATTATGCAGCCAATTTGGTTGGTTACTTTCTAAGGCATTTGGATTGAAATGATTATTATTTTATTTGCATAATAAAAACAAATAAATAACAACACAACAGGAAGCACATTTATACGAATGTCTAGATGGGCAGAAGAACTAAAAAAAGCAGTGAGGGAATGGGTAAGTCTAAGAGAGGAAAATGATACAAAAGAGTCTAGTGAAACTTCAACAACAGAGGAAATACAACATATTGTTGTATTTCCTTGAATACCGATTTTATTACAAATTATTGATTTTATGTTTAGAGCTCGCTTGTGCTTAAAAAGGGATTTATTCCTATGTTTATCATGTCATATTTTGAATGTAAAAAGTCATACTATGTACTATAGGGATGTCAATGGACATGCGGCGAGTGCCAAAATTGTGGAGCTTGCAGCGAAAGTGGATTGTGGCTGTTGCGCTGTGCCGGCAGCTGTACCAAACACATACATCCAAAGTGCGCGCCTGATTTCCGCAAAGCCAGCCAGCGGGGAACGCATTCTCCGTGGCGATGCGAAGAATGCGTAAATGACAACAAGGATAAATTAAAAAACAGGTGAGGTTGTCTAAAAAGTCCTGGATATATTTAATTCTGTATGCTCATTTACTTGGTTCAGAAAATTTTAATTTATGAATATATAAAAAGTTTACAAAGTTTACAAAGTTTACATAGGATATTTTTACTTTTACCAAGTATTTTACTTAACTGCTTGTATCTAACAAACATATTAATACATCATCTTATGTTCTAAGTTGAGTGTTTCAAATGTATTGAAAATGAATACAAAACTACTTTATAGACTATAAAAAAATACAAATTGTGAATAAACTAAATATCTTGCCGTTTGACCAGTGTCAATTTTGCAAATCACCACTGTTGTCTCACCCGGTTTGCTAATTTTGCAGCCATTACGAGTATGGATACCTACTGAACCATTAAAAATTATGCATATGCACTATTTCAAATTGTTAGGTTAGGAAATTATCCATAATATAGTGCTACTCTGAATTCCACAACGTTTATAAATATTATGTTAATATATTAATTATATGTTATATCAGGGATCAACAGCCTAAACTCAGCCCGATTCCGAGCAGATCTTTTTAAATCCTCGTTATATTAATAAGTATTGTTATTTTGTCAAGGGATATAATATAATAAATATTTTTCAAAATCATGGATAACATGAATTTTCGGCTATATTTTATTTGGCACCTACATATTTTTTGTTTTGTTTTATTAAAGCTTTTGACCTCCAATTTTTTACCAAAAGTTTATTCCAGGATTGTGATTATTTTTGAGAAAATTGAAAAATTCCAGCATCTGCAGTAGCAATGTGGACCAGCCGCGTATGTTTCACATCTCCGAAAAAAAATGTATTTATTGTCAATCCAAAGAAATACTTGTGGTAATAATAACATACTACTTAACATACAAGATAGTATTGTGTGCATTCACGTTTATACAAGAAGTTGTTGTTCAGTCATATTTCTTTGTTTGACAGATTGCAAGATGTTCCGAAGACCACTCCGAAGGGCAGAAAGAGTCGAGCATGTTCCGAATCTGAAGCTGATACAGAGGGTAAAGACAACAATTGTATTTGGACAGGCAGCGTCACGTCAGACCAGCGAATGTCAAAAGAGAAACAGAAGTTTTTTAGATTGTCCGCTTTTAATCCCGTCAAAAAGAAACTCAAAAGCAGGCATGCATTCTCGGCGAATTGGGAAGACTCCGATAAGAGTAGGCGTACAGGTAGGGACATTAGCAGTCGCTCATCGAGCGAGACTTTCTCCTCAGAGAATGAAATGCATTCAGAAGAAGAATTTGCCAAATCGAGAACGGCCAAATTCAACCAGGACTATCCGAGCTCAAAGCTGCCCTATTCGACCAATAGTAATTGCACATTTTCTTACAAAAGCATGTATAATGATAAGAGATCGACGATAAGGTCGTGCAGTAGTATAGCCGGCAGTGACAGTTCTAATAGCTCACTAAGTTCTTCAGAAGACCAATCTGATAATGATGATTACAAATCGAGCCTGTCTTGTGGCAACGGTAACCCATTTCGAAATGTAAAATTGCAGGCGTCCGCTTTACAGAATCGGGTTCCTACGTTAGCAGGTCATATAAGTACAATATTTGAAAGACTTGGCTCAGAGAATCCTGTGGACACTGATGGGAAATGGGGTTTTGCAGCCGAGGCTCAAAAACAACTTTCGATGACCGCATCCTTCAAAGAAAATAATACACCACCCTCGCCTTCGAAGAAAGGGGCGATAGCAAAAAGGCCACAGAGCGGAGACAGGCAACTGATAACGCTTTTCGACAGCTTGACCGAGTATTACTCAGTCAGGCAGGCATCGAGGCCGCGGGGAGCCTGCAAAGTTGAATGCAAAAAGGAGTGCGAAGCGAAAGAGACGAGTCTAAGTCATGACAAGGAAGTGCTCAAAGAGACTAGAAGTACCTTCAGAAGCTACCAAGCCTCATTAATGAAAGAGAAATCGAGCAGTTTTGAAATGTTGGAAGAAGAACGAAAGATGGTGCCTAGCAAAGATAAATATGAATATTTTTCCTTCCAAAGAAATCATAATTCTGTAACTTCCAAAGATAATGTGTTGACTTTGGTTGACCACAATCAAATAATGGGAGCGTACGAATTGCCGAAAATGCAATCAGAAAAGATATATCTGTCTCCGTCGGAGCTTGTGAAGGCCGCGGTCTATACGAAACACTTGGCTGATGACCAAAATTCCCCTAAGTTGAATCATGAGCGGCCTCAATTTAATGATAACCCTACCTGTATTCCAAAGTCACCATTTACTCACCATGACTCGGAGAGCAATCTCAATTCACCGATTGCATTTCAATTCAAAAAGCAGCAAATAATTGTTGATGCGGCATCTGCTAGTGCTTCTTCATTTAAGATTGTGCGGCCACCCACCAATCAGACGGGTAAGATCAGTTAATCCACCGCTCACTATTACTCCTCAGTCCTCCCTATTAACCCTCTCTCCTCCTGCAAAAGATATCATCCCTGAAGGTACTGTTAAAACATTTTTATTTGTGATTAATTTTTGAATGAATCCGACGCAGCTATAATTTTAGTGTTAGCGGCATTGGAATTGTTTGCAATATCCCCTCCCATCCCGCGCATGCAAAGGTGATGTGTGGACGACTGGTCCGATTTCCATTCTAGAATGACTCAACGAGATTTACGCAGGTGGGACTCTGAGCATTTACTCGATCTGATTGATGGCTGGCTGTAATCATTGTTTTTTTTTTTTTATTATTTATTTCGCATGGTCTTACGTGTGACTCTCGCGTTAAAATGTTTAATATTGTTCTTTAGGTCCTTATGCGTTAACTCTTGTTAAACAAACTGCGGCGTTATCCACACATGCACCTTTCCTTCTTATACATTTGTTTCTTAAAATGTATAATTAAAAGGATGTACGCATATAGTATAAGACCTTTTTTTTTGCTTTTTGTGTCTGATTAATGTGTTATGCCCTGTGCCTATGTTAATAATGTGGTTTGGAATTAATTATACTATAAAATCAGGTTATACCTATTAAAAATGATGTATTCCTGCTTAAAATAACATAATATACAATTCTTAATATAACAATATTATAGACGCACGCCAATATAATGTGTTAGCCCCTAAAAGAATTGTTTCAGCTGAGGTAAATACAGTTAACAACAGATTAACAAAAAGAAAATGGATATGTTATTACCGTTAAATACAAGCCAAGTTGTACTGGAAGCAAATTTGCCATAGCAACAAAAAAGAAATAAAACTACGCCTTGGACTGACTGACTTACGTCATATCCATTCTGTTTTCTACAATCTACAATAGCCTAGCCTGAGACATTTTATTGTTTTCATATGGCAATGGATCTGCTTTTAAAATTTTGTTGCTTCAGGAAAGTAATTAAATCCTTTAGATTCGGTATATTTGGTTCCAAGCATTCTGCAAAAAAGAAACAGTAGCACTAATAAGTAACGGACAAATTATTTTAACGCATCAATAATAAATTGTACTGTATTAAATATTTATATTAATGAGATAATTTTCCTCCTCCTTCCTATTAAGTTTTTCAACATATTTTCATGGGGTCCGACGACAATACCATTCTGCAAACTTTACTAAAAGATACATTTGAGGAAACGTGCTGAATTGTGCGTTAGTGAAAATGGACATCTTTTGAGCACAGTGAATGTGTAATATTTATTTGTCACTTGTTATTTATTTAACTTTCTTAACTTTTATTTAATTAACCCGCAATTCTGTAATGAATAACTAACTGTCTATGCGTGTCTCGTTAATTAACTCAGTTGATAGTGGTCAAAAAAGAACCATAGAACATTCTATTTGGTAAAACATCACCCTAATTACTTCCATATCAGCAACATGTAAATAAATCTCAACGCATCTCAAATTGCTGATCGATTTTAATGAAATATGTCATATTCATAATCGGTTAACATTTTACTGTTTAACGTTTCAATTTTACTTCACAATTAAGAGGTTTAGTTGCCAGTAGTGAATAAAAATATACCTGTATCCTATTTTAGAACATCATTATTTTAACTACCGCAGTCAATTCAAGCAATTTATAATAAAATGTCTACCTTGGGACTAGGGAATGCAATTTCGTTCTCGCGAGATTATGAGATTGAGCGGCAGCATAATCCATGTGTTTCCGAGCGCGGCTGAACTGACGTGTGCCGCCAGGCGTAACTGCCGCTTTGTATTTATTGCGTGGAGCCATGCGCTGAAGACGGTTCAGGCGGGCAGGGGTGGCGAGGGTACTTAATTATCTAGTTTTTGTCGAGATTTAGTAACTGATTGGTTAAAATTACAAGTTTCGTGGATTTAATCAGTTATTTGAAGGAAATTAGTAATATTTGCATTAATTTTCACTGAAAATTACCCATTCTCATGAAATCTCGTGAGATTTCGGCTGGGTCCAAAAACTCGCGAGATTGCATTCTCTACTTGGGGCATGCGACAGGCCTTGATAGGTCAGACACAGTGAATGTTTCAATAAATTATAATACATGCTCTATATAGAGAAATTCTTATTAAAAATAGCCTAATAGAATTCCTAAATTTGTGTAGTGTCGTGAACAGTGAGTAGCCGAACAACTATCGAATTAAATTTTATCGAAAATGGCTGAGAAACTTTTGTATTTGGTGGTACAGTTTGGCAGTAAATATATGACATTTGATTTGCCCGTTCTGCAACAAAATAGTTTTCTTCTAATGGTGCTGCTAAACCTGCTCGATCAGCATCAATCGGCCTGTCTTATAAAAACCATCTTCCTGATCAATAAACTCGATCGTCGGCAACACTACACCTGTTTGATAATTCTCGATCGGGCTAAATTGATTAACAAGCTCGGTGATACCTACCAACTTCAATTTGGTCAGATGTCATACAGGAAAACAGTAAACCGACAATATCCTGCTAATTTTCATGCATTCATATCATTTTCGCATATTACACGTTTATGTTAGTTAAGTCTTCAATTCTTCTTCTTCACTTTGTATTCTTCATTTTATTGTGCATATTCTTTTTAAATTCATAAATATCTTTACGAATTTATTTAGATCTTAAATTAATAATAATTTCCTAAAACTTATTTTGCATTACGCGTTTCTTTATTAGTGGTTGTTAAGTCTTTTTAGGTATATTTTAGAACTTAAACAGAAAACATCTACGTGTACACTACTATTAAAACGGTAGGGTTGGCAGTACTGAACCCAGTAACCTCTGTCCCAAACGATCGAGGCCTATTGATAGAGCTATATTTTTCCACTACACTTAGTTGGGTATGCAATAGGTTGATCGGGTGAATATATCTATCGAACCATCATACATCGGCATGTAAGCATTAAATAAATAAATAGATTAATGAGCATGTAATGGCACTTTAATAATGCTGGATGGGTACTGATACATTCGAGAACATTTCTGTTTGAGTGGACATTTGACACTTTGTCACTTTCGATGCATTCCTGGGTAGGTTCACAAAAATATATTCTACAGCTTGATTTTTTTTCTAGGTACCTAATTTTACTATGACTTTTATAATAGTGCACATTTTTTTGCAACCTGCATTCAAATTTAAAGTGTTTTTTTTTATGCAAAATAAAGTATTGGCAACATTATAATGTTCAATTTCATTTAGAGTAAATATGAAGATAAAATATAAAAACGTGTAGCATTTAATATGCAATTTTTGTATTACTATTCTTTCTTGGAACAAAAAAATTCACCAAATCTTTAATCTGTCATCGGTCTATTTAATTTTTCTATGGGGATTTTTTTTTTTATTTAAGTTTATCTAGTATGATTTCAATCACATGTTTGTTCCATTCAACCACAGCTCTTGTTTCTAATGTCGTTTTTTTTTTGGCGCACAGAGATTAAGCCTACTTTACCCCCTGGTGTGACTGAGCAGGATGCAATCCTGTTCCGGGAGGCTCGCCAGGCGGCTGGTTGCATTTGTGAAACGGCACCCTCGCCACTCCCACCGCCTGCCAGTGTCAGTCCTAGCCGTGTCGCTATCTCAACACCTGCTAATGCCATTGTACCAACGGTCGTCGCACCGCAACCACGATGTCCTGCAGCCATACAGTTTGGACATTGGGAAATTGAAACATGGTACTCCAGTCCGTTTCCACAGGAGTATGCCAGGTTTTATTTTTTATTTTTTTAATTATATTTAACCGTGTTTCACAATTCCTAAATTTCAATGATTAATTTAACGAAGTATTTATAAGTAAGTGAAACAGTTGTCTCTCTCTTGCACGTGCTGTCTCCCTCGCACACTCACCCGAGTCCATCCGCCATACAACACCAGCTTTTAAGCACTCAGCCGAGCTACTGGACCTAGTTGGCTTGATTCATACACTTCATACAATTATGAAATTGTATAAAAAATATATGTATGAACACGTAATTGGGTTCATAAACACCCCTTTAAGTCTTCGGGAATGGTCTAGGAACAGCCTGTATACATCTTAGAATACCTCTTAGAATGTGTTTTGCCATAGAATCTTATTTGAAATACTTTGCCGAATATTTTTACTTATAAATATATCAATAGATACAAATTGTCAAAATGTTCTTATTTACCTTTTTTGTTAATTACGGCTACACTGTCATAACTATGACACAAAACAATACATTTGTATTTTCAATTCTATGATACTCTGATGCAGAAAAATATTTATATAATACTTTAAACACTATTTACGTAATATTATAAAAAAGTAATAGCTTGTAATCAGTTCAAAATCTACAAACACCATGTGTCATCACGAGTGACATTCCCTCCGAGGAGGTAAAGTTAGTAGAAATAGGAGAGTCAACTTTTCATCTCAACACCCGACATGGCGACTAAATAATACAAATGGTTGTGGCAGGTAATGCAATTATTTTCGGTCACTCATATATGCGTTTTGGGCAAACGTCAGGTTATGCATTGAATCATTTCTAATAATATAATCCACTATTCATTTCTTGACCTTAATTTCCTGATTTTCTGCAATGGTAGTTATATCCTTTCTAGTCATATTTTAAACAATTTACTTTGTCCGATACAAAAAAAACATTTTTTTTAATTGTATATTTAAAAATTTTTTAAAGTGATGTTTTTTCTATTTTCAGGTTACCAAAGTTATTTCTATGTGAATTTTGCCTGAAATATTCCAAAAGCAAGGCGGTCTTAATGAGGCATTTGGACAAATGCACCTGGAGGCATCCGCCCGCTACTGAAATCTACAGATATAATGATATATCCGTATTCGAAGTTGACGGAAACGCAAACAAAATCTACTGTCAAAATCTATGCCTTTTGGCAAAATTATTTTTGGATCATAAAACGCTATACTACGACGTAGAGCCATTCTTATTTTATGTGCTTACCAAGAACGATGAGAAAGGATATCATCTTGTTGGTTACTTTTCAAAGGAGAAGCATTGTCCGCAAAAATATAACGTGTCTTGTATTATGACTATGCCTCAGTATCAGCGACAAGGATATGGACGTTTCTTAATCCATTTTAGTGAGTAAAGTATATTGAGAGAACAAATTAATATATATATTTTTTAATGCTAAACGTTGCTTGGATTGTAATATTTGGTTTCTATTACAGGTTATTTGTTGTCAAAGGAAGAGGGACAACCTGGTACGCCTGAAAAACCATTGTCGGATCTCGGAAGAGTGTCCTATCATGCATATTGGAAATCTGTCATACTTGAATATTTATATGAACATCGAACTGAAGCTATTTCTATTGAGAATATTGGTCGTGAAACCGGCATGCAAAGCCACGACATAGCCATTACTTTTCAAATGTTGGGATTCATCCGATATACACCAGTGCCTTCTGGTCCTAGGTTATTAGGACTGTGCGTGGATTGGAATAAAGTTGATAATCATATGCAGAAGGTTAGAAAATCGTGTCGACTCGACTTGGATCCTGAATGTTTGCGGTGGACTCCGCTTCTAGCGCCAACGGTTAACCCGTTCAGATCCTCTGAAATGGACAACTCAACTGAAACAGAAATAAAAGAAGAAAAAAAAGTAATAAAAGAAGAAACTATTATGACACCAAAACAGAAATCTAAAATATCTAAAGAGAATCTTAATACTCCTAAATACAAGCAGGATGTTATCATTAAACCGACAGAAAGTACTCCCGTAGCTATTGAAGTTACATCTTCAGGGAGGAGGCGAACAAGGCCAAGTAAGTACAACGAAACAACGTTTGAACCAACTCCTGTTGTCCAATCAGACATTTCTCTCATGGTTAAGAGAAAACGAAGGCTTGATGTTGGCTCTGAACAGATTGCAACTAAACCAGTTGCTACTGCTGAGGTTGCTGTAAAATCAGAAAACGAATCATCCTCAAGATTTACTAACAGGAAAAAGAATAAAAGCAAAAATACTTCTCGCAGAATGTCACTGAGAGTAGCCAACATAATTGCAGAAAGCCCGTCTGAATTGGAAAGCGGTGATAAAAAATCACTTCCAGTAACAAGGAAAGCCAACAAAGCAGTTTTGCAACCTCGTGAAAGGCAAACTTATATTTCTGATAGCCAAGAAGATACCACTGATAAGAAACCTGACATTCCATTTAAACGTAAGCGAGGTTGGATAAGAGGTAGACCTCGTAAGCGAGTAAGGGATGATCTTAAAAAGCAAATTAAGGTGATCAATATAATAAAAAGCAAAGATAGTACTTGTGATGATGCACTTGATAATCAAACAGAATTGGAAACCGAGGAAGAAGTTGAAAATCAAGTCCACAATCAAATTTCAGATGTTAACACAGCCCAAGAACGCAATGTTAAGACTATAAAAATTTCTCCAAAAAGCCTGAAGAAGGAAACACCTAAAAAATTAAAGAAATCTGAAAAACGAACTTCGGCAGAAAAATCTGAAAGGAGAGGTTCTATAGAGAGCACTGAAGATTCATCTGCAGAGGCTGATGATGAAATGGAAGTAGATGAGCATGAAGATGCTGAAATAAATTCAAAATATGAAAAGACTGATGATGCTAAAGTTGAACCCAAACTTAATGAGTTGAAAGATCAGAACACTCAGGATTCAGAGAATGAAGCAGGATCGCCTATTATTACTAATGACAAAGAAATAATTTCTCATGAATCTCCAATTCCTAAAGAAAACGATAATTCTGAGAAAGACGTTCTTTCTGTGAGTGATGAATCAATGCCCTTGAGTGACTTGAAATCTCAAGAAGATCATCTCAAAACAGACTCATTAAATGATAACCATAATTTAGTTGTAACTGAAACACCTCCAGTAACTGCACCTGAAATAAGCAAACCATCATTTGTAGATAAAATTATTCAAGAAGACAGAGAAACTATAATCATTTCAGAATCAGAAGATGGCAACAGTCAGACGGGGATTCCGGAAGAAATTAATGAACAGACAAATACTGATAAATCTAAACAAGTCCCTGAAAATATATCGTTGATAGATAAGGAACAAAATATTGGAGTTATTCATACTGTTTCAGAAATAAATAATTCTCTTATAAAAGAAGATAGACATTCGAATCAGCCTAATTATTCTCTCGAACAGCATTCGGAATCCAACAATATAACTATTATAAAGGAAAACCCTGAATCTCTTAAACCACAAAAAATTAATTTGCCATTGCCAATAACAGAAGAAACTGAAATAAGACATGCAAATCCTCAATCACAAACTATTAACACTCAGGAGAATGCAGGTCGTTCTATTTCTCCAACGGTAACAACTCAGTGTGAAAGTTCAACGACTGAATCAGCAAGAATGAGAACTGATACTGTTATACATCACCAACAAAATGAAAATATTCTATCTTTTACAAAAACACCTGAAAAGGAAGCTTCACCAATTATTAGAGACAGAAGTGATGAAGTGAGGATCAATAATAATGACTCTATGAAACAACTTGAAAGCAATCGTCAAAAATTGGATAGTAGTAACACCAACATTGTATCCACAAGCAATATTATACTGCATTCAGAACAAAACCTGATCATAGAAAGTAAACAATCACCCGAAAAAAAAATTGAAGCAAACGATAAGCTGAGGGAGCAACAAAATGTTGTTAATCAGTCGACCATTACAAGTTTAGCTCAAATACCTCAGGAGGGTAATCGGTTGGACAAGAACCCAAAATTGCAACAGAGATATTCACCTGAAAAAGAGCTTCAACACATTGCGACTTATGATAGAAATAGTAAAAAGGAGGTACCGGTACCTTTGGTATCACCGCAAATAGCAGCCTTATCACTGACAGCCTCAAACAATTATGAGAACTGTGCAACGCAAGAAAAACTGGGAGAAGTCATTATTTCCACAAATGTCTGTGAAAAGAATGAAAATCCACAAGTTGTTGCATCGTCTATTGGAAGCGTTCAAGAGAAAACTGATCCATGCAATACGAAACCAAGAGAAAAGAGCAAGCTTCGCGATGTCCGCGTCAATTCATTGCACAATAAAGATAAAGGGGAAAAGAAAAGTTCCAAATCAGATCCACAACCCGCCAATGGAGCTGGAGTGTCGGAACCCAAACAGTTTTTTCAGGACCAATCATTACCACTGAGAAAACCCACTGAATCCTCCCATTCAGTAGTCGTTAATATGATCAATAACCATGCTATTCCCACTACAAGTAAAGTGGAGACAAAGAGCTATGATGCCCCTAAAAAGCAAGATTTTTTTAAGAAAGACAAATCAACTGCCTCAAAACAAGATGGAAAATCATCTTCATCGAAACATGAAAAAAGTTGCAGTGCTCAAGTGTCTCTCAAATCTGAACAAGCTGACTTTAAAATTTTACCGAAATTCAAATACGAAAGCGAAGTCGTTTCGAAGGCCGATTATGCAATGAACCAGATACCAAATTATCACACAACACATCCTCAACACCAATGGACTACACATTGGGACCCGGCAAGACTGCACGGAACCTGGGACCAAAATAGGTTTCTTGACTTGAAGAATGCTGATAAAAATCCATATTTTGAAAAATATCAAGGGTTTAATCTATCCCACTTGGAAAATATGCCCAAGTCACCACAAAAGATGCATCATAAATATGATCAGAAAGATTTCCACAATTTTGCATACACTGCTTTGTCTGCAACGGGTTTATATCAAGCGACTGGATTAACCCAACATTATAAAGATGCTAAGCTTTCACAGTCCAAAAATTCTGACTGTGGCCAGAAGTCTGATAGCTGTAAAGGGAACAAGCAATCGAAGAACTCCTCATGTCAAACTCAGTGTGAAGTTAAGAGCAAAGCATCTAATGCAAGCAATTATGCCAAAGAAACACAGATAAAGCAATTGGCTGAATCTCAACTGAAAGTATCTGAAAGTTCGATCACAAGCTGCGGTGGTAATGCGCAAATATATGGAATCCGAAATCAGCAGAATCAACTGTTGGCTGCATCTAGTATTATTAACAATCAGCAGTGCAAAGGCAGCCAATATGTTGGCAGTGGACAACAGAATGTGGGAAATCAATGCAATATCCAACAGGATAAGGGACGAGGTGACATGTGTGAAAAGAAGAATTCAAGCAAGAAGGAAGAACTATTGAAGGAGAGCTCTCAGACAATGTCCAATCACAAAGAGGAGCTTTGTCAGTCAGTTAGTCCTGCTTTACCCTCAATGGGAGTATACACTCCAGATTCAACGACCAATTCGGTGCACAGCGTTCACTATAATCCTTGTGAATTAGACGTTAGTCAGTTGGGTTTGGAGTCCCCTTCTAGCATAGCCTCTGACTTGGCTTCGCCTTGCTCTATGATGCACATGCATCCGAGCCCTCAACACCCCCCTCATCCATTGCATTCCTCGATACACATACCGCCTATTATGACCGGCAATCAAACATCCTCTACGAAACAGAAAAATATTAACAATAGAAATAGGTGAGTTGAGAGTACACCTTTATATTTTTATACAAATTGCCAGTAAAAAAACAAGTAAAGTAGAAACTAAATTATTACCAATTCAATCCAAATAAAACTAAAAAATTAAGTTCTATCTGTCCTATGTCTAAATGACTTAAGTTCAATCAAGGCCATTAGTGTAATAAAGTTTTATAAACCGAGATAATTTTAATGCGTTTGTTTTATTTTTAGGAATAATGGTAATAACAGTTCAGGACAGAATACGGGTCAAGTGAATGCAAATAACAATAACCCCGTTGAACATCAGAAAAATGTGAACAACATGCGTGGGACGGCCACACCGCCGGCGCGACACAGAACAACTCCGCCCATGTCACACCAGCATCATGGTAAAATTTATATACATTAAAATTAATTTGAAAATATATATTTTTTAAATCACTCGTGTCTATCTACTATTAGGGGCAGGCTTGTCTTTCAGACGAAGCCATTTCGCCCTGCCCTGTAGTGTGCATCCAGGTACCTCCGTGCTTAATGTCATCTGTTTAGCGGTTTCTGCTAATTACAGACTGAAATTGAATCCATCATAAAAGAAGTTATATTATTTGTCAATTTATTCATAATTTAATATTTAAAAAAGCCATTAATCTAGCATAAAATTAATAAATACTTATTTCACACATCCATATTTCATAACCCATTTTAATTATCTTGGAATTTACCCGGATGCTCTAATACCTTTAAATTAGCGTAACTTCGCAGTGTGTTATTTTTATTATTATAAGCAAAAATGTATCACAATTATAACATTAAAGTATATAAAATACGTAAAAAACTAGAAAAGAATTGTAATTATTGTATCTTTTTAAAGGTGTGAGTCAGCAGGCATTGAGCCAAGCAGTTCATCAGCAGAGTAGCGGAGGCTACCAATCTGGATATTTGCAGACACAAGCCTTGCAAGCCTTTCAACAGCAACAACAACAATATCAACAGCAGCAACAGCAACAACAGCAGGTAATAACTTACAGTAAAATACACATTTTGAGTCATTTATTGACATTTCTTTGGTAAAATCCAGCTAACAGGTTCACTGCCGATTCTGCCATTTGGCATTATTTTGCGTTGTGAGAAACTTTGCTACGCCAAATGGTGTACACGACCAAACGGTGTACGACCGCCAAACGATGTACAACGACCTTATCAATTTCCTACTTCAGCACGTGTCCAGCAACATGAACAAAAATCCTAAAAAATAGAATGCATAATTTATTGCAAAAAATAAAGCCCGAATGACAAAAATATATTGTCATGTACCAAAGTTTAACTGTTTATGTTGAAAATTTTTAGGCACTGAACCTGTCAACCTATCGCACATCTATTGTTCTCCCAAAAGCTTTAGGAATTAGGAAAAAATCACTGAATCTATAAAATTTGTAGTGGAGGGGGGGGGAACGTTGATCTTGTCAAATGACCGCCATTATGTTTTTCGGGGCTTCTGGCGCCCGAATAAAAACATATTCATTTTGAACTTCAAGAAGTGTCTGACTAAATTTTATGAGCCACCACTAACTACCAACCAGAGTCCAAACAACAATTAAAATGCTAATTTGCTCGTTACCTCCAAGGAAGCTATGTCAATTCTGTCACCAGTCTTATAGGATTATAAGGGTATCATCATGATTAATTATTTTGATCAGAAAAAACTATTCTGAAAGAAATCAAAGAACCTGGCATGTCGATCAAAGGTGTCACCTTTCACTAAGACAATGCATGCCGGTTCACAAATCGGCAGTTGACCTTCTATCGTTTCTCTAAATACAATAAAAATACTTATATGGATCCTTTTATAAAACTGCAAAATTGGCATTGAAGCATCTTTCAGCAATTGCTTCACATTTTAGAAGATCAGGTTGAAAAATAATAAAACGTCTAACCACACTCTAAAGTTTTTTTTTCACACCTACCAACTTTTCAGTCAACCCAAGCGACCCATGTGACTGATAAAAAAAATGCCCTTTTAAGAAGAACATTTTAAATTAATTACATTAGTATTTTATTTTGAAACAGGCCAGTTCATCTCCCGCTCCGGCGTGTTCGGTGGGAGGACCATTCTACGCACCCCAGCCGGGCTCGTGTAGCCTCGCTAAATTGCAACAGATGGCTGAGGGGAGCAGTGCTGCCGTCACGTCAGGGGGAGGTATGTAGGCTCACTATTACTGTTCTTTGTTATTTGTTCAGTTTGATACTAAATTTTATTAAACAAGTGTGTTTAACAATATCAAACTGATACACACAAGCTGTACTTGCTTAAATTTCCTTCAAAATGTCTAAACCATGGAACTGGTAACTGAAAAAAGTTTTTATACCCGATGTGACTAAAATATTAGGCTGTCAATTGATGTTTTCATCAAAATTCATTCACACCGGCTATGTACATTTTTAAATAAATTATCAACATTTAGGTTATATTTGAGTATGGATAACACATTTGGAGTCCATCATGTATTAAATGATATTGAAATTATGGTTAAAGGACAGCAAAAAGCCACAAAGCTCCCGATTAATTATATGTAAATTACGTTGAATATTACGAGCATCTTGGGTTGTTAAAATTAGCGATGTTTGAATAATTCAGAGAAGAGATCTCATAGACAGTGTCGTTGCGTAGGTTTGTCTTGCAGTGAAAAAGTCTCACAGCGAATGCAAAATACATCTACGACATTACAATTTGAAACTCTCCAATAGTTGTAATACAAATTGTATGAAATAATTTATTCAATTGTTAACAAAGAACAAATTGCTATCCATTGAAAAAAAATCACAAAAAGTGAATGTTATTTAAAATAAAATTCCTAACTACTTAGTGGCATAGACAAAACCAAAAAAGAAGTCTTCATATGAAAAGGAATAAAATTAATTGTTTTGCATTAATAGGTACGTCAATGACTCCTCCAGGAATGACTCCGCCTCCTTCTACGCCTCCGGTGGGCACACCCCCGGCACCGCCCCATCACCACTACCACCATGCCAAGTATTATGCAACCGCCAATCAGATCGACGCGAGGAACGCTCGCAATGTTACCGGTAGGTTTTTATTTTTTACATTTTTAGTTTTAATTAGTGATAAATTTGACAAATTGGTAAATCATATTTTTTGTGACGTGCCATTATTGCAAAAACACTTCTTAAGAAGCCAGTAATATTTCAAGCCAGTTCCTGTCAATAATAATAATGCATATTACTTTGTCTCTTCAGATGAATTCGCTGGAAATGTTGCTGCAATGCAACAGCATATGCAGATGGGCGGCCGCGGAATGAGCCCCATTAACCCTAACCTCATAGGCCCGTACGGCCCCCTCAATGGCTACCGTCAGCAAGGTGCGCCTGCGGCAGCTTTTAATGCGGCCGGCACTTTCAACGGTCAGCTGCCCGTTCAGATGATGAATGTGGGTCAGCCGCAGTACGCAGCGCAGGACCCCAGAGCTCAGCAACAGTATACGACCTACGGCTATATTAACGGCGGGCTCATGCAGCCCCTTAATACGTCCATGCGGAGGTAGGGAAGACGTGAGACGAGCTATAGTGCACAGAACACAACAGTTATACATTTGCTTTTGATTAATTGCAATTGATTTGTTATAGATAACTATTTTTTGAAAGCTTCAAGCAACATATTTATATAGTTTTTGCTTCTTATCAACCATTTGACTTCTATGTGTATGAATGAAACAACACCTTATCATTTTTATAAGATGCGGTTCCGATGACTTACTGAGGTCTCATTTACTAAGTTGTAGAAGGTCGGCCCATCTTGTTTGATTTTCAATCTGAATTCCTTTTTCATTTAAGTGTGAAATAGATTTTAAACTTGATCACTTTTTACTACAAAAAAACCCCTATTATTGAGTCAAATTATTTATAATTTATTTGTTAAAATCAATTACTTAATTTAATAGGATATTGCACCAGTGTTTAGTAGTTTAAGCCAGTGTGTTAATGAAAGCTAGGATCGCCCCAACCAAAAACTATTAAATATTGGAAAAAATGCTTTGCAACATTAACATTACATTTGTCTTATGGATCATTCTATTTATATTTTCTCGCTTTATAAGAAAGGTTGTAAATAATCAATAAAAGTTATATTATGGAAGAACTTATTGAAAATTTAAATATTCGTACTATGTGGTATCGCATGCTTGCGCAAAGTTTTTATTGAAGTTGTTTAAAATTTTGACTTGGTAATCGATATTCACAATAATCTTATTATTTATATAGAATTGTCTATTTTTATTTATGAAAAGAGTACCTATCTTAAGTAATGAAGTATGAAGATTGGCTTTCAATTTAATACATATTTTACTGTTATGTAAATTTTAAAGCACATTTAGATTTTGAATTTACCATTTTAGTAAGATTAAATTTAAATATGTGTAAATTATATCCGTAACATACTTTTTTATATATATTATTTTTCATTTTGTAGTAAATTTTCGCATTTACTCTAAATTAGTAGGTTATAAACAAAGTCAGGACAGACCTTCAGTTAAAATTTACATATTTATTTATTTATTTATTTATTTGACAGGTGTCCCTATATACACATTTCAATTCGTAGCATACAAGCCAAAAAATATAATATTAAAAGAACAAAATAACCAAAACTAATCAGGAAAGTACCTATAATTAAAAATAACGCTGCCAGGTGAACGATAACAAATAATTAAATTCGTGTTGATCTCACATCGGTCTAAGAGAAAACAGTATTTTAATCCTATTGGACGAACAGACATATATATCAATCTCCGCATAAATGGAATTTAATAAATCGAATGATCTCCCAATTGGACTATACTTGTCGTCGTACCAACGTATGTTGGTTCGACACGCTAATCACCTAAATAGCTTGTGCTTCCGCAATCTGGTCAAACAGTCCGGAACAAAAAACTATGGGATTCTAGTACTATGGGATTCTCGATGAATCCATGAATAACATTAAAAAAATAAACCAATGTATTAACTTGCCACCTAAACTCGAGTGTGTTAAAGCCTAACATCTCTAACGAATGCTGATGAATTGGAAAAAAAAATCAGGATAATATCCATACCTACGGAGATAGAGGTATCTTAAGAACCTCCTCTGCGTAACCTCCAGAATATTGCAGTAATTTCATGAGGACTCCAGATAATGGAACTATACTCTAATATACTCCTCACAAATGTGCAATATTGACTTCGGCTTACTCAAAGATCGGCTGGTCCCAAGCACGAATCCCAACATTTTATTGGCACGCACAGCTATGCGTTGCTAGTTTTGTCAAACAAAACCCCAGGTCACGAATTTCGTCGCATAATCTCATTGCCCAGAGAGTACTCAAAGCTTGCTTTTTCGCGCAACGCTCCTGAGAAAGATACTGACACATTTAGATGTAATAAATTGTAATTTATTATCAGGAGCCCACTCTAAGAGACAATTAAGGTCATCTTGTAATAGTTTACTGCGGTAAAAATAGTATTTATAAATAAAATACAAAAAAAACCACTTAAAGCGGCCCCTCGCTGGACTCCTCTTCATAATTTGTGTCGCATGCGTGTGTATGATGAGAACAAAATTGGATATTTCATGTCTCTAGAAAAGTGATTCACAAATATTACTGAAAGTACTCGTAGTTACAATAAAAAGATGCAAATAATACAGTAATTTAATTAAAACCCTGTATTTTTACTTATATTAAAGAAATAGGACTTTCTAAATTAGCTATAGTAATTAACGTATAGAGTATTAACCATGGAATTTAGAAATAGCTGCAAGAGGCAAAAGATTTTCTCAAACCATCTGTGAGGCCATATTAGTTGGTTGTTTAACTTATTATTTATTGTCTAGTTACCTATTATATGTGAAAGAGCACTCATGTAACTTTTGTATATTAGTAGACCTATCATCGGTTATATAGTGGTTTATAGATTGCCCGACTACTATAAAGAAATTAGAAACCACTCTTTAGTAACTAAAACGATCTACAGATGTCAGATAAAGTCTCAAACATCCATAAAATACTTTAAGTTTCATCATTTTAACCTAACGACTGTCGAATTTCAAATGTCAAAAATTTCAAAAGTGACCAACTGTCGAGCAAAATGAGAAAAAAATGAAAAATTCACCGATTCATTTGAATCGTCTTGAGACGTAGCTTTGAAGGTATTTTTCATCCAAAAAATCTATTTTTCGTGTCATTGTAATCTCCGTGAAATTTGCAATGTACTGAACTAATTTTGGTTTTTATATATAGTAATTATATATTTATAAAAAATCGCCAAATTTGGATATAAAGAAATTTGCAATATTTTATTCACTTTGATATTTTTTGACGATGCACTAATATCAATAAAAGATACTTGTTCACATTTTAAAAATATCTAACATTTTTTTTCTAACACAGTTGTGAAAAAAAATACTTTTCAAAAATGTCAGGAAGGCCAGTCGAAGTGACCAAAAACAGAAGAAAGTTTGGAGGGTAAAATAAAATATTTGTAGTATGTCGATTGACTTGTCAAAAATCACAGTGATTAATTATTTCATTTTAAATGGAACGCATTAATTTACAGTAATACCAAACTTACGTTTATTTAATCGTTGGTCATAAACAAGAACGATTACCGGCTATAGGCGAATGCCAACCATTTGGCTCTCGACATTGACGAACGGAGGCGTTTACTATAGGCGAAAGCCAAATGGTTGGCTCTTGACAGTTGATAGTTGTTGTAGACATAACAGTGTTTTTTTAATTTATATTGAAAATTATTTACACTCAGTGTGTTGACAGGATAAACTTTTCCAAACTGTAAACATTTATGAGATTTGCGTCTGGGTTATTTGCCACGCCGTCTACATTATGGAAACATTTTTAGGCGCCTTCTAATTGTTTGAGGAACAGGAATTTAATACCACTAAATAATCAATGGTAATATCTTTTCTTTTGTACTACCATCTAGAAAACTTGGTCCGCCGACACGGAGTTCAGCCAGATGGCGAAATGTTTTATCGCGTGCATAATATATTTATGATTGGACGAGAACAATGGAAATTCTCTCCTTATGTATGAACTGTATATTTTACGACGTGTAACAGTTTTGTAATATTTTAATTGTAAGTCTGTTCTGTTGCGTTTATAAAAATGCTAAGTTACGGCGTGCGATTTTGGCCGTTTGCGGCCTACAAATTTATCTAGAATTATAGTACAAAATAAATACTAATATTGTTCTAAATATGTGGACACATCATTACATGTCTATTGTAATATTTTCATACCATAGGAGGAATGTTAACTTGATTAGTAATGTTATATTGAAGTAAAATGTGTTGTGTAAATATCCCCAATGCGTAATACCGAATAAGTAACTGCAGAGCGTGGCCTATTGTTGAGCTATGTTCAAGCTTTGCCACCAGCGGTGAACTAAGATAGCTATTTTGTTTAAATTTGGATAAATGTTTATTGTACTCCACAAAGTATATAAGTTTAGTATGTTAATATAAAGTAATTGTAGTTGATTTTTATAAGTTCACTTTTTATTATTACGATAACTTCATAATTAAAATGATTAGACTTTGTTATTTTGAAAACTTAAGTGATTATTGAGTTAAAGTGTGTGAAGTAGAGTTTTGGCAATATGAAAAGCCGTTCGGGTAGTTCAGTAAAATGAAGATATTGTAAATGTGAAAATTCAGTTAATAATTTATGTTTGATATTCATAATTCACAAAATAGTTATTTTTGTTAATGTGTTTGTATGTAAGAGCACTGTAAATATCTTTTTTGATAAAATATAAATAAGTTACGTAAGTGACATAATATTGTAAATTTATTGTAGTTTTTTTTTTAGGTTTTTAACTGAGTAACACAGGCGTAGCTCGTACTGCGAAATAACACCATACGATTCAAAATTCACACGGAAAATCTGTGGATGGATGCAAATTGTACGCGATGCGAAAAAAAATGTGGTTTTTCACAGTGTGGGCTACGCCTTAGACCTCTGCAAATGTTTTAACATTAGTAATATTTTAATATTACTTCATTATATGTTATTTTAATTAAAGGGCTGGATAAAATTGTAAGATAATTCAATTTTATGAGTATAATGTTGGAAGGATCTGCTTAAATTATACAAAACTAATTTAAAAATATCTTATCAGCACACTGTTAATAACATCACCAAAGACAAAAAAGTATAGAAAATACAAATATTTCAATAATATTTGACCCTTTGAGCGCTATAGAATTTAGCTTTGGTTGGGTAGGTTATTACAATAATAAAATTATTTAGCAGAGATGACATATTTGGGCAGTGTTTAATGTTTTTTTTTCCTTTGACATTTTTTTATTGTACCATTTTCCAGATGTAAAATAAAGTTCAATATACGGTGTACTTCTTAGGAACATAGTACTTATATGATATCACTTATATGACACATATTTACATCAGTACTTACTATTAGTCAGTTAAGATTAAATTACTCACGGGGTGCCATAACTTTGCAAAAAAATATTTTTATTATCAATTATCAAAATATATAAGGATAAATGATAAAAATTTGGATACTAAATAAGATATAGGCTTATCAGCCTGCCTATAATAATAATAAATCAGTCAATTAATTCATTCAATTTTTATCCGCTTTTGTGTATTAAGCAAACCTATGCATTATACAATATCTAGATACACCCATATTATGAGACAGCCTTGGGATGAAGATGGATAAAATAGGTAAGATGGCATAATTAGTCCCCCTCTTTGTTCCCTCACACTACCAACTTGAACATTCAAACCACCGACAGTCCAGGCAGATGAAGAAATGTTTATTACATGCACACCATTTTTTTAAATTGGATTGCAATCGATCAACTTTGGGACATATTTTAACATCGGACCTAAAAACTAGAAAAGAATAGAAACAAGTATTGAGTTCATAATAACAAAAAAATAAAAGTCAAACTTCTCTAGGGGACCATATTTAAACATTAAAGGTTAATGGAAAATATATATATATAACATCGTTGTTGCAATGGCAGTGTCAGCTATGTATTACTTTTTGTGAACATAAGTTATTTATAGCATTCGATTTCCACTATATGATTCAAACAATTCAGCATTGATTCAAACTACATCTTTGATTGTTTCAGTTGTGTGCGTGTGTACACAAAAAAATAAATAGAGACGTGAATAGGTTATATTTTTAATGAGCGTACAGCTTCAAGCTGATAAGCTCATATCCTTTAATAGTCATCTAGTTAATCTGTACGTAAAACGCTCAGACCATGCGTTGCCACCCGATCGGCAAAGTTCGTTGACTGAACGGAATATCCCATGCTATAATTTATCTACCACCCGTTTTTTAGTTTATCATTTCTTATAATTGGCAAATATGCATAATAAACTATGAAAATGTTTGTTTTGCTTTTGTAAATAAAACTTATTTAAGGAATTATTCCACATGGCACCTAGCGTATACAGCGATGCAATGATATTCCATCATCGGCACTGAGTGTGTTAAATTGATTCATTGACGCTACATTAGATGGTAAATTGTTCCAAGCATCAACGACTATATTTGTGTTGAATCTGGTACAGACCTGGTTTCATTCCGTGATCTCTTAGCTCTAGATTAGGGTTTTTATTAAAGTTATACTGCATCCCAACCTAAAATCCAGGTTTAAAATCCTTTTTAGTATTTTAAATATCTATAAGATTCTCCACATTTGTGTCGTTCCTTTAGAGTGGGCGCTTCAGTAGGTAGTAATATAACTAAAAATTATACTTAAAAGTAATATTGTTTTATAATGGTTTTTGTTTTATGCATTTCCTGTAAAACTGTAAATTATACACACAGCTGATATTGCCGTCGCAACCATGTTATCCAACTTATCTGGTGCAATAGATCAATGTTGAATGAATATGTCATCTGCTTTTATAGTAAAACTATAGTTAACTTAAAAAAAAAAATACAATATTCCAATAAATAAACAAATAGCCTAGGTCCTTGAAGTAGCAACCCTGTTCCATTAAGAGCTCCTCCCAAGCAACACACCCGGAAGAGAAAGACAGATCGCCTTCTAGTGCAGAACTAATTTTTTGTCGAAATAAGTAGTAACATAAATTAAAATAATTATTTTTTATTGTATTTGATAATTACTACTAATTTTTATTTTTTTTTAAACGTAGATGCTAACAATCCGTAGAAGTAACATGGCATTTACAAACTTGCATTCAATTAGAGACCTGCGAGATGTTGCTGGTAATAATGGCCTTGCATTATGAAGACAACGAGGCAGTCGGAACTTGTTTCATAATGCCTTACCAACACAAGCCATAAATAAACATCACAGTTTAATGATGTTTATCACATACTACATTTAAACTTATGAGTTTCACATACGATAGCCGAACGAAGGTTTGTTATACTGTTGCGCTTTGCATTCTTTTACTTCCATTTAATCCCCAAAACCACTCGAATAATTTAGGTAATTTTTTTTTCAAACAAATAAATCTGGAATACTACTTAAAAGGACAATCAATTGATTTGTTACTTTTTTAGTTATAAACGGAATAACTTCGAGAAACAGCATCATTGTTAAGAAAGGAGGTGACTTCAGTAAGTACTTCGCTATAGGGGCTAGATAAATATTTATAGATTTGCTCCGCTAGATGCTTGGGTACCACTCTTTATAAGGACGTACCTTATTATGGTAAAATTGAATTTAAAATCAAATGTTTGCAGGGGTCTTAATAATATGAAACAAATTTTAATTAACATAATTTGAGTTTTTTATTTGGAAAATTATTGTCATTTTTGTGTATAAAAAAAAAATTAGCAATGATTAATATATATTATTATTAGCTATTCAATATTAAAGGTATTTTTTATATTTTTATGTTCGTCTTAATTCAGTATTTTAAAAAATGTGATTTTTATATAGTTTTTAGAATATTTAAACTAACTTACTTTTTAAAACATCCATGTGTCGATTTTCCCCCCCGGTATAAATAACACTAAAAGTTATAACAGTCGACCACACCAGTCTCAGATCTAGGAAAAAAATTGTATCACAGTGCGGTGCTCGATTATTTTTTTTTTGTCATACTGTAATACTAATGTTGCAAAGTTGATGAAAATACAGATCTGCATTATATAAATAAAGAAGGATGTTAATAATTGTTAAAGTGTAGAATATTTCATTGTATATAGTTAATATTAAGAACATGTAGCTGGTGTTACACACAAAATATAATTTTGTGAAACTTAAAATATTGTTTTATTTTATGAACCCAGACCATAAAGGCGAAATTGCACTCGACTCACAAAATTTGCTTTCATTTTAAAATACGACAAAATAAATATGATATTTTGGGCTACTGAGAATCGGATCCAGACCCCAATTTTGCAAAATTGAATAAACATGATCTATAGTATATCTTTCAGGCCAAATCATTAGACAAATAGCTGGGAAATCACAATTTTGAAGCCAATGCCTCAGCAATTGCGGTTATTGGTTTAAGTGTATGTTAGAGCATTTGAATAAAACAATCATAAAATGTGTAAAGAATATTATTTATTTACAATTTAATAGGTCCCATAATAAAAATTCAAATTAATTTATTACTGGTAATTAAATATTAATATTCTTGACAAAACAAAACCACCAAATTTTTTATAATATTATGTTCATCAAATGTATTCTACATCATAAGGTCAAGTTAAATTGTATGCCTCATGTTGGCATTTTTAAAATAAAAAAATTATATTCAACGTCGTTTGAAAAAATCGTTGTCGAAGTAGCTTACTGCTCTCTACTCAGACTAGATCATGCAGCCAATATTATGCTGTACTAAAAGGTACCTTTAATTAGTTTTGAAAGTACAGTTTACCATATTATAAGAAGTTCAACCATCACTGAAAGAACTTCCAGGAATTAGCGGAAACACTCGCGGCCTCCCGGCTTTCTTTAGTGGTTCAAAAACCACATCTTCCTATACCACATCTGGATAACGATACTAAGAAATTGGTAACAAAAATCTGTTCCTATATTTCCTCTGCCGTTTTAGGATGGGCCAAAACCTTCAAAGCAGAGAAAACCTGTCATTTTCAAAATTTATTTACAGACCTAAATACCTACTTTAGGCAAACATTTGGAAGTTCCCTATCGAAAATGGATCTCACATTCTACTAGTAAAAATTACATTCACAGTCAGGTTAACCTTATGACCTCTACTATTTTAAAGCAAAAATACCCTGGTTGCCGCAGCATCAGCTCTCCATTTTCGAGAAGTGTCACGCAAGGGTAACGTGACCATACGTCCCGCTATGAGCAGTCCCGATTTATAGGATTGTAAAGCGGGACTGTCCGGGACCGGGCAGAAAGTGGGACCACTGTCCCGAAGGTATAACCTATTATTATTGTAAACGATTTTTATCCACTGTTACATTTTAATAAAAATATTTTTTTGTAGTTTATTTTCGTTTCAAACTCAATACGCAACACGGAGGTTGATGGACAGGCTCGTTTGACAATAAACTCTCTTGCAGTTTCGCAAGAACTATGAATTATAATTTATTGTATAATCACTATAATTATTATGACACATGAAGAAAAAGTAGATAAAGATAGATAAGAGATTAGGCTAGTACCTCTGCTGAACATTTAGAAGCTCCGAGGCCCCTTCTTCAACAGCTAAATGAAGACTGTTCTAGGTATCTCATTTGATTCCTTGTATCGTTCCACCTCTTCCTCTAAGAAGCAAAACAAGCCTGGTTTCCTTTAGGGCTAGGTGTCGACAATGGCTGTTAAAACTGCAAACTACCAACACTTAATTTACATTCTATATAAACATTTTGTACGCAAGCAATATATTTTACATTATAGAGCATGTGCGGGTTACAATTACTGTAAATAATAATAATATGTTTATACGTAAAATGTATGCATGCACTTATATACTATAATATAAAACAGGATGTATTGAAAATCAGCACCTTCCTCTCTCAGAACGGAGTGCAGCTGAGCAATCCTCTTGTTGAAAAAATGCTATTAAAATATATTATTTATCTACCATTTATTTTTGTTTTATATTTTTCAATAAAGAAACATTTTTCTTTCTGCTTTTTTGAGTTTTCAAAAATAATTTTTAGTTTAAGCCAACAGAATATATTGCCATCTATAATTACAATTATGAAACTATGCTTTTTGCAATAGATTTGACGTTCTATGGATTTTTGAGACTTGGTGTGACATCTGCGTTGTATTTTAGTTACTAAAGAGTGTTTTCCAACTTCTTGTTAGCAGTTGAGCAATTTATGATCAATATATTATTATAATCAATGCTATTACTTAGGTTAACGGTAGTTAGTAATAAGAGTTTAGCAATGACAAAGGCGCTTATGTTTGTTGGAAAGTCACAGCGTTTTAAGAGGTGAAGTTCGCACTACCCGAAAACGTACAGCCTGAACTTTGTATGATCTTGGAAGCAGCATAAATCCCGCACTTGACACACACCTCCAGTGGTTGCTTCAATAACAATTGTGAGAGGAAACCTCCAGTAAAGGCATCCCCCGCACCATTGGTATCAACGATAGCGCTCGGGGGCAGAGCCACCACTGGTATTTCCGTAATGACGCCCTTGCGCGCAAGAATTACGGGTTTGCAGCCCTGCGTTATGACGACCACCCTCTCTTGCCCCTCGTTCTGCTTGGGAAGTGTGCTTATTTTCAAAGCAATTTCTTGCAGTTCGTTCGTTTCGAAATTGTGCTCTTTTGCAAAGGTAATCATTTCCTAAAACAAATAAAAATATCAATTGAATAATAAAAACATTATTTTAATAATAATTTAAATTAAATTGCCGTTATTACAATTCGATCAGGTGACTTGTAAACACAAGCAAACAAAAACGCAATTGCAATAGGAATTGAACCGAGGGTATCGCAGTATCACACCATAAGATACTTTCATTTTTATTAGTTTCGATTATAATATAAAATATTCACATTTTAATTAAATGTTTTTTAATGAAAAAGCTTGTTTTAACCCAGTTTTATATTCAAATTATTAAAAATCTTTGATTAAAAGTGATGTCAAGCGCTAGTTGGAGAAGGTTAAGACTAAAGGTATCTTAACAAGTTAATCGCCACGATAATATCAGAAAAAAATCACATGGGCCATGGTAACTATATTAGATAATTTAGTTAAAAATGTATCAAGGAAACTTAATGTATCAAAGAAAAAATTTTTTTTGCCAAAATTCCTGGAAAAACACTATTTTTTATGTCACACATATATAACTGACATGGCCCTATATTTAAACCTTTTTTTCTCGACAAGCTGTGTCAGTCTTATATGTGTGACGCATCCCAACAACAGCCCTTTTTTGCATAGAATGTTTTGGACGGCATAATAAATGAATATAATTAATTATATCAAAATAAAAATTATTAAAATGTATTTTTTCAACTGAAACAATATACCATTATATAACTATGTTTATTTCATTTTATTGTTTGTAGTAAGCCAATAAATTTTCAGGTTTTGTTCCTGATAAGCCAAGCTTTCGAAACATACTGCAAATGTATCGTTTGCGTCGGACAACTGTGATTGACGTGGCCTTCTACCAAATCGCGTATGTCAGACATATGTGTCTGACATGGCTCATGTAGAACTTCTTAGCGTCAGACACATATGACTGACATGGTGATTAACTTGTTAAAAACCAGGCGAGATAGCTGCTGGCTTTTTTCCTAAACAACGGAAAATATGAAAAAAGTTGTAAAAGTCATCAACATGATACTCGTCCTGAAGAAAAATATGTTCACCGGTACAAAAAAAAAGTCAAAGAACAAAATAGTTTAAAGTTTATACTGTCTAAAAATCTAAAGCGAATTTTTTATAATTGTCTTTTTAATGGCCTGTTTTGGTTTATTTTGTAATTAAACAGTATTTTTTTGTTTTATATGTTAGAAAAATGAATCTTGGTCTTTCCTAAAATATATAAATTGTACTTTAGGAAATAAAAACTTGAACTTAAAGTACCATAATGTAGGTGATTTAGATTTCAACATTATTTTAACTATGCGAAGATTTTTTTATTAGGATAGGTATAAAGTATTATTATAATAAAAAAATCACAAACCGTTTCATTTCCAAACAATATATCCACATACGGCAGTACTTCCGCTAAACCGTCTTTGTAAAATTGTGACACAAAAGGTGCACTCAGATTCAGAATAAACGTGCCTTTATTCGATATACACTGCTTGGCTAAAATGAGCATAGATGGGACGCTGACAGCTATAAAGTATCCCTGTAAGTAGATAAAGAAATCGTACCTACTATGAGACAGTCAAAAGTGAAGTTTTTGGTAAACATTCCTTGGTTAATTATCTTGCATTTGACTGTACTAAAAAATAGATTTTCACTACAAAGAGGGATCTCAGTTTTAAGGATAAAAGCCAAAATATTTAAAGAAAAAGTCTAATGAAATTACAAACAAATTTTCTATGCTTTTTTATTTTTTTATTTCTACCAGACAGTTTTTTTTTTGCACCTTCATAATAATTATAATGTCTCCTTCGAATTGCGCTTACACAGAGTCAAACACTGCTCTGAAGTGGTCTCACTGTTGCGCTTGTTGTCCGGAGTGAGCAAATGAGGCACCCATCACGCCGACAGGATATGACCCACACGGTCTTTTGAGATGCCTACTGTCTTAACCATCTCACGCACCTTCAATTGTCATTCTGCCAATCCAAGCATCCAAACGCTGATTTGATTTCGTTGCACGATTTCCCTACCAGAAACAAGAATCGAATCACCGACCGATATTGCTCTTTTTCCATTTTTCTAAAATCTGCTGACACGTCCGCTGATCAAAAATGTCAAAACAAAACTACGAGTCCGATTCGGCTGATATTTTGACAGTAGTTGTCTATGAGAATGTACTACATGATAGTAAATTTCTCTTGCGATAGAGGCGCCATTAGGCAGTGAGGCTAAGTACTTATCGGACAACCCTTGTGAGTGATAAAATGAATAATATATGCCATTAAAAATATCTGAGGTCCAGAAAAATCAAAAGAGCTACAATTTTAATTCTTCCAATCTAAAACAGATTTTTTGGGCTGCAGGCTCTTTCTGAAACGTATCGCCCTTTTTGGCGGCTTGTTTCTAAGACTCTTAGAGCCATACGCCATTGGCACACTCAAAAATAAGCTGCATAGTAGAGCGATAGTTTTATTTTTGACTGTACACAAAAAAAATATCTATGGTTGTATAAGCAGGCTTGACGTGACTTACCGTGACATAGAAGATTTGCGCATTCTCTATTAGTTTCTTGTTTTGCGGTATCTCCAAATGGTCAGGTGTGAAGCAGGTGGCCGCTGCCAAATTGGCGCAGAGCGACCTGTGCGTTCCGGTTATGAGGACGGCGCATGTCCCGGTCGGCTCAGCGCTCGTTACTTGATATTGTACATCCACTCCATCTTCTCTGAAAAGTAATAATTACAATTCAAAAATAATGAAAAATATTAAAGTGCTCATTACTATCTATAAAGGAAATCTCTACGTAGCATGTAATAAAGACCTCTTTCACTTAATACACTCCTTATCAAAATGAAAATAATTTATGAGAAAATCATCACAGTTCTAATCTACATTTTTTAACGTATTTATTTGCAGTCCCACATTTCATCAACAATTCAATATCTTCAATGCATGTATCGACAACACAACTCCACAAAATTTATAAATATATATTGCAGGTTACTAAAATCTTTCAGTCGCTTTTTACAAAATAAATTATAGGTATTCTAATGAAAATCTTTCGCTTTTTTCAGTGATTTTTTTAAATAAAAAAATCTGCTTTTATAGTTATTTTCAACTTTAAAAAAAGGCAAGTGAAAATTGCTGACCCGTAAATAATTCTTTAACCCATTTGGAAGGTCATAAATTCTCCAGCCGTTCCACTACCGTCCACGCCATCACCACAAACTGTACTAATACTATTATTTTTATCTATTTATTTATTTGTTCATGAGTGATTTCATACGTAGGAATGGAATTTCATACGTTTACACATTTAAATTACCTACACAATAAGAAACTAATTTAGCAAGAGCATTGAATACCATATACAAATATACTTCAATATACAGTCAATTTTAGAAAAACACCTTTTTTCCATGTTATAATGTAATTAAAACCTATTTTAAAGTTATTCGTGGGCTCAAACTCTGCCAGCAATTTGTATGACGCATTTTTGCATTAGTTATTTTAACTATTAAAATAATAAAATTACCAATAAATACATACAGGGCCCGCTTCCGTAACATGTCAGCGTATTCGTCTTTCCCAACGCAACCAAAGCAAACGGCCACCTTTGGCTTGTTCAGAATCCACTGGCAGACTCGCAGCGAGTTCTGACAGCTGCCGCCGGCAATGTATTCTGCTTTGTACTTCTCTTCGAGTTCTTTATAAAGAGGTTTATGGACATCGGAAGCCATTATTGCGTCATCCGCTTTTAACTGGTATTTGTCCAGTAGTTCTTTCTCTACGACGGCCGATATGTCAAGTAAGGGGTTGCCTATGCCGATCAACATTCCTTCACTAAAAAGTAATTCGTATTAATAGAGCATTTCAACCGCTATACATATAACATAAACATTATTTTAAAAAAATGCCTTATGTAGGACAGACTCTAAACCTAATTTTTTGGTTTTAACATATTTAGTACTGTACTTTGCAATTCTGTACATATTGTCATCAAAGAAAGTAAATAGATGGTACTGCGCGAAAAACGATTTAGTAATTTAAAAAAATTTAAATATATTAAATGTTTGTTTTATGATGTTTGTTTGCCAGCCAGGGCAACCAATAAAATGGAAGGTCTAGGCTCACTTTCCTATGTACTGTACTATAATTTATAGTCCTACTTTTTTGCATTCAATACCATCATATTTAATTTTCTAAATAAATTAATTAAAATATCATGACTTTAATGTTTGTTTTTCTTTGTAAACCTCAAACCGCAGTAACCACAGCTGTGATTTCCAGGTTTATCCACATTGATGTAGACCCTAGGATGACCTTCAGGTCCACTGCCACCATCACACCATACAACTCTTTCCGTAACTTCTTTAGGTGGAATCTCTGTCCAGTGTGAGTAATTGTATCATCTGGTAGAGTGCTGGATAATCTATTGTGAATATTAATAGAACACGGCCTTGATCTTAGAGTACGTAACATTATATTTCTCAAATTATCCATTTTAGAAGTCAGCTTTGGTTTTTTTATTACGTAATTGGTTTCGGAAATACAAATATCGCTTGTTTTCTAGACTTTTGGTTTTGGACTATGGTTTAATAGTTTTTTCAATTTGTTATTTTTCAATTTTATTATTGCTAAATATAGTATACATATATGTGAATAAAATTATTACTAATTGTTAATATTCTGTAAAATTGACAGTGATTGTCACCTTTGGGCATTGTTGCATTTTATTTTTAACGAGTAGAGTAGTATAATCATAAAAGAAATAACAGATTATTAAGTAGACAGTCACAATAGGGTATTTAGTAGTACCAGATTACGTAAGACCGAATAGGTAAAGGGATCCATAGGTCCATATGGCGTAGTGATTAGCGCCATCGACTAGACATGGAGATTCCCAGCTGGTTTCCATTCCTGGTACGGAAAATGTTTTTCTGAATATTTTCATACTAAGTTATACATAATTATAATACTCCACCACATTTTTTGTTAATAACATGGCGAATTAATGACGGTAAATTTGAGATAATGAGCACAAAAAAGCCAGCCTGCTCGAAGATCACCAAAGATAACCTATAACCTGACAAGTCTATCTTTTTTATGCGGTTATTTGAAACTAGGATCACGTGTTATTATTTCGACAACAAAAATAAAATAAAAAAAAATATATTACCCAATTCGGTCCATAATTTAGATATTTATAATTTGTTTTATTAAACAAAATGACTATTTTGGACACTAGGTATGTTTCAAATTTGTATCGTTATCTCCGTAGTCTCATGTGTAATATCTCAGGTGGGCCTTGATCCAAAGAGAGTAGATATTAGATCAATAAGATATAAATATTGTTAGACATTTAATCTTGTACAACAAAAAAAAACACTCAGTAATGCGGTTACATACACCAGAACTAGCTGATTATAATACAATCCGGTCTGACTTCCCATTTCTTAGTGCTGCCAAAAAGGTCCTAATTCAAAGTCGCCAGATCGGACTTGCCTAAAATAAATCGCAAGAATTTTGCGATTTATTTATCTATTTTGATTTATTTATACTTTTAAAAGATTGCGCGAAATTCATAAATAACATAAATAGCTCGAGATTTATTTTGGAATCGGCTTCCTTATTTTTAGTGCAACTTTTAACTTTTGACGTTGCCTTAGATCTTTTGGAAATAGGTAGACGGTATCTTTCGATTTTTAGTTCTGACGTTGAGTCGAGGTACGAACAATATATTTTAAGGAATTTAAAACTCACTTTTTAATCAAAATAAATCACAGACGCAAGCAAAACTAATCAAACATTTAAAATTCAAAATAATATCGAAAATCTTAAATTCGTGTAAAAAAAGAAAGGTATTTTGCTGAAAGCCAATTGACTGACAACCAAGCGGTTAATTTGAAGTTTGATACTAGGTGACAAACATTTTTCCAATATCGCGAATTATTTACCTACCTGAAAAAATTATTTATATTTTACAAATCTATATTCACAAAAAAAAACGTTCGAATCTTGGACTTATTTGACTAGGATTGCTTTTTATTTCTTACAAATCTTTATAAATATACCAAACCCCATTTGAAAGAAATATATCGAAAAATAAAACTCATAAATGACTTTTGTCGCTGTTGAACCAAAAAGTCATTGGATCTGGCGATAAAGTCAATTGAATGCAACCTTTGATTTGCCTGGTGTTTAAATTTTAATGTATTTATACTTACTACTGCTCGAAATCCATTTACCCTAATTTAATTCGAATATACCCAAAGACGTGCCGTTACAAGGCGAAATTTATTGATTTTAATCCTTTTTAAATTTGACACCATTTTGACGAGAAGATTATTTGAAAAAATAATTAAATAATAACAAAATAATGTAAAAAGCGTCTTACCTCACGGCGTTTTATTTTATATATTTCAATTTCGAGATTCTTCTTGGAATAACTGACGTTTAGGTTAAACTCAACATTAAACCTAGTCATGGAAATAGGCGATTTTAGCTAAGGAGCGATTATAACGAGCTATATAAATTGATCTGTGGTCACTTTTTAAGCAAGGCCAAATTAAACTTTCACGAGTCAGAGTTTGTAAAAAGCTTGATAGACGAGTAGTTTTATTTTTTAAACACACAAACAAGACGAAACGGCACATTCACTAAAGCAAACGTCCTCGCCTCAATTATTTATTCAGGTCTTCATAAGGTTCATATTCTACTTAAAAATGGCGTTATGTAAAAAAAACTCAGTTTGCTGTTATAAATTTGCAGTAGAATGAAACTGAGAGTTATTTGGCTTAATAAATCTTTGCTTTAGCCCTTTTTTCTCACATATTTTTATTTTTCAACTGCAGTATTAAATTTTAAAATTTCATTTTTTAAATGAAATAAGTGGGCCTAAAAACTTTGGTTCTCCAAAATAATCTGAAATGTTGCTGTTTTACCAACGCTCCAAACTTCCAACAGTTATAGTTACAAGTGTCAGTTTGACATTAGGTGGCTGCTTATATGCTTCTTCTTGCCACAGATCTTGTTTCTTTCTTCTACTGAAGCACCTTATTAAACCATTTAAGATTTTAAGTAATAACTAAGTTTAGTGTCAAACCCTCAGCAAGATTCGTAACTACATGCTAGTGTTTCTTCTGCATAGATAAAGGTGGTTCACGAAATGTCTCTCGTTGAGTCTTACGAACAGCAATATTCAGTACTTATCGCAGAACTTACTGCAAACATTGGACGTTTGAGATTATCAACGCCTGGTAATATTGTTAATTGATTTTTAGTAAAAAGTTAAAATGAGCCTATTCTTATAAGTAAAATACTCTAAGGTCCAGCAAACTAAATTGAGGGTACTTAAAAAATAAATTTTGTTGCCTTAAGTGAATCAGTTTAATTTTTAATAACTAGTAATAATATTTCCCCTTTACCCTTTTGTAGTGGGTCTGACCTCGGTTAGTAAAGTCCTTATAGTATTGCCTCTTACCATACACATGGTATTAACAATGTACAATTATAAAAGCTATAAAAATTGATAAGTGCAATTTATTTATTACAATAATAAATAGCTCATGAAGAATGTCATCACAATAAGTGATAGGCAGAATTAAATTGTACAAATTTACTATCATGGAGTTAAATTAAATACTGGACATTAATTGTTACTACTGGAGTGAAGTGAAAATTTAAATTGCTACTAACCTAACCTAACCTAACATGTCTTTAATTTTAGAAAACGAGGAAGATGTTACAAAGACTATCCGAAGCAACTTTGATGAAGCTTATGATTTGGTAATTAGCATAAATTATCCTTTTTAAGTTTACATCTTTGAAATACAAAATTCAATTATTTTGTCAATATTTATATTAAATTTTAATAAAAAAAATTATGTTTCACAGTTAGAACAATTGGAGATTGAAATTCGCGGGTCTGGAGAAAGCAATTTGCTATCAAGAGTTAATTGTTACCGAGCGGAATTACAGAGGATAAAGAAAGAATTTAATGAATCGAAAAATATTCATTTAAATGGTATATATGCACAACAATATGGTAGATTATATTTAATTTTAAACAGCTTCATATTTTTATTAATATTATACCTCAATTACTTTGAAACAATGATGATTCTATATATTGGCAGCATGCAGTTTGTTTGAAAGGAGTACAGCCAAATGTTTGAGGTAGTCAAGAATATGTGCTTGGTAAGTCGGTGGGAAGTTTTTAAGGGGTGATAGAGGAGGTAATTTGAAACATTTCTAAGAAAATATATCTATACAAGTGTTACGATTTTGAGATATCAGAGTTTTCTGTCGTTTTGCCCTTTTATATTTATTTACTATGCTAATGCTAACATGCTAATTGTAAAATTGAGTATTTCCGGTATATATTATGTATACTGAAGTTACCTATCATATATGGTCATTGTTACGGACAGGAACTAAAGACATTCAATTTTAAGCCTAATTCAATAAAGAGCAATTATTGTATAAATTCAAAAGTAAAACACAATTTTAATTCTGATTAATTAATTGTCAGTAATATTTTTTTCAGTCGACTAAACTTTGTCTTGTAATTATTTACATACCCAATGTTCATCGTTTATAATCATGCAGGTCATGCATTATAATATTTAAGCATTGACCTGATACCTACTGATACATTCTTAGTGCGCAATGAAATAATTAAATATGCGCTGACGAGAGCAGACTTAGGTCTATAGAAATTCACGAAGACTAGTAAATTTTGTATCTGAATACAATTATTTCATTTAAATAAAGCAATTAATTGTTGTAAAAAGTCTCCACGCGGAAGATATTTTGTTTTTTGGATAAACCTCTGATTAAAACTTGTTTATTTAACTACTATCGATGATATGTGTGTTTATAAAATACTGTCATTTATTATTTTGTTTTATTTTAGTCTGCAACTTATAAGTACTCACTAAATTGATATTTAAATATGCTACTTTTATGACTGCATTAGTTATCTTGGTTTTTCTTGGAGTTCTGTTTTTATCTTTATTTTTATCACTTTTTACATAATTCCAAAATAAAAATGTATGTTCATAAGGAGATACTGACATCCCTTGAAAAATAAAGTTTAAAGTTTGCGTATATTGCATTTGGTATGCTACTTGAGCTTAAAAGTTACCTTTTATTACCTAATTATTTACTAATTTTATTAAGAAATTAAAATACTTTTAACTATATTATATTAAGTATTTTTTTTACCTCAACAGCACTCATAATATCAGAAATTCCAATCAAAAAGAAAACCAAATAAAATTATAATTTAAGTAGTGCGATAGCTATAAAAACGCCCTTTAAAGTTTGTGATCACATACTTAATTCATAATTAATTTGCGTGACAATTAGAAAATTTACTACTACTACTCCACTCCACTCTATCTACTATGTCGGTTGATATATGCGGAGCATGCTTACTCTACCCGCAACTTTAACGGCGTTTATTGGTTAGAGAGAGCGAAAGTATTGCTTTGCCAAAAGTTTTATTGCTTTTATAAAACATCAAATAAACTGTGAATGTCAAGTTTTTACGGTAATTATTAATAATATTCAATTATTATTTAAGGACAATTACGAGAGAATGAAGATTATTACGAAGATTGGAGCGTTACCCAAGAACAACAAAGGAAATTACTCGACAATTCTGAAAGAATCGAGAGGACTGGTAAAAAATTACAAGATGGCTATAGAGTGCTCTTGGAAACGGAACAAATTGGAGCAACCGTGTTAAATGACCTAAACTCGCAGCGAGAAACGATACAACAATCGAGAGCAAGGGTAAATAACACAATTTTTAATTGTCAACATTGTACGCACACCTTATCATATTCATTTTTAACTATCCATTTGGCCTCATTTATCAAATTCCACTTTTCTCTCTCTATTAAGCATTTCTACAACTACACTTCAACAGTTGTCTGTCCATGTTTGCTTTCACGAAATATAGTTTTTAAACATTTTTGATTTACAAATAACTGAAGATATTTATGGACCCGGAGCTGTAAACCTCATAATAAAGATTGATATGTTATTCAGAATAGCTCTTCATTTAAAAATCTCTTTATTTTGCAAGCAGATCAAGTAGGAATTCCATGCTGGGCTTTTTTGCCTACAAAAAAACAAATCATAAAAAAAAAACTGGCGGCATTTAAAAAGAATTGCCTTATAAGAGATTCTCTCCCTCTCCCCCCCCCCCCCTTGGATATTAAAACATTTATTCCAAACAAATTAAAAAGGTCACAGGGGGCACCCAAAAAAGTATATTTTGCTTTATAAGCTAAAAATAGATAACTAATCTCAATGTAAACTATTTTTGAGTTCTCAGACGTATCTCAATGCATGACCTTTGAGATAATTGACCTTTGTTATCTTTTATTGAGCTTAATATGAAAAAGAACTTTTCCTTCATACTTTTTATACGTAAAAAAATTATGAATACAATTTTTTTACCTTTTGACAGCCACTATTTTAAAGCAGTAATGCCCCAATCGCCAGGACTGATATTTGCTTCTTTCCAATTCAGTCCTCCACTCTTGGCAATTTCCATCAGACCAGCACACGCCCAACACGTAGGCCGACTTGGCCCGTGTTGCGATACGTTATCTTCAAAAGAAGGTTTCATCCGAAAACATTCTACTACTAAGTTAGATATACGAGTAACAAGTTAATAGTGCGGAGCAACTCTCAATAAATCTGTACAATAACACGTTATTAACTTTTGGCCCTAGTCAACTCACCTTGGCCTAGTCACCTAGAGATCAGGGCCGTTACAAAACTAATATATGGAAACACTTCTGGTTCTTCCTTGATTTTATGTGTACACATTTATATGCTTGACTGCAAGATTCCTGAATAGAATAATAACAGTTAAGGCGCCCACATATCTGAATGCTACAAAAATGCGAATTTTGCAGTTTTTCAAAGGAGAGATATCCACAAAAGATGTTAGTAATCTAGTTTATTCGCATTAAAGATAATTTATTTTTCTAAGGAATTACTTAAGGAAATTTCTTTAAACATTATGCAAAAAATATAAAAAAAAAACAAACCAAATATAAATAGTATTATTTGAATTCCTTATGAAACCGGAAGCATCACATATAAAATACATATAGTTTTATGATGAGAATAAAGTGGATTTACCTAAGCGGTTTGAGATATATGGTATAACAACTTCGAAATAAAATAAGTTTTTTTTCTAAAATTGGAGATTTTTGTTTTAGTTTTTAAATATGAAAATGATAATTTATGCTTAAAGTTTTAAATTTTCAAAAAATATGTTTTTATGCTATCAATATTTCA
Source organism: Neomicropteryx cornuta (assembly GCA_020383195.1). Taxonomy (NCBI): domain Eukaryota; kingdom Metazoa; phylum Arthropoda; class Insecta; order Lepidoptera; family Micropterigidae; genus Neomicropteryx; species Neomicropteryx cornuta. The sequence continues at coordinate 2,747,060 of JAHKQU010000030.1, forward strand.
TACAAAATGGTAGGCTGCGGTTCGTGTTATAAGCGCCGTTATGCCCGTCGCAGAGTTTACACCTTTCCGTTCATCGTGCAAGTCTTCTTTTCGCAGGCAACAACTTATAGGTCACAATCGTTCAAGTGGTGTCCTTCGCTCATGTATGTAGTCCCCTTAACCCTGTTGCTCCTATATATTTCGCACACAATTTACGACCAAACCTTCAGATATTTGTTGTTACTTAACTCATTACACTAGCCATATAAGAAGATTTAAAAGATATATTAACTCTGGTGTTTTAGTTGCGAGAGGCCGATGAGGACCTTAACCGTTCTTCAAGAATAATAACAATGATGATAACAAGAACAATGCAGCAAAGAATAATCCTCGTGGGGTTTGGAGTTTTCCTCTTGGCTCTCATTGGAGGAGCGTTTTATTATTATTCTGGATGAAGCAACAGATTAAAAAGGTATTCAGTTCAAACAATTGGTACAGGGACTGAATTTAATAATGGTATTCTTCTGTAAAGTAGAATTCTTTATTAAATTTAAACCAGAAAATGTCTATAAAAGAATTTTTCTAAAATTAGTTTACTGACAGGAACAAGTTAACTTTGTATTAATGTTGATTATTCGATTTTTTTGTAAAATTACCCACTGTTCGAAGTTAAGTGGTTTGATAGGATATGCCAAAAACCTTATGTTTCCACGTCATTACGATATAACTTCAAATTTTTTTTATAGAAATCTCATAAAGTACCAAATGAAAGTCATTGAAACTGATTATGTGTGTCGATAGTTGCATGTGGTGAGATGGTATATATATATCGCTATTTCACCCATTTCCACCCCAAGGCTTACTAAAAATATGATTCTAACTAGATGAGCATTAACTTCATTGTTACCTAATAACCATACTTTTCTCGTAGGACGACCACAGTGTTCATTGAATGTCTCAGAAACAGGATTGACAAAGTGATCCTCAAGCGGATGGATCATTATGTGAAGTAGGTATAAAGGATTCATAACTGAAGAAAATGGATGACTTCACTAGTATGAAAAAAAAAATTATCAGTATTTTATTAATTAGGGGTCTATATTTATTCTGAGAATCTAAAGTAAGAACAGTTCTGTACAAATCGGTTTTTAATTAAAGGTAATTAAACTATTGGTGAGCTTTTGGCCTACGAGAACTTTTTTCCTTATCCTATCCTTTTCAAAATTTCGGTCATTTTCATTAATAAATAAACAAACTAACATATTATCTTTAGGCACAATAGGCTTTCTTTAACAACATTAATCATTCCAGATTACTAGCAAAGTATGAATGGCTTAGTCGCATTAGTAGGATTCGACTATGCATAGACTATCAAAATTCTTATAGTACCACTGAATTTGAGTTTCTTTTTTTTCAATGTCACATAACAACCTTTATTGCATACAGAACAATATATTTTGTTATATGCCAGACCAAATTTAACTTCAGGTTTATTGAATTCTTAAAACCAGTTTTTATTGTAATTTATGTATAGCTAGCTGTGTCACGTTACAAGAACCACTCACTCTCTATTTCGACGGGTTTGGACTGACTTCACTGAGTCTAAATAACCCACAATTTGTTAGAATTTAACTTTTTGCAGGTTTATGGAATCATTATAAACATTGTACGAGTCTTATAGCTTTTGTGAGTATCAATAATATTACCCCCACCCCCTTGCCACAAATTTTACACATTTATATATTCAATAAGGTCACAAGTCAGGTCAGGTCTATAGTGTATTATTATTTTGCGTTTAGGCCCTTGCTTCATTTTTTTTAAAATAAGGACTTTTAAAAAACAATATTTTTTATTTAAATCAAGGTATTTTTGTGTATACTGACATACTAAAAAAAATAAATAAGACACTACTTTCAGAAGCATGCCTCTATTTATTTTGAATGTGATGTGTGTAAAATAAAAATCTATAAAATTTTTGGTATATAAATACGGGATATAAATTTTAGTATTAAAATATGTAGCTTATGTATTATTTATATTGGAAATATCTTGGTATACAAAAAAAATAAATAATTAAAATAACAAAAAAATTGCTAAAAATATGGTTGCAAACAAATAATGTGATGAATAACCATAAAATTTGATTTTATAAATATTTTAGGCTAGGTAATTAACAGTCTTCTTAATAAAATGTCTCCTCTTTTACTGACACATGCTACACTCACAACTGTTAAATAATCATTGCATGCTCTCTTCCTCGCACGCTTGAATAACAAGCCCCTTGCTCCGTCCGTCCGTGGTAATGCGCAGCCCGCCAACTTGCTCGCTCCATCTTCTAATAATAAATCTTTATTTTTTTGCCATTTTCTATTAATTTGCAATCTACAAACCACTATTGCTGACATGATTATTCGCAAGTTTTATAAGTCGCATAGAACTTGCGTAAGTTTGTTACCAAATATGCACCCCTGTTAGTTCGAGATGTAAAATATATATTTCATAATACCTAATATTACATAATTTAATTTTAATGTAAATAATTTATCTTTTAAATATGTACGTATATGATGTACCAAAATTTAGAATTTTTATTAAATGCATTGCCATTGTGTTGGCATTTTATTACTTTTGATTTTAAGTACTTAACCTGTATAGGACCTTAACCTGTGTGCATCTTTACACTTTACATATCTTTACACGTCGAGTCGGCCGGCATTTCATAGCACTCATTTGCTGGCAGCACTCGTTTCATAGCACACGATATATACATCAAGGTGCCATCATTCATTCAAAAATTGTTGCTTAATTATCTGTTCATCCGATAGCTCTACTGTCTATGCCATTCGATTCGCAAATAACCAATCACTAGCTAAATCAATTTTTGTATTTGGATTTTTTTTTAACAATTGTACCTTTTTTGAACAAGTTATACATTGTAATATATAGTTTATACATCTAACAAATATTTAAAAGTGGTAAATTGTTAATAAAACTTATCAAAAATAGTTGGGTATCCAACGTGAAAAAGTCAATAAAAGCATCTTCTTTAAAAAAAAAAAAAAGTTTGTCACATTGTGAGACCAGAGTGATATTTTCTAATAGAGAATTTCACGGTGAACCAGATTATACAAAATTTGTGCCAATTTGACGTCCCAGGCCACCAAAGCTGATTTTTCTTCACAATAGTGAGTTTTCATATTTATTTATAGAAATAAATCGCTATGTACGCGGTTTGCATGTCCAAATTTTTGTCGGAAATAGTTTCTAAACGGGTTAATCAGTTCATTATCAAATGCTAATAAATAACTAGTGTCTCGAGTTAGGGGTACTATGCCGTATGAGTTGTCACTGCAGCCCTAATAATTGTTTTTATCTCAATAGACGGTACAGAAGCATTGGAGCCATTCGAATGATGAAAATAAAAGCCATGAGCAGAATGCAAATGGCTAAAGGTGGCTAAACAAAATACTGTTATTGTTATATTTTCTGATTACACATAATATTTTATAGATGATATTGGCAAAGGTTGTCGACGAGAGGTTTTTTTTCTCTGTAGTAACATTCCGATAGTATGTGATTCAAAAGGTTAGTCATTTGACCACCAGTATCGCCAGTACAGGTGGTTGATTGTGGATAAACGAATGGAAGGTATGGCTTTCTGGAAGGTATTACGAGTAATACATTCAATTTACAGAAAGAAAAAAAACCTTGTTTGTCTCTTTCCGGGCCAATCGGGTTGACATTTTTGTAGAGTAAAAGAAACACCAAAATTTAGTAACAAACAAAATTTAATAATTTATCTTTATATTAATTTTATATAAATAAAACAAAACTAAAAATAAATGTTTTGTTTTCAGAGCAGGGATTGCTGAAACAATTTGTTGCCGAAATAACCATTCTAATACTTGATTTCGTAGTTGTAAAGCATTTTGGAGGAATGTAGGTTAAGAAAGTATGTATTCTATGCAATTCTATTTATTAAATAACTAATATATGCATTTTATAACACTGTAATAAAAATAGAAACTATATAACAATGATAAACTAGTGTTAATGGGACGTGCATTTAGGAAAAAAAGGTAGCATCAGATTGCAAAAAAAGTTTCGTCTTAAATTTTCAATAGATTGCTGATTGTGATTGCTGAATTCAGAAGCAATAAAAAATATCTTTATAAAATTAAAAGAAAAATCTGACAAAAAATATTAGTCTGTCGCTTTCGTGTTAGCTTGAGACTGCATATATTTTATTGAGTTACAATAATCCGTTATTTTATGCATAAAATGCACGATGGCACAAAAATACATTCTATTCCACCTTCATCAACATTTTTTTCCAGGTCTAAGTGCATATTGGTAACACTGATTAAGCTAATAACCAAAAAATGTTAGATTAAGAGTTGACGGTAACACTGCTGAAGAGATAACTAATATAAACCAGAAAAAAAAAACAAAGGGAATTCTAAGTCCACAATGAGCATTTGCAACAGACACAGATTTGGTAATGAAAAAACACCACCACTTTGGTGTGAATAAAACGAAAAAAAATGTTTTTGTGAGGACAACTTTTCATGACCGCTTAAAACATAAAACCTGGAATACCTCAAAAACGTACCAATCACATCAAAAAATACTTAAGTTCTCTGTAGAATATTTAATGAGGAATCTCATGGTGGTATGCAAATTTGCCAATATGAAACAACTTGATGAGATTTTATTATATGGCAAGCCGATAATTTCATTTAATAATTTAGGCAATGGGTGCTGAACCAAGAATTCTATTTTGCACGCATCAATAAGATTGCGGAAATGTTGACTAAAGGAATAAGCTATATTGATTGGTCGTTATTGTTATCGTCCCTGGTCCTTGATGCTCAGCGTCTTTTAGTAGAGCGAGTATGATGAAAGGCTATTAAATAAACTTAAATAAAACTAACACTTGAGTTGAACCAAATGTGCATCAATATAATTCATTCATACGACTTATCCTTGGACAGAAATATAATATTTAAAAAAAGATATATATATTTTGCATCCCATATAAAATAATGCATGTTCAGGCGTTTGAATGTATTCGTCATAGATGAAACCATCCCAGTCTACAGATTTTTCATATAAGTAATGCTTTATAACCACAAACATTCTGGGCGAGCAGTGCAGCACTGTTGCGATCTTGCTAAATAATATGCATTTTTTTGACGCTAAAAAGGACCACTGATAAATAGTCTATCGTCGTGTTTTTCCCCGCGTCTTGTAGATGCCTATATTCTTTACAAATCATGATTTTGACGCCTGCGCCAACACGTTGAATTGACTGGTTATGTAACGTTGTGGATACAGTGTGTCAATTTGAAGGCATGAGTTAATAGAGGTTAAATCTTTTTATATTTTATAATTTACAAAGTATATCTTTTAGGGCAGTTAACAATATTTAGATATCCTCCGATTATAGGAGCCTGACTAGGTTACTATACCTGGACTAAAGTTTCTTATTATTTTGTGGGCTCACTTTTATTCAATGACATATCCTAAGTACTTTTTAATTTTCTGGTTGACTCCAACAATCAAACAAGCTCTTATGATAAGTTGATTTATTGCAGTGATTTATAATAATATAATAATACGTCCAAACCCCGTTAACCAGAGAGATGCAGTTTCAATTACTGCTGAGCAAGATATTTGCTTGTTTATGCAACAATTAAAATATTATAAGAATAAACCCTTTTATTGGAATTGCAGTGTTACGGATATCTGGTGTGCTGTGGATCAGAAGAAAACTGCGGGAAAGATTAAAACATAGCCTGGTCAAAATAAATTTTAAAAAAGATAAGTCCATGTTACCCTAAATTAGAACTTTAGAAACATGTTTTAAAAAAATACAATCTTTACATAAGCAAATTTCTAAGAGGCAGGAGCACGAATAAAAAAAGAAATCAAATTCTGCTTTGAAAATTGGAAAAAACTAATTTTTGCCTGCAAAATAGTTCTTGAATATTAAACTGAATTTAAACTTCAAAATATATACTTCAACACTTTTATCCTGACTCTGGTACAAGCAAGTTTAGTTTAAAAAACAAGGAAATATTTAACAATATAAAATTTTAATAAATTAAAACATAAGTGGGATATTGAAGTGTAGATTCTGATCAATTTTAAATGACTGCTTAAAGTTTTATATTTCTAAAATATTTTTCACATTATGTCACCCCTTCCCCTTTGTCTATGATTTTTTTTTTCAAAAGTTCTAAATACAGGTTTAAAATTATATTTTGAGTCGACTAGCACATTGTGGAAGATTTACTTGCATTTTCTCAGAATTTTCAATCCCGATGTACAAAAAAAAGCATCTAAACATGTTTTACAAATTAACTGTAAATTGTTAGGCGTAGTCCTCTACCACCTACATAAAACTTTGAGTGGCGATATATGTGATTGCATAACCGTAACAATTAAAAAAGGCACCCGAACGGAAATTTATGACCGGTAACAGTGGCCCCCCACTATACCAGATTCAGATTTAGACTCTGGTTCTTCGATATGTACGCGTCGATGTCACTATACTCTTTCAGAAGATCATAGCTAACGCTGACTCTATTTCAAAAAAGCGTTGCATGCCTGCTTCGATGCCAAGAATAAAGCTTGCAGTCCAAATCATCCAATTCTTCTAAACCAAAGGAATATTTTCTTCTGGGGCGTTGTCGTCATCCACATTTTCGCCCAATGACAATAACTTCAATTTGTACTGAGTTAGTTTCGTATCCTAGAACCAAGAAATATTTTAATCATTACTATGAACATATTAGCTTCATAGATTTTTTTACATTTTGTTTGATGCAAATAAGTGCCCTTCCTGTTTTATTTGTTTTTATGCATAGCATGATAGTAGTGCTTCTAATTAAATTGACTGGTATGCACAATTAAATTGTAAAACAAAGTGGGCAAGCACCGGAAACACCATTCTAAGGTTAATCATGAAAGGTTAGAGGAGGATATAGTATAGAAATAGGTTTAATATTTGTGACCTATGATTTAATGTGAAATCCTATAGTGAGTTCATAAGTTTTTCAATCTAACCTGTAAAATTTTGTAATTATGATAATCAATTTATATCAAAATTACCAAAAAATATAAATATATTATAACATTTTTTAAATAAAATGATTCACAGATAAGTCCTTCATATTAAAATATACATATTTATATATCAGTAATCTATTTACTTTTCTTTCTTTAGCTGTATAAACTTAATTATATTTATTTTCATTACAAATACATAATGATTTCTAAAAATTACTTTGTTGATTTAAATTGTTCACAATTGCCGAATCACCTAATCTGTTACGATTTTAGATTACCTAATTGAAGAAGATTTGCTTATATTAACGAACATGCAATTTCTTGATTACATCATAAATATACATAATAATGTATTGTTTTTTTATACTTTTACTGTCATCGCTACGTCACCATTGGTTGTTACTATTGTAAAGCAAGAGTTACTAGGGACTCTATTAGCCATATTGATAAGTTTAACCTTCCTGTTGCATTTGCTGTGTTGACGAAACTGTCCGTCGATTGTCAAAAATATTTTAAAAATTATGGCCTAATTACAGGCACTTACTAAAATGCTTATATTAGAAAAACCTCATAGGTCATCTCGGTAAACTACACTATTTTGAATAGCTTATGAAATCCTCTAGCATATGATTTTATTACCAACTATACAAAATGTAAAAAAAAATTGTCAAAGCTAACATTTTTCTTTTGCGAAATTTTATTTTTGATCCTCAATAAAAATAATTTTAAAGAGTTAACACCCACTTTTTATTGTTTATTTATGTCTCTATATATCATATAAAATGATTTATAAGTAATATATATTTTTTACCACAAACAGTACTAAAACTCATCAACAAACCGTCTAGCGTTCCGAAATGCCAAATTTACGACATCACTAACCTGGAGTATATATATTTTGGAATACCTATATGATTCACAATAAAATTTCATACGGAATACTTTATATCGAAATGCTTTTAAATAGAAATGAATAATAACCTGAGCCGCCGCCGCCGTAATTGTGTAAAATAAAAATATTAATTTTTGCAAATTCATTTTTTTATTTTTTTTTTTGTGTTATATGTGTGTTTTCATGGAAAACACATAACATGTTAGAACACTACTTTTAAATAATATTTACACAAAATAATGGGTTATAATTACATAAAAACACTAAAAACCATCAAACACGGGAGCAAACACACCGTACAACCGAAAGATAAGATTGTGTCAACTGACTTTGCTAAATTCGTAAAACAAACTTCTCTATGCAAGTCCACTGTGTTTCTTATTGAATTGTATGTCCCATCTCATAAAGAAACGAATAGCAATAGGAAACCATAAACCCTGGAGTTGCCAGTAAGAAAAAATAATATATTTAAAAACACGCTTCGAGATGCCGCCTGTTGGCGGTGTATGCAACAGACGCGTTAATATGACGCTGCTCCTTGCTCATATTTATGTTCTCACTCACTTCACCTAAACAGACCCAGTTTCTCTTTTACGCATTAAAATTTTGTTCACTCTGAGAGGCTCACAGATACAAATAAATTCATAAGTGTTGGCTGAATTTCACCGCTACACGATGAAACAGCGACAAATGATGTTAAAATTAGCGCAGTACTAATTACTAATTACACGGTTAAAATGACTCTAAACAATTTACCTGATCAGCTAATAATTCCAGTAAATCATCTTGGTCTTTCTTCAAATTTTCTAACTCGTTGTTACTTTCCAAACTAGATTTCTCGGACTGTTTTAATTGATTCCTTAAATCTTTTATCTGCTCGAGAAAGCTGCTTATCTGTTCCTCGTGTTGCTTTTCCATTACGCTCTGACTGCTTTCGTCTGCAGCGGTCTGTGAGCTGTTCTCGGGGTACCCGTTTTGCATCTCCATACACGGATAAGGCAAAATACTACTAGTGGACAATTGTGCTTTTAGTAATGTATTTTCATCCTTAACTTGTGCGATTTCTGAACTTATTTCTGCTATTTTAATCTGGAAATGATTGAAGAATATTACGATATTTTGCTTGGCAAATGAAGAACGAGTTTAAGCAATATCAATATATTATTATTATTATTATTGTTTGTTGAGCAAGCAGCTATTTAGCTGATATGCTCATATCAGTTATCATTCACAGTTACTAGCGATTTGCCTGATTCAAGAAATTTATCAAGGCGGTTCTTGAACTGGTTTACACTTATAGCTTCCACCACTTCCTGTGATATGTATGAGAAATGTTGACACATCTATCCGATACGAAATATTGATCGGATAGATGTGTTATTATAAAGATTATTTTTTTTTCTATTTGGGCAGAGCATTTTAGTACGTAGTAGCAGTGGACCACAATAAATAAGTTAAAAAAAAGGCCAGCAGCGGCAACGTAAAAATGTAAATAGCCTACTTTACTAAGCAAGGAAAGTTTTGTCGACGGGCAATGATATTTAGTTGTCTATGCAAAATGCGTTTATGCGTTACGAAGAAATTTAATCAGGTTATTATCGTTTTATAATAAAACCAAAATATGAAATATGTTTTCATTGCAAATATAAAATTTAGATAATTATATCATATGGTACTTTTATTACATAATTATAGTTTCTCTTTAGCGTTTCAAAATATGCTTAACACACTCAGCGCCATTAACGGTATACCCCGTAATCGCCATATACGAAAGGTGCCGTTTCCGGGTAATACCGTTATCGTTTTAATGCATTTCTATTAATATTTAAAAGCGTAGCATGTCGCGTATACCTAAATTGGTGAAAGTATAGACTAATCGTCTTTTTTTTTCATTTTACGTTTTTTCGTTTTGACTTTGATTGCCTATGTGAAAAGTGCACTAGTGAATTTTAAGTGTTTTTGATAAAGGTGTTGGTAAATAATTCAAGTTTTATTTACAAAATCTATGTCAATATAATATTAAAGATAAAAAACATAAATTTTCATAGTTTTGTACATATTGTTTGCCAATTATAAGAAATTATAACTTAAACTAAAAAACGGATGTCAGTCCAGCGTGGGATATTCCGTTCGGTCAACGTACTCCGCCGATCAAGCGGCAACGCGTGGTCCACGCGTTTGATGTACGGAGCTGAATGTTTTACAAAACTTTGTTTTCGCTTAGTAGGTTACTTTTTTTGACTGATGTTACAGGTTCAACTTTTTAGATTAGAATGGTCCATTCATGCCCCACCTTTCGCAAATTAGGTGAAGTTGCATTGGCTGACTACAGTCTGTTATTAAAATTACCTCTAAATGGGCCTTCTGCTGCATGAGAGATTCAATTTGAGCGCCCATTTCCTGCAAGCGAGCGTCTTGTTGTCTTATCAGCGATTTGTATTGATCTAAATGAACTGTCTCATCTGGTTCTTTGGCATCGGCCACTTTGGCAGTAGCCTTTGCACTCGATTCCAATGATAAATTTGATACTAGAAGACCTGCGGAAATACAATTCAACTTTAACATGCTTATTTGTGTTGCAATAAAAAAATAACCAAAAATAGGATTAGTATTTTGTATACGTCATATTCATTACATTTTCACCGTTTTTCATAATTATTGTTTCTTTTTTAAATCATTTTTTTACTACTTTAATGAAAGTTTGACCGTATTGCATAGGCGGACAGATAGATAGGTGGAGTGAAAATCTTTCATAAAATACATGCTTGTATTTAAACCAGCGTGCATTACCTCAAGTGATGTAACTATCTGTGTCTTTGGTATTAATTTTTCTTTGAACATTCTGACTATATAATTTGTTTGAAAATTTTCAATCTGTAAAAATATTAAAAAGCATTCGAATTTTCCAAATGTTAATACTGTCAGACTTTTATATAAGTAATATAAACTAACGGCGAACGCCTATTGTAACGAATGGAATTATCTAAATACGGTATTTAAGCAATATATTATACAATATGGGAACTATCAATTACTAAAAGCTAAAAATACCATTCTCTCTGGTTGTAACTATAACAGATTCGACCAAAAACATACTAAGTAGGAAATGTTTGATTAACCAAATTAAATACTTACTTTCAAGAACCTTAAACAATTTGGTGAACTCGTAATCTAATAGTAGTTCTTCCTTCACTTTAGCCCTTAACTGCGGTTGCTTGGATGCCCTGCTGTACATCTCATGCTTGGAGACCTCGCTTAGTTTATTTATGAATGTTTCAAAGCCGATTCGTTTGATCAGAAGCTGATGCATGGATTCTTTGCTGTGGCTTTCAACAGAGTTGTCATTGAAATGTACGCAAATGCCGAGCAAGAATGAGCAGAGGCCTTGTACTAGAAATTCATTCTCATCGTGTTCGTTTGAAGAGGTCTGAGCAACTAAGTATGAAACGCTGTTTGGTACGCTCAGAAAAGCAGCAACCGCCTGCGGACAGTGGCATGTCCACACCGCCAGTAGCATTAATAGGGCTACCTGAAATAAATATACACATAAAATGAAATTATTAAATAATGGAATTACATAACATAATTAAGAGTACAACCATCAAAGATATAGGTTTATACGCTGTAAAGCTGCCCACCTATTCAATAATAATATTAATAATGTGATGGTTTAATAAATGCATTAAAATTTACATGTGCCTTTTAATATTTTGCTAACATTATAACAAATAATTAATGATTTGTAATTAATTTCAAATGATCATAAATAGACATTTTTATATATTGAAGTCCCGGCTTTAAGGGCAAATGCAAATAATGATGGGATGTACAAATTAAATAGTTACAATAAAATTGGTTTGGAAACAATTCATACACTATTTTCTTTTTCTAATCGTTGCCCCTACCCTCAATGATGGCCCCTGGGCATTGGTAGTCTAAATCTAAAAGGTGTTATTTCTTGATGACCCATTAGTTAAGGGGGGTATGTCTTCAAATAACTATGGTGGATTACATGGATTCATTGGTTTCAGTATTTAATGTGTATTCGTGCTATTCTATGTACTCTATTGGACATATTTGTGGACATCTTTCAGGAAGGTGTCAAGAGACTGTGCTCTATTGATTGGGATGGTAGCCCCTTGCATCAGGATGTAACAGAGCCATGAAGGTGTAGCAGGTGATGTGACCATAAGCCGGCAAATGTGAGGAAAGCTTCAACTTGGAATGGGACACACAAAGATGAGTAATCTCCATTTTTAGTACCGGATCAGTCCCAGACTTCCTCCTGGTCCATGCGTCACTATTTGAAACATTATCCAGATTAAGCTTAAGTAATTGCGGTTATTTTCATTAAAGGGATTTTCTGTATTTCATTTGATATTTTTTTTCTCGCCTGCGCCTTCTGTTTTGAACTGGGCAGGTTAATAAAAATTAAAGGATAATCACAGTAAAAAAAAAGGTAAAAGTTTTTGTTTCATTCTCACTAAACCCACACTCCCTCTATATTTTCCTAAGAGTTATTTATTTTTCTTGCTCTATGTAAGATTTTTCCTAACCTGATGTTTACCCAACATGCATATATGCGTAACCCAAATGTTCCGTCAACTGCCAATATGCATAAGTACATATAACACCATTGGCTGGTTTTTAATTAGTATTATTTAGTTGCCATATCAAACGCATTTAATAAATACATAAATTGTTTTGACACTCTGTTCGCTAAGAAGCAATCCTTTCAGTCAGCCGCCATTAAGGCTATCACTAGACAATACAATTATATGAATAATTAATATATATATATATATTTTAATAAAGAATATCGGGTGTTGAGATGAAAACATAGACGAACAAATCAATCAACTGATCCATTCACCATATCATTCATATCAAAAATAATTATTGAAAAATAAACTTGCCCATCTTTGAATGTTATCATTTCGAGTAAACGTCAGTATGGATTATTCGTGGGTTTTTTTTTTTGTATATTTTAGACTAAATAAAGTGATTAATTACACACAATTATACAAATGTTGATATGCATCGGAGTATCATAGAATTGATATACTAGATTTATATTTTTTCAATATCAAATTTCATATTATTTAGCTAGAGAAATAATAGATTACCTTAGAATGAAACTTGGTGCCCTGTTGTAAGAGAATGGTGCATTGATGCAGCAAAGAGACAGGCGAGCTACCGATATTTGTAGCGAGCAAGACGCGTAGCAGCTGCTCCTTCTGGACTGGATTCTCAACGAGGGCGTGCATCAGAGCCACTGCCGAGAACCAGTTGGACAACGTGTCCGAACTGAAGAGACCCCCGCAGAGCAGCTGACCGCTCGTCAGGTTGGACACCTCCGACGTGGAGGGCAAGAGAGTTTGTACCAGCTGACTTTGGCCCGCCTCGCTCTTGTACAGGAAACATTCATAGCAGTATAGCACGGCGCATCTGTGGCATGTTTATAAAACAAAAAATAATTATAAACTGAGTTGACATAAAAATTTCCCGTGATATTTTTACTGTTCTCACAAAGAATTTATTATCCTAAATACCAATCTTTAATATTCCTATAAATAAAAAAAAATCCAGTGAAAAATTAGTGCAGATAAAATGACAAATAATGAAAATCTTACTTTAGCTATCCTATTTCTGTAATCTTTGTTGAATTTGCTTCGAGTATATGCATGATTTTCTCCCCAAATTTTATACATAATACTATCAGGGATGGGATGGGGGTATAGGCGAGATTTTTTTGTTACATTTTACAAAACAAGTGATAAAAGATACACTAAAGAAATATATTTAAACTATCTAAAAAGCGTGTCCTTTTCAATAACAAATAAATATATATTTTTTTCATTTTTTACTGTTTTGACCGCAGTGAATACAATTTTTAACAAAGTAACCCATGGACTATTTGCGGTTCTAAACATACTCAGCTTAGGTATAGTAGGGTTAGTACGCTGCTAAGTGCAAAGTGCTAATTATTACAAAATGCAAAATAAGCGCTATTACCTTAGCAGTGAGCTAATGTGACTATACATAAGACCGCAAATCTGTTGGCCGATTTTAAACTTCTTACGAGTAATTGTTTATAAAATAGCCATAATGTTGCTTTTTATTGCTTTAGTTTAAAAAAAATCTGCAAAATTTTCAATAAATTAACTTTGAAAACTGTTAATTTATATTACTCACCTGAGACTAAAAGGTTGCTTTTCGTTGACCATAGACATCAGCAGAATGACAAGTGCTGGCCTCGGGGGATTTGATGGCGCCATTACATTACTCAGATACTCTTGATTGCTTGCATTTCCGCGAACGACTTCGCCTACAGTATTTATTGTCTCTGTTAGAATATCAGCCGGCACACCGCTCGCCATGAGCATATTGCAAAGCTGATCGAGCAATCCAACACTTCGCATTATTTTCTGACAGCTCGCAACGAGTTGTCCAGAGTTATTTGGTGCAACCAAAGTCCTGATGAGCAGCAGCATGCAGTGTACATTAGATATCTTTTGGGGCAGCCATGTTGTGTCCTCAGTTTCATCGCCCATATTAAACATAGGCAGCATCCTCTGTATGTAGCTGCCTTCTTTGAAGAAAGTTTGATTGCTAGAGTTGTTCTTTAATAGATTCAGCATCAGTAGAAGGCAGTCTTCTACAACAATTCCGCCGTCCGAAAATCCTTCGCTGGAAATAACCTCAAACAGCCGATCAAATGCATTTTCAAATGCGACTATCTTTTGGATATTTGCATTCCCTTTAGTTAATTGTAAAAGAAGAAGAAGGGCATCATTTCGAACAACCTCTCGACTGTCGCTCAACAAATCCATCAATTTAGACACGCCCATTGGACTAACCAAAACTATTTCTTGAATATCCTTAGGCCTATTAGCTAATAAGCCTGTTAAGAGCCGGATGCTGGACAGTCTCACTTTGAACTCATACTCAGCGAGCAGTTCCAAACCCAGCTGGACATTTTGAGGATTCTTTAAAAACATTTCTGTGAATTGCTCGCCAATATTCAGTGGCACATTTGGGTTGTCTTCTTCCTCGTCAAATGGAGTTGGAGAGATTACATTGTTTAATGCGTCGAGGGCGTAGTTAACTGTTTCACAATCAGCTCGATCTAACTGTATAACCTAAAAAAATTTTTATTGTTTAATTTTTACCAAATATAAGTAAGTCGTCAGTAAGTACTGTGTTAATAGTAAATAAAAAAAAACATATATTTTGAACAGTAATAATCCCTCATAAAACTTTAAGCAGGAGTACATTGATACTCCTGCTTAAAGCATTCTTACCCATTCTTTACTTCTTCCAGTAGTGTAACAACCCTTAGAACTTTAACTTTGTCCTTGATTAAACAGCAGTCTGGTTTGGTTTGGCCTGGTATTTTCTGGTGGGTAAAGTGAGGTAATTATATATATTTTACCTAAATAGATGGTCTCTGGGTATGTTGTACCACTAAAAGGTGTTCAAATTCATACTAGACAAACTGCAGTTGACATGGTGAATATCAAAGCATAGGAGACACGACAAGAAGTAAAAATCAAGCAATTTAGGTCTACAAACAAAACATCCTAAAACAAATATAATATTATGTACATAGATACAGATAACAGCAAATTTTACAACCAACTAACACTGACCTGTATTAAAGTATCAAGTCCCTGCGCGCCGACTTCGATTCGATGTTTCCTAGATAAAGCTTTCAAAGCACGGCAGGCGTCACGTCGATCCTCCAACAAAGTCGAATTATTAACTCGATCTATCAGTCTTTCTACCTAAGAATTAAAGAAGATATTTAACATGAAGTACCCTAAATTGAAAAGAGAAATAAAAATAAATAAATAAAAAAATATTACAATTTCGGCACCAGATGGTTGAGCCCCCGGCTCCGTCGTCCCGAGGACAGTCTTCAAACCACTCTTAAAATAATCCATTTTGCGCAACTTCTTTAATCTAAAATATTTGTGGATAATGATTAAATTTCATAATAAATACAAAAGGAAAAGACCGACGAACAGCCTTACGTTATAAGTACACGTCAAATATTTTGACAGACGTCGGTCGTCCCTCGTCAGTTCATCCGTCGCAAAGAGAAATCAACCATAGAGATAATAATTATAGCGTTGTGTAGGTTTCAGCTCTGTTAAACAACTAGGAATGATATTATTGCAAATTAAATTAATATTAATTAAAGACATTTTAATTTAAACCAATATATGAGAGTATAAAATCTGAATTTAGTGACTCAGTTTTACAGTAAAACTGTTTTTATTTTTTCCTCTCCGTTTATTTCCTGTACTTAATTCTTTGTAATTATCGCCTGTAAAATTGGACAGGCCAATCATTATACAGTTGACTATTGATAAAGTGCACATATCAAACGGGCAAACTAGAAACATTTTTGTCGGTAAAAAAAATGTAAGCGTTTATTGGCTTTTTATTTTTTTTAATGCAACCATGTCATGTAAGGAAAATGTTATAACTTTTGAACAAAATGATGTTATAAAATAATAATCCGGATAAAATAAAATAATAATCCGTTCGTAATTTTCAAGAAGGTGGTCTACACTTCGCCTATTATTTAAGATCATTATCGTCCTTGTTTCAAGGTGCTACATTATTTGGTTCAAAAGTTAAAAGTTATAACATAGATGACATAGTTGCATTTAAAATAAAGGCTATAAAAGTTAAAAAAAATGTTTAGCATTACTAACAAATATTATAATAGCATTTTATATCTATATTGACATATCTACTTACACGAATTTAGAAAAACTATTTTGCCCTATTATTTTTTACAGTCAATTTATTGAAGCATGTGTTTATGATATGTGCACTTTATCGATAATCATTCTGTATTTTCAAATTATACATCTTATCTATCTTATTGTTTCTACGTGCATTATTGTGCATTCAATTGAAAGATGTGGATTGGGATGAACACTTTTATACATATTGAGAAGAAGGAAATAGTGGACTAAAGTGACACATTACAGCCATTAAACCCTTTTGAATTTCTTCCTAATTTATCATATATATTCTCAAAAAATGATTTAAAAAAAAAAATATTTTAAAATTATATTACTTTTTTTTTTTATAAAGTAAACTATTATATTTTTAAACTTTTATTATGCTTTCATTGTCTCTTTTATCTATTTTATTTTGTAGAGCCTCTTATATATAAACCCCGTTACTTTATTTCACTCCCGTTATTTTGGTTTTTATTTTTTCATTTTATTAAATATTCTACTATTGTTAGCTAGTTGACAGATGGACGGCTGACTGACAAATTATGACAATGACAGCGGTGTAGTATCTTGTAAATTCTTGTACTTCTTGTTTCTATATGGGCTTGGTCATAATTGTATTTAAATATAATAGTAATTTAAGAAAATTCGCTTGTGTAGTTTCAGTATCATTGTGTGCTTCGGCTTCTTCATTCATATGTATTTAATTAACGATATTATGATAAGTAATTAACTATACAAACTTTCTTTGCATCTCAAAATATTTTTTTCGGTTTAGATAAAAAAAAAATAATTAAGATTAGACGCGTGTTATAAATTATTAAAATTTTATCACTTCAAAATACCAGTATATCATTGATTCAAAATAAAAATGACCACCGATTTAGGGACAGAATTCATCGATCAGTATTTAGGAATCACTAACTTATTAAAAAAGTAAGAGCTCTTCATTTTTTTTATAACTTCGTGTTATAAGTTTTTTTTGTAAATTGTAAGTTTATATACATTATTGGCTTATACGTACATAATTACAAAATTCGTTACGACAAATCATAATAAACAATGCTTGAGACCCTTTGTGTTTTATATTGGCTGGTAAATAAAATGTACAACATTTTAAGTTACACAATGTCAATACTATCAGCAGGATAATCTATTAACTTACAGCAATATGTATGCAAATAGATAACTCGGAAATCGGTATTGACATATTGCTGGTTTTTTTTTGCCAGAGATCTGCTAACGGCTAGACTTGTTTAGACGGTGTTTTTACAAACAATATGTCTATTTAACTTCCCAGGGTGTTTTTTTTGTGATTCCTGTTCTCTTTTTGTATTGTTCGTAATTATGTTCAAACCATAATTTTATTTGTGCGTAAATTTTAAACTAAGTAACTTTCAAAATTTCAACCAAACCGTTAGTACCTACCATCATTTTTTTTAAATTTGCCTAGGTGTGTTGTTTTTACACTAGATACTATGTATTTTTATTTTTGTTCTTTGTCAACGTATCGCTTATGGAGTTTTAATCGGGAGTGGTGATCAAATCTTGTCTCACTGATCCTTCTTTTATTCATCACCGAATTATATAAAGACATACGCAGCAGTTCCGGCAATAGTAAAAGTAAAATCATTCCTTAATACTTATATCCCTTTTTCTGATTGCAATATAAAATTTGCAAAATAGCCACTTGCTGCACAATACCATCCAACTATTGTCAAATTTTATATAATATTAGGAATAAAATTAATTTGTGAAATATAAGATTATCAGAAACACGCACACCGAATCGACATTCCTAGTCGTACAAATTTATATAAAAAAGATACATAATAAATGTCCAGAATTCTCCTATCTTACATATAATCATCTTACATTTTACCTCGGCATACGTGGGGGTGGCACGGTGTTTAGTTTGAATTATAGAGTTATACTGTATATATGATTGGAGGCATATGTTTACCCATTCCCATTTTTTCAAAAGTTGCAGTATGTGTCATTTGTCCTTATAAACTTGTAGTGTCATGCCACATACATAAATTTTTATAGAAGAACCAATTTTAAATTTAATAATAACATTGTATCAAAAGAAGTAATTATGAATTTTATAGATTATTTATTATTTATGAAGTATATTTTAAATTTATCATATTATTTTTTAGTGCCAATATTATTAATTTCTGAATTCCATAAAATCTAAATGCAAGAGTACGAGTAAAACTTTTATAAACGGGAGAAAAAAAAGGTTTGCTTGGTAAAATATATGAAACTACTGTTAAGGCCTTTCCGTTGCATTCTCTCAATACTCAAATGTTTTGTCTACGAGCACCCATTCTGCTGTTTACTATTTTTCATTCGGGTTCCTCAAGTCCTTTTTTTTTTAACTACATTTTCCCATAGAATGCAATAGGTAGTCAAAGGCACTCGGAGCTTTATCTCGAGCATTTAAAGTTGAATTGTAACATGCAAAAAAATATATAGTACGTGTGTGTGTACTGTATCTATGAGAACATCGCTTTCGCATCTCCGTATGAGCGTAGATGAGGTTAATATTTACATATACATACATACCTACATACTCTGTCAAATCGCCTTTCAAGGTAAAGCTTCATTTACCCTCGACCGTACATATGATTCACATATTTATACTAGTTATATAAGCAGATTTTTTATTAATAAAAAATTGAAAAAATAATTTTAAAGAAACTGAAATCATAATTTTTTATTAACTAATCTTTTTAGGCGATTTATGCGAAAACCGAATGTGTCAGAAGCAACGGATGAATTCTGTAATTTAGCCGTTCAATGTGAATTGTCTGAACAACCGCCGTTTGCTGGATTGTGTTACTTGGGAGCAGCGAGATGCGAAGGGTCCATCGGCAATTCTACAGGAGAAGCAGAATATCTGCTTCTTAGCGCGAGGCAATTTATGAATTCTGAATTGAAATTAAAATCATTGAAATGCCTTAGTCCGGCGAGGGAAAATCTCGAGGTAAAATTTATTAACCTTAACCTTTATTTTATTATTTACTTCAATGGTTAGGACCAACATCATATTTAGAGCTCAAATCATTCATTCTCATTCTACTTTTTCTCATCACGGATCATTTATTGTATTTTTTTTGTATGTAAATTATAATATCAATTAACTATGTCAATCATCTAATTTAAAAAATATCCAACAGACTCTTTTCTCAACACTGTCGACTGCATTAAGTAATAAATATCTTTTTTAAAAATATAGAGTTTCAATTTTAACCGAAGATATTTTTTTATGTGTACAGGTTTATTTAAGTACGATAAACACTTTTTTGAATTAAGTAATGCTATTAAAAAGATATAGTTATCGAATTTTTACATACTATGTGTGTATTTTTACATAAATGCATCACTGCGGCTCGTATTGGAGACGGATTGGCTACAGGAGCTCTAGATTTGAAGCTGCACTATGGAGATATACACGATGAGCCCCAAGAAAGTGACCAAGTGTAGCAGTCACCTGGCTGCCCTCCATTCATAATCAACCTTACAGAATGCAAGATTGTCTCACCTTTACGGCGCTGTATGCCTTCCATCCACCCAAACTGAGTGTATTTTTTTTTGTTCTAAAACTGCCCCAAAAATAACCTAGAGTACGGAACCATAAAATATAATGTTGTATAATATTTATTTCAAAATGTGATTTATTGCTTGAAGGCTGCAATTAGCTGTTACATGCATGTGAGCTGCAGATATCCTGAGGTGTCACCTCTTCGTGCCTCCTTGAGCTTGGAGCTGGCCGATTTCTTGGAGAGGCTCGGCTATTTGAGAGAGTCGTTAGAACATTACAATAACTCAATTAATTATCTACCCGATAATTTATTCCACAAGGCCAACTGTCTGCAGAAGATTGCTCGTATTCAAATTGCAATGGGTACGTGCCATTAATGAACTAAGAACGCACCCATCATTATTAAATTTATTAATTAAAAAACTTTTTTAGTTTTGCATGGATGTTTCATATATTTATTTTATTATTGTATAAGGTAAGCTAAGCTAAATTTTTTATTTCTCAAATACAATTTGGTTGCCTTATTGTTAAAGCATTTGGTTATTGTTAGAAACATTGAGTATTTATAACGCTTCATCACCTCTTCTGACTCTGGTACAATCAAATTTAACAGTACCCAAAATATTTTGTAAATATTACATACACCACAGTCTCGGCAAATACATGTGTAGTTCATTATATTATATAATAATTTAAATGGTATCTAATTGTTAATATGTATTATCTTTTTTTTCTATGTTACTCGTATTTTATATTTCTTATATTCTAAATAATATAAAAAATTAAAATCAAATATATAGTATAAATTTTATAATGTATGTGGAAGCTCTGTATATTGTCAATCAATTAAATAGATATAAATGTATATGCATGTTTTGTAAACATGCAATTTGGAGAGTATAGAGCGCTTGAAACATTTATTAGGTTACATTTTCAAATTTATGCATTTACTGTATAAAATAAATAAATGTCCATTTTTTGTTATCATAACTTATAATTTTTTGCATAATACGGGAAGAGCCCCTTAATAAATAAGTTTGGTTTTTTTCAGGTGAATACGATTGTGCATTGGATACGCACAACTTGATATTGGAAGTGAGCCACAAATATAAAAACTGGAAATTTAACAAGGAGTATGTTTAAAATTTTGAAATTACATTGCTTTAATTAACTAAATACCTGATCTTTATTTTTTCAGAATTGGGGTTTTCTCCTATCACTTAAGGGAATGTTACAGGAATATATTTTATGTACTCTGTTATTAGGGAAAAGGAAACATTAATTACTTCACTTGTTTTTATTTAGATGGTGCTACACGAGTACACATATTACATACTCTAAAACAGAGATGAGCAACACGCGGCCTGCGAGCCGCTTGCGGCCCGTTAAACATGTTAAGCGGCCCGCCAAACTTGCAATACGAACGCAAATGTAATACGAGTTTTGTATATTATTAATAAGTGTTACTTTATGTGCGGCCCGCCAAAAAATTTTAAAATTTAAATTGGCCCGTTGATTAAAAAGGTTGCTCAACCCTGCTCTAAAAGATACACGTAATGAGATACAAAATACAAAGAAATTTACAAGCTGGTTTGGTGGATCATTAGTCAAACAGCCAGAATCTACTTAAGACTGTTAAGGTAATATGATTAGGTCGGTCAAATTAGCGCGTAATGACACCATACAAATTATAAACCAATAAAATGTTTTCCTACTGTCTTTTTTTTTCGTGACTTAGCCAAATTGCTTTTGCGGTATTTAAATTTTGTTATGTATTTATTTTGCAGGTCGGAAATAAATTCAATTTTGCTTTTGCTCCTGACGAAACCATCGCAAAAAAGAATTACTGCAAATTTTCAAAAACTGATTGACACATACACTACAGATATAAGTACATCGCATAAAGAAATAAAAGGTTTTCTTTCATTCTGTACTTATTCAATTATTCTTTGTGATTAGAGCAAAGCTGCGACGAGCAACATCAGGCCAACATGAATAGAACGACGACAAAAGCATAATAATAATTTATATTGAGAAAGAATAAATAAGATTATAAATTAATGTATGAAACAAAATGGCGGTGCTCAAAGCAAAACACCATAACTTTGGCTTGTTGTCTCACTAGGTAGTTTCTTTCATTCATTTATTTAAACTGGCTGTCCCGTTCCGGCAATGCAGGCGGTGTTTTTTTTTATCTTAAAAAAAATCTATTGTAGACAAAGTCGTTTTTCACTCATTTAGAAGAGGTTTTATTTTAATGTTACTCGTGACAGTGCCACACATATAACCGTCCGTGAGAAAAACATTCTGACTCGTCCTTCCATATGTTGAACATTCTTGTAATCAAGAGAAGAGTGGTAATCAGCAGAACATTCTTTGTTGGTCCACATACAGATATTTGTTTTTTTTTCTGATTTTCTATGGTCCCTTTGTGATGGCAAACGTGTATCTCTCTCCTCTTCTGACTCATTGTTATGAGGATTAAGTTATGAATAGAAACACTTGGCTCATCGCTTCATGGTTTTGAGTCCATTGCTTTTTTTTGTTCAAGCTGTATTGCGCCCTAATCTTGATCCACGTCACCGTGACATGATTGATTTTATATATCTATAAAAATTGCTAAAGTTTAATAAGCAATTACTATAACATATTTACCTACATTGTATTTTCACCATAGAATTTTATAAAACAGCGCTTTTTCCTTGTCTTGACAGTAGGTCGTAAATGGCAGATAGTTACTCAGAGTATGTATATTAGTATATAAGTATATACAACCTTGATTATGCTATGGTACTGGTCATTGTTGTTACAATGTTTGCCAAATAGCCGTCAACCATCAACCCATTCTAAATATTGAATATTTCAATTCATAAAAAACCGAGGGTCAGGATATCTTGCTCCTGATTTTATTGCATTACTTATAGCCTTATAACCTTGCCGATGATCCAAGCTATCTAAACCCCACCCCATTCGAATAAATTCAGTGGAGAAGAGTAGCAATGTAAAAAACAACTTTCATTTATAGCGATATATTTTAAAACTTAACTTTATTTTAATATTAGTTCTTTATTTTTGTTTCAGATGTCAACCTTAATAGTCGTCTATTCATCAACTTGCAGTCGCTCTTTATAGCTAGCCAAATGCGAGACTTGGAAAGTATAATTACCCTCCAGTCAGACCTCAAAAGGGATTTAAATATTGTTCAGCAAGATTTACTTCAAAACATCATAAAAAAATTTGAAACATCTTTGTAAATTCACTTTGGAAAAGAAATTATGTAATTGTGTATCGAAAATCAAATGTTATATTTTTTAAGAAATATTCTCTTCATAATAAATTTTAATGTCTTTTCAACATGTTTTTTTAAGACCTAGGTCATTGCAATTCCTTGGGGTCTGCATAATTAAGCTAAATTAAATAAAACTTAGCCGGATAAGTTTTATCAGATTTAGGTACTTTGTAATTCCTTATTATTAATATTAAATAGTAAAATTGCTATTTTAAAATAATATTTAAAGTTGATATAGCGTTTTTTTTATTGAAAGTCTTCAATATTTCGATCGCCTTTTCAATAAGTTTTTACGCAGTATAAGCTTCCAATAAAATTAATTTCTTTAAATGCATTAAATCTCGAATACCTCAAAAGTACATATTGTCATGTGTATAATATATAAATATATAAGGCAATTAATATTTAATAATAATGAATACATACAAAGAGTTTAAATTAATAAAAATTAAGAATGTCTTTTAGTAAATTTTATGGCCTGTTTACAATCCGTCGTTGCAATCACAAGCTTAGTTTTACTTTTAGTGCATAGTCCAAGATGATTAATGGAATATGGTGTAAATTATCTCATATTTTACAAGCTTTCATTTAGCTTGCAATGTTTGTATGTCGGTTTAGGTCAAATCTTGCAAGGCGAATTAGAACCACTTCTTCTTATCCTACGGAGTTCAAATTTGACATGGTGATTTAGCTGCATTTTGCCGAAAACATTTTCTAAAATGACAATTTTAAACTATAGGGTGATGATTTTAGAGGCGTGGTTTTCAAGAAGAGATAAAACGCATATAATTTGATGTCATGGCTATGTTTTATTATAAAGATAAGGGTTTGCCATTATGTTTTAAAAATGATTTCGGGTAAGTGGCCGCCGCGGCTGACTCGAACAAATTCTAGCCGAGAGGCCCAATTTTCAACCACTTATCTCAGCAATAACGCGCCGAATATTCTCTTCCAAGGCGTTAATCGTGTCCGGATTATCTGCGTAGACAAGCGACTTCACATAACCCCACAAAAAATAGTCCAGCGGTGTTAAATTGCACGATCTTGGAGGCCACGCCACAGGCCCACGACGCGATTTTTACTTTATTTTAGAGTGATTTAAAAAAAATTAGAGTGATTTTTTCTAAATTTGCACTATTTGCAAACGTTGTTCAGGAGTAAGTCTATTCATTATGAAATGGCAAACCAAACTGAGCACAAATCAAGTGACAGCTGTCAAAAACACCAACTACGAAAAAAGTAGTGCCAGATTAAAAACCACGCCTCGAAAAAAAACAGCCCTATATAAGTAGTATATTTGTATTTATATTTAACAGATTGTTTGTTTCTTTCTGGTGAATATAGACATAAAAATTTAGCAGTAAAAAAGAAAGATTAGAAAGATTTTAAAACAGACTAACGGTGTCATTTGAATTTAAAATCAATGCTACAGACTGCAAACACGAGTAGAGATGAGGAGCTTGTTAGTTATCACACTCTGATCTGTACAGACCTAACTTTAGTTTGTAACTGATCTTGCGATTAAAATAGGCTAAAGGTACAAGTTTTCACAACCAGGCCTTGTCAGTTCCCAGATTCTTTGACCTGTATGGACCTGCCATTGGTTCCTTACTAACTACGGTAGCTATTAAAATATATTTTTTGAGGTATCACCATGAAATTGTGTCATTGCATATCACCAGAGATGCCTTGCGAGCGATATTTTGTCGTTTTACAGCATTTCTATTAATATTTAAAATAGTCACATGTCACATATACCTGAATTCATGAAAGGTATAGACTAATCATAGATGTTTTTTATCTTAGTTTGGTTTTAATGACCACTGAGATTGTTAGAGTGAAAAGTACGAGAGTCAATTGAAACTATTTTTGGCGGTAAATAATTTGAGTTTTATTTACAAAAGGTATGTCAATATAATATTAAATATAAAAACAAACATTTTCATAATTTTGTAGTTATTATTAAATTTAAAACAAAATGGGTGGCAGACCCGCTCACGTAGTAGTGTGTCCAGTTGTGTGAAAAATGCCAGTAAGAAATTCTGCCAAGTGCGAGTTTCTTGAGTTACTTGAATTGGAAGGATTTTCTGAGCTAAAAATTTGGGTCTAAAAAAAAGCATCATTTTGATTGAATTTCTGCCTCAGGAAAATGCTGGCGAGAGGAGTGTGCTTGTTGCATGACGACATCCGTCCTCACACAGCCTTAGCCACCAAGGAGCTCTTGGAGCCATTTGGTTGGGATGTTTAACCACCCCCGTATTCCGCAGATTTGGCTACTTTGGTACACTTACTTTCTGAATATGTTCTTAGCTTTAATTATCTTTACCTGTAATTAACTATCTGTAAGATTTAGTAATATTTTATTTAAAACCAGGTTCACCTATATGCAACTATATTTGCTAAAAGTATTATCTCACTTTTAGAAGAAAAGAAAGCAGGCATTTAAGGCAGGCGTCCAGTGACGGTAGAAAATTGCAATATTGCATGCCAGTAAAAACTTTTATAAAATGATTGAACAAGGATAACTGATGGATATATTATTTTTAAAAATACGCTTTGTACGCTGCAATACTCTCAAAATTATTTTGCCTCAGAGTCAACAACAGCTACGTTACAATCATTTCTAAAGTCAGCACAAATATCAATAATCTCATTTTTCTTCTCCTGTTTGCTCTTCTCCCACATTTCGTCAAATTCATAGTCATCTGAATATTCATCGTCCAAACCCGTCCTATTTCGTTTTTTGCTTCTTATTTCGATTTTAGCTTCTTTCGTTTTGTCCCAAGCGTAATCGAAAGGATAGCAAATGTTCCTTGCGTCATCTGGACCGACTTCAAATCGATTTGCAACCGGATTGTTGTTTCCCTTTGATCGGACCCCTTCCAAAAGATTTATGTCAATATTTTTCAGACCCGTTACGTGTGTGAATAACTCTTCTATGCTCATCACGTCCGCAACTCCTTTACGGCTGAAAAACTAGAATTTTAAAAAATTAAATTTACCTAATAAATAAATATAAATGACTAGGACATACTTACAGAGACAACTGTTGTGAAGCTAAAAAGGTTTCATCTAACTACAACTTTTAAATCAATCGTAAGAATATTATCATATCCGATATAAACAAAAAATATTTCCATAAAAGCAATATTTGACGCGTTTAAATCTTTTTTATGTAACCTCTATTAAAAGTTATTCATACCTTAAAGAAATTATTGAATAAATTAATATACACCATGTACTGCGAACTTTAACGATAAAAAAAAAAACAGTTTATTAGTCTTGCGATTTAAAGTATTAATTGTGAAGTGTTAATGGATTCGAGAATAAATTTTTGCCTTTAGCTTCACGGCAAACAATTTGAAAGGACAGGGCATTGTCCATAGACGTCGTCAAAAATTTTAAACGGTTAAGTACATAAACCACAGTTAATAAAATATATACTAAATTCTGCTATTAAAGTTATCTTATTCAATTTAAAGTAAGGTTGCAATGAATAGTGATTTTGCCGAATACTGAATATTCAACCACGCTCTCGGGCAAAATATGTGCACATTTCACAGATGACAGATCCCGGACTCATTTCGGTGCGTGCAGTAGCGGCGTATCTGTTTCATTTGGGACACACATTATTTGTTCAAATTACAGACATTTACAAGTAGTAAGTTAGCAATTTTGAGTATTAAATGTAATAATTTGTTATTAAAATAAATATATTTTTGAGTAATATATGCGTTTCTTTTTTCATAATTTGGTATTCGATATTCAGTCGAATAGTACGCTACATTCAGCCGAATACTGAATATTAAACAAATAGTATTTTTTTACTCATAATCAAACCTACAATAGCGAATAAAAACGCCCATTTAAGTTTTCGTAAAACATGGGATATGGTGTATAAAAACAGGCTTAGGCGGTCTACGGCTCAACTTAAGACCTAAGTCTTAAAACATTCTAAAAAAAATGATGGTGGTTTACCTAATACAAATCAACGATTAAAAAATGATTTAGATGACATAGCCCTGGTTACAATAGTGTCACAGTACTATTACTACTTTTATCGAATGCATATTAAACAGCAAAATCTTTTATTATTGAGACCATAGTCAATTTAGGACAGCTTCAGATATAACTAGACTTGTAATCTTTTAACCAGCCGTAGTATTTGAACTTATAAGGCAAAAAATATTTTTTCTCAATTTTTACTCGTATTGTTTTTACGAGCGACCATAGATTTTATACCATGAGATGTCTGAATCTGACATACTTCCCACACGGCTTTATGTGAAGTTATATCACTTCAGATCATATCACAATACTGCTAGCAACCCAAAAATATTTAAGGCTCTTTGAGCGATTACTTCAAAGAAAGATGGGACTTTGTGGAATTGTAAATTAGCTCATAAGCTAAATCATTTTTTTTCTAATTTGCAAAATAAATCATGGAATATGCATACATGTACTCAATAAGAATATTAAGCAGAAATAAAGAAGCACAAAAAAAGAATTTTGGAAGAATTTGTACGTGTGTCTTTTGACAGAATAGAGATTATATAACATTTAGATATTTTAGAACGAGAAGATTAGATTTAAAAAGATAAAAAAACTATAAATATTGCCTTTTTCATTAACTTGTTAGCAAAAGTTATATTTTTAAATCTGCAATAAGAATTAGAACATTACTCACATTGCATATGTTTCTACAGTCTCTGAGTAGAAACTCAAGTGCGTTGGGATGATCTGGCTCAACAGCCTGCGACACATCAATGATCCAGCATCTTTCTTTGTGCCACAAAATGTTATATTCAGAGAAATCAGAGTGAACGAGCCTTCCCGTTTGGTAAAGTATTTTCATGGCTGACACAACCTCTTCATAGGCCAATATCCACTCGCTCGAATTGAGGACAGCATCCTTTAGTTTGGGAGCGGCCTGATGATTCTTCCCTACAAATGTCATTATGAGGATGTGTTTCTTTAGGCACAACACTTCAGGACAATTCAAGCCGATCTTCTGAATACGCATCAAATTATGCATTTCTTTTTCTGCCCACATATGAACAACTTTCCTCGGGTTTTGTTTGGAGAAATGATCCCTGAAACGATAGTCAGCTTCAATATATTTGGCTCTAGTTTTAAATTCATTCAGTGTGGTTTTGAAGACCTTTATGGCGCATTCCTTCGGTAAAATGACATCTGGATAAGATGGATCACAATCGGCATGCAAAACGATAGCTTCTTTACCCGTGGATATGATACCGTTTACAGTTTCTAACATCCTGTTGTTAATAAGCTTGAAGAGGATAATTCGAGTGGGTTCATCAACCCCCAACTCGGCAGTAGCTTGACTCTCTTTTCTGTCTAACTTCTTATATTGCTTTAACTTCAACGATTTTGAATGTGCTTTTAGGCTGTTAAAGACTTTGTTTGATAGTTTCATGTCAAATCCTGCCGCATCCCCGGTTTGGATCTCGGGTGGAAAAGCCATAACTTTGCAGGCATTTCTCCTACCTGCGATTGTAATGTCGTGCTTCGTAACCATTTTCCCGTCATCTCCGATTTTATAGCCGCAACGTGGTATGCTAGCCAATTCCTTTTCGTTTGTGTCAAATCTATCCCAATCTTTCTTTTTATTCTCCTTCACGTCTTCCTTAAACTCATTGTCGTATATTAATTCTTCTGGAACCATTCTGTACCTATCATATGATATTTTAACTTTAGAGGAACCATTTTGCTTCTTTTCGACCAACTTCAGCTCATCGTCGTATTCTTTGTCAAACTGGCATTGCAACACTTTAGCTATGACAGAATCAGAGTCGCAGGTTTCTAGAGCATTTTCATTTTTTAAATGTTCCAAAATTTCTGAAGTTAAATCGTCGACAGCTTGCGAGGTTTCGCAAGAGCCTGCCAGCATTTCTGCGAATTTCATCTCTTCTTTGCGTTGTAAACATTTGACAGCTTCTTCTGACATTATTTCTGATAAGTTTACAGATTCGTTGGGCTCAGCGATTCTACGCCAAGGGCTTTGAATGGAACTCATATTAAAACACGACGCGTTCTATTTTATCATACGTCCAACAAATATAGTAAACTAAATTAAACTAATCTAATCTAACATTAAAAACACTCGTCGATTTATTTCACAAGGTTGCACAATCTGTCACAATCTCAACTCAAAGGATTCTTCTTCGTTAATTGTTTTAATGAGAATTTTGACTAACTTCACCTATAATTCATAATAAACACAAACTCACTCAAATAAATTCAAAAATAAATTTCAAACGTTAGTTGGTACCTAATATCTATATAATATTTGTTTTTAATTAAAAGGAAAATTCACGCTTTTAGAAGCCTATTCTTGTCTCATTAGCTTCAAGGTACACAGTAGCTTCAAGTATACAGTGCTTCATTAGCTTCAAGTATTCAGTGATTATTATGCCAATGAGGTAATATACCAAGTCAGAAGGTGATGATTAATTGTAACACAAAATAAAGACAAAATATAAAGAATAATTGTTTTTATTTTCACTCAGTTAGGGTTAACTATATAAAAAAACTGTTATCGTTTTTTTTTTAATAAAAAAAAACAAATATATTCAATCATTATCATGCTGTTCGAAATATTTGGGATAAAGGTTGAGATAAAGACTGCGGGATTTTTAATGGAACAGAGAACCATTTAAAATTATGATCTTCCTTAAAATTAGAATACTAAGGTAAAGAATTCAAAGGTCTACATTAGAGTAATATATTATTATACGTTTTCTTTCTAAAACATTTTCTAATAATATATTTAATCCCGAAAACGACCCTTCATAGCATATCGCTCTTCAATCTTCATTTCACCTTTTAACTTCGGTATAGGAATTATTAAATTTTGATCTGCCGTGAAAAGGTGGTTATTTATCTGTTTTAGTTTAGTTTTTTTTTGTATTCACAATAAATTTCATTGAAACAAAATTCTACAAAAATTTAACCAAAAACTGATGAGGACTTTTTTCGTGGGTAGGCTAAATGGAGACAGGTGGTTATCCATTTTCAACATTAGGTAAGCACATTATGATGTAACTATTTAATTGATCCGTGTATTAGCGAATTTATCACGAGTGCACCTCCTATTCATAAGGATTTATTCGACCATCTGTCTCTACTCATTGTCATTATACAGAAAAAACATTATATATTGGAATAACTTTATAAAACTGCAAATTAATAGGTATAGCTAACATAAAAGTGAACTAATTAAATAACGCAAAATTATTTTAAAATACATTTATTCTTCCAGTGATACAAGACCAGATCATAAATTTCTAAACGTCAAACACATACATAGCATACGTTAGTATTTGTGTGGGCACGTCAGTCATTCGTATTCATCTATTTCTACGTTTCGTTGTTGAAAATAATACTTTTTTTATAAAGAAAATAAGTCAATGTTTAGAAAGGCTCGAATAACTAAAGAATAAGAACGGAATTTATTTAATATAAAGTAAGTTTAATCGATGAATTGCTACGTTTTCTGTAATTATTCGATAGACGTCTATAATAGACTCTGAAAAAAAATCTGGAATGTTTTGGAAGTGTTCTGATAGTATTACGGGCAATAAGGCAAGGCGATATTTTAGATACGAAGTGCCTACTTGGAATTTTAAAAGTGAGCAGTTGAGGAACGGCAGTTAGAATTATAGTGACATTTTATTTGTTCAGTAAGCTGACAAAATGAGAACTCTCGTCTTTCTATTTTTAAGTATTTTTTTGACTACGGCGGTGGTCGGAAATGCATTTTTTCAAAAGCAACAGTTTTATCCTGCAGTCGTGTACATAACAAAATTAAATCCTAGCATGGCAGTTATCTATATTCAAGCTCTTATTTTGGTGCTCCTGTTTGCTAAGTTAATGAGGAAAGTATTCTTTGGCACTCTGAGAGCGGCAGAATTTGAGCATCTGATGGAACGATCATG
Source organism: Neomicropteryx cornuta (assembly GCA_020383195.1). Lineage (NCBI taxonomy): Eukaryota > Metazoa > Arthropoda > Insecta > Lepidoptera > Micropterigidae > Neomicropteryx > Neomicropteryx cornuta. The sequence goes on from JAHKQU010000030.1 coordinate 2,778,561, forward strand.
GTACGCCATCACTGAGACATGTTTAGCCTTCACCGTATTCAGAGACGATTTCACTCCCAAGTTTGTAGCACTATTCACTGTGTTGTTGTTCTTGAAATCATTTCACTGGCTAGCAGATGACCGAGTTGACTACATGGAAAGGAGTCCTGTTATAAGCTGGTTATTTCACGTGCGAATATTCTCTCTGCTGTTCGTCTTGTCCAACTTAGATTCATATTTTTTGATCCATGCGTACCAAGCGACAGTCACAAAAGGAGCATCCGTTCAGCTGGTATTTGGCTTCGAATATGCCATACTCTTGGTGATGTTCGTAAACATTCTTTGCAAGTATGTGTTGCATGCTGCAGACTCACGCCGAGAAGCGCCTTGGGAGGGAAAAGCGGTGGTGTTGCTCTGCATTGAATTGGCTGTAAGCGCTCTTAAGGTGGCCATATATGTCTCCTTCGTCATGGTTATGGTACGAACCTATACTCTGCCGCTGTTTGCATTCCGACCAATGTATTACGCGATGCGCGACTTCAAGAAAGCTTACAACGACTTGGTCCTATCTCAGAGGGCCATTATGAACATGAACACTCTTTACCCGGATGCAACACTCGAGGAGTTGGCAGCAGCAGACAACGTTTGCATCATTTGCAGAGAGGAGATGCACGCCGGAGCAAAGAAGCTGCCCTGCAATCATATATTCCACTCAGCTTGCCTTCGTTCATGGTTTCAAAGGCAGCAGACGTGCCCCACTTGTCGTCTGAACATCCTGAGACCGCAAAGGGCGCGCGGTGCGGCCGCTGGAGCCGCTCCCAGGCCAGCGGGTGCACCGCCGGCTCCACCAGCTCCTCCTGGACCTACGGCTGTACCGCACAATCCTCCCCCACAAATGCCAATGCCTAATATATTTCCTGGAATGCCTTTCACTCTGCCCGGAGCGGGCATCATCCCACCCCCTCCCCCTATGCCCCACAATTTGGCGAACCTAACTGCAGCTGAGCTAGCCCGAATGGAAGGCACAGAACGGAGACATGTTGAGGCCAGAATAGAATGCTTACGGAATATGAGGCAAATGCTTGATGCATCCGTTATCATGTTACAGCAATATTCCGAAATAGTCAGTAGATTGCCTCCGCCTAGAGACATCGGCACCCAGACCATCGATCAGGAAAGCACATCATAGTTACTCTATTCGAAACCTTGGAATCGTAACTCTGAGAATCCATTCAAAATTAAACAAAATTTTTGAACTGCATTATATCAAATTCGTACAATAAAGTGATAAAATAAGTACTTAGAAGTGGTTTTAATAACTAGCCTTGTCAAGGATGGTGGACACTGAGAATATAAAACAGCGCCAAATTTTATATGTGTATATAGATAAATATAAAATCTAATAAATACTATACCTTATTAATCACAGGTTATTCCAAACCGTTGATAAAGAGAAGTCATCGCATTACACCATTGTATGATATAAATGATTAATTGCATTTTTGACAATCTCCCTGACTAATACATTTGATAAAATTCAATAACTCCTGTCCAAAATCACTTTTATGTTGTAAATTTGAGCGTGTGTCCATGTATGATACTGCATTCTGGATTCTTCATTTTTGGAGTTGAAATATGACCTGTGGAAGTCGCTGAAAGAACTTTGTATAGTGATCATACATATAGGTGCCTAATATGATAAAGCAGTTAGTGATTCTGCCATTTTTAGGATCCTTTCATCAATCACATCCATTTTTAAAAATCTTTGGTAATTGGCGTACGAGACAGTGAATTGTTATACCGTCCCTGATCATATTATTAGAAACACTGCCAGAATTCTGAAAATTTAACATTAGAAGTTGAATAACTGAAAAATAATCAAATTAATTACAATTTTATATTTTGTGACTGATTATTGTATACACTTTAAAAATATAGAAGTGTGGGAATATTCTCCGAGTAGCAGTGTTAAATTTTCGGAATATTGGCAGTGTCTCTAATAATATGAGCAGGGACTGTAGGTTATAAGACATTAATTGTGCACCTATTGCTTTACAAATTCATAATATATTTAGTAACTCATACATTATTGAATTAATAAAATAATACATTTCTTATTTTTTTGATTGATTTAATAGGCTTTTTTAATTTTTAGTTTGCCCTAATGGTTAATTTGTTCAAAGGTAATCAGCTTGACATGCATTTTATAATGCATAAGGTGCGGATAGCAATAAAATAGCCATCTTAAGCATTTATGATATATTATCCCTACAAAGCAATTCTAGGGGTTATCCGAGAGTCAGTGGTTTAGAAGTTTTCCGAACTTATGATTTTTGAAATATCATCACCGCGTCAAAACTACTATGTATGTGCATCGGTTAGAAATTTAGCACAGGCATGCTTTGGTATGTAACATGCACATACCCTATTAGTGGAACCATTGATTATATACTGGTTTTTAGTAGCTCTAAATCATACAATTAGTAAGCGCCAAAGTTCTTTTATAACGAAATATTAATCATATTTGTTATTAATATTTCATACACTTTATGGCGCACTGTTTTGTAAGTAATTTAAACTTATGAAGTAATAATTATCATCTTTCATTAAAATTATGAAACTGCTTTTCCAATAAATTATGACGTATTACGGATGTTTTGGGACTTGGTGTGAGCTCTGCATTATGTTTTAGTTAATAAAGAGTGGTACTTCAATTCGTCTTAAAAGTTGAGCAATCTATAAACCACCATACACAGTATATCGCAATGTTTTATGAAAACTTATAGGGGTGTTCTTATTTACTCTTCTAAGTATGATTTAGAATAAAAAATACTAAAATAAATTAAACCCAAATTGATTACTTTTTTATGAAATGTAAATTACCTTTTTGTTTATTTTGCTCAGCGATAGGATTCGCCGCGAAGTGTCGCAATAAACCAAGTGCTTGGCTCGACCTCGAAGGATGGCCGCCTCCCCACCTCACTATAATAAAATCACGTGAAGTTTACACATTATCTTCTGTGAAATACAGAATATGTTTGATACGCCATCTTCACAAATAATATTTGAAATCACAATACCAATGAGATGGATTTTTTTAAATGTAAAACGTTGTAGGACACCGTGTAATGGTGGGATAAACCTGATCACATTTTGAGTCATTTTATTAAAAAAAAAAATTTTGTGTGAATGGATTCAATGCTGGAAACTCCACACTGAACATTTTTAGTAATGATTAATTAATTAAAACGTATTGTTGACATGTAAAATAATAATCTTGATTCGTCCCAAGTAGATGAATGATGCATGAATGTGCCAATAATGATTTGGCTTGTCGGTGGCGAACTTACTTTTATCATAGTTGTTTGCCTTGATGGACCTTACATACTTCTCGATTCCTGTAGCTTCTACGTGAAGTTAAGGCGTTTACAGGACATCACACCTGATACCACCTACACCGAACCGTGTAGGTTTCAATCCAGCGCCCGTTTAACCTCATTGTTATCCTGGTCAACCCGATCATTTTTTCATACAAAAGTAGTGTGACGTTCATATTTATAGATACAGAAGAAAATTCATTTTATACCTAATTGATCTCCACGAATGTATTATCTCATTACAAAGCAATTTTGCCAATGATATCAAGTTCTCCGGTAACCCTAAAGCTAACCTACACAGGATATCCGAATGGACACATAAATGGCTTCTTAGTTTAAATACTGAAAAATGCACTGTTCTTCATATCGGAAAGAGTAATTAAAAAATAAACGGGACCAAATTAACAGCCGTATCCACCCAACGAGACCTTGGCATCATCATTTCACATAATTTAAAATGGGAGGTATATATAATTTCAATGGTAAAAAAAGCCAACTCCTTGGTTTATTTGAAGGAAGTCTTTTCGCGACATGACCCCAGACTTGATGTTGAAGATTTGCAAATCGTATGTACGACCGCTTCTTTAATATGGCTACCAACTGCGGAGTCCTTATTTTGTCAAAGATATTTAGTTACTCGAAAAGGTACCACAGAGGTTTAAAAAATTCCTAGATAATTGAAAAATCTTAAGTACGAAGAAAGACTCAATTTTAAAACTGCCAACATTGCAAGAGATGTGAACGTGGTGACCTTATTGAGTCATTCAAAGTGATTTCAGGGCACTACAATTGCGATAATATGAAGCACATGTTTACTTTCAATCGTAATCCTCATCTCCGCGGACACAAATGAAAACTCTCAAAAACCCATTTTTCTACCAACGGGAGAAAATATTTCTTAACTAACAGAATCCGTTGACATGTGGAATGAACTCCCACAATCAATCATCGAAGCCAGCAATACCAATCAATTTAAAAATCTACTGGACGAACACTGAATCCAGTCATCATCAATGAAGTTGTGATCTCGATATGTGCATATCAGTTCTAGCTGCTCGCCCATTAACCAATAATAATAAAATTAATATCTATCTCCTAATTATCTGGGCTTATAGGCCGTAGACGTTGCATTTCTTATTTGTGTAAAAATTTAGAGCCTTGAAGCCTATATTTTTTCACACATTTCTGTTTTTTGAAATATTTAAGTGTTTTTCAGTATTATCCTGTAACATCACATTTTGTTTCTGTTCCTACAAGCTGTTAGATGATTTCTGCAAGACAGAACAGCTTTTTCAGGATAAAGTTTTATTTATTTCAGTACTTTCTAGATCTCTATCCATACCGTCGGATGCTTTCTTAAATCCACATATGAGATAAAATGGAGTATGCGATTCTTTTAATTTCTCAACCACGATACATTGGCAGAAAATTTATTTGATTGGTGTTGAGTCCATATGCCGAAATCAGCTTTGTCCTTACAGTGGGTTGACTCGAAGCCGCTTTGAATTTGGGTCATATATGTTAATTTATTTATTTAAAAATTACATATACTTTGGAGGTGACTATTCCTCCGGTGGTATAGCTAATTGGCAGGTGGTACAACGAAGTTATTTTATAGGCAAATTGTTAATCCTTTTTCTTAGCTGGGAAGAGGGAATGGTTTGAAGACGCTGCAGTTGAGACTATTCCACTCTCTAATGGTGCGCGGAAGGAAAGAATGAAATCCGACACTCTTTCTTCTAAAAATTTCCTTTATTTTGTGAGAATGGTCCTTTCGTCCAATATAGAAGGGTTTCTGAAGTTGCTCACTTACGCAGGACCATGCTGGGAGTTTCAAGTAGACCTTAAATAGATGTTAGATTCACTGTATTTCACCCTCTTTATGTTAGTTTTGTTTTTACCTGTATATTCGCGGATAGGTAGATGTACCACTTTTATGCATAGGGTGTTAACTAACGATCTTTTAAACCAAGATCGTTGGTGTTAACTCTTAGAAAAATATGTGTTATTGACAAGTTAGTACGAGATCTATTCTGCCCTCATAATATAAAAGGCCTCAAATTCATTCAGGAATATTCTGACTTTTGGAATTGACCTAAAAGTTTTTGTAAAAAGTGTGTTACATTTTTATCCTATTGGGCGAACAAACGAATATATTAATTTCCACGGCAATGGGATTTAATCATTCGACTACTCTTCGTTGTTCGTTCGTGTATACGTTGGTATGACATGACATGCTAATCGCCTAAATAGCGTGTACTTCCGCAATCCGGTCAAACAATCCGGAACATGGAAACAAATCTCGAGTACTATGGGATTTTCGATGAATCCGCAAATAGCTTAAAAAAATAGAATAATGTATGGACTTTCCGCCTAAACTCAAGTATGTTATAGCCTAACATCCTTAATACAAATGCTGATGGATATGGTAAGCAGGACCCGATTCTACACTCCTCTCCTCAACTCCTCAAAGGTCAACAGTACAAACACGTTTTGTACTCAAATACAAGGACTCAAATAAAAACTTGTTTTTGAAAATGTGTTTTTACTATTATTTTTTAATTTTTCTGGTTAGATTAAATTTCTAAAGTTTAAGAAAATCCAAAACACCCGATCTAGGAAACATATTTTTGTAGATGGAAAAATGTTTTGAGCTAAAAAAAATATTCCCCTTTCATGATTAACATATGCGAAATATATATATATATAAGTATTGTAATAAGGCATACTTTAAAATAAACAATATTACAAGACTGTAAAACTATAAAAGTGGTCTTTCTCCAAGGTTAGCGCAAACTGGCAACCGCTTGCATATAAAATGAATTCTTTGGTTTTATTTTTCCATAGTAAAAGTATAAAAAACTAAATTTGGAGATTTTTAAAATAATGAAAAATTATGATGTTACGTGTTCTCTAGTGTTTATTTTAAGTACATAATTCCAAACAATGATAACTCTTTCGAATAAAACAAATAATTACGAAAACTGTTATATTTTGTTAGAATTCTTTAATAACATATTTTTTATACAAATTAAATGTTAAATAAAAACATCGTACCTACATAATTTATTTTGTATTTAGGTAAACAATAATTTTACAACTTACCCAAAAAGGCTCATTGGTTGAGAAAAAAAGAAAAAATTTGATTTACGACAAATAGTAAAGTCACTCATAAACATTAAAATTACAGTATGTTTTGATTATGCGAATGTACGTAATAATAAATTTAAACAATATATTGGGTGTATTAGAAAACACTGATGTATTTTTAGGGGGTTGATCAACAATCAAACATTCAGCAAAAAATATTTGAGAAATGTTTGCAATAAAATTCTTGAATTATTGTGACATGAAATGATACATTAATAAGCAAAAATTTTAGGCAAAGATCTATTTATTGGTGTGCGTTAATTTAAAATAAACCTTGTGACACAATTCTGTGTCCCAGGTTAGAGAGAATCCTTTGTCGTTAAGGATATGCAATACAACACATGCCAATTGCCCGCACAACACTACCTACCTTCAATAATCGATTTAGCACTACTTAATTCAACGGAAATTGTATGTATATGGGATTCATAATGGATATTGTAAAGATAGTCCATTATTGGGTTATGAAGCGCATAACACTATCGCACAACCCGTCGATCGATACTGACTGAATACCTACTGACCTAAATAGGTTGGCTGTGGCCTTGGCGTGCAGCGGGAGGCGCTATTAAACTTTATTTAGCAAAATACGTTTTTGTTTTTTGTAAGATCGGTTTAGTAGTTGACATAGATCAACCCCCCCTTAATGGACATAAGTGTTTTCAAATACATACATTTTTTTATTTATGTTTCGTTTCAGTTACTAGTTATAATTAATCATAGCTTTGAGAGTATTTTATTTTTTTTATTGCAATTTCACTGAAATATTATTTTAATACGTATGAAGTAGTTTTCATTATAAAATACACAAAATAAGGTTAGACATTAGGAAATGGCATTAATATGCATTCTCTTGTTAATCTCTATTTTTCATTAAGTACCATTCAAGCAGCTTCACTGTGTTGGAAGTGGTAGATTTCCAGAGTATTAAGGTATTGTCAGATAGGTGTGGCAGTTGAGTCACAAAAATTTTTAAATTTTAAAATAAATTTTGATGCTTTTCTCTCAACAAACCCAAAGATGGGTTTATTTCTGTTTCTAGGTTATTATTTTCTTATCTGGGCTTCATCAGTTGAGATTATTTTAATACCAAAACAGTCAACACATTCATAAAGCCACATATTTGAAAATAAAATATATTATATAAAAAACAAATATATAAATCAGCAATAAAATTAATTTACAATGGAAGCCATTGTGATATTTAGTTCTGTCATTATTCATACTTTAGTAACCTTAAAGAGTATGATTTTTATTTAAATATTCATTTTCAAAATTATATATAAATAATAAATTGTACTGTATGAAATTGGAGAAACAATATATTGACTGAAAGTGATCTGTATTATGTACTTTGGTTTGAACATATTATAGTTAATTATTTTTTAAATACAGACTCAGCGCTTTAAGTTTATTTTAATTATTGTTTACTTCGTTTTTTAACTTTATTCCTAATAATAATATATCAATCAGTACGACTTATTGCTATTTATGACTTTAAAAATAACAATAAAAATAATCTACTTAAACAAAGGTGGCACGAGTTAATGAAAAGTAATCTTAAAAATAATTTTATTTACAGCTTGGGAACACTGGGAAGCGTAAAAAAGCTACGCTGATCTAACCTGTTTTTTTTTATTTATCTACATACTTTATACAAGCAGAATAATTTACATTGAAAAAATCTAAATATTTGTTTAAAAGTCAGTCCTAGTATAAATATATACATACACCTTAAACTAACTTAATTGAAGCGTCTGGATCGAACTTAATCAATGTCTTCTTAACCCTGAGCGCAGTTAATCTGACGGGTGGATTTGGATGCCAGCATTCTTGCATGATTCTCGCGAGAACGGAGAGAACATCGTCGACCTCCCATCGCAGGGGTATTTGAGGCCGCACTTGTTTGACACACACCACCTGGTACATATCTTCAAAGGAAGGATCGTGTGGCACGCAATCGTGATATGGCAGTGCATACTCCTCCACATATTGGGACTTATCTCCGCTAGCACAACGTCTGCACATCTCCCACAGGACCAACCCGAAAGAATACATATCGGCCATCTTAAATGCTTCAAAGTTTGTCGGATTGAGTGTCTCATCGAGCACTTCGGGCGCCATGTAGCGCCTTGTTCCCACACGAGTGTTAGATGCAATGTCAACCTCATTCCGTTCGGCCACATAGCGCACAGCCAGTCCGAAGTCGGCGATGCAACATCGGCCATCGTTCTTCACAAGAATATTCTTGCTTTTTATATCGCGATGAGCAATGGCCGGTTTGCCCTTCGTTCCGACAATGTCAATGTGTAGATGCGTGAGACCGCTGGCAATTGAATGAGCCATGAGTAGTAGGCTGTCTGTGTCCAAGACGCTTGTTTGTAGGTAATCATGGAGGGAACCGAGCTCGTGGTAATGCGTAACAAGCAACATCTGAGTCCACGACCCAGTACCCATAATGTCAGCTCCTACGAAGCCTAGTATATTATCATGTCTCATGAGGACAGTTTGATATATTTCAGTTTCTCGGAACCAGGAAGCCTCTTCTGTGGTGAAGAAGACCTTAACAGCAACTTTTTCCCCCCGCAGTCGCCCGAGCCACACTTCTCCATATCGGCCTTTGCCTACTGATGTATGAAAGTTTATTTGTTTGCCGATGGTACGTTGTACGAGAAGTGGCAGACCGGAGCCAGAACCAGAAGAGAGATCTGAAGGGAATTCACCGCAATCCGATCCGAGGGGATGCGGAGGGGAGGGTGGCCTCTTCCTCCCCCGGCGCCGTCGACACATCAAGAATATAATTGCGACTACGGCAAGGGCCGTTACGCACAGCACTGCCGCTAGAATGGCCCCTGCAGCTGAGCCGTTTTCTTTCCAGGTGGGCCCGTCATCTGGGCTGTTGTTGCCAGGGAAGCGTGTTCCCTCTGGCACTTGAGGGTCTAGTCTGCGGTTGCAAATGTCACCATCAGTACAGCACTCGATTGCTTTGCGGTTCATATGGGGTACCAAGGAGCCTTTGCACTGTGGACAAAAAAATATGTTTGTAAAATCTACTTTTACTACTAAAACTACTATTTTACTATTTATTATTTAATCCCTCATTATCTTTTGTACTGGGTTTGTGTTCGATTGATACAGTTCCTTAAAAATTTAGAAAATATCTGTGGTTCTTTACCAAAATAACTTTGGTTGGTTTGGTTTGGTGGTTTGGTTCGGTTTAGGTTTGGTATCTTTGGTTCTATGTTTTTCTACCCTGCCTTAGTTTATTTGTTATATTTTGAAAACTATGCATAATTTCGGTGAAAAAAAAATATATATATTAAGTAGAAGAATAACTTATAAAGAGACAATAAATAAAAAAATATATATTTTATTTTAAAAAAAATATTACGGCACCAGTGACGATCCGCCTATTATTCTATTATTCTATCTATTATTTTTATTATTAGAGCGAAGCGAGCGGAGCGAGCGAAGCTCTCATAAGGCGACTCCAATTAGAACTTTGTCACGGGCTAACTTGGTCATTCCTTGACCGATTTGAAAAATTTTTGATTTTGAGAGAATCTACATGAAAAAGTGAAGGTCGTGACGGAGCTTGATTTTAAATATTGTCAAAAATAAAATTTTTGGGGTCAAAAGAAAATTGTCTATGGGAATATCCATTATAAAAAAGTCACGCGCTTTTTAAATCTATCCCGTCGTTAAAAAGTTATTGTCACAGACTAAATTTTATTTAGAAAATTTTAGTAAATCGCTTTGCTCTAATATGTGCTGCAGCGAAGCAAAATGCGAGCGACTGCGGCGACCTAGTTGACAATCGACGGACAGTTTCGTCAACACAGCAGATGCATCAGACGGGTTAAGTAAGTCACAACAAGAGTAGCGATGATTCTCGATTGGTTTAACTCCTTTAGCTACTCATTTCACTAAAAAGAGGTAAATCAAATAGTGAAATACAAAACAAAATGTGAAAACTGAAAAAGGCCGCTGCCAATCCTACTGTTTTAACAATAGCGTACCTACTTGTCAATGTTCTAAAATCTACCTAATAAAACTTTACAACCATTATTAAAGAAACACTTTACATAAAGTAAGAATTAAGATAAATCCTATTAATTAAAATCTAAACAAATTCATAAAAATAGATTAGACAATTGATTATAAAGATAATAACAAGAAAATGAAGAAGACAGCGATAAAAGATGAATTGAAGAATTAAATAAACATCAAAATGATATGAAAACATGGAAATTGGCAGGAACTCTGAACTCAAGTGGATACCTCAGATTGAACAGTTAACAAAGAGAATTAGAAAACTAATTTTCACCTTTAAATGCCTGCGTAACATTTTAGATCGCACTACATTAAGAACGGTATACTTCACGCTGTGTCAATCATTACTTTACTATGGAATCATTGGTTGGGGAAACTGTCTAAAAATACACCATAAGCCCCATATCACAGAGAACTTCGAACGATCCTAAATAAGCTGTATCGCTCATCTTCTGACTATCTTCACACGGAGCTTGATCCAAAACAGATTTTCCTCAAAAACCTAATCCTTTATAGACAGAAAAGTGAAGAGACACAGCAGATAGTACTCCACAAATTCAACACGCGAGCATTAAGCAATAAAGATCTCGACATTCCTAAAATGAGAACTAGCTCACTCCTCTCTAAGACCTAAAGAATACAATTTAATAAAAGAGGAATGGCGATTGATTGTTAATAAAAAGGTAGGGAAATTGCTCAATATTTTGCTTATAGAAAATGGTGGAAATTTTTTGAGGAAAGTATTTTACGAAGTATTTCAGTTTGGCTAACTCAAACCCAGCGAAGACGACCATTCTCGCGGCCATTTTGATAAACGAAGGTATGATAAGCTGTGGGTATTGAGCCGTGTGTTTTATTATTTAATTATTTGCATTAAATTTGTTTTGTTTGTTCTTAAAAAAATGTCATCATATAGTATGTACTTAGGATTAGGCTAATAACTGTAATTTAATTTCCCTTTAAATAATTTGAATTTGAATTTTGTGAGAAATTTAATAAATGATTTATATTTATGCATAATAACTATGTTTTTATATCAATATTGGTTTTATTTTTGTGTAATGTATATGTATTTATTGTTTATTGATATTCTGTATTTATTTTACATAATATTTATATAGCTTTAGATATTGTTATAGCATCGATCAGATGACGAAGTGGTGCATTAAGCAAACAAACCCAAACTGCTTCCCCTTAAATACAGATTCGTCTCGTTAGGGGGGCAGTAAACATCTGTACAATGTAAGCTTATCGCTTTAATTAAGCTATTTAATAATACTTATATTATGTTACATAGTTATATTGTACTTATTAAGAATTGTCATAGTATATTTTCAACAAATAAATAAATACTTACAAACTACTTTTTATTTTTTTTTTAAATTTTAGTAAAAGTAAATGTTATTTAGAAACAAATCTGAAATTATTTACAAGCATGCGTTTTTATTTAACCTGTTCAAAATTAAAATCATTATTAACTCGAATCATTTCACGAATAATATATTTTTCTCAAATATTGTGTATTCAAGGGTTGCACTGAGAACCAGCGATTTGCTTGCTATACTCCATGCCTGCTATACTTGCCTCCATGGTGTTTGAGGGAAAGTGAAACGAAATACAGTGAGCCCAACCTGCATTAATCCGGCTCCATCAGGCGGCAGGCAGCCATAGGATATCTCCAGGATATTAGTGTTAGTTTCCCCGTCCAGCATTTCTTCCACTGCTGCAAAGCAGGCACCGCCAGGCTGCGCTTGGCAAGTGCCATTGCTTGCTTGGTCGGGGCAGTGACCCTCACAATAGCAGAGTATGCTGTGCGCTGAAAATCAAAAGAAAAGATATTTTAAATACATTACTGAGTATAAGTTTCTACGAAATAAGAAAGATATATAAAATTTCTTCAAAGATGACGGACAAAGTGAGCATGCCGTGAACACGAGTTACCATGTACCACCTTCAAACTGACTCGCTGATTGAAGTTGGATCCAGTGCGCGGATCCCATGACTTATCTCTTAATAATTTATTTATTTAATTACAATATTACAGTTTCCTGGTAATTTAGTAACGCTTCCTCTCAAAAAGGCACCATAAAATGTTTAGCTATAATGATCTCAGCACACTAGTTAGTGTCGAGGAAGCTGGTAACATGTTTACCTAACTATATGTTCTAAGGTAATCTTCATTTCCTTAATTGCCTTATTTCCTTAATATATGTATAAAGAGTGTTCCAAGACCATTCCCGAATACTTAAGCGGGTGTTTATGTTCCATATTAAGTGTAAGAAAATTTATAAAAAAATGCGAAAATATTTCATGCACATATTTATTAATTTTATCAAAGCGCTCGTGTACATTCCCTTTTTGCTCGCAGGCGCTCGGTAAGGCCGCTCAATGACCCAGCACGGCGCGGCCAAGCTGGTGACCGAACTTATGACAAGAGCGATTTTATATTATCACGTATAGTTTACAAATGATTACTCTGGAACCATGATAAATTTTCATGAGGTCAAAACAAATCATATTTGAAATCGCAGGGCTAATTAGTTGGATTTTTTTATCGGGGAGTTAATCGTCTATAGAAATCACAGAGAATTGAATAGTATAGTAGTTGAGATCGTGGTAGTCTAGTGGTTAAGGCGTTCGAATATTGGCCCAAAGGTCGCGGGTTCGATTCCGCACATGGTCATACCATTTTTAAAGCTTCATTACCACCATCTCCCTTGACTCTAGTACAGGCATATTTGGCCTAGTTGAGTAGGGCCCAAAATAATTGTATATGACCTAGGTCATAGCAATTATTTTATTAAAAAAAAAATGTTTACATAAGTATATTTTTAAACTTATTCATTAACCAGTTATTAAATATATACCATAGCATAGATGCGAATCTTATTTTTTTGAATATCATAAAGTTTACTATAAAAATAGGGTAGTAGGACTCTTAGTGAATATTAAAAAAAACGGTCAAATATGATGCTTTCACATACCTAGGGTTCCTTAGCATTTTTTTTTTTACGAAGTTATCTGTCAAATATTTTTTTTACTTTGCTTAGAATATATAAGTTTTTAACCCTAAAAAGTATATGGCATTTATGAATATATATAATATAATGCTTTCGGAATTAAGATGTTTGGAATAAGCGGAAGTGTTAATTAATTGCAAATCTGAGCCAAATTTGAACTTTGTCGAAAATACTGTTTCCAATGGGCTGACAGTCTAATCAAAGCTGACATTTTTTTTATTCTACTTTACAAATATACCACCTTTCTTATTTGTGAAAGTATAGACAAGAATTTGGAAATATTAAGTTAACACATTATAATAAATCCGTTCCGCAATTTTTGAAAGATATCATTATCTTCTGTTAAAAAAAAGGGATTTTTTGGTTATATCAATATCTACATAATAACAAAAACGAAACGAATAACCTATACTACCTAATAGCCATTGGTGGTACTCCCATGAAGCCGAAAAGCCGGGCTTGCCTGGATTTTTTTAGCAAAAATTACTAGGTACCTTAAAAAAACTTGACCTCCGGCGTTTAGGGTGGATTCCCACCGCCCCTCCGCGATATGGTTTGCCTCTGCTAATAATATAGAAGAGTTTGATTACCTAACTATAGTATTCCATGAAATTGTTCAAATTCCCTTCAATTTCATCGAAAAAAACAATCGGAAACTAAACTTTTATATCTCGGATTTGATCGACAACAAAAACGTCGTCGATCGTTTTATATCGGAATAAAATGCTATGATATGGATCTAAAGATCTAAGTCGTCATTATAGCAATTCAATGTAGCAAATTGAGATTCTTACATAAATTGGAATAGTGTCAGTTACGGCGTTATAAGAAAAGAAAGCCTATAAGAAAAGGGTTTTTTTTTTAAAATCTAAAATAATTGAGCTGAAATTGTTATCACTAAACATATCGTTTTGGACATTTAAAACAAAAACCATTTAGATACTTAAAATGGCACTCTTATTAAGTAACTAAATACCGAAGATTAAATAGCGATATTGCTGTATCCGTAGGTACTAATTGTTTCACTAAACTATGGACTAGTGCGTTGAGGACCTAATGTTCCAGAAATGAGGCGCCGAAGGACAAGAACCGCCCGACCTTAGAACCGATAAGAATAAGCAAATAGGTACCTGCTCATCTTCAACGACAGTCGGTAAAAAAAATAATACCAGGATCTTACAGATACACATAATTCGTTTGATTAAAACTACCCCTCGGCGCGCGAGAGTCCTACGTAAAAATAAAAACAGTACTAACGTAATCTCATGTTTTGTTTCCGGCCGAGCCGAGAGGAGCAATCGCCCTCCCTTCCTCAGGGATCACTCGCAGCGAGCATATGTGCGACTGTCGCGGGAGGAACTCGAACTCAGCGCACGGCGCCAGATAGCGAACGGAGATAAACGGCGAAACGCCCGCGTTATGATGGCGAGGTGGAAATGATCATCGGAGACCAGGGCGCCGTGGAGGCGCGCGGCGACGTCGGCGGTCCGACCGAAACTGAAGCCGGCTCCGAGCGCGCGGGCTGAAGTGGTCGGGCGACCCTTCATTGTAGCGTTGCCCGTCGCGGGGTGTTTTAATATCGTTGGATTCAAAATAATTTGAAATATATATATATTTAACTTATATTTGATGATTGTTTTGTTAATAGCGGCAAATCGCATGAAAAAGTTTTTAATTATTTGATAAAGTGCTGGATAGCATAATATTTATAAAGGTTCTGTACTTGAGAGCGCAGGATGTCGGTTTAAACCCAGCGCTAAGTTTTATAAAAATGCATTTTTAACTCTCACCTGTAAAATATTGTCAAATATTATGTAACCATCTAATTAGATGAAATAAGGAAAGGATGATATTTTAACAAAAAATATAAAAATAATGGATATGTGATTACGATGACGGATGATGGTGAAATGAGATGATTTTATGAGTGATTTATGTATGAAGTTGATAAAAATAAAAATATGGATATGTAAAAGTGTAAAATTAAAGCACATGATTAGTGTGCGTATTATTTATATAATTGTATAATTGAGTTGTAAAGTTATGCTATTAAAAAACAATCATCAAATATAAGTCAAATAACTTTACAACCCAATTATACATTTATATATATGTATATGAATATATGTATATAATTGAGTTGTAAAGTTATTTGTCTTATATTTGATGATTGTTAATGTGTATATATATATTTATACTAGAGCACCTCCAAATAAAATATTGAGTGCCTCGAATATTTATCACTTCGATTACGCCTAGTGAAATGATTATAATCCAATATGCCTGAATCTCTTTTGTATAGCTAATTATATTATACCTTGAAATTTAACTTAAAAAAAAAAAGAATTATGTACTTATGAACTATGAACTTATGTACTTAGAATTATGAGCTTTGTGCATATTGTATTGTACTACTATAGATAAATAAATAAATAAATTTTGATTCAATTTACACCTCAAGCCAGAGGAGATTAGAATCATCGCACCCAAAAAGATACTTAACTTCATCTACAGTACAGGACTAGAGGGCGAACTATAAGTGGATTTAAAAGTACAATAGTTCTGGAAAGGACGCGGTACGCGGGGGGCAAACCCCCCACATCCACTAACATACATAACATAACATAGAAAAGTTTGTTTTTTAATTTCTATACATATAATATAACTGTAATAAAATAAAAACCAATAATTTCTTACTGACCGCGCAAAGAGTAAAATCTGACACCCCATAAAAATAAAGCATTGAATTCCCCTAATTCCTTCGGTAAGCCATTGAATAACTTCGGTATTAAACGCCTGTTTGTTCCATCATCATAAAAATTGGCAAACTTAGGCGTTTGCAATGTCTGTTCGGAGGAAATCTATGGATTCTGCCTCTTTTAAACTCTCTAGCTAGATCAAAAACTTGCAAAACCAAGTTATATTTTAATTTTCGGCCGACTGGCAATATTTTTAAAAAACTTATTATTCGGGCTTTCGCGATGGTTGGCAGCGCTGCAGTCCAGCCAGACTCCGAGCGAGACAGTCGGTGTCGCGACACCTCTCCTTGTCTCGCGCGGGCGGCCCAAAGTTGTACGGCACCGCGAGGCTCAATGCAGTGCATAACTAACTACCAGGGTTGTGCAGTAAAAAGCTCGACGGAAAATATATTTATTTATTGGGGGGGGGGGGGGAGAAAGAACCTAGTGAAATATTCGCTGTGCGTCGGTACGTATTTTTAACATCCGTGTATATATTAAATATGCATTTGAATGTAATAATATTTCATTTTTCCTGCAACTTCCTTTTGGCTGATCTTAGAACAGGTTTTTTAACCTAGTTAGAGTAGCCATGTTACTTCAGAGCAACAATAAATGACTGGTGTTTAATTTGTCTATATTGTTACTGGTGTTTAATTTGTCTATATTGTTGTAACATCTTATTGTACCATATTGAATAAATAAAAGAAATTTATTGATTTATTCATAATGATACAATAATAAATGATTACTTTATAGACAAATTTATTGTTGTTTTGAAGTCAACCAACCAACCAATCCAACTAGGTTAAAAAAAAAACACGTTCTAAGAGCGGCCAGAAGAAGGTTGCAGAAAAAATAAAATATCTATTACGAACGCGAAACATTACTAATAAGGATCATAGGATAAATATCATACATAACATATTTTATATGAATACCATTACATTTTATTATAAATAGATACTCGTATACAGGGTGCCCCAAGGTCAATCCCAATAAAAAAAACAGCTAATAGGTCCTGCGATTCCTAGTGTTATTTGTTAAGAAACTATATCAAAATTCATTATGGTATGCGAGAAAAAAATGTTGAAATTTCTATTTAAAACCTAATATATTTGTGTAAAACGAGTTTACATCCGCTCGACCTTGAGTTGCATTCACGATGTGGCGCCCGACGCGTTTTCGGCGGGTTTAGTATGCATGGCGAACGCTGCCGTAATATTATGATTGTTTTACACAAATTTAGTATAAAAAATAATTAATTTGAGTATCAAATATTTTTGCATTTTTTTATATAATTTCTTACTCGTAACAGGGAACATATACACCCCCTTAAATTTACGGGAATGCTTGGGACACTGTATACTAAGGCGCCCCGGGACGCATTTGTCCTTGAGATTAGAAAGAGTAGGCTTTATTCGAACATTGACGTGTAGAAAAGAGACGGATATACTCGCCGACCGCGAAATCGTTACATTTAGAATCGATGAAACATGTTTTTTGTATTTAAATAATTATTATCATTTGAAAAAAATGTTTTTTTTAAGTAATGTCCTAGATTATTATATTGTCTATCTTTAGAAAGAAAAATTAGGTTCGCGTCACTTACACAACTTAAAAGAAAATCGTTGCAAGAAAAAAAACAACACTTTCTTATTTATTTATTTTCATTACTATAATAAGGTGTATTTCGTTTTTTTTTTTAAGCAAAGTACTAAATTAATATATGTAGAATATTGTGGTATTTTTAGTTTTAGCCATCTGTTGGGAATAACTTCAACAAAATGCACCAAAATACGTTACAAAACACGTTTTCGGGACTGGTGGCGCCTTAAACACAGACGGCATGCTGACTAGCAGGCGAGCGCGCCCCTGTGCGCTAGTCAACGTTCCGTAGCGGGCTCGGACGGAATGCGAGTGCAGTCGAGTGTCGACTCGGTCGGCTCGACTCGTACGAAAAAGGCACGAACGGCTGGACCTGGACCTGCACTCGCACAGTACGAGAGCTGCTTGCGGTACAGTAAATCGCGACGCAATGCGCGCATGCGCGGACGACTACCTCCTCATTCTCGTCTTGGCCGGCGATCTTATCAAAACGGTTGCTTTTAAATTAGGAGAAACGATCTTTTAAAACATTTTCATACAAATCGTCCTTGTGAAAATCCTGGTAGATTCCCTCCGCGCGCCGCAACAGTACGCCATGCTGGATAGAGACTTGGACATTCGCGAGCAAGCGAGGAGTGTACTCGACGCAAAGTGGCGTACTTGGGTGCGGTGCGTTTTTCACCCTCAGTCTCTATATGTTTTAAAAGATCGTTGCCGCTAACACTAGCACACCTGGGTTCTATCTATCGACTATTCCAAGCAGAATATCGTAACAGACTTTTTTCACCAACCCATAGCGATGTAGGATGAGCAAATGTTTATTACGATTTAGCCGTAAAAAAAAAAGTAATTTCACGAATAAAGTAAAATATTTTCTTATCTTTCGAGTTTAATCATTTGTAGGTTATGTTGGCGGTCAAAAAAATAATCATCAATGATCTGCTCAAATTGCTTAGATCTCTTGGCAGTCACAAAATATTGAGATTGTGCTTTTTCAATTTTATTAGTGTAAAAATTTTGAAGATGTTTTTGAATAAGTTGTTGAATAAGATATTTGTGATTTTTCAATCGCTTTGGGGTCACGTTATTTTGGGAGTTTGTGTTATTTGACGCAATATGGTATCAAAAAAGATATTTCGGCAAAAAAAAATCGGTTATGATGTCTGGAATGGCTAGATTGTGTCGACAGATAACGCAAAACAACTCAAAGGTAAACGCGGATTGGGCAAGTGGTTCTACTCCATTCTTTAACGCTTCTTCATCGCCATCTCCACTGACTCCGGCACGAGAAAATCCAGCTTAGTTGAGTAGGGCCCAAAATAAATGCACGTGGCCTAGGCAATGCTCATTTTTTTGTAAAAAAAAAATAGATCAACATCTCGCTAAATACATGGAAAAAGGAATTGACAAGCGTTAGTTTGGGAACGGTATTTAAAAATATATTTGCGTATTAATTAAATACGGTATTATTGTATTGACAATATATAATTTCATGGTTTTATTATGTTTGGCGAATGTGCAAGTGCGTAAGGCCGTAAATAGTGGCAGCCGTTCAATAAAAGTACTATGTAGCTTACGGTTATGGAGTAGTAACACTAACACCGGCGTAACTACAGCCCCCCCCCCCCCCCAGCTCCCCAGGAAACATTAGATTAGATTTTTTTTATTATCAACATTCATTTTACTTCTTAGAAGATCCCAAGTCGCAATGACAGGCCCACCCCAGGACATATGTTGTGTTTGTGGGCTAGTTTCGCCCACAAACACAAATGATTGTGGAATAGTACTACAATGTTTTTTAAATGCCAGATATTTTCCATATTTATCGATAATTATACAATACGAATTGCAATTACACGAAGTGTACGAGATTCCACATAACTGTGGGAAATCTTAAAACGGACTCATTAAAATTGCGAGTAACGCCACTATGACGGAATGCCTTTGCAAGTCGCGAATTCGCGATTCGCTACCGACCGCTGCAGGGCTACTCAAATGCGGTTCGGCAGCGCAAACGTTTCGCTCAACTGTCAAATCTTACAATTTTCGTACCTACTATGCATTTGCAAGATTTGACAGTTGAGGGAAACGGCCCAAGTTAGATGCCGTCCGCCCTGCAGCGTAAGCAAATTTGGCGTGGTTGAGAAGGTCCCGAAATAATTGCGTATGACCAAAGTCAGAGTAATTCACGAGGCACCGAAAAAGATGGAGCCAAGCGGCACGGAGGACCGATCTATGGCGCCGAACACCAGCATGTCCTTAAAATTAAAACTTAACTTATACATAATAACATTTTTTCACAGCAGTATGATCTCAACTATCAATTCCCTCAAGACCTTAATGTCAAACCTTCTTCAAGCAAAAATTAGGACTAACTGTTATTGATCACCATTTTCCAACGCTGATCCAACATACCAATACTACGTTCCCTGGAATCAGGAAACGACTTTCCAGTTAGCCCCTCAGAAAATATAAAAAACGACCTTATTAGCGGCGAAGCTAGTGGAGTCAAAGATTATGTAAGGACCGGAATCACTTTGTCAACCTAACCTAACCTAACATGCAGCCAGATCCAACTTAAACCAACCTGGCATTAAGTTAAAAACATAATTACATAGCGCCGGCCTACGGTCGTCGCCGCGGGCTGTACGACTATTTTCTAGCGATTCACTAAAATGACTGCCAACTCTAAACGAAACTTGCCGCGTTAAAATTAACGCATTATGACTCCAAACTCCCGAGGGAAAATTAAAATTTCGTTTAGAAAAAAGATTAGTTTTTATAAAAAAAAAAAATCGAGTGATGTAACACTATGTTTAATTTCTAGTACTAATAAACACATTTTGATTTATTTATTTAATCGAGGAAAAACAACGGGTACAAAAGATGAGATAAAATCCTAAAAAAACTTATGATTTAGGTTAGTCTTGCATCCTTGCAAGTTTTTCACATATAGAGTGATTTGTTTCATATCTAATGCTAATAAGTTATATAAATTTTCCGACACTGAGATCATGATTGACTACTTACGATTGCAAGCATAACTAACGCAGTGCCATATTAAATACACAAAAATAAAAATAAAAACAGTAGCAATCAAAGTGGCTGTGGAGGTGAATTAAGATTAAC
The DNA here is from genome assembly GCA_020383195.1 of Neomicropteryx cornuta. Classification (NCBI taxonomy): domain Eukaryota; kingdom Metazoa; phylum Arthropoda; class Insecta; order Lepidoptera; family Micropterigidae; genus Neomicropteryx; species Neomicropteryx cornuta. The sequence continues at coordinate 2,799,615 of JAHKQU010000030.1, forward strand.
GATGAAGAGAGCCGAATTCAGGATGCTGAATTTTGAAAAGACTTTAGAAGAGTAAATACAGATTTCTTATAAACTGTGGCCTTCGAGAAAACATCCCCCTCTAGGAACAATTTGTTGAATGTTTGACATAATCTGTCAAGGGGTGCTCTAAAACCTGCGTTGGACCTGGGCGTTACAGGCTCAAAGACTGTCGACGGGAGAGTATCGGCGGTACATGGAAGTTGATTTGTTCAAGTAATTGAGGACAGTCGAAGTAATTATTACATATTTTGAACAGTACAGTCATATCTAACATTATGCGTCGATTCTTTAGACTTAAACAGCCATGTTTTCTCAATAAATGAGTGCATCCTAAAGGTTGTTCACGGATTCTATACTGTAATGATTTAAAAAACTTTTACTGAATCATTAAAACGTAATAAAAAATATATAAGTAACTTTGCATGCATAAAATATTAAATACTCGTATGATAAGATAACGGTAAGTATTAATTGAACCTAGTCTAAGATTTAAGAAAGGCTATAGGTTCTATATTATGAAATATTTTTGGAAATTTACCGACGGATAGTCCTAGTGGATTTACGCGTGCATTTTTTTTTAAAAAATAAATTTCTTTTTGCGTCACCTTTATATAAAAAATCAGATTTACAAACAATGTATTATGGACATACTTATGTAATAATTAAGACCATCGTTTCAGTAGAAAAGGTACGTGGCTTTAGCTATTTTATGGAGGCTTGCTGTAAATCGTTAAAATTTTAAGTAGGTATTTAGTTAATACTAAAGAGACAAGATTGCTCATTTTTACTAGCTTTTATTTAGTTGGCAATATTTGTATATAGAGATGTCTATAGATAGAACACTTCCTCTTATCCAACGGAGTTGGAATTTGATATATTATTATGGTAATCATGACCAGTTTCTAGACCCAGGATTGGCTCCAGATGAAGGAATTCCTTGACGGCCAAATGAAATTTTGTATATGAATTTAAAATCTTGTTTTAAAAATATTTTTTGAATATTATTTTTTGAAAGGGGAGTAGGGAATGTGCGAGGTCTAAACACGTGCGTGTAAAATGTGGTATAAAGAGACAGTCCAGTGAGATATTGTTGAAATTATATAACAATATAGCTATATTTATCAAAAAAAAAAAAAAAGAACAATATTTACATAGATTTTTTAGATTATTTACATAATAATATGTTTACATTTAATTGAGCCCATTTATTTATTTTCCATGACTAATTTAGTATTGATCCATTTAGCGTTTTATATGTTATTTAATTTTTTGTGTCCGTAAAAGGAACGTTGAATGAATCAGTACTCTTTATGGCAGTAATGGTAGGCCGAGAAGGAGACAAAAAACGGAAAATGGGTTATATATAGTATCAAAAAATAATTCCAAATCAAATTTTGGTTAAAAAAATCTAAGCATGTATCCTTAGGTAAAAGTAAACGTTAAGTTTGTCCAATATTAATAAAAAAAAAAACTCTTCGCGTTGGAAGTAATTCTATTTTCGCCAACGCGGAAAATGTCACACTCTAAAACAAATCTGTTTTCAGTTGCGCAAATAATGTCAAATAAAAGCAAAGTTTAAGATAAATAAAAGGCGTCGAGGCGCGGCGCCGTCTGCGCAGTAATCAGCGGATTGTTTGTTGTATTAAACGTTTTAGTATTAAAATAGGTAAATAACACATAGAAACGAACCCGCAGAGGACAAACTTTATTTTTTTAATAGTGTAACTGATTTAAAGGCCCATACTAAAAGTCCGTAGAATATTATACTTCGTGCCTTATTGAGTTTACTTATTTCTAAATTTCTAAGGCCGATTTATATTTATATTTATTTGTTTGAAATAATAAACTGTAAAAGTTTAGTAACTACGACGATTTTATTGTCGTTATACAATGTACTGTCAGATTAACACGTTACTTTCAGGTATCTATCTACTTTTTATAAGGCAAAAAATTACACCATTTGTGTATTTACAAAATGGTGATTATTAAAAAAATCTACCCCCCCCCCTTGGTCTGATTTTACCCGTTGACGAACTTCACCGAGATTTTATGCCCTTAAATTTTAGGATCAATTTGAAAGTGATTGGTGTAAAATTACCGTGTCCACAAGTGATATAGATAGATAGATATATAAACTTTTAAACTGAGGGTGGTTTTGGGTTCTAGGGGATGTTAAGGAAGTCATGACATGGTACCCATTGCATTGGTGGCTTTCCTAACCAATTACCAATTGCAAAGAGTCAGAGAAATTTACGACACAATCCCCTTTCGCCGAACGCCGAAACGCGTGTTATTAATTCTACAGGTAGGTAAGTAAGTAAAATGTGATCAGATAAATAAATATAATTTCATTATAAATACATTTTGAGGGCATATTATGTTATGTTTATATATTATATATTGAGCGCGCAACGCAGTGCGCAGATGATGGGGCATGGCGGCAGCCCGGCGGTCGAGCGCCGTCGGCGTCGCGCAGGCGCGACAGCGAGGTGCCTGCGGTGCCCGCTCCCCCCTCTAACCCCCCCGCCCAGACACGCCACTAGAACGCTGAGATCGGCGCGCGCGCACACATTACCTATTCAGAACTACGAACGTGGATTTTCGCTCTATCCCACCTACTTGATTATGCTCGGCTATCATAGATTATGATAATGTAATTCCAAGGCAGAGGAGATATCATTTTAACATTTTTTTGGAAGACAGATATAAATTTTTATAGATGAAGGAAGACGGTTTTATAAGCCTTCCGATACTAAATTATGTTTATTTCGTAATTTGTGCTATGCGTATAGTTTAGTTTGCTGAAAGAAGGTCTAAAGCTGATGCAGTATATGAGCTAATGGGTCTCAGGGTACCTTCACGTGTGACAAGATCAAATGTTTTGTTAGACATCCCACGTCGTAGAACCAATTATGGGCAAAACGAACCCATTCATAGAATATGTTCATCCTTAAATTCAAAGTACCCAGATATTGATGTATTCAATGTTAATTTAGTGGCGTTCAAAAGTCTTATAAAAATGAAACGTTAATGTGAAATTCCCCTTTCCTCTCCCTCCCCTTCTCCTCATCTCTTCATCTCTTCATCTTGCATTTCTTAGGTTAAGCACTAAGTGTATACTCACTCGGTGGAAATATTCAATTGGTTTTATTCATTTTTTTCAGGAACCAACCGCTTACATAGTAATTACAATTAAAAAAACACAAAACAAAAAGACAATATCAGTTTCCTCCAAATTTAAACTATTGTTTTCAATCTTTTTATTTATTTATTTTTTTATATGATCGTATATGTACTGCCTGTATATATTTTTTCTCGTGTAACTGTTTTATTGCCCTAATAAAGATAAATTAAATAAAAAAAATAAATTTGGATATTTTTTACAAATAAACAACCCCTAAACGATTTTTCACTTATTGTACTATAGCTGTTTTGGTGTAAGTTTGTCTGATATGCATTATTTTTAGTTCCTTAAGGAATTCTCTTGAAGATAATCTGAAAAGTAACTATCTCTACCAAATGGATATTAGTAATAATTCTTCTGTGGGTTACCTTTTTTTTATTATTATTTTTATTCATTTATTTAAACATTGTATATTATGTAAGATCCAACCAAGCCCAAGGCTTATCAGTTGGAAATCATTGAGCGAAGCACGTTTTGTAGGTTCCATGATTGAGTAGGTCTGTACAGAGCATGCTTAACCTTCACATTGTATTATTTATATTGTTTTACTTATATCTAAAACATTATTTGAGACTAGCAAATTAGTATAATACAATAATAAGTAATATAATAATATATTACCATAGAGTTATTTTTACAATAAGTTTTTAAGGATTTTGTACATTTCAAATTATATTTTAATAATAGTAAGTAGAGATAAATATCTTATGTAACTAAATTTTTGCGCTTATTTATCAAGTGTCCAATCTCAGTATTATTCGTTATCAAATTCATAGCATTTCGTTTTTAGGTCATTTTTGACTAACGTTTTTTTCTCTATGTTTCCATGAAATTGGCAACTTGTTAAATAGAGTTGGAATTAAATAAGGAAGTTTTCTTTTACCGTAATTATATGTGTATGTATGTATTAACCTATTTATGTGTTTCCTATATTACTAAAAGTGTTGCGGAGTATAAAAAAAAAAAAACAACCATAATCTGTTTCAGAGGGATCGGCAGGCCGCGTACGTGTCCCGAGAAAATTACCAGCGCGGCGCTCGCTATTATCGCACGAATCGAATATGAACGCAACGAGCATTATGCCCTGCCCGCGTTTAAGGTCGAAAAAAAAAGGAACTTCAATAACGCAGAAAAAGCATGAAAGCAGGACATGCGATCGCAGGATGTGAATGTACCTCAATGAAGATAACACGCACGCGTTTGACCCTCACACTGTTCCCAATATCTCCCCGCTCCCTCTCAAATAAACAAAAAAAAAATAATAAATAGAAAAAAAAACAAATGCGTATACGAAATTTCGTGTCTGTGCTGTTGACCGTTGAGTAGCTCATTCGTCTAGAGGAGGGTTGTCATACGACCTGGTGCACCGGGACATGTCACCGGTTTAAAGCCTCGGTCCCGGTAAACAAATAACCATAGTGTGGGGTCGAGGGATGTACTGACCTTTTTTCAAATATTTTTCCATATTTATAGTACGGAATGAAAAACTGAAATACCTTTGTGAGGCAGCTGATGTAATTCATGATAATTTACGATCTCACTCAAAAACTAGGTGGTTAACCGTCTTTGTTCCTGGTTATTGAACGTATTCTGAAAATGTGGGAACTATTGAAAGATTTCCTTTTTTCACAAACCAGATTGCGGCGCTATTGGGGGAGGGGCGCCTCGCCCCTCCCTCCTATAACTCCTCTATATTTCCTTCTATATTAAAATCAGTCCCGGTCCCGAAAAACCATTTAAGGCGACCCTAGTCTAGAGCCTTTGGGTATAAAATCAGGTCATGGTTACCAAAAAAATGCAGTCATCGGAACTAAACCGTAAATTTCAACGCCGTAGGATGAGAAGAAGTGTTTCTAATTCAGTTTGCAAGATTTGACTTAAACATACGAACATTAATATTAAAAATACATCGTTGAGTGCTTGAATGCGTATACAAACTTTTGTGTCTGTGCTGTTGACTGAACAAGCCTTCGAGGTCCCTTCCGACTTCGTTGAACGCGACTCTGTAGTTGTCTATGACACTCGTGTCACTGAACAAGTGAAGCGACTCTGTAGCTATGGCTATGAATCAACGAGATTTCGTCAACGCTTCATAGCGTCTATTCGTTGCCTAGATTAATAGCCCCGGGGATTTGAAAGAGTAAGCGAATGCGTTACATCTAAAATCGACGAAAAATGTTTTTTTTTATAGTAGAAAACTAGATTATTATATTGTCTAAGAAAAATTAAGTTCGCGAGAAAAATATATGTAGATTATCGTGACATTTTTTGTTTTAGCTATTTGTTGAAAATAACTTCAACAAAATGCGTCAAAATACGTTACAAATCACATTGCACGTCTACCCGCAATACAGAGACAGCGCCCACGTGAGCTCTCAGCTCCGATCCAACAGGTAGAATCTGAATATTTTTCCAAGACGAAGAACGTGACTTAACTCCATCCGCGAGACTATGGAGTGGAGTAGTGCACTTTCGAATGGTTTACGAGTGGGCTTATGAGCCTCGCGTCTATGGTTCAGCCAGTCGGCATCTTCCTAATGTGAATTACAACGCCTTCGCGCTCACCTCAACTGCAGTACCTTAACTATACTCGACTTTCCCACATTTCCTTACATCATCACATGCGAGCAATATTACGGAGAAGGGAGTCTACCGCAAGTCTACGACAATGTCTTCAACAGGTTCTGAAAACTTACAACCAACTGAATGAACATTTAAAACAGAAGAATATACAATTGAAACATACCCTCATAAACTGCAATTTAAATAAATTCAAAAATTTATTAAAATCAAACGCACAATAAAATAGAACAAAGTAAAATACATAGATTATGCGTTATAATAGTGTTATATAATTATATAACCATTTTATTCTTTAATTATTTTTACTATTGCCCAGTTAAGATGCATGGATCATCAGTGTGGTAGTGTAAGACAATCTATTTGATTTATATTCAGCCACATATGTGACATATATAATTACTATTGCACTGTTTAGAACAATGTAATGTAAATTGTTATTGTAATGTAAAGAAATAAATTTAACTACTGTTCTGAAGGGTAATTATTTCTGCTATATTTACACTAATTAAAAACGTAAAAAAAATAATAAGAGAACATAAATAAATTAAAAAGAAAAAAAATAGCCTAGTTACAAAATTTGGGCATGCATCACCATAGAACAGATCTTGTATAGTGGGATGATAAAATCCCTATAAAAAGCGAGCATCGAATTTTAAGGTCGGATTGTATATATGCTTCGTCTTAATGCACTCGGAGCATTACACGGCCAATGAAGCTGAGATTTTATCGGTGACCCCTCAAAATCTCCCTTCCGAGGCTCCGCTGCCGGGATGCTGCGGGGGCGAGAGCCTTCCTACGCCGACGCGATGCGCAGCCCGCTTCCTCAATAAACTGACGAAAGTAATATTACAACGTAACGTTTAATTGCAGCGAATGAAATCTCATCTCACACCACCCACATCCGCTTCCTTCCTATCTTAAGCCGTGGGCATTGATTAATCTACGAGTATATATCATTACATCTAGGTTTTCTTATATCTTCCCAGAATAAATCTTTTACAGAGAGTTTCAAATAATAAATTAAATACGAAAACTACAGATCGACGCCATCATGTCAACATGTCTATACGTATTTCACGGACCGAGGCTTCCCATACCTATAGTGACGGGAAAATTTTAAGCATATTGCGCGCACGGAGGAGTGTGAGATTTGGCATACTTAAAGTTTATATGGAGAAAGAGTGCAGAAAGCTAAAATTTATCTATAATATGTGTTAAAAACAAATTAAATTTAATAAATGAAACGTTCATACAACTGACAGCTCATTAACAGAATGAGTTTCGAACTGGGAGTTTATGATTTCAAATGTTCCTTTTTCAATAGCATGTCAATGTTAATGTAGTAATGTCAAGCGAAAATAATTATTAATGCCATCTTATACTATTATGAATGTCAAGTCCAATTTTTACATGAAAAAATTAAAAATGAATAAATTGTTACATTTAACTTTAAATTTCATAAATATTGCAGGGAATTAAGGCAAACAAAACACGCTAATGGAGTATTTGTGCACGCTCGCAGCTGACATATAAAAAAATATATATAACAACGATTATAGAGGTGAACTCACAGTACTATAGAGGTATAAGAACCTCAATAATTGTTCAATTTAAAAGTTTATTGGATTACGGTCGAATTTTAACCGGTATTTTTAATTATTACACTTACACCACTCAATATGGGAGACAATTTAACACAAAATATAAAAGGAAAAAAATAACTGACCCAAAAATCACTGCATGGTGTAGTCATCTATCAGACCTAACCTACACCACTGACTGAAGCATGGCTAAAACGAGGTGAACTGCTTTCAGAATATGAAACTTTAATGATAGCCATTTACGACCAAATAATAGATACCAGACGCTACCATTATAGGCCAGAGACTATTCAATATATGACCAGTGCATGCAAATCTGTACGAACATCGTGGCCACTACTACATAACCTATAAATATATATAATCTCGTCGGTTAAAAACCCGCTTGCTATAAAATACAAATCGATAATACTGATAGAAAACAATGATTATGGGATAAAACAATTCTAACCGATACAACTGACTATAACACTGCTAAAAAAAAATCAACAATACAGTATTCCTTATTGATGTACCGAACAATCACAAACAACCATCTTATATTAAAAAAAATAAAATGAGTTAAATACACAGACTAAACAAGAAAAATATAAAAATATACTTATGTTTAAATTTATTTATTGTATTTTTCGTTTAATTGTGTTACTAACTTGGGTATAACCTATTGGTTAGTGCGACTAAACTATAGTATACAAATACATTAGTATATACACAATACGCGTTAATAAAATATAAGGTTACTTTCGATAGCTGTCAGTGCACACTAGTGTCTAGTATTAAACCGATAGGTCGAGAGCCTGCTCGACCCACAGCCGACAACGGGAGCGGTTCGCGTGGGCGGCGGCAGGCGATGGTCGGGTCGCGTGTTGCGGGTCACCAGACTAGATGAGGCCATCGAACGCTTTCTTTATTTCAGGGTTCACCAATCCGAACACGTAACATATAAACCATACTGCGCGAATCAGTTAAACTAGGTTTCTAAACAGGTATGTAATATGACTGTTTTTTAATAGCGGCAAATCGCCTGAAAAGATAAATGACACAATCTTTGACGATTTGCCAACGTAGGGTATAAAGCAAAATAATGAACGTACTAAAGAGGTCCTGTACTTGAAAGCGCATGTAGTATGCCACGGGATTTAAAAAAATAATAATAATCCCCCTTTTTTGAAGTCAGCTAAAAAAAACCGTTTGAAATTTTAAACACAAATGCGTTCTAACGCAATCTACGCCCGGTTCAACCTCTGCAACCTACAATTTCTAATGAATTATTATTAATATTTCTAATGAATTACAGTTAATCAGACGTTAACGGTGTTTTAGGTAAATTTTATTGTTCATTTAAAAGAAATCTACAGATTTACATAGTGTTTAATATTTACATACAAAGAGAAATAAAGAGATTTTGTATAAACATAGATGTAGTGTTTAGATAATTTTATATAGAATTTGAATTTTAGTGTGTTAGAGTTGCTGCGTTAGATATTTTTAATTTAAATGCTGGAGAAGGGATAACCCAAGTAAACGTTGTCAATAAAACAAAGACAGGATGTGAGATTTTTTCATAACCATAGGCCTATAAGTATATATAGACCTCTTCCATTTCCTATCTGTTGCTGTTTGGAGCCAGCTGTTTCCCCTGCAGCCCTACGGATGCCATCAATCCGCCTCAGCTGTGGTCTTCCGATTTTCCGCTGGGTTGTCCTCGGTCTCCACTGGACGATCTTCTTCGGTCACCTCGAGTCTGTCTGACTTGCACGTGACCCGCCCAGCGCCATTTCTGGCTGGCGATTCGTCGCAAGATGTCCGTGACCTTAGTGCGACTTCGAATTTCCTCGATGTGCACTCTGTCCCTGAGACTTTTTTATAACACCGGTTATTATTTTATATTTTGCAACGCGCTGGCTATTATTTTTTTCACAAAACCGGCAAAATAAATTTTAAAATTTATTGATTATATGACATACCGGTTCGATTAACAAATGGTCAGTAAATAACACGCGCTTCAATTCACCTTATAATTGTTTTGAGGAGCGGCGAGCAAAATGTTAATTCAAAGGCAGATTTCCGAGAAGGTTGATCGGCTCCGATATCCAGGACCCACAGGGTCGGTCGCTCGCCAGCTCAGCGTGTCAAACCGAAATAGCGGAACTAAATTAATGCATTAAAAATCCAAGAAGTTGTAACCAATTAATATTACAAGATTACAATTATGTTTACACGAACATGTATCAAACTTTTGACACTTTTAGGGTTTAGAGTCATTAATAATAAGAGCGGCCAATTAAAGTAATGCGGTCTTAAAGCGATGACTACTCGAATTAAATAAATAAATAGTAAAAAACATTTTTAAAAATTAACTTTTATTAAAGTGCTTGAATGTGTACACAAAAGGTCGTGTCTGTGCTATTGACTGTTGAAGAGGTCCTTCGTCTGGAGCCATTCCTGGGCGTAAAATCAGGTCATGCTTACCATAAAAATGCACTGTCATCGAAACTGAACCGACGTGTCAAATTTCAACTCAGCAGGATAAGAGGAAGTGGTTATTATTAATGCAATAAAATTCTTATTGTTAGTAAACAATAAAAAAAAACTGATCAATCAAAACGTTGCAGTTGAGGCAGAAACATACTCTTTGCAACTTCAGTATAAACCATGCCTTGAGATCGTGTCCAACGGTCGCGGGTTCGAATTAGCACATTACCGTCATACCATTTTTAACGGTTCATTACTTGATTACTCCTTATTTTCTATGATTTCATACAATCATACAAGTACAACGTGTTATGATCGACCAATTCCGTCTCCAAGCCGAAATAATTTTTTGAATTCTAAATTTAAAGCCTATATTAGTAGTATTATCCTTATTACCTGACTCAAGCACAAGCAATTCAGCTCAGTTGAGTTGCCCAATATAATTTTTTAAAATAATGCGCGTGTTTTCAAATTTTACAATGTATTCTTTATTTGCAATCGATGCGTAAACATCTTCTTCCTAGAATCTTGGTTCATTTTAGATAAACGATTGAAAACTGTCTTTATTTAACTTTCAGAATTTAATTGAAAAAACCTAATTCTGCAAAACTTTAGCAATATAAAACTCGCAGGCATGGCAAATCCTGAGAATTTACCAGTTTTTTCAATTTATTTATTTTTACGAAAACAATATATTTAATTTTCCCTTTATATCGTGTACTGTTGATGTAATCATTCATTTAAATGTGGATTTTCAGCTGATAATTTTTAAACTTAAAATAAAAACAGCAACTAGAGGCCGACTGTGGATCATTTACATTTATAAAATATTCAAATTCATACATATATAAAATGTGCGCTACCTACTAAACTTTATACAAAAAATATACAGGCTGTCCCAAGACCAATCCCACAAACTTTAGGGGGTGTTTAAGTTCCCTATTAAGAGTAAGAAATTATGTAACAAAATGCGAAAAATTTTCATCACCAAATTTATTATTTTTGTAATAAAATTGGTGTAAATCGATCTTATCAATCGATAAATCAATATTATCTATCGACCAATAGCATTCCTCTTACAACCCCAGAGAAGGGGAAAGGAGTTACCCCTTCTTCTTATATATCCATTGACACTCTTGATGGCAGACGAACAAGAAATAACAAACTGTCTGGACGAATGATGAACTGCCTCCTTTGGAACATTTTGTAGCGGTCTTCAACGCACTTCAACTACTTATTGTAATAAATAGAGTTTTTTATAATTGCTACATACTATTGTACAATTAATAATAAAATATAGGATTCATTAAAAGTTTTTTGTTTTAGTGATATTGTGCGAGAGAGATAAAAGAGACTGTATGTAGTACGTAGGTATGTTCATCCTGTATGTAGTTTATCCTCCGTCTCTCTCTATGTTAGGGTTGCCATACGTCCCGGTACACCGGGACATGTCACCGGTTTAGAGCCTCGGTCCCGGTTGTCCCGTTTGACCTACCATGTGTCCCGGTAATCATGGTTTTATATTATTGCTAGAATTATGCGAATAATTCGTGCGACGACGTTAGATTACGTTGGCTGGCGGTGAAAGTGTGGGGTCAAGAGATGTACTGACATTTTACAAATATTTTTTCATATTTACAGTACGGAATGAAAGACTGAAATACCTTTGTGAGGGAGCTGATCAAAAACTAGGTAATTAACCGTCTTTGTTGCCGGCCATTGAACGTATTCTGAAAATGTGGGAACCATTGAAAGATTTCCTTTTTTCACAAACCAGATTGCGGAACTATAACTCCCCTATATTGATATCAGTCCCGGTCGGAGCCAAACCATTTATGGCAACCCTACTCTATGTAGACAAGGTTCGGGACCACGTTGGCGACAGAAGGTAGGTAGATATTTTCTCGCTTCGTTCCTAAAATTCCTAAAATTCGTCTTAGCCGGTCCCAAGATGGCGTCGCATTGTGCGCGCGCGCGTCGCGATCGCTTTGAGGCGCGCCGACGCGATACTTTTCACGCCCGCGCAGTCGCAGAGCGCTTTGCTTTTATTGTACAAGCCTCCAGACATTTCAAAGAACTTGTTGAGCGCTCGCTCGGCTAAACATCTACCTACCAAAATGCACATATTTGGATATGTGTTGGTACTCGTATATTTTTAGTATCTATGAATACATTATAGACTGTCCCCAAAACCATTTCCGATAAAAACAACAGCTGCGATTTCTAGGCTACCGAGAAAAAAAAAAAACTTTGCATCCCGATAAATTGACTCTGAATAAATCGCAATTTAAAGTGTTCAGCAACGATCTTTTGTGTAAAAATTAACTGTCTAAATTCGTGTAGTAGATATGTATATATATTGATATAAAATGGTTTTGTTATTTTTGTTATTAACTTTAATACTTTTTATTAGTAGAAACCTATTTTTAGTTTTACATAGTTTTTTATCGATCCATCAAATGTATTTTTTTTTTATTTTATATGTACTGTGTAAAATTGTTGGTTTCTCCAATAAAGATAAATAAAAAAAATAAAATAATACACAAAAAAGGCTCCAAAAACGATATTGAAAACTATAGGCCTTTTTCTATTCTCTCAGTTTTAAGTAAACAATTTGGAAAAATAGTAGTTCTACAGATAAAGTAGTAGTTTAAGTAAGAAGTTCAGGTTCGACTGCTAGATGGCGTTGTCTATTAATATGTCGCCCGCTACCAGTCGTAGTTTCTGTAAACATACATTTAAAATAATAAAACTCTGCGATGCTTTAATTTAAAGGTTTGATTAATTTTTCATATGCAAGATCACAAAAATAATTAATATACAGTCTGTTCCGAGATCATTCGCGAAGACTAAAGAGGGTAATTAGGTCAAAAAATGCCATAATAATTTATCTCAAATTTCATTATTTTTAATAAAGCAGTGGTGTGAATTGCCTTTAGCGTCGCGACACGCGATCGATATTCATAGCCTTGACACTAACGATCGATCAGCCGGTGACGTATGACTAAAACATTTGGTATGTTGTCTTTACAAATCATATTTGAAATCGCGGGGCCAATTGAGTGCCCTGAATTTTTACATTGCGGGGTGTACAGCCACTGCCTGTATGTTTATGCATATTTTTGGACCCTATTAAGTGATAGTCCCTGTGGGTATAGGGACTAGGGAAAGTATATGAATTGCCTGGTGGCAATCAGTAAAATATAATAAAAGAATATGATGGTGTCATACAACACTAATGCAGGTGTGCATCTTTAAAGCTCGCCTAACCCCGCGTATCGGCCGTTTCCCCGCTGGCCTCCCTTGATTTCCCCTCAAATGCCCTGCTGCGGTTAAAATGGAATTTTGGCCAGGGTACTACTGACTCTTAAGGCACGTCTAGAATACTTACAAACTACACCATTCGGTATGGTAATATTCCACAGGTTTTACGCCTGGAATATTTTCCTCGGGGATCTCGCGCCCGCGTTCTTGTCGACTTTTTTAAATCGCTTTTCGTTAGTTCGTCAGGCCTGTAGACCGGGCGCTAATAGAAGACGCTTTATTTTATTTTTATTTATTTCGTATTGTTTCGTTGACAATATATTTTATTTATACTATGGTAACCACGCCCTCTAATAGCGTAGTTATGCGTGTCAAATTAAGGCGAAGCAAAACGATTCATTTGGACCTGCCATACTCAACCTGTGGCCCGCGGGCCGCCTAGCTTTTTTGTATGGCCCCAAACACATTTATTATCAGGGACATGATTTACAATATCTGGCATTCTGTATTTCGTATATCTTGAGATTAATTTTGACTTTGACGTAGAAATAGTGACACCCAAAGAGGATTGTCGTTTCATATTTTTTTCGTCATACCAGTATAGTGTTGCGGCCCGCGAGTCTTTACAAATATATGTATGTGGCCCGAAGACAAAAAAGGTTGAGTATCGTTGATTTAGACCAACCATACTCAACCTGCGGCCCGTCTAGCTTTTTTGTGCGGCCCTAAACACATTTATTATCAGGGACATGATTTACAAAATCTAGCATTCTATATTGCATATTATATATATATGAGATTTTGTACCTTAAATTTTATGTATAAAATTGAAAGTGATTGGTGTAAAATTACGGCAGTTAACATATCCACAAGAAAGTGATATATGTAGATGTATATATTTTAAACTGAGGGTGTTTTTGGATTCTAATAGTAATATAACATTAAGGCAATAAATAAATATGTATATATATATATATGTACATATGTACATACTAGAGCACCTCCAAATAAAATATTGGATGCCTCGAATTTTTATCACTTCTATACAGACATTACGTGTAGTGAAGTGATTATAATCCGATATGCCTGAACCTCTTTTCTATAGCTAAATATAGTTATGACCTTTATATTTAAAAAAAAAAAGGAATTATGTGTGTACTTTGTGCGTACTGTAAATTGTACTATGGATAAATAAATAAAATAAAATAAAGGACGTGAAACGCGAAGATATATCGACATTTTCCAGAAATTATGACACGGAACCCATCGCAACAGGTAGCTTTCGAATTTCAAGGTCAATTGTGAATATGTTTCGCCTTAAGCGTTTATTCTTATTAATAGTATTTATAAGGCTATGAATATTTCTTTTAATAATTGCCAATAGCGCCCCGTCTGATGGGTTGCTAAGCGGGCTCGATTCGTTCTGTGATGGGAGCGAGCGTGCTCTTATAAGCGCCCGTCTGGGTTGAGATTAAAATTACAGGCAAATTAATTGTTACCTGGCGCCGGTGCTACCGTCTTCACGTCAGTCGCCCGACGCCCGCGGCACAGACCCTCAGACCAGCTCGAATTATATGCATTTAGCTTCATAACCATCGCCCGCGCGGCCGACGTTTACCTTACCTTCGTTTTAGGTATTAGATTATAATCATATTTATTGGCATGAAAGTTGAATCCGATAGGTTTGGGGGCCAGCCATACAATTCCTCCTACCCGACGAGTTATTCCTTTATCAAGATGAGATGAGTCTTAAGGCGAAGCATTTTGACAGGCGATCTTGAAATGCAGTGCTTTATTTTTATAGGGCGTCAGGTTTTGTTCTTTGCGCGGTCAGAAAGGTTTTGTTTTTGGGTTGGATTGGTTTTTATTTAATTACAGCTTCATTATATAAAAATTTAAAAAATTGTCTTTCCTATGTCGAAGACATAAGAACGAGGTATCTAAATATATATTTTTTATTATTAAATATCCAATGGTTACCAAATGCCAACCATTAAAAAACGGGTCTAAATGAGTCGAAATTAATGTTTATCCTTTGACTTCGCCTTAAGGGGCTCTTTCCGGTGGCACTGTTATCTGTCCTGCGCGTGCTGTCAAATAGTCCTCTCTCATCTAACGCTGTTGGTTAATTATGAAAAACAGAATCAATGTATGTCTAAAAACATACTTGAATCTGCATCTTTATAAAATAAATAAGATGTTTGATAAAAATGATACGAAGCTAAATTTGGTTGACGAAATTTTAGTCGTGTCTGTTAGAAGATAAGGATTTTTTTCCATTTTCCAAAGCAAGCAAGAAGATTAGGCACGTCGTGACACACTCGATGATCAGATAGTGGTTATATGCTCACAATAATAATTGGCAATTGAGTCGCGCTCGATTTAAGCCCCATTAAAAATTATTAATAGCTAATCTAATTTCCAGGAAGTTATCAGGTCGAGTCCGAGAGAACGAACACTATTTTGATCTCGTTAAAAGATTTTATTGTAGGATCTAGAAATTATCGATCACTCTGCCAATCAGTGTTATGCGCCATTAGCAGTAACGAAACTGCAAGGCTCTGGTTAACGATCGACGCTCGAAGACTCAACTGTACGCGCCAACCCTCTTAGGTGGGTTTAATTAGAAAATCTACCTATAGCAATGGGTACCATGTTATGACTTCCCGAAAATTTCGACACATCTTTGCGTTTCACAACCCCTAGAACCCAAAACCATCCTCAGTTTATAGTATATCTACATAATACGAGGTGTGATCAAAAAGTAAGGTGACTTTTCAAATTTCTTTGATTATCATGGCGTAATCAGGAGTTTTTACCACAAGGTCGTACATTTAATAAGGAGTATTACCTTGAGGTTATGCGCCGTTTGGGTGGAGCGACACGAAAAAACGCCCAGAATTGTGGAAAATCAGTCATGGTTATTGCACCAGGATAATAATGCGCCAGCAGCTCACACGTCATTGCTTGTTCGTAATTTCTTGGCCAAGAACAACACCGTAATCACCGGATTTAGCCCCCTGAGATTTTTTCCTGTTCCCGAAACTCAAGAAACCCATGAAGGGATTGAGGACATAAAGACCGCATCGCTGGATGAGCTGAAGGTTATACCATAAAGTGCTCATCAGAAGTGCTTTGAGGACTGGAAAAAGCGTTGGCACAAGTGTATTGTATCTGAGGGGGGTTACTTTGAAGGGGACAAAATAAATATTGATGAACAAATAAATATTTTTTGATAAAAATAAAAAGTCACCTTACTTTTTGATCACATCTCGTATATCACTTTCTTGTGGATACGATTACTGCCGTAAGTTTACAACACCATCACCAATTTGATACGTAAACATAAAATTTAAGGGCACAAAATCTCGGTCATGTTAATTGTTAATAGGCAAAATCAGACCGCAGGAGTTTTTTCGAAAAAATGCCGAATAAAACAATTGAATCAGTTTTGTTTAGTTAAAACCAGTTTGTGCTAAAAAAGTATATCAGTAAATTAAGTTACAGTGTGTTAATTATGGTCTATAAATCATTAGTAGAGTCAATAATAAATTATGGTCTTTTGGGATATGGTTACACATACCAAACCTACCTCGATAAAATTCAGAATTTATAAAGTAGAATCCTTAAATTAATAGTTCCGAGATGAAGTCGCTCAAAATACAAAAACGATGACCTTGATTTATTTAGATATTGCAATGTTTTGACGGTTTCGTAACTTTTTAAGTATAAATTAATCTTAACTTTTTTTGATTGTGACAATTTAAGATTCAATTCTCGCACGCATATGATACCCGACAAGTGCAAAACGAAACATATTTGTTAAACAAATATAAAAACGTTTATGCTTTGCGTCTTCTTTCTACCTTGATACCAAAAATTTTCAATGCTTTACCTAAGGCTATCAAGAGTGCCAAGCTTAATAAAAAAACCAAATTAGAGCTGAAAAAGCATAATTATTAATTTAATTGTGTATAATTTTTCATTTAAGTTTATTATGTATGTACAATTAGTAGTTTTAAGGATTTAAGGAGTAAGCCGCTTTAAGAAAAACATAATTCACATTTGAGTTTCTGCCAGATGAGCCCGTCAGGCTCTGGCAGGACAAGATGTATATTTTTCTTTGTAATGTTATCTGGGGAAAAATAAACGTCACTTATGGTGGCATTGAAACAAAAACAAACAGTAAATATCCGAATTTGAAATATATTAATTAGATTATTATAAACATTTTTTTATGATTGTACAAAATAACCCCGCGCGAAGCCGGGATGGGTAGCTGGTGGTATTGTATTTATTGGAAGCATGTACCACTTCTTTTAATAAATAAATAATTCGTGCCCCTACGTGCTTCCGTTGCAATATTTTGCAGCCCTATTGAAATTGCAAAACAATTAGGTACAGGTTATGTTATGTATGTTAGTGGATGTGGGGGGGTTGCCCCCCGTGTACCGCGTCCTTTCCAGAATTATTGTACACTCATATACGCACATTGTACACTTATAGTTCGCCCTCTAGTCTAGGGTTGCCATAAATGGTTTGGCTCCGACCGGGACTGATAACAATATAGGAGGAGGGGGGGGGGGGACCAGCTTGCAGTGGTCTGTTAAGGCTCTGTTTAAGATCCTTAGTAGAGAACCCTATTATGAGTTCTTTGTCCGGGTAGTTCACGCCAGTATTTCTGGCTTTGTTTCCAAGCCCAGATTTTTAGCAGTCTGCTGGTAGTGCTTTTAACTATACCACAGGCCGCTTCTGGGCCTATCATAGTCATGCTAGCACCTTTCTTGGCCAGTTCGTCTGCTTTCTCGTTGCCGTCAATGCCTGAGTGGCCTGGTACCCACATAAGTATGACCCTCTTGTGTGTTGCAAGGGTATTAAGCATTAGGTGCATGCAATGTTTACTAAATATTGTCACGATGAAACGGCCAGGACTTTTCTATACTTTCGAATGTTGAAAATAGTACAGCTTTTGACGGGATATCCGATTTGCAGGGGCTTTTAAGATAAAAGAAAACAAAATCGAGAAGAGGGTTGAAAATTGATTAGATAGGCGCATTCCGTTTAATTATAATTGTAAATATTTTTAAGTCTGAACAGAAAAGTTATCGAACTGATCTCTTGTCTTTTAATGTGTTTAACTAGTTAACCATACCTCGTGAATCTAATATACCGGCACCCAATTCGGGTACATCTGCCAAGCGACGGAAGAAAGTATCAAAATCTCCAAATTAAGTTATTTTTAAATGTGTAGGAAAAAAAATGTAATGAAATTCCTATGTATTAAATTACTCATGGAAAATCCATAAATAAATAAAGAGTGTAGTATTTGAGTGCGGGCTGAGCGTTGTAGGAACGCAATAGAGAGAGGGACTTTGCGAGCGGTGTTGCAACATTTAAAAAATGATTTTCTTTTAAATATAAATAAAATAATAGAAATGTAGCTACACATATGTACCTGTGACTGCAATCAAGCAAAAAGATTATGAGAGTATCGTAAGATTGGGAAAGGCGAACGATAAATAATCGATAGCGTAATCGAGATAGTGTAATCGAGCACTATCGGCTCTAGAGGCTATATAACTCGTATTTACTGTGCTACAGATAATCGGATTACTTTCAATGTACTTGCAAAAGAGTCAATTTCAAAAGGAGTAAATAAGACGAATAACCGCGTTATTTTTTACTAAAAAAAAACAAAAATATATCTTTATTAATTAGAACATGAAAGGAAATATTTTACAATACAATAGGAATAATATAATTACCCTTGATGGTTACTCAACTAGACTTTAATCTGTTCTAGAGTGACCATCTATGTTTCCGTAAATCATATGAAGTACTTTGTTATAGCATAAATACGGGGTGAACTTAAAGTATCCTTTTAAGGGGTCATTCTGGGCTTGATTCTGCACAACTTTCGTTCAACAAGTTTTCATAAAGATAACAAAAAAAAAATGCATACTCTATTGACCGTTTGTTCTTCTAACCTACCACTATATTTGCGCCCGGGAAACTAACCGCCGCGAAGTTAGTCGGTTAATGGGTAGCGACGACGCGCGGTCTGATATTTTATTAGGTGACCATACATTAAAATGTTTTAGGACTCTTCCTTATTTATTTATTTATCTTTATTGGAGAAACTGACAATTTTACACAGTACATACAAAAAAATACATTTGATAAATCGATAAAAAACTATGTAAAACTAAAAATAGGTTTCTACTAACAAAAAGTATTAAAGTTAATAACAAAAATAACAAAACCATTTTATATCTATATATATACATATCTACTACACGAATTTAGAACAGCTAATTTTACACAAAAGATCGTTGCTGAACACTTTTAAGTTGCGATTTATTCAGAGTCAATTTATCGAAGCAGTTAACAGTTTCATTAAAATAACTTTGCAACCGTGGTATCGGCGAATTAGAATTAGTGGTATGGCTTATGCCATTTTAAACAATCTGTCAAAATATCAGTCAATGTAGTTCTCTTGATTTTTTCCCTGTGACTGTACAAGTAAAAGTTTTTCGTTTTTATGCTTTTTTAAGTTTTTTTTTTAAATTTAATCACTTCAAAGAATAATATAAGAGACACCGGTTTATATTTGCAGTATGGTTGAACACGAGACGAGTAAAATATGTCGTTAAACGCGTTCCTATAGCTACCTACGTAACGTAACGGCAACATAACTATGTGTATAGAAAATGTTGAGCATGAATTTAACCCTATCTTTCCTAAGTGTGTATAAACTCTTTTAATAAATTACTTAACTATTAATACATAAAATACAACGTCCGGCGAAGAAACCATTGGTGTACTTATTTTTTAGGCCAAAACTTTCATACCCACGAGTAGGTATAAAATGTGATAACCTATTGTTATTTTCATTCTAACAAAGGAAGCCTTATCCTGTCCTTTCATATTATTCAGGTGCATATTTCTTTGTTTGCGATGAATAGTCAGGAGTTAAGGGCTGGGCTCGCTCACTCGATGAAAGGTTCCTATCGAGACGGCCTTTAATTTTAGGCCGGAGGACGGGGCTTTGAATTTCCCAGGGAATTTCGTCTGGTAGTTCGTCGATTAAAATAGGTAGTTTGTAAAAAAAATACTTTTATTTTTTGTGATTTTTCGCTACTCGCTTTCGAGAGTCGCCATCTATCTGGTACTCTTTGCGCGGTCAGTAAACAACTGTAGGTTTTTATTTAATTACAGCTTCATAATATATAAAATAAAAAAACATTATTTTATGTTTTACATCCTTCATTTACCTTAGAATTACTATTTTTCCTAAGGTTTTAATGTATTTTATAAAAGAGCAATACAACTAAAAAAGAACTAATAGCAGTTTATCATTTGTTAAATTTCTCAGAAACCGGATTGAATTTTAAAAACCTGCCTTTACCATATTGAAGATATAAGATCAAGGTTAAATACCAGAAATACATAGAAAAAAAGGGTTTAAATATTTATCCTTTGGCTTCGTCATGTGTGCCGAAGGTCTCACAACCACTGGAACAGAAAAATACTCGAATGAAGGCCTCGAACAGGAAAACCACCAGCCTTCTGGACGGTCGAGAGAAGCAGCTGCATGCAGATAGCAGAAGATGGGGAGAAATGGCGCACATCAGGAGAGGCCACGCCCAACATTCGATAGACACCGGCTGTTAATTATGATCATTTTCAAACGATTTACGCTGAATAGAGTGTATTGTATAATCTCGAACGACGCTCTATAAAACAGTAATAACTCCAATGGAATCCATCCATCGGTTCCAGCGATTAGCCAGCGCAAATAACGCCTATCGAGTAGTTTATTATATTACGCAGATAAGAGATGAGGGGAGCTATAACATGTACCTAACCTACTCGTAATAACTTACAGTTGATTGCACAAAAGAATGCACATAGCCATTTTTAATTTCTACCTTGAAACGCCGATTAGTCGTAAATACGACTTATGCTTTATTGCTTTATTGACATGAGGACAGCGGTCGGCTATGGGTAACGTGTCCATACATTTTGAGGTCCAAAACGGGACATAATAACGAAACCCCTTATTCCTATTCTCTATGCGTTTCCTTCAAAATATTATTTGTCTAGTTATTATATACGCTGTGTGTTCAAAGTGACTTTTTATTTTTATCAAAAAATATTTATTTATTCATCAATATTTATGTTGTCCCCTTCAAAGTAACTCCCCTCAGATACAATACACTTATGCCAACGGTTTTTCCAATCCTCAAAGCACTTCTCATAAGCACTTTTCGGTATAGCCTTGAGCTCTTCCAGCGAAGCGGTCTTTATGTCATCAATCGTTGCAAAACGCCATTCTTTCATGGGTTTCTTGAGTTTCGGGAACAGGAAAAAGTCACATGGGGCCAAATCCGGTGAATATGGTGGCTGAGGCATGATTGTGGTGTTGTTTTTGGCCAAAAAATCGATACTCATGCGACGGCTCTTTTGGTCAAAATTTAGCAATTTCGGAACAAACTTCGCTGACACACGTCTCATGCCCAAAACGTTAGAAACGTTCATGGCACGAGCCAAGCGATATACCGACATCCTCAGCAACTTCTCTGATAGTGATTCGACGATTTTCCAAAACAATATTCTTCACTGCTTGAACGTTTTCATCAGTTGTTGACGTGCTTGGGCGTCCAGAGCGAGGCTCGTATTGGCTTCTTCCCGGCCATCTTGGAAGAGTTTGTACCACTTGTAAACATTTTTTTTACTCAGAACAGTTTCACCGTATGCCACTGTCAACATTTCAAGTGTTACGGAGCACTTAATTTTATTTTTTACACAAAATTTGATGCAAATCCTTTGATAGCAAAAAATCGCCGAGCACGCAAAACACTTATAACCTTTACGACTCTCACAACCAAACAAAAAATGCCATTCGCTTGAAATTTGGTACAGATGTTCGGGAAGAGTGTACCAACATATCAAAACAAAAAAAAACGTTAATCGAAAATACGTTGCCCGCGAATTTTAAAAAGTCACCTTACTTTTTGAACACACCTCGTATATTTCATCAATTTCATTATGCAATTTGTAATCTGAGTTGTTTTCGTAAATCTACCAGTCCTTGCTAGGGCCAAATTAATGAATCGCATATCACAAAACAGGTCATTTTTCTTAAAAACGGGATATTTTAGCGTCCCCGGGTAATCGGGAAAACGGGACACAATAACTGAAAAATACTGCAGGTGCACTAATTTTTACATATTTCACATTCCCATTATTTTTATTTCTTGTTAAAATATCATCCTTTTTTTATACGCAGTGTTCCAAGACCATTCCAGATAAAACATTCAGATTATCGGCCCTGCGTTCTCTGTAGCGCGGTGAATAATCTGTTAATCTTTGAATTATACTTGTCGGTCATATGTTGTGTAAATTTAATAAATTTCGCTGTATATAATTATTTTAATGAATAAATAAATAAATCTGTCCGCTTTTTTTATCATTTATTTATTATTTTTTTATTGAGAAAACCTGTTGGCCGATGAGTACAAGTTTTTAACCTTCCTAACTAGGTAAGAGTTACCTGTTCTAAGGAAGATTATTTAGACCAGAACCGTCAGTCATCTGTTATTAGTTCGGCTGGTGTGCAGTTTCGGTGCACAATTACTGCGTGCGTTTTAGTGTCATATTATTTTGAGATGACTCACTTTCCATCCCACCGGGGAACATTATCCTTGTTTTGGTTGGTTTCATATTCAGATGGTTACCTAAGCTTCGTGCCCTCGGCAAGAATTGAGTGACTTCTCGCAGGGTGAACCGATGACAATTTACAAACGACAATCTCTTGCACCCTATGCCGAGGTAGCCTCAAGTGAATTTAGTTTAATGCCGAAAAAATACATTTTTAACTCCACCTTCAGTGTAAAATATTGTTAAATATTATGAAACTATCCTATTAGAAGAAATATACAGTGTGTTCCGAGACCATTCCGGAAGACTATGTGTTCATGTTCCCAATTCCACAATAATCTTCCGGAGTTTATAAAGGAAATAGGTAACCTGAAGATTTTTTCGAAAAAATTAACATATGGCTGATAAATAAAGGAAGACAAGAATCTGCTGATTTGTTAAACATTTTGTTTTAATATCTTATTGACCATCTTTATTATTCGAAGAGATAAGAAAATCGGTAATAAAAAAAAAATCGGGAAAAAACATAGTAAAAATTATTTAGATTTAGTTAAATTAAGTTAAATTTGTTTGTAAATCACATGAGTTACGTTAACTAATTTTTAAGTATTGTAAGTATGTTTAAGTATCCATATTGTATATTTATGATGGTATTGGTGCCGAACGCTCTGCGATTCTAACCAACACCACCGAAGAGCCAGCGAGCGATTCGCGAGTGGGTTTGTGACTAGAGTAGGGTTGCCATACGTCCCGGTACACCGGGACATGTCACCGGTTTAGAGCCTCGGTCCCGGTTGTCCCGTTTGACCCACCATATGTCCCGGTAAACGGGTAATCATGGTTTTATATTATTGCTAAAATTATGCGAATAATTCGTGAGACGACGTTAGATCACGTTGGCTGGCGGTGAAAGTGTGGGGTCAAGGGATGTACTGACATTTTTCAAATATTTTTTCATATTTACAGTACGGAATGAAAGACTGAAATACCTTTGTGAGGGAGGTGATCAAAAACTAGGCGGTTAACCGTCTTTGTTGCCGGCCATTGAACGTATTCTGAAAATGTGGGAACCATTGAAAGATTTCCTTTTTTCACAAACCAGATTGCGGAACTATAACTCCTCCTATAACTCCCCTATATTTCCTCCTATATTGATATCAGTCCCGGTCGGAGCCAAACCATTTATGGCAACCCTAGACTAGAGCCACAGATGTGAATCTCCGAATTTTAAATATTTCACCCCTCAGCCTTTGGCCGTGACAAAGGGAACTCATGAATAGCGAGTGAGGCCGCGGCCACATCCCCCCGCTCGCCGCTCCGCGATGCAGAGACAACACAATGGTCGGCATGGCGGCGGACGGATTTATGCGCGCGACGCGTTTGACTCGTGTTTTTTATCCTCCGAGGCACGTCGCGATCTTTCCAACGCGGCGACAGCGCGGGTAGGCTTTCTTATTTCGCGACTGTTAAGGAGCGGTTTCACGTGCACGCGGCACCGACAATTCATGTTATGCGACTTTTAAACTAGGGCGCCGCTTTGCTTCGCTGCGGCATATTTTTTTATAACTCTTTGCGCAATCAAATGTATTTGTTTTTTGGTATCTATGCACAGAAGACATTGTCATGGTCATTTTAAAAAAATAATTATCAAAATCGGTCTTGTAGTTCTAGAGCTGTCATACTCAACCTGTGGCCCGCGGGCCGCATGCGGCCCGCTTAGCTTCTTTGTGTGGCCCCAAACTCATTTACTTTCAGGGACATGATTTACAAAATCTGGCATTCTGTATTTCGTATATCTTGAGATTAATTTTGACTTTGACGTACAAAAAGTGACACCCTAAAAGGATTGTCGTTGTCGTGTCTATATCAGATCTGGTATAGGAGTGATGCTATTGCGCAAGCGAGATTTATTCTCAAAAAACAAACATTTCAATGCTTTACCTAAGGCTATCAAAAGTGCCAAGCTTAATGAAAAAACCAAATTAGATCTGAAAAAGTTTGTAGCGCTGAGTGATCGAGTGGGTAATTAAATAATTAAATTATTATTTATTCACATAATTATTAATTAAATTGTGTATAATTTTCACTTAAGTTTTGGTTAAGTTAAGTTCACTGGCAGACAAGATATATTATTTTCTGTGTAATGTTATCTGATGAAAAATAAACGTCACTTATGGTGGCATTGAACTTGAATTTGTGTGAACATTGAATGTGTGACAGTGTTGTGGCTTTATTTCAAGTAAACATTGCGCGGCGGATACAAAAGTATTTTTTGTTGTCTTATAAAATATTGTTTTGTTATAAATCAATTACCCATAATGACGGGATTACCCATAATGGGGGGGTTTCATATTTTTTTCGTCATACGAGTATAGTGTTGCGGCCCGAAGACAAAAAAGGTTGAGTATATTGGACTTAGATAAACAATGTTTATGTATTTTTTTATGTGTAGCAAATGGGAAAATGCTTAGATGCTTCTTCCGTATCGTAAAACCGTACCTTGGCGGTGACAATGTCCATGACACCTCCGGCAACTGGCGTTTTTCTCGGTTTCGCCGTGTTGTTACTGTAACGTGTTTATACTGCCCGCGCGTAATTAATTCATTCCTTTTAAAAACGGGGTAACTAACTATATTTAGACAATTAAATTTGGTATAAAGGAAAATCCAATTTTATTCGGTGGTCTGTACGCCTAAAAGCCTCCCTAGAAGTTAGATGATGTATCAAATCCAGAAAAAGTCGACGATTAAGTATTTTCCACAGGAAAGGTCAACGACCTTTTATACAGGTGCTTCATAAGTTGAGGATCAAACTAAAACGGGAAGTAGGGGACCCCATGATCAACATGGATTATTACATTTTGGACGATTTAAGCCCCCCCCCTCATAAAATAGCTGATTTATATCGCCATACTATAATAGGTTTGTAAAATAGATTTTTATTTTATATTTAAAAAAAAAATGTAATTAAATTTATTATTGTAGTCGCAATGACAGGCCCACCCTAGGCACTCCCAATGTAAGCGAAAACCCCAAAAATGGGACCTTCTTTGTGCCCCTCCCCCCATCACCCTCCCCTCCTAGACGTCAGGACGTATAGTATATTCACTCTCTAAGCACGCTGAACAAGTTTCTGAAGGAATAGCTTAGGTTCCTGCTCCCGCACACTACACCCCCATTTCGGGTCATTCGTTGACTGAACTATTTAATACATATGCAGTTGATGACAAATTTTTGGTTGCCAGATGTCCTGTTGATTTTATTCTTATTTATTTATTTTAATTGGCAAATAAACAGTTAGTATACACATAGAAAAACAAATAATAAGTATTAGGTGTGTGAGTATTTCTGTACAAACATATAGTAAACACGGAATCGTTTATCCTGGATGTTTCGGTGCGAGTGCGGCATACTTTATCCATACACATACTATAGTAAACGAACTTAAGTATAGCCATTACACATTGTATAAACGCGTTTGCGCCGGTGCGTTTAGCGCGCTTTAGCTGAAATGTCGAACCGTGTAATTTAGTCGAACGGCGCGATCGCAACACGCCCACATTAGCGGCCTTCTCGCCTCCGCCGGGCCGGAGTGAGCGAGAGAGAACGCGGACGGGGGTGACGTTTAGGGAGATGGTCACGGGACAGATAATTTATTTATTTATTGTTTATTCGGAAAACCAACAGTATAATATATGAAAAAATGGTACATACAATTGTTTGTAAAATTAACCGATGACAGGTTTTCGCAAAAGTACAGAGATACATGTAAAGATTAAAATTAAATTAAATTACACTCGCACTAGCACCCTAAATACATTTTAATTTTGAAACAATATTTTGAAATAATGGTATGTTTTAAAAATAGTCAGAGGCCAAAGAAAAGAAACTAAAAATGATGTCCAAAGATTACTATTTTATTATTTTTTTTGTTTTGCAAATTTAGTCTGTTTTTGCATTTAAGGTTTGCATAATAAATAATATTGAAGTTTTCTGGGCAGCGAATGAAACGAATGCAAGACACGTTCCTCGGATGACAACTTTGGTTTTCTTCTTATCTAAATAAATAGGTGTTAAGTAAACCTTAATATTCTAATGCATATACTATTATTACGCTGTATGCTTACCTGCCAATAAATAAATAAATAATGGTAAAGGCGATCGGTTTTAAATTATCATGTCCTCAGGCAGCGATGCGCGTTCGCGAATATAAGTATGTAGGTGTTATATTATTTAACATGTTAAGTTATTTAATTAATTACGTAAC
The DNA here is from genome assembly GCA_020383195.1 of Neomicropteryx cornuta. NCBI lineage: Eukaryota > Metazoa > Arthropoda > Insecta > Lepidoptera > Micropterigidae > Neomicropteryx > Neomicropteryx cornuta. The sequence goes on from JAHKQU010000030.1 coordinate 2,826,672, forward strand.
GTTGTCAATTTAGTGGCGTTCAAAAGGCTTATAAAAAATGAAATGTTAATGTGAAATTTCCCTTTTCCCTTTCCTCTACCCCCCCCTTCTCATTTCTTCATCTTTTATTTCTTAGGTTAAGCACTAATTGTATACTCGCTCGGTGGAAATATTTAATTGGTTTTATTTTATACTTATAAGTTGGTACCATTGTATTCATTCTTTTTATTTATTTGTTTTTTTTATATGATTATACTCGTATATGTACTGCCTGTTTATAATTTTTCGAGTGTAACTGTTTATTTCCCTAATAAAGATAAATTAAACCCCATTTAAAAATGATGACCCCATTTTTGATAATATTGAAAAATTTAGAAAGATATTATTATTTTTTTGATAAAGCGTAGGATATTATGAAGACACATAGCAAAATAATTATAAAGGTACTAAAAAGGTCCTGTACTTGAGAGCGCAAGATGTCGGTTTAAACCCACCGTTGAGTTATGAAAAATGCATTTTTAACTCTATTTAGTATAAAATAATGGATATATGATTCAGATATATATGATTTTATGAATGACTTATGTATGAAGTTTATGATTATAAAAATAATAAAAATGTAAAAATTAAATACGATTACTTATTCCCATATATAATATTAAAAAAAAAATCTAAGCATCTAATAATATTAATAATAAGTTTCATACCATAACTTAATCATGACTTCCAAAGATAATACGTAGCACCGAGCATAACTTGTGATTGTAATCACAAATAATTAACATTTTCTCTAAACACACACAAATACAAACTCACACCCAAGTCATCTGTTATGAATAAAAATCTGTCCTCCTTTGGATCTGTCCTCTCCACTGTTAACTCAAGTATTCGCTTGGATTTCAAATTATCAGTTTTAAATTAAATTTTCGCTTAAATACTGTACTTTTGCAGAATAAAATCAAATAAATTCAATCGTAAACTTCAGGACCTTGCTACCGTAAATTTTGTCATGTAATTAAACTTATCGATTGTTACGAGCAGCCATATTATTTTGTGAAAATAATATGGCTCGAGTAATAGAAATATGTGTAGAGAGTAGGTTAGTGAAGTAAGTATAGGCTATAGATCTACGGAAAACATATATAATTATATAAATATAGTGTTTGTCTAATTTTTTTTTCTTTAAATTTGCTTTTAATAGGTTTTTAATTTTTTTGGTTGTTATCTATTTATTGCTTTTGCATTTTATTATATTGTTTTTTTGTTTTTCCTTTTTCTTATTGATGTAACCCTTTTGAAACTTTTGTACTGTAATATAGAATGGTTTTTTTTTCACCCACAGAAAAGGCACCGTCTTTGTGGGTAAATGTAAAGGTGTTTTGTAAAAAATAATAATAAAGATTTTTTAAAGTGTTCCACCTAAACGGGAAAGACGCGTCGCCGCATTTTCCAAGATGGCGGAGGCTGCGTTGGCGCCAACGCGGCGCGTATCAACGAATGCTGACCGAAATCATTACGCGCTCACAATGCACCGAAGATCTTTAACGTGGTGCATTGTAAGTTAAACGAATGGTCAAGTCCACAAGACCCTCGTATTTATTATTTATGCTTGGTAAATGGGGTACAGTTACACATATTATAATTTAAGAGACTGTCTCGCATACACAACCCATGGAATAAAATAGCGTGTAAAAACACAGGTATGCCGGAACCTATACTAAATAAGTTATTTGATATTTATTTTATTTATTTATTTATATTTAAAAAAAAAAGAGATAAAACATGGTTTTGGCTGCCAGAAACTCAATTTGACGACAAGTCTTAGAAACTATACATACTAAATTTACATACATTTTTTAATTAGATAAAACTGAACCAAACAAAAAAAAATTAAGCAACATTTAACACAGAAAAAAAGAATACATGAAAAATAAGACTACTAACTTTACAACATAACATTAACACAAGTATAACACAATCACTATAAAATCATTATATTAATTAATCAATCAGTCACAGCGTGTATAGGTAATCTTTGAGAGAGATTTTATAATGTTTATTGATTTTGGTTACCTCTTTCAAATGCTTTGACATTTTGTTAAATAGGTGTGCTATAATAATTTTTAATGATCTTTCACCGTATGAATTATTGTACTTTTGTATTACCAAAGTTTTATTTTGTTTTTGACGAGTTATGTTCCGGTTCTGAAATAACCGTTGACTCAATTTACAGTTTTTTATGTGATCGATAATAATTTGATAATTAAACATTTGAAAGACATTTAGGACCTTACAATACTGGAATAAACCATTGTCATTATTTTTAAATGTAGCTTTTATATATTTTGGCACAATTACGAATTAAATACGATACAAAATTGTTCCTGTAAAGCGCACTCTTCCGGTCAGCGAAGAAAGTTTGCCTAATTGAAGTTTTAAAAAGTGCGCAAGGTCTTTTTTAGTGCCCGAAAAAAAAACTACAAATTTTTCAGCTTTGTAAGGTAGGGATTTTTTAACCTTCAGCGATAATTTGAAAAATGACAAAACCAACGCGTGAAATTTAGCCCGATGAATTAGCCAATTTTACTGCGATAAAAATGTTAGTATGCGCATTAAGTTTTTTGCTTTTTTGAGTTTTAAGTAAGTAAAAAGTAATTAAACAATTAATTCACGCCGCAATATTAAGGTTTAATTAATAAGGGCATCATAACTAGGCTTCGTTATGATGGCCTCACAGCTAGGCTTGGAAATAAAAAATAAAAAAAATGGTACAATGGAAACCTTATAATAACGAAACGACGGGTGAATTTCACAAAATTTTATTTAAAAAACCTTACCCAGGTTGGCGGATGAACCGGTGTCGAATGAGGACATGTCAACGCTAACTGATTAACCTGTAAAGAAAAAAAAACAACACTGAACTTCGTACGGACAACTTGCAACAATTTATTTAGATAAAGTGTCATGTGGAATTATTTATCCATGCGCAGCATGCATGAAGATAATCCTGAGAGTGTGACTCAGAATAATGATTCAGAAAAACTATCTTAAATATGTCATAAATGCGACGCCAATATTGTCCGAAATCTATATATTAATACGTCAAGGGAAGATTCCTTTGCGCACGGAGGAGAGTGAGATTTGGCATAGTTAAAGTTTATATGGAGGAGTGCAGAAAGCTAAAATTTATCTTTAATATGTGTTACAAATATATTAAATTCGATTAAATAAAACGCTCAAACTACTGTCAGCTGATTGACTAAATGAGTTTTGGGCTGTGAATTTTGTGCGATTTCAAATTTTCCTTTTTCAATAGTCTGTCAATGTCAAGAAGTCTCATTTTACCGTGAAAAAATTAAAACTAACAATGATATGCAAGGTATTGCAAGGAATTAAAGCAAACAACACGCGCTAATGACGGATTTGTACACGCTCCCAGCAGATGCAATAAAACAAAATTAAAAAAATATATAACTATAGAGGTAAACTCACCGTATTATAGAGGTATAAAAACCTCGACAATGCTCAACTTAGAAGTTTACTGAATTACGGTCAATTTACTGTCAAAATTAAAAAAAAAAAAATTATTATGGAACTTTAAGTCGTGTGTTTGATGCTACCCGCTATAAATAAATAATTCATTTACACAATTCTAACAATTAAGGTATTTTGAAAATGTTCACAGGTACGCGACCCACGGCCATCGCCCATACATTTCCGTTGACATTTCCAGCTTAATTAAAACGGACATCTCACACGAACGGCGGCCGACCCTTTGTAGTAACGAGCTCGGAAATTAACCTTTTTCCTCCATCTTTTTTTCAACAGGTCCTCGGTTATACAACCTACCGATAAGTTGGTACCCACCGTGTGAGTTAGAGACAGCTGTTTATTTATGCCGATAGAATTAAGAACCTTAAGGAAATAAGACATTACATAAAAAAAACATATACACGCGGTTTAAAATAAAACCTATTAAATATTTCCACCGAGCGATTATAAAATCAGCGTTAAAATGCAAGATTAATAAACATATAAAATATTGGTCGACATTTTTTTAGTACAAATAAATGAATTGTTAACCAGTTCGATATAGCGACTTTCAAAAATATGTCAGCTTGGTTCAAATAATAAATAATTTCAAATAATCATTCCCTAAAAATTCAATTTTTCACGCATTTTATTCTACACAATTGAACCATGATAACCTTTATTCTCACAAGCATAAAACATACTAAACCTAAAACCTATACCTAAAACCTTATAACTAAAACATACTAAAAAATAAATCTATTCATTATAACATCAACATTATTGAGCGTTTTTAAAATTAATCGATTATTTGCCAGAAAATAAAGTACAGGTACATAATAAATCTTTTTCAGATTATAGCTTTATATATAAGTATCATTTTATATAAATAACTATCATTTTGAGACAATAAACTTTTACACTCTGCGGTTGCTGGTTGTGTACGCACAAAGCGGATTATTTGTTATTTTTTAACTAACCATAATAAAAAATATAGTATATGTTTTCGCCTATTGTGTTTTTACGATGCGTGGTTATATACGAATATGTATATTTATTGCTATTTTTAAAATACAAATAAGTGTGAAATATAATTAAGATATAAATAAAAACAAAATTTTGAAAAGCCTAATTTTGTAATAATAATTAGTAACGATTATTTTTAATCAACAACTTTATACGAGCGACCACAAGGCTCTACTTAACTGGGCTCGCTCGTATTAAGGAAATTCGGTACTTTATTTTACGCTTTGCGCAGTCAATAACCAATTTTATTTAATTACAGCTTCATAATATAGAAATTAAAAAAACAAACTTTTGTATGTTTTAGACCTTTCATTTGCCTTTCAATTAATATTTTTCCTAAGGCTCTAATGAATTTTATAAGAGACGAGTTTGACTAAAAAAGAACTATTAACAGTTTAGCATTTTTTTAATATCTCAAAAAGAATTGAATTTTAAAAATTTGCCTATACTATGTAGAAGATCAATGTATCTAAATATATTTTATTTATGATTAAATATCCAATGGTTACCAAATGCATCATAGAAAAAAAGGGTCTAAATAAATCGAAATTAATATTTATCCTATGATTTAACCATAAAAAAGGCATGCTGTTTATTTAAAAAGGATTGCTTAGCTATACACATCAACTCAACTCAAGTTAAGGCGAGTTTTATTCTCTCGACAATTGCTTTACAGCAAAAACTAAATAAAACAGGCGCGCTCACGTAATTCGTATTTGTGAGGATTGCGGGACCTTAAGGCCCGTCGCCCGGACGCCACGTAAGGCCCAAGCATAATACCATAGATTAAGGAGAGTTTATATAAATGGGCGCAGTTATAGAGATCACAAGCAAGATCCGGAAAGCACGGTTCGATATCTGTCAGGATCGGAGTTCGGAAAAACCTGCACCGCGCCGCAGTCGTTCTATCGCGGTCGAGATCCAACCAAAATGCCCCAAGAACACACATCAGAGAAGTTCCTCTTGCAACACTCTAAATATTACAAAGACAATAATCAATTTTGACCTGAACACATAAATCTGGACATATTATACTCTATGTATTTATTATTTGTATTTATATATTCTTAGTATGTATACATTATGAAAATAAATATCTTTTGTAATAGTATGTTATTCAAATCTGCTATAATTTCTAAGCATCTAATAGTAATATAACATTGACGCAATACATAAATATGTATATATATAAAACTCAGTGCTGGGTTTAAACCGACATCCTGTGCTCTCAAGTACAGGACCTCTTTAGAACCTTTATAAATATTATGCTATCCAGCACTTTATCAAAAAATTATTCAAAAATTTTCAATATTGTCAAAGATTGTGTCATTTATCTTTTCAGGCGATTTGCCGCTATTAAAAAAACAATCATCGAATATAAGTCATATATATATATATATTTATACATATATGAATATGTGTATATATGTATATACTAGAGCACCTACAAATAAAATATTGAGTGCCTCGAATATTTATCACTTCGAGTGATTATAATCCAATATGCCTGAACCGCTTTTCTATAGCTAATTATATTTAAGACCTTGAAAGTTATATTTAAAAAAAAAAAGGAATTATGTATGTACTTTGTGAGTACTGTATTGTATTGTATTATATAGATGGATAAATAAATAAATAAAATTTATTAATTGGCTTTTAGATTACATTTGTAGATTATTAAATGTTTCAAGTCGAAGAACGAACAATTACTTATATTGTTTTTGTTTTAAAACTTACTTACTTACTTAATTTGAATTTATGGTGTAATATTATAATATAATACAGCAAAAATACGCTTTTACTCATAAACAGATATTATTGTTATAGATTAGATATTACAAATGTTGTAAACGTATAAATCAAATAATAAATATAAAAATCAGAGCATTTGTGATATTTATACATATGTACAGTGAATACGTGGTATATTCCCAAAAAAAAAAGTTTATTGTGGTATGTAATTAACATATATATATATTCTAACATATATATATTATATTATATTCTGGTGATTGTCCCCAACCCCCAAACCCCTCCTACTTCCTGGTCCTGGCCTCGCTCCCGAATGGGTTTTCAATTTTTTTAAGTTTGGCGGAAACTATTATTGGCTTTGTGTTTAATTATTTTTTTGTTTATTGTAATTACTATGTAAGCTGTTGTTTCCTGAAATAAATAAATATCTGTTTTCTATGACCCAGGTCATATGCATTTTGGGCCTTAGGAATCAGGGGGGCCGGGGGGTTAATGACGCATTAAAAAAGGTATGAGCATGTGCGGACTCGAACCCTGCGACCTTTGGATCTAAGTCAAAAGCCTTAATAAACGCCAAATTCTTCGATCCTTCTAATAAATTAATACCTTTCATTCGCGGAGGCACAGAGCAAGGCTCAGTCTTAAAAACGTTACTACAAAGTAAAGCCCAATTAATATACAGAATTTTGAATTATTACCATGTACTATTTGCCCTGATTAACGTGAGGTATATTGCTTAAATCAGTTTATTTGAGTAGGACAAAAAATATTGTATTAACTGTATTTGTGGAACTTATTCAATTATTTTAATTAGAATATTTTAGGAAAAACCTGTAAGTATTAATAAACCCTCGTGTATTAATATGAACGTTGAAGTGTGCCTCTTGTTAATTCTTCAGTGGCAAATTTTATTTTTGTTATGAAAAGTTTGTTCTTTTTAGCTGACTATAAACAGTTTTTAGTTTATAACAGATAAGATCACCTTAGTACAAGTACACGTATTCCCCGTTATCATACTAATTCAATGACCAATAGCACCATACCACGTATCTGCTCTCTTTATAACAATAAAGATATTTCAAAAATCGATATATTGAATACCTCCTTATTATCATTCAAAAAAGAGATTTCCAATATCATCAATAGAAAAGATAAATAAAACCTAATTGTATTGTCAGATTGTTATGTTATTAATGATTAATAGTAACATATAAGTACATGTAATTGCAATTACATATAGAATATACATACATACTATATATATTTATATCGCCTTCATCATAAATTATTTTTATACATACTAAAACCATACTTAATTTATTACTTATTTTAATTTTAATATATACATACAAATGTCACACACTCACAACTACCGCAAACATACCTCAGAAATTACACATGACACTTTAAAAAAAAAAAAATCTACTGTATACGTATTATAATATTAATAATCTATATATATATCTGTTCAAATTTTTATGCTGATTTTATTATGTAAAATGACCGAAATCCATAATTAGTTTTATATACCAGTAATAAGTTTTGTTTGCAATTGTAAAAATGTAATACTTTGGATTTTTCAATAAAGAATAAATAAAATAAAAGTGATGTAAAATGTAATGTATTGTTTCTGTAAAAAATAATAAATACATAAATTTATTAATATTATCACCGTGACAGCTTATCCTATAAGACTCTCTGGACCAGCGCATATTATATCATATCGTATCATATTATATTGTATCGCATACGATAGTACATGTCTGCACACTGGCAACACATTACAGCGCGATATATCTCATATCTCAGTAAAATATCCCGCGATATCGCATAGTAATTTATCACCCGCGCGCAGGCGCGCTGAAGTGTCCACAAATGAACGGCGTCCTGTGTACAGGGGGACGTTGCAAGTGCGGCCAGCTGAGGTTGAGGTGAGCGCTCCGCCCCGGCGACGCACCCTTAATTTGAATCAATGTCAGACCTCGGCGGCGAGGTGGCGGATCCATCTGACCTTTTTTACATTTTTCTTTTAACGACGAGCGATCGACAACATTTCCGACTCGGGCTACCAAATCTGAACCACTTTCAAACCGCACACCATGCGGTTACCTCTCATTATACAGATGAACTTAAAGTCAGGAGTAGCAAAAAAAAAAAAATTGTCCATTGTCTAAAATTACTTCCGTCGTTAAATCACCACTCAGATTAAAAGCACAATATTCCAAGTCAGTTATTTTTTATGTGGGCCTGTTTAGCGTGCATGGGAAAAAATGCTACTACCTCTTTCTAAAGAAAGAGACAACTGATTGTTTCTTTCACAACTGTCAGTTGTTTTTCAAACACTATCGTCTGGCGATATGGATCGTCATTGGCTTTAAAATGATACAACTCGCACAATCTAAAAATTGACATCTTTTACATATATTAATACATACATAACAATATCTATGTATGTAACGGGGTCAAAGATATATCCTTAACGCGTGGTAAGGATAAGGTGAGGATAGAGATAGAGTTTAAGATCAGGGTCATCAATTTCTGACTTAGTAGGAATGCAATTATAAATTGATAAGTAACCGGTAGTAGTTTCGACTTGATACATAGTAGACTTGTATATTCGTTTGACTAACTAGGGAGGTGTCTAGACCGGGAGTGCAGTGAGTAAAGACTGAAAGTACTGACTTCGATTATGAAAACTAAACCGTGAGAAAGGAATATACAACTAGTCTCCTGACGGTCACAACATGTGAAATGCTTTTTAGCATGTTTCTAAACACAGCAAATGCCTTTCAATTAAGAATTTGCAAACTAATTATGTCTAGATGTGTTTAACGTCAATAGAAAACTTCCAGTTAAACTGTGCATAAGAACTGATATCTGGCAATTTCGCAGGTGTGCAAAATGCTTACGTTACTATATAAGTAGGCAACTCTGATGTGTAATTTTGTTTTTTTTTTATATTTTCTGTCGCGGAACCGAACGTTGGCGACGCCTTCCGGTTGGAAGAGAACGTTTATTTATCGCGCTCCTCTCGGCCAGATACCTGCAGGCATAACAAAAGAGCTGACACCTCTCCTCACCGGGGAAGGTGGGGTGGGGTGGGTTGAGGGGAGCGACTTTTAGACGCTCATGCCATACCTTGCAGTCATACAGAATAATGGAGGACTTATATAGGGACTTCAAATTTATGGTCAAATCCATTTGCCAGGGAAATATAATAACTATAGATTTTTAACTTTTTTTATTTTCCCAATAAACCATTATTATTTTTGACGATACTTTTAGGTTTTTATCTTAAAAGATGAAAAATTGCATAACCGAATGAAATGTTAAAAACGCATTATTATTTTCATTTTAAAATAAAAAACAGATTTTCCTAGTATTGCAACGTATCAACGGGGTTGCTATACAGGCTGTCCCAAGGTCAATCCCACAAACTTTAGGGGGTGTTTAAGTTCCCCATTAAGAGTAAGAAATTATGTAACAAAATGCGAAAAATTTTCATCACCAAATTTATTACTTTTGTAATAAAATTGGTGTAAATCGATCTTATCAATCGATAAATCAATATTATCTGTCGACCAATAGCATCCCTCTTACAACCCCAGAGAAGGGGAAAGGAGTTACCCCTTCTTCTTAGACCGACCTATGTCCGACCAGTAACCTCTGACAGCGATCATTTAGCTCCGCCCTAATAGGGCGTATCGAACAACGCGGCAGGTCATTAACCTCGATCTTGACTGAACGCGGCCTAGTGACCCAGTGACGTAGTTATCCGAGGGAGGAGCCATTGAAAAATATCTGGTTTACATGATTTAGAATAGAAACTTCAACATTTTTTTTCTCGAATACCATAATGAAATTTGATATAGTTTCTTAACAAATAACACTAGGAATCGCAGGACCTATTAGCTGTTTTTTTTTATTGCGTGGGACCTTGGGACACCCTGTATATCCGTAACGAAAAAAATCGGCCCTTTAATTCAAATCATCGCATCAATATACGCACCAGAATCAAACGAACTATATTAGTTTGATTTTTTTAAATGTTTAAATGTTTGTGTAATTTTATTTAAAATACTGCGTTTAAAAACCGTAACTGTAAAATCGATAAAATACTCTTGAAAGTCACCTTTAGAATATTCCAATGACAACTGAAGTTAATCCAAAAAAAAGTGCATCCAGACAAAATAAGACCAAAGTGGTTTCGTGGCTTCCCCGCCGAGGCAGTGTCGATAAATCAGAAAGTCCAATTTATTATAATGATTGCGGCACCTCGCGGTGGTATGCGTCGCTGCGCATGCGCCGGTCCAGACAGTCTTATAGGATAAGCTCTCATGGTGAACCACCTCGCAGGAATATCCCCTACGGAGAACATTTAAAGAGGCGACAACCTCCCGCAATAGTTACTTATTTTTTTTTTAATATAACAATTGCTATGACCTAGGTCTTATCAGATTATTTTGCGCCCTACTCGACCAGGCCAAATATGCATGTGCTAGAGTAAGGGAAGATGGTGGTAATTAAGCGTTAAAAATGGTATGACCTTGCGCGGATTCGAACCGAATATTTCAACAAAATTATGAATGCAAGGGATATTTTTTTATGTGAACCTTCTTTACCTATTTATTTATTTTTATTAACAGAACAAAGAAATCATATATACACAATAATAAAACAATAGTACCCACTAACAAGTATAAAATTAGTGTTTAACCTAAGAAATGCAAGAGAGATGAAGAGAGAGGAAAAGGTGGAGTAGAGTGACTGGCCTAGCAGCCATTACGAATCATTTATTTTTTGTGGGCAGAAACATGCATGACCTCACAAAATAAATCACGCGAGGACCTCAAAATATTTGCATTTGAAAAAAATTAGTACGTTATATGATTATCGCGTTGACGCCCACTGCTACTCTTAATATTTAGTCATATTAATTTCGGTCGTCCATTCTACTCGGTTGGAACCTCTTTCACCAGAAACCGTCTCAGTTATGCACTACAAAAAGAGAAAATGGATCGTTTTGAAGAAACCCTGGCCCGCACCACGTCACGTCCACAATCCCATTGGTTGCATTCGTCATGCAGGTGGCGGTCGGGTCCCGGGGTAATTTTCTTTAGCAACGCTCGGAGGAACTAATCACAAACGAACCACTATTGACCACATTCAAGAATCATTCGAACACAAAAGAATAATAAATATATATAAGAAACACTCTTCATATACAATCTATATATAATGGCATGTGGGCTCACTTTAGATGGTTGTCTCAAAGGTACTAAAAAACTATAAAAATAAATATTTGTAGGTGATAAATGTAAAAATCAAACCAATATGTATATGTTTTGTAGGTTCCATGATTGAGTAGGTCTGTACAGAGCATGCTTAACCTTCACATTGTATTATTTATATTATTTTACTTATATCTAAAACATTATTTGAGACTCGCAAATTAGTATAATACAATATAAAGTAATATAATAATATATTACCATAGAGATATTTTTACAATAAGTTTTTAAAGATTTTGTACATTTCAAATTATATTTTAATAATAGTAAGTAGAGATAAATATCTTATGTAACTAAATTTTTGCGCTTATTTATCAAGTGTCCAATCTCGGTATTATTTGTTATCAAATTCATAGCATTTTCGATTTTTGGCAAACGTTTTTTTCTGTTTTCATAAAATTGGCAACTTGTTAAATAGAGTTGGAATTAGATAAGGAAGTTTTCTTTTACCGTAGAAGGTACATTGTACGAAGGTATGAATAATCTTTCGTTTTTTCGATCATTTAATCATCTTCTGCCTTGTACCTTACAAGGCAGAAGATGATTAAATGATCGTATTAGATATTTTTTTAAATGTAGGCATCTATCTACAATAAGCAATTTTTCCGCACGCCTATTTAAAAAATGGCCTACGGCACTCGGGATATTTTGTTTCGCCCCTCATATGTAGACTTTTAAATTTTATAACTGTTTTAAACTGTGTTAAATTTTATAATTTAAAAAAATAAAATCGGGCTTCGAGGTTAATCAGAAGCCTTTTTTATACATATCTAAGTTAAAAATGTCAGACCCCTGCGTGCGATAGATTTAGCTGTACATACAGACGCGAAGACATTCTTTTTAGCTTCTATACGTGCATACGCTGTGTGTTCAAAAAATAAGGTGACTTTGTATTTTTATCAAAAAATATTGATTTATTCATCAATATTTATGTTGTCCCCTTCAAAGTAAACCCCCTCAGATACAATACACTTGTGCCAACGCTTTTTCCAATCCTCAAAGCACTTCTCATAAGCACTTTTCGGTATAGCCTTGAGCTCTTCCAGCGATGCGGTCTTTATGTCCTCAATCGTTGCAAAACGCCATTCTTTCATGGGTTTCTTGAGTTTCGGGAACAGGAAAAAGTCACAGAGGGCTAAATCCGGTGAGTGCGGTGGTGTGCGGTCATGATTACGGTGCTGTTCTTGGCCAAAAATACGAACCAGCAATCACATGTGAGCTGGCGCATTATCCTGGTTCAATAACCATGACTGATTTTCCACAATTCGTTTTTTTCGTATCGCTTCACGCAAACGGCGCATAACCTCAAAGCAATACTCCTTATTAACTGTACGACCTTGTGGTAAGAACTCCTGATGCACTACCCCATGACAATCAATGATAATGGTGTCTTATACCACTTGTAAACGTTTTTTTTACTTAAAGTAGACTCACCGTATGCCACTGTCAACATTTCAAGAGTTCTAGAGCACTTGATTCCATTTTTTACACACAATTTAATGTTAACCCTTTGATCCATGTTTTTCGACAGTAGAAAATCGCCGAGCACGCAAAACACTTCTAAAAGCACGCCAAGTTCAGTCAAATGTCAAGGTGTTGTTCACTGTTTGTTTGATTATCATGGCGTAGTGCATCAGGAGTTCTTACCACAAGGTCGTACAGTTAATAAGGAGTATTACTTTGAGGTTATGCGCCGTTTGCGTGAAGCGATACGAAAAAAACGCCCGGAATTGTGGAAAAATCAGTCATGGTTATTGCATCACGATAATGCGATTGCTTGTTCGTATTTTTGGCCAAGAACAGCACCGTAATCATGACCGCACACCACCGCACTCACCGGATTTAGCCCTCTGTGACTTTTACCTGTTGCCGAAACTCAAGAAACCCATGAAAGAATGGCGTTTTGCAACTACAGTAGAAAACCGCCGAGCACGCAAAACACTTCTAACCTTAATTCCTCTCAGAAACAAACCAAAAATGCTATACTCTTGAAACTTTTCACAGATGTTAAAAACAAGTGTACCAACATAACAAAAAAAAAATCGAGGATCGAACGGACGTAGCCCGCGAAATTTGAAAAGTCACCTTACTTTTTGAACACACCTCGTAAAGCTACTATTCCCGTCCTTTGGTCGGTTGTTGTCCGTCCGTCTGTTGTTGCATCTTTCAACTCGAAAAGTATAAATGCGAAAGAGTTGAATTTATGTGTATAGATTGCACCATGCAACTATACACATGCTCTTGCTCTTGCTCATGCTCTTGCATGATGTGTGCTCTTGAAAAACTATCATAGCCAGAGGCTGATCGAATAACAAAGGTATATAAAGTTAGTCAACATTTTTTTTAGTACTAATTAATAAAACTTTCGACAGTTCGTAAAAGCGTTCAAATATCATATCAACGTGTCGCACAAATAGAAACAAGTTAAAGAATGTTCAGTGCCACGTTATAATTATTATAAATTGTAATATTATGCCCGTGTTTATCTATATATTGTAGAAATTGTACGCAGTACAGGTAATAAAGTAAACATAGTATTAATTAAAGTATCCATCTATACATTCCTTAACTAGGACAGCCCACCTGACTAATAAAGATAGAGGTGATAAAGAATAGTATTAAAACATATTAAACGAATATAATTAAAATAATACAACACGAAATAATCGCAATCTAAGCATTGATTATTTATACAGAATTTTACTATTTAATACAGAACTTGACTGGGAATTTTATCCGCGGTTTAGTGCATTAGTATAGTATTTTAAGACAGCGCTGCGAAACTTTTGAAGAGTTATTGGAAAAAAAAAACAGTTATGGAGAAGTTAGTATTAAATAATTCACAAATCTAGTAAATAAGTGGTAAGGGAGGTATTTCGTCACCAGCCGCGCGTCAAAATTTACAAAAAGAACTAAAATAGTGTTAAAATTTATGATGAATTGAAGAATGTCATGATAACAATGTGTATATTTTTTATTTTAATCTACTCAGGTGTAAAAAAATACCCCATTGTCGCCATGGCTATTTAAAACGCACGTCAAATAGGTTAATAGTGCCGCAGTCACAAGTGGAGATAGGAAATGATGCAACCCATAGCATCTCCAATCTCCCTCTTGTTAAATGGAGTAATTAATTGTCATAATTGCCTAAAGCTAAGTAAATTTCAATTTAAAAAGAAATGTCTTAGTGTTATAAATAACTTAAATAGTAAAGAATATTTATATGTTTTATTTTCTACACTTAATATTTTTGTTTCATTGTTAAAGGTTTTATCTAGACGATTTTATTAATGTAGGAATCTCTTTAGATTTATGCAGTATTAACTTTTTTTCTCTCTTAGTATGTTAATATAAATGTGAATCTGTAGATATATTTTAAAATTAAATAAAAAAAAAAGATAGCTACAGGTTGTCATAGTCATTCTTCTTTCAATCACACCTTTTGACTTTAGGGTAACAATATATTAAGTATTTTCAATAGAGTGTCATAATTTCTTAGAATTCGATCGTCAATCCCAAGAGCTTTGTACGATAGTCTCTTAGAATTTCTAAAGGTAACAAAGTCGGATTAAAGTCAAATACGAAAATATGGAGGCGGACTTGCAGAGGGACGAGAATATAAGGGTACAAACACAGTAGCTCGCCGATGCTGCCGTGAACACCAGACGCCACACACGTGGAGTCTGAAAATAGTTTTTTGTTGACACTCTAGAACTCTTGAAATGTTGACAGTGGCATACGGTGAGGCTACTTTAAGTAAAAAAAAACGTTTACAAGTGGTATAAACTCTTCCAAGATGGCCGGGAAGACACCATTATCATTGATTATCATGGCGTAGTGCATCAGGAGTTCTTACCACAAGGTCGTACAGTTAATAAGGAGTATTACTTTGAGGTTATGCGCCGTTTGCGTGAAGCGATACGAAAAAAACGCCCGGAATTGTGGAAAAATCAGTCATGGTTATTGCATCACGATAATGCGATTGCTTGTTCGTATTTTTGGCCAAGAACAGCACCGTAATCATGACCGCACACCACCGCACTCACCGGATTTAGCCCCCTGTGACTTTTTCCTGTTCCCGAAACTGAAGAAACCCATGAAAGAATGGCGTTTTGCAACGACAGTAGAAAACCGCCGAGCACGCAAAACACTTCTAACCTTAATGCCTCTCAGAAACAAACCAAAAATGCTATACTCTTGAAACTTTTCACAGATGTTAAAAACAAGTGTACCAACATAACAAAAAAAAATCGAGGATCGAACGGACGTAGCCCGCGAAATTTGAAAAGTCACCTTACTTTTTGAACACACAGCTATGGCGTATAAAAAGAAAAGTAACCGACTTTTCTGGCCAACAATCTCGTCAAACATGCCAGTGACTTTGGGGTCTATCAATAATTACATATTATCTCAATTGATAGAAATCTCGTGAGAGTAGACGCCGGCGCAACTAGTACAGGAAAAACAGGTTTACGATTACAAATTTACCATTAAGTTTTTATGGAGAGTTTCATAATATCCTACACAATTGTATATTAGTGCAATTTGCATTAGAGAAATTAAAAAATCCGAAAGAAGGTAACTTATTAAAATATTAATGTACGCACCATGTCCACACACTAATACGACGGTCCGTTCGGAGGATTGCTTTTATAAGCGTGGCAATTAAAGAAGAAAAAACCAGCCAAGTATATATATAGCCATGATTGATATGACACTTTGACAGGCCTTCGCATCGGGGGTAGAAAGGAAAAAAATATAAATCATCTTTAGGCATCTATAGGAATTATGCATTAGCAATATGCTGTCTTTTTAAGGTTATTTTTGTTTATTTTATGGTTAATATAATTTTTACGAAAGCGTTTGGGAGATCGTTATTGGGAAGTCCACGACTTATTATTATTAAGTAATTACAATATTCAGGATCTAGCTCCGGTGATACTGTTGAGTTTAGTAGGTGAGGAAAAAAAAAATAAAGCTTAACAACTCTCAACTCTTCATAGGTCAAATACTGACCTATGAAGAGTATTCCACTGCCGAATTGTTCTGGAAAGAAACGAATTGAACCCAATGTTCCGTTTTATCTTGGAAGGATGGTCATCATGGCCAATATAAGGAGGCTTAGAGAGCTTCTAGCAGAATCATTCGTCACAGTATTATATAAACTAGTCAACCTGAATTCAAAACGCTTTCTACTAAGTGGCTTCCAATTAAGAGTTGAAATTAATTCGGATGGACTATCATACCGACTAAAACGCCTAAAGACATGCCGGCTTGCTTTTCTCTGAATTGCTCCTAGTTCGTCCTTAAGACACTGGGTGTGAGGATCCCGTACTGATGAGCAGTATTCAAGGGTAGGACGAACCAACGTTTTATATGGCTGAAGTAACTTTATAGGCATACGGTATGAGTTACCTTTTCATTTAGTGGTGTCCATTTGAAAGTACGTTCAAAATTAAAATGGGTAGTAAATGGTACAAGAATTCAACACTGGCAATTTAGGTTTATTGAAACAGAGAATAAGATAAGAAATTACAACTGCATATGAAAAACTAACTGTACTGTAACTACCCACGAAACTAAAGGTACATTTAATAAAAATCTACGGTTAAATTTTATTTAACATTTATTTTTATTTTTTTGCACTTATAAAGCTCTTTTATTCACAAAACAAGGCATTTTCTATTTTATTGACGTTCATTTTATTTTATTTTATATGGCCTTTCGTTACGAATGGTGTAAAATTATTTTTTATGTATGGATAGACTGATTACATATTTACTTAACTTCTTATTCATTGAAAAGGCATAAAACACGTTTTTTTATTGTTCTTTTGAATTGTGTAATTGACGCTTATACAATGTTCCTATACCAAAAAAAAAATCCTTTTAGCATGCCGGAGGCGGAGGTAGATTTCACCGGATCAAAGTGGTGAAACATTTTGATCATCCCAAACCGTAAGGGCTGCTCATATCAAAGACTGTTTCAAACAAAGGTTATAAGGTAATTATAGGCAAACAATTAACATTTTAAACGGATTTGATCTTATGGGGAGGTATGATTTTTTGATTTTTGAAAAACCATTTTTTTCCACCGCTAGGACCAATGGTTTAATGGTATGAAAAAAGTTTGCTTCGAAATAGAAATAATATAAAATTTTAATAAATTCGAAATTTTATATACTAAGAAAGTTATTTCAAAATTACACTTTTTCAAAAAACCTCCCCCTTCCCGCCCCCCTGGTTTGATTTTGCCCACTGACGAACTTGACAGAGATTTTATGCCCTTAAATTTTTTGTATCGATTTAAAAGTAATTGGTTTAAAATTGCAGCAGTTATCGTGTCCACGAGAAAGTGATATAGATAGATGAAACTTTAAACTGAGGGTGATTTCGGGTTCTGGGGGATGTGAAACCTGAAGAAAGGTCAAAATTTTGCGGAAGTCATGACATAGTGCTATACAAAAACCAAGTATCTTCTTTCCTGCATTATAAATAATAATTCAAGAGGAGTTATTGTGAGGACTCGGTCATTACAAAAATACTTTTATCGATTTATGACAATTGTAAATCTGAAAAGCGACACACCAATTATTTTTTTTATCACAACTCTCGCTTTTCAGTTCTTTATTTCACCTTCATATTAAAATCACTCCGCATAATCACTCCGCGTAAGCGGCGTTAGTGCCTTGTTAGTTGACTTGGTCGACAGTGCTGAGAAAACCGCTGCTAAATACTGTTAACGGTGAAAGATGACTTGGACGGGTTTGACCCACTGGGGTAAAAAAAACATTAGGAAAATGTGGCAACACTACATAAACATTTTTTCCAAATTTAGCGATACGGAAGCCACACCACACCATGACCACTGCTAGTAAATAAATCGTTAGTTTTTCTCTTTGTGATCAGCAATGGCGATCAGATGTTTACATTTATTTGCTGTTATATGTTTTAGTTATAGTACTTACGCACTTGTAGTAGATAAATTTAGGGTTTAAATAAGTATGTAGTATATTGTTACATTATCAAATAAAAAGAATGTATTATTCCCCATGTATCATCATTTCTTATAAAATCTATCATGATGTACTAAATGGAAATTATTTTATCAATACTAGTATTACAAATGCGAAGTCGTTCCGTTTGTTATGTTTTTATAGATAAACAGCCGAACCCGATTTCGATGAAATTTGTATGGAGATAGTTTGAACCCTGGGAAGTGGAAGGCCACATTTGAAAAATAAACAAAACCCTAAGATGGTGAAATAGGGGATGGAAAATTGTATAGGAATTATTTAGGTTACATGCTAAAAAGATGTTTTTGGACATTTTGTATAGCTCTCGGAACTTCTAGGGCAATGGAATTATTTTAAGTTCTTCTGAGTACCGAGGAATAAACTACATTTAGGCATGTGGCTGGCCCGAAAGATGTGGACTAATCCCGAGTCGTCGCAAGCTGAAGATGTTGTTAAAACCGTCTGCAGAGCCTAGCTGCTAACCCAAGACACCTTTTGTTGAACAGCTAGTATTTTAATAAAGTAACAAATATATGTAATGGGGTTTCACAACTCGTCTCAACAAAATAAAACGAAAAGTATAAGTATTATTATTAGCAAACATTATATACTATAGATTTAAAGATTTATAGGTCTGTTACTAATATTGTATTATATTTAGCAAAAATAAAAAGATAGACTGGACCTATAGCAGAAAATATGTACTTTTTACACGTAAAGAATAGAAAAATGTGTACTGACTCAACTTGAAAGATGTTTTGAGGCCAATACAAATAAAAATAAATAGAATTAAAATAGGTAAGTGGGTATGAATAATTTTTAATTTAAAAAATAATCAAGTTTAGATCTATATAATCTTAAGATTTCCATTTATTAAATAGTAGGCAGTTTTGCAAACAAGATTCAAAAAAGTGTTAAAATTATGTTGTATTTATTATTTTACGAAATTTTAGGGTTTTTGCCATGGATAATATCAGTATCAGTGTTATAAAATATTGTGAGAAGTCGGAGTAAAAGCAGGGAATTTGTGTGGATTTGTTTATTCGAATAGGTTTGTGTCTAAAAGCACATTGTAATTCAAGTAATTATTTCTCCGAACTGTAAATAAGAATAATAATTTATTAATTAGTATGTACTCATTTAACATTACATCGCTCCCATTTTCTCGACCTTTTTAGGTATATGGCTACTCCCTACTGTACTAGTAAAGTTGCTTGATTTAGGTGTTTAGGGTAATGTCATATAAGTATCTTACAATTGAACTAACCATCCTGCGGAGATTGATATCTTTGTCTGTTCGCCCAATAGGATTAAAAATCTGCTTTCTATTACACCTTTGTGAGATCAGCGTGAATTATTTATTTGTTATTGTTTGCATGAAATTTTTAACGTTGTATTTTTCCTAATTAGTTCTAGTTATTTTTTGATTTTTATTGTTATTCATTTTTTACTTTATTTGTAATTTGTACGTGGGGAAACCTGTTTAATAAATAAATAACGCCTTCCTCTGACTAGCAAAATAAGTTAAGGTTATTGAGTTGTCAATTTGGTTTGCATTATAAGATGTGAACAGATGATCTGAAAAGTAAACGTAATATACACACATTTTGAAGCATAGATGGAATAAAACAGGCTAAAAGAAAATACTACCTAATTTATAACTAGACATTAATGAAATGAAGGACTTATGAAATGTCAACAAATAGTAGGTACGACGAATTTTTAAATATACACTCTTACCTTTCAGCATTATCAATAATCTTGTAAATAAAAGTATAAACCACAATTGATCATGTTTTTAAGGGGGCACTATCCATCACACATTGTTTCACTAAAACACTACAATCTTTTACAAAAATCAACACCACACACACAAGCAGCTAGTTCCCCCTACATTAGGATTTGACGGCCATTTTGTTTTTTTTTTATTAAATGATGGAAACCAATGGAAATGATAATGAAATTGAAAGTGCCAATTTCTAAATTATTTTTTTATCGTGTCATTTTGTTATAAAAAAAATATATATTCTAGATGTAATATAAAATTTATTTTAATGATAGTTTTAGGCAATAAAAAAAACAACGGAGCGATCGTGCGGTTGGCATGGTTCGTTCTTCGATGGTGTGGAGAAATCATGGATCTGTGAGTTAGCACTACAAAAAACAATAGCACATATACATAAGGTGTGAAAAGGGTAAAAGTTAAAAATCTATATTCTTCTTAACGGAAGTACTAATAAGTTCCTACTAAGAGGGGTACTTTTGTTTTTAAATAAAAACACTGATTTTTAATATTTACCGAGCTGAATCGCATTAAAATCTCTGTATTGAAAAAAATGCACTTCGGCCTTCTACTTTGATACCATTATAATACAAATAATCTATTGGACGAGGTGGACGGAGTTCTCACCTTTTATTTTCCATAAAACATCTAGGAGATATGACGTGAATATGCTACTATAAACAAGGCCAAAGTGGCACGCAGTGATTACCACAAGGCGATGATCCTGAAAACGATACTGTGGGTTTGATTTAGATGTTGCCGTTGTGAGCTATTAAGCTGTCCAACTGTATTTTGTGTTTCGCATTGTGTCTACCCTCCAACAATCGAAGATGACCGCATCTAGGGTACTTTTTTGTTATGTGGTAGCCACAGTGGCACACAATCTTTTAATGTTGCACACAACCGTAAATGTGTACCCAAAATTGAACATTCCCACTATTCTTGGGGTACCACTGTAGAGCTACCTAAATGTGGTCCTCCAATAAAATTATCGGCTTACTAACCTTTTTACACCTGTTCCGTGTATTTTGGGGTAAAATATAAATATAGAAATGTATCCCTATTGTTTATTACTGAAATTCTTATTTTATTTTTGGTACCATACATTTTTCACTATTCGTCGACAGGACCACAATTAAGGTAGATGGTTATTAATTAATACGGCTAATGTCCTGAATTGAAACAATGTAAAAACAAAAAAAGTCGATCGACAGCTAGTTTTAAAGTTTAACTACATTTTACGCTTTCGACATATCATCTAACAAGTTGTGAATTAAAATGCAAAAAATACATACAAATATATGTACTCTTACATTAGTAATTTCACATTTTCATATTTCCTCATAAATACAATATTAAAAATGTGAGCTTGTAAGGAACTGTTTTATTTTAGTGTGGGATGGAAACAAATAGCTTAGAAATCCCACATACTCCTGTTTAAAAAAATGATATAAAATATTTAAATACATTAATGTTTAAGCAATTAATTTATAAAGATTTTGTCAGTTTGCAATATGGTTATAAAAACAATATTTGTATAAGGCTATGTAATTTTCGTAAATGTATAATAATAAACAAGAGTGGCTGATACCTGTAGCTATCATATAATAACATCTGCTTCTATAATTTGTTTAGTAGTAGTAAATATGTAACCATAACTACAGCCTATCATTAACGGTATTTCCCCCCAGACTATTCGCGTCTATGGTACCTGACATTTTTATTTCATCATAAATTTTAACACCATTTTAGTTTTTTTTTTTTTTGGAAGTTTTGACTTTGTGATTTTTTTAATCCTAACCAATCAAATCCCAATCCCGATTAATTAATTGCAATTTAATCTTTTTCAATAACTCGCAATGCTGTCTTGCGCTGCAATTGGTATAGTATTTGAATACTATAACCAATGCAAAAAATGTGCAGAGAAAAAGCTTTCCGTATATAAAATAAATTGGTGTATTTCATGTTTTTGTATTTTTATTTAAACTTAAAATAGGATTTTTCTTATCTATTTTATTATTATTTAAATTCGTTTAATATATTTAATTGTTATTCTTTTTTACCTCTATCTTTATTAGTCTAATTTAAGGAATGTATACGTCAATTTATATTGTCTACGCTATTACCTGTATTGTGTATAATAAATAAATAAATAACCACGGATAAAATATTTCACTTTAATTATATTAATTATAATGTGGCATTGAACATTCTTATACATGTTTCTATATGCGCTCAATTTTTTTCAAGATTTTAAATTGATTTTTTTTACAGTTTTGTAAATAATAGAAAAACTATTTTTAAATAAGATAGAAATGGAAATTGGAAAATACTAACACATTATAGGTACTTTTAAAATTATAGATGCCATACATGAATATGTACATTATACAACAACAGTTGATACCAACTCTATACTAATAACTATTGTTTATTTAAGACTGATATTTTGAAAAAATATGTATTTATCTGAATTTTCAGTTACTTACAATTAAAATACGGGCTTGTTCTTTTGTAACCATTGATATTATATCCAGGCCATAAAATTATGGTGTTTACGCATCTTTGCGGAATGAAAGGTAAAGGTCGTGAAGAGCTGCCAACTACTAAAACTCACATTGCAATATTTCATTCACATACAAACCAATATAACAATCAACACTGTACAAAATACTATTAAATACAAAAATACAAAGCTGTCGACCCAAGGTCGGAGTCAGGAGCCTTCCACCCCGTTTATTTGCCTGGGAATTGAATAAGAATTACAGCAATTTATCCCCAATAAACTAATCTTAGATTTAATGATTGGTCACGAAAAGAAGGTGCATCGTGATAAAACAATACTTGCATAATCGTGTCAAAACGAACTGTGTAAGTAGAGTGAGCTTATATACTTGCTTGTATTTTATTTAACCTAATTTAAATAACGTGATTAATTCAACTTTTATTAATTTACAATTAAACAAAACAAAATGAACACAGGAAAACAAGCTGTTAAACGAATCCTAGAAAACATATAATTGGTTATAGAGTGGTGGACTCGTGGAATCAACTCAGGATTCAGGCCTGCGCAGGATTCGGTCGTTAGCGCAAACAACATCAACCAATTTAGAACTGTCTTGATTAGCAACTATCTCGGTAGCAGAAACGGAGACAGACCCATCAGCTATGCTATCTGTCTGTTAATATAATAATAATAATCATCATTCAATCGGTAGTAAAAAATTACACACTTTCAGTATGCATATGCGGTATAATATAAATCCTAAAAAGTTATTTATTTATCAAGATATAAATCAAAATTTATTTTTCTATCACATTTCTAGAGAAGTCAAAAATATACGTTTAATCGATCTGTATTTTTAAATATTTGAGTGTATAATTATAGTTTTTCATATTTCGTAGACAGGTGCTGACAGGTAGGATTTTTTTTTCATTTGCGTAGTTTAAAATAATAGCTGACTTCGCCCTATCCATTTACTTTGACTTTTTAGGAAGCTAACATAAATCGACTATCATGGTACGAGTAAGTTGTCTGTGAACTGAGCAAAATGAGCAATATAAGTGAGCAATATAAGTGAGTTACGTCTGCCACCAGCAGAGCAGCCCCAACGGTTGCTCCACCAGACACCCCGTACAAAGGGCTAGCCTCTGTACAACCCAAATCCAGTCCCTAGAATAGGGATGGTCAGCTTCAAAGCAAAAAAAAAGCAGCTGTCAATGATACCCACAATCAATTTAAGGCTATTTATTTGGGCGTAAAGAACTTTACCAGGTAGAGTTTGCTTAATGATTTCTATGATGATCTAATTTTTTAATGTCTAACTATTTTGAGTTAAAACATGTGGACGGAGTGACGTCTTTAAACCTGACCTTCAAAATTTTCTTCTCAAATTTTTAATGTTTTTTTTTTAAATAAGAAATCTCAGGAAATCATGAATTTGTCACTTAACTGTTTTAATTTAGAGAAATATTAAAAAAATATTTTTCCTCATGTTCCATATTTTGTGTTAAAAATATCAACTGTCCCTGAAAAATAATGGAATCAAATTGTCAATAGCAGCCATCAAATGTTTGATCGTGCCACAATTGGACTGTCTCCATATCTGAGGTGACATATTTCCAGAATAAGACATTTTTCCGACATGATTTTTACGGTCACCGAATTGCTCTTCTTGAGAGCATCTAAAAAGATACATAAAAAAAAACACACACACATTTCTGTTAAAAAATATTTCAGTAGAAAATTCAATAATTTGGGCAATCTAGGCGGTGTCGATGGTAACAGAGATAACCTTAACGGTCGTTCAGTGGTTATTGTCTCGCATGAGTTCCTTAAGTGCAAGAGTAGCTCTTTCTTGAACACACGGCGGGCATCGCTTAGATGCACTAATCACTAAATATTTTCATGTTATGTGGTCTTATGTTTTCTATTTTGGCAATTGACGCTGGTGGTGGGTCTTCTACTCTGGTCAGCGGATGAAAGGAGCGAGCCTCCCGTTGTCACCCGGTGCTCGTTGTTCATGTGAAGGACATCGCTCGAACTGCAAACAACGAAATGTTTTTTCCTCAGTATCAGTGGCTTATCACCAAGCAACATTATCTTAAAGTGCACAGACCTTCCTTCAAAACAACTCTATTTCATCTAACGGCTGTTAAGTTTAGCTAAGATTGATGAGACACGTGATATTTTCAAACAAAACAGTGCATCGCAAAATGAGAAATAAACTTCTTGACAGGATAATCTTGATTTATTGCATTAAAAATCTATTCACATGCATCGGCTTTTCATACCAGCTTAGCAAATCCTTTTAATATCCGAGTAGTGATATAAAACTGGCGACGAGGATGAGATAAAATGATTTATAGAGTATTTACAGGTTCTGTCAAAAATACTTGCACCTTACTGTACACCTGACAATTTCCAGAATTGATATTCATAAGATTCAGAGCTTTAGGTTGCCGTTTTGTATGCTAAAGGACCAGGTGTTGACATTATAATATAGCTCCTTTGCCATCCCCATTAAATCAATAATAATATAAATAATAATTTAATATTATATTACCTAGATGGACTTATATCATCCATCGCTTTTAAGCATATGAATTGCGGTTTGACTTCTCCACTCGAATTCACGCAATTTAGGAAACCGTTGTACAGAAGCAAATCATCTACCAAAATCTGAAATTAGCCAAAACAGTTGATTTATTTCAATTTTAAATAAAAAATACTTATAACATATGTATTTATTATTTATTTATTTATTGTACATAATTAATTTAACAAAATATATGGATATAATAAGGGTTTTCATTTATTTTATTTATTTATGTATGTATTCAATATATTTTTTTTACACGTTCTTTACAAGATAAATATAATAATCTTATACACATTTTTATAGCTTAGCAGTAAATACAAACAAAAGTAAGTTAAAATATATTGTAAAACAATAATTAACAAGTTAAGTTAATTATCTAAAATCAATTAGAGATTATTTTTTTGGAGATTTTGTAGCAAATATTTTTAACATCATATATAAGTTTTTTAGATTTAATATTGCCTTTTAGTAGAGTTCTTGGAAAATTATTAAAAAAGAGTGGTATTGCAACGCTCGTTTGCTGTAAACATTTTTAAATTAAAATATACACAAAGTTTCATTTTGTATTTGCTGCGTACTGTACGAATGTTGAACGAGTGTTTTGAGCTTATCAGAGTCGTTTTTTTTTTAAATATTTTGTTGTTGTAATGCATAAACAAATTAATTTAGTGAAACATTATCTACAACATAAAATCTTAATAGCACAACAATATTAAATAAGCTGAAAAATACAGTTAAATAGTTAGGGTATTTTGAGGAATCGACATGGTAGTAAGTAGTACACAAATAATTAAAAACTGCAAACTCACCCCAAATTCTTTAACTCCTCTTGTGGGTGTTTTGGAATAGTTAAAGAATTTAATACCAAATACGTTCACGGGCACATCGAATACAAAGTATATCCTGTAATTAAATACCAAATTTTAAATGGCGTCCTTATAAATTTATAAATTATAATAAATAAATTATGTGTCAAGAATATAAAAAAAAATATTTGTACCGTATACTAGTATAAACTAGTAAAAGCTCCAATCCAAAGCAAACACTATGAAAGTACCACACAACTCAAATTTATTATTAAAAATATTAGAATAAATCTGATATAGTTAATAATAATTAATTACTAAAATACATTAATGTAAAAAAAATATATGGTGGCAGGTTTAAAAAAATATGATTATAGCGTGTGTGCATTATATTATTTGTGTTCAAGACAGATTATACTATAAATCACAAATAAGATACCGATTAAGTGTATTTGGTAATACTGGAGCCAACCACGAATGTCTTCCATCATCTGATCCTAAATTCACTCCGTTTATCAACTTGTCTGGTGTTCGCACGTCATGTGCCACACCTTCCAATATATTTATACTTGCCGGGTGAGCACAAACATCTGCAATTTATGAATAGTATTTTATAAAATATAGATAAATAAAAATACAATTTAATTAGAAAAGAAAAGGAGCGTTCAAAAAAAATACCAATACTGATGACAATATTTTAGTGTATGTTATTAATAAAAATTGCAATACCTTCTATATCTAAAAAAAATCACATGTGTCAGTTGTGGACTACTAGTTTACAATAGAGAATACAAACTAAACAAAAATACAATTAATACATCATGGAATGCTTAAAATAATTGTAATCAATAAAATTAAAACAAATTACAAAGAAAATGTTGGTAGGCTCTTGGAATTCTGGATGGTCTTGAATACATTTCAAAAGTTTAATTATAAAATATTTATGGATTATATCTCTCGGGAAGATTTTCAAAGAATTATTAATGCACCTACACCCAACAAAGTGCCTACCTACCTATATTAAAATATATATATGGAGAAAATAAATTAGTCTTACTGGCACGATTGTATTAAAAGTACCATAAAAAATAAAAAAAAATTGAGAAAAATATTCCTTACATGGGTGTGTTTATTTATCATTAAAATTAATAGTACGAAAAACGTAAAACCGTGACTAACTATTAGGGATCACTTTAATTGGCACCCCATATGTATCCATCAGCTCGATCCCGTTCAATCCAACATAGTAGCAATCTCCCCACGTTGAAAAAATGAGTATTTGGAAAACAAATCCGGTGGGAGCGGCAATCTCGTCTAATATGCTCGTAGCCAATGAGTAGTCGTCCATTACACTCGAAGATTCAGTTTTATTTTTACTGCTGTACCTTAAACATATATGGTAGGTCATAATTGAGTTATAAGGTTGATCGCCAGAGATGCCAGAAAAAATAAAAGGATTTTTTGAAGATTAATGAGCCAATTCTTTCCGGCCTTAATTCGAGAATTTCATTGCGGAGTAGTTATCCCTTACCTAACAAATGTCAAAACTGAGGAGTTCGTTACCTTAAGGTCACCGTTCAATTATGAACACTCACTAATATCTTGGCTTGCAGAGATAAATCTTAAGAAAATCACGTCATCTTGAATTTGTGCCTAAAACAAACCTCGCCCCAGGGTCCGTGTATTCTTTGTTATCCGCAATGTGAATTGAAGGGTTAAGAACCGAATGCCCTAAAAGCTCCTTCAGTTAGGGTTAGAACTGTGTTTACTCGAGGAACAACTCAGCATATGGGTTGTAAAGTTAACAAAAGTTTATAAATATTTTCCTCCTCGAATGCCTTTAAGATTGAGAAACAGATAAAAATAACCTTAAAAGTGTCAGTAGGATAAGCATTCTCAAATATATTTTATAGTACCGTTCTCAGCAGTTTTTTTTTCATGACATGTCTAATTTTAGCCCTACTATATAATACAGGCAAAATTTTCTAGATTTGCACCCATTTCTAATAATGTTAGTGATAAAAACCGATTTAAGATTACAAATTCATACTCATCTTTGAACTGGTAAGATAAGTCTAGTTTAGGGCTGCCATAAATGGTTTGGCTCCGACCGGGACTGATATCAATATAGGAGGATATATAGGGGAGTTATAGGAGGAGGAGGGAGGGGCTACCGCCCCCCATAGCGCCGCAATCTGGTTTGTGAAAAAAGGAAATCATTCAATGGTTCCCACATTTTCAGAACACAACAAAGACGGTTAACCACCTAGTTTTTGAGTGATATCGTAAATTACCATGAATTACATCAGCTCCCTCTCAAAGGTATTTCAGTCTTACATTCTGAACTGTAAATATGGAAAAATATTTGTAAAATGTCAGTACATCACTTTCACCGCCAGCCAACGTAATCTAACGTCGTCGCACAAATTTTTTGCATAATTTTAGCATTATTCGTTTACCGGGACATATGGTGGGTCAAACGGGACAACTGGGACCGAGGTTCTAAACCGGTGACGTGTCCCGGTGTACCGGGACGTATGGCAACCCTAGTCTAGTTTCGTACATCAATAACGATTGAATGGGTAACATTAGTAAAATACCCATACATTATACAAAAAAATAACTTGAATAGATTATAAAATGTCTGTACTCAGTATATTATATTTCGGAAAGACAGGATAGTGGATAAATATGTTTTCCCTAAATCTCCACAGGAATTTGAACTTTATACAAAAAAGAAAAGATAAAAATCAATACAAATATTTTCCCTAACCACATTGACTTTACCGGTAAAATTTCCTTTGTTTTTTATTAAATGAAAATAATGAGCATAGCACATAAAATTGGGAATGCCTTTTGCAAAATGACTTCTGATTATCATAAAAAGGTAATCTTTGATTCAAAAATGTTTTTAATAATAATCTTTTTATTAAAAGCTAAGGCAATTAGCGTACCTACTCTATTGCTCACTTTAGTGTGTAATGATTAAAAGTACTAATGCATGGACACATTCGTGCTCCAGGGTATTTGCTATTAATATTAATAGGTGGTAACTTGGTATAGCTATAAATTTTGATCTATATTAAATAACATTTTTTTTATTATTATTTTACTCCTTTAAATTTGATTTCATTAAGTACTGTAGTCATATCGTACAAAGGTCGACCTCCAGGATTGATGAAAATTTATAGTATTTTCCATTGCTTTTCTCAATACTTCGGCGGCAGTGATGAAGCGTATTTCTATCTCTCCAGACATGTCTACAAGCAGAATACTCGCTTCTGGGGCACCGAAAGCCCGTACATTATTCAAGAATCGCCTTTAAATTTACTAAAAGTGGTGCGGTGTGGTGACCGCTGAAAGATTGATTGGTCCCCACTTTTTCGAAGACGCTGCTGGCATCGCGATAACAGCTGTCACATGACTTCTTGATACTCAAATAGGATGAATCGAAGTCGTTGGGACAAAAAATTGAAAACATACCCCAAAAGTATTGCATAAAATGCCATAAGGGCTCAAATCTGCGTCAATACTAGAGGCCGCTATTTGAACAATATGATGATATTGTTCATCATATTGTTCAAATACTTGATGGAATAAAATTTAAAGGCGTAAATAAAAAAATAAAAAATTATCATTATTTAAATTAGAAAAAAAGTTATAGCTACATCAAATATATTACTTTTGCGCCACCTTTATATGTATTGATTAAAAAATGTGCAAAAGTAAAAAAATCACTATTGTCATATACTGGAAGCTTGGTCAAACTGTGTGTTGGACTAAATTTGTGCTATTAGGCCAGGCGTCCATCTTTATACTAAAATATGAACACATATACAATTAAAGAAATACATAGTTGACTGATACCTTTCATCAATGGATACGAAAGGAATGTATTGAACGAAATCATAATAGACATTGCCTGGACCTCTTCTCAGCGTCTGACTATTAGTATTTAACAATTCATCGTCTAGGTATATATGAACATTTTTCACCCCGGCGTATGTCAAAACCATACTTGCATTATAGTTATAAACTTTTATACCTGAAAGTAAAATCTAGGGTTAAAAGTGAATTCAAAACATGTCCTTTGCACATTTTAACATTTCGCAGTATGGATAGATTAAAGAAAAATACTTGTTGCATATTTACAATTAGTAGTCCGTCTAATTAAGGAACCAATTGATAATCTTTAGATTTTAAATTACACCCATTTTAAAATCTTCCTATGTTTGAATTTCCCTCATAAGTCAATTACAGTATCGACGCAGTTTAGCTCTTTGATTGCATGAAATGTAACTTATAATATGAAAAATAGTGATTATGATGAAATCTCACAGGCAAATGAAAATAAATTAAATGTGAAACAAAGCACCTGAAGCAATTTTACTCTAAAACATGATAAAGGAATTAATCTCTTTCTACCTATAAATAAAATTATTGTTTTGGATCCAAACAGAAGTACAACCGCCCCATAGGGTTTTGATTGAACAGATACTTTAGTGAAAAAAAATATTACTTATATTATAGCTGTAAAGATTCTGTCGGAGGATAGTTGGGACTTCGAAAAAATAACTGCTACTAAGAGAAAGTAACTGCTATTTCAGTAGTTTCATATTCCATGGCTGCCACGACAATTCACTTACCTAGCGCCAAATCATTCTTTGGCAATCCTAAAGAAAAAAAATACCATCTAGGTCGGGGGTGAGGAGGAAAAATGTTCAAATGTTCATAAAATAAAATTCTCAATTACCAAGAATTTGAGTAGGGCAATCGAATTCCACAATTAAATTGATTAGACTCCCTTGCGGACACAGCATGCACCACATATTGTCGAACTCTGTGGTCAAGTTAATTCCGTCAAACAATTTCTCGCAGTCTATGCATATGTCACTTGGATCTGGCTCACCTCTGCAAGAATTGCTGACGTATGCCATGGCTTTTAAAGGAGGTATACAATCTATGCTGTCGCTATAGAATTCTATTCCTGTAAAATAAAATGAAATACAAAACCACATTATACATACAAAAATTAAGTTCGATGTTAATTAGGATAGCTATAGCTTAAAGATATGTAGCGTTCAATAAGATTATTACTGTTAGAATGAGATCATCGGCATATCTACCGGGCCGGGCCCCCAGATTTTGGTAGGCCCCCCAGGAAATAGTTCCAAAATAGTTCCAACCCCCAAGTCAGATGGCTGGTTAGACCTATGAATGAGATTGCTGTCATACCAAAAAATGATACTTTTCTCAAAATAAACAAATGCATCAGCACAATCTTACATCCTTATGGCCAAATAAGTTTCCCTCTTGCACACCTGAAAATGGTGCTAGCCAAAAAGTAATTAAAATATTTTTCAAATATGCTTACAATTACTGCTCTGGTCCAGATATCTAGCCAGACCCAGTATTTTTCAAAGAACAAACCATTGATAATAGCCAAACAAATATTAGTAGAGAACCAAGGGCCTCAGTCTGGCTGCCAATCGATTACCGACTATTATCGAGTGTCGATCGTCCACCATACTAACCCGGTTCAGGTAATATATTTTCAATACGCTACCTGAACTGAATCTTGGCACAAGCACGCATAAAAAAAAGCATAGTTCATCTGTTTTCATTAATACTGTTTTAAATAGCACTTGTATATGAGTTTAAACATAAACTTACCAGTCAATCCAACTAAATTTGG
This sequence comes from Neomicropteryx cornuta, assembly GCA_020383195.1. NCBI lineage: Eukaryota > Metazoa > Arthropoda > Insecta > Lepidoptera > Micropterigidae > Neomicropteryx > Neomicropteryx cornuta. The sequence continues at coordinate 2,858,652 of JAHKQU010000030.1, forward strand.
ATGTCCCCAGTTGTTGGTAATAGCGATTTTACATTTCTCGACCATATAAAGTGTCGGCTTGTTAGATGTATCTTTTTGAGTAGTCGGTATGATTTCCGGCTTTATGTTATTGACCGTTGGAGGCCTGTCTTGGGGCACGAGAGAACCTTCTATTTTGCAGTCAAGCATTATTGATTTGAATGATAAATCACTGTCAAAAATCTTTGAAAGTATTATCTCATCTTTGGTGAATAAGATTGTCTGCAGGATGAAAAACTGGAGTTTATTATAAATTAAAAAAATCAACATATGTTTGGTACACACAGGTACACTTTTTCATATTGTGGTGGTCTAGTTAGGTGTTGACAGTAGTTGCAGGTTCAAACCTGCAATAATTATAGTCTCACCATTTTTAATGCTTCTTCACTAATATCTTTCCTGGTCTGGTACCATGGCCGAATTTGGACTTGATAAGACCCTAAGCTATTTGAGATATTGGGGAGTAACACAGGGAAATCCCCGTGTTTAAGTAAAAGAAATTATATACCACGTTCCATTTCCATAATGAAATCGTTTTAAAAATTACTGGCATTTGCTGCCAAAATTTATCAGTAATTTAGGTAGTCATTTAGGTAGTAATTTAGGTAATTTACCAGTAATACCAGTTAACTGGTTATCGGTAATGTAAACCCTAGGCACAAGAGCGCTTTGTTCTTCGAAAATACTAAAAAAATTGGGTGAAGAATACAAAATGGAACAAATAATGCTGCAGTATATTTAAGTATATATGACAATAGCTCACTCGGACAATTTTTTCGGAAGCCCCCAAGTTATAGCTTGTGTATCTTAACGTAAATCCTGCACTGTCTGGTACAAGCAAATTTACCTAAGTTTAGCAGGTCATAAAAAATAGCATAAAACGTAAGTCAAATGAAACTATTAAATTATAAATTAAAATGAAATAAATGAATTAATACAATATTGGACAATATTGGAAAGTGTAAAGAAATCTCTTTGGAAGAAAAACGATTTTAAAGTTTGAAATACATTAACAAGATTGCAAATGCTGTTGAAGAGGTGCTCAATCGGTCTACATCAGGTCTACATCAGGGGTGCTCAAACGGTCGATCGCGATCGACCGTTTGAGCACCGTGCAGAAAGCTAATATCTATATATGCTACGGTACGCCCTACCTAGGTAGGTAGGGTGTATCGTGTATGTACGACAACCCTGCATCACACACACTTGCAGTCTCTCAGAGTCGATCGTAAGTAGTTTAAAAATATTGAGGTAGATCGCCAGCAGTTCAAGTTTGAGCACACCTGCTCTACATCAAATGCAGATAGAGTTAGCAACAACCTCATTTACTTGTTTATCCGCACGCTATGTCAGGTATTATCTGATATTTGTGGTTCAGTGCACTTTGCGGAGTCATCACTCTTTTGCCATTAACATTATCACATATTGTGTCATAGGTTAAAAAATAAATAAGTGCTATTTTTTTTTATTTAGTATTAATACTAACATCGCCGAAATCATCGATAGACCCATTCATTTCACCGCAGGCCCTGGTGATTTCACCGTGAAATATCAAATCACCATCGAGATATAATTGAACTAATCTTGCACCACGAGTTGTGTGTATCCTTGATTTGTTGTAATTCTGGAAAGTTATAAATATACTTCTAGTACTATCTTATTAGTATCTACTTATTAGTACTATTAGACTAATAAGTATCTACTTATTAGACTATCTTGTTAGTAGGGGACTTTCAACCCATGAACGAAAAAAATCTGGTCTAAAAATGTATAATGAAATATATGATGCCACTATAGACGCATTTGAGGATCATGGGGTGAGTGAGGAAAATGACCAATACCACCTTAAGAAGCAGTCATGTGCCATCTAACAGCGGACCGTTCCATGTATGGTATTTATACAATATGCACTGGCTATTTTATCCTCGAAAAATGTTATAAAACCTAATAATGATAGTTATAATTAGGAAATGTGCATCTTTTTCTTCTGAAGGTAAATGTTGCATACTGTCTTTCAGAATTCTTTTATTTTAGGCCTTTAAACGTGATATAAACAAATTAAAATAATAATGTGCCCTTGATACTTATACATATATTACTTGAATCGCAACACAAATTTGTTAATAGCTAGGTACATATGACATCTGTTCAAGATGGTATTTTATAGGTTTAGATTATATAATAATCTCAAAATTTTGGTCAATTTAAAAAATAAAATACTTTTCTTAAAATAAATACTTTTAAACCAAATAAATTGTGGTTGAAGTGCTTGACTATTGATCCAACGGTCGCGGTTTTGAATCCGCACATAATAGTCATAACATTTTTAACCGAACGCACATATAGCGCAGTAGTTTTTTGTACCGAACGCATAGTTAGTTGCATCGCATATATATTATATATTTAAACAAACAATTATTAAATTAATCCTAATACATTGAACAGTAGTAAAAAAAAAATAAACAGAAACAGGTTTTAATTTAAATAAATTCACCTATACTATATAAATTCTTATAGGTGAAATTTTAAAGCATTTTTGAACAAATATTTTTCCTTAATTACCTTTAGGCTTTTCGGAAGTTTATTGCATAGAGTTAAACCTATATAAAAGCTTGTTTTTATAAATTTAGTTGTGCGTGGACTTATAGCACGTACGTTGGTTACACTCGTTAACGCGTAAATTATATTGTTCGACGTACTTTATGCGCTCGCCAATATAGATGCTACATAATAAATACTTTAATAAAAGTCCTACTAAACAATATATTCAAAACTGCTTACTTAGCGATGCTAGAGTAAAACTTATTCTGCGGTAATTTTACTTTGGCGTCTAGTTTGACTCTTTGAGCACAGTTCATTTCGTTTTGTGTAGTATAAACTTAATAAACTAAAAACATACCCATAATCTTAACAGCGCCAGTTTTGAAAGCTTTGGAAAGAGGAGATTTATTGATATTGGATTATTGCTAACAAAAGATTCCGTCCACATATGACCATCATCCCTTGTCCTAACCACACCGTCAATGACTTTCTGGAGGGTTTTGAATTTATGAAATGAGTCATTCATATGATCTGATTGTAGCCACAGCTGCAAAACAGGAAGTAAACATTATTTTTAATCACAGGATCATCAAGAAATTTGCAAACTTCCTTACATGCGATGGAACATAAAAATTATTTTATACTGTCTTTAGAATAAACTGTTTTTTATTATATTGCAATCCAGTGTAAAAACACCAACACCATCAATAACGGTTAGATATTTAAATGACTGAAAAATTAGTTTACCAATGATGATGATGATTATTGGAGGGTAGTCAGATGGCTGCTACACTTAGGTCACATTCATGGGGGCCCATTGTGTATACCTCCGTCTGTGACTGAATGAATGTTTATTGTGTGTATTGTGATGAGAAAAATGCTGTTGAAAATGCTGTTTTTCTCAGCGGCGAAAAATGACCTGGCCGGATTTGACCCACTGGGGGATTCGAACCCGGGACCTCTGGATAAGAAGCACGCGCTTATACCACTGCACCACCAGGCCATTTAGTTTACCAGTGAAACAATTTATTTGGTGCGCATCGGAAGGTGATTCATGTTTTCATTTGGAGATAAAGTTCACCAGAGTTTTTATTGAGCCTTTAAGTCAATGGGAGGATCATTGAGCTCTTGTCCGCTTTGTAATATTTGTGATCCTGAGACCGGAATTGCATCTTCACATTTACCGGTTTCGTATATATAGCAACCTCAAGAGGCTTCTTCCCGAAAGCGCTCTTCTGTGTCTTGCGCGTGATCCTTAATCTTTCTATCTCATCTAACGGTTTTTGAAAATATAAAGACTTTGTGCCGTTCTTGGTTAATCAATAAAAACAGCATCAATGTAAAAAACTTTAAATTAAACTTATTAATATATTATTAATTTAACTTAAATTAAAAAAAAAACTCAGTTTAATTTGCATCTTTATGAAATGAAAATACAGGCGTATTTGACATTACTACTGTCTTTTTAGGAGGTTGATTTAGGAGTTATATAAACAATTGGCCAATTTTATCATAATTGGCAAAATGTTTCTCAATTACGATAAAAACTAATTTCAAATTGAATAGAAAACGTGTTAATATTGAGAATGCAGTTGTACTCAATGAAGTAAGAACTGAGAAGAAGCCTACCAAATGGGAAAATTGCCATTATTACCAAAATGCGAAAAAGTGAGAAATGGATTAGCATACCTTATCTACCTGTAACAAAATCCCATCATCATTAAAGAGCTCAATTCCATTTAAGCCAACAAGGTGGCGGTCGCCCCAGTTAGACAGTATTCGCAATTCGAGGAATTTCCCCGCCGGCAGTTCAGGAATCGTGAAGGTTCTGTGGCAAGAGATCAAACTGGGGTCGGGTGATTTAAATCCAATCGATGTGTCGGATAGCGTTCTGTTAATACCATTGGTGATACTGAAGGAGAGCCGTGATATAGAGGAAGTTGATGAGCAATTTTCCACGGTTTTCTTCTGTGTTTTGGGAAATAATGCACGCTTCGATTTTGTACCATTATGGTCTGAAAAAAAAAATATTTGCATTTTAAACGATAATGAAAAAAAGGAAACCGTAGTTGGGTCGACGTTTGAATCTCATTCTGAAATGGTCCTTTGTTGCATGGCAGAAAGCTGCCACCCGTGTATCCTTAAATTGAACTAATACTGTACCCCCACAACATTGACTATGTTAGTACTGAGATATAATGGTAGGTAAAACTTTTATTGTACAAAACAAATCTATCTTGATTTCTTTTACTAACGTGTAGAGTTAAGTGCCTTCCGATGACTTCCATTTGAATCTGTCTTTTGCATCAGTTAATTAAGGATATCAGACTGATTTACCATTCTCAGCTGAAATCAGCTCCTGCCCTCAGAACATATCTCTTCCATGTTGCTTTGACGTCATTTGCTAGTCCTGCAGTATCCACTCTAAAGTCTGTCTTACAATATTTGTAGGGTTTCTTTTGAGGTATGGTAATCAGTTGGTAAAGGCGGACACCGTTTTTTATACAGTGTGTTAGTTTGATATGGGTTTCATATTTAGTTTATTATTGATTTGTTTTCATCTAATTAATCTATAGGCCAGCCTTCTAAGCATACAACCACTATCATCGCAAATGTGATAGTATACTTTGACCTACCTGGCTTTTTAATTTAAAACTAAATATTATCCATTTTTTATATGAATAAATTAATGAATATACTTACTGGGAGACTCAAAATCCATTCTGTGAGACGGTCGCGACAATATGTCCGATGTGAAGTCATTTGGTTCATAGTCCTTTGAATTACCAGGTTTATCGAAACTCGATTTATTGAAATCATATTTTGGACCTTTGAATAAACCCAACAAATTGAAAGAAATCAGAAAACCAGATCCTTCATTCTAATTTATTTTAGAAAAAACTTTTAGAAAAAACTGTAGGTGACAGCAGTGACAGGAATTTTATAAAAATTGTTCTTGTTTAAGTAAAATTATTTACTAATATTTATATTGTTTTAACATAATTATCAATTGATATAACCATTATTACTGATTTAACAGCTAGTAAATAAATATTTTTTGTAACATTTTGTTTTTTCCCCCACAGGTCGATCAAACAAGGCCCTCAACGAAGCACCGCCTCACCACAGTCCCTTCTAGCGAGATGAAGTTCGTCTCGACTTCTGTCCACGCGTTACTCGCCGCCGCCGCTGCTTGCGTAATCTCCCTCTCGCAGGCTTTTCTTGGCCAGCCGACTTGCCGGAGTTATCAGACTGCGGGGAACGAACCGTGACTGGTCAAGAACCGCATCAACTACAGATTGAAATGGTAGCAAAATCTGAGAAAAGAAAATGAACTGAAAATGCCCATGAAGCATTATTACCCTGTGTGACTGAAAGAAAGACTTTGAATATTAAATTTAGTAAAGTTCAATTGAAAACAAAACCTTTCCGTTGCTTTCACATCTCAACTTTACTTTTCGGGGAGGGGTAATTAAATGGTTTTGTTGTGTGTAAAATCTGGTTAGGATTTTCTTCCTCACCAATATTTGACCTTCTTCTTCTTACGTGATCAGCGGAGTGTGCAGCCGCCTTGGTCGTTTTTCTTTTGGGTAGAACATCTGTCTCAAATGATAAACGCCGTACTCTAAAAAGATATATTAACCTAGCTTTAAAAGTAAGAAACAAGTGAGTGAAATGCATTAAACACAAAATATGATCATTTACAGCATAATATTTATTATTGTTCTTTGTAATTTGTATTTATTTTTAAAGTTTTTAGGTTGACTTTTTTGAAATTGTTTTTAAATTACTAAAACTTCCTTCTCATTTTAAACTCTAAAACCAGCAATAAATCAATGTAGCCCGATTACAGGTTCAGGATACAGGTTAATTACTTTTCAATATTTAATTTAATATATTTTTATCCTTAATATTATTATTATAATATTTAACAATGTACTATTAATTAAATTCCGAGACTGTCATTGCTTTTTTCGCCTAGTTAGAAGCGGAAAGCAAAATTCTGTAAAAAATGTAAATCTTGCTTATTTTACTACTGTAAGTAGTTTTTTTTTAAATCGATAATTTCACTGTGACGATAATACATATTTTTTTAATTCCGAAGATGATAAAATACTCATTTGTTCTTATATTTTTTTTATAATCCCTATAACAATGACTCAGACATGTAATACCCACTATTGTATGCGTGCACTGTTCATACCTTTGTCCATTAAAACCAAATTCCACAAGGTTATGCGAACAATCAACTGCCGTTGGATGGGAGTTATCTTCATTATTGAGACCGACACTCTGAGTACGCCTATAAATATAATTAAAAAAAATACACCTAAGAGAATATAAATAGATGTAGGCGATTAGAAGCGGAAAATGGTCTTACAATGTAATTTCTTCCAACCACGAAGGATTACTTTTATTATTTTTTGGTTCTATTGACATTGCTATGCTTAATTTTAATTTTACACTAGTAGGGATGCAAACACGGTAGTAAATAATAAAAATATTATATATATTTATAGAATTTCATTGGCAACTTACTACTTCATGTAGTAAGAACAGTGTAAATGAAATATAAATGAAATAAATACAATTGGCACAGTTGGAAAAAAAAATGCTTCTGTTTAGTGTATTTAATATTCTTAAACATAATTTAAACATTGACATTTATTTCAATTTCAACACAAACGTTGACATAGCTGATTTGTGACATACATATGAGTTACCATGGTAACTATTTTTTTAATGCTGAAATGCAATGACTATAACAAGAATTTGAATAAAATGTAATGATTGTGATTTATAAGTAATAATTTTAAAATTCCTCAGCATTGTTGTTAAATTCAATGAAAATTAAAATACACAAAATTTATTCTTATGCTGACCGCGCTCTTTTAGACTGTGATGATTTTACTAAGTGAAAAAAATAAATTGACACTTCGTTTTTGCAACATTACAATAGCCTGTCCGGTTCCAAAGCACCTTGCATAATATGACTCCCTGCTGCCCCGAGAGATTTTCAAAATATGGCTGAACCAGCTGTTCAACCCCGGATTGGAAACTAAGTCATACGGACGGTTTTAATGGCACCTGCGGCGCGCAACGACTCGTGCCTGCGGCACTCGGAGTCACTCCCCATCTATAGGTCCTTCGAGCCACTTACGTGCCTACCGTGATATTTTTAAAGGCTCCAGGTTGGCAGCTAGGCTTTGCCTTTTATTTACGAGATGTGGGTATCCTCTAGAAATAATTATCCCTCTCTAACCGGATTTTCGGAAAATATCGAAACACTTGTTTCTTTAATTTTGAAGAAGAATCTAAAGATTAATTTTCAACTCTATAACATCTTTTGTTTGCGAGATATTGGTTTCAACACAAAAAAGTATCCATTTGAAAAAAGCACCTCCCTCTTTTCGCTTTCCTTCGGATTTTGGAAAAACAGTGATATGCCAGTGTGTTTATTTTTTAAGAAATATCTAAATATTCATTTTCAATTCTGTAAAATTTTCGGTTTTTGAGATATTAGTTTCAACGTAATATGTTCACCCTCTCTTTTTACCCCCTTAGAGGGGGAATTTCTAAAAATCCTTTAGTGGTTGCCTACGTCATAAAGGAATGTACTTACCAATTTCGAAATATCAGATTCCTAGGTTTAGCAGTTTGAGCTGGGCAATGATGGATCAGTTAATCACTCAGGACTTGTTATTATATACATATAAATAATAGATTACGGAGCTTACGAAATCCTTAGTTTAGAAAAACTATCTAATAATCTTCATAACCTGCACTATTTTGAATAGTCTCTAGACTATGGTTTTATTACTACGTATAAAAAATAAACATAAAAAGTTTGTCGTAAAATATTTTTTAAGATTTTTTGGGGTTTGGAGTGGGAGGTGTTTTTATAGATAACTTCACACGCCTGATAGTGCCACACAAAAAAGCTATGCGGGCCGCTGGTTGAGTATGGCACATAAAGATGATGGTGCTAGAGCGCATAATAGCGCAGTATTTCATATAATAGATTTTTTTAAATTCGCGGATTCGAACCCGCGACCCCTGAGTTAACAGTCAAACATTATAATTACCAGAATACCACGATCTCTAATCTACGATTCAGTTTGCATCTTTAAATATTTTTTTAATCGAATGAAAATATTCTTAAATTATATTGTTTTCGATTATATTAACGTTGCATTTTTAACCTAACCAATGAAAAAAACAATTTATATCAAGGTTTAATTTATTTATAATGGCTACACAAAACAGTGCCGAAATTCTCAAACAATCAATATTTTACGTTAGGTATGTAATATTTTTGTTGGATTTTTCCAATTTTGTCGACCGGACATTAAGATTGAAAACGACAGTAGGGACTCGGCGAGCCAATTGCCATTTAATGAACAAGAAAAAAATAACACAGCCAGTAGTTTCAAGTTGTCACATTTCTGCTTACTGAAGAGTGACGTGTTTATTTATAACCTAGTTTTCTGATTTAACATTCCTTAGAATTGGTGACACCACGTTAATAAATATTGTAACATGGGAGATTCTTCATTAAATATTCTGGTTAGCCGCATACAAAAGGCAGAAGCGGAAACAGCACAAGTATTAAAGCAGTTTTCCTCCTTAAAAAATGATGAATACGAAGAAAGCACTGATGATCAACACTGCGATACTTTGCAAAAGCTTAAAGATAAGAATGTGAGATTGAAACATAGATTAGCCATATTGACAAAAGCCTGTGAAAATGAAGAGAGCAAACGGAGGAAACGTTCCTCCGAGAACGAGGACTATGCCAGTATAGTCGACGAATTGTATGTTATATTTAGACAGGCGATCGAAGTCGCCTTCCCAGAGCTCCAGGAACCACCCGTGGTCATCGCTGTTTCGACGAACGCAAAGTTCGGCGATTATCAGTGTAATTCGGCGATGCCAATTAGTCAACTTTTGAAATCTCAAGGAATTAAAACCAACCCTAGAGATATTGCCGGTAAGATTCTCGGCGTAATACCGTCGTCTGAAACCATAGACAAAGTTGAAATAGCAGGAGCTGGCTTTTTAAACATTTTTATAAAAAAAAGTTTTGGCCGAGAAAAGTTAAGGAAGGTCATATTGTCTGGTGTAGAACCTCCGTCAATTGCAAAACAGAGAATCGTAGTTGATTTCTCATCCCCGAACATTGCAAAAGAAATGCATGTTGGCCATCTTCGCTCCACCATAATAGGTGACAGTATATGCCGACTCTTGGAGTTCCTTAAACATGATGTGCTAAGGCTAAACCATGTCGGCGACTGGGGAACTCAATTTGGTATGCTTATAGCCCATCTACAGGATAAGTACCCTAATTATAAAAGTCACTCCCCACCGATAGAAGACTTGCAGGCGTTTTATAAGGAGTCAAAGAAGCGTTTCGACGAAGATGAAGAATTCAAAAAAAGGGCTTACAGCTGCGTTGTGAAGTTACAAGCTTTTGATCCAGACCACAGCCAAGCGTGGCGTTTGATATGCGACGTTTCCAGAAAAGAATTTCAAAAGGTATATGATAGGCTGGATATCCAACTGAAAGAAAGAGGGGAATCCTTCTACCAGAGCAGAATGGTGGCTCTGGTTGAGGAATTCAAAGAGAAAGGTCTCTTGGAAGAGGATGATGGTCGACTAATTATGTGGGGTGAAGACGGACCCAACAAAGGAATACCAATGACAGTGGTCAAGTCAGATGGGGGTTTCACTTATGACACGTCAGATTTGGCTTGTATTAAGCAAAGGGTCGAGGAAGAGAAGGCAGGTCGCATTATATATGTCACTGATGCAGGACAATCCATTCATTTTCAATGTTTAGAGTCCTGCGCCCTTCGGGCTAATCTAATAAAACCGGGACAGATGGAGCATGTAGGTTTCGGTGTTGTCTTAGGTGAGGATAAAAAGAAATTCAAAACAAGATCGGGCGATACAGTGCGTCTCGTTGATCTCTTGGACGAGGGTTTGAAAAGGGCCCTGAATAAATTGGAAGAGAAAGAAAGGGATAAAGTTCTTACCCCCGAAGAATTGAAAGCGGCACAGGAGGCCGTAGCATACGGCTGCATAAAGTACGCAGATCTGTCTCATAACAAGGGCAATGAATACCTATTTTCATTCGATAAAATGTTAGAAGATAAAGGCAACACGGCTGTTTACCTTCTATATGCTTTTACCCGTATTCGGTCCATAGCTCGTAATGCTCAGGTGAGTTCGGAGAAACTTAGGGAAACAGCAGAGAAAAGTGGCCCTTCCTTGGATCATGAGAAAGAGTGGAAACTCGGAAAGATACTGCTACGCTTTCCAGAGATCCTAATAAAGATCTCAAAGGACCTAGCACTACATTCGTTGTGCGAATATTTATATGAAATATGCTCTTGCTTTACGGAGTTCTATGACTCGTGTTATTGCATTGAGAAAGATTCTTCCGGGAATATTGTTAAAATCAACATAGAAAGGATTATGCTTTGTGAAATAACGGCTGAAATTATGTCTAAATGCTTTGAAATTTTGGGACTGAAAACGGTTTCTAAAATGTAATTATTTTAAAAAATATGTCAAAATATAGATTTATCTAACTTATTTCTCATTTTTTTATTTATGAAAAATAAAGCATTAATTCAATTTTGATTTGTCTTTATAATGCTTTTATTGTTAAACAAAAAAACCTAACTAAATTTGGTTTGGTCGGCATTATTAGCAAGTTAAGTCTGATGATCCTGGCCTGACCCTTTTAGCTTCTATACATTCATGTATAAGGAGCTACTATCCCCGTCTTTTGGCCATCTGTCTGTTCGTCTGTTGCATCTATCAACTCGAAAAGTACAAATGCAAGAGTTGATTTTTGTGTGTAAATGTATGTTCTTAAAAAAACAAACAGATTACATCGTCGCATAATATAAATAATAAAAACTGGTCGATCAAATATATTTGAATTTCAGAAGGATGACAGCACGGCTGTTGGGCTAAAAGTGCTGCAGGCACAAGTAGAGATAGGAAATGAAGCAACCCATCACAAGTTGGTACCACAGGCGCGAGTAGTTTGGGTGAGAGATGTAGGGTCTAGTTGTAAGACCTCAGGTTCTGGTTAAATATCTGAATAAAGACAGAACGGGACTTTGTTGTTACTTATTTGTATTTTAAATTGAGTTTTTGTAGTGTAATAGCTTTTAAAATAGCTCCTTCCAAGTTTGGTATGGACACACCATAAAATACATATAATTTAATATAGGGATCCTTTAATGCAGAAAAAATAAATAAATAACGCAATGTGTGATACTCCATGTGACACAAAAGAGAAATTACTTTTATTGTTTGTAATTGAGGCAAGCAGGGTTGACGATAAAACATGAACGCCTTATTTGAACATATTATAAAAACCGCTCTGGCAGCATCATCCCACTTGTATATGAAAAAAGAGAACTGGTTAGTAAGGGTGAATGGTAGTACCGTATTGAAATCCTAAACCCACATAGGCCGTAAATCCTCCAGACTCCTAGATGGCCCTTAAAAAATCAATGGGTAAATTTTACATTTGCTAGTTCTAAGGACCATATTTCCTTAATTTATTTATTTAGTTACCTTCCGGTTAACCTAACCTTGGTCAGTGGTTTTCATATTTGTGAAATTCAAAAAAGTGTCTGCAACTTAGTGGCAAACTTCAAGCTAACATATCGGCTGACAATTGTTTTTTTTTACGCGGAAATTAGGTTCTTGATATTGTTTTGCATTTTAGGGGCTTAATTAGTTATGCTTGCGTTAATGCCATGCATCTACGCTTTATTTTGATTAAAAAATGAGTTTGATTACCTGTGTGTTTGCTCGAGCCATTTTGTAAAGGATGATTTTTATCCAGCAGGTATCACATGATTTACCATAAAAAAATATTGTTATAAAGACGGATGACGTTTGTCCCCGTTCCGTCCGCGGTTAATAGCGCCGTCTGTTATTTATGAATTTCACTTATTTCAGCCCGACCCAGACCAAACTACTTTTGTTTTAAATCTACTTTGTACTACAAAATTGACTGAATTGATAAACAAGTTAAAATGAGAGGTCCACCATGACATACTAATTAAAAACTCCTTTTTTTCCAGTAAAATATATCAGAATTTTGAGCCATCATTTTAGAATTGTAGCAATATTGCCTGCCAGCTTTTAAGGAAAGGGAAAAAAATATTTTCTTAGAAATTGTTATCTAACGAGCCAGTAACGTGTCTGTCAATTTTTTCAATGAAATCCATCCCGACAAAAATCAGCATTTCGCATAGACACCTTAGGATATGCTAATCAGCAATGTGGGCGTTGGATGTGATAAAAATTAAAATGATGTGCATTTTACCCCCGAAATGGCGGGTACAAGGTTATCTGGACATCCTTTTAGAGAACTAGACCGTAATAGGGTTCTTGCACATTTTTTTTTCAATCATTTATGAATTATATATGCTAAAGCAGGAACAAAGTTTTATTTAGTTCTCAAAAATTCATAAAAATAAATGAGGTACTGAAGGTTCCATTTTCGCGACACTCAGTTTATTCTTACTGTGTTCTGACGTCATGGGGTGCTTAACTCTATAACTTTACAATCTTTCTCATAACAAAAAAATGTAGGTATTAAATTAGTTATTCTATTATTAGTCACTAATTTACACAAAATCCTGCAAGAACCCTATTCTGCAATATTTCACAATCACCTCCTAGTTTAATAAATAAAAACACAAATTGGAACATCAAACTATATATTTGGCTAGACAGCATCATACATACATCAGTGCTTTTAAGTGAAATACAAATATTTATATTATCACAGATCGAAATCATAATATAATTAATTTAAATATGTAATCTTTTCGTAACAATTGTTTTATAAATTCATATTTACGCACATATCAGATTATAATGGAAGTTTTAATATGAAACTACAATAAATACTCATATATTGCAAATACACAAATTTGTAATACAGTGAAACATATTGTTTGAACTCTATTAGTACAAATCTATTAATACAAATAGAATATCAAATGTCATGGCTTTTCAATTAAAAATAATAACTACACATAATATATATGAAATATAATCGACATTACATTTAATTGTAAACACAAACATCCATTGGTGATTCTATAAATATTTTTTTTTTCCATCTCAAATATAATTATATTTGAGATGGAACTATTTGTGTTAAAATGAAATATTGTTCACACAATGAAAACTCATAGCTGTGTCAATGATGAAACTACCCACCACCCCCAAAACCTCCCCCCTCAACCTTGGTTCTTTCGGGAAAAAAATATGTTTCAAAAATTTATGTTAATTTTTGACCGTTTAGACTTTTAAGGCACGAGATTCTTAACAAAAAAACCTTTTTTTGAGCTTTAAGCCTTTATTATTATTATTAGGATTCAAATGAGGAAAGGTCATTTGTTGTTTTTTTTTGAACAGTTCAATGACAATAATTTCTTCCCAGTTGCAGAAACTCTTAACCCCCAACCCCTACCCTACAACTAAAAAAGATTCATATTTTTTTTGAAGATTCCCTCAAAATATAAGAAAATTAAACAATGATGCAAATAAGAATTTTATTTTATATAATTAGTTTAAAATAATTATTTAGTTTTTAATGTTTTTTCCTGATGACGATTTACGTGGCCAAATTAAATATTTATCATTTAAGGTATCTACATTTTTACTAAGTAATTTAACATGCATACTCCGATTATAGAGACCCTCAATAAAATGTATTTAAAATATTTATTATTATTAAAATATTCTGAAAACAGCCTGAAAGAAAAATATAGAAATAAAATTAAACAACATTCATAAAACAAATAATAAATATGTTTCAAGTTTCTATATTATCAAATCATAATTATACACAAGTAATAAACAGATGGTGTTCAGCAAATAAAATACGATCTTTTAAAATTGACACAGGTACAGTCGAGGGCAAATGAAGCTTTACTACGAGAGACAACTCAGCACTCCTGTCGAACAATGCAATAAATTTGTAAATAAAAATAAATATGTATAAAAAAATAAGAACCACCTACTGAAACACGAAAACGTGGTCATCTTTGAAATGTGCGTTTTGACCGGTTTTTTGTAATAACAAGCCAAATAAGTGAAATTTTAAATAGATCGTTTGACAGTTTTTTAGTCAATTTAACAGCAATGTATGTATATGTAACTAAAATTCGCCCCTGGGTTGGCAGCTAGGCCCTGCAGGTGGCTTTAACGGCTTCGCCGTGCGACTCATGCCTACCGCACTCGTGGTGAGACGCCTAGCAACTCATCTTTCGCGCACAAACCTAAATCATACAATCTTCCATCCCCTATTTCACCCTCTTAAAGGTTGATTTAAAAAAAGTAGCCTTTGTCCCTTTTCCAAGGTTTATCAAAATCGGATTAGCAGTTTAATTGTGAAAACATATGAAACAGACAGACTTGCGCATTTATAATATTAGTAGGATATGGACATGGATTCTTATCCGCATTTAAACATTTATCCGCCATTTAAAAATATTATATTTTATAATAATCGAATGCGCCACCAGACTGTAATACCTATGCATTAATAATAATGATTCGCACCTTTAGCAGATATAACCGAATTATTGTTTCATGCCGGTGCGCGATTGGTGAAGGATTTCCTCAATGTTACTTACTACATTATAATAGGTAAAACAATTTTATTTATTTTATTTTATTTTTAGTATTTTTAGACAAAATTGAAATTGTCCACATGAAATATGATACATTTATTTACGAAATAGGTCATATACACAATTTAACAAAGCTAGATCTACCTACATCAGACCCATGTCAAAAAGCCACAAGTGTACAATTATTAACAATACTATATTATTTTATGAAATACATTTAGTTGTATATAAAAAAAAACATACAAAATACTATTTATTAAAGTAGATAAATTATGAAGTGCATTAGGCAGATTATCAAAATTGAAGAAATTATGTACTGGGTAAAAGTGATATGGGTGGGCTTCACGCCCACCCACATGCGTCGAAGACGAGTCGCTAGGCGTCTCACCCCGAGTGCGGTAGGCATGAGTCACGCGCCGAAGCCGTTAAAGCCACCTGCAGGGCCTAGCTGCCAACCCAGGGGCGAATTTTAGTTACATATACATATCCCAGGAGGCCAGAAACAGATTATTTATTAGACTTCAAATGGTGTAAAAGTTGTTCATCTCTTGTGACTGTTTAATGCATCAACCGTGGGATTTTCCTGACATGAAAATGATTTCCGGCAACGGTTACAGAATATCGCTGTCACCATATTGAACTTCTCTAAAAGTTCTCAAATTGGTTTTTGATATAGCTAGTTTTATACATAATTTAGTGGTTCCGCACCATTCAATTTTATCTAGCTAAATATGGCTTTCGTCTTTCAGCAAAGTGATATGTCTTAAAATATTTAACACGCAGATAAAGAATAAAGGAGTTCTCATTTGTGTGTAAATTGTTAATTCCTTTCTAAAGATATGGAATTTTACAATAACGCTACGATTTGTTATTTTAATTGAGTATTATTGTCTCATAGATCTATCTATAGGTGGCGTCAATTGATTAGTCTCATTACACTTGTTAGATAAGGTTAAGTCATTTCTTCAATTTTAATAATCTAGATATTTTTTTCTACTTTAATAGGGTAATGTAACCTCGTTCAGGCATACTTAAAGTACCTAATATACTAGTAGAAAATATAGATTTTTCTTATAAATACTTGATAATAATAACATGTATAGTACATTGGAGTTGTGTCTCTCGACAGTTGTAATAAGATCGAGCACTGTAAAACTGACAAAACTCCACCGGAATCATTTATTAGAGTCTTATTCTTACGACAAATTAAAAATAAATCTATAACTGCTAAAGGGTCTCCTCTACTGCATGGTCCTCCCAATAACACAACAGGTGCTCAAACCACCCTGCTCCCATAGCAGGGGTTACGTTACAGGTAATCAAGCACCCTGCTTGATTACCCGTGAAATTGTATACAACCGTGGTGAGGTTAGAATGTTAGACTATTTCAACTGAATGGTTTCGGTGGTCAGTAAGGTATAAACTATGAGATTTTAGGACATCCTAGTGGTGGTTAAATGTTTGCCTGCAATTTGTTAGTTTACAACCCAAAATAATTTCACTTTTTCGGTAACGTATTATCAACTTTAAATAAGTCTAATTTTACATAATTACTGGTTCTACATTATATTAATATTATTTATTGATGGTTTCAATAGAATTGTATGTGCAAACATTTACAAAATAATGAAATATTACTGGGTGTTTCAATAAACAGTGACATATTCGTTCTAGATTATTTGAAACGTTTGTTCTTTCTGAAAATTGTTACTTCCTCTACACAACTGCTGTTTTTTTTTTTTAATTACATTCAAATAAAAAACAAAATATATTATAATCAGAAATAATCAAAAATCACTATAATCAGAAAACATGAAAAATATTATGATTCATTTTATTGTACAATTAATCCAGTCGCAACTTGACTAGAACATTTCGATTTGATTGTAGAATATGTTTTTAGATACACATTTGAGCAAAATTAAAATAAATTTAGTATTTTAGAGTAAAAATAAAAAAATATTAATCAAAATAATAAAAGGAAATAAATAATACATTAAATAAATTTTATTGACAATAAAAAAAATAATAGTATAACCAATAATTTCATTAGAAGTTATCGTCAAATATTTTATGTAAATAAACAAAAATTTTAAAAGAATCAAAATGTGATTCTGCATAGATAACGTAAATAAGTTAAGATATGATTTTTCAGTTAACTTAATTAAAAAAAAATATAATACCTACATATTACAGGATTGCTGAGAGAAATATCTCACTAAACTACTGATTTGACTGTTAATAAAGATATCAACTCATTTTTTTTTACGTTAAAATAAACTAACTACAGTAGGAACTTGATAATCCGGATGGGTATGAAACATGGCACGGCCGGTCGGATAATCAAGGCATCCGGATTATAAACAAATTAAAATCACTGAATTAAAGACATTTAATTTTATGAATTTAAGAAGCATCTTTATTATTTTAAAAGATAAGATTTTATTTGTATTTTTTTATAAGTTTTTTTGCAAATTAACTGCTGGCTACTATGTCGTAAAAACCATGTATAAAGAATATCTTATAAAATAGGATCGTCTGGATTTTTTCTTTATCTTTATGTAATCTAGAGTCGTTTTTCCGATTACATACGTTTTTGCCGGGATAATTCTCTAAAATACTTCACAGAAAATGTCTTTTTTCTTAATACATGAACATTTAGGGCTAAAAGTTCGCGACTGGAGAATTCACAGGTTTATTAGTTCGCATGGGATTACTCAATAAATTTTTCCGCCAGACTGAACCAGGTAATAAAATGCGGGCGGTCGCTAACTCACCGACAACCGTCCGGTTTACCGTGTCATTCGAATGACCTGGGGTCCGGATTATTAGGGTCCTATACTGTATGTACTTCATTTGAATAAAAGTTCATCTTTATTGCTGTTTCTTGCCCGCTATACATAAATGTGAAAATATAATATAACGCAAACATAACCCGTATCTCACAAGTCTCAAAACTCTGAAAGTTACATTTAGAAAATTGTTTGAGCTCACATCCACTAGTGACAAGAATCACTATGTCAATACAGTTAACAAAGCTCAAGATATGGACATTTGATCGTGTAATTCGTAACTCAGACAATAATTAGTAATTTCATTGCTCGAGAAAAATCTTTCTAAAGAGCCAGTACGAATTAAGTCTCGAAGAGTCTGCACGAAGAGTCTCGAAGAGTGCTGTTGGCACAGGATATCGGATAGATGACAGATGCGCTGACCTTGTTGCAATTGTGTCACATTTTAAATAAGGCTAGTATAAAAATTGTTTTTGTTAATTTTAAATTTATATTTTACACAACTGAGAGGGCCCGTTTCAAAATGTGTTTATTCCACATTTATTTTTCGTTTTTTTTCTTTCTGGTCCAAAATCTTGAATGATAAAATATTCAGATTATATGAAATCGGTACTGTTTATACTCATAGTAAATGATGTTTAAAAATATGTTAGCTTAAAAAAAAAGATTGTTTCATTTTGATGACACAATCATTTGAAACATTTTGTGACATTTTGGTCACAGAAATTATAATTTGTTATAATTTCTGTGACCATTGTGACTATTCCAATTTAGTAACAAATTTTTTTCTTATACTATGAAACAAAATCTGATTATTCCTACTTTTAACAAACTGTGAAATCCTTAATTATTGATTATTTATACAAAAATATATCTCGTTTATTACTAGACCATGGAGTATGATAGAATACAAATTCTGTCAGGAACACATTAAAATAATTGCAGAAGATTATTCTATAGATATATTTATTAAAGCATGATTATTTCATTTTGACTGAACAAAACTTAAATTTCAAATAAATTAAAAAGTAATAAAACCCAAGTATAAATTGATGGTATCAACCAATACTCTTTTAAACATGTAATCCGTATAATAAAACATTTTTTTTAAATATCACCCGATTAGTAATGCTGTGAAAACTCAGTTTCTCAGTATGTGAAAAAAAAAATGGAATAATTATGTTTTAAAACATACTTTCTCCGTAAGCATGTAAATGTTTAATCTTGTTAACAAATTCTTTGCTAAACTAATGTTTTGCTATATCTTTAAAAAATATAAGTATTTTTTAATTAAAGGGAAACTTTTATACTATTGTTTATATAAAATCGAAGAAAACACAACCATATAAATTGCAAAAAAATAAACCTAAGGAGACTCGTGCAGTTATTACTTATGAGTATTACGTCATAATCATTCGAGTTTAAATATAACTATACAGTTTTTTAAAATGTAGTGTATTTTGAGTGTTTTTTTTTAAAATAATTTATATATTTTTAAACAGCATGCTGACCATAAAAATGCATTGTCATCCGAACGACCCAAATTTGACATGTTGGGTCGTTCGGATGACAATGCATTTTTATGGTCAGCATGACCTGACACACACATTGTCACACGTGAACGGTGACGCACAGGATTGGCTCCAGACGAACAAACTCCTTAACAGACATGATTTTTTTATACACTTTCAAGCACTTAAATAAAAGCCTGTTTTTAAAAATGTCTTTTAATTTTAATTTATTTTATTAGATATATTGGCAATGGTATGATTTTATAAATTTTTATGTTTTGTATAGATTAAAAAAGTAATATAATTGTGTATTAACTATTAGTGAGAATATATTTATAAAAGAGATGAGCAAAATTTCCACGACTATTTTCAATGTGAAAATAATGAAAGGTTTTTTTAAATTCCAACAGATCTTTAACGAGTCATAAATGTTTTCCCTATAGCTCTGAATAAGGGACCCCAGCAAAAAAAAACCCTGCAAAGAATCTTTAGAAAAACCTTAACTATTAATGAGCCAGTCCATAAAATTATTAAAATGTGGTCCCAAACAGAGCATAGCAAACACCGGTCAAAGGAACCACTATATCAAAGGTCCTGCAATTATTATCAGATAATCATGCTTAGAATGCAAGTTTCATGAAATCCTAATTAATAAATACATACTAGAAGATGTATCATAGATAACTTTCATAAAAGGTGAGAAAATGAACATGCTTTATCATTTATTAAGTATTTTATCAGGATTAAGAGAGATTCAGAGAGTATTATAAGGTAAAAAACAGATCAGAAAAACCAAATATTTACACCTAAAACCTACACCTAAAGGTAAAAAAATATATAAAATTGTTTTCTTAAATATTTACCAAAATAAAAAATGGATAGTCATAATATTCACTAAGTTTTAATAGAAATTTCGATTGTAAAAATGATTGCCAAAATCACAATTTAGGAATGAAGAATGAATGTAGAATAAATTTATCTGAATCACTATTAAACGTATTTCAAAATGGCTAACTTGTGTTATAACCAGGAGAAATGTGTAGGATTCCGATGACGCGACAAATCACAAGAAAATATAGCAATGTGGGAGCACATTAATATATGTGTATCATTTTGTTGGTCGCTCCAACATGTCAGTTTTAGAAATGCAAGCGTTCAATGACGAAAATGATAGATGGCCAATGTGTGAACCGCTCCTGTACAACATTGCAGTAACAGGAACATCATTGACTAGCCCATCTCCTGATAATGACAATTCACACACACTAACTTCAAATCTCTTTGGTTTAAAACAAACCTTTTTATTATGTACGTATTTTTAAAATAAAATAAAGCAATATAAAAAATAAAAAAAAAAGCGCGTAAAGCATTTTTCAGCGTACAAAGTATAATGGATTTATTCTGCAAAAGATTCTGTAACTAGTAAATTAATATTATTAATTGAAGTTAATAAGTGTGCGCCAAATGTAGGTATTATAAGTAGAGTTAATAACAGACAACTAGAAGTATCAGAAATGAAAGTTTTAACTGTTGCTCTAAACTGGGGGTAAAAATAAATAATGTTGTCATCCATGTGATACTGATAATTTACTACAGAAATTGGAAATGGAAGTAATGATGACGTATAGAAAAAAAATAGTAGAAATAGTTACTAAGATACATTTCATGAGTAGGTCCCTAATTCATATTAATAAAAAAATAATAGTTTATCAAAAACGTTTGGTTCAATGAGAAAAACTTTATAAAACAAACTATAGTAGATCAAATCGTTATAGGAGATTCTATGCATAACACCTTAAATACTAAAACATTTTTATCCTATTAAATAACTTTAAATTCATGAGCGACGATATGAAGAAAATATGTGTGACATATTTTCCACACATAAGATAAAGCCCTTTTGGTTAGTTAGAATTTACGAATTTGTATTTATTAATTATTAATTTATACAGAACATAAGACCATTAGCCTCTGTTTGTAAACTAAATTTCTGTGTTACATACGCCATTTAACCAATTGCAGTTACAGGTTATGTGAAATCTTAATACGTATACAGCTGAGCTTATTTATTGCGGTTGAAACCAAATTTTGGGCAGTTCTTTTAATGACTAGAAAATAACAATATTTGCTATTAAAATTTATCGAAAAGGAGAGAACACCGGGTACTAGAAAAACTACATAGTAAGAAATATTTAAATGAAACGTATATTTTTAATATTTGCTCCAAACTTCATAAGTCATAGAAATATTTTAGACCCGCGCAATAATTTAATTTGTTTGTACCGTTGATTATATTATGGTTTTAGATAGTTCAACCTCGTACATTTAGTAGGCGACCTAAAAAAATTCGGAGATGTAGATGGCATGGCAAGTAGCTCAAACGCAAACCTTATAGAGACATGTTAACAGTTTAGAAAAGCTTATCCTGCGAATACCAAGATGGCGCACTGTTAAGTAAATGATTTTCAATATAAACCTAAAGAACATATTGCCATCTGTCATTAAAATGATGAACTCAGAATGTTTTATGGATATTTGAGATATGATGCGACGACTGCATCTCGTTTTAGTTACTAAAAAGTGGTTTCCAATTTCTTTATACTAGTTCCACAATCTATAAATCACTACTAAGAATGCTTCTACTAAAACTAAAAGAAATGGTAGTAAAGAAACGTTAAAAAATACATGATGTGCAGGTTCGAACGTCGAACCACTGTGTTACTAGTCCAACGGTTTAACTGCTAGACGAACAGATCTCAAAAGTTAACATCTAAAAGTCTTGAAGCTGAGTCTTAAAAAAAAGGATTCATCCTATGATGTATGCTTTTCCAAAAATGAACAAGGTTTTAAGTGAGTTCTTTACACGTTAAGAAACCACACTACTACAATAATTACTCTGATATTCATAACATCGCTCTGCTCGGTGCAAATGGTATAACGCCGTTAATATGCTCGATGCAAAGAGGAGGTAGACACATTGTGTGGCTTGACCAATTAAGTGCGCCCAGTTGCACTGAGCAGTAGGAAGTTTAAGTTACAAATATTGGTGTAAATAATTAACGGTAAATTTAATTAGAAATGATAATAGCAAGCCCCGTTTTATTTTTTGTTTGTGAATTAGTTATATCTTTGTGGATGCATGAATTTAATTATGATTCACAAATCCTATATTTTTTGCTTGAATGCAAAAAGACAAACACAGAAAAATAAAACTGTGTAATTTTCTAGAAAATACCGGAATAATCTAAAATACTTTTGAGTTTTGAAAGTGTATGCAATACGTTGAACACGAAGACAAATAAAAATGAGATAATTTTAACAACTTAACATTAATAGAGATTATCGTCAAAATATATTCTAAAGATCACGAATATTACTATCTAAAATTACGCCGATGTTACCGCTGTACTGCTCCGCCTGCGGGAACAGATGATTAAGTATCGCCATATAGTGAATAGAGGCGGCCACAGCGACGAAGACGTGCCATATGGCGTGTGCTAACGGTATCTTACCGTCGCACTTAAAGAAGAACACACCTATTATGTACAGCAGCCCACCGAATTTCAGGTCGTCCATTGCGGGAAACTTGTACTGGAGAAATTCAACATTAACGTCATTTTTCTGATAGCATACATTCTAAATAATCACTTTTCGAAAGTACCACTGTCTATGGTCAAGGAAGTCATAAAACAGATTGTAGTAAACAAAAGACGTCAATTAAAAATAATAAAAGTTTAAAATGATTTAAGGGAATTTTACAAAGGGGGAAGAATTTTACATAGAAACACCTTGGTTTTGGAAAAAAATTGTCAATGGGATTATAAAATAAACTTTTTGAGATATTGGCAATTGGGCAAATTATTCTTCAGAGTATTTTTTTAAAAATAACTTTTCCGAAAGACCAGAACAAAATGTCACTTACCCTCAGTTTTAAGCTAATTATAATTATATTTTTCATTAAGTAAAAATGTAGTTATTCTTATTAAATTACCATCAAGACAAAAAATAAACAAACGTTAAAAGTTAAAATAATATTAAGCGGTGTTGCTAAAATAATTGCATAATCAACGAAGAATATAATTTCGCAAGAAATATAAAAAAAAAATAACTCAACTGAAACTTATTTGTTGCAAATGATCATTTCTACTACCTCCTTAAGTTTTAATACATTTATTTATTTAATTGAATATGAGTGAGAAATGTTATTGTTTGTTTTTTGTCAATTATTTGTAAATGGCGAAAATAATTAGGTATATATAAAAGAAATCCCTTATTGAACCTCATAATTTGACATCTAAGACAAGACACCAGCCTAGTAAAGTGATAAAATCCATGCAAACCTGTACTATACAATAAGGAACCTTTTTATACAAATATGTTTTGTTGTAATTATACTACACCTAGATTAATAAAAAAAATGTATTAAACAAAAAAAAAACATAGCTGTAGCAAAATGAATCCAATGAAGACAACGGTTAAAGACGTTCAATCACGAGAGAGAGAAAAATATGATTTGGTGACCCTGTTTTGATAAATGTTGATGATAATAATAATTTATCTTCATTAAAAATTAAACTTTGAAACATAACCTCATTAGACATTTCACTAAATACCTACTGTACTCGTTGGAATTTGATAAACCGATGCCCTATACATAGTTTCCCCAACATGGACATCGTTTTAGACATAGAAAGGTATTGCTTTATTATAAGTGTGAAAAAGTAATATTTTTTAGTAAAATTTTTGCCAGAAAATTTATTCATAGATTAAAATTAAGTAAGGCTGATACGGTATAGGATGTAACGTGGGAAAATCTAAAATAATCCCTTATACCAAAGAGTTTTTGAGAACTTTCGAGTTTAATAAATTGACTTATGAAGTTTGACTGACTTTCAAATATAGAGGTTAAAGCAATTTGTGATTTGTAGCAGGATATTAGTAATTTTAGAATTGAATCAATTGTAGCTAAAAATAAATCCAATTTCGCTTAGCTTTAGCGTTGAGGTCACTTACACCTACAGACGGATTCTCCAAGATTAATCAATCAAGGATTGATTTAATTTAAAATTTGTTCGCCTCCTATGTTATGGTAGACCAATGGGGCACTTTTTTTCGGCATATGCATAAGACAACGTTGTACAGTTAAGCTATAAAAAATTGACAATAAAAATCAATAAATGTATAGAAATAAAAATAATAAACAGGACAGCACTGGATTTGAAATGACATTCTGTATGCAAAATTGCTATGTTTTTTTTTAACCCGACGCTATATTAAAATTACTCAGCATGGTGGTGCAGTGGTACAAACGCCTGCTTCTAAAATCCAGAGTCTCGTGTTCGAATGCCCAGTGGGTCAAATCCGGCCAGGTCAATTGTCGCGGCTGAGAATTTTCAACAGTGCTTTTTTCAGCACTGTTAAGTAACAAGACACATAAATACCCTCATTAAGTTACAGACTACGGGGGTATACACAACGGGCCCCCAAGAATGTGGCCTAAGTGTAGCAGCTATCTGGCTGCCCTTCAACCCAATCCGGTCCAAATTATCAAGGCGATTTCTGTTATTACCTACATAAATGTAAGGCTATACTATAATAAATATTCAAGATATTATTTTTAGTAAAAATAAATAGCCTACCAAAATTTATTCCCAAATTATTGACAATATTTCAATTTTTTTAAAATATCTTAGTAATCGTTATTCCAGTGAATGCACTACTTGCTATAATTAGATTCACGAGAGCTTCTAATAACTGATCAAAAAAACATTTCTAATTTATAGTTGAAATGTAAGGTGCAAGTCAATCCGTGACTATAGCTAAAAGTCAAAGGAATTTGTATAAATCAGTACAAAGCCTAGGTTTAAAGAATGAAAAGAAAACATACCTCAGACATAAAGATAATAATTGACGGTCCCAGTCCTATGATCACATAGAAAATAAGCTCGAGAGTTTTGAAACGTTCATGAAATATCTGCTGGTACATTATTCCTAGTAAAGCTAAGAGCCAAATGATCCATCTGAGTTCCTGTAGCATATGACAGCCCGGAGCGCCGATCGTCAGCCACGGGAAGTACGAGCCCGCTATGAAGATGTAGATCATGGCGCGGTCGCATCGGTGCAATAAATGTCTCACCTGCCTGAATAATAAATGAAAGCTTTTAAGCCACGGCCCAAATAATAAAATTGCACAATATGCAATATTTATAATATGTTCCGTATAGATCTATAAATACAATATTGTCATACTTTATGTTATCTTTATATAGCACGGAGCTTCAAGTTGATATTTATATTTTACTCCGGTATATTTTTACATGTAAATTCTTTATGAAAGTTCTTATATAAACGCTTTGAAAGAGAATATAAAAAGGGTTAATAATCTGCATTTTATTGGTTCAGCAATCTGCAAGCTATTCCTGCGTAGCACCGTGCTAAATATAATTCTTCTAAAGCAAAATATAAAACATTCAATTCATCTTAGAAGCCATGTCATCACAATATTCTGAAATAGTGTAGCTTTCAAGCAAAGCTGTGTCCAATTCACAAGCACAATGAAATTTAAATAAGCCTAGCTCCAAAACAACAAAACAAACAAAACAAAGCAAAGTCCGTAAGCAGAAGCAAAATAAAAATGAATAAAACAAAGGGAACATGTGTAGTTACAAGCAGATAGCGAGGCACTAACTTAACAAGGTACCTACTAAAACTTCAAATACTGAATTAGGCGGGCGAAGAGGTAAGGAGAAAGGGGCTAATGACGAGTAATTACTACCTGGTAGCGGCCGAAGTTAATTTGTCGCGCGCTCCTGATACTTTTCAGAATTAAAGCATTGCTTATGCACATCAGAATAATAAATACTAATGAATTAATTACAATCAGTATGAACAGTAGAAGTTTTTAAAGTGGTGGTACAACTTTCCGTAGTACATTTTTTTTAGGTAAACTTTATACAAAGTTGAGGTAATTTTTTTATGAAAATAGTAAATGATGACAAAATTCAAGTTTACTTTTTTAATATCGAGGAAAAGTTCAGGAAAATACTTTTACTAGAAAGATAAATTACTAATAAGCACGAAACAAAAAAAAAAAATGTTGAAAAATTGATTATTTTTTATTCATGATTTTTTATGTAAGACGGGGTAAGTATTTTCAAAAAAGTGGTTGTAAGTGGTATAACTTCTAAACCATTGAGAATTGGTAGATCATGTTAATAATAACTTTGATTGCAAATGACCTCTTCTATCACCTGATTTCGTTTGATCCACCACTTATGGGACACCTGTATATTCATATGCTAATATGTAAACATTGCAATTCAGTACAGCCTGATGGATTTGTTGATATGTTTCATGACGTGTTTACAAACAAAAACAAGTATTTTTTTATACAGGATGTTTTACAGGTTTTTTTTATAATAAGCCATATACAGATGAACTTTTCTCATGCACATCCTTTTATGGTGTCATTCTATACTTCATACTGATCAACTTTTATTCTAAGAGTTTTTCAATGTGTAAGTATTATTAGGCATTTAAATGCATAACTCCTTCAGACTGAGGCGGCCCGATTTTGATCTTTACGCGGTGTTTAGCATGTGCTCGGGTACCAGATAGGTTAAGATCTGGGGCTGACGAGAAAACATAATCGTCCTTAAACGTACTTCTAAAACTGCTCTGGCAGCATATTACCATACTTGGATATGGATAAGGGGAGACTGGTCAGTAAGATGAACATTGGCGCAGTTACGAATTATTTACTCATTTAGATCTAAAATCCCCATATCGCGACAATTTAAATATGATAATTCTTCAGACCACAAATCCTCAATATCTTCTTTATTTTTTCCTCCTTACCCGCTCATGATGAGCCTGAACTTCATCAGTAATCGCCACATACGCTATTTTTCTCTTACTACATATTATTTTTATTAAAAAAATGTTTAGAAGCTATGTTTCATTTCACGTCTAATAAGAAAGGCCAGAATTGCAAAACAATTTCAAGTACTGATTGCCAATTTTGCATTCAATCGCAATGTGAAATGTGGGGGTTTTTTTTGCATATTTACCCTTTTATTTGGTTATTTTGGGTTACATAGAAAGCTATCTTATTAAACAAACATCTTATCTGAAAAAAATCAGCGAAACTTATTTGTGTTTTAAATTTCTAATTTTATTATTTCTTTCTAATTTTATTGGAGCCATACTAGGAAACCTAAAAAATGAAAAAAAAAAATAGTGTAAGCCTTTTTATTAATATATGTTCCTACATGAAGCCATTTTAATAATATGCAGCCATTTTAAGGTTATTAATGACGAAAGAAAATAATTGGCCGGTAATGCCATTATTTAATTACCTAATAAAGATATCTATAAGTCCAATTAATAAATTAAATGAGACCAGCATAATAGATGCATTAGTTAAGGACATGTCAAGCTTGCTCTTTCATACAAAATATATACATATAGAAAACTATGTAATAGTATTTAAAGTTTATGTGGCAAAGTAGGGTTTTGATCGTGGTAGTTTATCAGTAAAAGAGTTTAGCTTAGAGGTCTCATGTTCTTAGCCGTCTTTTATTTCCCTTTACATTTCCCTAATTAGAGCAATTCATATATTTTTCACTGGCATATGAATAATTTTTATTTTCGACGCAAAGACGTTAGTTATAATTGAATAGTTTTTATATTTTGTAAAAAAATCGCTGTAGCTAACCTTGAAAATAAATAAAGAAGTAATAGATTTTTAAGTTTTATTACCACCAACTATATCCTGTGCTACAAGCACAAAAAAACCTTAGTTGCCTTAATTACCTCAGTTGTACTAAAGATAAATATGAATAGCGTTGAATGAACAAAAAATATGATTGAAAAGCAATAATTTAAAAAAGGTTGTATCTATATAGGTTCTTCGATTATTGTCGGTAAAACAGATTAGAGATAAATGTTGCTAAATGTCATAAAATAAATTTACTCGCAAAACAATAAAAGTTAATTATACATACATAAATAATAATTTAGTAGAAGCTTGTTTTTACTTTTACATGGGATTGTTTTTTGTTCAATTAAGTGTATATATTGTAAAACTGTTGGTTTTTCCAATAAAGACAAATAAATAAATAATACTCTAATGTTGTGTGTGTTTAAATGAATGCCAAATGTGAGCTGAGTCAATTTAATAATCAACTGGCATTTACCCTGTTGTTTGTCAAGTGCATGTTTTGTTTGTTTCTGTTTACTTTTTATGAGTTCTGTGTGCTATTAATTTATTGAAGTAAATATCTTGATTATATTACTACCTTTTGCCATTTGATAATGGATAAAACTGATTGCTATACTGATAGTTTTATATGCATCTAAAAATAATTAAAACAAAAAAAAATGCTAATTAAAATATCAACACCAAACTTAAATATATCAAAGGTTAATTCCAAATGAAAAGCAATTTTAACGGATCGAGAATCAGGTTGTTCACATATGTTCTAGGTATAATGAAGTAAAAAAAAAATAAGAAATACGTGGATTTAGTCATATTTACATTTAATGGCTTACATTTAAACGCATTATAAGGGTTAGTCTAAAAATAAAAATTTGCCAGCGGGAATGGGGGACCTCTCGCCGGCCCCCCTGAATCGCTCAGGTACCTTGACATGCCTTACACATAACATCCAATTCCAAAATTACTCACCCACGACTATGACAATAGCACAGGGAATGAAACACAGTCGAAACGGAAAAGAGAAGACAGAGAGCCGCCCCGTAAACAGATGCCGCCATGAATTGGGTGATATCTTCAGATCGTCGGAACAGTTCTAGGGCTGCCATAGCGCTCGGCATCATGCATGCACCGTGTGTTATTACGTTGGCTACATGTTCCACCTGCAAATGCGTAATAATTTCATTTTAGGGTTCCGTGCTGTATTACAGTATCCATCTGCTATGTGTATTACAGTATCCACCTGCTTATAAGTGATCACCACTACCTGCCGTAACTCTAGAACAAGCAAACTAGGTCAGTTGAGGGAACGAATATGTTTAATATTATTAAAGTTATATTACATTGCGTGGGTCAAGTGTGTGTGTGCTGTCGTAGCAGAACAATCCTATATTTTTAGATTCAACCCAAAGTTCGCTCTCACTCATGTACAGATCGTTGAGATCGTGGTAGTTTAGTGGTTAAGGCATTTGGCTATTGGCCCAAAGGTCGCAGGTTCGAATCCGCACATGGTCATAGAAATTATTTAAAAAAAAAAAAAGGATAGACGAGTGTATATAGCTTCATTATTTCTGATGAATGTGGACAGTTAAGAACAGGACCGGTGATCTGCTTTTGAGCAGCTATAAGCAAGCTACCCTTACTAATAGTGTACCAGCATAATAGATGCATAATCGATATTTGGCAAACTAGTCGAACTAGTAAAAACTGGTTTAGTCGGGGTTTGCTTCTATAGGTATTATAGAATATTCTTCAGGTTGGCTAAAGATGAAGAAATCGTAAGAAATTGTCAGCACTCCATGGAGTTCACATATTTTTGCTCTTTAAAGGAAAATCCACTCGGCTCCCATGTAACATGAATGTCAATAAAACTTTTTTTTTGAAGATTTGGTTTTTTATCAGGTAAGATACCTAAGAAGATCGAATGGCCCTCATTCTCTTCTATGAATAACCTTAAAAGGCTTTTACCGCTAGGTATGCGAATTAAGTAGACCATTACCTACTTATCAGAAAAGTCAAAAATCTGTCTAAAAATAACTTACGTTTGTGGGTTTATAGGCTTCATTAGGTAATGCCCGGCCATTCATCCATTTGATGTTTTTCCAATTTTCCCATGGTATATAATTTCTTACACAAAAACGACATTCTTGAAATGTCAAATTCACTTTCATATCTGTCCCGCAAATTGAATATTATAAATTAAAACATGAGATTCAATACACTTATCGGCACTGCAGCGACAGAAGAAGTATCACATTATGCGAGGGAAATATTGATTGCATTCGTTTCATAATTAAATTACGTAAAATCTACATCGCCGCCAAGAAAAGACGAGACAACACAAGCACACTGTTCACCAAGCACACAACTCGCTCACTGCCCAGTGCTCGCTCACTCACGTCACTCAGTACAAATTTGACATTTGAAAAACTCAACTTAAAAATGGACGTGTGCTTGCTAACTTCAAAAAAGTGTTAGTTTGCTTGCTAACTTCAAATCTGTCCTATGGTCGCTGTGTCGTGTCTCCTCCGCCTGAATATATTTGTCGAGGTCTATCGGAATAGGAATAGTCTAGCGAAATCGCACCAATTCTAGTACCAATAATTAATGCTAGTACCTACCTTACTACGAATATACGCAGGATTGTAGGATATTTGTATTTTATTTTTTTTTGGGTTTTAAATTTTATCGTTGAGCTAGTTTTAAAAAATCGGTCGTAAAGCTACGTTTTTGTAGCAGTACATACAGAAAATTAAAAATCAGATAACTTTCGCATAGCTCATAACTTTGAATCCCCTAAATAATTTAAATTCTAACAAAATGTATAGGTACAAGAACAAAATTATGTATTGAAAAGCAACAAGCGACACATGAAGTCATTTTTAAATGTAAATATTTAGATCAGGAAAATTAACAATTCATTTTTGAAATTATCGTTCGCTGTGAACTCGGCAAGCTTCAAGGCCGAACATGTCATATTTGTTTTCGGAAATACAATGTCAAAGTTTGGTAATAGCAAAAAACGGTTTTTTAGGTAATACGTGTTTGGGTGTCCGTTTGCAGTTTGTTTTGTATGCAAATAATCTAATAAATTGGAAGATTAGATTTAGATTTTTTACTATGGATATATCGCACAGTGTAATTAATTACAAATTTACTAACACTCCTATCTATAGAAAAAATATTTTTATTTAGATCTCATTGGGTCATACTTTTTTTAATTCATTGAAAATGTAAACCTTTAAAACAAGCATATTTTTTAGAAAAATATATTTAGGTATAGGACATTATTTTATCAAAATGTATTATAATAATAAAGAAATATACAACTATTAACAGGCCTAAGTAAACCCCGCCGCGCTCGGAAATGCGAAAGTCGCGCGGCTTTCGGCTGCACCAGTTGGCGACGCTCTTTCTCGATCGATTGACTGAACTTGTTTCGTATGGTACACAGTAGTGATGGGAACTATTGCTCTGTTGAAATAAGTAATGTGACGTGATATTATTATTTTAACATGCCATGGTTAATTTTTTAATATTTAACATTTATACTAATTCGTGGGACTATCTTGATTCTGAAACTAAGGGAATTATGTCATAACGTTATTAGAATCATAAGTACCAAGGTTTATAAAATATAATATGGTGTTAATATTGAAATATTTTTGGATAAAATCCAAGTTGGCAGTGGTAGTTGCCAAACAACTATTTTGATATGATCTTCCGCTTTATCATGATCTATAGATAGAGGGGGCAATCTAACAAACTAAGGATTTTAAAAAATGTAAAAATCCAAGTGCCCTGAAATTTGACATAGGGATAAAATCAACGATCTTATTTTTTTTTTCATCCAACGATTTTAAAAGATCGTTGGATGAAATGCTAACCTTGCTCGGTCTGCAAAATTAAGCCTAACTTTTAGGCACTGCTTATTATGAGACACGAATTCAGTGACTTTCTGTGTTTCCTAGCGCATCTCTCATACTTTGTTACTCACCGCCAGGTTAGCGATTATAATAATATACGCCATCACGGCCAGTGCTACGCCAAATAAAAACATAAGTACCATATGTAATATAATAAAATAAAAACAAATAAAAAAAAAACACGTCGTCGTTTATTGTTTAAATAATAATATGTGTTGTTTATTTTGTTGACATGCGCACAGTTATTTTATTTTCTGTTGTATGTATGTAATAATGTACGTTGTCACATCATACAGCTGTATTAATAAGTTGTAATATTTAAAATTAACCCGGTATAATATCCGCTTTAATATTTATCCGTTATAGAGCGATGCACAAAATTAATTTCCAAATATGTAGATTTGGTTTAAGTATATAAATGTCTGTATATTCTTTAACGGTCAGTGGTCTAAGCTTAGTGGCCTACTAGGCCGTTTATGTTATGAAGAATAACGTTATTCTTCATTAATATGAAGAATAACGTTTTGGTTTTGATAATGTGTTGGATTTCATATTGTGGAAATTAATAAAAAAATACCTACCTAAATTAATACAAATTAAAATTAAAATGAAACGTTTTTAGGTTACTTTATATTTGTCCTTCATACTTTCAACCGATTTGCCCCTACGATGGTATAACTTCTAACATAACCAAAAATTCTTGACATGCTATAACAATGTTTCAAGCAATATTTCCACATACATACCCATTTATTTACGCGATGATATTTTCTGGCAGCGCCACCTATATTTTCTTGAAGTTGGCACTTCATGTTGGCGCCTTTTTTGATAAGACGTAAGTATTGATTTGTTTACAGGCGGTGGCAGGAAGTTCCTTCACTTTCGAGTGTCCACTCGAGTGGGAGCGAAGTGTAAAATAAAACTCGCGCCAAGATTGTAGCGAATTTCGTATGTCATTTATTGTTTGTGTTATACCTTACAGCCTGTTTTTTGTTTATTTTAATCTAATATTATAAAGTGCGACATTATCTTTTCATCCATTTAGACGGTCCAGTACACTCAGTTTGAATAGTCCTTACTCCTTAGCAACTTATTGATTTGACGAAATGGTGTCATTAGTTCTTCTCTTCTTCGTGAGCGATAAGAATCTAACTGCATATAAATTGGGTTATGAATATAAAATCCGGGATATTTATGGTAATGTGCCTTTCCTTTTTCGGCGGTGAATTCGTCAGTCTATTTCTTAAGTTATTGCTGACAGTGTTTTTAGTATATCTAATAGTTATAATGTTCAGAATGTGTGTTCTGTGTCGATCTGACTTTTTACAGTGACATTAGTCTGTAATGTGGTGGTAGGTAACATACTGTAGTGTTTATTATAGATTGGATACTATTAAGTTGGGTTTAAAAATATTCAATTGTCAGTTGAAAAATATAAACTTAATCAGAGTGAGTCATGCATAGGTCGCCGGTTTTATCTGAGGAAAGTCTACATATAGAATGGAAGTACGAGATGGTAGTTTTGGCCTGCAAGCCTCCAGTACAGCACAGTTAGATACAGTGAGAGCTTTGCATCAAACAGTCGTCTCTTTGCGTGCTGCGCTAGAAGCATCCAAAGCCGAGCTCAGTAATCTGCGGGAAAAATATCAAACGCATGGGAATTGCTCGGTTTTCGAAGAAACTATTGAGAAGCTGTCTTTAGAAAATCACATTCTGCGACGAAGAATAATTTCAAGTGAAAATTTGGATGTTGACATATCATCGGTAGTGGATACTGGACGGAAAAATCAAAAATCGATTAAGTTCGAGATACCGCAATCAGAGAGATCTGACACAATCTGCAGTGTTCATATTGAATCTGTTAAAGATGAACAACATTTAGACTTACCAGACTTCGAGGTGGTTCTTACAGCAGATTCGATTGAATCAACACAAGAGGACAGTTGCCATGATTTAATATTAGATGAAAATAGAGATTTCTTCGAATCAGAAAATTCTGATTGCGAGGAAGTGGTTATATCTGTTAATAATGATGAAATAGTTATATCTGAAGTTTTAACGGATGACTTTTTAATTGAACCTTCAATCACAGAACAAAGTGTTGAATTAACCGTAATACAGGAGAACGAACAAGAAGAAATCAATAAAAAAGAAGCTAGTCTGACCCCAAAATACGTTGAGCTGTCAGACGCTGAAGATATTCTACTGTCTGAAGCGAATCAGAAAGATCAGTCTCAGAAGAAAAAAAAACCGACAGAGTTCCAAACAAAAATTGAACTCCAATCAAAGTTTGACGTTACCATAAGCGTTTGCGCCTCTAAACATACCGGGAGCAACTCCTCTTCGAGTGGTGTTTCTGAATCAACATCTGGGTCCAGCAACAAAACCACAGACTCGAATGTGAACAATAACATTGATTCACCACCATCGGAAATAAAGACACACGGTGTCCACATCAGTAAGCATCCTGAAACTGTAAAAATTTTGAGTCGTTCTACAGAGAAGATAGCAATGGCCGTCCCGACAGATTCGGAGCAGAGCAACGCTCCTTGTGACCGATTTAATGTTCAAGTCAGGATAACATCGGAGGAGAATTTAGTTGTGGATCATAATCTAGAGAAAGAAAAGACTCCGGATAACCTAAACCTTGATGTGGATGATTTGAGTTTGAGGTAATGATTATTTTGTTTATCAAGTATTTAAAAAAAAAACAATTAAAAATTATTTTCCTAGTGCATAGTTTTGAAGCTAGATTTCAAACAGCATTTAGAAATATATGAAAAAAACATTTTTTTGTTATTTTGGAAGCTTTTAAGCATTAACTATAGGACAGAGAAGTGAGATCGGATATTGGATAGAATTTTCCTCCGCGGTCTGGTCTCCTTATGAGACCAATATGTAAAAATGATAGAGCAGGTGCAGACGAAATTCTCTCAGTTTCTACATGGAGTACCCAACATTTATGCACCACCAGGATCTATTGAATCATTTTAACTACAGGTCCATGGAAATGAGAAGAAACGCAAGTTTGCTTTGGACAAAATCATTAGTGCTCGTCTGAATTGACCACATTTCTCTAGGTTTTCATATACCGTTGCCAATAATATTATGGCTTGTACTTGTATTATGGCGTATACCAGACGATCAATATGATACGATAATAAGTCCCGTACTAGAGTCACCCTTGTCCAGCTTCAAATAGTAATTTTCATTGAGGTTTTTTTTATTTGTAAATAAAAACTGGTTATTTCCACTTTTTCATAATTTGGTCTCAATATCACAGTATAAGTACTCTCC
Source organism: Neomicropteryx cornuta (assembly GCA_020383195.1). Classification (NCBI taxonomy): domain Eukaryota; kingdom Metazoa; phylum Arthropoda; class Insecta; order Lepidoptera; family Micropterigidae; genus Neomicropteryx; species Neomicropteryx cornuta. Next base: position 2,894,133 of record JAHKQU010000030.1, read on the forward strand.
ACCTTAACAAACATTTTACAAAGTTTATTTTTCACATGCGCAATTATACACGCATTAAACTCACATACACACCCTTAGAATCTTTTTAGTTCCAGCACACTAAACAGATTTTTGTTGTGTGTTTTCACATTTTTATGTATTATAATTAGATAATTGGTTTTGTACGTAGACGCCACTGGCCGTTTTTTTTTTATAAAAATTACTATGTGAATATGATTTAGGTTAGCGCCGTTTTTATCAATGAAATAAATATGGTAAAACTGTGCTGGACCTTCAAAATTTTGGTATAAAGAAGAATCGTAATCAAAATCAAAATGTCATCGAAGACAGAATGTTAAATTCTCAAAACGATTATGGGTCGAAATTTATATCTTATTATTAATTGGTCATATCAAGCGATTACTATCATTTCAGAACTATATTGTAAAAATCATTTTTGCCACTGCGAGATATCGTTCAATATTTCCTTGCATTAGTAAAATTATGTTCGGAGTGACCGCAATTGGTAACAGCCATTTAATATTTATTATACTCGATACTTAAAGTGTTACGTCTCGCAAGTCTGCAACTGTATATGTTTTTTTTTAATGCCTTGTTACTTAACTCAGTCGACAGTGTTCAACGGCGAAAAATGACCTGGCCGGATTTGACCCACTGGAGATTTGTACCCGGGACTTCTGGATTTAGAAGCAGGCTCTTTAGGGTAGTTCTTTCTATTGCCTATTGGGCATGGTATCAAAGCATTCTATTTCATCTAACAGCTGTTTAGTTTAGCTAAACTGTTTCATACAATAACAGTGCACCACAAAATAATAAAAACTTCTAGTAATAGGATAATATTGAATATCGAAGTATTTTTAAAATCTTCAGTTTATTTCGCATATTTATGAAATGAACTAGGTATAACGCTAGTTTAATTTTCTCAGCTCTAATTTTCTCAGTCAATAAGATATTTTCGTCCAAAGTTTTGATAAAATGTATGGAAAAAAACAGATTTTTGAGACAACTTTTAGATAAAGTAAAAATGTAACCTATTCATTCTATTATTATTACAGATAATTTATGGGATAACATAATATCTAGTATTTTTTTCTTCTAAATCTACAAAAAAAGAGTCACTACACAATAAATTTAGTTCGTAATAATCAAAATTAAAAATATGGTTTGTAATGTGTAACTTATATTTTTGCGTAGATCGATGTCTGAAGGTGATAACTCTGTATTTTCGGAGGACCTGTTAACCCCGATCGAAGGTCACAAAGAGACAGATAGGCATTATGTTCAGAGGGATGTTGCCGGTGAGCAGGATAATGTTAGTGGAAATGAATCCGAGGAGGTTGATGATATAGAACTCATATTCACTACGGATGAAACGAAGGACGTTTCTAACTTTCAGGTTTGCGATGGTTGTTTTACATTTTATAGGTATATCAAATAAATGTGTATAAATAATATACTTAGTAAATTTTATGTTTACACAATGCTACTAAATTACTTAAAATAATTCAGAGGTTTTCATCAAACAGATGTATCCAACTTACCCTATGAAATGTCGGGATTAAATAATCTTGTACACAAGGTTGTAAAAATTTGTAAAACTGTATGTTTATAAAGAAGGTCATATACAATTTTTAAAATTGTTTGGCATTGTTTTGAGTACATTTAACAGAATGCTCTTCATTTTTATAAAAAAACATTCCTCTAAGTTTAGAGGACTAAACAATATTTCTATTTTTTTCTGATATATCGCAGGAATAAGAAAGTACTTATTTAAATAAAGTACGAAGATTCATTGAAGTAATTTTATGAAACCGTCAAATGAGCCATTAATCGCCTATATTTCTTTCCCGAAAGCTACTAATAGTATAAGCTACGTTTTTGTTTCCTAGGAGGATCTGGTCTCGATAACAGAGGGGGATAGTGCATGGCGCAGCGGTCAGAGTGAGACTTCTACCCCCATTCTGCTTAAATTCAACCCGCTTGACCCAGACACACAGGCAAGCCAAGGAGACAGATGGGCCACAACATTAAAAGATACCGACTCAAGTCAAGGGCTCGATGAGAATGAAGGTATGTCATATACATAGTTTGTTTTTAAACCTTTTATTTTACCAAAGCTAAGGTTGCAATGAAAGACTACAATGGCAGGATGTCAAAGAATGTCTAAATTTGCTGCGAAATGTATTTATTGAAACCAATGAGCAGCTAAATTGGAATTGGTGAAGCAAAAGGAATCGGTTTTATAAAATCGGTGCGATTCTTTGCAAACCAAAGGGTTTTCAAAGATTTGCACCGCCCTAAGTAACCTTCAATAACCAAATATAGGGCAATAACCTTCGCCCTACATTTACACATACAGGATGTATTGAAAATTATTTTTGTCCTATGAGTGGGTTGAGCTATATCGACAACTAAACCGGTTTCATGAAAAAAAATATTCAATTTTGAAAATAAAATTGTCCATACATTTTTACAGAGGAAAGCAGTACAAGTTACAAATTTTAAATATACTGATATTAAAGCGAGATTGAAGTTGAGTAAAAAAAAATAATAAAATAAAATATCACACACCATAATAAAACAACAATCACATACAATAAATCATTATACTTCCTCCTCCACACACATAATTTATATCACAATTACCTTTTATTATAAGCTAACGCTGTACGTATCTTATATTATAGATGTGATTAAGCCTTTCTGAAATTTCTTTTTAGATCAAAGAGATGGCCGTTCAACTACCGGCATTAAATGCCAAACAAAAAAGCCCCACTTGAAGTCTATCCTGGGTAAGAGCTCGTCGTCGGAGCACAGGCACCCTCACAGAAGCATGGAAAGCACCGACAGCCTAAGCTTCGACAACCACAGGACCTTGAGCTTCGAGAACAACAAATCATCCAGCTTTGATAGGAATTCCAGTCTTGATATTGTGTCGCGAGAAATTAGCTTTGATCATCGGTGAGTTCTATGACATTGATTAAATACCACCTGTAATATTACAAGCCAATTTTTAGTGATATATTATTTATAATTAAAATATATTATAATTATTTGAAACTGTAAAATCATTTAGGCAACTTTAAACAACTTTTCAGCTTACAATCATGCAAAATCTAATATTAGCCATTATTTGCATTTAGTAGGTTGAATGAGTACTATACAGAACTCCTTTTCAGCACTATCAACTGCATTAATTCATCGATGATGGTTATATATAAATGACAGACACCCTACAGATTCTCCAACATTGTTAGTTTAACCTTTTCTGTAACTAGTCCATTTTGATCTACTGGTAGATTTTGGGCCTATAATAAAAAAAAATATATGACAATGTTTACGGTCCTTGATTCCTTTCATTTACGAGGTTCCCGGAATAAAAGCTGGAATGTAGGAAGACTGCCAGGAGACTGACCTCAAGCGAGTTGCGGATTGTCTCTGGATGCATTTAGATAATGACGGAAAGAGTGTAGAAGCCTATATTTTGAAGTAACCTTACGCCAATCGCTTTGCGCTAAAGGCCCAATTTGAATATGAAGCAGAAACGTCCGGACGCCACAGATCTTTCAAATTCTTAGTGTTTGTCGTTACAGAGATGAGAGCGTCGATCAGTTTGACCCGCCGAATGCTGACAGGTTGTCTCGTCCGAGATTCTCCATATTTGTTGAAACGGACATTTCTAAATGTGGCATTATTGAGGATGAGGTGTCCTCTTGCAACTTGCATTCCAGGAGAAATACCTGTCCAAATCCATTCCAGTACAGGTTAGTAATATAACTTCTGATAACTAATGTACCTTTCTCTATTCGTTTAAACCATCTTACAGCCGTTTTAGTTTATTGATGTATTTGATGTTAATACGTTTGTATTTATAGCGCAATAATAAACAAAAATATTTGACATGCATTATTTTATCTTTAACAACAATTTTAATATAATAAATGACAAATCCATGCTAACTAAGCTTTATCAGTTCCAAGGTAGACATATTTCTTGGATGAATATTATAATCTTTCAATGATGAATATTTTAGGCCTATCCCACACCGGGAGGCTCTACGCAGCCGTAGCAACGTTCGCGGTATTAGCGCCGGAGGCTCCAGAGCTCGACCCATTCTCACCGCAGACAATCTCTCCATGAGGAGGGAGAACACAGCGCAGACTGATGTCAGTGCGTTGCCCAATCGGTGGAGTTCTGATGGATACCTCGCTCATAAGGTTTGATGCCAATCCTCCAAAGTCAGTCATTCAGTTAATAAGACCATACAGAAATAATTATGCACATTTTATATGTTGCATAAACATTTTTTTTATAGTCTTAGTTTGTGACATTTTGTGACAAAATTAAAATGTTTATAGGTATAAATGTAAATGGTGATGTCACAAGTTTGTAGTTTGGGATCTGGGGATTGAAAATGCGTTTGATTCGAGGACATTTTTACCTCAATTTTCATTATTTATTCTCAAAAGTGGGATGCTTTCACTTAAAATAATTATTTTTCTTTCAAATAAATGGCCTTCATTAAAAATGATTTTGGCCCATATCAACCAAAATTCATAAAAAAAAAAATGAATCATCAACTATGACAATAACAAAAATTAGATTACAACAGAATAAGCAAATAAAAACAATTTGTTTGACATGTCACTTTGGCATTTCAAACAATTATATTAATTTAAATTTCTCTTTTTATAATTAATTTAAATTTTAACAGGTCGGTGTGGTTAGCGCTTTAACTACCTTACCAAGCAAATACAACGCTACAGCCCCAAGGCAAGGAAGTCAGAGGCCGAAACCAATCTTAGGTCATTCGACAAGCTTAAGAACGTCCTATTTAGCAGCCCCGTCCAACGTGCACCACCACAGGAGCGACGAAGCTCGGAGGGTTATGCTTAGTGACATTGGTAAGTTTAAGAATGGCTTTTGAAAATATATTTTGAAAGAACATCACCTAAGCCATCGCACACATTATTTAAACTATATGTGATATTAGAATCACATATTTATGATAGCTGATTACATATTGGTGTACAAAAGAGAGACAAACAGTAGGTTAGGTAAACGAAGATGATTTAAACCTTCTTGAATGTGCCTAAGAAGTCCAGTGATTTTTATAGCAACTGAAAAAAACTGAAAAGATTTTTGAAGGCTATATACAATCAAAAGAAGTTTCTTCAGTGTTTTTTACTTAACGCATTTTTAGCATTCATTTTAAGCTATGACCTATGATGATTATTTAAAATTTTTAATAATAAATAGTACTTAATCTTTCTTAATACATGATAGTGAACAAAATGGTAATTACTTATATTTCCTAATTTTTTTTTTTCTAGAGATGTATGAATATTATTATTGTGGCTAAGCGTGATTTATTTTATTTATTTATTTATTTGTATGAGAAATGCTTACAGCTATACATTATGACAGTTACAATATTTTACTTAATATTTTACTTATAAATAGTTTTATATGATATCTGCGAACATAAGTAAAAAATAAAAGACGGGTGTTATCGTTTTAAATTTTCTTTTATTGGTTATCAAAAATAAAATTTTACACTAGAATATATTTTTTCAAGTTTGATATTTTTTATTTTTTTTTATATACAACATCTATAGTTAGTAATAAAACCATATTGTAGAGAATTTCATAAACTATTCAAAATAGTGTATTTTATCAACATGACATTACATAGTTTTTGCAAAATGAGTATTTTAACAAGCACCCGTAATTACGCAATTTTGAAAAATATTGCTGGGCACTCGAGGGTTGTTTTGATTTATATTGCTCGGGCGCCCGCCCGACAGGTTAAACAAAACAATCTCTGTTTCAGTAAAAAGTGAACTTAAAATGTGTGGTTTGTGTTTTTCAGGTTTCACGTCGATGGTCCCCGAATTATCACGTTCTGCTGATCCCTTGTGGGCATGCGACGCGCACCGTGGAGCCCCTATTCCCCAGAGCTCTCAGGGTCCCATGGCTCCGGGTACGTGTCACACTTGTGGCGGTGCCGCACTTATACGGAGGAGTTCATCGTCCATGGGTGGCAGCCGACAATGGTCGGTGCCTACATCGCCTACCAGGTAAAATAAATTATAATTAAATATAAATATTCCCATTTAACGAGAAAATTGGGACTACTGTTGACAACTTGAAATCACATAGTTTGACCTAATCGAGCCCGTAACGGCATTTTAAATTTACTTTGCTATTCTCATTTAACTGTGAAAGTACGTATGTGAACTGTTATTACTTACATCCTTAAATATTTCAAACTCTAAATATTTTTTTATAGGTATTTATCGAAGGGTTCCATGAACCGATCACAATCCGGCAGCCTCACAACTTCTGCATATAGAAAATCTTCATTGTCATCCGGACTTCCCAACAAAAAAGCTTATGGCGGTGAGTTTGTATTTTTATTTTTGAGATCTTTCATAGAACCATCATAATCTGCTATACCTATTAGCAGTATGAATATAACTAAATGGCTCATGGTCACCATAGAATAAGCATCGCATTATTATTTATTTATTTATTTTAAATACACTAGCATCTTCAAGCTGATGTGTGTATTTCCCGTATTGAGTGCATTTACTAGTGTTTTTAGTTTTTGTTTATCAAGTATTTGTTTAATTTGTTTTTAAAACTGTTAACTGAAATAGCACAAGAGTCCACCACTCGGTTGGACAAGAAATGCGTTCTTGGGTTTGAATTACAATTATTCTTGTTTAGCTTCAAAGAGTATCCCCGGAATCTTTCGTTTGTACTTGCTTACCCCGTTTTCTATAGTAATAAAATAGTTAAATATAATTAAATAATAACGGTGACATTATGAAGCTGAATTTCTTATACCTTTTACCATGTCTTTCTCAATACTCGTCCAATACGAAAATACCTACTTGCCTCACCACGGGTCGGCGAATGCCGACGAAATATGGACAGCAGGCAGTCACTCTCAAACGCGCGGAGAACAGAGAACAGAGTAATTTAAACTAGAATATAGGGAACGAAACTATACATTCAAAAAAAGTATTAAAATCTTTCACAGCAACCGGCGACCGTCATTCGCGTCACCAGTACTTATTGTGAAGATTAACTTAATGTTTGGTATGTTGTAATGTCCATTTAAAATTTTATAGGTCTCAATCCAAAATAAAAATCTAAAATATGTATTTTTTTTAACACTCCTAATAAGTAGAAGAATAACTCACAAAGCTATAATAAAATTGAACTTTGATAATTTTCATACAATAATTATTTAAAAATAATTATCACTGTGAAAGTGACTGACATCCACCCATGTATCTATTTTCTTCTTAAGTAAAAAATAAAACCGAGTGTCACCGCTTTGCTTTTTCTTTTGAGTATCAAATATAAAATCTGGCTTTAAAACATATTTCCAACTTTGATTTTTTTTTATATTTAGTAATAAAACCATATTCTAGAAAATTTTATAAGCTATTCAAAATAGTGCAGGTTATAAAGATAGCATTTATGGTTTTTTTAAATTAATCATCTGTAATTTAGCCATTTTTTGGCTAAATTACTAAATTATTACAAGCAAGCAGCAATTATATTGGTTCATATTTCACTTTATCGTTCATAGAACATGTCAAGTCTGTTTTTGAACTGGTTCACATTTACTGCATTCACAACTTCTTGTGGTATCTGGTTTCTGGCATCAACCACTCGATTGGCTGGATTATGTAATTCTTCCTTGGTTTTGACCGAAATGGTGTTTTTTGAGTTAATCTAAAAATATATTTTTTATTTTTGGTATGTAATATTTAATGTAGGATCACAATGTCAACTAACTAGGTAAATCTCCTTGTAATTGTAAATTTGAGTTTATGCATATGCTATGCTCGAGGTTAACTGGATTGTAGTGGTGTGCAGTACAAGCTCTGTGAGTCAAAAATCACTTCTTTATAAAGATCAAGTACCACATCCTTCTTGCTATCTAACAGAAGACTGGTAAATTAGAATAGGCCAATAAATTGCTGCGCTCAAAAACTCAGAGACAATTGCTGACCCTTTCACGAATATGAAAAAAAGATGCTTGTTAGAAATAAGATTTCATAGTTTAAAACTATTGGACGGTAAGACCCATTTGAGTACATAACAGATGTTTTTTTTTGTTTCTATAGCACACCTTAAAAATATGATACAACTATATTGCAGATAAAGTTCCATCATGGAGAGGTTCTTTGCCTGAGTTGAGAGGAGACAGTGGAGATTCTACCGATGAGCTGATGGACGAGGTTGATGCCTACCTGAGAAGATCTGTTGATAATATTGGCCCGGAGGTCGAAGGTAATCTTACGTTATTTTATTTATGCACAGTATATAGGCTGGATCTTAATCTAAAATATAAAAATGTGTCCATGTACCTAAAACAGTTCTCCCGTGTTTGTTCAATTCCAGCATTTTTAAAAATACCCTGTCTGATTCATACGGGGGTACTCCCTTTTATTATATTTTCGCTTGTATCAACATTTTATATGTTTTGCGAGCACATTGCAATAATTGATTTCAACATACAAAGATTTGTATTATCTTTGTATGTTGTATGCTTGTATTGCATTAAAATTTATCGAGTAGTTTGTAGAATAAAATTGGCATGTTATTAGCTCAAGTTTCAATGTGTCAAGTTATTTGAGAATCTCCAATATCACTGCACGAACCTTCTAAAACTCTAACTGCACGGAATTTTCAAGCAATCTAATTTCGGAACGGGGAGAATGTAGCCGGAAATATTGATTGATTTATTAGGGATAGGAAAAAAGGCAGTACGGTGATATTCTTACTACTTCCTATCTCCTATAAACCTGCTTTCCTTGGTGTGGAGTGCCCACTGCCACATCGTTATTGCTGTGTACTAAGGAATATTGAAATACTATCTAAAAAAAATTTGCAGTTTGGCTTAAGGTTCATATACCACATTTTTTACTATTTGTTTGTTGTCGGCTATGTTTCTGCAACATAGTTTTTATTTTACAGTTTATGAGTGTTAATTTAATTCTTTAAGGAACGGATGACTACAGTTCTCAATGTGGAGCCCCATATCTTCCAGCTGAACCGCGCCAACTTAAGCTGAGTCATCTGGTAAAGATTATCACGCCTCATGGGAGAATCGCAGTTGGTAAAGTTAGGTAAGTTCGTCAACTATTTTTTTTTAAATTCAGTTTTACAAATCTTATATAATTAGATGACCGGGTATCATTAATTTAGCACGGGTGATGTAGTAATCCAAAACAGACCAAGGTATTTAAAAATACTGAACCCTATTGAACACCTGCAATGTATTTAGATTGCGAGCCCACACGCAAACTCTTTAAAGTATTTGTAAAACTAATGAAAGAATTCTATTGTTAATATAGAAAGTAAGTTAAAAGCTAAAGATTTGTAATGCAATTTTACTTCTAACTCTTAAACATATAGCAAAATACTGTCATGGCTTGAACTCACATGGTATAAGGTATAATAAATCGATTAATAATATAGGTATAATAATTATTCGTATAATGGCGGCTGACTGGAAGGATTTCTTCTTAGCGAACAGTGTCAGTGTATTTGTTAAATGCGTTCGATATGCGCAGTACCGGCGAGAACAATGCATTGTTTGTAGAGCAATGAGGAGAATAAAAAATATTTGATTGACGGGTATGGTTTTTAGTATGTTCGTAAATCTTACCGCCCACATGCATAGTTTGACAAGAAGTAAGCTCAAAATATTTAATCAATGAAACACGGGTAACATACGAGATCACACATTCCTGTTCTGACCTGAAATATACGGAATGAACTAGTTATCGATGAACATTTTCTGGCTTATGTTAATGGTCTGGTTAGTTTTCTTTTTGTTCCAAAGACGATCCCTTAGATGTAAGAGATATTGACTGAAAATATGTTATTTTAATGGGAGTCCACGTAATATTTAGATGATTGGTCAATTTTATAAGTTGCCATAGATATTTCCAGTTTCAAACGTATGCCATATAGTTTTTTTTTACTAAATTTCCTGCTTTCAGATATGTGGGACTTGCTGGCGGACCAACCGCTACTTCTTCGGGAGCGCCTGGCAGCCCTACCACTTACATAGGCGTCCAGCTCGGGCCGACAGCATCGCAGGGGATTCCCTTCAATGATGGCACACTTCATGGCAGAAGATACTTCCGATGCGACCAAGGTTGCATAGCCATCTTCGTACCTTTTAACAAAGTTGTTATGGCGTGGTCAAACTAATGCTAATTTGTTTTTGCTATTATTCATATATTTAAATGCATTTTACTATTATTTTAAGTGATTGAATTTCTTAACCTATTGGAATACATTTATTTGATTTATTTATTAATTCGCTAAAATATCAAAGCCTCCGTTTTGTCAGGATTTTATTTATTTTTATAACGTATTATTAATAAATTAATATATTTACAGTATTTTTTTGTTTTTAATAAGTATTCGTATTAATTGTTATTAACTAGCTCTCGGTTTTACTCCATTTACACAATTTAAATCTGCCTTTTATTAAGAGAGTTCTCATGAGTTCCGTTGACCCATATAGGAAGGAAAGGGGAAGGGGAGGGGGATGGTAAGGGATATCATAATATATTGTCCGCTGATTAATGTTTTACATCCATATATGATATATTTCAAATATATTAATAGCTAACATTAGCTTACAATACACCTATAATCCGTATAACATTAAATGTTAACCTAAGTACATAAATATTTAATGTTGGTTATGCCATGAGTTTTTTTTTAAATTTGAGTTTGTTCATTTTTTTATATTAGAGACTAAACAATATTACCTACTCTGAAAGATGTAATGGCCTAAACTCATCTGAATTAGACCTCCATAGAGCGGAAAGGGGTGATGTTGGTACCCTGAGGGTCATAGGGACAGGATGGCAGTAAAAACATCTCCTTTTCGTCTTATTCAATGAGACGTCTATCAAATCTGTAAATTAATGACATTTATTTATAAATGTATAAATAAATATGTATCTACCTTAAAAATAAATGATTAATCCTAATTTGGATAAGGAAATATAAATTATTAAACCACATCTAGTTTGTGATATATGAATTTTAGATAATCGTTAAAGATGTCTTTTTTAATTTGTTCCTTTATATTGAACAAAATGTAAAATTAAGCTATATGAAACACATACGGCCATATGCATAGTCGCTTTAACACACTTTAATACTTTAAGTGGCACTAGCCATACAAAATGCATCCGCTGTCACTCTGAATTGACGCGACTTTGTATAAGGCTGAATCTATATTAATATAATTGTGTTAATGTGTAGTACTGTATTTAATATTATAGAATGTTTGGTTATAAAAATCTTCATGCTTCATCTTATAACCACTTCCATGATTCGATAAAAAAAAAGACCCCAGCGTAATCCAGGGCACTCAAGAAGATTCCTATAAATCTTTAGCTATTAGCTAATTGAGACTGATTTTGTCAAGATTGAAAAGTTTAACAACACCTTACTTACGACACCTACATACTACATTTACAATAAATATAAATCATAATTTCTTGTATTGGCATTTATCTATAACTATATATAAACTTTATTCGTTTTATGTATTCATGCCACGGATTGTAACAAAGGTATTATTTTCAGAAAGTCACCTTTTTTATAAAAATGAGCTAAATTATGATTCTAAGGTGCTGCAAGATGAACCATATCTGGCATTATTCTAAGCAATACTTTGGTGATGAATAATCATTTCAAAGACTGTATCTTAAGTGCATATCATATATTTTAGCACTTAAGGTAAAATTACCATCAAAGTTTCATTAGTAGCATTTCTATAAAAGTTGATATTTTTTAATGGGAGGTTCATTTTTATACTATTTTCTTTCCACTTCCTACTTATTCAATGGTTACTGTAAATGCCTATTAATTAATTGTTAAAATATTTATACGAGATTATAATAGTATTTTAATTTTATCATGTTATAAAATGTTATTTTTTTTTTTGAGAATTTAGTATCAAGTTTTACGAAAATTTATTACACATAATGCAATATTGTGTTTGTCTCAAAAAAAAATGTATTTAAATCACATGGATGTAATCTGTAAATACACCGTGTTCCAAGACCCTAGTATATTTAGACGCTATATAAAAATCCTTCGTCGTTAATAGATCCATGTATTTTGGTTGAGCGCTCAGCTGTCGCCGTACGCCGTAATGGCGTCAAGGCCATTATCGATCGGCACGGTATCGGAATTCGCTCGCTGACCGAATTAACACCATCTGTTAAAAAAATATATTAAATTTGGGTATCATTTCTTAATCATAATAGATTACCGAAACTCCCCCTAAGTCTTTGGGGATGGTCTTGGGACATTCTGTATATTAAATATTTGTAAAACATGAATACCAAGAGCATTGTTTTTTTGTGTTAACAGCCTCTTTATTGTTTTAATTTTAAATAATATTACCACATTGTAATAAATTATTTGTCAATTTTACAAAATTGTGAAAACGGATTTTTTTTTTTTACTATTCGAGACATTCTAGTTATTTTACACAACATATTCTATGAGTATAGACAATATTACTATGGCCTATTCCTACTATATACTTAATTCAATATAAAGGTAGTACAATGTTTAGAATAGCAATGTTTAAATGTATAGTATAGACTAATTTGCAATATACTTTGTGTGATCATTATTGAAGGTTTACATTTACCTAATTAATTATAGCAGGGGCTTTTATAGTACATCACTCATACCTACTTGTGTGAATTGTATAAGCAGCATTTTCAAATAAATATCAGTATTTTCCAATATAACTATAAAATATAATAAATGGACATAAAAAGAAAAATTATTTTTACATTGTTTATGTAATACAATAATAATATATTTATATATTATGTAAAATCTAGTCAAGATTAAATTGTTGATTAATTTTTTGAGGTAGATTCTTGCGATTGCTTTGAAAAATCATGTATGAGAGGGCTGTCATAAACAGTTTTTAATTATCTATAAAGAACCTCGGAGCTTTAGCTAAATTTTAAAAAGGTATATAATTTGAGAATTCGTTTTAAAATACCACTTAGTACAATATTCACTATGCTTGCTTGGGTTTTAAAGCAGCAGGCTTTAAAACTCAAAAAGGTGGGTACTTTTGTTAGAGTTGTTTATTTTCTTGTGTAGTACAATAATAATTAGTACACCTGTAATTTTTATCTTTTGACTTGGATTGTTTATTGTAATTTTTTTTAAATATTTATTTTTGACTTTTCATTCAATTTTTTCATTGTTTTTTGTTAATTTTTGGTACTGAACATTTTCTTTTTAAACATAAATAAACCATTTCACATACGTTGGCCTCAAAAGACACATATGTACCTATTTTCTTATATAAATTAGAATTATTTGAAAAAGTGTATTTTTGCTAGCTCCATTACACACTTAACAAAATTATTATATGGCTAGAAATGATAGGCACTTACCAAAATTAAATTAAGAAAATTATGTACAATTTAAAAATGTGTCAAATATATTTTATTATTGGATGGTGTTAAGTTTTGTTTGACTATCAGAGTTTTTCGTAAGTGGTAATTGCACAAACTATGTGTCTAGTCGGTTTGATTATATCGCAGTATATTCGATGAAAATAAAAAAAATGTATTGGGTGTAATTTATCATGGTTCAGTGTTTTAAAATAAACGTATTGATTCGACTGAACATTTTAAAATTGACTGTATAAAAAGTTGATTTGAAAGTAAAATGTATCTACCTTCAAAGTTGCGAGTTTTATTTCTCTACCTACTGTTTGAAGCTTCATAGAGATTTGGAAATCCTATTATTTTTCCCGAATAAAAATAACTTTATCTTTTGTATTACATTATATAACACATTATCATTTATTTTAGTTGAATATTTCATTAAATGCTCATACTCACCGGCACGGAAAATATAGTATGCACACAAATAACTTTATATTTCACAGAAATCTACTTGGTACTGCTAGCGGTTTGTAAAAAAAGGGATTTCTCCATTTCTCAGAAAAAAAATGTGTCAATTATTGAAAAATGCAGGGGCATTTTTGGTAAAAAATAAGATTTTGATGTAAATATGTAAAATTTCGAATAAAAAAAAGTGCATAACATGCACCTTTTTGATCCTTCATCGTATAAATGAATAATGTTATAAATACTTAATGCAAAATTGATTTATAATTAAATTGTAAATCGTTTAAAAAATCTAGAAAATTATCACGTAGTTTAAAAATTTTAATAAAAAATGAATTCAATTGAGCTTGGATAGTCTTGACGTTTCGGAGATGATCACACGTCCCGTCCGAGGAAAGAGTTCCACACGTCTGTCCGTAAAGCCGGTCCCAGCATGTGCGTAAATGTTTGCAAAGATGCACAAAGGCTATTAGACACAGAGCGGGCAGCGATGGAATTGAGATAAAAACTTAATACTAGAAAAAAAAGTATGGAGTTTATTTACATCAAAAGTAAGATTATAAACATCTATTATGAGATTTTTTTTCAAAAAAAAGAAGTTCTATTTAAAGATATTTTAACTTTCTCTTTCATCGAAGTCACTAAATGATAGTATATTTTTTTTTAAGTTTTATTTTAATATTATTTTTAATAACGAAGCTGACAAGAATATGACTCAACTTTGAAAAAATTGCTAATAATTTGTAAAATATTTGTTATTTATTTATTTATCGTATGGCAAAGGTACAATGGTATTTTTGCTAGTACCTATAAGTAATTTATTGTTATTAGTGCTCTTTTTTTAATTTAAAAAATTAACAATGCAATAATAAAATGCTAGATGTTAAAAATAAAAATATTATAATCGAGAACTTTGTCGGATGTTTCCGACAAAATAAATTAATTTCAGGACATGATAACAGCAAAATAGACAATTAATCTAATATAAAATAATAATTTTGAATAACAAATAATAACACTTAAAGCTTACATTTTTTTACGAAAACCACGACGAAATTTGGTATGCTGTCTTAACAAATCATGCTTGAAATCACAGAGTCCTCAGAATGATTTTTTTTATCGAGAATAGTCCTGGAACACGGTGTAGTATCTCTAAACACCATATTTGGACGCTCTCTAGTTAAAAAACGCTCAGGCAGAATCATATCATTTAGTTATTAAAAACGAAGATCAGTAGGGTGAACTTTGATTGAACCGTATAAAAATTAAATAAATAAATAAATTACCTAATTATTTACCGTGTTATCCGTAAAGGTATATAATTCTTTAGTTCTTCCAATTTTAATAAAATAACATGATTTTACATTAAATCGTTTTATAAATCCGATAATGCGTAAAATGTAATCATTCTTAATATTTTTTTTAATTATTCTTTTTTTTATTAAATATGTTTTTAATTTTCAAAATACTTAATAATAATGTCATTGGCAGTGTCAAAGTTGCTTTATAATTATTTATAATGATTTTTATGTATGTCTAAAAACTTATTTGAATTTTCATCTGTATTAAATTAGCTATGCTTCTGTAGTTTTATTTTATTGATTCTTGTATTCAGTCTATAAAATATTTACTAATTCTAAATTTTTTGATAAAATATGTGGAAAAATACTGATTTCTCGAGACTGCCAAGTGGCCAATCCTGCCATGCTGATGGCAACTTGGCAAGAAGCATTTGTTTTTAATTTGGCTCCAACGGCGTGCGCGGGATTTCTGCAGTCTTTTGTGTTTGTTTGCAGGCTGGGTCGAATTTAGGTTATGCTGTCAAAATTGTCCCGGCGATAAGCATTTTAAATCCATTTGGTGTGAATTATGGAATTGTTATTCATATTATTATTTACGTCGCTGTCCGCTGCAACAAAATTTAATGCCGTAATGGTCAGACTTCCTTTATTTGACGATTTCACTGTATCATATCATTTGGAGGTTAAGGATGGTGGTTGTTATGATTGGTAAGTATGAATTTTATATTTGAGTTTCATTCAAACGAGTTTCAACTCTTTTATTGATACAGAATGTCATGTTTATAATATAATTATAAAAAAGTGTTTTTAGTCCATGTAGTTTTACATTTTTATAATTTAATCGGTTTGTGTATGCATTACTATGTAATTATTTATACACGAGTCCAAAGAACGCAAAGATAGTAAATACCGTCAGTCATCTCAATTGATAATTGGGAGGAGGGATGACGCTTCTGTGGATTTATAAAGAAGCTATTATCCCTGCCTTTCGGCAACTAATAGAATTCCTCCATTAGCTTTTTGACCTTTCACAATGTTTTTCCAGGCATTCCTCAAGAGATGATGTTGCAGTTGTTTCCTCCGTTCAAGGGTCCAGCTACACCGAAGAAGATGGTTGTTCAAACAAGGCCGTTGTATCTGCAACACCCCACAGAATGAGTCGCGGTGTTACGGATATATCTGCTACCAACATTAACACAGGAGAGGTTATTCATTGATAGTCTTCATATTAGTCTTTTACCTAGATAGATGAAAAGTTAAAATTGAAAATTCACAAAAATATACACCTGGGAATCGTATCCGGACTAATTACTTGTCGTTGGTAGCGCTGATTAATACGCAACGCACAGCGGACGCTAAAAATGTGCCTTAAACGGTTGCTTGCCTACCCTTTATTTATTTACTTTTCATTCTATTTTTTAAAACAAATACTATCCAGTTACTTATTACATCATACTTTTGTTATCTAATAAATAATTATAGTGTGAAACTATATCATATTTCTTTCAGCTCTAATCTCAGAAAGCACTTTGGTGAATCAGAGACTTTTTAAATCGGTCCACTTTGGTGGACCGATTTGAAAAGGATACTTTTCAAATCGGTCCATTGGAAACGAAATGAAAGTTGAAAAATATGTACCACATTATAGTATATATATATTTGTATTTTTCTGAATATATTTTTGAAACATTATTTATATATATATTACATAATTAAAGATTGATAAGTTGTTGTTTGATAATTACAGTTATTAATAAACTATTTAAAATGTCCATATTAACCTGCAGTCACATTTTATAAGCATATTATTATTAATATATGGGAACCATGTTGGCATAAAAGAATCCCTTTCGGCACACCAGAATGAAGAGGTAATTTCACCAGATCAAATTAGGGGATAGGTGAACCCCAATTGTACGAACTTGTATCAAACGTTGCACTAGCTGCTGCGCGATCCACTCCCCGTGCGGCAGCTTGCACATCGCACAGAGTGTGTATATTGAATCCCTCTTTATACTGTGCCGTAAGGGTTGGTCATATCAAAAATTGTTTCAAACAAAAGTTGTAGGGAAATTATGGGCCTACAATTTACATTTTGAACGGATTTCATCCTGTGCCTTTTAAGGGAAATATGATTTTTTGAATTTTGAAAAACCACTTCTTCAACGAACCTATTAACGAACTTGACTGAGATTTTGTGCACTTACATTTTATGTATCAATATAAAAGTGATTGGTGTAAAATTATAGCAATCATCGTGTCCACAAGAAAGTGTTAAAGATAACAACTTTAGGAGATGTGCAATGCGAAGGTATGTCGAAATTTTGCAGAAGTCATGATATGGTACCCAGGTAGCTTTCCTAACGAAATCTTCCCAAAAATTATGCAATGCCAATTGAGTGTAGCAAATATGGTATAGTATACTCGTAAGCGTTAACTACGTTGTTTGCCTTAGCAATGTTACTCATTGAGCATATTTTTTGTCAGGTGTTTCTGATAGAAGTAGAGGTGGCTAAGATAGCTCACCTTGAGTTCTCCTTTCCCAGTCCAGGCCGACGTGCGGAACTCTTTTTGGGTGGCTCTCGTAGACATTATCGTGTCTCAGCGAAGGACGAATTTGGTAATAACAACTGTTGTATTGATACTGATTATTAATCTAAAAAAGTAGTATAATGTAAATATTTAGTCTGCAACCCTTTGGAAGTTGGGCAATTTTGCAGCTTTTGCAATGTATTTTTTTTTTAAATTTGTATCTCATATGCGACGTAGTGATTTTGCAATTGTTTTAAAAATAAATCTCAAACATTAACAACTGCCGAACAAAAAAAGCCAATTGAGCGGTTAACTTTATGTTTCAATAGGTTCAATTTGGAAATTAGCCTTTAAAATAAATTTTCAGTCATCAGCCATGTCAAAAAATGTAAAACTAATTTACATTTCCCACTCTTTATTTTATTATCTGAGTAAATAAATTGAGCATTTTTGTATAAAATATGTTCTTTACCAGTAAATAGCATATTTTGTATGAATTTTAAAATTTTAAATAGTGGGACCTAATAAATAATATTATAACTCAAAGTTTTAAGTGAAACTTTACAATTTCACATAAAATTTTAAATTATAAGTTTTTACACCGAATGGTTTCTTTTGTCATTTGTGTCGCAAGGCAGCATTCTGTTTCAAGTTAATAATATTTTGTTACGTGTAATGGTTTACGCTTGGAAGTCTGAATTTCAACGATTTCTCAATAAAATGTAATTTTATTTTCATTTACAGGCACTTCCTTCACATCTCTGGATGGGGTGCCCTTCGAATGGGAGGTCAAGGGCTATGGCTCACAACCGGCACAAGTCAAGTAAGAGTTTATTGTTACTCGCTTTTTTATTGTTTTTCCTAATTTTTAGTTCGTTCCGCATCCGGCTGACTTATTGATTTTACGCACGTCGAGGGTATTTATAATATAATATTCATCTCGTATTGTAATATTCCAGAATAGTTCGTGCTTCAGATACATACTACGCAGTCAGCGATGCAATAGTGGAACTTGAGTCCGAAGGCCTAATGGGTAATACAATACTACTGGAAGGAATTGAGGCTGGCATAGCTCAGGTGAATTGTAGTAAACTAGTCACAATGTTGCGCATAAATTTTATCTATAGTAGAATGAAAAAAAATATCAAAATACTCTTGGTTTGTCCATTATTTATTGCAATTATTTATTTTTTAAGTAATAAACAACTTTTTGGTCCAAATTTAACTAAACTTAAGGTTTTTCTTCAGTTTCCTCATTCAGTATTTAATGTCTCAGACATAGTTTACATCGACAAACCAAAAAAAAACTTTTTATTTAGCAGATTGCAATTATAGTATTGCACCACTGCTTAGCCGCTCGCGCAGAAAGTCTGTTGTTATAAAGCATACCTTGTATGAAAAGTCTTTACACCGGAATAGGTTAAAATCTAATTACTAGACTTACTGTTTTTTAAAATAAACTGCAGTTATATTCCTACAAGTATGAAATATAATATATGTAAAACAGAAACAGTTTTTTGTGCCATTCAGATTGCTTAACAAAATGCCTAACATTGCTAGATCTGGTAACCTTTGTGGTATTATTATTTGAAATGTCACAAATAATGAATTCTCCACCAATCAACACCGAAAGATACTCCAGAAATTGTATGAGCTATAAAATAAATTACAGAGAAGGATAGCATTAGATTATAGGTTTAATAGGTAAAAGAAGATGTAATTTTTTTTGCAGCTGGTTGTTCGTCTCCCGCACCAAGAATACAGCCATGTCAATCGAATAGAAAGGAAAATTGCTGTCCTTCAAGAGCTTCTGCTGAGGCCTTCTGTTGTGGTGCTGTCACCAGAGGATGTACTACCTTATTCTATCGTACAGGTACTATAGGAGTGTTTTCAAGCTAATTAAAAACTTCCAATTTTAACCAGAACCAGGTTGTAAACTTGTGTAAACAAACCCTTAACGCTAGCCTTCTAACAGTCTCCTAGGATATCAGCTCACAAGTTAAATAAACTTAGTAGAAATTATAGCACAATATTCTAAGAACCAACCAATGAAGACGAAATAGATAAGGTGATGGAGTATCTGAAAAACATAAAATCAACAGGTATAGATGGATTTCCTGTTAGTGTATTGAAAAAGCATAATGATCTACTGATAAAACCCTTAACCTACCTTATTAATCTGACCTTATCAAACGGTACTTTTCCTGAGTGCTACAAAACAGCTAAAGCCAATACCAATCCACAAAAAAGGAGATGAGGATAACATTGAAAATTATAGACTCTGAGTGTCTTATCAAAGTTATTAGGACAAGGTATTGAAAGCAGACTTCTAAAATTTCTATCTAAGCATCAAATCTTCTCCGATAACCAATTTGGATTTCGTAGAAAGAAGTCGTACAAGTCATGCCATATCAAAATGTTATATTTATATTCAAAATTACCTCAATGCAAAAAAAAACACTCCCTGGCTATCTTTTGCGACCTGAGTAGAGCCTTTGACTGTTGAAACTGATCTTCTGCATAAATTAGATTTATACGTTTTAGAGGTGTTGCTTAATGAAATCATATTTAAAAAATAGACTTCAGTGTGTAGAAATACGATCTGCAAATTGTGACGGAAATGAAATAGTTACCTGCTCTAGTGTAAAATTGTAGCCGTTCTTCTCTAACTTTATTGCTAGGATGAAGAAATGGTCAGTAATAATAATGTAATAACAGTTCTCGTTGATTTTACTTTTTAGTTACACTCTGGAAAGTTCGAACCAGTCGCATTGGACAAGAGTCGTTACGAGTTACATATTGAAAATGGGTCAGTTATTGAACTGCGCCCCGACTTGGGTAATATTTTTTCTATTTGAAAGTTAAGCATCACAAAAAATAAAAATATTGCAATTACTCATTATATCTGTTTACTCTATTTATTATATTTCTGTCTATACTTATTTTATAAATCCTTGTTGTCATTTAAAGGAGAAACGATCATTAGCAGAAACATATTCTTTTTTATTTATATTTCAATTTTATTAGGGTTATGATCCAACAAGCTAATAAAAAGTTATATAAGCTATTAAAAATCTTAAATCAAAATAAACATAAAGGTCGACAATTACTGTTACTGCTATCTGTCGATCTGTGAACTTTCGAAACTGGAATATTTAATATAAATCACACCTTTTAATATGTAAAATTCGTAACAAATGTATGTAAAACTTATACTACATACCTTTTTATGTTAGTTGTGTTAGTTACATTTTAATAATTTATAGATTGATTATCTAAGTATATTAACGTCCAATATACCAACTTAAAATATCTTATCATTAAATCTATATATATATATATAGATTTTGGGATAGCTATCGCTATTTGTAAGAACAGAGATGCACTATCAACGTCGTCTTTGAAAATGTATACAAAATCTAAATTGTCCTACTGATACTACGCCCACGCTTGTCGCCTATACATATTTGGTTGCATTAGTGTTAGTGTGACACTATGCAATAATTGTTTTTACATAATTACAGGTCTCAATACCATTGTTTCAAAAGTGATTGGTCGCACGAGGGTGCTACTTCGAGAAATTCCTACCGAAGGCTACAATTTGACGGACCTGTTAGATTCGCACATCACTGCCACTTCGGACGTGACCGTCAGTCCTGCCGTAGCACTGTCTGTGAGAGTTATTCCACATAATGTCCTAATTGTCGGCAGCGAATTCACTCTGAGAATTGGTTTGAGGGATGTGTGAGTAATATGTTTACTGATTTAAAAATAATTTGTAGGTTTTTATTAATTATATATAAATTCTCCACGGTCGATGCCCCACGAGATTTTAAAAAATAGGTGTAATTGACTGGCAAGGCAGGTGACTGGTTAAATATCAACCTATAATCGAGCTAACATAATAATAACTAAACCGTCAAGACTCTTAGCGAAGTCATATCACCTTTTAACAGTAAAGACACGGTCGTTCTGCAAATATATCAAACTGTCTTGTAATGCAACCAATATTATAATTTAATTTACAGGCACAAACGGGAGCTGAACATTGGTTCGCAAACCAGAGTTGCAGTTAATTTGAGCCCCTTGGACTCGGTGGATGTGTGGTCCCGCAGTGATAACGGTACCATCATAAGTGGAGTGGCCTCCAATATTTCCATCATCGCCATCAATGCGAAGCTTCTTACACTCGCTGGAAAGGAGCCAAGGACAGAGGTTGGTAGCAATCTGCTTACAAGCCCATATCAATATGTTCATCTTTTCTTTATGTTAGGAGTGAGGCTCTTGAAGTAAGGGATAGATAATGTTGCAAATAGTTACCCTATTGATCAATGGTTCTAATGGATCGATCAACGCAAAAATGTTAAAATCAGCTTCTATTGATTTATAATTTATTTATTTTAATTTTGTTTGAATGATAGCAAAATTGCTTCAAATTAATAATATTATGTGTTATATTATACAGGTGAAAGTTAATAGTATATTTTTAAGAGGTTGTTCTATGACTTTGTAAATGAAGCAAACAAAACACTAGTAACTGTGAATGAGATATGAGCACATCAGCTAAATAGCTGCTTGCTCAACAAACAATAATAATAATAATAATAACTAATAATACTAATGATGTATATTAAACAAGTGATAGAAAAAATCCTAAAAAACATTAAAGTATGGGTACCGTGTTAGCATAGCGCATGATTGGTGATGTTAAGATAGGTTAAGGATGTCTCGCCTTATACGTCGCTTAAATACGTACAGCATCCGTTTAATAGAGTATAAATATTCTTATATGGATTTTGTTTTGTTAGCGTTTTGAAAACTCAAAACAAATCTTGCTCTGTTGTTTCATGTGCAGAATAATCCCTTAAAAGGATACCGCTGACCCTGTATAAGTATTTGTGTTAATTTTGTAACATCTGAACTCCATCTAACATCCAAAATTGAGTCAACGGTGAAATTATCTTTAAAAATTTTCATTCATTAATAAAATTATTATTTACAGATCAAGGGGGATGGCACATTGACCATAATATCGGCTCTGACACTTGTTCCTGAGAAAATAGTAATTCCCTACATAACTGGAATCAAGTCAGGGTATGTAGTGGGAAAAAATCAAATAAAGTATGTATAAGGTATCGGAACTATCTCTTATTTCTTGCAACTAATGTCACTCTCTGGATAGGGTACAAATCTACAGACTACCACCCTAGCGTTGTGGTTTTTCACTGTTGAGTATGCGGCCACCATTTGCAAAATCTCACCTCCACTAAATGCAAGCCACAAACACAAGCTCAAATAGAAGCAACTAAAATGAAGAAAAAAAAGGTTCTCAGTTGACTAATAGCCATTAAAATGGAGCACCTTTTACATTAGAGTGAACTTTGGGCCTATAAAGATATCTTAAGCCCATATGAAAGGTTGTAAA
Source organism: Neomicropteryx cornuta (assembly GCA_020383195.1). Lineage (NCBI taxonomy): Eukaryota > Metazoa > Arthropoda > Insecta > Lepidoptera > Micropterigidae > Neomicropteryx > Neomicropteryx cornuta. Next base: position 2,917,343 of record JAHKQU010000030.1, read on the forward strand.
TTGTTCAACTGTTCCTCCTTTATGTGACATGTCCTGACGTCTGGCTTTTAGGCTCCTTCCATTGCTCCATTTTCAATTTGTTTAACCTTTAGTATCGCAACTCATTTTTGCACCACGATTCCTAGAATACTCACATTACGATCTAAGCCTTTAGATCATAAATCACTTTTATCCGTCTATCTCGCTCGCACTTACAGGTCTTATGATGTGATGTAGTGATGTGAGTAAGAATGATAGAGGCGCATATCGATAAGGTGATACAATGATAGCTATGTAAAAAAGATAATTAAAGAGTGTAATAAGACTAATATTATATATCATGATAAATATTTATTTAGACGTATTACCTGATTGTGATACTTCTGTCTTTATTCGGTCCATGGTCGCTCTGCCAAATCCACAAATAAACGCTGCAATTTCTCGTGTCTTATTGAATTTTTAAGACAAGCTACTTTCTTAGAATCGATTTTCAATTAATTTAAAAACAAGTACACAGAAAATGTCTGATTTTGAGCATCAATATCACCATTTAATTTCTTCAAATCCACGTTAGAAAATAAATTCTTCATTTCCCCAATGAAATGTAATTGAAGACTATTCATTTTTATTACATTTTCATTTATATCAATGTAACGGCCAATTTGGAGTCAGGATGCTAATGAGGGCACAGAATAAATAATAGAAACATATGTTATATATTATGTAAAGATCACTTTCTGTATTTATCACTAACTATAATGTTATATAACTATAATGTACCTCCCAAATTAATTACGAAGGTACTACGCTATCAATAGCAAGTTGCATGGCGTTGCACATGTCCTATCGCTAAAATAATAGACTCATAACGGGCGTACTTTAGTATGATTGTATAAGATAGCAAGGCAAATATTACCATTTAGGTTGAATTAGCTTAGTCAGCTTCGTTTTCAGTGTAGTAATTGGTTTTATTTATTTTTTATTTCTTTAATCTATTCTACAGATTTTAAAATTTTTTAAATTAAACAACTATTAGAAATTAATTTTAGTTATTATTAGGTAGAGATTTTATTTCGAACCAAGTCACAGTCTTGCCCTGCTTAACTCATTTGACACACTTTTCATTTTCCATTATTTCTATTTATGTCATACTGTGTGTAAAAGTATCAGCAAAAGTAAAATAAAAAAATATTATTTATTACAATGCAGGTCGCATCGTATGTGGGTTCGTGGAGGGGTGCCTCGTGATGATAGTGAAGAACCTGTACGACCGGCCGAGGACTATGTTGACCTGCAGTCCAGCGACAGAAGTGTCGCCTCCATAATGACGGACGGCATTCTAGTGCCGAGTAAATTAGGACTAACTCGCATCAGTGCACGCTTGAAGGATCATAGACACATCGAAGCTCATGCGAGGTTATTCTTCATAATATTTTTTGAAATTTTTATTTATTTTATTTGTCTGGTGCCTCAAAGGACATTCTCTGAAATGTCCCATATGAATTCCATATCCCTAGAAAACTTTTCTATAAACTCCGCTAATTCTATAAGTTCTATAAATTATTTTTTTTTGTCGTATTCATATGAAAGAGAATAATGTGCAATAAGAGCACATTTCTTTCGTGTAAAATGTTACATTATAAATGTAAAATAACATAATATAATAAAACAAGATCTTTATTAAAATTATCATCAGGTCTTTCAAGATTACTCAGATTTTACGGAGATAATCACTCATCTGAAACCTTCAGTAGTTTATAGTAGAGAATATATTCTCAGTTAATTATGCAAGACTACCATGGTAAATTATTACCAATTATGACATAAATTAATGACCAAAACCAAAAATACTGCCAACAAATGTCCGCACCCAAGCAAGTCAAGCTACTCATAGTAAAATTCTCACAAAAAAGACACTCTGAGCTATTGAAGTTAAGCCGGAACCAACTAAGGATCCTAAGTAAAACCTTAACAGGGCACTCCAAGCTGAATAAAACCTGTACAAATTGAGCCTATCGATCGATGACAGGTGTAGATTCTGCCAAGAGAGCCCAGAAACCCCTATACACGCTGGGTGAATGTGGGCCCCTCATCCACAAAAGATACCTAGGCAACCATCTTTTGAAGCCAGAAGAGACTAGAATCATCACACCCAAAACGATACTCAACTTTATCTTGAGTACGGGACTAGAGGGCGAACTATAAGTGGATTTCAAAGTACAATAGTTTTCCAAAGGACACGCCGCTAGTTTGAATAACATGCAGTCCCAATATTTCAAGAGTTTCAGCAATTTTTTGGAACTGCCGGTGAAAGTTTTCTGTCATATAGCTACACAGATCAAGAGTCATTTGTATTTGATTTAATTTGTTAAAGGCATGCTTAAATGTTGGAATTGATATTTTATATATTTTTTAAGAATCTGTACATGTGTTGATGTTTCGTTTTTACTCTGTCAGAGTTTATGTAGTGGAGCCTTTGACTTTGAGGATTGCAAGAGTGGTAACACTGCCAAGTGGCTCCCAAGACAGTGCCACTCATGCTTTACACATTGCGCTGTGGTCCAACCATCCTGAAACTGATGTTCCACTATCTGTGACCACGTAAGTCCAGAAGTTACATTCTTCTTTATTAATACTTTATTATTATTATTTTTTGAAGTTGCCTTTCATTGAAAATCACATGAGTAAGAAAGACAATCCCAATCAAATAATAATTTTTTTTAGAGTTCTTCGAGGAGGCATTGATATACCTAACTTAACAACAAATTAGTGCGATTGGATTATCATTATTCTATTGCTTGCCTCATCGGGTGAGGCACAGTAGTAGTAGCACTACACTCGGGTCACTACACCAATATGCGTTTACAATTTGGAATGGCTCAAGCACAGCAGTTCCAACGGCCTTGCCTTCCTCAATGACCTTATTAAGGATTTCACTGTTAAATGCTTTCAATTCGCCCAAATGCCCGAGTTTAGAAATACATATTTGTAGTAGATATGACCAAAAATATTTTTTATATTGGTGAAAAATGTTTAATTTTGTAGGGTTATCAATAAATTAATTAATGTTAGATGGGATCTACAAGGACTAGTTATTTTATTTATTTTGATTATACATTTTGACTATTAAAATTTGGCACTATATAACTAGGAATATTTTTTCACAGTTGTGACAGTTCTCAAATGCAATTAACAACCTTGGAAGGCTTGGATTTCCATAAAATTGATCGTATTTCAGACATTACGCCAATAAGTAAGTGAGAGATAATGAAATTAGTTTTTTAATTGATCAACTTAAATAATTGAATCATTGTAATTTGACATTGTGTTGTCTTAATTTTAGATCAAGCCTGTACCGTGATTTTGGCAAAGGCTAGTACATTGGGTACCGCGCTGGTGGAAGTCTCACTACGGGGTAATTATTAGTCTACGCTCTTTCATAATTTTGAATATTTCATAGTTTTGACCTGCGATAAGATCACTAATATTCTCTTTTAAACGTTTTGTGGTAGGATCCTCTTGCTCATTATTTACATATTAATAATCCCTAATATGATATGGGGGCCTTGCCCTTAGCAACAACAGAGAGTCCAACGGTTAAACTCGTGCAGGTTACACGTGCTACCTTATGATGTCATAAGGGAGGCATTGTACCATAGCACCTGAACTCATCGGGCCAAAAGTCACAGTGTGCACGGCACGACAGTGATTATCCACTCGTCAAAGATGACACGGGGCTTCCCGCTCCGCCCTGGCACGGGTTTAAAAATTTGCTTCAGAGCTATATTCGAGGCAGTTCCATAACCCTCACAGTGCCAGTAACATCTGCGCTGCTTTCTCTTCCATAGTAACATCGGCAGCACCTGCGCTGTCATAAGCTTCCTCGGGCATACTTCAATGGAGTCCATTAGTATCCATTAGTATTGCATTTAATAATTATTATTATTGCATGCCTGCCTGCCTGACACCTCTTTACAATATAAAAATGGTTTTAGACAGTATTATGTTTTAGTATGATATTGTTTTGTAGGTATGAGTGATACAGTTCGCCTGTGGGTCCACTCTCCGCTCAAATTGGAATGGCCAACCACCGACAGGATCGCCCTGACTGTTGGATCTAGTCTTAACATCATCATCACCGGTAAGAGTCTCAATCTTTTTTATAAATTTTGTTTAAATTTGAAGTATAGCTTTCAATTATAGAATCCATACTTCATTTAAGGACTTTGATTTATTGGAAAAAGTGCAAAGGCGAGCAGCTGAAATTCCAGGACCTTTGAAAGGTTTGGAATACGGAGAAAGGCTTAAACGACTCAAGTTGCCTACTCTCAAAGGAAGGCGAGAGCGCGGTGATGTCATTGTGACATAAAATTTTGTCGGGGCACTATGATTGTCAAGAGCTTAAGAATATGTTCATAGCTAATGAGACAGTCACACATACAAGACATAAACATATGGTATGGCCGGGGCTGATGATTGAATAGGGTTTATACTATTTTTGAGAAATAGTTCCTTATTCAAGGTGGTTCTCAGGTGAAAGGGATCAAGGAGAGAAAAAATATGCATCCAGAGGGTAGATCAAACTAGATCTGTAAGCGGTGAGGATGAGTACTCCTTTAATTAAAAGCCATAAATTTGGGATAAACAAAGGTGTTTTTTTTATCTGAAGGCATAAAATGCTTGAAATTATTGGTAATTTTTTACATAATTTTTATTCAGGTGGTCCATTGTCTAGTTCGGCTCCGTACGACATAGCCGGCCATTCGACTATGAAGCAAGTCGTGGACATAAGGAAGTATTGGGGCTATCCGTATTCGTTGCCCCATGCAAGGGTTTACAATATTGTTTGTCATAAGGTAAGATTCCTTTCTTATATTTATTTATCTAGGTCTGCTCGAATCAAATTGTATTAATGGTTTTTCTCCGACCAACTTTTAGTATCTTTATGGAGCAATATTCAATATTTCTCAGCAATACTTCGGGCAAAGGTATTTATTTTTTGTGGTTACCCAATGCAAATCGTACACAATACAGTGATATGAAGCAATTTAAATAGAAGTATACAATCCTTAATATAGGGTAGCCACTTCTTACAATGCAAAGCGACACAGGTGCAGATTTAAACAATGAAATACACCTAAATAAAAGTTTTCATATTTTAAGTTATTACAAAGTAAAACCGATACAGAAATAAACTACAAATAAACAAAGAAACTTGAACATATAACCTGCCATTTTGAAATATGTAGTTTTTTTTATAAACATGTACCAATTCATGTGTAATAGTAATATATTTAGTTATTCATTGGTTAATTACTGACATCGTTACAAATAAACAGATTGGATTGGATTGGACAGCAGCAGCCACACTTATGCCACATTTTGGGAGTACGTTGTGTACACCTCTGCAGTGTGCAACTCAATGAGTGTTTTTTGTGTGTGTCTTGTTACTTTACCCAGTCGACAATGCTGAGAAAAGCGCCGTTGAATATTCTCAGCGGCGAAAAATGACCTAGCCGGATTCGACCCATTGGGATTCGAACCCGGGACCCCTGGATTTTAGAAGCAGGCTTACCACTGCACCACCAGGTCATTAAAAAAATAAACAAATTATAATATTATCAGTTACAAGGCTGATAATATTTAAAATTAAACATAAAGGTAGCGGTTGTGGCTTAAAAAATTATAGGTTGTATGTATGTTTGTAATCTAAAACAATTCAGTAAGTTTCAGAGTATCATTAGGTGGGAATATCTACACATGAACAGTGAGAAAGTAAAACAATTCTACCATTTTTATTATGAATTACAGGAAGGCGAAGGGGGTGTAAATTTTGCGGCTGTTCCTTCTTCGATTGATTCGAACGCTTACCAAGTTGAAAAACAACCAGATTCCGCATACGGCAGCAGCAATTTGTACCATAGTGATGACTCGGGCCGCGGCGTCATCGATCTCGGAATTCAAGTTCACTGCGTTAGTCACGTTGACAGCATACAGTTGAGCACCTCCAAGCTGCCAGCAAAGTGTCCTGAAAAAAAGCAAAAGGTAACCATTAATAATGTACTTATTTATTTATTAAATTAAAGCATAGCACTACATTGATAATAAATCAAAACATTGAACTACTATATTACTATGTACATATTAGGTAGATTTATTTTAATTGTATACCTATCACATGTCATTTTTATGTTCAATATAGGAGTGCAATAAACTTTGTCTGATGGTCACCAATGATGAAATTCGTCATTGGTGTCTTCTCGGCCTTCTTGGAAGAGTTTATTTTTTTTACTTAAAGTAGACTCACCGTATGCCACTGTCAACATTTCAAGAGTTTTAGAGCACTTGATTCCATTTTTTACACAAAATTTAATGCAAACTCCTTGATCCATGTTTTTCGACAGTAGAAAATCGCCGAGCACGCTTGCTCTCACAAACAAATAAAAAATGAAACTTTTCACAGATGTTAAAAACAAGTGTACCAACATAACAAAAAAAAAAATCGAAGATCGAACAGACGTAGCCCGCGAAATTTGAAGTCACCTTACTTTTTGATCACACCTCGTATACCTTGTTTGTACGATGATAAAGCTTTCCATACTTATGTCCGTGACTGTACCTTATACACACCTCTTTGTTTATTTCTTTACTATTAAATCCAGATCCGTTCATACTCATTAAATAAAATTGTTATATTTTTGGCAGGTTTTCATCTCTCCAGACATGATGGATGTGGAGATTGGTTTGAAATTCTCAAGAAAAGGCCTTTTGCTGTACAATGTTTCTAACGTGGATCTGGAGTGGAGCATTAGTCATCCGATTATTTCATTACTCGATGGTGAAGCTGTTAAAGTTAGATTATCTAAAAAGTATGATCCTGTCCCAATACCCGACGTGTTTTATCAGGTTTGTAATATGGATTATTAGTTTCAATTTAAAAAAAAAAATTCAAAGACATACTAAATAAAAAAAGTAAAACATATGAATGAAATATTTTGGTTTTTGTTTTTCAAAATAAATATTTAAGTTCGTTTGTATCCTAAATGTACTATTATAACTCTTAAAATATGAATACAGGTCTATTTAAAATCTCTACTGTCCTTTAAGGAGGTTGACCTTGTAACAAGACCCTTTGGTACAAAGCCTTGAGGGTGAAATGAAGGGAGACACGAGGTTGGTTAGAACTGGCTTTATTGAAACGGTTTTCTGTGTCACATCATTCACCCTGTTACTTCTGTACTCCCTGCGTTGTAGACTCTCTTCAGATGCGTCCCGTAGGCTACGAGAACTCCAGTCTTCATAGGGGTGTGCGGTACAAGGTGACGGCACTACACTGTGCCAGTTTGTCGCGGTGCGAGCGCGGTCAAGTTAGATGTTTGAGCTGCGGTGGATGTAGACGAACTGGCGGCCTGGCGATACAACAATATCTAAGTCAAATACTTAGAGAAACTAAGTGGAAGGTCGAAAACCCCCAGTACCGTGTCCAGGAGCTTAACTCCGCCACTTTGTGCCCCACCACAACAAAAATATAACATTCTCCAACATTTGAAGGGTATTTTATATTTGGGGGCCCAGGCAACTAACGCGTCCCGCACGCATAGTGCCGACGATGTTTTCAAAAATGAAGTAAAACCGGGCCCCTAAGTAACATGCTTATTTTTTAAAAACTTTGTATATGCTGATAACCTGCACTATTTTAAATAGTTTATGTAATTCTCTGGTTGCATTACTAACTATACAAAATATATATATATTTCTATAAAGCAAGTGTCAAATTTGCAAAATGATTTTTTTGAAGGAAAGTTTTATTTTTGATGAGCGGCGATCGTAATAAATATGATTGACATTTTATTTAGCGATTAGCTTTGGAGATATAAGAATGATGTCTGCACTTAAGCCATTGCTCACATCAGATACAAATCTCCAACATTGACTAATTGCATAAGAACATTTTTGTTTAATTAAGATTATAAACAAAACTACATTGTGTATGACATTCAAATATAACTTCCACATCACTCAAAATATAATTAAATTATTTTAATAAAAAGCGGGTGGCAGGTGACTTTTGTAACTCAATGCGCTTATTAATCTCTAATTTGACTTTATATTTTGAAAAAATTCTCAACATTCAAAACGGCCAAAATAGTAATAGTGTGCCATATTCAGAGAATACCTCTGGATAGCTATCTGTTTAACCTGTCTATTGCCTGAGTGACTTAACCCACCCGCACACATATATTTATCTAGATACTTTTTTCTATACTTTTTTTCAGGTCCTGAAAGCCAAATCTTTCATGGCTTCAGGGGCAAATTCTGAGGTGACTCTTAGGACAACTCAGGCTTTGGCGGACTTCAATGTGACAGTTGTCAAACAGCTGCACTCCGATAAGACCATTGTAAGTTTTCAAATATTTTTTAGTGTCTGTTTCTCCATTGTGGCTGTACAATGTCCTTTTTACAATCTTTTTAATCCCTGGGAAATAATAATTTTCTTCGTTGATTTCAATTTATTATGATATTTCATAAGCCGCTAAATAAATGTTACCTGACTGGCTATTCTTATATTATGTTGCCATTTTTTTTTATTTTATTATAAACATTTTTATTAATATTATATACAGGTTGTCTTTAAAATTTATATTAACGTTTTAGGGGGTTGATCAATAGTGATTAAAACTACATCCTAAATAAGAAACATGTAACTTTTTTTTTTACGTTATTTACAGGTGCGAATTTTACCTGAGCTGAATCGTGACAATCTCGTATCGACTATTTTTGGAGGCAGTGGACATCGTCACATCACACGAGTCCTTGCTAGCGTACCATGGCGTCACGAGTTGTCTGAGGCTGTCAGTGTTCGATTGATGAACAACGGCGCTATATTTCTTAGAGCACTCTCGCGCACTCCCGCTACCGTTCGTATCGAGGTGGAAGATCTGTGCATACATGAGTATGCCATTTCGGTTGATGTAAGTTGTCATAATAACCATGAGACTAAAAAAAAACAGAATGGCTATGAGACCTTGTACTATCATATACTTCAATTAATACTAAATTTAAGAGCATTTGTAATTGAGTACATTCTTTTCCAATCACGGAATTAATTATTCATAGGCCATTAACTATAGCGGGAAGAGTAATTTCTATTTTGGCATCAATTGTTAGTTTGTTACTTACTTTAAGTAAGTATTGTTTTTAATGTGATGTTGTTTCTAACTTTAGGTTTATTTAGAATCCGTTGGTGCTGTGTATGCCCAAGCGCCATCTTCTCTAGCTGTGGATAGCAGAGCGCAAGTGTCTGTGTATGCGGTCTCGGGCCGAGATCGGTCTATTTTGCCAACCAGCCTAACGCCCTCAATGTCCATCATTACGGTCAGTCCAGCTCCCAGAGAACTACTTGTGAGAAAATTGAGCGTCGGGGAGAATGAAACCATTTATGAATTACACGGTAAAATACCCTCATTTTTTATTATGACTAACTATTTCAAGCGGCACCAACTGTATCTGTTTTGTTTTGTCTGGTCAACTGTCAAGCTGAGTTACCTTGCCTGTGAATCGGCTCCGGTTTTTTGGAGTTCTTTGTACAAATAATAATATCCTTATTCCAGGAATCGTATTAAAGTGTTTGCAACAGTTATATTTCTGCAGAGGAGTGTTATTTGCTTGTGGGATCACTGCAAAAGGAAGTTACGGAATTATTAATTCAGAGTGGTGAATGTATGGAATAAGTTACCAAGCGCAGTGATAAGTGCCAAAAATGTGAATGAATTTAAGAACAGACACAAGTTTATCAGAGACGATACAAGTGCAGATTTAGGCTTATCATCATAAACTGCCTGCCTAAAACTAATAATAATAATAATAACCAAAAATATAAAATGTAATGTTTTCGATATTCACTAATTAATTATAATATTATATAATTATTAATATTTTAAGCTGTTTTAAATTTATTGTTTTGGAATTAAATAAAAACAAAATAGTTAAATTTGGTTAAAAATATAATATATTTTTGATACAGGAACTCGTCCGGGTGTTCATACACTGCGGTGGACCTGCGGTGGCCGTGCAAGTCAAGCGATTCGAATGCGTGTGTTCCCTCGCCTGCGCCTTTGGCCGCGCTCTACAACTTTGCCGCCACGGTCGACAATGCGCATTTCCGTGCTTGCCAAACCACCGGCTAACATTGCGACCATATCGTACAGTTGCAAGCCTGAGGGAGTTGTTGGTTAGTACAAAAACACATACAAACTATCAGTGTTGGTGATTATTGTATAAATGACAAATTTATGAAAACGAATGTAACACATTTCAGTGTTTAGTACTTATGCATTGATGCATTAGGCCATTGCAGCCTTATGCATGGTCATTCCGCTTAAACTCTGCTAACGGCCCATTAATTAAAAGCGTGTTAAGATTCTTTGAAAATGGGTTGATTACAGTAAAAGCATAAAGAGGTTGTTTGGTTGGCTCGTTCTTGCCCATGGCTTTTTGTATGCATGGTCAATTTAAGTGGTTTGCTTATTAGGATCCTGCTGAACTGCTTCGGCAGAATTTGATCTGTCTTTCGAAGTGACCATAAACTTGTTTAAGCCACCCCTCCACTTTGTCTCCTTTTATCAAATAGTAATGAGAGCAAGTTCTAACAGGCTCTAAAAGATTAACAGATCCTTAAATTAATGTTCCTAAACTTGAATTTCTATCACCATTCTGCTGGAATCACTTTTGCAGTATTTCATACCTGATCAAGAAGTTTTAAACAGAAAATACATCAGTCATTCCCATTTTCAGAGGTTTTACCTTCGGGAATAATAAATGTGATCTCAACGACAATATCACAAGTCACCGTAACCGGTGTCGCAAGCAGCCTCAGCGGGGATCTGTTATCGCAGGACACTATCTCAATCAAGATTGTCCCTATTCAAGGAATAATAATTCAAGCGCCTACATACCAACTGGAAATTGCACAGACTTTGCCATTATGGATTAGTGGTATGATGATAAGAATCTTGCTTTTTCTGTTTGTTGTTAAATTTATTTAATGTATCAGTTAAAAAAAATGTATCTGTTAGATTATGGCACGGATTAAAATTGGTGTATTTATGAAGTTTTATCACAAAACTATTTTAAATTCATATAATATGAGTACCTTAAATAAATATTTTTTGCAGAATAAAACAAATATTGTTAACAATGCATCAGAAATTATTTTTTTACATATTTCTTAAAATAATGATAACATAACCATACCTTTCAAAATTTTTCAATATTATCAAAGATTGTGTCATTCGTCATGTACGAGGTGTGTTCAAAAAGTATCGCGAATCATTGGTATCATCACATGTATCATTGGTTTCTACCAAGATCAGATAAGAATCATTAAACAAAATAAGAAACAAAAAAATAAAATAAGAAACAAAATATAAAGTAAAATAAAGGCCGCATAAATTAGACATCAGACAATAGAAGTAATCTGTATATTTATAATTTATTGACTACTTTTATTATTTTATACATTGGACTTACTAATTATTTGGTTTATTATTATTATTGATTTGTTTTTTTTATTATTTAATGTTTTATGGCCATACTGTATAGGTGATAGTGAAATCTTAAGCTAAATTTAACTATCGAAATCGATTACTGTTTATCTATATTAAGGACTTACGGTAACATTATTAACGCACTAATATTTTGCAGGTCTTCCGAATGATATGGACCGCACACAACTCTGTACTCTTCAACAGTCTCTCTCGTTTGTTTGGAATATTTTAGATTATGTACCAAACAAACAAGATGTTTCACTCACTCATCCAGTTACAGGGGAAGGTAACCACCTATTTTTATGCTTTTATATATGTACTGCTTTTGGGGAATTGTTTTTTGCGACAAAGGATATAATTTAATGATAAATTTTATGCATGATGTGCATTAGCAATTATTGTTTAAAATGAATACCTATGGCTGGTAACACTGCCTTCCTTTAGCCTACAACAACCATTTTTCAGACATTAAGAAAAATGCAAAAAGACTATTATTTTATGCGGTTGATGTTGACTTGTGGTCTCTCAGCCAAACTTCAAAATCTGATTGTCCAGAAAACATAGGCTATGCCGTAAAATGATAAAAAGCATCAGAAATAAAAAGTGGCTTCATGAGACTAAATGAGTTCACAAATTCATAGCACCATATGGCTTAGTGGGCAAAGCAACCAGCTAACTTGCATTTCATTCTCTTAACACAATTTAAGTATAGTTAAGAGGGTTTTACCTCTGACAGTTTATAGGCGACCATGCCGGTTTCTTTCTAATATTTATGACAAATAATCAACCAAGAAACATATGTTCTTCACAGTTGTAAAATTTCATAAAAGTATTTCAACAATTGCAAACTTTTTAATATTTATTGCATATGTTTATTTCAGATTTAATTGGAATATCGACAAGCGAGGGATGTGTGTGTCGTTTCAAAGCACTATATCCTGGAAAGTACACAGTTACTCTAAGTTCACTGGTAAGTTTTAATTAATATATATATTTCGAGGTAATTTTTGAGGAAGGGTTCAATATTGGTCATTTATGTGAACTGTCAATGCAACTTATTCAAGCGTGGGTGCGATAGTTTTGTGGAACGGATTTGATGTTAAATAATTCTACACTAGGTCCAGAAAATGTAACCAATGATAAAAACATGCAACATGTACAGGATGCAGTAGTACAAAATCCTCGCTGGTCAGTTTGGACGCTGTCGGAAGTTTGGAATCTATTCACTCCACATTTGTTCAGAGGATACTAAAAAAATTCACATGGGACACCTCATACATACTTTTGAAACTAATATGTTTAAACAAAAGTTCCAAGTATTTGTTTTTATTATCCTGTCAGTAGTATAGGTTAATTCGACACAATCATTCGCATGTCAGGCGTACATATATTTATAGTATGGTACGATAGAATTAGTTAAATCAAAGTTTTGAGCAATTTGCTGGTGAATTATTTTCGAGCCAGATTTTGTCTAGACAAAAAAAAAATTTTGTTGCAGTCACCGGGTGGTTCTCCATGGCTGGCGTCTCTGGAACTCTGGGTCAGGCCATCCAAATGGGCTCAACCAATCATATTGCAGAAGGGTATCGAAACTAAGATCAGCTCTGTCGCTCATTCTCATTCATACCAGAAAGTTCAATACAGGTAGGTACAAAAATTTACAAGTAGCACATTGCTGATGAGCCCAGGGTATGCCGTAATTATTATTTACCTCAACAAAGAATATTTATTATGTATTCAATCAAGAAACCCAAAACATTTTCTTTTGCTCTTAAACAAGCTAACAAATAATAAGTCAATTGTGTCATTATGCACAGGCGTATATGCATTTTATTTATGCATTGCTTGTTGTCTCTGTGATAGCGGCTATTCATCACAAGCAACAATATTTCACAAGTATGTAATTGAATGCGTCTACAAATATTATTCTTAATAATTGCACAAAACACATGATTAAAGTCTTTTTTTTTTAATATTTTATTTTAAATCTTTTTCTAAAATTTGTAGAGATTTTTTTTAATCCATATGTACAAACAGGCTATTTCAAGGCTTCAGATTGCATGTTTGGCCCGATCTGATTTGAAATCGTTTTTATTATAAAATAAATATATATTTTAGTCTAATATTTAAGTGTGTGGCATTATGATGGTTTTAACGCATCATATTAGAAATAGCCATACTGGTAGTAGAAAATATTAATGTTAATGAATTATGAAGCATTTAGTAACTAACATATAAATTTATTTTTAGCTTTATTCAGTAAGAAACAAAGAAAGTTACTTTGAGCGATTGTTTATAGTGAATTAGGCTATGATTTTGTTGTTTATCTGTGAGATTTAATATAACATAAAAAGAAAAATCCTGTAGAGTTGTTTTATAATATATATTTTATACAATTTAAAAAAAATAGCACAAAATAAAATCGGAATAGGTCAAAGTGGCCAGTTTTTGGTTGCGAAGAGAATACTCATTTTTAATAATAATGAGGTGCATCATTAATATTTAGGTTGCTCCTCGAGTCACCTTTTAATTATGAATGCTCAATTTTGTTTATTTGCACAGCTTCTTGGATAGCAGCAAAGCTCTGAGGATGAACGATGTGGGGGTTGTGACGGATTCCAAGTCGAGAGGATCTGCGGGTGTCGTTGTAGCCCAGGCAGCTGCTGATGAATTCTATTATCCGATCGAGGTTCGTATTTTTGTTGTGATCAGGTGAGAGTGTTCAATGAAATATGCTAGTGATGCAATTTCCCTTTAAGTTTACTGTGGTAAGGGATGAAGCACATATTGGCTTTTTCTGAATATCATTTGTTCGTCGTTTCTCCCGGAAGAATGTCATAGCTCGCTCTTAGTCACACTTTCAATCCGGCGCTTTCTGCCAATATGATGTGGTTACGGAGATGGCTTTTATGAGTAGGCTTGGGGGGTATTTATGTCTTATTTATTTAGCTGTATTGTAGTTTTTTTTTCTACATTTTGTATAGTTAGTAATAAAACCATATTCTATAGAATTTCATTAGCTATTCAAAATAGTGCACGTTATAAAGGTGACATGCGTAGTTTTCTACTATAAGCATTTTAGTAAACGCGCAATAATTAGGCCATTTTTTGAAAACTTGCGAGACACTAAACAAGATTTCGACAGGTTAACCTTAAACATTCCAAACAATCAGCGTTCTTTATAAAGTCCTTCGCGGGTTATGCAGCTAGAATCGGAATGAATTCCCTAATAACATTGTAGAATCTCCCAATACTGACATTTTCAAACTTCATTTCATAGGACATCTTTTTGCCTAATTCTACATCCTTATCCTTTCGTTCTAAACCTATCCTTGATTATGCATATTAAATGACTACAATAAAGTAGTTTTAAAGTTTTAATCATTTAAAATTTTTTGTTTGCCAACACGAAAATATAATTTTTACAAACTCTCTCTGGCTTAGCTTGTAGGAATTGTCATAAGGGAAAGTGTTTATTATTAATCAACATTTATTATTGCCTCCAATAGGTATTATCAAGTTTAAAGCAAGAAAATCGGAATAATAATTAATATTTTAACGCCCGCAGTTATCTTCGGTGAACCACATAATGATGTCAGTGAAGGAACGCAACGTTCAGGTATCAGTGGGCGACATCTTGAAGCTGAAATTGTCATTGTACGACGGCAGCAGCAGGCTTATCACCAATGCGAAAATAGCACCCATCAAAGTGAGCTCTTCTAGGCTGGATATCATCAGGTTGCGACTCTCCGACGATAGATCATTAATTACGGTACATATTATTTTCAGTTTTATGGTTTAAACTATTAAGGAAATAAGAAAAATTTGAAATATTTTAATCTGATACGCTATGTTAAAACTTTTAGCCATACTTACCTTAGTACAAAGTCTTGCGGTTTAGGAGATATTATAAGGTTGCTATATTTTTAATCTAAATTTACCCGAAAACCCAAACTTTCTATGGTTCTAAAACTTTGCAAAAATAAAATGACATTGTTATTGTTTACTTAATATTTAGATATTTGGTATCATATTGTGCGGAATAAGTACATATTAGAGTAAAAGAAAAAAATGTTTTTTTTAATATACTTCAACACTCTGTATAGTGGTTCTAGATAGCTCAACCTCATACAATTAGTAGGCACCCAAAAGAATATTCTGAAATGTAGATGTATTTTTTTGCCAATGAAATATTAATCATATTTTTTTAATAAAATATTCATTGGCAAATAGCGTAGACGCACACCTCATAATAATGTTTCAATTTTGTCAATTCCTGACATTACTAATTACTATCTGAAATTGATTTCTATTAAATTATTTTGGATGGTTTTTTTAGGTTGAAATCTTATCTGATGGTGCTGCAGTCATTTTGGTGGAGATGCGTGACCCAGAAACCTCAGCTCTGCTTCAGGACCACATAAGAATACACTCATTGCCACAAGTAAGATTATTTATAATTTGCACATTGTCTCTATTACAATTTTATTGTCTACAGTACAGAGTTTTAGCTTCTATACATACTGTCCATGTATAAAAAGCTACTGTCCTTGTCTTTTGGCCGCCTGTCTGTCTGTCTGTCCCTCCGTTCGTCCGTCTGTTGCATCTTTCAACTCGAAAAGTACAAACTTGAAATAGTTGAATTTCTGTGTGTAGATTGATACTCTTGAAACCTTAGCCGTTTAAATGACATCGGAGACTGGTCGAATAATATATATATTCATAAGTCAACTAATTTTTAGTATTATAAATAAAACATTGACAGTTTGTTAGAAAGCAAATTCCAAAAATATAACAGCACAGCTGTTGGAAATTTGAGGACGTATTTGTTATTACTGGCCAGTTAAAATGAATACAAACTCATCTATGTAAATGGAAACATGTAAAAGAATGTTCAGTGCCACATTATAATCATGAAATTATTATAATTATTTTGAAATTGAAATATTATGTCTGTATTAGCCAAAATTTACAAAAAAAAAAAAAAATGCTTTTAAAATTTATGATTTCAAAGAATTTCAGATATCATTGTATGTTTTTTTTTTATTTTAATCTACTCGGACCTAAAAACACGCACTGCGCCTTTATGGCTATTCAAATCGCACATCAAATGTGCTAAATGTGCCCCAGGCATAAGTGGAGAAAGAAATGAAGCAATCCACCGCAAGATGGTACCATAGGGGCGAGTAGTCTGGGGGGAGAATGCCTTTAATGACGCCTGTAGGGCCTAGCTGTAAGACGTCAGATTCTAGTTAAATAATTTACTGCTACGAAACAATGTATAGAAGCAGTTGATATTTTATGATAGCTACAGGGTGTTTCTTGTTTACTTATGGAAAGCATCCATTCTCTTATACATCTTCTTAACCAAAGATAACTTGACTGAAATTTAATGCTGTAGGTAAATATAATTTAATGATAAACTACTCAACTTATACTAGGTAAAAAAGAGTAGTGACCGACAATAGAATTAGGGATTTAACCACATTTGACATTTTCTTACCGTATTTAAATTAAGAGAAGAGCTTTTTCTTTATTTGGTTTTATTAATTTACTGCCAAATAAGTATTAATTAGAAAACAATTTGATGTTTCAATAATAATAGTATTTGTTTTAGGTATGGCTTCCCATTGGATCTGTTTTGTGCGGTTCCTGGGAGTGTGAGAGAGTACAGGATGGTGCGATCCTGAGGCATTTGGGGATTGGACTGGTTCAGGTGAGATTAAATGTAGTCAATATTTCTACAAGTATTGTAAATCGTTAACTGGTGCGCTAATTTAAGAAAGAATATTAAGATTGTTAGTGTCTATTATTTAATTTAATGTTTTTATTGCCATAATAGAAGTATGTAACTGTAGTCTTATTAGGGTGAAAACCAATTTTGTCGTAATAACCGTTCATTCACACTCGAAAACACAAAATTGTACCAGAAGCAATTGGCTACATGTTTTTAGTATAAATTTGCAACATACTAGTTTTTTTAATATTTAGGGTTCAAAGAATTCCACTAAAATCAGTGATTTATTGTAAAAGTGGACAGGTGAGATCATTATCATCAAGACATTTTTAGTTTTTTTAACCATATTTTTTCTGTTTTTAAATATTTTTTTAAATTTTTATTTATAAGTTGGCTTAAGTAAACTATAGTTTAATATATTTATACTCTAAAATCATAAATTTTAGTATTTAGTCCTAAAAAATTGTTAGTCCTAATATCTGACATTGCATTTTTTTTGTTGAACTGTACTTCAAGAAATATGGGTTTTTTTCTATAAAAAAAAATTTTTTTTTATGTAATATAATGAAAATTATTACTTCCGATGCGAGTATCTCGATTTTTTTTTTTTTTAATATAAATTGCTATGACCTTAGGCCATGTGTCGGCAGTTTGTCAAGTGAGAAGAGTCAAATTGTCATGGAAACAGGATAACAAAGGAACCAGAGAGCCGCATTATATATGTCATATACTTTAGGTAGAAGTTATAGACTTTTATGGAAAGAAGAAAGAGATGTTTTATTTAAAAATTTAATTAGAACGGTGTCCATGCATCTCTTTTGATAACTGGCAAATAGCTACTTGTTTTTAATTGAATATGTGATTACGTGATATTATCTCCAATCCATAACACACCTTAAATCATTTCCCGCATCTTTATAATATATAATAATGTTAAATTTAATATCCGCATCAAAATTACTTTTTCGACGGTCGTGTTGACAGTTGTTCGAGAATTCATACACTGTCCAACTAATTCAAGAAGGAAACAACGGGTTCGTATTTTTCATGAATTAGGCATTTTTTGCCTGTGGCTATTCCACGTACTAAGTAATTTCACGCATTCGGTGTATTATTTGATATAATGGTCAATTAAAATGTAAATACCTTAAAAAATATGATGTGTAAATTTAAAAAAAGTATTTACCGTGGATATGTCTTTCAAACAATGTGGTAAGTACAGACAGATGCAGACGAATTAGAAACACAACAAACATCAACTAAAGTCAAGTGGCTTGACTGATCGACAAACGTCTCGCACTTGTGCACGTTTGTACCTGCATCGACATGCGAGAACAAATGCGGATTCCGGTACATTCCGGGCATATGATTCAAATGCTAGCACTCTCAAGCGAGTAGCTACTCATATTGATCAACGCGAATGTGCTCATTTGCGGACAGGTCGAAGTTTGTTCGGCGGGCCTATCTCAGTAACTCATAAGTTATAAGGCTGCTTGAGATAAGGTGAAATTAGAGTTTATGTCCGAAGAGCCGCATGCGGCTTGCGAGCCACTCCTGCTGACCTTGGCCATATACAATTATTTTGGGCCCTACTCAACTAGGCCAAATGTGCCTATGCTAGAGTTAGGGGAGATGGTGGTAATGAAGCATTAAAAATTGTATGTCCATGAGCGGATTCGAACCCGCAACCTTTGGACCAGTAGTCCAACGCCTTGACTATTAGACTACCACAATCTCATTAATCAATTAATAATTGATACCAAATTTAATGAAGAATCTCTTGGTGGTAAGCTCTGTCGGTCAGTATGAATCATTCAGTATAATCAATGATACTAGATACTTTCTCTAGTCAGAATTATATAAATAATATTAATTTATTTGTTATGTTTTTATTAGGTTGTGGATCACATCAATGTTGGAGTGTGGATTGTAGAACCGAAACTTAAAAAGAGAATTTACATCAACAGCACACCGGTTTCGAAGGTATGCATTAAATAAATAAAATAAAAGTGCAAATTATCATTAAAAAAAAAAATGGCTGTCATAAATCATTATATTGACAGTTTATTTTTTTAATTTCATAAAATAATTAATTACCTAGCATGCTTACACAAGCATTAGAGTCGTCAGATATAGAACTCACTGCAAATCATAAATTATCTCTGACTCTCTCATAGTTCACAAAAGAGTAAGTCTGGCGGATAAGTTCTAGACATGATATTATTGCATAAGATATACCATAACTTTACCATATACGAGGTGTGTTCAAAAAGTATCGCGACTTTTGTGTTTTTTCTAAAATTATTTACTTATTCATGAATATCTATTTTGTCCCCTTCAAAGTAATCCCCATGAGATATTATACACTTGTGCCAACGGTTTTTCCAATCTTCGAAGCACTTCAAAAAATCATTTTTTTTTATCTTGTTCAGCTCCTCCTTCGATGCCGTCTTTATCTCGTCAAGCGTAGCGTAACGTAAGCGTAGCAGCTTCCATTGGGATGATTGAGCTTTGGTTTCCACGTCATAACCATAAACCCACGATTCGTCACCAGTTATGACCCTCTGGAGCAAATTTGGGTCGTCGCGGACAGAGTTTAACATCTCATTAGCAATGTTCATGCGATGCTGTTTTTGGTACGAATTTCGCGGCGACCCGTCTCATGCCCAAATCATTGATAAAAATCGAATGGCACGAGCCAATCGATATGTTTAGGTCCTCAGCAACTTCTCTAACGGTGATTCGACGATTGGTCAATACCATTTTCTCCACTTCATTAATTTTTTCGTCTGTTGTTGAAGTGCTCGGGCGTCCGGCACGCTCTTCGTCGTTCACATCTTCTCGGCCTTCTGAGAACATTTTGTACCACCGATAAACGTTGCTTTGGTCCAAGGTAGCTTCTCCGTATGCCACAGTCAACATTCGGAATGCATCCGCGCACTTAATTTCGTTTTTCACACAAAATTTGATACAGGTTCTTTGATCCAATTTTTTTGAATAGGTAAAAATCGAAGACGATCCAAAACACGTGCCAGCAAAGCAGCTGTCAACAATTAAGTGAACATTCAAAATATCCGAGCTTGTCGGCATAAGTGAGAGACATGAGTACCAACATAACGCCACAAAAAAATCGAAATTCGAATATACGTAACCCGCGAAAATTCAAAAGTCGCGATACTTTTTGAACACACCTCGTACATATACAGGTGTATTTATATTCACTGATGATCCTTTTAGTGGGTTTATATAGATCAATAAGCAAACATTATTGAGCAAAAAATATTGGAAAAATGGTTCCCAATTACGAAAAAACTAATTCGAAATTTCAAAGAAATTGTTTTAATGTTTGAGAAGGCCGTTGAACGTATGGAGCGAGATCGGGGATTGACCACGCGGTCATGGGTCGCGAAGCACTTCGAGGAAATACAAAGTTATTTAATAATATAATTATTTTAGTATGATTTTTTTTTTATTTACTATTTTATTTCGTGAGTCCGGTTTAGTTGTCGATATAGATCAACCTCCTATACCCTGTATATACCACAACCTTATTTCAGTCGATTCCATTACAAATTCCAAGCAGAACCACAAGATCTGACATGTTCAGGATTACATTGCAAAATAATCAAATGTTTTATTCGGCTGCAGCATTTGATGTTGACAAGCAGGTATTGACAGGGCGGAATTGAAGTCTCTGATGCACTGATGCCTCTTTTCTTCCACCTCTCACGGTGGGTCACCTCGCTTATCTTTGTTACTGTCACATCTACTACTTCTGAAATGCTGGCATATTTGTTCTTGTCTTCTCACACCCCTGTATGCCATTCTATCAGTATCGAATTACTTAAATATTTTTTTCTTGAAATTACTTTTTTTTATTTATTTTCAGAATTGTTACTTTCAAAAATATGCCGGCACTATTTTTTTTATGAATTCCATTGTTGATGACCCCTCGATGCATGGCGTATTTTATTTTTTTTAAATGAAATGTTTACCGTTTTATATGCTCGTAGCTCATAAATAATGGATTTTTTTGAAGCTGGAGTAACAGAATTATCAGCCGTTGTCTATGACATACATACTGCAAATCAAGTGATTTTGTTTTACGGCAAACAGCTGTTTGCATTTTTAAACTGTTCAAATTTATTATAATTCTATTTTATAGGTATCTATTCTGCCCACGGAGCAAGTGGTTGGGGATGGCAGCTCGTTGACCGTGGAAATACACAATCAAAATCCAGTTATTGTGCCAATTGTGTTGATTGGAGATAGAAAAAACGCCGGAAAGCAGATTTCGAATACAGTGCGTATCAAATATTTACTTATATTTGAAAATTAGTACAGTTTTACAAAGAAACCTGATAGATCGTAGTGGTACCTATCCAGCGAAGGGTTAGTAGCGCCTTACGATAATAAATTTAAAAAGTTGAATTTCTATAAAAATGTCTTAAGGTCGATATAATGGAAACACTGTATATAAAAGGCAGCGGAGACAGTTTAATTGCGGATTGAGGTGGTTGTGGTAGACACCAGGAAATAAAAACCATTTACTACCTTCGAAATGTTCGCCTTGTCCAGCATCCTTGATTCGTATCTAATGGTGGCACATCTCAAAGAATAATTAATAAAATGTTCTTTTGCAGATGTGCAACGGAAATAATCTCACACTATTTGAAGGATTCCTCATGAGGAAAATGATTCACCCCTACACATGCAATCTGGAATACCGCCAAGAGTACTCCAAATATAGGCCGGTTATTGAAGCCATTCCCATTTTTGACTTTGAATCAGGTGAGAAAATAATTCTAAGCGCTATAGTAACCTACGTTATAGTTATTAATATCTATAATTGATTTTATACTATTTTGTTTCATATAAAAGGAAAGTAATAAATAAGCTTGACATTTTATTTAGCGATTAGCTTTGGAGATATAAGAATGATGTCTGCACTTAAGCCATTGCTCACATCAGATACAAATCTCCAACATTGACTAATTGCATAAGAACATTTTTGTTTAATTAAGATTATAAACAAAACTACATTGTCTATGACATTCAAATATAACTTCCACATCACTCAAAATATAATTAAATTATTTTAATAAAAAGCAGGTGTCAGTTAACTTTGACTTTTGTACCCCATTAATCTCTAATTTGACCCTATATTTTAGGAAAATTCTCAAAATTCAAAATGGCTGAAATAGTAATGGTTCTGAATATACTTCTGGATGGCTAACTTAACGCACCTGCACTCATGCTGCCCCATGAAATTACCAAAAATAGCAAAATTACGGGTGCTTAGTAAAATTCTTATTATAGAAAAACTATGTATGCTATGTAATAGCATATTTTGAATTGAATTTGAAAACCTGCATTATTTTGAATAGCTTGTGGAATTCTAAAGAATATTGATTTTTTTACTAACTATACAAAATGTATATATATTTCTATAAAATAAATGTCATTGTATTAAATTGAATTTTTTGCAAGCACTTTTGAATCAAAGTGACAAAATTAAGAAAAATAGGCTAGTCTGCTTATCAAGATTTATTTTGATATCAAAGATCTAGAAGTGATGAACGGATTATTTTGTTTATGCTTTTGCCTCAATACCTGATATGGCTACTATTAAAAAGCAGCCAATAGCGTTTTCTGCACATATGAGGTTTGGACAGTTGACAGAACGTTTTGGGTCCCGCTTATATGCAGGTTAGGCAAACATTAGGTTCAATTAACTACCATTTTAAAATTTTCCTTAGGTTGGGATTTGTATCCAATCTTGTGATTTCATTTACAGGTAAATTTGCTTGTCGTGTGCGTTTGACCTCAGAAATTCCAACAACGAAGAAAATTCTAGGAAAATTAATAGTAAAGCCTACATCCAATAAGGTAATAATCAGTCTTTTTACTTTCTATGCATCTTTAAAGTATTATAATTTAAGGCAAATATAAATATAAGGCAACATCATTCCTCATCTGGATATGAAAAAGGGAGTCTGCACTTCTAGTCTCAAAACGTGAGCGCAATTAACGAGCGAGAAGAGCTTTCAGTTTGACACTTAATGCAATAAAAACGTTCTAACTAACAGCTCTTCTCGCCCGGAGAGACAGTTCTCTTTTTGCCCGCTGATTGCAACCGCGTTTTGTTACTGAGGCACTGGTCAGTAGGGTTGATAATGTAGGTGCCGTAAAGTATTTTAAACACATTTACGTCGTAAATCCTCCATCTGTACTCCAGTCTCCCTCGTGTCGCCCACAAACTTATTTAATTACTTAACTCTAAGGACTTTAAATCCTATACTGTGTACATATCACAGACTTATTTTTAGAACTAATTATCAGCTACATATCTTACATATATCGCTTTGTTTTACCTCACACTAGCTGCCAGCCCCAGCTCTTGGCACGGGGATATTTTTTTATGAGTATTTACAAGTAGAGGTTATGGAAAAATGTATTCACTTAAACCTGCCTCGAACAATGCTCTATAAAATAGTACAGACACCATTAAAATCCATCCATCGGTTCCTGAGATTACTGCGAACAGAGACCTCCACTACGCTTGCTTCGTATTTAAATACATATTTTTTTTTTTATTTTTACTGTTCTTATCATGTGGTTTGTTTTGTCAGAGAGACGCTATTAAGGGAACTCAACCCCGTCATTTCCCCACACAAACGCTGTAGTGTTGTGACTCTCTTATATGTAGATGTAGAAGAAAAATAATATTAGTTATCATTTTATATCCTAAATACCTTGGCAAATATTGAATTAATAAGTTAATTTTTTATTTTGTATAAAAGTATAGAGCCTCAAAAAGTTTCTATTTTTTCATAAATTTTACCAAAAGTTTAGACATAAATATCTTATTATATCAATACAAAAACTGAGAAAATAAACCTACAGAAACATAGTTTATTTTATAAAGATGCAAATTCAAGTAAGTTTTTAGACATATGTTGATTCGGTTTTTCATAATAAAGCAACAAATGGTACAGAGTGTTTATTTATTTATTATTATTAATAAAAATATGTATGAATTACAATGAATGAGTGCGATGAACACCGCTACAAAATGTTTCCTGCCTTCTTAACTAGACCATGTCTGTACCAAAGGAGGCAGTGCATCATTCGTCTAGACAGTTTGTTATTTCGTGTCGTCTACCATCAAGAGTGTTACTGAATATATTTTTTGTATGAAGTATAGTAGGTGGCGCTGGTATGTGTTAGATGAGACAGAACGATTTAAAAGCACGCGCAAGATAGAGAGGAGCGCCACCGGAAAGAGGCCCCTTAAGCATTTTCTTCACTGGCGCTCGAGTGTTGTGTTACATTAAATAAACTGTTTATTTACTTACTAGGCTAATGCGGAGGAAGCATATGCAACGCTGCTGTTCACACAAAGTCATCAAGCCGACAATCAATGCGGATCTTCCCTCTTGCTCCTCACGTTTTCCAATTTGTTCCACATAATTGTCATTACGGTACTCGCTATAGTTATAGCATTCTTTATTATTAAAGGTAAATTTGTTTTTTCTTCTATTTTCTCATGTATGTTAGTAGTTGTCATTTATAGTTAGTAATGCATACATTTATATATGAAATTCAAATGCTATTAACTGTGAAAATATTCATAAAAATTATAAATTAAAAATGTGTTTCTTCATGGGAATACACAGTACATTAGGGATAGGGATAGGGATTAGGGATATGGGGGGGGGGGTAGTAGGGATATATGATTAATAGAAAGATTACTTATTTTACTTACATTGAATGGAATGGAAACCTTTACAATTTCCCACAAAGACTGTGGATAAGAAAAGTACGTAAGTTTAAAAAAAGTTGGCCGTTACTAATAAGAAATAGAAGTAGCGGAAAAAAAAACAATCATAGACTAGTTACTAGTAGTACTAACCTAACCTACCCGGTGACGCATAAAGTCTATGGTTATAAAGCGTCACTTGTATTAAAAGTATGTGTGCTGAGATGAGTGAATGTGCACCAGTCTTTATAAATTTATCATCGCCATTTCTAAAATTAGAGAAAATATTTACTTTTACATGAATTTCTTTGACTTTTATTTTGGTGTTGAAAAAAAGTATACCGGTCGTCATTTTATTTAATGTATTTCTATAAAATGAATAAGTACAGTCATTCTCCGTTTTAAACGTGATAACATCATTGTTAGACACAGGCTTAACCTATTTTCCTACAAACCTCTGTTCTGTGGGCCTGAAAAAAACTTTCCTGCTATTCCATTGTTTTCGCTGCCTTTTTACCATGAATATTTTGAATTCCATAAAATATGGCCATTATATATAAATATTCAAAAATATCTTAAAATTTTCGAACATTACAAATTCAGTGAGAAACTACGCAAGCAGTCTTTTTTTATTTTTTTATGGTCTCTTTAATGGCTCTTCTCCATAGTTTTCATTATTTTTAATAACACTGTTTTAATATTATATTATATTTTTTTTAGGTTTTACTAAAAGTCCACCTACCGTCACTGACATTGGAATGTCAAGTCCAAACATTAGTGAGTCATAATTAATTTGATAAAATTTGTTATTTTAAATTAACCTGCCGTTATTCCTATTCTGCCTTAACTTTGTATATTTTTTTTGTAAAAAATATGGAACACAACTAGTTTTCTATTCAATCTAAGAAAATATATAAATAACAACAAAGCTATGTCAGTCACTTGTTTAGGCTTTTTGTTTATTCACTTGTTTATAGTAATTAACTTGACAAAATCTTTTTTTCATTTGACATTTTTTTTTTACATATAATAAAAAGGATTGTAGAATTCAGAGTAGAGTCGTATTTTAGAGAATTTCAGAAGCTATTTACAATAGTCTGACAATTCCAATTTTTGAACTAAGAAATTGCAACAATTGATGTACAAAATGCTAATTTGTTTATAATGTTATTACTTGTTTTAACTAAAAACTAGGTTTTATCATTTGTGTGAGAATCTTCTTTGTTTGAGTCTTATTAGTATTTTATAAGAATTATTGTTAGGCACTATTTTTATCAAAGTTACTTTTCCTTTTTTAAACTAAAAATGTATTAACCTATTATTTTATTCTTACTTTACCCCCCCCCCCCCTTATGCCTATTTTATGCCTTTTTTGAGTTGCTGTAGCAAAGATTGCATTTATGGAAAAACAGATATGTTGTATGTATTGACAACAAATTAAGTTAAGATGAATTACGACCGTGAAATCATTTAATTATTTTCTTTAACTTCTTTTTCAGCTCCTGACGGCAACTTGTCCAAAAGCTTCAACTCTTCTAAGCAAGGTTTGTGTAGATATTTTCCTACCTTTTTGCATCACAGTTTACTATGAAGAGTATTTCTATACTATACAATGAACGCTGTGTTCTGGTGGTTATAAAATGAAAAGTTCATCACATCAGCATCAAGTCATCTTTTAACGTTTCATTACCCCTCCCCTGATTGCAACATGCATATTGGTTGAGTTGAGCACGCACCGAAATATTTGTAGGTAAATTAGATCATATTTTTTTTATTTATATCTTATATATCCGCAATGTTATTTTGCTTATTGCTAGTATAAGAGTACGGAACGGTATCTCAGGTGAAATATCGATATATTGTTTCCACGTTAAAATTTACCCTTTGTAAGTAATTTATACCGATTTCTTTTTTTGTTTCTCATATCTAGGCAATTTACCCATTAATTATACACCTGTTATAATATAATAAAGATCTATCTATCTATTTAGTCTTGAAAGTTTAAATATAGCTTATTTATTTTACAGCCAGTTCTTTTCCTATCTATTTTCGAATTTAGAGGTCGGCAATGGAAGTTAAAGGTCAGAGTAGGTGTTTGCATCTTACGTCTCCTGCTGTGTTAACCCCACCGTTGCCTGAACCACAAAAACTTGCCAACGGCAAGATCACTGGTAATTGCCCCAAGTGTCCAGCTCAAGATTTAACGCTCTTGGCGTTTTTGATTTAAATTATTTTGTTTTTAAATGAAAACAGAACACATATGCCACAATAATCAATACCATCTTTAATATGTTAGTATTCTAATTTTTTATGCAAGATATTTTTTAAGTGGAAGGACGTAATTTCGGAAATTAGTTAGACAATCGAGGAGGACTTGATAGGCTAAGAAAGATTCTCTTATTTTGCTGAGAATTGTTATTTTTTTATTTCAGGTATGAGATCACTAGTAAACTCCTCAATGTCATCCGATCTAGACTCAAGCCGACCAATTTATGGAGGGCCAACCAGCCAGTCTAGGAGTAGGTTTCCCCACACGTTCATCAGTCCCAATTAGCAGAAAGAGCATTAACTCTAGAGCAAGCAAATTGTGTAAGTGCTTGAAGGAAGTTAACAGTGAATGTCATTAATATGGTGTTGACAGTGGAACTACTTGAAGTGTTATAGTTAAATTATGAAACGATTGTATCCTAAAATGGGCTGTTTTCTATTACTATGAATAGTATGTTTTGAATGTATAAATGTTGAGATGGACATCAAGTTTACTACCTGTGGCATATTTATGCAAATCATTAAATGGGGGTAATCAAACGATATTGCATTGAAAATACAAGAAACTGACATTCTCGTCTTGTCGCATAAGAGGTCGCTAATAAAATAAGATTTTGCTGTTTTAAACAATGCCATTTTATGTTATTTATTATACCATACTTTTGTCATTATAAAGACTTTGATACACCCCAGGCGGCATTTCAATCTACTGCAATGAGATTCCCAAGAGAATGCTGCTGGTTTCTAGATATTTTTCTATTTTAAGATTAATTCTTAACTCATTCTTGCTTCGTATGTAAAACACGCGGACCATACGTTTCCGCCTGTTCGACGAAGGTCGTTGACCGAACGAAATATCCCCACGTTGGCCCGCCGCCCGTTTTTTAGTTTCTTATTATTGGCAAATAATAAGTACAAAACTATAAAAATGTTTGTTTTTTATATTTAATATTATTTCGAAATAGCTTTTGTAAATAAAACTTGATTTATTTGCTGCCAAATCCATCAAAAATACTTTCAATTCACTTGCGCAGTCTTCACATAAACAATCTAAACTGAACTAAAATGATAAAAAATCGATGATTAGTCTATGCCTTCCATGATTAAGGTAAACGCTACATGCCGCGCTTTTAAATATTAATACAAATGTAGTAAACCGATGACGTTTTTACTGGCATATGCAACAATGATGAGATATCGCATCATCAGCGCTCGAATTTATAGAGCCTGGCAACTGCTTCCCACTAAGCAATCAACATTTTGCATGTATTTAAAACAATATATGATGGAAATTCGAACTGATACCTAAACAATTTTTTTCTCTACCTCTTCACGCCTAAGTGCGGCCAGACAGAATTAAGGTTTTGGATAAAAGATCTTTCAGGCAGGTATAACCCTCAATATATAGTGACTAATAAAATTACCTAACCTGTCATCAGCTCTTAGATTAATAGGAAATTAATTTATTGATTATTATTATACCATTAAACTGTAGCGGATACAGTATAAAATTACATTATTTATGTTCAATAAATGTATCTCTTTACGTAAGAATTATGTTTATGATAGGCATAACTAAAAACCATTTGTTTGTTTGTCTGTACTGCCATTGATCTGTATTTAATCGCCGCTCTTTTCTAATCCTCGAAAATAACCCCCATAAAATTAAACTTTAGGTAATTTCCCTTCGCGAACTATATTAAAAGTTTTGAATTACCAAGTCCGATGACCAAGCGAGGCTATTTAAGGGAAAAAGTCAGAGCTGACCTTCTAAATACGAAGTTAATATTAATTTAACATTTAAGTTAATTTTAAAATTGTGATAGAATTGTTCCAAAAAACAGTTCATTTTTTTTTTTGTTATTCCTTGAAGAAAACTCATTAACCCCTGAACACCGTAGTTTCCGCCAAAAATTTTGGCGCCAAAACCCGATGACTCCGTAGTTATTGACCTTGAAAAATCACTCACTACTATAAAATCCATAGTGCAGGCATGAGTCGTTCAATTTTTACAAATCTGGTATCATCGGATTCACCTTAAAATTTTCTATTACACCATATCACTTTGATTATGTTTGTCTCGTAAATTAAAGAAGAAAAAAATAAAAATGTTGCCATTTTTTTTTTTTTTTTTTAAATTACGAAATAAACAAAATCAACACTTTTTTTTACATTTTCATATATTTATAACTATACATTACAATTTAAAAGTCTTCCAAAATATGTACAGTTTTCGGAAAAAAGAAAAAAGTTAAAAAAAAGTTATAGATATTGGAACGGTAGTACATTAGTGTATTTTCAATACACATTTATAAATAGTAGTAGAAACTGCATTAAAATGGAAAAAAAAAAAAAACAAAATTGTTTTGTTGTGATTTTCAATGAAAAAAACGTCAAGTTAATAAATAATACTGAAATAATACCAAAAATAATCAAAATCAAGCGGCTAATGCGGACGTATATATACGTCCTACGGTGTCAACGGACACAGAGGTGTCCGAGCGGTCGAACGCATATATACGTTCTACGGAGTCCAGGGGTTAATATGTTTTTTGTCGTCATCCACCTCTTACTTTGCTAGTGACTCTGTTCTTTATAATATGCTAGTATAGGATATCTATTTATTTTATCTGCAAAGGTATTTTTTTTTCAATCGGGCCCATCACCTTAAATTACCATCATAAAGGTACCAATTACCGTCATACCAATTTTTATCAATATTAAAAGCATAAATACTTATACAAAATATTATGGCTGTTGTGACTATATCAGTATTTCTAGAAAATGTTCTTTCTTAATGAAAGTAAGGAAATAATAAAACCAATTCTAATTTCTAAATTTATGTTTGTTTATTTTCATATTACCAATGTTGTTTTGATATATTTTGTTTGATTATTACTAGTAACAATTTTTGAATTGTGTTTTCACTGCGTGAAACATCATATATCATCTTTTTGTGTCACCAATAAAGACATTTTTTACTAGTGTCTGTTTTTATTAACATAATAATTTCCTACATTAACATTTATCAAATTTGTGAATAAAACTTTTCCTAAAATTACATTTTATTTATAAATATAAATAACCAACCAAAATAAAAATTGCAATGATACCTGTGTAATAAATATGAATATAACCCTGTTAAATTTTATAAATTTGTGCCTCGATGAAATCAATAAATGATGACACCTTTGTGTAAACGGTTGGCGCTCCCTCCGATCCGCACGGTTGGAAACCCCATGAGACAATTCCAATTTCCGTGGGACTCTCGTACCAATCACCCTCCTTTGATCTTGCACTTCTCTTTACCGCAGATGAGACTGCGCTAATTGTCGTAACATTGGTTGTTTCACCTTGTTCTGTGGTAGCATCTTCCGAGCTTGCTACAGCTTCTGTGGACTCGGATACTTCGTTTCCTTCGGTCAGTTCTAAATTGTAATCCTCTTCTTCTACTTGTTCTTCATATTGCACTAGAGGACCTCCGGAATCTCCGTTGCATGCAGATTTACCTCCTCCCAGAGGACCTGTGCAGACGTTGGATTCTTCGCTTAGAGGATTTGTGTCACCCTTGTCCAATAGGCTCTCGATAGCCCTGTTGCATTCTGAAAATAGAAGATTAATTATCGGTTTATTCCATGAGGGGGTTTTTAAGGTTGTTTAGACAAATTTATTATTTTAATTTTGGTTTATGTAGGTTCAAACATTGAAGATTCCTATAACATCCTATAAATATATGTTTTGTATGCTCCATTTAGAATGTCAAGTTACGACACACACACCAAAAACACATTCAGTTACAGACTACGGAGGTATACACAACGGCCCCCAAGAATGTAGCCTAAGTGTAGCAGCCATCTGATTGTCATTCACTCCATCCAAGTTATGACAAATTTATCACAATTGTTTTTCGTCAGAATCGCACTAAGGTTTAATGTTTGTAAAGAATTTACTTTTTTGTTTTGTTTTGTAAGCTATCGAGGAGTATTTGTAGTATGAGTGAAATTACCTGCAAACGGTACTATCGGTAGTTCGATAAATTGTAGCTTTTCAGGAGCACGATTGTTTCCGGTGGATCGCAGAACTCCCCAACCGGTCAAGGTGGAATTACCTAATGGAATAATGCCTCTGTCGGGCAGTTGAACTGGTTGAATTTCTTTCGTGAACGTTAGGCGATATTGCAGCTTCAGAACTGCAATGTCGTAGGGATTGACACCGCTGCAATGAATAGGATTATCATTTAATTTCATGCATCCAATGAATCGGTGAAAGTTTGAGCTAGTTTGCTCAGTTGGATCATACTATCTAATGTAAACTAAATAAAAAATTAATAAATAAAATAAATGGCCATAAAATGTGGCAATACTCAATAAAATACTACAAAGGCAATAAATAAATACAATAAAAAAAAAAGATAGCTGCGCCGACTTCAATGTTTTGTTAGATAGGTTTTCTTATTGTTAATATGTGTGTAAATAAAAGTAGCTTCATATATAAATAGATACAATTTTGTGTTTATTTTATTATTACTACTTTATAGCTATAGGTATTTTCAGTTTATTTTTGATTGGTTGAAATAGAAGCAATTATGTCTTTATTTCGGACATTAAAAACATGAAGATTTATGGAGAGTAAAACTGTATATAAACATTTATCATCATTTATCATCGTTGTGGAAAACGAAAAAGAAATCGATTTTTTGATATATTTGATTGTTTTTTTTTTTCCATAAGTAAGAAAGAAAAAAAAAATTGAAGTTTTAAATTATTATTGGTATATAAAAACCAAAATTAGTGCAATGCATTGCAAATTTCACAGAGATTAAGAGGACAGTAACAATGTTTTTTATTTTTTCGAACATAAAACGCCTTTAAAACAAAATTTTTAATGAGTCAGCAAGTTATTGCAATTTGCAATTGCAATTCATATTTACTGGACAGTTGACAGACATTTCATCATTTTAAAAAATAGTCATTGGACTGGCCATAGGAGGATGTTAGTGGATTGGAAGTTTATTTGCACCCCCTGTACCGCGTCTTTGCAGAACTATTGTACTTTTAAATTCACTTATAGTTCGTCCTCTAGTCCGTATTATAGTATCTTTTTGGGTGCGATGGTTCTTCTGGCTTGAGAAGATAGTTGCAATAGGTTAACAATACATCTTGATAATTATGTTATATGGAATATTTTTAGAATCTCCGTAGATTGGTAATCTGAATTATTTTTCCACTTTCGTTTGATAGACTTGTCTTTATAATTTGAATGACATGGCATACAGAATAAATTTCTTGTATGGAGTACCAGTCTCACCCTTTATAGCTGGGATGAACAACCCGGTCGATGACCCTCCGTATCTGAACCGATTCCTCGGTCGCCTTCACGCTGTGCGCTCCCGCCACGACATCCAAAGGCAGGAAGAATCCAAAAGGTAATTCCGTTATACAATGGCCCGCTGTTAACACCTGGTTTATGAAATAATTCAAGCAAATATAAAATATTTGTTATATCAAAAACAATATATTCAAGAGAAACATATTCACCGCAAACTGCGGGAATCTGTGCAAACAACATATTGAATTGGCGGTGTCACAAGAGGACTGCAGATAAGCTTAAGGAGTTTTAAGAATATTACCCATATGAACCCTACTGAACGTCAACCTTTTTCTGTAGACAAATTATGATACCAGAGGTTTTTCAGTATTTGTAATGTTTTTAGGTCAGATCCAGATCTGTAAGAGTTGGAGACTTGTGATAACATTTGCTCTGATGGATGAAGTGAGGCCATTATGTTTTTTGACTTAAAAAAATGGTGATGGATGGATCACACATGCCTCTATAGTTTTATTTTCTCGATTCATTTATTTAGACAATAAGATCTAAAGTCAATGATGAGTAGAAATTTACTTATTATGCAATTTCCAGTATTATTTTTATTCTATGATTTGGAAAAAGAGTACATTTTTTATTATTTTGTGTCTACCTCACTTTTTTTATTGCATAATTTACTCAAATACATGACATCTACGTCTGGGTAAAATATTTCAACCATCAAAAATTATGTCAACCGCTACAAAGTTGAAAATAACGAGATTGCTAACAAAGTAAAAACCTTTGATTACTGGATTTCTTTATGCAAACGCCACTTCATAATTATTGTATACTACTAACTTCACTTTTTATTGCCTCCTGTAAAATTTAAAAAATGTCACAATAAGGATGCTGTTTTTGAGCGTACATATTTTTCTGTGAGTATTGAACCACCGCAGACATGTGATCGCCTCCATAATTGATTCATCTGAAGGGACACTTGGTAGGGGTGGTTGTGCGGTACAGCCTCGCGACCACCGACAATCCGACCCACCGGTAGAGCCGGTATCAGAGAGGCTCCTGCAAACAATACGATTAATATGCAAACTTTCCTAATTTTTAACTTCATTCATAAATTCTTTCTCGCAGAGCTATGCAAAACTCCATATAAATGGCATTGTTTATATAGCGTGGTGTGAGTGAAAATTATCTCAAGCATTGTTTCAAATAATCTACTTCATATTTGTTTCAAATGTTTTGAGTGTCTGCGTGCCTGTGAAACATAATCGTTAAAACTGAATGCATTTAAAATGTGGGCCTTCGGAGAAATGCTCAAGGTGATCGGCTTTGCTTCTTTTAAATTTAACAAAGGGTCTTGAAACTCTGTGTGAATACATTGGGGCTCTAAGAGTGGCAGGGCAGCCTTACCGAGGTCGGCTAGCTCATAATCAAATTTGATTGGTCTACACACACTTCGTTGAAAAAATAATAGTGGCAATGAATTATTTTTCCATTTTTTTTAAATTTACTTATAAAAGGGAATACATTAAGTCTTTAGGAATGGTCTTAAGACACCTTGTATGCGACACTAGGGGAAGATTGATAAAGATCATGTTTTTATAAAGCTTAGATGAACGTTATAAAACATACAAATCTCAAATATATCAAAGAGTTTATGTCAAACATTCATAGAACGGTGTCCTTGTGAATACTAACAATTATATCACTAACTTATACTAGCTATATGATAGAATGTGATGTTTACTTCTTTAGAAATAAACAGTTTGACATTCGTAAAAGTAAAATATCTAACCTGCATACTCGCTGCTTGTTAAATATGCTATTAAAATAATAAACATTATCCAATCCATTGTAATAAAAAAACAGGACGCCTCTAATTTAAACAAAAATATGAGTTCTCGGGGCACAGTTACCAATCCAACTATTTGTTGCAATGTCCCATGTTAGTTTTATATAATACATTAATCATCCGTGCCTCAAATTCCGAAAATGCCATAATTTGAGCGATGTTTGCTGATTGTGAGTATAGTTGAAGCCAAATATAAGGGCTGTATCTGTTTCACGAACGAAAATCAATAATGCATCGCAAACAGATAAAAAACTAGCTCAGTAAATTGCAGCACAGGATATGCGGGCTAACGCTTGCATCTCTGACACCAATTTCACTTGATAATTGATTTAAAAATGACGTGTACCAGTTTGTCTTCTTATATCAACAAGTCTTCTCAACGTGCTAACGGTAGTCTACATTACATTTCAAGAACCGATTTTGGGGGATTCTTGTAATAAATAACTACATGTATCACAGCCCGGTCTTTTAGGAAACTTAAAAGGGAAACTTTCTTAATCTCATAAACATTAAATCCAGTACTAAATATTCATCTGTGAGTCACTGAAATAGTTGGGAGTTAATGAGCATATAATTAAACAAAATTTAATTGCACAGAAATCTCTTTTATATTTATTTTTGAGCCAATTTTACCAGATGGTATTGGGCCTAGGCTTCAGGTCGTTTTGTCTAATGAAACATTTCAGGTTACAGAATGTTTCAAATATAGACTTTCAAGATGTCAAAGCAGTCCATCGCGAGTGCTGTAGACACAAATCGACTGCGTGCGTCCGATGGCTGTTAACATCAATGACAAAACTTTTCGTAGAGTACAATAAACGCCGGCGAATCCAGGTGACAGAATCTCGGGAAAAAAAAGATACATTTTTATTCATAATTCATACATAATTCAATAAAAAGGTTGGAAGTACAAGATTCTAATTTAGAGATTCAGTCTATCTCCCTAACATTCAAAAGCATAATTATAGAATATGTTATATTATTCATTATTTTTATTATTATTGTTTATATTTTATTTTTTATTATTTTATACATTCATGTATGAAGCTATTATCCCCGCCCATTGGCCGTCTGTCCGTCCGTTGCAACTTTCAACTCGAAAAGTACAAATGCGAAGGTGTTGAATTTTTGTATACAGATTGATGCTCTTGAAAAACAACCACAGTCGCAGTTTAGATCACATCGGAGGCTGTTCGGATAATCTATTTATATATATAAAAGAAAGTCGGGTTAGTTACACCATTTATA
The DNA here is from genome assembly GCA_020383195.1 of Neomicropteryx cornuta. Lineage (NCBI taxonomy): Eukaryota > Metazoa > Arthropoda > Insecta > Lepidoptera > Micropterigidae > Neomicropteryx > Neomicropteryx cornuta. The sequence goes on from JAHKQU010000030.1 coordinate 2,953,057, forward strand.
ATTCAAGAACGCCTGGGTCAAAACTTATGATGAATTGAAAAAATGTCATGATACCATCGTACTCAACTTTCAACAGCGCAGACATGAAATTTTGTATATGTATTCAAGCACTTGTTTTTAAACATGTATTTTTATTTCAATCTACTCAGTATAAGCATGACTTCACCACATATGTATCGCAAGAGACGCCAATTGTGCTCGGTAATTTTTGTTCTTATGCCCCCAGTCGTAGTCAAACTCTGAACTGTTATATTTATTTTTAAACAGTCTGTTTTGTTCATAAAATAAAAATACAAGAATTGGCTTGGAAAATTTATTAACCAGTCTATCAAACATGTTATAAATGCATCTCATTATGAAGACGGATAACAACAGTTACAATGGAGTTAATAAATTAAAACAATCACATCTAAATTGCTTTTGTGCACACAACAACTTGGATACCTATTTTCATTAGCTTTATAGATCAAATTTTATGGCATATACACACACCTAAAAAGATGCATTTTTAGTGAATCTCGATTTACACATTTCAATGTTCGTAATTCCGACGGTTCAGCGGAGACAACTGCACCGTATGCCTTTAATATATTTAGAATAGGAAGAAAATACACACTTTATGTAGAACAAAATTGTAGATTCTACACAAGATTAGTTTGTAGAGTTTGAAACGGATGCCAGTTCAAAAACTTTTTAAAAAAAAAAATCATTAAGCAGATTTTAGCTACTGTGCTGTTCTAAACAATTCAGGATGAAATGGCAATGAGATCTACGACAGGACTTGCAAATAATGTATGGACTATCAATATATTTTTCTTGTTATAGCGAGAATGTAGATTAAGTGAAATCCACAATGAACCTCACGATTAGACCGTCATATTTAACTATTAGCAAATGTCAATATGACAAACAATAAAATACAATGTTAAATCATATTTTAATTGTTATAGTTAGATGTTTATTTGGCACAGCAAATGATAATAGAAATGAAATACTTGACAATATGATATCTAATTAATTTTCCTAAATGGCTGATAAATATTTCCACAGCTATACCTAAATATGTAGGTATATATTATATAAATAATTTTACCAACTATAATACAAACATTTAGAGTAAATTAAAATTATAGCAATTAAATCAATTTTAAGCGTATATAAAGTGATAACTTACACAATCTACATTTAATTTTATAGTTATCCTACATGCAATGTTAGATTTTATACGACTACAACCTTGCAGTACCATAAAGAATCTTAAACTGAAAATAATGTATGAACGCAGTTGCCCTTTTTGTGTATATCTCACACAAAAGTTACAAAAAAAGTTTTGATAGATTTAGTTATGAATTAAAACTTGTTAGGATTTGCTATTTGACTTCTAAATTGGCAAAAAATATTTTTTTTTTAACATATTTCCTTCAGTATAGGATACTGTAGGTGGACCAGCAAGATTAAATGTATGAAGCTAAACACCTTCATAAAACTGAGTGGTAAATACCAGTTATAAATTAAGTAGGAAATTTTAGGATAGATATTTTTTTACAATATTTCAAGAGCTGGAACAAAAATGCAACTTTTATACCAAACTTCTACATACTTATATTTATTTTTGTATTTCATTTATAAAGCAAACACGAAAATAGTATACAAATACTATATGATTGAATATATGCAGAGTATAATTTATTAGGTATTCATTTAAACATTTTTTTTTAATCGCAATCATTCAAATTCATACTGATATTCCAACGACTAGTGCACAATAATCGTAAAAAAAAATTGATAAAAATAATAATTGATTGATTGTAACTCTTGGCTGACCCAATAAGTTGGATGTACCGGGAGCATATTGTTGAATAAAAAATCTACAATGAAATTTATTCAGATTTTTCTGTAAATTTTAATCAAAAATTAAATTGAAGATCTGGGACTGCAAAGTAAACCACATACACATTTCTCGAATATGCTCCCAAAACCGCCTGGCAGCCTCGCAACATTCACACAACCTTTCAACAAATTTGGATTATACCGTAAATCTTCGGTGTGTCGGTGTGAATCGGTGATCGTGACGACCACCGATGATTACCCAAATCAAGTGGTTGCGCCCAACTCAATATTTAAGTAAGACATGTTAAAGGACGTATTTCCGAAAATCAAGAAATTTGACAGCCGAGCTACGTACAGGTTAAGCAAAGGGTTATTCGGAGTCAGGCAAATATTTATTTTACATTAGTGGTAGTTAATACAGTATATTATAAATTAAAAATGACAAATTTTGGATGAACATGAGGAACCGAACGCCGACACTCATTTCGCATCATGTCTGTGCTATAGGGGCAGTAACCTAACATAAATTTCATGAAAATTTGACAATTTTAATTATTTTTTGTCTCATTAAGTGATGTAGAGTCTTATATTTAATATATCAATTGTTTATAATTATTAATAAAAATAATTATTCTAAACGATGACATGCCAAATGTGACTGGACTTTCTGCATGTGTTTTCAATCTCACGCTTAGAATTTGTAAATAGAGTTTATATTCAATTTGTAAGATATTAGATTTTAAATAAATTTTGTGTCATCGAAATCCATTTTGTTAACTGTAATTTTAAACTTGGTCAAAATTTAAATAAAACAGAAATTCTACAATATTAATTATCCAATACTTAAACTAATACATATATATATTTCACACAATTAGCATTGAAAGTACATATACAAGAGAAAAGATTATTTCTGAAAGGTTTTTACCGTTAATCCAACATATATTTATTCAACTCAACTAACAACAACAACAACTCAATTAACTATGCAATAATCCTCTTAAGGCTTACTACATTTTTTTTATAACTGAAACCTCAGGTCACTACAGGCTTATAAGTGTCCCAAATAGTCCTGGCTTCACAGCATAGCTTTTGAAGGATACGATATCCTAATTGGCTGTCATAATTCTTGTTGACTGAAGTTGGTATGGAAATGAAGATAGTTTGAATAAAATTAGATAGTAAATGAATAAGGTAATTTCAATTAAAAACTTAACTAATGCCTATTTTGTATCATTTGTCACAAAAAAACTTAGTTATTTTATCAAAGACTGGAACAGAATAGTATGTATGCGTGAAAGCTTTACCTGTTTGAGACATAATATTTATACTTAAAGTCCTGTCGGATTATAAAAATAAAAAAGAATTAGGGTCCTAAGGCTAATAAGATAGTCGTAACTCTTTGGTTGTCCAATTCCTTAGTGATGACTTTAAATTACACAACATTTATAAGTAGTAAAGTTTAAATCATAGAGATTTTTAAGGCTCCTATCATGGCCACAAGAGAGCATGGCACAAAGACCAAAAGTGACTTTGCTGTGATCAGGATCGGCACTTAAAAATCGTACAGTGCAGTATTTTGAAAAGAGACTGAAAATATAAAAAAAAAACTAAATTAAACTAACACTCGTCTACGGTTAACTTTTGTATGCTGTTAGATACTATTTCAACGTCCTGCGAAGGATGTCCTTCGCCACTGTCGATCTTCAGGTTTTCCAGTGATCTGCGAGTAAAAGGAAGGTTTTAATAATTTTGTAAGTGGTCTTAAGCAATTTTCGGTGATCTGCGATCCCGCAATAAGGTTAGCCATATATGATATGTAAGGTAATGGTAAGTATTGTCAGTTTCTTATGACAAGTCGGCCAATTGATATAGTATGATTGTGTTGAATATTTACCCGAGCGTTGTATTGCTGATAATAAAAAACAGATTTTTGCTAAGGAGAAGTGGAACACACATTAAAAAATGATTTATTTAATTATAAAGTGCGTTCCAAGATTATTGTCGGCTTGCTAAGTAGTCGGTTCAGTACCTATTCCTATAATCAAGGACACAGCAGTTTTGTATAAGGATACATTTGAGTTTATATATGTCAATTGATACATTGGTCTGACTTTTTTTTATTATTTATAAAAAAATATTTACGGAAACGTTTAATTTTAAATTGGCTCGAGTATGAATAGGTTATTATTTTATGTTTTAAAATAAAAATAAATATAGTGTTTATTTATTCACAAAACCCCTAAATTGAAAAGTAAAATGAAACATTAACAGAAAAATGTTTCCCAATTATGAGAAAAATCCGGTTTATTTGTCAATAGTGATTTTCAACACATCCTACCTGTGTCGCTTTAGCTTGGGATTTTTGGTGAATTTCTTCTCCGAGGTCACCCTATCCTCCACAGTGGGCACATCGAGAATTTGTTCGATGGGCCTCTCGAAGTCACCGAGCTCGTGCCCATCAGAGTTCTCGCTCTTGGTCCGGCTGCGCTCGGGTATTGCGTAGGGCTTCAGCCTGTGACTCGTGGATGCCTTCTTCATTCGGAAGCCGATAGTTACATTGGACACGTAGCGAGTGTTCATTTGAACTATGCTCAGGCATTGCTCGCTCTCCTTGAGGTAGTCGTGACGTGCGTCCGTCACGCTGCTCAGCATTCCCAGTTCGCGGAGTGCAATGTCCAAGTTATCAAGGACCGATATAGCTTTGACTTCCTCCTAAAGACAAGAGAGAAATTTCTATACAATTTTAAATGAACAGAAAACTATGTGTCAGGTAATTTAGGTCCATCGATTACCATGGTTATACATCAAACATAGATTTTTGACACGGAGCGAAATATAAAATATTCAGTTCATATAAAAAACTCTCAAATGAGGGAAATCTAGAGGAATGCAAACATTTAGCTGGATAGGCGTTAAATGTTAAAATATAAACGAAACAAATGTAAATCAACAACTGTTTTTGACAACTACATAATATATAATTCATGAACCTACGCATCTACAGATATCACACTTCGGCAAAGTATTGAATATGCAAGAAACGACATATCCGCTAATTTATATGGTATTCTCAAAGAATCAATATAACACTGCTAACCAACGATACGTACGGGGCAAGGAGGTATTAGCACAAAATACGCACTTTTTCATGTTAATGACAATGTCAGCCGCAAATTTGCATGAAAAGGCTCAATAAAATCGAAACACTTACCTCTAGAACATTGCTGCATAACATTTTGAACAAATATTTATAATATCACTGTTTTAAACTAATTGGATCACGGCTATCAAAAACACATGATATTGGTAAGTAAACAGCAGGAGCCAGGAAAACGCTTTCGCGATAAATCTTTTTTGCTTGACGTTTATTTTTTTTAATAAAAGAGAAGCGCTTTTATGGCGCTGGCGTATTTGAATAAACTTATCACATTTATAAACCTTTTTGAATTAGTTTAAAATACATATAATCTCTGCCTATGTTAATTTCGGTGTGCCGCTTTCTTTTGCGGTTTTATTTTTTCTGAAGTGTATCACTAAAATCATCCATAAGAAAAAGGTAGGTACCTAGATTAAATGGTTATTATGATAATTCATGATAAGTATTTTATTTATTGTTGCACTAGCTTGACATACATTTTCCTAGTTCAATAAATTAAAAATTTGTTATTTAGTTAAAATTGAAGTATCATCTGATCATATCCAAAGTTACCGGTGTGAAGTTTGCCCCCCCATGTCGGAACATTGCACTTTCTTTAATGCCAATCGTTTGGGAATCGATAGGGAGTCATTTCCCGACGTTAGGAGTTTCAAATAAAAAAGATACAGAGTGTTCAATTTTAGGAGTAAAAAATCTCGCTCAGCTCCCCCATGTCGCAATCTAGACCTACTTTTATATGCATTTGATAGAGCCTTGTCTGAAAAGGTTAGGGAGTAAAATCTCTGCGTTTGGGAGTTGAAGGAACATAATAAAAATAAAGATTGAAAATGACTTTTGGCATCCCCTGAAATAAGGAATTGCCACTTCCTGTCCGCATATTACATTTCTAGTGTTTTTTTTAGAGGCGTGATTTTCAATCTGGCACTACTTTTTTCGTAGTTGGTGTTTTTGACAGCTGTCACTTGATTTATGCTCAGTTTGGTTTGCCATTTCATAATGAATAGACTTACTCCTGAACAACGTTTGCAAATAGTGCAAATTTAGAAAAAATCTGGACACGATTAACGCCTTGGAAGAGAATATTCGGCGCGTTATTGCTGACATACGGCCCAACTTGCTGCAAAAAGTGGTTGAAAATTGGGCCTCTCGGCTGGAATTTGTTCGAGTCAGCCGCGGCGGCCACTTACCCGAAATCATTTTTAAAACATAATGGCAAACCCTTATCTTTATAATAAAACTAAATTCTTAGCCATAACATCAAATCATATGCGTTTTACCTCTTCTTGAAAACCACGCCTCTAAAATCATCACCCTATATGATTTGTCATCTGAAAATTTTTCATAAAATGGAGGCAAAGTTTAATTGCGATCTTACGACTGAATTATATAATAATTCGTATGATTATTGTCGTTGCTAATAATAGCATCTTTCCTCGAGCGATGATGACACACAAAAGCCGTAAAAAATCAGCTGATGCTTCTTTCTATGGGGCTCTGCTCTGCTGCGGGCCTTTTCGCCTCGCCATGCCAATTTCTAACCTTTCCATTCACATTTAAAAAACACAGTAACACTTTACTTTACTTTTCCAAGTCGCACTTTCATGTTCAGCGTTCTCTCAAGCGGACTGCACACTCGAAGACTACTCTCGAAGGATTCTGAGTATCTTTACTTGGCGTGCGAACTGTGTCCCGTATCTAGAATTCCATCAGGTGCTGTCATCAAATACAATTGTCAAACGCAGAGCCATGCGATTCTCTACACGTTGAAACATGTTTTGTTTTTCGTACATTTTCGTACCAAAACACGTCTATTTCCAATAGTGATTATCCCTCGCTAGGTACCAGAGTGCTTCCATTACCATATACAAACTGGACGCCTACGGCCTCAATTTGGGTCTACTTAGCAATGTACTATCCTTCTGGTCGCCGAAATTTGCAAAATTTCATCTCTCCATACGAAGTTGGAAACTCGTTTTCCGTCTTTATCCTTAAAGTACACAACATCCGACCGAATATTTAGTCCATCAAATTGGATTTTCCACATTATCATGCGTTAACCAACCCCCTAAACAGAAATAAATAAAAAACGCTTCGATGATTTTTTAAGCATTCGGCCGCAATCGCGAATTTTATATTCCGTTGCGCCAGCTTACAATATTTTTTTTATTATTTATTTCTTAACAGTAACTTAACATCAATTACATATTATGCAAAGTACTACCTAACTAGGCAATGCCCGTACTAAAGTAGACTTTACTAGAAGTATCGTTCTTATAAGCATGTAATAAAACCCACCCCCGGACGAACTGAAGCTCCGCCGGAGGGAGGTGGCCCCTGAATTTTCCCTACCTAAGCGGCTGAAGGCCTTTTAACTGAATTTATACTTTAATTAGTGCAATTGATATCTCGAATTAATCTGCTACTGAAATACATAAAGTTGTTGTTAACCAGCGATGGGCGATTGCAGATGAATTTATTCAAAACAATCGATTATTGAGAATTTTTGGTAATATCTCGAGAGGTTTTAGCTTCTTGTTTGGCGATTGACTTGTTCCCTTTGACGGATCACGTTTGCAACTGAATGGTTGTCACTTCTCGAGAGAATCTCCTGCATTTCGATACGGGCGCTGCATTCTGTGGGTGATCGCATCGCTCGGCCATTTTTCACTCTCAAAGTAATCTTTGGCATTATACCTGTCCAAAAATGTTAGAAATTGGTTGCATGCCTACTGTTAATTATTTACTACGTTAATGAAAATACATTTAATTCTTAAATCGTTTATTTGATCATAAAATAAAGAAAGAATGAATAAAATAGTTTAACTTACTAAGCTAAGATCAAATAGGTATATATTTTGATCAAAATTTTATGATTAGGTAGGTATATCCAATTAAAAGGATCACAATAAATATTTTGAACGCATTGGTCCGGAAATTTTATAGTCTGAGTTTGAAAAAAAAGTTGACACCAACATTAAACATATAATTACATATTTTCTATTTACTTTTTAGACAACTTCAACCCCCTCCTCGCGTGCTTGAAAAATAGGCAATATGCCCTCATGTCGCTTACAATTATATATATTGATATACTTTTTTAAATACTTAAAAATATTTCTACACATTCAGAATTTAACATTAAATTTTTATGAATTTGAAATATCATTTTTAACAAGAGTATAATATCCATTGTCTCAACATGTTTTTTTTAAATAGGTACATAGCTACATCCTGTGCTGTTTCTTCCTAAATGTAATTTATATTACAATATAAATTAAAAAAAGTAAAAAAAACATTCCTTTGAATCTACTAATATAGGTTGTATAATATAGACAGCGAAAAACCTTCAAAATTTATATACCATTCAAAAACTTTTTATCTTTATCCGTGTCATTTACACAATATCGCATATTTTTTTTTATCACTCTTTGTCCAAAAATGTCCAACGCACTCCTTAATTACTAGGCTAAATGTCAATGCAAAATGCGCTAATAGTTTTGAGGTTACAAAATGGCTGCCATTGTAGAATATTTTATATACATTAAAAGTCTTAGCTGTATTAATGGTTTAATACTATTTACTTTCCAAGTCAGGATTCCTCTTACGTTTAAGATAAAATTTCAATTTAAAATGGCTCCATATTCAGTCACTACTGTCCTTTCAGGAGGTTGATCAAATATTGTTTTTTTTTTTCGAAAACGCAAAAAAATGAACTTAAACTTGAATCAAAAGCTAATCTAAGTTAGGAAATCTGTTACGAGCGCATTGATCCGAAACAACTTGACCTAAGGTCACATCAAGTTCTATTGAGTACTAAGCGTCGCGGAAGCATGGGAGTCGCTTTTGCGCCTGTTCCTAACTAATTTCGAAATTGATTTAAAAATGCACGAACATCACGAGACAGGTTTATTTGTCGATATAGGTCAACTCCTAACGAGAGCAGTAGTGATTTCAAATGCAAGTACAAATACAAGTAGTGATTTTAGAGCAGATGTCACATTTCAGAGTGTTATATGGCATGTACCTTTTGTTGCATTTTTGACTTTATCAACTTAATCCAATCAAATAAATTTCACACCAGACTATTACAAGAAATGCAGTGCTCATGCACATATTATGTAAAAGGAAATTAATATTAAAATTTCACGTGTAAACTATTTAAATTAAGTCGAATTATGTACAGAAACTGTGATTCACCTATATATCTTTAACCCGTGCATCTTTCTATATGACGCACATTCATGTGTACGCACTACACTTCAACAGTATATCAGACGGTATATAATAAGTGGCATCTGCTTAGACAGTAAGATCATGTTCAAATCACCCTTGCTTTGGGTTATAGTGACTGACATTTTTAAAGTGCTTGATTCCTTATAAATGTTTAAGCATAACCATGAATGGACTTATACAATAGATGACAAATAATGATTATGTATTGCGTAAATGGGCAATGCAAATTTTACTTATTTTAACATTTTATGACAACAAATGAAAAACATCAACTGTACAATATTGTGTCACTTCTAATATTTGTTCCGAATTGTAGTTAATTAACAAATAAGCTACAAATTCACATTTAATAGCTTTTAATTAATGACTAGCTTTATAACTCATTGGCTTCTACCTAACCAGTCCGTTTGTTTGAGAGTAGAACATGAATATTTACAAAAGAGTAGGAAGAGTTAATTCAAGCGAGCGCCTACACTTTGTTTGGTACAGAGAGGTAGAAGAAATTTAAAAAACATATTTTGGCACATCTCTCACAAGTTTTAAAATTGGGCAAAACATAAGAAGAGATTTTTGGAAATCTTAAAAGATACTCGATATAAAGACAAACAATATTGAATTAAATCATATCTTAGAAATATTTAATATAGTTTCAATGGATTTTTAGAACAAGCACTATCTTGAGTCACCTTAAATAATATAAAACAAATCATCATGGAAAATATGTGTAATAAAGTACCTGAATTTCTGTTACAAGGACACCACATATTATTACAATTAATTGACATTTATACAATTAAACTTAGATTCCAAATAATCTAAATAATATTTAAGCTCTTTTTAATATGATTGTGTAAAATTTAAATGATCTAAATATTAATACCGATATGAATCATGTAGTTTCAAAAATCGCTAAAATCTTTAAATACTACCCCATTATATTTGTAGATCCTTTAATAAAATAAACTTAAATAAAATCAATTATTACTAGTTGCTCGTTATATAGGATGTTAACCAAAAAGAGATAATCTCACCAATATTGACCTGATTGACAATATTTTTCACGCCAATGGGAAAGTTGCCTTTTTTCCATATGGTATTATTATATTGTTTGTTGAGCAAGCAGCTATTTAGCTGATATACTCATATCTCATTCTCAGTTACTAGAGATTTGCCTAGATTCAAGAAATTTATCAAGGCGGTTCTTAACTGGCTTCCACCACTTCCTGTGGTAGCCGATTCTAATTTATCCACAACTCTATTGGAGATAAAATTCTTCCCAGGATTAGTGGAACAAAGAGATTTAGATAACTTCATTTACGTGTTTTAGTTAAACATGAATATGTCCTTAATGTTTGCACAATTATAATTAAAAAATTGGAATTTCCTTACCAATGGCAAAAGAATTATTCGAGTATCTTAATAAATAACAAGGGTTATTAACTTTTACCTAGTTCGCGCTTGAAATTGTTTTACGAGCGGAAATTAAGTCACAACCTTTACCGCGATCGCCCACGCCCAGCTTTATGTATAATCACTCGATTATGCATACAGCTGGGGGATGTTAACCGAGCAACCAACTCAACTGACAGCACATTCTTTTTTAGTATGGTTAGTGATAATTTTTAAGGTTAGCAAAGGCCATTCAGGTTTTATTTCGACATATTGAAAAATATGCATGATTATCTCGCTATTCAGGACGAACATTTTCTCATGCACATACTTTTATGTGTTTAATCTTCAAACTGGACAACTTTTGTTCTAAAAATTTTTCCAATACTTAAAAAATCCTACTAACAATTAAGATGCATTGTTACTTTATGTGCCTCCTCATGATTGGTGGCCCTGACCTGATCAATGCACCGCGCATTAAGATGGCAAGAGCATGGCTTGTGAACAAGATGTTACAAACAAACAAAATGTTTTCTGCAGTATTATTTAGTATTAAAAAAAATTGAAAAAAGATGTTGAAGGATATAAGGATATGCACAAGATAAAAAATCACCCTGTAAATTACACCTGCATATGTGCAAAAACATAAAAATCCATAGAAAATAGACACGATTTAAATTTGCAATTTCTTGATTACTATTTAGGTGAATAACTGACTCGGCCATACTCGGCTCTGATTAGGGCACGGCACCCATATCACTCCATTATCCCATCTCCGCCTCAAAGCTGACTGATAATTTGGTCAGAGTTTAAGCTGTTACATAAGGTCTCTTAATAATATGAAGGAGTGGTCCTATAGCAGGTTTTTCACATAAAAATACAATCCCATGATTAATGTTTACGATAGATGGCATTATTTTATTACTTTCTTAAAGTTGTGGAATTCATTAATTTCTTTTTGTTAACTCAATTAGAAAAAAGTGAGTTTTGCAGCCATATGATTCATATCATGTTAAAAAAAAATACATAACATCAACATATTTGTTTATAATTAAATAAAAAAACAAACAAAATACTTTTGTAGTAGAAAATGCAGTGTTTTGAGCATTAACTAAGTGCTTGCTGTTTCTTTAACACATCTTGTAAATGATGCATTTGTACAGTAGATGAAAAATAGGTTTATTTAAAAATATTGATTTTATGATGCCTAGCACCCAGAATAGAAAAATCTAACTATTAGTTTATGATCGAAAGATGTCTGAGGAATATAATTACGAGAATTTCAACGAGAAAAAAGGGGAGATATCGGAAATTTCAAGTTTACAAAATTACTCACAATCACACAATTATTCCCTTGAATAGAGCAGCGAAAGTCATATGAAAATTAACATATTTCAGGGCCAACTAGTTGAAAATATTTTTTTTTTTTGATTATTAGTATCTTTGTTGGAGTAACCGAAACAAATTGTGTACAAATCAAAATTAATTTTATTTCATTAGTATTACTAGAAATAAATTGGATTGTTGAGCTAGTACAAACCAGAATTGTGATGAATGACTTGATAATTAATACAGTCTCACTTCTATGCTTTTGTACTTTCGTGCACTATTGCTTATCAGATTGTCAGGAAAAAGTGTTTTCAGTGTTTAAAGGCACCTCCACAACGGCTCAATTGACCTCGAACGTTATGGCCAATCGACCCAATGTGAATCACATTGGGTCATCACAAAACATACATCAAATAATATTATGCATAAGCAGCATTAAATTTCAATAAAATAATATTTCAAACTAGCTGGCCCAAACGCAAAAAGATTTTGGGTTATTTTGATATCAGATAAAAAAAAATCTCAAATCATTTTATTTTCATCAAAAAAAAAAATGGTATAACTCTGGGGAAATTAAATATTCCTATAAAATACAACAGCATTTACGCCAAATGTCCCATGTGTGACACTTGCATGATGGTTCTGACTGTGAAGAAATTCATTAACAGGTATTCTTGCGCCACTCTTTATACCTAACCTATGTGACTATGCGTAAATGATATTAGGTTTACAGATAGTACTATAGCAATCGTTTAGTCTCGGTAGGACGCGTAATGAACAAAGTGCTCTAAAACACTGGATAATTATCTAAACACAATAACCCAAAAAATTTTGCTCTATATAAAAAAAAATAATGAAAACATAATAATGACATATACCAATAAAATTAATAAATTTAATAGATGACACATCGGTAAACCCCTTTAAAAAATCTATCTGGATTACTCTGGGAATTAGAACACATTTATATTATTGAAACTACACCGGTTGCAGGCTGTTGTGATGCTGTATTTTTTTCCAAGAATCATAAAGAATGTATGCTAGTGTGGACTTTCAAGTTATTGTCGAGAATTACATACACAAATAGCATCATCCTGTATGGCATTGCGAAGTGCACTTCTATGTTGTAGTAGTGCACTAGTCAACGTGCCGAAAAATTGTTCAAGAGGTGATATTTCAGAAAATCTCAGACTATTTCACCTGGAAGAATCCAGGTATCCAGGTAGGAGGGAATCCAGAGCTTTTTCAACCGTTCGACGTCTGATTACGAGATTGGAGGTTCCTTCAGCTCGTTGCCCATTCATCTAACTTGAAACAAATTCTGTTCTGCAGAACAGACATATAAACCAATGATCTTGACGAGATCATCGTGATATAATAATGAATACGCATGCGGAGAATCTCAGCACTCATTTTAAACCGGAATAGGGTTCAAACGGACAATAAACTTTGTTGAAACACTGAATTCGTGCTGGACACACACACCACGAATTAAAGTAAAACACTAATTGAAAAACATGGCGATAATTAATTTCCGCCACAATTCATTTCGGCGACAAGACTGTCAGGTGACATAAGGGTGTGACTACAGTGAATCAAGGATGGATAACGTTAAATACACGTTACTGAAGTTAAAGGTTAACTGCTACCTCATATTTAAGGTTTCAAATAGGTTACGGGCAACATATTTTATTTAGTATGAAAATTACATTCCCCGAACTTAGCGGGTGTTAGGACTGACCCACGACTGACTAGTGACTAATGACATTCACTGTCAGTCAGTAATAGTAGTAGTTCTTTTTAAATAAAGCACAAATCAGATATCCATCCGAATGACATTTCACAATAGAGAATTTCATGGAGTATCAGATGACACCAAACTTCTTGCAATTTGATGTCTCATGCCTGCAAAGCTGATTTACAGAAGATGGGTTACTTTTTACATTTTCTTTAATGCGTAATTGCGCCGTACGGATTGTCTTAAAGGGTTAACGACGATTTTAGAATTTTCCTTTGTGTCACCTATTATATTTATCGGCAGTATTTCCGGGGCATTACGATAATGCATACAAAATTTTACAACCGTGCAAACTACAAATCAGCGAAGCAAACAACTGCTCTGATGCCGTTTGTTTGAGGGGATCTGGAGAAATTAGAAATTATAGTGTGATTTATTTTGATACTGAATTATTTGATTCATATTTTCGAAGCACAGATGTACTTATCTATTTTTTAAATAGTTTTATCCCTGTCGCACATTGACTGCTTATAATGCTTAAAAGGCCTATTTAGATTGAAGTATTTAGAAACAAAAGCGGCATTGCATTAAATTTTCGATTCAACATGGCATTGTCCTGAATTAGAAACAAAGACGGCATTCTTCAACTAGGATTTTTTTTTAGTTCGTTTGGGATTTTATTATTTTACGGGATTCTCCACATGACATGTAGGGCTAATCTGAAGCTGACTCACTGCTCGTTCGCTGTCAGTTTGATGTTTGTTTTATGCACTACACAAACGTCAAACTGACAGTGAGCGAGCGGTGAGTTAGCTTCCGACTAGCCCCATTGATCTGACAACATAAAAAAAAGACCGATATAAAAACGGTATACTCTCGAGAGTTCTAAAACACACCAGGCGTCCGTCCTCTATAAGTTTAAAATAAAAGCGGCTATATTTGGATTTTGAATCAATAATGCTATTTAACAGCGCGTAGAGGATATTAATACCGTACTCGAAAAAAAGTTTTCTGCTGTTGTAAAATTGCAACATTTGGAGAATATCACTTTGGTTTCCAGACGATTCATTTGAACATTAATATTTAATCGCATTTCTTGATGACGGCTGAGAATTGACAACTTTCTAGAATAAAAAAATAAATAAACACGAAGTTACAAAATTTCCCCGATTTTGCTTCGGAAATACTGCCGATTAATTCAAAAACGGTAACAGAATTTGTAACGGAATTATAGAGGATATCGAAAGATTAGAAGGTTTTGTGAAGAAGATGCTACCTGCTTCAGGTCTTAATGGAAGTGGAAGTAGTGTTGACGGTTGGAGTCGGGGAAGAAGAGGACTGGTCTGATGGTAGTATTCCTCCTGCGGCCAATGAGTTAGTACGTACTCTACAAGGCTTTTACTTTCAGCTGCTTCATCTTAGGCGTCTTGCGCTTCAACTGTCGCTTCTGTTCCTTCTTCTCCCAGCGGCGCTGCTTCTCCGGATCATCCTCCTGTAGGGACAAAACAATTCTTGCTTTATAATCATAAAATTGCACTTTATTGAGGTAAATTGAAAGAAGTAATTTTGTAATTCACTGAAAAGCTAAATGGAAGTCCGATTGTGTCAGGAAACTATATAAATTAATACTGTCTAACATCGGATAGTAACCATAAAAATATATGTGAAATAAAAGTCCATTCATAGAATGGACATTACATTACTTTGATAGAAGCATTGATTACATAGTTGTTTGGTACAGTGATTATTACAATTTTTTGATTTATTTATTTATGACTTATTTGCAATTTATTTAGGCCATCATATGTCATATTATATACCTTTATGTAAAGTTTTACCATTTTCTGTATTTTCGCCATTAACCTGAATTTTTACTTGTGGCAACAAATTAATGAAATATGATTTTTCCCAAATTTTTTTATTTACTTTTCAGTTGACTAGCCTAAACAAATAATAAAAAATGAATAGTGAATAGAAAATGAATGAATAATGAATAGTTATTAATTGTTATGATAATTGGAAAAAAAAACAGGAAAACTCATTACAATAATCGACGCAGCTCACATACGTAAGGAGATTTTTATGTTGACTTTACTGGACTTGACCAGATGAGTGACGATCAAAATGGCAACCTTCTGATCGTCAAGCATTATGACAAAATAAAATATGTT
This sequence comes from Neomicropteryx cornuta, assembly GCA_020383195.1. Lineage (NCBI taxonomy): Eukaryota > Metazoa > Arthropoda > Insecta > Lepidoptera > Micropterigidae > Neomicropteryx > Neomicropteryx cornuta. Next base: position 2,968,907 of record JAHKQU010000030.1, read on the forward strand.
TTACCGCCATGATTCGTTCCTTCTCCTGTTTCCTACGTTCCTCCCTCCGCTGAGCGGCTTGCTCTGCCCTCACAGCATGGGCTCCTTTTTGCCAGGCTTCAGCTACTTCGCGACGATGCTTTTCTGATTTCGCAGATGCCTAATCGGAAACAGAAAAACCATTATATATGTATAGTAAAGTAGTATAAAGTATTTCTTAGCTTCTTAATAATTCATCAAATACGGCTTGTATTCAATTTAAGGCTTTCACCACGAAAAACATGATAATTTAAGATTTTAAGTTCATTTAAAAAGTGTAATGTCAAAAATTTTAAGCTTTTCGAAATAGTGCAAGTTATCAAGATAACAGTCATAGTTTTTCTAAAATAATCATTTTGTAACCGCCCGAAATTAGGCCATTTTAAAAAAATCTCTGTGGGCAATCCAAGTATCTTTAAAGAGATAGTTTAAAACAATTTTTCGTAACTATCAGATACTTGGTGCGTCACAAAAATTATTTCTCTCAAAAGAGTTATAAAGTAATGTGTTCCTATTTCGGATATCCATTTACTAGTCCATAGATATCTTTTTACCTTAATTTTTTTACAAAATAAAGGAATGATTATGTCAGGGCCAGTACAAATTGCCAAATTAATCTTTTGACATAAATTGTCATTTTAGCTCAGAGTGTACCCTACAAGAAGCCTAATTGCGCCTGACTGAGATTATCTTATGTAAAACATAACCTATATAACCAGATTTGATAATTTGATTTAAGCAATTTATCTGCCCAAACCACGAGTAATCCAAACTGAGGTTCACTCGAAACGATAAAATTTAAGAGATTGGCAAGTGTACTTTTGAAGAATTATTTTCGATATGGTTGATATAGTGAAAATATTCAAATGTAAAATTTAATATTTTTTTTTTTGGGCATGTTTTGTCTCAACACCCGACAACTTTTACAACTTAAGACAACTTTTTGATAATTCAATACCAACCGATGACGTGGCCCATAAATTTACGTAGTTAGGATAAAGTAGTTTTAAGTTATAAGTTCATGCTCGACTGCTAGATGGCGCAGTCTATTAATATGTCGTCCGCTACCAGTCGTAGTTGCTGTAAACGTACATTTAAATATACAATATAACATTGTACAACAAGTTTCGTGTTTAATTTGCACCAAACAGAACAGTTGACAAAACGGGGAGCCCGCATTTTTTCTGGGTGGGCAAACATCAGGGTAACAATTATAGTATTAAAAAATACAAATGTTCTGACCTCCTTGCTGAGTTTGAACCTTTTGAGTTTCTCCATTAGATAGAAGACCAGAACCAGTAGAGGTCTGACGGCCTCACAGCCCTCTTCGGTCCCTTCCCCTTTGCACGGCAGAATGAGACCCACTACGATGGACCGCTGCGTGTCGGGTGGCTTAGTGGCGGGTGTTGATTCCCTACACATGTAATTGATTGAGCAAAATCATACATAGTAAAATAAATTAATCACTCTACAATCTGTTGTTTAATCTGCATTTTACACCACAGCATATATGCGATACATTGTCATCTAAAATGAAGTCTTTACCGGAGAACGGTTACATTTATATTGAAATTACCTGAAACATTGTTGGGGAATTCCTTTAATATACAAAAAATATTTTTGTCTTTTTTTACCAAAAATAGTAAATCAATATATCAGCAAAACACAAAGTATATAAAATTCTAAATAGCCCGTAAAGATTACAAGAAAACTATAGAGAATAATGAGTGGTAATAGTGTAGCTGCCATGGAATTCACTGACCGTGGCCAGAACCACGAATAGTATTACAGGAATAGGTTTAAGATTTATATTTCTTAGATTTAAATTTAATAATAATAGATTTAAATTAAAAGGACACTCCTGACTTTAAGTTCACCTGTAAGTTTGGACATTTTTAAAATTACTATAGTTAAAAGTGTATGATTAATATATAAAAATTGCAAACGACAATTGAAATAATACTAATAATAAAATGCTCAATAAATTTTTTGATGATAAGATTGAATGAAAATAAGAAGCTACTCACTCCTGCTGCTTAAGACCCGAGTATTGGTCGGAAACGTGTATGTAGTCGATGAGGTGAGCGTATTTGTTGATGGCCGCTGTCACCCTCGTGTCTAACACACCAGCCGTTGCCTCCACCAATTCTGACATGACCGACATGTTGGCGGGCAGACCAAGTTTATCACCTGGACGACGCTCGGGGCAGAATGTGCTCTGGAAATGTAAAGTTTTGTAAACTGCGGAAAAAATATTAAACACCCAGGTTTTATGAGAAACTTCATTGAGTATAAAGTTCTATAAAATTCACATCTGTTATAAAATAGGAGCCATTAGGCTTTAAACGAAAGGTTTCATGATTAGGGGTCGTCCATTTATTCTATCACGTTGTTAATGGAGACACAAAACGTGATCATGTGTGACAATGGGGATGGGGAGGATCAGTGATAGTGTGATAACGTATATAAATAGTACACACAAAAAAAAATACATTCGCACATTGCGGAGTACCTGTTCCGCAAACAGTAAGGTTAGAGCTATCAGGTATTTCCATGAAGTCCGTTTTCTTGCTCCATACCACATTAGCCGGTCAACCAGTGCCAAAGACGTCGGCTGCTATTACAATCCCTTTATCGCACAATATAATTTAATGTGAAAAAGCTACCGTAATATACTGACTTATAGCAGCAGCCCCGTCTACTGTTGTGGTTTGTCAGTCTGCAGTGACTATGACCTTGTGTCAATATATCCAAATTATTGTAAATGTTACTTTAATAATATTGAAGCTAGAATGTTATGTGGACATTTATATACAAGGCAATACATACATATAAAAAGTGCAATCCTGAAAAAAACCTGTAAGCGTGAAAAAAAAAACTCAAGAATTGGTTGCGGTGAAAACACAAGGATAACTAGAAACACTGAAATGATTTTCACAAAGATTACTCTTTTAATGCTCAAAGAAATAATATATTAAATTTATGTTAAAAACGATTTTTTAAAAAAGGTTTTATATTTTATAAGAATATTAATATTCTTTTATTGATAGTATTGCAAAGATTATTTTTTGTATGTGTTAAAAGAGGGTTTTCTTTAACATGAAAGCGTGACGTATTTTTTAAGTTAAAAGAGTATTGAATGGACAACCCCTCAAGTTATTAATGAAAATCCAAGATAGTTTCCAATTAGATTGCAGCTACTCAGCCCAACTTACCTCTATTGCGGAGATCACTCTTATAATCTAAGCACTCGAAGCGACAGGAGTATAAAACCTATAAATGTATTCAGTAGATAGAGGGTTTATAGGTATCCTAGAACTTTCTTTTTTCAGTTAATAATTTTGAATTTTATTATCTAATCATGAAAAAACTATGATATTCACTCACCAAGTCGGCCATTTCTTTAGCAAGTTTAACCGCTGTCTTTTTTTGTGCAACGCACATGACGAAGTTATCACTGTCTTCCTTCGCCATATCTACCTTTATTTGCAATGTGTCAAACGATGGTTTTACAATGCCCGCAAGTAGGTGCACCAAGTCTTGACGCTGTGGAATTAATTGAAAATATAATTTAAATGAAAAGCAATGTTCAACCACGAATGGAATTGTTATTATGGAAAAAAAGAAAAAAAATGGTGAAAGAGAATATTGTCCATTAAATCGTAAACTTTATTTTATTCTTACAATGCATTTTTATGGTAGGCCTGACCTGGTTCTATCCCCGGGATTGGCTACAGACGAAGGAACTCATCAATGGTCAACAGCACAGATACGAAATTTTATAATACGCATTCAAGCACTTAAATATAGGTTTGTTTTTTTTTTACTATTAATTTATTTTGTGATCCTATCGTCACAAGCCAGTAAAACGGTTCATCATTGAAATTTGGTTTGCACATGACAGTAACATGTACCACTGAGCCAACTGAGGCCAATAATTAATGGTAATGCAACAATTAGTTCTTTTTAGGATTTATTAATAAAAAAACATTTTCATCTAATGGCATCTAATAGTCAAACGGTGAAATTGTATTGGATGAATTCGCTTTAAAGACAATTTTATTTTCATAAATTGTAGTTAGCAGGATATTTTATAAAAATGTAGCAAAAAAGTAAGTCCCTCCCTAATCTCCGAAAGAAAAAGGTTTATTATCTAAAAATAAAAAAAATATAAAGATGCTGTAAAGATAGCAGAAACTAAAGCGAAGGTCAGTTTTCAATAGCCAAGATTCTAATATATAGCACAAAATAATGTATTTATATTTAAATCAATCTGGTAAATACGTATTTTTGGGTTAGTGAATTGATTTAGGTACGAAACCCTCGGCGCCAGAAGTATGTAGTATATTCATGCTTGACGGTGGTTCTGTGTAACATTGAGAAAATTGTGAAGAGAACCTGCTATACTTTATAAAAATCGAAGAATATCACGGCAATAGTTCTATTAGATTACCTTGATGAGTTTCAGTGTGAGCAGCATTCCTTCACAGCATGTCCTGCCACTGCACCACATGGTGAAGAGGTGGTCGGCTTCCCGTCGCCACCCACTCAGGCCTGAGTCTCCAGACTCCATTGAAATTGGTTCGCCTAAAATTCAATTAGGCATATCTTATTTAGCAATGTGTTCTTAGAATGGGGAGGGGGGAAGAGTTGATTGTGGGACTAGCACCAGGTGGGTGGAATGGCACTTTCATAAATTAGGTGGGTACTTTAATTTATAATGGAACAAAATACTGACAACTCATAGTGGAAAAATCTCAATAATCTTCTTAACATTGATCGAGCCTGACTGATCATCTTAGGCCATTGCGTCCGCTGTTTGAATGAACATTTCTAGTCTATGGTCAAAAAGCCTCTCATTCAGCATTTTAAAAATATGTAAATAACTTACAAAAATATGTAAAAGTTTCCCCTCACCTATAAATGTGAAATTTTCCTCCAAAAATGGTCTATGTAATTTCGAGAATGTCAGTGCTATTGAGGTGTTACGCCCTTTACCAATAGCCCAGCTGAGGCCATAAGCTACTATGCCGCAGCATAGTAGAAACTCCATCCAATAGGCGTCCCAGCGACTTCGAACCAATATGGGCATCTAGTAAAAAAAACAATATAGGCAGTGAAACTTAAGTAATAAATTGTCCATATAAACGATACAATAAATAACATATACTTATGTGCATAGAACAAAGCTGAAAATGTCCTGTACTATATTGTTAAAAGCTCAATGTGCACAAATATGTAAAAGTTTTTAAATAGAGTAAAATGTAATAATAATGGCATTATACAGCAAAGTGAGTACCAGTCACCAGTGATCAGTGAGTTAATATAACTGAACACATTATTTAATTACGGCCATGCTGTCGACATTACTGTACCGCTATTCCCTTCCTCCTTAAAACTAGACCTAAAGAAGGCCGATTCCGTGTTGATGTTTGTGTTATATTAAATAAATATTTTATCGCCTGTTAAGTAAATAGTAAATATATTTTCTTACAGAATAAACCCTAACTCAACAAATAAATAACTACATATTATAAGTCTAAGAGGTCATGAAGATTTTGGTAACTATAAGCGATAGAGCTGATTTATTACTTATATGCTGCAGGGTACCTATCTGACAATGTTGGCATAGTTCTGCCTGCATTGGCCCGAAAAACTGACTAAATATGCAAAGTGTTTAGGAGTTATGGGCGTTCAAACAGCGACAGCTAACAATAAATTATAACAATTTTATTGAATTTCATTAAATCGTAACAACATATCCATAATATCTACATTAATAAAGGCTACTTTAAAACTATGTGGTATAATACTGAGAATTGGGCATGTTGTTGACGCATTCATTTTGAAAATTTCGATCATTATTCAAATTTATTGTGATGAGAGCGTAATTTGTTAACCTAATTCGATTAAATTATTAAATTTTGTGCGTATTTGATAGTCAATAATAACCTCTAGTGACAAACGAACTAACAACATTGTGACTAAATAAAGATATATACATAGTACCCTAAGTTTAATCCACTTTTGAATAATGCTTCACTAACAGTGACAAAATTATAAAAGCATTTTTCCTTTTTTTTTTTTATTGAGAAATCAAGTTGGCCGATGAGTACAAGTCTATAACCTTCCTAACTAGGTAAGAGTTACCTGTTCTAAGGAAGGTTATATATGAAGTGTTACAGTGCATACAATAGACCAGCGCAAAACCCCGTGAAAAATATAAAATTACCTATGGCACAAATACACACACACACACACACATGAATACAATTTAAGTGTTAACTCAAGAAAACTTAATATATGAAAAAATAAAATGAATAAATGAAACAATAAAAAAAATAACAAATAAATGAAATGAATAAACAATTATTAAATATGTAGGTAAATAAATATTCAATATAAAAATAGTGTTATACTACATATAGTATAGAAACATATCTTATATATAGTGAAGTAGTGATATATATATACATTGGGCATAAACATTAATATACTAAATAGAAAAAATCTTTTTTCTGATTGCAACATTGCAAATTATTATACTTTTTATTTATTTAATATAGGTACCTCTTTCATATCTCATTGGGTAAAATAAAGTAATAGCACAATATCTGAAAATGTTGCTAAAAACAAATGTAGATTACTAGAATGAATATGGTATGAAAAGTTTATTTACAATTATCGTTAAATTCATTCTTTAAATATATTTGCTATAAAGTTACTATGATAAGATTAAATGGGAGGTGCGTTTAATCGACTTAGGCTGTAGGCTGTAGACAAATGTTATTTTTCATGTAATAGTCGGCTGTAAGAAAATTAATGAATTAAACAAAAAAATAAATAGACAGTAAAAAGGAATTTTTGCTCATCCAGCTAACTCCAAATCGTTAAAATGATGGTTGCAATGTTATTTATTTTTCATTATATAAAAGTGAGGAGTAATAAAATCTAGATACTCCAATGCCATGAACTCTTTCGCAATGCGCGGAGGAAAATGATAAGATTAGATTAACTCAGAATAAATATTATTTAAGTAACTACATGCTCTTAATATATTTTATATACTAAATGCGTGTTTTATTTTTATGTGTCAAATAAACTTGCTACCAGAAGATAAACTAACCTACCTTGTATTGTAAATTATGCGGTGAAGATTTTCCAAAAATGAGGATAAATCATTCTTATTTCATTTTAAAAATAGTAGATATAAACATAAATAAAATTGTCAAATAAAAATATAACAAATTCAAACATGAAACATATCAAAGCATAAGCTTAAACTTCGGCCCTTGCAGATATCAAAGCCAATTGTTAATGTTAATATTTTATATCGGTTTGGTAACAAAATATGTAAGTATTTTTTTTTAAATAAAACAAGAATAGCTATTACACCCTTTAGCTATCATATAATATCAACTGCTTCTATACATTGTTTAGTAGTAGTAAATTATTTAACCAAAACCTGACATCTTACAGCTAGGCCCTACAGGCGCCATTAAAAGCATCTCACACCAAGACTACTCGCACCCGTGGTGCATGGGTTGCTTAATTTTCTTTCTCCGTTTGTATTTACGGCACTTTTAACCCATGCGATGTGCGTTTTGGATGGCCATAGATGCGACAGTAGGTTATTTTTTAGGTCTGAGTAGAATAAAAAAAAATACAATGGTATCATGACACTCTTTCAATTTATCATAAATTTTAACACCATTTGTTTTTTTTTTGTAAATTTTAACAAGCTACTAGTAATGAAACAAACCGGATATAATATTTCAATTTAATAATTTTATAATTATAATGTGGCACTGAACATTCTTTTATATGTTTCTGTGCACATAGATTAGTGTGTATTCATTTTAACTGGCCAGTATTAAATAGTACGTTTCAACAGCTGCGCTGTTATATTTTTCAAATTTTAATATGATATTTGAGCGGTCTGTCGAACTGTTAATGTTTTATTAATCAGCACTAAAATTAGTTGACTTTAATGTTATATATCAATATTATTCGACGAGCTTCTGATGTGATCTAAACGGCTATGGTTAATTTTCAAGAGCATCAATCCACACACAAAAATTCAACTCTTTCGCATTTGTACTTTTCGAGTTGAAAGACGCAAAAGATGGACGGTCGGACAGACAAACGGCCAAATGACGGGGATAGTAGCTTCTAATACATGAATGTATAGAAGCTATAAGTAACGTGGTTTATATTAACAATTTTTGCTGAATTAATAAAACATCATCAGCCACTTACTTGCTTAATAGTAATCTTGGGTGCTTCTGTTCGCTGTGCATTATCATGGAATCCTTCAAACTCCTCGGGATCTTGAAAATGCTCAAATTCATTGTCTTCGTCCTGTAATAACAAGTCAGATATGATTAATTAAAAAGTGGCTTAGTAAGAGGGTGTGGTAGTTCAATTCAATTCCTGGTGTGGTAGTAGTTTATTCTGTGTGATTTTTCAATTGATCAATATTACATTGAGATGAGGGTGGTATGATAAAAATCTAGTAGAGACATCTTTCACGAGGCCGCACTAACATTTTACGACAGATCTGTCATTTAGTTTAGTTCTGGCAGCCATAGAAAGCGGATAACCTCTTGTACTGTTATAAACATGAAAAAAAGGGGAATTTCATGTTGACAGACCAAAAAAAGCTTGACAAATATTACAGGGGGTCGTTATAGGTGGTTTTTGATTTTCATTGTGGTCGAACAAGCACATGGCAAGATGCAAAACGTTCAGGATGCCCAATTGTGGTCATCACATTAGAAACAATTGAGACGGTCCACGATTTGGTGATGGACGAATAGTGAGGCACTGGGTGTCTCAATTGAATGGGTACAAACCATTTTACATAATCATTTGGATATATATATATATATAAAATTCACTGCAATATGCGGATAAGAGTGTTCACGATCGACAACGAACATGTTTATAATTTTAAAAGCAGGTTGGCAAATTTAGCCCCTGCAATCATCTCCTATTTCTAAATTTGAAGAAACGGGTCAGCGGAAAGATATTTGGCTCTAATGATGGGATTATAAAAAAAAGTTTATTTTGAAGGCTTGGAGAAATTGTACTATTCGGTAGGAATCAGAAAAGACGTTGGACTAAGTATATTTAACTTAAAGACAATTACATTGAAAAATTAATTATTTTTGCCAAAAATATGATTACTCGTATCAGATTTAACACACCACCCTCGTATTTTGATACCCTGGTATTAAAAAGTAACAAAGAAGTGAAAGGAGCACCTCCACAATCATCTCATCGGCCTCATCCACAGACACAAACTGATTCTGTTGTGTTGCTGATGCCTTTGGAGCGGTGGCCTCGCCTTGCTCCTGTAACATATCACTCGAGCTGACGACCAGCTCATCATCGGCGTCAAATTGCTCAAACTCGGCGAATTCATTGTCCTCAAGGACGTTGGCCTCCTCGTAAACACGGCCCGCCCACACTGAACAGCCCACCAGGACTATATGAACGGCCACCAGCCATAGACGCATTATTCCGCCACTTTAGTTTAACTGCAAAATAATATATTTTGTGTTTTAGGGTTGCGCTTTTTATTTTAATGTCTGTTCAAGTGTAACAGGAAGTTGAGACACAGATCATCCATAAAACAGGTTCATCACAGTATATTATTAAATAGGTTAATAAATTATAACACATAATTTTTTAGATTTTAGATATCCGGTCCTCAGGGGGAGTTTGACGCGTTCGTTCGATACAAACTACTGACAAGAACTATGGAGTGCGGAGGTCGGTGTTAAGAATACCCACCGTTACGAACTCAGTCCGAGGAACTTAACGAAACAGTGCACTAGTCAGTCAGAAGTTTGTATCGAATGGACGTTTCAAATTTATCCTGAGAACTGGGTTTGGTTAGGATAGTCTTGTACACACTATATCTAAAATCTAAAAAAATATGTTTTTATAATTTATTAACCTGTTAACAAAATATTAACAGTTAACGAGAATGTATTTAAGATAATCAAAAAAATAAATGAGCTTTATGGACAAATTGAATTAGTTTCAAATTGCACAGTGTAAAACGTAATGATAACTGAAATGACACAGAGGCATTAAACTGCAAAACACCAGGTAATATGTATTTAACAACACAAATTCATGTTAACCTTATTATATAATAATTTATCTAGTGCTTAGTGATAACACTCAATAAATAAATATAAAATAACTGAACCAACTTGAAAAGAAAAGGTAAATAGCATTGTGCGCAAAAAAAGGGGGATGAATTTATCCAGCTTCCTCTCAATGCCAAAACTTAAATTTGACAACTCTTACTTATTTCTAAGTATCACGAATCCTTAGTGTCTTATTTTACTGCTTGCTTTTCGACCATTTCATGACAGGCCTGAGCTTGGTCAATGATGTCCATAGTTTATAATTATAAAAAAAAAACTGAATGAAACCTTGGACCGATAGAAGAATTTAATAAAAAAAAAGTTTGAATTTCACCTACAAATATAAGAGCATGGTTTTAAATATGCATTAAGACTGTTTGACAATTATTCATCCAATGTGTTCCGGCAGTGTGTTACTATCATTGCAATGTATAAAAATATGGAGGTAGAACGCCTCCTGATGCCAACATTACTTCGACAGACAGTTGTATCACTTGCACCAAACACCACACATCCACACTACAGCACTGACGAATTCCACGACTTCACAAAAAAAACTGCGTTCATATCTGTCCCGCTTGTGTGTAAATAGAGTGGCAACTGAGATGGATCATTTGTGGTATCCCGAGTTACTCCATTAAAACGTGCGTTTGGCACCGCGAGGGGCCTAACCTAGTAGCTTTATGATAAAAACATACGTGGCTCTAAGGAAAAATGTATTCAATACATATGTTCTCTATAATTTTATTTTAAATTTTTCCCAAGCATTTTCAGGTTATGTACACAACTATGCATTACTTAATAACAAAAGCCTAGAACTACTTTAAAAAAATACAAAGTGTTCAAAAAAGGCATCTTTAAAATGAAAGTTAAGTACATACCTTTTAAATTATTACACAAGAGCTATATTAAACTATTCAAACTTCAGAAATGTATGAATGAATTAACGTGCGTACTTATAAATTATAAAAATACTAAATAGCGATTAATAATTGTTCCATTTTAATGACAATGTATAAAAGTTATGTCTGTCCTTACAGTCTAAAGAACTTGTATTAAATTAAAAATAAAATTACCACAGCATGAATTTTTGAAAGCAAAGATTGTAAGTAAATCAATAAAAGCTTTTATTATTGGATTATTTTTTACTATTCTAACCTTTCGTAACTAACCTACTTTACAAATCACAGTTCACACACCGAATGACACCGATAGTCAGTCAAACCAGCTGACAGGACAGCAAACATCATGCGCGGACATTCATAATAAATGTTGCCTGACCGAATTGAATGATCCGAGTTGACCTATTTTTGACATTATATGGCAATTTTTACACATAAAAATGAAGAGTATACTTGTTTTTTTTTCTCAAAAAATCTACAAAAAATTACGATAACAACAGTGAAATATATTTTCGAAATCTTAAAACTGAACGAAGTTACTTGCAGAGTCTCAAAGTCTGGCGTTTTATAAACATTTTGTTTTATTCCCATTAGGCGATGACGTCACAACCCTAAAGCGGTCATAGCGAGAAGCAGTCTGAATCAAACCTATGTTCGGTGTTACCGTCATTTTCTCGCTCTTTTTTTTTCATGTAAAATTAAATAATAATAATCAAACTAGATATTGATTTGTGCCTAACTGGAACTAAAATACCACAAACTACTTGTCTGTAACCCAAGAGATCCGTCTAATATATGTAGGTATATATTTTTTTTATAAAAATCAGCGCTGAGTTTAAACCGACATATTGCGCTCTCAAGTACAGGATCTCTTTAGTACCTTTATAAATCTTATGCTATCCTACGATTTATTAAAAAAGATAGTAAATTTTTCCAAATTTTTCAATATTGTCAAAGATTGTGTCATTTATCTTTGAAAAATTTGGAAAAGTTTACTAAATTGCCGCTATTAAAAAACAATCATTAAATATGGGTCGGATACCTTTACAACTTAATTTCACTTTTTTTATACCATTTCTTAGTCATAATATTATATAACACCTCCATTAAGTCTTTATTAAAATATTTACTTGTTTTTGTTTATTTTTTTAACAAAAGCATTCGACGTGGTTACAGAACAATAAATAGTTAAAAAATATATTTTGCCTTCTTCAAGTTTATATTCTTAAATGCAGAATAAAATAAATAAATACTCGCATTCTCATGGTAACCAAAGACATGAACGTAGAATATTCAATACTAGTGAGGAATGTGGCGGTATTAAGATTTATCCGATGAAAATACGATACGGCTCACCGCTGATGTGTAATGCAATATATAGATAGGTACTATACCAGTTCCTATAGATGGCTGCATAAATCAAAAGGCATAAATCTCCCTCCTCCATATCGGAACTATTTATTATGAAACAATCAAGCTGGAAGAGTATTGAAAAAAAAGTTAATCACAAATACCCTCCCTACCTCACATCTCGTACTAAAAGCGGTGCTAGTCGCAGTACGTGATGAGGTACTGTGACTTCAGCCCTTGATTTTCTAAAACCGCACGTGATTTGAGATACTCGACTTTAACACTCAATAACTAGGGTTATATGAGAGATTTCGAGAATAAATATGATTAGAAATGTGAAGCAAAACTAATAATTCACCGATGTAATGTAATTCTATCTTTCTTCCCGTGCAAACTGGTACAATTTTTGCACGATTTCACAGCACAAGGCATTTTAACAGTACTTGGACCAAACAACGCGACTTATCGCGGTATGATATGCAAATGGTGCACTCGACGCAAAATGGTGCACTTAGCGTGTCGGGTTTTTCACCCTCAGTTGCCGTATCTATTTGTTTTAGAAGATCGTTGCCTACGTCGCCCTACCACGAGCAGGTCCTGAGTAAAACCTATCATCGGTTACATCCGTAGTTTAATATAATTTGGTTAACTGATTTTCCCGTTTTGTTTAATTTTCCTAAGTTGCCTTTACTAAATTTTAGTTAATTTTTTACCAAACTAGTGTGCATTAGTTAATTTAAATATAGCTAGAATGTTACTTGGTTACTTTAATCAAACGTTTGCTAGTTTAGCTAATAAATGTAGCAAATAAAATGTCCTGCTATTGCATCCAGGAATTTAGTAGTCACTACGAGGGCAGCAGTATTTTTTGTTTGGAATGACGAGATTCTGGCTACCAATACCAATTCCTTTGAGTGCTCATCCACTCTTTAGAAAACTCTATAACAACATTATTAAAGTCATTCGACTAAAGCCAAACACGTTTTGGAAAACAATGTCGGCACCCAATGCTTTCTGGACCGGCCGCAGCGTTCATTACCAAAGCCGTTATAAATGGCGGACATGTCACAAAATCTTCAGTGCGAATCGCCGCGAGCCGACGGCGGCCGTGTTTGAAATTATATTTTGGATTTGTGATTTCCGCGTTTGTCCAGTTATAACAATATGGAGATTAATATTCGGTTTATCGCCTCAGGTTTATTTCTACTAATATCAATTTTGGGAATGACGCGATCAGGTAATTTGAACTCTTCATTAATTCTTAGGTCAAGTAAAATATTTATCGTACTTTAAAACCGGTTAATAGGTCATGATACATTACTTATATACTAATTACGAATACATACTAAATACTAATTATGTCATTTCAAAAGTAAAATGATATGACTACTACGAATAATAATAATAATAACAATCAAAGTCATACCCAGTACAATAATAAATAAGTATGCATCATTACCATTCCAATAAAAAACTATTTATATTTTTTAAGTTAAATACATATGTAACAACCCATCTGACTAATTAATATAAGCTAAAAAAAATGATTGGTTTTAATAATTTAATACACTGACGTTTTAATATGATCAGTGTCAAATCGTTTATCGCCTCTTGCGATTTGAACTTCTTGGTCTTGAGATAATGAGAAGTTCCAGCAACGATGCATTGTTTAACCATAAATAAATTAATAATGCTAAGTTGACTCACGTCTGACTGATACTCTAAATTTATACGTGTTTTTTTTTATCTTATTTTACCTTCTAAACTTATATCGGTAGGTAAATCTTTCGGAAAGTTAAGTGAAATATAATAATTATTTTTATTTGTAGTGATAATATATAAAGCAGTCGCACAGTCGAACGAATAGCGCAAATACGTTCCCAATACAACGTCGACATTGACAGTAGAGTTTAATTAAGCTATTTTTTTTGGTTTGATTTTTTCTCGTTAAATCTACTTAAATATTTTATATTGAAATTGTAACGCGTAGATCTAGTTGATATCTATCGTTCAAACTAAACCAGCGACATACCTAGCTGCTCGAAGTCTTAATCTGTACCTACTGTTTAGAAAAGCGAACAGACCTACTAAATGCCGGTTAGGATGATCGCAAAATCATTCCAGTCGCTGTTGTGGTTTCATTGTTATTCAATAGTTTTTCGTCCAGCAAACATTACATTACTGATTTTCCGAAGTCACCCGGTACTCAGATACTGTGAATATCGTCTCATCCAGCAATCTCAAGTCTATACAAGATCTCTAGTAATATGTAATTATTTTGCTATTTGGATTAATATCCAAGGCTGTACACATAATTGAATAAATCGTGTATGTATTTAAAAAAAATAGCCAATTAATTGGCGTTTTTTTTATAATAAAAATGTATGTCACTAATACTTATGAGAGAGTTGATTTTCGCGTTATATTATTTTCCTTCAAAACCACCCAATGGATTCGAATGGGGGCTACTTAACCGTTTTCGAGGCACGTTAAACCCAGCACTGATTCGATTAGATTTACTGTTAATTTTCAAACGAGTTAAATTTTCAGTTTTATGACGATAAATAAAGCATCAGGCTAAAATTGAACTAAACGGAAAAGGTTTTTCGCGTTGACAGCTATTTGTTGCCAGGCGCGGATCCCAGGAGGGAGGGTAAAGATGTAATTACCCCACCCCCACAAGAACTTTCAAAAACACCCACCAGTACACATGTTATAATGTTCGTTCCTTTTTCATAGTGCACCATATCATAGACATGCCACCAGAAATATTAATTTTAAATTACTTTTATATTAAGTGGTACAATGGTTTTTTAAAGCGGGATAAATTCGAAATATTTGGATAAATCAACCTTAATTTCAAACAAAAAGTTATTGTTATAGTTTTTCATTTGTTTTTCGCTATGTAGATTTTACAAAGAAATGGAGAATTCAATAAATGTGAAAATGTGCGTCTGCGGAAAGATCGCCAAAAATAATTCGTGTAATTACAATGAATATTACTACAATTTGTCTTTTCTGCAGTTCTAGACGAATTGTATTAAACGTATTTTATTCCGCAAATCGAAAATGTGTGCCCTTGACATTTTTCCAGATCCGCCCCTGTTATTTCGTGTGTAACAATAAAATAAAACCCTTTTGTTGGAAAAAACGGGTTTGTTGGGATTTTTTGGGTTCGTTGGGAAGTACGAAAAACATCTTTGAGACTTGCTATTAATTTAATTGAGTTTACACTCAAAAACCTTAAAGGGAATTCGATGAGGATAAAATATGTCAATTGAAAATGGCCTCCTCGGCGTCAGTGGGCGTCACGCGGGCGGTCCTTGCCCGTCGCCACAGCCTGGCGACATCGCTAAAAATACGCCGAAATACCTCCGACGGCTACTTTATTACGATATCTTCGATCGAGCATGCCAAACAAGCGTTTGACCTCTGGTGAGTAAGTGCGATCGCATGACGTCGGCTCGCACTTTTTACAAACTTTTATTTTAGCTTGCAATGTTTGCAAGCTAAATAAAAGCACGTTAAAAATCCCCTTTGGCACGCCGGAAGGCGTAAGTAGATTTCACCGGAACAGAGTAGGGGATAGGTAAACTCCAATTGTACGAACTTGTACCAAACATTGCGCAGAGAGAGTGCGTATACTGAATCCCTCTATCCCCTCCCTCTAGTCCCTCTGGTGACTTGTGTTACCGAGGAGACGGGATTGATTATTCAGATTACCTTGTTGTCGTCATGCGAGGCCATTACAATATCTTGTTGCAAGTATACGACTGAATGTGTATGACTTGTTACAATTAACACTGGCCGACTCGACGAGGTTCCAGCTCTGGATCTCTGGATCAGAAGTCGGCGGCTATACCACAACGCCAACGGGCCGTTATTCAGCTAGGTAACGCAATTACTTCTGTAATTTTATCAAATTGGTAGCTGCTATTAGCTATACGGCAACGTTTGTATATTGATAATTTATAGGCTTATAAGAATAGGGCTAATCAGTCCTGCAATTTCTAGTAATATTTGTGAAGAGACTATCAAAATTCATCGCGGTTTTCGAGAAAACTAAAATACACTTTACCTGATAATATCAAACGCAAAATGTATTGAAATAATGATGCCCAATTACGAGTGGTTGAGATCATATGTTTGTATGGTAGGCCCCGAACGAGCGGAGTTAAGGCGCCACCAGTCCCTAAAACTTGTTTTGGTGCATTTTGTTGAAGTTATTCCCAACAAATGGCTGAAACTAAAAATAACACAATATTCTACATATATTAATTTAGTACTTTGCTTAAAAAAAAAAGAAATACACCTTATTATCGTAATGAAAATAAATAAATAAGAAAGTGTTGTTTTTTTCTTGCAACGATTTTCTTTTAAGTTGCGTAAGTGACGCGAACCTAATTTTTCTTTCTAAAGATAGACAATATAATAATCTAGGACATTACTTAAAAAAATCTAAAGGACAAATGCGTCCCGGGGCGCCTTTAGGGAAGGGAAGGGAGCAGTACTGAATACTGACTGGCTGTTCCCGACCATTTCGAAATCGTATTCAACTTTTTTTTTTAAATATATTTTTTTCCCTAGACCGGTTTAGTTGGGATTTTAAAAACACTATATAAAAAAGTAAGTCTAAGTAAATGTATGTTTTTATCTTGGTATGTAAGTTTCACGGCGTGCCTTCATATTATAAAAACCTTCAGCCGCCCTAATTATAAATTCGCATTGTTTACACTTATAGTCAGCTAAATAGATATAGTTTCTAGAACCAATTGAATTACCTGAAATACCTCAAAATATGCTACTACGTTTTTATTTAATTTTTGCAATTAATTTTTGTATTAGAGAAGTATTTTATAGACCTCTATACACAATAACACTAGCGGAGCACATTTTGTAGGTTTCCCTGGCCCATAAAAACTAGAAACCTCGGAAAGAATAAATCAGAACTAAAAAAAAACTTCAAGGCTTTTGGAAATTTATTATGAATCCAAAGGCGGACAACCACATATCAGGAAGCTGGCGGTTGGTCTGTGACGTTCTTTATTTTACATCTTCGGTTTATTCTCACTTGAAAGATATCTGAATTGAGCAGGGCCTTGCAAGGTGACCAGGCTCTGGATTACAACATCGTGACGCGTCCACAGTCACACGTCATCACAGAAGAACGAGAGAGCGATAGACGCCGATTGCTCTCTCGCTCTTCTGTGACGCCACGAAGCATGTGCGCACAAGGATATATCTGTATCATGCAAACTTTGTAGGGTCAACAAAAAAAAGATCAAAATAAAAAAATAGTAAAACGAGCTTTAAAAATAGCAAGGCGAGCTTTGAGAACTATTATTACTTGTTGTTTTTACAATTTTACACGGATACCGTCAAATTTAACTTGACCTCGTCTTATTCTGGTTTTTTGTCAGAAATCCCAGATAGATAGGTACTTGTTGCCTAATTAAATTATATTTAATGGACTCAAAACTCGGTGACAAAAGGTGCATAATAAGTAAAAAAAAATGAATATCATTTGATCTTATAATATGAAAATTACAGATACTTAGATCTTATATTATTATATGTGATATTTGTTTGCCATAAAAAAAGTGGAAAATTACCTTTTTTGCCTTTTATTAGAACCAAATTGTATAATTTCGTTTTATTATTAGGCAATCTTATATTTATAAAAATATTTTACTGGGAAAATATGTAATATTACTATGCACTATTATATTATAAAATAATATTATTATTTTATTTATTTAAAACGAAGCTTTGGAAATTATAAATATAATAAAACTTTGATTATACCACCACAAGCAATTCTGTGTAGTACGGATATTAGGTTAGGTTAGAATTTTAAATGTACGCTTATAAATAAAGTAGTAGGAATACCTGTAGTTAAAATATGGAGTTTTCTGTCACTCCGTTCATATTGGGGTTGATTTTAGTTGGAAAACTTTCGAGT
Organism: Neomicropteryx cornuta; assembly: GCA_020383195.1. Taxonomy (NCBI): domain Eukaryota; kingdom Metazoa; phylum Arthropoda; class Insecta; order Lepidoptera; family Micropterigidae; genus Neomicropteryx; species Neomicropteryx cornuta. The sequence goes on from JAHKQU010000030.1 coordinate 2,987,302, forward strand.
TTTTACCTATTCTGAATAAAACCATAGCGAAAAGGTCTCAAATGTTAATTTAATTTAATCTTTTAATTATTTTACTCATATATAAAATGATGAATAATAAGATAGTTACAATACTTTATAATTTTTTGTATGATTAGCTTTATTTGTTTCCCAACTCGATTATTGTAGTTACTTTTTATATTATTGTCATAATTATTGCTTTGGTCCATAATTGCTTATGGACAATATAGAAACTACTAATTTAATAATGATATTTATACAATTCTGATGCCTACAAATTATTGTAATATTCAATACCTACTGAATACTATACCGGCGCATACATTTGCATAAACACATTGTCAATGATTTACGCGGTATTAAAGCATTCGCTCAACCGCTAAACTGTGATTCGTATCAAAATTCCTAGTAGATATTATCGTTTCTAGATTGTTCCGAATCAAAACATGGCCTTGCCAACTCGTTAAATTCAAGGAAGCGGTGATACCAATTACCCTATTATAGTATATAAACTAATTACACAAACTGGAGATTCCCAGAGACGATGCAATAATAAGTAGGCTTTGGCCTTGCATTTTTTTAAGGTTAAGTCATGATATTACTATTTATCCAATTCAAAATACAAATATTTTTGTAACATGTCTGTACAATCATTAATATTGTATAGGTACTGATCACATATACAGTAATCATTATATCTAATTCATATAAAAAAAAAATATGTAAAAGATTGTTACACGAGTCTCCGGTAGATATCTGATCGGTTCTTTCTAAAACGTATTTAGAAGCTACAATATCTTCTTAATTTATTACAGAATTTTCATCTAACATTTTACAATTCTCTGCAAAACCTTTGACTCCAAGCGTCAATTTTCTTTTCTGATGACATTTCTAAGTCCGAATCTGTCCGGGAAATTCTGATGCTTCTGATGAATTTTCATGCACTGGTAAAAGAGAATTGGCCTAATCACAATAACTTCTGATGGTTCTAAACCAGAAGAAGTCGCCGGTTTATATCACGAAACCTCTCAATCCGTGCTGAAATTTGTTGATTGTTGAATTATTTTTAGTGATTCTCTAAGCTTGATTCAGAAGCTTTATGAATTATAAAACAATCCTGCTATTATTCTTATTATTCCCTGTTATTATTTAACAGTCCTGTTATCCTGGCTTGGATTCCGGGACACTCTGGTATTCCAGGAAACCCTGTAGTGGACATCACTGCCAATGATGCCCGCTCCAGTAGTGTACTCTATCAAATTCCCATTTAAGGACTTTACTTACCTAATAAAATCAACTTGCGAAAAATTAGGCAGTCTCGTTAGTTATCCTCGCCTAAAAAAGTCGGCACCCATTTTGATAACATCTGATCAACTTTGCCAAGCAAACCCTGTTATATTAATTCTCGGTTTTCTAAAAGCCAGATTACCTCAATTTGCAGATTGAGATTTAACCATTTTAGCGTCCTCGCTCATTTGTTTAAAATTGTTGTGGTCAACAACACTCCTATGTGTGTCTGTCAACTGGAAGTAGGATCAGTTGAGAGTTCGCGTGTCCACAAAATTCCCTCTTCCCTAATTTTATGCCTAAATTATCCATAAAAAAAAAACATTCCTTACGAATATGACTGTTGACTGTTGTCAATAATCTCAACGTTTTTAAAATTATCCTTAGATTAATCGACTTGCATAGTCGAGACATTTAATAGTCCTTAATCTTATGGCAAAGATCGTCCCATAAGGGGGTGGAAATGCCGTCTCTAGATTTCTTTTTAGGATTCTTTCCAGATAAGCTTACCTCATAATTTTACTTACGAATGCCGGTTGGGCATTGTCGCATAGTAATTAGAGGTTAGGGCTCAGTATAGCTGGAACGTTTGACATTTATCACGGCTAACGTAGCACATTTATTATAAATACTTTCGTCATTATTTAGTCGTTTGTAAATATTCAGTATATTTATTTTCAAAAAAACAACTATGCAGTTGTGTATGAAAGACAGAAATGAGTAAAATAATACAATAAAACAATAAAAGTAAATAGAACGATATAACAAAAACAAGATACAAACAACAAATATAGTAATTAAGACTAACATACCTACACTTTATACACAGTTATTCAAATGCGTGAAAAGAGATGTATAAACTAAATAGTACAATAATATTATAAAATTTATAGAAAAACAGTAAAAAACAAAAAAAACAGTAGATGCAATAAAAATTAAATAAACTTCAATTAAGGTCAAGACTGTACAAAGTTTTATCAATCAGATATTTTTTCAAAGCAGACTTAAAGCTGTGATATCTTTGCAATGTTTTTATATTATTGGGGAGATTATTAAATAAATCTACCCCCCTATAAATACTTGTGTTCTAAAATTGTGTTGTACGAGCTTTAATTGGTTGAACATAATTGTTTTTGTGTCGTGCGAATGAACATTGCTATGTGTAGAAGCCGCCTCTTTCTTTAAGAAAAAATCACAAAGGCTTTCATAGATGAAGATACCATATATTGTGAGAATTCCTAAGTTCCGAAAGTGTGATTGGCAAGACTCACCTGGGCCTAAACCCAGGATACCCCTCACAGCCCTCTTTTGGATTATAAAAATTTCTCGAATATATGCTGCAGAACCCCACAAGAGAACTCCATATCTTAGGTGAGACTCTACAAGTGACTCTACAACAGACATCACAGATGACCTATCCATGCAAGTTCTTATACGCGATAGAGCGTAGCAAGCAGACGATAATTTTGATTTTAAATGGTCAATATGTTTACGCCATTTTAATTTATCGTCAAGATGCACACCTAAGAATTTTGTGCAGTGTGATTTATGAACAGGGTATCTGATGTTTATGTCATTCTTATTTTACGATTATGGTGGTTTTGGTTTAAAAACAATGGCTGAATTACTGAGGCTAATTAGCAATGGCTGCTGGTTATAATTAGGAAACTTCAAAAAAATAACCTCTTAACTCCTGTCGTGATGAAAAATGCCATTATGTAAATTGATTTTTTACCGGGAAGTATCGATAGACGAACAGAGAAACGGAATGCGTACGCAAAAGTTCGCATCTGTGCTGTTGACCGTTGAGGAGTTCCTTCGTTTGGGCCATTCCTTCGTTTGGGCCATTCCTGGGTGTAGAATCAGGTCATGCTTACCGTAAAAATGCATTGTCATCGGAACTGATCCAACATGTCAAATTTCAACTCCGTAGGATAAGAGGAAGTGGTTTATTGACATGCGTGTCGCGAGATATCGCTAGACTGTTTTCTAACGGGGAAATCTATGAAAACTTGTTTTAGAAATACAAGATTAGCCAGTTATAATGTACCATCACGGAAAAAAATAACCATCCGTTGACATCGACTACATACTCGTACCACCTCGTACATTCCATATAGTCTTAAACGTTTTTCAATTGTTCATATCTATAAAAAAACAACATAGTGTGTTTTATCTATCTATCTATCTATATATATATATACCGTTAATTAGATGATTTCTATGTTAAAATAGGTAAACACCTTTAGTTTAACAAATATAAAAGTTTGACAGTACTGACATTTAGAAAATACGAATGCTTTTTAATATTTTAAGGATTGAAATTTTTTTGCAAATAAAATATATAGCCAGAATGTTCAAAGAAAAATTAACGGTATTTAAACAATACATTTTACTATTTTACTATATATATATATATATATATATATAAACCGTTGGTCCTATTGCAATGGCGAATTTGGGAAGTTGTCGTGAGTATACCCGATTAGGTTTGTGAATTAAAAAAAACGTTTAATAGGGGTTTGAAGTTTGTATGGGAAATATAAACCGTCGAGTTTAAAAACTCGATAAATGACTTGTAGCTTCTTCATATAACATAGTCATCGAATGAGAAACGAAAAATCAAATTTAGGCACGTGGATGCCTCCAAGAGCGAAGCGACCCATCCCGAGTGCCGCAGACACGAGTCAAAGCCGCCTGCAGGGCCTAGCTACCAACCCGGCGCAAAGCCCGGGGTCGAACAGCTAGTAGTATACTCTATTAGCTGTTCAAAAAAAACCTTTTTCTTTAATTCAGACTCGAGTTGTTTTTATTAAATCGAGAATGGGTGTGCCTAATTACAGTACGTATGTGGTGTTTATCCAACAAATTTTAAATATTATTGTTTTATATTTTCGCATGGCAATATTAAAGACCTTGTTAAGAAAATTCAAAAGTTTTGATCTGGACACATTTTTTTTTTTTGAACCGGTCAGTCCTCAAGGTAGATATTAAATTTTAGTAGGTAAATCAGATCAGATCAGATCAATTTAGTCCTTAAATTGTAATTTTTGCTTCTGATTTATAAGACGATATACTGTAGCATCCGTATAGACATCGCCTTAAAGAAGGTGGGATTTATTTGCACCGACTGTACTTTCATAATAACGTCATCATCGTGGAAGAACTAACTTCACGGTTCGTGGAATGATTTTTTAATTATTGCACTTAGGTAATAGGTATTCACGTCGATTAATATCTTTAATATTGTCATAACATCCTATTTGGTCACTTTTATTGCTGTTTTGACTTTATTCATTCGCAGAATCCTTGACCGCTTGGCTATCAATGTCATATTTGAATAAAAATATCGAAGTTTTCTCCGTAATGGTCATTGTGACTTGAATACAAAATTAATATTGCTTGCTACAAGGCGGCCGACGTTACACATAAAAGGCAATGACTGTGGCAATTTAGCACCCGACGTTTTGGTCATAATATACTAGTATCCTTAAGTACATAATTTACTTTTATTAATATTCCATCAAATCAACAATTGTAATAAAATGCTAAACGTTTGACACTAGGATGCAATGGTTAGGTTTTGGACGCATTTAGAAGGGGTTATATTCGTTTAATATATTTTAATATTATTGTTCGCATTAACCTCTATCTATCATTAATATAAAATTGGGCTACCCTAGTTTTAGGATTGTACAGATAAGTACAAAATAAAATAATACCAATCAAGCCTAGTTCAATGGAAATATGAAAATAAAAGAATGAAAGAATAAGAAAATGTGTGAATTTAGAGGATTGTTTTCTTTGTTTTTATTTTAATTTGAATTGTATTTATTTATTTTATTATATTCTTTTTTTCATAATTCCTTTCATTTCATATATGTCAGTTACTAAGCAATAATTACTAACCTCCTCTTCCGCAATTATAACACAACTGATAACGCTTTGTTTAGAAAATGTCAGTTGCTCCCCGTTCAGGCCTATCGACTTACATCGTGACAGCTCACGACGAGCGTTACTTAAAATAGAAATTAACTCCACCTAGTGGGCCAACTTCTAAACAAACAGAAACGAAGGACAGGTCACCAGGTCAAAGGGTATGTGAGGTGGAAGAGCTGAAGGCAGACAGACAGGCGGCGACCAATCGTGTGGCATTTGGTTTCAGCCAGCGTCGACCATGGCCCCCCCGTGACTGACATCTGCCTGGGCTGCATTTGCCAGGCCGTCTCCAACTGCAACGTCAGCGCGACGTGCGACGGTTCGACCTGCGGCCTGTTCAAGATCACCGAGGCTTACTGGGTCGACAGCGGAAGACCAAGGCTGGAAGCGCAGCCCCAAAATAATGACTACTATCCTCGGAATGGTGAGTATTTATTTATTTATTAATGATGGAGAATAGGAAGTCACAACAATAAATAATATAATAACACTTAAAACAATTAAATTCAGTCATTTATTGTTGTTTTGAAGTAGTACCCTGGCCACTTTAAATAGGTTTAAAAAAACCTGTTTTAAGAGCGCCCAGAAGAAGGTTGCAGAAAAAATAAAATACTTTTTACGACGTTACTAATAAGAAGGACCATAGGTTAAATATCATAAATACAAAATATCACCTTTATAGCGTGTAGTGCTGTTCTAAGGGGATGTAATAATAGAAACATAGATCCTCAGCTGAAAATTCATAAAATAAAAAAGACAACATTTTCATAACAAAAAAAATATAATGGCCGACTGAAAATTTAACTATAGGCACGCTGGACTCTCAGATTTATACAAATTAATTATACAGGCTACATAAATATTGTGCGAGAGCAAGAAATAAAAGAGATTGGATATTTTGAAACTATAGGGTGATGATTTTAGAGGCGTGGTTTTCAAGAAGAGATAAAACGCATATAATTTGATGTTATGGCTAAGAATTTAGTTTTATTATAAAGATAAGGGTTTGCCATTATGTTTTAAAAATGATTTCGGGTAAGTGGCCGCCGCGGCTGACTCGAACAAATTCCAGCCGAGAGGCCCAATTTTCAACCACTTTTTGCAGCAAGTTGGGCCGTATGTCAGCAATAACGCTCCGAATATTCTCTTCCAAGGCGTTAATCGTGTCCGGCTTATCTGCGTAGACAAGCGACTTCACATAACTCCACAAAAAATAGTCCAGCGGTGTTAAATCGCACGATCTTGGAGGCCACGCCACAGGCCCACGACGCGATTTTTACTTTATTTTAGAGTGATTTTAAAAAAATTTAGAGTGATTTTTTCTAAATTTGCACTTTTTGCAAACGCTGTTCAGGAGTAAGTCTATTCATTATGAAATGGCAAACCAAACTGAGCATAAATCAAGTGACAGCTGTCAAAAACACCAACTACGAAAAAAGTAGTGCCAGATTGAAAACCACACCTCTAAAAAAAACACCCATATGTATGTATGGATGTGTGCGTTGGGTGTGTGAGGGTTTATGTGTGTGTGTTACAAATAATATAGTATAATGATTGTGAGGTTTTTATCTTCCGCACGAACATAGGCTTTTAAGCTAATATATTTATTTTATTTATTTAACAAAAAAAATATTGTATAGTTTTCTGTAAACGTTGGATTAATTCATTCACGGATGATGTCGTATTGAACCACCAAAACCCTGATAATATTATTGCGTTTTGCGCAATAATATTAATATTTATGTATTCATAAAAAACTCTGAACCGATCCGTTGTCGTTCCTCCACCCCAAAGTATGCAAATTTGAAACATATTATTATTAGTATATATTTTATACCTTTACATTAATTATTATTTTAACTCGCGTTGCGAATTTCGTGCATAAATAACCCCTTGATCTCTTGGAATATATCAATTGCGCTGAATTTTGTGAAATAGAGGAGCTTTCAAACTGACAGCTCCCCCCGCTAATACTACTAACCTTACTATTTTTTGTGTGATTTATAATAATCTAAATTTTGTTGGGCTTTCAGACTATGTCGATTGCGTGCTCGACCCGCGTTGCGCCGCGCGATCCGTGCAAGGGTACATGACCAAACTGGGAAAGGTAATATGATTTTGAAAAAAAGTCCAAAACGGACCAAATAATAAGTCATTTTTTGTCTTACAAAAGCATTTTCAGTTTTTCAAACGTTTATTTAGAAAAATAGTCAATAATTGTTATTTGTGTAAATTTTAAGTTTTTTTTTTTAGATAAGGGCTTTCGAATAACTAAAAACTGTTTCTTTTTTAATGTAACTCTCATTACCTCCTACAAAAGTTATAGTTTCATTATTTATTTTAGTTTCAGCCAAATACAGTTTTTGTCTTCATCCACTTGGTCCTAATGTTAAAATTTGCAACCTTTGAATACATTTTATGTAAACGTTGATTTTTTATCGTGGGTAATATGAAAAGTACAGAAAAATCATCCTATAGCATTAGCACTGTTGATCATCTTTTATGGCAGATGATTCTGATTTTATGACGTTCCTAAATGTGATGGCATGAGAGTTATGGCACTGGCTTCGTGGATTTTTCATGATTACTGCAACCAGAAGTTGTTGTTCAATCTCGCCCGGCTGTTGTGCCAGTGGGCACAGAATAAATAATAGTTTCTATGAATAAATAATAGTTTCTATGAATAAATAATAGTTTCTATGAATAAAGAATAGTTTCTGTGCGGTGCGGAATCATTGTCATCATCTTGCGATGACAGCCTTATCGCAAAGGACACTCTTATGTTCGTTACCTAATCGTTGTGGTTTACTGCATTAATTTCAATCTCTTTTCAAATTTCAATCTAAATAAATGGCTATAATCTCTCCCGACGATAATTCTCGATCGATGACAAGGCTGACACATGCATAGCAATCATATGAAAATACGTTCCACAGGTAAATGAAACGGGTTCCAGGAAACGATTTTTTTTTTGATTATTTGAAGGTTAAAAATGATTTTCGACTAGATCGTCCATCGAAAGCGGTAAATTAGCTATTGGAACCACTGTCTCCTGTACCGAATTTTTAGACCGATATTAGCCTGGCATGCAATATTTATTGTAAAAGACGGCTATCTAACCCTAAGAGCGAGACGCAAACATGTAGCATCTTGAGAAAATTAATAAAATAATGTAATTTTTATGTATCTAAAAAACAAACAGCTGCACCCCCCCGCGCCTTTAATTCAATCGTTTATACTAACTGTCATAATACATATGGTTTGGTTTGAACCAAATCAATGATTTTTTTTTAGCATATGCTAGGGATTTTTTGGGGGTGTTCCCATTTTAATTTCATTATTTTAAGTCAAGTTTAAGGTAGTAAAAAAAATACGGTTTTCGTTCAAAATGTTTTCATGTTTGTTTGTTTTAAGCGTTTTTATTAATTTTTTTTTTTTGCATATTATTATTATAGGCGATTGCTTGAGAATGATTCTATTAAAGTTGCTATTAATTACTTTTAGCCTAAGGCATCTAAAAATATTAAATTAAAAACTCATTTCAAAATAAACCTTCAACCAAAAAACCAACATGGTTTGCATAATATACTGAAGTTGTACTCGTATAGTAGTTTTCTAACAATAAGAAGTTTATTGAACCTATTAATTTTTAGGTTTATTTTGATTGAAATCAGTTTTTTTTTTATGAATAAACATTTCCTTTGTGCCATTTCAGGACTGTAACAACGACGGCGTGATCGACTGCTATGATTACATGGCGATCCACAAGCTGGGAGGGTACGGCTGCGGCGGCTACCTTCCGCTGGACTACTCCAATCGCTTCAATAGTTGCCTCCAGCGAGTTCAGGATAAGAGGCACCAGGGATAGAACCCTTAAGAGTCAGAACCCTTAAGCACATTTTAAAGTCCGAATCAAAATATAAAATTTGATGAAAAATTGGTCAATTTGACAATCACCAGGCGGTAAGAAAATACAATAAACAATTAAAATATTAAAGGTTTCGCACAGTCAAAGAGAAACTGTGATAAAAAACGCTTATAATTAATTGTGAGGTAGATTTTTTATGAGCTGTTAGAATACATAGCGAAGTTAGTTCTCCATGCTTTTTTATGTGAGGATAATTTATTATCATTGCTACTAAAATTCAACTCTTTGTCATACCGCCTGCAAAAACATATTTATCATTAAATTTATAATTTAAATGTTGTCTAGTTAAAAGACCGTGACATTTGACTAGACTTAGCGCGCGCGGGTTTGAATCCGCACAACATAACATATGTTTAACACTTCATTGCAACTATCTTCTAACGCACAAGCAAATTTAGTTTTAGTTAGTAGGACTAATATATTTGTATAACCCAGGTAATAGTCAGTCTTTTTTAATACAATTACATAATCTTCACACAGCAAGATTTCAAAATGTAGTACATATCCTTTCGTCCGCAAACCAAAATACCCCTGAAGTGTGTGAGTCAATTCTAAGTGAAATAATAAACCTCTCTTCGGGCTTTACTATCTTTGATCTGTTTCTAGTTGTCCACCCATGAAGCCAGTAGGCTTTTTTTATAATAATCTTAGTTATTCTTATAATTTCTAACATATGGTCGTCGAATACACCCGCCCAGAGGTTGACGTGCTTACTTTTCATCAAAAATATTTAAGATTCTCGTTAAGGAAGGACGTGTAATAAGTACTACGGTATCAGTGGTAAATATTACACATTAGTACCGTAATACCCACTTTTCAGCTCAGTATACTTAATAAAATGTGTTAATTTAATTTTTTTTAATAAATAATGTGAGAAACTGTATTTTTTTATAAAACTGTCTGTATGTTAGACAAAATAAAATAAAATAATTAAATCAATATAATTGTTTATTTCTTTACCCATCTTAATACTATATACGACCTACTTGTTTTTATTATTTGATAATTTGATAAACGCTTATTTTCAAAAGAATGAGCACTTATCCATTTTTAATGTCAATGTCAATTTTTGGTATTATTTCAGTATTATTTATTAACTTGACGTTTTCACCATTGGAAATCACAACGAAACAATTTTGTTTATTTTTTTTTCAATTCAATGCAGTGTCTAATACTATTTATAAATTTGTATTGAAAATACACTAATGTACTACCGTTCCAATATATATATATATATTTTTCCTTTTTTTTTTCGAAAACTTCATATTTTGGAAGACTTTTAAATTGTTATAAATATATTAAAATGTAAAAAAAGGGTTGATTTTGTTTATTTCGTAAATAAAATCAAAGTGATATGGTGTAATAGAGAATTTTACGGTTAATCAGATGATACCAGATTTGTAAAGATTGAACTACTTATGCCTGCACTATGGATTTTATAGTAGATGAGTGATTTTTCAAGGTCATTTTAACAGTCTTAACGGCTTTTGGCGCCAAAATTATTACGGACTTAACAGCTTTAACGAGCTTTAATTTAATTGTATTACTGAGGCGATTTTATTAGGCCAGGCCCTTATATGCACAGTATAAAGAAGAGCATCCTAGGGGCGGCGTCATCAGGGCTGGTACAAAAATGTTTGGCGATTGGTTTACACTGTTTAATCCGCTATTATAATCGTGTTTTGTTTCATAACAGTGGCAAATACTCGTACTTGCCTGGATCTACTTTTATAAAACATCAAAATACCGTAGAAACATAGCATTCCAGCGTTTTTATATAAGACAAATCTAAACTAAATGTGAAAGGGTTACAATCTGATGTCTCGTGCAACTACGCCGAGCGCAGGAATATCATGGGAAGCACTGCAAACGCCAACACGGCCAGCAGCGGTCTTTGGTTTCCAGCAGAGTTGCACAGGTCACCCGTGCATTGGAAACACCTGGCAGTACGACCTCTGGCCCTCTCCGCCGAGACCAGCTCAGTGCAGACCTCGTTGGCCCTTTCTGCGATTACACAACCCTTAAGCAAGTCAGGTTGTGAGTTAGCTGTGGGCAAAAAATATGATTTTAAAACAAACAGACTCTTAGAAGTATAATTTTATAGTATATAGTAGAATGAAATACCTTTAAAAGTCTGACAACTAAAAAGAAAAGCTTTAATAAAACATAAATTACAACAATTTATGGAAAAAACCAACTCAAAATTATTTAGGTATCTCAAATAAACGATACATTCTCGTTGTATTCTCTTTTTATATTACACGAATTATGTTAAATTAATTTGTAACGATTTTGTATTTTATTTTATTTCATTTTATGCGTGTAAAATTTACTTGTATTTTATTTAAGGTTAAGAAACCAGCAGAAAAGATAGCGGATCTATTTACAAATGTATTTGTATATATTTGTTGAATAAAAGTGGTTTCTGGCAGTTGAAACTGAAGTGATATACCTTCGAAGTAAAGTCATAACTGTCGTTAAACCCTAAGTTGTTGTCGTTAGGAAACCTTTCAGACTTTCCGTTAAAAATACACGTTTTTTAATATTAAAGGCTAATAGAAAAAAAAACTATTGTTTTATTATTTTTTTTTCAGCCTAAATAGTATAATGGACAGCACGAAAATTTGTAAAACAAAATGTAGGTAGTTTCTAAACGTTCAAGATCATTCGGTCCGATATTAGCGTTCTTTATAATATTCCGTGCGCACCCGAAATAGTAGATGCAAGCTAATTTATCAGCAAATGGTCAGGACATGTTCGAAATTTCTGATTATTGACATAATTGCATTTGAACGTCATTGACAAATTATATATCGAAGACTCCATAATGTAACTATCCCTGCGATCTACTTTTTGTAGGTTTTATACTCCCAGGTGTTTGAAAATTATTCATGAAAAAAGTTGTACTACAACGCCATAAATATTAGTAAATAAATTAGGTAAATTTGAGCACACATGAATAGAGTCTAGCTGTTTCAGTATATGGTCGAGTTTTGACGTTAATAGGTAACAGTTTAAAAAAAAATGAACGCACGGTCAGGGGATGAGGGCATGGCAGTCACTATGGCGAGAGGGTCTTAACTAACCGCATGCGATTTTTATATTTTGACTCATCCTTTTGACCAGCATAATCTGACATTGTATATTTTGTTACTATTTAACCTCAACTCTATACAACTTCACCATAACTACTCATTTGTGTATATATTTTATAAGAAGTCTATAGGTACCAACAAAACTTTTAGATTGAATCTAAAAGAAGTGTCTTAGCTTAAGTTATACTGTGGAGAATTTTCCATATGGGGCAAAAAAAATGATTGCGTGCCCCCCTCCGCCAATATACACTTAACTTAGCAAACACCAAAAAAAGATTTTTGAACAGCAACACAATAGAAAGCACTATTATTTTGGGTTAAGTCAGGGGTGAATACAGGGAGGGGAGGTCAATGGGTGCATCCCCCCCTCCTTTGACCAATTACAAAGAGAAATAGACGAGAACCTTGGGATGTGCGTTTACATGTGAGGTCCCCTGAGCGAACTCCTGTATCCTCGCACCTGGGTTATGTAATTTATTGCGCTTGAAGCATCCTACTATCCGACTTACTTTCTCCGGGTTCGGGATCTGCGTACATCTTCAGACAGACGAAGTCCACGGCGACGACGACGCCGTCCGGCACCGAGACGTGGACGTCACCCAGCCAGGAGACGGACACCTCGTCGGTCACCCGGCACTCGGAGACTTCTGCAGACGAGCTCAGTTCTCCGGGTGGACAGTTCATGCAGCGTTTCCTGTAGCATTGCTTTGCTGGAAAGTCCATTTCGAAAATTTAATTTCAATGTCCGCAAAATAATAATCCTAACTTTTCTACGCGAATTTCTATTCAATTCTTTATTAATCAACTCTTATCGTTATTCGAGGAGTTTGTAAATCGATAAATAGTACCCATCCCATATCCACAATACTTATTATACCAATAATTAATGATAGAAAACAGTTTGTATCCTTGTGGATTTCCGCTTAAATTAAAAGGGTTTAGGGAAGAATCCTCGAACGTTATATTGCTAGCATTCTTTACACATATTACGTTATTTCTCCTAATCATCTTGTGTAGAAAAATGCGTTAAAAATAGCGTTACAAAATATTAAACAACGAGAGTCATCCGAGGGACAAACACATTATTGGAACATATTTAAAAAATATTACTTTCAAAATGTATATTTTAAATTAAAATTCAAAGATGTGAGTTTTTCCTCGCGGTTACCAATGAACACATTTGTTTTTATTTAAATTGTGTATCTGCAGAACAATTCATTACTTTTTCTGCATATAGGTATGCCAAATTTCAACATCATATAAGTGAACGTTTATATATATATACAAGGAACCGTTAAGGGTTCCCCGTTTTGTTTATAGAGTTTTTTTAAATGAAAAAAGATAATAAAACTAATTAAAAGAGGTAATTGTTTTTTTTTTTATTACTAAGTTTCTAAGGGCGTCATTTTAACCAAAACCCAATACAGGCGTGTAAATAGATTTGATGTGTTGGAAAAGTACCCGGGGAATAATCGCTAAATCAAAGAAAATGAGATATTTTAGGTAATAGGTACTTGCCGGTCGAGGAAATATTCTCCTGCTCCATTGCGAAAAGCGGTTTTGTATTCTATAACAGGTTCCACGCAATGCGTGAACATGCACATGCGTGCGCATACAAATGCAAAAAAAAAAAACAACATTCTGTACAACTTAAAATGTCACAATAGTGGGGAACGCCGGAACAATTAGCTGTAACTGGTACATATTTAGATGCTACCATCACCATACCTAAGTTATTCTCTTTATTTTATTATAATTGATGCAACTCCATACACCAGTTCCTGTAAGTGAGTAAGTAACTATAACCAGGTACTACTAACAGTATAATAATTTGAATTTTTCGCAACTCCATGAATAAATAATTCTTTTAACTATACGTAAGATATCAATAATTAATAGAACATTTGTTTTATATATACATTTTTATTTCAAATTCGGATATTTACCGGTATGCTTTTAGTGAGAACGGGTTTCAACTGAAAAATGTGGTAAAAAGCCGGTGAAATCATTTTATTGGCTTAGGTTATTACTGGTTGCTTCCGATACTCTTATTTACTAGTAAAAACGGGTTCATAGTGATTTCGGGTGTTAACGGTAACATATGCAATAATTTTACCTATATTATAATCTTTATATCAATAATCGATTCTTTTTATCTACATACAGTTTGAACTACATTTATTTATCTATAGATAACGGATACATACCTTCGGAAATTAGCACTAAATCCATAAACAACAAGCAGGCGAGGGCCAGCGCAAACTTCAACATTTTAATATATATGAATACACAACAGTACCGGTGTACAAAATGTCCGAACACCTTTTTGTAAATGAGCTTGTGAGCATCGCTAGGGAAATATTTATTTAGGTATTTCGTTATCTTATCAGTGTCGAATGGTCATAATCGTGAGTGCGGTTGTACAAGGAACTATTTGACTCATTCATCCTGTTAAATTTGTCAAGCAAGGCGTGTCGGTAACGCGTTCATGTCTGAGGATAAGGTTTATTTTTTAGGTGAATTTTCCGTGTATTTATCGTTCTCTCGTTTGAGTACATTAGTTTAAAGTATTTCTTAGCTGATTCTGAATAGCAAAGGGCGTTACCACGATAATCATATAACCGAGGTTACATTATACGCGATTTCAAAATAGCCTAATACTTAAACGGCTGCAAATAACTGCGTGATTTGTAGCTGAACTCGTCAACGTGCTTGTCATGAAGCATAGAGTGGAGGAGCTATTTTCCGCTATGAGCCCGCTTCAGTAACGGGGTTATTCGTTGCTCTAGAATAATAACGGCTAATTATGAACTGTTAAAAGCATCTAACACCAAACCCCACCGTTTAAACTGCACGAGGTATTCATATTGGTAAAGTACCTAAATACAAGGGAACAAATACGATTTGTTACGCAAAACCTGAAAGGTTCAAGGTGCGATCTTTGCCTTGCAAATTGTCGATTAGACCAACCTTAGAATATTGCTCATCAGAATGGGATCCATTTATGGATTGTCTCGAAATCAATCTATAGGCAATCAGGGACGTCCTCTTCCGACAATCCAACAGAATAAATACTAAAATAGGAGCCATTTAGTATGAGGCGTGTTATATTTTGTTTTACTCGTATAAATTGATTTTAGGTAGTAATTAATGAACCTGGGCGGTCTGAAATTAGCTCCCACCTTTAAGAAGCCAACTCACCTTGGTTGGTATGAGATAGATCTATGAAACCTCTTACCTGTGACATACTTGCTCATTTTTTACCACTAAGGATAACATAGTATACTTAAAAAAAAAGAATCTCACCATTAAAACAATGTTTTTATGCTCATTAAGAGTGTAAGTTAAAAATATGGATTACGTTTATGATTTCATTCTAACTAAGCTTTACCAAAATCCGGATGTGTTAACATCTCTTCCTCCGTACTTCTTCCCAGTAGCTATAGCTAATACGAATATGATAGCAATACGAAAATAAAAAAAAATACATAACTTTTTCCAAGTTTTCAATGAATATAGTATATATATATTTTACTTAAATACCAGAAATATCGTTTAAACAATATAAATACTTCTTTCCCCATATAAAAAACTATTTATATAAAAGGTTATTTTATATAATATAAACAATAATTAAATTCGTAGCTGTTCTTGAGGGTTGTTTGAGATTGCCTGCTTTATGTATTAATTGACGCGACTATTAGTTCACATCGAAAGCTGGCCGGATAATAAAGATATTTAACATTAATCTCAACAATTTTTTAGTAATAAAGAATGAAACATTATCACCTCGATAGAGCGCTCAATATCTTATTTAAATTCCAAAAATATGTCAGCTCGGCTGTTGGAATTACTGACCGTTAAAGTTAATATAAAGTCATTCGTGAGCGCAAATAGAAATATGTAAAAGAATGTTCAATGACACGTTATAATTATTATAAATTGAAATATTATATCCGTATTTATTTATTTATTTATATATAATATCGCATGGTTCATATTGTACAGATAATTATACTTGACGAATATCTTTTGCCTCATAAAACTTAAACATAAAAAAAACTGAAAACACCTTTTTTTTATAGGCCTGGCTGGGACCGGAGTTACATAAATATTACCTGTAAGATTCTAAAGAAAGCTCTTAAAAATGTATTACTTACTTTTGAATATATTTTTACTTTATTATTAATTTTATTTATATGTGTTTGTGTCGGTAGCCCTGTACCGGGCGGGGTCTATTACTTAAGGCGAAGTCAAAGGATAAATATTAATTTTAGACCCTTTATACTGGCATTTGGTAACCATTCGATATTTAATCATGAAAAAATATATTTAAATACCTGAATCTTATGTCAACAAAATAGTAAAGGTAGATTTTTAAAATTCATTATTTTTTTCTGAGAAATTTAATAAATGATAAACTGCTAATAGTTCTTTTTTAGTTGAAATGCTCTCTTATAATATAAATTAGAGCCTTAGAAAAAAATAGTAAATGATATAAAAGATCTAAAACATAGAAACGTTTGTTTTTTTAATTTCTATATATGAAAATGTAATTAAATAAAAAGCAACAATTGCTTACTTGCTTGTAACAATACGCAAAGGGCAATTAATATTAATTAGGCAATTAATATTTATCCTTTGACTTAACGCCCTACAAAAGAAAATCAAGTTCGACTGTCAATAATGCTTCGTTCAAGGTAAAGTCGGAATGTCCTTAAAATAAGGTCCTAAGAATGGTTGCAATCATTATGCATAAGAAACCGGTTTCTTGATCATTTATACAGAGTACAGATTATTTAGATACTTATCTGTCGCTGTTACGGATGATAGCACTACGAGAACTAACAGTGTTCGCATTTGTTTAGATTTTATCGTCCGCTTTTTTTTTTTTTTTATTGAGGTTGAAGCAATTATTTCAGTGCATTTTTTGAGGTTGTGTAAAAACAATTAAATAACAAAAAATATAAAGAAAGTGTTTAATGATAATATTCAGGCATATAGTATAATAATTGAAATGCTTCGAGCTTTAAAAATGACCTTCTTTGCAACTATTATTACATGTGGTTTGGGTATGGCTATATTTACTTATAGTTATTTTTTAAATATAATTTGGGTTGGGTGATATAGATTTTTTTTTTTGCATTTCCACCCACATATGGGATGATCTTTGCCTGTTTCTACTTTCAGAATGTTTATACTAATAGCGCAGCGCTATTGCGATTACCTATTAAATTACCAATTATATTAAATACACCAATTTAAGCTTTGATTATGTAAATATTATATATAATTAAAAAAAACAATTTAATACGGAACTAAACTAGAAATTTTGTTCGTTGTTAGTGCATTAGTGTAGTGCATTAAAGACAGCGCGGCGATACGAAACTTTTGACGAGTTATTGAAAAAAGATCTATCTGGGGGAAGTTAGTATTAAAAAAAATAAAAATTCAGTAAACAGGAAGGGACTTTTGCTTTTTACAAAAAAAAAAGGAAATGTTAAAATTTATGGTTAATTGAAAAAATGTCATGAAACCATTGTAGCTGTTTTTTTTTATTTTTATCTACTCAGACCTAAAAAAATAGCCCACTTTTACCTCTATGACCATCCAAGACGCATATCGAATGAGCTAAAAGTGCCGCAGTCACAAGTAGAGATAGGAAATTAAGCAACCCATCACAAGTTGAAACCACGCACAGGAGCGAGTAATCTCTCTGTAGGGTCTAGCTGTAAGACGTCAGGCGCTGGTTAAATAATGTACTACTACTATACAATGTAGTTGATATTATATGATAGCTTCAGGGTATCATAGCCATTCTTGTTTTGTGTATAATCAAATGGATGGAGTATCGATAAAAGCCCTATGGAATTAAAACCTATACTATTTTGTAGGAGTCTTTCTATCCAATCTCAACGACAAATGCTACAGCTGCCTGTGCTATGTGGTAGGCTGTGACATGACCCAGGGCTGCAAAGGGGGCTACTGTGGTCCGTTCAACATCTCCAGGGTCTATTGGGTTGATGCCGGAAAGCCCACCTTACCCGATGACGATCCCGAGAGAAATCAAGGTTGGATTTGGTTTATTCGCCTCTCACTGTTCAAAACAAAAAAAGAAGAAAAATAATATAAAGGAATATTACATATATCCTAACATATTCAAGGGAAAATTAAATCTTTCATCCTTTGAACGGAATATTGCAATTTGAATATGTATCGTGATAATATTTTAGTAGCATTTAATATTTAGGTCAAAATTGAACTTAAAAATTGATTTAAGTTCAATTACCTAATACCTTTATTAGCGTTTTTTAAACAGTATTTTTGAAACACGTGTTTTAAATCATGGTAATCTGTTAGTTAAGACTTTGGACTATTGACCCAAAGGTCGTGGGTTCGAATCCGCACATGGTTATACCATTTTTAGCGCTTCATTAGCACCATCTCCCCTGACTCCAGCACAGGCACATTTTGCCTAGTTGAGTAGGGTCCAAAATAATTGGATCGGTTTATGGTAATAAATTATTTAGATTTATTTTATTTTTTCAGCCTACGAGGATTGTGCAAGAGCTTACGAGTGTTCGCTGAATATTATTGAAGGCTACTTTACAAAATTTGGAAAGGTTATTTTTTAAAACATTTTTTCTTATTAGAGTAGTATGAGAAGAATTAGTAAACCGAAGAATAAACACGCTCAAGAAAAAGTGCGTTTATACAGAGTGTTCCAAGACCATTCCCCTAGACTTAAGGGGGTGTTTATGTTTCCAATTACGCGTATAAAAAAATGCGAAAATAATAATCATGACTAAATTTATTAATTTTAGCGCTCGGTAAGGCCGCGCAATGACCCGGCGCGGCGCGGTTTCGCTAGCGAATCGACTTATGACAAGATCTGAGAAAGTTTCTCTCTACAACCAAATTTATTTTACTCGTTTGATTATTATTTTACACAGTTCTATGTTTATCCAGAGAAAACGATGATACACATAATGATTACGGATAAAATATATAAATAATATACAAATAATAATTTAATGAATTTCGAATAATTGATAGGTTTCTTTTCTAAGAGCTGAGAACAGTCTTGATTAGATAATTTTATTAGTCACTATATTGAACCCTTACCTGTCTGAAAAACCCTTTTTCCAAAACTTTCTCCAGAGAGGATAGGTGTTTAGAGGGTGGTGGATTGTCCAACACGCTATAAAAAATATTGGATAAAATCAGGGTTCGGGAATGAGGGTTTTTTCGAAAAAGTGATATTTTGCTATAACTTTCTTAGTTTAAGATATCGAATTAATTTAAATTTTATAATATTTCTTAGATAAGGATCTAAAACTTAACTAGGTATTTTTTTTAGTTAGCACCAACCATTGGTCCTAGAGGTGGGAAAAATTGGTATTTCAAAATTCAAAAATCAGCTCAAAATGTTAATTGTAGACCCTACAATATTTGTTTATAACAATTTTTGATACGAGCATCCCTTACAAAGAGAGCAACCAGGGATTCAGTATATGCACTCTCGCCGCGCAAAGGTACGGCGGGTTGAGGTGCGCGAGCTGCCGCGCGGGGAGTGGATCGTGCGGCAGATAGCGCAATACAAGCTAGTAAGTTGGAGTTCGCCTATCCTACTTTGATTCGGTGAAATCTACCTCCGCCTTCCGGCGTGCCAAAAGGGATTTTTTTTATTATCTAAACATCTACAGTATAAAAAATACATATATTTTTCCATTGATAAAATATATAAAACCTAACCTAACCTATATATGCAATCTCTTGAACGACGTCTTACAGCCGAGATGACTCAAGGTCGAGTTGACAGTCTTTGCTCTCAGGACACCTTCCAATATGACTCGTGCTCAAGTTTTTGACATATTTACCTACATTTTATTATTTGTATCGTTAATTTTGTTTTTTTTTTTTTTTATGTGATGCTGTGAATTGCCTCTTCTGCGTTTCAAGGACTGTAATTCCAACGGCGTTACCGATTGCTTTGACTACATGATGATCAACGGGAACGGAGGCTACGGGTGCACACAGCCGCTGAACAGGTCTGTCAACGGAAGAAGGTGGCTGGCAAGGTACCAGGAATGCAGAAAATTCCTTGAATGAACATCATGGAGACACTCCGTATTAGATATAAATATTATGGTAGTTCACGCAGACGTTTTTATTTGGAATGCAGTTATTAAAACCTAAATAAAACCCTTAATATATCAAACTCTTATTGAAGTTTAAGTACACAATGGCGATTTTAGTTATGTATCAAAATATCTTCACATAACACAGTTCCGTGTTAAATAATAATGTGTATGCATTGATTTTATCAATTGGAGTTATACATATCATTTATTTATTTATTTTTATATTATATAAGTATGTTAAAACTATTAAAATTGAAAATTAGCTAGACGAATTGCCCCAGGAAGGCAATTTGGTTTCGTCAGATTGATGCTTCTAATAACATTAAAAAACAATGAATATATGTTTGGTCAATAAATACAATTTCACCGCTTACCTGGTAAATATAATATTATTGTTGTTATAAAGAAAAAACGCGATAAATCTCCATCCAGCATGGTGGAGAGTTGCGGCGCCCGGAACGGCGGGGGGAATCACAAGAACGATTTGTATGACATGCCGTATCGATATGTTTTAGAAGATCGTTGGTAAAAAGAATCAAAATTTTTACCCATCTAGAAAAATATATGAAAGTTTAACACTTGACAACAATATGCGAAAATAGGTGGGGGTAACTTTCCGTTACAAAACATTATATTTTGGTTGTTATGTTTGGCGATGAGTTGACCAATTCAAGTCCGTCTGGTTAGCTGACCGGTTTTCATGAACCGTTTTTTTTTAAGATCTAAAATGTCAGATCATTTGCTTTTGTTTTCATGCCTCGATGTAATAATCAGAGGTCATAACATGGTTCAAAACAACTTGATTACAGTATAAGAATTAACTTTTGTGTCAGAGTGTCGCTTTTACTTATATTTCGTGAGTTGGTACATATAAAGTGGGGAAAACTACAAAAAAATAAAGTAAAATTGTGGTCAGAGGCCATAATGTCACAGCATACATAAAGTTTTAGAGTGGGTTAATATGCATCGAATACCGCAACCACTTTTTTTAATAGCAGCGTGTCTTTTGTTTTGTGTTGTATTTAAAAACCACGTAATTGGTGAGTAATTTTTAAATCAATTACTTGAAATACTTAAATCGTATGAGTTACCTAACCTAACCAAATCCATCTAAAACAATATGTTGGTAATGTAGATTTGTGTAGATATGAAATCTATAAGTTTCTCACAATTATTTTTAGGCACGCATACGTGTCGTTATTGCAGTTTTGAAGTAGATGAGTGTTTTAATAAGAATGTAATAATAATACACAAAATAGTAATATTTATTTTAGATACTTAATATATAGTATAAAATATATAATTTCTTAAACCAATCAATTTGTATACAGTTTATGATAATGGCGCATAATAGGGTTAAGGTCAATTAAAATGGTAGTATCACAGTTATACCAAATATTATCTAACAAGTTGTTGAACATTACACCCATACATTGATATTATATTACATTCATTTTTAATTCAAGCACTTACACTCGCACATACCTGCTTAAATTTTAATATAGTCGCCATTTTAAACGCAGGCACACATATAATTAGTACAGTTTTTGCCGGTCAATAAAATATTTTTATTTTCGAAAAAAAAATATTAGCTATAATTGTCCAGTATTTAGTTTTAAGGACCTCTGTAGTTAACCTTTTAATAAATAAAATAAAATGAATATCGTTTAGAATAGAAATGTTTTGCTTTGCTTTATTTAAAAGACTTGTAATATTTTCGCTAGTGACGTAATAAATTAAACATCTTTTGGAAATATGATTATAATCGATTCTGTTGTAGGCGGTAATTAATCATTAGCGAATTTCATATTTTCAAGATAATTAATATGTGAAAATTATATGTGTGTGTTTAAGATAATATAAATTGTCGATTCTCGATATTTCGATGTACTTTTAAAATTCAACTTACCGTTTCGACGTAAACTATTAAAAGTTAATGAAATTATAGACTCTCGAGGGTAGGACTGCAAAATATATTGGACGGCGATGCAAAGGGACTTAGGGTTTTAAAATATATATGCGAATGTTAGCTTTAAAAATTGCTATAAGTAATTGAGATTGATATGCCAAGGAATTAAATTTTAGCTATGATTAAATTGTCGTTCGTGTCCAATCATAATGTTAAAAAAATATAGATTTTTAAAGGTATGTATTGGCAAGCGACTTATAACATTAAAAAACTGAATAAAATCGTTTTTAATAACACTTAGTTTTATATTAAATAATCAGACTAATTTAAATAAACATTTAGGGAGTGTGCAATACAAAAAAACCTTAAAATTAATATTTAAATTAACGGAGGACACACAAAATGTACAACTTTATTGTGATAAATGCGTGTAATACACACTCAGGTTGTTATCAATACAAAGTTGACATAGCTTATATAGGAGATGTGCTGGATTGACATGGTTCATGAGCCCCTCTCCAGCCTTGGCAACGTTCCATTCGAGTCCGCGAAGTCAAGGGACAGCGTTCAATGAAGGCTGTGTGCAGCAATCTCAAAGCCGCTGACATGTGGGTGACCGAACAGGGAGGTGTTTTAGCCACCGTAAGGTATATCTTCCCACTTCCCCAATTAAAATAACGGTCCCAGATAAAAAATAAGGTCGGGACGAAAGAACTGCTTCAATTATTATTGCAGAAATGGGATTCGGGCATTGATTTCCATCGTGTTGTCATAAAAAAAACTTATTTAGTAGACGACTCCCCGCTTTTCCCGAGCCATCACCGGCGTAACTTGGCAGGGGGCAACCCTGGTAGTTACGCCGCCAGGCCAGTTCCAGGGCAGGGGAAGCCCCCCCCCCCCCCAAGAAATAGCTGATTTATATCGACTTCCGAAATAAGAGTATTATAAAATCGCCCATGTAAATTCGCAAACCACGTGTGCGGTATTTTTCTGTCGTTTGTCTAAAAGATTTTCATTTTATATAAAAAAAATAAATATTTGTTTAGGTATAAAAAAAGATATTTTGTAGTTATGTTTTGTTTCGTCGATTAAACGTTTTGATCAAAACATTTGATGTCTTTTATCAACATTCATTTTACTTTTTAAAAGATCCCAAGTCGGAATGACAGGCCCGCCCTAGGTCAGATGGGATACTTTAATAACACGAAATTTATAAAAGTATTTATAAAATATAATAAATAATAATAATAAACAAATTCGAATGTATTATATGGCATAAAAGCACGTTAAAAAGTTGCTTTCAAACCATAACAAATTATGATTTTGTTTATTCAACAAATTTTGTATGGAAATCCAACGCCTAAAGCGATACGTTCCCACCTTTACAGGCATCTCGATTTCGAATCTGAACCTGGCGTGCCTGCGGTGCATCTGCTTTGCGGCGGGCTGCCAACTGCTGACAAACTGCACGAATGACAGATGCGGACCCTTCGGCATCACGAGGGAATTCTGGCTGGATGCTGGATCGCAGACCATGCCCGAAGATGCTGCCGATAGAGTTGGAGGTTAGCTATAGAATTTATGAATCAAAAATATCTCAGTGGGGACAGCGCCCGCGGGTTCTCTCGGAGGGGACACGAGTGGAAGCTGGTTCTATCTACGGCGGGTGCTGGCCGAGGTGAGGCGGATCACCGTCGGGAAACCGGGATCTCCGCAACCAATACCGTAGACTTTACATTTTTTTTCTCAGACCATGATGAATTTTGATATGACGTCAAAACAAATCATATTTTGACGTCACTACCACTCATACCAAGAAGAGTATAAGGTGGGAGTGGTCTATATTTATGTATTCACAAGAAGTGCTGCGTCTGGACTGCTGTTAGGATTCGTTGTCTTTCCCCCTCCACACAACCACCCCCAAAAGCAAAATTTCCGAAAATATTTCAGAAGAAAGTTTTTATTATTTTACTTCAAACCCAATTTTTCTCAAAATTTTAATACTAAAACTATTATTTATTCTGTGCTAAAGGCGTAAAGTCACGACGAGCGTCACTCACAGAAGCGTCACTGAAAGATCAAAAAACCAAATCGAATTCCACTTCTACCCCTAGGTCCGCGTATAAATGTTTACACATCATATAGCTATATTTTTGTGTATTGGTATATTACATAGGTACTTCAATTTTAATTGGTGTCTGCGATTTCAATTCAATCGTGTGTGTGTGTGTGTGATTGTAAACTGTATGGTAAAATAGCTATAACGAAATGAATATATTATAAGGCATGTACTCACAAAGGAATAAATAAATATTATTATTATTAATAGTGGAGAAATTCGGAAAGCGGAGGTAGATTTCACCTGATCAAAGTAGGTGATAGGTAAACTCCACTTGTACGAACTGGTATCAAACACTACGCGAGTTGCCGCGCGATCCTCTCCCCGCGCGGCAGCTCGCGCACCTCAACCCGCCGTACCCTTGCGCAGCGACAGTGCGTATACTGTATCCCTCTTTATACTGTGCCGTAAGGGTTGCTAATATAAAAAATAGTTTCATACAAAAGTTGTAGGCAAATTATAGTCCTACAATTTACATTTAAATAGATTTGATCTTGTATGTAAGGGAGGTATGATTTTTTGAATTTTGAATTACCACTTTTTCCCACCCCTAGGACTAATAGTTGATGCTATCAAAAAAAGTTTACTCAAGTTTTAGGCCTTTATTGAAGGAATACAATAAAATTTAAATTAATTCTATATCTTGTATACTAAGAAAGTTATAACAAAGTTTAACTTTTTCGAAAAAACTCCCATTAATTCCCAAAAACTCCCAACTCCTCTGGTCTGATTTGACCCATTAACGAACTTAACTGAGATTTTGTGCCCTTTAATTTTATGTATCATTTTGAAAGTGATTGGTGTAATTTACGGCAGTTATCGTGTCCACAAGAAAGTGATAGAGATAGATGCTAGGCTAGGCTACTGGGGATGTGAAACGCGATGATATGTCGAAGTTTTTCGGAAGTCATTCGGTAGGTTTCCTAATGAAATGATGATCATAGAAAAAAATATATTTATGTTTATAACTTATTTTAAAATTATATGAAAAACGCATACTATCAATATTTTAAGTTACAGCGTTTGCTGTACATATATATATGTTATGTACTATTTTTTAAATATCTTTTTCCAGCGTTTGAAGACTGTGCGCGGGACTATTTTTGTGCGGCCACAATTATTCAAGGATATTTAGTTCGATACGGAAAGGTAAGATTGAAATAAGTCAGTAAATATGTGGTGCCGCGAAAGTTTGAAAACAGTTTGATATTTTTCTCATTATTTTAAAATATTTTTATTCATGAATTCGATTTTCCATTGTACAACCACATTGGGGTCCATTAATAAAATGTGACACTTTTAATTGACCAACACATTTTCATAATTCTCAGTTCTCTACAAACTGTACCTTCAGGCAAAATATCAATGTAAAAAAAAAATTATGTGAGGGTTTTGATTTTAGAGGCGTGGTTTTCAAGAAGAGATAAAACGCATATAATTTGATGTTATGGCTAAGAATTTAGTTTTATTATAAAGATAAGGGTTTGCCATTATGTTTTAAAAATGATTTCGGGTAAGTGGCCGCCGCGGCTGACTCGAACAAATTCCAGCCGAGAGGCCCAATTTTCAACCACTTTTTGCAGCAAGTTGGGCCGTATGTCAGCAATAACGCGCCGAATATTCTCTTCCAAGGCGTTAATCGTGTCCGGCTTATCTGCGTAGACAAGCGACTTCACATAACCCCACAAAAAATAGTCCAGCGGTGTTAAATCGCACGATCTTGGAGGCCACGCCACAGGCCCACGACGCGATTTTTACTTTATTTTAGAGTGATTTAAAAAAAAATTAGAGTGATTTTTTCTAAATTTGTACTATTTGCAAACGTTGTTCAGGAGTAAGTCTATTCATTATGAAATGGCAAACCAAACTGAGCATAAATCAAGTGACAAAAACACCAACTACGAAAAAAGTAGTGCCAGATTGAAAACCACGCCTCTAAAAAAAACACCATATTAAACCACCAATTATTGTAGGCTTGTGTCAATATAAACATTTTATTAAATACCATCCGTATAGTCTTGTACAATAATCAGATATCTATCGGTAAAAATAAGGATATTTTTTAATAAAAAATATATATACACTTTGTTGTAATTTGTAATCCGTGCAACGTGTTAATTTTTTACATCACCCACACCCAAGGAGAAAAAACATGATTTGATTATAGTTTAACTGACACTTCTAAAGTTAGAAGTCCCAGATTGAACAATGAAATCTTACCATTAGAGTAACTGTTTTTGACCATTTTAGTCAGTCACCCTAAAATTAATAAATTCTACCAGAATCTTTAAGTTATCTAAAACCATAACGCGTCACCGGTCACCGAGTATTGCATTGTTCCAGGACTGCAACGATGACGGAGTTACAAGTTGTCTGGACTATATGATGATCCAGTACAACGGAGGTCGTCAATGCACTCAGTCCCTCCAGAGGGACGACTTGGGAAAACTGTGGATGGAGCGGTTCCAACA
Organism: Neomicropteryx cornuta; assembly: GCA_020383195.1. Lineage (NCBI taxonomy): Eukaryota > Metazoa > Arthropoda > Insecta > Lepidoptera > Micropterigidae > Neomicropteryx > Neomicropteryx cornuta. The sequence continues at coordinate 3,014,194 of JAHKQU010000030.1, forward strand.
GTGCAGTTTTTTCTTGACTGAATAAACATTTCAATATTTTTTAACATTTTAATTCCGCGCTTACCTGCCTAATAGTCGATTGGCGACACTGTGGTCCTCAATCCTCCTAACCTCATTAACCAGCTATATCTTACCGTCCTTAGAAACAAACAAACCGCGCTTGACCTATGTGAGCAGTCATACCAGGTGGGGTTTCAAGTGGAAATGGAGTACATGTGTGAGGATTTGGTTCGAAGGAGTATGAAAGTGAACCTGGTTAGATACACCGACAACACACTAACACCATGCCATTTATATATTATTTTAGACGGAAGTATTGGTGAATTATTATTGTGGATGTGTAATTAAATAGTAAAATAAATAATGGTAAAATTAGGTAAAAAATATATGTAAACGCAGCTGTACATATTTTGTTTTATCGGCAAATTATAAGGAAACGTTTGCTATAATCATATATATTATGTTTTCATTATTTACCATATTTTATTATGTTATTTGGGTACTTTTATTATTTATTATGTTATTTTCTCTTCCTTCCTACTTCCTGATAATAGACAATGTATTTTTATACTCATAGAAACCGAAGCAGAAGTTTTTTTTTTAAATTGCCTTGACCTAAAGTCATAGACAATTATTTTCGGGCCCTAGTCAACTAGGCCAAATGTGCGTGTGCACAGAGGTGATTGTGGTAATGATGTGCTAAAAATGGTATGAATATGCGGATTCGAACCCGCGACCTTTGGGTTCAACGCCTCAACCCCTTTTGACTACCGGAGAAATTGATTAAAAAAGCAATGTCCTAGTGATACCCACTAATTTGTAAAAGTTGTATACAAATATTTGATTATCTGGAATCTGGGGAAGTTGATTATAAAGGAATATTCAATGGTCCAAATGTCCTAGAAATAAGGAACTAGGCTACCTATAATTCATTATATTATAATGACGTACTAATAGAAAAATTGTACACAATTTCAGTTAACTAAGTTGTGAAAAAGTTAGAAATGGCTTCATAAAAGTCAAACGGACGTCTGTTCTAATTTAATGCTTGTAAACATTCATTGAACTAGCCATAATCATGTTATGTTGAAAGATTTTAATGGTATCAGACAACGAACTTAAAAAGTTGACTTTGAGGTCATAAAATACGTCAACATTAAAGCTGATTTATCAACATTTATTTGCGCACAAATGCTCAACATTCGGACTCTTTTGAGTTAAAGCACGGAAAGTAGCTTACAAATCAAAATAAAGAAGAAAACTAAAGTTTATATAAGAAAAATAAATGTGTATAAAAGTTTTTTTTTAATTTATTGTAAAATAAATCTCAAATATAAAAAGTTATACTAAAATACACGTTTTAGATTAAATTATTTAAAATGAACTCCTAAATATTGTAATTAATAATAGTAATAACTAAGTCATACCTAAATATTCAATATATTTCTCTATCTTCGTTTAATATTACGAATATTCCATATTTCTATACAATAATGTTATTTTTAAAAAAAACGTATTTGCTTTGCCTAATAAATATGTAATTTTACTTTTTTAAATATTTCAATTTAAAATAAATGCTGAAAACTTTACAAATGTCTAGTAAACAATTATTGTTTATTTAGATATCTCTTATAATTTTTTTAACAATTCAAAAGCTACATGCATAATTAATGCTATTTCGTTTTTTAATATAAAAAATTGGCTAATATTTGGCTGTTCAAATTTTTTTTATTTATTACACAGAATATTATTATTTAAAATTAAGGTATAACTTCACTAGAGACACGTTTAAAAATACGCCAGCAGGTATTTTAAAAAAAATACATATAAATAATATTCAGAAATAATTCAAAATAACTTCATAGTATTGATCGATTTTCATTTCTATTTTTTTATGAACCTAACAATCAGAGTGTCTTTAATTATTTATTTTATTAAGAATATCTTAAAGCATATACTATATTTGATGCAGTCAATGTAACCATAGTGTTTTTCTTATGGAATCTTTATTTTTATAGGTACATTACTGATCAACTTTAAAACACATTATATTATTTTTTAAATGATTAGCATATTAGTTAGATTAACATCCCTGAAATTTAGTATGGTCAGCCTCTTAAGGAAAAAAGTACAGTGAGATACAAAAATTCCCGTGCGATAAGTAAAATTTTGGAAAAGGCTTGATTATCAGGACCTGCGTTGCATAATTTGTAATTTAAGTTGATTATGAACGCAATAGAGAAATGTGTGTTAGAGTACCTAAAACTATCTATATATTCTAAGTAGTAAATATGCTTTTATTAACTGTATATTTCTGAATATTATATAGATTTATTAAAAAATATTCGTTTATCTCATCAAGATGGGCGGTAAATTTCCTTTATGCATAAATGGCAAAAATGAGATTCTGTTTATACACCCTTTAAAAATAAAAGTATTTTGATATTTTCTTCCTTAAATTTAGGATTTAAGTGGATGATTACTTTAATACTATATAAAATTACCATAGACAAATTGTTGTACATAACTTCTATCACTATGACATTAGGTTATTACAAAGAACTAAAAGGCAAGAGAAACTCCATTTCAAAAAAAATCACACAAAAAATCTATTGCTATGATCTAGGTCATTCTCAATTAGTTTATACCCTCACAACTAAGCTAAATTTGCTTGTGCTATTCAAGGAATAGTGAAAATTAGTACGGATTCGATCCCGCTACCGTTCGATCAACGGTCTAGCGCCCTAACAACTAGACTACCATTATCTAATAATATATTTATCTATCAACTCAAAAATAATATTGTTCTTGTTTTTTTTTTTCATATTTGACGCTTTTAAAATGACGATTGGCTCTTTAATGACAACTACCGTCATTCTGTTGCCGTCATTTCAATGACATAATCAGTATTTGTTTTCGATAAAAAGTATAACGATTTCTGCCAATGACTGTACCAATGCCGTGCTGTTCTGTCAGCAATTAGAGTTAGATGCACAGCAACCTTAGCTTAAGAACAGGGTGACGTTGTCAGGGTGGTCAGGGTTGGAGTCCCACATACTGTTCACCTCATTGTCGTCAAATGATACCTGGAAAATATAAAAAAAATGCATATTCAAGGTGGCTCTTCCCGCAGAGCTGTTGCCTTTGTAGGGCGTGGTCATAGATCGTGCTATTTCATTTACAGGTCTTCTGTTTATATACAGTTTTGAATGCGAGAGTGATGACCGTGTAAGTCACTTACACTTACTTACAGTAACCTGTAAAAGTGACACTGCACATCCCCAGTCGCCTCGAAGTTCAGTTCAACGCAGTTTCATGTTATATCTCCTAAGTTTTAAACCTGTTAATACTGATTTACCGTATCCACTTTACGCGCTAAAAGTTACCGGAATTTCCCGGAAGTCAGACTTCCGGAAAATTTCGACAAATCTTTCGACTCTATCACTTTCTTGTGGACACTATAATTGTCGTAATTTTACATAAATCACTTTTAAATTGATACATAAAATTTAAGAGCACAAAATCTCGGTCAAGTTGGGTAATGGGTAAAATAAGACCAGGGGGGGCGAGAATTGGGGGGGGTTTTTTCAAAAAAATGAAATTTTGCTGAAACTTTCTTAGTTTTTTTAGTTTTTTTGATAGCACCGACCATTGCAGTGGAAAAACGTGGGTTTTTCAAAATTCAAAAAATCCTGCCACCCCGTAAAAGGCACAGCGAAACTGTGTTACTTAGTAACGACCAATGAGGTACGAACCCAACGTTTGTGGTTGGCCCGTGGCTGTTCGGCGGAGTCGAAGATGTCGAGGAGGTGCGCTTTCGGGGACGCTGAGATTGTGATGAGGTCCTGGCCCTCCTCGACCTCTTCCCAGGGTTGCGAGCGTGCAGGATGGTATGGCATGGGATGTTTGTCTTGGTTCGTGAGCCAGGTCTGCAACAATAGCAATCGTGAAAGACGTTGAGAAGCATTCTAGGTAAAAAAATAAATGTATTATTATTTTATACCTTAAAGTCCCTTAGACCTTAAAGTCAGTAGTACCCTTCTGTCTGTCTTAGAATCTGAACATCTTTTGTTTTAACAAGTTTTTATACAGGTTGTCCCAAGACAATTCCCCGAAGAATTAAAGGGGGGTGTTGTAATTTATGAATAATTAAAATACGCCAAAATAAAAATCATCCCCAAACTTATTATATTTTTTGACAGATGATGTAAATTCGGTCTGCACGCGAATACCAATGCTGCGCCGATCGATAGTGACCTTGACACCGTTACGGCGTACGGCGGCAGCTGAGCGCTCGCAATTTTATCTTTTCAATCTTTTTACTATTTTCGCGTAAAGCTTACATTTTGTTTTTTTTTTTATTTTTATCCAAAACAATACATATGAAATAGCATAAAACAATGAATAAATCTAGTTACAAGTAATCTTAAACTATCTCATACAAAGCAAAATAGGTCTGTTCTGGGGTGATACGTGCTCCAATTTTACACGTTTGCTGTACTGGTTTTTTTAATTATTTTTATTTTATTTTGATAATTAGTATACGTATGGGTATATATATATATATATATAAATTTGACTTATATTTGATGATTGTTTTTTAATAGCGGCAAATCGCCTGAAAAGATAAATGATCTTTGAAAATATTCAAAAATGTTGAAAAAGTTTTTAAATATTTGATAAAGTGCTGGACAGCATATTATTTATAAAGGTTCTAAAGAGGTCCTGTGCTTGAGAGCGCAGGATGTCGGTTTAAACCCAGCGCTGGGTTTTATAAAAATGCAATTTTAACAAAAACTATAAAAATAATGGATTTGTGATTACGATGGTGGTGAAATGAGATGATTTTATGAGTGATTTATGTATGAAGTTGATGAAAAAAATAAAAATAAGTGTAAAATTTAAGCACATGATTTGTGTTGGTATTATTTATATAATTGTATAATTGAGTTGTAAAGTTATTTGACTTATATTTGAAGATTCTTTTTTAATAGCGGCAAATCGCCTGAAATGAAATAAATATATGAAATAAATACTCATAAGATACTTATATTATTAAGTGTTAGGTTTTAGTAATAATTGTGCAAAGTATATAATATTATATAATAGTCTATATAGGAATATTTAGAGTAGTTTTTTACATTCGTTTCTTGTCAACGTCATAAGCCAATTGCCGCACTGGAAAGTCATCTACCGAAGAACAGATGTTGAAGGTTTTGTTTCGGTAACTGTAATTAATTTTTATATTGTTTCTTAACAAATAACACTACAAATTGCAGGACCAATTCGCTGTTTTTTGTTTTTATCGGGAATAGTGTTTTATAGGGCGAGCTTATTGTTGTATTCCTGACCTATCCCATTGATCTACGTTGCAATATTTGCGTGCGGGAAACTACCCTTCGTCCAATTAGGTCAATACATTTGTAGGTACGGTGCCCGTGGTTCAACCATATTTAATATTTGGTACATTAGTATTATAGAATTATCTTCCCGTATCGCTGTTTTGTACTTTCGTAAATAAATAAAATAAAAATATTCACCTGATACGCGGAATTGAAGGCCTGCGCGACGGCCAGCGTCAGCGCCCGCGCCGCCTTGCGGCCGCCGCAGAGAAACGCGTGGCACTCGAGCTGCTCGCCCGCGCCGGCAGATGGCGCGCCGCCGCTGACGAACGCGAAGACGCCGCTGTGGTCGGCGTCCGCGGAGCAGTACGATATCCTGGAAGGAAAATATCGCTATATTATTATAATAAGTTTCAACGACTATCAAATGCTCTGTTTCGAAAATATTGCAATATCGATTTGCAGCGACCCAAATCCAAAAGTCGGAGGGTCCAAATTAGCAGCGGGCGTTGAAATTCGGCGCTCCATTTTTATAGGGCGTCAGGTTTTACTTTCTGCGCGACCAGTAAGCGATTGTTGTCTATGTTTTAGACTCTTTCAATTGCTATTTTTTCTAAAGCTCTAATTTATTTATTTAGTATATCTTATTATAGCTCTTACAGACGACATAATTTTCTCATCCAACTTCAAACAAACCGATAAATGTAAGTCAGCAATATTTTCAGTTGGTCGGGTCGCTTGACCCACCCATAAATTGTAGCGTAAGTAAGCTTTACCTGTACAATAGTTCTGGAAAGGTTGCGGTACACGGGGGGCAACCCCCCCCCCCCCCTTATGCCCCTTTCATCTAAACGAAAGCGGCATAGTTGTTGAAGATATTTGCTTTGAATTTAAAAACATTATGGAAAAACGTAAAGATGATGTAGTGTGGCCAAAAAAAATATTTACACCAAAAAAAAAATATTTCTTGTAAGAAACTGATATGTTTGAAAGAAAAAGTAGATTACTTTTGATTTTCAGAATCTGTATATCATCCTGGTCATGACGCAAATGTTGGGACAATATTTTCTCCGATAGAACCTCGGTAGTCAAAAGAGCGCAAATAGAAAGACCGAAATCATCATTCAATGCAAATTTAGTTTCAGAATGTTCAGAATTTCATGAGTATGTTATGGGACAACGGGAGCTGCCAAAATTGGCGCAGAAGTTAGAAAAATATAAAAACAATTAGTGTTAGTTTCTTTCTTTCAATATTTGCTTCAAAATTTAAAGAACAACATTTTTGAATTTAAAAAGAAAATAATTTCTATAAAAATCGCCTGCGCCGCTATGGGGGGGGGGGGGGGTAGCCCCCATAAGCCCCTTTTCCCCCGATCTCGATACTGATATATGTCCCGGTGGGTGTCAACCCACTACGTTGTTATTCACAGACTATATTGAAAAGGGAACATTTGAAAAACTCATTCTGTAATCAGCTGTCAGTAGCATGAGCGTTTTATTTTATTAAATTTAATTTATTTGTAACATATATTAGCTTATCATTTTAGCTTTTTGCACTCCTCTATATAAACTTTAACTATGCACACCTCACACCTTACACTCCTCTGTGATAGCAGTATGCTTAAAAAGGGGTACAAAGTTTTCCCTTTACGTATTATAATATATAGATATACAATGTATAGTATATTGAATCATTTATTTCTTTTCTTTTTGATACTGAATACTTAATTCAGCATATTGATCTGATTCTAAGAACCTAGATCAAGTTCTCGTTCTATTTTTTGATGATTTTAGTGTCATTACAAATTATGGTAATTCGGATAGAAGGACCAACGTTGCAATTAACAATTCAACTTAAAAAAGAAACCAGATATTAAAAAAAAAACTAGTAACGAAACCAGTTTTTTTTTCATACAAAACAGATACCTAAATAATTGTGTTTTTTTTTTTTAATATAACTGGTATAGCAATAATGTTCGTTTAGCGCAAGTAACAAATTTGAAGTGTTCTGGTTTACAACAAAATGTCGAATCAAGGTCATCGTTCGAACCACAATTTCGATTAATAATAAACGGTGCTAACTCACTTGTATATGGACACCTCCATGATGTGTTCCTTCTCTGGTCTCGACTCTACCTTCAGGCCGTTTGGTGTGACGGTTATCGACACTCGACGCATCTTCTTACCACTCGCTGAAAACATTGCTATTGAGTTTCAACTGTCATGCAAAACATTTTATAAAAAGATAACATCATTTTTTAATTAAAAAAATAATAAATGACTTCGTTTTAATGTAGTATATCTTATTATAGCTCTTACAGACGACACAATTTGTCTCATCCAACTTCCAACAAACCGATAAATGTAACTCAGCAATATTTTCAGCGGGTTGGGTCGCTTGACCCACCCATAAATTGTAGAGTAAGTAAGCTTTACCTGTACAATAGTTCTGGAAAGGACGCAGTACACGGGGGGCAAACCCCCCACATCCACTAAAAGACAAACTTTACCTATTTTTTTCAATTTATTATAGATTAAAGAATGAATTTATTTATTTATTTAACAGGTTTCCCCATGCACATTATAATTAAAGTAAAAACAATTTAAACTACCAAAAGAAAAACAAAAAACAATAACATGAAACGTACTAAGCTAAAAAATTAAAATAATGACTCCAGGCGAACATTAACAAATAAATCCACGTTTTAATGGAAGATAAAAGAACTAAAACGGATTTTTTTCATTGTTTTAAAAGAATAAATAGGAGGCATAATGAAGACATCCTCTCTGCTAGGGCGAACAGGATAAACTCGAGAAATACTACAAAATCAAATCAAATTTAATCGAAGAATCAAATTTTTGCTCCACTTTTTAATAAATAAATTACTTTAACTCTGTTTGATTATTAAAACTATAATGCAAAATCTCTAGATTCTGTCTGTAACTCTTATCAATATAAAACAGTCACCTACTTTATTAAAACGTATCCTTACGTTTGAACATGTCATGTTTATTTATATATTTAACAGGTTTCCTCGTGTACAACTTCAATTTTTTTTTTGTGAATTTTTTATTTATAAACGAAATACATATAATATTTATTTGTTCACTAAACCCTACATAACACCCCTACCATACTCACCCCACCCCCTACCCCCTACTCTACTACCCTACTACCCTATTCATAACATACAAGAAAAAAATAGTTATTTCAGGGCAAATTTTGACATCTATAAAATTTAATATTAATATTTTATTAGCCTTTGTGCAAAACTTGGACGAGCTTATTGGTTAGAAAAATCTTCAAATAATAATCAGGGTCAATGGCCAAATACTGTAAGGACTACCACGATCTCAATTTTGTTGGTGTTTTCTCGTACCTTTGGCTACGCTGACAGCCGTGGCAACAGCTTTGGCGGTCGCCGGTCCGGATGAAGCCCTCTCGACTGGGGACACCCCCACGTACTTCAGGTCGAAGATCCTCTCCGTTGGTTCTCCGCAGAGCGACAACTCCGAGTAGGCCGACTTCGCCAGGGCCCATTCCTCGCTGAGCTCTGGGGACAAAATAAAAAAAATAAGCGCCGGGACTCACGGTTACGATGTGTAAACGTAACGGAGGATTTCATATTAATTTTAATAAATTACAACCTACGATTTTCTGATAATTTAATCTCGTGAACTCAGTCAGCACACTATAGGTAATTTCGAGGACGCTGGTATCATGTTTACCTAACTAAACATATGTTCTAAAGTAGACTTTACTTCTTAAGTCGCCGTGCATAAAGTTTCCGAGCGAGTACGAAGAAGTAAATTGTTAATTATTGAAATTGTAAAAATTATATAAAATAATATTAAATGATAAGTATATTATATAAATATTTTTTTTTATATTCAGTGTTATCGAAATATGTGGAATATGAAAATATGCGATAAATTAGATGTGTATCGCATGTTTTGTGACGCTAAAGTTCGAGTGCTATATAAGTAGTGTATATATATATGAAAATATGATTGATGGGTGAGTGTGTATGTGTGAGAGAAGTGCGTGAGTTTAGGAGTAAGTATTGAGAGAAATTTTATAAAGCAGCTTGTATTTTAATCTTTTTTTACTTGGTTAATTTGGTGATTGTTACGGGAATATTAACGGAAGTAATTTTGCAATTTTTCGGAGGTAGTTGTCAGTGTGTGGAGATCTTCGGATGCCAGCGAAGTCTAAGCGAAGCGAAGTTGTCAAAGTATGGGGACACCTCTTGCAAATGTAGCCTTGGCGGATCCGGTTACCAAGTTCTTCCACCGAGTACTCAATTTAAACAAAAATTTGTATTAGAATTTTAGAAACACCAATACATTGTGAAATAATGTATTGGTGTTTCTAAAATTGAAGTCAATGAAAGTGTTCCTAATTTTAGCATATTAGAATGTTTAATTAAGGGCCTTAGCTAATGACAATAATTATTGTAATGATCTACTCAACACAAAGGTGCCAGTGCCGGATTGGCAGCAAAATGTATATGGCGGATTTTTAAAAATCTATTCTTTTTCTAAGAAATTTAATAAATTATACACTGCTAATAGTTCTTTTTTAGTTGAATTGCTTTCTTATAAAATACATTAGGGCCATTGGAAAAAAGTAATTGAAAGGTAAATGAAGGGTGTGAACACAGAAAAGTTTGTTTTTTTAATTTCTAACTTATGAAGCTGTACCTGGTGCCATATTAAAATAAAGAACCTAATTTCAAGGTCAATTGTCTATATGCTTCGCCTTAAACTAAGATCTTATTTGTTCAACCAGATTTTTCTCAGCGTTGAGATCTGGAATTCGAACCCGGGATCTCATACCACCTGCGCCACCAGGTCGTTGTGAAAACAAGCTATTTGTTATTAATTAACACCATTTTAGTGGGTCTTATTGGGTAGAGTTTCTAAAAACAGTTCAAGCCGTCCAGCGCCGGACTGGTCGCCGTTCAACTATGGAGGCGACCATTTTTTTGTTTTACAATCAGCTTTCAGTGCCACTTTTCTGGTATCCTTTTATGAACAGCGACTGCGTGACGTCACCAAGAAACGTTCGCAGAGCAATAGAAACTCGTCTGCCGGGAATCTGACGTCTACCAGAGGCATGACAACATAAAAATCTAGATTGTTACATTAAAAGGGAGCTTTTATTTAAGTGCTTGAATAAGTCTACAAAATTTCGTGTCTGTGCCGTTGACCGTTGAGGAGTTCCTTCGTTTGGAGCCGTTTCTGGGTGTAGAATCAGGTCGTGCTTACCATAAAAATGCATTGTCATCGGAACTAAACCAACATACCAAATTTCAACTCCGTAGGATAAGAGGAAGTGGTTCTAATTCAGCTTGCAAGATTTGACCTAAACCGATATGCAAACATGCGAGCTAAATATACCCGTAGATATGACGATAAAATATCCACGGCAGTGTGCATTCTGTATCTCGAAGCGTCGACGTATGGGGATTTTATGAAGTAAAACTTCTTTATCTGCACTTTCGCGGATACAATTTTTCTTAGGCCGCGGATGAATCTAATGCGCACGCTGTGCGACCTGCTCTTCGGCTCAGATGTGGTGTGCTATTCAGCAAATGGGAGTTCAATAGAGCACCTGACACCACTGGAAACAGCATCGTTAGCAGTGGTGACCGCTACAGACTGTCAAATCAAAGGCAAAGACAGAATTTGTAGATATCTGTCAATTTGATATTCTTCCTATATAAATAGGTTTGTGGAAATATTGTTGAATGTAGATGCCATTAAAATAAAGAATGAGTAAGGATAATGTTGAAATAATGAAATTATATAAATAAATAAGTTATAAAGTTACCCTCAAAATCTAAAAACATCAGCTTAATTAAAAAGTTCTTTCAGCCTTCACCCAACTCTTTCGTATTTGTACTTTTCTGGTTAAAAGTTGCAACGGACGGACGGATAGACGGCCAAAGGACGATGATACTAGTATGAATCTATAGAAGCTGAAAGTAAAGTTTTATGAAGTCGTTGAAATTATTTTTAGCGAAAAATGTGGTATTTATTACTATAAAATAGGACACTTGAGATATTGGCTACACTCTTTGTAGTTTTTTTTTTTTTTAAATAACGATACCCAATAATTAGAAAAAAATACAAGGATTTGACATGCGCAGCGTTTGAAGCTAATTATAATAAGAATGTTAGTAAAAACGTAGTTATTATTTCAAAAATGCATATCTTAACGACAAGGAAAAATATAAATACAATGTTAAGCTTTATTGTCGGTATAATTTTGATGGATCGTTTTGAGCTTTCGATACTATTTGCACGTAAATCTGTTCAGAACTGACCGAGTATGTTAACAGTTACAATTCTTTTGTTGAAATATATTTAGCTTCTGGGAAATATCAGAAATAAGAAATAAACATATCATTTGTTCGCTTAGGGTTTGAAATTTTTACTTCATTATGTTTTAATGTTAAATAATCTAAAAATAATTTAACGATATACTACATCCATCAAGTTATGAGCGGTCCCGCGTGCGGACACATTGCTCATAGACAACAGATAAATCTACATCGCTGGCATATTATATCAGTGGCATGTCAGTGGCGGTAGATTTTCCACTTCCGATTAAACGGTTTAATTATTAACGCTCTCAATAAAATAAACATAATCGTCAGCTTGTTATAAAGTTTGAATGACAATGCGATAATTAATCGTAGAAATATTCGATTTTACGGGCGCAATACTATTACTGTTTAGAAATCTAACGCTTAAAATTATGTTTTAAATTGCCTGTTACACACAATGAAATTCTTATAAACAACTATTAACTTTTACAAGATAATAAATGCGCGTGTCAATTAAAAGTTTGTTATTTCACACATGTAAAAAGTCTCCAATGATTTTATGTCATTATTCGAAAAAACCTGTGCGAAGCCGCTATTTGTATCGTAATACCTACATGTTTCTTTTTTAATTAATTTTTTTTTTTGTTATACAAGCGTCTATCTTTTAGATTGAAAGGGAACGTGAAGGGAACTACGGCGCTATTAGAGAGATTGCGGTAGAAATATTCAATTAACATTTATTTAATCTTACGCGATAAGGGAACGCCATTAAAAATCGAAGCGACGGTCAATGTTTCTCGTTTTATTTTAAGTTCGACGCACTTGACATTTTCCATTGCTACCTAATAAAAATATGAAATACTCGTACACATAAATTAAATTACACGAAAGTGGCGCTGAACGTCACCTTTCTGCTTTGAGGTTAGACGATATCTATTTGTTACTGTAAATGATCAATAACTGACGATCATACTTGCATATAAAATGATGGGTCAACGCGTGATTGTTACTTAATGACATTATTTTAATTATAAGTAACGCCGAATACGAGTAAACTCGTGGCAAAATTTAATTGACATATTGCCGCACTAGTATTGAGGTGGTAACCTGTAACGCAATGCATCAAACCATTAATCAAAGTTCAAAAATTGGTTCTTCGTGTGATCAATAAAAAGCCTTTTAGGTTTAGTTCGGAAATCCTTTTCTCTAAGTACAGGGTGCTAGATATTAGACAATCTTTTATTAAAAAAGTAGTCATACATGTTTGGCAAAATAAAATAAGTAATATACAGTACCCTAAAGCTATGAGGACAAGATCGAATGATAGAGGGCACTTAATGGTACCAATAATGAAAACATCTTTTGGACAGAGACATCTCATTTATCTGGGCCCAAAAATATATAACCAGATAAGCGATGAAATTAGGGAAGCTAAAACTAAAGCTAGTCTCACTAAATCTATATTAAAATGATTAATCTCTTTGGGTAGAGTGCTACTGAGAAGTTAATTTCAGAAATAGTTGTTAGATAACATTTAATAATACTGTAATTTAAGCGAATTATAGCTACTAAGTAAAAAATAACTGTACATTATTTTAGTTACCTAGAATGTTTCAAAAATAAAAATGAATATATATGCTTACCTAGATAAGTTATTCCTTATATATAAGATATGTTTCTATATTATATGTAGTATAACACTATTTTTATAATGAACATTTATTTATTTGTATCGAATATTTATTTACCTATATTTTTAATAATTATTTATTCATTTCATTTATTTGTTTTTTTTTAATTGTTTCATTGTTTCATTTTATTTTTTCATATATTAAGTGTTATTGAGTAGATACTTAAATTGTATTCATGTGTGTGTGTGGGGGGGGTGTATATTTGTGCCTTAGGTAATTTTTTATATTTTCTCAGGGTTTTGCGCTGGTCTATTGTATGCACTGTAATACTTCATATATAACCTTCCTTAGAACAGGTAACTCTTACCTAGTTAGGAAGGTTATAGACTTGTACTTATCGGCCAACTTGATTTCTCATTAAAAAAAAACAATACCAACAGAGGGGAAACTAAAACACAAATTTGAAGTTGTGCCTTCACGTTAAAGTTTCGTCGCCGCCTGAGGTAAAATGTTCACGGTAGAAAGCTCAGATGTGCAAATGTACTTCTCATGAGCCATTCCAAATAACAATCGCATCGCTTAGCTGTTCAAATCTTGGAACGAAACCAAAAAATTGCGCATCGGTAGACGCAAATGAATTGGTGTGCCTATAGCCTGGGCCTGTAGTTTGCACAGCAATGCATGCTGTATGTATTTTTAACATTAAACAATGATGATAAACAATCGTGTTATTTTTATAAATAGATTGCAAATCGCAGTTTAGCACAATGTAATATATTGATATTTTTTATCAATAAAGTTCTTTCGCACGGATTTATCAAGAGTCAATTGCATTTCATAAATTAGCGCTATCATTTTCTGCTATACCGTGTTATTGACTTTTCATAGCGGACGGCATTGTTCACAGGCAGTTAAAATGGCGATTGGTACAAACAAACACGACTTTTTCAAAGACTAGAAGTCAAAGAAGCGTATATGCAAAATATGCTATTAGCGAAATTTCTAGATTTTTACACGCTTAAAATAAAAATAAAAACGATAATGTATTTTTTACAAATGATTTTCCGTCCTAAACTATAATAATCAATATGAACCACACGAATGAATAAAAAGGTAGAATTTTATCTTGTCTTTTAGGTTAAAATATTGTCATTAAATCACTCACCCGGTCGCCCCAGTTAGGTATTCACACCTAACTGGGACGACCGGGGCGACAGGTAAATTTTGCTTTTATACAAACTAATCACAATGGTTTATATTTGAATATGTGATATTACCCCAAAATCACAATCGACCCTCAAATACATATACAAGTGAGCGAGAACTTTTTTTTTTATCTTCAACCTTTCTTTTTAGTTTAGGTACTTTCACATATCAATGCTTTCACCTGGTAAAGTTTGTTTATGCATTTAATTGATAGCCGCATATTAGCAACACAAATACCAGAGACAAAACAAACTCAAATTTTTGATCGTCACAGATTAGCGAATATGAACCTCATCATTTTAATATACTTTCAAATTAAATTTCATTTTTGGCTTTTAATATTCTTTTATTAATAAAGGCTAATGCGAAAAGGCACCTATGTACGAATACTCGAGATATTACATTACAATATGGTTACATACATTCGACCTTAGTTTTTTGTAATATCTAGGTCGCTTCGCTACGCATGCTTGCTTTCATTCCTTCGTCCATATCAACATTCTCCAAATTGTCATTTACTACTTAACTAATACAGTCATTAGATACGCCTTTGTTATGTTGTCATACTTTTAAGTTCTATTTATGCAATGCGATTTCTTTTCCTGTTTAGACGCACATTTATATTAATTGTACTTTTACCAAATATAAACATTGAAAATCAACTATATTTTTTACGATTGAATACCACGAGAATATTACTGATACGTTGTTTATAATTATTATCAATAATTATACCAATATTTTGGGTTATTAGTTATAACAACCTAACCTAGCTCCGGTGATATTGCCGGTACTGGCAAATGACAACATTTTTCGTAGGCTCTAAACAAGATCCTTGTTTATGGGAATGCAGCCAAAAAACATCTTTACCGGGCCTTTTATGTGCGAATAGTTCGAACACGGGAAAATGTGGTTTAATTTCTTTGGAAGACATTTGCTGATAATGCTGATAATACGAGCATACGTTCTTTTTTCAACACTTTCACGACTATGTTTCTTTATATTTGCTCGTGTTTTATAAAATATTTCAGCAAAGTATATTTGCAAACCGTGGCGTATTGAAACAGCGATCGCGACTTTGAAACCACACATTAATTTTAACGCTCCATTAACAGCATGTATCCTGACTCTAGCATAAGCAAAGTTACATTAGTCGAATAGGGCCTAAAATATCAGTGTATAATTTATATAATATCAGTCTATAACCTATGTAATAATCACAGTAATAATCCTTCGTGAAATAAAACCGCTGTGGCGGGGATATCCTGTGCCCTGCGATCCCTAGATAGCTGCTGAGACGTTTTGTCCAAGGCTTTTGCACAGGTTATGGCTGATATTTTAAAATATTATAATTTTATTTTCTTATTTAAATGTCTCTACTTACTAAAACTTGTTAGGTGTTTAACGCGTTAAAGATATTTTCATGGCACGCTAAAAATATTTGTGTATGTACTCAAATTCAAATAAAATTATTCGTGAGAGTTTGTAAGAGGATGGTACGTGGATTTTATATATTTTGTTGCAAAAAGGTTATTATTATTTTACCATTTTAAGTATGTATGGACAGTCCCTCGCTGAGCGGTCGAGGGCAAATGAAGCCCTACCTTACTTTCGAAGCGATTCGACAGAGTATGTTCACGGAGATCCGAAAGCGGTGGTTCATATGGTTCATACGTACCTTCATAAAGAAGGTAATATTACATGCCCAAAAAAACATAGCAAATATGAAAAAAATTGATCATGGTCATAAAACAAGAGCACATAGTGGTGACTTATTAGAGATACCAAAAATGTCTACCAGTTTTGGACAATGGTCCTTAAAATTCTTAGGTCCCAAACTACACAATAATCTTCCGGAGTTTATAAAGGAAATAGGTAACCTGAACATATTTTCGAAAAAAATTAACAAATGGCTGATAGATAAAGGAAGACAAGAATCTGCTGATTTGTTAAACATTTTGTTTTAACATCTTATTAACCATCTTTATTATTATATTTCTTAGGTAACTTAGGCAACCATATATATATATATATATAGACATATTTGTCGGAACATAAACATTATATGCGACCACATTGTATATATATATATATATTTATGTATTTTTATTTTTATTTTTTTTTCTAACAACTATACATTTTCATATTTCTGACGGTTTGACATTCTCAGTTGTAGCACAATACAACACTGCCTTCCTTAGTACAGACATAGTCTAGTAAAGAAGGCAGGGCACAAAATGTAGCAGTGCAAATCGCTCTCGGTGCATTTGTAATATTCATTTATAACTGTGATTTCTACTACTACATTTCTATTTTTTTTTTGTCAAATTAATTATGTACAATAAATAAATAAATAAATAAATATAGATACAATACAGTACTATCTTTTTTTACTACAAACTATAAATGCTCGGGATAAAGCTCTGATTGTCTTTGACTGTACAGTATATATTATGAATTATAAATAAATATTATAAACTATCATTAAAACAGATGGAAAAGCAATCCCGATTTGTGTTATATCAATTCTAAAGTATTTTTGTAGCTAACCAACCAACTGAAAAATATTCCAACATAGTTCAAAATTCAGTTGCGATATATTTAATGTGTGAACTTACTTTTATAATGAGCATTCTTTGGTTGGTTAATTCATGTTTGGTCATCGGCAAAAGTAGAATTTTTGTGTAATTCCTACGTGCGGTCACTCGCATGACCAAAAAAAAAACCACTCTAATTTAAAATAACCGAATTATTACCAATTACAAAATTTAGTTTTATCAAATTCAAATAAGCGACGGTGATTTCTGCCAGTCGTATTTTATAAACATAGTATTAATCAAGATTTATATAAATATTCTAAACATATTGTAGATTTTTAAAGTTTGGGTGCCCAAAATTGTATACGACAGCTGACTGTATGATACCGTAGTAACCTAAACAGTAAAGGTTATGTTTATAAGATTCAAGGCTAATATCGTATAAAGGGTATTCTAAAAACAATGGAATAAGCAAAACTAAATTATATTTTTTTCGTATTGATTTCTTTCGCGTAACTTCAAATCGTTCGAAACCGAAACAACCATTTAAAGTAAATTATTATATCCGGTATAATATGCGATCTATTTGAACTCTTGCAGTTTTAAAACCCATAAACGTTTTAAAATCATTAGCTCTTGTGATGTGTCCCAATTAGAAAATGCTTTTGGCTTATTTCCACGCGACTCGACGCGGCGCGGCGAACGAGGAAAATCCGACGAAAACTTGAAACCTGTTGATTTGTAATTCAAAATTTAGGCAAGTAATTGGCATGCTTGGCCTATTGTGGCCAATGTGCGCAGTACGTTTCATGTGCCTAACTAGGCGCTAGAGTCTAAACCAATAAAAAAAAATATATAAAAAGATTGTTTTATATATTTGCATTTTTTGTTTTAAGAAAGCTGATATTTCTGAGAATTTCGAAAATATCTCCTAGGTATCAAATGCGAATTCAGAAAGCTATCTATGGGAGGAAAGTGCCAGGGGAGTATGGA
Organism: Neomicropteryx cornuta; assembly: GCA_020383195.1. Lineage (NCBI taxonomy): Eukaryota > Metazoa > Arthropoda > Insecta > Lepidoptera > Micropterigidae > Neomicropteryx > Neomicropteryx cornuta. The sequence goes on from JAHKQU010000030.1 coordinate 3,032,238, forward strand.
GTTCCCCCCCCACTAGTTGAGCGTTTATACCCTAGTAAAAATAGTTTGAAATAATGTTTAGACCAGTATTTTTATTTCCAAACTCGGTGGAAAAAATCCCAGTGAATTGTAAGCCCTTGCTAGGTTTCAAAAGAAATAAACGATCCAGAAAATATGAGAATATTTTTCATTAAAATTATTTATTCATTAATTTTCATTTCGTTCATTAATATTATTATTAATCACAATCACAAATTTGCAAAAAAGTAATTTTAATATTATTATTTATAATACATTAATAATAATCAACCGCATTAAAAATTGGAATAAAGTGAAGTAAAAAAATAATACACCCAGTTAAATTAAAAATGATCGATTCTCGCATACTTAATCTATATTATCGTATAGATTAATTTCTAAGTTTAACATAATATTATATACTCATAATGGATAATTAATAATCACTTACTTTTATGCTTGGAGTTGTTTTTCCACATTTTTTTTAAAAGAGACATTTTGAAAATGAAATTAATTTAAAAAGTGTTTCGGCAACAACTGGCTCGTCACTTTTTTGAAAATCCGAAGCGCCCGTTAATAAAACGACTAATTTAAAAATGACCGCGCTTTTTTTTCAGTCCCTAAGGACGTCAGGGAGCTAAGCTTAAATGCAGATGCGTCGAAGCGACAGTTGATACTCTGATCGATGCTTCCGATTGACTGACCGATTGGATTGGAAGAGCGACCTTCTTATGAACCGGAAAGCGGTCGCGCGAAATAGCACTGCGTCGATACACTTCTCAAAATATTGTTATAATTTTTAGGCGCGTATATAAACACAATGTGAGTACCAATAAATAATAACAAATAACCAACACCAGGCTACTTCTTTTTATATTCTTTATTTATAAACAAAACATACATGTTTTATTTGTTTGTTCACTAAACCCTTGCGGGTTTTTATGTGAACTACTTCGTTCCCACTTTTTACTTATTAATTACAATTTATATAATACATTTTACTATCACAATGCTGAGCAACCCACTTGACGGTATCTATCCAGCCTGTCTTTAATATGTTTATTTATAAAAAACGGTTACTTCCAATCGCGTCGGTCTTATTATAATAAAGTCGGTACGAGTACATCTCACACCGATCGCTTAGAGTACTCTACAGTACTAGAGTACTTTGTATAGTACTATGAGTACTTATACGAATTTATAATAACTACATAGTACCTATACACATAATTATGTCCCATGTACCTAGCAATCTCGGAAACCAATAAAAGAATTTCGACGGGGTTTTCACTATTTTCATCACTACAATAATCTTTATTTTATAGATATTCTCGACATTTTTTTTTATTAAAAAAACCCTTAGGGATTAATATTCGAGAAATAATGTACGGATTAACCTAACCTATTAAACAACTAAGTAATACTTATGTGTTTAAAGACTTTACTTATGTATTTAAAGAAAATACGACTATAAAATAACAAAACTAGTTATATTTATATAATATGAGTAGGTACCTACATATTTATAAAGTAATGGAATACCGTGAAGATGTGGTACCTATAACATTCTATTTAGCTATTGAAGATATATTATTACTTTGCACCTTTTAGCAGGATCAGTAAGAAATAGAGGAGAAATGAGTCTAGGTACTCAAAATGCTATATATTAATAAAAACATAGTTAGCAGCTTTTGTTTTACTATGTTTAAAAAAAATTTAGGAAAACAGTATTTAATAGAAAATGGTGTGCTTTTTAATGATAAAAGTCGGACGACCAAATGGCGACGATGTGAACTTAGAAGGAAGATACGCAGGGGGACAACCGTAAATAATAATTAAGTAAAGACATTAAAAAATGAGAAATCTAGTTTTCGCGAATAATCGGCGCACAGGCCTGTAATTAAACCATAACTAGATAATCTTTCGTCTTTTTATCTTTCCGAGTATTGCGATGTTGTTCCCGCCAAAAATCAGGGAAACGACGCAAATATGGGGAAACACTTAATACGGCAAATGCTAACAACTGATATCTGAAACAAATAACTTAACTGTTTTAGCGGTCATTTCAATAATAAACAACTCATAACGTAATAACGGCATCTCGTCTTTAAATTTTAGAGTCGAATCAATGATTAGTTTCTAATGAAAATCACGAATATTTATTTTTCTAATAATGTGATCACAAAGAATTAATAAAAGTTAAATTATAATTATTACGATATCACCATGAAGTTTCTAAATTTAGTCTTTTAGCAAAACATTCAGATATATTTTTTTCGTTCAAATTGCCCTGGTACTGTTTCATTTTTTTTATTATATATACATATAATCGACTATAGACCGCGTAAACGTCATTCCCTAGTAGCAAGTAGCGGTTTTTATGACGTTTTATAAAATAGGCACGGGAAAATATTTGTCTACCAAGGCAAGAATCATACGTCATTCGAGTGTATTATTAATCAACGTATCGTCTAAAAATGTGTAATCATAATATTTGTATAAATTTCGACGCACAATTTATATAATAACAGAAAATATTGCATCATTCATAAAATTTACATGCAATGTTTATTGTCACAGCAAGATGCTGCAGAGATCGATATACTAGTAGCTGCGAATGGCGTTCGGCGCCTTATGTCTCGGCCCTTCGAGCTTATTTAATCGCACGTGGCCAAGAGGTGCTGAGATACAATTATTGAAAATTAAACAATTGATTAAAAATTGTTAGGATAAATATAAAAAGTTTAAAAATAAAAGGGCATTATTCCTACCTCACCTCCTAATTCCTATTCATTGTAATAACTCAATAAAGGCGTTCGGAGAACATTCCTTAAGATTTAATGGATGTTTATATTCCCTATTATGAGTAAGAAATTAAAGTATTAAAAAATACGAAAATAATTCATTCCTAAATAAATTGTTTTTATTAAAGCGGTGTTGTAAATTATGTTTCTTATAAGCAAGAAATCGCAGAGCCAATTAGCTGGATTTTTACTGAGAACGGTCTTGAGACACGGAGTATTATTTAATGTAAATGTGTAAAGTGTAGAGTAAAATATATGTAATGCCGTGTAAAATCCAAAGGTATTGTATTAAAATATGTAAAGCCACTCCTATGTATTAAATTACTAATGGAAAATAAATAAATAAAAAATGAAACATTGTATACCATACTCGTATGAAAAGTAATCTGATTAATTCAAATTTTAATACTAAAACATGAGCATACACACTTTATACATACATACACGTTTTTAATACACTTTACGGATACATACACTTACAATAGTTTAAATTAACATTTTGTGATTAGGAAAACTTATCTACTAAAAATATTTATTTAACATGTCATAAAGCCTTGCCATAAAGTTGAGTTTCTGGCGGGCAAAACCATGTTTCTTCCAGAAACAAATAACCTTTATTATATATAATAATTAATAAATTTTAAGATTTAATAAATAACCTTTATTATATTTAATAAATATTTTATTTAAAAAAAACATTTGCATGTGCACGGACCACACACATTCTCAAACACACACATCGCAAACACCCTCATTATTCTTATGATATATATTTATTTACTTCGACTATTTTTATTTTTATAATGTAATAACTGTCTCAGAAAATATAACATATTATGAAATTTGTATTAGATGAGTTGGTACTTTTTTAGCCATGTTATTGTAAATTATAAATGTAACCAAAGCAAAATATCGCCGTATGTATTCCAATGAAATAAAATAAATCTTAGGCCAGGAATTATATTCGATAATAAAATGATTCAACATTACTGACCATATTTAACGTTAAAATTCGGTCGTGTGGTTTGATTTTTTTATAGTTTTAGTAGGATTATTTTCTTTTAATTCGTTTTGATGAAGGAAATACCGACCTATGCTATATTTTTTTGTAATTTAATTCGGGATATTTCAGTCAATTTTTAAAATAACTTTTACGGTCTTCTTTCATTATTTAAATATAATTTTACTATTTTTATACGTAAAATTGTAGAATTATATTTTTGAAATTCTATACAAAAAATTCTCATGCAAAAAAAACTCTCCTTGATATTCTATTAATAACAAAAGAGGGTCAATCCCCCAACATTATCGTTTCGATAGTGTACTAATTGGATATGTATTGCACAATCATATCGGTCATTAAAATAATAATGAATTGCGCAGAATTTTATAGTGACTTGGTGGGTCACAAATCATATGAACCTTTTTTTGTTTCTAGTATACGCCGCATTTTAATCTCTGATCTGTTAATGTTATTAAAAAACCCTTGTATTTTTTTATAGTACTTTCTGGAGGTTGCTCGTTGGTAAACGCTATGTGTGGATAACGCGCCCCTACTGCAAAATAACCCCCTACTTAGGAGGCGTCTATATGTCTTGAACCTTCAGTAGTATCTTGAACCATAACCATACTATCCCCGTCCGTCCGTAACTCGAAAAGTACGATGCCCTTGAATAATCGTATCATAAGCTGTTCGGATAATATAGATACATATTTTTAGTATGAAACTGACTTAGGACGCGATCATATTTATAGTTTAAAACAGCACGGTTATTGGAATGTTTTATTTATTGTTGGCCAGTTACAGTTAATGCAGAGAAATGTTATCTAATAATATAAAAACTAAAGCTTGTCTCGCTAAATCTATCTTAAAATGGTTAATCTCTTTGGGTAGAGATGCTGCTGAGAAATTAATTTCTGAAATAGTTGTTTAGATAAAATTTAATAAGACTGTAATTTAAGCGACTTTAGTTACTAAGTAAAAAATATTATTTTAGTTACCTAGAATGTTTAAAAAAATATGCTTACTTAGATATGTCATACCAATATGTTTATGCCCAATGTATATATATATCACTATAAGATATGTTTCTATACTATATGTAGTATAACACGATTTTTATATTGAATATTTATTTATTTATATCGAATATGTATTTACCTATATATTTAATAATTGTTTATTCATTTATTTGTTATTTTTTAATTGTTTTATTTATTCATTTTATTTTTTCATATATTAAGTATTCTTGAGTAAACATTTAAATTGTATTCATGTGTGTATGTGTGTGTGGGTGTGTATATCAGTGTGTATATTTGTGCCTTATTATTTTTATATTTTTCTCAGGGTTTTGCGCTGGTCTCTGCTATGCACTGTATCACTTCATATATAACCTTCCTTAGAACAGGTAACTATTAGCTAGTTAGGAAGGTTATAGACTTATACTCATCGGTCAATTTATATTCCATAACAAAAAAAAAAAAAAAAATTATGTTCGTGTTTATTTATTTATTTGTTTATTTATTGTGGTTATCCAATAGTAGTCACTCCGGTAGTAGTTAGTTATGAGATAATCAATCACCTACAGATTCGGCAACTCGGAGTTGTATAAATGAGTAGGGCTGCCGCGCGCTCCGTGAGCACAATTTGGGTGATCAGTGAACTGTCCCGATAGCTATCTTCGTAAAAATGGCGTATTGTAATACTAATAATTGTTGCTTGGGTGGATTCATTGATTCGAAATAAACAAAAATGTTTTTATCAAATACAAGATTGTGAAAGATCAGTACCCAATTGAAATGTATTTCTTAACACGTATCATGGTGGAATATACTTAGTGAAGAAGGTATATCGACTTGAATCCTAACGAATCCTCACTTGAATACTTACCACTATGAGATTCCTCATTAAATTTGGTATAAAAAATATTGATACAAAATGTATGCCTTACCTTGTAGATTTAAATGTCTCATGAACTTTGAATAATCTTAAGTAAACATCGGATTATTAAAATAATGTGCATTGTTAATTGTTATGCAATATGACAAATTGTTTTCTAGAAACTTATTGTTTTTATGTGTATTCTTAACCCCCAACGCAAACAGAGGGTTATAAGTTTAACGTGTCTGTGGCATTATAGATTTTATTTTTTTTTTTTTTTGTTTGAATAGTGACTTGATCGAGTGTTAGAGTGTTGATTCAAGAAAATCTGTTCAGACGTTTGTGTTTCGGTGGTTTTTTTATTTTTTTAACCCTCAGAAGCTTAGACCTTAGGCTCTTTATATATAAGTATTTTTATTTTATTTCTAATAATGTTGTTAAATATTACTATTAGTCGTTTAATTTTTTTGTTGACGTGAATTTTTATTTTTTATTTTTACCGCTTGTTGCTGCACTTATCTTGTAACATATTAATTACATTTTTTCCTGTTTCTCACTTTTTTATATTTATATTATTTTTCCTGCTTTTCCAATATATCATGTTTTTATTAATTTATAGTTTATTTTCTTACACCTTTTGCTATTTTAACGTTTATTTACTATTAATGTCCTTCCTGTAAAATGTACATTTTGTTGTATTTATGGTAACATGAAATTAAACTTTTAGATAAGTGTAAAAAACAATAACTTATTTTAAGATATTTTTTTTCGTCAACTATACTGAGTCCACTCGCAACCCATTCAACTGAAACTAGAAATAAATTAAACTAAATCTATGGTATTATTTATTTTTATAAAACTTAAGTTTTTTTAAAATCTTTGACTTTAAAGAAGACTGCACTAGTGTGTCTACAGTACTCTTAAATTTGACATAGTGTTTAACAACATACAGTATTTTTTTTTTTTTTTTGAGACCCCTGCGAGAGTTAATTTAATGCAGGTCCAGAAATATGTCGGCAAATAAGTTACAGTAAGAAATTTGGTAGGCATTTAAAAAACGGCTTTCTTCAAAATCATGGAGTGCGACTACTGGTCTTTATTCTGTGGTATAGGTAATGACATAAAGACAACATAAATTGAAATACCTATACATTCCTAAATTGGGATAACCCAACTAACTAATTAAGATAATTCGTGGTAAAAAATAATAATATTAAAATATATTAAATAAATTTATATGAGAAAAAATAAATTTAAGAAAACTATTTTAAATTTAAACCAAAATAAAATAATTAATATGAAATATTTTAAGCGTTGTTCCATTACTAGCCGCACGTCAAAATTGAAAGAATGAAAGATTGAAAGAATGTCAAATACCACAGTCTGGGAGGGAAGATGCCGTTAATGGCGCTTGTAGGGTCTAGCTGTAAGACATCAGGTTCTGATTAAATAATTCACTACTACTAAATAATGTATAGAAGCAGTTCATATTATAGGATAGCTTTAGGGTGGTAGCCATTCTTGTATTGGCCTATCCCTATTTGATTGCCGCCTCGAAGGCGAAATGAGAACCCCGTTCATTTGTCAAACGCGTTGGCGGGTTTTGAGGTCCGCTTTTTCGTAATTTGTGCCCTTTGCAGTGCGACATCGTAGGAAAATGTGCTGTTAAATCGTGCAAAAACTATTCCAGAAAATATGCAAAGAATAGTTGCGACATTCTTTTATTTTTGTTACTACGAGTATGTTTGTCATATGAGTTGTTGGACGGGTTCTCTCTTTCTCTTTTCTTATTCCAGTGGCGGCATGAACTTATAAACAATTAACATAAACGATATATTAATATTATTATTATTATATATTTTATTTATACCTCGGCCAAAATAAGAGGGTCGCCGTGTGACTAATAAAGTTGATTGATATTGGTTGGTTGGTTAATGTTACAAAAACATTATTTGGAGAAAAAAAAATAAAAAAAAACAGATATTTCTTATTAATTGGTATGTTTTGTAATTTGTTTTTTATTTTATTTTATTATTTAGTATGTTTACATATTAACACATAATAAGTTTGCGCTGAACTAACAGCTGACATTGTAATTTTTCCAATAATCCAACTGCTTTTATTTATAAATTTTTTTTCAACGTTGCCAGAAATAACTTTTATTATTCAACTATATACAATTACAAAGTATAGATCCAGCTAAGACATTGTATTTTCTGTCGGTTTCTTAATCTTAACTAAAATATGATTTATTTATACATGCATAGCATATAATACAAAATACTTACAAATTAAGTTAAAGTAACTCGTGTGATTTAAAAAAAAAATACATCAAGAATGTAAGAGTAAATTTAATTAAATTAATTAAAAACATAGTCGGTATAACATAAAAATAACGCGACTGAATATCCATCCATCTACGCGTTTATCTGTATAATTTTTGCTTGGAATCTGATCACGGTTGCAGTTTATGGATAAATGTGTAGATACAAAATATCTCATTTTAGTAACGTTATATTTTACTTTATATAAACGAACTCACATTTCCTTATTTTGTTTCTGATTAAAATATTAATGATATTCCATAGTCCAATTAAATAACCGGTAATTTCCAGATTACCTAGATATAGGTAGGCAGTAAATGCGTATGTATCAATGTCATTATAGAGATCACGCTCATGTTGTCATTATTTGTTTTCATACGCTGTTATTATACATATAAGTAATTTATTGTTTATTATTTTTTTATATCATTTTGATGTTCTGAAAAGCCGTCACAAGACGAAGTTCGGATCTATGCGACCTTGACTTTTTTCATCAAAATATATCTTTGGTACTGTGGCCATGATGCAAAGCACTAAATAATTCGTTGTTTATGGAGTAAAATAATCATATGTTTTATCTAAATCTTTATAAAATAAATAGTCCATTATAAAATTCGTCTCAAAGATTTTTATACACACTCTGACTGTGAAGATTGAATATCCATAGTATTAATATATAGTTATCTAAATACACTTCGTAACATTTCGCGATTAGGAAAACTTAAAATGCGTATATCTATTAAAATATTACAAATAAGAAATATTTAATAATTGCCCTATTCGAAACTTTCTTTGTGTTGATGTAATTTTATGTTCAGCTTATTTATATTTCATATATTAAATTTGGTACGCAATTTCGTAAGACTTGCCCATAATGTTGAGTTTCTGGCAGCCAAAACCATATTTTTTCCAGAACCCATTTAATGTGTCTTTTTTTTTTGGATAAATACTTTATAAAAATAATAATAAATAGTTTATTTATTTATTTTGTACATGGGAACCATTTTTAAATATACTGGTATTTAAGTTACTGCGTAAAATTCGATTTTAACTGCGCAACAAGAACGGCATATGACGGCGCGGCGCCAGTCATAGCGCGTGTTGCCAATAATAATTAGGGTTTTGTGTCAAACACGATAATAGTATTATCAACTCGCCGATATGCTCTAATTAGAAAACAATATCAAGCGATATGACATTTTCAAAATCAGTAGTTATTAATAAAGAAGAATATTAATATTTATCCATATAGAGGCTGTTTGTTTCTATCAAATCTTATCAAAAAGTGTTTTCACCCCGCTCTACTCGTATTTATAGGCGGCTATATGGGATAGTTAAATAATTGATAAAAATTGTGGTTTTTTTTCACGGTGATTACGGTGAATGCCTTTTTCCGAATGAATATGATTATATTCATTCGGAAAAAGGCATTCTTGGCGGCGGGAAAATTCTGTGAGAAGCGCTGTAACCCGTTCCGAGTGCCGCAGGTTTCTCTTTGTCCGGCACCGCCGGGGCTTATAACAAACACTCTATAGATGAAATTAGGAATTAGCGCCGCCGATCTCTGCAGATCATGCTCCTTATCATTGACACGGAGATAACCTCCACCCCGGCCGTCTAGGCTAGGAAAAAATCTCCTTTGCTTGAAACCGACACCAGTCACCAGCGTGTATTGTGAATTGCGAAAAACGCTTCGTACCATATTCCATTAACTTACCATTATATTGTTTAGCGCTAAAATGGCCGATTAAAATTAGCTTGTAAAGTGTCATGGCCGCCAACGACCAACGCAGTCGCCTGCATACGAAATGCGAATGCTACAGGTTTTCAAAGGCGAGATTGATATCCACAAGTAATCTAGTTTATTTATTAAAGATAAGATATTATTCTAGGGAAATGCCTAAGAAAGTTTGTTTAAACATAAAAAATATAAACCAGAAACATCATATATAAAATAAATGTAGTTTATAAATATATAACTTATGGACTTATTTGAAATGTTTCCCGCTTATTTGCGATATAGTAAAAGGCATAATTCCTTAAACGGTATACGATCTACCGTATTAGGAACTACCCTGATAAATCATCAGGGGGTAAAGTATTGCATTAGGGGATAAAGTAAGGGTTTACAATAAACGTATAGATATTATATTCATTACATCTTTTTCATATATATTCTTTTTATTTTATTTACAAGTATTCACCAATAGTAGTAACATCCATATTACCTGTAATAAATGAGAGATTGAGCACATTTTAGTATGGTTAGTAAATTCTTGCTAAGCTAAGGTTGCCATAAATGGTTCGGCTCCGACCAGGACTGATATCAAATAGTAGGAAATATAAGGAAGTTATAGGAGGAGGAAGAGGAGGGGGTACCGCCCTCCCCCCCCCACCCCATAGCGCCGCAATCTGGTTTGTGAAAAAAGGAAATCTTTCAATGGTTCCCATATTTTCAGAATATGTTTAATGACCGGCAACAAAGACGATTAACCACCTAGTTTTTGAGTGAGATCGTAAATTACCATGAATTACATCAGCTCCCTCACAAAGGTGTTTCATTCCGTACTGTAATATGGAACAATATTTGTAAAATGGCAGTACATCCCTCGACTCTAGACTTTCACCGCCAACCAACGTGATCTAACGTCGTCGCACGAATTATTCGCATAATTTTATCATATAAAACCATGATTATTCGTTTACCGGGACATATGGTGGGTCAAACGGGACAACCGGGACCGAGGCTCTAAACCGGTGACATGTCCCGGTGTACCGGGACGTATGGCAACCCTATGCTAAGCATATGTACGCTAACCTAACCTAACCTAACCTACACAAACCTCTTTATTTTTTTTTTAAATATGCCAGTAACCGCAACCACTAAATGTACTGAATTGTGCTGTGAAATGGGTAGGGTTGCTCTTCGCCGATAAAGAAGAATGAACGGCATCTATCCGCTGTTCACTGCACCGCGTGCTGATTTCCATAGTTTTATACCCGTAGTTTTATATAATATCAACTGCTTCATACATTATTTGTTTAACAGATAGGCCAGTGGGCCCTACAACCTACTCGAGTAGTCCCACTCGGACTACTCGAGTCTGTGCCTCGAACTTGTGATGGGTTGCTTCATTTCCTATCTCCATTGATGACTACGGCACGTTTAGCCAATTTGATGTGTTTTTCGGATGGCCATAAAGGCGACAGTGTGTTATTTTTTATGTCTGAGTAGATTAAAATAAAAAACAACATGCAATGGTATCATGACATTCTTTTAATTCATCATAAATTGAATACTATTTTAGTTTTCATTGTTTATTTTGACGCGAGGCTAGTACCTAATGAAACAACATTTACATAATATTTCGATTAGTTCCGCGATTTATAATGTGGCACTGAACTTTCTTTTATATGTCATGTGGCGTGTGTCATAGTTTTTCAATTCATTATAATATTTAGTTATATATGTGTAAGATATTTATTTTAATATGTATATGTTTATATTTATTTGTTTTATTTATCGTTTATTTGGAAAACCAACAGTATAATATGAAAAAATGGTACATACAATTGTTTGTATAATTAACCGATGACAGGTTTTCGCAAAAGTACAGAGATACATCTAAAGATTAAAATTAAATTAAATTACACTCGCATTAGCACTCTAAATACAGAAATATATATTTATGTTTAATATCTAATAATCTATACAATTATATGTTAATATCTTACAGAATCTTGTTACATTTATATTTAACTTAGTATTTTATTTTAGTGCCTTGACCCCCTCTCTTAAATCTTCTCATCCTACCCACCGGTTTAGCAAAGATGGCGGTGGCCGGAAGGATCAGTGCCAAATCGCCACCGAAGACGGCAGCATCTCGCGCCAAAACTGTATTTTAAGACAATATTTTAAAATAAAAACAAAATATTTGCTTCAATTAGTTGTAATTTATAATTAGTTTCAGACCCTTAAAGTTTTAGGTCTGATTATTTAACGTGCCACATAAAAGAAAAAAAAATCTTCAATTTCCTTCTCGGTTCTCGTTTTAAAACAACGGAAAACCGAATTTCGGTTTCAATTTAAAACGTCAGTTTCGGTCGGACTGCCAAGGTGCTGTACCATAATGTTATTATAAGATAATTTTAGAGCATTAAAGACCCTATGGGCATTGGGCAGGTAGCTATGGTTAGGAGGTTAACGGGTTTGGCTAATTAAGGTTTGCCAACGATATCCAACGACCGATATCTACCAACCGAAGTCGACGATCAAAATTTAACTACCTGCATACATTAAACCACTTTGCCACTTAAGTCTTGGGATATTCTCGCGTTGCTGTCACCTACTTAATTTAATTAAGGTTTTTAAATGCGTGCCCATATTGCCTCGAAGCAGACCAAAGGAGAATGTGGAGTGCACTTTCAAAACGCGTACTTGCCCGGTTAGATGCCGCTGAGATTAGAAAAAGTTTTATCTAAATATCATGAACTAAAAATAATCAATATTTAAAATAACTTAGAAAAATCTTTAGTACGGGCGCTGTCAGCAAGTTTAATCAAACTATACCTAGCTTTTTTTTAGCTTTCCGTTGCAACTTTCAACTCTCAAAGTATAAATGCGAAATATTTGTTTTGTTTTTGTATAGATTGATACTCTTGAAAAGCGACCATAGCCGTTTAGATTATTACATCGGAGACTGTCCGAAAATTAAAGATACATTAACATTAAAGTCAACAAATTTTTAATTTGTTGACTTTATATTAAACATAGTCAACATTAAATATATTTTAAAAAAAACTATTTTAAATTTAAGCTTTGATTATTTATTTATATACAAACAAAAAAAAACTTAAAGAACTAAATTAGAATTTTTGTCTTTTCTTGTAAATTGGTATAGTATTTTTAGACAGCGTAGCGAAACTTTCACCGGGTTTTTCAAAAAAAAGATCAATTTGGGAGAAGTTAGTATCAAATAAATCAGAAATTCAGTAAATGGGGGGGGGTGAGGGTAGTTTCAGTACTAGCCTTTTAGAATTTTTCCAACAGGTCAAAATTCACAGAAAAAACTAAAATGAGGTTAAAATTTATGATGAATTGAAAGAATGTCATGTTGTTACCGTTGTAGGTTTTTTTTATATTAATCTATTGAGATAAAAGTGCCGCAGCCATAAGTGAATATAGGAAATGAAGCAACCCATCATAAGTTGGTACCTACCACCACAGGCGCTAGTAATCTAGGTGGGAGATGCAGTTGATATTATATGATAGCTACAGGTTGTCATTCTTACTTGATCTAGTCATAGACAATCTCTTAAAAAATACAGCGAACTAACGTGATTATAACTATCTCCAGACCATAACAGTAAACGCGAATCTACTACAACTATATATTTGAATAAAGCGTAGAAATCCAGATTGCGCTATGAGCTCAATGGGTGAGCTACATCACTTCCCATATCTATGGTCATGAGCCATGATCCATAGGGATTGATAATCTGTGACTCCATTTAAATGTTTTCTATTTATATTGGGGACACCCGTGAAAAATTCAAAAAACATTCGAAAGCCCATAAAATACATTAATCATAAACAACATTGTTACTGTTTATTATACTTCAAGCATCATTTTCATTGTTTAATTTCTGTAATAAATACATCATGTAACGCGTTACGCATAACGCGTTACATTTTTCAAAAAATGCTCGATTCAAAAAACCAACTTTGAACACATGCTAATAAGCTTGTGCGAGTGCATATTGATTTTAATATTTTCATGTATTTCTGTACTTTAGTGAAAACCTGTTATCAGTCAACTTTATACGCAATCCCATGGTTTTCCAGATAAACAATAAATAAATACCACAACACCACGAATTACGGTTGAATATCACGAGGTTTGGGTTTTTTGTGGCTAAATAACTCTCTTTACTGAGCTCATGGTTATTATATGATTAGTATCCACCTCCTGACTGAATAGTTGCAATTTTATATTTTTTTGTAAAGTGGAGTTGGTAGTTCTTTACAATTGCCTTCACCGGCTTATTATATTTGAACAATGTTTGTGTAAAAGTAAATAATTATTATTATTGCTGTTTTTCTTTGCTTACAACATTCTAGGTCATGGCAGAGGTCTTCTATTTTAAACTATAATAATATAAATAAACAACAAATATTATCTATCTTACTATTCTGCTTTTGAAAATAGGCACATGTCAAGGTTAAGAGGTCTTTTAGTTGCTCGCTGCTCGTCCCGGCTTTGCAGGGATATTATTTTTTAGTCCTAAAAAATCTTTATATGTAGATTATAGATTAATGTATAAGTACACCTAAACGTGACTTGAGCGATGCTCTATAAAATAGTGAAAATCTCTTTAAAATCCATTCAATGGTTCCCGAGAGAAATCACAGGTCGCTTTGCGCCATTTTGGAATGCTGTTAAAAACTCTACCTACCTAAATACATTGACAATTGATATCAGCGTACAAAAATGGCAATGGTAACCTGGTGTCTAAAATTCAAAGGTGAACTGTGAAAGTGGCTCGATTTATTGTCTCGGGAGATAATATGGCATGCCACATCAGGATCAAAGACACGCAAAAATTAACGGGACAACACCAATTTGTCGTTCCATAAGCGAGCTTCATGATTGAAGCAACTCAGTATGATTCACTTACCGCGTTATTCACGCTACACTGCTGGTTTGAAGTTCGGCATTCTCCCCTTGACGAGCTTGTAATTCGTGTTTATACGAGAACCTTACTCAAACCACGTGGGTTTGATTGTTGTATTCAATTTGGGGGAAGTAGTTAAACGATTCTTTGACGATTCTGCTGATAGCATACTAGCAGCATTGAAAAGTAATTAATGTTTCATGATAATATTTCGTTAATATTATCAACAAATTTTAATTAAAATCTACATCCATATTCAGATCCTCGCTGAGATTGGTGGCATATTCCATTATTTTATTGTCTTATATTTTTTACGAACCATCCAGAACCCGCTCGGGAGCCACATTTCATTGGGATGTTTAAATATCGAGAAAATATAGGTAGAAGCTATATATATATATAGTATGAGCTATAAGAATATAGGTAAGCATGGGAAAATGAGTAGAAGCAGGAACTCTTTAACGCTATAATATAACTGCTAACGACAGTTCACCACAGGTAAGGTTCGTAAGACGGTCGCTTTGGTCGTCGAACGGACCATCGGGCTTCACCATTCAGATTGAAAATTGTCCTACGAACGTTTCAATGACAATCGACAATAAAATGCAATTAATTCCCAATGGATAGCTGAAAGAAGACTGAACGGTCTTTTAAGATGCATCGAGAGGATAAAAGAACACGGATGAATTGTTGACTACTGAAAAGTAATTGTTCGACGCACATTAATAATTGAGTGCGTGAACTTAGTGCAGAGGAACTATGGTCTTTAAAAACTATTTGCGGATGAAGAACGTACTTTTTAATAAAATATTTAAAAAAAATCGACCCTTAAATTAGTAAAAGTTATACATTAGACTCAGTACCTGCCAAAGAAGGTTTAGCGGCTTTTAACGATTTAATGCTACAGGAAGAAGTTGTAGACTTGAAATATTCATGCATTAATAAAAATATTAATTCATAAAATTAAATTAATTATACTCTTTAATAATTTAGGTGAGCGAGAAAGGTCAAAAAGACATGACAAAACAAAAAAAACAAAAACATGACAAAAAGATATCGATGAATAAAATTAACCATAACAGCTTTTTCCATTAAAGCTTATTTAAATATTTAAACAATTAATTCCTCTTCAAGGATGCATTTACTAATGAAGAGATATTTACGTAGAACAGAAAAATAATTTAGAGCCATTTTCTCAAGAAATATTACTTTATTGTTATCTGAAATGGCCATAAAATTAACATTAACAAAAACTACACTAAGTACATATTTATAAGGCGAATTTAATAATAATAACATTATGTGACTCATTCTCATTTGATTCATATAAAAATATATAATATCACTTTTAACCTTAAATATTTTATTAAACTAATGAAATAGTAGTTACCTAATATATTTATCGTCAATTGTTACAAAATGTATTCTTAAGTTAATTTATACTTATATTTTAAATATAAACTAATACGAGTATTTCACATGTTTTTAGTCTAATGTACTTATTTGTGTAAAACAGAAAGTAATATTTCATCTTTCCTCGCAATATTTTAGTCTATAAATTATATTCAGTCAAGGGTATTCTAATGAATTTAACATCGACAAGTAGTCTTAAAGAAATATTGAATTCATTAAAAAATCTTGTAATTAATTACTATATTATTTAAATACAATAACAAAAAAAAAATAACTTCATAATTAGGTAAGTAAAACACTTAAGCAAAAGGGACCATATTTCATTCTGTAAATATAGTTAAATATTTAAAAAAAAGAAAACAGTACGAATGGTAGGGAAAATAAATTACACTAAATTATATTTTTGTGTTATAAACATATCCGCCATATGCACCACCAACACGCGTTGGTTCAATGCTAAGCATAGGGCTGTCACTTTAGCGGCGAACTAGCGCGACCATGAATAGGGCCGTGTTTTTTTTAAATAGCTAGTTAATTTAAAGTTGGAAATGTGTGGTATAAAATAAAAATAAAAATAGTATATTTTATCACTCTAATTGTGTGGTGAAACAAGTTAATAGCGATTCTCAGAGGCTTTGATAGGTTTGAAACATTGGCGGGATTCACCATAAAATTGCAGATAAATCCCAATTTGTTTTTACCTCCACTCCATATAAATTTTAATGTTAATGCTAAACTCCAATAATAAAACCTATTCAGAAAAACTAGCTATGGTTTCTTTTTTTATTCTACTTATTTTTGATCTTTGATTAATATAATTAATATATTTCATATTGCAAATAGAAATAAGTTAAATTAAATTCCTATAAAATCATCTAAACATCTAAATGAGACATTGCACATAAAGCTGTTTATTTTTTACAAAATTTAGATAATTAACATAAATATAAATGATTAATTACACAAAGAAAAACCATTAATATTTTAAAAAAATATATATTTATGACAATTCAAAATGTGCAATGACAGAAATGTACTTTTTTTTCATATCAAAATCTTGATTTAGAATATTTTTTGCTAACATGTAACAGTACTAAGATAATGTCTCTTTAAGCGCTTAAAAACTTTATCCTAAAAGCAATAGCAAATCAAAGTTTAATTCTGAGTAATACACACGTGTAATTTTAATCAATTGTAAAATAGTTGGAAGTTGAGATAAATATTTACCCAAAATACTAAAAGGCATCAAAATTATAATTGCCATTGATTATTTTGACTCCATGGATTTTTTACAAGAGCTTGTTTCTATATTTTTTTAATACATAGGATAATTGGCACCAACTTCGAACAAAATATTAACATATTGTCTATGCTTTTGACTAATACAGACGATTCTAACAGGATCGCTTTGAAATATTGAGTTACTTTCCTACATTTTTTTTTTCACTGCGGCGTCTAGTTAATTATATCAATGGTCTTTAGTTGGCCCTTAAGCCAATTCAGATGTTAGATATTAAACTTTATCAATTTCTAATAATCTGTAATGAAGTGATACTTTTAAAAAAATAGCCACATTTATTTGTATTGCACATTTTAAAAAATAAAGTTAGGTATTAAGCCAAAGTCAATGCCCTACCACTCATAATTAAACATTATCAATTAGGCCTCCCACTTCTAAAAAAAATAAATAAATAAAGAAAATGTTTTCCTTAATACATGTAATATAGGGTGATGATTTTAGAGGCGTGGTTTTTAAGAAGAGATAAAACGCATATAATTTGATGTTATGGCTAAGAATTTAGTTTTATTATAAAGATAAAGGTTTGCCATTATGTTTTAAAAATGATTTCGGGTAAGTGGCCGCCGCGGCTGACTCGAACAAATTCCAGCCGAGAGGCCCAATTTTCAACCACTTTTTGCAGCAAGTTGGGCCGTATGTCAGCAATAACGCGCCGAATATTCTCTTCCAAGGCGTTAATCGTGTCCGGCTTATCTGCGTAGGCAAGCGACTTCACATAACCCCACAAAAAATAGTCCAGCGGTGTTAAATCGCACGATCTTGGAGGCCACGCCACAGGCCCACGACGCGATTCACTATTTGCAAACGTTGTTCAGGAGTAAGTCTATTCATTATGAAATGGCAAACCAAACTGAGCATAAATCAAGTGACAGCTGTCAAAAACACCAACTACGAAAAAAGTAGTGCCAGATTGAAAACCACGCCTCTAAAAAAACAGCCTATATTTGTACGTGTTTTATGATCTAAGTGCCTTAAATGAGTAATCTTGGCATGTAAAACAAGCAAAGTAACTTAGTAGATTAATGGTAAAATAGTGATTGTTCACATATCCCGATAAAGTTCACAATAATATTATCAGATGATTTCACCATCAGAAAATTATCATAAATCAAAAATCAATTATCCAAAATTTCATGTTATTCTTATTTCCTACTAATTTTTGAAATGTCTTAATTGTGTTAAGTCACCTTTGTGTAAAAGGGGCTAATTTATTAAATTACTTTTCATTTTTTTTTTAATATTATCATATTATAAAGTACAAAAGTATGTAATGTCATATAGTCCATCTGGAACGCTTTTTGACATCGATTCAATTTTTTTTTTAATTCATAAACGTCAACACAAATTTTCTGTCATCTATTACACTGTACATTAATTTAGAATTTTAGAGAGAGACCCATTACGAGTGACGCAGTCACAAGTCGCCTCGCGCCAAGGCGTATACAGAGCCGCCTGCAGGGCCTAAATGCCAACCCGGGGCGAGCCTGGGATTGAACAGGTAGTGTAATATATTTATTCATATGTATTATTTACGGAAATAATTCTCACTGTATTTTAATATTAATTTATTGTTTCAATTCATCACCTATAAATGTTCAATTAACGATTAAATGGTATTTAAATGGTAGCTTTTCTTTACGATATTTATTATAATAGACAAGTTGAAAAAAGGTGACTTAATAACCTAAAAGTTATACAGAATGTAGTCTGAAAGATAAAAAGGTAAAAACAACTTTAATAATAAAGACAATTAAATGACACCTTCTCGTGACCTCATATGTATGTATGATCTGTTTTAGAAGTGACCTGGGTCCGGCCCTGCTCAGTTGGCCTTAACGGTGTCCAAATGAATCATAATCTGCAGCCAGTATGATAGGGAGGGCTTTTCAGCCTAATGACGTATACTTACAGGACCTTCTACTTCAGATCAGTGAAAGTTCATCAAAATTGGTTGTTTTCGTTTAGCTTAACCTCATATCTCAAAATCGTTAACTTCTCAGTATAAAAAAAAATACTGTACTTTACCACCATCTCTCCCAAGTCTAGCACAAACGCATTTAGCTTAGTTGAATAGGGCCAAATATTAATTCAAAAAATCTAAATTAAAACCAAAGTTCAACATAGAAAATTGATTCAAAAATGTATATTTACATATGAAAATAAAATACATATAAAACAACAAATACATAAAACATAAATACATAAAAATACATAAAAATGTATATTTTATGTATGTGTATTTGTATGTAAATTTTATGTAAACTACTCAAACAGTGAAAAGTAAATATCGTCGTTTTGGAGCATAAAGCATAAACTAACAAAAAAATAATGTTACAAATATCACTCAATTTTTGTGGGGCTTTGGAGTACAATGAATGTAATAATGAAAAACTATTGTACGTATATTTAAACAATAGTTTTTAATTATTACATTTAGTGTACTACAAAGCCCCACAAAAAATGAATGATATCTGTATTATTTTCTTTTTGTTGGTTAATGACTTTATGCTCCAAACCGACGATATATGAAGTTGGAATTCATTAAAGATTTCTGGTGACAATCCTCTTGCCTATTCTATTTGTAATTGTAATAAAAGCGCTTTCGTGATTTAATAGATTTTTTTGTAACTATTCTCCTAGAAATGTAAATGTAAGCCTGGCTAAGTAAATAAAACCACTAATAGCCTCTCATTTTTAAAGGTTTCCCCATGGGCATGCACGACATATTTTATTATCATATTACTTAATATTAAAATGAAAACTTTTATAGAAATATTTTAAAAAATAATTAAAATATTTCTTTAGTTTTATTTACCTTATAAACTCTGATCATGTATTTCACCATTATTGCCTTATCTAATGAGCTACAATTTTCTAACAAAATATTGTTTGGCACTGGCACTGTGACAATATCGCTAATATTATACAGATATACTATTTGTGTTCCGATAATCAGACAAACCCTTCTATTAATGGCATGCATGCTACATGCTACAAAAAAATCTACTCTTAATGTATTACTCGCTGAAATTTCGTTTCTAGGCCAAAACAAGACGTCTAGATGTGTGTATATTGTCGATATGCTCATCAGCATTGCTCCATCTCAGCATCGTTTATGAGATATATGACAATGTATGCAGATATGTCTGTCTCGTTTTGGCAAAATGATGATGACATATATATGTATGAAGTATTTTTTCAGTGTATATGGTGAGCGTTTTGAAGCAACCATATTGGCAAAAGCGCTCCTTTGTCAGTGTTAATTAGTCGTCGATGAATGACGCTGGATGTAATAAAAGTGTAACAGCCATTTTCACAAAACCACTCTTAGAGCTAAGAGTTCCCTAAATTGATTTAAGTGTCCGTAAAGTAGGCATTTGTATTTCACCAAAGCTTAGGTTTTCCTTAGGTGCACTAAGTACTCCTTATTTTTAAGTCACTCATGACGGAATCCTAAGCAGTTTAAGGAGTTCTTAAACCGCCGTCATATTGGCTGGCAGCTGTTTTACTGTCAGATTTGTTTGTTGTCAGTTTCTCTTAATTTTCACAATGATTGGGGATGAATTTTTTGAAATATTTCATGGATGAAATCGATGAGATTACGAATACAGACCCAGAATTATAAGGAGTAGACTAGATATCATGTTTGTAATTTACGATGATGTGGATTTCCTCAACAGATATTCAACTTTCTTTTATCAGCAGAATTTGCACCTCGCTTTCGCTTTTGTGATACCTGAACAATCTTCACAAAGCTTTTCGAAGAATAACTTAGACTAACAATGTGTGTTTTTGACAGTTCGTTATCGGTCAATCGTAGAAGATGACAACTTTACCAACAAATCCATAGACAACATTCACTAAACTAAGTGTCTTCTTACTAAGAGTCTGAATACTTCATGAAAAGCAAATATCTTCCCAAGAATAACTTAAGCTTAAGAGTACCGTAGTTAGAGAGTACTTAAGGTGGGTTTGGTGAAAATGGCTGTAAATGTATTAGGCAAAATATGGTAAAAGTTAAGATGGTGTCTGCGTGGCGCTCGGCGCCCATTGTCACTATTAGTTACTGGGCAATTATTTCAATTTTAAACTATGTTTTATTTTGCGTGTGATAAGTAACATATTATGTGAATGTTACTATTTCCTAGAAATATTATTGTTTATTACATAATAATGTACTCACGATAAATTATTTTACGGACATTGAAATAAAATTTTATCGAAGTAAGTTGTCCTGAAAGTGATGCACCCTGGTGCGGCTGCTCCATTTGCGCCAGGATAGGGCCAGGCCTGTAATTAGCCTCTGTGGAATACGCAAGAGACGGGCAGATCCAATCAATGATGATCAATGAGAGAAGGACAACAAACTTCACAAACTCACAACTTCATAACTTTCACAAATACTCTTTGCTATTCTCTTTTGTTACTAAATTGGAATAATGCTCACTTGATAATGTTAAAAATATTGTCAGTTGCTCAGTGTTTTGTTTAAAAAAAAACAATTTTGTTATAGAAAAGTATACCTCGGGATTGGCATTTCCTAATTTGATATAACTGTATTTTATGTTAATTTAATGTTTATAATAACTATCGTCAGTAAATAAACAAAATAGTATATAATGTATATATTTCATATATAAGTAATCTATATATAAAAATGGATGTTGGTATATTAATATGATATGTATGCATACAATTAGCGCAAGTTTACGTAATGAATGCCTGCCGGTATGACGCGAGAGCTATTCTGCCCCATAGGGAAAAAAAAATATGCATATAATGACAAGATTTGAGTTAAGTGACATCACTAATTCTGAACTTCTCTGTTGAATAAATATTACCAAAGATTTATTGCACCATGACACTCGAACTAAATTAATATCTGATATAAGGCCGATCTGCACAACAAGATTACGACTAAAAATACGACTACCAAAATATAACTTTTACTCAAATGTATGAAAATGCAAAATAGATAGTTTAATATACAATCATTTATGCAGTTTGTAACTAAATAATTTATCATTTTCAAAGATGATAAAATAGGGGCTAAAAATAAGTATAAATATTAAACAGATTTATTTCTATGCTATTAAAATAGCATTATCTTCGTATTTTGAATAAAATCACAAGAACGATTAATAAAAACGTCACAGGGTTACATTTTTTAAGCATTCTATGATGAAGTTTAAACGCGCAATTAATCTCGACATGCTACTATATCTTCCCACCTAGAAACAAAAAAATCTGGTAGTTACCTCTAGATAGCATAATTGACTATAGATTGGACCAATAAACTTGAAACTAGGTTTAAGCTGGCGTATATAATATAATATATTGTCTTCTATGAAATAAAGGGCATTTTGCAACATTTGCAACAACAAAAAAAATGTATTTAATCTTATTGTAAGCCTAGTTTCCTACCTAAAGAGAGAAAATGCGATTCTTATCTCTACGATAGCATAAAGTGACTATAGGTTTATATAGAATGAATAACGAAAATAAAAACTTATTGTAAGTCATTTCATTCCCTTCAATTACGCTGAATAAATTTGTTACGCCATATTTTGTGTATGTATTATTTTTAAACTTCCACATATTATTGCTAAATTTCTTAACACTATACCAATACTGTTAACTATAAAAAACATTCAGAAAAGAAAACGATATTATAATAAAAATAACGCTTGAAATGAATTACGTTTTTATAACTATTTAAATCAATTCCTTATTAATTCAATTAAAATTAATATTTAGAAAACTGTTGAAAATATAAAAAAAACGTGACATATTTATGTTTAGATTTGTCAAGTTTTCTTAAAAAAAAATAGTATATATTTCATTACTTTGTCATTCAAAAAAGATTTAATAATGAAATTCACCAAATGCATATAAAGTGTTCTTACATTCAAAGTGCAAATCGCATGGTCCATTATAATTCAATTTTCGTTACATTATCAGAGAACAGAAAAATAAAAAATAGACTAGGCCTTTTTGTCCGTGGGCTGATCAGCAGCCTTTGAAACAATGGGGCACCTGACACCGATGGGGCATCTGACGCCAATGGGTCATTTCTTCTTGCGGTCCTGTGTGCATTTGGGACAGTACCATTTGCCCTTTGGTTTGATCGTAAGGCCCACACACGCAAAGTGAAACCACTCAATAGGACAGTCAAGGTTGTCGCAGCCGATCATCTCACCGTAGGACACCTGGCGAACAAACGGAATATTACGACAAACAACCATAAGAAATGAAACAAAAGATAAATAAAAAAAGCAAATTTGATACAACAAACAATAATAATAATATACAAATAATTTATTTAGGCAAACACCTACGTACCACCTCTGTCGCGTGTCTTAAGGTGTGTGAGCTGCGCGCGATCCACTCCCCGCGCGGCAGCTCACACACCTTAACCCGCCGTACCCTTGCGCAGCAAGAGTGCGTATACTGAATCCCTCTTTATACTGTGCCATAAGGGTTGCTCAAATAAAAATTGTTTCAAACAAAAGTTGTAGGGAAATTATATGCGTACAATTTACATTTTCAATGGATTTGATCCTGTATCCTGATTTTTTTGAATTACCACTTTTTCCCACCCCTAGGACTATTCGTTGGTGCTATCAAAAAAGTTTACTGAGATACATTTTAGGCCCTTATGTAAGGAATAAACTAAATTTAAATGAATTCAATATCGTATATATTAAGAAAGTTACAGTAAAATTTCACTTTTTCGAAAAAATGACCCCATTCCCTCCACCCTGGTCTGATTTTGCCCATTAACGAACTTGACCAAGATTTTGTGCACTCAAATTTTATGTATCAATTTGAAAGTGATTTGTGTACAATTACGGCAGTTATCGTGGCCATTAGAAAGTGATATAAATAGATATATATATAAACTTTAAAACTGAGGGTGGTTTTGGGTTCTAGGGGATGTGAAACGCGAAGATATGTCAAAATTTTCCCCAAGTCATAACATGGTACCCATTGGAATAGGTAGCTTTCATAATAAAATATACTTAAAATTTAAAGTACTTAATAAAAAATGTTTAATAAGTGTATTGAATAAATTTTATTCATTTTAGAAGTTTATTTTTTATTATTATTATTTTTTACTTGAAATATTAGAATTCATGTGCATTATTTTTTTATTATGTCAAAATTGTTACAAACTTTTTAATTATCTATATAATTTTTTCACGTCTTGCTGTTTAGTAAAAAAGTTCATAATAGCCTTTGCTCACATACTTCTTAATTTATAGGTGTCTTAATTCCGCGACGCTTTTTAAAGATATCCAACCAACAACCAACTTGTATAAGATGCTACTATTCATATTTTTTTTTAAACATTTTATTTCAATATTGAACTGAAAACTAAAAGAATTCTGGAATCAATATGTTAAAATTATAGTGGTATTCTGCATATGGAACAATTTAGAAATAAGTTTTTTTGAACTACAATTTATTCATATAAAATAATGTGTAAGAATTTAAATCCCACAAATTTACTTGGGATTTTTAATATAGAAAATTGTATCAACTACACTTCATTTACTAGGCCTAAGGTCACATTGAAATCTAAGGTCGGAACCACTTATACATAAAAACATTCAATGATGTTTCTAACATGAGTTCATAATATTCATCGCCAAAAATATTAGTGTCTCGCAATTGCAACCAATAAAATAACTATCACATGTGGAACGCCTGAAAAATCCCCTATATGCTTTTTATAAATTAGATTTTTATCATTTATAGGTGAAATAAAGAAAGAAAACCATTTAACCTGATGACAGAGACAGTAGGTAGGTTCGTTCGGATCGACGGGCATATCGAGTACATCACTAGGATGGGCTATGCCTGAAGACAGTTCAGCTGAATCATCTTGATCTTTGGTCGTGTTCGAAGATGCTGAGCCTCCTGAAATACATCAATTAACATTGTTCACTTATTTATTAAGCTAAAAAAAATGGATACACAAAAATCATCACCTAAGAAATTGATTACCCAAAACGCGCGCAAAATATCATAATGACATCTTTTAACACATCATTATTTCAATACATCAGCACAGCTTCAGAAATTATAATAAAAACAAAATATTATGTAAAGTTAAAGTTATGTTTGTGGTTTTATTGTTAAATTTTCATAAGGTCTGTCAATTTTGAAAAAAAGGGTTTTAAATAATGTATCAAGTAAGAGTGTTTAAAAAGAGGAGCTACGACGGCGTAGCGTTGGGTCTTTTTTTTTTAAATTCATATTAAAATTAATCGTAACTCTTGGATGAATTCTAGAGAAAAAAAAATACGTATATTGCAATAGTAGATTATATTATATCACAATTAAATTTTAAATTTTGTCTCATACCATCATTTTTTAACATTTATCATTTGCTATTGAATAAATAAACATTGTAAAAAAAAAATGTTAACAAAATCTAGTATTTTTTATTTATAATAAAAAAGGATAGTTAGATATTTTAGTTATAATAAAATAGTTATGAGAATGTGAAATAAAAATAATATTGTGTGAATCGTGGCACGATTATATGGTTACATTATTATTTGATTATGATTATATACTTATATTATTATATGGTTACAACAATGCATAATTTATTATTATAATAAGTAAATATGTAGATATTTTTCATTGGTTGCTTTATATGTTACCTTTCCGTTGTTGTTTCCTCTTGAGGGTGCCTCCGCCGCGAGTTGCTAAAATAGTTCCTTCATCCTCACTTGAAGCACCGGAACGCTTCTTTTTGCTGGGACCTGCCAAAAGCAAAATTGAGGTTTTAAAATTCGGCTGAGAACAAAATGAAAAAAATCATTGGCCATTCTGAAATGATTTATTTAAGAAGACTCAACCCGTTCATGTCTCCATACAAAGTAGTGTTGGACTCTCTAATTTTAGATATAGAAAAAAAATAACATTGGATATCGTTTTATATTCTAATTATCTAGGCTTCGATAGAATTAAAAAGTTCAATTTCTATTTTGCCTAAAAGTTAAAATCCTCAAAAAGTCTTATTTTTTCACAAATTTTCACAGCCCCAATGCCTAAATTAGCATTCATGGACTAATGCATCCATTTTCTTATGCAATAAATAGTTTCCAGTTGTTTGATTTATTGAATTCATAAAAGTATGATAAAAAACAATATTCCATATTCAAATTAGACTTACCAGTATTCTTTTCTGTACCATTTTTCCTTTTTCTTCCCTTTTTAGTCCCAGTTACGCTTGATTCCTGATCATTGGCAGCCTGCTGAAGTGCTCTTGAATTTAAAACTTTTTCCTGGATTTCAGCTTCAAACCTTGCCAAATCCGAATCAAGGCGTCTTATATGCTTGTCGACCAATTCGTAAGTTTGAATTGCTAATTGCACTTTATCGTCTCCATACTCCTTAGCTTTATTGAATAATACCTGGATAGCATTCACTTTCTCTTTTTTTGTATCCTCGTCCATGCTGGGGACACTTTTAAGCAATTCCCCGGCCATAGAATCAATAGTTCTCATTAATCCGTGAGCTCGATCGTCCAAATCGCGCATCAATTTAAAATTTCTTTGCAATTCTATCGGCAAATGCTGGAGACTGTCCAAATAATGCTCTAAGTAGACCGCGTTCGTCATTATGAAAGCTGTGAATTTATAATGCTAATAAAATAAAACTAACGAACTAAATGTATAAACGTTTTAGGAAATACAAGCATAAACACTATTGCTCGGATTAAAATTTTATTGCAGGGAAAAACAAGTTACATCGAAACTATTGTCGAAACAAAACTTTTGCGCCAACTAAATTCACAAATAAATCCTAGTAAACGTATATTTAGTTTAAACTGTAACGAAAAGCGCAAAAAATAACAATTTGCGATAACTTATTTCTAAAATCCGCTCAAATTCACTTCATTAAGTTTCATTATTTTTTCGCTTACTACCGCAAGCAATAGTTAGTTACAACTTACAGGTGACCAGTGCTGCCAGAACGCCCGGGCAATACAATGTCGCTAGATGTCGCCTAAAAATGGCCAGATATTAGTCCAAAGTTGCAAGTCAACATATTGCTACATTGTTATTCCCTCCTAACATTGATTAAAGAACCTATTGTATGTATCATACCCAATTTATGAGTACATACCCCGAGAGTTGAGAGCCACCTACTTAGATATTTTTTTAGATAATAATATAATTATCTTTCTTCTCAGGATCAACAAGCAAAACCCCAATCCAAAACTTTTTAGAAAATTATGAATGCAAAGTAAGAAAAATACATAATCCAGCAAGGTTAAAAAAAACTGTAACGCTGTAACGAGTTAAAAGGATATCAATTATATTAAAAAAGCGATACTATTCGACACAGCTAAACATAAAAATTATAAAAATAAAAAACATAAATCACCATTAGCAAAAATTCTTTGATCGAAGATTTGAGCATAATGTGCCAAAATCTGAATTATCTTTGTGATAAAATCGATTTTCAGATAAAAACTGTGCACCTTACATTTTGTGAGCTTTTAGCAAATGTAATTTTAACGATTATTAACAAAGCATTCCGTCCGAAAACTGTTATCTGTTCCGTCTGGACAAGATAAAATAAGTTGCCCAGATGTAAAAAATTCATCCCAGACAAATTGATTTTCAATTTTCAGTCATGCCAATGATTAAAAAAAAATTGAACCGGGTTTCTATGATGCAGTTCTGCAAAAATGTTTGAAAATGCTCTCCGGTAGAAATAAAGTAACAAAACTCATGTAAATTTTCAATATCGGAAGGAATATGATAATACCGACTGCTAATTTGTCATCTACACATATATCTTCTAATCTACTCTATTAATTTCATACGATTCCGGCCGTAAAACGATTTGGTCGTGAGCTCTCGTAATAATTGAAATGAAATCCCTGCATCGTGCTCGCCTTACATAATATAATATATAAACATAATAAGCCAAAATCTGAAATATCTTTGGTATTCATTGAAATCTGAAGTAAATTCATTTTGGAACGTTTTGTGCTCGAACTTTATGAACATGAATGCTAAAAACATATTAATATTTTTGATGTTTTAACAGTTGACACCACGAAATTTTAAAATCTTTCGCAATACATCGGCGTTATAGCTTATAAAATTTTAAGGCGAACATTTTCCTCAACAGCAGTAACATTTTACAGAATCACTGAGTTTTACATTTTTAAGAACTCTCAACAATAATTTTATAGTGAAATTGGCTACTTAAGAAGGAATAACAGAAGGTGGTATTTCCTTATCTATACAATATGCTGAACGTAAATATATGGTCGGTTCAGCGTTGAAGCGAATATTATAACCTTTAATTTTTATGTTAATTTTAGGTACTATGAAAAATTTGAATAACGTCTAGGCAAAAATATATTTTTTAAGTAGTTTTACGGGCAGCATTTTTTTTTAAAGTGTCTTTATTGTGGGTTTCTTTTTTTTGGTACTTTCGGCTCGCATATGAGCAAAATGAACTTTATAGGTTGGCAACAATATACGTCGATAACGGGGGCGCGCGAACCGTTCATGACGTCGATTGATTTGATTTGATTGGAGTCTGTCTAGCAATCACCATCATGGAGTAGTAAAAATACATACAGGCAACTTAAGGCAAGCCAAATTAATGCAATAAATAAATATGTTTCAAATATTTTTATATTTTTTGTTAAAATATCATCCTTTCCTTATTTCATCTAATTAGATGGTTACATAATATTTTACACTAAAGAGGACAGGTGAAAGTTAAAAATGCATTTTTATAAAACTCATCGCTCAAGTACAGGACCTCTTTAGAACCTTTATAAATATTATGCTATCCAGCACTCTATCAAATAATTAAAAACTTATTCAAAATTTTTCAATATTGACAAAGATTGTGTCATTTTCTTTTCAGGCGATTTGCCGCTATTAAAAAACAATCATCAAATATAAGTCAAATAACTTTACAACTCAATTATACAATTATATATATATTTATATGTATATGTATATGTTTACATTTATGTTTAAACTAAAGCACCTCCAAATAAAATTATTGAGTGCCTCGAATATTTATTACTTCGATTACGCCTAGTAAAGTGATTATAATCCAATATGCCTGAACTTCTTTTCTATAGCTAATTGTATTTAAGACATTGACATTTATATTTAAAAAAAAAGGGAATTATCCCTTTTATTTATGTACTTTGTTCGTACTGTATTGTTATATGGATAAATAAAATAAATAAATAAAAAAAAATGCAGAGCGCACTTGCCGACGTCATGCTGAGTTTTCTTGCCCCACCGCTCGCGGCATTTATTTTGCCATGGTAGTAAATTGCAAGGTATGTGATGTGATGGCCATACTATTAGGTGTTCGTTACTTCTCTCACCTTGGGACGGGCTTCCTCAAATTTTGACCTCTTCCCAAAGAGTAGCCCCGGTAATTGAATCCAATACAGTCTGCAACAAACTCTATCCGGTTTTTTGTTTTCCATTAGATTGTAGGATATGTACCTACTTTCACAATATTATTGACAAACACAAAGCTGTTGCTAAACACCTTAAAGCACCTACTCAATTGACAGGGCTGTTCAGGCGGACAGGTTGTAAGGTTTGAGTCATAGACTATTTGATTCAAATATTGTTTTTGCATTAGATTAGATTAACTTTGAGGTAAACTAGCCAACGATCTTTTAAAAAGATCGTTGAAGTTCGAACGTAATTGTGAAGGGATCCTAATAATTGATTCTAGTTGACCGATTAATATAGTTTATATTTCATTGTTATGTACGTTCTACGAACTTAAATTATTTTTCCTAGATCATTCTATACAACCACAGAAAAATCAGCAAAAATAAAAACTTGACAAAAATCGTAATAAACTGTGATTGGGGCAACACAAATAACACAAAATTTCACCGTTTGACCGATTTTGAATGTTACCCCTGTGATAAAAATGTTTTAAATATTGGATTATATATTTCTAGAGATCATATATCCGAAGTTTCCCCATTAGGGAAACATTGAATTTTATAAAATTACTGGTGTGGGAAAGATCGAATATAATAAGCATCCGCTCTTCAATCAGAGTTAATAATTTTAACCTGGCTAAAACCTAAATATGAATAAATAATAAATCGAATGTCTTCAAAACTAGTAGAAATCCACTTCAGACAAAGTTAAAATAAGTGGGTTAAGCCTGGATCTTCACGCGAGAAAAAATATTGCATATGAAAAAAGTGCTCCAAATGATATACATCAACCATGAGTACCACTGGCACTACTTTAAAAGCATTGTTTGGACGCAGCGGAGAAGCCATTGTACTTACTCTGTTGAAGGTTGTTTTCACTTCGGTATTTCTCCATGTCTGATCTTGCCCGACCTGACCTAATATACGCTATAGCGGTTTGCAGTTTAAGCTGGATTTCAATTGAAATCTAAAATACTCGTTTTGCAACAAACTGAATCCAGCCGACTGAAATATTTTTTCTATGGAATGGTAATGGTAATAAAAACTTAAAAACAAACTCCTACAAACAGATAGTTGGCCATAGGAAATATGCAAATATCAGTTAGACCAGGGATTCCCAAAGTGGTCGATATCGACACCTTTGGGGTCGAAATCGGTTTCCCAGGGGTCGATATAGATGAAAACTGATTTTGGAGGTGGACGCGATCTAAAAATTGACCCCTATTAATTAACACAAGTTCTTATTTGAAACTTTCAAGATGCCGTATAAGTTGTGTTACGTGTACCAACTTGTTATAAGAATGACTAATATTTTAGTAGGCAGTATCATTGTTGTACTTTTAAAAAACTCAACAAGTTGATAAGCGTGCACAAATGCACAAGTTCGTACAAGATGAAAAACTCGGCAAGTCAAAATAAGTCTTTCAGACAAGTTTTAACTCGTTCTGTATTTGATGCATAAATGCGATTTAACACGAACCAAATCATGATCAAGTTATATCAATGTGTTAAAGAATTAGACATAGGATTTTTAAAGTAATTTGGTTATGGGGGTCTGAGGTATCAGTTCATTTTGGAAAAAGGGTCTCTTGTCCAAAATAGTTTGGGAATCCCCGAGTTAGACAATGGGTGGATAGTTGAGGCTAACAACACATATTTGTAGATCGCTTTCCTAACAGAGTATAAAAAAAGTGACTAACTGCGATCTACCAATGTTACGTCCCGCAAGCGTCATTTATAAGCGGTATTGAGCTTTTCACAATAATAGTATATTGAGAGTACTGATAAACCACTAAATAGGCGGTGCAGTACCTCAATTATACAATCTACACTATAGTTTCACAAGATTGTACTAGATTCTCGATTCAGACACTTGAGTGTTCACATTTAGAGAAAAGAGATTTCCTACCGTGGAAATCATTTTCCAAGATCAGACTCGTCATATCTACGATATATAGGAGACTTTAGAACAAATGGTATGGAAGAAATCCACCAACTACAGTCCCGTGATTTAAGGAGGTTCAATGAAAATGTAAGAGTATAAGGGTTAGTAGATAAATAAATGTATTTTTAAGGGTTTTATAAAAAAACTCCATTATATTCTTGCTTTATTTCTTGGATTTTTCTGATTTTATAAATAGTTATCTACAGGATACAATTATTATTACATGATGAATGTTGTAATTGGTAATAATAAAACTATAATAGTTCAGTATAAAAGGATACATTATTTTAGAGCCATTTAATTACCAGAATATAATAACTTCATAAGATGGGAATATATAGAGACTTTTACATTATTATTGTCAAGAAACAAAACACAAGAATATTTTAAATCGATATTTATTACTTATGATTTGGATTTTATTTATTATTTTATATTACTTTAAATCAACATCTATTATAAATATTACATTCAATAAAATTATAGAGCGCCATATTGCAGAAAAATCTGAAGTACAAAAGTTTCTAGACATTAATTAATATTTATATTAAATAATATGTTTGGCAACAAGATAAAAAAACTATGTTTTAACGAAAGTATTTGCAGAAAATGTAAATTGGCTGTATAGAAAAGTATTCTTCCCCCTTCCATTATATTTTCTGTAAGCATCACTTCAGAAATATTATCACTACGATAAAACTGCAATAATCAATTATAAAATAACTATTAGAATCTGATTGAGTTCCCGAGGAATAGACAACAACTGGAAATTTGGCGAGTTAATTATGACCGTAGATTTGGTGCAAGTTTGACCTGAACTCCGAAGTTATAAATGCAAAATTCGAAGGTTTCATTATTTACGAGCAGTAAAACAATACTATTAAATATCGTTTCCATATAGTGGAAAGCAAATTATGTTAATGCATTAAATTAATCTCAAATATAGTCAGAGTAGGATGAACAATGCAAAACCAAATTTGGTAATAACATAATATATCGACATTTTAATTTGACACAATTTTATAACAAACTTAGATGATTATTACCAAACATATATTGCTTAATATATTAACACCTACATTTTATACAGACATAAAAATGGTGGTTTGGTATTTTTAAAATCTACCTATCTAACTCTCATAAGCTGATAACTAAAATATTTACAAAATAAAAATGTATAAAAATACTAAACTAATTACGTTTTAAATTTATATTAAATGTCACCGGATACATACCAATATTTTGAGGATAGTGCAATTTTACCTCTTTCATGAAGGCTTTGAAATAAAGTTCATAAAATATATTAAATCCTAACTGTAAGTTAACGAAATGATAATTTATCTTAAGCGTTTCAGACTGAGGTTCATTATCAACATTTTTTCATTACGAGTGAATGTGGGTGACCATAAACGATCCAATGTCTTGATTGTTCATTGTAAAGCAATTTAAAGGCGAAGAAGTTTGCAAGTGATGAATAGAGTGGGTTCTAGAACTATAATTTTGTTACTAGCTCAGGTACTTTACGAAATATTAATATGTTTAAGTAGGAATTTGTAACAGCACTAATTATCATATGCAGTTATCGACATCATTGGCCAGGGTTCTATGATAAAATAGAAGCTTTCGTACTACTCCTGTAGTTAGAGGCTTCTAAGATCAATAGAATGAAAGATGAATAGATATAATATATTGAGATATTGACAAAATTTCGGTTCATGCCAAAAGAAACCTTAAATCTGCGAATTTGAAGCGAGTCTCGGTAGAGGAATTCAATAAGGTAAATATTTGGTCTGAAAGCATCACTCATACTTTAATGGAAAAATATATTTTTACAGTAGATGATTTGTTGCACCATGTAACTTTTTCCTATATACAGAACAGTTACTTTAGCTTGGACACGTTTAAGGTCTCGATAGGTTTAAATTTTTATTTATAGTATGCATTAAGGTTGTCAAATAACTCACACTTTCCTTTAACGATGGTTTTGCTATCCTCAAAATATTGTCGGTCTTCAAATGAATCAAAAAAGTACAATAAAACTATGTAATACAAATATATCCCCTGCGAAAACATCGTCATAATTATTTGATAAGCAATATAGTTTTTTTTAAATAATCTATTGTTTCGTTGCAAGCACCTCATCATTGAGTTAAGACAAATACCACATAAAGCAAAAATCATAGATCATTAAGCATACATCATTTAGGGTACACGCATTTTTTAAATATTTTGTTAATTAATATAATAATGTTTCATTAAGTAATAATCTGTTCCTTCTAGTTCCATAATTTAACACATGTGTGGTCACTAATTTGAAAATATATGTCGGTCCCGATATCATTTTGTGCTTTCAACAATGTTGCGATACATTATGAAATATTAACGCATGCTTTTAATAATACAACATATTTTTGTAACACAGGCAAAAATTAAAAAATTACTATTTTAACGGTGAGTTTAAGTAATTTAACAACTACAAAAATGTACGTAAAGTAAAAATTAAAATGGGTATTTAAAAAGATGTTAATTACTAAAATATTCTATTTTTCTTTTAACGATGCTATAGCTACTCGTCAAAACTGGTATGGATTAGTTTGGATTCATGTCACTCAATCATTGATGTGAACTGGGAGCTAGCTTGGATATAATTCACAATCACAAAAGTAGAAGCGGAATATCATCATATCATCAAATTAATTTTTAGACCTAAACCTTTCTCGATAAATAAAATTAGTTTTAAGAAAACTTCATTAAAATCCGGTAGTAGTTTTCGAGATTAGCCTTAACAGAACTTACTTTAATACTATATGAAAGTACGTCGAATGACAATTTGTTGCACATGTCCATAATTCGGTTTGCTAAAAAAAATCTTAGGATATGTTAAAACCACGTAGATGTGGTTTATGGTATATCCATAATGTAGTAAGTTTTCACAAAGCCTACTGACTATGTTTGCATCCTCATTTTGTGTTGGCCTTATTTTGCCTCATGACCACAGAAGTGTTAAACTTTTGCTAGGTATTGTAAACTTACATAATGAACATTATAAATCAATATTTTTAAATTTGAACTTTGACCACTTCCATAATATAATAATATAATATTTTATTAACATTACAATGTTGTGGACAGTATTACAAAGAAATTGTAATAACTAATGACTAAACAATATACTTGATTTGTATATTTTCCATATTAGAATTTCCTTGACTTAACAGAGGGTTAGGCATGTCCTGAGAAATGCATTTTCTATTATTACCGGCTTTTGAGACATAAAAGGTTGTAAAACGAGAATTTAGAATATTTTTATTGGAAATGCAACACAATACAGTATTCTGTTGTGGGCAAATCCATTAATGATCACCAACATAATAACTACATAATGAAACTTAAAATTTTGTATTTTCGGCTGGAAATAATAATCCGGCGGAAACAACACATGAAACAGTTAAGTGAGGGAATGAAGTGTGGATATTTTATTCTCATTCACAGACCTTAGAATAAAAACATTTCTGTTGAATGAATATTTGTGAAAGTTTTAAACGTAATTGAGCATACATCAGTCGATGCTTCAAAAAAAAAAAAAACTGAGCGAATTAACATCGAAAAGTAATTCTTAATGTGTGCTATTGTGACATTGTACTACGGGTTTAGAGATGCCTAATAAAGCACTAATAAAATCTTAAAACAGGTACTGTTTTTCAAATTTTGGAAATGTAAGCTGTTTATTAATAAACATTAATAAATTTTACTGATATTATTTAAATTTTAATTTTACTTTTATAATGTATTAATGTTCAAATTTTACCTGCTACCCAAACTGTAATAAAGTTGTGTAGTTTTACATTAACACAAAAAAAATGTTAAAATTACATAGGTTTACACTGCTTCTGTATAAAAGTATTTTTGAAAGTTAAGTTGTATTGCAATATTGTAATGAGGAAAAAAATATTTAAAAGATTTTTATGAAAATTTATAGAAGAATCGTCTAGCGCTCTAGTATTATAAACCAAAGAGTCTGCTTTTGATGTATAATTATAATAATATTAATATCTAAGCATTTTTATAATTGTAAATTCTATGATGCATAATATTAAGTGTCATAGGATTTACAATTTTCCCAGCGCTTAAATCCAATCACCGCGTCTTGAATTTATTCAAGTTCTCCAATTTAAACATTCTGATAAAAAACAAAGAGATAAAATTCTCAAATTATTTTTTTATTTATGATCATTGTGATTCACGTACTATGGCATGGCAATGTTCAAAGCCATCGACCGTCTTCTAAGTTACTTGATAAATCCCTTTGCTAAAGTTGAATTTGTAATTTTTTATCAAACATCGCATTATTTATGTATTTTTTTAGCATCGACTATCATAAAACCGCTTTGATTCTATCTGTTTCCTCCAATAATTATTATAGTTTTGCGTGAGTATCTAATATATATCAATTATAAATACTGTTGCTACCACACTCCGAAAGTGCAATAAGTATTTTATATAAATTGCAAATTGTCGTTTTGAATTTTGTTTAGAGACAACCTTTTGTGTGTTTGACTCTATGAGCACAGATACTGATAACTAAATCCTACAATAATACCATTAGTATATCACTAGACGAGCGTTTCATACTTTTCAAACAAGTCATCATGCCCTGGCGATTCGTTTCCGCTTTTCATCGAAGGTGAGATTTTTCCCGATCTGGTATTTGGTTTGGCCGGCAGTAAAGTGGCACTCCCGTGAATATCTTCAAAATGGCCATGACTCTTTGACCTGGACTTGTGGTCCCAATGAACCGCTTCGGATTTAATCGCAGCGCTGACAGCCGGTTCGCCCTGACTCTTTGAACGAGTTTTTTTGTCGTGGTGACACGTACAAACCATGGAAGATTGCCGGTGCAGAGTTTGTGATCTTTCCATTTGTGCGTGAGACTTCGAAGGACGTTGATCCAGAGATTCGCTCCTCGAACCGGCGAGCAATTTAGGCTTGCGCACTTCCGCAGCGCTCAACACGAGCTGAGAGGTACCTTTCCCTTGTGCGTATGATTTCAATACTCGATTTTCAAGTTCCTCAATGTCTTTCTTTTTGACCATCCATATTTCTTCGGTGCCGCGAGTGAGGAAGTGTGACTGCCGTTTCTCGGTTCGTTTCATCGTACACATTTTATAAGCATTGGAAGTTGATACACAGCGTTCGGGAACGGGTGAGCGTGATTTCAAGCTCAAACTTTGAACTAATAGCGAATCGGGACTATTTCCGGATTCTCCTAAGCTGAATGCCTTTTTATTGAATGTAGGTAGAGCAGAAAAGGCAGAGCCTGTTTCCACGGCGGAATTTGCCCTGTTAAGCGACTTTTGGGGGAATCTTATTGTTTCTTCAGAGAGTGGCAACTTTTGTACTGCAAATTTTGCTTTTGGTTTTATAATATCAGTTTTTGATTTATTCTTTATTTCGGGCGAGTTAGGTTTCGTAACTTCAAGTTGAACAGGTTGAACAACTACACTAACTTCTGGGCTTTGAGTTGCATTATGCAATTCAACAGGGGACAAACATTTATCAGGTAAATTAAGATTTGCGACTCTACTCGAGCAGTCATCCGTTTGATCTGGCATATTAGGAATATCAATTCTTGCAGGTTTTTTCTTTTTAATTGTTCCCGACTTCAAAGTGATGTCTTGTATCTGTTTTTCCTGCATTGCAATAGCCTGCTTGACAGAACCACCTATGAATAATTCCTTATCACGAATCTCTTTCGGTTTCTCCGATAACTCTGAACCTAAAGTATCGACAATTGGTTTACATACTCCAATATTTTGCTGTGGAGTATCTTCACTTTTAGAGGATTCAGGTTTTACAATAGACTGAGAAGGATTATTATCACTGTGGGCCTTATTATTAACTTTCATAGTGCTCTGCTGATTAGTGTTGGTA
Organism: Neomicropteryx cornuta; assembly: GCA_020383195.1. Taxonomy (NCBI): domain Eukaryota; kingdom Metazoa; phylum Arthropoda; class Insecta; order Lepidoptera; family Micropterigidae; genus Neomicropteryx; species Neomicropteryx cornuta. Next base: position 3,069,983 of record JAHKQU010000030.1, read on the forward strand.
TTGGGTAAAATTACTGTTTTATCATTGATTCCATTATCATGTGACTCCTTACTATCTTGTTTGGAATTGGAATCATCTTCGAAGCTGCTATTGCTTTTGAAGCTTGAAACTCCGCCAGATTTGAAAGCATCCATTTTCCTAAGCCTTATGTTGTCGGCTTTGACCTTCACAGTGGCAATTTGCTCTGCTTGTACCTTTTCAGCGTTAACATCATCAGTAAGTTCTACTTGGGTGGAGGGTGCAGTGTTGGTCGTTTTGGTTTTATCTGGTTCAGCATTAGCCGTGGATCGTTTGGGTGGCGGGGGAGGGGCACGGGGCTGTCGTCACGCCCGCGCTACGACATCCGGCGCCCACGCCTCCGAGCCGGCTGAGTCATCGCTGTCGTCGTCGCTCGACGTGTCGCTGAGTTCGACGGCGACCCGTCTAGCCAGTATGGATGCAACGTCGTGCAATGCCGCACCACCCCCGCCGGTTGATCCAGACAAGGTGTTGTATCGGCTGCCGGGTTCGTCTGCTTTCTTCTCAACCTTTCGCAGTTTGATACCTGTTAGCAAAGAAACAAAATAAATAAAGTGCATCAGAAAAGATTGTTTTTGACTGTTTTTGTTTTTCCAGATGTTACCAATGTTTACAAAGATGCATAAAAATATAAATATAAGTTAAATAAGTAAAGACATTTGTGTGCTTTGACTAATTTCATAAAAATAAAATGATCCAAGAATGCAATTTAATCTGTAATAATTAAAGATATGTTTAAAGAAATTATAAAATAAAGGCCACCTGTAAAGATAATTTTTTTTGCAGGTTTTTTCCGGTTCTCGCGAATTTTGTGATCACTTACAGTTGACTCTATTATTCATAGGTTTGGGATATTTTAAAACTTTATCTTAAGTATACTTTATAATATTTAATAACACATTTGAGTGTCATTCGGATTGCAAACCAATCTCATCCCGGTATGCATTCATGCTCATCCTTATACATACAGCAATGTAAAAAAAATAAGATCAGTGGCTTACCATCTCGAATAGCCTTGAGCAAATCCGTGCGTGGATCAGGCAGCACCGGCTGTAGAGAATGTTTCGCGGGTTTAATGGTAGGCGGAGGAGGAGCCGCCTTTAGGGGCGAACCGTTCAGCGCTGGGGGCGGGGGCGGAGGAGGTGGTGGAGGGGGAGGAGGGGCGTACATCAAGTCTCCACTCATCATACCTGCCAAATAGAAATAAACACAGCTTTAAAATAAACATGTAATCAATTTTATTTCAGTATTTAAGACATTATACTTGTTTAGTACAAGTATAATAGAACAAAGCAGGAAAATAAGATTTTAGGTTAATTAAAGTTACTAAGTACACTTTTTTTTCTGTTCAACTTTCGTTGATAATCCACAATTTTAAATATGTTTTCCGTCGTACTTCGTGCCACGAAGTTGGTACATATTGATACATTCACGCGACCCTCCTTTTTTACCTACGTTCCTTATTTTTCGAGCAACAGTTTTCGTTACCCACTCATTTTCTCTCACAAACCAAAATATTTTTATTCATATACTTAACTAAAGTTGAAGTAAATAATTTCCCAACCAAATAATATAATTAGTCAACAAATAAATTTAAAAATTACCCGTCCTGTGTCCTATCCATAATCCACTTAGAATGATCCTCACCTTGTAGTCAAAATGTCATTGTGTAACATTTTACTCCTGCTGAAAAGCTAACCGATATGAAAATGACTGCTTAGCAGAACCTGACTTGGTAAGTTCCTAAATGTAAAATAAAAAGTTCTAGGAACCAAAATGAAGCAAACTTAAATGGCTTTATTCAAAAAAAGAAATTAAGTCTTTGTGGTTCACACATCTTTTTTTTTCAGATGTCAAAAATAAGATTAGTTGGAGATGCAAACACAATTTTCCTGGTGTCAAAAAGTCCTATGAGGCATACGATTATTTCTTTTTAGACTAAGCCGAGAGTCAAATGTACAAAGCATGTGTATCACTCACCAATAGCGTTCTGCATGTCATGGAGATGCGCCTCGAGGGAGTGCAGTGCTTGTGGGCCAGGTGGTGGCGAAGCGACCGATCCATTGAGTAGAGTGGGTGGTGGAGGTGGGGGGGGACTCGAGGCTCCAGTGAGCAGAGGCGAGGCTGCGCCCACTACTTCCGGGGGTGGCGGAGGAGGCGGTAACGCTGACCTAAACAAGCATTGAGTTTTTAATGAGGAGAAATATATCACTGCCACTAAAAGGGGCCACATATTAGCACTGCACTATTAAAAATAAGCTAAGAATAAACAATAATCAAACAAGCTTAAAAGTGGTAGTGAAAAGACGAACAGGAAACTGTGCCCGGTTGGTAAATTCAAGTTTGAACTCAATAAATTAGTATTTTGTTTTTACACTTACTTTTTGTTGGATCTACCACTATATTTTGTTATGGCCTAAAAGAGTCTTAAATACATTTTTTGTATAAGATGTGGCCTTCTGGCTATCTCAGAGCTAGTTAATAGGTTTGTTTATTTAAAAACTGTTGAAAATGAAGGTTGAGGAGTTTTTCCCGGTTCACACAGGTGATACTAACCACCAATAAGCGATGTGATGAAATTTCAAAAATAGAAATATAGAAATTAGGGCGTAGCTAAGGGGTAACATTGGAAAATCTTAAAAAAAAAACAAACTTTTGGTGATGCACCACCAGTTTTTTTGGTGACCTTAGTGGTCTATACAACCACTAAGTATTTTACCTGAAAAATAGTGCATCTTGAAGATAAGATAGATAGTGTAGTTATTAACAAAGCCACAGTTCTAAATTTTATTCTTATTTTAGATATATAATCAAAAGTTACCAAATTTAGACATAATATATTTCGTCGAGGCCATAAATCCATCACTCGCACGCACGCCGCGGTAACTATCGATCAACGATTTAAAGTCGACATTAGCATGATCAAAAACAGTGTGTTACGATGTCTCGATTGAATTATGTTTGGGCACAGGATACATTTTAATATTGCCATAAGACCTTTAAGCAGACGAGATAAAACATGGCATTTGCATCTCTTGCATGTATAGAGTGTTTTTTTTAGAGGCGTGGTTTTCAATCTGGCACTACTTTTTCCGTAGTTGGTGTTTTTGACAGCTGTCACTTGATTTATGCTCAGTTTGGTTTGCCATTTCATAATGAATAGACTTACTCCTGAACAACGTTTGCAAATAGTGCAAATTTAGAAAAAATCACTCTAAATTTTTTTTAAATCACTCTAAAATAAAGTAAAAATCGCGTCGTGGGCCTGTGGCGCGGCCTCCAAGATCGTGCGATTTAACACTGCTGGACTATTTTTTGTGGGGTTATGTGAAGTCGCTTGTCTACGCAGATAAGCAGGACACGATTAACGCCTTGGAAGAGAATATTCGGCGCGTTATTGCTGACATACGGCCCAACTTGCTGCAAAAAGTGGTTGAAAATTGGGCCTCTCGGCTGGAATTTGTTCGAGTCAGCCGCGGCGGCCACTTATCCGAAATCATTTTTAAAACATAATGGCAAACCCTTATCTTTATAATAAAACTAAATTCTTAGCCATAACATCAAATTATATGCGTTTTATCTCTTCTTGAAAACCACGCCTCTAAATCATCACCCTATATATATTTATTGAACCAGCTTATGGAGTAACAGCAGAGACAATCTGGACGAATTTTCTGACGAAACTCACTGCACAGTAATTACATAGTTATTATTAATTACCAATATGTATTATTAAGTTTTACAGCAACCTTTATGAACATCGTCAGTTTTCGATGACTGATTTTCCGAGATACTCGTAGATAGATAAATCCTTAATATTTATATTATTTAAATACAATACCTGGTCCTGTTGCTAGGCGACAAAAGCTGACTATCGTTTGGTGGTGGTGGAGAGAGTGGAGGTGGTGCCGGCGGTGGTACATTTGGCCTATTTTGTGCACCGGCTCCTGATGGGGTTCCATTGCGACGGGGAGTGCCTCCACCACTGCCATAAATGCCCTCTGATGGGGAACCATATACCGTCTCTGTGAGAAATACAAATCAAGATATTAAAAAAACCACAATTTTTAAGAAATAAGAAATTTAGTTTTTTTTTTATTGCACCTATACAGTGTGTATTTAAAATTACTTTTGTCCTTTTAGGGAGTAGCGAGTAGTAAAAACAAGCGGTAAATTTTTAATAAACTAAACGATAAATAAGGATAACATGTATAAAACTTATAGTAAGTAATAAAACCATATTCTAGTGAATTTCATAAGCTATTCAAAATAGTGTAGATTCATCAAGATAAGTTTTTCAAAAATAAGCATTTTAGTAGGTGCCCGTAATTAGGCTATTTCTTAAAAACCTCCCCGGACAATCGGCGGTTGGTTTTCTAAGTGGCTCGGACGCTAGACAGGTTAATTACAAAGGTTGAAAGTTGAAAAAAAAACGCAAAAATGCTCACAAACTACAAATATTTGCACACAAACTATTTGAACATTGATCTAAACATGGTTTTTGATTCTTATTTGAAATTTTTATGATCAAACTTGGAAGCATGATTGTTTGAAAGAACAAATCTTCTAAAACATCATGGCTTCCACATACTGACACCCTGATTTAAATGAAGTACAAACCTCCGACACTCCGCTGATACATTCCGGCCTGGTAATGTTGGTTGATCTCAATAGAAGACGGTCGCGCTTGCATTGAATTCTGCGGAGATATGGGCCCGACGTGGCCGTACGTTGGGCCGCCTCTGATGCCGTGCGAGGCTACACTGGTGCCATAGTGTGACATGCCGTCCACAAGACTCACTCCTTAAAAATAATGTTACCGATTTTTAAAATTACACATGGTAAGATAATTATTTCAAAAAACAAACATAAGTTGTATAGGAATGATATTTGCAATGAGGTGTTAAATGGACAAGGTAATTTATTGAGGTTATCATGTTACGATGAGTCATTTAAATTATGCAAAAAGCACAGCTTAGCATTAATATTCTTGATATTGCTAATATTAACAGAAAGGTAAGTAATAAGTACAAATAATAAAAGAAAAAGAAAAAGGAAATTATAATGCCAAATCAGTCTTTGTGACTGACTGGTTTGAATAGACCTGCAAGTAAAGGACTTCATCAAGCTCATTTAAAACTTTAATAATTTAAAACTTACTGCAATACTTCGTGAAAGTATTGTTAGACTTTCACTAGCCCCAAGTTAGTATTTGATTGATAGAATAATTATGCAACCAATTTAGCGATGCAACTGCAGATCGAATAGCACCAGGTGAAGCTACCACCCCTGTTTCTTTTAATGCTGTATGAAACCCTCCCCGGATAATATTTAAAGAGGTTTGTTTCGGTTCACCACACGTTGAAAAGAGAAACTATTTAATTAACTGGACCATATATCTGCGACTTTGTGATGCTACAGCAGTTTTCTCAGTCCAATAAACAAGGTTGATTCCTCAATGTGGTCAGCTGGTCAGGAACCAACTAGATTGTTGATGTTTTGCTGAATCTTTTTGCACCTACACATTGGTCAGAGGTTAACTTTGTGCCTGAGTAGATTAGCTTATCAGATGATGTAGAGAGGAGGGTGAGGTCATGGACCTCGCGACATGAAGCTACCAAAAAGGGAGTTACAACTCTGCGTGAACATTCAATTAAAGTATCAGAGGGATACATTTCAGCCAGTCAATGATTAAACAAGGATTCACTGGTTTTATATTTTTTATTTGAATAACTTTTAAGACCTCCTTCACCGACGGGTAGGACGAACGAGCTGAGATCAGCTATTTAGCTAATATTCTCAGTTACTCATTCAAACATTCATTCATTCGTTACTCAGTGATTCTCATTCTCATTCGTTAGTCAGTCAGTCATAGTCATTCTCTGTCTAGATTCAAAAATATTATCAAGTGATTCTTGAACTGGTTTACACTCATAGCTTCCACAACTTCCTGTGGTAGCCGATTCCAATTATCCACAACTCTATTGGACATAAAGATTAGTGGAAAAATGATTTAGATAATTTCATTGAATGACTGCGAAGTTGGGTGTTTTGGTAAAACATGCCTGAATATCTTCAGCAGATGGCTTCGGCCGGTCAAAACACTTTCTTATTCCATCTTGGAACTATTAGGAGATATGGTCCCGCTTTCTGGTTTAAAGGCTGCAGTACCCAATGTACTATTTAGGTGGATGGAAATAGTCATGACAGCCTATAATTTTAAGGGGCGACTGAAAGCATTGTAAAAATCGGTTGTGCTGTTTTTGATGCTAGTAGATTTATATCTAGGAACGGCCCATCTCTGCAAAATTATTCAATTCCCTCGAGATCTCATGTGCAATACTGGAAAATTTCTTGTTCTGGAGAGACAGTCTGCGATCCACCATATACTGGGCCATATAGAAATATGGCCCAGTATATATTTCACTACCAGAATTAAATTTCCAGTGTCTATTATGTTAAATATTCTTCTCGAAAGCACTTAGCTCTCACTTGCAGACTTTGTCTCTCCCTCTAGTTTTAGATAAGATAGAGCTGTTCTGTTGTCGCTATGAAGCAAAAATAATGCCAATTGACAAATCTGAGATTAAATCCACCTCAGCTGCCGGCTGACATAAGACTACAGTGGATTAAAGGACGGATAAGGTTAAGTAGACACGAAACTGAAGGTAGCTATCAAATAAGTTTCGGGCACCATAATACTGCTCTTAAAACATATGAAAAAGCATAAGCAAATGTATTGAAAAAGGTACATATATAAACTAGTTACATTACAGACTAAATACAACATAATATTAATATATTGTTTACAATTTTAACCGCGAATGCAACTAAAATATTTTTTAATTATAAAATACTGTAAATTCCCAACATAAATCAACTAATTTCAAAACCAAATTTGGAGAAGTGAAGTGAGTTAGATGTGACAAAATGGAGTTTTGGAAAATATTTTTGTTTCATCTCTTTTTATTATATTCTTCTAGGAGATGTATCTCTTTGAATACATAGGTGGTGTAGATTAATTCAAGAACAAAATTAATATTACCAGTAAGTAGCTAATTGAGGGTCTTTACTTAAATGGGTCACATACCAGTCCTATCGTAGTTGTTAGGAGTGACAGGCGTAGGTGTGGAGTTGACGACAGGTTGGCCTTGGGAGGCGCTTGTCGGCATGATGTGTTCCCCGCGAGTAATGGCATTCTGCTTTTGACGTTCACGCGTATTGTGTGGCTGGCGGACCTTGCGACCGGAACGCTACGATCAAGAATTTACATTGCATAATTAAATTACTATAGGTGGACTGCGGTTAAAATATTAAATTATATCAGAAAATTGAACAATTCACAAACCGTTAGCAAAAATATGCAAGTTATCAAGAATCCTACTAAATATATTTAAAAAATATGCAACTATATTAATAATATAACACGTGCAAAGGCAGAGGTGTAATTTAATAATGTCTTTCAATTTCTTCTTGGATTATTTTCTATTAGATAATATTCACAAAATTGTAAAAGGATTGCTTGCCTTTTTCTTGTTGATGCATTTCAATATCGAAAAGTATTTTCCCATATACTGTACATTATTTTAATATCAGTAATATATTTTGTTATAAAATAGGTCAGATGTAAGGCTTCCGCCATTTATAAGATTGTATTTTTTTCCGATAGGTAGAGAACTACAATTCCAATTTTTCTACTTTTAATTTAAAGAACGCCATCTAGCGGCAGTATACTTTTTAGTGATCCGTTCATTTAAGCTTAACATAGCATTGTCTCTTTTTTTTATAGCATTGGTTTTATTATATACAATAGGCAAAATTATTAGTTCCTATGGCAATGTTCTTAATTAAAACGCCAATTATGAACATATTTTGCATTATGTTTTCATCATAATAAATAAATTATAACCTGATTTTGATGAGCGTTTTGAACATTGTTGCCTTGATAGCCACCTGAATCCGTGGATGATCTGGGACCTCTGACCTGTGTAAAATAAGAACATTAGAAATATAATAGCGAACGTACGCTATAACAATTGGAGATGTGGATACATTGCAGAATTCCGAAAACAGAGCATAATATTACTCTGTACTCTTAAGTTACATAAATCTTATAGCTTCTATTCCGCTGTATTACCCATTTCTTCTGGGCCTGCAGGTTACATTCAGTAAATTATATATCTTGAATCGTTTCCATGTTGGCATTCGGATTCAAACACGAACTTATACTAATCCACAATCCCGAATAAGGCCTCAATCGTCTAAGCTAATTTGCTGGTGACGGTGCCAAGGTAGACGGTGGTGAAAAAGCGTTAAAAAATGTATGCCTGCAGGGTTTATTGATCGAACGCCTTAACCACCACAATCTCGTGGACTCACGATAGCGGGAAAACAAAATTGATCTAACATATAGCGAGACTTTAGAACGTTAGGCTGAAAATAGAAAAAATGACACGTGGAGTATTTTACCGGCAACCAACGGTGTTACTGCGGTTTATTTTGACAATTTAATAGTGTGTCAAACATAAAAAATGATATAGGTAAATTTACATTCACCTTTTTTCCGCGATCGTGCTGTATTCGCTCGGTGTCCTGAAGCATTTCCCTCCGCCACAATTCAAAGAAGTAATTGGGATCAGTGTAAAAGCGGAGAGCGTCCCGACCGTCGTCACGGAACGCATTCAGCCGGTCAAGGGGTGGCGGAGGATCGCAGCGAGATCGCTCATCAGCCAAGGCGGCCGGCCTCGTGTTCGACACAAACAACTGCTGGGAGAAAGCACGCGACGAGCGAAACGGCTTACGTAATTGGATCTCCTGCAGGGACACTGAAAGAGTGATGAAACATATAAATAACAATATTGGTAAACTTTTGTGGTGGTTTGACATTATTGAAAATGGTAATGGTTTACCACAATCACAATCACTTCCTTTTACTCATAGCCGAGAGTTGATCCCAAGATTCAAGAATTCACAGTAAGTGAGAAATATTGAACCTTTAGAACTTTTAACAAACCTTTTACAGAAATAAATTACCCAATAAAAGAAGCCTAGCTTATAATTAATAAACAATCGTTAATCAGTGCTCAGTTAGCCGTTGTGGGAATCAGATGGGACCTCTGATGATTACCCAATGGTGGGATCTATTTAAATATCCACCGTGGAGCCTAATTATTGTGGAGAGCAGTTTTTTGTATATTAAATAAGTCACTAAAATATAAAAATTAATTTAATTCTAAGTCTTTTTTTTTGACTTTATAAAATACTAGCTGTTCAACCCCGGGCCTCTAACCCCCAGGTTGGCAGCTAGGCACTGCAGGCGGCTTTGACAGCGCCTCTTGCCTTAGTGTCTGAAGTATGAGTCCCTAGTTGCATCTTTAGGCCCAAATGGCCTAAAGATGTTATTATAATAACATATAATAACATTAACATATTAAATTATAACATATTACAATGTTTAAGGTTGCATTTAAATACTATAATATTGGAAGAAATAGCAAAATTATTTAATTTAACAAACATGTTATGAGGATGCTTTATTAAAGATTTACAGTAGAATGGGTATATGCAGTAAAACAGTTAATTGTACCTGCCAATCACTGAAGCTAGCTCCTATAGTATTAACAATAATAATCATAACACAAGCCATACAAAATATTATGATAATTTATTACTTGCATAAACCAAACCCACTTCCCTCACTACTCTACCACAACCATCAAAGTAACACTAAAAAAATTCCTTTTTCTCGAGCTATTTTTGATATGTGCAGTTTGATATGACCGATGCGTTCAACTAACCCAACCTACCAATATTACTTCAGTTAAATTAAATGTGACATACCTTCTTCTACTCCAGAGTCGAGCTGCGTAACGCTAACGGCCAGCCGGTCGATGCGAGCTTGCAGGACGTTGGCGCGATCTGCGAGTCCGCCTGCTTCCTTGGCCAACTCGCCAAACATGTCCTCTGCGTGTCTTGATAATGACGACAGTTGCCTGCGAACATGCATGAAATGTGTGAAACAGTGACATAACTTCTATGGTATCTTAATTTTGCTAACATTTAAGGAGGGCCTATTTTAAATAAAATAAAGTCTTTTCCTTAATTGTTTTTAACACAACCATTTTTGAACAATTACTCATAATAAAATATATTTTACAAATTTGTTAAATTCATTTGGACTGAAAGAAAGTTAAATTGAGAGTAAAATTTTATGAAACCTCAAATGAGATATTAGAAAGCTTTTATTGAAAGAACCGGTTCAATGCCCGGTGGATCAATATGACTAGTCAGCCTAAGGCTGAATTTTGCCTGCTCCCACTTTCAAATAGTTGTCAATATGGTGCTATGTCCTCAAACAAAATATAAAAAGAAAAACTAACCTAACAGTATTGGCCAGTGTTCCATTAGTGACAGCCTCCAGTTCTGAAGGCACGGAGAGGCGTTCGGGCACAGTGCCCCGGGACACCATCACCGGTTCCACACATCTCTTGGGTAGCGGCATTCTGGACACTCCAAGAACAAAGCCTGCAAACTGTCTCTGTTCTTTTGAGGGGAGGCGGCAAACGGCCGCCCGATGATCACGTCATTCCGAGCATTTCATTCAATCTGCAAAGAAGAGAAATAAAAGTAAGCACTACAAAATATCAGACATGTTACAATGTACGAATATACAGAAGACAAAATAAATGCATCAACAATATTGCAAAACAGCATTTAACTGTATAAGAATAAACCTTAATATTTTATAAACACATTAACAACCGTTTGGCAGATTGAATGAAATGTTTACATTCTTCAATCAGCCAGGTTCCACGATTCAGCCTTTTACAAAGCGCCGACTCACCATCCACCTGGTTGTCAAATTTAGTTCCCCTTTCTAGCTCTTGTTGCGTGCGCTGTGGTAGACTGATTGTCCAGAGTTATTTTTAACAATGTGATCACCCTACTATAAATTTACAATAAGGTTGAAATTATCGCATTTTGTAATCGGCTTAAACATAGCCGGACATAATTCACCTTATTACAAAATGCAAAATGTCGCCATTTTGTAATCCGCCTAGGTGCTTCTTAAAAATCCTAATTATACAGGGGCTGTCCCAAGACCAATCCCGCAGACTACAGGGGGTGTTTATGTTCCCTATTAAGAGTAAGAAATTATGTAAGAAATGCGAAAAATTTTCATCACCAAATTTATTACTTTTTGAACAAAATTTGTGTAAATCGATCTTATCAATCGATAAATCAATATTATCTGTCTACCAATAGAATCCCTCTTACAACCCCAGAGAAGGGGTAAGGAGTAACCCCTTCTTTCTTAGACCCTCCTCTGTTTGACCAGTGACATCTGACAGTGATCGTGAACAACGCGGCAGGTCATTAACCTCGATCTTGACTGACCACGGCCCAGTAACTCAGTGACATAGTTATCGGAGGGAGGAGCCATTGAAAAATAGCTGTTTTACACGATTTAGAATAGAAACTTTAACATTGTATTTCTTTGAAAGTATTATGAATTTTGACAGTTTCTTAACAAATAACACTAGAAATCGAAGGACCAATTCGCTGTTTTTTTAATGGGAATAGTCTTAGGACATCTGTATAATTGGCCTGCTACATATAAGTATCTTAATCTATTTATACAATAGACAGATTTTATATACAATAGACAATTCACAGATTTTGCAATAATAATTTTACACAGTAGATTATTTGACGTTTTCTGATTGATCCATCATCTTTGCTTCACATTTTAGCAACAATGTTCGGATCCCTATAAACTATTATTATTGAAGAATATATTTTAGAGTGAGAGATGCTAGTTAATCTAATAAATTTCTGAGAAGAACACGAATTAGTGGCTATGATTTCTATAAAATACTGTTATTATTTTTTTTTTTAAGTGAATGTCAATACCATATTTATAATCAGTCAATTGAAAAATTGAAATCATACAGAAAAAACACAACGCACCAGGAATTGAACCTCGGATCTCATGTCTATCACGGAATAACGTAACGCCGTTTAATGTGTAAAAAAAGGCAATAAGTAGTCGAATGTAAGACTTACAGTAGCTTTCATATTTTGTGGAAAAAAATGTTTATCTGCTAGATAATTCTCTAGTTACGTGATACGGCGTAGGTACGGAACCCTCGGCGCATGAAATACGTTTATGACTGACAACTTTATTTGTGAATAAATTCATTTAAAATCGCCAAAATCTCTTTAAAACATTTTCGAATCCAATCTAACTCGAATTAAGACTGTGACTTCAGATTGAACTTTGTTTATAGCATAATTATTTTTATATGTTTTCCGGTCGAACGCATCCATGCAGTTCTACCGTCTACCGTCTACCGTCTGGTCAGTGTAGTGTATCCCACGCGTAAAACCCTATATCTGACCTAGATTAGACTTTATTTGTCGATTGTGCATTTATGACCCCGCGAATGTCGTCAGCGCAATCGAATGTCGCCCGGTGACGACCGGGAAGTAGGCGTTATTGGCTATGTCCGGATTGAGAGTCCGACTGCCGCGCCCTCGTTGGTATAATCGGAGACATTTATGAGTATACAGTTATTATTAAAAACCTCTATAACTTCGAAACACAGAAAAAAAAACACTGGAAATACCACGGGCGGGGCTTACGATTCCGCAACCCAATAAGGTAGTAAGACCACGCCCTAGTATAATAAAGTTTTATCTAACTAATATAGTAATAAAATAATAATGTTCGCGGCTTTCGTTCGTTTTTATTGCGTGATCCTAGCCTAGCCCAAGGGCGGCGAAAGTTGATATATAAGATGAAAGTTGAGATAAAAAATAAAATACATAGTATCTGCTTGTCACCTTTCAAAAACACATGTTTCATAAAAAAACACACATATGGTCTTCAGGGCCCAGGACTGCTTTAAAGAAAAACAGATGTACTATAAAAAAAAAATACTATAGAAGTTTTTCAAGTATTTACTATAGCAAATCAATCCGTCCAAAAGTGCGTTAAACGTAAAATGTGCTGTGAAAACGTGCGTAAAAATAATCATAATATGATCGATATTTACGATTTTATTTTATTTTATTTTTTTTAAATAATTGCTATGATCTAGGTCATATACAATTATTTTGGGCCCTACTCAACTAGGCCAAATATGTCTGTACTAGAGTCAGGGGAGATGGTGGTAATGAAGCGTTAAAAATGGCATGAGCATGTGCGGAATCGAACCTGCGATCTTTGGGCCAATAGCCAAACGCCTTAATCACTAAACTACCACGATCTCAGAACATTTAAAATAATACTTGAAAAATATTTTTTTCCATAACTCTAATATGTATTTATTCTGCACAATATGATAATAAATGTCTAAATATTAAGTAAACCATAATAATGACATTTTATTTTCGCGAAAAGTTTTAGTATTATGGGAAGTTTTGAGTTTTCGGGTAAATTTAGATCTTACTTTAAAAAACGTCTGTAATTTGTACTTTTTCGAACTGGAATTGACAACTGAACGCCATATTGAAAAGCATTGACTCACATGAATCACCAAACTAAGGCTTAAACTGATACGACAGACTTATCTTTGCATGCAGACGTCTGTACAATATCTATGAAGTAACTCATACTAACGACTCACTGTCGCCGTTAGGCGAGTCACTATGCGAGTCACGCCTCATACGACTTTGGATGAAGTAGTGGGTAGGTGCCAACAATCTTTTAAAACATATAGATACAAGCAGAGGGTGAAAAACGCACCACGCCCAAGTACGCCACTCTGCGTCGAGTACACTCCTCGCATATGTCATAGTGATAAGCCTCTATCCAACATGGCGGAGTGTTGCGGCGCGCAGAACGGCGGGGGGAATCTACCGGTGTCGGGTTTTCACAAGGACGATTTATATGTTTATATTTTAAAAGCCTGTTGGTAGCAACAGCAAAAACAAAGCTTCCTCTTCTAAATCCATGTTTGCACTGTCTCCTGCACGGCGATCGCCCCCTGGTCGCAAATTTCGAAGACAGCATGACGTTGAAACGGGCGTCAGATGTTGACATGTTGACATTCGCCCCTAGCTGGAAAGACCCATCAAATCCGACTAAACCTCGATGGAGTCGGTCGTCGCAGCCGGTGAGCCGTCTCCAGGTGACATAGCGATGTTTTTATGAACCGCCTAAGAACTAGCTCAGCGAGACGACATAAACAAACGCCGTGGTCTAATTGCTGCGCATGTCAAGTTTCCGGCTCCGGCAGGCGAACGCGATAATTGCAATTCCATCGGCCGTAACATTCAGCAAAGAAACTCATCATTTTAGCAGGGGAGGATCTGTGCCGAGACTCTGATTGGGGACGATAATTTTAACGTTGTTAAAAAACCCGTCAAGTGTAAGCTGAGTTCACGGGATGAAGGTACACTGACGAATAATAAAAAAAAAAATAATCTTATATTACTATAATAACTGTATGCATAAAATAACTGTATGCACAAGTTGGGTACCATTTTAAGACATTCTCATAGTTATCTAGTTTTGGTGTCATTGGTGATTTTTTTTCCCTTGTTTTACTACCTTTTACATATAATGTAATCATTTAAGTATTATCAATCGCTTTAAGTATCGCTGAATTAACATAAATATGACTCGTTAAAAACCTAGATTAGATGTTTTCCCCGTCAGCAGCGAGTATAGCGCCACCCCGTGCGCGGTGAGTCCCAACGAAACGTCACGGGAAGACGGGAAGACGGGTCACAGTAATATTACAATTACTAATTGAAGCGAAACTTATTTCCGCACGATAGAGTGACGCCGCACTTGGCGCCTTCGAGCTAGAGTGGGGCACTGCGAAGGTATCGTTACGTCTTCAAGTGGTGTACCCAAATCAATGGAATTTTTATTTAAGGCATTGAAAATAGCGTATTTTCATATGTACTTAATACTAACAATGAAATCCTTAGAAGTAGTCGATACCTATTCACACAACCACTAAGGATACCTATTCTAGATACATTTTAATAAATCTACTGACCGTGCGTAGAATTATAATTATTTATGTGAAATATATTATACGATGTATGTATATGTACTGGATAGAATACAATAAAGAAACATTATGTATGATATCTCATTATTTCTTGAATAATTAATCGATGAATGGAAGCCATAAATTATTTTTTTTTTAAATATTGTCTAACTTTCACTATCTTTTACGGAGGAAGCGAATTAAAAAAAAATCGGTCTCAAATAATAGAAATGTCTTTCATCATATATCGTATAAATACGAACGTCAAGCCCTCATAGTTCGATATACAATTTGGTCTAAGGATAACTCAGCGGCCTTTTAAAGGTTATTTTTAAGTCTGTTTTTGAGCCTTTTCCAATTTCATTGTGGTGGTGCCGCCCCAGGTTAATATGCCATAATTAAAAAGGTAATAACAAAGTATGGTATATTTGCATTAGCATTTTGCGTTCTGAAATATTTTTAGCAGCAATATATATATCAGTTTGTTTTGTACAATCCGGTCAATATTTTTGTCTGTAATACAAGATATTTAATTTAACTTTAACGTTTTCGATAGGACAGGGATAGTTAACATTGATCTATAACAGCAGCAGTTATGTATTTGAATGACAAAATATTCATTAGGTATTCCTGCAGAAATTTTACTAAAACATCTAAAGTTTGTTTTCGAGATATTAAGCCAGAAGATTAGCACTAAGCCATTTTTTTAGCTAGACGTAATACTTCATCTGCCTTATAGTTACTTAATAATAGTACCTCGTTTTTGTTTTTCTAATAAAGGGGCCGTTCCCGCTCAGAGCCTTCATACAAACCACGCTGTACCTAAATTAACAACGTTGACGTTAAAATTTAGGTAACGAATAACAAGCGTTTGAAGTAATTTTTTGTAACAAAATAGTAGTGCCGTTACTCAATAGGTTCGGATATTGTAAGTAGTGTTTGCTCGATTACGTAACTATTTGTAAGCATCATTAATTACACAAAGCAGATTTCTTCAATGGCGGAATTGTGTCAAGCGTTTGACATTTGCATCTAATGTCATAATTTATGTAGCCGTTAAATAATTTGCGCACGACTCGACACTCGAAAACGGACAATTCCCTTCTTTTTTTTTCTGCATCGAAAGCATTTTGTTTTTTATTATCTTTATGAAATTTACTTCTGTTGGAGAGTTTTCTTAAAATATCAGCTGTTAAAAAAATACACTCGAAAAATTGCCTAAATTCCGTCAGAAATTACCTTTTAAATGCTTAATAACTTTGAAGGGGATATCTTTTCTAATATCTATTTTTGTTGATTGGAAGATAAATTAATTCGTAGCAGTCAAATGTAAGTTTAAGTCAAGCTCCGCAAAGCGTAGGGAGTGCGGTCGTCCCGCGGGGTTATTCCCAGTGCTAATCGAGTACTGACTACCCTCCAGTCACGATTCTGCACTTCTTTTTCTACTTACACGAACACTTTAACGTTACAGCAAACACAAAGTACCGTGTCTATAGGGTTCCGAAAAAAAAGAAACGTTTTAAAGTATATAAAATTGTGCCCAAATTCGACAAGAATGTTGAACTAGCTGAAGTTCTAGAGTATTCAAACGCCCAGCGCGCCGAACCAAATAAACAAGTAATAAAACTTGGAGTGGAATAATGCTATCATTTAACAATCTTGAATTGTGCAATTTGGATTTTGTTCATATCTTTTTATTATGTTAAATGTCTAAAACGGTTTCGTCAATTAGGTAAACGAATGAAATACTCCAAGCACGTAGAAAAAAAGATCGTAAGAACGAGAGATCTCTTCCGCCAAAAAGAAAGGTCCCCGGAGTCCAGCGACGACATAGGACGAGGGTGGCTGTCGCTATCAAAAAAACATCAGGGACCGATGGACGCTTCAGCAAACACCGCTGCCTTCAAGAAAATTGAGTAAAAACAACCAACATTGAGAAGAGTTGCCCAAAGCAGGCAGTTCAAAAGTCCCCGACAAGGAAGAATTCTTCGTAAGTCAGCAAAACTTCACCCAATAATAAAAGGGTGATAAGTATGACAAGTCAAGTTGACATTAAGGAAAATCCCTTTAAAATTTTGTCAAAAAACCGATTCGCGACGGATAGCGTTCAACGCTGGCAAAAGCTAGGGCGCTTTTTAGAACCCCCCTCCCCCCCCCAGGGGGTAAAGACTGAACCGTTGGAAATAAATATCTAGATTCTTCTAAAGAAAGGGTAACTAGAGGATACCTACATCTCACAAATAGAAGATGTTATTTCCCATAAAGAAAAGATGTTAAAGGTGTATGAAATGGTATGTTACTGAGAAATCTTAATCGGGTAAATTTTGTAACGGAACGAATCTACAAGTAAATAGTCTAAAAACATAGTAGAAGCTAAAGTGGTCACTGATAGTTTTCATCCTGAGATTACCATTATGACTATCCGCTCAAGTTTAGGAGAATAGTCCCTATCAATGTGTGCTTTGGTGTGCTGGTCTTCATCGACTTGACAGAATATCTCAAATCTAAATTATAATCAAATAAATTGTACCCCCTAGAGCATCTCGAAATTGAGCATAGCTGCATACCTGGAGTTTTCAAAAATAGCACGTTAGACGCGTAAGTGGCCCGAAGGGTCTAATGATGAGATACGAGGAGAGTATCATAAGCACGAGTCATCACGCGCCTTAACTCTAACCCGAGGCGAAGCCCGGGGTTAAACACCACAATTGTATCTGAATCAAAGATCGGGTATCGGATGGACCGGATGCCAAATAACGGATAAAACCGGACAGAGTGTATTATTTATTCGTTCAAGGCGTTTATGGAATGAGTAAATATTCAGTCGGTCTACCTTGACACGAATGACACAATTCCGACGATGGTACGACATATTAAGACGTGTATTTTAAGTAGGTACTGACCCACAAAGTGCGGTCATCGCCTTAAGTGATCACGAATGGCTTACGACGATTTAATTTAATCGAACGGTGCACGTTTCTCGTATGCTCGAGTAGATTGGCGATCAATTGCAAAGACGTAACTATTTATTTTGAAATTTGCAATAAACAATTTTGAATCAACGTATTACGCGTAATTTTTAGAAAAAAAACCCCGGTTAGTATATATATTTTTATTATTTTTCATTAAATTAATTTTCAAATTAACACGACTAGCAGGTTACGATAAAAAAATATCTAACGCCAGTGTTACATTCAAAAGCGATACCTGAATAGTTAAGCGAACTGTTGATAGTGTTTACAATTTGTACCGAATTGACTTTTCTATATTTTTTTATTTTACGGTTATTTATCGAGAAAATTTGTGCACAACGCGCTCTTCTTACATACAAAAATAAATATCCTGGAATTTTTAGTTTACGATATTTATCTAGCGATTTAACGAGACCAATAATTAATTTGAAATCTTTATATTGGTGATTGTTAAGAAAATTAACATGCTGCCGACAACTTGATTAATTTATTGTGTTATTCCAATGATATGTTTACCTTTACATTGAGAGTGACGGCGACCAAGTCACGTTTTATTTATTTTTGGGAAGGGAGGGATAGTGCCCCCTCTCTGGATACGCACTTGATAGGCATATGCTAGTCTGGATTTTTCTATAGGCCATTTCAAGACCTACAATTCATTTGGTAAGCGCTCTAAAAGCAACTTTTTACAAAACTTTATTATCAGGTTTCTCTAGTATTTTTAAATTTAATATCAACTCAGCAAGGTGAGTTTTGTCCCGTGTAGCAATCGGTACCCCGTCAGCTTTGGCACCTGTACTAATAATGGCAATCATAATTTTGATGACACGGCGAACCAGTACTACATACAAGCGGATGTCGACCTGACACTCATTGAAAATAAATGGATCCGTGACGTCATCAGACGCCGGAAAAGTAGGGTGAAGGTTGGGGTGGGAGGTGAGGGGTGAAAGCTGACAGGCATGCTTGACCTTTCGCTAACTGCTAACTGAATTTTGGCATTTGGCACGCGTCTCGGTGCCAGAACGGGATGTTTCATTCAACAGAAATTAATGGTGATCGGAATACCCGTATTTTTTCCCTATATAGATAATATCTATGTAGTAAAATCTATTTATTATAATATCGCTCGACCTTCATAATTATTTAGGTTCACGTCGGTATTGAAGTTATCAGGAATATTAAAACATATTATGTCACCAAGTTATAAGGGGGTTATCGACGCACCCATTAACGATTACATAAAAATGAAGATTTGACACAAATGCCGACGAATAAGTAGGTATTGAAGAATATTACGGGATTATACTTACGACTGTACCTACGGAGATAACTACCTGGTTATCCTCAGGAATACTGCAAAATATTTCATTGTACGGAGTCGGAATTGTATCTAGTACATAGCTTAAAATAAAGTCGTCAATAAACGTATTTTCGTTTTTTGGTAACCAGTGGATGGATATCAAGGGCGGATTCAAAGAGGGGACTCTGGAGGAAATTCCCCCTCAGCCCCCCACCGCCAAGAAAAAAAAAAATATGAGGCGCGAATTATTGAATCTCAATCTTACAGAAAAAATATCATTGGAATAACACCATTGGATAATATCATTGGATGTAGAAAGGGTTTTGGAGAGATTTGCGAGATCCAAGTGGATCTAATAATATAAACATTTAAAAATAATTATTGGTCTCAAACATGATTTTGTTTGCAGTTTATAAACGTGACAATACATCGTTTCTGAATCGTGTAATTGTTTTTAACTCGCCCTTAACATAATAAAATCGTTCTATTAAAATGATGTTTATAATAAGTGTACTGGTGCGAAACACTATTTGAAGCTATTTTTACTGGGGTCTAAAAAACACTCAAAAGTAGTTTTAAAGTGTGT
Source organism: Neomicropteryx cornuta (assembly GCA_020383195.1). NCBI lineage: Eukaryota > Metazoa > Arthropoda > Insecta > Lepidoptera > Micropterigidae > Neomicropteryx > Neomicropteryx cornuta. The sequence continues at coordinate 3,089,870 of JAHKQU010000030.1, forward strand.
TTTAGGCCTCATTTTTTTTTAATTTTTCGGGAGAATTCCCCCGAACCCCCGTCCCCCAAACTCCATACCCATATGCCCTCCCGAAAACTTCTGGATCCGCCTTTGATGGATATACGAAATGGAAATAAAATGAGATTTTTACAATTTCATTCGAGGTCAGTTCGAGGTTTAGGTCTTTGTCTTAAAGCTGGAATTTAATTAAGCCACATTTATGCTTTTACCAAGCGAAGAATGTGTTTCCGGTGGAGGGATCTATTTGGAAAAATATATTCCACCCGAAGCCGACACGGGCAATTTAAGACATTCACTTTTAATGATCATTATGAATTTTAGTATGAGTGTATGTAATTAATGAATTTCACGTGTAGTACATTTTGAAAAGGCGAATATTAACATTACCGCGTCTTTTCTCTATTCTGAATATTAATTCTAGTTCCAGAGTTGGCGTGGGGCGTTCTTTCTAGTAAAATACATCAAAATTAGACTATTAATATAACAATTCTGGTGTAGTTAGAAAGTAGTGGGTTGTCAGGTGAAACGTTAAGTAATAAATGTTCCATAGCAGACTGCCCGAAATCTGCATTGAAAGCATGAAAACCATCAAGGTTCCCCCATCTCCAGGCTCATGGGGCCATGATGTGCCTACCCTCCTGTTCAAAAGCGTTTGATAAAGAAAATAATTTAAAAAAGTATCGCGCGAACTTACTAATTAATTAATTATGCGTGTTCTCGCGTCGCACGTGGAGTTTCATTCCAATTAATAGGAAATATTTGGAACGTTTCCGAAACAGAGTAACGGTAATAAATGCCGTTACTAAATTTATCTGTTTCGGAAACAGTCGATTATACGAATTATCGATCGCAAAACGCGCGCCGCGTGAATCATGAATCACGCTGAATGGCTTCCATTATGCTGCTCGCTTATCGAACTCGTGTTAGGATCCATCCAGCGATCGTTAGAGTTCTTTGATCAGTTTTCCGTCCGGCATTAGCCAATAATCGATCAGCCCTCCGCCCAAGAACTTTAGTTCGTCCTGTCGAGATGTGCCTTTCGATGCCCGGGTAGTGTAGTGATAGCACTAGGATGCAATACCCGCATCGTAGAAACGCGCGCTGCTTTATGAGGAGGATCGGAAAGCCTGCTCGCGCCCAGAGACGCCTTCGCCGCGCACGGATGCTCTTGCTCTACTCTACTCTACTCATCTTACGCTATGCTATCATCATCTTCATCTTCATCTCGATCCACGTCCATCTAACGGAGCGGCGCGACTGTAATTTAAACTATAGCGCTCCATTTGTTCGAGAAGCGTAGTATCATTTCTGATTTATTCACAAAATAATACCTTTCTTACTTTTTTTTATTATTAAGGAATATCTAAGTATATAATCATCGAAATCATCAATCGAGCGAATGACTAATTTTTCAAATTATAAGTTCCTTAGTATGCTGAAAAAATACACAAAGTAAATGAATAATTTTCAGAAAAAAAAATCCTAGCATATCGGTAAAAATATACTATATTTCATAAAAGCACTTTTGATTTTTTAAACTATCGTAAGCCAACTACAGTAATATACCGAGTGAGTGTTGCATAAAAAGATTGTTGGTTGCATATGCATACGATGGGAAGAATTTATTCCTGGTGTATATAACATTGTTAGTATTACAAAAACGCAGTCATAATTATTATAAGCTCAATTATTTAGGGAATGACAGCAATTAAAAACAAAATAAAGTTATTTCTACTTCAAAAAGAGAATAAATACTAAATTATTCTTTGCTAACCTATTATTACATACATAATGAACTTAAAGAAACTATCCTGAAAACTTTTAAAAATATGGTTACTGTGTAGCGCAACGCATGATTGGTGTTGTTTCTGTTGTTAGCGATATGAAAATTCAATAAACAAAAGTTTTACAACTTCGTGTCCAAAACAACACTTAAAAAGGTGACTAACTTTATCCGGACGTATTTATCATATAGAAAATAAGGAAGAAATATCTACTTATTATAATTAATACATATATTATATGTATGTATGCCGATTCGATACATTATATTTATTGGGTATTAAATAATGATTCAGTTTATTTCTTTCCTAGCTCAAACAGCCAAAGAAATATTTATATGTGTTTTGTATGAAAATAAATGATGCAAAGAAATATAAATTGCATTAAGATCTATGAACAAAGTCAGGCCCATTGTGTAAGGATAGAGATGATATCATCTCTACCCGAAAATTTATTTTAACTACAAAATATCAAAGAAGTCAATATGAACATCGATGATTTTATATTATTAATCTCCGGAGTTCAATTCTAGCCACCCAGCCCTGACTATTCCTACAGTATGCCCTCAACGTGCATCAACGACTTACTAAAGTAATCGAGGAAGCTTCACAATCAACGGCGGAGTAAGTAGATGAAAACCTTGACACAAAGTATGTTTTTTTTTGTGATACGGTTATATTAATTCATAAAAACAAAAATCACTTTGCAATCTTCTGAGCTCAGAAAACCGACTCGAATCTGAAAAATTCAAATAATATGAAGAAATCTGTAATGGAAAGTATCTCTGTCCCTCTTATTTCTAAATAGCTATTGGTCGTTATTTTTTTTTGCACATTGTAATAACAGAGGTCAGGAGACCTCATTTTCATAGAGGAGAGAAAATGTAACAACGCTCGCCCCTCCCTCCCCCGCACCGCACACGGCAGGTGACGGCGGCGGACGGAGCGGGATACTCTTTCTCGTCGGGCGAGACACCATACGAGATAGGTGTTGACAGTAAATATTGCTTAGAGGCACATTTGGTGCAGTGTTAGTTTTAAGTTAATAGTATTAAATGTTCTGTCTTACAATCGGTGTTTCGCTTCACCCTTGGTAAATTCTTGTCCAAATTATGACTTAACAACAGTTTGCATTGAGCGGGCCTGCTCCAAATGGCCGATAACTACAATTGGTGACACTCTACTTAAAATAGACTTGGAGATCAAGTCAGGAGACAGGAGAATAGCCGGGAAGGTGTTCAAACCGCCCTTCGGGACAGGGTTTACAATATAGCACACCATACAATTCAGCGATAATATGGTTATGGTACAACAATTTAGAGTCAAGGCCAAGCAGCCAACATGCACCAGCAATCAACTAAACTGAAACCACACGCATTTTAGTATGGTAAGTGCAAGCACTTTTAAGCTTACAGATCAGCGACTAATCCCTGACAAATTTTTTGAAGAAGTCAAATATTAGGCAGTGAGACAGATAAATTGAAACATTAAGTATTTATGACCAGTCATTAATTCTATTTCCATTATTTGTGGTCCTACTTAACTAGGTAAAATTGCCCTTTTAATTAATGAAGATGGCCATGATTATGTGCAAGTTTAGACTCACAAAATATGGGTCAGGATTCCTTAATCGCAAGACCATTACAATCTTACAAGATAAAATTCATCACACCATATCACCTTTTCCCATATTTTATACAATCACAATAAACGTTTATGTAATTCAGATATATGACCAATAACATGCCTACACTATAATGTTATGTTATCACTAGATTATTTTTCTGATTTTATACTTTTACCTGTTAAAACAGATGGTACAAAAATTAGTATTTTAATTAAGTGTCATGACCTCCTCTGTAAAATCTCCATTTTACCCACTGGTTTAGCACTGTGTATGTCCGGTGACAGCCGGAAGGATCAGTGCCAAATCGCCACCGAAAAAGGCTGCATCTCGCACTGAAACGTCTGGTATTCACTCAGTAAACTCTCTTTATTTTTCTATCATATATATTCAGTTTAAAAATATACATATATATATTAAAAATATATTCATTGTTAATACCTTACCCGTCAGCTTAACTTGTGAAAACTGTAAATGCTGCTAAAATGTTGTAAATGTTGTAGTTTCCTTTAATATAGCAAATAAGCAGTACTAATATAAATCACTAGTAATTGGGTAAGTCCCTAAAGTTTTAAAATATGTAAGCTAAGAGAAACTTTATTGGTTTTTAGAATATGGAGAATTTCGGGTCTCTTTTAAAAAAAAAAAAGAAATAGTTAACGGTATAGAAGCATTGTAAGCGGGCTACAGCGGATACGACAAAATAATGACATTGCCGTCAGTCGAAAACTAAGCTCCGCCCAATGTCAGGCGGTATCTGTATTAGTTGTGTCGGTATATTATCATCAATACCGTTCCGATGTCTGAAAATGGATACACTACACCGTACGTAGATTTGGCTTACACCGAGTCTACCTAATTCAATGGTCTGTGATCAAAACCATACAAGTAAAAATTACTTTTGTAAATAACTTTGTCTATTTTATTACTTTAGTATTTTTTTTTCATAAATGTTTTACCTTATTTCTGAACATTTATTAATCGAGTGGTTTTGTTCTGTTGCTCCTCAAATCCACTAGAAGAAGTAACTAAACAGCTTAAGCATCACGCAGTCTTTCCTCTTCACTCTTTTTTTAAAACAAACTTGACCACTATTTAGTGTTTTCTATGCAATTGCAAAGAGTCTTTACACACTCGCGAGAGAGAGAGAGTAATTTCGCTCGAGACTTTAATACGCCTTTCAAAACTTATTATTCTATAACCTACGCTCATTTTATGGTTAGTGCTGCCGGATGCAAATAAATGACTAAATGACTTAATTATAGCCATAATTTCAAAATAGCCATCATTAAAAAAGCCTAATTGCAAGATGGATTTGTAATATTTTGAAAACAATGCAGCCTTCCAAAATATAATATTCGCTCGATGCACGATACTGTTATGACACTGCATTTGTAAATATTTGTCCAGAAATTGTTCTCTTCACACGCTACTGTAAAATCATAACAAATATACTTTTCACTGACTACTATATTTTTCACTGACTTTTTATTTGGCACTAACTTCATCACAATAACTACTTAAATGACATTGTTTGCAATGTTATCTCAAAATTTAAATAGTACGATTAAACCACAACTATGAATAATCAGTCAAAGTAGCAACGACTGCGGGAGATAAGTAATCGTGTACCTACGTTCTAGTTTAAGCGACTTGTACTAAAATGGCAAGGCGATAAGATAAAGGTTAGGAAAGAACATTGTAACCCTAGGAAAGTACTAACAGAAAAAAATACGTTTTAAGCTATACTATTAAGAACTGTAATAATAACCCCGAATTTATGGTCATGTTACGCAGCTGGGTAAATATTACCGATATGAAAAACGCCCCACTTGACAATATCTCGACGGCTGTCAAATCTGTCTTGGACATTTTATCTGCTATTTTGAAGTAAAATCCGACTAAAACAGATAGATTTTGGCCAAATGCATGTTAGTTAGTTATTTCTATACGAAGACAAAATGTCAATAAGTCATTCGAGAAAAGATTGATCCAACAAGAACATGCAGATTAGATGCGATCTTACCTCTCACACCGATGTTCTCCCAAAGACGTCCAAACACACAGAATAAACAAAACACCGCACAAAAACAAATCACCACATAATCCTCAATTAAACAAAAAATACAATTCAAAATACCGAGTGAATTCTAAAAACAACGAAAGATCGAGTTGTCAATCTAAATTCGCGCAATGAGAAAACTTTATCATGGCAGCAGCGAGTCAACTAGCGTTGTTCAATGTTTCGCCGTCCTCGCGACTCGGCCACTCGACTGACCGGCGGTTGATCAAAAAGTGATGGGCATCGAGTTGCTTTCATAGCAGTTCGTTGAAAATAACAGGACCATCAGCTCTTGGTGCTAGCTAAGAAACAAGCTGAAAATAATAATTCTGTCGCAAATTTCTCATCATATAAATATGAATTTACATAAAAATATATAACACATCGCAATTCGATACTCTATTGTCACCATCAACTGTAACTACGTCGTTTAGACGATCTATTTGATAAAATCAAATACGTACTTGTTACTATTGTTACCGTTTATACTTCTCAATTCGTTTTACAATCATAATTACCGTAATTATCAATAAGGGGACTCCCTTTAAAAGTGTTTTTTCTTTTAAAAAATTACACATACATTTTTTAAAAATGAACATACATAATGATTTTTGTATAGATAAAATGAATTGCCAACTCGTTAAAATACCGACTTAGTTAATTAATTCCTTTATAACAATATCGATCTAAGTGCTTGTTTCATTTTAAAGCTCACATTTTGGGGTGACGTGATGTATAACATTTTTATCAATGATATAAGTAATAATCAAACTAAATAATTAATAATTAGGGTTAATTAAACTATCTGAAAATAGAATGATGCTCAGATTAAAAAAGGTTTTCACTTTTCGGCGCCAGTTTATTCCATGATGGAACAGGTTTTTCAACCTGCTAGTTTTATAAATAAGTTACTAACGGCCGTTTTCACCAAACCTCACTTAGGGCTAAGAGTCCTTTAAATTGAGATACGTCAAACGCTTGACTAAGAATAACCTTTGCTTAAGAGTTCCTTAGTTAGGGAAGACCTAAGGTGGGATTAGTGAAAACGGCCGTAAAATCCTACTCTCCGAAATGTGAGCAGCTGATCTTTCGCGTTACAATTTACTTAAGCCTGTTTTCGTAATGACCGACGCTACCAAGGGTCCGGTAATTGACAAAGCGACCGGCAATTCACATAAAAAAGTGTAATAATATTGTGTATTCTCCCAAAAGTCAGACCTACGTACAATAAGGACAGTACTGTCCAGTTAGTTCGTAACATCTTTTTTAAAATCATTCCTCATGATCATTAAAACTTTCAGCGCCTGTAATGTCCGTTTAGTTTATAAGCTCAAGGTTAATGTTTTGTTTTATTGATACTTTAGATTGTGAAATCTATAAAAGAAACACACTAATTGAGACGCAAAAAAAAAACAAATTTCTTTACGCCGAAATATGAAATAATAATTAAAAAACAAATAATAGCTCTTCAATTTCAAAATTAATTTTTGCTACAAAATAATAATTATTAATAGGCCTGTATTAATACCAAATCAATTATAGGTATATACATGTTTTTAATGTGATATGAATACTTAAGACTGAATAAAATTATAGGCATTAAATTGTCATTAATTTATAAGTATATAGTTTATAAGTACATAATTATAAAACGTATCGAAGGATGTGTAGCGAGACGCATTATATATTATTAATTATTACTATTATATTACTACGAATAATGTTGTCAATTTTTTGTTTATTGTGTTTTTGTAGTAATTGGTAATTCTACAACTTTTATTTATTAATTAAACAAAAACTACGAACCAATTTAATGGGCAGATGATGCACTCTACCGACATGACATAGCGATTGCCAACTGCATGACCCATACAACAGAACAATCACAGTGAAACAGTCAAGGGACGAAAGATTAGACCCGAGAGACTCTAGCGTGAAAAAGTTTTATTTTTTTAATGTACCAAAGCCCAAACATGTATTTTCAAACTTTTGGTTGTTTGAACTTCAGCTACAAATCAAACAGTTATTTTATAGCCGCTTAAGTAATAGTTTATTTTGAAATCGCGTTTAACGTAACCTCAGTTATATGATTATCGCGTTAACGCCTACTGCTAAACGAAACCATCAACTTACTAGCTACCTAATTAAATAGTCAGTCTGATGGCTGTCCTGAAACTTGGAGAAACGAATAATCACCCGGGTGCTTATAATTTTTTAAACAATTTTTACCACTCCCAATTTAAGGATTATTATATTTATTGGATGAGTTGATATATTTTTGATGTTTTTCGTTGTCGCCCGCTAGTCATAGACAATATTATGCACATTTTCAGTTTTGACATTTTAATTATAAATGTCATTCTGTGGCTGGTGGCTTGGTAGCCCGATCATTTTAAAATACGGTTTTGATATTTATTTGATTTTTTAAATGAATGAATGTAACTCAATCGATATTTATGTGTGCTTCCATATATGTTTGTTAATGTCATTTATTTTTTTACAATGAGTGCAATGGGTGCTTTAACCGAAAAAAGTTGAAACATTGCAAAAATAATGTTGATATTTTCAAATTTAGTGCCCTTACCCAAAAAGTAAAAATAAGGCCAAGAATTTGAACCGTGTATGATATTTTCCCACCCATCGTCAAAGTTGCATCAAGAAGATATCCAAGTATATATTATGCGTTTGGGTGAAATAGCAACTCTGGAACTTGTGAAGCTGTACATGCAGCATGAGTGCCTTTGGGATCCATCCCATAAGTATTACCGAAGTAAAGGCAAACGTACGGAGGCCTACAAAGCGATTGTTGTACAAATGGAGAAAGCGACTAACATTAAACTTGATGCAAATGAGGTGAAGACCAAGTTATGCCATCTTCGTAGCACCTACGCCCAAGAGATAAAAAAGATTATAAACAGATCCACCGATCCCAACAATATTTATAAACCTAATGTGCCGTGGTTTCCAGTAATGGATAATTGTCTTAAGAATTTAAAATGCATTAAGTCTTCGTCAGATGTAAGTCAAAAAAATATTTTTTTTTATTACGCTTCACTTTATATGCCATCAGTTGCCTTTGTACCCTCTGTCAGAAATCTAAAATCAAATAAAGCACAATTTGATTCCCAAAATGTACACTTATGAATAGCAATAACCACATTCTAATTGCTCCCTCAGCCCCACTACATTACTCATCAATATTCTTCATGTTTCTGAAAACAGTTTTAATAATTGAGCTAACCGAGCGATAAAAGGACCACATCCCCAAAGATGACCTTTTTAAGTCAGTTAAATATCGTTACCTCATCTCAGCAATTAGGAAAATTGCCTTGAAAATATTATTTTACGCGGTTAATGTAGGCCACCTTGCCAAATCCCTCCGTCTCCTTGAATATCTAGAGTCGATCCTAAAAATTTTTTTTCAGCATACATCAAAAACCACTCGGACAGCACTAAGCTTCAACATCTGGACATGAAAAAATGAAAACTTGTCAGTAGACCGTACCATTAAGAGTTCTTATACCTATTTAGGATGTTGCAAATCATCCAGTTGTTATTTGTTCTCAGTCTCCTCTGAATCATCCCTCGCAAGCAATTAATTATTACTTAATGCATACTACCACTAATCTTTTTCCTATTTTTAGTGTCCTTTTCACTTTCACAGTGGGCCTGACCTTGATCGGTGATTTAATTGGCAGCTACGCTTTTACCACACACCAAACCTAAATCTAACCAATCGCAGAACTAGAAACAACCTGAAAGTCAGTTTGGAAGTTCTAGTTTAGCTAACCCAAAAAAGAAATTACTCACATTGTGTGAACATCGGGTATAGCATAGGCATATTAGAACATCTGAATTATTTTACAACAGTATTTTTTAAGTATAAAAATTATTATCTTCCTTAAACTTAGCTTGACTAATGTTAGCCATCCTAAGTTAACTCAGCGGGCTTGCCGGTGGCATTATCACTTTGGGCTGTTATATATAAGCTCGACCATTGGTAAGCCTAAGGATATTGATACTAAACTCTCGGTCTGACTATAGTATATAAAAGGTTTTTTAAAAAAATATTTAAGTACTTACGTGTAAATAAAAATCATACACTAAATATTGATTCTGTTTAGATTGTGTTGACTGACAGTTTGTTTTATCTCAAATAAATGTCACTGTCAAATTTAAAATCCTTTAATTACATCACAAATTATATCTCACATTGTTTGTGTTTTACTTATAGGATAATATATTATTGGATAACACGGATACAATGGCAGACTATTGGCCCGATGCTGCAGACGTTCCACTTGACGAAAATAACAGCGAGAGCAACGACGCGAACAACTGTGATCCGCTTAATGACGACTCCGGAGAATTCTCCGATGTGAAACTCTCCGATGTCAAAGTTGAACTTCAACGCGAGAGTCACAAGAACGGCCGCACTAAGCGGAAGCGCTCGTCGTCGCGGCAGAAAGAGCGCAAAAAGTCAAAACACAAGTCGCGAGACGACGAAGTCGCCGATATAGTTGGGCATCTCTCGAATGCTGAGGACGAGTATGACATTTATGGTCGGTACATCGCCGCTCAACTCAGGAAGATTGCTTCGAACAGGGCAATAACTGTGCAGCTGGAGATGCACAGGATATTAAGTGAGGCTAGACTAAATGAAATCACTAAGTTCGAGGAATAAACGGTATTAATGGATAGTGTAATATAGAATTAATTTATTTCCACTCCATTGGATATTTGACAACATTCATGTCCGAGGTCATTTGCTCTAAAATAATGGTGTTTATCGTTAGAAACGTTCCGGGTAGTCGTACATGTGCCTTTTGCTTGTCCCCAATGATTTAACAGAATTTAATGCATCAGATTTCAACTAACCACTATTGAGTTTAAATCATATTTTAGTGACATATTTGTTGCTTAAATACATTTCTGGAAACAGAGGTCATTAGAGTTTCATTAGGTGATTTTTTGCATAGTATTTTGTATTCATAAGAAGCATATATATCACATAATAATAACTTGTAGATTTGCATCGATGAGCATGCACTCTAAGGGCGACTGCACAACAACGGTCTTACAAAACTCACTTAGATTTGTGCTCCATTAATTTTAAAAATTTTGTTGGTACTATCGAAGTCATGCTATTGATATTGTGATCTCGTAATGGGCATATTATGAACTAAAGCTGCTCATTTTTCAGCTAATAAGTTAGCTGAAGAGTGCTCACTCTTCAGCTAATAAGTTAGCTGAAGAGTGAGCAGCTTTAGTTCATAATATGCCCATTACGAGATCACAATATCGTAGAAGATGACTGGATAATGAATGACATCTCTGGCTTTAATCATTGATCTCTGTGATTGATTTCATAGGTCAAGTCTGTCGGAAAATATTTTCTTGGGAAACTGATACAGGATTTTAATAAAAGTATAATTTGGCCTAATGCTTAGGTTTGTTACCGCCTTGACCGCTGTGCAGTCGCCCTTAGAGTGCATGCTCATCGATGCAAATCTACAAGTTATTATTATGTGATATATATGCTTCTTATGAATACAAAATACTATGCAAAAAATCACCTAATGAAACTCTAATGACCTCTGTTTCCAGAAATGTATTTAAGCAACAAATATGTCACTAAAATATGATTTAAACTCAATAGTGGTTAGTTGAAATCTGATGCATTAAATTCTGTTAAATCATTGGGGACAAGCAAAAGGCACATGTTCGACTACCCGGAACGTTTCTAACGACAAACACCATTATTTTAGAGCAAATGACCTCGTTTGGTAGAGTAGAGCTATCCTTAGTAGAGATGTCCCGGGTAGAGTGGTATGTGTGCCTGTCCAAATATTAAACTTGAAAATAATTATATATGCTTATGCGTATACTTAGGATGACATAATGTATTTAATTATCATTTAACCGATAATTAACAAATAATGAAGTAAATATGGTTGAATAAAAAAATCTATGATAAGAAATGTGAAGCTCGAAATTTAATTAAAAGAATGTAAAAAACATTTTTGTTTTTATTGTTAGTAAAAAATACTTAAAATTAACACATTTTACAGAAATGTAATCTTATAGCTATTAGAAAATGGAGTGGTCAAAGTTCAAACTGTATTCGGGCAGCAATCAAATACGGTCATCCTAAAACCGTCTACTTCTAAGTGGGGGTGCGCGAATCATTCGTACTTCATGAATATGATTCAACTTTATCAATATTTAAGTTACAATATTTATATTTCAAATCGGATCAAACCCTTTGTTTCAAGATGACATTTTTTATTAAATAAAAACTCAGCAAAATTAAATGATATCTTAATGGGCCTAGAAAGTTAATAACTTTATTCTGTGTGCAAAGCTAAAGACTACGAAATAAGAAATTTATTAATTAATGCTTATTTTAATGATTTTTTTATAGTAAAGAATCACTTCTAAATTAAATAATAATAATATCATGGGGCCAAATCATAAACAGCGTCATCTGTGAGCAAAGTTAAAAACGAGGACCGCAAAAATAAACCACACATTTTAAATGGTTCCCCACCCTCTCCTGCCGACGCAGGAGAGGCTCAGAAGCCGCATGCGGCTCTTTGCCTAGACGTTTGCAGCTCTTCGGACATAAACTCCAATTTCACCTTACTCGAGCAGCCTTATAATTTATGAGACCCGCCGAACAAACTTCGACCCGTACCGCATACTCTCTACCACTCTCAATTTCTGAAGGTATTGACAATTTGATTGACCATAATATTAAATAAAAAATATGTTTAAATTTTACACCGAATGTGTAAAATTGCTCAGTACGAGGAATAGGCAGAAAATGCCGAATTCCTGAAAAATACGACCCCGTTGCTTCCTTCTTGAATTAGTTGGACAGTGTGTGAATTCTCGAACAACCGTCAACATGACCGTTGAAAAAGTAATTTTGATCCGGATATTAAATTTAACTTTATTTTATATTATAAAGATGCGGGGATTTAGGGTGTATTGCGAATATGTTTTAGTAAATCTGCAATCTGCATAGAATTTTGAGTTTAAGATTTACTTCGAGTTCCAATCCTTGCTTTTATTCATTGACGTAACTTTCTCAACTTGCATTACCGGCTGTTGGAAACATCTATAATAATTATTGTGACTTTATGGCAGTGCAGTAACTTCATTTATATTTATAGTTATCCCATGTTTATAACATATCTGATGACTCAAAATACCGTCAACGTTCAGGTAAAAGTCACCAATGCTGAAAAAGGCGGGTTTAAGTTGAGTATGTCACCCTACTGTATGCATGTTCTTTAAGATGCAAAAGCCATCACGCTCCAACAGTTCATGAAAATAATAGGGATTGAATTTGAATTATTTGTTTTTCATTGAATGGGTTTAGGATAAAGTGTTAACAAGCACAAGTCATTATATGTCGGTAAACATTTTGATACTATTTAAAAAATGCCGTGGTAATAAATATACCATTAAAAGCTACTAAATTAGGGATGTCGAGTTTGACTGATTTGTCATTTGAAAACCTGTAAACTTATCTGAACATACACAAATAACTAACAGGAATAGTTACTTTAGCTTGTCATAATAAGATCGCTCCGGTCTAAATTAATTAAAAATCAAAAATATCTGAACAATGGGTCTATAAAATATTTGGATACAACATATTTATTTCAATGGATTGTTTTTATAAAATGTTATATATTTTATTACAACAAAATACAACTTGGGATAAAAATATAATGAAAAACAATATAATAAGTAATTTATGTGTTATGAAATCATAACGTCTACATATGTATATGACATATATATATGCGGCTCTCTGGTTCCTTTGTTATCCTGTTTCTATGATAATTTGACTCTTCTCACTTGAGAAGAGTCAAATTACGTGGTCGTATTAAATTGAAAATAATGAAAAATTTTAAAAAAGCATATAATTAGCACACACTGGCCAATGAAATCAATGATCATTTTCAAAGTGAGTACCAGCTGTTATACCAACCCATTACCGCAGAATAAAGAATAATAAATTAATAGTAATAATACATTTTTAAAAACGAGCTTTTACTTAAATGCTTGAATGCGTATACAAAATTTCATATCTGTTGTTGACCGTTGAGGAGTTCCTTCGTTTGGAGCCATCCCTGGGTGCAGAATCGGGTCATGCTTACCTATGGTTATGGTTATGCTTAAAGATGCATCGGAACTAAACCAACCTGTCAAATTTCAACTGGTTCTAATTTAGCTTGCAAGATTTGTCCTAAACCGACATACAAACACTGCAAACTAAATAAAAGCTTGTAATAAATAAAATAATATATAAAACACACCACCCCACAGCCAAATCTGGTTAGTAAGTAGAGGGCCTGCACCAAAACTGTGTTGTATTAAAATTTTATGGTCGAAATCAAATCTTTAAAATAGAGACTTATGTTGGAGACCACAGAGTACCCTAGACCCGTTGGACAGCGATTGACAGCGAGCGAGTGGCGAGTCGGTGTCAGACTAGGTGGACCGGATCTATCCGGTAGACTAGGTGGACCGACTAGGTGGGCGTAAGGGTCCAAACGTAAAGAACACTGTTTTTTTCTGAAATTAGCAATTTTGAGTTCAGGGTCATCGAATCTATAAATGTTATACAGTTTTGGCCGTATTAGGTATCACAGGAAATATTATAGTTTGTACATAATAGCATTGATTATATAGTGTTGTTATACGCTATATAATCAATGATACTCATTTAAACCGGTCTATTTGAGACAAGTGCACAGCCACGCATCGATTACATGAATCTGGGGTGTTTGGGGATAATTGATTGAGTGCCGCGTTGCATTTTGTATCACAATAAAAATTTATTTTAGTTCACGTCGGCGCATGGGGCCGAACGATATTATTGAAATATCTAATATAACTATTTTTTTATATCGGACCTACGAGTGAATGCTGTGTTTGTTTATTATGTACTCAGCGATATTTTAAATTACGCAAAATGATAATATGGTCAATTATAATTTCGCATCAGAGCTTTAAGTAAAAACACAAAACGGTGGTGGAATTTTGGTAGAGGGCTCTCATTATACTTCGGACTGGTTGGAACACATCGGCTAAATCAACAAGATTTTCGATAACCTTATGAGATGTAGAGTATAAGTTCACACAGGTCTTTATAATAGTACGATTAGAATTTGATGTAATATTACCTTTCTATATTATTTTAGGGACTTTCAGAGAGGAACTTTGAGATTTTTTCTCGCGAGGGTGACAACACTGTAGGTTGCGGCTACTTGTCAGTTCGGTTAATTGTCATTGTGTTTTGTTTATTTCTTTTCTGGAACAAAATAACAAAACTATTTTGTATTTAGTATATAAAACAATAATTAATTACTTGCAGGTGCAAAATAACACCATTAATTTATTTCGTAACACATTTTTTTAAAGTTATGTATATGAATTTTTATTTATTTTTTGGTGTACGGCGAATAGATATTTTGTTGAATTTTATTATGAAGACTTAAAAATATGATACATTTCTGTTCATCAACCCTCGATGAAGGAGTGAGGAACTCCTCACTAGATTTCAGAAAATTAATTTTAACTTTCATCTACTTGAGATGTGCTTTTCTTAGCTCTTCTTAATTCCCGTAGTTCCTACGTGGAGATCGAAAATTCCTCTTGTAATAGACCATAATCTTAAAGATGCGTTTAGGAGAAATAGCTACATTAGAACTTGTGAAATTATACATGAAACATGAATGTCTATGGAATACGAACCATCCAGATTATAGGATAAAAGAAAAACGCTCTGAAGCCTATGGCAATATGGTCGTATTGCTTGAGCAAGCTGCCAATATTAAAATGGACATGACGGAATTAAAAACGAAAATTTGCCACCTGCGGAACACTTACACACAAGAAATTAAAAAGATCATAAAGAGGTCCACCGACCCACACAATATGTACAAGCCAAGTCTGCCATGGTTTTCAGTAATGGATAGTGGGCTAAAGAATTTAAAATGCGTTAAATCTACACTGGAAGTAAGTCATTATTTTATAATATAATAAGAGTGCATCTTTCATACATTTTTGGTATTTGTAATCCTTGGAATTGAAGACAATAGTTTGAGAATTTATTTATTGTTAATGTTATTTATTTGACTTGAATGGGATTTTATTTTATTAGAAGACTGAGCTCCATTATTAGGTCTATTTTATTATCTATGACTAAGCATCAAGAAATTGCTGATGAGCATGGGCTGTTATTCTAGGATTTTCAATAAGGACATTTATAGTATAGTAAAGGCCTCAATTTGGCCTTCGCTCATCTCTAGGCCAAACAGCAGTCGCATAGATCACCTATAGGCCCTTCGGGCTATCCAACGGGCATAATCAATAACAATAACTATCTTTAAGTAAAAACCAAACCTTTATATAATTCTCTTCGTAAAAAAATACTATCAGGCAGTCTCCACTTTGCAAAACTAAAACTATTTTTAATGTTATTTTGAAATAGTTAAAGAGCAACTTTGCATAGAAGTGTTTGAATATTTTCAAAAGAACATAAAGAATAGTTTTATTATCTTTCATTTTTAATTTTTAGTGTAAAATATTGTAAGGTATTAACAGTTTATTTATCAAACAAAATTTTCTCATAGATGCTTTTTTCCTAAAACTACATTTATTGTCTCAGTATTATTTAAAATTTCTACCAATTGTAAGTACCTATGAGTAAGTATGTAAGTAACAGATTATGTTCCTAAAAAAATATTAAAATCCGAATCACTAATAGAATTAATCCTAATAGATTGACTATATTATTACATATATGATATACCATTTAAACTGACGGATTTGAGGCGTACTCGCTCCCTCCTGTAATATTGACCCCGGTTCAGATTACGTATTAATTAATTGCGATATTCCTACTAATGTTGAAATTAGCATAGTTTACAATTTAGCCATTTTTAAAAATTATAATTGTACACAAAACTTAACACATTATAATTGTTAGATACAATAGAACTATTCACCATTATAGTGAGTCCTATCTGGATAAGGGTTAATATGAATTAAGAAAAGGTTTATATTATAATTAAAACCAAAAATAATTAAATTTAACTGGATGAAAATGCAATTATAGGGAGTGTAAGGTAACAGATCATGTGAATAAATCGTTCAGGATGTCGAGTAGGATATCGGTTCAGATAGATGGATGACCTGATACGGAAACCTAATCCAAATTTCATATAATCATTTTATATTACAGGATGTTATTGCGCCTACAGCAACAGACCAACTCCCAGAGTACTGGCCCGAAACCTCCTTAGAAAACACCGAAGAAAATGGCATTCATAATGATAATCCATTATCAGATGACGGAGAGGAAGAGGTTGGAGACGATTTTGCAAACGATGCGGACGACGACTACGTCCCGGACAGGAAGATAAAAGTAGAGCCTGAGAGAGATAGCATTTACAATAATCTCAGAATGAAGAGAAAACGAAAAAACAAACACAAATCGCGAGATAAGTCCACTGAAAAAGTGAACGACAACAATTTCGCTGATCTAGTCGGGCATCTTGCCAGCGCCGACACGGTTCCCGAGGATGAGTACGATATATACGGTCGGTATGTTGCTAGTCAACTTCGCAAGATGGCGCCTAGTAAAGCCATTAAAATACAGCTCGAGTTACATCGACTTGTATGTGAAGCTAGGTTAAAAGAAATTACGTAGGAAATTTGGAATGCATTACTTATAGTTATTTATATAATCGAAGAACGATTACCACAAGTTTTATTTTTAGGATAATAATAGTGTAAAATTGAGTTACATATAAAATATAATTAAATACATTTTTAATAATTGAATGTTTTGTAGTGTTGGTAACTGAATCTTTTAAAAGTTGGTCGCTGACAAAGTGAAATCTAAAATTTGACCATATCTGTTTGACCTAATGACTTTTAAAAGAGTGGAGTATCTGGTATATTTCTTAAAGTAACTTTTTTTGTTCAGATTATTTATCTATGACTTAATTAAATAATTAATCAGATTTAGAATTTTATCAAAAAAGCGAAAGTATTGATTGTAGAATTGTGAAAGTTATTTAACAGAAAAGTGGAGCTGGATATTTCTTTTACTAACTTCTAGAGGTAGAACATATATGATATACGAGGTGTGTTCAAAAAGTAAGGTGACTTTTCAAATTTCTTCGATTATCATGGCGTAATGCATCAGGAGTTTTTACCACAAGGTCATACAGTTAATAAGGAGGTTATGCGCCGTTTGCGTGAAGCGATACGAAAAAAACGCCCGGAATTGTGGAAAAATCAGTCATGGTTATTGCACCACGATAATGCACCAGCTCACATGTGATTGCTTGTTCGTATTTTTGGCCAAGAACAACACCGTAATCATGACCGCACACCACCGCACTCACCGGATTTAGCCCCTGCGACTTTTTCCTGTTTCCGAAACTCAAGAAACCCATGAAAGAATGGCGTTTTGCAACGATTGAGGACATAAAGATCGCATCGCTGGATGAGCTGAAGGCTATACCAAAAAGTGCTCATGAGAAGTGCTTTGAGGATTGGAAAAAGCGTTGGCACAAGTGTATTGTATCTGAGGGGAGTTACTTTGAAGGGGACAAAATAAATATTGATGAATAAATAAATATTTTTTGATAAAAATAAAGTCACCTTACTTTTTGAACACACCTCGTATCTGAAACAGAAGATTGTATTTTCTTTGGTTTGACTTCTCTCAGATTACACTTTGTCAGATTTAAATCAGTGGAGATCTATGAATTTTATGATGCTTTTAAGGTTTTTTCTTATTTTTTACGTGCGTACTTCTTACCAACTTATCAATCACTAATCGATCGAACTGATGAGCCATAGGAGATGTCTGTAAATGTGTGAAGAGCAGACCTACGTAATATAATTTCTCTATCAGATATTTACTAATATTCAACGGTACTTTTCTCAACACTGTCAACTGAGTTATGTAACAAGACATATACTACAGACTTGTGAGATGTTGTCTGCTTAAAATGTTCTCGCATCGACTGCCATGCAATAAATAACACGAATGACTATGACACCCTGTAGAGATCATATAATATCAACTGTTTTTTTAAAAATTGTTTAGTAGATTATACAGATTTAAACAGAACCTTCTAACTAGGCCCTGCAGGCATCTATGGTGACATCTTCCCTCCAGACTACTTATTTATTTATCTTTATTGGAAAAACCAACAGTTTTACGCAGTAACATACAAAAAATGACATTTGATTGAACAATAAAAACCTATGTAAAACGCCTCTAGTACCAACTTGTGATGATTTGCTTCATTTCCTATCTCCACATGTGCCTGCGGCACATTTAGCCCATCAGATGTGCGTTTTGGATGGCCATAGAGGTAACAGTGGGTTAGTTTTCAGGTCTGAGGAGATAAACATAAAAAAATACAATGGTATCATCAATTTTAACACCATTCTAGTTTTTTATTGTAAATTTTGACAAACGGCTAGCAATGAAACAACACGGGCATAATATTTCAATTTAATAACAATAATAATGTGGCACTAAGCATCCTTTTACATGTTTCTATTTGCGCACATAGATGAGTGTATTAATTTTAACTGGCCAGTAATAAGTAATACGTTTAAATAGCCGTGCTGTTATATTTCTGAAATTCGAATGATATTTGAGCGCTCTATTGAAATGTCATTGTTTCTTATCGGGTTCCCAATCACAAAAATATTGAATATTGGTTAGGCTTTAAATCAAGGCATTAATCTAAGTTAATTACAATGTTGCCATGTATTCTAATTTAAAATATTTTTTCCTAAATGAAAGAGACGTCTTCTGTTTTTTGGAAAACCATTTTTCGTCTTAGCGATATTTCAATGAGACCTAAATACCTTAATATTTTTTCGGGACCTTGCATAGCAGTAAATACTGACTACCTACCAACTTAGAATGCAAATAACTGATGGTGGCATAAGTAGATGTGGTAACATTTAACATCTGCAGATTATTTTTAGTTTTAGAAGTAAGAATCATTATTAAACGGTGGAAAAATTTGCTATTTCAGTTTTATAACACTTAATAACCATTTTTTTTTTGGTGGTTAAAGTGGAGTCATTATATTTTTTAATAAATAGTAATAGAAGATGGAAACAAAACTATAAGCAGCCAAAAATAATGTTCAGTGTAATTGGTAAGTTTACAAAAACACCCTAAAAACACGAATCGGGGGAAAACAAAAAAAAATGTATAAAACCCAAAAGGGCGAAAGAATGGCAAGAAAGATTGAGCCATGGTGAAAAGGGATTATACAAATTGCGTTAATATCATCATCGTTGTCACAATTGCTGCACACTTTGCTGACGAGATGACACAATGGAGAAGCTTACAAACCTTCAAGCTATATTGACCAAAGAGTTAAGTAGGTAATTTTGTTTGGAATTAATTTTATTTTTTTATGAAATTCGCGTAAAATTAGTTGCAATTTATACAAACTATCAGGGTTCAAACAAGGGTATCAGGTGGTACTCACAAGGTTCAAAAATAAGTAAATCTAGCAGTTAATGAAGGAACCGTTAAACCCGGTGGTTGCGGATTTCAAAACCGTAGTTATACCATTTTAAACGCTTCCTTACCACCATCTCCTCCGCAAATAAGCAAATTTAGCTTATTTTAGTACATCCCAAAATAATTATGAATTTGGCATAAGCCAAAGCAATTATAAAAAAAGATATTAAAAATATTGTCTTTTTGGCTGGTGAATATTAAATATATCATGTTATATATTATGTCACATGACTGATATTCTGTGTCAACACATATGTGAACACACTGATGACATGTGTTTTCACATATTATGTGAACACACTCACTCTACATTTGTGAATAGTGATTCGCTACTGCTTTGTCGCTCTAAGTCGTAGAAAATGAAGGAGATGATCGCAAAAAGTATATCTGTAATATTGAATTTGTAGTTGCAACCGCCATCGGGAAACAAAATATCCGTAAAAATGTGTAAGGTAATGTGATAAAAAATTAAACATCACTACCTTGATAGGTGTTTGCTAGACTATATTGTATGCTAGCAAGATAGAATTTAAAAGAATGTAGGAATATTATGTGATAACGGTTATATTATAAGCTAAATATATGTTGTTTTAAATTTAACGTGATAAAAAACGAAAAAATACTAGTGTTAGCCAAAAACAATCTTTACTTATAAAACAGGTTTCCCCATTTATTCTCAATATAATGAATTACATTATTAGTATGATCAATGTGCTGATTAGTGTGTGATGTGTAAGGGCTCGTCTGCTTCGAAAATAATTGAGATTAAACTCTACTCATCAAAAAGTGCAAGTGGAAAGTCTATCTATTTTACTTGAATATTTACTGCTAGTTTTAACCCATATATATTAAGGTAACCCAAATTTGATCAAATATTGTAGTCAGAAAATCGGATCAGAAGTTGGTCGAATATCAATTAATTTATCTGAGTTGAATAGAGGATGCAATCTGAATAAAACATTTATTTATTGACGCTTCCCGCCTTTTTCAAATACGTAAGTGTTGTCATTTGAAGTTATAATCCAGAAATCAAGGAATTTTGGTTAATAATTGCAGGCATTTGTGCAATAATTATTATAAAACATTAAAAATAGAATGTCCTATGTGTAATGTGTGATACATGAAAAAAATATAATTTAATTTACTGGGGTCAAAGTGCCGTAATGTGATCGTATAAATATATATATATATTATATTTTAGACTTTCCGTAAGAGAATCAAGTAACGAGGATCCTTTTAATCAGCACGACTTAATCTTTGTAATATTCATACTTATTAAACAATATTAAATATTGTGCCGTGATTTTCGACAGGTCCGATCAAGGGAGGTTTTATTTTAATTAATAGACAATTTGAAAAAATCGAAATCTGGTCCGGTATCTTACCATCCCATAATAAAAAGGTCAACAAAATGTTTTCTAAGTAAATGTGTTATTTACAATATATTTTTTTAAAAATACACTAACTAACTAACTAACTTCTTAAATGTATTTGGTGAACAAATGTAGATAAATACAACTTTCATCATAAGTAAATATCTGGAACGAAACTAAGTATAAAAAAAATGGAAAAGCGTATTGTTTGACTCTGGGACAAATCAGTATTAGTAATAAATTTAATTAAGTGAATTTTTGAAAGTTTTGAGAAAAAGAATTTACAGAAGTGATTACTTCGATGCCATTGTGCGCCTTCCCGTTTAAAGTGTCCTGTATAAATTCTTCCTTTCGAAGTGGAACGCATATGATTTGTGAAATCTCTCGTTTCCAATGGAACGTTTCTGAGATAAACATTTAATTTTACGCTTTTACCAGACATATAATTAAAAATGGTTTTCGAAGTCCCGAATTCCACCGGCATTCGAAGCCGCAATCAATTTCAGGGATTAAGCTATCGCTGCTTTAACTTTAACTTCATGATTTCAGGTTAACAGAATGGTTTTTTTTTTTTTGAGTTACTAACTCATTCGTATGCGGCAACGCTAATTAATTTATTGTAGACTAGGGCGGAATGTGACTGTAACATTTCCTTTGGCTTGCAAGGTTTTCTGTTAAAATAAAATATTTTCTATGTAGTATCGACGGCCTCCCACTACCGTCACTCACGTGCTATGCCGCGATTGTGCCGTACATACTATTCTATTTCCATAGTGCCGACAGTCGGCGGTGTCATTGTGTGTGTGTCCTCTGCGGCATTAACAGCCACCGATACAGCGTGACAGCGTGTGCGTGCGTAGTGTAGAGCTGTGTTTGATAGATGAGGCTATATAGATGAGCGACATTTCGTTTGTGTGCGTTTTGTGTATGTGTGTGTGTGCTCAGTCCAATGCGGAATCCGAAAATGCTGTCACTTGATTGTTTTGATTAAAATTTAAACAAAATCTGCGATGGACCAATTTGAATGCATCATGTTAGGATAATTGAGATAAGGTCAGTTGTTTTGTGTTATATTCTTAGGTTAGTTCATTTTAAAAACCATTTGAGACGGCTTGACGCAAATTTAAAATTAAATTGACAATTATTATTTTTTCATGGTATGATTACCAATAATCGATACGATCTGTTGCCACACGAGAGCTCGCAATAGCAAGGTTATTCCATCGTTTGTTGAATTATTTTTTTTACGATTTTTATCTCATGGTTCTTGAAAGATAGATAGGTTGGTAAGTTGTTCCTAGATGCAGGTCGGTTATTTAATTAAAAATAACCCTTTCCGGGTTACAGGTAGCTCATTTACATGCAGCATTTATAATAATAAGGATACCTAATTCTTCCACCGGCTCTACAATTAATATAATTCTAATAATTAATAATGTAACATATAAGAACATATTTTAGAACAATTCGATTGATTTTAATGACCATTATTAATTAAACAGTAAATATCTAAATAAATAAAAAAGGACATGTCCTTACATTTTATTATGTAAGCTAAATTAACAGTTTAACGTGGAAATACATATTTGTAATAAATGAATTCTTCACATTTTCGAAGTATTGCATTTATATAACCACAAATCTCAAATCAAATTTTTAGACAAAGGGGTTAGTTTTACATTGTTTTATTAACCTGTTAAAAAGAGGGCTGTGACCACGTCGCAGAGGATCCTAAACATCCCAAAAAAACGGGTCTCACTTGACTGAGTAGTCTTTGGGGGGGGGGGGGAAGTAAATGTAGAAAATTCAGGCTCCACCAGAGATGCCTGGCTCATTGCTTTTTTTGCCAATTAAACTTAATGACAATGCACAACCTCAATACCTCAATCTAAACCTTTCGTTACTGCCCTAAATACTCCAAGGTTTTTTTGCAATTATTTTTTTTTATTTTTGCTTTCTTCCAGTGATATACTTCAAATGATCTCAATTTTGTATTACCTTTTATACTTAGATTACGTATAATTTTCAAATTTTATTGAGAACATTTTTAATGTCTCAAACTTTTCTGGATTAGCTGGAAGATATTGTTTAAAAGTCCATTCTCAATACGTCAATGATCTGATCATAGGTCACATCGCAGATGATTCTTTGACTGATTATCGGGTCATGGACAGTAAAGTTTATAAATAGTCACTTGAAGAGAAAATAAATTATTTAAGAAATATTAGATACAATACTATAAGAATATTTTTAGTAGTTGAATTTCCTGAATGTCACCAGAGAAGCTATGCAATGGGCAATCCGAAAGGACACATTTGTATTATATAAATTGTATTGTGTATTCTAACATATAAAGTGTTTTTAAATTTAGGGCACTCCTTTTAGGAGGTTGATCTGTATATACCATATAGTCTTCAACCTTTTCAAATTCTCTCTCAAAATATCGAGATTTAATATTTTTTCGGGATATAGTAATTTATACATATAGTTTTTACTTTTGAAACTATGGTAATTAAATAGTAAATAAAATAATTTTACTTGTCTCTAAATTTCTGAAACAAATAAGAACTTTGAGAAACTTTAAAATGCTACTTATATCTAAGAAATGTATCTATTTATTACACCTACACGATACTGGTGAATAATATTGGTGCCGGTGTTTGCAATTATAATAAATCTTTTTATCATTGTTCCAACATTGTCTATAAACATTTTAATGAAACACAACTATCTTGTTTAGTTTACATTTGTCTTTGGTGCTCACTGTTCGTTTATACAAATAACAAAACGTTCAGTCCTTGAAATTCCTGATGTAATATAATAGTAAGCGTTTTTTGTGCCTTTTGCATTGAATATTATTATTTAAGGAAATTTCTATCAAAATTTAAACAGTAAATAAATAATAAGGCAAATATCTTGTGAATTTATAATACACTAAACAATTTGTTGTGAGATTATCAGAGCTTCTACCTAGTAGTTCAATAATAATATTTTCAAAAAAGGTAGGCCCTTTTTAAACTTTTCCGATATGGCTTAATGTATAACTTAGCCATGGATATAGCTTGGTTAACTGGTTGTTCCTGCGTTAAGCTATACCAACAGATGATGTTTTATTAATAGGGGACATTTTATGGCATTCTTGAATGGGGAAGCGTAGCAAAATTTGCATTAGGGTACAGTAATTACTCCTATGAACACGGAGTGTTTTTGGTTTGTTTTGCGTAAAAAATAATTATTTCTAGGTGAGAAGATGTCTCAGAAGAGTCTGGCTATAAGGAAGACACTAAGATGGTTGTTTCTTGCGCTGATAGCGCTGAGCGCAGTTGAGTATATGTTTGGCTCAGTGGGTCGGCTGAGGAATATGCTCGGTGAAACCACCCTTCCATCCAGGTTATTTATTTTAAGAATAGTTCGCCATCATGCAAATTTTCGATTAACACTTTTTTGACAAGTATCTTGAGGATTGATTTTCTTCCTTATAGAAAGATTAGGTTACGTATATACTCGATTTTAGGTAACACGTGCATATACGGTAGTCTCTGTAATCTGAACTATTAAAAACAGCTCTTTTGGTAGAGAAATTTTGGATTACTGGAATCCTATAAAAAATATTTTTTCCATTACAATTTCCATTTACAAATCAGAAATAGTTTTGTCAAAGTCGTTTTACTTGTTTCTTATAAGCCTAGTCAAGCAATTGGTGCAAATCTATGATTTTACTTCATTTTTTTTCCTGAAAATGTGTTATCGATAAGATAATATGGTTTTTTTTTTGGTTATTTTTAATAGCTGTTATCCTTTGTTTTTATTGCTATTTATTGTTTTTCCTTACATTAATTATTTGAATATTTTAAGTTTTGGTGGCTTTTCTTCAACGATCTTTTAAAACTTATAGATACGGCTTTCCGCGCGCCGCAACACTCTGCCACGCATGACTCGCTTGCTCTCCATGTGAGCAAGTGAGTCGTATGATATGAGAGAAGTGTATTCGACGCAAAGTGGCGTACTTGGCGTTGTGCTTTTTTCACCCTCGGTTGCCGTATCCATAGTTTTAAAAGATCGTTGCTTTTCTTGTTTGTTTTTAAATAATGTTTACGAGGAAGCCTGTTTTCTAAATATATAAGAGGAAGTATTAAGAATGAATGAAACCGCCTTCTCTTAATAATTACTTACTTACCAATAACTTTTATCAGTAAAGGGAGTCACCTGAAGCCATTTTGACCATTTTTGGAATTTTATGTACGTAGTTGCATGCTAACACAATAATCTAAACAGTTAAGTAAGTACCTACTAAGTACTTCAGATTTGTTTTGTCATTGAAATTTTCTTTAAAATACATGCAAAAAGTTTAGCTCGGAAAACTAGTCTGACGAAACAACCTGAAAGTATTCCATCATTTAGTTAGTGTAAATGAAGATAAATGTAGTATAAAATGTATTTTGCAGAGAGATGCTGTCCTGGCCGAAGCGAACTCTTCCAAAATCACAGTATTACGGATCTCAACAGCGACATACGGACAAGGATGAATCTCAAAATGAACCTAACTTAATTGAACCTAATTATAAAACATTAAACTCAAGTGACAAAGACAACAGATTATGCTCGAATAATGCTACAAACATATCGGGATCAGACAAATGCAAGACTAAATCGTTGGATCTGAATGTCACAATGTCGCTGCCGATGTCTACGTCGATTAAGACTATGGAACAAATCGGAATCTCAAATTTTAGTACATTTAAGGGGAGTGATGATGCTCTCGTTGGATTTTTACAAAATGTATCAAATTCTTCTAAGAATTTCTCACTCGAATTAGAACCATTGCAAATGGATATCGATGAATCTCTAAAAAGTGATAAAAATATTCTAAATGATAAAGTAGCAATCGTCAATAATAATGATTTACAAAGATATAAATTATTAAAACTTCAAAATATACAAAGAAATGGAGCAGTGAATGGTTTGAAGTCATGTCCAGAGGTGCCACCAAACTTAGGTAAGAAGCACATAGCAAATATCAATAAATTATTAAAAAAAACTATCGCAGACAAATAGATGCGATTCTGTAAATTTATTTTTACTAAGAGGGCGATGTTATAGTGATAGGTACTCTCCCCGGCTATGAATCTAACATGCACCATCATATATTATAGCAGTATGTAAGTTTACTTAGAATGTTTTCCCGACAGAATTTCGCTCAGTACCATATGTTTAAATTCAACAGTTAGTTTTTTTTTATTATTTTTCAGCCTTGATAATATTAAAATGGGTGATTTGTCACACAGACTTTTCTTAACACATTTACCGGATATATGTGAACTCACTGATTTATTAATTTTTGTTATCATATGCCAAACATTGTTATTAATATATTAGTAAAAAGGTGCAGGCCAGAAAGGATCATGAAAATTTAAGATGATAACTGCACGGGAGTGCGAAAAGATGAACGTCATATTTGTCCTATCAAATCTGTGCTGTTTAATTCTGATTTCCCACATTGTCATTTATGATTAATTTTAAAATCAATGTTCAAAAATAATATATTGCGAAACTAAATGAATGACCGACCGAGCGCGGAAAATATGACAGTTATGAAAGTGAAGTCTTTATTATATTAAAAATACAATAATATCGCCCACTTTTTTACCTTATCTTAAAAGTGCAAGGTTTTTATTTTTAACTTAACTTGATTTTTGCAGTTTAGGTGTGCCAAATCCAAAAGTGGGACTCTTTAAGATAAGTTTTTTTTTATTCGAAAGCACTTACCGTTCCACAGAATACAATGCAGTTCCATACAAAATGTATGAAAAAATGAATTTTTTGTATAATATATTTTTTTTTAATTTTTTCTGTTTTAATAGTTATTCTGCTATTCGGGACTGAGACAAATCCAAAAAATCATAAATCATAAAAATCGGTATATATATAGATTTAAATAAATTTCGATTGGGGAAGGGAAGGAAATATAGGAAAGTTTTAGACATTCGACGTTGTATCTGATAAGTACCACAGTGTAAAACGAAAATCCCCACATAAAAGATTGTCTGTCGAACTGATGGGTAGTTGCATGAGGGTATAAGGTGGGACAAGTTCTATCGCTGACTTGTTAATTAAAATAACACAAACAACAACAATTAGTTGTTGTTTTGTAAACCGTATAAAAAAATAAATTTTCTCTTACAGTTGGCGAAATCCAACCAGAGCTACAGTATGTGAGCGTGGAATCTTTAGACAATAAATACCCAGATGTACGGCTGGGAGGCTGGTACCGACCCAAAGATTGCAAATCTAGATATAAAGTTGCCATTATTGTACCATTTAGGTATGACTTTGTTGACATTATTTATTTACTTTATCAAATAAGAAAAAATCTATTGTTAGTAAAAGCTTGGCAAATTAAAAGTATATTTCAAAATTAGTATAGTTAACGGCTTATACATGGACAGAAATAAGTAACCAAGAGTTAAAGGTAATTGAACGGCAAACGATATACACTCCACTTTTACCACACCTAACACTCTCAACCATTTCATTGAAATCTGAATACCAGTTGTTATAGAAGGGGGGGGGGGGGGAAATCACTGGACAGTGCTGCCCAGTTATAATTATGAGCAGGTTTTTAGGTTTTAAACCAGTATGAAATTTCATGTCAATCAGTTAGATCCGTTTTATTTAGTATCAAATTAATTTTGGGTACAGTCAAGTGCAAAAGAGTCCCTCAACACGACTGTTGCTTATGGCATTTTAGCGTCGCTCAAATTTTACTCCTGCCGAGCGATTCTGAATCGACTGCACTTATCGTACAACCGATATGCACTTGACCATGCACACAATTATGTATATAAATGAATATATTTGTTTTCTCAAGGTTTTACTAAAAGACATTTGCCGGAAATAAGGTGTTTTAAAGCAAATTAATAAAGTGTATTAATTACATCTGAATATTGTTTTTCTATCACATAATTTTACAGATATATATTACTTATTTTAACCTGCTATACAATGGTTATAGTCAGTTTAAAGTAATTTAAATATTATGCTGCTAAAAATATACGATGAAACTATACATGTTTAACTTTCCAAATCTGTTTTAATTTTGAAAATCGATTGGCTGTGCATCCCATTTTTATTACGTAAAGAAAGCATGGCTTTTTATTGTTTAGAAATGCTATGTAGCCTTTTTCCCACTGAAATAAACGCTATCTAGGAGTACTTTTTAAATATAAATATGTACTGTTTTTATATAAATCTGTGTAAATCTTGTCCATAATGAAATATTAAGTATTTATCTTTATTTTATGTTTTTTCCAATCTTGCATATGGCAAGCTATAAACTGAAGTATGTGTCAATAACACAAGCGTAGATTTTGGATTAAATGCAGTTAACTGCTTTGATAAATGTGATAACGGGCTGTTTCAAACCACATGGCTCACATCTGGTTTTACAAAGGCGACCTGTTTATTTACACGATTGATAAATAATAAACGCACAGCTTTGGTTATAATGTGATAATGTTTTATGAAACTATTTTGTATTTATTGAAACACTTCCATACATATTGGATGGCCCATGAGGATAATAAACTATACTAAAAGAGGATGATGGATGAAAGCCAGACAAATCAAACTTAAATTGTTAAATTATTTGAAAAACTTTAGCGCAATTTAATTATATTTTAATCAAGCAGTCACTTAGTAGAAATTTAATATTGTCTAGTGGTTAGAGCGTTTGTATTAACTTAGCGGTTGCGGGTTCGAAACTAACTATGCCAAATGTATGAAAAAAAACAACATTTTATTTTTGATACTCAATAAAAGAAAAGTTTAAAGCGATAATACCGTTTTTTTTATTTTTACTTGTTCCGAGGTAGCCACAAGTATTGGAACACTTTAGGGAGCCTAGAGGATATGGGTGTGGGGTAGTTAAATTCGTATTCATTGTGGCTAAGAATGAAATTAAGGTGTGAATTATCAACATAAAAAAAATAAATAAAAAAGAAGAACATTCATAAATTTAAAGAAAAAACAACCGTTCAACAAAATTCGAGCAGCTATCACCCCCAGAACAGATCTTTTCTAATGGGGTGATAAAATCCAGATCAAGCAGCTGTATCTGTTTTTCCTTGTACGAGTTAGCTCAAAATATGGTTAACTATTTCCTTGTATAACTGTTTTATGCTATTTCGTATGTATAGTTTGGATTCAACTAAAAAAAAAAAAGGTTAACAAAATTTATTTTTACCGTTTCAGAAAATTGTTACAAAAAAACTGAGACACCTCATAAAAACACAATTTTCAAGTTCGCTCATTTGGAAAAAGGCATAAAGATATTGACGCTTAAATAAACAACTTTTATTATTTTTTTTTTTTCAGGAATAGAGAACCGCATCTGGGAATATTTTTAAACAATTTACATCCTTTTCTCATCAAGCAACAACTCGAGTATGGCATCTTCATAATAGAACAAGATGAAGGTGGGACATAATATTTGCTATTGCATAGTTTTCATACAATTCATGTCTTATTTATTAAAAAAAAAATAACCGCAATGCCCAGCCGATTTAAAAGTTTCACCGTATACAGGGTGAACTTTTTCTCATGCACATGCTTTTATAGGGTTATTCTACACACCAAACCGAAGAAGTTTTCTTAATTTTGACATATTTTTTTCTATACAAATTAAATAATATCCCGGGAAACGTTTGGTTCGCTCGCTGCGAGTAAACTATGCGCCGCGTGAAGGTCAAAGTTGTGCACCGGCCGCCCCGGTCAGAAGAAGGTAACCATGCGTTTAAAAGCAAATAGGATTTTGTTTTCTACTGTTTTATGACATATTGAAAAGCTTGTATAACAAACGTTGATTAGAATGAAGTATAGAATGACCCATAAAAGGATGTTCACGGGAAAAAGTTCACTCTGTATGATTGACGTACAAAATTTCAATAACAGAGCAAAGTAAAATAAATTTATAAAGCGCAATTGGACAACTGCGGATGAATTTTATTTCCCCCTAGCAATTCCACTACAATATTCCAGACGTGTCTGAATATGCAGGATGGAAGAGAGAACAAGGGTTGTTACATTGTTTATTCCAACAAACATGGTTGTTGTCTAAGAGCGTGTGCTGAAATAGCTAAAATAGGTGGAACATGAGCTTATCTGTGGAATATATATATATACTGAATAATAATACTAGTTATAATATCTAAACTTGGTTATTCTAAATCAAATATTTGCCTTCACGTAAAGCTGACTGAGTAAAATGTTCTTACGTATTCATGGTTAGAATTATGGGAAGTGGATATTTTATTAGAAGTTATCTATTATCTTCCAAGGCAATGACTCTGGAAGACAACAGCAAGGTTACTCCATTACATTTTAATTTTTTTATAGTACAAGAAATTGCACGGCTTGACAGTTGAGCGTTTCGTTTGCGATCTGGAATGGCCAAAGAGCACAGCAGCTGTTTTTAGTACATAGTAAAAATACTTGAAGCATGAGTGTATTATAAGGATAGGCAAAGGGATCTGCTCGAGGTGCTCCTGAGACGATTAGTCTGTTTCACTCGCACGTCCCTTGATTTTTGTCTGTTATTCGCTCTACATCGCTCTTATCTATGGTTTAACGTAATTTATTTGTGGAATTGCAAACGGACAACATCCCTACATCGCAATGGAACCAAAATGTATTGCTAATCCATTCATCCATGATCCGGAATGATTTTTGAGTAGGATCGAATGATATGTGACTAGATAGATTTCATAATATTGTGTTTTCTTTAAGATGTTTCCGCATAATAAAATAATAGCACTTTCTCTGTGTTCCTTAAAAGCGGGCGATGTCACACATGCTACAGTATTTTGGATATGTTGGCAATACACATAATTTTTTTTCAATTGATCAGATGAACTAGAGTTCAACAGGGGCCTGTTGTTCAACATCGGCTTTGCAGAAGCGCAAAATGTAAAGAAGAGTACCAACAGAGGCAAGGGATGGGATTGTTTCATATTCCACGATGTGGATCTGATACCTTTGGACGACAGAAACATCTACAAGTGCCCCAAGCAGCCGAGGCATATGTCGGCGGGAATCGATAAATTTGATTTCAAGTTAGTTTCTTTTTGGAAATATCTATTAACCGGTGATAGCTTGAATACGAGATAAAGTAAAATATACATAATAACTGTTCGCAATTATAGACATTTCCGTCTTCGGCGCACGACAATTCGTGTATATGAATTCGCTGATAAGTCACTGAAGGGCCCATTACGTGCTTACCGTCTTTTACGATTGTTCTGTCAAATCTTTCAGTTTTTCCCGAATTTTCCAGGCAATACTTCTAATTTTTCTTTGCTTAAAAACTATCTTCAAACTATTAAGAATATTTTTTAAGAAATAGCCAAATCGGCATAATAGTTTCTGAGGTATAATGCTCCAGGTGACGCAAATTTATTTTTATGTAAATATAATGTACTTTATTTTTGCATAATATAATGTTTGTATTTTATACTTTTGTACGTAAATAATAAAATATTTCTTAATTATTAAGTATAGAATAGAATGTGATTATATTTATCGCAGCACAAGACACTTATATTTTTAAGTACCTAGATACTAGATACTTGACTTTTTCATAAACACTGACCTTCCATAAAGTTTACTTTAGAATAGGTGTTTACAACTAGTTAGGTAATAATTTACAACATGTTGCCTTATCTATGTAGGCCAATAGTAAGCATTATCAAGTGTTTAAAATTTCCTCCGTTTGACTACCTATTTCATTAATTAGCATAATAAAACGTAACATAGGTAGTTTAAGAAATAATTATAGTGATGAGTAGTCATATAATATAATTTGTAGGTAAAGTTTAAAAATTAAATGAAAAACAATGTGAATTGTAATTAATTTTTAGCTATTGAAGGGGGCGGTAAAACGGCTCTAAATAAGCATATATTCATTGTTTTAATGCTTCACAAACATTCATTATATTCATTATTTTTATGCATTGTTGTTCAGACGCTAGACGGGTTATTGTTATTTAATTTAAAAATCATAAAAATCTTTTAAAGAAAGATAACAAAGAAAAAGTATTACAAACTTACATTTCACACAATTACAATACAATACAATTATGGTAATCTGTTCGACTGTATATATCAGTATCAGTTTACCGGTAAAAGGTAGGTTGGAATAACATAAAAAGAAACCATTAGAGAGAGAACAAATTTTATTAGTCATTACAACTTTATCATCTTCCGTTTCAGGCTCTCGTACCAGACGCTGTTTGGAGGTGTATCCGCCTTGACCACTCAGCAGTTCACCAAGGTCAACGGCTTTTCAAACAAATTTTGGGGCTGGGGAGGAGAAGACGACGAAATGTCTGCTAGGCAAGTAACATTCCTTCATTTTTGGTAAGGTTGGTTGCATTACTGAATTCCGAACACAGATAAGCTGTTATGGAAGATTTGAAAATATGTATGTTGCCCGACACTTATTTGAAACCTTTAATATGAGATAGTAGTTTATCTTTCCTGTTTACTTTACCTTAACCACCCTTTAATCCAATATATCCACTGTAGTCACTGTGTTTATCAGCTAGCAGCCGCGGCGGAATTATTTTGTCTTTTTTCCACTTGTAAATTGGTGTTTAGTTTTAGCTTTAAAGTGTCACTTATAGTGGATCCAGTGTTAACTGTCCGTTTGAATCCTATTCGTGACTAAAAATTATGATGATGTAGATGAGAACATACATCGACATCAACTTCTGTGCAAAAACAGGTCAGACGAAAAATAAATTGGCGGCGATTAATTAGGTAGTAAGGTATTTGATCCGCTTATTGACGATTTTCAAAGCAGATGAGCGATCTGAAATGTTTTTTATTGGGGTAGCGCTCGCCCCTGGCAAATCGTCCCAACTCACGAGTATTGGAGCTTCGTACGGGTGGGGTTTATCAGATTGCACAGTTATTTCATGGCTCGATTCACCCGTGAGTGATTTTTTACGGGTTCTAAGCATCGAAAAGTTTGTTTGTTTCGAGTTAGATGAACTGGCAACGACACGATCTTGGCCCACCGGTACGAAACCGTGCTCATTTTCCGATCGAGAAAGAAAACACCCGTGGTTATCGATGATAGCTAGATTTAAGGAGCATATAAAGCATAGAAGAATACAGATCTTTCCAATCTCC
Source organism: Neomicropteryx cornuta (assembly GCA_020383195.1). Classification (NCBI taxonomy): domain Eukaryota; kingdom Metazoa; phylum Arthropoda; class Insecta; order Lepidoptera; family Micropterigidae; genus Neomicropteryx; species Neomicropteryx cornuta. The sequence continues at coordinate 3,123,507 of JAHKQU010000030.1, forward strand.
TACTTTTAGACAGAGTAAAAATTTAACTTTTTAATTCTGTATAAGTCCAAATAATTATAATATATACAGATATTTAGTATTACTTTTTTTTATATCTACAAATAAAAGTCACAATACTACAACGTTAGTATGGAGAAATGACCGGATTAAGTCCTAGACTAAATTTCTCCAAAACCTCTCCACCAGTTGAAGGGGGTTATAATAGTTATCTTTCCATAGGATAGTTTACTATATTATTAAGGTTGTTTTCAGCTATGAGGAGTTCACTAGAATATCGGAATATAATTTGAAGGCAGCGTGCTTAGTAAATAGTATTTACGGTCATAGGTCACCCATCTAGGAACCAAATAATATAGGTTGAAAAATGAACATTACTATTTCATTCTTATAATATTTTATCTTTCAGACTGAGGTACCACGGATATCACATCGCTCGATATCCAATGACCATAGCGAGGTACACAATGCTGCAACATAAAAAAGAAAAAGCTAATCCAAAAAGGTACCTACATTAATTATTTAACAGGCAATCAAGTCAAAGACAGGCTAGGTGCAGAAGAATGATTTTTAGTAGGCCATAGTTTTGTTAGATAGTAATGATAAATGTGCTATATAGAGAAATATGTCAACTGCGAATTGAACCAACAAAAAAGTTAAGGAAGTCGTCTACGACTCGACGGCTAAACTGTCATCCCTCCATCCTGTATTCTATATTTATATGGAAACTAACACACAGGGTCTTGCAAGATTTGACCAAAACCGACGTATAAACATTGTAAGCTTGTAATAAAAATTGATAAGAAGAGGAAGAAATAAACAAATAATTAACAGCTGTGCTGCTGTTAGGCCAAAGCAAGACCTGACTGTCAACACTTGCATTTTTTTAGTATAAAAATTGCAAGATTTGACACACTACGCTTTTGCGATTTGGAATGACCCAAGAGTAGCCCTGCAGAGCACAAACTATAACAGTCTTTTGAAGTCTTATAAAACTGAAGCTGCATGCGACTAAAGTGTGTGCAATGTCAAGTCACTAAAAAAGAAGAGATGTTTTTATAATTTCAAAAAATCTTTCTGTATAAAGTTGTTTTTCCGCCATTTGTTAATGTAGATTAGGTTTTATGTTGATGTTACAAAATGTCCATTAGCAAAACCCACCCCTCATCCTTCCATTCCTCCTCGCAATTAAGAACAAAATGTGCACACTGCAGACATGCCGAGTACTACCATAGGATCGTTCTTTAGTCAAGATAAAGGTGGTAATTTAAAGTAGAACTTCTTTGTTGGTTCACGGATGGTTTGTTTTTTCTATTCTTTGTTATTATATGGTCATATTACATAAATCATGTCATTCCATTTGACTTTATTATTCACATAACTTTACTTATCAAATTTTAGTAGTATCCAACAACGATGACCTTATTTATCTACATTATATTTTCATCATTGTATTTTCAGCAGTTGTAGCAATGGAATATTGCCATACGTACATCACCTGCACTCCCCATCCTAAATATAATATTGTCTATGATCGGTGGTCGGCCGCTCCGCGGCGAAGCGCAATGTACTTGTTTCAATCACAGTAAAGACCATGAACCTGGCGCTGCATGTTTCATTTCTCACTTACTCGGTTGTATGTACATAGTGGAGCACCGAGTGTGACATTCGGAGAAGTCACACCCACACTCGCAAATGTGATAGTCATTAACATTATAACATTACCCTTAATATCTAAATATCGGTGCACAGTCAGCTGTTACACTATTATAAATTTCAAATATTTCGCTTTATATGTAAATTGAGGGTCAGTATATTTTACTCCTGATAAGTAGTTTTATGACTATTGGATTACTTATCCAAACTATCTTACAATGAAAACCCTATTCTAATCCATTAAGTGGTTTTGGAAGAGAAGAACAAATGTTTACAGAAAATTTATATTAGATTTAGGGCTTTAAAGGCTATCTTAGATATTTCATAATGAATTTTTCTAAAACTTGTCTTTGAAGAAAAATTAAAATGGAATATGATTTTGGATCAGCTTACTTAACCCTTGTACATATACTGACGTGATTATCCACCGGCTGGTAATATCAAGAGAGTCGGGCGAGTAGCAACGTGTTATCCGCCAAGACGTTACAACCCACCCGACATCCATTCAAGCATTGTCACTGAATTTTTATGCGTAAATACAGACTAATTTATTAATATGAAGTACACACGCAAACTTCCGGCTGATAGTATTGGCATTTGACTGACTGGTTGGCGAGCAGTTTTGTTTTTTTTTTTTAAATTAGAAAGACAGACAGGTAATAAGATAATAGACAATTTCATGGCGGATCAGATGACACGCCAAACTTGAGCATATTTCCTGCCTGAAGAGCTGATTTTTTAGTTGACTGGCGACTTCCATGAGAGACTAGGGCGTACAAAATTTTGACGCACGATTAAAAAAACAATTGGTTAAATGTTGATTTCAAGAAAATGTAATAATTATATTCTTTCAATGATTTTGCTTAATTTTTATTATTAATATTAGTAATAATAATATTTTATAGATAGCTCCGGTGATATGACTGCTATTGCCAATGTTGCAGCAGTAAGCTCGCCCTTTTGTAAGTGTGTCAAATAAAGTGTTTATTATTAAGTTTTTTTCAAAGAAATTTACTTTTAAAAAAGTTTTTGGGAGAAGAAATAGATTGTTCGTGGTTGGGCATTCCACAACAAATAGAAGAAAAGAACCGTTCCCAACATTCTTCTTTCTAAAGGTGGTTCAATTTATCATGCCCTCTGCCATATATTGACTTCACGTGCATTAAGCTAATTTCGATTTATGTATTTAAGATTTCAAAGGCCACGGTGTTGATGCATTCTGGGCAAAAAAGCAACGGCCTGTCATTGTTCTCATAATTAAACATTTTTACACAGTATCTGTGCGTTTGAGAAAGAAAAAGTTTGTGAACATTAATTATATTATCAAATTATAACTTGGGTAATAATTGTAATATCTACTGTTTTTTATAATACCTACCTTTTGTTTGCAGATATGAAATAATGGTGAAAAATCGAAACAAATCTAGCCTGGATGGCCTGAACACCCTTCACTACTCAATCAAAGAGAAGAAATTCAACGCCCTGTACACCTGGTATTTGGTGCGTCTTAGCAAGCCCAGCTGATGGAGGCTTCTAGCCGAACTATGGTTTGGCTAAGGAATATACTATTTAGGACCCCGCTAAAGCTTAGGTCGAATAACTCCAAACGAAACATGCCCACTAACTGATCAGTCACTTTGTACAAATATAGTTAGTGCCATTCCATGCAATGCTCAATTAAATGTGATCTCTGACAAAAGAGTTACTTCTACTTTCTTTCAGGCTAAAAAACCAATATTTGGAGAATGTGGTAAAAACATGTTTCGTGTGGAGTTATTTTTGTATTATATAAATAAAACAAATTAAATATAGAAATTTAATATATTCAGAATTTGTTATTCCGTTTAGATTGTCTCTAACAGATTTTATTATATCACCTTAATATTTTCTTCCTGTAACCTTTTTGTTTATGTTTATGTTGTATATGCAGTTTTTTAGGAAATAATATCTTAAGGGCTTATCAATGAATATCCTACAACCTTTTTGCGGAAAAGCCCAGGGTTATTCATTCATTTAAAATTTTTGTCATCCTCAACATGTTTAATAAACTATATTTAATTTGATTTATTTTAAAATGGTCGGGGTCCTATAAGCATGTACGTATGCTTTCGCTCAAGATGAGTTTAGTTACCTCATAGCCGATTTCCTAATGTACCAATTAATATTAAAATAAGCAAATGTTTTTTTTTTTAAGTGAGAGCCTTTAAGGCAACTGTTTGACTGTGATGGATTTAGTACTTTAAGAAACATACCAGTGTTAAAAGGGTAGTCTAAACCTAAAGTAAAGATGATATGACAACAAATAACATTACGATGCTTTTACTTTAAAAGTATTTTATACACTTCCTGTTTTATATATGTGTTATTTTTTAAAATTATATACACTCATATAAGGCAAAAATAACGGGAAACTGGTAGAGTACTTGTAATATAATGAGTGAGGCAGATACTCCATTCTTTTCTAATGCCATTCTTCAGACATTTAATGGCTTTTTAGTTATTAGTATTTTTTTTTCTTTGTGTTTAATGCCTTCAAAGTTAAACTATAATGAACATTTCGAACAATGCAATATATGCATAACCATGATGAACCATATCAGCAGATATATATTGTGCGATTCAAATCTACCAAAATTGCTTACCACCTTAAGATTACTCGATAAATTTTCTACAAAAACTATAGTTACATATTTCTAGTTTTGAATAATAATCATTGAAATATTCTAGTTTTTATGCATCAGAAACGGGATCCTTTTAGAAACATTATTTAATCCCAACAGGTAATTTAGTGACTATTAATTTGGTGTCATTTGACAAGTAATAATTATTATAAAAATAAGTTTACCTATCTTTTTGTGGTAAATTTAATGAGGTGACACCAAGTGAGGCGAGGTGGTGTGGTAATTTGGTCGATTTGAGTCATCCTGTCTAATTTATCAAGAGTACACCATTGGGTTTTAGTTTAGGTAGCGCTCCAGTCATATTTGTTGTCAGTCGTTGTTTGATGTTATGTCATGTTATGTTTTCAGTTGTCATCGCCAATAACAAAATTATTCTTTTAGCTAAATTCAAAATTGCCTCTATACATTATCAAAAAAAAGTCTTATGGAATTATTTTACTATTTTATGGTTTAGACTACACCTTGTAATTAGTTTAATAAGTGGCTCAACCAAATGCCATTTTTTTTTTTTAAATTTTGGCCGTGAATTTACACTTGCCTGTTACTTGATGTCTTAATTTACATGTTAGATGCGTAAGAATGAAGTTTTTTAGTGATATAAGCGTTTAGGTGTCTGATATTCGGTTAATACATGGAACGTATACAAATTAGATTCCTAAATATTGATATAGACTATATCGTAGAATATTTTGTGATATTTATCCCCGTCTTTTTACACACATTGCCAATTGTTTCCTGATATTTTCAAACTGATTAATGCTTGTGAATAAACCCAATAGTGTAAGAGTTAGCTTTCATAGTTTTATTATTTTACATTAGGACCTATGCAAATTTACTCGTATGTATATGTGTAGTTTATGTATGTGTGCGTGTTTAAGTAACAGATGACTAGTGAAATATTTTCGATTATTGCTGCGCCGAGGTTTCTATTTTTATTATTATTTATTTTTAGAGACTCTTTATTTTTCATTACAGCGTGGAAACTGTTTCACTGAATGCTTATCAGAATTCTTCGGCTTGGGGTGTAGACAATAATTTCTTTAAATTCGTGAGTGCCTGCATTTAGGTAAGAGCGCATGAGTCCGGTGTGATCCGCATTGACATAAAATTCTGCAAATTACTTTTAAAATACACAGTTTATGAGATACACGCCAGTAAAATTAAATTTCATTTATTTGACGAAGTTTGCAATCCCTACTTGTTATGATGAAATGCTATCGCGTCGGCCCCTGTGATTGCCTGCGCCCGCATGCAGTGGTTAGTAAAATAATTATTATTGACTTTGTTCAGAGAAAAATAATTGATACGGTACATAATACGAGTAAACATTCTAGAGGAACTGTATCTACACATTGAGTGCGTACTAAAATATATTAAAATTAATGAATTTTGTTAAATTACAAACTGAATGCCGAAAATTGAATGCCTTCAACAAATACACTTAAAAAATGGTGGACACCTATTTTGATTTCTTGTTTTATTTTCATTCACAATACCATTTATTCGTAATAAATAAATAACATTTAAATATTAATCTCAACAGAAAAAGTTTGTGCCTGTTAAGATCTTTTGAAATTGATAAATATTGATTTTATTTACGATATTGTGATGTGTAAATGTAATATTAAAAAACGGAGCTTTTGTTCCAGTATGCTAACATTAGGTTTGTTCGTATGAACCTAGTTTGAGAGCCAAAGCGAGAAGTTAACAGTTATAGAGATCTGTATGGTTGCGGGTGCTCACATGACAGCTTTTGAGTTATAATTACTGTAAATTATGCCTTCCATAAAATTAGTATTAAAACTACTTTACAAACAATGAAAAATTAATGTTGAAAATGCGCGGAGACAAACTTATATTGCGTATATTTTACTGATGTTAAAGTTTATCATAATCATTTTTTTTTAAGCTATAATGGTATTAGGCAGATGGTTTGCCATACTGTAAGGGGGTGATAGGTTGGAAGGTTATTGGTAGGTAGGCCATTTGCAAACTGTTTTATTTCAATGTGGCCTAATCCAAAGTCTCACGGTTTTCAAAATATTGAACTTTTTTGTTATTTTTGATGATTTCCCAATATTCAGTTTTATTAATATTTTTTTTTATTGTGTAAACAGCTGAAACTAATTTAACCGTAAATTTAATGTTTATACCCTAGGAAAATCATAAGTTAACGCTCAAAAATAATTTTAAAAAAAATGTACCATGGGTTTCCATTTGCAACGTGGAAAGTTCGGGTTTGCAAACGGCCTGACTTGTCAACCCTTACAATTTGGCATTCCATATACTTAACATCTTATATAATTTTTTTTTTCAGGTTTCAGCGAAAACCAAATTCAACCACTTTTCTTTCTAAAATTTTTTTTCACAGTTGTAAGAACAAATCCTTATAAATTGTTTGTGTCGCAACAAGAGAATAATATTTCTAAATATTCCGTAATTTGCATTTTGATTTTTTATGGTAGTTTGTCTTTTTTCCTATTAGATTTAATTATTTCACTTTCAATTAATTATGTTTTTTTTTATATATTTGCATATATAAACAAAGTTTATTAATATAAAAATTATATAGTCTGACTTAACTGAGCCATACGCGTACTAAGGTAGACTTTATTAGTGGTGATGTAATTATTGTCAATAATTTCCAGCACAGCTTTAAAAGTAAATATATTATAATAAAATGTAATTATAAGAAAAACTTTGCAATAAGAATTAAATAAATATACCAGCCTTTTTTTTATTTTCATTATAATATATTGAAAATAAAAAAAAATGTCATTTGCCAAATTGTAATATTACTGCTTCATATTAAAAACATATCTATGGTTTAAAAAATGCAATAGTTGATTAAATTAAGTTAACATTCAGACTGACCTGGGAATTATCATAACAGCTGATCTGAAGTGGAATGATCATATATGTAAAATAGTGGGAGAGGATGTCTGAAGACTATCGTGTAAGGGTTTAAAAATCGGGGTTTGCCTTAGAATAGGTGTGCAAGGAACTGGAGAAAAAAACAGAAAAGATTTCTTTTTACTTGGTCGTATATAAATTTGAATGTAAATAATATTTGGAGATTCTATATGCTTAGCTGAATCTGGTGTAGAACTGGACATCTCTTGGAGGTTGTTGTAATCACAATAAGATGATCTTGAAGGTATCAATGAAATTCTCACGTTGCCTGCTAGCTTATGGCGATTTAAATTTCACATTTATAATTATTACTATAACTTTTAAATTATTTCATTTTGGTCAAGATTCGATGTTTTACCGCCGGTACGGATTATTTTGTACCAATTTTAAACAGATGAATCCCATTGAATTCCTGTGCTTTCCTAGCTTCGAAGTTGCATGATATTCTGTGCCAATAACCAATTCCTACCACCATAATCAATTGCTATAGGAATTGATTAGGGTGTTTAGAAAATAAAAACTTAATCTGCTATAATAACTGCAAACAGATTGTACTGTTTATCGAATCTGAAAATAGACATCAGTTTAAAGGTCTATCCAAAAAATGTTAGCAGCAAATAAAGTTCTGAGGTTTAACCGCCTTGAATTATAGTGCTTCAATATTTATTTGTTGTACTTAACAAATTTGTAAATAAAATCGGTCCACTTTTAAATTATTTTATTCGTCGAATAATTATGGATATTTTTTAAATACTACTAAGCATTTATGATTGACTTCATCCACATGCCAATGATGTATTGCATGATGAATTTGCAATAATGCTATACACTGGAGGCACACATCAAATCGTGGATATATGTTACTGTACTACAAGTAACATACTCTACCCTACATTACTCTTATCTAAGGTTTGACGTGTGCTTTAAAATTATGTGAGAAACAAATATTTATTTGAAGTCGAAAAGAACTTGTCATTAGATCTTCTTGTTTTTGTCCAAAGTTATATTCACTTATAATTAGATATGGTTAGTCATGTAGGGTGTTTAATATGTGTGATGTTTGGTGATGGCGAGTTCACCCACTAGCAAAAAAAAACTTTAGATAATGGGTTCGTTTTGGGATCTTGAGTTGATGATTTTGATTTTAAGGTGCTGTTATAAACATTCGGCTGTTTATAGAAAGCTTACAAGTAATCATTTTAGATTTTTTTCTTATCTTTATTGTTGTAATTCAGTCTGTGTTTGTTCACCATTATATTGTAAAAGATCTTTAACAAAACATAAAAAATCTCCGGTCATCTCTTTCAATCATCAAAAAAAATCAATTTTTGTCGATAGGGCCCTAGGCATGATCTCTTTGCGTAAAATATTCCAATTGAAACAAATAATACAATAAATAAAACATTTAATGGACTAAACGATTTCCTTATTGTTATATTAATCTAAGTGAAAATTATATTTAAAATATATTTTACGTCCAATTAATAGCACTTTTTTGTAATTCGATAAAGGAAGAAAATTGTTCAAAAATTCAATATCTCATAAATGATTATCATATCTATAAATATCAAAACTTTTCGTATTTTAAGTATTCTTTAAATACAGAAATAATTGATAAGAAATTCAAACAAAATATATACATATTACAATCTATGCTAATGGCAGGTCAGTCATAATGCCTTGTAATATGCATAAATTTCTTTTGTTTAAAAAAACCCACTGTTTTCACTATAGAATTTTACAGTTTTGATTACCGTCGCGTTGCACTATAATTTTATAGAAAAATGGACATTATGTTGCAAAATTCATAAGCCGTGCGATTGAGTAACATTTACAATGTGGTTTCATAGAAATAATTTAAGTAATTGAATTTTTAACGAACGAATGTTTTTTTGCGGATCGTTTTACACAATCAGCCTAGGTATGCACAAAACTCGCCTAGGGCAAAAAAGAGGTTAAAGAATTATTATGTTTTATAAACTAAACTTTATTAATGTTTGTGATATTAACAACAAAATGTTTATATTTATTTAATGTTTCACTTCTTTATTCTAGTTTTTCCACTGTAATTTAGCTTTGATTCTTAAGTAAAAATTCAATAATTTATTGTTTAGATTTTGCAACTAATGAATCTTCCAAATTGACTTGATAGTGAGTTTTAAAATAAAAGTGATATTTCCTATGTATTTTGCGTTTCATTTTAATGAAATTATCCTTTGTTCTTGGCGTAGAATTGAACATCATTCTGTTAGTGGAATAGGGTGATTGCAAACTGATTTCACACATTGCTTTTTTTTTGCATTTCCACACTCTTATGGGATGACCGTTGCCGTAAAATTTACGATTTAGACTATTAAATACCTAGACTATGCTAGTCTAATTAAGGATAATTTTCAAAACGTTGAGATTATCGGAAAACAGCAAAGAACACATATTTGTAGGGAATGGATTATTTTTTTTGACAATTCAGACAAAAAATCAGGGAAGAGGGAATTTGTTAACACTTAAAAAATCTATGGGGAACTGATCCTACTTCCAGTTGACACATACACATAGGAGTGTTATTAATTTTACATAAATGAGCGCGGACGCTGTAGTGGCTAAATCTTAATCTGCAAATGGCACCTCCATCTAACCCCTAGAGAAACGAGAATTAATATACCAAAGTTTGCTTGGTAAAATGAGTGCCGACGATCTTAGATGAGGATAACCAGCGAGTGCGTTAAAAATATCAAATGACCTGATGGTATTATTATTTTATGGTAAAAGGAATCCCAATACATGTTTTAAAATTTGTAAATATAAAATTGGATGCTATTAAAAATTGTATAAATAGCTGTTCTTTCTGTGGAAAAAAGAGCAACTGTAGTCGAGAAAAGGTAAGTGTAATTCATTATCTCGAGTGAAAACCTGGAGATCCTGGATTCGAAATTACAGCTGTTCCTATATAGGGAGTCAAGGTTTACAGTACAGTAGATTCTATGTGTAAAGACTCATGATGGAGCTTCACCCATCAGAGGGCAGAAGGTGCTTGGACAGTGTTGATACTAAGTAGTAACTCTTACATTATCAAAATGCCAATTTAACCGTTACTGGTTTGACAGACCCTAAAATGTTTTAAATGTAATTTAAATTCCTTTAGTTACATTAGCAATATACAGAATCTAAAGGAATGTAATGTAATTTAAGAAAATTTAATGTGGTGATATGACTTCAAAATTAGCATAGTGTATTGTTTTTATCATCTTTTGAATATTATGTTTGCTATAATAAATAAACTATTAATAAAAGTATAGTAGATCAAATTCTTGTAGGCCTTAAACATGAGTGAACCAGTGGGATCGTTAAAATTTATATAATACTTATTTCGCGGTGTGTGGTGTTACTTTATGTTACGCTCTGTATATTTTGTAAATAAAAATATGCATATTATTATCAAAAAGTTTGCTTAAAATTAACATAATGAGATTATTATAGAAATATTCTCAGGCAGAGTTAGGGTCCAACTTTAGATATTAAGCAGGTTTATATTATGCTGGTTAAAACAACGACTAATGTCTTAAAATGGGCCTTCTAGTGTTGGGCGTGCAGAAAAACATGGAAGGGTTTGTGTTTTTTATTTAGGGTTGGGCTGAACCAAAAATTGAGATATCGAATTGGCACCATTCATAAATATAGATGATTCAAAATATTTATAACAGCGACAGACATATTATATTGTCTACGTTACAAAAGGTTAACTAAATCTACAATAGGAAATTCGGATTAATAATAAAATATAATTTCGAGATAAATACTCGACTGTGACTGTGTGTTTCGAGACTGTGGGTTTAAATATATTTACTTTAGTGCATATCTACTTTTAGTTAAATATTTACTCATTGGCTGTCGTCGGTGTGCATGTTTCAACTTAAAAACGTCAATTGTTAATTTATGTAAATATAATATGTAAATACCATCGAGAAAATCTCATAGCTGACCGTGTTGAAGGATAGTCAGGGTTCTGAGGTATATGCCTCAATTTTACCACTAATACAGTAGTCCTTTCATCAACTTCACATCCCTAGTATACAGTTTTCACTAGTGGGTCATCCATAAACTAATGAAGAAATTACAGTGCTTAAAAACGAGACAAAAACTCCGAGCCGTGTGCATAAATAGAACGAATTTACATGGTTGGTTTTAACTGTGTGTCAGTAATTAGTTACTTATTTATACAATTTAAATTAATTTATTAGTTGTGCTAATACGACTATAACTATTTTATAATTAAACGAAACAGCAAAACCACTCTAATATTAGTCATAAAAAGACCATACTTTTTGCATATATACTACTGTATTCGTAGCAAATAAAAAGTCACAAATATAAATTATAATACTAAAAAAGAAAAATGTATTTGTGGGCCATAATTATTAATTAATTAAATATAATAACTATGTAAAAAGTATCTAGGTAGGCAGCCGTTACAAATTTGGGGCCAGTTTCAGTCGACAGGCACCAGCTGTATCGCAGTTGTGATGAAGGTGAAGGTGAATACTTTCTCACCCAACCCTATTAGGTAACCCTACCAGCCAACGATCTTTTAACTACCAGCATTCTGTTAGTAAGCAGTAAGTAGGCATTGCTGAATAGTGATGTGCGACTCCAAGATTTTAGGGACTCTTGAGAAATCAGAGTCAAGTAATCGACCCTGTCGATACTTGACTCGACAGGGTCTTACTGTCTTTCAGTCGACTCTAACTGTCTTTCACTAGTTACTAGCAAATTATTTCAAAAGGTTTAATATAATGTTTTATTGTTATGTTGTTGTGTACCTACAAAGCCTATTATTTTTAGGCTATTAGACAACTAATAATTTTTGAATAAAAAATAATATAGTGTTAGTGTGTGTTAGTGTCATAGTGTTAGTGTTATAGTGTTAGTGTTGATTTATTTAGAATATTTTTTTTTATGTAATCTACACGTTGAAATTAAAAACAATATTTTATAAAAGTGCTTAGGCATCAATCGGCTACGCTGTTGACTTGTGGGCGCCTTTGATTTTGAGAACACCTACTATTTTATTCTTTGCATTTTTTTAAAGTAAAAATGCTTCCAAAGGACACTGTTTTTCTTGTAAGACATAATTTATAGATTAGATAGGCGCTAAGAACTCTATATATAAGAAGTACACAGCACGCGCCGACTCGACGTGAACAAATTTGAAGGATTCTTCAAGAAATACAACGACGTCTGAGGACGTTGCTTTGCGCGCAAGCGAGAGCCGACGCCAGTTCAAGGAGTCGAGCGAGTACTCGACTCTTCGGAGTCGACTCCCCATCACTAGCACTGTGCCGACTGTCAAATTATTAAAATGAATGAAAGTCACTCAGTCGGGAAAAGTTGTGAGAAAACTGTCCCAAAAATGACTGCATTTGTAACGCGGTATTGCTGAAATGAATTCCGAAACGAAAAAAATCGTAAGAAAATTTGGAATAAAATAAGCCTCGAGTACAATAAAAAACTATTGTATGATAGGTTATATTATTGTGTCCGCAACCGAACGATGCACATTCGAGTCGCGTTTGCAATCGAAAATTCTCCTGGTATTAACTCGTTTTTTTTCGAAAGTTAAATTTCACTTTGCTCGGCGTTAGTCGTGTCATCGGTTGGGTGCTTCCTTCGTAGATATTTTTAATCGGAGTGGTAACTGTATGATTTGTGTATAACGAAGTTACTGAACGGAATGTGTGTACAAAAAAAAGTAATACAATCTTTTTTTGGTTTTCACATTTTGTCAAAACACTAGTGCTCGCTGGTTGGTGAAAGTTGTTTTCGTCGAAGAAATTTTTAATTACATAAAGCAGAAAAATGGCTCAGAGTTTGGACCAGCAACCGACTCATAATTTACATTTCGTTTTAAAATCTCTCCTAGCTGGCGGTAAGTTACTTCGAAATTTATAAGATAGATAATAAGAAAGATTATTTATTTCCTACAAAAATGTATGGTAATAGGAATGACACATTAATTTATAACACAAAACAATGTGGAAATAAAAATTCATAAAGATAATAAAATTACATAAATAAACTGTCTAAATAGACTATACATTTTTTTCTAAAAGTAATTTCATGGGGCATTTTTAAAAATGTTAAGTCTAGAAATTAGTTTTATTTTTTCTGGTAATTTATTATGAAAGTGAGTGGTTAGGTAACTACTTATTGTCTTTTTTTTTTAAATTAAATGACTCGGGGAAGACCGTTGTACATAAAATAATTGCCCTTATTGCGAGTATCGTAATCATGAATCTGGCTGTGGCTAAGTACTTAATGTAAACTTACGGCAAACGCATATTATAACGTATGACTCATCTTAATACGGTATTTAAGCAATACATTATACAATTTTACTATATCATATTATATGTATACATAACTATAAAAGCTGTAGTAACTATATTTATATATGTATGTGAAGATACTTGCTCGGACCCTATCGTATGCACTGACAGAGGTACCTTATACAAAGTTTATTTTAGAACAGGTGTTCACACCTAGTTAGGTAAACCCAGTAACCCCTTTCTCAACAAAACCTAGTCTGCTGACTTTATCTAATACCCCTATAATTCTACGCTGATAACATATTTAATTGAAATAAAAAATAATGTAATTAGTACTGTTTGAAATATTTTAATTTTTTCTTTTGTTGTTTTGTTAAAATTGTAGTGTAGAATTCATTATTTAGAGAAAATGTAATAAAATATTTATGTTGCATATTATAAATAAATAAAAATTATAATTTTCAGTAAGTAAATTAGCTATAAAGCCCATTAGTCACCTGTTTGCCTTTCATTAAATAATAATTTATGAAGTTGCCATTTCACTTATTGACATTAATCAATGATCCCCTACCTCCAATTACCTAAATTATCAAGTAGCATATTCACTTTTCGGTTATTTTACGTAGTTTCGAAAAATACATAGGTTTCTAAAATACATTTTTGTTCGAGCAACATTCGTAAATCGTTTTTTTAATTTTCAATATGGCAGCAAAGAATGATAATTTGTAATGTTTCTATATACCAAAACCTTTCTATGCCAGTCGTCTATAGGGTACATCAGCGATCCATTAAAAAAATGATGTTTAATTTAATTGTTGCCATGGCAACTGACCCATGCTTTTTAGAATAAAATTCAGGTTTCTCCGTAAGTTAAGAGGCGTAAGAAAAACTGTATTTTGTTGATAAAGATGGAAGAACAGATTGAGGATTGTTGGTACCCACTTAGAGAAAGTTGACGGAGAGACAGAGACGAGAATATCTAGAGAATTTGTTTATAAATTCATTGAAGTACAAACTTCAGCGTTTTGAATTAAATCACTTTAATTTTCACTGTCCAGGGATGGATGAACCATATTTATAATTAATGATAGAGCAGCTATCTAAAGCCAGATAAAGTAGAGAAATTGCATATATTGCATATAAGTAGAGAAATTGCATTTATTTTATTTTTATATATTTTTTTGTACTAAGTACTTACTGTTTTTTTAAATATTTCTAATTTGTATATTGATGGGGAATAAGAAATCTATTTATTTCTTTTCTGCTGTTTAGAAATAATTTTAAATGAAAAGTCGTTAAATAATATCTAATGGATTATAACTTCGAAACAGACACCATTTTTTATTTGGTTGTTTTTTCCCTATATAGGGGACTCAGAACGATTGAGCATACTTGAAGGGAATGAAATAGCGGCTGCAAACGTGCATCACCTTTATCAATTTTTACTATCATGAGCGATAACAATATAAATAAACCGATTAGTATATTATATAAAGAATATTGACAAAACCAATTTATTTATAAAACAAACAACCACAATTCGTAAATAGTAGTTTAGGGTTTTTTTTAAAACACTAAAATGCTCAGTGACATCTATGAAAGTTTAAACATAAATAATTAATATAGATGTCTATGCATGTCACATTCCTAGTAAATTCCCAAAAGTGACATTATTGATGTAAACCTTTTATTGAAACTCATTTTTATTTATTTGAATAGCTTAAAAATAAGTAAAAAAATATATTTTAGTTACTACTGCGTCGTTAATGAATGAATGAATTTTTTTAATTTAGACGAGCAATCCGGCGCGGTATTATAGTAAGTTATTATTTTGGTTATTTCTGTAAATCTCGATTCGATTTCATTAAAAACCCATTCGATTCATTTATTATATCAATTTTACATACAATATTTAATTATCTAATACTTACATAAAATATTATGTTTCGTCACATTCGTACGTCAATTCGTTTATGCAAAGGCCGTCAGACTTTTAGAAAGCCTGTCTCCGGTAGCACCGGCCACTCGGATGACTCTTTCGCTCTCACTTGTGCGACAGCGAAAGAGAGAGTAAACCAGTGTTTTCCAAAGAGCGGGTCGCGACCATTCACTAATTCTGATACTCTAATGGGCCGCTCTTTTATTTAATTATTTTAATTACGACCTGCAGTTCAATTGAGAATCTAGATAAATATTTAGTGTCCATCTTTTCGCGTTAAATTTTAATAATTTAATAGATTTTTACTAAGAAAAAATGTTTATATACAAATAAAAACAGTCGGTCGAAAAATAACAAACACTCCGTTATACTACAAACAGCGGTGTAATAGACAGCCGTTTCTTAATGCGCTCAGGCGAATAGACGAATTTATAAACCGGATATAAGTTTCTGGATACGAAAAACCACTGATGTACAAATTTGCTAAGTGAAAATGTTAAATTGAATATAAATCCGTAGAAATCTGACATCCTAATCGGACTAAGTACACGTGTGGGTACGACTTGATCCGGAGCATTTGTAACAAATTTTACGAATTAGGTACTACGGGATTACCTATGCATCTGGAATAAGTTTACACTTAACTATTACACTATTACTTACTTAGTACTGGATTAATAAATTATTTAAAGTTTTAAAGTATAAGTCTACGTTTTTGTTTTCGCCTGTAAGCAGAACAGCTGCTCTAATAACATTAAATTATAACATTAAATTACGATAAGTACCTAATTAATTGAAGCTGTTAGACAATTCTGGCGTCTTGTCTGTTATTGAATTGATTGTGAACCCCGGAGTAAAGTCTCACGCAGACTTTATCGCGGCTCCTGTCCAAAGCGACCTTCTATCAGTTGCTATCAGTGAAGGATTTACGCATAAGCTACACAAGCTATAGCCTAGAGCCCCCACTTTCTTGGGGGCCGCAAACAGCATTATTTGACCCAACGCACGTCCGGAACGTCCCATACTCTTCACCCATTTTTTTACACCGTCTTCAACAGTAAATATAAATACTTTATTCAATGTTTGGTGCACGTATAGTTGTTTCCCTGACCTGTCCAATTGACCTACATTCTGTGCACCTCATAAGTGAATCGTAATTTCTCAACAATAAAACAATAAAATTGCATTCAGCCCACAACACAATAAAAAAAATTATATCGCTACGCTGACGCCACGTCAATCTGCGACAAAGATGTCATTTTAGATTATTTCGTAACGAATTATGACACAATAATTGTTTACGATGCATTGTCAGGCAATGCCCAGTATGATGAAATAAAAGTTGAAAGACAACTGTCTATTCTGTGCTAATTTGCCAAAAAAAAACATAATTTGTCATTCATATGTAGCTAGCAATTAAATAATTATGTCTACCTCCACCATGCAAGGGCGGATCCAGAGAGGGGGTAATTCACTGAGGGTAATTGCCCCATCGAGATATAAAAAAAATATTCGTGTCTCAACATTGTCACTCACTCACAACGTAAAGGAAAACAATATTATTTGAATAACACAATAAATGAATCAAAGTATCGGCAGCGTATTAATTTCTCATTGGGGAAGATACGATCACCAATATTGAGAATTAGGGATTTTTTTCACCAAGTTGGGAAATATAAATACTGGTACAAAATACTACTTCAGATATATGTGCTGTTTATATTATCAATCGCCGCTAAAGGCAGATCTCTCAATTGCAAAATATTCGAAAATTTGTAGATCGCGCTTACCGTTAAGTAAAGATTTTTAATTTATATGCAATCATCAAAAAAACCTCAAAACACGAGACAACATTAGTTGTCTCGTGTTTTAAGGTTTCTAAATACCTTGATAGTCCGTGCGTGATTTTGACTCATATTTTAAACTCGCCTGTTTCCTTAGAGTAAGGAATTTTGAAATGCGAAACCGCGCGTTACATACTCTGGGTTTTTTTAGCCTTTTGTTTCTTTTTATAATATTACGCTCGCAACTCAGTCATGTATCATTTACTAGACATTCTTGATCCTCGCAGGAATAAATTTCTATCTGCAATTCGTGCTATAACTATCACAATCTGGTGTGTATGGAATAATTTCTTAATTTTACATTACTCTATATACCATTTCATTTTAAATATGCAGGCAACTTACACGTAAGCTTAAACACAAACATGTCACTTTCTATCTGTATATGTTAGCGCAATTAATATATATTATATAGTATGTCCTGAGACCCTTCTCGAAGACTTAAGGCGGGGTGTTTATGTTCCCCATTAAGAGTAAGAAATTATATTTAAAAAATGCGAAAATAATTCATCCCAAATTTATCATTTTATTAAAGCGCTGGTGTGAATTGCCTTTACCGTCGCAAAACATGATCGATATATCCGTAGCCTTGTCTGAGCGAGGAGCGATATTTGGCCATTCTTAGAACAGGTTTTTTTTTTAATCTAGTTAGAGTGGCCA
This sequence comes from Neomicropteryx cornuta, assembly GCA_020383195.1. NCBI lineage: Eukaryota > Metazoa > Arthropoda > Insecta > Lepidoptera > Micropterigidae > Neomicropteryx > Neomicropteryx cornuta. The sequence goes on from JAHKQU010000030.1 coordinate 3,141,520, forward strand.
TGTTACTTCAAAACAATAAATGACTGGTGTTTCATTTTTCGATATGTATATATTTTTCAGTGTTATATCATTTATTGTCGTGACTTTCAAAATACAAGTATTATAAAACCATTATAAACTACCCTGGGGGGGGGGCTCCCCAGGTCAAATGGCTGGTTACGCCTATGTCTGATGTCTGTCTCTTTCTGATGGTCGTGTGGTGTGTCCGCAGGCGTGGCGGGCATGTGCTCGAAGACGACCGTCGCCCCGCTGGACCGCATCAAGATCCTGTTCCAGGCGCACAACTCGCACTACAAGCACCTGGGCGTGGCGTCCGGCCTGGCCACCATCGTGCGCAAGGAGTCGCTGCTGGCGCTCTACAAGGGCAACGGTGCGCAGATGGTCAGGATCTTCCCCTACGCGGCCACGCAGTTCACGTCCTTCGAGATCTACAAAAAGGTAACTCGGCGATGGTAACTAAAAGCCAGCAGCTTTGCAACAACTTTGCGTTCCTTATAGGAAATTATATTAAAAATTGCGAAAATAATCTTTCCTATTAACACAGTCGACCTTAAAATTCGGTTCTTTATTTTAGGTAGATTTCATTAGGAAAGCTACCTATTGCTTTGGGTATCATGTCATGACTTCCATCCCCTAGAACCCAAAACCGTTTCATATCCCCTAGAACCCAAAACCACCCTCAGTTAAAAAGTATATATCTATGTATATCACTTTTTTTGTGGACACAATAACTGCCGTAATTTTACACCAAACACTTACAAATTGATCCTAAAATTTTAGGGCACAAATCTCGATCAAGTTCGTTAATGGACAAAGTCTGACCAGGGGGCAGGAATGGGGGGATTTTTCAAAAAGTGAAATTTTTCTATAGCTTTCTTAGTATATAGGATATTCATTAAAACTTTATATTATTTCTTAGATAAGGGCCTAAAATGTATCTTAGTAGAAGTTTTTGATAGCACCAACCAGCAGTTTTTGGTGCTATCAAAAACTGGTGTGGGAAAAATTTAGTTTTCCAACACTCAAAAAAAATCATACCTCTCTTAATTGGCACAGGATTAAATCAATTCAAAGTGTTAATTGTAGGTCTATAATTTCCCTACAACTTTTGTTTGAAATAATTTTTGATATGAGCAACAGTTACGGCAAAAAAAAGCCTCTGTCCTCCGGCGTGCCGAAAGGGATTTTTTTATAAGGGGTCAGGTTTTACTCTTTGCGCGGTCTGTAAGCAATTATTGTTTTTTTTAGTACAGCTTCATAATAAAAAAAATAAAAAAACTTTTCTGCATTTTAGACCCTTCATTGGCCTTTCAATTAGTATTTTTCCTAAGGCTATAATTTCTTTTATAAGAAAGCAATTCAACTAAATAAGAACTATTATTAGATTTTAAAGTTACGATGACTTTAGGCCAAGCCGTCACGTCGGGTTGCAAAATACGACGTTGATAGTAAAAAAAATAAACATTTTTTGCCTTATGGTTTGCATCCCAAACCAACAATAAACGATATCTTAATTGATTTAGAATAATTTCTCTTGCCTATTATAACTTATGATTAGACATTAAGCAAATAATTTCATAATAGTTTTAATCGCCACTTCAAATTATTAAGTCGTAGGTAAAAGTAAATGGTGTGAACAATAATTTCGCATTTCGTAATAAACAGATAAACGCATCACAGAAGCACTTCTTGTAACCTCGGTAAATAATAATTATAATTTATTATTCATGATAAATGTTATCTGCAATACAATAGTATTAATGATGGTAGCCGATGCATTCTGTTTATATTGTGTATTGTATTTTATTGGAGAGATAAAATTATATATGCATTTATTTATTATTCATAAAAGAACATTGTTAAAAATGACTTTTAATAAATATTACTATTGTTAACGCGGCCGATGTCTTTTATTTATTTCTGTTCAACAGAGAAATTTAGGTATAGTAGAATTTATTTCTGGCATTTTTTTAACGTATTTCTTTAAATATTTTTTTTTTGGTAGAAACAGCCGAGTAACATAAAGTTATCGGCGTTATTGGCTACAGTTCGGACGAAAGCGAATCGGAATAAATAATAGTGTAGAATCCATCCGAAGAATGTAATTTGTGAACTATTACAACCATAGCTATCGTAATCGAATGTAATTAGCGGTAAATGAGCAATGTTATCAATATATTACGTGCGCTTTAAGAATATGCACCTTCTCGACAAATTTTCGTCCCTGAGTTTGTTAACATTTGGATAGGCGTGAAATTAGTTTTTTCGTCAACTGTACCGACTCCGCTCACTAACACATACAAAATAAACTCCATATATAATTTTGAGTGTACGATTTTAATAGAAAGAACCGCGTAGAAATTACAGACAGTATTTTTTACCTACATTTCTCCATTCACAATTATTATATTATATCTATGGAGTAAACATAAATAAATTAATAGTAAAAAACATTTTTAAAAACAAGCTTTTATTAAATGCTTGAATGCGTATACAAAATTTTGTGTCTGTGCTGTTGACCGTTGAGGAGTTCCTTCGTTTAGAGCCATTCCTGGGTGTAGAATCAGGTCATGCTTACCATAAAAATGCATTGTCATCGGAACTAAATCAAAATGTAAAATTTCAACTCCGTAGGATGAGAGGAAGTGGTTCTAATTCAGCTTGCAAGATTTGATCTAAACAGACTAACAAACATTGGAAGTTAAACAAAAGCTTGTAAAAATAACTATGACTAACAAGAATGACATAGAATAATTATTAGTATTACCCATACAGAATAATGTATCTGACATATAAAAATGAAGAAAAAAAAAACCAAGAATAATCTATTTAAATTGAGTGCCTTTATCGCCATTTAGCGATATTCAAAATCCTCCCATATCTCTAGCCTTCCAATCTTTTCACAGTTAAATTATTGAAGAAACCGGGATATTTTGTTATATTTATCAGGCATTCTGAATATCATAATCATTATATTTAAGTCAGCTATTATCAATTTATTGCAGTACCTGTCGCGCGTGCCGTGGCCTGCGAAAGCGAAACACGCAGACAAGTTCATTGCGGGCGCGGGGGCTGGTCTGACAGCCGTTGCTCTCACGTATCCTCTGGACACCATCAGAGCCCGGCTGGCCTTCCAGATCACCGGCCAGCATCGCTACACCGGCATTGCTCACGCTGCTATCACTATTTTCAATACGGTTTGTGCTAATATTTATGTATGTCGTTGTTTGTGATGGGTTTATAAATCAGGTTGATCTGCATCAATAAACAATAATCGTGACGTCTCCATATCAATTAACCAAAAATAAACAACTTCGCATCAACTTCAGTTGAGGGGTCATCGCAAATAGGCTCAGGGTCGCTTTCGCACAATGTTTAAACTATTTCGGGAATTTATTTAAAGATTTTTTTTCAAAATTAAATATTATTTGCATGACCACTTTAGTTGTCATTATAGATGAACCCTCTAAAAGGACATTAGTGATTTTAAATACACCAGTATTTAAAAAACCATCATGAAAAGATGGTGAGATCAGTATTAAAAACCTTACAGTACTGACTTTTATTGGCGTGTGACTATTTGACCCACCGTCATACCATTTTTAACGCTTCATCACTACCATCTTCCATGACTAGCACAACCACATTGGGCTTAGTTGAGTTGACTTATTTATTAAATTGTATGTATGTATACACTTCTTGCAGGAAGGCGGGGTGAGAGCTCTATACAGGGGTTTCGTGCCAACCCTCTGTGGAATGGTTCCATACGCCGGTTTCAGCTTTTATTGCTTCGAAATGCTCAAATACGTCAGCATGAAATATTTACCCACGTACACATGTCGGAAATGTGACAGAAATACAGGTATGAATAAAATTTTAACAGATTGGATAATACTGACAATTTTCATTTTTTATATTTTTTTACCGTATTTATTTTAGGGGGAATATTGCTTTATATTGATGATTGATTGTTTTTTTTGTAATAAGTGTTTAAATACTATTGTATTAAGCTGTACAAATACACACAAAGTGCGTTTAAATAATAGTATTTACTAGTGGTCGCCCAGTGCTCGAAATTCGTCCCTAATTCATTAAACTTTTAAGTTTGAGCATTATTGAGGTTCTTGTAACTTTATAATGAGGCGAGTTTACTTCTATACTCAATGCACTTATATTTTTTTGGAACTTTGACTGCGTCAGCTGCGAACGAGTACAAATACGTCATTAGCGTGTGTTGTTTACCTTAATTCCCTGCAATGCCTATGAATATTATATAATATTAATAATAAAATTGAATATTAGTAACAGTCAAAGTAACAGTATAATATGTATTTATTTTTTAGTACAATACAATATTTTTTAGTAAAAATGAAACGACATTCATAGAAGTATAAGATTATTTCTGCTCGACTATTACCACATTGACATTAACAGACTATTGAAAAAGGAACATATGAAATCACACAAAATTCACGGTACGAATGCTATAGTTTATTTAATTTTATGTATTTATAACACACATTATAGGTGAATTTTAGCTTTCTGCACTCCTTCTCCATATAAACTTTTACTATGCTGAACATCTCACTTCTCCGTGCTTGCAATATGCTCAAAAAGAGGGTGCAATGTTTACCCTTCAAGTATTAATATATAGATATAATAAATGATATAATATTCGTATTTGCATTTGTGAATATATTCAAAACCACATCCGTTACATCCCTAATTTAAATGGGAGCCCTTAAGTGTTATATGTAACATTGGTTGTGTAACTAACCCTATTCAAGGCCTACTTAAAACTTTCAGCATGGTCCTCGATTAGTGAACAACTAGAGAAGCCCTTTTATGTTGGATTTTAAACCATTTTTGAAAGTCAAAGGAGATTTTCAGATGAAGTATATTGTTTCTTCATATCTAACGTAGAGGATGGGATAGTCTTAACCTTTGAATCTTTCGCTATGAACCCATCCTGGCTAAAAATCAGAATTAAACGTTTGGCCAAAAACTAACCTCATTCTACCACCGGAGGAATCACGGAATAATACAAATTTACAAATAAAAAACACAACTTATGTTAGATAATTTAATTATTAAATTAACTGTAAATGATTTTTTTTTTGTCCTAATAGGAGGCCTGGTATTAGGCATACCAGCGAAGCTTCTCTGTGGAGGTTTGGCCGGTGCTGTGGCACAATCGGTGTCCTACCCACTGGACGTGACGAGACGCCGGATGCAACTAGCTTGCATGACTCCTGAAACGGCCAAATTCGGGTATGCATTTTTACTATTTCTAAATTTTAGGTGACCTAATATTTAAATAATGCAGGAGGCATCATTTTATCAACAATTCGAGTTTATGGTAACAGTTTAAGAGCGCTCCCGTGTTAGTACCTTGAATTTAGATATTTTGCAGCCAAAGCTAATAAAATGGTGACAGTGTATTTGCTTGTTTTTATTTTTTATAGCAATATGGTATATCGCAGATGAAACCTGCTCAGCAGTACAGGAAATCTTCATTTTATAAACATCAGATCATAATGACATAAAAAGTCATTACGTTGACTAACTGATATTTGTTATTTAATATAGTTATGTATATTAAGACCTTTCTCAAAGACATAATGGGGTGGTTATGTTTCATATTATGAGTGAGAAATTATATGAAAAAAATGATTCAACCCCAAATTTATAATTTTGATTATGTAAATTACCTGTCTTTTTAGTCAGCTAGAGAATTACGAGGCGGCGTGATGAGACTTTGCGTGGTGTAAAATGCAATATTTTGTAAACTTCGGTTTACTTACTGTTTTAAAATATTGATTACATTGTATTCGGATGATACCTTTCAATTTGTTCGCCATGCAACCCAAGGCAAATGAGGATGTCGTCTTATTAGGGAATAACTGAAGATTATAAAAGCTATGCAACTACTGCATTACCACAGCATTCCAATTATCAATATGATTCACCGCATTTCAAGCATTCACATTTTACTTTCTGACCGTGCTTTGGTGAAAACAACAAACTGATTTTTCGACCTTGACCTCGCAATGTACCTGACCGGTGCGCGCATCGCTAACTAACCCCTTCTTCCCCTCAACTAACCTATCTACTGTTTCTAAAGCGTAAAAAAAATACCCATTACAAGAATTTTATAATTTTTTTCTCTGAACCCATGATGAATTTTGATGAACCTACCATTTTTACAAATTTACTTGAAATCGAAGGACCAATTAACTGGTTTTTTTTTGTCGTGAATAAATAAACTGATTAAAAAAAACCATTTATTGAAGTTTGATCTAATTAACTTTGCGCTCTGTAAACTAAATTGCTTGTACAAGTGGAAGGAGGTAAAGAAGCATTTCAAATGGCATGGTTATGTATGCATTCAAACCCGCACCGCTGGGTCGGTAGTTGGATGCCTTAACAGCTAGACCGCGGTAATCTCAATATTGTACCCTGTAGACTTCTTACCTTGAACCTTAAACAGAATCCGTTCTCTCGCTAACATTTTGGAAAATAATCTTTTCTTTTTCATGTTGTGACAACTGCTTATGGTGGCCTTCGTATATTTACTACTCTCAGAAGGTTGGTTATCTTCATAAGAAATACTAGGACAATGATCTGTAACATTCTCGTTTGTGTTGTAGCATGTTGGTTTAGTGCATGTTATGTTTAGTCGGTTTCAAAAAACTATTTTTCTCTGTCCAACGTAGTATTATGGGAACACAAACTGTCATTATCAGCTGAACACCATTCAATCCCTTGTGACATTTATAGAGCAGCGCTTTCTTAACAATTCTGTTGCCTGCCAACCCTGACGTTTTGATGTGCAACAATGAGCAAACAGAAAAGCATATTTTGAATTTAAAAACACACCGATTCATGGGTTACAGTTTGTGCTAATTAGGTTCACCGGGCTATCCCATTTGAGGAATCCAGTTTTAAAGAAAATGAAGTGATACCGACCGAGTCCGATGAGTGAACCAATTCCACAAGATGTGTCAACAGCTTATAATAAAAATTGGATATTTTTTTGTGTCACTATTAAGCATAAAATTTAAAAAAAAAATCAAAAGTTCAATGAAATACTTATCCGTGCCATGTAATTTAATGCGCCATGTTTCATTGTATTATGACAATGGAGTAAATAAAAATAAAAAAACCTTTTTGACAGCAAAATTTGGGATAAAATTGGCATATTTTTTTTATAACTAATATTTTTCTTAACAGATGAATTCTGAGAAATATAACTTGGTACATCAAATAAGTGGTTTTTTAAACCTCCCAATGTACCTTTTTCGCCCTTACGCAAAATATACAAAATTAAAAATTATACCATTTACATTACACCATTATACCATTTTTTTTTCTGATAAAATAATTTTATTTTATTACACCAGTCTTGTAAGTCCGCCTTCTGAACAACAAATGTTTTTGAAAGGTGTTTTATTGCCATAATCGCAAATATTTCATCTATTCCACTGGGAAACCTGAGATAAACCAAATCAAGGGCTTATTGTTCATAAGCTTCATACATTGTTTTTCAAAACTCAAAAACTCAGTATTCCTCTATAGCACGGTGAGCTGTGCATTTCTTATGCTCCAATCCTCAATAGCGGCTGCATGTTGCTCGGTCTAATTTGAATTTTAAATAATAATAATAAACCGTATATTCCTAGGGGCATGAAATAATCTTTGCCTCTTTGAATATCTCCTTGAATTAACCAGAGTAATAAAATAATAATAATTGTTTAAATATAAAATAAAATGACTATATTAGTTCATACTTTGTTAATGTGAGGTTGGAGAATGTATACCTACGATTATGTACTAATGCTTGTAATTTTTCCACTTTACATATAATATAATAAAAAATATATGTCACGTTTATAGTAAATATGTTCTGTTTATTATTAATTAGTACTCAAACTAAATTAACGACGACAATGAAACTATTTTAATGGGTTTTATACTACCTTCCTTAGTACAGAATAAGTCTAGTTTGAAAGGCAGGGAATAACTTTACATCGGAACAGTTACATATCGTTCATTTTGTTATGTATATAGAATTGTTAACGATCTTTACATTTTCAACCATTGTTAAATATTGAAATAATTAATAAATGGCTATTTTCCATTACAATGATGGGATAAAGCGATCGGTGACTTAAACTGTCCTAGTCAATGATGATTTCTTAACAATTGTGTGTTTGCAGAGCGGGCATGGTGAAAACCCTCACTTTGATCTACAAGGAGAATGGCGTAGTCAACGGTCTTTACCGTGGAATGAGCATCAACTACATAAGGGCTATTCCAATGGTGGCCGTCTCCTTTTCCACCTATGAACTCATCAAGCAATCGCTACAACTTGACACTGGCATGAAGATTTAAACAAAGTGACATCATTAATATTCAAGAAATAAATAGTTAATAAGTTTCGATCATAGCATAGTAGAAGAAAGAGTTGATCCTATGGGGAAAGTACGATTGTCTGTAAATCTAGGAGCCTTAGGATCTATCAAAGAAGAATTTAAGAAATATTCTTAGCGCATTAGTATTTTTACAATTGTTACGTACCTACATACAGTTTTTTTTTATGGTATAAAGTTTAGTGTCCTGTTTTAAGCTTGTGGTAACACCTATGTTAGTTAAAAATATTCTCAATGTTAACTGTCTTCATATATCTAAATATTGGCCTCCATACTCCGGTATGTCCAGATCCTGAAGTATCCTTATTCAAATCAACACTTATTTGATTGTAAAGAGATTGATTGCATTGTAACTTAATACATACCTCTTGACTTATTGTAATTTAATAGAAAATTTTAAAACATAGTAAAAGAACCATAGTTATAGATATTCGGGTTATTTAATCTAAAAGTGACTAACCATAACGAAAAAAAAGCTTTAATGCACATTAAATTAATGTTTAAATATATTTTTTTTTCTTAGAATTTAAAACTTTATTATATCAAGTTTTTTGATATTATCATATAAAAAAAGGTCTGTAGAAATGATCTTCTGGGGCATAAAATACCTTTATCAAAATCTCAGTAAAAAACAAACTTTGTGGGTAAATAATATTGATTATCGGTTCGTTTAAAAGACCGTTTTTTTTAACATTTAGCTATTATGGAAATAAGAATAAAAAAAAATGCATTTGTTTTAAAAAGTTTAATTTTGGAAAAATGATTTATGAGACACTTTAGTGTGACTTGCCAATGTTTTTCTTCTTTAAATATTTGCTAAATAATTCTGTATTATTTTTATCATTAATCATTTTAATTAATTTTATCAATGTATCTTATCAAATAATCAACCTGTCATCTTATTTTTATTTTTATCATGAACCTGCAGTGTAACCTGATTGGTTAGGAGTTGTGAGACCTCTGATGAGTAACCGACGTATATGTAGGTAGAAATATGTATATTATGTACTTTCTATAACCACTTGTTCATAAGGCTAACGTGTACAAATTCATGGAGATCCCATAATTGTCATGTATTGTAAGGTTTGTGTTGTCGGGAACGCACTATTAAATAATACAGACTGCCTAGTAGTTGTCTTCTTGATGCGAGGCCATTCATTACAGGCAGACAACATTTCGAGTGTGTAATTCAATTTTATGTATTGTTCCGTAGCTCTTTGGACGTGAACTTAAGAAAAACGGCGATGATTATTCTCAGGGGCATAAAATAGCCTTGACCTGCAGGAGTTCGTAGCCGAGATTTTTGGATAAGAAGCAGGCGTTCGTACTACTAAATCATTATTAACAATTGTGTGTATATAACATAACATATAACACACGGTTGCAATGTCTTTTTAACTATTACAAAATTGAAATGTATTGATACCTATATCGAGGTAATAATTATATAAAGTTACACTATAAATGAGGAATCTTTTACAAAATTTGTCATTCTATATTATTAGTTAATAAATATCTGTTCAATAATGGATATAAATGAAAGTGGCTATTTTGAGGTGTCGATACAAAAAAAAATAAATTCCATGTCTTGTTTAGACAGAACGAACTTCATTGTAATATTAATATAATTTTATGTCTAATTTTTTTAATTAGCGTAAAATCTTGCATTCGCAATAATCAGATTAGCTTATTAGGAAATACGATTTTAATGACCAACATGCTCATTAAGTTCCATAAAATGTGAAAAAGGCAAAACTCAAATTATAAATTATTACTAATATAACATTTGTAGCGACTTTTTGTATTAAAACAAATGACTCGGCCTCTCCATGCCAGCCGATGTGAATATTTTTTTTTAGCATTTTTTAGGATATTCTTAGAACTTTCTTTCGAGCACTTTCTAAAGGATCTACTACTACTAGCGACTGAGTTATTTTTACACAATAAGAAAATTGTCAAAAAACAGACTTATCGCAATGATATGAATTCTGACTTCTTGATCGGAGGTTGCAAGTTAAATCAACAAGTCCGTTTTTCGTCGCCCAATATATTTAAAACGTTTTTAGTATCAATGTAGGCCGGGTTAAGTAAGACACAGCCATTCAATTACAGACTGCGATATGTAGACTACTTATATATAATAAATGGTCTTTCATCAAGATGATAACATCAAGCCGGCGTGGAGTTAAAACTGCTTATACTACCTGCATGACAGCACAAAGCCATAATATCATAATTAAATTCAAACAGCGATGTAGAAATATTTAGTAAATAATGGAAATTTGTTTATTTTTTTAATTTATTTAATAGGAACTTATTTATTATTTTTTTGTTTCATTTAAGTGTCTATAATGGGTATTGGTTTTGGATATATAACGGGTATTTATAAAGAAATTGTGACCATAACTGATTATCAAAGGAAAGAAACTTACGGTAAGTGTAGAATCCAACAACAAACTTTCTGCCTGTATTTTGGCAGCTTTTGGCTATTACGTGCTACTGTCATAGATATTGTCAAAGCTACTGTCGAGAGACCATTATAAAAAAAAATGGTTACTGATGATCATACAAATTAGCAATATCACTGATAATAATTATGACACTGAACACGACGTGGCTCTTACAAAATCAAAGAATGTAACTGAACCCGTTGTTTTTAATTTTGAATTACCTTAGGAGAATTTCACTATTGTAAAAAAACATATTTTTAGTATATTAAATTGTAATAGTCAATTGAAATTATTACTTTAGACTGCCGTCCAATTATGTTTACATATAATTGTACTATTAACAATATTATGACTGAAAAAATAATTTATATTTTAAATAATTCTGAATTGGAGTATTTATTTTTGCATGTAAGTTGTTATTTTTTATTTATTCAGTAAACCTAAATTGATCAGATGTCTTCTAAAATTTATGAAAAAAATTTTTTACTGTCACATTTGATCAATTTTGATGTTATTTTTATTATAAATTCTGACATAATTATTATTGTTTACTTGCTGCAATTAACTGTGCTAAGAATGCCTACTGTGTATTGTTGCAGAATATTAATAAATTGCACTTTTGATGGGTAAATTATTTAATAATTATTATACCATCAGAGTGCAATTAGTTCTTCCCTGTCAAGTACATAATTGCTATAAACTGTTTATATGAACTGTTAATGCTTATAAACTGTGAATGCCTATTAAACAACACGTTAGATATTATTTTGATAAGTACTTATCATCAATATGTTACAAGACATTTTATCGGATACTTTTCGGTTCTTTATCTGCGAATAAAAAGAAAATTTAGTAATGACATACATTTATTCGAATGAAAGGTCTAGACTTTTTCTGATGACTTTCATTAACTCAAACAATGTAATGATTGATCTTTCTTATATGTAACAATTAAACTAGTCTATTTAATTTTAAATATAATTTAACTCTAGGTATGACATTGTATACTAAATATAATATATTTAACAAAAACCGCACAAGAACCTGCCCTAGAACAGCGGAGGTCCTGTTTTTGTATCCCGAGTACCATGACTAATTTATCTATAAATAGTATAAAGCTAAGTCCTCTGCGTTTGTCTGTTTGTTTGCATAGTTTTCTAAACTACAGAATGGATTTTGATGCGGTTTTTACCATTAGAAAATTTATTACGGAAGTTTTATAATATGTTTAATATATTTATATTAAATTTAAAAATAGAGAAATCTCGATGTTTTGTAAGAAAGTTGTAAATAATCAATTTTAGAGCGCTTACACTGACTTAATCAAATTAATATACTACAGAATTGTAGGTCTTAAAATGGCCTAAAGAAAAATCCGCAATACCATTTGTCTATCTTCTGAGGATGACCCACAGTGACTATTTTTATCTTTTAATGTTTGATCACAACATTGTATGGATTTTTTTGGGTAAGATGCTAGGCAAGGATTTTTGGGCATTTTGGAAACCTCTCAAAATTTCTAGGTCAATACAACTATTTTCAGCCTCGGGTCTCGGGGTTGGCAGCTAGTTATTAATAAATCAATGTTATGTTGAAAATGTGTTGATATGAAAATAATACGTATAAGTATTCTAAATTTTTTTATATGCAGGGTAAAAAGTAAGTTTTTTTTATTGAAATTGGGGAATAATAAATTTATTAAGATATTTTTTACATAATTAAATAAATACATAATACTTTTCAATTTTTTTGAATAACTTACATTGCTTTGCGGATTTGTTTCTTTTATAAAATGAAAAGAAAAGAAGGTCACCGTTATATTTAAAAATATTTTCAGGCCCTGAATTCTGTCACTCAAATGTGTTAAAATTGATTCAAGCAACACACTGAATATCCCACACATTCTGTGCCCATCTCCAACAAGCACCGGATGTTGGGCCTAAAATAATTGTATATGACCGAAGTCACAAAAGCAATTCTTTTTTTTGTTAAAATGCACTCAATGAAAGTGGTCAAAATTTACCGCACTGAATCAGAATGCAGTGCGTTATATGATTTACGAATAGTGGTGGTGTTATGTAGTTTGCTGCTTGATACATTCAGCTTCGTACGTCGAACGCGCAGACCACTCGTTGCCGATCGGCAAAGTACGATGACCGAACGGAATAGTTATAATTTCTTATAATTGGTAAATAATATGTACAAAACTATGGAAATTTTGTTTTTTATATTTATTATTATATTTACATAGCTTTTATAAAATGTCATGCTATGTTTAGCTAAAATGTCGATTAGTCGTGCCTTTCGTGAATTTAGGAATACGCGGCATAGAAAAGCAGTTAGACGATGAAGTGTTCACGCGTACGCGGCACCTGGAATTTACAGAGATAACGGAATATACCGTCATCGGCTCTGAGTGTGTTAAAGCAAAGTATATGACGCATTATCCATTTATTTGATTATAAAATCCATTTTGATTTTTTAAATTGATGAAAGAAAGTCTTAAAGTTTGCTTTACATATCACTCAAATTTAACTTTGTTTTGCAAATGGTTTATGTTACATTTGTTTAGTTTGCCATTAAATACATAATTCTCTATATTATGCATTGTAATTGGTTTTTCAATAATAAATTAATTTCAACCAAAGTATTTTGTATTGCTTGTCTGGAAAAGTAAATATTTTTTTAAGTGAAATTAATAAAATATTAAAATATATTGTTTGTTATTTCAATCTTTACATCTCATTGTCAAGTTTTATGCTAGAATTTCAATAAGCAAAAGTGTACTTAGGAAGCAATTTCAGATGAAGTGAATAGACATGTGACAGGTTGCCGTAGAAATTTATGATCTAAAGGCATTTGAATTTTCAAGATTTGAGGACCTTAGAATTGGCGATGGAGTTTCAAAACGGCTGCAGCATTTATAATCTTCCAAATTAACATTAAATCTACATAAAATTGCATTTTTCCATGGTTGCCAGGTACTCTTCGAAGATGTTCAAGGACTGTTTATGGCGTGTCTATATCGTGTTCTGGCTAATTTCCAAAGTATAAAACAGTATGCTAAAGCACGATGAGAAATATCAATTGGATATGAAACAATAGCCAATCTAACCACCATACTGAAATAATGTTAAGATGGAGACTTTCTACAGATTTATTTTATTTTGTTATGGAAACCGGCAGTCATAGGATGCCCATAGACTAGTCTCTCCTGTAAATTGTTGGCATAAATTTCTTGGCATTGGCGGAGTAGGTGTTTGGTTTGACTGAAAGGGGTTTTCATAATGTGTTTCTTTGCTAAAGCAATCTCATTTTCTGTTAAACATTTTGATTTAAACCTGGGGTCTATAAGCGTTGCTATAAACAAATGCCCAAAATATTTTACGTAGAAAAATCGTCGATTAAGTGTGCAACACAAATTGCCTTTCATGGGTTTCATCATATAATTTTCACAATTTGTGTCATTATCAGTCTCAGTGTGTGGAAGACTTGACGGAAATAGTTGAGTTGAAAATGACTATGACGGTATATACTGACTGGTAGCTCTCAGTGCATCCTGCAGAGAATAGGATCCTAACGGCTGCGCCCGCCGAAAATGCGTCAAATTCAAATAACTTATTGTGCCTTTAATTAATCTCGGCTGGGGCCGAAAAACTCTCTCTGTTTTTGCTGATACCGAAACCGAAACTAGATTTTTGGCCGAGACCGAAATTTCGGTCGGACCTTACCTATAATGACACTTTTTTTTCAATAAAGTCTCGAATACAGACAAGTATTCGATAGGAAATATGTAAGGAAAATGTGATTTTGTAGAAATCAATGCATCAGAAATACTTCAGATGTCAAGGAAACGTTTAAAACTTGGTGCGGGAGGGAAACTACATTGATACACTTTGAGCCGATTCAGGTCAGATGAACTCTCGAGATTTAGGCACATGAACGATCCTAAAGATGTATCTATCATCCAGTAACCAGTCATGTCAAGACTGCAGACTTCGTCATAGTAAATATTGAGAAGTAAGTTGTTCATATCAAGAGATATTATTAAGTTTAAGTAAATACTCTATTATTGATTATTCCCTCTTGAGGGTGTCCCTACACCCCCCTCCCCTTACACTCTCCTCCCTTTTGGGTGTGGCTTAGAGAGCAATGTGAGTAATTAAGGATTATGATACTTTTTGACTTAACTACTTTAGGATTTGACAAACTGTCAGTTTATTATGGGAGAAAATTAAGTTTTATTTAAAACTTGCTAGCGGAAATTAAATTTGTTTGTAGTAAAGTGCGTAAATATAGATAATTCAATATAGTAAATATGACTAAATTGGCAGTCAGGTACTACAGTAAGATATCAAAGTTATATATATATAAAAAATTAATTATTTTGCCTCTTGAGTTTGGCAAACTTGACTGCAAACAAATTATTTACCCGACAAGCGACAAAGGCTTTTTTAAAATACGAGATTTGAACAATGGCTTTATCAACAATGACGTGTTTACCAGCATCCATTTAGGTTTTTTTTATCAAAATTATTGTATCTCTTCTATGCAGACATTGTTTATCTTTAATCTCTTTGCAACGTTTGGGTAAAAATAATCACAATACAAGTTCTAACAACAGATTTTTCTGAGATGCATATATTATCAGTTGCTGATAACATTTGACACATGAAAGCGATGCCATCATTAAATACTTAGTGAAATAAACATACTTATTTCAATGGCAATAAAGTAATTTAAAATATGTATTTTATCAATCAATTGAAAGAATTAAATTTTATTGTGTTGCAGATTAAATTTATATTACGGTTGGTATTTATTCTTCATTACATGTCAGGTAATTAAAATTTATTATGTGCACAAAACCGTTGAATTACTGAAACTACAATTCCGATTAAAATGACTCAGCCATCAATCTATAGAGTAAAAATATTCATAAAATTTCACACGTTGACCATAACTTAACACGAAATATAAAAGATTGGAAAGAGGGTCTCAGTAACTAGCTATCAAGACATCTGCCATTGTCAGCGGTGGAGAGTGACAGGAAACACAGAGCACGCTAAATGCCAAAATTAAGATAAACAAAGCAAATGCAACAAGACATTTCCCTTGATCTTCCTCAAAGTAGACATGATTTTTGAGGTTTTTTTTAATGGGTCCAAACTATTGTACCGCCACCACTAGGGAAAATAAACACCATGAAATGGAATCATGATTTTAAAATTATTTGTTTTAACAAGATGGTGTAAATTACCAGTCTTTTTGGGCAGCAAGTCAATTGTGACGGTGTGGAATGCGATAAAGTAACCATGACCGCATTACTCCTACATAGACCTCAGAAATAATGGCGGCCGACTAGCGGCGATTCGCCAGACAAAGCCAACCCTGCTTTCTGCTTTCCAATGATAATGATGCGTTAGCATTAGCCGTTGTACCTATTACAATAGTTTAATATTATTAAGTTTACATATTTTTTTTCTGGAAACCATGATGAATTTTGATATACCGTCTTGACATAAAATACTTGAAATCGCAGGACCAATTGCCTGGATTTTTTATCGGAAATCGTCTTAGGACACTGTGTATCGTAGTATATTTTTATTTTTTTATTATAACTTAATTTATTTTCACGTCCACTGAGAATACATTTGTGTTACTATAAGTTAGTAAACATTTAAATAAAAAAAGAGCAAAATAAAAATGTAGAATTATCTAAAATATGCAAATTACTTCTTTTAAAGCAAAAAAAAACGGTCAAACTAACATTTTTTTTAAACTTGAATGGATTCCACCCAATTCATTTGTTGTATGTAACTAATATGAGCGCATACTCAAAAAACTTTCCTATATGAGCGCATACTGCAAAAATACAGCATCCTGAATATCTTATATCTAATATCGGCTCTCTTCATCATTAATTTCAATTCACCTCCTTAGCCACTTTGCTTGCCACACTATTTCTACTTTTATTTTTGCCACTATTTTTAATTTTATTTTTGTGTACTTATTTATAAAGTAGTACTGTGTAGTTATGCTTACAATTGCAATTGCTTGCAACTGCATACACTTAACAATGATCTTATTGTCAGTAAACTCATATAACTAACATTAGACATGAAATAAATCACTCTATATGTGAAAAACTTGTAAGGATACAAGACTAACCTATATCATAAGTTTTTCTAAGTTTTCTTCTCATCTCTTGTATCTGTTGTTTTTCCGTGATTAAATAAATAAATAAATAAATACTAAAAAACTAAATCTCCTTTTAATTAGAAATTCAGACACTGAAATCATTCTCTGTGTAAATTTCTTCTAAATTGGTCATTGACAGATGACAGATTTCTTTTAATGTGAAATTATTGGTTGAAGTGGTGCCTATCTCGACCATGATGTCAACTCTTGAATTTGGATTCGAGTGCAGGATTTGGATGTAAGCGAGGCATTTGCAATTTGGAATGTCTCCTTAGTGGTACAGCTGTGTAGAGCACGGCCACTTTGCCTGATAGCTGATGCAAGGCCATTTGTATTTATTTCAGATGTATAGTGGAATCAGGTTTGTGGTATTTGTTCGCGTGTGGTATCAGTGGTAAGAAAAGAAAATTCTATTTCAATAATCATAATATATTGTTCACATCTTACATTTAAATATATATATATATATACGTGATTTAATCGATTTAACTTTTGATAAAGTCACAGAGATATATGTGCAAACGGAAACAATATTAAAATATATGAAATGACTTTGATTTTTAGCAATATAAAGGACAAGAAAGATCAATCGATATTAACCTCAGAAGATGAACAAATATCTCTTTCTCAACAAACCACTGTCAATAAGCGATTCTGACGCTTAAAACACTTTTCTAGCCATTTCCACTAAACAGTTGTCTACGATTATACTTGTTTTTGCGATTTTAACTGCCTTTCGACACATTTAATTTTCTAAAAAAAAATATGAGAGACCTTCATTTACTGTCTCGGCTAATTTCAATATAAATGCCAGAAAATGCTGTAACCGACGATAAAAATATTAATACAATAAGAAAACTATGCACAATCATCAGTGCTGATTAAAACAATGCCAACTTACATTAGTAATATTTTCTTTACAAAACGCTAGAGACTACGTATGAAAAAATGCCTTACAGAGCCTTCGAGTATGCATACAGAGCAGTTATTTACAATCATTCATTATTTGATGAGCTGCGTTATTTAAATGACGGAAATTAATTTAGTCCCTAAGCAGGATTGAAAGTCCACACAGGTTTAGTTTAATACAAAACTTAATATATAAAACCTTCCTCAATGAATGAAAAAGAGAAAAATATATTTTCCAGGTCAATCTAATAAAAATCACTCACCTACATAATTTCATTGCAATGGTTTAGTACAAATTTATGAAATTGTTTTTAATAACTCGAATAAACAAAATAAATTCAAATAACAATAATATTGCGGACGATCACATATTATGATGGCATATTTTAATAATCCATCAATATTATTATTGTTTACAATGGAATTTGACCGTGAAAGCTTAAAATAATATATTTAAATATATATTTTTGACACTTAAGATCACAAAGTGCCACCGGGATCTATATTCATCACAACAGAAAGAAGCAAAATTAAGTAATGTGGATTACGAACAGATACTTGTAACGTAACTTTTACTAAAACCCATAAAAAATCAGTCAGCAGTACAAGCATAAATGTGCCACTGTCAAAAAAAAAACAGTAATTTCTAACCTTTTGACCGCCGCCACAAACTCAACCCGAATGCCGTGCACTAAGAGCATATTTATGTATTCACATCAAAATCGCATGCATACAGTAGTAATGTAACTTGTAGCAAGTCTAACTCATACACTATTAATCTCATCTGGCGGAATTATCATTAATCGGTAAATATTTCTGACTATCCATGCTTAACATTGGTATAAGCAGCCATGTCCTTTCATGTCAATAAGCCTGCTTTAGCGCAGACAACGCTCTCTACTGGCCTGCGGGTGCATTTACATTTGGTTCGTTTCATGAAATATTAGTAGTAATTTTAAAAAAAATATTTAAATGTATATTATAGGTGGTTTAGCAGGTCACTTTCAAACATAATATATTTAAATCCCTAAAACACAAATTACGAAAAAGTGTGATTTTTATTTTCAGTGAAAATAAAAATACAATATTATTTTATTTTTTCTGTTACAATGAATTATGTGAATTTCGTTTGTTTCTGGGTTGACCACCACAAATTATTCTGATTATTATATTTTTGTGGGATTAATTATTAATAAGTTAGGTATATGGCTCGAGTCAATATAAATCATTTTTACTCCTCAATGAAAATAGATGTCTGTGTCGTAACCCTACTAACACCGATGAGATGCCATATTTAAGACTTCACAAAATAGGATGTACAAAACCGGCATTATAATGAATAATTAAAAATCACTCAGGTCAAATTTCAGCCGGTAAGTGAAGTCAAATAAAGTTTTTTAGGTTTCATCTGGTAGGTATCGGGTGAAATCTTTTTTATAAAGTTTGTGGTCTTGTGCAGCTTTTTAGAGTAGTCGCGGGGGGAAGGGGGTTTCGTGGGTAGAGTGGAGTAGAACTTGTGAGATTGGTTGTTATTTATCTAGTCCTCTCTGCAGTTAACCACTATTCGATCCAACCTTTCCATTAATTCCCGACAGAGGAAGCAAACAGGAATACATTTTTTATCGACCATTGATTTGTAAATGGAGTCTGTGGTCTGACATACCACATCACCTTGAAGATAATATTTTTTGTGTCGTGAAGTATTTGCTGAATCCTAAAAAAAGTAGACATTGATTGTACATATAGTGTTAGGTACATTCAACCACACTACGGTCCGAAGACAGCCGTCGGACACACTTCAAAGTGACATTTTCATTTTCAGCAACAGAAATAAATATAAAGCGCCATTATCTTTTTCACATTTGTCACCTTTCATCATATTGTGTATTTGATGAAAGACAAGTTTTTGGATTTAATTTTGTTTTAAACCGAGCCGATTTTTTAAGGCTCAACAGATTTTGATAAAATTTGTTTCACATTGGGCTTTGCTAACGTGCTATGTAAATGTCACTAGTACTTGTCTGATTTTGCGCCATCTCGGCCAAAGCTCCTAAAGAACGGCCATCACAATATTATTTTTCCTAAAGATTATTTCGGTATATTTATATAGGCGATTAGATTCACGGCTACAATCCTGTAGAACAGTTGTTTTATTCAATATTAAAAAAAACATATCTTTGTAATAATTTTGCAATGACAATTTTCTCTCTTTCTCTCTAGATTTTTAATGATTTTATGATTGATTTTTTAAAATCCGGCGGAGCAGCCAGGATAAGTGGGAAATGCCTCCACTGAGTTAAGCCTTGCAAATATCTTTCCGTAAGATTGAAACATAAATTCCTACCAATTCAAAATTAACATTGATAAAAACTATCGACTGCACTTTCAGTTCGATTATCAGAGTATATAAAGTGAAAATCAATAATAATTAAAGATATTAGTGGTGCGCAAAATGACTTGTTTATATAACTGAGATTTTTATAAAATGCTACATATAATATTAAAGTAATACTTTTTGTGATCTGGTGATTATTTAGCGCTTCACATTATTTAATAAAAAGTTCAGAAAATCTGAAACATTGGTATTGTTATGTATTTATTACCAAATTTGGCAGTCACCTAACCATTAAAAAAAACATAATAGAGAATACCAAACAGACATACATTTTGTTGTGATATACCCAAACGAATAGTGCAGTGGTATAAACTATGCAGGAGATCCGAATGAGATCAACCCATATCTGCATTTCACCGCTTTTCGGATAGCAATACTTCAAGCGCTTGGCGGACAGGTTAGATGTAATAGCGTTGTTAATAAATTACTAAATTATTTTAATATATTTGCTCATAATTACAAACACCAGTGAAAAACATAATATTAAATATGAGAATTAATAAAGAACGTTCGTTATAGACATTTTGATCTTTTTAAATTGCTTTCATAACTTTAGGCTACTAAAAATTCTATATCTGCGTTTATTAACTTATTGTTCAACTTTTGAACGCTGAATATCGGTGGTATATCGGCATTTGCAAAGGTTTACTGTTATTTGTTGGAAGTTAGCTTGTTAAAACGTTCATGTCTAATAAATAGCCAAGACTCAAAAACTTTCAATGTTATCACATGAATTTTTTATTATATATATTAATGTAAAAACTTCTTTCCATTTGTTATGGGTAAAAAAGCATAAACGAATGAAAAAAAATGTTTTCCATAAATAAATTCTAAAATAATTACTCATTAGCCTTAAATTATGTAAGATTGCCTAAAAAATGATTTGTTAAGGAAGAGATTAAGCTGATTTCGGATACAGCTATTATTAATTTCTGAAAATCAAAAAAAAAGACGACTGTGAAAGAAACTATACGAGAAAGTCAATCACGGTTTCTGTAACACACACTGTTAGATGTGTGCGGTGGCGCGGTTGAATGTGTGTGTGATTCCAGAAACTTTTTGCCTCTTAAATTAATTTTATTTCTAGTATTTTATCAACCCTAATAATAACGTATTATTATTTATTATGTTAAATGATGCCTCTGAGAAAGAATAGCAATTTTACAAATCACAAACTAAATATCTGAGTTGTGGGACAGATAAGAAAGTAAAATCCTTTGGCTTAAAACCTCTTCGCAAGGAAAAAATTAAGGTGGGTTACATACGCTGGTTTGGCATGGTGGTGTCCTTGAACACAAATGAAAAAATATTGAGGCATTAAAGTACATTATAATTATAATTTTATGTTAATAATTACTAGATTTTTTTGCTCTTTATGATTTCATTACATTTTGGAGCTGAATGACAATTAAATACGAAACATAAAGAGAATAAGTAGAAATACCATACAAGTGCATAAGACAGGGAACACGTTTTTTATATATGTGTTCAAGTTAATGACAGATTATTAACAAAGCTGTCAAGCTGTCAGAAAAATGACTGCACTACTTGGAGAGTAAGCTTTCATATAACTTCAATAACGGCTCGAGGCCAATGTTTATGTAAAAAAAATGCTGAAATAATTTTATATTCCACGTAACTTTTGGAGTGAAATTGCACCGCAGCCCAGAATGAAACGAAATTCGCTTTATTACAAAATAGAATGGGTGTATTGTTATAACTACCTACACGGTACAAATGTTTGTGAGCCTACGTTAAAGTGTCACGCGCATCGGGGTCAGCATATGAGGATGACGAAGTGGACACTAGTTTGGCAATGCGGCAGCCATCAGGTCGGCAGGACGCTACGCCTTGTTCGCCACAGCGTCATGCCCAGCTGAAAGAAATTCAAATTCAATTCTCTCATAGTCCTATATTAACAGTAAGGTTGTCATAGCCTGCCCATTCCTGAAGCGATGTATTCAGATTGCTTTCGTTCCGGTATATCTCAGGTACAATTTTAGTACTCACTAATAATATTGTAATAGATTTTAGAAAAAAACGCTCCTTTTAACGTTATTTAACCTTCTGACCGCCACTATTTTCAAGAGGTGTACACAGATTTTGTTGTATTGTTTTATTTTTGTTTCGAACTTGATTCTTAAAGCAGAGGTTGACGACCGCTACATGCCCGCAGAGATATTGGGGATAAAGGTCACCTCTCAAAAAATTGTGATTATTTAGATATAGATTTATTTCATTAAATACAAAACTCAACATTGGAAAAATAAATTGACAAAACCCACGTTAACCCAAGTAATGGCCAGTAAAAATGACAAGCGATTAGCTGTTCCTTGTTCAATCTAATCCACAGTCATTTTAATCAATAATCGATTCTAGTATTGCCAGGTAATTAAAGAATGTGAAGTAACTATTAGATGCACATTCTTCTGCCGTGTAACTTTGCACTGAATTCCTAAATGGATACGTTTAATTTCCAAATTTATTTGTTTCTTTGCCTCATTTTGAGATTTCAAGAGGCGTTATTAGATATGATACGCATTTACTCTAAATATGCTCATAAAATGATGTAGACGGCGCCGCCGCAAGAGGTCTTTTCTCCATAATCTTTTAGTGCACATTAAAAGATAATGATATTTAGCACTTAAATTATAACCTCAAATACACGGAAACATACCTAGACAACCAGAAAGGAATCAAAAATACCGTTTGTATGTGTCAGGCTATGACAGTTGCCCTCATAATATAGTTAGAATTATCACATCATCATCATTCACACACAAACCATCATCATCGTTATTTTACTACAAATCATTATGGTGAAATAGCAAATAATTAACGCAGTATCTATGTAGTTCAACAACTGTTCTTCTCAATGCGTTAGAATCTAAATCTGAATTTTTCCATTTGCTTAATTTTTTTGTAATCACAATTAGTTCATTATTTTTCAAATTTCATATGAATAATCATATGAAGATCAATACTAGTTAATTATATTGGGATGAACAGTAAATAGGAGGTAAAACTTAAGTGGTAGAAAGGGTCATTTGCAATAAAATAGCTTCAGTCAATGTTTATTCAATTCTCCGCCATGTTTGTTTTTAAATATTTCTTGGAGATGATAATGACGTTAATTATGACAACCTCCTTAAAATTGATCCATTATTTACTGGACCACAGAATGAGGCAAGGTAAGTACAAAATATAATGTCTTCAGTGTTATTTAGTTCTATTAGGTAGATCTGAGTGAGATTCATTTCGCAAATGCGATGCGCCATAAATTAATTAGTACGCTGCAAACTTTAAAGGTGACCATTAACCATAAGAAAATGTATGGGTTGTCACCTTAGCAGTGAACTAACGCAACTATTTTTAAAATATACGGGTTGTGTATTTCCTTAAAAATGTTAGTTTGTTTTAGTTTTTGTTTAGAAATTATTCAAACTACAACTTAATAAATACCTGGTTGTTAGCAACATTGCATTGTATGGTGCTTTGACCCTCTTAGAGGAAGTAGTCGGGCGTACGGCGTGTTACATGGGGTTCTCCGCGTCTAGGCGCCGGGTCAAACTGCAAACTGTTCAATCACACAAATATTTATTAAATGATCTAAATAATGTCTTTATTAACAAATTGAGAGAAAAGATATAGATCTTAGTCTGTCTGAGAGAGCCATAGAAGGACCGTTCCCGCTTATCGCCGTTTTTTACCTACATGCTTCTCACGGATCCTCAGTAAACTAATTAGTCCGGCAGATTATTGGTCTTGTTGGAATCTTGGATTAATACATGGATTATACAAATATTTGTTAAATTGTAAAGTCAATTTTGCAGATCCTTAGAAATTTCATAACATTGTAAATAATACTAAAATAAAAACATAAATAAAATGTATTATACAGGTTGTTTTTAAATTGAGGGCACTATGAGGTGGTGGTAAATACCTGTTTTTTTTTTGCATAATTAGAGTTCAGCCGAGGAACATGAAAAAGTTACCTCGGAAGGTGCTCTGAAAGAAATAGCAGCAACAAAGTAAGGGCTGTCAACTCAACCATGAATATTATTGAAGTACCCTGATGCCAAACTTTTTATTATTAAATTTGTTTGGGTACAGAGACGCCAATGTTTCGAGTAGAGACGGTTAAATAAGTGTTTCGGTATTAACAGTACACGACAGGACCGAAATAACATTTTTGACAAGTTACAAAAGTAGAGGAAACCTACCTACGGCAAAGCTGCTTTGTCATTTGAATTTTGCAATTAAATGTGAACACAACCAGTTTTACTAAAATAGCTTTATGTATATTTTATTAACAGTAGGTATCCACATATTTTTTTCATTATTATTATTATTATTAAGCAATAATAATAATAATGAAAAAAACAGCCGAAATTCATTCAAAACAGAGTATAAAATAACCTTGTTAAAGTAAGAAATTTTGGGATAAAGCGGACACATGGATTGAATGAATTCATGTGATTTAAAAAACAAACGTTCAAGTTAATGTTATGATGTCAGACGATAGCAAAGCCTGCGCCTGTGTACTAATAAAAATAAAGTATAATTGAGAAATTAAAGAGAATATAAATTTTGCAATACATACAATGAATACTTAAGTGCGTCATCCAATTCCATTATTGCCGCTTGATTACCGCATCTGAAATTATATCAAAATTATTTAAAAATCGTTGAAAAAATATTCTGCTATTGGGTAGATAAATAAATCTAAAAAAATTGTATATTTGAAATATATGAAACTTGTGGTATCAAAAGAGGGGTGGGGAGGTTTAAAAGGCGGTTTAAATTATATCCATGAATTTTTTGGTGAGCACTGAACAAAACAAGATTATAGTCACAGTAAAAAACCCTTGTAAAGGCACGGAACTTCCACAGTAGATTTTAACTGTTTTGAAACATGGAGACCTCGCAACTCTGGCAACATTTTGCAAACTTATCTAAAACATAGCTAGAATGTGAATCTGAAGGTAAAAGTAAAATAAATCTTCTCACCTATAACAATAGTTTGGAGCTGAGAATATGGTGACAACGTTACGATCGTGGCACCAATTGTAACCTTCCATGACGAGTTGATGTGCCCGCGAGACCAGCGTCAGGCCATTTGAATGATTAAATGTCTCCGATATGTCTTGACCAAAAGTGTAACCAGCGCCACGCGGTGAAATACCCCAACCGCCCCTGCGATAATAAATATTTCAAACATTATATTGATTAAATAAGGAAATACCTCTACAATGTGATGGATTTAATCTACAAAGTAATAACAACAACAATAGACACGTACAACAACTTAGAAGTAAATACAGGTAACATATTTAGCTCAAGAATAATCTATTGTGTATATTATTAAGGGGCTTTCATTATTTTTCTCCAGGGTCTGAATCACCTAGTACTTTCCAGATTACCTCGACTGTATCATCACAAAGCAATCTTAGTATCGTCCATATTGTAAATATTTCCATGCTTGGCCATCTTCATAAAAAAAAACTATATTGAATCAAATTATGAAAAGCATAGCTGATATTGAAATCACAGATACTATAAAATTAGGAGCAGGGACTACAAAACATCATCTTAAATTAAGTAGTTTAAGATGTCCAGGCCCACCTCAACCAAATGTAAGAGATGTTAGAAGATATTTTCCTTCATGGCTGAAGTGAGGACAATGTACCATTTGATTGAAATTGACTGGTTTTAGTTTTAAAGCCATCTTTATGCACACGGAATTAATTAAAAATTTTTTGAAATGCTTTTCAAATACAGACAATGAAATATTATTTAAATTTTTAGTAATGATTCTTTTTACGTTGAGCATGCATTTGGATCTCGGTCGTATAAAATATTAATATATTTAATGTGTAAATTTAAAACAAAAAAACCTTTCATCAGGATCACTCCAGAGCAGATCGCACATGGGTCCTTCATGTGGAACCTCCTGGAGGCGGTCGAGCGCGCGTATGTGATCGAGCGTGTCTATGGATGGACTGAGGCCACCGTGCAGACAGAAAATCTGTCCATCCACGAGCGCCGTCAGGGGCAGATAGTCAAACAGGTCCGTGAAGTGTTTCCAAACGGAAGCGTTGCCGTATTTACGCAAGCACTCATCGTAAAAACCGTACACCTGGGTGATCTGACGTGATTCGTGGTTGCCGCGGAGTATTGTTATTCTCTCCCTGTACCGGACCTGAACAAAATAACCGTATATTATCTTGTGCCAATCATATAAAAACAAAAAGAATAAAATAAAACATTAAATGACTACATGCAGTGACCCCTTTAATAGTCGAAGTATGCCAGCTCTTAATAGCAACAGCACATATATAATCATTTGATGGTTAATAGAAACTGCAAGAACTGTCACCTTTTAATAGAAACTAAAATATGATTCATCGCATATATATATATATATACGTTCGCCGTTAGTTTATTACTTATATAAAAGTCTGACAGATTACGGCGAACGCCGTAAATAAAATTATAATGTAAGGAATCATCTAAATACGGTATTTAAGCAAAACATTTTACAATTTTACTATATTTTCTAGTATTTTCCTAGATTGTTTTTCTGATTTTATACTTTTTAACTGTTAGTACAGATGGTAGAAAAATATACAGTGAATGCCAGACGTTTCGGCGCGAGATGCTGCCTTCTTCGGTGACGATTGGGCCCTGATCCTTTCGGCTGTCAAATGACACAATGACAAATGTGCTAACCTCACAAAGTGAACATCTTCGAAGGTAACATACCATTTGAAAATAGATTCCACAGAATACAAAGCCGTTCCATACAAAATATAGAAAATGAATTTTCTTAAAAATTTTCTTTTCGTGAATTTTTCAATGTTAACAGTTATTCTGCTATATTATTATTTAACCCTGTATACAATTTATGAATTCGCCAAGTGAGTGTAAAAATTAACATTATGAGTTAGCGAAGCCCTAAACCTTTTACATCAAGGATCAAGCTCACCTTTAATGCGACGAGCAGTGTGACAGTCTCAACGCTGTAGTAACCGCGGTCGACGTAGTCCCCCATGAAGAGGTAATTCGTGTCGGGCGATCTTCCACCGATGCGGAAAAGCTCCATAAGGTCATGGAACTGACCGTGAACATCTCCGCAGACCGTCACAGGACATTTTACCTCTTGCACGTTCGACTCTTTAGTGAGGATTTCTTTTGCCTATTAAAAAGTTATTAATAATACAATCATAAAATTACCATGACCGACATTGCAATGTACTTAAAGAATAAGCTTATAATTTATTGTCGTAATCGGGTAGGTTAAATTAAATAAAAATATGACACAAATAATTGTAAAGTGAGATGGGGAACAAATGTTCAGAATGCCTAACATATCGACCTTTCGACTGGAGAATTTGTTTCTGTTGGTGAAATAGAGGATATTTATTTTTGCTAAAACATGAGGACATGGCTTTCAATTATAGGTTATGAGGAGTCGAAACGTATAAAATTTTACACAGTTCTGTTCTACAAATGAGTTGTAAATTTATAACAGTGTTAGATATAGTTTATGTCCATAAAAAAGCACCGGTTGCATGGGAATGACATTTGCAAAACCAAGTGACAAAATCTAAGTGTATTTTTGTTATTTGTCAACATTTAAGTTATAAATTCATAAAGCCGTAGTTTATCCGACTGTATTTAGTGCAAATAAAGGAAGGAAAAATCAGCAGAATGATCATAACTAAAAGGCCAACAGAGCTAAAATAATAATGTACTTTGGCATAATTTAGCAGTAAGCATTATAAACCGGCCATTTGTATTGTGTCCCGAATTGATTTGTTTTAACATAGATTACTGTTTAATTCACTGCAGTTCAATGTTATGTATTTTATTATTAATTTTACATATTAAATTCCTTAATCGCAGACAATTTAGTTAATTCAAGTCACAATGGTCATTTTCTATAACCTGTTAAGGTAGGATTTCGCACCAAAAATGTTGACACCAAAAGGGCCTGAGAACGGATTAATTTCCAAGGAAAATTTAAAGAACTCACTCGCCTACTATAAAATCAATACTGCAGGCATGAGTCGTTCAATCTTTACAAATCAGGTATCATCTGATTCACCATGAAATTCTCTAATATAAAATATCACTTTGATTTTTTTACCTCTTGTAATTTAAAAAAAAAACTGTTTTTATCGATTTTTTCTGTTGACCACACAATTATCCACTATTTTGAAAAGTTTGTCAAATATTACACTTTTTTATTTACACATTCAAACATAAGTTAGATATATACACTATACACTACCATTTATAACTCTTCCAAAAAGAATGTTGGGAGTTATTTATGACTTTTTTATGTTGCGTATCACGAACTATTTATTCAAAATAAATTTGAATTTAATTAATTTTTGATTAATAATTTCATTTCAAAATTACAATGGTTTGATAATTAGCCACCGTGGAAATCACTAACTGAGGTCAGGCCTATCTTAAAAGAGTAGAGATGACGTAGATAGTTCTAGATTAAGTGGCAGGTGTAAATTTTATAAAGTGAGATCACAGGTTGCACGGGGAAGACTGGAGTATTTACGACTTCCTAAATGGGCTTAAGAATTCTTTAAAGTACCAACGTTCACCCTACCGACCAGCCTCCATTGTCTGTATCAAGATGTGGAATGATGCTACCAGAGTGGTTTTTAAGGTACATTCAAGGAAGATGTTTATTTTTCGGGTCGGCCCTAGTTTATTAAGAAGGTATCAAAGGGATTTGGCAGGGACGCCAAATGGAGTATCGGGGTATAATGCAGTAGGGTAGAGGGCTATAGGAAAATGGTATAGCTTGCGATAGCTTTGCGAATTAAGAGTGAGACATTTACCTTGGAATTAAGGAGTAGGAAATTGCCAATCTAATTAAACTGTATTAAACGTGGCATAAATAAAATATTCTAATAAAATATAATACACAAATGACAAAACAAAATTGGACTAAATGAGATTGATTACAAAGTAAGCGAAAAATAAATTTTTTTTATGAACATAACCACACACAGAACACTGTCCTACAGTTTTGGTTTCGAGCAAATCAAACTAGCTGCAGGGTGGCAGCATGACGTCGGTGGCATCAGGCCACAGTAAACGGCAAAACGATACCGAGCTAAGAGACATTTGGTGTAGCGTCACGCAAGTCATCAGAACAATTTATTTAACCATAATGATGGGCGTTGCAATTCAATAACTTTATTATTATTGAAAGAAGAGATATTACTTTTTGACATTTTTTTCCCAGAAGAACTAAGATTTGCGATTAATTTAAAGCAAAACGACAGGAAGGATGCTATGAAACGTCAATAATGAAACAAGTTTTGTATAAAACTGGATATATTCGAACACAATCAATTAATATTTTCGCTTGCATTAGTTAGTGGTCAGAGGTATAAAAACAATGATTAGTAATATCGCTGAGTTTGACGGTGAGTTGTGATGGTGATAGAATCCATCGGTGTACTTATAATGAGTGGAAATTCATCAGACACCTATTATAAAGATTGGTGTCTAAACTAATGGCGGTATTCAAATATTGTCATTTGTTATCATATAGGTTTGATGGCTGAATAGTGTCAACTTAGATAAAAAAAAATCTTCATAATACCAGGTAAGAGTTAGTATCTTGATAGCCAAATGTAATATCGTTCGTAAATTATCAAAGGTTATTTAGAAATAAGCACTTCTACTTTATTTCAAAATGGGATATTACATTTATATTTTTGAACCCTGTATCTTATCATCCATGAAGCAATAGAAAGTACCTTTATTAGATAAGACGAAAACAGAGTAATCTATATAAAAGAACGACTTATGCCAACCTGAAATATTAGGAAATTATATTGACAAAAATGCAATCATGGCTATGTAGGTGTTTTACTATAATAAACTACTATAGATGAATAAGTAATCTTTGTTATGATGAATTAAGAATGTGGGTTAGGTTAGAGATATAAATCGATGCGAAAGCTATGGGACAAATAATGAAAAGCGAACGGAAGCAATTTCCCTTCGGCGGGGTGTGGTGCCAGGAAATTACACTGTAAATATTTACTATTTCACCCATTTATATTCGACCTAGGAAGGAAAGCGCATCGGGAAGGTGCAAAATAAAGATTGACACATGATTTTAGAAGGAATCCGCAAAAGAATTTTAATTTATATCGAAATGACATCGCATCGGCGGTAACAAGCTATCTATGAATCACTAATGGCGATTGATCGGCAATCGCCCTCCATGAAAAGTTGATAAGCTAAATGTTTGCAAGGACGCATAAAAGCGTAAATTATACAAAATATGAACATACCTTGTCGCATAATGTTTTAACACAACTTTCTGTCAGTTGCTTGCATTCATTCAACTGTTCTATCCATTGATCGAGTTCCTTTAGTGCCGCCTTTTCCTCCATGTTGGGTGACTGTGGAAATTAACGCGTGGGACGTTAATTATAATCGAAAGGGTGTTATGATTAGGATTTTTAACAAAACCATGCGAACTGTGCGGTTAAAATCGGGCCGTGAAAACCAATTGTACGCCAAACACAAAATGGCGTAATTTTGGAGCGTGACGTCACGCTGCGATAGTGCTCGTCCGGCAGAGGCCAGAGACTGGAAGGACCTCATCGATAAAAAAGTGAACTATGCAGTACGGCGCTTAAGTTCAAATTTTCTTTTTAGGACATGTCTTATATACCTTTGCGCTCCCATCTGGCTTTATTTTTGCCTTTGCCATATTTGTGTTAATTACTTGCTTGACAATCTTGAATATCTACTATGACAACAACGATAAAATACTACAGCTCTGAGGATTCTACTAAACAAAATCACAAACAAAATGATATTTTGTTTAAACACTGTACATTTTGAGTTAGTTGATTAAATTTATTAATTGGTGATTAATACTAATTTAAAATAATATTTATGTAATTAAGTAACGCAATGAAATGTCAGGAGCACTGACAAGAAGTAAATCGCAATTTTGTCATTAACTCATTGCCCCTCGTACTAATTCCAAATATGAAATAATAGTCTATAGACAATCGCTTACAAAAAACAGTATTTTTTACTTCTTTCTAACTCGCTGTAGTGGATTTTGACTGTATAACAAATAAAATAAATTGTTTTTTGGAAAGTTATTTATTTATTTTCTGTGGCCCAAGCCATTATAACATTTTTTACATTGATAAACACAACAGAGTCGTCGCGATAATGTATCTATAAATTGTCGTTGAATGTTTGCTGTTATATTAACTGTAAATTTTAATTCTAAATATACATATCATTTTACATGATCAAATTTCAATAAGAAAAATGTTAATTTATCTGGTTACAAAGTATATTTAATTTACATAGAACAAGAACTTAACACATACTTAGTTTAAATAACTTTTCATGTTAAAATTCATACGTGGTTGCTTTGCAATGTTACCAGTATTTCAGATTCAGTACTTAAGGGAGCCATCCACGCTAACGCTGTTGCTACAGTCGTACAAACGCCATGTCTGACTGCTCGATAGGTCATATTATGACCAATGGTACAACCTTGGTCCGGTTGCAGGTTCGATGAATCGATCAATGGACCATGCGACGCGACTCGCAAACACCCGTAATGTTCGAAAGGTAATGCCTGCGCGGGTGAATATCCGGACTCCGGACTGAGCATGAAAGCTAAAGTTACACAAATATACATTTCATGTTAAAAGGTCGTTCAGTCTTCTTCTTTCGACTATCCATTGTTATATATTGTCGTCGATAAGTTTGTATGGGTTTGAATTAATTCAACTGTGAAGGCTGATTATCCACCTTACGAACCGTCTCAGGATGAATGGCACGCTTTACGCGATTCTCAGAGAAACTCAGCGTCGAAGTTTTTATTTAAGGTAACACCAACTATTTCACTGTAATTCTAAATGCTCTTAAACGTTAAACCTAGGTAGCGATTTATTTTATTATGATTGAAAATAACTGTCGAGGCCAACACACATACAAAACTAAATATCAATAAATGTTAATCCACCGTCATTTATAAAAGAGAATTTTTAATCAATTTTATTTTATGACTGATTTATTACCAAATAATTAAAATATATATTCTATCCTTGTCATAAATAGATGTCGGTAACAGCCTAAATATTTGATTTTTTTGGGGTTTGGAGTGGAAGGAATTTTTGTATTTATAACTTTACACCCTTATATTATCTATACAGTTGATTTCTGAACTGGAGGAGTGTTCTATGGTTTGTAAATGAATGTTGGTTATTTTTATTCTCCGGAATATCTGGCTAGAAAAATAATAAAATAAATAAAAAAACAATGTCTACCACAGATGTGTGTACTTTATATAAGCAATGATAAATATATATTATTTAAAATAAAGAATTTATTTTGAATATTGACATCTGGTAACACTGTACTCCGCTCACTTCACTTTACTTCCCTCCTCATTCTTTTTAGAGTTGAGTCGTACTAGGTAAATCTCATACCTGTTCTTGCTAGTATGAGTCCAAAGAAATACCTGTTCCAAAAACCTGTTCCGCCCGCACTAGCTAGTATTTGCGAACGAGTCTCAAATCTGTCTAATAAGAAAATACTTCGGCTAATAAGAAAATACTTCGGTACGTGGTGCATACTGCAATCGAACAATAGGTCGTTACCTGAGTGATATTTACGGTGATAAATCTTTTAAAAACTAGTTATCGTACCTAGCTATCAAAATTGTAGCATTTTAGTTCTCAATTATAGTACATACAGACAAAAACACCCGTATTAGTAAATATTTATTAAAACAAAAAATCAAAGTTACTTTACGCCTTCACTAATCACTATCATTACTGTCATCACTAGAATCAGTATAACTGTCATTGTCGACATTCACATACAACTGATGTCACCAAAACTCATCAGGCATCTTATCGATATCCTTATTGTTATCTTGAACGAAATGAGCTTCAAAATGTGTGCTTTTAAGACGGCGAATTCTGTGGTCATTCAACCGTGAATATATAAATATGATGTAAAATTGACTCATTTAAGTACGGTTTCAAATGAACAAACTTTATCAAACAAAGTCTAAGACGATTGCATAGTAAATCGATGTAGTATGCGCTATGCGTCCATCGGAATAATAAATACTAATTGGCTAGTATGCGTCCATCGGACAAATACTAGTTGGCAAGCTAGTATGCCGTGGAACAGATTGTTCCTAGTATCGAAATACTAGTTGGCAAGCTAGTATCCCGTGGAACAGACTGTTCCTAGTATCGAAATACTAGTTGGCAAGCTAGTATGCCCGTGGAACAGATTGTTCCTAGTATCGAAATACTAGATTTTAAAATACTAGCTTCTTGTCGTCTCTCTCTCACTCTGTGTTCTGTCGTACGTGCGAGTGGGGCAGACCTAGTATTTCCTCAGTTCTTGTCGTCTCTCTCTCACTCTGTGTTCTGTCGTACGTGCGAGTGGGGCAGACCTAGTATTTCTTCAGTTTTTGTCGTCTCTCTCCCACTCTGTGTTCTGTCGTACGTGCGAGTGGGGCAGACCTAGTATTTCCTCAGTTCTTGTCGTCTCTCTCTCACTCTGTGTTCTGTCGTACGTGCGAGTGGGGCATACCTAGTATTTCCTCAGTTCTTGTCGTCTCTCTCCCACTCTGTGTTCTGTCGTACGTGCGAGTGGGGCAGACCTAGTATTTCAAGCTAGTGTGCATCGCAATTCGCACATCTATTTATTATCAAACAGGCAGGCGCCAGGCAGGCTTTATGGCCACAGTGCAGCCACCTTTTAAAATTGAATTATCGTACCTAGCTAACAAAATTATAATATTTTAGGTCTCAATTATAGTCTATACAGATAAAAAAAAACACTTTAAGCCTTCATTAATCACAATCATTACTGTCATCACTAGAATCAGTATAACTGTCATTGTCGACATTCACATACAACTGATGTCACCAAAACTCATCAGGCATCTTATTGTTATGAGATAGTTTCTTGCCTATGTTCAGTTTTGTTAAAAAATATCTTGAATGAAATGAGCTTCAAAATGTGTGCTTTTAAGACGTAGAATTCTGTGGTCATAGTAGTGTTACAAAAAATGCGTTTTGCTTTATAAATGTCTGAATATATGTCATAGTATGTGTATGCGCGTTGCGCAGAACAATCTAATTGATACAAATGTATATTATGGTACATTGGCGTAGGTACGATAATAACGTTGCTATCGTACATCGTGCGTAGGCAATGGTTTATCGTACAAATACGATTATTATAGTACGAACGACATCATTGTTTAGGCTCGGTCTTTGCTTGGGTATTATTTTAGGTAGATTTCATTAGGAAAACTACCTATTGCAATGGGTACCATGTGGCAGGTCATAAATTTCAGAAAATTTCGACATATCTTCGCATTTCACATGCCCCAGAATCCATAACCACCCTCAATTTAAAAGTTTATATATACGTTTATAATCTATCTATCTATTTAACTATATAACTTTCTTGTGGACACGATAACTGCCATAATTTTACATCAATCAGTTTCAAATTGATACATAAAATTTCAGACTAGGGGGGCGGGAATGGGTGGTTTTTCGAAACAGCGAAATTTTGCTATAACTTTCTTCGTATATTAGATATGAAATCCATTTAAATTTTATTTTATTACTCAGGTAAGTACCTAAAGTAGGTAACTTTTTGATAGCACCAACCATTGGTCCTAGGAGTGGTAAAAATTAGTTTTTCAAAATTAAAAAAATAATAATACCTATCTTAATAGTCATCGGATCAAATCAGTTCAAAATGTTAATTGTAGGCCTATAATTTCCCTACAATTTTTGGTTGAAACAATTTTTGATATCAGCAACTCTAAAGCCACAGTTCGACAAGTACGACAAGTATACGATGTGGCGGCAGGTTGAGTTGCGCGAGCTGTCGCGCGGGGAGTAAATCACGCGGCAGCTCACGCAATGTTTGATACAAGTTCGCACAATTGTAATTACTTTGATCCAGTGAAATCTACCTCCGCCTTCCGGCATGCGGAAAGGGATTTTTAAAATTTATTTCAATTTCAACATTGCCAGAAGCAACTTTTATTAATCAAATATATACAAATACAATGTAAATAAATTCAGCTAAGACATTGTCTTTTATGCCGATTTCTTATTCTTAACTAAAATACAATTTATTTATACATGCATAAAATATAATACAAAATACTCACAAATTAAGTTAAAGGTGATTTAAAAACAAAATTAAGAACTTATTTTAATTAATACCTAAATAATTTTTTAAATGTTTTTTCCCATAAACTCTTTTCATTTAAGTTTTATTAACGATTTTCTTTTAAGTTGTCTAACTTCAAGCGGTATTTTATTAAATAGGCTAGGTATTACATATTTTAATTGTCGATACCCATACGTATTTATACATCTTTCGACAATATTCTTTTCGTTCGAGATTTGTCTAAGTAGAGATTTGTACTTATTAGTAACAAGATTTTTCCTTGTTTCATCTGAAAAGTGGTTGATTGCAATTTTATAATAGCAATGTTGACGTACCAGAAGAACTTTGAAATGGGTGAACAATTTATAGTAGTCGCCTTGCATTGAGATTTTTTTAATTTTTCGAATAATTATTTTTAAGATACGAATTTGTAGAATATAAATTCGCTCTATAGGTATATGTTTCATATATAAGACACCAAATTGTCATACCATACAAAATAATAGATTCCTACGTGAATATATAAATATGATGTAAAATTGACTGTAAAAGTACGGTTTCAAATGAACAAACTTTATCAAACAAAGTCTAAGACGAGTGC
Organism: Neomicropteryx cornuta; assembly: GCA_020383195.1. Classification (NCBI taxonomy): domain Eukaryota; kingdom Metazoa; phylum Arthropoda; class Insecta; order Lepidoptera; family Micropterigidae; genus Neomicropteryx; species Neomicropteryx cornuta. Next base: position 3,177,754 of record JAHKQU010000030.1, read on the forward strand.
ATAGTAAATCGATGTAGTATGCGCTATGCGTCCATCGGAATAATAAATACTAATTGGCTAGTATGCGTCCATCGGACAAATACTAGTTGGCAAGCTAGTATGCCGTGGAACAGATTGTTCCTAGTATCGAAATACTAGTTGGCAAGCTAGTATCCCGTGGAACAGACTGTTCCTAGTATCGAAATACTAGTTGGCAAGCTAGTATGCCCGTGGAACAGATTGTTCCTAGTATCGAAATACTAGCTCTGCCCCACTCGTACGTACGACAGAACACAGAGTGGGAGAGAGACGACAAGAACTGAGGAAATACTAGGTCTGCCCCACTCGCACGTACGACAGAACACAGAGTGGGAGAGAGACGACAAGAACTGAAGAAATACTAGGTCTGCCCCACTCGCACGTACGACAGAACACAGAGTGGGAGAGAGACGACAAGAACTGAGGAAATACTAGGTCTGCCCCACTCGCACGTACGACAGAACACAGAGTGGGAGAGAGACGACAAGAACTGAAGAAATACTAGGTCTGCCCCACTCGCACGTACGACAAAACACAGAGTGAGAGAGAGACAACAAGAACTGAGGAAATACTAGGTCTGCCCCACTCGCACGTGCGACAGAACCCAGAGTGGGAGAGAAAAGACAAGAAGCGAAGAAATACTAGGTCTGCCCCACTCGCACGTACGACAGAACACAGAGTGAGAGAGAGACGACAAGAACTGAAGAAATACTAGCTAGTATTTGAATACCTAGTATTTCGTTCATGGGATACTAGGAACAGTCTGTTCCACGGCCATACCTGTTATTTATACCTGTTCTAGTATATACGCCTCAACCCTAATTCTTTTCGTTCTTTCGCCCAGCAGAGGTTCGGGTTGCCGCGTCGACATTTTTAGTTCGATAAGAAATCAGTTTTGTAAATCTACAAGATGACGGAAACATTGCAATTGAGGGGCACCCTGCTAGGTCATAATGGATGGGTAACACAAATTGCTACGAATCCGAAGTATCCCGATACAATTTTGTCGTCCTCTCGAGGTAAGAACATTTTTTACTTTCGCCCACACTTTATAGGCTAATCTGTCTAATCGTACAATTTAACTGCATGTTTTTTCCATTTTTCGATTGTAGTGGTTGTAGTACGATCAAGAAAGCATCGTTACTATTTTATTTTTTTACTGACCGAAGGATTTTGATGATGATACACACTATACCACGTGAACATTAACTGTGAGCGGTAGCGGATATGGGACTGATTTTTATAAATTTGTGTATTGGTAATTCTCACATATGCCCTCTATCACAGGGTCTGATCATAATGTATTTTAATTTCAGATAAGACCCTTATCGTTTGGAAGTTGACCAGGGACGAGACTAACTATGGCGTGCCACAGAAACGTCTGTATGGTCACTCGCATTTTATCTCCGATGTAGTCTTGTCCAGTGATGGCAACTATGCCCTTTCTGGTTCTTGGGACAAGACATTGCGATTGTGGGACCTAAACGCTGGCAAAACCACTCGACGTTTCGAAGACCACACAAAGGTGTGATAAGCTTTTTAAAATAACCTAAAAAGGAAACTGACGTTGTTTATGAGCCCATACGGGGCAGAAGATCAGCATTATGTTGTGTTCAGTGTAGTTAGCGCCTTTTTGCGAGGCAGAAGAGTAATTATTAATGATTTTGGGACCCATGTGCCTTTGCGAGGCAGAAGATTATCAATTCTTTGTGCCGATGCATCGGAGGGGATAAACCCATTGTAAGTAGAAAGGAGTTATTGTAGTGCAGGAGGGTTTAGATGAATTTAAAAAAAAATGTGCATAGAGTTCAAAACTATTTTTTAATTGTCTCGTTTATTTTTCCTCTTACATCAATTTGTATTTTCTATATATAAAAAAAAATAAATACAAATTTACAAAAAGTATATCTGAATTACAGTACAGAAATTGAATAAACCTTGTTTTTTTAACCATGCAATTGTTTTTCTAGGACGTTTTGTCGGTGGCTTTTTCGGTAGACAACCGTCAGATTGTCTCTGGTTCACGGGACAAGACGATTAAACTGTGGAATACGCTCGCTGAGTGCAAATACACAATTCAGGAAGATGGTCACTCTGACTGGGTGTCTTGTGTCCGTTTCTCGCCCAATCAAGCTAATCCAATTATTGTCTCAGCTGGCTGGGATAGGACAGTCAAGGTTATTGTTATTTATTATATATTTGTATTACGTATTTCTGCACCTTTTCGATTTATCTGAGTTTCAAATTCATAATAGCGCTTTTTGGTATTTGATTAGAATAACTGTCAATAGTATTTGTCGTCGGTGGTTTTGTTGTAAATTTTGTTCATTTTGAAATCTTAATCTTGATCAGTTTTATAAATGCAGCCTAGTTTTCATTCAAAGACATTTCCTGAAGACTTCATGAGGTGTTTGTGTTCCATATTATGAGTATGAAATTTTATGAATAAAAATTACCACTTTTTTCAGTCAGTGGGTGAATTACGACACGGGACATTGTATTTGCCGGTATTCGCAGTAGTTAGTCGGTCCTGCTTCCCCCACTACGCCCTTATGACGCGTTATATGAACTATTACAAGAACCGTTTAATATTATGTGAAGTTTACATTTTTCTCAAAAACTGATAAATTTTAATATACAGTCTTCACAAATAATACTTAAATCACAGGACTCATCAGAGAGATAACTAAATATAAAAATATTTTGTCCTCAGGTATGGGGCCTGGCAAACTGCAAGCTTAAAATCAATCACCTGGGTCATTCGGGTTACCTGAACACAGTAACGGTCAGCCCGGATGGTTCACTATGTGCATCCGGCGGAAAGGATTGCAAAGCTATGCTCTGGGACCTTAACGATGGAAAGCATCTTCACACCCTCGACCACAACGACATCATCACGGCTTTGTGCTTCTCGCCCAACAGATACTGGCTGTGCGCTGCTTTCGGACCTTCCATTAAGATCTGGGTAAATTTCCATTCTATTTTTAAAAATATCACACAAACTCATAGACTAAAACCAATAAATAATTAAAATCTAAACGCACTGTTACTTGCTGGAAATTTCAACTAAGTAATTAACTCTAGAGTTAGGAACCGGGTCAATACTATCTAATCGCTATCATTAATAGTTAACTGAAGGCACAAATTATCATAAAATGATTTTTTATGATCTACACTGAGATTATTTGTATTACCACGGCTTATGAATATATATCCTTTTTTAATATTCATAGATTCAAAGATAGCAGCGTTTCTTTAGAGTGAAATAATCTTTAATGTATTTCTTAAACATTTTACATGTGAGCAAGTAAATAGAAAAGTAGATAGAAATAGGATGGGCTCATAACTAAAATAAACTAACCCCAATATGGCTACAGCCGAACTCTGTACTTAAAAGAACCTAGTATTTTATTTATTTATTTATTTAATAGGTTCCCCGTCTACATTATAATTAATATTGTCAGCAAATTGTAAAGCCAAAAATAGGCAAGTTTGGTCTCAGATTAGGAAGATTAGCTATTTCATTATGCATGTTAACTAAGGCTGCTGCTACAAAAATATTGCGTTACAGGATCTCGAAAGCAAGGAAATGGTCGAAGAACTCCGCCCGGAAGTGGTCACGCAGACTGGTTCCAAGGCAGATCCGCCTCAGTGTCTCTCGCTCACGTGGTCGACTGACGGACAGACCCTCTTTGCTGGATATTCCGATAACACTATTAGGGTTTGGCAGGTGTCAATCTCCGCCCGATAAATGCATTTAAATTTTTATTGCGCAGGTTTCATTTATTTTTGTTCGTGTTTAAAAAAATTATACATTTATCATAATGTAATATTGTGTGGGCAAATATAAATGAGACAATAAAATTATTGTGATATTATTTTATTAATCCATAGATATTAAGTTTTATTTGTAAGAACAATAAAAAATAATTGAAGTATATCTTTGTTATATAATTATAATGATAACTTATTATCATCTAGCCTTACTATGCTAATTACCCTGCAGACATAAAATTAACTGCTTGAAATATTAATACCCATTATTATTACTAAGATACATAATTATGATAAAAATCAACGCAAGGCAAAGCATAATTTATGCTAGTGGGAATGTATAGGTAGACCTGCCTCATTCAGGAGATGGCCATCAATTAGTTTTGGGCCACTTCCTATTTTAGTGTGGATGACGTATTTGATGAGCCCATTCTCTTCACGAAGTGGTTGAAAATTCCTCTTAATCTCTTCTGATAGGGGTTCCAGACATATGGGTATGCCTTTGAGTTTCTCGATATAATTATCGGTAGGGAAGACGTAGTTTACCAAAGAGAGTACTGTCGGCACTTCAGATTCTAGGAGGTATAAACATGCGTTAGGGCCAGCGTCAAATGTGTATGCTACTGATGCTTTTCCTTTAAATTCATTGTAGTGGTGGATAAAATTTATAATAGTATGGGATACATCTTTCATGTAAAAGCATGGTGGGTAAGTGTCGAGGCAAACTGCATGGAATTGATTGCTGTCTTTCATTGTAATTTCGGCGAATGTCTTGAAGTCTTTTTCTTTTATTGCCCTTGTGATCTCACTTGTCCTGATTGGCACACATTTTTCGACTCTGAACTTCAAAAGATCTGATGTTAGGACGGAGTTCTTCATGCCGCTTGTTGACGATGTTTTCTTGCGCTGGTCATTCACAACGAGAATAAGCACTCTCATCTCGGGCCAATGGTTTGAATCGACTATCTGTGATGCGATGGAGTCGCTGCCATCATCCCGAACACCAGCGTGCCACTGAACGAACCCTCCATACACACTTCTACAAGCGCTGCCAGATCCGAGCCTCGCTATTCTACTTGTGTCCCCTTTTAAATTATAAAGCTTTGCTAACGATACGACCAAACAGGCGTATCCGGCGGCCGATGAGGCCAAACCGGCTGCAGTTGGGAAATTGTTCTCTGAACAAATATGGACGTTCCATGAGAATAATGGTAGGTTCTCGCCAGATTCCTCAGCAGCTCTTTTCCTTATTTCCTTCAGACAGTTTTGAAGCCTCGGATTGTCAAAAGATTCTTCTTTATTGTTTAGCCAAATCCGGTTTTCTTTCAGTTTTGGACTGGCGTAGACTGTTGTTTTGGCGCACATTACATCCACTGAAAGTGTACCGCTGACCGAATCGTTGAGAGGCAGTATGAGATTTTCATCTCTTTTTCCCCAATATTTTATTACTGCTATGTTAACAGGCGCTACCATAGTATTCATATAATAGGGTTCTAAGTTACCCGACATTATTACAATAACTTTCTCTTTAGTTCAGCGAAATTACTCGACGATTTAAATTGCTAGAGAAACTACCAGCTCTCACTACGCATCAATAAGTATTGAATAATATAGTGTTCGCTACGTTCACGATTAAACTTTAGCGCGACGAGGCCCGACGCACTTGGTGGGGGACCCCGACCAACGGCAATTGGCAAACCGGATATACAATTTCTTTAGAAACTCTGCATCGGCTGTCGTTAGAGCGCTAATACTAACGATCCACTCTTCGGCAGTGATGGGCGATTGCGAGGATTTCACTCGAAACATTACGCGGGGTTACTAACCACTCGATACATTCGAGCGTACCCCGTCGTCAGATTTCCAAGCGCAATTGAGTCCCTCTATATTGTCGCTAATATACGAATATTAGTGCGTATTATTGAAATCGTTTCCCTATATTACATTTATATCGTATTTACTAAATATATTAGAATGAAATTTATTTTTAGAAATTTTTCTTACCTTACCGTAGCCACTTTTCTTCTATTTATTTTCTATTAAAAGAGTTATATATTTCATAGGCAAATGAATTTAAAATTCTGTTTAATATAACTTTTTGGGATCTAGCCTGTTTCTGCGTTGATTTGTTTTTCATTCATTTGTCTTGGAAAATATTCTTTCAAACGAAGTTGAAGTAGCGGGAATACTGAAATACTTACCTTCTTATAAATGGGCTTAAATAATGCGAAACGAAACGAATACAATAAAAAATCCGGGTGAGTGAATCACTCGAATCTATAAAACCTCCCGAGTACTTTTTAATCGAATTAAAAAAAAAAAAAATCAACAATCGCCCATCGCTGGTCGTCCACACGGCCGTCGCAACGTCAAAACTCTCGCTGTCATGGGCCTTATTGCAAGCAAGTCGAACAAACCGTAAAATTTAATTATTATCAAATTCAATAGATGGTGCTACGCTAGTACTACAATTTTTTGTTTTTTATTTATTTATCAATTTATTTACATTTTTCATTCATAATGTACCAGCCAAGCCCAAGGCTTGTCTGATAGAGTGTGTATATTTGTGAAAAATGTGTATAATAATAGGCTCTGTATATTACACGTCATTTACAACACATATGAATCATAAATTCATGATTAAAGGCATAGTAGTTATTATAAAGAAATAAGCATAATTAGTAATATCATGTGAAACAAACAATAATTAAATAGCTAAGTTAATTATCGGGAATTTCATAGCCGATATATTTAAGGTCATATTTATTTATTTTTAGTGAATTTAAATGAAATCTTGTAATAAAAAACACACACCTAACGTTCCGTCAGATGCACGCGACGACATTGCCGTGGTGGAAAACGCGGCGTCGTGGCAAAAGTTCAGTAGTGTATTATTAGTCGTATTATTTATTAGCGGTTAGTTAAAAAAAAAAAATACAATGTGCATTACACGGTACGTTCAGGCAGTTTATTCCATAAACATGTTAGAAACTGATTTAAATACCGAGTAGTGGTGTCATGATTAAATACCACTGTAAATTTAAAAAAAGTAGATTATTTTATTTTTATGCTCTTTAACGAAAAGTGCCCATTTTATTGATTTGTTTTATAAATAAAGGAAACATTAAAATTAAATATTTATCTAATTATAAGGATTACTAAGTACGTAGTGAATTCATAATAACACCTTTAAAATAAGTAATTTGTTAACTTCTACCATTGATTATAAACACTATATAATCAATGCTTCTACGCTTATAGAACTACACCAACCATTATCGGGAAAGGGAATACGAATATTAATTTTTAGTTTTTTTTAATATAAAACTTTTTAACAGTTTTAAAAAATAAATTTTAAAATAGTACGTTTTCGTTATAAAATAACATAAGTTATAATAATTTATACTTAAGTACGTAAAATAATTATAATATACATATAATCCCTGTAACCTAATAGTGAAACATATTTGTTTAAAACAGTGTAAGATGTTTGCTCCGATTTTACAAAAAGTAGGTAAGCTATTAAACTTTTAAAATAAAAAAGATATATCGTATAATTTCTTATTATTCGAAAACAAATGAGAAATAATAGGCCAAAGCTTATCTAAAGCCCCTGATTGCTGATATAACTTAGTAAATCGGATGTATTTTGAAAATACATTGACAGTCGACAGATTATGCTATAGCAGTGCAGTATGTATGTATTATTCACAGAATTTTGCAAAAGTATTATGAAATTATGTTATGTTAACACTTCGCTTAATTTAACAGTGATCTTATTAAAATGGTTATGAAATGTAGGATTTTAAATTATTAAAGGACTATATATTTAGAGAATCGTTTTGTGGAATTTTATACCATAAACAAAATAACCAAAAACAGGCTATCTAAGTGACTGACATTATCAAGGTTGATCAAATTTTGTGATTTGTCCGTGAGTTTGGTTCGATAATGGTTGCAGCTGTCACATATTTACTTCGTTTAATTTTTATTGTGTGGTGCCCAGATAAATTCGAGTAATATTATTACTATGTAGTGCAAGGAAAGAGTTTTTTTATTAGAGCACGAGACGCTGGTCCTCGTCAAAGTTATCGTATTGTATTATATTTGGTTATAATGGAGGAGCTCAATTTGACAGAGACCGAACTGAGATATTTCGGCGATTTATTTCTTTGTTGCGACGAGGAATCTAATGGAAAAATTCCCGTTTTAAAGGCGACTGAATTATTTAGATCATCTAATATTTCCAACGAGGCTCTAAAACAGGTAACATCCCTCGAGAACCATGTAAGTTAGTCTTTCATATTCGTCTCTATGACGTATTTTGATAACGTATTTCGCCTTTTCAGATTACCGATTTGAGTTTTCCTCATAACACAACAATAGGCGTGAGTCACATTAATAGGAAACAATTTTATTCAGCGTTGAAGTTAATAGCTGCCCATCAGGCCAAGTTATCAATTGTGAGCGAGCTGCTAACAAAGTCAGTTGAATTGCCATTGCCTAGATTTACCTGGAACCTTAATTTTGAGAGCAATCCGGACCTGATACAGCTGTCTAACTCTCCGAAAGAGCAACACATCCATAAACGGGACCGATTATTTTGCAATGTAGGCTCGTATGAACCAATGAGATTATCTTCAAATTCATCCGATGTAGACATTCCACAAACGGTCCTGCAACACGACAGTACAGAAGGTATCAGTACAGATTCGGAAGTCGAGTCGGAGACTATTTCACAGAGATCTGATGCGTCTCATAGTGTGAGTTTTTTTATTTTTTTAGTCTACTGCAACCAACAATATCTCCTATAATCTCTTTAGTATGTGAAGCCATTGATTATAGCTAACGTTTTTCAGTAAGCTGAGTGATGATGTGCATAATGTGCCTGTGCTACTCATAAACTATGTAGTTCAAGGCTTGAAACAACTTTGATAATACAAAAATAATTATATAGAATATTGTTTAAAAAAAAAATATTTTTTTTTATATGTTCTCATATTTTAACTGGTTTTGCACCCACAATGATATTATGTATCTATGGGTATTTTTTTTTTAACTTTCTGTTTCTGACTAACAGGTTCGTGGTCAAGTTTTAAATGAATTTAAAAAATTTAAACAAATTCAAAATATTACATTTAAAAAAATATTAAAATACTTTTTGGGATCTTACTTTTCAAGCTCAATACCATAGTTTATAAAATACTGAGATTGGTTTTTAAAATATCAATTTCTTGTATATTAAATTATGAAAAAACTTTCATAAAACATAAACTTTAAATCAGTGGTTAAAGGTGAGGAGGGCTCCGCCGCCCCATCCTTCAAGGCACAGAATAAACATATTTTACAAATGTTGCGGAGTGTTTCCTTATAAAAATTCTAACCTGTCCTGTCATTTCTAACAGGCCAGCCGATTTTATGTTTTTATAAACAAGAAAATAATCTTAGTTTGTACCACTGTAGTTTGATTTCTTTCATCCTAAAATCGAGTAATTTGTGAATTTTAACAACCATGGCACAATACCAATTTCCTAATTTCAAGTAGGTTAAGCAACAATGTTGATAAGGGGTGCCTTGCATTATAGCTATTATTTATTTAGGTTAAAAGCCATCCTAATTCTTACATTAACGGTTCTCCATTCAGATAAATTTTAAACTGATATTAAAACATTATCATGCTCTGCTATGTTTGTAATGTTGACATCAAAACTAACAAATTAGTATGAATCATATTTTGAATCATATTTTCAAGGCTTGTAAAATCTTATCACATGTTTACATTTTCTGTAATCTTGTTTGTATGCGACGATTTATACCTTTCAAAATCGTTGAAGAAAAAGTATTTTTTTATAATAGTTATTCATATCTCGCAAAAGTAGGGCAATATTTGTTTTTTTTTTGTTGTAAATTTCGCACATTTACAGCTGTTAAACATCAATAGAAGCAGGCACAATTTATTAGTGCTATTTTTTTTATACATAATCGCAATTGGATATTACAGTTCAATTGACGAATAATAACTGTGTAAGGAACATAATGCGTACAGAATAATAATAAAACAAAAATCCTGTAATTAAAATGTAATTTTTGGTGTGTACGTAGATAGATTTTATTCACTGGGATAAAAAACAGCAAAGGTACCCAGTTTCAAATTTAGCTAAATTTGTCTGATGTATTTTTAGAGCTATTTTTTGTTCAAACAACGAATTGAGTATTGTTGAGTTAACAACAGTAATATTTATCGTTCATTATCACAGCGGTTTTACTGATTTAATTTAATTGAAGACTGTCATTCATATTAATCTCAACCACTATTTGTTTTTTGAAACACAAAGAATTTTAAATTGATTTTCATTCCTAAAGAACAAAAAAATTTGTGATGTCTGCCTTTAATCTACTAAAAAATGCTGCTCTCATCATGGTAACGTTTTAGTATATTGTTTTAAATTTGCCGCCGATTTTGACAGCTACTAAATTACAATATTCCTAAAATATGTAGAAAGCTTTGTGATGTGTGTAGTAATCTTTATGAAGTTGACGTCAGTTTTGAAACTCTTTATATGACTTTGATTTTCATGTAGATTCGCCTTAAGAATGGATCTCCTTGGAGCACGGCGAGCGAGAGTCCAACTCCAACAAATTCAGTTGCTGAGCAGCGGGCTTCCGGCCTGGCCGGTCCGGCCGGAATCCAACGCAGTGGCGTGTGGGCCAACTCAGCCACTGGCCGAGGTGTATGGCCTGTCAGCGTTGGAGAGGAACACACACAGCTACTCGGTGAGACCTTATATTGGAAATAATTAATTGGTAATTTCACAGATGTTTTCCTAGAAAGGGCTTGAAAAATCTACCAAGTGTGGAAAATCAGTAAAGCATTCTAAAGATATGTTTAGGTAAAATACATTTTATAGAACGTAATGCAAACTTATCTCACGTACCGTCTGTATTGTGGCCTGCAGAGGACCAAATAATATTTCAAGATTATTAAGATCAATAATTTTAAACACAGATATCTAGGTGGTAACTGATCAACTGTTCAATGCATCGCATATAATCGGCAACTCCTTATTATAATTTAATTTCAAAATCGCTTTTAAAAGTATGCAAGTATGGATACGAAAAATTGAGGTTTGAAAGAGCGGAGTGCTTCTCCCACCATTCTCTGAGGAACTGGAGCCATGTGTTTCCTTTCCTTCTATTTTAACTTGAATACATGAGGTGTAACAGCACATACACATCCCAAGAATGAAGGTTATAATTTTTAATACTTACCGTTCCTTCACCATTTGCGGCAGCTTATTGTTAACGAGTCCATTTCGGTAGTATTAGTCATAGTAGTAATATTTTAGTAGGTGGTTTTTTTTTAAATTATTGTGTTTACCTAGATTTACAATGCTTTTGGGCCCTACCCAACTAAGCCATATGTGCTAGTGCGAGAGTCAGGTGAGATGGTGATAATAATAGTATGCGACCGTTGGCCTAATTATCAAACACTTTAACCACTAGTCTCCATAATTTCAAAAACACTATTTATGAGAACACTTTAAAACATGCACAAATGGGCATTAAACAATATTTTATAGCTATCATAGATAAGTTTGTAATATTTATAGTCAATGTGGTCTGTATACATTTGGAAAATTTGGCGGTCGGTCAGCGCACGGGAGGTGGTTTCATTCTGCATCTGCAACCTATTCACAAGCGATTCATAGGTCTTGGGCCAAATTAGTGAACTGCATATTAGAAAACGGTACTATAATGGGACATTTGTTTAAAAGCGGGACATTTTTGTGTCCCTACAGAGGTAATCGGGACATTGGGACATAATCCTGTAAAACGGGACTGTCCCGCTCAAAGCGGTATGTATCGTTACATTATTCATACCACATTTATGCCGCTTGGACACAGATTTAGTAAAAATTTGGTGCTATGAATAGGGATTTCTTATAAGTCATTCAATGCAAATCTTTGAGAATGGAAAATGTCATTGAGGTTCAAAGGAGTACTTGAAGAGAGAATCCTTAACAGGAGCGACAGAGTGTAGAAACAATCGGTCTTTAACTAATGTGAAATCATACTTCCATGCAAGAATCAGACATGATTAAATTTCCACAAACCAATACATATGCAACATATTGGTTGCAGTATAATTTTAACATTTTATTACCTATTCAGGCACGGAGGAGGAGTCATCCGATCGCCATTCATCAGATGAAGACACAGTCGGGGAGAACAGCTTCTGGTTGATTGGACCGGAGCAGCGTCGTCACTATGAGTCTCAGTTTGCACAGTTGCAGCCAGACGGCCGAGGCATGCTTAAAGGGCACACCGTAAAGTGAGTATTGGAGCCCTAGATATTTCCCGATCGTGCTTTATACATAATTAATCATAAGCATTGAAGCTTAAGCGTATCATTTCCCAACTTCGCCAAAATTAAAAAGCCTAAAAGTTTTATTCTGTGAAGGTGGCCCAAAATTTCTTCACCACTATTTCCATAAAGATCTGTTGTTGAAGAAAGGTATAAATAAATTCTTTGAATGTACTTTGAAGGCCATTCTGGCATCGTAATTTCACATCTGGATCCGGAAATAGGAAGATTTATAGAAATAAAAATCAACAATTTTGATTTCGTTAGGTTACAGACAATTGGAATTTTGTTACAAAAAAATAGCATGAGTTTAGTAAATATAAAAAGACTTACCAGTATCAGATTAGTATTTAAGGCTTTGCTTGTACTTTATTACAAATAAACCGTATGGTTTATTACTGTCTTCATTTATTTATTTTCAAATAAAAACATATTTTGGTAACTGTCGGAGACCCTAAACCATTTGTCCAGAGTGAAGCATCCCATAGTAAGTTGATATCACAGATGCGAGTAGGCTGGGTGGGCCTTTTATGATGTCAGGTTCTGGTTAAATAATTGACTACTACTAAACAATGTATAGAAGCAGTTGATATTATATTATAGTTACAGGGTGTCATAGGCATTTTTGTTTATTTACAAGCATAGAGTTGAGCGCCCCGAGTTCATTTGCTCTATGCTTTGACGTTTAGATGGCATTAATTGTTTTCTCTGTAAATTATATATTTACCAAATGAAACTTGAAGTGAATTTGAATATGCTTTCTTATGAGTTTACTCGTCTAGGTATATAAAAAATATATTGCAATTGATTTCCAGTGTTTTTAACACATAAATGTGTAAGTTTTTTCTGTCACTCGTTTCATAACAATATTATTTCCATTGCAGATTATTTTTTGAAAAGTCACGTTTGCCCGTCGATGATCTGCGGAAAATATGGAAGCTTTCAGATGTTACGTGTGATGGGGCTCTGGATATAGAAGAGTTCTCGACGGCTATGCACTTAATAGTGTTGAGGAGGAACAAAGTGCCCGTGCCGGACACTTTGCCGACCTGTCTTGTGCCTGTTCCGAGGAATCAAAGTCCCGAACAAGCGGTCGCAACCGATCTAGTTGATCTCAGTTCGGACATGTTCAATTCTGGTATGGCTCATGTGGTTTTCTCATGTTATTTTTTATATTAAGACATAATTTGACCACTCACCCGTCTTCCAGTTATTTATTTATAAAAAGGTTTTCCCTCGTACATTTTATTAAATAAAAAATTATAAAAAGGTAAAACACAAATAACTAAATATTGTGAAGAAAAAAATAAAATTGCTATTAAAATAAAGGTTATTTTTTTAGAAATATCACATACCTATTATTATTACTTAATCTAGATGTGTTTTTATCATTCCATACATTTCGCTTGCATGACATTTTCAAAAAAAACCTAACCTAACCATAATTATACCAAATTTTGTAAGTACTAATAGAAAATAATAACTCTTGAGTAAAAAAATATGATATTTTTTAATGAGCCGATATAATATATTTATCAAAACCAATTTCTTAGTCGTTTTATATAAAGTTTGAAATTTTCTTATAAAACCCTTAACCAAATATTTACCAAAATAACAACCTGTGGTGTTATAATATAGGTACACACCTACATAATGAGATACGGTTAGATATGCCGTAAGGTGTAGTTAAAACCGCTAGTATTAAATTGTCTATTGCAGTATCAACGTTGTTTCATTACGCCAGCCAAATACATTCCAGTGGCGATGAGGAATTACAAATGTGAAAAAGTGAAACACTTTGAGAATGACTCATTTTGGGATCGTGGTGATTTTTGATCATGCCACGCAAGATTGGTCAATTCATAAAGAACGAGGTTTACAAAAATTCCTGGACAATTGAAAAATCTTAAGTACAAAGAAAGAGTCTCAATTTTTAAAATCGTCATTCGCAGACAGGATGCAATTCTACACCAGCCAAGGTAAACCCAGGCGCTAACGCCAGGCAAGATAAAGGCAAGTGCTTGTCGGAATGGGCGGCGCCAGTGCGAAGCTTAGCTTGCTATTTAAAATATTCTTATTTATTAAAGTGGGCTTAAGGCAAACAAATTGATTTATATATAATATTAATTTACAAATAACTATGGAATCCTTGAAGATGGAGGACTGCCCCCTCCGATAATATTTTTTGCTAGGCTTAAGCTAAATTATTATCTCCTATGGTATTGATAGTCACCCTGTACATTTTATACCAAACAGTTTTTTCTACATCTTTAAAAATACATAATTTTAATATTCTTTCACAGGTACATCTGCAGACTTCAATCTCATTCCGCAACCGGCCGGCCTGATATTGGAATCGGATGTCTATGACGGTAACACTTTGAAGAAGTTAACAATCGAAGACAGTCCATCGTCACTTAGTCCTGCAAATGACGCTCGGCAAAAGATGGAAAACCAAGCACCGAGTAAAGAATGGACAAAATTTGTCGATTCGCCAACATCGAGCATATCAAGTCCTGGTCCAAAACCTGTCAATTTTGACTTTCACAAATCAGCCGTTGAGCGGGACCCCAAGATCTATCACCCTGTCGCTCTGAGGGTGACTCCTGAATCAAACGTGCTACCCGTTCACGGTGATGTGGATATAACGAATAGCACGTCACCTCGAAGGATAGACGATATTTTCGATAGGCCACATGACGTGTCTAGTCCCAAGAAATTAAACTCACAGTCTTCGGGGGACGGTACGACTCACACGGACATCAAGCCTATTCAGAGACCACAAGCAAAGAAACCAGTTCTTAAAACAGTTGGAATTTTACCACCGCCGCCTGCAAAAGAAACACCTCTGCCCCAGGAAGAAATAGGTCTAATGTCACTGCAGTACCCTCCTAAGAAGGACCCACCACCACCCCCACCTCCACGGCCTCTCCGGACGCACACGAGATCTAGCAGTTTAGATCTTAATCGGTTTAAGGGAACTCAAGGCTGCATCGTTGGAGTCCCTCCACAAGTGCCTCCCAGAGTATCACCGTCTATTGCGAGTCCATCGAGCAAGAAGCTTATAAACCAGCGCAGCGAAGGCGACGTTTTGGGTTTACTGACCGAGCCCTCCTTCGGCCCGCCCAACCTCTTCTCGCCTGACATCAACGAATCAGAGGGAGAGTCTTTCGCAAACTTTGCTCACTTTCAGAATGATTCAAAGGCCGAACAGCCAGTTTCGCTGCCGAGGAGCAGGGCAAGTTTCGAGGATACGGACCCGAGCGGTCCGCCGAAGAAGCACGGGGCGTTCGAAGTGTACAGAAAACCGACCCCGCGGACGTCAGAGAGTCCAGACGGGATCAATACTACCCTAGATCCTAATAAAACTGAGGATTCACTTAAGAGGCTGCAGGAGCAGAACTCCCTTCTCAGCAGATTGTGTCAGGAGTTAAGCTTGGAGCTTGCTGATGTGCAGAGGGAGCGGGAAACGCTGAGGCTCAAGTTAGAATCAACGAGCACTGCCGTTTGAATGCATTTGTATACTGTCTTATAAATAATATCGAAATACAAAACAAGGTCCGATGCTACCAAAGCGTACAAAGTTATCTTGATTTGTATTGATGGCTTTTTCTATTAGTATTTGTTATAAATTTATTGTCAATTTAAACCTATGTGTTGTATTGTTATTTATTACTCGCAGTTTTTACTCATATTGTAAATGGTATGGCATTAACCTAAAAATTATGCATGATTTTCACTTTGTTTTATAATAGCTAGTTGTTAATTTAGGTAACTTGTATAGTATAGTTGTGCGAGTACAGTTTGTATTACCATAACTCGTAAGTACAGAACATTGAAGAATTAGTTAGATTCTTACGTGGATAACTCTGGATTTAACTATACCTTTACAGCTGCTGGTTAAATCGTTTTTTCAGACTTTTATAGCAATTTCTTATAAATATATATTATCTAAAATTGTAAAATGATAAAAAAATATGCTAAAAGAGCGTCATGAATGTATTCTAATTCATTACGAAAAAAATACCCTACGCGATAGAAAGGTTTAGCAATTTTAAATATGGTTCAATGGCTGCCTAAATAAGCATATATTATTTGTTTTTACGCTTCTTTAAAAATTCATTCATTCATTTTCTATTCATTTTAATGTTTTTTTTGTATGTGGTTTGAAAGTGATATGCAATTTTACTCTCTCTCTTACTTTATCTAGGGTCATTATAGCAAGAGTGAGTCACCTTTTATTTAAAGCTGTATAATTTTAAAACCCGTACAATCTACCATTACCAAAGTTAGATATAAAAAAGTTTGGTTATAACATTTTGTTTTAAGAAGTTTTTCTTTTACCTTTAAAGGGTTTTGAGGCATATATTTTTTTTTAATAAGTATAAAGTGACTCAATGTCTTCAGGGTGTATATATAATGAATCAGCAAAGTACACAAGAGAATCACAGGGGTATTTACTATAAAAAACAGGTTATTTACTCGTAAAATAGTTTTTATATAACCTACCGTTTATTACAATAGGAGAAACAACAAATAAAATAATCACGATTAGAAAAAAAATAGGCCTTAGCTCTATAAACAAAAACATCACTAATAATGGTTCGTGTTTTAGTTTTACCTACCATCGCTCAACTAAATTTGAAGGCAAAGTCCTGATTTTCAAAATTCCTTTAAATATGTTCGTTTTCATCGTAATTGAGATGCCTTTTTCAAAAATTTTTTGCTAATTAGTGTTTAATTGTTTGGTATAGTAAACAATGATAGTAGTGATATAGGACCCTGTATCGAATGAAAGTGAGCCAGTGTTGTAAAAAAAAAAATGATAAAATATATTTTTTTATTTAGATAAATTTTATCGGCTTCTTTAGGCTGCCATTTAACCTCCTTTAGTATTGCTAAATGGTATGAAAATGTACCAATAAATGTTATTATACCTTGCTAAACCATCATTTATTAAACCCTGTATAAGTTTAACCTAGAAAAATTATACTGTGTGCATTTTTGTAGTATTCGTATTGTGTGCTTGTTTCTTATCATCTTCGAACTCAAAAAGGTCAGAAGAAATGGGTAACGCGGCACTTATCATCTCAGGTTTTAAAATTTTGGAGATAGTAAGTGAAGAAGTCCGCTAGAAAAAAACATAGAATTGAAAATCCCAAAAACGATGTGAGTACGCAAGGTTTCAATTGTAGGGTTCCCTATAATGGTGCAAATAGATGTTTGTTCACAAAAGTTCTCATTAAAATGTTAATATCCATAGTTTTCTATCTCACAAAATAATAATATGAGTGTCAAAAATATTTAATGTTCAAATAGATTTGTAGGTTACAATTTTAGGTGAAATAATGTTTATATTTTTAATAAATTAATCGAATTTTGTAAGTTCAACTTGCATTTACCTGTTCAATGCAAATGAAATTATTTTATATATATTTTTTTATATGAGTGGATTTTAAACTCCATTTTGGCAGCTGTTTTTATTTTACCATTTTGTTTTTTTATAATATTTGTTTTCAATTACTGTAAATTGAAAAAAATCAAATTTGGTCTCCAGTTCTTTGGCTATTTCTCACTAGCCAATCTACAAAGGACAACCTTAAGTACAGTTTTTCAACTACTTCTTTTAAACGTGTTTTGCTTATTTTCTAATTGATGTATTAGTCAAGTCTATTTTATGATAAATTGTAAATTATACTTTTAATCCTGAAACTATATCAATATTGTAATACATAGGTAAGCCACTTCGTGTAATAACTGTAACTTAATTTTTTAAATTAACAATATCATTACTGAAAAAAAATGTAAATCCTTACTAAGACAATAACTTACTAAAATAATGTTTTCCTGAAGGATGTTTATAAAATGTTCTTTGTGTTATATTTTAATTGCATTTATCAATGAGTGAGTTGTAACCGCAGAATTACAACGGTTAGTTGGAAAAACTGCCCCACTCGAAGAGATTTGAAGTTATGTTGTCGTAATCACCGACAGTCAAATTTTTGTCATTGGCCATCTATATCGCACTTCTAAATGTTGACATATGTTGTAGAGAAAATGACAGTGTTTAGAAATGGCCATGCAAACTTAATATTAAAATCGATTCAACCACCCATCTCTTTGTGACAGACAAATGAACACAAATTACGAACTCTTTGGATGCAACTGATAAAGGAAGTGGGTGGATTTAACAGAAGGCCTTGAATGAGCGCGGTCAGAGGGTGGGGCGGGGGGCGACTGTATATATAAACCCTTAGAAAGTAAACTGCTGCAAAATTCTTGAGCCTGTAAAGTAGGCCATGGTGTAGTTTTATGAGTAGGAAACCGGTTTCACCCATCGAGCATTTTATTGTTCAGTGTTTTTTTAAAGCAAAAAAGAATTGCTAGTCCACTATTCCTAAATATTCCTTATAATTAATTATCTACAGTTTAATTTTGAAAATGTATTTTGTGTACTATAAAATATTTAAAATCCCTATCGGAACAATTATAAGTTACGTGTTTTCGCTAACTACCTTATTTTGTACATAATTACTCTAAATACTTCCTTAATTTTATATTTTAGCTATAAAAAAAAACCATTACATGCTCGTAGATTCATTTGCACTTTACAAAAACATCTCACATATTGCATATCTATTATTAAAGGTTTTAAGCAAATTGAATTCAAATAAACGTACATTTATATTTTTATAAAGTATTGTTTATAATATTATTAATAAAAATATTTTTGCTTCACGTTACAAGAGCTGTGGGGCAAGTTTTACTTTGAACGGGTACGATATACACTTTTATATGACAAATCAAATGGTTCAATATATTGCTATGGAATCTATTCAGAATGTTTGTCTATTCATCCAATGGGTGCTTCATCACTGAATAAGATTTAGGGTGCGGAGACAAGCGCACATTGGGGACTTATTAAAATTTATAGATAAATTGATGAACCAAAATTGACTTTATATTAATTAAACGTTTTTAAGGTCTATAATTCCTCGGATTTCTTATATAAAAGCGTCTGGTGAGTAAGCCGCGTTTTACTGTAGCCCGATCAAGGTAAAAAATGTTTCAGGATTTTTGGATCAAATGTCACTGTTATCTTGAACTTTAGACGAGTACGTGTATTATAGATGCGGCCGTGACTGACTTCATCAGTCGAAATAATTGAAAGTTGTTTACACTAAGTCATAAAAAAAAAAGTTAATATTCTGCGATTTATGTGTCAGTCCAAATTCAAGATAACCATGATATCAGAAGAAAAAAATCCAAAATAAATTATTTCAAACTGAATTGAGTCAATTGTTTAGTTTTAGGCACCTGACCAATTTATCATAAATTTCTCCTCTGGTATTATGTAAGTCTTATTTTCACAGCTCATTTGGTTAGTCAATGTTGTAAATAAAATAAAATAATATATGTCTATTTGTTTTGTGTATACTTACTAAACTACAAATAAATCTCTTTTAAAAAATATTTTCTAGCAACATTCGGCAGTGTTTTCCATGGAGGTTTTCGTAGGTACAGAAGAGGGTAGCTTTTCAACGTACCATTTGGCTGTAAAAATATAATTCCTTTGAAGTTTAATAAATTTTAGATTTAAAGTTATTTTATATTAACTTAATTATATATAGATCATCAATTGGATATTATGCTTTCGTAGAGCAATTTAATGTAATATATTTCTACCTTTGAAAATGAAATAATGTGTATTATTGTCTGTTTAACCATTATATGTTTATATATTTATAATGTAATTATTATGATTGTTTAAATATCTTTTTTTTTGTATTTTTTAAACTATGTAAATATGAAAATAAAATCTATTATTGGTGCATATAACCCAATCATTATATTCTCATGTATGTGTATATAGAATACAGCTTCTTGGATCGGGACATATTTTTGTGTCGTTTCGGTCAAAGTTATTGTTAAATCAATCAATTTTGATGTCATCGTCAACGAATGGGAGTGCTTTATCTTGTGTTTTCTCAATTTTTATCATTTTAGGTTTTAGCATTTTGTTTGTGTTGTAATTTCACCATTGCATGGCTAATATTGTAGGTTTAACCCGTTCCAATTTAATAAATAGTCTACCAGTTAGTATATTACAGAGATTTCTAAAGGTCTTAGAGATGTTGTGCATCTTCAGGAATAGGTGTTACTAAGCAATACTACATCGGAATAAGATTGAGAATTCAGACCATAGCCATATAGTATTGTATTTCATAAACAAGTGGAGCAAAATTAAATGCGATAAAAATCTATAACCCAGATTCTTAGGATAATAAAGATAAAAAAATATGTATGTATAGTTATAATACAATGGACCATTGTTAGCTTTCTACCACACACCAACTTGCCAATTCATTGAGGGTTAGTCCAGATAGCACTACAAAATATTGTAATACAAATACTATTAAAGCGCATTGTCATAATATCTAATAACCTTAGATTGATTAAACAGTGAACAACGATTTATTACAAATATTGCATTTATTTTCTTTTCTTATTATTGAAATGTACAAATCAGCAGAAAGAGATATCCCGGTTTCAGGTGAAGTTTCTTGGAGAGTATTTGAAATCTTAAATTCTCCTGTCGGACTAGTCATTTACATAACATATTACTGAAGATTATTACGATGAATTTTTGTAATTAGTCACAATGTAAAATATTCTCACCTATTGTTTGTTACTGATTTGACTTATATCTTACTACAGAAATGTTTTTGCTAGGTATAAGTGATATTTTTTTAAATTAAGTCTCTACTGTGGCATTTTCTGGGACAATTTCTGATGTAATTCTAAACTTACTTATCAACCAACTACCTTTCACAATACATATATTTATACATAGTTTAAATATATATCATATCCGTAAATATGTCATTTTAGGTTTGTTTGCTTTAATGTTTTCCTCTGGTTAAACAAGTGAGATTTCGAAGCCCCATAATGAACTTATCAATACATTTATTGTTTTGAAATAAATTTGCGTTTTATTTTTTTCCAGGCTCTTGAACCAAAATACAATAATGGTTTGTGCTCACTTATTACAAAGTTTCAATAGGTAGTTTGTGGATTTCAATGTAGAAAAATGAGAATTGGACCGTGACGTTCTGTCGATGGAATCTAATCTACTTGGCATTACGCTAGACTACGTCGAATAGGCATCAGCAGATCGAGTGAAGGGAGCGCTCTGATTTGACAAAGATTACCATTAAAAACTTTAACATCTCTATTCATGAAAAATTAAATATTCGTTTTTTTACACATAAATGGCGTTATTTTATGTAAATAGGTACAGTATTGAATATCAATTGAGATCTGAAATATCAAAATTATGCAGAATAAATCACTAGTTTCAGGGATGAAATCTTGGATCTCATTTATCGTTGACTGCTACTAATATGGTACTGTCTGCAAGCTATAATATCCTGTGAAGAAATCATATTCAATAAAATTTCGAAGCTTTTAGCATGGTAATCTACTGATGGGTCTGGCCGGACTTGGAAGTACTCTGTGGCACTGGATAGCGGTGGCACGTGTCTTCTAGTGCATTGGTGTTTTTTTATTCTGCATGATTTCAATTTTTAAATTGAGCGGTTATTAATGTTACAATACCGTGATTTCATTATTTTAGTTAAAAAAAATAAAGTAAAATGTAACGAAGATTAAAAATAATAATAACATCTGGAACCACCAAGTTACCATATGTGTTAGATTAGAACATAGAAAGGGCAAACTTTTGGCAGCAGCAACTTCAAACTAGTAGAACTGATGGTACATCAATCGAAGTATGGTCACAAACAATCATTTATCTGTGATAAATCATGAAACAAATATATATTTTACCAATCAGCAAAAATTTATCTGTAATGCAAAGTCTCTTATTAGCTATGACTATGGCTATTAACTAAGGCTTTGGCTTCGTTACACATACATAAGAACAGATTGACTGAAAATACCCCTACGATATATAATATATTTACGGAGAAATCAGCTATTATCAGAACCAACTTTCAACAAAACTGATAAATTGTAACGTCTGTAGGTTAGTTGTCAAACTGAATTATTATTTAGTATTACCTAATATTTTCGGTTGGCCGACCATCCAACTTGACTTTCCTCAATTTTCTCAATATTTTTTGCACAATGTCTATAAAACCAATTTTCCGAATTATACCACATGGAATTAATTCAAAACGTTCGCTTTGTCCATGCCAAAACTGTATTGCGTTTCGTATAAAGAAATTAAAAAAAACAATGGTTTATAGTTAATAAAAATAACATTTAAAAACATCAGTGTTTAAAGTTTATAGCCGAAGAAAATTGTCATAATGAACTGCAAAGATTATTGAAATAATCACGCAGATATGAAACTTCCAAGGTAGGTCCGATGCTCTCCCTTTCTCATCATGACTTATCTATGCATCTGTATTCCAACATTTCCAGAATCGATTTTTTTATTTTAATAATAGCTAGCTAGACACATACAACAAAATAATACAAAGATATTTAATTACGTACATATATATACCCGCATGTCACTCAATTAATCTAATTAGGCACTTGTATGTCGAACTGCTGTAGTTCGCTGCTAAAGTGATAGCCCATGCATTTTCCTATGGTTGGAGGTCACCTTTATGCTTTGCAGCGAATTGACGAAATATTCATATAACAGTAAATATACAATTTTAGTTTTAATTTGTTGTTTTTATGATTTTATTCTACATAGATCATAAGGGCGAGATAAACTAATTCGAAAATCCTCGAATGGGAAATAAGGTGGTCCCGCGATGGTCACATTTAGCACAGTAGAATTTTGAAAATTCGAAAATTCGCTTTTTGAAGCGAAAATTGACATTTAAACATTGGCATTTAAAATTTGACACCCGGTCGGTCGGTAACCTAAATTCTTGTTTTTAATTTTGTAACGATGTTGACACGCATTTATAAGGTATTTATATTGTTAACACATCCTGTGAAAATTTTACCACTTATTTATTTGAATTCATTTAAAAACTACTATTTTTTTTTGTTTTAGGATCTAGCATTAACAATGTTTGAAACGCCGCTTGGCGACTTCGGGTCCGGCAGGGGTGAATCGACCAACTTAATATACCGTAGACGCGTCGAGTTTATTCAGACCGTTGAATATAATAAATTTATTTGCGTATCATTTCAAGATACATCAGGGTAACATTATTAGAAGGTACAAGTCGCAACCGTTCCAACCTATGTATTTAGTTTCACTTTCTTTCACTTTCATTTAGTTTCTTTCACAATCTATGTATTTAGTTTATTTAAGCAAGATGCGCGCGGTGCGGCTTTTGAGCCTGACGTGTCTCAACACAGCCTAAACACCTAAATGGCGTTCTCGAAAGAAATATCTTCATTCGAAGAGTTAATTTAAAATCTACACTCTTGAGGCAAGGCTGCACTGTAAAATTGGCACAGAGCTGAAAAAGACACTAACTTTGTTTTAATGTTTCCTACGGCAAGCGTACATATACAAGCGCTATGGTTAAGAATGGTGAATTGACAAGAACAAATAAAGGTTAAAAAAAAATGCGGTTAGAGCAAAAGAGACGGGAGAGTCTCGGTGGTGCATGGAAGTTGATTTGTTCAAGTAATTGAGGACAGTCGAAGTAATTATTACATATTTTGAACAGTACAGTCATATCTAACATTATGCGTCGATTCTTTAGACTTAAATAGTCATGTTTTTTCAGTAAATTAGTGTATCCTAAAGGTTGTTCACGGATTCTATACTGTAATGTTTTGAAAACTTTTTCTGAACCATTTACTTTTACTTTTTGTGAAAAGGATTCCATAAAATGCAAGCATAATCCAATTGAGATCTTACGAGATAATTGTAATATGATTCTGATTGTTTGAATTTTTTGTTCTGCAGAGGGAAAACTTTATGTGAGGAAAAGTGAAGAGAAGCCGCCAAATACTGACGCCCAGCGCCCCGTTGAAGTAAATATTGACAATTCGTCGGTTTACAAGCAGAAGTCAGTAACTATCAAAATCAACAAACTGAGAAAATCGCCAAAGAAGAATTTTTACTTTCTATTTGATATCATGACTTAATCGTAAAATAATAATATATTTTTCTTTGAAAATTTGTTTTATTTCGTTATTTGGAATGTTTATAACACAAGAAAGTTTACATAAATTCACTAAATAATATAAAAAAACCTTAATAATTGCATTTGATGACTTCTGCCTATTATAACAAAAACATAAAAATGTAATCCCATTATAGGGATTATTCTGCTGCTCTTCAGCGAGGCTTACATCTAGATCACCTGTATAATCATACCGGTACTTAATAATGTTGGGTAGTCATTTAACCTTTAACCATTGTACCACCTTTCCTTTTTGATCTATGGATTTATTTTTTATTATTATACTGGCCAAATATTTTAAATCCAAAAAGTCATCATATTTAATTTGATTAAAATATATGGATTGACATATTTTCTCTTACGGCCTTATCTAGCCAAATGCATGATGTTAATCCAGTCAATCGTGTAGTAGACAGGCCATGCTGGTGGTCTATGGCGCTATGCATGCTGCCTACTTCCATGAAACTATGGCCCGATTCTAAATATTTTTGTTGGACTGCATTGAGGCGAGTAGTTTGAGTGAGATATAAAAATAGGGCTGCTACGTACTGATTCCTATTTTGCCCGGAACATGTATCTTAAAATATTGATATTTTAAATACATTTTCGGGCAAATTCGTAATCCAGTGATATAAATCTGTCCCTATCTCATTGCTTCCCTTTTTCCCGTCAACTTCTGACCAAAGAATGCAAAAAGCATTATTAGGTGGATCCGCCTCATAAATTGTTGCATTATAAACTGTTAGCTTTCTTGAATAGTATAAAACCGATACATCTCCACTCGGTACCTGGAGAACTGACTGTAAATCGATTGTTATAGATTTGAATGAAGAATTTGTAACAGATCTCTTTTTATCTTCCTCTTTGGCAATTCGATTCGATCGTAAAAATCGATAACTTCGAAACATCATGAAACAAATATATATTTTACTAATCAGCAAAACTTTATCTGTAATGGAAAGTCTCTTATTAACCCATAAAAAATACGAAAAATTATGTTAATGCCGTAGAACTAAGGCTATGGCAGATTGACTAAAAATACCCCTACGATATGTGATGTATTTACGGAGAAATCAGCTATTATCGGAACCAACTTTCAACAAAACTGATAAATTGTAACGTTTGTAGGTTAGTTGTCCAACTGAATTATTATTTAGTATTACCTAATATTTTCGGTTGGCCGACCATCCAACTTGACTTTCCTCAATTTTCTTAATATTTTTTTCAGCGTTTGAAAAGATTATGAGGCATGATGAAGCTCTAATTGGCTCGCTCGAATATGTCAATTCGGTTGTATCCGTGGGCGTTTCCCAATTTGTTGGATACAATAATTCGTGGCCGTTAGGTCCCGACGGTTTGTGTAACTAGTCTATAAGGTGCATTAAGTTTAAAGTCGCGTAAGTAGGTAATATAAGTATCTGTAAAGTTAAACTTTGAGTTTTATTTACCAAAGTAGGTAAGTCACCACTGTAGTTGTAAGCCATTGCGTAACGCCGCTATAACAATTTACACAAGGTTTCCCCGCACAAGAACGTATTTTGATATGTGCGGGGAAACCTTGCGCATTATTTAAACGCCCGCGCAATACCGATTTTCCGCCCCTCGTTTAGAAATACTTAGTAAAGAACTATTTATTTTTATTACTCAATTATTTTTTTTACTTAAGTGTAAACGATATAGGTAAAATCTGCAGAAATGTAACTCTTTTTGCCTTAATGTTTGCGAAATCTGCTATCAATTGAAATCTTTTCTATCCAAGCTGTCTAAGATTTAATATTCAATTGAAACTATACCTAAATTACCAAGTCTGCTGGTGCATTTTGATCTTGAATAGTTTTTAATAATTTTAACTTTGAAAAGGAACTTTTACTAGATGCAATGAAACCGGCAATGTAGTACCTAAGTTATCACGGACTCCGTGTGACTTAGCGCTATTGCTGTTTTCGGAAATGTTGAAATTAAGTAATTAGTAACACTATACTGTAATACTGTTAGTATATAGTATATACTGTAATAGGGTTTGTGGATCATTAGACTGGTTTTCTGGATAATGCAACTTTAAAGCATTGATTTCATTATACCAATTACGTCTATGTCCGTTTCACTACTTAAATCGTGTTTAAGCTTCAGATTTAAATCTTTAAAATTTTTCATTAATTCATCATTGGAGTACCTAATCAATTGATAAAATAACCAAAACGTCGGTAAATGTTTTTAGATCCGTGGACTCCTGGATTCCCTAATTTCGCCAGCCGTCCCGTCATAAAATACCACTTTTATTAGGTACTTGTCTCGACAAGTGTTACCAAGTGCACCAGACTACAAAACTACTGCCTACCGCCTAAGCATGACAACTACGACATTTTTTTTTCTCCGTCTGAATACTTTTTTATATACTTATTTATATTTTTTTATATGAAAAAATTGTTAAAATGATTATTGCGTACCGTATCATATTTTTTTACTACTTCAGACCATATTTAGTGGGTTGTTCTTAATACCAGCACTCTTTAAAAGTTCAAAAAAGTGGATACATTCTTTAGTAAATGACTTTTCCAGATCAGTGTCATAAAACGACTTATCATGTCAGTTGGAAAGGTAGATATATTATTATAAACTGAAAACTTGTCCGCATAAATCATATGCGTTTTTCCTCTTCTGCAACTCAGATTTTAGTCGATCAAGAACTGCATAAAAAGTTTTCTCCCATCGAGAATAACTTCATATTCTTTGATTTCATCAGCCACTACCGCCCCCTGGCGCTGCCGCCCCCAGGCGGGTCCTTGAGTGCCTAGTTGCACGCTTACGGCGAGCCTGGGCTCAATGCGACCGTGTCATACATACCTGACAACCCAGGTCAAAGCATTTCCATGGCTCCAGGCTCCATGGACTACCATGACGTGACTCCGACTGGCCTTTTTCCACCTGATAATGATTTAGCTGGAGGGTGCCTGTTTTAATTAAGCTAAACATTTTAACCGGTGCGTCGCGTCGTCTTTGGAATTCTGCTTAGTGAGGTTTTATTGTTCACGAATGTTTTTTAGACAGATAAATACTTCAAAAAGTTTCGTCTGTGACATTTATTTGTTATAAAAAACTAAAAGCCAACCTTTTATTTGTTTTTTTTTAAATTATTTACTTTATTGTTCAATGATGAATAAAATAAATACATCAATATTTTTCACTGAAGTTCATTTTTCCCTGAGGATCAGTACCATTTATAAAACTCTAATTTCAGTGAACTTAAACAGCAACCTTCATCTCGCCATTACTGAAACGCTAACTGCCTTAATATGCACAAACGCGTTAGTAAATGGCCGTGCATAAGGTTCATCTTTAGGTTTTTTTTTTATTATATTCGCAAGTAGGATACTAATCAATGGGGGTGTAAAAAAGATATGAGATATTGGTCTAATGCAGCCAAAGATAATTCCATCAGCATCCCAAAACATTGTTGACTTAATCTCTCCAGCACTGGGGTTTCGGATTTTAAGAGCGCATGAGTGCCACTGCGAGCTTCTCTCTTTGGTTTCGGGTTGTGCTGGTGAAATGTGTCCCATGCGTTAGGTTCAACCTCCATGATAATTCCATTCAAGTCTACATATGTTGGTACATATGTCAAGGTGACGAACGAAGACACGCTATAATGGAGTGAATGGGTATCTATACTGTCAAAACTAGGCTAACCCATTCCGTGACGGTATAAAATTATATGTAGTTGTGAATGGGGCGGCGTAAATATAGCGTACGGCGTTTTTTTTTTATTCAAAATTACTTTTTTATTTTTATTTCTTCCACTTAAATAAAAGATGATATTTTTTATTTACAATACAGCTGTTGTAGTCATTATAAATAAACCATTTTTTAAATTTTCCCTAGATATTCTTAATGTGCTATTCAATGAATTTAGTGAATTCTGCTCGCTGTCACTTTGAGGTTTGTCTAATGAAAGCGGCCGCCGAATTATCTTTCAGACTGCCCCACAGCCCCACAGCCCCACAGCCCCACAGCCCCACAGCCCCACAGCCCCACAGCCCCACAGCCACACAGCCCCACAGCCCCACAGCCCCACAGCCCCAGCCCCAGTGCTCGAACGTGCATGTATCTCCGTCGACCTAGCACCTTATTTGAGATTTTTCAAGGATACTCAATATAATTATTATTAGAAAATAATGATATTTTAATTTAAATTTTTAAATTAAATACTGTAAAAAAAATAAATTCATACGTATAATAATATCACAAAGATAATTATAATTCATCTCTTTTGTTTTCTTTTCTTATTAAATATTTTATCTTCTTAACAGTTGTGAAAATATTAAATTATATAAGAATTTTGTTATATACCTACGTATTTACCAATATGTTAGGTATTAGAAAAAATAATGATAATAGCAATAAAAAGATCACATATTAAAATAAAAAGTTACCGGGATATCACCTACTCGTATTTATGTAGGAGGCATTCATACATGTGTAATGACAAAGCAATTATTTAATTATTAGTTTATAATAACATGTATACGTACGTTATTGTTATTATTATAATAATGTACATATTAGTATTATTATATGAAAATATTTAGAAAGAAGAAGAAAATGTTTCTTTATTGAAAAATGTAAAACTAAAATAAATGATAGGTACATAAGTTTCTTCAGTATTTTCCAATAAAAGGAGTGCGCTCAGCTACCCTCCTTTCTGAGAGAGGAGGGTGCTGATTTTCAGCACATCCCGTTTTATTACCTTATAATATATAAAAACATATTGTTTGTAATTACAGTGAATTGTAATCCTCACATGCTCTTGTGTAACATATACAAAACAAAATACAAAATGTATGACCAGCATAGAAAACTATATACTAATTTATATCATATTTAATTAGGTAATACGCATATATATTTATTCAACTATTTTATTAATATTATTCTTATTCACTTATACTCTTATTTTATTTATATTCACTAATACTCTTACATTATTTTTGTTACGCACTCTTTAGAATTATAAATATTATTATTTTTAGTATACAGATACAAGGCAGTGATATCCGCTATAAAAAATAAAATACCCCACACGACACCCCGACACAGGCAGGTGGGGGGGGGGGGGCGGTTCATTTCGATCATTTTGGTAAACTTACCAGCTAACATTTTGTTTTCATAACGAATAAGCAATTTTCGACCTCCTGTGTGTGTACCTTTTTTTATAAGCTTCTCTGCTTGTGAAAAATATGAATATGTTTTGTAGTACCTGGTATTTAATTAATCAGATTTATTTTGATTTTGTTTACCTCTCTATGCAAACAATAAAGCTTGTTGCCGTCAATAAGGAATGATTATCATAAAACATTTTCTCGTTTACCGAGTATACTGGCTAGTTTATAAAAAAGAAAAATAAAACGCCGCCGGCCGCAAGAAGGCGCAACAGCGGGAATGTGTGCCTCTCGCTCTGGCGCGCGGCGATCCGCATGCTCGTGCCGTCGGCGCATTCCGACTCGCCCGATCCTAATCCGCCCGCGCTCCGCTTCGAAATTTAAATACGAACGAAACTTCGAAACTCGAACGAATTCAGTTGACGAGAAACCGGCTCGCGGGGCGGTCGTGTCGCCGCGATTCGAAACGCGCGCAATCGAAATTCGAATGTTTTTATTACTGACAGCAGCCGGTATGACTGCTTATAATAAAGGAAACTAAATATTTAAAACCGAAATTAAATAAAATGGCTATCGTGTTTATTTTATTAGCTTTAATTGCGGTCGCCTTCGGCGACCCTTCCGTTAGGACCTGCGAACCGATTCGAGTGGAAATGTGTAAAAACATGGGATATAATGTGACCGGAATGCCAAATCTTGCAAGACACGCCTTGCAAACAGACGCGGATGTAACGATGCAGACATTTTCTCCTCTGATCCAGTACGGCTGCTCTTCACAGCTGCACCTGTTCCTGTGCTCCGTTTATGTCCCGATGTGCACGGACAAAGTGGCCTTTCCTATCGGACCATGTCGTGGCCTCTGCGAGAGCGTTCATTCGCGCTGCTTTCCGATTCTTCAGGGTTTCGGGTTCCCGTGGCCTGCCGAATTGAATTGCTCATTATTTCCCGCTGAGAATAATCACGAGCATATGTGTATGGAAGGGCCCGGAGAGGTTCCGTCCCTGAACTTGCTGCCGGCATCGACAATACCCATTACTTTAAATCCTGGTTTGGGCGGCGGAAATCCGGCCTGTCAGAAGTACTCCAAGTCCAGTAACTTCGTATTCTTGAGCAGGACGAATCGGTGCAGTCAGTACTGCGATGCGGATGTCCTGTACGACGTCGCGGAGAAGCGGCTGGCTGAGGTTTGGTTGTCTATTTGGGCCGCCCTTTGCTTCATGTGCTCGCTTTTGGCTGTCCTGACGTTCCTGGCGGGCGCTGGATCTGGCGAGAAGCGTTTCGCCTATCCGGAGCGACCGCTGATCTTCATGGCGCTGTGCCACAACTTGACCGCCGTGGGCTGGGGCGTCCGGGGCGCCGCCGGTCGTGCCGCCGTCGCGTGTTCCTTCGACGCGCAGAGTCCAGCCAGGATGCTTCTGTCCCAGGATGGACTGGCCAATCCCAACTGTACGGTCGTCTTCCTTCTTCTCTACTACTTCGGCATGGCGGCTACAGCTTGGTAAGATCACTCGCATATCTTTTATTAGCCTAACAATAAATTAAATTACATTACTTCAGAAAGAGAAGATCGACTCGTTAACAAAGTGGAACATAGGTATTGTGGGGACGATTCAATTATGTTCTCTGTCCTTGAATGTCAGCCCAGCTTGAATGTTTTTATCGCACGAGGAAGAGAATTTCTGGCAATCGCGGAGTCCTTTGTAATTTGACCCGCCTATGCGATGCGTTTGGACTATTGGAATAATACTTGTGTAATTTGATATTATAATCAACTCCAGTTGAACTATTCCAGACGGGAATGTATCTTCTTGTATTCAATAAAAACAATATTTATATTTGAGGTCATAAATATTCTCAACTCAAACACAAAAATGTTTGAGTTGAGAGAAATTGCTATTTTTTGCTTATACGAAAGATAATTGTAAATGACAGGTCCACGTGTTATTTTTCATTTAATCTACGGTGAAGGCATTACTTAATTATTAGAAATTATTTTTTATGTTTTGACAAATATTTCGGAGAGACCGAATCCTTGCACAAGTTATGAAGCGGGCCAGTGTTACGAGTAGTATGGTGACTGTCGACAGTGGGCTGGGCTGGGCTGGGCGGCTTGATAATTCAGGTTCAGGGTCCTGCACAGGTCCCTGAACAAGCAGATAAAATACATCGATAAGAATAATGAAACCTTCGGCACCCAAAGAGAAAGGATTCTTTCTTGGGGGTACCTGCGACCAGGGGTGGATCTGGTAAAAAACTTGGGGAGGGGGAGTTAAATGTCAATGACGCCCATTTTCGATTTGCGGAAAATTCGTCTATTTACAATATAATTTGACTAAATGTTATGTAAAAGTTTTATTAAATACTATTTTATAATATGATATTATCACATTACAATAAGTTGAATAAAAAAATGTTCGGTGTCTAAAAATGCTAAAAAATTAGAAATGATAAAAGAGGTAATGAAACCCTGTTTTAACACAAAATCGTGGAGGTTATGAATGATTACAATATGCGTTTTTTATGGTTGAAAACATTTCATTTGATGTCTATATTGTCGTAGAAATTATTATCTCATTTTAGGTGAAAATGTATTTCTTTCTTCTGTAAATGTTCTTTGGCACAAGCTCACATCGAGTGCAAATTGAATCTCTCATAATATTCAATCTGACTTATTAGAATATATTAATAGTGTTTATTATTATTTCTCTAAAATTAAATATACTTAATAGCTACAAAAAACATCTTCAAACTGTTAGTTGCCGTTGGAAAATGCATATGGTAATTACGTTAACATTACACATTATAGTAAATCTAGGCACAACAGCGTGAAAATTAGCGTATAAAAAAAACAACAATATAAAAAATATCATAACGTTGATAGATACTGCGTTTGTTTTTATTTGTTACCTACAGGTTAGTCAGATACGCTAAAAAAAATAATAAAACTCCAAAAGGTGTAACTCCTAAACGAATAGTTTGATATCATTGTTCTAGTATATGACGCATTTTTATGTAGTTTTGATGTTTGTTTGTTTTCTGGTGTTCCTTTTGTTTTTGTTTTATTCTTAGTGTGTATTATGTTCATAAAAATATTTTGTTAATTTCATTATTTAATCGTTCTCTTTACTGTAAAAAATATTTTTGAATAAAATCAGTTTTCTTATTTATGTAATTTTTTTTGGGCTAGGTTAGGTAAATGATAACCTACGAAATAGGTCGTAAACGTTATGGTAACTATTATAATTTTATGGTCCCCTCGCCGCCGCGCCGTAAACGCACTTACTACAAGCGGGCGCTCGTTTCGAAAATGTGTCGAAAATAATTTACGACCAGAAAATTACGATCTGTAAAATATGCATAGAAGAAGATACATAGTAAAATTACATAATTTCTTTGAATTCAAGATATAAAAAGTTTTAAATAACATATAATCAATATTATTAACGATATTACAAAATTATCCACTATGTGTAAATGGGCCAAAAATAAAAATAAATAATTTAAAAAGGAAAAAAACCACTAGGTAAAGTGATAAAATTAATGCGAATCTTTAGTTAGATAAGGCACTCTATATAAAAATATTATTTCAAAAACTGCCGATCAGCCGACAAACGGAAAAACCGAAATCATATATACAAACTGCACCACGTTTTCCATCCAACTGGTCCATCTCCAAAAAGGCCGTCTCATTCAAATCAATTTAATTGCATTTATTTAGACCTGCATGTGAGAATATCCCATGACCTCTAATCAGTTTCTTATCAAAAGATTATTTTTCATATTTTCGCATCGGATAATAAT
The DNA here is from genome assembly GCA_020383195.1 of Neomicropteryx cornuta. NCBI lineage: Eukaryota > Metazoa > Arthropoda > Insecta > Lepidoptera > Micropterigidae > Neomicropteryx > Neomicropteryx cornuta. The sequence goes on from JAHKQU010000030.1 coordinate 3,210,999, forward strand.
CGCAAAAGGTGACTTTCTTTCGTCAAAGTAAAAAAAAATATGCGAAAGTTACATATATACAACCTAAAAAGTGACATGACATGAAAACATCTTGAATAGAAAACGTACTTTTCGATTTTCTGTTCATTCTGAAAATTTTCTGTTCATTTCTGTTTCATTCGACATTTATAACTACGATAAACATTACGATAAATTCCCATCTCGAGCGAAAAAATATTGCTACTACGGTGCAATGAGTAAACATATAAACAGATAAAAATACAGAAAAGAAACATACAAAAAGTAGAAGCCACTGAATGAATGCTATTCAACGCTTTCTATGTAATAAAATCACTTATCCTGCCTGTCCTAAAATCGTTACATCTCGCATACTCGACGAGTAAGGATTCTCAAGCCTTCTACGTCAGGATGCACTGGAAATACTCCTTGTGTAAATCAAATTCACTTAAATCGTAAATCTAGATATCCAATATTCAACATCTAGATATTTGAAATACTAACTAAATATTACTATCCAATATCCAGACACTATATCGTCCCACGGTTCGGTTATACTTATGCAACTATGTACGACTTTATCGGTGGCGCAGTCGAGTAATTCCAGTAATAAATTGAATTGAGGTTAGCAAGCAGGAAGGAAGCACGTATTGATCGTCCGATATTGCCAACGCAAGCATTCTTGATCGTTTTATTATCGCGTGGATTAAACCGGGTAAACGGTGATAAGATAAAGTAGTCTTTAGCGCGCTATCGAGTGATGTAATAATTTACGTATGTGTCGATTCACGGCAGATGTCTCGACATTGATAAGAAAAAAATATATATATTTTTGAAGACACTATAGGGGAGACTTCAACGAATGGCTATAAAGGAATGTATGCATGAAAAAGTTTAATTTTTTATTATTATTTTTATTGTACTCGTATAATGCTAGCAACACACGCAACACCTCTTTTCTATATGGAAACTTTTAATTAGTTACAAAAAATACCCGCAGTCCCCAACATGCATTGGGGACTGCGGGTATTTTGGCCGTGGCAACTTCACATGTTTTTTATGCGGTTCTATAAACCAAATATTGTTGCGATTATTTCAAATGAGGTTGGTGTGACATGCTGGTATGCCCTCACAATGGTATCACCCGCACCATGAGTCTAGGGTCATGTGGTCAAATGACCAGGCACGGCTGCTGTTGATAAAAATTTAAAAAATGGGATGTGTCCATACTCGAAAGTAAGGTTTATAGTCTGTACCTTTAATTTTGCAAATTGTTAAAAAGTGAATTTAAAAAATTAATCGGAAAAAAAAAATAACTTGCATTACTTGTTTTCCTTCTTTCGGGATTAAAAATCTCGCTGGGCGCATTTTACCCAGCTACCGGGAATAAGTATTCGTTTCACACTGCATTGAAAATAAAAAATAAGAATTGCGAAATATTCTGATACAACAAATTGACTTAGTGGATTTGAAATCATGATTTCGAAATTTTAAATTATCTCGATACTTAATACAATTTTTTAGTATTTATTTAATATTTAATTGGTTTTGAAGAGGCAATGTTAAAAAGAATAATATTTTTAAATATGCAATAACAACACCAGAAATTACATTTATAAGGCTTAACCGTTATAAATCAATCAAGAAGTTAAATAAATATGTAATTATGTACTATTAATAACAAAATCGTTGATTGGATTGTTGATCTTGATACCTAATCAGAACTCGCAGTGTGTGTTTTTATGTATAAAAAATACATTTATGTACAGTACCATTGTGTTGTATATATTGGATCGTGGTAGTTAAGTGCTTAAGATGCTTAAGGGTAGAATTCTTTAAATGAAAAAAAAATGGATAATAAAAGTTATTGCCTATTCTATGGGTGACTCGTCTTAAAAACTACAATCCAGAAATCCAGCATTGTGACTACTTGACAACCCTGATCGTAAATCGTGGTGTATTCTCTCCCTGCGCTGTCCGGACAGACAGCCACCGTCCACCGGGACAAAGGAAGATTTACAGCGCGAGGGTACAAACGCTCCACCGGCTCACCGCGTACCTGGCCAAGTCGCAGTGGACCCGGAATAAAATTAAAATATGGTCACTCGGATATCTCTTCGATGATTTCAGGGCTACGGAAATCCCGATTGTTCGTTCAGAGGTGTCGGGATGTAATCTTTTACAACGTTTAACAGAATTAAATTAGTTAAATAATTTAGTTACCATACAGGGTGTATTTATATTCACTGATGTTCTTTTAGGGGGTTGATACCGATCAATAATCAAACATTAACCAGCAAAAAATATTGGAAAAATGTTTCCCAATTACGAGAATAATGAATTTGAAATTTCAAAGAAATTGTTTTAATGTTTGAGAAGGCGGTTGAACGCACGCGCGAGGCATTTCGTAGAAAAACAATATTTTTTAATAATATAATTATTTTACTATGAATTTTCTTTTAATTATTATTTTTTTTCGTGACACCATTTTAGTTTTCGATATAATCAACCTCCTAAAAGTACATCATTGAATATAAATTCACCCTGTACCATAGTACCTACACAAAAAACATAATTCAGTTTTAAATTACGATCATAAAAAATATTATTTATTAAATGGTAAACATATTTTATAAATAAATAAATTATAGTAATAAAATATCGGTAGAGCATTTTCGTGATAAAATCTCCTCACTATTAGTTATACTACTTTAAAAATATGCTTCTTTCTTAATATCCACCAAAACAAACATTCATGTCGACAGTAGTCGCAGTTTATGCCCTTTCTGAAGAACCATATTCAGCTGCTGAGCTTTTCATGTGGAATATGACGGGGCAGACTCCTCATAAACTGTATCCAATTAGGTTTTATTTGCGCAGGCGTATTGCCTTCCAAATGCAAGAATTTAATCATTTTTTCCCATTATTACAAGAATACTGACTGAATACTTCGTCTAACACAAATAGGTAACTGACAAACAAATACTGAGCATCCAAAATGGCTGAAATTTTGGCACCAGAATAGTTTTGATGAGTAACGTCACCCCACATTTAGGCATAAACCCTAACCAGTACGTTTATTATACCATATGTCATGTGGATTCAAGCCATGTCAGCATTTTGATATGATTAAGAGTTAAAAGCACAATTAAATTATACATTTTTAGTTTGTAACTTTTTATTGGTTGTTTTTAGTGTTTATATTAACAATAGAAATCTTTGATTTAGTTTTACAAATAGTTTTAAAAAAATTATACTTATCATTAATACCAATTGTTTGTAAGACTGTTGATTTCTCTCAATAAAGATTAAATAAATAACAAATGAATGTAATTAATAAATCACGAGAAAAAAAATAGTAAACTAAATATTTATTTATTTAGCGAATCGGCTGAATTAGGTTTATTAAAAATATTAAATACAGTTTTGTATTGAATTTAAATTAGATAATTAATAGTTATAATAATCATTTGGACCATGCAAAATAAAATCCGAATGATTTTATTGGATACAAAATCCAAAAATGAGAGATTCAACGGATCGATAATAAGTTTACGAACATTCCAGTTACCTAATTTACAACGCGAGTCGTGGAAGCGACCGAGGCGTTCATAAATCTGAGTCGAGTTTAACTGCGTGTCGTTAAATCGGCCCGGTAAAGGTATAAAAAAAGAGATCTTTTATTAACTACGCCGCGCCGCCTGCCATCGGGAAAGTTCCCAGAGTTCATAACCGATGAATATTAAGCACTTATAGGTGAAAACTCGTCGATTGTTCTGGAATATATATTATGGTGCCCATATATTTTTTAGCTTACGTATCTATTTATTTATTTATCAGGAATTAAGAAAAGATATTTCTCCCCGTGTTGAGGTTGACGACTTTTACATTCTACGTAGGTAGGTGCAAACATACTTGTAATCGAAATTACTATTTTATTACGATGAAATAGCGCAAAAGATGGCGTCGCTATTTATTTTAATTCAGCTTAAGACTACACCCACAGGTCCGTGGGCCATTTTGATGTGTGTTTAAGGTTTTTTTCATCAATACAAATATTTTAATTTGTGCATTATCGCCCCCCAAACATTACTCGTATGTATGGGCACACCGCGGCGATCGGTCGTGACACAAAGCAGGCGGCTGCCTCTATAAATACACATACCTAGTACCATGTAGGGGACTCGAACTCCCTCCCCCCGGCTGGAATGCGAGTAATTCGACTAACACGTGTTCGTTCCGAAATTATTAAAATAAATAACTTCCTCTCGATGTTCGGGAGTGATTAGTTTTGGCCGCGTCGCTGGCTGCGAGCAGATGACATTTCTTATTTTTTTCAAAGTTTTTTCACTTCGTTTAAAATATATAAAATTTAGATATATTGTAGATATAAGGCTGATTCAACGAACGGGTGATCCTTAGGTATCACCGAAAGGTGGGATGGTTACATTAATTCGACCACTTCGTCACCATGAACAAATCTATCTTCCCAAGGCTGATTTTTATGCGATTTAATTTCTTACGCGATTGCTTTTCCGAACTTTTTCTAATCTTTTAATTCTATAAGTTCAATTTGTACATCAGTTTGGAAAAATGTCTGTATTACCTGCAATTTCAGACACAATTACGCTGAAACGGTTTCTCTTATGTATTAGCATCTTGTAATGTTGATAAGAGTTGATATGATTTCAAGCCACCAATGTGATGCTTACATATATCAATACATATAATCTAGGTTATGTCCTAATCGGTCTCCGGGCATGGATGCGACTTTATTTTGCGATCTATATAGAAACCTATTTTGGTATGAGAGGTCTTGAAATGTTTCGCCGATTTAACAATATTTCCTTAGTAGCGATGTTCTTTTTTTTAATCAGGAGTTCGTCACTATGCAGAGCTTTTAGAATCCCTTTGGGTTTCTCATCCCCTTCGTCTGAGCGGCGTGTCGGCTTACAAGTGCATTCCTTGGTCATCCAATGTGCTGGTATCCGGTTCGTTCAGTATTCTATTATTGTGTATAATATAATAGATAAAAACACAAAAAACACACTTTCAAATTAACACAGGAAAATTACAGATCGTTTTTCTTTTTAGAATTCGGCAATTACCCTTATTATTATATTATTTACCACATAGTTTTAAACTCGCATTTAAACTTAAATAATATCACATTCAGTTACGCGGGTAATACTTTCTGCGATCATAATTTAAGGCGAAGCCAAAGGATAAATAAATAGTTATATCGATTCATTTAGACCCTTTTTTTCTATTACTGGCATTAAATAACCATTGAATATTTAATCATAATAAAAATATGAAACTGTCCGTAACGTTTGATTTCAAGCCCCCTCTGCACCCATACCGGCGGGATGGGTGCAGCGTTTCTTAGAGGGATCAGTCGTACGAATCTTAGTCGGTTTGCGCCAAAATATTTAAAAAATATATCCACTACCTACACTGTAGCGAATTATATTCAAAATCTTTATAAAAAGAGCGTAGGATAATTGATTAATTCTGATAAACAAATACCCTAAAAATCTATTAGGGGATATTTTGGAAAATGGGTCATTTTGTATAAGTAGTAATGTTAGACTCGATAAGGTTACGAATTAGAGACACGTAAGAATCCATATATTAATACGCGAAGGAAAAATGGAGAAGGAATGCAGAAAGCTAAAATTTGTCTATAATATGTGTTACAAATACATTAAATTAAATAAAATAAAACTTTCATACTACGACAGCTGATTGACAGAATGAATTTCGTTTGATTTCAAATGTTTCCTTTTCAATAGTCTGTCAATGTCAAGCAAAAATAATAATTGTTGCTATCTTATACTTCTATGAATTTCAAGTCTCATTTATAAACGAAGAAATTAAAACTGTCAATGAATTGTCTCAAAAATTAATACAAATACAATCTGTGTAACTGTTACTAACATAGAATTTTAAATTTCATAGGTATTATAGGGAAATACGGCTAACAATACACGCTAATGACGCATTTGTACACGCTTGCAGCTAATGAAATAAAGCAAAATTCAAAAAAATGTATGCAATGATTATTTTATTTTATTTTATTTAGAGATATAAGAACCGCGATTATGCTCAAATTTAAAAATTTAATGAATTACGGTCGAATTTCGACCACTGGGCGACCTCTAGTAATAATTGAATAGACCGAAAGTCTGTTTAATATTTGTTTCCTTATTTTTTAACCCTTGTCTTCTGTTAAACAATGGTCCAACCGGCAACGCAGTGATCCTGCGTTGCGAAGCCAATAAATATGCACGGCAACCCGACCAGCTCGTCTGCGCTCTATGCTATGCTAATGGCCGCCATTGTGCTGGAGCCGGGAGACTGGTAGCCGGGTTCTGTGCTGGACCCGTTTGGCGACGCGACCATCGCGCCATTCCGAGAGGCCGCACAGACGCTGCGTCCAAATCTCACCGTCGCTCAGATTGACATTTTCCTCAAATTCTCATTGAAATCTGTTTGTTCGGATCTACTTCCTTAGGTGCACCTCAGGTACTAAGTTTTCAAAAGACCGGATTTCCCCTGCATTTCCAATCTAGACACAGTTCATAAAACGGCATTAAATGATTGACTTAGCTCATGGGAACACGCATAGGATTAAATCGCAGGGCTTTACGACGTTACAAGGTAATATGCGAAAAGTAATAAATAGCCAAACAAAGAAATATGATAGGTAGTAATATTAGCGTGAGCCTTATTAGTAATACAGACAAAGTTTTGTGGCTCCACTATAATCACATGGGGTTGTCTTGTCCTGTCGGTGGCCAGAAAGTCCATCCTCCAAAGGCCATCCTCCGTGGCCAGAAAGTTTGCTCGCGTGGCAAATGCGCCGTATTATAGGTATCATCGCGTCGGACGTGATTATAATTTGCTCCGACTTGTTGGTTCCTTGACTTATAACTCGCCGCATTGTGAGTGAATAATGGACCAGCGTATGAGATTGAGGCACGGGGCAAACGCGGTCATTGGATATAGCAGCACGCATTACTCTGGTCAATGCTCGTTGGATTCGCTGTATCAAGTCCAACGGCCATCATCTCACAGAGTGTCGATTGTGTAAAAAGATTGTAAGGTTATGTTTTAAACATTTCAAACTCGTTTAGTATACTTTAATATTATTCTATTTTCATTAACCCTAGTTAACGTCATTACCTGTATTGTGTACAATTTCTGTTGGGTAACCACAATAAATAAATAATTAAATAAATCGTACATGATCGTAATCAAAAAGTTAGGAGCAATCAATATGCTTTCTCTCATATTTTTCAAGTGCGCTGACAAATTATTCTATCAAGGTTTAGAAGTTTTTACCGTGAACGCGAATTGTGATAGTCTTCAAAAATAAGATCTCTCTGAATACACATCTCTACGAAATCACGGCATGGCCGGCGGTTAATATAAAGCTCAAATCCGCGCAAGCTATTCATAAAATTAATCATCTTGTATTCTCGGCATTCTAACTATTGTGCCCGGGCAGGCTGGTTGCGTTGAACATTTATCCTGTTTAATAACAGCTACCTTGCTGTGTTCGCCTTCGGCAAGATATGTAATTATCGAGTCTGTAAGAGCGAGCACAGATTACACTGGCAGAATGCGACTCATTTTCTTAATGATATGGATGGTGTGCCTCTGAACTAGATTTGGATACGTGTAATATGCCGAAGCGTTATTGACTATCACACTGACATGCATTTTCAGAAAGATAAACATAATTTTGATAGTATACACATTTAACATGGTTAAAAAAGATGCATTAATTAAAAAAAGAATATATTAGTGATTATTTCTCTACCGAGAGCTCTGTAATCGCAGATTGAATGGCGCACATACACTGGCTACAGTCTTCAACTATAGCTTTGAAATTGTCCATCTCTTTTCCTTAGTATTTTCGAGAGAGCGCCAATGCCATTGTATGATATTGTTTAGACCGCAACTTGACACTGGGCGGGTATGAGTAGAAACCGATTTATCGATATAAGCGGCGTTATGCATAGTCGCGGTGGTACGCTGCTAAGCTTAAAGGTGACCAAACCACTAACCATAAGAAAATGCACGCGCTGACACTTTATCAGTGAACTAATGTGACTATGCATAAGGAACGGCGAATAAGTTTAGGTCGCTTAAAAACTATGCGGGAAGGTACAATTTAAAAAGCACTACGTGCCAAGGATACTCTTTTAAGTAGATTTTATTAGGAAAGCTACCTATTGCAATGGGTACCATGCCATTCCGGAAAATTTGACATATCTACGCGTTTCACATCCCCTAGAACCGAAATCCACTCTCAGTTAAAAAGTTTATATCTATATATATATATTACTTTCTTGTGGACACGATAACTGCTGTAATTTTACACCAAACACTTTCAAATTGATACATAAAATCTCGGTCAAGTTCGTTAATGGGTAAAATCAGACCAGAGGGCGGAAATGGGAGAGGGTTTTCGAAAAACTGAAATTTTGCCATAACTTTTTTGGTATATAGGATATACAATTTAATTAAATTTTGTATTATTCCTTAGATACGGTCCTAAAACTCATCTAAGTAAACTTTTTTGATAGCGCAAGTTTGACACAAGTTCGTACAATTGGAGTTTACCTATCTCCTAATTTGATCCGGTGAATTCTACCTCCTTTTCCAATATGACACCGTTTAAAATAAGGGAGTTCATAACTCCTTTCAGATTTTTATTAGTAAATTAGTCAGTAATATGAATAAATAGCATTTGACGGGCCATTCTCATGTTTAACCACGCGAAAGCATATCATCGGATAATTGCCTCGATTTAATTAATTCGGTGCTAATTTCACTCGACGACGGCGGTACGGACGCCATTAAACAAATTGGCGACGCCATCTTAAAACCGCATCAAAATGGGCGAACATAGCAGCAGAATCTCATTTGGTCGGTTTCCTCTGCAAACAAGATTCGTTCGGAAACGGCCGTAATTTTCATATCGCCATTCCTCTCGGTATAGTCCTCAGTCCTCCTGCGTTATTACGGCCCGCCTCATCACGAGGACACGGCTCAAGACAGCTTGTTATCGACCTTTTCGAAATGATGGACGCGAACGGCGGATGCAATTTATATTGGTTAACAACTACGCCCAGGCCTGGCTTTCACTTGACTTCTTCTGATGGAAGGACAGCTCAGGGCTTTGCTCTAGGACACTTATCCTTCAGTGCCATGCGTTTAGGCGACTATATTCCGACCAGTCTATACAGGTTTTCAGGCCTCAAAACATCGAATTACTTATATTAAAAAAATATAAGAATATCGATAGTTTTTCGTTATTTAATGGTTAACGGATGCATGCACATGTATAAGGATGTATAGAGATTTAGGAGAATAAAACTGTGCCCTGTTATCTATACCGTAATTAGCACTGGGGAATTTGGGAAATTGGATAAGGTCGGGTTGTTGTATAATTCTTATTCAAATGAGTCGTGTTGGTCCATTATTTCCCTCCTCATGCTTTGTTCTGGTTTCCTATTTATTTATTTATTTTTATCCTGTACCAACGGTGGTACAACATAATAAAACAAAGTTACCAACTTACAAGTATAAAATAAAACTAATTTAATATTTCCACAGGGTGAGGATTAAAATCAGTGTTTAACCTAAGAAATGAAGTGAGGGGGAGGGAGAATAAAGAAAAATGTCATGTTAAAGTGTGGTTTTGAACACCACTAGGTGAAAATTAAAGATTTCAACATTTGGATTTTGGATTATATTCAAGGTTGAACACATTCTATAAATTAGTTGATTTTGTTCTTGTCACACGTGAAACCTTCTGTAGTTTTATTTTCTCCATTCTTGTACATATTCAGATAATTAGATATATACGACTAAACTTTTGATTAAATGTATGGAAAAATACATACATTTTGAGGAGCTTAACTTTTAGACAACGCTTTGTTTTACATATGTTTTCTGATACCGATTTCAATATAGGTAGATTTATTTTTAGCTACGTTTCTTCTGGGCTGTTGACCGTTTTCCCTGAATATCGACAACATAAACCAGTCCGCGAGCGCGGTTCACTGATGGTCATTTCCAGTTGCCTACATTGTCCGAGATCCCAACACCGTCACTGTCATGTCATGTCATGTCATGAAGTCAATTTGGTTGCGGCGCAGCGCCCGCGGCGCGCAACGCCGAGATCTGCCGGCCGTATCACCAGCGAGGAATGCTGTAATCTGTTCCGAAGCCATCGCGGTACCAACAGCACTCGTGGGCACCTCGCGCCTTGCGGTGAACGTTTTTCATCTCAAACAAATGGTCTGTCCGGTACCACAGTGCGTGGCCGGAGGGAGCGATAAATACAATCGATTCACTAAAATTAACACCACGTTTAAACAGCAGTCACTAAAATTTGAACACTTTTTCTAAAAATCTAAAATTATGGCTTTTGGTGGGGGGGGGGGGAGATAGTAATAATATACTACAATTACTATAGATAGATTCTCATAACTTTTTACCTTTTTTATAAAAAATATTTTAACTATTTCTATACAGAACATATGTATCAGTTTATAGGTATATTTATATTTATTTGTATTTGTATGTCATTTATTTATTATATATTTGTTTAATTCTTTCTTATAATTTGTATTTTATGACCGATTTTCATTCAAATTAAAATTTTATTTAACATCTCTAACCTATTAACTACTAGTAACATAGTTAATCTCTTTAGTCATTCTATTGACAGACTATTGGGACCAGTGCGGTATTCCAGCAGTTAAATATATTTTATTTATTTTCAGTCAGATATTAATTCAGGCAGTCAGGTTCAAGATAAATAAAACTGGAAAACCATAGTGTTTTTTGTAATTTGTTTACAACTTTTATCTTAATATTTACTCTACTTTAGCTAATGCGGCTCAGAGTACCTTCACGTGTGACAAGAATAAACGATTTGCTAGATATCGCCGTGTTCAACCTTAAATTTAAAATATTCAGAAATTGTTATATTTAATAATAACCTAGTATAGTTTTAAAATCTTATCAAAAATCAAACATTAACATGAAATTTCCCTAGCCCTCTCTTGCATTTTTTTAGGTTAAACACTAATTTTATACTTTCGGTGTAAATATTTGATTGGTTTTATTTTATACTTGTAAGTTGGTACTGTTGTTTTATCTTGTTATTATTTTATACCGCCTGCATATGATTTCTTTTATGTAACTGTTTTATTTTACAAATAAATATGAATAAATAAATAAATACTTATATCTGTAATTGTAAGTTTGCCAATGAACACAAAAATAATTTAAATAAATGTCTATTATTTGATATCTTAACATATATTTTGAAGGATATTATTTTCATTATTTATATAATTTTACTGATTTATTTAAAATCACTTTATAATTGCCAATGTGTAGATACGTGATATCTCTGCGGAACCCTAAAAATAATACTAAATCCAAATCGATTGCATTAAATTGGGTTCGCTACGCCTCGCCTTTATAAGCAGAGCTTTTCTCCCCTCTCCCGTGACGATGACCACCACAAAGGCCCCAGACGTGCCCGCGAGTCTTATCTGACGAACGAAATCTCCGCACGAAGTCCCGCGCAGCGCGACCGACCCTCGGGATGCTGCTAAGGAGCAGGCGATCGCCTCGAGCTGTCGTGATGGGCTAGGATTTATTATTATGGCGGGTAGGTCGTAGGGATGATTGTAGACATAGATTTCGAAACTCGACGCCTAGTAAGTATAATAAACTTATGATGTTTCATAGATAAACTTGGTACGTTTTTGAAGTAATACTTCTTTACAAACTCGGAAGTAATGTGTTGTTTATACGGCTAAAGTCGGCGCGTTGATTCTTTGTTAAATGTCTCGACGATTTTGTTTATTTAAATATATAGGCGTGGTGTAGTTGTATTATAGTAAAGTGAAGGATTATTGTATTTTTAAAGAATGCACTGTGATGCATGTTAATAAATAATTAAGAAAAGGATCAATATAAGTAGGTGTTTTGAATTTTTTTCATCTGAAAGCGCGCGAAATTTGGTTTGAATGTCGAAGACATTGATCCACTTTGGAAAATGATCCGTGCTCCGCGGACCCCCGACACATCCGCGGACCCCCGTCGGACCCCCGTCGGACCCCCGGCGGACCCCCGGCGTAGACTCGCTATATTTTATGTGGCCCATCACTACTTGTCTATACACGATCCGAAACGATCAGAGCGCAATGTGTACGAGTATATTTAGCTCGCGTTTTAATAATACCCTTGTTTAGTAAATAGATCGTTTCGGGAACATTCAATTACTCGAGCAGGCGGTTGGTTGGTTGGGTGGATCCCGGCGAATGGGCGATATTTTCGGGAAACTTTTAATTAATTTAGTACGAACATTTCTAGTTACTTTAATATGAAAAGATGAAACGGCTTCGAGTATTCCTCAAAGGTTGTGTAATTGCGAAGAATGTCGATCATCTCAACAAATGCATACGTGCTTTACAAATATTTATTTATAAATATTTAAGTAAGCAACAGCTATTATATAAATAAACTTACAATAAAACAATTTTGAATAAACAAGCCATGATCGTGGTAGTTTGTGCTTAAGTTCGAATCCGCACATAGTCATACCATTTTTAACGCTTCATTACCATTATCTTCCCTGACTGGAAGACATGCACATTTGGCCTAGTTGAGTGGGGCCCAAAATAATTGTATGATATATTACCTAGGTCATAAAAAATAATAGATTTCTTCTAATTTAGTAAAATGTAAAAATACATTTGGGAACGAGCTTGGGATTGGGGAATTTACAAAATAACAAGAATATCAAATTGAATGCACGTACTAATAAGGTTTAACTAAAACTACTTTAAGGTTAGAGTTAGAGTAGGCACACTCTTGAATACGTTAATGAGTTTGGTGTTTTAACAAATATTTGGACTCCATCATTCAACGCTGAACTAACTAAAGAAATTGGTATTGCATTCGATATCGTTAAAAATATTTGGATAAATTTCTCGACATATCTTTAGATGCATGTTAAAACGGAAGTGTTTCTAAATGGGTGTTGTTCTGGAAAACTTATTATATTATACATCCAACTAAAAAAATAATTAATAAGCTATATATTATAGTTTACTAAACCGATATTTGGTCGGCATGTTGTTTAATAGATCATCGCTTCCATAAATACTATTTTTCCATGGTCGAAATCGCATCGTGTGCGCCGCCGATGCTCGCAGACAATAAACTTTAGAGCTTCGCGCACGTTAAAGTTATCATTATGAATACGGCGAGTTAACGACGCCAACGACGCCAACGACGCTCGCAACGGCCGACCGGTCCCTCGTTACGCCGCGGCCGGCCGACCTGCTCGTTTAAACCCGCCGCCATTTTGCATAACGTCGAACGCGACGGCGTTACATTCTTTTAGCTCTATACTCTATGCGCCTCTCAGCCCTCTTTTAAAAAACCGGTTGGTGTGACAGGCTGGATTAGGAAAAAACCCAACTAAAAAATTAATAAGTTAGAAGATTAAAAACTAAAATAAGATTAAAATAAAATAAAAAAAAGCGAATCCATCAAAATGTCGAAGGCGGCGCAGAAATACATCATATTTATGCACTTCATGCATGCTAGCCATATCTCTGTGCCGGTTTGACGTTTTTGTTTTTTTTAGTATTTTTAGTTGCCTTACACTAAAAGTTTTTCTAATCAAACTTTTATAGAATCACCCTCAAGCAATCGCCCACAATGTGCAAAATAAATGCACACAGATCGAATTAAGAATCTCCTCCTATTTTTGAAGTCTGTTAAAAATAAGTTTCTTCTTAAGATCAGATTTGAAGTGGCAATACCTTTTCAGCGGCTCCTCCAGGTAACAGAGAAACTCAGAATGAGTACCATATAGGTAGAGAGGAATATTTACATGTTATCACTATATGACTTTTATTTCATTTAATCCGTGCCAGTACCTATCTATATTTTTTAAATTGTCGTTATAAAAATGGGGATAATAAAATATTTTCTGATTTTTACACCGTACTACTAAACGTACCAAGTTTAATTATTTAATTTATAATATGAAAGCATACATATCTATTTTTTATATAGAATAATAATATTCACATTATTTTATGTAAGTATTTATGTGCCTAACTTAAATTCCAGTTTGATTTTTGAGTATTTATAATTAAATGTTGTTTATAATAATTTTGTTAAGTCTTCCAAAGAGTTCCGATATAAACTTACGTATGAAATGACTGTATTCAAATATTTTATTTTATAATTAGATTTTTAACTGTGAGTTTTGAAAACGTTATCAAACATTGCATATTTAATACACAAAAATGCAATACATATGGGAACAGACAATTTATTACGTCATGTCCGCTTCATAACATTTACTGATGCAATTGAAAAACTAAAAAAATATGAAGGCTGAAGGTAAATCCTAAAATGGCTCATTGACTTATTATGTGTCTTACATTGACTTTGTAAGCCTAAAACGCCCACGGCCTTAAACGAAAAAAAAGTAAGTTTCTTGCAGTTATACAAAAGACTGCACACACACTACTCGTATAATACTTATACCTAAGTATAAGTGTGGATATAGTCTTACATGTTACGTTTCTGCGTTTTGACAGCCTCGAAGAAAATACGCCGGACCTCGCTGAAAATAAAACCTGAAGCAGTGAATACATCAATCATCCCGATTCGGAATACGCATGCCTTTTCAAAAACCGATTACGGCGATACGGTCACACCATGCAAAGGCCAACCATACGTCTAAAGGGGAACTCTACATCCACGGAGGACTTCGCAAAGCATGCGGATACCTCTGGCAAATGTCATAACTTCGCGTCCGTTCCGTAATCTTTGTATCAAGGAATCTTTCGAGACGAGTGTTGGCTGCCAGCGACGATTTATCGTGGATCCAATTTACGGGCCGAAAGTCGAAATCCGTGGATCGTTTGTCATCTCGCTGTCGGCGCGGGCGCCTGGCCGTTCGGTTCCAAAATATATTTTCTAATTTTAAAACGTTATCGATCATCCGTGACGTTGAGAGATAGACGTATTGATTGCGGTCGAGTCGCTCCTCTATTTAAATTTATTTATATTGCTTCGGAGTGGTTAAGTCTTTGTGTAGCTCGGCTGCCGACGCCGACGGGCCGAAGGGTTGGTTTATCTGTGCAGGTGGAATACACAATGACGTATTTTCTATCCGGACATGATTTATCCCGAACGGTTCTGTGTACTTAACATTAAATACAGCATCTGTTGAGTGATGGTAGCAAAGAGACAAACATCTTACAAGAAAAATAATTTGGCGTGATTATATTAAATCGTTGTTGTCATACGTACGCCAGACCGCGCTCAGTCAAGGCTGCGAGATATCGTTTGCGTTTTGCCACGGAAAAGGCGATTTACACAAGCGCTTTAATAAAAATAATGAATTGTAACTCGATCAAGGTTACGAGGAAATATGATACTGCCACAAATGCATACCACCTTTGGCCAGAGGCATCTCAATTTCCTTGGACCTAAACTTCTCAACAGCGCAGATGAGCAATTTAAAAAAACAAAATCTAAATTGAGTCTTGCAACAGACATTACCAAATGGCTCCTCGCAATAGCCAGAGACGCATCTGAAAGATGGTGAGCGGTGTATTATAATAGAAAAGCTAACATAAGCTAATATTTTGTATATAAATTACACGTAACACAATTATTAGAATTATATATTTAATAAATGTTTGTATTGTCTGTAATATACAGACGATAATATGCACTATTTATTGTATGTATGATATTTTATATTTTTAACCCTATGATCCTTCTTATTAGTAACGTCTAACGTACTTAATAAGTATTTTATTATTATCTCTTAGGTTTTTTAACCTAGTTACAATGACCATCAAGACAACAATAAATGACTGGCGTTTAATTTTTCTATATTATAATAATTTCATTTGTTTTCAGTGTTATGATATCATTTATTGTTATGACTTCTTATTCTGCCATTATGAATATTTAAATCAAAAAGTTAACCCCCTTTGTGAACGTTCTCCGGACATCTTGTATACTACTTAATTTTATTCTCAAAGTTATTCAACTTTTGAATAAATGCTTTGCTATTTTCTTTCCGCACGTTCATTATGTTGCTAAAACATTATGGTAATACAAATCTAATACAAAAAGGGTACAAATCTGACTATTATAGAACACATCGTTTAGTTATCTTAATAATCCAAAATGCAACTGAACATAAATTTTGAGTGGCGTCGCAGCAACCAAATACCACGGCAGGAGACAGTTCCGTGGCACGGATGTAAAAATATCTAATTTCGTGCGAGGCGGCGCTCTCTGTGATCTCTGGACCATAAATTATCTCATCATTTAATTACTCGGCTTATAAGTTAACCTCGGTTTTCGGCTTTGAGGCCTTACATGCGAGCGCTCTCGTGCGTGTATCGAGAACTCGATGTAACACGAAACTAGCGGCACACGGAAAACTCTCAAAAAAAAAGTGGATTATAAAGTTTATATATTTGTACATTGCTCAGCCTTCAAGGGGATTCAGCTGCACTGAAAACTAACATCATTGACTTAAAGGAAACATTTCAACAGCATATAGTACTAGCCTTAAAGTAAGTGTAGATCCCATAAGTATCCAACAGCAGCGATGGACATTAAATAATGACTTAAGTACGTGTGCACGTTTTTTGAAAAGTTAACTACAGTACCTACCTATTGAGAAAATGCATAATGATCATTTGACCGCGAGTGCCTACCGTTCTGAGAGAATCTTGTATTTCTCGACATAAGTTTGAGGGAAGTTGCTTTGAGTGAGCGATCATCGGGCGCTCTGGCGTTTCTTCCAAAGATGGAGACTTCGCGGGCACATGTGCCGGGGGCGAGACCCGTAATAGGAGGTATCCACGAAATGTGCGCCCGTCGCCGGGTAGGGGCGGCAATTTGGCCGTCCGCGTCGTTAATAACGAGATGCGGATGATTTAGGGCTCCGCTGCGGAAGGGAAAACAAACATCCGCTCTTTTGGGTTTATTTTCGGATTTTATCGACGTTTTTAATCGGCGCCGCGCCGGTAAATGTTTGGATGCAGATCGGGCATTCGCGGACGCCGGCATCTCGGCGCGGGTCGGAGGCTGCGACGCGCGCGGCGCCGGTCGGGCACGCCAAAGCACCGGGTTCGTAACAAAGACTAAAACAATTATCGTTAATAACGTTATTTATTTATTTAAAAGAATTACAAACAGCGTTTCAATATACAGATTTAAACACAAAAATTTACTATTAGTATAATAATTTCCCTACAATTTTTGTTTACAACAATTTTTGATAACTTTTGATTGATTTTTGACTTTTGATTTTTGACCTTTACGGTTAGGGATGACTAAAATGTTTCATAACCTTGATCTGGTGAAATCTATCTTCGTCTTCCGGCGTACCGAAAGGATTATTTTTTAAATCGAAAGAATAGTCCACGTGGTATGTCATAAAGTAATTCCGTAATGAATATACAACCACATTACACACGTTAAGTTAACTACAGCAATTCTTCAATGTGTAGGAAGGTGGTATAAATGAAAATTGGGGTTTATGTGACTGTAATGAAGATAATTTGAAATTGTAAACATGAAATGCTAAGCGGTTATGATATAAAACAAATGTTAAAATAACGTAACAGCGTAGGTAACCTGCGTAAGCCTCCCTGGTGTACCCTGTTCAACGGGTATTTCGGACAACAGTCCCTTAGCGTAAATTAAAAACACCCACACCAGTGTGGACGCAGCCTAAGGGAGAGCGCAAACAGAGATAATCAGTTTTTAACTCTTTCGTGTTGGTTTGTTTGCGGCCCGAGGAGCGCTCGCTGTGTGCGCTTGTCCTTATTTCGAGTCCACCTGTTACTTCTGCCTTGTGAACAATTTTCGAGTCAAATCGAGAAATGACGCATCCCGAGACCTTTCCCGAAGAATCCGACGTTTGTGTTCTCTATCATGAGTAAGAAATTATATAAAAAAATGCGAAAATAAATTATCCCTAAATTTATTATTTTTTTTAGCCGCGAAAAACAAAGACGTATTACAAGAACCGTTTAATATTATCACGTAAAGTTTATCTTCTTTTCAAATAATACAGGACCACTTAGCTGAACTTTTTATCGTGTCTTGAGACAGTTTTTATTATTTTTACTTGTTGGTTTTCATTGTTTTAATTTAGCTTTTATCTTTTCGTGGGGAAATTAATAATATTATAAATAATATACGTATAAATAGTTTAAGTACTCTTTAAGAATTTGTGTTATGTGCAGATATGTGATAATAAATGTGGGCAAACTTGGCTATTTCGGTTGCTTTCTGAATCGCGGAAATCGTTTTTTTTTTATAGAACGAGGTACATATCTCCCATAAATATAAATCTGTTTATTAAATTAACAAAATTCTTACCTTTTTAAATATTTCTATTTTTATAATACAATATAATAAAATAAGCGTTAAATGTAACATAATTACTTAGGTGATATTGTAGTATGGCAAATTTTATACCTTAAAATTAGTTTAAAGAAATTTAGAAAATATATTCAGCAATGTATTTTTGACCTCGGTATTCACCGTCTTTTAAATTTACTGATCCCTATTTCCTCATGGTGGGAAAGTTACAGAATATATTCAAAGACTGGCATATTAGATCCGACCAAGCCGGATTTCACAGCTAGGCCTGACG
Organism: Neomicropteryx cornuta; assembly: GCA_020383195.1. Taxonomy (NCBI): domain Eukaryota; kingdom Metazoa; phylum Arthropoda; class Insecta; order Lepidoptera; family Micropterigidae; genus Neomicropteryx; species Neomicropteryx cornuta. The sequence continues at coordinate 3,229,756 of JAHKQU010000030.1, forward strand.
GCTGGTTTCGGAACCTAATACGTATTTGATGGATTTTTACGTAAGCTGACAAAATGGCAAGGGAAGACTATTGCACAGTCATTGGAAACCGCGCCTTGTCTATGGTATAATTCTGACCTGTATCCATTGAGGCTCTATGTTTCACTAGAGTCGCCATTGATGGTTTAAACTATGCCTCATCAGTTGCGGTCGTTTGGCAGCAATATGTTCAGTTGCGTTCTTATTATCGAAATTGCTTGCTTGCAAATCATAATGACACCTATACGCCCGCTTGTAATTAACAGATTTTTTGACACGTTTTGATTGGTGAATTTGTATGAAGTAACTTCTCTAGTCAATCGTAATACTTCAATGCCCGTATCTGATAATAGATATGCCAAATCTCCAGTAACTAAAAGAAAACGCATAGAACTAACGCTTCTATGCATAAATCTATGCATAAAATAGATAATCTTTATGTCGTCCATAATATTGCTCGTCACTAATACCGTAAACATATAAACAAATTAATCTAACAGAGATGTTCTTGTTAAGATAGAGACGAGCAACGTCTGGAATGAGCAGTAACTGTATTTCTACACTCAATTAATTTGTGGCCAATCTAGATTTTTTAGTTGTTCAATGAAAACTCAGATCGCATCGCAACTAAGATCTCTGAATAGCATACAGTCAATAACGGAACTCGCGTCATTTAAACATTTAAATTGCCATAACTATACAAACTCGTAAAAGATAATATTAGCATTTTAAGCGTTTTTTTTTTGATTTGCATTAGTTTTTTGTTATTAATCTTTATGGCATAAAATAAAAGTAGTGTCATAGAATAAGATATGAAAAAAACACTTTAAGTAAAGTCGAAACGTTTACAGTCGAGGATCATCTAATTCATATCGTACAATCGAAGGGTCCAGGTGACGCAATTGCAGAACAAAGTCAGACGGGAAGACGGCTTTATTCGAAAATTTCATTGCAATCCCTTCAGTGGTAATTCCTTACCTTATATCTAAGCTGAGGTGTTTATTTCCTTGAGGTCATCGTTTATTTAACACACCAATCATAAACAATCATCAACGTTTTGGCTTGCAGGGGTTAATCTTAAAAGGGGGCGGTTGCACATCTGTAAATCTGCAATGAAAACATTGCGGAATTTAATTCATTCGATTCCCCACCCTTCAATTTTTAAGGGTGAGGAAAAGAATTTCTTGAGTAAACGACTGGGGATAATACGGGTGTGAGTCTCTTTAAGTATTTGTGAACTAAAAAGTACTTAGACCAAACAGATGAATGAATTCCAAGTGGCTTTAATATCGAGCATAGGTTTGTATGCACTAAATGACATTTATTTGGTATCTACTCGTATGTGTGATCCAAAATTAGACTTCGCCCGTTTTTGGTATTACATATTAAACTTTTATTTAGTCACAATATGCACACATAAAACGATGTTTTATATCTTTAGATGGCACTTAGCTTAGCTTCTATACATAAGGGCTTCTATACATACGGGGATACTAGCTTCTTATACATGAATGTATAGAAGCTACTATCCCCGTCTTTTAACCGTATCTCTGTTCGTTCGTCTGCTGTTGCAACTTTCAACTCTACAATTACAAATGCGAAAAGTAGAGGATATAAGAAAGTATATTATAGATGCATTGATGTCTATCATAAATCAGCATTTCCTATAATATGCACATTTGCATTGATTATCGCTCAACCTGCCTAACCATCCATGCAGTATTCTCGTATACCCTCTACTGTGAGAGAGTTGAATGTTTGTGTGTAGATTGATGCTCTTGAAAAATAACCATTTAGATCACATCGAAGGCTAGTCGAATAATATATTTATAACAGTTAACAAATTGTTAATACTAATTAATGAAACATTGACAGTTCGATAGAAAGCGTAAATATCATATTCGAATCTCGAAAATATGACAGCAGGGATGTTGGAAACTTGGGACGAATTATTTATTACTGGCTATTTAAAATTAATACAAACTCATCTTTGTGCGCAAATAAAAACACGCAAAACAATGTTGTGCGCCACATTATAATTAAAATAAATTGAAATGTTATGTCCGTGTTGTTTTATTGCTGGCCACGGGTCAATATTAAAAAAAAAGTAAAATGGCGTTAAAATTTATAATGATTTTCAATGGTATCATGACATCCTTTCAATTCATTATAAATTTTAAGGATGTCATGATACCGTTGAATGTTTTTTTATTTTAATCTAGACCTATAAAATAACCGACGCCTCTATGGCTATCTAAAATGCACATCGAATGGACGTAAAGTCCTACAGGCACAAGTGGAGATAGGAAACGAAGCAACCCATTACAAGTTGGTACCGTATGCGCGAGTAGTCTGGGGGGGGGGGGGAAGGAGAAGATGCCTTTAATGATGCTTATAGGGCCTAGTTGTAAGACGTCAGGTCCAGGTTAAATAATTTACTACTACTAAAAAATGTATAGAAGCAATTGATACAAAATATATTATGATAGCCATTTTTGTTTTTTTTTAGGCGGTTTGGTAATTTTATTGAGAGTGTTTCCTCCATTATAGATAAATGAATGGGCCTAATTGCCAATTAGCGTCCAGTTCAAATGATATAAAATTTCACCATTAAAATAAATTTATTGTCATCGACACAATAATAATTCATTGACTTGACAGACTAAAATATTAGTTTTAGTTTTAATTTTGTATCGTTTGATGAATTTCATTTTAGTGTTTGTTATAAATTATACGAAAGATTATATACAAAATTTATTGGTAATCTTTCTTAGGGGCTATTAGGAGATATGCGACTAGCTAATTAGCGTTTTTTAAATTACAAATTGTTGTCATGCCGATGTTTCTTTTTCCATTTGTTGTTAATCATTGTATAGATTAATATTTTACCAAAAGAATATAAAATAAAGATGTCCAGTTTTGAAAATAAAAAAATAACCACATTACTATTAGCAACTGTTTCTATATAACTGTTTCTGATCACATGGGTTCGTAAATGATTTAATATGTTATACTTGGCACTAGAAGAACTATATTTTTGTTCTTATATTAATATTTGAATAAAAGTATAGCTCTATCAGAATATAAAATAATGGAATGGTAGAAAATTGATTGCTCAACGTTTTAATATGAATCAACATATGAATTCTTACTGTGAAATTCTTATTGAATTGTCCAAAGAAGCCTTGAATATAGATCAAACTGGTGTTTCGCTGACTCAACCCCTGCGGCTGTAATTTAGTCTTCTGAAAAGACCATGAAGTTTCCTGAAATTTGAGAAGCTCGCACATCAGTTATGTTGACACTGTCGAAACATTATGTTAATGTGTGAGTAGCTATCGAGGGTTCAAGTCAATTGCGTTCGTTGTTGCTTTTTGATAAATAAATAAATAAAAGCGTGCGGGTGTTTGTTGCTCGCTGGCTAGTTAGCGCACCATTTATGGTCCGCGCGGCTCGACCCTCGCACTGCTCCGGGGCTGATCCTCCTCCGGATGGATGGGCCGGCCCTGCACGCTCGGCGAAGGCCTGCATCGCAAATGGCCATCTTCAATTGCAGCATTTGTGGCACGACGACGTCAAGGCTGTGCCATAGGTACTAAATCCAACTAGGCAATTTGTATTTAATCTGTAATCTGCTTTATTTTATGTAAGTTTAATAATGTTCATTTTTTTTCTTGATATTCTTTATGGTCGCCTTAAAACGCTGCTAAGCTTTAGCGCACTTTAGCGTTGTACCTACTAACGGGACTATGCATAGGCCTAACTAGCCACCTGACTTGGGGAGGGGGGGGGGGGGCTATGCTGGGCCCTATCATTGCAACCTGGGATCTTTTAAAAAGTATAATTAATGTTGATAAAAGGCACCAAATTAATATCGACAAAACAAAACATTACCAACAAAATAGTTTTTACTATACCTACAAAATCAACAAATAAAACTATGTTTTTTTTTATGTAAAATCAAAAACTATTGGAAAACACAGAAAAATACCGCACACGCGGTTCGCGAACTTACACATGGGCGATTTTATGATACTCGTATTTCGGAAGTCGATATAAGTCAGCTATTTCTTGGGGGGGGGGGGGCACAGCGGGGTTTAACTGGGGGGCGTCCCCCGTTACCTCCTTGTTGGTCTATTTATTTTTTCTATATTAGGAAGTTACATTTAAAAATAATAAGGAAAAACATTATAGTAAATAAACTGTAACGAGCATCCATAAAGAGTTTTAAAAATAAAAATGATCAATGCCCAAGTGCGCACAGTACTAGAAGAATAGATGTTGAAAAAAAAAACGTTCTGATAACTATGTCAATTTTCCATAGTGTAAGCATAGTTGCATTAGACGCATAGTTGGAATAACAAAGTGGTTTAATCGATGGTCTCATTACACTACTAATTAATTTAATATCTTGTGAAAGATATCGGCATTTAATTCTTTGTAAAAAACATATAGGTTCTCCTCTTCTCAAGAGTTTCAATATATGATAGCAGATGATATTAGTTAGAGAATTGCCTTGTCTTTTTTTGCTTGAATTCGCGAGTTTATATATAATTTTAAGACTATGCGTATACTCTAAAAAGTAGTCTTGTATTTTAATACTTAAATAATCTATCTGATATACCTATATTCAGCCACAGTTATATACTTACTATTGAAGTGCATTCGAACGAAATCGCGTGTAAAAAAAACATTGTCCACCACTTTCGACAACTCCCACTCCTACTCCTGAAGAATCAGGGCAGCAACAAGGGGTCTGTGGGCCTAGTCTGAGCTGCCAATCGACAATCGACTCGTATGTGTCACCACTTTCATCCGCTACCGAAGGAAAAGAGATGGCGTTTACCGTTTAGGTCGATTGGCAGCCTGACTAAGGGGCCAGGCCTGGTCGACTTTTGACTGGCTCGCTACGGCACGAGAGGCAACCAAAAAAAGGTATTGCATGAAAAAAAGAGCGCGAACGAGCCTCTCGCCAGAGAGAATGAGACAAAAAAACAGATCGAGGGCCAGAGACATATTTATTTTACCAACTTTCGTCTTAAGGCGTACGGTACACCTGCTCAAATTAGAACACTTGTCCATTGTCACAAACTTATTCTAATAAGCACAATTGGGCCATAATCATGTGCATCTGCATCCAGCTTCTTGGGCTCTAGGTTGGTAGATACACGTCTAGTGGCCTTTACAGATGACACAATTTTTCGGAACAAACTTCCAACAAAACCAATAAATTATAACGTATTTAGGTTGGTTGTACAACTTAATTATGATTATCCATTGCTTTCGGTTGGTTGGGCCGACCATCCAACTTGACCCAACCGTCCTCCGATAAATTGTAACGAGTTTAGCGTTCTTCCTAACCAACGTGTGCTAGTCGCACCTCGTCTTTTCGGCGCAGTAGCAGTGTCTGTAGGATTTCTCCAATTTGTTGGACATAATAAATCGTGGACGTTGGTCGCGACAGATTGTGTAGTCTGCGGAATAAGTCACGTAGGAAACGTATTGTAGCATGGTAGCCAGGAGTCATAAGTAGCAAGTTAGCAATTCATAAGTAAATATAAGTCGAACTATAATCGAATAAAAGTTGAGTTGAATGTGGAATTAAACCTATTAATATTTAATATAGTAATATTTTATTAAAATTATTATTGAGTTAATTAAAAAAAAAATGCTAGTTAAATAAAACAAAAAAATATAATAATATCGTTGTTCTTGGACTAGCGAGCGATTCAAACAAACACGTTTGGTTTGAATTTCGGATGTTATGAACGCATGAGATGGACGTTGGGTTGGAAACGTGCGAGTGAGCAGGACAGCAATAGCGAAAGAAAATTTTTTTCAAAGTCATCTTAGGGCCTCGGGGAATAGCTGTGGACGCAGCGATGCCAGTAATGGCGTATAAGAAAAAATAAAAATAAAAAATGGCATTTAAAAAAAGTATTTTTATTACACCAAAATACTCGTATATTAAGCATCTAATATGACGGTTTTAATGATTTGTTTTAAAATTCATACATACAACAAAATCCTACTGAAGTGCTTCCTTTTATTATTTTTAAATAAACAAAAACCCCTCGGTTTTCAAAATCTAGGTAGCTACTTGCCTATCCAGCAATCTTTGGGAGTGGTTTCCAAACGCGGGCGGCGAGAGCTTTTTTCATCTTCAAATTATCGCAATAATTGCGTGTGGGTTTAGTAAAAAGGGCCCCATTCTCGATCCCGGGGAGAAGTCAGGTAAAAACGGTAGCTAAATGGCGTTCCTTCTTGAAGTGGACTCCTGCATGATAATTCTGCACTGTAAAACATAAAACGCTTTAGGCGTCCATTACACGGTAAAAGATCGAAACGAGATGACGGTAAAGAGAGAAGAAGGGGTTATTCATTACGAAATTCATATATATATATATATTTTGGCAGATCTGTGATCTGATGGCGAATTAAGTAGTGTCTGCCACGGTAATCTTGAGCAATTCAAAGACGAACTTATAGTCGAACAATAACTACAAGTACACATATGCTTACTCATATCTTTGCACAGTTATATTTGTATAGAAAATAATCAAAATTCAGTAAATGGGTTTCAAAAGTGGGCATGTTCAAAATGTTACTATTGAGTACATTTCTGATTTATGTGTTGAAGTTTTGGGACGACTTCTTTAAATAAATAAATTAAACGTGGCAAGATGAATGTCCGAAAAGCGATTATGATTATTTACCTTTGATTTTGTTTTATAAACCTTTAGTTTTTTTCACTCAATGACAAGAAAGAAATGGTTTTGAGTTGGAGATAACTGCAAGGACTTAACTAAATTTGAAATGAACCTAGACGGACTTGACTTTTTTGTTGATCTGAATTATGATAAACATTATTCAAAATGAATGTTTGCTTATATATTGAATATAGCTTAGGTTAATATTTTAGACATTTTAACTTTTTCTTGCATGTGATATGATATTTACTGAAGATTCCGGATATTTGAGGGCATTTGTATGGCGCCGTTTGATCGTAAATATGCTTGGACATGTTACTTTTAACCACGAAGCTAACCTTTCCATTCGGTTTTAATCTTATTTGACAGTATTTTGAATATTAAACATTGTGATTTCTAAAATAAAGTTCAGCTGGTGTTAAATTTTGGCAAAAAAGTATTTTTGGACCACTTTCAAAAATTACATCCTGAACTACCTTCTCTTAGGACCAAAGAGTTCAGAATTTGTGTTCGGTTTTTTGTTGAAAATATTCTGATAATACTTAGGTTGAATCATTTTCTTATTGTATGCCAGTTTCGACAGCCTTCATTACTATGTTTGTAGGTTTGTAAGAAAGATCTGTTTGTCCTTACAGTATTTAAAATTTGTTAGTTTCAACATTTTAAATATCTAGATTAATAAATTAATAGTCTTTTTTTTTAAATAAAAATATCTCCAAATGAACTAAACGCAGAACACACAAAGCTCAAAAATTACTTTTTTAAGTTTTCACTATATGTTCTTAATTGATCGAATCTTTTCATCGATTTCCAAATAAAATATTCTAGATAAAGGTAAAAATTAAAACAAATGTTAAACCATTCATTCTACTGATAGCTCTTTTGTGATGTATTTTAGGAATATACTATTTCCATTAGTGTTTTTAACACATCTTATAATATTTTTAGTGTAAACATGAAGATTTCTTATTAGTTTTGTTATTGTATTCATGTTTAATGCTATTTCTAAAACAAGAACAGCCTCGCATCATGAAGACAACTTAATGGCAGTCGGACTTCTCTAAGGGCGCCTTAACAGGCAACACAATCAATAGGATAATAATAACTTAAAGATAGCAAAGCCCTTCTGGCCGCATAATCATTAAACCTCATTATGTATTCATTTTTCTGTGGGGCTTTTTTGGGCGCCCACGCTTTAAACGTCGTCATTTTGTATTATAGATTATAGATTACTCGCACCAGGCAGATGCACCGATTTTGGATGTGACGTCATGAGACAAACGTTCTCCCCTAATCAGCCCCTCTGATCCAGCCGCGGCGATGCGCTGGGACGGCGGTCACTTATGATGCCAGTTCTGAGTTGAGGTCTAATGATTTGAATGCTGCGCGGACCAGCCTCGCCTCTGTTCATCCCTTTTTTTTACATTTTTCTTTCTCATGTACTCTTCCGACTACGGGGTCTGTGATGACCACTCCATCTACTCAATATCTGAGAGTTTGACCGACGGCCAGGGGGTATTTACCAGAATGCGTGGTATTGCAACTCTATTGCACTTACGCTTACAAAAAGGCCAAGGTCCTCCTAACGAGCTATAGTCACACAAAAAGTAGAAGAAGTAGCTATATTCGCCATCGAAGCTGCCAAGAAGTTGTAGAAGCAATTAATTAGGCGAGAATGCCGAAAAGCTTTTGTTTTTTATCTTATAATATAAGGCTATTTAATTTTGATTACTAACTACAACTACTAACTTTTTTCCATTTCAATGAATATTTTTTTTAAATGTGCTAATTAACCCCTAAATCTATAAGAGGCTTAGTTTGTATTTGATAGCTTCGTTAATGACAATAATTTAAAATAAACACAAAATATTTTCTTCGATTTGTTATAAATTATAATTAGCTTCATTTTATAATAAACTATACATAGTTATTATGCACGCTATGGTTGGATAGAATTTTCTAAAATAAAAAAATATTTAAAATAATGTGTCTCTTTCCCCCCATCCCCCCCAACATATTAACTTTTAAAATTGGAACGTTGGACTGTCAAATCGTACATTTTTTGTTCGACAGTTGAGCGAAGATAAAGCGTCGATTTGAGACGGGCCCAGGGTAGCCTTGTCCCGCAACGACTGGTCCATTCCTGCGCGTCATCGGGGATGCAAAGTCTGAGGACTCCTTTTGCATACAATAGCAACCAGGCCTTCGAGAAGTTGCTTATGGTCATCGGTCACTTCGCAGGTTGAATGCGGTCTCGCTACATTCACACAAAACGAATGTCCAAACGGCCTCGTGGACAGCAAAGTGGACCTTTAAATTATAGCTCTTTAAATTCGTATAGTTTTTTTTTAAATTTAATAGAATGTGTGGGCTTTTTTGAAAATTAAATATATTGCCAAATGTTATAGGCGAAACAAATAAATGTAAAGCATCTACATAATCGGAAATTCACCACATAGGATTCGTTATAAAAAATATTATCTCACTCACTCGAAGACAAAAAAAAAACACATAAAACGGAAATATACAACCGCCATTTTGTTTAAATGGCGCTTTTTGGTCACGGCGAATGTTTTTGTTATGGTTCTGCCTTTGAACCGCGTAAGATAATAAAAGTCAAAATTTAATGCGCCCGCCTTTCGTAGTAAATTCCGCCGCTTAACGACGACGTGTTGGATTCCCAGTCTCGCGCGTTGACATAAACCCGCGCTGGTGAGCTTATATAATCAAAGATACTTCAACTCTTTTGATCCTCGGCAGTTTTTGCCCAAGAAAATGGTATAGACGAGTAACGCTGACCGGCTGAAATGAAAGATGGTAACAGAAATGATCTTTTTTTATTCAGGAAGAAGTATATTTTTATATTTACTATTTTATAAGAAAGAAGAAAAACATTTTTACTAGGAAACATATTAATACGTACGAGTATATATATTATATACTATTGATCAAGATCTTTTTATTCCGGTCACTCAAATTTCACACCTCGTTTGATTGAAAAACTGTCTTATTATTTAAAATACACATTTTATCAATATCGTAGTGTGTTTTATAAATCGTTACTTTCTTTTGTTACAGGTGAGTTAGAATTCCGTTATTATTAGGATGTCATCCTTGGTAAGAAATTAACGTTATATTATTTAGTCGATTTTTTGGAAAATTAAACATTTTTTCTGATTTTTAAGGTTCCGTTCCTCAAAAACTAAAAACGGACATGCACGCGCACATATTTCGATAACCAGAGATTATATGAGATATTTTTATTCGTTTTTTTATTGGTGTAAAATGGGCCTCCTTAAAAAAGTTTAATCTTTTGCTTCGCTTAAGCAACTTGAAGCTTCAAAGTTTCGTCCAAAATTGTCTTGGAATTAATTTTACTTTTAATTAATATTAGATATTATATATATTTTTTTGAACATCGGATATTCGAAACGGCCCATGTGTAGGTTATTGTATTTCTAATTAATTCATTGATTGTAATGATATTCGTTATCTCAAACTCTCCAGTTAATCTTAACTAATCCTTCTTATTGTACTTACTGGACGTATGAAAGTGTTCGATTGACTCATGGCGTGATTACTTACACAACACCCATGTAACTTCCAAGGTAGGTACCTAAATCTTATATCGATAGCTTGTAGAGAAAACTTAAGATAACTTCACTGACTCTTCTTTGTGTGAACGCCTGGTTCTAATCTAATTTAACTAATACCTTGTTATTTTATGTCACAGAATAAGCACCCTTAAATAAAAGAGTTTCCATCTTAGGAATTTTAAGAGAATGTTTACAGTTTGAATACATTTCCTTTGAAGCAAAGGTCGTCCTAAATTACTGGAATTACTTAAGATGTTTTTTTAATTCATTATAAGGGTGTTTTTACCTACACAAACATAAACATAGATTAGAACCAGGCGTTCACACCACTACGCCACCAGGCAACATACATTTCCTATAAAGGAAAGGTCGTCTTAAATTATTAGAAATACTTAAGGTTCAGCATGGCCGGCGGCGGCCTTGTGGCGCAGTAGTATAAGCGCCTGCTCCTAAATCCCGGGTTCGAATCCCCAGTGGGTCAAATCCGGACAGGACATTTTTCACCGTTGAAAATATCCAAGGGCGCTTTTCTCAACATTGTCGACTGTGTTAATAAGTAACAATACATACAAAAAAAACATTCAGTTACAGATTTGTGAGATGTTGTTTGCCTGTAATGAACGGTCTCGCATAATGAAAACTACAATAAGGCAGTCGGAACTGCGCCCAATAGCGCCTCCCTGACAACACAAGCCATAGGAATGAAGAATAGCCGGTGGCTAAAAATCGACGGAGATAACAATGTCATGGCACTTAACCAGAGTTAGGGGCATTTAAATATTTTAACAATAATTTTATAAAATACTACAAAGTAATATATATGTAATAATATTAATTTTATATTGGATATTTTAAATAAAAGTTACAATACGATAACATCATTTGGTTTACAATAATCGTTGCCGAAAGTAGAACTTAACTCACTACACCTCGAACGTTCCGTCTCCCTCGCACTCGTGGCTATATTCAAAACGCAGCCTCCGAGATCTCGTTAGTAAGCGGCGCTGGCGAGCGCCTGCGCATCCGAGCCCTCTCGCTCGCTCGCTGGCTCGCTTCCATGCCTCCGTCTCGGTCGCACTCTCGTTAGTCGCTCGTTAAAAGCTCTAACGAGAATGGGATGGGTGCTTTGATCGTTGCCGACGGCTCTCAACATTTTGTTTTTATTTTTTTCCAATTGTACCACAAAGTAGTACCTACCACAGTTACAATATTTCATAACGTGATAAGCCAGTTCCGAGTATGGAAATTCTTTCCTTGTAAGGCAAGCAACAAATCAAACTCAAAGCTGACCGCGTAAAAAAAAAAACTCATGTTAAATTGAATAATTAAAATAGTTCGAAATTATGTGGCAAAAAAGTGAAAATTAATTATTTTTTGTTATATTGTATTTCATTGTATCGTTTTTATTCAAATAGATATAGAGTAGTAGAAGCAGTTATTGTTATTATTTGTGTAGAAGTGCAGAGTGGTATTTGAATCGTGATCTTTTATGGTGGGTCCTTGAAACTGATGACAGGAAAAAGTGTTTTATGAGTACGGAGTCATCTCCCACCTTTTGGAGCTTGGAAATGCATGCATGGATTTGAGTTAGTGTTTTTCTTATAGGTACTGAAAAAAGGTAGCATATATCAACTATTTCCTGAGAGTCTGATTCAAAATAAAAACTTTGCACATTAAACATTAATTTATATATAACAATATTTACGATGTTCATACATACACTCACACACATAACCACACACCCTCACTCACACTTTCCTACTACACACATCACATATAAACCTTCGAAAATATAGTTAAGCTCAACAGAGTTCTAAATATTTTTGTACATACGCGTAAGCTTTAATTGGCCTTATTATTCTCTTCGAAAAATGTATATGTTACTATTTCGCTGTACGCTTACCTGTTCAATAAATAAATAAATTCATTATACTTGTAAATATTCATTAAATTATTACATCGATCATCATTTTCACTCAATTATTACATTTTCACAGTTTTTTTCTTTTTTAAATCATGTTTTATAGCTTAAAGGAGATTTGCTCTTTTCGCATGTAACGTGTTGAGTGAAAGTTAAAATTTTTCATAAATACAACTTGCAAATCCCTGAAGCTCTGCAGCTACTTGGCACGTTCAGTGTTAATTTTGTCTCTTTTCAATAGTTATTCTAGTTCTATACATTTGCTGTAAAATCACTAAAAAATTTATTAGAAATTGCAAATGTCAATGTTTTTTTAATAAAAAAAAAGAATATTCCAAATAATATATGAGACAGCGTATGTGTGTGGTTACACCAGTGGGTTAGAAGGTCCTATTATATTTTGAAATCATCACTCTATACTGACATTAAATAATGTTTCCGCACGCCTATTTATTTGAGAAGAAAATCAAAGTGACAGATAACATTGAAGATAATAAAAAAATTGTCATAATATATTAATCTATTATCAACAATGTTTCCGCACGCCTAATTATACAAGAAGACAATCAACGTGATAGCTAGGACGACTTTAGCCGACATCGCCTGAGTTTAGCAGCAGGAAAGTGTCGCATTAGATTCATTCACTGCCTAGGAAACATGATATACGGTGCACTAAAGAAGTTTTACTTCAATATATGTCAGTTATTGAATACTAATCCTCGCGCCCGGACACTGTCTTGTTTGTCGCGTATGCGTTTATACTCGTAAAAAACAAATTTGATTTTAAATCCGAATTCGATTCAACACACAAAGTCAGTGTCATACTGCGCCACTGTCACTGTCACTGTCACAACGCGTCACTGACAGATCCGAACGAAATCGAAAATCACTGCATCTAGGGATCCGCGTGTAAATTGTTACACATCAAAAAACCTATTTAAAAAAGTGATTTACGCTATGTTGTGATTATTTTCAATTAAATTATATTGGCCGTAATGACCATCCTTCCAAGATAAAACCTATCTTGAGAAAACGGAACATTGGGTTCCATTCGTTTCTTTCCAGGACAATTCGGCAGTGGAATACTCTTCATAGGTCAGCATTTGATCCTTTTCCTTTTTCCAAGGCTGTTTTTAAGAGTAGACTGCGAGTTGTTAAGCATTAATTTTCCTCGCCTACTAATCTCAACAGTATCGCCGGAGCTAGCTCCTAAATATTGTAATTACTTAATAATAATAATAATAATAAAACCTACCTATGTATTTTAAATAAAATCATCTTCCTGAATTACATTATATAAAGAACATTGCTTTAAACTTAGGTCAAATTGAAAAAGCGTCGATCTTATTCTAGTTATTAGTGAGAATATTTATTAATTTAGATGTCATTTCAAGTAAGACATTATCAGAAGTAACAATTAAATACGACAAAGGTCGTAAGGTGAGGAATAAGCTACTAAATTTGATGGTGGTCGAAATAAAAGTTACTATACTTTATAAGAGTTACTATACTTTATTTTGAGAAATCGAGAATATTTTACCAACATACTCGTGCATAGCTTACATTTGTCCTCATGTTCTTTTAGGCAACAAAACTTTTAAACATTTAATGTAAATGTTTAGAAGCTCTGTCCTTCGGTCATTACGGTTTGATAAGTTGTGGTATGGTTTGTGTAGTGTGCAACCTTCACCCAACACGACTTGCCAGCTTTCCTTGTCTCACTCTCGCATCAGGCATATGTACGTACTCTTCTATTGTTGACCACCACCTCGTGTACTGTCGCGCTATTACGACTTGGGCGCATATTTCCGTGCTAGATTTTATTTTAGTGTTTTATTTCTTACAATTTTTTTTTGATCAGTCACATCACTGTCGAATGCATCACCTCAAATAGTAAGATCGTTTCAATCTCCTTCGCTTTCAAGCACCTTCGTGAGTATCGGATTACCGCTTCTATCACCGATTCGGAACATCTCCGGAACTCGGTGTAATTGGAATTAATTTTGGCCAGGCAGAAGATACGGACAGTTTTACAGAGATATTTGTAAATGTTGTAACAACTACCCTCACTATCTTCTTATCAGACGGGGCAGAAGGTATGATTCTACACTTGCAAATGAATACAGGACTGGAATAAAGACGGATTTAGATCATCCCCTGTCATGTATTCAAAGACAAACATGAAAAGTATTACGTAAGTGGTACGTTTTTGTTCGTTCAATCTGACAGCCCCTGCAAATCGAATATCTTCGGCCAAAACTATACTCTTGTCAACATTCGAAAGTATAGAGCAGTCCTGGCCATTTCGCGGCGCTGCTACCATCGCTACAATATATGTATAGTCTCGACACCAAATAGTGGTACCGATTACTGGATAATTTAACCCCTAGAGAGCGTAGTTTATTTTGGCGCCAAAACCCGTTGAGACATGGTTATTGACCTTGAAACTCACTCATCTACTATAAAATTCATAGTGCAGGCATGAGTCGTTCAATCTTTACAAATCTGGTATCATCGGATTCACCGTAAAATTTTCTATTACACCATATCACTTTGATTATGTTTGTCTCGTAAATTAAAGAAGAAAAAAATAAAAATGTTGCCATTTTTTTTTTTTTTTTTTTTTTTTTTAAATTACGAAATAAACAAAATCAACACTTTTATTTACATTTTCATATATTTATAACTATAAATTATAATTTAAAAGTCTTCCAAAATATGTACATTTTTCGGAAAAAAGAAAAAAGTTAAAAAAAAGTTATAGATATTGGAAAGGTAGTACATTAGTGTATTTTCAATACACATTTATAAATAGTAGTAGAAACTACATTAAAATGAAAAAAAAAAAAAAACAAAATTGTTTCGTTAAGATTTTAATGAAAAAAACGTCAAGTTAATGAATAATACAGAAATAATACCAAAAATAATCAAAATCAAGCAGGTAGTCAGGACGTCCTATCACGTCGTACGCTCTCAACGGACATAGAAATGTCCGCGCGGATCGACGTCCTATCACGTTCTACGCCCTCTAGGGGATATGATATCTATCATTTATTATGTAATATGACAAAATGATAAATTATGAGCCTGATGCACATATACAGAAATATAATATCAATACTTTAGTCCATCGATTAAATTATGAGCTACTTTTAATATTAAATGTCAGTATATTGCTTCCCTATGTAAAACTCCAGTGTAGAGTATCGTTTGTACCTATACATTTTTTTTTCGTTAATTTTTCCAATATTTTAATAGTTATTCTGCTATTCGATGCGGAGACAAATCCAACAAATCAAAGATCTTAAAAATCGGTCCAGCCGTTCTTGAGTTATAAATGGTGTGAGTAACCCGAATTTCTTTTATATATATATACTAGCTGACCCGGCCACGCGTTGCTGTGGCTAAAGTTTTTGTTATATTACATTATAGTAAACAATCTAAGAGGAACAATAAGAGAACATCAGTCACGGAGTCCACTATGCTTTTTCACACAGATGGTATTTGTAAAAAAATATGGTGATCTCCTTATTTGACTTTCTACTACTATAACCCTTTAGTACAATGAAATTATTTACGAACAAAGACGAAAATGTTGATGTTGGTATACAAATTCACTGGATTGAGATTTGAAGGGGAAGTACGTTGAACACAATTAATTAAAATGTTCTTACACTTGATACTAAGCAGAAATCAATAGGTAAAAAATAAAAATTTATCAGATTTATTATTTCCATTTAATTTTATAACAAATATAAGTATATTACAGTATAATACAGTAAATTACATGTGACGCTTAAACTCATGAATGAGGTAGGCAAGGCAGACAGTCTTAAACTTTTAAACATTAATATCTTTTTTTTGAATTATAAATACTTTCAATTTCAATTTAATTTAACACCAATCGGTGCACAATGTTTTTGGTTAACCTGTCTTTAGCTAACACAAATAGATTCGACGGTTTCCCAACACGTGAACACGCAACATATAGTTGCCCATGAGAAAAACATGGATTTTCCAAATCTAAACCAAAAATGGACATTGTTTGACCTTGAGATTTATTTATAGACATGGCGAAAGCTAAACGAATTGGAAACTGTAGCCTTTTGAAGGGTATGGTAGAATCTGATGGTATCATCGGAATACGTGGCAGCAGGACCACTTTTCCTTTAAACTTCCCAGCCAAAATGGTTGCTTCAAGAATGTTTCCGGTGATCTTTTTGATGACCAAACGCGTACCGTTACATAATTGAGGTGGATTCAAATTACGGAGGAGAATAATAGGGGAACCAATCTTTAATCGAAGATTATGTGGTGGCATTCCAGGGATATCTAATGAATTTAAAAATTCAATCGGAAAATTTACACTTTCATTTTCATCAACAACAGTATCGATTGATTTAAAAGACATCAGATCGCCTGGTAACAACTGTTGTATCTGGAAGTTAATTTCGTCAACATCAACGTTTTTGGCTGCCAAAATCGCCCGTTGACTAAGCCATTCATGATTCAAATAATTATTCTGTATATCCGGGAAAATACTCAATCAATTCAGTTTTATCCTGAACAACAGTGCAAAAATTGTCTGGTAGTTTAATGCATTGCGTATTTGGTTGCAGTTTTATTTTACCGTTCCCAATATCTAGTAGTTGTTCGGAAAATATTAGTGCTGATGGATCATTTTGCAATTGTACTCGCATATTTATGGTCAATCGAAGTGTTTCAACACTTCGCCATAAGAATGATTGTTTCAAACATGCATTAATCTCATCCGCGAAAGTAGAGCGAGGTATAACCGGTAAGGTCTGCCGGAAGTCACCAGACAAAAGTAAGATAGCACCACCGAAAAGTTTATTATTGCTGTTTAAATCTTGCATAGTTCTGTTTAATGCTTCAAGTGAATATTTGTGTGCCATTGTGCACTCATCCCAAATTATTATAGAACTCTTCCGCAACACTGCAGCTATTCCACTATTCTTTTTGATGTTACACATTGCATCTGGTTTATTATGAACGTCCAATGGCAGCTTGAATGTTGAATGTACTGTTCGCCCACCATCCAGTAAAGTAGCCGCAATGCCTGACGATGCTAATGCTAATGCGATTTTTTGTTGCGACCGTATTTTGGCAAGAATCAACGATATTAAAAATGTCTTACCGGTTCCACCGGGTGCATCCAAGAAAAAAAAACCGCCTTGTTCAGCAGCAACAGCCAGCATAATCCGATCATAAATAATTTTTTGTTCTGCTGTCAGTAATGGTTCACTGTTCATGATAATTGTTGCTAAACTTCCATGGTCATATTGATTTTCTCGTTGTAAATCGGTATTGACTAAGTCGGTGGCTGGACGATTAGGTGATGGCATACCATAATGATTAAGTGGTAAATTTGAAATAAGAACACATAAATCCTCGATCAAGACCAATGCTTCATTGTACATCTCTGGTGTATAATCTATGTTTTGGCATTGATTTGTTTGTCTAATTCGGTGCAAGATGTCTTCTGTCTTACAATTTTTATATTTTTCCCACAAAGTTTGTGCTTGCGAGGGATAACATGTCGCCAAAATAATTGCAAACAACTGACGAATGTTATTCGGTGTTGATGTCAACGCAGCATCAGCAAGCGTTAAGTCCCAATGGTTATCGTCTTCTAGCAATTGCAGCTCACGACATGCATCCTGGTATGTATTGAATACTCGACCATTAGCTGTTCGTAAAAATTCAAAAGACGTTGGTCCGGGAACATTCACCAATAACAAACGTAAATAGAAGCACTCACGTTGCTTTGGATGTACCGTGTAAAGTCTCCCCAATGTCTTAGCTTTGAATATGCCTGTAATGGAAGGATGTGGTTTTCCTTGTTTCCGTGGCTCCCATTTTTTACTGGATTTGTTCCATGTGAAATAACGTGGAACATCACCATACACCAATGTCTTCGCGAATTGGCCAAAAACATCAGGTTTTTGACACAATGTAAAAAATTCAGTTAGAGTCGTTTTCGGAGCTTCGAACGCTCTTTGGAGAACATTTTCTTCAGTGAAGTATACACGTTGACCGTTTTCAAGATGTATTGCCAGATGTTGGACAGCAGGATCTCTTTCGTGGATGGGAAAGCTGAGAATATGCCAAATAGCTTCATTGCTGCTAATGTATCTGCCCATTTGGTATCGTGCTATTTCATCATTTTTATTTATGTTTTTTACTTCAAATATGGCCAAATCACTGCCTTTGTTTACATATTTACAAATATACTTAATTGATTTAACAGAACTGCAAAGCTCAACATTGATATGAGCTTTGTAAGTTTTTGAAAGTAGTGGTGAGTATGGTACCACCCACTGATTATCAAACTCAACTTGATTTGGAAAGTTCGGCAGTCGCATTGTAAATGTGTGGCCACCATTCTCAGTACTTCTGCGGCGATACATTGGATAACCATCAATATCCGTGATCGTGTCATTCGTATGCGGCTTTGGGAAGTTTTTTTTACATTTTCCATTTTCCATGCACGGTGACGTCATGTTGAAAACACCGCATGGCCCATGGATCATGTGTTTGGTGACAATATCAAATAATTCTTGATCAATTAATGGGTCTGGAATTTCGGCTGAAATTATTTGATCGATTTCTTCAGGACGGATTCTATCTTTAAGCCAAACCAAAATGTGGGCATGAGGCAAACCTCGCTTTTGCCACTCTATCGTATACAGCCAACAACGTGTGATACCAAAAATTGTATATTTAACAATAAAATCAATTAAGGATTTCAATTTTTGTTTAAACACACGTGCAGTTAAATCATGACGATGAATGGCTTGTTGTCCTGGCAATAGTAAAGTTTGTATCTCTTCCCAATTCGGATTACATGTGAATGTAATAAATAAATCCGGTCGGCCGTAATGACGTACGTAAGTCATCGCATCTTGTATGTATTCCTGCATGTTCCGTGGACTGCCGATGTAGCTTGAAGGTAAAATGAAAGCATTACCGATGTCATTGGGATTTAAATTTCCATCGATGTTTCCAGCAACAGCATCTCGTAAGTGAATATATTCTTCCGATCGTAGTTTTGCCTGGTTGAATCGAAGGAATCGCAAGCGTTCGCTTTCGACCTTAGCATACATATCAACAATGTATTGATGGAACAGCTGACGATATCGAAGGATATAATTGTCTTGATGTTGTCTAACCATTATTCGGTGTGCGTAGTAGTTCATTGAGCTAACTTTATTATTTCTGTAATCACCTAAAAAAATAAAAAATAAAATGCAATACGAAATTAAAATCTATACATACAGTAAGAAAGTAAATAGATAATTGTCTAATTTACCGGTATTTGGATCATACTGATTGATATTAAGGTGATATTCATCTTGTCCTTGCCAAAATATCAATGGATATTGTAGTGCGTCATATGAACGGTGTAGATCCGAAATCGTACTGACAGTGTTGTCTCGCCGTGTAATGTTTATAGATCTTTTGTCAACTGGATCACCAACCATGATAACAGCAACCTCATCAACAGTTGGAGCGTTGAATCTACCAGCATGTTCACCTAATGGTACTTTGTCGGCTTTTATGACGATTTGATAATTGTCATTTTGCAGTCGTGGCGAAACTCTTTTGATCAATTGAATTAGTTGATTGTGATCTTCTAAAAAATTTTCCAATAATATCACAATTGCTCTTTCCTCTGCTTGTTCAATAAAATTATACAGGCACCGAGTCGTCACGCGCTCTTCACAATCGCCCATAAAATAAAAAGTTATCGACATCTGTCAGTTTTATGACTGCCAAATAATAACGGACAAAAAATTAGCGATAAATTAAAATTGCGACTATAATTTGAGATTTAAACTATCCTATCTCTCAAGTGCACATCGAACTGCACATGGTGTTCAAATTTTATTATAATCGGTTAAGTGGTTCAGCCGTCCATTGAAGACAAACATTGTGACACGAGATTTATATATATTAAGATATAATTGAGTTGTAAAGTTATTTGACTTATATATGATGATTGTTTTTTAATAGCGGCAAATCGCCTGAAAAGATAAATGACACAATCTTTGACAATATTGAAAATTTTTGAATAAGTTTTTAATAATTTGATAAAGTGCTGGATAGCATAATATTTATAAAGGTACTAAAGAGGTCCTGTACTTGAGAGCGCAGGATGTCGGTTTAAACCCAGCGCTGAGTTTTATAAAAATGCATTTTTAACTCTCGCCTGTTCTTTTTAGTGTAAAATATTGTCAAATATTATGTAACCATCTAATTAGATGAAATAAAGAAGGATGATATTTTAACAAAAAATATAAAAAATAAATGGATATGTGATTACGATGAAGGATGGTGGTGAAATGAGATGATTTTATGAGTGATTTATGTATGAAGTTGATGAAAAAATAAAAATAATGGATATATATAGATATATTTAGGTTCGTAAAGTCAAAATAATGTGCGATAATATTTATTATTATGTTTCGTCTCAAAATGGACGCACGTTTTTCACCGCCCGAGAAATTCCAACGCCACAGCATATTGAGATGCAAATCTCACTTGCATCGTGCATTGTATTTCTACACCTGCGCATACTTCCACACGCATCCACGCCTGCGCCGCCGCCAGTGTATAAAATGCGTCCCTAGGTCCTTTACAAAAAAAAATCAACAAAAGACTTTTTCCCTCGGACGTTTTCTCGGCCATACTACGGCATTTGCTCGGTGCAACTTTTGTTATACACAAATTCAAAGGCGACTTGGCTAGGATACAATCCCACGGTTATATTTGTACGAACGTGCTGTCGCCATACAATTTTTGGCCACTTTTGTATGGTAGTGTTCCTCGAAAATATTAGTCAATTGCAGCGTCAATCTCCCGAAAAAGTTCAGCGACATCTTTTGTGTGACACGTTGTAGGCAACGTGTAAAAGATAATTTGTAACTAAAAAAAAGTATGCATATATTTATTTATCTTTAAATTATATATATATGGTATATATATATATATATATATATAACTTATATTTGATTATTGTTTTTTAATAGCGGCAAATCGCCTGAAAAGATAAATGCAAAATTTTTGACAATATTGAAAAAGTTTTTAATTTTTTGATAAAGTGCTGGTAGCATAATATTTATAAAGGTTCTAAAGAGGTCCTGTACTTGAGAGCGCAGGATGTCGGTTTAAACCCAGCGCTGACTTTTATAAAAATGCATTTTTAATTCTCACCTGTCCTCTTTAAAAAGTAAGATATTGTCAAATATTATGTAACCATCTAATTAAATGAAATAAGGAAAGGATGATATTTTAACAAAAAATATAAAAATAATGGATATGTGATTACGATGAAGGGTGGTGGTGAAATGAGATGATTTTATGTATGATTTATGTATGTATAAAAATAAAAATAATGGAAATGTAAAAGTGTAAAATTAAAGCACATGATTAGTGTGCGTATTATTTATATAATTGTATAATTAAGTTGTAAAGTTATTTGACTTTTATTTGTTGTCAAATATAAGTCAAATAACTTTACAACTTAGGTATGTATATATATATATATATATAACGATTTGCACGTAATGTGCATATATTTTACACTTTTCTTTTTATTTTTAGACATGTCGATACATTTGTATATAACCTACGTTGAACGTAAGTTATTATTCTTGAAAATATTCATTAAACCATTCACTTCTAAACATTTATTTATTTGTATAAGAAAATCTTACAGCTATACATAATGACAGTTACATAGAAATACATAATTAACAACTTAAGCCGACTACAGACACCTCGAATTTAACATATACGTTTAACAAAACTAGTATCTAATTAGAAGTGATAATATTGTGTGAGTGCTCTAATCTATACTTATCGTTCATTATAAGTCATATTCGTTACATTTTCACCGTTTTTCATAATTATTGTTTCATTTTTAAATCATTTATTCACTACTTTAATGAAAGTTTGACCGTATTACATTTCATACAGATAGATAGGTGAGAGTGAAAAGCTTTCATAAAACACAGGCCTGTATTTAAACATTCTGGCTATATAATTTGTTTGAAAATTTTCAATCTGTAAAAATATTAAAAAGAATTCGAATTTTCCAAATGTCAATATTGTCAGACTTTTATATAAGTAAAATAAACTTACGGCGAACGCCTATTATACCATAAAGAATCATCTAAATACTGTATATATATATAGATACACTCGTATACATACTAAAAACAATATATAAAAATAAAATATAATGTATGAACGTAAATATGTACTTTTATATTTTTATTATTTCGGAAGTAATTCAAGAATATTACCTTTGAATTGCTTAGGGCTATTATGGGTTATTTATTATATTATAGCATATCTAACTAAATAGGTACAGTATGGATTATATAGAAATAAATAAGTAAATATGAATTAATTATGAATCAATTCATATCAGACTAATTCTATGAAAAATAGCACCATACCACGTATCTGCTCCCTTGATAACAATAAAGATATTTCAAAAATCGATATATTGAATAACTCCTTATTATCATTAAAAAAAGAGATTTCCAATATCATTAATAGTAAAGACAAATAAAACCTAATAGTATTGTTAGTATTGTTGATGGTTAATTGTAACATATAAGTACTGTAATTGCAATTACATATAGAATATACATACATACTATATTTATATCACCTTCATCATAAATTATTTTTATACTTACTAAAACCATACTTAATTTATTACTTTATTTTAATATTTACATACAAATGTCACACTCACGACTACCACAAACATCACTCACAAATTACACATAACACTTCAAAAAAAAAAAAAATCTACTGTATACGAATAGGTGTTTTTTTAGAGGCGTGGTTTTCAATCTGGCACTACTTTTTTCGTAGTTGGTGTTTTTGACAGCTGTCACTTGATTTATGCTCAGTTTGGTTTGCCATTTCATAATGAATAGACTTACTCCTGAACAACGTTTGCAAATAGTGCAAATTTAGAAAAAATCACTCTTTTTTTTTTTTAAATCACTCTAAAATAAAGTAAAAATCGCGTCGTGGGCCTGTGGCGTGGCCTCCAAGATCGTGCGATTTAACACCGCTGGACTATTTTTTGTGGGGTTATGTGAAGTCGCTTGCCTACGCAGATAAGCCGGACACGATTAACGCCTTGGAAGAGAATATTCGGCGCGTTATTGCTGACATACGGCCCAACTTGCTGCAAAAAGTGGTTGAAAATTGGGCCTCTCGGCTGGAATTTGTTGGAGTCAGCCGCGGCGGCCACTTACCCGAAATCATTTTTAAAACATAATGGCAAACCCTTATCTTTATAATAAAACTAAATTCTTAGCCATAACATCAAATTATATGCTTTTTATCTCTTCTTGAAAACCACGCCTCTAAAATCATCACCCTATATAATAGTAATAAGTTTTGTTTGTAATTATAAAATGTAATACTGTGCATTTTTCAATAAAGAATAAATAAATAAATATTTGGTTCGATTATAATCATTAATTAAACTATGGCTGCAACTTTTCCTCGGGCAACTCAATTGAAGATCTATTCTCCTCAATTCCGGATCGTCTCTCCGTTCATCTTAATTGTTTGCCTAGAGACGCGAATGGCGCGTCGACAAATAGTACACACGCGCCTGCGCCTGAAGATTTACGCTGTGGGCTGTTTTGACAGTCGTACTGTACAAAAACAAACTAACTTCTTTTTTTTTCATCACACCCACTCAGTTCTTATTTTAAGTTAAACTTGTTTGGGCGCACCCTACACATCTTTTCCTATGCAGTGAATGAATCTAATACGACACGCTCATTGCGTCCAGCTGTCACGTTGATTTTTAGCTATCTGTCAGGTTGATTTTTAGCTATCTGTCAGGTTGATTTTATTTTTATATTCGTGCGGAAACAATGTTGAATATGGGGTGAAAATTTTATATACAGAAGTATTACTTCTAACGCGCATGGTTACACATACTGTTTTTTTTCTACATAGAACAGGTAATATATACAGGTGTATTTATATTCAGTTTTAAGGGGGGGGGGGGGGTAATCTATATTGACAACTAAACCGATCTCACAAAAAAAATACATATTATAATAATTATATTATTTAAAAAATTACTTTATGTCGAAGAAACGCGCGGCGCGAGATCACTACCCTATCTCGCGCCGCGTTCTCAAACATTGAAGCGATTTCTTTTAAATTTCGTGATTTATCCAATATTATTTGCCGGTTGAGAAGTTTGATAGTTTAGATCAATCCCCTAAAAAGTTCGTCATTTTTCCAATATTATTTGCAGATTGAGAGGTTTCATAGTTGATATAGATCAATCCCCTAAAAAGAATCATTGGATATAAATAAACCCTGTATACTGTGTATTAAGAACTTTTTTTCATCCTGTCGTATGGTTTGAGTTGTCGGGGGGGGGGGGGGGGGGGGGGGGGTTGTTGTCTTCAAGATTTCATTGCAATCGGTAGCATAGACTCGTTGTAAGTGATTATTTTTGTATAAGCCAAAATATAGAAATTAAAGATGGCGAATGATTTTTTAATATTTATTTATCAGTAAAAGAATTTCAAAAAATAGTTGTTTAGAATGTAATAAACCATTGTATTGAACCATTATAGTAAATTGAACAGTTAATTCAGCGCATTAACAGTTCAATTATAAGATAAAAATGAACTTCCGAGTCGCATAAATAATAAAGATCCATGATCTAACTATTTTTTACGGACTGTATTTTTTATAATAATATAACAAACTATTTAAATTATATTTCTGGGGAGTTCTGGTAATTTTATTTTTAGAAATAACAACCGTTTGATACGTGCCTTATGACGTTGTTTGGATTTAAGCCACATAGAGTGCATTGATTTGTGTCAGAAGTGACATTAGTCCTCACTTGTTACAAAGCGGTATATATACTTCAGTTATCACAAACCAAAAATATCATATATACAAGAGATTGGACATTCCGATGAAAAAAAATGTCGTGGTTATTTGAGAAAATCGCATTTTAATTGTTCTGACACCGTCCGCTAAGAAGCAATCCTTCCAGTGAGTCGCCATTACTAGTCAATTATACGAATAATTATTATATGTTATTATTTAGGTTTATTATGACATGTTATGCAAGCGATGTCAGGTTTTGTTAAATGTTTAATAGTATAAAATACAATTGAATTATAAATTTTTAGTTTCTAATTTAGTTTTTACATTAACAATACAAATTTGTTATTAGTTTTACAAATACTTTATCGTTCTTCCAATAAAGAATAATGATCAAAGGGTTTTGGTAGAATGATTTTAGAACCGGAGGACAGTTCGTTCTCTGTGATCGCCGAGGAAACATTTTCAGTGTTCATGAGACTATTGTAAACTATTATATATTCTGTGATTGTATGCCATCATTTAAATCTGCCAGTATCATCGGTTGAAGCTTTTTCAATCAGCTCGTTTCGCCTTTTCGATCAGACCGCGTCAGAAGATATCCAGTCAACTTGACAGTTGTTTTCGAGGGCACGTTTAGGGCGGGCGGCAGGTGTCTGTCGACGAGGGTTACCGAGACATCCGAAGGGTTTTGAGTCTCCGGCGACGCGGCGAGATAATGGATTTTTAACCCGCACGCGCTGGTCGAAAAATTATAAATTCATTCCTACGTTTTTCAAATGGTATATTCTAACTTTGAAATATTTTATTTTATTTTTATTTTATTCAATATGGTACAATAAAATGTTACAACAATAAATGATATAATAACACTGAATGAATTAAATTAATATAATATAGACAAATTAAACACCAGTCATTTATTGTAGCTCTGAAGTAGCATGGCTACTCTAACTAGGTTAAAAAACCTGTTCTAAGAGCAGCCAAAAGGAAGTTGCAGAAAAAATGAAATATTATTACTTTCGCGAGACGTTACTAATACAAAGGGGATCAAAGGATAAATATCATAAATACAAAATATAATACATATAATAAATAGTGCATAATATTATATACATATATATAAAATATATATTACATACAATATACATTTATTAAATATATGCATACGCTATATTAATTAATATAATATTGTTTACAGAATACTAAGATTTTATTTAGCGTATGGCTTGGTTCGACTGCCCAAGCTTTTATTTAACTCGCAATGTTTGTTAGGTTAGGTTAGGTTAGGTTAGGTTAGGTTAGGTTAGGTTCCTCTTATACTACGGAGTTGAAATTTGACATGCTGGTTCAATTCCGATGACTATACATTTTTATGGGTAAGCATGACCTGATTCTACATCCAGGAATGGCTCCAGACAAAGGAACTTCTCAACGGTCAACAGCACAGACCCGAAATTTTGTATACGCATTCACAAGCATTTAAATAAAAGCTTGTATTTAAAAAAACAGTTTCCTATTAAATGTTGTTTTAGTGATACGAGGTCATTACAGATAAACAGCATCTTATGAGTCTGTATGAGTTACTTACTTACTTGTTACGTACTGAGAAAAGCACCGTTGAATATTCTCTGCGCCGAAAAATCATCTTACTGGATTTGACCTACCGAAGGATTCGAACCCGGTACCTCTGGATTTAGTAGCGGGCGCTTAAATTACTGCGCCACCAGGCCGTCGAATTACACTGTGTATAATTGTACGAAAAAGAAATATGCTGTTTCCTCAAAGTGCGTTTCTCAAAGTATTCTGAGCACACACGAAGGAGTTACACTATTTCAAGCATGAGAAATGGTCAAAACATGTTGCAAAATATTTTTCAAAGACTAGCATAGACTAGTATAGACGCTTCAATTACTAGCACGATGGAATGACAAAATCCAGGGTTCGATACTGAACTTACAAGAAGTATATAAAGATCTTTTAAAATTCTCACAGAAACTTAATGTAATGATAATTTAATTTTATAATAATATTATTATCTAAATAATCGAAATTGATGACGTGATTGATCGTGATTGATTCACGAGTGATTGAATACCGGCCGACAGATTTGCAACAACTGATATCAATCTGTCTAATCTGAAGTCCGAATCTGCATGAATTATTATGTTGTTCCATGTTTCTTATGTTGTTCCATGTTTCTTATGTTGTTCCGTGTTTCTTATGTTGACCGATCGTTTCTCTTCCATAGCTTTTAGTCCGTGTACTGTTATATCCCTTGACCGGTGAAATAAGCGTATGTTATGTTGGTAGCTTACGGTTTGCTTATCAAACATGTCGACAGGCGCGAGAGATGCTAAGTGCCACTTAAGTGATCCCTTAACGTTGTCCAGCAGTGTCAGGAGGCACTTTCGCCACTCCGTCCGAGATAATGGAGACGAGTTGGTAGGTACAGTCAGAGAAATAAGTGAGGTATCACTTGAGTTTGATTGCGACGTTTTATCGCTCTTTTAAAAGGCAAAAGCGTTACAAAAGAAACTTTACATTCTTCTTTCCGCTTAAGAAGTCTTGGATGTTGCGTACCAATTTTCAGATCTCTTTTTGGTTTCCATCCGATTTTAGCTCGGCTGATATTAGGCCCAAAAAGCAGTCATTCGGGTTTATATCTGAAATATTTTTCAAAGGATTTAATGTTCTGAAAAAGTATAAGTTTATCAAGTATTCAATATTAATTTGTATTAGATTGATATTGATACTATATTTTAATAATTTAATGTCCTTTAGGAGAAAATAAAATAAACGATTGAGGATAACACGACAAAAGGTTAACTAAATCCGATCCGTCTCAAGTCGGCTAAAGGTCAACTGTACCTATTGTCAAATATATTAAAAATAAGAAGCCTCTTAAATTAAAAAAAAATAGGTCCTATAATCAGGAAGTATCTAAACTACATCTCGACTGCTTGAAGAAAAAATGATAGTGTCAAATTCGTCCCCTTAGATAGATTTATGCTTACTCCCGTTAGGGAGGACACTACGACGATTTCTAATTTCGTGCTGCATACCTATTTATTTCCCCGAATATTCGGACACACCGCACGTACGACGACATATAGCTACCTACCCTACATAATTTGAAAGAGGCTTTGCGTGCCTCTACCATCAGACACAGAATTAGGAAAAGAATTGTTTGCAGACGCATTCCAAGTGAACAGAATCTAACCTACGTGAGGTAATATTGAAGAGTAGGATTTTGAAAGTAGAAATAGACTAAGATGGAATTAAGTATTGGATCAGTTTCATTGGATTTGTCAATACCATCATGAAAAAAAACACGGTTTTAATAAATTGGATATCTAATTCGGTATTTAAGGGTATTATTTATTTTATTTAAATATAAAAAATGAATATATACGCCTTGAAATTAATAATATAAACCTCAACAGATTTTAAGAATGCATTTATTTAAATAGATTGCAGTTTGTTATTTCCTGTCGTCATACAATATGTGAATACCTAATATTAGATTACCTAATATTTTTATTAATATATACTATAGGTACTGTATTAATATAGAATATACGACTCGTATATGCACTATAAGGGGCATCTCATACAGAATGACATCAATCATCTTCCGGTTTGTGCTGTGAAAAATAAGTTACAATTTAATTGGAAGTGTAGTCGAATTATTAAATACCGTTTCTGCGGAGATTCACTTTTCGTCTTTTCGACCAACCTGATTAAGAATCTGCTTTCTATTAAACACACTTTTGTAACATCATCGTAAGTTATTTTTTTATTATTGATTATTATTAAGTTATTTGGTATTTTTTATTGTGTATTGGTTTTTATGTGGGAAAGTATAACTTTTAGATTGCATATTTCAATAGAATGTCGTCAAATCAGAATCAGTTGAATCCGAAGAATAGAATGGCACCAGATCGTATCTATTTCAATGAACTTAACTAAGGACAATTTTTTATATTAATATCTAGTAAATATAAGATTAACACAGTTCTCAAACAAAACTTGTCGAAATAAGGAGGTCCTTTTAAGTTCTGATAGTATTCTAAAAGGCTCGAGAGGTGAATGAGAAACTTTTTAAGATATTTCTTTGAACAGAACAGGAAATATCAATCTCCCTGTCATTTTGTCATATGCAATTACGGTCAAACCCCTTTTTTGACGCGTTTGTGGTCTTCTTTAGTTCCCTTACGTTTTTTCGTGCGCTTACTTGTATATGAAGAAGTTTTTGTGTATTCCCAGGAACGTAATTTTAATGGTACTTATCACATTTTGGAATTCGATGAATGGATGAATATTTAAAAAGCGCTTTCATTTGCATGACTTGTGAGAAGTACTTAGGTATGACATAATGAATGGAAAGCAATGTGACGTCGGCCCGTAAAGAAATCATGAGACCGTTGCCCATAACATCCACCCATAACATGACCTCCTTAATATTCTAAAATCAGGTTGTACGAAATGGTACAATAGGGTTGAATCTTTTTTTTTATTTGGACTTATGCCATATTCGATTATTTTCGGCCCTGTTCAACTAATTAAGCTAGTGCTATACGATGGTGGTAATGAAGCGTTAAAAATGGCATGATTATAATGTGCGGATTCGAACCCGCGACCGCTGGGTCAACAGTGTTTCTCATTCTCATAATTTAATCCTCTTCGCCTACTTTTAATCTAGACTTACTCGAATTATATTTATTGTGCAATAAATTAGCTCAATAAATAAGTATATTTATGAATTAAATTATTTCGTTTTTATTATTAAAATTGATTTAAACAATATTTCATATATGTATACAGAAAAAATAACCATGTATGTATGTAATGACGATTTCATATTTTATTCTGTAATAATTACGTATTTTATTATTTAATCTTAATAATATTTATTTTGCGGAACTAAAAAAAAGTGGTTTTCGCCTACAACGTGCACGGTGCTATATGCTTTTTTTATTTGGCTCTCAATATAATAAATTACCAAAAGCTTATGCCAAATTAAATTTATTCATTTTAAATACGCATGATACATGTAGCCTTTGATAAAACTATAATATTTCGTATAATTCTAACGAAATATGGTGAGCCTTTTTCGAGGACCACAAATTCTTAGAAGCGAAAATATTGAAAATACATTTTTGAGCTTTGGCACCGAAATTCGTAAACTTTAGAATGACAAATAGAAAGAGGTCTCCTTGTCCCCGCAACTGTTACGGAGTCGGACAAATATTGACTCACTCACATTAGAATAACCGCCTCGACTCTGGCTGACACCTTCAACCGCCTCCGACCACCTCCGACTGCCTCCGACGGACCGGCGATCCGATCAAATAGAGAGCGGCTCGCACTGAAGACTTCAAAAGCTTCGCCGAAGATTGCAAAAGCTTAATAGTGGCTAGCCAACCTTCGAAAAAAATGCTATAAACGCGTTTTTATGAATCGCAATTAGTATATGAAATAAGTAGGTTAAAGTATAGGTAAAAACATAAAAAAATACCATTACCTAGGCCGATTAATACGGCCGATCATATAATATCTATATTTGTAATGTATGTATTATATGATATATTATTTATATTGTTTATATTTAGTATAATCAGTCATTTATTTTTCATAGGTATGTATGTTGTGTTCTTTTTATTTTAATATTTTTTTACTTTAGTTTCTAAGATGTTAACATGTTATGTATTTTAATATTTTGTTTAAGGTCAATCTAAAAATAAATAAACAAAATTAATTACTTAATAATCAGGTATATATGAACGAAGGAAAGTTAGGGAAATAATGGGAAGGAAAACCTTATATACAATAATATTAAAACGACATTGCAAGTGTTAAGTACATGTGTAAAGTGTGCATGAGTGCACTGAGAGGTTGAGGGTGTGTGAGGATGTGAGGTCGTGTGTGTGTCGTGTGATGTGTGCTAACTAACTGTGACTAACAGACTCACAAATCTATCACGATTTAGTTGAAAAATGTCAATTTCAAATCTATTATATAAATAATGTATAAATCTTTAGTTAATAGCTCAATACAATTTATTCCAACGCGTTTTGTGAAAAAATGTGTTTCTAAGGCCCTTTATATCCATCAATAATTTGTCTTAAACAATAAAAGGGTTTTGTAATACATTTTGTAAATATTGAAAAGCGCTGATGATTGCGCTAGAATCGTGAAAATTTGGTATATTCAAGCCATATTGCTGAATTCCGTTTGACGCTGTCACTGAAAAACAAATATGTGTTATTTTTTGAGAATATATCGAAGTATATAAAATATAGAAAGAAAAAAATATAAAATGCTTTAATAATAAAAAAAAGCTCTCCGCATGAGAACCGCGCAAAAAAAAATGTAGGCTCCATCATAATTCTCGTAAAAATAAAAGCTGATTATAGATAGAAACATATATATTCATATAACGGAACGAAACAGAGCCGTTCATCAATCTGGCGTTTCCTTTGCGCACGCACGGGACGTATCCATGGAACTATCTTCGCAGCTGCAGAAGGAAGTCCTCGTGGTGCGGTCGCGGCACCTTCGCTAAAATCTGAACTTGTAATTAATTCATCTGTCGGATGTTTTTCTTAGATCTCCATCGGCGGCGTGAATTATTATTCAACGAAGCAATTTGTTTGATAATGGGACGGACAAGCGGCGTAAAGTTAATATTAACTAATATTAATATTAACCTTATATTAACCTAATATTAACCTTTCTATCGTCCGCAAGCAAACCGCGCCCAGTGCTTATACTCCGGAGACATTTTTTCCGCGACGGATTGTGCTCGTACATAAATGCATACGAAAGTATGCTGATCAATTAGGCATTTTCAAACGTCGTCTCAATGAACAGTTCTCGAGGTAACCTTAGGATTTATTTCCTCGACATTTAGCAGCAAAGGGAATGACTCACACGCCCGTCTAACTTGTGCGGCACTAAAGGCTAGCTAATCAATTAGTCGCCTTTCGACTCGTACAATAGTGCCTTTATTCATGCGCTGGCGGTTATGAATGGTCCCCGTTCACCTTCATATCTGAGTCAAGAAACTCGAGCTGTTGCTCCAAGAGTGATGCATCAGTCGTATCCAGTTCATCGGTTGCACATCAGAATCACAAATGATTATTTAGAACCTTGACTTTTCGAACAAACCGCCGATCGCTGAAGAAGATAATAAATACGGACCTATTAAAATATCCCATAAAAAAATAAACATTTATTGGCAGTTAATACGATAACTACTTAAATATTTTAAATTAGAGTTTTTTAAGTATTTTACGAAGGAAAAAAAAAGTGTTTATGAGTGTAAATTTGACATCAAAGCCTGGGATTTATTAAATGGCTCAACATCGTGGACAGGATAGAATAGGTCTTAAAGTCCGGACCGATTGACTGATTGAATGGGAGGGGAGAGAATATAACCGTCCTGAGTGGCGAAGTCCCAAGCCGTATGGCTGTTTGTGATAGCGAGATCTTAATAATAATAATAATTGTTCACCAGGTGGGCTGTTCTGTGCGGTGCATGGCGAGCTGCAAGCCTCCGCCGTTCCGCGGCCGCCAGCACTCCGCTGGCTTCCGGGGGCGCCAACGGCGGGGCGCAGAGGCACTCCTCCCTGCTGCAGCTGGCCGCGTGGGGCGCGCCGGCAGCCCTGGCCACTGCGGTACTCGTCACGAGGGACGTCGACGCCGATGAGCTCACAGGTAAATATTAAATACACATTCTATTAAATTAGAAATCAAGCATACTGCACGGATACTTTTTTTCTACTAGTATGATTTAGGAAGTCGCTGCCATGGTTTAGACTTCTAACAATCCAGCAAAAACTTGTTTTTTCGGGGTCGTATCTCCTCTACTCATAATTCTGCCAATCACTGTTTAACTAGGAATTAGGAAATACTATTATATATACTTTTCCATATATGGGCACTTTTTGATATAGGCAGGGAAAAGGCTAACCTACTTATTGATAATTCAATATAGAACCATAATATTTATTATCAAATTGTTGTTTTTAATATATTTACATATAGCGTAATATATTTTATAGGCACAATGTTAAATCTTAAGCATTATTCTCATTTTTCTTATTTTACTACCACACTTATTATTTTTTAAATATGTGTTTACTTAAGTTTGTCTTTTATATATATATGTTATATTTATATATCTGTTGTTCGTATATATTCAAATGTAGTTCCTCATACCTACAATATTAAGAACATCGATCTCCCTAGGAAAAGTGTTATTAGAGATCTTGGAATATTCACCTTCATTCTAAACTACTATTTCGTAATCACATTGAGCATATTATTGCCAAAGCGTATGCTATGCTGGGTTTTTTGATACGTATCACACATCATTTCACTAATAGGGAAGCTCTACTTAATTTATATTTTTCTTACGTCCGGAGTCATTTGGAATATGCATCTCGAGTCTGGTCACCGCGCTATAAAGATTACATTGATCGTATCGAGCGGATTCAGAATTTATTTCTTAAAAATTTAAATTTCTGGTATTATTTGAAATTTTCTGACTATGCCTAATGCGCCAAATTTTACGGATTCCAGAGTCTTGAGCTTAGAATATCGAGAGCTGATATGTTACTTTTATAAAAAATTGTCAATGCTCACATCGACTGCTCTGATCTTCTGGGGCTCATAGATTTGAGGGTTCCATCTAGACCCACTCGCCAGTGTGAGACATTCCATCTGTCACGGTTGAGTACGAATTATGCACAGAATTCATATATAGTTGTTGGTTCCATAATTTTAGCTAGAGTGACATTAAAATTAGGAAGAGTAAAATAATTTTCAAGAGTATAGCATTTTTGGTTTGTTTCTGAGAGGCATTAAGGTTAGAAGTGTTTTGCGTGCTCGGCGATTTTCTACTGTCGAAAAACATGGATCAATGAGTTTGCATTAAATTTTGTGTAAAAATTGGAGTATGTATAATAGAATATATATACACATTTGGTAATACATACACCTACCAATAAGCATAATTCGAAACGCTTCTGTCCTTATATAACAGTATAGTAGTTTTCCCAAAAATTTATCATATTGATATCTTTTATCCCATAAAATCTCGAACAAACAATAATGGGAAGTTCATTTAGATAGTTTACGACATACAGCTTTAAAGATTTTTTTAAACCAACCGAAAACAAAGATGTCTGTAACTACACAAAACGAAAGTGCATGCCGCCCCGCTGGCCATAAATTACAGACCGTAAGCGGTGGCGGCTGTTTCGCCGCGCCATCGACGCGACGCCATATTTGAATCTGCCGCGCAATTGTTCCCGCCGAGTAGAGATACAATCGCAGCGCGATGCGTTCCGAAGGATGCATGCGAATGCTATAAAGTGCGTCGACACTTTTTAGGCTATTGTAAAAGTTTTTACTGGCATCTAGTAACTTATTGCCTTTTTTTAAATACAAAATGTGCGTTTCGATCATGGTATAAGCTAATTAATGTTAAGGTTTAAGGTTTAAAGAAAATGGATTCCTTTGATTGCCTTTATCAGTTTTATGTTGAAAACCAATTCTGAAAACTGAACAAAAGGCGTTGGACTCCGATTATAAATTCAGATTTTTTTTTTACATGAAGTTTCACTTATGTTACATATAAATTATAAATATAAAAGGATTGTTTCAGTACACATTATGTACTTATAAAAAATATGAGATAGTAGTATTTTACTGTCGAATTATCATGTGTTGTGATAAATTTATAAATAATAATACAGCGTAACCGCGATTTTTTCTAAACTCGTATAATTACATTTTGAATTGGAAGAGAAACCTCAATCGCAATAATTCCCAGAAAACTTGTATAGGTCTGCCTTTGCACAGAGGCATTTTTTTAATTTAATTAATTTACTAAACTGATAAATGCGCTAAAGCCAAATTCTTAGCTAAGACTTTTAACTAACGTTCCAATTATTGTTATTCGGGTACATTAAAATGAACATAATACATGCTTCTAGCTGCTTTCATTTACTCACAAACAAGTTTTAAAAGCTCTTGACTAAATGCGCGAGTGAATGCGATTGGCATGTTGAAATGTGACATGATATAATTAACAGCAGAGCAAGATGTCGTCGCAAAAAGCCAAGTCGTCCGGTCGACACGCGCGCCGCTGATTTATTGCGGCGCGGTCGCGAATCACAATTATAACTGTCAACGAAGCCGCCAAGGGTGCCCCGCCCCTCCTCTGATATCCGTTTAACCTTAAAAAAAGACAATAATAATAGACAATAAAGTATTGCACTTTAATATTTTTATTTCAATGAAAATAACAATTTGGAATAGATCTAAGGACCTAAGGAAACAAAATGTACCTGAACCATGTGTGATTTTATTATTATTTTTAATCGAAAAGTGGGGTTAAGGCCCCAGTCTTCGAGTGCAAAATTACAGATTTGACTCTTTGGTTGTCAGCAGGGCTAGGTATTTTTTTTACCTAATTATGTACTCCTTGTAAGTTATTATAAGTTACGTAAGTGCCACAGAGATAAAACTTTTGGATTGAAGGTCCCGCAGCCCTTTCAACTTTCAGGGCGTCAGTGTAGTTATGCCACCTTCTGATTACCCTTGTATGCCACTGATACATGTAGGGTGAATCTGGTTGGGGAATGACTTCCGCTATCACCTGATTTCGGTTGGGACACGTTTATTTAACATGGACTATTTCTTAATAATTTTTAGTTTTTCACCTTTTTTTTAAGTCACAAATGTCATCGATATCCAGTCATTTCTCCATACACACGCTCTAGTATTTTTATTGAATTAATAAGTTAAATTTCTATTTTGCTTAAAAGTTAAGAGCCACAAAAAGTCTGTATTATTTTAAATATTTTATCAAAAGTTTACACGTAAATATCTTATTGTCTGAATAAAAGATTCGAGAAAATAAAACTGCAGAAGCATAGTTTATTTTATAAAGATGCAAATTCAAGTAAGTTCTTAGACATAAATTGATTTTGTTTTTCATAATTCACATATAAACATATGTCTCCATTTAACAGAAACCAAAACAAATACGGTGCCTTATTTAAATTGTCAAATCATCCCTTCGAAAGCTAAAAATATATATTTTTGCTGCACTCTGTATGAAGCGTTTGAACAGCTCGCCAACAATGTTACTGTCGCGTTACTCGTAACATCGATTGCCGTTTCATAAAATATCGAGTTCCGTGAATGTTGCCCTAATTAATATAGTTATCTTGTGTTTCTTCAATTTTAATTAATTATTAAACTTGGTGATATTAGTATTCAATAATATAAACAGGTGTTATTATTATATAGACACTAACAAGTCGTATTATTTTGTATTTTACACCTGAATGTCAAGCATCGATAGATCAAAAAAAAATTGTATCATTTTTTCATTTTTTGGTTTGAAGTCGGTTTCATTTTTTTTACAATTTCATATTTTTGGTATTTATACACATACTGGTGTATTAATATGGTATACTAATACTTTTAAAAAAATGTTTTGAATGCATTACCTTGTAGGTAATGCGTCGTATTCAAGTTGGTTAAACGCATAAGCAAAATATAAGATTTTGAACGGGCAACGGTTTAGATTTTTGCTACTCTTTCTAATGAAACTAAAACGGGTCCACACCTGAGAAATTCTCATCAATTGAGATCGTGATTGACCCAAGGGTCTCGGGTTCGAATTCGCACACGATCATACCATTTTTAACTCTTCATTACCATCATCTCCTCTGACTCTAACACAGGTACATTCGGCCTAGTTGAGGAGGGCCCCAAAATAATGATATATGACCTAAGTCTTAGGAGTTCTTTTGAGGAATCTCAAAATGTATTTATTAGGTATGTTTAGAATACGATTCGGGCGTGTTATTACGATCAAGTCACGGGGTTGAAAATCCGCACCATTTAATTAGTAAAAATTAAGATGATATTTATATTTATTATACACGCATGAGAATAATATTTATTAATTTAATTTATTCATAAAAATTAAAATAAAATCCACGTTATTAAGTATATAATTACTTTACAAATATTATAATAACAAAAAGAAATATAATATTAACACACTAGGAAATTTCTTTTCTGTAAGCCGCACTAATTTACAAAGATTTAAGAATTACATAAGGTTAAAAACAATTTAGTACAAATATTTTATGTATGTTATATAACCTGTGACCCTCCCCAGCACCCAGATTCATCAGTCATTTCAAATATATTCATATAATGATTACGCAGCTAACCTCAAATGATAATGTTTTTCAAATATGTTGTCCAACTTTCATATGAACATTTAATTGTAAGAGGTACGGCTTTTATTAAATATCCCATTAAGGTTATTTTAAGGATAATTTAGCGATTATATTCCAAGAGAATAAGGGTTTATTTATGCGTGAAATTCGTAAGGCAAGTTATGATAATATTTAGTGTAAAATGTATAAATAAATATTATATTCATTAAAATATTAAACATTCGTAAGTTTATTTTGTTGTTTTTAAATTATTGATTATATCGCTAATAATATGTAGGTTTATATGCACGCACTAAACACACACACAGTTTTATTTAAGTTTAATTTTAATTTGTTGTAAATCATTTTCATGTTTGGTATATTTTTTTGGCCATGTAAATATAGTGTTAGAGAATTGTTTTCCTGTATCGCTGTTATGTACTTTCAAAATAAATAAATAAATAAATAGGTTAAAAAACGAGGGAGAAATTGCGCTTGCGTATTTGCTCAAATTGGACCGCGTCAGGCCAGGCAAAACGAACTTCAAAGGCCGCTTCGCTTCCATAATAATTGAATGCGACGCGCGCTTCCTTCGCCTTCCAAATTCGAAAATTCGAACCGGATTGTTGATTTTGCATTTTTTTTTTTTTTTCGTCGGCTGCAGAAAAAGCTCCGAACGGCCAGGCGCGGATGCTTCTTTTGCCTGCATTTCCTTTCTTTTCTTCCCTCTTCCATAGTGATTGACCATAATGCATAATTTCGGCGCATTATGTCAGCTGTGAAATTTGACGGTTTAACATTCAAAAGGTGCTACCAGGCTTGGGAATAATTTTCTTTTGAATGCTCGCACAAAGCAACGCTGTCTATATCCGATTATTAATTTCTCGCGAATTTTAGGGGCTAGGTTTCGCCTATAACAAATGATAATAATTATATCTTCATTATTTAAAAAAAATACTATTTAATAATTAAAGAGAACAGAAAAAATAAACGACATTATCAATTTTAATATCTCATAAGCATGCATCCCCAAACTGGTTATGACGTGTTTTACTATTGAAACAGCGATTGCGTTTTCGAATCCATACATACCATTTTTAACGCATTATCACTATAATATCTCCCTTGACTTACAAGCAAATTTAGCATAATCAAGCAAGGTGCAAAATAATTATTTGTGACTATGACCATTTTAAAGTTCTACCAGTATGTCAACTTTGCTATTATAGAATTGCAATCAACCACTTCTCAGATGAAACATGGAAAAATCTTGTCACTAATAAGTACAGGACAAATGTCAAAAGAAAAGTATATTGTCGAAAGATGTGTAAATAATACCCAGCTAATTTAATAATATACCTCTTGAAATTAGACAACTTAAAAGGAAATCGGTAATAAAAATTAAATTAAAAGAATTTATGGAAAAAAATTAAGTTTATTTTGTTTGTAATTACATAAGTTACGTCAACTTAATTATTAAGTACTTTGTTATATATTTTATGCATTTTTAAATAAATTGTTTTTAGTTAAGATTAAGAAACTGGCAGATAAGACAATGTCTTAGCTGGATCTATACATTGTAATTGTATATATGTGACTAATAAAATTTGCTTCTGGCAACATTGAAATTGAAAATTGATCGTCATAGCCTCTAAAAAACAAAAAATACACTTCCTCTTTCACACACCTCTAAGTCTTTAACACTCTTCGCATAATTGTTTGTAATTAAATAAATACATTCAAACGCACTTAATAAACAATAAAGTAAAGTAATTTAATACACGCAGTATCTTCAATAGAAAATATATAAAATAAAAGTGATTTTACTAGGTATTTAATTTTTACAAAAATGTAATTCTGCTCGTTTTTTTTTTTCCTTTTTGCGGTCTGTCATTTCAAATGTTTTCGCGTTCCTAAAGTTGTCTCCCTGCTTGGCATCACAACGGCCCGCGGAACGGACTTTTTTCAAAGCGGTTCTTTTTTTAAAGCGGTTCTTTTTTCAAAGCGGTTCTTTTTTCAAACGCTTTTTCCGAAGGTTTTAGCTGTCAGCGAGTTGTTGCTGCTTTACCTCCATTTTTATTGTGAACAGCCAACCGCTTTCAAATTGGAAAGGCGGACAATGCGACTGCGTTATACATTGGCACTCGTATACAGGCTGTCCCAAGGTCAATCCCACAAACTCTAGGGGGTGTTTAAGTTCCCTATTAAGAGTAAGAAATTATGTAACAAAATGCGAAAAATGTTATCACCAAATTTATTATTTTTGTAATAAAATTGGTGTAAATCGATCTTATCAATATTATCTGTCGACCAATAGCATCCCTCTTACAACCCCAGAGAAGGGGAAAGGAGTTACCCCTTAGACCGACCTCTGTTCGACCATTGGCACCTGACAGCGATCATTTAGCTCCGCCCTAATAGGGCGTTTCGAACTTCGCGGCAGGTCATTAACCTCGATCTTGACTGACCGCGGCCTAGTGACCCAGTGACGTAGTTATCCGAGGGAGGAGCCATTGAAAAATATCTATTTTACATGATTAAGAATAGAAACTTCAACATTTTTTTTCTCGAATACCATAATGAATTTTGATATAGTTGCTTAACAAATAACATTAGGAATCGTAGGACCTATTAGCTGTTTTTTTTTTATTGGGATTGACCTTAGGACACCCTGTATATGTATTATTTTGATTGTTTTTGCACAGTGTAGAATTTCTGATGGCATGAAAAGATAAGGAATAACGCTACGCTTCTATTAAGAAAGTTATCTTAGAAAACCTTACTTTGTTTGCTAGTACAAAGCCCTTCTTGTTAGAGCATGAATTTCTTTATTAAATATTAATAGATTCAAACTACAATGCTTTCATTGTTCATCTTATAAGCATATAAAAGGTGAATTTATCACATAGGTATTGTTTAAAATACAATTGAATTGTCAGGACAGGGAGCTCTACACGCGTGTTCTAGGAAGAAAAGAAGGGAAACAAATCCTTCTTTCTAAATAATTCTTTAAGTTTAGCAGGATGGCAGGTTTTTCTGGATACTAAAAAGGTGACTAACTGGATAGTGTTTTTTACGGAAGTCATGAAATCGCATTTCTAATGGGCCTTCTACGCCTTCTATATTTTATTTGTTTAAAAATTCTTCCCTTAATTGTACCTACTTAAAGTATTGCGGCCTTATGCGCAGTCGCGACCATTAACCATACGATAATGCACAGGCTGTCGCATTAGCTTCGAACTTACGCGACTATGCACAATGGCGTTGTTTTCAAAAACAAAATTTCTCACAGCTTAAAACCAAGGTCATACTTTTACAAAGTTCTTATTGTTGGCAACTTTTTGAACTACGGAATACAGTGAGCGGTACGGGGCAAAAAGAAGAAAAAGGGAGGATGACAGAAGGAGCGAGGCGGTGTGACGTTTGGGAAGAAGCAAGAGTGACGCGTATTAAACATTGTTGTGGTGGATATATCTTGAAAGTATAAAATAAATGTAGTGTGTACATACACGAGTATCATTACTAACATTATCGGTAATACCCTGATCCTGCTCCAGTTAAATAAGGGGGGGGGGGTGAAAAATCTAGTACTTTCTCGTGGGATACTGTCATAAAAATAGTCTACCATAGACGAATCCGTAGACAATTTAAATTACTGCCGTTCACCATTAGATAAAAACGTTATATACGATGTGTGTTCAAAAAGTAAGGTGACTTTTTATTTTTATCAAAAAATATTGATTTATTCATCAATATTTATTTTGTCCCCTTCAAAGTAACTCCCCTCAGATACAATACACTTATGCCAACAGTTTTTCCAATCCTCAAAGCACTTCTCATAAGCACTTTTCGGTATAGCCTTGAGCTCTTCCAGCGATGCAGTCTTTATCTCTTCAATTGTTGCAGATCTCCGTCCTTTCAAGGTCTCTTTAGTTTTGGGAACAAAAAAAAGTCACATGGGGCCAAATCCGGTGAATATGGTGGCTGAGGCATGATTGTGGTGTTGTTTTTGGCCAAAAAATCGATGCTCATGCGACGGTTCTTTTGGTCAAAATTTAGCAATTTCGGAACAAACTTCGCTGACACACGTCTCATGCCCAAAACGATAGAAAAAAATCATGGTACGAGCCAAGCGTTATACCAACATCCTCAGCAACTTCTCTGATAGTGATTAGACGATTTTCCAAAACAATTTTCTTCACTGCTTGAACGTTTTCATCAGTTGTTGACGTGCTTGGGCGTCCAGAGCGAGACTCGTCATTGGCATCTTCCCGGCCATCTTGGAAGAGTTTGTATCACTTGTAAACATTTTTTTTACTCAGAATAGTTTCACCGTATGGCACTGTCAACATTTCAAGTGTTACGGAGCACTTAATTGTATTTTTTTTACACAAAATTTGATGCAAATCCTTTGATCCATATTTTTCGATAGCAAAAAATCGCAGAGCACGCAAAACACTTATAACCTTTACGCCTCTCACAACCAAACAAAAAATGCCATTCACTTGAAATTTGGTACAGATGTTCGGGAAGAGTGTACCAACATAACAAAACAAAAAAAATCGATAATCGAAAAGACATTGCCCGCGAAATTTGAAAAGTCACCTTACTTTATGAGCACTCACTCGTTTTTCGAGTATGTCACGTTCCACCTCTATTTACACGAATAGCCAGCTACATTAATAATACAATATTTATGCTACTAATGACAATAAAATATTTTAAATACTTTGATCTTGAACTGGGTTCACAGGCCCTCAATGCCCTCATCAATGCTCTCTCATCATTTCACAAAACTTGCACATTCTGGCAGATAGGCGCAGTTTTCTAGATATGCCATTTTTAGATAAAATACTCTCCAATAACATAGGTTGCTCAGCTTACAGTCGATTCCTTTACGAATTACAAGCAGACCCCACAAGATCTGACGACGCCTTCGTTCTGAATAAAATGCGCACAAATTCAGGATCAACTTCCTCTATTTACCGAATTTGTTGTTTATTTAATTCTAACTTCTCCC
Source organism: Neomicropteryx cornuta (assembly GCA_020383195.1). Lineage (NCBI taxonomy): Eukaryota > Metazoa > Arthropoda > Insecta > Lepidoptera > Micropterigidae > Neomicropteryx > Neomicropteryx cornuta. The sequence goes on from JAHKQU010000030.1 coordinate 3,272,196, forward strand.
AAATCGATCTATTTTCAATACCTCAACAAAAGTTTCGCATCGCTGTCTTAAAATACTATACCAATGCACAAAACCTCCGACCAAATTCCTAGTTTATTTCTATATTATTTTATTTTTTTTTTGCTTTGTTCGTATATATAAATAATCAAATCTTAAATTGGTGGCATCGTGTTCTTTTTTTTGTATTTTTTTTAAAACTTAAAATTGTTTAAATTTAACACTTACTTAAATTAGTTTATTATATTTTGATATTATTCTTTTTTATCTTTATTAGTCAATTGGGCTACCCTAGTGTAAGGATTGTTTCACTTTATATTGTCTTTACGTCCTTTACATTTTTGTTGGGTAAACAGAATAAATAAATAAATAAACTAAAATTTTAAAAAATCTTGTTATACCTAATCGTATTTTGTAATTATTATCTAAATTATTCCAAATAACTTATTCTAAAACAGTGTCAGCGCTCGTTGGATGGATCATTCGAGGTAATTTTAATTTGCTTCATTATTTTATAGTTTGACACTCCTAAATCCCACCAAACGATTGGTGTTGTTCAACCCGTTCAACTTATTTCACCAAATAGTTGAATTATCCTCGCAAAATCAGCACAGAATATAGTTATTGGTCACTTTGTTCCTATCTTCATGATGGTCGAAAAAAAGCCTTTGTATATGTAGGTTGAGTCACTTCGTGGTTCAAGGGTTCCGCTCCGCCTTATCAGATGTTTCGGTAGTGCAAGATAAACGCGATCAAAGCGGCCGTCGGCGGCGCAATGAAAACATTTCGGGAACACAGGCGACGCCATTTTGATCCTGCTGTTTGCGCGGGATTAGCGCGGCACGCGGCGCACTTCAGACGGATGCCGCGGTTCTTGCCAGGCTCACCTTAGGATGTTTGCCTTTATTATTTAATCTTTATTTTATTAACACTTACTTTGTACTGAAATTGTTCTTTGAAATTGTTGTGCCGCTCTCTAGCGAGCGATTAGCTATGATTTAGTCTAAATTTTGGAAGGCAAACATCTAGAAATAGTGAAAAATCAATGATTTGAAGATATTTTAGCCATCGTGGAAAATCAGCAGAGAAAATAAGATATTTAGTTACAGATAAATGTGCTTAAATTAAATTAATTATAGCAATGGTTTATGTTCGATAGATTTATAATATTGTGTATGTGATACACTATGGACGAGGGAAATAGATCTTTTAAGTTTAAGATATAAAAAAATCCAGCGTAACATATGCGACATAAGAATATGGTCTGTCCTTTCAATATTGCTTTTGGGTCAAATATTGTATATTGGGTCCAGTATCATATCCAACATGTGTCTCACATTATTAATGAATGCCGCCTCAGTAAGTCTCCAAGAGTTGCCACCAGCTCACACCGACTGCTCTAGATCGGTTACGGAAGTTGGAGTTACTGCTTTTGCGTTTTATTATTTCGTTTTTTTCCTTTCTCTCGTCTATCCCATTTGTGGGAGAAATGTAAAGGTGCCTTGTTGAAATAATAATAAAGTATATATACAAGGTACTAATAGCTCGTATTGTTCATTGTTACAGGAACTTGCACTGTGGGCAACCAGTCTTCGCGCTCCCTCCTCGCCCTGGTGATCATCCCCCACTCCGTCTACATCATCATCGGCTTCTGTTTCCTGATCTCTGGATTCCGGCAGCTGCTTCGCTCACCGCGTCGCCCGATGCAGCATTTGACGCTCGCGCCGTTGACGCGTAAAGATCAAATGCCTGACATTTATCTGATGCGCCTCGGCATATTTGCCGTCTTATACAGCGTTCCGGTTCTGTGCGTTCTCGCCGGCTACATATATGAATACTATAACAAGGAGGAGTGGTTGGCGGCTCCGCAGCCCTCGCCAGTTCCCATTCCTCCGGCGAAGCCAGCCGTTTGGGTCTTTCTCCTGAGGATATTCATGTCGCAGATTATGGGAGTGATGACAGCCGTCTGGATCATGTCTCCGAAGTCCCTGCAAGTGTGGAAGAGGCTTTTCCAGCGCCTGGGGCCCCAGGCCTATAAACCAGCGCCGGTGAAGTGCGTGGCTGCGCCAATGCCGATACATTACTACGCGCCGGCGCCCAATTCGAGGACCCTTCCAAAGCGAACTCACTCACATATCAAGTATTCCACGTATAGCCACGGAAGTTACCGGACCCCGAGGTCGCACCACACCCATTCTCTGGGTCTCTCCGGAGGGGAGACTATATTATAAACGGATTAATAGTTAGATTAAAAGACTGAGAACTGATTTAATTAGACTAAGCCAATATGCAATGACGCGCACAGGTTAAGATGTATTGTGATATGTGTGCCTTCGTTTATTATTCGATAAGTATTTAACCGTGAAAGTCAACGATTTTTTTTAAACATATAGATTTTAACTGAGGGTGAAAAACGCACCACACCCCGGTAATTCCCGCCATGTTGGATTGAGACTTATCGCGATGACTTATCCAGAGAAAAGATCTTGTTCGTTCGTACTGATTCTTAGAAAAATACTTGAACCTAACGTCAGCACGACTTCTCGTATATGACGAGCCCCTCTATTCAGTCTAAATAGAGGTGATAATATTAATAGTCGAACTGTCGCAGGATATTTTACTGTATAATTTCATCAAAGGTCGAGTATTACATATTTTTTATAACATTTAGTTTTGATAAATGGCTCTAAAACAATGATATACGAATGCATATGTAATTTATATTGTGTGAGTTTTATAAATTTGTAAATAAATATATAAAATAGTAATAATTGTAAATATAACTAATTGTGTGTTATATGTTTAATTTTAAATTTGTTAAGGTACTTACAGTACTAGTAAAAGTACAATCGCATTTATACATTTTAATTTATTAGGTTGGTATAATTTCGGCGACGGGACCTATTAAAAATTCCAACTGATTTTTGTACAAATTGTTACGTGATCGTAAGTCGAAAAAATTGTAGGTTTGTAATTATATAATATATATAAGAAGGTATATGTTTTTGCGTAACTACATTGAAACAAACAGCACAATAGTTCCTAACGAAATTACTACAGAGTAGGTACTATTACTATAAAATATTACATCACTTAATATATTGTCATTGCACATATGCCCTCATATGGCAGCCATATCAGCTTCTAAGGTCCGGTTTTTGCAAAATGCAACACGTATCTACAATAAATTAGGTAAATTGTAACATGTAGCCAATAACGGGCAATGCTATTGTCATTTTTGTATCTGTCCAAACACTATCTGTCCTTTTAGAGAATGTACAACTAAACCGATCTCACGAAAAATAAGGAAAAGAAAAATTATAAAACAATATTTTTTCGAAATAAATCGCATATTTAATATTTTTTCGAAATAAAACGCGGCGACCTCGCGCCTTCGTTCAATAGCGTTCTCAAAAATTAAAAAAATTTCGATTGTTTTGAATTCGTTTTTCTCGTAATTGGGAAACATTTTTCCAATATCTTTATCTATTTAATGTTTGATTATTGATAAAGATGAACCTCCCGAAAGGATAGTAGTGATTTTAATACATCCTGTAAATCTTAAACGACAAAGTTAAAGCGATTGTTGCTACCGCGAGGACTTAATGTATAAAGATCGCGTTCTTTTAGTACGTACGGTGTTCAAATTAACATTAAATATTTAATTAATAACGCCAATAAGGTTAATTTTGACTCATTAAAGTGCCTCATTAAAAGAAATAGTAGCTTATTTAAGTTATAACGGCTTTATACATAGTCGCGTTAGTTCGATGCCAAAATAACAGATCGTTTATTTTTTTACGGTCAGTGGTCACATGTATGCGCTGTCACGCGACTAAGCATTAGGCTGTAAATATATTGAATTCATATTTGTGGCAAATAATTAAATGCATTTATTAGTTTTTATGTATTATTGTGGGAATGAGTTTGTAATGATTAAGCAACAAATATTAATTAAAGCTTATTTTATAGTATCATATTAATATAAACATCAGTGTCATGGTATAATTACTAGGTCGCCGCAGTCGCTCGCATTTTGCTTCGCTGCAGCACATATTAGAGCGAAGCGATTTACTAAAATTTTCTAAATAAAATTTAGTCTGTGACAATAACTTTTTAACGACGGGATAGATTTAAAAAGCGCGTGACTTTTTTATAATGGATATTCCCATAGACAATTTTCTTTTGACCCCAAAAATTTTATTTTTGACAATATTTAAAATCAAGCTCCGTCACGACCTTCACTTTTTCATGTAGATTCTCTCAAAATCAAAAATTTTTCAAATCGGTCAAGGAATGACCAAGTTAGCCCGTGACAAAGTTCTAATTGGAGTCTCCTTATGAGAGCTTCGCTCGCTACGCTCGCTTCGCTCTAATAATTAACAAAGCTTAAAAAAAAGGCGTTCATTTTGACAATTACTTGTGTGACAATTCTTAAGTGAATGGTACATGTATTACATACATGTTTCAATTTTAATTTATACTTGAGAATACTGAAAAAATAAATCATGAAAAATAATCCAAGCTTTAATGATTGCATCTGAATAGTTAGTTTAAGTTATAATACCTGCCTACTTATTAATACTATTTACCTTCTAATTATAGCAGTTGATGTACAAATTGTAATTACTTATTATTTATAAATATTCAATTTTATTTTATGTTTGTCCATTTGACTAAATATGAATGAATGTTGCCAGTGTAAAAAAACTAATTTATAAGTTGTAAAAATAAACAAATACTCTATAATCTAATAGCTGGTGCATAATTTTAAAGATTGTGGTAAAGTCTATTTCATATTATATTTTTTTTATTTTTATTACGAAATTAATAAAGTGCCATATTTTTTATAAGCTTAATGTGAGACTTGTCGTGTCCAATGGCCAAATATCGTATTTACTCATTATAGCATACATATGATTCTAGAAACCATTGTGTGCAATGTTTATCCATTTTTATTTTTATATTTTGTATCTGTTTGTAAATAACTGTCTATAGAATTCGTCTACGTAAAGTATATGTAAAGTCATTACTGTCCATTTAGGTGGTTGATCTTAACTAAAGTACAGCAGAATTTAACCCCTTAAAGCAGGAATTTCCAAAGTGGTCGATATCGACCCCTTGGGATGTGTCTGTTTTCCAGGGGTCGTCATAAACAAAAACTGATTTTGGAGGTCTAAACATCGACCCCTATTAATTAACAAAAGTTCTTATTTGAAAATCAACTCACCAATATTGAACCATATGCTAGATTGGTAGAAAGTTACCAGGTTCACAATGATTTTTTTATTTTTTCATCTTTACTTTGCGATTTTAATTTTTTTTTCAAAAAATAATTACCTACGAAGTATTTAAGTTATTTGTATTAATAATTATTCATTACACTTGATATTTACTGAATTTTATGTCTATTTATTTTGTTAAATTTTGATGAGAAAATGATGTCAAGTTTAGTCACTTATCCAACCGCAAAGTTTTTAAATTGGTAATTTGTACCAATAGGAAAAAATACTAGAGATAGGATTTTTAAAGTAATTTGGGTTTGAGGTATCGGTTCATTTTGGAAAAGGGGTCTCTTGCCTAAAATAGTTTAGACTCCCTGCCCTAAACGGACAATAGTGATTTTAAATACAACCTCATTACATTTGTAATATTTACAACCATTGATAAAAATTATCTAAATCCCATTGCTAATAAAATTATTAAATATACCTACTAATATACTTTCCACAAGTTGATTTTTCTTTTGTTTAAATATTGTATTGTAATATTGTTCTCGTAACTATATTCTACTTAGTAACAAATTAAACTTTCCAGCGATGGTTTAATTATATGATATAAATAAATTATAAATATGATTTGTTGTTTTATTCCACTTATACCTAGGTATACTATTCAGACGCACTTGCACCAACTTACGGCTACTTATAACAGTTACAGTAAATCTCAATAGAGTGAACCTATCAATATTATAATAACTACATCTAGAATATTTTTTTATTCGCGTTTCAAAAAGTTTGTACTCTAATTCAGTAGTTGGTGCACATAGCAAAAGAAAATGTGCATCAATGAAGTCGCGTTACTGTAGCTGGCTCATAGCGGTGACGAAATAGCCATAGCTACAGAGTCGCGTTTAACGAAGTTGCGTTTATTTATTTATTTTAGGTAACAACTGCTAACACAAAAAATAAAGTTACAATAAAAACAATCAAAACATAAAGCCAATGAGAGTTTCCTTCAAACTTAATAAAATACATTCAGGAACGAGGTTGGGATTAGGAAGTAGGAGGGGTTGGGGAATTTACATAATTACCAGAATATGAAATAAAGCATAACTCTTTACAAATAAAAAGATTTTACATATACATATACTACTCTAGGGTTAGAGCTAGAGTAGACACTCTTGAATTTTGTGAAGGCAGTGTTGAATATATCGATGTTGCTCAACATGCTGTTATAAAGCTTACATGCACGATGCAAGCAAGCCGAAAAGCCAGATTTGCCTAGGTTTTTAACGAAAAAAATACGCAAATTTAATATATTTTCGGTTAATATAATATTTTATTGTTTATATAATAATAAATAAGTATGTAGATGCTCTTGAAAAACAACCATAGCCGTTTAGATCACATAACAGTCTGGTCGAGTTATAAAAATGTTTAGTACTAGAGAATGAAAGTTGACATTTCGATAGGGCGCTCATCATCAGAGCGCGACCATATTCCAAATTTAAAATTATTACAGCACGGGACGTATTATTTATTACTGGCCAGTTAAAATTAATAATACAAGTAATCTGTGTGCTCAAATAGAAATATGTAAAAGATTGATCCTCATTATATAAATATAATGAGGATTAATTTATAATAAATTATAAATTGAAATTTAAAAAAAATACAAAAAAGGATCATAAATTACACGAATTTAGGTTTTGATTATTTATATATAGAGAAATAATAAAAAAAACTGCCTTAATATAGAACTAAACTAGATGTTTTGTCAGTGGTTTTTTGCTTTGGTAGGTATCTAAAGAATTTTAAGACTTTGTTGCGTAAAATCAAAAAAAACTATTGAAAAAACCCAATTTGGGAGAAGTTAGTATTAAATAAATCACAAATAAGGTGGGGGTGGGGGGCGGCAGTGGTTGTTTCATTACTAACTGAGCCTCACAATTTAAAAAAATACCAAAATGGTGTTAACATTTATGATGAATTGAAAGAAAGTCCTGTAATATCAGATCAGGGGAAAAATGCCGTTAATGACGCCTGTAATATTTCTGTAATAATAAATTCTGGGTAAATAATTAAATACTTCTAAACAATGTATAGAAGCAGTTGATATTATGTGGTAGCTGCTCTACAGATGCGAGTCATTCTTGTTTTGTAATAATATGTAATAATCTTGTGTTTGTATATGGCAGTCATCACTTTAAATATAGGGGAGTTTAAAAGTGTCAAAAAAAAAAGAAGAAGAAAGAATTCATTGTTGTTCATTTCTTTCTTAGATGTCCTCTCTCAGCGCTGCGCGGTGATAAGATTTTCAATTTTAGCAGACAATTTACACTATGAATTGTATCACTTATACGTATAGAAGTAGCAATACGGTTTTTGGTTGTTTCCGTAATGTTTTACACAACAGGTATTCCGTGTATCTTTTTTCAATTTTAGGTTATCATTGGATTTTTCTTATTTTTGCTTTTAAAATTAACAGACCTGCTGTAATTACGAGTCATGCAGTGGAGTATAGTAAATCAGCGGAGGAGAGATTGGGACTATCGAAGCCAAAGAAGCCTTCTTCACCATTTTTTAGATTCGCATCGCAATTAAGGCCAGCTTTAAACGATAAACATCCTGGTACTGATGCCATTACTATGATGAAATTAATAGGACAGCATTGGCAGAAAGTTGAAACCCAGGTATTCTGATCTTTTGAGTTGATTTTTTTTTTAAGAGTAGTGATTTCCTACTGAATAGACATTTGTGCGAATCGTATGCTTTTATGACACTTGCAGTAAATGTTTGCGGGATTCTGTCCCCCAGATCTCACATATCAAGAAAAATGCTTTTAAAGTATTATTTTATACGTTTGAGGTAGGCATGCTGAATCCCTCCATAGGGTTAAAATTGAGATAAAAGAGAAACTAGTCAGACGAGTGAAGATTTTGGGTTTTTGTAAATCCTTCAGCTGTTTTCCAGTCTTTAGTCAAGAAGATAAGATGTGCAAGGCCTACAAATGACTTCTAATACGTTATGGTTTTTAAGTGTGGAATGCATATACTTAAAATTTTAAATTAATTACCCACACCGGAAGGTGGGGGTAGATTTCACCGGATCAAAGTAGGGGATAGGCGAACTCCAATTGTAAGAACTTGTATCAAACATTGTGTGAGCTGACGAGCGATCCACTCCCCGAGCGGCAATTTTAATTTTTATATCATATAGCGTCACGTGCAAAAGAGGAGTTAATGATCACTACTAAATATCCGGTGTTGACATCAAGGTTCCATTCAACCAAAATTCAAATTATGAAATCTGACTCTCTGTTTTATGGCTAGCCGTGTTATGCATTGAGAATAAAGCCTTATTAACTTTAAAACGAGTTATAAAAAAATATATAATTAATTTAGGCTATTACTAATACAGGAATTAACTGAGCAACATGAATGACATTTATTAGATATGGATACATTATTATCATAATAAATATATATTACTGGTTATAATAAAAAACATCGTAAACACTTTCAGGTTAAACAAAAGTTAATCGATGAATATGAAAAAGACAAGGAGCAATACCTAACCTCTAAAACCAAATTTGAATTGTCGCTTTCTGATGAGCAGAAGGACCAAATCAAGGCATTGAAAGAAGATCTAAACATCGCCAAAGAAAAAAGAAAACTACGAGCCGTGAGTGTTATATATACTGTTTATAATTCTTATTCCATTATTTTTGACAAGTTTAACACTTTATATTTATTTTTTTATGATTGCTACATGCCAAAATAACAAAGTAGTCCATTCTCAAGAGGTCGAACAACCTAATAATAGTTAGCCACTCCGTGGATTGGTCTGAGGATACCAAGAGTCTATTAGAATTCCGCCTCGAATCCCAAAAGCGATTCCTCGCAAATGCTGCAAATGACCTCACTGGCCTGCGCTTTCGACAAAAACCAAAATCTGACAAGCATTCGAAAGCTTCTAATAAAGTAGACTATGACCAAAAAAAACAAAGAAACCACCCATTGCTTTTGTATGCCTGATCAGAAAACAAATAAATAAAGCTAATACCTGCCAATTCTGCCCACCACCCTAAAGTTCTAGGGTTGATGAGAAAACTTTTAATCACATACTTCAATAACAGCTTGGGCAGTGTCATTCCACTTCTGGATATGGAAAGTTGAAGACTGGTCAGTAGGGTGAATGTTGCCACCATGAAGAATTCCTATACCCATTTAGGTCATATATCTTCAAACTGTTTTCGAGTCTCCCCCGTGTCCTACGGAAACTCAATTGTAATAGCTTCAGGATAATGCATTTACCTATATACTTAGAAGGTAAAAAAAAAACTCAAAAAAACCAAAAATTAATATACATATGTTTTTTTATGTTGCCATTTCACATCCTTCAATTAGGCAAATGATTTTGTAACATTAAATAACCTGTATATTAACTTCATTTATATAGTATTAATTTATGGCATTTATTGTTATGCATAGAAGCAAATTTTAAGTATGAATATGGATAAATTAATAAATAAATAATTAAAAGAAGTGAAATAAAACAGGCAGTAATTTACCAATGTTTAGCTATTAACGGAGATTAGGTTAGCCATTAACGGTGATAGCGCACCATTTAAGTAAAGCTTTACATTTCCTACCCCATCGTCGCATTTTTATTATTCTCTACCAAGGGTATTTCTTCATAATATTCAAGATACAAATTTAGAAAACCGGGTTTTAAGTTTCTTTTAGTAAAAGTTGTATTTAATTTCGCGAATAATTGCACCGTTTTGTAGCAAATATATTTTTACCTAATTTCATGTGTTTTTTTATTTATCAACAGGAATACAAGAAGCTCGGACGTCCCAAAAGGGCAATGTCCTCATATTTGCTCTTCGCTATGAACGAGAAAAGTCAAATTAAAAGCATGGGCGTCGCTGATTTTCAATTAAAAATGACTAACAAGTGGAAGGCGCTGACACCAGCGCAGAAAGCTGTTTGGGAAGAAAAGGCAGAGGCACTCAGAGCAGATTACAAGTATGTCAAATTCATTTTGTTTAAAATATCTGTTTATTTTAAGATACGGTGTTGCTAAGAGTAGTAGTATTCGAAAAGCTTAGAGTATAAGGCAAAGTTAACATATCTACCGTTTTGTCAGATTTGGCGAGTGAGTTCTTTAAATTTTCTTTAGAACTTAGTCCGTTCTCAAGCCTTTTTGGTGCCAAAATTTTTTGGAGGAAATCCTATCTTAACGGGTTAATATGAATAATTGGCTAACACAATACGAATATTAACTGGTTGTAAATGCACTGATAGATGGCATAACCAGACCTACCTATTCAATCTACAGGTTTATTGGTAATTCGACTTATTCCTCATGAAACCTTTTTCTTATTTCTGTTTTTGTAATCGTAGTTCAAAGTATCTCTTATTTGTGCTCCACGTTTATGATTCTCTGCTTGAGCTCTTATATGCTGTTCACTCTTATCTGGTGTGGCATAGACTATCGCAAAGGAACTTCTTGCAGGCCAAAGAATTGACCCTGTCCTGCCGATCGACCTGTTCAGGAACATTTCGTTAGTAACTGCCGCACTTGAGACGACAGTGTGCTGCGCAGCCATCGTGTTAATAAATCATGCGACAGCTCCTCGCCAAAGGATATCATTTAATATTGGCCTCAGCTCATGCCACAAAAAAAAACAATTTTCCCTGTTCAAGTTTTGGAGAAGAAAGTACGGGTCCAATCAAATGGAGATCAATGATCCCCCAGCCTTACATTTTCTGAAAATTTCCTTTAGAAACTTTCTCTTTTCTTTTTAGGGTTTTCATTTGACCAATAATGCAGATTGTAGTAGTTGGTAATGCCTTCGCAGTCAGCGATCATATGTTGACTCGTCCGTCCACAGAATATTATTAAGAAAACTTGCATTCTCAGATCTACATGAAGCATGAAACGGCAGAATTCAAACCCCATTGCTCATGCAATCATTTGCCTTCTTCTAAACCCTGAACAGGCCTAATATGGTTGTGTTCTGTGTACCGTAGATCACACTTTCCACTCTGAGGCTCCGACATATCTTGCTATTTGATGAGTCAAAACAGTTGGGTCATCTTCAAACTATTTTAGTAGTTCTTCCTCATCATCGGGGTGATAAATATCAGGAGCACCAGCATCATGTTGCCTTCATTGGATGGATCCGGTTTCACGCATACGTCAATGAGTCGAATTGAAAACACTGACATGCCGGTAGTGAAAGCAGCGTTGATATTATTGGTAAGACATTGCCATCACAAAACAGGATGTCGTGGTGATTACTTAATAAATGATAACAGTTACAATTCAAGAATCAGAGATAAGAAATTGCTTAGAGATAAATAAAAAACACATAGGCAAGTGAGCAATCAAGCGATACTGGTCTGGCCTGGATCTTATAATCCTGAAACTACTGAATTATTCATAAATAACGACTCGGGATGGGTCGGGTTTATCATGCTATCTCTATCGAACTAAGAAAAAAAAAAACAAATACGGGTAGTTGCGTTTATAATAGTCTACTTGGTTGAATCTTAATTAAATAGTTTATTTCTTTTACAGGAGAGATATAGCCGCATGGGAAGAGAAAATGATCAGACTTGGAAACATAGATGTGGTGAGGAGCAAAGCATTGATCGTAGAAAAGGCCAAGAGCAAGCAATAGGATTTTTGGTGCCCCAGTCCCGAGGATGAAGACTCTCTTAAGACAGCTGATTCCAAAAGAAGCATTATTGTTGAACCTTTGGTTACAGAGAAAAGTAAAAGTTTGGATTCTACAATTAAGTCTCCGGTAAATACTTCCTATACTCAGGTTAAAACTTGTACTGCGGTACCGGTTAAAACGTCCGATATTCAGGTTGAAACTTCCGATATTCAGATCAAAACTTCTGATATACCGGTTAAAACGTATAATAATCCTGTAAAAAATCCTGAAAACCTGAAAGCTTTTGATAATCCGGAGAAATCCTTAAATTCTCCTCAAACTAATACTACAAAATCAACAATAGAATTGAACAGTGACTGGGGTACGAGTGAAAGTGCTACAAAAGACATTAAAATCCATAAGACCTCTTTTAGTGAACCTTTAAATATAACCAGGGATAAAGGCCAATCCAAAAATATTTCTAACGACAAAGAAGCCAATAAAGGTTTTTTCAAAACATTGAAAAAGTTTTTCGAATAACATGCTATTTTTTATTATCGTAAATTTGACATTTGTGTGACGACATTAGCCATGTCGGTAGCTAGTGATATGTGGAAACTCGTACAAATGTAATCTCATTTTTTTTCTGCTTAATACAAAAAATAATTAATATATCCTACTCAAATACATATTTTGTACCAATCTAATTAAGTACAAGTGCAAACTTTACTAATTGTGAATGAATAATTGTTTGTAAAAGCACATCCACATTGATATGTGATACGACTATTATCACTAATATAAGCCATGTGAGTTTTCAGATATCATTTTACGCAACCTCAAAAGAACCTTCTGGTTTTTTTTTGTATCCAGTTAGGCTTTATTATTAGGTACTTAAGTTATCCTTTTTTTTTAATATAAGACGATTGTATTCTTTCTTTTTGTGTTTTATTGACATTTTCCACTTTTTAATACTGTTTTATTTTATTTCTGCGCTGCTTCTTTTTACTTCACCATTTACATAAAAACTTCACTCTGACTATTAGCTTTATAGGAAAATATCTACGGTAAGAAACCATATTGCCAAAAAAAAAAATTAGGGAAGATGTAATTTTCATTATATTGAAAAGTGGTTCATCTATAGCAGGGGTGCTCAAACGGTCGATCGCGATCGACCGTTTGAGCACCGTGCAGAAAGCTAATATCTATATATGCTACGGTACGCCCTACCTAGGTAGGTAGGGTGTATCGTGTATGTACGACAACCCTGCATCACACACACTTGCAGTCTCTCAGAGTCGATCGTAAGTAGTCTAAAAATATTGAGGTAGATCGCCAGCAGTTCAAGTTTGAGCACCCCTGATCTATAGGGTTCTTTTCGTTGCGTGGATAGTTATTTCAACATTTTTACCTGGATCTTGGATAAAACTGAATAACTCCGAAACCTGAAAAAATCGTTGAACATATATAGGGGTTATTTTGATAGGTTTTGAGGTCACTTTGATTTACCACCGATGGGACACCTGTATAATATTAGTCCACAAATTTTTAGTTTATTAAATGAAACATTGAGAGTTCGATAGAAAGCATAAATATCATATTCGAATTTCAACAATATAGCAGCAAGGCTGTTAGAAACTTGAGTACGAATACGTACTCAAGTTGATTGGTCGGTAGTAAATAATAATTTACTACCGACCAATCAAAATGAATACAAACTCATCTATAGCAAACAGAATCATGTAAAAGAATGTTCAGTGCCAAATTATTATAAATTGAAAAATTATATCCGTGTTTTTTCATTACTAACTGTTTGTCAAAATTTACAAAAAAAAACTAAAATGGTTGTAAAATTTTGTGATAAATTGAAAGAATCAGCTTAGATGACGGAACGTTCGGGAGTCCAAAAACTGCAACCACTGATGACATTGCTCAAGTTCACCAAATGGTGCTAGACAACCGTCGAGTTAAAGTTAGAGAGATAGTAGAGGCTATGAATATGTCTAAAGAATGTATTTGTCACATTTTGAAACAAGATTTAGGCATGAGAAAGCTGTCCGCGCGTTGGGTGCCGCGTTTGCTCACTTTAGACCAAAAACATATTCGTATAAATATTTCTAACACTGTTAGCGCAGTTTAGGCGCAATAAATAGAGTTTTGACACCGATTAAACACTAGATACAACTTGGATACACTATTACACTCCAGAAATAAAAATACAGTCAAAACAGTGGACTGCGAGGGAGGAATCAGCTCCAAGAAAGGCAAAGGCTGCTCCTTTGGCTAGGAAAGTGATGGTGACTGTTTTCTGGGATAGTCATGGGGGTCTGGGATCTTAATCAACTATCTTCAAAAGGAAAAGCCAATATAGGAGCATATTACGCATCATTACTTGACAAACTGAAGGAAAAATTGCTGAAAAACGGTCACATTTGCAGAAAAAAAAAAAAGTTTTACCAAGACAATGCGCCGTTTCACACCACAGCGGTAGCCATAGTGAAAATCCACATATGTAATACGGTTTGAACTACTTGGCCACCTTACCAGGTCTAGCCTCAAATGATTTTTTTGTTCTCTAAGCTAAAAGTTGCGCTCGGCGAATAGTGGAGGCATATTTTGCAGAGAAAGGTGCCAAGTACTATTTGAATGGGTTAAAGAGATGGGAGCATCACTGATAGAAGTGTATAGATTTACAAGGAGACTAGAAAAATAAATTTGAAGAAAATATATCTTGTGCTGGAAACTATTTAGACAATCCTCGTATTCTGGGGAGGAGATGCCCGTAGGGCCTAGCTGTATGATATCACATTCTGGTTAAACAATGCAGTTGATATATGATAGCTACAGGGGTCCATTCTGGTTTTTAATAAAAAATGGAATTTGTAAATAAATAAAACATATTTACACACTATATTTTATTTTCCATCGTATTTCTATTCTAACACTGATATTTCCCTAACTATTGAGAAAACTTGGCTGATAAATTCACAGCGTTTTCCGCAAGTGTCACTGTATGCGTAAATCCATTGAAAATGTGTCCGGCGAAGCAACAGGCCACCTCAAATGTATCTTTACAGCAGTAAGATAATCTCTGTAACTAACCTAGAGAGTTTTTTGTAATAAATATTGACGTATCTGAAAACACGTCTTAAATGAAAATTAATAAAATAAAATTCCTAAAACATGAATGATCTATTTTACATATGCCTTAAGATAAAGATGTAGAAATAGGTAGAAGCTAGATATACATTGAGATGACATTTATATCTTGCAATATTGGGGTTCGAGAATGCCCTAAATTCATATTGGATGGTATGAAAAAAACATTGTAAGCAAAAGTCTATTCATTACGGATAGCATTCTACAGCAATGTTAAAGGTATGGAAATCGTTATACATATTTATTTAGAGGCATCATAGTTCGCGCACCGCAATGAAACCATCTATAAATGAGTCTATCTCCATGAGAATTTTGAATGTTTTTGAATACGCATGCTTTAGGCCGTACTCATATGACATTTATTTAATGTAAATTCTATATTATAGGTTTATTGAAAAGCTGAAAAATCTAAAATATGCAGATAGCACACTTAACACACCAGAAATTGAACTTTGGATAACATGCCAATCGCGGACAGCGCTCTAACCATTATATTATGCTGGCTGTGATATTCCGCTAAGAAAGCGCTTTGCTGCATGAATCATGAAGGACTTAATACACTGATTGTGTTTTTGATTGTGATTTCAAGGTTTTATCGAAGGGGTAGACCGTGGTTTGACAACTGCATAAAATTTAGGTCATTATATTAACAAAATGGATACTTTATACCTATTGAAATGAAAACATTATAAACATAATTTTGCGAATTTTACGCTGTGCGTGAGAAGACTTTAATCCCGACGTTTCGGAGTTGACCACAAATCCCATTCTCGGAATGAGCAGAACCTCATCATGTCATTAGTTCATATCAGACGGAAACATCGAACCCTTCCCGAAAAATCGCTAAAACTTGCGATTAAATATCTTGTTGTTGTGTTGTTGTACACAGGATGTCAAAATCGGCAAAATTATATGTTTATAATGAATGACAAATGTGAAAATTTAAAATGAAATTTAACAGAAAAATGAAAGCTAGCTGTAACAATATTTATAGTTATATGAAAATGATGAAAACCCTGTTAGATACTGTGAAAGATTTCAATATATTTTTTTCAATTTAGAAATAAATAAAAACACATAATTGGCCTTTGAAAAGTAGTTTGTATATTATGAGTTATAATTTACAACTCATGTAGGTCAGTCGAAATAAATTATAATCATTCAGATATATTTACAATTTTTTTTTTTACATGTACATAGTTCAAAATATAAAAATAGTTTTAAATAACAGCAACAACACATACAAATTTTCAACACTTCACCAAATGAGACACATTTAAATAATCTAGCATTGATTAAAATATATATTCTATTGGAAATGCATATTTACGAATATGTATTTGAATTTAAATAATAACATATTCTATGACACAGGACTTTGTTTATATTTCTTTATTGTTAGTATACCCGTTTCCTATAGTTCGTTGGTCATATTTTTGCTACATATATATATTTTTATTTGACACAATAATTATTAAAGGTACACCATTTTTCCAAATGTATGTCTTTATCTAGTATATCTAAATAACATTTAGTTACATACCTAAAGCAGAATTTAAATTAATCTCAAAATGTTTAATCACGAAAATAATTTTGTGCGTAAAATATTAACAGAGCCAAGTGACAAATTATTTGCTTTTTCCTCATTAGGCATTAAACGATTTATTTTTTTATGGGACTTTTGTCCAGGCACATAACATAAATAACTTGGGTGAGGATAAATGTAAACAAATAAATGGCCGCATCTTCAAGGAATGTTAATACAGTTTTGATAAAAATAAAAACATTCTTCGCTTGGACTCCGCTCATTACAAAAAGAGTGTTCACAATGCCGTTGTTGTTGAATTCTTGCCGGAGGAAATAAAATTTGACGACGCTGAGTATAAAAAGCGGAAGGAAAAGGTAGGTCTGTTTTATGAACTCCACACCCGAAACATACAAAAACTGTATGAACAGCGACAAGAGCATGATGTCCAGTTTTATTGATAACAATCGTTTTCCAAATACAGAATAACCATAGTGGGCATCTTTATCATTATTATTTGGTGATTTTACTTCATATTTGTTCTTCCTTTGGAGATAAAAGTTATCTATTATGTCCGAATCATCCTGTACGCTGTTAAGAACATTTTGATTCGTAAAAGTGGTTGAAGTATCGTTGTACAAGTCATACAATTCGCCAGAGTCTTTGTAGTAATTCTTAGGGTGATACGCTGCAACAAATTTTTTTTTAAATGTCAGTAAAACTTCAATTACATTTAATCTAGTATTACATCCATAATTTGCCTAATTACTGGTCCGCATACGGAAAGTAAGTAAATAATATTCCTGTAATGCAATATACAAACCAAAATCTACGTCGTCCACAGTTTCCAACTTTCCGCTAATTTTGTGCAATCTGCTTTGGGAATTTTCAAGAATTCGACGCCGACGAGCCTCCCTGCGCGCAGCAGCAGTTGCGTCTGCCATTGTTACATTAACTAGCAATTTATTGTTTTATATTTCTAAGGACCACGGCAGCGAAAACGTCAATTTATAATTTTGCAAAAAATTCGAACTGGTCTTTTAGGTTAGTTTAAGGTAATAAACATTGTCAAATTCCATTGCCATAATTCGTACCAACTACTTAACAGTTACAAATATTGTAAAATAGTAGCTCAACTGACTTTCGCGCCAAAATTATAGTTTCCTATATTTGAGCTTAAACCAACAAAGTTTTAAATTATTTTATAAGTAATAAATACGAGACTTTTAATTTCGATTATCTTAGGTTGAATTGGATATAATTTGCCTTGAAATAATTTGAATAGTGTTGAAACGACTTTGTTGTGCCAGAAACCTTGTTGCCAACATGACAATTCTAAACAAAGCGGAGGCTTCTTGGCGGGCAGATCCGTTGATTGTGTGTATTCTGATTATTTTGCGTTGTTAGTGAATTAATTAAAATTTGAAGATCAATTTCTCTCGTCCAAGAAAATGGGGGATAAAGGAGACGGAGGTATGATATTTTAACATTCTCTTGGTGCAGTGGTCCTTTGTTTCGAGCATAATAATCTTCAATCATGTTGACCGCCGGTTTTTTGCATTGCAAATGTCATTGTTTTTTTTTGTGGTTTGCACAGAAACATTTGATGATGCCGTCGAAGAAAGGGTAATTAATGAAGAATACAAAATATGGAAAAAGAATACTCCTTTTTTGTACGATTTGGTAATGACACATGCTTTGGAATGGCCTTCGTTGACAGCTCAGTGGCTTCCTGATGTGACTAGACCTGAGGGGAAAGATTACTCTGTGCATAGGTAAAATAATTAATTTACTACACAAAAATGTATTTAAAATATACGAATTTATTTTATCAATAGCTATGGGTATTTCGGTTCCGCCTTTCGAGTTTGTTTTTGAGGTTAAATTTGAGGGTTCAAAATGTATTTTCCTAGGTATAAATAACGCACCTGGAATATTTTATAAATTTTAGGTTAAATGAATATATCTCGGTATTTGCCCTTGCATTTGTTTTTTTTACATTATTGAGCAATGCGTGTTGTAGGTAATACCCATCATTAATTTCTAAATATAATTCGTGCCCTTGCAGCTAAAACTCGCCAAGCCCTGGACTTAGTTCTAAGGGCACAATGCTACATTATCTTAAACATGCTTTTATGAATCAGATGTGCGACGCATATCAAACCACCGAATGGCAATAGAGTATCTATAAAATTTAATGTGTGTTAACCACTTACTTCTAACGCTGCGCTTAGATATTCGTAAACAGAATTCCACTTTTAACATTTTTTTAATGTATTTTCTATTATTGAAACCCTAAAACAAATTGTTTCTTTTTTCTAGCATTGTAAGAGATAAAAATTTAGCGCTAAAAATAAATTTTATAAAATATGATTTTTATGAGGACTTCCGCAAATATATTACCAGTATTCAGCAATAGTTAGTAAACAAGTGCAATCTTAAATATTGGTTTTTAGTCAGTTTATTATACTGGAAGTGTATGGTCGAGGGCAAATGAAGCTTTACCTTGAAAGGGGATTCGACAGAGTGTGTAAGTAAATATATGTAAATATTAACCGCATCTACGCCCATACGGAGATATAAAAGCAGTGGTTCTCATGGATACTTCGTACACACG
Organism: Neomicropteryx cornuta; assembly: GCA_020383195.1. Classification (NCBI taxonomy): domain Eukaryota; kingdom Metazoa; phylum Arthropoda; class Insecta; order Lepidoptera; family Micropterigidae; genus Neomicropteryx; species Neomicropteryx cornuta. The sequence goes on from JAHKQU010000030.1 coordinate 3,291,389, forward strand.
CACATATTTTATACGCGTTTCAGTTCAACTTAAAATGCTCGGAGTAAAGCTCGAAGTGCCTTTGACTGCACATGTAGGTAGATAAAATATTGATATACACATGTTTATTCCTTATTAAAACCCATAAATAATTATTTACAATCTACTTCAATACTATTAAAAGTACTTAACACTTTTTGAAGCTAGAAAAAACCTATTGAAATGATATTATGATTATCAGTATGAGATACTCTATAGGGCTGTGTGAGGTTAGAGTAACGCAACCAAAGCCATTATATAGATAGGCAGGCGCAAATCCGATAAGCTTTCTAACTGCCAATCAAATGTTTTGATCAAATATTTATTGTTCTAACCAGATTAATTCTGGGCACTCATACATCAGATGAACAGAACCATCTCCTGATAGCGAGCGTGCAACTTCCTAATGAAGATGCCCAATTCGATGCCAGCCATTACGATAACGAGAAAGGAGGTAAAAAATAAAAATTCTTGCTATGATAGTGTATAAATTATATATATTTTTTAAATATATAATTAATTTATATGGAAACAAAAAAAAATAACATTAAACCTTTTAAAAACTAAGAAATGAAATAATGTATTTCGTTTTAATTATTTTGGGAAGTGTTTATGTCTCGAAATGTACCTAAAACGCATGCGGCATTTCCTCGTTGAATCGCAATGCTGACACGTTGCTTGAGGAACCTTCCAGAATGAGGGTCTGGTGACCCTGTGGTCAGCACATTGTGGGCAATTACAATTTAATTTAGAACCAATCACATTAATAAATTTTATTGCCTCTTCACTCCAAGAGCGTAATGTTTCTACAGAGAAGGCCAAAACATCATATCCTTTTTTACTTTCAACATATTTGTTGTGCATCAAACGAGCGGCAGCATCTGCTGCGGCACCAGGCTTCACACTGGTCAGATGGATGTAAGAAGCTGCCATTGTGTCGACGCAGGTAGCATCCCAAACAAGACACGGAGTTAAAGTCATCCCGTCTGGACGCTTTCCATCGACCCTGAAGAGGCCTACAGGCTCCCGTATGGATGAGAATTCGGCTGTGCTTAAAACTCTCCTAAGAATATAATTTAGATTTGAATGTTGTTATTATCATTTTTAATTCAAATTTCAAATTCTGATTTGGCAAATAGCAAATATTAACACGCAGAAAAAAGATGCATTGCAAAATTAATCTTGTTAATCTTTTGAATAGTTGGGATTAGCGCTCAGGCCCTCCAGATTTTATGAAAGAAGTTCAATTTAGTCTATGTAACCAGAATGTATTCAGCAAATGATCTAAATTGAAAAATAAATTCCTAAACTTTGAAAAGGTAGAGCAATAACTGGAAAGTATATATTTAAAATACAAAATAATATCAAGTGTTTAAGATCATAGATATATAGGCTGACATTGCCTATTTAATAATGAGCATGTATAACCTTAATTTTAAGGATATGGATATATTTTACTTAATAAACAAATCATTTTTAAATTGTATGCAGGACACCATTTCTTCAAATACAAATGACACCTAATTCATGCACTATTGTTGCTACTCTCTCTCTCGCTAATGTTTATTTTTAAATGTGTAACTAGTAATCGGCCATGGATTTGTCATCGTGAATGTGGAGATCTCATAGTGAGATGCTTCTGAATGTGGTCAGGGATGCAGTAAAATGTATGACTTCAACAAAAACCTTAACCTAAGAGGTTATAAAATTAACTTGCCCTACCAGATTCAGCATAAATCCAAAGAACCTTTTTTTTTCCAAAAGAGTTTGACACTTGAAACAGTTTACCATTCAATATGATTTAGTGCAGTGTCAGTGAATCAATTTAACCCGACTGGTGTCGATGACGTCTTGACGAAAAATCCGACGGGTGTCGCGGGTAGTCTTCAAAAAAAAGGTCTAATTACGGGCACTTGCAAAAATGCTTATATTAGAAAAACGATGTACGTCATCTTGATAAACTGCACTATTTTCAATAGCTTATAGAATTCTGTAGAATGGTTTTATTACCAATTATAAAAAATGTCTTATTTGTGCAATCCTCTGACACTTTGATGCACAAAAACACACATATAACTGTTAGACACTATATTTAAATAATATTTAAACAAAATAACGGCCTGTAATCACATATAAACACTAACAAATCTATCGTAAACACAGGAGCAAACGCACGTAAACAAACGAATTGCAGGCTAATAGTGTGAGGGTCTGGTTTTGGTTGAATATGAATCGTTTTATTAAAAATGTTGGATTTACGTTAACCTTAATAGATTAAACTAGCTTACACAATATTACAATTCAATTGATAAAATATAAGTTCTGCGTTCTTTTCGATTGATTAAATATTTTTTATTTCACCATGAAGAGTTTGGCGGCTTTGGCTCGGTGTCGGGCAAGATCGAAATAGAAATAAAAATAAATCACGAAGGAGAGGTGAACAGAGCGAGGTACATGCCGCAGAACCCTTGCGTCATCGCCACCAAGACGCCCTCCTCCGACGTCCTTGTTTTCGACTACACCAAGCACCCCAGTAAACCTGAGCCCAGCGGAGAATGCCATCCAGACCTCAGGTATATTTTATTTTTTTTTTTATGACCATATTGAACACCACTTTAAATTATTCTCGATTGAATATATTTATCGACCTCGAATGATTTCCAACATCATTTGGAAAGTGCTGGTTATACTTTGTCACCTCGAACCTGCATTTTTCATCTCTCACATACTATTCATAAACTATGCTTATGTCCTCACTTTTAACTTTTTTAACAGATAGCTCTAAAACAAATCAAAGCCAAGCTAGAAATCATCAGTAAAGTGCAGAAGCTGAATCTTATAATATTAAAAAGTAATGAAATATTAATCCTGCTGTATGCAAGAGAATCTTCTAGTTATAACGCTTATAAAAAAATATGCAATAATATCTTGATTGTATGTTAAAATTTCGTTATGATAAATATTTGGAGATACTTACTTGGATCCAATGTAGGGATCTTATGTGGAGGATCTTCAGGACAGGCAACGGAGCGGACGATTGTTAGCATCGCTGATATTAGGAAACTTGGATTAGACATGTGGTGCGAGTTTGTAGGCACGCAGAGGTGCAAATCATACCTCTCCGGGAAGAGTTTGCTGGACTGTTTAGTCGAAAAGCGTTTAACTTTTAGCGGTTAGGATGGTTTTGATACTAAAGCTACACAGTGGCTTATCTAAGCTTTCTAATATCTGTGAGTAGCGTGATGGTGTTCCTGTAGTTTATTTTTGTCATTACACATCTTCGTAAATATATATTTTTTTCATTTATTAGGTTGCGAGGACATCAGAAAGAAGGCTACGGTTTGTCATGGAACCCCAACTTAAATGGATACCTATTATCTGCAAGGTATTTAACAAACTAATACTTTTTGGTATTAATTTAAATAACCTACCTACCCTATGATTATTACTTTCTACATGAGTATAAAGAAGTCTTTGTGGATACATGTTTTGAGGTCAACTTAACCTGCCTCATGTCGAGCCGTCAAGACGAAATCTCGTCTAGCGACGTGCAAGTTTTCAAAAAATGGCCTAAATATTGGGAGCGTACTAAAATGCTTATAGTAGAAAAACTACGTATGTCATTTTTATAACCTGCACTATTTTGAATATATTATGAAATTCTCTAGAGTATGGTTTTATTACTAACTATATAAAATGTAAAAAAAAAATAATGAAAAATCTCAAAGTTACATTATTATTTGCCAAATTTTAATTTTGATTACTCAATAAAAGAAAATTTAAAGTGATGTCACCCATCTTTTATTTTTTACTTATGTTTCTATATATCATATAAAACTATTTATAATTAATATATATTTTTTACCACAGACAAAAATAATTAAAAAAGAAATACCCATAGATACCTAAAGCGGATCGCTACTGTTGCCGAAATATTTTTTTCTTAATAATCATTGTGACCAGCCAAAACACGAAGGTTTGTGTTCTATTTGAGTAGTGTTTGCGCAAGAAGAAGGAAAGTATTAAAAGTTGCATTGTCAGAGGTATGGTCAGCGCACTGGAAACGTCTCCGTAAGGGTAAAAGTTAAATCTGTTGATTAGGGCAGCAGATTATATCTTACTTTTCGAATATGAATTATATTCATCCATTTATTTGATACTGCACATTATTTTAAAATAACCTATTTATAAAGCAGGCTAGATGTAAGGGTTCCACCATTATAATATTGTTTTTTCCGATAAGTAGAGAACTATCATTATTTTTTTTTCTACTTTTAATTTAGCCTTAACCTAAAATATATTGCATTCTTTTCATTGCCAATTTTTTTTTTATCTTTCATTAATCATATTAACACATTGAAACACACATCAGATCTTGCTTGTTTCAATTGACCCACATATTTCAGTCACATTTTTAAACTTACGGCATTGGAAAAGACAGTTAACATAATTTATTTAAAACTGCTATATTTTTTTGCAGCGATGATCACACTATTTGCCTGTGGGATATAAATGCTGTCCCGACAGAGGGCAGGGTGATAGAGGCCCGTTCTGTGTTCACCGGGCATACGGCGGTCGTAGAAGATGTGGCCTGGCACTTGCTGCACGAGAGCCTCTTCGGCAGTGTGGCTGATGACCAGAAACTCATGATTTGGGATACCAGGTGTATTTTCTTACAAAAAAAATGTACACTTTAAAAGGAAGACTTTAGCGTTTTGAGTAAATTTTTTACCTAAATCTTTGAAATATTTTTTTATGCAGTTTGGCAGTTGGCCTCTTCCAAATCTCTTTACTAACATTAAGATCTATGGCTGACCAGCAACTTCACCCTTCTTGAATGTATTTCAAAAAACCGCTCTGGGAGTATAATTCTACATTTCGATATGGGCAAAAGGAGATTTATTTACCAGCTCCCCCATATACCCCGCAAATTGTCAATTAATTTCTCATTTGCTACTTAAATCCTAAACTTGTTCCTATACAATGTCCTTGCTCTTTCACGCTAGCCATATCCTCGTCATATTCAGTTATTTCCATGGCTGCTACTCTCTTACCGCAAATGGTTTATTTTGTTTACAGTAGCCGAAGGAATTCGCCTGATTTAACTTTTTTATGCTATAATTATATTGTTCTCATAAATATAGGTTTCGAATGTAAATCTTAGTGGATGAGTTCACATTTGTTGAGAAAATTTTAAAAACCCTTTATAAGAGAATTTAGGTAACATATCATTATTAGTAAATAACATTTTTTTGGGTAATATATATAAAATAATGGCAAGATTTGATACATCATCGTTCATACATCCGTATTTGAATTTATTGTTTTTTTTATTAGAATTTCAATTTTTATTTATCCGTTGGTATTTACTATGTAAGAAATTTTAAAAAGACAATTTTTTATTTTAGTGGGTACCCAACTTTTGATTTTAAAACATCTGCCTTTTGTAAAATAATGGTTTTTAATAAAACACAAATAAATTTGCATTTTTACAATTTAATGAAAAATATTTAGGAAAAAAAACCATTTAATTAATTGTGAATACTGGTTGAGCCCGATGCATAGACACATTAGTTCACTGCTAAAGTAATAGCACATGTATTTTTTTATGGTCAGTGGTCACTTTTAAGCTTAACAACCGTAAGGCATCATGGTAGTCTAGTGGTTAAGGCGTTGGAGTATTGACCCAAAGGTTGCAGGTTTGGATTTGCACATGGTCATATCATTTTTAACGCTTCATCACCACCATCTTCCCTGACTCTTGGACAGGCACATTTGGCCTAGTTGATTAGGCCACAAAATAATTGTATATGACACCAGGTCAAAAAAAACAATTACAAATCCGACTTTGCGTGAGGCCGATAATTAGGCAGTATTTTAATAAATATTTTTCGTTTGTATTTTAATAGATGTAACAATACTTCGAAACCATCCCATACAGTGGACGCTCATACCGCCGAGGTGAATTGCTTGAGTTTCAATCCTTACTCAGAATTTATACTAGCAACCGGAAGTGCAGACAAAACGGTGAGTTTCTATTTTTTTAAGTCTGCCCAGATTATTTTTAAACCTTCATCAACTCTATCTCTCCAGACTCTAGAAAAATCAATTTAGTTTTCATGACTCTAAAATATGTTGATATTCTATAATAGCTGATAAAATTCTATATCTATAAATATGTACAAAAAAAATGTTGCAATATCTGATTCTGTATAGCATAAATTTTATTTCTAAATTCTATGAATAAAACCTTAGTGATGACACGTGTTTCTGTTTGTGCATGTTCTTAACCTCCGACGCAAACAGAGTGGTGCCTGTGGTGGTGTGAAGTTAAACCTGCTTTGTGTCTGTGGCATTGTAGCTCCCAAACGGATGAACTGATTTTATTTATTTTTTTTCTTAGCTATGATTCAAGAAAATCTGTTTAGCCATTCATGTCGGGGCTTTTTTAAATTTTAAATAACTTTTAGATAGCATGTAAAACTGGTCAAATTTTCAATTCAAATTTCTACCAATGATATAAATTTAAAAAAAAAATGCAATTTATGCTACTGCAGATGTTTTAACAATTATTTTCACCTAAACCTTTTAGGACACCTATAACATTATATTATTATTATTGCTTTAATATTCTTTCTACTATTTATATCTTTTTTCATTATTCCTATTTTTACTTAAATTTTATTTTTTTTTAATAATTTTGAAAATAGAGTATAAAATAACCAACAAACACAATCAACATCTATCTGAATTCAGTATTTCTATAGAATGTGGAATTTAAAATAAAATAATATGAACAAAGAATATATGTTTTTTCTTTAGCATTGTTCACATTATGTTATAATCTAATAATTGAAAACATTTTATTGTAAACACATACATACATATTTCTTAGAATTACAGAATCATATCTAGCTGACTTCAAAGCAACAACGACGACCCTCCCAAAACTCAAATCCCACGCTGTTTTAATTTTGTACCATCAAAACAAATTTCCTAAAAAATTTTTGCGTTAAGCTGTTCGCACTTAACATATCAGTGCTGAGCAATGTACGAATGTAAGAGGTGTCCCACACCGCCGCCACGCCGTGCCGGCCGATTGGCTCGTTAAACATTATTTTTCTATTGATAATTGCATTATAGCCACGTTCATTATTTGCTTGCAGGTAGCACTATGGGACTTACGTAACCTGAAGTTGAAACTGCATTCGTTTGAATCTCACAAAGATGAAATATTCCAAGTGCAATGGTCACCCCACAACGAGACAATCCTGGCAAGCAGTGGCACTGATCGCAGGTGCCAAATATGATCATGAACATTGATAATATTTGTAACTGTATACTTGCAGAATATAGTACTGCCCTATGAACATAAAACTTAAACGGACACATGGCTTAACACATAATATTTCCACCTCACACCTCTTATACCAAAGCTTTCTAGTTTATTAGCAGCCTTTTGATGAAAACCCTATCGAATGTCTTCTCGAAGTCAAAGTATACGACATCTACTGGGCACTAGTAAGTCACTAGTCCATTGTTCAAAGCACTAGTAACAAGTTTGTGATTGTGGAGCATTCTGATATGAATACATGCTGATTTGATGATATACTAAGAAATGAGCGAAGCTGATCAACAATAATTCTTTCCATACATTTCCATATTACTGATGTCAGAGTAACTGGTTGATAATTGATTGGATTCATCTTGTTGCCTTTCTTATAAATAGCCGTAGCAATTTCTTGTTTTGGTATTTTTCCTGAAGACATTGAAGACACTTCAAGAAAAAAAAGGTGCAATAAAATGAACTCTTCCATTTTTTTTTCTCAGGTTACACGTCTGGGACTTGTCCAAAATAGGCGAGGAGCAGACATCGGAAGATGCGGAGGACGGTCCTCCCGAGTTGCTTTTTATTCACGGCGGTCACACGGCAAAAATATCCGACTTCTCATGGAATCCCAACGAGCCCTGGGTCATATGCTCCGTTTCTGAAGATAATATTATGCAGGTATGACGTATAATTTGTTGTTCTAGTTGCCATGGTTTTTTTTTCACAGATTTATCTCGCCTCTTAATTGCCCAGGCGATTTGATTCATCATTTTGCTTAAAATAATTGCAGAAAATAATTAAAAAATAACATTTGTGAGTGAGAAATACAGTGACAAATAATATTCGATGCACGCACTGACCACTGTTGCCTTCGTTGAGAGGTCCAGGTTGTGAAATCAGTTTGTTGTTGGTTTCGCCAAAGCACAGTAAGCAAAATGTGAATATTTGGAATGAGGTGAATGAAATTGGTAATTGGAGTGCTGTTGTAATGCAACAGCTGCATTGCGTTTATAATCTTCAGTAATTACCTAATAGACGACATCCTCATTTGCCTTTGGATAATTTAAAAGGGCAGGCATCGTCCGAATACAACGTAGTCAGCATTTTTAAACAGTAAGTAAATCGCATTTAAAATATATATATCGATTTCTGCTATTAACATCCCGCGCCGCGCAACTTCTCCCAAAGACTGGTAATTTACACCAATCTCGTTTCAAAACATAAAATTTTAGGATGAATTTTTTTCAGAAAATTTCTTACTCATAATGTGGGACAAAAAAACCCATTAGGTTTTCGGGAAACGTCTTGGGACTACTTGTATATACAAACTTCTGTTATCTGTAAAATAAAAAAAACACTTCCTCGTGTTGAAAGTTCCTTTAGATAATTACTTTTCTTTTTGAAGGTCTGGCAAATGGCGGAGAACATTTACAATGACGAAGAACCAGAAACCCCCGCATCAGAGTTGGAGCCGGGCGTCAACGTCAACCACGGTTGAACTACCTTATAATTACTATTAGGCCGAACTCTCAAAAATAATAATGAATATTTGTTTATTGCTGTTATTCATCCTCTCATGACTTTTGTAATATTTATTATTAATCTGTTAAATTGCTCAAAAACTGCCTTCCAGGTGTTATTTTAACTCTATTTGATTGGCATATTTTAACAATATACAGATGTAAGTAATCTTATGAATTAAAGAAGAGTAGATAACTTTATTTAACTATAGCTAGGCGGGGCGGGTATGCAAGAATTAATATTCTACTTACACCTTCAAGTCAAGAGATATGGAATATTTGGAAAATCATTTTTTTTTTAATTTCTCCTTAAATGCATTAAATTTCAAAGTGGTAAAATATGTTACTAAGACAAGGTTTGAATATTTTATGTTTTTATTTTGATTCGGTGCTGACTGAAAGATTACTACTAGGGATTGATTATTACCCTAGGACCATCATCATCATCCATTAGGATAGTGGTTCTCAACTTCTGGGGACTATAAACCCCTTGTGAGTATGTCATTATTTTTTGCGTACTCCAATTTACACATTAAAGACAAAATAAATTTTTAAAAATTTCCATATTTTCTTATTATTTTTCATCACTACAATACGAGAGGCGTGTTTTTAATGCGTTGATTTTTTACATGAAGATAAAAATAATATACAAAAACAGGAAGTTGTGTATTTTTTTTTCTATGGTTTACGCATACTGCCAATTGGTAACTGCTGATTTAGGAGAATCTAGATGAATAGTCAGCCATTCTGAATCAATACATTACCGTGGAGTTAATTGTGGAAATGTGCATTTGAGCGTTTTGATGTTGGAATGAATGACTGCTTAAAATGGTCAGTCCGAAGGAAGTATTCAGTGCCTGCCCAATGATCGGTCGGAATGCTATAAGCAGATTGAAAATGAGAAAAAAGTGGTATAAAATGCAAGTTCCTGAAATTATCAGCCGTTAAAGTACTTGAAGAGGACGCGGAACGCTAGAATAGTCTAAAGAATTTTTAAAGTCAAAAAATGCGCTCTGATCGGTGATGGGAATGGAATATTACTGTATAATAAAATCATAGTATAGATATAAGCAAAAATCATTAAAATGGAATGCAATGCTTAAACATATTTTGTTTATGAATGGAGATATTTTGTACGTTTATAAAATTTCAATACAAACATACCTAGCTTTTATGTGTATTAACGACACAATGTCGAGTTTACCTATTAATGAATGATAAAAAAAATCTTCCTCAACCTGGAATGGGGCCCGGGTTTCCCGACTACGCGTCAATTACTCTAGCCACTATGTGACCATGAGCATATTATCCAATATATACTGGGAGTATAAAAAGTAAAGTTTAGGGATGAAATCTTCATACTGGAATCCTTAATTTTCTCATCGAATTGTGGATATATTGATGAATCTTTACCGAGATATTACTGATGATTCTTAAAGCAGGATTTCCGTACTTATATAATTAGCACATAGCACGTCTAACAAAATATTTAATTCCTATCAAGGACGTTGAAAAAAGAACCAACGGATCTTAGAAAAAAACTTTTTTGCCTATTATTTATTAGTCATTTTTTAATTTTTCATTTTTGCCTTATTTAAGTGCTATAATTAGCGAACAAACTGTAAAGTTTGTGTGATGTTTTATTTATGAGTAAAATTACCTACAAATTGTTCACAATCAATTGAAAATTTTCCAATGAATTGTGATAGAATTGACTTTTACAGGTTATATGAGAGAAGTACCCAACGGGTGTTTAAAATTAAATACAAACAATTGTTTTAAAGTAATTTTATTCTTTTATTTACCTTAGTTTAGATTCTTTTCTTATTATGTAATTATAAAACTAATAACTACATAAAGCCAATATAACTGGAATTTTTCAATCCTGAACCAACTAAATTCATTGGACAAACTGGAAATAGATTGCACTTTATTGGAGAATTCAAAAAAGATAATAAACACACCGACAAACTCATACATAAGTCACAATATATAGATATTGTGGTGGTTAGTGGTGAAAGTGGTTAACTCCTAACCTCGATGTTGCAGGTTGGAATATGCGCATGGTCTCAGAAATTTTTATAACTGCATCACTACCATTTCCGAAGTAATGTGTTAAGAGGGTTTAAAATGATTCTACCTACCTACCTACATGTGTGATCCTAATCATAGTGCATTATTTTCTAAAAATATATCGTTAAAAAATGATTGTAAACTTATGATAGAATTACTAAACATGATTCTTAATATTTGATTCAAATAAGTGATTTTTTAAAATTGTTCCTATAAATTTTAGAAATAATTTGCTTGATTAATATTACATACTTAGTTATACAATTATGTATGATTATATATTTATTCATTGTGAAACTAGTTTTAAAAAAAATAAACAGTTTAAAAGTGGGGACTTCACACCATTCATGCCCTCCTGAATAAAATAAACTAATTATCTAGATCTAGTAAAAAATATATATTTTGTTGATCCTTGGTTTAGCATTGATATAAATGCTGTAACCTGTTTTTTCTCATTCTGGATTTATTAAAAATCGTTTTATTTTGAATATTCTGCAAATTCCTCCTCAACTTACTTAACGGATTACGGAATTACGGATGGAACACGACAGTGCTTAACAGTTGATCTTTTTTGTTAATGTTTGTAAAATATCTTGGTATGTTATCTTGGTCCTGTGAAGTTTTTCTTGAGCTGCTGCCAGCATTCGTAATATTTCGGATTGAGTTTCTGACAAGTTTCCTCACCCCACCTCGTGATTGCCATGCTGAGCGAACTCTCGAACATGAAAGACTGAAAATATTCAAATTATCAAGAAATAAATTTGCCATTTGTGTAAATAGTTAAAATATTGGTGAAGCGGAGGACACATTTTAATAGGTAGCTAGTTATACGGTCAATTTTTCACGATAAAACAATTATTTTAATTAAAATAAAATAAAACGATTTGTTTTATTGGAAAAACCAACAGTTTTACATAGTAACACAGTATGGTGTCTTTTTTACTGAAATCTTGTGGTATATTCGCCAACTTGTGCTTAATTATTAAGCGCAAAACTCGCTCAATTCAATGTTATTTGATTATCTGTTCAGAGCATTGAGATGTTCTGAAACCCAACAGTTCTGAGATAATGCACCATCAAATTCAGATGTGCTGTTTAATGATTCTTTTGACGTGCTATGTGAATGTAGGTATGATTAAATGTATAGCACCTGTGTTCCTTCTGCTATCCTCTGCGGAGATAGTTTGCTGGTTGTGGCTGCCTTGAAGCATCCGTCGTCCGGTCCGTGGGGTGTCATCATTGAATGCAGGGTAGCACCTCCAGGCTGAAGGGCCCCCTCCTTAGCTTCGTACGTACCTTTTATTAGACCCATAAATTCGCTCATGCAGTTACCTGAGGGGCAAATTGTGTCAATCTATTATTATGTGCGTTTTGCATTCAACTTGTGTAAATATATTTATGTCGACAAAAAGAAAATATACAAACACTATAACTAAAACTATTTAATATGATCTACATAAAAAGTAACATAAATCACATAACCTGTTATTTGCATCCGAATGAAACATAGGCATAGCGGTATCGTGCCCATTAGGTTTTATACACCTGTCCTAAGATAGACGTATCCTATATGTATTACAATATTTCGCATGCAAATTATATCAATATGTAGGTACCGATGAAATTATGTTCCCGACTTTATTTCAACCATTTATCTATTTTTTTACAATAAAAAATCAGCAATTTTTTACAATATTTACTATGGATAGCTTACGGTGGTAGTATGGTGGTCTAAAAGTATGGTCTTGTACGGACCACCTTGGTGGGAAAATGACGAAATCTGCAATGGCAACACCTGGCTTCTGCGATGGGCATGTCAATACGGTGAAAATTGATGGATCCTGAAATGAAGATATGATAATTATTTTTTTTCTTTGTTAATATATACCGTGTCCCAAGAACAATCCTGTTAAAAAACCAGCTAATTGGCCCTGCGATTTCAAACATAATTTGTTTTGATATATCAAAATTCATCATGGTTTATGATGAAAAAATTGTAAGTTTCAAGTGACAATAATAATAAAATATTAAATTGTTCTCGTCATAAGTTCGTCCGACAAAATTAATAAATTCAGGCATTTTTTTAGTACTTTTTACTCGCATTATGGAACACAAACACCCTATTAAGTCTTCGGGAATGGTCTTCGGTTACCCACTCACAAATCCAGTTCGTGAAGACTTCTACCTCAAAATAAAATGTGCTATCGTTTCCATTCTGGTTTCCGAAAACAAATATAGAAGTAAACGTATAAAACCTTCCTAAAATTCCTACCTCTCTCGTACACATTAATTTTGATGTTTCAATTTCTTTCCTATACCTAGTTATTTTTCGTTTGAATGGTAAATGAATGGGTATGGACTTTATTAATGATTTATGATAGTTTTTAAAAACTGAGCTGTGTTATCATACCAGCTGACGAATTATTGTTATTGACAATTACAAACAAATTCATCAATCTTAGAACAACCAACCGCTATGCAGTGAGGCTAAAGGAAAGGTCTGCTAGTCCAGAGGCGTCCAAACTTTTTGCTGCGAGGGCCAGTTTGGTATTTAAATTCATTAGCGGGGGCCAAGCGTTGTAAATATGTGAATTAAAAAACCTTATTACAAGTAAAGCAGCATTGAATTTTTTTATTGTTGCTACATATATATACCATACATTTTTTTTTATAGTAAATTACAGATATAACAATACTAAACAAACATGTCTAAATTATATTATTATAAAACTATTTCATGCAATTTTTAATGGGAATGGTGGAACTGGGTTTTTTCCTGGAGAGTTTCTTCAAAGTTGGGATTCAAATCGGAAACACCAATTATTAGCAATGATTGCAAATCATCATCCGATAAATTTGCCCTATATTTAGATTTCAGATACTTCATCCTGGAAAAAGTTTGTTCGCACATATTATATAGGTAGTGCCATACATAGAAATAAATTTACCAGCCAATTGCTTTAAATTTGGAAACTCTTTTGCGTCCAAAAATTTGTAAAAATCGATCAAGTTTCCTTCCTTGTATTTGTTCTTGATTTGATCGCTAGCTTGAAGATCAATTATTTCCATTTGAAACTGACTTGAAACGTCGCCAGCGTTGCAGTCATATGGATTTTGAAACAGCCGAATTTCCCTTGAATTTATGTCAAAATCAGAAAAACGCTTTTGAAATTCTAGTTTTAAATCCGCGATTACTTTTACTGCAAATATGGTGGGAAATCTTTCGTCAGTTTCTGTACTAAATTTTTCACAACACGTGAAATGGGAAAAATAATATTCATTCATATGACTTTCGAGCAATATCAGCTTGGCTCTGAATGCTTTGATTTGCTCGAATAAATCACAAATTAAGTTTATTTTACCTTGGAGCTTTAAATTCAAGTTATTCACGTGTGTCACGACATCTGCAAAAATTGCCAACTTCCAGAGCCACTCTGCATCCGATAAAAGCAATTCAGGGTGATTCTTTTCCGCAAGAAAAATTTTAATTTCCTTTTTGAGCTTGAAGAACTGCAATAACAATTTTCCACAGCTAAGCCATCGAACTGCTGTATAATACAACAAGTCAACAGACTCAGATTCAATTTCTTCGAGGAAAGATCGAAATTGGCGATGATTGAGTGCACGTGATCGAATAAAGTTTACGACAGAAACAACTGGTTTCAAAACGCAGCTCATGTCGACATGTTTTACACAAAGGGCTTGTTGGTGGATGATACAGTGCAGAAAAATTGATACTGTTGCTCCTGCGCTTTCACAAGCTTTTCTTATTAGCCCAACCAGCCCATATTTGCACCAGACATGTATCTTCCTCCGTCAATTGTCACACCTTGGAGTCGATTCCAGTCCAAGTTATATTTGGTCAACGTCTGTTGTAGTTCCTTAAAAATATCTGCTCCAGTTGTAGTGCCATGCATGCTGTTAACCGATGCTAATTCTTGGGTGACATTAAGATCGTCGTCAACTCCACGAACAAATACTAAAAGTTGTGAGGTGTCACTAACGTCGGTCGATTCATCCATCGCGATAGAATAGTGAGAGTGAAACGCTGTGCTTTCCCAGAAATCTGGTGGTGTATATTATTGCCAATATCGTCAATTCGACGAGTAACAGTATTCCGGGAAAGACTTATCGTTTTGAAAAGTTTCACCTTTTCCGGACATAATACCCCAACAGCTTCCGTCATACACTCTTTAACGATGTTTCCATCCATAAAGGGTTTCCCTTTTTTCGCCAACAAATAAGCAACTTTCATGCTAACTAAAGTCAATGATTCATTTTCCGAGTTAGCCTTCCTAAATAAATTTCGCTGAGAAGACAAACTACGACTCATTTTTTCAAATTTTTCAGTACGCTGCTAGTCCTTAAATTGTGAGTAAGCTGAAGCATGTTTTGTTTCATAATGTCGATGTAAATTGTATTCCTTCATTACAGCAACAGTGTCATTGCAAATTACACATATAGCTTTGCCATTCTTTGACTGCGATTGCACAAAGAAATATTTGAATCCCCATTCTTCTTTAAAAACGCGGCACTCGTCATCTACTTTCTTCTTTTTGTTTCCATGTTCAATAATAATTAAGTTATAATATATTAAATATAGATCTAAATATACCAATTTACAATATATCAACTGTAAAGAATGTAAATAAGCTCCGCGGCCGACGAATGTTTGGTTTGTCGTGGACTGACTAGGGTTGAGGCGTATATACTAGAACAGGTATAAATAACAGGTATGGCCGTGGAACAGACTGTTCCTAGTATCCCATGAACGAAATACTAGGTATTCAAATACTAGCTAGTATTTCTTCAGTTCTTGTCGTCTCTCTCTCACTCTGTGTTCTGTCGTACGTGCGAGTGGGGCAGACCTAGTATTTCTTCGCTTCTTGTCGTCTCTCTCCCACTCTGGGTTCTGTCGCACGTGCGAGTGGGGCAGACCTAGTATTTCCTCAGTTCTTGTTGTCTCTCTCTCACTCTGTGTTTTGTCGTACGTGCGAGTGGGGCAGACCTAGTATTTCTTCAGTTCTTGTCGTCTCTCTCCCACTCTGTGTTCTGTCGTACGTGCGAGTGGGGCAGACCTAGTATTTCCTCAGTTCTTGTCGTCTCTCTCCCACTCTGTGTTCTGCCGTACGTGCGAGTGGGGCAGACCTAGTATTTCTTCAGTTCTTGTCGTCTCTCTCCCACTCTGTGTTCTGTCGTACGTGCGAGTGGGGCAGACCTAGTATTTCCTCAGTTCTTGTCGTCTCTCTCCCACTCTGTGTTCTGTCGTACGTACGAGTGGGGCAGAGCTAGTATTTCGATACTAGGAACAATCTGTTCCACGGGCATACTAGCTTGCCAACTAGTATTTCGATACTAGGAACAGTCTGTTCCACGGGATACTAGCTTGCCAACTAGTATTTCGATACTAGGAACAATCTGTTCCACGGCATACTAGCTTGCCAACTAGTATTTGTCCGATGGACGCATACTAGCCAATTAGTATTTATTATTCCGATGGACGCATAGCGCATACTACATCGATTTACTATGCAATCGTCTTAGACTTTGTTTGATAAAGTTTGTTCATTTGAAACCGTACTTAAATGAGTCAATTTTACATCATATTTATATATTCACGTAGGAATCTATTATTTTGTATGGTATGACAATTTGGTGTCTTATATATGAAACATATACCTATAGAGCGAATTTATATTCTACAAATTCGTATCTTAAAAATAATTATTCGAAAAATTAAAAAAATCTCAATGCAAGGCGACTACTATAAATTGTTCACCCATTTCAAAGTTCTTCTGGTACGTCAACATTGCTATTATAAAATTGCAATCAACCACTTTTCAGATGAAACAAGGAAAAATCTTGTTACTAATAAGTACAAATCTCTACTTAGACAAATCTCGAACGAAAAGAATATTGTCGAAAGATGTATAAATACGTATGGGTATCGACAATTAAAATATGTAATACCTAGCCTATTTAATAAAATACCGCTTGAAGTTAGACAACTTAAAAGAAAATCGTTAATAAAACTTAAATGAAAAGAGTTTATGGGAAAAAACATTTAAAAAATTATTTAGGTATTAATTAAAATAAGTTCTTAATTTTGTTTTTAAATCACCTTTAACTTAATTTTTGAGTATTTTGTATTATATTTTATGCATGTATAAATAAATTGTATTTTAGTTAAGAATAAGAAATCGGCATAAAAGACAATGTCTTAGCTGAATTTATTTACATTGTATTTGTATATATTTGATTAATAAAAGTTGCTTCTGGCAATGTTGAAATTGAAATAAATTTTAAAAATCCCTTTCCGCATGCCGGAAGGTGGAGGTAGATTTCACTGGATCAAAGTAATTACAATTGTGCGAACTTGTATCAAACATTGCGTGAGCTGCCGCGTGATTTACTCCCCGCGCGACAGCTCGCGCAACTCAACCTGCCGCCACATCGTATACTTGTCGTACTTGTCGAACTGTGGCTTTAGAGTTGCTGATATCAAAAATTGTTTTAACCAAAAATTGTAGGGAAATTATAGGCCTACAATTAACATTTTGAACTGATTTGATCCGATGACTATTAAGATAGGTATTATTATTTTTTGAATTTTGAAAAACTAATTTTTACCACTCCTAGGACCAATGGTTGGTGCTATCAAAAAGTTACCTACTTTAGGTACTTACCTGAGTAATAAAATAAAATTTAATGGATTTCATATCTAATATACGAAGAAAGTTATAGCAAAATTTCGCTGTTTCGAAAAACCACCCATTCCCGCCCCCCTAGTCTGAAATTTTATGTATCAATTTGAAACTGATTGATGTAAAATTATGGCAGTTATCGTGTCCACAAGAAAGTTATATAGTTAAATAGATAGATAGATTATAAACGTATATATAAACTTTTAAATTGAGGGTGGTTATGGATTCTGGGGCATGAGAAACGCGAAGATATGTCGAAATTTTCTGAAATTTATGACCTGCCACATGGTACCCATTGCAATAGGTAGTTTTCCTAATGAAATCTACCTAAAATAATACCCAAGCAAAGACCGAGCCTAAACAATGATGTCGTTCGTACTATAATAATCGTATTTGTACGATAAACCATTGCCTACGCACGATGTACGATAGCAACGTTATTATCGTACCTACGCCAATGTACCATAATATACATTTGTATCAATTAGATTGTTCTGCGCAACGCGCATACACATACTATGACAAATATTCAGACATTTATAAAGCAAAACGCATTTTTTGTAACACTACTATGACCACAGAATTCTACGTCTTAAAAGCACACATTTTGAAGCTCATTTCATTCAAGATATTTTTTAACAAAACTGAACATAGGCAAGAAACTATCTCATAACAATAAGATGCCTGATGAGTTTTGGTGACATCAGTTGTATGTGAATGTCGGCAATGACAGTTATACTGATTCTAGTGATGACAGTAATGATTGTGATTAATGAAGGCTTAAAGTGTTTTTTTTTATCTGTATATACTATAATTGAGACCTAAAATATTATAATTTTGTTAGCTAGGTACGATAATTCAATTTTAAAAGGTGGCTGCACTGTGGCCATAAAGCCTGCCTGGCGCCTGCCTGTTTGATAATAAATAGATGTGCGAATTGCGATGCACACTAGCTTGAAATACTAGGTCTGCCCCACTCGCACGTACGACAGAACACAGAGTGGGAGAGAGACGACAAGAACTGAGGAAATACTAGGTATGCCCCACTCGCACGTACGACAGAACACAGAGTGAGAGAGAGACGACAAGAACTGAGGAAATACTAGGTCTGCCCCACTCGCACGTACGACAGAACACAGAGTGGGAGAGAGACGACAAAAACTGAAGAAATACTAGGTCTGCCCCACTCGCACGTACGACAGAACACAGAGTGGGAGAGAGACGACAAGAACTGAGGAAATACTAGGTATGCCCCACTCGCACGTACGACAGAACACAGAGTGAGAGAGAGACGACAAGAACTGAGGAAATACTAGGTCTGCCCCACTCGCACGTACGACAGAACACAGAGTGGGAGAGAGACGACAAAAACTGAAGAAATACTAGGTCTGCCCCACTCGCACGTACGACAGAACACAGAGTGAGAGAGAGACGACAAGAACTGAGGAAATACTAGGTCTGCCCCACTCGCACGTACGACAGAACACAGAGTGAGAGAGAGACGACAAGAAGCTAGTATTTTAAAATCTAGTATTTCGATACTAGGAACAATCTGTTCCACGGGCATACTAGCTTGCCAACTAGTATTTCGATACTAGGAACAGTCTGTTCCACGGGATACTAGCTTGCCAACTAGTATTTCGATACTAGGAACAATCTGTTCCACGGCATACTAGCTTGCCAACTAGTATTTGTCCGATGGACGCATACTAGCCAATTAGTATTTATTATTCCGATGGACGCATAGCGCATACTACATCGATTTACTATGCAATCGTCTTAGACTTTGTTTGATAAAGTTTGTTCATTTGAAACCGTACTTAAATGAGTCAATTTTACATCATATTTATATATTCACGGTTGAATGACCACAGAATTCGCCGTCTTAAAAGCACACATTTTGAAGCTCATTTCGTTCAAGATAACAATAAGGATATCGATAAGATGCCTGATGAGTTTTGGTGACATCAGTTGTATGTGAATGTCGACAATGACAGTTATACTGATTCTAGTGATGACAGTAATGATAGTGATTAGTGAAGGCGTAAAGTAACTTTGATTTTTTGTTTTAATAAATATTTACTAATACGGGTGTTTTTGTCTGTATGTACTATAATTGAGAACTAAAATGCTACAATTTTGATAGCTAGCTACGATAGTCGATAACTAGTTTTTAAAAGATTTATCACCGTAAATATCACTCAGGTAACGACCTATTGTTCGATTGCAGTATGCACCACGTACCGAAGTATTTTCTTATTAGCCGAAGTATTTTCTTATTAGACAGATTTGAGACTCGTTCGCAAATACTAGCTAGTGCGGGCGGAACAGGTTTTTGGAACAGGTATTTCTTTGGACTCATACTAGCAAGAACAGGTATGAGATTTACCTAGTACGACTCAACTCTAGGACTGACGCGACGCGACGTGGACAATCTCGTAGCTTTGAGTGCAGTCTGCCGCTCCGCGCCGCCTGCAGAGCGCTGTACAGTCAGAGTACAAAATCATTCTGCAGTCGAGCGGCCGAGTCGTACGTTTTCGAGCTCATTCTAACCTAACGGCTAAACGAATGCGCTCTTCATCTGCGCGAGATCTAATACCGACGCGCCACGCTACATTCATATTTTACGAAATTTTTCAAAATCCTTGGCGGGCCGGATAAAATCGCCTGCCGGGCCGGGTTTGGCCCGCGGGCCGTAGTTTGGACACCTTTGTGCTAGTCCGAAGCTGAGTCGCAGCTGTCAGTTTGACGTTTGTTAATGCAATATAGGGTTGAGGCGTATATACTAGAACAGGTATAAATACTAGGTATGCCCGTGGAACAGATTGTTCCTAGTATCCCATGAACGAAATACTAGGTCTGCCCCACTCGCACGTACGACAGAACACAGAGTGAGAGAGAGACAGAGCTAGTATTTTAAAATCTAGTATTTCGTTCATGGGATACTAGGAACAATCTGTTCCACGGGCATACTAGCTTCCCAACTAGTATTTGTCCGATGGACGCATACTAGCCAACTAGTATTTATTAGTCCGATGGACGCATAGCGCATACTACATCGGTTTACTATACAATCGTCTTAGACTTTGTTTGATAAAGTTTGTTCATTTGAAACCGTACTTAAATGAGTCAATTTTATATAATATTTATATATTCACGGTTGAATGACCACAGAATTCGCCGTCTTAAAAGCACACATTTTGAAGCTCATTTCGTTCAAGATAACAAACAATAAGGATATCGATAAGATGCCTGATGAGTTTTGGTGACATCGGTTGTGTGTGAATTCCGGCAATGACAGTTATACTAATTCTAGTGATGACAGTAATGATAGTGATTAGTGAAGGCGTAAAGTAACTTTGGTTTTTTGTTTTAATAAATATTTACTAATACGGGTGTTTTTGTCTGTATGTACTATAATTGAGAATTAAAATGCTATAATTTTGTTAGCTAGGTACGATAACTAGTTTTAAAAAAGATTTGTCACCGTAAATATCACTCAGGTAACGACCTATTATTCGATTGCAGTATGCACCACGTACAAGTATTTTCTTATTAGACAGATTTGAGACTTGTTCGCAAATACGAGCTAGTGCGGGCGGAACAGGTTTTTGGAACAGGTATTTATTTGGACTCATACTAGCAAGAATAGGTATGAGATTTACCTAGTACGACTCAACTCTAGTGCAAACTGACTGCTCCCACCGCGCTTGCATTTTGAGGAGACTAGAGAGAGAGAGAGAGGCACAGGAAAGAATAAAGATGGCGGCGCCGCCGTCATGTTATTCTTTCCTGAGATTACAAATACCGAAATGCGCTAACTAGACTTACCTACCAACCAAGTTCACACAATAACGAAAAGCAGTCTAAATTGTGATTTTTGGTAAATCTAATGTTTAATACTGTAATAAATAAGTGTAAGCGAAAGAAGAAGTTTGTAGGCGCTTTGAACTCACACAGTGGTCAAACGAGACTGAATTGATAACCATGAAGTTGCTGAGGTCGTATTTGTAGGGCACGTAGTTTCCGTGCCAAGCGACGACGTCAAACGGCGAATGCGTTTGCGCTGCGGCGAAGAGGCATCCATGGAATTTGCTTATGATTTCGAATTCTGGAAAGGAAAAAAACTATTGCATAAACATGCCGATTTCACATCAAAGTGCTTTTAACCACACATTGCACTCACACCCTTGCCAGCACGTTCACAGATCACACACATAAACACTATCTCACACACTTTTATATCGTTTTTATTTATTTTCCTCATGATGGTCATTTACATACCTCTGGCTGTTTTTTTTATCGAATGTCGTTTTGTATTTCTTCAAAATAAACAAAAAATACTGGTGTATTTTTGGCTGCTTGATAGATCTGCCATAGATAAGATAAGATAATTTATTTTCCATGAACAAAGTTATTTTACAGGAATGACAATTACATATTTGTACATACCATTACATTTCAATTATAAAAAAAAACAACAGAATAAGACAATAGAGAAATTAGAATAAAGAATACAATAATACCAAAAAAATAATTTAAATAATACATGAACAGAAGTTACATATGCATTGTGTATACCTAATTTATCACTTAACTATCTAAATTCCTTAAAACTATAAATATTTTTTTCCAGAATATATTTCTTCAACCTAAGCTTAAACTCACGAAGGTATTTATACTTTTAAAGCTTATTAAAATATCTTAAGCCTAAATAATGACATGTAGATTGGTATTTGGCGGTACGGGCTGACACAAATTGAACATAATTACTTTTATGACGTGTATTAAACTCATGAATATCACTATGTTTATTGGCAAATATTTTATTATTATAAAAAAGGCAAATTGCTTCTAGTATATATATACCATAAATTGTAAGTATGCCCATACTCAACCTGCGGCCCGCCTAGCTTTTTGTGGGCCCCAAACACATTTATTTTCAGGGACATGATTTACAAAATCTGGCATTCTGTATTTCGTATATCTTGAGATTAATTTTGACTTTGACGTAGAAATAGTGACACCCAAAGAGGATTGTCGTTTCATATTTTTTCGCCATACCAGTATAGTTTTGCGGCCCGCGTAGGTTTACAAATATATGTATGTGGCCCGAAGACAAAAAAGGTAGATTATGGTTGATATAAATCAACCCCTTAAAAGGTGCAAAGTGAATAGAAATACCCTCTGGTTAGACAACTATGCAGTTTCAGTATCGAAAGCATCCTAGCCGCTATAATTTATGGTAAAAGGCGCCCGGAGATGTGAACGAACGCCTCTCAACCAATCCCGTGCGATGAACCCCCAACGAAGGAGCGAATAGATCCAATTTCCACCCCAGGGTTGGTCACAAATTAGTTTCGCAAAGCTACGACTTGCTATGACATTCTGTGCTATGGGCCGCGAATCTAAATCCTTTCATGTCGACGTAATGGTCATGTGCTTACTATATTTTTCGTTTATTCCTAACTTAAAGTCGATTATATTTTTTCAGGAATCTTATGTGCTTACATAGAAATAAAATTATAATTAAAACACAAAGCCAATGACAGTTTCCTCCAAACTTAAAAAAAATAGAAAACACATTCGGGAGCGAGGGCGGGAGCAGGAAGTAGGAGGGGTTGGGGAATCACCAGAATATAAGATAAATTTTACATATACATAAAAATATACTACTCTAGGGTTAGAGTAGACACTCTCTTGAATGCCGTGAAAGTAGTGTTAAATATATCGATGTCACTAAAAATGCTGCTGTTTTACATGCTCGATGTACCTATATATGATTATAAGATATAGTTAGAAATTTAAATGTCTGTCGCACGGTGCGAGGTCGAGGAATGACCTCCAGCACGCGCGGTTCGCGTAATAACTTAATTATTTTAGTATGAAATGTTTTTTTTTTCGAAATATTTTTTTTTCTGGAGACCGGTTTAGTTGTCGATATAGATCAACATCCTAAAAGCACATCAGTGAATATATACACCCTGTATAAACATTAAATTCTGCATTACAATTTTATATATAAAAAAAAACGATTTCGAAAACATGGCGCCCCAAATCTCGGTGTCCCAAAGTTCGGTTGCCCTACCCACGGGCCGGCCCTGATTTTAAAACAATTTTAGCGTTCACTCCTTACCTCCTTTGCGATCCTCGTAATATGCTGTCGGAGTATGGAAATCCCTGGGATTTGCTAATCCATTTGCGCCAATAGGTCCTAAATCCGGCAGTTTGAAGTGGCCATCGAAGACCTCAAGGATGTAGCCCCTGATGGTAAACACATATCTATATAATAACTACATAAATACAACAATGGGTAATAATAAAATTAAATATTTAACTAATAACACAAAATCTATATTCTCAGAATACTACATACGTTTATCATAATCAATATACGCCAACATTACTGCAATTTAGTGTAGGTAACTCTTTACCACATTGAAATAAAATAAAATTGTTAAATCTGCACTAAAGAACAAAATAAATAATAGTTTTCTAGAAAAAAAAACAAATACATATAATTTTAAAAGAAACGCACTATTTTATAACACCCACAGTAACGCCAGTTTATTATTTATTATGCAGAACCGCCTAATTATGTACTTATTATTTATTTAAATTATTTTATCTCGTGCGTATGACTCCTTTTACATATGAGGTGTGTGTGACAGAGGTTGTTTGTGTATGGGGTGTGACACTCGCTTGAAACTACACGCTTTGTTATAATACGAGTATTATAGCTTTGAGTTACCTAGATGGTTCGTCGACATCAACTGAAAATCGCATCCCCTGTTGCACTACGCATATTTCGTTCGGGCCAACCGTCAGTTTCCCAAATTCAGTTGAAATCCGAAGTTCTCCTTTTTGTGGCACTGCAAAACGAGAATGGTGACTTGGGTATCTCATCAGGTGACTCATTTTATTGTCATCAATTCTAATTTGGCAGCAAGCTTACCGATGAGGAAGTCTCCGTCGGCGTTATAAAACGCTCTGTTCCCCATGGAGACATTGGTGCTGTAGACGTGAATGGCGATCCCGTTCCTGGAGCGAGGATCGCCCGCGCCGCAGATGGTGTGCAGACCAGAAACGAAGTCCACATTCTCCTTGGGTAAGTCGAATGGCAGCCACAAACTCTGCATCATAACAGATATTTAATTTATATCGAAAAATATTTTGATCTGAAAAGTTTTTATATTTTTGTTTATCAATATAATACGTAATTAGCTGGTAATCTACAACTAACCTTAAGTTAAAGTTACCCTTGCAACGGTGGAAAAAAAATGTTATAAGTAGGTATCTAACGAGTAAATAACCCATAGACCAGTATGTTTTATTATCATGATACTGACTATTGTGATACATTATTTTATTTTATTAGGGCAACCAGCAGTCATTATTTTGACGTTGCTCACATACAATAATAAATAAAAATACACATTGACCACAAAAAAAAAAACTAAATAATAACAAAAATAACAGAGAATTAATTAATATTCGCGAGAAAGTTTATTCTTAGTAGTCTACTCTTTAAATATTATTTTATTGAATCCAAACATAAGAGCAATAAATTTACTACACAAAACAAAAATTTTTCAAATTTTAAACTATCTCATACAAAACAAAACAGATACGGTGTAACGTGTGTTTTATTATTGTATTTTCTGCATATTTTATACATATAACGAACATTTTCAAAATATTTTTAATTTATTATTTTATTTTTTTGTAAGCCAAAAGAGGAAACGTTAAAAAACAAAGGGTTTTTAAAAAATTGGGTCTGATTGATAAGCTCTAATATTTTATAAACTTAGAACTATGTACATATCATTATGTACCCATATGGTTTTCGTCTTGCAGGATGCGGACATACTGATTATCCAGGTATAACTAGTCACCACGGTCAGGCATATCTCTAAAACCGCATAACGCAGGAACACCATCATTACGCATTATCTGGTGATTTTGTTTCATTAGAAAAATCTACACATCTAGCGATAGGTTAGCAGGGAATTGGCCTCCTAAATTAGTTGGCCGATGATCGATCAATAACGTGATGCTTTATAGGTTGCATTTAACGAGGGTACCTGATTGGGGGTCGGATGCTGTTCATCCCATCTGTGAGTGAGGTTTGTTGCAGCGTTGAGTTTCTGGAACGGTCTGTGCACCACAGAAGGACGTATCCTAAAAAAATAATTATTAGTTCTAATTAGGCAAATTATTGTAACTATGCCAAGATTATTTTGTTTCAAATAAATATTGTTTTTTTTTTATAAAACACGCCTTTCCTCATTGTTTGATTTGAGATTTTAATTATATAATCGTAAATTGTATCTCGGATCAAAATATTTTACTTAATTACTGGGTTCGGTTGGCGTCAAGAATATAATGAATTAAAATTAAACGTTTTCGGTTAAGTAGGGTGGAATATTTTTGGCAACGGATAAGGTTTAATTCAAATATTTTTTACCTCCGTCGAAATCTTTACAGAGTTCAGAATGACCTAAAAACAGTTACTGACCTGTAAAACCACGTCCTCTTGTTGTCGCTGCGGGGTGCCGTGAAGGCGGAACCCGATAGCTGCTCGCAGTAAAGGCCGTACGGACAGACCTGGGGATTGTTCTGTCCAAGCGGGAGGGATCCGGGACATCGGGGGTCCTCGGAAGCGAATTCGGAACCGAATCCAGAGAGATACTGCAGGAATTTCACTTAATTTAGAACGCATTCGCGAAGGCGCCATAATCATTCAAAAATGAACAACGGATACCATTTGCAAAAAAACTAATCTCTGAATACTTATGTCAAAGAGTTCGGAGCTTATGTTCGTAACACTAACTATTTGAGTATATGTTTTAATTATAACCCTTTCGATTTTTGTATTTATTAAACCGCGTTTCGAAGACTTGTTTTATTTTTGCATTTAAATCATTCAAAAATTTTATTTTTCGCTAATATATTAGTTACCAGATCATCATTAGTTAGATCATATTTTGTATCTCAACGGTCCTTTTCTCTCTTACGGACAACGAATGAACAGAAAGTTGCTCTTAAATGCAAAAGGTATGGACTATCTTAAATAATATATGGAAGTAATTATGTGTTATAAACTGAAATGGTAAAATATATTGTAAAATTTGAATAAATAATATAAAGTAAAGTCGCTCTCCGCGTTTGTCTGTTCTCTTAATTATTCTAAACTACGCAATAGATTTGCTGCGGTTTTTACCGTTATTTAGAAAATTTCTTCCGGAAGGTTTATGTGTATATTACACATTAAATTTAAAAAAAAGTAGAGAAATCTCGATGTTTTATAATAAAGTCGTAATAAGGCGATTACATGGCTTACGCTGTCTAAACCATTAGAGATAAACCAAATTAGTATACTACAGAATTGTAGGACTTTAAAGGGCCCACAGAAGAGTCCATAATGGCATATGTCCACTTTCTGAGGATGAAGCACACATACTATTTTATCTTTCAAAGTTTAATCACAAATAAGGGGATGGAGATTGTAAATGTTTTTTTTACGTAACATGCAAGGAAGGTGTTTGTGGGCATTTTGGAAATCTCTCGGAATGTCTAGGTCAGGGATTCCCAAACTATTTTGGGCAAGAGACTCCTTTTCCAAAATTAACTGATACCTCAGACCCCTATAGCACAATTACTTTAAAAATCATATCTCAAGTTTTTTCTAATTGATACAAAAAACTTTGCGGTTGGTTAAGTGAGTAAACTTGACATAATTTTCTCATGAAAATTTAACAAAATTCGCCAAATACAGAGCAAGTCAAAAGATTTGTATGACCTTGTGCACGCTTATCGACTTGTTGAGTTTTTTAAAAGTAAAAAATACAATTATGCTACTTCCTACTAAAACATTAGTCATTCTTATAACAAGTTGGTACACGTCACAGAACTTATAGAGCATCTTGAAAGTTTCAAATAAGAACTTGTGTTATTAATTAATTAATTGAGGTCGATGTTTAGACCTCGTCGACCCCCAAAATCAGTTTTCGTTTATGTTGACCCCGAGGGGTCGATATCGACCACTTTGGGAATCCCTGGTCTAGGTTGTATATGCATTGTAATTGGGCATACATTCGATTAATTAAAAAAATCGCTAGTTCGAATTGAAGTAAAATTGCCCCATAATTAATCTACTTTTATTATTAAAGTAATATTTCTGTATGCAGTCAACAAAATTGTATAGTTCTGTTTTTATCGCTTACGCAAGTGGATCTAACAACGAAGGAATATATAATTTTGTTTATAATTTCAGTAAGCACATTAATGTTAAATTCTTACCTTCAAATCGCTCATTGCAATATGAAGCCTTTTTTTTTCACTCGAAATGACCGCTCGTCTTAAAAGCAAAGGTATTACTGAGGCGGTGTTTACGCGCGGCGCGGCGACACCAGTGCTTGATTAGAATGCAAATTAATTATAAGCTCGGCATTGTAGCGAAGTGGTCCATGCTCTCGGCGTGTTGTGATGCTGATATCTCGCAATAAATTAACTTAATATCTTCACACAATTAGTTAAGATTAGCTTGTTTTTATTTGATAACAAATCTACACGTCATAGCCGGTTTTCCAGTCACAGCAGAGTTTGGAGATACTTAGGTATTTTTACAATATTCTTTTTCACCATCACGACTTTTGTTCATTCAGTGACAGCTTGTAAATAACTGTTTTCTATCAGAGAATATTTACGCAATCGGACTTATGCACAGACCCGTTAGTTCGATGCTTAAGTAAAGTAAAGTAAAAGTTTATTTCCAAGAGCAGCCTAATGCATTGATTATTAAAACACTATATAATCAATGCTAATGCATAGGAATGACAATTTTCAATTGGGTCACGAAACTACATTACAAAATACAGAGATATGCTTCATCGATGAGTATGTATAGTTCATATTTATACTACTTATATCAATATACCTACTAAAAAAATAATAAAAAGATAATAAGTAAAAATACAAATAAAAATAACAGTTTTATAAATTAGTGCAAAATTTTATTGCTATGAAAACTAGTTACAACATAAAATTTTGTATATTTTACAGGAATGTTTTAATCTTTAAATTGTCAAGCACAATGTTATATAAAAAAAAATAAAAATCACAAAAAATTGTCAAAATAAATTTATAGATCTTTGAATTCATACATTATTAAAAAAAAAGTTTCGATTGCTCCTTTGCGAAGAATTATATTTATAATGTTTTTATATCCTCTTGGAAAATTTATTATGCATTTCTTATCCTCTATATAAACTGGTATTTTGAAATTACAAGTACGACTGCAAAAATTATCTTTGTTGTGTTGTGAAAATGAACTGATGGACTGAAATATATATTTTAGGGAAACGTTTGGTTCTTTAAAAATTTGCACTCGCAGCATGAAATTTGCTAATCGAACATAAGTGTAAGCAAATCGTACCTACAGACTGATTATTGTTAATATTTTTTGGTTAGATTTACCATATTTCTTGCGATGGCAGCAAGAGAGGTAGTTAAAAAATATTTTAGCAAAAACCCTTTGCCATGATTACAAAACAATATGGCGTCGTGGGCGAAATAACGACGTCACCTGAAAATTTGGTAGCAGCAACCAGAATATTTTGTTGTTTTTACTTGTTACCATTTTATTTTGCTGTGGTTCAAATCAAAATGGCGGCGTGACTGAACAACTGATCGTGAAATTAGCAGTTTGCAAAAATTATTGTAGCAATATTAAGTTAAAGGCATCCAAAAATTATGTTACTTGCAATTAATTAAGTTTAACAATAATCGATATGCAAATCCAACAAAAATTGTTAGTGGTCAATCTTGGCAGCATACTAACGCTTTTATGAAGGCCGTTAGTCACTATTGTATCGACAAGTGGGTGTCCCAAGGTCAATCCCAATAAAAAAACTGCTAATAGGTCCTACCATTCCTAGTCTTATTTGTTAAGAAACTATATCATAAACATAAGAAACATCATTATGGCTTTCGAGAAAAAAATGTTGAAGTTTCAATTTAAAACTTAATATATTTGTGTAAGACGCCCGACGTGTTTTCAGCGGGTTTAGTATGCCTGGCGAACGCTACCGTAATATTATGATTGTTTTACACAAATTTAGTTTAAAAATAATTAATTTGGGTATCAAATATTTTTGCATTATTTATATAATTTCTTACTCGTAACAGGGAACATATACACTCCCTTAAATTTACGGGAATCATCTTGGGGCACCCTGTATATATATTTATGTAGTTACATAGGTATTGTGTGCGACATATAAACAAGTCGAGCCCCCAAGACGAGTATTATGTAAATTCTGTCGAACAAATAGGACTGGTTTTACTCGTTTGCTCTTGTTTTCTGTAGCCATCGGGGCCGCCATTGAATTAATCAACTGATTAGTAGGAAGGTGTGGCGAATTCCTAACCTTCCAATAGCTGGAACGGAAAACGAAGTTTCTGTCAACGTCAACAAAAATGATCTCGTATGATTCAAGAAAATAATAACACAATTTAACAATAAATCTAGTACTAATGCCATTAAACAAATAGTAAATCGTGAGATCGCGGTAGTCCAGTGATCAAGACGTTTGGCTATTGACCCAGTGACCGCAGGTTCGAATTCACACACAGTTAAACTTTTTTTAACGCTTTATTACCACCATCTCACCACCATCATAGTATTGCTACAGTAATTCTTTAAAAAAAACCAAAATTATCCTAACCAATACCGTAGTAGCATAAAAACATTGATCCGATTACAGGTTCATCCGTTCCTTTATATTTTTTAATTTTATGACGTCAACATTTGTACCTCAAAAAATATACTTAACGGAAATATTTGAAATAATAATATTATTTGTTTATTTATGGGTAATTTTTCTTAAATAAAAAATATGCATTATAACAGGTAAATAATTTATTGATTGGTGATAACCCCTTATTGATAGAAAATTCTTACCAATTTAAAAAAAAATCGGTTGGTTAAGTGAGTAAGCTTGACATCATTTTGTCATCAAAATTTAACAAAATAAATAGACATAAAATTCAGTAAAATATTACCACTAAAATATTAGTCATTCTTATAACAAGTTGATACACGTAACACAACCTAAACAGTATCTTGAAAGTTTCAAATAAGAACTTGCGTTCATTAATAGGGGTCGATTTTTAGACCTCGTCGATCCCCAAAATCAGTTTTTGTTTATGTCGATCCCTAGGAAACCGAGTTCGACCCCAAGGGGTTGATATCGACCACTTTGGGAATCCCTGCCTTAGACTGGGCACTGCCACACAGTATATAGTTTGTATATTATTTTTAATGGTGGATATCCCTGCATACTGTCTGCATATTAATAATTTAAAGATTATAAATAATTCTAAAGTGTAGTGTTGGGATTTAAACGATTATCTACAGGTTAAACAACGAAATGAAAATATATGTAGGTTTACGCAAAACTAATTTCACCTTTAGCAGAGAATGATAAAATAGTAATCTATGTTTACACTGATAACAATATGAACTTATGCAGATAAATTTAAATTTGATAAGATGACTTAACCTTATATTTACAAATGTGGCAAATTATATGTTTACAAATTACAAACAATGTTAAAAATAGTTACATTACATTGCAACATAAAAC
The DNA here is from genome assembly GCA_020383195.1 of Neomicropteryx cornuta. Taxonomy (NCBI): domain Eukaryota; kingdom Metazoa; phylum Arthropoda; class Insecta; order Lepidoptera; family Micropterigidae; genus Neomicropteryx; species Neomicropteryx cornuta. The sequence goes on from JAHKQU010000030.1 coordinate 3,322,683, forward strand.
AACATAAAAAAAGAATAATGTAATAAAACTGAAGAGATATTTTATTGCTATTCGGTTTTTTTCAATTTATCTCTTTTGTTTTGCTACGATTTACGACTCAACTGGGACAAATTATGTGTGACAAATCATAATACCGACTGTGCTGTGCTGTGCTGTATATATAACACATAATATCTCTTTTCTCAAGTATAAACACTGCATGTGTTTAGGAATTACGATACCCAAAACCCAATACCCAAAACCAAAAACCAAAACCTAATAAAAATTAGGTTTTGGGAGTAAATCTCAAAATTGATAACTTGTGTTCCTCTTGAATATACTGTGTATCGTAATTCCTAAACACATGCAGTGTTTATACTTGAGAAAAGAGATATTATGTGTTAAACCGTTATACGATTATGTAATGATTTAAAGTATCAGCATTTGCACATATCAGTAAGTGTAATAAATCCTTTTCAATCCAAAAGAAGCGACCAATAAGCACTGTATATCCAAAAATCTAATAAACAGTGTTTTGAGAAAAATGTGTTTTAATTTAGCATCGGGTTTTGATCAATTCCATAAATATTTAACCTAATATCGATTAAAATGGCCTTAACATAAGTAAAATAATATTAAATTATTGAGTTTAAAAATTCAACAAAGAAATAAGAAAGTCCACCTAATTAGGCGGCTCCCGTACTAAGGTAGGATTAAAATTGGAAGTATTTTTTTTATAATTGCTATAACCTAGGTCATATACAATTATTTTGGGCCCTAATCAACTAGGCCGAATGTGCCTGTCTTAGAGTCAGGGGAGATGGTGGTAATGAAACGTTAAAAATGGTATGACCATGGACGGATTCGAATCCGCGACCTTCGGGTCAATAGTCCAACGCCTTGACGTTGTGACTTGTGAAAACTCGACGAGAAAGTTACTTATAGTGATACTATTTTTAACACTTCATCACCACCATCTTCTCTGACTCTAGAACAAGCAAATTAAGCTTAGTTGAGTGGGCCCGAAATAGTTGTATATGACCTAGGTCTTTTTTTTGTTACTTTGAAAGAGTGATAGCTGTACAATTACCCACTCTATTCGACTTTATATATAACTACGCTCGGTTTCTTCGACGAAAGGGGACTTTCTAAAGATATACATCCTCCCCTGTAGAGTGGAACCTCTCGAAAGGATGAAAGGGGGGGGGGGAGGGTACGGGGAGGGGTCCTTCAAACCTTACTTTCTTTTGTCCCTTTTCTCACTTGAAAAGCCGTTTTCGTGAAATTGACAATCTCAACGGATACAGTAATAGAATCTCAGTGTCATAATTTAACTGGCTTTTGTATCATTTGGGACACATAGATCATACATATTTATAAATATTTAGATATAGAGAAAGCGAGATCGTATTTATTAATACGTAACTCCACTCTTAACTTTGATTTTACTCTTGTTCGTCATTACTTTTATATAGTAAACATATATATTTTATTTAGTTTTATATAGACAAAAGATAAATATTAATTTCGATTCATTTAGAATATTTCTCTATGGCTGGCATTTGGTAACCATTGGAAATGTAATCATAAAAAAAATATATTTAGATACCTTCATTCTATATCTTCAATATAGTGGAGACAGATTTTTAAAATTCTGTTCTTTTTGTGAGAAATTAAATAAATGCTAAACGGCTAATAGATATTTTTTAGTTGAATTTATCGCTTATAAAAGACATTAGAAGCTTTGGACAAATAGTAATTGAAAGGCAAATTAAGGGTCTAAAATATAGGAAGATATTATGAAGCTGTAATTCAATAAAACCCAACAATTGCTTACTAACCGCGCAAAGAGTAAAACCTAACGCCCTCTAAAAATAAAGCCCCGAATTTCAAGTTATCAGCCTTTTTAAATCGGTTACGGTTAAGAAGAACAAATCAATGCTTTGAAACTTTTTATGTTTGAAAGTTATATATACTAGTTATATATAATTCGTACTACCTTTAAAATTCGCATACCCGTTTGAAGCAGCTATCTAAGAAGATGTTTAGTAAATTGTCGTTGAACCTAGTAAATTGGAATGTCATGTTCGTGATCTAAATCTTAGTATTACTTCCGTATGGTAAACTAGAAAGTAGAAACTTTAATACGATACGAACGTGACCCCAACTAAGACGCTAACATGCCAAAGTCCTAAGCCTGAGAGTAACCTATAACAAAGTTGCAACACCCGGAGCGGAGGTAGGCTTTGGCACTGGAATATCAAGTTTGCTATAGAAGCGACACACTTTTGAAGTTGCCGCCTCGAACACACATGCGATCTCGAGGTTCTGTTTTTAGGGCCGCGATTCAGCTATCAATTATGGATATTATTTGTACTCTGCAACCCGGTTATCAGTCCGACGTCGGCCAGTAAATAAAAATCTGGCGTTATGAAAACACTGACTTAAAAAACTTAGTCAACTTAGTAACTTAAGAAATTATAGACCTATAATTAACACTTTGAACGGATTTGATGCTATGCTTATTAAGAAAGGTATGGTTTATTTGGATTTTAAAAAATAATTTCTTCCTACCCCTAGGACTAATGGTTACGCTATCAAAATATTTTGCCTATATAAATTTTACGCCCTTATCTAAGGTATAATATAAAATTTAAATGAATTATATATCTTATATATTAAGAAAGTTATAGCTAAATTTCACTTTAGCGAAAAAAAAAATTTAATCGCGTGAAAATCGTAGTTGAATAATATGGCAGCCGAATTTAAAGAATCAGATATTCACATCGATCGATCTGAGCAAATCATGGTCTTTTTGTGTTTAACTGCACCATTTCGATAACTCCAATTTTTAATAAATGATAATTTTTCATTTAATTGTGAAAATTGTATGAAATTCTTTACTGTTTATTTTGTAATAATTTATTAATTTAAAAAACACCACACAAATGAAATGCTTTCTTTAGTCTAGCTTAGACGGTATCGAACAGAGGTTGCCATGGTTCCAAAACCTCACTTTTTTTTAACTTTATTACACAAAATGTTTACTGTATGTCCCCTATGATTAAAAATATAATTAAAAACAAATAAAAATATATATTTACGAAAGAGTGCAGTTAGTTAAATGTTGTTAATGAGCCAATTTAAACACTACTTAATAAATAAAACCTTATCAAAGGGGGATTTATAATATAAATCAGCTGCTGCTGGCCATACGAAGATTTTACGAGGTAGGGGCTACAAACTGATCTTAGGCCTCTTAGCAACATTGTTTTTTATGTATTTAGTTTCAAAAATATGTGCTTCGCGTGTAACCTAACCTGAACGTAAACTATCTGTATGTAAAAATAATGCACGAAATAAGTTATTTGAATAATATATATATATATTTTTGATTTGTCTAGTTTATAATTAAGTTGATTTCTCACTCTTACTGAGTCTCACGCCCTCCTTACCTGTTTCATTTGCCTGTAATTGCAGTTACGCGCAGAATGCCGTGCTGAATAGAATTCGGGATACTCATAAGAAAAAGTTCCGAGCTATTTATTTATTTCATCTTAGCCGTAAGCAATTTATTAAGGCTGCTGTGATATCGTTTAGAACTATATGCCATTTTTTATTTCTGATTTCATACCAATGTTACTTTGCCATGTACGCTTCTCACTCATTTTAACATATCAACTTTCCATTCCACTCGCCTACCTACACATTTCTTTCACACTTCTTTCACTCATTCATTTCATGACTTTTTAAATGTATACGATATAATCTGTTAATTTGGGACTTATACTTGTTGGCCATATGTTAAGTATAATATTAATTGTAATCATGTTATATTTCGATGTTCATAATTCTTTTAATAAATATTGAATTAAACATCTTCCGAGCCAATGGTCTGGAGCGGCGAATAGACGCGATGCGACGAGACGTGGCGAATGCATAAGCAAGTGAGCCAAAGGGGAGACGTCAGTTCATAATGACGCGGGGCGAGATCGAGATTGGGGTTGATGCGCTGCAGGGCGGCGGCGGGGGGCGGGGGCGGCGGTCCCGCGGCCGCGCAGCCCTATCGACCGCGCGGGGGCGCAGGCGCCGTCGCGACGACCGCCCGCCCCCGGTCCGACCGCTCCAGTCAGACCCGACCGTGCCTCCATGGCGTACCGCAGCGCCCCGTGATGCGATGGGCACCGTGCTGAGCTTCAGCCCGCGCGACAGGCGCCCGGCGTTCGGCGGAGAGCCTGCGCTGGACCTGGCCGAGGGGCACTTCTCGTACGAGCAGCTGAACAACGCCCGCAACCGCAACGAGAATGCGAAGGCGGCGCAGGCGGCGGCCAACGGCGCCCCGAACGGCGCCCTCGTCGTCCCCGACGCCGCCAAGATCATCAGCGAGAAAACGGCCCTCGAGAAGAACCTCAAGAAGCATTCGCTCTTCATCAACGCTCTGTCCTGGAAGCGATTCTCGACCGCAAACAACAAGAAAAAATTAGACATAAAAATCAAAAGCTTGAACTCCTTCCGGCAGCCCCTTGGCGACAATGCGCAGACTGACAAAAACAAAAACTTCCAGCCCCAGAGCGCCGTGACCGTGGTGAAGGGCAGCACCTGCTACTACCAGAACGGAGCGAAAAACCAGGTGAACCCGCTGGAGATATTGCGCTCCAACTGCGTTAATAACAACACCAGTCACCTCCATTCGTGCACTGACAAAGTAGCGCCCAAGCCCGTTCTCCTTCCGCCGACGGTCAACTCTTCGCAGAGGACCACGATCACAGCCCCGACGACCCTCAAGAAGACTGTTATCCAGGCATCCACTTCCGAGCTGCTCAAGTGCTTAGGACTCTATCTTCACAATAAGTGCTACAAATTGAAAGACTTTCAAGCTGGCGATGCTGTTATGTGGCTCAGGACTGTAGATAGAAGCTTGTTGCTTCAAGGATGGCAGGTAGGCATCTCGGATCATATCGAGCCTATTATTTTTTAATTTTAAAACGGATCAACTTAGTGGTCAAATTTATAAGACAGGTAATATATCAGCGCATCGGATTGCGTACTAAGAAACCTCCAAGGAAATTACATCGCATTTATGTCCTAAAATCAATACTATTTTTACGCAGTAGTCAATTTATTTTTTTTACGCAGTAGTCAATTTAAAATATCAACTCATTTGTATTCCTTCGAATTGCTTGATCCCAATCATATAAATTATTGCAAATTGAATTATTTGTCGTCTAAGAAGCTTTTATATTAATAAGTTTTCTTAGTTTATAAAACACGACGTCCGTCGTAGATCATTGTTGCGTGGGTATATTTATTTTGTTATTCATCGAATTTAAGCTAAAGGCATGTCTGATTTTTCAATATGTCCGCGCATGACATTTTATGACCGTGTTTGTTTGTTTTGTTCTCCGCGAATCCGCCATCTTGGTTTTTCGTGTGTACGACGAGCGAGCGAGCGAAAAAAGGCTACGTTCGCCTTCCAAGGAAATATTAGGGGCGAGGGTGCTCTGACTTTTAATATTGCCCGCCCTTGGATATGAATTTTATTTGCATAGGAAAATGAAGACATTTTATTATTCTGTTTTGTACGGACCGCGTGCGAGTAAGTTCCGGAATCAGGTGATTCTTCCTATAGAATACTTAAATATTTACCAACTTTAGAAGTGTTATTTATGTTTTTATTTACTAGTATACAAGTACAAGTACACAAATAACTTAATTTATCTGTTTATTAGGTATATACAACGTTTCAATATATATTTATATCGCATAATAAATATTTTTGTTATTTTTTTTTTTAAAAATGAAACACTCGCCTTTTGTTGCCAACGCAACTAGTCGAGAATATTCGAACAAATTAAACTACCTTCTTTATGACAGATATTTTGTCTAGCAGAGGTTGCAGTGATACCAAACGCTCGCTGATGCAAACCTATTTTTAACATGTACACGAATCTGTATGCTTATAAAATGGGTAGGTATGTAATTTATTTTTATTTTATTTTATTTATTGTTATTTTCGCAGAAAAAACTTACAGCTAGACAATTATTACAAAAAAAACATTTTATCTATAAACAAACAAAGAGAAAATGAGATACTCTCCTCTCATCTAAGTTCGCACTTAGTGGCATGTCAGAGTCCATCCAACTAGGTGTTGAACACCTGTCCTAAGATGGACTATCTATCTGTTTCCAATACGAAGCAGAAAGGGCAGTAATCTAAGGTTCCTAATATCTTTTTTTTTTTTTAATTTACACGAACATATATTTCCGTTTATTTTATAATTTGTAAGTACATAGATGAGATTCAGAGAAGCAAAACAAAAAAAAAAGAAGAGAGAGAAAAAAAAGAACATAGAAGGAGATATCTAACGCTAATAAAATAAATACAGTGTTGTTATTGTGTAGAATAGTAAAAAATGTAGTCTGTAGTTTAGTGTCGTGTAGTGTAGTGTAATGTAGTGTAGCGTAAAGTAGTGTAGTAAAAACATTTTTATGTATTTTAAAATTTTAATCTGAGAGAAAAGGTAGTTGCAATTGTTGTCAATAAATAAATAAATATATTACACAAGTGTCCGCAGACACATTGGGGTAACTTGACCAGAATTTGGGTTCTATGGGTTATTTTAAGAAAAAAAAATTGCGATTCAGCAGCATGGTTTTTAAACTTTCATAGTTTTCGCAATAACGGTCGTGCGAATAAAAGATACTATTGCAATGCTTCGCTTGTAGGACGAAACGCGACAGCATTTGCAACCTGCTTTATTTTTGAGTATACACACCGTAGAGTAGATAAACACGCTGCCTTATCACTGCTCAGAACAACTAGTACAAGGATATTTAAGTTTATGTGACCAAAATTATAATTACTATACATATAGCTAATAATCAGCACAATATTAGTACAAAAAATATTATGAAAAAAAACATTTTTTTTATTTCAGATAATTAAAAGTTTGTGAGTAAAAAGATATTTTTATGTATTTGTTTAATACCCCAATGTTTCTTATATCAAGTCTTTATTAAAAAATATGATGCGAAGTCCAAGAGCTAGACGCAAAAATAAAGTTGCTGATTTTTATTACCACATTTAAGCACGTTTGACACCCTGTAGCTATAATACTATATCAACTAATTTTATAACTTGCTTAGTAGTAGTAAACGATTTGACCAGAACCTAAGGTCTTACAGTTAGGCTCTATAGATGTCATTAAAGGCATCTCCCACCAGGACTACTCGCGCCCGTGGGATTTTTAGCCCGTTCGATGTGCGTTTTGGACGCCCATAGAGATTAAAAAAAAAAACATAATTCACACCATTAACACCATTTTATTTTTTTTTTTAATTTTGATGCGCGGCTACAACACAGACATAATATTTCAATTTATAATAATTATAATGTGGCACTGAACATTCTTTGTGGTACTGAACTGCCAATGTTTCATTAATTAGCACTAAATTTGCAACAGACGGAAAGAAAAACGGCCAAAGCAGAGGGATAGTAGCTTCTTATACACGAATGTGTATGTTAAAAACGCTAGTATGAATTCAAGTAAAAAAGCTTTTTTATTATTCTGCGTTGACTGGCCAACCGTGTGAAAGAAACGGGTAGAAAACATAGGCTGTCTCCGCCATACGCGATTATGTTGCATAAACTTATATATCGAGGGTATACTTCAAAAACGAGTTAAATGCATATTTGATGAAACTGAGTAAATGACTTTTGAAAGTTTAAGTGCATTTATTCGTTGGAGGATTTCAGAATTTCGAAACAATGTATTATTTTTCTAATAGGCTTTTTTATAAACTAATGATTTTGTTTACAAAATAGACCAATATTGTAATAGCTTTTAAATAAAAAAAATAATAAACCAAGGTGGGAGAGCATTTAACTTGTTTGACCAGAACACGATTTGCGTAAATCGGTATAATTAACATGCATTTTTTAGTTAAATATCTTTATGTTTTTTTACTAGTTGCAATTTTTTGCTTAATTACATAGTTACCTGCCAAAATGTACCTGAAAAATATATGGTAAAACTTATAACTAAGTCCAACTAAACTCCAACCCAACTAAATCAATTAAACTTTACACTTTAAACTTTAGTCTACAAATAAATTTCTGAAATTATATGTTTTTTTTATAAATTTAGGTAGTACCTACCTAAATAAAATACAATAAGTTTAATTAAAATAAGTTTAATTTTAAAATAAGAAATTAGTTTTAAATAAAATTCAAGGTGTTTTGTTTTAAAATATAAAGCAGGCATAAAAGTAACAAAACAAAGAAATAAAACATTTCCTGACATAACGCATCCTTTTAATTTTTAGCCATTGTACACTCTCTGCAGGTAGCAGAGTGCAATGGCTAAAAATAAAAAGCTACCTTCATTATCTAATGTTATGTTCAAAATTATATTATCAGCGAGGGATTTCAGATCAAAGAATTGATTGAACTTAAATTCTTTGAATTTATATGGTTCAACTAAAACTTTCTTTTTGTCTCTTTTGCGAGTTTTTTGAGATTGTGCAATCAGGCATTCGACATATGGAGGTGTAGTGCTATGCATAGAGTCCGCTCCTCTATAGGTGTGGCCAGACTTATTTTTTACAGGTTATTTTTGTTCTATAATACGGCTATGTTTAATTCCTGAACAGCCCTTAACAATTTTCATCCGCAAACGATGTCACAGTCCAAAGGGTAAAAGGGCACAGTTACAGCCAGGGGCACCAATGAAGCAGACAAACTAGCAAGGATATTCAAGCAATACTTTTTCGGCCAGAACCTATCCTGCCACTATCAGTAAACTATGCAACATCTTCTCTAAACCATCTAACCAGGGCAAGGCACAGAAACAGGTGGGACAGTTGATAATGTGGCCAGGCCAGAACAGGGCTACACCCTCGTCTTACAAAATACTAACTCAGCCTTCCGAGGGCAAACCTAGTAATGCAGAGGTAGAGACTGCGGAACACGTAATCTGTCACTGTCCAGCCCTCACTTCAAAAAGAAGCACAATGTGGGGGGCAGCCATGCTTGCTATGGGCGAAATTTTCAGCAAAAATACAGTATATAACGTGCGGCTCGTATTGAAGACGGATTGGCTACAGGAGCTTTAGTTTCGTATCTGCACTACGAAGGTAAACATAATGGGCCCCTAAAAAATGGTAAAGTGTAGCAGTCACCTGGCTGTTCTATATTCATAATTTCAAGCAAACCATAACAATAGCACTGCAACATATTGGATGCGGTTTTGCCCCCACACGTGTCTAAGGTTAGACTTATCTCTTTAATGGTATCAGATAGGCAATTTTCGAGGACCAATTTCGCAGCTTTTTTGCCAATTACTTCTGATCAGGTAAAACAATACCTTTGGTATTGTATTGTTGTACCTGGTCATGCAGTTTCGCTTGCGCAGTTTTAAAATAGATTGGGTATTCTTTTTTTGTAGCTTGAATGCCCACATTTATTGTTTATGTATTCCGAAGAGAAAGTCTTTGTGCAATTGTATCTACAGGTAAATTACAACCTATTCCTGAGGCAGTTTTGGAGGCAATATTTTCTTCTGCATATAAGGCAATCACGCCACAGGTCTTCGTTTCTAATACTGATAGCCCAGTTTGTAGATTCAGCTCCTTGCCACCTCTTTGAAGGCCTATCAGATTTCCAAATTGAATGAAATACATCGTTCAGAATGGATTTAGCAATTTGCAACGCATCTTCGGCAGGTAATAGGTCAGGCTCTTCAATAACTTTGCTATTGGGTAATATTCCCAAATTATATTGTGGCAGGCTGAGACTGCAACTGCTTGTCGAGGACCTCATCTTCCTTCAATTAAAATTGACTCATATTATTGATGCAGCAAAGTGCGCACGGCGCGTTTGACAGATGAGAAATGGCGGTTCGCGGGTTCTGGTTGAAGCTGCTATGATGCTTTAGCTCATTTGACTTTTATAGTTTATTAGACACAGCCGGGTATGTTCACAAGTCAAGCGTGCTTCAGTGACATTATCTTTTACTTGTAATGAATACACATAACTGATGACAGCTCACTGCTCTGGTCGAAGCTGCTATGGTTTGATAACTCGTTTGACTTGAACTAACTTTATTTCATATAATCGGATATTTGCACAAGTGAATTACGCTAAGGTAGGTATCATATTGGTTTTTACTTGTTAAGTTTAATAGTTTTAAGATGCAACTTTTGGGCACGTATATTTAGTTAAAGGCCAATAGTATATTTGACCAGAAATTGATTTTGAACCTATTCAAAAAAGTGTCAAGTAAAACAATTTAAGATACTTTACAGTTTTGTCACAGAACAAAATAATGAAAATAGTTCATTATATGTCATTAGATTGTTTGACTTGTACATAATCTGCAAAAAACTGCATTTAGCTGGTTTGCCGAGAAGCTAATTTCAAAATTAAAGATCGTAACGAAACATGTGTTACACCTAAAGATAGAGCTTAAAAAACTGATCAAAACTGCATTCTTAACTCGTTTTTGCCAAAAACGTCATTTAACTCGTTTTTGAAGTATACCCTCGATATAGGGTGATGATTTTAGAGGCGTGGTTTTCAAGAAGAGATAAAACGCATATAATTTGATGTTATGGCTAAGAATTTAGTTTTATTATAAAGATAAGGGTTTGCCATTATGTTTTAAAAATGATTTCGGGTAAGTGGCCGCCGCGGCTGACTCGAACAAATTCCAGCCGAGAGGCCCAATTTTCAACCACTTTTTGCAGCAAGTTGGGCCGTATGTCAGCAATAACGCGCCGAATATTCTCTTCCAATGCGTTAATCGTGTCCGGCTTATCTGCGTAGACAAGCGACTTCACATAACCCCACAAAAAATAGTCCAGCGGTGTTAAATCGCACGATCTTGGAGGCCACGCCACAGACCCACGACGCGATTTTTACTTTATTTTAGAGTGATTTTTTTCTAAATTTGCACTATTTGCAAACGTTGTTCAGGAGTAAGTCTATTCATTATGAAATGGCAAACCAAACTGAGCATAAATCAAGTGACAGCTGTCAAAAACACCAACTACGAAAAAAGTAGTGCCAGATTGAAAACCACGCCTCTAAAAAAAAACATCCTAAAAAGAGTACATAGAATCATATTTATCCCAGAACACACGGTACAGGTTCACACAATCAAAAAAAAGATTTTTAGTTAACAGACGGACAGGATAGTAGCTATAGGTATCCACAAACTATTTGGCTAGACGATGCCGATGTGATGGAATTGACGTAAAATTTTATGTACTTATAGATTGGGCCTACTGTACCATTTTGCTTTTCAGCAACGTTACACCATTCTTAAGGGTTCGACAAAACGTGCTCACTTTCGAATTCTTTGCTGAATAGTTTTTTACATTTTTTTTTAATAATTTTGGCAATTTTGAAACTTAGGTAGTCCAGACACGGCACAATCCGAGAACATTCGAAACAGATATTGTTTTTTTTATTTTATTTATAATAAGAATACTCTCTACTGTAACTTTGCAAACTTGTTGCTTTTACGACCTTAAGCCTGGTTTACACGGGTATAGTAATCAGGAGAGTAGACTACCACTTTTGATTTTTTTTCGTTTAAACGAGTATAGTACAGTAGTACTATACTATATTTTTTAATTCATATTTTTTACGTTCTAACTGTGTTTCAAGTACTTTTAACATTAAATGTAATGTACCCTTCAACAATATAATATTTTGTAACTTACCACGGAACAGTCAGTTTTTTTCCCTCCTTTTGCCAATTTCATTATTTTGTCAAATGCATCAAACCATTTTATATTTCAAATATAGATATCATCTGCTCCTGCTCCTGATTTAGTGGATTTCTTTACTTTAAGACACTGCAAACTGCAAGTAACTTCAACTAAACTCTACCTGATACTTGCTGTTGTAGGGGAAAATATATCTACACGGGTGGAGTGGGGAGGCTAGTAGAGTGGGAGTTGTGGTGGGGGGTGAGTAGAGTAGAGTTACTTTACTGCAGCCAGTAAAGTACTCTACTCTACTACTCTACTAGATACTCTTCTCTCCTGATTGCTATACCCGTGTAAACCAGGCTTTAAAAACCGAAAGAATAAGGCGTTCCGTCGAGAAAACAAGTGACGATCTGCGATCGATCAATTGGCCGCGAAATCGCGGCCAAGGACGCCTGGCGGTTTAAAACATGAACTCACATGAAACAAAGTCTTGTATCTGGCAAGACTTGGACCGACTAATTCATCCCCCGAATACCTGATAGATAAATTAACATGAGAGAAGTCAGTCACATATCTCGACTCAGCGGTTCGATTTAGAGAATATGATTTGTAAAGCAAAATTCATCATGGCTTCTAAGAAAAAAAAACCGTAAATGATAATAAACCGTGATAATATTAAATCAGCTCGCAACGCCGGGTCGTCGACCGCACATCGATCGCGTGTCTACCGCCAAAAATCTTATTATTTAATAGAATGAATACATTTCGGGATGAATTATCTTCGGATTTTTGGAATACAATTTCTTAATCGCAATAGATCGGAACATAAATACCGCCGGGTCACCCTGTTGATTACATTATTTTATTAGATTTAAATTATGTATTTTTTTTTTAAGGGGCAAAGATTGCAACAATCTCCCTGCCAGTTAATTCAGTCGTTGTATTTGTATGATAAGGACTAAGGACATGCAAAATACATCTACAGTAATAATTGACGGGTTTTATTAAGGCTACTTACAGAAAAAGCGTATAATTTCGTGAGCAATGTTACTTAACCCTATGCCATTGGGTTAATATGGCGGTTCAAATAAGGTTTCTCGATGTATCTAGGATGTTACACTTATGTTCTTGCGGAATTCCCTGTGTTTAATAAGGAGTTGAGATAGATTGATATTCATGGTTTTTATTTTGTACCTAACTGTTAAAAACAATAACTGAACTAATTCCATTCCACTAATTTGCATTAAACTAATTGCCATTGAACTGTTACTAATTTTCTGTAATGTATGTATTTTGGTGTATAAGAATAAATAAATAAATAAATAAATTCGTATACCTAAATATATTTTTCTAATTTTCCTTTGCTATTAAATTAGCAGTCGACTAAAAGCATGGATTATTATTTTTTGTTTTTTTCTGGATTTGAATGAACAGAAAGTCTAGATTTTTTTAACTATGGATTCTTTTATTCAAAAATGACGTCTTTGTACAAAAGAGGTTAGAATCTATCCAATTGAGACAAAAAACCCTTTTAATTAATCTACTCTCATGGCTTCCAATCCAAATTTAAAGAAAAACGGAAACTAATCTAAATAGTAAAAAAAATATGCGATTCATTAGAATAGTTGATTTTCCTTTATTGAAATACAAGTTGACCCGGCGAACTTCGTACCGCCTCAGAATCAATAAATATTATGTTAAGTTATTACCTGAAATAAAATTAGTTTTGTTTTATTAAGAATACTCAAAATGAATTAAGTTCATATGTGTATTAATTATCGATGCGCGCACAATGACAAATGTGATAACCACACAAAGTGAACATCTTCGTAGGCAATTTACGTTCCACATAAAATTTTCTTTATATTTTTTTTTCGTCAAATTTTTCGATGTTTTGATAGTTATTCTGCTATTCGGGACGGAGACAAATCCAACGAATCAAAAATCATAAAAATCGGTCGAGCCGTTCTTGAGCTATAAATGGTGTAACTAACCCGACTTTCTTTTATATATATAGATGTATTATCATCACACATACACTTGTGATTGTCTTAAAATTTTGCTTAGTTTGAAGTTATATAACTATATCTCCAAATAATAGTTATTATATTTTTTTTATTTATGTTTCAAAATTTCTGGAGATTATTAATAATCATACAAATTTTTTCGGAATAGTTTTAATTTTTATCAGTATCTTATTTTTTTTTACCTTATAAATAATAATAAAAGAACCCCATAAAGGACCATCAATAAAAATATATATATACGTATATTTATTTTAAATTCTTAATGAAAGCCTTTTTATTTTTAATTTAAAACCGCTTAACTGGAGCGAGAACAAAATACTCATTGAATATGTAGGCATCAGGGCCGTCTAAAATTAGTTTAACCTAAAATTGATGACTTACCAGTATTTTTATCTATACGCAGTGTGCGAAAACAGACACCTCGTTCGGTGACGTCATACTAAACCCTCCCTGCGTGTGGTTATAGGGAGTGTCTTCGATTTGACCTAATTATGACCTGTAGAGTCATTCCCCTTATTATCTGGAGGTATTTAAAATAAACTAGCATTTAGGTATATCAATAGTTTACGCATGATACGCTAAGGCATAAAAAACGAAGGTTACATTGGTTTTTAATACATATATCCTTAATTCCAGTTTAGTGCGTTTCAACGTTGCCAGAATTTATTTTTATCAATATTTTTTTTTTACATTTACAAAGTTTTTAAATCCGACTGAGACACTGCATCTGCGTCGGTTTCTTGATGTTGAAATGTAGTAGTTCATTTGTAAAATAAAAGAAATCTCTACTGTTGGAGCGTCTGACTATTGATCCAACGCTCGCGGGTTCCAATCCGCGCATTATAGTGATACAATTTATTATTTACCACCACCACCATCTCCCCTGACTAATTGAGTAGTTCCCAGCATAATCGTACATAACATAGATCATAGTAAATCTGTTTTTTAAAAATAAAGAGCATATATGGCCACTTCAATATTACTTTAGTTTGATCCATTATATTTTTTAAAATATAAATTTAATTGCCGTGTTTTCTACGTTTCATTGTTAGCAACTAAATAATCACTAAATTGTTGACTAACAGTTGATTAAATCAATAGTCCCTCTACGCTGAAATTTATTCACTCATAACTTGTCAAGTTTTCTTAACTATTTGCTGTAATTTAGGATGTATAATATTAAGTAATCTTACATAAGTAATTATATTAAAACATAAACTTGCCAAAATTACATTTATTTATTTATTTTTTTATTTAATAAATTTACATTTCTTTTCGTTTATGTGCCAGCCAAGCCCAAGGCTTATCTGCTGGAAACCAGGTGTGTAATATATGTTCAAATTATTTTGGTATATATACCTTTTTTAGTATATTAAGAGTACAGTTTAAAAACTGTTTATAATAAGCTTAAACAGAGTTAAGGAAATGTAAAAAAATATGTGAAATTAAACTTTTTTTTAATTATCACGCGATGTCTTTGTAACTATTACTGTTCTTGCCTTTGAAGCTCTCGTCAAACAGTGGGACAGAAATCCGCTGCAAGGGAAACATATTTTGTTCTTTATATTTTTCCATTTTTTTTTATTTAACTAAATTGTAACGAAACTTGATATTTTAGTTATTTATTATGGTTCGATATTTTGTTGGAATTATGAGGGATAAGTATGTTCGTGTTCTGATTATAAAGAAATAAATTTATTATTTACGAGTAAGAGTAATAATGGATCGATATAAGTTCTTCAATGAATGAAACTCATAGTGTGGTTTTTGGACGCGGTGAAGAAGGGAGGGGAGGTCGAAGGGGTTAAGGGGTGGCTATGAGGACACAAAACGTTGAATTCTCCATACAAAATCTGTAGTGTTGTGTCTCTCGCTTACCTTAGATCTAAATATCATAAGTATTGTATTAAAAAAAAATATATTAGATTTAACCGAATCAAAGTATAGGGATAGGCGAAAACCAATTGTACGAACTTGTATCAAATATTCCTTTCGATGTTTTACGGACATTTTACGTCTTACTTCAAGCTACAATAGAAAGTATATAATACATTATTACGATTTTTTCCTTGGTTACGTGACTTGATTAATGTCCATTTCAGGATGAATGAGAGGTTTTAGGGGTCTGTATATATATATATATATACAAAAAGACAATGTTTTTTAAAAATAAATCTGTAAAAGCTTCTTGAAGCGTCTAAAACTATCTAGAAGGAAATATTCTGTCTTTCTACCACATTCTTCATATTTCTCGAACATTCCAAGGAGGTCAAAATTGTTCTGGTAGCTTCCACAACCTTTCACTAATCTGTAGAACCTTCCGAAACTGTCCGAGATGGAATATACTGGATATTTCCATTTACTTCTGCATAGTTCTTTAGACTTTTCAAACATTACAGCAACTTAAAATAAAATAAATAAAAAAATAAATAAATAAATAAACTTAAGAAAGTAAACGGAAGCTTCTCGACCATTCGAAAGATTTCGAAATATTCTATAAGGTTACAATATCTTCTCTAGGTATATCTCTAAAATCTTCTAGCAGTTTCTGAAACTTTCCTGAAAGCTTTAATCCTATCAGTGAGACCCATAAATACCATTGGGCTTAGGCCCATAATTAATATCCTGTGTCTGTTAAATTTTTTTGAATTTTAAAACCTTAATTTTTTCTCCCTTGGTCAAAGATTTTTATTTAGATATTTTTATGCCTTATCTAAGAAATAAAATAAAGTTTTAATAGTTTCGATATCTTGAATAATAAAAAGTAATAGGCTCATTTAACTTATGCGACCCCCCCCCCCTTTTTGGCCTTTGCTCCGATTTTGGTGAACTCAGAGTTTAATGTTGTATCAAACAATTTTTTAGAAGCGTTCGAATTCACTCAATTGTTTAAATGTAAAAACGTCTCACACGTTTATCTATATGAGAATCTTAATTGGTGGAACATTTTGGACACCCCTTAGTGTAAGGATTGCTCATATCAACATATCAAAAATTGTTTTAATCAAAAGTTGTAGCTACAACTAACATTTTGAATGGATTTGATACTGTGCCAATTAAGGGATTTATTAAGGGATTTATTTATTAAGGGATTAATTTTTTTGAATTTTGTATGACATTTTTTTTTCCACCCATAGCACCAATGGTTGATGCTATCAAAAAAGTTTACTGAGACAAGTTTTAGGCCCTCATCTAGAAAATGATATAAAATTTAAATAGATTTAATATCTTGAACAATAAAAATGTAATAGGTACATTTAACTTTTTCGAAATTCTCCCCCTATTTTCGTTGCTTGCTCCGATCTTGCCCATTAACGAACTTGACCACGATTTTATGCCCGTAAATTTTATGTATCAAGTTGAAAGTGATTGGTTTAAAATAACAGCAGTCATCGTGCACCCACAATAAAGTGATATAGATAGATAGATATATAACTTTTAAACTGAGGGTGGTTTTGGGTTCTAGGGGATGTGAAACGCGAAAATATTTTCGGGAAGTCATAACACGGCATCCATTGCGATAGGTAACTTTCATAATAAAATCTACTTAAGGCGCCACCAGTCCCTAAAACGTGTTTTGTAACGTATTTTGGTGCATTTTGTTGAAGTTATTCCCAACAAATGGCTAAAACTAAAAATACCACAATATTCTACATATATTAATTTAGTACTTTGCTTAAAAAAAAACCGAAATACACCTTATTATAGTAATGAAAATAAATAAATAAGAAAGTGTTGTTTTTTTCTTGCAACGATTTTCTTTTAAGTTGTGTAAGTGACGCGAACCTAATTTTTCTTTCTAAAGATAGTCAATATAATAATCTAGGACATTACATAAAAAAAAAACATTTTTTTCAAATGATAATAATTATTTAAATACAAAAAACATGTTTCATCGATTCCAAATGTAACGAATTCGCGGTCGGCGAGTATATCCGTCTCTTTTCTACACGTCAATGTTCGAATAAAGCCTACTCTTTCTAATCTCAAGGACAAATGCGTCCCGGGGCGCCTTAATATCGAGAAAGAAAAACTACAAAAGCATAGTTGGTTTCATATTGATGAAAATTCAACTATGTTTTTTAAAAGAGATTGATTATATTTTTCGAGATTATTTAGTCGTTCGCCATCAAGCCTTAGACGAAATATAATAGTTTGAGATCACGCGAAAGGCATAGAAGAGCTTTTTCGCGGAAGATCGCTGAATCAATATCATTTCTAATTGAAAATATACCCAAATATGATACAGATACGCCGACCTAAAATAGGAGTGTTATGTGTCATCGATAATCTAAAACAAATTAAACGAGTTTATTGGTATAAGGCTCAAAACGTTGAGAAACCAATGTTTTACTAGAGTCGCCATTGTGCGTTCGATTTATGTGTCGATCAGTTGCGGTCGTACGGCAATTGCCGTACTGTCCGGTAATCAGCACAAAAAATAGATAACTCTAATGCGTACGGTGGCCAGTTAGTTCGCTTCGCTTCGTTCGCAAATATACGGCAATGGGGCCAATATGAATATTTTTGGAAAAATACGGATCTTACCGAGTACATCGCTTCTTCTGGTCTAATAAAGATAAAATTAAAATGCCAAATGTGCACAATGTGCAGCATTAGCGAGATTCGTACTAAGTACATTTTCATCGCCAAATTCTGTCATTATAATTATTCCATTGCTGTGCGAACGCATTTTTAGTTCGATAACTCCTACAGTAAATGGAGCATTACCTACCAGCCAATTTATTATGTGTTAGCAAATTGTATTGTTATTTTGTTTATTATTTAGTAAATGTTTTATTATGAAGGTCAGCCCAAGTGCGCTTGCGAATTATAATTAGGGTAATGACGAACGGCCATATTTATTATTTTTGCCTGTAATTGGTAATAAATACCTAGTGGCACGTGCTGTGGCATCAGCTGTTTGCTTATCCAATTAATATAGAAAACTGTGTTAAGCACTTTTCGTGTTTTTTTTTAGCTTATATAGATATATTCTTAAGTCTCTTTGACTGTCTGTGCGTCTATATATTAATTTTTTAAGTGAAAAACTTTAACTTGTATTTTTCTATGTATTTTATATTTATACATAAATGAAATGAAAAAAAGAATAGTTCTATTTCCAACGTCGTTTATAAAGGAGAAGATAGATCGCTTTCGACTCTGATTTCCATCTTCTGTGATGTCTCAGTTCAAACATTAGGATATGTATTTATATCTTATTAGTTCAAAGAGTTTTGTACCTATCTGCGTGATGCCTCATATTATGGTATTTATCATGAGTGTAGTTTCTTAAATTACAATTTGTTCTTTTAAAGACCGTACAAAATATATATTATGTAAAAAGTGTTTCGACCTCTGATCTTAATAAAATATTTTAACAGAGACATTACATTATTTACATTACATTATTACATTATTACATTACATTACATTACATTATTACATTACATTACATTACATTACATTATTAAATTACATTACATTATTACATTATTTTAAAAGTAGAGCACTATTTTGACAGCGGATGGTTATTATTCTCAATAAATATACCTAATTTCTGTAAAAATTGTTTTGTAGTTTTTTATTTAATCTGCATCGTTAAAAAAAAAGGTTTTTTTCGCTGAAAAAATATGGAGATTATCTAGGCGGCAAAGGGAAATTACTTAATAATTGAACACCTTGATAGCATTTATAATTACGCTCAATTAACTGTTATAGAAGACGTTATGTTGGTGTAACAACCACGACGAAACACCGCATTCTACGCACGCAGAATTCTCCCAATATTTTTTCATGATCAAATAGTAGTTTTCAATTTAAATATCTATGTTTTTTTTTCCAGGACACTTAGTTTTGAGATAAAACCCATGAAAGTTCGCTTCGAATACAAATACATTGTTTCGGTCGCGATAGTGCCGTGAATGTTTTTAAAATATTTTGTTTATTAAAATATATATGAAGGACCGCCTCTGGATTTTAATGTACTCCTAATGTGAATGATTTTGTTAAAAGTGTGAGTATAAAGAGGCGCGCGTTTGAGAGTGAAATTCCTATCGGGTATATCGAAATAAGAGTTCAAAGTATGAATACATGCTTATTAAATAATAAAGCTTTAAAATCTACTCAATATAGTCGTATGTTCCTGATTTAAGATGCTCATTAATCATGAGTAAGAGAGACTTCGTAAATGGTCCATCGAGTGCGTGTTATCCCACGACGTTTTTCAAAAACTTAAAGGGGTACTTTAATTCACTATTCTAGGTATGAGAGAATAAAAAATCCAAATATGATTTATAGCCATAAATCGTTTATTCCAAGAGGCAATCCTTGCCTCATTATCTATAGATGTTGAGCGTGATTCCATCGTTTCTGTCATTGGAAGTGACATAACGCTGAAATAATCCGAAAATTCAATGTTATTACGTATAGGTACATTTTTTTTTTATTCCAAAACAGTATATGCGAAATAGCATAAAACATTGAATGTATATAGTTATTAACCAAACAAGGCAATCTAAGGCAATCTCATACAAAGCAAAATATTATTTATTTACTCTACGTATTTTTAATTTATTTTTATAATTATTATAAATATTTTTACGTAAGTATAAGTATTGTTTTGTTATATAAATGCTCATGTAAGTGTATCGAGTAAATGTAATAAAGTGAATGTAAAATTACTACTGTCCTTTTAGAAAGTGGATCTATATCGACAACTAAACAGGTCTCACGAAATAAAATAATAATTAAAAAAAAAAACATACATAAAATTACATTTTTAAAAACTTTGTGTTCGTAGTAATTCGCGAGCTGCATGCATTCTAAAATAATAAAACGAACGGTATAACATTTTGAATTCATTTTTCTAGTAATTGGGAAACATTTATACAAGATTTTTTTTCTGAATAATGTTTAATTTACCTCCTGAAAAGACAGTAGCGCTTTTAAATACACTATAAGTACACAATAATCCACAAAATTCCTTCCTTAAGTTGAATAATAAAAGCTTTTGAGTCAAAAACTTAA
Source organism: Neomicropteryx cornuta (assembly GCA_020383195.1). Classification (NCBI taxonomy): domain Eukaryota; kingdom Metazoa; phylum Arthropoda; class Insecta; order Lepidoptera; family Micropterigidae; genus Neomicropteryx; species Neomicropteryx cornuta. The sequence goes on from JAHKQU010000030.1 coordinate 3,343,436, forward strand.
CACTGATGACGTCTCCGATTCTAAAAAAAAAATAATAGTTACCGATACTATTATTCTCATTTGCATTATAATTGTCTTTATTTATTTAATCTATTTTAGGGAAATATGCGTGACAGGGCATGAAACCCGTTCCCGAGATATTGGCAAAAGTGTATTATTTACTTATTTACGTAACCTGTTTCATACAAAAACATCGATATATTTTATTAAAAAAAAAACTATATTGTATGGTTTGTCCGTCTATAAATATTATTAAACTTCAGATTTTTTTCTTAATTTTACTTTATAAAATTCAACGACTCTCAATCTGACATTTGAGAGAATTAAACCGAAAATTGGGCTAGGCAACGTTTATCGGTTAATTTGTTGCCGACTGTATTCCATAATAAATGAAGGTATAATAGCCTGATGTATCGCTTCACTGAAGTATGGGCTATTTATAGAAATAGGTTATAATATACATATGACGTAGGCGTATATGCCGGTGTAGCGGGCATGGATAGTCTGAATCTATTTTAATACAATTTTAGAGGTTGGGTTATTACAAAACCTATGTAGCTATTCCGATTTGTCACAGGGTGTCACAGTGGTATGAATCCCTGCTTCTGAACCAGGGGTTCCGGATTCAATCTCAGTGGGCCATTAATGTCACGCATCATGAATTTGCATTTCAGAGTGCAAATGAGTCCAACGCCTCGTCATTGATCCTCAGAAGATTGGCCGATTCACTGAAAAATCCAATTCAAGTCACAAATGGCGCATCAGAAACATTTTCTTGACGGCTCAGGGCTATCATAGAAGTTTTTTTTATTCAGAAACGTTCTTAAAATGTTCTTTTGACACTTCTTTTACATTAGAATTGTTTCGAATGAAAAGTGTAAGGTTTGTATTAGCTTTTAAAACAATATAAGCGTCACTTATTTCCCCTTTCTCTCTCCCTCATAAATATTGAATCTCAAAATTCTAAAATCTATAAATTGAACATTCTCATTGCTGAGAGTAAGATTTCAAATTTATATTGATTCTTTAAAACTAAAGTGTGTTTTTGTATATTTCCAGGACGTTGCCTTCATAAACCCGGCGAATGTGGTCTTCGTATATATGCTGGTGCGAGAGCTTGTGGACGGCGAGGACATCAGCCGAGAGCAGGACCTGCAGGCGGTGGTGCTGACTTGCCTGTACCTGTCCTACTCTTATATGGGAAACGAGATCTCCTATCCCCTCAAACCGTTCCTCGTCGAGACGTCGAAGGATCGCTTCTGGGACAGGTGTCTCCTGATCGTCAACAGGCTTTCGTCAAGTATGCTTAGAATAAATTCGGAGCCGGGCTTCTTCACGGAGATCTTTACGGAGTTAAAGGCGTGCGGCCTGAATGGTGGTAGCCTGTCCAACAACAATTCCCCGCCGACGAGCGGACGACAGAGCTCCGCGGTCAGTAATGTCTCCCTGGGCCAGTGCAGTGTTATCAATGGTATGACGGTCGCTTGACGGTCGGAGGTGACGGTTGTCAGGTTAACACTAGCCGATCAACCTAGTCAAGTCTAGTCAAGTTACATTAAGGCTAAGCTAGGAGTCATATTACCCACATTCGTTGATAACTTTCTTAATTTTGACAATATTGTATTTTATGCGGTGAACGGTCTCAATCTGATAACGAACGGGTGTTTATTTTTTTGTTTTTTTATTCATTTTAACTCTTTATATTTAAAAAGTCGATCTGGGAAGAATAAATTAATAGAAAAAAAGAATGCGTAAACAAAATTTCGTGTCTGTGCCGTTGAGGAGTTCCTTCGTCTTGAGCCAATCCTGGGTGTAGAATCAGATCATGCTTACCATAAAAATGCATTGTCATCGAAACTGATCCAACATGTCAAATTTCAACTCCGTAGGATAAGAGGAAGTGGTTTTTATTTAGCTTACAAGGTTTGACCAAACATTACGAGCTTAACTAAATGCCCTAATTCGAACAAGTTTCACAATTATTAATATCTGTGTTTTACACACCTGGTTTCCGGCAGATAAGCCTTGGGCTTGGCTGGTACATAAAATTATGATATTGTAAATTTGTTGAATAAACTAAATAAATAAACTTTCTGCAACGAGCGCGCTTTTGTTTATGCACACGCTAATAAAGTAAATGGCCCCAAGTTGGTATTAACCATAATGGTATTAACCATATTTTTATAAGGTTATTCGCGGTTTCATCGAGAATCCCGTAATACTCGGTGATATTGGTATATTTGTTCCGGACCGTCGTACTAGAGCGCGGAAGCACACGTTATTTAAGCGGTTAGCGTGTCGTACCGACGTATACAAGTATAGTCCGGTTGGGAGAGCAGTCGAATTATTAAATTCCATTTCCGTGGAAATTGATATTTTTGTCTGTTCGCCCAATGGGATTAAAAATCTGCTTTCTATTACGCCGTTGTAGGATCGGCGTGATTTATTTATGCATTAATGTTTGCCTGGAGGCATTATTTTAATTTTTTAGTTTAGTATGTTTCATGCTATTGTTTTTTGTTTTTAATGCTTTTTGTTTTTCTTTTGGTAATTTAATTTGTTTTACTGTAATTATAATGTACATGGGGAAACCTGTTAAATAAATAAATAAATAAATAAAGCGCAGATCCCTAAAATTGTGGTAACATATTATCTGAATTATTATTATTTGAATGGTATTACTACTTCAGCCATACTTTACAACCCAGTAAAACTTTTAAGCTCAGTCCTAAATATTTACGTATTTAGGTAAAAACATTCCTATTAAATAATATTGTGAACTGTGTTTTACACCCGCTATGGTTTTCTCATTGTTCGCAATTTTTTATTTTTTTCTAATAATTAAACGAAAGTTATTGTCTGTTCACCATTAGGATTTATAAAATAGATAAATTAATGGGATGTGGGTAATGCGCCTTCTTCTGATTTCGAGCCCGAGGACTCTTCAGTATAATAGTTATACTAAATAAATTATCTATATTTAATAGCCTATATAAAGTAAGTGTCAAAACTCAATTAACTCTATGCCTTTTAAATTAAAATCGTAAGCGGCATAGAAATAATAATCACAGGTCGATTTTTCCTATCGTTCGATTAACTAAAAAAATAAAGCCATAGAATTTCCACCAGAATACTCGTATATTTGAAGATTTCATTCTTTATTTTGCCTAAACTGCTAGACACACATGAGAAGTAATACTATCATATTTATTTTAAGTAATAAGTATTAAGTACATATTTGTACCATAATATACAACTAAAATTTAAATACTTGAAGAATGTACGGACAGTCAACAGTCATGTTTTTGCTAATATCCTTATGCATACACGTGCATAACAAGCGTGGTCCTTAAGCAGCTAACAGCCTTATGCATAGACGAGTTACTGATTACCAATTATGCTATAACCTATATGCATATTGAGATAAGACTTATGCATAGGGAAATACATTGTTACTGAACTAAAAATTGATAACCGTAGCTTTATGCATAGCCAAGTTAATGGTCTAGTAGTCACTGGGATGTTACCTGATCGCAGACGTGGTTAATTTATTGGTTAATCCACTACTTAATAATTTTCTTTATTCTTTTATCTGTTTGACCGTAGCGTTATAAAATTAGGGTAAATTGCTATGATATAATTGGAAATGTCACATAATTTCAGGGGCTAGTTTAATACTAGCCCGTACATTATAAAAGATAATTTTACAACAATTGTTGCTGTTTCCAGCTTATACCTTTTAAATTAAGTACATAGTCTAAAAACATAATTGTTTTTAGTATACTCGGAAGAAAGTGCACTATCGTGTAATAATCAGGATATTACTCGAAAAATAATCTAACGAAAATGTGACGTCTGTCTGAGTGAAAGATAATCGCTCATGATATTGGTATGTTTCTGAAGAGGTTTACAGTTATCACGGGAATGAACATGGTATGAACTAATATCCTGAGGACCATTAACTATTGGAAGTATTTTAAATAAATTTCTATGCATAAAGCTGCTGATGCTGTTATTTTTGTATCTTTAGTTATAATTAATTTACTTATGCACACGCAGTGTGGTATTTGGTAGTTTTTTTTAAGGGGTTAAGTAGGTTATACCGTTGATGAGTAAAGTAGACAATTTAGAAAAATGCGTGGAATAGTAATTTTATTTGACTAAGACATGTGCAACTTGGTTTGATAATTTCTCTATTTTGTTATTGCAGTTATAATTTGTTGCGTGTAATTTTACACGGGGTATATTATTATTCCAAAATTGTATTTATACCGTATTGTAATAGTTGACTAATGATTTTCTTTGTTGTATGTTGCCGTATAGTTTGAATAGTTGTAAAATGGCGACTATTTCTAATACTAAATATTTGTAATATCTAATACCGAATATTTGTAATATCTAATACATTGTGTTCAGTAGTTTTTGTCGTGATATGTATATAGATCAAAACATGGCAGTGTTTACTCCACTATATGACATTAAAGTGATAGGAACCCGCCTACAATGATTAATCGCTGTATGTAGGTGGCTGGGACGCGATTTTTTTTTTAAATAATATTCATCACATTAGATTTTAAGGTAGAACAGTTTGACTAGTTTATTTTTTATCTAGTCTGTTAAGCACGTAAAATGGCCGCCAACGCAAGCATTACTTATGTTAATTTCCACAGTTGGTTGTCGATACGACATTTTATCTACCGCAAGAAAGATATTTGAGGCAAAACGCTGTATAAATGAAGAGCTTTAGAAATTCTTAGAGAGGATTCTTAAAAAAGTTAACAAATATAACAATGTGTTCATTGTTATTTCACTGCTGATGATATTTGTTTGTGATAAACAAAAAACGCCAATGATAGTTTTTAACACCGATTGCAAATTTACAAAATATAAGGGCGTTCACCGTTTTCTACATATTACTTTATTAAGCAAAATTATTATTTTTCGAAAATTTATTTTTAAAAGATCACAAATTATCGATATTTATTTGTATTATCACATAGTGAAGCACGTTTTATGCCATTCCTGTCTCGCTGTACCTACGTCGCTTGTTTAAAAAAACCTGTTTTCATTGAGTTCGAGGTTTTTCGTGTAAGGTTTTAATAATTTGTGTAATACACTCATCAGACTAAGCTCTTTGACTTTTAATTTAATTGTTTTTATTTTTATAAAAAAATTCTGTTGAAAAATAGATTTATACTAATAGATCTTTAATTTGTTATATATGTCGGTACTTATTATTTGTATATATATTGTATATTTGCAGATATATAACAAAGTAGTGCGCTCCTTAGTTATCATTTTATTCTTCTTGGCCCTTAAGAATAGTTTTAAGCTGGAATGAATAAATCAATGAACATTTTAAAATTACTACGGAATAAAAAAAATGCATTCTTTTTTATTGAAAATAGCTTACACACGCGATATTTACCTTTAAAGCAAAGGCTAGAAGCATCACTCAAATAATTTAGCCAACTGGTTATTTTAAATTATTTTTATTGTATTCCATTGTACTGCACTATACTATACTGTCCTTTACTGTATTGTACTATACTGTACTGCACTGCACTGCGCTGCAGTACCTCCAGGCAGTTGCGGTTCTACCGGCTCACATTTTGTTTTCGAGTATTTAAAAATAACCATTTTGAAATGTTCCTTGCATTTACCACAATTGTTGGGGTGTGTTAACTGTACTAAAAAAAGCTCAATGTTCTGTTTTTTTTTTTATTTTTAGGAATATTAGGCCAAAAATCTTTTCAAATAACAAAAAAGATCAAAGAATGTTTTCAAAGTGATAGTATATGATTAAAAGGACACTAGTATACAATTATTTTAAATATTATCGGGGTAGCTATGCATGCTATATTTAAATATATATTAAATAAATGAGTTAGGATATAGTCGATCGTAAAGAACACAAAATGTGACTTTTTGTTTTTAAATATTTTTTATTATGGTCCAATGGAACCATATTTTAAGTAACGCTAAAGCTATTTTATCATTTGGCTGTAACAATCACAGAACACTTTTACACAGGATATAACGCAATGATCAATACACATTCCAAGGAATTAAATGGCATCTCAATATAAGCATGTTTTTGAATCACAGACACAGGTTACAGAACATCGAATTTTGATTTAAATACAATTGAATATAATTTATTTTGTCCTCGTTTTTGGATGACTAGAAATGTCGGTAATGTACTAATGCAAAACGCTTAACGATTAGCAGAATGTTCCGTTGAAATATTTACCCGATAATTAAAATGTCCGAGAAACGAATCAATAGCGAATAATCTTAAATGGCGATTGAATTTGACTATGGATGTTTATGTAAAGTAATGAATAAGTTTTTTACAGAGTGTGAACAAAACGTTAGTTTCGCTGGTCCATAATACAATGAAGGAAGTACGTTTAAATTCTCAGTTCTATAAGTAAAATGTAATTAAGCTGGGGAATTAGGGTTAGAAAATTTCGAATGCGATTTTTAGCTTTTGATCTGTTTACAACAGAAAGATATATTTAAAAAAACAAACTAGTTTTTCTAGAGTGTGTGGTTTAACTTGTGGCATTGATTATTATGCGCTGCTAAGCTTAAAACCATAAGAAAATGCAGTTTGAATCTTGCGGCAATGATGCTATCCCCTGGTAATACCTAAATAAATTATGCCGTATAATTATATAAACAACTTATAAATTAATGTCATTTATGTCAACTCGTTTTCTTTGTGTTACAGCTGATCATAAAGTTACTCTTCTTCAGATAGAAAGAATAATTTAGTGACATTTATTTATTTTTTAATTTTAAAATGAACCCCTTCAATATTAATGGTAATTGGTCAATTCAGATTTTATTGCTCGCTTTCTTCTACGCCGTTATTGGACTTTTGCCCAACTAAATAAGATGTCTTATTTATTTTATCATTTGTATTTGACGCATTCATTTAATTCAACTTTTTTGCCTCGTTTGTTAGCCGAACGACAACTTTACAAACATATTTTTTGAATTTTTAAAAAACCAGCTGCGATTCGTTTGAAATTCAAGACGAAAAACATGCATAAAAAATAACACCGCTTCAGGGATAAATTGTTAAAACTATAAAATACTAAGTTCCGACATTTATATTATTACATATTTTTCAAAGACATTACATCAAATAACTTTTGTCAGAAGTATAGACCATAATTTCAGTGTTTCTTTCGAAATTGATGCTATTTGTAATCTATATTAAAAAAAAAATCATGCGCAGCATTTTATTTTTGACGTGAATGTCAAATTTGTAAGTTGACATTTTGGTAAGACCCTATTGTTTTTTTTTATCTGAATCGAATGCGAATCTTCGTCCATTATGCGATCGGCGCCATATTGCGAAGCGATAATTATTACAGTATAGAACGGTAGGTAGGTAGGATTTGCCGGGATTGATGCAATATTAAATATGTAAGGCTATTGATGTAAATTATTACCTATTTAATTTGTGATGTCTCAAATACTTTATAGGAAAAGTGATGGTATAGCTAATTTACATTAATTATAACATTGAAAATTTAATTTTGAATATAAAAGGATGGGTTTTAGACAAAATATACGGACGAAATAATTGATTTAATTTATTTCCGCAGTGTAGATTTTTTTTTTTTTTTTTGACGTATCATTTAAATGTAACTACCTGCTAACGGCGTGGTACGAACTATTAAAATGTACGGTTTGTAATTATGTGACATTTATAAGAGACTTCGTAGCCATACAAAGAGACTAAAATGATATTTTGGATATGTAATTAGTTAAAAGAATACTATTATTACCTATTTATGTGGTTTTGAAAAATTCGAAAGGTGCGGAGGTATTGAAATTGAGTTGTTGGAGTTTAAAGAAAAATTGGCATATTTGTGTTTTTCCTGTAAACTGCTAAATGAGTGTATCATAAATCAACCAAAATATTTTAAGTCTTATTTATTATAAAAGCTGTGAATGTGTATTATAGACAAAGTTAGTTATTATTTACACTGTCATACTTTTACCATTGATATTTCTGTTAATATTTATTACGATGTTTCAGACTAACATATATACCAAATATTGAAAGTATTTGATGATTATTTTTTAATAGCGGCAAATCGCCTGAAAAGACAAAATGACACAATCTTTGACAATATTGAAAAATTTTGAATAATTTTTTGGTAAAGTGCTGGATAGCATAATATTTATAAAGGTTCTAAAGAGGTCCTGTACTTGAGAGCGCAGGATGTCGGTTTAAACCCAGCGCTGAGTTTTATAAAAATGCATTTTTAACTCTTTAGTGTAAAATATTGTCAAATATTATGTAACCATCTAATTAAATGAAATAAGGAAAGGATGATATTTTAACTAAAAATATAAAGTACAGGACCTCTTTAGAACCTTTATAAATATTATGCTATCCAGCACTTTATCAAAAAAATCAAAAATTATTCATAATTTTTCAATATTGTCAAAGATTGTGTCATTTATCTTTTCAGGCAATTTGCCGCTATTATAAACAATCATCAAATATAAGTCAAATAACTTTACAACTCAATTATACAATTATATAAATATTGAAAGTATATGGTTTACCTGCTAATAATTTTCCAAAAATACATAAACTCATTCACGATACATACTTTTATGAATAGACAATAAAAATTAAAATATAACCATGAAAATGTGAAATTACAGTTGCGGAAAACACTAAATGGATTTATTATAATCTCCCAATGAGCTTTTCATATTATCTTCATTTTGGGAAATTTATTGTATCAAATTTGAATCATTTATTTAACTTAGCTATTTGTTTGTCCGCTATCTGTATGAATCGATTATCTTATTTTTTAATAATCTTAGAATAGAATGAATGTCAGCTTAAAGATAATAAAATAATGAATATTTCTCAATAATTGTAATATTGCATTATTTGATATGAATGTTTTTGTGTATTCAGTTGCGATGTGTATCAATGGAGAGCCAATGACATTTCTATCGCATAAACTGTTGAGAAAGTAATATTACCCGCAATAATAGGTCGTAATGCATTTGTTATATTATTGTGATAAAATGGCATAATGAAATGATTACTGGCTCTTATTCTTAAACCCGGATATAAGATTTATATCATTGTATTTGTTCTTGAAACGCTGCAACTACACACGGAAACATACACATCTCAACTCATTGTATATTATTTAAACTATAATAGTTATTGTAAAATAGGTTAATATATCAAAATATAGTCTGAATGATTAAAATATAAACAGTCACGGAAATAAATAGGTATTAGGTTTAAATATTTAGGTATCTTGATTGTTGAATCTTTCTCTTTCTGGCGTTGGCATATGTCACAAATTATCCACTTTTCAGCTTACGAATGGCAATTTAATATTTTTCAGTCATAATCATTAATTAATCTTTAAACTATAGTTACGTGCCTTCGTTAGCTGGAGCGAACTGCAAAGGAGTGCTCATTTGAATACAATAAATTCACGTTTGATGTGTAAATATCTTTGGTGAAGCTATTCATATGTACGAGATGTCAAACAAATTGTTTCGTTTTAAAAAAGTCTCCTAGAATTCAAACCTTTTATGTTTAGATAACATTCTATCCCCCCCCCCCCCCCCAGCTCTAAAAGTCCTCCTTGGTGGTCATGGAATAAATAGAAATACAAATTTGACCACCTTCGTCGGCTTTTTTAGATGGTTTCTTGTGTCAAAGAAAACCTTGTGCAACCTTTCAATCATCTTTAAAATATATACCCACATTTAAATTTACCATGGAATCAATATAAGTAGAAGTAACCCCCTACCCCCTTCAGCTCTTTAAACTTCCGAGTAGTCAATTTTGACAACGGTGTATCACGCTAAAACATTAACCAAAATCTTGTTGATATGTTCGTTATCATTAAAATCCCCTTTAAAATTGCCCCTCTAATATTTCACGAAGAAGTCACATTTGTTATATTGCTTTCGTTCTCAACAATATTAAAATATACATAGTAATATGCTGCTTAATACTATGCTGCCAGTTCATCCCAAATGTATATATACTTACTATATTTACTTTTTATTCATTCACTCCTATATTTACTTCATTATATATATTTTATCATAATTAAAATTTATGTAGTGAAATATTTACGCTATATCATCGTATTTCAATCATCTCATATACATTTTATTCACGAAATAGCCAATATAATCTACCTTAATATTTACCTAAAATATTTACAGTAAGTAGTTACTTTTTTTATGATGGATAAATAAATAAGTAGATGAGAATTTAAAATCGAATCTGTGGTTGTTTCCGTCATCGGAAAACTATACCAATATAGTATACTCATACAATATGTGTGTAATAACAATTAGGTACTAGGTTGTAAATAGATGTATTAGTAGGTAAAGTGTAAATAAAGTAGTAAATTTTAACTAGTTCGCGGCTCTAGCACAGAGCAGGTTATGCACAGTATTTCATATAGAGGCGACCCAAATTTGATTACCGTTCTACCTGTGGATCTTAGCCAGTACTCACTAAAGTGAAATGCACGGAACAAAATATTTGTACCTAGAGTAGCCGTAAGCGGTGCCAAGTTGGTAATTTTAATCTTTTTATCCTTTATATTGTTCATTTTCTCCGATGACCTTTAAACATTTTAACTATTTATTTATTACACACGCGGCCGCCATCTTGTAGGTCTAGTCCAATGGTAGTTAGGTTAGGCTAGGTCGTCGTTTGTTCCCTATTCCCGCAATGGCAGCTAATTTTGCTTTGTCGCCTCTATACGAAATATGGTCAGCCCTATGGTTCTAGGTAATATTTTTTGGGTATGGATCAAATTGACAAAATTTCGAGTAGTGAAACTCAATTTTGATCAAATCTACTCCAACGATGGAAATAAGTTTCCTTTTGTATTCGTTAAATTAGGGTTTTTGTTTTATATATATACATGTATAAATTATAGTTATTCCCGTCTACCTATGCCATCATAGAAAATGTTTTCAATTAAAAATAGGGGGAAGGGAGTGGGTAGCGGGTAGCGGGGGATATACATTACAAAACACACATTAAAAAAATTACAAATTAAAAATCATAAAATTAGTATTAAATATACTATACACACAACTAAATTACATGTACTAAACTCGTACCTATATACATATATTAACGGTATTTTTTACCTCTGTATTTTACCGTTTAGCTGAGTTTATTTTTTTGCTTTTCTATATTTATATATGATGGGAAAGATCAGAGATACAAATTTGTCAAATACAAAACTAAAAAAGAAGGAGAAACCTGCATAAAAGATTGGTATTAGTTTTTACATATTTACACACATTGAATTAAACATTTACATTCTAACACCACACCTACATCATCATTATCATCATTTGGAACTGCATTTAAATTCATAAATTATTGGTTAATACAAACATTGGTAAAACAAAACAGTTGAAATGTACTTTAAAAAAAAATGAAGTTAGTGCTGAGATGCATTTTTTGAATAAATTATACTTTCTTTTATAGAAATTAAACATAAATGTATTTAATTTAATCTACAAAGTGAATATTATACCATACTTTAGTTATAATAAAGTATATTTGAATTACATACAAGTTTATACCAGTGTCAAAATAATATATATATATATTATATTAATAAAAATTACATTACTATATAATAAAAATAAACATCTGTGGTATTCGTTTCTTGAGATACTTTCTTTCTTTAATTTAGAATTTATCTCGGAAAAACGATGAAATAAATTAAAATTTACGTAGTGCAAATAAATTATAATCGCGTATTAGCATAGCGTGTTACTTATAACTATTATCTGATGAAATTAACGTAATTGCGTTTTTTTTGTCTTAAAATAAGATGGTTTTACGATTGGATCAAATAGAATAAAATAGGTCGTAAGAAAATGGCACATTTCTATGGTCATAATTAGGTATCTAAATTTTATGATTTTAAAACCAATATCCCATATATATAACCAGCATATATATATAACCCCAACCAACCAGTGTATATATCTCAACATTAAAGCATACCACTAACCAACATATATATCCCAACAGTAATCCAATTAGACAAAAAATATTACACACAAAAACATTGTAAGGTTTACATCGGAACCAAAGCAATCTTTAACACGTTGAGTCGAAAACCTGAAGATATATATGCAACTTAGATATATATGTAGATAGAGAAATATATGCGAACTTTTAAATTTTGGAAAATAACATTCATTAAAAAAACATTAATTAAAACACATTATACATATTACTAATTATTGAAATATTTTAAAGACATACATTCCTTCATTACATTGGTATGTATATTATAACTTAATTTAATTTAGGAACAGGATAGGATACATTAAAGTTTAATTAGTGAAAAAAAGTATAACATATAAAGAAATATCTTAGTCATAACTTTTATTTGAGGAAATTATTGTAAATTAGGTTTTTTTTATTAAAACAAACTGGTATACGCTATCAGAACAAATAATATAAAATGTATTGTAAGAATAGTGACACATTTCTATGGTTCTATTATTAATTAGGTTAGGTTAGGTCATAGTTAGGTTAGTCCCAGCACCATAACGCGATTGTGGTATGGTATCATCCAATTATTTAATTAAATTTCTATTTTTCCAATTATTTGAAATTAATTTTGTAAATCTTTAAAAACATTTTTTTTTTAATAAATTTACACTGAAGGTTTTTGCTTGGCGGTATAGCGTTAAGCAAATGTGGTTTCCTAATTTACTAAACTCAGGGTATTTGATATTGATGTAACCAATCACAGACCAAACTTAACAAAATAAAACGGCAAAATGTAATAGCAAAAGCAAACCTTTTAACAGATTTAACTGTTATGCTATTCTTTCTGCATTGACCTATTCGTGATTTATGTGGCATTTTAATTATCTGAATAATATTTTCATTTAAATATATATTATCCTTGTATTTTTGTAATATGTGATGATTAATTTATTAATAATTTCAAAGATTCAATCCTATTCAAAATCGAAACCCTAACAGAAGATATAAAATCATTCTACACAAGAATAATAATGATACAGCATTATTTGAAAAAACTATCAACTTAGCATTGCCTTCAAAATTTTACATACTTTTTAGCAAAACTCAACTTTCATATTGTTCTTGCATACAAACTATCGTTGTTGCATACCTGCACTCATTGAAAAGCAAAAAAATTGTGACAAAACATGAAAATCGATAGGTCGCATAATCGTGTGTGTGCAGCCTCATTTTGAGAGGGGGGGGGGGGGGGAAGGTGTTCGATTCAATCGATCAATCGATTAAATTATATCGGAAATTCTACTAATTATTTAATTATAATAGGATCAAATCGCAGTTCTATAGATATCATGCGTATATGATATAATGTTGTGTATTTGTATGTATAAAACAAACTAGTTGGCTTAAATTATATATTTTTTTTTATATATCTTTCTTAGTAACTCAACTGTAATCATCGTACCTAAAATCGGTTCGGATAAACGTATTGCTCTTTTTGATTTCACTTAGTAAGTTCTTAACAGAAAGAGAAAGAATGCATGATACCTACTTATTTTGTGTTTAGAATATTCTCCGTCATAATAGGATGTAGGTATTCTGGGAATTTATTTGTTTAAAACTATGTTTTTTTTGTGATTGTTTATGGTTATCTGAGTTTATAATATTTGATATTATGTTTCGATTCACACTAGTCATAATAGGTTATTGTTATCTCACTATCCAAGCTATCAATCGATACAATGATTGTTATAAATAATAATATACTTTAGGTTTTGACTTAAAGATATTCAATCGCCAATACGTGGCGAAACGCTGCAAAGAATTTTATTTCGATTTTGTCAAAAAAAAAATCTGGGATTGTAATTAATAAACTGGATGTAATTTGAAGGATAAAATTAATTGTTAATAACTCATTTCGACCTTACAGATTAAAGTGAAAGATGTTCAAAACATCCGTTGATATGTAAAATGCTCAGTCCATTAGTAGATTGTGTAAGTTAATGTAATTATTTAAAAGAAATATTCAGCAATGGTTTATTGTTATTTATTACCTATATTGTAAATAAATGTGACCCAACATTAAATCCAGTTTTGTAAAAAAAATCATTCATTTTCCTTGTTTTATTTATTCTGCGAAAGTTCATGATCGGGAAACCTCAAAACAATCCAGCATTTAATGTCCATGTAGTATGTAGGTAGGTATATTCATAATGAATGTAGTAAATACTCGTACATGATCGATTTGCGGTGATGGATTTGGTTAGATACAGGACGACTTTATTTTAGGTAACCACTTTTTTCTAACTGCTACTTTCCACTATACCTACATTTTATTAAGACTTTAAAATTGATTACTCCGAAACAAAACACCGCCAATATACGCTCACCCCATACAATCCCTTCCTGTAATTTTCTTACACACCATAATCCACACGTCAAGGTTACAACACAATGCACAATCAAAGATACAAAAAAATATATAATTTTTTAAACAAAATTAAATTACCATATAGAACTTTAACTGACATGTTTGCTATTATATTTCAACTTAATTTTCATATGTTTTTTAATAAGCAAACACACTAAAGATTATTTTGGCAGATTATCGGCTGAAGCAGCTCGCTTATCAGAATATATTAATAACATACGTTTTAGTAAGATTTCTCTTGTTTATTATAGTTTTTAACAGTGTGTAGATTTTTTATTTGTTGTATGCTATTTCTGTACTTCTAAAGAAATAATAAATAAATACACATTAAAAATATTTTAGAAAATTCGATATAAATAAAGTGCTTATTTCTATACAATATTATCATTTTTGTTATAATAATACTTATTAAGTAAGTACCTATATTTTGAAAAAAAATTGAGTCGAAATATAAAATGCTGATTAAATTGTTGTTCAGAGATTTTTTTTATTAAAAAAAAATTAATCACAAAGTATTTAATTCAGTTGAATTATTACAATATCTTTTTTCTTTAGTTTTTTATTTAGGTTCGATTTAAATTTCACAAATATTATTCTGGCAATGCGTAGAAACTGACGGGAGTTTCGTTTTCATAAACGTCAAAATTCTGAAACTACTGTCATCATGTGTTCGGCGACGTACGTAAATAAATAAGTGTAAAAGATTTGATTACAAACTTCGTTTGCTTGTTATGATTATATTTTGGTTTGTAGTATTTATTAAAAATGGGTGATTATCCAGATGCTGAAGACGAATTCGAACTTATGTACGGAGATGAACTTGAGAATTTACGTGATTTAGAAGATGGTAAGGTTACCTTTTCATGTTTTTATTACCTATTTATTTTATAGTTAGCAGTTAATCTAATGAAACTCAAATTTTGTATTCAGATGTGGAAGTTACAAAGGATCCCGAATCAGTAGTGAGACGTTCCTTGGATTTCTCAAGTCCGGCTATAAGAAAAACTTTCCAAAAGACTGCACACGAATCAAGCAGCAAAAAATTATTTAATGATGATTTAGACACTATTACGAGTGAGCGTGAGTTATTTATAACTAATTCTGAAAGTAATGTGTCATTGGAAACACATCCGATCAGCGTCGCAGAGGAAATTCATAAAAATACCCCTAAGAGAACTGTTGAAGATCTTTTCGGCGACGTTGATGACATTGACTTTACCGAATTTGGTATAAATGCGAAGAAACAGAAAGTCGACGGTGATGATGCAGAACTGTTGCTGATTGAGAAGATTCTGGAAGGCAGACGAATGAGAAGTGAATTGTTGTCCGCCGGCCGAACCGTGAGGGATCCCAAGTTAACTGTGAAAATTGACAATTTATCCTACGAGATTCCGAGGTGCGTGAAGAAAGTTGTTGGTTCTAGTTATATAAAAATATTTAGATATACGCAATGAACAGAGACTTCTGAAAAACTCTTGAGGGCTCTCATCATACATTTCGTAATAGGCTTGCCAGTGCGTCGCTCAATTGACTCTGATCGGTCGTGTGTACTCTGTTCGCTGCTCTTGCTCTTCGCTGATTTTTTGTATTTTAACTGAATAATGGTGCCACAACTGCAAATTAATGTAAAATTCCCTTAGTGTATTTATATAATGTTCAATGATTGTAATTTTTATATGTCATATACATATCGTACAAGTTTATCAGAGACTATACAAGTGCAGATTTAGGAGTATCGGCATAAGCTGCCTGCCTACAACTAAAAATAATAATATTTTTTTATTCAATTCTTGTAAAAAAAAATATTGTTGCACTTAAAAGAGAGGCGGGGATTCTCCACGCCCCTCCTAAGTCCTCTGACATATCTTAGTGCTATTGATAATGAGCAACAATTAAGGAAAATGAATAAAAATAATATAAAATGCGTAAGACCACTTTTTTAATATACATTTTTGTAATAATAAGGCTTATGTGAGTCATAAATGGGGATGTATGAATGTGTTTGTTCAAACGTGTAAGTGTGTGGTTTAATAGTAAGTGGCAACATTGTCTCATTCCTTTAATAAAAAAAGTCTTATTTAAGTGAAATATGTCAGCATAACTCCAAATCTTGCTTTATACCTAGTCATATCTCTGTGCAGCGTGCAGCATGTTTCACTGCAGTACTTAAATAGGCGTACCAGAAACCAAACATGCACTATCAAATTGGTTATAGGCAACTTTTTGAAGGAAGGACATGTCGGCTACAAATGTTTATGCTACAACCTGCAACAACTGATGACTTTTTATTGTAAATCAATAATTTATAGTTATAAATTTTATTAAAATTTTAAATACAAAAACGATTATTATTTATTGTATAACAACACAGTATATTTTTATGACTTATTACTTATACCTTACATTTTATTTAATTTTAAGTTGGATTCTAGATGGCCTTTTGTTCCATTGAGGAGAAGTGATGGAAGAAAAGTTTATGTTCGAATGCATTCTGAAGAATTTCTCGATAACGAAATTGAAGAAATGTCCCAGGCAAACAAAGGCTTTTACAATATTATGGGTGGCTCGTTTCAGCAGGTCCTGGAAGATGCCAAAAAAATTGTAAGTGTGAAAGCAAAAATATATAGGGTGATGATTTTAGAGGCGTGGTTTTCAAGAAGAGATAAAACGTATATAATTTGATGTTATGGCTAAGAATTTAGTTTTATTATAAAGATAAGGGTTTGCCATTATGTTTTAAAAATGATTTCGGGTAAGTGGCCGCCGCGGCTGACTCAAACAAATTCCAGCCGAGAGGCCCAATTTTCAACCACTTTTTGCAGCAAGTTGGGCCGTATGTCAGCAATAACGCGCCGAATATTCTCTTCCAGGGCGTTAATCGTGTCCGGCTTATCTGCGTAGACAAGCGACTTCACATAACCCCACAAAAAATAGTCCAGCGGTGTTAAATCGCACGATCTTGAAGGCCACGCCACAGGCCCACGACGCGATTTTTACTTTATTTTAGAGTGATTTAAAAAAAATTTAGAGTGATTTTTTTCTAAATTTGCACTATTTGCAAACGTTGTTCAGGAGTAAGTCTATTCATTATGAAATGGCAAACCAAACTGAGCATAAATCAAGTGACATCTGTCAAAAACACCAACTAGGAAAAAAGTAGTGCCAGATTGAAAACCACGCCTCTAAAAAAAAACACCCATATAAAAGAAAATGTAACATAATTATTACACATCCGGAAACAGTAACATTTAATACTGCATCCAAGGCTTACAAAACAAAATTGCGTTGAATTTAAAGCACTTGCTAAGTAAATATGAAAATTGCCCCATGCGAATGGACTAGTGCTGCACTGTTCGGGGTGAGAGCGGCGTGATGCGGCAAGGGGGAGAAATAAATATTCCGAATGCGCTTGGCACGCTCATCCAACGTTAAATCTCCGAAACACAGAGTTGTTCAAAATATTAAATTATACATCTGTGAAACTAAAAAATAGTAAAAGAGAGTATCATGAAATATTACATAAGATAATATAAATATATAGTTTATTAGCCATTTGAAACAAGCATAATCTATTTATCTCTGGTATATTCGTTCACTAACTATTTTTATTATTAATCTTATAATAAATTACAATATTAAAGAGTTAGCTTTGGTGATACTGTTGAGTTTAGTAGGTGAGAAAAAAAATATGTTCAAATATCTACTGGCCTAAAGAGTGAAGCCTATGAGGAGAGAAAAATTCTCAATCTACAGACATTAAAAGAGAGGCGAGATAGAGGGGACCTCATTGAGACATACAAAATATTAAAGCCTCACTATGACTGCGCAGAATTGAGAGAAATATTCACCCTTGATATAAAACACCCAACTACGTGGGCACTGTATGAAGTTAGATAGGACGTCCTTTTCAAGCAACCCCAGGAAGAACGTCATCAGTAACAGAGTCGTGGAAGCATGGAATGGACTACCAGAAAGTGTCATAGAATCAAAGGCAGTCAACCAATTTAAAAACAATCTAGACGAACATATAAGAAAAATAAAAACAAAGAAAAAATAATAACAATTTTGATATTGAATAAGATATAGGCTTAATAAGATATTCTGCTTGCCTATTACGAAATAATAATAATAATAATAAATTGCAGCCTATGTTTAAGAACAGCCCTGGAAAACAGTATAAATTCTGACTTATGAAGCGCATTTCATTTACAAATTGTCCCGGAAAAAAGAATTGAACTTAATGTTTAATGTTGTTTAAATAATTATTTATCACATACACATTATTCCAACTGTTTCGAATAATACGTATGTGATACGGTTTTGTACTTTATATATCAAACTATACCAAAAAAAATAGTCTGCAGCAATATGCAGATGTCGCATCAAGTCTCAAACATACATTATAATTTATTGTCATATCAAATATATAATTTATTGTAAAAAGCACACAGTTTCATAATTTTAATGAAATTATATTTTAGGTTTATATTGAAAATTATTTACAGTGCGCCATCAGTGTATTAATAAAATAAGCCTATCTAAAGTATAAATATTTATGCTTCTATGAGGTTTGCGTCTAGGCTATTTTCCAATAAAATATTATTTTTTTGGACGCCGATTAATTGTTTGAGGTTGAGTTAACCATTTTAAAATCAATGGTTTTATCTTAAAAGAATGGTCATTGCGACCAATATAAACACAGCTTATCAATGAACTAAAATATCGTCAAATATTTTGGTTTTTTATCACTTTCATTAAGTCTTGTCTGTTCATGTTGGGAATTTCTAGAATTTATTGCGACCATACCATAATAACCACCAGTAACCACCATACCATAACCCTTGCATGATAGGCCCAACTTCGGACACAAACTTTCATAGAAGCTGCGAACTACTGCTATTAAACCCGGTTTTATCAAATGAGTTTAGAACCAAATTATTATTTTTTTTGTCGAATAGGACTGTTGTGATCTCAATTCATAACTTATTGGTTTAAGTATTCAGTTAAAAACATTTTTATGATAATGTTTGTATAAAGTACATGACTTCAAGTTTGTTTATGGTGACCTAATCCTAGTGCAACCTTAGGTATCATTTATGATTATTTTTTTTACTCTTTTAGATTGATGAAAAATGGAACAAACAAGATGTGCAGACATTACCGGCCACAGAATCGACTGACCGTACCGAATCTGAGACTTTGGACACAAACGTGAATGCAGGATCGGAAAATTTAAGCGAAACAATAAGCACAATTTCAAACTCGCAGCTCTGGGTTGATCGCTATAAGCCCAAGCGATATTTGGAACTTCTATCAGACGAATCGACGAATAGAACCGTTCTGCACTGGTTGAAAATGTGGGATAAGGTGATGTCAAAAATATATAGTAGAGATAAACAAATATTTCTGAACACGAAAATCTAATAAAACTAGCTTTATTAATATGTGTATTGGAACAAAATACTAAATAAAAGTGTGACAAGAGGCGACCGTGGGTTATTTTTTATGTCTGAGTAGATTAAAATAAAAAAAAAAAAACAATACAATGGTACAATACAATCATAAATTTTAACACCATTTTAGTTTTTTTTTGTAAAATTTGACACACAGGCTAGTAATAAAAGAACACGAACATAACATTTCAATTTAATAATAATAATAATTATTATAATGTGGCACTGAACATAGATAAGTTTGTATTAATTTTAACTGGCCAGTAATAAATAATATGTCTCAACAGCCGTGCTGTCATAATTTTGAAATTCGCATATGATATTTGAGCGCTGAATCGAACTGTCAAAGTTTCATCTATTAGTACTAGAAGTTGGTTAAATTTAATATTATTTTCAAAATTTTCGATGTTAATATTTTATTGACTGAATACAAGAATCGAGAAAATAAAAGTACAGGAACATAGTTGGTTTCAAATGACACAAATTCAACTAAGATTTGAAAAATAAATTGATAGTTTTTCAACGAGAAGTTGAACTACCATTTTCTTCCTGTTTTCGTTCGAAAATATGTTTCATTATGATTATCTTAACTAAACAGCCGTTAGATAAAATAGAACGATTTATGATCACATCAACACAGATAGTCGCTCTTCGGGAAAAGGCCCCTTAATAGAGCGCCTACCTACATAAGATATTTCTGATTTTCAGATGGTGTTCAACCGTGAATTCAAACAGAGCATTCCAGAAAAACAAAACAGATTCAACAAAAGCACTGGAAAATTTGACTTTGGTGCCAATCGCAGACGATATGTGGGCAAGGGTGCTCAAAACGTCGACACAAGCTTTGAATTGGACAAAAATGGCGCCCCAGTCCAAAAGATGGCGCTGTTGTGTGGCCCGCCGGGCTGCGGCAAAACCACTCTGGCGCATTTGATCGCGAAGCATGCCGGTAAGTTTGAACCATTTGCTGGTTCATCGTTCATATCTGAACACGTTAACTTGGCCCTTTTGGGGTAGAAAGAGAAATGTGTGAATGAAGGAGACGAATAGTGTTTTGCTCGTTCCATTTCGTTTTGCAGGCGGATGTGATCAAACTAGGTGTCTTCGCGAAAGCCACAGCTTTATTTTTGGACAATAGAGCATAAATAAGTAAATTGGTTGAAGAGTGAGTATTCGCTTTGCAACCAAAAATGGGCAACTTTAAAGGCCTATTTTGATTTTATTTTTTAAATAAATCAAACAGATTCACCCACCATAAACAATCGCTTAACGCAATTTTCTCATTTTCTTACTAAATAAAGCTAAAAATAAATTAATAGGTTAGGTACTAAATGCTTCAAAATTCATCAACTTTAATATTTTTTACAACCAGAATGGCTGTTTTTAATATGAAATATTAATACAATCATAATGCACCAGGTAACGATAATATTCGAGTGACTGATGTAAAGTTAATAAGTAAACAGATCAGCCCTTTATTGTCTAAAATATTAAATTTATGTATTATACAGGGGACGTACCCAGAATCATTAAAAACAGCTATAGTGAGACCAATATATAAAGGCGGGTCTCATTATGACTATAATAACTATCGACCAATATCTTTATTGTCATTTATCAACAAAATTTTTGAAAAATTTATTGCTGATAAAATTAATAAATACCTAATCAACAATAATATTATAAATGACTCTCAATTTGGGTTTCAGAAAAATAAGAGTACTATACAATTACTAACAAAATTTTCAAACAATGTAAATGAAGCACTCAACAACCAACATCACGTCATTATCGTTCTTGTCGATTTTAGTAAAGCGTTTGATACGCTAAATCATAATCAATTAGTTGAATCTCTTGAATCTGCGGGGATAAGACATAGATATAAGGCACTACTAGAGAACTATACTAAAAATAGAACGATGAAAGTCCGAACCAACAACTGCACCAGCAATGATGTGAAGTTGAGCAGCGGCACATCTCAGGGATCTATAATAGGACCAACTCTCTATCTTATTTATTGTAACTCAATGGCAAAAATCTTTAAATACAGTTCATTCCACCAATTTGCAGACGATACTGCGTTAGTAGCATCTCATAAGGACCTTTCGGTTGCGACTGATCAAATGAATTTTGATTTTTCTCAACTAGTGCGATGGTCTCATGACAATGGCCTTATAATAAACCTCCAGAAAACAAAAGTCTTGTATGTGACCTCTCCCTACATACGAAGAGGTGAGGTCAAAATCAAGGCCCACACATACGCATGTCTTGATTCGGACACTCAACATTGTGTATGTCCGTTTCTAGAAACTGTCGATAATCATAAATATCTTGGTTTAACACTTGACAAACATTTCAATTGGGGGACGCATATAGAAATACTAAGTGATAAACTAAGGTACTTCCTTAAAATATTATTTTACATCAAAAACATTCTGCCATATAATATAAAGAAAACTGTTTATATAACCCTCATTGACTCTATTTTAGCATATGGGGTAAGAGTGTGGGGTCTCACTTTCGATACCTACATCTCGAAAATCGGCAATTTACAAAAGAGGCTTCTAAAACAAATTGTACCAACGGAAATTAGAGCCGAAAGTAGAGAAAACGAGCCTCAATTATTTAGATTTGTCAATGTTCTGCCAGTGAAGCAAATGATCGCTCACCGAATCCTGATTGACCACTTCTCAGACGCCTCATATAAGGATCCCGTAGTTCATGCTTACACCACAAGGCAAGCACAAAGACACACATTGAATGTTCCTCGTATTAATAATTACTACGGATCACGTACTTTACGTTACTTAATCCCTAAACTTTTTAATGAGCTAGAAAATGACATTAAAACATTTAAAAACGTGAAGTCAATAAAAAACCACATCAAAATTACACTCATGTCAAAATTATAAATTATAACTTTATTATTATTATTTTATTTTTTTTGTTTTTTTGTTAATTATTACTTATGCTGTAACGCTGTTGTTTATGTTGTTGTCTTATTATGTATGTTTATTATATTGAGTGACTACTCAACGTCTCTAGTATACACTTACATTACATTATATTGTATAAAGGAAGGATTACTTGGGATTGGTGTCAGCGCGCAGTGTTTTAGTTTTAATTTTATTTTAAATTTAATTAAGGTGTTGTGTAATTATATTGTTGAATTGTAAGCTAAGATACCCACGGAAAAGGCACCAGCCTTCGTGGGGTTGTACATGGTGCATTACTGTAATAAAAAAAAAAAAAAAAAAAAATAAAAAAAAATGTCACACTCTTACATAGTAGACTTTAATATTTTTAATTATAAAATGTATCATTATAATAAAATCGGTTTCAAATCAAATCTCAGGTTTAAATTAAATGCGTTTTTGCGGTTAAATCATAATTATTATTATTATTATTGGGAACTCTAAATGCCTAAAAAAAGCCAGTATCGTTTTCATGACATATTATCACAGACTAAATAGTATAATATTAATTCTAACACAACTCTCTTCCTCTAAAATATTCCCAAATTTTCATTAATGGGTTCCACCTTCATAATTTTTTTATAGTGTGACGCTGGGGACATTTAGAATATGGCCTATATTAATATTTTGTTATCAGATTTAACAAATGTTTACAGATTAGAAACAATAATCAAGCCAAGTCACATGTGGCGCTCATCTATGGCACTGTTTTGTAGATAATTTGCAAATAACCTCGAATAATATATTTGAATAATAATAAACTTGGAAAATATATTGCGGCCTGTCATTAAAATTTTGAAATTATATGCTTTTTCCAGTAAATTATGATGTATGAGATTTGGTGCGACATCTGTCTCGTGTTATTTAGATACTAACGAGTAGTTGCCAATTTCTTCTTAGCAGTTGAGCAGTCTAAACCGTTTGGTTAATACGTTCATTGTTGCAACTCTATAAAATATTTTGGTCGTTCTTTCATTCCAAGCTAAATGTTTATTCGTCTGTAAATATGACCATCACATTCTCCGAGTTTAAATCATAGTATTGGAGAGCGTGGATTCTTATGGGCATGGGCCCATAAGAATCCACGCTCTCCAATACTTTTATTTTTTAAAGCATTTTATTTTTGAAATGGTTCAAAAATAAAATTTATACTATGGTTACGTTGTGAACTATGAGATCGTAGTTAAGCATTATAAATTTCAGGTTTCTGTGTTGAACCGATGTAAGACAGACGGTAACCTATATTTATGTATGTATTTATTTATTTATGTGCGTAATTCCAGGCTACAATATCGTAGAGGTGAATGCTTCCGACGATAGAAACGTGGAGGCGTTCAGGACCGCATTGGAAAATGCGACCACCATGAGTTCTATCGTTGATAGTGAGAAACGCCCTAATTGCTTAGTGCTCGGTAAGTTATCTATTATTTTTTAAGTCTATGTATTTTTTTTGATTTGTGTTTCAGTCTTTATTTATCCCTAAAATAATAAACTGTTTCGTGTTTGAGTCAAAGTTTTCAAGGTGAGAATTTCAATTTATTTATTTATTTTTATTTCACAGAAATACTTTTAGCTATACATACAATTATAACAGTCTTAGGCAATGTATTTCTCTATTAAACAAAATAATTTACAACGATAATAGGTAAACTTCTAATAAATTGATAGTAAAAAATTATTTTTAAATGTAAGCTTTTATTTAAGTATTTGAATGTGTAAACAAAATTTCGTGTCTGTGCTATTGACTGTTGAGGAGTCAACATTTATCATGGCGCATAGGTGTTTCGAAAATAGACTGAAAAAGGGTAATTAGTGAGGATCTCGAAAGACGGAGGTGATTATGGTGAGGTGAGGCCTGACAGTAATGACGTTTAGAAATTTCGAATCAAGTTTTTAATATTTTTAAAGACGGAAATTTTTCAAGCAAATCATAGAGCCAGAGTGTTTAATAGAAAATTAAATTCAATTAATTAATCAAATTTTTACATAATACCTAAATAGTCAATAGATGTATCGTTAATCAAAATATTAAATTTTCAATAATCAATTTGGATTGATTACATGTTTAACACTACTATCTACTATCATGACATTATTAAGAGTATACTATACCTTAATATGAATAGAGAAATATTATTTCTTTTCGAAAGAAGAGGTTTTAGCATTTTAAAAAATTAATCTTGACCTGATTGTATGAGCGCTCACGAAGGGCAATTCGATGTACCGATATATCCCCATCCCTAACTTAACTAACCATCCGAGTCAACCGACTTTGACAAATTTGACATCTAGTCATATATTTTGTAGAATTCATTATTTGTTCGGATTCTCCAAACGCCATTCTCTTTGAATGACTCCAAAAATTTACGCAGAATTTTTTGTTCAAACGTGTCTGCGGATCTTTCATTAAATTTCCTCAGCGGCCATATTTCTGAGGCATATTTGAGAATCGGACGGATAAGCGTTTTACAGTCTGGTTTTCTTGATAGTAATCAGGATCTAAAAGAATGGATGCTAACTTGCGAGAGAAACTTGCCGGAGAAACGCTTAAGGATTTACAACTTCCTAAATGTGCTTAAGAAATAGAAAAGGTAGTCTAATGGTTAAGTTGTATGACTATTAATCCAGTGGTTGTGGGTTCGAATTCACACTCAGTCAGACAATTTTTAACAATTTATTTCTGCTAACTCACCTTACTCTAGTGCAAGTATATTTAGCTTAGTTGAGTAGGTTAGGTTAGGGTAGGTCATAATAATTCCTTTAAAAAAAACGTTCAAGATGGCAATAGAGCGATTTGGTAAGGAGGAGGCCTCAACCGTGTAGACTAAAACATCGAAGACATTTTTGTCCTAACGGCTGAAGTGAGGTCATTATTTTCATTTGAAAGCTACTTTCGTATTCCAGATGAAATTGATGGCGCCCCCCTGCCCACAATAGAGTTCCTGATAAAGTACTGTTCAGGTGCTCCCATTAACAAAACCAAAAAAGGACAGAAAGCCAAACCACACATTCTCCGAAGACCTATCATCTGTATTTGCAACGATGTCTATACACCGGCATTAAGACCACTAAGGTTTGACATATTCATTTAAAAAATATTAATTATCACTTAACAGGGTGTAACAGGGCAATGTAGCAATAATAAAGAGGGTAAAATAAGTGATACATTTTAAACTTTTTTTATTTTTCTACTTTTTTTGTGTTTTTAATAAATTTAATTATTTATAATTTCTCTTAAATTTATAATTTATGTGGGTTATACAAAGACACACTGCAAATTATGATACAAAATGAGCAGCGACGCTTCTATAATGTTAAAATGAATACGTTTTATCCTAATAAGACAAAAAAATCATCTTACATCTCCAAACTCGGAGGCTCACATTTACTCTCTTTTAACCATTTCTTGGTGGGTTTGATTTCTGTATCAATTATGCATAACACGTAAGTTACATATATGTAAAACAAAGTCGGGTTACTGACACCATTTATAGTTGGACCGATTTATATGATCTTTTATTTGTTGGATTTGTCTCCGCCCCGAATAGCAGAATAAAAAAAAAGAAAATTCCTTTTTCTCATACATTTTGTATGGAACGGCTTTGTGGAATTCTATTTTCAACGGTAAATTGCCTTCGAAGATGTTCACTTTGTGAGGTTATCACATTTGTCATTGAGCGCACATCGATAATTGCTTTATTAAGTAATTTTGAATTGTAAATGGGTGTGAATGAATTAGATTCAATAAATATTTTCACATTTATTGAACCTAATTCATTTTGAGTATTCGTAATGAAAAACTGAATTTAATTCAGCTAATAAGGTAACTTATTGATTTTGAGGAGCTGCATAGAATAGGACGGTAGGTATGTAATGACCCGAAAGGCCTTGAGATGGGAAGCAAAGTGACCCATTCTGAGCCCCCCTGAGCTCTTAGTCCGATGGTACTAGTCACATGCGATATAAGTCGATCTCAGGAAAAAATTCCATTTGAACTTTATATAAAAATCGGTTCAGTAGTTTCTCATATATACACACTTACAATCAGTTAGCCCTGTATAAATATCTGAAAGTAGATTTGTAGTGCTAAAAAGTACCTCCTAGCTGCTAGCCAGATTTAACGATAAAAATATCGCCAAATGCCGACAGATATTGGTAGTTTAAGCATTACAATAAGGCGAGATGGTAATATTCAACCCTGCCACCTGTCACAATGTCTAATAATGTCTACGTAAATTTTCCAGGCAAGTAGCATTCGTTGTGCACTTTCCGCCGACGCAATCATCCCGTCTCGCCCAGAGACTCCTGGAGGTGGCTGAACTGCAGCATTTGTCTGCCGACGTTCTCACATTGACAGCGCTCAGTGAGAAGACATCGAACGACATCAGATCCTGCTTGGGAGTGCTGCATTTCTACAAAGCTAATAATAAACCGGTATTGTACTAACGTATTTTGTTCATTACTCTTCCAGAGTTTCCCTGCGATCGGACTTCATTATAGATACATTTTATCCATATATTTTAAATAATCCAATAAATGTGATGCATGCCTATCACATATCTGTCAGAGTAGTTCACTCCAAGAGTCCACTATTAACTAACTATATTATAACGATCAGTTATGTTTAAATGGCAGATTATCTTATAAAAAAATATAAATGTTTTATTTGTAGGGTAATATGTTACACCCTAATGTTTTATCAAAAAAAACATCGTAATGTTTTCATTTTGTTATTTTTAAAACTGCTTTTATTGTTTTTTTTTTTTTTTACATCATTTGGAAATGAAATATAATGTGATTTTCTTTGATCTCTCGTAAACATGAAATTTTGGGTTTGTGATTACTGTAGCTATAGCTTTCAGCTTAGCCTATAGCTTTGTCGTTAAATAGTTAATTTGTCACAGCGAAATATCAGCCGTTTGATGCAAGCCAATGCAGTCTCTAGTACCTCAAACTACATTATAAGTGTATATAATTTGATTGATGAGATTCTCAGTTAGACAGAGCACAGTAATGCAATATTTGGATGCACAGTTTCAATGCTTCCCCAGTAAATAAAATAATTTTAATTGTATTATTTAAAAAAAAAAAAACGTTTACATCAATATAATTAAATCTTTTTCAGATAAGATTAGCCGATATCCTCAAGTCGAACATAGGCGAGAAGGATTTATCAAAGGGCCTCTTTCAAGTATGGCAGGAAATATTCCAAGTTCAGCTGCCGAAGCATCAGAAGAAAGGTAGCACAAAAAGGATGGACGAAGCGCTGGCAGGACTGCATGAAGTGATGGAATATGGACCCAAGCAACGGTTCTGGAGAGTTCTCAACACCGTCAACTCGTCCGGCGACTACGAAAAGTTAGTCGTTTTTGATATGAAAAGAAAGCTCGCTTCATAAAAAGACGGAAGCTCTTAAATCCTTCATCTACTCTTTTTATTGCCTCTTGTCAACAAATCTTCACTTTGTTACACAACCAGTCAACATGATTATTTTAAAATATGTAGACTATATGATATGTTATAAGAATATTATGGTATGTTTGATGAATATTTTAAGTGGCGGCGTCTTTGTACTGATAGATGCTATCCCAGCTGATATAGTAGGGAAATTATAAACATGATAACCTATCAAGTCTCGGTAAAATTTAAGAAATATACATGCCAAAGTAAACAATACAAAGATTTATGAGAGATTTGCAGATTTCGACGGCCGATAGAAACATGCCTGGTATCATCGTAATCTCAATGAAATTTCTATACAATAAACCTATTTTGAAATAATGTATTTTTTATTAGTAACTTTCTTATTTATAGTGGAATAACATATTTTAGTTGATATTAACCATGATATTTGTGCATCTTTCAGATTATTGTATGTAGGATATTAAATTTTCAACAGTATGGCTCCTTGAACTAAACCTCATACCACAAACTAGAATAAAATTGGATTAGTACATATATTAAAATGTTTAAATGCTTTTTAAAATTGATTTTCAGGTTATCCCAGGGTATTTATGAAAATTTTCTGGATCAGACTCGAGACACGCGTATGTATTCCGCCGTCGATGCACTCGAATGGTTTGTGATGAACGACATCATCAACACGACCATCGCATCGTTACAGAACTACGTACTGTATCCGTACATTCCGATGGCGTTCGTTAAGTGGCACTTTCTCTTTGCGCGCTTTGCTTGGCCTAAAATAAAATTTCCCATGCAGTCTTTCGAGGTTGGTAAATCTTCATTCCTGTATCAATTTAATCCAATTATTGCTTCACCTAAATTTGCATGGGAGTGGTCCGGATGCCTGCTTCCGACTCTGGTTTTGGGCTTTATGTTCAATGATGAATGTTGGCAACAGGAATGGATACAAAGCGCAATGGCCAAAACAGGCCCTTCTGTGGGCCTTTCAGTGCGTCCCAAAGCAATATAGAGACTATTAGAATCCTTCAACCAGTCTAAAAATACTATAATGTTAACACAGTGATAAATGGCTACCATAAATCAACGAAAAAAGCCTTTAAAAGCATAGTGTACAGAGTGGGAAGGTCGCTTTCACCATGCATTGCAGTCTTTAGTTTAAATGTACATTCTGCGGGTGTCGCAAACTCGATAGCGATAAATAGTAAAAAATATCCTCACATTTAAGTAATTGTAGTTTTTTTTGGCGTATATCAAAATTCAAATATGTATTTTATTACGAAAACTTAACACACTCACGGCCGATGACGAGATATCTCATCATTGCTGTATACACTAGATGTGCCGTGTGTGTGCTTAAAAACATCATCAGCTCATTGCATTTCTATTCATATTTAAAAGCGCGATATGTCGCGTATTCTTGAATTTAAGAAAGGTATAGACTAATCGTCGATTTTTTCTCATTTTAGTTCGCTTTTGACGTTTGTTGTTATGTGAAAAGTGCGCTAGTGAATTGAAGTGGATGATTTTTTGATGGATTTGGCAGTAAATAATTCAAGTTTTATTTACAAAAGTTATGTCAATATAATATTAAATATAAAAAACAAACATTATAACTTACTTATTATTATTATTAGTTTTAGGCGTTAAAGTTAGGTTATTATTAGTGTTAGGTTTTAGGGTTAAAATATTATAACTAAAAAACGGGTGGCAGCCCTCGCATGGGTTATTCCGTTTGGTCAACGAACTTCGCCGATCCGGCGGAAACGGGTGGTCAGCGCATTTTACGTATGGAGCGGAATGTGTTAATTTACAAATAAATATATTTATCACTAAAGTTATATTATAACTAAAGGAATATTATTGTTTGACCTTATTAGGTATTTGTACTTGCCATGTAATTGACACACATCACACAAAATACGTGTAAAAATTAGGCTCCTTACAGGTTTAAAATATTTTCATGTAAATATATTTTTTTTTTAAGGTTTACCAACGCCAAACATTATTTTCGGCTATCCTGTCATCCGTATCCGCTGGAACTTGCCCGAAAATAAAACCGTATCTATCGAGGAAAGCGCTCACCATGGACATTATTCCCCTCTTGCCCACCATACTGACTCCGACTCTGCGGCCCGTTAATGTTCAAGTTAGTTATGTTCTATTTTTATTATTGGTTATTGAGTGACCAACTTACATTGGTTTTTTGTTAAGAAATGATTATTTTCTTATTTAAAAGTCTGAAGGCAATAAAACAATATTCTTGTGAGGTCCTCCACAAGGTTTACAAAGGTCGCGCGTGGCCACAGCACAGGCGCCACTTTTCTGCTGACAACTCGCATTGTTGGACTCAAAGTCCGGTGTACGAACGTTACACCGTTCGAACACTTTCAGGCTGAGGCGAAGGGTTCCCTGGCGCACCTAGTGGGCTTATAAACTGAACCCGGTATGCAGCGGGCACCGTTTACCTGAGTTCTTCGCAGCTGTAGCACCTCACTACTTTCGCTAGTACATGTAACGGAGACAATATGTAACTGGTTAATAGTGCGAATAAACCATCTATAATCAGCTCCGTATTATTAACCACCTCAGCTCGTATCCCATCGAGCCGTTAAATACTATTTAAGTCTGTGAGAAGACTGGCTAACTTTCAAAGGGTGTAGTGAGGATAGTATACCAAACCACAAAAGCAATGTTAAGCTAGAAGAATAGAAGAACAGCTTATAAAATCACAAAATTCTGTTTTCTCTTGACTTTATCATTTTTGGTAAAGTAAAAATCACTTTAAAGTAAAAAACTTATTTTTACTATTTCTTTTATACCTTCTAATAAATAACTCTTATTAAAATGTTAAAATCATTCGTTTCCCACTATTACATGTGAATTTTTTTAGGGCCCAAAATAATGCATATGACAAAACTAAAAGCTGAAACAATATTTCCATCAAAAATTTATAATTTTGACAGTTAAATTTTGTTTCTATGATAATTACATTATTTATAAATAGCAAGCTTGTGAATCATTTAATATTTATGTAACAAGTAAATGGAATATTTATTAATTAATTAATTTCATTTGTTTTTAAAACTGTTAACTGATATAACACTTACCACTTCCTGAGGTAGTTCAATCCAAGAGTCCACCACTAGGTTGGACAAAAAAAATGTCTTCTGTAAAAACTTTCGTTTGTTTTCATTGTAAACATTAATTTAATATTCGGTATGTCGTAATGTCCATTTAAAGTTTTATAGTTCTCAATCAGGTCTCCTTGCTGTTTTCTTTGTTCCAGAGTAGAGAGGCCTAGTGCCTATGTTTATGAATTATATTATTTACCTGTTATAAATTAGGAGAAATTGTTATTTTCCCAGGTATTCTTTTTTCATATTTCACTTAACTAATTAATATTAGAAAAAAAATAAACAATTTATATGTTTTTAAAATTGAATAGTGAAAGGAATAGTAACTTCTCTGAATTCTCTTTTATTCTGCCAACAAAATTAATAATAATTTTCATGCGTCATTTTCTTTTACAGTTGTACTCGGAGAAAGAAAAGGACGATCTAAATTCACTGATTGGCATCATGATAGATTACAATATAAGTTATATTCAAGAGAGAAATGCTGAAGGCGCTTACAATTATATCATGGAACCAGACATTGTAAAATATGCTCAATTTTGTAAGTTGATCTGTTACGTTTTTTAAAAGTTGAATTCCTTAATTTAGATGGTCGTAAATCCTTCAGCCAATCCCTATTTCCTCGTGTTCACCGAAAATGTTCATCGTAACACTGTTTTTGATCAACCTTAAATCCTTAGCCGAAGAAATGTTGATCGATAGTTGCCGCAGCGTGTGTGCGAGTGATGATTTACGGATTCGTCGAAATATATTATTCTAAATTGAGTTATTTTAAATTATCTTTAAAATAAAAATAAAATTTAAAAGTGTGGATTTGCTAAAAGTACACTATTATTTTGTCGACAGTATGCACTATTTTTCGGGTAAATCGTATGCTGCATTATTTGAACTCGAAGTGAAAAATGTATATTTCAAAAACAAAAACCAATTTCAAAAAACAGCCTCCAAGAAAAGTCTTCAGTGTGCATTAATGCCATATACCGCTCACCTAAATACTTAGTGGTTGAGGAGTAGTGCTTAAATATGGATTTTTTAAAGTTCCAATGTTACTGCTGAGCTACGCCTTAACCGAGTTAAATGGTGTGACACCTGTAGCTATCATTTAATATCAACTGCTTCTATACATTGTTTAATAGTAGTAAATTATTTAACCAAGCATTAATTAGTAAATTATGTAACAGACCTGACGCCCTATAGCTATGTCCTACCGTCGTCCCCCAGACTACTCGTACCTGTCTGTGGTTTTAACTTCTGATGGGTTGAGTAGAATAAAATAAAAAACTGCTACAATGGTATGATGACATTCTTTCAATTCATCATAAATTTCAAAACTGTTTCAGGTTTTTTACAAATTTTGAGGCGTGGTTAGTAATAACTCCCCCCCCCCCCCCCTTTTCTATTTACTGCATTTGTGATTTATTCAATACTAACTTCTCCCAAATTGGCCTTTTTTCAATAGCCCGGCAAAAGTTTTGCAACGCTGTCTATTATACCAACGCTAATACAAATTCTATACGAATGCACAAAACCACGGACAAAATTCCTACTTAAGTTCCGTATTAAGTCAGTTTTTTTAATTTTGAATATATATAAATAATCAAAGTTTAAATAATTGGTGTATTTCATGTCATTTTTGATATATTTTTTTTATTTTAATAATTTTTTTTCTAGACACAGATAAATAGACATGGACATTATATTACAATTTATAATAATTATAATGTGGCACTGAACATTCTTTTACATATTTCTATTTGCGCTGATAGATAAATTTATATGAATTTATACTGGTCACCAATAAATAAATCGTTCCAATAGCCACACTGTCAAATGTTTGAAATATGAATGGGCTCGCTCTCTGATAATAAGCGCTGTCAGTTTCATAGTAAAAAATTGTTGACATTAATGTTAAATATCTATATTATCCGATCAGCCTTCGACGTGATCTAAACGGCTATGGTCGTTTTTCTTGAGTATCAATCTACACATAAAAGTTCAACTCTTTCGCATTTGTCCTTTTTGAGTTGAAAGATGCAACAGACAGACGAACGGACAGACAGACGGCCAAAGCACGGGGATAGTAACTTCTCATACATGAATATATGTTTGAAGCTAAAACCATATAACTCTTCATTTATTTTAGAACATAGCAACTGTAATAAATTTTGCTAAAATATTATAGTTTCTAACAAATTATGCTTCCAAGCAATGACAACCAACTTCTTGCTCCGCAGCGGAATCAAAGCCACTGAAAAATTTGTCGTATGCGACGAAGCAGATGATATCTCGTGAAATCGACCTAGGAAAATTGCAAAGGCTCGAAGTGGCCATGACGGGAGCAAACCTCGGCAGAGAAACGTCGCGGTCAAATGGTACCGCAGCAGAGAGAGTCGAAAAGCAGCTTATGAAGCGTAGTATTCAAGTCGACGCCGACGACGCTCTGCCAAATCATATGCAGCGTTTGGAACCGAAGAAGCTGAAGGATCCTAATGCGGTTCTGGTGAGTCGATTTGTACAGTTTTATATAATTTTTCATGTTTACAATTTTCGACTAGGGATATAATCTCTCCAGACTCCACCTTGTTTACAGCAAGAGGTCCCAAGATGCAATGGGAAGGTCGTGACATGATTATTTTTGAATATACAAATCTACTAAATACAAAGTACTGCTGACTTATAGTTCACCTTGTATATACTTTATTTATTAAATATGTAACATAATAAAGGATGTTTTTTTCTGAGATGAACAGTATTTTATATTTTTTCTTTGGCAGGCTAATTATTGAGATATTGAGAATATTTGTATTGGTTAGGAAAACATTAGCATAGTCTTTATTTTTTTCATGTCCTGGTGAGAGAGAGGTGAAGACTGATTTAGTCAAGAAAACTTATTGTGAGAACGGAATGTCCCCAGTGTCTTTACTTGCCGTTCATGACGTCAAACGTTGTGGAAAACTGCAACTCTGCTCATTCTGGACAATGGTTTTCTAGCCGGCTGTCTTGTCCAGTCGTTGTTTGAATTTCTACGGAAATTCATAGTGTGCGAATCGTCTAGCAGACAATTTCCCATGGCCCTGAGTTTGTGTCGACTTGTACTAGAACATCGGTCCATATTCGTTTGGTCGCCCAATAGGATTAAATAACTGCTTTCTATTACACCTTTGTGAGATCAGCGTGAATTATTTATTTGTTAGTACTTGGGAGCTATATTTTTTATTTTTTATTGTTGTTTTGGTTTTTCGTATTAGTATTATATTGTTTCTTAAATGTTATAAATTAAATGTGTATATAGGGAAACCTAGTAAATAAATAAACAAAAGATGCATCCAGTTCACACCCACTCCTGATCCTCCACCGTTCTCCTTCCCCGTAATAGAACCCTCTTATACAATGTTTTTGATGTGTAAACATCTTTTAGGACTGTTTCATTTAAAGTTAATCGGTACAACTGTTACATTGTCTCGTTTCAATGTGGAACTGATAAGACAATCATCAATCTTTTTTATTGTGCATTTTCAAATATTAATACTTAACCCCCCCCCCCACCACTGGTTTAAGAAATTGACACAAATCGACATTTTAAAAGAGAAAGAGGTAAGCGGTGAGTGAGATTGTGGTGATCCAGAAATTGCGGGTTCGACTCCACGCATTTTATTCATACCATGTTTAACGCTTTATTACCCCGTCTCAACTGACTCTAGCACAAGGATATTTATATTAGTATCAGGGGGCAGGGCAGGGGACAGGGTACATATATACAGGGTTTCGCAGACCATTCCCTGAGACTTATGGGGGTATTTATGTTCCCTATTGCACGTAATAAATTGTTTAAAAAAGTGCGTTAATAATTAATGCCAAATTTATAAATGTTATCAAAACGTCAGTGTAAATTCCCTTTGCGCGTTCGTTCGCTCGCTCGCGGTCAATGACCCGGCGCGCGTGCGAACGAACTGCACAAAAAATTACGGCTGCATTGAATACAATTTGAAGTCATAATAATGTGGTTAAATAGAAACAATAAATAAATAATGTAAATATTATTCCTCGGCCGAAGTTTCTAGTTTTTATGATACAAATTATTGCGTTTATAAAAAAAAATGTGCGAAAAGGCGCGAATGTCGTCGCCATGCAAATTATGATTATAAATTCCCCTCGCCCATATAATTTCCCCTCTGGCTTGTTCGGCGATGAAATGGCTTATGAATCCGTAAAAGGCTCATTGAAAAGTGTTCTAAATAGAAGAAGTCGTGTCTCTGGCGCCGACGCGACGCTCTATGGTCGGTCTGTTGTCTATGGCGTCTCTTCGTCTATGGCTCGGTCTGTTGATTCGTTCGTCTATGGCGCGCGGAATGAGTTTTGAATTTAGAACCGCGATATAATAAGGCCATCCTTTCAGCCGCTAATTGGCAACACCGCCACGTCTTCTCCGTCTCCGTGTAGCGCGCGCGGCCGGCAGTGTTGCCAACCGTTAAGTCGTCATTTTTGTCTCTTGCACGTGCGGTCATGACAAATAAAGATTAACGTCATTTTCTTTTGTGACCTTTGCGATTAGTTTATCGGCAAATGTTTGTAAACATCGTACATTTTTTTTTAAAAAATTAACAATCATTCTGTATACACATTGGGCCGATCTCTATTAATATTAAATTGTGCTGAGCTTTTTATATTTACAATTTTTTTCAAGGGCATTAACGCACATATGATAACTTTCATTTTAATGTCGTCTTTTTCGACAAAGTAGGTACTTTTTATCAATTTTGCTAGAACGTGCGATAGTATTATGTTATTTAGAAAAAAAATATTTGCCCTGTGCGCTGGTTTGTATCTTGCGGAACCCTCCCGCCCTCTGCCGGCGGTAATCCCCTTTCCGCGGTGTAATAATAAAAATGATTATCCGTCGCGCAATCTGTGAGTCCCGCTCTGAGGCGCCTCCGCCAGCTTACTCTCAAAAATAATGGAATTTCAAATTTTCCCGCCGCGATTCTGTACGGAACGTTTCGAGTCGGCGCGAAAAGCTTTTTTTTGTTTTATTTTTTCATGAATCTGCTGCATGACAGAGAACAGATATCAGGGTGGGGAGTTTCGCGTTGCAGTTCAAAAACTATTAAAGAATTTGTTGCGGTAAGTGAACACTGTAGCGTATCACACGTGTGGGAGGGGGGGGGGGGCTTATGGCACTAGAAAAGCCGTCTCACCAGCAATCGTTACAGCTAGGGCGTAAGAATACGTAAGGTGATTTTGAGTTCCTTTTCGATCAATGTACCGTCATCACATCGTACCCGTCATTACAGTGTTTTTAAAATACCTTCATGCTCCTCAAACCTCAAATAACGCTCTACATTCACCGATACCACGGTTGCAAAGTTATTATAATAAAACTGTTAACTGCTTCGATTAATTGACTCTGAATAAATCACAATTTAAAGTGTTTAGCAATGATCTCTTGTGTAAAAATAATAGGGCAAATTAGCTGTTCTAAATTCGTGTAAGTAGATATGTATACAGGTGTCCCAAGGTCAATCCCAATAAAAAAAAACTACTAATAGGTCCTACCATTCCTAGTGTTATTTGTTAAGAAACTATATCAAAATTCATTATGGTATTCGAGAAAAAAAATGTTGAAGTTTCTATTTAAAACCTAATATATTTGTGTAAAACGACCTTGAGTTGCATTCACGATGTGGCGCCCGACGTGTTTTCAGCGGGTTTAGTATGCCTGGCGAACGCTGCCGTAATATTATGATTGTTTTACACAAATTTAGTTTAAAAAATAATTAATTTGGGTATCAAATATTTTTGCATTTTTTTATATAATCTCTTACTCGTAACAGGGAACATATACACCCCCTTAAATTTACGGGAATGATCTTGGGACAACCTGTATATAGATATAAAATGTTTTTGTTAATTCTGTTACCGCCGTGATGTTTTATCATAAAAAAATAAAACCCTCGACGCGTATTAAAACGGATTTTCTCGCTTCGTAGCGAAGAGCACAAATAAAAATAGGCGAGCTGTACGGAATCGGGGCTTGGATCGTTGCATCTGTCGGTGATTATTTATGCAAAAGTAATTAAGATCACTGCTCTGAGCTCTGGAATGATATTCCATACTCGGCGAATTCGGATTTCGTCTCAGGCGACGAGGAAAGCGCGATGTTTTCCTTATCAAATTTCCTTTTATTTTTTGAGCAATATTTTGGCCTGCTTACGCTAAAAACTTAATATCTCGAAAGTATCACAATTAACTGTCAGGCGGGCGGGAGACATTTGGAAGTATTGACACCTCCGTTTTCTCAGCATAGTTTTTATATATTTCCACTTCTAAATGTTGGCAAAGTTGGGTATATGAACACCATGTTGGTGCTAAATGCGAGTCTGTTCTGTCCTTCCGTCAAAACTTTTAAACTAAGTTTAAATGTAATATCTTTGTTTTAACGTGAAGATTTTTTTTCGCGAAGACACCGGGTTGTGTCTTTAATATAGATAGTGAATTTAAATTGTTTTAAACGTATTGGCGATTTAATTAGTACGGAACCCTCGGCGCATAAAGAACGTTCACTTATTTTACGCTTTCGTATGCTATTTATTTTAATGTTAACGGTCGTCGATGTAAAAGTATTATGCATACCATAAAGTCATCCTTATTGGGTAGGCATATAGACGACCCGCCCCCTCCCATCTATACCGGGAACGGAATAGTAAACCCCCCCCCCCCGCTAAAGAGCTAATAGATTGACCAGTCACTGGGAAAATTGCCTATTTCTTACTATAATAGCGCATTAGACACGGTTGGCCGGAGAACATTTCTCGGAGCGGATCGGACAATCGTGAAAATCTCATTTTCGATGTACTTCGATATAGCGATGGCTTTCGATACATGCTACGATAGTTTTCGATGTAACGAAGGCTTTTGACGCGGGTAAAAGGCACATTTACGTATAAAGGAGTCTAAACTGAAGATCTGGAGCTGTGGATCCATCCGGAGACGTTATTACTGGACACATTTACACCTGTGAGGGCGGGACGATTTTGTAATAAGCGTTAACAACAGTTTTTGCAATAGGCGGTGGAAAATTCTTTGGAATTCTATATTAATTAGAAAAAAAAGTATACTGATAACAAAATGAAAAAAAAACACGAAAAATACATAGGGCCTGAGAAATACTCTATTATTGAGAATGCTCAACAATAGAGAGACGGGTACATTTGACCTAGTTGAGTAGGGTAGTTGTATATGATCAGGGTCATAGCAATTCTTTAAATATATACATATATTGTAAAGAACGTCGCTTGGCAGGTAAACTTAAAACTCAAATTTCAGAGTACTTAGAAGTATACAATTCATATTAGAATTTTACAGTATTGTAATGAAAATATATAAAAATCAGTAAAATGTATATATAAACGTTAATCATCAGTTTTCCAAAAAAATATGAATTTATGAACACCAATTCAATTCTTTTAATGCCAAGTATTCAATATTAAAGGCATTTTAGAAGCCATATCGTCACAATATCTACTATATATACCATTGACCAAAAGCTGTACTGGGAATAATACTCGTTTAACTGCCATAAAAATATAAATATATATATATATAAATGATCACGTAGACGTTTAAATTCGTAAAGAATCGTTGTCGAAATATTAAGTTAAAAAGAGGTATTTTTTAAGGGTGAGTGCATAGTGAGCGCGTCGGACTTCAAAACGACTGTTTAATACGAGCGGAGTGTAAATTTGAACACCGCGGCAATTGCCTTCGTGCAAAATTTAAGCGCTTAGGCTGGCTACGCACTGCATGGATTTATATTTCTGTCATTTTGTATTTTTTCATAGTTTTGCGTATAACGAATGCCAAAAATGAGGTAAATTATTTAGCTTTAAAGAAATCATGCATCGAAAACTTTTCAGTCTTTACTCACCGCGCTCCCGGACTAGACACCCTCCCGGGTAGTCAAACTAACATACAAGTCTTTAGCTATAACAGCTAACTGTAATTTCACTCACACCGCCATTTTGATTTGAATCACAGCAAAATAACCGTTGCTAAAGTTATGTCATGATCTCGTCCAGTGTCGCGGAAATGGCTTATTTACGGGCACTTACTAAAATGCTTATAGAATATGGTTTTATTACTAACTATACAAAATTACAAATTTAAAAGATTTTTCGACATTTATTTTTGATCTCAATAAAAAAAAACTTAAGCGACACCCATTTTTTATTTTTTAATAATGTTCCTAGATATCGTATAAAACTATTTATAGATATTTTTTACCATAAACAGAAAATTAAAAACATAATAATACCTAAGGCTCATCGCCCTGGTGCCGTAATATCTTATTAGATTTTTTCCCTCGAAATTATGTATAATTTTTAAAATAAAAAAAAAAAAAGCTGTTACCAAATTTTCAGATAGCGTCGTTTCACTGTTCACCAATGACGCCATATTATTTTGCAATCATAGCATTTTTTAACTGTATCTCATGCTGCCATAGCAAGAAATATAATAAATCTAACCAAGAATTATTAAACAATATTTTTTTGCGTGTTAGCATACCGCCATAAATGTTTACACAAAAACGTTCTCGTAGTTGGTTAAAAATTTGTGAAAATGTTCAACAATGACCGCCCTACTTTACATTCGTCAGAGGGATATTAAAACGCGGCGGACATTCACTCAAAAAAAAAAAAAAAAATCTGAAAGGAGCGAGCGTATGATAAAAATTGAATAACACAGCAAACAAACCCATTATATGGTTTGTTGGTTCTCTGCGACGCGGACGGAGTACGGGTCCGTTCGGGTTCAGTAATTGCATTGCTGCGCACGGGCTTTGCGACAGTCGTAGCTCCTCAAGTTTATTGCCGGATTATTTGTCGAAACTGGACGCTCGGGAAGCGGTTCCATCTTTTGCAGTTGGCTAATATTTAAAAAGAAAACATACTTTCGTATTGACACACAATATCTCACCCTATTACCCACCCAACACATCCTCCATTTATACAAATCTATACCTACGTGCTTGTATTTAAATAATTTAATTGAAGGAAATTCATAATCGTTTTTGTTAATGTAATATTGATATAACTGTGGGTTTATCTATAAGAAAATAAATAAATATAACATCAACTGTTTCTATATACGATTTTTAGTAGTAGTAAATTATTTAACAGGCGAGCGGAGGGGTGTTTTTGTTACGTTTTTAGGTTAAACCAGGTGGTCTTAGCAAAAATATATAAAAAATTATGTAAATTTGGCTCTCTACTTTAACACGCTTTTTGAGTACCAAAATACCCAAAAACAAACGCACATTTACTGGATGTTGAGAAGATGTTTTTAAGTGATTTTTTTTCTCGTTTTGTCGAAAGGGTAGATGCCGCATTTTCTGATTATGTTTAAAAACGTCCTTAAAAAGATCCAACGTGACGTTCAAAACAGCAAACTATGTTATTTTAATAGTTCATTTTAAACGACTTCAAAATAAGGAGGTTCTCAATTAGATCTATATATTTAATATATGTATGATTTCGAAGTCGGTGCAAAGAAATTAGTTACATAATATGTTGTGTTTTGGTGGATAGGTTTTTTTATTGTATTGTTTGTTGTTATTATTTTGTTTTTGTTGAAGGTTAATTTTGAAGTCGGTTTTATGTTTATTTTTTAATATCGCGAATTACGAGCTGTCAACGTATTGAAGGTTATGTCGAAGTGTCATTGTTAAGCTCGTGACATCGAGTTTTTATTCGCTTACCGAGTTACCGGTTTATTCGGTTACCGAGTTTTTATTCGGTTACCGAGTTAATAACTACATTTTATAAAATAAACATCCTTAGCAAAAAGAAGAGAAGTTTTTCTTGATTGTACGGTTTGCAGAATAACTCCGAATGAGCATTAGGTATAAGTTGTACGCATTTTACGCGCAGGTTTATAGCGTAATAATACTAGTTTGACAATTACCAAGAAGCTGAAGATTTCCACCAAATTCCCAGTTTGGAAACCAGGAAGAAAGTGTTTGATGCTGTCGTCATATATAAACTACTCAACTACTCAATAATCTAATAGACTGTCCCAAAACGCAACTCTTACAGGTAATTAGAGAAAAAGTCTTAAATATTTATGTTTATCATATTAACGCTATACAACCCATATTCTAATTAATATTTTTTTTATTTATAAGTGTTAATATGCAAAAACAATATTATTTTATATACGTTTCTCATCATTTTCTTTAATTATGTAATCAGTTTTAGGTGAACTGACATCTCAATTATATTTTTAAACAGTGGATTCATCTAATTGGCCAAATTTATAACTATGTATTTACTGTTATATAAACTAAGTTACGCTGTATGTTTCCTTAGAATATATTAAATTAAATAAAGTACTTGGCTGTACCACTTATAGCGACTGCCTTCAATCAATACTATAAACACGATGTTGACATTCAATACTTATCCATATTCATTTCGTTGAGTAACCAAATCATTATTAAAATAAATAAATAAAAGTTTTGGTCATTGCTATAATTTTTAGTATATTTTATTGAATTATATAAATATTTCTTTAGTATAATTGTTTGCTTAGTTGTACATTTTATAGGCGAATGAATATTGAATCTATAATAATAACTCAAGAATTAAAATTAAACTCACTGTTAAAATATTCATTCTTGAGTGAACTTGTTTTTTATATATAAATAAATAAGTAGTATACTCTATTACCGGAATACGCACACACACAAAGATTTTTTTTAAACCTTAGTCGAATTTTCCGGGATCCGAAAGTGCGAATTTCCGGTGAAATATTTTCACAAGCAAAAATTAATTTCTATGAAATGTTTAACCTGCTCGTATATATAAACATTCATTATTTGTCTTCCGATGCTTTAAAACTATT
This sequence comes from Neomicropteryx cornuta, assembly GCA_020383195.1. Taxonomy (NCBI): domain Eukaryota; kingdom Metazoa; phylum Arthropoda; class Insecta; order Lepidoptera; family Micropterigidae; genus Neomicropteryx; species Neomicropteryx cornuta. The sequence continues at coordinate 3,385,807 of JAHKQU010000030.1, forward strand.
TTCATCTCAAATATTATTTTTTCTATCCTTTGTATAAATACCCTTCGCGGTTACGGCGAAGAATGCAACATGCCTCGTCCGCATACGAAGCCCCGGGCAGTTTCTAAAATGACCATATTGCCCGCCCTACGACCGCGGCGTCGCAACCCTGCAACGACCGAGCCAATATTTGAACATTTGTCAAACATCGCGGGTAGTCGCGACCGCACGGCGTAACAGTCCGAGAGCCACGAATCTAATGGCAATCATTAAAAAATAAATCTTTATTTTAATTAATGTTAGCTACCTACAATAAATAAGCGAAGGTAAAGGGGGGGGGGGGGTGGGATCGGGAATTGAGAACTGAAGAGGATAGTGATTTTTTAAGTATGGCCAACGTGACGCAACCATTGACTAGTAGATACACCAGCTTTAAACTTTTTTTTTTTTTAAATAATTGCTATGACCATATACAATTATTTTGGGCCCCTTTCAATTAGGCCAAGTATGCCTGTACTAGAGTCAGGGGAGATGGTGGTAATGAAGCGTTAAAAATAGTATGACCATGTGCGGAATCGAAACCGCGACCTTTGGGCCAATAGTCGAACGCCTTAACCACTAGACTACCACGATCTCATGGGACTTAAACTAAGTATATAAATGGTATTTTTATTCACTTTGCACCTTTCAAGGGATTGATTTTTTTTCAAACTGAAGGACTGCATCTGGACTATTACACCACGCAGCTTCGATACAGAGCGTTCACAGCGATCTCGGAGGCAAGTTTGGGATTACCAACGACCCCTGGGGGGGTAATTCTTGGAAGCTTGCTTGTATGCTTGTAACGGGGGGTATAGAAGTTCTTGACCTGTTATCATAGAAGAATTAATAGTTGTTGAGATGATGTTTATCAAACAAGACAATCACTTATGTTAAGTTTCATTGATTACTGAAACTACGTAGGAATATAATACTTGACTCCAGATTAAATAATGATTTTGACACGGAAGGTGTTTACCGAAGACTTGTTGGTATGAGAGAGCGCCAGAGATTAAGGTTGCCAGCTACCTACTTCAGTCAAGAAGACTTATAGTGGGAAAGGTATTTCTCGAGTTGCCTCTCATGATGTCAAACGGTGTGACAACTCCAACTATACCTTTTGCATACAATGAATTTCTGAAATATGTAATGTGAGAAATAGTCGGCTGCCTTTGTCCAGTCGTCAATTAAATTTCTATGGAAATTTACCATGTGCGGAATCGTCTATTAGGTGATTTCACACGGCACAGATCTTTTTTTTTATATCATTGCTATGACCTAGGTCATATGCAATTATTTCGGGCTAAATTTGCTGACCATGTGCTGTTTCGAACCCGCGATCTCTGGGTCAATAGTCCAACGCCTTAACCATTAGACTACCGCGATCTCTAATAATATGTTACTGGAATGTTGTGCAGTAAGCATACCAAATCATACATTTAAAAACCGGTATAAAAACGCTTGATTTGACAAATTAAATTGTTGAATTGATTTCAAGAATTACCCCTCTGGTGCGTGTGCTGTTAGTATCGTTAGGATACTAACCAAAGCACAATGCTTGATGAGATTATATATAATAATGATATATGCCCTCGCGCACCCCTCCAAAGCTCGGTCAATGAATGTATTTGGAAACGTGTGCACTCGCCTGAAGTCCTGGGCTAATCTAGTCTTTCAGTAATGTTTCAAAAATTAAAAAAAAAAACATGGAAATTATAAAAGTATATGTCGCTGACTCTCGGTCCAGAACGGATTGGTGATTGTGGCCAATTAGACCCGCTCAGTTTCTGCATGTTGCGGGCTCCCATCCCTCCCCCCCTGTATAGCCGCGGGGATTTCGTTGTAATGTTACAATTGATTAGACACACCATCATGTTATTCGTTATTTAGTGAGGTTTGTTTTTTTTTAATTTTAGGGCTTACATAAAATCAAACAGCGCGGGATCATCAATAAATGTATAAAATCAACGTTATTAATATTAATAATTAAACGGAACAGAAATATTGTTTAAAAAAAATGTTTATATCTTTAAAAGTGTAGAAGTAAGTAAGAGTTCTCTTCTGTCTTGAGCGTGGTCTTAAATCATTCTATTATATCTAACGGCTTGTAGGAAACAAAAATACTCTCTGACCGCCGTACGCGATAATCGTAAAATCAGGATATATAGTTTTTAAAACTTAGTTAAATTTGCATCTGTATGAAATCATCCGTGCCTCTTATTCTTCTTCATTCGTATGGCTTGTGTTGTCGGGGAGGCGCTCGCATCATCTCGCAAGTCTGTAACTGAATGCGTTTTTTTTTTGTGTGTGTCTTGTTACTTAACTCGATCGATATTGTTAGGAAATGCGCCGTTAAATATTCTCAAAAGCGAAAAATAACATCGCCGATTTGTTCCACTGGGGTTTCGAACCGGGGACCTCTGGATTTAGAAGCAGGCGCTTATACCACTGCGCCACCAGGCTTGTATTCGGTCAATAAGATATAAACGTCCTAAGTTTTGATAAAAATGTATGGGAAAAGATATACAATTGAGCCTCATAACTTTTAGATAAGTAGAAATCTTTTCATTTTATATTAACTCAGATATATTATGAGATAATATAAAAAAGTCACAACTGCTACAACTGTATGGAGAAATGACCTTTTGGCTCTATCTTGAGGCACAAAATATATAATAATAATTGGTCCTTGGTCCAAAAGGACAAGCATTTGCTTTGTTTGGGAAAATGCTAAGTTGCATTTCACACGTTGTGACGTCATTGAGAGACCGTCTTGAGACGGGTTATACATTCCTTTCTCACGGTTTAGTTTTCATAATCGAAGACGGAACTTTTCAGTCTTCAGCCTTAACTCACCGCGCTCCCCGGTAAGACACCTTCCTAGGTAGTCAACAAATATACAAGCCTTTACCAGTTATTTATTAATTCCTACTGAAATGATGACCCTGATCTGAACTCTATCTCTGTCCTCACCTTATCCTTACCACATGTTAACGAGAGATGGCCAAATCCGATGACGTTCCGCCCCACGTTACACAATAATTTCATTATAGTCACTTAAAGTTTGTTTTTTTTTTTTTTTGAAAATACGATGAGTTTTGAGATATATGATTTTGTATATTTTTCATTTTTTTTTTCTAAACTTTTAGTCTTTAATACTCGTGCGCTGGTCAACGGAAGCTAAACGGAAGCGTCAAGAAGTAACAATCGAAAAACACTTGATAAAAAGTGTTTATTTTTATTCCATACTGGCATATTATACAACAATACAGGGTGTCCCAAAACGACGGGTGAAATGGCAGCCTCAAATGTCCATAGTCTAGTTATCAAAACGCGCCATATACGGCACTTATAGCGGGTTCGATTACTGGCTTATTAGGCGCCACCCCGGGGCGTTCGTCGAATACCCACCGCGACCGTTACGGGGTTGGATAGTTTATTTTCAATGTTTTAATGTTTACCATCAAAAGCAATGCTGGAAAATCTACAGAATGTTTTTAAATTTGGGGCACTCCTTTTAGGATGTTGAACTGTAGGAGCGAAAAATATTTCTCAATTACAAGAAAAACAACGAAAATTAAATCGAAATCGTTATAATGTTTGAGAGTGCGGTTAAACGCATGGCGCGAGGCCGGTCAGTGACTCCGAAGTTTTTTAATGTTATGATTTTTTTTTCAAAATTATATTTTTTTCCTGTGACCGGTATAGATCAACCTCCTAAAAGGAATGCCCTAAATTTAGAAACGCCCTTTATACGAATATACTGTAGTAATTACTTGTAACGCAAGCGTTGTTCTTTATTTTGAGGTATCTTGCTAAGGGTTTTAAGAAAAAATAGGGATTCTATGTAAGATGATGTAAAATTCTTGCCAATAAAAAACCATGTCATAATTCCCGAAAAAAATCGACAGCGTTTCACATCCCCTAGAACACAAAACCACCCTCAGTTTAACAGTTTATATATCTATCTATCTATATCACTTACTTGTGGACACGATAACTATCGTAATTTTACACCAATCACTTTCAAATTGATACATAAAATTTAGGCCACAAGATCTGAATTATTATTTAAATGACCGAAATTATTTAAATATGTTATTCCTCAAATAAGGGCCTAACATTTATCTCAGTAAACTTTTTTGATAACATCAACCATTAGTCCTAGGGGTGGGAAAAATTGGTTTTTCAAAATTTAATTATAGGCCTTTAATTTCCCTACACCTTTGTTGATTTTTTCATTTTTTTTTATATGAGCAACCCTTACGATAAGGGATGACTAAAATGTTTCACCTCTTTGTCCCGGTGAAATCTGCCACCACCTTCCGGCGTACCGAAAGGAATTTTTCACATCAGTGCATGCATTTTAGTGTGGTTAGTGGTCACTTTTGCATGCGCCCGCTGGTGTTTTGTGTCTCATTAGAGAAAATAGGGCGAGCGTAAAACACTCGAGTATTCAGTGAGGGCTGCCAACTGAAAACTCTTTTACGAAATGATGTAAAGTCCTCGAAGACAACTCTTTCAGGTCCCGCTTTGAAGCGGTCGCCTATCTGCAGCCTAATCTCATCTCATTCACAGCCTGCGAGACGAGAAGAATGGACCGCTCGCGGGCATTACCGACATCTGAAGAACGTAGGGATGCTCCCGAATCCTCGTTCGATAATCGATTGTATGATTCGGTTATGTGGAAAGTGGTCACCGCAGATTCCTCATATAAGTAACTTCATTGACGCGTGATTTGCCTTTAGTTGAGGAAGAAGAAAGAGGAGAGTCTGTTTTTTTTTATATTTGGTCCAAAAGCGTTTCTGATAAACTCTAAGGTGTAAAAAACAAACTTAAATTATATGAGCAACTTTTCGGTGAGGCCCAAAAAATCTAAAGCAAAAGAAAAAAAAATCTATGAGTTTTGAGAAAAAATCTATATGCGTGGCTAATATGATCAATTAAGGGGACTCCATGTGTGAAAGGACTTCATTAAAACGATTCTGAGATACAAATTGTTGTCATAATGACGCTTATGATTTTTAAATCCATTTTTTTTTAATAATAACAAAAACAAAAACTCAAAATTTAAAAACTAAAAAACAATCTCCAATTTTTAGGCAATTTTATTTATTTATTTTTTTATAGGAAAACACACAGTAATAATAATAATATTAACAATTAAGAATTAAGCAGATAACAAAACCCATTACGGATTTCCTACATATTCACAAACATACAGTAGGTATCAAACTAAATTGATGCAAATCAAATTTTTAAAATACAAACACGCAGGTATAACATTTGTGTGAGGAGCATGTGATGTGAGTGTGTGTGTGTGGATGAGGGTGTGTGTGTTTGTGTGCGAGGGTGCGTGTCACGCACACACGCGTGTGTGTGCGTGAGGAAAAGAGAGATTTTGATGGCGGTGTATTAAGTTTAATGAAGGAATGAAAATAATGTTTTATTTGCGTTAGATAGATTTATTAGATATATAATTATATAAATATAGGTATTACATATCCACAAGACTGTAATAGAAAATAAAATATATATGTTATATACACTTTTAGTTGTTATACCATATATCTCAAGTAAATCCCTCCTTCTCCATGTTTTAAAAAAAAATCCTTAGGTAAATCCTATATATTTCAAATAGGTAACACCTCGACACAGGTGAGGTGTTACTAATCCACACAATCTTTACTTTCTTCTCTAGAAAATCAATAAAATGCTACGAAGTAATACATATGAAATAATATTAAGAGTATATTGGATATTTTAATAAATAAATAAATTCTCTAGAATGATAAATTATCTTTAATATAAATAAAGTAATTAATTTACTTGTATATCTCTGTATTTTTGTGGCATTCGGGTAGACATTTTATATTAGAATTCCTTCACGGGTGTATCTTTATTTTCTACTATTCATTTCTTGAGTAGAAAGTAATTAATAAGCACTCGATTGTTTCTCCGTACAATGCGCCCGCCCCACTCGCGGGGGAAGTTTCATCCGTGTAATGAATACGGAATCCTTGTTTACCCCATTATCGGGGCGACAGAGTTGCCAACCGCGTCGCCGCCTAATGTTGCCACATGTTTAAAATTGCGTAAATATTTGCGCGCGCGCGCATTGTTCGCGCCGGATTGCCGCCCGCCCCAGCCCGCCCGCCCGCCCGCCGCCGCTGCGGGCGCTTGCGTTCCGAATTCGAATCGCGGACGGGCGGGGGTTGCCTAACCGCAATTATGACGTTAGAATGGCGTCGGCTTTGGAACGTTTTAATGGGGAAGCAATTTCCGTGAAATTAGGTTAGGTTAGAAAATCACTCGAGACGCAAGAATTAGGCACTTGAGTGCAGAGTACAAACAAACAGATACCTTTATTGCGCCAAAAATCTGTAATAGCTGTGTGTGACATTCGCCTACTAGACATTTGGCATCCCTTGTGGCGATGCCAAATGTCCAGTAGGCTAGGTTGGCATCTCTTGTGGGGATGCCAAATGTCCAGTAGGCCAGGCCATCGAGTGGTTAGTGGTTGGATTTAGTTAGAGGGATGCTAAAGAATAGGTGATTAAAAAAAAACGGTTGACTAAATAAAAGACAGGAATTGTTTTACGAATTTATCTCAAAAATAAAAATAGAATTTAGGTCCATGAGGCGACCGAGATTCATTAGGGTATTAAAATGTAATCAAAAGCGTAGGGATCTTTACTCGCCCGTGAGGTCCCTCACTTCAGTTTTTTTTTTTACTACTTAGTGAACATTTATGATACATGCAAACCTTAAATTTGCAATGTGACAGTACATAAATCTTAACACATATACATTATGCTACTTAAATGATATTGTAATAAATAATTACATCCTCTAAAGAAGCATTTAAAAACGAAACTAAAATATTTAGTGTAAAACAAAAACTTAAATATACAATATTAATTACATTTTTCACAGTTATTTTATAATATCAATGATTTCTTTTTAAATTGAAATTTACTTAGCAATCGTAACGATTAATTAATTCATTAAACATAGGGAGATTCGAGGAATCGAAGATCGAAGAGCATTATTAGAGGAAAAAAATGGTGAATTGAATACATAATATATTACTTTGTTGACACATTTAGGTATATTCAAAAGAGATAGTTTAGTCAAGTCAATCTCTCGTACGAATTTGCTTTACCATTTAGAATAATTAATTACATAACCATACTTAACTGGGCACTGCCCGTACCAAGGTAGGATAATTTTTAGTAACTATTTAACTGATTAATCAACTTACTGTAAAATTTATTGCAAACCTAAATAAATAAATAATGAACGGACGATGGTTGAACGTCACAAGAATTAATATTCTATAGCTTAAGTTTTATTGGCCGAATAAATATATTCAAGAGACTAATGTTTAAGCGCTGCTTAAACATTAATGTTAAATCGTAGTAGTCTAGTGGTTAAGGCGTTGGACTACTTACCCAAAGGTCTCCCCACCACCATCACCCTCTCCCCTGACATAGGCATATTTGGCCTAGTTAAGTAGGGTCCAACTAGCCTAAAAAAAAACACTAGCTCGATTTATTTATTTATCGTATGGCAAAAATGTACAAAAAATGTCAGAAGTTAAAGAAAATAAAAATTAAAGTATTAAACATAATAATCTATAGGACTATATGCTTATGTCCAGAGAGTATATCCAGTCGATAGCATTTGGTGTGAGATTGTGTAAATCTTGTGCAGGTCCTTAAAGCGTCGAAGTGGGCAATCACTGATGATATGTTGGATGGTTTGGTTATCGTGTCCGCAATCGCATTTGGGGCTTTCTGACATTTTCTATTTAAAAAGCATGTCCTTATTTTTTCCGTGGCCTGTTCTTGGGCGGTTCAAAGCGTACCAAGATTTTCTGGGAAGGTTAAAGCCTGGAACGCATTGAGTTGGGTCTTGAATGTACCCATACTTGTCAGGATTTCTATATTAGTTATTAGTTATTAGTTATTAGTTACTAGCTCGATATATTAGAATGTATCGATCTATTGATTTAATTATCGGATTAGAACCCGCGACCTACGCTTTAATAACACTAATCTACCGCGATAATTAATGAAACGCTATGCTTTTACCGGTGTGTAATTAATACGGAACAAATTTAAATGAATCTTTTTTGAATCCTTTAAAAACACATATCGGACATAAAAGAAATACGCTCTGGAATATATTTTATGGAAAGCTACGTGCCCGTTTTAAAGTACAAAGTCTACGTTGTTCCCGCTTTATCGCCGTGAACGTTTACGGCGATAAACGTGGCTGTAAATTAGTCGTAATGTTCTTTGGGTCTACGGTGCGAATCCCCGCTGAGCCACGCCTCATTGGTCATACCGAAATATACACTCGGGGGAAAAAATTCGTTCACATGGCAATAGTCGTAACGCGAGTCTTAAAATTTAGGTTCTTGTTAGCGATCGTCTGTCATGTTTGTTTGTAACTGTTAGATTGACCGCTTAAAAACAAATAAAACGCGTAAAATAACAACCAACGCGCGTTCACACATTGACAAATAACCTCGAAACGTCTATCATTAGCGAAAACATATTCTTAGCAAGTCAAACCTAGTCACTGCAATAAAAATTCATAGTAGGTAATGCAAAAAAATTAGATTGATCCTAATTCAGAAAGACCTTAAGCAAGGGTTGAAATATTGGCCCGTAGTGGTAAGGTTGGTTGACATACAATTATTACAAAAAACATTTTTATAAAAACATTAGCCAATTATAAGAATTTCCCTATTACAAAAAATTAAACATTCTAAGAGCGTGCTGTGGGCGAAAAAACCAGCAATGGGCACCGAGTTCCGGAAAATTTCGACATATCTTCGCGTTTCACATCCCCTAGAACCCAAAAACACCCTCAGTTTAAAAGTTTATATAAAAGTGTATATAGTTTACAAAAAAGCTCAGCGCAATTGCATGTAACCAATCTATTAAATAACTATTAAAATTAGCCTACCTTAGTACGGGCAATGCCCAGTTAGGTATGGTTATGTTATTCATTATCTAAGAAATATGTAAAAACAAAAATCAATAAATAAATAAATAATCTATCTATCTATATCACTTACTTGTGGACACGATAACTATCGTAATTTTACACCAATCACTTTTAAATTGATACATAAAATTTAAGGGCACAAAATCTGGATCGAGTTAATTGGTAAAATCAGACCAGGGGGCGGATAATATAGATAATATCGAAATTATTTAAATTTAATATTATTCCTTGGATAAGGGCCTAAAACCTATCTCAGTAAACTTTTTTGATAGCACCAACCATTGGCTGGGGAAAAATTATTGTTTCACAGGATCAAATCCGTTAACAATACTTTTGTTTGGAATATTTTTTGATATGAGCAAAGGTTTACGGTAAGGGATGAACAAAATGTTTCTCCATTTTGATCCGTTGAAATCTACCGAGAGCAACTTTTTTCTTATGACGAGTCGAGTCGATTGTCGACCGGCAGCCTAGACTAGGCCCTCTGTAACTGGGTGCAGGCAAATATTGCCAGTTCTATCTAACGCGCGTTAACAATCTTGGTTGGTTATTTAAGATTAATCCAGCCATGCAATCGATTTTATTTTAAATGTAGGTACTCATTAAACCATTGCCGAATCCGCATTGAAGACAATTTATTTTAGTAAGGAAGACAATATGAAATTTTAGGTTAAAAGTCACACTTCAGTATAGTTCGAGCATTCGCTTCCTAACAAAATGCCATGCTTGATTAACAATCAAAAGCAACCGTCAAACATGGCGAAAATAATATATCCAGACAAAAATATACAGGATGTTGCAATCAGCGGCGGTACTTCTATAGAAGCCGAAAGCCGGGCTTGCGTAGACTTTTAACAAAAATTACTAGCTACCTCAAAAAAATGCGAAATGAATTGAATTCCCCTTTTGCTCGTAGGCGCTCGGCCAAGGCCGATTACGACCCGGCGCGGCGCGGCCTCGCTAGCGACCGAACTTATGACAAGAGGCATTTCATATTATCGCGTAAAGTTTACATTTTTTTTTACTCTGATACCAATACGAATTTTGATGAGGTCAAAATAAATATGTTTAAAATCGCCGACCAAGACTCTGAATTTTTTACACGGTGTATACTACGAATTACATGATTTCATGAGTACAGTACTATATAAGTAGGTAGGTACTTTAATCACAGAATCTTTAAATGATTCATACATTATTAATATTGAAATAAAGTTGGTGTAACTAAACACAGGGGAAACATATTTTAACAATTAAACGTGTTCATTTATTTAGCGTCTCATGTCAGTTCCAGTTAATTTTCATTATATATATATATATATATATATATTCTTTATTATTATTTTTTACAAAACACCTTTACATTTCCCCACAAAGACGGTGCCTTTTCTGTGGGTGAAAAAAAACCATTCAATATTACAGTACAAAAGTTTCAAAAGGGTTACATCAATAAGAAAACTGAAAAACAAAAAACAATATAATAAAATGCAAAAGCAATAAATAGATAACAACCAAAAAAAATAAAAACCTATCAAAAGCAAATTTAAAGAAAAAAAGTAGACAAACACTATATTTTTATATTTATATATATATATATATATATATATATATATATATATGTGTGTTTTCCGTAGATCTATAGCATATACTTACTTCACTAACCTACTCTCTATTATATTTTTCTTTAACCTTATATTTAGGTACATTGGAACGATTCTTACTAATATATTCGTTAAAAAGAGTAGGTATAAGAAAAGCAGACGACCCGGCACCGCTAATGACCCCCTCCCCCGTTTAGGGGTTAGCGGGGGTGGCGGTGGCTTGGACCGGATGGTCGAGGCAATATATTATACGGTTTGAAACATTAACCGGGCGATAACGTTAAGGAAAACTGGATGATAGTCATTAGAAGACCGGCGGAGTACAGACGGTTTGCGGTCGAACCATACTCTTCCCCTAATAGCAGACGATTAATATAGTTTACTTACACATGTATTTAAATTTCTATTATAAAGGTTTTTTTTTTCTGAAAATATTTAGCCACCGCTGGATATCGAACCCGGCTCCCAGACCTTTCAATGTCGCGTCAGGTGCACAAAAGACCGTGTTATAGCGGTCATACTGAGTACAATTGCAAATTGGTGTCTATATGATTTCGCAAAATTCTTTTTTTTTACCTTGATTTTTAAATATTGCGTACACTTACTAAATAATGTTATGAATATATATTAAAACAAAAATAAAACAAATATTTTTATAAAATGTACTATTATAATATTAAATATTACCTCACAGAGAATAAATAGATATTCTTTCATATTTATTTATTTATTTATCCATAGTAGTACAATCCAGTATGCACAAAGTTCATAATTTTAAGTACATAAGTACATAATTCTTTTTTTTTTTAATTTAAATTTCAAGGTATAATATAATTAGCTATACAAAAGAGGTTCAGGTATATTGGATTATAATCACTTCACTAGGCGTAATGCCTGTATCTAAGTGATAAATATTCGAGGCACTAAATATTTTATTTTGAGGTGCTCTAGTTTATACATATATACACATATTCATACACATATAAATATATACATAAATATATATAAACATATATATACATATTTATTTATTGCGTAATGTTATATTACTATTTGATGCTTAGAAATTATAGCAGATTTGAATAACATACTAATACATACTATTACAAAATATATTTATTTTCATAATGTATACATACTAAATATATATAAATACAAATAATAAATACATATAATATAATACAATACACTATAATATGTACACTAAAAATAAATATTATAAACATACAAACATAATAAAATATAAACTACAAATATACAGAGCCATCATAACAATATAAAATGCTAAGGGCCGAAATTTCAGTCCTAGGTTAAAGTCGTTCTTAGTTAGGATCAACTTAACTTTTAAGCATGACCTTAATTGTGTATTTGAGTTTCTTTTTAAGTTCGACTTTGTTAAGAATATGTTTTCGCACTCGTGATTAGTTCGCTACTCTCCGCTATGGTTGTGTATACAATATCTGTCGCATAACTTTTGACATAAAATCATGAATTGAAGATGTTCAAAATATGCAAATCCAGTCAATTTTAATTAGTTAGAAATATAAAATCAAGTACGAGACGAAAACCATAGATGGCAATACACTCGCACGCGGGTCACGGCTACCATAGCGCCGTTAATGTACTGAAATCGCTCCTAGCGGCGTATTTTAACACTGACTTAAGTTTGACTTAAGGCTTAAGTAGTAGTTGTTTTAATTCTTAGCTAAGGCGAACTTTTATGTTCGACTTATCGCTAAGAGTGAGTTGAAATACGATGTTTATCGGTTAAGTCTAACTTAAAATTTAGATTAGTCTTAAGTAGGACATGAAATCTCGGCCCTAATTTCTTTTGCGCAAGTAACTGTCAACTTAATTAATGTTTTCATCTATCAGCAGTTTAATTTAAAATGCTAGCGGCTGATTTCAAAGCTTTATAGGAAGGTATGTTTTTAAAGTTATAAGCTGTGTAGTATCCGCTCAGTTCAGCAGAACCGCCCTAGCGAATGCAAGCAAGCGGCCAGCAGTAATGGAGACGAGTCCATTAGGCGGGGGCGGGGGCGGGGGCGGGGGAGGAAGACGACTTGGGCGCGTATTCATTTAGCTCCTATCCTGATTCAGTCAGGGCCGCCGCGGCGGGCGGCGCCCACTTAATCCGGGCCTGCATTTCCTACTCCCGTCGGCTAACCTCTTAAGACTGTGCGCGGTAATTATGTTTCAAAACCACTTTCGCTGATACCCTCTATTTATTTAATTTTAAATAAATCTGCAGTATTAAATAGTTGCATTAAAATTTACATAAAATTAAATTTACACGCTTTTCTATTCTATACAACTTAGATAATAATAAATATAGATCGTGGCAGTCTGGTGGTTAAGGTTTTTTATTTATTAACCCAGCGGTCGCAGGTTCAAATCCGCACTCAGACACCGTTTTAAAAGATTCATTACCACCATCTCCCCTGATGCACAAGCACATTTGACCTAGTCGAGTAGGACCTAAAATAATAGTATATACCCTAGATCATAATGTGTTTATACATATATATTTATGTGTTTATATCTCGCAATTTAAAGTGCTAACCAATAATTTAGTAACAAATAAACATCGCAAATAAGTTTTTCTAAATTCCTGAAAGTAGATATAAATAATATTTTATTATGAATTCAGCTAAGGCAATTATTTAATTTATTTTTTAATTCACAGAAATACTTATAAATAAACACATAATTCATATATATCGATAGATCGCTCACGAGTAAAAAGCAAATAAAATCAAAAGAAAATGAATCACACAACCGAAGCGCTTTCATAAATCACGGCGATTTCCATCGCGTGCATAGCGAAGCGCCCCATAGCGAATTATAGCCGTCTCGTTCTCTCGCGCGCGCGCGGACGGGGCGCGCGAGCGAGACGCAACGACCCACTCAGCCTCCGTGAGCGTGGCCACGCCCTGCGATTCCATTACCCTTGTTTGACCGCATTTTTTGGCGGGAAAACTATCGAGGTGCTTAAGGGGGGGGTGGGGGGAATGTAGAATATTATATTCATAACAAAAAAAAAAACATTATCAATTTAATATTAATTTAAATATTTAATATTTTAGTATTTCTACTTTTTAGTATTCCTTATAGCTTAAGATCATTTAGAGGATCTATGTTTCTATAACTGATTATATTACCTTGGAGTACATTACATTACGCTATAAATGTTTTTTTAAAAAATCAATGCAAAATATCTTGTCTACTTAGATAAGATAAGATAATTTTCCATGAACAAAGTTATTGTACAGTACTGACAATTACATATTTGTACATACCGTTACATTTCAATTAAAAAAAAAACAGGGACAGTAGAGAAACCAGAAAAAGAATACAATAATATTAAAAAACAAAAATAAAAAAAAAAAAACTAGAACAGAAGTTACATGTGCATTTTATCACTTAACTATCTAAATTCATTAAAACTATAAATCTATAGGCTATCAACTGTTCTAAGGAAGACATTCGTTCTATTACCGCGTCGAAAAAGGTTGAAAATTACATATACATAATAATCACAAATACATAGAACTTGTCTGAATATATACAAACAAACATACTAATACAAATTAATCTTAGATACTCAAATACTTTACCAAAAGAACTACTTAAACTTACTTAAGTATATAAAGTTATAAAATCTAAACACTTTTTTTTTTATTTAATAATTGCTATGACCTAGGTCATATACAATTATTTTGGGCCCTACTCAACTAGGCCAAAATGCCTGTACTAGTTTCAGCGAAAATGGCGGTAATAAAGCGTTAAAAATGGTATGACAATGTGCAGAATCGAACCCGCGACCTTTGGGCCAATAGTCGAACGCCTTAACCACTAGACTACCACTCAACGACGACTGTCGTCTCACGACTTATTATTAATTCATTTTTTTAAACTAATAATATGCTATACATAAAACGAATTAATAAAAGCGTAAAAAAATTGGAAGAAGAAACATTTATTTGTGTATCACAATAATAATCGTAATAAAAATTAACAAAAAAAAATATAGAAAACACTATCTTATTATTATTAGTTTTACATTAAAATGGCTACTATTACTACTGCAACTCTATTAAAAACCTGTTCCAAAAGAGGCACGAATCATTAATATAATTAAAAAAGTATATCAAAGTATGAGTAAAAAATATTTATTTATTTATCAAATGTGTTAAAAATGTTTATTTTTTACTATTAATATGTTATTCATCTGTCTAACAAGAAGATGTATTTTCCGTTGTATTTTTGTAGCGTATTTAATAAAAAAAACTCTGTTTTAAAAGTAGGTACTTATATTCGCCGAACGCATTACTCCCAAGCACCACTATTACGGTCCAATCTGTACCGACAATCTTATCTCGCAAACCCACCCCTCCCTCCCCCTGGGGGTGGGTGGGTGAGTTGGCCGTTCGAGCCCCGGCCGATATGATAGTACCGCAAAAACAATCTTGAGTCGATATTCTATAAATATCCTCGCCCCCGCCGCGGGTAGTATTTTTCTTTTGCCGCCGGCCGCACCCTACTATCCGCCCTCATACATCTTAAAACGATAAAGGGGCGTTATTGACTATAGAGCCCCGAAGATGTTAGTAGCAGTACTTATCTTTTCGTGCTTACACGGGAATATAAATCGATCCAGCATATTGGTAATTAGTCGATTGAACGAAGGGAACGATCCTCCTTTCAGGAGGTTGATCTATATCGATAACTAAACGGGTCTCACAAAAAAAAAATATTAAAGGAATTATATTATTAAAAAACTTTGTTTTTCTTCGAATAGCCGCGCGCCAGGGTTCACTGACCGTTCTTACGCCATGCATTCAACTACATTCTCAAACATTAAAACATTTTTTTAAAAATTTTGAATTCGTTATTCTTGTAAGTGGGACATTTTTTTATACAATTACTTACGCGTATTAGGCGTAATAAAAACCCCCTTAAGTTTTCGGGCATAGTCTTGGAACAACCTGTATACGATTGGAAATATAATTACAGGTAGAATAAAACTTAATATGATTCCATATTCTTTACGAAATAGATGAAATTTATGTTATTTTAACACAAAGAAAATACATATTTTATTTAATTTCAATATACAATTATCTGATAAATCAGTAATATTTCCTATCTAAAACAATTTTTTTTTTTATAAAACTAGAACCCAATTTCTTATAGACACCATAAAAAAAACTTACATATTATAAGTGTCGTGCATCTGGTACCCATAGAAATTTATTCTTTAGTAATTATGAATTTGTACCAGTTAATTTTATTATAACTAACTCAATTTAAATAATACTATACATATTTTATATTTATATTTTAATATTTATGTGTGTGATGTACGAGTGAGTGTGAATATATGAAAATATGATAGATGTTGATTGTGTATGTGTGAAAAATGAGTTTAGGGAGTGTTTATAAAGTAGCGTGCATTTTAGTCTTTTTTTTTATTTACTTATTATTTAGTTTATTTGATGATTTTTAGCAGATATTTATTTACTACTTAATTACTTGTTAGGGCTTACGGATTTAGGGGTTTATTTAGTATAATTATAAAAAATATTCATTGAAATTATAAAAAAGTTAGTAATCTAAATTAAATAGCCTTATATTGTAAGGTAAAAAAAAACTTTTCGGCATTCTCACTTAATAAATTGCTTTAGAATAAGTCAATCGTGAAATCGTTATAATTAACCCGAAGCAGTTCCTTTTTTACATGACTTGCCCTAACAAGTCAGGGAGGTGCTGAGAGCAGTTCTAACCGCCCCGTTGCCGTCTTGAGGAGCCACTTTATAATATAAAACCACCTTAGCTCTAGAGGAGTGTGCGGAGGCCCTGCGGGTGGCGCGTATAATAATCCCCGGCTCGGTCGCAAGATGGCGGTCGAGGCTTTACAATTTAACATAATAACGATGCATTTTTCATCCCCTAACCCGCCCGGCTGCCTCGGCGGGACCTCCTTCAGGCGCAGGGGTCGCAAACCGCCGGCGTTCGTTTTTATATTTCGCAGTGCACACCGGGTGTTTCGCAGTGTGTATTTCGGGTGTACACGAGGTTTCTTCTTATGAGGTGTTCTTATTGACTGAAAAAAATATTTTACGAAAACGTTTTGTTGTTTATAAAAATTTGCACCCGCAGCAAGAAATTTTGCTAATCGAACATACGTGTAAGCAAATCGTATATTTATACCTACGAACTGATTTTTTTTTTTTTT
This sequence comes from Neomicropteryx cornuta, assembly GCA_020383195.1. NCBI lineage: Eukaryota > Metazoa > Arthropoda > Insecta > Lepidoptera > Micropterigidae > Neomicropteryx > Neomicropteryx cornuta. The sequence goes on from JAHKQU010000030.1 coordinate 3,402,685, forward strand.
TTTGATTAGATTTACCATATTTCTTGCTCTGGCAGCAAAAGATATAGTTAACAAATATTTTGCTATGATTATAAACAATATTGCGTTGTCAGCTGTTTTAATTTTCAAATGGTGGTCGCGACCATCTTATTTTGTTTTTTTATTCGTTACATTTTGCTGTGATTCAAATCAAAATGGCGGTGTGACTGAACAGTTAGTTGATCGTGAAATTCGCAGTTTGCAAAAATTATCGCAGCGATAGCTAGATGTTATGTTAAAGGCAACCAAAAATTATGGTACTTGCATTAAAGGTAATTGTGGTTTGCCAATACTATAGTTTTGCTGCCCTTAGCATTTTTTTTCGGTATTCACTAACACTATGATAAATGTGATCTTAAATAAAAAATACTAAAATAATTTATGGCTCGATTTGATTACTTATTTTACTGAAAGGTTTAAATTATTTCTTTGTTTATTTCGCTCGGCGAGTGGTCGTGCGCCTCGTATACTTTAGTATGGCTAGGTGACGTACGACTCCTCGTTACTTGATCATTTCAATATATCACGTAATGTTTTCTCTGAAGCTATGATGACTTTGGTTATACCGTCTTCACAAATAAGAGTTGAAATTGCAAGATAAATTAGTTTGATTTTTTATCGTAAAACGTCATGGGACAACTTAGTGAAAACACCTTATACAAATTTAAACCTGTAATACGCCGTTTCAGGTCTCTAAGACAGTTTGACTAAAAGTTTGTATGTTTTTTCACTCCTCCACAAAACCATTTGTTATAACAAATGGTAAACAACAATAAGGCAGTCGGAACTGCACCCAATAGCGCCTCCGCGACAACACAAGCCATACGAATGAAGAAAAATAACAATACTTTCCTCTATTACTAAAAACAAGTAGGTAAAATAAAAATGAAATCCTTATAGTAATATTGCCGATTTTTTTTTCAATAATAAAAAAAAACAAAAGAAATTTTTACAATTATTCTTTAAATCTAGGTTTGTTAGTGAGTTGAGTATGGAAACAACGCTTTATTAAGCGGTTTTCCCCGTTTACATTTTTTTTTGTGAACATAAAATAACACAAATAATTACAAAAATTAAAAAAAAAATAGCAATTGAACTAAATTAAAATAAACGCTTTTAAAAACACCTTCCTTGTGTGTAACCTAAATCATATATATACAATCTTCCGTCTCCTCTTTCATCTCTCTAGAGGTTGATAATTAAAAAAAAAAATAAGTAGCCTATGTCCTTCCCCCAGGATCCGATCTATATCCAGGCCAATTTTCATCAAACAAGGTTTAGCCGCGAAAGCGTAACAGACTGACTTTCGCGTTTATATCATATATTGTGGATTTGAATTATATGCGAATTATTTATTTTATTCAAATGAAAGTTTACGTATTCCTGAAAATTTCCCATCTTCCCCGGCGACCGGAGCGAGGCGCGCTGAAAAATTGATTTTATTTTTAGCTGTGACATGTTTATAGCTCGGCTCCTCCGCTGGAGGTCCCATTCTGATGCCGCGTATCTGGAATATCTTAAAATTATTAAGAAACGTTTTGAACGAATTAAAGCGAAGCGTCTAATTTAAGAGGGCGACGGCTGTTTCGTCGTTTTTGAGTTTTAAGAATCATTCTCTAAGCCTCTTTAAATTAATTTAACGTTTTAAATTTCCCGTTAAAATATTTTTAATCTGTAATATTACAATTCAAAAATACATAATTAGTCGTTCAGTGTTCACGTTATCTAAACATTAAAATACTGCCTATACTCTTCAGGATTCCTTTAATAATAAGAAATAAAACATACTTCCATAATTAAGATTACTCAGGGATTTTTGCCGGGTGCTAGAGGTAGTAAACATGCGGGGAACATTCCTTGCTTGCTTGTCCCAATTATTAGATTTAATTAAATATAACAGTAAATAAAAAAAAAAATACATACCTATACCTATTGTCAACAGAATTGACTATATCTCACGAATCACGCTTTGCTCACACCATTGCCTCGAATGTTCAATCGCTAATAATCTTTTTAGAAACTTTTTAGTTTTGAAATGTTGTATGGTTTTATTAAACATGCATACCAGCCGTATTGTTAATTTAATAAAAATATGTAAATATATAATATATGTAAATATTATATATTTATGTAATATGAAATTATCGAATCATAGAAGTAACGTTACCTAACGTTTTATATACTTGTAGAAATATATTTTAATGTTACATATTAGGAATCTAATTATGAATATTTATTTTTTGTTGTGTAGCTATTTTGTAAGATTTGATTTCTTTTTTAAATAAAATAAATAATTGTGGCGTCACAAACTGTCTTCTTTATATTTTTTTATTTCGGACTTACGTCATACGTTTATTTTTTGTTTTGTTAAGTTTATTTTAATCGAATCATAATATTAATCGATAAGGTGGAGGAAAGTTGTTATATAAAAGTAGTTTTTAAGCCTCGTATGAATTCTAGTATTTTCGCGCGCTTCAGAATAGGCCCTCTGTGAATTATTACCGGAGTCTCTGAGCTCTTGCCGAGAATATACAAAATGGCAATAACGAAATTGCCTTCGCGTACTGATTCTTAACCCTAACTCCACACCAATTGAGTTTGTAGACATTTCGACCCCTAATACCTACTATTTCTACTTCTTGAAGCACTCATCTCGAGATCTTTTTAGAATACAATAATCTCAATATAGTTTTATAAGTTTAACTAACGTTGTATTTTATAACCGTGTATTACGATCATTCGGATGAGGCTACTAATAGATACTAATAAACGATACTTACTATATATTTTTAACTATATTTAACCTAAAACAAATGTTCATAGCCGGAAAGCTGCATACTCGTCTAAAATCAGTTTTTCTTTTATCCTTGTGATGAAATGAAAGTAGTTATTTAGCATTTTTCTTTTCCTATTCTTTATTGTAGACTTGACCTTATCAGTATGTATATTTTTAGCATAAGAAGATAAAATAAGTTGATAGTAATCAAAAGTGTATATATATTTATAATGGTGTAAAAATATTTCACATAATTAATTATATTTGTTTTTTTATCAAATCGCCCATGAATCACCCCTTAAAAGGATACTGCTGACTTTAAGCTCACCCTGTATTATAGCTATTCTTTTTTAGACCATTAAACAACAGCGTAGTTTCCTAATTTCACTGTATTCGCGAAGAAACTTCATAATTGGCTGGCTTTGAATTGATGTATAGTTTAATATTGTAGTGTTTTTGGGGAGTTCCCTCGATCGAAGAAGACTTTGGTTATTTTTTCGTCTCCGGTAAGCCTAATGCAATACAGATTTACTGGTGCCATTCAGCCGAACCACCCCATTACAAAGCGGATAATTACACCCGCACCAGAAGTGCCTTTGTACCGAAATCCACCCCTTCTGCCGCGATTCGAGGGGGGGAAAAGTCTCGGTCGAGGGGTGGGATAATGTTTTTTTCGAAAGGGGAACGCACAACTAAATATGATGTTATTCGACACCGCCCTCTATTAAATTCGCCTTTTCGGTGAATTTTTTAGCGTTTAAAAATTTATAATGATCCAGCGGATACTTATCTTTGGTAAAGTTATTCGAAGAGCGGTAAGGTTTGTCGAAGTGGAACAAAACGACCTTTCATTTAAATTTGAATTATCTACCCTACACTTAAGTTTGTCGATTATTTTATGTTTTTAATTGTATTGAAACAATAAATACCTTAAAACATATTTTAAGCATCGTGGGGGCCATGCCTAAATCGATAAAAACAACTGACCTTCGCTTTAGTTCTAACCTAGAATCCAAACACACCCTCAGTTTGTAAGTGTGTATATATATACCTATCTATCTATATCACTTTATTGTGGACACGATAATTACCGTAATTTTACACCAATCACTTTCAAATTGATACATAAAATCTAAGGGCACAAAATCTCGGTCAAGTTCGTTAATGGGCAAAATTAGACTGGTCTGATTTTGTTATAACCAAACCGGTTTTTTTTCTGGTTGAAGTGAAATTTTGCTATAACTTTCTTAGTATATAAAATATAGAATTTATTTAAATTTTATATTATTCCTTCAATAAGGGCCTAAAAGTTACCAAAGTAAACTTTTTTGATTGTACCAACCATTAGTCCTAGGGGTGGGAAAAATTGATTTGTCAAAATTCAAAAAAATCTTACCTCCCTTAATAGGGCACAGGAACAAATCAGTGCATAATGTTAATTGTAGGTTACCCTACAATTTTTGATATGAGCAACCCTTACGGTAAAGGATAACCAAAATATTTCCCCACTTTGATTCGGTGAAATCTACCTCCACCTTTCGGCGTGACGAAAGGATTGTTTGGGTTATGGTGAACAGGGTAAAATTTTAGGCATTGCGTACATTGCCTTAATTTTTTTATTAGTCTGTTTATACTGATAGGGTAGATAATACTTAATTTTAATTAAATAGTGCCCAATCAAATTACGTGTATATGTAGAGATGTATCGATACTTTCCCAATTATGAGAGTGAATTGCTGTTTGCGGTAGTGTGTATGCATCCTTAGTGCGGGTTAGGCAATCTGGCCGCACCCTAACCTAACACGCGCTTATATAAGGCGTTGCTGCACTAAGCCAAGCAACACCTAACCATATCAAAATTTGATCATGCTTACCGAGAAAAAAAAACTACGCGAAAATAGTAAAAGGAGCATGTATTAATCGTTTTTGTGAGCACTCAACTGTCGCCGTATGCCGAAAAAGTGTCAAGATCATTGTCGATCGGCGCGGCAGCGGAATTCGCGCGCTGACCGATTTTGCACCATTCGTTAAAAAAATATAAAAAATTTGAGATTTTTTTTTTCGTATTTTTCAAATCATTTCTTACTCATAATAGGTACACAACATCCCTCTTAAGTCCTCGGGAATGGTTTTGAAAGATCCCTGTGTAATATTCCCATAACATCCTTTATGTGAAATATTTAAAAAACTATAATATCTGTGTATTATTATAACGGTTGAGTTGAATTTATTTGTGCGTACCTTTAGTGTGTATATGTGTGTTTAAAATATTTTTTTATAATATTTCACAGGGTTTTGCGTAGATGATTTTCTTAGAACAGGTAACTCTTACCTATTGAGAAAGGTAACAGACCTCATTAAATCGGCCAACGTGACTGGTACTTAGGTTCTCGATTTGTACCCTTTTTTTTAATATTTTTTTATTTTTCACATACAAGATATTTAATGTAATTCACTTGACCCACAATGTTCACAGGATCTTAGCTTTAGGTATAATTTTCCTTTTCGAGTCGCTTGTATTTTCACAATAGTTTTTAAAACGTTTATACATAAATGAAATTTTCAAAATCACGCTAAATTACATATTTATAATAAAATTGCTCAAGAAGAGATCTTTTAACCTCGCCGGCGCTTTTTTTTTGTTTATTAATGGATATTATTTGAATTTTATTTTAATATATACTTCAAGTAAAACTAAACATTATGTTGACGATACCTTATTTTGTATAATGAAAAATTTGAATTTGAGTTGGTTTTCTTTGAACTCCACTTCTATCCCTACTTCCATATGTATTATTCTAAAAAATCAACAGGGTATCAAGTGAACTATCCTTGGCCTCCCTGCCGTCCCCGTGGACGGGTGGCAGTAGGTGGTCCACTGGACCATGTCTATGCTCGTAACGCTTACGTTCCGCGTTGTAACGCCGTTAAGCAATGGCTATTCCTACCCGCGGACAACATTCGCGCGCGTGCCGCATCGTGTCTCGCCGACGCGTAAAAAACCGCGCGCCCACGTGCGAGATAGACAACAAGAACATGAAAAAAATGATGTTAAAAGATTGGCTCATTGACTTAGATCGGATTAAGTCAGAACAATTAGTCTCTTCATCATTTGTATCAACAAAAGTAGATTTCACATTAATTTTCTCTGTCATTTTTATTACTATAAGCATATCTCCTTTTATATTCTTTTTTTTTTGTGATCTTTCCTTAACCTTATTTATTAGTTTATGAAATTATACATACGTAATTTTGTGAATTAAAAAAAAATATATCTTTTAGTTTTCTTAAGAACTCTACAATTCTACCCTTTCTGCCCCGTATTTTTAGACACAGACACATTTTTAATGGAAACAGATAGATGTTTAGAACAGGTATTTAGCACCTTGTTAGATGGACACGATGAAGATTTCGACATGCCATTAAATGCGAATTTAGATGAACTATGTGATTATGTGATTTTTATTACTTTATTACTACCTTTGGTGATATCTACATTTACCTATAAATATAGTTAATTAATGTAATGTTTCCTATTAATTAATGTTTATTCGGAATATAATGATATTTAATTAGGTACCTTTATTTATATACTGGGTGTGCCAAAATCATTCCAGAAGACTTTAGGTGGTATTTATGTTCTCTATTACGTCTAAGAAATTGTATTAAAAAAATACGAAAATAATTCATACCCAAATTTAATAGTTTTACGCTCGCGTAAATTCCCTTTTTGTATTGCGCTCTATAGGTATTATATTCATTACATTCACTTGTAAAATATTTATACATTTTGCGTACACTTTACAAATATCTATAACCTTAGTGTAGATAGTATGTAGGGATACTTTGCTATTATAAATATAATAAAAACTTTAACTTTGCACGACACCCCGAAACAGGCAATTCGATCCTCAGTGTCATGTTTTTAGCTGGTTGCCGTCAATTTATGCATCATACACCTTTTGTATACACCGTGTTCCAAGATTATTTCCTATAAAAATCCAGCTAATTGACCCTGCGATTTCAAACATGATTTGTTTTGACCTCAAATTAAAATTCATCATGGTTTCCGAGAAAAAATGGTAACTCTACGTGTTAATATTAAATCGGTTAAAAGTTCTTTGATAAGATTAATAATTTGGGCAAGATTATTATGGCATTTTTTTATACAATTTCTTAAATATAAATAGGAAATATAAACAATCCCTTAAGTCTACAGAAATGGTCTTTGAACATCCTGTATATGTATTTTATCTAAGGTGATTGATAGTCCTATTTTTTTGTGGATAATAAAACGAAATTAAAATCACTTAGAGGTTTTTAATGATGGATTATTAAATTTATCACATTTTGTCGAAGTCCCGCGAAGGGCGGGCGGGGGCGGGGGGAGGGGGGAGGTCGCCGTGCGCCGGACCGTGTTTACGTAATGTTTCCGTTTCCGTTCGGCAAGATGGCGGCCGGCGCTCGCTTAATGGCCGCCGGAAGCGACCACTCGCTGCGCCCGCGCCGAAATCACCTCGTCGGCCGGTCGGTGGCGCCGCGTTCCATTTTCAAATACTATTCTTTTCTTATTTCAATTCGAATACCGAATTGCAATTCATATCTTCTAAAGATTTAAGTACCTAATTAAGTAAATCAAATATTCTATAAACCTATAAATAATAGCACTTTTACATAATTCATATATTATCTAAATTATTTTTTTATATTTTATTAATTGTAATACAGTTTTTACAGTTACTATTGCATTTTATAAAATTGCGTTAGAGCGCAAATAATAATAAAAAAAGAATACATACAATATTTTCATAATGATTAAGAAAAAATATTTACGCGTTTTATATTTTTTTTAACGATGCGTTAAGGGTCAGTAAATGGTAAATTGACTTCCTGAGTGACAATCCCGTGTACAATCTGGTAGCTCTTCGGGTCCATTCCTGAACACAAGCCTTCCTCAAATGTGTAGAATATTGCGACAGGAACAGTGACACGTTTATGATTAGTTTAAATGAATATATTTTAATGACGAAAAAATAATAAAAATTAAAATCAATAATTAATCTATACATATTTTGAGTAGCCTTTTCAACATCCACAATGCATCGTGATTTATTGGGAAAAGTACAAAACACAGCGCCATCTTAAAATTAACAAAATAAACTTTCATGCTTTCATGCGGTTTACCTCTAGGCTATTTGCCATCTGAATAATTGCAATAAAATATTAATAATATTTCGTTGGCACGATAATAGCGCCATCTACGTCTCGGAATATCGTTCGAGCCGTATAATATTCGAGTATAATCGATAATGTCATGATCGAGAGCAGCCCCTGCGCATTTTTTTGCCGCTGGGAAAGTGGCAACATTTTACCGCCATCTTGTGTCCGGATTCGGGCTGATAAAGTGTTTTGTTGTCAAACCGAATTGCGCCCCCCCCCCGCCCCTCCCGCCCGCCCGCCCTCCGATTCCGGACGCGAGGACGCCTCGCTGAGTACATTTACGCCCTATTATGGCGAAATATGATTTCACTTCTCCCAACATTCATCGCCAGCTTAATTTTAGCTGTGTTTTTTACACAATCCTACCACACAGCTATGCTTTACTTTCCGTCCTAAATACGCCGTGGCCCAAGACCATTTCGGTAAAAACTTCAAATAATTTATTTATTTATTATGGCACAATAGATAGTCAATACAATAAATTAAATAAAATAGACAATTTGAATACCAGTCATTTATTGTTGTATTGAAGTAACATGGCCACTCTAACTAGGTTAAAAAAAAACTGTTGCAGAGAAGGCCAGAGAAGGTTGCAGAAAAAATAAATTACTTACGTCAGACGTTAGTAATAAGAAAAATCATAGGATAAATACATAAATACGCAACCTACACTCAATAAATAGCGTTTATTATTGTCTATATATTACATACAATATATTCATTTATTAAATATATAATTCTAATAATTGTATTACGTATAATTTAAAACTAAACATAAAGATAATATATAAAATAACTTATTGTAGTCCATATTATATTAGATTTTCTATTGTACCTTCACCATCTTTTCATATTTTCATCTTTTCTGCTCACCATCTTTTTATATTTTCATCTTTTCTGCTCACCATCTTTTCATATATTCATCTTTTCTGCTCATCATCTTTTCAGACACTTCTCTGCCTATTGCGCGGAGCCCCTTTCCTGTTTCATTTTATTTTGTTAGTTTATTATTTTATTTTTTTATAGTTTTAATGGTCACCTTATTGTTTAAATTTAAATGTGTAACTCCTAAACAGCGTTCTAATTGTTAAAATTGTAATCTTTATGTTTGTAACTCGTGAGTTTATGTTGTTTTGATGGTACAATAAAATAAACAAATTATAAAAAATATCTTTTTTCAACGTTCGATAATTCAAAAGAATCTGAGCAAAATTTTCGAATTTTTTTAGAAGAGTGATTCAGCAGTTCCCATATTTTTACATCAAAACAAAATTTTGATAAAATATTATTAGATTATTTTTACCTATTTAGAATGCAACAAAGCAGTTATTTTTCTACATAGCGATTTGCTCACACATTCCACAATTTATATACAGAAAAATGGCTTATCAAACGTTTTTTAAACATTACTTAAATATTTATTTAAAAAAAAAAAACCAATTCCGGTAAGCATATGATTTCGATGAGCTCTTTTATAACAACAAATAATTTTATAACAAATTTTAATAACAGCGTTTTAAATCGGTAACGGGAGTTTGTGTGAAGTTCTTGCGCGTTGATATTTTTATAAATTTAATTGCGCGTTGATTTAATTTTTTTTATATACATTATATAAAAATATGTATTTTTAGTGATATCTCTAAAATGTCCTCTTGTGAAATTAATTCAAGTGTTTAAGAAAATAAAAATAAGGCAATTTAGCTACCCTATGTTTATTTCATTTGTTTTGTACGGAGGCAGCATTTATACAGAGAACGACACAGCATCCCTCCCCCCCCTCCCACCCACCCCGACTTCATCATAATGTCATTTAGGGCGAATGATCCGATGATGGCCCGCACTCGAAATAACCCAGCTAATGATCTGTTCGAGCAGCTCAAGCCACCGCGAGGAACGTTATGTTAATTTTATAGCCAGCTACTCGCCCGCGCGAGGGTTAGGGCGCGGGACGTCTTTTTTAACGTGTGTTATATTGTTATCGCATTAGTTACATCTTTTTTTTTTCATTATTAAATGTGACAGCCAAGGTCACAAATTAGATAATAATATAAATTATGTTGTATTGTTACAAAGTCTTGGTATGCACTGAAATGATTAAACCATGGAAATATAATAAAAACTAAAATAGGTTGTGTTTGTAACGGGGGGGGGGGGGTGGTTGCCTCGTTATTTATTTAAGTAAACAACAGCTGATATAAAAATTACATACATACAACCAACGAGAGTTTCCTCCAAACTTAATAAAATATAAAAATACATCCAGGAACGAAGTTGGGATTAGGATGTAGGAGGGGTTGGGGAATTTACATAATTACCAGAATATGAAATACAGCATAACTCTTCAAGAATTATAAGATTTTACATATACATATACTACTTTAGGGTTAGAGCTAGGGTTAGGGCACTCTTAAATTCCGGGAAGGTAGTGTTAAATATATCGACGGCGGTCAATATGCTGTTTTTAGTACTCAACCGTGACAGATGGAATGTCTCACACTGGTGAGTAGGTCTGTATATCTATGAAGATGTGAAGAATGAAGATTATAGTAGAGATGATGTTAAAGACTATGAATAATCACGTTTCCGTTACAAGACTTAACAACTACGTGTATAAATAACGACGTGACACGAAAGGTGTGATGAAGACTTGTTGTGGTGACAGAGTACCGTAGACCAAAGTTGTCCGGTTGACTGACTTGACCAGTTTATGACAAAAAATAATTTCTTGAATATTATAAACTGACAGTGCCATCTATAGTCGAAATGCACAAAATATCCTCTTACACCGCAATCGTTTACCCCACCTAACCAAAATATGACGCCAGGGAAGGTAGGTATTCAGTTCAAAATTTGACTCCTCCGTCGTGTGTGTTAACCGCAAAGCCCGCATTTATTTCGTCCGCAATTTTGGTCCCCGCAACATTCCAAGTGTCAGTACATCGCTACAGCAGTGAACCTGGAAAGAGGGCTCTCATCGCGTCGCCAGTAGCCGACCCAACCCTGATTACCATCACCTACTTCTGTTAGGAAAACTTATTGTGTGAAAGGAATTTCTAGGGTATCTGACGTTGTGAGAACTGCAACTATGCGCTTTCAACACAATGGTTTTCTGAAATCTGAAATGTGAGAAGTAATTGGCTGTCTTTGTTCAGTCGTTGCTTGAATTTCTACGGTAATTAACAGTTTGCGAATCGTCTATTCGACGATTTCAATGGCCCTGAGTTTGTACTGGAATGTGGGTACAAGTTAACCTATTATATACGTGTACTTATTTATGAAATAATATCGTATAATATGATTAGTCGCATGATTAGTGAACCTTAAAAGAAAAAAAATGGAGACGTGTTCCTCGATGTCACAGTACGGTAAGCAACTCTAATAAACGCTATGCACGAGGTAAGATAAACTATATTGACCTGTACGATAAATTTGCGCTCACCACTATGACGGTATTAAGACATGCGTTTTTTTTTTGTCTTGGCGAAGAGTAGCAATAAATTACCTAAGCGTGGAGGGGATGACTCGCGGGGCCGTGATTGTGTGGGAGTTCCGATTGGGGTGCGTACCCTCCCTCCCCTCCCCCCTTTCGCCCCGTGCCGGAAACGGGGACCCTAGTAAATGATATTACAACTCATTAGCTTTTATAGAATACCCATTGTATTTTCAAAGGCATATTGCCAATGATCGCTGTTTTGGAAAATGCGATTCATATAGATGTATTTATTTATTTATTTTCAGCCAAACTACTACCAAATGAAAATTTTAAATTTCCAGATTAAAATACTAGTAAACCAAAAGTAAAACCAAACGCGCGATAATAATATATAAGTCGTATAGAATCCAAATCAACAATCTGTCAAAATTGTCATTATAAGGTGTTGGAATATAAAACGAGCAATGTGCAAAACTCAGCTTCAAAAACAACAGAAATTAAAAAATATTTATGATTTATTACCATATTCTAAATCTAAATTGTTTTTATTAAATCTCTACACCAAATACTCTACACCAACCATACTCGACCTTTTTTGTCTTCGTGCCACATATATTTGTAAAGTTACGCGGGCCGCAACACTATACTGGTATGACGAAAAAAATATGAACCCCCCCAATTTTTTTGGAAAACAACTTTAAAAATTATAAACTAAAATAGAATTATAATAATAGTACATATCACTTATATCACAATACGGTTCCTTAAAGTACAATAGTGAAAAAAGTAAAACTCAAAAGTAACATATATCCAAGGGTGTATTTCAAAATTAGTGTGATTTTTGACATTGAGATAAATTTTCAACAATTTTAGACAAGTCGGGTTTATAATTGCTGCATGCTACCCTCAATACGTCAATCAAAGTGAGAATCAGTAAGTTGATTCCTTTATACGTTTTTGCATGTTTCATTTTGGAATATGATGATTCACAGATATGTTGCAAACAAAACAATATTTTATATGACAACAAAAAATCGTGTAATCGTGTTCCGCGCAATGTTTACTTGAAATAAAGTCACAACACTGTCACGTATTCAACTTGGAAGCTGTCAAACACTTATGTGTTGCCACAAGTAAAATTATTGTCTGACAAGTGTTTGTTTTTTCGGAATAAATCTAGCGTGTGCAATAGCAACACTCTTATACCAGATCTGATGTTGAGACAACAACGCCAATTCTCTTTGGCTGTCACTATTTGTACGTGAGTATGGGTACATTCAGGACCCAACTAAATGCGTTCCAGGTTTTAACCTTCCCAGAAAATCTTGGTGCGCTTTGAACCGCCTAAGAACAGGCCACGGAAAAAGTAAGGACATGCTTTTTAAATGGAAAATGACAGAAAGCCCCAAATGCGATTGCGGACACGATAATCAAACCAACCGACATATCATCAGGGATTGCCCACTTCGACGACAATCTCACACCAAATGCTATTGACTGGATATATTCTCTGGACATAACCTATAGTCGAAATTTCTGGTTTTTCCTAGATTTTTCATATTATTATGTTTAATACTTTAATATTTATTTTTAACTTCTGACATTTTAATATCACTTGTATTCCGTATAGAACTTCAACTACAAATTACCCGTAATTAGCTAAAACACCATTGTACATTTTTGCCATACGATAAATAAATAAATAATTTGTACGTCAAAGTCAAAATTAATCTCAAGATATACAAAATATATAATGATAGATTTTGTAAATCATATCCCTGATAATAAATGTGTTTAGAGAAAAAAAAGCTAAAATAGGCGGGCCGCAGGTTCAGTGTGGTTGACATACATATGTCATATGAATCATACACGAATCATATTTCTGTGTATTGTGAAAATAAAGTTGTATTTTATTGAACAATATTTTCTTTTACTGAACTTGCACTAAATGTCATGGTTAATTTTTTGATTTCCAATGAGATCAAAGGTTCATATTAAGTCTCAAACTATTTTTTTTGGTTTTTTATTCTATACTAAATGCTAAATATTTTTGAGTTATAAATAATTATAATCTGACCAAACTCGACTGCAGTTTCGATAGAACGTAAGTTTATGCAAAACGTCTTTTTAGATGATAAATCTAAATAAATAAATATATTATAAATACAGTTTAATTGTTCTGATCGCCGGGCACGATACGCCGACCATATCTAAATCAGATACTTAGCCAAGGTATGGCGAAGGTCGGGAACAACCATTCAGTACTCAGTACCTTGCCCGTTCCCCCGTAGCCAATACCGCCCTTTGAGCCCCTCCGAGACAAACATATAACGGTCTCAAACATTCGAATGGTTTTTATTGAATTCGAAATTCGTTTTTCTCGTAATTGGGAAATATATTTCTCTGATTAATGTTTGATTGTTGGTTTAGATCAAGAACAGGATATTAAAGATTTTAAATAAATCCTGTAAAGGTAGTTTAAAGAAGTCAGAGATCACCAATTCATATGATTTTAAGGTTATGTGTATACATAAATATTTAAGTATTTTTTTATTCTTTCGTAAAATTGTCCACTCCGTTTTACAAAAAATTTGAATGGTATAATTTTTACTTTAAATTTTTGACAGGACACTACCAATCGAAGTTGAACTGCGGGTTTTTTCTCTTGAAAATCGATAAAATATGACATGCTAATACTTAAATTCTATATTTTATGCCGCCGCGACGAGTTGGTAACGTAAGGATATTTCACACCTGTGAAATTGCCAGATGCCCAGTTTAACTGAAAGTTTTATAGTGACGCCAAAGGCGACTAGAATTAATTAATTTGCAAATTCCTTCTTGGAGGACATAAGCAATTGGAAAAATGCTTCACACGTTGTGACGTCAACGAGAGGCCGTCTTGAGACGAGTTATAAATTTATTTCTACCTGTTTAGTTTTACATAATCGAGGAAGAAACTTTCAGCCTTCAGTCTTCAACCACCGCGCTCTCCGATCAAACCTCTTGTAGGTACCCTAGCACACATTTCCTTACATTGTATTGAGTTCGAATATTATTCGAAGTATAATCACAATTATGCACACGTTTTAGTTGGATATTTAAGCACCTACCCCTATCTATCTATCTATCTTATATTCTCGTAAGTTGTTCCCGCGGCCGACACGATTTAGAGGACCCGGTGCGCGGGCGTTAGCTCATTAGCGCGTCATTGCTTGAGGACGGCTCGAGCGGCACTCGTGAAATGTCATTACGGCGTGTCGCGCCCTCTCGCGTCACTGTCACTCTCGCTAACAAAGCTACGGCTGTCGCATGTACATATACAACGGAATAAGGGTGTTTTTTGTTGTACCTAAGTCAAATAAAGTTATTTGGGACCTACCTTCACTATTAAGCCAAATATGCTTGTGCTAGAGTTAGGGGAGAAGGTGGGATAAAAATGTGCGGATTCAAACCTGCGACCGCTGGGTAATAGTCACATATCTAATATACAGGGAGTTCCAAGACCATTCCCGAAGACTTAATGATGTTCCCTATTACGTGTATGAAATTGTACAAATAAATGCGAAAGTAATTCCTGCACAAAATTTAATAATTTTATAAAGCCCTCGCGTAAATTCCCTTTTTGCTCACAGGGAGGGGCTGGGCCAATGCCGGTCAAAAGCGATTTCATATAATCACGTAGAGTGTACAAATTGTTTACTCTGAAACAATTTTAATATTTGGTCAAAACAAATCATGTTTTTTTTTATTTTTATTTATTTATTGACAGTAACTTAACATTAATTTCACATTATGCAAAGTACTACCTAACTAGGCAATGCCCGTACTAAGGTAGACTATACTAGAAGCATCGTTCTTATAAGCATAACTATCTCACTGCGCAACATACAATTACAATTATTTGAATTAAATTGTATGCAATAATATATAATATATAAATAATAATACATACATGTACCGTTAATAACTAATACATAATTTTAATAAGAATTTATTTATTATAAAAATATAATATAGTAATAATACACATATATACACTCAAATCGCAGGTCCAATCTAAGAAAATCTAAGAAAATGACTATAGCATAAAGAGAATTTACACGAGGGCTTCGATAAAATTAATAAATTTGGGCATGAACTTTTTAATACACGTAATTGGGAACACCCCCTTAAGTGTTCGATAATGTCCTTTGAACACCATAAATATAAATATCTCCATTATGAATTAATTTTAACAAGCCCATTTTTACTATCGGACTATAATACCTTAAAAAAAAAAAGTTGATTAAAGTGTATCATATCATATTTTTAGAATGCACATAACACGTATTTTTTAAATTGTGGGACAATCTTTTTGTAGTATATTTTGTTATACTTAATCGTTATTTCAATGTTAGACATTTTCCGATGAAAAATCAAAATACGAGCGATTAAATGTTTATTTTTGAGACTAGCTTTATCGCGCTAGTCCACATGTCTAAACCATTCCACCCTATTTTAGTTACCATTTTTTTTTAAAATAGGGTTCCGTTCGGCGCACAACGGACATTCCCAAATAGCAATAACAACAAGTTACGATAAGTTTAACGAACGTGATTTAATATAACACACCACTAAAACAAACTACTGATCTGATGCCCGACCGCAGCATCGCGGGGCTATCAATTCCGTCTGTTCGTTCGCTGGGATTGTTGTTTGTTATTGCCGCCCCCCGCATTGCACAAAACCGGCGTCCGCCCCTCCCCGTTCGAGCGAAGACACCTCCCGCCCCAGACGCCGGGGCGCCGCGCCCGCCCAAATGGAGTTGTCACTTTTGTCAATGATAGTTTCGAAATTAGTTTTCACTTTGTTCGCTGTACGAACATGTAGGTATGGTCGGACCGACCGTATCTAGTACTTTACGGCTATATTTTACCAATTCCAACTCCAATTTAATTCATCTCTAAAGAGTTTTGTAGAGTATCAAGAGCGGGCAACCTGTGTTATGTTCAAATTTGAATATTAATGTATTTAATGACGTATCTCTATTTAAGTATGCGGTGCTAAATTTTTCTTAAAATTCGTATTTTTACAAGCTTTTATTTAGCTTGCAATGTTTGTTAGTCGGTTTAAGTCAAATCTTGCAAGCTGAATTAGAACCCTTTCCTCTTATCCTACGATGACTATACATTTTTATGGGTAAGCATGACCTGATTCTTCATCCAGGAATGGCTCCGGATGAAGGAACTCCTCAACGGTCAACAACGCAGACACGAAATTTTGTATACGCATTCAAGCACTTAAATAAAAATGTATTTTTGTTTTTAATTTATTTTCAATATTAAAACGACCATATCACACATTAATTTTTCTAGTGAAATAAAAAATATTTTTGGTGTAAAAATCGCTCTAAATTTATTTATTTAATTTTAAAAGATATTACAGATAGCGTCATTTATTTTCATTATGATAAAACTATTGGTTAAGTTATAAAGAACAATAAATAAGGTTTAGAAGACAATTGTTTCATTATTAATGAAGTATTTGGAAAGGCACCTAAAAATAAGTTGTCCTTAACAAAATGGAATTTTATTCTTTAAGTGCATATTTGTTTGTTTACATTTGGCGTCTAAAGAAACCGATTATGCTTACTAAAATAAACAGATTTTTTTCTAAATTACTTTTCGATATGAGAAATAAACAGCAGCCCGGGGATCAGTCAATCCGCGTCGTGCCACAAACAGCCTCCCTCCCTGCACTCGCACCAATCATCGTATGAGATTGATACGAATTCTCCTCCTATCAATATCAATTTGGGTTCGGATGATCGGAAAATATTCTCGGAAAATCTTCTCGTTCAGATCTATCCGGCCGCGGTTGAAGGAGTCGAGTTTTTTTTTCAATATGGCCTGACGACGCGCCGAGTGGAATGTATTTGTTGTTGAAAACGCGAGACCGTATGATGCGACTCTAATGATTTGGAAAGAAATCGCAAAACGATGCTGAGACCACTTGAATTAAATCACTAATTTAAATAGAGACTAACCTCACTCCCTCACGGGTCGTTTTAAAGATTACCTTTATATTGTTCAGAACATTAGAACATTCATAGCGGAATCAAAGGTTAGCTGATAGAGATTGTCTTACGGCATAAAGCTCGCCCTTTTGTTACGCAATTCTATAAAATAACCTTTCCAGAAATAAACAAAATTAAAAGAAAAGGCGGCATTTAATCCATCGATCGAGGAATATGCGTTTAACCACTGAGCCATCGACGGCTATAAAAAAAGAATTATTCAATTTGGAAGTAACCAAAAGTGTATGAGGTATATATATATTAATGTTTTTTTTTAGTGCTATTGACATCTATCTCACTTGCTCCGATAGGGATTGAATATTCCAGATTGTTTTGTTTCTTCAATGAAACTGCACAGATTTGAGAAACTTTTCATACATATACGATGTAAAAAAAAAGATCTATAATATATACAATCTAAATTTGGACGAATCAAGTAAACTAGTTTTTTAATAGTCGATTGATTTTTATCCGCAATCAGTCATACCATTTTAAATGCTTCATTACCACCACCTCCCCTGACTCTAGTACGAGCACACTTAGCAGGGCCCAAAATATTTGTTAATGACGTAGGTCATAGCAATTCCTTAAATATATATATACATATGCATTTTAAAGTAAAGAATACCACTTACATTTAGACATACTACACACCCTACACACACAACCACACACCCTCACAGGCACGTTTGCACAAACAACAAAGTTTTAAATATTTTTGTACATAGGCGTAAGCTTTAATTGGCCTTATAATTAACCCTTTGAAAAATGTATATAATATTGTTACACTGTATGCTTACCTGTCAATAAATAAATAAATAAATACACACTAACGATAGTTTTTCCTCACTAGTATTGGTTATTTTTAGTTTTTTATTGTTATTGTTTTCGGTTTTTATGTTATTTGTTTCTTTTAGTAGTATATTTTTTGCTTATATGTTACGTATTGTAATGTGTACACGGGGAAACCTTTTTAATAAATAAATAAATTAATGTTAACACCTTTGTCAAAAATGACTCAACGCACATATTTCCTAAAAAATGTGTCGATATTTTCTACACATCACTTACGGAGATTTAAAAATAGATTATTATTAAATTCTGCCATTCCTGTGTTTCGGAATTTATTTATTTATTTATTAAAATATCCATACAAATTAATATCATTAAGTATGTAATATCATTACTATGTCGCATTTTATTGATATTGAAAAAACTTGAATTGGAATTGAAAAAATGCTCTGTCATCGGAACTGCGACATATCAATTCAGGTGGTTTAATTCAGCTTGCACGATTTTACCTAAACGGACAAACAAACATTGCGAGCTAAATAAAAGCTTGTAATAAATAAAATATTTTCAGCCCATTCGTGCCGACTGCACTCTACCGATTCCGTTCTGGTAAATAGGCAATAATGTTATGTTGTCGCAACATTGATATCTTCCCCTTCCGCCCCCCGTCCCTCCACCCACCTACCACCACACCCCACCACTTTCCTCCCTTTATCCCAACTCCATTCGTTTCTCTTTGTCGATGACGTGAGTTTACAGGAAATTCTTTACATTGGAAGAAAGCGTACAAATACCTCACTTGATTCCATGTTGGATGTAAGTACGAATGTATCTAATGCGAGTACATAAGTCGCATACTCGTAGAATCAAAAGCAACAATCCACAGTAAATATGTTTTGTGGCAATTTAATAAAAATTCTTTACATCTAGAATAAGGTAATATCAATATTTTTTTATTCCTGTTATATTAGAATGCTGTTTTCGTTTCTAACATTTTGCTAATGATGTCACAATAAAACACATAAGTCTAGGTGTTAATCATCTAGGTTTAATATCAGTATTATAAGTAATGCTAACTTGGCTGCAGATGGTTTGTTTTGATTCTAATCTAATATTTAAAACGCGTTTTATAGGGTCAGATTACCGTTTTAGATTATTATTTCTTGCTTTAATTTGTGGTAAAGATAAATGTTTGAAAATCGATACAAAACCTTAAAATGATAACTTTGGTAGATTGCTAATTTTGATTCTTTTGACTCGTATGTTTATAACAATATACTGAATCGCGTGTCTTAATTGGGACACATGTGGCGGCAACCTTCAGAGTTTTGCAGTGATCGCTTTGACGTCCGAACGACACACGTGCCCTGAGCAAGGTTTTCCAACGAAGTCTCACGGTCGACTCGTGCGTCATCGAGCGTACGCGGGTTTCCCTTTGACCTCTCGTCTGCCTCACTTCTTCGGTGTATAAAATCAACATCACCAGTCGTGCAGTAAACAGTTGAGCCATGTCCAGGGCGCTTCCGACGCCTGCCGCCTTTGGTTAGAGCTAGCAGCATTCGAGAAACTCCTGGAGAGTCACCTTCAGTCAGAGCCAGCGAAGTCGCAACAGCATAATCCTAACATTGATCGCACTTATATGAAATGGATTATCTACAATTCATTAATTACCCGTAGAATAATCCGTTAGAATACCTACGAGAAAAAATACAGATAAACAGAGAAAATATTTACTTTAATATTTGAAAAAAATATATTAACAGGAGGTTCTTCAAAATGTTTAATCACCAAAAACCAAAGTATACGCGCAAAAATAAATGTTCCTTTATATTCCTATTAAAAAACTGAAGCTAATTATGCTAATAAAAATTAATATTCATATAAATTACTGTACAAATTAATGAAACGACTGAAATTATTAGTTAGCGCCTTAATTACGCGTGGAACGCACGGTGCGTATTTTGCAACAAATAAACTTAAACATTGAAAACCTATATTGGGTGTGTACACATTTATGCATTCGAGTGCCGTATTCTTAATATTTCCTCCCGCCTGTGACGGGTATTTACCGTCGGTTGGGCGGGCGGGTAGTTTGAAAAATCGTCCCGCATTTAGGGTAATCCCGCGCCAAATTTGAACCTATATCTCCCCGGAGGCTCGGAAACTCGTTATAGCAGCATTACGAGATAACCAAGCCAATCCGCAGACATCTATCTATTTGTGAGTCTCGGCACCACGCAACGCACTTAAACATTTACGCCGATTTACTGCATTGTACAAAATATTAAATTACAATATATATTATATTTAAATTACATTATTACACCTCTTTTATAATCACACAAAAACCACACTTTGCTACATATTAACCTGTTTTTAAAATACACATACATTAACTTTACCACTAATAAAATCTATTATTATTTTTAAGAGATTAAACACTTTTACTAGGACGCTATCTTAATATTAAAGCACTATAATATAATAAATTATATAAATGACCCAAATTCATATTTAGTTTTATGCATGCTAGAAATAAGATTTGTTTGTAACAATTGAGGAATAATTTACAAAACGCTTTATTTGAAGTCAAACTTAGCTATTGAAAATGTAGTAAAAATAAATGGTGGAAAGGAAATGTGGTTTATGAGAAATATTTTTTTTTTACTTATAATTGTTATTGAAAGATTTATTACAGCAATCAATAGCATTACATCTTGGCAATACTAAACAAATGCTGCTATTTGTAGACACAGCCTTAAAAAAACCGGTCTTTGGAGCCGATTTCAAAAAATGCCAATATCCTGAAAACCGTGGGTTTTTTACTGTCACGTTTTGATATTAAGATAGTACGCGTTGAGACCTATCAGCTGTTAAAATATCTACCAAGGTTTACTGGACAACCTCAATATGGAAACCTTTTATTATAGTCTTAATTTAGACATTGTAAACATGAGTTACGCTATAAATTTCTTTAAAATTAATATGTGCTGAGATAATTTAATAGTTTATGCAGAGAAAGGTATTTATTACCTATTTTTCTTCAAGCTTAGTTTCTAGAAGTATCGCTGGATGGCATATATTATGTCACCTGGCACTGCAGAATAACAGTAGCAATATTAGCAACACACTACAGTTGTTTAAGCTAGTCTCCAAGATTGAACCGTACTTCTATGCTATGTTTTCACCCTTATTAAGGTGGTAACGCGCTCCAGTGTGGAGTGTTGCCGCCAAGTTGTGTCTCGTTAAGGCACTCAAACGTCGCCTTTATACTTTGTCACGTACGGTTCAACACAATGGTCCACGTCATCATTTTGTGTGATACTATAAAATCATCTTAAGCCTAACATAATGAAAAATATTGAAATTATGAAATTCTACTGCTTAACAATCAAAACAAAGTCGAATTGGGGGGCACACGTATTGTATTAATATGTATAAATAGTATTATGTTTATACTTAATCGAATTAAATACATTGACGATTTAATTTAATTTAATTATATTTATTTATTTAAATTGCTGCACTTCTCGTTAAGTTGGTGTTTATGTTCCCTATTACGTGTATGAAATTGTATAAAAAAAAAACCTTGCCCAAATTTATTAATTTTATCAAAGCTTGTATATTGGTTTTTTTCTCGCAGACGCTCAGCCAAGACAATCAATGACCCGGCGCGGCGCGGCCTCGTTAGCGATCGAACAATAACGATCTCATATTATCGCGTAAAGTTTACATTTCTTTTACTCGGAAACCATGATAAATTTTGATATCAGGTCAAAACAAATCATGTTTGAAACCGAAGGGCCAATAAACTGGTTTTTTTACCAGGAATGGTTTTGGAACGCGGTGTGTGTTGACACTCAGGTTGAGTCCATAATAACACGATATTAATATAGCTTGTAAGCAGTATCTCATCTTCATACAAACCGGTCGATTTGAGTCACTCGGCAAAAAGGACCCACGCGAGTCCGTCTATCTCCTTTTCTCGCGATAAAAATGTCCGTTATCAGTTTCCCGCAAAAAATACATTTTTCCACTATTTCCCATTAAGCTCGCGCGGAATGTGGGGTTAAGTTTGCAGCCGCCCTCCCCTTCCTCCGCCCCGCGCTCGCCGAACCCAGGGATTCGAGCGAAACGATGAAAAATGACCGTCGGAAAATTGGTGGTATTTTCCGAAGCCGAAGCGCTGTTGCTGGGCGGGATAAACCTCAACTTGTTTC
This sequence comes from Neomicropteryx cornuta, assembly GCA_020383195.1. NCBI lineage: Eukaryota > Metazoa > Arthropoda > Insecta > Lepidoptera > Micropterigidae > Neomicropteryx > Neomicropteryx cornuta. The sequence continues at coordinate 3,425,202 of JAHKQU010000030.1, forward strand.
GGCTAGTACCTTTGCGCTTTCGGAAAATCCTTTTACGATCGATATGCGTTTTGGGTCTCTGCAATGGGGAGGGGAGGGGGTTATAGGCGGGCGGGGGTGGGCGGTAGGCGACTGTGTAAATTGGAAGTGAAAAATTTTATCGAAAACAGAAATAACACGATCATTTACTACATTTTTATTTAGCTCTCAATTAAAAATCTTATTTAAGGCTTATTTAAGTTTATTTTATCTTATTTAATCTTATTTAAGTAGACTATTATTTTGTCTATAATGGTCACTATTTTTCAGATAAATCGTCATTTTTCAGGCGTTTTGCGAAGCACTTCGTTTTTTTTTGAAAATTTGCCTCAAATGATAAACGGGCCGCGGAAAAGATCGTATATTCTTTATTCTTTATTAAGAAAAATCAACAGTTTTACAAACAATTGATATTAATGATAAGTTTACATTCTTAAAAACTGTTTGTAAAACTAATCAAAGATTTCTACTGTTAATATAAACACTTTGTAATTCATTTTCTAATCAAAAATTATGTCGACCCAACAGTAACTGGCCACTACTAAGAACGGATTGCATTAACAGGGATAAAATATTTAAACTTTCGTATCGGCGAGTCCAACGATATGCCTGGAAGAATTTATTTATTTATTTTATTATTACATATGGTCTCTAACAAAATTACAGATAACAATTTAAACCCAAAAAAAAAATTTGAGTGGGGAGTTGCTACCGGTCTACCAATTAACCGACTACCGACTTACTTTACTATCTACTGCCCTTAACCCCAAATAGGGCCTTCGCAATATATATATATATATATAATATTTTTTCTTGTTAATGATTTTTATGCAACGAATAATTTGACCTACTTATTTGGTTTAAAAAAAAATACCTTATGATGAGAATGACAATAGGTGTTTATGAATTTGACTACGAAACGGCTATAAAAGTAGTCTAGTCTAATTCTTCTATTTCTTTGCAGACAACAAAAGATTTCTTCGGAAGGACAGTGGTCCATTCTCCAGCTACGATGGCGAAAAAAGGTAAATTTGGAAATATTTTTTTTTTATTCTTATTGTTCGTTAAAGTACCTTACTAAACTAACTAAGTTATGTTTAAATATTAAACAATAATGTTATAACCTTGCAAATTGTATTTTATAGCTATTTTAATGACCATTCTTTGATGCAGCCATCTTTCCTTTTAGTGAGAGCTGGCGTAGAAACGTCTTTGCACATTTATCATTTGTCTGTATAAATCGAGGACGTAGTTGATCTCCGTCCCGCACTTGGACGCGAACCTCAACCTCACGCTCGTCCGCTGGAGGTCCCCATCTATTACCATCACTCTTCCGTCGCTATATTGGCCATGTTCCTGGCCATTACGCGGAAAACGCAGCTCCAGCGATGAGCAGGCGTTCTTGAACTTCCTCGCGAGTAGCATCAACCACCTCGCAGGGCAGCTGTTCGTTTCCTGGTCGGATCTGACCCGACTCGAACGCTGTTTGCAGAGAAATTACCACCAACGTCAGTAACACTATGCAATTCATCTCGCTTTGTATGATCTTAATCATCTTCTAAGAGCGTACGTTCTTCATTATCATCAAATGTAACAGCGTCTTCAAATGGGCAATTGTATTTAATACGATCAATAGAATCATTAACAATATCTGCACAATGTTCTGCAGGTCGATACAGTGGCCTACTAACACTGCGTCACTTAACTATTTCCTACTAACAATGTATGCTTTCAAAGTTTTATTTAAGTTAATCTACCGTATTTTTAATTGTACGATTCACGATCCACTTTTCCAATGACTGCTCAAAGTGTTTTTTTTTTATACAGTTTTTATTTCCTCAATCGCGCACGCCTAGTTAGCTGGCTTTTATTTACGGCCTAAACTAGGAGTTAACCCTTCAACGCACGCAATCATCTTTGTGTCTGACTCCCTTTGTTTGTAAAGTAGTGCTGCTCCTAATATTCAACATATTTTCTTTCGGTAATTCGCATGATTTGCACATTGACCACTATTTCCGAGATTTTTTTTTCATGAAACTATTGTGGTTTGAAAAATAAAATTGACTTATTTTATGAAAACCAAACAGTTTTTTTTTGATCATTAATCGTTGACGATTTTTTAAAATTTCAATCGGTTGGTACCTTCATTTTTAAATTAAAAAAAAAATGTTACTTATAATTATTCTAATTAAATTTTGGTGGAGGAAGACAAATCTATTTGCATTCTCTTATATTGATTTAAGACTGCTTCGGTCCTAGAAATAAATATACGGTTAAGTGCAAACAGGTTATAGAGAACGGAATATTTATTTTATTATTTATTTATTGTACATAACCAACTTGACAAAGAAACAGAATTGTAGTAGTAGAAATCACAGCCACAAATGAATATTATATATGCACCGGGAGCGATTATCACTGCTACATTTTGTGCCCTGCCTTCTTTACTAGACTATGTCTGTACTAAGGAAGGCAGTGTTATATTGTGCTACAACTAAGAATGTCAAACCGTCAAACCCATAGAGAAATGTGAAAATGAAAACAAAAATAAAATATATAAATATATATATATATATATATATATACACAATGTTGTCGCATATAATGTTTATGTTTAAGTTTATGATATTACCTAAGAAATATAATAATAATGATGGTCACAAAAATGTTAAAATAAAATGTTTAACAAATCAGCAGATTCTTGTCTTCCTTTATCTATCAGCCATTTGTCATTTTTTTTCGAAAATAGCTTTAGGTTACCTATTTCCTTTATAAACTTCGGAAGATTATTGTGGAGTTTGGGACCTAAGAATTTTAAGGACCGTTGTCCAAAACTGGTAGACATTTTTGGTATCTCTAATAAGTCACCACTATGTGCTCTTGTGTTATGACCATGATCTATTCTTTTCATATTTGCTATGAAATATATCAACTGCGTTGAATTTTTCATTATATGCGCTGAGGACTCTACACATCGTTGCGTTTTGTGCATGGTTATTATTACGCCGGGCGACGTGAAATAACTGGGTGTTTCTGGTACTTCTGTAAGGAACTCTGAAGGGGATGTAAAATCCTGCAAAATCACGGAAGAGAAGAAAAAAAAACCAAACAAATGCATTAAAAAATAATTATTTGTCTCATAAGCAAGCATTTGGTTAGATTAATTACGTGCAGTATAAAAGTTACACGTCCTCTCTTCCACGACTGATTCCCGCCGCCCGTCGCGAGCGCCCCGGGGCGCTCCGGGGCGCCCGGAGCCCTACGGAGACCCGGTGGGGCGCGCAGTTGCCGAAGGCGACGGCATTAAGTAATTGCAATCACGGCTCTATGATTCCGTTCGTGCCGGGCATACGATAACATTCGGACGCGGATCGCGCAAAAGCGACTCGAACACAGAACGTCAGTCGCGATCAGATTTTAAACGAAATAATATAAATCGCCTTATTAGGCCAGTCAAAATAATCATTTTTATTTCATAAAAAGTTCCTACCTCATATTTTAATATTTTGTACTGAGCAATACCCGTACATCGGTTGACTTTTACCTTGTCAATGGTTTTTTTTTAATTATAAACATACAAATAAATATGAAAGATATTTTGATAAATAAACATAACATGCTTAACTTGAACTTATTTCCTTTTATTTAACTGAATTACTGAAAATGTTTTTTTTATATTTAGAAAAGAAATCCGCTTATGGTCTTATCAACAACACTCACTATAAGGTGAAGGGAAGTTCTTAGTACATCGTCTAAAGTCTCTGGATAAGTCGCAATTTAAAATGTTTTAAATGATTTATTGTGTAAAAACAGGGCAAATTAGTTTTTCTAAATTCGTGCAAGTAGATATCTAAGTATAGATATAAACAATGGTATTGTAATGTTTGTTATTAAAGTTAATACTTTTTGTTAGTAGAAACCCATTTTTAGTTTACATATGTTTTTATTGTTCAATCTAATGTATATTTGTTTTCTATGTTATTTATGTAAAGCTTTTAGTTTTTCCAATAAAGATAAATAGAATGAAAAAATAGAAATAAAATATTTTTTTAATAATAAGTATTTTTTTAATTTGAATACTTTGCTGTATGTTAGAACGGGTCTTTTGAAGTGTGCCTCTGCGACACAACAATTGAGTTTGCCACTTGGATCGTAGGATATACGTAAAGGCGATATACGAGAAATTCGCTTAGTTAATGTGTTGTTTTTACGGAAAGCATTATTAAGTTAAGTCGACTTGCCTTATACCTATTGATATAATGGCTCGTCGTCAGCGTACAACTGCCGCCGTACGCCGTAACGGCGTCAAGGCCACGATCTATCGGCGCGGCATCGGAATTCGCGCGCTGACCGAATTGATACCATCTGTAAATAAACTATATTGATCGGATGCAGGCTGATATGATGATTGCCTCTCCCCTTCGCCAACTCCAATGTCGCTAAATCGTTTTCATACCGTCAGCATTCGTGTTTGGGGTTTATTGGCTGAATTCACCCCCGGCGGTAACCCCTTGTTTGCCACCAAACGTGTTCGAGCGCCTAACAAGTTCGCTTTTGCAATTACCAGAGCGCTTCTAGCAATCCGCTTTCGTGACAGATGAACGGATAATGGCCTTTACCCGGTCCAACAATGCCAAATGCACTGAGGTATTCCACCATGATGTTTCCTTATTGTGATGGTTTAAAAAACAAATCCGAGGTACATTTCCGTAAGGGTTGCTCATATCAAAAATCGTTTCAAACAAAAAATATAGGGAAATTTTAGGCCTCCAATTAACGTTTTGAACGGATTGATGATTGTATGATTTTTTGAATATTGACAAACCATTTTCCCCACCCCTAGGATCAATGGTTGGTGCTATCGAAAAAGTTTACTTAGATAAATTTTAGGCCCTTATCTGAGGAATAATAATAAAAATAAATGAATTCTTTAGCTTATATACTAAGAAAGTTATCAAAATTTTACTTTTTCGAAAAAGCCCCCATTTCTTGTCTGTCGCACCATGGTCTGCCCATTAACGAACTTGATTTTGTTCCCTTAAACTTTATGTTGTTTTTTTCTTTTTTTTTTTAAATAATTGTTATGACCTAGGTCATACACAATTATTTTGGGCCCTACTCGACTTGGCCAAATGTACCTGTGCTAGAGTCAGGGGAGATGGTGGTAATGAAGCGTTAAAAATGGCATGACCATCTGCGGATTCGAACCCGAGACCATTGAGTCAGTAGTCCAACGCCTTAACCACGATTTAATGTATCAATATATGTATGTATCAATTTAAAAGTGATTGGTGTAAAGTTATGGCAGTTAGCGTGTCCACAAGAAAGAGATAGTTATATAAACCTATATATAAACTTTTAGTTTATATATTTAACTACAACTTTTGGAAAGAATGTGAATGCATTAATCTATACCTCAAAATGATTACCCCCTATGCCGTCGCCACGAGTTGCTACCGTAAGCATTTTGCACACCTGCGAAATTGCCAGATATACAGTACTTGAGGTCAAAGGTAACTAGACATAATTAGTTTTCAAATTCCTTATTGAAAGTCACGAGCATTTGCTTCGTGTGGGAAAATGCTAAGTTGCATTTCACACGTTGTGACGTCAAATCAGACCGTTCTGAGACGAGTTACAGACCCGAAATAGACACATCCCTAGGTAGTCAAACTAACATACAAGTCTTAACTTTGTATCGAGTCGAAGCTATTACCAGTCATTTATTGGTTAGATAACAGCGTGAAACTCAATAAACTACTTAGTGACTATCTCTATCCTTACCTTATGCCAGCGAGATATAAAGAAGGGAAGATAATATAAAAAATAAAACGCAGATTATATTAAATAGTAACAATATAAATTATATATTATGTAATTCATACACTACAAATATGGATATTATATGGTTTCGTGGTTTCGTGGTTTCGTGGTTTCGTACATACCTATATTTATTGTTCTTCATTGCGTGGGTGGTTGTCTAAATATAAAATATAACCTAAATATTATATAGATCATCTAGTTACGAATTACACATACATAGAAAATGTAAAAGAGACAGTTTAATTAAGTCAACGCTGTCGTGGGCGAAATGAAAAATAATATGTTTGTCTCGCTTTGCCGTTTGCAATCATCGAGCATCGCTCTCTTTTGCGCTCGGACTGTCGAAAAAGCAATACTGGCGGGTGGTATTGCATTTCGATCGCACATTTTCAGTGTGAATAACTGTGTATGAATTTTATGCCTAATTAAAAAATATTTTTACTTTACAATTTTTCCTTCAGATCGTGTCGTAAACGAGCACGCTTTATTATAAATTAGATGGAATTTTCAGCCTGTAAAGCAGACAGCAATCCGTACCTATTTCTCGTGCCTATAGACACGAAGACAGATTAAACTTTAATCTAAATAACGGGAGTTCGAATTGAATCCCCATCTCGTCTCGTTTGCAGATCGTATCAATTGCGATGAAGGCCGACGGCGCGGAAAATTAATATTGTGTTTAAGTTGCGTCTTTGTAAGATCATTTTGGCTCGAACACACTTCCTGAGAGGCTGGGTTCTCAAGTACCACTCTCTTTTCGATAGGTCGAATGCTCCGCACTATCACTTCAGGCGTTATTAGATAATGTCCCAAAACCGTCTCCGAAGACCTAACTTTGACCGCGTTAGCAACATTCTTATTTTCCGAGGAATGAAGCATTCATTCATGCATTCCGGCCTTTTTGTAGGTACTAATAAAATATGTGTATTATAAATATAATGCACTTGTGCCAACTGACACGACATACCAGTTACAAATCCAGTGCGAAATCGCTTTATATTTCCGTAGAAATTTAATTAGCAGCTGGTCAAAATGCAGCCGACTTTTTCTCGCATTTTATGTATTCATAGATAGCAGTCTACATACCGTTTGAAGTCAGGAGGGACAAACGGTGAGATACTCGAGAAATTCCTTGCCCACGATAAGTTTTCTTGCCCGAAATAGGTACCTGGCAACTTCAATCTTAGTCATGCGCTCTCTTCATCAAACCTTCTTCTTCATCACTATTATTCTTATTATTAATTAACCGTCAAACGGACAAAAATTCACAATTCACCAGATACAGTTCATTCGTTTTAATTTTAATCATCACATATAAAAATCGTGCGGTTGGACCTGATCTTCACTCTTGGTTAAGGCAAGGAGTCAACTTTTGGGGTTGGTAAAGTGGATTTTTAACCAACGATATGTTGTTTTGTTCTCAGCTGCATCCAAGAAGGCGGACATCGTTTCTGGATCGACCGTCTTCTACCACTACCAGGAGGGCTTCAACAACGCCGTCCGCCGCGACGTCAAGATGCACGACCTGCTGTGATGGAAAATCCTGGAGCATATCCTCGTGACGAGCACATCGGTTCGCATGCTTTAATGTACCTAATAAATTTATACATATGATATTGGTTTGATTTATTTAAAACCCCACAGTAGCCTGAAGTATCGTTTATGTATTATACCTACCATGCCAACCATCTGAGCAGATCACCATGTACTGGTATGTCAATCATCGGGTTTTTTTTAATCGACTTTGTCAAAAGCTTTTCTGAAGTCGGAATAGGTAGCATCTACTTGACATTTTCGATACATAAAGGAAATAATATAGTCAATACATATGATAGTTATTAAACCCCTATTTATATTTGATATTAAGGTTGATTCATTTAAAAGTTTCGAATCTATCCCGCTTTATAAAACCATTGTACCATTAATTGCAACGGAAAAAGTAGTCTTTTTTAAATATTAAAAATATAAGTAAATAATTTAAAATTATTATTTCTAAGTGGGTAATCATGTTAAGGTACACTAAGAAAAAGGTACTAACATTATAAAATGTGTACTGGTGAAGTTCTTGGAGGGGGAGGGGGGTTATTACAAATTTTACCCCCCCTGAGATCTGCACCTGTCCATGTGTTAGCGGTTTGACTGCGATTTAGCGAAGTGATCACCGCAGACCGTTTTCATTTTCATAATAATTTCACTCCATTTCAAATAATTTATAAAACTTCACCCAGAATATAATGAATTTCGTTTGGAGAGCGCGGAATAGGCAAGTACTGTGCGATGATTTATAACGGCGAGCGGCGCCCGAGTTGCTAAGTAATTGCACACAAGTTGAAAAAGTTATATAATTCACCCGAATGAAGCATTCTATCCCATTACGGCCGAAACATATATTCCCGGATGTTGGCGAACGCTGCAAAACGCCCTCGTGTCCACAACACTGTGGTCTCTTTTGACCGAAATGGTCGAAAACAAGAAACTCTCATGGTGAGACCTCACTTTCAGCTCAGGCAGGTCATACAAGCTCGCAATTTAGCGTACCGGCCCATTCGTGGCTGCCAGATCACAACTTGACTTCTGAAGGTCATATTCAAAGAAGTGCTTTGTCACCTCTCGCTCCCTCCCCTCAAATTTCAAGAGAAAATATAGCATTCAGTCAGATGCAACACAAATTAAAAATATTGCTGATGCTGTTGCCTCGTTGAGCCAGCGATTCCCTCCATGCCCTACCACTGTGCAGACTTACATCGCGCATCGCGACACTTCAAAATGTTACGCGGCTGAGAATAGAGGAGGAAGCATCCTTGAGAACAGGATCAGTTTAGCCTCTGGACCTCTCACCTCCGAGGCCACTTCTATCCTTACTCGGAAATCTAATGCCTGAGCCGATGGAGGAAGCTCTAATGCCTGAAACCTGTTAAAGAGACTTTTACGTTCGCTGATGCCCTCGTCTTGATCCAGGAGCTAATTCAGATCGCCTCGGCGGACCCTGAAAAATTACGGGAAGCGGCCGCAAATATTATATAATATTCATTAATACACATAGGAAATCTCCCTTCAATCTTGAAGGACTCTGGTGGGGGGGTGTCTATAAAGGATCCCCTCATCTGATGCCTCGGGTAAGTTCTAAAACGGTCCGGACAATAAATGTCCACATAGTGGACATAAGCTATCAGCATCATCATTGAGGTTAGTCGATAATGAGCCGTCGAGTTGGTAGACGATTTATTGGTGCACTAGTTACATAAATACTCTGATATGCATTGTGAGATAACTGATTCTATTATGTAAGGTCAACTGGCGAGGTACTGGGCCAAACTCATTAATCTTTTTAATCTGTGCCAAATCGACGGAAATTTTATTTTTCAAAATGTACCAAAACTCCAATCCTCGAATATTGGTAACCATAAAAGTTTCAAAGATTGGCTTGTTATCAACTCGCTAACTTTGAATGCTCATCTTGCTTTGCTTAGTAATCTTCTTATGTATGACTGATTTTTAATGAGTTTAATGAGTAGAGAAAGCCTCATTTATTAAATACTTAAAGTTTGTTTAGACCAACATCTAAAATGTCACTAAGATAAATATACTAAGTTAAAATATACTAAGATGAGTTGGCTATGACAATCAGTTCACTGGGCACTATTCATATATTTATGACGCTCTATTCCCCCTATAAGTGCGCCGTGCTTAGAGGGCGCTTGCAATGCTTTGCGCCAACCGCGGCTTTGGAATTTTCAACGAGATTTGCACATTAATAACGCGCGGGTGGCATTTTCATTATTGTTAATACGAAAGTTGGGAAAAGTTCGGCGAGGAAATTTGCAGCGCGCGAAACAGACGCTGAAATGCTATTTCGGCATTAGGTGCGAGGCGGCGGCCGGCAATCGCCAGTCGAGCAGCTCACCATTGCAATGTCGCCGGTTGACGAAACAATTTGGCATTAATAAACGATATAATAATATGATGCTAATTCGGTTTGTAACCATGTGATTATACAGAGTGTATTTATATTCACGGATGTTTACGCTAGGCTAGGACCGTGAGTAGATAATGTGAATTCAGGCTGAAGAACAGGTTAATTGAGGATGAGATTCACATACGATATTTAAAGTCCGTATTAACTAAACGGTACGCGATGTTTCCTTCGTGGTTGGCGATGAACCGCCAAAGTAGCACGCGTGATGAATCACATCGGATTCCCGCATGCGGTGGTCTGCTCGTTACTAGTGCGATGATGATCCCTAGTTCCATAGAGGTGCCTGGGGCTGCCTCGTGTCACTGCTCATGACGCAAGAGGTAGATACTGCATTACAACCGGTTGGAGTCGTGTGCAAAAGACCGATCTCGGGTGATGTTAGGTGCGTGCGAGCGATGAATTCCTAGCACGACACGCGCGGAGTGTACTGGATTAAGTAGGTTGCGACGAGGGTTTCCTCCTAACTTATTAGAATAAGATATACATTCAGGAACGAGGTTTGGATTAAAAAGATGGGTTGAGGAATTACATAATTACCAGAATACGAAATATAGCCATAATAGCGAACCATAAACCCGAACCATAGTCGCGCTTTGATCTTCGAAAAGACACGCTAAAAAAATGGGTGAACAGTATGTGACGTTCCGGATGCGGAACATTAGGGCAAATGAAATACTACAGTATATTTAAGTATATATGACCAATTATATAACCAGTCATTTATTGTTGCCTTTGAATTAATTAGTTTCCGAGAAAATATTGTTTATTCAAGCGACTCATGTTCGCTTTCTCAATCCATCGATAGCTCTTCGCTTTGCCCAAATGGCGTCTGCGTTGTGCCTGCGTCGCAGCGTCGCGTGCACTTGCGTTCGCGAGCCACGATTGGGCGGCGTCTCCACCCCCGCCCGCCCTACGCGCCGTGGGTGGGGCTAATCCAATTTGCCCCAATCATTTTTTATTCACCTCCTCGCGTCGGGGCGGCTCTTTGGCGCCCAGGGCGTTCAGAGGACGCCCTCGTCACAGGTCACAACTGGATCTCAGCCATATTCTCTGCTTCGGATGAACGACCTCCAAACGTATGTACCTCGTCATTTACACACAGTAGGTAGAAGAATAGGACATATATTCTAGATTGAATTTAATTTAAAATAAACTCATGAACGTTTTATTTTTTATACTCAAGATTAATACAAAAACAATCGCAGCTCATTAAAAAATTAATCAGTTTAAAAATATAACATGTCAACAATTTATTGAACATAGATTTAAATTATGTATGCATGGTGTATTTATATTCACTGATGTCCTTTTAGGGGATACAGGTATATAGATCAATAATCAAACATTAATGAGCAAAAAATATTGGAAAAATATTTCCCAATTACGAGAATAATGAATTCAAAATTTCAAAGAAATTGTTTTAATGTTTGAGAAGGCGGTTGAACGCATGGCGGGAGATCGGGGGATGACTCGCGCCCTATTTTAGTATGATTTTTATTTCCAATTTTTTTTTTCAGACCGTTTTAGTTGTCGATATAGATCAACTTCCTGAAAGGTCAAAGTTAATAGAAATATACACGTATTACATAAGTACGTAAATATAAGCTTATTATAAAATAACCATACTATTAAATTTATACCTATCCATATAAAAAGCAATTTCATATATTTCTACCATAAATTTACAATGTTACGGTTTTTTTAATATTTCGAATGAAATCGCAGATGGCGACGCATTTCGGCGGGTAGTCGCAGGTGCCGCGTTCCGACTGCGCTAACGCAATCCGAAACGGGGTATAAATTTAAAAGTTTCCCCGCAAATTATCCCCCTCCCCCACTGCGCCTACCCCCCCCCTCCCCCTCCCCCCGGAGAGATTAATAGCGCGGATTCGCGCTTTGGCCCGACTAAGTAATTTGTTATTTTGTGTGGCTGCGGTGTTTCGCGCTCTACAACAAAATGGCTTTGTTCAACTTTGCGATTTTCATGATTTAGGCTTTTCGACTAACAAATTACTATACCGTAATTATCACTTCATACTTCATTCTGGAGGTTTGGCGGTCCGGTAGAATGTTTTTAAGGGGTGACCATTATGAAACCTATTTGTCCAAATATACCCTCATCCAATGTTTTCGAGATATTAGCGTTTATTTCTTGTTTTGTAACTGTCCTTAAAATATTTTTTTTCTAAACCGTAATGCGTATTTTTTTATGCGTTTCAAAAAAAAAAAAAATACAAAAACCTAAAAAAGTTCAAATACATTTGGTTTTTTTTCCGTTTCGCGCCCTTTCGATAAGTGTATCCCAACAAAAAAAAGGTAATTAGTATAAAGGATCAAAATACTACTATTAAATTATGTTGAAATTAAACAGGTTTGTAACCTACTAATTATTGAACAGAAATAAAACAATGTTTAATTTACTTAAACATTTATCAAATACATTTTAATGCATTTTCGAAATGTGATACATACACGATTTCCAGTGCAGGCACTATTTAATATTTAAACAGATAATTTATTCCGGTAAACTATACGTCACCGTAATGCACCAGAAAATTACTCCTGATCCTAGTTTCACCGGTTCTATAAAGAGATCATACTACTAAACTGTCTTTGGGAACGTTCGAGCTCGGCTGTGCCGGGATTGGCTACTTATCGCCAGGACTATTCCGAGATTTTATTATATGGAATACTCACTCGTCTGTCTAAGATGATTGCAATGCAATGTCTTTGGTAAATATTTTCGATATTTATTTATCGTATGGCAAAAATGTACAAAAAATGTCAGAAGTTAGAAATAAACATTAAAGTATTAAACATAATAATCTATAGGACTATATGTTTATGTCCAGAGAGTATATCCAGTCGATAGTGGGCAATCACTGATGATATGTTGGATGGGTTGGTTATCGTGTCCGCAATCGCATTTGGGGCTTTCTGACATTTTCCATTTAAAAAGCATGTCCTTACTTTTTTCGTGGCCTGTTTTTAGGCGGTTCAAAGCGCACCAAGATTTTCTGGGAAGGTTAAAACCTGGAACGCATTGAGTTGGGTCTTGGATGTACCCATACTTGTCAGGATTTCTATTAAACCATTCACTTTTCCATGCGTCGGCCATGTTAAAATTGCCTAATGTGAGTTGTTGTCCACTCTTCCAGGATGGTTTGCGTGAGATAAGACGCTGTGGTCTTGTATTTTTTATGTCATAGTGTACCCAGGTTAGGGTTGTCTTGGACTTTTCCCCATGTTTTAAATAGAGCTTGTACACGACGTATTTTTTGTGGAGCGATGTTACTGAGGGTGGGTAACCATTCTGATGGAGTAGATTTGACGGTCCCTGTGATGATTTGCATTGCTTTTTCGATATACTAGTGGACTGTGAATTTAGCTTATAGGTTTGTATTATACCTAACCAGAAAGGAATTAGGTTACACGGAATACACCAAACTACAAATAGATTCACCAACCTTTAGTTGCCAGGCGCACTGATGAGTTCGGATGCTGCAACCGGCGTTGGTGGGTTTCGCAGGTGACACTTCGGTATATGGGCCGACAAGTATTTGTAGCGCCGCGAAGGGTTCATACAACCGCACCGTTCAATTGTTGAAACGTCTCTGTTGGTTTGGTGCGTAAGAGCGAGACGGGGGAATATTTGTGGGTAGGAAAGAGACAGTTAAATCCTTACCACGACAAGTGAACCATAAATAATGTCTTGAATGTATTTTATAAATGGCTCAAACGGACGATAAAACAAATAATCCAAATATTTATAAATCTGGAAAAGCATTCCTAGTGTACTGGATAAGGCTACCTGATTATTTTTTTTTTTTTAATTTGTGTGACTTTGGCAATGAAAAGAAAGTTTTAAAGAAGATATTTGTCTCAACGAACAATTATGTACACAAATTCTCTATCTACTCAATGAAATGTATTTCCAATCAATAATTATTCTCAGTCCGTTTCGGTTTAAAAAATACAAAAGGAACCGATAAAAATAATCAAATTTACACCAATAATATGTTTAGATAAGTTAATAATTATATATTTATTACGAACAACATTGTGTGTATTCATTTTATTCCTTAAAATTAAAGATATATTTCATCGGTAAAACATTTTTACACACATAGTTAAAAAAAACTAATTTTATGGAAATTAATGACATCCTCACAAATAAAGTCTACCTTAGTACGAACATGGCTCAGTTAAAATTGCGTTTGTATTTTTATATATGCACTAGCTGACCCGGCCACGCGTTGCTGTGGCTAAAGTTTTTGTTATATTACATTATAGTAAACAATCTAAGAGGAACAATAAGAGAACATCAGTCACGGAGTCCACTATGCTTTTTCACACAGATGGTATTTGTAAAAAAATATGCTGATCTCCTTATTTGACTTTCTACTACTATAACCCTTTAGTACAATGAAATTATTTACGAACTAAGACGAAAATGTTGATGTTGGTATACAAATTCACTGGATTGAGATTTGAAGGGGAAGTACGTTGAACACAATTAATTAAAATGTTCTTACACTTGATACTAAGCAGAAATCAATAGGTAAAAAATAAAAATTTATCAGATTTATTATTTCCATTTAATTTTATAACAAATATAAGTATATTACAGTATAATACAGTAAATAACATGTGACGCTTAAACTCATGAATGAGGTAGGCAAGGCAGACAGTCTTAAACTTTTAAACATTAATATCTTTTTTTTTGAATTATAAATACTTTCAATTTCAATTTAATTTAACACCAATCGGTGCACAATGTTTTTGGTTAACCTGTCTTTAGCTAACACAAATAGATTCGACGGTTTCCCAACACGTGAACACGCAACATATAGTTGCCCATGAGAAAAACATGGATTTTCCAAATCTAAACCACAAATGGACATTGTTTGACCTTGAGATTTATTTATAGACATGGCGAAAGCTAAACGAATTGGAAACTGTAGCCTTTTGAAGGGTATGGTAGAATCTGATGGTATCATCGGAATACGTGGCAGCAGGACCACTTTTCCTTTAAACTTCCCAGCCAAAATGGTTGCTTCAAGAATGTTTCCGGTGATCTTTTTGATGACCAAACGCGTACCGTTACATAATTGAGGTGGATTCAAATTACGGAGGAGAATAATAGGGGAACCAATCTTTAATCGAAGATTATGTGGTGGCATTCCAGGGATATCTAATGAATTTAAAAATTCAATCGGAAAATTTACACTTTCATTTTCATCAACAACAGTATCGATTGATTTAAAAGACATCAGATCGCCTGGTAACAACTGTTGTATCTGGAAGTTAATTTCGTCAACATCAACGTTTTTGGCTGCCAAAATCGCCCGTTGACTGAGCCATTCATGATTCAAATAATTATTCTGTATATCCGGGAAAATACTCTGAATCAATTCAGTTTTATCCTGAACAACAGTGCAAAAATTGTCTGGTAGTTTAATGCATTGCGTATTTGGTTGCAGTTCTATTTTACCGTTCCCAATATCTAGTAGTTGTTCGGAAAATATTAGTGCTGATGGATCATTTTGCAATTGTACTCGCATATTTATGGTCAATCGAAGTGTTTCAACACTTCGCCATAAGAATGATTGTTTCAAACATGCATTAATCTCATCCGCGAAAGTAGAGCGAGGTATAACCGGTAAGGTCTGCCGGAAGTCACCAGACAAAAGTAAGATAGCACCACCGAAAAGTTTATTATTGCTGTTTAAATCTTGCATAGTTCTGTTTAATGCTTCAAGTGAATATTTGTGTGCCATTGTGCACTCATCCCAAATTATTATAGAACATGTATACCAACATCAACATTTTCGTCTTTGTTCGTAAATAATTTCATTGTACTAAAGGGTTATAGTAGTAGAAAGTCAAATAAGGAGATCACCATATTTTTTTACAAATAACATCTTGCTCGAGATAAAAAATTATGATGGAAAATCAGTGACTACTCGTATAAGTTAGATTTTGAGATTTGAACAGCTAAGGTAAATGTCTAGTAGTTGATGCTTTGAGGTTAATCATAAAGAATTAAGAATATAAATAGCAGCGCCATCTATTGATTACTTACTCAACCCAGTCGAAAGGTATCGACATCTGTTAGAATCATTTGGAGTTAACAGATAATTGTGACTGTCAAATAATATCAGACAAATAATTAGCAATAAATTAAAATTGCGACTATAATTTGAGATTTAAACTATCCTATCTCTCAAGTTGGATCGAACTGCACATGGTGTGCAAATTTTATTATAATCGGTTAAGTGGTTTAGGAGTCCATTGAGGACAAACATTGTGACACGAGATTTATATATATTATAAGATAGATAATAAATTTGTTTTCGATAAATTTTGTTGTAAACAAAATATTTTATGCCTGTATTAAATCTAACGAGTGTATTATAATAATATATTGAAATAGTGGCTGCGGGTAAGTTTACTTCTTATTAAAATTACTGACCTTTGTAGATCAAACGCAGGTCTTGAAGAGATGCTCTGCGCGGTTAGCTAACACCATTAACAAATAAATATTCATTCATTCAATAACATTCAGAGTAATTGGTCTTACTTCAACACAACGTGCCTTTAACTGAAATTACAGCCAATGGTTTAATACTAAGTACATACTATGTAAGTACATACTAAGTACATACTATGTAAGTACATACTAAGTACATATGATGACAATTTTTTTACAAACAGTAATTTTTTTTTAATCACTCGAAGACCAGGATACGTAACAATATTGCGATGGTGATTAATAAATTGTTCGATTAAATAACTCAAATTTATTTACCTAACCACAATGGGTTTACGAATAAAAGTTACTTAGGAATAGTGGTCAACTATTCGGTTTTCGGCCGAATTTATTTATTTAATCAAGAAAAAACAACGGGTAGGTACAAGAGGTGAAAAAAAATCCCACGGAAACTATGATCTAGGTTAGGTTACAAATCGTTACAAATTTTTCAAATGTTGAGCGATTTATTTCATATCTAATGCTAATGAAAAATTATGTAAATTTTCTAATGATCATGTCAAATATTCGATGCAACACTACTGTCGACAGTATGGTCAAACTGATCGATACACTCCAGTGTCATCTCGACCGTTGTAACTGGCCGTTATACCTGACCTTATATAACTTATATTATAATATAACTTATATTAACGACGAAGCTTTTGTTTGACGAAGCGTTAAATGGGAGGCCCTTAGATTACATTTACAGCCGAATCTTCGATCATGCGCTTATTGGCTTGATATCATTACAGGCGATATATTGGCTCATTTCCCTGGGGCGGCCTCCGTGCATTTCATACAATCACTACATTAGCATATAAAAGTGGTCCCGCCTTTGATGTGTCGCGCCGCGGGGCGGGCGCGGCGGCGTGGGCGGGCGGGAGGCGATAAATTTTTGATGCCGGCGCCCCGACGCCTGCGACGCCCGCCTTTCAGAGGACTCCGGGCGCTGCACTCGCAGCATCGGAAACAACCCAGCGATAAATACTTTACATCTCGATTTGCTCACCGTCACGGTTTCGAAATGTAATTAATTCCGTACGTTTAATAATCTTGTCGCTACACGAGGACTCCATCAAAATTCAGGGTATAAGCATTTTTTAATGCCGTTATAATAGATACATATTAAGAACGTTAATACGAGTGGACATATAACATAAAAAATAAAAATAGTACCGACGTGTTTATATTTTTCGCTTAAACCAATTCGACATGAAAAACATTTGAAGATTTTTTTTTGCTACCTTATAATTAGTAACTTTATTTATTAATTTAGGTTCACAATCATTTTGGCAATATGTTATAGTAATTAAGAATAATGAAACAGTAAATTCGTACATCGCTTGATCGACACTACTATATTCTGTTTTCTGCCCTCTTAACTATACTATCGTCTGTAATAAAGAAGGCAGTGTTCCGACCTTTTTGAGTTTTTAATGTTGCCTGATACACAGGTTACTCTTTTCGTTTTGAAAAAAGAAAAAAAAATAAATTAAGTGATTATATTATAACTATGGATGGTATTTTATTTTTAAATTAGCAAGTAGAATAAAAAATACCCATAAAATCTGTTCAATTTTAAAGTATATTATGTAAGATATACTTAAATATATAAAGATAATACACTATATACTAAATATATTTACTATACTATTACTATATATATTTATATTATATTAAATTACTTGTAATAGCAAGAAGCTTTTCTAAAGGAATTGCCCTATTAAATTAACGTGTGTAATATACTCGTAAGTCTTAAATTTTCACAACCATACAGTAGAAGCCAGTTTGGGGCCAATATATCTCCGAGACCTCTGCTCTGCCCAATATATATTCGCTTTAGGAATATATAACAAGTCATTCTTTAACACGTTGACTGCCAACTACGAGATAACTCGTCATGTGTTTATCAGTGCTAATATCGATAGATGACTTCTGGGAAAAGAACAAAAAATCAACGCTGGCTTGCATGGACAGAAAATTTATTAGTTTTTATAGAGTTTTTTATAATATAATGTGATTAAATCATATTATCATTTTAGGTTAGATTTCTGAAAATTGCCGTGGCAGTCAACGTGTTAATGCCCTCGTATTGTGGATGCGCTCAATTTTTTCCTGATTTTGAATATTTTTGTGGGTAGCTGTTATGATATTCTTGGCATACAATTGTTTAACGTCTAGTACATTAAAATCGACCTATAATCGGTCAGATGAGTATTTATAGGGCACTTAACTTAATGAAACCGCGACTCTGCACGCGAATGTGTGCCGTGAACAATGCATCATTCTCATTCGTTTTTATTTATAGTTGTTTTTGAAAACTAACAGTACAATACATTATAATATTTATATTTTCTGTTCTGCACAAATAACTAGGTGTGAGTTGAAGGCTTTCATAAAATACAGCGCTGTATCTAAACTAGCTTTTGCATTACACTCAAACGATGTGAGCGTTGTGGTATTAATTTTCTATAAACCATTCTGGCTATATATTGTTTAAAAAATTACAAACTCTACGGCACGGGGTATGCCGTAATAATGTTAAAAATCATCTAAACGGTATTTAGATGATTTTTATCTTTTTTTATCTTCTGGCTCAGCAAACGTTATCTTGGCTATAAATAGTCTTCGTGACGGCAGATCTAAAAAGAAATTCCATCGTCTGCTAGGACTGCGTTTTCTGATGATTTTTTCTTGAACTATCTGATGCATATTGAGGTCTCTGCATGCTCATGACGTGACCGAAAAGGACAACTTTCTTATTTTATTGATTCCTTCCTCGTTCATTTTGAAGTTTATTTTAACAGCCGCCATTTTAGTAAAAAAAAAATACTTTAAAGTATATTCTCATAAACAAAATAAGGTAAATTTTATGAAGATTATAAAAAAAAGGTTTTCGACATATTCTTCAGTTTCTTAAAAAAAACTAGGCAATTAATGAGCCTCTTCATCTCTATGCCATCCTCAGGCCGACAACAGATACCTAAATAATTCCCATACAATCTTCCATCCTCATTTCACCCTCTTAGGGGTTGAGTTTTTTTTTAAATAGCCTATTTAGACTTAAAGATATCTACCATTCAAAATCGGTTAAGCGGCTAAGCCATTTATAATATTTAAAGTAAAAGTATAAATGGATTAATAAAACGCAATATCACGTCGAAACTTCATGTATTTGAGGCTAATATACAGTGTTAAATACAAATTAACATAAATAAAGTATAGTTTATTTTAAAGTCTACGGTTAGAGCTAAAAGTATCACATATATATTTACAATCTTCAAACGATTTTTGCCGACGGTAACACTAGTCGACAGTACATGTTTTTTTAGGCAACAACACATCTTTAAATAGATTTGTGATTGCTGATGAACAATTTCTTGGTAGCATTTATTTATCAATTATTTTGAAAATGAATTTGAATTTCATGTTATTAAATATGTACTTTTAAAGAAAATACACTAAAACTCCAATTATTGAAAAATAAAAATAGCAAAATATTATGTTGAACAAGTGCTAATTTGACCAAACCATCCCACTAATTGAATGATTTCTGACGATTTATAAAAATTCATCCTATTATAATTTTGCCCAAACTGTAAAACTGTATTTTTTAACGTGAGCATTTTTATACAAAATGAGCAGTGTTCACGAATATAAAACTAATACGGTTGAATTTATCAAACTTTAAAAAAAAGGGCATATGAAATGTAAAACTGACCCGCATAATAAATGTGAAAACTCCATTTTCAGCTTTTTACAACTTTTTTTTTATTTTGTGTATTACGCATTCGATGTATCAAACTGAAGCTTGTTAATAACAACGAATTAATATTAAAACAAATGGCTTATTTAATCTGCAGCCTTCAGGCATTTCACTGAAACTTACGATGTGGTCAACGGAACATAAACCTTAATAAAAGTGGAGCTTTGCGCAATATCTACCTAATTTAAATTTAAATTGCTTAGCACACATAAACATAAACTTTATATGTTTGTTTTAATAAAAATGTCTGGACGCTTTGATAGTGGGCATTAATTGGGTGTTTTGTATTTTTAAGTTTTATTTTTTAACACTAGTTTTGGATAGGCATAATATTTTTAATACTGATTGATTACTTTGAATTCTATTTTAATGTAGGAATACCTACGTCTAATAAATAGTCGTCTATATTTATTTACATGCTGAATATTTAAATATTATTTTTAAAACATACAAGACCCACTAGTATTTAGATACAACATTTCCATATTGTTTTATAGAATAAGTATTATATACAAAATTCATATTTAAAGGGTTTTTTTTTCACTATTTTATTTACACAAATACATTGATAGTTATCTAAACACGTTTGAACACAGTGTCGTCATAATTAAAATATATTCAAATAAATAATTATAACATAATATCATCTTTGTTCTATAAGTTTTTTACGCATTAAACGACGGTATATATTTTTTTATTCAATGTTAAAACCATACCAGTTAGCTAGCAATAATACCGCCATTAAAAAAAATCTCAAATTGAACGCGATTTTTAGCGATTCTTGGTTAGAAAACAAGTTGGCATTGGGTAACTTTGAGTTTCGATGACAAAATAATTTAATCTATACCTTAAATTAAATGTTTTAAGGTGACAACGCGACAGAATCATAGACAAACAACATTAATATTACGGCCATCTTTTGCTTTATTATTTTAATAAGTAAATTCAATGGCAATATTTTAGGGGGATTGATAATTAGTAGGACTGTTGTAAATTATTAATTTTATGAAGATTTTAAAATTAATATTATCATAATTTAATCTCCCCTGACTCTAGCACAGGCATATTTGGCCTAGTTGAGTAGGGCTCAAAATAATTGTGTATGGCCTAGGCCATAGCAATTCGAAATGCCTTGAAACTAAAGACATTTAAGTAAAATAGTTCCTTATATGTCCCTGTTTTAATACTAAAAAAGTAAATTTTAGTCGTCGAAAGGTCAAAATAGGGCGTTTAAATGTACGGTCGAGGGCAAATGAAGCTTTACCTTGAAAGGGGATTCGAGAGCGTAAATATTAACCTCATCTACACAGAGATGCGAAAGCAGTGGTTCTCATAGATACAGTACATAAACACCTCTCTTTTTTTTTACGCGTTTCAGTTCAACTTAAAATGCTCGGGGTAAAGCTCC
Organism: Neomicropteryx cornuta; assembly: GCA_020383195.1. NCBI lineage: Eukaryota > Metazoa > Arthropoda > Insecta > Lepidoptera > Micropterigidae > Neomicropteryx > Neomicropteryx cornuta. The sequence goes on from JAHKQU010000030.1 coordinate 3,446,728, forward strand.
GAATGCCTTTATCCGTAATGCGGGAAAAATATATCCTTATTTTGAGGTGAAATTGTATCCCCTTCAAATTCTTAAACGGTTTTGTTGGAGGTATTATAAGCTAAATTATAATTTGCTATAACATTTTTGCATGTTGCATGATTTAAAAGACTTACTTAAAGATAGGTTTTACAGCATTTCCCAACAATTGAATCAAACAGTGAAAGTGTAAAAGTAAAAACAAGCGACTGTTACAAGATATTACAAACACTAAATACTACATAGGTAATAATCAAAAATTTAAGTGCAACATGTTTTAACATGCTTGCTTGCAGTTAGATTCAATCTATGCAGTTTATTATGATTTATAATATATACATTATATCTATAGCAAATTGAAATGTAGCTTATAATACACTCAAAGAATTAACTAATCATAAATATTTTTTAAAATGGTACTTATAACAGAAACCATTTTTTTATAAAAAATAAAAAAAATAAATTGAAATTCAGTTTACATTATCCTTTTCTGGAAAATAAAATGCCTTTTTTTTCATTATTACTAACAAATTACAATATTTAGGAAAATATTAGGTAAAATAAGGTAGGTATTCATTAGTCGTAGGTGAGGTAAAATTAATGCATAATAACTCACAGCCTAAGCTTAAAAACACATGCCGGCTTCCAGCACAAATTAACGCATCGTTTATATTTAATTAATTATATTTATTTTTGTGAATTGCTTCATAGCGCCATAAACTAAAGTATTCTTTAGTATACTTTAGTTTACCACAAAATACCATAAAATAAAATACTTATTAATTAGGTTTTTCGTGTTATATGAATATGTAAATCAATATTGTCTAATTTTTATTGTAGGTACATATATATGTTTAGCAAAAAATAACCAAACTGCACCATAGTATGCAAAAATCCCCAATATGATATATTTATAATTTATGACATTTGATTTGGGTTGTACCTAATACAAAATTTTTAATCTTTTTAAAAAGTAAAATCTTAATGACTTGTCAATGTTATTAAATTGTTAGCATAGTTGCATGAGAAGGATGCACGCAAATTGCATAGGAAATGAGTTTAAAATACGAGTCTGAACTCAAATCTGATTAGTACTATATTTTCAGACTATTTAAACAAACTATTTCTACATATCTTACGTTCTAAAACCTAAACATTTCAATCTACATCCTTGGATCCCAACGGCGATATCCTATCATTATGATGCTGCGGCGAAATCGGTGCTCCCAGCCCGAAACTAAACCCCAGACCTTCCATACTCTTCCGCTGCTGCTGCAGCGCATGGAAACCCAAGCTCAGAGGCGGAAGGCCGAGTCCCAGCGGCAGGCCCAACGCCGCCTGGTGCTGGAAGTTGGCCAGGCTCTGCAGCAACGCCGCGGAGTGCTCCTGCGCCTTGCGGCGCAGTTCCGCGACGCTGGTGCTCCTGTGGTCTCCGTGGGCCGGGGGCGCCTGCAGCGCGCCAAGGCCGTGGATGCCCACGCCGTCTGAAGACAGCGACGGCAGGAGGGACCCGCCGAGGGAGGACATCGGTTTCATTGGACAGCACGAACACAGGCCCGGGAAACCTGAAACAATTTGACCATTTAGTACACAATATAAACCAAAAACGGCGGATATATTAATAATTATAATTTAATGAGTTTTAATTTTACAAAAATATGTAATTATCGCAAAGATTGCCTAAGAAGACAGCGTCCTTACTATAAATTGAATACAGAATAAAAACTAATTAGTCTGTGGTAACCTTTTATTAGTATTACAACATACATTTCATAAATTCTATACCACTTTAAAATGGATTTTTTTTTAAATTTATTTATAATTAGTTGATAGGTATATATTTTTATGTATTTTGCTAGTTATCAGCAAAATCAACAAGCTACAATCATCTGTTTTGACTTTTTATAAAATATTACTGAAATTAGACGAGACTTATGGTTATCCTCAGTAACGACTGTTTTGTGTCATGTAACCTTACCTTAAAAGCAACTATGTACATTATTTGGGGGTAGTTTCGCACGAGCCGAACGAAGTCAAAGCAAACCGCGCACGACCAGTCGTTTCGATACGATTGCACGAGCTGGTGTGCACGGTCCGAGTTCCGCCTCGTTGGAATACTAGACGCCGATCGTCGCCACGTCGTGAATTGTGTCGTCTTGAGATCACTCCGCAACTGGGTAACCAGCCCTCGCCCTGGTGAAGTAATCGCCCGGTTGCAAAAAATACGAACATTATTGGCACAAGGTCAGTGCTTTTGTGCTATTTTCTAATCCTCTGTGTGAATTCCATCCGATGGCCTTTACTGTAAGATTTCTGTAACCCGACTTGCCGTCAATAATTAAAAGTATTTAAACGTTGGCCAACTCAAGGTCTTCGAGTCTGTCTCGCCGTCAGATACTGAACCCAGGCCCACGTGCTCACACTGATAATACTGTTGGCTTCATAGTAGGTTTATGGTAGGTCTACACTTAAAAACAGCCTCGGAATGTTCGTTAGTCAATAAATTAAATAATCTGAATTCAAAAAGCCTTCTAGTTAGTGGCTCTCAAAAAAGTATTGAAATTAATTCAGATGGACTATCATATCTAGCATAAAGTCATGTCTGCCTACTCTAATTCGTCTTTAGGACAATGGGTGTAAGGATCCTATACTGATGTGTAGTATTTATATACTGCGCAGGCTATGCTAACATGTGTGTCTGGGTACTTCGGCGTATAGCAGCAATAAACTCCAAGAAAACACACAGCGCGAGATATATATCTAATTCAATTATTAATTCATTTGAATATTCGTTTATGGTCCCTTGTAATCGAGACTTACGAGAGGGAGGGAGGGAGGGAGCAAGCGAAACACATTTCACTCGCAAAAGCAATTTGTTTTCATGGCGACAATAATAATTGCAATTAGTGGGCGACGAGCACCTGCGGCCGGCCCTGCGTTATCGACTGTTTAGTTGAACGGTTGAATCGATAGATCTTCTTATAAATACTGACGTTTCCCAAACTGTTAAAAAAAACTACTAGTATAAAATAATATTCCACGCGTAAAGGAGACTCAAGATGAATATGGCGAACGAGTGAGAAATTTTAGATTTTTCATTTGCATGAATATTTATTTGGTTTCTCACAATTATCCCTGCAATCACAACTATTCCTGCAATCCGTGACATCTCCTCACATCGTTCACCGAGCTCGCAAAACCAACTCAAACCCTCAAGGAAGCAGTGAGAAAAATCCGCTAAGGCAGGCGGACATCATAGCACAGCAATGGTTGGTCTTTTGTTTTCCTGTTGATTGCCATTTACTCTCAGCTGTGAACCTTCCAATCCATCAGAACATACAGTCCGCTTCCCCTAATACGTGTACACTGCGCATGGCAATTGTGTATCCGTGGCAAAAGTAAATAAAAGTTTGCCTACAGAACATTTAAAAAAATATATATATTTACTATGTATGCAAGATGTCCCAAGTTCAATCCCAACAAAAAAAAACAGCTAATACGTCCTACGATTCCTAATGTTATTTGTTAAGAAACTATATCAATATTCATTATGTATTCGAGAAAAAAAAATTGAAGTTTCTATTCTAAATCATGTAAAACAGATATTTTTCAATGGCTCCTCCCTCCGATAACTACGTCACTGGGTCACTAGGCCGCGGTCAGTCAAGATCGAGGTTAATGACCTGCCGCGTTGTTCGAAACGCCCTATTAGGGCGGACCTAAATGATTGCTGTCAGATGCCACTGGTCGAACAGAGATCGGTCTAAGAAGAAGGGGTAATTCCTCCTCCTTCTCTGGGGTTGTGAGAGGGATGCTATTGGTCCATAGATAATATTGATTTATCGATTGATAAGATCGATTTACACCAATTTTATTACAAAAATAATAAATTTGGTGATATAATAACATAATTTCTTACTCTTAATAGGGAACTTAAACACCCCCTAAAGTTTGTGGGATTGGTCTTGGGACACCCTGTATATAAACTGAAATAAATGCATTTTATTGCAAATTTCACGAAGATTAAACGCCTTTAAAACAAAATTTCGCGTACGAAGGATACTGTCGTATGTTTGGCAACGTCGCATTGTCCCCCCCCCCCCCCCGCCCCCTGCTAATGGATCCGCGCTATTAATATCGCGATTAGCGTCGGCGACGTTGCCGCCGTTAAATTTCCACAATTTTCCCGCCCAAAGCGCCGCAGGCGATCGCTCTTAACGCGATTAGAACGGGCGGACGTGCGAGCGAGACGGCGCGCGCGGCGGCGGCGCGCGGCAGAGCGAGACGGCGCGAGTGCCATCTGCGAAACAAGCTCACGTCGCTCGCTTATATTAATTACCGAAATTAGCTGTCCGCTTTGAGTTTTCCACTTTATAATTAATAAGCGATGGATGAACCCGCCTAAAATCCCAGCTTCTAGCATATTTTGCGATTATTTATTGAGATATTTATATTCAAATGCTTTTTATCCATGAAGCTACCTTTTTTTTAAAAAAAAAACTGATAAAATAAGTTATAATATTTATAATCAAAATGAACAAGTTTATTAACACGGAGAAAAATTAGATACTTTAGTGTTACTTTTCGAGTAACGTGGCCACTCTATCTAATACTAGTTCAAAGCCAAAATATATATATGTAAATGATAAACATACCATATACACTATTTAGAACCAGTATATCGTGAGGTGACCTTCAAATTTCCGTCGACAACATCAAAGAATAAACACTTGACAGTTTTTTATTTATATTAAAAATATAAAGCAATTTTAAAAAAAACGAAGTTTAAGGTTTTCTGTAGAATTTTATTGCGGACATTTCTATGTATAAATTAGGCTTACGTCACATATGTAGTTTGGTTTATGAGAATTTTAAAAAATAAAACTGACTAATTTCAATATTTTTTTATGTAAACATAGGGTTATTTATTTAAAAAACCACAAGAAAAATGTTCAGTTAATCTAATTATATTTTTTATATATGCCTGGTATGAAAAGCTATCTTGGCAGTAGACCTCAAAAACATGCATAAAATGCAATTCGAGTGCGTTATGGCTCTTAATAAGAAAAATAATCATAAGATTACGGTATTAAGTTGGCTGATTTGTATCGTAATAGTTATATTTTTTTAAGAGTTAATAACTTGATCACATTCACCGATACCACGGGTGCAAAGTTATTATAATGAAACTGTTAACTGCTTCGATAAATTGACTCTGAATAAATCGCAATTTAAGTGTTCAGCAATGTTTTTTTGTGTAAAAATAATAGGGCTAATTAGCTGTTCTATATATAGATATAAAATGGTTTTGTTAATTTTGTTATTAACTTTAATACTTTTTGTTAGTAGAAACCTATTTTTAGTTTTACATAGTTTTTTTATCGTTCAATCAAATGTATTTTTTTTTGTTGTATGTTACTGTGTAGAATTGTTGGTTTCTCCAATAAAGATAAATAAATAAAGACGTTAATCATAAAAAGCAACTTAGTAGCCCACTACATTTTGTTGGGAAATTGAAGGCAATATTTCCAAACGAAGAGCATCTTTCTTTTGCATAGATATTGCTTTAAGGCGCTACCAGTCCCTAAAACGTGTTTTGTAACGTATTTTGGTGCATTTTGTTGAAGTTATTCCCAACAAATGGCTAAAACTAAAAATACCACAATATTCTACATATATTAATTTAGTACTTTGCTTAAAAAAAAAACGAAAAATACCTTATTATAGTAATGAAAATAAATAAATAAGAAAGTGTTGTTTTTTTCTTGCAACGATTTTCTTTTAAGTTGTGTAAGTGACGCGAACCTAATTTTTCTTTCTAAAGATAGACAATATAATAATCTAGGACATTACATAAAAAAAAACACTTTTTTCAAATGATATAATTATTTAAATACAAAAAACATGTTTCATCGTTTCCAAATGTAACGAATTCGTGGTCGGCGAGTATATCCGTCTCTTTTCTACACGTCAATGTACGAATAAAGCCTACTCTTTCAAATCTTTGATAAACCTGAAATACTTTAAGGCGAGGGAAGAAGCTAAGTTAACCACATCTCTTAAGTGAAGTATCTCCTAATAAGACCCGCTCGGCGGAATGTCTAAAACTGTCTTGATGTCATTTTAACAATTTATCAAAGGTTGTTAAGCGTTCGCAAATCTCGTATCTCGAACCTGGCCAAATGCGTAATGTTGTAAATTATCGTCTGCTGTGACGATTTTCGTCGCAGACTCATTTTGGATCGAAAACCATGATTCTTTTAAAATTGTTTTGATTTATATAGTAATACACTATTTCACTTGGCTGAAACGGTTTTTATGAAACAATAATTATGTCGATTAAGAAAATATATTAGGCATACGCACAAAACGGCGTATAATAAGAAAAATCATAAAAAAAACATTTTTATTTAAAAATTCAAAACAATTGATCCAAAGGGGTTTTTTGAAATTATAAACTTGATTGAAGATATAAACCCGCTATGATTTGTATATATAATGCGAAAACTTTGCTTTAATAGTAAAACTAATTTTTAAATATTTTTTTCTTATTTTCACAAATTAATCCCAGACTTTGACTGATGCTTATTTAAAAGAAATTACTACAGAAAAAGCAAAAAGAAGTGGTTGATTCTAATTGAAAACAAGCTTCTCTATCACCTCATTTCGTTTGGACGTTGAGTTTTGGGACAGCCTGTATACGTGCATATATACGAGTATATGTATTAGTATTCACCTTTGAGTGGTCCAAAGATAGACGGCGGTCCGAATTGCGCCCCAAGCTGATGATGAAGATGATGCGTGAGGTGCGGCGGCAGGAAGAGGGGCGGAGGGGGTGCGTTGGGCGCCTGCGCTGCGGGGGCGCCGTCATCCGATGATGGCACTCCGTTTGCCGGAGATGATGATCGTTTGAACGGCGAAGATCTGTAACAAAATATATACGTTTTTCAATGTAACATATTAATAGGGTTGACTGAAGAGAAAAATAGTAATATGTAAAATAATGTTTTATTTAGTATCAGTATATTTTTTTTTGTTTATTTTGAAATATTATAAAATGTCATGTGTATATAAACATGTGTATGTGCTTTAATCTAACACATAATTTACACATGTATATTATATAGTCATACACACATTCACAAATATACGTTCGGACGCCATATTAACAGCATTCGCGTATTCAAACGGTTGAAACTGCAACTAAACGGGACTCACGGGAAAACAAATATTTTCGAAAATATAAAAATCCTACTAAAATAATTATGTTATTGAAAAACTCTTTTTTTTTTAAGTACTTCGCGAGCCGCACGCTCAGGTGGATCGTTAACCAACGCGCGATGCTTTCAATCGCGTTCTCAAACATTTAAACGCGTTCAATAAAATTTTTAATTTCATTTTCTCATAACTGGGAAATATTATTTCAATACTTTTTGTTGATTAAAGTTTGTTTGGTGATACAGACCCCTAAAAGGACGCCAGTGAATTTATATACATCTAGCGATTAACCAAAATATTAATATTATGCGTATATAATTATTATATTATGCAATTAATGTCACTCGTGTTTATCACAATTTTAAATTGTTGACTTATGTATGCAACCCAAGAAAAAATAAATCCGAACTACTTCATTATTATCTCAACTAAAATGGGAGTCACTTAGTAAAAGACGTTCTGTGAGTCCGCCATTGAATTGAAGGCTGTGTTACAAATGACCTCCGTGGTCCGAAATTCGCTCTCAACTATTAAGCCAAATTAAACCTAGCCAGCTAAAATAAACTTCGTTTTTAGGAAAAACGATCTCGGGTTCAACTCTTTTACTCCTTGAACTAAGAAGTAGATCTATACTAGCCTCTTTTCCCTAACAAAGACTATATTTAACATTTTTTAAAATATTTTCCATTTTCCTTGGAGATACTAGCGTTGAAAAAATATTTATTTATCACACTTTAAAATTGGGTAAAATAAATAAGCGCTATAAAATATAACTTAAAATATTTTTAATAAAGTTTTTAATTTGTATATGAATAAAATTCCAACCGTCAAAATAAATTATAGAGCCAGAATACCCTTATAGAAAATTTATGCCAAAATATATAGGTTACCTATATATTAAATATGCTTATATTCAGATTCAGATAAATTCAGATTAACTAGTTTATAAGACTGTGAACATTGGGTTCAATTCGCCAGTGGAATGCTCTTCGTAGGTCAGAATTTGACCCTATTCCTGGTTCCAAAGATGTCACCGAAAAAATATATGAAATGTAACCTCGTGAGATTACAGACCTGTACTTTATAAAAAAAATAATAATCCTAACTATTTGATACTTTAAAGCAGTGATTCCCAAAGTGGTCTATATCGACCCCCAGGGGTCTATGACAACCTGTAAGGGGTCCACATCAGCGAAAAAAAATTTGGGTGTCCATGTAATGAAAATGGGGGTCTACGATAGTGGATCTCAACATACACTGATAGTACCTATTTACTTACATATACTATCTTATAATATAAAGACATACCTATACATTATTTATAAAAGTACCTATAAAATAAAAAAATATATATGTATGTTTATAAAATTGTGTAAGTTGTAGGATGTAGGCATTCGCTTTGTGATCGCAATACATTTTGAACTTCAGTGTTCAAACTTTTTTTTTGAACGCGCAGTCTCAGAGCTTTGCGAACTTGCACTGACTTGTTCAATTCGTCACTCTATACATACGAATGTAAGACAAATACGTTTATTCGTGACCTGAATCTTCAAAACGAAAGTGCGAAGGGGTCGACGACACAAAAAAATTTGGGAACCTCTGCTTTAAAGTAAGGTGAAATTATTATTTTTATAGTAAAAATATGTGAAAATGATTTAAAAATTAGCGATAATGATGAGCCGAGCAAATATTTGTATACGATTCATTTGTATATATCGATAGTAAGCGTAAGTTTTTTTTTTGCAAATATTCAATAAATTATTAGAATAAATAAAAATAGATAAAATCCTAATTTAATCGGATTCAGATCCCAAACGTCGCCATTCGTACGCGAGATAAAGTAAGCTGATTTTCCTAGATATGCTAATTGAAATACACTTTAACACCGCGCCGTCTTAATATTTAATAGATGCGAAATTCTTAATGTGACAGCTCGCCTATCCGCTCAGTATTTTAAGACACATAATCCCTTTTGTGATATGTGTCAAAATGTAATGTGTAACATCGTCTTGCGTAACATAATTACACATATGAAATGATAATTGAAGTGGGCTTGTTACCTTTGCGCTCGCGGGGCTCACTTTAAATACCGCCCCCGCCCGGGGCTGTAATTTAAATAACATCTCGCGCCGCCCCCGTCGCGGTAAGGACATCAATATTTGACTACGAAGCCATCTCCTGGTGGATCCTATTAAACTACACAGTTGGCGGTTGGCGATAAGTGTACAGCTGACTAGAGCTTTGGATACTAAATTCATTTAAAGATTAAACACACACACACACTCACATCACATGCTCCTCACACAAATGTTATACCTGCGTGTTTGTATTTTAATAATTTGATTTGCATCAATTTAGTTTGATACCTACTGTATGTTTGTGAATATGTAGGAAATCCGTAATGGGTTTTGTTATCTGCTTAATTCTTAATTGTTAATATTATTGTTATTACTGTGTGTTTTTTCGGCGCACAGGTCGTTAGTTCGTCTGATCCCCAAACCAACCTCAGTTTATATTTTTTCTATTTTATTTTCATTTATCTTTATGTGAGAAATAAAACAGTTACATGAGAACTAAATCATATAAATATACAATCATATAAAAATAAAAACAATGAAAATAGTGGTACTAAATTATAAGTATAAAATAAATCCAATTAAATATTTCCACCGAGTGAGTATACAATTAGTGCGAGGTGACCTTGAAGTTCAGGTTTTGCAAATGGTGTCGGCCACGTGCACTTCGAGCATCCCTCGACAACATCAAAGAATAAACATTTGACAGTTTTTTATTTATATTAAAAATATAAGGCAATTTAAAAAAAACTAAGTTTAAGGTTTTCAGTAGAATTTTATTGCGGAAATTTCTATGTATAAATAAGCTTACGTCACATATGTAGTTTGGTTTATGAGAATTTTAAAAAATAAAACTTACCAATTTCAATATTTTTTTTATGTAAACATAGGATTATTTATTTAAAAAACCAGCTTAAAGGTTCTCTAGAAAAATGTTCAGTTAATCTAATTATATTTTTTATATATGCCTGGTATGAAAAGCTATCTTGGTAGTAGACCTCAAAAACATGCATAAAATGCAATTCGAGTGCGTTATGGCTCTTAACCTAAGAAATGAGAAGAGATGAGGAGAAGGGGAGGGAGAGGGAGGCGGTTAATTGAAATTATTCTTTTGCGGCAAAGATATAAGCCCGTTTATAAATATTAATATTATTTATTTATTGGAATTACAAATATATTACAAAATAAATTACTATTATAATAATAGGGTATATATGAGCGAAGGAGTCGTAAGTTAGGAAACTAGGACTTTATGACGATATGCGCCTTAAGGCTCGAAACTGCACGTGTGAGTGAGTTAATATAATGTAGATTGACCCTTAATGCGGTTATAGGTCAATACATAGGCACAATGAACACGGTGGCTGCTTGTGTTTGTAGGGTGCTACGTGCTCGATATAACCAATCCCTTATGTTTTGTAGCTGGAACAACATATTTTGATCATATTCATAATTAATATATTATTATTTTTATAAATTTAACATAAGATGCTAATGTATCGAACGAAATGATTTTATTTGGAATTTTTCATAATATTATAAACGTATAAGTTCACTTACAATAATATTAATCCCGACATTTTGGAAATGATCACACATCCCGTTCTCAGACCGACCGTAAATGTTTAGAATCCATTATTTCATATGTTAATGATATAAAATATTTAAATTACTTGAAAGATAGATGTATGATAAATATTAAAATAATTTTTTTCTGTAATTCAATATTTAACATTTTAAAGTTATTAGAGAAAAATATTAAAATACATATTTTACGTTTATATGCCAAACTAGGCTACTGCCTGTTTCGAAATAATCTCTTTTAGTTATTTCATGAATGTAATTAAGAAAACATAAGATTGCGTAAATATTATAAAAAGTAAACAATAGTCAATATAATTTGGTACATATATTTCATCTTAACACTTAGACATAAATGTGTTTAAAAATAAGGTTCTTTAAGCGTAATGGGGTAATAATTTATTTATTTATTTATTATTTATTTAGCATTATTATAAAAATTATTATTAAAATAAAAAATTGAACAGCATAAAAATTTGAAGTGTTCTTAAAATATATATAGATTATTAATATTATATACGTATACAGTTGATTTTTTTTTGAAGTGTTATGTGTGTTATGTGAGTGATGTTTGTAGTAGTTGTGAGAGTGTGACATTTGTATGTGTATATTAAAATAAAGTGATAAATTAAGTATGGTTTTAGTATGTATAAAAATAATGTATTTTGAAGGTGATATACATATAGTATGTATGTATATTCTATATGTAATTGCAATTACAGTACTTATATGTTACAATTAACCATTAACAACACAACAATCTAACATACTATTAGGTTTTATTAGTCTTTAATAATATTTGAAATCTCTTTTTTGAACGATAATAAGGAGGTATTCAATATATCGATTTCTGCAATATGCATACATATTTTTTTTACGTTTACGGGTTTGTTTATTTGTTTCGATTGAGATAGGAAGCGGTCGTCTTAAAAAATACTACTCTAAACTAACATTAATAAGTATAGAAGCTGTACTTAAATTCACCGATGTCCTTTTAAGAGGTTGATCTATAGATCAACCACAAATATTAATATTAATCATCAACATTATTGTAAAAATGTTTCCTAATTACGAGAAAAGCGAATTAGAAATTTGAAGGAAATTGTTTTAATTTTAAGAACACGTTTTAATGCATGGTGACTCGCGAAGTACTAACATTTTTTTTAATAATATAATTATGTAATTGTTAATTTTTTTCGAAATATTTTTTTTTCCGTCAGACCAGTTTAGTTGTAAATATAATCAACCACCTAAAAGGACATCAGTCAATCTAAATAATCGATTATTTTGGTATTAAGAGTGTTAGGCGTCATATTTCTCACATTACCTACTCTATTTGATATTTCGAAATTTATACATGGTTAGACCACCAGGTATTTCGAATACCACTGGTTATCGTATTATCTGGTTAACGATTAATGATACAAACGAGAGCTCGGGGACCAAAATCCTGCGGTGCTACCATAACGGCTACGCTGTAACAAAACTAAATTTGTAGTAAACGCGTGAGTCCCAGCCGGCGGGCGTCAGATCGTTCATAATTACTTAATTACTTGAATAATTGATCAGCCGGTAGTTCACTTGAGTACAGACAGGGAATTAATTACCTATACAGTTATCGGCCACGAAATAGAATAGAACAAACGCATAAGCGTCCAAGTTATACCTATATAGGATATATTTAAAATCGCCACTTTCAACAATCAAGCATTAATCAGCAAAATATATCATAATTACTAGAAAAACTAATTTCAATACAAACCATTCGAGTGTTTGAAACCGTTATATATTTGACGCGGAGAGACGAAGTTAGACGCCTGGTTAAAGGGTGGGACGACCGTAGTACTGAAAACTAACTGACTGTTCCCGACCTTGGCTTGATTGACCTGGGTATGGTCAACAGGTAAAAATACTAAAACATATGTTAACCTAACTAATTGACATTTACTTTTTAATTGTCTTAAATGGATGAAAGTTCTATCCTTCAAAAAAAATTATAGAGCTAGAATAACTAATAGAAAAAAAGAAACCATTATTACCGAAACGTGCCAAGTATCTGTAAGCTGGGTTAAATGCAGGCCTGCATTTTAGGTGACTAGTCTTATCGGTGAAAGTTGATCATTTTTCCCAAATTTATTATTTTTATTATAGCGTTGGTGTAATTTGTCTTTGGCGTAGCGACGCGCGATCAATATCTCTTAATATGACTTAGGCGGTTCAAATGGATGATCAGCTGGCGTCGTTATTACAACAAGCGTTTAATATTGTCACGAAAACTACTGCAATAGTATTTCTTTTGTAAAAGAATTATGTATTGCGTGTTAAAATTAGTTTAAAACTGTTTTTTATTCACTGTACCGCATTGGAAATCTTTAATCAGTGAATCTTAAATGCAAATGTATGTATTTATTTATTTAAATTTATTGGGGAATTAAAACTGTTACATTGCTATATTAGTGTTTATACTGTGAATATATTTATACTGATATAAGAAGAGAGGTAAAGTGAGATGAAGGAAGAGGGAGGGAGAGAAAAGTTGGAGTTTTTTTAATGCTTTTTTTAGGTTTACAATTAATATAATAATTTCTGAATATCTTTTATTTCAAGTATTCACCTTTTTTTTGTTATTCTTTTAAAACAACGTAAAGTCCTCGTCTTTATCAATAGCAATAATTAAAAAATCTGAAACGAGGTCATTCCATTACATATTTACGTCCTGAAACTTCCTTAGGGCGACGTCCGCCCTCCACTCCGCCGTCCTTTCTTTGATGTCTTCTTTTGAAAAATTAAAGCCCCATAATGGCGCCATCTTGACGGAGACGAAATCCATCACCTCGTTTGGCCGTAAAACGCCCCAACTTTTATCAGTTTAGCCGCGCGCAATTTTATAATCGACCATTTTTACATTTAGAGCCGCCCCGCCCCGAACCGCCCGAACCGCCCCGAACCGCCCCACGCCGCCCAAGCCGCGAGACCAAGGATCACCCGTTAGCAGTGCCAGACCTATACCAGTGCATACAACTCGTAGGGCGTGCGTCAGTGTTACCATAATCGAGGGCAGAAATATAAAAACTATTTAAAATAATTATACTTATAACTACTACACAGATGTATTTTTATTAACTTTGCTCCTCCGCGCGGCGCCAATTTCATACTTTGTAAAAAAAAATATAAATAAGCGTTGGTTTTTCTAAATTCCTGTAAGTAGATATGTAAATATATACAGGTTGTTCCAGGGCCATTTCCGAAGGTGATATTTATTCCCTATTACGCGTAAGAAATTGTATTTAAAAAAATGCTAAAATATTTCATGCCCAAATTTATTAATTTTATCGATGCGCTCGTGTTAATTCCCCTTTTGCTCGCGGGCGCTTGGCCAATGCCGGTACTTGGCAATTGGCAAGAGTCACCATTATGAATTTTGATATCAGGCCATAACAAATGATGTTTTGACATCGCAGGGCCAATAAGCGGATTTTGTTACCGGGAATGGTCTTGGAACACGGTGTTTATAAAAAATGGTATTTATTATTATTTTTAATATTATTTGTTGGTAGTTAAACATGGGTTTTTTGTTCAATTAATTACTGTGTGAATTAAAAAAAACTGTGTATTTAACATTCGTAATAAATATATATTATTATTTTTTTATATCGTTAATAATATGTAGGTTTATATACACACTCCAAACACACACAGACACGCGCATTCATTTCGCAGTCCCATAGTGAAATCAATGTAATTAATTAAAAACAATGACCTAAACTTTTTTTAATGATTGGCTTGCACCTAAGTGGAAAATCGTCCGAATTTGAAGTTAGTTTAAGTTTGAACTGTTACTCATAATATGAAGGCATTATGGGGACAATAATTCGACATTTAACTTCAAACGACGTCACTACAATCCCACCTTCTTAGCGGGGGGGGGGGGGGGGCGGGGGGGATAGGCGAGCGCAAAGAAAGAGGCTAAGAAGGATGGCAAGTAAATAAATAATAAATGCGGGCGGTACTCGGGGGTAGGAATCCTCGCAGCGGGCGGGAAAGGGACAGCACGATGCTTAAAAAATATTTTAAAATTTCATATTGCGCATTACCGAATCGTTTCAGGCGGGGTGGAAAAATTAAGTAAAAAGGTTCTCCCCGCCCCCGCCCCCGCCCTCGCCCCCGCCCGCCCCGCCGAGACAAGATTCTGCCGCCCGCGCTTAAATAAATAACCTCATTCTTCGCGGTTTGAGTTTGAGATGACGTCTCTGCATTTCTTTATTGTTTATTTTCATACTTTTTGCGGTCCGGCCAACAACCAGGGGCGAATCTGAGGGGGGGGGGGGGGTAAACTGTCATGGTCACCCATTTTCGATTTGCGGAAAATTCGTCTATTTATAATAAAAATCGACCTATTAATACAATTCGTCTTTTGAAAAGACAAATTAGTCGAACTGTTTTAGACGAATTACCCGCAGACGCACAATTCCACGTTTATTTATTTCTCCCTTACTTTGGAATATACACATAGCGAAAGACAAATAAAAAATTAATATATTTTTTTTTAATAATGTTCATTCATTATTTTTTTTCGAATTTATCCCGCTTTAAAAAACCATTGTACCCTATTACACTTTCAATTATGTGCAATGGATAAAAAAGCCTTTTTAAATACTAAAAATATAAAAGTAATTTAAAATTAACATTTCCGGTGGTATGACTATATAAAAGGATCGAACATTACAAAACGTGTACTGGTGAGTGTTAAGTCTTGGAGGGGGCGAGGGGTAATTACACCCTTGATTATTTTTGCCATTATTTCCTGATATGTTAC
The DNA here is from genome assembly GCA_020383195.1 of Neomicropteryx cornuta. Lineage (NCBI taxonomy): Eukaryota > Metazoa > Arthropoda > Insecta > Lepidoptera > Micropterigidae > Neomicropteryx > Neomicropteryx cornuta. The sequence goes on from JAHKQU010000030.1 coordinate 3,462,436, forward strand.
CACCCACCCGTACCGTTTGCGATAAAATGAAACCTAAATTACACGTTTCGGTCAAAACCCTCATATATATATGACGAAAAATTGTAGATTGTTGAGATTTTCCGGAAAGCATGACCCATTGCTTTAGGTAGTTTTCTAATGAAATTTTGACTTGACTTGAATTCTTGAGAGTGTATTTATACGCGTAAGAAATTGTATAAATAAATAAATAATTCATGCATTAAAGCGCTGGTGTAAATTCTCTTTGCTTTACTCACTCGATTTACAAGAACGGGTTAATATTACCACGTAAAGTTTCTTTTTTTTTTCCCCGATAACCATAATGAATGTTGATATAAGGTCAAAACAAATCATGTTTAAAATCGCAGGGCCGATAAGCTGATATTTTTTACCGGGAATAGTCTTGGGACACGGTATTTATAAAAAATGGTTTTGTTCCTTAGTAAAATTGTTAACGAAAAATACAAACAAGATAAAAAAAATATTCTTTAAACAACGATATGGACTTTGTCATGGAAATGTTGTCAGTTTTCGTGAAAAAGGGGTTGGGAGATGGTCATTATATCATGAAGATTGTAGGAGAGGGAGAGAAAAATTGAAAAAATCGTTGACGGGGTCTTTGGCTGAACGAGAACGTCACCTCCGAGCGTCCTCCCGGGTTTATGTCAGCTCATTCAAGCTCAATCGTTCAGCGTTACCCTGTATAAATAAGAGATTGTACGGTTATCCCGATCGCAGGCCAATCCCGTAAATTAATATCACCATTCCGAGAGTCGCAAATGAGCCGAATCGAATTATCCATCGGAGAAGTAGCGATATAGAGTCACAGTCAAAGCGCAAATACAAACACAATTTGGCTGAATTTGCCGTCAGACTGTGAATCGAATCAACACGCCATTAGCATAACCCCCCCCCCCCACCCCGATAGCTACCGAGCCTAATTAATTCGCTCTCTGGCAATTAGCGACGATACTAGCGATAATTGCAATCGGGTGGGCGGCTTGTTTGCGATTTTTTTTTTTTTGGTTCCGTGTATGACATGGAAATAGCTTCTTAGCAGCTGCACAACGCCTTCGACTACAAGAAGATAACCTGTGGTCTTGATTTTTAGACAAACCTTTGAAGTTATCCTTCTTTGCGCCCGTTGGGATGGGATATTGGTCGAGAAACCAGTTTCAGTTCAATGCCACCATAGGTGACGTTTATTTTTCACCAGATAACATTATAAACAAAATATATCTTGTCCTGCCAGAGCCTGGAGGGCTCATCTGGCAGAACTCATGTATTTCTTAAAGCGGCTTAATCCTTAAATCCTTAAAAATACTAATTGCACATACATAACAAACTTAAGTAAAAATTATAAACTTTTTAATTAATAATTATGTAAATAAATAACAATTTTAACTACCCACTCGATCACTCAGCGCTACAAACTTTTTTAGCTCTTATTAAGCTTGGCACTCTTGATAGCCTTAGGTAAAGCATTGAAAATTTTTGGTATCAAGGTAGAAAGAAAACGCATACCATAAACGTTTTTATATTTGTTTAACCGCGTCACGCGTTAGGAGTAATTTAGCAGCAGCGAAGCTACCGCCATCTGCATACACTACGCCAACTGGCAAGCAAAAGTCAAAGCTATGCAGTGGCAATGTGTTCCACTAGATAGCAAGCAATGTCATTTTGTTTGATTAGTGTCACAAGTTTCCCTACCCGATAGCATTGATTACTATATAATCAATACCGATAGCATTATTTAAATAGATAATATTTTAAAATTCTTTTTGAAGTTATATTTCTTTGCGCCCGTTGTACTCATTGGGATGGGATGTTGGTCGAGAAACTGCGTCACGCGTTAGGAGTAAAATCCGTAGAGTGCCTTTTAATACGTTTTCATTTATATATCCTGTCTGTGGGTGAGTGCGAATGGCCAAAGAAGTATAACTTCAACCGTCTGACCCAATTTTTGTTTTGTTATTTTGGAGCACCAGAGGAGGGGGGGGGGGGGCAAACCGGTGTAAAATTCATATGTTTGAAAAAAAATGTTTTATTAAAGTGTCTATTATCCAGGGTGCGACGTTTGTCTATTTGACTTTTGAACGCATCATACGTTGATTTTCGGACGAGCGCATAGTGTAAAGATTTTCCCGATTTTCTTTATTAGGGAGCGAATTTTCGCGTAGTGGGATTTATCCCACATATAATTCACAATATAATACACCAATGTCACACATATAATTAATATACACATATTTATTTAAATATGTGTATATTAATTATATGTGTGACATTATTAATTATAAAATTAATTCCAAACGCTAAAGTCGGAACGAGCGCTAGGGAAACGACGCCCATATCTGGTATCGTCCATAACATATGTATTTGCTGGGACTCATCAGAAAACAATTCTTATAAGTGAACTTGTAAAACTAACAACAAATTCAGAAGAATAACCGAGTAAATTAATATTGCAAATAACAGAAATCAGGCGCGTCATAACGCAAAACGGCTGGCCGACAGTAGCTCCCCGTCGTGCGCAAGCGCGCCCGATCGGATGACATCGGCCCCGCTCGGCAACTCTCGTCCGTTGCCGGCCGCCGCCTCGCACCCGTTGGCTCGCGTCGCGCGCAAGCGCTGCCTACAACACTCCCGCCACAAATGATTTTTAGCCTTAATAAAAAAAATATATTAACTTAAAACAAAAATTAATTTCGGAAAAAAAGGTAAATTTGGTAAATAGTTTGATTTACACTGCGCCATCTTTCCGCCCTTATCTGCTATTGATATTGCAAGATCTCCCAAAAGTAGACTTTATATAGAATGATCAACTAAACGTCCATCACATAGCTCACTAATTACACTCAAAATAACCTAACCTAACCTAACATGTGGTTTCTTTTTTTCTTTTTAATTTGTACATCTATCTCTTCCTCAAAAGTTCTCTTTCTCTCATACGAAACTTATAAAACACACTAATTAACACTCTGTACTATTAATTAAATAAATCCTGCTTACTCCGTTATAAATACACCCTGTATGACTGTAAGTTTCCTGGAAAAAATAAATAAAATAACAAAAATGTTGAGATCGATCGATCTATATCGACCCCATAGTATTCAGGTTATTAAGCCTTCAAAAAGTAGATCTTCTATTATAATGAAGACCAAACGTACTTGACCGTTTGGCCGTCGTGTGACAGACAAACATTTTCATTTTTAATATTAACATACAGGGTGTCCCAAGGTCAATCCCACAAACTTTAGGGGGTGTTTAAGTTCCCTATTAAGAGTAAGAAATTATGTAACAAAATGCGAAAGTTTTTCATCACCAAATTTATTATTTTTGTAATAAAATTGGTGTAAATCGATCTTATCAATCGATAAATCAGTATTATCTGTCGACCAATAGCAGCCCTCTTACAACCGCAGAGAAGGGGAAAGGAGTTACCCCTTCTTCTTAGACCGACCTCTGTCCGACCAGTAACATCTGACAGCGATCATTTAGCTCCGCCCTAATTGGGCGTATCGAACAACGCGGCAGGTCATTAACCTCGATCTTGACTGAACGCGGCCCAGTGACCCAGTGGCGTAGTTATCGGAGGGAGGAGCCATTGAAAAATATCTGTTTTACACGATTTAGAATAGAAACTTCAACATTTTTTTTTCTCGAATACCATAATGACTTTTGATATAGTTTATTAACAAATAAAACTAGTAATCGTAGAACCTATTAGCTGTTTTTTTTATTGCGTGGGACCTTGGGACACCCTGTATATTATAATAAATAACAAGGCGATTTTCGAAACAATAGCAACGTAAAATAAATAATCCCTCTGCAGTTGGCAGCCGTTGCTTCGGGGCAGCCAATACGAGAAATTAAATGAGGACTAATTAAAGTTAGAGGGCGCTACGTGCGCGCAGCCAACTACTGAAACACGCGGCGGGTAGGAGGTTCTTGTCTGTGCAATATTATCGGAGGAATTATTCAAATGACACTTAACTCGATCCCGAAACTCGGCACTTTGCTAGCAGGATTTCCGCGGTGAATTACGGGCCCTACGAGAACGTCTAATCCGCGTGTTTCCGGCGCAGATGAAACAGCCAACTTTTTATTGCGAATTTAAATTTACCTAAATATGATTTGTAATACGCGCGCCAGCTGATCGTCCGCCCGCGACGCCGGGTCGTTGGTCGCGCATCGGTCGATATCGATCGCGTGTCGCCACGGCAAAGGCGGCAAAATGCTTTAGTGAAAAAAATAATGGGATAAATTATTTTTTTATATAATTTCTCACTCGTAATAGGGAACATAAACAACCCCTTATGTCTTTGGGAAAATCTGATTAATTCGCGCGTGCGTAAAAGTGTAAAGGTAGATAAAATTTGACCCATATTCAAATCGCTCTAGCTGAATCAGGCGTGCACGCCTAACCTAACCTGACTAAGTCTACCTTAGGACGGCCTAAGGTAGACTTTCACTAAGTTTTGTATGTTATGTTATATCTTTCAGGTTATTTATAGGATAATAATAATTATAACATAAAATAGAGACGGTACATAAAATAATATTGTAGTAATTTTTATTTATCATCTATTTGAATTTGCCTCCAAAGTATCTAGGTGACATTCCTTGTATGTATGTGTGTAAGCAATGTGTCAGTGGCTAGCTGATGAGAGGGTAGATTGGAGGATTTCTTCTTGTACAACTGTGGGTTTTAAGATAAGTAAAAAAGAACTAATAAAAGGAACAGTGGAATAACCAAACGTTCATCCTGATGCCCACAATATATAATATTACGGACTTTTTTCTAATAAATTGAATTGTATATTTTTTTTAGATATTTTTAAGGGTTTTGTGTCCTTTCTTCCCAGTTGAAGGATCCATTCTACATTTTTCTTCGGATTTATTGCTTTTAGAGATCCCTGCATCCCTTATTCAAACTAGTATATATCATATATAGTCTATAGTATAGTCAAAACTAGATCTTCGGTTTACAATCTTATGATTGTGTGTTTGTGGTGATACGCGATAATGGTTGCATTTTAATAATGGTTTGTAATTTTGACAGTGAAATTTTGTTATAATTTTAGCTCCGTATAAAAACTCTTGATATCATAGGAAACTTATCTGATATCATAAGATTATTTACAGTATTGAATGGCGAAATTTAATGTCTTCCTACGGCTAATGCACAAAAACCTTTAAAGCTACGATGTTAGGCTTTTCAGAGATGTGGACACATACGATAAATCGTTTGATTTTAACGAAGTGCGACATTCAAACAAATTAAAATTCAATGTCACAATAATCAAATTGTTTCATGTTAAAGTGTGTGTGTGCATCCGGATCCTTTTACAACACAACAGCGACAATCCATTAATTGAATGACAATTGAATAATAACTATATATAATGAAAATTATAATATCTTTTAACAAAACTCACCAGCAAACACTCCGCAGTATCTAGAAATTAGCCTTGTCAGAAAGAGAGGTATATTGGACAGAGAAAAGAGATAGCGCGGCGTCAATGGAGGGAGGGGCAGGGGAGAGGGTTGGATCTAATGTGATTTGCTCTCGCTCGCTTTGCATTCCAAATTTGAAAATGATATTTCATTTCTCACGGTTGCGCGGGAGGGACGGATAGCACCCCCCCGCCGCCCTCACCCCCGCCCCACCCCCGCAAAACACAGATAAGGGATCAGGTTCATTGCGGAATGGCCGGCACACGTGTTCGTACTTTTCGATTTTTTTTTAATTCGATCGCTTAACTTAATTTTTTTTTCGCTATTTAAATTGATTTTTCTTCCTAATATAGCATACATAAACCCCATATTATTATGTAAAAATACGTCGGCCAACTTTTCATGAGTTACCTACATCTCAGCAGGAAAGCTACCCACATAACACATATGCACATAACACATATGCACTTCCGTTTTTGACTTTAAAGTTTTATTAGTTACGTTTACACTTTAATTAGACATATTTATGTATTAATTTACATGTTATTTATTACATTGGTTGTATGCTTGCCTAATCATATTATTAAATAAAAGTTATACTTAAATTTAATACAATATTTAACTAATTTCTTACAAACATAATTTATATCTACAATATTTTTTTCTTTTATTTTAACTAGGTATTTGTATCGACATCCATATGCACTAATATTTATATATAAAAAAAAATGGTGTTTATACAATAATTACATTGCTTATAACGTATTTAATTGTAATTGCCCAAAACTAATCACGAGCATCACCCTAATAGCACAATGTGCCAAACAGACGCCAATCATTTGTAGAGGTAGTTAAGCATTTCGATGCAAGCTACGGGACTTTATATTTAATATTTTATATTTAATCATAACATTATAATATAATACCAATAAGTATACATTATAAATATAAATAGCCTATAAATATTTAACATATAAGTTAATTAAAATACACATGATTTATTATTTAAATACAATAGATACACTAAACTATAACATATGAGAAAGCCTCTTACATCATTTACCAAAAGTAGTCATCACTTTAGGTATACTAGACATACCCTTTTTGGAGGATCTACTTAATCTTTAATTGTGACCTTCTTTAATATTTGGTATGCATTTGTCGTAATATGAAATTAATTCTTTAATAAAGATCTGACCAAGTGAAAGAATATTCAGCTCATTAAATAACTCTTTAGAATTAAAATTTTCATGGTTCATTGAAATCCACTTTTAAAGCATTCTTTTGAGCAAACGCAATAGAATTTAAATAACTCGTTGTGGTTCCACCCGAACTTAAAAATATCGTAAGTTGTAAGTAATTGCACAAGTGCAAAATAAATAGATTTTAAATAGATTAGTTTTGGGTGATTTTTTGTAGACTTAAATATATATATAAGTTTTCTAACCTTCTCGGAATACCTAAGTATTTAGGAGATACAACTCGCTCAATAGCATCTGAATGTGCCCGTTCCTGGATAATAGTTTTAGGGTGTAAGTTAGGCTGACCACACGTTAAATAATTATGGATTTTCGATATGAGTTCTGAGAGAGCGTATTATAAATTTAGCCCCACTAATTTGGCACTATATTTTGTAACATACTGCGGAATAGCTTCTGTTTATTTCAATTGTCCGTAGCGGTATAAGTAAGTACAACGAAGCTACAAAAAGAAACTATGTCAAAACGTTAGAGCGAGACTGTTTTTTTTTTTTAAAACGTCAAACACCAACGCAAAGGTAATTGGTGGAATTTAACTAAAATTACGGAAGCCAGCGCAGCTCAATTTCCATTTTCCCTTTAAGTCATTAAGGAATTTTCCATTTAGAATTATGGCAACACGGAATTTCATTCGAGTTCTTTTTCCGTGCGGGGCGCGTCACTCGCACAAACGAAACGAGTTAAATTTAAATTCAAATTTGGAATTCGCACTGTCGGCGGGCGGGCGGCGGACGGTTAGAGGCGGGGGCGGGGGGAGGGGGGGGGGCGGAGCGGACTAATTTTCAAAGAAGTTGTCCGCGGGCGCGCTTTCAAATTTGAATTAATTTTTTCATCATACTCTTATATTGCTTTTGGGAATTGTAATTTCGACCAAGCCGATTGCGGTATAAAGCTCGTTTACACGTTTATTCGTCGCGAACGCTGTTTTTTTTTTTTTTTAAACACCAAAACTTTCTCTACCCCACACTAGCAACTTGGTTTAATAAATTTCAAGTGTTCACCAAAAAAAAAAACCCCCCACCGTTGAGTTGAATAAAATAAACATATCTTATGTAAAAGAAATTCGTGAGGTCCGCTTGTTTGTCTATGTATTGTTTTTATGTAAAATTTACTACTTTTAAACCAAAATAAATAAATACATATATAGGTCGTAAACATATCTACCTCGATATAATGAAGCGAATATTTTTTATGTTCCTAAAATTCTCAAAATAATTGATAATATTCTGAACTAATTATTAATTATACTGTTAGCAAGAATTCAATTTGCAGTGGTGACTTTTTCTACCATAGGGAAGTTATGGTAATTAGGTCACAGTAAAGGAAAATTAATTACAATTCTGTAATATATAATATAATGTGTATATAATATTTATGGAGTTTATTACAGTTTTGACTATTTAATACGACCGATGTGTGTTAAACTTTTATATTCTTCTCTTTCTTAATTATATTTAATTAGATAATTAATGGCAACAAACACAAAAAATGGTCCAAATTGACTTCGTCGCGTGTGGACGCAGAGGCGACCATTTTAAATTGTCCTAATTGCCTAATTATGATTTATTGTCGCCATGTTTTCATTACAAGTGTATTTTTTTTCTCCTCATAACGGCTTAATGGAATAAAAATTAATTTGTCATTGGGAACGGGTCCACTGATACTTTGAACAAAGTTTCTCAATCTTTCTCATCGTATTTAGTTTTAGTATTATTATTTCGGTTTTTTAGGATTATTCTTATTTCTCATAAATCATATTGGATACATTGTTGGTGTTCATTGGTGGCGTGATCGAGCTAAAAGTGTGTATGCCTAAATACAGCGAGCATGCTTTTCTAAGCAATACGACAATATAATATTATGTAAAGTTATGCTTAAAATGCCTATGGTTGGTGAGGTTAAAGTTTCAAAAACTCTACAGGGGTACGTATGTACGAATATTTACAATAAAGCATTTAAAATTAAATATGATTTAATATAACTGATTTAAAGCTTTTATAGTCGTCATTCATTACGAAAATATAAAATTTAAGAATAAATACAACGTCGGGATTCATTAATTTATGCACTGTATGCAAGAAACTGTAAAATGTATATCTCGTATTATAATACGAGATAAAACCCGCAAGGGTTTAGTGAAGAATCAAATAGAATCTGTATATTGTGATTATAAATAAAGAATATTAAAAAAAGTTATAATAATAATTAAACCTTGCCTAACTTAACCTAACCTACTTTTAACAAAACTTATTACACACCACATGACTTAAACTGGTTATAGCACACATCTATACCATAAAAAATATGCGCTGGGCTTAGGTGAAATATATGAAAGAAATAAAAACAAATAAAATAAAAAAAACTTGCTTTCAACTTGCGTTCGTAAAAGTAATATTGTATAGTGTTATATTTTTAATTTATTATACATCGATATTTACTAAAATAGTTTTTTTTTATTTTAATGGTTAGAAATTGTTTTGTTTCTAATATGAAACTTGGTGATAAAAACTATAAAATGAAATATTTCCATAAATTTAATTTTAATATAACTATACTTAAGATACTTCTTAACACCTGTGGGATGAATCTAGGTTCAAATAGTATTCACAATCACAAGATGTTTATATTGTAATGCAATTTATAGGAAATCTGAATGGCCATTTTAGCGTTGTAATGGTCGCGAAATTTCTACTTTTTTAATATCTGCGTCATATAGCCTTATATAGTACATTTATAGTCTTATTTTCGGTCATATGTTGATGTCGATTTAAATATAAGAAGTGTTTACGAGCAGTTTATAATAGGTATTTGATTCTGAAATGTATTAAAGTCAGACTTTGTTTATAATAAAACCACACACACTCACAACTACCACAAATAACCCTCACAAATTATACATAACACATCAAAAAAATCTACTGTATATGTATATAATATTCATAATCTATATATAGTTATAGAACACTGTTTCAATTTTTGTATGCTAATGTTAATATGTAAAATGTCCCAAATCCATAATTGGTTTTGTATACTAGTAATCAGTTTTGTTTGTACTTATAAAAATTAATACTGTTGGATTTTTCAATAAAGAATAAATAAATAATCATTTAATATGTGCAAGACCTTCTTAACTACAAATCATTTTGAACCAAAGACGTTAAAATAAAGTCAGAGATAGTTGAATTTATTAATTGTTAATTAAAAGATGGAAACTTTACGTACCTAGCTAATGTTTGAAAGCGCTGTCGGGCGGCAGATCACATTATTGTCCCATCTACACAAATTAGTTGTGAGCCGTCAACGACCACGTCACCATTAATTGGGCTATCATTGCAAAAACTGTCATGGCTCCCTTTAATTAAACTTAATAACCGTCTAATTAATTTCCCTATTTTGTGAGCTTAGCTTATGGCGGGAACTGCCAGCTTCATATCGCAGACGGCAAGTTCTACGTATTATAAACGAACTAGGTCTGTACCTAATTATGTTTTATAAACGCCTGATGATTCTAATCATCATAAGATGAACACCTCATGAACTCATGATAGGACATTTGCTTTTGGTATAGGTTTCCTCGCATTTCACATATAATATAGCGTTGGCGATTACGCATAAGATGAGTAATTTTTTAATAGTACCTGTTTTGTACATCCTGTAGGTATCATATAATATCAACTGCTTCTATGCATTATCTACCCAGAACCTGGTAGGCCCTACAGATGTCATTAACGGTATCTTCCCCCTGTCTGTGATTCTGACTTTGATAAGTTGCTTCATTTCCTATCTCCACTTGTGTCTGAGGCACTTTTAACCCATTCGATGTGCGTTTTGGATGGCCATAAAGGCGTCAGTGGGTTGCTTTTAGGGTCTGAGTAGATTCAAACAATAAACATACAATGGTAACATGACATTCTTTCAAAACATCATAAATTTTAATACCATTTTAGTTTTATTTTTTTGTAAAACTTGACGCACGGTTAAAATTGAAACCACTCGCCTTCCTATTTACCGAATTTGTTGTTAATTTAATACCAACTTCTCTCAAATTGATCTTTTTTAACCTAACCTAACATCCCTAATACAAATGCTGATGTAAACATTTCAGGATAGTATTCAAACCTCCAGAATATTAGAGCATGTAATTTCATGGGGACTCCAGATAATGGAGTTTTATTCTAAGATACTCTTCTTGGTTCTGTTTTTGGCTTTCTCGGCGATCGGCTGGTTCAAAGCACGAATCCTAGCATTTTATCGGCATCAAAAACTGTTTCGCATGTACAAATGAAATGTTAGGTGTGAGTCAAACTAAACTCAAACTATTTTTTTTTGCGTAAGGCCCGTGGGAACGATCCCGGTACACAATTTACCGAGCACACGCTGGGAGACGATTGATATCATCCCGTGTGTGATGTGTGAATGTCTAATGTGCGTTTTCTCCGGTCAGCGACAGTGAAATATATATTCGCGTCGGATGCGATGATGCATTTGCGTTCGTCGAATTAAGCAAACGGGCGATGGCAATTAAGCGCTTGATTAGCGGTTAGCTTAATCAACTCATTCGATGGGCCTCAATTATTGTTAATGAGACCGCATTCGTTACAATACGACTAGAGTTGTACAACATTTGATGGCCCGGACCCTCAGCTAAAGCCGTCATATATATTACCGATATTACCCGGCCGTCGAGGAATGTAACAGGTTATTTGAATTTGTCGCATTCCCACAGGATGCACCGACTACTGAGTCAACTATCATCGTCATGTCTGAAGTTATCCAGATACTGAGTCAGAATAATGACGTAAATCATGGAAATCCAAAAAAAAACCTTTGCGCACTTAATCTGCGATTTTCCTACGTAAAACATTCTGTGCTGACTTATAGACCCCAGGTTTAGATCAAAATATTTAACTGAAAAGGAGATTGCTTTAGCAAAGAAAACACCTACTCCGCCAACGCGAAGAAATCTATCTTCACGATAAACTACAGGAGAGACTAGTCTATGGACAGCTTATGATGACGATGAAATACAAGGTTCAAGATGCAATCAATCATCAATGGAATTGATGTATACGAACTAACTATTAATTCTTTTTAAAATAATGTATGTGTTTTTAATTTATTTCATTTCGATAGCCTATTTAGTCTATTTGCCTCTGTAGTACTAAAGTTTCCGTCTCGGTCGAGACTAAAATGGTAATAGTAACTAATAAACACATGCATTTTTAGAGAAGGTAGATTTTAGCACAGACAAAAATAGAACACGAAAAAAAAATTAAATAATATTAAACCTAACATGACACACATCACTGATATTATTTGCCAATTTTGAATATTTTAGTATTTGTTTTTTTATTTTATATTTATAGTATTTTATTATCATGATAATCATTTTACATATGTTCCTAAAAATTAATTTTAACTTGTTTTTAAATTGTGATAACAGCAGTCACTGTAAAATCGTCAGGCAAATTATTGTATAAACTGGGGTCCGCCACGAATTGCTATATAAGTTTATAAAAGTGGGGATAGAAAGCATTTTATTGCTTATTTGTTGGTGTTATGTTAGTGTTTTAGCGAGATTTTAATGGCGCTATCAACATGGTAGTAAAGGGCGATTTTATATTTCTACAATGAGAAAACAGACAAAAGATTAATGTTTAAAGATATTTTTATAATTTTCCCAGGTGCGATTTTTTGTTCCCAGTTCAAGTCCAAAGTTCCAGTTCAAATACATTTTAAGAAAATTTGTTGCTTTAAAAGGATGTCATGTATCACCTAAATGTCATGATTTCTTTCCAATGAATATGATCTATTTATAAATATGAGGCAATATTTTATCCTTGCGTATAAAGGACTTTTTTTGAGAAAATTAGTTCTCCAATATTACAAATGTTATGAACATTATTTCATATTTACTGCGTTAGTGTAAAATGTATTTTTTTTTTCTCTATTAATTGCGGGACCCTAATCAACCAAGCTAAATCAGCTTATGCGAGAGTCAGTAATGAAACGTTGAAATGGTATGACTATAATTTACGGATTCGAACCCGCGAATACTGGGTCAATAGTCAAACGCCTCAACCACTAGACTTCCGCGATAATTTGTATTTCGAAAATGTCCATTCGGCTTCTATAATCTCGAACCGACGCCATTTTATTTATTCAAAGTGCTGAGTGGCGTCGGGCGATACAACACGCCATGACATGACATGACATGACATGACATGACATGACAAGCCAGTGTCAACACATTTATTCGTTTTTTTTAACGTCGACAGCAAAGAACTTGTGGAAAAATGTGTATAGCTATTATAAACAAGAATGGCTATCATACATGTAGCTATCATTTAATGTGGCTATTTAAGAAGCTATTTTATTTTATTTTATGTGCATTTCTCATAATTTTCTTTTTTATGTAATCAGTTTAGGCGAACCGACATCTCAATTCAATGGTTTAACAGTGTGTAGCAGTTTGTTTTTGTTTACCGTTGTAATTATTTTTTTTCCCAAAGTCTTGGCGAATTTTAGTGTCCTTGCAACCCCAAATTAAATTGTTTAAATTAAAAAATGTTTTGAAGCCTTTTTTTTATGTTTCATTTAGTAGTTTGAATTAAATTAATTGTTTATTTCCTTTGTTTCGTTTCATATATAAAAAAAATATATTTCACTTTATGATTTGCGTTTCTTTCTTCTTCTTCGAAATTTGACAGCCAACCGATCGCCCTGTCAGTCCAGTCAGACTTGTCGTTTTGTGGAAAGGTTATAAAAGGCCGATCGCCTTTATAAACTTTCTTTTTTCTTCGGGACCTTGGGTACAAACGAGTGTATATTTTTTAGTATCGCTTTATTCTCGCCTCGATTAATTGGTCGTTCCAGTACAGCCGGACGGTTTCTATTCTTTGGTTATCTCTGTTGTTCAATTGAAGCCACCTTAAACTGAGTGGTAAGTTTTGGTTTTTTTCTTGGGGGTAGCTTTTGCGAGTGCCTCGGGGTAATAATTGTTCTTTTTTTTTACAACAGGCTTCTTCTTTTGGGGCTTCTTTTTTGGCTTCTTCTTCTTATTTTGGAGTTAAACTTTTGGGAAACCGTGGCTGCCTCAACTGTTTTATTCTCTTGGGAACATTCGAGGAACCAGCAGAGAGAACGTCCACGAGTTTGTCACCACACACGTTGTTTTTTTTTTCCACCTTCTCACTTGGATAACACGCCACGTGTCGGACCATTGGCGATCACCGGGGTAAAGTTTTTAAAGGTGATGTAATCATTTAAATTCACCATATCTATTAAATTTCATCTTTTGGAAGCGACTGAGTTCCAGCGTCGAAAAGAAGTCTACGTGGAGAAGATTTATTTTTTTGCTTCATATGTTTTAAACTTGTCTTGCAAATTGTTTTTTTTTAAGGTAGATTTTCGGTTGCAGACTATTGTCCTAAATTGTTTTTATTATTGTTTAAATTTTTATACCTTTTACATTTTTTATTTTGATTGGCAATTGCCTATATCTGTAGAACGAGGGAGTGTTTTTTTGTCAGTTCATTAAAAGAACTGTTTTATATTTTATATAGGGTTTGTTGGTTTTATTGGCCACTGCCCCAACATTTATATTTTTTTTGTATTGTGTAGGAGTTTTTTTTGGAATACAAGAAAAGATTTTATGAACCTGCCAAAACTGGTTTTTTATTTCTTCGATTAATTTCCTGAAGCAGGCGCAAAGAGCGTTGATAGTACTCACCTATCCCTGATATTTTTATAAGAGCAAATTTTTTATTATTCATGATTCTTTTTATTTTATTCTCTTTATTATTTCTAAATTTTTTTAGGCGCCCAACAAATTTTAAATCCATTTAGTTTTTTTATTTATTTTGTAACTTCTTGTTACAGTAAAATTTGGCGCTCCAACTTAAGGGCCAGAAACGTTTCTTTGCAATTGTTTTAGGAAATTGTCAAGATAATTGAAATTTTTTTTTGCAGCTTTATTAAATTTATTTTGCTTGTATTTAAGCATTCAAATTATATGTTTCAGACGCTGTTGGACCTCAGTCGACCTTTTTTTATTTTCATTTTGAAACGACACCTCTGGACGTTTGGTTATCACTGAGAGTTGGAAAAATCGTGTGTTAATGAGGGATTTCGTTAGTTGGTTTTTATTCTTTTTATTTTTCTTTTTAATTCTATTTTTTTGACCATGGAAAAGCTACCTAATATGGAAGCGGTGTACCTTAACAAGCAGGACCTTACTTATGAGGTCACAATTAGAGATGTGACACCTGAATTAACTGTTGAGGGTTTGAGAAATCAATTCTCAAATTTAATAAAATCTCAACCCTCAGAAGTGGTGGAGTCCACTAATTTTTCTATTGATTCCGAACTGGAAGAATGTTCCATGAGACTGTCCATTTTGTTAGAGTTGTGCGATGACTTCACTTGGTCAGATAGAAATTTATCTCGTCGAATTGGTACTAAAGCGACCCATTTGCATTTTAGATTGGCCCGCATATCCCAAGAGGATTGCGATGAGTCCCAACTGTTTTATTTAGGAAATTTAAAAACTCAATTAGCTTCAGTTTTAAGTCGATTCAATTTAAAAAAGGAAATTAGTTCACATAGGTTGCCCTCCACACCTCAAATTGTCATGAGCGAGTTGAGACCTATCTCACCTCAAACTCGACAATTTGAACCTACTCCATCAGTTCCGACTGAGAGTAGGGTTATTTTATGTTGTTCCTCAACTAATGCCATTAATTTAGGAATTAAATACAACGGGAAAACATGTATTTTTGAATTTTTAGAAACGGTCGAGGAAGTTAGGTTATCTCGGGGAATTTCGACCGAAAGATTGTTTAGGTCAGCGGTTGAATTATTTAGTGACCATGCTTTAATTTGGTTTAGAGGTATTTTTAGTTCTTTAAATTCCTGGTCAGATTTAGTGCACAAATTACGTGCAGATTTTAGTTCATTTGATTATAATTATACTCTGATGGGTTTTCTCCGTTCGCGTAAGCAAGAACCGGACGAGAAAATTCATATTTTTATTCCGTTGTTACAACGATATTTTGCTAGATTGAGCACTCCACTTACAGAGAGTGAGAAATTATCTATTATTTTACATAATATAAGGCCATTTTATTTAAAACAATTAGCATTGACCCCGATAAATAGCATAAATGATCTTTTATCGGTGGGTAAGAAAATTGAGGATATGCATAGACTATCCCAAGATTTTAATAATAAGGTTTCTGTTGAAAATTGTGTTACCACCAATTTAGGTGATAGTAGTCCTAGTACAAGGAAAAGGCTTAGTACAACAAAACCTTCAATGGCGTTGAATACTGTAGCATCACAACCGGTTCATTCTGCAAACACATTTAAAAATTCAAACTCGATGAATAAAAATAAAAATTTACCGCGTAAACAAACTTTTAATTTTAATGATAGGTCACAAGTTAGTTGTTATCGTTGTGATACTCCAGGGTTTACGGTTCTTACTTGTCCAAATTGTCAAGATAAATTAAATTGTCCTTATTGCAAAAGAACAGGTGTTTCAAAATTTACATGTCCTAGTTGCAATGTTCAACCGAGTACATCAAAACATTCAAAAAACGGATTGTGAGAGGTGGCAGAGAATCTTTTCTGGAGGCCGCCTCAGTTTTATTTGAATCAGAGATAGATGGCATTCGTCCATATTTAAAAATACTTTTAAATGATATTCCTATTTCAGGGTTAGTCGATACAGGTAGTGTTTGTACAATATTAGGTGCAAATTCACACCAGATTTTATTAAAATTGGGTTATAGTTTGATTGATTCCGATAATTCTTCACTTAGCACTGCAAATGCGTCCATAGTTAGACCTTTGGGTGTCATGTTTTTGCCATTTACTTTCAACGGGATTACAAAGGTTATTAAAACCTTTGTAGCGCCTCAGATTGCGTCGTCCCTTATTCTTGGTATTGATTTTTGTAAGAATTTTGATTTTGTTCCGCAAATTTTAAATTTAATTCAATTTGATCATGCTTCAAATCACTGTTTATTACAAACAAAGGCAGTCAGGGTATTACATCCTTTTGACTCTTTAACGAACGAGCAAAAATTATTAGCAAAGTGTGTTGTCGATCAATTTGAAACTATTTCGACGGAAGTAAAAGGTTTAGGCCGTACTTCTCTGTTAACACAACATATTGATACCGGTTTTTCCCCACCAATTAAGCAGAGACATTATCCTTTATCTCCAGCACGTCTCGCTCTTCTTAATGAGGAAGTTGACAAAATGTTAGCTCTGAATATTATCGAACCAAGTAACGGTGGATGGAATAATCCTACTCTTTTTGTTCCGAAGGCAGACGGAAGCCTTCGTTTTTGTCTCGATGCGAGGAAATTAAACTCGGTCACAAAACCAGACGCATATCCTTTACCAAGGATTTCAACCATTTTAGATAGTTTACGGGATGCAAATTTTCTTTCTTCGTTGGATTTATCCTCGGCGTTTTGGCAAATATGTCTGGATGATTCCTCCAAGGAAAAGACTGCGTTCACAGTCCCAAATAGAGGTTTTTTTCATTTTTTGGTTTCTGCATATGGTTTGAGAAATTCTCCCGCTTGCATGCAGCGTTTAGTTGACAGATTGTTTGATCCAAGTTTTGGCGACAGAGTTTTTCCATATATTGATGATATTATTATTGTTAGTTCAACATTTGAAGAACATATTTCTTTATTAAATCGTGTCTTTAATGTTTTAAAGGATGCTAATTTAACTATTAATAGTAAAAAATGTAAATTCTTCAGGAAAGAGTTAAGGTATTTAGGTTATGTGGTAGACTCGTTTGGTCTCCACGCCGATCCTGAAAAGGTGAAAGCCATTTTAGATATTCCAACTCCTAAATCACCTAAAGAAGTGAAAAGTTTTTTAGCGACGGTGTCCTGGAACCGTAGATTTATTAATTCTTTTTCTAGTATTGCAGCTCCACTTTATCGTCTTACCAGTACTAAAAAAGGCACACCTCCTTTTAAATGGAGTGAAGAGGCAGAGCAGTCTTTTCAACAGCTAAAAACGGCTTTAGCGACAGCTCCGGTACTTGCCTGTCCGAATTTTGAAAAGCTTTTTTCCGTCCATTGCGATGCAAGCTCATTTGGAGTGGGAGCCATGCTTACGCAGGATTTTGATGGTGTAGTTCATCCGATTGCGTTTATGAGCAAGACACTTTTGCCTGCGGAGACCCGTTATAGTGCAACTGAGAGAGAGGCATTAGCTGTTGTATTAGCCGTAGAACATTTTCGACCTTATTTGGAAGGTGGTCCTAAATTTAAAGTCTATACAGATCATGCTAGTTTGAAATGGTTTTTTAGTTTAAAAAATCCAACTGGAAGATTAGCTCGTTGGGGAGTTAGGTTATCTCCGTATAATTTTGAAATTTGTCATAAACCAGGAAAAGACAATGTTGTTCCCGATACACTGTCTCGTCTTTTACCCGTTAGTTTGGTAGATTTAGCTTCAGACGATTGGTATTCATCTTTATTTCAAAAGGTTACAAAAAATCCTTCCAGTTTTCCAAATTATTGTATTAAAGAAAAACAATTATTTCGGTATTGTAAAGGAAAGTTTAAACTCACCAGTTCACACGATTGGAAACTGGTTGTACCATTTTCTCTTCGAGAAAACCTTATTTATGAAAATCATAATTCGGATCATTTTGGTATTTTTAAGACGCATCGAAAGTTAGCCGCTCAATATTTTTGGCCTTCAATGCATAAAGATGTTATTAATTTTATTAAAAAATGTGATACGTGTCACGCGTATAAATTTTCAAATAGTTTACCATTAGGAAAAATGGGAAAACCCAAGGATTGTTCTTTTCCTTTTCAATTTATTTCAAGCGATTTACTAGGTCCATATCCCATGACTAGAAATCGGAATATTTATATTTTAGTGGTAACCGATATTTTTTCAAAATATTGTTTATTATTTCCTTTGCGTCGTGCGACTGGAAAGGCCGTGGTTCATCATTTAGAAAATGATGTCTTTTTAAAATATGGTGTCCCGGAAGCAGTTATAGCTGATAACGGTAAACAATACGTTAGTAAGGAATATCAGGAGCTTATGAAAAAATATCAGGTACCTAAGGTTTATTTTAATGCCTTGTATTTCCCACAGTTCAACCCGACTGAACGAATGAATCGTACTGTAGTCCAAGCGCTGGCATTGCAAGTTAAAGATGACCACCGCAGCTGGGATACGTACCTTCATAAAATTCAATTTGGAGTTAACTCAGCGGTGAATGAAATTACAGGTTTCAGCCCATATTTTTTAGTTCATGGTAGAGAACCAATTTTATCTGGCACTTTCTATGGAAAATCCCAGGAAGCGCAGGGAGAGTTAGTTTTTGGAAGTCGTCTCGATTACGCTCGGAATCTAGGGGAACTAGAATCAATTTTCCATCATGTTCGTAGGAAGTTAGTTTCAAGCCATTCAAGAAACAAAATTTACTACGACCAAAAAAGAAACTCTGCAGATTTCAAAGTAGGTGATTTTGTTTGGAAACGAACGTACACTTTAAGTAATGCAGGGAAATACTTTATTTCGAAGTTTGCCCCGAAGTACGAAAGATGTAAAATTATTAAAAGACTTTCCTCTCTGGTTTATAGTTTAGAAAACCTGAACGGAAAATACATTGGCGATTGGCATTGTAAAGACTTTAAATTAGTCAAGTAAATTATAAATTATTATTTTGAGTCCGTATATTTTAATTTAGATAAAATTTTATTTACATATTTTTCATTTTTGGAGTTTTAGTGTGGGTTCGAGTTCCTCAGTATTTATCTAGTGGAAGTCAGTTGGTTGTTAGTTTATTAGGCGTTGGACTCTATGTTTGGGTTTCCATTGCCGAAAAGGAATGTTTGTGTCAGCTATCCATTGTCATAGATTAGTTTTTTATACTTACTAAATGGATATCTGTATTGTGTGATTGATACTGTTTGAGTTGCTTAAAAAAAAAAAAAAAAAAATCAGTGTGAAAGAGAACAAACTAACGCAGAGAGCAAGGAATCATCTTTAGCAGTGATTAACGTTTTGTAACATTTTTTTTGTTTTTCAACAAGGAGTTACATTTTTTCCCAATGTTTATTTTAGAAATTTGTTTCTCCTGAGCTCCTTTTAGTTTGGGTTCAGGGCTCCTTTTGTTGTAATGAGTGCTGGAAACGAAGGGTTGGTCCTTAGTTCCTGGGTTTTTTTATCACTGTTGAGATATATCCGATTGCTCAGGTTTTTTAGATAGTTGGTTGGAAAACTCGTTCCTTATTATTATTTATTTTGGAAATTTATTTATATATATTTTTTTTGGAGGTATGGACGGGTCGTCCATGCTTCAGATGTTTAGTACCCATCTTTCGCTGTTTTAGGGGAGGGGCATTGTAGCAGTTTGTTTTTGTTTACCGTTGTAATTATTTTTTTTCCCAAAGTCTTGGCGAATTTTAGTGTCCTTGCAACCCCAAATTAAATTGTTTAAATTAAAAAATGTTTTGAAGCCTTTTTTTTATGTTTCATTTAGTAGTTTGAATTAAATTAATTGTTTATTTCCTTTGTTTCGTTTCATATATAAAAAAAATATATTTCACTTTATGATTTGCGTTTCTTTCTTCTTCTTCGAAATTTGACAGCCAACCGATCGCCCTGTCAGTCCAGTCAGACTTGTCGTTTTGTGGAAAGGTTATAAAAGGCCGATCGCCTTTATAAACTTTCTTTTTTCTTCGGGACCTTGGGTACAAACGAGTGTATATTTTTTAGTATCGCTTTATTCTCGCCTCGATTAATTGGTCGTTCCAGTACAGCCGGACGGTTTCTATTCTTTGGTTATCTCTGTTGTTCAATTGAAGCCACCTTAAACTGAGTGGTAAGTTTTGGTTTTTTTCTTGGGGGTAGCTTTTGCGAGTGCCTCGGGGTAATAATTGTTCTTTTTTTTTACAACAGGCTTCTTCTTTTGGGGCTTCTTTTTTGGCTTCTTCTTCTTATTTTGGAGTTAAACTTTTGGGAAACCGTGGCTGCCTCAACTGTTTTATTCTCTTGGGAACATTCGAGGAACCAGCAGAGAGAACGTCCACGAGTTTGTCACCACACACGTTGTTTTTTTTTTCCACCTTCTCACTTGGATAACACGCCACGTGTCGGACCATTGGCGATCACCGGGGTAAAGTTTTTAAAGGTGATGTAATCATTTAAATTCACCATATCTATTAAATTTCATCTTTTGGAAGCGACTGAGTTCCAGCGTCGAAAAGAAGTCTACGTGGAGAAGATTTATTTTTTTGCTTCATATGTTTTAAACTTGTCTTGCAAATTGTTTTTTTTTAAGGTAGATTTTCGGTTGCAGACTATTGTCCTAAATTGTTTTTATTATTGTTTAAATTTTTATACCTTTTACATTTTTTATTTTGATTGGCAATTGCCTATATCTGTAGAACGAGGGAGTGTTTTTTTGTCAGTTCATTAAAAGAACTGTTTTATATTTTATATAGGGTTTGTTGGTTTTATTGGCCACTGCCCCAACATTTATATTTTTTTTGTATTGTGTAGGAGTTTTTTTTGGAATACAAGAAAAGATTTTATGAACCTGCCAAAACTGGTTTTTTATTTCTTCGATTAATTTCCTGAAGCAGGCGCAAAGAGCGTTGATAGTACTCACCTATCCCTGATATTTTTATAAGAGCAAATTTTTTATTATTCATGATTCTTTTTATTTTATTCTCTTTATTATTTCTAAATTTTTTTAGGCGCCCAACAAATTTTAAATCCATTTAGTTTTTTTATTTATTTTGTAACTTCTTGTTACAAGTGGATTCATGTAATTTATAACTATGTATTTACTGTTTTATAAACTAAGTTACGCTGTATATTTCCCTAAAATATATTAAATTAAATAAATATTAACTGCTGCTATACATTAATTAATAGTAGTAAATTATTTAACCAGAACCTGACGTTTTACAGCTAGGCCCTATAGGTGTCATTAAAGCCGTCCGCCGGTAGTATGTCCTTTCAGGGGGTTGATATATGTATATCAATAATCTTACATTAATGAGCAAAAAATATTGGATTTTTTTCCCAATTACGAGAAAAACGAATTCTAAATTTCAAAGAAATTCTTTAAATGCTTGAGAGGCGGTTGAATGCTGAGTCGCACTTCGGAGAAAAACAATGTTTTTTAATAATATAATTATTTTAGTATTATTTTTTTTTGTTTCGAAATAATTCTTTTTTTTTCGTGCGACCGGTTTAGTTGACGATATAAATCAACCCCTAAAAAGGATATTAGTGAATATAAATACACCCTGTATATCCAGCTAAAGAAAAGGGAGGAGAGAATATTGGATAGTATATAATCTATTTATTTATTTATTTTATTGATGTGTTTAGAAAACGGTGATTATTAAATCATTCTCACATTGCGAATTGCACAAGTCTAGTACGCAATAACATAATATTTTTAATTCTTATCGATAGTTTTATACCGTGGCGGTAGAATTTCGGAAGCAGGAATGTTGGTTTTGGAATGCAAATGTTTTCAAAATTGATCGCCAAACTACGGGCAAAAAAATATAATAAGCCTTATCAAAAAAAAAACAATAAAGTTTTCATTTACCCTCCACCTCTAACTTACCCCATTTTTTTCTATTTAAACTGGTTTAAATTAGCCTTTTAGCAGGTACAGCGTAGTTTCAGTAATTCAAACTTAGGAATCAATTATCACAAGATAAATCAAACCTACGTGGTTTAACACAGTCAAACACTATACTTGTTATAACACTTAAGTGGGCGATCAAGAATTTTCTGGCTAAGTCAAGCGTTTTGAGAAACAATCAAAATTACTTCGGCAGAAAACAATATCTGATTTGTAATCCAAATTTTTTTTGTAATCCAAAATTTCTCTAAACCATATAAGCTCTGTTCTTAATAGGTCGGATTATAGGGACTCTGTTAAGTGTGCATGCCTTCTCTCTGCATGAATACAATTTTCTATTAATCTAATAGCGTGCATTTTCTATTAATTTATTAGCATGATATTTTGTTTTCAATCATTTCGAGGTTTTTTTAACGTTCAACAGTGCATTGTGTCATAGGATTTCGGCTTAACAAATGCATTTCTAAATAAATAAACATAAACCCTTTCAGCGCCACGCGTCAATCGCATTAAGTTGTACCGCAATAAAAGAGTTCATCAGCAACCGAATCAATGGACCGTATTAAGAGATGCACGCGGCGCCGGCGGCCGTCTCTCAGCGCAATTGATTCGATAAATTGGCATTTTAACGTGGCCTCTTGTCAATTGATTAAACAATCAATGCTTGTGGACCAAACATTCTATCTAACTTTTATTAGATGTTAATAATTCGTCGATTGAACTTTGTAGCTTCACTGCTATATTTTAATTCAGATCATAAGTAAATATTTATTTGTTTGTTTATCTGTGTTTTAGGTAGATATCATCAGGAAAGCTAACTATTAGGTACTTTCGGAAAATTTCGTCCTCAGTTTAAAATAAGTTTATATATCTATCTATATCACGTTCTTGTGGACCAATAACTGCCGTAACTGCCCCAATCGCATTCAAATTGTTTTTTTTTACTTATATGGTCGATACTACCAAGCTAGTTATTTTATAGCGTAGCTATGGGTGTCAAACTGAGTATTAAAGATAAAAGTTTTTTTTTTAATACAATAAAATGTTACAGGATTATTTGTAATAACCGGGTTTCACCAACTAATAAATAAGTGGGGTTAAAACTATGTAAAAATAAATAATGTATAATATTCGTAATATTATAAAATATCATACTTCGTAGGCGTTTTCAAAAATAATTTGTAGTAGCCCAAGGGTCTTAGATTCGAACCCAAAATATTTTCGTCACTCTTTCAGCACTGTTGTTTTTTTTTGCTTAATTCATTTAGTAAAAAACACACAAATTGTTAAGGTATTGACTGAATGTAATAAAAACTATCTAACTTCATGAAGACACTTTCACTAGAAGATTCATTTTTCCTTAATAATTTGTTCATATTTATCTATTTTACACAGCGAATGGTAATAATATTTATATCAATTCAGAAAGACGAATTTGTAAATAAAGTGGTCTATAGCCAGGAAGTTAGTTTATGTCCTTAAACTTGGTTAAAAATGCAGATTTAATATTTTCATCGCCCCCATAACGGCTCGCTTTCCGCTAAGATAGCCATCAATACAAATTACCATGCGCGCCGTGGAACTCAACGGGTTAAATTAATCATTATTCGACGTTCCGTTATTGTTATTAAGTGCGACAATTGTGCCATAATTGCGCATTAGTCGAATACCGAAAACGCGTCATGCGGGCACCGCAAGGGTTAAGAATACTCCCGTACTTCGAGTGCGCTGCGCTAATCACTATCCCATCGCACGTTCTTCTGTTGGCATTCTGGTGGTATTATGAGGACTGTTCATATTCCACCGCGTTTTAGGAGACGTTCTTTCGGCTAATATGGCATAGGAATGATTCGTTTTTAAGTCAGAAGTTGGTTTTATTGAATACCCCACTAATGGAACACTGAGAACAAAATCTTGTACCCTCTGCAAGAAATTAACTAAACGTTTTGTTGGCTCTACAGATCGATTCTGGTTAAAGTTATTTTTACGCACAAACGAACGAGTTTTGTAACCTTAACAGACTATTTGGTTACTGTTACTAAAGTTTTTAGTAGGCTCAACCAACGTTTAGTACGCCTGACTGGTACACATAAACAAACTGCTTTGTAAGAGCTACTGAACTGTTCGGTAGAGAAACAACGTGACGGATTAGGCGAGAAGCGCGAGGCTTGTTTGCGAGTCTACTACCGATTGTTTGGTAGACTTAATAAAACAGTCTTGTAATGTGTACACAACTTCTCATTTGAATGCTGCATCTACGAGATTGTTTGGTACGGGCTACAAGAAAGTTTTGTTCGCTGTACGATTTATCAATCTATACAGGAATTGTAGAGTCTATCAAACGGATTGTATACTTCGGTTGGGCCTACTAAAATTCAGTAGCCACATCAAATTGTGATTCTACTGAACTTTTCGTTTGACTCAGAACTCGATATTTTTTCAGTGAATTCATGCGTGTATTTATTATTCATTTTTATTTTAAATAATTTGGTTACAAGGATTTTTATTTATTTATTTATTTAGATACCAAATTACATTCGTGTATATTGCGTGCACAGCGTAGTAACAGTTCAATTAATGTTATCAACCAGTGATTGATTTTACTGCGCTGATTTTCCCTTAACTAGACGTCAATGTCTGTACCAAAGAAGGCATTAACATCGTTTGTACCCGACCTAAAAGGAAGAGGTTTGCGTGTGGGTTTTTTGAGGAGTTTCGAATATTATTTGTTTTGAATAAGAATTTCTTATGTTTGTAAAGTTACGAGTACGCCTAAGGTGAGGTAAATTTTCGGTACAAAATGTTTTTTTTAATATCGAATTGATCAGTATTTGTTATTTCACGAGCCGTTTTGTATCCATTTCGTATCGCGCCAACAGTCACAAAGCAATTCTCGATTGGTTGCTCCCGAGGGTCCGTACAGGTCCAAAACTGTGATACGTCCTGTTTGCGAATTGTCTCCGCTTGCCATCACCGATAAAGATGGCCTTTTTCTGGTAGACAAGTCACATACTTTCGTTTACCAAGACCGTCTATAAGTTTCCAGAAAAATACTACATGTCTTCATCATGGGGTCTTCATGGCTTAGATATCATACGAGGCACGTGCTTGGGCTGATAAAGTCCATAATTCGTCTCTCCCTAGAAGACAAAGACTGCCTTTAAAATCCATGCCAGGTACCAGGCCAGGTTTTACTTGTGATATCGGACGTTATTCTGGCCGATTTGGAGATCCTGGAGTGTGCAGCCCCTGCGCAAACTTGATCGGTTTTTATTCCCGTTATAAAACCGGTCGACTCACACACCGTATAGGTGATCTTGTGAACTCTTACCCGTTTTATTTATTTTATTTATTTATCTTTATTGGAGAAACCTACAATTTTACACAGTACATACAAAAAAAAAACATTTGATGGATCGATAAAAAACTATGTAAAACTAAAAATAGGTTTCTACTAACAAAAAGTATTAAAGTTAATAACAAAAATAACAAAACCATTTTATATCTATATATATATATACATATCTACTACACGAATTTAGAACAGCTAATTTTTACACAAAAGATCGTTGCTGAACACTTTAAATTGCGATTTATTCAGAGTCCTACCTAGAATTGGTGGTGCTGAAGGATGGATCGAAAAATTGAGGAGCTTTCCCCACGGGGGGGGGGGGGGGTCCTACTCGGCTTTCCGCACTAAAGATGCTCTCTGCACTATCTGTATGTGTAGGGTAGGTTAGTGTCTGTCCGTCCGTATGTTAGTCATAACCTTATTATTGATTTTTATTTCTAATTAATTGATTTGTTTGATCGATTTTATTTTTTACTATGCTGTGTTCGTATGTAATGTTATTATTTATAAGTACCTACCTACTTGTATTAAATCGTAAGTAGTGAGAATACGTGAGGGCGTACTTTATTTAATTTAAATAGCAATAAGTGATTGCTACTGATGGTCGACATAAAAATATAATCTTTGAAACGCCCCACAACAAAGGTTTGAAACAACCTAAGACTGAATAGTCTAAAATTAGACTTTTAAATAATAACTCGTGGAGCTTAACGCATATTAATGCAAATACGCCTTTTGCAATGAACGCAATTGTATAAATCATTCAATAATTGCGCATAATTCGTGCAATATGTATTAATTGCAAGGCAGTTCATGGACGCTGTCCGCCATCTTGCAAGATGGCGACCGTTTGACGTTTGACATTGCGCGCTCATCGAATTAACCTGATTTAGTTGTCGTTTCGCAACGCTAAACAACATTTACGCGGAATTCGATGACTGACATGCATCACATATTCGAAACCAAGTTATTGGGGCGTTGTATTTGTTATTTTACGGACGACGGGTAATGTTTTTGTAAATAAGAAATTTACATTTATTATGTAGGCAATTGAGTCAAGCCTAGTCGTATAATATTACGTCTTATGGGTAAGTGACAGTTTGGTTCGGACATAGCTTTTATTTTCATTAAAGAAGATGGCCACTTTTGGATCGCCACGTGACCGCCGTCTGTCTCAACTTCCGGCGCTACCGGAACAGGAAGTAATAGAGGCAGAGCTAAGCTGCACTCTTAATGATGCTCTATTAGGTAGGTCTCTGACAGTCCATAGCATTTATCATTTTAGGGCAAAGCTGTTTTCAATCATTTTCGAAATCGAATATATACAAAAAACAATTAAAGCAAATAAAAATGTGGAACCGAAAAGATGCGCTCCCCACACGTCCGCCACCTTCAGCCTCCGTGGTTCTGTTCAGAAAACCAGGCGTGCGGGTGCACCCTCAGTAGGGTATGGGAGGCGTGCGCCATCTCGCTTAATGCCGGTAGATGTTGTCCCCCTTCTGACGGTGTTATATTTATAATACCCCCATTTAGAAAATGATTCAGCTGTGTTACTCTTCGACCATTCCAAATCGCAAACGATTCGCTCAACGATTAAACATTACAATTTGTTAGTTAAAAAAAAGATTTGACAGATTTGATGGCCCGCTACGTTTCTATTGGCAATGAGGAAAATATTGGGGGATCCTTGAACTAGCTGGATAGGTGTAAAGCCGCAGACGTTAAAAAATCAGCCATGGGGTGACAAATCCATAGGCAGGCCAAAATTAAGGATGAATAATGATAAAGTGGGTGGAAGCGTTAGTGACGTTGATGGTATATAAATAAAAAACAACTCACGAATCAGCAAATCCAGCGAAGACATGGTGCGAGAACGACGGCATATGAGCAGCTCGGGGTGCTGGGTTCGAACCTACTTCGGCGCTGAGTCCTGCGCCCGAAGCGGCCGACAGGGCCCCAGGAGTGTGGGGACTCGAAGACGGGGCCGGGTCCATCCTGTCGGTATATATTTGTATTTATTAATAAGCACCAGGCCCTTTAGCACTAGGTATCGACAATCGTTGCTGAAGCTGTCTGTATAAGCAATATTAGAACATATGAGGGTTACATTTGGCTGGCGGGTGCGAATGCCTTTTTGGATGCCGGGAATGTCGCACGTCGCAATTGACTCGCTGAACGAAACGACTGGTAATTTACACAATCTCCTTAAAAAAAACTAGATGGTAACATAATTAATTGTCGAATGCATATTAAGTGAGATATCTATTTTTTTTAAATATTATTATTTTGTACTTTATATTTCCGTGGAAAAATAAAATATATGTATGTTGAAAAGTTCATTTTTATCTGTCGAATATCATGATAATGGACTGAGAATCCGATAAAAGAATAAACCTAACCGCTAAACGGAAACTACTACTTAAAGTGGCACGTAAAACGTCTACAGTCCCATTTGAAAGAATCCTTGTCTTTCAAGTATAACTGAAGAGCTGTGAAGTGATATCATACCTAGGTCCAGGAGATGACGCAGCGCTGCCGCTACAGTCCCCTGCTCCGGTCCCTTCGGATCCGTCCCTGATGGTTCCCCTGGGATCCGCGCCATGCGGCGCCGTCGACTCGGGCCGCGGAGACGGACTCCTGGACATGGACTCGGCGCATACATCTGGAGAGGCCGATCGCGTACTCAGTTCTTCTGCCTGGAAATAAACTAACTTCAATAACAGACCAATGACCGAGTGAAAGAGTGTGAAAACTTCTGACACCTCGCCATCGAAATTGACCCTAAGAGTCGATCACACGAGCGGTAGTTGGCACCTGATTCGGATATGTGCTCCGAATAGAACTCAATCAATCCGAACTCAAATTTGTCGACCACCACTTTCTTTAAAACTTACCTGGAAGTGTGTTAATTTCCTCAGTGTGAGTTCTGGAAGTCTATTATGAATTGAACCTTTTTTTAATTATGAACAATTGACATTTTCGTCAAAAATGCTCATCTGAGATTTAACTCTATCACGGCGACGGAGAAGGTATTAAGACAGTGTTTGTTGTATCTCACCGCTTTTTTGCAAAATACTTATTTTTTATTTTATCCATTACGATCAATTTTAAAGGAGCGCGAAGGAAAACTAACAAGAACGATCAATTAACCTTACGGTCCAAAGAGTTAGCGGGAAGAATAGAAAAAGAATATCTGGTATTACGATTTATAAAACAGTAAGTCATTCCGACTAATTAATCAAAGGAAAGTAATGGCCGAGGAAAAAAGCGTAATATCATTTCCAATAGAGAATTTATAGGCAGATAGGATTCCGGTTGATTAATGTTTGCGGTACTTTTACTTTGGGCACTATGATTAATGATGCTCTAAAAACGATACGCCAGTACCAGTTTATGCATTATAGGTATACTTAATTATAGTACTTTTATTCCGCTGAAGATTGAGCATTCCTTTTGAAAATAAATACACTTTTTAGGACTAATGGTAAAGTAACGACTTGAAGTGAAGGCTTGCATTACAATGATCTCAAACATCATTAAATTTTTTGGCACGTCTCCCAACCAAATTGTGGATACTAGACTGTATTCCTAACTAACATTAATCAGTGCTGAAATAAATGCCTTATACTATTTGCGTGTGTTTGTTACTATGACCAAGTCCCGATACACTGTCGTCCCGAAAGTCGTTTTGCAAAGGACTGGGAAAGGAATTCACTCACCTTATCGTCCTTTATGTCTTCTCTCTTTCCGACAATATCGATTCCGTCTCTCTTCCTCTGCTCTTCCTTGAGTCTTTCAGCTTTCCGCCATTTTGCGCGTCTGTTTTGAAACCAAACCTGCAACAAAAAAAATCTGTCAATACTCGATAATGCGATATCACTAAGGTGGTGGTAAGGTTAAATGTGTTTATTTATGTAACAATAGTGAACACACACTATTTTTCACTCTTGTCGCTCTACGCTGAAAAACAAAATGATAATGACATCAAAAATATGGTATTGGCAACCATAAAGTATGGTTAATATGTGATAGCAATCATTTTTGTTGGAATTACACATCGATTAATTGTTAAACATACTTGGTTGAAAGTACCATAACTTTCTAACATATTTCATAATATAAGTAACATAATTTTTGGGTGCCTTTAACATAATATCTAGTTATCGCTACAATATTTCTTGCAAACTACAAATTTCACTATCAGCTGTTCAGTCACACCGCCATTTTGATTTGAATCACATCAAAATAAAATAATTACAAATAAAAACAACAAAATATTATGGTTGCTGCTACCAAATTTTCAGGTAAAGTCGTTTTATTTCGTCAGCTGTTCACCCACGACGCCATATTGTTTTGTAAATCTTGGTAAAATGTTTTTGCTAAAATATTACTGCCATAGCAAGAAACATGGTAAATTTAACGAAAAATCATTTAACAATTTTGTACCTACAAACGATTTACTTCGTTCGATTAGAAAATTCCTCGCTGCGGGTGCAAATTTTTAAACAACCAAACGTTTTGCTAAAACATTTTCTTTAGGGTAACTCATAGAAAAAGAGAGACATTTATTAATGTTGCCGTTACAAATAATTATCCGTCACTGATATTTGCATAATTATATAGAAAGTCCTACAATATTTCCTTTCCTTCTTGTTCTCTCAAAAGATATTAGGCTGTCATCCAATGCGCTTTAAGAGAGCACGCCATTCGAAATGAGAGCTCACCTCACTCACCGGGAAAGTATCTTTTATGCTCTGAGGAAAGTTTCGACAAAACTGAAATTTTATGTATTATTCCATCATACAAATACAGCATACATATTACAATTAGCCAAATGGTGTTTTCTAATTTAATTCTGTTTGACTGTGTTTTGGTGTATTTTAGTATTTCGGTACCTACAATTTGAGTATTAATTATCATTATCTACCACCTATGTGTAGTATTATGATATTAAAGAAAAAAATAGCCCATTCAAAGTTATTTAACATTTAAAGTTTTTCATTAAAATTTAAAATTTTAAATAACCTTTATAAGCACTTTTTTTCTGAAATCATTTGAAAAAAACATGACACTCAAGTTGTACCTCAAATACATAGTACCTCGAAATAGTTGTACCTCGGTGTAAAGCTTCTCTACATTATTAAAAACTAAAGTTTCTAAAATTTAATTCATAGTAATACATAGTTTAAATTAAGGGCACTGCTTTTAGAACGTTGATCTATATCGAGAATCAAACATGAAATAGCAACAAATATTGGAAAAATGTGTCTCAATTACGAGAAAAACGACTTCAGAATTAAATAGAAATCGTTTTAATGTTTGAGGTCGCGGTTGAACGCATGGCGCGAGACCGTTCAGTGACCCCCGAGCGCACGGCTTGCGAAAAACAAGTGTTTATTTATTATTATTATTAGTATAATAATATTAATATTTTTGCATGATTTTTTTTTGTCGAAATTATATTTTTGTTATATATTATTATAATTTTGTTTGTGAAACATAAATTAAGAATAACGTGAGATAAACAACGAAAGGTATATTATTCAGTTGCCAATAAGCGTATAAGGCATGCTGAGAAACTAATATAAATTAATTCTAAGTTTACAAATAATTTTGTTATAACATTATATTACACAAGTGACTTTATACGTTTTTTTATTTTTTAAATAACAATAATTAAGCCGCAACTTTATGCCGTTAAAATTTATAACTTCAACAATATTGTGACTGAACTCATTAAACACAACACCCCACGCGATGCGGCATGATTGTTTTAGATTTAAGTGCGAACTTCAATGTGACCCTAAATAATAAAAAGAATGGTCCCATCACAGAACCCCCCGGAAAAAATGCACGCGTCAAACACAACAATAGGGTCCTTCCAATTATTTCGCGCTTTGTTGGCCGAGTGCTGCCAACTATGGGACACTTTTGTGGAAACACCGCAGGGCGACAAATGTTGCCACCGAACATCACTGATTTGAGAATCATTGAGAGCCGTCCAGCGCGGAAGGGTTATTTTTGAACACAGGTAAGGTAAGGTAAGGACCACAAAACACTTCTTTAGGTTCATAGTAACATGGCCAATCCTCGGCCCACTGAGCATTTTTAATCAATTTTGAAAACAGCCAATTTTTTCTTCATTAAAGGAAACAAATCTCCCTCAAGATCGCGATTGGTGGACCCACGCTTAAACGCAATTTTAAGAGTTATTTCCGCCGATAAATTCACACCACAAATAGACAACTTACTCAAAGACAAAAGATGTCGAATGTCTGGCAAAAGAAGTTAATGTTTGTACTTTTATGTAATGTCCTTTTTATTGTAAATTTAATAAATATACTTGTCTTACAATACTACTTTTTTCGTTAAGATTTTCAGTAGTTTGTCTTCTTTAAGATTTTGACTTTGAGTTTGGCATGGCTGGTTTAATGCATCGTTTGTTTTTACGAGCGATCGGCGAGTCAGTTTCAGACTAGACTAGGGTTGCCATTAATGGTTTGGCTCCGACCGGGACTGATATCAATATAGTAGGAAATATAGGGGAGTTATAGGATGAGGAGGGGGGTACCGCCCCCCCCCCCATGGGGCTCAATCTGGTTTGTGAAAAAAGGAAATCTTTCAATGGTTCATACATTTTTAGAATACGTCCAATGGCCGAGAACAAAGACAGTTAACTGCCTGGTTTTTGAGTGAGATCGTAAATTACCACGAATTACATCAGCTCCCTCACAAAGGTATTTCAGTCTTTCATTCCGTGCTGTAAATATGGAAAAATATTTGTAAAATGTCAGCACATCCCTTGAGCCCACACTTTCACCAATGTGATCTAACTTGCGCACGAATTATTCGCATAATTATTAGCAATAATATAAAAAGCATGATTATTCGTTTACCGGGACACATGGTGGTTTAACCGGGACAACCGGGACCGAGTGTCCAAACCGGTGACATGTCCCGGTGTACCGGGACGTATGGCAACCCTAGACTAGACCCAAATGTCAGATACAGGGATAGTATGCCACCTGAACAATATACGCGTATGGCTTAAATTATAACTAAATATTTTTAAACGTATTAATTAGTTAAATTACCGAGAAAATACTATTTTTAAATCAAGTTTCTCAGTCACCCACTTTCCAAGTAGTTTATTATTTCTAAAAATCTGTTAAAAGTATTATGTTGAACCCTTAGTAAAAGGATTCGTTGTTACTAAATGTTCGGTTGTCAGCCACTAATAAACCCATTAACCCGCTTTTAATATATTACCAAAATGGTCGTGGCTTAAGAACCAAAACAAATATGCTTTTTTATAGTGTTTACTTCAAAAACCTTATTATTTGTAAAAAGTATACTAAATTTCATATTCTTGTTATGTGAATTACCCAACCCTTACTTCACAATCCCAAACTCGTTCCCAACTACATTTTTCCATTCGCTAATTTTGGAGGAATCTATTATTGGCTTTATGTTCTGATTGTTTTATAGTAATTTTATTTATGTAATAGCTGTTGTTTCCTGAAATAAATAAAAAATAATGTGTAATACTCTTAAATCTTATGCGCCATTATTTCAATTCGCAACCAGAATTACAAACCTTCCTTGTAGGTTATTTTCTTTCCCCCTTCAATATGAATAAGTAGCCGTTCATTTGCTGCAAAATAATCCAGATTGATATATTCGTCTCTTCGCCCGATAGGATTATTATTAATGATTTCTAATTATACCTCAGTGTTAAATATCTATTTGTTATTTTTCTACGGTAGCGTTATTTTTAATACAAGTACCATGTATTAATCGTAGCTATTTTTTTGTTATTATATTTTTTTATTTTAAAAAATATATTTAATACACGGCTTTACGGCTGTCAATCAATTGCTTTTTATGTAAAATTATTGTCAGTGCTTTATATAAAATATATATAAATTGTATATAGGTATTTGTGGTATTTTTTTTAGGTATTTTCATGATTGTGTGATCAACAGGAACAGGTACTCAGTACCACCCCCCCCCCCATGAAAAAAGCGTTAAATATCGAAGGACAAAATGTATAAATATATTTTAGTTTTACTCGCATATTATTAATTTCATCTTTTACTCGTAAATAAAATAAATTAACAACTGTCGAGTAATCAAACGTGAATTTACTTGTTTCTACTTGTTATTGTTTCGCATTACAAGCACCATTCAACCCTCTTGTTCTTGTTGTATTGCACATCGCAAATAATCACCCTATACATATCAATTGTGCCGGAGTGCTGCAACAATGTGTTCGCAGTGGCGAGTGCGTTTGTACTCGTACGAGTACGCAAGTTTGAATTGCGAGGGGTGCGGCGCGTTTATTCGAGTGCCACTCGAATGGCTGTGTTTAACTAACGCTAGGGGTGAGTCGAGATTATTACAGTGTTTTGTATTCTATTAGCCGAAGGAATTTTATAACAGCCCCTTAAGTACCGGCTTGGGGAATGTACTAATAGCATAGTGTATAAATAACCATTGATTACGTCACTAAAGCAATATTTCAAAGTGTGTATGAAAACTTTAAAAACTTCAACGAATAATCATTCTTATTAATAGGTTTGTTAACGGTAATGTTTAATAGACGGTAATGTGCCAAATTAACTGATTAATCTGCAGTAACGGGTGTGTTTCGTTAAAGTGCGAAATTTGACTAGTTAATTGACGTATTTTAAACCGTTAAAGTGCGAAAAAATATTTGAGAGAGCGAGACAAAATGTTGTTTTTAGGTTATTACAGTTTTTAAGTTCAAAGTATCGCACAAATAGGTGTGCTCGTCGCAAAAACAAATTTATATGTAACTCTAAATGTCTGCAATCTTTAGACGCTATTGGGCGCAATCTCGCGCCTGTGAGACCAACTTGTAATAGGTTGCTTCATATCCTATCATCTCTCCACTTGCGCCTCTGGCACTTTTAGCCCTTTCGATGTGCGTTTTGGACGGCTATAGAAGCGACAGCGGGTATTTTTTAGGTCTGAGTAGATTAAAATAAAAAAAAAAACAATACAGACATAATATTTCAATTTATAATAATTATAATGTGACTTTTACATATTTCTATTTGCGCACAAGGTAAGTTTGTAATAATTTTAACTGGCCAGTAATAAATAACACATCTCAAGTTTCCAACAGCCATGCTGTCGTATTTTTGAAATTCGAACGTGATATTTGCGCTTTCTATCGAATTATTATTCGACCAGCCTCCGATGAAATCTAAACGGCCTTGATTGCTTTTCAAAGGACAAAAGATCTACTCTTTCACATATGTCCTTTTCGAGTTGAAAGATGCAACAGACGGACGGATAGACGGACAAAGTACGGGGATAGTAGCTTCTTTTACTTAAACGAATGTATGTAGCCAATATGGCAAAAGAAACAAGTGAATTTCGAATTAGAATTTATTTCTTCGACTGTATGGGGCGCCATCGCTGTTCTCAATCAAACGCAATGAAGCGGTTGACAGCAATGCGACGACACAACGCTCACGTCAGAGCGACGCGACATAAAGGGGTAGAAAAGGGGGTAGAAAGGGGTAGAAAGAGACGGCACGTCTTAATAATAATTAGAGGGAGGCAGCGCGGCACATCTCCAATTATAACACGGGCAAATGTGACTTATCCGTGTAATCTGCAGTGCTCTTAATAACTCTTGATTAATCTATACTCCGTGCAAATATACAGAAATTGATAACACAATCAATGCGGAACCCCGCTGTGAGATGTTAATATACAAAATATATTGCCCGGTGGCGCAAAGGTATAAACGCCTGCTTCTAAATCCAGCGGGCTCGAATCTCTGGTGGGACACTGTCTACTGACTTAAGTAACAAGACACAAAAAAAAAACGACTTCAAAAAACTAAGAAAAAATAATATAAAATTTCTATAAAAAATTACAAAACAATCCACTAAACATTGAAGTCGACGCAGAAACATGATTACTGAAGTTGCAAACAGTGTTGCTGTCCCACTACAAATTTTTTATACATCGTTTTTTATATTTCTTACTTAAACTAACTTTATTGTATTATTTTCTAGTTGTAGATTTATTTTGAATTTGGTTTAACATATATTTTTTACCAGAATGTATCATTCTAACGGTTTTTCATAATCATGTCAAATACATTTCGTTACAAATAACCGATATTCTTCCATTTCTGACACTATTCCGTTTATCTAATCGGTAGCAAATCCTTACCGCGGCTAGGAGCGGTCCAGGTTAAATAAAATAAAATTCCCGCCAAAATTGACAGCGCTCAGGCCACGAAGATCGTGGATCCATCTGTCAATCAGACATCGTGTAAACTCGATCTAACATGACGTTTCGACGGAATGAGGGTTGGATGTATTTATTTGCTTGACTTCGACAAAATGCACTAAGATTCATACCGGCACTTTTGCACATAATTTACAGAAGAAAATATTAACTATTAAACTGACTAGTAAAACTGATAAACTGATTTTGGTGTTTTTTACTGTATAAATACCAAGAAGTCGCATTTATATTGAAGCTTTCTAGAGAAGTTTATAGCCGTAAAAATCACGGTATGAAAGTTAAGAGCCCCGAGCTATATATATATAACCTGAATACAAGTATTACTTTAGTACAATTGCACTATCAATGGACTCCGTGACGCCTAATTTTCAAATGTGGCAAGACCTGAACAGTTTTTTTAAATACTCAACATTTTAAACATATTCAAGTTTGGAAACTTCGCAAAATAAAAAACAAACCTACGTATAAGCACGTCTATTCTTTTTTTTATATTATTTATTTATTTTATTTTAGTCATAAATACAGTATTTGCTTTTTTACTTTAGTTTGATAGTAAATAAGAGTATTTTTTTAAAAGGTAATATTTATTTATTCCATCAATAATATCCTTTTGCTTTGGAAAATTTTTAATAGCAATAAGCGATGTTATTATTATAGGTTTCTTTTGGCCTTTTAACCAAATCTTGTGTTATCTGGGAGTTGAATTTTTAGCCAATTGTCTCTTCGTTGCATTCTTTCACTTTCGTATATTCTTTTCTTATACTTTAGGATTATCTTTTTGGTGTATAATTTTATAATTTTTAAATGTCTGTAACTT
This sequence comes from Neomicropteryx cornuta, assembly GCA_020383195.1. NCBI lineage: Eukaryota > Metazoa > Arthropoda > Insecta > Lepidoptera > Micropterigidae > Neomicropteryx > Neomicropteryx cornuta. The sequence continues at coordinate 3,499,284 of JAHKQU010000030.1, forward strand.
TAATATTCTTTAGACAATGCCTCAATTGATAACTCGAAAGCACTCTGTGCTTCTTTTAAACTCCTGCGTATATTTTTATCGGCACATCCACCCTACCCAACCATGCCGCGCATTTTAAATAATTAAGCCATATTTTTTGTGGGTTGCTATGGACAATAACCACTATGATCCAAAAAAGTCCAGCTAATTAGCCCTGCGATTTCAAATATGATTCGTAAAGACGATATCAAAATTCACCATAGTTTCCGAGGAAATAAAATTGTAATAGGTACAAAACGAAATTTGTAATAAGTAACAAATTGTAATTGTAACTGTTTATTTTAACACTTAAGCCAGCTGATCGTCCGCACGCGACGGCCAGATCATTGACAGCGCGCGATCGGCAATTTTCATCAGCGCTTTTAGGGATGAATTATTTTCGCATTTTCTATTCATACCCGTAACGGGAACATAAAACTCATTTAAGTCTCCGGGAATGAACTCGGAATACCCTACATTAAAAGTTTACTTGTGCACCTGCCATGGTTGAGCGACTTCAGCGCGGCGACGAACAAGTGAAATGATCAGAATGCGCGTGCATTTTGTCGATGTGCGAGAGAGGCAATGTGATCGGGGGGTGGGGGGTGGGGGGAGAGGTTGGGGGGGTGTAGTGGGTAAAATGGAGTAAATGGAGTAAAAGCGAACCGGTCACGAATTGGGAAAATGAAATGCGCGCCACATTTCTATCGAGTTAGCCCCCGATTGTATTGGAATCGACGTTTATCAAAAGCCCCCGACTTTCCGCTCTCCACTCCGAATCCAACAATATTATAACCGCCTAAATGTATTTATTTTACTTTCTCTCCTTTTTCACCTTTCTTATCTCTTAAGGCACATTCGTGAATATTACGAATGATTGCAGCGGTGAGAATGAAAGACGCTCTGCTTAAGGCGAAGCCAAACGATAAATATTAATTTTGACCCTTTTTTCAATGGTTGATATTTGGAAACCATTGCATATTTAATCATAAAAAAAATATATTTAGTTACCTTAATCTTATATCTTCAATAGAGTAAAGGCAATTTTTTAAAATCCTATTTTATTTCTGAGAAATTTAATAAATAATACACTGTTAATAGTTCTTTTTTAGTAGAATTGCACTCTTATATTAGAATTGCACTCTTATTAGAGCTTTAGGAAAAATAGTAATTGAAAGGTAATGAAGGTCTAAAACACAGAAAAAATTGTTTTTTTAATTTCTATTTTATGAAGCTGTAATAAATTAAAACCAACAATTTCTTAGTAACTGCGCCAAGAGTAAAACCTGAGCCCTATAAAAATAAATCACCGAATGTCAAAGTCGACCGTCAATCAACTTCGCCTCAAGGGGACTCTTCCCGAAAGCGCTCTTCTCTGTCTTGCGCGTAGTGTTATACTCGTATAAAGATAGAAAGACGGCCTGTAAAAAGACATACACTCTGTGCCAGTATTTACACTAGGAAATTCCAGTTCTGTCTGAAGCATCCATTCGTCGTTTGAGCGACTGAACGACGCACTATTGAAAAGAAATAAAAAAGAAAAATATATAATTTAAAAAACAAACTTAAGTTTAGGTGCTTGAATGCGTATACAAAATTTCGTGTGTGACCGTTGAGAAGTTCCTTCGTCCAGAGCCATTCCTGGGAGTAGAATCCTGGTTGTCATCGGAACTGATCCAACATGTCAATTTCCATTCCACAGCATAAGAGATAGTGGTTCTAATTTAGCTTTGCAAGCTAAATTCGATCGAAGATTTAAATGAAATCGTGGTAGTCTAGTGGTTAAGGCGTTCGGCTATTGGCCCAAAGGTCGCAGGTTCGATTCCGCACATGGTCATACCGTTTTTAAAGCTTCATTACTACCATTTCCTCTGACTCTAGTACAGGCATATTTGGCCTAGTTGAGTAGGGCCCAAAATAATTGTATATGACCTAGGTCATAGCAATTATTTAATAAAAAAAAATAAAATAAAAGCTTGTAATAAGTACGAGACAAACGAAGATACGTTTTATCAACTAAATTAAATAATTATACTCACATTCTGTTTGAAAGGATTTTAAGTTGATTAGTTCATTTGTCATCAAATGCATATCAGACCAATTATCTTTAAGCGCTTCTGTATATTTCTCAACAAAAATGAATTTTTCAGTAAATATTAAATAAATAAAATAATTCACTACCTAGGGAACATTGTGTATATAAAGTCCGACTAAAGAAATTTTACTACAAAAGTACTACTATTGGTACACAATGAGTAGGTACTAAGCTATATTAAAATAATTGATCTATAGTTATTCACATCCTGTACACTGAAGGAAAATATGGTCATGGCAGCAAAAATATGGTGTTGGCAACCATAAATTATGGTTGATATAGTGACCGCAATAATTTTTGTTTAAGTTACACATCGATTATTGTTAAACTTACTTGATTGCAATTACCATAATTTTTCGTAGCCCTCTAGCCATTGTTACAAATAACAGCTAATTGTAAATTTCACGATCAGCTATTAAGTCACACCGCCATTTTGATTTGAATCGCAGCAAAATACGAGTAAAAACAACTAGTTGCGACTATCAAATATTCAATAACGTTTTATTTCGTCAGGTGTTCACCCACGACGCCATATTGTTTTGTAATCATAGCAAAATGTTTTTGCTAAAATATTTTTTAACTACATCCAAACAAGTGTTACGATTCTTACCCCTCCGCGCCCACTCCTCGGGCCGGACAGGGCCCTCGCCGGAGCGCCGCCTCACCACGGTCGCTTCCGACCGAGGTGGAGCTCGTCTCGGCTTCCGTCCGGGTGTTACTCGCCGCCACCGCCTGCGTTGTCTCCCTCTCGCAGGCTCTCCTTGGCCGGCTGATCCGCCGGAGTTGTCGGACCGCGAGGGACGAACCGTGAATGGTCGGGCACCGCGTCAACTACAGATTTAAATGGTAGTAAAATTTGAGACAAATTACGAACCTCCCCTATTGCCTGTCAGGGTAATAGGAGAAGAGAGCTTGGGCGCCAGACGGGGCGTCCAAGCAATGTCACGGGTTGCCCCTCGTCCCTCTCTCATGGCTCCGCCGGCCGGCTGGTCTACCGCGGATTGAGGTCGCCTCGCCTCACTCCCGTCACATGGCAGGTCTGGCTAGTCCAGACCGCGACTTAACAAAAAAAATAACCGGTCACTCCTCTAGATGAGAGGACGCTATCATGGAACTAGCTCAAGATAAAAAAAAGAAGATCTCAGGGTCGTCTGGGTCATGTCCCATGAAGCATTATGACCCCGTGTCACAGGTAAATAATAGAGTACAAGATGAAGGTAAATGAATGATGAACACGGTGTTAGAAGACGAGAGGTACATTTATTGATTAACTGGTGAGGTTACATGTTGAACAACATTAAAATCGATTAACACAATACTGCAACAGATGAGAGACCATTAGAACCAGAAGGGTCCAAATGGTCTAGAAGATACTAAGTGACCATAAACAAATAAAACTGAACAAATGACTAATAAACAAAATTGAACAATTGGCTAATAAAAAAAAAACTGAACAATAGGCTTACCGCCGTCGTTTTATGGTCTGAAGGACCCTAGTTAAAACGACGCTGCATGTAACATGGAATAATGATCGGGTAGACAAAATAATTTCAAATTTTGAAGTCGACTCTACAATGTGACAAACATCCGTCGTTCTATGGTCTGAAGGACCTGGGATGACGCGTCGACGTACGTACAACAAAATAATGTTCATGTAACAAAATTAATTTCTAATTCTGAAGTCGACTTTACAATGCGACAAACGTGACAATGAGTACTCGATGAAGTGATATTGTAGCTGACTAACATACTATCAATAATAAAAAAAAAACAATTAATTTTCGAATTTCGGCATTGATCTCACAATGCTGCACCCATGTCAATTAACTGCATGGCGGATCGATATTGTAAATAAAATCCAATACTAGCAATATAAAATAATTACTTTCAGTTCTGACATTGACTACACAATGCGACAAACATGTCACTTAACTGCCGGCTGAACCGATTTTGTAAACAAAACGACATACTGACGATGTGACAGAGACTAAACAATATTTCTTAAACTTTGGTAATGACTCTTTAGTTTGACAAACATGTCAATGTTTACATTATGAAGCGATATTGTAACTTAACAAAAATACTATTAATAAAAAAAAACATTTAACTTCAAGTTTGCAATGCCACAAACATGGCCATTATCTGCAGTATAAAGAGATATGTGAATAAAACGATATGGTGCCAATGTATAAAACAATTAATTTCCAACTTCGCCATTGACTCTACAATTTGACGAACCTATTTCGTAAACAAAGCGATTATATTAGGCGACGAAACAAAATATTAAAAATCTACCCGATTTCAGTCGGAAGGATGGCCTTATGACAAATAAGTACGGCAATTCATTACACAGATGAATAAACAAACATCTTGTTTTAATGTACTAACGCCCTTACGTTAACTCAACCAAATATAAATACGAAAAGCAAAAAAAAAAACATATAAAATTATTAAGGGTCAATATATTGCTTTAACCTTAAAAAAAAACAGACTGTTTGTAAACAATGGCATTACGTCATAATGACGTTTTATTGTTTATGTTTTCGTGCCAGCACGATTAAATGTTATGTGGCATATACTCGGGCGTATGGCCGTGCAAAAAAAATATAAAATTATTACACTTCGTCTAAACGAAAACATGTAAACAAACAAAATAATATTATCACTCTATTTACTAGGTACTCACTACTGGCATGGCATTTCGGCATTTGCCGGTGCAAACAAAATTTATACGGAAAAAATATATAGAATCCTGACACTTCTTTTTAAAAAAAAATATATAAATAAACAAAATAAACATCTCATATTGGGTACTCAATTATAGTGGCAAGACATTTCGGCATCTGCCGGTGCATACAAAAATTGTACGGAGAAAATATATATAAGCACTTCGTTTACTAAAAAATATGTAAATAAACAAAACAAACATTTCCTATTATGTTCTTAATTATTGTGGCAAGGCATTTCGGCATGGCTAAAATATACGACGAATATACGAAAAACATTTATAAAAAAATTGTATGTACTTTACTCACTATCAAAACCAACGGTTCAATATATTGTTGAACAAGGAAAACTTAAACAAACAAAACAAATGTTATATATTTGACCTGCAGGGGGTTATTTTAAAATAAACAAATATGGTGTGGCCCTTTGATACGATGGCATGGCAAAACTTGACTTTTTTTTTTTTACATCCTCGGCAAAATATAAACAAACAATACAACGAACGTGCTGGAAACATACTATAACAAATGACAATATACATGTATTTGGGTGGTGTGGGCGTTCTGGCGACTCGATCTGTACTTTATAGAGCATTACTGTATAATTATTTATTAAAGAAAAATATCAAGATCTTATATTTAGTGACTACCGGATTGAATCCGTTTGAAACAACAAAAACAAAAAAAAAAACTAAATTAAAGGAAACAGACCCCCTCCCCCCGGCATCGCGAACCGTTCTTTTCTTCTTGTTCGGTGGTAGACAATAAACAGTAACTTAACGACGCCGTTTGCAATTCGGCCGGCATTCATATTTAAAAACGCCAATCTCTTATAATCGGCTATCAATAGCTATTATTTTATTCTAACTTATAATTTGGAATAGGACGATCTAATCATTTTAATTGTCAAAAAAAAAAACGAACTTTACTGAAAAGCAATCCAATGACGTGGAGCTCAAGCTCTGTCACTATATTTTCTACAAAAGGTTAAATATGTAAACAAAGAAAAGAAAAACTAAAAAAAATTAACGAGTGAATGCAATGAAACGACCATTTTTTCTAACACTGGACTGACCTCTGTTTCTCTGACTTTGCTCCCTGGAACTGGATAGTCCGGCGGGATAAGGCTGGAGACGTCTCGGCCTGTCTCGTAAGCGCCGGGGAGACGACCAATACGCCTTTCCTCCGATGCAGGGATTTACTCTCTCGGCGGCCTTCCAGGAAACGCCATGGTATATCTGCTGCGTGGCAAATCATGGGAATGTGCACCATGCATCCAGGTTTTCCGCTTCTGCGGGTCGATTCTCGCACGAAGAAGAAAACCAATTCGCGTGGCCGAAATATTACGTTGGCTCTACCGCGTTTTATCTTTGAAACCCTTGGTGATATACTCCACCTTCCACAAACTTCTATATAGCCCGATGCGGTTGGATTAGTAAAACCAACCAAACAAAAAAAAAACCAAGCACGCAGAACTCAAAAAAATACGTCCACCCCCCAAAACGATCCAAAATGTAAGAGACCTCTACCTACTCTATCTATTCGAAAACTAATTACCGTACTCGTCTGAACACCGCCGCGGTTCCTAAAACGCTCACTTCACGCCTCCCGCCTTGACTAAGTACTTGTTCAAAATTTAATATTATTTTTTTTTATATATTATATCATTACTTTTCTCCTTCTACTATCTTTTTATTTATTATTTAATTTATTTAAAACTTGTTTTGCGAATATTCTTTACGGTATTAAGCAATAACTAACATTATTTCGTAACCCAAAATTCGCTAAAAAAATACCGTACCGCCCTCTTTTGGTGTGAGTTCGTGGAACTACATATCTGCCTTCTAACTAGGGTGTTGTTACTTAGTTAGGATTGCCGATAGGTGGCTTCTAGTTAGCTACGAACGTAATTTTGGCGTTATCAAAATAAATAAATATTTATATATACATATATTCTTAATAATTACGCGCGCAAGAATAGCGTAATTGGCACGATTAAACACGATCGTGACATGCCGGGTAGTGGGAAATTGATCTGCCCTCAGATCAACACCACTAAACCCTAACCCTCGTCCACAAGGTGGGAGCTAGAGGAATAAAAAAAATAAATAAACTATAAAAACGGATACCAATATACTTTTGCCATACCATTAGAATGGGTGCCATTAAAGTGCCTGCTGGCGAGAGAAGCTCGCCTGTCCGGGTTGCCATTCCGGTGCTTTACCAATGCCTTGAACATGAACAATTACTGTACATTAGAAAAACAAAAAAATCAGACACATTTAACTCCTCACATTACTTCTTCGTTCTTAAATATACTTAGATATAAATACAATAGCGTGGTATATATAACCATCATTGAGTTACATCAATTAAGTAATAGTGGATCGCTCATTATCACGATCTGCAACGATTGACAAATTAAAATTAAAATTCCACTTCTTATAATTACACTCGATGGCTTTTATTATTTTAAAATTGCCCATTCACTAGCCATCTTTAAATTACTTTGCGCTTTTGACCTGCATGGGGTTATTTTAAAATTAAAAAAAAAATATATTGTGGCTCTTCGATACGATGGCATGGCAAAACTTGACTTTTTTTTTTTTACATCCTCGGCAAAATATAAACAAACAATACAACGAACGTGCTGGAAACATACTATAACAAATGACAATATACATGTATTTGGGTGGTGTGGGCGTTCTGGCGACTCGATCTGTACTTTATAGAGCATTACTGTATAATTATTTATTAAAGAAAAATATCAAGATCTTATATTTAGTGACTACCGGATTGAATCCGTTTGAAACAACAAAAACAAAAAAAAAACTAAATTAAAGGAAACAGACCCCCTCCCCCCGGCATCGCGAACCGTTCTTTTCTTCTTGTTCGGTGGTAGACAATAAACAGTAACTTAACGACGCCGTTTGCAATTCGGCCGGCATTCATATTTAAAAACGCCAATCTCTTATAATCGGCTATCAATAGCTATTATTTTATTCTAACTTATAATTTGGAATAGGACGATCTAATCATTTTAATTGTCAAAAAAAAAAACGAACTTTACTGAAAAGCAATCCAATGACGTGGAGCTCAAGCTCTGTCACTATATTTTCTACAAAAGGTTAAATATGTAAACAAAGAAAAGAAAAACTAAAAAAAATTAACGAGTGAATGCAATGAAACGACCATTTTTTCTAACACTGGACTGACCTCTGTTTCTCTGACTTTGCTCCCTGGAACTGGATAGTCCGGCGGGATAAGGCTGGAGACGTCTCGGCCTGTCTCGTAAGCGCCGGGGAGACGACCAATACGCCTTTCCTCCGATGCAGGGATTTACTCTCTCGGCGGCCTTCCAGGAAACGCCATGGTATATCTGCTGCGTGGCAAATCATGGGAATGTGCACCATGCATCCAGGTTTTCCGCTTCTGCGGGTCGATTCTCGCACGAAGAAGAAAACCAATTCGCGTGGCCGAAATATTACGTTGGCTCTACCGCGTTTTATCTTTGAAACCCTTGGTGATATACTCCACCTTCCACAAACTTCTATATAGCCCGATGCGGTTGGATTAGTAAAACCAACCAAACAAAAAAAAAACCAAGCACGCAGAACTCAAAAAAATACGTCCACCCCCCAAAACGATCCAAAATGTAAGAGACCTCTACCTACTCTATCTATTCGAAAACTAATTACCGTACTCGTCTGAACACCGCCGCGGTTCCTAAAACGCTCACTTCACGCCTCCCGCCTTGACTAAGTACTTGTTCAAAATTTAATATTATTTTTTTTTATATATTATATCATTACTTTTCTCCTTCTACTATCTTTTTATTTATTATTTAATTTATTTAAAACTTGTTTTGCGAATATTCTTTACGGTATTAAGCAATAACTAACATTATTTCGTAACCCAAAATTCGCTAAAAAAATACCGTACCGCCCTCTTTTGGTGTGAGTTCGTGGAACTACATATCTGCCTTCTAACTAGGGTGTTGTTACTTAGTTAGGATTGCCGATAGGTGGCTTCTAGTTAGCTACGAACGTAATTTTGGCGTTATCAAAATAAATAAATATTTATATATACATATATTCTTAATAATTACGCGCGCAAGAATAGCGTAATTGGCACGATTAAACACGATCGTGACACAAGAAAGAAATATGGTAAAACTAACCAAAAATTATCAACAATAATCAGTCTGATTTGCTTACACTTTGTTCGATTAGGAAATTTGTTGCTGCGGGTGCAAATTTTTAAACAATCAAACATTTTGCTATAATATTATACTCCATGCTGTAAATGTAACTTCTTTATCTGGTTCATTTCTTACTGAATTCTTCGCCACGTCACGCGATATTTTGACAGCCTCATAGCAGAGCGTGTGATGGCAGAATTAGAGCTCCTCAAAAGTGAGGCGGAGACTCTGATGTATTGAATAAGTCGGCAACACATTGCGTCCCGCTACACGGCCAGTCGGATTAGGGCGCACTTCTGGGAATAGATACCATAGGGATGAGGACATACTTCTACACTTATTAGTGGCATTTGTTGTCGGGGAGACTTGCGAGTGAACAAAGGACACCTTTGAACGATCTGACCTACAAATCGTTGCCTGCAAATAGAAGCCTTGTGCGATGAACCGCGACCTACCATATTGTATGAAATATCGATTGCATTTAATTTATTCTATAGAAAATACTAATATTTTTTTGATAATTCTCAAAAACATGTATTTTCTGAAAATTTAAAAACTTAAGGCATCATTTTCATAATTGAAAACTAACACAAAAATATCAATTTTTAGACAAACTTGTTTATTTTATTTCCAAGTTGTTATAGCATGTATTTTAAATCGCTTAGCTAAATCGTCCCATGACTTTATTCGCATCATAAAAATATATTTATATAATAAAAAATACTTTTTCAAGAACATGCTGGTTTCGTTTTCTTTTAAACATATTTTTTGCATAATATAAAAAAATGCTTAAGTGAATGGTATTAAGGTAAAATATTTTAAAGTGAAATTGAAAAAAATGAAATTAAGGTAAAATATTTAAAAGATCGACATCCTAAAGCGGGTAGGCAGCAATTTTTCACAAACAAATGTATATGTAATTTATCTCAGAGATAGGGAAAAAATATCGTATCCGCTTGAGTTTAATTCAGGATAAACAAATAATGGCACAGCAGGTATATTAAGTATTAATGTATTTATTATTTAAATAATATAATCTCTCTAGGTTTGAATATTAGTTAGATAAATATAATCCATTCTGTCCTGTTTCATCTTAAATACATATTTAGCTGTTTGTATTTTAAATTTTTTGAATATTGTGTAGTGTCGAATAAAAATGTAATCATCTTGACTATTAAAAATTATAAAAAAAACGCATTAAAATATAAGTCAACATACCGACCTTAGCCCAGATGTGACCAGGGCTGGTTATATTTCAATCACAACCAAAAAAATATTCTTCGCTCTAAAGCAATCAAAGTAATAAGATTTTAATAGAATATATGAAGCATGTATCGACCGCTACTATGTCCACACCCTGTAATTTTTCCGAGGAAACCGCTACCCGCCGGCAACCCAGCGAATTCCTGCGGGTGACTTTAATCCATTTTGAAGTCGCAAAAGGTAAAGTGTGGTGTGATGTTAATACAAATGAGTTCTACATTTTGACTTGGCGTAAAGATACCTAGTATTTAAGTGTCCGGTTTTGTTGTGATTTTATTTCGTGATATTTAAAAAAAATGTATTTTGCAGTTTAATTAATAACTTCAACACAATAATTTAGGTGCCACCCCAGCGCATCAGCGTTCGTCAGCGTTAAAGCTATTACAATTAAAAAATAACGTATTGATAAAAGTGCATTATTAAGGCGAAGCATTTTTTTTTTTTTTTTCTTTGGGCGGTTTTGTTCTTTGCGCGGTCAGAAAGTTTAATTGGTTTTTATTTAATTACAGCTTCCTTGTATAGAAATAAAAAAAACTAACTTTACTAAGTAATAGAACCTTCATTTTCCTAAGGCTCTAATTCTTTTATAAGAGAGCGATTCAACTAAAAAAGAACTAATAGCAGTTTATAATATATTAAGTTTCTCAGAATTAAAATTGAATTTTAAAAATTTTTCTTTACTATTTTGAAGACATTTAATATTCAATGGTTACCAAATGCCAGCAACACGGTTAATAGTAAACGCACGCACCCGTGTTCCAAATATATGTTTTCCAGATACTCAGATGCACTGAAGGGAGTAGGGCATCTATGGACCGACCTTAGATATTACAGCTGATATATAAATTAAGAGATGGGATTGGTAGAGAGTATGAACAAAAATTTAAAAATAATTATGACAATTTAATACCTACTAGGTACCCAAAAATCACATAAAAGCCACGGTGAATTTGGAAAAAAACGATACGAGCCACGTGTGTTAGGCAAGACTTGAAAAATTGCATTTGTCGTCCGCAGACTGAGAACTGCGCGGGCGGAATAGAAAATGGCCGATTCAAAATGGCGTTTCGCGCGCTTTTCCGCGTCCGAAGGCCGATGGAGGTAATTTGACACCGGACACGCGGTGGCGCCCTCTCGCGGCCGCGACACGTGTTACGTCGACATTTTATTCAATTTTCAAGCGGGCATTAACTCAAAGGAAAATGTAATGTGACTGTGAGACCCACCCGCCTCTTATGAATTTATAAATAAATATCGTATTTGTTATTAGTTAAGTATTTTATCAAAAATGTGGACTGAAAACTTTGGTAGTAAAAACAGTTAAACATTACCTCTTATGTAATATTATTAAGTAGGTTAGGTTACTCGTTTGTCCTACAACGGGTAAGAAACTGTATTGTGCACTCACCTGTACTCTGGCCTCCGTCAGGTTGATCTTCATGGCTAGATCCTCGCGGGTGAACACATCCGGATAGTGCGTCTGCGCAAACGCCGTTTCCAATTCCTCCAGCTGCCAATCATAAAATGCTATAATTGAAAATATCAACCTATTACTATTTCGTTAATGGTGGGAAATTGTAAAAATAAACCTTGGTTTCGATATTTCATATAAGTAGATTCGACCAAAGAAAATATTCGAGAAACTGCACTTTTTTAGCTGTTCATATCTTAGGTACCTACAACGACTAAATTCTTAGCTTTTTCTACAAAGTACACATACAATTTGACCAGTTTTAAATTATTAAGGATGTTTCAAAATGATACATGGGTATCTCGATTTCGTTACACAGTTATATAGCTCGCGATCTATAATGCAACTTTCTATAAGTATAGCCGATCACAAAATCGTAGTTCTATTTTAAAATCGATCGAATACCAAGTATCAAAACATATTGCTTGTTTACCGACTTTAAAATAAGGTGTTCCTCAATTGGACAAGATCCTATTTTTTTTTTTGTCATATATATGTTTACTCCGGATTGGCTTGAACGGTTTCGAATATTTTTTTTTTGCAAATTATTTCTCGCGGGTATGTTTAAGGTAGCAAAAAGTAACAAATAAGAGAGTTAAAAAAAAACAACACTGTTTGCAACTTCAATATAAACCATGTCTCTGAGCTGACCTCAGTGTTTTAATGAATAATTTTTTACAAGCTTTCATTTAGTTTGCAACTGTCGGTTTAGGTCAAATCTTGTAAACTGATTTGGAACCACTCTCTTATCCTACGGAGTTGAAATTTGACATTTTGGTTGTTCCGATGACAATGCATTTTTATGGTAAAGATGACCTGATACTACACCCAGGAATGGCTCCAGACGAAGGAACTCCTCAACGGTTAACAGCACATTCATTAAATTTTGTGTACGCATTCAAGCAATTAAATAAAATCTTGTTTTAAAAATGCATTTTTATTATTAATTAATAACAATAAGCATAATTATTTAATAACAATAAGCAGTTTATTGTATTCGTTTTCGATATTTTTTAAGATAAACACCTATAATTTCTATGATTTTTTTTATTTTTACATAAACAGTAAATATAATAACCAACCCAACTCTCTAAGCCTCCTTATATTGGCCGTAATGACCATCCTTCCAAGATAAAACCTATCTTGAGGAAACTGAACATTGGGTTCAATTCGTTTCTTTCCAGGACAATTCGGCAGTGGAATACTCTTCATAGGTCAGCATTTGATCCTTTTCCTTGTTCCAAGGCTGTTTTTAAGAGTAGACTGCGAGTTGTTAAGCATTATTTTTTTTCCTCACCTACTAAACTCAACAGTATCACCGGAACTAGCTCCTAAATAATAATAATAATAATAGGATATAATTTCAACAAAATACGTCGAATTTGCTAAAACATTTCGTCCCATATGAGACCTTATATAGGGTGATGATTTTAGAGGCGTGGTTTTGAAGAAGAGATAAAACGCGTATACTTTGATGTTATGGCTAAGAATTTAGTTTTATTATAAAGATAAGGGTTTGCCATTATGTTTTAAAAATGATTTCGGGTAAGTGGCCGCCGCGGCTGACTCGAACAAATTCCAGCCGAGAGGCCCAATTTTCAACCACTTTTTGCAGCAAGTTGGGCCGTAAGTCAGCAATAACGCGCCGAATATTCTCTTCCAAGGCGTTAATCGTGTCCGGCTTATCTGCGTAGACAAGCGACTTCACATAACCCCACAAAAAATAGTCCAGCGGTGTTAAATCGCACGATCTTGGAGGCCACGCCACAGGCCCGCGACGCGATTTTTACTTTATTTTAGAGTGATTTTAGATTTGGTTATTAAAAATGTTCGTCACCTGTTGTAGCGTGAATGTAGTTCTGTTCCTGCGCTGTTTTCTGCGGACAAAGGTGTCATCGTGAATAGCAGGGTGGTAAGAGTAACTCGTATCTGTCAAAAAAGAAAAAGAAGAATTTTATTACATTTTGTTATAATATTTAAATTTAAGATTCTTAAGGATTGGTATCGACGTTCATTTCTTCTTTTGAGACTGGTTACTTTTATTAGGAACCTTCGTAACTTTGCTTGGCATATCATACGATAATAAATTTTTACCAAAACATTTCTGTTTAGTTATTTAATTTTACAATTTTTAAATTTACAGATTAACATGCGAATTGAAGTGAAATTATTATAACACAATAAAACAATATTTCATTTTCATATATCACATTTTCCACTTTTATTATTATTTATTTATTATTCTGTACAATTAGAGGATATTTGTTATGTTGTATTTAAAGGGTCGAATTTGATTTATAAACTAGCGTTTGCCATATTACTACCTTATATAATTTAAAATTACATTTTGTGTAGGAATGAAAAATATTATATTTAAATTTCTGGGCTCGACAGTGTCGGGGTATCTGATCAATATTATTTATTAGAAAATTAATATTATGGACTTAATTCAGACATATATTTGTTGCGGGCCATTTAAAGATTAAATCTTGATGTCGGCCCGAAAACGGTTTCACTAGGCCAAACAATATTGGTTATATATTTTTTTTATATTTTTGGGAAACATACAGCGTAACTTAGGTTATAAAACAGTTAATACGTAGTTATAAATTTGGCCAATTACACGAATCCACTGTTTAACAGTATAATTGAGATGCCGGTTCACCTAAAACTGATTACATAAAAAAAGAAAATGATTAGAAACGTAAATAAAATAAAATAAAATAGTTTCGTATTTGCATATTTACAATTATAAAAACAATAATAAAAAAATGTATTAATTAGAATATGAGTTATATAGAGTTATTATGATAGACATAAATATTTAGGACTTTTACCTCTAATTACCTGTATAAGACGTGTATATTTTACTTACCTTGTTTTTGAATTAATTCAAAGTACAATTATAAATTACAACCTTCCTTAGAACAGGTAACTCTTACCTAGTTAGGAAGGTTATAGACTTGTACTCATCGGCCAACATGTTTTCTCAATAAAAAAAAAAGTCTATATCCGAAAGATTACTATTATATTCATGACATATTCTGGAGAGTAATTTAATTTTTAAGCTAATAACTATTATTTGATATAAAAATAATGGATATGTGATTAAGATGACAGATTATGGTAAAATGAGATGATTTTATAAGTGCCTTATGTGTGAAAATGATGAAAATATAAATATCGCTAGAGTACGATGCAAAAATGTCTAATGCCTTTAGCCAAATGTTGCACGTTTTCTCGGAGTTAAGAATTTTAGGTCATTTGCAACTATTTGTTGCAACATTATTATTAGTTTTATGAAAAACTTTCTTAATGCTTTTATGACACGGGAATAAAATACGTTGGAAAAATGCGAAACATTCGGGGTATCGATTGGTCGCTTCTCGCGCATCTGTCGAAGGTTGGAAGCTCAGCCGCGATCCCTCATCAGCTCCAGATTAGCCGATAATTCAATGATGGACTCCGCGAACATAATAAGCCCTGCGAGTGCGGCGCCCCCGCGTCGGGGGCCCCGCCCGACGCGGACCAGGATTAGCGCCACCGCCCCGGGCATTAACGGGATTTCGGCCAAAGAGTGCCGCCCCCGAAAGACAGACGCTCTCAAACCGAAGACACGTTTCAAATATCATACCAACTTTTCTTTCTGTCATGGTCTAAACTAACAGGACACACATTCAGACAAACCCTGTTGCGGGCCGTTTCAAAGATTAAATCTTTATGTCGGCTCGTACATTTATTATTTATAAAATACTATAAGGCACATCTTTACCTACAAGAGTATAAATTTATATCGACATTATTGTATAGATCTATAAATTGCAAAGGCACCAACAAGACAGTCAGGACTGCTCTGACCTGAGTGCGTCTACCCTCCAGCCACGCCTCTGAACCTACTGTACACTATTTGTTTAAACGCCACCAGTCCCTAAAACGTGTTTTCAAACGTATTTTGGTGTATTTTGTTGAAGTTATTCCCAACAAATGGCTAAAACTAAAAATACCACAATATTCTACATATATTAATTTAGTACTTTGCTTAAAAAAAAACGAAATACACCTTATTATAGTAATGAAAATAAATAAATAAGAAAGTGTTGTTTTTTTTTCTTGCAACGATTTTCTTTTAAGTTGTGTAAGTGACGCGAACCTAATTTTTCTTTCTAAAGATAGACAATATAATAATCTAGGACATTACTTAAAAAACAACATGTTTTTCAAATGATAATAATTATTTAAATACAAAAAACATGTTTCATCGATTCCAAATGTAACGAATTTACGTTCGGCGAGTATATCCGTCTCTTTTCTACACGTCAATGTTCGAATAAAGCCTACTCTTTCAAATCTCAAGGACAAATGCGTCCCGGGGCGCCTTAACAGGTTTTTACAATATTTCTACATTTCATTTATACCTGCTTATTGTGTAATCTTATTTGTCATGAAACTTATTAAAAGGACCTGACTAACAAGTCCTTGCAGAACATTATTTATCAGTTTTTATAAATATAATGTATGCAAAGATTCATTTATAAATATAAAGTACCTACATAGTGTCAATACTTGACCATGAAATATAGCACGCCTATCTTGAACAACAATGATGATTTTTCTCATCGTATCGTTTAATTGTTTCTTCTGTTTTAAATATTATTATTATTATATTAGCAATTAAAAGTCGAAAGGTTGAGAACCATTTCGTGCAATACATTTAGACTCCATTCCGACACGACACGGCGGAGATCAAAAAGTTGGACCCGCGGGACATCGCGAAATTAGCGGGAACATGAGCGTGCGGGTAAGGGATTGGGATGGGAGGGGGGGTTAGGGTGGTCTGTCAGTGCGCTGTCAAAATCGATTTCTTACCGAAATGCTTTCGTTTTTCACGTGTCAAAACAAGCAAGCGCGGTTGCTTATTACCGGCGTTTTCATTGGATTATTTCGCATCGACTAGCACGAAATTTAAAAAGACGAACCCGCCACGACTGTAAATAGCATAAAACTAATTTTTGAAGGTTAGGATTTTCAGTATAAATTACTGAATAATATTTTTATATTATACCCAAATAAAGTTTCCACCGCCATATAGTCGTTTTCAAGTGTTTTTCAGCGCAGATTTCCGGTACCCCTCTCACGGACAGTTCGTGCGTCAGTCGTGGTCCAAGCGAACACACAGTAATGTCAGTCGTGGTAGCATCAGCAGAGCTCACACCAAGATCGGGTGGAGTCGTCGGTTAGACAGTATATAGTAGCATCAATCAGACGAACACTGGAAGTGGATTCCGCAACAGTCAAGTGAAAACGCAGCCTAATAGTACTTCTTATTGAACTTACAGGCTTTCCGAATTGAAGTACTTATCGTAAATAATAAATGAACACCTAGTTTCTGCGCATTTTACATTTATTTATTTATTTATTTAATCGAGGAAAAACAACGGTTCCATAGATGAGAAGAAAACTTATGATTTAGGTTAGTCTTGCATCCTTACCAGTTTTTCACATATAAAGTGATTTATTTCATATCTAATGCTAAGTTATATAAATTTACTGACATTAAGATCATGGTTAATACAATTGCAAGCATAACTAACGCAGTACTACTTTATAACTAAGTACACAAAAGTAAAATTATAAATAGTGGCAAAAATAAAAATAGAAATAGTGGCAAGCAAAGTGGCTATGGAGGGGAATTTAAATTAATGATGATGAGAGCCGAATTCAGGATGCTGTATTTTGAAAAGACTTTAGAAAAGTGAATACAGAATTCTTAAAAACTGTGGCCTTCGTGAAAACATCCACCTCTAGGAACAATTTGTTGAATGTTTGACATAATCTGTCAGGGGTGCTCTAAAACCTGCGTTGGACCTGGGCGTTATAGGCTCAATGACTAAGAGAAACTACTATGTATGAGAAGCTACTATCCCTGTCCTTTGGTCGTCTGTCTGTTGCAACTTTCAACTTGAAAATACAAATGCGAAAGAGTTAAATTTTTGTGTGTAGATTGATTCTCTTGAAAAACAACCATAGCCCTTTAGATCACATCGAAAGCTGGTCGTATAAGGTATAACATGTGCGCAAATAAAACACATAAAAGAATGTTCATGGCCACATTATAATAATTATAAATTAAAATATTAATTTGCGTTTATTTATTTATATATTTCTATATTTATTGTGGTTACCCAATAGAAATTATACACAATACAGGTAATGGCGTAAAGACATATACATTGAAGTAGGTACGTCTAGGGTGGCCAAACTGACTAATAAAAATAGTTAGATGTAATAAAGAATAATATTAAAATATATTAAACGAATTTAAATAAGACAAAATAAACCCAAAATAAAACAATTTCAAATTTATACTAAAATAAAAAAAGAACATGAAATATTTCTGCGATGCTTCTGAAAAGCTGAATGAAATAAGCTGTGATTATTTAAATATGTATTATATATACATATATATATATATATATAAACAAAAAAATATATATTATATATACGTATATATATATATATATATATATAAAACCAAAAAAATGACACAATACAGACCTAAACTTGGAGTTTTGTGTGTGGTTTTTTTGTTTTGGTATAGTATTTTAAGCATTTTTTATAGTATTTTATTCTCCAACCAACTAAAAACAAAAATGTTGATTTTGCTGAAAAGCAAATAAATTGATTTATTATATGATACCAGATTAATTAAAAATATTCACTATACCCCCCCCCCCCCGTCTATTCCTCTATGATTGCTATTCGTATATTTTATAATTTTATACTAAATTAATCTGTGAACATTTATTTCTACAGAATATATGTATATATTGGCTATAACTATGTATTTTTTTCGATCAATTCGTTGTGCCTAATAATTTCACAACAAATTGATCGCTTTTAAGTATTAATACATTTTGTACGCATTTTATTCGATCAAAAAACATGACATTAACGAGGAGAAAACTTTAAGTAAACAGCTCAGATTAAAATCTGCCCGCTAATTAATCACCGTCAAGCCATTCTAATCCGTCGGATTATGGGACCCAGGGGTCTGTATCGCGAGCGCGGAAACTTTTAAATGCCTGCCAGAATTAGTCTCTCATTTTGGCGGGAAAATTAAATTACGGCAAGTGGGCCGCACGAGCCGTCCAGGCGGGAATGTCGGGAATCCCTCCTGGAATTTGGTGGGACCGAGTTTGTTGCGGGAAAATTTCGCATAAACGAAATTCTGATTCTAACAAGTATTATGCTTGAAACGAAAATTATAAGAACATTAAGAATATATGTAATTAGAATACTCTTTAGTAACTAAAACACGATTCAGACGTTGCACCAATTTTGAAACATCCAAAATACATCGTAATTTATTGGAAAAAGTATACTTTTTTATAATTTTAATGACAGACGGATAACATATATTCTTTAAGTCTAAACTGTATATACAAAATTAGCTCTCAAGGTTTATTATACGACAGTTGACATTCGTATGGGTAATTTTAAATATTAAGTAACTTTGAAGGGGTTCTATATTTCTATAATTATTAGGTAATGAATTTTGACACTCAAATAGAACCTCAAATACTTACATCAAAACCACAGTCAACCATAAAAAAACGCCATCTGCCGGGCTGCGCCGAAACACTATCGGTTAAGTTTCATTTTATTTTATAGTTCATAATTGACTTTTTTTTCTTATTCTAATATGAATGCGATGAATCTTTTAGTGGGTAATTGGGGTTCTCAACCAAAATGAACAAAATCAGAAACCTTTATCATGGTATTTCTGTCCGGCTATCCCAGTTCTATAACTTCTAAACGGTTTGTCATAGTTGTAACTGGTATGCAGATATAATGTTGAGTTGTTTTAGTAGTTGAAGATATTTCGTGAGGCATTTTTTTTTTTACCTTCACAAGGGCCAATAAAATGAACAAAAAATATATATATACATATTATTTATAAAGCACAAGGCTCTCTTGGAGATACTAAAATTATGTTTATTTATTTTTTGTGATGTAGGAAGTAATCGCAATTTTTCCAATTAGGAGGTTACTTAAAAAGAGTTTCAAAGCTTTTTTTGGTATTCCTATTAAATATTATTTATACCTACTTATTCCAGCATATGTCATCCACATTACTAGATAAATAAATTGGCAAGTGAAGTCACATACCGTTGAATTTGTTTGGTAGTGGGTTGGCGTCCTATACCCCGAACATTGTTCTTATTACCAGCTATCACTTACCCATTTCCAATACAATAATTGAATTTCGCGGTTTTAAACTTGACTCAATTATGAAATTCCCTAAAATGTTCGTAAAAGTTGTAAAAGCAACTTTTCTATCTAGGTTTAAATTGAATTATAGCTGGTTCGGGACGGCAATTACGATAACTTGACCCACATCAAGAAGGAAATTAAGGGTACTTTATCGAATAAAGATTACATGCGATTGAAAGCAATTTTCATTAAGTTTTGAGTTGAAATAATAAAAAATATGTAAATATAAAACAAAGTTCTTCGGGTAAAAAGTATTGTGATTGTGAAACTAATCGACGCCGGGATTCGAGGTAACGCTGGCAAGATTTGAAAAAATGTATTTGTGCATCAATCATTTCGCAATCGCTATTACACTGAAACGGCTATTCGGATTTTCTTCGAATTATTTAGGTCAGAGTGTCACATGTCGACCGTATTAGTTTATTTTTCACCGTTTGGTGGCTTTTTAAATTTGCTTCGATAAATATAATAAAAAATAATAACAAAAAGATTATTTGTAATTACATGATAGCACTACGAATTCCAAGCAGAACCATAAAATACTATAAGACTTATACTATCTGGATAAAATGCGTACAAAGTCAGGGGTAGCTTTGAATTGTGATGAATCGAATTTGTGATTTATTTCATTTTAATTTTACCTTTTTTAGCAAAAGTCTAGTTTAGTTCTATATTAAATTAAAAATATAGTAAATAAATATAATAAAATAGTAATACAAAAATTTGGTCTGGTGTAATTACTAAATGGTTACTGGAAAAGGAAGTTAAATTGTGAATTGCTATTTTAACAGGCCTAAATGATGCTAGAGGAGTTGATGTATGGAATAGTTTAGTGTTTCTATTGTATTTAAATAATAAATATATATGTATAATATACTCGTATATATATGTAGTATTTACGGCAAATCGCCTGAAAAGATAAATGACACAATCTTTGACAATTTTGAAAAAGTTTTTAATTATTTGATAAAGTGCTGAATAGCATAATATTTATAAAGGTTCTAAAGAGGTCCTGTACTTGAGAGCGCAGGATGTCGGTTTAAACCCAGCGCTGAGTTTTATAAAAATGCATTTTTAACTCTCACCTGTCCTCTTTAGTGTAAAATATTGTCAAATATTATGTAACCATCTAATTAGATGAAATAAGGAAAGGATGATATTTTAACAAAATATATAAAAATAATGGATATGGCACGCTGGTTTAAATACAGGCCTGAATTTTATGAAAGCTTTTCACTCTCACATATCATAGCTGTGCGATAAACCTTCATTAAAACAAAACATTAAAGTAAAGCATTAAAGTAAAGTAGTAAAACATTAAAGTAGTAAAACATGATTTAAAAAAGAAACAATAATTGTGAAAAACGGTGAAAATGTAATTAATATGACTTATAATAAATGAGAAGTGAATGTTTTAATGAATATTTACAAGAATCACTTACGTTCAACGTAGTATATATGAAAATGAATGGTATTTATGTATATTTATATTTATTTTTATATCTATAAATTATTTACTTTATTTATATTATAATATTAATATTATGTATTTATAGGTTTATTAAGCAGTCCTGTAGCTTGCGTCGAAATCCTTAACTAGATCCATAAATGATTGGCGTCGCCTTGGAACAGCACATTGTGCTATTAAGGTGATGCACAAAACTAATCCATTGCACGTGATTACAAATTACAATAATATATGTACAAGCAATGTATTTATTATGTTAACACTATTTTACTTTATATTATAAGAGTGCATGTAAACGACGTTATATATATATAAATAAATGAAACCAAAACGTTGAAATAAAATTTTGTTTTATTTTACATTTGTACTTAACGTTTTTCCTAATAAAATTTGTTTACTATATTTTGTCATTATTCTTTACATTAACTATAACAATTTACATTATCTTTATGCCGTTACTGATGTGCATGTTTTTGTTGGGTGACCATAATAAATAAATAAATAGTACACATAAAATGCTTTTTAATACTTTTTACTATTACCAATGCAATGTAAAGAAAAAGTAAAAAAATGACAACATTTTTTAATTACAATTTATCAATTGTCTACAAATATATTTAGGTAACTTTTATGCAAAAAATCTGCCTTAGATCAGAAGATAGTTGTTTTCTCCTAATTTCTAACTAATTTGCTATTTAACTTCGAATGCAACGCTTTATAAACAAATAAGTCATATGACATTCATTGTGTCAGGCGATTCGCCAAATATGAAATATTTTACACGATCGATGATTTAATACTGTGATTTATAGTTTTAATGAGCAAGAGAGCTTTTTTCATATAATGCGAATTGTGTATGACACAATTATTTTTGGGCTCTACTCAACTAAGCTGTATTGCCTCGGTTAGAGCCTGCAAGAGATATAATATAATATAAACAACTTAAATACCCGTCATTTATTGTTGCTCTGAAGTAACATGGCTACTCTAACTAGGTTAAAAAAACCTGTTCTAAGAGCGGCCAGAAGAAGGTTGCAGAAAAAATACAATACTTATTACGTACGCGAGGCGTTACTAATAAATGGGATCATAGGATAAATGTCATAAATACAAAAATATAATACATATAGTAAATAGTGCATAATATTATATATATATATATATATTACATACAATATACATTTATTAAGTATATAATTCTAATAATAGTGTTACCTATAATTTATAGGCTAAACATACAAAAAAAAAAACTAAATGTGTTATGTATGTGATGTGTTATATAAAGCGTTAAAAATGGTATGATCGAATTCGAACCCGTAGCCGCTGGCTCAATAGTCAAACGTCCTCAAAATTCGTAACCTCGTCTTAAATTGTAATAGGAGTATGGATGCAATGGCAAAGTAAAAAGGTTTTCATTAAATTATTTAAAAATCTACTAACCAAAATTCAATCCATGGCCTAATGGCTTCGCCGAGTAAGTATTCTTTTATTATATGAAGAGTATTCTCGCTCCCCATAATAGAATATTACTGGATGTACCTACCCCCACATAATTTGCAGCGTCGAGGGCGAGAGTGTTAAGATTGACCCCTGTCACATATTTGAGAATCCGATAAAGAGATAATATCTTCACGTCAATTTAGTTACAGATGACAAATTAGCTATATAGTTGGAAGGGATTATCATTACGGTTCTTATTTGCAGTCTACTTATATATTCTTATTGCCGTTTATTGCAATAGGAGATTATCTATAAATAGATTTATTTCAATGGCTACATTGTCCCAAGACCATTCCCGACTTAATGGGATGTGTTTGTTCCCTATTATGATTAAGAAATTGTATTAAATGATGCGAAAATAATTAATTCCCATATATATACTTTTCTAGCAGATGGTGTAAATTCTGACGTGCGCGCCGATTGATTACGTAACCTCGACCGAGTGATCTCAAGGTGCGCTCATAACAAAGACGTTATTACAAGATACGTTTAGTATTATCGCGTAAAGTTAACATTTTTTTTTTCTCGAAAACCATCATGAATAGCACAAGCACATTTGTAGGCCAAACGTACATGTGCTAGAGTCAGGGGAGATGGTGGTAATGAAGCGTTAAAAATGGTATGACTATGTGCGGATTCAAAACCGCGACCTTTGAATCAATAGTCCAACGCCTTAACCACTACACTACCACGATCTTCTTGAATGCCTAATTCTCTTTATGTATGGAAACATTTTTTTTTATAAGTACTTCCTTCCTAATATTATATTAATGGCTGTAATTAAAACATGTACTATGAATTATGACCAAAAAATATAGTTTTAAGCATTCTCCATTTCCATTTGAATTCCAAGTAAAATTTTTTATTACGTGTAATATTTGTTAATGTGGTAATATTCATAGGTAGATACCTCCTTTTAATCTATGCAAATCAAAATAAATAGATGTTGTGGATCACGGCAATAGTTCAAACAAAGAGCCGACCGCAATTACTATAAATCTCGATCATTGCAAAATCGAAAATCAAAATGGCGACCGATCGAACAATGCAAATAATATTAAGGCGCAATCGCACCAAATGACAGGGCGCTCTGCGCGCGCGCAATCATAGCAATCATAGCGCGCGTGATCGAAATAATGCGCGCAGCGTCGCGGCGACTTAGCGACAAGATCTCGTCCTAGGCTCTGACACTTTAACGAGGATTTGTCTACTCTAAAGAAGTTTTATTGTCATTCACAAAGAAAGAACTGATTATATTCTCCTGATTGGCAAATGCCTATAGATAATTGTATTGTGAAGATTTGTTGTAAGTTTTGTTGAAGGTTTGTTGATTTGTTGGAGAAAAATTTAATAAACCTGCCAAAAACTGATTTTTATTTCTTCGTTAATTTCCTGAAACAGCTGCAAAAAGCGTTGTTATTACTTCCCCCACCACCTGATATTTTATTTGAGCATTTTTTATTATTCTTGATTAATCTTTTTATTTTATTTTTTTTTTCTAAATTTTCAGGCGCCCAGCAATTTTTAAATTTATTTTTAGTTTTTGTAACTTCTTATTACATATAAATTTACAGTAATAATATATATTTGCTCAAAAAGATATTCTTAAACATATAAGAATAATAATACCATTTTTATTTATAATAAAAGTATAGTTATTAATACCGGTATATTTTTAAATATATTCTCAGTTCCTGATCAGTCTAATGTCATAGTTGATACTTTTTTTAATTAAATAAGAGTTAATATTGTAAAATTTGTAACAGCTTTAACATTTATAGCATAAGTAATATTATTTATTAAGATTAAAGGACATCATTTTTAAATATGTCCTCATTACGTAATTATTTATAATAATACTAGGAATAAAAATGACTGGCCATAAGCCAATAAAAAATTATTGAAACTAGTTTTTATTAAGGTTTTAATCTACATAATATAAAATCCGCCAAAATATGCCAATCATATACAATAAATGTTTGTTTATGGAAATAAATTATTTATCTATTTGTATGGTATCATATCTAACATAAAACTAGGTATATATTAATAATATTGACTATTTAATTTATAAAACCTTATTTGTACAATATTTCCGTAACCTTATATTATTTTCGTATCATATTTATATGCGTTAAAAAGCAATTATAGTATTATATATTTTGGAATAGTTGGTAGCCTACCTACAATTGGTATTTTTGTAATATTTTTATTAGAAGTACATACCTCTTCCGTGATGGATAAATAAATATATAAAAAAAACTCAAAATAATATTTTTTTCTTGGGCAATTAGGTAATTTCTATACGATTTATTTGCCAGAAGACCACGGAGTAGACATAAAATCCGTCATCAAGTATTTAAAGCCAATTTCAAAAAGATTCAAAGCCCTCCGCGCTGATGATGCTCCGGGAACCGGGACCCTGGTCTCCAGCCGGCAAACGCTCGTCCTGAGCGCAAAACAAATTGCATTTTTGCCAATTTCCGGCATCAGCTCAGCGCGCTTGAATTTTTAAGCTGAAACGCGTCTAAATGGCGACCGCAAATTTAATGGCGCCCGGACGCGGAGTTTCGCGGCTGTGTTTTTTTTTCAGCATTCGACCGCCCTTTCAGCTTCCGACGTGCAAATTGATTGCGATAATTCCGAACGCACGATTAATATTTCATTTCGCGCCAGGTTTTTTTAGTTTCAGCGCTAATAAAGGCGGCTTAAAACACACGGGTAGAAAAAATACACAAATGCTTTAACGAGGAGAGAGAGAGAGAAATAAGTAAAACGTAAGTATTAAATGCGAAAAAAAAATCTAAACAAAAAATATAACTTAATTTTAAAATCCAAAAAAAAAAGTAGTAGGTACAAGTATTGCAATCTCATACAGTTATTTTGGGACTAAGGTAAAGTGCTTGTGCTAGTGTTAAGAGAGATTAAAGCATTAAAAATGGCCACCGCTGGATTAATAATAGTCAACTACCGCGATCTTAATTCTAATCAAACATTCTATATAATAATTGAGCCTGGTAAAATTTATTTAATTAGATTTCACTGGTTAGTAAGAGGTAATGTGTCGTCAGTAACATTTACATATTATTTTGGTATTAAAAGCTATAACAGCATAATATAGAACATACGAGTATGCTGTGCGAAACCGGTCGTTGAACTTAAAGAGGTTAATCAATTCCCTATGATTTTAATATCATCCTGTTGCGTTCACCGGCGTACCTACAGCCCCCCTCCCTCCAGACTTCGTTACCCCCTACCCTTCCCCAAGGAAATAGCTGACTTATATAGACTTCCGAAATACGAGTATTATAAGACCATTATAAACCACCGCAGGTCAGATGGCTAGCTACACATATGGTTTCATTATGGAGTGAATTAAAGAAAATTATTTATTTATTTATTTATTTATTCTTTATTGAAAAATCCAACAGTATTCATTTATATCATTACAAAAAAAACTTATTACTAGTATACAAAACCTATTATGGATTTCGGACATTTTACAATATTAACATTAGCATAAAAAAATTGTGATAGTGTTCTTAAAATATACATAGATTATGAATTTATATACGTCGTATACAGTATAATTTTTTGATGTGTTATGTGTAATTTGTGAGTGATGTTTGTGGTAATTGTGAGTGTGTGCGATTTGTGTGTATATGTTCAAATAAAGTAATAAATTAAGTATGGTTTTAGTATGTATAAAAATAATTTATGGTGAAGGTAATATATTATATTATAGGGCTATTTACACATTTTACCTATTGACACCGAGTGCATTTATTTATTTTTTAGTTCAAATGGTTATTCCTGGGATTTCTGGCAAAAAATTAAAATAATGCGAGGTCAAGTAAAATTTAAAGTAAAAATATATTTTTTTTTTCTCAATAACGTTTTTATCGGGTAACCTTATGCGCGCGGTCGGAATATAGGTTTGCATTGTGTATGATTACATATTTTAAAAATTAAAGATTTATATGTATATCTGTGCACTTACACTACCAATTAGGTCAAAGAAGAACCTCAGCTAGCTAAGATTTTTCTATATTTTTATTATAAACCATATTTTGCTCTCCCTGCCAAGTTTGCACAAAACAAATATTCCCTCGTGCCTTCGGAATAAATAGATTTTCATTTCAAAAGCCTTTTAAATAGCCAATTCTAATAGTATATTCTGTCCGTGTAAAAAAGGATTAAGTGCCAAAAATGCAAATAATCAAAATGCACGGGCCAGTCCCCCGGTTCCCCAACATGGGTCGTGATAGTCGGCATGGCCAATCCCAGGGGAAGGTAAGCGTCTGCCCCCCCACCCCACCCTCGCCTCATCTACTACACCCGCGACTCCTCCCCCTTGCGCCGAACACCTGCGCCTTAATCTAATAAGGGCTTATGTACATAATTATAATTGCCTTAACGGAGACATTTAGTACAGTCGGGAGCATTCGCAGCTTTACCCTGAGCGCTTAAAATTTGAACTGAGATGCAAGAAAAGAGAGATATTGTATTAAATATTTGCATTGTATCCAACGAACCTATCTATGTTTTAGTGTCGCGCGATAAATAGCCCGAGAGCCGGTGAATATTCTTGTTACTTATTTCGCTAACATTAGTTATAATCTCATTACAACCCTCTCTCTATCTCTCGTCATTTCCACAGCGCGCCCTCATAAATACCCTTTCTCTCACATTAAAATTTTAAAATACATAAAAATGTTTTTACTACACTACTTTACGCTACACTACACTACACGAAACTAAACTACAGACTATATTTTTTACTATTCTACACAATAACAACGCTGTATTTATTTTATTACCGTTAGATATCTCCTTTTATGTTCTTTTTTTCTCTCTCTCTTCTTTTTTTTTGTTCTGCTTCTCTGAATCTCATCTATGTACTTACAAATTATAAAATAAACGGAAATATATGTTCGTGTAAATTAAAAAAAAAAGATATTAGGAACCTTAGATTTCTGCCCTTTCTGCTTCGTATTGGAAACAGATAGATAGTCCATCTTAGGACAGGTGTTCAGCACCTAGGTAGATGACACGGTCAAGTTTCTGACATGCCACTAGTGCGAATTTAGATGAGAGGAGATGTATCACATTTTCTCTTTGTATGTTTATAGATAAAATGTTTTTTTTTTGTAATAATTGTATGTCTAGCTGTAAGTTTTTTCCGTGAAAATAACAATAAATAAATAAATAAATTGATGATGTTTTTTCCGTCATCTGGCTATTGAGTTCCAATCGGTTTCAAAACTGAAACCTGTGTAAATGCGTCGAACTCATTTTCGCAAAAATTAAAACCAATGAAGGTGGCCATAAAATTTAGTTTAAGTAAAGTCTGGCTGATTTCTGGAGATTGGAAATAAGTCAGGCACTTCTTTCAATTTATCATAAATTTTAACATCACTTTAATTTTTTTTTTGTACACGGTCATAATGTATTCAATTTTATCGTAGCGGAGCGAAGCGTAGCTCCCATAGATCGTCTCCAATAGCGAAATGTTTGCGATGACAGATCTCAATGATTTCACCGCCGATTTTAGAGTTTTAAAGTTTTAATCGAATCTATATGAAAAATACTAAAAATACTATTCGAAATAATAAAAAAGTTATGTTTAAAAATATTTTCCCTACGCGCGCTCTTTGTTCGAATTTTGGAAAAAGAATTATTTATTTGAAGTTTGCATTTCTTCTATGCTGATATGTTTCACATTTGCGACTGTGGCAACCTTGTATAATTATTTCAAATATTCATAATATTTTAAATAAATAATAACATTTTAATTATAATGTGGGACTGAATATTCAATTGTACAAGCGTACAATTTCTGGTAAGTAATTAAAATAAATAAATGAACACGGCCATCATATTTTAATTTATAATAAAAATATTTGTAGTAAACTGTCACTGAACATTCTCTTACATGTTTCTATTTGTGAAGACAGATGACTTTGTACTACGAGTATATTAATTAAAGCTGGCCAGTAATAAATAATTCGTTCTAACAGCTGTTTTTCTCTCATATATTTGAAATTCGACCAATGATGTTTAACAGCTGTCGGACTGTCAACGTTTCATTCCTTCCTTCATTTATCCGACCAGCTTCCGGTGTGATCTAAACGGCTATGGTTGGTTTTCAAGAGAATCAATCTACACACAAAAAGTCAACTCTTTCGCATTTGTACTTTTCGAGTTTACAGATCCAACAGACGGCGGTTCCTTATACATGAATGTATAGAACCTTAAATGCGCAAATCGATCTTTTTTAAATTTGAAAGTATATATTTAAAAAAACAGGTATATTATTTCAAACAGCATCATTAGGTTCTCGTTGCTCTCACGCAGCAATAAGATTAAATCATGAGAGTTACGAAACGACTTTTTTAAGATCGACCTTAAGCTGAATCTCATTAGAGAGGGATTCCGCGGAACACATCTCCTTGTTGCGGCGGAAACATAATTTTGTGAAAAATCTCGCAGCGAGCTGACAGCGATGGCTGCTTTGGGGTCCCTCCGGAAATTTGATCCCCCGATTCAATTATTATCAGACGCATAATGCGCTGCGGACTGTTTTAAAATATCCTCGTTCGAAATCCGCGGAATAATTCCCCCGCTTCCACCCTGCAAACGCCAGGGCCGGCGGCGTCGGCCCTGGCGTTTGTCGGCCTCACTTTCCGCGGAAACTACTTTCTACTTTCCTAAGGCGTTGGTAGAAAGTAATGTGCACGAAGTGGTCGCGGATATCAGAACTCATAGTTAGCATCATGAAGATATGTCAATTCTTTGAATCCGGTGAAAATGGGTATAAGTCTGTTCGTAAATATGTTATTTACCTCTGTGAAAAAGGTTATAACTCAAAGTCAATTTAAATTGATGTCGATAAAAATTAAATGGATATAAGTGAAAAGGGTATATCTCAATCTTATTTCCTTTCCCGATAGAGTTGATCAATATGCCTTTTCAGTTCAAATAGAAAATTAGAATTATGTTTAAAAATATATTACTGTCATTGTAACCTTTTCCACTGGTAGTATATGTCATTTCGGGCATTTACTTTACATAGTAAATATATGGGCACAGTTATATATCCTTTTTCACGAAAAAAGCGTAAGGATATGAGGTCTAAAAATAAAAATAAACATTAACAAAAGACAGTTTTTTTTTAATTCTTAAAAGAATGTAAAGTATTCAAGTTTAAATAATAAAAAATAAAATTTTGTTTTGCATTTCCTACAAAGTTCCTGATTTATATTTATTCCCTTTTTCACAGTAACCCAGAATTATTACTAGTTAACAAAAAGATAATATATTTCTAATTACCTATTTTTTAAAACCAGAACTCAGTGCCTCAGAGGGGGGGTTATGTTTACCTAACTATTTTTTTTTATTCTGGTGTAATTATTGAAATTTACCTAAAATTAACCTATTTGAGAAGCGGCTAGGGTGGTTTCAATACTAAAACTTCATACTGCCTTATCCAAACCATCTTATTTATAAATCGCATTCTTACGATGATAACTTCAAGCTGTTAGGTTACATTGAATTGACGTTTTAAAAATGCTATTATCAGATAAAGTCTTTATATAGGTACTATGTTATAAATTTTATTATCAGCGGTTTATATTAATGTAATTAAAATTTACAACAGCCCCCAAAGAAAAATCCTTCCCTGCAGTGAGGCTGCCTGGACCGCGAAAGACTTCGCGGGATGAGAGCATCGCGCATTAGGCGGCGCTGCGAACGGGGTTAGAGGGACTTACAGAAAAATATTTAAATCCTGGATCTTGTCTGGAGATTAATTCTATTCCGGCTAACATACCTACCGGAAATATAGTTAAATATCTGCACATTTTAACAAAGTAATACATTTATTTATTTTTATTTATTTAACTTTTACTTATTTTTATTTAAGTTAGATACGAAATTAACGTTTTACGATATTTTACGATAAAAAATCCAGCTTTTTGGTGTTGCGATTTTATATATCGAAATTCATCATGTTTTCAGAGACGTACGCGTTATTATAAGGCGACACCGTTTAAATAACCCTATTAATCTAGCGCAAAGAATAACGGCGTTACTGTAGCTGGCTGAAATAGCCGTAGCTACAGAGTCGCGTTTTTTCATTCAATTTCGTACTTGAATTTGAATAAGTAAAACCCCGTTAAGTTTTCGTAATGCTTGGCCAACGTTGTAAAATATATAGGTAGTGTATAAAACTGACGGTCGCGTTTATTTTCATGTATTCAATATTTTTATTGCCAGCATCAGCGACAAGCAACAGACAGTCGAATACTGCCAACAAGCCCACGACAGTTGTTTTAGCGGTGCGCTAACTGAATATAAACGACGTGCGAAAATATGTGAGTCAATTATCCGACGGCCCGCGGCGAAATCGCGCGTAAAACCGATTATTTCGTTAATTTGACAATAACAGCTCTCCGCTGACGACATGTTCAATGCATCGATGAATAATAGGGGATCGTTCATCCAAGCTATAATTGGCACTTTTCAAAACGTGCCGCCAATATGGCGTGACATGGCGAATTCCTAACCTAGAAGTTTTATATGCACATGTGTTTTGTTTGCAATGCGATCTAACAGACGTGATAAATAAAGTATGTGATAAAATAGTATGATTTCTGTAAATATATATATATAAGTTTATTTATATAATTGTACTAGCTGACCCGGCCACGCGTTGCTGTGGCTAAAGTTTTTGTTATATTACATTATAGTAAACAATCTAAGAGGAACAATAAGAGAACATCAGTCACGGAGTCCACTATGCTTTTTCACACAGATGGTATTTGTAAAAAAATATGGTGATCTCCTTATTTGACTTTCTACTACTATAACCCTTTAGTACAATGAAATTATTTACGAACAAAGACGAAAATGTTGATGTTGGTATACAAATTCACTGGATTGAGATTTGAAGGGGAAGTACGTTGAACACAATTAATTAAAATGTTCTTACACTTGATACTAATCAGAAATCAATAGGTAAAAAATAAAAATTTATCAGATTTATTATTTCCATTTAATTTTATAACAAATATAAGTATATTACAGTATAATACAGTAAATAACATGTGACGCTTAAACTCATGAATGAGGTAGGCAAGGCAGACAGTCTTAAACTTTTAAACATTAATATCTTTTTTTTTGAATTATAAATACTTTCAATTTCAATTTAATTTAACACCAATCGGTGCACAATGTTTTTGGTTAACCTGTCTTTAGCTAACACAAATAGATTCGACGGTTTCCCAACACGTGAACACGCAACATATAGTTGCCCATGAGAAAAACATGGATTTTCCAAATCTAAACCACAAATGGACATTGTTTGACCTTGAGATTTATTTATAGACATGGCGAAAGCTAAACGAATTGGAAACTGTAGCCTTTTGAAGGGTATGGTAGAATCTGATGGTATCATCGGAATACGTGGCAGCAGGACCACTTTTCCTTTAAACTTCCCAGCCAAAATGGTTGCTTCAAGAATGTTTCCGGTGATCTTTTTGATGACCAAACGCGTACCGTTACATAATTGAGGTGGATTCAAATTACGGAGGAGAATAATAGGGGAACCAATCTTTAATCGAAGATTATGTGGTGGCATTCCAGGGATATCTAATGAATTTAAAAATTCAATCGGAAAATTTACACTTTCATTTTCATCAACAACAGTATCGATTGATTTAAAAGACATCAGATCGCCTGGTAACAACTGTTGTATCTGGAAGTTAATTTCGTCAACATCAACGTTTTTGGCTGCCAAAATCGCCCGTTGACTAAGCCATTCATGATTCAAATAATTATTCTGTATATCCGGGAAAATACTCTGAATCAATTCAGTTTTATCCTGAACAACAGTGCAAAAATTGTCTGGTAGTTTAATGCATTGCGTATTTGGTTGCAGTTTTATTTTACCGTTCCCAATATCTAGTAGTTGTTCGGAAAATATTAGTGCTGATGGATCATTTTGCAATTGTACTCGCATATTTATGGTCAATCGAAGTGTTTCAACACTTCGCCATAAGAATGATTGTTTCAAACATGCATTAATCTCATCCGCGAAAGTAGAGCGAGGTATAACCGGTAAGGTCTGCCGGAAGTCACCAGACAAAAGTAAGATAGCACCACCGAAAAGTTTATTATTGCTGTTTAAATCTTGCATAGTTCTGTTTAATGCTTCAAGTGAATATTTGTGTGCCATTGTGCACTCATCCCAAATTATTATAGAACTCTTCCGCAACACTGCAGCTATTCCACTATTCTTTTTGATGTTACACATTGCATCTGGTTTATTATGAACGTCCAATGGCAGCTTGAATGTTGAATGTGCTGTTCGCCCACCATCCAGTAAAGTAGCCGCAATGCCTGACGATGCTAATGCTAATGCGATTTTTTGTTGCGACCGTATTTTGGCAAGAATCAACGATATTAAAAATGTCTTACCGGTTCCACCGGGTGCATCCAAGAAAAAAAAACCGCCTTGTTCAGCAGCAACAGCCAGCATAATCCGATCATAAATAATTTTTTGTTCTGCTGTCAGTAATGGTTCACTGTTCATGATAATTGTTGCTAAACTTCCATGGTCATATTGATTTTCTCGTTGTAAATCGGTATTGACTAAGTCGGTGGCTGGACGATTAGGTGATGGCATACCATAATGATTAAGTGGTAAATTTGAAATAAGAACACATAAATCCTCGATCAAGACCAATGCTTCATTGTACATCTCTGGTGTATAATCTATGTTTTGGCATTGATTTGTTTGTCTAATTCGGTGCAAGATGTCTTCTGTCATACAATTTTTATATTTTTCCCACAAAGTTTGTGCTTGCGAGGGATAACATGTCGCCAAAATAATTGCAAACAACTGACGAATGTTATTCGGTGTTGATGTCAACGCAGCATCAGCAAGCGTTAAGTCCCAATGGTTATCGTCTTCTAGCAATTGCAGTTCACGACATGCATCCTGGTATGTATTGAATACTCGACCATTAGCTGTTCGTAAAAATTCAAAAGACGTTGGTCCGGGAACATTCAC
Source organism: Neomicropteryx cornuta (assembly GCA_020383195.1). Taxonomy (NCBI): domain Eukaryota; kingdom Metazoa; phylum Arthropoda; class Insecta; order Lepidoptera; family Micropterigidae; genus Neomicropteryx; species Neomicropteryx cornuta. The sequence continues at coordinate 3,533,374 of JAHKQU010000030.1, forward strand.
CAATAACAAACGTAAATAGAAGCACTCACGTTGCTTTGGATGTACCGTGTAAAGTCTCCCCAATGTCTTAGCTTTGAATATGCCTGTAATGGAAGGATGTGGTTTTCCTTGTTTCCGTGGCTCCCATTTTTTACTGGATTTGTTCCATGTGAAATAACGTGGAACATCACCATACACCAATGTCTTCGCGAATTGGCCAAAAACATCAGGTTTTTGACACAATGTAAAAAATTCAGTTAGAGTCGTTTTCGGAGCTTCGAACGCTCTTTGGAGAACATTTTCTTCAGTGAAGTATACACGTTGACCGTTTTCAAGATGTATTGCCAGATGTTGGACAGCAGGATCTCTTTCGTGGATGGGAAAGCTGAGAATATGCCAAATAGCTTCATTGCTGCTAATGTATCTGCCCATTTGGTATCGTGCTATTTCGTCATTTTTATTTATGTTTTTTACTTCAAATATGGCCAAATCACTGCCTTTGTTTACATATTTACAAATATACTTAATTGATTTAACAGAACTGCAAAGCTCAACATTGATATGAGCTTTGTAAGTTTTTGAAAGTAGTGGTGAGTATGGTACCACCCACTGATTATCAAACTCAACTTGATTTGGAAAGTTCGGCAGTCGCATTGTAAATGTGTGGCCACCATTCTCAGTACTTCTGCGGCGATACATTGGATAACCATCAATATCCGTGATCGTGTCATTCGTATGCGGCTTTGGGAAGTTTTTTTTACATTTTCCATTTTCCATGCACGGTGACGTCATGTTGAAAACACCGCATGGCCCATGGATCATGTGTTTGGTGACAATATCAAATAATTCTTGATCAATTAATGGGTCTGGAATTTCGGCTGAAATTATTTGATCGATTTCTTCAGGACGGATTCTATCTTTAAGCCAAACCAAAATGTGGGCATGAGGCAAACCTCGCTTTTGCCACTCTATCGTATACAGCCAACAACGTGTGATACCAAAAATTGTATATTTAACAATAAAATCAATTAAGGATTTCAATTTTTGTTTAAACACACGTGCAGTTAAATCATGACGATGAATGGCTTGTTGTCCTGGCAATAGTAAAGTTTGTATCTCTTCCCAATTCGGATTACATGTGAATGTAATAAATAAATCCGGTCGGCCGTAATGACGTACGTAAGTCATCGCATCTTGTATGTATTCCTGCATGTTCCGTGGACTGCCGATGTAGCTTGAAGGTAAAATGAAAGCATTACCGATGTCATTGGGATTTAAATTTCCATCGATGTTTCCAGCAACAGCATCTCGTAAGTGAATATATTCTTCCGATCGTAGTTTTGCCTGGTTGAATCGAAGGAATCGCAAGCGTTCGCTTTCGACCTTAGCATACATATCAACAATGTATTGATGGAACAGCTGACGATATCGAAGGATATAATTGTCTTGATGTTGTCTAACCATTATTCGGTGTGCGTAGTAGTTCATTGAGCTAACTTTATTATTTCTGTAATCACCTAAAAAAATAAAAAATAAAATGCAATACGAAATTAAAATCTATACATACAGTAAGAAAGTAAATAGATAATTGTCAAATTTACCGGTATTTGGATCATACTGATTGATATTAAGGTGATATTCATCTTGTCCTTGCCAAAATATCAATGGATATTGTAGTGCGTCATATGAACGGTGTAGATCCGAAATCGTACTGACAGTGTTGTCTCGCCGTGTAATGTTTATAGATCTTTTGTCAACTGGATCACCAACCATGATAACAGCAACCTCATCAACAGTTGGAGCGTTGAATCTACCAGCATGTTCACCTAATGGTACTTTGTCGGCTTTTATGACGATTTGATAATTGTCATTTTGCAGTCGTGGCGAAACTCTTTTGATCAATTGAATTAGTTGATTGTGATCTTCTAAAAAATTTCCAATAATATCACAATTGCTCTTTCCTCTGCTTGTTCAATAAAATTATACAGGCACCGAGTCGTCACGCGCTCTTCACAATCGCCCATAAAATAAAAAGGTATCGACATCTGTCAGTTTTATGACTGCCAAATAATATCAGACAAATAATTAGCAATAAATTAAAATATGACGATTTGATAATTGTCATTTTGCAGTCGTGGCGAAACTCTTTTGATCAATTGAATTAGTTGATTGTGATCTTCTAAAAAATTTTCCAATAATATCACAATTGCTCTTTCCTCTGCTTGTTCAATAAAATTATACAGGCACCGAGTCGTCACGCGCTCTTCACAATCGCCCATAAAATAAAAAGGTATCGACATCTGTCAGTTTTATGACTGCCAAATAATATCAGACAAATAATTAGCAATAAATTAAAATATGACGATTTGATAATTGTCATTTTGCAGTCGTGGCGAAACTCTTTTGATCAATTGAATTAGTTGATTGTGATCTTCTAAAAAATTTTCCAATAATATCACAATTGCTCTTTCCTCTGCTTGTTCAATAAAATTATACAGGCACCGAGTCGTCACGCGCTCTTCCCAATCGCCCATAAAATAAAAAGGTATCGACATCTGTCAGTTTTATGACTGCCAAATAATATCAGACAAATAATTAGCAATAAATTAAAATATGACGATTTGATAATTGTCATTTTGCAGTCGTGGCGAAACTCTTTTGATCAATTGAATTAGTTGATTGTGATCTTCTAAAAAATTTTCCAATAATATCACAATTGCTCTTTCCTCTGCTTGTTCAATAAAATTATACAGGCACCGAGTCGTCACGCGCTCTTCACAATCGCCCATAAAATAAAAAGGTATCGACATCTGTCAGTTTTATGACTGCCAAATAATATCAGACAAATAATTAGCAATAAATTAAAATATGACGATTTGATAATTGTCATTTTGCAGTCGTGGCGAAACTCTTTTGATCAATTGAATTAGTTGATTGTGATCTTCTAAAAAATTTTCCAATAATATCACAATTGCTCTTTCCTCTGCTTGTTCAATAAAATTATACAGGCACCGAGTCGTCACGCGCTCTTCCCAATCGCCCATAAAATAAAAAGGTATCGACATCTGTCAGTTTTATGACTGCCAAATAATAACGGACAAAAAATTAGCGATAAATTAAAATTGCGACTATAATTTGAGATTTAAACTATCCTATCTCTCAAGTGCACATCGAACTGCACATGGTGTTCAAATTTTATTATAATCGGTTAAGTGGTTTAGGAGTCCATTGAGGACAAACATTGTGACACGAGATTTATATATATTAAGATAATTGAGTTGTAAAGTTATTTAACTTATATTTGATGATTGTTTTTTAATAGCGGCAAATCGCCTGAAAAGATAAATGACAAAATCTTTGACAATATTGAAAAATTTTGAATAATTTTTTGATAAAGTGCTGGATAGCATAATATTTATAAAGGTTCTAAAGAGGTCCTGTACTTGAGAATGCAGGATGTCGGTTTAAACCCAGCGCTGAGTTTTATAAAAATGCATTTTTAACTCTCACCTGTCCTCTTTAGTGTAAAATATTGTCAAATATTATGTAACCATCTAATTAAATAAAATAAGGAAAGGATGATATTTTAACAAAAAATATAAAAATTATGGATTATGGATAACAAATTATATAGCCAGAATGTTCAAGGAAAAATTAATACCTAACGCACAGATAGTTATACAATGAATTCGCCAAACTTTAAAAAATTAATTTATTTTACTAAATTACGAAAAGGTTTTTTTTAAAGTGGTATATCAATAGGCAATGCTAAAGGGTACCAAAAAGTTTAAGTATAATTCATCCGTCAAAGCTAACTTATTGTTATTTCAAATATCGATTATAAGCTAAATATTTAGTTTGCTTAAGTATCTCTAACTACCACGAAACAAAATAACTACAATTTTAAAATGTTACTGTAATTCTTTAAAAGGTTTTTTAAAAATATTATTTTTAAAGCTTTAACCTTTTCGCACTGCATGGCTTACAATATTTGTGCCTGATCGCATTCATTTATCTTTCAAAATATTGAATTACATAACTTATTAACAATTAATCTTACACACTAAAGTAAAGAATATTCAAATACACAGAGAACACCACATGCATATGAAAGATAAAACACAGATTATAAAAAATAGAAACAATATAAATTATGTATTATATAATATATACACTACAAATATGGATATTATATGATTACATATAAATATTGATATACTCGTATATATATAAAATAAATATAATGTAAGAACGTATATATGTACTTTTATATTTTTGTTATTTCGGAAGCAATTCAAGAATATGGCGTTTTGAATTGCCTAAGGCTATCATGGAAAATAGTATTTGTTTAATTTAAAGTCTTTACAACAAAAAAAGGTACTCCAGAAAATGTAGACATTGCCGCTGTTGAATGGAAGTGCTTCTGATAGATAATTTATAATTATTGATAATAATGCGAATATAATCCTGGATGGGAGGGAGGTACTCACACGGATGGCTGGGCGTGAAGGGGTACTCGATCGCCGGCAGCCTGTGCTGGTGGGGGGGCAGCGAGGGGGGGCAGTGGTAGCAGAAGAGCGACCGCGTAGAGCCTGCGGCCCCCGCCACGGCGCCTGCGACTCCCACGCCGGACACCTGCAAAACACAACGCCAACATTACTATCTATTCGTTAAATAATTAAAACAAATATTATTACATCATAGCGGCGAATCGCCTGAAAAGATAAATGATACAATCGCTCACAATAATCGTTACATGATAATCTATGATTATTGATTCTAATGTTTAAAACTAACATAAAACGCATCACAAATCTTACATTCTGACGGTGCGCGGTATGTTTGTGATAATTTCATATGTATTGTTTACGCGCTTAAAAATTTGTCGTCGCTTACAAGAAGAGATCTTTTAATGGACCTACCTCGTTTTTTTAGAATTATATCGTTTGGTTGGTTGCCAAACGTTTTATTTTTGTTTAAAATATTACGTAAATTGGGAGGACGTGAGTAGGACAATCGAGTATATTTTTGCTATTCGGATTATTAAAGATTATTGAAAATTAGTCCTTTAAAATATTATTTATTTTTTCAATACCAGGAAAATAGGTGAGGTTTAAAAAAAGTTCGTTTTTATACTACGTGTAAATTTTTAAGAAGAATCTAAAATTTGTTTTGGTTAAGAAATGGGGTGGGTAATTACGTTCTAAAGGGGATTTTTTTAAGTTAGTGAAATACGTTTCTAAATCATTTTTATTGTTAAAGATCACGAATAGAAAAGGAATATGGTAGCGGATGGCAGCTATCAGAATGTAAATGTTGTTGTTTTTTGGTTGATTTTATGTGGGAGTACTTGTGTGTGTATTTATACGTGTAACTTTTCAACTGACCACCAGAAACCGCCATATCAACATCCAAGAACGTAATACAACTAACTATCTGAGATATTGTGTGTGAACTCTAATAGCTCAAAAAAATTTAAATTGGATTTTATCCGGTTCTATAACTTCTAAACCGTATGACTTTGTACCGAGGTAAGTATGGCTAAATATGTTCTAGATAACGTCTTTTATCAGCTCCTAAAAGGTTTGCATTGACATACCAAACACCCTGTATATATATGGAATACAAACAGTACAATATCTAAGAAATGGTAAATACGATTACGAATAAAGTTGACTGATTACAGGTTTTATTAATTTACACTCTCTTTTTTTTTAATATTTCGTGACATTATTTTATGTCCAATAATATTAAATAAAATATTTTTAGTATGTATACATTATGAAAATAAATATATTTTGTAATAGTATGTATTTATGTTATTCAAATCTGCTATAATTTCTGAGTATCTAATAGTAATATAACATTGACGCAATTAATAAATATGTATATATATATATATATATATGTGCATATAAATATGTGTACATATGTATATACTAAAGCACCTCCAAATAAAATTATTGAGTGCCTCGAATATTTATCACTTCGATTACGCCTAGTGAAATGATTATAATCCAATATGCCTGAACCTCTTTTCTATAGCTAATTATATTTAAGACCTAGAAATTTATATTAAAAAAAAAAAGGGGAAGATGTATGGACTTTGTATTGTAGCTGTATTGTACTATGGATAAAATAAATAATAATAATAATATAGTTAGCAACTGTCGCTAGTAACATCCGCATGTAAATGGCGGCGATGCAATGTTGCGCTAGCGGTGGTGTAAAGCTGCCATTATGACATTATCGTCACCATTGCGAGGGATCGGATCGGATCGGTTGAGTTCAGTTCGAACGATCTGTCCTCTCTGCTACACAACTCCAATGACATTACACCAACCACACCAGGGGCGGACCGGCAAAATTATATTCTTTTATTATTATCGTACCATTAATCGTTTTAGTCTAAAAGAATAATTAAAATAAATACCATAACGAGTGTATACTTTATAATTTACCCAATGAGCGTCAGATGACTTTTTTTAATGGATAAATATAAACATCTGGTCAAACCCTCGACAACTGTATTTTCTTTTTTGCTATATGATGAAAAATGACGAAACAGGAACCATTCAAAGTTGAGCTACTCAAATAGCATTTAAAAGATGTGGCCGCTACAGAGGGACGTCACTATGAGCATTCACTATAGGAATATCGCATAGATTCACTAACGTCGTACCTCATAATGACGTCACCATAAAATGCCGATCCATGCCGAGCTAATAACTTTTCGCGTGAATAACATAAATAACGTTGTGACTTGTTGGGTAATCTCTAAAAGTTACGACGTTACATTTACGATACACTATTACTATTGATTTTTAATAAAATAAAACCAAACTTTATAATATAACGACTTTGACGATAGACTAAAGAAAAAAAATGTATTTGATCTTTTTAAATTACGCAAGGAATTAAAAATATCGCAATCGAATCCGCGCCTGTCGCGGGCAAATTGTATTATAAAAGGACCCTAATCACTCAGCTCGCGTATGCAATATCATCGGGCTAATTCCGCACGATGCACCAGGGACGCACTCGGGGTAATAGGACGCGTCCTCACCGCTCGGGACTCGGGACTCGGGACTCGGGACTCGGGACAGGGCAGGACGGGAAACTCTGCGCTAAACACAATTACTAAGTCCCAAAGTTAGTTATCACTTCCTAAAAATGACCAAGTTCATGATTTTACTTTTATATTAAATTTGCTATTGTAACGGGACAAGTCATTATTGTAAGAAAGTAAGATTTGATACCTATTGTATCGGTAAAGAACAGACCACGCATATTTTTTACTAAAAACGCTTTGAAAACGCAATGAAACTGTTCACCACATCAATATAAGGTAATTTTACAGGCATTTGTGATTTAAACATCTTTTTATTTTCCTAAATTAATTTGAAATGTATCTCGTTTTAGTGTGATGATAAAGATTTATATAATGGATGTGACGTATGGTAGATATGCCAATATTGCATGCAGCTACCTATATTCGCTACACTAAATAAACTGAGAGCGTGTGCATTTTAGTGTGGTTAGTGCTCTCTTTTAAGTTTAGGAGAGTTCAAACGCGACTGTGCATGAGGCCGAATATATTAGGATACAAAAAAAAATACACTTTTAAAAAGCAAAGGTTTTATATCCTATAACCTATTATAAAATATATACGTATTAAAATCCGCTGTAAAGATAAAAAAACTGTGATGTTATAATAAAATCGTTTTGTGTTTCAGTCTTTAATTTCAAATTAAGCTTTCTCGCACAAAAGTATGACCGTCGAAATAAAGTAATAAGAAAAAAGAAATTAACTCTTCGTACAATTTCTTTTCCTCTTAAAATGACTCGGTCGGATAGGTCGGGGTTCAAAATGAATTTAGATCGGTTGTAAAATTAAGCAATTATAAGGCAGACGAACAAACGCACTAAACTACAGTGCCCTAAATATCTAAATCATAAAATATAACAATAGTTAGCGTAATTAGTTATTAGCATAATAAATAATTAGCATATTTAATAATGAGCACATTTAAAAATTAACATTTTAAAAATAAGACTCGTATAACGTACTATACTAATTAATTATTAGAGAATTATCTTCTTGTATCGCTGTTTCGTACTTTCATAAATAAATAAATTATTAGCATAGTTAATTAAGCAGTTAGTTCGCTAGTAGAATGTATATAAACTTGCCAAGTGGAAGCGATAGTACCCTTATAGATTCACAGTAGAAAAAAAAACATATTTATTGGTGTTTCGCTCTCGCCAGATTTTGCGAGAGCTACTTTGATGAATATTTAAACTGTTCCTTAAATGCATAGCGATCTGAATGCAACGCGTCAAAGGACCAATTTGTCCATCGTAATCTCTACAGGCCGGAGGGAGGCAGGGGCGGCGGAGGGGCGGGGGTAGGATTGAGGCAGCTAACAAAAATAATTCGCCTAACACAATTAGCCCCAGTCCACCCCCCGAATCCAGCTAAGGGCGGAGGCGTCATACTTGACTACGCAGGGTCATCATAACTGAGTTAATTTTGGGGTCGTAGGTACACACCCACACCGTCAATCCATATGAATTTTATGTAAACAGGTGGCAACCCTGAATATCTTTTAGTATGATCATTAGCATAGGAGCTTTCTCAACGCCTTCTTCCGTTTATATTCAGTAACCTTATTGGTTATTCTGTAATTCAAACTGATCAACTTTTGTTGTACAAGTCGTCAATGTGTCAAAAAAATAACTAAAAAAAAAGGAGGAAGGAACACCGCGGTGCGCGATTATGACCTTCTAAATTCACTATGCATTAATATAGATATATACAATTAAGAAAACTCGTAGAACAAATGTGTTTTAAATTGAAGTGTAGAATAGCTCCATAAAAGGGTAAAAATTGGCGTGGAAATGAGACGCAGACGGTAGTCCTTCTGCCGGTATAAACGTCAGTTCCCGCCTCGGAGTGGCGCGCTGTCCGTCCGTCCGTCCGTCTGTTATTGACTTTAATGCACATTGATTTATCACATTATGATAGGCACTAATGCCGTTTGGGATGTGCCTGCCGACACAAATTATTTTATAAGCCCATATTGGACGGGATGCCATAGGAATAACAAACTTTGTGTAAATATAAGCAATAAAAAGAGTTAAATTAACTGCCTAGATCTTCCTGTAGGTTCTACGTAGTAAGGAGGTGCATCATTTGTTATGGGAGTCTTCTTGGATTCATTTAACATTAGGACATTAATGAAATTTTGTTATTGCCATATATTTTGTTCAGTTATCGTTAATGCCATAGTAAACAGGTTATTAATCTGTCATAAATTTTGCAAAAATTAAATAGGTAGGTAATAAACGTATTTAGATCTATTGAGCTGTGGAGGTCACAAGGCCACATGACGTCCGCGTCCAGGTTTTTGCTGACATCTACATCGCGTCATGCCATATCACGCCACCTGTCCACAGTCAGCCGATCGAGGATGACGTCAAACGGACGCACCGAATGCACCACGGCTGAGGTAGGGGGTTCCCCCTCCGACGCAGACTATAAGAGCGGAGGTCGACCCCTAGTACGATGGCTATTCCATCAGAGTCTCGCACCGTCGGTACCTACTCGTCTGCCTGACGTCACACCGCGCCCACACATTATGGAGTCAGACATTATATTAAATATTGGAGTTCTTACGTAATAAATGGATCAGTAATAAACGTTTCAACAAGTTTTCAGTTATTACATTTTATCCCACGGGACCCACTCGATGGGTTCCGTTACAGAGCATTTTTGAAGAAGGTGAAATTGCAGTTAAGCACCCACACTCGCACGCGACGTCATAGCCATTTTTGTATATGTAGATATAGTCGCTTGCGCTCACTCGTGCAGTCGTAAATATCGCTGTCTCACTTCAATAATATATAAATTGAGTGAGGGGGACGATTATGTACTAGATTTGATAAAAAAGACATTTTATTTATCAACCATATAATAGTAAAACGGATAATGTCCCATTAGCTCTCAAACAGAGGGTCAGTCGGCGATGCGCTGTTTATTTAATTCCAGAATTCCAGAAGTTGGGGAAGCGCTTGCGGCGAGAGGATGTAGACAGGCAAAAGCATTTTTCGCGTAATAAGTAGTAAATGACCATCAAGACCTGCAAATCGCCGCCAACGAGGTCGCTGTCTATGCATCGTAAATCGACTTAGCCAGGTCATACTCCATCGTATCGTTCAGTGTACGGTCTACATACACTCTGTTGCGTTCGTGTATGAAAATACTCCAGGGTAAAACTGAACCAACTTTCACCGACAAACAAAACAAAAAAAATATGGTACATATTTCTTTAATAAGGGATAATATTGTAAAATCATCCAAAAATCCACATTTTGGTGATGCACCACTCCTCAACCACTAAGTATTTAGACGAGCGGTTTACAGCGTTAAGTACATTGAAGACTTATCTCGTACTTCTTGGAGGCTGAATTTTACAAAAATTAAAAACTATTTTACAATAATTATAAACTGAAAAGATACTAAAACGAACAAATGCTTAGATTATTGATTTTTAAAAATAATATGTCCATATATGCACATAAACATTGGCTAATCAAATATTTCCCATCCGAGTTGCGAAACCTGATCTCGGCTGCGTTTAAATTTCACTGGGGGATGAATCTACCATGAAAAATGAGTAATCTCATTTTGAGGGAAAATATTTATTTATTATTGAAGCTAAATATTTGCTGAATCATCGCATAAAGAAACTGACATTTATAAATTATTGTGATCTTAAATATTAATCAAAAGAATAAAAATACCTAGCAATAAACAATGCATAGAATAAAAGTTAATTAAAATAACACTATCATTACCCTAAATCTACCATACAGAATGTCCCAAATCCCGATAAAAAAAAATCAGCTAAACGACTAAATATAAATGTAAACTTTACGTGATAATTTTAAACGGTTGCAATACCAACGCCGCTCGCGTCGCCTAGGACATTGACCGCGCGCGACCAAGGTAAAGAGCATCGATCGCATGTCGCCACACCAAAGGAAATTTACACCAGCGCTTTGATAAAAATAGTAAATTTGGAAACATATTATTTATGCATAATTTCTTACTTTTAATAGGGAACATTAACACCACAATACGTCTTCGAAAATGGTCTCGAGACAACCAGTACATCCAAAGTTATAAAAGAATAACTATTTAGCACTAATTATGGAAAATAACTGACGTCCGCTATAGTTTCCTGTTTTTAGTACCTTTGTAATAGCGGAATTAGGCCTGTAGGTTACCTTATTTTTTTTTAAAAAAATAATTAAATTTTATCCTAACCAACCCATATCTAATAACAAAAATCGCAAACGTGTCAAATGTGCCCTAAATGTATGCAAACCATGTACGGACCTATAAAACCTAAGAAATTCAAGGGGTCTAAATTTGCTATAACTGCACATACAAAAAGTTAGATACATCTTTGAGCCATCTTAAGAAAATATGTTGCACTTTCTAAATAATTACGTAACATATTCATATTTGATCATAGATTTTTATCTGTAGATGACCAGAAGCGCTCTTTACTTGCCGACACACATTTGAGTATATTTTGTCCATTTTATTTATTTGAAATTTTTATGTCCTAAGGGTGTACCTACAGAAAACAATAATTATATCAAATTAAAAAATATGTAGTGAGTGTCAGTGAACCTAAATTGCGGATATATTTTTAGGGTTCCGTATAAGATGACTCCCACGTGAAAGGACGCCAGCCTAACTGGCTCTTAACCGTTTTTTTTTTTAATTACCAACCGTCTAGAATAGGTCTGGACACTAATAATAGGATAATCAGTGGCCCTGTGAAGAGCCATTGTCCAGTCATCTCGATTTCAATAAAGAAGCTTTGGTGAAATTTTTCATCACAACACCCATTTATTATTCAATATTGGTACTCGGGGCATTGCTGATGAAGGACTTATTATTTAATGAGATCTTTATCGCCGCCATATTGAATAAAGCGCCGCCATCTTGCGGCCGAATCAAAAGGTGCTAGAACGTCTTTACGGCCCATAAATACGAAGGCGGGAGACGCCATTTCTAGATTATGGACCATAAAGCTGCGAAGCGTCGGCGACACCTGTGCCGCGGCGCGGCGGCCGGCGTAAACTTCGCCGCTTCCAGCAGGCTTTTATGCGACTGAACCCTTTGTGGTATCAATAGATAGCAGCACAGCTATTGTTAGCTATTATTTCTAACCACATATAGTAGCGAACTAAAGAAACTGGTACCTAGTTACTAAAAACCTAGCTCAATGGCCACCTTTTAAATACAATTAATTTTCTAATGAATATCTTTAGATGAACTTGGCATGGGAAAGTTTGAATGAAAAAAACTCGATTTGAGAAATGACATCGCACCGGATGCTCTCACAACTTTATGTTATATGTTATTAATAAATAAATTAATACAAAAAATTTAATTTTCCCCGATGAAAAAAAATATTTTACACGACTTAACGGTACCCAGTTTTTAATCCTTAAAAGAAAACCTTAAGTAAAACAGGTGAGATTCATTGGAGGAAAAAAGTCACCTAACAGCTTTATCAAAGAAAGGAGCAACCGGTCTAAGGAGGTTAGCTATACACGATTGTTGAAGATTTATCAAAAAGTATAAAAAAAAATAAAAACCATCAGCAGCAATAATCAGCATCAGAGCTATCTCATAAATATTGTTAAACTAAATATAATGCTTACCAAGAGAATAATGTAAGTATTTGAAAAACACAATCGATGACTCTCACGTCAAATATTTATTTATTCATTTATGTATTCACACAAAACACTCTATGTATATATTTATTCTGGTTACCCAACAGAAATTGTATACAATGGTTATGACGTAATAACAAAATAATGTGAAGTATACAATCCTTAAACTAGGGTAGCCCAATCGATTAATAAACATAATGAGAGATAAAAAAAGAACAATATTAAAATAAAACAAGCGAATTTAAGTAAGATTTAACTTTAAATAAAATTAATTGACTTTAAATTGAATAAAAACACTAAAAAAGGAATATATACTAGGTCTGTCCGTGGTTTTGTGCATTGTTATAGTACCTAATTGTCCCGACAAGACACAGCTTTGACTGCCAGAAACCCAAAATATATAACTTACACATTTTTGATCTAATATTAAATATTAGATGAAACATTATTAGAAGCGTAATTAGAGACTTTATAAAATATTATGGTGATTTGACAGTAGTGACTACAAATTTCTAATAAACTTTTGAATATTTTTACAGAGATGGAAATTTTCCATACAACTTATAGAGCCAGAATGTTTAGACGAATCTACGTTGAACGTAACTTACTAACATATTTATTTAAACTTAATTTATATCCCAGTAACTTCATAGGGAATAAATACCTCGTAGACCTTCGAGTAAACAAGTATTTATTATTTTATATCTCGTAAATTCGTAATAACAATAAATAATATACTAAATTTAACAAATTTATCATCGCGCATACAAATTAAATACCAGTCAGTTATACTTTCTATTGGAGTAACATTGCTAAAAAAACCTGTTCAACAGAGGCCAAAATATTTTAAATTACTCTTTAAGTGCTTTAGACCAGCTTAAAGCCAAGATTTGTTCCCTAAATTATAAAAGTTGTTAAGTTCATTTTAATGTTTGTGCAGCCTATCTAATATAGAAAAGGAGTAGTAATATATTTTTTTAAGGCGATAATGCCGTCATCCCCACAGATCATAGAACAAATAATTAACAAAACATCCATCATGGATGCAAAATAAATATATATTTTTTTAAAGATAATTTACATGAAGCAATGATTGTCGTAGGTCCTTTAGATCAGACGTCATTTGTCCCACATATGGTAACAGCCCTAAATTGCACCTACGCGCAGGGCTTTGCGCACGTCAATAATTCAACTTTTTTTATTTATAGCAAAAGCAATTCTGTATTCAATATATATTTTTAAGCAAGAACTTATTATATTTTTAAGCATCTGACGAATTCTCGTTAGATGCGTAATATTGGCAATAGCGTTCTTAGGATCATAGATCGCATAGCCGTGACAAGTCAGCGTTTGCAATCAGTTGGGTTGGGTTGGGTTTGGAGAAGTTATTTATTTATTTTATTAAGGTTTATTAGGTACATAACATTATATGAAAACATCGCGATATGAGCAACAAAACAAAATAGTTAAAAAAACATTCCAATATATTAAGACACACGAACTTAAAACGAACTATTTTTTGAAATTTTCAATAATGCAGGTCAATCTTTTTGCGACCATACCTCTTCCCAAATTGATAATTATAGAGGCATGGTTAGGCAGGAATATCGAAACATTTTTTTTTTACTAGAAATTTATAAACGCCTTCCAGTAATTTTATTTTAAATTCTAAAATCCAGACCTTGACAGACCATCACAGTTGTTTATATTTATCGTATGGCTTGTGTTGTGGATGAGACGCTGTTAATAGCAGTCCCGACTGCCTTGTTGTTGTCTTTATATTGTGACGCTATTTATTAGTCATCATAATATATGAGAATGAGTGCCTAAGAAAAGTTCCATAAGAATATTCTGACCTGGCCAAGTTTGGCCTGCTAGGTATCGAACCCGGACCTTTTATTAAGAAGTGGCCCCAGGCCATTATAATTATTTTATTGCTGTGTAATTATTACTATTTTCTCCAAATATACTTTTTTTTTACGGGTTTATACTTAATATTCTTTTGTTGAACATTTCTGTAAAAAATATCCTAAATGTGGACTTTCTGAGTTCGATATATTATACATACCTAATTTATTTATTTATTTAAGTTAATTCAGTGTCTAATATTATTTTTAAATTTGTATTGAAAATCAGCTGCCTCGTAATTTTTTTTTTTTAGTTTATTTTTTTTCTACAAATGTACATTTTTTGAAAGAGTTATACATGGTAGTGTATAATATATATTTATCTAACATATATTTAAAAGTGTAAACAAAAAAATGTAATATTTGACAAAACTTGTCAAAATAGTGAAAAATTGTGTGGCCAACAGGAAAAAAACGATAAAAGTAGTTTTGGTTTTTTTTTTTTGAAAAAAATTGTTTAATGTATAAAAAAATCAAAAATATCAAAAGTATAAAAAATCAAAGTGATATTTTCTATTAGAGAATTTTATGGTGAATCAAATTATACCTGATTTATAAAGATTGAACGACTCATGCCTGCACTATGGATTTTATAGTAGACGATAAGTTCTTTAAATTTTCCTTAGAAGTTAATCCGTTCTCAAACCCTTTTAATTTTTAATACAAAAATATTCATTATAAATAAATAAAACATATAAATTAATAATAAATAAACAAATTATGCCAGCCCTGTCCAATTGTCACAATAACATTCCGTGTGGAAACAGTAACGACAATCTCTCCCGGGTGTTAATTCAATTATGGCTCCCAGACTATAATAATGTCTTTATGATTTCTGCCAATTAAGCGCGCGCCACTATGATAAGATCAGCCTGTGGTGACGTTATTAAATGATTGAAAAATAATTAAAAGGGATACTATTATTATTGTAATCTGTTATAACGGCGTTTCATACTGGCGCAATAAGAAACTGAGAGGACGTTTTAAAGTCGGAGGGTAGATAGATAATGTTCCTATCTAGCTAATGAACTTAAGAACTAATGTCCGGCAAATTCGCAGTTCCGATAGTTGTCAGCAGAATGAGTTCAAAATTCATTTGATCAGTTTTATGAACGTTTCATTTATTAAATTTAATTTATTTGTAACATATATTATAGATAAATTTTAGCTTTCTGCGCCATAAATTCAGACGATTAAATACCTACATATATAATAGATCTTACACAGACGGTATCCAGCAAATAACATAAAAAAAATTAAATAAAGAGAAAAATAAATAAGTTAAATTAAATTAAATAATCTTTAAAATGTCCTTTGTGCCTATTATATTACATTAAATGTAGATTTTAGGTCTACAAAAAATTAAGGCTTAATTTATTGGTACCTACCTAAGTCATAGTGTTGGATTTTCACTTTTGATATTTTGAGTTTTTAAAACAAATCAATGATTATTGGAGATGTATGTTGTAATAATACGAAATATTATTAAATAAGCATGGAATTAATACAATACCTACGATCAATAAAAAGTCATTTTCTCTTCACTTCTACCTTTCCCTATTTAAAATGTCATCAAAATGAAACTATACAGGAACTAAAATCAAACTTTGCGATTCCCTTTGACGGATAATAGCGACATCTAAGTTCGCTGAAGTTGACGTTTAAAAAAGTTAACCTGCCCGATAAAACGAAAGCAAGTTTAAAGCGAATTAGAACTCATTAGCGAAGCTCAGAACTATACGAGTATATAGCCGTAGCGGCTTGTACCGAGATCTAATTGCATTTGCGGACGGCAAACGATTGTCAACTAGGTCAGTATTGTGGGTTAGCAGGTAACAAATGTGGTTTCACGAATGGTCGGTCCACAGAACAGTTTAATTGTGTAGAATCGCCCTTACCTCGATTCTACACATCGAGCCATGTATCCAAAATCTGACATCGCAACGGTGTTGGTGAGAATGTGTGTGACGTTTAGCGTGTGCACGCCTTTACTGTCAATGCCGGCTGCACAAAATGGCGGGCATATTGACTTCAACCATCGGCTGGCGGCAAAATGACAATGAATTTGTTTGAAATCATCCACTTAGTAAAAAAATATATCTGATAACACGACTAATGTCACTTAGATATATCCATTGTCTGCTTTGAAGGCTAACCAAATACAATCTTAACGACGTAATATAATTTAAAATTCAAGATGGCAGCCTTAACTTAATGCCAAAATTGTTGATTTTAGGTAAATTACATTAGGAAAGTTACCTACTGCAATGGGTACCATGACTTCCGGAACATTTCGGCATATCTTCGCGTTTCACATCCCCTAGAACCCAAACCACCCTCAGATAAAAAGTTTTTTTTTATCACTTTTTTAAGGGCACAAAATATCGGTCGAGTTCGTTAATGGGTTCAGACCAGAGGGGCGGGAATGGGGGGGGTTTTGCTATACTTTCTTAATATAAGATATCGATTACGTTTAAATTTTATTTATTACTTAGATAATGCACCTTTTTGGGTAGCTAATTTTTGAAATTGTCCCATGTATTACGATAGGAGATGCTTTTAATGCGAAGCGTTTAAAAGAATTCATTCAATTATTATATTTAAATATTCTTAATATGAAACAAAACAATGTC
Organism: Neomicropteryx cornuta; assembly: GCA_020383195.1. NCBI lineage: Eukaryota > Metazoa > Arthropoda > Insecta > Lepidoptera > Micropterigidae > Neomicropteryx > Neomicropteryx cornuta. Next base: position 3,550,655 of record JAHKQU010000030.1, read on the forward strand.
ACGATTGAGGAAAATTGAGGGAAATCCAATATGAATTGAAAATGTTGATTTGCCTTTCATTCTTCGTCAATAATAAATGAACCTCACCTTGGAAAAATTACTTTTAGAAATGTATTGTTTTGTAATGTTAATTCCTCGAAATTCTCTAAGTATTGTATTGCATAGGTGAAACCTCGTTGGCGACCTTCGCTAACCACAAGCTTTGTAAGCGACATTAACCATTCCGTAGGAAGAAATTAGTGGTGAGGCGGTGTTTTAATATTTGTGGAAAGTTGCGAGAGTCACATTGTTTCAGTATATAATTTTCAACCCTTCTGTAAAGTTTATTATACGCAAATTTGTCGAGACTCGAATTATTATCGCGATATTAACTAAAGGTTTAATTAACTAAGATTATGAAAATATTGTTCATATTTTAATCCCTACTTTAAATCTTAATATAAATTGTTATTATACTTTTGGGTTATTTTTAGGTGGCTTTCCTAATTTATACCTTTAAAAAACCTGTAAACTACCCCACAGAAATAGCACCAGTCTTTGTGGGGATTGTAATAGGTGCACTTTATTATAAATAAAATAATATATTTAAAAAAATTCCGCACCGGACGTAGCGAACGGAATGTGTGATTATCTCCGAAACGTCGAAATGAATAAAACTCTCGTAGAAATGTGAAAACGGTTAAAAATTTTATTGTAAACATTTGAATTGCCTTATTTTTGTTTTTTGCTATATAATAGCGCAAAACAAAAATATTTAACCACAAAAAAAATGCTAAGGATACTCAATAAGTTTACTTATTGTAATTTTCAATCCTTCCTTTTCGCTTACGATAAAGTCCTTTGGTTATGGCAAAGTCCCAAAAAGCCAACAACAATAATCATTAGCCGCGGAAAGGGAATTTGCGACACGTAATTAAATGGCGGCTCCGTTCGGGACACCAAAGGGAGTTACTAAATCCTCTTTAAATATTAAAGATGCCTCCGTTGACAAAGGGCGTAAGTGCCAGACTAGCGTCTGTAGTAATCTCGAACCCTAATGAATTTAGTAAGCAAGCCACTGAACTGAAACTTTGCTTTACTTGAAATCTTAGCGCCGAATAAAATAGTCGTTGAAAAGGTTATTTAATTTTTGCAAGTGTCGTTTTATTGAATGAATATAGCCGTTTTTACCATTGATATTCAGCCTAAAGCGATTTATAGCTACTAATGTTTACTATGAGCAAATACGAGGACTATATCGCATAAACTATTCGGCAAGCCTTAACTAATACAGTATAAAAAAAACTATAGTAGGTTTTTTTTGAGGTCCACAATCGGCGGCTTAAGGTAGACTAATAGGGGGCCTAGTATACCACAAAACAATATATGTTACCTTTACTATTCTAAGATACTGTATGAATATTTACCTCTCATAATTTTGCATAAAATGCTCATAGTACCTAGTTCACCAAAATGTAAATATGGCCGGAAAACATTACGATAGCAACATTGCTATAGAGGTACTAAAGAGGTCCTGTACTTGGGAGCGCAGGATGTCGGTCTAAACCCAGCGCTGAGTTTTATAAAAATGCATTTGCATTTGTAAAATATTATCAAATATTATGTAACCATCTATAATTAGATGAAATATGACAGGATGAAGAAAAAATATTTGATAAACGGAAGAAGAGCATTTTAAAAAGACTAACTAAGTAATATAAATATTATATTACTTTAAATGGTATTTTTTATTTAATTTTATGATATAATTTAATATTATTAAAAACAGAATGTGAAAAAAAATAATCCCCAAATTTGTTATATTTTTTAACAGATGGTGTCAATTCGGTCAACGCACGAATTCCGATGCCGTGACATTATTACATGATACTTTTACTATTTTCACGTAAAGTACACATTTTTTTTTGTCTCGGTAAACATGATGAATTTTAAGTTTCTTAACAATTAACACTAGAAGCCGCGCGACCTATTAATTGCAACAAATAAGATTTCCTAGATTTTATATTAAAATTGGCAAATATTTATACAAAAGAATACTCAATAGGTATAGGTATTTTAAATTGTATTTATACCTATGTTTAGTAGCAACTTACCTACGAATTTCTATTTATTCTGGACAATTTAATGTTCTCATGCTTATCTCACGCTCTGTATCCTGTAGTCAAAGAACTTAGGTAGTAGATCAGCAAGCATCTTTTTGACCAAGCCTAGGGTATAGATTAAATAATAAAGAATACATCTAGATGCGACACACCTTTGATATTGGCGCATTTGCCGAATGGAAGCGAGTAATTTAATTGTGCCTGTCCTCCCTTTATGAGGGTGTTTTTATTTCTTCTCCGGGGTATTTGCTTTTATTATACGATTGGTCTCGTTCTGGTAACCAAATATAGGTTTATCTATAAGCTGTGTTATTTGTCTGTCACTTTAGATTTAAAAAAAAATACATTTGTTTAACAATTTTATTTCGTGAGATGAAAATTTAATAAATGTATGTATATTAACTTAAGAATGATTAAATTATTGTTATCGATTCTAATATTTTTATTTTGCCTTATGTATAAACGATGTACTACCTTTATTTTTGGGTAGACAAAGCGATAACAATCGTCAAAACTGTTTTAATTTAATGTTTAATTGTTCAGAGTAGAGAATAGTAATCATTAAGGATAATAAAATTAATTGAATAATTCCTGCCCTGCACTGAAAAAATATTTTAGCAAATCTTGTACGTACAGACTGATTATTGTTAAATAATTTATGGTTCGATTTACCATATTTCTTGTAAAAGATGTAGCTAAAAATATTTTAGCAAAAACATTTTGCTATGATTACAAAACAATATGGCGGAGTAGCTGAAGAAATCAAACGACGTTACCTGAAAATTTGTCAGCAGCAACCATAATATTTTATTGTTTTTACTTGTTGCCGTGATTATAATCAAAATGGCGGTGTGACTGAACAGCTAATCGTGAAATTTACAGTTAATGTTGTTAATTGTAACGATAGCTAGATATTATAGTACTTTTGAGAAATATGTTAGAAAATTATGGTACTTGCAACCAGTTAAGTTTAATAATAATCGATAACTCCGGTAAAAAATATTGCTGCCATACTTTACGGTTGCCAATACCATATTTCTGTTTTCATTGCCATTTTTTTTCGGTGTAGTTGAGTCTCATTTGGGTTCAGGCGCATCGGTGAGACAATATTTTTTCAGACAATGAATACATACAGTTCAAGCGCTATGTTTATATATAAACATATTAGGTTGATATTCATGTTAGCGCGGATAAGTTAATAAAATGTAAAACAGAGTGAGGCGATATTGTAATTAAGTCTGCGACGGATAAGCGAGTTCCTCCTCACGAGTTAAGTCGAGCAAATTGGTTATATATTATGTGTTGCGCGGCAACTCTGTATGCGATTAAGATTTCTTGAGTCGGCTAAACGTCCTTAGCGTGTGCCCATGCTTCCGCAGAATATTGCATTATTAATAGACTCATTGTATGGCTTAATACCGTTAGGCTGGGCTGCTTTTGCGAAATTAAAGCATGTACTAAACAAACCACATTGCCTGAAAACAAGTTCCTCTCAAACAGAGCTGAAACTTGGACACTACACTGAAAAAAAATCCTGTTCGCTATACAAGAATATCCTGTAGATATAATGACAGCCTACAGTCCAGTCTTGTAACCTTAAAAGATTATTTGGTTACCGTTACTAAAGTGTTTAGTGGGCTTAACCAAGGTTTGGTACGCCTGACTGAACGCATAACCAAACTGCTGTTTCGCCACCGAACTGTTCGTTAGAGTCTACTTGTTTGGTTGAGCTAACAAAATAGTTTTTTAAAGTGTACCCAACTTCTATTTGAAATCTACTGATTGTTTGGTAGAATTAACAAAACAGTATTGTAATGTGTAAGCAACTTTTCATTCGAATATACGAGATTGTTTTTGGTACGGGTTACAAGAAAGTTTTGTTAGGTGTACCTACGATTTATCAACCTACAGGAATTGGTTCATACACTACAATATACTTCAGTTGGGCCTACTAAAATTCTTTTTTTCACTGTACCAGACAGCCTTATCCACAAATCAAAGGTCAAACAGCGAGCCACGGAAAGAGCTATGCTTGGAATATCTTTGCGCGACAGAATTCATCTGTGCCGAAGGTTTGACAACCGCTGGAACAGAAAAATACTCGAATGGAGACCTCACTGGATGATGAAGCGTAGGTCGATCACCAACGCGTCGGAGAAGATAGGGAGAAATGCGCACATTAGGTCCAACACGTCCAACGGTGGATAGACACCGGATGATAATGATGATGATGTAGGTACACCCTACAATAGCTTCTGAAATAAGCGTCTTGGTGGGCGGGCGGTACGAAAGCCTGCTACTGTTTCCCGGGGCGGGCTTTTCTCGACTGAGCAGCGCGTAATAAAGGCTTAATAATGCCAATCGACAACAGACACTTTCATTATATATATATATATATATATATACACAAAAAAATATTTACCACAACTCCTTTAACCGCCATTAACTTAGCGGGATGCAGCACTTTTATTTAATATTAATTTAGTTTCTACAATAATAAAGATTTTTTTTAAAAAATAAAAAATACTCAGCGGGGTTTTTTTATTTTTCGTAAGAAATTCAGTTTTTTTTGATACTGCAACATTTTTGTTACTGTACCTAGATCAATAAGAAATATAGATGTTTAAATAAACATATAAATATATAACAATAAGTGATCCTTGTTAATTATATTATAAAAAAAAATATTAACTTATTGAATTAACGATGACTATCAGAAAACTGCCCGAAACAGCGGCTAGTCTAATTATTTAGGGTTTCATTTATCCTTATCACTGTCGCACTTAATTTTAGTAGATGCATTATATATACTTTAAGTTATATAAGTTACTTTTTTTAAGCTTAATTGAAAAGCCAAACTGTGTAACCATAATTTAAAACAGTGAGTGTAGAATTATAACTAAAAAAAATGATAATGTTGTATATAAACTTAATGTGAATACGCGAGTACCTAGTTTATGAGTAGCGCTTCGCTTTATAAAGTAGCCAGCTAATAAAATACTAAATATAAAAATAATTACACATAATAGCTACCCGCATACTGTAAGCTTCAATTCGACGGGTCAATAAATGTGGGGTATTTAACATGCCGCGCGCCCATCAAAGGGTTATTTGTCATTATGCGACCATTATGTGCTGACGAAAGATAATAAAATTATAATATTACCGATTGTAATGTATGAAACCAGTGCGAATCAACAAAATGTCTACAAGATTCCTATCAGCATCTACAGTACAACACCAATTTTAAAGACTGCTAAAATATCTAAATTATTATTTTGTGTAGGTATAAATTTTGAATAATAAACATTATGTCGTTACCTACATTTATTTTACACTAAAATACAAAGGAATGTTCTCAGAACCAAACAAAAAACAATAAATAAGCTATAGAAAAGATGCCTTTATAGTTGCCAAAATGTAGGTAGTAAGTTACGTTAAACTTAAGTAATGTTATGCATGATAAACTCAAAATATTAAGGAAATATTAATAATTTTCGCTCGTTTATAGAGTGTACTATGAAATTAAAATATGGAACCCTTTTTTATTAACAAAAAAAAATGTTATAAAAATAATTATTAAATTGTGGAATATTATTACATGTATTTAATTTGTTATTATATTTCTGTGTCTTGGTAAAAGAAGTGCCTATGTCATTTTTTTCATTGTTGAGTTTTATGATGCAATATCCTTAAAAATCCCCAAATTTTCAGTACAAGTGCCCATGTCAAAATTCCTATTCCTAATTTAAAGATTTAAAACACAGAAAAAAAAATAAAATGTAAATTTGGGTTTTAAAATTTGGGGATTTTTAAGTATATTGCATCATGATACTCTATAATGAAAAAAATGACATAGGCACTTCTTTTACCAAGCCACAGATTTAAATGATTACATATCTTATTCTCAATAGTCCTAGCACATTGCGTTTTTAGGAACTAACTAAGCGTCCTTATTCGGACATGAGAAGTTCCTCCTTTTTTTTTATAAAGAAAAATTGCTGAGGAGGTATCTCTTCCTCTAGTTATAATATACAGCAAGAGGGATTTTTTCCTGATGTATGAAAAGTACAAAAGTGGCGACACCTCCTTTGTTGAAAATTAATTTTAGACCCATTAGCTTGATGTCATATTTTTCCAAAGTGTTCGAGTAGTTGGACTGTGGGTAATTTGACTTTATAGTATTACCCTCTCTTGATTTTGTAATCGTCTTTATTTTAATGCTTATTTTACAATTTAATTTGAATGTTTATATTTATGATATTCCTGTATATTGTAATGTATAGTGGAAAATTTTTAAAAAAAACTTGAACTTGAAATAACTTGAGTATTTTAAGCCTGCTTTAAGCGCATCGCAACGCGGGTTTTTTCCGAAAAGGTCTATAACTTTATATTCTTGGAATACACCCAATCATCATCATTGAATGGACATCTTTTAAAACTAGAATACTAGTTGATGCCACATTGACTTTCGAAAGGCATTTGATATAGTTAATCATCAAATATTATTAACAACTTAAGAGTATCGGTTTATATTATACATCCGAAATCGCTCTTAATTGGTAATGATAGACGGCTTTATATCTTCGCATGGATTCATAACATCAGGAGTTCCACAGGATTCTAACCTAGGGCCACTCCTATATCTATAATTGGGTCGTTACAACATTAATGACCTTTGCAAAAAAACTGAAATTTAATTCCATATAATGTAGTATTGATAGCGATAAAATTCAACGAAACCCTAAATAGCAGGTATAAAAAAAATGATATAGGCTAAATGTATCCAAGTGATATACCATAACATTTACAATGAATGTTAAAAACACGAATGAATGACATATGATAAATAATTATTCCGTATATGATATAAATATTATAAGAGTTGACCATATTAGAGATCTTGGAATAATTGTTGATGAGCGCTACATTTTTACAAGCTTTTATTTAACTTGCAATGTTTGCACGTCGGTTGAGGTCGAATCTTGCGAGATGAATTAAAACCACTTCCTTTCATCGTACGGAGTTTAAATTTGACATGTTGGCTGTTCCGATGACAATGCAATTTTATGGTAAGCATGACCTGATTCTACAACCAAGAATGGCTCTAGACGAAGAAACTTTTCAACGGTCAGAGACGAAATTTCATGAGTAAACTTTTTTAAAAATGTATTAAGAAGCACTTTGAATATTTCTGTGAATAAACAAAATAGACTTTTGGGATTTATTTTTAAAACTATTTTACCTTTTATTTTAATGATGGTTTACCATTATTTAGTAAGATTATTGGAGTTTGGGACAGTAATTTGGAATCCTAGTTACAATATTCATAGTCAACGAATTGAATCAATTCAAAGGAAATTTTCAAGAACACTGTCGTTCAAATTTGAAATACAAAAAACCAAAAATTAGCAAAAATTGGATCACAGGATCTTGACAGTTCGAACAGCGTCTCAAATATAAGTATTAAGGTGCGTTTTCGGACAAAACCTTTAAATAGAATGTGTCATTCTTTTAATAAAAATTGTAATTACTATTATATTTATCAGGACAATTTAATATTAATTTAATTTAGAGATTGTGGTAGTATAGTGGTTAAGGCGTTGAACTATTGACCCAAAGGTCGCAGGTTCGAATCCGCACATGGTAATACCATTTTTAACGCTTCATTACCACCATCTCCTCTGACTTTAGGACACGCACATTTGGCCTAGTTGAGTAGGGCCCAAAATAATTGTATATGACCTAAACCATAGCAATTATTTTATAAATTAAAAATCACCATTAATTACATTGTTTAGCACTAATTGTAAGGCATCATAAGAGAATAATAATTATCATTATGTATTTATTTCTTTATGTTTACATAAATGTGATTAATAACATAATAACGTGATTTAGATAAATCACCTTTCAATATAATTATAGGTAACTATAATATATGGCCACACATACACACTAATAGAAATATATATATTAATTTATAATACATATTTTGTAGAAAAAATATATTTAATTATTAGTATTTTTTTATTTTATATTTCTTATATGGCACCTAATTGTTAATATGCGTTATATTTTTTCCCCTGCTTTGGCATTTTTTCTCATATTACGAATAATCTAAAAAACTAATTTATGTATTAATTTGTATAAATTATGAAAATGGTGTCTATATTTTCGAAGTCTTATGCCTGCTTTATATTCTTATGTTGTGGTTCGTTTTATACCACAGATTAAAAGAATATTTAAAATTTTGACCAATAAAATTAACCTACCTTGTTAGCGTCGGAATATATTTTGGCGGCAAAATTTGACGGGTTCGAGACCCGTCGCTTTTCCGCTGAAAAACCTTGAGCCGTTCCTCAAATCGCCCGCACAATTAAAGTGTTTTATAGCGTATGTCATTCGACCAATAATTGACGTGTTCTTGACAATATAAACATTATATATTTCATATTACAATAAATAGCACAAATAATTAAATTATCGCAAAAGAAAAACACAACCGTCGAACTATTTTCTTGGCGAATTCTTTCAATTTAAAATTTGGACGTTGACATTGAATGGAACCCCTAAAGACTTGAACTCCGACCGGAAGCGCGTCGCCGAGCGCCCACCGCGCCGAACTGAATGAGCGTGCCGCGTCGCTACGAGAGCTTTTAAAACCATCAAAACCATAGACAATCGAAGACGCGCTCGCCCGGCGCCGCACCCGCAGTACTACTAGACCTCATTACGTCCCCGCAAACACATAACGTCGTATATAATATTAGATTTGTCCGAAACGCCAAGCCAATATGGCGCCAACGCCCAAGTCACAAGGGCGGTTTTCGCCTGGGGTTGAGCGCAGACATCAGTGGGGGGCGATTTTTAGACAAATGCTTGATTTAATAGCAATCACGTGTTGGAAGATTCGTGATTTTGCCCAGCGAGTGACGAGCGCTGGTCTCTTTCTCGCGTACCGGCGCGAAGGAGAGGTAAAACAGGCACTTGCATCGTTAGAGAGAGATAAATATACATCCGTTGCATTTCAGTCGGCGTGGAGTTAAAAGGGGTTAAGTATGGAGCAACCTAAGAACGGAAAAGATTCAGTTGATGGGCAAATTGACTGTAAAAATAAAAAATACGTTGTCAAACGAAACTGCTGACTAAAATGTAGATAAAAAAACTCCAAAATCTGTATAGATCTACAAAATAAATCTCAATAATCCAACAAACAATAACTAATAATGATAGTAACATAATATTATTATTATCTATTTATATAACTAATAAAAACTAAATTGTTAAATAAACAGTTCATCCTCAACCACGTGATTTCATTCATTTTATAAAAGATTGTGGTTTTATCAATAAAAATATTTATTCTAATTTATTTAATCGAATGCAGTTACCTACAGTCGGCACTCTATTGTACCAATCTATCTATTGTAATAGATCCCATTCTTTTTTATATTAAGTAATCTTTCACATAAGTTATCACTTTTAAAACTAGGTAAATTGTTTCGGAATTTATCTTTCCGAGCAGAGTTATGTTACAAAGTTTGGTAGCCTATTTTTATTAATGAATCTCCGATGAATTTTGGTAGGTATACCACAAGGTAACCTACTAGGCCCAATTTTATTCTTGGTCTAGGTATATCAACAAACTATTTAACATATCGTTAGATGTGGGAAGATGGTATTATACGCAGGCGTGACGATTTTTATTTTTCAAGGAAAATCATGGTCAATTGTTTATAATACCGCAGAAATAGGGTTAAAATACGTCAAAGAATGGTTAACAAAAACTTAAAAACAAATTGCATGATATTTATTTACAATACATATAATATTTCCGCATACATCAATTTATAAGGTTAGTTACATAACTGGGCTCGTTAGGTTGGATTGTTGGATGAGTTCTATGTACTAAATGGGATGAAATAATTACCCGATGAGATAAGATCAAGTTTAATCTATATAATTAGGCAAGACGAACCGTTTTGATTTTACTATAGGGATCTATCGGCTATGGGTTTAGCCGGGACTCATTTCAGCCTGGCCAAAGCGGAATTCCGGAAAACATACAAAACATATTAATAAAATAATATTACCTTTACTAAATATAGCAGGATTAAAAATGGCAATACCCTTAGAAAAAATAGAAATTTATTTATTCTTACTTTTAGCATTAAAAAAAAAATGTGGTTCTTATAACAAATCTCACTAATAAAATACAAATCGACCTTGGTAATAAAAACTGAAGAATATGGTAAATTCACGTTTCGACGCACATGTATTAGAATCTAACGCATATAATATACTAGTTAGTTATTTTATATATTATATAATATAGCCAGCCATGGTATGTATTCAATGGCATGTACGAGGTGTGTATATATGGTTTCATTTAGCTGTTAAAGAAATCCGAAACGTCCAGCAGAGGTACTTACCTAATCTCTATCTATCTTTTTCTCCATCTGTTTAATGATTATAAGTAGTGACTAAACAATTAAAAAAAAACTAAATAGTATTATAAATATATTAAAAGCATATGTATGTGTATAATAATAGTGGGCAGTATCATAATTTATTTTATGGATACGCTTGTGAATGGTCATTAATCATAATAATAGTTTAATTTTAAGTAATTATAATATAATTTTATGTCGGTCAAATAATGTAATTATTTTAAATAAACAATAGCGTTTTAAAGTCTAAATATAGCTAGGCATTTTTAAATTTATGGTTATTTTAAGGTTGCATCAGCATAACATTGTGCATTCATGAATGCATGTGTTAACATCTATAGCAACAGTGCAGTTGCAATTAAGAACTTAACCTACATCAGATTTTTATGTTAAATAATAATATTGCATTTCATCTCGTCAGATGATTTGGCCATTATTGGGGTAATATCATCATATAGGTACTATAATTAGACTTTTTTTTAAGTTGAATTATACGAAAAATGTTTAAAAAATTATCACACCATTAATGTGTTGGTGTTTTTTAGATTGCGCTATTATTGGAAATAAAATTAATATCGATAATTCTGTAACCCACTGATAAAATAGCATAGCTTCTTGGATATCGAAAGCATATACACCAAGTACTATAAGATACTTCATTAATTATAGCTCATTTGATTTAAAGTTACTGTCAAGCAATTTATTGACACGTCCCATGTTGAGTATGTAGATATTTTATGATTAATGCTGAAATCTTTTTTACCTACCAATTTGAAAAATGTACGCGCGTTTTCCAAAAATTCTAATCCCTCGGTTGCTGCCTCTAAACCTATGGGCGGAGCTGAATGCAGGGGGCGGAGCGAAGAGCGAGAGCGGAGATCGCTCCGTCGCCTGTGCAGAAAGAAAGTGCAGAAAGCGCGGCTCCGAACTATTTTGAAATTGTAAAATCCTTGAGTGATTTCCGTGCTCCTAATTACTTCAAATATAATAAATTCTTATTTTTTTTGTTTTTTCTTTTGAAAATATCTAGAATTCTATTTAGGTTAGGAAATACCCACGTTTTTTTATTTTATTGAAGCATACTTAATATATCTACTGAGTGAATTTTATAATATCTATGAATATTTATTTTTTCTGTGTATTGTAATACGTATATAGTTTTCCTTTTGTCTATTTGACTTTTTGAAGTAAAACTTCTTTTAGTGCACTTTACGCAATTTTTCCTTCGCAGCGAATGATTTCCTTCCTCAAGTCGGTACGCCCAGCTGTCACGTTCTTTTTATATATAACCACACACTGATTTTTTTTTTCAAAAGGTCTTTTTGAGACAATTAATAAGTAGGTTCAAAAAGTATCAGTAAAACTCACTTGAAGAATATTTGTCGAATGAGTTTCTCGACGCCTTTTTGCCCTTTTCTATGAAACATGAAGCTAAATTAATGAATATTCAAAAATAGATATGTTACTATAAATGCATTGACAGTAATAAATAGGTATTTTATTGAATGGAATACGTAATAATAATTTACCGATATGTGAGTATATGTAACCATAATATAATATTAATATTTTTATTTATTACACAAACATATTTTACAAAACTACCTAACTAAGCAGCGCCTGTACTAGGGTAGGCTTTATTTGTTGTAGATTGTTAAATGTTACAAGTTGAAGAACGAAAAATTATATTGTTTATACATTCTAATATTATTTTATTAATTAAAACAGTTTGCGACTTTTCAAAGTACGCATTATCTTGATTATATTTTATAATAGTATGTATGCATATTTACTCGTATGCATGTTTTTTCTTAACTATTCCAAATATCAAATAATATAGCTATTTATTTTATTTTTTCATTGAAAATATAATACTAAAACTCTAATACCACAAGTATTAAAATATAACTAATATTATTAAATAGCTTAATTAAAGCGACAAGCGACTGTTAAATTGTACAGATTTCTACCTTCCTAACTAGACGAATCTTTACTAAGGGAAGCAGTTTAGTTTTGTTTCCTTTAATTACCACTTCCATCATCTGATCGATGCTATAATAACATCTAAAACCTATATAAATATAATGTAAAATGAATAAAACAAATCAATAAACAATAATTATATATTGTGCTTTATAAAAATTATAATTTTTTAAAATAAATGAATTCTTAAATAAAGGAGAGCCATATTGTCCTTTGAAATTAAAAAAAATCAAAAACATGCATATGCTCGTATATACTGCAGGACGAATATGGTTGCTCTACCGTTTTTAATCCCTAAAAGAAGTAGGTACATTCCATAACTTCAAATTTGACACTAACACTATAGTAATATGTGTGTATATTATTTTTTAAGTTAAACGGTTCAAAGGTGACGTTCAAAAAATCCGTTCTATCGATGTAACCATAAACTGCGCATCTAATCAGGATTTTTTTATATGAAAATGTATTTTTGTTCAAATTTTTCGATATTCTAAAAAGTTAGAGCTAAATTATTTAAATAGTACGTTTAAAACAATAATAAATCAATTAAAAATCATTTAATTTTAAAAAATGTTCGATCTCCCGATGTTAATTTATGTAGCGAAAATGTATTTTTCTAAAATGTAATTGGATTGAGAGCTTAAGATTTGGGTTTTTTTTCTAAAGTCAATTGTCAAATAACAAATTACATTTTATTTAGGTTTTAGATTAATAAATTACACGTTAATACACACGTTTAATAAATTAATTTACTGGCCATACTTTGAAAAAAAAATGATTTTGAAACCATTCAAGCACACAGCACAATCCATACAATTATATACATAAATAAAATTAAAACTATTAATTTTAGCTACAAAAATATATTTATAGTTTAAAATATATAAACCAACATATTTTTTATATTCAAAATTATTAAAAAAAAATAAAAAAAAAATGTATTTCAAAGTAGCTCCTTTATTATTTCTGTAAAATTTTCTTGCACAAATGATACTTATTCAATAAAATTTTTGAAAAGATATAAAATAAATATAGGTTTCATATAGTAAATAAGACTTGAAATATTAAAATATATATACCTAGATACCAATAGAAAAATAATCAGGCATAAGTATCCATTTTGGTAGATTTAATTGAACCAAAGTGATTTTTCGATTTTTTTAAAGTCATCGAGAATCCCATAATGCTCGGAGAGATTGGTTTTTTTGTTCCAGACCGTTTGACCAGATCCCGGAAACACGCTACATGGAGATTAGCGTGTCGCACCGACGTACCTATACAAGTATAGTCCGATTGGGAGAGAGCAGTCGAATTATTAAATTCCATTTCGGCGGAGAGTGATATCCTTGTCCGTTCACTATTAACAATCTGCTTTCTATTACACCTTTATAAGATCGGCGTCAATTATTTCTTTGTTATTGTTGTGTTATTTTTAATTATAAATATTTTTCTTGATTGGTTGTGGTTATTTTTTTTTCTTATAGTATTGCTTGTATATCATGAAGTAAATGTGTAATGCGGAGAAACCTGTTAAATTAATAAATAAATATTTAGTTAATTTTGTGACGCATTTTCATTGCTCTGAACTCAATCCACTTAATAAACTTTCCTCATAAAGTATTTAATCTGGTAGCTATCCTAAATATCTTCCTCTATTATGCGCATAAATTTACGGTGCAGGCGATTCGTATATTTATTGCTCGGATACTGCCAAGGCGAAGACGGGCGACCCCCCGACCCCCCCCAACCCCCCCGAACAGCCTTCCAAGATGGCGGCCTCGGCGCGCAAAGAAAACGCAATTCAGCGTAAAATCAGCCGGCCTTATTGCATAAGCGCCGCCGCTTTCGCCGGCATTTTTTATGCGGGCGAAATGCTAATAAACCTCTTTAACATATTATTTTTATTTATATGGCAATTTGTTCGCTGCACGCCGGCAATTCCCCCCCCCCCCCTATCCCTCCCGCGGGCAACCGCGAATAGAAAACGGGATGACGATTCGTATTTAGATATAATTTTAAACAAAGTGCACTTTTAAATATGGCACTTGATACGATTTGTGACTGTTCGATTTTTTTTCCCGCTTTTATAATGTTTTTTTTATCTAAATCATAGGCGTGGCTAAGATTATTTTAGCATCAATATTTTCTACATAGTTGATACATACATTATTGATACACACATTGTTGATACATACATTATTGATACACACATTGTTGATACATACATTGTTGATACCTTGCTAGGCATTGCCCGTGTCTGAGCTTTGTTTCTAAGATATTTTTTAATAGCGGATAATATCTACATATTTCTAATACGATCATAAATAATTCGAAATTATTCGTACCTACCTTATCAAATTATTTTACTAGTATCAGGGTATATTTAAATTCACTGATATTTATCCCGCCCGCTTATTCGTTGTTGCACCTCAATGTTAAAATAAATCAAATATAATTAGGGAAGTTACCATTTGTTAAAATTAAATAAATTGTAATTGCATTTACCCAAAAGGTACGTAAAGGTTGATTACATTGGTAAAATTATACTATAAAGTTAGCTGTCTGTAGGAATCCAAAATGATTTCCATGAAATCGCTCGACGGCGCCGTGGATCGGAGGAAACTCAATTGAGTTTTCTTTTCTACTCAAACGTGTCTTTCTATCGAGTTATCGGGAGAGTAGAACCATTGAGGAGGTCGACGCGACTCAGGACATCGGTAGCTATCATCGACGCACTGTGGTCCTATACAAACAATGATTGTTTTTATACAAAGTACTTTTACAACATAGTAAAAAAACTAGCGGTAGATTGGGTAATTTATAAAATGTAATAAAGATTCAATTATTTAGAACAATCATTACAAAAATATATAAAAATAGAAGTTTTCTTAGTCCACAATATAAAAGCTTTTTTTTTGTAATACAATGAACCCTGTTGATTTTTCTGGTAAGTAGGTATATATTAATAATATATATTTTGTACATTTAAAAATAGCTATACCTATAAAATAGAATCTGGGTGCTGAAGATGACCTAACTATAATCCTGGGGGATTGAAACCACCGCTAGTTAGGTAAGACTTTTATAATATATTTAAAAGAAAAATGTCCAATCTCAATTTTTCCTAGTAAAAAAAAATAGCAGGTATTAAAAATAAAGCTATGTGTTTTGGAATGCCTTTAAAGATGCTCAACCGTGGAATATTCCTGCTTTTTAAAACCATAGCTTTATTGAAGAAATACATGCTGAGATTATTATATTTAAATTACAAATAAAATTTCTCACGCGCGCAACTACGAACATCGAAGGCTTGTAGCACGTATTACAGTGCATACCTTCATGCGTAAATAACAAAGTAAAGATAATAATAAAATAAATAAGATTATTTTATAATCCTGACCCGTTTAAGTTAAAAATATTTAATGGTTAACAAAAAAGATCTCCCGACTAATTGAGACTATCAAAAGTGCCACAGTTCCTGTGGTTTATTATTCCATTTCAAGTGCATGGGCAGAGAGAGTACTGGGCACATGACCATACCAGTGTTTCTTTTAGGTACTTGTCCGGGAGGGCGTTGCCACCCCGCCCCCCTAATATTTCTGTAAATAAAAAATGTAAGGTTTTGACAATTTTAGTTAATTTTAGTTGTATTGTAACATGTTTTTTTCGTTTTTGACTTACTTTATTTCACATCACAATTGTGGAAGTCATTTTGGGTTTTATAACCTTTATAAACTGACAACACTGGCGTGATTAGGCAGAAATTGTCCGAAAAGTACGTTGATTATCCGAACTGACAGCTGGCGTGTTGAAATTCGATTAATTTTGTCCCCAATATCTGGTAAGCTATCCTTTGACGAGAATAATACATGTAATTTTATCGTTCCTGTATGGTTCCCTTTCAGTCACGAGAGTGTGTTTTGGTTGGCACAACTGCCACTGGCTTCGTCAGGCGAGGCGGCCGGCAACCATATATCCCCTAGGATAGTTCACGAAGAGTCATGACAAGGTAGTCCCTAGAGGGGCTACATCCTTGACAATAAGGCCATCAATTGAGGTACCTGTCTTTTCGCTTACTTCCGTTCATCAAAGCCTTTGTTTGCGGCTGAAGTTCGGTTTCTTTCATCTATTTCGGTCCTGTTCGAGCAGCTGTGCATCATCCAGACCAAAAAGACACGAATCCCACCACCTTATAATTTGCATAATTGTTATAAATGTTCTTCAGAGTTAAGTTGCTTTTTCACACCCTAATACAAATTAGCAGAAATTGAATACATATGCTCTTCCTTTGATTTTAAATTAATTTTGTTAGTTGAGTATATTACAAAATTAACAGAAAATAATTTCGGACCCTTTTGTGCGCCACCCCGAACCCCTTTTTTAAATCCCCCCCCCCCCCCCCCGGAGCATTTTGTCTGAAAGAAACACTAGATCATAATAACGTCTGGACCCTCGTCTGGGCTTATAAAATAAAGTATACGAGAATTATGAGCGATAGGGAGACATGTATCTATATAAATATTACATATTCCGAAATATACGAAAGCATACATACACATTTAATAATATTAATTGTGTATTGGACATTTTAATAATTAAAAAAAAATGTAAGACCACTGTGCGGCGTCTACTTTTACCGCCGATAACGAACGCAATTCGATTGGTCCGTGCAAATAAATGTGAGCGGGACGCGGCGCTCGATTTCGAAAATCGAATGATGTAACCGACCGCCCGCAGCGCCCTCAGCGCCCTCTGTGCGCCTAACGACCTAATCACATTCTCTTTGCTTTCGACTGATAAAAGTTTTGGCTTATTTCGCGATGGCCGCCGCGCCGTCGACTTCCGATTGCCATCTCGTTAGGGTCGGCTACACTGGACTAGATCTACGCTCACACATGTACCTCTTTTATACTTAAATAATTCATTATTAAATAACATTCATGTGATGCGATCGGTTGGAGAAAAAAACTAGGAAGTCACCTGTTATTTATTCGACTGTCGTCAGGGGGACCGTGAATTTGTGGGGCCCTGGGCTGACACTGCTTGGGGCCTGGGGCCTACAGAATTAATCAAACTAATCGTCATTTTGTCAAAAGTTTTCTATAATTAGGTCAATGAAATATTTTATTCATTCTTTTCTAAGTGCATGCCTTACAATATATTCATTTCATTATACCTATTAAATCAGTTTACAATTTTACATATTAAATATATATTTTACCATTATAGTAATCTACCTTCAATTATCGTAACTACACTAAGGTTAACAGTACTAAGCGGACTATTTTTTCCGCTACTTGATAAGCAAAGAGTACTGAACTATTGCACTAAGAAAACCTGTTCTACAATAGCGACAGAAGCGCGTATACTATATTGTATTAATGTTGGCGCATTACCGATTAAGAAAGCTTATTTTTAGAAAGTAATAGTATTATATAAAGCTCTATTATTTTAATATTACGAACAGCAACTGTAAGACAATAGCGCAAAAGAAATTAATCGGTTATTTGTAGTTATATAAATTATAAAGCCACCTTTCTGCATTTTTGCGTTGCAAATTCCTATATTTGCTTATCACATTGTAAGTCCTTTGTTAAATTACAATTTATGGAAAGACATTGTTGTCCTATAGGTATTTGTTTTCTATATACGACACCATCGAGAAAATACCCTCCGCTTCACAGCTAGTGAGAGTGATCACGTTAAGAAAATCTTTAAGATAATATAGCAATTTGGGAAAATATCAATAAATTTCTTTTGATAAATTAGCGTAAACATTTCACTGCGAGAGGCGTCGGACTCTCGCTTAGACTGTAGTAAGATTTTAACTGAGTGCACTCATTCTCTGTTCATCTACCTCATCTGGATAAAAATCAATAATATTACGTAGACTTTCCAGATCTATATTTTCCATATTATTATCTTGAATTGTTTAAAAAATTGTATTTCTTACCATATGCCTCATAAACTTACGGATTCTTCCATTTAAATCCATAATCATCTTATCCAACGCAATGATTAACGTGTCTCCTTTAAATTTTAAAAATTGACTTAAAATATATTTAAGTCATTGTTGGTTTTTATTTAATTACAGCTTCTTAATATAGAAATTTAAAAAACGAACTTTTCTATATATTAAATCCTTCATTGGCCTTTTAATTACTATTTTTCCAAAGGCTCTAATGCCTTTTATAAGAGAGCAATTAAAAAAGAACTAATAGCAGTTTATAATTTATTAAATTTCTCAGAATTACAATTGAATTTTAAAAATTTGTCTTTACTATTTTGAAAACATAAGATCGAGGTATCTAATCATATTTTTTTTATGATTATATGCCAACCATAGATATAATGGTCTAACTAAATTAATCGAAATTAACATTTATCCTTTAACTCGCCTTAAGTAAAGTGACAAATTGATGCATGAAGCGTTGCGAGAAAATACACCGAAATACACTATTTTTTTTAAATTCGCAATATTGTCCATCGCCTTCAATGGGGTCTGGTGGCCCTTTATATCCATGGGGCCTTGGGCTACAGCCCTAAAATAATATAAATAAATAATAATAATAACCATCAAATTCAAAAATAAGAATGATATAGATATTAGATAATTAAAATCGAAATTGAGGTTATGATTATGGTGTAGAGAGGAAAGTTTACATTCAAAATCAAATAAAAGTAAAATTTGAATTGAATTATTATAACATTGTATGTACTTTTTCAATAAAATAATAATTACTTTTAGTCAAATAAAATAAAATTCTATTACATAAATCAGTAATTAGGTCAAAACAATTTTTGAATGGCCCTGACGCGCGCAACGCAACTTAGCATGAGTAAACCGCGCCATCTCTTGCATTATAGACTAACGAAGTAAAAATGGAGTTTTAAGTCGTTCTTTGCCACGCCGAGAGATGTCGCTCTTTGTCGCCGAATATTTAGAAAGAATACTTTTTATTGTTTGTTAACTAGTTAACCAGAAAAGAAAAACTCAGTCTATTTTTCTTTGTTTTCTATAGTAATATGATTGCTTTAATTTTGATATTATTTCACTTTAGGTATGAATAAAAATTATTTTAAGAAATTATAGTACTATGTAATGAAACATGAAACAAAAATAATTGATTTACAATGCACTCACTCTTTTTTACATAACCACCCAACCGTGTTCATTAAACCGATATGTTGCTTCTGTGTTTGTTTAGTGAATCAGTTATCAGCTGTCCCTTTGGCGCAGTGGATAGCGCGTTGGACTTCTAATCCAAAGGTCGTGGGTTCGATCCCCACAAGGGATGAAAGATAGTGATTTTGATTTATTTATTTTATTTAATTGGAGATATTACTAACAATTTTCCGAAACTTAACGCTTTTTATATTATTTTTCTTTTTTGACATGCCCATTATATGTAAGTCAACTAAATACAAAAATAATATTAACCTAATAAAATTTATCAAAAGAAGAGCGATTAATATTTTTTCCAGGGGGTGGCAATTTATGTGTGATTTTCCCAACCTTCTAGAAAATTAAATCAATTTGTTTTAGTAGAATATAATATTCTTATAACAATTTCTTTTAGATCCATGGACTACCTACTTATCTATGAGGCCCTGAAACGACAGCAAACAAGCAGCTTTTGTTAAAAAAGTTACAAAAAAAAAACTGGCGCGCTTCGAATAATATCGTCGCTTACGAACTAGTCACATGTGGAATATGGAGAAATTTAAGGAAAGACGAGGTTTATTCAAAATATATCTACTAATTTAAAAATATGAAACAATAATTCCCTTAAAAAAAATATGAACGGCAAATTTTGATAATTTTATCAACATACATTATTAATTATTTAGGTAGTCTGTAAAACATTCTGAAGCAAAAGTTGGATTTTTTTTCTAACGAGGAAATTTTCTTAAGTGGTTTGGAAACAGTAGTTTTCTAATAAATATAGTCAAATATGACACATATTTTCCTCTTTGCTATAAGTTTTAAGATTTTGCTGAAAATTATTTATAAAATGTTCAATTGGATCATTTCAGCCTCCTAAATAATGTTATGATTTTCTATCTTAAAACTATATGATATTAAATAAACGCACATAAATATGTGCGTTTATTAAACAGTTTAAATAGATTTTAGCCGATTAAATAATCTGCTGAAAATCAATTTATTTGACAAATAAACGCGTCGCCTCTCTTGCTCACCGAGATGTATTAAGAATAGGCTAGTACCATTATTATATAGTGTTTCAATGCTATTACCAGAATATTAAGGCTAGTTTCCTATTTATTTATTCCTAGGTTGACCAATTAATCAAAATAAAATAGTGGCTCAGGGTGGCAATAGCACCCATTGCCCCTCCCCCTGTATCTGCGCCTGTGTAAGGTGTATATTTAACGTACATGGAAATGCATATCGTTATAAATGGTTTTTAAATATATTTTAATTACTTTTTATAGAAACTGTAGAGAAGACATCTTTATTTATACTGTGGTATAGATAGGACCAATGATACATTAAAATTCTGACAAATTTAGTAACGACTTATTTAAGGGCTGCGCGTTGGCGCCGTGGCTTAGTTGGTTAAAGCGCCTGTCTAGTAAACAGGAGATCGCGAGTTCGAATCTCGCCGGGGCCTTCGTCTTATCTTTTTTTTATTTTAAAATTTTTCGCATCAAATCTATTCCTACTTCATAATACATACATGTTTATAAATAATCGCCCTTTTATGCTGAACATAATCTGACTAGAATAATTAGACACTTTATAACAGTACTTTCATAATACAGTAATTTTTTAATCATTTTAAATGTATTACTTAGTTCCTAGAGTAGGCCATATACTTTATTGAAACTCATGAACGATTAATTTTGAAATGTTACTGTTTATATTATTATGTTCAAATTAAATCACTTGAATCACATTACATAATTTTACGCCTAAAAAATCATTTTAATTTTGCTATTATTATAAAATTAGAGGCTTCATTTATTTATATGAATCTTAGTTTGTAGGTTTCCTAAAAACAACAACATAAGCACTGGACTAAAGCTATTTACCGTTTTAATTCGCAACCAACAGATAAGATTGTTATTTGCTCTTCCCATTTTAAAGAAGAAGATTTTAATGTTAGTGCATTGGGAAGACGAAGATTATATTTAGGAGTTCTCTATTTTTAATCATAATGCAAGCCATGATATTTGTAATAATCCAGTGCCCCGGCTGCTAACGTGGTTGATGATTTTTTGGTACCAGATACTCCTCGAGAAAAAAGTTATAAATGGAAATTCGAAAACTGAGGATGGATATTCAAAATAAAAATAAAAAAATCAACCGATTAGCAAATTCTAATCGACGATACAAAAAGAAGTTGATTTCCACACATAGATAAAGAGGCTGCTTTAAATGGTTTTAATATTTCATACACGGTCATTTCATGCTTTGCGGTCATTTCATATAAAGACTAAATAAAAGGTTTGTTACAAACTGGTGTGTTTTTTTTTAAATATAGACAAACTAAATATTTTTTTATGTTTTGTGCTTGTTTACATATGTTTCCAACTCTCTCCTGAGAACGGTGTGTGTGATCATCTCCGAAATATCGGAAATTAACTTTAATACACGGTATGTAAAAATATTATCCATTAAGCTTATTTAAAAACATTTTTTATTTAATAGTAATGTTAAAAATTTAGAACTATAGCCCAAAAAAGAAATTATTGTATGTCTTTTGCAAATTAGATGTAAATTCCAGTCTGTCTTTTTATGGTTATTCCTTAATGTTCATTTTGGAAAAAGAGCCTAGTAAGATTTTATTATTTTTTTTTTGAATTAGAAATTAATTAGGTACAGCAATAGAACCTTCGTTTATAAAAACGACACATAGTTGAAAATTAAAAATAATAAAAATATACATAATCGAACCAGAAGAACCTGTACAGATTCGCTGTGCCCTATGTCGCTCTGCTGGATTTACCTATAAGCTGCTATGAATTTATATTCTCAGTCGGTATAGAAGCCGGCTCGAAGTCGGCTTCCT
This sequence comes from Neomicropteryx cornuta, assembly GCA_020383195.1. NCBI lineage: Eukaryota > Metazoa > Arthropoda > Insecta > Lepidoptera > Micropterigidae > Neomicropteryx > Neomicropteryx cornuta. The sequence goes on from JAHKQU010000030.1 coordinate 3,573,230, forward strand.
TAAATATTACAATATTTGTTAAAGTAAATTATATATTTGCGATTAGGCCACAAAACGTAAAGATATTCGATTTTTTAAATTAAAATAGATTAGATTTAATTTTATTTCGCAAATGATTTGAGATATAAACTTTATTTTTCGCGCTTAAATTTGCGAATGGACGCCATTTGTGAACCCTGTGGCAGGAAATGGGTCTCTGATGTGCTACGCAAGCGCAGATCGACTTTTGGTTGAAGAGCCCCGTCGGTCACATGTGAGTGTCGATAATAATATTTCAATCAATTTTGTCATTCATAATCTTTTATTTGCCTAATGTTGATAAATGTCGTTAGTATAACTGAATTGTGCTAACTTATACATATCGCAGTGATAACTTTTGTGGCCAACAGAAAATACCAATCGGATGAAAACGATTTGCCGGCACGTTTAACTTGACAAACCAACCATACGCCTGGTCTTTCAACATATATAGGGTTTTCTCTCCGCAATATGTGCTTCTTTTCCAAAATTAACATTCATTTTCATTCCCTTTTCAACGAATGTTAGGTATCTTAGGTGTATTTTTATGTGTTGCCTACCGAAATAAATGTTTCTGCCGCCACATGTTCCGATGTGTAAAGTGCAACTAAGGTCAATTTATAGGTGGTGAAGTGTGAACGCTTATTTCTCGCACGTTCGACTGAACAATGCCGTTCCCCACGTGTTTGTGCTAACTGGCAGTGATAATTTTTAAAATCTACCAAATTTTAAAATTTGATAAATTTATAATCCGCATGTTCAGCAAATAGTCACTTTCGAAAATGACGTTGCAAATCTGTCATACAAGTTATATTTTTTAGTAATTTAGTTTACGTTATTGAAAAAGGTAAATAGGTTCTCATGTTTGCTACCAAAAAATTGAGACGTCTTGTAGCTTCGGAAAAATATGTGTGCAAACTTTACCTATTATTTTCAATGGGATTACTCATCACGGCTGTTTGTGTCATAGTATAGGTACAGACTGGCGGTGCCTTGCTGTTTTATCTGTGCTCCGCTTTTTGCATTTACTTGTCGTTTTTGCAGAAGTGATTGCAAAATCTTTATCATTGAAAATATAAAAGTTCAAGTTCAACAACTCTGGTGCTTTGTGACATCTTTGTAGTATGTAAAAACTTTCGTCTTACAGCAAAAGCTTATTTCATTCAAATATTCTGCATTATTTATTATATCCTGTGATTATACCCAATGTTCACTGCTGACCATCTCTTATGGTTTTCAGTGTTAGTGGTTCAATGTTTATGGTTTTATGGTGTTCATCGGTCTGAGGATGAATATTAAATAGAGTAGGTACCTCTAGGTAGTAGGTCACTTTTGCCATCTTCATAAACAGAAAAATGAATATGTTATCCACTTTTTTGTTATGCCCATTTATTACTATTGTGTGACTGAAATGCGTTTGAAAATGCCTATTTAGTCGGCCTATCTATGGTCTACTCCTGATTCTTTCAATGATGGTTGTTGGATTGGTCAGGCTTGTCAATTAATGTTTTTTTTACCTTTCTCTCGATTTTGTTTTATTTTCTCATTTGTTTTCATTATATGCAATATTTATTATTTCGCTGCTATGATTGAAGAAGGATTAAATATGTTAGATCTACCACAACATAGCAAATATAATACAGACGAGGTTAGAGTCACTGGTTGAGGTTATTTGTGGCCCATCAGTGCTAAGAGGCTCGTAGATTAAAAGACTGTTTTTAGGCCCTGATGAGATCAACTGTCTCATTCAGTCACCAAAAAAACATTGACACTAGATTATTAAATGACCCTAGTATCGGAGTACTAAATAAGAACATCTGTGTATATTGCATTATTTTAAAAATTGGATTGGGTTCCACATTCCTAATAAAATGTTTTTTACTTTCTAGCTCCCCGAACGTAGATGTTTAGATAAGACTAATTTCAACGCACATTTAAGAAGAGCTCCTCAGTGACGCATACGTGGCACTAGTTATATTGGTTTAAAAACAGTTTTAAATTCCGAAGAAATAACTTAATATAATAAAAATGGGTGATATTGAGGATACCCACTTCGAGACCGGCGACTCCGGTGCGTCGGCGACATTCCCTATGCAATGCTCGGCCCTGCGCAAGAACGGTTTTGTCATGCTGAAAGGCCGCCCGTGCAAGATTGTTGAAATGTCCACATCAAAGACTGGCAAGCACGGACACGCCAAGGTTCACCTGGTCGGCATAGACATATTCAATGGAAAGAAGTGAGTTGACATAACAATAATCATAGTCTTCATTAGGGCCTATGTTCACAATTTCGCATAGCTTCAGCTGATTAGTCGCAGCTAACGTTTGGCAGGCAATACTTATAGCATTGAGACAAGTATATCGTGCCATTCTGGCAAAAATGTTTATTTTATCGCATTCATAAGTGCGTAATTGCTAGTGTATTTAAAAAGAAATCATTTTACAGGACAAAAAGTTATTGCAATGCCTATAAGTCGGAAGAACTTGAAGTTCCGCTAGCTAAGGTTTATTTTTTTTCGAAACTTACTTTGCTTCCTCTTGTAAAGTTTGCATAGAAACAGATTCCTTTTTGCCCTTCAAAATACTTTGTACACAATCGTCTTCCATTTTTTTTTATACGTAAACCCAGTGTACTTACGCAGTGTGTGCCTCTGATCCATCCCAAGGTTATGAATGGCATCCTGGTGCTACTTAGTCCAAAGGCGAGGCCAGAGTCACTGGTTGAGGTTCTTATTTGCCCAATCAGTGCTAAGTGTTCTCGTAGATTGAAAGACTGTTTTAGGCACTGTTGAGGATTACTGTATCCCACACGGTCACCAGAAAACTGTGACAATTATTTCTATTTTTTTTTTTAATAATTAATAAACCAATAGACAAGTAAACCAGATTTCAAAATAAATGGAAAAGTGGATACATTAGGCCACTTTTTAACTGTATTATATGAATAACAATTTTTTGTTTGTAATAAGAAATTTCTAAACTATTCCCAGAAGTAATTAATTAATGTATTTATTATATAGGTTTCTCCATGTACACATTACAATACTTAACATACAAAAATAAAATATACTACCAAATGAAAAGAATAACAATTAATAATTATATAAGTATATATGAAACGTCTGGAATCAAAAGCAGCATTCTCCAGTATAATCCAAAAATGAGTTACGAATGCCATGTTTTTTTATGGGCTACAAAATTATATTAAATTTCTGGTTCAAAAGTGGCAGTTCCCATGCAAAAGTGCATTTAAAAATCTGAATTCGAAGCAAAGACGCATTCTCCATCCGATAAATGGCTACATCAAAAAAGAACATAACAAAAGAGACTCTGATGTTCTGGAGCAAGCTGCATCCTTCATAGGTTTGAAACAAAAGCTACTATCAAGAATATAGGTTAAACTTTAAACATATTCATCAGTTATTTTATTTATATGTGCCTACATTATTACTGTATAATATATAACTCAAAAATTACATTTTTTTGTTCTGTTGTAAATTTGCAACACTTTCCAGACACTTCAATTTTGCATGCCGGTCGGCTGGTTTACGCCCGACCTCGCACCATACGTTCAACTGCATTCTTTAACTAAATTATTAGTATTAAATTTTGAATTTGTTTTCCCATATCCAATATTTTTTTAGTCCACTAATAGCGACAATGTATGCCTCACCCTACAGATATGAAGATATTTGTCCCTCTACTCACAATATGGATGTGCCACACGTAAAGCGCGAGGACTACCAGCTGACAGACATTGACGACGGCTTCCTGACCCTCATGTCCGACAATGGCGACCTCCGCGAGGACCTCAAGGTGCCCGAGGGGGAACTGGGCACTCAGCTCCGCGCCGACTTCACCGGCGGAAAAGAGCTACTTGTTAGTATTCATTATTTATTTATACGTACCACATACATCTACGAGTTTGAACTTTTACCCCACCAATAAATTATTAGAATTTGAATTGAACTGAAGATCGCTGGTTAAAGATGTTTAACTGTTTAACCCATACTTGAGTTTGCAGGACTCGTCAACATTTTGTCAATCTATGAATACGTACAAGATTTTCTCTCGGTGATGCTCCCATCTCCTCATTCGACGAAACTCTCTATCCTCCGAGCATAACTTTTAGCTTAGGGAACATAAAAATTCTCTTGTGCCTAGATCTGGTGAGTAAGGAGGGTGACCAAGCAGTTCAAACTGTGATTTGTGGATTTTCTCCGAAGCAACCGCTGAGGTGTGAGACGGTAACATTGTCTTGGTGAAATATTTTTTTTACTGCAAATGTGGTTGCTTTTCAGCAATTTCTGCCTTCAGCCTGTCAAGTAATAATGATGCCTAATATGCTCCTTTAATGGTTTTTCCTTTTGAAGATAATTAATTAAGATCCCAGACTCCCATGACTATCCCAGAAAATAGTCGCCGTCACTTTCCCAGCCGAAGGAACAGCGTTTACCTTTTTTTGAGCTGATTCCCCCTCGCAGTTCACTGTTTTGACTATATGTTTGTTTCTGGAGTGCAACAATGTATCCAAGTTTCATCTATAGTATTAAATCTGCGCCAAAACTCTGATTCATTACTCCCAAACTGCGCCAATGGGAATGTTCATTCGCAAACAGCTTACTCATCCCTAAATCTTGATTGAATATGTGACAAATACTTTCTTCGGATATATTCATAACTTCTGCTGTCTCTCTAACTTTAATTCGATGGTTGTCTAGTACCCTTTGGGGAACTTCAGCGATGTTATCGTCAATGGTTGCAGTTTTTGGACATCTTGAACGTTCGTCACCCAAGCTGGTACGGCCACTTTTAAATTCGGCTGCCCAAAATTTCACAGATGCAATTGCAAATGATGGTGCAGAGTCCCCGTACACAGCGTCCAACTCGTCTTTGATTTGCGTAGGCTTATTACCTTTTGAAACCTAATATTTAATGACAGCTCAATGCCACATCTTTTCCATTTTCACAAAAATACACTCAAACCAACTCACCCAGATGATGTCGCCCAAACTTTTAGACAAAGTAAAAATTTAGCTTTTCAATTCTACAAGACAAGTAGGAGATAAAACAATAATTAACCACTATTATTTTTGTTCTTTATCTACAAATAAGACTCGCAACACTACCGTGTTTGTATGGAGACATGGTGGGGTTGATTCTGCTTAATTATTAATTTATCTTTATTGTAAAAAAAAACAATAGTTTTATAAGGTAACTTTTTATATTAATAAATTATATATTTAATCAACGAGTATGCAGAGGATATAGATCAATATTACTTTCAAATGCCGCGTTTTTGCTTTGGGAAGTACTCTTTAAACATAAGTTCGAGGCCAGAGTCACTGGTTTTGGTAACATTTGTGCCACATCAGTGCTAAGTGCTCTCGTAAATGAATTACTGTTATTAGGCTCTGTTGAGACGTGAACTGTCTCTTTCAGTCACCATAGTATCAGTGACAATAAATATTATATTGTACAATGATTACCTTGCTATTTGGGCTTATGTCAAAGCTTGAACGGAATTTCTGATTTGGTTGAGGAGAAATATAACACTCTAAAGCAGGGGTGCTCAAACGGTTGATCGCGATCGACCGTTTGAGCACCGTGCAGAAAGCTAATATCTATATATGCTATGGTACGCCCTACCTAGGTAGGTAGGGTGTATCGTGTATGTACGACAACCCTGCATCACACACACTTGCAGTCTCTCAGAGTCGATCGTAAGTAGTCTAAAAATATTGAGGTAGATCGCCAGTAATTCAAGTTTGAGCACCCCTGCTCTAAAGAGTGAGCAGCGCATTTAATTTCTACTAAAACACGCAATGCCATTACTCAGGGTGGGGGTGGGGGTGTGGTGAGAAGTGAGAGTGGCTCATATTTTAATGTGCGTTATAGAGATGTCCCCATAGTTTTGTTCAATCGTCGGGACTGTACCACAGTTTATGCGGTAACTAAAGCATCACATCTACTAATTAATGAGTCGACTGTCACCTGGTGCTAATAATATTTCATTATATTAATAGGGTTTTTCTGGCGTACTTCAGAAATGTACTACCAAAATTGGTAAGATTTATTATGTGGAGTATAGTTTCTGCACTATAATTAAACGTCTAGGCCGAATAATCGAGACAGGTACCTCAACATATGAACGAAAAAAAAGTGTGTAAAATTTGTCTCTCCTGCGGGGCACCTAGGGGACAGATTCGTGCACACAATTTCTAGCTTCATGCTCTAAGTGAAGGTGATCAATTTCCATTGCAATGTAAAGCTTTTTATAAAATAGAAATATACTTTTTATGAACAATCCCTTTGAAAACACACCAAATGGTCTATCAATCCCTGAATACGTAATTTAATTCTGAAAGTAATCGGCCTTCAGTGCTACCCTAACTATTTACCATCTGGTCTTTTGATTATTATCTTAAGACGTAAGCGCTATCATGTATCTTATCAAAATTCATGTGGTTTGTAATCATTTGCATTCGTATCATCAAATCGAAATAAAGTAGCATTTTTACATGAAGATATAAATAGCATATCGGAATGCGTTGTTTGACAACAAAGGAGGTTCATCTTCATGGTGCTTTGTTTAAGCCGCCCTACTCTCACAGACCTATTAATATATATAGTATTTATGCCTATATGTACTTCCTCATTTGAATAACTCGTCCGCAAAAAGCATGAAATTGTTGTAAATTCCTTTTTTCACAAGCCTGATCTAACAATAAGCATAGAACTTCCCTAGTAAGAAATATATATATCCTCCCTCTGAAATTTTAGTAATATTTCTCATTTTGTATTTCAGTGCACTGTCCTGAAGTCCTGCGGAGAGGAGTGCGTGATTGCCGTCAAAGCCAATACGGCCCTCGACAAATAATTATCTGCTACGGACGTCGCCGCCCTAGAAACAACCAATATAAATACATTTAATATCAACACTACAACGTTTTCAGCTGAGGTTTTTGCATTTTGTCTCGAGCGTTGTTTTGGACGGATCGAACGGTTGATCCACAGCACAAAACGTGTAACCGCGCCTGCCTAAATTCACACGTCATGTTTCAGAGGAATTTATCCGTTGGAGCCTCGTAAATGTGGATAAATAAGCAGCCAAAAACGTAACGTACGCAATAATTTTAACTACTGAATAATGCATAAACTGCATTACTTTACTAATGTATAAGCACTAATAAATAGTTAAAATTTTTAAAAAGTTGTAGGAATCTAAAAATACTGCTTAATTTTAAGCATAAATTGTTTTTGAACGCTTCCTGGTGAAGTTGACTTTCTGATAAAGACCGTAAGGAATACTTTTGGCTGTGGACATCCACATTTCCGTGGACCCCGTCCGTGAACGTGTGTAATTAATAATGTTTTGAAGATAAAATAAATTAACATAGAATACGGTTGTCCGCGTCTCCCGTTGTTGGGAGGAAACATTGTCGCCTAGCGCTTTAACCATATTCTTTTCCTGTCTCTACAGTTTCTGTTCAGCCTGGTCTCTATAGTCAAGCGTGCATTTCAAAGACCGTTGCTTGACTCACAGGCAGAATAAATACGTATTTAAAGTACCTTCGAAATGTAAAATCTTGTTTGTTCTTTAAGAAAAGAGTCTTATAAAGGAAAACGCAGTCTTCTTACTCATATTATATAATATTATTATCATAAAATAAACAATTATTATTAAAAAAAAATGACAAAAATCATAAAAACTTTTGTGTGTTTTTTAATATTAGCGAGCGGGGAACGAAGTTGTGGATTGGAACGTCTGCGTGCATAAGGGTATTTGAATGTTCTAATGGTCTTGGACTTTTTTATATGATTATTAAATTTTAAATAAAAGTGCGAAAAAGTCTTTCACTAATGGTCATTATAAGTCACATTTATTTGTGTATTTGTCTATATTCTGTATACGTGTGACTTGACAAAATTAAATGTGAAATAAAATCTATTGGCGCCGTTTGGGGTAAATTAATTTGTTTTATAATATAATCACAATGTGTTATATTTTTGTATAAAAACTATCAAAATACCTTGTGTTTTGAATGTTTGCATAAATGAAAATCATTACTGTTTGTGTAAAACACAGTTTTTTCTCACAACCATTATTGTTGTTACCGATTTTACACTGTGTGTAAACCAAATAGGTGATAATGAAAATTGTGGACGTCAAATTAAATAATCGTGAGTGACAATGGTTCTATCTCAAAAAAATAACTTTCCAGGGGAAGCCTTTTAAAATATGCAGTGTAGATAATACTACTTACCTTTTTTTTTAAGGATACCCGCCATTATATGTTTAAAGAGAATGACAGTTTGAAAGGAAAAAAGTTGGAACCGATGACTTATAAAAAATATATGACTGCGATTTATAAAAATAGGTACAAACCGTGTAAGTTAGAACTTATAGAACTTTGGTCATCTGAGTTGCTGATGGTAACATTTTCCTGAAAAACCTTTCAGCATTATTTATTTAAAAAAAATATTTATCCTTCATTTTAGCATTTGTTTAATTTTCCATATCAGGTATCTGATAGAACTGGTTGTCATGGTATCTTTATTTCTTCGGTTTAATTAAATCACCCCGAGAATTTCATAAAGTGAAAGTAAGCCTTTTTAGGGTGACATTTATTCATAAAATGTTGCACTATTCAAATATTTTACCCTGTTAAATGTCAATCCCTCAGTTCTGATCACAATCAATGAAATAGTTCTTTGCTATTTTGAATTTACACAATACAAAAAAAACATATTATATACGTTTAAGGTTATATGTAAGGGACCTAATAAGGTGGTATACTGGAATTGCTTTTATTTCCCCAAAAATTTATATCTGGAGTCAAGCTCTTATCTTAAAACGGTCTGTTTTTAAATCACACAACGCTTCACGCATTGCTCCCTCTCGTGTAATTGCTCTGAAAACCGCGTGTATTTTAATTGATTTGTGATTTGAGATGTTCCACTTTTGAGACCCATTAACCCTCGGTTGTATTAGAATTTTAAAAACCATTATTTTCTGGATTTTTCACTTTGTTTTTGTTTTATAGATCACTTGATATACTATCTCATAATGCACCGAAACTAATGTTAAGTCCACGGGTTTGATTCATCGAAGGAGTATGTATGGTGAGAGGCCCAGGCAAACAATGATTTTTATCTTTGTTGGGAAACCATTTCTCAACAAAATATTCCTAACCAGATGCAGTTTGACAGCTATATTTTTTGTTTTCTGTATCGAGGTTGAACCTCTCGCCTGTATGAAGATAAAACTCATTAAGTGCATATTTCAGGAAAATGTAATTTGAAGAAAGGTCAGAATGCTTTGTGGATGATTTAAAATTACTACAACCTGAAATTAATTCCTATTCCGGTTTGTAAGCGTTTGTTTATATACAACGCGTGTAAATGCTTAAATAAATTAATGTTTTGAAAATTTCTAATAAAGTTTTGTTTCCTATTTATAGCTAAGTTAAACAAATCACAAATCATTATTAATCATCCGCTGCTCACTGAGCGTTTTTGGGCTTTGAGAGTAATATATAAATCAGCAAAACACGATGAGTATAAATTACTTGGTAAGAGATATTAAACAAAATATTTGAACAGAACTCACTATAACTATTATACCCTTAACCTAAAAATGTACTTAATCAGTTTTACCTCCGTAGCAGCGAACTATATTAGGGGCTTTTACAAAAACTTTCCCAAAGGTTTGCTCGTCATACATCATTTTTAACCCCCTTATGCTTACTAAAATTCATGCTTAATGGCTTCGGTTTTATACATTAGTACTAACTGATTGAAAAGTATAGTTTGAAATATATTAAATTTTTACTAAAACTAACCTTCAGTTATGGTTTATCAAAAAGCTAATTTTGGTAATGCAATTGGTTGTCGGAAATACTTATGAGGCAGACTCACTTTAGAAGCGACGGGGCTCAGCTTGAAAGTTATTTTTGATAAAACACTGCACTGGTTTGGTGTTGTAATGCGCTTACTACCACATATTAAATGATATCCCGCAGTACTAAACTTCCAATTCATATTGGCCTCAGCAATATTTTAATATGGAAGTTGGGGGGGTTAAATTCCACAAGGCTTTACCGGCCCCTTATCACCTGTTATGCTCACAGCCTCTGCCTGTTCTCTATTACACCTTTAGAAGTAGCGTGGTGTAAATATATTTCATTCTTTTTTTGCTTGAACATCAATGACGTCGAGGCTCTAGAACGAAAAACGTCTGCCGACTGCGAGGTAACAAGAAAGAAAAGGTTTCACGGCTGATTGGCTAGCCTAGTCGCACCTGGACTCATTGACAACGATAGACATAAAGTTCAATGCGCAAAGATTGATTTTGCTACCCCGAAGAGCATTGCAAACCATATTTATAGCATTAATCGTAGTAATAGGGTATGAGGTAACCAGCTCAATAACTGATGATTGCTAGTCCAAAAACAATTTCACACAGACTACGTATTTTTAATATACTTGATATTTTAATTAATTGTAATTAATATCTCGAGATTGCTTGGTTTTAATTTATAGCATGTTTTGAAGCGTGTACTGTCAATATAATAAGGTGATATTGTTTGTAGCAGATCTTTAGCATGAGTAATTAATTTACATTTATTTTCTCTGTACAATAATTACTAATAACTTAATTAATTCTGAAAACTAACTTTAATGAAATAATAAGAACAAGAAGTCTAAATTGTGTATGTAAATATTACTAAACATACATGTATGGAATCGATGTGGAAACCTTAAAATTTGTCTCTGAAAAAATGTACATAACGACTAATTGTCACGAACTGTGACATCCACATTTTAAATTTATTGATATTTAGTCGAGAGAATAAAATAATTTATTGAGTATATCTCAATGAGAGGATTTGGCGTGAGAACGGTACTTTTGTCTGCTCAAAAGCTGTAACAGTAACAAGGTCTTTTCATATGCATTTTTCTTTTTATCCTTCCGTGAAGTGAATCCTCCCTAAAAATGTAGAAAACGTGTTCTTTGATGTTCAAAAATTAGTATCTAAAATAAATATATATATTTTTTTTGTTAATTTTGGTACCATAAATTACCACTTTTAGAAGAACTACTAAAAACTGCTTTTTTAGAGGATTCATTTCATGGAAGTAAATCGAAAAAAATATTACATGAAAAGTCCTTATTAATGTTATGTAATATAAAACATTTTGTACAACTTTTGAAGACAAAAGTATTGTTTTTACGTCATATGTGCTCACTTAGGTAATCTTTACCAAAAGCAAAACAGATTTAGTCTAAAAGCTCGAAGTATGTACGAGTATGCTCATAGAGTAAAACTTCTATGTTCACTCAATAATGAAATAAATACTTTTTTTTTACATTTTATTCCAAAGGTGAAACTATCAGAAATTATGTATTAAAAAAAAACTTTATTTCAAGGATGGTTTTTTTTCCTTCCGTTAACTCAATTTAAATAAAAAATATGTGTAGGTAACTTGGCTGCTCCAATTTCCCTTGCGGGCTGACAGCGGGCGTAATGATGTCTGCCCTGATCTAGTTGTATGCCTTCAGCTTCAATTATCGGTAAAAAGACAAACACTATTATAATAGAAATATTTTTTTTTTAAGTGTCAACATTCAACCTAGCGCCTTTTCCGCAACCAGGCAGTACTCAAAACATTAAAAAGATTTCAATTAATTTGGTTTTTCTCAATAATTAAACATAATTTTTCGAATATTTTTGCTGTTTTATTGTCGATTTAATAAAATAACCTGCAAAATCAGTAAAGTGAACAAACATACATCTCATAGTATGTACCCATTTTGTAATTATTTAAACATTTAAAGCCGTATTTTAAAATATAAAAATAAAATACTTCAGTATCGAAAGCATTTAAATATTGTGTGGGTATCTGTGGCAATTAGGTTCAAAAGCCACTATCGACAACCGATTTGATCCCGAGGAAGGCACAAAACCAGGAAAGCAATGTGTATAGAGCCGCATCTTCGTCGCTGCTACAACACAGGTGAAGAGTTTGCAAAACGTAATTTGCCACAAAAATCCCACCTTGTTATTGTGTAAGATTTTTTTAATTAATTTATTTTTCATTTTACAAATTTGGACTTTGTGTATGTGTACTGAAGAATTGTTTATTTGTGTGATATGAGTGACCGCTCATTTTAATTTTTGGGAACCTTCAGTAGCATGAAAGCATTCTAATCTCTTGTTCCCACCAGAAGATGGCACTACTGGCTTACCAGAGAATATAGCCCTTACCAACTCAGGTTACTGAATTGTGTGTTTTAATACATTGTTTTGGCAATGGTGCTAGTGAGAATATAAAGTGAATTTAAAAGTACAATAGTTCTGCAAAGAGGACGCAGTACAGGGAAGGTAAATAAACCCCCATATCCGCTAACTTTCATAACATAACACGTCCATGATGACATGGGCTGTCCAACTGTTTGTTCCGTATTCCATTGTTTTCTAGAGAACTGCGGCATACTTTCCAATGGAGAGCTGGTAGGAAAGTGAATTCACCTGCAGTAGTCCCAATTAGTCTGGCCCACCAGCCAAAACTCCACCCACAGTCGAGTCGAGCTGGTCTTTTTTGGTCAGTAAAACATTTTATTTGGCTTTTAACAGCTCGTCAGATTTGGGCCGAGGCCAGTGTAGAAATTTGTAGCACCTGCAAGGAATTGCTTCGATACTGTTTGTAGGCGGGGGGGTGCCGGTGCTCAAACTGTATAAATATTGAGTTAAAATGTCATGTTGCAAATGCCCTTGCACACCTCAGTTTGTCCAAATATATTAGTTTAGTTTTTGAGTCATCGGGAGTGTTTGCAGCATAAATACGTGCATTTTTTTGCCGTGTTAGGAATAGAAGATATTAAGTTTTTTTTCTACAAAAGAAATAAAATATTTTATATCAACGTTTTTACGGCTGTAAAATACAGCTCAATGCGGCTCCTAGTTTCGCTGCGTCGTTTTACATTCTACCGTTTAATATGGTAACTAAAATTTCTAGAGAAATTGCCACAAGTCGAGATCCGGGTGTGGTATTTCTCTCTAAAGAAAACTGGGAAAATAGATTCAAAGAAAAACAAGTTGACAAAATAATGTGAAATAAAAAAAAGAATTTTAATTTTCTCGAAGAAGATTGTGTTGGACAATGTAGCACCATCGATGCGAAACAGCTTGAAAATAAAATATTACAATTCGCGCCGGCCATTTGTATAAAATGCATCAATACAGTATTTATCACAAAAAGTATTTATTATTCCGTTATATGTTTCAATATTATGAACTTAATGCTATTCGTCGTTGCTTTCTAAACAATATTCCTCTTGTAATAATATATTATAATCTTGATTTTGAGAGAAATCGCAAGCGGAAACACTTTCAACCTGCACTAGTCCTTTAGGCATTAAATGCTGACCTGGGAAAAATAAAAAATATTTTATTAACAACAGCGACATCTACTTGTCTTAAAAAAAATGAAGTGTGATTAGACCATACAGCGTAATGCCCACAAGCATGCAAAACATCACAAAAGATTGATATTCTCATACATTTTAAAATTCTCTTTTTTTTTTCTCGTTGAAAATTAGACATATCAACAAAAGAAACCCATAAATCCTGGCGGTAGCCAAAGCAACACCTTTTGGAATCACTTAAGCCAAGGAAACCTTTCCATGTGTTCTCGGTGCAATGTTATTTGGCTCAGCAAAAACGAGTTCCACATGTCAGCTACTTTGTATACCAGAACTATACAAATTCTCCGGAGGAGTGAGTGATCGTTTGAAAAATGTTTTAATTCAAAAAAAAATTCAAAATGCATTTAACATTAAGTTATAAACCAATCATTTATATTATTTGTTTTTATTGAATTAATTTACCTGCACTTTAATTTTAATTTCCAATTTATATTTAGTTTGTGTGTATCAGCTACATTATATAAGTTAAAAAAAAAATATTAGCAATATATTGGTCATAAACATTGCAACTAGTTAATTTTTTAAATATCTGAGTAAATCAGGTCAGATTTCGCATCATTGTATGTTTATTATGTATCTCTAATACGAGGCATGTTCAAAAAGTAAGTATACTGTGGTTTTTTGAGGGTTGGCAACACTGAGTGGTAGAGGGGGATCTCCTGACAGAGCGAGCATCGCAGGAATATGGTAATACGTAAACTCACATTGTAGTGAAAGATGTTGGTAAGAAATCCCACCGAGTGTGATTTTTTGAGCGACTTGAATTGGTAGGTGAGGATTTCTGAGCTTAATTGTGATTGTGAAAGTCCAGTGGTGTCACACCAATTCTCCATCTGCCATAAAATTCAAAACTACAAATTAGGGCAAAAAAATTATGGCCTCAGTGTTTTGGAACCGAAATGGCATCATTTTGGTCAATTTCTGCCTCGGGAAGAGACCATCAATGCACGATTGTGAGATCCTACAAAAAACTCAAAAGGACATTCAAAACAAAAGGAAAGAAATGCTGATGAGAGGAGTGTGCTTATTGCATGACAACGCCAATTCTTAGCCTTAGCCACCAAGGTGCTCTTGGACTCATTTGGTTAAAATGTTTTAAACCCCAGTATTCCCTTGACTTGAAGCCTTCAGATTATCATCTTTTCACCTCCCTGAAGACACACATGGGTAGAATTAAATTTTCAACTGACGAGCAGGTGCAGAAAGAGGTTCTGAAGTGGTGGAAGGAGCTGGCGGGAGAGTTCTTCGAGGAGGGCATAAAGAACCTTGTGCCACGGCTCACCGCATGTATTGAACGAGATGGCAATTATATAGAAAAATAGTCAACAAGTGTATCAACAATATCCTATTTTTTTTTCAAATACACTAAAAAATATAAAAATCCAGTACACATACTTTCTGAACATGCCTCGTATCATGTATCGCTGCTGCTCCTTGATAAATAAATAAATAAAAAAAACCTGATGCAAACTCCAAGTCTCATTCGGCGGGTCGTGAGGCGGCCTGCCTGCGTTGGATTGCCGCTGCTAAATCCTGCCTGAGTGCCGCTTCCCTCCGTTGCTCGGACAACGGTATCACCGACCTCAAGCCGTTCACTATATCCTTTGTTTTACCTGTAATAAAGGCATTTAAAAAAACTTAATACTAAAGAGTGACAGTTTTTTTTTAAGTGTACATATACTAATTTCATTGACCCCTAATGGATTAAAAAAATTACGATCTCTTAAAGGGCAGGGCGTATCCAGGAAATCTTGAAAACAAAAGATGCAGCAATGTCATGTTTTACAAGTTTTGTAAGACATAAATCTCAATTAGGACATAGCAATTTACATAAGTGAAACCGAAACTGAGAAGGAAATTGGATTTATATTTTTTTTTTGAAAACTCAATCAAACTTTATTATACATAATAATTATGTATCGTTTATTATAAAATGTGGTATGTTTTAAAATCAGACTTCAAACTTTAAAGGCCTAAAACAATTTATAACAAATTAAAACAAATATTTTGTTTTTATTTTAAATTATTGTCTTTACAGAAACTATCAAATACAAATTAAGCTCTTATGCATTTAGATTTAAATATTAATATTATAAAAAATATTCATTGAAATGGAAAAAATTTAGTAATCAAAATTAAATAGCGTTATACTATAAGCTAAAAACAAAAGCGTTTCGGCATTCTTGCCTAATAAATTGCTTCTACGGTCGCCCGCGATGTTAAGTGTAAATGAAGACGACGCAACAGACAAACGCAGTTTGGGCCGTCATCTAGCCGAATCCGAAACCGAACCTTCGGTCGGTCACCAACAATATATTTTGTCTCGATGTGCAGGATGGAGTTTAAGGCTGAAACAACTCACCAAAATAAATTTCATTCAGAGTGTTCCTGATTTTATTCTCCATCTCCTCAACCATTTTTCCAATGTTGGCTATATGAGGACTCACTTCACTAACGGGCGCATCATGCTCAGACTGAAAAATACCATAGAAATATGTCAACCACCTAATTTTGCAATTTTATTATAAGTATTGTACCTAGGGCAGTTTAGCGAAGATATTACCGTATATAAAATAATAATGATATATTTTTTTTTATATTATACAGGGTGTTAAGATGCACTCTAATAACCTAGCAGTGCCAAATAGTGCATTTTTGTTTTTAGAACTTTACCAGACCGCAAATTCAGTCACCCGACTTCAGTCATTCGCCCAGGCCGTAAATTTACGGTTGACGCTATCGGCTGGTTTGGAATTATTATTAAAACGTTTACCATATCTTGAAAATAAAACGTCAAAATAATACTCGTGCATTTCTATATTTTTTCGCATACAGCAGTGGTCGTGCTCCGCATCTCGTTTTGGTTTTTGTTGATTTTACGATAAATAAAGTGATTACAAAGCTATTATGTTTTTATAATATTACATAATTATCATATCAAAACTTTTATTCAAGTGTGTATGTGGATCAGCGCGTTACAGAATTCAAAATTTATTTTACGTAATCACGATAGTGTCGGTCGTTCGCAATGTCAAACTCACAATAAAATAAGGTAATTTGTATTTTATTATATAGTTGTATGTAAAAACATTTAGCGAAAATATTTCTAATGAAATTTCTAATGGCGAATTACGAAAAGTATTTTAAAATAAATATACTCCAATAGTAGTAAACTTTGCAGTTTAAACTTTCAGATTTGTTAACAAATCTATGTTTGTTTACATATTTTAGATATATATTATAACATCTTTCTAACCGATTTTATTTATTTGCGACAAACCCCCGAAATTGTGACATAAAATGAAATATTAAACGGCAAAATTGATATTCATGTTTCTTCGATTACGAGAAAAACTAATTTAAAATTTTATGAAATTTTACGAAAGTTTGACAATACAAGGTTGGAGAACCAATGGAATGACAAATTGCTGAGGGAAGCAGCACGGGAGGTGTTCAAACTGTTCCCGGAATTGAATAATAATTACGTTAAGTACAAGTAAACAAATTTTTTTCCAAAATTAAATATTTTTTAGGTTTTGGCTAGTAACGAAACAACACATACATAATATCTCAATTTAATAATAATTATTATAATGTGACACTGAACATTCTTTAACGTGTTTTATATACTGCCAAAAGCCGGGCGTCATATTTTTGAAATTCAAATATATTTGAGAGCTCTATCGAACTATCAATGTTTCATTAATTAGTACTAAAAATTTGTTGACTTTAATGTTATATACGTATATTATTCAACCAGCCTTTGATATCATCTGTGTGTTGGGGGGGGGGGGGGTTGTTTTTTAAGACCATCAACCTGCACACAAAAATTCAACTCTTTCGCATATGTACTTTTCGAATTGAAAGATTCAAGAAACAAATGCACGGACAGTCAGACGGCATCCGCATGCTGACTGACATTATACGATTATTAACAATAGTATCATTAAAATTCATTGCTACCTGCCGAGTAAGACTCCCACCAAGATTCATAGTGCCGCTCCGGTCCTTATTGGTTTGGAGCCAAAGCATTGCAGTCGAGGTCAGTTTGTAGTGGGCCTGTCTGCCGGAGCTCTTTTCCTGAACTTCCACAACGTGGATTGAATCCCAGCAGCCTTTGATAGTCTGAGAGCCGTCGCCAGCCTTTTTTATTAATATCACACCTACAAAAAAAATAAAACTATAAATATCACCTCTTTACGAAAAATTGATATTGTGAATATGAACAAATTTATTATGATAAAACAACCACAAAATTCTCATTGCAATTTCAAAGTACCACTGGGCAGTAGTGAGGGTATATATTTTACCATCCATAAAATAATAACTTTTGTATTGTAATATAGATTTTTTTTTTTCACCCACAGAAAAGGCACCGTCTTTGTGGGTAAATTAAAGGTGTTTTGTAAAAAAAATAATATAGAAAAAAAAAACAATCATATTTTTGTATTATTTTGTACTTATTCCTGTCTGACGTCCAAGCAAAAAAAGTACCAGTCAAGTGTTTGTGGCGCACCGGTGCAGCATAAGGTTGCACGTATACATTTAATTTGTTTTATTGCTGGCAATACCGGATTTCAGGCAGATTTCATTAGGAAAGCTTCCTTTTGCAATGGGTACCATGACTTTCGGAAAATTTTCGCGTTTCACATCCCCTAGAACCTAACACCTCCTCAGTTTGAAATTTTATATATAAATTTATATATCTATATTGTGGACACGATAACTGACATAATTTTACATCAATCACTTTCAAATTGATACATAAATTTAAGGGCACAAAATCTCGGTCAAGTTCGTTAATGGGCCAGGAGGGCGGGAATGAGGGGGGATTCGAAAAAGTGAAATTTCGCTATAACTTTCTTAGTATGTAAGATAATGAATTCATTTCAATTTTATATTATTTCTTAGATTAGGGCATAAAACATATCTCAGTAAACTTTTTTGATAGCACCAACCATTGGTCCTAGGGTTTTTCAAAATTCAAAAATATCATATCTCCCTTAATCCCTCTACCGACCATGACCATCCCGCACCGGTGTGACGGTAAAAATGTATTAGCTGACTGGGCATCCCGCACCGATGCGGGACTATGATACATCCAACTTAATATTTTTTCTTTAATGCTGATAGGATTGGTCTTAGCTTTTACCAATATCATAAATATCTCCATTAAATTCTACTCCAGTTTTTAAAAAGAAAATCAGGTTTCCTATATTTAAAAGTCAAGAAAAAAAATGCAAAACGTCTTACAATAGTACTAGTTCACTTTATCAGTGTTTACGGTGAGGTTAGTGTGATATTGTGCTATAGTTTGGAAGGATTTTTGGCCATAAAAAGTGAGTACAACCTATTAATTTCATTATAATATTATATATACAATTGAAGGTAGCTCCACCCCAGCAAATATATTTCCTTAAGATATATTATTTACCAGCGCAAAATAAACGGACCTTATTAGGTCTTTAGATAAAATGTTATTTAATACCGTAGTTTTTTTCACTTTGTACCACAAAAAAAAACCTCTACATAATTCGCTTCGGGTTTGGTTAGCATAATTGAAGTTGATTCTAAATAGGTTAAGTCTTATTTAATGCATCGGGTCGCAACCTTTTTTTTGTTTTTTTTTCTCAATGTCACGGAATGACCTTTAATTCATTAAATACAATACATTTTACTATATGCCAGTCCAAACACAGTTCCAGGTTATCAAACTGCTTCAGTTTAGCCCTTAGCCTAAATATTATTACCTTTGGCAAAAACCCGTTACTAATCACCCTAATACCTTCATAAGCTTTTCTATTTTGTTATCAGACTTTTGACATTGTATAAGTAGGGTCATTCTTGAAAAAAATCATTGTATTTCAAATCTAGCAGAAACTAAAATCGACTTGATCTCTCTTTTTGATGGGCTTTTATAGTAAAAGTAAAACCCACCTGCAAAGCCATGATCCAAATCCCAAAGATAGACTGAAGAAACGCCACCTTCGAAGTACATTTCCCTATATTGATCGAAGGCGTGATTGGCATCTACTTCCAACTTCCTGAGTCTCTCTGACGGCATGGAGCCATCCTCCAGGGGCGGGTCGTAAGTGTTCGACCACGGCGATCTGTACGAATCCCCATCTCGGTTATAATCGCAGAGCAAATAATCTTTACCGTTACTTTTGTCTTTAGCTATTTTTAAAGGCTGGTCAACCGATGATAAGAGGTCCTCACAAAGACTAGGCACAAGATCTATTAAATCACTCAGATTCTTCTCAATCTGCTGCGGCGGTAACCTTCTCATCAAGTCTAAAGCGCAGTCCATCTGTTGGTCAGTCTAAAAATCACAATGTAAAAAAACAATAAAATTAATTTAACACACTAGTTTTTATTAAAAATCATTACAAAAATATAACTTCTATTGTAAGGCTGTCAAGTGATTATGAGTCAGAAAGACGTCTTTAGCGAATAAGCACTCACCATCCTAGTGTCTCAGTTAATTATTATACCCGGGCGAAAAAGACTTGGACAAACTTTATAGCGACTTCACGTAATAAATGCGAAACTCGCTCGCTCACTCAACCAATAAATAAAAATAAATAAATGACAAATAAAAACAGACTTGATTGAAATATGATGACGGCGATAAGATTCGTATGAGTCACGGGCTACTCGCGAGCAGATAAGCACTTGTTAGATCTGTTCACGAACTAAGTACTGATGTTAGTACTTAGTTCGTGAACAGACTCTATAGTTAGACTCTATAGAGTAAGAACAGACTTGAATTATTTGCTAGTCAAAATTAAAAAAAAAACATTATTAGACCAACTCAGACATGTAACAAAAAAAATGGGCATACACAGGTTACGGGCAGATATGACATCTCATCCAATTTCTTAAGCCCGTCTACTATTTACTCATTTCTAGAAACATCATGCTCTTCTTTCTGCTCCCATCACTTAAAAAAAGCCTGCATTCTCTCCCACTGCCAGTGAAACAAAGTAGATTGAATTCCGACCAGCTGTAACCTAACAGAGTAATACAAGCTGAATAAGGCATTCCACAAAGGATAAAAAATTACTGCCGTCTCTCTAGATGTGGAGTAAGCCTTCAATCAGTCTAGCGTTAAGGCGTTAAGTCTAGCATTAGCTGACCTACAACTTAGCCACAATTATCGGCCATTGGCTTGCTGGTAAACCTAATCACATTCTTCTTTCTTTTTGAATGACAGGGCCTTCTTCATTCAAGGTGGAAAACGGTAAATGCGACGAATAAAAGCGGTTTTTTTTTAAGTGTCCACCATATGTTCATAGCTCAGTCCGTAGTACGCATATAGCATGAGAAAAAAAAAAAAATACTACTACGTGTTTGAATGACATTATTTTGTAACAATACTCGTACACATAAATGCTAGGCTGCTGGAGTTAATATCAGGGAAGCTTATTACGCTAACATAATCGCAATTTCGCACCATCTAGAATCTGCTCTTGATAATGTCATCAGCAGCCCATCGCTAGGTCAAATGAATATCTCAATATTTATTTCGTAAATTTGATTTGATACAGAATATACATAGTATTTATTTATGATATTATTTTTTCTGTTCTCATCATTCATATCAGTATTTTTTTGAAATTACTTTTATGCGGTACATTTTGAACTAATTTTAAAGTTCAACCCACCTATTCCTCCAACCTGTAGGGCTAGTCGGTCTGGTTGTATTTATTGAAAATTCAGCAGGAATACAATATATTATAATACACGATGCTAAGGTATGTACCGCAGATGATGGCATAGAGAAATAGAGAATTTAGAATAAAATATAATTGCCGACATGGTTCTTCGGCCCTGTATTTTGCAATTATTTTTTTTTTACAAAAAACGCATGATTTGACAGAAATACGATGCGTTTTGTAGTTAGATACTCAAATGTTTGGTCTAAATCGTACGAGTTTATCGTTTAGGTATACAAACACTGATCTGCGACATTCTAAGGACCTCATTTATATTATACTTATTATAGTAGGTACCTACAGAAACTACAAATAAAATATAAATATATTTTATTTGGAAATCGCGAAACAAGTTGTAGCTATATTACGAGCAATTTGTATTCCATCTAGATCAATGTTTAGACCTCGGTTGTAAAACAGGTGAGTACTCAATAGATAGAACTTTCATTGAATCATTCATTTAGCGGGTTGGGTACCAAATTTGAAGCCTTTTGAAACTGAAAAAGTTGGTTTAAAACACTAAAATGTTGTTATGGCAGTCACAAAAAATATTTTCTCTGTGTCTTACAAGGAGTAGGTAAGTCATTTCTGAAATTTATTTCTTTCAATGGCTTAATTTTTTTTTGTTGATGTTGACATAGCCAATCATTCCAAAAAAGAAGTAGGTAGGTAGGTAATGTGATATTGCCATTCTGTCAAAATTCGAATTCCGCAGTGGTTTAGTCTATGGCATCTCGTTATTCGTTCGAGTTTCTGAATGAAAGTGTCAGCGGATGAGAGTTTGTTTTGTATTTGGTTGTATATTTTCTCGTTTTTCAATATGAAATGTATCTTCTAGTTATTTGTTCAATGTAAAGTACAAGTACTACTTTAATAGTCTGCAGATTACACACCTATCAGTATTGTAATTATTCACAATACACTATTTCCGCAGGTGAGTTTGTTACTCGTGATTCATGATTTGTGAATGTTATTACATACCATCGAGTATTGCAAATTAACCCCAATTTCAGCGAAGTATTGGTTGCTTTACCTTTTTAGGCATAGGCATTATTAAACGACTTTTGCATAGTAATATTCTTCCATGTTGAGGTTATTTAAGTGGAGTCTTAGGCACGAATGAGAAGTAATTTCAATTTTAAAGGAAAGTTTGAGCAAATACCCGATTGTGATGAAATTCATGAATATAAATTTAATTTAATTTTTTACTCGCAGAAATATAATTTAACATTGTTTTTTGCCAGGTGTCTTTCGTGTAGAAACTAGGAAAGATGCCTACTCCACTACCAAACCAAGAGAATAACTCCAACAATGACATAAGAGTGAAAACAGTGTACAGTGGGGAGATAATGATAACATATATAAGTCAGCATATAACACTGCAAGAACTATCCCAGGAGATGGTGGCAATATGTCGATTCACGGCTGATCAGGTAACATATTAAAATAAAAACAATACTAATGATATCTTTTCAATTATTCTTGGGCTTGTACCAAATTTAAACCTCTATAAAGGTAAGCGTGAACAAACAAAGACAAACTCAATGGTTAAAGAATTTAAATTCTCAGTTTAGAGATTATTTCAAATTATTGGAGGTTATTATTCTCTAAAGTATCACTCAACTTTATTTTATTCATTTTAGAGCAACTTTATTATTTTAAAAGAGAGATGTTATTGAAAATTTGTTAAAAAAATTTAAATCACATTTTTTCATAAGTTCTTTCACTAAACCCTTACGGGTTTTTATGTGAACTAATTCATTCCCACTTTTTACTTATTTAATAAAATTTATATAATACATTTAATTACATATTCAATAATAACATATTTGCAACAGTTTGCAACTTACTAAAAAATAAATAGCATTAATAAATTAGGCAATTCCTAAAGTCTCATTTCATCTCATGGGATTTTCACAGCCTCTCGACAAAAAAATATGTATAAATTAAGTAAAGTAGTAAATCAGAATCGGTGAATATTATATGAGGTTTTGCCATATCTATATTTTTCTACTGGTACATAAAATAAAAATAAATTATTAACAGTTGGTAGATATTTTTGATATACTAGTGGACTGTAGGTTTAGGTATATAGGTTTGGATTATATCTAACCAGAAAGGAATTAGGTTACACGGAATACACCAAACTACAAATAGATTCAAGGCGATGAGTTCGGATGCTGCAACCGGCGTTGGTGAGTTTCACTGGTAACACTTCGGTGTAGTTATGCACTCGCGATACGGTATATGGGCCGACAAGTACTTGTAGCGTTGCGCGAGAGCAAAGGGTTCATACAACCGCACCATTCAATTGCTGAAACGTCTCTGTTGGTTTTGTGCGGAAGAGCGAGACGGGGGAATATTTGTGGATAGGAAAGAGACAGGTATATCCTTACCACGAAGAGTAAATTACTTGGTTGAACCTATTTTGATAATGGATAAGTGATTTATATAGGATTTGTACCATCCCCTATTTAACTTAATATAAAATATTTGAATGTTATGTGCATTTTTTTAAACTCACATTAAGCAAAGTACAGATAAATAAATATTTATTTGGCATAGTTAGAGTGGCCATATTACTTCAAAGCAACAATAAATGCCATATTTCATTTGTCTATATGTTAATAATTTTTTTCCGGTGTTATTATATCATTTATTGTTGTGACTTCCTATTGTGCCATTATGAATTAAATAAATAAATAATAAGTAGCACAGCATTGCATATTAATATGCAAACATTCCTTTAATTACAGGTGTTCACAATGAAGTGGGTGGACGAGGAGGGAGATCCATGCATAATATCGTCACAGCTAGAACTGGACGAAGCGCTGAGGCTGTACGAGGTGAACAGGGACTCGGAACTCACCATACACGGTAAGTGACCATCATTTGAAGTTGCTATGACTGATTTCGTTTTAAGAATATCAACCTCTGCATTCCTTATACAAACATGCGTGTATCGGCTGCCTCGTATATATAATACCGTACTAGTAGATCGCAAAGAAATGTTCTATTTTTCTATATATTTGTGAACGACATACTTACAATTGTTTTTTTTTTATATCTTTTTTTGCTGATGATTTGAAGCTGAATTATGAAATTAATACCCTTAAGAGAACCGTCTTCACCCAGAACCTTCATACAAACGCTGTTCCCAATTTAGTTCCCGTTTGAAAAGTCATTTTTAGTACATAAAACAACAGGGTTACATCTATGTGGGTACCAGACCACTCAGGCATGATGGTAACGAAAAAGCAGGCGAACTGGCCATGAAAGGTGTTAGCATGACTATGAGAGGCCCAGAACCGGCCTGCGGCATAGCAAAATGCACTACTAGCAGACTTCTAAAAATCTGGGCTTGGAAACAAAGCCAAAAATACTGGCAAGAATTGCCCGGACAAAAGCAAGAAAGAACTCATAGTGGGATTCTCGCAAAAAAGACTCTCGGATCTATTGAAGTTAAGCCGCAACCAACTAAGGATCCTAACCAGAACCTTAACTGGCCACTTTAAGCTGAATAAACATCTGCACAAATTAAGCCTATCGACCGACGGCAGGTGCAGACTTTGCCAAGAGAGTCCAGAAACCCCGTTACACCTACTGGGGAATGTGGGCCCCTCATTTATAAAAGTTACCAGTTTTTACGCAACCATCTTTTCAAGCCAGAAGAGATTAGCACCATCGCACCCAAAAAGATACTTAGATTTATCTACAGTACGGGACTAGAGGGTGAACTATAAGTGGATTTATAAGTACAATAGTTCTGGAAAGGACGCGGTGCACGGGGGGCAAACCCCCCACATCCACTAACATAACATTACATAAAATGTGGCATCTTTGCAAGCCCCACGTGAGAAAATATCTACATAGAATAAAAAAAATATCCGTAGAAACCGACTTGACTTCATCGTTAACCCGTTTAGAAACCATTTCGCCGACAAAATTTTGGCTTGAAACCGCATACGTAGCGGTTTATTTCTATAAATAAATATGAAAACTCACTATTGTGAAGAGAAAAATATATCCTCACCGTATTAAGAACCTCAATAATGTTTAACTTATAAGTTTAATGAATTACGCTCGAATTTCGACCACTGGGCGACATCTAGTAGTAAATAATTAGAAAAATATATATTTGTATCAACATTGTCATTTGAGTTACGTCATAGGATGTCCCAAGACCATACCCGATGAGCAATCCAGCTAATTAACCTTTTGAACACAAATGTGATTATTAAAGATGACTTTTTGGTACTAAAGAGTGATACTCCAATTCGTCTTAGTAGTTGAGCAATCTAAAAACCATTATATAGGTTGTTCCGAGACCATTCCTGAAGACTCAGGGGGGTGTTTATGTTCCCTATTTTGTATTAAAGCGCCGGTGTGAAATGCCGTTGCGACACGCGATCGATATTCGTAGCCTTGACCGGAGTGTGGTTAATGACCCGGCATCGCAAGCGGACGATAAGCTGGCGGGTATTACAACAGCAGTTTAATATTATTATGTAAAGTTTATGAATTTAGATTTGGTATAAAACAAATCATGTATGAAATTGCAGGGTCAATTAACTGATTATTTTTATCAGGAATAGTCTTCGGACGCAGTGTATATCGGCGGTTAAAAGAGTTATACTAACTTTCCCTGATGGTTAACTCGGACCTGCGTAACCCACCCAGATAAACACTCTCGAGATTTGTATACAAATTATAAATTGGGAACGGTGTTCCGAATTTTATATATCTACATATAGCCATTTTCTAGATCCCTTTTTTGTTTTTCTTTACAACAATTAATTTAATGATTACACCCATACACTATGTTCCAAGACCATTCCCGATGAAAAAGTAAAAAATTGTAAACTTTACATGATAATGTAAAATTGTCATAAGTTAGGTGATGCCGCGCCGCGCCGGGTCATTGAACGGCCTTACCGAGCGCCTGCGAGCAAAAAGAGAATTTATACGAGCGCTTTGATGAAATTAATAAATTTGGGCATGAATTATTTTTTTATACAATTTCTTACACGTAATTGGGAACATAAACACCCCCTTCGGGGAATGGTATTAGAACAGCCTGTATGCAGAGTCGTTCGTCAAGTGAACACAGTCTTAGCCAAGCCTTAATTGAAGGAGCCTTCAAGGCATTCGATTCCTATCTTTGTAACATCCGCAAATATTGAGTAAAAGAAAAATTCACTGGCTGAAAATGAAAACAGGAAGAAGGCAGAGGCAAAACGAAATGAGCATTCAGATTGGTTGGTAATGTGAAAACGGCCGAAGAAACAGTCGCAGTGCGGCGCACAGTGTGTCGAAAAAGCTATCGAGTGCGATTTTTTAATATTATTTTGAAAATATTTATTAATGTACTTTTTACTCGGAAATGGATAGGGAATTTCCCTGGGAAAGTCGCATTATAGTTTCATTTTGTCGGTTACTCAAAAAAAATTAGGTTCAGTATGATTTTATGTCGGATTGTTTTAAGCGATTTCGATTATTATTTTTGCAAATTATATCGAATTACTCGGAGTTGATTCTATCGAAAGTTTCATTAAATTACTTCAAGCTAAAAAAAAAATTAAAAAATAGGACTGATTTCAATATGAATCTACAATTAAAAAGCTAAGAAATAATATAATAAACTTATAAAATTTCCCCTTAAGAGCCAGTATATCGTGAGGTGACCTTGAAGTTCGCCCTTTGCAAATGGCGTCGGCCACGTGCACTTCGAGCATCCGTCGACAACATCAAAGAATAAACATTTGACAGTTTTTTATTTATATTAAAAATATAAGGCAATTAAAAAAATATCTAAGTTTAAGGTTTTCTGTAGAATTTTATTGCGGACATTTCTATGTATAAATTAGGCTTACGTCACATATGTAGTTTGGTTTATGAGCATTTTAAAAAATAAAACTTACAAATTCCAATATTTTTTTAAGTAAAAAACCAGCTTAAAGGTTTTCTAGAAATACGTTTAGTTAATCTAATTATATTTTTTATATATGCCTGGTATGAAAAGCTATCTTGGCAGCAGACCTCAAAAACATGCATAAAATGCAATTCGAGTGCGTTATGGCTCTTAACAAAAGCTTCGAAGCGATACAATGCATTAAATATGTTTTTTTTTTATTAAAAAAGGTTTTTTCTACTAAAATAGCGTTTTTCTGTGAGAAGTAACATACAAATATTGATGAGTAAAGTAATATATTAATATTATTTAAGCGTTGAACCCACTGTGCGAACTCGTTTTGGCGTCGAATCTCCGTTGAAAGCCGGTTCGTTTTATTGCGGGTTCACGATTTGGGGGTAGTGAAACATCGACGTTGCAAAAAGCCGACAGTCATAAAAAATATATTTTACAGCATACATATTATTATTAAATGACTATTTAAATTCACAGAAAAAACACGTTTAATTACATAACATTACGAATGTAATAATAATAATAATTGTAATAATATAACGTGCCCACATAATTAAAATAATAAAAGCTAAGCGCCAGCTTAAGCAGCCGATACGAATTGGGCCTGTGGAACTCGGGATGGGTCGCTTCGCTCAGTTTCTTTTGGGTACATTGTCAATCCGTATGCACAAATTTACTTGATGGACTCCGCACGCTACTAAAGGATGTTTTTTTTAGAGGCGTGGTTTTCAATCTGGCACTACTTTTTTCGGCTGTCACTTGATTTATGCTCAGTTTGGTTTGCCATTTCATAATGAATAGACTTACTCCTGAACAACGTTTGCAAATAGTGCAAATTTAGAAAAAAACACTCTTTTTTTTTTTTTTAAATTACTCTAAAATAAAGTAAAAATCGCGTCGTGGGCCTGTGGCGTGGCCTCCAAGATCGTGCGATTTAACACCGCTGGACTATTTTTTGTGGGGTTATGTGAAGTCGCTTGTCTACGCAGATAAGCCGGACACGATTAACGCCTTGGAAGAGAATATTCGGCGCGTTATTGCTGACATACGGCCCAACTTGCTGCAAAAAGTGGTTGAAAATTGGGCCTCTCGGCTGGAATTTGTTCGAGTCAGCCGCGGCGGCCACTTACCCGAAATCATTTTTAAAACATAATGGCAAACCCTTATCTTTATAATAAAACTAAATTCTTAGCCATAACATCAAATTATATGCGTTTTATCTTTTCTTGAAAATATATAAAATCAAGGGCGATAAAGATTTACTAACAGATAGTTTTGTGAAGTTTGTTAACAAGAGAGTTACCACGTTGGTTTAAACACATCACACACGCGCTCAACCTCTCAGTGCACTCATCTACACTTTATTACACACACTCGTACATGAACTTTCTCTAACACTTGCAATTAATTTTAATATTATTGTTTAATACATTTCCTTTCTTTTAATTTCCCAATTTACAACTCGCTCATATATACCGTATTCCTTTGTGATTACTTTTAATCGGCCTTATTAATAGTAATTTCTTGTGAAACTATAGTAGCGTTGGAGATATATATATATAT
Source organism: Neomicropteryx cornuta (assembly GCA_020383195.1). NCBI lineage: Eukaryota > Metazoa > Arthropoda > Insecta > Lepidoptera > Micropterigidae > Neomicropteryx > Neomicropteryx cornuta. The sequence continues at coordinate 3,601,947 of JAHKQU010000030.1, forward strand.
ATATATATATAAGATGATTTTTATGTTAAAATAGGTAAACACCTTTAGTTTAACATATATATAAAAGTTTGACAGTACTGACATTTGGTTTCTTTTTAATATTTTAAGGATTGAAATTTTTTGCAAATAAAATATATAGCCAGAATGTTCAAAGAAAAATTAATACCGAAAGCACAGATAGTTATTTAGATAGATAGCACGTAAGTTATTCTTGTAAATATCCATTAAACCATTCACTTCTCATTCATTAAACATCATATTCGTTACATTTTCGCTTTTTTTCATAATTATTGTTTCTTTTTTAAATCATTTATTCACTACTTTAATGAAAGTTTGACCATATTGCTTGAAGCACAGATAGGTAGGTGAGAGTGAAAGCTTTCATAAAACACAGGCCTGTGTTTAAACCAGCGTGCATTACCTCATGCGATGCAACTATCTGTGCTTTCGGTATTAATTTTTCTTTGAACATTCTGGCTATATATTTTATTTGCAAAAAATTTCAATCCTTAAAATATTAAAAAGAAACCAAATGTCAGTACTGTCAAACTTTTATATATATGTTAAACTAAAGGTGTTTACCTATTTTAACATAAAAATCATCTAATTAACGGTATTTAAGCAATACATTTTACTATTTTACTATATATATATATATATATATATATATATATATATATAATAAATAAATAAAATAAAATAAGCCACAAATCAAGCCCAAAATAAACACGCATGCATAGGAGGAAATTTAAAACTGATTATAATTGATTATATTTAACCCATATTATTGTAAACTTCCATATCAAACCCATCCACCTCCTACCACACACTGCATCCTGGTGGTGCAGTTTATATGAACTCTACACTTTATTTTTTATTGTATCAAGATCAAAAGATAGGATCAAGGACATATAGGGCACAGCGCGCCCTCATAAATACCCTTTCTGTCACATTAAAATTTTAAAATACATAAAAATGTTTTTTACTACACTACTTTACGCTACACTACATTTATTTATTTATTTCAGGAAACAACAGCTTACATAGTAATTACAATAAAAAAAAAACAATTAAAACACAAAGCCAATAATAGTTTCCTCCAAACTTAAAAAAAATAGAAAACCCATTCGGTGGCGAGGCCGGGACCAGGACGTAGGAGGGGTTGGGGGTTGGGGACAATCACCAGAATATAATATAATATAAAATATAATAAATTCTCTTGAATGCCGGGAAAGTAGTGTTAAATATATCGATGTCACTCAACATGCTGTTGTAAAGCTTACATGCTCGATGTATATATGAATTACGCTACACTACATTACACTACACTACACGACACTAAACTACAGACTACATTTTTTACTATTCTACACAATAACAACACTGTATTTATTTTATTAGCGTTAAATATCTCCTTTTATGTTCTTTTTTTTCTCTCTCTTCTTTTTTTTTTGTTTTGCTTCTCTGAATCTCATCTATGTACTTACAAATTATAAAATAAGTGGAAATATATGTTCGTGTAAATTAAAAAAAAAAAGATATTAGTAACCTTAGATTACTGCCCTTTCTGCTCCGTATATTTCGCATTCAGGGTCATTTTTATTGGAAATAGATAGATCTTCCATCTTAGGACAGGTCTTCAGCATCTAGTTTGATGGACACGGTGAAGTTTCTGACATGCCACTAAGTGCGAATTTAGATGAAAGGAGATGAATCACATTTTCTCTTTGTGTTTAAAGATATAATATTTTTTTTTTTTGTAATTATTGTCTAGCTGTAAGTTTTTTCTGTGGAAATAACAATAAATTAATAAATTATGCTCAACGCGATATGCGTATGTGGTATAGTGTGGTTTGTGTTCATATGCTGATTTGTTTTTGACCAATTTAGTTTCGTAAAATCTATCGATGTATTTCAACGGTGTTTCCGTGACTATGCCGCCAGTTGGTTCATTTAAAAGCCTTATATGTTGTGATAAAAGTATGAATAAATATACAAAGCTACCGTCATTTTCGTTTTCCTCCAATTAAATTAAATATATAAAAATTTAAAAAGTATAAACTGAGTTGACGCGCCGAGGGTTACTGGCCAAATATTTTTTCTTCTTTTACAATTAAATCAATGTTTCAGTTTTTTCTTGAATATTCATATAAGTAAATAATGGAAAAATAAAAAAAAAATACAATTAGCATTCCGTCCGTATTTAATGTACCATATACGCATATCGAATTTAGCATATGCCCTTGGTTCTGTCTTTTGATCTTGATATACTAAAAAATAAAGTACAGTTCATATAAACTTGAAATCCACAACCTAATTTATGTGCCGCATCAGCCCCAGAACAATGAGATTGAATCGAAAACATTAAAACTACCCCGCAATTCGATCTAAGTGTATTAAAAAGGTTTCCCTATATACACATTAATATACAAGTAAAAAAAATAAGAAATCATAAAAAAAAAAACATAAAAAGGTGTAATGGAAAGCAGATTTTTAATCCCATTGGGCGAACAGATAAAGATATCAATCTCCGCGGAAATGGAATTTAATAATTCGATTGCTCTCCCAATCGCCTGTATAATAAATAATATAGACGCTATTCCTTAAGTTGGAAAACGCGTAGGCACCAAATGTTATTAAAATCTTCCAACTTGTTTCTAAATTAAGGTTACACACAAACAGTGTGAAAATTGTTACAAATAAACGAACCCGAAGAAGAAGAGAATTAAAAATCTTCACCTAACCTGTTGCCCCACGCGACTGCACTCGCGATGGTTCGTTTCCGCTCCTCATCACTAACTGGCAACCGCGGCACTCGAAGCCAATAAACCACAAAAAGTCAAGAACTTATACCTCATTTTGGAAACTCGTACTATCCTTTTAAACCATCTTTATACCATTGGACCATACCATATACTATGGGTCAGTGTGTTGTAGTTGGGCGGAATTTCCCCATGGTTGTTTTATTGTTTAGCGTAAAATCAAAATGTTGACATCCGGCGTGCATTTCGCGAGTTGTTGACATTGGAAGTGGACATGGCAAATTCGAGAATTCAGACACCGTGGACACATCCATCAGTATTCAGTTCAATTCCTTCATTGGTCGCAAAAACAATAAACAAGACAATTCAAACATTTGAACTGAAACGCGTGCAATCGGAGATGGAATCTTGCATCTGCGGATTAGCGTAGATTTATTTATTATTTATTCATTATGTTGCAATAAGAAGTCACAACAATATATGATATAATAACACTGAAAAAGAAATTAAATTATTATAATAAATATAAATGAAACACCAGTCATTTATTGCTGTTTTGAAGTAACATGGCTACTCTAACTAGATTAAAAAAATCTGTTCTAAGACCGGCTAGAAGAAGGTTGCAAAAAAAATATACAATATAAAAATATATAAAAACATACAATATACAGTTATTAAATATATAATTCTAGATGAGGTTCGTATTTACCTAATACAGGGTGGTCTTAAGACTATTCCCGAAGACTTAAGGGGTTTTGTGTGGGGTTTAATGAGTAAGAAATCGAAAAAAAAACCATCCCAAAATTATCAGCGCGCGATTTCCGATGCCGAGCTGATCGATAATGACCTTGAAACCGCTACGGCGTACGGCGACCACTGAGCGCTCGCAACGAAGATATTATTACACGATCCTTTTACTATTTTTACTTAAAGTTTACATTTTTTTCTCATTAACTATGATGAATTTTGATAAATGGCTGTTTTATTTATCGGGAATGGTCTTAGGACACACGCTTGAAACTGGACAACTTTTGCTTTACGAGTTTTTCAATGTGTCGAAAAAAGTTGGTAAAATAAGCAATAGAAAAATCCTAGAAACATTTAAACGCATAGTCACTCCACGAGCACGTGCCTGTTACTCCCGCGAGGCGTATCAGGGAAGAGGGGCGGGGTGCGGTGCACGGAAAACTCCCTCACGGCGGGGCAAACCAAGCGTTTAACCCAGGGGTGCTCAAACTTGAATTGCTGGCGATCTACCTCAATAATTTTAGACTACTTACGATCGACTCTGAGAGACTGCAAGTGTGTGTGATGCAGGGTTGTCGTACATACACGATACACCCTACCTACCTAGGTAGGGCGTACCGTAGCATATATAGATATTAGCTTTCTGCACAGTGCTCAAACGGTCGATCGCGATCGACCGTTTGAGCACCCCTGCTGTACTGTGTACTGTCTATTCTAGAAACAACACGGCTTTTCTTTGAAAAGTGCCGCGCGTTCCTTTGATAAAGCCACCTTTTGCCGCAAGCAGTGTTATTTTATTACGTAATACTGTTTTGTAGTTTAGTTACCTACCTACTTATTAAAATTTTTTTTCTTCTCGAGATCTACTCAAAAAGCACTCGCGATCGACCGTTTGAGCACCCCTGGTTTAACCCATTATCCTGGGATTTGGACATCTTGTAGAACACGAGTTGTTCCGTTTAAAGTGTAGAATAAACGCGTAAAAGGATTTTTTTAATAGCGCCCGCTCTGCCTCTACAGTGATTTTCGTGTCGGAATATTTTTGAAATTTTTCTGTGGTCGTTTTCTCCTGTCGCCAAAGCCTGGAATGCGGAGTATTTTTTGAGTATGCACGCGCCGGCATACTCACAATTTAAAAACAAATTAATGCATTCCGTTTGGCCCTCCGGAATATTTTTAGAACTTTTCATGAATGTTTATGTTATTTTTTTATAATCGATACATGTTTTTATTTCGCCTAGCCGTATTTATTTAGGAAACCTCCGCTGCGAAATTGTCTTTTTAGCTAGGTGCATATGGCAAACTTGAGGGGGGACTTTATAGAGGTTATAGACTTCCCGGTTAAGAAATCCCCCGAGAATTTGTTCCAAGCTGAGATCTGTCCTGCGATCTTGTTATTTAGAGCAGGACACAGGACGATCATCTCCTTAAAAATGCGTTAGTTAAGAGCCACAACGCACTCGAATTGCATTTTATGCATGTTTTTGTGGTCTACTGCCAAGATAGCTTTTCATACCAGGCACATATAAAAAATATAATTAGATTAACTGAACATTTTTCTAGCAAACCTTTAAGCTGGTTTTTTACATAAAAAAATATTGGAATTTGTTAGTTTTATTTTTTAAAATTCTCATAAACCAAACTTCATATGTGACGTAAGCCTAATTTATACATAGAAATGTCCGCAATAAAATTCTACAGAAAACCTTAAACTTAGTTTTTTTTTATTGCCTTATATTTTAAATATAAATAAAAACTGACAAATGTTCATTCTTTGATGTTGTCGACGGACGCTTGAAGTGCACGTGGCCGACACCATCAGCAAAGGCCGATTATCAAGGTCACTGGCTCTTAAGAGGATCAACCCGGTCATTTCTCCATACAAACGTCGCAGTGGTGTGACTCTTATTTGTAGAGGTAGAAGAAAAATAATAATAGTTATCATTTTATCAAAATATCTAGGTTTCTATAGAATTACAAAGTTAAATTTTGGTTTTCATAACTAACCAACAGCGGTACAGAGTGTTTGTGTGTCAGATATGACAGAACCTTTAACAAAGCGCCGCGCGTAGTGGATAACATTGACTGTAGGTTCGACAGATGGTGCACATCAAAGGATTATTTAGAGCGCCACTAATTGGCGACCTTTAGTCGTCATGTGTCAACGCAGCCGAGCGCATGCGTTTGTCGTTAGATCGTAGATCATAGAATAATTACTGATTTTGCAACTCCTAAAACTCTGTCAAGCCGAGCTCTGTAAATGGATTCCCGGACCTGGAGGAAACCGGCGAACGAAGCCTATTTTTCTCTATTCAGATCGACAAACGTTTGGTTATTGCGACTAAATATAGGGTGATGATTTAAGAGGCGTGGTTTTCAAGAAGAGATAAAACGCATATAATTTGATGTTATGGCTAAGAATTTAGTTTTATTATATAAAAATGATTTCGGGTAAGTGGCCGCTGCGGCTGACTCGAACAAATTCCAGCCGAGAGGCCCAATTTTCAACCACTTATCTCAGCAATAACGCGCCGAATATTCTCTTCCAAGGCGTTAATCGTGTCCGGCTTATCTGCGTAGACAAGCGACTTCACATAACCCCACTAAAAATAGTTCAGCGGTGTTAAATCGCACGATCTTGGAGGCCACGCCACAGGCCCACGACGCGATTTTTACTTTATTTTAGAGTGATTTAAAAAAAATTTAGAGTGATTTTTTCTAAATTTGCACTATTTGCAAACGTTGTTCAGGAGTAAGTCTATTTATTCATTATGAAATGGCAAACCAAACTGAGCATAAATCAAGTGACAGCTGTCAAAAACACCAACTACGAAAAAAGTAGTGCCAGATTAAAAACCACGCCTCTAAAAAAAACAGCCCTATATTTAATCTGTAACGTTGTTTGCATAATCTTTAAATGTGTCTGTTTTTGACTATCAACATTACTATTGGATGCATTATTGTTCCGACAAACGATAGGATAGTAAATCTGTGGAGAATGTTTATTTTTTTTTTATCAGAAATATGTATTTTCAGATAGGCTAGTGTTGTGGGTACACTGAAAAAAAAATTTACCGTTTGGTTGATTAAAAATTTACACCCGCAGCAAAAAATCGTACAAGAATCGTATTGTTAAATAATTTTTGATTAGATTTACCATATTTCTTGCTATGACAGCGGGAGATGCAGTTAAAAAATATTTTGCTATGATCACAAAACAATATGGCGTCGTGGGTAACGACGAAATAAAACCTGAAAATTTGGTAGCAGCAACCATAATATTTTGTTGTTTTTACTTGTGACCATTTAAAGTAGCGATAACTATATATTATGTTAAAGGTAACCAAAAATGATGGTATTTGCAACCAAGTAAGTTTAACAATCGATGTGTAACTCAAACAAAAATTATTGCGTCACTATATCAGCTATATTTTATGGTTGCCAATGCCATTGCAATGGTTTTGCTGCCATTACCACATTTTTTTTTCAGTGTAGCTTTAAAGTGAAGACTTTGTCGTATTCACCGACTTATCATGATATATCATGTGAATTCAAGCCATGTCAGCATTTTGATATGATTAAGAGTTAATAGCATAATTTAACTATACATGTTTAGCTTCTAACTTAGTTTTTAGTGTTTATATTAACAATAGAAATCTCTGATTAGTTTTACAGATACTTTTTAAGAATGTAAACTTTTCATTAATACCAATTGTTTGTAAGACTGTTGATTTCTCTAATAAAGAAAAATGAATAAATGAATACAAAATATTACAATAATTTACCAAAGCAACAGACTTAAAATATTTGATAAATTAAATATAAATTCAAAATTATCGTACAGATACATAAAAGTAAGAAAAATTGTTTTTTGAGTATTATTTTACTTTAAATAGTTTACTAGATTAGTAACAAGTTCTCTATCATTTAACCTCAACAAGAAATGCCTTGTAAAACTAGTTTTAAGACCGCCTTGCACGCGGTCTTAAATTCTATCTTCTATCTTATCTAACGGCTTGTGAAATGAGAAATACTCTTGTTACGTTATCGTAAAATCTTGGCAAATGTGTTTTTAAAAACTTAAGTGAATTGCATCTTTATGGAATTTATTTATTTTTTAAAAGAAATCTGCAGATTCGCATAGTAGTTTACATTTACATACGAAGAGAAAAAAAATACTACATAACTCCAAACACAGATTCCTACATTATGCTACTTAGATGATAATATGATAAATAATATCGTCTAAATAAAACATTTAACAACGAATTGAGTGTAAAACAAAAACTTAAAAATACAATATTCTTTACATTTTTCAGTTATTTATAAAATCAAGATTTTTTCTTTTTATTTAATTGACATGATAATTAATTTATTAAAAGAGAGTTATAGGAGAGTGTAGAGTATTCGAGGAACACATTGGCGTATGAAATAAATTTAAATTACGTGTTTTGTCTCTGTTGGCACATTCAAATTAAAAAGAGAACCATATATCTGTTGCATATCAACTTATTTTCTCGATTAGTCAATATGATAATAACATATAAAGTTTTGAAGAATCTACAAATAGGAGTCATAGCACTATAAATTACCGGGTTAGCGCACGTGAAGTTAATTATTTAAATTGATAATCAAATCACTTAAGTTCGTACTATATCGATTCTAACAGAATTACGCATTAAAAATGCTTGGGTCTTGCCCCAGCCGAGTGGGTGTAACGACCTTTCCAAAAGCAATTCAATGGTCACATTTGCAATGAACAAATTGAACGCAAACCTATTTTTTTCCGCTTACAATCGGTACAATTTGGCGTAGGTCACAATGAGACGCGCTATACTCTCGTCATTCCATTGAAAATAACGATGGGCACGACCTGCGCACGCGCAGCGGGCTTAGTCTGCTCGCCAAACGGCAATGGACGTGCGCGTTATATGGCGACACCGTTTAAATCACCCTATTTATTTATTTTTTCTATAAACATACAAAGAGAAAATGTGATACATCTCCTCTCATCTAAATTCGCACTTAGTGGCATGTCAGAAACTTCACCGTGTCCATAACCATCATATAACCGAGGTTACGTTATACGCGATTTCAAAATAGCCCATTACTTAAACGTGCCAAAATAACTGCGCGATTTTTAGCCGAACTCTTCGCCGTGCTTCATTGTCACGGTGTCAATAGCAGCGTGATTTCCGCGTCACTTAAGCTGGAGTCTGGCCGGACAACGTGACCAATTTTACAAATATTTTGACAAAAACAAATTATTAGTATTAATTACAATGTAATACTAGAAGAGTGCTACAGTATTAAATTGTACACGATCCAGAACATTATATAACAAATAATTACACATGTTAATTAATCTTGGCAATAGGAGGACGTTAATATTAAAATGAAATCCTATTAAATAATAACAAACAAATTAGAAATTTACAAACTTAATAGGGCGACTTGTGGAATGTGCAAGCAATGACAATAAAAGGCAAGCGAAGCGACTCAGTAACTATGGCTGTGAATGAAAGCGATTTCGTCAGCTTCAATAACGCTGCTTTATGTTGCGCTAAAATATCAGCAATATCAGCTATTAGAAATTAGGCAACTGTATATCATCTCGACCATAAAGTATTTTATAACAAATCAGCATACCCACATCCCACTACCACACTCAAAGCATACTAGAGCAAATATTTCTAAGCACATAGCAATACCAAAGGCAAACAAAACTTTCGCAAAAATATTTTTGATGTACCTAGCGCCTCATATTTACAATAAATTAAACCGTGATTGGAATTTAACAAAATGGACCAACAAGTTAAAATTGATGATAAAAGAGTGGCTCATTGCGCCAAGAGTGGCCGGTTTGAGTCAGAGTAATTAGCCTCTTCATCATTTGTGTAATAATGCTCTATTGCGACTTACAAATATAGTTTCTTTTTCCTTTTGTATAATCTCATTACAACCCTCTCTCTATCTCTCTCTTCATTTCCATAGCGCGCCCTCATAAATACCCTTTCTCTCACGTTAAAAAAATAACATACAAATGTTTTTACTACACTACTTTACGCTACACTACATTACACTACACTACACGACACTAAACTACAGAATACATTTTTTACTATTCTACACAATAACAACACTGTATTTATTTTATTAGCGTTAGATATCTCCTTTTATGTTATTTTACTTTCTCTCTTCTTTTTTTGTTTTGCTTCTCTGAATCTCATCTATGTACTTACAAATTATAAAATAAACGGAAATATATGTTTATGTAAATTAAAAAAAAAAAAAAAGATATTAGGAACCTTAGATTTCTGCCCTTTCTGCTCGTATTGGAAACAGATAGATAGTCCATCTTAGGACAGGTGTTCAGCACCTAGTTAGATGACACGGTCAAGTGCCACACGGTCACATGCCACTAGTGCGAATTTAGATGAGAAGAGATGTATCTCATTTTCTCTTTGTATGTTTATATATAAAAAGTTTTTTTTTGTAATAATTGTCTAGCTGTAAGTTTTTTCTGTGAAAATAACAATAAATAAATGATTATCGCGTTAACTCCTACTGCTAAACGGTAGGTTCGTCGCTGATTCGAGTCGATCGTCGATTGGACAGTCAGACTAGGTCCGGGTCGTGCGGCAGCGGGGCGTCGAATGAAAACGCTCACTAAACTAAAAAAAACATCGATATTGGTTTTGACTTTCCAATAGATAGAAAAAGGCAAATGTCAACTTTGTCTAAAAAATAAAATCTTCGAAAAGTCTATATACGTTTCTAGTCCATACATTTTATTTTACAAAATAAAATTAAATACGCATAATATTTAGGTATACTACAAGCCTAGTCTTGGCGCAAAATGGCAAAAGTCACTGCGGGCGTCTCAAGGTCATTTCATAGCCATTGAAAAAACTGGTTTTTTAGTGAAACTATTATAGCTGATTAATTGTTGGACGTTAGAGGCGGCAGTTGGCGTTAACCTTTCGAATATATCTCTTGTTTATAAGTTATTTTAATACCACACAAAAGACCGGGTTTAATACAATCTCGTTACTCCATGACTAATATTCATCATGAAATAAATAGATATATACACCGTTATTTTACATCAATATTCATCATAGTTTCCGAGAAAAAAAAAACTTTACATAATAATATTAAATCGTTGTTGTCATAAAAATTAATTTGGCCATGATTTGTTTTCGCATTTTTTTTATATAAATTTTCTTGCGCGTAATACAACATTCAGTTTTCTGGAATGGTCTTGTGACATCTTGTATATCGAAGACTGTATCTCTTATAAAGTAACTTTACTTAGATTCTTAAGCATTACCTGAATAAGTAACACAGTCTCGATAGCAAACAGCAGCTGTTAGCATAGTAACTGTTAGCAGTTGCATGATAACTACGGTGGCCCTGTTTTTAAGTTTTTTAACGACGCGGATGGACTGTTGTCTTACAACATAACTAACTCTATATTTATTTTTAAAGCGCAGTTGAGGGGGGTGAAATGGCAGCCCAAAATAGGCTTTTATTAGTTTTACTTATGTATGGATCAAGGTTCTCGTTGTACCCGTAGCGTCATTCTATACAGTGCGTATTTGCATTGCAATCATAATAAAACTCATATAATAAAGCGTAAATGCATAATTTGAATATAAGGGTTTTTGTTTTCAATAACTGACACTATTAATGTAGAATTTTATATGCCACATATAACACATATTCGTGTGGAACTAATTTAAAGGCTTTAGCAATCATATGCAGATACGAATCACACCCGCTTCTCATAAGAATGACATTTTCGAATGAAATATTAATTTTTGCTGTCTTGCAAATAGTTTAACTTGAAGCGTGTCAGGTTTTACGTATTAATAAAGCTATTTAAAATACTTAATTATGTATGAGGGTAGAATTTTAAAAAGTGCAAATCGCCTGACAAATAAAATTACATCGGTTTCCGAGTATAGTTTTTATAAAAGTATTTTTCTCGCTGTGTATTTAACTGTGTAGCTATGAGCGTGTGTTTGTTTTGATGTTGCAATGCGAGCGTTAAAAAACAGAAAAATAAAGTATTCACGGCTACCATACTGTTAAAGTATTCAAATTTATTATTGTGAGTATGTATAAGTGTTTTGTTATTTGTGCATTCTTTAAATGTTTCGTGAGTGTAATGATTTCGTATAAAGTTAGCCAAAAATTGCTTCGTCTCGTTTAATGGAGTTTCGCAGTTTATATGAAAAAAAAACATGTGCCGTGAGTACTTTCTTTTACTACCGTTGCAATATAATTGTAGTGGTGGTAATTTATACTTATATTATACACGAACAAACAAAAATCACATACAAATTCTTTGTGTCCATCTATCTACACAACCAGTCAATTTAAATATTAAGTTATAAATAGAAACGTCAAAAACCCGAATACATTTACTTATTGTCGATGATTATTATGCATTTATATTTTATTAAAACTCCGCCTTCACATAACCTTATCATATTTTTTATTTACGTATTTTAATGATGTTCCTTGTAAAACACTAGAGTTATTAAAAAAACTAGTTTTCACATCCGATGAACCGTTTTTTTTTTATGTTAATTAAGACTAAAATAATAAACATGCGCAGCTCACGTTACACCAATGTGGCTACACCGAAGCGCAGGCCGCGTGGATTTGACACGATTATGATATTCGTTGCCGCTAAAAAAAAACCGTCACGGCAGTTGTAATCAGTCAGTTCGCTGCGCGCGCATGCGTTCGATGTCATCTCGTTCGATTTTCAAATTCAAATCGCGACGGTTCGTTTACTGTTTTGTTTTTCGAATTCGTGAACGTTCAAACAAGTGTATCCACGTTGGAATAAACCAAAAAAAGAACGGCGTTTGTTTTGTTTATGGCGGTTAAAATAAATATTTGCCAGTTTTGTTTATGTGATCTTGTGTGGAGACAGAATGAGAAAGTACCGGATTTTTCTTAGAGTAATTATTGGCTGATCTACATAGTAGGTTAATATAAAATGATAAGGAACCGTTTTATCTATGAATATTTCAGAAATCGATATATTGAATACCTCCTTATTATCGTTCAAAAAAGAGATTTCCAATATCTTTAATAGTAAAGACATATAAAACCTAATAGTATGTTAGATTGTTGTGTTGTTAATGATTAATTGTAACATATAAGTACTGTAATTGCAATTACATATAGAATATACATACATACTATATGTATATCACCTTCAGCATACATTATTTTTATACATACTAAAACCATACTTAATTTATCACTTTATTTTAATATATACATACAAATGTCACACTCTCACAACTACCACAAACATCACTCACAAATTACACATAACACTTCAAAAAAAATCTACTGTATACGTATATAATATTAATAATCTATATATATTTTAAGAACACTGTTCAAATGCTAATCATTCAAATCATGTAACATGACCGAAATTGGTTTTATATATTAATAATAAGTTTAGTTTGTAATTATAAAATGTAATACTGTGAATTTTTCAATAAAGACTAAATAAATAAATATTTATTTATTTATCTTTATTTGGGAAATAAAACCGTTACATAAAAGAAATCATATTCAGGCGAGCGAGTATAAAATTAGTGTTTACCCTAAGAAATGCAAGAGAGATGTTTTTTGAACGCCACTAGGTTAACATAAAATATATGAATTTCTGGATATTTTAAATTTAAGGTTGATCACATTCTATAAATGGATTAATTTTGCCTATAATTGGTTCTAGAACTTGTGATGTCTAGCAAATCATTTGTTTTTGTCACACGTTAAGGTGCACTCAGACGCATTCGCTCAAGTAGGAACTATAGTTAACTGCACTTCAGCTAAGGATTCGACTTTATGAAATAGAGGAGAATCGGATCTAATTGCGAGATTTAAAGAATATTACTGTCATCGACTACCTACATAATTATTTTAATTCTTTTGCTAAACTTTTTAAATGAATTAAAGAGCGCCTCGCAGGAAACTTCACACCGAACGAACTTCTAGATTCAATCAGAGATAGCTCTTCTAAAGTTTTCTTATCAGCTGTGAAGCTGTTATCTCGGCGTAATGCGGCGTGGTTGATTTAAAACATCGCCCGGCAAATTGTTATTTGTACGCAAATTAAGGAAATACTTTAAGTGGATATGGTATTTGTCATTTACCCCCCCTCTTCAGAACTATTATACTTTGAAATCCACTTATAAGTGGATTCTAGTGGGTGGACTAAAGGGCGAACTATAGTCTAGATAACATAAAGCTAACAGCAAATGTTCGCGCGACCCAAGAAGACCGTTATAGCTTTTGATTATAATATATTAGTTATTAATTTATCTTTTGGGGGGGGGGGGGTGTTATTGTTGTCCACAGCTAGGTATTTAATCAGATTGACTTCAGAATTTTGTGTAAATAAGGCGTTTTTTGTCACTAAAATGAATGTGTAAAGGTGAACTTTTTTGGGGTTTCATATGGTTTTTGTCACACATTGAAAAACTGTATATCAAAAGTTGATTAGTTTGAAGTATAGAATGACCTAATAAAAAAATGTGCACGAACAAAAAGTTCACCCTGTATATTTATCAAAGACAAATAGGTAAATGTTCGCAGATTTTATTCTATCAAAATATTTATCATAGTGGTCCATACCGAGAATCACAACCAGTTTAATATTATGAAATCTCTAATAAAAATATTAAATTACAAACTTTTTTGTTACTTAATTAGGTACTAGTATGTATAAAGAAAATGTGGTAAATAAATTTATTAATATAAATAACAAACATCATATTCATTTCTATTGAAATAAAATTTGTACAATGTAGTATTTTCGTTAAGATTCGCGGTTGTAATAAATTCCTGCAGAGATCGTAGACTAAATTAAAATGTTCAATAAATATTTTATATCTTCTGCTTTATCATTTTCAGTAGTAGCCACAAAATAATCAAATAATAAATCATATATAAGTCAGTTTATGAAAATTATCTTGGTTGTTAAAATCTTTACGATGATAGAATTTTTGATTGGCAAAAAGCACACACCTACATTTCCTTACTTTTAAGATAATATCAGTACATTGGTTTGTGAAATAGGTACGAAAACGTATGTGTTATTTGTTTATGCATGTAGTCACATTTGTTTATTGTAAATTTTTTTATCACTACATAATTGAAGGAATAGAGACTGCATTCAATAATAAATAATTGCGCAATCGATACGAATTTTTTTTAAATTTGTCGTTTAAGGCTAATATTTTAACCGTCGATAAATCGTTTATCTAATAGACTTCATCTAGTTCTGGTCGTTTTCCCTTGGCCGCCTCTTTTCCTCGGTCCGGAAACGAATGAGACTTTTCAACGACAGCATCTGCATTTTGACCACTGCACCCTTATGTAGTCGGCGGAGATGGAGGAAGCTAAGAGTTCCCCTCTAAGAAGGAAAGTTTCGTTTGAGGCACCCGAATGCTACAAAAATGTAAATTTGACAGGTTTTCAAAGGCTCTAGGAGAAATATTTACGAGACATCTAGTTTATTTACATTAAAGATAATTTATCATTCTAAGGAATTACCTAAGCAAATTTCTTTAAATATTATATATAAAAGTTACCCGCTTCTGAAACCGCAAAAAAATAAATAAATATATTTTTATTATTAGAATAGAGAGGGAGTTACCTAAGCGATTTGTGATGCATGGTATAACAACTTAGAAATAAAATAGTAAAGTTTTTTAGTTTTTGTATTATTACAAAAGAGAGTCCCGTCATAGAGTTTACACCTTTCCGTTTATCGTTTAAGAATTCATTTTGCAGGCAACAATTTGTAGGTCAGAATCGATCAAAGGTGTTCTAAACCCCCATACCACCTACCCATACACAATTTCCTAGACGCGCATCGAGATGAATCGTAATCTCAAATTTGAGGCCGCCATTTCATTCCCTTCAGAGATGCTCGATCGTTTTGTATTCAGAGCAGAGTTCGCGAGGTAAATATACAATTCAAACAGCATTATTGGTTTATGAGATAAATTTTGGCATTAATTTCGCGCCTGCCTCTGATAATGTTGAAATAACCAAACCGGATGCCATTATAATTTTTCGAAAAAACAAACGGAAGTTTCGTATAACTGAGCAATGTTAATGCGTTAAAATAATCGAGCGAAAATCTGACATCGAGAAGACCATATATAGGGTGTTTTTTTTAGAGGCGTGGTTTTCAATCTGGTACTACTTTTTTCGTAGTTGGTGTTTTTGACAGCTGTCACTTGATTTATGCTCAGTTTGGTTTGCCATTTCATAATGAATAGACTTACTCCTGAACAACGTTTGCAAATATTGCAAATTTAGAAAAAATCACTCTAAAATAAAGTATAAATCGCGTCGTGGGCCTGTGGCGTGGCCTCCAAGATCGTGCGATTTAACACCGCTGGACTATTTTTTGTGGGGCTATGTGAAGTCGCTTGTCTACGCAGATAAGCCGGACACGATTAACGCCTTGGAAGAGAATATTCGGCGCGTTATTGCTGACATACGGCCCAACTTGCTGCAAAAAGTGGTTGAAAATTGGGCCTCTCGGCTGGAATTTGTTCGAGTCAGCCGCGGCGGCCACTTACCCGAAATCATTTTTAAAACATAATGGCAAACCCTTATCTTTATAATAAAACTAAATTCTTAGCCATAACATCAAATTATATGCGTTTTATCTCTTCTTGAAAACCACGCCTCTAAAATCATCACCCTATACAAACATACAAACGTTTCTCGTGTTTTTAAACTAATTATGAATATTAAAATATAACCGATTTATTTAGTCAATAATTAAAATAACTACTAACTGTATTTAAATGGTAAAAGGAAACACATTTTATATTTACAAGTATTTAGTCGTTATTTGCAATCAACTAAAAAAAAAGGCGCATTATTTTTTAACAATTTCCTTGTTTAGTTACTAAATACCAAGGTAAACTTCATACTACTTTAGTATACAAATATTTCATTTTTTCAATTGCCTCATAATGATCGTTATAAAATTTATATTAATGAAACCTATCTCTATTGAGTTCACATAGATTAAAATACTGTACTGTACTTATAATTACCTACCGATTGTTGTTTTCTGGTTTTTTGAACACGCAGGGAAATTTATCGATTTATTTAAATGGAAAATATACTTTTTTAAATAACAATTTTTGTAACTTGTAACATTAATCATTATTATTGTTCAACTGGTATAATTCGCAGACTTAAAACTAAACGAAATATAGGTATAGCTGTATACTAAAAAAAAATAATAATAAAAATACATTTTTTAAGTGCTTGAATGCGTATACAAAATTTCGTATCTTTTCTGTTGACCGTTGAGGAGTTCCTTCTCCTGGAACCAAATCTGGGTGTAGATCCAGGTCATGCTCACCTTAAAAATGCATTGTCACCGGAACTGAATTAACATTTCAAATTTTAACTCCGTGGGATAAGAGGAAGTGGTTCTACTTCAGATTGCAAGATTTGACCTAAATAAAAGCTTGTTGTTAAGGGCGCAGGTAGAAATGCGACTGTTATCGTGAAATCTATGTTTACCGCGATTCAAAATTGATAAGCATCAGCGTCCGTCTACGCAGAGGTGAATATCGCTTGTTTAGTTCAATCTTCGTTTTCTGCCCCCGTCTCGGATCTAAATTTCCCCTTAAGAGCCTTATCGTGAGGTGACCTTGAGGTTCGACCTTTGCAAATGGTGTCGGCCACGTGCACTTCGAGCGTACGTCGACAACATCAAAGAATAAACATTTGATGGTTTTTTATTTATATTAAAAATATAAGGCAATTTAAAAAATATTTTAAGTCGCGACGTTGCCGCCTATAAGGCAACCGTGTCAAATTATTGGTGCAACTTTGAATCGATTTCAATTTTTATCGTTGGCTTTCTATGCGTGTTAGGTTAGGTTATTTTCTTGTTTGGATTATGCTAATTTGCCCGGAGTGTGAATATGCTTTGAGCTCCGCGGCGAATGGTCGTTTGCTGTAGGCAATGATAATTGTTCCTGCATTGTGATATAAACTAAACTGCATTGCAATAAAAACTAAAACGACAGAGTATTGAATCAAGACTGATAACAAGATAATGGCTGTGGTAATAGTGATGATAGGATGTCACAAACTGGAGGTATTTTCCCTATAGCCGCTTGGACTGAGGTTGTTTTTAACCTTCGTTGAATGTACTCGATAAATGCTATAGTGAAACTTCAACATGTACCAGCACTAGCTTTATTTCGAGAAATAATGCTAATGTTTTTGTCTTTTGGCTTCATCTGCCATCTAGGTAGAAAGAAAGATAAACAATTTTAAAAACATAAGTATCTACAATCTTATTACCACCAGAAACGTTGTGTATCAGCTTCTATGTAAGTTTTGTGATGCGTTTTATGTTGATGAAACTACGACGCCATTAAACATTAGAATTATCACAGATTATCCTGTAACAAATTACTTTCCGCTTTACCCGGTCCAATTCACGCGAGAACTCACGGCAGGGATTTCGATGCTTGCTTTAATGTAAAAGTTTTGAAGTCTAAACCCGCGAAATTGATTTAAAGACATGGGAACTCTCTCACATTTGGGTTTTGGGCGCTTGCAAATCTGTAGATCTAAATAGACAAAATTAAACTAACTTAACAACATTTAACGCATGATGCTTGATATATTATTTTAAGAAATTAGTTTCATTTCATAATACTGATTGATTTATCTAGCAAAACTGCAATTATATAATAATAGTTGTAGTGGCTAAATATATTTATCTTTTAGTTGAAAATGCGATTTTCGAATTTATGAAGGTTGCATTTTAAACGTCCATCTTTCATATTTTTTCTGACAGTACTACAATACAGTAACTTTATGAACTAACGTTTCGTAATTCGGATCGGTACTACTTCGGAATGCAAAACAGGTTATTTTATTTTTACGCCTGCAGTTCTAAATATTGGTTACTGACAAAAAAAAAAAGAAATTCAGCATGGGCCAATGGAAAGATTTATAAAATGACGATGATTTGATATTTGATATAATATCGATATATTTAACAGTCATCCCTGGTTTTACTCTTGTAAAACAACGATCTTATAAAACATAGATATGACAACTGAGGGTGTAAAACGCACCACGCCCAAGTACGCCACTTTGCGTCGAGTACACTCCCGCGTCTCGCTTGCTCGCCTATGTCATCGTGATAAGGCTCTATCCAGCATGGCGGAGTGTTAGGCGCGCGGAACGGCGAGGGGAATCCACCGGTGTCGCGTTTCACAAGGACGATTTGTATGACATGTCGTATCTATATGTTTTAAAAGATCGTTGTTCTAGAGAAGGTAATGACGACTTTTTTTTTTAACGAGTTTCAATGGAATTTTAATTCATAACCAACGAAACTCACGACATGAACAGATTTTTTTATAAATAATTTAATATATATTTCATACAATTGCGCAATTTAATTGCCAAATGCCATAAAGCTGTAAATTTAAATTGAAATATCGTAGGTTTTTTTTTTAAATTTCACTAAATATAATTACATTATTACATTTGAAATTAATCTTTAGTTTATGGAATTTACTCTTTCTATAAGGTTTTATAGAAATAACAATTGTTCACTTTAATAAAGCTATAAATAGAAAATGAAATTTAAAAGGCTATTTAAAAGTTTCTTTAGTTCGACATACTTTTTATTCTAATGCATACGTTAAAAAAAAGTTAATAATTCAAAAGTCTGCTAAATCGTAATTCTACTTTCAGACCTAATCAACTTTCAGTAATTAAAACAGTCAACTTAGTATCGTGTTATATTTCAATATTTTTTCAATATTTCCTGTTAATATTATTTATGTTATAAATAATAAATCATTAGTATTTTATAATTATCTAAAAATATACGTAATTTTTGAAAAAAGTGTGCACTTGTTTTGTTTTTTATATTTTTCAAGTTATCTTAGATTTAAATAGCACAAGCAACAGGTATAATGAACCTACTTACAGCCTATTAAGCTCAATTTAAAAACAAAATGTTTTAGTATTTTTTCAATGAATGCAAGAGTCAACAAGAGTTTACACATCATCCGCGAACTCAATCAGTTGTTTTTTTTACCGATAGAATATAAATGTGCAATCATTTAAGGCGAAGGAAGATTTTTAAAATTCAATTCTATTTCTGAGAAATTTAATAAATGCTTAACTGCTAAGAGTTTTTTTAAGTTTAATTACTTTCTTATAAAAGATATTAGAACCTTAGGAACAATAGTAATTGAAAGAAAAACGAAGGTTCTGAAACATAGAAAATTCATGTTTTTTTTTATTTGCTCACCAATTTCAAACGCGATCTCAGGCAAGTTTTAGGTCAGAGCGAACGGCGCGCTATCTCCTCTTATCTCTCGACAATGGTATGTATGTATATATGCAGTGATAACAGCCTTTATCACACGGACGGAACTCCTATTTGGAACGTGTTGTAATGACTTTATAATTTCGACGGTTTCCACTCTAATCGAAACGATATATGAATTATTATTTGTTAAGCGATTTAGCGGGGTGGGTAAATTGGCAACCTTAAATAAATTACACAAAAATTTGACGTAGCACGCTCTTGTTTATTAGTAATAGCATTTAATGTAATTTATTGTCAAAATAAATATATCATAATTAATAAATAAATAAAACAAGAATGGACGTGATATCCTGTAGCTATAATTTAAGTCAATTGCTTCTATACATTGTTTAGAGATAGTAATTTATTTAACTAGAACCTGGCGTCATTAACAGCATCTACCTCCCAGACTGCGCACGCCTGTGGTACCAACTTACTATGTGTTACTTCATTTCCTATCTCCATTTGTGCCCGCGGCACTTTTAGCCTATTCGATGTGCGTTTTGGATGGCCATGGAGACGACAGTGATTTTTTTTTTAATAGTTATCATGTGGCACTGAACATTATTTTACACGTTTCCGCTTGCGCTAATAAATTAGTTAGTACTAATTTTAATCGGCCAGTAATATAAAATACTTTCCAACAGACCTGCTGTCATTTTGAAACTTTAAACGAGCAGCCTCCGATGTGATCTAAACGGCTATGGTTGTTTTTCAAGAGCATCAAACCACACACAAAAAAATCAACCCTTTCGCATTTTTACTTTTCGAGTTGAAAGGTGAATCAGACACTTACGGGGATAGTAGCTACTTATACTTGAGTGTTCATATGTTTAGAAGCTAAGGAGAAAGAAAACAGGACATTCTATAAGAAAATTTATAAAACATTGCAAAAAACGTTGACAAACCGTGATATTTCCAAAACATTGAAATAAGAATGTCTTTATTATTGACATTCACACCAAGGTCTGAGTGACTTCACTAGTGTAACATTTGAACACCTTTTTCACTACGGTTTGATTTCGTTCCATATTTTAAATCGAGAGATCGTGGTAGTCTAGTGGTTAAGGCGTTCGACTATTGGCCCAAAGGTCGCGAGTTCGATTCCGCACATGGTCATACCATTTTTAACGCTTCATTACTGCCATCTCCCCTGACATATTACAGGCATATTTGGCCTAGTTGAGTAGGGCCCACAATAATTGTATATGACCTAGGTCAAAGCAATTATTTTTTAATAAAAAAAGAGTTGCATTATTTTTTTTTCATAATCGTCTAAAATTGTTACATCTATAAACTTTTATTAAAACAAAAAATCGAATTATAACATTAATAATGAATTAATTATGTTTAGGTTTTATGCTTTTATATTTACATCAGTCTCCAATTGCGTTAAGGTAAATAGCTCCCATACCCGTGCTCAAGCTACCCATCCCGAGTGCCGTAGACCCGTCGTCGAACAGCTACTTATGTTATAAAGTAGCATGAGTGGCAACTTATTTTTATTTTTATATACCATTTTATATTTAGTTACAGCGACTCTTATATTAAGTTACAAATTATTAAAACTCAACAAATGGTTATTTGTAACTGTCATCTTTAATATGTCAAAAATATAGGAAATATGATTACGTAAATTTATACCTATAGATAAAGAGGCGGTAACAGTGTTTTATTTGTGCGTGAATGCTGTGTATAGCCTAATGGTGGCTAGCCTGGTATGTAACGTGTAAATGCGATTTTCTGACACAGGTTGACACATTCAGCATCCGCGAGTAGGTACTTCCCGCTTAATCTCTCGTTGACGTGTCTCTATTCGGAATTGGGCAATTGTCGACGATAATTCCTCTTAATATGAAAGGTCCTAATGTCAAGCGAGCATTAATTTGTCGTTAAAGGTTCCTCGGAGTCGAGATGTTTTTCATTTGTTTCGCTGTCCGCCATATTCGCTATGCTCCTCGCATGTCAGCAGGTTTAGTCTGGTAAACGATGAACGCCATCTCTTTTCCTCGTTGCAGGCGTCGCACGGTGGGCAAAATCAAGGTTTAATAGACTTTTATGCTTGAAATTCCTTCGGAAGACCTACTACCTGCCTAAAATGCATGAATGAAGCATTAAATCTTTTACTAATAGACCACCACTTCACCTCTTTTTCTTCGATTTCGTTCCCAAGTGCTTAAATGGTTTTCGAGGTAACTTTTTTTTGTCATAGTAGCAACTGATGATTTTTTTGATGTAGATTTATTTATTTATTGATTTTTGTTTTTACATATTTCTTAGATAATGAATAACATAACCATACCTAACTGGATATTGCCCGTACTAAGGTAGGCTAATTTTAATAGTTATTTAATAGATTGGTTACATGCAATTGCGCTGAGCTTTTTTGTAACAAAATAAAAACTACGAAAATTAACATTGATATAAAGTTATCGAAGCCCCGTTACACCGCCTGGGGGAATTAGGCCCTTCATTTACAAAAGGTACCAGCTTCTAGGAAACCATCTCCTCAAGCCAGAAGAGATTAGAATCATCGCACCCAAAAAGATACTTAACTTTATCTACAGTACGGGACTAGAGGGCGAACTAAAGTGAATTTAAAAGTACAATAGTTCTGAAAAGGATGTGGTACGCACGGGGGGTAAACCCCCCACATCCACTAACATACATAACATAATAACTGCATTTATAAATATTCAAAGTAGATAATTAAACTTTAATAGTAAGTACCCACATCGTCATTGGTGTCCTAAATATTGATGACAAAATCATAAAATACTAAAGAGTGTAACGGCTCCGTTCGGTAATCTTAGTTTTTGAATATTTGATACGCAATATGAGGTCTTTCAGAATCTTAGTACCAATATAATTATATTTACATATTTACGATTTTATACCACATCTTTTAAAACTAGTGGTTGAGTTCATCGTTTAGGCCCTGCTTATTGATCGTTAACAAAAAGTATTATTTAAAAAATACTAATTTTTGACTATTTAAAAAAAAAACGCCCCCGTGGCCCGGTTTTAAGGTGTGTCAAATAATTCAAGGAATAAGCAACTACAAGGTAATTAGGGCCAAATGTGCAATAGCGGAGATATCATTATTTTTCATACCAACTCCAATACAAATTTTTGAAGAAAAAAAAAACTGTGTGTGCATTGCTATTACATAATCTTGGTATATTTAGACACGTAGTAGGTCTTGTGAAATATTTTCATTAATAAAAGTTGTCACTAAACAGTATAAAATTATGTCTATGATCATTGATTTCGGTACACCGTGCGTCGGCAGCGAATGAAAGTGACGACACATTCGAGTCGATTGTCGATTGACACTACGTTACCGTGGATGTGGGAAAGTTGATTTGTGGGGATAGTTCATCTGAAGGGGCAGTCAACGGTCTGCTTAGGTAGGTTAAAATTGCTCCTAGGTATCGACACACATCGAGACAGGTAGTAGGTTTTTGACACACTCTGGTAGGTTCATTTTTAATGTTAGTCAAAAAATAAAAATACATTCCAATAAAGTTTTGTATTCTTCTGTGAGTTTATTTATTTGTTATTCGAGGCAGCCATATTATCTTTACGCCTGTATATCCGTAACTATTTTTCTAGTGTTATTTAAACTCATAAATATTAAATATGTCCTTAAAAGTATTTTTATAATTTAAAAAAAAACGTACTTGTGAGCTAACAGTGAGGTTAAAGATATCTCCTTGAGTTTCGGACTGCCTCAGGCTTAAGCTAAGCTAAGTTAGAAGAGCTGCCGACAATCAAGCTGTATGGTCAACAATTTAAAAGTAGTTTTTTTTAATTTAAAACTACGTTTTTGTTTTCGGTTGTATATACTCGCTACTAACTTGTCGGTTAAATATTTTAACTCTTAGCTGTTCGGTTTGAGCGGTCGGTTATCATAGTATATGGTTATTTATATATACTTGGTTTCGCGAGAATAAAAGGGTGGATATTTTGTAATATGGCCGTAAAATAAATCTGAAAAGTTCAGGCATTTTAATATTATTGATGTATATATTTATATACAGCGAATGTCTGCGAAGAAATATTAATAATTTAATATGTCTAAATAATCCGTATATGTCTAAAATTAATCTCTTATGAATAAAGTATATCTATTTTATTATTCGACGCTTATAATGAACCATTGAAATGAATATTTAATATTATATAATATTTAATATTATATTGAATATTTATTTAGTAGTTGACTTAAATATTTCCTTTTTCAAATATGTGTTGATGAGTTACAAAATTCAAAAAAATATGTGATTCCTACGAGTCCTATCCTAAAAGTTAAATAAAAAAGGGAAATGTTAAAATCATTGAAATATACTCGTATATCAACCGGCATCAAAAACAAATGTCGCAAAGATCGAAAACAAAACATTCGTCTCGAAGATTTTTGCACTACCTACAGTTAAGACAGTGAACGAGGATAATATTATTTATGCCTGTGCAATGAAAACGATTTGAAAAATGACTGAAACGAAATTGTGATCGATCGATCTAAATGCTGAAGATGGCTTCGCTGTACGGGTCGTGCTCGTGCGCGCTCAGCCCAGCGCGGTTCGTCGCCGCGACGGCGCTGCTGCGCACGCTGTCGGCCGCCGCGCCCGCGCAGGCGCCCGACGCCGACGCCGACGCCGACGCCGACGCCGGGGCGGGCGGGCGCAGGCAAGATGGCGGCGCGTTCGCACACAATGGCGGCAGCGGCGTTGCCAGCCGATTCAAGCGTGCCGTCGAGCGGATACTCGCGCCAAATGGTAAGTTTATCCATAATTCGATCATATTTTCATAGCTTAGCCGTCTAATTAGATAAACACCACTACCTACTTCTTATAAAAGGTTGCTTTTCTCGTTATTCTTCTCATCCAAATCCACTAAATGATGTTTTCATTGATGGGTGGCTTGGTCCTTCGGAAAGGCTTTATATTGAAAAAAAATTAGCAAAATATCGTGACTTCGATTTTTGAATGAATCTAAATATTCGAAGTGGTTAAATTATATTAGTAACAGAAGACGTTATAATTTAATATACCAGCCAGTATACCATACTAACGTAACACTGGTCTGTGACAGCGATTAAACCAGCTGTGATTTATCTGTCACAAAATCTACTTGGGATTGATTTTCCTTCTCATTGCACTACTCGGATTTTGTTCATTATTGTTATCGTGCATACAAATTATGCTTATTAGGAAGATAATAATTAAGGAATATATTTTTTTATTTGTAGAATTAACAAATATAAAGTATGCTACGTGAAAGCAGTTCGATTTAAGCAGACATGACAGTCGTTTTTTGCTTGGCAATGGTGTCTACTATTCGTGCTGTTTCATTTAACTGCCGTTTAACTTAGCTAAGCTTGATGAGACGCGAGATGTTTTCAAACAAAACAGCGCGTTGGAAAATGATTAATCGACCTTTCGTAAAGGAATAATTTTGAAAAACAGAAAATATTCGTTCAGACAAAAAAAAAGAAAAAAAAGAATATTTTTTATTTTTCAAACACAATATATTTTATATAAATCACAACCCATAGGATCTTAGCAGTAGGTATACTTTTTTCGAGTCGCTTGTATTTTTAACAATAAGTTTTTCAAACGTTTATACATAAATTAAATTTTCGAAATCATATCAAATTACAAATCCATAATAATATTTGCGAACAAAGAAAAATAAAGGTAAAATATATAAAGAGAAGAATGGTTCACTTAGATTGAGCTTTAAAAGAAATCTTTTAACCTCCCCTGAGCTTGATTTTTTGATTTCAAGTTCCTTTGGTATTTGATTGATAATTGCGGTATTTTAACATCTAATTACGTTGCACCTAAATAGTAAATATTAAAATAATTCCCCACAATCTAAACTTAGAGATACAATCATTTGTAACGCGCGTGAGATGTGCCGAACAACAGATTTTAAACGAGATTTTGCGAAAGCATTACAGATTTTGTATTTTTGATAAACGAAAATATCGGAGTTACTCTTCTGTGGGCGCGTGAAAATCGTCGCGTCTTGATGGGCGGACGCGAGGGCGGCATTCGGCAAACAACAACTGTCATTTGCTGAAGAAATTCTGTCCGTTTATTTTTTTTTTATTAATTCCTCCTGACGCGGTTTCCGCTTCAGCGGCCATTTAAATTATGCAAACTCCACTGACGATTTCTTTCGGGCCGAGCGGCCGAAAGTAATTAAAAGTTCCGACGCCAGGAAATTTTTAAGAGCCTCTTCGTTTTGAAAGCATTCACGGTTAGGCGGGGAGTAATAACTCCACGCACTCAAAATAAAAAAAAACCACCCGTTCGCGTGGTATATTTTGCATTTTTTTTTCAATTTACATTCTCTCGTATATTATGTTAGGGATCGCCGCGCTAAAAGAGACAAATTGCTCTTCGGTGAAGACGGTAGCTTTTTAAAATGTGCGCTGAAAATAAACTTTTAATATGAACCTGTATAAGAAGATTCGCGATATTCTCGAGAAAATTCACGCGATAGAGATTGATTCCCTACAGAACTCTTAAAAATCCCTTGCCCTTTAGAAAAAATGGATTTATTGCATTTTGACGTTGCCGCTCTCGTTTCTGCACATTCCGGATATCACTACAAAAGTTTTCCCTGCATAATTATTGAACATAATATCAACAAAAGTTAAACTATGCGGCAAAGTTCAACACGAAAATTTTTGTGTGTACAATGACACTCTTGAAAAACAACCATAGCCGTTTATATCACAACCGAGGCTGAGCTGATAATATAAATATATAACATTGAGGTCAAAAAAATTTAGTAGGTAATACATAAAACATTGACAGTTCGATAGGGAGTTTAATAATAGTGTGGGAGTTTGAAATAGAATTTCAAAAATATAACAGCACGGCTGTTGGAAACTTGAGGACGTATTATGTATTTATTACTGGCCAGTTAAAGTTAATACAAACTCATCTATGTTTGCAAATATAAACATGCATCAGTGCCAAATTATAATAATTATTATTAAATTAAAATATTACAAAAAAATAAATAAAATAAAATGATTATTAAATTTATGACGAAATGAAACAATATCATGATACCATTGTACACACTGACTAAAAGTGACGCGGGCACAAATGGAGATAGGACATGAAGCAACCCATAGGAATTTGGTACCACGGGCGCGTGTAGTCTGTGGGGAAGATGTCGAAGGGTTTAGCCGTAAGACGTCGGGTTCTGAGTAAATAATTGACTACTACCAAATAAGCTAGTATTGAATAAACTTAGCAGCAGTTTATATTATACGTAATACGAGTATTAGGCAAAGTTTTTTTTATCCGCTTTGTGCCTGATCGACTATTGTATCGGGATCGTTTATATTACAACTACAAAGGACTTTTTCTTCTCGACGCTTCTATAAAAATGGTACTTCAGAAATAATCCCTCACAATGAATATGACATCGATCGATCGCTTTAGTCGTGGCGACGCAAATCGTCCGATAGATGGCTACACTATTTTAATTTATAAATATAATATACGTATTTTGAGGTTACCTCAGTCGATTAGACTAAGGTGTAAATCAGGGTCTATATGTTTGTTTGTATGCATTTTTTTTATAAATAAGTTGTGAGGACACTACATTATGGTAATTTATAAAATTATCATTTAACTATCTAAATTCCTTAAAACTAATGGATATAATTCTCTTTAACACGTAATTAACTCCTGAATATCACTATACTTTTTGAGCATATTTTTTTTTATTATTTTGAAGGCAAATTGCTTCTAGTCTACTTCCCTTATATATGTTTGCTAATTATGTTTAAAATGTTTCATATATAAATCTAGAAATAGATTCTTATTTTATGCTGCTCAGATAATAATAAAATTAACAAATATCCCCTAAATAATAAATTTAAACTGTTAACAATCGTAGATATTGGTTATTAGTATCAAAAATGTAATTATAATTTTTCGTTATTATTTAGTTTATTTGCACATTTTTTTTCTAAGTTAAAATTTATCCAATTTAAGGCAATCGTAATAAGTAGTTCAAGTGCAAGGTATACTGTCTTTTTAGAGGGTTTATCTGAAACCGGCGGCGCATAGAATAAAACCTAAAATAAAGATATTATGTTTAAACTTTGTTATTATTCGCTGGTGATTTGTTTGTCTCCCGCACCACGCCGTTTGATTTGTTTGGTGATTTGTTTGTCTCCCGTTCTCTTTTTATTTGAATATTGATATGGTTTTTCTTTTTACTTTAGTGTGTAAGATTAATGTTAATATTAAATATTTCAATATTTTGTTAAGAGTACCGTTTAAAATAAATAAATAAATAAATATGCACTGTAATCGGACTAAACTAACATTTCAAACTCCGTAGGATAAGAGGGATTGGTTTTAATTCAGCTTGCAAGTTTTAACCTAATAAAAGCTTGTAAAAAGGTTGTTGCCATCGTACTGACGGGGGTATTCGGGGTATTCCTATACAAAGGCCGCGTAATGAAGGGTGATAAGAAAATTTATTATGAATTTAGCGGTCTTTATGGGTCGTCTTTTATGGCATTTAGAAAGTTATCATCGGCCATTTCGCCCGGTGAAAAGGAGCCGAGGATAAGCACGCTGTAATAACAATTAAAGGAAGCCTAGAGGAGAACCTTACTCTGAGATTATATGGCTATTTATATAGTAGCTACTACGCATTTACGACTATTTTAGAAACTGGAACAGGCCACCAATCATTTGCCTTGCTCGCTCGGTCCACGGGGTTACAGAACGGATGTTACCGAGGTAATGTTCGTTAGTGCCGTACTAAACCTTTTTAGGTAAATTTCATTACGAAAGCTACCTATTGCAATGGGTACCATGTCATAACTTCCGGAAAATGTCGACATATCTTCGCGTTTCACATCCCCTAGAACCCAAAACCACCCTAGTTAAAAACTTTATATATCTATATCATTTTCACGTGGACACGATAACTGCCGTTAATATACACCAATCACTTTCACAATTAAAATTTAAAATTTAAAGTGAAATTTTGCTAAACTTTCTTAGTAATTTAAATTGTATATTATTTCTTATATAAGAGCCTAAAACTTATCAAAGTATTTTTTTAATAGCTTTAACCATTAGTCCTAGGGGTGGGGAAAAAATGTTTTTCAAAATTCAAAAAAATGTTAATTGTAGACCCTATAATTTTCCTACATTTTTTGATATGAGCAGCATAAAGAGGGATTCTCTCGCTGCGCAAGGGGTACGGCGGGTTGAGGTGCGCGAGCTACCGCGCGGGAAGTAGATCGCGCAATTTTTTATACAAGTTCGTACAATTGGAGTTCGCGTATCCCCTACTTTGATCCGATGAAATCTGCCTTACATCCAAAAACTTCAAATTTCTGACATTCGTTAATGTTTATTTATTATTAGTTTTTAGCGAACGAGCCGTATTGAACCGTCGACTATCCTTCCAGTACTAGTTACATACTCAACGTTTTCCTTTCATTGTCCTCCTTGGCTAACAATAGGTTATATTGTCAAAAAAAACCCCCCTAGCAATACAGAGCGACAATGAGCGGCCACCGTATCGGCCAAATGACCGCATACTTTATCGGACCTTTTTATTTTCTCACAATCGAAAATCTATCTTCGATCGTGCTAACTTGAACTATATTTTATTTTAATTACAACTTAATCATGTTGCATCCGTCTGTTTTATTGTTTGTAACCGATGCGAAATTGGTAAAAATAATAATTTAAAAAAAAAGCACACACATATTTGGTCGGATAAACAAGCCATTATTGAAATTAGACAAACTCGATTAAATAAAAAAAAAAATCACCAGTGTGATATCAATAATACCCAGACGTTAGTTTTACTAATCTAGGAGCCATGTTTATTGTTTATGCAACATATATTTTATTTATTTATTTTGACAACCACATAACCATTTTATTTTATTTTGATTTTGATATACCACAGCTACGTGTACATAGTGAAAAAAAGTTTTGTATCGGTGAGTGTTTGGTATCACTGCCTTCTTAACTATACTACGTTTAGCTAGGCGACGTTTAGCTTTTAATTTAATACATTTGAATGGCACACTGCGCTGGCAGTTCTGTGCTAATAGCATTTGTGCATCTTCGCAAACATTTGTGCACATGTCTGGGACTGGCTATAGATGGAAATTATCATCCAAACCAAACTTTTATAAGTTCTGCCATACGAAAAAGCTAGTTTGTATTGAAAGTGACCTGTAAGGGTCTTAAGAGATTATTTGCTATTATTTCACAGGCATTGCTATGGAGAAATGCGTATATTATGCGTATAAAACGAAACACGAAAGCAAACAGTGTATTTGAAGTGTAGCGTAAACTTAAATAACCACCTTGACTTACCTAGAGATACGGTTTTTTATTTGATCTCCAAATTACCTTGTACTTTCCGATTTAAAGAATTACCGGTATTTTCATTCAAATTTGTGACCGCGGGAAACATTTACCGAATTTATTCGGTTTAGGTCAGAAACACTTCGCGTAAATTGTGTTTTAACCTACGGATGAATTTAATATTTATTTATTCTAGAAACAAAATACATACATATAAAGAGCATTGGTGACACACACTTGTAGAAAATATAATTATGCATTTTGTTAAAAATAACTAAATACTTAAACGACACTCAACGTATCGTGATTTCGACTCGAGTAATGCAAGAGACAGAGGAAAGGCATCCTTCGGAAAGGCGTATCCCTTCCTCCTTGCGAACAGAACGCCGAGCTTCGATTTATGGCTCTCACAATGTGGAATAGAAGAGTAGTTTTTTGCATAAGTGTACCTCGAATAGAAGAGTTGCGCTTATTTGGTACTACCTAAGTGAAACCCAGTATCTTCTATCGATACTTCGCTTAAAGTAAGTCTCGTCTAATCCTGATAGCGGGACTATTACTAATCCGAAACCAACTAAAGACTTTTAACTACAGTATAAATATAACTTGATAAATAGTAACAGTATAAATATAAATAAAACAGTTCGTATATCATATACAGGCGGTAGACATAATATAAGCGAAAACAATAAAAAATATTATAAACTATAACAATTAGTGTTTAAAGTGAGAATAAGGGAGAGAAAATGGGAACTTCATAGGGAGTTAATTAACCAACGTAAATATCCACTGTCGAACGTAATATAATATATATCCTGGAGGAGTACTTTTTAAGGTAAATCGAAGAAAGTACTGAAAACTGACCTCGGTAATCTTCTGTTCCTATAATATTCGCTGGCCTCTTGATTTGCTACTTTTTTTTCAAAATATATTTAATATATAAATATATTTCTATACAATATATGTTTAAGTATATGTGATATATTTAATGATAGGCCGTGAGAGGGAGAGTTAAGGATAGTAAAGACTCGAGGAATATGTTGAGGCGAAGTAGAATTAAAAAGAGTGGTAAGAAAAAAAAAACAAAAAAAAAGAACCAATAGATGAATACAGTTACCATTTAATTCAATATTTATCGTTGCAATCACACCTTAGTATATTTTTTGGAAATATTTAAAAATAATATTCCTTCCTCTCTTTTGTTCCAGGTAAGTGGCATCTTTAAGATCATAGAAATCTGTATCCAGAGTCTCAACAGGTAAGAGGTTTCATATTTTTTTATTTTTATTATGAAGATTAATAAGGTACCTACTTTTATTTAAAAAAAAAAAATAAAATAACGGGAGTTCACCGCAATTATGTGTGAGCCCTGAGTCAATTTGAGGAGGTTAAAAAATATCTAGATGAATCTGAGAAATATCTCTAGGTCATATTTTTCATAATATGATACAACGTGCATGTTTACGTCAAATGAAATACATAATACATAATATTTTCATAACAAAGATGCAGTATTATAAATATTTTCTCCGTCGGAAGCTTGGCGCTGCTGCGGATGGACGTTTTAATTTATACGCAGTTGGCAACACTATAATCTCAGCTTGACATGCAGACGCCGTACCGTAAACGAGTGCTTTATTTTAAAATTATACTCAATCGCCGGAGTTGGGCTGCCAGCCTAACCTAAAGTTTATGAAAAATCATATTTTCTATAGGTTAACGCAACGGCCTATGCCCATCTTATCGGTTAGCCTTAGTACGGAGATGCACGTATGATATAGGTTTACAGGGTGTCCCATGACCATTCCTGAAGACTTAAGGGTGGTGTTTATGTTTCTTATTACGTGTAAAAAATTGTGTTAAAAAAATGCGAAAATAATTCACGGTTAAATGTATTAATTTTATCAAAGCGCTCATGTAAATTGCAATTTTGCTCGCAGGCGCTCGGCAAGGTCGATTGCAGCGCGGCGCGGTCTCGCTAGCGACCAAACTTATGATAAGAGCGATTTTACTCGGAACCCTTGATGAATTTTAATATGACGTCAAAACAAATCATGTTTAAAACCGCAGGGCCAATAGGCAAGATTTTTTATCGGGAATGATCTTGGAACACGGTGTATAAAAAATCATGCCCAAATTTAAATTTATTTTTTAAACAGGTAGATCTATTTTTTTCAATTTGGTCAGCAAGCTAATTCTTACGCGTTATCGAACTGACCTTGGCCGAGTTATCAGCGCTGTTTGCTCACCAACAAAGATCTTGTAACATGATTCGTTTATGATTATCGACTAAAATTTACATTTTTTCCCTCGAAAACCACTATGAATTTTGATATAGTTTTTTTTTTTAACAAAAAGCATTAAAAATCACAGGACCAATGTGCTGTTTTATTTTTATCTTGAATGGTCTAAGGACACGGTGTATGTATGTAGACATCGACTCTAAGATGTCAGTATTGGCAATCTTAGCAATCTGTTTTTCAAATTTTCACTTCCAAGCGAATCTTTTATATCAAGATTTATATATAATAACCTTTATTAAAATTTAAGCATTTGTCGTATAGTCTTACTTCTGCCTATAACGGCCAATGACTGAAACATGTGGATTGACTAGGTATGGAACAATGTACGAGTAATTTGGTGATGACATCTCTCTTCCTTACTTATTCATACGCACTTGAATACTTTATGTTCATGGTCACTTTATCCATCTGTTCATCTAACTCGATCATTTTCGTCATCCCATACCGTAAGCGTTGCTCATATGAAACAAAAAGTGTTGGGAAATTAAAGGCAAACAATTCACATTTTGAACGGATTTGATCATGTGCCCATTGCGGAAGATATGGTTGTTTAAATTAAAATAAAAAAGCATTTTTTCTCACCCCTAGGACCAATAGTTGGTGCTATCAAAAAAGTTAACTTAGGTAGGTTTTAGGCCCTTAACTAAGAAATAATCTTATATACTAAGAACCCCCATTCTTGCCCCACTGGTTTGATTTTGCCCACTAACGAACTTGACTGAGATTTTGTGCCGTTAAATATTATGTACCAATTTGTAAGTGATTGGTATAAAATTACGGCAGTTATCGTGTCCACAAAAAAGTGATATAGATAGATATATAAACTCGTATAAAAACTTTTTTAACTGAGGTTTTTGATTCTAGGGGATGTGAAACGCGAAGATATGTCGAAATTTTCCAGAAATCATGGCATGGTACCCATTGCAATAGGTATCCTTCCTAATGAAATCTACCTAAAACTAGAGACAGATCATTAATTTAGACAATATCTGGCAATGCCAATATTAATTCGACAGGGCGGCCGCGCCAGTGACAGTTTTATCACCTACGCAACGAATTCCACGACTTCTCGCAATGCCTTCATTATAATACCGCCTGTAGTCACAAATGTTAGGTCACAAATAAATAAAATTGCAAAATCGAGATGGCTCGTAGATTTGGAAGTAGGTTTTAATTTTTTTTTCATTATAAATCAAATTAATATTGAAATATCAAAAAAAAAAAATTGAACGAAATGTTACGTTTTCTACTTTATATTAGACGCAACTCAATAAAACTAAGAACCACCACCTCTGAAAAATTCCCTATCATACTATAAACTAGTGTTTTTAATTGTATTGTGAGTAACTTCTGCGAACTATTTTTAATTATGTTTCTCCTTAGGTATATTTTAGGAACTAGGCAGAAGTCGGGAAAACATTTTAGGTATTTGGTGCCGTACACCTCATGATATTGTTTCATTCCCCTTTGATAATATGGTTCAATATTTGCACATATTTCATAATGTGTTAATAAATTAATAATGGTTTTCCAGATGCGGCTATGCTTGGCTATCAAACAATCCCGCTGTCACAATTATTTATTACTCGTACCGTATGCCGGAAATTCCATTATTTCATTTTGTACCGAAGGCATTTTCCAAACGCCCCATTTATTTGTTTTCAACAATATGCATGCTCCCATGGGTTAGCTGTGCCCGTATCCCTTTATAGTAGTTTGAGGATATCTGTATTGCAACGTTATCCCGGAGTCATCCGAACCCACAAATTACGACATAAGTCTTGCGTTCAGAGAAAGATACCGTTTACATGAAATTATTCCCCGATTACGAGAACAAACAAATCTTAACCATATGAGACAAAAATCCCTTATTTCTCCCTCAAGCACGAGCTTATAATTATAATCATCTGTAATTATCAAGCTAGTAGTTATAACTATTATACTGAATTTCGTTTAATATTTTTAGCTCCTAAATGAAGTAATTACGACTACAAACCCGCCTTCTTATTTGTAAGGAGTGGGGAGTATGCGGGGGATGGGGGTTACTCCTTCGCCCCTTACCGATAGGGTGGTTAACTTCAACTCGAACGGGTTAATTATTCCCCTTCTCGGAAAATGTGCCCCACCCTGACGAGCAGCACTCTTCTTAGCAACGACTTAACATTGCCCTGACCTATATACGAAGAGTGTATGCAAAACTCGTTTAGGTCGCATTTTGTAAGGATTTTATAAATTAAATAATTGCTATGCTGCTCAATAACTGATATGTTAGTAAACCATCATATACCTCAACCATAATGTGTATATTTCTTTCATTTTTCACCGCCAATGTAAGTTTATATGTAATATAATACATTTGCCTTCACGCGCTACGTCGCCGAGTGATCTATGGGCGGGTTTATCGCGACCACGTTGGGCGCCAAATTGGCTCCCAACGAATTGCGTCTCCTGCGATTCCATGACCGATTCGAGGGAGTGAATTCATTCTTCCCTTAATTTTGGCTGGGTAAACGGGCCAGCATCCAATTACCAGAAGTAAATCAAGGTGATTCGTTTCTAAAGCTTCTCAATTTCGAGGAGAGCGCGAGAGGTTACCTTACAATACAAAGGACATTAAAAAAGTAAATAATTTAGGAAACTCGCAGCGGATGTGAGTTAGGCGGCGGTCGCGAACACATTAGCTCTATTTTAACAGCGTTTGCGCGTGACTATTATAGAGTGAAAACCTTATATTGTGTATAAATAAATTCGTAGAAAAAAAAGTAGCTCGAGTTAATAGCTCTTTTTATTAACCCACGACGCAAACAGATGGGTGTCATAAGTTTAACGTGTCTATCTGTGCTCCGAATTGCATGAACCGATTTTAATTATTGTTTTTTTTTTTTTAAGGTAACCTGAAACGAGAGTGTTCTTAGCTATGATTTAAGAAAATATGGTCAGTCAAATTATACATTGTTAAATAATGCATTTTTTTGACAGTATGTTAATTATAAGGATTTGGCATACTTACATATGTCATGTGGAAAATCGCCTCGATTAACAATATTTCATACAATTCAGTGCAGTTTTTTTTAGTGGATCATTTCAGTGGGGTTAGGTGTAGACTAATATTGGTTTACAACCAAAATGCTTTTCCGTTATCGACAATAATATTTGTACTAGAGAGATGAGTAGTGTCCCATGTAATATTTATTTAAAAAGTCCTTCTATATCTTATAGATATTCATAAAATTCTTGGCAGAATTAAGGGTACGGATTCTGGTTACAAACGCTAAAGGTTCATGCAAAGTCACTCGAATAAATTGGTCCATTATTTCGGAGTAGAGCGGACACATTGTAGGTAGTTAGTTCACTAGGATTAAGGGGACTAAATGCGTGAGCAAAGGACACCATTTGATCGAGTTTAACCTACAAATTGTTGCCTGCAAAAAAAAGCCTTGCACGATGAACGGAACGGTCTAAACTCTATAACGGGCATAATGGCGTTTATAGCACAAATCGCGGCCTACCATTTCGTATGATTTTGATCGCATTTAGTTGTTTTATAATAAAATAGGGGATATATATTTTAAACACATTTTTTAAAAAATAATAACGCAAAAACATTTTCTGATTTTTTTTTTCCGCATAAATTCATGTTTAAAAATCTCTAATTTAAAGCAAATTTTGTTATTTTATTTCTAAGTTGGTATATCATATATCAGAAATCGCTTAGGTAAATCCCTCCTCCACTTTATTACCACCATAAAACTATATTTATTGTATATGGGATGTTTCTGGTTTCAAAAGCGGGTGACTTCAAAAATTGGTATTTCATAAACAATTTTTTCGTTTTTTTTCAAATATTTTTTTCATTATTTTAAAGAAATTTCCCTAGAATAATAAATTATCTTTAATGTAAATAAACTAAATTACTTATATTTCTCCTAAAGCCTTTGAGAACCTGTAAAATTCGCAGTTTCGCATTCAGTTATGTGGCGCAATAAGCGCTGCGCAGAACTAAACCGAAACTTAGCATCTTTTTTTAACGTTACTGTATTGCCCGTTGTCTTTTTGCTGCAGAAATTTCGTTTTATTATAATATATAGATAGATAACGTATCCTGTTACATTATATAGATCAGCGTATTGGCTCTGCGTTTGACAAGGTTTATCACATTACACATACATATAAAGTGTTTCAGAATTCGCGTCACCAATATAACTTCTATTAAAACAGAGTCAAAAGTGTCCAAAGTGCGCGTAACGCTTTATTACCCTTACTCAGTTGGAATAGGCGTTAGTTAAATTCAAATATTTGGCTAGTATCCGAGAGACACGGGTTGATAGATTAGTTGTGCGATCCATCAGAAACGATGTGCGGTGACGTCGTCTGTCACCTCGTCGTCTCCCGGAGGAAGATATCGATGTTGTAGATGAAGAGCTGTCGCCTTTTCCACGCCAGATTTTCACGGGAATCGACCCAGTTAACTTCTTCCTGTGACATTGAAAGTGACATTTGGTGGGCATTAGGACAGCGCTAGCTGGAATTTAAACGCTGGCCATTGAATTAGGTAGACGCGGCGTAAGTCAAATCTACGTACTCCGTAGTGTATCCATTTTCAGACATCGACGCATTCGCTGCCTGACTTCCGTCGTAGGGGCGGAGGTTAGTTTTCGACTGACGGCAATGTCATGATGTCATATCCGCTGTAGCTCGCTTACGGCGCTTCTATGCCATTAACTATTTCTATGGATTTACGTATATCATAACATTTTAAAATTCGTACTTGTGGTTCGAAGTTATTTCATTTCACTGATCGATTCTTAATCTTGGCAACTAAAATTCAAGATATTTTTGAAGTGGAACTTATTTTTTCACGGTATAGAGAGGCTTAGATTCATGCGACTAACGAGACGCTGCAACCCCAGCTCCTCGTCGCCGTGGAGCTAGAGTGGAGCGCTGGGAAGTCATCGCTGCAAGCAGCTTGGGCGTAAAAACCGTACCGTACCGCAGTATGGTCAGGATATTGCCCCTGAAAGGTAGCTATACGACCTTATTGCTTCGCTTACTTCAGAAAATCCAAACTATCAAACTTTGCAACTGCGCGGACCGGATCAATAAGCTACCTTCGTTCAGCCACTGAATATTCTAAACGAAACGATTTCCTGAATAATTTGAGCCATCATTTTTCATTCTCGTCCCGGAAATTAAGTCATAACGGCTCTTTTATTTCTCGAAGGCCACCGAAAGAAGCTGAACACCTGGAGAGGTGCTAGGGTAGGGGGGGGGGGGGGCGGGTATTGAATTTGCACAGCCTGCGAAAAACCCTTGCGGGTCACAGATTTGTTTTACGTTCACTTCATTATGCATAATGAAGAGACTTTATAATATCTTCGCAGTGCGAATGGACCTGGGAGCAAAGCAGAGTATGTATATACATATCCATTATTTTTCTTTTCATCAATTTCATACATAAGTCACTCATAAAATCATCTCATTTCACCATAATCCTTCAGCTTAAACACACATCCATTGTTTTTTATATTTTTTTGTTAAAATATCCTTTTCTTATTTCATCTAATTTGATTGTTACATAATATTTGACAATATTTTACACTAAAGAGGACAGGTGAGAGTTAAAAATGCATTTTTATAAAACTCAGCGCTGGGTTTAAACCGACATCCTGCGCTCTCAAATACAGGACCTCTTTAGTACCTCTATAAATATTTTGCTATTCTACGCATTTTTTAATATTGTCAAGGAATTTGTCAT
This sequence comes from Neomicropteryx cornuta, assembly GCA_020383195.1. Taxonomy (NCBI): domain Eukaryota; kingdom Metazoa; phylum Arthropoda; class Insecta; order Lepidoptera; family Micropterigidae; genus Neomicropteryx; species Neomicropteryx cornuta. Next base: position 3,640,328 of record JAHKQU010000030.1, read on the forward strand.
TTATCTTTTAGGCGATTTGCCGCTATTGAAAAATAAACATCAAATATAGGTCAAATACCTATACAACTATATATATATATATATATTAATATATATATATATAGTTGTATATGTATATCCTTCATATTTTTTCTGACGACGCCGAATGGCGAAAGCTTAAATAAATCATAATCATCAAATCTATATATTAATATATTAATATATAAAGTGAGAACAAAAAAAGAATGATTGTAACGACCTCGTCTTCTTCATTACGAGTATATCTCCCATGGAGCTATGAGCAAGTGTTTGCACGCCGTTGCTCGAGCTCGTACGAAACCTCACGATGTCTCCACTTTTCCTTGAGGAGCCTACACATACCTGAATGCTACAAAAATGCGCATTTTACAGGTTTTTAAAGACGTCGCGAGAGATATCCACACGAGATATGAGTAATCTAGTTTATTTAAATTAAAAATAATTTATTATTCTTGGGAAATACCTAAGGAGATTTCTTTAAACAAAATGCAAAAAATATAAAAGAAAACCACCATATTTTTGAAATAGCATTTTTTGAAGTCACCCGCTTCTGAAACCAGAAACATCCCATCTAAAATAAATATAATTTTATTATGAGAATAAAGATTAAAAATCAACTAAATGCTATCAATATTTCATACAAAATGGTAAGTCGCGGTTTGTGTTATAAGCGCCGTTATTCCTGTCCGTTCACCTTTCCGTTCATCGTGTAAAGATTTTTTTTCCCATGTCAACACTTTGTAGGTCAGAATCGTTTAAATGGTGTCCTTCGTTCACGTTTCTCGTCCTCTTAAGTAGCCCAAATGACTTCACTGCGGAATGAAAGGCCTCACCTTCGCCAATCATTTAATCCTATGCAAGTCATCTCCAGTATCCAATAGTGACTTTATTCACCTCACCACGTTGAACTGACCTACTCACTTCCTAACGACCGTCTAAAATATAACCTACCCGGTACTAGTTTTTACAAGCTTTTAGTTAGTTTGCTTGCTTTTGTGTCGGTTGAGATCAAATTTTGCAAGCTGAATTAGAACCACTTCCTCTTATCCCGCGGAGTTGAAATTTGACACGTTGGTTTAGTTCCGATGACAATGCATTTTTATGGTAAGCATGATCTGAATCTACCCCCAGGAATGACTCCAGACGAAGGAACTCCTCAATGGTCAACAGCATAGATACGAAATTTTGAAGGGATTTTTACACATACTAGAGTGCACGCTTACAACAAGCTATGTGCGTGCGTAAATAGTTATACTAAGGGTGGAAATGTTTGCATCTGTGATGTTTCGATGCATAAAAATATGCACGACTATAAATATGTATACAGTTAAGCCTAAAACTAAATGGATGAACATATTTAATAGTAATTAAATAGCATAATAAATGATAGTAGGAATAATTATTGTTATTTGACTAATTAAATAATTATTAGTTTGATCTGAGAATAAGTATTGTTTTTAGCGCCATGATATTCATAACCGGGTGCTGAAGCATTTTTTGTTGATATTGATCCCGCGAAAAGTAAACACAATCGCATTTTCACCGCTCTGCCAATTACATAGCCCGGTCAGGGCGGGCAGAAGCCTGGTCAGGGCGGGCAGCAGCCCGTGGCGAGTTTTAATTTTTTACCGAACTGCGCGCGAATTGGATCTGCTTAATTCATTTTGACGGGCTTTTTTGCGATTCGATAAGCATTCATTGTAATTTTTTTCTCCCGGTGTCGAAATAACGCCGCTACGGACACTTCAATATTTGTAATCAATATTTTTGCCCTTAGCGTTAACATACCCTTATTTGTTTGGAATTAATAACTAACTAATAATAGTTGTTTATGAAACTGAAATCAGTCGTCTGAAGAATGAAAATTACAAACCTCTTCGTTTTTAGTGGTCGGAATTCGACTGTAAATTATTCATTTTTTAAGTTTGAGCATTACTGAAGTTCTTATACCTCTATAATACGGTGAGTTTACCTCTAATAATCATTGCATATTTTTTTTTTAATTTTGTTGCGAGCGTATACAAAAAAGTTATTTGTTTAGCGTGTGTTTGTTTGAAAAATAAAACAAATAAAATTGCAGCTTAGATTTGTATTTATTTTTTAACGCAATTCATTGTCAGTTTTCGGGGGTGAGGATTTTACTATTTGGTGACGTTAAGGCAGTTGTCAGTATAAAAATCTATTGACAGACGTAACCGCTAGAGAACCAGTAATTATTACTAATTATTAAACTCGTTTTATACACAAAATTTCGTTTATTTTAAAAAAAAAATGTCTTTTTTTTTACATTTAGTAATATTAAATACTCGTATATCAATATCTGGATATATTAAATTTAAGGTTTAACACATTCTATGAATGAGTTCGTTTTGCCCGTTATTGGTTCTACGACGTGGGATGTCTAATAAAACATTTGATCTTGTCGCACGTGAAGGTACCCTGAGACCCATTAGCTCAATTAGAGAGCTGCAGTTAACTGCACCTGACATTTTGATACAGCATCAGCTGTATCCTTTCTTTCGGCTAATGATTCAACTTTATGAAATAGAGATGAATCGAATCTACATTTTAGTCATTTTACATTGAAGTCATCTTATCATAAATGTAAAGCAATATTGCGGGCCTTATGTCAAAATGAATACTTTAAATCGTTGTATGGTGGGCTTATTTCACATATACCTTCAATAAAATCTTTTGAAAACATTCTATTTATAATACTATGTTTTATCATTATCATTCACTATGGTTAACTCGGAAGCTAAAATTTCGAATAAAGTTACGCGTGGAGTGTATCCAATGACTGCTGGATATAGTTGCTCGCCATGTTATGCGCAATTATATTTTTATGATATTGACACTGCTGGCAATTATAGATTACATGTGCACTAATCAAACATACAATAATGCCGCGAAATCTCTCCTGAATTAATCCTTTCGTTCGATCTTTCATTGCAATGAAAGATCGTTGTCAGAGAGTTAAAAATATAATTTAAACAAAATGTATAGTCAAATCAAATCAATCTTTTTTATTACACAGTAAGGACAGTCAATACGCAATGATGTTAATACGGAATGATAGTCATGGTATGGCATAGTCATGGGAATGGTAGAGTAATACATTTATATGGCTAGAAAAATGTACCAAATATAAATATGGTTGAAAACATCAAATCAATAAATTCAATTATTAAAACAGTATATCTACAATGTGCGCGTCTATTTGTGGAAATCTTTGTATGTGTGTGTGTATTAGCACACATATTATTAGCACATATTATTAGCGGTATAATAAATAGTTTAAAAATAATAATATATATTTATTACGAATGTTATTATGAGGTATAAGAACCTAAGAGCATCTTTCTACACCCATAAATCCAAGTTCGGGTTGAAAGATGCAACTGACAGAGAAGACAGAGGGGGATAGTAGACATGAATGTATAAGAAAGAAAGAAAGGTCCTTCGGCTCTTTTTGGGCGGCCGCGGCGCACCGGCGCGCATGTGCGACGCGCAGTCGCCGCCCGTCATCGAGCGCCTTCCGTCACCGGCGCCCACCCAGTCGACGGTCGATCGGCGGCCGCGCGCCACCCCTCCGCCTCGCATGCTCGCCTGATACTCCGGGTCGCGTGTGCCGCCGCGCGCCGCCCCCTGCGTTCTCTTCCCGATCGCGCGCGCTCGCCCTATCCCTGTTATCTCTATCCTCCTTTTCGAAATCTCACCAACCTCGATTGTACAGTTGATAATATCCCCTCCGCCCGCCGTCGCCTCAAAACGAATCTTGTTTGAACGGTGTGTAAATAATAACTCGAATAATTTTAAGATATGCGCCCAATAACTCCTGAATCAATTAAGCAGTTTTCCGATTAAAATCAAAATTATCGTTATTTTGCGAATGTACAAATATTTAAAAAAAACACCAGAAATTATAGTTATTGCGTTTGTGAAAATTAGTGGCAAACATAATTTAGGCACTTTATTGTTTTGCATGTTTCTTTATATTTTTCATTGACATGCCTCTATTTTTTCGCGTACAGAATGTTTGGTATAGCGAAAAAAAATAGTTTATTATTTTATTCACGGTACACTAGCCGATTACTATTAAATTTATTTTATTTTTCTCGATCTCTTAGATGAATCAGTGTAAACGTGTACCATTTGTACTATCTTGTTCCATTGCCCTCGTCCGATTCTAATATGATTCTCAAAAAGTACACCTTAAATTATTTATAAATTTTAAGTAAATGATTATGATGAATGTTAGCAATTGTTTGTTTTTATAAAGTTAAATTAAACGTGGAATGATCATTGCTCATTGTTTACAATTTACAGTTTGTGCGTGTTAGTATTATTTTTTATTATATTTGAATTATTTATATATTTCAACATAAATTAAACATTAATTTTCATTACGTTAAAAAGGATCGTACATTTGTTTTTATATAAAAATATCGCATACAAACAAACTATTATTAATGAATATATATTAAATACCTATCTAGAAGAAGTTACGCATACTTAAGTGACACTGATAGTGTCTGGGAGCCATCCCAAACATTTGAGGTTTGAGCAAATACCCTCCCATATTTGCAAATATTTGCGAACATTTCTGGGACCGGCTTATATGCAGGGTTCCGTACCTATTGGCAGTGTCTGGCTGTCATTTCCTCGTAGAATTCTAAAATACAAGTAGTGTATATTGTATAAAATACAATTCAATCTTTTTTATTAAACAATAAGTGCAGAGGCACAGTAAACAATAAATAAAATGGAATATATTTCAGTAATATAACTATATATATTTATTATAATTAATCTTCAACGAGTGCCATTTCAAGGTGACGAAACACGTTAATAATACCGTGCAAAAGGGTTTCTATACCGCCAACACTAGGCCGTTCTGTGACGGTATCAAATTATATGCAGTTGTACATATATATGCATGTCGATGTAAATGAAGCGTACGTTTTTTTTTATTTTATTTCATCCACTTAAGTAAGAAATTATGTTAATATATATCATTATAAATAAACACTTTTTTTTATCTAGAATATGTTTATAATATGGTTTTTATAAGTTGGTTTTTTTGTTTAATCGTATAAAGGGGGGCTCTTATATTAACAATAATAACAATAATATTTCTTTATTGACAAAAATACAGCTTAGCAATAATATAATATATTTTGAGTAATGTTATGTACTAGACCACATCTTACATATATATAGACAAATATATTACAATAAAAATCGAAGGACAAAATAAGTCATTGTGTAATAGTCATTTTCATATTAACATTTATTGTTAATCGCATGCTAATTAGTCAGGTGATTTGTTTCCTACCGCACTAGATAATATCCGTGTTGCGGTGGAAACTAAATTCGGGTAATTGCATTATTCCGTTTAGGTACAGTCGGTTCTGTAGATGCTAGAATGATATTTTATTTTATATATTATAACGCCAATAAAGTCACTTGATGTGTCAATTACAAAGTAATTATAAACATATTTAAATTACTAAAAACAACCGCTTGGAATAGTTTGGATACTAACTTCTACAATATATTTTTATTTAATTCGTTATGTTTATGTATTTCGACTATCACTGTAATGCTTGCCATACGAACCGAACAGTATAAAAAATAGTATATATGTTTAGGTAATTTGGTTTTAAAAAAAAATCATTGCGGATTTGCTTGAGATCAGTCACGCAATAAAGTGGAGTTCTGACGGTCCTAGTTATGAGGCACCGAACGTGCCGTACGCCGCCCGCCCATAGAGCCTTATCTAACATCATTCCCTCCCCCTTCCCGCCACAAAGAAACATACATACCTTATATTATTATAGGAGAGTACGTTTTCAAAAAAGCTTTTTGTTTAGTTCAATATTGAAATAATATCAGTTTCCATCTGTCGTCATCTGTATCGTACTAAAAGTTAAAAAAAATGTTATTAATATATATTGGTTAATGGTTTTTAGCCTAAAAAAAGGGTATGTTTATCATAAAGATTAAATAAATTAAAATGTAAATTGACATTTACAATTTTTATTTTTTTTTTTGACAAAATGGCCAATTTTACAAGACTGAGGATCTATTGATCTATAGAATTATGAGAGATCTATTTTTGGCATTAATATATTATATAATACTGAGTTAAAGTATTTAGTGCATTTATAAAAAAATAAATATGCTTTTAGTTCTTTTAATATTTGGTATCTTAGATTAATAGGTATTAGTGTATTCGTATGCCATTTTTTTTTCTTTCTTTTTATTGAAGGTTCATGTGCTGTAAGTCGATCATACAATACATATTCATTATGATAAGACCAATATATTTACCCTTATGGCAACACGAAGTGAGTCGAAGTGCAGTCTTTCGCCTAAAGTGACTTCAGATTCTAAATATTTTGCACGGCAAAACTTGCATTGTAAATGCATTACTCCATAATCAATTTCTTGGAATGACATTCTGTGCACATTTAAATGTATCCCTCAAAATCATTTCATTATTTTGTGATGCTGTTTACACCATTTCAATTTGCAATTGGCCTATTATCATTTCGACATATATATATATATATATATATATATATGCGCCTCCTTTTTCCTTGAGTCTCACGTCAGATCTATGGCATAATGAAAGATAGGTGCAAATATCTGAATGTTAAAAGAAATTGAATATACTGTAATTAAAAATGTAACATATAATATAAATTTACTGAAAATAAGATTATATATGGTTTAATTAATAAATATAATAAAATGTACTTACATTCTTGTAACCTGTGTAAAGTATGCTTTGTTGCCTTGACATTTGACAGATAATGAAATCAGATTATGAGACAGATTATTTTATTTTATTTATTCTTTATTGAAAAATCCACAAATCCACATTTATTGATTAATCCATGAACATTTGAAATAAAAAAAAACGTTAGTATGAACGTTTTATTTTATTAAATGTAATGTATTTATAACACATATAACTTAATATAATTTTAACATATTATAGCCCAATTACATTTCATCACTACATTACATCTACTAAATTCAAATAGCCTACCTTAGTACGGGCAATGTCCAGTTAGGTATGGTTATGTTATTCATCATCTAAGAAATATGTAAAAACGAAAATCAATAAATAATTAAATAAATTATAAATAGATAATATACGTCGATTTTTAAATGTTTCGACGCGACATCAATAATTTTTAATGTCTTTCTTAGAACAAGCGGTAGCCTAGTTAGGAGAGATATTTTGCATTACAACATTATTTTTTATAACATTTGCAGGAATTAAATAAATAAATAAACAAATGATTGCCAAGAGCGATGGTTCGTTAGATAGGTACAGTCAAGTGTAAAAGAGCTACTTACCCCCAAAGGTCATGGCGCGAATATCGCCTAGGGTCTTTTCGCGGTGCACGTCAGTCAGGTTTTATGGCGCGGCGAGTAGCTATCGCCCGCCACTCGATTTCGAATCAATTTAAGAGTTGTTATTATGCACCCGACCGTACGTTTCGCATATTGCTTTTGAACTGTAAAACTTTTATATTTACAGTAATCACATTTCTTTCATGCTTTGAACGGTTTTTTTTCTCGTAGATTACTTCAGTTACTTAAGTTTCAGTTTTTTTTTGTGGCCCAATCAGCTGACTACTTTCATTGCGTGCATAAACTTCTACGCTGTTCGAATAAACCTTTTATTCCGTATTACGAAAACATCAATCGCAGCGAAACTTTAATCACACGGTCCGCAGAATACGTGACCTATGTATGGTTTTCTTTCAGCAATATCTGAAAAAAGCACCCCGTTTCGTATTTCGATTTACGGATCTTACGTCAGGTTATGTCAGTAACGTGATCTATGGGTAATCAATCGCACCGAGTGACACCGAAGCTCCTGCTTAATAAAGTGGTTTATAATTATATTAAATAATATAAGCGTAATTAATATTAATAATAAAAGGATTATTATTTAGTATAAATATACAGGTTGTTTAGTAAATTGCGGATAAAATTTTAAGAGGTGGGGTAGAAGGGATCATTTGCGACAGAAAAGTTTAAATAAATATTTGTTCGATTATCAACCATTTAATATTTTTTAGACAAGATGCTTTTCGTTGATTATGCAATTATACTAGCAAGTCCGCTTTGTTTTTTTTTTTATTATTTTATTTTTCGTCTTGCCGGTGAGATATGCATTTAATAATCTAAGTACATTTTTATTTAATTAATATCACGTTGATAAATATTTTTTTGATTAATTTTGTGGAAATGTGTTATATGATACTCGTAATATGCGTGTCCTTAGGTATGTATGTTTTGTGACATTTAAAGGTTGAATGCTATGTAAGTGAGCGTATAGTATATGAAGATATGATTAATGAAATGTTTGTGTATATATCTACCTTAATTACATCACTAAATCAAGCTAAAAACGTAATATTTTCATGATTTTGAATCATATTTTTCTGTCCTTTGTTTTACGCAGTTCCTATAGGGATAACTTATTTAAATCTCCATCGTTTATGCTATAATTTTAATTCAACATCAATCCATTAATATCTTAGCAGCGTAGCATCAATTAATCCGAGCACGAAACGCAAGGGGGGCTCCCATTTTCATCACGAAACGCCTCAAATTATAGGCGCGGGCAATTAAGTTGAAATTCTCTAAGACTTAACGTCTCTCGAATCTGGCGACCCCTGGTCTTTCCGGCGCCGCGCTGTTCGCTTCCAATAATTAAATTTTAGATTATGCTGCTTATTACTGTAACATCTTGTGGGTGAATAATTCTGTGCCTCTTCGGGGCTGCCGCTCTCGTCGAGGTTCCCTTCGCGTTCGCAACGTATCAATGATGATGCTGCATCATCGTAAATCCAGTTGTCTGTATGTGGGTGGATGTCGAGTATTTCTCTCTGAATTCCTAAACTTCCTTAATGTTATAGGCAATCCAGCTGTGATAGGATCAGTGCCAGTGCTATTTTTTTTTTTTTTTGAAGTACTTTAATTCGACTTGATCCAAAATGGCGTGGGGATACTGGAGCGCGAGCGCTGTAATGCCGGACAGAGGCCGCAGTCCCAGAAGAGCCGGCCAGCCCGCGGCGCACCCCAACCCACCTACCGCTCGCGAGGTCATGGAATCCGCGGAGGAGACCAGCATAATGCACCAGGCGTCGACCTCCGCCGGCCGCGACAACCATTCCGGACAGTCGTCGTCTTCTTCCAATGGCAACGGCAACGCCGTCACGCAGGCGATGGTCTCGTTCACCAACGAAACCTTCGCCGTTCCGGCTGCGTTCTCGAGGCGGCCCTCCCTCGATCTGGGGATGTCCACGCAGGGCTCCCTCGCCATGATCGTGTGCGGTGCTCATAGACAGGGGACGCTGAGCGCCGGCTCGACCCTCACCCGCAGCGGGGGTCTGCCGGTGAGTGACTACATGACCCCCATATGTCCCCATCACAGGTCGGCGTTCGTGGAGCACCACATGCATTATGATCACATGGGACACGTGCCGCAGCCGGCTGGCCATTCTCACCTTCACCACCACTCGAGCGACGACGAGTTGGAACCCACTTACGCTACTGGTGAGTTAAACTATTTCCTGTTAAATAAATTTGCAGCTGCTTAAATATCCAACTAGACATAAATCGATTAAACGAGCACTGCTAAGTTGATTAACTTAGTTAAATGCAACGTAATCCTAAAGCAGTTGGCATTCTTGATCTATTTGGACAACATGTGAAAAAAATAATATCAAAATCTTATAAAATGTAAGAATTTCTTGTCCGAACATGCAAACCTTTTACCAACCCTAATAAATTAAAAAAAAAAACCTTTCACTTATGTAAGATCACACTCGAATTTGGCAGTATTATAAAAATCTCTAATAGAAGAAAAGAAAGAATTCTAAAACGATCTGGCATTTTCTTCGTAAGACGAAAGAATGTGTCATTTATAACATCCCATAAGTCCGTAGCAACATAGACATGCACTGAACGGATATAATTTTAAGAGTTCAATCTAAACGCACCCGTGCTCATATATTTTCCAATTACTCAGATACAACACTAACTATGCTAAATACTACCCGATACGGGCACAAGTTGCCCTTTTAACTGATTTCAATTAAACGAGGAGGTTCTCAATTCTATGAGTAAGTTTTCTTTAATGTACTTATTACTCCGGATAGACTCGAGCGATTTTTAATATTTTTTTGAATATGATATGGAAATTTTTAGGGGTGGTCGCAATTTTGTTTAGTTAGGTTACGTCTAATAACCTAACTAAACAGAAAAAATAGATAAAATCTAATAAATCTAAAGGTAGAAAAAATAAATAAAATCTAGGTTTTTAATTTAAAATGTTTTCATATCAAATTGTTTTATAATTATTAGCGTTGAAATGATACTAAAGCGGCGCATCGCAAACTGACGATTGATTGATATCGTAATTATATTACGATTAATAAGATACATACAAAAGCAACTATCGTGGATTGATGCCATTTTGAATATTGTTTTGGAATACTGTTGATACAATGTCATTACTGTTGATGCGATGTCATTACTGTTGAAACAATGCAATTACTGTTGATAGAATATAATTACGAGAATCTCGCGCCCTGTTCAGACGCTAAGCAGCCGCGTAGAACTGCCGCGGTATTCTATCAAGGTGTCTTGATACATCGTCGATACTACTGAAGATTCACACCAGCGCTTTAAAAAAATCATAAATTTGGGTATGAGTTATTGTTGTTGTCCTGTAGAATTAAACAATTTTCTTACATCATAAATAATTGTATATATTTTACATGATTTTTGGAAACCGTTTTAAAGTTGGTTTTTTAAATTGTATCTGTATTTTACTTATTAAATTATAAATTGCCTGAAAAATTGTAATGAACCATTCTGTAGTGGTCACGTAGTGGTGCTACGGACCACAGTAGGGTGACCACGCCGCGTTCTGGGGTCTGGATTAGCTTTGGCGTCGTGGTGATATGGTAACATCGTCAGGTTTATGTCATCAGCTTAGGTGTAAAGTTTCACCTAGATGCGACACGTTCTTTTAAATAGAGATTTTAGACTGTTTCTCTCTCGCAAACCCACTTCGTTTCCCTTTTATGATCTTCAAAAAGATATTTAATTTCGAAGAAGATCATTTTTACTGAAGCGAAACTGATTATTTTAGAGAATTTATTTTGTTTGTCATTCTCAAGAAGAATAAAAATGCTGTACTGGCCATTCTAACTTAACTTTGCTCGTAGACCAACAGCGTAGAAAAAAAAATTTTTTTACAGTTTAAACCTATTTTTTGTGGAATGCTATTTTTTGTGGCCAGTATTTACCCTTATCCTTGTTCCAAGGCGGTTTTTAGGCGTAGGCTGCGAGTTATTAAGCATTTTTTCCTCGCCTACTAAACTCAACAGTATCACCGGTGCTATATGCAAATATTTAAATAAAGTGTCGCTTCTGCGTGAAACACGATTGCTCTACCTAGGTATTTGGTGTAGTGTTGCACGGATGCTATCTTGATTGCAATTTGCCCGCTATTTACCGATGCCGCCGCGACGTAATCCGCACAGTCGACCAATCGACTGCACTTCCGACTGAGACGCGTTTAATATCGATGGCTCATTCGGCAGTTGCAAATTAGTTTACACTGAGCGTCCATTTAGACGAATATTCGATTTAAGACGCATCCTATGCCCGAATATTATTCAATCTAGACATCGTAACACACAGTTTGATCATGCTAATGTCGACCTTAAATCCTTAGTCGTAAAAGTGTCGATCGATAGTTGCCGCGGCGTGCGTGCGAGTGATTTACGATCTCGCCCAAATATATTATGTCTAAATTAGTAACTCTTTTAATTACCTCTAAAATAAGAGTAAAATGCCTTTGTTAAGTACGTATTTATTTCAGGAAACAACAGCTGATACAATCAAAAATCATAAAGCCAATGAGAGTTTCCTCCAAACTTCCCTCCAATCCTCCAAACAATAAAACAGTAAAATACATTCAGGAACGAGTTTGGGATTAGGATGTAGGAGGGGTTGGGGAATTTACATAATTTCCAGAATATAAAATACAGCATACCTCTTGAAAATAATAAGTTTTACGTATACATATACTACTCTAGGGTTAGAGCTAGAGTAGACATTCTCTTGAATTCAGGAAAGGTAGTGTTGAATATATCGATGGCGCTCAACATGCTTACATGCTCGATGTAAAGCTTACATGCTCGATGTATAGATGAATTCTGTGCATAATTCGTACTCAACCGTGGCAGGAACCCGGAAATCTATGAGCTAGCTACACTATTATTTTGTCCACAATATATCGAACGCGAAGCTAAAAATAAAAGTGAACACATTTTTCATTATATTTATATTTCAAAAACGACAGTCCATTTCACAATCAGTGTCCAAGAAGTACAAGATAAGTCTTCATTGTAAATAATGTATTAACCACTGTCTAAATACTTAGTGGTTGAGGAGAGGTGCATCACCAAAAATGTGGATTTTTTGAAAATTTTCCAATGATACCTTGCAGTGCAATCAGTATCTATCCTGCAGTGCTACTTTTGAACCGTTCGTGTCAAAACCTACTGGCTTGAGAGTAGGGAATGTGGCTACTGAATTTTAGTAGGCCCAACCGAAGTATATTGTAGTGCAAACAATCTATTTGTTATACTGTCCACCCTATTCTAGCGCAACGAATAGCAGCGTTATTGATGCTGGCGCATAGGTACATCGCCGACCGTAACTATTACGACAGTAGCTCTATTATTTTTTACCCTGTCCAGCCACACTATAGCTTCAGCAACATGGAAATATCGTTGCAAGCGACACCGTGACGAGTTCATCTACAAATTACGCAGTTATTTTGTAGCCGTTTAATTATTAGGCTATTTTGAAATCACGTGTAGCGTAACCTCAATTATATGATCCCACTGCTAATCTGTATACCAAAATCACAATGTGACCAACCGGTAAAAGATAGATAACCTAAGGACACGCTGACAACGAATTCTCACCATAAGCTTTCTTGTCAATTACATTATAAATTCTCATGACCTTAAAAATAATGAAAATGCCAACGGTGGCAAACCGCGTCATCTCGTCGGCCGGTACCCCGTCGAGTTGTCACCTTGTCGCGGCGGGTGTTCACTATTTTAACCCCGGCTGCATGTTACCGATACGACCTCGATACTTGCCAAACGGTCGACGATCACTAAACCCCCTCCGTCCCCCCCACCCCTTCCGCCCATCGCCCTATATTTTCTCCCTTTTTGCCCACCTCCTTTTTAGTGGAACTGTCCGGCGGCCTGTGTGAATTTGAATGTATTCATTTAGACACCCACATTTTAGTCTTCAAAATCTTTCACACACTATCACAAATCAGCCACGTTCCACACAGTGTTTCTTTTAAGGCGCCCCGGGACGCATTTGTCCTTTAGATTTGAAAGAGTAGGCTTTAATCGAACATTGACGTGTAGAAAAGAGACGGATATACTCGCCGACCGCGAATTCGTTACATTTGGAATCGATGAAACATGTTTTTTGTATTTAAATAATTGTTATCATTTGAAAAAAATGTTTTTTTTAAGTAATGTCCTAGATTATTATATTGTCTATCTTTAGAAAGAAAAATTAGGTTCGCGTCACTTACACAACTTAAAAGAAAATCGTTGCAAGAAAAAAACAACACTTTCTTATTTATTTATTTTCATTGCTATAATAAGGTGTATTTCGTTTTTTTTTTTAAGCAAAGTACTAAATTAATATATGTAGAATATTGTGGTATTTTTAATTTTAGCCATTTGTTGGGAATAACTTCAACAAAATGCACCAAAATACGTTACAAAACACGTTTTAGGGACTGGTGGCGCCTTAAACGAAATGCTCCGGGGCGGGGGGGGGCATTTAAGAGGTTCGGGGTGGGGGGAAAGAGTTTATTCAGATCAATAAATTCACTTTTTTTTTAACGTTATTTGTTGAAAACAGCTCTCTAAAACTATTAGGTTTTGTATTACGAGTGACGAAAGCCTTCATAAACGCTGTTTTCAATGACGCTATTAATTCACCCGATCTTTTGAAATCATTTTCGATCAATGTACCGTCATCACATCGTACCCGTCATTACAGTGTTTTTAAAATACCTTCATGCTCCTCAAACCTCAAATAACGCTCTACATTCACCGATACCACGGTTGCAAAGTTATTATAATGAAACTGTTAACTGCTTCGATAAATTGACTCTGAATAAATCACAATTTAAAGTGTTAAAGCAATGATCTCTTGTGTAAAAATAATAGGGAAAATTAGCTGTTCTAAATTCGTATAAGTACATATGTATATATAGATATAAAATGGTTTTGTTATTTTTGTTATTAACTGTAATACTTTTTGTTAGTAAACACCTACTTTTAGTTTTACATAGGTTTTTATCGTTCAATCAAATGTATTTTTTTTGTTGTATGTTACTGTGTAAAATTGTTGGTTTTCCAATAAAGATAAATACGAAATACGGAAAGGTACAACTAAAATTAACCAAACTTGTTAGTCGTTTATATTTTTTATTTTGGCGTTGTGTGTATAGCGAGGGCACGCCCCCCCCCCAGACAAGTACCTGAAAGAAACCCTAACATTGGTTCCACACCTTACTACCTTTTTTTAATACAGGAGACTTAAAGTGGTGTTTGTGTGCCATCCCTATTTTGTGTAAGGAATTGTATAAAAAAATAATTCATGCCCGAATTTATTAATTTTATCAAAGCGCTCGTGTAAATTCTCCTTTTGCATCTCGCTCGTTCGTTTGCTCGATCGCGCTCGGTCGACCCGGCGCGACCTTGCGAGCGGACGAGCTTACGACAACGATTTAATATTATTATATTTTTTCCTCAGAAATCACGATGAATTTTTATGACGTTAAAACAAATCATGTTTGAAATCGCAGGGCCAATTTTTTGTTTAATTGTGTGTTTTCTGTATTTTTTCTTTCATTTGCATATTCGTTTTAAATATGTTTAGCGTGACCTGCCTTTTATTCGGTAAACTTGTAGTGTAATTTCTGGATTTGCTATAGTATTTTCTTTTTTTTTACATACAAAGCTGTGCTCTATGTGTATATTTACTATTAATTAGATTAATATATGTGTTACATACACACACATTATGTACGAGTTAGCTTGTTAAAAGTGGCTGTGTTTAAAATGATGCGGTTTCTCATTTTAACAGCTCACTTTATTTGTGGTTAAAGCCATTACCTAAAATTAAATCATATGCATTTCAGTGGAAAGCCTAAACTTTCATTCGTCGCATTACTTTCACTTCAAAATAATGAAAATAATGATGGATTACTCTAAAATTTTGTGATTTTTTTGTAATATCGCGTGTCTCATCAAGTTAAGCCTTAAAGCTCTTCGTCAAGAGTATGCTATATAATTCGTAAGGATAAAATATTATAAACCATGTTATTTAACGTGCATTTTATTTATTTATCAATATATGTTGCTCGTACGTGTACGATGTGTATGTGCGAATGAAGCTAGCAAATGATTGCAGTTACTAAATAGCACAGCTTCATGCGCGCACGGCGTCGCCTGTAACGCAAGTAATGTTTCAGCGGTATAATAATTAGAAATTTAACTAAGGGTGGATTTGCACGGCTCATTAGCGACAGCGCGTCGCATCGCGGCGTCCGCGCGGCAGGCGTCGGACTGCCGAATGAACTTCCCGACGGCCAAATGCGAATTTTAATTTTAATTTATCTTTACTAGGGAAATAAAACAGTTACACGAGAAAAATATATACAGGCAGTACATATACAATCATATAAAAAAATACTAATAAGTATAAAATAAGACCAATTAAATATTTCCACCGAGTGAGTATACAATTAGTGCTTAACCTATGAAATGCGAGATGAAGAGATGAGAAGAAGGGGAAATACGTTTCATTTTTTATAAGTCTTTTGAACGCCACTAAATTAACATTGAATACATCAATATCTGGGTACTTTGAATTTAAGGTTGAACTCATTCTTTAAATGGGTTCGTTAGCTACGATTTTCTGTAGTTAAAAACATAAAAAGGCTTTAGAGACATAATCTCCGTTTTCCCTAACAATGTAGTCAATGTTTATTATTATTATTATTATATAACAGGTTTCCTCGTGTACACATTTAATTATTATACTAATAGGAAAAAGAAAATAAAGAAAAAAGCAACTACCTCAAAAATGACAGGCGTGAATAACAAATAAATTCATGCTGATCTAACAAAGGTGTGATAGATTTTTAATCCTATTGGCTAAATAAACGAATATATCATTCACAGCGGAAATGGAATTTAATAATTCAACTGCTCTCCCCATCGGACTATAATTGTATAAGTCGGTACGACACGCTAATTGCCTAAATAAATTAATAGCCTATAGACATTTTATCCTATCAGTTCTAATTTTTTATTTAGTAAGAATTAAGAAATTTCAATTAAACACTTCAATGATAATTATAACAGGTAAATTATATTATATAGATTTTTTATTTATTTATTTAACAGGTATACAGCCAAATAGTAGCTTATGTACAATAATATTTAAAACTTTGTTGAGCTTAACTATATTTTAGAAAGTGTATATGTGATATGTACGGTGTGAGAGTGTGAGTAAGGGTGTGTGGTTGTATGAACATATATGATGTTGTGTATAGATAAATTAATGTTGAATATGCAACGTTTTTATTTTGAATCAGACATATCTCGGATTTTCGAGAGAAACCCGCCACGATTGAGATATATTTCGACCAATAATTTCGATGTTCTTGACGCAAATATCCTGTTTACAATTAGAGGTCTGACAAGTATAATTGATTTTTGGATAGCTGTCATATGTAATTCGGTAACTATCGCAGTCTGATGGAGACGGGATATTTTTTTAATCTTGTTGCTGAACGTTATACCTAGTAAATACCGCACGATACCGCAGTAAATTATCGTACGCGTGCAGGCGCGCTAACTGCGCCATAATATATATAAATATGTCGTGCAGCTGGCGTGGCGAGGATATTGCGCTGCGGAGTTGACTGAACTGCACGGAAC
Organism: Neomicropteryx cornuta; assembly: GCA_020383195.1. NCBI lineage: Eukaryota > Metazoa > Arthropoda > Insecta > Lepidoptera > Micropterigidae > Neomicropteryx > Neomicropteryx cornuta. The sequence goes on from JAHKQU010000030.1 coordinate 3,657,451, forward strand.
TGCGCTGCGCTGACTTCGGAGCGGACCGTTTATATCCGCAGTTACGGCGAGTTTACACGGTCCGACGGGCGAATGGCAAGTTTTCAAATTAATCTCCCCGCAGACGGCGCGGCGCTGTATGCAGTGCGTGCCCGCCCTAACGCTCCACGTTTAATTTTACTTTTAAGTAGGCCTGTAAGTTTTCTTTTATCCTTATGGCACGAGGGAGGGAGATAGGGACAGACTCGCGTGGGTCCTTTTGCCCGGGCGCGTCTAGGGTAATTTTGAGACAATGCGTGAGAGGGTAGATATAGCGACCACAAGTCGCTGCAACTACCCGGGTCAGAGGTGGGTTTGTCTGACGTTTAATTTTCATATGCCGCACGGCACGATCCGTTGCACGGGTTGAATATACCCAACCAACCCGTATAGTCAAATTCATTTCTGGACCTTCTGTTGACTGTGTTAGTGAGTGTACTCAAAAAGTACAGTTGACAAAAAAAATCTTTAAAAATTATTTATTGAGTGGCTACATAGTTTTATACACACACGTAATACGATGTTAACTTTCCTTATTTATCGCTCGCTGCGAGCAAACCAAACGCCGCGCGAAGGCCAAGATTGCGCGATAGTCAGAAGAAACAACCATGCGTTTAAACGCTTATAGGATTTTTTTTTATACTTTTTTTGACACCCTGAAAAACTTGTAGAATAAAAATCGACCAGTATGAAGTTTAGAGAAAAAGTTCAACCTGTATACTACTTACTTATTTTATATTTTTTGATACCACTATTTATTATGATCGTTATGTATGAAAAACGGCCTGTACTATCTTTAATCTTTTCCATCTTCCTCTATGGTGCTGACATCAAACCTCTAATTTGACACCCTATACAGCTCCATTAATCGAAACCTGAAATTACACCTAGCCTTTATTTATGTGCACACTTGGATATAATTGAACGTTAGATAAAATTCATCGCATACTTAAAAGTATGAAATCTCTTTCAAATTCCTGCATCTTTGTTTTTGTTTAATTTTTTTTATTTGTGTAGTTAAATTGCTTCTTTTACAATCCCCACAACGATTAGTGCCTTTTCTGTCGGCTGATTTACACGATTTGTTTTTCCTCCTTTTTTCCCTTAAATATGTAAATAAAAAACTTAATTAAGTAAATCCTTTATTTCTTGAATGAGTATTGTCTTTAATATATTTTGTAATTGTGTTGGTCGCGGGTTCAAAGTCGCACGTTTTAGTCATAATCATTTTTAAATCTTTTCATTGATATTTCTCGCGCACTAGCAAATCAAGCGTAATTACGTTTGGCCCTAAAATAATTCTGTAAAACCTAAAAACTCATATCTAAAATGTATCTTGAATATATGTAAAAAATACATTAACCTAAATAAAATAAAACGTTCATACCACTGACAGAATAAATTTCGAGCTGTGAATTTTGTGTGATTTCAAAGTTCCCTTTTTCAATAGTCTGTCAATGTCAAGCAAAAATAATTATCAATGCCATCTTATACTTCTCTGATAGTCCGACCTCATTTTTATAAAAAAAAAAATAAAACTGTCAATGAATTGTATCAAAAAATAAATACAAATAAGCTGTAATTGTTTTTTTAACTGTTACTAACATTAAATTTTAAATTTCGTAGGTATTGCAATAATCTTGCACGTTAGTATATGGCTATACTTGGATATACTACTATCTGTAAGTACTTGTATATTGTTTGGTTCTGTGATCCAGTAACGCGATTCGATTATTACATTTCATAGAGCGTCAGCTCTAATGCAATTATTAAATCTATTACGCTACACAGCACCTGAACCGATTTGATGACGTCATTGTATAGTAGATAACAATTTAATTCGATACATTTGGACAATTGCGTGCCTCCATGCAATTATTTCCAGTCGAACGGTAATTATTGCACTATCTTGTAATAACAATTTGCAGATGACACATTTCACTAAAAGTGTTTTTTTTTTGTTTTTATACAGGTTGAACTTCAGTACCCTTTTAATGACACGACATGAACTTTTACCTACAAATCTATTGAAGATAAATGAACAACGGGTAGTTTCCCGCGCGCAAATATTGTAATGCAGGTCAATGTCAGGAACACAACAATACGTTCAATAAAGTATTGTGTTGAAAATAAAGCATTATGTAGCCCCGCCTCTATCCCCATCTGTCACGACGTTTTCGTCACAGATCATTGAATTAGATAAACGCGGTGTGAGCCAAGTCTGGGTACTGCGCCTGGCACTGGTGATAAAACACCGACGCAAATTACTGGCAACACCGGGCGAAGCTTAGTTTTCGACTGACGGCAATGTCATGATTTTGTCATATCCGCTGTAGCTATGCCATTATTTATTTCTATGGTTTTCATACATATTTCAGTGACGTATCATCTCTATATTGGCCGTATCCGCCCGGGTTCGTTGTCTGAAGAATATGCTACTTTGCGATTGGCATGAATCATCGACGTAAAACTATGATCGCTGTTGTTGAACCATTGTATTGCGTACCGATTACCATAAAAATATACGCAAGTAATTAGGTACATTTTGCGACTTTTTATGAATGAAATTACTTATTAAAAAAAAAATTCAATATAATAATTAAGAATCTTTCAGACTAACTCGCTTTTAAATGAAACCATAGATTTTTGTCGATAATTTTTACTCAATTTAATGTTCATGCCTGTAGATACAGAAGGCATCGAATGGTAGTGAGTGAGTTCAACAACAGCGCCACCTCTTAGTCAATTTACTAACCATCCAAACAAGTTAGTTGCCACCATACAATGCACGGTTAATGCCTTGATTGAAATTAAATTCAAACACATCACGGAAATGTCACTGCCCGATCTCACGCCATTACGTTTTTCTCGTAATTGGGACACATTTTTTTCAATATGTTTACCTGATTAATGTTTGATTGTTGACACGAATCAACCCCCTAAAAGGATTTCAGTGAATATAAATACAACCTGTATATATAAATAAATGTGTATCTGTGTGAAGGATTATAAGTTAGAAACTACTCGACTGATTCGTCTATTTTTTTTTTAAATGTTCGTAATAGTTTAAAGATTGTTATTAGGCAAAGAAAAATTAGAGAAACTGTCCGAAGAATTAGAAAATTATTAATATTTTTCAGTTTGTTACAATCCACACGGTCAGCTGGTTTCATTGAAGTTACTAAAGTGTTACGATGAAAGTAAAAAATATTTCATTGCGGAACTCAACTAAATGCTTAACTACACCCGTGACAAATTATATTTCGAAATGTGAAATATTTACTTTTGATATCAGTTTTTGACACGAGGGAAAGTAAAAGAGAAACTCGTTTGGGTTCATCCGGGTGCGTGTGACTGCATGTATAGTAAAATAACGGCCTGAAAACCCATTGCGAATACTTCGGGTAGTGGTGGGTTAAGTACCAATAAAATGAGGGGTCATTTCCAAAATTTTCCTTCTTTTTTTCTATCCTACGCTGTGCGTTATGAATGTTTTTTTTTTATTGGTCGCGTTGCAATTTGTATAGCGATTGATGATTTCCCCCGGGCGCCCAGTCGCGTAAAGCAATACTGGTTGATTAGCCGAATGCCGCGGTGATCGAATTGCAGAGCCGAATAGCTCGCACGAGAGTTTTACACTCGCCATACGAGTGTAGGTTCAGTTGGGAGATTTGTGAGGTAAGTGAATCATTAAATAGCACCACCCAAAAGCCTTGGCTCCGTACCATAGACACATTCTGTTGATGGCCGTTTTTAGCCCTCGAATTGAAAGTCTAATTAAATAGTGCAAACCCGGTGAATCTCGTAGCGCCTCAGAATCAATGAACTTTGTGTTAACTTATTACCTGAATTAAATTTAGATTTTTATTAAGAATACTCAATGAATTAACGTCAATAAATGTACAAAAAACAATATAAATGACATAATGAATCCAATTATTGATGCGCCCACAATGACAAATATGATAACTCCATAAAGTGATCATCTTCGAAGGCAATTTATCATTTTAAAATAGAATTCCACCGAACACAAAGCCGTTCTATACAAAATGTATGAGAAAACTATTTAATTTTTGTGTTTTTTTCCGATGTTTTAATAGTTATTCCGCTATTCGGGGCGGAGACAAATCTAACAAATGAAAGATCATAAAAATCGGTCTCTACTCTTTATTTTTTTTTCGGTACTCTAACAAAATATTGAACATATTACATGTTTACATTAATTTTAGAGCCTTAAGTAAGAAAAACCTTATCAATATTTAAATAAAAAGAGATTAGTGCGCTGAGTAAAATCCGATCGAAGTATGAAGAATTTTAAAATGCATGAAAATATTAATAAATTGTCATTAATTCCATTGTGTTTTCGAAAGTACAACGATAAAAAATATCTCGATAAAAATCGACGGCGAGTTCAAACGAAGGTCTCGGAGCGTTTTGCGAAACGAGCCTGTCGTCTCCCTTTGATCGCGTACGCCGAGGACAAAGGAGCAATTTATGCTCTCCCACAGGAGTCCTCGACTGCCTCCCGTCTAATGAGTGCTCCTCGAGGTGTTTATCAGGCCTCAGGGGGACTTAAGTACTGATACAACTACTTGACGACCGCCATGGTACAAATAAGTGCCCTAGAAAGATAATAAAGTTACGGGATCTAATAAATTGTAGTACCAATTTAGTAACTAATTCAAATCTATCTACCACAGAATACGCCATTTAGTTAGACATAAATAGCAAATTATATCCATCATATTATAAGGCGAATCTGTCACAGAAGTGTCAGCTGACAATAAAATTGCAATCCATGATCATACAGTTTTATATTTAAATTCAAGAGAAAGTCCTGAAGACTTTAGCGAGGAACGTATGCCGTGTCGTATTAAACGCATGTCGCTAAACGAGCTTCCTATCGAGTTGTCCGAATAGAGTGTCGCATTAGATTCATTCCCTGGCATAGGAAAAATTGTGTGAGGTGCGTTTAAAGAAGTTTTACATCGCAAATTCTGCGCATGCACACGGCCACGGCGGGTGTTAATTAATTTTACCCTTTTAAAGTTTAGTTTTTATCCTATTTTTCCCGGGTAGTAATTGAATCTAAATATTGTAACACGCTCGGAATACGAAACGCTTATTCGGGTAAACTCGGAGGAATATTTCTAAATTTAATTCATAATTTTAAATTCACCTTTATTAATAACATACTTCATAACTCGCCAATATGCCTTTAGAGGTATCGCATCTTGAAAATAATGATAGTCGTAGAATGTAAGGTTAATGTTTGAAGTGTGTTCACATGGCACCTGTTTATTACCAGGCCACATATTGTATCGGTGAATTACCCTGAAACATAACAAGGTTGTAGTAATATTTGCCCGAGTACATTTTAGCTGAAGGGGTTTGATGTAATACTCCTCGAGAACCCCGCAATAGACTGAAGTCAAAGAACGACGAAAGATACTTTGTCTCATCGGCTTATTACCATGGTAACGCGAAAATTGCGTAATCCTATTTAGAATCACCACACGACAAAACGTGACTTGCTCAAAATCACCAGTCCTATCCGTAAAATATTTTTATCGGCGGAAATCAGATTCGTAATCGATTTTTGGTCGCTTTTACATAAAGCGACTTTATCCTTATCTCGTCTTCCTTTGAATCCTAAGCTGCAATTTTTGTCTCGGATTTTAGAAGAAAAATGTTACTTTTTATGTTACTTCTTCGTGAAAGTTTTCTTTCTTTTTCAGACTTCTAAATCAATATTCATCGCCATGTAACATTACTTTATTCTGTACTCCTTTTGATGTCTTTATTGTACCGGTACCGGATGTACCGGTATTGGTATAAGAATAAATCTTATTCTTCCACCCAACTAAAGTTTTTTAGGTATTTTTTTTTTTAGGGTTGAATTCAAATTCAACCACCATAATTTTTTAGTTTTTTTTTATTGAGAAAACATGTTGGCCGATGAGTACAAGTCTATAACCTTCCTAACTAGGTAAGAGTTACCTGTTCTAAGGAAGGTTATATATGAATTTCGAGAAAAGCCAAGTTCGAGGTTTACTGTATTTTTTTGATGTATGAATTAAATGAGAGGTGGAAAAATAAATAAATTTCGTGGATCCTCTTTATCTAGCATGAGAGGCTAAGGATTCAAGATAATTATTATACGACAATTAATCTGGTTACACGAAAAAAAAACTGATTTTACTGATATATTTTTTTTATAAATGCTTAACATCTGGCGATCATGCCCGACCCAGCACCTTGCTCCACTCCACTCTTCGACCAGGCACGTAACTAATTCTCAAACATTAAAACGATTTCAATTAAATTTTGTATTTTTCATAATTGGGAAACATTTTTTGCTCAATATTGTTTGTTTGTCGTGTTTACTTTCGCGGTTTAGTGTTATTTTTAATTGAAGGGGTCACCAATGTACCGTATATTTAAATTACTTGGTTATATTATTAATGTTTAACGTGGAAGTATGGTTCTCCGAGACCACACCCGGTATCATCCACTATTGAGGTCGCGACAGATAGAAATAATAAGGCAGGCGTAGTGCTTGAGGGCGTGTTTATTAAGACTGTTTTGATATGCTGACCACAGACAATGATGTTGTCTATGATTAAGGGAATGAGTGATGTGCGTATGGCAACATAGCCCGCTACAGTCGATATAGATCAAAATGAAAGGAGTAAAGTGAATAAAAATAAATCCTGTATATTCGTGCTATATGATATTTTTTTTACCTATCTATTATGTATTATTATTACTCAGTAAAAAAATCTTTTATTGTTTATCGCGCAACGTTCGACTAAATAAGACGGATTACTGCTTTCCTTAATATCTTAGTAAAGATCAGTATTTTCCAAACTATGGGTCGCGACCCACCCACGTCGCGAGCGAATATTGAGTGGCCCCTCGCCACTGTATAAATGAATTTTAAAAAATAAGAAGTGATAAATTTGATATTTCATTCAGTTATTTATAATTCCTAAAAATTGAAAGAAACTTAGTTTACGGAATAAAATAATAATAATTTGAAAAAAATACTAAACTTCAGTATGTAAGATGAGCGCTTGGAGTGTGTGCCGCTGGCCCTGTCTCCAAACGCTATACTGACAGCTCAGTTTTTCTCTAAGACAGCTAAAAGGTGGGTTCCGTGATTGGAAATTTTTGTTAGATGGGTCGGAGAGTCCAGTCAACTTTGGGAACCGCTGGTCTAGATAATAGGTCATAGTAATACCGAATTGTCGAATCACTTGTACGAATTCGCTATACCATCTATTGTCTACTCTTTTCTTTCTCATCTATTTTCTATTTTACTTATATTCTTCAAAAGGATTGTCTATCTAATAATAGAATTACGTTAAAATAAAACAACAAAAGATTTTGTATAAATATTAAGAAATGTTTGTAAAAAATTAAATAATAAATATACTAAAACTGAAAGGTTTCATTTTTATTCAAGAAATGCTATCAAGACAATTATATTTGTTTTACATTTTTCGAAACGTTTTCTTTCTTTCAAAACGAACGAAGATTAACCCCTCCCCCTCTCACCCCCTTGCCCGTTGCTTTCCTTCCCTCAGAACCCAGATTTTTAAAGGAAAGGCGACAGGCATCTGCTCTGAAAAATTCCAACCTCGCTTCGCCCAGTAAGGGCTTTTTCCACCTTTGAACTTATGTTTGTTTAATTTCGGCTTTAATTCCTGTTTATTTTTCATGTTTGTTAATTCTGTTATGGATGATTTTTAGAAGGGGCTCGCTTAATGGAATTAGCATTGGGTAAAAATATAATAATAATTCCAATCGCCATTTTTTTTTGTGTTAATTTTGACGCACGGCTAGTAACGATACGACCCTCCCTACAACAATCCTCCCTTTATTAAATTTGTAATTTATTTAATACTAACTTCTACCAATCGGATCTGTAAAAGTTTCGTATTGCTGTCTTAAAATACTATACCAATGCACAAAACCGCTGTATACTAAATATTAACTTTTTCTACTTGAAAGTCTGACGGACAGACAGATGGCCAAATGACGGGATAGTAGCTTCTTATGTATAGAAGCTAAAACGTCCTAACCCTCGTCTTGTAAAATACTGTCTCAGCCTGCCAAGGTCAAACCTCCGTATCCTAACTGGATTGATAACAGGCCACTGCAGACTAAACAGACACCTTACTACCTTGAGCATCACTGAAAGACCCATCTGCAGAGGCTGCAGCATAGAGGAAGTAATCTGTCACTGCCCAGCCCTCACCTCAAAAAGAAGCACAATCTGGCGGGCACCCAGGCTTGCTATGGCCGAAATATGCAGCAAGAATCCGGTATATGTATATCCTGCGGCTCGTATCGGAGACGGACTGGTTCTAGATTTGAGCTGCTTTACACACGTCCTTTTCTTCAAAAACCTCGAAGGTGATTTTTTTCGTGATTAAAATATAAATAAGTTTCTTAGTTACTTGCCTTATTACAGTCATATAAAATATATTTTTATATGTTCGGCAGCCATGTAAGCCAATCGAAAAGTTCTAATTTTAGGAACTTGTTTCGACTTTTACCGCAGAAAGTCATCTCGGTTCGAGAGCGTCAGATTCTGCTAAGCCTCTTAAACTTCGTTCTTAGCCTTGTGTCGTGTTGAACGCGACTTTGGGCGACTTTCGCCTCTTCGGCTCGCATCGAGTGCCATCGTAAGAGCTGAGCCCCTCAAACCAAACCGTAACTTAATGTTGGTACGGAAACTTACATTTTTACAACCTTTGGTCACGAGGACAATGTTCTTAGAATTTTGGTGAGATAAATTATACACCGTCTCCCAAGACCATTCCCGATAAAAAAAAACCGCGAATAGATCCTGCGATTATTATAATTATTTGTTAAGAAACTATATCACAATTCATAATGATAACCGAGAAAAAAATGTAAACTTTACATGAAATAGTAAAAGGATCATATATTATTTTTTCTCATTTTTATTTTTTCATATATGTCAGCGCTCAGTTGTAATACACCGTAACGATGTCAAGGCCATTATCGATTAAAGCGGCAACGGAATTCGTACGATGACCGAATTGACATTATCAGTTAAAAAATACAATAAGTTTGGGGTTTTGTGGACGTACAGATGGACCCAAAGGACTGGGATAGTAGCTTCTCATACATTAATGTATGTATAGAAGCTAAAAGGGCTAAAAAAATATAAGCGTATAATTTATTATGCCGTATTTTAGACCAAATAGGTACTAAAATTTGAAAAAAAAAATATTAAAAAACGTTTTTTTTACTATATAAACCATGTTTTTTGTGAATTAACCTCACTCTGTTTTTTGGTTAAATGGAGTTGCAAAAACAAAAAGTTTTGCTAATATTCTTTATAAGTAGTGTGGATTTGAAGTTCTGGTATTTTATAGAAGTGGAGCGAATCTTAGCTCCCATGGATCGACTCCAATAGCGAAATGTTTGTGATCTTAATGATTTCATCACCGATTTTAGAATTTTAAAGTTTTAATAGAATCTAAATGAAAAATACTAGGTCGTGTTGGAGCCGAAATTTAAAAATTCGAAATAATTAAAAGTTATGTTAAAAATATTTTTTACATATCATTACCTAATTTACCTGAATCATTCACCTGAATTTACCTGAATCATTCACCGTAACAATTCAATTCGTTCAATTTGTCTCCGGGATAATAAATTTTGTTCGATTTAATTATATAATTTTATTGTTAAGGCATCTTCATAAGCCATTTTGTGATATATACATAAATATAATACCTTCTGTTGTTACATTGATAGTCTGCATACGCTACCGAGTCCTATCGTTAGCCGGGAGGAAGAAGAGGAATGAGAACTGTTCGAATTGTAGTAGGTGGAGTAGTGAGGCATAACCGTACTTGGTACGGTAACCGCGGTGGTAAAACGTGCACCGATATTTTTTATTTTTGTTAGGCCGGCGACCACCAAAGCTAGCATTAATTAAATACGACAAAATTCGGTCGGGGTAATATGGGTCGGGAAATGTGAGTTACTCAGAGGAACGAGTGTCCCCTCCACGTTTAGTGGGTATGTTGAGTTGTGATGCACACCTCAATTGGTGTTTTTTTCTGTTCTTATCCTCTGGGGGTGTTTTGATACTTCTCCAGGGTACGTTTTTTGCTTCATTATTAGATTAGCCATTCTGGTCTTCAAATATAGGTTATGTTTATTAGTCTGTCCTTTAGATTAAAGAATTTCGATTGTTTAATATAAAATAGGTTCAATTATTATATTTTTGTTGTGTTTCAAATAATGAACAAACGATGGCCTACCTTTGTTTTCCGGCAGAAATACCGATAGCAATCGTTAAAACCTGGTTTAATGAAATAATTAATAACCACAATTCAATGAAAAATATTTAACAGTATTAGATGATTGCATCAAAACAGACGTTCTATTAAAACTGACGTTTTTGTTTTTACTTTTTTTTTGGCAATAACACGAAATTTCAAATTCCTACATCACACAGTTTTCGAGAAAAAAATCTGACATAGAAGTGATCTTATATGGTTTCCGTTTGCCCTTTCGAGATACGTAACCTAAAACTCAAAACTTGATTTGTTATTAGTTGATAAGGGGTTAAATTTATCGTATGTCGCCGAAAGCTTATCGTAAACATTCTAGCACTACTGAATGCTAGTGAAGCGTAGCGGGTGGGAGGGGGGCGGGCGCTACGAAGTGTTTGCCGCCGGCAAAACGCCTTTTGAATATATAAAAGTTATCCGAGTAAAGAAAGAAAAATAAAGCCCGAAGTTGCATAATTCCCGGCCTGGCGGGGGGAGGCTGAGGGCAGTCCGGGATGAAAGTTCGTTATAACAAATCCGAAGCCATTAAATCCACCGTCCGCACGATAAGCGCTATCCTGGAATCCTCGGCCGGAAAACGCATTTCGTTTATGGCGCTACGGCTGGAGTTCGGAAAGCGCAAACAGCCGGGAAGTCAGGTCAAACAGTCAATGACATATCATAATCAGGCGCCCGTCTTTTTTGCTAGGTTTGCGTCGGTTGCGAGATTACCGCATGAGCTATTTTATTAGGTAGATTTCATTAGAAAAGCTAACATGACTTCCGGAAAATTTCGACATATCTTCGCGTTTCACACCCCTAGAAAAAAAATATATATCACTTTCTTGTGGACACGATAACTGCCGTAATTTTACACCAATCACTTAAATTTTAAGGGCAAAAATCTCGGTCAAAATCGCTAAATTATTTTTTACCCCGTCTGGCAGGACTCCAGCTACAGTGACACGCTGCAAGCGACACCATGCCAATGAAGCGCGGTGACGAATTCAGCTACAAATCACGCAGTTATTTCGTAGCGGTTTAAGTAATAGGCTATTTTGAAATCGCGTATAATGTAACCTAAGTTATATGATTATCCCGTTAACGCCCGCTGCTATTCTGCACCAGTTCACTCGTTCAATCAATCGATTCGGAAAAAACCATCGTAGTCAGTTGGTTACTTTCGTTGAATTACTTTACCTTTTAGAGGAAGGCGAAGTATGCGGCTGAGGGGAATATGAAAATGAGATGCAGAATTGTCGAAGGTTGAGGTGTGCAGGTTTCTGATTTTATAAATCGGACGTTTATTCCGAACGGATACGACATACATAGCTTGCGAACCAAACGGCGCTGTACATATTATGTATGGATAGGTCCGTTTGAAGTCGATTCGCCCAAGAACAACAACCGTAGCGAGACGTGCGCAAAACTCCGCCCCGGTTCGAAACCTCAATAAGGGATGCGAGAAGCGTTCAGTTAGGGCCGCATCGACAGTTCCTATTCCACCTTTTAATAAATAATTATGATTGTTATACCCATTCTATCTCAAGTCCACACACAAACAACTCCAAAACACAAACAAACACTGACAACATAATTAAATAGTGGGTAAATAATTAGGTATGTAAAATGGTGATAATCACAGGTTAAAAAAAGATTTTTTAGCCAGGTTCGGGCCTTTACAATTGGTAAATTCAACATTGTGGTGGTTGTTAATACTTCCAGGTAGCCGATAAATTCGGGATGTGGGTGAGACATTGTCTGGACCGATTCATAAAACGGACCATCCACAAAGTTCCATCTCTGCATCAGGAAGCTACACCGGCCTTGGTCTCGTACTGAGTCTTGTCCAGGCAACTCCTGGAAGATCCATGTCAGGAACTTTTTTGTTGCTTGCGGTTAATGCAATAGATTGTTGTGTCTAGTCATATACTATCTTGTAATAGATCACTGCATTCTATCGCTCTATTCTATTGAGGTTACTTTTCAGTAAACCTTTTAAAAATAATGAATATGAAACAAACTATAGTTTCATTAAAACAGCTATAGTCCATTATGTGAAAAATGTTTTAGGGAAGGATACAGTTCTTAACCTTGACCGTTGCTCGACCAGGGCACACCTAAGGAACGAGCCGAGGTTGAATAAACTGAAAACTGTCTTTGGACAGAAAAGTTTTTACTTTTTCTCTAGTAAATTCTTCAAGGAATTTTGTACTCATTTAACGGTAGTGAACTGTAACTCAATTCAAAAAGTAGGTATTAACAAAAAGATCTCCAATTTGGGTATTAGAATTAATTGCAATAGTAAAATAATTTTAATAGTATTACTGAATATAATTAGTTGCATAATTTTCTTTTCATTTAGACCAAAGGTGTCCAAACTACGGCCCGCGGGCCAAACCCGGCCCGGCAGGCGATTTTATCCGGCCCGCCAAGGATTTTGAAAAATTTCGTTGCAAATTTCGTTAAAGCAATTGGCTGGTAAATTTATTTCTATGTATGGCACTACCTATATGTGCGAACAAACTTTTTCCAGGATGAAGTATCTGAAATCTAAATATAGGGCAAATTTATCGGATGATCATTTGCAATCATTGCTAATAATTGGTGTTTCCGATTTGAATCCCAACTTTGAAGAAACTCTCCAGGAAAAAACCCAGTTTCACCATTCCCATTAAAAATTGCATGAAATAATTTTATAATAATATAATTTAGACATGTTTGTTTAGTATTGTTATATCTGTAATTTACTATAAAAAAAAAATTATAGTATATATATGTGGCAACAATAAAAAAAATCAATGCTGCTTTACTTGTAATAAGGTTTTTTAATTCACATATTTACAATGCTTGGCCCCCGCTAATGAATTTAAATACCAAACTGGCCCTCGCAGCAAAAAGTTTGGACGCCTCTGATTTAGACTATAACCCACTATTTCCTACGATTTACTAAATCAAAACGATGGTCACAAAGTCTAGTTAAGTAACCATTAAACCATATTGAGGATAGTTAAATTGTTCTCGTTGTATTGTAAAATATAATAAGCATCAGACTTCAAACACTTTTTATATTTAAGGGCACAAAATCTTGGTAAAGTTCGTTAATGGGAAAAATTAAACCAGGGGGGTGTATGTCGGGGGTGGGGTCGAAAAGTAAAATTTTACTATAACTTTCTTAGTATATAAGATATCGTATTAATGTAAATTTTATTTTATTCCTTAGATATGGGCCTAAAACTTATCTTACTAAACTTTTTTGATAGCACCAACCATTGGAGAAAATGGTTTTTCAAAATTCAGTCACAGGATCAAATTAGATCAATATGTTTTATTGTAGTCCTATAATTTACGTACGACTTTTGTTTGAAACAATTTTTGATATGAGCAACCCTTACGGCACAGTATAAAGAGGGATTCAGTATACGCTGCGCAAGGATACGGCTGGTTGAGGTGCGCGAGGGAGTGTTTATACAATGTTCGATACAAGTTCGTACATTTGGAGTTAGCCTACCCCTATTTTATTCCGGTGAAATCTACCTCCGCCTTCCGGCGTGCCGGAAGGGCTGGTATGAGAGAACAAAAGCTAACATCGCGTACACGAACTGTCACTGTCGCCCTTACGACACGCGGCGGGTTTGGTTCGCCTTTACACGAGTTCGCAACTATTTAAACCCGCGCCGCGATGTGCGTCTGGCAACTTCGCTTCGACAAAAGCAATAATTATCGCCGCGCGCTGCTGAAAAGTTTCGGTAAAGAAAACCTTCCGCGGGATAATAAACGCAAAGGGCGAGTCACAAAAAAAACAGCCGCTTATTTGATTAAAAATATCGGCTAAGCCCAACTTTGCCGGCTATGCAAAATACTTTTATTAGTATTAAAAAACTTGTCTGCTGGTTTACTTCTACGCTCCGTTGGCAACACTATGTATGTTCCTCTCATTTATTTTTTTATTCTTGCAAATCTTATAAAAATAATATTATAATGCAAAATATCATGCCTACCTATGCTATCGCCTGGAAGACATATCACCTATTACTTAGAAGTCTTAAAAAATACATTTTTTTTAAATAATTGCCTATGACCTACCGGGGTGCTCAAACGGTCGATCGCGATCGACTGGTCGATCGCGATCGACCGTTTGAGCACCGTGCAGAAAGCTAATATGCTACGGTACGCCCTACCTAGATAGGTAGGGTGTATCGTGTATGTACGACAACCCTGCATCACACACACTTGCAGTCTCTCAGAGTCGATCGTAAGTAGTCTAAAAATATTGAGGTAGATCGCCAGCAGTTCAAGTTTGAGCACCCCTGAATTCCTAGGTCATATACAATTATTTTGGGCCCTAGCCTAGGCCAAATGTGCCTGTGCTGTGAGTGAGGGAGATGGTGGTAATAAAGCATTAAAATGGTATGACCATGTGTGGATTCGAACCCGCGACTTTTGGGCTAATAGTCCAACGCCTTAACCACTAGACTACCACAACCTCTTTATTTAATTTTATGAGATTTTATTTGTTGGTTGATTTTTTTCCTATGACGTACCGTTTTCGAGATATAAGCGAAAAATCAAAAGTGGGACATTCTTTGTGCCCCCTAGACGTCGGACTTTTAGTATGTTAATTCCCTAAGCCTATACCCCCTATATTGATTGGAGTAGTTTAAGGGTATTCAATAAATTTTTATAGTTGTATTAGTATGCATATATTTACTTCGTGTCCCTAGACCATTTCCGGTAAATAATACAGTTAATTGGCTCTGCGATTTCTAGGGAAAAAATGTAAACTTTACATGATAATATAAAATAGTTCTTGTCATACGTTCGTCGAGGCTTGGCCGAGTGTTGAAAGCGAGCAAATGAAAGAGCGAAGCACATAAAGGGTATTTACACTAAAATTAATAAATTTGGGCATATTTGTTTTTTTATACAGCTTTTTATACATAATAGGATGTATAGATACCACCTTAAGTCTTCGGGAATGGTCTTGGAACACTGCATACCGAGTGCATATAAAATCTCTCATCTGAGAAATATGTTTTAAAAACACTCCGGACACCAACCAAAGGGACCAACACCTTTTTTTCACATTATTTGCACACGGTGAAAATTGTTTCATAAAAATAAATAAATAAATACGTTTTCACACCCCACCCCACCCCCTCCATTTCCACAAACTCAACCGTCACATCAATTTTGCCGAAAATTTACCACCGTCGGCTACTTGAGTGCCTGCAATATTTTATTTTCATATTATTATAAATACTATATAAAGAATCTGTTTTAGACGCGTCGTTTAAATAGTGCATACACATTATACGTATGTTGTGGAAGAAAGGCAGGCACTCCTGGTCCCCAACATTGACAAACTTTCCAAGTTAAAGTGCGAAACTTCCTGTGTTCAGCGCCTCAATAATGGCACGAAGTCGGAACACGAGTTCGAAACCGCATCGAACCTTCGATCGAGTAAACGTGAGGCGTAAATATTAAAAGCACTTTCGTGTAAAGCGAGTATTGCGCTATTAACCGAGTGCAAAATAAAATCATACGATATGTAGGTACAATGTAAGTGACATGGTAATAATAATAATAAACACTTTATTTAATACTCATAAGTTCGTTAATCCCCAAGTTCGAAATGACACCACACGAAACCTATAAGTTAAATAGATATAAAAATGTCTTCTGTCAACATTGACATAGAAATTATTTAATTCTTTGCCCAATGAAATCAAGAGTGCCAAATTAATAAATACAAGAATGGCTTACCTAAACTGCTTCTATACATTGTATTTAACCAGAACCTGGCGTTTTACTGCTAGGCCCTACAGGCGTCATCAAAGGCATCTCGCGCCTGCGGGTCGAACTTATAAGTTGCTTCATTTCCTATCCCCACTTAGCCTGCGTCACTTTTAGCCTATTCGATCTGCGTTTTGGATGGCCATAGAAGCGACAGTGGGTTATTTTTAAGGTCCTAATTGATTAAAATAAAAAAGTAATTTTAGCTAGTAATGAAACAACACGGACATAATATTTATTTTATAATTATTATAATGTTGCACTGCACATTCTTTTACGTTTCTATTTGCACACATAGGTCATTTTTCTATTTATTTTAACTGGTTATTAATAAATAATATTTTCTAACATCCGTGCAATATATTTTTAACATTAATGCGTATACCTTTGACCCGTATAGTCTCGTTTCGAGTAGTTTTATTCTTATGACAAAATATCCACTAGGATATCACAGTATTACTGTAGTACATACAATTTAGGTTAGCCTTAATTTTAAATGAAACATGCCCCAGGTGGTATCCTTGCGACACGCCTGGAATGTTCGCAAGTTAAGCCAACAATAAGACCGCCACCGCTCGCTTCGCTGAAATGGAGATAAGTGCAATGGAACAAAAGGCTGCGATATTTAAGTTTCGTCCTCTTGCGAGTACAATGTTCTATTTGCGTTCGTTATCAGAGGTGCCTCTGTCTTTGCTTACCCGGTCGCATCTTCACCGCGTCCAACTTATATACCCAAGTAGACGGCAATGTTCGAAGGAACTGTTTATTCTGCTCTCTCGTTGCTTAAGTTTATGGTAGAAGTTATATTTAAGTTTAGGAAGTGATTGCGTTTGTTTTTATTTACTTTATATTAAACATTAATGTATTTGCACGCAACACATACGATTTTCATACATACACTCAACACTCATACCGTACACATCACATATACGCCTTTTAAAATATAGTGTAACGGAACCCCTCGTATGGGGGTCCCGTGGGATAAAAGGTAATAACTAGAGACTCATTAAAGCGTTTATTACTGATCCACTTATTACATAAGAACTCCAATATTTAATATAGGGTGATGATTTTAGAGGCGTGGTTTTCAAGAAGAGATAAAACGCATATAATTTGATGTTATGGCTAAGAATTTAGTTTTATTATATAAAAATGATTTCGGGTAAGTGGCCGCTGCGGCTGACTCGAACAAATTCCAGCCGAGAGGCCCAATTTTCAACCACTTTTTGCAGCAAGTTGGGCCGTATGTCAGCAATAACGCGCCGAATATTCTCTTCCAAGGCGTTAATCGTGTCCGGCTTATCTGCGTAGACAAGCGACTTCACATAACCCCACAAAAAATAGTCCAGCGGTGTTGAATCGCACGATCTTGGAGGCCACGCCACAGGCCCACGACGCGATTTTTACTTTATTTTAGAGTGATTTAAAAAAAATTTAGAGTGATTTTTTCTAAATTTGCACTATTTGCAAACGTTGTTCAGGAGTAAGTCTATTCATTATGAAATGGCAAACCAAACTGAGCATAAATCAAGTGACAGCTGTCAAAAACACAAACTACGGAAAAAGTAGTGCCAGATTGAAAACCACGCCTCTATATAATGTCTGACTCCATAATGTTTGGGCGCGAACCGGTGTGACGTCAGGCAGACGAGTAGCTATTGACGACGCGAGACTCTGATGGAATAGGCATCGTACTAGGGGTCTACCTCCGCTCTTATAGTCTGCGTCGGAGGGGAACCCTCTACCTCAGCCGTGGTGCATTCGGTGTGTCTGTTTGACGTCATCCTCGATCGGCTGACTGTGGACGGGTGGCGTGATATGGCATGACGCGATGTAGATGTCAGCAAAAACCTGGACGCGGACGTCATGTGGCCTTGTGACCTCCACAATAGTTAGGCTCAACAAAGTTTGTATATTTAATTGGCCTTATTATTAAGTCTTTGAAAAAATGTTTGTGCTACTTTTTCGCTATATGTATCTGTTCAATAAGTAAATAAATAAACTACTTACTCGTGCATAGATATATTGTGTGCACTAAATCGAATTTATTCAGTATGAATACGACCGAGCGATCGGATATCGCGACGGGCGAACGGAGAATTATGACCGCATTACAATCGCATCTGTAAAGATTCGCCGGTCCGCTGCGCTCGCGGCGAAAACGGAGCGCGCTGCACTGCGCCAAATTCGCAGATCGAATGATAAATTGTGATGAATCGCGGTATCGCATCGCGCGCGCGATTCCGTAAAACATTTTACGTACCTCTACGCCTCTACGTGCTTTCTGCTTGAAAATGTATATTTCTCTTTTTAAAAGGAATATTTTAATTATGTATCTATCCATCTTTATTTGGGAAATAAAACAGTTTCGGAATAATGACATCATATTATCGGAAGAATGAGCTTAGTTGTAGACAATATTGCCTTCCTTAGTACAGACATAGTCTAGTAAAGAAGGCAGGGCACAAAATGTAGCAGTGCTATTCGCTCTCTGTGCATTTTTAGTAGGTTATACATTTGTAACATATTATATAGTATTATATCTATTATTATTATTATTTCAGTATTATTTTTATTTATATATCACATATTATTATTTATATATTATGTATTATTTCATATAATTCAATTCAAATAATTGTAATTGTATATTGCGCAGTGAGACAGTTATGATTATAAGAACGATACTTCTAGTAAAGTCTACTTTAGTACGGGCATTGCCTAGTTAGGTAGTACTTTGCATACTATGTAATTGATGTTGAGTTACTGTCAATAAATAAATAATAAAAAAAAATAACTGTCATTTCGATTTTTTTGTCAAATTAAATATGTCAATATTTAATACAAAAATCAAATAAATAAAACCACAGAGATGTAGATTATTTTATTAAGATACAAATTCAACATTTTTTTTAAACTAGATTAATTCTGTTCGTCATGATTAACCAATACGGGCACAGTGTGTTTCTGTTTTTACAAATGTTAGATGAGAGCACTTTCGGGAACAGCCCCCTTGATCCGTAAAATTAGTATTTTTAGATTGTAGCGTCGCTACATATTTCGGTTGCATCGCGGGGGCATCGCCGGCGCAGATTGTGATTGGCCAACGATCTGCGCAGGCGCACATTCGAGCGATCGTGGCGCCGACGTTGTTATTGATTGAAATTGTTCTCGATTTTATATTTTATTCTCTGTTATTTTCTACTTCTGTTATATTTTACAATAATAATTGTTATCTAGTTTTAATTATCCGTCATTGTTGAAATGTCTCCTGCGCAACATCCTCCAGCATCCCACTACCCGGGACGGCGCCACCATAAATGATTACACATCAAAAGCGAAGCGCACTTCACACGCGGCCCGACCAATTAGCGCGTCTCATATTGGCCGTGCTATTCTTCGCAGGGTCGTCGCCGGCGCGACGCCATCCATCAATCATGGCGGCTCACTCGCGTCTGCATCAATGTCGGGTTTAATAAAGCTCCAGAGCTGGTGATGGACGAGCCGCGAGCCGTGTTAGTGTCCGTCAAAAAAGCCCCTCGCACCCCCCTCCCCGGCGACCCCTAACTACACCTCCTGCCCGGTGATTCGCATCTGTTCTACGTCATCCACCGAATATTACAGAACGGTTTGTCATAATAGATATTGCTTCTAGCAACGGTTTAAGTCTGCACGCCCCTTAACAATCTCTTGTTAAATTTAAAAAAAAATGTATAAATATTGAAACTCACACACATGTGAGATTAATGAAATAGTCCCGGGGCTAAAAAGATCCCGCTGTTGAATTGTTTGGAGATTTCTCCATTTCGCGTGTGTGCCCGCGCAAATCCCGCGCGACATTCTAAGCCCAGGACTGCACACTGCACGTGCGCAGGAATTATTTCTCAGATAATTGCTATGGCCTAAATATATAATTATTTTGAGCCCTGTATAAGCTAAATTCGCTCATTTAGTTATTTATTTATTTCATCGCGCGGCTGTGTGTGTGATTCAATATCTACCGGCTTGTATGAAGGTGGGATACTGCTTACAAGCTATATCTATACTTGCTAGTGGGGCGGTTTGTCCGCAGTGTGCCAGTGTGTGTGTGTGTGTGTGTGGTCAGGGTGGTAGAATATTGTTAACTTTGATATTCGTAGCCAGTTGTTACCAATCTATATAAAATTTGAACAATGCTGTTGACTGTTGAAGAGTTCCTTTATCTGGAGCCAATCTTGGGTACAGAATCAGGTCATTTTTAACCCTTATTTTTAT
Source organism: Neomicropteryx cornuta (assembly GCA_020383195.1). NCBI lineage: Eukaryota > Metazoa > Arthropoda > Insecta > Lepidoptera > Micropterigidae > Neomicropteryx > Neomicropteryx cornuta. The sequence goes on from JAHKQU010000030.1 coordinate 3,677,841, forward strand.
AATAAAACTAAATTCTTAGCCATAACATCAAATTATTTGCATTTTATCTCTTCTTGAAAACCACGCCTCTAAAATCATCACCCTATACTTAAAAATAAATGTGTAAAATAAGTGTGTCTGTCTGAAGCATTATAACTCATGACTACACGGCCAATTTGGTTACTTTTTTTTTTTTTAATATTCGTAATAGTTTTAAGATGGTCTTTAGGGAAAGAAAAATTGAAATAATTGCCCGGAAAATAAGAAAATTCAGGAAGACTGAAAGTATATTCGGCATCCGCGGAACAATCGTCAAAGCCGACTGTATAGAATAGGACACTAGGCACATAATGGCCCGCAACTCATCCCTAGTGCCGTAGGCACGAGTTGTCGTGCGCCAAAGGCGTCTGCAGGGTCTATCTCCATCAGTCTACAAATAAATTAAATGTGTGGGTATATAATGTTTTTGATTTGCGACGTTGAATAAAACGTTGAACGTCGCTAAGAATTGACGATTCTGACGCCTTTCAATCGTACTAAATAGTACAGAGTAGCCAGTATTTAAGTTTCTCCGCGGCTTCAGGCGAGACTTGACTCACTGCTTTCATAAATCATCGCCTCCCCTCGCGTTGCCGCCGAAATAATTACCAAATACGTCATGCGCCTCCGCTGAAATGTGGACCTGCCACTGTGCATATACCCACTCTGAATCTCGCCAAGAGTCATATATCACATCACTAAAACATCGATCATAAAGCAAGTTAAAAGCAACAACGCGAACAAACCCTTGAAACAAAATATGAAACTTTATTCCAACGGAGACTTGCGAATGTAGCTCCGAAATGATAAATTAATTTTAATATTCGCCGATATTTTAGACACGCTATTCACCCGTAGAGGCTTTATTCTTACAACTTATTTATTTTTAACCCCCGACCCAAACAGAGGGGTGTTATAGTAGCTCCCAAACCGATTTTAATTTTTTGAAAGGTGACTTGATCGAGTGTGTTCTTAGTTACGATTCAAGAAAATCTGTATAGCCATTTGTGTGTCGGGGTTTATTTAGTTTTTTTAATAATGTGTCTGGTATTTTTATCACTGCGCTAGAAAAAACATTATTTTATTATATCTATATAGAAATAAGTACTATTATGATAGTGATTGAAGAACAGGGCACTATTTACTTTTTTTGACATCACAAGATCTGTTTATCCATTTTTTCCGATACGGTCCTAAAGTGTGTGAAAACCTGTTAATTGGTGCTTTTTTTATATGACGTCGAGTTTTACTCTGCATTGTTATTTGTTTTTAATGTTTTTTTTTCTTTTAGTAGTTTATTTTTTTTAGTTTAATTGTAATGTTTATATGGGGAAACCTGTTTAATAAATAATATAAAATAAAATTACATACTTTATATGTTTTAGACTCTTCATTTGCCTTTAAATTACTATTTTTTCAAAGGCACTAATGTATTTTATAAGAGAGAAATTCTCTACAAAAGAACTATTAGCAGTTTATTATTTATTAAATGTATCAGAAAAAGAATTGAATTTAAAAATCTGCCTTTACTATGGCATAAGATTAAGCTATCTAAACATATTTTTTTTATAAATAAATATTCAATGGTTACAAAATGCCAGCCATTGAAAAAATCGAAATTTATGCTACAACCTGAATGCTACAAAAATGCGAATTTTACAGGCTTCCAAAGGCGTTAGAAGAGAGGAGAGATATCCACAAGAGATATGAGTAATCTAGTTTACTTACATTAAAGATAATTTATTATTCTGGAGATTTACCCTGAGAAATTTGTTTTAAACATTAAACAATATATATATATATATAAAAAATAAAAACAAAACCACCATGTTTTTGAAATAGCATTTTTTTAAGTCAGCCGCTTCTGAGACCAGAAACATCCCATATAATATAAATATAGTTTTATGATGAGAATAAAGTGGAGGAGGGATTTACCTAAGCGATTTGAGATATATTTGAGGTATAACAACTTGTAGGCAACAATTTGTAGGTCAGAATCGTTCGAATGGTTCGTTCACGTATGTAGTCCCCTTGATGGTTAGGGGCGGCTAATTTAATATCTAATTTTTACTATGCCGCCCTAAAAGTGTGTTCAAGAAGCAAATTGCCCTATAATTCGAATTGCGCATTTGGGCTCGCATGGATGAGTAATGCAATGCGCAAACTGCGATGCAATTACACGACCCGGTCGTTAATCATTTTAGCGCCTGGACGCCGGCGGCGCGTGCGCTGTGCTGGGTTGCCCCAGTTCGAATACCTTTTTGTGCTATATATCATATGTTTATATTTATCTATACAAACCGAATTAAATTTAGTTTTTTATTAAGAATACTCAAAATGAATTAAGTTTAATAAATAACATAATGAAGCAATTATCGATGCCCTACCTCACAAAGTGAACATCTTCGAAGGCAACTTACCGTTTGAATATAGAATTTCACAGAATATGATGCCGTTCCGTACAAAATGTATGAGGAAATAAATTTTCTTTATAAACTTTTTTTTCGTGAATTTTACCGACATTTTATTAGTTATTCTGCTATTCGAAGCGGAGAAAAATCCAACAAATCATATAAATCGGTCCAGTTATAATTGAATGGTCATGGGACAACCTGTGCTTCTAAATCCAGATATCCCGGGTTCGAATCCCCAGTGGGGCATATCCAGCCAGGTAATTTTTTTCGCCTTTATTTCAACGGCGCGTTTCTCAACACAGTTGTAACAGACTGAGTTGAGTAACAATACACCTGGGAAACTGATTTCGATCCCAAGGGGACCGCTTTGGGAATTCCTGATTTAATGAAAGAAACAGATGGTATTTCAAGAAGTATACAATACAATATTTTTTTATAATTATTTTTTTGAATACGACACTTGTCAATCAAACCTACATCTCTTTATCTACATAATAAGGAACTTTTAAATACAAATATGTTTTGTTTAAAAGTAGTTATACTATTCTTAATTTATAAAAAAAAATGATATTTTAAATAAATATACTGCAGAATTCTTTGCCTTTTTCTGAAAGTTTTGAATTAGTCAGATAGAACGTTGTTTATTTAACCTACCAAAAAAAAATGGAATTATTACCTATTATTAAAGTATACTATTATAACATATGATAACACGATACGATTATATCTACGGCAGTGTAAAAAAAGTTTTTAACTAATTAATGTTTTTTGTGTATTGTTGCAGGTAAGACTAATTTGGAACTAATGAACTACTCGTATTTGACACAGGTATGGCTTTAAAAAATAATGTGTTATTATTAGCGTTTATTAATACAATGAATTACACAACTTAATAAAAAATAAAATATAAATAAAGTCGATTGTAATTGACTGCTCAGATTAGGCCGCTCTATCAATATCAACCATTTCCAGAGACTGGAGAGAGTGTTTATGTTCCCTATTGCGCGGAAGAAATTGTATAAAAAAAGTGAGAAAATAATTCATGCTTAAATTAATTAATTTCATCAAAGCGTTCCTGTAAATTCATTTATGCTCGAAGGCGCGAGGCCTGGCTAGCGACCGAACTTATGACAAGAGCGATTTCATATTATCACGGAAAGTTTACAATATTTTTACTCGGAAACCACGATGAATTTTGATATGAGGTCAAAACAAATCATGTTTGAAATCGCAGGGCTGATGAGTTGGTTTTTTATCGTAAATTGTCTTTGAACACGGTGTATATGCAATTCGGACTCGCAATCTTACGAAGAAATTTCTAGTTGCTGAATTATACGAGGTGTGTTCAAAAAGTATCGCGAATTTTGAATTTTCGCGGGTTACGTATATTCGAATTTCGATTTTTTTGTGGCATTATGTTGGTACTCATGTCTCTCACTTATGCCGACAAGCTCGGCTATTTTGAATGTTCACTTAATTGTTGACAGCTGCTTTGCTTGCACGTGTTTTGGAGCGTCTTCGATTTTTACCTATTCAAAAAAATGGATCACAGAACCTGTATCAAATTTTGTGTGAAAAACGAAATTAAGTGCGCGGATGCATTCCGAATGTTGACTGTGGCATACGGAGAAGCTACCTTGGACCAAAGCAACGTTTATCGGTGGTACAAAATGTTCTCAGAAGGCCGAGAAGATGTGAACGACGAAGAGCGTGCCGAACGCCCGAGCACTTCAACAACAGACGAAAAAATTAATGAAGTGGAGAAAATGGTATTGGCCAATCGTCGAATCACCGTTAGAGAAGTTGCTGAGGACCTAAACATATCGATTGGCTCGTGCCATTCGATTTTTATCAATGATTTGGGTCGCCGCGAAATTCGTACCAAAATTGCTCAATTGCGACCAAAAACAGCGTCGCATGAACATTACTAATGAGATGTTAAACTCTGTCCGCGACGACCCAAATTTGCTCCAGAGGGTCATAACTGGTGACGAATCGTGGGTTTATGGTTATGACGTGGAAACCAAAGCTCAATCATCTCAATGGAAGCTGCTACGCTTGACGTTACGCTACGCTTGACGAGATAAAGACGTCATCGAAGGAGGAGCTGAACAAGATAAAAAAAAATGATTTTTTGAAGTGCTTCGAAGATTGGAAAAACCGTTGGCACAAGTGTATAATATCTCATGGGGATTACTTTGAATGGGACAAAATAGATATTCATGAATAAATAAATAATTTTTGAAAAAACACAAAATTCGCAATACTTTTTGAACACACCTCGTACATACATATATACATTTGTACTCACAAACACCCTAATTATTTATAATCGTGTTTGTTATAAAAGTCCATTGTTTAGTTTTCGGGTTAACAAAGTCGGGTTAATTACACCGTTAATAACTCAAGAACGGCTGGGCCGATTTTTATGATCTTTGATTTGGTAGATTTGTCTGCGCCCCGAATAGCAGAATAACTATAAAAAAATAAGAAAATTCCTTTTTCTCGTACATTTTGTATGGAACGGCTTTGTGGAATTCACTTTTGTAACGGTAAGTTGCCTTCGAAGGTGTTCACTTTGTGTGGTTATCACATTTGCGCATCGACAATTGCTACATTGTGTAATTTATTTTGTTTTTTGTGCATTTATTGAGCGTAATTCATTTTGAGTATTCTTAATATAAAACTGAATTTAATTCAGCTACTAAGTTAACACAGCATTTATTGATTCTGGGGCGGTACGAAGTTCCTCGTGTCAGCTTGTATATAAGAATTGTGTAGAAGAATCGCTGTAACTACATAACTTTGGAAAATTAAATAAATAAATTATCAGAATTTCATTTGCTGCTATCAATTCAGTTATTATCGAAACCACCTATTTCCTCGTTAATAATTATATGCGTGTACTCGTATAATAGGTATATAAGGACACAGTGTAATTTGGTATGTTGAAAAACACGATTAAGGCGGACACATACATGCATTCATTTCAGTTTATTTTCCGAGCATCGATTAGATTACCGGCGATTTTAACATTTCCTCGATTTCATTCCCAATATCCATGATTCACGGGCGATTTTCAGTTGACTTTGTACTTATCGGTATCGACGTACCGTGATATCGATAACACATTATCTAAAAAAAATTTTTGTTTTATCCGTATAGGCCGGCCCGCAGAAACTGGAATTCCTGCGTTCAAATTATATTTTACATAATATTTATAACTAAAAAATCCCTCTCGGCACGCCGGAAGGCTGAGGTAGATTTGTCCGGATCAAAGTAGGAGATAGGTGAACTCAAATTGTACGAACTTCTATCAAAGATTGATCAACGACACCGCTCACGCACCTCAACCTGCCGTCGCGCCGTACGCAGCGAGAGTGCGTATACTAAATCCCCTTTATACTGTGCCGTAATGGCTACTTATAACAAAAATTGTTTCAAATAAAAACTGTAGGGAAATTATAGGCCGACAATTTATGCTATCAAAAATGCTATCAAAAAAGTTAACCGATATAAGGTTTAGACCCTAATCTAAGGAATAAAATGAAATTTAAATGAATTCTATATGTTATATACTAATAAAGTTATAGCAAAATTTCATTTTTTCGAAACCATTCCCCCCCCCCCCTTAATTCTCGCCCCCTGGTCTGATTTTGTGCCCTTAAATACGAAAGTGATTGGTCTAAAATTACGGCAGTTATCGTGTCCACAAGAAAGTAATATAGATAGATATATATATATAAACTTTTAAACTGAGGGATGTTTTGGGTTCTGGAGGATGTGAGGTACTCATTGCAATGGGGAGCTTTCGTAATGAAATCTAACTAAAAATTAAATTCTAGTTTTGACTAGGCAAAATGGTTCTAACAAAAGTTATCATCTGAACTAGATTTCCCAGGGAAAACGAGCCCCATTCCATTGCCCGCCAGGTCCTCAGATTTAACTCCCCAGGACTTTACGTTTGGGGACGAGCAAAGGAAATTGTTTATGGAGTAGAAATACTTGACCGGAACAGATGAATGTAAAAGTGTCCACCACAGAAACACGCCGAAGGGCACGTGCCTGCATTATAAAAAGTGGTTCACATTTCGAAAATGCTTGAATAATAAATATTTAGTATAGTAAACATTGTTTTATTTTTGTTTAATAATTATTAGGTTACAAACTTGGTAAATTTCAACATAACTTCTTACAAAAATTAGTACTACTTTGATTGTTTTTACTAACTATATTTTTTTTATCGGGTTAAACCTATCGAAAGTACACGAAACGGAGAAATTTTCAAATGTATTTAAACATTAGAGGTATTTGTATTTTTCTTTTGACACGATCTGAAAAAAATGATTACTATATTTTTTTCACACATTTCGTAAATTAAAAATTACATAAAAATATTAAACACATGTTTAGATCTTCAATAATGTATTCTAAACATATACATATTAAGGTTTATAAAAAACAATGTTTAACAGTAACGATACCTTTATGTTTCTGATAGTTATCGTTTTACAAAATGTATTTTAGGGAAAATAAAACAAAAATGCTAATATCTCGAAAACTGCGAGACATTGAAATAATATGTGGTCAAATAGGTTTCAAATTACCTCTTTTGTCACCCTCATATCGCACTGCCAAATTCTTTTAACATTAATTTTCTACATTAAACAATATTTATGTAGATTATTACACCGTCAAGCAATTAACTAAAGAATCATTTCAGACTCTGAAGAAATAATATTCACATAATTACCAAAGAATTATCAGAATTGAATTAGTCTTTAATAATGTTGTGATGTATTTTTTCTTTTTTACTATTTACCTGCTATTATTTTATAAATATAAATAAATAAGAATGTAGTGTTAAAGATAATCTTATTAGACTTTCATCTTATGCTAATAAGATAAGTTACACGCTGATAAAAATATAATAATGAAATATGTTGTGCGTTGATTATTTATTATAGACAACGCGCCATCTGTAGCGTTTCTTACTATAATGAGAAGTGGTGCAACATCAGTTGTTATGATTTTCGCGTAGCTGTTAGTTACATTTTTGTTTACTGTGTGTGGTATAAATACGGTTTTTTTTATAGAATGGTTTACGCAACTTTTGTATTTTGACAGTGCTTATTGTTGGTTTCAATCAATTACTGACTTGTTTTAGTTAAAATTCGTGATCACATATCCTAAAAGACCTTTTTGTATTTGTGATATGATATTTTGCTAGTGTTTTTTTTTAACAATTTTTTTTTCCTTCGCATTCGGTGATATTGCAGTGATTTTGTTTAACCTAAAATCTTTCTTGATAATGTTTTTATTTCTCAACCACCGCGAATAGGGCTATTTTAAGTATTCTACAACCTTTGCTGTTAGGTAATCACTTCATATTTCTGTTTCCGTTTAGAGTAATTGAATATGACCTTGAGTCACATTGGTAAGAAAATCTATTTATACTTATAGGTATTTGGCTTATTTATAACGGCAAATTACCTGTAAAGAAAAATGTCATTCTTTGTCAATACTAAAATTATTTGTTTTTTTTTTTAATTTGGATTTCATTTTTAGTTTTTTATGTATTAGAAACACGTAATTTGTCCACAAAAAAAATGTAATTTTGGAAAAATAAACTTGAACTTTAATTCGATGTGGTCCGATCGAGTAGGTGTGAAGGCATCTTTAGTCAGCTGCAACATGACATCCCTAACAAAGTGTCCTTGACATGAAATACTTGACTTGAGAGTGAAATAAAATATAATCGAATTGTTTAATAATTCGAATACATTTTATTTTCCCACGAATTATCTTCACTGGATACGAGAAACATGCAATAAAGTCGTCGCGCATTTCTTTTGCGACATTTGTACTGAGCGTAAATTCCAGTCACGCCCGCGGGCCGCCCGATCGTAACTACAGAATGTCGGACATTTCCCGTAATGGCTGGATATCCCGAAGGGTCGCCGGGCGATATCCGACTCGCGCGATTAACCGCAGCATTCCGGCCGCGAAGCTGTCCCGAATTGGCTCAAAAAACGATGGAGCGCACGGCCCGAAGGGCTTACGCCGGAGATTTTATTTTCGCGACCCTTAGCTGGAGGTGTATTACTTTGTCCACTTTAATCTTACGATTAAGATTGGAAATGGGCCCATGACGTTTTCTTAAGGACTGCGAATAATTTGCAGTATATTCCATCCTATTTATTTTATATATATCTCTCCTTACACCTTTGAAAATCTGTGAAATTCGCATTTTTGTAGCATTTTGTAGCATTGTACAATTCTTTTTATGAGAAATTTAATGACTAATAAACTGCTAAGAGTTCTTTTTTAGTTGAATTGTTCTTTAATAAAAGACATTTTCACGCTGAAAAAAATCTTGAAAACGCGTCTTGTTTAGTGTCTCAAAAATCAATTACGTAACGTAAATGGCCAAAAATTGACACATTAATTATAACGTGTGTACCAAAAAAAAAAAATTAGCTCCTACAATGACGCATTTAAATTTTAGACTCGATAAAAGTTCGACCCAATTTTTGATTTTATGAAAAAGCGCTAGGTAAAATTGTATTATGTAGTTTAATTTGTCTGTTGCAAATTTGGCTGCAATATCATTGATGCAGATACGAGCGACGTTGAATTGAAATTAAGGGTATGTCCAAAATATACAGGTGTCCGTAGACTATTCCCGAATACTCAAGTGGGTGCTTATGTTCCCTATTAAGAAATTGTATAAAAAAAACACGAAAAAAATTCATGCACAAATTAATTAATTTTATCAAAGCGCTCTTGTAAATTCCCTTTTTGTATATATTTCGCTCTTTCGTTTTAAAGCTCGTGTTCGACCCGTGCCATTATCCCCTGAACCAATTGTTTGAAATCGCACGGCAATTAACTGTTTTTTTTTACGGGAATGGTCTTGAGACACGGAGTATGTTAATAGTATACGATAATCGAGCGGATCTCCGGTAGAGCGCATTACAAGGCGCCAACAGAAGACACGTCTGTCGCTATTATCCCAATAATTTCCCAGCGGGATGCCGCTATGGAGTGACGTTTGCGAGGCGGCCTTCATGTACCCTTATGCCGCCGTGTCGCTGGATATTGTGCACATGTCGCCAACGTTAATGGATACAGGTTTGTGCCGAGCCTTTCATCTTTTTATTTTTCCGACAATTCTCATGGGGGGTGGGGGGGCTCGTCGCCATTTCTTTAAGCTTTTTCTAAAGTTGGATTAATTGCAAATACTTTAAAGGGTTTGCATGTATTTAGGAATATAAAAAAATCCTAAAAAAAAAGTTTGAGATGCCTATACAACAGTTATCGTCCGGGAATGTACTCGTAATAAGAGGATTGAACACTTTAATGGAACGAAATAAATCATTTATTTTTATTCCAATGAATAATTCCAATTTTTTTTAAATAAAATTGTCCAATGATTTATTTACAGTTTACAGTGTCAATTATTTAATAAAATATCCAATATACATTTTATATTATTACATATTATATTATTACTTTGTAATATTTTATTGATTTTCAAGTAAAGAAAAATATAGTGTGTGTGGATTAGTAACACCTCACTAGGTAAAATTATTTTTTTATAGAATAATTTAGAAGTATATACCCACTCGTACTTTAATAGAAGCTCTTAAACATTACCAGTTTACCCGACAAATAGCAATAGTCAAGCTAAACGGAAAAAAATAACCGTAAAATTCATTTATAATAACAAGCTTTTATTTAAGAGGCAGTATATCGTGAGGTGACCTTGAGGTTCGGCCTTTGCAAATGGTGTCGGCCAAGTGCACTTCGAGCGTCCATCGACAACAACAAAGAATAAACATTTGTCAGTTTTATATTTATATTAAAAATATAAGGCAATTTAAAAAAATCTAAGTTTAAGGTTTTCTGTAGAATTTTATTGCGGACATTTCTATGTATAAATTAAACTTACCAATTTCAATATTTTTTTATGTAAACATAGGATTATTTATTAAAAAATCAGCTTAAAGGTTTTCTAGAAAAATGTTCAGTTAATCTAATTATTTTTTTTATATATGCCAGGTATGAAAAGCTATCTTGGCAGTAGACCTCAAAAATGCATAAAATGCAATTCGAGTGCGTTATAATCAGGTCATGCTTACCGTAATAACTCATTGTCATCGGAACTTAACCAACATGTCAAATTTAAACCGTAGGATACGAGGAAATAGTTGTAATACAGCTTGGAAGTTTTAACCTAAATCGAAATACAGACATTATAAAAAACATACATAAATAAAAGCTTCTAAAAATATTGTAATACAATAAGTAATACAATAAATCCTTTCCTTTCCTTCAAAGTTTTTATTATATAGACGTTAATTTGTTTTTTTTTTTGTTTACTATTTGTACATGTCGAGATATCGTATCGCGTCGCAGTGAAAGTCCTCCCGTAAGACTTGTGGACTTGTAAAGAATCGTAAATCAGTACACGCCCGGCCTGAAACTTGTCTCCTTCAGCTGCTAAGTTCTGCACCCAGCTATATAGTATTTCCTCTGTCGCACGGTTTTACCCCATTACATAAACTAAGGCTTCGGGAGTTTATTTCCGGTTCGTTTTGCCATATTGATACTAAATTATCGTCTTTATTATTATGTGTGTGTGCTGGATTGTGCACGTAATATGAATTTTGCATTAGCTCGATTAATTATTTATATAAAAAAAAATCATAGTCAAACGACACAATGAAACGCTTAAATGACAAATAATGAACTTTTTGCACATGACTTAAAATCAGCAGCTACAAGTGAGTGAAGTGCTTTTTGTATATAGTTTCTAAAGTAAGTAGATACCCGCTGTATATAAAAAAAAATGTTATAAATTATTTTGACTTGAACAAGTGAGAGCGTTACAATTTGTATGCATATATTTTTCCACATGAACGTTTTGTGTGGAAAAATATATTAGTTTACAGTAAAGTAGGTCTAAAGACATTTAGGGACGCTTACCCCTTTAAAATGATTTTTAATGTGTACACAGCACGATTTTTGCTGTTTTAAGCAATTTTTTTTATTTATCAATATTTCAAACTGCGTGATTAATGTCAAGTTTATAATATCTACTTTACTTTTTACAGAGTTATGTATATTCGAGACAAAAAGTTCATTGTTTCAATTGTAATCTTTACTGGTTTGGCGTTAGTTTTATATTTCAACGAATGCTTTTTAATTATTTATTTATCTTAATATATATAAATCTCGTGTCACAATGTTTATCTTCAATGGACGGCTGAACCACTTAACCGATTATAATAAAATTTGCACACCATATGCAGTTCGATCCAACTTGAGCGATAGGATAGTTTAAATCTCAAATTATAGTCGCAATTTTAATTTATTGCTAATTATTTGTCTGTTATTATTTGGCAGTCATAAAACTGACAGATGTCGATACGGAACGGCACGGAACATGCATGCATACAAGATGCGATGACTTACGTACGTCATTACGGCCGACCGGATTTATTTATTACATTCACATGTAATCCGAATTGGGAAGAGATACAAACTTTACTATTGCCAGGACAACAAGCCATTCATCGTCATGATTTAACTGCACGTGTGTTTAAACAAAAATTGAAATCCTTAATTGATTTTATTGTTAAATATACAATTTTTGGTATCACACGTTGTTGGCTGTATACGATAGAGTGGCAAAAGCGAGGTTTGCCTCATGCCCACATTTTGGTTTGGCTTAAAGATAGAATCCGTCCTGAAGAAATCGATCAAATAATTTCAGCCGAAATTCCAGACCCATTAATTGATCAAGAATTATTTGATATTGTCACCAAACACATGATCCATGGGCCATGCGGTGTTTTCAACATGACGTCACCGTGCATGGAAAATGGAAAATGTAAAAAAAACTTCCCAAAGCCGCATACGAATGACACGATCACGGATATTGATGGTTATCCAATGTATCGCCGCAGAAGTACTGAGAATGGTGGCCACACATTTACAATGCGACTGCCGAACTTTCCAAATCAAGTTGAGTTTGATAATCAGTGGGTGGTACCATACTCACCACTACTTTCAAAAACTTACAAAGCTCATATCAATGTTGAGCTTTGCAGTTCTGTTAAATCAATTAAGTATATTTGTAAATATGTAAACAAAGGCAGTGATTTGGCCATATTTGAAGTAAAAAACATAAATAAAAATGACGAAATAGCACGATACCAAATGGGCAGATACATTAGCAGCAATGAAGCTATTTGGCATATTCTCAGCTTTCCCATCCACGAAAGAGATCCTGCTGTCCAACATCTGGCAATACATCTTGAAAACGGTCAACGTGTATACTTCACTGAAGAAAATGTTCTCCAAAGAGCGTTCGAAGCTCCGAAAACGACTCTAACTGAATTTTTTACATTGTGTCAAAAACCTGATGTTTTTGGCCAATTCGCGAAGACATTGGTGTATGGTGATGTTCCACGTTATTTCACATGGAACAAATCCAGTAAAAAATGGGAGCCACGGAAACAAGGAAAACCACATCCTTCCATTACAGGCATATTCAAAGCTAAGACATTGGGGAGACTTTACACGGTACATCCAAAGCAACGTGAGTGCTTCTATTTACGTTTGTTATTGGTGAATGTTCCCGGACCAACGTCTTTTGAATTTTTACGAACAGCTAATGGTCGAGTATTCAATACATACCAGGATGCATGTCGTGAACTGCAATTGCTAGAAGACGATAACCATTGGGACTTAACGCTTGCTGATGCTGCGTTGACATCAACACCGAATAACATTCGTCAGTTGTTTGCAATTATTTTGGCGACATGTTATCCCTCGCAAGCACAAACTTTGTGGGAAAAATATAAAAATTGTATGACAGAAGACATCTTGCACCGAATTAGACAAACAAATCAATGCCAAAACATAGATTATACACCAGAGATGTACAATGAAGCATTGGTCTTGATCGAGGATTTATGTGTTCTTATTTCAAATTTACCACTTAATCATTATGGTATGCCATCACCTAATCGTCCAGCCACCGACTTAGTCAATACCGATTTACAACGAGAAAATCAATATGACCATGGAAGTTTAGCAACAATTATCATGAACAGTGAACCATTACTGACAGCAGAACAAAAAATTATTTATGATCGGATTATGCTGGCTGTTGCTGCTGAACAAGGCGGTTTTTTTTTCTTGGATGCACCCGGTGGAACCGGTAAGACATTTTTAATATCGTTGATTCTTGCCAAAATACGGTCGCAACAAAAAATCGCATTAGCATTAGCATCGTCAGGCATTGCGGCTACTTTACTGGATGGTGGGCGAACAGCACATTCAACATTCAAGCTGCCATTGGACGTTCATAATAAACCAGATGCAATGTGTAACATCAAAAAGAATAGTGGAATAGCTGCAGTGTTGCGGAAGAGTTCTATAATAATTTGGGATGAGTGCACAATGGCACACAAATATTCACTTGAAGCATTAAACAGAACTATGCAAGATTTAAACAGCAATAATAAACTTTTCGGTGGTGCTATCTTACTTTTGTCTGGTGACTTCCGGCAGACCTTACCGGTTATACCTCGCTCTACTTTCGCGGATGAGATTAATGCATGTTTGAAACAATCATTCTTATGGCGAAGTGTTGAAACACTTCGATTGACCATAAATATGCGAGTACAATTGCAAAATGATCCATCAGCACTAATATTTTCCGAACAACTACTAGATATTGGGAACGGTAAAATAAAACTGCAACCAAATACGCAATGCATTAAACTACCAGACAATTTTTGCACTGTTGTTCAGGATAAAACTGAATTGATTCAGAGTATTTTCCCGGATATACAGAATAATTATTTGAATCATGAATGGCTTAGTCAACGGGCGATTTTGGCAGCCAAAAACGTTGATGTTGACGAAATTAACTTCCAGATACAACAGTTGTTACCAGGCGATCTGATGTCTTTTAAATCAATCGATACTGTTGTTGATGAAAATGAAAGTGTAAATTTTCCGATTGAATTTTTAAATTCATTAGATATCCCTGGAATGCCACCACATAATCTTCGATTAAAGATTGGTTCCCCTATTATTCTCCTCCGTAATTTGAATCCACCTCAATTATGTAACGGTACGCGTTTGGTCATCAAAAAGATCACCGGAAACATTCTTGAAGCAACCATTTTGGCTGGGAAGTTTAAAGGAAAAGTGGTCCTGCTGCCACGTATTCCGATGATACCATCAGATTCTACCATACCCTTCAAAAGGCTACAGTTTCCAATTCGTTTAGCTTTCGCCATGTCTATAAATAAATCTCAAGGTCAAACAATGTCCATTTGTGGTTTAGATTTGGAAAATCCATGTTTTTCTCATGGGCAACTATATGTTGCGTGTTCACGTGTTGGGAAACCGTCGAATCTATTTGTGTTAGCTAAAGACAGGTTAACCAAAAACATTGTGCACCGATTGGTGTTAAATTAAATTGAAATTGAAAGTATTTATAATTCAAAAAAAAGATATTAATGTTTAAAAGTTTAAGACTGTCTGCCTTGCCTACCTCATTCATGAGTTTAAGCGTCACATGTAATTTACTGTATTATACTGTAATATACTTATATTTGTTATAAAATTAAATGGAAATAATAAATCTGATAAATTTTTATTTTTTACCTATTGATTTCTGCTTAGTATCAAGTGTAAGAACATTTTAATTAATTGTGTTCAACGTACTTCCCCTTCAAATCTCAATCCAGTGAATTTGTATACCAACATCAACATTTTCGTCTTTGTTCGTAAATAATTTCATTGTACTAAAGGGTTATAGTAGTAGAAAGTCAAATAAGGAGATCAGCATATTTTTTTACAAATACCATCTGTGTGAAAAAGCATAGTGGACTCCGTGACTGATGTTCTCTTATTGTTCCTCTTAGATTGTTTACTATAATGTAATATAACAAAAACTTTAGCCACAGCAACGCGTGGCCGGGTCAGCTAGTTTTTATATAAATTTTAACACCATTTCATTTTCTTTTTGTAATTTTTTTCATAATATTAATTATAGTCTGAACATTCTTTTACGTATTTTAATTTGCTCACATAAAGGACATTTTAAATGGCCGAGTTAGGTTAATACGTTCCAACAACGGTATTGGCATATTTTTGAAATTCGAATATGATATTTGAGCGCTCTATAGGACTGACAATTTCTCATTAATTAGTACTAAAAAATTGTTAACTTTAATGTTATATGTTTACATTATTCGACTAGCCTCCGATGTGATCTAAACAGTTATTGTTTTTCAAGAACATCAATCTACATACAAAAATACAACTCTTTCGCATTTGTACTTATTGAGTTGAAAGGTGAAACAGACGGCCAATAATAGCATTTTATCCATGAATGTTCAGAAGCTAAAATGGCATCATATTATTCTTTCAAATGAGCTGTTACTCGGTACAAATAGTGAGTCACAACATTGATAATATTATTGCACTCGCCCATCGCTACACTCGACCAGGCCAATCGCGGTATTGCCTTTATCTAACTTTTCTGATATTTTTCGTCCCCTATCTTATTTAATCTGCATTGTCCTATAATAAGATCGACGCTATGTTTTATTTCACTTTGAATAGATAAAATATCGAGCACAATAAAAAAACATTTGAGCGATCGCCATATTTGTGTCGCTAGAGTCATTATCAAAATCGCCCTTTTTGAATTCGTTTAAACACAACCTTGTGTTCGTGATAGAAGTGACGTATGCAACTGTTTTCTTTGTTTAGGTGTGAGATTGCATTTTTTTTGTGTTGATTATTTTATCGTACGCGTTAAACAGTGCATCCGAGTTATTTCATATGATCAACCCTGATCGATAATCTCAGTTTCGCCTTTGTGTCTTTGTGGTGTTGGCTTTGAGGTATGGAGGTTGGGTTTCGCGCTTGTGGTTAGTGTCATAATAGTTACTCCTCAGCCAGAGGTAAGATGTCAGGGCGAAAAGCGGAAGGAGGTTGTGAGAGCGACAGAGATAGAAGACTGAAAGGCTTGTTTTACTTATCAGGGAGCACAGACCAGTTCAATGCTCTATGTTGTTGGTATTACCGAGCTGAGTTTGTCCGAAGCTATTTTTCCTTTGTGACTTTCTTTGTGTATAATTTACGATACTATCACTATCTATATTTTGTGTAGCATACTTTTACCGTTACATATCACCGAAGTTAAGCAACATCGGTCGCGGTCCTGAAGATCACTATTATTTGATTAACTTGAATGTTAACGAAGAAGCAGGCTTGATGAATCTAAAGACAACAGCAAAGCAGTCGGAACTACATTATCTATATAAAATTAGAAATACCACCAACACACAAACATGACTTAGTGTCTGACAGCCAGTTTAACTAATCTAACATTAAGTAAACTTAACCCGTTTTTCTTATTTTTTTCAACAGATATTTGCTTTTAAATGTTGCATTCAATTCATTTAACCAGTCACTATGTTTATAGATTTATTACTTAAGGTCTTGGTCGATTGGACGATGGAGTCCTGTCAAACATTAACAGCCGGTTCATTGTTGTTATACCCGCCAACTTTGCCGATGCTTAATTTTAATAATCGGTAAAAGTATCTCTAGATCTGCGCCTAATGTGGTTCAGCCGCTATCGACAACCATAGGTTTGCGCCTAGCCTTGTTTTCAATGTTCATTGTGACTATTGTGACTCCAGAAAAATGTTCATTTTAAATAATCAAAACGCAAGTTTTAAACTACCCACGTGTGGCAAGTTAGAAATTCACAGGCACAGTATCTTTGCCAGTTGGTTAGTTTGAGATGTCATTAACAGTGGTCGCGGTCTCGAATCCACCCCATATAGTCATACCATATTTAACACTTAATACGTCGTCAGCATGCCCCGACTAGCAACAAGTAACTGTAGCTTAAAATATGCAAAATTCTTATAAAAGTGCAGTTGAATAACGCGGACATTTCTGTGTTCGAGTCCACGCTTGAGACCTAGCCATGTGCCTGTGGTGCATCGGCAGCGGTTCCACGTCCGTCATACAGGACTTCGGCACCGCAATTGCCCTCTTCTCGCATCCTGTCCTGAGTGGAGCTTTCTCTACCGCACCGCCGACCTTTCTTCGAGGTGGTTCGTATTATTTTTTTTAATACGTTTTTAAAAGTAAGTATACAATTTATTTCAATTGAACATCTCAACGCGCGGATTCGACTGAATACGTAACGAAACGCTGCCCCCCCCCCTCACTTCTCTATGTCATTTAAGCATGGTTTAATATATTATTGATGATTTTCGATAAAAGATCTGATTCAGTGTTTTTTTTATTTAGTTAATATATGTTATTATTGGTCATTCCAGCCTATGTTTTGAGCTGAAAAAGAAAGTTCTCTGAATGTCCTTTCGGATTTTCTTATACTAAGCAGAAATGTGAAAAATAATATAAAAAAAGCGCTATCGAAATTTGTTTGGATAAACAATTTATAAGTGTTGTCATTGTGCAGTATTTTATAAATAAAATAAATTAAAAAAAAACGCTAGGATGAATTAAAGTAAAAAAGTCTTATATTCTACTTTTACTTCACTGTTCTAAGTGGGTCACTGCGTTTATTTGTTACCTACGTTTCAAAGAGGCTAATAATGTTATTATTAATAACGTTTAAATAACAGCCGTTATTCGTTATAACGAAAAATCGAATCTGCTCCAATTTGTCTTTCAATACTATTTCGTGCGTAATATGAAACGTATGATGGGTGATTTTTCTTCTTTTTTTTTAGTTGTTATGTAGATAATTATAATCAAAATCCTTAATTTCATACTTCAGTTATCATAAGCTAATACTAATTGTTTATCTGGAATATGAATCTATGAACACTTCGTAATGGTTAATCGAAATATTGAAAAAATTATGTACATTTTGACAATAACCTCACAAAACCGAACCCGTTTTTGCGGAATTCGATTTACGGTTTAAATACAATCGATTTTTAATGTGATATTCAGTGTGATATTTAGCGTAGTGGTAGAGTTTTATAGTTCGTGGTTTATCTTATCGACGACGTAATAAATTGTAGCATGTTTATAAACAAGGTAATCAATTGGATTTTTTCACATCAAGGATGTTACTATAAGAAAGCTATAAGCGTCAACGGGGTAATAAATTACAGCTTTCTATATTCTCTTCTCTTCCTCAGTCTGTCGCCATCCACTCCTGGATGTAGGCCTCTTCCATTTCCTTTCATGTATTCCTATCTGCTGCTGTTTGGAGCCAGTTGTTTCCCGCTGCAGCCCTGCGGATGTCATCCACCTCAACTGTGGTCTTCCGACTTTCCGCTTGGTTGTCCTCGGTCAACACTGGGCGATCCTCTTCGGCCACTATATCCGTTATGAATAAGAGTTTTCTACATAAATGATGTAACTGTGGTTTGTAATCAATATCACAATACATTGTAGTTTTCATTACCAACACATAGAACACTTAAATGTTTCATAGCAAAGGTTGTACCGAATTCCGTAATGCGTTAATTTCAATAAATAAATAAATTTAATAAAGTTAAGGGTACTCGTGAGCGCCAGAGTGATTGACACATATTGGAATAGGGCCTTTTCATGGTTTCTCTTTACCCTCTGGCTTTTACCTTCATTTTACGAATATATTTCTTTATTTATTTATAAAGGAATATACACTTGACATACATCCAGATTGAACTGCGACACTTTTGACATTTGACAGTTCACGTTCTACTAGTAATGCGTTTACTTGTGCTCATTTGATTTACACAGTCCAATTAATTGGATTCGCCTGTGCCATTATCTCTAATGGAATGCTCTTGTCCCGACGGATCGCGCGCAAAATCGGGCCCTTGATTCGATCGACGTTTGCATTGCTAATTTAATTTGCCCATCGCATAGTAGCGCGACTCGACATGCCACCTGTGACTGACTAGCTCACCTAAATACATACCGCTTCGTTGATACTAATTCATATCTCGAAATGCTGTACAATTTTATTCATTTCCATGAATACAAAATTTATTTTATTTTAATTTTTAATTTATCTTTATTAGGGAAATAAAAAAAATACTAATAAGTATAAAATAAAACCTATTAAATATTTCCACCGAGTGAGTATACAAATAGTGCTTAACCTATGAAATGCAAGATGAAGAGATCAGGAGAAGGGAAATTTTACGTTAACGTTTCATTTTTTATAAGTCTTTTGAACGCCACTAAATTAACATTGAAAACATCAATATCTGGGTATTTTGAATTTAAGGTTGAACACATTCTATGAATGAGTTCGTTTTGCCCATAATTGGTTCTACGACGTGGTATGTCTAACAAAATGTTTGATCTTGTCACACGTGAAGGTACCCTGAGACCCATTAGCTCAATTAGAGAGCTGCAGTTAACTGCACCTGATATTATTTTGATACAGCATCAGCTGTATCCTTTCTTTCGGCTAATGATTCAACTTTATGAAATAAAGATGATTCGGATCTAATTGCAAAATGCAAAAAGACTTACAAAATGCATATAGGAAGGACATTACGATAATAAAAAAATGATCGCGGTAAATATTAAACAAATAAATGACCAAAAGCACCATGAAAGTAAATAAAAATACATTACAAAAAAAATATTACAATAACTGACAGTAGTATTAATTTAAAACGATTTAAAATTACTATATTTTTATACATTTCCTATTTAAATTCAATAAAGCTATAAATGCTATTAACAAAAAAAAACAATACCTTTAATATATTTTTTAAGACACATTTAAATTGTTTTTTTTTATTAATGTTCACTTTTTGAGGTCACTTGAACCAATTTTGACCATTTTTGGAGCAATAACGTGTAAACTCGGTAACGAAATTACTCCAAATGTTGTAACGCCACCGCACTAACGCTTCTAATCTCTTAAAGATATATCAAAGCTATAAGAGTATTAATGAAATGTAAACTATTTAATTAGTTCTACAAAAAAAGTATGCCACAGTACCTATATAATTGCGGTTACTTAGGTCGTGTACGATTATTTTGGGCCTAATCAAGTGCTTGTACTAACTAGATTCAGGGGAGATGGTGGAAATGAAGCGTTATAAATGGTATGACTGAGTGCGGATTCGAACCCGTTATTTCCGTGCTAATAGTCAAACATCTTAACCGCTAAGACTACCGCGATATCCCCACGACGAAGAATAATGGCAAAATGTGTTACAAAATATGATGAAAAAATGTGAGTTGCATACTATTATCATTTTATTTAAAAAAAAAAAGAAAATCAAATTGAATTCGGAAAGAATTGTGGATGACGATCACATTTTTTTTAAATTTCGATATGAGAATAACGGGTTAACGTATTCTAATGAAGTTAAAGCCGGTTTTGCACCTTCATGAAAATTTAATGTCACGTCGACAACTTCGAAAACCCCCACGCCCTCCATATTCATAATATGTAAACGGTTTTCAGCGTCACATCAGAATTCCAACCGCCCGCCT
Source organism: Neomicropteryx cornuta (assembly GCA_020383195.1). Lineage (NCBI taxonomy): Eukaryota > Metazoa > Arthropoda > Insecta > Lepidoptera > Micropterigidae > Neomicropteryx > Neomicropteryx cornuta. The sequence goes on from JAHKQU010000030.1 coordinate 3,698,813, forward strand.
AACGCGACTTTCGAATGCGCTAGTCGAGCGTGGGCGGCTGAATTTTTAATATTTGAATATTCGCCGTGATGTCTAGAGAAAATAAATGGTACGGACGGATGGACTAAAACAATTTATAATACTCGTATGTCACAATTCATTTATTTATTTATTCACAATAGGAATTCCCAACAACTAATAACACTGAAAACAATTAAATTATTGTCATATAGACAAATTAAATACTAGTCATTGTTTTAAAGTGACATGGCCACTCTAACTAGGTTAAAAAAAACTATTCTAAGAGCGCGCAGAAAAAGGTAAAAAAATAAATAAAATGCTTATTACGTACGTTACTAATAAGAATGATCATAGGATATATATCATAAATACAATAAATAGTGCATAATATTGTATTACGTATAATTTATATACAAAATGTTAGCTTATGTTAGTTTTTCTATTGTATTACGCTGCTCACCATCTTTTCAGACACGTCTCTCCCTATTTCGAGGAGCCATTTAGTAATGTTTTTTGCAGGACTGAATTTGGATTGTGCTTTTTTAAATTGCTCATCTGCGCTTTTGAGAAGTTTAGGTCTGAGGAATTTGAGATACCTTTGCCCAAGAGTTACTTTAATTCTTTATTAATAACAGTGTATTAAATCAAAAACAGTATAGTTGTTCGTTGTTTGGTTTCAAACATTTAACAATCCACAACAAAAGCCTACCTTAGTTCCGGCGATTTATTTTTTGTGTTTAGATTGAAGCTTCTGTAAAACAAAATGATACTTACATAACTTTAAAGTCAACAAATTTATTACTAACAGTAACATATTCGAATTTCATAAATATGACAACACGGCTGTTGGAAACATACGTATTATTTGTGGCTGACCAGTAAAAATTTATACAAACTCGTCTATGTGCGCAAATAGAAACATGTAAAAGAAGGTTCAGTGCCACATTTTAATTATTATAAATTGGAATATTATGTCCCTTGTTGTTTCATTACTTGTCGCGCGTCGAAAGTTACAAAACAAAAATGGAGTATAAATTTATGATGAATTTAAAGAATATCATCATAAAATTGTGTGTTTTTTTTTTATTTAATCTACTCAGACCTAAAAATAACCCACTGTCGCCTTTATGGCCATTCTCGAATGGGCTAAAAGCTCCACAGACACAAGTGGAGATAGGAAATGAAGCAACCCATCACAAGTTTACCGGTACCACAGGCGCGAGCAGTCTAGCGAGAAGAGCTGCAGGCTTCGTTAACGGCAAGTTCTGGTTAAACAACTAAACAACTAAACAATGTATAGAAGCAGTTAATATTATATAATAGCGTATAGCGTCTGTTGCGTTTATCGATACATTTGTACTCGCATTTGTGTTTCAAAATTACTTTCGTGCATATTTATTTACTTATTTTTAAGCTACAGAAAAACTATGTTTGTTTAGTGTATTCAATATGACCCAAAACATCAACTGAGCCTGTCGTGAGCGAAAGCGTGCACAAACTCCCAACCGCTACAAAGTGGCTCTCGACGCGTTCGGAAAATTATATAATTGACGCTGAAGATGATACATAGATTACAAATACTTTAGTTAATAGTTATCATAAGACTTCTATGGAAATTTTGAAATAATAAAAAATCAATAAATTGCACGTGAGAATTACTTCTGTAATATATTTATTTTTCTTATAAGAAAAATACGCAGTTATATCAATATAGCGTTAACAAAAATTAAGAAATAATTAGATAACACAATACATTGTGGATTTCCTTCATATTTTCAAACATACAGTAGGTATGATGATTTCAAACGAAATTTTTGCAAAATGTTTCCAAATTAAATGAAAATATGGTGTATTATTTTTTTTAATGGCTTATTAAAACATCCCTGGTTAAAAATACTCTGTATATGAGAGTTTTACCTGTGGCATTACACTGCGGAGGAGTATTAAAAAGGAAAAGGTAACATCGAATGGCCATACACGCCCACGCGTGTCCTTTCGACGGGAATATTTTAGCTAAATCCTTTCGAATTGCGTCGGCCATTTATGAGCGAGTGGCAATAAAATAGAATTTAGGCCGTGAGCGGCTTTTGTGCCAACCCTGGCGCTCGCTTCGTGTATAATAATATGGTCGCGAAATTGCCCCATTCCGTAATTAACTTTATTTATTAATCCGACGCCCGGCTAATATGGCCCGCGCAAGTTACTGCTCTAAAATATGGCGGCATGTTCGCATTGAACATTTTCGTTTTGTCTCAATACTAATGTGCTTTCTGGCGCGATACATAAAAACTATAACGCATTATTAAAAAAAAAAGTTGCATTCACACGATCTAAGTTATTTAAAATAGCACAACGACGGCGCCTTAAACACCTTCTGCGGCGAATCTCGTGAAATCCTTGGCTTGCGGTGGGATTTCACACACCACGCGACCTAGATGCGACACGCCTTTGCGTTTGGGCAAATGCGCCTGCACCAAATACGTATCGCTTCTGTGACAAAGTTATTATTACCTGTATGCTAGCATTATATCCATTGTAAGTTTTTAGATTACTTTTGAGGTCGTTTTTCATTATTTTAAAATATTTACTACGGATGCGGTATCGGTACTGGGGTTGTATTAGTCTTCTTTTCAAACAATGAAATCTCCCCTTTATTTTCGAAAGTGGAATACATTTTTTTTCAAGATCGCTACAGAAGTTGGATAGGGTTAGTACTGGAGTCCACCGGTTTTTGGTTATATATTTTATTTACCTTTCATTTTAGTAAATATTTTGTAACCTTTAAACGTCGATTTTTATTTTTTTTCGACGTTTTTCACACTTTGTGATTAGATCGGTGTGTTACTTTTTAAATATTTTTATGTAAAAAAAATCTTTAAAAGTGTTTCTAATAATATTTTATCGCGAATCACATAGGAATTCTAGAATGTATATATATATATCTAATATGCTAATGTGGTAAATATCGCATTACCTCCTGACCAAATTCGTTTAATTGTTGGCGTGTTTACAGATAACCACTAAAATGTAAATATTTGAATATATATTATAACATCATTTTAACTGATTTTATTTAGAAATGTCATTTTTTTTTAAATAAATAGAAGAGATATGGAATGGGGCGCTTGGGGTAGGTCACTTCGCTCCTCATCTCTAGACCCTACGGGCCATTACATGCTTACCATTCTATTCTATGCAGGCGGCTTCAACGGTTGTTTCGCCTATGTATTAGTTTCTTTTGGTTTTTCCCGAATTTCTTTACCGGGCAACTTTTTTATTTTTTCTTCTCCTGAAACCATCTCCAAACTATTACGAATATTTTTTAAAAATAAAGTAGCGAAATTGGTTGAATAGTTATAATGCTTCAGACACACACACACATTCATTTATAAATATATAATTTTAGTGGTAGAATAATTTATAAAGCGATAATAAAAAAATAAATTGAATAGTTCATATATTATAATTATTCAAAAATAAATATCACGGCACATGTTATTTTTTTAATGATTAATTTCTTTTTTAAAAAATATAAATACTCTTAGTTAATTGTATTATTTAAAAACAGTTCGATTGGATTGGAGGGCAAACCTACAATTTGGCCACATTCTTGGGGGCCCGTTGTGTACACCTTCGTAGTATGTAACTGAGTGAGTGTTTTTGTGTGTATGCTCAGCCGACAGTGCTGAGAAAAGCACTGTTGAATATTCTCATCGGCGAATAATGATCTGGCCGGATATCGGGATTCGAACCCGGGACGTCTGAATTTTAGAAGCAGGCTCTCTGCACCACCAGGTCGTTTCAACAGGTTTCTTCGCTTTTTTTTCAGTATCAAAGTATTAAAACCATATTGTAGAGAATTTCATAAGTTATTCAAAATAGTGCAGTTTATCAACATGACATACCTACATAGTTTTTTCTAAGCGCCCGTATTTAAGCCATTTTTGAAAATTTCACCGTGCGGTATGTCTAAAGTCGCTTGGGTTATATATAGATTGGCTTAGTATATACGAGTACATGATAGTTTCTTTTTTCACTATTTTTTTTTTTTGTGACGTTTCGGAGGCTGTTAACTTCTGTCGCGCTAGAGTTATTTTTTTTTTATTAAGTGAAAAGCTCTCGCTAAGTCCAGAGAATGCGGTGTCGTCTCCATTGCAGCCCGACCCATTCTCGGTAATTCCATCCCCGTCGGCTTGGCAGCGCTTCAAAAGAACTCTCGGCGATTGGATGCTCTTTTTGGCTCTGCAGATTCTCCTCGCCATATTCACTATTTTTTTCCCCATTTTCCCTTGAGATTCTCTTTTGACGTCGCTCGCGAGTTCGGTCGGCCATTAGCGACACTCGCTGATAAACTTACTCAAAGTTCTTATATTAATTATGCCCTCCGACCTTTGTGCCTTCGGCTAATTCCATTTATCCGACCTTTGCTAGGTTTACTGAAATCCTAGGCGAAACATTCTTTAATACATATAATACGCCTAATACTTTCCTGGCTATGTTTTATCTCTTTATACTGTGAACATTCCCGAAGACTTTAAACATTAATAAAATAATTTGCACCCAAATTCATTATTTTTATCAAATCGCTGGTGCAAATTGCCTCTGCCGTAGCATAACGCGATCGATATGCCGTAGCGTTGACCGAGCGCGGTCAAGTATCTACGCATTGCGAGCGGCGATCAGCTGGCGTCGTATGATAACGATTTAATATAATCAAGTAACCAATTATTTTCTTGGAAACCATAATGAATTTCGATATGTGGCCTTAAGAAATCGTGTTTGAAATCGCAGGGCTAGTCTCGGAACACTCTGTATATACTAAATTAAATTCAATCTACAATTTATTATGTATTAGCATTGATTTTCAAGGTTGATTATAGTAAATACACAAATAGTAAAAAACCAACTTAACATTGTTATTGTGCATTTTCCCAATATTGTAATTTGCATGACATGTTTTATTGGTCCGTATAATACTTGTATTGGGAAAATAACCAGGAAGTCGTTGCCTGAAAATAAATATTTTTTATTTAGTAATATTTTGAGTTCGGTAACGATTTTCTACCAAGCATGCAATCGACCCGGCATTTTTTTTTTTTTGTACATATTTTAAAACATCGATTTACAATATTTGTGACGAAAATTAGGCTCCCACCTTCCTCAGGTGCGGTTAACCAGGATGAACGATAAGATCCTCGTATCGTAAGAAAAAACAGCGTGTGTGAACACCACGCGACGCAACCACTTATTTATATAAAATCAACGTGACGGCTACGCGCACCGACTCTAGCTAAATGAGCACATCACCTCCGTACGTCCTCGCGTTGCGTATCGCAATTTGATTCATTCACTGTCTAGTAAAAAATGTGTAAATTGCACTTAAAAAAATTTTACTTCAAAATGAATAAAAGATAGAAATAGCAAATATGATCAAGTTAGGTATGGCTATTGTAATATATTTATTGTTCTTATGAGGTTCTACTTCATCATCATATCACCACTTCAACCGACAAGCGTACTGCGACAGACATGAAGTTGCTACATAAAATTCTACATGCTAGTTTCTCTTGAATTCTGGGTTTTATCTCGAGTAAACACAAATTGTTTCATGTACCGCGGTGCAATACTAACTTCGGTAAAAAATCCATTATTTATCGTCTTATGGATACATACAACAACGAATTTGACATGATAAACATATTTAATCTAAGCAAATCGGTATTTTTAAAGGCAGTACAAACGCCTATGAACCCCTCCTGCTCAATTTGTGATTGCAATACGAGCCTATTAAACTATGTGTAAAAATATTCATGGCATAATTTATGTCATGTTAATATGCTGTATTTTTAAGTAATAAAATAACTATTTTTTAGATTGATAAATGGTGTGTAAGTGTAGCTCCTACCGAAGAAACCTTTTGTATTCCTTCCCACACCTCAGTGTGTGTGCATGTAGGAACCCTAAGCGTATATCCGTCACGTCGTATTTGAGCAGGAGAACCCGCAGCCGCCCAAAGGAGCACGTATTCGCTTGTCTCAGTCCGCGGTCTGCATTACGATCTCATTGTTGTTGGCGGACGTCACGTAGAAAAATAACGTAACGGGGGAATAGTAGTACCACGCGAAGAATGTAGATCTCGTTCAAATGTTGCAGGTACTCGTGGTAACGTGCTCATTCGCGGTTAAGATCCTAAATAAATCATGATTTACGCGATTTCAACGATTTATGCATTTTTTTTTATTTTTCCGTTCGTTTAACCCCCTTAACCCCTTTCCTCTAACTCCACGGCTTTTAAGGTGTTCGCGAAGAGCTGGTTCGCTGAATGGACAGTCCTTGTAGGGCTTAACCTAACCCACCCGAGGAGCCAAATCCGCTTAGGCGCGGTTTCCTTCTTCGCCCTGGAAGATGGCACTTTGTATCGCCCCTCTTCCCTTTTAGGGGAAATAGCTTCTTCACTAATCGCGCTAATTTTAAGTAAAGAAGAAATTGTAAAAATCCATAAGTTAATTATTTGCAAGTATTTGAAATTCTGTATTGTCTGTATGTTTAAAATTGACCATGAGAATGTATATGTTTTTTAAAATAATTAAACGATAGCTGCTCATTGATCAAGAAGAGAAATAAGGACTCTGATCTTTGAAACTGCTCGCTTAGCGGTTAGATTTTTTAGTCTTCTAAAAATACTGCCGTCTGAACGTTGAGAATTCCAGAAGGGCAAACGTCAAAAACACAGAGAAAAATAATATAAAAATACTAAAATACTTGGTTAAAACGCAGCGTGTGATCTTCTACTGTGATTGAATCGAAATGAGATGAAAATTGGAACAAATCGACGAATAGATTGTGATGCGCGGATCTGGAGGAAGTCCCGGAAGGCCGATCCGGCGGTACTAAAAATGAAGAATACTCATCTCCGTCTCCATATGGTGCCCCATCCTCGTTTGGAGCTTTTGTGCCGTGCTTCTTTACAGCTCTATAGATTTTGTGTGTGTGAATGGGCAAACCACCAAGTGTAAGTTATTTTTTTTGCCTGATTCAAGATAGACTCAGCAATTATGTTGTAGGTTATTGAGGGACAAGATATGATAAGAAACAAAACAAATAATGCCAATACATTGAAACATTGAGTACTAAAGTTCAATACCGACACTAATTAAGTATGCTTATAATAGGATTAGACTACCGTTATAAATTAAAGTAATATTTAAAAAAAGATCTATTCATTTATATCAACAACTGATTCGAGAATATTTTTGAAATTTATCTCCGAACATGACAAAATATGATAATAAAATATCTTAAATATTGTTTTAAAAATTGTGGGTGTATACTAAAAGTTCCAATTATTTAAAATATTTTTTTTAAATCTAAATTAATAATTGTTTATTTATAATTATGCTTTTTATGGTAATATCTTTTTTTTTAATAATTGCTATGGCCTTAGATCATATACAATTATTTTGGGCCCTACTCAACTAGGCTAAATGTACCTGTGCCTAGAGTCAGGAAAGATGTTGGTAATGTAGCGTTAAAAATATTATGACGTGTGCGGATTCGATCCCGCGACCTTTTTTTTTTTTTTTTTTTTTTTTATTTTTTTATTTTTGAATATAAATTGGCCGATGAGTATAAGTCTATAACCTTCCTAACTAGGTAATAGTTACCTGTTCTAAGGAAGGTTTTCTTTGGGCCAATAGTCCATCGCCATAACCATTAGACTACCATGATGTCACATATTTGGCATACTTATTTGACCATTGTTATTTGCACGGACTTATTGTTGTGTTGATGCCGGTAATACATATTTTAAAATAATATACAAATAAAATATTATCTGGAATGAGTTTTTGTCTAAAGACTTAATTAGAAAGTCAATTACACTCTTAGCGGTGTTTTGTTTAATTTTGTCAATTCTTGTTTAATATTGTTGCCACTATTTTTTTTTCGTGTAATATCTAAATAAGTAATATTTGAACAATTTACAAGTATTTATTTAAATATTAACCATCCCGAAGCTATGTCGAAAGCTATCAATTTTATTGAGGATGTCCCAATAATAAAAAACGTCCTGAAGAATGATTGGCATTGCCACAGGTGCACAGGATCTGCCTTAGAGCCCTACGCCCTCAACTTGAAAAACTCGAATTATTCGCTGCTGAAAAAGTACGCGTCCTTATGTCAAGTTGACGTACGCCTTTATAGTATAAGTATAAGTAGCGTATGCGGAAGACATGCGTCAACTTGACGTTTGGAAATTGTACAATTATATGGCGTTCCGCACAAAAAAAAAAAAAAAAAATGTGTAGGGTGCCTATTAGTTGAATTTCATTTGAAATCATTTACAATTAATTTTATTCATCACCACCATCTCACCTAGCTCACGATTTTAAACAGGTTTAAAATAATGGAATAGAAGCAGTATGATTTTTTTTAGATGTTTTATGTTTTATTCGCTTATTTATATTACTGTTTAATTTATAATGTAAATTGAAACCTAATATATTAGACAATCACACTCTACTGGCCAGAGATTTCTGGATATTGCTTGCATATCAATAAAAATACCTTAAATTTTTAAATTAAAATAAGACTTAAAATATTTTTTGTACTGGAAAATTATGTTTCAAAATCTGTCTAATATTTACAAGTCTTATTGCCTTAACTGTAACCTTTAATGTTTAAGTGAACATTATTTACTAACATTTATCTAATATATAAAGTACAAAAGTATGAATTGTTAGTCAGTCTGGAACGCTTTTTGATAGCGATTCGGAAATAAATTTTGCGTTATATTTAAATTCATAAACGTCAACTTAAATTTTCTTTCATTAGTATAAAATGAAGAAAACAAGGAACAATCGCTATGACCTAGTTCATACATAAATATTTTGGACCCTACTCAACTAAGCTGAATTTTCATTTGCTAGTGTCAGGGGACAAATAAAGTTTTACTAGTGGCGCTTTAAACACGTAACTTTGGTTACTAACTCCCAACGGCTCCATGAAACCATGATGGAAGTTTCACCTAGTTTATTTTTTGTTTTTTTCCAATATAGGAGGTTCAGTAATCTGATACGAGAGCTGTGTGTGAATTTACAGTTACAGCTTCGAAAATCCACCTCCCTCCCCTCCCCCCCCCCACTAACAGGGCTTACTCCCACGCACAGCACGCCTTCCGGTCTTTATTTATCCCTGGCGAAATTTCCCGACGCGTTTCGCCAGCTCCATTTTTCTCCGCCTCTATTTTTTTTTCCTCGCTCTCTTTTATTTTTTCTTCTCAATTTTTTTCCCGCCCATCGTTTTGTCGCAATACTTCTATTTCCGCCCGACGCCAATTATATACCATCACACAAAATATATAGAAAAATCTCATTGAAATTGGTATGTCCACTTTACTCTCCGTGCGTCTCAACAAGTTTTATTTTTTCCTGCGTACAATTTAACACGATTGAGAGATTTCATCTTAGTAAATGAAATTCAAAACAATAATACACTCCCTCCCTAACGGTTAGAGAAACCCCTGTCTCTACACAAACACACGCTGATCAGATAAACATTCACGGGCCACGCATAATCGCGCACAGCATTACAAAATGCAAAATAATGTTTTTTTTTAAATCGTGTTTTATTTTTATAATTGTATGTTAAGCTGGAAGTATTTTCGGCTTCAAAATAAATAAATTAAATACAGTCCGCCGAAATGACAACTTCAATTACGAAATCTATAGTCAATCTTGTTAAAAAACATATACTTTTCTTAAGTATCTGTAACGACACTTTCTCAGGTAACGTAAGCTTTCATACTTTGCACACTCCACCCTTAGGGGGGGGGGGGGGGGGGGTCTGCGTTAAATTGTTAATACATAAAAACAAAGAGCATTAAATATATGTGTGCATAAAGACATAATATAGTAAATGCTGTACGTATATCTTTAACGTGGTATCTATTAAATATAGTGTACACATTTTACACTATATATTTTTTATAATGTCAAATACACCAACATTTATATTTATTTTACGGGTTTACGAAAATATTTTTTTATGATTATTAATTTATAAAATAATATTTGTTATTTTTGGGATATATATTTTTATGCATACAAAACTTATGATACTAAAAAATTACAGCCAACCTAACTGAGCCACGCCCGTACTAAGGTAGACTTTATTTGTGGTTGTGTAGTTGTGTTTATACTTGCGAGTGCTGCGTTGTAAATAAATAGCTATTTTATATTGAATTCTAATTGAAATTTACGCTATAATGCATGTACAGTCAAAGACACTCGGAGCGTCACCCCAAGCATTTAAAGTTGAACTGAAACGCTTAAAAAAAAGAGATATTGCATGTGTGTATATTGTAACTATAGAAACCGCCGCTATCACATCTTTGGATGAGCGTAATATATACATACAAATATATATACACATGCTATACACAAGACTATATTTAATATATATAGTCTGTCGTTTTTAAATAATACGTACAGCTTCAAAGCAATGTTTTTGGTTATAAATACACTAAAATAATATAAATATTGAGTTGAAAATAAACCATATATTTTTATAAAATATATTATTATAATATTAAATAATACTTTCTATAGAATAAAGAGATATAGTTTCTTATGTACACTAAAAATAAATATTACAATCATAATGATATAAATTACAAATATACAGAGCCATTATACCAATATAAAATACTAGTTTCTTATGCCCAGTACTGTATCAGCATAATTAATACCTTCATCTATCAGCATTTCAATTATGTAATTTTTCCATATTAAAATGCTAGCGGCTAATTTTATAGTTTTATAAAGATTATTGTTTATTTTTGGTCCAAAATATTTATAATGCTGTTGACCAAATACTCTAACCATGCGGGGGATAGAAAAAGTTATGCAAATGAATTTGTTTGGGTTCGTAATCCTAGATTGACTTTCTCGAAAGAAATTTGTTGTTGCTTTTTTAATATAAAGCTGTGTAATATTAATACTTACACACTCTGCCGTATCACCTTTCAAGGTGAAGTTTCATTGGCCCTCGACCGTGCATAATAATATATATTTTCTCAATAAAATATAAGAATAATATTAAAGCATACAATGTTGGTTATAAAAAAAGCATAAATATTAACATATCGTTTTAATTAATCATACATAAATGGCTGACACAGGAACATTGCGCGGTTAAATTTTAGTTCGATTTCACGTGTTTTTCGAAAGAGCCGTCGCGCCGCGACTGAAAGGGATGCACGGCCATCGATCATTATGATCGCTAAGCCCGTTTTAAGCCCGAAAAGCTCACCCCGACCGCCCGCCCTATGCCGCCCCATGCCGCCCTACCCCGACGAGCATTCGTTTCAGAATCGTCATGGCAGACGTGTCGCTAGCAAATAAAACTCCATCATTCGGGTCGCCACCGCGGTTTTTCAAATTCCCTCTAAACTATAACAATCGTTGAAATCTAGGGCGACAATGAGATCAAACGTTTTTTACTTGGCTCGATCTAATTGGATGCGCAGAAACCAGTGACCGAACTGCGCACGTGCGGCTGATGACTACTAAAGAATGCATTTTGTTTGTGCGTTTTTTGAAGTAAAACTTCTTTAGCAAGTACTACTACTATATCGAGTAGTAGCGATAAAATCAACATGACAGATAAACAGCTAATATGAAACAATAAAGTTACAAACAAAAAACAATCAAAACAAAACCAATGAGAATTTTTTCCAAACTTAATTCGGGAAGGAGGTTGGAATTGTAGAATTTTCATAATTACCAGAATATGAAATATAGCATAACTCTTTACAAATAGTAAGATTTTACATATGCATATATCACTCCAGGGTTAGAGCTGGAGTAGACAAACTGCAGAGATAGGACTAGAGAGAGATTTATATTTTATCATTTATCTGTCACTTTCGTGCTGTAGCTCGGCGGAACGACATTGCCCGAAGCACCCCCGACGTGTTGAATTGGTAGAGTACCACCGAGTTTACTAGAATGTACCCGAATAGCGTGTCGTATTATTTTATAATGGAACAAAAGACGTCCCAACAATAAATTATATGATAACAGTAATTTATTTTTGCGTTTGGGATTATCATGGCTCCTCTAACTAGATTAAAAAAAAACTGTTCTAAGAGCAGCTGGAAAAAAGTGTCAAATAATAAAAATACTCGGGTGTATGAACGTAAGACGGAAATAATAAGAATCCTAGTTAAATTACATATATAAAATATATCATACATACATACATACAATAAGTAGTGCATAATATTATCCGTATGTTACATAGAATTATACAATTTTACCACAATTTGAAGCAAAAATAATAATAATCTGACTCTTTAAAACGTGTTTAAAAATATTAGGTTGGAATCAAAACAATCAATCTTCAGCCATGTTAGAATTACTTTGTTACTGATATTAAATTATGATTACTTATCTACACCTCTGTATTTTATTGTGATGTCATTAGCAACACGTTGGAAACAAAAACAGCAATTTGCAAGACTCAGTTTCAAATACAACAGGTATTAAAAATTATTGATGGTATTACTTATTCTGTGAAGTGTTTTTATTAAATTACCACAAAACACATTTACTGCATATTGCTGCTTTTAATTCTATACGGCTCGAATATATATTTCCTATGATTGTGTTTCGTTTAAGTTATATACTAAATATACAAAAACATAAAATCAAAAAAATATTAGATTCGGTCACTGTCCAAGTTTTATTAACAAGTTTTACATTGAAAACGCGCGCTACTCGTAAGCAAATAAATGCGTCAGAATGCGGGGTAGGTAGACTACTGTAAACCCGACCTTCTATCAGTCTAAAATTTAACCGTTGCTTGTTATTTTTATTCAATAAAGCATATATTATTATTATTATTCTAAGCCACAGTACACCCGTCCAATTATATTTCAGCATTTTGTTTCAACCGTGTACGTTTCCCGATAATGTATCGTGCCTTAATAATGCGAATACGCGGAGCTGTCATTAGCAGTATTCTTCTGTCCCTGTTCCTCCCACTCCTTACTCTCCTCTCTTCTCAGTCTCTCTCTCGTCGCAGCCCTCAATTAATTCAACTCCTAATTCTGTCGCCCTCAGACGATGAATATTAATGAATGATAATATTCCGTAATTGCACGCTTTTTAGTTTTCGTACCTTTTAAATCGCGAAATTCAAAAGAAGTATCCACCGCCACCCAGTGTCGAACTAGTAGCTGGAGGAACAGTGAGCGGTCGGCACTCAATCTTCTGAACTAAACTTATTGATTGTAAAAATATCCATGAAGACATATTTGAAATTCTGTTTTTATACACAGTGTTGCCGATAAAAAATCCAGCTTATTGGCCCTGCGGAATACAATTATGATTTGTTTTGACCTCATATCAAAATTCATCATCGTTCCAAAGTAAAAAAATTGTAAACTTTACGTGATAATATGAAATCACTCTTAGCATTATTTCGGTCGATAACGAGGCCGCACCGTGCTGGGGCCGACCCGCCTTACCGAGCGCCTGGAATTTACACGAACGCTTTAATAAAATTAATAAATTTGGGCTAAATTATTTTCGCATTCTTTTTACACATACTAGGGAACATAAACAAACATCCTTAAAAAAATTCGGAAATGGTCTTGGAACACTCTGTATAAGACTAGAAAGCATAGTTGTGGATATTTAAAAATTAAAATAACGTCACAGTAGTATCAGAAAAAACAAAAACATGATTAATTAATATATTTTTACTGGCAATATTTAAACTCAACTCATAAGTAAATTTACAGAAAACTACAAAAATGTTCGCTCTATGTTAGAGGAGGGTTTTTTTTTGCTCAACATTAAAAATAATGCAACCAGAGCGCGTCGAAAATGAGGTTAAAATGAATTTCGAGAGCGGAATGCCCCATTTTAGGAAGATTTCATTAGGAAAGCTATTGCAATGGGTACCATGTAATGGCCTCAGGAAATTTCGACATATCTTCATTTTCACATCCCCTAGAATCTAAAACCACCCTCAGTTAAAAAGTTTATATATCTATCTATCTATATCACAGTTTTAAAGTTTACATATAGGTTTCTATCTTTCTATCTATATCACTTTCTTGTGGACACGATAACTGCCGTAATTTTCCACCAATCACCATCAAATTGATACATACATTTTAAGGGCACAAAATCACGGCCAAGTTCGTTAATGGGTAAAATCAGACCCAGGGGGGCGGGAATAGGCGGTGTTTTTCGTGAAATTTTGCTATAACTTAGTATATTAGATATTCAATTCATTTTATTTTATTCCATAGATAAGCCCTTAAAACATATCTAAGTAAAATTTTTAGTTGTAAGAAGAGGTGATTTTTCAAAATTTAAAAAATCATAACTTCCCTAATAGGGCACAGAGTCGAATCCATTCAAATAGTAAATTATATACCTATAATATCCCTACAACTTTTGTTTAAAACAATTTTTGATATGAGCATCCCTTACGTACTCTCACTGCGCAAGGGTACGGGCGGCAGCTTGATACAAGTTCGTACAATTGGAGTTCGCCTATTCCCTACTTTGATCCGGTGAAATCCACCCCTGCCTTCCGGCGTGCCGAAAGGGAAATTGGGAATCCTTACCTACTCGAAGCTCACTAGGTCACTTTTTTTTAGTCAAGTAAAATAATGCTATCAAATCATGACCATCTGTCTTAACCAGGAGCATAAAAGCAAAGCCCTACATCACCACCGTTTAGTCCGTATGACCTAGAAATTCAATTACGTAATTTCGGTCTATATTGTGAGGATAACCAAGATAAATACTTCCCTTCGACAGAAAACCATCAATCGACCTTTTGTATCGCTCGCCCGCCTTTTCTTACCCATATATATACAAAGTCTACTGTGCACCAGTCAAAAAAAAAAAAAATAGAGAACCAGTCGTAATCAAATAAAAACGACTCGTTTCATGATAATAACTATCATTCGTCAATTCGAAAATATATTCAAATAAAAAATAGTAAAAAAAAATAATTGCGATTGTAATATTCTAATATTTTTTTTAATTCTCCATATCATAATATTGTATGCAATAAATTAAAATATTATTTGTTGTTTGTAAACATAATAACATATTTTATCTAAGTTAATATGCAAAACTACTATATTCCATTATTATCTTAATATAAACCGTTTCCGAAAACCATTGAGAAAACAAAAAAAAACAGCTAATTGGCCCTGCGACTTGAAATATGGTCTGTAAAGATATTAAAATTCATCGTGTTTCTGAGAAAAAAAATGTTAACTGCGTGATACACATTATAGTCACACAATTTTCAACGCTTCATTACCACCATCTCTCCTGACTCTAGCACAAATAAATTTAGCGTAGTTGAGTAGGGCCCAAAATAACTGTACGTGACCTAGGTCATGGTAATATTAAAAAAAAACACTATCATAACCACATACAACTGTTTCGTAATTATTAATAATGTACATATTTTTTAAATATTAAGCATCATGGCTTTCCTGTTTTTTTTAAATAGTTTAATCAATCTGGTAACTAATTTTCTATTCACAAACTATTTTCATTTATTTAAATCGCCATTATTTTCAAGACGCAATTCGGTTTGACTTAATACCTATTCAACTAACGCCGTTCATTTAAATATCAGCGGAGATTTGGTGACCCGAATTCGGTGCCCGAATCTCCTTAAATACTACAATCAATTTCTTTGACTTGAAAGCAGTTCGACTTTTGGGGGATTTTCCGGTAATTATGTCGCCGGTAATGGCGTCAGTCGGAGCCTTAGTAGGTACATGTTTTTACTTGAAGAAAATCAAAATCCGCAATGACACTTATTTGACATAACTATGCTGCAAAAGGGTCTGTTTATTACCGTAAGACAACTCTACCAGATAACCCAGAGAGATATTTTCGTTTCGACGAAAAAATCCTAAAAAAAATAATAACAATTTAATTAATTAAGTTATCTATTTTACTTTAGCCAAAATCAAAATGCCTATGCAAGGTTAGAATTGGAAAGGACTTTGGGAGATTTTCTAACGGTACAGGAAGTTAATTCCACGGTTTAGCCGCATGATCTATCTGTTTAGGAATTGTATAGTTAATAATATCATCAAGTTACCTGCCTAGAGGAATTGTTCATGGTTATTTATTTATATATTCACAATAAGCACTGCGACTGAATCAGCTGTTTACCATCCGTTGTCCTTCTCTTTTCCCACCACTAGCAATCAATCATCCCGTAATCATAAAAAAAATTGAAAATTACAAAGTTCAGAGCAATATCATTTCTACTTTAATACGACATTTTGACAAAACATTATGATTTTTATCTATTCGCAATGCAACGAAGCCTGTTTCCTTAAGATATTTGTGTTTTTCATAGCTTTTTACTCACATGAGGCTGGAAAAGATGCCACAAAAGATGTACAAAAAAAAATCTTTTCTGACACTCAATTTTTATAAACCAATTCACGGCAAACATAAATTTTAATAAACTCTTTTATTATAAGAAATCATTTTATCCCAAATTTTAACAACCACGTAAATAATTGGGAACCATCGGGACAGCGTTTTGTATTAAGGTTTTGTATTTTATTTATTGAAAAATCCAACAGTATTAATTTTCATAATTACAAATAGAACTTATTACTAGTATATAAAATCAATTAAGGATTTCTGACATTTTCCATATTAACATTAGCATAAGAAGTACAAAGCGGTGTTTTCTTCTTAAATATACAGGGTGTTTGGTGCATCGTTTGTCAAAATGAATTGGCCGAAAGAGGGGGTCATTTGCTATGTCTTGAGGCGCAATAACTTTTTTTTTGCCCCATGGTTTTTTTTATTTTAACATTTTATTATTTTTTTGAAAAATTCCAGAATTCAGCATATAAATTTAGATTAAAAAAAAAGTTATTGGTATAGCACCCCGATTTAATTTTTATTTGTATGTGCACTGTTGTATGGTTCTATGAAATTCAGTATTACTTGCGAATACTGTCTAGTTTTATTTTTATTAAATCATAAATTTTTTGGCAGAGGTAAAAATAATTTTAAGACTCAGCTTTACATTGCAATTAAAAAAAAACTTAAAGCGATCATCATCTTCGAATTCTTTAAAAAACTTCTTCTGTTTATCCCCTTTCCAACGGTATGCATTATGCCATAGAAACCTGCTAATAACTTTACTAATTTACTAAATTTGCGCTTCGGGACACATCGGGTTGATATTCGATATTCAGGATAAAAACTTGTTTTTGCGGAAATAACACGGGCGAGACAGGTAGAAAGTACTATCTCACTCTTGCGCTGTAAAATCTATCTATCTTCTTCTTACATAGGGTACTGATGTTCCTCGAATTTGAAATTAAAAAAACAAAATTCCCTTATTATTCACCTCGCCCTATCACAAATCTTGCTCGAATTGGTGACCTCTGTTGTGTATGCATGCACGACTTCTTACAGATACATTGCATACAGATGTGGATGATCCCGACTTTTTAAGAAGTATTCTCTGGACGGATGAGTCCAAATTTACTAAAGAGGGAATTCTTAGTTTACACAACCTTCACCACTGGTCGCTGAAAGATCAGAACCCACATGTGAAAAGACAAAGGGCATTCCAGAGAAGGTTTAGCATAAATATTTGGGCAGGAATTATAGGAAATCATGTAATTGGACCACACTACTTACCTAATCATCTCAACGGGGATAATTACCTTGAATTTTTACATAATGACTTGCCCGAATTGTTAGCTGCGGTGCCAATTTTCCATCAAGAGAGACGTATTGTGTTTCAAAATGACGGTTGTCCCGCACACTGGAGATTATCCATTAGGGATTACCTTAATAATGTATTCCCTAATTCATGGATTGGGAGGGGTGGCCCTATTCCATGGCCTCCACGTTCCCCAGACCTAACTCCATTAGATTTTTACGTGTGGGGACGGGCCTAAGAACTTATATACGCCACAGAAGTTGAAACTAGGGATGATTTAGTTCAACGCATTGAGCAGGCTTTCGTCGTTATTAAAGAAGAAATGCGTTTACACACCACTACAGTGGAAATAAGTCGAAGATGTCGCGCATGCATACACAACAGAGGTCACCAATTCGAGCAAGATTTGTGACAGGGCGAGGTGAATAATAAGGGAATTTTGTTTATTTAATTTCAAATTCGAGGAACATCAGTACCCTATGTAAGAAGAAGATAGATAGATTTTACAGCGCAAGAGTGAGATAGTACTTTCTACCTGTCTCGCCCGTGTTATTTCCGCAAAAACAAGTTTTCATCCTGAATATCGAATATCAACCCGATGTGTCCCGATACGCAAATTTAGTAAATTAGTAAAGTTATTAGCAGGTTTCTATGGCATAATGCATACCGTTGGAAAGGGGATAAACAGAAGAAGTTTTGTAAAGAATTCGAAGATCATGATCGCTTTAAGTTTTTTTTTAATTGCAATGTAAAGCTGAGTCTTAAAATTATTTTTACCTCTGCCAAAAAATTTATGATTTAATAAAAATAAAACTAGACAGTATTCGCAAGTAATACTGAATTTCATAGAACCATACAACAGTGCACATACAAATAAAAATTAAATCGGGGTGCTATACCAATAACTTTTTTTTTAATCTAAATTTATATGCTGAATTCTGGAATTTTTCAAAAAAATAATAAAATATTAAAATAAAAAAAAACTATGGGGCAAAAAAAAAGTTATTGCACCTCAAGACATAGCAAATGACCCCCTCTATCGGCCAATTCATTTTGACAAACGATACACCAAACACCCTGTATATAGATTATGAATATTAAATATGTATAAAGTAGAATTTGTTGATGTAACCGTGCTTATTTGAGGGTGTCTAATGTGTTAGTGATTTATGTGTCTGTATATTAAAACACAGTAATAAATTTCGTATGGTTTTAGTATCTATAAATATAGTTTATGATTGAAGGTAATATAAATATAATATGTATGCCTATTCTATGTGTAATTGCATATACAAGTACTTATATGTTACAATTAACCATTAATATAATTAGTTTTTATTTGTCTTTACTATTAATGATATTGGAAATCTCTTTTTTGAAGCAGGTATTCAGTATATCAATTTTTGAAATATCACTATTATCATAAAGGGAGCAGATATGAGGTATGGTGCTATTGTTCATTGAATTGGTATGATAACGGAGTATGCGAAATAAAAACTGTATAAGGTGAATTGTTGAAGACTGTCCATCTTTATGACTTGCTGTCTTAGCTCAAGAGAAGGGAGGTTAGTTATTTGCATATTAATATTATTGTCCATAAAAGTTAAACAGATTCATAAAACTCAAAAAAATAACTGACATTTTACTAACATTTTGTTATCACAATATACCATTATTTATTGCATTTTTTTTTTAAATAATGTCAATATTTTTATGTAATAATAGTCGGATGAAGTTTTGAAAAGTTTTTACAAACTATAAAAATAATTATTTTTGTTTTATAAGTAGGTAGGTGATGGATCAATTGCCTTTCCGGTTTTTTGCAATGAAGAATTATTTACAATAATATTTTTGTCGTATTTTTAATTGTACACTGTAAAAGTGAGACTAGCTTCAACGGTTGAAAATGATTCTGAGGGCATCGCAGCTGCCTCAACAAAAGTCGAGTTAATTTAAAAAACCTTTATGTTCCAAGTTTTCATAAAGAACGCGATGGCGCCGGCGCATAGATAGCGTGTAATAGCCCCTTTAGTGTAGCAAAAGGTCACGAGGAAGCAATTACCTCTTCTAAAGAAAATGATTTCAATAAACGCCGTCGAAAGAAATTCGCGCTGTAAAAGATTCCTGGATTTTTTAGACAAAAAAATGCGACATTCTTCTTATTTCTTGCTTAGGTAAAATCTGGGAGATGAACTTCACGGTTGGTACCATAGGATAGTTCATCCTGAACTTTATCCAGGCTATCAATGAAAAGTTATGGAAGAGAATATAATCAATAATCTCTAAACCAAACCCACTGAACCTCCAGTAATCCGAACTTAGGGTATTTTCTAAGACCGGCGCACTATAGCGGATATGGCTCTTCTTCAAGGCCTCTTAGATAATAGAATAGGCAGTCCATATCTGGCTTCAGGTATCAACGCGTCTGCTCTGTTCCAGGTGCCAAGGAGCAATGCAGACTACGCCAGAAACTCTGTTCTGTACCGTTTACTTGATACCTACGCCAAATTCCGCGAGATTGATGTACTTGACCTGAAATCGTGGCAGATTTCCCTCAAAAATCTAAAGTATTTCAAAATGAAAAAGTTACATATTAAACATTAATTTATTTGTACACGAGTACTATGTATATATACACCCTTATCGCATACACCACGAACACCCTCACTCACACTTTCCTACCATACACATCACACATACACCTTCTAAAATATAGTTAAATTCAACAAAGTTTTTAAATTTTATCATTTACATAGGCGTAAGATTTAATTGGCCTTATTATTAATTCCTTGTATTTAAAGTTAAACGCCACTACTTCACTGTAACACCTGTTAAATAATTAAATTCATTATTAATAAACATATTCTTTACATATTTATTTCACATTGCATTTTTTATACATAAAAAAAAAACAACGGCCAGTGATGTTTACATACAAATTATTTAATTATACGATATAAAAACGTGAAAAACATAAAAAAACCATTTCTGTTTCAGATAAAGCATTTGTAGTGTGCTGGGAGTGTAAATCGTTCTAGGGGTTTAATGTAGGTGTGGGTTATGTATTCTTACTACTTATGATCTATTAACACTTAAAACTATCAATACTATGCAAACATAGTACAAAGTAGAAAGATGTGTCATATAACAACTAGAAAAAATAAGCAATGCCTATGGGTTATGTATTGTCAAGTATAGGACTCACCCACAAAACCCCGTTAGGTTTGCAAACACAAAAAGCAAACAGCAGATCTTCAGCACCCTTGTATATTTCTCGGAAGGTTATTAATGCGGTGATGGGCGATCGAAGTGATTGCCGGGCATGTCGGTCATGGGCGCGGGTGCGGGGGTGGGGGTGGAAACCTGTCTGAAGACGACCCCGGCCCGTAAATCGCAGACTCGTTTCACGGACAATATGACGCCCTCCGTGGGCCGCTGGGGCGGGACGTTTTATGAGCGAGGCCGGCTCGCGCGTACATATTTCAGGAGAATCGCGCGAAGGAAGAATGCTTTCAGCGGTTGGTCCTCGGGTCAGCCCTCCGTGACTCTTTTTACGGCGACGCGTTATTCATTACTCTTTTATTCAAAGGCATATTTTTATGCACGGTATCGTAATATTTGTATGCATTATTAGATCTGCGCCACTTCAAACTGTCAATACGTTCGACTATTAAACTAGCGGTCGCGGGTTTAAATCCGCGCATAATTAATTACCTTCGTTGCCTCCATCTCCTCTGACTCTTAAGTTGTTTAAGTTGCGCGACCTGCCGTACCCTTGCGCACAGCGAGAGTCGTATGGGTTGCGATTTTAATTTGCCGTTAATTTCCTGGTTCAAATCTTTCAATAATTCTACAATGACACCGAACGCATCTTATGGATGTAACCAGTACCCAATTTATTGACATTTTTATTTTTGTTGGTCTAAACCAATATAATGCTATTGCAAACTCGAGGGCAAATACTCGACCTAGTGCTTAGCAATGTGGATGTGCAGGTTTCACGTTCTCTTGACCCCCTCGTCAAAGAAGGCGCTCATCATCCAACATGTACGATCAATCTTACGCACCGCTACGCGATCCTCCTAAACATGTCTATCAATTTGGTAAAGCTGACTACTCGGCAATAAACGCCGACTTCGGCACCATCCATTGGTCATCGGTCCTGTCCAACTCGGACCTTGATATCGCGGTTAGCAACTTTTATAATACACTGTACGAAAACTTTGAAAAGTATATACCATCCCGTATCATAAAAGACACGCATTACCCAAAATGGTTCTCGCCTTCTTTAATTAACATCATTAAAGAAAAGACAAAATTCTATAAGAAATGGAAGTGTAGTAATTTTAATTTATCATCTATTTGAATTTGCCTCCAAAGGTGACATTTGATTGTAACATTAAGCCTTGTATATGTGTGTGTAAGCAATGTGTCAGTGGCTAGCTAGAGAGAGGGTAGATTGGAGGATTTTTTCTTGTATAACTGTGGGTGTTAAGATAAGCAAATATAACTAATAAAAAGAACAGTGGAATTCAGTTTATCCTGATGCCCATAGAAGCAATTTAATAATCCCTGCGACAAAGATACATTTAATTGTCTTCCGTTTCGGCAAAAACCCTCAAAAAAAAAAATGTTTTCGTGTATCTGTAGATCCATGCGAGCACAATATTAAAAATAATCTTAGAGTCACGTTTGCGAATGTGACTCTATTCCAAAATGTATGAATTTCGGCGAGGCAATAATAACCGATGGACCCGCAATTAGTGAATGTTTTTCGAGGTACTTCAAGTCTGTTTTCGTCGATTACAATCAGGGACATTTCGATCCGTCCACAAGTTCCTTAAATGATTTCATGAACAATTCCTTCAATAATGGTGAAATAGAAATAAACGTTGACATTATTGCTAAATATATTAAGGTATCAACTTGCGAGTGTCTTCTCGCACCACGCGCGCGTCTACTCTGTTCCAGGTGCCAAGGCGCAATGCAAACTATGCCAGAAACTCTGTTTACTCAATACCTACAACACCAAATTCAGCGAGGTTGATGTACTTGACCTAAATCGTGGCGAGTTTCTTTCAAAAATCCGAACTATTTCATGCCAATCTGATTTAAAATGAAAGCGTTGCATATTAAAATTAATTTATCTTTACACAACATATACGATGTTCATACATACATGCAAACACACAACCACACACCCTCACTAACACTTTTATACTGTATACACATCACCTAAAATATAGTTAGCTCAACAAAGTTTAAATATTTTTGTACATAAGCATAAGCTTTAATTGGCCTTATTATTAACCCTTTGGAAAAATGTATTTGCTACTATTTCGATATATGCTTAATAAATAAATAAATAACTACTGTGGCGTTAGGAGAATGTTGTGGCGTTTTGTGGGATGTCACATCTTTTCCTGCATTATGGTATCGGGTCAAACTGTGAGCGTATACTCTTGAGGCCATGTTAAGGCCGCGGGCCTGGTCAAGTCTACCAACACGATAACATAGCTTTATGGGTACGTTCCACGCATAAGGAGTCTCAAAATTTAATTTAACTTCACTCCTCTGTCTGTGCGCAAATCTTGCAATCAATTCTTCTACCACTTCCGATAGTACAATCTTTCTGTTTTTTTTTCATATACACTTCGTTGGATGAAAATAAAAATAAAAAATAATAATAATTTAAACCAGCACCATCAAGCGGATACAGAGCACAGAACTGCGAATATGATATGTGATATATTTAAACTAGCGCCATCAGGAGGTGTATTATTGCTACTTGCTACTAAAAGAACTCAGCCAAGTAGAAGTAGTAACATCATGTTTCGGCCAAAAAGGATGAAATAAAAATATATTTTTTCATGATTAAACATTTTAAATAGTTTATTTTTTTATTATTAAAGCAGGTAATTTTTGTTTTTTCTCCATAATTGACTTCGGTATATTCTCAATAAATAACGTATGTTTTTCAATGCCAGAGTTCTATGGAATCCAGCAAAATCGCCTTTGAAAATACCCTATTTTCGCGGTTCTGACGCAACCATTACCTTAAATAATGGACGTATTCTTGAAGGCTATCATTTTCACGCTTGATATTGTAGTCGAACCCGTCGGCCTAGCCCAGTTTCAGCGTGGAAGACCGTTCATTTATTATCTGCCAATATAACGCGCATGAATAATTCAAAGGGTTGAATGAAAGTGTTGACACCGCAGCCCGCAGCCCTCGGCTGCATAGAAAGGAAACGAGCCTTCCCGTGTATATACACAACACTGAAAGGCACCTGTGAATAACTAGCGAACCCACACACAGGGCGAGCCTGTTGAACTCCAAGCAATAACAGGTTACTTGAGGCAACAGCGCAGTAACTAGCAAACCCACACCCGAGGCGAGCCTATTGAACTTCAAGCATTCCCATTTATCATAATATTGAACTTGAAAATAAAAATATTTAAATTATTTAAACAATAGATAAAAGAGGAATATTTTTTGTTTCGTTAGGTATGGTACTTATTGTACAAAGCTGGAGACAAACATTTGAAAATAACCCAACGCAAAAAAAAATGTCAGCATGTTAATAATTCCACCTCTCCTTCCTGTCCAGTACCGTATTCCAGTACCCGTAATCACAGTTCCCTTGGGCCTGTATAAATGTTTACACGTAAGAAAACATGATCAAGAACCTCTTATTTTGGTATGTTCATCAAAAAACGTAATTATATATTTTTAAGACGTCGCGTACCTACCAAATTGTTATGATATTGTACACTCGGGAAATTCTAAAATTATTTCCGTTGTGGCGAACTGCACACACGAATCTACTTATAAAAAAGTTATACAAATAAATAATTACATACACCGTTTAATTGCCTCTTTTGCTGTCGAGGTACTTAATTAGAAAGAGTTTGCTCTGTCTTCATTAGGATTTTCAAGTAAACCCACGCAGGAAGGACACGGGTCCTGACAATCTCATTTTAAAAGGTTTTTTCTGGCGAGGGCGATCGAAATTGATTTTTTTATGGTCTTCAGCTTAAGTTTACATGCATACGAACTTTACTCATCTCACGGAGATGAGCGCAACGTTTCGGCACGTGTGGTATAGAGGTTGTGAGAGTAATCTGGTATGTCAAAATATCTCTACCATATTTATTTATCTATCTATTTCTCTTTATTTAGGAAATAAAAGATATGATATGCGGGCGGTATACAATAATAAAAACAAAGAAAATAATGGTACCAACTTACTCGTATAAATTAAAACCAAATAAATATTTCCACTGAGTGAGTATAAAATTAGTGTTTTACCTAAGAAATGCAAGAGAGATGAGGAAAAGAGGGAGAGGAAAAGAAATATGATTTTATTATTATGATTTAGGAATTATCCTAACATGACAGCTATTAAAAATCATAATGCTCGTCCATTGAATTTTTTTATCTTTCTTGGGCGAACTTCTGTAATGCTCGCCGAAGAATTTTTATAGAAATGCGATGTCGACTAATGAATGAATCCACTATTATAATATTATCCGAATATTACTTAAAATAGGTACAGTGTAAAATGTGTGTTTTTTTTATGTAATTTTTAATATTATATAACTTATTAATTAATCTATAAACTCTACTCGTTGATTTTATTTATCGCGCGAGTTTTTCTCAATATAAATATTTACTCTTATATTCTAATATTTTTGTAATATTTCATTTTCCTAAGTACTTTCGGGTACCTTTCAAGGTCGTCTCCCAACAGTTTTATGTAGTTTAACTGCTGTTGATGCAAACAAATAAATACATGTAAACCTAATAAATAAATGTTATTTTTATTAATCACTGATTATTTTATTTAACAATCACACTTATTTTGTTTTTGTTTCAGTTTTTCCAAATGTGCCAGCGGCTCCAGGAATGCCCTGCATGGGCGAAGACCGTGAGTACTTTTTTAAAATTACATTTTCACCTATCTACACTCTGTCTTTAAAACTATTGATTTCTTTAAACTTTAATATATTTTTTGTAAAATTATAGTTTAGTTCTTCCTAACTGAGCAATGCCCGTGTTATGGACTTATGTTTTGTTAAGTGGCGTTTTGGTTTAGATAACATTTTTTTTTTTATTATATTTTTTTAATTGTTATGTAAAACGTAAAGCATAACATTATCTACCTGTATATTAGAATGAATGGCTCCGCATCGTGGAGACAAAGACGAGAATTGCTTTCCCGAAGAGTATACTGCCTGGCCTATACATTGTAGGATAACTGTTTTTTTTTGTAACCAACATGGCGACGTACAAACGGCAACATCACCCCCTCTACCCACCCACCACCTCTTGTCAATTTTTGGAACTCAAATATTCCTGGTCGCGGTAAGATATTTTCATTTTATCAATTTTTAACCCACACCCTTTGCGGTGTGTTTAACGCGACATACTCGTATATCTCTATGTTGACATAACGGTGTTTTGAAAAAAAAATACACCGTGTCCCAAGACCATTCCAGATAAAAATAAAACACTTAATTGGTACTGCGATTTGTTATTTGTTAAGAAACTATGTCAAAATTCATCATGGTTACCGTGAAAAAAAAATGTAGACTACGCGAAAATAGTAAAAGTTTCATCTAATAATGTATTTGTTATGAGCGCATTCCTGTATCCGTACGCCGTAACGGAATTCGCGCGCTGGCAAAAAATATAATAAATTTGGGGTGATTTTTTTCGCATTTTTTATAACATTTCATACTCTCTTATAATAGTTTACACAAAACCTCCTTAAGTCACCGATAATGGTTTTGGGACTCCCTGTATAGTTTGTTTTGTTTTTTAATATTTTTCTTTGCTTTGTGAGTATACTGCATAATTTCGTTTATCCGCTACTTTGGATCTGAGTTGTAACGAAAAAAATGAAACTTGTTTTGTTCCGCAGAGCGATTTCGATTTTGCTATAGCGATTCTGTGAATATTGGTCGAAGGTCGAGTCATAAATATAAAAGTCATGGAAAATATAAAGGCCTCTGCTTGTTTATAGTCAATTGTAACCCGCTTGGTAAATTTGCGCTACCTTCACGAATTCTATATTAATACGTCCTTCACTGTACACTTTTGTGTGAGTCCTTTTAAGTTCCTTGTACCTACGTTTTTATTTTAATCGTGGGATTTTAAATAAAAAAAATATACAGTATGATTTTTTTCTTACGTATCCTTTTATGGCGTTATTCTATAATTCAAACTTTTGTTGTTAATTTTGTCATATTTTGCAATCCCGCAAATTTGTTAAGTATACCAATCTATTTTACGATGCGTTAATAAATTTAAAGGAACCACATCCAATATCCAGAGCCAATATCGGATCCATGCTTGTGGTTTCTCCTGAATTAGAAACGTTTGATATAATTTTATTTTGTTGTATAATTTTAATCTCAACATCAAAATAGATTAGTTCTTAATTGGTATACCTTTTTGTTACATTTACACGCTAGCCACAATCGATACAGTCTGCTAACTTTTTAGCGGTTCGTATTGATTGTTAACACCATATCGTTTCACATTTTTTATACAATTCTAGCGCATCAATAATGAACACAATGTTTTATTTATTTGTTTTCGAAATAAAATGTTTTGTTTTTATTTAATTACACTTCGCGACTATTCAATTTAATTCAATTCTATGGTATAGGTTTTAATACAGTGCAATAGTATGTATAATTACTTAAATAGATTAGATCACTGGATTAGATTAGATTAAAGCTTAAGATTTGTGGTCCATGACTCCTTAATTATACAGTAGTCTGCACCATAGAAGATAAGATAAGATAATTTATTTTTCGAGCATACAAAAATGTACATAGGAATAACTTAATAATTTATAATATACAACAATGTGGTAACAAAAAAATAGATAGGTAATTACATTTACTGAAAACAAATTTAATTTAGCATGTTGGAAAAATAAATAGTAAAGAAACAAAATAAAATAAAAACTACCTGCGTAACATTTTTGAAAAAAGATATTAACTATTTAAACATGATTAGAGTAAGTTATAAAATAGTATGTTAAATATACCTACACACACTGACATAATTATTATATTTTTAGATAAATCGTTTTTTATAAAAGTTACGTTCTTATAAGAATCTATAGTAATTGCAGCAAATCTTTACTTTTCTCAATATTTAGTTTCAGCCGATGAATGTACCTCGGCGCACCTGTTGTATTGAGTACGCGTGTATTACTCTCCTCTGCTCTGCATAACCCGAGTGGCAGGCACCCTTGTCTCCTCGTTTTAGCTTTTCACAAGTATATTGCAAAAGTTATAGCACTTTCCGGCAAAGTATACCACGGAATAGAGAGATCGTCCCTCGTCCAATATTTAAGACAAATTTACCTATCATCTTGTGCTGATCAAGCGCAGTTTAATAAAATGTCAGTACCTTCAATATCTAAATTACAAGTAAATATACCTAGGGGCGGAATTGCCACTAGGCTGAGTAGGCTGGAGGCTGGGGCGGCATTTTTTTTAGGGGCGGTATATTGTTACGAAAAAGCTAAAGGATGGGAAAACGTTGAAGGATGATCGGCGTAATGATCTCGTCGTACTTGAGATTTAGTCAGATTTACTGCGAGCAGTCAATTATGACGATACAATCGACTGTTTCGCTAAGCTGAAGTCTAGACGAATGTTAATTGAAATACACATCTACCGTTCTACATGTACTAAAAGGGCGTTAATTTTTTCCAAGTCTAGGGCGGCTAATGCGGTAAGTCCGTAAGTCCGAACATAGCTAAGTTATATTTAATTTATAATTTTTTGATCGAGACATTTCATGGGATTTCTTAAATTTACTCACGAAAATGTACATTTTATCGATCATACAATGATCAATCAATCATTGGTTGATATTATATCTCAAATAAATTATATAACGCATACAAAATTAACTTCATCATCAGCTAATTATTTATATCCTGTCCTTAAGTCTAAATTACAGTGGATTCAAATCGCTTACCTTATTTTATTTTATTTATTTATCAAACCTGTTTCTCCTTGAATTACAAGTAAAAAATAAACTAATAAAAGGTAAAAATAACAATAAAAACCAAAAACAATAACAAATAACAACAAAAAATAACTAGAAAACTCATCAGGAAAAATGCAAAGATAAAAAACTAAAAATAATGCCTCCAGGCAAACAATAACAAATAAACAATTCGCGCTGATTCTACAAAGGTGTAATAGAAAGTAGATTTTTGATCCCATTGGGCGAACAGACAAAAATCAATCTCCGCTGAAATGCAATTTAATCATTCAACTGCTCTCCCAATAGACAATTAGACGGGCCTTAGTACGGCGCTGTCTAACTATCCCAACTAATTAGTATTTTTTTTGTTTTCTAGTATAAATATTTATAGTGCATTCTAAATCCTAAGTACGGAACCGCCTACTATAATAGGGTGATGATTTTAGAGGCGTGGTTTTCAAGAAGAGATAAAACGCATATAATTTGATGTTATGGCTAAGAATTTAGTTTTATTATAAAGATAAGGGTTTGCCATTATGTTATAAAAATGATTTCGGGTAAGTGGCCGCCGCGGCTGACTCGAACAAATTCCAGCCGAGAGGCCCAATTTTCAACCACTTTTTGCAGCAAGTTGGGCCGTATGTCAGCAATAACGCGCCGAATATTCTCTTCCAAGGCGTTAATCGTGTCCGGCTTATCTGCGTAGACAAGCGACTTCACATAACCCCACAAAAAATAGTCCAGCGGTGTTAAATCGCACGATCTTGGAGGCCACGCCACAGGCCCACGACGCGATTATTACTTTATTTTAGAGTGATTTAAAAAAAATTAGAGTGTTTTTTTCTAAATTTGCACTATTTGCAAACGTTGTCCAGGAATAAGTCTATTCATTATGAAATGGCACACCAAACTGAGCATAAATCAAGTGACAGCTGTCAAAAACACCAACTACGAAAAAAGTAGTGCCAGATTGAAAACCACGCCTCTAAAAAAAACATCCTATATAAGTAGACTTTTGTGAAAATACATCTATTGCATACTTTAAAACAATCAATTATAATATAACTACTTTCTTCTATATTTTTGTTAAATAAAATTAGTAAGTTAGTTGCGGCATGGTCAACGGACTGATTTATGTTTGTGCTTTTGGTCTGTGGAACTTTGGAGGGAGGATGTGTTGGGCAACTCCTCTCGCACGCTGAGAGCAATATTTCTCTATGACATTAGAACGGGACGTAAAAAAGTACCACTAAGTCTTGACCACAAAATAAAATCTACCAAAAAGAATATTTATTCTTTCGACCATCTTATTCTTATTCTTATTCTTTATTCTTTTTATTCTTTCGAGTATTTATTTTTTCGACCATCTCATAAGCGACTGCATTTTTCTCAATTTCGCAAGAATTGAAGAATTTAGTGCAATCGCGGCCAAACTGCGGAAATTGAGAAAAATGCAGTCGCTTATGAGATGGTCGGGCCGCACAGCATCTTTAAAAGCAGCACGCAGATATACAGAATGTATAATAATTCAAAATAAATAATTCAGAAAAAAAAACATATTAAAATAATGATATTTTTAAAAACTTTGTTTTTTTTGGGGCCCTTCGCGAGCCTAGCGCTCGGGGGTCGCCGACCGCCCTCACGCTATACGCTCAACCTCGTTCTCAAACATTAAAACGATTTCTATTAAGTTTTGAATTCGTTTTTTTTTTGAAACCTCAGACCCTCATAGCCAACTATGAGGGTCTGAGGTATCAGTTCATTTTGGAACGTTTATGGATGGATATGTGTAATGTTTATATGGACACACGTACTAAATTTTGTCGATATCCGTTAACCGTTTTCGACGAACAATTTCCTTGCCGTGTTTATATTTATGACACGACGAGGGTGTAACAATCGTATCGCGTACGCGAGTAAGTTGGCATTGTGAATAAACCCCACCTGTTTGTATCGAGTGGCGGGGGTGCATTGTCTGTGTTCCTCCCGCGGTGTCAGACGCCCTCAAAAGCCTTGCGTCTAAATCGTATCGCAGGATCTCCCGTCCTCTCCCGGCTCTCCTCCGAGTGGGAGGGGGAGTACTTGAGTGACTGCCGTGTGCTCGCGCCGTCTTTTCGCGAAAACTTGCTATGATGAAAGCATCTACTGGGATGTACTCATTCGATCGTGTGTTAACTGTCAAAACCTATCTGAGTATTTTTTAAATATATTCGGAAGTAGCTTCTCAGTTATAATGCTTCACATAGACACACATTCATTTATATATCTATATCTATAACTCAAGAGCGGCTGGACCGATTTTAATGGTCTTTGATTTGTTGGATTTGTCTCCGCTCCGAATAGCAGAAACTTAGAAAATTCATTTTCTCAAACATTTCGTATGGAACGTATCGATAATTAAAATTCATGTAATTTTGATTTTTATATATTTATTGAACTTAATTCATTTTGAGTATTCTTAATAAAAAACTAAATTTAATTCAGCTGATAAGTTAGTTAACACAGCATTTATCGATTCTGAGGCGGTACGAAGTGCGTCGGGTCAGCAGGTATTACGACAAAATTACCAGGTACATCAAAAGAAAAATTTCCTCCGGCTGTTGGGGGACTAAGCAAGTCTCATTACCTCCCCCCCCCCTCAGTACCCCAAAAAGCCTAGGGGATGCTGGGGGGAGGGGATGTACACTGCACGTATATGTTTTAGTTTTTATATTAGTGTTTAATATCCTGAATAAAGATAAATTAACAAAATGGTAATCTTTATTAACAATATATTGTTCACGGATTTATTATGCTATATTAAATAAGGCTATATGAAGGCCTATAGAGGATTTTTTTTTTTTTTTTTTAGTGCAGTGATATAATCCAATATGCCTGAACCTCTTTTTCTATAGCTAATTTTATTTAAGACCTTGAAATTTATATTTAAAAAAAGGGGTATTATGGATGTACTTTGTTCTTACTGTATGGATAAAATAAATAAATATTAAGCATAAAGTTATTGTAATATTTCTATAGTTTTGTGCGCACATTTGGTAAAGTTACGTTTATATGCGAGAGTGTATAGGTCAGGTTATTATGTACCATTTATATCTTGTATATATTATTGCTTCTTGATACAATACTATTGTGTCAAGATCTTACCATTTTTTTTACACTAACAACCAATTGCTCACCAACGTTTCGTGCTGGAAATCACAAGGAAGCACTTTATATGATTACCATATAAAATCTATTCTAGAGTACTTTTCCCCGGAACTAAGGTTAATGAATAACGCACTTAGCGCCTTGCTATGCTATCCCCTTACCGTGTCACCTCCGTATGGAGTTAGTGTCATCCTGTCACCATAACAGGAGGACCTGGGATTTCCGTAAGAGCACCCGCTTACTTGCGACCGTCTTAAATGTAGGACGATGTAATGTTTCTGACAATTTGACGTCGTTTTATATTTTAATTTATCACGGATGCACTTAGGGCGAAGTAATTAATATATCAAACAGTTTAACAGACGTCAATTAACGCTAACATTATCACGCGCTAACGCCACACCTTCGTACGCTAATGTCGCCTATTATGCTATATGCGTGCCGAATATTCGCTTTGCGTGCGGACGACGCACTCCGATAATTTAGGATGGCGGTTTTTGTGCACTTTTCCACACACAAACACACACACACACTGCGGGTTGTGTGTACTATTTTAGTCAATAAATATTGAATGAACGAAATTGTGTTGCAGAAGGTAACATTCAATATTATGAGGCCAATCCAATTGTTTATTATCCTCTTCGAATGAATTACAAACTACCTAATAATGAACATCCATCATTTTTGCACATATTACATTATTATAATTTTTAAACCTTACTTAATAATCTTTTGTTGGTCTCCGCCATTTTTAAACCTCACATACTTAATAAACATCTGTTGGTTGTCCGCCATTTTTAAATATTTATTAATAAACGTCTGTGAACGTCCGCCATTTTTAATCCTTACATACTTAATAAACATCTGTTAGTGTTCCACCATTCTTTAACCTACTTAATAAACAACTGTTGGCAGATGTGCCATATTTAAACTGTTAATCTGTTAATCGTCCACCATTTATAAACCATACATACTTTTTTTTTTTTTAAATAATTGCTGTGACCTAGGCCAAATGTGCCTGTGCTAGATTCAGGGGAGATGGTGGTAATGAAGCGTTAAAAATGGTATGACCATGTGCGGATTCGAACCCGCGGCCTTTGGGTCAATAGTCTAACGCCTTAACCACTAGACTATCACGATCTTAATAAGCATGTGTTGGGAGTCATTTTTAACCTAATTAAGTAATAAAAATCGTATGGTCGTATGTCATAATTAAACCCCGTAATACTTATAAAGTGCACAAAATTACAATAATGCTTGTGAATGGTGTAAATCAAAAGTTACCCTAATGTATTTATGAATAACAGCTATGTGTAATGTGTACTTTTTAACCAACTTCAAGGCTGAGAAAAGCGTGGATTGTTTTCGTGGGAGCTGGCCTCTTAAAAAGTGATCACTTTTATAAGTGAAACGCCGCAGCATCTTTTTTTTGGGATGCTCGCCAGCAATAACAAGGCTTGCCAGCGCTCTTTGCTCCTTTTGGCTTTCGCTCGGTGTCACCCCCGTGTCGGGAAGGGGGAAGGGGGAGAGGGGATCTCCAACCGCCCCCGCGGCGCAGCCTTCGCGGCGAAGGTCGAATAATATATAATACTTTAAAGGCCACAGCAATAGTTCTACCTGCGTTCGATTTCCTAACTCTCTCATCGATCTCGTTAACTTTACAAACATCCTTTTATTACCTAGATACAGATTTTAAATCGTAAATTTAAATAAAATATTATCTTATATTTTGTTGGAATAACTAAATAATTACCACTTTTTCTATACATATAAATGGCCCTTGTTTCATTTTTATATCTTATAATATTTAAAACAACTGTAATTAACGCATATACAATAAAATAAATAAATATTATTTTCCAATTATTTTTAACTGATTACATTTTTCTGCATCATTTCTCAGGTTTGGTCATTTCTTTGTCAGTATCTGCTGCAGGTTAGTTTGAGCCGACCTACCTTTACATTCACGGGGTGCTAAAGGGAAGGAGCCATTTTTATTATCGTGTATTTCATCGTGCATAGGCAGGTATTCCATTGCATGCAAATGTCATTGGTGTGGTGTGTCTTTGCCTAACGATAAAACCCAGTAGGATAAGTTAAAGTCTAACAGCTGTATGCAGAATGGAGTTAGAATTCGACTTATTTGACCTCGCATGAAGTTTAGTATGGTCAGTGTAACATCGAACTGTCGCGACTATGCACATGACCGCAGTTTTCGTGTGCGTTTATTCGTCACAAATTAGTCCTTAGCGTTCTCAATTTTTGC
Organism: Neomicropteryx cornuta; assembly: GCA_020383195.1. Lineage (NCBI taxonomy): Eukaryota > Metazoa > Arthropoda > Insecta > Lepidoptera > Micropterigidae > Neomicropteryx > Neomicropteryx cornuta. Next base: position 3,732,997 of record JAHKQU010000030.1, read on the forward strand.
TATGTATTTTGTTTCTTGGCTGAATCGTATAAATAAACTGAACTAAAAAAAAAATAAAACCCAAGTCAAAATAAAAACTGAGAAATAATGCAATAAAATTCTTATTGCCGTCAGTAAACAATAAAAAATACGAACCACCAAAACTTTGAAGGTGATGCAGAAACACCCCGTGATCAACTTCAATATGACTTCAATCTTTGGTTTTGAAAGTAAAACATTTATTGTATTTAGTTATATTGTGTTATATTTTTTATATGCATGCGGTGTTCTCTTTTTATTTGAATATTCATAAGGTTTTTTTTTACTTTAGACTCTAAGATTAGAGTTAATGTTAATGTTAACATGTTATGTATTTCGATATTTTGTTAGAGCACCATCTAAAAAATAAATAAATTACATTAGACGTAACTTAACTAAAGATAGGACCGAGATACTTTCTATAATATGTAATTAATGACAGACGTTGTCGAGAGATACGGCCAATTGGTACAGAACTCTCACTGCAGCCCTATTATATACCTACATATTATAACTCCGTTGGTGAATCTAGCCGCATTCGGTGCGACGCGCGCTCATAAAAGATATTTCTCTGCTATCGCGGACACTTCCGTTATATACGAGTTTAGGCCTGTTTCGGACTCACATATTATTATTTATATGTACCGCTAACTTACATACAAATATAGTTGTTCAACATTTTTAGTGTTAGTACATACAAAAAAAAAAGATTGCTCGTAAACACGTTTAATTATCTTCAATACTCTCCTAGTCTCGTGGTATCTCGGAGATCGTGGTAGTCTATTCGCCCAAAGGTCGCGGGTTCGAATCCGCATATGGTCATATCAGTTCGCAAGAGTTGATTTAAACCTTAAACAAACATTGCAAGCTAAATAAAAGCTTGTAAAAAATAACATTCGCAGGATGCTTTTATTTTATTTTTATTTAGATTTTTTATTCAAACGCTTGGTTCAAATGACAAATCTATGTATCCATGGCGTTTTAAACTAAAATAAAAAATTAGTTACTAAATGCGAAAAATGTCAATAACTATTCATTTAAGAAAAAAAATGGTTTACAGGGAAGGAAAAAAATATAAAAAGATAAAATAGGAGGAGAAGGGAGTATAATGAATAAATTAAACACTTAACTTGATTAAATTACCTTCAAATAGGATGATTTTAAATTATAATACTTTTTTATTAAATTATAAGAGCCTTAAAATTACTGTTTTCATATAACATTGAGGTATGTTTAGATAGATTCACCATTGAGCGTTCAAATTATGTCTCATCAGTTGTGGTCATTTGGCAGCAATAAGTTTAGTCGATCATGACCGTTCACAGCCGACGGAGGCGTTTTTGTTATCGAAATCGCTCACTCGCACATTATAATGGCACCTGTGATACAGGTATGCCTAGCGTCGCTGATTTTAGGACACGTTTTGACTGGTGAATTTCTATGAACTAGCTTCTCAAATAGTCGATATTTTATTTTACATATAAGGTTTTCTCAAAAAATATATAACAGGAGTTTCTTTCAAATTCCCCCGAAATCTTTTGTATAGGAACTATTCCAGTTCAAATATCTGTTATACCAAGATATTTATTTAGTATGTAAAATCTATTATCTGTAGAGTTATGCTATATTTCGTATTCTGGAAACTATATAAATTCCCTATATAAACCCCTCCTACTTCCTAATATCTACCTCGTATTTTTTTTTTGTAAGTTTGGAGGAAACTCTCGCCGGATTTATATTTTGATTGTTTTTTTATTGTAACTTTATTTTTATATTAGCTGTTGTTTCCTGAAATAAATAAATACTGCAGTATCCATAAAAATGATTATCATTATTATCAATTATGCACCCCTCTTTAGTCTTCATCTTAAATGCGTGAAGATCGTTGTCAGCAACGTCACCCGTATCCAATACGCATTTTCAATAAAGGAGGATTTTGCCATGACTCACAGCACAAGAATGAAGAACCGATTCCCAATTGTATCTCATTTCTTCGCATCTTTCGCATGATTATGTTAATTTTATGACGAACCCTATTTCGAACCCATCTGAATAAAAAGTACATTCCAAGAAATAGATCCCTACTTTCGTTCGGGAGTCGTTCGGGAGCGTCTTCGAGTCGTTTGCCTATTGGCTGTCATAAATTCATCAAAATTATATTATAGGACTGAAATTTCGTTCCTTGCTCAAAGTCATTCTTAGTTAGGATCAATTTAACTTTTAAGCATGACTTAAATTGAATTGTATGTTTTATAGTAATGTTTACTTTAATTAAAAGAAATCCTATGAGCTGGTTTTATTTTGGAAAATTTAATAGTTTTGGAATAAATTGACAAAAAAAAAGCAGCAGTTTCATATCAGAAATAAATATGTATCTGGACATAGCTTACTGTAAATAACTTCCGCGCATAAAATAATAGGGACCGTATTAGTAAATTCGCTGGTCGCGGGTTCGAATCCACATTCAGTCATACCATTTTTAACGCTTCATTACCGCCATCTCCCTTGACCAGCACAAGCATATTTGGCTTAATTGAGTAGGGCCCAAAATAATGTGTATGACCTAGATCATCGCATTAAAAAAAAAATGCGGTTATGTCGTCGAATGATGATGATGCAATATAGCCTCTTACCTGAATATAAAGTATTAGGAGCACAGAACGAATGAAGAGGTGATAGTATTAAGGTCACAGTAACTCTTTAACACTAAAAAAAATGAGATGCATACTCCTAACGCTTATCTCGGCGCCGTCGGTCCGAAATAACGTCGGACATGCTCTCCCGTTTTCCCGCCTGAAAGGCGAGCTGTGTATTAAAGTTTAAGAGTTGTGCTCGGCCCTCAGCGCTTAATAATGGAGGGTAGGCGTCTTCGTCCGGTCCGCCTGCAAATGCCACTGCTGACCATTAAATATTCAACGGACGACAGACGGTATAAAACGGGAAGAGCATCCGTGGGATGAGAGGATTATGGCATTATCCTCTCGCTAAAAGGAAAAACGTGGAAAACTTCGTGTTGATTGTTATTCGTGCATTTAGAAGTTATACTCGAAAATCTTAATGTAACGGTTCTGGGCGACAAAAACCATTGAACAACCCCGTTATCATAACGAAATAGTTCCGTCGTAAATAGTAAAAACGTCGAGTCACTACCGCGAAACTCAGTTCGCGATGGCAATAGCTCATTCGAGGAATCCGCGTAAATTTTCAAACAGCACTGATTATGACTCCTTGCAACTACAGCGCTATTTTTGGTCTTTAAAAAATAGATTTCGATTAGGACTACATGTTTCGAGTCTGATCGAAGACACAAAAGACAGAAAACATTGAATTTTTTCAGCTTTTTTTTCAGGAAACAGCTATTGTATGTATTTTATTTGTATTGTTGCAGGAAGCATATATCGACGAGGCGCCAGAAGATGGAGAAAACTGTACCGGGTCAATGGTCATATATTCCAGGCCAAACGATTCAATAGGGTATGAAAACTCTTCTATTATTACAGCTGAATTTAAATGTAATATTATATCCAGTGCTTATTTTATTGGTATAACTATGAAATCCCTATTACGAGTTGTATATACATACCCGATTCCCATGGTTTGAGTGTTTCACATTATTATTAGGTATTAATTATTTTAATACTTTAAAGGCATTTTAAAAGCATGGACACCATTTTCTAACTAGAATATATTTTTCAACAGCGGGCTTTCTGCGCCTTTTGTCAAGACAGGATATGGGGTCTTGGCCGACAGGGTTTCAAATGTATCCAGTGCAAGCTGCTCGTCCATAAAAAGTGTCATAAGCTCGTCCAGAAGCCCTGCTCCAACGAGCACGTCGAGCCCATTGTCAAGGAGGAGCCGAATGGCGACTCCGTTCTCCACGGCACGCCCACGTCTGTAGCCGTAATCAAGGAGTTCCCGGATCCGCCTTCTGACATCGCCACCGATTCCAAATCCGTCGAAAACGCCAACAAAGTAGCGGACGAGCTTCTCGAGCCCGGCACTCAGAGGCAATACTCGCTCAATGACTTCGAGCTGATTCGCGTCATCGGCAGGGGCAGCTACGCGAAGGTGTTAATGGTAGAGCTCAAGAAGACTCGAAGAATATACGCAATGAAAGTGATTAAGAAGGCGCTCGTAGCTGATGATGAGGATATCGACTGGGTGCAGACCGAAAAGCATGTCTTTGAAACGGCTTCAAACCATCCCTTCTTGGTCGGCCTTCATTCCTGCTTCCAGACGGCCAGCAGACTGTTTTTCGTGATAGAGTTTGTGAGGGGAGGCGACTTGATGTTCCACATGCAGCGGCAACGTCGCCTGCCCGAAGAGCACGCAAGGTTTTATGCGGCTGAGATAAGCTTGGCTCTGAACTTCCTCCACGATAAAGGCATTATCTACCGTGACCTTAAATTAGATAACGTGCTTCTCGATCACGAAGGACACATCAAACTAACGGACTACGGCATGTGCAAAGAGGGCATCCGGCCGGGCGATACGACCTCCACGTTCTGCGGCACACCTAACTACATAGCTCCAGAGATCCTCCGCGGGGAGGACTACGGCTTCAGCGTCGACTGGTGGGCGCTCGGGGTCCTTCTCTACGAAATGCTCGCCGGACGGTCGCCGTTCGACATCCAGGGCGCGGTCGAGAACCCTGATCAGAACACCGAAGACTATTTATTCCAGGTCATCCTCGAGAAGACTATCCGCATTCCTCGTTCGTTGAGCGTCAAGGCCGCCTCCGTGCTGAAAGGGTTCCTTAACAAGAATCCTCTCGAGAGGCTCGGCTGTCACAGGGTCAATGCCTTCATTGACATCATCGAACATCCTTTCTTCAAGTCCATCGACTGGGATATGGTGAGTATCCTCTTATCTGTCTCTATTTTATTATGTAAGATCTTCAAATGTCAACCTTCAAGATTCCAACCAGAAAGAAAGCAGGCGGCCGAATCGTTAATTTTACTACATGCCAAATTAATTAAAACATATATATTTGTTCAGTCCAGCACAGCTGACGATATTTTGTTGTTTAACATCTCATTGTAGAGCTTGGTATCTATTTTATATATGTAAATATAATTCGGGACAAAACCTTCATCTGATCGACATCGTCTGCTTGGTTGTACCGATGGCCCGCCCGTTTCTTATACGAGTATGTTTGCACCTACGTACCTAAGAAGTTGTTTGACAGCTGGCGCTGAAGCGCGTGACGCCGCCATTCGCTCCGTGCGCACCGTCGCAGTTCACGCCGACGCCGCTGCCGACACCTCCTCCGGCGCTTGCGGCGCCCGTCTGCTCGCCAGCCGACGTCCCGGCGCTGGTGGCCGAGCGACTGCGCGAGCAGATGGCGTCGGCGGACCTCGTCGGTTGCCTGGACAACTTCGATCCTCAGTTCACGAGCGAGCCTCCGATCCTCACGCCAGACGACGAGTGAGAATTAACCGCCCGCACAGCAGACGCTACGCCATCATGCTTATCGGTTGTGTTTTAAAGAGCGAATCGCAAAACTCTTCAAATTTATTCAACTTTTGCTTCACCACAGAACAAGTTGTTTGTTACGCCGTACCTAACCTCCTCCTATCCTATTCCTATCCTCTACCGCCTTAATGAATTCAATAATTGTCAACTTAGACTTTACGGCTACTTCATCAGTTGCTTCTGAACCACGCCACTTCATTTTTTCGCAAAGCCTGCAATAATTGAATCAGTACTGGCTACTTAGTCTAAGGTTCTGAGAAAAACTTCAGCTCGCTACAGAGTAAAAGACCCACGGCGTTTCTGCCACAAATCATCGAATGACTTTGTTTGATATGTGGAGATATCCATTTATATTTCGCCTGCATCATACCCTCATATTTATGGCCTGCCTGTAATGTTGTTTGCAAAAGCTGCATATTAAGGTTTCAGGCCAAATCCCTAATTCTTCTTACCCATATTCTTGAACAGTGCTACTTTTGGGCCATTCCAAAACGTAAATGTTTCGCTCAACTTCAAAAGGTGTTTAATACCGAAGTTTTTTAATGACCTGCCGAAAGAAATTAAGGGGAAACTGATAAGGGGAATATGTACACGGTAGCTCTTTCTTGCCAACAAACTGTTTGGCAAGTATGAACTTCATTGTATTATTTTGTTTAAACAAAAGAAACTAAAATCTTGTAAATCTTCGTATCAGGAATGTGCAAGATTTGACATTTAAAAGAAGCTTTTGCGATTCAGAATGGCCAGTGAGGATAGCTGTTTTTACACCAATGATAACTGTTTTTATTTATCTACCTCCCACACCAAATACTACCCTCCCGTCTATGCACTATTCGCCCGCGGGACTGTTTAATTTGAGGACTTATTTTTTTAATTGCGATTCGCTTATTAGGCATCCGATAATTGTAATAGTGCAACATATCTCCTTTTGTAGGCGGCTTTCTCATACTAGCATTTTCTTAATTAGGAAGGATTTTGTAATTAATTTGTTTAGTATTACTCGTGATATTTGCACAAACATTTATTATTTTTACTATTTTAGTAGCATTTCATATTTTTTAAAAGTGAAACTACGCAATACTAAAGTGCAGTTAGGTTAGCTTAGCAGCGTCTAACGGCACTATGCATAGTTGTACTAACGGGTAACGACACTATGCATAAGGTCGTTCTTTAACTTCTAAACGATTAGTGGTAAGTCCAAATATTTCATGTAACATTTGAGAATTGATTTTGTTAACCCGTATTTTTTACTTTCTATACATACACCTTAAAATTGTTTGTAATTATTAAAGCTGCGTCTACTGTGAAACCCCAAATTTACAAATACTATCGCACGTGGAAAATGGGATAGCTTTTGAAGTCAGTCGGCTTACCTATTCGGCGATCGCTAGCGTACAAAGATCAAAGGATAAAATCATTTCTGATCACTAAGTCGCCTGTCGCATCATATGTTGAGACGTGAAGTGAGCCGCGCTGGTGTTTGTCACGTTCAACCGGTTCACACGCACCCGAGTTGTTTTATGCTTCAAATCTTGTAATCGAATTTCAAACCACTTCCAATAGTCCAATCTTGCTGAAATTTTATATACACACTTGCTATCAATGACAATACACGTGGGATTAAAAAGTAAAAAATAATGATTATGCAAACCAGCGCCATCAAGCGGACACACAACACAGATTTATCTCAAATATTAGGACCCATTATATACGATAGATAATAATAATATTGCTACGAAATGAACTTAAACCAAGAAGCAAACTCAAGTAGAAACGTCAAATTTTGAGCACTAAAAAGGATGACATAAAAAACTTTATAAAACAGTGTTATTTTAAAATGCACTAAAAAATAAGAAACTTAATTTAAAAAAAAGTGTTACTCTTGATCCAGCAGTCGCAGGTTCGAATACCTATATTATAGTTATACCATTTTAATACTTCATTACCGCCATCTCTCCTGACTCTAGCATAAGCACATTTATCTTAGTTGAATTGAAAATAATTGTATATACCTAATTGCAACCTTCTTCTGGCCGCTCTTAGAACAGGTTTTTTTAACCTAGTTATAGTAGCCATGTTACTTCAGAGTAACAATATATGACTGGTGTTTAATTTGTCTATATTATATTAATTTAAATCCTTGTTCAGTGTTATTATATCATTTATTGTTGTAACTTCCTATTGCACCATAATGAATAAATATAATAAATAAAATTTACAATTATTTTAGGCCTGTAACGCTAGACGAAGTCTTAAGGAGAAGGTGAGGATAGTGATAGAGTTCAAATAAGGGTTGAGTGATAGTGTTATCGTAACCAGTTTCTAACTCATTAGGAATGCAAATAGAAATTAATAAATGACCGGTAATAGCTTCGACTCAATACAAAGTAAAGACTTGTATGTTAGTTTGACTACCTAGGGATGTGTCTATTCCGGGAACGCGGCGGGTAAAGACTGAAGACTGAAAGTTCCATCTTCGATTATGAAAACTATACCATGAGAATGAACTATATAATTCGTCCCAGAATGGTCTTTTTTGATGTCACAACTTGTGAAATACAATTTATCATTATTCCTTTTTTAACATTGTGACTTTATCAGGAATTTGCAAACTATTTAAGTCTAGTTAATTACCTTTAAAATCAATAGAAAACTTCCAGTTAAGCTGGTCATGAGAACTGTACATCTGGCAATTTCGCAAGTGTTCAAAATGCTTACGTTAGCAACTCGTGGTGGCAGCATAGGCCCTACTCAACTATGATAAATGTGCTTATGCTAGTGTCACCTTGGTAACCTAGGTGGGTATGTCACAGCAATTCTTTATAAAAAAATATGGTGAATTCAAAAATCAAGAAAATAACGCTGCGTTGACAGAGAAGATCAATTGAACATTTTTTTTAAAAAATACATTGATTGTTTTTTTGAGTTATCATTACGATCAAATGTTTTGTTTAAAAATATAACATAAAAAATATACATACAAAAGTATTACATCAAGCTTAGTTACATTAAACAGCCATTTGATGGTATAGCATGATTTATGACCACATCCCACAAAGACAAGAGCCAAAGAGAAGGGGACGCCTTAAGATATTTTAAGGATGCTTACTTTCATCATACCGACTCTTTTCCATATACAAATGTGTAAATATACTGCCAGATCAGGTTAAGGTATTATATCTGGTAAGGCCATGTGTTTCTTAAATTACTTTCTTTTCTTTTAACATCCCCGCAGAAAGCGCACGCTTGCATAACTTATTTTGCATATTTTCCCGTTTTATTTGTTTTTAGCTTGAGCAGAAGCAAGTGCAGCCGCCTTTCAAACCCCGCCTCGAGTCCGATCGAGATCTGGCCAACTTCCCACCAGAATTCACCGACGAGCCTGTGCATCTCACGCCTGATAATGAGTAAGTCATCTCCCGAAAGACAAATTAGTAACTAAAAATAATGTTGGTCAAAAATCATTTTGGGACCAAAATTTACTAATTTTGATTGGTTTTAATTATGTTATGTGATACAACAAATTGATAATTCTGAAGCTGTATATAATCAAATTTAACCGGATACAATTTTAATAAATAATAATACATATGTGTTACAAACAAATACATCCAACGTGTATATTATTAATGAAAGGATACATGAGAAAGTACACATATATTGTAATAATAGATACACTAAAACTAGAATAAATAAAATTTAACCAACATACTAAACATTATACCTTCGTGAAAAACCGTATCTATCTTATTATGTGTTACTTATTATGTTATTTGTGTAACACAAAATTACATCAAAAAAATCTCTCAAACTTGACCTTTAAAAACACTGCTTTTATAAACTAAACCTTCATATGATACCACAAGAATGTTGAAAACTCATTAGTGAACTTGCAGAGCGGAACTGGTTAGAAAGAGATACACAGCCTACGCCGACTACAAATCACAACCAGTTTACGCACCAATGTGGTGCTCCTTCGTTTATAAATGAGAATTATCGCCGTTCATAGTTCATCGAAAGTGCAAAAAAAAGATTGATTGATGAGTGAACGCACTCCTGCCGAGTTAAAAGGGCAATAAGTATATTTGTATTATGATTCTTGATCCCTTGTCCTCTGAAGGGCAATTTTAAGTAGTTCTACATATCGGTAAACGAAGTATATAAGATGTTCTCGGTCTTAGGACGGGTATTGCCTAGTTAGGTAGAACTTTGCATATATGTCAATTTTTTGTTATGTTATTATGTCAATAAATAAATACATTTTTAAATCAATTCCGGTTATAGTTTTAAAATCACGTCGAAGTGATCTATCTGCGCAGAATATTCATCAAAATTAATAACCATTACATTTGGCACTTAACATATTAATTACAATCACGGCTTCTGCTTCGCCTCCAGCTTAATATATTATTTTCAAAAGTATTACTTTAGATTTTCATGTTTAAATTTATTCCCTAATTAATTTTATATAAAGCACATTTATTTTTTCTAATTAGTTACTTATTCACTTTAGGCACAACATATTTGATGCAGTAGATAGTATAATCACATTTTAATTTATTTATTTTTAAGGTTTTTAAATATTTGATATAACTTCAATATTAACAAAGTTTGAACATAAAATGATGAAGTTAGTGTAAAGTAGTTATTTTACAATAAATGATTCTTTGCGTAAATTTAAAAAATATTTTAATAATGATTAAAATTAATATAAAATATAAATTCTTTTAATTGTTGTTTTTTAATCATTACTACTTTTCTGTATTGTGTAGCATCTTTATTGTTCAAAACAAAACTGTAGATGTACAATTTGAAAAACTTTTTAAAATCGATTTACTTTTTATTTATTTTTTGCAGTCACGTAATCGCTGACATCGATCAGTCCGAGTTTGAAGGTTTCGAATATGTGAATCCCCTGCTGATGTCCTTGGAAGATTGTGTGTGACACCACGCCTGTCTTCTTCATCCCTACGTTGATCCATTCTCTCAGGTATGTTTTTAAAACTTTAATTATAATATTTTTGATAATAAATATCATTAATTCTCCAGATGCCCTCCTTACCATACTTTATTGTTTAATAATATCAATAGTTCAGGCTTCTGCCTCTGTTTTGAGGTTAGTGTTTGCTTTTTACTCGAGAACTACTTAAGGTTAGGTCAGTAATATATATTATAAAACAGGCTAGATGCAAAGGTTCCGCCTTTAGAATATTGTTATTTATTTCGACAAGTAGATAAAGAGCAGTGCAAATCTGGCTCCATTAAAATGATTTAATAATTAATTATTAAAAATGATTTAGTGTACACTGAATTTTTCAAATATCATAAAAAATTAATGTTAACAGTTAGTTTTTAGCATTTCAAATGGTTTATATTTACTGTTTAAAACTTTCACCTGATATTAACATAAATGAAATTAACAATAATTAATGGAACCACTTCTTATAAGCATAATATATATTTGAATAAGCATAAAATAAAAATATGACAATTTATATGGTAGTATTTATCAAACAAAATATTGAGATGTTTTAGTAAATCTTCATAACTTTTATGGACAGTAGTATTAATATCCATATAATTATGGGGCACCCTTAGAGATGGACCCATAGTATTTTTTCCTAAGCTTGAGCCACAAGGCATCATCACCTCCTAAAGGATAGAAGGTCAACGATTCACCATGTATAAACTTAATCACACAATTTTTTGTAATGAAAAAATGTTTTCTTTGGTGTAAAATATTGGCAGGAACAGAATAATAGCGGTCTGGTTACAACTTCAGTTCTCAACTGGAACATTTGAAAGTCCCTCGTGATATCCAAGGCTCTTTTTTTTAATTGTCATAATATTCAACCTAATGCATTAATTCTAAAAATATATTTCCTTTCTAGCCATACAACGTGTACCACCCGGTGGGTCCACCATGCGACGACTCGTCGTCGGACTACGACGACGTGGCGACAGACAGATCACAAGAGCCGCGCCCGCCTCGCAACAAAATCCTCCAACAGATGTTTTGCTTGCCGCTGAACTGAAGCTGCAAGTTCGATTACATCGAGCCAAAATTTTGTTTCTTCATTTTTAATAATGCGCTTTTCCCTACGAGAACCATTTACTATTGCCGCTTTTATGATCTACAGTAGTTGCGACACAGCGGTTACGCTCTTTGATTAGGAGCAGAATAGTCCCAAGTTTAATTTGTTGCATGTAGGGTTTGATATTAAAACAATCACCTCTCTCTTTTTATTAAAAGACGTTACCAAAGTTATAGTAACTTTTTTACCATCAATTACATTTTGAACAAGAAAAGGGTTTTTTTTTTTAATCAAAGCAGGCCTATATTAGAACCGGTGACGCGCGTTCTACAAGTACTTGCTAGTGGTTAAAAACCCGTTCAGATATTCTTCTGCTGTTCGTGTTTTTTTTGCACTGTTGACTGAATTAAGCAACTAGATATGTATAAAAAAAACATTTGTATTGTACCATTGTGTATTGTCTATATTAACTGACATTAATAAATCAGTCGGATATGCGCCAGTACCTCGCTGACACACACAAGCAATATTATATTAATCTATCTCTTTGGTCCCTTAAATTATACCTTCATTTTGCTTATAAAGGTATGCAAAAGCATTCTTAAAAGGCTTTATCAAGCCTATATCATTTAATAGATCAGTGAAACTGCAACTTAGTTACTGTGTCCGAACTTCTAGAGATTATAAAAGGGGTCTATGGATCTCCGATTAATAACCCGATTAGTCACTCTACAAAAATTTGTAAAAAGTATTTTCCGTTGCCTTTACAATTGTTTATCACTCTTATTATCACATTCTTCAATTTTCACCTCAAAATGAGCAAGTAGCAATTAACTGAATATGTTACTGATGGTGGTCCAGTCTACTAATGACCGGAAAATGAGAGAATTGCTCTCTATGCATTGATTGGGTTTCAATAAATAAAATAGGGAATCGGAGCTGCGATGTAACAAATGGAGAAAATCCGTCAAACATCTTCCACTGAACATTATATTTTATTCATAGCCATTTTGGGGTAGGAAAATAACTTTAAAAAGAAATCACCTCACATAAATGTAAAACCTTCTTTATAACCTATACTGCGTGTATTTACATTTTCTGATGTTCTTTTAGGGGGTTGGTATCTATGTCAACTAATTTAATCAGCAAAAAATATTAGAATAATATTTCCTAAAATATTATTATGATAATTATTTTTTATTTTGCGATACCGCTTTAGTTTTCGATATAGACCAACCCCCTAAAAGCACATCAGTGAAACAATACATCTGTATATGTCACATCAAGTTTTTCTGTGTTAGAAGAGTTACAGAAAATAGAAAATGTTATATATTTTTGGTTTTAGTGTACAATATATGCATTAACATTCTAGATTCAACCTACGATTCGATTGCTAATAATTAACAATAAACATAATACAATTTGACTATGGATTTATCCATATTTATTCAATTTTCTTTTTACACACATTACAAACGTATTAAAAAATTATTAATGTTAAATAAAGTAAATGCTGATTCAGTGTTTATTCCATGGTTTAAATAAGGGAAAGTTATAGGTAGGTAGGGTTGTGCCTTCAGCCACTAGAATAAAACCTATTAAAAATAATATTACTAAAGTACCTATATTTAAAAGTTTTATTTGGCATTTGTATAAACTTGTTCTGTAGAAGTTCGAGCGTTTAAAGTGTTGCGTCCACTTGACAAATTTATCAAACGTTTTTCCTCATGAAAAACAATGACTCATTATTGGTTTCGGCTGAATGCAGCTGATCCTTGCAATCTTCCCAAGAGCCTCCACTAAGCTGCTTTCAAGGGCTGTCGGTAATGCAAGCTAGTGAATTAGAGAGCCCCAGTTTTGACATTCACATTTTGATGTTGGCGTGATCTGTTTAAAATTCAACACCTGCAGTACGGAAGATAGAGACCTCAATAGATAACTAACCAGTATTGCCGTCTCCCTCTCTTCCTACTAACTAACCTGCCGACTGCTGTCGCCGCGTCTTCCGCTTCGTTTGCGAGCGGAAGTTAGAAATTTCGTTCAATCCGAATCAACGAAATGAGTCTAGTTAGAAAATCATTTTCATGTTTCACTTAATGAAATAAAACTATTTAACCGTGAAATGTAATTCCATCTTTCTTGCTATGCTCAATGCTCATCACTATTGTTGCCCGTCTGTGTTTTAAAAGACCGTTGTTTCAACTACACCACAAACCGCTTCAATTACTTTCTAAATTTCATTTATTGTTTAGTCATTTCGGTTTTAGGCGCAATTATATATTTTTTACATAGATTAGTAGAGAATCAAAAATTGTTTAATGTTCCATGATAAAAATTGATGTTTTGTTCGAAATATGTATTATGTAAAATATTAGAACGACAGTCACTTTTCACTGCCGTGAAATAATTTCATTAAGATTGCTAATTACGTTAATGCCGCTGTGATTTCACTGTCCATAGAGCGCAAATATCAGGTGGACGCCTTGCTCAAACAACTTTTCATTGTATAGTGCCAAATTCGTTACTCTCCTTTTGAATATGAAGTATTTAAAATTAAAAACAAAAAACATTATACTATTTTTCATGCAATTTTTAAATTCAAGTCGGTATTTTCATTATGTAAATATGTGATAAACTACAGTAGAATGATATTTTATCTTTCAGGAATATATAACCTTTGTATAATACTATATAATCAGGTGTATTTTATTAGTGTATATATAAATTGACACAGATAAATTTAATTAAAAATTGATGCACCCTAGAGTATAATTTTTTAGACGTTTGTAGTAGAATAATACTCGAAAAACGAGAGCTAAATAATTAGTAAAAATTTGTGTTATAATAAGAAATCAATATTCTACTGATTACCAAATTGTGATAATGACAGTTTTTCTAAATTATTAAGATTTTTTTCGTATTCATTTGTCGACTTTAATTGAAATTCTCTTTATTTCATTTTAAAATATTGGGCGAAAAAATAACCATTTGATGTTTGGACCGTATTTTTCTTAATGAAAAACTGAAATCTTCAGGTGGTATAATTAACCTCTTACTTTTTTGGCCTTTGCACGATAGGTCTCGTCTTGTTTTATTATTCATATTGACTTAGATCATTGGGCAACCATTTTGACTTACACGGAAAGGATACTATATCTATCCATCAATTAGCAGGTTTGCTTAATCCTTGTATTTGGTTTTTCGGTCCAGCCGACTTTCACTTTTCCTATTCTGCACATTTAGTAAAATATTCAAATAGATTTAAACGCTTACTGCATCGTTGTGGCTGATGAAACATAATTTAAAAACATTTTTGATATATCGATATGGGCCGTTGCGATTAATTAATCAATAATTGACAGTTATTTTAATTATATAATTATTTATTTATGCTCGTTGAGGCTCATAATATTAATGCATACAAAATATTATGTTTTTAAAAATCTAAACTCACTTAGGCCACAAAATATAGTTTATCTTGCAATAAAATATAGTTTATCAGGCAGACAATATTTATTTTATTTTTTATCTATCCTGTTTGTATGTACTATGTACACTTTGCAATTTTGACGACTTCATTTTATATGTTTGTTTTGCAAAGTCCGAAAAATTACTTTGGTGTTTATTTCATGACAAATTTGAATTGTTTTTCTCAAAAACTATTAGGATATACGCATACACTTTATATTCTTCATATAAATTACGGGCAGGACTAGCAAATTTGACCTTTTTGATTTATGATAAGATTTAAAGTGATCTAGCAGGGTTTATTCTCTACGAGATGTTTTTAATTCGTTTCTTTTACTATAATTCTTTTAGCTTACCTCTATAGAGTGCCTTCCATTTATCCTTACTTTCTTTCAAATGTTAGGATATTTAAGATGTAATTACTGTATATGCATTCGTATTTCCGGGTTGGTATTTGAGTATGTTGTTAGTAAGGGTTGAGACTTCCACTCTTTGAAAGTGGATTACATTGATTTTTTTAAAATATTTATAAGGTAGTTTTAATGTCACACATATAAGACATTATTGTCGGTACTAGCTTGATGGACAGTGATTTTAAACTATGAATTTTAGCAATTTAAAATTACCGGTATTAAGTATCGGCCATCATTAAGGGGATCGTAAACTAGATTTAAATAAATATATCTAAAATATAGGCATATAATGACCTTGTTTTGCTCCTTTGAACACTTCTACAAATCTAGAAATGAGTGAAAAGAAACAGTAAAAATTGTTTACCGTATTAATTTTGTGCGGGAGGAAAAAATAGTATTATAGCAGCTGCTATACAATTTCCTTAATGTTTCCAGGCCGGAAAAATTGCTACGATCGAAACAATATTATGATGTCCATCTTAAGAAAAATCTACATTATCCTATTAATGCGAGTACCAAATAGATTGTTTTTATTTTCAAATATTATTTAATTGTCAATATATTACTAACCAACTTACCATTCCCTATAATCACATTTGTTAAGTTATTCCTAAGATACTTTAATATTATGCTAAATATACTTTTAAGTCATTTATTTTAATCCATCATCCTTTGATTTAGGCAGTTTATTTAACTGTAAGCCACATCCATTAAATCTTATACCAAATTTAATAAAAGTTCACATCATTCACGTAACTTGTAAGTTTATTTATTTTAGAATACTATTTTTTATGGTTCACATGCATCCAGAGTTTAATATGGAGAGATACGGAATAAATATAAATAATCTTAAATAAAATAAATTCAAAGTATTCTTTTTGATTCCTGAAGCTTGATTTCGAAAGCCGTTCTTTCTATTGAAAATCTCTTTTATTTTGTAGGAAGGATTTTTATTTCAAACATACACTATATGAATAATATCCGTGCGTTTATTAACAAGAATGGCTATTACATCTGAAGCTATCATTTAATATCGTCTGCACATACATTGTTTAGTAGTAGCAAATTATTTAGCCAGAACTTGACGTTAAGACGTCCGCTATGCCCTAACAAGCGTCATTAAAAGCACCTGTCTATGGTTTCAACTTGTGATGGGTTGAGTAGATTAAAATAAAAAAACAGGTACAATGGTATGATGGCATTCTTTCAATTCATCATAAATTTTAACACCATTTCAAATTTTTTTTGTAAATTTTGAAAGCCCCCTTTCCCTTCCTATTTACTGACTTTATTTAATACTAATTTCTCCCAAATTGACGTTTTTTCAATAACTCGGCAAAAGTTTTACAACACTGTTTATTATACCAATACTATACAAATACTAAACAAATGCACAAAACCACGGACAAAATTCCTAGAGAGAATAAATAAACACGGACTTAAATTTCAATTTATAATAACTATAACGTGACACTGAACATTCTTTTCCATATTTCTATTTGCGCTCATAGATGAGTATATATTAATTTTAACTGGCCAGTAATAAATAAAACATTCCGATGACCGTTTTGTCATATTATTTTGAAATTCGAATATTATTTCGCTCTGATGCTGGCGCCCTATCGTAACGTCAAATTTCATTCTTCAGTATTAAAAATTCGTTGACTTTAATATTAAATATCTAATATTATCCAATATTCGATTTGATCTTTAGATCTGTAGCTGTTTACAGCTATGGTTGTTTTTCGACAGCATCAATCTACACACAAAAATTCAACTCTTTCGCATTTGCACTTTTCGAGTTGAAAGTTGCAACGGACAGACAGACGGCCAAAGGACGGGGATAGTAGCTTCTTATACGTGAATGTATAGAACCCTACATTCAGGAAAAAGTACTGTCAAATTTTAATATAATATTAAATATTTTTACAAAGTAACAAAATTAAATGCTACCCAATTTATAGTTGGTCTATCTCTCTACCTTAAACATGCATGTCAAGCATAAAAATGAAAGTATGAACTATAAGTGTGCTGTTCTATCGCTTCCGTAAAGTCTGAAGGTGTTAACAGCACGATAAATATAAAGCATATTGAGCAGCATTGTATTGACACTTTTTTTAGGTATCGTTCCGGGAATCCTTCCGGAGCGAACAAAAATCATCTTTTACCCTAATTCGATATGTGAATCAATTTCCTAATTTTAGTCATTTTTAAGTCTTTGATTATTAGACATTCCTAAATTGGGAAATAGGTTATTTTGGAATAATTAAAAAATTGCTGCTGGTAAAAAAAATCTTCCTATTTTGGGGCCCTCAAAGACACGGCCTATGCTAAATCCTGACATTCAAAAGTTGATATCATTAATGCATATAACAATGTTAGCCACAGCCTTTGTTACCATTTTCCAAAACTATGTATTATCATTCCGTTGGTCTGGAACGTGTTTTTTACCCTCAGTTGCCGTATCTATATGTTTTAAAAGATCGTTGCTTTCTGGACTCCAGTATAGAGCCATCAGTTGCTACTCGGGACAATTGGTCCATTCAATGAGTGGTTATTCCATAACGATCATTCCATCATTCCATAAGTGATCATTCTCCTTTATATTAAATCCGTGCAAAATGATATTTTTCTTTGTCGCCTGTGTAAAATTGCAAACCGCCAATTTGCACTTATGTGTATGTTGGAGTACTGTATGAGGATAGACATGCAAGGCATATTTTTGAGGAAAGGCCCTGAGGCCTTTGTTGTTACAATTTTTACCTAATGATTAAAAAATGCTGTTATTTTAACTTAAAAATATTCTTCCTCGAAAGTGCTCTTGTATAACAAGATATTTAATTTGACTAATACAAGAAAACTATTGAGGGAGATATAAAAATAAAAAACTGCTTTTATTCAAAGGTATGCACAAGTCCTTCCAATTTTGCACTTTCTTTATCTCCACCTGTAAATTAACTCTGTACATTTTATTCAATCATACGATAGTGGAGATGAAGATCTCGTAAAAGATAATCTTTTACAATTCGAAACCAGTGAAAAGCCAGTTTTTTCTAAAACATACACTGAGTTTAGGTTTAGTAAGAACATTGATAAGGAGAACATATAATGAATATGCTGAGGTATCGAAAATGTATAGAATTTTTTCTTTTTTTTTTAACGGATTTTATGGCATCTAAAAGCTAGAAGGCTCTGTCTAGATCCACATTACTTTGCACGGTAATACTGCCTCTTTGTGGTGTCATCTGTGTTTGTCCAGACGTAGGATATTAAAGGTTTCCAAATAGCCTGATGGACACAAATAAATTTGGCCTACGGTTTTAGATTTACAAGTTTATGATTTTTTATTGAAACCTCAAACCTTAATAGAAGTTATTTTTTCTAACAACGATAGGCGATAAGAATTTAGGGAAGAGGTGACAGTCTTTCTGGAGCTTCCGATAACGGTGATTACCATAAATAAATACTTACGTCAGTCTGTATCATTGCCTACTTATTGGCTTTTCTTATGTGTAACTTATAATACGTATCTATCGCCAACATAATGAACTGTTTGATAAATTCATGTTTAATATGTAATCTATTGGATTTTGTTTAAGGCAGTTTTCATAGTAGATTAGTATTTTTTTTCATAGCTTTTACATTGGTTATAGTTATTTATGAATACTTCCTTTTGTATGTTATTCTGAAAGAACTGATTATGAAAATGTCAAAGCAATATATAATATTGTCCAATTTTAGGACATTTTTTAAACTGTACATTAAAGAATGCCAAAATAAGAGATAAGATGTGGCATTTGATTTGATAAAATTGTTGTTCAGATTATGTTGCGTTAAAGAAATAATTAAATTAGGTTTACATTTCGATGATCATTTTTAATTTATATGGGATTAAACGTGACATTAATTACGTGTCAGAATTTCATTCCCGTGTCGATGTCATAATTTTACAGTATTTGTTGAAGACGTGTTGATGCATCGTGTCTTGTTAGCCCGACTTTCAACTTGTTATACTAATAATAATACTAAAGGTAAAATTCTAAAATACAATATATGTTAAACCTTGATATTGAAAATTAATAAATCATACTATAATCTCCTGTGCTTAATATGAAAAATAAAATAAATACCAATATGAGAATTATACCCGTCTTTCATTTATATCCATTTATAACTTTTATAACCTACGGCACCAAGTGATCCTATTGATTTGTGCTATTAAAATTATTATCTCAGTGCTATTATATCAATTATATTATTATGTCTCAATTAATTAATTGTCTTGTGCGAGAAAAGTGGTATATTTTTTCAATTAATTGAAAAAATTGGTTTATTGGGAGGAGGGCCAATAAAATACATTTTTTTTTTAAATTTTTTAATTTCCTAAAATAATAAAATGTCATTAGATAAACAATATCTGCATGGCTATAATATATGTATGTAAGATAATCATAATCTATTTTATATAATTAAAATGCAACAATATTACAATTATTTTCATATAAATTCATGGTGCATAAAATATTTGTCTCATTCTGTGAAATTGTGGAAGAAATTACACAATGGCTTTATTTTTTTTTGTAGTGTTATTACAGCTATATTATTATTTATTATAAAATCCCCACTTAGCGACTAACCAACATTTCTAGTCTCCTGTTTGTTTGACGCAATAGTACAGGAGCTAGCAATGTTTTCGTCACTTGATTTTAGCAAGACTTTATAAAAGAATCAAGTGATGAAAACATTGCTGGCTCCCTTACTAATATGTCAAACAGACAGTGAGCGTGGGAGACCAGACCGGGAGGAGCGGCAGAAACTGGTTTTCTGAAGACTTTAATATGAATGAAATTGAACTATCTTGAGGGAAAATCCAATGACACCGACTAGTATGATGTTGCTGAACAATTATGGGCCATCCGACTTTTTTTATAAAGTATTTTGCAATGTGGAATCTTTTTTACACCAGAAGCTTAGCCAGTTCTGGAATATTTGAATATGTGATAAGAGAAACTATTCTTTTGTATAATGTATGAGCAATAATCAGCATGAAAGATCTTCGCTGCGCATGCCTTTAATTCTCCATTAAATTTGTAACCACCTTTTATCTCTACTTACAAGTAAATGGGTTACAAAAATATTAATGTTTGTCAATCTTTGGTTAATTGAGAAAAAACCGATTGACTTTAAATAAGGTACCTTGTAAATTTCAGTCTCAAAAGGAATTAATTTCTCATACTTTAAAACAGACTCAAAGATTGTATGTAGAGTTTGGCAAAATTGCAGTTGATACCAAATACACACAAATTTATAAAAGTGTAAATCCAGCTGACCAAACATAAATTAGCAATTATCATAAATTAGCAATTAGCATTTTTTTTTATCCTATTAAAGTGACACCGTAATTTTACAATTACTAATATGCACGTATTTTATGAACAACTGCATGTGTATTATTAGTTTTAAAAAATGATACAAAATTAAAACTACATGTTAAAACATGAAGAAAAGTCAAAGGTACAAAAAAGAGACGTCATAAAAGACTCTATTGTCGGTTTTTAATCTGGTCTCTAATAATTTCGTACTAATGAGCCGAATAGTTTAATTAAAAAATATTTACTTTCTTTATGTCTATATACTCTATATATTCCTATGACTACACTCCGTCCGCTAAAATCTATGTATCTATAAAATTTCTGGTGGTACGAGTACTTTTCATAAAAAGTTAAAATGTGGTGCCACGACTTCAACATCGAGATAAATTTATTCCTTATTTACAATTTCCATTCCATTTGCATTTCCATTTTGGATCTTTTTAGCTTTCTTCAGTGGTGGTTGTGTCAGAGATTTTGCCAGAATATCTTCAATGCTCTTTGCGTGCATCTCGGCCATCATAAAGGGGACCTGTATAATATTAATTTCCATTAAATAATATCTTTAAAAAAAGGTGATGTTTTTGCTAAAGTGAAACAATGGAACCCATAAGGAAACAATGTGGCTCATGAATATAATAGTGGCGACGATTGAAACATAATTTGAAATGACAAATTATATAGGGCCACAAAACGAGCAACTGGGCGATTCATAAATGCCTCCTTTCACAATTTTATGTTGCAAATGGTATATTGGAGGCAGAGAAGTGGCATCTGCAAGGATTCCTTCAAACTGCTGAACTACCTCATTCATGGAAAAAATGTCATGACGCTTGTGGCAGAATTGGACAACCATCTCGCGCTGAAGAAGTTGGGCTTTGCTGATCGGCAGATCTTCTATACCGCAGTTAAGATAGCGCACAAGAGCCTCGAGGAATGGGCTGCTAGATTAAGAGGGCTGGCGGTACTTTGCAATTTCCAAGCATCACATTCCCATAAAGCCCAACTTCCCTTAATATGAAAAATTAATCGTATTAAATCGGAATTAATTTCAAATTGCGTTTTAACGCATAACGATAGTACATTGGACATAATTTTAACATTTGACGCGACTACCTCACGGGGTATAGCTTACCGTTTCGCAGACGGCTCGGAATATCAGATTGAGTATGCGGCACAGAGCGAAAAAAACTATTCGCATATTCATGTTGCAGCGAACGAGTTTTTTATTATTATTTTGAGGAGAAACTTTCAGCGTTGTTGATGGGTTTGGCAGCTGGTGCAACAAGGGAGACAACCACTCCTTTATTGTACAACCTATGTTTTAATATAGTATAATTACCAAGAAAAGGAGTAAAAATGAACCTACGTAGGGCATTCCGATCTCGCAAGACCTTCGTTGCAAGAAATAAAACTAGTGTTATGAATTTTACCACTCCACTAATTAATTCATAAGTTGGTTGTTAAAATACAATAATTGGTAAAACATACCTTATGTTCAAGAAGCATATTTGATTCCGGCGCAAGTCCGATGCAAGCTCTCATAACATTTTCAATACAGGCCCTTTGTTTGAAAAGCGCGTTGACGACGGGCGTCCCTTCCGGTACTAGAGGCGCTTTGAGTAAATACGACAGAGGAGTTAGAATGGAGTGGAATCCGCAGTACTGCTCGTGCTTATCATCGCTCAGTGTAATCCTCGTGAACAGCTCAGTCAGGATCACCAGGTCCAAAATTATGGGAACGGCTAGGAGAGAGTCTTCGCAGGTGTTGTGCACCGCAATTGTGTTCAGACCGCCCAGGAGAATCTCCGATGTGTATTCGTCCATTGCGCGCTTTGAATCACCTAGGATAAAATTATTTTTAGGGCTGAATATCTGATTACCATATTTTTGTGATATTTATGTATGCACTTGTATCGTCTCTGATAATCTTGTCCAGTCAGTCTTAAATTCATTCACATTTTTGGCACTTATCACTGCGCTTGGTGACTTATTCCATGCATTCACCACTCTGACATGAAATTCTTCCTCGGATTAGAACTAAAGGTTGTACTTGAGAGTTTTAAATTATGTCCTCGCAAGTGCGAATTTGTATTAATTGTGTATATGGTTTCAAAATTTGGAAGATCATAATAGTAAGTCAATACCTTGAAGGTCTCTATAAGATCGCCTCTCGCCCGCCTGTGCTTTAATGTTGTTAATCTAAGTATGTTTAACCTTTCATCATATTTTCGTTGCGTGATATGCGCCTTTACTATAAGATTGTCTTTAATGAAGTAGGGATTCCATATTCGATAAGCATATTCTAGTATTGTCTTACGTATGATTTATAAATCTTTTAAGAACATATCATATATACAGTATCCCACAATCCTTTACGAAAACTTAAAGGGGTGTTTCTATTCACTATTCTTTCTTTCTTTATAAGTGGAAATTGCAATACCAATAAGCTGGATTTTTTTATCGTAAACGGTTGTGGAACACGGTGTATGCACTGAGACTTACCAACATAAGGAACATATTTTATGACGACCACGTGATCAGGCTTTTCATTTTCAGCGTACAAAATAGAATTGGATGCTACCATATCATCAACAACATTGCTTTTGGATATCTGTAAAAAGAAATGAAGATACAGTAAAAACTTAATTATCCGTGATTCGATCAAACGTGCTGCCTGATTTATACCTACAAGCCAGTTCTTGCGTCAAGAATAATTCCATTTGTGACGCAAGAAGCAGAAGTGTTTTTGAAGCCTGTTTTCAAGCTTCTAAAAAAACTCTTTAGGGATGACCTAAATTTTTAGTTTAAGCCTCAAATCCAATTGGGCAATAAAAAACATAATAAGGGTTTTGCAATAGGATCAAATGGTGGAATGTGTAGATGTGAACAACACAAACAACTTTACTTTTTTATTTTTTTTTGTTATAAACATGTCGAAACCCGCAGAAAAAAAGAAACGCAAAAGTTAAGTTATAAATGATTGAAAGAATGCCCTTTCTTGTTTCCCTTAAGCAACAAGAAGACATTAGTTATAGTAAAATTGTTAGCGTTATGAGAAAAACTTTTAAAACAAAAGTTGATTAGTTTAAAGTGTGGAACACATAAAAGGATGTGCATGAGAAGTGAAAAACTAAAAAATTGTGATATGCTCGGAAGATGATAGATATATATCCATGCTCACAAAATGAACGCTATTGAGGTGCCGGTGGGCTGACGGAAATAAACATCCTTCCGAATCCACGGGTTAAGAATATTGATAACTAAATACTGACTATTTATGACAAATATGGTGAATGACGCTAACCTCTTTGGATCTGAATTGCTTAGGCGCTGACAAATTTTTTCCATCATTATTCCCCAAATGGTTGTAGCTCACAATTGATGTTGGTTTTATACCTGCAAAAATCATTATGTTTAATAATATTTACTATTATATAACTATTATTATTATTATTTATTATTAGTTATTATTGTCCTAATGTCTTTTACATTTCTAAATGTGACAGAACATGGGCAGACATGCTTATCCATCAAATATCAACCAAATTATGTTAGTATCAACGATCTTTTAAAACATATAGATACGGCAACTGAGAATGAAAAACGCACCACGCCAAGTACTCCACTTTGCGTCGAGTACACTCCTCGCGTACCTATCATATGTGGCGGAGTGTTACGGTGCCCGGAACGGCCGGGGCAATTGTCGGTGTCAGGTTTTTACAACGACGATTCATATGACATGCAATATCTATATGTTTTAAAAGATCATTGCTTCGTATGCATAACTGTGTAATCTTTCAGTTTGGTAAATATTCCTTTAAAACAGCACTTTTTACAACCTTCCATTTTAAAGAATTGTTTTTAAAATAGATGATTCAATTCATGAACATAACCA
The DNA here is from genome assembly GCA_020383195.1 of Neomicropteryx cornuta. Taxonomy (NCBI): domain Eukaryota; kingdom Metazoa; phylum Arthropoda; class Insecta; order Lepidoptera; family Micropterigidae; genus Neomicropteryx; species Neomicropteryx cornuta. Next base: position 3,757,673 of record JAHKQU010000030.1, read on the forward strand.
AAATTAAAATTCACTTATCTGCTGAAAATCATTTAAGGTAAACCCGTGACTTAGATAACCAAAACTAAAATTTAAAATTCAGACATTGGCGGGACTGTAAAGGCTACCAATATATTTCACAGTATTGGGTCATCTTATTAGTTTTAATTTGGCACCTACGTTGTTTAAATTTTCAGTGGGAGAGAAAGTTTGGTTAGTTAAAAATCATCATTACATATTTTACTATTATAACCATTATTAAAAGAAAAACTGACAGATATTATGGTCTATAGTCAAGTTATAAGGTTCTCGTAAACGCACCTGCAGTAACCAAAAAGTCTACCAAAACGGACTTCAATTTCGTTTGACCAGATTTGAAGTCATCTCCTCCTATAAAGACACCGTTCTTGATAGCCATTTCTACAACTCCCGGCACAAACGTGTTTTGAGGTGATCCATTGATGTAACAACACTAAAATAATACAATTTAAAAATGTAAGTACCTACTCCTTTATAACACTAGCATTTTTAGCATATACTATAGATAGCAATATTATAGATGCGAAAGTGTTTCACATCAGTGAGTAGTGGGTGTTTTCACTGCTAAACCGCTGAACTGATTTTGATGAAACTTGGTGTGGCTTGTATCTGTAGGCTACTTTTAAAAAAAAAAATGAAACGTGATGCAATCGTGTTTTTATCATATAATACATTCTACACATTGTAGCATTGAATACGATAGAAAGACGGAATTCTAGACAAAGAATGGGTATTTATAGATTTTAATTATATTTTTGGTTACTTAATTCAATTGTTGCTGAAATTATTTTTTCCTGAATTCGAATTCCTGAGTTCAAGAGATAACCTCATAACTAGGTGGCGATATCGGAGTATGTAAATTCCCTTTTATTATAGGTAAAAATTGTGAAGTAAAACTTAAAAATAACGCACGTAATTTATCTTTGCAATGGCAAAATTTTGCCATACTAATTCTATTGACATCAACGACTAGTAGCGAGTGGAAAAAGCTATAACTATTTCCGCTTCAGCGATAGGCACTAACTCTACCACAGCGTCAGCCAGCGAGTTGCGAGTGCATTTGTGACTGGCAGACCTGATAAGATCTGATGATATAATAATGGTGCTACCAACATTAATAGCACTATACCTATCTAATTTAAATACCGATTATTCCATTAGACATACATACTACACACATCATAAAAATAGATATAAACTGGTTATTAACATTGGATAGAAATGATCAAAATGTATTGACCAAGTATATAAAAACAAAATATCACTCAAAACCTGTCACCGGTTTAATTCGAAACTTTGGATCTTATGTTTTAACTGTCTAACCAACACAGCAACTGAGTGTTATATAAATATATTTATTTTACTATATATTTATATCTTACTTTCTCGGCAATGGAAGCCATTGCAAAAATAGTAGATGGCGACAGTTCATCTTCGTCATTTGCTAATGCTTTCATGAGATTCTCAGGTGTTCCATGTATGTCATGACTGACATCGCAAAACCTGCAAATAAGTAGTTAGTGATGTACGTAATAATTACATACAAATTCATTATTATAAAGTACAAGCATAATGTCGTAGCTTCGTACGAGAGAATATTTAAATCTATAATTTTTATTGATAGTTCTTTTGTGAGATGCCCATATCGCTCGTCTTCATCCTTAGGCTGACCAACTATCTAATTTTTTTTTTCTCAAACAGTGTTTTTAAGTGGGAAACTAGGAAACACACCAGTAAAATATTTGCAAAATGAAATCCGGACGTGATCATAATGCTTCATTACCACCATCACCCCTGACTCTAGCACAAGCACATTTGCTTTAGTTAAATGGGGCCTAAAATAAGTGTCATAGCAATTTTTTTTTTTAAAAAACCTTAAGACATTACAAAAAACAAAATAAGAGATTACACACACTTAGGTACGCTTCAAATGTCTTTTCTTTATATTTCTCAAAAATAAACAAAATGGTTAGCAACTTTATTGTTATGATATTTTCATTATGCAATTATTTTTTTTTAAATTAAATGTAAAACAGATACAAATAACTGATTTATAATCAAACAAATACATTAACGCCAGAAAAATATTATTGTTTAGAGATTGTATGTGATTGTGTGTGCTCCAAAGGTGCGAGCTATAACCGGGAAGATAGCAGAATTTATCATCTTAAAGATGTCTGGAATTAAAACCCTATAAGATAAAGTTGAGACAAAAATGATCAAGTTAACCTTTCTGTGTTTGCCGTCCACAAAACTATAACTTTATCAAGGTTATTATTTGCTTTGAATTCCCTTATATCTCGACGTATTTGCTCATATTGCTCCAACTTAGATCCCTCGATTACATTTGTAGCGCGATCAGACTGAAAAAAAAATATTTTCATATTACATATTACAGGTACATATTATTTTAATTCAGCTATTTTAATTATAGTATGTGTCTGTCGATCAATAGTGGTGATAGGTACTGTGCGTAGCGGCTAGGTCTGATATGTTCGAAAATAGTACGGATCTGGCCAAGACCTTCGATTTGCGGCGGGTATCAAAATGAAAAAACGAGAGTTCGGAAAAATAGTGAAATTTGCATTTATTTATTTATTTATTGTACATAATTATTTTGACAAAAAAAATAGAAATGTAGTAGTAGAAATCACAGTTATAAAAGAATATTACAAATGCACCGGGAGCGATTAGCACTGCTACATTTTGTGCCCTGCCTTCTTTACTAGACTATGTCTGTACTAAGGAAGGCAGTGTTGTATTGTGCTACAACTGAGAATGTCAAACCGTCAGAAATATGAAAATGTAAATTTGTAAGAAAAAAAAATTAAAATTAAAATACATAAATATATATATATATATACAATGTTGTCGCATATAATGTTTATGTTCAGACAAGTATGTCTACTCGTATATATATAGTTGCCTAAGTTACCTAAGAAATATAATAATAAAGATGGTCAATAAGATGTTAAGACAAATCAGCATTTATCTATCAGCCATATGTTAATTTTTTTCGAAAATATCTTCAGGTTACCTATTTCCTTTATAAACTCCGGAAGATTATTGTGGAGTTTGGGACCTAAGAATTTTAAGGACCATTGTCCAAAACTGGTAGACATTTTAGGTATCTCTAATAAGTTATCACTATGTCATCATTATGAGATTTGATTTGATTTTATTTGAAATATCATAATTGTAAATGTTTAAAACTGAATATAAACAGGGTTGATGAATTGAACGTTTTAAATCAATACTTGTATACTTAGGTAACATCAATATATCCAACAGTGAATCCTATATATTGGTACCCTATTCGATACCTCTGTAGTATAGGAGTGCATTCCGAACGTTGAAGGAAGAGTCCCTAAAGATGGCGATATGTTGTTAGATAGGACAGAATTAGCAAATCATTGAATGGGGAGGAAATTTTGCAAATCAGATGGATAATTTAAGGGCCATAATGAGAATTGTGATTTTTTTCTTACTCACCTTTTCTCGAATATCTCATATGTGCAGGATGAGTGTAGAAATATCTATCATAAAAACATTGAAATGGATTTAGTAGATTATATTCTATACCTTAGTTAGACGTTAGTGTTTCTTATAATACCCTACGAGTGATGAAACTGAGGTAGTTTTATTGGAACCAACGTTAAAGTTGTTTTTCTTTTGTTTTATCGGAGTTTAAGTATGATTTACGTAATAATAAATTAATAGGGTTTAATTAGGTAACAAAACAGCATCAGACAATCAAAAATGGCAGATGAAATATAACTTGAAACTTGTGAATCTGTGTCTATGGTCCGTTATTAAAATGATTCAAATGTGTGTCCAAGGTACAACACGCATTGTTTTCAAGGACATCAACCCTGCTATAGTACCTCAGATCCAAAGTCCGCTATATTTAACCAAAATCCACAAAAACAAAGTTTTTTTTTAAAATAATGTTAATATTCCTTAGATATGTCAAGATAAAATAAATCACCATATGTTTATTTATAAAAACATAAAAAGTGAAAACAAGTTCACTTACGATTTTTTGTATGGCAATTGAGAGAAGTGAGATAATTAGATACAATTTGTTTATTTCTCCAAAGTTATAAGGGTAAAGCTTTTATTGTAACCGTGTTAAATTGCAAGTTAGGATGTTTTCGGACGAGATGGGGAACCATTGTAAGTCTGACTGATTATTTGGGAACACGTATGGACTGACTTTGATTCGCTACTTTGACTTTTAATCATATTTTTTTATTTTTAAATATGATTTGTAGATATGATTTAACCTCAAAATAAAACAAAATCTAAAGCCACCTTTTATGAATTTAAATGTTTATTTAGGAATGAGGTGAATCGTTTTATTACGAGCTTGAAACAATTGATTGCAAGTGAAATACTAACACTATATGGCATGTGGGATTTACCCTTGGCTGTCAGTGGAATTAGCGTATTGATTGAAATGTGAAAGCATTGTGATAACAGTAATGTTACGTTATTCTTTTACGAAAGTTTTGTGTTTTTTCTTCTCGGGTTGCAATTATAGGAAATATTCATTGGAATGGTTCCATTTAAAATTAATAATATTATTAGTAATGTTTATTTACTAGTTAAGTATAAAGAAAATTGACATTGGGATTCCAACTTTCAACCTAAATACATATTATGACGTTGTCCGAGTAAAAAGTAAGGTTTTAAAAATGTCTATTTGTGAATGTTCTTAGTGTGTATTTTAGTAAAAAAAAAATAAAACCGTGATTTCTCCAAAACAAGTATGGCTATGACATCTGTACTTTCATATGAAACAACTTTTTCAAATTTGTAATTTCAAGTTGAAAGATGCAACGGACAGATGGACCGATGAACAGATGGCCAAAGGACGGGGATAGTAGCTTCTTATACATGAATGTTTGGAAGTTAAAAAGTTCTCAATATGTAGGAAAAAACTTTTGAGTTTGTCTAAATATTGTCTCTTGTTCCTACTATGTTGGACCTGATCTCATTCGGTGACTTCCCTATTTATAACATTCTCGTATCATCCTATATTTTAGAGTAGGTAGCTAGTGCATTTCATTTATTCAAAACATTTTATTTAAATTAATGACGGCGGCACACCTGGTTTGCTGCGATAAAATCTGGATTATAAATGGATGGTCTTGGCCGCATGCTGAGCATTTCCTTGCGGACTTGCTGTTGCAGGTCATAATCTATGACCTGCGCCCTGACCATGGACTCAGCGAGGTTTGCACTGCTTATATCCCAGCCATCAACATCTGCGCACAAACAAACAATATGTAAAGTAAAATATTAACAATTTTATATTTTCGGCTCCTATTGAAAATAACCTAAATCAACGGTAGGTACGCTGGTTTCACATAGTAAATCTCCCTTTAATCTTGAAGGACTTAAGCTGGGTGTCTATAAAGGATCCCCTCATCTGATGCCTCGGGCAAGATCTAAAACGGTCCTGACAATAAATGTGCACATAGTGGACATAAGCCATCAGCATCACGCTGGTTTAGTCTCCTCTTGGAGTGCTTTATCCAACGATCTTTTGTTTTAAGTGTACCATTTATAATTTCGCCTGAAATGGTGAAGGCGCACAGTTAAGGGATAACGTTGAAAAATCTTCAAAAAATCCACATTTTTGGTGATGCACCACTCCTCAACCACTAAGTATTTAGACGAGCGGTTTATATAAGTACATCGAAGACTTAGGTATCTTGTACTTCTCGAAGGCTGATATTTGAAATTGATTTTCATTTTTGAAACATAAATAAAATAAATAAAAATGTGTTCAATTTTATTTTTCGCCTCGCGTTCGTTAATGCAACAGCACGCGGCAACTATTGTTCTAACACTTATTACAGTGCGTTACGAGTACGATGTCTCGATTGAATATTTGAGCTTAGGATTGCGTCTGAAATGAGATTGTTATAAAATCCGAATTATTAGCATTTTTGTTTAAGTTTACGTAGATATACCCTAATTCATACCCTTACTACACGGACGATAAGCTATACCTAAACAAACGTAATATAGCAATAATAAATGTAGTTACTTGGAAGGTCCAATTGCCGGAAACCTTGGAATCCGGCAGTGGAAACCGGAACCCTTTCCTGACCGAGCTGATCGTTTAAAAAAAAATGGACAGGATTAGTGGGATGTCTCGGAATGATCGTATTCTAAGTACGGTCGAGGACAAATGAAGCTAAGCTCTCTTTTTTAGGCGTTTCGGTTCAACTTTAAATGCTCGGCTTAAAGCTCTAAGTGCCTTTGACTGTACAAAAACTCCAGAAACAGGTAGCTCATTCTAAATGTACTTCATTCAGACTGTTCAACCCCAACAATCGGGTATTGCGGGTAGGTAAGGATGTACCTACACGTCAAAATCTTTTATCATAAAGATTTTATGTGAAGTATGTTACGCTGTTTGACTCAAAGATGAATTAAATAAATAAATAAACGTATAGATTCGCTGGCGCTTAACAGGTTTATCTAACGTTTGGCAGACTAAACGCTGCTGTAGACAGTTCCACCTGTATTCGTGTGTAGAAGGTGCCATCGTCTTAACTTTTAGAAGCCCTGTCGTGTCGTATATCCAATTACAAAATAAATAGAAACCAGAGAGAACAGAGAAAACGATAATTGGGCAGGTTTTTGTAAATAAAACATTAACTTGCTCAGTACATTTTTTTTTCTGTTAAACATCGCTTTTTAAGAAAATGGCTAAATTCTCCTTATATATAAAAAAATCAACCATAAGGCACTTATGTAAAGTGACATAAATGTGATATAAAAACGGTTCAGAATTCTTTTTTGTCGCCATTATATGAAATGTAGCCCTAAATGTCTCTATACGCGTTAAGTTTGGACGTCGACTTACTAACATTCTGTACTATCAACGACAATAAAGAACACTGAAGTTAGCTAACGCCATTCTCCCCGACGCATCATTTATGAGACAAAGATGGCTTACTTTTTTACGACTTACCTACCTACTTGTCTACACTACAAAAAATATCACTCTAAATATCGTATGAACCATTAAATCGACATGCCGGTTCCTGAAATTTGAGACAAAACGGCGCGACGATAAAATACCAACGAGATCCAAAGTCCAGTACCCACTTACATGTTTCATAATAATTTGACCTTACCTCATTGACCTCACATTAACTAACCGTATTTATTAAAATAGTGTAGATAGACACCAGTGTCTATAGAAGTGCAAATTTACTAAGCAGATAAGTTGTTATTTTGGCGGCGATAAGACTATCAAACATTTGGTCATAGTATTATTTTGTTGTTTTAGGTCGGTGAACTTATTTTGTATACAAGTATGCAAATTAAAATTAAAATTAAATAACTTGTGTACAGACGCTGTTTATTAAGGCGATGGCTACAAGCTATGTATATTATATATGGCAAGATTAATAAAATTATAATTTTATTAGAAATATTATAATTCCTCGTATTATTGTAATTTTAACTTAAAATTCACAATCTCACTTGTTAATTTTAGCACAATTATAATTATAGTCGGCCGCTCGAAAACTTTGTAAGATTTACGAACGATTATAATATTTCTAGTAAAATAATAATTTTACTAATCTTGTAATATTACTGGGATAAAGTTATTTATTATTTACTGTGGTTTCGATGAATGAGGAGTAAACAAAATCATCTGCTTGTGTTCCTAGCACAGACAGCTGCGATGTTTAGGTATAATTTTATATAGTCATAAACACACGTGCCTTTGTGTATACTTTGGCGCACTTACACAATAAGTTTCACTGCAAGTATTATGTATCTACAGAAATCTACATGTTTCTGCAAACAGACATGATAAGACGGAGCGTGCGATGGCTGCCGAAAGGCAGTTGATATAAAATAAAATGACCAAAATATCATTACTTATATTTAACAATAATCGGCAACGAAAATTTATTTATTTATTTCAGGAAACAACAGCTGATATCAAAATAAAATTACAATAAAAAACATAAAGCCAATGAGATTTTCCTCTAAACTTAATAAAATAAAAAATACGTTCGGGAACGAGGTTGGGATTAGCAAGTAGGAGTGGTTGGGGAATTTACATATTACCAGAATATAACGGCTATCGTCCATAAAACAGGATAACAATAAAGGCTCTTTAGTTCTATTGATCATAGAATTATAATCTTCATTGCCTTCTTTAGGTGCCAATTACTGTTGAAGGTTTCTATACTCTGGTCTATTGAGATTGTCGTACTAGAACCACAGAATAAATAATAGTTACCAGAACTAGCTAAAAAAATAATTGCGGTCAATTCAAGCAAAGTTATTGGTTCATAATATTGCGTGAGAAAAATCATCACTTACACAAATCATCGGGATGAACCATGGGCAACATTTGTGACATTGGAATGTAAACTTCTTTACCCTCTGGGTCAACTCCTAGCCGTACGGTACTGGCTTGTGTGATGGAGCCATACCTTAAAAAAATACAAAAAAAATAAATAACTCGCGAGTTTTCTTGCACTAAAATTTGATAGTGCGCATGTTGCTAGCAGGCTTCTGAAAACAAAGTTTTCATACTGGAAAACCGTTGAATTTTCTGTCTTAAAATGTGCGTTGGAGAGAAAATTCTTGTGTAAACATCGGTTGCTTTGACCCTGTCCCAGGTTAGTTAAATGCGTTTATGCTAGAGTCAAAAGAGATGCCGATAATGATTAAACATTGTATGATTATAGTATAGTGCGGATTCGAATTCGCGACCGTTGGCTCAATAGTCAAACGCCTTAAGAGCTGATAGTTTACGGCAGAGGGTATAAAACCTACCTAAATAAATCCAAATCCCTACAGAAGTGAAAACAAAGTACAAAAACGATGTGACAAATTCTGAACGAACGAATTCTGAATTCACCTGCTCTTTGAATTCTGCAAGGTGTTCACGGTATCTCAGATGTTTAATTTTAAAATATTTATCTAGTATTTCTCACGAAAGAGTCGTTTTCTCATAAATACTCGGAAAGGCAATTAGTAATTACAAACATAAATACTTATTAAACCGAAATTTAAAAATGTATTGGAGAAAGGCAAACTAAAGTTGTGCCGGCACGATTATATAATAAGGTACCTTTAGGAATTAAGAAATGTAAAAAAAAAGTGAAAGGTGTAAGAACTAAAATTATACTCATATTCTTCACTCCATTCTTCTTGTGTATAATGTTTTAACAATAGGTTAAGGTGTGCGATCAAAGTGTACCATGTTGCTAGATATAATGTCTATACTAGTGAGTATTTGATAGACGAGTCGGTGGACTGAAATAAAGGTCACGACAGCAACATTGGACTTGAATTTGACTAGACTACCAGGATCTCTACACAATCCAAAAAAAAAAACATAAAATCACACCACAAAAAGATTGAAAGTAATATAATCTACAAGAACAAATTCGATTGCTTTTCTATGCGTTCAAGATCATACGGTCTGACCTGTTGAAGTCTTAGATCAGCGAGGGTCTTACCAATTCGACGAGCGGAGTCCAGTCTTCGTATGCCAAGTATAGTGATTGCGGTTGGCGATGACGGCTGCGGTGAACGTGGATCCATTGTTGCCACCCCAGCCGACCAGCATTACCCCCACTCGCCCCACGTGCCTCTCAGTCTTTATTTTCAATTGCTGCTGAGTTGGGCACACCTACACAAAACGTGTTCGTTCCATTATTCTTTATCACATAACATTACATAAACCATTACTATGTGTGCAACAAAAATACAAAAATAATCAAAAATTAAAGAAATTAACAAGTAACTTAAATCAATACCGAATAAAGAAATGATGCAATATCGCCTGCCTGAAGATTGCGAATTTCAGTGGGTACCCGCGTTTATTTTACAGCGGCCTTAAAAACTTAAATAATTTAAGAATTATCGGTAAAACCAATTAGTAAATTAAAATGTTTATATGCAGTACATAAATTGCAGCGAATTCAATTCAAAACACTTACTCAAAATAATTTACAGGTTTCTTGGGTTGTTTTGTATGAAAATAATAAATTATTATTATTTATTTATTGGTTTTTAAAGTACACAAACAAAATATTTGGGTGTAAAAAGTTGCATATTTTATTGTCACCAAAGTATATATTATTTAAAATATGTATATATACAAAGTATATCGCAAATCGCCTGAAAAGATAAATGACACAATGTTTGACAATATTGAAAAGTTTTTAATTATTTGATAAAGTGCTGGATAGCATGATATTTATAAAGGTTCTAAAGAGAGGTACTTGTCTTAATCTATCTTTCTAAATCTTTCCCCTTAAGATTTTTTTTTAAACCTATGACAAATAACGTAATAGCAATATAAACGAAGCTTGCTCCAAAATATTGTTTTGTAATAATAAACCTGTGGGTATAACGTCCACATAAAAACGATGTTATTATAGAAAAGTCTACCTTAGGACAGGCATTTCTCAGCTGTAGAACTTTGCATTATATATTAATTAATTATGAATAAATAACGTGTGTTTGTGGCATAGTGCACGGTCCCCATACGGATAGTATAGCGTAAGGTGCTCCTCGTATTCTCAAATATTTACAAATGTTATATGTATGGGAGGCCATTTCTAAATATTTAAAGGCCTATTTCATCTTTTCTAACGAAATAACAAAAAAAAAATAAAAGAAACATGTGTGCAAAAACATATTTACAAATGGCCTCTTATATTTGTGCACATGTCTAAGACCGACATTTATGTTAACAGCAGCGGTAGACTTTGATCTCGAATAGTATTCGAGATAAACCGAAATTATATGTTTAAAGCAAATAACATTGCCGAATTGTATTAATTAGAAAGGTTAATTGTTGATAACTTTCGACCAGCTGTAATGAGACATTGAACCTTCTCGAAGTATCGCGAAAAGAAGATAACGGATGATTTTATCAGAAAGGTCATCTTTTTATTTGGGATGTTTTTCTTCTTATTATTACCTTATTTTTGTTATCTTGTGTGTCGGAACTTTTTGTGCAGACATTGACCCCACTCGCAGTGTTTCCAAACAACAAATAAAACTAATATCATTGTTTTAGGTCCTTGTTTTGGTCGGTACTTTTTATTTAAGTGGAAAATCCCTTATTTCAAAAATAAAAAGAAGTAAACAATATGTTTGTATCAAGAATAGTTTTGTTTTTGGTTTTTTGTGTAGGATTGACAGATGATAATTTGAAAAGGGGAACTGATGGGTCTAAAAAGGAGGATTTTCTAAAAAATTAAACGACAATTTTTATATAATTTACTTTATTTTAATCATATAGACGGGAGGATAAATTACAGAAAAGGAGTACATGTCATCCTTTAGGATACCATCTGGCAACCCTATTTATAGGGTTGATTTCTCTTCACTTTACTAAAACTACCACATTATATTGAATTTCAATAATAATTAAATAATTTGAATGGATTGGAACTATAGAAATTTCTTATGAACTGGATGCAATGTTACAGTTTTAATAGTGAATGCCATTCTTGCAAGATCGATCTTTTTTTTTATTTTTTATAAATTTGCTGTTTTTAGTAGCTAGGTTTAAAACAAAAATTACGTAAAATTTTCTGTGGGTTGAAAAAACTATTTTAATATTATTGCTCAGTCCACAAATTGAGTAACCTTTTCTAGAGCCGTTGGAGGTTTGCTGGCCAGGGGCCAAAAAGTCAAAAATTCTTTATTCGATTAGGATATTCAAATAACTCTTCCGAACGTCGCTCAGGAGGCCGAAGGCCCCCTGGTCTTGGGGGCCCCGAAGCACTTAACTGCCCTAGCCCTCTAATAACTACGACCGCGATACGACTAAAATTCAATGCGAAGGTCACTTTATCGATAAAATGCGCTCACAGAATAATAGCCCCTGCCAATTATGTATTAATCATATATTTAAAACAAGAATGGATATGACACTTGTAGCTATCATATATATATATGCATATTAGCTTATTATATATATTAATAAATATATATGTATATGTATTCGTATTGCATGTTCGTGTATGTAACTGTATTTTATCAATGTTAGTTTCGTAGTTTTTATTTTATACTTACAAAAAAGCAATTGCATTTAACCAATCTATTAAATAAGTATTAAAATTAGCCTACCTTATTACGGGCAATGTCCAGTTAGGTATGGTTATGTTGTTCATTATCTAAGAAATATGTAAAAGCAAAAATAAATAAATAAATATAATATCAAGTGCTTAAATACATTGTTTAGTAGTAGTAAATTATTTAACCAGAACCTGACATCTTAAAGCTAGGCCCTACAAGCGTTATTAACGGCATCTTAAACCCCAATTACTCGTGCCCGTGGTACACCAATTCATTATAAATTTTAACACCATTTTAATAAATTTTTGTAAACTTTGACTCGCGGCTAGTACTGAAATAACACCCCATTCCCCCTACCTCATCCTCACACTTACTGAATTTGTGATTTATTTAATACTACCCTCTACCAATCTGACATTTTTTTGCACAAAATCACAGACAAAATTTCTAGATTAGTTCTTCTGTATTAAATCAGTTTTTTTTTGTTCTATATACATATAGAACAAAATCATAAACAATATAAATCTATTATAACAAAGTATTAAGCTATGATTTTGTTCTATATGTATATAGAACAAAAAAAAACTGATTTAATACAGAAGAACTAATCTAGAAATTTTGTCTGTGATTTTGTGCAAAAAAATATCAGATTGGTAGAGGGTAGTATTAAATAAATCACAAATTCAGTAAGTGTGAGGATGGGGTAGGGGGGATGGGGTGTTATTTCATTACTAGCCGCGAGTCAAAGTTTACAAAAATTTATTAAAATGGTGTTAAAATTTATAATGAACTAGCTGACCCGGCCACGCGTTGCTGTGGCTAAAGTTTTTGTTATATTACATTATAGTAAACAATCTAAGAGGAACAATAAGAGAACATCAGTCACGGAGTCCACTATGCTTTTTCACACAGATGGTATTTGTAAAAAAATATGGTGATCTCCTTATTTGACTTTCTACTACTATAACCCTTTAGTACAATGAAATTATTTACGAACAAAGACGAAAATGTTGATGTTGGTATACAAATTCACTGGATTGAGATTTGAAGGGGAAGTACGTTGAACACAATTAATTAAAATGTTCTTACACTTGATACTAAGCAGAAATCAATAGGTAAAAAATAAAAATTTATCAGATTTATTATTTCCATTTAATTTTATAACAAATACTAGCTGACCCGGCCACGCGTTGCTGTGGCTAAAGTTTTTGTTATATTACATTATAGTAAACAATCTAAGAGGAACAATAAGAGAACATCAGTCACGGAGTCCACTATGCTTTTTCACACAGATGGTATTTGTAAAAAAATATGGTGATCTCCTTATTTGACTTTCTACTACTATAACCCTTTAGTACAATGAAATTATTTACGAACAAAGACGAAAATGTTGATGTTGGTATACAAATTCACTGGATTGAGATTTGAAGGGGAAGTACGTTGAACACAATTAATTAAAATGTTCTTACACTTGATACTAAGCAGAAATCAATAGGTAAAAAATAAAAATTTATCAGATTTATTATTTCCATTTAATTTTATAACAAATATAAGTATATTACAGTATAATACAGTAAATAACATGTGACGCTTAAACTCATGAATGAGGTAGGCAAGGCAGACAGTCTTAAACTTTTAAACATTAATATCTTTTTTTTTGAATTATAAATACTTTCAATTTCAATTTAATTTAACACCAATCGGTGCACAATGTTTTTGGTTAACTTGTCTTTAGCTAACACAAATAGATTCGACGGTTTCCCAACACGTGAACACGCAACATATAGTTGCCCATGAGAAAAACATGGATTTTCCAAATCTAAACCACAAATGGACATTGTTTGACCTTGAGATTTATTTATAGACATGGCGAAAGCTAAACGAATTGGAAACTGTAGCCTTTTGAAGGGTATGGTAGAATCTGATGGTATCATCGGAATACGTGGCAGCAGGACCACTTTTCCTTTAAACTTCCCAGCCAAAATGGTTGCTTCAAGAATGTTTCCGGTGATCTTTTTGATGACCAAACGCGTACCGTTACATAATTGAGGTGGATTCAAATTACGGAGGAGAATAATAGGGGAACCAATCTTTAATCGAAGATTATGTGGTGGCATTCCAGGGATATCTAATGAATTTAAAAATTCAATCGGAAAATTTACACTTTCATTTTCATCAACAACAGTATCGATTGATTTAAAAGACATCAGATCGCCTGGTAACAACTGTTGTATCTGGAAGTTAATTTCGTCAACATCAACGTTTTTGGCTGCCAAAATCGCCCGTTGACTAAGCCATTCATGATTCAAATAATTATTCTGTATATCCGGGAAAATACTCTGAATCAATTCAGTTTTATCCTGAACAACAGTGCAAAAATTGTCTGGTAGTTTAATGCATTGCGTATTTGGTTGCAGTTTTATTTTACCGTTCCCAATATCTAGTAGTTGTTCGGAAAATATTAGTGCTGATGGATCATTTTGCAATTGTACTCGCATATTTATGGTCAATCGAAGTGTTTCAACACTTCGCCATAAGAATGATTGTTTCAAACATGCATTAATCTCATCCGCGAAAGTAGAGCGAGGTATAACCGGTAAGGTCTGCCGGAAGTCACCAGACAAAAGTAAGATAGCACCACCGAAAAGTTTATTATTGCTGTTTAAATCTTGCATAGTTCTGTTTAATGCTTCAAGTGAATATTTGTGTGCCATTGTGCACTCATCCCAAATTATTATAGAACTCTTCCGCAACACTGCAGCTATTCCACTATTCTTTTTGATGTTACACATTGCATCTGGTTTATTATGAACGTCCAATGGCAGCTTGAATGTTGAATGTGCTGTTCGCCCACCATCCAGTAAAGTAGCCGCAATGCCTGACGATGCTAATGCTAATGCGATTTTTTGTTGCGACCGTATTTTGGCAAGAATCAACGATATTAAAAATGTCTTACCGGTTCCACCGGGTGCATCCAAGAAAAAAAACCGCCTTGTTCAGCAGCAACAGCCAGCATAATCCGATCATAAATAATTTTTTGTTCTGCTGTCAGTAATGGTTCATTGTTGCTAAACTTCCATGGTCATATTGATTTTCTCGTTGTAAATCGGTATTGACTAAGTCGGTGGCTGGACGATTAGGTGATGGCATACCATAATGATTAAGTGGTAAATTTGAAATAAGAACACATAAATCCTCGATCAAGACCAATGCTTCATTGTACATCTCTGGTGTATAATCTATGTTTTGGCATTGATTTGTTTGTCTAATTCGGTGCAAGATGTCTTCTGTCATACAATTTTTATATTTTTCCCACAAAGTTTGTGCTTGCGAGGGATAACATGTCGCCAAAATAATTGCAAACAACTGACGAATGTTATTCGGTGTTGATGTCAACGCAGCATCAGCAAGCGTTAAGTCCCAATGGTTATCGTCTTCTAGCAATTGCAGTTCACGACATGCATCCTGGTATGTATTGAATACTCGACCATTAGCTGTTCGTAAAAATTCAAAAGACGTTGGTCCGGGAACATTCACCAATAACAAACGTAAATAGAAGCACTCACGTTGCTTTGGATGTACCGTGTAAAGTCTCCCCAATGTCTTAGCTTTGAATATGCCTGTAATGGAAGGATGTGGTTTTCCTTGTTTCCGTGGCTCCCATTTTTTACTGGATTTGTTCCATGTGAAATAACGTGGAACATCACCATACACCAATGTCTTCGCGAATTGGCCAAAAACATCAGGTTTTTGACACAATGTAAAAAATTCAGTTAGAGTCGTTTTCGGAGCTTCGAACGCTCTTTGGAGAACATTTTCTTCAGTGAAGTATACACGTTGACCGTTTTCAAGATGTATTGCCAGATGTTGGACAGCAGGATCTCTTTCGTGGATGGGAAAGCTGAGAATATGCCAAATAGCTTCATTGCTGCTAATGTATCTGCCCATTTGGTATCGTGCTATTTCGTCATTTTTATTTATGTTTTTTACTTCAAATATGGCCAAATCACTGCCTTTGTTTACATATTTACAAATATACTTAATTGATTTAACAGAACTGCAAAGCTCAACATTGATATGAGCTTTGTAAGTTTTTGAAAGTAGTGGTGAGTATGGTACCACCCACTGATTATCAAACTCAACTTGATTTGGAAAGTTCGGCAGTCGCATTGTAAATGTGTGGCCACCATTCTCAGTACTTCTGCGGCGATACATTGGATAACCATCAATATCCGTGATCGTGTCATTCGTATGCGGCTTTGGGAAGTTTTTTTTAAATTTTCCATTTTCCATGCACGGTGACGTCATGTTGAAAACACCGCATGGCCCATGGATCATGTGTTTGGTGACAATATCAAATAATTCTTGATCAATTAATGGGTCTGGAATTTCGGCTGAAATTATTTGATCGATTTCTTCAGGACGGATTCTATCTTTAAGCCAAACCAAAATGTGGGCATGAGGCAAACCTCGCTTTTGCCACTCTATCGTATACAGCCAACAACGTGTGATACCAAAAATTGTATATTTAACAATAAAATCAATTAAGGATTTCAATTTTTGTTTAAACACACGTGCAGTTAAATCATGACGATGAATGGCTTGTTGTCCTGGCAATAGTAAAGTTTGTATCTCTTCCCAATTCGGATTACATGTGAATGTAATAAATAAATGGCCGGTCGGCCGTAATGACGTACGTAAGTCATCGCATCTTGTATGTATTCCTGCATGTTCCGTGGACTGCCGATGTAGCTTGAAGGTAAAATGAAAGCATTACCGATGTCATTGGGATTTAAATTTCCATCGATGTTTCCAGCAACAGCATCTCGTAAGTGAATATATTCTTCCGATCGTAGTTTTGACGTTTGCGTTTTGACGTTTGCCGCTCGCGTTGTTGAGGTTAGATTTTTTCGGTGGCATTTGACTGAAAATAATAATTTTCTTGTTCTTATGATATTCTCTTGAAGACGTTCGTTACACTGTTCTTGAGATTCTTGTGCATGACCTGCTGTCCTGATTCTTTGAGCTGGATTTCTTGATTCAATTTGTTCTGCCAACTGATGGGCTCTTTTAATACGTTTGCGTCGAATAACTGTCACTGTCAAATAATAACAGACATTAGCGCCATCAACCCAGTCGAAAGGTATCGACATCTGTCAGTTTTATGACTGCCAAATAATATCAGACAAATAATTAGCAATAAATTAAAATTGCGACTATAATTTGAGATTTAAACTATCCTATCTCTCAAGTGCACATCGAACTGCACATGGTGTTCAAATTTTATTATAATCGGTTAAGTGTTTTAGGAGTCCATTGAGGACAAACATTGTGACACGAGATTTATATATATTAAGATAAGTATATTACAGTATAATACAGTAAATAACATGTGACGCTTAAACTCATGAATGAGGTAGGCAAGGCAGACAGTCTTAAACTTTTAAACATTAATATCTTTTTTTTTGAATTATAAATACTTTCAATTTCAATTTAATTTAACACCAATCGGTGCACAATGTTTTTGGTTAACTTGTCTTTAGCTAACACAAATAGATTCGACGGTTTCCCAACACGTGAACACGCAACATATAGTTGCCCATGAGAAAAACATGGATTTTCCAAATCTAAACCACAAATGGACATTGTTTGACCTTGAGATTTATTTATAGACATGGCGAAAGCTAAACGAATTGGAAACTGTAGCCTTTTGAAGGGTATGGTAGAATCTGATGGTATCATCGGAATACGTGGCAGCAGGACCACTTTTCCTTTAAACTTCCCAGCCAAAATGGTTGCTTCAAGAATGTTTCCGGTGATCTTTTTGATGACCAAACGCGTACCGTTACATAATTGAGGTGGATTCAAATTACGGAGGAGAATAATAGGGGAACCAATCTTTAATCGAAGATTATGTGGTGGCATTCCAGGGATATCTAATGAATTTAAAAATTCAATCGGAAAATTTACACTTTCATTTTCATCAACAACAGTATCGATTGATTTAAAAGACATCAGATCGCCTGGTAACAACTGTTGTATCTGGAAGTTAATTTCGTCAACATCAACGTTTTTGGCTGCCAAAATCGCCCGTTGACTAAGCCATTCATGATTCAAATAATTATTCTGTATATCCGGGAAAATACTCTGAATCAATTCAGTTTTATCCTGAACAACAGTGCAAAAATTGTCTGGTAGTTTAATGCATTGCGTATTTGGTTGCAGTTTTATTTTACCGTTCCCAATATCTAGTAGTTGTTCGGAAAATATTAGTGCTGATGGATCATTTTGCAATTGTACTCGCATATTTATGGTCAATCGAAGTGTTTCAACACTTCGCCATAAGAATGATTGTTTCAAACATGCATTAATCTCATCCGCGAAAGTAGAGCGAGGTATAACCGGTAAGGTCTGCCGGAAGTCACCAGACAAAAGTAAGATAGCACCACCGAAAAGTTTATTATTGCTGTTTAAATCTTGCATAGTTCTGTTTAATGCTTCAAGTGAATATTTGTGTGCCATTGTGCACTCATCCCAAATTATTATAGAACTCTTCCGCAACACTGCAGCTATTCCACTATTCTTTTTGATGTTACACATTGCATCTGGTTTATTATGAACGTCCAATGGCAGCTTGAATGTTGAATGTGCTGTTCGCCCACCATCCAGTAAAGTAGCCGCAATGCCTGACGATGCTAATGCTAATGCGATTTTTTGTTGCGACCGTATTTTGGCAAGAATCAACGATATTAAAAATGTCTTACCGGTTCCACCGGGTGCATCCAAGAAAAAAAACCGCCTTGTTCAGCAGCAACAGCCAGCATAATCCGATCATAAATAATTTTTTGTTCTGCTGTCAGTAATGGTTCATTGTTGCTAAACTTCCATGGTCATATTGATTTTCTCGTTGTAAATCGGTATTGACTAAGTCGGTGGCTGGACGATTAGGTGATGGCATACCATAATGATTAAGTGGTAAATTTGAAATAAGAACACATAAATCCTCGATCAAGACCAATGCTTCATTGTACATCTCTGGTGTATAATCTATGTTTTGGCATTGATTTGTTTGTCTAATTCGGTGCAAGATGTCTTCTGTCATACAATTTTTATATTTTTCCCACAAAGTTTGTGCTTGCGAGGGATAACATGTCGCCAAAATAATTGCAAACAACTGACGAATGTTATTCGGTGTTGATGTCAACGCAGCATCAGCAAGCGTTAAGTCCCAATGGTTATCGTCTTCTAGCAATTGCAGTTCACGACATGCATCCTGGTATGTATTGAATACTCGACCATTAGCTGTTCGTAAAAATTCAAAAGACGTTGGTCCGGGAACATTCACCAATAACAAACGTAAATAGAAGCACTCACGTTGCTTTGGATGTACCGTGTAAAGTCTCCCCAATGTCTTAGCTTTGAATATGCCTGTAATGGAAGGATGTGGTTTTCCTTGTTTCCGTGGCTCCCATTTTTTACTGGATTTGTTCCATGTGAAATAACGTGGAACATCACCATACACCAATGTCTTCGCGAATTGGCCAAAAACATCAGGTTTTTGACACAATGTAAAAAATTCAGTTAGAGTCGTTTTCGGAGCTTCGAACGCTCTTTGGAGAACATTTTCTTCAGTGAAGTATACACGTTGACCGTTTTCAAGATGTATTGCCAGATGTTGGACAGCAGGATCTCTTTCGTGGATGGGAAAGCTGAGAATATGCCAAATAGCTTCATTGCTGCTAATGTATCTGCCCATTTGGTATCGTGCTATTTCGTCATTTTTATTTATGTTTTTTACTTCAAATATGGCCAAATCACTGCCTTTGTTTACATATTTACAAATATACTTAATTGATTTAACAGAACTGCAAAGCTCAACATTGATATGAGCTTTGTAAGTTTTTGAAAGTAGTGGTGAGTATGGTACCACCCACTGATTATCAAACTCAACTTGATTTGGAAAGTTCGGCAGTCGCATTGTAAATGTGTGGCCACCATTCTCAGTACTTCTGCGGCGATACATTGGATAACCATCAATATCCGTGATCGTGTCATTCGTATGCGGCTTTGGGAAGTTTTTTTTAAATTTTCCATTTTCCATGCACGGTGACGTCATGTTGAAAACACCGCATGGCCCATGGATCATGTGTTTGGTGACAATATCAAATAATTCTTGATCAATTAATGGGTCTGGAATTTCGGCTGAAATTATTTGATCGATTTCTTCAGGACGGATTCTATCTTTAAGCCAAACCAAAATGTGGGCATGAGGCAAACCTCGCTTTTGCCACTCTATCGTATACAGCCAACAACGTGTGATACCAAAAATTGTATATTTAACAATAAAATCAATTAAGGATTTCAATTTTTGTTTAAACACACGTGCAGTTAAATCATGACGATGAATGGCTTGTTGTCCTGGCAATAGTAAAGTTTGTATCTCTTCCCAATTCGGATTACATGTGAATGTAATAAATAAATGGCCGGTCGGCCGTAATGACGTACGTAAGTCATCGCATCTTGTATGTATTCCTGCATGTTCCGTGGACTGCCGATGTAGCTTGAAGGTAAAATGAAAGCATTACCGATGTCATTGGGATTTAAATTTCCATCGATGTTTCCAGCAACAGCATCTCGTAAGTGAATATATTCTTCCGATCGTAGTTTTGACGTTTGCGTTTTGACGTTTGCCGCTCGCGTTGTTGAGGTTAGATTTTTTCGGTGGCATTTGACTGAAAATAATAATTTTCTTGTTCTTATGATATTCTCTTGAAGACGTTCGTTACACTGTTCTTGAGATTCTTGTGCATGACCTGCTGTCCTGATTCTTTGAGCTGGATTTCTTGATTCAATTTGTTCTGCCAACTGATGGGCTCTTTTAATACGTTTGCGTCGAATAACTGTCACTGTCAAATAATAACAGACATTAGCGCCATCAACCCAGTCGAAAGGTATCGACATCTGTCAGTTTTATGACTGCCAAATAATATCAGACAAATAATTAGCAATAAATTAAAATTGCGACTATAATTTGAGATTTAAACTATCCTATCTCTCAAGTGCACATCGAACTGCACATGGTGTTCAAATTTTATTATAATCGGTTAAGTGTTTTAGGAGTCCATTGAGGACAAACATTGTGACACGAGATTTATATATATTAAGATTGGTGTACCACGGGCACGAGTAATTGGGGTTTAAGATGCCGTTAATAACGCTTGTAGGGCCTAGCTTGTTGGTCCCCTTGGACTACATACACGAACCATCATCCTACAAATTGTTGCCTGCGAAAAAGAGCTTTTCACCATGAACGGAGAGGTGTAAATTCTATGATCGGTATAACGGCGCATATAACACAAACTGCGGCCTATCATTTTGTATGTTGTTTTTTTTTTAATAAGGTATTTGTTATTAAATCCTTTTTTTAAATATAACAAAAAAAAATAATTTAAAAACTTTTAGCATAAATTGTAATTTTCATATTTAAAAACGAAAACAAAAATCTCCAATTTTAGGCAAATTTTGTTATTATATTTATGTTCTTATACCATATATCTCCAATCGCACTCCCCCCCCCCCCCCATCCCTCTATCACCCTACTCCACTTTATTCTCATCATAAAACTAAATTAATTTTATATTGGATGTTTTTGGTTATAAGCGGGTGATTTCAAAACCATTTTTTTTTTTATATTCTTTGCATAATATTTAATGTAATTTCCTTAGGTAATTCCCCCAGAATAATAAATTATTTTTAATGCAAATAAACTAGATTACTTATATCTCTAGTGGATATCTTTGTTAACGTCTTTGAAAACCTGAAAAATTCGCATTATTCAGGTATGTAGGCGCCCTAGTACCTACTCCTTTATTATTGTTAACATAATTAAAATAGTTTTGTAAGGGCCGTGCTGAAAACAGCGCCTTGTTTTTACAAAGAGAAAATCGCCATACAAAGAGCACAATTTATTTATTGTGGTACAATTTATACTTTTCTATTGAATTTATAATGCCTCAATAAATGAAAAGAACTTGACTTGAACTTAAAATGTATTTCATATTATTATTTTTATCTATAATTATCTTTATTAGTGAGTTGGGCTGTCCCAGTTTAGGAATGTATTTATAGCTACTTTCATTTATATCATCTTTACGTCTTTACCTTTGTGCTTGTCTACATTTTCTATTGGGAATCACAATAAATAAATTAATTAATTAAATAACACGGACATAATATTTAAATTATAATGACTATAACGTTGCACTAAACATTCTTCTATTTGCGTTCATATGTGAATTTATATTAATTCTAACCGGCCCGCAATAAATAAAACGTTGCAATAGCCGTGCTATCATATTTCGTATTATACGAGATTATATCTATATTATGTATTATGTATGTATATTATGTATGTAGATTATGTATTATATTTAAGTATTCAACCGGCCTCAGATGTGATCTAAAGGGCTTTGGTTGTTTTTCAAGAGCATCAATCTACACACTCTTTCGCATTTGTACTTTTCGAGTTGATAAAAATGGGGTTTCTATCGAAGGATAGTTTTGTTACTTTTTGATCGCGAATGCACGAATATTAAATGTATCAACAAAGGCTAATAACCGGGTATAATTTGTGACTTATAATAACCGACTGTATGATTAAAAATTCTAATAACCTGTAAAAAATATCAATTTTCAAACAAAAACAAAAAAGGCGCGCGCGTTATACCCACGTAGGTTCTTATAATTCACTCTTTCAGACAGCCGGCAATCGATAGAAAATCAAGGTCGCCTTCCGCCCCCCGCACGGAAAACTCCGTGAAAATCAGTCATAATAGTCTCATTTACTGCGAAAAAAATAGTCATATGACACAAGAAACAAGAAACACTTACCTCCACTTTGCCCCATTCGCTCTTAACGACGGTATTCAAATATGCATAGTCGGTTTCAATGTATTGATCGCTGTATCTTACTTTGGGGCTGGATACTTTTACAAAATCCTCGCGTTTGTCCATTGCGAAATGCAGAACAAATTAATTAATTAACTATTAAGATTGTTTATAATTTAAACGACGTGTAGGTATCGTCGGATGGAGCGGTCGGACACGTCAGCCCGGCTGAAAACCTCAAAGCAGAATGAAATGTAAGTTACTTTAACAGCTGAGCGGTCGTCACACGCTCGGGCAGGAAGTAGGTATAGTATCAGCCGTCTGGTAGGCAGTAGCGAGTAGATAGTAGGTAGGAGGTAGGAGGGTTAACGAATCGGTCATACTGTAACAATAACACGCTTTTACAGGTAGAACACGACACTTGCCCGTGACTTTGAATTGGAGATTATTCCACGCGGTGTTTAAGAAGGTACTCACTGGGAAATGGACAAAATTAATAATAAATATTATCTATCAATAATGATTTCTCGATAACAATTTAACAGACGTTAAAAACAAACCAAATACATACATAGTAAAATATATAATAGTAAAACATATGATCTTAGGTACAAGAATACCCGCATACACACACACATATGGTAAATTCCACGTTTTTAACACAATAACCACATGTTTAGATCATTATTGGAAGCTTTGTTTTAAATTTATTTTTGTTTTTAAAGAATTGCTATGACCTAGGTCATAAACAATTATTTTAAGCCCTACTCAACTAGGACAAACGCCTATA
This sequence comes from Neomicropteryx cornuta, assembly GCA_020383195.1. Classification (NCBI taxonomy): domain Eukaryota; kingdom Metazoa; phylum Arthropoda; class Insecta; order Lepidoptera; family Micropterigidae; genus Neomicropteryx; species Neomicropteryx cornuta. The sequence continues at coordinate 3,781,458 of JAHKQU010000030.1, forward strand.
CAATAAAATAAAACATGCATAATTTCGGAAATACAGCATGTTTCATTTTTTTCGCTGTCTCAGCAAGAACATGTGACATTAAACCCACGGCTTAATTTTCTCTTCACAAAATATAAAAACTCTGTGTTTATTTTTATACAAATAAAACATTACTCTAAATAATATGCAGTAGGTATATAAAATAGTTCCTAACGTAAAAAAAAACCATTAATTTTGTTATTTCCGTTTCTACTCGGAAAATTGCTCATTTGTGACTAATCTGGTCTTCCCCATTGACGTAAGGAAAGACCAGATTAGTCACGAATGATGCAGGGCATATTTACCCCGCCGAAAGTATCACTCATATCGCGGGCATGCCTGGCGAAGTTAATTTTATTATGTTAAACTTTTTTTCCCTTTCCAAATTATATGATAACTGAAGATCTATTTTGTAACCGAATCGGATCACTAGTTAAATGAATTCGAGGTACCTAATATTTATTGAACAAACTTAAAAATCGAAATGCCTACAGGCTGTCTCATATTATTTCGGATTTATTGTAGTGTAGAATTCCTACAGAGGAGCCTAAAAATTCCTTTCCTAAAAAAAAGAGTGTACATAATAATCCCCCCCCCCCCCCCTAAGACGTTCAATAATACTCACCTCGTTCGTTTTTCATAGTGTACCATATCATAGTCATACTCGTACCACCAGAAATATTAATTTTAAATTACTTTTATATTTTCAGTATTTAAAAAAGACACGCTTTTTCTATTGGACATAATTGAAAGTGTAATTGCTCAATGTTTTTTTTATCGGGATAAATTCGTATATCAACGTTAATTCCAAAGTTATTTTTATAGTTTTTTATTTGATTTTCGCTATGTGGAAATGTGAAATTCGTGCACTTATAATTTGTCTAATTACAGTTCATCTAACTACAATATATCCTTTGCGAGAGAGTTCTAGACGATTTGTTTTTAGACGAATTGTAATAAATCGGATTTTATTGTAACTATACGAATTTTCCGTAATTCGAAAATGGCCCTAACATTTTATCCCTCCCAATATTTTTCCAGATCCGCCCCTGAGTAAGCATAGCGTTAACTGAGTTATAGACGCTGTTTGCTTATAAAATAAAATATTCAGACTACCCGTAGTCGTTTGCCTACCTTAATTAAATTAAATCGAAGTGTTCGGGGACCTCCTAAACAGTCTGTAGTATTTATCCGCGAGGGACAAAGATTTTTTTGACTGTTGTATGACAGGAACGGCTTAGCGGCTGTGCAATCATCATAACGGAACCATTCGCTCGAAGAGTGATACGAATATAAGAGGTTAGGTTCAATCGAGTTCGTAAGATTTATCACTTAATGTGTGCGTGTGCGTGTGTGTTAGCGAGTATTCGTCCTAAGGAAAACATTGTTACAACTAGGTTTCAAAACCTATAAATATATTTATTAGTTGTAAAATTGCTATGACCTAGGTCATGTACAATTATTTTGGGTCCTTCTCAACTAAACCAAATATGCCTGCGCTAGAGTCAGGGGAGATGGTGGTAATAATGCGGATTCGAACCCGAGACTTTTGGGACAGTAGTCCAACGTCTTAACCAACCACAATTAAATTATAATTGTAAATTACCGAGCCGTAGACCATATTGCATTTTGCCTTCTCCATAGATGCATACCTACTCGTTTAAATACCATATAGTATAAATAAAATAAATACATAATGCCGCTTTATGCCTATAAAATCTTTAAAGATGCCTTATTTTTCTGAAACGGGCAGCGGTGGTGCTGGTAATTTTGAAACCTATTATTTTGTAGTACTTACTAAACCATTTCTAGGAAGAAATAAAAAACAAGAACACACACTTTAGCTATCATTTAATATCAACTGCTTCTAAACATTGTTTAGTAGTAGTAAATTATTATACCAGAACATGTCGTCTTACAACTAGGCCCTACAGGCGTCATTAAAGGCAACTCCCAACCAAACTACTCGCGCCTGTGGAATTACTCCGTTTGTGATGGGTTGATTCATTTACTATCTCCACTTGTGCCTGCAGCACTTTTAGACCATTCAATATGCGTTTTGGATGGCCATAAAGGCGAGTGGGTTATTGTTTCAGTCTTGAGTAGATTAAAATAATAAAAAAAAACAATGTTATCATAACATTCTACCAATTCATCATAAATTTTAACACAATTTTAGTTTTTTTTTTTTGTAAATTTTGCCTGTGGCTAGTAATGAAATAACAATGACATATTTCAATTTAATAATAATAATGATTATTTTATATTATAATTTAGCACAAACAAATACCTCCTCAACAGCCGTGCTGTCACATTTTTGACATTCGAATATGATATATGAGGGGACACGTGTGACCCCTATACCCGTTGTCAACATCACATAATTTGCTCACTAATGACTTAATATTTAGATTAATTGAAATCAACATTTCCATAATTATTTTTAAAACAGTTTTAGACTTTAAGACTTTAGTTTTAGGTGAACTTTTCCTCATGCACATCCTTTTATGGGGTCATCCTATACTTCAAACTGATCAACTTTTGTTTTACAATTTTTTTAATGTATCAAAAAAAGTATGTAAAATAACACAATCCTATTAGCGTCTAAACGCATAGCTATTCTTCCTGACGCGGCTGGTGCGCTGCATGAAATTGACCTTCACACGGCATTTGATCTGCTCGCGGCGAGCAAACCAAATGTTTCCTGGAATATTTATTTTGTATGGAAAAAATGTCAAAATTAAGAAACCTTGTAGAACAAAACATCCCTATATACCCAATATATCCTAAACAATCCCATAAAATGATGTGCATGAGAAAAAGTTCAGCTGTATAGTTAGTTTTCCTGTGTTAATGAATAAATATAGTTTTTTTATATGTGATCATGAAACATGTGACTCCTGCAACAACACATTTGGAACCCCTCCTACCCCCTTAGTGATCAACACGCTTGATTGTGCAGTTTAACATGTTCACAAATAAAAGGTTATTTTTAACACGTAATAATGCGCCGCAATGACATCACGGAGAGACTGGTTGTTCAGGATGTACCAGAAGGATCGAGGTCCAGAGGTTGATCTCTTATATGATGGACTGATCACACCAAGCATCCAAGAATGCATGAGGATAGCCATGGACTGTGAAATGTGGCGCTGTTTTATGAAGAAGACCAGCCACGACAGTGTTGTCAAGAGTAAAATAATAGTACAAGCTGTCTCAATAAATACTTTGTACCTCATAGTCAGCCCCCATTTTTATCTCTCCTCAAGAGCAATTGTCAATATCATTAAGATCCTCCTCTTTCCCGCAGGACTTGATAAAGAAAATAAATGATAGAAAAAGGAAAAATAAATAAGCATAATTATATTTTTTATGGTTTATTGGTTATTAGAATCAAAATTTATTTTTCTTACGTACTATAAATTATATTTACGTTCTCGTAAAAATCAACTTGTAAATGTGGCCTAATCTTATTGAGTTCTGACTATCTTCGAAAAATAAGAAGGTCCGAAATTGGAACCAGGGTTTGGAATAACGAGCTGTCCATATTTCGGCTGGGCTGTTTTAAATCCAAATTTGTATACAGCCCTGGCTCGAGGTAAGCATCTTGAAAAATCCCTGAAAGATAATAACTGAAGGTGAAGGTGGTCAAGCTTAATGTAGTAGAAACGTTAGTATTAAAAAAGGCTTAAACATAAAATAAATATTAATTTGTTCATACAATAAATAAAATAAATATGTAACATTGTATTTAAATTTTAAAGTTCAGTGATATTTTTCAGTACAGCATCTGGGATAGTAGGATTTTCAGGCCATTTCCGTGAAAATAAACAAAAGCCCCAGGATGCAGTCCACAGGAAATAATCATGGGCATATCTATACCAAGTAGAGTTCCATTGTTACGGCAATTGCCGTAATAAGACACTGTCCAGGATAATGTCATGTAAGACACAGTAATAAATCTTTATGGTGAAGAAAATAATAGCAAATAATTAGCGATTAATAATTGTTTTGATTAATATAATAGGAATTTAATGTTTTCTAAACAAACAGTATGATATACGACAGTTCTGGGTCTTTTTTATAATAAATATGGCAATTTCACTACTTTAGATACGGCAGTTAACATTCTGACGGTGGCAACACTGTTCAGAAGTAAAACATATGGATTAACTTCATTTCTTTTTACTTTTACATTTCTGGACAATGTACTTTTTCACACCCATATACATTTAACCTTTACAGCAATAGGATAAATGCATTAAAATAATTACATAATTTTGGAATCACAAGACACATCAAATAATGACAGCTGCTTAACTGTTTGTTGACCACAAATATGTTTCCAGCAAATAAATAATTAATTCAAAAATGAACACTACACACTTACATTATTGAAGCTGTGATACCGTGCGTTTCAAAAGCGGCCTTTAATGCCATGTGAACGACACCATCGTTTTGTATGGGGCTCAGAGTGCACGTTGAGTATACAACAATACCACCCACCTTGACCAAATTTAACGCCGTTCTGAAAAATATATAGATACTTAAATACAAACTTAATAATACTGACATTACAGAAAGTAGAGTCTGCTTCACACTTCAGACTAGAAAGACTAGGAGAATTGACAGTAGCTTTGCTCGTATCACGATCGTTTAACAAGCTAATTATATTGTTTGTTATTTACGCTCACCAATAGATAGCAAATAATCATTAAAAAAAAAGTCCCCTGAGACGATATACACTCAACACGATGTAAAAGGAAAAAGATATAAAATGGAGTCTCGGTACTATTGGTTAATTATTATTAATAAAACAAAATATCAAAGCATATAGAAATAAATTTCCATTATCTGAAGGCCAATGTAAAAAGAAATCAATATTAAATACACTAAAATCAGTCTTCGACTCTCTTTAATGAGTTTTAAATTCACCATTACTCTATTAACTTTACTGGCTTTTACTTTTATATAAAAAATTATAATAGTACAATATCTTAATAGTTATGCAAAAACACTTATTTAATTAAAAAACTGAACTAAACATTTGTTTATTAGATAACTAAAAGTATAATAATCAACAATAATGAAATTATATTAAAACAAAGAATCCTATGCCCGGATGTTTTCATCTCATTTCTTTTATTTGTTGTTTTTCCTTGTTTCAATACATAAATAATGTACAGTGGTGTGCGGAAACATTTAATCTCGTTCACATATTTATTTATATTATGTTAATCTGAATACTTTTTGCTATTTTTGAAGTTTACTGTACCGTCTACATACGTACTTAAGTAACTCTGCTTGTATTTCAGGTAGACGCAGACGCTCCTTTATTCTGCTGGATTTGAAAATGTTGTTATCCAGTTCGGTAATTGAAATTTTGTCCGTAGTGCACGGTGCGTCTAGCAGAACCTATAATAATAATTGAGAAAGCTGATGAATTCACAATTTCAAAGACGAAATATAAAATTCTAGGACTATTCTGGGGGACCGTTTGTCGTAAACTCGTTATATTATTATTATTATTATTGTTAGTTGAGCAAGCAGCTATTTAGCTGATATGCTCACATCTCATTCACAGTTACTAGCGATTTGCCTAGATTCAAGAAATTTATCAAGGCGGTTCTTGAACTGGTTTACAGCTTCCACCACTTCCTGTGGTAGCCGATTCCAATTATCCATAACTCTATTGGAGATAAAATTCTTCCTAGGATTAGTGGAACAAGGAGATTTAGATAACTTCATTGAATGGCCGCGAAGTTGCGTGTTTTGGTTAAACATGAATATGTCCTTAATGCTTGCACAATTGTAATGTCCAGTTAACACTTTGTAAGTCTCAATGAGATCACCACGATCACGTCGCTCCTGTAATGAGGTCAATTTTAACACTTTTAACAATTTTATATAAAGTTTGACTTTTTTTTAGTTTTTTTTTTAATGTCACATGTCTTATTTATCAAGTAATCCAAAACAAGCATTACTTTCAAATTAGCTACCTTGGATCGGATGTCTATCGGTAGTGACTTACAAATATGTGGAGTGCCATAACTATTTGTTTTTGCGTGCGTTTGTTTTTGACACATTCATTAAAGTTTCGTCATAAACAAGAAAATCCTAAAGTGATTTCATGCCGCAATGTAATAGCAAGCTTTTATGCCACTCCCATTTCAGAGTTTAGGCAGTAGCGCTCTTAACCTGCCATCTGCCATTTTCTTTTTTATTGGTATATTTGTTTATAACTAAACGGTTAACCGTCAAACGTTTATAATAGGCTATCATTAAGCGCCAATTGATTCTAGGTAATATTTTTTTACAGATATTTATTGGTTTATAATTAACCAGCTAAACGTCAAACTTTTATAATAGCTCAACTAAAATCTTCTTCGTGCTTTTATAAAGGCAAGTTGACATCAACAAACCATCAATCACCGCCAAACGATTCTACATTGATTTATAAAAAAAAAAATAAAATTGGTTACTGTGGGGGTTCTAACTAATATATTTTTTTTTACATATATTTGTTTATAATTAAACGGCTTACCGTCAAACGTTTATAATAACCCATCATTGATCGTCAAATGACCATGAAAAGATTGCAAAAAAATTTATTAAATCTGTTATAGATGAACTAACCTAACCCCTGTCCTAACTATGTTGAGGTGAAGAACACTTTGGTAATAATTAAAAGATTATAGCAATATTAAGTACAACAGCCCTTTTAAAAATCTAATTTATTTTTTGCATTGAATAACAGCTAAATCTAATACTTTCATGTTCATTTTTCCACATATTCCAAAAATGAATAACTACAAGAAAACTAGAGTAGATAAAGTAAGAGTATAACATAAAGTAGAGAATACTTAGAAGGGTTAAGTAATTATGAGAGAAATTACAAAAAAATATTTTTCTAATATGTGAGATGGGTCAATAAATAGGACAGGGAAATTAATTTAAATATAATAAAAAATAATTATTTTCGTACACAAAGTAATGAATGGAAACCATACGAGGCCTTCTCCTGCCAAGAGACAGAACGAGCGTGGAATTTATCTACAGATTCATGGGTAATGCTGGTTACATACTTACCCGATCGTACACTTTCTGTTCGCACATTTCAAGGGCATTTATAGAGGTAATAAAGCTTCTTTCCTTCCATCGATTACTCGTCTCATAATCTATCAAGTAATCTTTAAAAATCCTTTGCATCCTGAAAAAAAAATTTTTATTATTTAATATTTAAAAAAATGGAAATAAAAAATATTATTTTTTAAGTACTAGCTGTTCAACCTCAGGCTTCGCCCCAGGTCGGCAGCTAGACCCTGCAAAATTTGCTTTTTTTAAAGGCGCCCTTGTCGCTCGACAACTCGTGTCTGCGATACTCGGGAGAACTGAAAATAGTTGCGTTGCCTAGAAATTCTGATCGGTCTCCAAAATGCCAAAATGCCTTCCTAGCATGTTAACTAAAAAAATCCTGTACAAACCGCGATCCCCTTATTGGTGATCAAACTTTGAAAGATAAAAGTTTTTACTGTGAGTCATCCTTGAACTTATGCTATTCTGGACTATTATTTGGTAGGGCTTTTTAATACCTACAATTCTGTAATATATTAATATGATGTATCTTTAATAGTTTAGTCAGCGTAAGCGCCCTAAAAAAGTCTTTAAATGACTTTATTACAAAACAACAAGATTTCTCTAATATTTTAAATTTAATAGGAATATATACAATATATTTTATAATAATTTTATAGCTTCTCTCGATAATCTTAAGCAATTAGATGTTTTTTTCACAGATTTTTATTTTATTTTTAGTCTTGCCAGTAAGATATATATGCATTTAATACTATTAACTACATTTTTACATAATGAAAACATTAATTATTATTAACTTTAAACCGAGTGCAAGTGACATCCTTACAATTTTGTTCGGAATTTTGGGAAAAGTTATGTAAAAAAAATACTCCACAAAGAGTGTGCCCGATATATCACAAAAACAACCTGGTTATTTTGAAATATTTAAATTTTTGTAGCATATATTGAATTCCTAATTTATAAAAAAAAAAAACTTCAATTCATTGACACTATAGTTGACAAGATTAGTTTTGACATGTCTGAGGTTTGCGATTTAAGGCTCTTAAACGATTAGGTGGCTGGGCCTAGAGATGGGACCTTAGCAGCAGTTGAATAATTTGATATTCTTTGTAATTAGCCTTACTTGTTTATTCTTGATATTGACACATCGTTTGATTGCAAGCTATCTGCGAGCATAGTCTGCAATATAGCTAAAGACTTTCCGCCAGGCGCTGCACACATATCCAGGATTTTTTCACCTCCTTTGAGATCCAGGGCAATGACAGGCAATAATGATGCTCCATCTAAAAGATAGTAGTTAACAACACCTGGAAACAAAACCAAAAAATACGATATAGGCATAGATTTCAGGTGGCAATAACTTGTCCAGATCGATTGTGCCGCAAAGGACACCTACACGTCCTCCATTAACATGTAAAACAAACCATTATTTGTGCTAATTTAAAGCATTGTACCGCCCAGGTACGGTCAACGATTATGCACAGATAAATTATTGATAAACAGATGTTCGCAGCCTTCAGAGTTTTCCAGTGATCACATTGACGTCTGTACAAACACATACCCTGAGGAAGGTTTTCCAGTCATCAAGCATACACGGAGTTTCCTTGTCACCTCTCAGCTGCCTCACTTCAACGCTGAATGTCGCAGCAACAAGTCAGTCGTGAAGAATAACCAGACGTGGGGAACATCCAGCCGTGCAGTCAACAGTCGAGTTGTGGCCAAGTCACTCCCGTAGCCTGTCGCCTTCGGTCCTAACTAGCAACAAGCAGTCGCATTCGAGGACTCCCGAGGAGCCGCCTTCAGTCAGAGCCAGATGCAACAGTTGCTCTGCAGCACTCGAACATAATCTTAACGTAGATTGTACTTATGTGTAACGGATATTTATACTGTATTAATATCAACTCTCAATCTTAACTATCCCACACTGGGCCGTAAAATATTTTTTTTAATTGAGCCCATCGCACAACTGCCAAATCTTGCAATTTTCAACAGTTGCGGGAAGCGTTTGCATTCTGGAATGGCCCAAGAGACAGTTGCGAAGACAGCTACCGCTATTGTTTGAAATTATTGAATTTTTTTCTATTTTATTATTATTGAATTGAATTTATTGAATTTATTCTAGTTTAGATATTGAGGCCTGCTTGGATATACTGTAATGTTATATAGTGTATTTTAATAAACAAATCAGTAAACACATGAGAGTAGCGCAGCAATGCTTTTATTGCTTAAAATTGTCTCACCGGTGACCGATCTTGTTGGTTCTGGAAAAGTTGACTTGTTATCGCTTTCGAAGGAATAAGCAATGAGATGTTCCGGAAAGTCAAAATTGTCATCTTGTACAATATTTAACGGAAAGTCGTCCGCACCTAAAAAAAGAACATTAAATATAATATATCAAAATCGAATAGGGATAAAAGCAGATACAAAATTATTTTATTAGTAAATAATCGCAACAACGAAGAGCATATCGATAAACTTACTTATTTGATTAATGTGTACACAGATCACAGACTACTGTTTTGCATGCTCAAAATTCAAATAAGAAACATAATTACCTAAACTAGAGAAAGAGGTAGTATCCTATGCAACTGCCAATGAGAAGTACCAAAAATGTCCATCCCGTCCTGTAGTATTAGCATGATGTGTCGGGAGACAAATGACATGTTGTAGCATCCAGATATACCTACTTATAACATACCTGGCTTAAAATACCGGGTAGCCAAATGCCACCATTATATTATAGGTCAATATAATAAAAGCTACATATTGTAAAGCTTATGAGAGTTATAATCTAATAAATAAATAATAAATACACCTTGGAAAATTTCTTAGAATACAATCAGTCAAAATGTACTTTAATTCGCTTGCATGTTGTATTATTTATTTGCTTTTTTTTTAAAACCAACCGTACGTAAGAAATGGTACATATAATTGCGTATAAATTTGACTGATAACAGTTTTCGCTAAAGTATAAGAAAAGTATATAAAATATATATAAAGTATATAATATGTGTGATACACTCGACCCGAGCGGATATCTAGGTGTTAGAATAAAGTTACTAGAGACGAGTAGATATATTTTAGGGAAACAACAAGCGTAACTTAATCTATAAAACAGCAAATACATAGTTATAAATTTGGCTAATTACATGAATCCACTGTTTAACAATTGAATTGAAAGCTAGGTTCACCTACAACTGATTACATAAAAAAGAAAATAAATGAGAAACGTAAATAAAATAATTTAATTTTGCATATTTACACGGATAAAAATGCATATTAATAAGAATATAGGTTTATTAATTATAATACACACCATACACTTACATACTTTGGTTACAAATTAAGCCTATCAACCGACGACAGGTGCAGACTCTGCCAAGAGAGCACAGAAACCCCTTTACACCTACTGGGAGAATGTGGGCCCCTCATTTACAAAAGGTACCAGCTTCTAGGCAACCATCTCCTCAAGCCAGAAGAGATTAGAACCATCGCACCCAAAAAGATACTTAACTTTATCTACGGTACGGGACTAGAGGACGAACTATAAGTGGATTTAAAAGTACAATAGTTCTGAAGGGACGCGGTACACGGGGGGCAAACCCCCACATCCACTAACATACACAACATAACATAACTTTGGTTACAATCTGTCCTGGAAACGAAGGTGTTGCCTTGCGCTGTGCAGGTATAGAAAAGTAGGTATAAGTAACGACTGTGTCCCAAGACCATTAACGATAAAAACAACAGCTAATTGGCCCGGCGATTTCTAGTGTTATTTCTTAAAAAAACTATATCAAACTTCATCATGGTTATCGAGAAAAAAATGTAACCTTTACATAAAAATAGTAATAAAAATGTGTAATTAATGTCTTTGTTACGAGCGTTCAGCTGTCGCCGATGTCCATAAAAAACTTTATCGATCAGCGCTGCATTGGAATCACGCGCTGGCCGAATTGACACTGTCTGTTAAAAATATAATAAATTTGGAGATGATTTTTTTTCATGGGACATCCTATATAACCAAGTATTAGGTTAGGGTGTGGCCGCACTGCCCAATCCGCACTAAGGGTGTTTACACATTATGTTTTCGCTCTATCTTGCCATTAGAGTAAACTTGCTATATCTGAAAATGTATGAAATCAGTAGGCAGTAATAAACCTGTAAATTTTATGTTCACTCACTGGAATAATATTGAAAATGAGAGGATTCGGGCACCCAGTCATCTATACCGTGTAACTTGGTCACCGGCACGTGTTGGTACAGAGCAGCAGCGTTGAAGCCCTCGGAAGGGCTGACTATTCGGGAGAAATCTATCTGCTCGGCCGCCATAGAATCAGCCAGGGATACATTCACTTTTGGTCTGAAAAATAAAAACATAAATGTAAGCACGCAATAAACACTTTATGGGCAAAACCATGGTACAGTCAGACAAATGACAAGTACTAATAAATTCCAATCAAATGTTTGATTTAATTTTTAGTTAAAATGAAGATTGATAGGTCGCATAATGGTGTGTGAGTTTGAGTACTTCGAAGTTTTAATTGCAGATGAGGCAGAGGATTTATTCATTTATTTTATTTGAGTTCATTACAGAAAATGAAGAAAGGCTTTCCCTTTCTTACTAAGAAACTAAAACTAATCTTCCAAAATATGTTGTTCTGTTCATTACTGGTATGCTGGGTGTAAGATCGGTATCAAACTTAAGAGTAATTGTATCAGTAATATCTGTATTTAAAATGTGGTAATTTCATATTTAGCATATTAAGTCCCAGTTCTGCAATTGGTTCATGCTATTTACGAATAAGACAAGTACTGGACTACCCATTAAACTTCGTCAATATGAAAACCGCATGGACACAGCTTTGAGGTTTACAGGGAAATCAGATTCACTCGCATCACAGTGCGCCGTCCGATGTGCTAGTCCAGTCAGTACGCAATGACATAAGTACACTAGATTTTATTTTTTCGTTACAAAAAATGATAAATCTAATAAAATAATCAAATAATATGAGTATTGTAAAATTGTCCAATAAGGCAACCAATATAAATAGAAATAAATAAAACCATATTAATATTTCAACTTTTAATGTTTTTCATTGTAAAATAAGATAGAATGAATACCAATAATTAAAAAGTGTCTGAAAACGGCGAGTTGTTTTACATATTATTATTAAAAAAAAACCCTCAGAACAGCCCTCTTGAAATATAACAATTTTGAACAGCATTACCTCCAAAACAATAATATACCTCCAAATGGTTTTTCAGTTATCTAAATTCAGAATTGACATATTTAGACAGTTACCACCAGTTGACCAGTTAACTGTATTCGAATGACATCTATTGAGCTTTAAAAAGAATGAGTTTCGTATAAATCTGGCGTTTTGTTTATTGATGATCGTAATTTTTAGTCAAAAAAAAAAAAAAACATGTATCGAAATATTTATAATGTATATAAATTGAGATATAATACTAAATATTGTCTGACTATTCTATCTATTTTATAATCAACTGAATGATTTATAAAAAAATAAAAATAAATGTTTTTTTATTCAAATATAGTACCGCAATATACCGTAATCGAAAAAACAAATCAGTGGCAACTGGAATTCAAAGTAAGTTTGCAATAATATTTAAATTTCAGAATATGAATAAATTATCATACATTTATCGATTAACAATCTGTATTTTGCACAGACGGTTTGTATTTTACAAGCCGTGTCCGTACGGAAAAAAGGAAACGGAGAGAAATATCCATAATTTGGAAGCTTTGTAAAACGTCACGTTACAGACTTGAGTCTGACAGTGGTGTACAGTGTAAATTACTTATAGTAAGCTGTAAGAGTGATACTGCATACCCCCAGTCGCCTTGAAAATGGGCTCTCCTAGCCGGTGGCCTGATGTGGCTGTGCGCTGTCTGTCAGTTTTTTTGTGTTAGTGAAAGCAGCAAATGGCAATCCTACTCAATTTAGTCTACTTTCATGACAATTTTTACTTTATTAAAGATAAATATTGTTTGTATTCAGGTTATTGTAAAAATTCATATATTTTTGAAATACAATTTCATGTTTTGAAAAAAAAATGTTTTATCTAACTCAAAAAGATGTAGATTACAAAAAATCCACATGTTTTGGTACTTAAAAGTGCCACACATTCACATTTCACATAGCGCTCACATGGCATCGAGTGCGGACTAATAAACACTGGACAGGCCATCTTAACAAATAATATGGAAACATCGTCGACCGCTTTTTTAGGTAGGCGGGATGGAGAGGGGAAACGCCGGCCGCAGCGCAGTTATGCTGTGACGTGTACATTAGGGATGACGATAGATTTACTGCTGAGCATTAATCGAACTATATTAGCAATTTAAATTTGGTAGTTATGATAATGTATGAAAACTTAAATATAATATACAAACATATATTTATTATCGAAAATACGTATTATGTGTACAAAATGGAATTATTATTAGTTATAATTAGGCCAATTTTTAAATATGCAATATGTAGCAGCAAAAAAGCCAACTAACTAGTTGGATTGCAGTCTGCACGACATACAAATCAATAAAATTAAAGTTCTTTAAAAATTAAAAAATTAAACTCTGCTATAATACTAAGAAATTATGTGAATACTTGTCACTTTTGTATTTGTATCTCACAGGTAGCCCTTAAATATATTTTTAAAAAATCGATTAAAATTTTATATTCCACTCACTATAAATAATATGACAGTCACAAAATATTTACAGCGAAATAAATTCTTACTCAAAGAAGTTGTGATTAGCCTGTGAAAAGAGATACTATATATTCAGCCTTGAGGTATGGCTTCTGTTAGTACAAAATTTCACAGCACAGGAAGGTGTGATCGCATAAAATATTAAAAGTTTGACGCTGCGCACGAACGAAAGCGTTTGGCGGACACAACTGGGAGAAGCCCGCATCCGCGGATTTGCATATGCGCAAATTGTTCATATCAGGTGCTAGAGGGGTTCATACATTTGGTCTAACGCGCTCTGTCCATGTTAATTAGAACCGTGGCATTGAGCTTGTCTTAACGAACTGAGACACATGTATTAATATTTAACCAAAACCAAAAATACTAACTTTTCAATAATTTTCTCCACCTTCTTGGTTACTTCAGGTCTAGTAGCACTGACAGTACCCTGGTGAGATTCTATAACTTGAGGGATGGCACCGCTGTTAGTAGGATATATGCTCGAGATATCTTGTTCAGCTAAAAGTGTGGCAAACTCCTCTATTCTCTCTGGTATTTTATTTGAATCTTTTTTCACATCGAAGACAATATTGTGTTCAGTATCAAATTCTTTTTGTATATTAAATAGTCTTCGAACATTGTGCGCTCCTGTGGAATGAAATTTATGGTTATAAAGCTGGGTTTCAGGGTTAGCTGGTAGAAGTTGTCTTGCGGCAATAAACTAACCCTTTTGTCACATATTTTTATGTGTCAAATAAAGTGTTTATTATTATTATTAGTATTATATAGCAATTTTAGAATCTGTGCTGTCAACACTCATCACTCTCCACATGTTAACTGTAGATTAAATGGTTGCAAGGTTACCATTATAATGCAATTCTTGGCTTAATGTGTGGTATAAGACGGTTTCTACCGTAGAAATCATTAAAACAGGCCCATCATAAGGGAGTAGAGGCAAAATAGAATAGTAACAATACGAGCTAGATATACGAAAACGCACGCGATAAATCTCCATACGCATATTCAACGACTTTTTCCACAATGTAAAATTAACCTCTGGCTTCTCAATTATAACATTTTGTATAACCTATTCATATATGAAGATAGGAACTGAGTCGTAGCGTTAGCCTTTTTTTAAGCATCAATTGGTAATCATGGATGAAAAAAAAATAACAGGAAAGGATGTGTTTTAATAGCAGACAATAGTCATTTAATATTAATACAACAAATAAAATTTTAAGTGTTGCCGCATATCATCATCATTTATTATTTGCCAATTAGAAAAATACATAATACTTTATATTATTTCACACTACAGTGGGGAGAGTTAAAAATGCATTTTCATACAACTCAGCGATAGGTTTAAACCGATATCCTGCGCTCTCAAGTCGAATACCTCTTTAACTTTTATCATCATCTTTCAATTTAGCTTTAAATCCCAGGCTTTCAAAAAAAAATATAAATAATACTTTTCAATATTGTCAAAAAATATGTTTTTCATTTTGTCAGGCAATTTTCCATTATTAGTTATTAAATAAACATAAGTAATTTAACTCAACATACTAGGAGATTTTATCGACCGAATTTACTTACAGCCATGAGATTCCTAATTAAATTTGTTACAAAAATAAGGTCAATATTTTTAAATTTGAGGTAAGATATTTGAGGTTTTATTTTTAGGAAACTTGATTAAGTATTTATCTCGACAGTTGATTTAGTAACAAAATAATTTAGTTTCATTTGATAACTATTAAAGTTGTGCTGGCACGATTATTTAATAAGGTACCTTTAGAAATTAAAAAATTAAAAAAAAATAGTGATGTAAAAAAAGATCTAAAATTGTACTTATATTCTTCAATTCATTCTTCCTGTTAATGTAATGTTTTTAACAATAGGTTAAGGTATGTAATAAAAAAAAGAATTATTATTATTATGTAACATGTTGCTAGATAATGTCTATACTAGTGAGTATCTGGTAGACGAGTCGGCAGGCTCTTCCAGGACATGTTAACTGCATACTTAAAATATATGAAATAAAGGTCGCGAAAGAATACATGCGATAGAATCACATGTATAATTAATTTTACTAACCTCTTCTTTCCAATAACTCGATAGTTTCGGTTGTATCTCCAAAATTGTTGACAAGAGCCATAAATTTCTTTTTTCTCAAGAGTCCTTCTCGCATGGTTTCCCAAATATTACTACCAAAATAGTTTCCATAAAAGTCGTCAAAATGATCCAAAGCTCGATCACATGCGGTATACTTTTTTACCTAAATTTTACAATACTATTAATTTATTTAATTTCATTATTTATGACACCTTTCGATAGTTTTATTTATTTATACCTGCGAATAATGTCGCCTGGTCTTTAATAATGTTTGACGACATAATAATATAGCTTTCCAATATTTATAAGCCATCGTCGGTGCAAATCCTTCTCTAAAAAAAAATAAGTTAATAAAAAAAAAACACCGCAATATTACAAATAACTAAAATGACTTAAAACACAAGTTTTCAACACTAATAACCACAAAACTATAATAATAACCTAATACGCGTGCCGGCAATGCATGGCAAAACTGAAAACTGACATACAATATTTTCTTTTAGTTTGACGTTTGACGTCACATCTTTTTTTTTTGTGACTGGCAATTTAACCAAATGATGATGGTTTCTGCTAGTTAGGTTTATTTAAATATAACAAATTAAGTAACCAACCAATTAACCAACTTTAGTTAGGTTACGAGGAGGTTAGTATGTTTGTAACATTTGTGAATTATGAATAAAATAACGTCCGTTTAAAATTTTAAAAAAAGAGTCAGGTGAACCTTGTTTCTTTTAATGCTGTAACTATGAACCCCTCCCCGGATAATATTTGTTCCCCCGGTTTCGGTTCACCACATGTTAAACAGAAAACTGATTATTTAACTGGGCCGTATTTCCGCGACCCTGATGCTTCAGCAGTATGTTTGATCTAAAAAACAGAGTCGATTCCTCGATAACCATATCGAGGAATCGACTCAACATCTTCTCAACCTCAACCTCAACATCTGTTATGGCCATGAACCTTGACCTTGGGATGTTGAGGTCATGAACCTTGTGACAATGGAGCTAGCAATAAATGAGAATTATAGTTCTACGTAATATTCAATTAAAGATTCATTATCAGGGAGATTACATCTCAGTCAGTCAAAGTCTAAACGATGATTCCATTCTGGGGGTTTCACTGGATTTTTATTTATTTGAATAACTTTAAAGACCTGCTTTACCAACTGGTGAGAGCTAATCTATTCCACTCTTTTAAAGAGGCAGAACTTTAATTTTCACGGTCCAGAGCGTAATCATACGGCCACGGATGAACAACCTGAGGTTTAACTTGCCAATGAACCGAGGGTTCAGAAAACCACCCAGAGCATCTTCATCAGAAATGTGCCACAGTGGAAGATTTTCTGTTCGTGAGAGAGTGTCTGCAATCCGATTCTATATGGCCTATCGATTTTTCTATAAACCGAAGTTGAGTGCTAGATTCTTTCTTCTTCTTTTATTAATTTTCTGGCTATCCACCCAGGTTTGAGTGATTTCAGTCAAGGTATACTTTAATAAGCTTTTTTAACCGATTACTTGAGATCTATAATAGAGCAATCACAATTAACAACACATGGGGAAGAAATACATATAACAAACATGCGGCATATTAAAGAACCAGTAAAATAGATTTAGGTGTTCTAGGGAAGTAAAGAAATCCTAGATGGAAAGAAAGTTAAGTGTAATGAATTTAGCCAAGAGTTTGTAAACACTTATAGAGTTACAGCAGAGAAGATGGTTTATATTAGCAGGCAATTGGACCTTTACTTTGATTAGGTCAGATATGAATTTTGGGTAATTATTATGGCTAGGGCAGTTTAAAAAAAGATGATCTAGGCATCCAGTTTCATACCCACAAACACATTGAGGGGAAGGAACGACATTGATACGGAACAAGTGAGATGGAGTGGAGCAATGTCCAATCCTCATACGACTCAGTGGTACAATTTCTTTTCTATTATAAGGTTTCTTGTGAAACCATGGCTTTTTATCTTCTAAGTTTGTTTGCAGTTTGTAAAAGCTTCTCCAATTTGGAATCTTGAAGCGATTGAAGTTAGAAGGTTCTAGCTCAATAATAATAGGGAAATGGTTCGAGCCATGAGGGTCATCTAATCTAGACCATGAACTAATGAGGGCTTGAGGGGCAGAACAGATTGATAAATCAATCGCAGAGGGGCGTTCGGAGGGGGATGTAACGAGGGTGGGACATCCGTTATTAAGGATGCAAAGGGAATGTTTGTCGATAGTATCAAATTCTATTTGTAACGAATCATCTTTCGATATTGTGCACCCAACTTAAGAGTAGGTTTTAAGTTCTTATATTTAATAAAAGTATCGAATATTAAAAAAAGACCTACAAAAAGTCTTATAAATATTGTAAAAGATTATTTTAGAGCCATTTGAAAAAAAAGAGTAGGTTTAAATTGACGAGCATATTAGACATTTCCAACATACTAAAATACTTTTTTAGGGCGGGAATATTTGAAAAAAACTACGTCAGAATTCGATGAGTATTTTTTCAGTTTTATATTACATACTAGCTGTTTTTTATATTACATTTAATTACGTTTTTTTGCAACTAGGCTGCGCTGCCTTCGGCGTGGGACGACTGTGCCTACGGCTCTCGGAATGTGACGTATCTCTAATTTAATCATGTAAGTATCTACGGTGAGATTACAGAGAAATATTTAGTATTATTATAAGAGTATTTTTTCAGATTTATATATTACTAGCTGTTAAACCTCGGGCTTCGCCCCATGTTGGCAATTAGGCCCTGCAGCCGGCTTTGTAGGCGCTGCGGCACTCGAGATGAGATAATGTACAGTGTAGCAGATGACTTTATGAATTTAAATGACACAAATACTATTTTCGAAACCAATTGTTTTCGAATCACTGCCAAAAAGCGTTATTGTGTTTAATTTAATTGTACTCTATTATTTTGTTATTTAATTGTAGTGTATTTAATTATAAAGCCCTTATCGTAATTAATTTATTTAAACTGAGGACATTCCATGTATTTTAAATGATGAGTCATAAATAGATAATGGATACATATGTCGCTCACTCACACGAATCACTCATCACAATTTTATATAATAATATTACAGAGACGAAGGTGGTACATTTGTTTAAGAATTTTAAGCTTTTCGATAATATTTTGATTTTGTTGTGCAAACAGGCAAATTTACGAGTAAGTGTAATAAAATTTACTGTCTTTTATTTAGTAATAATATCTGCATATTGATCAGTGATATGTATTTATGGTAAGCATAATGCTAATATTCTCTTCAGAAAAATAAAGTAACTATAATGTTCGCCAACCTCGAGTGGACAACGGCCTAAAGAATAATATTATGATTAGCGAACAAAAATATTATGCAGTGACGCCTAAAGTAAATGGTATTAAAAATCGAGTACAAATTTGTATGATGACTCAAATTTGTATACAAACACATTTTTATAGGTACTATAGTCCGTCATTCGTCGTAAAACGACATTGATTATTATTCTATTCTGACGTAGGTACTGGATATAATGCTAAATGTTATAACTTTCGAAATCTATCTCCGCTACATTCTCGTCTAATATAAAAAGCAAAGTACACGTTTTACACGTGTAATGGTAAGGTAATGCCCGGACAAACAGCATATACCTACATAGTTAGCTAGATTGTATTTTACGAGGTTGCTTTGGAGCAGGTGAAATAACAGCCGCAGTCAATTTGTTGAGAAATCTTATATTAATTAAATATTCTGATCTTGTTATACGACAGCTCAAGCAAAAACATCAGCTAAAAGTGAGATTTCACTACAATAAGACGCAAAAATTCGTTCTCACACAACGGTATTTCTATACATT
Organism: Neomicropteryx cornuta; assembly: GCA_020383195.1. Classification (NCBI taxonomy): domain Eukaryota; kingdom Metazoa; phylum Arthropoda; class Insecta; order Lepidoptera; family Micropterigidae; genus Neomicropteryx; species Neomicropteryx cornuta. The sequence continues at coordinate 3,801,233 of JAHKQU010000030.1, forward strand.
TAATTACCGTTTATTAATGCCGAGATATACACTATTTAATTCTCGCGGCCCCCCTCCAGCGAGCTAAATGTGTATATCGATTGTCCGCCGGGCGGTGGGCGAGGGTGCGGGGTGTGGCAGGGGACCGCGTCATACCCCGCTCCGCGGCTATTTTACGTCTGGCTTTTCTGTGAAATATAATAATGTTTTAAAATTGTGAAATGTGGTTTACGGTCGGTCTAAAGTGAAAATCATCGTTTTATTTTAGTTCTCAAAGGTAGGTCATCGGAATTTTATAAAATTTACATTGTTTTAGCCGTGAAGAGTTAAAAAATAATTGTTCAAACAAAATGTTAAATTCGAAATGCCATGGCGAAGCGTTGGTTAGGCCTATACATCGTTACGTATAACTTATCGTGTAGTCATATTTTCAGACACGTTCTAAAAATAAGCGACAAGTACCTACTTTTAGTAATATTAATTATGATTTCACCTCACGATAGATTGTTTTTGAGTAGATATTTTTTAAATTGTGGAACGTCATTTTTGTTTTGATTTTTTGGGGTTATTTTAATGAATATAGTAATAAATGTGAGTTAAAGATTCAAATTGATTTTTTTAGATGCAGCCTGCGACGAACGAAAAAACGTTCCACCTCAGGTGGAACAACCACCTGCAGAACTTGAGCCAGCTGTTTACGACCATTTACTCGTCTGCCGCCCTGGCGGACGTAACACTGTCATGTCGCGATGGGACCATAAAGGCACATAAACTCGTCCTGTCCGCCTGCAGCCCTTATTTTGAACAGATTTTCAAGGAGAACCCTTGCAAGCATCCTGTCATCATATTGAAAGGCATTCCCTATTCAGAAATAAATCTGCTCGTGGAGTTTATGTACAAGGGATCCGTGGACGTTCAAGAGATGGACTTGCAGTCGTTGATGCACACGGCTTCTGAATTGGAAATCAGGGGCCTGGCGTACGAGGTACGAAAGGATGCATCACAATTGCTCAACATTAATTTGGAATATCCATCTTATTCGTCGACTCCGACAACTCAGACTCAGTACAATGCGAGTCCGTCTAATTATGAGGCGAGTCCCCGCAGCGTAAGTTCAGCAGCGCAAGCCTTTCAGACCGACATGGAAAGACTCCGTCAGATTCATCTCTACCAGCAATCTATGTGCAGAAATACACCATACAGCCAGGTCTCACAGCAGAACAATGCAAATCTCTCCCAAATGAATCCGGAATTGGTAAAGAAGAGACGTAAGGACGAGCCAATGGCTCCGACAACCACTTCTGCTGTCAAAACTATTTTGGCGGCGGCCGCAAAGGAAATGGCAGAAACGCACAACGGAGACCCTAAAGAAAAGGTCGCAGCCTGCATTCAGACGGAGGACGAATGCAATGACACAAAGGATGAAATGGAATCAACAGATTCAGATGATAAATCGGAGGCTTCGCATACAATCAATGACGATGAAGAGCCGCTGCATAATCGTGACACACGATTTAAAGGCAAGAAACGGGTTTCAGTCGGCATGCAGGAAGATTACGAATCACAACTGGATTCGCAGAACAAACTGGTCAAAAAAAAGGTCAGATTTGGCAGTAAATCCCCAAAAAGTTCGGAAGATGGTGGCAGTACATCTGGAGCTGGTGAAATGAGCATCAAACCCAATATGAGTAAGTCTTAATTTTTGTTTTAAAGTTGTTTTTGGATTTTGCCTAGGACTACTAGTTTTTACTTAACATTTATTACAAATTTATCAAAAATTAACCTCTAAGCCATATTTCACATTAAATAATATCTACTTTTAGAACACTTAAATTTAACAATATGATTGCATAATCATTTTATGCAACACCATCTTGAATTTTGAAGATAACCGTTTGAGTGAGAATATCGAGCCGCAGAACAGATCATCAGTGGACCAACGGTCAGACTAGCAGGAGATGCAATCATTATTAGCCATCAGCAGTCTGATATGACAGAAATTTCACACAGCGTGTCCAATGCTAAATGATTAACAGGTGGTTCTTTAAATATGTCCCTACCTTCACATGCATGCCTGCCATGAGTAAAAGGGTGTCCTCTTTACAAAGACTAAAGTCCCTATATGGTCAAGAGAAAGCAACCTCCTGGCCAATTTACGAAACCTCTTGAAAGACCCGGCTCGCACTGGCCAAAAAGCAAAAAACACATTGTTTGAAGGTAACATCTGACAGCTTTTTTATCTGTAAAACCTTAATCTCCCAGCAGGTCAATAATTTCCATGACAGCTGTTGCTATGCCAATTTTATAGAATGAGATTTAGATATAACCTTTTAAAGTAAGTTGAGCTAATTTTGTATGATTATTGAACTCAGTATTCTCAATGACTCTTCGACCTCGTGAGTTTTTATATTATTGCTATTAAATATTAAATATTTTATTATTGTCATTTCACTTATCTTTGTTTTTATTTTTCAATAATAATAATAGATAATTCCCTGATAACATATAGATATAAATGAAAATATCCTCTATACACACATATATATAATTATATAATTGCGTTGTAAAGGTATTTGACTTATATTTAATGTGTGTTTTTTAATAATGCCAAATCGCCTAAAAAGATAAATGTCACAATCTTTGAGAAAAATTTAGAAAATTTTATTAATTTTTTGATAAAGCGTGTGATTTTTTGATTTAATTATAAAGGAACTAAACTAGAAATTTGGTCTGTGGTTATGTGTGTGTATGGTTTATTTTAAGACAGCGTTGCAAAAGTTTTGCCGACTTATTGAAAAATGGTCAATTTGAGAAAAATGAGTACATATTAAATAAATAACAAATTCGGTAAATAGGAAGGTTGAGAATGTTGCTTCATTACTAGCGTCAAAATTTACAAAAAAAAAAAACAAATAGTGTTAAAATTTATAATGAATTGAAAGAATGTCCTACCATTGTAGCTATGTTTTTTTTTATTTTAATCTACTCAGACTTCAGACAGACCCAATTTCGCCTCGATGACCACCCAAAACTCATATCAAATAATTATTATATTAAAACTATTAAATTTTATTTTATTTTCGCTTTTTAAGTTATTCTCCTACTTTTTTTTTTCACTAAATTATGTTTAATTTTAACCCGTTAAGGCATGACTTTCCCACCAAAAATGTTGGCGCCGAAAGCGCTTGAGACAGGATTAATTTCTAAGGAAAATTTAAAGAACTCATCCGCCTACTGTAAAATCCATAGTGCAGGCATGAGTCACAAATCAAGCGTCATCTGATTTGCCATGAAATTGTCTATTAGAAAATATTACTTGGGTTTTTTTTAACTTTTGCACTTTTTTTAAAAAAAACAAAACTGCTTTTATCGATTTTTTCCTGTTGGACACACAACTTTTCACTATTTTGATAAATTTTGTTTAATATTTGTCACTTTTACACTTTAAAATATTTTTTAGATATATACACTATACACTATACACTACTACCATGTATAATTTTTCCAAAAAATCGATTACGCCGCCATGTCACTAAATATTCTACATTAAAAAATAGTAATGGACACTGCATTGACTTAAATAAAATTTGAGGTACTGATTGGTTCATTGCGATTCCAATGGTGCAAACGTCAAGTTAATAAATCATACTATTAATTTGGCAGAAATATTCAAATCAAGTGGGGGGGGGGGTGCTCTCTCGCTCTGACAAATATATTCGGCTGTAAGCGTATGCGTATAAGGGTAAAAAATATAAAAAAATAAGGAATGATAGAAAAAACATTACATACTTTGAAAATGTAATTTTTTGATAAAGTAATAAAAATGGGATATCTCTTATTTATTTCTATAAACAAGGACATTTATAATTAGGAAAGATGTTTTAATATTTACGTTTTTAAAAAAATGATGGTGTTTATTTGTAAACACCTCCGGTTAGCGTAAACAAATTTGTCAATGGCGGCAGCAATGTGAAATGTACTGCATCAGCAAATGGTGTGAATACATTTTAGAATTCCTATGTTATTTTTGATAAAGTTTTGTTTTAAATTCACAGCACAAAAACATTTATATTTTCAGTTCTATGACACTGATGAATAAAGCACTCTTGAAACTATATTTATTATAATTTATGTAATATTTAAAAAACAAATAGCTTGTAATTATTTTATTTGGTCTAAAATCCACAAAAAAACCACGAGTAATCCAAACTGGCGGTCACTTCTCGAGGCAACAAAATTTAAGAGGCGGAATGGTCTACTTCTTAAAATTATATAGTGGTGAACGGATTTGTATGATGTATAATTTCTTCGATTATTTTGTCGCAACACCCGATATGGTAATTTTTCAATAATAGTTACATAGCTTGCGATTTTGTGGGCTGGTCAATGAACGGAACATTTGAGAGCCAGTGAATTCGCAGACCGGGCTAACATAAGGTTAAGAGAAATGGCTCTAAAGATTATTTTTAGCGGTTGAGGAAGGCCTGCTTACCACATCATCTTCTTAAAGATCTAGGGCTGGCAGAAACCAAACACCCTCCAAAAACTTTGGCAGCATTATTCCACATATGGTTCCGGAAAAGGGGAGACTGGTCAGTAGGGTGAACCATTATGTGCATATCATATATATACTTTTAGTAAATTTGGTATTATTTAACAAAAAAAAATAAAATTACATATTTTTTACAGTATTTTCTGGAGCGGACACAAACAACTCAGTGAACCAGCACAAATCAATAATAAAAGTTGTTAACATCAGCCATCTTCAGCACAGAAATGAAGATCCTAAGCCAATGGGTGGCACCAGTAAGTCACGTCATAATGATTCTAACCTTTATTTTTTTGTCATATTCTTCAAAAACGTGAGATGGGCGGTGGGTGAACATTGGTAAAAAAATTAAAACCATTTGGAAATTTATAAAAGGTTACGATTACAAAAATAAATAAAATGTATTTATGGCCTGATTAAAATGCCTATTTTGAGATAGGACATACAATTCGATTCTTTATGAGAATAGGACATACAATTCAATAAGAAACACAGTCGACTTGTATAGTGAAGTTTGTTTTACGAATTTAGCAAAGTCAGTTGACTCCATTACAGACTGTTTTTTGGTTGTTGACTTGTGTCGCTCCCGTGATTACAATGGTTTTTTAGTTATAACCTATATTTTGTATAAATATTATTTAAAAATTTTGTTCGAACGTGTTATATTGTATTTGCGTGCATCAAAGTGGATTGCAAAAAATATTTTTTTTATTTTACACAATCACGGTGGCGGCGGTCATTATTAGGAGATGTCAACAACACGATAAACAAAGGTAATTTCTATCTTATTATTCATTTGTATTTATAAGCATTACGATAAAGTATTGCGAATCATATAGGTATTCTAAAATATATATATTCCAAGATGTGATGTTGTAAATTTGGCGTTTCGGAACGCTTGTCAGTTTGTTGACGAGTGTTTTAGACAAACAAACAATGAGCAATCAACACTCTATATAAATGTTTAAATATATATTATAATATCTTTTTATTTGATTTTATTTTGTCATTCTTTATCGAAAAAAATATAAAAAATATTCTATTTTCAATCACTTTATCAAAAAATTACATTTTAAAAATATATATATTTTTTTCTACCCTGCCTTAGTTTATTTTTTATATTTTGAAAACTATGCATAATTTCAGTAAAAAAAATAATAAGTAGAAGAATAACTTATAAAGCGACAATAAATAATAAAAATATATTTTACATTAAATATTATTTAAAAAAATAGATTACGGCATCAGTGACGATCCGTCTTTGGTATCTATGGATAATTTTTTTTATTTTTCTGTTTATGGTAAAACATATATATTAGAGAATTGTTTTAAATGTTTATTAGTGAAATGTTTTAGAGAATTTCATAAGCTTTTTAAAATAGTGCAGTTTATCAAGATGACTTGCATAGTTCTTCTAATATAAGCATTTTAGTAAGCGCCTGTAATTAGGCCATTATTTTGAAAATATTTTTGACAATCGACTGACAGTTTTATCAACACAGCTTATGATCAGATAGGTTAATGTCAAGTAAAAAAATATTACTTTCCGTATAGATACCACAATCTCTAGCATAAATTTTGAATTAAGTTACCAGGCTGTCCCAGAGACAGTGATCAGCCCGAAACCTGGTGATAGGGAACATCACCACAAAAAAACCCCTTGAACAATATAATATAGGTGTTACGAAAGTCAACGGTTATTCATACTTTTGTAATTTTTGGGGAGGTCCTATCTTCCATTGTAGAATTATCATAATGCTAATCGATTTTTAAACGTGTATTGTACAAAAAATATGTTTATCAACAACATAAACATAATTATTAAAAACTACCTCGGTTTATGATTATTACAGGGGAAATAAAGAAGTCAGAAAAAATAATATTTTAGAAAAAAAGAAAATGAAAGTGTAATAGGAATAATTTCACACAAATAATCAAATGTGTGGATTATTATTACTTAAATGTGTAAGTAATAACATGTAAGTCGTCTGCCCCCCCCACATAAGACATAAACTGCATTTTTTAAGAAAACGTTTACCATATCGAATAAATGCATCTGGTTTTTTTTTTTTATTTTTTAAATGCTGTTGGTGTTTGCTATTCTTGCATTTTCTTCTTCTACACATCTTGGTTTTGAACCCTGGAAACCAGCTAGGTCAGTTTTCGCCGCTTGCTTTCATTGGATGCAAATTTTAGTTAATTTGGACGTAGATGCCTAAGACACACTTAATATCAGAGATAAAAAGATAATTCTTAGGAACGAATTTAATAATTACAGGACTTTGTATGGTGGCAAGACTTCATTCGGGTTACTATTATACTATTTTTTTTTTAAATGTTACTAATGTTCCTCTATTTTTAATCACTGTTCTAAAAAGATAACTATACTTTTTTATTTTTGTAGTTATAAACTACCCTACAGAAGGGGAAACTTCCTATATAAGTGACAACGATGACTACGAGAGCGACGTTTCGTACAAAGGTACTGAAGGTGGACCGTCTGAGATTGATAAAATGCACAAATGCGACATGTGCGACGCCAGGTATATTTTTCGTATATTTCATCAATTAAAAACCCTATGTATAAGTACTCTCCTCCTCTTACACACTGTGCATGTGTATCAATAGTGGGAATATAGCGCCTGCAGGGCCTAGTGATAAATAAGTTATATGTTTCATGGAGGCTCTTTCTGTTGGTGTCCAGGTTTTGCTATGTGACCGTATTGGAGAAGCACAGAATGAAGCACAGAATGCAGCAGTGCGGTAGTTGTGGTATGACATTCGTAGATGCAGACAAGTACAAGAAGCACATGCGTGTCTGCGAGCGGGTAATTATCTCTTACTCTTCAAATTGCACCGGCATTCACAAGAAGCCGTGCCCTATATTCCTATTTTACCCTTAAATCTATGCATTTTCCATATTGACAACTTCTGCGTCTAGGATAAATAAAGCTCTATTTCGAAGCTGATTACCTTATGACCCAGTGATATATCATGGTTGTAGAGCGAAAAGTGACATTTTTTCTGAAATTGAGTTTATTTTACCTAACTAGGTACATATTTTGATGTCCTCTATCTAAGCAAAAAGTGACATAGGTCTGAGAAAAAACCGTCATGGCGGTATTTACTGCTGTATAATGAATTATAGTAATTAAAGAATTATAGTAATAATAATAGTAGTAGTATAAGTATAGTAGTAATAATTGCTAGTCATTTTTTGCATATTTCAATTTGTTCGGTGCATGTCTGCACCGAAACTAGAAGTGGCATTATCTCTGGAGTACTGTTTTGTTAGTTAATCACTTTTCGCTTTATGACCACGATATTTTTATATTTTAATTTAAATCATTAAGAGAAACCCTCAACCCCCTACGTAACTTTCTAGAAAGAAATACCGGAAATCATACATAATATTATAACTCTTCTAACCTGTTTATTCTTATATTTTTATTTTATTTATTTATTTATTCGTATAAACCAAAATACATATATGTACAGAGCAGTAGTAATAGTTCATTGCCTATTTAATGTAACCAACAAGCGACCGGCACCTACTGCACTGATGTTCCCTGCCTTCTTAACTAGACGCCGTCTGTACCAAAGAAGGCAGTGACCGTCGATTTTTGTTAATTGAAATTATTTTGGTATTAAACTAAAAAGAAAACTTTTGAAAAACTTACACGCATAAATAAACTATAAGAATAAATATTGCAAATTTGTAAAACATTAGCATAATAAAAGGTACATAAGCGAGTATAAATACACACATATACATAAGTTATATACGATATACTATATATATATAACATATAACGGAATATATAACTATATGTTATCACAGTAAAAGAGATAACAATGGGTATCTCTGGTAAAGCGTGATATTATAAATAATTTTATATTACAATTGTTGTTGAGTTCAATTACCTACTCTAGATTAGCTATTGCTTGCCGTCCAACATCCATTAACCACTTATTTAACATTTTTGTCAACTTGTATGAATATTTAATTTTAAGAGATTCAGGAAGTATATTATGAATTTTGGGGTCTATGTATTTAAGAGATATCTGTCCAAATGTGGTAGTCATTTTTGGAACTTGTAGATAAATCTTTATTTTATATTTTTACTGTTCTTAATTATATTTATTGTTTCATTTTAAGCCAAATTATTATGCCTATTTATTGAGATACTATTATTGTATGTAAACTTTTGAATTAAATTTATGTCTCAATAAATGAAAATGAACTTGATAGGCGCTTGGTTGAAGTGACAGGTAGTGGCAGTAGACTATCTGCAACTATCAAATGTCTTTCGGCAAGCTATAACAATTTTTGAATGAAATACCTTTTTATTGACATTTTTTATCGTATGTCAAACAACTTGGATGTGGTTATGTTTCAAGTTGCAAACTAATGCACAAAATAAACAATGAAAGGGAAAGAAAGGATTGTTACAATCACACCTGTAATATTCTTCGACTTTCGTAACACAATTTAATCTAAACTATTTGTAATGAGCGACGGCTTAGAGATAAAAGTAGACTAACAAATTCGATAGAATGTGGGAGTTGACTGGTGAGAGCGACTTCAACTAGCAAGTACAAACCAAACATAACTTCGTGCAATTTATTTTACTTTGACAGAATATTATGAAACAATATATAATTCGAGAAATGATTTATTTCCATAATTGATTGAAGACTACTCATATTATTTTTTATGGTCAGGCGCGTTTAAATATTATTAAATTGTTAAAAATATTGTACTTCGGCAATAATGAAGTTACTTGTTTCGCTTTTTGTTAAACTGTTACCAAAAATAATGTAGGAATTGAGGCGAATTTTGAAATGAATCGCAAATCACTTACCTAATGGTCGAGCTTAGGTGCTAGAAATTTTATAAGATAGATCGTGGTATTCAGGTGCCACTGCAACTTTCTTTAAAGGTTGTGGAGAATGCTGATACCTCACAATCTGCACGTTTTCTTACTAGCTCCAACGAGTACTAGGAGTGAACTGCGATTAATTTACGAATTTCGTCGCATTTCCTACATTGTTTTTGTTAAGCTGGGTTGGGTTGTTTCGGTTGGTTTGAATTTGTAGGTTATATGAAAATATGTTATTATAATCAAAATTCAGTTGTCAATGAATTTACATGAGTATCTAGAGTTGAGTATTTTCCACAGGACGATCCCACAGTCCGGGACCCGGATGAATCTCGCCGTAAGGAACAGCAGAATATGCTAAACATCCCGCAGAATGCAATAATTCCAGGAATGGTGTCCATCGGCCACTCGGAGCGCTCCACGCTAATGTTCACCCCGAGCGGGGACGTCATGCTGGCGCCACGATCAGAAATGTCCATGAACATGTCATCTTCCGATATGTCGCCAAACGTATCTTCCAATGTGTCTATGAATATGTCCAGCGACCGCTCGATGATGGAAGATGGGATGATAAGGATAGATGGTATTGACCACCCCATCAAGAGGGGGAGGGGGAGGCCTAGGAAGACTCCTTTGCCATTGATTCCTAAGATTAAAAGAAAGCGTGGAAGACCTCCAAAATATTGGTCCACGGGTAAGTTAATGTATTATTTATATTAAACCTTAATTTCTGCTCGAAAACTATTCAAAAATGGATACGATAGTTTCTTTCCATTCATTTGATAAGGTCTGGGAGCTGACTCAAGTATAAAAATAAAAAAAAAAACAATTACGCCTAAGTACACACAGCAACATCAAATATTAAACTTATTCCAACTTTCGAAATTATTGAATGTTAATTTAGGTATTAAGAGCTAGATTTACGCGAAAGCGCTGGCTGCTGATGCCCCTAGGGCTAGAGTGCCTAGTTAGAAATCTGGCATTGCATATATCTAACTCTTAAGGTATTTAGGTAATCTGGGTTCTCATCTATAATAAATTGGTTATTCTGTAATGTTATATTTTGTATTTGAATAAACTTATGTAGCTTCTAAAAATATTATACCTTTACTATTTATGTATGTAAAACTAGTATCCATGGCCACCCGTCTGTGTGCGTGTATGTTTTCAACTGGAAAACTACAGAATAGCTCTACGAGAGACCAAGGAGGGAGGGAGTGAGGGAGTTTTGCTATTTTTTAAATTCTGACCAGCTTAAGAATTGAATTTCACTACATAGAATCTGCAAACATTATTTAATTACATAATTGTAACTGTTTGTAGTACTACTATGTATTCATAATTTCTCTTTTTCATTCCCAAAAAGATGGAAGCATGCATCCGGGCCCAAAGGAGAACTATAACGCTGCAAATTTGCCCTTCGGAGACTTCAGCTATTTAACGGAAATGATGTACAACCAGCCGTCCATTGCGGAAGGCTTTCATCATCCTATGCACAATATGGACTCCGGGCAATCAATGAACATGCACCGGAACACCTACCAACCACGTAACCCCGCAATCGTCAAAGAATTAAATGTAACTGAGAACAATAAGAGTGACGCAATGAGCAAGCAGTACGCATTGAGCAATCCGGTCAGATCCATGCCCATCAACTACTCCACTGGACCTAACAACGCTACCGAACCACTGATAATAAATAAAGTCACTGAAGATGCACATGTTATTCAGGTATTTTTTTCTAATATCTCATTGTCAATAACTGTTGCTCAAACAATGACTATAATTGAGCACAATTTAGAGAAATCTATTTTCTCGGCCGGTTTCTTAATTACAGAATACTTATTACATACGCGAGACGTTACTATTAAGAAAGGTTCATAGGATAAATGTCATAAATACAAAACAATACATACAACAAAAAGTGCATAATATTATCTATACATACATACAATATACATTTATTAAATATATAATTCTAATAATTGTGTTACCTATAATTAGTAGACTAAATATAGATAAAGAAAATGCATAACATTACTTACATGTACTGTTTGATTAAAATGTTTTTATTAACTCCCGATGGAAAAAAGGGTGTTACAAGTTTAATGCGTGTATCTGCGTGTCTGTCTGTGGCATCGTAGCTCCCAAACTTATTTTATTTTATTTTTTTGTTTAAAAGGTGATTTGATCGAGAGTGTTTTTAGCTATGATTCAAGAAAATTTGTTCAGTCGTTTATGTCGGGGTTTTTTAATATTTATTAGTATCTTAATCAATTTTTTTTGACATATTGTAGGTCGAACTAAAGAAATCGGATGAATCAAGCAAACAGACCACTGCAGTGTCAGTTGACAATAATTACCAGCCTAATCAATCTCAGCCGGCAATGATTGTCGGCGACTGCCAAATCATAACGACAAACACAAACGAAAACGGAAACCAACCTGAAATCACCACAACCATTGAGAGCTCTAAAACAGAGCCAGAGAAGACGGTCAACAGCATTTCGGTTACCAAAATAGGCGACTGTACTATAGAACGCATCACCGAGAACACTTAGTGGCCCTGCGACCGAGTATGCTGATGGCGCTTCACCTCGCTCGCTCGAATGACATGTAAGCGAATTGTTTGTTTGGCTGTATGCTTGGCAGTAACTTTCTATTGATGTTGAGTGTATTTCGTTGATGAATTGAATTATTTAAAAAGTTTTTGGTACAGGTCAATCCCTATGACACCCGAGAAAGCGTAACAAGATTTCATGTCACAGCCCGATCGTGTCATATTATGTATCTATTGGTTGGGGATTATTGCAGTTAAACTAATAATTATTCAAAATATAATATTTTCATTTAATATTACACCAAGCAACCGAATGACTGACTTTATTAATGAATTTTATCAAAAATAACTTGAAATCTTCCAAGGTAAAATACATGTAGGCCGGTCCGTTGGCGGCTAAGCCCGAACAGTATTTTGCATTTTTGCTGCTATTAACATTATAAGATAAGAAAACATAGCAAATATTTTCAGGTGATTCTAGTTTTCGCATAAGTATGTAGATTTAATCAATCGTAACACCAATAAAAAAAAAATAGTGAATGTCACTTGTAGTTTTAAATATATATTCTATCAGAGAATGGCTTTGTGATAGTGAGCTTTAAAAAGTTGGCTATATATTTAAACTTTTTATTTTGTGATTATCATTTCTTAACCTTTTTTTATTATCTCTTATCAAAGTTCTCACCTTAGAGATCTGATGGATCGGCGTTCTTGTAAATAATTTTTGATAGTATTTACATTTTTGAATGTATACGTATGTGCTACCTTTCTGTGACTATGGCAACGTTTAAATCTGTGTATAACATTCTAGTTGTACCGGTTTTATGTAGATTTATGATTCAATGACTTTAGTTTTATAAGTTTTCTGGCGTTGTTTGGGTTCCCTTGCGATTCTAATATTATGTTCGTTCGTAATGTAATCAAAAATGAACATAGAAACACAATGGGCCAGCAGCAGTATTTCTATTTTTAATTTTATTGTTATAATTTATTATGTTAAAAGTATCTCTAACATTTAGAATAGTTAATAACGGAAAATAATATTTAGTAAATAAAAAGAAACTCATTTTGTGAAATAATGATTTTGACATCATGAAGGTGCGACTAGGTTTAATCTTCATGTATCCTAGATACCGATATGTTCTTTAGAAGATTATATATAAATATAAAATAATTTAAAACTAATCAGCGTAGGTAACCGCATACACTAGTGAATATTGACATTTTTCACAAACTACACTTTTCATTTCCCTGGATGTAGACAGCGATCGGCCTGATAATATCAAAGTTGCATCGACAATTACTGTAAAATCTGCATCTTTTAATTGTATCTTTGATCTATCCATATCGCCCATTATCTCTGTACACTTTATTGTTCAAAATAAATAAAAAACCAATTTAGATTTTAAGGCGGGTTTTAATGATCCTGCTTTAGAGTTTGAATCGAATGGAGCTCTACCATTATTTACTTTTTGACATTCTATATAGGATCCAAATTTTGAAAAGTAATTATTTTAATTTTTTTATTCAAATTTCATAAACAATTTGCTTGCATTTTCACCATAGCTAGTTGACATAGTTCCCATACAAGCTGTGTGAAAATGCAAGATTACTCCGTGTATCCATTATAATTTTAGTGCTGAGAATCTTCGTATTTCGAAAAAAATATCTTCGAAGTTATCGGGCATTTAAAAACAGTTTTTGTTTGAATTAAAGCTATTTTTCAAGTGTAAATAATGCACAGTCACATTAAATTTTACCATGCATTAAAAATAAATTTCATGAAGATTACGAAAGACGAAACGTTTTCAACATATTCGTTACAGTTTGTTCATAAAAGATAAAATCCTAAAGTCTGTGTAGCATTTATTGAGCCTCTGATTTTGTGCTTACAACGTTCCTGTCTCATCCGTGCGCTTGTCACGAGTCTCCATCTCATGAAATAGCAAACGCGGTAACGCTCTAAACCACTATTATTACTAAAAACTTTAATAATGTCTACAATCTTTTACTTTGTGCAACTGTTCCATACCAAAAGATTACTACTTCAATTATTTTTGTCTCTCTAGTGCCGTCTGTCAATGCTCTTTATCGAACAAATTCTATGTGAAACATCTATGCTAACAAATCGAAGGTTATTTTTGCATTTTTTTTAGTTTTATCGCACAACAAATGTGTCCAAAGCATTTTATTTCTGTCACTTTTGTTTTTTAGATTGTAGGTATATATTTTGCTAAATAAATACTCTTAAATTATAAACATTTTGAAATCCAAACCTGTAAACCTGTTGCTATTGTTTTGAATTTAAATTGGGCAAATATTAAATTTATGAGACAATACATTAATTAGTTGAATTGTATTTTGTTTAATAAATGTGCGTTTTACACATGAGATATTGCATTAAGGCTAGGTTAGGCTAAACTATGAGCCAGATTGTGCAATCAGACAGACATATGTATGCATTATTATATACCTTGAGTACACTATTATTGTTAGAATGTGAACGCAAGTTCCAAATCTTTTGTCACCTATTAGGATGTGCGTAACCGCTTCATATTATTAACATAAGACTCGTTTTGTCCGACAGCCTTGTTATTCTCATAAGGTAATTCAATGCAAGCAGGCAATCGTGTGGTGGTCGTCCGTTTTGTGCTTGACCCATTCGACAGTGCTGAGAAAAGCACCGTTGAATATAAGAGTATGACCTGGCCAGGTTGGACCCAGACCCTATAGGTCAGAGGCAAAATGAGGTGTCATATTCCCCGGAGAATATATAGCTTATTGCCTGCGGTGGCAGAGTAAGGCCTTCCGTGGATTTATTTATTGTTTTAATATGCTTAGTTGTAAGTTTTTATTATTGTGATGCAGACTGTATTTCCAGGATATTTTTTTTCATTAATTCGACAGAACAAATTATGATTTTAGTATTAAACTTAACATTTGTTGCGTCTATTTATTCACATGCTTTAGTTTTCTTAACACCTCAAAACTGTGTTATTTTTTAGGTGCACTGTGCAGGTTTTCAGAACTAAAAACATTGAGGCTAAGACTGAATTGTTTGTGTGAGTCCTCTTATTTATTTTAGATTATGGAATTAAAGTCAGAATAAATTAGAAGCTCTAGTGAAGTGGTTTGAATGAGGTTCGTTTCGGCATCTGCCTAAAGTGCCTTATCAAATCTACATAAGATGTGGATCCATAACTTGGAAAACTCATTGGCACCGGTATTGAGTATTGTATTGATTCTTTTATAATATTAAGTAATTATCAAAAACAAAACACTTTGGTTGAGTTAAATTTTCAAAAATCCACATTTTTTTTGTTTTTGGAATAATGTTTAAGGTAGAAATATTTGTAGTTTTGCAATTATATGAAAGGATAATTATTTGAGTTTTCACTGAAGGAAATTATTTTCTTTATTTGTAAGAGAGCTTGTTTGTATGTTGCTCGAGTATAGTTCTGCAAAACTGCACTTCTTAGCTGACTGTATTAAAATTTACGCTAAGCTATTTCATATGCATATGATTAACCGATTAATTATTGTGGTTTGCGTAGAAGAAACTTTCAGCGTTAAGCTAAATTATTATACAAAATACTTGCATATTATTACTGTAGCTTTCAAATTTCAATTCTTACGGATTTATTTTATCCGTAAATTATATACTTAAAACCCAATGTATCACTAAATTGACACTAATGTTCCCAAGTTTCAATAATTTTACAATCTAAATTTTTTAGTGAAGTATTTTTAAGCGAGAATCCTCTAGATGGGAGATTTTCTTCATAATTTTAATGGAATATCCAAATATTTTCGAAATATTAACGATCTAAAAACTCAGTTTAACGGCATAACTGCAAAAACCACAAAAAACGCAGACACGGTTTGTGTGTGCTAGCGACTTAAGTAGGTAGGTACTTACTAAATTGTAGGTTACAAACATCCCGGCAGTTGTTTTTGGAGACTTTAATTTTTTAGTTACTTATCAATAAACCAAAAGATATATTTTATATATTCCCAGTTTAATGTTATATTTCAGTAATCATAATTAATCAGCCTTCATCATCATGTCAACTTTATCGTCTTATTAATTTGCTTAAATATTTAAAAAAAAAGCATTTTCTCAGAAACTTAAGTTTTGAACATTTACTGGAGGAATAATTATAGAGAATCGTACAACTTATCGGATTGACTCCTAATATTTTATATTCTGAATAAACACCCAAAACTATCTAATAACAAAATATTACGCATTAAATTTATTTAGCTATACATTTTGAAAGTTTCCTGTTATAACTTCATAAGTATTCTATTTTAGCCGTAGAAATGTTGAATTTTCGGCTCCACTGCATATATAGTTTGAATGGAATGCACGTACTTTATTTTTTCACAGAATGGTGAATAAAGCCTATAATTATATAAAATCATAGAAATAATCAAAATTGTATTAGCGTAGCAATTTATCAAATTAGCCATAAGATTGTTAGGTATATTTTATTAACCACGTTTCCCTGTTAAAAGTTAAGCAAACATAATCATTAGCTATTATTTTTATAGTGAGATATAAAAATGGCTGCCTTTACTCCGTGTAAGTTCGGAATGTTGCTTTTAAAGAGGCAAATTTATTTATTTTTTCCTTACTAAATTATGTTTACAATTACACTGACTTACGTTTGAAACTTAAGACCAATTTATTATTGGCGAGAGTATTGACAACGTTTGAGGCACTTTAAGTTTATTATATCAGTATTTTTTTTACTTATTTTTTAGTAGACTGTAGCATCATGACAAGATTATAAATAGAGGAGAGTACATATTAATAAAACTTTATGGAATAAATAATCTAAGAATGTTTTATTTGCATACCTTTAATTCCAACAACACCTTTCCGATACGATTCCGAATATGGTAATTCCGAGAGTTAGAGATCACCATGGATCTTGTGAAGTGAGTCAATTTGGATGTGCTGTCATGAAGACTGTTGAAATCCTTTACATCAGTATCAGCTATTTAAAAGTTTGATCAGCATGAATAACTGCTTAATTATGAAATGGGCAGCGAGTAATTGGATTCATCTGCGGCTATTAAAACTACTAAAAAAATGGAAGAGGTTCTCAATTCAATGCGGGTTTTAATGTGTGTTCCCTGATTTACTCTGGATTGGCTTGAGTTGAGTGATGTCGAATTTCTTATTAGGGTAGTTTAGTTAAGCTGCGTCTAATGTATAAGGTAGGAATAATAAATAAAAAGTGCTTTTTCCTTTCAAAATGTTTTTATATCAAATCGATCAATATTAATATGATTCGTATTTAGAAAATAATACAAAAAATGTTATAATAAAAAACTTGCAAAATTACAATAAACTTTTTATTGCTAGGTAACAATAACGAACAGATTACCAAAACGTTAAGTCAGCGCAGATACATGGTTTATAGATATATACTAAAGTTGAATATATATGGTGTGTTTCTGCCAAGCCGAGCGCTATAACAAAGTGCCTTAGATTCATAGTGGAGAAACTATCTTATGATGATTAAATTTAAGACACAATATTTTATTTATATTTTAAACTGGCATTGCAAACCATTCAATAATTTCGCGGCTCAAATGTATTTTGATGCAGTAAACTCTCGTAATTTGCTGACCGTTTAAATCATAATCTAAAACCTTGCCGGAGAGCCAAGCTATCTGACCGTGAAAACCCCATTCTAATCCATTCACTGGTTTCGGAGAAGAGTAACACTCATATTTTATTGGGATAGGATAGAAACAAAAAAAACCGAATATATATTTTTTAATTTGTTTTAAATATTGCAAAATGGTTTTGAGATATACATTGCAAATGTACCACATTTGTAGCATCTAAATCTCATTTTTACCATCTCTACGGTTACAGGAAAAACAAATTATGATATGTTCTTACCGTAGCGTTATTAAAAAAATTGGTTTGTTGGAAATAGTTTATTTAATGAGGATAATACGTATGTCAGTGATCACAAACATGAATCTTTCAGTTAGTAGTGCATGTGGCATCAAAACGAGGGTTCTCAAAGAAAATACCCACAAAGATATCAGTGGAAATATTGAGATTCTCATACAAACTCAAACAGAATAAATGAGAAAACAAAAAAAATGTGGTTAACGAGGGATTTCTCCCAGGCTATTCTCAATTCTGCTAGATAAG
The DNA here is from genome assembly GCA_020383195.1 of Neomicropteryx cornuta. NCBI lineage: Eukaryota > Metazoa > Arthropoda > Insecta > Lepidoptera > Micropterigidae > Neomicropteryx > Neomicropteryx cornuta. The sequence goes on from JAHKQU010000030.1 coordinate 3,819,385, forward strand.
GTACTTAGGACATTGAAGAGGAATGTAATAAAGGAAAACTTCTGGACCATGGAACAACAAAATATATACGGAACATAACACGATAATAGCATTCTGACATGATCTAATATCCTAAATTATCCAGTGTACGCTTTCACCCTCCATCTACCCAAATCCTTACACACCGCCACCTAAAACCCCACCTTGTATGACTGTTCAGAGGTCGGGCGACATGCTTGGCTGGGTGCAGTTTGTAATAGATAACAGAGGATCAGTGGAAACATTGAAAACATACCTACCTAACGGATAACTTAAAAAAAAAGGGGAAAAAATGCCCATTGCTCTGACTTTGAAATTTTTGTTTTGATTTGACATTTTATTTTCAAATTATTGCTAAAAATCAACATGTACTACGTAGAACCTACAAAGGTTGAAAGTTTTCTTATCCTCGACCTCAGTTTTCTCGTTCAAATCAAATCAAATGGAAATTGTTTAAATCTCACAGCCATTAAATATTGGTCAACATAGTTTGCGAAATCACCTACCCCAATTATACAAAATCTGTAAAATATGGATGCTGATCCATTCGGATAACAGAGTTAATTACGATTCCAAACAATGAGGAAATTTTAACAATAAAAAACCTAACAGTCACCCTTTTGTCAAACATTAAAGCCCGCTTTTGTGACTTCCAGATACAATAACAAAAAACACAATTAAAAACTATGTACAATTTATATTTACACTTTATATTTAAAGGACATCATTATTAACAACATTGCTTTAATTGTTAGTTTGGTTTTTACAAAAATTGTAGCATAATACAAATTATGCATTATGAAACATTTATTGTAGTAGAATTTGAGCGATTTCAAATTCCTAAGGTTACAATTTTTTTGTAATGTTGCGCTCAATGTATGTACCTTAGAATGTAATTTCAACAAGCACCGTTTTAATATTACATTATACTACTAAAAATGTAATTAGCTAAAACTATGATCAAAAAACTAAAACAAAAATACAACCAAGTGTAGCAATATTTGACAATTAGATTGTGCCTATGCTCTATCAGAATTCTCGTGAGTCAAACATAGCACCCTAATTAAATTATATGTACAAATACTGAGAAGTCAGGAGATTAGGGATCATCCGATTAATTACAACATGAAGTTGCAAGGGGTTCTAAATGCAAAATGTATTGAATCTGCGGAGGTTCTGCACCAAATTATGGTTGAATTATAATTTTTCCACTTATTTAGGGACAAAAAACTGTGCCATAAGAACTAGGCTTTTTTTATTTTTTCTAGTAGTCAAGTACTGAATCTCGTGCTTTTGTCAAAGTCCTCCGACTTCTAAACCGTTTGAGCGAATTCACTGTTCTTCATGAATACAATACAAGGTATTAAAACACTCAGCACCGATGACAAGATTCATTGCTGTATATGCCGGGGTGTTGTGAGCGAGTAAACATGTTATCGTCCTACCGCATTTCTATTAATATTTAAAAGCGTGGTATATCGTGTATACCCGAATTCATGAAAGGTATAGACTAATCTTTTTTTTGCCATTTTAGTTTGGTTTTGACGTTTGATTCGTTATGTAACAAGTGCGTTAGTGCCTTTAGTGTTTTTGACGAATTTGGCGGTGAACATTTCAAGTTTTATTCTCAATATAGTATTAAATATAAAAACAAACATTTTCATAGTTTTGCACATATTATTTGCCAATTGTAACAAACAGGTGGCAGCCCTGCGTGAGATATTCTGTTCAGTCAATGAACTTCGCCGATCCGCGAGTTTTACGTATGTAGCGTATGTTAAACAACTTATTCATAAATTTTGTAGCGATATATCGTCTTCAGGTGATAGTATTTTTTAGAGATTTTTCTTGGTAAGCGACCTCAGCACAATATGCAATAATGGGTTATAAATTCAACATCTTTGGGAGTTAGATATTATTACTAAAAATGTTAAGAAGTTTACCCCCCATGCCCAAATATGTGATGAATTAAAAGGATGACCCTGTTTCAATCTACTTTATTACACATTATTCTAAAAACGTATGCAGGATGCATTGTGCTAAAAAATCAACAAATAAAAAAGTGCTAAAAATTTGTAGTGCGTAGAGGAAAGTAATTTGAATTACTTTGCCATATAAATAGCTGTTTTTTTTAATACCATTTACATAACCGGTATTCCTTTTTATTCATAATCGTTTTATAATATTACAACTGAATATTTAAATTTATTAATTTAGAGAACCCATAAAAGATGCCTATATTTTAACAAAGGCATAGAAAAGATCTAAGAAGCATTCTATTGTATTGTTAAAAAACTCCTAAGATATATCAGCTCTCAAGTATCAAACTCGAGAGAAGTTAGTTGAGAGAAGAGAAAATTCAAGTGGTTATCACAGTAGGTAGGTTAGGTTTCCGAAAGGAAAGAACTGCTAATATTCCATCAACCTGTTAGCAAAAGTTTAACATAATTTTTATGAAACTGAAGTTGTAGGTTTGTACTATCATTTTGATTTTTCCATTAACGAAAACTTTTCTAGTCTTCAAGTGGTAAGATTAGGTTTTATCTCCAAAAGGTTAGGTTTAAAAAAGCACTTGTTTCAAATTTAAAACTGTATTAATGCATTAATCTGCGATAATTACTCTGATACTAACTTTTATTAATAATAAGCAAAGCAACATAGGTTGACTTTCTTCAAAGCACAAACTAAGCTGTCCAAGAAATATTTTAAAAAATGTCCCCATTTCATCTCATATTTTTTATTATTGTTACCGTTTAAGAAAGTATGTAAAATATTATGAATCAGTTTCTTTTTAATTATGTTTTATTATTTATATTATTTCTCTTAAAATTCATTTTAAGTAGGTTAACAGGTTGAACCTTTTTAGTTTCTGGTCATGTTTGATGAAAACAATAAGGAAGAAACAAATTTTTACAAGATACAATCCCAAAATATATTTTTTAAATTAGTTAAATGCAAAATGACTTTTTATAGGACACACAATGTATCGAGTGAGTTTGTATTTCTTAACACTCTGTTGATAAAAATCCAGGTAAAAATAAGTATATTGCATTTTTTTTTTCGTATAATAGCATTTTTCAATGTGTGGTTATCGTAACTGCCTCGGTGGTTGCGTAGAGAAACATCTTAGGACAACAAAATTAATATTTCGCTTAAATTACAATTAAATAGAATACTTTATTTCGAACAATCAAATTTTTTTTAACGTGGCTTAAATAAATGTCTTCAATATTATTTCAATTTCCCAAAACAAATCAAGACTATTTCATTTAGCATTTTTATAATTATTTTCTAGTGTGACAGTACTATTAGAATTTAAAAACAAACAAAGCAACAAAACAAACAATAACACTAACTGAAAGTAACAAAAATGGATTACAAAGTGAAGAACCCATAAAATAATGTTTAACCTAATTATAATACTACCTAAGATGCATAATAAAGTTTTAATTTACTAAAACAGATTTATCATTAGGCAAGTTTAGACTACATTCACCGAATCACAACATTATTCCATACCGATTAATTTAATTCTTCCTGCTAACGGTCGTTTTGTTTTTTATTGCAGTGATATATTAGCAAGTGATAAATCTATCATAACAATTTTGACAAATCATCCAAAACGTCTTTAGCGCATCAAGCCGCCATTTGTAATTATTTCCTAGAGGCTCATGACAAATAATTAATGATAATTTGAATGTAAAATGTTTCAGAAAACCTCGAAGAATGAAGGTATTTTAATTGCCAATATTCGTGGACTGGTTACATATTTGGGATATGTCCTGCACATTGGACTGATTACCACCCTTGAGTACAAAATCTCTTTTCATGAGGTAAAATTCTCAGATGAAAAATATATAAGACTTGACTGTTATTTGCATATCCATAACACACAACGAATTCAAATGTGAGATAAACTTGTACTTGAGATGCAGATAAAATTAAATTGGATATTTAAATAACGTTATTTAAAATATTTGAATTAAGGAAGAAATATTGAATAAGAAAAAAAACCCTTTATATTATCAATTTGTAGCTCTATTCTACTGCCGTGATAAAGGACTGTTTGATGGAATGTTGAGGGAATGATTCAACAGTAAAAAAATACATGAATCAGGGCAAAAAACAACCTTCACTACGTAAATATAAAAAATGAGTGCTATTGTAAACTATGCATTAAAAAAAAATAAACAAAGGACGATATTTACAACAGCATTCAGTTTGTAAGGCGAATAAAGAGTACCTTAATCAATAGAACATTGCGCACCAAAAGAGGATTCGCTTAGATTAATATTATGAGGACCAATAATTGCAAATCATGCCTGATTGCATACAACCCAAATGATAAAAATAAAATGCTGTAACATCCAGTAGAATCAAAGATGGATTAAAAATTGCCTAACCTGTATTTATTATGATGTAGACAGTAAATATGAGGTTTAATTATACCTAAACATGGGTTCGGCTACGATAATACAGCACTCTCTATGAGAAGACTGCGTATACATAAAAAAAAACATTAAATTCTTACAGAACTAAAGGATTACTACGTTCCGTTCTTCCAATCCCTAGGGCGTCTAGGACCAGTCCCCCGGACACCAACGGAAGGCCAAATGAATCCAAATCGCGGCGGTGGAGGAAAAAAAGGCATTCCGCCAAAGGAAGGAATGTGCGGCCGCAGCATGGGCATGTGACCCGAACGCGGTTGCACATTCTCAAAGCCCGGTGGCACATTTTGGAAGGACCGTGCTGTGTTATCGAAGCCCGGCGGCGGAGTCGTAAATCTATTAGCGAACATTGCCGCCGGGGGTATTGCCTGGTTGAATAAGGGCTGTGGCGGCCGTTGGGAGATTGCACGGAAGGGATTCTGTTGGCGGTGGTTGTGCAATGCGCGTCTTACGGGCGTCTGCGTGATCTTCTTTGCTTGGTTGGTGGCTTCGCCGTTGGATTTTTTCTGCTCAGGTTGTTTGCGTTGGTCTCGCTTGTCTTTCTTGGCTCTCCGCTCCGACTCATCATCCGAATAGTCCAGGAATTGCGGCGGTGGTTCATCGTCGTTGACCCATGATGCGTCTGAGCCCCGCATTCTTAAAGGAAAGCATGCTACATTAATATTGTTACCTTTAAAAATGTATCCATACCATAAATTATAACTGTCACAAATAACAACATTGTCGAGGTGCAGCTAAGCAGTTTTCTTGTGATGTTTACGATGCAACGTATTACACACTTTACACACACACACATACGCACACTTTTATATGAGTTGTGAGTATTAGTGTCCTATTTACTAGTCTCATCAGAGTTCAACCTCCAGCTTGTCTGAACCTACTGGAGATTCTGAATGAGAGCACGATTTCATACCACTGCAGTTAGAGGTCATCGACTATGACCCAAGCAAGGACCTTTTATAATCAACCCTTCTAAGATGTCGTTTTAACTTTTGTAACAAGTTACCTACAGAGGTGTAATAGATTAAAGGGTTAGGAGCTACTAGGGTAATATGACTACCCATTTATTGAACCTACTATATTAATACCTGGCAATCCCTGTAGAAGTATTGCATACTAACACATACAAAAAGCACAACTCCGTAAAATTGCGTGAAAAGTGAGATGCGAAAGGGACAATAATTCCCTCTAAACTGTTATAATGTTGTTTTATTCATATTATCAACAAATGATAAATATTTTTCCTCAGTATAATCCTGGTGCGGTACATTTTAAAAGTCAGTTTTGAGATACCTTCATTCTTTCGTGGCGTTTCATATATCTTTGAAAATAAAATATGAAACCGTCCCGAGAGTCACTGTGGCCAAATAAACTCAATTTTATTTAATTTTCACAATGGCATGATGTGAGTAAACTCCTTCCCCACCCCCGGATGGTTGGCAGGGAGTGGGAGGTTTATACCACCAAAAATAAAACGTGAACTAACGCACAACATCAAGCCGTTGGTGTTGGAAGTAAACTTAAATAATAACAAGCTCTTAAAATTCAATGCTTACTTCATCAACTCTGACACAAATATGTAATTGGTGTGGTCAGTTTTGGGAGCGCAATAAACGCTCATTCCCGATTCGATCCCTTTTTCCTTGATGTGTTCAATGGAGTTAAAACGAACACAATAGTAAGGCTCGTGCACCTGCAACGAACAAGCATCATATTACTTAACGTTTCAGAAATATATTGCTTAGGCCACTATTCACCCCCTGGTTACAACTATTTTGAAGGTCATCAATTTCAAGATATTAATTTCAGAAAAGCAACTCAAAATCTTAGTACATTTATCCGATCAATTACCGATAATATTAAAATTGTGGTTAGAAAGTTACCTTTTCGTATTTGACCTGTCGTTTGCCCCAACCAAAACCTTTGATTCCCCGAGGCGCAACCGATAGGTGTGGGATGTTTTAGTAATCATAGGCATAAATCTTTTTATTAATTAATTTAGTTATTAGAGGAAACACATGTTTTTTACTGGGCACCCACTTTCTAATTTTTTGACCGTCTTTATGGATGATTTTGTAAATTCATAAATGTTATTTGGATTATTTCATCCATGGCTGTCTTTTTGAGTGTTTTTATTGTAGGACCTCTGATTATTTTTATGTGGCTTATCGGGTAAATGCTAATCAATTTATGGCAATTTTACTTAAAAATACAGTGGAAAGCTGTTATTACAAGTATTTCTATACATGCAACGTGTTTGAATTTAAAACACATTGTTTTGGAGGTGTGAAATATACGCGCAGGCTAATTTGTCAGTTTTTCTGAAATATTCTAATCATATCTGCGAGAAAAACCTTGGGTGAAAGTAGTAAAAATTTTTTTCAATGATTAGATAAAACTCTACTATTAAAAGTGCCACTATTAAAAAAAAATCAATAATAAAATAAAATTAAATATTTAGTAAATTGAATAATAAAGCAATAATGATAATAAAATTACATAGGTGGTATATAAAATTTAACTGAGAATATTTTATCGCACCTGCAGAAAAAGCAATAAAAGAGAGTATTTTTATGATAATTTTAGCAGACACTCATTTGCAAGTCGGCAGGAAAATTAACAGTGATTTGTAATATTGGCGCTGGGCCGACTAACTGCATGTCAACACTAAAAATATATCAAATACCTGTCCAAAAACATCAAATATTTGTCCCAGGGTCTTTGCACCTTTTTCCAGAAACAACACCGTGTCTATATTTAATGATGGCATATTAGGTAGGGATTGTACCACAACTGAAACATACAAATAAGTCTGGCATTTGAAACATCAACATGACAAATATTAAACTAGGTTTGCTAGTTAAAAGTTCAATTAAGAAATAGACAGCGGTTTCTACGAGCAAATAATTTATTGTTTTGTCATTCATAGACTTCATAACTCAGTGACATACATCGCCAGTCACAAGTGACCGGAAATATTTTGACGTGACAAAGAGTGGTTGTTGTAGATAAAAAAGAATTTTATTTTTTTAGCAACATATCCCATTAATATTATTCAATATATCAAGGGCAGTCCCGAACCGTTTTACATAAAATTATATATGATGACATTAGGGCCGTCCATATATTAATTACGTCATTGATTTTTTTCAATTTTCGATCCCCTCCCCATAATCATCCTATTGTCATAATCTCGCAAAAACTAAAGTCATTTGCATAAGTTCATATTGCTGTTTTGAGAATAGTTTTTTCTTCTTTGTAAAGAATCATATTTCACCTAAAAAAAACACCATCCTATATAAATGCGTAATAAGAAAGCTTATTTGCGATGCATTAATTTACATTTGTTATTGCAAGCTTAGAAGACTGACAGCTGAAACACATTTACTTAATTAAAAAAAGAAAGAAAAATCAATTGCTATTTTAGAAAAAAATGTCTTGTGATATATGAACGGCCCCTTACTTATTTTTTAGTAATGCACCATTTGTTTTATTTTATTTTTACATGTTTTTTACACCATAGTTGTTAGCGATGTACCCAAAAGATTGCTTTATAAAAAAAAATATATTTGTAAAAGCAACCGCCTGCATGTGCACAAATATGCGAGCGTCGGATTTCGGCAGAAAGCGGAGACAAAGGGTCCCATTTTCTATAGTCGAAAGAAAATAAATTGACCACTCCGCGTTATATGCTCTGTTATAGGACGTTAGGAAATAACACCATCGTTGATCGATTCTATGGTTGTCTAGTTCCGAGCTTGCGTTACGCGCAGATTTCAAAACAGAAGCTATTTTTTATTAAGCTATATTGTATTATAACTATACTGTTACGCTTACTTAAGGGAGCTACTTAGTTTAAAATGTAATTACACAAAATTGTAAATACTATGTATTACAATGTCAAAAACACATAAATGAAAAAGACAATGACTGATAAAAGGTGTTCTTTAGTTACATGTGACACAAATTTTTATACAAATAAATAATCATTTCATAAGTTTTTTAGAGATTTTTTAAGAAAATTTTCTCGGATGACTTAAACTCTTATCCGAATATTTTTGAAATCTTAAATTAAAGAATGAACTGAAAGTAATTTATTCCTTTTAAAACTTAATTGCCGGTGGTATTTAAGTCTATTAAAAAATATATATTTCAGATGCTTTTGTTCAGACATTCAAGCTATGTAATCTATTTCTAACCATTCCATTAAAAGCGTTCGCTGAACGCTCATTTTCAATGCTTAAGTGGATTTACTCTTACTGTCAAAATACCTAAAGCCAATCAATTAAGACTGTCAGATTTAGCTCTTTTGTCTAAAGAAAAGCATTTATAAATTAATTTGAAAAGAAAGCCTTTATTTTATTTATATATTTTTTTTATTAAAAAAAACGAAGAATAGAATTAGTTTACAAATAAGTACTCAACACATTTTTAACTATTATTTTAAAAATAAGTAAGTTATTTTCTCGTCTTTTTTGCAAATAAATTTGTACTATACAATCACATAAAATTTAACAAATTTAGGCATCATCTAATTGAAGGCGCTTGAGATATAATTTTTGCAGTTGATTAACATCTATCTGCAGATATATGAAATACACTATCTATATCCATTGCGACTTTGATGTTACAACATTCAACATTGTGGAACATTAAGAAATAAATAAAACATAAATAAAATTGTAGTGGATTAATTATTGGTAAGTTTTGAATTTTTAAATAAAATTTTCGTTATTATGTTTGATCCATTTTTGAAAGTTTTTAAAAGTTTCCTAATATTCAAAACATTAACATTGATCTGCTTTAATTAACAAATTGAAGTCTTCGGCTACATAATACATTTTCAAAATATATTTTCAAAATTGAAATAAAAAAAGGTAACAAATGTGTGCTTATGGGGTTAGGTAGGGGGGGGGGTATGCTTCTAGTTCAATGCAAAACTCACCCATTTGGTCGACAATATTGCAGACCTTGCCCATTAGAGTAGTACACTGCTCAGGAACTGAGATGGTAAGGTCCTGTATAGGAGGTAGGTCTTCGAGACCTAGCTCTCCCTTCATCTTGACGATGGGACGCTTAGATACTGTCGCCGATGCAGTTGCCGCACCTTCATCTTCTTCTTCGCTGATATAATAAAATTATTGTTATTTAAATTTTACAAATAAAAGATTTTTACTTATTAAAATTCTAATTACTGTAATGATATATTTTATAGTACGAGTAAATTGTCTAATTTAAAACAACTTTTAGAATCAAAATAATCTTATTTGTTGTTGCCAATACTCTCTGAAATCCTTGGGTAAGGAAAGAATTGGTAAAAAATAAAATTTGACCCCTATTTTTTGTACTTCATGTTTCAAGCTCCTTTGAAGCTATTTTCTCCTTTTTTATATTTTTTTGCAGGAAACCTTTCAAAAATAATATAACTGCCTGCAGGATAAGGAAGAAATTCACTTAACACACTCAGCGCCGATAAAGATATATCCCGTAATCACCGTATACGGCAGGTGCCGTTTCTGGGTAGAACCGTTACCGTATTAATGCATTTTTATTAATATTTAAAAGAGTGGCATGTCGCGTATACCTAAATTCATGAAAGGTATAGAATAATTGTATTTTTTTTTTTCATTTTAGTTCGGTTTTGACGTTTGATCTTTGCCCACGTGTTTGTTTCAACCACGCGTTGCCGCCCAATTAGCGAGGTACGTGCACCGAACGGAATATCCCAAACGGGATTGACACCCGTTTTTAAGTTTAATTTATAATTTCTTATACTTGGCAAACAATATGTACAAAAGTATGAAAAATGTTTGTTTTTTATATTTAATATTATATTGACATAGCTTTTGTAAATAAAACTCGAATTATTTACCGTCAAATTCACTCTTTTCTATCAAACAATCCCAAAACCCGTCAAAACGGAACTGATATGAAAAAAAACCATGATTAGTTTATACCTTTCATGATTTCAGATATATGCGAAATACCACCTTTTTAAATATTAATAAAAATGCAGTAAGACGATGGCACGAATAGCATGCACGTCGCCTGGTGATATACAGCAACAAAATGATTTCGTCTCATTGGTGTGTGCTAAGAAGGGAGAAGTCGATATTTATGTATTCCAGAAAGCGCTGCATCTAGACCCCTCCCTATAATCACCTAATAATCATAAGCAAATTTGACAATTACCTACAAAGAATCAGAGCAAAATTTCCATCAGGAGCAATAGTTTCCATTTTTCTACTTTAAAACGAAATTACTTAAATTAATATTATTTTTAATCATGCTTTTAATGTTTGATGAAAGTGAAATAAAAAGTGAGTAAAAAGAGTCATTAAGTAACGCATGTAACTAAGTAACTGACTGAGTACTTCACAAATTCCTAGTTATAATAATTACTACCGACATTGATAGCTCTTGTAGTGGTTTTAGATAACTCAATCTCATACAATTAGTAGGCACCCAAAAAATAACATCATCATCATCATCCACGGCATTACAATCCAGAGCGGGTCTTGGCCTCATCAAGAAATCGTCTCCAGTACTGACGATTTAATGCAGATACTCTTCAGTTTTGGACACCTTATGATTTTGCATCTTTATTGACCCCATTCAGCCATCGAAGCTTTGGGCACCCGGCTCCTCTCTGTCCCTCCAGTGCTCCCTGAAATTTTTTTTTTGGGGTTCGTTGTCATTCATTCAATGGACGTATCCAACCCATCTTAGTTTTTTGACGCATTATTTAATCTCCAAATAGGACATAAAGTTCATGGTTGTATCTAACATGCCATTCTCCAGCAACTCGTAGTGGTCCATAAATTCTACATAGAATCTTTCTTTCGAAAATATCCAACGCTCTTTCAGTTGCCTACTATCCAATTTTCCGAAACATGAGTTAGGACATGTTTGATAAGAGTTTTAAAAAGCAACTCCTTAATTTGCCGGTATAGTAAACGTGATTTAAGGTTCCTTTGAAGTATATAGTACCATCTGTTAGTCTGAGATGTAAATCGTGCCATTTTTTGCCAATGAAATATTAAACATTCTATTTTATTGAAAAATAGTCGGGACGCAGCGGACGTTTACAGTTTAGAAAAGCTTATCTTGCCAATTCACAGGTGGAGCATTGTTTTGTAATCATTTTCAGTTTTGACATAAAGAATATTATTATTATTATTAGTTTTAGGCGGGCAGCTTATGCTGATAAGCCTAAATCTGCACTTGATTCGTCTCTGATAAACTCGTCTAGTCTGTTCTTAAATTCGTTCACATTTCCGGCACTTATCACTGCGCTTGGTGACTTATTCCATGCATTCACCACTCTATTTGACATGAAATTCTTCCTCGGATTAGAACTGAAGGTTGTACTTGAGTTTTAAATGATGTCCTCGCAAATGCGAATTTGTATTAATTGTGTATATGGTTTAAAAATTTGGAAGATCATAATAGTAAGTCAATATCTTGTAGATCGCTATAAGATCGCCTCTCGCCCGCCTGTGCTTTAATGTTGTCAGTCCAAGTATATTTAGCCTTTCTTCATATTCCAGACTTTTCAGTTGACTTGGTATTTTCGTTGCGCGTCTTTGCACTTTTTCTAAGAAATCTATATCTTTAGTGAAATAGGGATTCCATACTTGATATGCATATTCCAGTATTGGTCTTATGTATGATTTATAGATCTTTAAGAATACATCCACTGTCAAAAATATAATTGCCATGTGTCATTAAAATTAAGAAGTTGTGTGCTTTTTCCAATAAGTTATGATTTTTTATAGATGTCTGAAATTGGTGTGACTACTGCATCGTATTTTAGTTACTAAGAGTAAATTCTAATTTCTTGTTGTTGAGCAATCTAAGACCACTATAACAATAATCAGTGCTACTTTTGGAAATAGGCAAATTTAATTTAAGTAAATGTGTAAGCCAGTAACTCCCTATTTTTTTTAAATAACAATTAGGTATGTGTTTTTAGGGGTAATGCCAGTATGTTAACATCCGTAAGTGTAAAATAATTAATTGAGCATTCTGAGGCTCGCGTCTGACAAAATACCTATGAAAGTGTTATACTGAGACTTTTAGGATAAATAAACATGGAAATGACTAAACACACCTGAACCAGAATAAGGCCGAGGCCATTTTGACTAACAGTGAAGAAATGAAAGAAACAAAAGAAAAATTCTTGTAGAAAACAGACTTTCTATGCTCCTACTTGGCAGCGGGGAAAGTGAATAAGGAATATATATTGTATACAGGTCTGGTTAGCCAATCATTACACATACCTATCACTCAAACATTCTAATTCTTTGACACTTTCCATATCACTACTCGAAGTATCGTCATCGGAACCACTGTCATCACGGTATTCGCTCACATGGTATTCCATCAGGTCGTCACCATCATCTTGAATAATCATTTGTCGGTCGCTATTTTCCCTTCGCAAGAATGATACCACGGACACAGGGCCGTGGGCACAAGCGTTAATTATATTGTTTTTCCGGACTAGTTCTTTCATCTTTTCACTTTCTTCTAATGTTTCATTATCCAAAACATTCAACAGCATGAGATTACCAAAGGATGCAGAAGTCGACGGCGAGGGACCACTATTTTCAGCAACTTGACGGTTGTTGTTTTCATTGTCGCGAAGATCTTCGATCACCATTTTGTTGTTATTCACCGTATTAACTGGTTCATCTTTTGTATTGGGCAAAGCGATATCATTATTAGTTTCATTTTCGGAATCTGAACCACCGTAGTCCTGTAAATAACTAAGAGATTCATTGTTCGCTGACTGTGAAGTCTCCATCCTAGTCTGGTTACAAATACCGAACTATTCCGCTGATTATCCTATCTAGTTGCTGTGACTAAGCCCGAATACACCCAGAAAAGTTCGAGAAAAATAGCACATTCGTAAAAATGAAAAGTAAAACATATGTATGAACTTGGAACCCCTTCCACACGGTTTAGACTTTAGTTGTTTTTACTTTTTTTTTTGCCAATCGGTTATCGGAATCGACAAACGTAAATCTTCCAACTGCAATTCTCTATGGATATAAACCAAACAAACCACTACTAGGAAGGAGTATGCAGGCTTACATTATTTGAGATGCAATTCCTAATCTAAAAATAAAATATTAGGTAAATTATTTTATTAGTAGTAATAATTAACACTTATGAGAATAAAATGATATTTTAGAATTTTATCGTAGTTTCAAGTCATTTCAGTTATTTACAGTACTGATCATTCAATATTCAGTATTTAACTACTCGAGTTTTCAGGTTCATTTGATTCAGGTGAAAAAAAACAAGAAGATATTGATCCAGTATGGTGACATATGACTAAAAAGGATAGCAGAAGCGTGTTACTGATACTTTACAGCACACTTTGACCTCAATGATAGTGGACTGACGGATCCAATATCCGTAAAATAACTAACGGTTACTTCCTGAAGTTATTCGCAAATTTTTCCTTCTAAAAAGGTGATTAAAATGTCTCATAACAGTTTAGTGAAATAGTTATTCATGTATGATACATTATATTAACAGCCCGTAAGAAATGTTATTAGATAATAAATATGAATCAAACGATTCTGCATAATAAAGTACTTAGGTATATTTGGGACAAAACCCATAACAATAATATAATGCTCAGTAAGCCTCACCACCTGTTTATTTTATTTTTTTTATTAGGACCTCTCTTATTTATTGGCTTACATCAAAAAATATTAAAAAAAGAATGAAACATGAAAAAGAATGAACCGCGTACGCGGATCCTATGTTCTAGGCTAAGAACTTTTCTGTGAAGAATCTATGAAATGCAGAGAAATTCAATTCAACCACCAAACATGTGTAGTTTACGATTTGAAATATGCGCACGGACGAAAGGACAATGCATTTTTTATTTATTTACAGAGACATAACGTCTTCAATTAATTTATTATGAATTATAAATTCGATTAACGAAAAACGATAAACTGAAAGATGATAGATAAAATAAATAGTCGATTAATAGCTAAGTTCTTTTCCCATCTATTATTTTATCTTTCCCATCTATTTCCATTCTATTATGCGTGCAAGTCTGCAGTCAGTTCCATCAAGGGCGTATGGTCTGTCTATCTATGCATATAACTCATCTTAGAAAAAAAAAATGAATTAAAATAAACGAATAAGAACTGTAGCAAATAGGTGCGGCCGACGGGCGAGTGTTTAATCTGGGTTTTTCTCTATCCTATGATATGCTAATCGTTTTAAAGCAGAAAAGAGGCAATAAATAATAAATAACACCCAATACCTTATTTATTTATTATGCATTTTTTTAATACGATGCTTAATTACGTCTACCTTTTAGTGTGACTAAGCAAAGCAATCTTTTTCGTTTATCATGCTGTAATTCCAACTATACTCATAATGCTGTGCTTCACCGTTAGTGTAGCACCTACAATAGCGTCTTTTGTAATGTTGACCTATTTGACAGACCTCTAAGGGGTTTCCAGACGGCCGCAAGAAATTTATTTAACAGTCGAAAGACTTAGATAGATTTATCGTAATTAAATGTTATTAAGGTGTTAATTTAAAATTTATATTCCCTTTCCTTCTATTCTATCTCTATATTTTTTACTTTTACTAAACAAGTTTATTCTTTTTCAAATTAACAGTGTTTTTTTTTTCAAAAATTGTAATTGTAGTTATTACTTTGGTTTAAAACCAAATGGGCATAAATATATTATTTTTAGGCAATGATTTATGTGTGATTAATTAAATTACTGTAAATCTTTTAAATAAAGTTTTAATTAAATTAAGATGACATAGCGACATTCATATTTTTAAAACTTAAACCAAAAATAGTACAATAAAATGTCTGTATAAATAAAAATTCTAAAAAAACTAACACCAACGTAAAACCTAGCCATAGATGCGGGAGTGAGCAAACTGTGCATACTGTAACCCTTTACTGTGCCACCACCATCTCTGTTCTCTATGACAGCCAGTGGCAGGTCAATTTTCATTTTCTCGGCCGCCGGCGTGGAAATTAGAAAATAGAAATAGCCCGGTGTTCTTGTTTGGGTGGTGGTGTTTTTGCTGCGGGTTTTCGGAAAGCTGTTACTTTTAAATGATTTCATTACTGTTGCATAAATAATGTGAATTTGATTCAGTTTACCAGCCAATAAGGTAATCTTGTAATAACCACCGAATTAACAGCAAAATGAGTGACAATAAACCAGACGTAAATTTTTTAGTTGATTTAAATAAAAGTGGTTTGACATTAGAACCCATCGATAAATCTGCTATTTTAAAACGTAAAAACAAAGATACAGAAAGAAGTTGTCGCCCTAGTAATAAGAATGGTGAAAAAACTTCGCACGATGAGATGAAAACTGTAAAACGTAAATATATTCCTGTAAATAAACGTAAGCCTTCAATTGTGAATGATAGTGGCTTTTTGCGGAGAAATACGTCTAGTCAAGACAATCTTGAACCATCGTGTCTTACTTTGCCTACAATAGAGCCTGAAATCAATCATTCACAAAATAGTCTCCAAAATACACTGAATTATCGCCTAAAACAACTACCTAAGGACATCCATTCGAAAATACCATCTATACAAAATTGTTCTAATGGCATTGGTGACAGCAAAAGTGCAACGCCATCATCGTTTAGCGATAAGATTCAATCATGGTCGAACGCGCCTTCTCAGACTTCTCAGAATAGGTCATTCTCTCCACTGCCAAGTACATCGACTGACAATAAAATCTTCGAAGTTAATAATCGAAACTTTATTTCCAGTTTAGAAAGCAGTGCCCCGTGTAAAGGTGACGCTGCATTTGAAAATAATAAACACACTACAAAAAGCGTCAGAGAGGTCGAACTCACCCGAGTGGATGGAGATAGAGAACAAATACCCACGATTACAGAAACGTTCTACAGTACAAGTTCATATGATGAATTTCAAGATTTGGAAATAAGCGAAATCATGAGTTTCGCAGACAATTCTGTATGGCAAGTTACAGGTACGATCAGTTTGGCGGATTCACAGAATACTTTGGTTGGAAATGAAATTGTTATTGAGGACAGCGTATTGAGTAATTCTAATTCCTTACTAGATGGTTGTCAGCCTGATAGACCAACTACAATTGTTATAAATGATGACGATGATGATTTTATCAATGTGACTGGTCTAAGACGGTCAGGTAGATTTTTGGGTCCTAATAGGAAATGCCCAACTCTGCGACGGACTGAAGCCACAGAGCAACACATTGTTGAGACTGTGGATTTAGTAGACATTTCTGAAAGTCTCATAAAAGTGCCCGACCAAATGAAGGGCTGTAACATAACAATTGATTCAAACAGTCCAACTCCTTCAATTACCGCTCAGTCTTCTGTGGCTGATGGCAATAAAGTCTATGGCGTATCTGGAACGAAGTCGTCCCCGAAGAAGGTGTTAAGAACTGGCGAATGTCTTATTTGTTTGGAAGACTTCGGGTGTAGACCATTGGCTTCCACATTGTGCGGACATATATTTTGTAAGTCTTGCTTAGAGACGGCAATGAAGAAGAACAAAAGGTGCCCAACTTGTCGAAAATGGATTAAAAAGAATGGCTTCCATCGCATCTTTTTGTAACGATCTATGGACAACTCAGTGAATTTAGTTCTGGTTGGCTTTTTTTATTATGGCTTTTCCTAAAATTAATACAAAACACACACATTATATATTCAAAATGTCATTTGTGGAATTTTATTCAGAAATTCAATTGCGCCGGTCAACCAAGCGTAATTTGTGTGAGCAGATAAATAAAATACGGAATGTTATCATCCCACTAAATTATAGTAATTTAGTGGGATGATAAGTAATGCTGAGAGCTTCCTAAAAGTGGGGTTATCATTATGTTTGTAATATTTTTTGAATAGATAACAGTATGGGTCATCGCATTGTTTTATGTGGCACCAAGATCTGTACTGGTTTTCTTCGCCGCCACCCATGAAGTAGTTGCAATTAATTGCATTGGTAATGTAGGTTTGTAATCTATTACGTGTGTATCCTGTTTGTCTATTACCTGAAAATCTAATAAACCTGTAAATTACTGGTTAATTTAAAGTTTTAATATATATTTTATATCACTGAAAAAAATCCATTGGCTAACAATCAACATATGGGATTTTAGTTCTGAAATTGGACATTTTGAGAATTATAAATCATAGTCTTTTTTCATGTTACTCATAAGAAGCGTTTATTTTGCCTCTTACAAAAATTGCACAGAACTTAAAATTTTGTTAGAAGTGCGTACCCCGCATGGATGTTTTTTGATGGGATTTAGTCAGGAGGGTGCTAACCGGTATCTTCCCCATACTTCGAGCACTCGCTGAATTGCACAAAAGAAAAGTTGCATCTCATTCAACCATACAAAATTGTAATTTCGTTGGTTTATATCGTAACCATTACAAAAATACAATCAATTTATGATTTATACAGTGTGAACTTTTTCTCACGCACATTCTTTTATGGGGTCATTCTATGCTTCAAACTGATCAACTTTGGTTCAAAAAAATTTTCAATGTTAAAAAAACTATGTAAAAACAAAATCCTATTAACGTTTAAACGCATGTTACTCGATCTGACTGGGGCGGCCGCCTTACGATCTTGATCTTTGTGCAGTGTTTGGTTTGGTTTGCGAGACGAACAAATTTTTCCTGTGATATTTATTTGTTTTTATTATTGATATTATTTATTTTATGTCAAAATTTAAAAAAAATGTGTTCAGTTTGGTGTGTAGAATAACCCCATAAAAGGATAGGCACGAGAAAAAGTTCATGTTGTGTAAGAAACATTATTATGTTTTGATCATAAAATAAAAATCGTATCAGAAAAAAAATAATAAACCAATTAAAACCGATTGAGGTGGATTCTCAGCATCTCTCTTATTACTTAATCTCACCAGGCGCAAACAAAATGTGCCCCCACTAAATAAATCGGAAAACTCTGGTTGAAAAAAAAATTTGGTACACACATCAGCTTCAAGGTATCTAACTGTACACTTGATTGTCTAGTCCAGCGCTGAGTTCCACAGACACAGGTCATCTGGGCGCCATTATTGAATGCTGTCGTACAGCTATAACGATTGGTTATTACAGTATAGCCTTTGCAGAAAAATTGTTCGTGCGTTACATGTAATTAGTAACTCTAAATTGTTATATTTGACTTATATGCATGCTTGACCATGATTAAACAATATCTATATATATTTTTTCAACTTTTCCTTTGTATTGTCTTTTTGTATTTCTCTCAATTTTCTAATTAAAAAAGCACAGAAAAATAACAGTATACAAATAGGTCACTCACTATGAAAGAATATCTATGCAATTCCAAAATCTTCAGTGCAGGTCCACCGAAAGTGGCCAACTGGTTATCGACTATATGACTGAGATAATTAGCACATAATTGGGTAGATAAAAATACCTTCTTAGGTGGTTTTGATCACATATGTAAATTTTGGAATTCCATAAGTACTCGTGTATACTCATTAATATATTTGCATTAATAATAATATTATGAAAATGTGATTAAAATTATACAAATCATTTACTTTAAAATTCACAATAAATGATAATTCTAAATTCTTAAATCTATATATGTTTTTATTTCATTGTTTTTTGTTCTCCCGCAGTTAGGACAGAAACCGAACGGTTGAATAAGCTAGTAACTTAAAATTGGCCCTTAATTTGGTACAAATAAATCATTCTGTGTATAACATGACTTCTTTTATTTTTGTCTTCTTTTTTAATAGCAATATTTTGTGCGTGTTGAAAACACTTCCTTTATTTAAGAAATATGTTTCGTCTGTGAGAGGCGAGGCCATTCACCGCACAGCGACGAACGTGTGGAGGGGTGATCCCCTTCCCTCTCCACATATTTTAACTTTATTTTCTCAAACATTCGAACAGTTTTGATTAAATTGTAAGTTCGTTTTTCTCGTAATTGGGAAACATATATCCAATATTTTTTGCAGATTAATGTTTGATTGTTCATATAAATTAATCCCCTAAAAGAACATCAGCGAATATAAAAACATCCTGTACCTATATAAAATCGTAGATAGATAATACACATTTATGGGTAGCTTAGTCTCTGAACCGTCATTCCATGCCGATGATAGAAACCAAATTGCACGTAACGTTTGAATCGATTTTCGGTCGTAATCACCGATCGTCGAGACTTACATAGATACTGCGGCAATTTTATATCCGTGCAAGGGCATTTATTCCATTGTATGGCGGAGTGGCTCTCTGTCGAACAGTCTTTTCATAGTAAAGATCAAATTGCCCTCGATTCTACATAGTTACATGGGAAAATCTATTAAATAACTAAATAAGAAAGCTTTGGAATATTCCTTCCTGGACAGTTTCAGAAGCTTCTAGAAGGTTCTACAGATTTATTTATAAATTAATTTTTTTAAAACCATTGTCTTTTTTGTATATAGAAATACGAACCCCATAACCATTTACTAATCCTTTAATGGGCATGAATCAAGTCACGTAACCAAAAAAAAAATTGTGATGTTTTTATATACTTACTGATGAAGCTTGAAATAAAATGTAAAATATCCGTAAAACATCGAAAGGAATGTTCGATGCAAGTTTGCCTATCCCATACTTCGATCCGGTGAAACCTATCTCTGCCTAACGGATGGCGTGCTGAAAGGATTTTTTAACGTAGAAATCATAATTATCTGGAATAAACTTTCAGTGGCCCTCATAATAATAGCACCAAAAGAAGTAGCCAGAAGAATAAAGAATACCTACCTAATATCTCTATTTTGATAAGTAATCAAAAGTTACAATATGTACCTGCGTGAAATTAAAACAAATATTTAAATACATTTTTTATTATTTCTTTAATTTTAATGTTTATGAAAACATTTACAAATATATATAAAATTAAATAGTATATAAGCTTCAAGATACCTAATAGTTTTCCATATTTTCTATATCTGTTATCGCTTTATTTTGACAATACATATTCTAGAGATTTTCCCATAATCATAAATTAATTTAACACACTCCTGAAATCATTTTTATTTTAAAATTAGTATTTGTATGTAGTAGCAACATTATATACTAATAATAATCTATCAGACGTCAGATACCTACGAGAATAGATGGTAGATATTGGGCCCGAGGATGTTTTTAATTTATTAAAATGGTACCTTATGAATTTGGGTATATTTTAAGTTTCTTGTAGGGTCAAAAAAATGATTATGACGGACACACGCCAGGTTTTGATGATTTTTTAGACACTAAATCCATCGTCCTTACTCGTAATCTGCACGAATATTTCACCGCAACCGTAAAATAACTTAGAAAAAAATAGTTTTACTTTCGATACAGACAACCCAAATCGTTGAATATTGCACTATATTAACAACGAACGGATGATAAACCACGCTTAAAATAACCACAAATGCTGTTATCATTACATTAACTAGTAATAACTCTACGTAATAATAGTAAAAATAGAAAATATAACACAGTAAGATAATACATAAATTGCCACCGAATCGCAGTCGTTATTTTGACAGAAGGAAATTCAATGCCACAAACAATTATGACAGATTAGGCCGCTTTGACATTACGTTTTTATTTTGTGTAAATTCTAAGTTGTCCTTATTAAATAATATGGAAGGTATGGGTATGAATACTATTGAATACCATCGTTAAGATCAAAAATGGAGGCATACACTGTCACTGTGGCTAATATAGAAAAAAGTTCTGTTACTGAGTATGATTGCAAACCAAGCTGCAGTGCTTTTAACCATTCTCAAATATCTCAATACAAGATAGTTGACGGCATAAATCCCGAAAGATTTAATAATATGGTAACAAATCAACAAGATGATTATTTTGTAACAGAAAATATCAAATTTATGAAATTAGACAATGTTATTGACAATTTAACACAAGATACTAAGTCAGAATCAAGTTTGATAAATCATGACAAAATAGTCAATAACCTAAAATGCCCAAAAGTACTATTAAATAAAATAGATTTAACTTGTTCCAAATGTAAGTGTTTTCTGGACCAACACAAGTGTATTTATTTGGATAATAAACTGTTTTGTGTCGAATGCTTAGAGATTACAAAACTATCAACATCATTAAAAACTAAAAAATCGAAAAGCATTAAAGTTGCTCAAAGCAATTATAAAACCAATGTTTTATTAGTGGACGGTGGGCGTGAACATCAATTAATAAAAGAATTTCAATGTAGTGAATGTAATAGGATATTTACATGTAAGCAAAGTTTAAGAGGTCATATTTTTACCGTTCATAACAAAATAGGAGAGTTTAAATGTGGTAAGTGCGAGTATACCACTACTAATAATGCATATTTTCGGTCACATATTGACGACGTTCATCGGAAAATAAAGAAGTATATATGCAGCGAGTGCCATTATATGACTTCGAACAGAGGCAGTTTTAAAAGACATACTGAAAGTATCCACCGAAAAATAAAAAAGCTTAAATGTAGCGAGTGCAACTTTATGAGTTCAACTAATCAAAATTTAACAAGACATATTGACTGCGTCCACCGAAAGATAAGAAAGTTTAAATGCAACGAGTGCGATTATATGAGTTTCACTAATCATCATTTAACGGTTCATATTCAGGGTGTGCATCAAAAAATAAGAAAATTTATTTGTAACGAGTGTGATTATAAGAGTTTTACTAAACAAGCATTAAGGCAACATATTATTTTTGTCCACATGAAAATAAAAAAGTTTAAATGTAGTGAGTGCAACTTTATGAGTTCAACTAATCAAAATTTAACTAGACATATTGACTGCGTCCACCGAAAAATAAGAAAGTTTAAATGCAGCGAATGCGATTGTACGACTTTAACAAAACAAGCGTTAACTCAACATAATGATTGTGTCCACCGAAAAATAAGAGAGTTTAAATGCAGCGAGTGTAATTACATGAGTTCAACTAAGAGATATTTATCGATACATATAGATTGCGTCCACCGTAAAATAAGAAAGTTTAAATGCAACGAGTGCGATTATGTAAGTCCAACCAAAGGAGCATTAAAGCGACATATTGTTTGTACCCACCGAAAAATAAAAAAGTATAAATGCAGCCACTGCGATTATATGAGTTTAACTAATGAAAGTTTAACAATACATATTGACAGCGTTCACTTAAAAATAAAAAAGTTTAAATGCAGCGAGTGCGATTATATATGTACAAACAATTACCATTTAAAAAGACACACTAAAATCATTCATAGAAAAATAAAGTTTAATTGCAGCGAGTGTGATTATAGTAGTTCGTATAGTGGCAATTTAACGAGACATATAAAATGCATCCACCGAAAAATAAGAACGTTCAAATGAAGCTACTGTGATTTTATCATTACATTGCATTATGTGCATTTACGACAAAGTTACGGTCGAAATATGTGCATTTACGGTCACACGCTGAAGCTTGTATCGGAGAATAATAAAACTTGCGCTGCTCAAAATAAGACATTTTTATTACAAGTTCATTTTATTCATAATTAATATTATGAATTTATTTAGCATTACGAACAACGATCTTTTAAAACATATAGATAGGGCAGGTCATACAAATCGTCCTTGTGAAACGCGACACCGGTGGATTCCCCCCGCCGTTCCGCGCGCCGCAACACTTCGTCATGCTGGATAGAGACTTATCGCGATGACGTGCGAGCAAGTGAGAGTGTACTCGACGCAAAGTGGCGTACTTGGGCGTGGCTTACGAGCGTCAAATGTTCCATATTAAATGGGTACCAAAACGCTTTTACTTAGAAATTTGAAAACAGTTGAAATAGCATTTAGGTTTTTTTTAAATAGGTCAGATTTATTTGTGAAAAATTAAAAAAATATTTTGTGAGTTTTATAAGTGTAAAATGTGAAAACAAGTTTCCTTAAACGACGGGGAATACTCTTGTAGTGTTTAAGTATAGATTTAAAAAAATCTTATTCTGGCTGTGTAGGCCAGTAATAATAAAATCTAATAAAAAATGCTAATAAAATCTGAAGTATTTTATTAGCATTTTTTGTGGTTCATTATAAATTTATGTCATGTTTAAAAAAATGTCGACTACGATCATAATGTCCCACGCAGGGAACGGCGATAAGATAATTGTCTATGGATAATTTTAATATAGCTGGCAAGTTTAATAAATTCGGTTTTGAGCCCATTTCAAATCTTGAAAAATTCCTCTAAAAATTCACTCATCAGTACGAATAGCAACGTCGCATATTATATTAGTAAGTTCAATAGGTCCATAGGGCCCTTACCTTACCTTACCCTACGAGCGACAAACTAGTACTAGACCGAGCGTTGTATATCTCTTCAGATAATATTGAAAGAACCATTCAAAGAACGAGAAACAAATAGAATTTTCTAGAAAACGAAGCGAGGCTCACACCATCTAGAACTAGATAATAAGACCTGTAGATTTCTAGTGTTCATATTGGCTTTGAGAATGCACGGATGGATGAGAAATATCGGTCAAGAACTTGTATTTTCAAAGAATTATCTAGTATCAGTGTATTGACACTGTTGATGTTATCTTTTTTGAATGTAAGTATGACACAATTTTCAAATTTGGATTGAAAATAAAAAACACTTTCAGTTTTTCACGAATTTTCCAATTGTTTTTTGAAGTCTCATTCAAACTATTACAAACATTTAAAAAAATAATAGTATAGTATTTACTAAATGTGTGGCGGTATTTAGCATTGCTAATTAATCTAATGGTGTTGGTTTTATTCAAAATATTCTAATGGTGTTGGTATTATTTAATATTAAGTAAAAATAAATAAATAAGATTATTGATATTCCATATATTTTAAAGTCGATTGTATTTTATATTGATATTCTTGACTGTATCCAACTATATTTCTGAATATTGCTTAATCTCATGTGTTTCAATTTGATTTAATAAACGAACCTTACGATTTATAAGAAAACAAAGATATCTTTTCTTTAATACATAAGGTAGGCCCTATAATGTTCCCTCTACGGACAAACGAGGCCAATTTATTAATAATGAGGGATGTAAATATATATATAAACATTTATTTATTTTATTTGGCAAATAAACAGTATATATATATATATATAGAAAAATATACATTAAAGATAACAATGTTAACCTATATATATTTGTACTGTTAAAATATAATTAATGTGCAAATATAAACAGTAATTCGCGAAAACTAAAACTGATGAAACAAAAATTTAAAATAATAAATTTCTTTTGAATAAAAGGTAGATAGACAAGAGGAAATTAGACAATCAAATATTTAGAAATTTGACGCTTAAACTCACTCAAATTACAACTAAATATATCAATAACATTATTATTATTATTAGACAGTTTATTCTACACATTGCACGCTCTGTATGTGTAGGAGTTTTGGGAGTAATTACTCTTGTATATGGACATACGAAAAAGCTCTTTATGTCTAGTAAATCGAGAGTGTAGACGATATTTAATTAAAGCAGTTAGTTCAATGTAATTAATAAAATTATTTAAGTTTTGTATAAACACAGTAAGTCTGAGATAAGATGAGAGTGCTTTTCAAAAAGTAATTTTCGATCATGTGTTACCCCTAAACTTTAACCGTTTCTTTCTTGTCTAAACGAGCGCCATTAATTTTATAATCAAAATCAATAGTACTTATCTTCCTTCTAAATAAAATAGAGTTACATTTAGATACGGTTTATCAATAATTCCACAGAATCTTTTAAAGAATAACAAATATTATAAATAGTTAATTAAAAACATTTATATAGGGACTATGCAAATGTCACGGGATGAAATTGTGAATACAGGAATAAGGGAAATTTACTTGACGAGCCCTGAAGTGTCTAACCTCACCGTGGGGTGGCGTCAGTCAAGCGAACTCCAGCGCTGCGTCAAACCGGTTCACGCCGTGCCCAGCGTGTGCGATGGGGCTCGATTCCAGCACTGCTTTCCCAGTGCACGAACCAGGGTCGGCCGAGTCGGATGGATCCGCTGCTGCTGTCCCTGAGTGCACCTTCGCCGGTGGTCGCCATGAGACGTAAGCCTCAGTTTCGTTGTGGGGTACAACCAAAACAACGGGTTAATTTTCACTCTTCGTCTACGATCTATACGAACCGGTAAACAATTAAACCTTTTCGTCGTTTTCAAATCGCCAGCAAAATATTATTTTTTCATGTTTTCCACGATGGGATCCTAACGGCCATCGTTCCCGTGAATACATTTTCTTTTCCAAAAAACCGTTTTTCTATTTGGAACATCCAACTACGCGAATTTGACCAAAAATCAAATTCAAAATTTAGACACTTAATATCACCTTCTTCTATAGTGAATAAAGCTATGATTTTGTTATGTATTTTTCAATTGTTTTAAATTCAATGGGATTTTAGCCAAAATAGAGCTCGGAAAAGTGTTGATTTTGAGAAGTGGCGCTACTTCGACACACGCTGTAGGATTTAATATAATATAAAATAAAAAAACCTCTTGGTAAATTCTTCTACAGTATATATTTTATATAATGTAATATATTTATTTAGAATATAACACAAAATAAAACCAGACTAAGCCGTCAAAGTTGCCCGATTTTGGTCGCGAGGGTAATACTCACTCGATTCGCGAACGTATCTAGGTCACAAAAATTAAAGTGTTAGAGTTCCCGAGGGAGCCAAGAAGGGATAAAATGCGTTTTTATTTTATTAGTTTATTTATGTTATTAAATTCATAGTTTCTTATATAATGAATATTGTTTTTAATCAGTAAATGGGATGGCCGGTAACAGTTTTCCTTCACACTTTCCAAATCCTATCCTAGCGTTATTTGCGTTCGAGCAAAATCCTCTCAAGGTCACAGTGTCGCCGTCGGCCAGGAATCTCCTTGTGCTGCCATCTGGCAATGCCAACGGCCTGGTGCCCCGCCACGTGAGCTCCAGAAAACTTCCGTACGAATCAGCAGTCTGAAAGAAATAGTTACCCGCTTTATTAAAAAACTGAAAAAATAAATAATATTAAACAATTAAAAAATAAAATAATTCTAGAAACGTTATTTCAAATCCATATATTTCAGGGTGTTTAGTAGGTACAAAAACAGAAGTTTTTTTAGAGTAATTAAACAACCAAGGTTGCCGTATTTTTTATCTAAATTTACCCGAAAATTCAAAACTTTTTGCGAAAAAAAATTGTCGTGATTACTGTTTACTTAATATTAAGATATTTGTTATTATATTGTGCAGAATAAATACATATTACACCAGTAGATAAAAAATACTTTTTTGCCTTTAATTAAAACAAAACGTATCCACCTTACAGTTGTTACGTGTTAGTAGATTCGATCACCCTTCCACTTTTATAGGTTAAGTATAAAAATCCTTGGCAGTTACCTCTCCGCTTATGGTACCGCTGCCCAGCAGGTCACCAGGGTTTAGGTTGCATCCGGTCACAGTGTGATGGGCCAGTTGCTGCTTTGCGGTCCAATATAAATATTTGTAGTTCGATTTGCTAACAGTTGTGTCAACTGCGCTATTTTCAGCTGTTGAAATAATAATATAACATGTATCTCTGTACTTTAGCGTAAACCTGTCATCAGTCAATTTTACACACAATTGTATGTACCATTCTTTTTTTATACAGGATGTCCTAAGACCAATCCCACAAACTTTAGGGGGTGTTTAAGTTCCCTATTAAGAGTAAGAAGCGAAAATTTTTCATTACCAAATTTATATTTTTGTAAAAAAATTGGTGTAAATCGATCTTATCGATCGATAAATCAATATTATCTGTCGACCAGGGAGACGAAGGGGTAAGGAGTTACCCCTTCTTCTTAGACCGACCTCTGTTCGAACAGTGGCATCTGACAGCAATCATTTAGCTCCACCCTAATAGGGCGTTTCGAACAACGCGGCAGGTCATTAACCTCGATCTTGGCTGACCGCGGCCCAGTGACCCAGTGACGTAGATATCTTCACGTTTCACATTCCCTAGGGCCCAAAACCACCCTCAGTTTTAAAGATTATACATATATCTATCTATTTATCTATACACTTTCTTGATAACTGTTATAATTTTACATCAATCACTTTCAAACTGATACATAAAATATAAGAGTACCAAATCCCTGTCAAGTTCGTTAATAACAAAATCTGACCAGGGGGCGGGAATACGGAGGGAGGGGGTTTCTAAAAGTGAAATTTTGCTATAACTATAAGGGTTAGAAGGTTATAGCAAGATAAAGCAAGCTTACGTTTTATATCCACTTCTAATTTTATATCAAAATTGAATGCATCCTCGTGTTTCAAATACGAAAATGGTGCTGGCTCTTGAGGGAAGTTATCCACAGTATATGGAGCCAGTGCTTCAACTGTTACAATCCACGGAGATATAACTGTACCCAGGTTTTTGGCCGTGAATGGGCCAAGTGGAACATATTCCCATTTTTGGATGTCTCGGGCTGAAAGCGAAATAAAAACAAAAGTGGTTCCGTCAAACCTGGCAAGATTAGCTTAGACTACACCAAATTAATACATAAATATGTCACCCATCATCTATTTAGATCCGTATGAAATTGGCAATAGTTGGAGTATGGTTACACTAGCAAAATGATAAGGAACTAACTTCACATCTCAGCCAGTGGCATGCACTTCTTTTTGAGGTATGTATTTTTCGGTTTTGAGTAAGCGGTTCGATTGCTGGATTAAAGTTGAGAGGGTAGGCAAACAATTTTTTGATAAGTTGTAGCGCAAATTTCCACGGTTCTATTTATAATATATTTTTAATGTTTTTTTTTATATAAATACAGTTTTTTACAAAGAGGCATAATAGTTACTCGACACTGCATGTCTTTAGAGGTGGCAACTTTACCTCGATTCAGGGATGTCAATAACACATTCATAAAAATAAATTATTCACATCAAAATACAAATTCATTAAAAGTTTTTGAAATATTTTTGTGACTCGCGTGTAGTAGGTATGTTTGCATATAAGTATACTTTCTATATTTCTATAGGTATATAGAAAAACTAAAAATTGTTTGTTTATGACAACCCTAGCATGGAATTCCACTAAAGTATGGAAACGACCGTATCAGCGGTCAATATTGCTTTTTTGTGTTGCCATTTTTTGGATAAAATTTAAATTATAGTCTTTTCTGAATATAGGAACATTTCATTTACCAGGAAGCTTTTTGAACGACGGAAGAGTTGTCACTGTCACAGGCAATTTTACCAAATTTCTCATTAAGTTTGCCTAAATATATTTTCAACGATTCCGGTGTCTAAAATATAAAATAAATATATATAATTATTACCAACGTAGAAAATACTACTTTTGAACACCTATGATGCGCAATTTAAATGATTTGAAACATTTTTTAAGAATAATCTTTCACTAAAGAGGCAATTTCTAGGCATAGAAATCGGATCACAAGTCCGCCTACCGAATGCCCAGCCCAGCATGAACTCACGGTCGGCTGACGTGGTAGGGGAGAAGGGGGCACATATGAACAATTTTAAACTATTCTTATATCAGAACTATTTTTCATTATATAGAAGTTATTTGTTTGTTACTCTCAAGCCTAGTTAAATAGACATTAATTGTGCACGATGTAGATAGTAGATCTTTTAATTCTATGGCGGGGTATAATTTTTATTGTACCCGATAAGTTGTCAAGAGTACCCCCTAACTTTGGGGCATAAATAATCTAATAATTTATTCAAAGTCTTGTTACATATTAGCTAACGAAAATTTTATAGAAATTTATAATGCAGTTCGGACGGTCCCTTTATCTTCGATGGATTTACTACATAATTTTTCCAACGGTTTAACTTTACTGCGCCATTACATCGCCTAAATTATTGTGTTTTATTAACACATCCCATGTTTTGTTGTTTGATTGTTTTAATTTTTACTGGGTAATGTGACCAAAACTCACCGCTCCAGTCATTCATTAAAACAAATCCAAAAATGTGATTGTGTGCATTCTTGGCCATTATCCGTTGCCCGAGTTTAGTGGGCGGTCCGCCTACAAAAAATGCCACTTCCAACTCAATATCCATGAGTTTAGAAGGACCAAAGACCGGAACAGAATCTAAAACATATCATATTAAAAAGTATTAGGGCACAAAGATTGTTTCGTGGTAGTATTCCAATACCCTCATCCGACGTTTTTAATTTTTAATCTAATTAATACACCTCTGTTTTCTTCGAACAGTTAGGGCACAATTGAACAATTTTATTCATACAAAATTATCTAATTGTGCGCCAATTATTATAAAAAGATTATAAAAGATCACACATGCTTATAAACTTACCTTTTTTTAACTATCAATTAAATGTGTCAATTAAATCTGGTCCAATATTTTTAATTTGGCCTATCTGTTTTCTCCGGACAATTGGGGTACAATTGCACAATTCGTATGAATAAAATTGTTCAATTGTGCCCTAATTGTTATGTTCAAATGTGCCCTTCAGGCCCTTAATATAAGTTTTTTAATTGAAAATGTTATATATATATCATACATAGCTTATAAACTTGCCTTATTTTTGCTACTTATAAGGCCAAGTATTGTCATACACATATCTGTGACAGAATATACGGCTTTGCCGGCCTTGGGTAGTCGCGTTTGCTTGCCGCTAAACTAGGGTTGCCATAAATGGTTTGGCTCCGACAGGAACTGATATAAATTAGGGGGAAATAAAAGGGAGTATAGGAGGAGGAGGGGGGGGGGGGACCGTCCCCCATGGCACCGCAATCTGGTTTATGAAAAAAGGAAATCTTTCAATGGTTCCCACATTTTCAGAATACGTTCAATGGTCGGGAACAAAGACAGTTAACCGCCTAGTTTTTGAGTGAGATCGTAAATTACCATCAATTAGATCAGCTCCCTCACAAAGGTGTTTCATTCCGTACTGTAAAATGGCAGTACATCCCTCGACCCCACACTTTCACCGCCAGCCAACGTGATCTAACGTCGTCGCACGAATTATTCGCATAATTCTAGCAATAATATAAAACCATGATTACCTATTCGTTTACCGGGACATATGGTGGGTCAAACGGGACAACCGGGACCGAGGCTCTAAACCGGTGACATGTCCCGGTGTACCGGGACGTATGGCAACCCTATGCTAAACTGACAGCGCATGCATTTCCTTATAGTTAGTGATTACATGCCAACAGGTTTGGTGCTATGTAGAAGTGGTGTTAGTTTTTAGTACAACGAACCTTCGGTACTTGGACCACATTGCTCTCGAAAGAAATTTTAAGAAATACTTTGTTGTTCAAGACATAGGTAATAAATAGAAAATATCAAACACGAGTCTATCCTTTTTTTTATGATTTAATTGTATGACATGCGAACTTATAATAATTGCTTTACCTTCCGCCTGAACAGTTTGTCCGTAAGGTCTGTGTATTGGTGTTCCTGAAATTATTATAGAACTGGCACGTCCATGATAGGCAACAGGTAAATATTTCCTAAAAAATCATACAAAAATAATTATACAGGTGTATATAAAAAAAAATGGTTTGTGATCTAGCGTAATTCAAGGGAGCTATTACCCATTTAACTTTTTTCGGCGTTTATTTATATATATAACTCACAAACAGATAAGATAGATAAATCTGTTAAATCCATTCTATAAAACATCCCATAAACACAGTGAAGTTGCCATTTTACCCTCTATACTAAGTATTCACAGTAATTTATCGTCATCGTAGAGTTAACAATCTTACTTCTTCCTGTGTTCTTACTATTTCTCGTAGATAGATATAACTAGGAAAGTGCTGAGAACAGTCGGCGATGGAAATGTATGACATCGTCATCAAGCAATTATTAATGCATAGCTCCCCCTCATTAAAAAAAAACAATTTACAAATTTATTTTATTTTTTACACACTTTAAATACAAAGATTATTAAAACCTTAAAAGGGCAAAAAAGATTTGGCCTGAATGCTTCAACACACATTCATTTTAATAGCGACTTGCATTTAACACGTTCGTTTATATACCTTTTCTTTATGTTCTAACTTACTATCTTACCAGTTTGGCATCAGGGCATTGTCTTTACCACGAAACATGACTCCGACATTAGTAGCATGGTGGATGGATGAATAGTAGTCAGTATAATCACCAATTTTTGCTGGTAACACCATCTTAGCTTCAGATTGTTCAATAAATGCCCTGAAATACATTATTATTAATGTCCATAATTAAGAGACTCTGGTTAATTATATTCTCGAATAATATAATTATTGTCTATTCTAGTTCTTATTGTAACTATTATATTTCTTATCCAATTTTATATATTATATTACATCTATGTATTACAATTTTTAGTGCACATTGTTCTTCAATCGACTCGAATGTGTTATCACTTTCATTCCCTGCCGACGCAGAGGGAAAACAGGTGGCGCTTAGCGTTTGGGTTGGTTTGGGCCTACCTGGCCAAACTCTCATCTCGAGACGGGACGTGGGATCATCTCCGAAACGTCGGAATTATTTTTTTTAACGTCATTCCATATAATAATCCATGTGTAATATTTCATTTCTTGAATTGAAAATTACCTGCCACGAAGATGCGCATCATCTTGAATCGTCGTGTTAGTACTGCTTAATAAATCCTGGAGATATGAGCGCGCTTCCAGCCAATATGGCCGCCCAAGTTCCATGAACGCGTTAAGAGTTTCATCCTTTAACAAGTAAGTAATTAGTAGAATATGTTTTATTGGAATTATTTGGGAAATATTTCGTTAGCTCGAATATAAAATTACAGTTGTAAACGAACCAGGATTTATAATTATTTTTCTGGCTTGTTTGACTTGTCTATGTAAAAACTACTGTTCGAGAAATAACTTTAAAATTAGGTTTTGACCGCCGTACGGCAGTCTCAAAATAACAAATCAATCCATTCCTAAAAACAAAAAATAAATAATTAGACGAAGTCATTTAAGCAAATAGAGCAAATGGATTCCTATACATTTTAACATGTAGCGTAGCAAATTAACGGTAAGAAAAAACAAGTTGAAACAATTGAAAAGTAAAATGCAAAAATTTTCAAAACGGATAAAGATTTATTATCTCGACTCTTGTATTCAGTCAATAATATTTTTGATAAAATTTATGGACAACACAGACTTTTGAGGCTATTAACTTTCAGTTAAAAGCCTAGATAATATGAGTTAAATTTTAAAACGATATTCAATAGTATTTTTTTCTACATCAAACAAGTCACAAACTGACAAATCTTTATAAGAATTTGCCCAATTAAATAGGTAGACAAAAAAATGAATTAAAAATATTTATATTGTTAGGAGGAATATGGTAGGCACTTAATCGAATTATAAAAAAACGATAGGAACGTTATAAGAAAATAATTCAATAATATGATTTGATTTAACGTGTAGGTATATTTGCGTGTTGCGAAACTTAATAATATGAATTAATTTTAGACAACTAGGCAATTTAAAAAGATAATAAGAACCAGTGATTAGCGTAGATTTATTAAATTAGCTTTCATACTGCTGCCACATATTCGTCAAAATTACCTTTAAAATCGGTAATTACGCTACATGTGGCAACATATAACGTCGCAGCGCATGTAGCACATATTATGTAGGTACCTAAGTTATAAAATAGCTATTTCTCACCTTGAACACTTGTTGCTTATTGATGAGAAGCGGGCCGGTGAATAAATGCGAAATTACATTTAAATCTAGTATTAAATTACCAATAGCCACGCCTATGTGCGGAGAAACCTAAAACATAACTTATTATGAAATAAAATTGAAAGCAATAAAAAAATTGGGTACCTATGACGCATTTCCTTACATTTTTGTCCGATGTGAATACACCATAGGGCAAATTTTCGATTGGAAAATCTGTTTCCGAATTATATTCCACGAAAGATTTCATGATGACTGTCAATTAGTGCGGCCGTGCCAAGAAGCGACCTGAACGAGATTGAAACGAGAACTTGACGACAAACCATTGCATGGCCGATTGGTGTCGCTCGCTCGATATTATAATAATGATAAAATTCGCTTGTCAAACAGGTACACGATATTATATCTGGTTTTCTAGATGGAGGCGCGTCGCATATCTCTGGGAGGTGTGTCTGAATAAATACATGCTAATTCTGGTCCATTATCTCACGCGCAAACAGATTGGTATATTAGGGGGAAGTGGGGTATGAGTGATACATTTTTTTTCAAATTTGTATGTTTTGAATTTACATAGAATTAACCCTTGATTTTTATCTCACGAGCTGACCGGGCGAACTTCGTACCGCCTTAGAATCAATAAATGTTGTATTAACTTATTAAATAAATCAAATTCGGTTTTTTATTTCAAAATTGGGTTCAATATCAATAATGTGAACATCTTTGGTGGCAACGTACTGTATGAAAATAGAACTCCACAGAATAGTCGTTCCATACAAAATGTATGAGAAAATGAATTTACTTAAATACATTTTTTTTTCGTGAATTTTTCCGATGTTTTAATAGTTATTCTGCTATTCAGGGCGGAGACAATCAAATATATAAATCTGCCCAGCCGTTTTTGAGTTATTGACGGTGTAACTAACCCAACTTTGTTTTATATATATATATATATATATAGATTTGATGATTATGATTTATTTAAGCTTTCGCCATTCGGCGTCGTCAGAAAAAATATGAGAGATGACGTTTAAAATGCAACCTTCATAAATTCGAAAATCGCATTTTTAACTAAAAGATAAATATATCCAGCCACTACAATTATTATTATATAATTGCAGTTTTGCTAGATAAATCGATCAGTATTATGAAATGAAACTAATTTCTTAAATGAATATATCAAGTATCACGCGTTAAATGCTGTTAAGTTAGTTTAATTTTGTCTATTTAGACCTACAGACCTGCAAGCGCCCAAAACCCAAATGTGAGAGAGTTCCCATGTCTTTAAATCAATTTCGCGGGCATCTTCTGGCAAAGACTTCAAAACTTTTACATTAAAGCAAGCATCGAAATCCCTGCCGTGAGTTCTCGCGTGAATTGCAACGGGTAAAGCGGAAAGTAATTTGTTACAGGATAATCTATGATTATTAATTCTAATGTTTAGTGGCGTCGTAGTTTCACCAACATAAAACGCATCACAAAACTTACATAGAAGTTGATATACAACGTTTCTGGTGGTGCACGTTATGTTTGTGGTAATTTTATATATATTTTTATTGTTCGCGCTTGAAAATTTATCGTCTCTTACAATAATTTTGCATGTTTTACAACGAGGTTTTTTACATGGTTCGACCCCGTTTTTTGGAAGTGTGTTAAGTGGTTGGTTACCAAACGTTTTATTTTTATTTAAAATATTGCGTAAATTTGGAGGACGTCGGTAAGACAATATAGGGGGACAATCGAGTATATTTTTCCAATTTGGATTATTAGAGATTATAGAATATAAGTCTTTTAAAATTGGGTTTAATTTTTCAACACCAGGAAAATAGGTGGTGTTTAGAAAAATTTTTTTGTTAATTGAGTTTGTTTTTATTTTAGGAGTAAATTTCGAAGAAGAGTCTAAAATTTGTTTTTTTAGGAGATCGGGTGGGTAATTACGTTCTAAAAGGGATTTATTTAGGTTAGTGAGATATTTTTCTAAATCATTTTTATTATTAGAGATTCTATGACCGCGAATAGAAAGGGAATATGGTATTGATTTTTTTGTGTGAAACGGATGGCAACTATCAAAATGTAAATATTGTTGTTTATTGGTTGGTTTTATGTGTACTGAAGTTTTGAACTGACCACCAGAAACAGTTATATCAACATCCAAGAACGTAATGCAACTATCTGAGACATTATGTGTGAACTCTAATGGCCCAAAAGAATTTAAATCGGATATGAAATCCGTTAAAGAATCTCTGCCATGTGGCCAAATAACAAAGATATCATCAATAAAACGAAGCCAAACTAAAGGCTGCAAAGATTGACTTTTAAGAAAATTTTGTTCTAATTGACCCATAAACAGATTTGCATAAGAAGGAGCCATTCTAGTGCCCATTGCAGTCCCTTTTGTTTGAAGGTAAAAATCGCCTTCAAAAGAAAAAGCATTGCAAGTGAGCACAAAATTTGTAAGAAAACTCTGTAAGAAAATCAGTTGATGGTGTTTGTGGAGATGGTCTTTTATTGAGAAAATGTCGTAATGCTTTTAATCCAGCATCGTGTGGAATATTAGTGTATAAAGAGACCGCATCAATTGTTACAAGCAGAATATCTCTGTTATTACATAATTTTATGTTATTTAACATTTCAAGAAAATGGTACGTATCTTTGACATGAGAATTTAAAGTTATGACAAAAGGTTGTAAAAAAGAATCTACATATGCTGATATTCTTTCAGTAACAGAATTATAGCTTGCAACAATTGGCCGGCCGGGGTAATTAGGTTTATGAATTTTTATTAGTAAATAAAAATTCGGTGACCTAAAATTCTTTGGGACCATTAAATCCACATCCTCTTTGGATAGATTCTCTTTAATTTGGTTTTTACTAATGAAAGCATTAATTAATTTAGCGAAATTAGGGTTAGGATCCCCAGATAATTTTTGATATGCTGTAGCATCATTGAGTTGTCGCAAACCCTCAGTGACATAATCTTTTTTATTTAAAATTACCGTCGTTGAGCTTTTATCTGCTGGTAATATTACGATACTATCATCTTTTCGTAAATTATTTAATGCCTTCATTTCGTCATCCGAAAGGTTTGATTTTGGTTTTAGTGTATTAAGAAAAGAAGGCTGCAGAGTTTTACCGAGCAAAAGGTTGATATACACTTCAATTGGATGGTCTTTTGGCATAGAGGGAGGCTCTCTATTAGATTTTTCGCGAAATATTAAAAGCGAATTATGTATTTTTGAATTTTTGGATTGTGGATGAAGTTGCCAAAAAACGCGCGATCTTAGATTGCGGCAAAAATTTAAAATATCTTTTCCAAATTGAAAGTGATCAACCTTTGGGGTCGGTGTAAAATTAAGACCCTTGGATAGTACTAAATATTCATTAGCATTTATCGTTTTTGATGACAAATTTAATACTGAAACCTTCTTTTCTATTCGAGGTGGTACAAGGGACTGATTAATATTAGTAACATGTTGTTGAAAATTCGACGCCACATTAACATTTTGTGTATGTGTATGTATGTTTTGCGTATTATAGTGCAATGGTGTAGTATTTGTATTATGATGTTTTGTTACTTTAGAATTAGGTTTATTTTTTGGGTATCGAAGATTTTGAAATTTTTTATTGTGTTTTTGGCGTAATGATTGGAGGTTGCGTAAAGCATCTTGTAAAATACTATTAACCGTACAACATTGTCGGCTTGAAGACCGCTTTACACATTCCACAAATGACTTCAATAAAGACATGTGTTCCTCAATCAAAGTCTTGTATTTTTGATGTAATAAATTAGTAATTTCAAAGGCATGCTTAATCTGTAGGTTTTTAAAAGAGGAATGTAACCTCGGTGTTATAGCCGCGAAGGGATATTTGGGAAATAAACCTTTAGGTGTTAGTCCAACTCTGAGACAATCATCTAAAAACTCAAAGTTGGATGTAAATTGAGCAACTTTTAAAGCATGATACTTAACATCATTCAAATAATCTACATTCATGATATGGGAAATACAAAAGATTAATTAAGACTACAAGAAAGGAAAAATAACACAAATAAAATATGAAAGGATGGAGAATTATACTTATCTCACTCAGCGTGAGGTGAGGAAAGGATAAATGTGCAAGGAGGTCGTCCACGATAGGTCTTCTACTAGGATATGAGACGGGACGTTCGCGTAGGTTGTTAGTTTTCTCCTCGCAAAGTTGACGGTGATATGAAATAATAAAAAATATGCAAAAAATGCGTTAGTATTATGTACTATAGTATTATCTATATATATATATATATATAGATAATACTCTGGCTATCAATTAATAGGTACTTTCGCATTATTTTTATATAATCAAAGCTAGTATTTGTAACTTATTCAAATTAAAAAAAATGTAGCTTTACACGTAATACAGGTGGTATATAAATACACGGGGCCAACGTGGGGTACACAGATTCAGGCATTTAATATAAAAAAAAAGAAAACGATTTTTGAATATTTTTTTATCAGTACCGAAGTAAAAATTTAGAGAATACAAATAAAAAATTCGAAATTGAAAACAAAAATTAGGTTGATAGTGAGTAAAAAAAAAAAAGAAAAAAACGAGGCCATCCTTTACTTATCACCAGAAACACAACCTTTTTAAAAAAAAATAAGAAAAATCACATTTATACCGTTTTCCAAAATCAATCTTTTTAGACGTCATATTACAATTCATCATGGTTTCAGACATAAAAAATATTGACTTTACGTGATAATATTAAATCGTTCTTGCCATAAGTTCCTCCAACTGCACCACCGTATGCTGGTTAGGTGGTATTTTCTGGCCTCTAAAGACTTATATCCGTAGGGTATGGCGTTTGCTATTGTAGCGGACCCACTGTGATGGGCTCGTAGGATATGTAATAATTTGTTGTGAAGTGGTTAAAAGATTTATTACATTATCCATGCGTTACAATAAGTACTCCGTTTCTCGTTATAATATTCAGACTCCATTATGTAAGGACACGGGGAAGCGGGACGAAGGCAGGAGTTAAAGGCACAGTGAACTCAGGCCTCCGGTCTTATAGCCTGCCAGGTGTGCCGTAGGGGAGACCCTCTGCCTTAGTCGTAACGCGATCGAACGGCGTTACTCTTAGTCGACGGAGTTTGTACCGGGCGTCTGATGTCGTCAGCGGAAACCAGGTGAGCGTGTCGTGTGCACTCGTGACCCCTGTTGTGTGCCCCCTACACTATAATCACATAGTCAATAATAACCAGCACATTTATTTATATTCCGTTGAGATGGTTATTTGCAGTTAGGCAGAACTATTGCATATTCATGGTCCAGTAAGTTTGAATTACCCACATATTCAACCAAAGATTTTTATAGTTTGTGATATAAAATATCTCACATACTCAAATTTATATTTAACTCATTAGGAAATGAAATTATTTAGTATTTCCTGATGATGAAAATCTCAAATTTGCAGAAAGAAACACACAAGCATCATATATAAATGTTTATTATTAGATGATGGTAGTAGAGTAGAAGAGGCTTACAATAAATTGCCAGACGTTTCGGGAAGGTGCTTTATCTAGGGCGAAACACACAATGAAAAACTTAGTTGAATACATGCTTAAAGGATTTGAAATAAGGCATATTATTTAAAAATTTCTGTGCATTTTCATGATGGTTCACCATTTTGTACTTTTGACAGATTCTGCGTGGCCAGTACATGATTGCTGTCCAGTTGTAAAATGTAATTTATATACTTACTGATAAATTGGACGAGCAAATTACGGCAAGATGACTGAAGTCGCTTAATTATTGCACAGAAGAAGGGATCCACACACAAATCAGATAATCCGCATACCATCTACAGTTATGATTAACCTTCTGTTGTATTATTTAATAAGTATTTAGTTCTTACGATTGAGTTTTTATGTCCAAATATCCCTCACTCTTTGTCAATTTTATTTAGTTTTTCATTTTTTTTTTAAATTTTGACTTTCACCTTACTGTTTAATTTTAAACTCCTAATCGGCCTTGTTATTGTTAATATTGTAATCTGTTCATAAGACTGTAAATTTAACAATGAATTTAAAAATTAATAATTAAATAATGCTTGTAATCAGTAATAATGGCTTCTGCCATATCATAACTCATCATTAGATTTCTGATATGAAAATAGTTTTCTACTTTTAATTGGGTGAAGTAAACAATTTTTTAATTAGAAAAGAGCCAAGTTTCATCGAAAATTAATCGATTCAAAAAAAATGGTAGAATTGGGCTCAAACCTAGTATTTTTATAAATACCAATAATTATTTATTTAACATCGGGGATGAACATATTAAGCCAGATATTATAAAATAAAAAAGTTTGTATTTTTTAAAATAAAACAAGGTAATAAATAAACGTTTAAATGCATTATTTTGACATAACTGACAAACCATATTAACATTGCAATAGATAAAAGGAAGTAAACAAAATTAAAAATGAGCCTCATGATTTAACAATTAAAGAGACCCATAAATACAAGCATCCTATTGGTTCTTCGCAGACACAATAGCGCTAACGGCTAGGCTCAAGTCAAG
Source organism: Neomicropteryx cornuta (assembly GCA_020383195.1). Classification (NCBI taxonomy): domain Eukaryota; kingdom Metazoa; phylum Arthropoda; class Insecta; order Lepidoptera; family Micropterigidae; genus Neomicropteryx; species Neomicropteryx cornuta. The sequence goes on from JAHKQU010000030.1 coordinate 3,859,111, forward strand.
GTTGTAAATCCTCAAGGCACAAAATATATAGAAGTACTTAGTATGAAAGTTTACAAGTATAGGCCAAAAGGGCAGTTAAACACATAGCTCATCCGCAGTTAATTATGTTTCAAAATAAATTGAGGATCACAAATCCTTTATCTGTTTCTACTAATAATTACGCATTATTATTAACCACCCAAAACTTTTATACAATTAAGTCGGGCGATTTGAGGTCAGTCGGAGTCACGATGGAGCGCGGATATTTTATTAGGTGACCATACTTTAAAATGTTTTTAGGACTCTATTATGCCATTTTATGGTATTTTTTGGTCTAATGGTCTAGGGATTTTGGGTCCTTGAAAAATTATTAAAAAATTATTGGTATTTTTTTTGAAATCGGTGTAAAGAGCATATTTTCAGAGAGTTTCAGTATGCAAGAAAAGAACAGTTGTTTTATGCTGCTATTCTTTATTATAAATAAAAGACGAAAAACACGTGGTACTAACGGCTGTCCGGATAATACCTATTTGCTTCAAGGACTGGTTCAATTATTCCTTTCTACCTCCATACATTTCATTTATTTGCCTCTTAAAGCAACTTTGATTGGCTGAGGAATTCTACGCTCTGTTGTTTTTTTAACTGATTGTATAATAAATAATAAAGCTGTCGGAACTGCGTCCAATAGCGCCTCGCCGACAACACAAGACATTCAAATGAAAAAGAAAAATGGGTCACAGATATGAGCAAGAATGCAATTCCCCAGAATGCGATTGTGACATTGGAATTTTTCAACAGTGCATTCTGATGGAAAATATGATATTTATCTTGTTGTGTATTTAAACATTTTAAGCAAAAGCATTGAAATATTTTATATCTAAAACTGATGTCTTTTTCAAATATTTATTCTAATGTTTTAAAAATATATTTTTTTCCTTGCATGTTTGTGGATAAAGTTAAACATATTTTTATATATTATGTATAATTAATTTCACACCATAAACTTGTAAAATTCATAATGCTTACTAGTGTAAACAATTTAATTGAATGCATCACAATTTTCTTTGAAAACTTGCTTAGAAGCATCCACCCTCCTCCCCCCGACAACACATGATACAAATAAGAATTTTTAATAGAAAAATGGCCCACTTTACAGGTCACGTAACAAGAGTCTTTCTCATAAATTTTATCTACACAAAGTTGCGTCGATCTGTTGCAATGACGGCAATATCAATTTGAGCTTCCGCCGATAGGCTGCATCGTTTGCGATCGGATTTCGTTCCAAGTAAATCGTTGCCAGTTTCTTGTTTTCCGAAAGGTATTCAATACTGCTCCAATCTGATACTTCATTGTCGTTCAGCTAAAATAAGAAAAAAAAACCCAAATAAAATCGTTTTTGTTGGGCGAAGAAAGCTATCTATATCTTATTTGAAGACATTAATCATTGTGAAAAGAGGTTATTTATTTAAGGTTTTAAAGTTTTAGCTCAAATCAATTATATACATATCAAGAAATTATTTTCTTATGCATCTTTCTGTTAAGACAATTATCTTCAAAATTCTACATTAGTTGGTAATAGAGCCCTACTTTTGGAAACATTTATTCAAACTTCTCAATCAAAATTGTCAATTTCTTCTCTTTTCTTCTTCTTCGGCCTGTCGGCATCCACTCCTGGATGTAGGCCTCCTCCATTTCCTTCCACATATTTCTATTAGTTGCAGTTTGAAGCAAGATATTTCTCCCGCACTCATATATTTGGATATACGAATGCGGGAGAAACACACACTAAATAAATTTTAATTTAGAGATACAGTATATCTACTAATTTGGAGGGTTTATTGGCGAGAATAAGACGGAATATTTTTAGGTTATGAATGAATATTTGGAGAAAATAAAGCTTTCAGAGTTTAAAATGACAAAAACGTGGTTGAAAATAGGTATATTTATAACATTGTATTTACTTCTACTCGTAATTGTACAATTCAATTGACTCACCCATAGTTCCTCCAAGTTTCTCATATGACGGACATTTTCAATAGCACGAATTTTGTTCCTCGCCAAATCGAGAGTGGTGACCTCAGTATTGCTCTCGAGATTCTCTATGGCAGTTAGACCATTCTCAGAGAGGTAAAGTTGTGTGATGTTCCGGAGACTGTCCAAATTCTCAATTTTTAAAAGCCTATTGTTCTGGAAGCTGACGCAATCAAGGCCCGTGAGATCTTCAAGGTTTTGTATTTTAGAAATTTTGTTCTTACCAAGGAACAGCTCCTTCAAATTTGACATGCCATTTAGGTTTTTTATTTCCTGGAAAATGAAGGATTATTACCAAATTAAAAATGTTTTTAGCCAGTAAACTTTCTGATAAAACTCAGGTAAAATCCCGTAGATGCATAAGAAAAGATTAGGATATCAAAGAGAATTTCATTGAACTGTTTTATTGAAAAAAGCATGGAGAAAGTACAAAAATATATATAAAAAAATTAACTAAACAAATTATTTATGAACAAAAACCAATAATCACGAAAATATTGCCAGAAATGGCGCTGGGTGGGTCACGTGGCAGGACAGACCGACACAAGGTGGCCGAAAAAGATCCTCCAGTGGAGAGTAGCAAGGACAACCACGCTGATCTAGGAAGACCATAGCTGAGATGGATGGAAGACATCCGCAGGGCTGCAAGGGGAAACAGCTGGCTTCAAACAGTAACAAATAGGAATACGTGGAAGGAAATGGAAGAAGTCTACATCCAGGAGTGGATGGAAACAGACTGAGGAAGAAGAAGAAGAGATGTGGTAAGAGAAACATGCGACTGCCTTAAAAATCACTGACAGAGGTCAGGTACATCATGAGAGTAAAGGAAATCTGTACTTATAAGAACAGAGTAATTTCATTTGAGAGTTGTGACCCTTAGAATTAGGTAAGTAAGAGACAGCCAAGTTCACCAAGTAACTGGTTGATTTCTTGGTTCATTATAATGTTAATATACAAGAAATAAAATTGTGTTCTTTCTTGACACGTGACTTGGTTACAACAACATGGTTACAATTTTTTTTCTTTGCGACCAGGTGAGAACATACTTACTTTTTTACAATACTTTGCAGCCCAACCGAGTCCTAAATGAACTTTATAATATTTGTTGCAAAATTGTCGATTTTATTTCGACACTGTGACTTAAATCTGGATTATGACCAAATATACTGCTTGGGAGTCTGTATTGTCAAGGAGATAAGTGAGGAGGTGAGGGTCTTGGGATTTGTAAAATATCCTACAGATATCCTACACATAATTATTATTCTACTTAAAAAAAAAAACAAATAATAAGGTCGAACTAATATTGTGAAATAAATACCCTGATTCTATTATCCCCAAGTTCCAGCATTTGGAGCTGCTTCAGATGGTTGACATTCTTTATTTCAGTAATTTTATTTGAGCTTAAAAACAGTTTTTTCAGTTTAAGAAGCTTGTCCAGACCTTGAATTTCTTTTATTCGGTTGAATGATAAATCGAGAACACTGCAAACATGAAAATGGTATATGGTAAAAATGTTATGTTGCACTTATGAAGGGTTGCACGTGAGTTTTAATTATTTAAAAATAAAGGAAACATCGAGAAAGGTGATTATTTATTTATCGTGGATAATTCTTTAATTTATTATTATTTATGAGAAAGTATAACAATTTTTAACATAACTGATGGTCATATGTAGCGCATAATTATTTATTGAATTAGAAAAGTGAATTTTTGTTTTATCTATTTAACTTTAAGCAGCTTCTATTTGACGAAATCGGCCCAAACAACATATTAAAAAATATACTTATTTTATTTTTTAACACTAAACATTTAGTAAAACCCTAATGATATAGCAAAACAAAATTAAGTGTTTTAAAAATTTCGAGAATCACACATTAGAAAAAGGGAGAAAATCACAAATTTTTGTTTGGTTTCAGATCATAGAAATAATTTTTTTAGTATGAAACCTGCTGTCACCTGAAATTTGTATTCACAGTAAGTAGAACCTCGATTATCTATAATTTTATCAACCGTGCACCATTTAACCATGCTGCCTGATTATACTTATACGCCACTGCTTGGGTCTAGAATAATTTAATTTTCAACTTAACGATGAGCATGTTTCCAGTGCTTTACCCGCTCTTGCGTTTCTAAAAACCTCCATTAGGGATAACCGTAAATTTATCTGCTTAGCCACAAGCAATAAATAACATAATTTAAAAAATATCCCTTTCGGCACGCCGAGGTTGGGGTAGATTTTAGCGGATCAGTCGTAAAACATTTTAGTCATCCCTTACAGTAAAGGTTGCTCATATCAGAAGTTGTTTCTAACAAAAGTTGCAGGGTAGTTGTAGGGGGTTGTTGCATGACATAGTACCCATCTGCAATATAGAGTTATGGGATGTACAGATGTGATCAACACATACAAAACAGTCTACTGCTTCTAGGAGTGTGTATTTGTTTGTTTAGTGAGTTTATTACACGTAGCAAACACGGAGACGATAATTTTTGAGAGGATAAAAAGAGGTGATCTTTCGATAGTGAATTTAATATTGTTAACCAAATGGTGATATTTTTGAATGATAAAAATAATTGCACATGGTTCGTGTTATCATCTGATGTTTTTAACGGATTTACATAACGAAAAACCCTCACAGGGCCACCATAAAAAATTAGACCATGCGGTCAGAAACTAAGTGGGGGTCAACAAATCAGCGGACCATTATTACTGGTAAAGCTTAGGAAAATTTAGATGTCAGAATAAAACAAAATAATAACAGAACTAATTTAATGGATATTTTCCAAAAACGTATATAAATACAAACACATTTTTATATATTATCATTTGTGTATGTATTTTCATATTTTATTAGTTAATTTGACTATTCGTGTTTTCGATTATACGGCGATACCACCTGCTTAATTATCACAGATGGATGAGGTCTACTGTAGTTACTTATGTAACGAATTCGGCGGCTAATTGCAGCCCTAACATTGGCACACATAAATAAACAGCCGCTCGTGCCCAATTTACTGAGGTCTAAGCAATTGACCAATTACTTTCATGGCAATCTTTTAATTTATATGTATGTTGAGTTTCGAACAAGTTAAATAAACTACGAATTCTCTTTATTAACAATGTATTATTAACTCCTCGTTGCTTTGGATGAAGTTGGCTTACAGTGTTGGAAGCTGACACGGCTTAATGCTATGGTTTAATTATTTTGCAAATAATCAAAAATTGATACTCAAGCCAGTCATTACAAAATAAAATGGTATATTAAAAATATTCATTTACCCACTATCAAGATTATAATCAATAAAATTGTAAAAATACAGAAAGAACCTAACAAATAAAATCAACTTTACAGAAATGATCTCTACTGGTGCATCAAAAACTTATCGCACTTCTACAGGCTAAAGAAAAAAAAATACTTACTGCAAGTTGACAAGACTGTCTAGATTTTCAATGACTGTAATTTGGTTGTCGTAAAGTTCGAGTTCGACGAGTGTAGTAAGCGTATCCAAGCCTTCAATCCTCTTGATTAGATTCCAACGTAAGTATAAACTAAAATCGCACACAAAATAATTGACAAATATTATGCACTTTCACAAAAGCAAAGGTTCTGGGCACAACCAAATCAAACGCTACTTTGCTATAAGCATCGACGGTTTTAGATTTTTCTAAAAATGTTCTTTATATGATTGTCACAACTAAACTTGTGGGAAGTGGTCTTGGGCAGTGGCGAGCCCAGAACTTGTATAGTAGGCAAGCCATATCACTAAAGGGGGTCCTACCGGCCACTTTGCTCCCCTAACTGCCAGAAGCGAAATTTGTATTGAGTTACCTAGTAATTTAAGCGTAATAAATTACATATAATTCAAATTGAATTTTGGCCTTTGCTTTCGTATCGCATGCATCCTCCACTAATCCAATAGTGTTGTAATGGAGTCTCTTCATCATTACCAAGTACATAAGTGCAAGCAAATCTAATTTAAGCAACAGATAAATTTACATACAGGTTTTAAATCTTTAGGCAAAACCAGAGATAAAAGTTTGAAGGCTAATCCTGGTGGGTTCATGCAGACACAAAGTCATAGAACCGAAGGACCTATCGAAATAAAATTAAAATAAAAGGAAAAAATCACGGGTAAACTTAAACAAACATCAACCATATCTATTTGTAACGTTGTTGAGAGCAGTTCCGTCTGCCATGCTGTAATAATCATGATGCAGGGCCATCAGAGAGATACCACCTTAAAAGTTTTCAAACGAGTGTTTGTGTATGTATTATTACTTAATTCAGTCAACAGTGTTGAGGAAAGTTGAATATGCTCTAGAGGTGAAAAATGTCCCGGTTGAGATCGAACCCAGGATCTCTATATCAGAAAAAGGTTTTATACTAATGTGCCAGCGGGCTAGGCAAGGATCTTAAAAGTACTTAAAAGGTCAACCACTATAAAACTGTATATAGAACTTTAAATTGGAAATAAAGTGTACCAGTTCACATCACTCTCGCATGGAGATTTAATATATAATCATCTCAGAAACGTTGGAAAACGAAATCTTACAAAATATGGTTTATTCAAAGAGCATTTTGGGCAGAGAGGTTAATACAATTAAACTGGTATACATAATAAAAGGTTAAACAAGCGAAAACAAGTTATACCGTTCAATGCAGCGGAGAGGTTCCAAATTTTCCATTTTACCAATTCGGCCATGATTGAGGTCCAATTCGTCAGTATTTACATCAACTATAATTATTTCTTGGCCTGCATCCTCTTCGGGAGCACTCGGTGTATTGTCCCCGTTATTCTTAGAAGACCCTTCTTTGGGATCAGGAGTACTGCTCCGTGATCCATTGTTAAAGCGTTCTGTGGGCTCTTTCATTTGATCTTCGGTATCCATTGGTTCTAGTTTTGTTTCATCTAAAAAGAGAACAGATATTTATAATACAACTATAGATAACTCACTTGTTCGTTAGGCACATAAGGATTGCGTTAACTCACCTACAGTTTTTGTGCCAGCATCCATTATGAAAAATAATATTAGAAACCTCGTACGAACACTTTTTAACCTAAAGAGTACGGATGTGCTATTCCCACCAAAATAGATTTCTCTTCAAAATAAGAAACTCCCTCTAATTAAATCAAGAGTAATAGTCCAATTGCCGCTTTATTATAAGTTATTGCCACGAAACTTCTAATTATAGCGGCTGCCCGCGAAAGATTCCCCGAATATTGCTTGTTCGGGCCGGGTTGACAATTGACATTGGTTGAGACGGAAACGGGACTGACAAATCTCACTTGTTAGTGCGTTGTATGAATCACGGAAACTGGTGACAGTTTCGTTCATCCAACCAATAACATTTTTTTTTCATTAAAAAAGGCCGAGCGCCCATAATTGGCATTTTTTAGTCAAGATTGCAGCGTATGTCCGACAGTTAATTAGAACATTTATAATTCAACAATAAAGACAAATGCATCTATTCTGCGGATACCCGTTTATATAATATTGCTCAGATAAAATATAAGCCAAAGTGATGTGAGCAAAATATACGACAAAAGAAAATTGATAAGATGAAATTATTTTTATCAATTTGATAGCAATAATTACGAATTGAAACCAATAAATACGAAGTAAAAAAGAAATCTCCGCCTCCAATGCCATCACCACAAACACAAGAGGAAGATGATCAAACTTTAATTCTTTTGTGATGAAATGGAAAACCACAAAAAATGCTAAATGGACGCTTCATATTTTAAAAAAAAATTTTTTAATGAAACCAGGGTTCATGAGAATTTTGAAAAGTTACATAAAGCAATCCACAAAATTTAAAGTTTAACTTCAGAAGTTAATAATAAAAATATAATTGTACGAATTTTTAAATTATTTATATTATTTAACACTTTCTGAAAATGATCATATATCTTGTATTCAACAAGAGCGTCTGACGCGAACTGCTTTTTTTGGTATATTATAAAATGAAAAAATACATATAGAATATTATAAAATAAAATAAACGTTTTAAAATAATACATTATATTAACATTTTTATTAGTAAATACATTAATTTATTTTGTTTACCTATAGACAGAATAAGTAAATTATTGTTATTAAATATTTTTGAGATCTTCCAGAAACTCATTTTCACGGAATTTAGGTGATATATTTCAACGTTTATTTGAAAAATGTTTTTTTTTATATACTGAGAGTAATCTGTCTGGCAGGCATGCAGGCATGTACCTAACAGAGTCCACAGCTGGCTGAGAAGTGACACAAGTGACAACACGAAACAGCAAAACTGTCATGTCTAATTTTTGGAGGGAAACAGAAATTACATTTTGTAGTATTAGTTAACTTTTGTATACAGAAGTAATAAACCTGACCAATAAGTTTGTTTAATTGCTTTTATCGTTATCAATGAGAAGTTAATTCAAACGTAGAATTTAATATAATATTTTTATTAACCTGTTTGCCAATAGGTTAGGTTGTTTTTGATTTTTAAAAGATTTTCATTGGGCTAAATTACAAAAATGGATGATAGTGATGAGATATCTCAACTAGAGCTATTGTTAGCAGCAGAGATCCCAGATGAGGCGGAAAGTCAGAACAAGCCATTGGAAAATAAGTCAATAGGGTTTTTAGAAGACGTGGAGACTGCTTGCGCCTCCGGATATACCGTACCCTTAGAGTCATGTGATAATAGTAATGTTCTTTTATCACCGCCTAAAAATTCCAAGAATAGTTTTATTCATAATGGTGACACCGATTCTTCAGACGACGAGGATAAAAAAAGTATGCACAGGAAGTATGACAACTATGGGACAGAGATCAAGAGAATGCTGGACATCAATAATGAGAATGAAAAGGATAGAAAATTTGAGCGAGAAAACAGACTTGACCTCAGCGCTGGCAACGAAAGATCACCTCCGGACTTTTCTACTAGGTTAAGAATGGCGAATTCTGCAAAGTTCAATGGTTATGTGCGAGATGCAATAAACACTAAATCGAAGTCGTTTATAACTCAGAAAATTATTGATGAAAGCAAGGATGTTTACACTGATCCTGTTTTTGGGATAAGGATTGTAAAACCGTTAATTTCAAATGCGGCTCTACTCGAACGAATGCAAGGCAGAGAAGTTATCAAACTATGTAACATCAAACGGCATGTGCAATATGGAGATTTGTCACTGGATTGGGTGTTTGCCGGTGTTATTGTCCGGAAAAGTGACACTAGGGAGTCTCAGAAAGGCAGTCAGTTTAGCATTTGGACGCTAAGTGACTTAAAAGATGACCTAAAGACCACCTCCTTATTTTTATTCAAAAATGCCCATAAGAATCTATGGAAGACTAATCGAGGTACAGTGGTCGGAATTCTCAATCCAGGTATTTTAGATAAAAAGGATGATTCTAGAGATGAAGCTTGCCTGAGCGTCGACAACTCCGATAAGGTTATGATAATTGGGCAATCAAAAGACTTAGGTTTCTGCAGGAGCCGAAAGAAGAATGGTGATCCTTGCAACGCATTTGTAAATTTAAGCCAAGGTGAAGTGTGTATCTTTCACATTCGACAGGAATATCAAAAGTTTGCCAACAGGTCAGAGTTACAGTCTCCGACGATGGGGAGGGGGCTCGTTAATCTGCAGAATAAAGTACTCGGAAAGAACACTTACATTTATGGGGGAAAATCCTACTCTGCAATTCCCAAGGGTAAAAATAAAGTATTGGAGAAGGATAATAACCGGCTTATGTCTCTCGATTTGTATTTTAAAAAAACTGAAAATGATCACTTACACGTCAATAAAGCACCGTTGGGCAACAATCCTCTTAAGACAAATTTTTCAAAAGCATCATTCGAACGACGTACGAGAGATCGAGAAAGGTTGGAGTTACTCGGCTCTTCTTTGCCTTCTATAGACAAAACTATAATTAACAATACCACAATCAGTAAGAATAATATATTAAACAGAAATAAAGTAATGTTACAACAGACATTGAACTCAAATTTACTACCAATTAGCCCGAATATTCCAAAATTGGGCATTGGTTTGACGAAAGGATCCGTAATCGACTTTGATTTATCATACACGAAAAAACAAGCGGACAAAGCTAAGGAGAATGCTCTAAAATGGATTCAAAAGAACGGCCCTTTAAAAAAAAATAATCCTCATAATTTAAAAGGATCAGAAGAAGGTAAAAAGCGAGCACTCCAACAGTTATCAGAGAGCGATGGTACTGTTAGAAAAAAAGTGAAGATTGACGAAGAAAAGGATGCTACTTTGAAATCGGAGAGATTTAAAAAGATGCTAGAAGTCACTTCAGCACACGCTGACTTGGTCCAAGATTACGAGGACTGCGAGAAAGACAAGTACTTCAATAAACTGGAGAAGAAAGAAGCTATGGAAGAGAAAATGCTCAATACGTTTAAATTGCCCTGCAAGGCTGTCCGTTGCCTTAGATGTAAGTATACAAGTTTTTCGGCATCAGACAAATGCAAGGAAGAAAAGCATCCCTTGAGAGTGTTTGATTCCTTCAAGAGATTTTTCAAGTGCCTGGATTGCGGCAACAGGACAGTTAGTCTGGAATTAATTCCACTACATTCTTGTAAAAACTGCAGAAGCTCTAGATGGAAGAGAACGGGAATGATGAAGGAAAAGATAGCCATAGTTTCCGAATCATTATCCATAAGAGGCGAGGAAGAGAAGTCATTAGGAAATGTGCAAACCGGAGCAAACATTAATTTACTTGTACCCGAGGAATAAAGAATAAGCAAGTCCCTTACGCTTTTTTCTGTAATCAATACTCCTAAAAGTATATTTGATAAGCGAGTTTCTCTATTAATAAAAAAAGCTTTACTCTATTATATTGTTATTAAATACAAATTAAAATAACATGGTAAGGGTCTGATTTTTCAACTTTTGTTAAAATATATGCGGAGCGGAGCAGTCTATAATAAAAACTAATTCAAAACTGTTGTAATTTGGGGTTGGCTGTGTAAAATACGATTTTCTGACTAGATTAGATTGACCTGCGAAAAAGACAAACATTTATCCGGCCAGTAAAAGCTAAAATATCAACATTTCTCACCAGATTTTAATACTATCATTAAATAATTTTTAACTACCTTAGAGAATTGAAAATTGAGATAAACATCCACAAAATTTCCTATTATTAGGGTTACACATAATTTTTATTACAGTAACCTTCTATGGCACAAACTTTGGTCGCATCTTATACTTTTTATGTACGGTTTTTATTTGATTTGTTAAAAAAATATATTAGACTCAAATAAATATTTTTTTGTAAGTCTAGAATGATTATGATTATTATTACAGAATTGTATTTAATATATTTTTTTATTATTTATCATTACCTACCAACTGAATATAATCCTATTTTTAGCAAACACGCACATACATAAGAAGTATAGTTTTGAAGTAAGACCGATATAAACATAAATCATTGAAATGGAGAAAGTGACATGTGCATAATCATGGTGCAAGTGGTAAGGAGTTAATTTAAAACCTTAATGACCGTTGGATAATCAGGTTTCAAACTGAAAAATATGTATAACATGCCATTTATGATCACCGTTGTGGCAGCGAGTAAAAATGCCCAGCCGTTTTTCCATAAGTCATGGAAGGTTCCATACTCAATTATTATCCTTATTGGATGACTTATTGTAAATATCCCTTACTTTCGAGACTAAAGAAGATCACTCATCTTGCTCCCCACTATTATAGATTGATATAAAATTTAGTTATTTTTAAAGTATTTCCAGAAAGCAGAAACATTCCCATAAAGAAAAAAATATGTAATTGAAGATAAATGAAAAATACTACCACTGTCACGTCAAACCATCCCGGTCACCTATATTGGAAATCTGGAGTGAACAGCATGTATCTTGAAACTCATATAGGAAACGGAACAGCAACAGTAACTTCAGAACTCGAACAAAATGGATCCTAATACTAAATTGTCGCCCTTTGTATATTTTATCACAACGGATTAAGCAGTTTATTTATAACATTCCAGAAGTCATTATTTTCCTTCAAACTAGAGTCAGCATATTTTTGTTTCTAACGACAACACTATGAGTATTTGTCCATTCTCTCCTGATTTAAGTGCAATAATCTTTTAAGATGTCAAGACAGAAACGAATTACAGTTAAATATTAAATCTTCGTAGTACAAACCGACAAGGTCTGTTAAGAAAATATCACTCACAGAATATTTCTTTAAATAGGTAGGCTATTTTAATGAAATTTACTGGTCCTAAAGAGTTGAGACTCAAAATTGAGATTGTGGTAGTCTAGTGGTTGATTTTTGACTATTAGCAGGGAGGTCGCGGGTTCGTATCTGCACTCAATGCCATTTTTAACGTTTCATTACCAACATCTCCCTTGACTCTAGTACAAGCATTCAACTTAGTTAAGCAGGGCCCAAAATAATTATACATGACCTAGGTTATAGCAATTCATTTCTAAAAAAAAATTAGTATCACTGACAAGTGGCCTTGCCCTGTCGGCATAATTTATTGTATGCTGTGGCACATGGTGGTGTGATTAATAACAGTAATAAAACAATTTGATATGCATAAATATGATACAAAAGGGCGAGTTTATTTCCGAAAGTCAAGCTCTGCCAGCTAACTCAGAGAGGTTGTGAGGAACTAAATGCTTTGTTTTACATTATGAATAATAATGACGCTTCTTGAGCGACAAATTTGTTTTAAATCTTGGACATCTGTGTAGAAAACAAAAAAATATGATTAGTCAGGCTTATGGGGATAATTATTCTCAGTGTACAATGCTAGAGCCAAAACGCCAAAGAAAGAACAATAAAGTCGGAGCAATGTGAAAGTAATACAATATTGAATATCAAGGTGTTGTTAAACATTAATACGCTCCTAGACCTCCTAGGCCTGATTCAGATTACCGAGGTGTCAAGTGCTTCACCAAGACCCATTGATTAAATTTCTAGTGTCAATAATGCTAATCCGTCGGCCTAAGGCTCCCGGTGACAACTGTATGCTCACAAAAACAACTACAAAATCAAATTGGACAATGGGAAAATATATAAAAATACGCATAATGTATCAAATTACATTTTATTTCGAACATTGTAACAAAATCATGAATTTCAAAGAAAACATCATATTAGTATGTATTTTTACAATGGCATAAGAAGTCATTTCCATTTTATAAACTTATTGAATATATTTTCCAGAAAGTCCTTAACAACTCGCAAAATTTTAAACTATTTATATATTTAGCTGACTTCTCAAGCGTTGCAGTTAATAATATAAAAAAGGTGTAATTTTTTCGAGCAATAGTTTGCAATTTGAGTGATTACATTTCGTGGGTTGATGCTCAAAATATTACTTGTGAGTGGTTGGTTATTTAGTTATAAGGTTTTTCAACTAATATTAAAATGAATTGTGTAGATACATTTTTGCAAAACGGAAAAAACTGAACCGTCTTCAAGAAAGTGTTTTTTTTAAATACGCACATCCCGTCTTGGCAAATTACCCTTTTTATAGTCACAGCATTCTTAGGCCTTGTCTCAAATGGCATATATATAGCATTGCAGAAAGTTAAAGTGCGAACAACCCAATAGACCCGCCGGTGTCCTGTGCGACAAATTATAATTCAAACTGTAGCCTTTCTACAAGGCAGAGGTTGCGTAATATTCAATAATTTATGTTAATTTCACCGAAGCTCTTGCACTTGGTTAAATAACCTAAAAAGACTTTCTATATTGAAACAATAAAAATACAAAAAAATGCCAAGTACCTTATAGTATAAATGCTGGGAAAATGTTTATATGTTAATTACTGATGCTATAGTTTAACTTAGTTTTAATATTTTGCCTTTTTCCTGTTACATCACTGGTACTGGCAAATGTGAAGACTGCTCTTTAAATATATTGTGAATCTATGGTAAAACTAAAAAAGGCCTCTTAGTGTAAACTGGAAAAACGGAGCACGGACCAAATCTACCGCGTATTTTTAAGGGATGCTTTTGTAGAGTTTTTCCCCCTACAATAAACACTCAAATCGGTGGTAAAACAAGGCTGTCTGCTGCCTATTGGCCCCAATGGTGATTGCGACAAGTTTAGTCACGCAAATGTATGTAGTTCGGTTTGCATAGATTGTAGGAGCATACACCATGCGGGTGACATCTGCATGTTGTTGGATTATCTATTTGTAAATGCAAATGTGGGAAAAAAATATATTCACTATTGGCAAGAAAAACCTTAAATTGTGTAGTAAAATTAAACATTAATTAGCAAAAGCTGCCTTAACCCGAGTGTTGTTTCGGTGCCCTCGATAAGAATCAAACTACTCTTATTTAAGATAAACATCACTCATTTAATAAAATCGTCTGACCAATCTCGTATCAAGGATTTTCGATAGATACAAGCAGCTGTTCGTGAATCGCTAGATAAGGAAAGCAAAAGGTAGCGTTAGGTTGGATATAAATAATTAGAAGAGACTACCAATTAATTAAAAAAAAATATCCCTGTATTAGTAAAGGAAGCAATCAAGAGCTATGTGTTAGACAGAAACAGGTAAATTGAATAAATGTAAATTTGATGAATAAACTAATAATAGGTAGTGAAGTGAAACATGAATAAAAAAAATAATGGTAAACTGGTGGACACAAGCCAATGAATGAATCTAGTTATTCCTTGTTGCTACATCAACTCACATTACTTTTTATTATTCAAAATTTGTCAGTCATATAGAGTTGAAAATCGTGCAAACATTTTATGAACAAAATTTTAAGAAGCTGTAATGAAAAAATATCTAGGCATTGTGGACCAAATGATGTAAAAATACTTGTTTTAAATAAAAAAAAAACCATCATGGTGTTGCCGCATCTGTTCGAAGTATGTTTAATAAGGCGTCGTTAAAAAAATAATTGCAGCATTTACTGTGAAATAGGGCGACCACCTTGTTATAAACATGCACTGTGGAATTCTGGTAAGAGGCCTCATCTAAGGGATGAATGCTGTGCTCATCCCGTTCGCTCAATGTCATTGACATTGATGGAATTATACTGAATTGTGAAAGCTGAATAAAAAAAATATGCAACCTAATACTTAAAATTAAATTGCTTTGAATACGCTTATTGCTTTTGATCATACAATATTTACATATCTTCAAATAAATATTTTTCTGTCTTAAAAATGGCCGCCGAATACCAATAAAGTAATTATCACAATTCGAAAAGAAAACTGAACACACTTAATGGTCTCATCAAATTCTGTACAAATATTACGTCATCATACATTTTCAGCAATCATTCCGAAATATACAGCACATAAAATCAATAACAGATTAATACAAAATGCATTTGCAATAACTAATAGTTCTTAGAAAACTTAATCACATTTAACATGTCTTTCAACTTTTTAATATTCACCAACAACTGTTTATGTCCACTGGCAACCGTATATTTTTATGAATTGTATTTTTTTTTTTGAGAAAATTTAGCTATAAATATATTTCCATAGGCTTCCACGACCACATATTACAAATAAGTCACATAGACCTGTGTTACATCCATGCATGGTTTATCCGCAGCGGCCAATCCGCTTAGGTTATAATATCGAAAGCTGATCAGTCGCTCAGCTTTGCGGCAGCCAAAGACTACTGGTATGCTTGTTTCAGTTCTACGTTCAGTTCAGTTCAGTTCAGTTTCAGACTACTGGTGACATGTTTCAGTTCGTTTTTCGCCATTGATCTTGAACATCAATCCAAAATCAGGGCCTAAAACTAGGGCTGCCAGCAAAGAACTTTCCTGCTCAGTTTCTAATAAAAGCACAGGCGGAAATGTTAACTGAAATTCAGCACAGATATTTTTAACAGAGAGTTAAAAACATATATTTTATACGCATTGGACATTAATTAAAAAAGATGTTAGGTTGCCCTCTGAAGTTGCCGCAAAATGGTCAAATTTATTTAAATGTATTTATTTCTTCATATTTAGGTCAGTAAGAATTTTAAAAATATAGTAAAACATTAAAATATTAAAAAATGGTACGAAAACAAGAGTCAGTGTGGCAATAATACATTAAAAACTGCTTCTATACATTGCTACTAGTTATATTATAAAAAGTTTACAAATTTACAACATAAAATCTTTAAATTATTGTTAGACAACAGGTAAAAGAGAAACTAATGCTGTAATGTAACTAGAGCGGCCGAAGGTGCCATAATTGCTGCTTGCAGGGCCTGACTAATCTAGTTATTAACTCGAGTAGCAAGTACTCATACAGGCAGAACTTTCAGGACCACATACTCTGGGTTTCAACCAGAATAAAAATAGATTTTCAGTACTGTTTTAACAACTCCTGTTAAATTATGTGAATATAGTTAAATTATTTGACGGACAAAAATGTTTAAAAAAAGCATTTTTCAGCCATGTAAAAGAAAAAAAATTTTGCAATTTCTTGCTAGTTTTCTTTTTTCTTGTCCATTGTTACTACTTTTAGTAAATTTGAAGTTTACGACTCGATCGCCATATTAAATTGACACAAGTTGTTTTTTGAAAATACAAATGTGAAGTTTGAAGTTAGCCAGACGGACTTGCAAATGGGTGAGCGGTTAAGAGAGGTTTTGTTTACTTACGAAAACAAAATTCAATAAATATAATTGCGAAATGTAGTCTGCCTGTATTGAACCAATTACTAAAAAAATTGATTTTATCGGTAGTATTAATACACAACTAATCCACTGGCTCGTATTTTTAAAGGGTTTTAATTACCAAAAACAGAAAACTACCATTCATAAAAAAAAATGATCTGCAGGTTTCTTCAAAAATTGAAAAACCTAAAATACAAATCAATCCATAATCCACGGTTCGCATGGGCCTGGGCCTAACCTTGGTCAGTACCTTCCACGGCAGTTAAGTTCTTGCTACACCTCCTCATATTTCCTGTTATCCGCATTTCCTGGTCACTGCTGAGTTTTTAGCATTAACTGTTAGCAAACATTCCGAGGTCCATTCGGTCAGCTTGATCAGGCCACCTTGAAATTTGTGAACATACTACCACAGAAGATTGGTGGGGAAAAAATGCGGTTTCCAAATTTCGTTAGAACCTCTATACTGCTGAGAACTTATAGAAAGGGCCCTAATCTGACATGGTAGCTTTGTACAGTTGGAACAATCTCAACTCATTTCAGAAGTCTTCCTCTCATTCCAAGGTGATACAGTTTATGCAGAAGGTAAATATGGTGAGACAATCTCTTCCAAATCTAAATAAATTATGTTTACTGTGTATTCTGGATTCCAGAAAAAGGTTTTCAGAGAAATAAAAAACATTGGATACAAAAGAAAATAAAAAAAGCCCAAAGAGCTGTTTGAATATTAATAGGCGTAAAAGAGGTTAACTGATGAACATTAAAAAAAAGACTTAATTTATTAAAATATAATTTGTTAAAATAAACAGCAAAACCATTTGAACCAAAAATTGTTATTTTGTGAATAAGAGTGCATTTATTTAATGTTAACAGTTTTTTTTTTAAAAAAAAAAGCAAAAGTGTTTTGTTTGTAGCTTTCACTAATTTCCTTAATATACTAAATTTTATTTGTCCACAAACAATAAAGTGTAAATGTTGCAATGTTAAAAGTACATTCCTTTCTATTAAATAAAATCGTAAAAATATTTAATACTTTTTTAAATGCTACTGTATAAATGAGTAGTTAATTGTATTTAATTTCGAATTTATTGTTTACAATTGACTTTGAAAGGTTTGCCTTTATTTAATGTGGTAAGTGTTTTTTTTTTATGTCATAGAAGCAACCAGAAGGCTCTAGAACAAGTACGTCTTGAAATCCAGTGCACGATTCTCAAACAAATTAATCAATGTCTTTTTACCAGCGTATAATATAAAAGGGACAGAAATATCAGTGCGTCAGTCGCATAAGTTTCATAAGCATAAGTTTCTTTCTTTGAGTTCAGGGTGAATTTAGATACGTCCAGTAAAAATGAACAGACTGCAAGTGGACAAATTCAACAAAAGCTAATTTCTAAATTCATGGAAATAGAGATTTTTTTGATAGGTATAATTCGTAGATGTTAAATTATAGATATAGTTTATATTGATACTTATTATATGTACAAAAAAGATTAACAAGGCTACCACGTTTACCCTATTTGAATTAAAGGGATCATTCTTATATTTAAATTATATTTTAATGACAATTTGTACATTCCCTTAATTGCATGATAAAAAAAACTAGGGGACACTTACACCAACGTTAACCATACACAATATATATATCAATTGAATTGCTTGGAATTTTCAGGTTAACAATTTAACCTCCGGTTAAGGCATTGATTAAAGTGTAGTGGAAATTATAAATAAATCATAAATTGTATAAAACAAATAAATATTTTTTTACGGTTTTGTGCAGTGCACTGTTTTATTGAGCGATTTTCCTGTTAACAGTTGAATAGCTTATGAACCATAGGAACTATGCGAACAACTTCGCAGTTTTCAAAATTTATTACGCTTAACATTTATTATGGTAGGAGACAGCATTGGAATTGCCTTACGGATACAAATAAAGTTATATATCCTCACTAGACGTATCACAGAAGTTTTCTAGCTAGTACCTCTCTCTACTGACTAACTAAAAATTAGCTGATATAATAGACAAATGAAGCAAATAAGGTAAACATGATAACATTTAAAAAATATTACTACATATAAATAACATAAATACGGTAATTAATACATCAATCTTCATCTTTAAAAAAAAAAAACTAACAAAATGTGTGAATTAGAAACTTATAAGTATTATTTATCATGTGATCATAAGGGTACATTAATAATCGTTGCTGTAAAAAATATTCTTGAATAAATAAAATATTGAGATGTGAACAGTATCATCGTGTCTCCGTCAGAATGAGTGAAATGCCGATGGTGAGCTTGTGTTTTGAATCATTCCCATTCGGTAGTTCCGGGCGGCTTTCCAGTCAGGTCGTACATGACCCGGTTGATTCCGGGTACTGACAGCACCTCTTTTACCATTATGTCTAGAACCTGTGAAGTAGGAAAAAAATAAACGCATCTTGAATGTAGAGTAGAAATGCCTAACAGGACCATGAAAAATAATTTGAAACAAAAATAACATAGTCCACAGCTCAAGCATATTTAGAAGCAAATAGTGATTTACAGTTAATATACTAGATCTATTTTACACCAGAGCTGAGATGTTGGGCCAATACAGAGACATTTGAAAATCAAAGACAAAAAAAAGATGAATATTTATTTTCAATTCAATTAAATTGTCTTTTAATTTGTCATACTAAAAGTAATCACAAAAAGCACAGTAATTTAGCTCTGCAGCAGGGAGTTTTAGTATACATTTGGAAAAGAAGAAAAAAACAGGATCAAAATCGCTTCAATATAATAAAGTTTTTTTTTGACATACAGCTGATGAACAGCCTGATATATTTTTCTCGTGAAGTTTAGTTTAGACGTACATATTATTATGTACCAGAATAAATCCATATTTAGGAAGTTGTAAATCTTCCACCTTTTCTCCAGTCTCCCCCATAAGCTAAAACGTATATTTTAAAGATCACAGTATTAAATGACATATTTCATTTTCTTACCTCTTGTGGCATTTGCTCAGTGCCCGGCTGCGCAGGTACGCCCGTCATAAAGTCAGAAGTGAGAAACGGCCTCAGAACCACGCATCTCTGGCAGGAGGGCGTCCGCTGCGCAGCATCGCGGTCCAAGTGAACGGGTATTAACACGACGGGCATTTGCGCGATGCGTGTCATGCAACCTGTCGCCGCAAGCACTGACGTTGCGCGATCATCCACCTGTGGACACCATAGCGATGGATTGAGGATAATTAAAAAAAGAGCCTAACACTATAGATAAGGTTAGTATCTATAAATGTGACCACTGTAACGGTATTTAAAGTAAAATATTTTAGTTAAAGTATCGACATTAAAAAAATATGCTGTTTTATTTAATAGCTTTTATTATAGCACCAATGATCTTATTATTTACATATCATTATCATCACATCATTATAGTATTTGATTATAAGATCAATAAACCTACTGTTGGCGCGATATATTTCTTTATCACCTTCTTCCCTGTCAAAAAAAAAATATACTAAACAGTGTGTCCGTTTTCATCCACCCGCAAAGTATCCAACTACGGTGTGACAGACACGGCGCGTAGGCAGTGCATCCGCCCTGCACTATCAACGGATTCCGCATGACGTCCTGCGCTATCGCCTCTAAATTAAAGGAAGCTGTAAGCTGTGTGTGTGTGTGTGTGTGTGTGAAGTGCAGTTGTCAAAGGAGGCAGATCGCAGCAAAAGGTACATTCCTGTTCTTTTCCTTTCTGTATTCCGATATTTGGCGTTGCATTCCGTAATCGACTAAATATTCCTAATAATAACAATAAAAAAAAGACAGTCCACTTAACTATATTGAACACCAGCAGAGAAGACAGTTATCTTATATTTTGATTTATATTCTTTGTATGTATAAAAATATGTAGGACAAGTTTGCTGGTTGTCATATTATTTAAAATATTATTACATCTACAATAATATGCATTAGGACAATATTTTAGTACATTAAATCACCTTTTAAATGATTTGGAAATAAGCAAATCCATTAAGTCGATCTTGAATTATTCAATAATTAAAATATCGGTGGTGAGTAGTGAAGATTGTTTAAAGATTGTTTCCCGGCAGTTTTGTAGTCAGAACATCATGCCTAACAACACACACACTAAAAGTTAGCAATGCCTTCCATATGCAAACCTTCGGTGGACCATATTGGTCTAAAAAACTTGAAGGAAAAGAATTCGGTGTTGTAGGTGTCGACTAAACAGTACAGAAAAAAATCTAGTATAGTTAGTATTATGCCTCAGCACCTGAAACAGCTTAGAGGTGCGTTTGGTACTCTATAAGGTACTCTCTGATTGAAAAATTGATACTATTTACAAGGAATAGAAATGTGATGAGGAATGATTACTCCATCGATGGTGTAGCAAGAGTTGTCCATATTACAGACCTTGGAATAATTTTCGATGAGCGCTACATTTTTAATAAACACGTTGACTATGTCTGAAAAAACCTTTTCTTGACTTTGGGATTTATTTTTAGGATTATGAAACCTTTTTGTAAAGTACAGTCAATTACAATGGTTTACTATTCATTAGTGAGATAGAGTTTGGTTCAGTAATTTGGAATCCAAGATGTCAACGAATCAATTCAAAAGAAATTTTCAAGAATGCTGTCGTTCAAATGTGGAAAAACTTTAAATAATTATGAAAAACGACTACATTTTTTCAAATTATTGCCACTTTACCAACGCCACGGTCGGATTATAGCTGATATCTTGTGCCTCCACAATTTGCTGCATTGCAAGCTTGACAGTTCGAACAGCGTTTCGAATATAAGCATTAAGGTGCATTCTCGGACGACTTGAACTTCTTATTTCAACTTCCTCTAATAATATACGAGGGTTGTCCGATAAGTACCTAGCCTTCAAATGAAAAACGAAAATTTTGGAAAAGTGGCGATTTATTTCTCAACATCCTTTTAGCTCGATAGGCTTGATCCATCGATTAATTACTTTATTACACACAAATAACACACACATAAATAACATTTTTCATATATTTATAACTACAATATTAGAACAAAAATATTACATTGATACATATAAAAAAATATATATATATATACGTATTTTTATAAGGAAAAAATATAATTTAATATTTATTATCTTAGTGTTTTATTATTATTTTTTTTAGGCTTATTGTTTTTTCTCTTAAATGGCATCTACTTGTTATTATCTAATTCCTTTTTTTCCCTCTATGGTATTTTTTCTCTCTCAAATTCTAATGTTAAAAATTAAACTCAAATGTATTAAAGTTTATTTAAGTTTATACACATGCATGTTTTGTAAACATGAAATTGGAGAGTATTGAGTGCTGGCAACCTGTGTATGAAATATTTGAGAATGATTACGATTACCCTCTGTATATTTCAAATATATACCTCTTTGTGTATAAATAAATACCCGAGAGACGGGTGTGAACTGTTTAGAAGGAAGTGCCATGGTACATATGTTTTTGAGTGTCCTACATATGAACGTAATAAACATTCTCATTATGTAAAGTTTAGGTGTTCACAATGTGTGATGGATTTAACAAAAGTCGGTCAATGTAAAAATGGCATATCAAAATTACCTGTCTGGCAGTGGCAAGAACGGTCCTCGTAAGGAGCGTGGGAGTGATGTCTGTAGGCGCATCTCGAATACGTCTACCGAACGCATATACAACTCTATTCACATTGTGACATATCCTGGGTATGACCTTTGCTAGGTACATCATATCGCGCCAGTCAGGAGGGTACTGTTCTGTCGTTAGGGCTACGGCATAGCTGTAAGTACGACCGTCACCTGCAAATAATACAATATAGAGTATTTTACGATGGTACAAAACACTAAGAGTAATACAAATTTAACTCTTTTAAGAGAAATTATTTTCGTAAAATAATGAACAAGAGAAGAGTTGATCCAAAATTGTTTTTGATGGAATATTTTCAATTACCTTTTTGTTAGTCTGCGATGTAAACCTGTCTGAAATAAATTGATAGTCTATTTGATAATATATGGGTTCAAAGCTGCACATGGCCACGAAATGTTAAATTTTCAGTCGCCACCTTTTTTACAAGCAATTTTGCTTAACAGAGCAAAGCCAAATAACAAGGGAAGATGAGGGGAGATTGAAAAGTTCCCTATCTTAGGTACTTCTCGTTAACTTAATTACTCAAGCGTTTAGTTACTAAGTTCCACACCTGTTTACGAGTGCATAAGGCAAATTTTAGGTCATTAGTACTTTTCAAGAAATTGAACGATTAACATCACATTGTCTGAGCCAACGATGTGTCTTACGAAATTGGACCACAACTCCGTTATCAAGTGGGAAAACGCCAAAACATGTTTTTGAAGAGATGTCTGCCGTTTAACGCGATTCGGGTCTTCCTTATACCACGGCCAAATTTTTAAGTCAGCTATTTTAAGAAGGAAGAAAGTCAATTCAAGACGAACCTCACTTTGGCAGGCCAAACACGGTGATTTCTGACGAAAACGTCCAAAAAGTAAAAACAAATTGGTTCTGGAGGATCACAGATAGTTTTGGCTATAGGCATCAGCATGGAACGAGGGCACATTTGGCCTAGTTGAGTAGGGCTCAAAATAATTGCATATGATCTAGGTCATAGCAATTATTTAAAAAAAAAATGAAGCATAAAAATGGTAATAAAACGAAAAATATAATAAAATGATCAATAACATTTTTTCAACAAAGAATATTTGGAATAAGTTTAAACCTTGAACTCCGACCGTCCTTATGGGCAGCAGTGTGGCTGCAGCCTGTGTCCTCTGCGATATGCGCCTCAGTTCAGCCTGCTCTGCAGCTGACGTGTTCACTATCACTCTGTTCAGTAAGGCATGCGACTTCATGCATTGCGATGAAAACTCCGCTACTATTTTAACAATCACCTGATGAAAATAATAACATTAATTAGGAGATTTCTACATTGCTTTTTGTTTAATATTATTATTTTAAGGAAGTTATATAATTAAAAAAAAAACAAGTATAAAATTTAGCTAAAAATATTTTTTATAGAACCACCAGCAAAGAAATTGGAAAAAGGAGATTTAGTTTTTTAATTATGTAAGTATAACTTTTCAAAATAAAATAAGTTATTTGAAATTGTGCACATCCTAATAAGTATGAATATACAGTATTCCTAGAATAATAATTTTAATGAATGTTCGTAATGGCTGTAAAATTTGCAAATCAGCTGGGCAATATAGTGAATTGAAGAATTGGATTTGACACTAGACCAAAATTTTTAATGCATACTCGTAACTAGCGTAATTTAAAAATTCCATTGACCAAGAATAGATCTAATTATGCGTCTAAATTTCACATCCCGGTATTTAAATAATCTTATAATTTATTAAAAATTAATGTATCCAGACAATAAAAAAAATATTAACCATTTTTGGTTTTTTATTACTTTTAAACAACCTATTAATTAAATTTACCATATACAGTAGTCTCTATAATCCGAACTATTAAAAACAGAGCTTGTATGGTTTAGAGAAATTTCGAATTACTGCATTAAGCACGAACACTGCATTTTCCATTGCATACTTTTATGAATAAAAACGGAAATAGTTTTTTGTCGAAGTCGTTTTGCTAATTTCTCTTGCCTTGTCATGTAACTGGCGTAAAAGCATAATTTGGTATAGCATACACAAGGGTGGATGCTATACACCTTTGTGGGTGGGGTGGGCGGCACGTCTGGCACTGGCTGGCGGCACATCTATGCATAGGTACATGTGAATTTGTAGCTTCATGCTGCGAATGATCTATTGCCGTTATATAATTTTATGGTTGTTAACCCGCAAATTCCCCAATTCCGATTACAGAGACTATACTGCTATGCAGAAACGGATATTTATAATATGAAAAAAAAAAACATATAATCTTTTGAGATAAATTGTAATAGAGCTATAATAAAGTTATTAATTTATAATATCAAGTTCTTACCTGTGTTTCGCTGAAGTCTGAATCTAAGAAGGCGTCCTCTTGACAAAGGATTCTAATGGCTAGACCTGGACCGGGAAACGGATGCCTCTCCACCAGGTGGGCAGGTAAACCTAACTCTACACCAAGACATCGGACCTGTCATTTGAAAATTAACATTCTTTCATCAACACAAACTTTAGACATTAAATAAATATTTTAATTGTCATGATATGAATTAATTGCAATTATGATTTTTATTTATATGAAAAATACAAACTATCCAAATACAATGTCATCCAGGACATCTGCGCATTTCAAAGACTGATGAAAACATCGAGGAAATTGATGATATAATTTGGAAAGCATTCGTACAATAGCCGACATTGAAAAGAAGAGAAAGTTACAGTACATGATCAATTGTTAATCACCAGTTTCGTTTTCAAATATCTACTTTATATATATACAACTTCAAATGTTCATAAAATAACATAAATGTTCAAACCTCATCTTTATGGAAGTCTTTCAGGGGTTCTATAATCCGCCCTTGATCTCGTAGGGCCCTTACGAGCGCCGTATCATTGTGATGTGTCTTAATTGTTGCCGCAGACCCGCTCGCCAGTGAAGATGCCGATTCTATGAGGTCAGGTCGTAGCGTGCCTTGGCCAAAGAATATATCATCAGGACTGCAACAAAATAATATGATTGTACAAAATATTTCATAATTATGTTACAATAATTGATTATACACCGTTTCCCAAGACCATTCCTGATAAAAAAAACAGTTAATTGGCCCTGCAATTTCGAGTGTTATTTGTAAAGCATAAACATCAAAATTCATTATTGTTTTCGAGAAAAAAAATGTAAACTGCAGTCGATAATGATAAACGAATCATGTTGCGAGCGCAGCTGTGGCTCTTGGCGCAAGTTGATGACTCGGCTAAGGTTAAATCATTGATCCTGCGCGCGTCGGAATTAGTCCGATGACCGAATTTACACAATCTGTTAAAAATATAATAAATTTGCCCCAGATTTTTTTTTGCATTTTTTTAATATAATTTATTACTCATAATAGGTAACTCTAAGCTAACCTAAAGCCTTCGCGATTTATCGATTAAAAGGTGGATACGATTATAACCCAATAGCTAGTCTCTTGCGGCAATTATTTATAAGCAATAGTTTAAATTCATTAATGAGGCTTCCTAAATCAGTTAATTGTGAACCTGATGTGGATATAGTAATAGATATGAGGCCGATGGAGGACACATCAAACATTAAGAATAATTCCGATATAGAAAACACATTTTGTTACGTAATGGTGACATTACATGCACTGATTAGGGCAAATTTGTCATCAATTATAATAATTTAAAAAAAACTTTTAGTGAAAGAAATAGTTAATGGCATAGAAGCGCTGTAGGCGAGCTACAGCGGATAAGACAAAATCATGACATTGCCGTTAATCGAAAACTAAGCTCAGCCCAGTGTCAGGCAGTGATTGCGTCGGTGTTAATTGTGTCAGTATATAATCACCAATATCATTCCGATGTCTGAAAATGGAAACAATATGCAGTACGTAGATTTGGCTTACGCCGCATCTACTTTCAATGGCCTGTGGTGAAAGAGATAATATTTTTTTCAGTGATCAGATAAAACTCTAATATCAAAGGTGCCAAATACGTAATTCCATTATGCTCTTGAGGCCATCTGGATTTTGGAGTTCGAAAGTTTCAATAATATAAAAATACAAATCTTGACAAAAACATTTTTTTATGAATTTTATTTGTTTCATATAGTATGACAATGATGATTTCAGAACTTTGGTTTGATGATTGAGGTGTTTGACTACTGACTATTGATTCGAATCAGTAGTCGCTGATTTAAATCCGCACATAGTCATACAATTTTTAAGACATCATAACCACCATTCCCTGACAAGTAAATTTGCTTAGTTGGGGAAGACTGATATAAGCGACGACAGGAATAGGGTATTCAAATTAATACTGGTAGCATTAGCATATCATGACTCCAACCCATACTGCTTATAGAAATTTTTACTTCAACAAAAAAACAATCAATGTACGGAGGGATTTGATATAAGAGTTTCTTAGTAGTAGGCCTTTAATAAGAAGCCTTTTATTTTAAAACACTCACTTGAGATTCATCTCGTGTACAATTTCCTCGGCGACATGCATGAAAACGTCACCAATGATCCGCCTCTTGTCTTCTGGATTTGTTGCCCGGCAAAGGGAGCAAGTTGAACGCAGACGCACAGGCTGAGAGTCTGACGCCATGCCTGGGGTCTGCGGACCTGAGCAGGACTCACGCACTGTCGTCGATCCCTCGAGGAAACGGAGCGATGCGTCGACTACACGCAGCCGTAGACCTATGTCGCGGAGAGACTTCTCCACTTTAGCGCTTTCATCTTTCCGTAAAAAGCCTGCAATAGAAAACAGTTTATTATTTTGTATAATTTGGCAGAATATCTCAATTTACCGATGGAATTGGGAGTGCTCCTTTTTCTACTTTTTAGGTTTTTTTTCATAAAGCAAGTTAACCAATTCCTATCCCTTGAGAAGACGGGATCGTAGCTGGAACTCGTCTGTCGTTCGTTTTGCCACAATACAAAGATGCTGTAGTACCTACTTTACATACATCGACTGAGTCTCACCAGCCCAAACAAATATTTGCCAGCCCTTAAGTAGAGTAGCCAGTAGCCACTCTTGAAATATTTCTTGCACTTGTAAACACTACTTACTTGTATTATTCTCATTATTCTGTAAAGGAGTTCATGTAATATTTCTCAATCAATAGTTATTTGTTCATTCATATGTTATAATAGTTATTTGTCTATGGTAGGATGCAAATATCATAGTCGAATAAGCGCTATAAAAATGTTGAACCAATCTCTTACTTTCAATCTCTACTCTGAAAGGGCCTGTTCATCACAAAGTAACTACCCATTACTACATGACCCACAGCATTATGTCCCAGTTATTTAGTTACTACATAAACACTGAAAACAGTAGTATTATACAGTAACAGTATTATTATAAGTTAACTATCCCATGGGAAGACATCATCTACTAAAAAAAATATTTCATGGTGGGAAAGGTCTCATCAGGGATTTCCATTGCAGCTATGCTCTTACCTGATTTGAAGAAAAACAAGATATTAATCTGTTTTTATACTATTTCAGTAAAATCCATTACAGCTGCAATGTTGCCTACCACAAATTACCACCTACCCAAACATAAAACTGAAAACGGAAATTATTAGTAATCTTTTTGGTGTGTCATCAATTATTTCATTAATTGTAAATTTGCCAGGAGTGGATCAGGATGGGTTAAAAGAAAAGATAGATACCTAGTCTAAAAATGTATACAAAAATGGTGGAAATGCCAATGTAAAACTTTTAAATGACTTACCGTTATCGATGTGTATTGCAATAACCTGCTCTTCCTTCAGAGCACATTTCATGAGGGCTGCGCAGACAGTTGAATCAACGCCGCCGCTCACTAAAACCTGTCAAAAAAATGGCGATTCTCATGGTCAGTTTAAAGAAATTCTGTCTTATGGTATTGTTTGCAACTTGCAAATAAACACAATTTTAACTTGTAAATTCTGGCCAGCATTTCAAGATAAAAATATATTTTTAATTATTGCCTCTAAATCTTCTTATTATTATGAATTCGATACAATATTTAAGAGCAAGCTCCGGTGATTTTAGTAGGTGAGGAGAAATTAATGTTTAACAACGCGCAGTCTACGCTTAAAAATAGCCTTAGAACACAGAAAAGGATCAAATACTGACCTAAGAAGTGCATTCCATTCGCGACTTGTCCTGGAAAGAAAAAAATTGAACCTAATGTTCCATTTACGCAATAAAGGTTTTATCTTGGAAGAATAGTCATTACGACCAATATAAGAACGATTAGAAAGTTATAAGCTTAAATCATGTCCAAATAACATTTTGTGGTTACTCTCTAAACTATAATGATATATTTAGATGGAAAGTTGTAAATTCTCCAACTGTTTCCAAACTTCCTCATTGATAGACACTATCAATATACTATTTCTACTAAACCTGTTTTAAAGAACCCGATCTTGCTAAATAATAATAAGTAGACTGTTGTCTTGTTGTCTTGGATTACTGAGATTGTAACCGGGTGGACAACTTATAGTGAGAAGTGATCAAATATGGCTCTTACCAATACTTTGCTATCTTTGACAGTGTCTCTGATGTACTGGACGCAGGCTTCTCTTCTATTCCTCATTGTATATGTACAAGATAATCCGGCTATGTCAAACAGGAAGTTTGAGAGCATCTGCTTTCCTTTGGGGGTAAGGTCCACCTTAGGTATGAGAAATAATAACATGACTCACTAACATGTAGCGAAAAAACAAATTGCCACGTACTGACTACCGAAATTTTTAAATAAATCATTCTTCCAATTCATATTTGCATATCATAATTATTTGTCATATTTTAGTATAGTTTGCATATACTGTAAAGTGATTAAAAAACTACATATTGTCACAACTTATGGCTTGAAAATAGGTTACCCACTTGCTTATAAAGCCTTCATCATTAAAAATACAAAGAAAAATAAACAAGTGTTAGTTTAAATAGATTCACCAAATGGCTGCCAAAGCATCAAAAAGCACCCGGCCTTTCCATTTCGGTAATATAAGTTAAAAAATATATATTTTTCATACGCAACCAACCTCTGGATGAAACTGCACGCCATAAAGCCGTAACTGCTCGTTGTAGATGGCAGCGATGACGTTGTTGATGGAGTGTGCCGCCACCCTGAACCTGTCGCCAACTCGTGCCACGCTATCTCCATGCGTTAATAATACGGGCTGTACTTTTTCTAAGCGACTGTTGGCAACAAAAACAAACAAATCTTTGCGCACAATACTTAAAACTTAGTCTAAGCAGTATTAAATAGACAAAGGGGATTTTGTGGTTTACAATAAAATTTAACACGATGTAGGGAGATTTCAGTAGGAAGATTAAATGTCATTAAATTATTTAATAGGTTACATATGTTAATGTATAACTTAAGAGAGCCGTCTTTGCTCAAAACCTTTATACAAAGGCTGTTTCCATTTTACAAATTTGTTGCATAAAATTATTTATAAAAAAAAATTTTTTTAATAAATATTTAAGTACCTTATAATTAACAGCATTTGAAAGATCATTTTTTGTACTTAAGTTGTGGTATCTTGCAAGCCACATATGAGTAAATAGCTACGTAGAAAAAAAAATAATTCGGAGGAAACCTGCATTGCTGCATTCTGAAAATACAGGAGTAATATTTTTGGAAATTTTGCTGACTGTAGTTGTGGAATTTGGCTATGATTAGTGGGCATCTTAAGTCTTCGGGAAAGGTCTAGGGATATGCTGTATAAATCATTTACATTTTCCCTATATTTCTCGTAGCTCAACTGAAACTATTACCATATCTGAAACACATACTAGAACTTTTTCTTTTTGTGATCACAGTTCATAATGGACCTATATGGCTAAGAAAGCGGTTTTAATGTGATTTTTTTTATCTATTATTATGAAATATTGTAAAATGTCTTAATTAGTGGGATTTGATTAGCTTACTTGAAAAGTGGACATGAAGTCTCCAGTTCAATATCATATTGTCCGTCTTCTCTTTGTTCTTTGCGTAGAAATGATCCACCAAATTCTTTATTCAACATTTGCATACCATAGCATATACCTGAAATAATAAATAGCAAATTAGTGTGACATGTTCAAATATATCAAAATTTAGGCTTACGAACAAACCAAAACTTTAATTCTATTAACTGATAAGGTTTACATATTAGATAAAAAAAATACAAATAGCTCTTAAATAGTACGGAAATATATTTTTAATTGTTGTGCTATCCCAGTGTATTTAACATTATTTCAACATAATAAATCTTTAAATTATTTTATTCACTTGTAGGCATATTAAAAAAATAATAAAATGAATAAATACAAAATAAAACATACAAAATTACATATAAAATTTAAAAAAAAAGACATATACAAATTAATTCCAATTCCTTTTTAGTAATGCCTAGCAGTAAGCAAGAATCACAGACCAAAAATCTGCGCTTGAACAGTTATTTTTTAAACATAAAGAAAGATTTGACGTGTCGCGTATGCATAATATTTAATTAAAAACTAGCGTTGAAAATGGTCGAGCACTGAGTACGTAAGCACATAAACAATTCAGTGATTATTTACAGTATAGTTAGTTAGATTGATGATTATTTTTTGTAAGTTTAATTTTCATTATTTTCAGTGTTTATTGTTGATAACTTTTGATAGTGTTCATAATCATACAAATATATGCCTATTATTAGTTTTTTTCGCTAAATTAAATTTTATCAAGATCTAAATAGTATGTAATGAATCATGATTTTATCTATTATGATACACTTTTATTTATACATGTTTATTCTTAAACTTGAATATGCAGTCCTTGTAAATCCGGATAAAGCGGTAATTTGGACAGCTGTGTTTTCAGTGGAATTTCCAAATGAAAAAAACGAAAAATCTAAGCTTAAGGCTACTATGGACTTTTCAACTAAATCACAAGACACTTAAAAAGAGTATTGTAGTAAATTTTATTATCAAAGTGTCATTGACACAATTGTGTTATAAAATATAGGTTGAGATAAATTACTTGATCTTGGTTAAATGTCAGCATTGTCACTTATCTTCGACAGGTTTTAATTTTTTTTAATAGTACCTTCTTATTGGTTATTTTGATAAATTTCCTACCGTCAAAAACGAGTGGAGCACATATATACCTGTGATTTGATTCACAGGTAATCATTACAATATTAAATAACAACGTTCAGTTTTCCAAACATTTAAAATTTGGGTAAGTTCACTAACCTAGGACGGGTAGTCCAATTTTGAATATATCAGAGTCATATCGTGGAGCGTCTTCGGCGCACACCGAATTTGGCCCACCGGATATGATTATGGCCTGGTAGCCGCTCTCGCGTAGGAGGTAGGCTGGTGTGTCCAGGGGCAGAATGTCAGACTCCACACATAATTCTCGTACTTTTCGATCTATAACCTGCAAGAAATATTCTCATTAAATAGATATAATAATATGACACTACAATTTTAATCATTATATTATCAATATGTATTATCATGTATCACTAATGTATTTTTCCAGTTTGGGCGATACTCAAAATAGGCGTTGATTTTGAAGACATTATAATGTCTCTTTTTTGTATAAAAGTCAACTTTGCAAGATTCCCTTTAAAAATGAGCTGATATATACATTTAATTTCCTTGCAAGACACTATACCGAACTCAAATTCGAGTAAATATTTAATAACCAGTAATTACTAATTTAATAAAATATTTAAGAAACGCGAAGTAATTTAGCTCGTTTGTAAAAAATCAACCTACCCTCTGTCAAACGAAACCAATGTCTCATTATATGAACGACGAACTGAAGTTAGCTACTAATTTGCTTCTTTTAGCAACTTCATGTGTCCAAAGCTGGTTTCTTTTTCACCTAGAAAATGCATATACGAACTTAAGATGCATATATTTTATTCTATTGATTTGGATATATGTGCAAAAGAGATATTTGAACCTCCATTAGAAGCTTTAAAGTATAAACGAGATAGATATAACCCTGAGTACGTTGCTCGCTCTGTGCTATCTGCGGCCAACGGATGTTTCGTTTGTGTACTTTGGATCATAGATATCGGCATGGCGCCTGTACAAAAATCGAGTGATAATTCTAAAAAAGCATATATTTGCGGTTTTTTATGTTAAAAAAGGCAATAATGCCCGGTTTGTAAAGCCACTGAATGAAATTCCTATTTCAATGGATAAATATTAGCCCAATTATTCCTATATAGGCATAAGCTTTTACATTCGCTTAACCTTAGATCCAACCAATGCTTAAAAGAGGAAAGAATGCCAAGGAAAGCATGCTTAAAATTCACATTATACTTATTTAATTAGACCGTAATGATAACTAAAACATATATTAAAAGAGAATCTTCCTCAAATGACATAGTAATCGTATGTAAGATAGTTCACAACAGACGGTATCAAACCTAAATAAGTAAAATATAATCACTACTTAAAATAAGTGAAAACAAAGTACAAAAATGATGTTAAAGGGCTCTTTAAATTCTGTAAGGTATTCACGGTATTTCCGTGAATATTAAGGTGTGTATGTTTAAAAATTATACTAAAAATGTGTAATATGTTGCTAGATATAATGTCTATACTAGTGAGTATCTGGTAGAGTCGGCACTCTTCCAGAACATGTAAACTGCATGTTTGAGATAACTAAAATAAAGGTAACGACAGCGACATTGAATTTGTATACAAAAATGACAATAAAACAAACAAAATATGTTTTTTTTTTAAATAATTGCTATGATCTAGGTAGTATACAATTATTTTGGACCATACTCAACTAGGCCAAATATGCCTGTGTGGTAATGAAACGATAAAAATGGTACGACTATGTGCGGATTTGAACCCGCGATCTTTCGGTCAATAGTCCAACGCCATGACCGCTAGACTACTGACTATCCAGGCCAGAATAGCGATAGCAGAGCCACACCCTCGTCTTACAAAATACTGTCTCAGCCAGCCAAGGGCAAATCTCCGCATCCTAACTGGATTGATAACAGGCCACTGCAGACTAAACAGACACCCTACTACCCTGGGTATCAATGATAGCCCCATCTGCAGAGGCTGCAACATAGAGGAAGAGACTGCGGAATACATAATACTGTATCTGTCCCTATCCAACCCTCACCTCAAAAAGAAGCGCAATCTGGGGGGCACCCAGGCTTGCTATGGCCGAAATATGCAGCAAGAATCCGGCATGCATACTGCGGCACGTATTGGAGACGGATTAGCTACAGGAGCTCTAGATTTGAAGCTGCACTACAGAATAGGCCTGAAGAAAGTGTAACAGTCAACTGGCTGCACTCCATTCATAATCATCATCGTCAGGTTATAGTTAGTATTAATATGCTACCTTTCCATATTGAGATCCTGCATCCAGAATAGCGACCTTGTCTCTGTTGTGACCGCTGCCGCCATTAGCGCTGCGGTATTGACCTTCTGGACTGGCGCTGTGCATATCCTTACCCCAACAGCACTATAACATAGAACATAAATGAACATACTACTAATGGGAATAGGGCACATTTATATCACGACAGATCCAACAAATATTGTAATACTCAACTGCTAAAAAATTAGAAACTACTCTTTGGCCCAAATTAAGAGTCGGTCATCCACCCGTGGGAAAAAAATTTGGCCATAAATGGTCACTTCCTCCTTTCGTCCGCGCGTTCCTTTGTTTGGGTGATTTTTGCACTTTTTTTTTTTAATAGTATTTTTTTTTATTTGAGTAATCAATACTTTACTTAAATAGAATATTTAAAAAAGGTCTATTGAAAATGAACTTCATAATAATATTGTATAAATGCCTAAAACCTTATTATAATACCTAATACTATTTATTTATTCATTTTTAAAAAATACCTAACGTTTATAAAATGTGAATAAAGATACAAAACACTTGTTATCGTGATATTAATTGTATGTTAATTGTATTTGTAAATTAATAAATAAATAGAAAAAATTAGCCTATTGTTAAATAATTCGATTGTATTAGTTAATAAAATATTACACAAAATTGTTTTTTTTTGTTGTCGAAATATTATATCATAGATATAAGCGGCATCATGATTATTTGACAGCCCTGTTGAAATTAGACGGATTTGACAGTGCGAGCTGAAAAGTGCCTCCTTGAAAAATCGAGCGCAGATCCACCTCTGAACACGTCCGCACAGCCCCTTAGCTGGGACGCGACTGAATGGCCGCTCCGGGAATACGCAGAGTTCTGATTTTGTATGGGGGCTTTGTATATAGACGATGTTTGAAAACTTTTGCAATTAATGTTAAATTATATATTTTTTACTCTCAATTTGATTGGTCTACTTTAGTAACTGAAACAAGATGCAGATGTTGCACAAGAAGTCTAAATGTTATGAATTTTTGAAATAGAAACATCACTAGCCTTTTACGAGTAATAAACTTATAAAGAAGAAATCTCCTGTATATTGGATAATTGGCTAGAGCTGTTCATAAGGAATTAATTACAGAAGCGACATGGGGAGGTCACCAAAAGCAGCTTTCAGCAAACTACATGACCGAGCAATCAATACCATTTTCGCAGATCTGGCAATCCGCTGGAACGGGTTGCAGACGTCCGACAGAAGTCATACAAAAAGAAATAGGCACTTTCTGGATTTACTTCACTAGAAAATAGATATGAAATCTTCGACACATAAACAATGTTCACGCATAGCTGATTTATTTTACGTAGGAGGCTAAGAAAGGTTACATTAATAGGTACCACTGATAAAATGAATTCATTGTGAATTAACTACATACCATTATGGTGCAATAATTAAAACATGTTATTTTAACCATCAAAACAAAGCAGATTCTAAAAGAAACAGTACAACTTCATAGTGGAGTATTTCTAAATTTAGTGATTGGTGCGTGTGTGTGGGCCAGTGAAGATACATCTGGTCTATTTTTAGAATCAAATGGCACAAAATAGATTTTGTAAACAGACAGAGATGATTAGTGTGTTATTTTTTCAAATTAGAGCACATTACAATAGGAAAAAATGTCAACAATGACATAGTAAGTAATGAGGGTTTCTCCGTGAATTGACTGTTTTAAAATAATATACAGAAGATCTGCTCAGACACAAGCACCTTCTTTTGACAACTAACTTATTATATACCTACAGGTTGTTACAGAATGTTTATGCATCATTAAAGTTGAAATAGCTGCTTATCATATACATACCAATATAATATATTATGTATGAGATTATGTGTTTTTATACTGGTTAAAAAAAGTATTTCTGTTATTGGTCCATCTGTTACCCAAAAAGTCAGACGTGCCCGACCCAGTGCAGGGTCCCATATCTCTATTGGAATAATTTTAAAAGGAATAGAATTTAAGAAAATAAAAAATGTTTATGAAATATTATTTAAAGAGAAAACAAAATGAGGAGTTTCCATGGAGTATTCTCGTGCTTGTTTTCGTTAGAGATGTAATAATTACCTTAAAGCCTGTTACATTCTTTTAATATGAAAGAGGCAAGGGTGTGTGTGGAGGGTGATGAGAGGGAGAACGAAAGAAAGAAAGCGATATTACATAAACACCCCGTCAATTAGACTTCAAAATATCATGTGGCGGGTAACTGGTGACAGAGAAAGAAGATGGTGCGCGCGCCATGAGATGGTGCATGAGAACATGGTCTCTACATGGTCACCAGCAAAGGTGTTGGTGATGCAGCTGTAAATCTTGTTAGAATCGGGGTAGTATGGCGACAGTTTGCTATATGTGAGTCGTGTATGAATTTATTGCATCAACTGTGTTGGTATTTTTGAAAAATTCGACATGCAAAATATACCTGTACTACTTTCAAATATGTGAATACATATCAGACAACATTATGAGAGCTAATACATAGCGAACCGATTACTTATCAGCGACATTCTAATCACAAAGCTGAGGAAGTCAAAAAGTTCAAGAGTTATCAAAAATATCACCCAACCGATGTCAAAGATTCAGTAGATAGAATTCCAATATCATACCTTTTTAGTGTTTTTTCCACATATGGTCACATTTTGGATTAGTTTTACATACTTATTGTAAGATTTGCTCATGATTTATTTCGAACCGTTATGAACAAACTAAAACAGATAGTATGCTTGCACATGACCATGGCAAAGAGATGAGTGGAACGCGCTGTGATTTTCAGATCACAATTGATAATATTATATGGGAGTAAACTAAAAAGATATCCATCTGGTGAGATTAACTTCTTTTATCGTATAGCATAGACGTCAAAATTTCAAGAACCCGCGTATAACCCGACCACAATGGACGAACGTTCACTCAATCTCACACGTAAACAAGCAGTCGCATTGCAACTCAAAATCTTGCTCTAAATTGAAATATAGTGAATGATATTTCCTTAGATGAACAGAAGAAAATTAAAACACATAATGAGTGAAAAATGCACAATTTTCGCGAATAAACGTCATTTCTGGGTCACATTGTGTAAAACCTAAATTGCCGCACGTCTATCATTCGCACCTAAATCACTGCTAGTAAGTAATAACTTAAGTTCATAGGATACATTAACGTTGAGGAAATGTGTATTCACTTACCAAATCAAATAAGATTACGATTTACGTACAACAATCATGAAAACACGAAAAAATGTGGCAAGCGGGATGGAGGCTAGCCGAGCACACTGAAATCTGAACTGAATCCGAATTTCTATTTGCATTACTTTACCGGCAGATTACACCTTGGTTGGATAATAAGTTTCTCGAGGTACGTATTATTTCTGACAGGTGTCTCTAAAGTCAATTCGGTTAGAATAATTTGAAAGAGTGTAGTAAATCATTTTTATTTTATTATTACGCAAAATAAAGTTTGTAAATTGATTTATCATCTGATATGGATTATACATTTAATAGGTTTATATATCTCGTTTTTTTTTTTTTTAGGTTTTAGCGTGTATGGCTGCCCTATCTACTATTTTCGATCGAATTCATGTCATTATTTTGTTCATTCAACGCTCTCCAACCATAGCCAACCAACAAACTTGCTTGTCATTTCGGATGTTTCGTTTTGTTTGTTAGCTATGTCTGACTAAAAATGTACCGAAGGGTGACTGGTTGTCAGTAAGCATCTCCAGAAAAGAGTACGATAAATAGATACAAAGTTACATTTGTTAGAGAGAGAAAGTTAACGTTAGTGTTAGTTATTCGTTACTACTTTGATTGAACGTATGATCGTTTTACTGTACTCTAAAAGTTAACCAAAATCTTATCTTTCAGACTATTATTTTAATATATTAATTAATATCATAATTTCTTTGGCTGATTGCTTTGCAATTTGGATTAGATGGTGACATATTTTTGTTTCGCGTAAATACTTTTTACAAGCTACCAAATTTTCTTTACTCAAGTTTTACGAGTTGTGTATATTTCATTCAATATGCCTGATCACTTAGGAGATGATATGAGAAAAGTGAAAGATGAGAAAAAAGAGGAACCAGAGAAAGAAATCAAATGTAAGTTTTGTCATCCTACATTTCCTAGGTTTAATATTTTTATGAAATGTGATATTTATTAAATACATGTTTATTTTGCAGCGCTGGACGAAAATGACATCGCTTTACTCAAATCATATGTAAGTCTTTTGTCCTCGAAATCCTTTGGTTAAAATTGAAAGTTTTTCTAAATATATAATTACATTTTTATGTTTTCTATGTTTGCAGGGCCAAGGTCAGTATACGAAGAGCATCAAATCTATCGAGGATGATATACAGACGATAATAAAAAGAGTAAATGAATTAACAGGGATAAAAGAATCTGATACGGGCTTGGCGCCTCCTGCTCTTTGGGATTTAGCTGCGGATAAACAGACATTACAAAATGAGCAACCATTGCAGGTGACACTAATAAAGTCCTCACTAGTTTATACATCCATACAGTACTAAACAGTCGATCATCGCAGAATGAACGATTATTTATTTGTTAGTTACATCCGGTTAGAGCCCTCATCCCCAGGATAAATTTCAGTCATTTCTGTGGCGGTGGTGTATTTGTCTAAGCTATACTCCTAAATTTTTAACTGATTTTATTTCATCGTGGTATTTTTTTTTAAATTAAAAGAACGTAACATAACCTATGTTAGTTAATACAAATAGTGGATAGCAGTGCCGATCTAGCGTGGGTGGGCAGTTTAATGGAAATAGGGAGAGGGACTTAATAAATATCTAAATGTTTAAATTAAGTATATTTCTATATTATTATTATATTACTTTAAAATAAGTTTAGTATTTTCAATATTTAAAAAAAAGCACTTGCAAATACAAAAGCTTACTAAAACCTTGCCTGGTTTATACTGAAAATAATTTAAAATTTTTGGTAGAAGTTCGTTGAGAGACTAGTTTTTAAAACATAGTTGCAAAAATCGTCTTTAATACACGTAATCTGTATTTTATATGATCTCTCTGTTTTGCAGGTGGCAAGATGCACCAAAATTATCAACGCTGATTCAGATGATCCCAAATACATCATAAACGTTAAGCAGTTTGCCAAATTTGTTGTGGATTTAGCTGATTCTGTTGCACCCACTGACATTGAGGAGGGGATGCGAGTTGGGTATGCCTCATTTAAGATATATTTTTTAAATTGTAAAAACTATCAGCTGGTAAAACTTATACTTAAGCTAAATTGTCTTCCCAACTTTATTTTTTCATCAAATGATCTTCTGCCTTGACTTCTGAAACATGAACTACTTAATAGAGAGAAAAAATCTGCCGTAAACTGGGTGGTAACTTTTCGGACAAAAATGGTTTTCCTTTATTTTTTTAAATGCAATTAATGATTGAAATATTTCTGTTTTTTATATATTCATTATGTCAAAATATAATCAAACAGCATACAATCTTTTAGAGTAGGTACTTAAGACATTACATTCCAATTAATAAAATTGTAAACTAAAAAAATCTTACAATTTTCATACTATTCACTGATTCTAAAATTTTAAGCTACATTACAAAAAAATAGTAATAAGACATCTACAAAGTAACATCCGGCCAAAAGTCTAGGAATTTCAATAATGTATTTACTGTTGAGTCATATAAAAAAAATATTGATAGAACACTATCAATATTTTTTTTTTGTCTATGCTTCGAACCAGTCATTTGATTCTTTCTATGACCACCTGAGGCTCGTGATAGCTATCAGTTTAACTTCAGTGTACTTCATAAGTACTGGTATATTTAAAAAATATATATATATTTTCTAGCGTTGACCGAAACAAGTATCAAATCCACATCCCTCTTCCACCCAAGATCGATCCGACCGTGACGATGATGCAGGTCGAGGAGAAACCGGACGTCACTTACAGCGACGTCGGCGGCTGCCGCGAACAGATCGATAAACTGAGAGAAGTTGTTGAAACACCCTTATTACACGTATGTAAAATTATTTCCTTCACTGAGACTGAGTTCAGAGCTGAAATTATTTTGGTTATGAGATTCAAATATTATAGAATTTGTAATTAATGTCGATAAGATTAAGAGAAGCATTTTCGGTATTAAGAATATTGATATCAATGTGGCTTAGAAATGAGATTTGATTTATGAATATTAGTCTGTTTTTTATTCATTCAAATATATTAGTAGTTTTAATAATTTGAAAAAAATAAAATCACCCTTAGTGTTTCTGTAGAATTGCAAAAAATAAAAAAAAAATCTTCAGAAATATGTTTTCATGAAAGGAATACATTCATTTTTATAAGGAATACATTTTCATAAAAAATCATAGCTTGTGGTTAAGATGATACCTCTCTTAAAATATTTTACTCCAGCTGATGACGATGATCTAAAGTGGGTAGAGCCACTTGCACTAACGTTAACCCAGTTACTAACATTAACTATAGATAACATAGATGTAAAGATTAAAATTATTTACGGTTTAAGGTATTTAATCTCGGCTTAAGACGTTGGTGCAAGATACCCTAAAATGCTTTAAAATCTGTTTGTTCATAATTGAATTCATATGATATGATATACCACAGGGAATAGAGTTCCCTCTGAACACTGAACCGGCAGCAAATCTTAAAACAATTCAAAAATCACTTTTCCTGCCCGTTTTACCGGTCTTCTTGGTATGATAGAGGCATTTGTTATTTACAATCATTGACAATGATTTAATTTTCAGCCAGAAAAATTTGTGAAACTGGGGATCGAACCACCGAAGGGAGTTTTGTTATTTGGGCCTCCGGGCACGGGTAAGACTCTCTGCGCAAGAGCCGTCGCAAACAGAACTGACGCATGCTTCATTCGTGTCATAGGTATGTTTTCCATTTACACAAGTGCATATATTATTATTATTATAAGTTTCTTTTAGAGTCCAGAGTAAGAAAATTCTAAAAATGTAATGAATATACCATTAAATTTGGGATAGAAATACTAACAACATGCTGATTGTTAGAATTTTTCTCTTTATAGTTGTGTCTCTTTCTTATGGATTTATCGGTTTTTCTGTGCTTTTTTTATTCTTTATAAAGTATCGCCATTGAAAGAAACCTACCACAGTTTTGGACAACACTAGCTTGGTTTTAATTTAGCTTATATACTTTTTGTTATTCCATTTCAGCGCAATATTTAAAGTAGCACCTGTGATCTTTGAACACCTTTGAACACTTTGTAGGTTCGGAACTGGTCCAGAAGTACGTGGGAGAGGGCGCACGAATGGTCCGGGAATTGTTTGAAATGGCTCGCAGCAAGAAGGCCTGCCTGATATTCTTCGATGAGATTGACGCCATTGGCGGTGCGCGTTTCGATGATGGCGCCGGAGGAGACAACGAAGTGCAGCGCACCATGTTGGAGCTCATCAATCAACTCGATGGGTTTGATCCGCGTGGCAACATTAAGGTTCGTCGACATTTTTGAATGGTGCCATTCTCTTTTTTGAAAGATTGTGAAAGAACAATGTGGGAATTCTCCATCACGAAAATGCGCCGGCTCATAGCAGATTTCCGTTAAGAAGTTTTTGTTTGATAAACGGATCCTGGGTTAAGGGACTGGTCCTCAATCACCCCTGCATTCACACCATTTGGCGCCCTACAACTTTTATCTATTCCCAAAAATAAAATATTTGATAAATGGAACCCATTTTCAGTCCGTGGTGTTAACAAAAAAACGGCAGACCTACAGGCAGGCTGAAAGGGAACATTGTTAAATTTTTGTGACCTGATGATGCTCAAGCCATTTTTACATAAACATACTCTGAATACCCCGAGGGATTTTTAAAAATAGAGTAAATGAAAAAAAAAAACACTTGTATAATACTTTCCACACTATGTGTATGTAATATCATATGAAATTAAATATTTGTAAACACTTTGACAGAACCGTGTACATGAATCAGGGGCATCAGTCAGGTTGTATAAAGTACACTTTACACACCACTCTCGTTTTTGAATTCTCGTTTTGAATCTCGGATAGATTATTAGTTTTTCTTATCCATGTTATCGAAATTCAACTCGTAGACTAAATATCTGAAAAATAATTTAGGCAACTTGTAATCATCATTTTAATAAGGTTGAATAAATTTGTAAGAGTAATGAGGTAGAGTGGCAAACTGTGATACATTGAACTGAAAAATGACTTTCACTTATTTTATTTTGTGTTGTTTAACTTAAATTAAATGGATTTCTATCAGCAAGACTATATTGTGCTATTTTCGTGTTTGTTTATTCAGGTACTAATGGCTACGAACCGTCCGGACACCCTGGATCCTGCCCTAATGAGACCCGGCCGTTTGGACCGAAAAGTTGAATTCGGTCTCCCGGACCTCGAGGGCAGGGCTCATATCTTTCGGATTCATGCCCGTTCAATGAGCGTCGAACGAGACATCCGTTTTGATCTCTTGGCTAGATTGTGTCCCAATTCGACTGGTGCTGAAATCAGGTAATTTTGTCTTTGAACAAAATTTAATTCCAATATTTTTCCCAAACAAATTGCTGGACGTTTCTAGGGAACGAATCTGTTTACATATTATTTAATGAGTTCCGCTAAGTTTTAAGAGTACATAGCCGATAATTATGTATTCACAAAAAGCGCTGTGTCTGGATCGCTCTTCATAATTCCCCCTTCTTACAATTACCAATCACCCCATAACCATAGGCAAATTTGACAACTGTAAAGCACCAGAGCAATATCTTAGAAAATATTTTGGAAGAAAGGTTCAGTAGGCCCATAATTCTATTTCAAAATGAAATATTGACAAAATATTACTGCTTTTATTCAGAATGCCGATGCAGATTTCCTTGGAATTAATTTATTTTCTATATAGCTATTTGCTCACATGGGGCTTGCAAAGATGCCATAGTTTATGTAAAAAAAAATGCTTTTCAAACTCTTGTTAATCATTACTCGAATATTTATAAAAAGAGTTCATTTTCTGGCAAACGTTAATTTTCATGAGCTCTTTATAATAAGTAGTAATTTTTTGCCAAATTTAAATAACAACTCATTATATATATTACAGCACCATATTTTTATCTATTACAAAGAATAGGTGGCTTTTATTTGCTGAGTACAGAGAGTTTCGTTTGCGTTTTATTTGTTTTTTATTTTGACAGATTGCCTACCATATTTTCTTCAAATTAATTTTCTTAAAAAAAGAAGAGTTCTGAGGAATAATACCCAACCGGCTTGACGGTTATGTTAAGCATCAACGAACGAAAATATATTTTCAGCTATAAATATATTATGTTAGAATGTAAATTTTAGTTTCAATTACATCAGGGTAAAATTGATGAAATCAATAGTCGTTCTACAACGCACATAGATTGGTCATCAATAAAACAAAACACGACCATAATAAATCCAATGAAAGTAGGTCATTTGGTATGGTATCGGTGATGGTAGATTTTCAGTGGTCATTCCTTTACCCTTGAGGAGTTTGTGATTCCTTAAAGATTGAATTTTGACTGGTACATAAGAGAATAAGAGAGTTTAATCTAATTATAATCTTTGAATTATAGGTCCGTTTGCACTGAAGCGGGAATGTTT
This sequence comes from Neomicropteryx cornuta, assembly GCA_020383195.1. Classification (NCBI taxonomy): domain Eukaryota; kingdom Metazoa; phylum Arthropoda; class Insecta; order Lepidoptera; family Micropterigidae; genus Neomicropteryx; species Neomicropteryx cornuta. Next base: position 3,902,410 of record JAHKQU010000030.1, read on the forward strand.
GCCATTAGAGCGAGAAGGAAAGTCGCCACTGAGAAGGACTTCCTAGAAGCTGTCAACAAAGTAATCAAGTCTTACGCGAAGTTCTCCGCCACACCTAGATACATGACCTATAATTAAAAACATGTTATATATGTATGATCGATTTATCTAATGTAAAATTTAGAATTTCATGTTTTGTTCTGTACTTCATTCATAAATTAAAGGCTTCTTATTTAAAGAGATATTACGTTTCATTCATCGCAGTTTGTCCAACACATGCCATACGAGAGTAATTTGTACTAATGTATTAGCAAGAACTAAGTTCGTATGTACGGAAAACTCCTTATATTAATTTTATTTATCTTATGGCGAATTAAACATAAAGATGAAAATAGTAAGCAAACAAATGGTATTATCACACCACATTAAAATTTATTTATCTTCCCAAAATTGCGGAAGTTTTCTGTAATCAGTTACACTTGCTGAAATTGTAATTACAAACCAATCACAAAAACAGTTTGAATATTTTATTCTTATCAAAGTCACTTTGAAGTCCAAAGGTAAATTTATTATAAGAACCTTGTAAAATAATTATTTATTATTAAGAATTGTCCCTACACTAAGAAACCTACACCAACAAATCTATGTCCCCCTAAAAGCATACTAACTTACTAAAAGAACTCAAATATGATGACAAAAATAGGTGTGATCACTATTAGGCAAAAGGATCTGAAAAAAAAACCAAATGAAAACCACGAATGCTAGATAAACTTGTATTTATCTTAAACAAGCTGACCCGACGAACTTCATACCACCTTAGGATCAATAAATGTTGTGTTAACTTATTAACTGAATTAAATTCAGTTTTTTTTTTAAGAATACTCAAAACGAATTGAGTTCAATAAATGTACAAAAATCAAAATGATATGTATTTTAATTATCGATATGCGCATTATGACAAATGTGATAACCTCACAAAGTGAACATCATTTCTGATGTTTTTTAATAGTTATTCAGCTATTCGGGGCGGAGACAAATCCAACATATCAAAGATCATACAAATCGTTTCAGCCGTTCTCGAGTTATAAATGGTGTAACTAACCCGACTTTCTTTTATATATATAGATTGATAATCTTGATGCTTTATGAGAGGGGATATGAGTTACGTCCAAAGACCAACTTTGTTAAAAATAGTTTGCATTACAGCAGATACCTTATGAATAGCAATGTGTGCAAAAATGGGCTATTATGACATATTTAATATAGTTTCTGAACCCTATTTACAACTCTAAAAAAAAAAACGTGCCAACAAACTAGTTTTAATCTTAGTGTTGAAATTTGACGTAGCCAACGCTGACATTTTTTTCTGCTGCCAATTTGTGTAGCTAAGCTTGATGAGACAAATATTTTCATACAAAAACGGTGCTTCGCAAAATGATAAATCGACTTCCTGTTATAGGATAATCTTAAAAAATTGAATAAATAAATTTAAAAAACTTTGTTGAATTTGTATCTTTATGAAATCTAATATATAAACTGTTGTTTATTTGTTTGATTCTTGTATTCAGTCAATAAGATATTTACTTTACGTCTAAGTTTTGCTAAAATGTATGGAAAAATACAGTTTGAGGCTCTCAACTTTTAGAAAAAGTAGAAATTTACTTAACTTTTTATTCAATATTCACCCAGATAATTTTTCTTCTATAATTTTCACAACACTGCAACTTTTGCATGAAGAAATGATCAGTTGTTTTTTTGTTGTTAATCAGGTTTAAGTCGTTGCTTCAAAATTATCCATTATCATTCATTATCCACTAAATTTTCTTTTGTAAAAACCAGTTGTGTAAAAACCAATTAATTTTGAGTACTTCTGAAAAATATTTAAATGCCATCATCTCAAAACGACATTCAGTGCACTTATCGGGTTTGTCCAGGATCTATTGGCACGCTAGCTAGTGATAATGTAAAATATGTAAAATATGTAATAAAGATTAACCAACGAAAAGTGCTTGCTTTATTAGAAATATACTAATAAATACAAAATACTAATAATTTATATTTCAGTGGAATTGGTTAAAGAATTGTATTCCAATTTCCTAAAGTGGTTTGCTTTCATCTCTTTCGCTTCAGAATGATGTCGATCAAATCTATATAAGATGTACACCAGACTTCGACTATCTTGGCAGCTGAGCACTAATGTTGATTCAAATGTTTGTACACAACTATGGCAGTAACAAAATATATATGCATGAAACAATAACATTATCCTCGCGTACTCGAAAAGGCTCGCATGATTATGCACCTGCTCGCATTTCATTTGTGTGTAAAATATGTGAATTATGCTTTTGTGTGTAAGATATGTGAATTATGCTTTTGTAATTGTAACTGCTATGATAGTTTATGCTTGGTGTAGATGGTTCTGCATTGCACAATTAACGTTTGATGAGTTACCCCATGTTACAAATCATTCATTTTAATTATGAATATGTTACAATCATTATAAAGTTACATTTTATTTCAGAAATTAAATACAAAATCGTATACAAATGCCATCACTTTATTTTAATAAAAATAATGATACGTTGCTTTTAAAAAGGAAATGTGTACATTTTCTGAATTTCTGATAACCCACAAAATTCTTTCTTCTTATTTATAGTCACATAAGCCTGCATATGATTAATTTCCTGTAGGGTTTCCATAATTATTGAACTGGACAGGTCCCTGATAAGAACCAGCTTGAGCAGCAGCTTGTCTTTCCCACATTGCCCTCAACAACGCCGGAGCCGTCTGTGAACCCGATGGACCGGCATACTGCTGGTAATTGTATATACCGGCATACTGCGAATACCAGTGACTCGTTTGATCTTCATACCTGTACGGATATTGTACATTTTGGGTGTTCACTTCTTGTTGTGTTTGAGGAAAGGACATTGGAACGTTTTCACATTCTTTACTCCAAGAGCATTTCACTACAAAACCTTCAATCTCTGTTTTGTGTGTTGCTTCGATTGCACGGGTGGCCATGTCTTTTGTAGAGAATTTTATGAAGCTGTAACCTTTGTCCTGAAAAATTCTTTTATACTCAATTGTACCGAACGGGGAAAAGGTTGACATTATAATGTCTTCTGTTAGGGTGTTAATGGGGAAACCTCCAAAATATACTGTGGAGTTTTGCGGCGAGGCCTGATTGTAAATGTCATCATACGTGGGTCGTGTGCCTCGTTTGTTTGGAGTTCTTGTTTCACCTTCTTGCGTGTCGGTGAAGTATTGCTTGTTTGACCAATTAGTTTTGATAGGCCGCGAACCTAACCATTGACCGTTCATGCATTTAATTGCCGAGTCAGCATCGCAGTTTCTTACGAATGTAACAAATGCATATCCTTTAGAAACAAACGTGGCCGGATTTTTCACGACGCGGCAATTTGATATTTCTCCATATGGTTTGAAAGCATTTTTGAGCATGTGCACATCCACTTCAGGCGATAAATCACCAACAAAAACATGATGGTGTTTATTAGTATTTATTTTGTGCTTATCACTAGGTTTGAAGGCCCAATTTACCTTTAATTCCTTATCATAAACTACTCGTTTGTGCATTGTTATACGTGCCTTGCAAGCATCTTCATAGCTTCTGAATTCTAAGAAACCATAGTGATCAGAGCCAGTATCTCGTATTATTTTACATGATAAAACTTCACCAATTTGGCTAAAAAGGGCATAAAGAAATTCATCAGTTATGGAATAGTGAAGATTACCCACATATAATGTATGAGTTTTATTTTCTTGACTCATTTCTGAGAATTTTTTGACAACCAAGTCACACAAATTCTGAATGTATTAGGTACTGTTCTTACCCTTGTACCCTTCTTGATATTAAAAATAACCACTACCATGTAAAAAGTTGTTTTTTTTAATGTACTTTCTTTGCTTTTATAAAAATATTATTAAAAAGATTGCCTTCATTATTGGTTTATGGGGATTCCACAATAAAATGTATCACATTAACCTTTACCTGTCAAATTTCATTTATTGAAAACTACCTTCATATTTTGTATATTTTTTAAATTGCCAGAACATAAGAAGTTGATATAAATATAATCATATAAAGAGCCATTTTTCAATTTCCGTTACACTGGATTTATGTATTTAAAGAATAAAAAATGTCTAAGCTTATTGACAATACATTTAAAAGAATATATATATTTAATATTATGTTTTGTCTATGAATTGATTTTGACTGAGACTGATCTATCTGTGTTGATTGTCATTGATATTTTGTCAGTTTATTGAAGAAGGGTACTTTATTACAAGAAAATAAAAGCTTAATAATGACCAAAATGAATTCAGAAATTGTAAGTTTTTGTACGATTTTTAAATGCTTAGGATTCAGTGTAAAATCGCTGGGAACATGTGAAAAGGAAAGTGCTACTCGAAATAATGCGAGCAAAGGAATTACTATTGGTTTTTCATGCCATGTTAGTATCTAATTTAATTACTCTTGAAACCTTTAATTCCCAGGTATAACAAATGACAATCCCAACATTTCTCCCAGAGAACTTTTATGACACGAGTATCCTGTTTAAAAAAAAAATACATTAAAAAAACTCAAGGAAAGATACCTTAATATTTGAGATATCTTTAGAGTAAAAAACTTATCCATTAAATTATACGTGAACCAAGAAATGTCTCACACAATAGATATTTATTTTCTAATATTCTGATTATATTGTTAATTTTGTGTAATAAATGATTATAAGAATAAATAACATATTTTTTTTATGTGAAACTAAAATGAGCCTGTCAATTTTTTATTAAATAAATAAAATTATATAAATAGGTAAAAAGAAACAATTGATAAATGGCACGTATCACACAAAAATAAGTATATTATGTTCATATTTTCAGAATGTGTTTCCGGGAAAAACCTTAGCTATTGACAAAGCAGACGATTGGATTCCAAAAATGGACATTCATGACAGCAATTATAAGTGTCATACAGCCCTATTCTGTTGCACTTCAAGTCTTACTACCTAGTTAAGTTAATTGTCCCATGGGAAGTATAATCTCCAAAGACCAGCTTTTCAAGTCAAAAAAAACACACTGTCAGGTCAACGTCAGGATAGGCTAGGCTTACCGGCCACATCCATCTACCCAGTGCCGGATTTATTCTTTTCATAAGTATAGGCCACTTCATTTGCAGCTGCCCCTTTCTCCTTGCCAAAAGGTAGGTTATGTAGGTATTGAAAAGTGAAAGCGCCGTGGCCTATACGGCTTATTGACAAATCTAGGACTTCATATACTGCCTTTAATATGTATGGCTGACCAGAAACATTTTCCGTTTATAACGTATTTTAAATTTCGCTTTAGTAACATCATAACCGTTTTTTAGGAGATCAGATATCCTCCAGTTGTCCTCGTCTATTCTACAAATCCAATGTAAATTTTACATCTCCTAATTGATTCTAAGGACTACAAATACTAAATCTATTCCTATAGTACTTCTTCTTTACTCTTTCATAATGGGCCTAACCTATGTCAGTAATTTCTGTGGTTTAACCCTTTTTTTTTATTAAATAAATTAAGGTATCGGGAACATAATGTTCAGTTTCACACTAATTATCAAACTAAAAACAAAATCCAAATATATAAAATCGAGTACCTGGGTACCAGTCATATTGGTCTGTTACCTTTCTAACTAGGTAAGAGTTACCTGTTCTAAGAAAGGTTATTTATGAAGTGTTATAGTGTGAGTACAAAGCCCTGCGCAAAACCCTGTGAAAATATTGATTATTTTTACACAAAATCTTTAGGGTTAAGCAAAACTATCACTAAATACTCTAGATGGCGCTGTTTACCTAAAGTAGAAAAATTTAAATGTGGCTTGAATTTATAAAATATATCACTAATATTAAAATAATGTGCAGTATCAATTATACGGAGAAATACTTTTTGATCTTATTTCTCTCTGTGTATTTCATGCTGCACGTTATTTTAATATCATTAACATATTTTGTTACAGGTTAGATTTAAGGATTCGGCCATTATATTTTATTTTTGCTGTTATTTATTTATTTATAGAGTGTACAATATTACTTAGCTTTATACATTAAAACTGTGTTTAATATACGTAATATTAAATATATTAATTAAAACGACAAGCTTGTACTGCCTACCTTCCTAACTAGACGATTTTTTACCAAGTGACGCAGTTTTGTTTTGTTTGCTTAATGTGCCACACTTCTGTCATTGGATCGAATATTTGGAATAAATTGGAAATAATTATGATGTAATATAAATACAAGCAAATCGATAAACAATAATTACATATCGTGATACTCTAGTGGTTAAGGCGTTGGACTATTGATCCAAAGGTGCGGGTTCGTATCCACACCTGGTCATACCATTTTTAATGCTTCATTACCATCATCTCCCCTGACTCTAGGATAGGCACATTTGGCTTAGGGCCCAAAAATAATATGACCTAGATCATAACAATTATTTAAAATATATATATACGTCATAAACTGTTGTGTATGTCAACATACATTTTATATTTAAACTACACTAAAATAAAAGCAATAATTATAAAAAATAGTAATATATAAAGAGAAAAAATGAGGGTCCGATACTACCCGGTAAGCTGGTACTGACGAGGGGCCAGTTTAATTCCTTGTCTACCTAGGTCTACTGTTAATAGTCCTTTTTGCTTATCGTAACACCCACAATTGTCCAAGAAAAATCTTCCAATCTACCCTCTCTTCAGCTAGCCACTGACACATTGCCTACACACACATATGCAAGGCTTAATGTTATAATCAAATGTCACCTAGTACTCTCTGGAGACAAATTCAAATAGATGATAAATTAAAATGACTACAGTATAAATAGAATAAAGAATAATGTATAAATTATTATACACAATTGTACCTATATTTTACCTATTGTCTATATTTTAAAACAACATATCCAACGTTAAGTAAGATTTGTATCACTAAGTTTGGTACTATGTTTAACATCATAATATACTCGAAAGTAAAAACAACTAATACTAATTGGACCGCGTTATATAGAAAACATCCAACCCACAAATGAGCCAAAATGAGATTTTTGGTTGAATGGATTCCAAAAAATCCGATTTACAATTTCTCTAAAGACATTTAAGCTGTACCGTTAATAGTTTCTTTTATATAAAACAATTTTCTAACCCACAATCAGAAAATGGATTATTATTTTACACTAAAATACATCCAAGTGGGTTGAATTGTGGAGTATAGAAAATAATGGTCAATAATAATATGTCAAAATAAATCCATGTGGTTTGAATTTATTAAAAAAAAATAAAATTGGCGTTGTTTCGTTTGGATTTAAAACATCCATGTGGGTTGGTTTGTTTTCAATGGATATAATATTTGATAATTAGCAAACGATTTAAATTATAAAAAACAACCAAGTGGGTTGAATGTCTCTTATTAAAATATTTCATTTTAGATATCAGTTCATTATGCGGTTTGGATGTTTCTTCAGAAAATTGTTTAAATATGGCTTTAATTGCAAGTGCAAGTTAAAATGCACTGATATAGTTACAGAAGATGAACGGAAATATGAATTTGATACATTTTGGAGCTTGGGCTCCTACAACAGCCAAACTTTGTTCATTGCAAATATGGTCAAAGAGCTTCCAAAAAACCGTACATATGGAAAAAACCCTGATCGTTGCAAGTTCACTAGAGTTTATAAACTAGCAAATAAAGTAGTATGTCGTAAGATATTTTGCAACACACTTAATATATGTCCATATAGGATTAATACAGCCCTTAAGAAGAATGCAAATAGAGCTCCACAACGATCTTTTAAAACATAAAGATCGTTGCATCAAACTCTTGCCAAAAAAGCTAGAGACGTCCTTAAGGCAGATATGCAAAAAGCGACTGAAATTGCAGACTTTGAATGTTTAACTTTTGATATGGAAAAAACACTTCCATTGCCCAGAATACCAACGAATATATTTTTTTACAAAAGGCAACTTTGGCTATATAACGTCGGTATACAAAGTGCCAAATTAGGTAAAAGCTTTTGTTATGTATGGTTAGAAGGTGTCGCAGGAAATGGTGCCCAAGAAGTAGGTCAGAACCTACTTCAGTGTACGTGTTTCAGAAGGGCAGACCCTTCTGAAACACGTAGAGGGCAATGTTTCATTAGATACTCTCCATTTAATACTGTGGTAGATTCCTGCGGAGGGCTGAACCGAAATATAAAAATTTGCCTTATTATGAAAGAACTTTTACATTGACATCCTTCACTGCAGACTATAACTTTAAAATGTCTATGCTCAGGGCATAGTTTCTTACCAAATGACAAAGATTTTCGTGACATGAATGTCATTTAAAGGGTATACACTACCGATGATTACATTGACATAATGAAGAAGTGCAGAACAAAAAATCCTATCATAGTACAAGAAATGAAATATACAGATTTTTTTTGGAACAGAACTTCTCGAACGACATTTCATCAACAGAAAGAAGGATGTCAACAAAGAAAAAATAAACTGGCTGCAATTTAGAGAAATAAAGATGGAAGCAGAGCATCCTTATTTCTTATTTGTAAAAAGTGACTTTGAGGACTTGCCTAAAACTATTAATCTTAAACGTAAGGAAACGTTTGAACAACCACACCGTTCAGGAAGAGTTCCAGAAAGAATTCCGCTAAAAATGATTGCGCAAAGAGAAAGGTGTAGGGTATCTGACTCTAATGAGTTTTGTTCATTACTGACAGGTTTATATCCTAATGGTAAACCAATTGCAGATGCTAAGTTGGAGGATACCAATAGTATTTTACACCTTATACCATCAGATGCCATAATTTTTTATAAAAACTTAAGAGGTAGTGCTAACATTGTAGAGGACGTTGATGGATTTAATATTAATCGTGAAGACCTGGATTTCGAGCTACAATTTGATGAAAATGAATAATATTTCTAATTTATATTTTTTAAAATCATAATACATATTTTTAATCATAATTATTAAAAAATAATACAAATTTTCTTGGTCGTGTTATGAATTTCTAAATTTATTTTTTTAAAAACTTTGAATGCATTTTTCTCAGCTTGGTCAAAAGTGGGTTGGATGTTTTCTATATAACACGGTCCAATTTGCAGTAACAAACAGATCCGTTATAATTTTTCTACCATTTTTCTCCAATCGTTGACGTTGAACGAAAGAAGTTTAACTATTTTATGCTTGTGGGGAGGATACTATAGGTTTTGGTGACTATGTATGCAGTTAATTTTGGTCCAAATATTGTTTCATTTTTGGCACTTCCAGTATATTACCCCATTGAGATCTTGTTTTGTGTATATGTTCCACTTGTATATATAACAGTGTAACCTTAATATATAGCTGTCGTATATCTAATACGCCGAACTCTAGATAAAGTTCGTAGATGTTATTTTTGTATTATTCTTAAAATAGCTTTTTTAAATGTTGGTTTTCTCCTTCCAATAGTTCCACAAGAAATGATTGACTCACAGACTGCATATAAGTAGCCTTTAAAATAAGGTCAGGGGAGTAAGTCTGACATATATCGCCCATACATAATGATCGCTCACTCAAAAAAAGTATGTTAGGTTGTGTGATAAGCGATTAGAGCTACAATTTAAATTTGTGTACTTTTAGTTAAACAACGCCATCTAGCGGTGGTTAAGTAATTAGTGATTGTTTCATATAACCTTACCCGCTTGGAAATTTTACAGAAATCTGGCCTCCGTATTGAGATGGGATTGGATAGCGTTATTTGCAGCTGCCCTTCTGTAGAGGAAGCCGACTCAAGCGGAGTCTGGCAAGTTTCAGGGACCAGCGGGGGGATATCTGTGTCTAAGGTGAGAAATTTTTATGTATGAAATGATTTTATGTAGCAATAATTTTACTACATGGTGTCCCCAGTCCAGTCCCTGCTCTTGAATTGAAGTAGAGACTTAACAAAGTAAATTACATATCTCGAATGACTTGGCACACCGTGCTAGTAGCTGTACCGGGTTATGCGCCAGGTGTGGGCAATTCAATGTTCTGTTCCACAATTATTTTATTCAAAAAATATAGTTATTGTGACCAATATAAAATGGTTAATGTTATGTTGGATTAAGGTGGGTGATGAGAGAGTCTATAGGAAAGCTTTGAAAGCATGCGTAAAGAATGGGAACAAGTCTTGGGTAAAGAATGGGGACACTTTTGGCAGTCTACTATAGCTGAATACGATGGCGTTATATCAGCCATACGTCATATCTCTTGTGGGGGTTTGGAGGAAGGGGTTTTCGAGACTCGGTACTTCGATGAAAATGTATGGTGACGTATGTAATGGTTTTGTGACACACTTCATTTCCTTTATTCAAAATTGTGGAAAGAGGAAATCCCGTTTCTACGAGAAAAATGGCTTTATGATAATGGTTAAGAATTTCCATATACAAGATTTATTTGATCGAATAATTGCAGGGGAATCTATAAATTGCGGCATATCCACTTTATGCTTTATGTCACTAATACAATCACTTTTTATTTTGGTTATACATCAATTGGTGTATTTTTATTGACAGGACAGCGGCAGCACAGTTCTCCAGCATTTGTCCAGGAATACAACCGACTATGTCAAGAAACGTTTTGACAATATTTTGGAAGTGGTAAATTTGCAGGCAAACATTAAGGAGAATTGCACAAGCACTCCCATGAAGCAAAGAAGGTATTCAATGGGAAAAGAAGTATCCGATGACATTTATGCAAGATGCCAAAATAACGAATTTAATATAAGTAATGTGTCTGCAAGCCTGTCAAGCTTGAATGTCACACCGCCGAAAGCCTACAATATTTCCAGAGTGGAAACACCCTCTCGATATCGTTCCTTAGACACGCTCGCGAATCTCAAACCATTCGATGACATCATACCGAAGACTGGAACCTTCTCCACAAGAGAACATTATAAATCAGATATAAACATAGCAAAGCGACTCAACAATATTTCAAAGGTACTTACTTGTATTTGCACGCAAGTATAATTTACCTTCCTTCCTAAATTATTCACCCTGGTCAAAGCAACATAACTACATCGAGCATTATCTTGTTTTTTTAAGGTGATAGATATTTAATAGAAGTATCGCCCGGTTAAATACGGAGATAAACAGTTTATTTGCGTTCAAGGTCTCATCGAAACATTACCCACTCTGATGGCAGTTTGTAGGAAAAAAGAATGGTGAGATCAATACAACCGCCCTTTCACCATCAAAGGCTGAGCGAACATCTCGGTTCACCAGGTTAGGATTAGCCGTTGCACCAGTATAGTTCTCTAGTAGACTTTCATACCGGCTTCAATACAGGAAGTTGTGGCAAGACTGTCTGCGATCTTCTGTTATATCTCAACCTGTTAATTCAGTGGCAGATCTTTGGCCAAGTTAGAGAGAGGACTTCAGTTAAAAGTCAAGTCAAAATATATAGGAAAGTAATATAAAAGTGGGAAATAAATAGCATTTTTCTCATGGTATACTTATCGGACCGAGAACATAATTTAAACCATTTTTAGAATTATGGTTGGAGTTGTGGATGTTGTTTTATTTAGCGCCTGTTGAGTGTTGTGTTGGTTTTGTTCCGACGTTTACATAGAAACTCTTGCTCCTATTGAAAGTCAAAGACAATCAAGAAACAAGTCTTGAGTTTATTGTCCTTGACTTGACCGTCTATAAACTAACCTGAAGCTACTATCTAAAGATATGATTAAATTTTGGTTTGAAATAAAAAAAAACACATTTTTGGCGACAAGTCCGGCTCTAAAGTTTTGTTAGTTAGCCATACCGAATCTCGATCCTTAATCAGCCTTCAAATTATTCTCCTTAGATTTATTTATGTAAGTATAGGAGTTTGTGTAGAACGTTATTTCCAAAAAGTTTAAAATTTTCTTTCAAAACTGAGTTCACAGTGAAGTCAAAAGCAATATAACAATAACGCTCCGTAGGTGTAAAAATGGCTTCAGGGACCTCAAAACATTTTTCAAATACATTCAAAATTTTACCTGATCAAAATTTTCCTTAAATCTGTGCATTTAAGTATACAGGGCGCATTTAAATTCACTTTTACGGAGTCGAACCATATCGAAAACTAAACCAGTCTCAAGAAAATAATTATATTATTAAAAAACTTCTTCGCAAGCCGAGCGCTCGGCGGTCGCTGCCCGACCTCGCTCCATGCGTTCAACTGCGTTCTCAAACATTAAAACGATCTCTATTAAATTTCAAATTTGTTTTTCTCGTAGTTGGGAAACATTTTCCCAATATCTTTTGCTAATTAATGTTTCATTGCTGATATAGATCAACCCCCCAGAATGATGTTTGGAAACCCAACGCTAAAGTTTTATAAAAAACATGGTGTTACTCTTACCTGTTCGCCTTACTATGAAATGTTTCCGTTTATTATGATAAAATTTATTATTAATAAATATTAAAACATAAAATATATGAAAAATGGATCAAACTAGATTTATGGAATAGGTGATTGAGGTGATGGATTGTGGGTGGGTGAATTTAGTAGATTTCGGTGACATTTAAACAACAGAGCCCTATACTTTAGTTATGTATTGTGTTGTGCCGTATCCATGCTGTACATTCACACACACACACACTTTTTATTTAATTGTTTTTAAATGTGCAGAATCAAATGGAAAATGTGAGAAATGAGAAGGTCGTGATTAGACAGAATACATACACCGAACCAGAGGATATTTTACACTGTGCTAAGAAGCAGTCTAGGTCAGTATTAAAGTATCTATTGTATCTGCATATATATATATGTGTTACACCTAAGATTAAGCAAGATTTTTTTTAATATTTCATTTATGTAGTTATTTTGTCTCCCGTTCCTTTTTTATTTTTTCTCATGATATTAAAAGATTTTCTCCCAAACCGTTCAGAATTTCCTCACAGCCTCTCCAGGAAAGGGAAAGTTGTTTATGTTCAAAAATTTCAGCCTAATTTTATTATTAAGTTACGGACAGGCAGCTAGTAGCTGATTGTGTCTATCTGTGCTATACTTTGTGAATTCATTTGTGAACTTTGTGAATAGTGTGTTACTGTTTACTAACTGTGTTAGTGTTCATGTTTGGCAAGATGTTTATCAAGTCCGTTTTTAAACATATTCACTATAGTAGACGCAATAATTTTTGATGGCAGGTGATTCCATGCTTCTACAACTCGGTTCGGCAAGAAGTGCTTCCTTGGATTTTTGGAGAATGAAGTATGCTTTAATTTAAGACCCACCCACGAAGGTTCTCATTCTTGTTGAATGTAAAAATACTTTTCATTTGAGGGCAATCATAGTGGTCACTTAATATTTTGTAAGTCTCAATCAAATGACCTCTTTCTCTCCTTTCCTTGAGTGATGTGAGTTTTAAGGTTTCTAAACGCTTCTCATAAGTGCTGTTTTTTTAGAATGTGAGATTTTGGTCACTTGTCTTTGAACTCTGTCCAACAAATCAATGTCTTTGGTGAAGTAAGGACTCCATTCTTGGAATCCAATAACTAATAATTGTATTTGTATTTATTGTCATTTTGAAGTCCAAGCCTGAAATCGGATCCAGTTCAATACAGAATGACAAAAGTAGAAAACTTAGCAAAAGACCTTCTACATCTTGTGCACGACGTCAACGAGATACTCGGCAATCGGCGACTTCCGGATCCCGACACATCTGGAGTCTCGATCCCATCGGACGTCTCTAAAATATCCTCAATGAAGGTAAAATGGTTTAGCTGTAATAGAAAAAGTACAATTGCACATTTTTTTTTCAAATTTTTATCAATTCTACACGCTATTGCAAGAACAAAGTTTTCTTTCGTTTTCAAAAAGTCTTGGATGCTCAAAACATTCTTACTGTGTTCTGATGTAACGCTTTGACGTAAAGTTCTATAAGTCTGTATTTTTGCTTTCTCAAAAATAATGTATGCATTCAAAATTAGTCATTCTATTAAGTTATGACTTTTCATTAAAAACAAAAATCATGCAAGAACCTTATTAAATCCTATAGCTTAGAAGCAGTGCTATTGTTATATAGTTTAAAGGCTTGTATTAAGATAGTTTTTAAAATTTGTTTACCCCCTCTCCCTATTATTAGATTCTTAAAATATTTACAAATGTACCTACCTATGTAGTATATTTTCAACAAACAAAATTAAAATATAAACAAAAATCATGCTGTAACAGTCATTCGATTGTAAATTATAAACAGGTCAGGCATGGATCCACCCGACTATTGACTATTGCGTTTAAAGTTTTAAAATAGAGAAAAGGTAATCCAAAAAGGGGATCCAAAATTAATATTTCAGAACAGTAATACTGTTTTTTTCTCCATCAAAAAATAGAACTGTTAAGAAGTAGATAGCATACAATCATGGCTGAAATTTCTGATCAATTCTTCGACAATTGTAGTGTGGTGTAACTGAATATGTAATTGAATGGTCTCTTTTGGTATTTTTTCTCCAGCCGCCAAACAGAGGAATAAACGGACAACTCCTCGCAGTGCCTTCATCACGCCTCGCTTCAACATTTGGCTCAATCCCAAACTTGGCATCACCGTCGAAGCGAGCGGATGAAACGAGAACCAACCTGCAGCGAGAGTCCAGTGTTTCAACGCCGAAACTCCCACGAATGACTCTCGAAGTAAATGCTAATAAGAAAGATTCAGCGGCGAGGAAACCGCGAAACTCGTGTGGTCCAGGATTGTCCACTCCGACGTTCGGGAAAAGGAAAGAATCCGTCGGATCCGCAGGCTCCATTCCCGGTTCATACAAATCGCTCTCGGATAGATCATCCACTACAGGTAAAATTGTTTGCATGTTATTTTACAGTTTCTCGTTTTTAATGTATCTATTTCTAATTTTCAGGTATAGTACCACCGAAGCCTATCTCGTTCAACACTTCTCCCAGGACATCTCCCGCCTGTAATGTTTCCGATCTTCAATTGAAAAAAAAGTCAAATTTATATAGTCATGTTAAATCGACAATTCCAAGGGCCACTACTAAAAAAGGAGGATGATATTTTGATATCTGCTTTATTATATCTAGTTTGACATGAATATTACAGTTTCATATAAAATCATGCTAATTTGTTTTAAACTTTACGTTGATTAAAATTTGTGAATATACTTTTATAAGACAACCTAAATAAATAGTTTGATTGGAATAAAGATTAATTTATTTATTTGAGTGGCATGTTTCAGTGTTATTTGAACAGCATGTTAGTTTTTTTTTTTTTATTAGAGTAATGCACCATATACAACCCCACGAAGGCTGGTGCCTTTTCTGTGGGTATCTTAGCTTACAAATTCAACAATTAAACGTCAAAAATTAAAGTTATATACAGTAGAGATAATCCGAATGGCTATGAAACAAGGCACGGCCTCAGGGTCTAATTCCATGTTGCTTTTTAAAGTTATCAAACAAGCCTTTAGTAGCATTCAATTTTAACGATGAAATCATTTTTCGCAAATGAACTCTGCTGTTGGGCAGGAATCTCTGTTTTCTTTGTTGTATAAACCATGTGTAAAGAGCGTCTTCTGAAATCGGCTTGCCTGACTTCTTTAACATTTTGCAAATCCTAGGGCCGTTTTCTGTGCAACTAACAAACTTCACCATTTTTTCTTCATTCTTCTTTATGTTGCCTACACTCTTTCCGATCGCAGGATAACTTTCTGCCACTGTCAATAAGCTGACGCTGTATCTTTCAACATTAAGCTAAAGGGGGTGTTTGTCGCTTATTGCTTGTCCTTGACGCTTTCCCAAACAGGGCCAAGTAAAATTTAAAGTATGAACCTTCCTGGTTCGTAGATGGTAAGGCAGACAGTCAAAACAAGGAATCCTTCATTCAAATCACAACAGACAAAAGGCTCGCTACAACAATAAAAGTACTTAAAACTCGCGGAATTACTTTAGGTTACAAATTATATTACTCTGTAAGCCAAAGATGAATAGAAAAGCAAATTGGATTAATGAATTTGGGCTGAAAAACTGCACCAGTTATTAGCGGCCGCCATTAGAATACAACATGCGTCCGAGCATTAGCAAACTTTTTTAAGCAGCAGAAAACACAAATAGATAAACATTTAAAAAATTAACAACATAAATTTTATTTCAAAATCAACTAAAATATTTAAAGGAACAAATAAATTAATATACTAGGTACAATATCTGAATATATAAGAAATTGACATTATTCTTATTTGTTTATTTTGGTAGATTTCTTAGTTCTACTTTCCTACATAAGATTCATTTTAAAAACTTGACATAAATGTACTATCATTTATCTGCAATCAGAAGGACAAATTTGTCATTTTAGCCTTTAAACCTTCTGGACATGAAAAATCGGGATCGGAACCACTCGATGAATAATCATATCTAACTGTGTTGTTCGTTTTATTCTCTTTCGCCTTTTCCCTTCTGAGTATTTCTGCATGTTGAGATATGGACATCAATTCCTCAAGGCTTTGTTTATTGTCCACTTCCATGCTGGTGATTAATCGTTTATGTACTTTGACATTTAATGTAGCTTTTGGGTAATCTTTAAATTGCACGTAACAATCTCCTTTGTCAAGCGGAGTAAATTCTTTTAAATAGCATCTTGGATGAAGCGAATCACCAGTGTTGTTAAGCAACTTATAACAATTTTTAATGAATATTTTCATATCGATCGGGTTTTGCGAATGATAAAATTCGTCAAAGTGCAACAATTTTTCCATTTTCTTGAGTATTGTCCTCTGCGTTATGCTGTACGCAACGGGAACCATCAACAGAAACGCCGGTTCGTTGCTCAGTATATGATCCCAAAGAACCAACCATTCTTTTGACGAGAGAATCTCGCTGAATGCAGTTTCCAAAAGAGGCAGAGCGTATGTTTGGCTTGTGATGTTGTACTGGCAGAACCGCTTCAGCAATAAGCTGTCGTGCTCCTCCAGAATATTCTCAATCATAGCGAGGATATTAATCGGAGGGAACGGGGCGTACTCAAACCACAGCTGACAATAGTTGATCAATACAGTGGCGACCACCTCAAACGTTAGCAAAGGGTTTTTCTGTAAGATTCTCACGAACGGAAACACAAAACCTGGTAAAAAAGGCATGTTAGCAAAGAGTGGACACCAGTAGCTCAAACAAGACAAGATCTTTTTCAAATTTTTCATAGTAGATGTACTATGAATAATGAAATCTAACTCTAAATTAAGAAACTGTGGATGAGGGGGCTTCCCGGCTAGACTTATATAAGCATTGCTGTTTTTTGGCAAGCTAAGTAAAGACGTCCAGATTGCTTTCCGGTACTGTTCGGGATATTCTCCGTCCTGGATCAAAAGTTTTCTTATTCGTTTGATATCTGAACACCATTTAAGCTGTTCGTCGATTTTTTTATTCGATTTCACCTTGTAAGGTGTAAATTTTTTCATCGGCATCGATTTGTAGGACTTGCTCGGTCGCTTCTCAGTGTGACTGAAATCACCTTTGTCATGGTTCGCTAACTCCATGACGTAAGATGAATTATAAATATTAACTTGTCCTTGTTTTAAAAGACATGAAATGTATTTACCACTTGGACAAACAAATACGCTTTTTATATTAGAAAAATCAGGTGAGATTGTGTAAATAACGCACAGACTCTCCATATTGAAAATATGCAATTTGCAATTTTGTGTGAGTATTGCGAGGATTTTGTTGCATCCCCCGTCGAAAGCTTGCGGAATGAATTCTAGTTGCTTTATTCCGTACACTCCGAATTTGCTCAAGTTCACAGTCTTCATGGCCTTCCAGCTGTCCATGCTGAATAGAATCAATGTGGGAGAGAGGCCGCCCATGACCATGGCTCGGCCGTTCGTTGTAAACGTGACCGTTTTCAAATACTTCACATCGTTTGTGATAATTTGCCTGTGGAACTTCATCGTTTCGGGTTTCCAAATTTGAATGACGTTGTTTCTGAATAGAGCGACAATATTGTCGGTGACGGGACTGAACATTATTTGTTCTATGGCTACGGTGGCCGCACTCAGATTAAAGATCATGGTAAATGTTTGCATTTCCCATACGATCGCTTCAGTCGGCGCCGCCGTGATCATTAGGTTGGCGTTTATGGTAGAGAAGGCAATGTACTTGACGGCCGATGAGTGTCCTTGTAGGGATGTTAAAACCCCACCGTTGTCCACATCCACAAATTTAATCTCATAATTATTTCCACTTAAACTTACAACAGCAATATTGCGTAAATATGGGATGAACTTTACGGCTGTGCTGACGCCAACATTCGGCAGCTTCCAAAACTTAAGAGCTATAAAATCCAAAACGAATATATTGCCATCGTGGTCGATGCACGCGAGTACTTCAGTTAGGCCGTTAAAAGCAGCCGCCATGAATCGTATTCGGTGCAGTTCGCCATTCTGGCCGTGTATCGTGTGGTGAACCTGTTGGATTATACCGTTGTTTGCATTCTCTCTTAATCTGAAATCAGATTTGACAATAATTGTGGAGTGTTGTGGACCTTCCATATTATTAATTTCCCATTTCAATTTCTGAATATAAGCGAAAAACGTATCTATTAAGTTGTACTTTTACCACAAAAAAGTTCACTAAAAGCATATACACTTTGAATTTGACGCTAGTTTTCCAAAACAAACAATTTTGACACTGACAGTTTATTTTAAGTGCTTCCATTTATTGACATGGAATTACCAATAATCAACATTAAAAAATACCCCGTTTTGGAAAAAGGAAAAAAAAACATATAAAAGATTTGAAATCTTGGTAGTCTAGTGGTTAAGGTGTCTGCGGCCGAGGGTTCGAATCCAGATTCATTCATACCATGTATAGCGCTTCATTATCACGATCTTCCCTGACTCACATTTTCCAGTTAAAATCACGTTTAGCTTAGTTGATTAGATTAAAAAAAAAAACATTGTGTATGACATATGTCATACATTTTTTTTATTAATATAAAAAAATGTGTTAAAATGTATGAAACATTAGAGACTCAATTAGAATTCCGTACATCCTAGTACTTTAATAAGTACTTTGAAAGATGAAAGCATTTTTAAATTCAGTTGTATTAGAAATAAGTACGCACATTTGGCTAACAATATTGTATTGGTAAAATGTTTTTCAACGTATCGCTGTTATGCAAATCATAACTAAATAATTAAGCTCAATGTTAAAAAAAATAGTAATATAAAATTAAAACACAACAAAAATAATTTACATTTAACATTTTTATTAATTCCAATATTGAAATAATTACATACGCATCTTATGAGCGCCTGTTCTTGCAGATTTATTTATACGAAGGAAAACGTAATTTTTTTTCTTCCAAAGTGCGCGGCTCCTGGAAAACAATAGCTACAATTAGCATTACGTAGATATTTACTGAATTTGTGATTATTTAATACTAACTTCTCCCAAATTGACTTTTTTTTCAATAAGCCGGCAAAGTTTCGCAACGCTCTCTATTATACCAATACTATACCAACACCAATATAAATACTATACGAATGTACAAAATCACGGTCAAAATTCCTAGTTTAATTCCTTAATAAATCAGTTTTTTATTGTTTAAATCGGTGTTGTTTTTTTTGGATTTTTTTGAAAGTAAAATCATTTTTTAAATTTATTTTATGTTATTTAAATTCGTGTAATATATTTGAATATTAATCTATTTTTAATTAACTAATTACCCCCCCCCCCAGAAATGTCAATAACTCTCTATTTTAGTTTCGCTTTAGTTTTAGTTTAGTTTCTATTTAGTAGTTCACTTTAGTAGTTTTAGTTTAGTTTTATTTTTCACTTTATATTTTTAGTATTTAAAAAAAACTTCTTCCATTTTACATAATTGAAAGTGTAATTGTACAAATGTTTTTTAACGCGGGATAAATTCGGAAAATTTGAATAAATCAACCTTAATTCCAAACAAAAAGTTATTTTTATAGTTTTTTATTTGCTTTGCGCTATGTGTTTTCCTAATAATGGGGGAAATAAATAAATGTGGAAATGTGCGTGCTAGAAATCCGACTAAAACAGTTCGTCTAATTAAGTACAATAATTCATCTAACTACAATTTATCTTTTCGGATACAATTCTAGACGAATTGTTTTTAGACGAACTACATTAAACGAATTTTAATAAACCGAATTTTATTGTAAATAGACGAATTGACAAACATCAAACATGGGTGTCCACGACATTTCACCCCCTCCCCAAGATTGTTTCTAGATCCGCCACTGCCTGCCCTGTTTGTGAAGCTAAACCTAAGTAATTAACGAGAAAACATACCTACTATATATTATATATCGCATATGAACTTGAAAAACAAAATGAAGAAGGAATTTAATCATATTGAATTTGAAACTAATTTAATATATGGCTATAGAATAGAAGAAATGCAATAGTTATCATAAGGCCTAAATACAAAAATAACCTAAAATGGGTACTAACTTAAAACACGAAAGTATGGAAATATATGCTGGCGTTTGGATTCTATTCAGGTTCGCAGTATATAGCCGAGCAGATGTTCTGCAGAACTTCTTTCTGCAGTTTCTTCCGTTTCTCCGAGCACTTCGTGTTCCTGAGGGTGCTGAAGAGCAGGTTGGCGATGGCCTCGTACTGCTTTTCCTCTGGGCTCAGGTTGTCTTGATTCTCGCATACGTTATTCGTCAATTCCATGAGGTTCTTTAGTAGGGCGGTGTCCACGTCCGAGCACTTTGGTTTGTCGTATGGTTTATTATTTTTATCTTTGTCTAAATCTTTCTGGAAGAAGTCAATCAAACATAATAAAATAGTATGAATATAATCTGACCAAATTGAATGTGATGAATATAATCTGACCAAATTGAAATTGGTAGATAATATCGAGCTTGTCAATCAATCTAGACCGAGAACTAACTATCGAACCCAACGATCTTTGATCGAACCAGTGTTGTCAATGCCATAGTCAAAATCTGAACTGCCGTATTTATTATAAAAAAGACCCAGAACTGCCTTATCTAAAGTAGTGAAATTGCCGTATTTATTATAAAAAAGACCGAGAACTACCGTATATCGTACTATTTGCTTAGAAAACTAATATTAAAGTTGTGTAGCCGTAATTGTCGTATTCTTTGATACGGCAATTATAATGCTGCCGTATTATTCAATTAAAATGAATTGAATCGTCGTATTTATGGCAATTCTCGTATCAATTGCAACGCCGTATCGAACTGCCGATGATCGGAATGATTTATTTTTATCAACGATCTTTCAAAGCATATAGATACGGCATGTCATACAAATCGTTCTTGTAAAGAACCGACGCTGGTAGATTCCCTCCGCCGATCCGCGCGCCGCAACACTCCGCCATGTTGGATAGAGACTTATCGCGATGACATATGCGAGATGTACGCGAGGAGCGTACTCGACGCAAAGTGGCGTACTTGGGTGTGGTGCGTTTTTCAGCCTTAGTTACCGTATCTATATATTTTTAAAAATCGTTGATTTTTATAATATAAGATAGGCCGATTGATGCCGATCAAGTAGTGCTACCTTAATAATTTATTACTCTGAATATCATACGGGTACCGTACAGTGTGCAAAACATATGCTTAATTTAGAAATAGTATTGTGTATGCACATACACATAAAAAAATATTTACGACGCTTTAGAGATGCTTGCGGTTACTACTAAGCAATGATCCAGTAAATCGCTGTAATGAGATGTACAAAAAGTCATGCTTGTACCTAAAATTTCATGAAAAGTTTTTGATGTTTCAAAATAATGTAATTACGATATGAGTATCGGTATGACAGAAATGGAATCCCTATACCGAGGCACTTTTAGCTTCAACCTACTGATCTAAAGCATTATAAAGATACCTACTCAGAGGACGATTCTACCTCCAGCCATCTCCAACACTTCTGTTCTTCCTTGGTCTATTCTTTCTTCTCAGCAAACTGAGAAATGGTCCTTGTAGTAAAGACGTGTCTGCTAAGAGCCCTTTAGCCTTTTCACCGCCACGGGCATGTTAACATGCCAGCGCTAGCTTAAACTTATACCATACCGCAGCGCCAGCGGCATGTTAAGGTGCCACCGAAGCTCCGAAATTATAATGGCCCAGACCGCCGCCGTCACGTTTACATGCCAAGCCGCGCATTCAAATTTCGGCAACGTATCAATACATTTTGTACTTTAATAATGGATAAATTTGTTCATAGATAACAGTTCTACAGAACTGTACTACAATCTGTATGCTATCATACAAATAAACATCTAAAATCACGTAATTTGCAAACTTCGATTCACATCTCGGCTAAGCAACAATTTAGCGGTGTTCTCACCGCCAGCGTCCTGTTTACATGCCATTGTCGGCCATTTTGTGCTCTGGAGCCATGCGTCGATATTCTGAATAAATATTAATAACGAGCATCGATATTATTTTTGTAATATTTCGATTATGCATTATATATAGATAAGGCTGTGTGATAAATGTTTATTTATTTTAACGTTACTTTTATTTTTATCGTTTTACGTGGTAAACATTTACATTTTATTTTGTTTGACTTGTGCAAAATTATACCTAAAAGCGCGATATGTACTTGCTGACAACAACAATAGGTAAGTAAAACCTAGCCCTTAGCGACAATAATAAAAGAGAAATCGTGCTTCCGACACATTCCTGTCTAATTAATATCGTAGGTAGAAAAAACCCAGAGTCAAATGGTTTCAGAATAAATTATTTTCGTTTCGGTGATAATGTGAAAAGTAATTAATATCGGTTCAGCAGTTCCGTGTACAATTAGCGGAGAGATTACATCCCTAATGGAATAGTAGATTATTTAAATTCCAATAAAGCAAAAGATTTTCGGAACGTATTTGTTATTCTATTATTACCAAACCTGATAATAAATGTTATGAAATATTTTGCAAAACGGTAATGTTTTATATATATTATACATCCTTTTAATATAATTATCGTATTCACATATTATTAAGCCAAGTTATATATATATATAGTAAATGTAGGTAGGTAAGTTGATTATTTGACTTGTGCCATATATGCGATTACTTGGTTAGATCAATATTAAAAAAAGTGAAATATCGTAAAAGGTTTGTTATTAAAAATACACAACAGTTATTCTACCAAACCGTCATATTTGGTTTAAACAAAGTAGTAATTTATTTTTCAGATATTTCAAAAGAATAACTATAATATTTGTCATCGCGTATTATATACATCCATTGTCCAAAGCAGTTCAAAACAATATACATAAATATTGGTTGTGTTTTCCGTTGCTCGTCATTTTAAATATTAAATATAAAGTAAATGCGTTATAATAAAAATAAATCGGCGCAGAGGTCTCGCCGAAAGACTCATTTCTTCAAAAACGCGCCTGGCGCTGGGAGTACATTTCGTCTTCGACAACCGCGGCGCTGGAGCGGTACACTACTTTATACCTGGGCTGGCGGTTAAAAGGTTAATTCTAACAGGCCCTCGCAAACCAACTCAGTTCGCCTGATACTTTGTCATTCGAGCTGTATTCAACCGCCTCACTGGGCCACACCTCGGGTTCTTTGTGCCTCGACCTTCGGCTTGGAGCACCATCAGTAACAATACAAAATCCCATGTAGAAGAGAGTATTGCATTCTTTCCGTTGCCAATTTTCCTTCAATATTTGCGTCGAAATAATTAATAATCAAAAACAACGCGGTGTTTTCGTCAGAAACAACTTAGACTTCTATAAAATAACATTATATGAAAATTGCTATAAAATAATTGCTTGACTTTATTTTTATTAACAAAGAATGATTGTTATGTGTTATTTTATAATTAGAATCATTAGAATTTTTTAAATTTATTTTGTAAGCTGAGGAATATTCAACAATTCGCTCCGAAAGACGGAATTCGATAAATGCCAATTAAAGCTACCAATAGTTATATTTAGGTTATTTTAATGTTTGTAAATTAATAAAACCAACAATTAAAAACTTTTTCAGAAGAATGGGTTTTTAGGAAAGAGCGCGAACTCCTTCGTATCCTTGCACATAAGTGATTTGGGTTAGCTGGTACAGATTATCTTACGGCAATAAACATATATTAAAGGACATATATTAAAAACATAGCACCATAGATTCAGATGCGATTTCTGGATTACGGTATACGAGTATATACCCAGAGGTGGACTAGCAGTCTAGTAGTAGTGGCCGCCCTATAATAGTTTAGTCGGCCTTATGGAAAGTACGCCTCTGACGGTACCTACCTCATATTATTGGTGTATACTGAAATTAAAGTTACCTTGTCGCACATACATATCGTCCGTTTGGATCCAGCTTTGTCGGAAGCGATGCTGGAGTGCCTGGATGGATTTACCCTCGTGGTGCTGCTTTGTCTGCTGGACGAACAGCTGCAGTCCAGCTTCTTGACGATCTTCATGTCAGCCGAGGGCCTCTCTGCCTGGCCCTCCGTTTTAATAGCCTTGCAATCAATGGTGGAGCCGTTTGATTGCACTTTTATAATTTAAAACAATTCTACCGATCGATTTTTACCGTACATTTTACTGTGTTTTCATAATTTGAGCGCGTCGATTTGGAATTTAGTGCAGCCGAAAGGACCGAAAATTTCGTGCGAACAATGTAACGATCTGTCAAATGTAACTCGTTCTATTTTAGGTAAAACATATATTTTTAACGCGTCATTATTATTAGACGATTTGTAGATACATTGTACACGCAATAATAAAATGTGTACGAAATTAAATATTCATAAATTGTGTTTTACGATTAGCGTTCGCGTTTAATTATGATAATTAAAAATCATTCTTTCTGTTTCTTGAAAATCTTACGTTATCTAAGTAGGGAAAGTCTTTAGAAAATGTGCAAACTTTACGTTTAAAATTTAAATGTGTATTAAACATTGTTTATTCGTCGGGCAAAGTACCTAACTTAAAACCGGACTTCCCGTTTCGTGCGATGAAGCAATTTGATTCTACAAAACGGGAGTTAGAGTCTTGACATCAGGTTTTATTTTGATTCAATTTTATTATAAACTATTTTATATTAAAAATAACAACATTCCTTGCGTTTGACACGCTATTCACCCACAAAACACTTGAACTGAGTATTTTGTGAGACTGCTCAATTTAAGACAAAGAGAATATGTCTGTGGAGTACAAGTGTCCAACTGCTGAGAGATTGTACCTAAGGGCGACAATCAAGGAAGGTTAATTTATTTATTTGTAGAAAAATAATTACAAGTTTCACTTATAATACAAAATACTTTAATACCACAGACAAAACTTATAAATGTATATTTTAACTGGCTTTAAAAAAAAGCCCTAAGAATCCAAAAAATATAAAATGTAAAACAAAATAAAATAAAAACGAAACGAAAATAATAGTTATACTTACAATTCAAAACTATTAACAAATATATCAATATTCTAATATTCATTCAAAGTTACTTTGGCTGCTTGTCAAAATTAGTATCTATAAATCTATCGAAATAGTTTATAAAGTTATTGAGTCTTGAATCTATGCGTTGAGATCAATGATCTTTTAAAACATATTTAAAAGGTTGAGATACTTGAAATCGGTAAAACAATCAAAGTTAGTGGTCATGGGTACTTCGGCCAAGTCATGGGACATCGATAGCCCTACGGCATCTTTCGTCAGCTAAAGTCCAGGCAGACGGAAGTGGTTTGGCCAGATGACGGTGTCTCCTTTTAGAGCTGCCGTCAGACCAACCGTTATTTTAACCAACATTATCGCTAACGTTTACTGGGCGGATATGGTACCAGAAGAAGGGGACCTACTATGCTGTACAAGTAGGTATGTGGGCACATTTAATTCTGTTCGGTAAGGCGTTGAAAATGTTATTTAAAAAGACTAAATTAGTTTTCTAAAACGTAAAATGAAAAATGAAAAAAAAAGAATGAAATGATAAATGAAAATTTTTTTTTCATCAGAATGTTGATTCGCTTTTTTGAACTCCGATTTTTCCCTCAGCCAAGTATTAAAACATTTTCAACGCGCAAATGGAATCCTAATTTGTCATCAGATGCTTATGTCACTTGCTCTAAGTTAGCCTTGTTTATATTATATTTTTATTTTATCGAGATTTAACTTTAAGTTATTTTCAATACAAATAAGTCACAAAATGATGTCAAAACAGCAAGATACAATTGGATGCATACGTCAAAAGACCAAGAGGAATGTAAAAAGCTTGGAGAGGTGTCTGCCCTGCACTGAATACAATGATGATGATGAACATCGAGGAAGGGTAGTTTTTTAGTTTGCTGTTATAATTTATTCTTTAACCACTAGGACGATAAGATGAAGACATAACAAATACGTTTTCGTACTGTCAACATAAAGCAAAATTTGTACTATACTTCTATGATTTAGGTTAAGTTTTTTTTCAGGATAAGGAGAAGTTGGAAAATGAATATATCTGCAGTCAAACTGAGATGTTCTGTTTACACTTTTGACTACATTTTAAAGATGCTTTTTATCGTACCTAATTTAAACACAGTTTTACCTTCTCTGATAGCAGTAAAGTACGATATTTACGCTGAGGATACTATAGAAAGAAACTTTATTTACTATCTGACTAAACATCGTGATAAACGTTGGTGAAATTTAGATTTACCGCTAAGAAATCGTAACGTGAACTCGTACTTAGTTTTTTTTCCATATTTTTTTACGAATATATTCAAAACTTTGTTCGTTTTTCCAAGGAAGTATTCCCATAATAATGACGAACAGTATCTAAATAATGATAAGAGATGATAATTGTATTGTTATCGAGAAAGTGATAGCCTTCTTGCTTTCTCGCGTACAGCGATCGTCCGAAGAAATGATCTCGAGATGATCATCATCTCATTGGGCGCTTGTTGAGCGGCGGTTTGTTCAGCAGCAGCTCGCACTTACCGACCGTTTAAACGAAACCGTTGTTTTGATATCACCAATACTAACATAATCGCGAGCGCATCTCAAACTTTCGGCTGTTTTATTTGGTTTATATAATATGTATTATTATTATTATACAAACCACCACACCCTTATTTTTAATTTATTTATGTATTTTTTATCAACAATTACATAATAATTTTAAAAGGTTACACATTCGTGTGCAGTGAGCGTTTGGTACCACTGCAACCTCTGTTCGCTGCCTTCTTAATTAGACTTAATTTTTGTCCTAAAGAAGGCAGTTCAATTGGTCCTATTTTTTAACTAATTGCTAACTAACAATAGACGAGCGTTTCATTTTATAAAAATAAAAAAAAAATGTATAATATATTAATAAGTTGTAATATAATAAACATATAAATTAAGTTGATAAGTATATTATTATTCAAATGTACAAAAACCAAAAAATATATAAAGTTAATAATATAATAAAATATAATAGTTACAATGAAAAAATAAATATAAGGTTGTTTGTGCTCGTCATAGTATTTTGATATATTCCCCTATTAAGTAAAAAATACATTAAGTTTTATACAATTATATTCATTACAAATACAAATAATCTAGTAGAATTTGCGCGATCAGATATATCGCTGCCCCAGTACAAAACTGCAATATTTACCTTTGTTGTACTGGGGCAGCGATATAGTAGGTTACCTACTTTAAGACAAGGATTTTGCTGTACGTTCCAACTGTAAAGAAACAATGGGAAACGTTGTAGTTTTAAATACCTTCTGGTACCTGGCGTTCGTTCTGCTCAAGATCTCAAGCGTAGCAATTTACCTACTACGAGTGGCTCAGCAATCCGCCGCCCGCTTTGAGATTCTCTCAAACATCGATTGTTGCAGACGTTTCGTTCGAAACGGCCAATCGAAATTAGTGTCATCATCGACTATTAACGGGCCCGATTAGCGTTCGCTTTTTTTTAATCGCATTTCGGAGTTTAACGTCAGGAAGGAAAGTGAAACTGGCCATTATCGTCTCGACGGACGCCATTTCGACGACGGGTTGCGATCGGTCGCGTCGCTTTGTTTGAATTTCCTCGATATCGCATTTTCCCGCCATAGAATGGCGTCTTCTTCGGCGGACCGTCCAGTGGGCATTCCGCGACACAATTAGCGCCGGCGACTGTTTTCTCCACAACTATTCGTTGCAACTATTAACGTCGCCGCGCCGGCGAGCGCCGGATGAGAATCGCGTGTTTTTGGACTGAAACGCTAGTGGATCATCAACAGTGTATGGTTGTCGCGTCCGGCTAATCCAGTCGCATCCGCGTCCAAAGGAATGCACTGCGGTTTCGATTATAACCATAAACAAACTTAGCTCCAAAATACATCCATTCTAACGATCGCTTTGTTCTCGTTTAGTGTTACAGAAATCGAGACCTATTGCGTATTAACGGAACAGTTAAATAATAGCCAATAACGGCTTGAATATCTCAGTGGCAGATGAAAGCTCATAAGTGATGTTAAACTATAAGACTGGTTAAAAGTAACTTTCAAGATGTGCCTACTAAATGTCCTGCGCTTGCATATCATTCAGAACCAGCGCCAGAAGAGGCTGTACAAGAAATACTGCCGGCAGTTCGCCAACACGTTCGTGGAGAATTGCAATGAGGTCACCATGCTCAAGTACAACGAGCACTTCACCATGTACCCAGCGGCCATGGGCGGAAATGCGCACAACGCATGGACGCACTACGCGCAGGAGCCCAACGGCGGAGGAAGAAACGATCGACCGTCCGTCCTTTTCCTTCCCAGGCCGGAGGACGCGAACTTCGAGTCGGATAGCTCCCTCTATTACAGTTCCGGCTACTGCAATAACTGTGTTGTGTCCATTTCTGATTTCGAGGAGAGTGGAGGTAGATGTTCCTCGCCCTGTTGCAGTGAGTACATCTTCAATGGAGGGCAGCATTTTACCAGGAAGATGGATGC
The DNA here is from genome assembly GCA_020383195.1 of Neomicropteryx cornuta. NCBI lineage: Eukaryota > Metazoa > Arthropoda > Insecta > Lepidoptera > Micropterigidae > Neomicropteryx > Neomicropteryx cornuta. Next base: position 3,931,314 of record JAHKQU010000030.1, read on the forward strand.
TGGCGGAACGGAACAGATTTACAATAGAGTTGGAGTAGAATGCTGTCCAGGAAACTATCGGTGAGTGTTTCACAAGCGGTTTCATACTTTTCCAGATTTACTACACACGGCGCCAATCATTCCTGAATACAATCTTTCGCACAAAGGGACCGGTCGTTGAGTTGGAAGAGACCACTATACTCGTGTCTATATTTCCTATCTCAAAGGGACAAGGTCTATAAAGTGTTCAGATATGAATGACGCGGTGTGTACGGTTGAAACCATAATTGAATCATATTATAGAAGCAGGCGTCATGTCGTGAAACCTGTTTTAACTCAACTCTGACGATAGTGCTGTGAAAAGCGCACGTGAATATTGTCTACAGCAAAATAGACTTTAATACTTTTTCTTAAAATCGCAAAACATAGAAATAATACAAATCTTAAAAACAAGTCTTAAATTTCCGTTGACACGATGATTACAAAGAGACTTAAGCAATTAGGCATTTCATCTCTCGTTTCAAGTACGGAAGTAATAGGAGAGTAGATATTTCGTTGAATTTAGTTTCATAATTATGTATATATCCAAATTAAATATACGCATATTTTAGGCGTGTCTTGTGAATAATGGTATGTAATTTAGAAGCGATTATGCATATATTAATATGTTATTTGAAGTTAATACTCGTTTAAGAAAGCTGAGAAGAGACGGAAATAAATATGAAAAGGAGGAAGAATGGGAATTTTTTTGAACAAAAGAAATAATTTAAAATTTAAATAAATTTGACTTGATAGTTTTGATGAAAAATTTGATGGTGAAAAACATAGACAACATTTAAAAAAAAAAACCATTTAGTGAAAAATAGGCGATGACAGATTAGATAGAGTTATTTAGTTGCATGCATGATAAGAAGGTATTTTTGAGCATTTTTGGAAAGTTCTCGGAATTTCCAGGTCAACGCAACTATTTTCTGTTCTTCCGAGTACCGCGCAGTCACGGGTTATCCGACCCCAAAGGCGCCGTTACGAATAATCAAATTTAGATGCGCGGATGCCCGTACGGTAGGGTTGTCATACGTCCCGGTACACCGGGACATGTCACCGGATTAGAGCCTCGGTCCCGGTTGTCCCGGTTGACCCACCAGATGTCCCGGTAAACGAATAATCATGGTTTAGTATATTATTGCTAAAATTATGCGAATAATTCGTGCGACGACGTTAGATCACGTTGGCTGGTGGTAAAAGTGTTGGGTCAAGGGATGCACTGACATTTGACAAATATTTTTCCATATTTACAGTACGGAATGAAAGACTGAAATACCTTTGTGAGGGAGCTGATGTAATTCATGGTAATTTACGATCTCACTCAAAAACTAGGCGGTTAACCGTCTTTGTTGCCGGCCATTGAACGTATTCTGAAAATGTGGGAACCATTGAAAGATTTCTTTTTTTCACCCCCCCCCCTCCTCCACCTCCTATTCCTCCTATTTCCTCCTATTTGATATCAGTCCCGGTCGGAGCCAAACCATTTATGGCAATCCTACCATAGGGCCTAAATCCCGAGTGCTGCAGGCTCGAGTCTACATCGAAGACACCGTTAAAGTCGCCTGAAAATTCTAGCTGCCAACAACTATAGTTTCTAATATAATAATTAATGTCGTGATAAGAATAATTAATTTACATAACTAGAGTAGATAACATGCACCAAAATTTAATCGAAATATGCTTGTTTGGTTGACAACAAAACACTTTAAACGCGTTATAAATAACGCTTTTAGGCTAAAATGGTAAAATAAGGAAGACCGTTATAATGACACTTCGTCGTCCATCAGTCACAGTCTTGTAACTTCCGAACGTTTACTCTCGGGAAGTTGTAATTCGGCACGCAGATACGAGGCTGAATTACAGCTGATATATGCCGTATATTCCTCGTGGATGACTGCCAGGCTTTCCAGAAAAACATGGTGCACAGGTGCTAAGGACAGTCCAGCGAAACGGTTATGAATGAATCAAATTATTATATATATTTTTTAAATACACGTTTACATAATATTCAAATTATAAATCTTTGCAGACGATTTTTTTTAAATTTTACATTTTTGGCGGTATTAAGTTTTTGACAATTTAAAATTTATTTTTAATTGTTGATTATTTAAAATCCAATTTCATATAGTCAGTCCTTGTCCTTTCATATAGTAGTACCTTGAGATCGTGGCAGTCTAGTGTTAAGGCGTTGAACTACTAACCCAAAGGTCGCAGGTTCGAATCCGCATATGGCCATACCATTTTTAACACTTCTTTACCACCATCTCCCCTGTCTCTAGGACAGGCATATTCGGCCTAGTTGAGTAGGGCCCAAAATAATTGTATATGACCTAGGTCATAGCAATTATTAATAAAAAAAAAATGAAACAAGAAAAAGAGATATTTCAACAGCCATTTTAGCAAACCTTTTCAATTTTAACCATACTAGGTCAAAATGTGAAAATAAAACGCAAGTATGCCGCACCCAATGCTGATCTAACACTAATCAACATTCGCCAAGCAGTGATGTAATTAATATACGCTTGTATACTAATTCTGCTCGCGAAATATGTATGCATGTTAGCAGATTGGTGGCGAATCGATGGTTTCAAAATGTGGTCCTGGAGACAAGGGCGAATCCAGAGAGAGGCACTGGGGGCCCTCCCTGAATTAAAAATAATAATAATTAGAATAGTGAGAACTGTCACTCTCAATGTAAAAGAAAAAATATCATTGGAAAAACACAATAAATTAATCAAGGTATCGGCAGCATATTCATTTCATTTCATTCAAGAAGGGATTTTTTCAAGGGTCTAAAAATATTCAAAAGTAGCCTCTAAAACTGTGTTTTAGGCCTCATTTCTTTTTAAATTTTAAAATGGGGTGGGGGACTCCATACTTCCCGCCAAATTACACCCAGCTTGTGCTCTCCCCGAGAAAGTGTTTTGCGTTCGCTCTTGGCTGGAGGCGTGTGTGCTGCGGATTCCATGAACACCTAGATAGCCCAACGCATCTATAGCGGAAAAGGTTAATCAACCTCAGAGACTGTCAAGCACAATCCCTTCAAAGGCACTATCGTCGAAGACTGCACACCAATAGTTGATGATCGCTTACTAAACGCTGGATAGAGTTGAAATTCGTGTAGCTAATGCGGAAATACATTTGAAATGATGTTTATGGAACGGGGCGGTGATTCTGAACAGTATAAAAATATTCTTGAGCGTTGGAAAAATCTAGATGTATAAATTAAGTAGTCGTGACTGATCAACTCGAAACGTTTGATTTAGGATCGTGAAAGTAGGCTCTTAAATAATATTGTTTTTCTGACGTAACACAGGGGGTACACACGAAGGGGAAAACGGGTTTTTTTGACGACTCGCATCTTGGAGTTGCAACAAACCATTTCTATACCCATTAGATAAAAATCAATTATTTACGCTCGCTCATGCATAACAAAATGCGTGCAGACAGTTTAAGTGAAATTTGTATTATAATGTGGGCAGCGACCATCGATCATCACTTTTCTTCTGCATTAATTTTACTCACAATAACAATGCAAGAACCAAGAATTGATGTTCAGAAATGAAAAAAAAAAACGATTCTTTTTAACACAGTCCACTTAACTTTACGCAAAAAGGTCTTTAACATTTAAAAACTTACGTTTTTCGTGGCGTATAATCAGTGCTTGAGATGTCTCGCAACAGCTTTTTGCCAGCTCTACTATAAAGTAGAAGCGTAAAGTTAAGATCTGTATTATTGTCATGAAAAATGACAGTCAATATAAAAAAAAAATCCCTTTCGGTACGCCGGAATGCGAAGACAGATTTCACGGGATCAAACTAGGGGATATGCCTTTATGCTTTAGCTAAACTCACTTGATTACATTGTTTAGAGACTAATTGTATATCATCATATTAATAAGAGAATATAGAATAATAATTATCATTACAAAGATACTTTACTATTTTCTTCACATAAATCACGTTTTCGTATAATTATAACTATAATATAAGAACACACATATTACATTTCTGAATTAAATGAATTCAAAGTCTTACTGAATATTGATATAAAGCATAAAAAGTAAGAATGAAAAGTATGAAGGATGATATAGAAAGTTACGGAATATTCCTTCCTGGACAGTTTCAGAAGCTTTTAGAAGGATCTACAGATTTGTTTTTAAATATTTTCATAAGAACAGCGTAAAAACGACTGAAACGAAAGCTTATTTTCTCTTTCATTTGGTTGATCGTTATGACTACAAAATTTTAGGTTTTTTACACTTTGTTAGTTTATTGTCATCTTCGACCTTATCAGCGGGAAAAAAGGTGTCTCTAATCGAGCATAACTAATAACCATATTGCTACAATTTAATCTCGCAAACTAAAGAAGAAAAAACGAAATATTAGCTGGATTGTTAAATTGCGCGTGCCTTTAAAAAACGGAGTTCCTCAGTTCGAACTTTATTTTTTTTTTATTATTATTAATTTCACGCATTACTCCAAATGGCTCCAGTTCGATGACGTTTATTTTGCGTTTGATAGGAAATTTCTCAGTTGTGGTTTCATATTAGTTTCATTAAGTGACGTCAAGTTAATGAAAAATCAAATTAAAAAAAAAATCTATTCAAAATATGTCGAATTGAATTAGATAATTGATTTTGATTTTAAATATTGCAAATTATACAGGAAATACCTATTCACCCTTGACGTTGAGGTCGATATAGAGGTATGGTATGTTTTAGGTAGATTTCATTATGTAAGCTACCTATTGCAATGGAGTCATGACTTCCTGATAATTTCGACATATGTTCGCGTTTCACATCCCCTAGAACCCAAAACTACCCTCAATTTAAAAGTTTATATATACGTTATACATTTATATATCTATCTATATCACTTTATTTTACCTCGTTACAAAAGGGGCTATCAAATTATCAATTTAAAAAGCTTCTTGTGATTATCGATTTAAATAATTTTGTATTCGCTAAAAAAATAAAGAATTCTACATTTTTTCGAGAATCATTTGAACTGGAGTGAGCAAAAATAAAGAAGAAATTACTTCCACAATAACATAGCTTTACCAAATGTTACAATTACAGAAAGATATTTAGCAAGTAGGTACCTATTTATGTTAATGATTATTTTAGGAATGCTGAAAGATAAAAAATAAATAAGAAATCACTATTTTTACTACGATTTACTACCATTACAGGGCTATAATCTACATTTCCTAAATATACCTAAACACAAAACTAAGATGTATTTAGCCTATGCGCAGAGTAGACATATTTGAAGTTAATGTAGAGATCTTAACTTAATCTTATACTAAAGAAACCTTAAACTCACAATTAAAATTACTTATGGACTAAAACATAAACGTTTAAAATGTTAATTATGGCCCTATGCACCCCTTAAAACTTTTGTTTGAAACAATTTTTGATATGAGCAACATTTATAGTAAGGCAATGGACAAATGTTTCCCCGTTTTTTGTTTCTCGTATAAGCTAAAGATGTGAAACATTTATATTTAAACATTTCTGAATTAAATGAATTCAAAGTCTTACTGAATGTTGATATAAAGCATAAAAAGTAAGAATGAAAGTATAAAAAGAAAAAGTATAGAAAGTTACGGAATATTCCTTCTTGGACAGTTTCAGAAGCTTTTAGAAGGATCTACAGATTTGTTTTTAATTAAAACTTTTTAAAAACCATTGTATTTTTGTATATAGAAATACGAACCCCCAAAAACCTCTCACTCATCCTGAAATGGACATTAATCAAGTTACATAACTAACTAAAAATGGTATATGCTTACTATTGTAACTTGAAATAAAACGTAAAATGTTTGTAAAACATCGAAAGGAATGTTTTATACACGTTCGTACAATTGGATTTCACCTATCCCCTACTTTGATCCCGTGAAATCTGTCTTCGCATTCCGGCATACCGAAAGGGATTTTTTTTTTATAAATGTTATATTGACTGTCATTTTTCATCACAATTATGCTTTAGTTAAACTCACTTGATTACATTTTTTAGAGACTAATTGTATATCATCATATTAATAAGAAAATATATAACATCATAGAATAATAATAATTATTATAAAGTTACTTTACTATTTTCTTCACATAAATCACGTTTTCGTATAATTATAACTATAATATAAAAACACACTTGTACCGTACACGGACACACCAATAAGTATATATTCATGTATTTATATTTAATATATATGTATTTTATATATCTTTTTATTATTCTTTTTCATTATTTTATCTCTTAAATGGAACTTAATTGTTATTGAATATCTTTTTTACCTTTGGTATTATTTTTTCTCACATTCTAAATAATGTTAAAAATTATCAAAAACTAAAATCAAATGTATAAAACTTATATGTAAAAGTACTTTTGTATAAGTTTATATCAAATAATTAAATACACATACATGTTTTATAAACATGAATTGGAGAGTATCGAGTGCTGGCAACATGTGTAAGTCGATTTATACAATAAGCAAATTTTAAGCGGTCTTTTATATGCACATTTTTTTTTTACGGTTTAGTATTAAGGGACGTAAAAAGCCAAATATTGTGGCCTACAAAAACAGAGAAATCGATCTTTGGGTATTATCAAGTAAATATTATCACCTTATTCATATATTATGTTTACTTTTTTTTTGTCATAAAATCATTTAAATACTTTCATTTTACTAATATTTATACATACTTAAACCACACGTGTATTTACTGTGATTTTTACTTACACATACATAAAACACATCTACATTTCATATTCTAGAAAACAAAAAAAAGCAAAGAAACATTTCTTTAACATTCTTATACTATCCTAATATTTACTATAAAAAATCCATAATTGGTTTCTCCATTTTGTGTGCTAGAATAAATAAATTCTATTGGATTTTTTAATAAAAAAAAATAAAATGTTAACGCTGTACTACGCTATCTTGCGTGATACGTTCACACTATTACCGTTGTGAATTCATTCGATCAAGTTTCATCTATTCTCCGCATTTTTGCGTGCAAATGATTTTACAGTAAAATTGACTACTCGTACGTGACTACCTAATTATTGTTTGGATAAACTTAGTAACCGTACGAGAGTGACCTATCTTTTTTAAAGGTTGTTATTCAATGTGGAATATGGCAACGTAATATTGCAGGTAATAAATAAAATGCTTTATTTTGGTTTTCTTATGTGTTTTATGAGAGTTTTAATAGCTGTTTTCAAAGCGTTTAAATAATAGTAATAAATATTCTTCAATGCGTTGGGCGTCGTAGAATACGAAATAGTCAACCTCCTTAGTACAAACATAGTCTACCCATGTGACCAAACAAAGCGGTGCAAATCACTCGTTAAACTAGTAATAATATTTCATATTAAAATCACTGCTGCATTATATATTATCGTCAATTGAAATATAATTTTTATAAAATTGAAAAATAAATAAGCTTTATAACATTTGCTAATGACGTTGATTTCCTTCTGTAAACTTGACATACATACAGTAGGTATGTCACAATTGTAACATTTTTTTTTGCATATTAGTTTGAAATAAGATTTTGTAAATAATATCAAAAAATTATTTTAGCTTTAATGCAGCGTCATTAAACTATTCCATTAGAACTTATACCAGTTAAGAAAAAGTATAAGTGGTTAAGAAAAATAATAAGTGAAGTATTTAGTGGCTCCCTCAAAAGGATCTTATTTTTTAAACTGTTTTTTCGACCTGTCGTTGCTAATTAACCTGTTCAACGATATAGATTTACTTTAGTACACTGGTGTAAAAACGCAAAACTAATTTGCAAGATAGATTATGGAATCGGCAATATTTTCTATACACGCGTTGGGTTGATGTTACTACCATTAATTCGGTTTTAATCGTCTGACGGAAACAGTTCGACGAACGGTATTTAAAAAAAGTAGTATTTTGTCATAAGGCGCTCTCTGATCGATACTTGCAATTTCGATAAGAACCAAAGTGAGAGTGTGTTTTTTTTTATTGCATTTATGTGGTTCAAATGTACGCTATTAATTAATATTACGTGCAACTCCCTCAGAAGCAATTAATTAGTACGGAGGAAACAAGAAATGACATTAATGACTTTACGACTCTCACTTTTGACAGCCGCTACGGGTGACATGACATTTTGTAAAACTACAGAAATCCAATGAATACGAAGCATTGCATTCTTATATATAAATAACATAGATATAACTCTTCTTTATTAGGTATATACCATATTACTTAAAACTAACAGTGGTTCTGAAAAATTCCAGACGATAGTCTCGGATTGCGTTAATTGAGATATATAGTCAAATTTAATAACAACATAAGCGCCGAAAGGTTGTATGGGGCGAGGGAGTAGATTTCTATAGATTTTTTTCATAGGTGAGGTTGATTTTTTCTTACCATTTTTTTAACAGAGAGTTTTATTTATTTATTTTTGTTGAAATGTAACAGTTACCTACATAAAATAAATATATACGGGCGGTTGACATAATGTTTGTAAACAACAATAAAAAAAGAAAGACACGAAAGACTTGTGGAAAGAAACCACTAGCATGGTGGTGTCTTTCCCTCAGTCAAGCAAAATTCAATATCTCCTGTTACCAAAAACAAAAATCTTTCCAAAGTTTTCTTCTTCCTTTTCTTTTCTTATGGAAAACTTTTGAACATCACTATTTTTTATTAATATTAATATTAATAATAAACTTAAGATTATTTATCCTGGCTGGCTAGGGCGACAATATTAAAATGTGGCAATATTTCATTATTCAAAAAATACTTTTGTAATAAAGAGTTTTATTAATATTATCTCTAAAATATGTAAAACAATGCAATAATAAATAAAACTAAGTAGACCTCCGACCGTCTGCCCTTAGATTATTATTGGTTTGTGAATGTTTCAGTCTCCTTTACAAATCTTTTAAATGCATATAGGCATTATAATAACTGACATTTAAGACTAATTGCTAAAGACCTTGTTTATACGAGTATATCTTTGCAGATTCTCTGTAGCCTAGGAAATTCCACATATAACTATTTTTTAAATATCAAGGGCAGTGAAAATAAAAAGTATTTATTTTAAAAAAAAGCTGTAATTACTAGTTAAAAATATTCATTCATTCAAAGTTACGTTCTACAGATTTATGAATTTCAGATTGATGAATAGAGAGAGTATTTCCAATAAGTTTATCTAACAAATTCCAACCTTAAAAATCTATTTCGATTAAAAAAAAACAATATTACTTAAATATATATACTTTTATTGCAGATTACAAGCAATTTTACTTGTTCTGGAAGAGTTTGTGGATGTGTCTAACAGATACTTACTAATCACTAATGCATACATGATATCTTACAACATTTTACATTAGTTATTTAAAATTACACACCATAATAATAATTTCACCTATGTTATCTACTCTAAATAAAAGGACAATAATATTGGCAGCCCTTTTTTTGTTTCACGATTTTTTTTTAAAATACATACATATTCTAATGTTTCTTACTAAGCCATACGTGTTCTGTGTTCGAGGGAATATTTCACAATAATTTTGTTCTGTTAGTCGAATGCAATATGCTCATGATGACTGGCGCTTCATCTATGGATGTAAAGAGTATTAAGTTCAGTACGGACGATAGCGGTACATTTTGAATCAAGCGGATTTGTGAACAATGGGCTTTTAGATTGCGGAACCCTGAATGAATATAAATAATACTTGGTTTAGGTTTTCCTCTTTATTTGTGTTTATTTAAATAAAACAAGTGGGCCATCTTTAATGGCGATAAGCACCGTATATACCTACACATAATACCTATTAAACTAATTATTTTATTTTAAATATTAACATAATCCCCGTATGGTATTCGCAATACTTTTAAACAAAAAAAAAAAATAATAAGTGTAATTTGCAAAAAAAACATGGAGCTACAAAGCACTTTGGCACGTGACAAATCGGTAACATACAACGTGAGCGTCTGTTTCGCAATTCGGCATGCTCTTTATACACGTAAGCGAGACAGATATAAAGTGGTTTCTGGCCAAAGTGGGTTTCGGTACGCAAGTGATAGAAGTATCACTGGCGCGTCCGCCCTGTCAAAGTATTGTTAGCTTCCCTAGATAAGCAGGCGTTTTTTAAGAGTTCCGTGCAATAAATCTCTGCAACGAACAAATAAGTGGCTGCCACCAAGTGTCAAATTTTAGACCCAGAGTAAGTCTTATAAAAATAATTATATAAATTAATACAATAAATAGTAGCTAAAAAAAAAATCATCGTTTATAAAGTGACATAGTGTGTACAAAATATCCTACCGTTGATGTTTCTAAAATACTAGTCGATTTTTTGACAAGGAGAAAGTCCAAGTAACATACAAAAGAAAATACATGCAATAATACGTGTGCATATTATTTTATACTAAATATTGATTAAAACTGTGTTTTTCGATTTAGGTTTTTTTTATTTTTAGTATTGATGTAGTAAAAATATTGTATTATAGTATGTATTCAAATAACTTCTTAGCAACATTATTCGAGATTTATATATTTTTTGCGCAACGTGAATCGTACTGCGAGCGCCATCTCTGTTTTTGCGACACCACTGTAATGCAACGGCGTACAGTTTCATTTCTTGATTCATCAATAATTCGTTGTCGGCGAATGTTGCTTTGGTGGAAGCACTCTTTGTGCGGCACCCAGCTACGGTCCCATCTACAGATTGATACGAAATGATTGATGTCGAGGATTGACGAGAAGATGGCGTAGGCCTTTGACAACGATATCGTGGGAGTAGATTCTACATTTATTGATGTCAGTGTGACGTGACGTGTTGTTATGTAACTGGTGAGAGTATTTGTTTTTCCGTTTTGTAGATACATAAAATATTGACATTGTCGAATGTTAACATTTTTATTTATTTACTTTTTTCATAACATACCATTGAATCACCACTTACCGTTAACACTATGATTACTCACCAAATAACATTTTAAGGCTATCTTACATATTATATTATAACCTAAATAAACTGTGTTAATTCTTTGGGGTAGGTATTATATTTCTCAATGGTTATTTTATGCATTAACGTTAGTCATCTGTCACAAAATTAAATGTTATATAGCATATGTAAAAGATAAATGTCGACATTTCGGAAATGATCACATATCTCTTCGCCAGGTCAACATGTGGTTGCGAACAGAAACTGGTACACTTGTTGATTGTTTCTTGGCCATAGAGTGTTCGACCGACCTTCATAGTTCAAAATCAGTATATCTGATTGTAAACAATTTTGTAATAAGCCTTTCAATATTATATATATTCGATATAGGGGTACATATTGTGTGATTTAAAGTCATTTGCGATATGTATGGCCATCTCCGTAAAACGGGGTTATTATTTTTACGCGCGGGATGACAGTACGTAATAAAGAAATTAATTCGTAAATTTTATTTTAAACCGACGAGCTTCATTTGATTGAAGTTCAGCTGACCTCAAACCTGGACTTCCAGGCCTTATGAAATGGAAAGCTGCACAGCCTCCAATTTAATTTTACAATTTTACAACTATTTTAATATTTGGCTTTATTTACATCCAATGCTTTAAAAAAAATAGAAATAAAACTTTTCCATTACTTTTTAAAATTTGTCAATTCATTCTGTTACATGATTTGTCATGATTTAAAAACTATCAACAAATATAATGGAGTATATATTTATCTTCACGTGCATAATCATTTATTTGAAATTTTGACGCGCAGTTAGTAATGAAACAACACTGACATAATATTATATCAATTTATTAATAATAATAAATTTATAATAACTTTAATGTGGCACTGAAAATTCTTTTACGTGTTTCTATTTGCGTACATAGATGAGTTTGTATTAATTTTCTTTGGCCAGTAATAAATGATACGTACTAAAGTTTTCAACAGCCATGCTGTCATATTTTTGAAATTCGAATATTATGTCTGCACTTATTATCGAACTGTAAATGTTTCATTTATTAGTACTAAAAAAAATGTTGACTTTAATGTTATATCTTAATTCTTTGACCGGAATTCGATATGATCTAAACGGCTATGGTGTTTTTCAAGAGTATTAATCTACGCACAAAAAATAATTTCTTTTTCATTAGCGATAGCAGTTTTTTTTTAAATAAATGTTTATATAGAAGCTAAAGGCGTTTCTTTTTAAATGGAGTAGAAATTTAATTTTAAATTTTATTGAAATAATTTTGCAAAAAAATATATATTTTTCCGCGGGTAACGCTTTTGTCTAATTAAATACTCTCAGTTCGCATTAAAATACGTTTAAAATGCGACTCGAGGAAAGGTTAAAGGCATAACAATTATTCGTTACATAAATGGATCGCAATTGCTCAAAATAAGAAAATAAATGTAATTGTTACGCGTATTTTTCGTTAGCATAAAAAATGATTTGTTTTTCAGAAAGTCTACACAACTAGACAGTGACAGTGCTAAAGTAGGCTAAAAAAATAAAAGAAAAATTATAGAAAATCGTCAGTTTTAATGAACTATGAAATCATTGTTTAGTTTTGATGTAGATAATATGGGAGTAATAGAGAGTCGTTATGGCATTATTAGCGGTTAGACAAAGCTATTACATTTTGAAACCGCACAATCGACGTCAGCTATGTGTGGTTTTATGAAGTATTTATCAATGCGAAAAGGAGCTAAAGCATCTTTATAACTAGTAATAATAAAACATTATTTGGTACAATTTCAATATTTATTTAAAAATAAAAAACTACATATCTTTTACCTACTTGCTATGAGGCACGGCGATTAAATAAGCTTAGAGAATAGATGCTTACATCTAATTAGGTAAACAGGTACCTACATCTTCGAAATTACCTAGTTTATTAAGTGTCGGTAAACACAATCGTCGGAGAAACCGTCAATCCCGTCTGCGGGGTCAACTGTCCACCCAGGCGAGAACCCATGTAGAGAGACCTTTCATTGACAAAATGTCAGAAGCGCTCGTAAAGCCAAGCGGGTGACTTACAATTTAAAATATAGACGCCCCACTATGACTCAATACTTAAAGCTGTAATTAGTTGTGTTAACGAGTACAATGTGTTTTCCGCTTTTCATAATTAGTTGTGCAACTAGTTGGGTATTTAATGTTAAGAGTACTTTCTCAGGTATATAAATACTCTATATATATAAAGGTATATATATAATAAACTATAAATTAATAAATTTGTACAATTTAAGGTAAGTCGGTCGGATCGGATTTTTTAATGCACACATTTACATACGCGCTGTACTCATGTCAAATTAAATTTATTTATTTTATCGACACTGCGAGCGAGCATGCCACTTTTCGGGAACAAATTTCCTTTAAGTACTGCTAGTCGGCGGGGGCTATTCAATTGTCTTTTTACCACTTATAATACTTTACCACTTATATCTAGGTTAGCACAAATCCCTTCTCGACAATTTTCACAACGCCTCGTCAATATTAATAGCAGAAATCAGAATCGTTATCCCTTCATCTCTTTCGCTCTACAGTTGGTTGGTAATTACTGTGTAGTTACGAGCACATCGGCGTATTGTAGGTGGAATCTCTTCGGTAAGATGGCGAGCAGCATCTCACATCTTCTCATTCGCGAGTCGCTACGCTGGCCGGTCGCACTCGCGCCAAAGGAACCTCGAAGCCCGCGCTTAACTCAAATCTGACAGCTGTTTTATTTAACTTAACTTAAAAACGAACGTTTTTAGACGATCGTATCTAATATCATTATTGGTAGCCATTGCCATATTATTAAATTATTGTAAACCTACATTTTTATGGTGAAAAACAGTGCATTTTTCTTGTGTATTGTGTGAGTGTTATCATTGGATTTCCTGGAGTATGCCGCAATAAGGGAGCGTCCGTCAATAAGCGAAAAGGCGAGTATTGTATTGTTTTTATTATTTTTATGAGTGGATCTGTCGAAACGGTATCAAAGCTAACGGACTCCATTGTTTTCTGATTTACCTATCAAAAGTTGTACAATGGCTCTTTATGGTTTGGTAGTTACGCTGCGGAGGTTATGTTTGCACAATTTGTTGAAAAAGTTGCTGATTATCAGCAGAAGCACTTATGAAAACTTGATAAAATCATAACAATAAGAACACTATAAGATTTGAGATTAATTGAACTGCTTATTTTTAGGTACTCGTTTTTTTTTTATGCCAAACGATGAAAAGGATTATTTTTCCAAAAAATAACGCTCACTTAAAGAAAGTCTCACTTTATTACATATATCTATCTAGAAAAATAAAAAAAAAAACAATTGGTATCACATTATAGTATAATCCATTTATGTTATTTTTCGGTTCATACATAAGTTCTGTTTTCTTTGTATTTCTCTATGTGTCACTTTAAAAGGTGCACATCAGGAATAAGGTGAAGCTAGACCGAAATTCAGGAAATACAGTTTTATAATAACCTATTAGATATTGCATATTAGTGAAACCAAAAATGAGTAGCATTCTTACATCTTATATAAATATTTTGTTAACTAAAGAACAATGTTTTAGATAACTATTAAACAGAAAAATGAATGTTAAAAAAAACCTTTAAATATTTTTTATTTAGTCTTTGGTTATGTACATAAAAACTAAGTACATTTCACCACTTTTTGGATGTGGGCCTTTTTGGATGTGGGATGTGGAACTACAATATAATACATTGACCATTCCTAGTAGTTTCAATTCTATATCTATTTGACTAACATAACTTTTAGTTATTATGTGTAAAAAGATTACGTGTTAATAAAATTATGTTTAAATTATTTACGTATTTAGCATGTATTTTGAAATACATTAATGGAGTTTTAGTTTAGTTTGCTCCCAGTAAGTTATATTTGATTTAAATTTCAAGCGTTCCCTACCCACTCAGCCCAGGAAATCTTCCAGGAAAGGAAAAAAAGACAAAATCCTACATTTAAAACTATTTGTAATATAGTATTTGTATAAATGGCGTCGCATTAGTTCCATGAAGCCATGGCAAAGCCTTGATATGGGAAGTTACGTGTGCAGACACAGTCGCAGAAAGCCACGTCCACAACACCTCAAAGCAGTTTGGCGCAGCAGCGCGGACGGCGCATATACTAAGCGACGTAAGTACAAGGAACTGTTAGACACTGTAGAAACACTGGGTCCATGGTCTCCCGATGCGCTAAACTCGGTAAACTCTTGAGAGAGAAGTTGGGAGATCCGCGCGCGGGTTCATCCTTTGCTCAGCGAGTCAGTCTGGAAGTGGTGCGTGGGAACGCAGCCAGTGTCCTTGGTACACTCACAGAGTCGGAGGTCTTGGAGGAAATATTTTATTTTGTTTTATTTTTTGTTATATAATTACGTTGTATAATATTTTAATATGTTATGTAATAAATAATGTGTTATGTAAATAAATTACATTTATACTACATTTATTTTTAAAAGCATTTTAGCCAACGTTCTCGGTCAAAATGTTACCAAGAAATCGATCACACACATTGTACTGGTAGTAACTGCTTCTCGGATGAACATACCAAATACCAACTGAACTCCGTTAGGTTGAGACGTTGATACGAGTATGTCCGGTGCTTGACCTAAAATTATTATTGCCAGAAATATTCACGACTTTGGAGATTTTCCTTTCAATCGCGTGATAACATCTATTTGATTGCACTGCTTTGGTATGTACGGTTGAACTAAGTGTAGTATTATAGCAACTTCGCATTAGGAAATATATAGTGCATACTTAAATTTTAAATATAAAAAATACGTTCATTTGGAGGAGAACTCAAATACTACAAAAAAAAAAAAAAAAACGCGACAGTTTGTATTAAATAAACTCGTCTTTCTGGTAGTATAAAAAAAACCTTTCTCCTACCCGAGCCAAAAAGTTTGGCTATTTCTCAATAATGTCGCTTCGAAGAAAAAATCAGTTTTGCACTTCACCTCCACAGAATATATTTGTTTAGTTGCATTGGAGATACCACTATAATCGTACTTATATCGTATTTAACTTTAAGTGTATATCAGATTAAAGACAGTTTAAATAAATTAAAAACGAGGAAATTCCCATCGTCCGTGAAAATCGACAATACAATCAGAGCTTTGGAATATAAAAAACCCTCTCTACTTACTTAAATAACTTTAATCTAAACATTTATTATTTCCGAAAAGTAAAAAGTGTTAATTCCAAGTAAATTTTGACTCGCGCTTTGCAAGGATGCTGTATTCGACACTGAATGTCTATGATAAGTAACAATATCACTTCAAACTTTTTTGTCAAAAATAAATAATATTGCCTATAGGGAAAGATTGGTTACTTTAAGTTAGTGGTCAAATTATACTAACAGAACATAGAAATCTATCTAGATATCTGAATATTTTTGGAAGGATGCTAGAAACTAGAAGTAAAGTAGGAATATTATCCGTGTTTTGTGCATTGTCATTGTATTATAACGTTGCGAAACATTTGCAGAGTTATTGAAATAGTTCAATTTGGAGGAAGTTAGTATTACCTAAATAAATCACAAATTCAGTAAATAGGGAGGAGGGGTTGTTTCATTACTAGCCGCACGTCAAAATTTACAAAAAGAAAAAAAAATGGTGGTAAAATTTATGATTAATGAAAAGAATGTTTTTTTTATGATACATAAAATTTAAGGGCACAAAATCTCGGTCAATATTTTGGCCAATGGGTATAATCAGACCAGGGGGGCGTGAATAGAAGGGGTTTTTCAAAAAAAAAAAATGCTATAACTTTCTTAAGCATGAACAACGCTTTGGAACTTTTTATTATGAGTATCCTGAATTCTATTAAGCACGGCAATTTGTGTGTAACTTATGTAATATGTTTTATATGTAAAATTTCCACGATTATTTTTGTTTTAAAAGATTTTGCAAATTTTAATTATGTTTGAATATGAATCCACATAAAAAAAATAATGAAGCTAAAGAGTTTCTGGACTCGAGATAACACCATGTCTGTTTAAATCCAACTGGGAGTTTTTTAAAAATGTAGAATCTCAGTATTTGGTTGCGTATAAATAGTTAAGGGTTATTTAAACAAAACGATTGATAATTATATCGCACATGATCCTCAATTTTTCCTGAGCATTAAATTTGATTTAAGCCGTTACGGCTATCTGTGATATTGATCTATAGATAACTATATGCCACATTTTCTTTCTGAAATAATTAAATGCCTGTATCACTTAGCGATGCGCCCTTTTCTCTCATCCTTACATATCAACATTTCACTTTTCACTCTTCTGCCTGCACACTTCTTTCACACGCTCACATAACTCACAAATTCATGCTTCTCTCTCACACACACATATGTTAGGTTAATATTAGCTGTAAACTTGTTTAATTTCGTTGTTAATAAATCCTTAATAAATAAATAAATATTGTCATCAAATCTAATTAGGTTAAATCGTGTAAATTACATTGTTTTAAAATAAATCGTAATATCGTAACATTACGCGTAACTATTGTGTTATATTATTAAGCTTTTAATATACAGGTTGAACTTTTCTCGTGCACATTCTTTTATGGGGTGATTCTACACACCAACAAGTTTCGTAATCATAATGTTGTAGTAGTTTCATAATGTTGACATATTTTTTTCCATACAAAATAAATAATGTCCCAGGAAACGTTTGGATCGCTCGCCGCGCGCCAACTATATCGGGCGCAGGCCGCCCCAGTCACATGGAGTAACTATGCGTTTAAACGCTAATAGGATTTTGTTTTTTTTACATACTTTTTTTAAAAAACTTGTAAAACAAAAGTTGATCAGTATGAATGACCACATAAAAGGTCACGAGATAAAGTTCACTTGTATAGTTTAGTTTAGCGTGAAGTTTATTCATATTACTGCTGTTAATTTCTCATTTAGTGCAACGACAAAGTTCATTAATTTTTCAATATCACTGTGCTGTGCTTGCGCTCAGTCACTCTGTAAGTGTGCTAGTAATGTTTAGTTAAATCTCTTAATTACATAATCACAGCAGCCGAGTTACCGTTCAAAGGCGCTTTGACTTTGCAATGTCGCTTCTATATACATTCGCCGAGATATTCCGCGTAAATTACCATGTTTAACGCGGCAACATGTCCGCTTGGAATATTGGCAAGTTTTTTGCACGTTTCGCAAAACCGATCTTCAAATTACGCTCAATAGTTGCAGGGCGTTGACACCAGGTCCAGTCACCGCTCTGCAGATTTATGAAAAGAAGTGGTATCGTGGATATTTTACAAAAATATTTAATAATATTACCAAACTGCATTACAGGGAAAAATGTAAAAAAAAGAGTTTTATAGAGATTAATTTCTGCTTGGTTGAGTGAAATGGTGATTACTTATTTATTTATTTATCATCGTAGAATTTATCAGCGATACTAGAAGATAATTTTCTCTTACTACATTTATACGGTCAGAAATAGTACCAAACATAAATAAGTGTTGTTGAAAACATCAAATTAATAAAATAATGTCTAATTTGCATGTAGTGTGTAATATGAACTATGTCTCGAGTGTGTGGATCCTCTATTTGTGGCATGGAAATATTTTTATGTGTGTGTGAGTGTGTGTATAAACTTACATATTATTATTTTAACTCACACATTGAATTTCATGCGTAAATATCCCCCTTATTTTCTTGAAATATATCGATTGCGCTGAATTTTTCTTTATATGTGCACATCGTTGCGTTTTGTGCATGGTTAGGTTAGGATGTCCTAAAAATCTGCATTTTTTTATGTTACAAATATTTTTATTTAAAATAATTCTACGAATATAATTACTCTATCAGAAGGGGTTAGAATGATTTTATGTAAATTAAAATTACTCGGACATCGCAATACATTATTTTATATTATAGAAATGTAAAAATGTCATTTTTTAAGGAATCTATTAGAATAGCGTAATTGTTGCAAATAATTAATTAATAAAATAATCGTTTTTTTTTAATCACATCATTGTTAGTAAGCAAAATTGCATTAAGATGATGCTGAAGCCTCTGGTCGTAAACAACTTTCTCATTTGACCGTTTTTTTTTTGTTATTGGTAAAAATGAAACATACCTCGTTGTGCAAATCCGCTTAAAACGTTGCGGTGATGGCGAGTATGTGGTCCATTCGCTGCGCTCAGTTTCCGGCATGACTTAAACTCAGTTCGAGCGAGACGAATCTCATTGAGCACATCGGATCGGTCAATGGAAGAGCCTTCGTGCCCGCCGAGGTGTAAGCAGTGCCGACCTTTCCATCAGGTTTCCGTCGAGAAGCTTTGTCACACACTTTAATTAGATCCATCTTCACGGTCGATACTGATTACAATTTGTCGTTAGCCAATTAGCGAACACATTTAGAATGCTATACTTTCTTCATGGATAAAATTTCATTCCAGTAGATACGTGTTCTTCATCCGTATGGCTTAAGTTGTCGGGGAGGCGCTATTAAAATTGGGTGCATGCCTTATTGCTGTGTTCATCATGCGAGGCCGTTCATTACAGGCAAACAACATCTCGCAAATCTGTAATTGACTGTGTGTGTGTTTTTTTTGTGTATGTGATTTGAAGCAGGCGTTTATACCACTGCGTTACCAGGTCGTGTAGATGCCTAATTATTTGTTGATCCGAATATGTTTTTTTTTAATTTAATTTAATTTCTTTGTTTTATTTTACTTGTTTTTATTAGTATTGTCATTTTATATTCTTCTAATGATATTGTATGTTATTATATTAAAGGCATTTTTTCTCTCTTTCTTTGTGAATACCTCTCCCGGTTTAAAATAAATTAGAAAAACAAAAAAATGACAAAAAATACTTGTTTGAAATTACGACATTTTTTTGTTGTCATTTGTAAATTACAATGACATTGCCAAATTGGTTAATAGTTCGTTTTGATAAGGCTAAGCTTTTGATAGCGGAGATTTATTATTTTTGCGAAAAATCCGAGAATTCGTCCATGTTAGTCCGAATTAAACATTTTTACCTGTACTTTGAATTCATCCTAAAATAAGAAGTAAAATATACTCTTCTCATAGCTAGAAGGTAAACGTCCTAAATATTTATGATTATCATTATAACTTTAACAAACGCATCTTTTAATAATGACATATATTTATCAGTTTATTTAGGTTTTATTTAGATTTCTCATTTATTTTCTTTTTTGTGTAATCAGTTCTAGATGAACCTAACTTTCAATTCAATTGTTAAATAGTGGATTTATGTAATTGACTAAATTAATAACTATATATTTGCTGTTTTATAAATTAAGTTACTCTGTATGTCTCCTTAAAATATATTATATAAATTAATAAATAAATATAAAACGAAAATGATACCCACTGCTGACAAAATCTCTCCAGGGAAGATATCTCCTAAGTAAATACTAAAGATTGTTGAAACTGAATCCTAAGGAGGGTACCAAAAGTGCTGTTAACACGACTTTAGAGATCACTGCACCTTGATTCGTCCGTTGGTGCTCAATAGTAACAAACTTATTGGTATTTGAATATTTGTTATACCGTTATTAGAATTAATGTTGGGGAACAGATTGATGGGTTTTTGTCGCGGGCCAGAGTGCACAAAAAAACCAGAGAAAAAATAACAGTTATTATGTAGTTTATTATAATATATTTTATTCCAAAAAACAATATTAAATTACACGATATATGAGTTTTTAAAAAGTAGTTATTTGGGTTAAATTTAATTTAATTGCTAAGAATTTTAAAGAAATATATTTTTAGTAAAATAAAAGACTAACCATATCGTTTGACAATCGTGGACAGCGGGTTAAGCCAGTACGCTATCGGTAACATCAATCGAGATAGATATAACTTGGTGTTTCCAATACATTTTTTATGCCTTTCTGACTGGATTTTCGAGTCATGATAACTCGAAAACGGATCAGCGGATTTCAATAAATATCCACACTAGTGGCCATCGAGATTGGGGGGGGGGGGGGGCAAGGAGGGCAGTGCTATTATGTCGTTACGCACGCGAGTATAACTCACCTAGACTTTTAAGAGTTATCTCGCAGATATTTACAATTGCCAATTTAGAGTTTACATATAAATTTATGAATTTAATAAAACGGTAAAATTAAAAATATTAAAAAAAAATAAAATTTATATCAGGATGCAGCATCTGAATGAGTGATGTCACAGACAATCGTATGAGATGTCTCAACTGGTCGGTACGGCGGCGGCGGCGGCGTTCGGATGCTGGCGTTACTTTCACGAAAGTAGCCGCGGGATGAGATACCATAAACAAACCGGACGCACTTGGAATTGTTGCCCGGTGAGGTTTTCATAAACAAAACCGGACGGAGTCCATTCTTGATTTTTGCATCTAGCCAGAAACGGCTGCGCGTCGTTTATACTACATGTACGAGTATTATACGACTCTTTGAAGTAAAACTTCTTTAGACAAATAGACCTTACGCATGTTCTCCTAGTCTGCGAGTGAGTCTAATTGCGATGCGTTCATTCGGCAAAATTTGGAAGGACGCTCGGAGAATATGTTCAGTCGCTGCGCCCAGCTGTCACGTTAATTTTTGATTATCTGACACGTTGGTTTTTTCTTATAAATAGGAGTTCGGAAACTGTAGGAGCAATGATGCAATTGATGACAAATTTAATCAACTTCCTTTTGAAAGTTTTATTTCTAACGCCCAGTGTTTTTTCTATGTAGATTGGGTACAAATATATTTGTATGTCCGACTGTCACAAACCTGTAACATCGAAACTCTTAGTAGAGTAAGTTTATGCCGAATATTCGGATTATTTACTACGATAACAGTTCTTCTATTTAGTTTATACATAGTAAATATATGACTTATAGTATACAACCACAAATTATTAAAAAAATGATAAACCTCCGACACAAACGGCTCAGTAGATTTGCATGAATCATAGCTAAGAACACTCTCGATGAAGTTACCTTTCAAAAAATAATTAAAATCTGATCATCCGTCTGAAAAAATAATTAAATTTAAAGAAAAAGGGTTTTGAATATATTGTCACAAAAATGAAATCTATCATCGTTGGTTATTATCTATCAACGATGCTATTAATAAATTAAATAAATAAAATAAATTAGTAATATTATTTTGGTTTCAAATAGTGAAAAGTGTAATAACACGATTTAGTAAACATTGAAGGAAAAGAATTGTCAGCCTATATAAAGTTAGTTTATTAGATTATTTATAAGTTATTACTTTTATTTCTTTCCAGAGAGCTTTATTCATCTTTTAATAATAATTATTACAGTTCAGTTCAATGCCACCATAAGTGACGTTTATTTTTCCCCAGATAACATTACAAAGAAAAAAATACATCTTGTCCTGCCAGAGCCTGAAAGCTCATCTGGCAGAAACTCAAATTTGAATTATGTTTTTCTTAAAGCGGCTTACTCCACACATCATCACATCACGGCGGCAATCACACATCATTGATTAGACAGTTGAAAGTAATATAAGAAGAGCTGGTTAAATTCGCTGCGGGTACACATTTATCGAGCATATGCGAGATAGTTGTTTTTCGCTGCGGCAAATTGTCAATGGTTAGTATGTGTGTATTCTTCCAGCGAACCTACTCGTGAATTACGTGTCGCAGTGAAATCGCGAAAAAGTTACTCGGAGGCGAGTCACCTAAGACAGGTTGTAAGATGAAAGTGGTCAAAGATAAAGACGACCGTGTGTCGTTTATTAGTGAGTGTCTTATGTACCTCTATAATCTGAGTACCTCTACCTACATATGTTGTAACCGCTCGTAAAGCGCTCTTTATTTTTTAATATTTACGCCCGTAGGGCAAAGAATGGAAGGAAGCGAATCAAATTTCCATTTAAACTCTCCATATATGGCCATTTTATTTATTTAGAATTGATCTAAACTCGGCGAACATCTTTTGACATAAGTGTGTAAATAAATAGGATAAGTTACCGATAAAAATATAATAAAAAAGGTATGCGTCATTCTCTCAGTCACAGATTTAAAAAAACCACCACAGTCTTAATGTCATTCAGTGGCAGCCAACGTTGACTACATAATCCGGTGAGTTTTTATCTTTCCCCCGAAAGACTCAAAAAACATGGAAAAAGGCAACCATATTATAGCAGGGATAACGATGTATGGAAATGTCAAAGTCAGTATGTTGTATATATATGAAAAGACGAAACTTTTACAAAATTAAATGACAGATTTAATGATGCATACTCAGAATGTCGAAGGGTGACTTTTTGGCCCCTGGCCAGCAAACCTCGAACGGGTCGGAATTGACATCGCAAAAATTGTCCCACCATCAGAACATAAATATAACAGGTTGCAACACGGTTTTAAGCATGGCAACTCACTTGAAAGAAATTAGAAAGTTGTAGGGAATTTCTCTAAAAGAATGATTCTTAATAATACTAACGTAACGGGATGTTTAATCTTTCTTCAGCGTTGAGGACCCGGCTAGAGTAGACTTGAACCACGAGCTGGGGTGATCTATTTCACTCAAGCTACTATAAACACACAAAAAACTCACACACGCATACGTCTATATGTGATATGTCGTGTGTCGGATAAAAAGATTAGCTACTGCGTTACACATATACTTAGTAAGTAGGTTTGCTTTGTTATGTCCAGCAATGGGTGATAAAGACCTGACGATGAAGTAGCTTTGTACTTTTAAAGTATTTATATGTTTTACTTGATAAAACTTATCCAGTTTAGATAGGGCCCAATTTATTTTTTGCACCGGGGCCCTTGGTTAGGTAGCTATGCCACTGTGTACGATATGTGTATCATTTAATTATTTGAAATGGAGAAAGCCGTGAAGAATTATTGACGACATGGGAGCCAACAATAGAATCTAGAAAAATAAAATATCTGCTCCTAGGCAAAATGAATACTGTTCAGATTACTTCCATACCCATGCAGGAGTACTCCAAGGATATCTCACCTCTATATCATATATTTCTAATGTGCTAAGCATACCAAGTTGAGCTTCCCGTCTACATGAAACAGTACTGTTGTCTCTGCGCCCGAAGTGAATCGGGAGGTCGAGTGTTCGATTCCCAGCGGCAGATACACATTTTGTTTATAATTTGTTAAATTAAATTTGACATGTTTATTTTATATTACAACAAAGATAACTTTACACGGAGATGATAAAAGCTAAAATATTTCATGAACAGCAAAATAATGTATCTTTTACTGAATGTGAGTGGGTAGCAATATATATTTACAATCAATCAGAATAAAAAAAAATACAAGTCCGAATCGACAAGTTTTATGGTACATCTAATCACATTTGAATATCCGATGATGATTTCCGGCTTTTTGAGATACAGAATTGTCTGTTACTTGTTGATTTTATTGTGAATTAGAAAGCCTTCCCGCTGTCGCGCATTGTAATAAATAGTGAATAATTAATTAATTCGCTTGCGTTTATATTTTACCATATTCGCATGCGGCGCGGTGCCTGCGGACTGTTTTCAGTCGAGTAGAGTTCCAGCGAACTTGACACGGTCAATATCGGCGGTGCTGCCAGACCAAGTGATTTTTATCGTTACTATATTCTTTTTCAAATATAAATAATTTTCATTTTTATAGATATTATATTATGGCAATGAATTTTATGGTACTGTATGGCTTATATTTATTTAACAAACATGTTACCTCGTGAACATTTTGTTTTTGCAAGACAAAACAATAATAAAATAATCCTCTCGAATAATAAAAAATACCACTCTCAGACGATTAATAAACAATAATTTACGCTGATCTAACGAAGCTACAAAGTACAAGGGCTTCGATCAGATGAAGAGATAAATACTTATATCAATTTCAGCAGAAATGGGCTTAAATAATTCTTAATCCTAATAGAACTGTACACGTGTACAACAGTGTATTCGCAATCGGTCTAAACATAAAAACAAATCTCACCAAGTACTATGGGATTATCGACGAATCCGCAAATAAACTTAAAATAAAGAGCGTAAAATAATGCCTATCGTTTGTTGATTTTAGTTTAAATAATACATTGTTGTTTTATTTAGGTATCTAGCGATGCCTATAGCACGTAAACATACTGAGTTAGGGTTAAAATGCAGCCAATTTCGGTCCGTGGAGGCCGGGTTTTTGTCATATTTTGTAAGACTATGTGGGACGTCTCTTAGCCAATATAGCGATTTTTTGGTGCTATGACGGCTTACCTAATCGGCTAGTGACGATGCACATTTGCTTCCGATGAGAATATTTGCCATCATACTCAAAAATGAAAGTAAACAAAAAAATAAACAAACTTACTGACTAAAGAAAGACAAAAACTGAAACTGCTATTCAATGGAAAAGATACTGGAAAAGGTAACACAATAAAATATATAGAAAAAATATTTTTAAGTATTGCGTTTACAAAATATTGTCCGCCTGGCAACGTTGTCGCCGCTGATTCAAGTAGAAAGTGCTCGATCGGATCGAGCGTTCTCCGTCTCATCTCCCGACCTCCTCTGCGACGAATCATCGCAATATCTCGCGGCTGCGCGGTGCGAACAAGTTCAATGGCACACTTATTTTTCTACTTATATTTCATACTTTTTTTCTGCAGGCATCGGGCATAATGTGGAATAATAACATTTTCATCTATGAATGTTTTTTTAGATTCGGGCAACATGTGTTTGATTTGATTTTCGTGAGGTTTGGACTTGTCTGGGTCACGGTAATAATATTAGTGTATCAACACAATCATTTTGCGGCTGTGTGCGTGACACAGTTAATATGCTACACACTATACTTCATAGTAGGGATGTGTATACTACATAATTGATATAACTTCGTTAGTCTCACAGCTAGATTTACGGTGTGTCTATGATTTGGCTTGATCTGTGTATATTTGAGTTTTTTTTTATAGTCCTCCTTATTCATATTGATCCTAGGGCCATATTTATTTATTTATTCTGGTTACTCAAAAGAAATTGTACACAAAACAGGTAATGGCGTAAAAACAACATAAATAAAGCATACATTCCTTAAACTAGGGTAGGTTAGGTTAGGTTTTGCTAAAGTTTTACTGAATTATCAAAAATAGATCAATTTGGGAGAAGTAAGAAATAAATAAACCGCAAATTCGGCAAATAGGGAAAGCTAATCCTGAATTTGTGCACATTTTAACGTAATATAATAAAATATGTTGCTAAATAAAATATGTTATTCTGCATCTTCGTCACACCGTTTATAGCTACGTACGTGGAAGCGAGCGAGCATAACATGAGTTTGAGCTTATACCAGCTGGGTTGAAATGAAAAATAACTTCACCTTACCTTATACTTTTTTTGGAAAAAATATATTTCTAATACCACGAGGCAGCTAGTGTTTAGCAATAATTATTGATTTATAAAAAAAACTAACAATGTATCAAAACATATGTGTGTTTATTCAGATGGAAATAAAATATTTGCGTTATAAAAATTATACTTTAGAAACTCGTGCGGTGTGAAGCCTGATTAATCATGAGGTATTTCTCTTTGTCCTAACGTGTCCATCATCAGCTCTATCCCATGACTTATGTGTTGTCGGTGAGGCGCGGTGCATAGCGCAGTTACGACCGCCTTGATTTGCTTCGTGATTCATTACGAGCAGAAAGCATCTTGCAAAGTCATCGTTACGCGGTGGTTGTGTCCTCAACACAGCTGTCAGTAAATCACACACAAAGGGGGTGGGGGTGGGGAGGGCGGTATGGAGTTCCCCGTGATAAGCTGGGGGCCGAGGAAAGTTTTTTTAAAAAAAATGAGGTTACTTTGGAGTGTTTTTAGACACTAGTAAAATAGTGTTTTGTACTAGTATTTATATTTCCCAACTCGGTGAAAAAAATCCCTAATTATCAATGCTGGCGATTGATTCCTCCCTAATGAGAAATTAATATGCCACCGATACCTCGATTCCTTTATTGTGTTATTGCAAATATGTTTTATGCAATTATGTGACAGTGAACAATTCACGTTTCTTATTTATTTATTTTTTTGTTTCGGAAGGGGAGGGAGCAATTGCACTCAGTGCCCCCTCTCTGGATCCGCCGTTGCAGAGTTGTGGTTGTTATACCATCAAACTAAGGCTAATGGTATCTCAAAAATTGGCGGTAGTTTAACTTTCAACCTAAACGCTTGAACGCATTTTGATGTACTTAAATACGATGTAGGCACGTAAAAAAGATATTCACTTAAATTTAAAAAAAAAACACGACCATTAAATAATAAACAAATATCACATCTCATCTCATTGATTGCTTGACGTGACTTGAATTGTCAATTTTGGAATGAATTTAATTTGATTTAGGACTAACGATTATGGCCGCTCGGCAATAAAAGCGTTTTTTCATCTCTCGAGAAACCAGAACGTGACACGATTTTTTTTTTATAAATTTACATTCTTATGGCAATTCTTTCTGTCAAAGTTTATGACTGGCATGTTTTCGATTTGAATTGATAAAATCAAAAGATCACCGCGTTTTCACTCAAGTGATTTGATGGTTACGATATTCACAGCTTAAAATGCCGAGTTTCTGTTATGATTGTGGATGACTTTTTTTTGCTGCACGCTGATTTATTTTACCTTTTTATACAATGCATAACCACGAACTCCCAGTTGACTTTATTTTAAATTAATAATTTAAAATAAAAACAACCTCTTTTTAATCGACATCAAACAATGGACGAGGTTTTTAATTCGACCTGTCTCAAAATGTTTTCATGTCGAATTGGCTAAACGATTATTTTATTCAACATACAATGTTTGGATGTCGGTTTAGGTCAAATCTTGCAAACTGAATTAGAACCACTTCCGTTTATCCTTTGCAATTGAAATTTGTGACGTTAATTCACTTCCGATGACAATGCATTTTTATGGTAAGCATGACCTAATTCTACGCCCAGAAATCCCAGACGCAGGAACTCCTCAGTCCTCTACAGTACAGACACGAAACTTTATATACAGTTTTAACAATTTGTATTAAAAATGCTGTTTTATTATTATTTTTTTTACAAATCGTACTTTCCATTCCATCGTAGATTCATTACGTAACTTTTAGTGTAAAATGGCTTAAAAAAATTAAATAAAAAAACTTTTAATGCACAACCAAAAAAAAACTTATTATATTTCATAAACAAAAATGTAACTTTGAAGTAGGCACCGAAACGCACCATATGAAACCTCACTATAAACCATATCCTTGGAAATTAGTGTTTATATGCTGTCATTGTCATGGTCTGAAACACCTACCCGTCGGACGAATCGGGCGCATGATCGAACTCTCCCCGGAGGACGGGATGTGTGATCATCTCCGAAAAATTGTTTTATTACGCACACATCACATAAAAAAAGAAAAAAAAATAAATGTACAAATAACGCCAGAAATTAGACTTTGTTTTAGAAGTGACGCTTTAAAATAAAAAACGCGCCTAAATTTCAGAGCCGTTCACCAGTTTTCAAATTGTTCAGCGACAATAATAATCAAAGAATAATAATCAATTTGACATTAGGTCATTCCGTTTGAAAGCTAGGTTCTGGCCCATCCGGAGCCTGAATGAGAAAATGCGAAAGCGGTAAACGGGCAAACAGGGTTAGTCTAAAAACGCGATAGGAGGTGTCAGTTTGAACGTTTTTATTACACTATACAAACGTCAAACTGACTCGATAGTCTCGCTCGCGTTTTGAGACTAGCCCAGCTGGCTAACATTGCCGTAACCGCCGGCAATGTTAGCCGCGTCTGTTCATCATACATCATCACAGCAGGCAGGCCCATTATTTCTACATATTAGCCCACTTGCCAGGCGACCGTGAATTTTATTCACAAACGCGTCGCCTCGCTCCGCTGTTCTAATAACGCTCTCGTGCCAAATGGTTGTGCTTGCAGCGTGCACTTGAATTCAGAATATTTAGTACGGCTCTTATTACTCGTAGTTAGTACATTTTAACCTCAATGAGAGGATGTAACATTTTTTCCTCGTACATCGTTGTCTTAAGGCGCCTACATACCTGAATGCTACAAACATGCGAATTTTACAGGTTTTCAAAGGCGTTAGGAGAGAAACCCACGAGAGATACAACTAATCTAGTTCATTTACATTAAAGATAATTTATTATTCTAAAGAATTACCTAAGGAAATTTCTTTAAACATTATGCAAAATATATATAAAAAAAAAAACAACCATGTTTTTGAGATAGGTAGCATTTTTTTAAAGTCACCTTATGAAACCGGAAACATCCCATATAAAATAAATTAGATTTATGATGAGAATAAAGCAGATGAGGGATTTGGAGGGGGGGGGGGGGTAATTTGGGGTAAAATAATTTAGAAACACTTAAATTGGAGATTTTTGTTTTAGTTTTTATATATGAAAAATGATAATTTATGCTAAAAGTTTTTATATTTTCAGAAAATATATGTTTTTGTGTTATTATTTTAAAAAAATAAAATGAATTTAAAAAACATTTTTTTAAAAACTTATTTTAAAAAAAAAATAAATGCTATCAATATTTCAAGGAAATCAGTTTCTAATGATTCTGTTCGTTTATAGTTCACAAAGTACCGTTATTACGTCAAATGCGCTTACACACATACTATAAAAGAAAATTTAATTGAGCATTACTTTTCAGTAAAAATTATGAGCACAATACTGTTCATATTAAAATGAAATATGCACTGCCGAGTCATGCTCGAAGATATAATGTCACAAAAGTGAAATCTTAAAGGGCAGATACATAAAAAAACGCATTTAAGCAGAACTTAAGTATATCTAACTCTACCTTCATAGGATTGCTCTGCTCCCCACCTCTAAGTCATGCTTGCGGCATGCGGGTTCGACACTCGAGATGGGTTGTTTCACTACCTGCCTCTAATCACACAGCTCCTGCGGCACTCGGCGCTTTCTGTGTCAAACGGATTGCCTTTTTTTATATACAGAACCCTAAAAATATAAAATTTCATGGAACCAATCAATTTAATCAATTTATAGCTATGTAAGATGGTGGTAAAAAGGACTCAAATTCGAAAAAGTTTAAATTAGTATAGAGAGATATAAGGAACATACCAAAAAGCTTATGTATGTAACTACTAAATACTAGGTAGCCGTAGACGCAAAGGTGAACCCTGTCCTAGCATTGGAGCGGAGAAATGCAATCTTCAAATTAATAATTCTTTTTCTAAAATTCGACCAAAAAGCGCGCGAAAAAATTTAGCATGGGCTTTCTCATAGAGAATATATTTTTATACATAACTTTTTTATTATTTAGAATTTTAAAATTCCGGCACCGTCGCGACCCAGTATTTTTCGTGTAGATTCGATTAAAACATTAAAATTCTAAAATCGGTGGTCAAATTGACTGATGTGTGCGTGCTCTTATTGTTAGACCATTATACATAGTCGTTTATAATCCAACGGTCAGACCCAAGTTGCTTGTATTAGTAAATTTAAATAGCTAACTTTTTGAAAAAGTTATTGAACTACACATGATCAACTTTACCGTTTTAATTTTGAAAATCCTTTAACTGTTATCGTTCTGAAACCACAACGAAAACCTTGTATTTTTTTATGATAAGCCTTAGTACGGCGCGCGTTTAAAATGAAAATGTCCAAACATGCCAGATCAGAGGATACTACTACCTGAACTCAAGACGAATCTTTAGACACACTTTCGATTTCCTTCCTGTTCAGTTCGTCTCACGCTTAGACATACCACTCTGACCCGAAACGCTAACAATTAGCGGAGATGTCAGCGACGGGTTTGAGTGAAAACGATCCGAAAGAAAGTCACCTTTGCAGCTTCCTCGATGCTTGCATGTTAACAACACGCTTAAAATGGAATAATTAAATATTCTTACTAACAATACTCGTCGCAGAGGAGTTACAATGTGAGCGGTGTTACCAATATCTATGGAGGAGGCAAAGAGAATGTTTATTTTCTTGTGTTAAAGTTTACATATTTTTATTTTGAAAAACATGATGAGTTTTGATATATCGGCCTTACAAATAATACCACAGAATTATAAATTATGATTACCACTTCCAAAGTCGAGAAGGCAATTTGGCAAATGTCAAAAAGTTACCTTTCAGTTCAAATTCTATTCCGAACGTTGTCGAATTGTGCTGTCTATAATAAAATGTACTTAGAATCCAAATACCAATTCGTGTGTCAAAATGCTTTCAGTAAAGCAGTTGAAACTCGTTAGGTGCCTTAATATTTAAAAACCAAACAAATTCTTCGCAGTATAAGATCATGATTATATAAGCATGTACTCGTATATGATTATTCGCAGTATAGGATCCCCGACGCTTTAAACACACCTGCATTTTTGTACAAGTTCGAATGCATTTATTATTCACACAATAATAACAATATAATAACAATAACCAAGCAAATTATTGATATTAGAACATTCACTTAATCGGAATACAGAAATCATATGGGAATAGAATTAGCTAAAAAAAAATGTTTTAATGTCAATAATCCAGAGGACTGTTACACATTATCGTATTATTAAATCAAACAGCGAATGAGCTCTCATTAGTTTGACCATTGCTTCGCGTTGTAATATAAACAATATTTATCGTCTTATTATATTTATTTATTTATTAAAATATCCATACAAATTAATATTATTAAATGTGTAATACTCTATAGCATTTTATTGATTTCCAAAGAAGAAAAGTACAGTTTGTGTGGATTAGTACCACCTCACTAGGCAAATGCCTGTGTCGAGGTGTTACCTATTTGAAATATATAAGTAGGGAGATACTTTCATTCAAAAATATGGCGATTGATTTAGTGACTGTGAATATGTAATTAGTCCGATCCTTATGTTTTAAACGGCACATTTCATATATGTAAATAGAAGTTGGCTAGTATTTGATTATGGATGAGTTCAGTATTACGCAAGTTCCGAAATGTGACGGTTAATTTAACGTTTTTTAATTTAACGACGTTCTCAATTCGATCTGTATATATATATATATATATATATATATACGATAGGGAAATTCTTACAGATGGTTCTATTTACGTTTCTATTTACTTCAATGGTAAGGTAGCAAAAATAAAAAATGAGTTTTTCGTTTTCATGGTTCACAGGCTTACGCGATTTTATTTTTTTTTTTTCATATTGTAGACGATTGCTTGAGAATGATTTTACTAAAGTTTCATGAAATTACTTTTGGCGTGAAGCAGCTAAAAATCTTTAAATTAAAAAGGTTAAAGAAAATTACTTCTTCATAAACCCACAACCAAATAACTAAGAAATAATACAAAAAACTTCTTATTGTTAGTAAACAAAAAAAAAACATTAATCCACCAACATGTCGCAGTCAGCAATTTTAGAATAAACCATGTATCTGCGCTGTTACTATTCTAGCCTCTATTCCTAGCCTAGCCCTAACCCCCTAGCCTAGCCTAGCCTAGCCCTATATTTTATTCGGAATGAAGATTTGGCCGGCTGTTGAGTTGTGAGGATTTTTTCTGTTGATAGATCCATTGAAGATTTTGTCGAGACAATGTCGTGCGCGAAGATCTGTAGAAGATATAGGTAATATCAACCAACAAAATATATAATGAAGAAGACACAGGCACTCATCAGGCTAGGTTAGGATATCCCAAGGAAAAACCCGATAGCTATACTCAAGTAGTAACTATAATGTCGCTTGCTTGTTTTTTGATGCTGCCAAACAATATGGCCGTCAGTCAGTCCGAGTTTACTTTCATTTTACTCCGCATCGCGTCATAGCTGCTCGTTTTCGCAAGATCCTCGGCAGATGGCGTTTTTGCGCGGGAAACAATGCTCAGATGCTCGGCAGACGGCGCGCCATCTGTCGGTGGGAAATGGGTTATTTCTTGCCATCATTCATCCCGATGCGGCGAACCGGGGCTGCGTTTGCAAAGAAAGTTACCACTGCGGTTGGTGATACGAATTTTATTACTACAGAACAAACTGCAATTGTACAGATGAGTGCCAATATTTTGTTACCGTAGTTCCGAGACTTCACTGGCATTCAAAGAACCACAGTGTCCCAAGGTGTCCCTGAACTATTCCTTAAAACTTAAGTATGAATTATGTGTGAATTATGTGAATTATGAATAAGAAATTACAAAAAATTGCGAAAAAAAAATCATACTCAAATTTATTATATTTTTAAAATTCTAATGCTGCGCCGATCGATAATGTCCTTGACACCGTTACGGCATACGGTGACGCTGTGCCTTCACAACAAAGACATTATTGAATGATTCTTTTACTTTTTTTAGGTAAAGTTTACAATTTTTTTTTCTCGGTAGTCATGATGATTTTCGATATAGTTTCTTAACAAATAACACTAGAAATTGCAAGACCTATTAGCTGCTTGTTTTATCGAGAATGGTCTTGGAACACGCTGTATATGCAATACGTGCCGCTAGCTACGTTGATAGAAGCGTACACCTTCTTTGACACCGAAATCTTGAGATATTGTTGCCATTAGAAGCTCCCATCAATTTAATCGACTTCCACGGAACCATTGAGTTCCCATCAGCATCAAGAAAATCAGTATAATATAGGCACATCCCCAGCCCCCTTCTAATACCTTCTTACTAATTAACAGCACTTTATTTTTCAAAGAATGAAAGATATGCACTCATTAACCGCGTAAACCCTCATTGATTTTCTATTATTATAAAAATATTCTAATATTATCTTAGTATATGGGGAAACCTGTTTTAAACATATATGAGTATATACAGGCTGTCATAAGTCCAGCTAATTCCTGCGATTTCAAAAATTCATCATGGTTTCCGAGAGAAATAAACGTAAACTTTACGCGATAATATTAAACCGTTGCTGTAATACTCAGCCAGCTGATCGTCCGCTCGCGACGCCGGTAAAAGTTACGAATCGCGTGTTACGACGCCAAAGGTGCGCTTTTAAAACATATAAAAAAATTGGTGATGAATTATTTCGCATTAGGACAACCCGTAAAATGTCAAGTTAGATATTATATAATTATATATTTTCAATTACATATACATTTTACCTGTTATGGGAAAGAAACATTTTTCTTATTTTAGACTATTATAATACCCGGACTTAATACAATTCAAATTTTTATTTCTACATAGGAATTTCTGAAGTTCAATTAAATTAAACTTTATACCAGAAAAAATATTAACATATAGCGTGCGTAATAATCTTTATTTATACAGGATGAACTTTTACATTCTTCGTGGTAACATTGATTATATAAAACACTATATAATCAGTGGTGGTAGCAAAACCTTAGCGGGTAAAAAACACAAACGAAAACAGCAGGTCTCAAGGGTGAAGAAACACCAGGATTTGCCTTAGATTTTACGACTCTAACAGAAGGTAATGCGGCAACTTAAAATAATAGCTGTAATCAAAAGAACACGCGGATTTACAAAAAGAAGATACGTAAAAAATATTTGACCAGTGCTGTCTTTATTTATTTTTAGTTTATAATATAGGCTGTTTTTTAGAGGCGTGGTTTTCAAGAAGAGATAAAACGCATATAATTTGATGTTATGGCTAAGAATTTAGTTTTATTATAAAGGTAAGGGTTTGCCTTCATTTACTTTCATTTATATATAACCTAATTATTATTAATTAATTAGTAATAATAATAATTTATTAAATATTTTTATTACTACTAATAATATCTTTTATTTATATATAAAACCATTTACCTAATACCATTCCTTTTTTATTATGTCATTAGCTGATATTTTTTTTTTTAGTAAAACGATGTGAAATCATATCACTCTAGTTCGCCTTAGTTTTATAAGATCAAGATCGCCAATATTTAATAAATGAGGAAGGAATAAAACTGCGATGATGGGATTTTTTTCTACGACTATCTCTTTGCCCGACGCTATCTATACCTTAGGATGAAAACAGGTTTCCATCAACCGATGTCCGTCAAAACGATTAGTCTCACAGCAGTTCCTAAATTGATATTTTTCCTCTCGTCGGGATGATGTCAGTTGCAACTGTAAAATAATTATTATGATTAATTACTCCGCAATAATGATTACTGAGTATCATCGTGAGGCGACGGACGACATTATAAAAGCAGTCACTTCTTCTTTTTACCTGACTACAGCTAAGTCAAAATATTTGATTTAACAAGACTAGCTTCTCAAAACTGGGTACATCATGAGATTTAGCATAATTAACATAAATTTAAGCTTTAAATGGCATCCTAAAATATGCACGGTTATCTGATTTATTGAATGCATGTTTGAAAAGGTCTTACTTTTTTATATTAAATGAAGCTTCAATAGAAAAAACTATTATTAAAAAGTTATTTTAATGCATCGATATTTTCTTTTTCGAGTAAAAAAACCATTATCATTGATATATTAAATACTCGTAAATTAAATAATTGAAACCTCCTTTTTATAATCAATCTATTATAATCATCGCTATAACTACCCTTTAATAACATTACAATATTCAACTACTAACCTTTAGCAGTCATACAAATAGACAACGAAGTCTCCCTATACTTGTCACTATTTTTTTTTTGGAGGAACATCTAAATAAAAAAAATATAATACAGCACACCCGAGTGTATGTACTTAATAAAAAACATATACTTGAATTTTGTTGTTCACTTACATTTTTTTATTTTTTTTGTTTTAAATATTTAAATTAAAAATTGAAATTTAACTGATAGTTGAAGTTGTTTTTTTTTCTTCCTGCAGGCAGGCAACCTAAGAACATGACAATTCCATAAGGTGCCCACGAAAACCGGATTAGGTTATCTTTTATAAGTTAGGTGATTAAAAAATAAACAGTTTTTATTTTACTGCCGTAATGATTATACCCATCAACATATAGATTAACAGTTGCAATGCAAATAAAGTTTTCAAAACCATTTTTTGTAAAATAATCGGTTTGTTTTTTTTGTATATGGTAACATTCATATAAATTTATTTATTAGTTTATTTTATTTAGACCGTCATTTACATAAACAACAAAATATAGTATTTACACAATAACATTTTATTTATTTATTTTCGACAGTTACATTATACTTTTTTTATAAATGTGTACACATTAATAATAGTATTGTATCAGTGAGTGTTTGGTTTGCAATCTTTGTCCGCTGCCTCTAAAAAACTACTTATTGTAATTTGTAATCACGTGCAATGGATTAGTTTAGTGCATCACCTTAATAGCACAATGTGCTGTTCCAAGAAGACGCCAATATTTTGTCTAATTTAACATTTATTTAAAATAATTTTAACAGAAGTAATTTAGCATTCTGACGCAAGCTTCATAATATTTCATATTGAATACATTTTAAGTACCTGTATAATAAAGTAAAATAATAATGTATTTATGAAAAGATTAAAACGGATTCCCTGTAAACTGCTATTTTATTTTAATTGATCTATTTAACCTAAAAATAAATTACCTAACAAATCTCAAACAAGATTCTTATCTGAGACAACTAGTAAGTATCTTGTTTTCTACAAGAATGGGTGATTAATAGTTGAATTTGACTTGCATATTCAGTCGTTGCACAACTAAACTTCATAAATTTATTTCTACACGCTCGTGCGAATAACCTTCCTAAAATAACCGAAAAACGCAACAAAGAGAGTCGGTAATTATTAAAAATGGCGCCCGATATTGACGCAGCTCTGCCCGCCATAACCCTTCATTCAAATGAGTCATTTCCGCTAGAGTATGGTGGCATTGATGACGCTCAGCGGACCATAAATTTGCCATAGAGTACCAATTTTAATATCAACGAAAGTATTTTAAAATCTACTGATGTTGAATTCAGGTACAGCTACCGAAAATATTTTTTGTAATTATTGGGTACACTTCCGTAGATATGCTTGTTTTTTTTGGTTTAATGGTGAAAATTTGATATATTTTTAATAAAATATGTTCGAATGATTATTTACCTCACATAAAAACAGTCCTCTATCTATCAAACTTACCAATCCTTTTACGAGTCATATTAGAACCTACATTGTTAGGTATCTAATGTATTTAGAGAGTATTGATTGCTGGCAATCTGTGTAATCTTAAATTTGTAAATTAGTGTGGTTACTGTTTGTGTTACTTTTTAAAATAAATAAATATAGAGGTATACTTATAATGAATATCAGACAATCGCCATTTAACTTTTAAAAACGATCTATAGGCAAATTAGCGACTAGAAATAGAACGCGCAGGCCTCGCAATTAAAAGTAGAAAACTATCTATTTAGACTTGATTCATTCTTCGTTACAATAGGCAAGAAATCTACGCAAGGGCGATAGCATCTGCATTCTTCAACATTATGCTTACAAATTGAATCGTCGCGGTATATCAGCTTCAACAATACGGCTTCACAGGTTAAACTGGCGTTTAATGGCCACCTGTGAACGAAATATATGCTAATTGGAATGATCGAAGGTCATTGTTAGAAGGTTTCACTTTTATGGAAGTGGGAATAACTTCACTTTTATATATTATCTCGAATTGCACCATTGCGATTATCAAGCCTAAAAAACCCGACACGAATAACAATATAGGTTTGTGGGACAAACAGAGAGAGGGTGTGAGTGAGGAGAGACCAGGATATTAAAAAAAAACCCCTTTCAAACAGCGTATGCTTTACCGAATTGGTTTTAGGTAACTTTCTCGAGTAATCCACAAAACTCTTTATATTTTAGAGCTAGACGTTGTCTATATTGGTGTAGTTTGTAACATTTGATAATTTAAATGTTCAATGATGCTTTTAATCTCCGACCATTGTCCGGTGTACAAATATAACACCATAACACCAAACATAACTTTGTTTAATAACGGTATCGGTGTATGGGTTTTTGGTCATGTCTTATTATTTTTACCATAAAATTTTAAATGTCGTTTGGGAATCTTTTCGCGGAGAGTGAGGTGTCAATAGATTGAAAAACACACGCTTCCCGTTTGTGGGGCTTTCATAAAAACCACATTTTCATAACCAAATAATGTGTATGCCCAGACATTGATGTATTCAATGTTAATTTAGTGGCATTCAAAAGACTTATAAAAAATGAAACGCTAACGTGAAATTTCCCTTCTCCTCATCTCTTCATCTCGCATTTCTTAGGTTAAGCACTAATTGTATACTCACTCGGTGGAAATATTTAATTGCTTTTATTTTATTGGTTTACCATTGTATTTATTCTTTTTATTCGTTTATTTTTTTTTATATGATTGTATTAATTTTTCTCGTGTAACTGTTTATTTCCCTAATAAAGATAAATAAATAAATAAATAAAGTACGCGACAAAATCGAAAGTTTCCGAGTGCAAACGCAAATAATCTACACCGCGGCGCTGACCAGTAAGAAAACAACAGTGATTTGCTAGTTTCTAACTGTCTAACCGAACGCATACGAATGCGCGAAAGAAATGTCCATAGAGCGTAAAGGAAACTGTGCAAACGGAGCGAGTGTAGCGAGTGTAGTGTAATCTCTCCATTCGCAGTCCGACGCCGCGAGCTGGTCAGTTATTCCATCCGTTGCCGCCATAAAACAATTTGAAAAAGGAACCAATTCGATGACAGCTCGTGGCGTCCGAATTTGAATGCGTCGCGCGTCGGTTGCGTTCGACGGGGTCAATCCGACGCGCCGCGTGGGGCCTCGTTGTTGGTTCCATGGCGGACATATTGTTTTTTTTTTTTTTTAAATTTATTGCGTGATATCGGCGCGGCTAATAATAATTGTTGACTACCGTAAAAGGCAAAAAAATATTTTACAACGCAATTGCAGTCGTTTGAATGCCTTTCGCCGCGGGGAGACGTTTTTCGCGCCATTCGCGGCTTTCGACAGTTCGGACGCCTCACTTTCGGGAGCGCGTCGTTCGAGTGGCGCCCCAAATGGCGATACCAGTAATTAGTTAAGTGTTTAGTGACTCTGTTTGTATTATGCGTCTTGTGTTATTTGTGCGAAAAGTGAAAACGCTATCTTCCTTTAGCATTCTATAGGTGTTTTTCTCTTCTTCTTACCTTCTTGCTAAACGGCAACTATAAATTCAGTTTATCTAATCTGGTCTGGCGCGAAAACAATACTTTAAGTTTCATATACAATAAAATACAATGAAATAAAATAAAAAACAAATGTTTCTTTTACCTATATTTTGGGTTAGATCGTTTATGTGGTATGCTAATTTTATTAACACTGAGAAATACAGGAACGGTATAATTCGGGACTCTCTTGAAAAGTACTTTTTGTAAATAAACGGCCCGGGGTTTCGACCTGTTGATTAGCGCACTTTCGACGTAAATCGACGTTGATTTTGACAAAATTGTTCGAAATCATGCACCTTTTGAGCCGTTAATCCCACAACCTGAGGGGACCATATTCGACCTTTTTACCATATTGACAGAATCTTTAAAGTATCTAAAGTTTTGATTGATATAATGGTCTCATGATTTTGTTACAAAAGCGTAGTTCTATGCTAAAACCTTGTTAAGGTTTTTGTAAAGTTTTGTATTTAAAACGATTTTGTACTGTCTTTTTTCAACTACCTTCTCAATCCGTCGTTCTACTCGGAAAAATATATGGAAAACAACTAATTATACATTTCGAAAGCGATGAATTCTTAACGTTCCCAAACTATTTTATCTTGAATCATTTAAAAAAAAAAACACATAATATCTTTTAAAAAATCTTCCAAGTTGGATTTATAAAAAATATTAAGTTACAAAGTTATTTGATTTATAATTATTATTCATTTGAAATCTTATAATTTTTATGTTGCGAACACTTTATTACGAACACAGAATTATTTATCATATTTTCTTACAATTTTTTTTTTAATATTTTATATTATGTACCGTCTACTATTTTATGTTATAATTTATAATTATACTATAAATAAGCTAAATAACTAACTGTAGCTATTTACGACATAACTAAATTTGTATGTTACCAAGCGCGTATATTTATGCTTAAAAAAAAATGGTACTATAAAAAAGTTTACCTTGGGACGGGTAACGACCAGTTAGGTAGACCTTTTTATATACTCGTATTTAAAATGACTATGTTAATAAAATAAAGAAAGTTTACTTAAGGTGATTTATTTTTTATTTAGGTTCACGATTATTTTTGACAGTATGGTATAGCAATTAAGAATAAGGAACAAAGCGATTGACAAATGACACTACTATACTCTGTTTACTGCCCCTTAACTAGACTATCGTCTGTACTAAAGAAGGCAGTGTTCAATCCTTTTCAAGTTTTAAATGATACGCAATGGACAGGTTACTGTTTTCGTTTTCAAAAAAATTAAGCAATTATAGTGTTAGTTTTACGTTATACATTTATAAAATAATTTAAAAAAAAGCATATAGAAAAAAATACGATATTAAATTTGTAAAAATTTAAATTATATTGCGTAAGATATACTTAAAAATATAAATATAATACACTATATACTAAATATATTTATTATACTATAATGTCATATTGTAAATATAAATTATTAATAAAAAAAAGTAATATACACTATTTATTATTTTTTATGTCAGGAGGCACGCCTAAATCTACACATTAGTTATACTATCGCTAAGCATAACGAATTTTAAATTTATGTTTGAGAGATAGACTCTTTTATACTCTCTGGTATAGTACCTTGCTTCATTCGTGTATGCACAATTCAATCAAATATGACGTTGTATGGATTTGACCTGAAATAAACTTTTTATAGTTTATGATATTTAGGTAATTTAACGTTTCTTGCAATTCATCGGTCATAATAATGATTAATTCAATATTGGCATCTATGTTCTTTTAATGTTTGGAGATATTAGTTTTTCTTATAAATGAAAAATGAAAAAGTAATAAATTAATTGAGTTTTTTTGTTTTTACTTTATTTTTAAATGCGTCACGTTCTGGTCTTAAACTATCAGTTGATAACGAAAGAAAGATTTTTTTCAAGAGAAAACAATACAAAGAAAAGTATTTGTTTTTTTTTAAACTGAAACAATATAATTAACAGCGTACGTACGAATTATTCGTAGCGACTCCACACCTACTAAGCGAGCGCAGGCTTTTTTGTGCAAGGTTGTAGTTTCCTGACACACGCACGGAATTCATCGATTATGTCAATTCGCCTTTTCCAGTAGCGACGCGCCGAGCACGCCGAGCACGTCGCGAAAGTAAAAGTGCGCGTCGCGAAGGAAAAAAAACGCGCAGAGGCGCGCAAAATATTTCGCTTATCAGAAGCGGGCGACACCGCCGCGCCGCGCCGCGCCAACCGAGCCCCCGATGATAGGAATCTGCGCCGCGGCGCGCGTTTAAAACGGCCGAGTAGCTCGCTTGCTTAACAAAAAATAAGTATTTAACAAGAACAATGAAAACAAATTCGTAAAAACCAGGCACCACTGAGCTTCCCGTTAATATTTCTACAGTATAACTTTGTCTGTTTAATAGAAAATTTTATATTTCATATTACTTTAAATGACGCCTAATTGTAAATAATCTTTTTTCGCTTTTTTCGCTTTTTTTCGCTTTGTTTTTTTTTTGTTATGATTGTACATGTACTGTCGGTTTATAATTTTATCGTGTAACTGTTTATTTCCCTAATAAAGATAAATTAAATTAAATTAAATTAATATTCCTATTTTATTTTGTTATTAGACATATCTACTTTCTATTATATTTACTAAATAATGTAAAAATTAAAAGTATTAAATAATTTAAATGCGTAAATATACACACTCTTATTATTTCCTTATATATTTCAAATAGATAACACCTCGATACAGGCCTAGTGAGGTGTTACTAGTCCACACAAACTACATTTTTTCTTCTCTTGAAAATCAATAAAATATTACAAAGTAATACATATGAAATATTACATATAAATTGTAGTAATTATAAATTGGAGGTGTTATCAATTTGAAATATATAAGGTAATAATAAGAGCGTGGATATGTATGCCTGTGTTATGTTAAACTTGAATACATTATATAAACAGCCCGATTTAACGTATTTGTTTGAGGTGTATCGCAAAAATTGTAATTGAGACATGAGACCATTTTATTACCCATAAGCTCGACTCTAACTAACATACATATATTATATATTTGGACTAAACTACTTGTTGCTATGAGAGAAAAATGAAATGTTCAGTCATATTGTTTGATAAGTTGAAAATCATCATGAAAAACTAGTCTGAAAAAGCGAACCCCTGTTCTCTTAAATATTTAAAGATTTATATAATATAACGAATAGAGCCCTAAAAAAGTAAAAAAACTTCTGTATTTCTGTACTTCTGTTTTCTGTAAACTACTCTGCATTTTTCTGTATCACCAAAAATAGAAAGCAAAATTAATGAAAAAAAACTTATCTTTTATTATTTTTAGGTGCTAACACAATGCAAGTAAGGTTTAATAAAAACTTGCCATACAAGGGCGATAAATAAATATTTAAACTATTAGTTGAACTAGTTAAACATTACCTTTAATGATTACACATATTTTAAATAATTTATTGAAATCTTTAACTAATACGAAGGTGCTTCTGCTCTCAAATAAAACTTTCAAATTTTATTTTGTTTGATATATATTTTTTTTA
Organism: Neomicropteryx cornuta; assembly: GCA_020383195.1. NCBI lineage: Eukaryota > Metazoa > Arthropoda > Insecta > Lepidoptera > Micropterigidae > Neomicropteryx > Neomicropteryx cornuta. The sequence continues at coordinate 3,973,941 of JAHKQU010000030.1, forward strand.
GCTCAACGCCTTTTCATAAATTGTATTTACTTTCATTCTTTACAATCAAATACTGTTGTTTTTGAATAGAGCCGAGCCGAGGATAACTGAGCTATTTCATTCTAATTTTATTTATTTTTCGTCCTTAGAACCGTTATTAGTAACTCGTCCGAGTGATTTACTAGCGTTAGTAAAGAACTCCATTCGTGAATACATCGCGTGCGATCCAAATGTCACACGACATCAACTTCAGTACGAATTCGTCCGCGTCGGCTCGCATTAGTCTGATATAATCATATTGTAAAATATTTGAAAATTGTCAATTCGAGCTAATCAAGATGCGATTATGCATTCATACAATAAATGATAATGAAATAATAACTCCATTTCGAATTTAACGATTGCTTAAGAATTTTTACTCGAATCGTAGGATTTAATATTCATAAAAATGAATAAACTATAGCTATCGATGTTTAAATATGAGAACGTTTAACGAGTCTTGCAATTTATCGCCATTATTGCCGAACCGAATGCATGCCAACATTTTGCCTAATAATGAAATAAATGAAAATGCAGTTGCAGATGCTATTAAAAACATTAAATTTTCGAAGAAGATTGTAAAATAATTATTGAATCATGAGAATATGTCATATTATATTTTGTGCATTAGGATGAAGAGGGTAACACACAACTGCTTCAAAAAGTTTAGTGTGCACCCATTAGAATAAACAAAGAAATGTGATAAAAAGAGATGAATGCTGTGTTCCTCTTTTGGCTGCAAGGCTTTTTTTTAATATAAAGAATTTACTATATAAGTAAGATCGACAACGATTGTGTATGGACGTAGGTCATTTTGCTTGCGCTAGAGCCAGGGAAGATGGTACAATGACGGGTAATAATGGTGCAGATTACCGCATACAATTGATAGTTGTCCGCTGTACAATAACCATTTGTTGGTTCGATGTAATTCTGTTTTTTTTAATACTTTTAATTGTACTTTTTACATGAATAATTTACAGTTTAGTTTTCACATTGACAATTTAAAATAAACAAGTTTTAAAATAAGAAAGAAGATAAACACACAAAAATAATTTTGCACTATACTTAAAATAATAAAATGTGAAACAAGACACTTCACCTTTAAAATAACTTCTACCCAGTAATAACTATTTATTACTGGGTTTAATACTCTTTGCGCGTTTTCTTATTTTTTCTTTTCTGTATTTATTATAAAACCAACGTATTACTAATATCGTCTTGTGAAATGTCTTTAGGATTTACATTTGGATATATATATTAGTGAATTTTGAAATAGTTTAATATATGTAAGTCATGCAAAATGCGAAAAGAGAGTGGTCATTATTGCGCCGTTTGGGCGAGGGCAATCAAAGATGCCTGCCTTTGTTCAGAAGCCGGTGCCTGGTCGCCTCTACCAGAAACCAAACTGAAGCCGAGAAGGAAGTTCAGCGATAAATGTCCCAGCGCCGAGCTCATCGACATGGCCGCTGAAAAGTTGCAGCTGCTGACCTCCGCGAAGGTTGGCCGGGCGAGGGCATCGCGGGGCGGCAAGGAGAGAAGCGACGGCGACCTGCGAACGAACTGGTCGCCGGAGAACACCTATTTGTACACGTATAAGAGAAATGTCAGGACCGAGAGCGAGATGGAAAGAATAATTTCGAATAAGAATCATTCGACCTGCGGCGAGAATTGGTCCCTCGGCAGGATAGGGAGAAGCCGCGATTACCACACCCTGGATCCATCGTGTTGTGATATCGCAGACAGCGTCCTAGCTAAGAGGAGCACTCCTGTCAGCACAGGCTCAGACAATAAGATGAATAAAAAGCAAACGAAAGAGCATCAGAGATACGACAGGAATGTGAAGCGACACATCAGGATAAGATTCATGCTCTCATTGCGAATGCGAAGATATATGAAAAAGAAGTGCCCCAGTTTCTCGGACAAGAGGCCGCACGTCACGAGGATAGACCACGCCGGCAGGAAGCCGATATTCGAAGAACGCTCGAGAGTACCGCACCGCGAGTTTCCCAGGAAATGGCAGCAGAACGAGAATTGGTATCAGGACTTCTGCGGGAGTTTCAAGGAGGACTGCAAGCCGGACGGGATGGCTCTGTTCGACGTGAACGAGGCGAGGAACGAGATACTCTCTCGTTGCCATGGAGACTGGATTGGCTTCGACACGGTCGATTTGGTTCGAAGAGGAGGCAATAAGAGGTTGGTAGGTCTTGCTTGAAGTCATCTTTGATCAAGCCCTGTGTCTAATATATACAATACGGTTAAATATTATCATTGAAAATATTAAGCATATTAAACCATTTAGAATGAATAAAACAAGCTTTTATTAAAAAAAAAGCATTAAAAACTATCACATTAAAAACGAATAATTTAATTATTTTACAAAGTTGGTTAGCGATTATTAATCCTAAGTTACAAGATATAAAAACTAAACAATGGCTACACATTACAAACATCCCTACTGTTAAAAATACAAGCGAACATATGCCAGCAAAATATGTATTCATATGCGGTTAATATGGGTTATAAATAAATATACGTAAATGTATATGTATAAAGAAAGAGATGGTAAAAATAGTCCTCCATTAGTGAGCAACTTCAGAAACCCTTCTTTAATGGACGAAAGGACCATTCTCACAAAATAAAGAAAATTTTTATGAGAAAGAATGTCGGATTTCATTTTTTTCTTCCGCGTACTATCAGAGAATGGAATAGTCTTAACTGCAGCGTTTTCAAACCATTCCGTAAGACCCCTTCCCAGTTAAGAAAAAGGGTAAAAAATTTGGTTTTAAAATAACTTCGTTGCACCACCTACCACCGGAGGAATATATACCTCCAAAGTATATGTAATATTAAATAATAATAATAATAGTAAGAGGGTATGTTAGGGTGAATGCGTATGTAGTTGATGGCGGTTATATGGAATTAGGGTGTGAGTTATATTAATTATATTAATGAAAATAAAAGCGATGGGTATAAAAAAAAAGTATGTAGTTACGGCGGCGGTAAATCGACGATGTGAATGATCGATTTCCTGTAACCATGTTTTTTAAATATTCCCTGTTGTGGAGATCAAATAGGTAAAGAGATTGCAGATGTATGCACTTTAGCTTAATTCTACGATCTAAAAAAAACTAACTCTAATCAATGTCATCACATTTCAAACATAATGAATCTTTGACGGAATAAATTCCGTCAAAGCAATTGAAACAAACTTATTTTTTACAACTACCATTTTACACTCAATTTTAATTAACGTTACTAAAATAGGGACCACCGTTGAGACGTTTTCATATGCAATAATATAATATACTTAAAAAAAACTTTCCCCCCTTTTCACGATATTCTTGGCTTGGTCTAAGCGCTCGAAGTTATTTTAGTGCTAGCTTGGTTCCTAATATTCCGCCTAGCTCATTAGGTCTCGATATATTTAGGCTTAAGGCAGATTATAATGGATAGATTATCACTGGATATTTACGTAACGTCTTGCATATAATGAGTCATGTTAGCGAGAGGAGTACTGCTTTCCGCGACGCATAACAAACAACAAGAAAGCTCTTTTTATCATCGACGATTTCACCACACTCCAGCAGTTAGAATCAATTAAGAGTAGGTCTGTCATGTCGTAATTGCGAGGCTGTACTTCTTCGCAGAACGCGACATCATTATTAATTACCGCGAACGAGTTGCACATTTGTTTGCTTGAAACATTTTTCGTTTCTTTTGAATTAAATATTATCTAACCATTGCTGCGTTGGTTATCTAGTCGACAACTGTGTGCCTAGCTATCCTATCAGATCTGAATACGTCGTTAGGTTGTGTATCTTTTTAGCTCATTTGCCTATTTTTGTCTATGTTCTATTTATATTATTTATATGGAAAACAGATTGCTTTGTAATTTGCATTACAATTTTTAAATTATCAGCAAACATTCCGTAGAAAATCTTATCAAACCGGTTTACTTTGCATTCGCTATGGGAATTAGGGTAGGATGGAGCGCGCCTCTCTATCCTTGATTTCCTTATCAAATGACAGAAGGATAAATAATAAGTAATAAGGATAAATACAAACACATACCTACCTTATATTAAAATGAAAATCTTTTCGAAGAGTTCGAGGGTCTCAGCATAAAGTTCTTGAGCCTAAATATAACTATACAGGATGTATTTAAAATCATTACTGTACTTTCAGGTGGGTTGATCTACATATATTAAAAAGTAGACCAGTCTCACAAAAAAAAAAAATGTTTTATATTTGAATAAAGATACAATACTTAAACTTTCTTATTATTCACATGTTTGTAAGCTGTGTGAAATAAATTGAGCTGTTTGTCAATGAAGTTTTTATACACTTAATAAAAATAGTTATGCTTGGGTTAAGTTTGAACGAATATATATATATTTTTCTTTACTCTGCGACAATCCAATTACTTTTTTACAATTAAGTACTTTTGTTTAAACCCTAGTATTTGCACAATAAAATAAGTGGTCTATGCAGGAAAAATAATTTAGAGTAGCGTTCGGGCGTCGCTTGCGATAAATGTCATCGACTCAAAAAATATTATTGGGAGTGTTTTTTATGCCAATTATATACTTATGTAACAATTTTGGATACAAATAATAAAATTATCGAGAAAAACCTAAAACCTCATCGAGATTCGTTAGTGAATAATTTATAGATTTGGTAATCGTTCGTTGCAAAGTTATTTTTCGAAGAACTTATATAATCATATATTTAGGTTATAATACAACTGCAAAAACCAATGGTAACATGGAAAGTATTGCGGTGTAACCGTTGCCAAATATGTATAAAAGTAATTCTACATTATTTGTACATAATTATGGCTAATGATGACCTAATCATAGCAATTTGTTATATCGGCTCCCTAATTTTACAAATACCTAAATCATATTATATCTTCGTACTTATATCGCTTTTATTTCCCAACGCAGAAATGATGTTTTTATTAGGGCCTTATCATTTACGGCCGAAATTTTATGTCCTACTTAAACACCAAAATTTTAAGTCAGACTTAACCGATTAACATCGTATTTCAGCTCACTTTTAGCGTTAAGTCAGACTTAAAGTCCGCCTTAGCTAAGAATCAAAACAACCACGATTTCAGCGCTGCTAGGAGCGATTTCAGTACATTAATGGCGCTATCGCCGTGACACACGTGTGAGTGTGTTGTCATATGTGGTTCTCGTCTCGTGTTTGTTTTTATTTTTCTAACTAATTAAAATTGATTGGATTTGCATATTTTGAACATCTTGGATTCAAGCAAACACGCATGGCAAAATACAAGTCAATCCTACAGCATAACCTCAAAACGTCAGATCACGCGTCATAATATGTCGAAAGTGATGCGACAGTGGCGACAGATATTGTATACAAAAACCATAGCGGCGAGTAGCGAACTAATAAATAAATAAATAATCACGAGTGCGAAAACATATTCTTAACAAAGTCAAACTAAAAAAGTAAGTGAAAAGAATAATATGATGTGCCCCGCCTCTCGTCTCTCGCCCGCAGCCTCCATATTTCATACCAGCGGACCCGCGCTCGATAAGCGGGAATTTATACAGGTGAACTCAAAGTCAGCGGTATTCTTTTCTGTATATTGTATAGTTCATTCTGTATATTCAGTATTCAGTATATTCCAAGAAATATATTGTAAATGATCAGTCATCCTTGCGGCTTAAATAAGTTTGATGTAATGTACGGTATTCAGTTTGTGGTATTTTGATTATATTTAAGATCTTGAAATTTATTCCTAAAAAAAAAGAAAATTCGTATTGTAATATACTTCTGTGCGTATGTAGGTATTTATGGATAAATAAAATAAAATAGATAAATAAACCTAGGTATATTAATTAAAATAAAATAGATAAATAAACCTAGGTATATTAATTAAACTAAATAAAAATAAAATAATACATGAAAATATAGAATGCGTGATAGATTTCGGCTATCTTATAGAAAGAGATTCGACGGCAACAATGGCGATTCTAAAGAAATAACGATGAAAATTGACCAGGAAAAAACGACATTATAAAAAAAATGTAGTAGTAAAATTAAATTTGATCTCCGCCACAAGGTCCTTAAAAGTCACGCTATATATACGGTCCTTTTGTATGACTGCGAAACGTAAACCCTAAAAGACACCGCCAATGGTTTGAGAAGCATTTGAAAAGAAAATAAAGCGTGCAGGGTAGACTTTAAATGTTACAGTACTTGACAGCTCAGCTAACTGCGACGAAAAAGCGTTCCTAGACTTTCGACCTTAAGGCGAATCATATTGAAATCCGCCTTGAAATTCAGAGCTTTATTTTTATAGGGCGTTAGGTTTTGTTCTTTGCGCGCTCAGAAACCAATTGTTGGTTTTTATTTAATTACAGCTTCATTATATAGAAATTAAAAAAACTAACTTCACTATGTTTTAGAACCGTCATTTTCCTTTCAATTACTATTTTTCCTATGGCTCTAATGTTGTTTATAAGAGAGCGATTCAACTAAAACATAACTATTAGGAGTTTATCATTTATTAAATTTCTCAGAAATAGAATTAAATTTGAAAAGTCTGCCTTTACTATGTCGAAGATATAAGAACAAGGTATCTAAATATATTTTTTTTATTATTAAATATCCAATGGTTACCAAATGGCAGCCAATAAAAAAAAGGTCTAAATGAGTCGAAATTAATGTTTATCCTTTGGCATCGCCTTAAGGACTGGTCGCATATGAATTATGAGTATTTGAAGAGACTGTTATTGATCGCTGAACTCCCCACAATGGAGCCATGACCACCTCAATGAATTCTCTCGCGTAGGAGTCAGATTGTTGCGCCTGCGACGCTCGGTCGTGAAAATAGACGGCGACACATCGGAAGGCGTCGATCGGAATATCTTGATCCGTTATGTCATTAAAGTGCCGCGCTGATATCGGCATTCCGCTTCTGAGCGGGGACGTGTTCAATCTGCCTTGATTGGAGGACGGAAGACTCGCAATTTATGATTTTATATAAGTAGTGTATTGAGGAGAGAGCTGGATCAATCGCTTTCTGCAAATGCAGCCAGACGGTAGCGGTGTATTGACGCGTACCTTGCTCCTGCTTGTCTAATACCTTGCTATTTTTCTAATATTTGCTCTTTTCTGATGTTTTTTTAATACTTTCTAACATTTTTCTAAGGTACTTGGAATTCCTGTGCCAAACGAATATTACATTGCTATAATGGATGTGTTTTATGTATTCGACTCCAATGCGTCACGAGGGGGTTTGTGTGAAAATGATTAAACAACGCAATATCAATAATATATTTATTCAATATAATTGTTCAATATAAATCATAGATACACCACAATGATAACATTTTAAATTAAATATTCTATCCAATTCCCTCTTCACCTTCTCGGCTGATTCGGGGCTATCTAGTTGAGGGCCAAACCAATAGTAGCCAAGAAGCCATTTTAGTTTATCGTACATCTGTTTTCTATTGGATAGAAGACTCCCTCCAACACACTGATTACCTGTGTGTCTGGCACAATATAACAAGTCTGGATAAACTTTAATGGTCCAGACTCCGTTAAAGCCACCATCTTCTACTGAAACACTCCAGATTAGATCACTCAAGTCCTCGAGTACATGGTTGGGTATTTGTGGATACAATAAATCCTTAAAAGAATACTTTTCGAACACGTCCATTCTGTAGACTGGATTGGAATGAAATACTGCAATCCGTACTCAAAAGTTGATCGTGGGCTGCTTATTATTCACCCTCGCAAACTACGCTTGGCTGCACTTGGGTTGGCTACGCTTGGCTTGGCTACGCTTGGCTGCTCATGGAACCTGTTTGTTAGATATTTTGCGATATGATGGTAGGGTGATGTTAGCTATAAAACCCATGCATAATAACATTGATTGTATTATTGTACCAGCGAACAGCGGCGATTCAAACGTCTCAAGATTGTGTTTGTTCCACGTGAAATAAAAAAGGTATGTACAATTGAATTAATATGTTCTTTCTTATATGTTATTAGCTAATGATGTATTTTTAATGTAAAACAATAGTTTTGTCTTATTATTATTTCATTTATTTATTTTGAAAGTACATAACAACGATACGGGAAGACAATTATTAAACCGATGCAACATAAAAAATCTCATTGCAACATTGATTTGATTATTATAGATTCAATAAACACTATTTTGTATGTATCTTGACAGTACATGATATATTTATATATATGTTTGTCTTATTATTATTGAAAGAAATCTGTTTAGATATTTGAATTAAATATTAAAAACTGTTTGTCTTATTGAATAAAATTTATCTATCATTTTTAATAGTTTGAAAAGATCTCGGAACATTTTTTTTTCTCTCTCTCTACAGCTTTAAAATGAAAAGGAATATTCAAAACGATGAGCCATCAACAAGCAAGAAAATGCGGTGTGGGTCATGCAACAAGCATCTAGATGTTGCAAAATATGCTAGCCATCTAAGAAGTGCCGAACACAAGACCCTGAGCGTCAGATCTCCAGTCAACACGACCACACAAGAAATTCAAAGTGGATTTAAGAGTCGTATCAAAACTTACGAGGTCTACAATAACTCTTCTGATGTCGTTCTGCCTGATGTTTTTATGAATTCGATTCAAGACGAGGTAAAAAAATTAATACTGACTCAAATCGAGTCGGTGCACAGCGTTAAAGTTAACCTGGTTCTGTTTGGATCATATCTGCTCCCGACTTCCAATGAAACATCACTAAAATCCTTCAATACGCGGAATGAGGTTATATGTAACAATGTAGACTTTGATAACGCCTATTCCATTTTTAAAAATTCGATAAAGACGCAAAGTGAGCATTTTCAAGAAATGCAAAGCGGGTGGACACTTGTGAATACGAGGTTTCTAGAAGTAAACATAAATAAATATCAACCAATTGCCGGTTCAAGCTTTGTCCGCCTACCACAAAATATTATTAGTAAGAAGGCTGTTTTGAATATTATTAACAATGATGAATATTGTTTTTTATATTCCATCGTAGCTTTTTTGAAACCTGCTCAAATCAACAAAAATAGAACATCTTCTTACCCTCATTTTTCTGAAATTTTAAATGTGGGTGATATTAATTTTCCAATTAAATTAAGTGACATAAATCTTTTTGAAAAACTAAACCCTACTATTTCTGTCACCGTTTTCGGGTTAAAGCTAGGTAACAACGGAAAACATATCGTTTGTGGACCACTTAGATATAGTAAAATAAAGCGTCAATATCATGTAAATCTTTTATATATAGAAAATGAAGAAACTGATTTTGGTCATTACACCCTTATAACTAATTTGTCGCACCTAGTTTCAAGTCAAATAAATCATCACAATGGTAAAAAACATTTTTGCGATGGCTGCTTTAATTTTTTCACGACAGAGATCAAATTACAACATCACCAGCGACACGATTGCGGTGAGAGAATAGTCCGTCTTCCTACAACTAAAGAAATTGATGTTAAATTCATCGGTAAAACTCAAGAAAATATTTTACAATTTAAAAATTTCGATAAACAGCTCGAGCATCCATTCGTAATATTTTTTGATTTTGAAAGCGTTCTTCTTCCCATCCAAACGTGCCAACCAGACCCTAAAGCTTGTTATACTCAATATTTAAATAAACACGAAGTTTTTTCTTATGCATTCTATGTCTATTGTAATTATGACACATCTCTATGTAAATTTTTCACATACACGGGTCCCGATGCCGTAAAACATTTTGTAGCCTCTTTGCACGAGCAAGCTCTTATTATTTATAAGCATATGAAAACTGTTGTGGTCATGAAAAAGCCTACAACTAGTGATCTGCTTCAGTTGAATTCATCGACCCGTTGTCATATTTGTAAAAAAGATTTTGTCGACGGAGACAAATATGTCCTCGATCATTCACACACTACAGGGGCGATACGCTCATGGGCATGCAACTCGTGTAATTTACTTTATAAATATCCAAATTATCTCCCCATATTCGGTCATAATATAATTAATTATGATATGCATTTTTTGATTAGAGAATTGGCTTACGATAACGGGAGTGTGACTTGCATACCGTCAAGTAAGGAACGCTTTATTTCCATTTCAAAGCGCATAGGTGTCTTCCATCCAAAGACTGGTAAAGCTGGTACTTTTGAGTTGAGATTTTTAGATAGTTATAAGTTTCTTGCTTCATCTCTAGACACTTTAAGCAAAAATTTGACTTTGGAGAATTTTACAAATATGAGAAAATTTTTCCCAAATGATGCAGATATTGGTTTATTGAAGGAAAAGGGTATATTCCCCTATTCTTATGTAAACAGTCTAGAGAGATTAAAAGATACGCAACTGCCCTCTAAAGAACATTTCTATAACGACTTGAAAGATGAGCAAATAACCGATCAAGAATACGATCGGGCTTTAAAAATATTTACTCACTTTAAATGTACCTCCTTGGGATCATATAGCTCTTTATATTTAATGTGTGATGTGCTTATACTTTCGGACGTAATGATTCACTTTAGGAAATTATGTATGGCCACATATGACCTAGACTGTGCCCAATACTATACCCTGCCATCCCTATCTTTTGACGCATTTTTAAAACTCAGCAAGGTTCAGCTCGAATTACTTACTGATTTAGATATGCTAACTTTTGTAAAGTCCTCTATTCGAGGCGGGTATTGTGGTGTTTCAAAAAAGTACACCAAGAGCAATAATCCCTACCAAAAAGATTATGTTCCCACCAAAGAGTCGAGCTATATCGTATACTGTGATATTAATAACATGTACGGTCACTCGATGTGTTCCAAGCTCCCCGTATCAGACTTTAAATGGTACAGCGATGAGGACACCTGTCGTTTTGATCCTTTATCATTCGATTGTGACGGAGATTTAGGTGTTATTTTAGAGGTAGATTTACACGTACCACCACAAACACACAATTATCTAGATTCTTTCCCCCCATGTGTCGAGCAACGAGTCCCTCCCGATGCAAAATTGAAAAAACTTCTAGGTACCCTGTATGATAAATCAAAATATATCTTACACATTAAAAATTTACAACAGGCACTTTCGTTGGGTTTGAAATTGGTTAAAATCCATAAAATACTGTCATTTAAACAGGATTTCGTTTTAAGGGATTATATTAATATAAACAATAAATTACGAACGGAAGCTACATCGCCATTTGAAAAAAATTTATTTAAATTAATGAACAATAGCGTCTTTGGACGAAGCATTCTTAACCCCGAAAGATTTATGCAAATTAAGATAGTAAATCATTGGAATAAAAAAGTAAATCGAATGGGTGCTAGAGCTTATATTGCATCTCCATATTTTCAATCTTCCCTTATGCTCGAGAATGACTTGTGCATAATTCAAATGACAAAACCCGAAGTCTATTATAATCAGCCTGTTTTTCTCGGTGCCGCAATCCTAGAATTAAGCAAGACTCTGATGATTGATTTTTGGTATAATTATTTAAAACCTAAATATCAGGGTAATATTGAATTACAATATACTGATACAGACAGCATAGTAGCATATATCAAAACTGATGATTTTTATGAAGATATAAAGCCCGATCTCCATCGTTTTGATACGAGCAATTTCCCAAAAGATAATGTTTTTAACATGCCAATAGTCAACAAACAGGTTTTAGGTCTGATGAAACTGGAGACGGGTGATAATATTATAAACGAATTTTTGGCAATTAGATCAAAATGTTATGCTTACAAATGCGAGTCTGACGAACTGGTTAAAAAATGTAAGGGTGTTTCGGCCAAAACTTTATTCTTCGATGATTATAAAAGGTGTCTTTTTGAAAATGAATCGAAATCTTTAAAAATGAAATTTATCAGGGCTAAAAATCATAACGTTTACACCATAGCACAGAATAAAGTAGCCCTTGTAAACTTTGATGACAAAAGGCATGCGCTACCTGATGGTGTAAATACTTTAGCGCACGGCAATGTTAAAATATAAGTTTTTATACGATATTGACGCTTTATGAATATAGAATAAGTTAATTTTAAGTTTAGATAATTATAAGGTATATATGTAATATCAAGATGTGGTAATTTTAGGATTATGTAAATGTAAAATAATAGCAAGATTTTATAATTGTTAGCTTTGATAAGTTTATGAATAAATAATGTCTATACCTAATTATTTCTTTCATTTCAATTCACCTATTTATAATAAAAAATGTTTGCTATCCCGCAGACAGAAAAACAAAATGGTCGCATAGACCACGCCTAGTGTATCTATCTCACTCTGACAATTCTAACCCCCACTATTCATCTCATTCTCCTTCAACAATTAGATTCCATCTCACTCGCGTTTCAAGTCTCCTAGTGAAAGTACATTACATTAGTTGCTTCGCAATGGAATCTCATAATTATTTAAATAACCTAACATGGACTGATGATGCTGATAATGTTTTGCTATCGTTTGATAATCATGCTGATAAAAATATCGAAAAAAAGAAAAAACGCAAGGCTCCAGTTTTGAAGCTCCAACAATTGAGTGCAGATGCTGGGAAATCAGGTATCCCAAACTCAAGAATTAGCCAACTGACTGATAATGGGCGTGTGGTTATAGAAGCCTCGCAGAAAATGGGCAATGATTATCTGATTAAGCTGGAGGTATACAGGATTAACGACATAGTCAACGAGAAACCGATTGATTATTGGAAAAAGTCTACATTCCGCGCTACAGTCGGGGTGAAATCCCAAGAAGAGGAATATAATACTATCATCAAACTGGCGAATCAGCTAAGTGCGATTGTTCTATCTCAGGATGATGTCACCAGGAGGGAGTGGACTAATCAGACGACGCGATTCTAACATTCCTTCTATGACACGGGTGGATAATGGTCGACTCTGCGGTTATTGTTGATTTTCAATGTCTCAAAACTGACCTTAAAACCAATTTTATAAAAGAAATTGCAATTAAATCTTCAAATTTGGAACATGTTTCGATTTTTCAATCTCCGCCGTTTATCCAACAACAAGTTGTATCAACAAACAAATGGCTAACTCGCAACTATCACAATTTGAACCATTCTGATGGCACTATTCCCTACGATGAATTGGAAAGTTATATATCGACTCTACTAATAGGGATACAGAGAATTTTCGTCAAAGGATTGGAGAAGAAGAGGTTGCTTCAAAAGCTGATGCCCGAATTGAAAATTATCAACCTTGAAGACATTGGCGATTATCCGTCTCTCCGCAAAATTAACTGGATTTTTAAAAAATGTGATCTTCATAGAAGAAGACGCGGCGCATGTGCCTTAAATAACGCCTGTATTATGTATGAGTTTCTAATTAGACAGATTGAATAAAAAAAGTATTAAAAAAAATATTGTTTTTTATTATGCAACATTATCCTTGCTAATCCATTCATTATGCGACTTATCTAGACCGAGATATTTCACGTAGACTTTGCTGCCTTTTTTCCGCAATATTTTTTCAACCAAATAAAGACCTGGGTATTTAGTTTTTTTCAATTCTTCCTCGTAAAATCCTCCTAAAATCGGTTGTCCGCTTGAATCACTCAATAAATAAGTTCTAGGAAATGTATTTTGAATTTTTTTGACTGTAAACAACTCTGTAGTATACGAGGGGAGATAGCCTTTCTGAAATATATGTTTATATTTCGATATTCGAACTTGATCACCCACTTTAAATTTGGGTTTTGAGGGATCTTTTATTTTCAACACATTAAAGACCCTATCGTAAATTAATTTCTCATTTTTAGCCGAAACTTGAATCGGTGCAATGTTGATTGTTCTATGTTTCCGTGCATTATAGTCCTCAATTAGCTTATCCAATATCGGAGGTATCCATTTATAGTTTCCTTGTATATGGAATTGCTTATACATGTTCGATTTCAACGTACGATTAAATCTTTCGACAACGCTAGCTTTGATGGAACTATAGGTGGAATATAAATTAATGTCATATTCTTTCATTAATGATTTAAACGTAGAGTTAAACCATTCTTTACCATCGTCGGTGTGCAAATGTTTGGGCGATCTATTAGACTCTGTAAAAATATCACGCATTGCCTGCGTCACGTCCCTTGCATTTTTTGATTTAAGGGGTTTAGCAAAGGCGAATTTGGAAAATACATCAATAACTGTCAGTATGTAGCGATATTTCTTGTTTATATTAGACAAAGATTGCATCTCGACGAGATCGGCACTCCAGAGTTCGTCTATTCCCTTCGTTAGTACTCTCCGTCTTTTAAAGTTTTTTCGTACAGCTCCGTGTATTTCCTCAACGATCCCAACTTTGACTGGTGTTATATATTTACTCATGTTAAAAGTGTAATGAAGACACTAGTCATTGTACGTTTTCTAAACCATATATATATTAAAGTTGTTATAAACGACGACAGCGTAATTAAAGATAAAACTATAGAAATTATACTCCAAACGTCTGCATATTTACTAATCAAAGTAGTGGTTGTATTTAAATGTTTAGGTGCTAATGTAGGGTGAACATCTATGCAGGGATATTGGAATGATTTGTTACACGGGATCTCGCATCTATTTCCGTAAAACGAAGTCTGCTCGCAGTGACAACGCCAGAATGGTCTGCTTCTAATTTGAGAACAGACTCCTCCGTTTAAGCACCTATCCTGGCAAGCGGCGACGAGCATCGCCCCGAATGAAATGAGTAATAACTTCATTTTGATCAATCCCACCCTCATTTCACTGCTTTTATAGTATTTTACTTTGGCTTGAGACGTTTCTCCAAATCGACGATGGTCTGCTTGAGACGTTTCTCTAAATCGCTTATGCCATGCTTGAGTTGTTTCATGCTCACGGCGTCGGCGTTGTCCTTACCGTCGGCCAGGGAAACGATTCTATGACCCTTTACCGAGAAGTAGCTGTTTGTAATCCCAAAGATTCGATCCATCTCTTTAATATGATTGTTAATTAACGATTCGTTTGTTTTTATCTTGGTTTCCATACCTGTAACGGCTTTTTTCAATTGATTTACGTTCACACCATCCATTCCTTGAACCCCCTCCAACATTTGACTAATACGATGGTTTTTGACAGAGTAGTATTCACCCGTTATACCAAATAAGTGGAGAATGTCATTTGTAAGATCTTTTAGGTTTTTATTTAATGTTTCCACAGTCGACTCTGTCTTGATATTTTTATCTTTCATTGTTTCAATGAGAGATTTAAGCGTGATTAAATCCTCGTGGTTCCCACCGATGGAGTGCATCGTGCGAGCGGCGAGGTCATTTAATTCAGATTTTATTTTAGTCATTTCGTGCACTGTAGTATTGTCTAAATTATTAAGCGTCTCATTCATATGAATAGTGTATGTATTAATTTTTTCCTCTAGATTTTCTACACCATTTGCGTTGACATCATTTAATTCAGACTTTATTTTCGTCAATTCCTGCACTGTACTAATTGCTAAATTTTTAATCATCTCATTCGTATGTTTTAATTTTTCATCCAAATCGCTATTCAACCCTTTACCAGACCTCTCATCATTTATTAACTTTATAATTTCATCTCTAGTCAGAGAGATATCCTGACTCCCAAACTTTGATATCGTATGTGATGCGTACTTTGATTGCGGCATTTTGATAATATACCAACAGCGACTATGCTTTATATACGTTAGACGATAATTCCTTCCTCTTGAAGCTCTTCCAGAATCGATAGGATTTCGTTTTGGTGAGAATTATTCCCTGCAGCCTTTGAAGCCATCAATAAACGTAATCTATCCACCAACTCGTTCACGTCATTCCAATACACGAAACCTGACCCGTTCAATGTCATATTCGCGGGGATTAGACCCTCACCGAGTCTTTCCTTTATTTTAATAATTCTAGACTTATGGTTCTCAATATCGGCTTGATTTCGAGGTTTTGCCTTTGGCGGGAACAGTTTCGCTATTATGTTCAAGTATTTATGTCCTTTATTACTGTTAATGTTCATGTGACTATCATAATTTTTCAAGTGACCGTTCGTGAGTAGCAGAATTTTTTTGTACTCTTCTAAATCTTTCTCATTGTAGACTAAATTGTCCGGTTTCTTTTTGACGAGCAATTCGTACAAGCCCATAGTCCCCTCAAATTCATTCTCGTCAATTATTATATCATTTTTATCCAACCTTATCAACTTGTTTCCTATGATTAGATTATCGCCTTCTATCCGGATTCCATATTTTTCATCTCGCTCTTTGGGGTATGTAAAGTAAAATTGCAAATACTTTGCTGCAATATGTCCAAATTCCTTATTCAATTCGAAAAATGTGCTCGTGCTCCCGTGTAACGTTTCCTGTAATTTTTCCACTTTTGATAGGTTATCCTCGCTTTCCGATTTTGTTTCAAATGTGTCGTCGATAAAAGGTTTTAATTCCAACTCTGAATAATCGCCCATGGGAACGTGCGCTATGTCGTAAAAGGGTTTTCTATTCACCGTTGACGTTCTCGGTCTGAACCAAGCGCTCACATTAGGCTCGGTGCTTTCATCCTCGGATTTGATGATCACCTCTTCCTTAACAGGCTTAACCTTCTCCAACGCCTCAATCAGGGGATGAAAAGATTTTTTAAAAGAGTCACTATCGCTCACTTCTCGCTGCTTGAAGGATTTAAATTTTTTCCTAATTGTATCGGAGATATCAATTATTTTTCGCTTTAATTTTTTATCATTTTTCTCATAATATGGCAACATTATGATCGAACCTGACGATATGAATCGTTTATCAGCCTTATATATATAGTTTACGTTGTAAACGCTATACATATGTGTGTTATGATGGGAACACAATTCTTACGTTGACTAACACAACAGAGTGTGTTAGAAACACACATTAGACATTATGTGTTGTGTTGAGAACATTACGTTGAGAACAGCCCCTCAAACATACGATGAGAACAGCCCCCCTCAAACATACGATGAGAACAGCCCCTCAAACATACGATGAGAACAGCCCCCTCAAACATACGATGAGAACAGCCCCTCAAACATACGATGAGAACAGGCCCCTCAAACATATGATGAGAACAGCCCCTCAAACATACGATGAGAACAGCCCCTCAAACATACGATGAGAACAGCCCCCTCAAACATATTTACTACAAGTAAATAATAGTATCAAATTGATATTTATATCGTCCGCTACTCATAGCCGCTTCTTTATCGATTGTTAGAAATCCATACTGATCCCTCTGCCAACATAGTTTAGCCATTTGGGAAAATTTATCGAATGACATATCTGAACTGACATGATCGTCATAAGCATGTTTTAAATTGAGCATGTCCATTTTAAATAAACAGACAACGTTGCAGGTGTCTCTGATTAGATGTTTACCTATCCTGGCATAGCTCTGACATAGGAGGAAGCAGTCTATATCCGAATGTCTTCCTAGACTAAAATAAGCCCTCAAATTGCTCTGATTACTAGTGGGAATATCGTCAAAAATACATATAGTGTTTTTCTTCATCTCGTGCGGTTGTATAATATTTTCATTTTCGCTGAATGTATGATATTCGACTTCTTTCACATTATTCATAACATCGCGAAGCATTTGATACTTGGGTTGAAATAGAGTTTTGCTATAAACGTACACGTTTTGAAATCGAAGTCCATTTGAACTGAATAAGAGCGAAAACAACGCGTTTGTTTTACCGCAGTTTGAAGGACCGGCGAAAATTGCCCTTATGTGATCGGGTAATAGACTTCCATGTCTACTTCTATTTTGAGGTTCATTTAGATCTAAATTGCAAACTTGAATTGAGTTGTCTTGCTTGACAAATCTCATTTTAGTGGATCGATTGATGAAGGGTATTTGCTATATATATAGAGAGAGTAAATTGCATACTCATCGTTAGTATGAAAGTTGGAGGAGGAATAATAAATAGAGTTTTAGATAATCTTAATACAGAACTACATCTCCCCGGAGGGTACAGGTACTGCGGTCCTGGAACGGATCTAAATAAACGTGCTAATCAGAGTGGGATAAATCCTCTAGACGAAGCTTGCAAAGAACACGATTTTACGTACCTTAAATCCAAAGATATTGGGTCAAGACATAAGGCTGATAGGATACTAATTAATAAAGCTTGGGATAGATTTAAATCGAAAAACTCTTCATTTGGTGAAAAAAGCGCTGCTTGGTTAGTTACAAATATAATTAAGGCTAAAGTGAAGATGGGATCGGGCTTATCCACATTACGCCAGGCTATGAAGAGCGTTAAACATGCATTGAAGCATAGCAAGGGTGGGATGAATCCTAGAAATGTCAATATTGCTTATAAAACTGCTAAAAAGTGTTTGAGAGGGAAAAAATGTAAACTACCTCGAATTATTCCTATACCTAAAACGGGTGGCTTTCTCCCCTTTCTATTACCGCTCTTTGCTGGACTTTCAGCTCTCGGAGGAATCGCAGGAGGCGTATCTTCTATCGCTAAAGCTGTAAATAGTGCTCAAGAAGGGAAACAACAATTAGAAGAAGCGAAACGACATAATTTAAAAATGGAATCTGTTGCATTAGGTAAAGGTGTACATTTGAAGCCGTACAAATCAGGCTTAGGACTATACATCAATCCGTATATCAAAAGCGGCAAAGGGTTTCGTGAACGTTCCAAGAAGGGCTCTAACAAACATAGAACTTATTAAATATGCAAAATTAATGAAGATACCCCATTTCATAGGAGTTTTTATGCGTGATAGTCTACCCCGGTATCCCAAACGTAAAGAATCGGCCATTGTAAATTTACATAAAAGCACACAGCCCGGATCGCATTGGGTATGTTACAGAAAGGACGGCGAGATTATAGAGTACTTTGACTCGTATGGAAATCTCAAGCCTCCTTTAGAACTGATTCGCTACTTTGGATATAAAAACGTTGTTAAATACAATCATCAGCGCATTCAAAGCTTCAATTCGAGTGAGTGTGGACGTTTATGTCTAAAGTTTTTAACACAAAATGGAACAAATCGGTGAAGATGTTTGCGGAGGGTATTCGATGCTCGATCAACCAAACATGCTCGGTCCTCGCATGGTGATTTTAGGAAAGGAAGGAATCACGAGAGTAAACGATATGCACGTGTGCGAGTTTTGCTATTATGAAATTCCTTTGAAAAAAACTCATATTGATAATTGTGCAATTTGTGAGCGGAGACTCCCGAAAATTGAGGAGGAAACGTTTACCGATAGATGTGATGGTATTTTTCACAAGGAGATGTCTAGTATGTGATTGTAGTTCATGAAATTGTATAAAAAGAAAATAAATTATTGAAATAACTTAGTTTGTTGTTATTGCACCATGTCCTATGTGTTTTCATTGTCCGGGAATACATCCACGCTCTCGAGCGACTATTTTCCACCGATAATTTTACAAGACGAGTCTAAATATGAAATCGCCTTTGTAAGTTTAGAAACCTACAACAGCATACCGAACATTGAAGAGAATATTAATAACAAATTTTACTTTGGTGATAAGGTTTTTTCACTAGACCAGGGGACGTATGGGGTGGATGATATTGCTAAATATTTACACAATAAGGTGAGTGAAGAGGATCCTATGCAATATGTTAGAATAAACGCTAACCATAATACTCTAAAATGCGAGATTAAATCCACTAGCACGATTGATTTTTCTAAAGATGATACTTTTGGTCATCTTTTAGGGTATGATAAAAAAATATTGAAGGCAAATACTCTTGAAATCGGTCAACATCCCGTGAACATCTTACCGATAAATGTTATAAAAATAGAGTGTTCGTTGGTAAGGGGCTCATTCCACAACGGTAAGCCTAGACATACAATCCACGACTTTTTTCCGTCCTGCCCTGCTGGTTTTAAGCTTATTGAGAACCCTTCAAATTTAATATATTTACCTATTGAGAGTAAATCTATAACAAACATTGAATTGAAATTAGTTGATCAAAACGAAAAACTGGTCAATTTTAGAAACGAAAATATTACAATCAGACTTCACCTTAGGAGGATAGTGTGATATGCCATTATTATTTAACGACGTTAAGAAGAAGAAAAAGTCACCTAAGACGCCCCTGACCGATGAGAATAAATTATTTTTAAAGTCGATTGGATTGCAGCTTGTAAAATGAACTCGGATATTCTCAACGTTACCGAGGGTGTATCGGTAGATGAGGATATTACATCATACCGATTACATTCCTATTACCCGTATACTAATACCAGCTACTCTAATAGTGATGAAATTAGGATCCCAATCATGACTCAGGACTTTTACACGCATCCACATCAAAGCTATGTATACATCGAGGGATGGGTGGAGGCAGAAGATGGTGTCACGTCGCTGGTGAACAAGGCCACCAATGGTACAGTAACGAAAAAGGTTAAAATGATAAACAATGGGATAAGTCACCTGTTTGAGAGTGCGTCATATGAACTATTTGGACAAGTTATTGAACAAAATCGAAATTTGGGCATTAGCAGTACAATAAAGGCCTATGTATCGTTATCGGACAGTGAGAGTCGAAAACTTAATAATGCAGGATGGTGCTTGAATAATGAGAACATTCTCGATGACAACTTGCATTTTAATGTATGCATTCCTTTAAAATTCTGGCTGAATTTTGCCGGGGATTTTAAAAAAATAGTTGTAAACGCCAAACAAGAGTTGTGTATCCTACGCAGTAAGAATGATGTGAACGCATTACTTTATGAGGAAGATCATATTAAAGATGTTGAAAACAAAAAGGTTAAACCTATAGTGAAAATAAGCAAAATCTGCTGGAGAATGCCGCATGTGGAAGTTAATGATAGACTACGAATGAAGCTTTTGAATATAGTGCAAAAGGATGAAACTCTATTTATTCCATTCAGAAAGTGGGAAACGTTTGAATATCCTACGTTACCTCGTGAGACAACGCAGCTCGAGTGGCAGATTAAGGTGACCAACGCGCTCGAGAGACCTCGATTTATAATACTCGGACTTCAAACCAATAAAATGGGCAAAGCCAACGCTGATGCCTCTAAATTTGATCATTGCACTCTATCTAACGTTAAAGTTTTCCTAAACAATAACATTTACCCCTATAACAACCATAGACTGGATTGGGAAAAAAATATAGTCGCGCAGTTGTTTGAGAGCTATTCATACTTTCAAAAAATTTATCACCAAGACGATACTGTACAACCTCTGCTATCATTAGATAAGTTTAAGAGTCTAGCACCGTTGGTAATTATCGACTGTAATAGACAAAGTGAATTGTTAAAGAGTGCACCCATTGACGTACGAATGCAGTTGGAGACGGTGAAAAACATACCGGAGCAAACGTCGGCTTATTGCATTCTCATACATGATGTTATTATTCACTATAAACCATTGTCAAATTTGGTATTCAAATATAATTAAATGAGATCAATTATTATGTTCCGAGTCTAGACACGATTGTGGTCAACGATCGTGTTGAAGGTTAGAGCATGAGAATGGATGCATGCTCCGAGACGATATTTAATTATCATAAATGATTGGACTGGTCGATGCAGGTTGAGTTGAATGTCCTCTCTGAGTGCAGGTGTATTTTCATGGTCAACAAACCGGTTCCACGAGCAGCCAAGCGTAGCCAGGCCAAGCGCAACCAAGCGTACTTTGCGAGGGGGAATAATAAACAGCCCACGATCAGCTTTTGTGTACGGATTGCAGTATTTCATTTCAATCCAGTCTACAGAATGGACGTGTTCGAAAAGTATTCTTTTAAGGATTTGTTGTATCCACAAATACCCAACCATGTACTCGAGGATTTGAGTGATCTAATTTGGAGTGTTTCAGTAGAAGATGGTGGCTTTAACGGAGTCTGGACCATTAAAGTTTATCCAGACTTGTTATATTGTGCCAGACACACAGGTAATCAGTGTGTTGGAGGGAGTCTTCTATCCAATAGAAAACAGATGTACGATAAACTAAAATGGCTTCTTGGCTACTATTGGTTTGGCCCTCAACTAGATAGCCCCGAATCAGCCGAGAAGGTGAAGAGGGAATTGGATAGAATATTTAATTTAAAATGTTATCATTGTGGTGTATCTATGATTTATATTGAACAATTATATTGAATAAATATATTATTGATATTGCGTTGTTTAATCATTTTCACACAAACCCCCTCGTGACGCATTGGAGTCGAATACATAAAACACATCCATTATAGCAATGTAATATTCGTTTGGCACAGGAATTCCAAGTACCTTAGAAAAATGTTAGAAAGTATTAAAAAAACATCAGAAAAGAGCAAATATTAGAAAAATAGCAAGGTATTAGACAAGCAGGAGCAAGGTACGCGTCAATACACCGCTACCGTCTGGCTGCATTTGCAGAAAGCGATTGATCCAGCTCTCTCCTCAATACACTACTTATATAGTATAGTAGGTATGCGTATGATAAAAAAGTAATATAAAAGTTTTTATTAAAATATAAATTTAGAAAAAATATTATACAATTATAAAAATTTGGTAATACGAATAGTTTTTTCGGATTTCAACACCCTGTGTACAAGACTATTGAATCCCGACTTTACGGCGATGTATAGAATCAGTTATTACCTAGATTGTTTACATTCAAAAATAATTTAATTTACCCATTAGTTTTTACTTACGACTTTTTTTCCTCGACACGAATTTATTACATGACCTTTCTGGGTTAGCCGGTAATAAGCTCGCCCTTTTGTTGCGTATTTATGTGGGAAATAAAGTTATTATTATTATTATTGTGAGATTGACATTTTTAGAATAATAGAAATGTCACGTCAAAGCCCCTATTAGCCAGTTGTAGGTACTTACAGGATACAGGATATTCGGAAAAATTATTGCATCTTAACTCTTCAACAGAAAAAAAAATCGTTGGGTGGATGCAAATTTCTGGTTTCGAAGCTACCGTATGTATAAAAAAAATGCTACGTTTTGTTTTAGTTTCCATTCATATTTTAATTGTTTGACAAGATATTAAAAATCATTTTATAAAAAACCTACAAAATACATCTATGTACGAGTATATCGATGGGGCATCAGATTTTTATCAGAAATTCAGATGGGTCATTATGACGAAAAGAAAAACAAAATTGAATTTTAATTAGATGTCACTAAATCGAAACAAAATAAAAAATTTTAAGCACAGCTTACATTCTATAAAAATTGTATTATTTTCTTCGTTAAATACTTAAATATATTACAATCGCACATACGAAAAATAAAAAAACACACTCTTAATTTATTTATTATGATGGTGAAATGAAGCCACGTTTCTAAATTCGGTTTAATTTGGTTATAACCGGATCTTTAATTTTTAATCAGGATATTTTCGTTTTAATTTCTCACTATATTTTTTTTCTGCCATTCCACTTCAATTAGTTGTATTTCAATGGAAATTTTAAAAATAGTTATAATTTCAAAAGTTAATGTAAAAAACCCAACTCACTTAATTATTGCGTAGGTAGTGCTTTCTTAGCATAATTATTAATTTAAAAATGCTACAGTTTCCTCCCTAATCTCTTTCGGAAAGCTATTAAACAACTTCGGTATTAAACACCTTTTTGACCTCTGTCAAACAAATACCAAAACCAAGTTATAGTT
The DNA here is from genome assembly GCA_020383195.1 of Neomicropteryx cornuta. Taxonomy (NCBI): domain Eukaryota; kingdom Metazoa; phylum Arthropoda; class Insecta; order Lepidoptera; family Micropterigidae; genus Neomicropteryx; species Neomicropteryx cornuta. The sequence continues at coordinate 3,997,575 of JAHKQU010000030.1, forward strand.
TATTTTTTGGTCGATTGGAATTTTTTTAAATAATTCTTGGTATTCGTTGCTACACCCTTCTTTTGTTTTTTTAGAGCTCTTAGAGTGCTTGGTAACTTTATTTATTTTTATTTTATTTTACACACAGTGCACAGACGAAAGTCTACTTAAGCGCACAAAAGCCTCTAACCAGCACTTCGATCTCGACCTGAGGGTAGCGGTTCCAAGCTGTCAAATATGTGTGTCTATGACCAGCTTCAAGGCAACTGGCAATGCAGCGGACGGTCCGTTAAAACCAGATTGGAACGTTACTTAACTGGATCTCTGCAGATCATGTTTGTCTGCCTGCAGATATGGGCCATCAGGCTAAACTTTTTATAACGAGCTATAATTATTTAAGATTTCATTTCGATTTTCGATTTTGGAAAAGAATATGTGGTAAGAGTATTTTTATACAAGAATACCATGCTACATATGACATAATATTCATTGTTTAGCCATAAATATATGATTATTGTAATGAATATTCCAATTAAATTAAATATTCTTCCAATTAAAAAAAAATAATACAATACAATGAAACCAGAATTACTAAATCGAATATAATAAAAAAAATAATGATGTCAATCAAGGCAGGGGATTAGAAACCGCTTTTGGCATACGCCGTCTAAAACATTAGAGGTCTATAAAAAGTCATCAACAACATATTTTTAATTTCTAAGACAACCAATTTTACTTACAATTACTTACAAAAATAAATCAAAATACAACCAATCAACTGTCATTTAATTTTGTTGTTTATGTGTATTATTTAAAGATTTTTTTCATATGTATCTATTTTTTCTAATAATAATTTAAAATAATCAAAAACCAAATTTTATAAAATATGTACTTTCCAATTCTCTAACTTACTTGTATATTTAACAATCACACCGTGAACGAAAATACAAAAAGTCACAAACACAAAAATTATAAAAAATAAATAAATTTAAATGTTTTATTAATAAAAATAAAATTTAAATAAAAACTAGATTACGATACAGATTAGTTTACGCGTGCACACTGGACTTGATTACAAATTACAATAATGTGCGTACAAGCAATGTATTTATTATGTGAACACTATATTACTGTTATGTATTATAAGAGTGCATGTAAATGACGATAAAATAAATAAATAGGTGGTATAATTTTACATAATATAGGTTAATTTGTAGCCGTAGTTGTTGACCTAGCGGTACGCCGTTAGCGGGTTAGTGCAGTGTGTTACGGTTTAGCGGTATGCATTCATTAATGATGCAACGCGACCAATAAACCAGTTCGTTTAACTCACACTAGATAACCAGCGGTTATTCAATCTCGAGAGGCCGCTTTGAGTACGCTTAACTGTTTGTCCTTGGCCACAATCTCCGATCACCGTTTCCGGACGATCAGATTGCGCGGTGCTAATTAGTCGAGATGCACTTTTTGAAGTGTTAATTGCTTGCTCGGCACGTTAGGTTCAAAGAGGAATGCACCAAAGTGTTCCAACGTGGTTCTTGGTCGCGTTAACGTTAAAAAAATATATTTTAAATTTCTGATATAAAATTTGTTGATAGAATTACAATTATTGTTGATTAATACTCCAACTGTTTCTCACAAACACAGCGCACATACTATAACTTACCATCATCTTCAACAGTTCAAATATATTAAGATTAAAATTGTAATTTTTGATGTATGTTTTCTATGTTCCTTTAATGTATGCATGTAACTAACTGTTTATTTGCCAAATAAATAATAAAAATACCATGTGATATGCTGGGCGCAATATTTTCACAGTTTAACTTATAACCTCACTTTAATTAATCACAGTTAGATTAAGTCTGATCTTATCTTAGAATGTAATATTAAAAACACAAGGTAATATTAAAAAATGTACTAACTTTTTCTAAAATAAGAGATATTATTATTAAACGAGACATTCGACGCGGTTTATTTAAACCGGTCCCAGACATGTGCGCAAATATTCGCAAATATGAATGCAAAGAAAAGATTTGCGCACATGTCTTGGACCGGCTTTAGAGCAGCTGTGCTATTTTTATCTATGCATTTGATATTTAAAATAAAAAATATTTCGAATGGCCAAAAAGTCTCGGTCTCGACATCGGGCGAGCCTAGCTAGGTAGGATTATGTTGCCTTGTGAGCAGATTTTAACAGGCTGTTTTCTTGTTGTTAAGGAGTCGCCGCGCGCACGTGGCGCTCTGGCTGTGCGGCGGCCGCGGTCGCGCCCGCGGGACCGGCCCCGGCGGCGCCGCGGGCGGCGGCATGCCCGCGCTGCAGACGCGAGCGCCGGTCGAACCCGCGGCCGCGACGAACGGCGCCGGCGCCCTGGCGCTGCACTACGCCGCGGCGCGCGGCTGCCTCGACTGCGTCCGGCTGCTCGCGGCCTCCACGCCGGACATCAAGTGAGTACCGATCAAGCAATCAATCAACCAACATGCGTATGACGTCACGACCACCGAAAACTACTATAATCGTCATGTGTACTTTGCCGTCTTTAAGGGAACTACATACGTGACGTGACTATGACGGGCATAACGGCGCTTATAACAAAAACCACAGACTACCATTTTAGTTGTTTCTTAAAAAAATCCATTTAACACAAAAACATATTTTCTGGAAATTTAAAAACTTTTAGCATAAATTATCATTTTCATATTTAAAAACTAAAACAAAAATCTTCAATTTTAGGCAAATACTGTTATTATATTTCTAAGTTGTTATACCATATATCTCAAATCGCTTAGGTTTATAATGATACTATCACTCGTATATGGAATGCTTCTGGTTTCAAAAGCTTCTGGTTTCTGGTTTCAAAAACAGCAAAAAATACTATTTCAAAAACATGGTGGTTTTGTTTATTTTTTATAGCTTTTGCATTATGTTTATTATTACTTAGGGAAATTCCCTAGGGAAATAAATTATCTTTATATTATCTTTATATAAATAAACTAGATTACTTGTAAAATCAGTAACACTCTGTGCCGTTACTGGTTAATCGCGAAAAACAGAATTAATGCATATTAAAAAACCTAGTCGAAGTTCCATTTTTTAGATATCAACTATGCCTCCGTGGTTTTATTTCCTTAATTTTTGTAATTAGTCAATAAGATATTTATGACTGAAGTTTTGATAAAATGGATGGAAAAAATACAGATTCGTTCAAGCTCTAAACTTTTTAACGAAGTTGGAATTAAAGCTTTTAATTCTATATAAGCCTAAGACAAAACGATTTATTTATTTATTGTTATTTTTACAGAAAAAAACTTACAACTAGACATACAATTATTACAAAAAAAAAAAATTTTTATCTATAAACATAAAAAAGAGAAAATGTGATACATCTCCTCTCATCTAAATTCGCACTTAGTGGCATGTCAGAAACATCACCGTGTCCATCTAACTAGGTGCTGAACACCTGTCCTACGATGGACTATTTATCTATTTCCAATAAAAATGTATCTGAACTATAAGATTATTAAGAGAGTCTTAATAATCGCTTTCTCGACGATTATATTATTATATAGTAATAAAATACTTTGTTGTGCGTAGTAGTTATGTATAGTACACAGGTTTTATGTATCCTTTCAGGAGGTTGATCAAACATTAATCGGAAAAAATATCCTGATCGTTTAATTGTTTTAGAACCCGGTTAAACGCGTGCCATGGTGCGCGGTCGTGACGTATTTCTTAAAAAGTGAATTAAAACCATTTGCAATTTAAAATATTTTAAAAATTTTTTAGTCCCTAAGTTCCTATTATTATAGTTTCAAGAAGTTATACGAAATCGTTTTGTTGAATATTATACATTAGTACGTTTCAATGAAATATGTTTAAAATCACTAATACGAACCTTTTGTGCTATGATAAATTGTTAGTGTTTTTATAAAAGCTACCTATTTGTATAAAAATTATAATCGTATAGTTTTAAATCTAGGCAAAACTACATTACCAGCGGGAAGAATAGGTACATCTCATAGTAAAAAGCTTTTTTTTTATAAACTGAAACGGTGATACGACTACGAAATCCTAAAATTTGTTCGATAGTAAATTACGTACTAACGATTAGCAATGGAAATCATTTTTGAGAAAAAATATGTTATTGTAATAACTTTACCTTTTAGATTCACTTGAAAAAGCCTACGAATTGATTGTTGCCACCAGCAATGATTAAAATTTCTGCTGCCATCTGTCGAAGTCCGTTAGCATCCGCCGATTTCGGTCGGTAAGAGCACACCAGCGTGCTGCTTTAAGTTAGTGTAGCAACCCACCAATAGATAGCGCTTTTTTAATGTCGAAATTTCCTAAAACAAATTCTTTAATGTTTTTGCTTTGGTTGATACTAGTGTTTTATTACTTTCAGTATAATAAATATTTAGTATCCGTCTATAGTATAATTTCTGTCTAAATTGCTATAAATTAAACTAGGTAACCGAAGTCGCAAAGGCGAAATAATGCTAACAACATATTGGAGCGGAGAAATGCGAACTTAAAATAAATAATTCTATTTCTAAAATTCTAACAAAAAGCTCGCGAAAAAATTTAATTTTCCCATAGAAAAAATATATTTAAACATAACTTTTTAATTCGGCGTACGTCGAATTAATCCCCGTGTATGCGTACGTCGAATTTATTCCAGGTGCCCTAACGCTAAACGTATTATTCTCTCAACTCTGTCATGAATCGTTTACTAGAAATTGAACTAGGTGAGAAAATATTATTTCGTGTCTCGAGTTTCGTACCGAGATGTCGAATTCTCTAATTATAAAGCTGCGTTATCATTTTATCGGTTATAATCTTTGAGCGAACGTCGCGCTGTGATCGACCGTTCATTTTTAAATTCCCGCTTTTTGAATAAAATCGACTGTCCGGCCATTCTGTCTCTTACTTTTAAAGTACCAACAAAGTAGAGAACACCTAATTTAAATTTATTTTATTAAAAACATTTATTTTTGTTCCTCTAATAATGCTCTCCACTCTCTATTCCTCGAATCTCCCTCTTATTTAATGAATGAATTAATTGTCTTGATTGCCTAAAGCTAAGTAAATTTCAATTTATTATGTTATAAATAACTTTAATAACATAAAATATCTATGTTTTTTTTTCTACACTAAATATTTTTGTTTCGTTCTTAAATGTTTTATTTAGACGATGTTATTAATTCTGTGGCTTGGTAAAAGAAGTGCCTATGTCATTTTTTTCATTATTGAGTATTATAATGCAATATAATTATCACTTCCTTAATTCAATTATTTACATGCAATAATTTATTTATCAATTTAATATTAATATTTTAGCTTGCAAATAAATTAAATTATAAATGGTCAATGTTTAGTTTTTCTGTTTTGCACCTTAATATTAAGAGTCGCTGCAGTTAACTTTTTAATAATAAATAAATAAATATTTTATAAATATCTAACCTCATGGGATTGCAAACTCTACAAATCAACTTAAAACATCATTTGAGTTAATCGCAAAATATTACTTTATATACAATTTACGCACAATATATAAAAATAAATTATTGCCATTTATAACTATATAAAACCATATAGTTACATAACTACATTAGTAAAATATGCTAGCAAAATATTGTATACAACATTGTAGAAAATAACAGTAATATGATGCTGAGGAAAGTATTAGGATGACATTCTTATTTATTTTCAAATATTTAAGACAAAATGTAATTTTCGGAAACATGCTTGATATATTGCTGATGATGCTTAAATCTATTTTTAAAACTAATATATGTACTATTAATATATTTCTTATATAAAATATAACACACATTAACGTAATAAGCTCAAAATTATATTTCCTAAAATTGCTTTCAATTGTTTAACCTTATAATAATATTAGAAAATCGATGGAAACTTTTTTTAACTAACAACAATTATGTATTTTATAAATAACAACCTTATTTTATTTAAATCCAAGAGAACTTTAAGGTACTAAATAAATAGATAAATAATAGGTTGTAGAATGCCATTCAATATGATAACTATTGTCATCATCGTCATCACTGAATAAAGAAATTATATTTAAACGGTTCTCTATCATAACGGCTCACTAAATTAGAGAAATTCGATTTAAATCGAGGTCAATCGGAGAATTCGTCGATTTAAATGGCCTTCAAAGCTGGGCTGCCACCGAAAGAAAATCGAGAGTTTTCGAAATCGAGTCTTTTCGCTGCGTTCATAGGGTTCCGTACCGGAAACTGAAAACTTCTCGGAATACTCGTACGCAGCTTGACTGACTTAAACGCCAGAGTGACCTTCTTTCTTTCATCCCGTAACAGATGATCGCGTGTCATTAGCTTCTGGAACTCAGACGATTGAGTGGTTCGAGATAATAAATTAAATTAAAAATAAATACCAATTTGGCACGCTTTTAGGGGTTATACAACAACAATATGAAACAAAATAAATGGTATATTTTGCATGGGCAGATGTTAGACGAAAGACTTTTACAAAATGATTTCACTAAAAATAAATTTGGCCACAATATAAAAAAATGACTACCTTAGATATCACTAGGTCAAAACATACAAACTAATTTGGTTTAATGACAACACCCAACCTTTGGACAAAATGCTCTTTCTATCAATTCCTGCACCGAGGGTCATAATTAATTATTATAATTTTTATAGAAACTGACAATGGCGTCGGCACAATTTATGTTGACCTTAATAAGTGGTTATTAAAGCTAGGAAGTAATTAAACGAAAGCTAAATTTATGAGACTATTAAAAAAAGATAGAATAACTATAAGAAGCTATTAAAAGATTTGAAGTTTTTTTATCAGCTTTTATTTAGTTTGCAATATTTGTATGTCGGTTTACTTCAAATCTTGCGATCTGAATTTGATCCACTTTCTCGTATCTTACGGAGTTGAAATTTTATTGAATTATTGTTTCCAACATTTGAACAGTTTACACCTTTTAAAGGTTAATATTGTATTAATTTTAATTTAATTTAATTTAATTTTAATTTTTTAATTACCACAAATAAAATAAGGTTTCACCAGTACAATGTCTTCCTTGGAACAGGGAATGACTACGGTTAGGTAAGACTATTATTAATATTATTATATTTCATTGAAAATTGTAATATATATACTTTTTGCTTAAATTTTAATCTTATTAAGGTTTGCACAAATTATTGAATATTTCGATTTATTATTAAGTACGTAATGATATTTTAAAATAAAGGCAAGTTGGTTTATAATAAGAAAACATGATTACTCGCGTTATAACGAGTTACTAAGTAGTGTTTACTTAGAAATATATCGAAAATTATTATTACATTATTATTACTTTATTTGAACATATACATACAAATCACACACACTCACGACTACCACAAACATCACTCACAAATTACACATAACACATCAAAAAATTCTACTGTATACGACGTATATAATATTCATAATCTATGTATATTTTAAGAACACTATCACAATTTTTTTTATGCTAATGTTAATATTGTAAAATGTCCGAAATCCATAATTGGTTTTGTATACTAGTAATAAGTTTTTTTGTAATGATAAATATGAAGACTGTTGGATTTTTCAATAAAGAATAAATAAATAAATAAAATGCAGAGAATATTTTTAGCACGGTGTATGACTTCTGCGGCGATTGTAGAATCGCCATTAATAATTTTACAGTCAGTTTTATGCAGATACAAATGCGCCCGTAATCTACAAATTATATAGAATGTAGATGCATTGTAACGGTTTGTCAATATAGTCTTAATTAAAGATTTTCAATGCATTATTCTCGATCTCGCCTACTCTCTCTACATAAATTTAGTAATAACACCATAAAACATTGCGCAATTAAGTCTCGTGTGATAAATGCTACCGTTACTCTGACCGATGAATCTGTGGGCCTAGTCTCAACTGCCAATCGACAATCGAATAGAATGCGACTTTCATCCGCTGACGCGCGACTAAGGGAAAGAGATAGCGGTTTGATTTCCAATCCACCCCATCCCACCTCGCTAAGTATCATGTTCTAATTTTTATTAGTTAATAAGAAATGTCAAATGCAAATCAACCAAAATTTAAATAGAATGACCTTCAAAGTAGCTCACAAAATGGTACATGCCGCGACGTTACATTTATTTGTTTATTTAAAACTTAAATAATATATGATAATGCATAAATGATTGAAGTTATATGAAAAAAAAATGTAAAGTAGTAAAAAGAATGAGTGCAAAGCTAGATACCGTGAAAATGTGCAAAAATGGTGCCCAACTAAACACATACTACTCACATATATGGGAGTAAATTTATTTATCAACACGCAACTTAGCCTTTTCACTACTAGCCAATTCAGAATGGCCTTTTTAAACATGTAAGGTGAGGATATTTTTCTTTATAGAATCATCTAGATAGAACATTGAAGACATTGGGTGCAATGTAAGTGCTGTAGACCTGCCAAGAGTTGTAGACCTGCGAGCTAGAATGAAATTGATGACTGAAAATCTTGTGGTTCGTATTTGTTGAGTTATAGAAAGAAATATCTCTAGCATTTTTTAAATATCTCTAGCACGTTGTATTCCTCTTAAATATCTCTTCTATTAAATATCTCTAGGTCGACATCTAGCACGTTGTATTCCTCAAATAATCGTACTGAAGGTAATCTTCTTGGCCTGCGATTAATAATCTTTAGTATGCATTTTTGAGCCTTAAATTAAGAATCCGTTAAACATATTAAAGATTGTTTTTAAATACATGCCATATAATATATATGTATGTGAAACTTATTATGAGTAAAAAATTGGAATTAAAAAATCTAATGTGATTCGTTAATCCGAGCCGGTCAGCGATAAGTGTTTGAACACTTGAGCTGATTCTCTCATTTGTCGTTATTCCAATTAGTGGTCCGTAAGTCGTTCGAAAGATTCTTCTCATTATTACTATAATAAACGCTTCGTGCGCATTTGGTTCACGAAAGAACCGTTTGCACACTGCAAAATTTGCACACTTTTACAAACATTTATTTTAATAAAACGAGAATGCCTTTAACACCTGTAGCTATCAAATAATATCAACGGCTTCTATACATTGTTTATTAGTAAGTAAATTATTTACCCAGAACCTGACGTCTTACAGCTATGCATCATTAACGGCATCTCCCACCCAGATTACTCGTACCAGTGGTATCTGTACTTGCGGCACATTTAATCCATTCGATGTGCGTTTTGGATGGCCATAGAGGCGATAATGGGTTATTTTTTTAGGTCTAAGTACATCAAAATTAAAAAAAAACATATAATGGTTTCATGAAATTATTTCAATACAGCATAAATTTTAACACCATTATAGTTTTTGTTTGTAAATTTTGACTTGCGGCTAGTAATTAAACAATACGGACATATTATTTCAATTGAATAATAATAATTTAATAATTTTACAATAATTATAATGTGGCACTGAACATTTGTTTCTACTTCATAGTTGATGGACGGACAGATGGACATTTGTTTCATAGATGAATTCGTATTAATTTTAACTGTCCAGTAATAAATAATATGTTTCAAAAGCGTCGCTGTCGTATTTGTGAAATTAGAATATGATATTTGAGCGCTCTATCGGACTCTCAATATTTTATTAATTAGTATTTAAAAAATCTATATTATTCGACCAGCCTCCGACGTGATCTAAACACAAAAATTTAACTCTTTCGCATTTGTACTTCTTGGGTTGAAAGTTGCAACGGACAGATGGGCTGATGGATAGAAAGACGGCCAAAGGACGGAGATAGTAGCTTCTTACATAGAATATATAGAAGCTAAAACCAATCAGTATAACTGTCTAAAATTATGCAGTCGCAAATTATGAGTACTAGTAAACAATATTAATGAAAATTTAATCAGTTTACTTGAGACGCATAACTACGGTACCTACCTCTAATGGTTACGATTCTGAAAACGTGTAATAAATATTTATGTGTCTGCGAAAAATATCTGAAAATAACATTAATAACACAACTAAATAAATAAAACATACCTGATTTAGTTTACAAGAGGATACCCAAGCGAGGTATCAAAATTATTTTCAAAATTATTTTTCTTTATTATTATGTTTCAAAAAAGTAATATTGGCTATTTTACAATCCCGCGAAGGACTTTAAAAAAAAAGCTACTGATTTCCATTTTGGAATTTCCAAGATTTTATTGAAAGCCGATCAAAGGGGAGGCCCTGTTAGGGCACTGAATAAAATTTTGATGAAGGTATAAGTTTCAGAAGTCAGAATTCTGAAAAGGAGTAACAGAACGCGAATGGCTATTATTTTTCGACGCATTCAATTGTAGTCACTGAAATCATAATCGAATTTGCGCTGACTGAAGAAAATTGTAATTGAATAAAAGAAAAAAAAGCTGTGATCGCAGCGGAAATTAGAAAATATTTCCCAACTTACAACAGTGATAGATTTTCGTTCAAAATCTATATAACCCTTTATGAACTCACTCACACACTCACTCAGTTATATATTTAATCCAAGAGCATGGCATCTACCCGCAGTTTGTCTTTTTTTTGCGCGTACGTTATTGAATTTCCGTTCACGCGGAGAAAATCAATTATCATCAGAATTTTAAATGTGATATTTAGAGTGAAAAACGCTCGCTTTAATCGTAGATGTCCGCGTGTGTGTCAACGGCTGTTGGCCATTTTAAACGTTATTAAAACGACATCAGTCTCGTCAATCGTTACGGCGAAAGCTTGACTGACCATAACAGCGGTTCCATAGTGCGGACATTTTCAATTTTTGAATTGTCGCATGTTTTTGTGCGATGAAAAAAAAAGTTGATATTCTTAAACTCCTGAACTCACAACAGAGTATTAGGTAGATATGTCATAAATCCGTGTCGTTTGTGTTTGTTTATTACTCACCTAATTGTGACAGCAATTTTACTATTGCTAAAATTCTCGTTTATAAATTATAATTCAAATGTAAACATATGAGAAAATGCAAAAGTTATTGTATTTTAGATTTTGTTGACTTCGTTTAAGGTCACTTAACCCGGGATCCCTCCTATCTCGTTATTTTCGAATTGAGGACGGTGAGACATCTGACCCTCGCTTTAATCATTTTCCTGCCATCCTTAAATAAGGTAGAGGAGGAGAGTGAATATATTTTTTCTACATTGATAACCTAGCTTTAATTATATGATAAATATTGCTTTAAAATATATTTCCAGTCCCAGATATATTCGCGATCATTTGCAAAGATGCACAATTGCAATGGATGGGAGGCCATTTGTAAATATGTGTGTAAATATTTAAAAATGGCATTCTTGCATATTACCAAATATTTGCACATATATCTGGGACCGGCATAATAGGGATTGAAGACTTTGTGTGAGGACGAGATTTTTGCCTTATCGACGATATTAATGTATCCGCGATGAGGACGGCAATATACGATAATATTGGCGGTATTTAGACCGCATTATCGTATAATCGCGTTCGGAATCCGAGTGTCCGCGCTGCTCACAACCGTAACATTCACCGCTGAAGCCGCCTTGCTAGGCTTTTAAAATAAACAATATGGCGTATCATCATTTTGCCGCGCGCTACCGACGCGGACGGAAGCGAAAGGTTGATTATATAGACCGACTTAATACGACCTGACAAGCAAGCGATATGTTTATCACCGCCATTTTTAAATTAAACGGTTTTTTTTATAAATATACGTGCTTACTGATCGAGCTAAGTGTAAAAACCGTAACGGATTAAAAAACTTTTTTGGTGTCAGTTTTGTTTTAGTGTGAAAACAAAAAGGTCCATAGGCTGATTTGGAATATGTGTTTATACAATGATCATTTGAGAATCAACTTCAAAGCCCTTTAAAATTTGGAATGCGTAAGAGTTTTAATATGCGTAGTCATTGCGTTTTGCATAATTTTGGAATGTGATTTTATTTTAAATTACGGTATTGTTATAATATAAAATACTCTAAATTTAGAAAAAATAACTCATTTCCTACTCCGCAATGCAGTGCGTAATGTAGTGTTTCGGAGACTACTATAATTACAAGTTTCGAAAACTCTTGCGGTGCACTATGATCGCTATCCAACGCCGCCTTGCGGCCTGACGGAATTATCTGCAATTCGCAAGGGACTAAGCAGAGCAAATCTGCCGGCGAGATGGAGAGAGTCAAGATAGCGCTCAGCCGCTCGCACTCCACCAACTCCGATGGAAATCTTGCCAAACGCAGACTGCGGCCTACCTTCAAGGGACTTAGGTACCAAATTTGAATTAACTATAGTCTAAAATAAATCAATAATGTTCGTGATGTGATATTTACACGCCAAAATCAAAACAGAAATGTCATTGGAAGAATCTTATTACCGGAAGTGTGTGCCATTGGTGGAGTCTCAATCTTCACGTTTGTCAATGCCCTAAAGCCCTAAATGATCTATCTATTTTGCCCCTCCCACCTGTTTTGACATTAATCTATCAAGGCTACGGGAACCATCGAAAGCCTAATAACCCTTTATGTTTTTTCTTGAGAAGATGATTATGGCGCTTACCCGCTCGTTCATGTTGCTAACCGTATAAAATAGATTTAGAGATCCGTGGATTATCAATATATCCATAGCGAAAATATTTGTCGTAATTATGAATAATGAGAATTCGACACGTTGTGTTTAGAACATCAATATATATTTATTATTTTTACACGTTATTTTATTTCAACACAAACATGACAACCAAACGACACGCAAACAACTATTCGAAGACTAATTATTTTCTAAATTTATAATTTTTAATATTTTTTTTGTATGCTTTTTTTTTGTGTGTTTTATTAATGACTAAGGGTTTATTATTTATAATGAAAATATTATAGTTCTTACGATTAGCCATGTACAGGTGAATAAAAGGAGTGCACTGAATTTAAAACATTCTGTATTTTATATGTCAACTGTATCGAGCGCAGCACAGAACAGATAAATTTAAATCCGAGGTAAATGAACGTTTAATATTTATTTCTCTTTAATATATGTATATGCCGCATAAACAAGTGTAAAATTATTAGTTGAGTACGCCTTATACATAATGTGGTAATCAAATAAATATATCGCAAACAATTCACATTCCGACTCATTCAGAAACTTGAGCATCGTGGGGCCAGAAAATATAAAAACAGTAAGGACACGATAAAGCATTGACCGTGTTAGAGTTGCTGTAACGAGATTATAATTAAACATCCACCTTGAACATTACAGTTTCTATATAATGAAGTTAATTTCCTTCCTTAACCCTTTTAGATTTTTTTCGAGAAATATTAGCGAGATCAAATCAAAATAAAGACACTAAAAACACTATTAACTATTTGTTAAGGTGAGTCTGTAGTGCATTTTCAATTAAACAGCAGTTTGACACAACAGAGTCTGGAGTGCTTAAGGTGAAGCCAAAGGATAAATATTAATTTTCGATTCATTTAGACCATTTTTTCTATAACTGGCATTTTTTTGAATATTTAATCATAAAAAAATATGTTTAGATACCTTGATTATATGTTTTCGATATAGACAAGGCAAATTTTTAAAATTTAATTCTTTTTCAGAGAAATTTAATAAATGATAAACTGCTAATAATTACTTTTAACTGAATTGCTCTCTTCTAAAAGAAATTAGAGCCTTACGAAAAATAGTAATTGGAAGGCAAATAAAGGCTCTAAATATAGTCGTCTAAGGGTCTAAATGCAGTATCGTCATGCAATATCATAAGGGGCATCTTCTCTGTCTTGTGCGTGGTTCTAAATCGTTCTATCTCATCTAACGCTCATAAACTTTGTAACGTTGTTGGTTAATTTTGAAAAATAACATCAATATATGTCTAAAAACTTAACTGAATTTGCAAGTTTATTTAATAACATATGCTTCTATAGTTTTATTCTCGATTCTTTTATTCAGTCAATGTGTTATTTCAGTCAATGTGAAGCTCATTCAAAAAACAAAAAACATTACTGGAAAAATTCAAAATTGCTACGATTATCGAAGATATGGTTTGTGAGTCGCGTAATGCGAACTGACTATTATTTCTGGTTACCGTATCTTCCCCTGTGGTACCTAACGGTTAAGGTACTATATCCAGATTGTATAGCATAGTATACTATTTATACAAACAGTAGGGACACTACTACTATACTGTTAAGAGTAGAGTATTCCAATTGCGCCGTCCTTGATTACATGTTTTTTAACCTTTCGTACGAAACATGTACCTAATAGCAGTCGTGTATGAGCTAACTGCAGAATTTAGCCAAAAATTTCGGAAATATTTCCGCGGACATGGGTTCAAAACTATTTATTTTCTACTTTAATAATAATTACTAATTAATAATTAAACATTTTGATTATTATTGGTTCAACGTGCATCAGCTGGTTTATCTGTACTTATTTATTTTTTTACAAAATCTTTTGCTCATATACTGTTTACAAAATGTTACATCGTAGTCGAGTAATTAAGACATACGTGAACGATGAAAAACCATTACCATTATTTATACCATTTAGTTTTTTTTTAAATGACGGACAAGTTTTTTAATCCCATTTTTTTAAACTATAATACAAAAACATATATTTTCTGAAAGTTTGATAACTTTTGCGTAAAACATCATTTTCATATTAAAAAACACAAAAAGTACAATTTTTTAGGCAAACTTCGTTATTTCTAAGTTGTTATTCCATGTATCTCAAATCTTAGGGAAATCCCTCCTCGATTTTATTCTTATAATAAAAATATATTTTTTTATTTTATATGGGATGTTTCTAGTTTCAAAAGCGGTTGACTTTAAAAAATGCTGTTTCAAGAAAACATGGTGTTTTTTTATTTTATATTTTTGCATAATATTTAAAGAAATGTCCTTAGACAATGCTCTTGACAATTATCTTTAATGTAAATAAATATCTTATCGATATCTCTCCTGACGCCTTTGAAAACCTATAAAATTCACATTTTTGTAGCATTCAGGTATGTAGGCACATTAAGGCGTTTTTAAGTAAAATTAAATAATATAACTACACGATACCCAGAAACGGGTAGTGCTTAGCGGGGCAGTTAGATCCACTGGTCCAGTGTGGATGGTCATAATGAGAAATATGTAAAAGTTATCTAGGTATCTCTAATATTAACTTATTATTGTTAATCTATAAATTATTAGAATATTGTAATTATATGTTTTACCCAAGGTGATTTATTATACTTAATATCCTTATATATTAAAACGTTAATAATATATTTACTAAAACTAGTAAAACTAGTTTTATAATAAAACTATTAAATATGTATATAATATTACTACAAGAAAGTGAGAATAAGTAGGTAGTGAATACTGATCGAGGAAAAATATATTTATGTAAGGTATTCTTATTTATTTATTAAACAGGTTTTTCCATGTACACCTTATGATTTCGTAAAAAACAAACTACTAAAAAAAATAAAACAACATTAAAAACAATAACAATAAAAAACAAAAAATAACTAGAACTAATCATGAAAAATACCACGTTAAAAATTAAAATAATGCCTCCAGGCAAACATTAACAAATAAATAATTCACGCTAATCTCACAAAGGTATAATAGAAAGCAGATTTTTAACCCCATTGGGCGAACAGACAACGATATGAGTCTCCGCGGAAATGGAATTTAATAATTCGACTGCTCTCCCAATCGGACTATACTTGCATACGTCGGTATATTCTATATATGTGTGCCTGTAAACACATTTCTATTCAAAATTATACGACCCTGAAGTTGATTGACCGGCAGCATTGAAGATTTACATTAAAATTTTCACTAATCGCGTATATTTAATCGGTAAAATTCTCTTTCGATTAAAACTCGTGTATATCAAAATACGTCATAAACGCTTTCTTAAATTTCACACGGTATTAATTAAAACCAGCCTTTCCAGACATTAAAAATGAATTCGTTTAATAACTAGATAATTTTATTCGATACTTTATGGATTAATAACATAATAACTCGAAATATATATGCGATCATAACAGCACGTGTATAAATATCGCCTAACCGTTAATCATCGTTTTATAAGCACAGTCGTAATGAAATTTAAGATTTACAGTTTTTCTAATTAAAATGATACTTAAAACCAAAGACTATCGTCGGTATTTTAATAAAGAGAAAAAGAGTCATTGGGATATATAATCACTGTCGCTTTTATGGAAAACAATATTTTCGTTTTAATGAATTGGACTATTAATCAATACTGAAATTCTTTTATACATAAAAACCTACATAGAATATAATTATAAATCTTAGTAATAATATTCTATTCTTTAAATTATAATAATAGTAAAAATACACCGGTAATAGTAATAGTATATACACCGGGTTCCAGAACATTCCCGATAAAAAATCTAGCTTTTTGGCCCTGCGATTTCAAACATGATTTGTTTTGACCTCGTATCAAATTCATCATGGTTGAAACCATGATGAATTTTTTACTCTAAAGAGTAAAAAAATTGTAAACTTTATACCAGGTAATATAATTTGTGTAAAATAACAAGAATGTATGTGTTATTTTAATTAACATAGTGATATCATTTTTAGCTGGTTATTTTGCATAAATTCTTATAGTTTACGTTTAGTTAGTAAAATTAGAAACATCTTAAATACGGATTTTTAAAAACCTTATTAAAATTCTTCGAAATAGAAATTTTTAATATCTCTGATAAACATAATAATAAAGTGTTTTTTTTCGTTTTATGTTAAAAGATATTGGCAATATTTACACAGATTTTTTTGTTGTTGTTGTTGACAATATAGGTATATATAAGTACTTATAGTGCAAATAAATCAAATATTAATAGCAGTTTAAGTAAAGTAATATCTAAACACTAAATTAAATTGTTGTACTAAATTATATCACTTATTGTTATATTTATATTACCTTATTAAACTAAACCACACATAGACATACATTGTTTTAAACATTACTCACCCAAATACACCTTTACAAATAACGTTCCCATAAATACAATCTACATTCATTATTTATAGAATATTTTTTAAGAAAAAAAAATATCTAACATGACTTTGTAAAGGACATACATTCATAATAGGTTTTAAATGCTAATAATATTATATGTTTTTAATTATTAAAATTGATTGAGTGATTTAAATTAATTTTCAATAAAAATTAATAATAAGTTATAGGTATTTTTTTAATAATTTACATATTTTAGTATAATAGTTCACCTTGATTTAAAATTTTAGCTGTATTTACACGATACGACACGACCGAAAGAGATTACGAGTCACGGCACAAGATATGCGAAATTTAAATGGCAATTTTTACAGTCCAGTTGGTATATATCCAATATATAATTTTATCCTACTCATTTATCGTATCCCTAAATTTCCAATAAAGATAATCGAAATTGAAAGATGTAAATTTAAGATAAATTGCTTATTTTAAATTAATAAAATCTTTTTACATCCTTCGCAAATCTATACAGCTACTCAATGATAATGTTAAAACGTCCAGCTATAAAACCCTTTGGGAAATAAACGGTTGTAAAAACCTATTATCCTTCTACTAAAAAAAAATAAGTCAATTCTAAAATCTACAGTCCAAAGACAGTCAAAACTCCAAGTTTCCTAAAATGAGGTTTGCAGGATTCTATTTACAATGCCGCAAGAATAGCTTTTTACAAGATTTTATCTTCACTTCTCTGCCTGTGCGCAAATCTTGCAATCGATTTTTCAACATTTTCCGATAGTCCAATCTTGCTGATTTTTTTTATACTCACTTGTTATCCGATGAAACACATGTTACATGTTGGATGAAAAATGAAAGTAAACAAAAATAAAAAAATACAATAATTTGATTCAGCGCCATCAAACGGATACAGAGCACTGAGCTGCAAATATGTGATTTATTTAAACCAGCGCCATCAAGCTGTAGATAATAAATAGTTAATACATTTTTAATTTTAGTTGTAGTTTAAATAAATCTTTAATATGAGATGCTGTTCCCCGAGCAAGTATGCTATTATATCTCAGATGTGATTCTCTTAGGGCATAATATGCGGACATAATTGACTCACGATCCATTATTGATCTAATCATAGATAGATATCGCATAACAAGCTAATAACAATTTAAACTTTAAATTTTCACGCAGCCTATTCCAAATTAAGTTTTTATCTAAGTTGTTATGTTGCTGTGCTATTTGCTTGCCGCGTGATGAACGCTTTCATTATTACCTACACATATTACGGTTTATTTGGCACTAAGCGGTTAACTGACGTTTCTGCAATGACAAAATTGGCGTTCTTCTATCAGTATTACAAAGTAAAACCTTTACTCGGTAATATTAAAGTGACCATATAGGCCGAAATGTTTATTAGGTTGGTGAAACTGCTGAAAGTTTGTCAGTTGTACAAGAAATTATGGGCTAACAACGTCTGGTAACACCGGTAACAAAAATACATTCCCGTAGAGTGGATAGTTTTGTAGTCTTCTGTATATTCATTTAATAAATATATGAGTTGATATTAGTACATTTTTTTTTAAATTAAAAATACATACTATTATTTTTTTCTGACACTCCCGCACTGTAATATTAAAGACTTCCATATTATTTTTACCTCTATATATCCGTAACTATGTTTTCTAGACCTATTAGAAAATTTAATATATATGTTTTCTCGGGTATTTTTACAATCAATAATATGCTTTTAGCTCGAGTACACTTAGTTATAAGACGAGATAGCTAAAATTTTAACTAAAACCATACTTAATTTATTACTTTATTTATTTTTATTAACATACAAATGTCACACACTCACAACTACCACAAACATCACTCGCAAATTACACATAACACTCAAAAAAAAAAAACAAATTCTACTGTATACGTATATAATATTAATAATCTATATATATTTTGGGAACACTGTTCAAATTTTTATGCTAATCATAACATGTAAAATGATCGAAATCCATAATTGGTTTTATATACTAGTAATAAGTTTTGTTTGTTATTATAAAAATTTAATACTGTGGATTTTTCAATAAAGAATAAATAAATAAAATAAAAATTAAAAACGTAATTTGTGCAATATAAGCTATATTGGTTATTGATACTGATCCTCTAATTTTACATATTTTTTTACATTACTGATAAGACGGTAGTGTAACAATCTATTAAATAATCTATCTAGCACAAACTTTTTATTCAATATTTCTTCCAATATTTTTATATTCATGTTTTACTTGCATATAATCTAATTTTGTTTAACTGCTTTCGTCTCTTTTACACGGCTGTCGAATCGTTAAATGGTTTCTATCTCTTTTGTTTTAATAAAAGTCGCCTCTGAAGAAACTCTTTATGTCCCGACAGGTTTCGATTGGCTGCCGTCGTTAAATATTGAGCTTTCGCTAACCGCCAATCGGCAACGAAAGGTGATTAGATTTTATCACTGCGATTTCTTCTACCTTTATGTCCATTTCATTGTTTTCACGCGACGAACTTAATGTTAAACCAATATGCTTTTTGTTAGTTCTGGAAACACTATCTTTGAGTCTAAAGTCGTTTAGCTCACGCACTTTTCTGAATCGTAACATGTTATGTTGAACTAAAGTTTTTATCGCACAATTGCCATTTAAAATTTCTATGTTTTGTTCGTTCACCATTTCGAGTATTCCAATGATTCATGCCTACTTTATTATTTTAGGTAATTCATTTATTGCTAATAAAAAAAACAAGGACGGCTTTTCCACGGTTCATTTTGTCCAGCGATTTGCCGTAATAAAATAATACTCATCGATTTATTCGAAAATATTCGATCGAAAATAAATGGACACTATATAATATTATGTTATTTTTTAAATTTTTGGATGGGTGTTAGTTTCTATAAAAAGATAAGTATCAGTAGTTATTCAACTCCGGAGTTGAATACTTCGGACTTTCGGAGTTGTTAATTACGAAACTATCAAATTTGAATATCGCTGCGAATACATAGGTTGGTTTGAATAGGCAACATGAAGTGGTCTACCTCTCTGCCTTAGTTTAAAAAAAACCATCTAGTTTATCCTGCGATTTCAAGTATTATTTGTGAAGATGTATTTTAGTATTATTACATTCATCATAGTTTCAAAGAAAACTTCTTGTAAACTTGTAAACACGATGATATTAAACGGTTCTTGTAACGTGTCTTTGTTAGCCGTCATCAGAAATAATTAAAAATATTATTTATTTATTTATTTATTCTTTATTGAAAAATCCACAGTATTACATTTTTACAATTACAAACAAAACTTATTACTAGTATATAAAACCAATTATGGATTTCGGTCATTTTACATAATAACATTAGCATAAAAATTTGAAGAGTGTTCTTAAAATATATATAGATTATTAATATTATATACGTATACGGTAGATTTTTTTTTATCTCAGATGTGCAAATTTGGTTTCTAACTATTCTCTACTCTATTTGCGATTGAGGTTAGAAATATGCGACTAATGACATTTAATCATTTTTTAACATCAATTTAAGATGTTATTAAAAATATGTTTGATGTTTAACCTTTTCCTTGCCCATGAAGAACACTTCTCATAATTTTGCGAGATATTGTTAGTATGTAACCAATTAAATGCACTCAAACCAAGACAGCATTAAGGCGCCTCGGGACACATTTGTCCTTGAGATTTGAAAGAGTAGGCTTTATTCGAACATTGACGTGTAGAAAAGAGACGGATATACTCGCCGACCGCGAATTCGTTACATTTGGAATCGATGAAACATGTTTTTTGTATTTAAATAATTATTATCATTTGAAAAAAGTGTTTTTTTTTATGTAATGGCCTAGATTATTATTTTGTCTATGTTTAGAAAGAAAAATTAGGTTCGCGTCACTTACACAACTTAAAAGAAAATCGTTGCAAGGAAAAAACAACACTTTCTTATTTATTTATTTTCATTACTATAATAAGGTGTATTTCGTTTTTTTTAAGCAAAGGACTAAATTAATATATGTAGAATATTGTGGTATTTTTAGTTTTAGCTATTTGTTGGGAATAACTTCAACAAAATGCACCAAAATACGTTACAAAACACGTTTTAGGGACTGGTGGCGCCTTAAGGTATTTAGGACTGTGCCGAAATGCACCTCTCTGCCAACTCAAGCAACGAAGTCATACTACTAAGGTTAAACAATTTATTTCTTGATGAAATCGACACATCGATACATTTCTCTTGGCTTCTCACAAAACGAGTTGTGCCAACTCATTTCTGTATTAATTATAATGAATCGAATGTTACGATCGTTGATTGCTTTTGTCAATCATAAGCATTTTTACCTTCAGGCGATTGGCTTTTGATAAACCTTGTATAATAGCTTGAATAATAAAGGTGAGAAACGGAAGACTGAAAAAATCATTAATTTCTTATATCAATTTATCTTTAATAAATAAAATCTTATATTTAAATTTCCATTCATTTGATGTTTCATATTAATGATAAGGTAAAATAACAACCACGAATATTTTTAATGTATTAATTTAAACTAATTAGCGCGAAAAGATGCCTATGCTAATAGTTGCCTATCGTCTCGTCCAAAGCTCGTGATATTTAGCGCGGAACTAAAATAAGAAAGTGTTTTTAATCAAATTCGCTTAAGAGCAACGCACTTTGTTATTAACTTTGTATATAATGGTAAAATTTAACCAACTTATAACAGTTTAGGTTTGAAAAAATTGTTACTATCAATACACACTTACGCTTTTACGTGTATCGATCTGTGGAGTGTTTTTCGACCGTTTATATGTCGTAAAACATCTTACACTAACTAAATACCCTTAATATATAGTATAAGTATATATATTTATATATTTTTTGTATTAAATTGCCTTTTTTACAATCCCTTACAAATACTGATGGCTTTCTGTGGGGTAAATTTATATACTTTTTCAGTTTTGGTTTTTTTTTATTAGACATCTTAAAGCAAGAACGCTAAATAATCCAAAAGTGCAAAAAAGAAAAATATTGTGATTAAAATAATAACAATTAGAAACAAAACACTTCATAAAAATGATATACCTAGTAATATTATTTATGATACCTAATAATACTGATTTATTTTGTTGTTTTATTTTGCACAATTAGGTCAATTAGCATGTTTTTTTTTTTATATTTTTTTACTTCGTTTTTAAAAAAATAGCTAAAATTAATTATAATTAAAATGGAACCTACGTTATATACAATTATTTTGAACCCTAATCAACTAAGTTAGATTTGTTTGTACTAGATTTAGGAAAAATTATATTCGAACTCGTGACCGCTGCACTACCACGGTTTGTTAGTTAGTATTTAGTAATATTTAATAACTATCTTTGCTATATTTGTTGCATATGAAATAGGCACATTAAAAATTATAAATTTTATGATTTGTACACTAATCTTTTAGTAATTTTTTTTAGTTTTTTTTTAATTTGATGATTTAAATAACTAATGAAATAATGCGCTAATACGCTAATTATTTATTTACCAGCAGCCCTGACGCAACTCCTTTTTTAATTATTTTTGCATACGACAATTAAAAAAATCATGAAATTTCATTGTAAATTCGTGTTTAAAAAGCGTGCCGATGGTATTTCAAATTTACACTCGTATGTGATGAACTTTCGAAACGCCATTATGCTTGGCTTCCAAGTCACTCTAATCTACGAACTTTTATCTACTTTATTACGATCTGCAGCTTATTTTACAAAACTTTTTTTTTGGGAAAGTCTTATTTCATCATCAGGCAATCTGCTCTCAAGAGTCATTTTAAAAAAAACACTCACATAGAGCGGACATGTTGTATTCTTGGTTTTTTTTTAATATTTGAGTTCATTATGCCAGAGTTATTTTAACAAATATATTTGTATTTAGTTGACACTCTTGTAGCATTGATATTTTGAGGCGTATATATTATTTTAACCTCTATACAGGGACCATTCCCGAAGACTTCCCTTGACTCCAATGTGGCGTACGGTGACAGCTAAGCGTTCACAGCAAAGTAAAGTTTACATTTTTTTCTCGGTAACTATGATGAATTTTTATACTTATGTAACGTTTTTTATCCGTAATAATATTTTCTGGTCTTATTTAAAACCGAATTATAAATTTGTATTTATAGGTATTTTCACAATCAATAAGAGTACAGTACTTGACATATTTAAGCGCTTAATCACCGATATTGTTCTCTTCGTTATGGTTTATTAATTTAACCTTGAAATGGAAAATTGCTAACAGCGCAGTTCGGACGGAATACATTAATTATTATTCCTCCTCATGTACCGCTCCGTAATGATCGGAATTGTTGAAACGCGAGCGCGCCCACACGCCGGTTGAACTAGGTTTGTGGGCTACTATACTGTAGACTTGGAGACGTGGAGGAGAGCAGGCAGGGTTGGAGTCGCCGACGGCGCGGCGATGACCACTTTCCGCGCCGCTGGACGCGATCGCGCGCCGGAACCGCGCCACAGATCGAATCCGGAAATGCGAGTTAAGATGTTGCTCATAAATTTCCCTAATACCTAAATGTAACGTGACTTATACAATATACAGGCTGTTCCAAGACCATTCCCAAAGATTTAAGTGAGTCAATGACCCGGCGCGGTGCGACCTCGCTGCAAACGATTTTATATAATCACATAAAGTTTACATTTTTTAATTCTGAAACCATGAAGATTTTTATCAGGACTGGTCTTGGAACACGGTGTCTACGGTGGTACCCAAGTTTGGTAAATTTCTCTCTATCCACAGAACCTGAGGTCTTACAGCTATGACAGGCGCCATTAACGGTATCTTCCCTCTAGACTACTCTCGCCTGTGTTACACCAACTTGTGATGGGTTGCTTCATTTCCTATATCTACTCGTGCCTGCGGCACTTCTAGCCCATTCGATACGCGAACCCATTTTCAATTCATCATAAATGTTAACACCATTTTAATTTTTTTTTTTTTGTAAATTTTGACGCGCGGCTAGTAATGAAATAACATGTACATAATATTTCAATTTATCATAATTATAATCTGGCACTGAACAACAGCCGTGCTGTCATATTTTTGGGCTGTCAATGTTTCATTTGTAATACTAAAAAAATTTTTGACTTCATTTTTATATAAGCTAAAACTACTAACCAGCTATTATTTTAAATTAGGTTTTTTTTTCTTTTTTATCATGTCAAGTAACCGGTGATCCCTATTGGTAAATATCATTGCATTTTACATTTAAGTGGGTACGTAATATATAGGATGTAACCAAAAATAGATTTGTAAATTTTTAAAAATAAACGAAGGTTTATTAATTTATAGAATAGTGTGTTTTTGTTAAAAATATTTCTGTAATTTCATAATAGCCCATTTTCCTATTACTGTAACTTAATAATTTATTACGGTTTAATAATAACATATAGGTGTGATTGCAATAAATAATCTAATTTACGGGCCTTTATATTAGTATAAGTGGCCAATGGATTTCCAGGATAAAAAAAAATAACATGACATCTTACGTTTCACTTTTAAACTACGCCCGCGCTAAGACCGCGTAGGAGGTTTCAATCTTTGCAGTTAAACTAGCCGATGGCAGATGGCGATTTAGTTACAACGGATATTTAGTTTTATTAACGCATGTTTATTATTATGTTTATTGTTATATGTTTATTGTTTTAACAATAGAAATGCTTCGTTAACATTTTATTAGTTTGTTCAGTTTTTCCAATCAATGTATTTGTGAAATATTTTGTATTTTTTTACATATTTTAATACAAATAATTACGGAAATTATGTTTATTATTTTAACAATAGAAATGCTTCGTTAACATTTTATTATATTGTTCAGTTTTTCCAATCAATGTATTTGTGAAATATTTTGTATTTTTTTACATATTTTAATACAAATAATTACGGAATGATCAGTGGGCAAATATAAAAATATATATAATAAAAAAACTCGTATTACGTTATTACAATAGCCTGCTTTTAACTATACTTGTGATAGGTTTTCCTCATCATTCGAACATTTTCTTGAAATTATTGAAATCTTCTACCTATTCGTTTAAAAGATTTCAATAACTTTGAGAGTATTTTTTTTCTGCTCACGCTTACAATATCGGTCCGTTTAACGAATACAGAGTTGCAGAGACCTTCCTCAATAGAACTAACTGCCTTTTAGATCACACTCAAAAATTGGGAACTGTCGCAGGATTATATAAGGTATTTGTAATTATAAAATATGCGTTAAAAAGTCCTAATTGCAAAAATAAATGATTTCATATATACAGTAACCTTACTAAAAGTTTATCTTAGGACTGGTGTTAACGCTTTACACTTTGTTAGGTAAGCACAGTACCTACATTCCTAGAAATCTTTCAGTACCTACGACATAACATAGTGTGCAATATAAGGCTATAGTTCTGCACTGATTAACACCATTTATTTTATATGTTAAGAAATTTTACTTACACGTTTATATAAAGCTTGTAGCTTATGAATCTACTTGGTTTGAAATTAGCTCAAAGCCCGTCAACTAAACACACTCGTACGCCGGACGGTATGATCACCCAGCTAAAATTAAACCACTTTTGGTGTTCAATTCTTTTAATCCTCGAACTTATTCATGAATGGAATGTCCAACGACGATCTATATTTATTTCCTTCGCAAACAATGTTTCGCACTCCGTAAACATTTTTATTTTTCTCACATTCGTCCGTACTTAAGTGTAGAAATAATAAAAGGATATTTTATTTACGATCTGAGTTAATACTCCGCCCCGTAGATCAGTTGATTACATCTTTACCACATAGATACAGAAGCGTTACTAGTCGGGTAGTTCTTGCACAAATTGATAAATTAAACTATCATTCTATTGATAGACTCACAGCGTGGTTTCCAACCATTACACGCCCAGTGGTTTCCAAACACTGAGAGCGGTTACAATTTTAAAAAAGTCGAAAATATAAGCTCTTGAATATCATACATACAATACGTTAATATTGTAAACTACCGTGTAAGATCGTGAATGACCGTAAGGTCGCGGGTTCGAATCCGCACATGGTCCATACCATTTTAGCTCTTCATTACCACCATCTTCCCTGACTCTAGCATAGGCATAATTCGCCTGGTTGAGTAGGGCTCAAAAATAATTGTATATGACATAAGTCATAGCAATATCAATGGTAATTTACCAGTGGATTAGTTTAGCCGTATCATCCTAGGGCTTAAAGAAAAGAACTTGATAATAAAGACTAAATAATCAAGGAGCCAAGACACTATTGATTTTTTAAATTATATATTAGGATTTATTTATTTATTTAACAAAACAGCGATAAAAAAACATAAGTTTCTAGTGCTACATTTATATGGAAAGAAAAATGTACCAAATATAAATATGGTTAAAAAAATCAAATTAATAAATCAAGTTATTAAAACAATGTGATATGTGCGTGTAGTATGTGTGCAGTGTGTGGTGCCTCTATTTGTGGCATGGAAATATTTTTGTGAGTGAGGGTGTGTCTGTGTGTTTGGTGTGTGTATATAAATCTAAATATTATTAGCGGTATAATATATATTTATTACGAATTCAATATAATATTTATTTATATATTTTATACTTTTACATTAATTATTATTATAACTCGCGTTACGAATTTCATGCATAGATAACCCCTTATCTTGTTGAAATATATCAATATATGCAGCAGACACATTTGGCACGAAATTCTCTGTAAAAAAATCTCTCGTATAACCAATATTAAAAATGTTGTTTTACCAGAAGAAACAATTTTTGTGAATGTAAATAAATAAAAAAATATTATTATGAGTTTAAATAACAAACAATAAAGCGTATTTTACTGACAATAATCGAGGCAATCGTAAAATAGAAATCTATTTACATTTCTAGCCCTAAATTAAATCGGTCAAGTAATTCTTACAAATTGTTTGTATTTAGTTTGAGGAACTATGAATTTTAACAATAATAACAAGTCTGTTTACATAGAATTACTTCAAATGAAATAGTATACGGTTGAAGGTAATATAATTTAGGACGTTTGTACCTACTCGTATCGAATTTTACTTGGAAAGCCCGATTGCGGATTGTAATTTAAAATCTATCTACGGCAAATATTGCGCCCGCAACGTCTGTCACAAACAAATCTTTTGCAATTTGTAAGAAACCATCAATTTGAGATCTTGTAATGCGTCCAGTACTTTCAAATTAAGTTTTACATTGAAATGATGTAGAAATACATATTCTACGAGTATTTTACGACTAATGGTTTAGGATAATATTTTTTTCTTCCACGAAAAAAACGTTTCAGCAAAGATTTTTTTCTTTTGTAGTTTATCGCGCTATCAATTTAGAGATGTCTGAAATTAATAGTTTTTCGTCCAGGATAATTGTGATTTTTAAGGAGCGGTTTATTGGGTTTGCTTCGAATGAGCACACCTTTGGAAAATATAGGTGGTATTTTTAATATGTCACGTTTTCTTTAATAATCTATGTAAAAACGAAACATTTATAAGTAATATCCTTTAGATTGAAAAAAATACATCTTCCAAAAGCCCCCTTCTTGAGTGACAGTCCACATTCAATATATTATTATGTAGAATGTGGGGGAGAACTAATGTTTTTACTTAGTATTTATATAGTAAAGTTCTCAGTAAGAGCATGTCAAGTGTGTAATCTCGGAAATCAATGGTGGTCATAATTTTACATAGAACATCATTCAAAGCAGGTTAATACATCCGTTTAATTTCAAACGAGTTCAATTTTCAATAATTAAAGTCTACTTCGATGTAACGACAAATAAAAGTTTAAGGTTTAACGGAGTAGGAATTAAACTAGCTGATAATATTTTTCATAAAAAGCTATATGCGACAGTATTCCGTAAATAATCAAAAATATTTGTCAGTTTTATAAAAAAAATCCCGTACGAAACCGGAACGGGCAGCTATAGTGCGGCCGCTAACTGAAGAACCGTCTTATACATTTTAGGCATGAGGTGCGGGGCAGGTGCTTTTGAAAACGATTCTGAACTTACAAGAAAATATTTTTAACAATATTATTTAAACCATACACAAAACTTACGATTTGCAGAGTCCTCGGCTCATATAATAAAAATTCATTGTAATTGACATATTCAAGAGAATAAAGGGTTATGTATGCATGGAATTCGTAAATGTGAGTTATAATTAATCTAAAGATGTAAAATATATAAATTAATATTGTATCGAATATAAATATTCGTAATAAATATATATTATAATTTTAAAATGATTTATTATACCGCTAATAATATGTAGGTTTATATACACACGCTAAACACACACATACAAACATTTCCATGCCACCGCACACTTTAAATACTTCACAATACACATGTGTGTGCATGTAGTGTGCTACATGCATATTACACATTGTTTTATTAATTTGATGTTTTCAATTATATTTAGATTTTTTACAATTTTCAGGCCAAATAAAAATAAAAAGTATCTTCCTGTATCGTTAATAAATTAATAAAATGAAAAAATAATATTAATGCAGTAACTCAACAAAAGTCAATAATAATAATGTGCTATATGTAATATAATACCGTAAAATACCGGCCGATAGAAGTGCTACGACAGATAACAATGTAGTAAAGCCGTCGTTTTCTATAGGCTGTCTTTCCATTCCCCGTTCCACCAGCCGAGAGCTTTAGGAGAGTTCTCGGGTGAGCGGTCGGCCTATAGTATCGTTTTAAAGGCTCTAACTTCTAGTGTCGAATCGATATTATTACTACGTTGGTATTATTACTAACGAGATGCGGGAAAGTGATTATCGATTAATTCTGGTTCAATCCGTTAGCCATGGACCGGCGAGAAGTCAAGACGGCGTCGCCGCGTCTCGTCTCATCGAAAGTCGTCAAACCAGAAAACAACACAAAAAGTCGATTTGTTTCCCATCCAAGTCGCGAGAGTCACCCGATCGTCAAAACAAGTCCTAGCACGGTATGGATAATCACATATTTGCGTAAAACTAAAACTAAGATTTATTTTAATAATTAAATAATAACAAAAAATAAAACCACTTGGCATTGAGGACTGCCGACGAATTGAAAACTTAAACTATGAATAAAAAGTGTTTTTTTATATTTAATTTATTTATAGTATCAAATATTAAAAATTCATAATTTCTAAATTAAAAATAAAATTTAAAAAAAAAATGATGCACTGCGCAAGCCAACAATTTTTTAACCTAGAATTTCAATAATATAAGGTAGGTTATCAAAAAAAATTTTGGCGTATCGGTGACGCGGTGTCGCGAACCCATTTCCCATTACATTACATTTTCCCATAAAAAAATTCACACTGCCTATAAAAGTTTTCATTTCAAAAATTTTTCGATCCTGTCTCTATCTCTTAATTGTAATTGGTGTCCATTGTTGTCATTTCTATATAACAATTAAGGTAGTTTTAATATAGACCACTATACGGCCTACTGCCTATGAATATGTCTAACATAACATTAAATAAGTGAGAATGATCAAAACATGTCGTTTTGTTGATCATTCTCGCTTAAATTTTTTCTGCTTTAATCAATAAATTATAAGGTTTAGCTGACTACAGACAAATCCGTAGTTGTGCATTTTTTATTAAATGTCTGATCAACACATTTTAATTTTTTTTTAAATACATTTTTTTAATTTGAAATATCTAAACAGTAATCTGTAAATGGTATAGGCATAAGTAAATGGCTCATCCTAGTATAAGAACCCTCGTTCGGAGTTATTTATTGCTTGCTTGCTTGGTTCACTTTTAGAGTTAAAAGATTTTAATTTAGCTAGTCGAGTCTCAAATATTTTATGAAAAACACCTATTTACAATAAAAACAAATGTGTTTAATAAATGAAAGTTGCATATAAATAAATGTGCGTAAATAAAGATCTGAGTTAGCATGACAGAGTTGTTATAAAATTTTGCTAATTGGCCATACATATAGTATTACAACGGCATAGGTACGAAAAACACAATTTAACTAGACGCTCAAGTTATAATTCAAAAAGTAGGCTTGCTGGTAACTACCACAAGGGTCTATGGAAAGTTCTTTTTTGTGTACCTCAATTCACTGACCTTAATAAAATCGACTCTAGAAGAAAAGATTTGTAAGTATGCGCGTTTACATAATTCATAATTCGATATTATGCAAATACACTGTAACTTGAAACCTCTTTGAACCTCGTATTACAGAATTCATACAGTTTGTATTAAATAAATTCTGTAGCGTTCAAAATACACATCATGGGACATTTTCGATATTTCGTGATAGGAAACCTTAAGGTAGCTAACTTAAAAATACGTGCATTACCTAATAAATCATTAGACTTTTGAATTGTGCGCTTTAGTGAGGCATGAGAGAGAGTCAGTCCAAAGAAAAGCAATCAGGCGTCAATGGAATTAGATAGTAGGGGTCACTAAGTAAGTGACGTTCTGTGTGTGGGCTTACGAATTTAAAAATTATGCCACCTGGTCTAAAATTAGCTTCCAACTAGCGACACCATATTACTTCAGTCGGAAAGATCATCCAGATCGAATAAAACCTACTTTAGAAACAAAAATGTTGCTATGATTGTTTTCTTCCTAAAATTATTCGCAAATGGAATGCCTTGCTTAGATCTATCTT
The DNA here is from genome assembly GCA_020383195.1 of Neomicropteryx cornuta. Lineage (NCBI taxonomy): Eukaryota > Metazoa > Arthropoda > Insecta > Lepidoptera > Micropterigidae > Neomicropteryx > Neomicropteryx cornuta. Next base: position 4,028,304 of record JAHKQU010000030.1, read on the forward strand.
TACGACCTTTCCCCAAACACAGGCTATGTTTAAGAGTACTCAACTCGGTCATTTCTCTATACGAGTACACAAGTTCTAGGTGTGACTTTCTTATTTGTATTGTAGATACAGAAAAAATAAATAAATATCGTTTATCTCATAAATATCCTAGCTTATAATTAAAAGCTAAAAGTCTACTTTGTTTAAAAGTTAAAAAGTATATATTTTCTATACATTTTGTCATAACTTTAAACCTAAATATCTAATTAACTAAATACAAAAATCAAGAAACTAAAACTATAGAAGCATGCCTAGTCGATTTTATGAAGATGCAAATTCAACTTTTTTTTTTAAATACATCGCACGCCAAGACAGAGAAGGGCGCTTTCGGGAAGAGTTATTTTAATCGTAGATTAGTATCTAACAAAAACAACCAGCTGCCAATACCAGCAATATCGCCGGAGCTACCTCCAAAATATTGTAATAAATAAATAAAATATAAAATATGTAGTTACACTCAGAGACGTACAGTTACCGACTCCTAGTCGCGTTATGCTTTGTAAACACGTTTTTCAAAGTAAGATCTAAATTGCGCTTTGGTCGCAACGTGATCGAACGAAAACGAAACCTGTGCGGTTTGATATTTTCTATTTTCGATTATTAATACCCTCACTAGGCAGAACAACTTCGATAGAAACTATATGCGTGAAACTAATGATAATACTCGTATGCTAGTGACGCACCTGGCTGAGCGCGTGCGACTATCGAGACTAATCCAACTTCAAAAGTGCAAGGCTGTCGAAATATCAGAACACCGTAGGTACATTTACTCAAATTAAATACGACCCGAAATATATTCTGGGTCTATATATTTAGACTTCTGGTCCCCAATTGAATAATTATTTATTTATTTAACAATGTATAAAACAGCGATACAAGAGATACTACTCTAGTACTACATTTATATGGCCAGACAATCTAAATATGATTGAAAACATCAAATTACATACATATGTATGTATATAGGTAGTGCATTCAATAGAAAAACAGGCAGCCAGTGCATATTTCAAGCCGCCATTTCAACCCCTTCATGGATGCTCAATCCTTTTGGGACATCTGTATATCACTGACTGCAATTTTTCTAAAAATAATAAAATATATAAACAAATATATCTCGTTTTGAAGTGGAACGGATATAACGATGATTTTTCTTTTTATATTGTAATCATAGTCTCGGGTTATGCAGACATCTGAAGCCGCATTTTTCAAACGAGCTTCTATAACTCTAAAACGGATTACAGGCTGTTTCAAGACCATTCTCGAAAATTTAAGGGGGCGTTTATGTTCCCTATTAGGAGTAAGAAACTGTATTAAAAAAATGCAAAAATAATTCATGCCCAAATTTAATAATTATATGAAAGCGCTCGTGTGAATTTCCTTTTCACTCGCAGGCGTTTGGCCAAGTTTGTTTTGTTATAAGCTTATTAAAATAATGAAATATTTAAACATTTATTATAGAAAGATATTAATTAAATTATAAAAGGCGCATTCATCATTTATTATTGTAAAATATCTCCATATTACACTACTAAATTTCTTTGTAGATATTTTTTTAGTTTAATTTAGTTACTCCATAACTAAAAACACAAACGTAAAATCATGTCCTGCAACGATCTTTTAAAACATATAGATACGGCATGTCATACAAATCGTCCTTGTGAAAACCCAACACTCCGCTATGCTGGACAGAAACTTATCGCGATGATGCGAGCAAACGAGACGTAGGTATGATACGCGAGGAGTGTACTCGACGCAACCTAACCTAACCTAAGCAAACATTCGCACATATGTCTGGGACCGGCTTTAGGGGTGATTTTGATTTAATTATTAGTTAAAGTAACCTGTAATTGATCCTTCCCCAGGGTTCAAGCTATCTTCTTACCCAATTTTATCAAAATCTGCTCAGCGGTTTAGCTGTAAAAATGTTCAGACAAACGGACATATGGATGAATGCACATGGACTAGTATGGATAATATGGACATGGTTATAGATCTGAAGCTTTGACCTATTTTCTCAAGGATTTGTTTAAATTTGCACGTCCTCTTTGATCTCAATTCTTACTAACTAGCCTTCGGTCTCCGGTAATGCATCTAGTTTTATAGCACAAGAGCTAGATAATTAGATAATTAGTTTCTATTTCATTACCTTATCATCATTTCATGTTTTATTATGAATAAAATTTATTTTTTTCAAAGATACGTAATATTTTAAGTTGCTCGTAAAACAGAACAATTGACCACATTAGATTCACCACTTTTTAAAAATATATGTCATTAATCATATGCGCGTATTATAACGTTTTGTTACACTAGCATACATCGATGGAAAATTATAATGACATCAATACGGATCGTGGAAAACGTGCCGCTGGGTCGAGTTTCTCATGGCAGTTGGTAAATCTCACTTGCACTCTCCACTGTGTGTGTACGCACCTTTAGCACTGATAAGGCACTTTCGATCGGTCTCGATGCCTTGCAGACCGCGGCGGTTGATTGGCGCGTTCGGTTGACGTCTCGCGGTTTGAATTTCGAATCGATAAAATTAAATAACAGAATGATCAACTAATCTAACTTTGGTGTTTATGTGCCTTTTGATAGTTCGTTGATATTTGAGTTTTTTTTTTATGTTTATGTTGTAGTTTCAAAAACGACAATACGTTATGTGAAAAAAACTTATAATTAGTGATAGTGTTCTTTTAAAGACGTTTCATAGGATGAAGTTTTAAAAATGACTATCAAAAACTTTTACCTGACATCTTTAGGCAGCAAAGACAATCCGAAATCGATGTCGAGAAGTTTTATTAAAAAGTATAAGAAGAATTTGATGAAATCGAAGAATTTGAAAGAATGCCATCTGACACGCCAGGAACGAAGGGAAATGATGTTCAAAAAGTTAAAGATATTGGAATTGATGTGGTGAGAAAAAGCATATTATTCAGGCTGTTTATGAATCTAATCTCTCTTGAGGTATAACCTAGTACAAACAACCATTAAACTTTGTTATTTTTTGTAAATCTCTTAGTTTAAAATAGTGTTTATATGTGGGTAACTATCGGGTGCAAGATCACATAACGTTCCGTCTTTAGATACAATAAATTTTCTAGCAAATTTTATACTCCTTTGCAAAACACGCATGTATTTATTCTAGCTATCATGCATGTGCCAAATATACTTATTTTAACAATTATTGTTAAAAGCGCCCTTGCGCGAGTCGGATAGCGTCATTCTGTACAGAATGCGTATTTAAATGTCTTTGGAAATAAATATAAAAAAAAACACAAAAAAAATAATTTCCTTTAACACTAAATAATGGCTTCGCACACAATAAACACCTAAATATTTATTTAAAAATACTATTAACTTTAACGATGATAATGAATCCTCACACTCCTTTTTTGATATAGTTAGCTTAGGTTAGGAAATAAGTGCAGTACAGTGGAACAGCGCTCGCATGCTTAATATGTTTTATTGACTATTCTGTACGTTTTAAAATATTTAAAATATTCAAATAATAAATAAAGGAATCGCCCATCTCGCTCTGAAGCTGCACGCGATGCACTCGCGAGCGATTATCTGCTCTCATTTAGATACTCTACAGCCTGTGACGCTTTTTACGTCAGTCAAAAATAAACCGCCTAATGCCTATTTTAACCTCCATTTCACCTCCTTCAAAAATGCTCAATCGTGCCGATGCAACCTCGACGCGTAGCTATTATAGCGTGAACTCGGTGCACTTTTATATATTGTGTTTTTTTTAATGCAATAATCTTATTAGAACGTGCAGCAAAAATATCAATTTTAGCGCAGAAGTCAATCGATACTTCAAGGCAGTATACGGATAAGCCCGATTTCACTCAAACCGAACAAAATTCACTTTCTTTACGGCGAAATGATTGAATTCAGATATAAGTGCCAGTTGCTGCTAGATGACTCAACTGAATATTACCTGCAGATCTCGTTTATCCGTTACAAAATTTAAAGTGAGTTCGTGTAGTAGATATCCCGATACAAAACTCCTTAGCTGGCAATAAAGGGATAGGATAGAGTAGTAGGCGGTTCTTAAAGTTATAATTATTCCTCTGGTTATAAGCAGAGAAAATGGTGGTGGTGAAGCGTTAAAAATGATATGATTGAAATTTGCGGATTCGAACAGTCGTTGCCTTAACTATCGTAATATCGATTTGTCAATCTTTAAATTTATCGATCTATTTATCAACGACTAGCTTCGGTGCGTGATGGCTTGTGCCTGCGGTACTTGAAATCCGAGCCACTTACGTGGCAACCGTGCTATTTTTTAATGCCTCAGGTTGGCAGCCAGGCATTATCTTTTATTTATGAGATGTAGGTATTACATCTCATAATTCCAAGTGCTTGAAAGTATGATCTGCAAGATTCCCGATGACTATTAGAGCGTGTATGGATCTGCAAGCTACTAAATCAGTTTATTATGCGTTATTTGAATCCCACCTTAGATATGGGATATTAATGTGGGGCTCTGCACCATGGGCAGCGGACATATTCACCGTTCAAAAAAAAGCTATCAGAGCATTTTGTAATATTGGTCAACGTGAATCATGCCGCCCTCGCTTTAAGTCACTGAGGATATTGACTATGTATGATATCTTTATTCTGGAAGTACTTTGTAATTTCTTTAAAAATAGAGACCAGTTTATTAAACATGAAAATATACACGCACATAATACAAAGTACAAAGGTTTTTTGTTCATTCTACACAACCTAGAACTTCTAAATTCCAAAATACCAGTAATTATATGAGTCTTTCCTTCTATAATAGATTACCGATCCACATAAGAAACCTGGCTTTCTAAAGGATTTCAAAAAAGCGGTTAAAGTATATTTATTAGAACGTAACTTATACAGTGTAAAAGAATTTTAGTATTATTTCTGTTGTAACGATGCAAGCAGATATCACCTTACCACCTTTTCTTCTTTTTTTTCTGTTATGTTAGCTTAATCGTTTTTTCTGTATCTTTTGTTTTTATTTCCTGCGTAGGTCCTTCGATCTCATTAACTATTATTATTCATGTTATCTAAATTCGTTATTTTTTTTTATTTTAGAAAATTTATTTATGAAATTACTATCTTCATCATGTATTTTTGTTACCTAATTGTTGTAATTTATGTAATTCATATGTATGTCGTGTGTTGTAATATATTTTCGGTAGTAAAATATCTTATCTTATCTTATCTTATTACCTAAAATTCCTCGAAGGACAAGTATGTCTTTTAGCCAGAATCCCGATCCCCATAGAAAAATACTATATCGGAGATGTGATCTCACACGGTCTAAGAAACCTCTTGCCCATGACAGGGCGTGGCAAGCTGAAAAATGCTTTGGTCTAAGGTAGTTAATGTGTGTATGCAAATAATTTTTTAAAATCAAGTTAAAAATAAATGTTTATGACATTTTGTTTCCCTTAAACCAATCTTTTAGTTTACATATTAATATGTTATGTTCATCATTAAGGGTATCAATATTTTCTGCTTCTATGACAGCACTAGTACCATCTGCAAATTGAGTTACAAATCAGACATATTCAAACTTAAATTATTTGTATGAACAGTAATGGACGAAATATTAATCATTGTTAACTAAAGTACAGCCTGTTGAGTAGATTTGCGCTTAATAAAACCGAACTGCGAAAAAAAAATATAGAATTTTATTAAAAAATTTGGAAGACTTTTTTAAAATAATTTTGAAAATAGACTAAGACGAGAAATAGGTCTATAGTTTTAATATAATTTTGGACTCCTATAATATAAACTGATAAATTGTAACACTTCGGAAAGACGCCATTCTTAAATATACAATTAAATCATTTATTCAGGGTTTTTTTATTTTTTTATTTGAGTAATGCACCATATACAACTCCACGAAGGCTGGTGCCTTTTCCGTAGGTATCTTAGCATACAAATTCAACAATTAAACGTCTCAACATAATGTAACATTGTTCTTATGACTACACATATTCTACACATAAGTAGCATATAAACGTCTTTTCGAAAAAGTATAATACTAATAAAAACCAAATAACCAAATTTTTTGCTGAGATAAATCACCTGACCAAATGAAAGGTTCTTTTAACAACATCGAAAAGTTTTCATACATTTTTGTTTTTTTTTATTTTAGTAAGAAATGTTGTCAAATACTTTGTATCCATATACTAATATAAAATAACAAAAATGATTATATTAAAAAAAAAACAAAAAATGAAAAATGATGAATGATTGCGAGTAAATGGATGATTTTATGAATGTGCGTATCATTTAGATAATTATTTAGTTGCACGTAAAGTTGTAACATGTAATTGCAAAATTTATAAAAGTTTGTTTATATTTTATTAGGCTTCGGATATAAAATTACTAATGTATTAATGAGTTCCACGACATTAAATCTTAGGATGTTATTTATGTTAGGATGTCATTGTAAATTAATATAAGTGTACCTGTTCAAAATTCATTGCGTAGGTAATTAGTACGTTTGGTATAAAATTTAATCACACTTAAAAGTAAATTTTTCGTTAGTGTATCAGACATTATACTGTGAGGTTCTTTTCCTTAGAAAGCATGATGCATGCATGTATTTAAAAAAGATGATGTAAAAATAATTTACCTACCTAATAAGTCTAGCAGTAAAATAATTATTTATACAATTAGATAGTCTTCTTAAGCACCACATAAATAATTTACAAAAATATACTAATTAGATATTATTTAATTAATGGTTATGTTAGTAAGGTTACGTTCACGCGTTTCTAACTTTTATAAATATTTAAAATAAATAATAATATTTCAATGTCAAATACAAAGATTGGGTCATGGCACTACTTATAAAAACTAAATATGTGGCTAAAACTGTACTTGATATTAGGCATATAATATTTAGATAACATATATCATATATTATTTAAAATATTTTTTTTTACCAATGAACTTTTATTACAAAAATCGCTTATTCATATATTTATTAATCGTTTGCTTATGATATAGGACTCGTCTGGTTATATCGTTAATAGAATTTTGTCACTTTTAGTCTATGTTTAGTTATAAAAGACAGCTGTTTACTTATGACAAGATGCTTTTCATAAATAAAGCAAGGTTGGCAACATTGCTGGACCAGGACAGCTGAGCCTGTAAAATCTAACCTGGTCAAGTGATTTATTGTGAGTTGAAATTAATGCTATAAATCAATGTTAATTTGTCTAATAAAAATGATTTTTCCAAGCTAAATACGCTTTTCTTTATGAAAGGTCAGCCACTTTAATTTTTTTTTCAAAATAAATAATAAAAGTATAACAATTAACTATTTTAAAATCAAGAGTCCTAAACATTGTCAAAAAAGTTGAGCAACAAAAAATTTAATAAGGGAAATTATTTTTCAAAAGTTTGCTTTTTGCGATCCTGGATGTAACGTTTTTATGCCACTAATGTTATTCATAAAATGCTGAAGAGTGTTTTTTCTTTCTCGTTCAGCGCAAATGCAGCGATGGACAACGACGTGACACCCGTTTATCTGGCCGCGCAGGAAGGCCACCTGGATGTGCTGAAATACCTGGTTCTGGAAGCTGGCGGGTCTCTGGACGCGAGGGCGCGCGACGGCATGCGACCAGTGCACGCGGCCGCGCAGACCGGCTGTCTCAACTGCGTCAAGTGGATGGTGAGCTTTATCTGATCTTGACCCTAAGCGTATTCCTTATCAATTACGTCCATTGAAGCATTCCGTGGATAATTTAATATTTAAATGTGATTTTTTTCAAATGAATCTTGCAGGACAAAATATATTTATATCAGATGTAAACTAAACTGACGTAATATATATGCACGATTATATATGAACGTCGAGTAAACTTTAGAAGGTCAAACAGGTTATAACATCATCAATAAAATATATATCTTGACATGGTGGGTTTCTTTTTAAAACCACATTAATATATGTTTGTAAAATTTATGTTTTATTTATATTTGGTACAATTTTCTGGCCATATAAATGTATTACTAGAAAATTATGTTTTAGAATCGCTGTTTTGTACGCTTTAAATAAATAAAATATGTCCTAGACTCACAAAATGGGCGGACAAAGGTATAGACTCTTTTTATTGGTTTTATTTTCACGGATCCCAGCCTGTTTCCACATTAGATGGTTGTATTTTGTTCACGTAATTCAAATTCAAAGTTTCTATTAAATAAAATAAGGTATCGGTGACATAATGTTCAGGTTTACACTAAATATTAAAATAAAATACGATATCCCAATATATCTAACTAGGTAACAGTTACCTGTTTTAAGAAAGGTTATTTATAAAGCGTCACAGTGCGAGTATAAACGACCTGTGCAAAACCCTGTGAAAAATTACAACCGTACTTTTGATATAGATTTGTTGTTTTTATAGAAAGACTAAATGGCGTTTTTTTGTAGATCTCTGTAGATCCAGATTGTTAGTCTTAACTGGAGGTGAGTAAGTATATGGATTCTAGGTGGATGGTAGTGCTAATCTCAAATATTCCTTTTTGTTTTTCACACTCTATTCGTAAATGGAAATCTTTTGAAATCGAGCTGTTTTCGGAAGTTTTTATTAAAAATTCCTTTAAGTGATGTAGGAATATGAGCGCGGTGGTCCACCAATGCTTTTTCGCACAGAACATCTCCGTTTGACTATCGTAGCTACTATTTAAATAAATTAAAAGCTTTATAACATTGCCAATACGAAATGAGTTGCTTGTGTCGGCGAATACGAAAGTACTCGTAAAAATATGTTGCTGAGAAAAGCTATCTCCGGGCCTGGTATAGTAGGAAGTTGACGGCGGCGCGGCGAAGTGAAATTTTCCTGTCATGGCCGCTGTTAGTTTGTGACCATATTAATGAGCCGTACTATTTTCAACGAGCCTTCTTTAGGAAGCTTTTGCTCACTTTTTGCACTCCCTATAACAGGTACATTTTCTTTTAAAATTACTTTGTTTTAAATATTTCTATTGTTTTTCTTTTATTATTATTTCTATGCAGATTTTTGTTAAATTTTTAATATAATCTTTAATATAATATATATCATTTTTAATATAATGAGATATTTATTTATTTTCAACGAGTAATTTAATAAATAGAAATGGCCTTATTTTTAAAAACAATATATTTACAATTACATTTTATTTATTACCCACACAAAAATAAACTAATTTTATAAAGGCATTTAATACAATATATATTAAATATACTTCACAGTTATTTTTTCCATATTATAATGTAAGAAAAACCTATTCTATACTTATTCTCTCCAGTATTGAGTTTCACTCAGTTCGCTGTATTTATAAAAGTTTTTCCTACACGTTTTGATGGCTTACTTGAGCTGAGATATATTTTCAATTTCCTAGACCTTTCTTTTAAGTTGATTATATCAATTTAAGCAACGATAGCGGAGCGTAGAAAAAATTTAAAGTCCTGCGATCAACTTAGGAGGTAAGTGTTCATGAAAAGTATTGACCTTTGCAGACTGTCGAAGCTGGTTCGATCAGGATAGTCCACACCGAATAGTAAAACAAATGCTAGCATTTCAAAGTCGGTTCCGTTAAGTACGTGCCTGCGTTTCGAGGTGCATTATATGACCGTAGCTCAGCTAGGAACGGTCGTAATTGGAGTCGCTTTCCTCCTTCGCCGCCTGGCCAATGAAAGCGATGGCTCAGTGGCTCAGTGGCCACTTTTCTCGGCTGCTTATAGCGTTCGCGCTTCAAGAGAGTACCGCCGCCAGGGACGAAATGGACGACGTTACGATTTCAAACTAAAACTGTTTCTGTTGCGTTCAAATTTATTTATTGTGACGTCATTAATTTGTAAAAATATAAATAAATATACAAATGTATATCCTATTAAAAATACACAGGAAGCGATTAATGTTGTGCCCTGCCTTCTTTACTAGACCATGTCTGTACTAAGAAAGGCAGTGTTTTCTCGAGCTACAACTACGAATGTCAAACCGTCAATGCACTTATAGAGAAATACGAAAAGTTTGCCTATTTGTAAGAAAAACAAATATATATACAATGTTGTCGCATAGAATGTTCATACTCAGACAAATATATATATTTTTATAGTAGATTAAAAGAAAAATAAAATCATAATGAATACACTGCTACCCTTAGTACAGGCTTAGTCTGGTTAGGGAGGCAGGAAATATCTGTACAATGTAATAGCCGTTTATCGCGTTGATTAAACTATTTAGTAATACTTATATGTTACATAGTTATATTGTACTAATTAAGAGTTATAATAGTATATTTTCAATAAATAAATAAATAAATACTAATAATGCTCTTGATTACGTACCAAACAAATGATTGCATATTACTCAAATAATGAGTCGCTTTTTGGTAAATTTAGACTATTCATGTAAAATATTAACAATAAAAACCATTGGCTTCCCTATACTTTATCATCAAAGTTCTTAGACTTTTGTAGCGATGGCAACATTGCCATACGAACATCACCCGCCCTCCTCTAGCCGAGATTGTATTGTCTATGGTCGGCGGCCGGCTAGTAATTTCCAGTTCAGCCGGCTATGCGCCGGGTTGTGGTTTTCAAGACGACTGAAATTACTAGTAATTTCAGTCGCGTTAAAAACCTCAACCCGGCGCTACCTGTCTCATTATCCTCGCCTACTCGGTTATACCTCAATAGTGGAGCACCGACTGTGACATTCGGAGAAGTCACATTCCACCTCACAAAATGGTTTAATATTTCATTATTACCCTTATATCATAAGATCGGTGCATTTTGCTGGTATTTAAAGCCCCCCGACCCCCTTCCTTGAAGGTATTCATAGTTTTTTTCCATACTTCCTTTTCTTCCTTCACCACTTTATTTTTATTTTAATGAAAATGCTTAGCAGAGCATCGTTGCATCGGCTTATAGACTTTTAGTCAGTTCAAGATGAAAAGTTAAACTTAAGGTCGATATAGTCCCAAAGTTTTTTTAATGAAGCTAGTAAAAAAATAATGTCAGTCGTTTTTTGCCACGACTCCTACATGGTAAATCATTATGTAAACGGCGAGTTTATTATTATAATAGCAATGATATCAATTCGAATAAGTAATGTGGTAGTTTTCTAGAAGCTTCGGATAAGGCCATAAATGTATAAGATAAAATAAGATATTTTATTTCCGAAAACACATTAGTGTATAGGAATGACATAATTTACAACAATTAGGTAACAAAAATACATGATGAAGATAGTAATTACACAAGTAAATTTTCTAAAAAGAAAATAAACGAATTTAGATAAACATGAATAATAATAGTTAATGAGGTTGAAGGAACTACGCAGGAAATAACAAAAACAAAAAAGAATATAAAACCAAAAAAAAAAAACCGGTTAAGCTAACATAACAAAAAAAAAAAGAAAAGTCGTAAGGTGATATCTTTACAGCAGAAATAATACTAAAATTCTTTTACACTGTATAAGTTACGTTCCAATTAATCTTCAAGCCAATATTTCCCATGTTATAAGATTTATATATATATTTTTTGTTCCTCTCCATAACGTTGCGGACATATCGTTCAATATTTACAAAGTAGTGTTATCACTGTTATAAAATAACAGTAATATTAATCTGTTGTTGTCTGTTTTGTTTTGTTTGTTGTTTCTGTTTTGTTTTTGTTTCTGTGTTTGAATTGATTTTTTAAAAAGCATGGTAACTTAAAAATATGGCATGGTACGTTATACAATATAAAATGTTACAAAGACAACAGCTAATTCGCTGTTATTCCACATCGTAAAAGTTTATAGAATGTATGTAACCTTGAATACCGAATACCTTGGAATGGAGATGGTGGTAAAAAGCGTTAAAAATGGTATGACCATGTGTGGATTCGAACCCGCGACCTTTGGGTTAATAGTCCAACAACTCCTTAACGACTAACCACCACTAAAGATTTATTAATGGTTGTTTGAGGTGGAATTCTTAGCGGGTCATCAGTTTATGCTGACTCGTATTGTTAAACGGTAAATATATTTAATATAAATACCGATCCGGCCCTGTGGCCATTATGATTCGTGCTCAACACAATTATTATTTTATTGAGCATCTGTCTCGTTGAGTTTGCTACATTTTATTGTTGCTTCGACTTTGATTTTACGCATTTTAGTTAAGAAACACAGTATTTTGTTGAACATATATTTTATTATTAACATTTGGAGATGCTGAAAAGTCTCTCATAAATAATAATTTTACTGACCAGTACTTAACTTAACTAAGGAACCAACAATTCTTAGACAGGGATTTTTTTCAGTAATACCGATCAAATTGGTGTATTGATGACATGATTTCGACAATACCGTTTATTAGAAAAAGTTATGTGAAACTGTACGACAATTTACCTTTAACCTTTATTTAATGTATAATAAAAAATAAAAATATGAAAACAAAGTTATTTCCAAAAGTTCCTTCTGGTCATAGTTTTCGATAGCAATTATTGTGTAATTTCTGAAATTCTAAACCCAATAAAAACTTATGTGGTATTGTAAAAAAAAATGTCACCAATACGAGTATACCAATCATTTAATAAATATTTTGAGATTTTCATTCATACACAGCATTTTTAATAAAACTATTACAGCTCTACTGCAGGTCCTATATAAGTCCTACTACCTAAAGACTGTTTTAAAACTTATTTACTGAATCTCGTATCTTTTTTGCTCTTAGGTTGATGCCTCTAAAAATATTAGGGGTCCAAAATTATGAGCGATTTGAAGGTCTCATGGTTTTGTAACGTTTTCGATACAGACTGCTTGTGGCATTATATTTCATATTTACTGGACTTCACTAACTAACGCAAACTGAAGTATTTAAACAGCTAAATTGCAATATAATGTCGACATACTTAAACCTCTTGTAAAATATTGAAAATTAATTGTCATTCTATCAAGTTGATGTATGTAGTTTAGCGTTTGACACTAGGTAGCGGACACATGTCTGAATTTCTCGAATTGCCTATTTGCCTCGCAATTTTAACACTTTCGCTCCGAGTAACAATGCCATAATAAATGTGGAAGGCATATTCTCTAGTTTAACTGCTTAATAGGCACTTAGTTAAAAAAAAAAGTGTTTCGGGTCGCATTCGTCGCTTTTAAAATATGATAATGAAGCGTTTTTTATCCGGTGGCAGTGATATATGAATCTGTTTTGAATTCGTGTGATTCGTGTGAATTGTTGATTTGCGCCTCTCGAGATGATCGAGCACTTTCTATCGGAATCGGTTTCATTATTATGAAATAGAAAGTAGTCCCTGTTTTATACGATTATGATTGGATTTAGTAGGTTATTAGATATATAAGTATTCAAAAATTATTAGTAGAAAAACAAGCTTTTATTTAAATGGTTGAATGCGTATACAAAATTTCGTGCTATTGACCGTTGAGGAGTTCCATATATATGCAATGATTATAAATGAATAAGAACCTCAATCATGCTCAAATTTCGATCACTGGGCGACTAGAATTAAAAATAAGCTTATAAGCATGGAGTGAGGTCCTTGCGTGTAGAGTATCAAAGCAGTTTTGTTAACGGCTCTACTTTCAAAATACTAAACAAATGCTGCGTCAAAGGATCCGAAAACGTTCAGCTAAGGGCTAAAATAGTTGTAATTCCTCGCGTTTTTCACCTCTTGGTAATTTATTATTGAGCAGTTCAGATTTATATAAATGTTTTTTTTCGGCCAGATCGCCGAGATGGGCGTAGACGCGAACTGCCGCGACGGCGACGGCGCCACGCCCCTGCACTTCGCAGCCTCCCGCGGCCACCTGTCCACGGTGCGCTGGCTGCTGCGGCGCGGCGCCCGCATCCAGCTGGACCGCCACGGGAAGAGCCCCATCAACGACGCCGCGGAGAACCATCACGTGGAGGTGAGGCATTTTCATCGCTTAGACATACGAAATATGTCACCTTTTGTTCCAGCTTCAGATAATCCTATAAAGAACTTCTAAATTCCTTCGTACCTTATTTAAAGTTTGTTGTTTTACCCAAAAGTTGCTTAGTTTAAATTGTAAACGGCTTCGGTGCTTAATAGGACCTCTAAGATGTTTCTATTGTGGTGTCAGGATGGGCGAAATAAAATAATCTATTTTTTTCCAAGGATCTTTATTTTATTCGGTCATACAGACTTTAAATTAAATTATACAATCGTCAAGCCATCTTCCTTTCAGAAAAATAATGGCCGAAGAACAGGATGTCAGCCATCTTTTTTGTTTAAATAATTGCTATGACCTAGGTCATATACAATTATTTTGGGCCCTATTCAACTAGGCCTAATATGCCTGTACTAGAGTCACGGGAGATGGTGGTAATGAAGCGTTAAAAATGGTTTGACGATGTGCGGAATCGAACCCGCGACCTTTGGGCCAATAGTCGAACGCCTTAACCACTAGATTACCACGATCTCTATCTCACTCGCTCGTTCAAATTGACAACTTGCCAACAAGTCAAGATAGTTTACAGAGTGGCCAATCTACAGGTTGTTACCAATAGAGTATTAAGAAATCATGTTGGCCGATGAGTACAAGTCTGTAACTTGTTATAAATTATAAAATATGTCTTGCCATGGCGCGCCTTTCAATTCTATTATAAACGAGGCCGCAGTTGATTATTCGAGAGATGAGATGAGAATGATTCCATCGACTTAATTTCCATCCATACATGCAGATGAGACCCTTCTCGGATGTGGTATTTGTGAACTGCCATATTTAAACCTGAATTTAATTTCAGGATTCTACTAACCTAATTTCATAAGCCAAAAACACATTTGAACAAATGACAATTTAAACACAGTATCTATTATTAATAGCATAATATTTTTTACACTTATAAGTCAAATTTAAAATAAACATAGGTTTATTTATTAGATACTACAAAATGGAGTAGGTAAAGAAAAAAGCGTGCTAGAATAACACTTGATAGTAGACTTGGAGTGAATGGTGAGTATTTGAGAGTATGTTTGTGTAAGTATGCCTTCATATCCCCATGGAGCTTTTTAGGCAATAAACCCTTTTCGTGCAGATACTTAAATGAAAACACAATGCTCAACTTGGTCTATTCCAAATTCCAAAATCTTATTCATTGAAAGGGTTATAAATGTGACAAAATATAAAAATGTGACAGGTTTTTCAAACAAATGATTTAGCCTGTTTAAGATATTAAGAAATAAATGAAACAAAATTTTAATTCGACTTTCAAAAAACTAGTAACCGTTAAAGATGGTACTTTGCTGATTTTAAATTCTCTGCCCGCGTATAGATTCATTGTTACGCCGATTCTGTGTTCCAGTGTCTCAATCTGCTGGTGCAGCACGGGGCTGACGGCGGTGGTGGTGCCGTGGGCAACAGTGCCACCCTGCCCAACGGCGCCTCCGGGGCCGTCGGAGGGAAGCTCATGGCCGCCTACAAGGGCGCGCACGGCTGCGCTTGCACCATCGACGATGCGAGAGTAAGAAACGCTCCATTCCGCTATATTTTACATAAAACATTTATTTTCTTTTAATTTTATTATTCATATCACTTACGATGTGTCAACGCCCCAGTATACAGATCTTATTTTTAATATATTGATAAAAAAAGTATCATAAAAAATGGCCGAAATCAGTCGTGTACTTTATCGGAAATAATTTGTAGCGATATGGCAACGCTTCAGTTTTTTCAGCGCGGCCGTTAAAGTTTGTTTCAGTTCACGGCGAGTTTACGAATTTTAATCAAAAAAAATATCTCATTTCGTTATTTTTTTTATACCCTTTTTGAAAAATAAGAGTAAGGTACATTTTTTATACGCAAGATGTGTGCAAAAAAGATAAAAGATAAAAAAAAAATACTTTAATGTGAACTCAAAATAATATACCTCTGAAAGTTATACTTATACGTACAATGTATGTGTATATGTATATTGTAAAGGACGTATAAAATACATAACAAAATAATTTGAACACATTTCACAATTATCAATATCTGTATTTTACACACCTGGTTTATACCCAGCACCCAGCAGATATAAGCCTTGGGCTTGGCTGGTACATAAAAAGAATAAATTGTAAATTTGTTGAATAAACTAAATAAAACTAAATAAACATAAAGTTCAAAAGTACACGAAAATAAGCAATGAATAATTTATCAATTTATAAAATTAAAATAGATTTCTACTTAAAAATTACCTAGTTAATGTAGCCCTAGGTAATGTAACCCTTTAAAAAATACCTACATACTATTTCATTTATAAAAGTTTTCTATGAAAAAGTTGGTAAGATGATTATCGCGTACCGTACCATATTTGGTCATCGGTCGACACCAAATACCCTCGTCAGACCAATATTGAAAATGTTTCTTATTAATAATTATAATATAATTTGTTGTAGGTAAATATTACATTCAAATCATTTATTAAAAACTGCCGCCCATAGGCACGTGCCTAGAGTGCCTAATTAGGAATTAGGAATCAGGCATTGAGTTAATAGTTTTTTTTATAAAAATAATGCTGTTGTTACAAAACCGCCTACAAACATGCATTTAAAACGAAAAAAGTTTCGTAATCTCTAGCTATTGATAAAACACAAGTATCATAATGAGTTTTTAATTTCAGTGCTCGGACCCGATATGCCGGAATGGCAGCTCACCGCGGGGCGGCGGCGAGCCCTTCTACCTGCATCCCCCATCAGCAGCCCTCAACGGCCAGGCCGTGCAGCACGCGGCGCACGCGCCGGCCGACGGCCTCTACGTGAACCCCATGAAGACGCGCGCCGGTGGCAAGCAGGCCGAGCACACGCACTCCGAGGAGGACGACACCTGCAGTGAGTATGCCTGCAGCACTCCCCACCAGTAAATAAGACATAGGCCGGTGTAAATTCCCTTTTTGCTCGCAGGCGTACGGCAAGGCCGGTCAATGACCTAGCACGGTGAGAACCGAACTTATAACATGAACGATTTCATATCATATCGTGAAGTTTACAATTTTTTTACTCAGAAACCGGTGATGAATTTTGATATGAGGTCAAAACAAATCATGTTTGAAATCGCAGGGCCAATAAGCAGGTTTTTTTATCGGGAATAGTATTGGGACACGGTTGTATACAGAATGTAACAGTGATTTAGACTTAGCATATAAAAAATATTTATTTCTTTTTTCAGGCATTTATTTTCATACATGCATTTTTCATACATGCATTTTTCATGCACTATGTATATATATGTATATATATATATATATATATATAATTATATATATCTGATGATTGTTTTTTAATAGCGGCAAATCGCCTGATAAAATAAATGACACAATCTTTGACAATATTGAAAAATTTTGAATAATTTTTTAATTTTTTGATAAAGTGCTGGATAGCATAATATTTATAAAGGTTCTAAAGAGGTCCTGTACTTGAGAGCGCAGGATGTCGGTTTAAACCCAGCGCTGAGTTTTATAAAAATGCATTTTTAACTCTCATCTGTCCTCTTTAGTGTAAAATATTTAGTGTAAATAATTAGATGAAATAAGGAAAGGATGATATTTTTAACAAAAAATATTCATAAATCACTCATAAAATCATCTTTGGCGATTGCCGCTATTAAAAAACAATCATCAAATATATATATACAATTGAGTAAAACATAGTTATTATACATAAACATATAAATTAAATATACGACTTAGTTTTAGTATTAGTTAACTATCTTATCTTGTCATATTTTATGGACTTTCAAGAGAAGAAAAAAATGTCAGTTTTAGTAACACCCCCCTTAGGCGAATGCATGTATCGAGGTGTTGCCTATTTGAAATATATAAGGTGATAATAAGTGTATATTTAATATTCTGACTTGAGTTGTGAGCATTTTCCCACCCAGCGCCGTTGAGAAAGGTGGTCGAGTCGCCTCGAGGGAAAGTCATTATTTACGCGAGGAAAAGTCCTTCAATTAAACCACTCAAAGTCCGCATAACTCGTTCATACTTACCGCTTTTCCTATGATTGCTCGATAGCCTGCAGCAGTCTGCTACCAGTTGGGGGGGGGGGGGGGGAATTATGAAAATAGTTCTTGTACGCGTACGTATTTTCGTTTTTTTTCCTTTGAAAAACCATTAAAAAAACCCTTATATAATTATTAATATGACCGTATTTATTTTAAAATACATATTTGTTAACATTACTTGATATAAATCAATTGCTCTAACATTAAGGTGAGGTATGTATACAAAATGGCGAATTATGTGATTTAAACTTTAATAATACTGTAAGTTAAACGACTTATATCTACTAAGTAAAAAATATCTTTGCATTATTTTAGTTATCTAGAATATTTCAAAAAAAAAAAATATTATTACTTAGATACGTGATACCTCATACTTTAATATGTTTATGCCCAATGTATATTAACTGTAAATTAAACACTTTTAACATTTAAACACTTGAATTATATTTGTGAGTGTGTGTGTGTGGGTGTGCATATCAGTGTGTATATTTGTGCCTTAGTTATTTTTTATATTTTCGCAGGGTTTTGCGCTGGTCTCTTGTATGCTCACTGTAACACTTCATATATAACCTTCCTTAGAACAGGTAACTCTTACCTAGTTAGGTAGGATTTAAACGTGTACTCATCGGCCAACTTGATTTCTCAATAAATAGTAATAAAAAAAAAATAGGGTGCTTTTTATTTATTTTATATAAATACGTAAATATTTTCAGTTTATTTTTCATTTTTTTCTGAAGCTATGAAAACACGCCATTGAGATTGATAGAATGTTTTAGTTAATAGAGAATCACGTTGCATGCCGATTTCCGTACGATTTTTTCGATAAAAATCGCACTTTTAAAATTACTCGTTTACAGGGGTTAATACAAAAGCACAATGGGCCTTATGCACAGTCGCGGTGGCAGTGCCCCACTAACCCTAAGAATACACTAACCGTAGATTTTTTAATATATATTTTTACTGCATTTAATGACAGTTGTAAATATAAGATATTAATATTACACGATAAACGAATAATTAAACGTATAAAATATAAACGTAAAAGTAAAATAAGAAAAACGAATAAACATTAGAAATGAGAGAAAACAGTTTTATGCGAATATTTTCCACCGCTAACAGAAATTCTGTTTTAACTCTAAACTAAAATATTTGTAAATATATCGAATTTGTTTGTTTCAAAGCATAAAATAGGGCATTTTTGTATCACACGCGTGCGATTGAAACAATTAAGTAATTAATTAATTAAATTAAGACATGCTTCGATATGACGTCAAGCATGTTAATCAATGCCATTCTTAATAACACACCCAAAGAAATATGCTACTATGTTATTGTTGTGACCGTCGATAAGTGAGTCATGAAAAAAACACGTGGGAATTTCTCATGAAAGCAACAGTCGATATTTCTGCAATCGAAAGTTTTTACAAATATATGTGCATAATTGTTAAGAGTAAAACATAAATACTATTCATTGAGTGAACGGATTTCTTTTGAATTTTATTGTAAATATTTTGTAATGCCCACATGATAGCGAAAGTTAACGTCAACGGTCTAAGCGGGAGTGTTTTAAACGGCCGCAGGTTCAATTCCAAGCGCGTTAAATTTGATCCTCCGCCGTTGAATCAATACAAATGGATTTATTTTTTAACTGTATCGACAAAATTAGGTTATAAGCCGCACACGCGCGTACCGTTCAAACAATTACCGACACTAGCATATACTGTCTGAAAAAGATTACCAGAAAAATGGCATACGAACTCTTTTTGCGAAATCCAACAGCGTAAGTCATCAAATTTGGCTTCTAAAATGCTTTTAATTATTGAAATCTGTCAGGTCTAAAAATAAAAGAGTAGTAGTGAAAAATAACAGTAAAAATACTCAATCTTTTGATTTTTCTTTACAAATACGCTTGTACGAAGAAAATAGAAAAGGGGGAAAACATCTCTATTATTCCTCAAACAATATTAGTTAGTCCTGTAAAGCTCTGCGCTATTGAAGATCCTGAAGTTACCTTACTTCCTGAGAAATAAATATACTGCAAGCGAGTCGTTATTACAATGTTATATGTTATTTTTTACTTTATTTTTCTCTAATTGACATTATATAATAAAAAAAATAAAAAATAATAGAGCTTTATATTGTACTATTACTTTCTAAAAATACGTTTCTTGATCGGTAATGCGCCAACATTAATACAACATAGTATGTCGCTATTGCAGAACAGGTTTTCCTAGTGCTATAGCAGAGTACTCTGCCTGACAACTAACGGGCTAACACACACACAGATACTAGCACGCTATGGATAAAAAGTCCGCCTAGCACTGTTAACCTTAGTGTACCTACGATAAATGAAGGTAGATTACTTCAACTATGATTGTAAAATGTAAAATTGTAAACTGATTAATAGGTATAATGAAATCAACATATTTGTAAGGCATGTATTCAGAAAAGATTAAATAAATAAATACTAATTAGGATTAGTAAAAGGTCCTTTATTAAGTAAAGTAAAAGGTCCTTTACATTTACTGGCCTCTTCCTACAACTCGGCACCCCTCTTATACATTTTGGCCCAAAAAACGCTTACTTCATATTGCGTTAGAATATTATTTATTGAAATTTTTACTAGCCGATAGCCAACATTTCGCTCGCGTACTATAGTCGAAAGCCAACCAACAAATATCTTTACGTATCAAATATCGTCTGCTCCCGTGTTTCTGAGGGGTGTTTGTGTGCCTGTTGCCTGCATTGCATTGTGAATATTTTTTTAACATTTGTTCTTTTTTATTTTGAACAATATTTTAGCCGCATCTATTTGAACAATACATATAAAAATTTGAAATGGCAAAATAATGTATTTAAATTTAGGTTACACCTGAAAAAGATTAGATATTTGATTTGATCATTTATTTTAAAAAACATATTCTCAAAATATATTTTTGGGAAATACTGTTGCAATAAATAATAGTCTCCTATTAAAATACCAGCATTTTCTCAAAGCGATCGTCGCTCGATAAGCGTTAATTATTGGCGCTTAAGTTAGCTTCCTACCCGCGTTTAATAAGAACACTGCTAATCGCAAACCGCATATCGATTGACGACTTCTCACCGCAGATAGATCACTTTCAGATTCATAAGTCACTTGAAGTCAGGCACTATAACTCGTTTTACACGTTTAGTGAAGATATTTTAATTTAACATTAATTTAAATGCAAAGCGATCATTTCATTATTAAATATTTTTACTAAGATTAAAGAAAGCGGTACAACCGCTGTGATATGGAAGTGTTGAAAATATCATACATTACTTTAAAGATATCCGGTTAATTTGAGTTTTACGGGATATTTGTAGAGGGAGAGCTTCATGCGAGTTCTTCAAAAATAAAGATTGATGCTTTGAAACATGAGATGGATCACAGCCACATGGATGGATTGATTCCAAAAAAGCAGTTTTATTCTACATGTATTTAGTCACTTCTTCCATGCTCCGATTTTATGGTTCTCAAAACAATTCCATACAATAAATACTTTGTTATGTCTAAGCAGTTCCTAGGGCAGTTTTTTTTATATTTTTTTTTTACATTATTTATCGTCACAGGTGCAAAAAGAATAAAAAATACATCCTGTATATACGACAATGATAATCCCGATAAACGAAAGATTACATCCATATTAAAAAACAAATTCCCTATAAAATTATCATTCTGTAGCTATCATCTGTTTAGTAGTAGTACATTAATTAACCAGAACCTGACGTCTTACAGTTAAACCCTATAGGCGTCAATATAGGTAACTAATAGATGGTGTAAATTCCGAGTCGATCGATAATAGCCTTGACACCGTTACAGTGTATGGCGACAGCTGAGCGCTCCCAAAAAGACATTACTATTTTCAAGAAAAGTTTACATTTTTTTTACAGGTTATTATGAAATCAAAAATAATAACCTCGAATTAATTTTGCATTTTCAGCGACCTCATCGGCGTCCACGCGCTCGAGCAAATCGAAGAGCTCCGGCGGCTTCTACCTGCACGGCCCGCAGGAGCAGCTGATCTACAACCGGGTGAAGGACCTCTTCGACAGGCCCAGGTCTGCGGCTTCCAACGGCGCCCCGGCGCCGGCGCCGGGGACGGCCGAGCCGCGCGGGCGGGGCGAGGGGCAGGAAACGCCCCTGCAAGTCAACGGAATAACGGGTAGGCCAGCCATTCACCTTCCATTCCAGCGCACTCAATTTCTTCCATACAAAATGTATGAGAAAATTAATTTTCCGGTATTTTAATAGTTATTCTGCTATTCGGGGCGGAGACAAATCCAACAAATCATAAAAATCGGTCCAGCCGTTCTTGAGTTATAAGTGTGTAACTAACCCGAATTTATTTTATATATATAGATTTGATAACAATTACATGTTACTTTTATAAAGTTTTAACCGACTCAAGCGCAGCGAGAGTGCGTATACTGAATCCCTCTTTATACTGTGCCGCAAGGGTTGCTTATATCAAAAAATATTTCAAACAAAAGTTGGAGGGAATTTATAGGTCTACAATTAGCATTTTGAACGAATTTTATTGTTTAGATAAGTTTTAGGCCTTTATCTATCCCCCCACCCCCACCCCCTTTATCTCGTCCCCTTGATCTGATTTTACCCATTAACGAACATTACGATATAACTTTTGTGGCTATATTTGAATAAATAAATAAATATTTTCCCATTGTGACGTTTCAGTCAAAGCCATGGTGCACTCTTCGAGCTCTGGCGCCGGGTCGGGGTGCTCGGACGGCAGCGCGACGCCGCCGCGCTCGTCGCCGGAGCCTGCGGCGCCGCGCGGCAGGGCGCCTTCGGCCGCCTCGTCCAGTCCGGCGCGGCACCGCAGGCTGACCAGGCGCAGCAGCGATCACGACTACGAGGACATATACCTGGCCACGGAGGATGCGCACAGGCCGAGGCACAGGTGAGCGAAACGTTGATTTCAGATTATATTTACCTATTTAAAAAAAGGTAACTATGCGTTTAAACGCAAATAGGACTTTGTTTTCTTATGTTTTTTACTTACTTTTTTTTGACATATTGATAAACTCGCAGAACAAAAGTTGATCAGTATGAAGTATAGAATGAGAAGTTACTATTGTTTTGGCCAACAGGAGCATGTCCCGAGATTCGGGCAGCCACAGCAGATCTGACAGCGCTTCGAGCGGGATTCTGGTCCAGCTGCACACGCACGCGACTTCCAGTCCCGCTAAGAGCCCTACCAAAGCTAGGTACTCACTTTATTTAAGGTTAGAGGTATTTCTTGATGATATCAGTTCGTTGCATTGATATGGTAGGTATTCACCAACTTTGTTACTTATGTGTATAATGTGGGTACTGTGTTATTTCAGCAAAGCCGAAAATGTGTGTATTTAATTTTCTCTAAACAATTTGATTGCCTCGATTGAATCATTTCTGCAGTTTTAATCAGTTTCTTGGCAATGAATAAATTTTATTATCACAGTCATTCTTTGGAAGATATTTTTATAAGGGATTGTCATTTCACGAAGGCGCTCGGCCAAGGTCGGTCAATGACCCGGCGCGGCGCGGCCTCTCTAGCGACCGAACTCGAACGAGCAGCGATTTCATATTATCACGTAAAGTTTACATTTTTTTTACTCGGAAACCATGACGAAATTGGTCTTATTATATATTTTTTTTTTAAATTTATATTTAGAGAGTCGACTCCATCGAAGAAACTGGACATCGCACAAGAATCCCCACCGAAGCAGAGCAAACTCAACGGATTCCTCACCAGGAAGGCAGACAAGGCTGCTGTCGCGCACGAACAGACGGACAGACATGTGAGATTTTCCACATTGTTTAGTTTCAACTCTTGTCTAATATTGATATCCAAATATATTTTTAATAAATCGTATTATTTCCCAAACAATTGTTCATTAGGAGGCAGCCATCAAAAAACTGTTTAAATAGGGCAGGACAATTGTTTGACATTAATAGGACCCTCGGGTCCACTTTAGAAAACAAATTTGGAAAAACAAGCTTTTTATTTAAGAGCTTGAATGCATATATTATATATATAATATTTATTTCTTATAAAGTTTTCTTAGCATACGAGCATGTTCGTTACATTTTCACCGTTTTTCACAATTATTGTTTAATTTTTAAATCATTTATTCACTACTTTAATGAAAGTTTGACCGTATTGCATTATCGCACAGATTGATAGGTGAGAGTGGAAAGCTTTCATAAAATACAGGCCTGTATTGCATTACCTCAAGTGATGCAACTAACAGTGCGTTCAATATTCATTTTTCTTTGAACATTCTAGCTATAAAATTAGTTTGAAACTTTTCAATCTGTTTCAGCATTCGAATTTTCCAAATGTCAATATACTGTCCGACTTTTATATAAGTATTGTAAACTAACGGCGAATATATATATACTATATCTTATAGTATATTTGTTTGTTTGCATTCAGATATATTTCGTATATATCCATATCTATTTATGTTATAATGTTTCGACGCGGCAGCTTTTTAACTAATAGACAAAATATCTTCCTTAGAACAGACGAATGTCTAGTTATGCAAGATATTTTGCATCGTAACATTGTCTTTATAACATTTTCCGTAATCAAATAAATGAATAAATAAAGGTCCATTTGGATGAGAAGGATTCTTCTTCTGTTGAAGGGATGGAGGAAGTCACAATGTCCAATGCACGGCATAATTCCTCTGGCGTCATTCCTTTATTTACATATTTTCCCTTTGCCCTTGAAAGCCCTTCGGGAAACATTTCAATAATCAACAAATAGCGTATCGTGTATTAAAACTAAGTAACAATTGTAAAAACGGAAATAGAAGATAGCAGAGAAATAAATATAAATAGTCGGGATAGTCGTAATGCGCGCGGTGGCTTGCAAGTCTGTCGACCCGACTGATCGCCCGTGCGCCGCTCCAGTGCGCGCTTGCGCAGATGTCGGCCAATCCGATGCGCCCGGCGGCGACTGCGCATCGCCGCGCCGGCCAAAACGATGACGAATATGTTTCGCCACTACAATATTATACAATTAGTAAATAACTATTTTTTTTTACATAGTGGCTCCCATATGAATAATATTATATATTATTGTGATATTGCACGGCAATAAGTATTATGATATCTTGATAGCATGGCATCTTGATAGCATGAAATATGGTTTCATTGTGTCAACAACTTTACCGGCGCGTTCCCTGGTAGGGTAACCAAATGAGTCGCTTTTATGGGACTTGCTTCGTTCTAATCCTACATCCGTATCCTCGTTTTTATCCTCCTTGATTGGGAATATTAATAATCAATAATTTAATTTTCTTAAGTTCTTTTATAAAATATAATATTTCTATCAATCTAATTAGTGTTATCAGTTAACATTCTAGACTAGTTGGGATAATGTGATATAGGCGAATATTGCATACATTTATTTTGTTCATGTTAGACCCCCACCGACACGAAGCACCCCACCAAATCCGCAAAGAACACCCTCGCCGGACGCATCTCGTCGTTCGCGGGGCGCCTGGGGCGCAGGGAGTCGAGCGAGCCCCCCGCGGCGGCCCCGGCGCCGCCCCCGCCGCCGCCGCCCCCGCCGCCGGCACCGCCCGCCCCGGACGAGCAGCGCCGGAGCCTCGAGGTCCTGGAGGAGCCCACGCTGAAGCCGTCGGATCTCGTCGCCAAGGCTGCCGGTAAGAGTTGACTGCGTTTAAATTGTATCTACGATGTGACCTATGTATGAAGTTTATATAGATTATTTATTAATTAATTTTTACATTAACGTTAAAATAATAATAAATAACAATAGAAACGTAAAAACGGTCACCTATAACATTATATTTTTAACACAAAAAATATAAAATTATTTTTTATTATAATATCATCTTTATGTTAAGAGCCATAACGCACTCGAATTGCATTTTATGCGTGTTTTTGAGGTCTACTGCCAAGATAGCTTTTCATACCAAGCATATATAAAAAATATAATTATATTAACTGAACGTATTTCTAGAAAACCTTTAAGCTGGTTTTTTACGTAAATAATCCAATGTTTGCATAAAAAAATATTGAAATTAGTCAGTTTTATTTTTTAAAATTCTCATAAACCAAACTACATATGTGACGAAAGCCTAATTTATATATAGAAATGTCCGCAATAAAATTCTACAGAAAACCTTAAACTTAGGTTTTTTTAAATTGCCTTATATTTTAAATATATAAATAAAAAACTGTCAAATGTTTATTCTTTGATGTTGTCGAGGGATGCTCGAAGTGCACGTGGCTGATACCATTTGCAAAGGCCGAACTTCAAGGTCACCTCACGATGTACTAACTATCTAATTAGATAGTTAGATAATATAATTACTATAGCAATTAATGAAGTTTATCACTTATTTGGCACCTGAGCCAATTGGTGTATTTTTAAAAAGGCTTTAAAAGGTGTGTCGTTGTAAGTCACTTGTAAATTAGTAATGTAGGATTTGAATTTCAAAACAAACCAAACAACGTTGAAGGGCTATTGGCTGAGAGGTCAATTGCTATGTCACTTACCCTATCGATCAGTGGTCGTCAATCTTTTTTGGCTCAGGTTGGTGCCATAGAAGATATTGGAAACTGGACTTTTCATTGTTGCGATTGAAA
The DNA here is from genome assembly GCA_020383195.1 of Neomicropteryx cornuta. Classification (NCBI taxonomy): domain Eukaryota; kingdom Metazoa; phylum Arthropoda; class Insecta; order Lepidoptera; family Micropterigidae; genus Neomicropteryx; species Neomicropteryx cornuta. Next base: position 4,055,001 of record JAHKQU010000030.1, read on the forward strand.
GTATACAAATTCTATGGGGTAGAACAAACTCGTATTTCTGTTTTTATTTCTCTGTTAGATTTTCTAGAAACGACGGAATAGCACGTCCATTTATAATCAGCATTGAATTCTTTTTTTTTAATCCTAAACAATATCATCGTGCCAAAGTGATTCCATTAATTAATCAGTTTTTCGGGCAGTTTAACAATCGTTGGTCGGACGCATAAGTTGGTTAAAATGTGCGCTAACTGCGATAGGTTTAATGCTTTGTGAGCTTCTCAAACTTTGAATAATGTATTATAATAACGATTTGATAATATTGCGTACTACAAGTGTTTTAATCTAATACAAACATCGAATATATGTGTTTGGGAGAGAGAGAGATGAACACAGGATGAGTAACTGTGCTCTACCCGACCGGGTAATCTTTCGTCATTGAGAACATTCAACGGTGGTATTCTCAGTACTGTTGACTAATTTAAGTAACAAGATACACAGTTAACACGTAGATTTTGTATACCAGCAACCAGGCACTAGGAGTTGCAACTGAGTACAATAATAATATGATCGAATGAGCGAATTAAATCTGTTTTCTGTCGCTAACAACCATATTATTAAAATAAAGCAATAAAAAACTATAAATATATTTGTTTAAGTGGTGGTATGGTTTCACACGGGTTCCGCTACAGGCATGAGACCTAAAGTTCAATTCCTCGAGCGTTTAGGATTTCGACATAAAAATTAAATCCTGGTCTTCTATAATAAACAATACATTACTACAATACATAATACAATATTACTACATACAATATTAATACATACATAAACTACTAGTTTATAAGAAATATACCTGTGATTAGAAGTATTTTTTATGAGTTTCGTGTGTGTTTTCTCATAAGTTTAGTTATTGTTTTTTTGTTTTATTTATTTATTTTTAGATGGCACACAAACGAATATTGAAATACATAACGTGTTAACAAATAATCTTAGATACTAAAGTAATAAAACCGTATCAATATTCAAATAAAACGAGAACACCACATGCATATAAAAGATAAAACACAGATTATAATAAATAAAAGCAATATTTTATATTATCTTTATTGGAAAAACCTATAGTTTTACACAGCAACATACAAAAAATACATTTGGTTGAACAATAAAAACCTATATAATACTAAAAATGGGTTTCTACTAACAAAAAATATTAATAAATATTATAATACCATTTTATATCTACATTTTCATATCTACTTTCAGGAATTAAGAAAAATTAATTTGGAATGTTTATTTTTACACTACAAATATGGATATTATATAAATTTATATTATATACTCGTATACTAGTATATACAGTATATTCTATGAATATAAATGTGTACTTTTATATTTTTGTTATTTCGGAAGAAATTTAAGAATATGTGTTTTGAATTGCCTTAGGCTATTATGGAAAATATTAATGCGACTATTTTTAAGTAAAGTAAAGACAGTATTATTTATTTATTAAACAGGTAATCACACAGCAAAATAGTAGCATATAGATTTTGATCACAAATACTTAATAATAAGGCCAATTAAAGCTTACACCTAGATAATATTTTAAAACTTTGTAGATAAATTATTGCTTTAATATGCAACGTTTTGATTTTGAAATGGACTGGCGTAAAATAGTTTGAATTTTTGAGAGTAATCTGTCACGATTCAGAACAATATATTGTCAATATCGTAAACGGTACAGAACAGAGTTTCTGGCATAGTTTGCATTGCGCCTTGGCACCTGGAATAGAGTAGACGAGCGCGTGGTTCGAGAAGACACTCGCAGGTTGATACCTGACACCAGACCACCAGATCTTCAAGAGTCGGCATATAAAAATAATTAGCCATCTCTTCATATGTGTTAAATTCCAGGTGCTCGCGACGTGCGATATGTCTAATAAATCGTTTTTGAATGTTTTTCACTCCCAATTATTTACAAGATTTTTTCATACAAATTTTTGGTGTTAGGATTGAAAATGTCTATTTACATCGACGAATTTCTTTTTGTATTGAATTTTTTATCTATATTTTTACCTTACTTTCTAATGTTTTTTTACAACCGGGTAGTGTTGAATTATTTCAACCAATATTATAATATAGTTTCGAATAGTTTGGGAATGGTATCTTTTACGGTGGCGTGCGTGCGCAGAACAGAGTAGTCGCTCATCGCTTTCTAAACATATTTTATCTGCGAGTTGGGATCAGTCAATTATCTCGACTGGTCACTCTCGTCGCATCCGCGGACCAGCATCTCATTTTTTTACCCAAAGCGAGCTACATAGATGCTCATAATAATCGAATTTCATTCGATATATTTTCTTCGCCTATCATTTACAGATTTGCATTACCTAGAACTCTGTTAAAACTCTTATATTAATAATCGTATTCGTTCATGAGTTTCGGATTTTCCATTTTTTTTATTCTTGTTAAATTGCACATTTTATTCAAAGAGTTATTTTTGTGGGTTATTTCCATGAAATTTTCAGTATTTTTACACGACGTCTTAAAACAAGAAAGCTAATTTATGAATATTTTAACAGTGTAATAATAATTTTAGTCTAGACTCCATAGTTTAATTTTATTAATAATTATATAATTTATTAATATTTTTAATATGTAATTAAATTATTACAATAATTTATTTATTTATTTTGATAATAACAAATTATAAACAAAACAATTCACGAATATGATATACATAATTATTTAATTTGTTGTTTAATTAAGTTAATTTTATGAGGTATTTTGGGTCCTACTCAACTAAGCTTCTTGTGTTATAGTCAGGACAGATATTGGTGTTAAAAATAGTACGAGTATAATGAGCGAATTCGAATGGACATTAAAATTCAATTCGAAAGTGTAACATAATATTTTATTGAAAATCGTTCAATTGACCCTCAAGTCTCAGGCGAGCTTTTCATGAACTTGGCAACGCACACAGCACCGGTTATTAGTGGTTATTGAAACGTTATTCTCATGGCAGTGGTCAGTCGGTCAAGATCCGTTACAGAATTGCAAGCATAACTACCGGCATAACAGCGAATCGTTGCAATTGTCGGCACTCCGAGCGCGTCTGCACTAATCACTATCAATCATTCGCGAATCTCATTACCCGCCTCACACCTTCGACATATTTACCAACCCGAGGGCCAGATCATCTTACAGCAAATTGCATTTCATTTTTGCAACATTACAGATAAACTCTCGTTACTTCTAAACTCTTTGGTTTAAAAGTATGCAGCAGATTATAAAAAAAAATGTATGAATGCGATGAACACCGCTACAAAATTTTTGTTATTTCCTGAAAACACTCTATCATATGCATAAAAAAAAAAACACGGAGAAATGAGTGAACTTAAATAATAAAAAAAAAAGTACGGATCGAATTGTGAACCTCCTCCCTTTTTTCGGTCGGTTTTCACGCAATAAACAGCTTGACATTTACGTTAACGATATCATTTTATTCCCTAAAAATACCGTAGTGAAATATTTTTAATTGAATAAATATTCATTTCGGTAGTATAAAATTGAAGAAAAATAATTATTATTCACCTTTCTTTTAAAACTGAAGACAGGATTGCTTTAAACACTATACGCTTCTAGTCTTTAAAATATAGTGATGCACGAATACAAATATTCGAATTCGCCGAATATTATTACGAATTAAATAATACCTAATACATAAGTCATTATAAAATTGAACCGTTTGCAGCTCCTTTGGCTTTCTGGAATATATATTTATTTCCCTAGACTAAAAAACCTGTCCTACAAGTAGTTTTCACTTAAAGCTTTTCGCTCAGAAAGATAATTTTCGCAGCTTGGTAATATTCAGATATGTTTCTTGAATAAAAATTTCGTTATTATTAATTTTAATTAATCATATGTATAAAATACTAGAAATATATTTAAATATGAGTATTATTTATTACTATTTTTAGTCGGTCGTGAATGTATTTGACTAGTATTCGTTGCGTCACTACTAAAATTCTTATAGGTCCTAAAAATTGCAAACACTTGTTATTAGACTAAAACTGTTAACGAATAGATTCAATTTAGACAATTTGACAGGAAGTAAAAAATGATTCTGCTATACAGAAAAACCTATCACAGTGTGGAAATCCTGGGGGAGGGGGTCCACGAAGGATAAAAAATACTGGGCTAGGGGTCCATGGGGAAAATAAGTTTGGGAAACATTGGTGTACTGCATGCAGTACGTAGTATATTTACGTATTTATATTATTATATATTAGTTTTAGCGTTGGAAAGTTTTTTTATTTAGTATATTTAATTAGACGTAGTTAGTGAGTACCTTTTATTAAAATTAAATCGTTGTTTATTATCCAATATTTTTTTATTTGTATTATGAACAACTAAATTACTCACGTATGTATCAATGTAAAATTGTATTAGGTTTATAAACGGGTAGAATATGTTTCTTGGCGGTAGACTGAACATTTTTTACTATAGTACAATCAAAAAAGGTATAGCTCACATCAAAGCTAATTAAATACTAATCCCATCAAAATTCATCATGGTATCCGAGAGAAAAAAATTAAAACTTGATAATATTAAATCGTTCTTGTTGGAGCAAACGAAAGAGCGAAGTATTTTGTTAAAATTAATATTTTTTATAGAATTTCTTACACGTAATAGGGAACATAAACACCATCTTCTACGGGAATGGTGTTGGAACAGTCTGTATATTTAATGTTTGGTATCATTTTTTTTTATGCTTACATTTTAATATAATATTTTTTTATACAAGTTCTTTTACCCCACTGGATTTTAGTGTTGGAACGATTTTACAAATCATCACAGATTAATTAGTACTAAATGTAAATATAAAAGTGTAAATGTTGTAATTAATCGCATCGTGAAGTGATTATACGGTGTCGTTTCAACTTCCGGTCAAGCATATAGCTTAGTCGGAGGCCGTCTCCAATCTTCATAGTCCATATGCCATATGCAGCGGTGAACGTCACCTCGCCAGCTGATCGTAAACCGTTCCGGCGCCTGATCCCCGAAGGAGAGCAAACACCACGCAGCAGGCGCTAACGACTGCTGGCTTCATGCCCCGATTGCCAGGCGGAGCGGAGGAATTCTGCTCGAAGACTTCCAAGATCCGTGCCAACGTGTTGGCCCAAATATTGACATTGATGCTGCCATACAAAGCCGCGCGCGGTTGAATTTAATTTAGAGTGCCTACACGTTAATTAATGTTGAAAAACGAAAGGCGAGAAAAAGACTATTGATGACAAAACCGATAGCAAACCGAATTTCGGTTTCCATTTCAGTTTCTTCCGAAACCGAATCTTCGGCCGGCGATGACGACTCGTGCCTTAAGCACTTGGTGTTTCGTTTCGTTCTTCGGCTCTGTCCTGGCACCTGTCAGTCTAGGCCGCTCGAAGGAAAAATGTTTTTAACCGAAATTTTGAATTATGCGGAACACCCAATTTCATTGACAGTAGTTAAACATAGTCTAAGATATCCACCCAAATGCATGCATTAAAACCTTGTAAAATATCTTAATTGACATATTTTAAATATTTAATTAGCAAGTACTGGTCGCTTTATTTTATTTTTCCTGCAAGTCATACACACATAGTTGTTAAGATTTTAAAATGGCTTAAATAGGAAGTAAAAAAAAATTAGAGTAAATAGAGTAGAGTGGCAGATGGTCATGCCATTTTTAACGCTTCATTACCACCATCTCCCCTGACTCTAGCACTGGCAAATTTGGCCTAGTTGAGTAGGCCCCAAAATAATTGTGTATGACCTAGGTCATAGCAATTATTTTTTTATAAAAAAAAAAGAAAAAAAAATATATTGTAACTACTTCAAAACTATATTTTACTTTAATATTAGATATACTTTGTAATAGTAACTAAATTTAGAGCAACTTTATCTTATCGCATATTCTAGGTTTATCTTGAGTACATACATAAGTACATGTCAGTATATATAAATATTGAAATATAGGCCATGATTGATTAACTATATAAAATAAAACGTCTAGTTAATTAGGAAACTTAACTTTTAGTTTGTAGTTTGCGTTATCTCAGTTCATTTTTAAATAAATTAGTTCCTAATAATGATATATTAAAAAATAAATATTTCCATTTTTTTTTATTTCCAATTGTTTTTTTTGCGTAGGTAACCTAGTTCACTCTTACCTAGTTTGGTAACTGACCTAGTCATATCGGCAAACGTGACTGCTAAATATTTTTATTTTATTTTTACCTTTTTACCAAGTACATACAACTGATAATGGCATGAAGCCGATAATTATTTTTGGATAATAAAAACATTTAATTTGAAACTGCAGAAATTATGTCACACAGTCTACCATTTTGTATGGGCATTATTAAGACATTATGATTATAAAAAATACAATAACATTGATAAAAATGATAAGGTTTCTCCAAATTTAAATATAGATTTCTATTAGTCGCTGATCGCATTTATTTTAACGATATACGATCGGTCACTACAACAATGTTATCTGTCTTAAGAAAAAAACGACTGGGCAGAAACGTGACGGTACTTTCTTCGTGATAACGTGATACAATATTATCAGTAAACGAATCACTATAAATAGGTAACTATCAAAAAAGAGTCACGAACCGTAAACAAACTGATTCAAGTTGCACCATTGTTAATCTAACCGTGCGTATTATTAGAAGAAAGATTAGAATTGTATGCATCGTTTTTTTTTTTTTAAGTTATAACAAGCTTTAGGATATTTTAGAAAATAGGCAATTCACGTAAATGTAAAGTTTTACCGATCGACCATTTTTTTTAAATGCTTAGATATTAGTATTTTTTTAAAACACACCGTAGCTTCGAAACTAACCATAATGCACTAACCGTTCCTCAAATATATATGTATAAATATTTACTTTTGATCATTTGCATGTGATCTTTTCGAACAACCTACATCAATCACATACATTTCTAAAGGTAAACGCAAAATCATGTCGCTTAATCTTACATGTGGCTTTATTTGATTATATTAATTAATTATTTTAAATAACGTAACTTTCTCATCTTACTAGTTTACTCTTTTAATAATTGAGTAAAGTTACTTCTTCGTGTGTATAACTAGTTTTACCGGTGTTTCTTCCTCATGTAAACCTTTTTTTTATATTTTATGGTAAAATAATAGTCCCAAAGAAACTAAAAAAAACTTTGAAACTATTCTTAATATTCTATATTAGTATATTAGGTGAAGAAGGTTATTATAATAGTACGCTCGAGATTTTTTTATTTTTATTTACTGGAAACCCAACAGTATTAATTTTCATAATTCAAATACTACTTATTACTAGTATATAAAACCAATTATGGATTTTTGATATTTTACATATTAACATTAGCATAAGAAATTTAAAGCAGTTAAAATTCTGGAAACCTTCTTGTATATTTTAAGAATGGTCTTTACGGCTAACGTTGAAGAGTTATGTTTTAATTACCAGACTATACTCTCCGAATCAAATCGCTAGATAAATTCTGCGTTTTTTTTTTACTCTTTTATTCCACAAACAAAATGTAAGTCGGTTTTTTCGGCTGAGTACACCAGTAATGTGAGTAGCGTGCAGTCACCTTATCATAAAATGACAGTTGGTTACAACAGCCTACTCTGGTTTGGTCAGTAGGTACAGCGGCAATGATTGTTGCGGGTAGTTTTACCTGGAGCGCTGTCGTCACTAAACGTGTGTCAATGACAATCATAATTTATAACAGCACTCCTCGTACGTGCTATTTTCGTACCGCATGTTAAATTTACCTTAAATAAAAAAAAACAATATTTGCAGTTAAACATAATATTGTGTGTTGTTCTGAAAATTATACCTGGATAATATACTATACTACCGTATTGGATGTATGCACGTCAAGCGATTCGGACAGGAAACACAAAGGTTAGCCCGTATATGAGATCAATGTTGTACAGGTTGACCCATAACTTTAATGGCATGTTGTAGTTATTTCATTTAATTTCTCATTTATTTAGCATGTAGTTGCACTTAAACAAGACAGTAGATAAACTATATACTGCTGTTTTTCACTACAAACATTCAGTGAAATATATGCACAAAAATCATCAAACAAGTACAGATAAATAAAACAATCTGAAAGCATATATCGAATAAAAAATAATACTTATGTTTAAAATTAATCATTTCATTCAAATTTACATATTCATATTACTAGTTGTTAAATACATTCATAAAACATGTTTTTTACAGTTTTTTTTTATTATATACTTATGAAAATAGTTTGTATAAATTGGTCGATTTCATTTCATATTACAAATTATCAGTGATTTCAAACATTTGAGATTTTAAAAATTATTCTGGATACATTTTAGGACCGCGGAGGATCATAATTTTTGTTTTGATATTTTAAACATAATTTATTCGTTACGCAAATAGCTTCTGCCCCTATGTTCTACAAGCACTGAGAAATGTACTTATACAAACTAGTTGTAAACTGACGATCATACTATTCCTATACAATTTATTTGTTAATGGAAATAAATTTTCTTCAATTCAATTAATTTTATTTTTCATTTATGTTATTGAGTCAGATTTTAACAATAAAATCCTTGTAAGTATTTAATACCCCAATTACTGACCTGTGGTAATAGGGGTTGGCATGGATAAATAACAGTTTCGTAATTGGAACGTGTAAAATATAATAAGATGCGCTCGTTTTGCGTTTTACGCAGCCCGACGCGCGTCGCTCGCCGAGGCGGAGGGCGCGGGAGCCCCGCGGGCGGCCGCCGGCAGACTGGCCGCCCTGCCCTTCGTGCCGCCCGCCTTCCCGCGCTCCGCGGACCCGGAGCGGCTCATCAAGCCCAGCGAGTACCTGCGCAGCCTGGCGTCGCCGCCCCCGCCCGCCCCGCCCGCCCCGCCCGCCCCGCCGCCGCCCGCCGTCGCGGCGCAATCCGACTCCGACACGGAGGACGGCTACACAATGGTCAGGCCGCCGGATGATGGTTTGTCTTTACATTTATTTATTTACTTAAAGAACGTATAACACAAATTTGATCGAAAGTGTTGCATGCACTGGTGTTATGATACATAAACACTACAGAAGAGTCTCTTAGGAGCAGTATTTTTGGAGATATTTAAATGCCAAAAGGATTAATACAAAAAACTTCAATGTTTATTGCAGTCATATGAGTCATATATGAATAGGTAACGCTTACTTTTGTCCTAAAATAAACTACTGGACTCAGAAGGTAAGTTTTTATGCGCCTTGGACATGGGGCAGTGAGTGTTTTTAGTTCTAGTCTTCGAGTTAAAAATTATTTTTCTGCTTTTGTAATAATAATATAAATAATAATCTAATAATCTTCCATAGTTTAACACACATAACATCCCTTTAGAGAGTAGAACGTGATTTGCGTAAACTACCTTTGATACATTTAAATGTTACATAAAAAAACGTACTTTTTTTATTTTAATAAAAAAATTATGTTAACATTATTTTATACATAAACATTTACATAGCCTATAACCATAAAAAACAATCAAATGTCTAAAATTTTTGTATATATAAATGAATAGAAATTAAAAGATTTAGAACTTTGGAGGCCCATATCTCAGAAGTTACTTTTTGTCAATCAAACACTTTTGTCCACTCACCATTCAATTATCAAATTCTTATTTATTTATTATTTTTAAAGTAGAAAACAACGATACATTAAAATACATTTTAACAGCATAATATGTGTAGCTTAAAGTGCGTACCTACCTAATTGTACTAAAAGTTTTTAAAGAAAAACCCGTTTCTGATATATATTTTTCCATATTTTTGATGACCAAATTTAATCCGCTAAGTTCAAACTCGAGACTTTTGCATTCAAAACAGGAGCTTAATGTAATAAAATTACCCATCTCTTAAATTAATAAACTTTCCTTAAATCCTATAAGAGTAACCGCCTGGACTCAAGAAGTACTTTAAGAGTAGATGGGGCCAAGGTATGCTAATAATTACCAACCTGTTCTAAATTATGTAATTTATTTTCAAATCGCATCGATTGTCCGAAAACTCTGGCGCACTTGATTTTTACGTACCAACTACCCACAATACGCTACAGATAAGAAAGCAGTTTTGCTGTGGCCGCATGTTACCGCGATTAGTGTCTACCTTAACATATATATATATATATATATATATATATATATATATATACAGAACCTTTATAAATTTTATGCTATCCAGCACTTTATCAAAAAATTAAAAGATTATTCAAAATTTTTCAATATTGGTAAAGATTGTGTCATTTATCTTATCAGGCGATTTGCCGCTATTAAAAAACAATCATAAAATATAAGTCAAATAACTTTACAACTCATTTATACAATTATATACAAAGGATTATATATACATAAAGGAAGATGATAGGATAATCGTCAACGTACCAGGAGATCTATACAATCATATTTTTTATAAAAATAATTCTCATAAAATATATAACAATACACATAATTCAATGTATTGTAATGCAAGTACTTTTGTATAAATATGTTATTGGTAAATTGTTTGATTTGTGTTTTTTTATAAATAAAAAATAAATAAATGATAGAAAGCAGACGTGGTTCTAGACACTTTTACAATAATTAATGACCACCATTCACCAGCTGCCTTATCATATGCGTCTTGCCGCACCAAACCTAATTAAAGTCAATGTGTTGTGAGACACGTAAATAAATATTTGCCTTATAGAAAAGTAGCATTGTAAACCTTTCACTTTTATAAAAAGGTGTATATTGTTTTGATAATATAATTAAAACTTCTTATGTGTATATTATGTTACAAATAAGAAGTAAATGTATTTGTTACAAAATTATGATATTCCACATATTTTATTTCGAATTTATTTCTTCGACTGTACAGGAAGCCTCCTCCTAATTAGTGATTAATCTTGTCCATACAATAAAAATATTATTATTTAACGGTAAATCCCTAATTCGTTGCGGACACTGAAGGTGCGTTGTTGTCGATTATTGAGATTTATCGACGTGTGTTAATATTGAAAATGTGAACACTATTAACGCGAAATGGTCCCCTACGTAGCAGTATATACGCGCCTGCCCTTGATCCAGGGTTTTGTGGTTCAAACCCCAGCAGGTTAAATATGTTAAGATCATTTTTCGCTGGTGATTTTTATCAACACTATCAACCGAGTTAAGTAACACATAGAAACTCATTCGATTACAGACTCGCGAGGTTTGCATGCTCTCCAACATGCTCACAACTCATCTCGGAAAAGTGTTAAAAGTATGTATCCGATACAAAATATTGACAGGATCAGCAAAATATGTCGAGTAAAAAAATTTTACAGGTAATATAATTTTGAGCGTATGTGTTTTTTTTTAATTTGTGGTTTTCTGTCTGAAATTGTGTTCCTCTACTTAAACTTTCGATGCTTTGTATTTTAACCGAGTGGTATCGTTCAAATTAAAATTTCATTTTTTTTTAATTTGCGATTTGCCAATATTTAAAAAACATTATCAAATATAAATTAGCCAAATCAAGTGCTTACATTTTATTTCAGGGTAAATTTTACATTTTATGTATAATATGCCGTTTCTTGGCAGTGTTGCTAGTACCCTTTCAACACATTTCAACTTTATTTATTTATTTATTATTGCTATTCTAGTAGTTGTGGTTGAATTTCCGCACTACGTTACATTTACCGCATATTTTTTGGCAATATAACAGCATAAAATACTTGTAATTTACGCTCGAAAGAATACTCAGAAAGAAAATCTGATACTTAATTGGATAAAATGCATTTCGGGTAATTTAAAATATCCCGTTCGCTTGTTGTAAATGTTAATTACTACTTTATCAATTAACAAAAAACTGTTGTTTTTGCTTTTGTTCAATAATAGTATATAGTCTACAAGGGATATACTAGTGCATAATACCGCTTGAACTGTATGTTTTAATTTGGCGTTTTTAAAGATATGTTGTTTGGCGTTTTTAAAGATTGTTATTTTTTAAGTTTTGATACCTTAAAAGTAAATAAAATAATGAGTTAAACATCTTTTAAATGTTTTAATGTTATTTCACAATTCTCTGAAATCTTACCGCAAAGTGATCAGGATTAATCCGAGCTACTTGCGGATACTTTTACAAGGTATTCAATTCTGAACTTTCTTCGTCTTTTGCAAGTAATTTCTAATCTATAAATACCACTTTATTAAGCTTCAAGTAGGATGATGTCTTTAGAGTATCATAAAGTTGAAACTTCTATTCTCCTCCAGGCCCTGATGAAGTTAATATATTAAAGCTGGTTGATTTTATTGTTATTACCAAACTTAATTAAAATTACTTCCCATAATGATCCCCTTAACTATCGACCGAACGACTTTAACTCAAATAAACCAAGTTTATTGAATATCTTTAGCATATCCTACTTTTTTTTAAAATATTGTTACATTATATTTATTACAATAAAAGGTAACTGTTTGCAGTTCACATCTTTCGGAGGTAGATATAGGGTATTCATAGATAACCAACAATACCCATTTTATTAATTAGTGAAAAAAAGATTAAACTCTAATAATGTGTATGCATAGTGCGGAACGATACACCTTTAAGTGATTCGGTATTTGAACGATTCAAAATTGTATTTTAAAAATACAGTAAGAGTTCAGAGATATACTCAGCCTCTCCGTCCGAATTGTCCAACTCATAAACTTTGGACCCGAAGGGTCGAAACATGCCGGATCTGCCTAAGCTTTATTCTAACATAAATATTAACTTATATAATAATAGTTTATATAATATTTTAAAAGTGTACAACGGCACTTGCGTTTCTTTACAATAAATTCATTCATATGTAAGCACTTGCCTAGTTAGATGGATTTCATTTTTTTTAAATAAAAGGTTTACATTATATTGCCTGCCTAAATTTCTTTAATTTTAAACGTATAATATATATAGTAGAATTTAAATGTTAGGTCTGTACAAATACTTATGTAATCTGAGTGGTATGCAATAGGCATGAATTTAAAATAAATTCATTTTTAATATCACATCTTCACGAAGTTTGTCAAGCGGAACGAATTAAGACAAAACAAAATTACAAAATTACACATTTATATAGTTGTTTATTTGATTTTAACGGATAGTGAAGCTCATTCAACTATGCACACCAGTTTTAAGCCGTTCATTGTCGAGTCGGACACATGAATTAATTAGATTTAAAAAATTAACGAAATCTCGCTGACAGAGATTTAATAAAGATCCCAATTATGATCGTACGCTGCGCTGCGGGCACGTCCAAAAACGAATTATCCGCGTGCGGACGTGTCGGAGAGCGAGCGTCTCTCTCATCTCCCGTCTCTCTCGGGCGCAGTCTTCGCCCGGGCGTCGCAGGCGCACCACCTCACCACCTCAGCAGATTTCGAATCTCCGGCCTGCGAGATCGAGATCGAGTAAGGCCCGTCGATCCGATCTATAGATCCGGAGTGGTCCGCTCGCCGGCGTTATGCACGGTCAGTACTGCGCCTCTAATACGCTTTCCAATGCTGCACCGTATATTATTCATCTCGAACGGTGCGTTTCATAATTAGCTCCGTCTGCGTGCGTTTCATTATTTGATTGTCGGTTGTATAGTTAATAATGTTTTTATTTTACGTGCCTGAAATTTAAATTTAAGCCAGAATCGTGTAAACATTTTACTATATCTACGCCTAATAAGAATTTACCGTGGGTTTGTGGTTTTTGTGGATAATTCATGGATTTACTGGTAAGCTATAAGTATATATTTTTAAAGCATGGGTCTTTCGTCTTTCGTTAATTTTTTTTTTAGATAAATTAAGCCATTATTAATATAAGCTTGTATAAAATCTTGCCTATGTGTGTCTGTATATGAATAATTTAATTATAGCAAATTCCAATGCGATTTAGTACTAATAATATAATTTCATCGATTCTAATCTACTTGATACGTAGAACTTGTACGTTATTATTTTAAAATATTTATTTATTAGTATAATTAGCCGTGTTTTGTAAATAAATATTTTTTTTGTATCAGCACAGGCCATCAACATGTAACCAATGCTTATTAATAACCATTTATTATATTAAATAATTCTTCTTACGGGTAGAAAGATGATAAGTAAGATAGAGGATTCTTACAAATCTTATAATAAATAGTAAAGCCAAAATATTTAATAGGAAATGAAATTTAATTGACAAGAATATTTTAAAAAGCCACTGTACTTAAAATGTATTGTGATAGTTTAAATTCAGGCCTGCCTTTCATAAAAAAAACAACTTTCAACCTTACTCGTTATGTCATTATTTTTTTTTTTTGAATGAAACACGTTTTTAAAAACAATAAAAATCTTTGTAAAATTTTAACTTCATGTGCAGATACAAAAAAAAAAAATCGTATAAGAATGAATAGTTTTTTTTACCTACCTAAACAAACGCTGATAAATTACGTACATACTCGTTAATTGTTTGAGAAAGTATTTGAACTAATTATATTTGATGATTGTGTTTAAATATGGCAAAAAGCATGAACAAAATGAAAATTATTTTAATGACAATATTTAAAAAAATTGAAAAAACAATTAGTGCTAGATTTAATCCGGCATCCTGCCGTCTTAGGTTCAGATTTTTTTTGTAGGAACACTAATAGTTATTTTTCTGTTTGGCTTCTTATTCAAATTTTTGAAAAAAAATAATAAAACCTTAGTAAATATCATATTTCATATAATGTCCATCATTATATGTTAGGCATATGATAAACTTAAATATATTTTGAGCACAATTTCAACAATTGGAATCTATACATACACCGATTATTAATAAAATACTATTGGTAAAAAAATATTTACAACAATTTGTATAGACTATAATTACATATTATTACAAATTTATCAATTTAAAGATATATTTGAATACATTTGTTATTTGTTACATTATATGATTTAGAAATAAAATGTTATTTTTATTTATTGTGGTATAAAGATAAATGGTGTATCTTTCTGTATTTGGAATAAACCAATCAACTATAATTGACATTTTATATTTTTGTAGAATAAATGTTTATTATTAAACTAATAACCTTCTAGGCACCTGAATATTTTACCTAATACAGGAAAATGAGAAATTACTTTTATGTATGTACTATTATATTATTATATTAATAATTTAAATATGGTAATCAATTTTGCTTGCAACTTAATTATTACTAACGAAATTGTTACTTGGTTCATATGGTGGAGAGTTCAACGTGTGGACATTATGGACGTAATGGCTTATCAGACACTTATTTGTTTTTTAAAAAATACCATACATCTTTATAAACAATATTTATATTAGATTTTGCTATTATTTTTCCTATTTACAAAATTTCAATTATTAATTTCGGTTTGTATTATCATACATTATATATATTATTAGTTTTTTTTAGGTAATGAAGTCAATCATAAGCTATTAGTTTCTTTAAAACATCAAGCGATACCCTGAAATTGGCAAAATTGTAATTTTAGATCGTCAAACTTTCACACTATAGAGGTTGATTTTAACATTCCCAACCGCCAGTTATCTTCTTAGGAAAACTATCGGTATTTTTAAATCATTACATCATCTTTATTTTACTACTATTTCGGTTTTATATCTACGGTTATTAAAAAAATCATTTAAACATTTTTAAAGTAATATTAAAAAATATATATGTGATTCGTTTCGGCAAATAATTCGACCCTACTAAAATAATTTCAAATTTAATATAGTTGTGTAAACAAATATTTCAAAAGTCCGATTTTTACTTTAAAAAAAATGGTAAAATGTTTTGACCAAATCAAATTTAAACAAAATATTAAGATATTACTTTATAATGGCTGCCGATTAGTCTTGTTTCTACACGCATATGTTCAAAAAATATATTTGTTAATAAAATAGTGACATTATAGTGTCAGTTTTTGTCAGTAATATTTTAATGCATGTCATGTAAAATAATCACGTTTTTTTATTGCAATAAAATGATATTCACGATAAAGATATGATAAAGTTACACAAATAAAGTAAGAACTAAATAAAAAAAATAAATCAAAGGAGTATATCAGAGCCTTTAAATTTTGCTTGCTTTTGACCAACATAAGTTACATTTACATTATTTTTTCATACATTTCTGTCTATTTTTAAACAGTTTATTTTAGTAGTCAATACGGAAAGAAGAATGCAATTAAAAAAAGTTGTATATAGCCTTTTGGCCTTTTATGATGGGTCTTTTGACCTGAGCATTTTCAAATCTTAAGTCAATCGGCGGAGTCATACATACATACTAATGATGATGACAATAAAATTAAGTAGTAATCTATTACTTCTTAACTACCTATCTCTGAAAAAAACATTGTTAGGTGTAACTAAATGTAAAATAAATATTAGACTCTGTTTTATTCTAACCACCATTTCAAAGTATTATTTATACCACCTACTACTAACAGGCTACAAAAATAATGTTTATCATATCCCCTAACAAATTAAAATAAATAAACACTTCTATAATTTAGTCTGAAACATACTCAAATCACTGACCCTTACTACTCCATATACCTATTATTATTAAGTCAATAGTAACTTTTTCAATGCATATTACAGTTTTAAAGAGATCGTGATAGTGGTTAAGTTGTTGGACTATTGACCCAAAGATCGCGGGATATCTTTTACAACAATATTGGAAGTTTATGACGCGAGTGACGAATTCATGTTTGCTTTTATGCGAGCTTGTAATACTGACCACAGTCACAAAGTTTATGACTAAGTCATTAAGTCACTTAGACACTTTTTCCTCTGTTTCTCCGATATGAATATAAAAGGCTACTTAATTTAGTGGTTGGAAACGTTCAACATTAAACTTTGAATTGAATAGAAAATATTTTTACACTTTTCGATTACTTTATCATAAGTGGCTTATTAGCTGGTGTGCTTTTCCATTTTCTCCGTGAATAATTTTTAAATAGACGGTTTGATAGATCGGCTGACAAAGGTAGACACATAACCGGAACTCTACCTGGACTAATAAGACAATCCGTTAATCAGAACCGAGAAGAACCCTTTCGGGAAAAGGCTCCTTACAACCGTTGAACTGTAAATTAGAAATTTTTAGTAGTTCTTTTGTGTTATAGTTAAGAGCCTCAACGCAACGAGCAACGGCGACGTGAAGCACAGGCGCACCGAGTCCATCAGCAGTAGCTGCAGCAGCGAGGAGGAGCCGCGCTGCCGGGGCCCCCCACCGCCGCCGCTGCCGCCCTTCGAGACGGCGCCGCCCTACAACGGCGCCAGCGCCACGGCGCCGCCGAACCGCCCCAAGCAGGCGCTCTCCGCCATCTCGATTCAGGCAAGCGCAGTCTTATACATTGTTGGAAGTCGGAGGAGTTTGAATATATATATATATATATATATATATATATATATACATATATGGTAAAATTGAATAATGTATTGCTTAAATACCGTATTTAGATGATTTATTACGTTTTAATAGGCGTTCGCCGTTAGTTTACATTACTTATATAAAAGTCTGACAGTATATTGACATTTGGATAATTCGAATGCTTTTTAATATTTTTACAGATTTAAAATTTTCAAACAAATTATATAGCCAGAATGTTCAAAGAAAAATTAATATTGAACGCACTGTTAGTTGCATCACTTGAGGTAATGCAATACAGGCCTGTATTTTATGAAAGCTTTTCACTCTCACCTACCTATCTGTGCGATATGCAATACGGTCAAACTTTTATTAAGGTAGTAAAAAATGATTTAAAAAGAAACAATAAACAAACTCGATTGTATAGTATGTATAACGTTGATCAAACTGTGTCGCGTCGTACAATAGCGCTCTGTCGCATTGGGTTCTTGTCATCTCTCTCTAATAAAATGAATGTGTATATATTTAAACGGCCTCTCTGTCTAAACTGGTGCTCTATGAAGTTTTCAATTGTTTGAAACTAAAGTTGGGATTGTAATAGGCAGCCTACTAATGATGACGTCACGAAGAGCCGAGTTGAGCTGTCACGCCTTATAGAAGGTGTTTGTATATGGTATGTACAAGTACGAAAGAGACATAGAGTGAGATGTGTAATGTTTGGGATTTGTGCCCGACATACTTAACAATATTTATGTAACTAAATACATACAAATGAACAAATAATCGTGTTGCCGTCTGACAAAATGAAAAACGTAATTGTTGAATATTAAAAAAATCTTAAATACATATAAATATACATCTTAATTAGGCTTAATTGGAAAGTCAACCTAAAATGAGACATTTATACCAATTATTCGTATTCAGGACCTGAATAGTGTACAACTTCGTCGAACGGAAAAGATGATAGCATCGAAGACCCTCAGCGCCCCAGCCCGCAGTGTATCCATGCAGTGCCTGGCCTCGACAGCGGAACCCTTCCAAGCGCAGAAGATCGACCTGATAGCCGAGCTGAAGATGTCCAAGGACATAACGGGCATAAAGAAACTTAAAGTCGAGCGCGCAAAGATGGAGAATATGGTCGACAAAGAGGTCTACACGGAATTCAGCAAGCAGTTCACGGCTGAGAATTTCGTCGACCAAGTGAGTTTCTACTCGTATATTTTATATTATATCTACTCATACTAAAATACTATATAAAAATGAATTTTGGTATCATCTCCCGCTTGCACTGATTCACACGTAACCTAAGAATTATTTATTTTTATTATTATTTTACAATTTGACTCTTTAATTTTTACATATTTTTTTGATCCACGGAATATTTTTCTCTGTTTTATAAATAATCTCCAAATCGTTTAATTTGTAACCCATTATTTAATGTTCTCCATATTTTGCCAGGGATTTTTTTTTAGACCACATGGCCAATGTAATCAAGGACCAGCTATTTTAGAATTAAAGTTAATTTTCTCAATTAGGGAGATTTACTTATAACGTTCTTTTATTGTAAAGTTTTGTAGATAATAAAAGAAAAACATAATTGAACAATGTTTTTTTTCTAAATTTATCATTGATAATAATTATTAGCACTTAAATGATACTTCAAACACTTTAAAACTTAGTTAACTTAAACCAAAAAAATCCTTTTCGGCACGCCGGAAGGCGGAGGTAGATTTCACCGGATCAAAGTAGGAAATAGGCAAACTCCAATTGTACGAACTTGTTGCGCGAGTGGATTGCACGGCAGCTCGCGCACCTTAAGCTGCCGTCGCGCCGAACCCTTGTGGAGCGAGAATGCGTATACTGATCCCTCTTTATACTGTACTGTACGGGTTGCTCATATCATAAATTGTAGGGAAAATTCCTTATGAAATCTACCTAAAACACCGCTTGTATGGGCTGAGATACATTGCAAGTTAAATAAAAGCTTGTGAAAATAAACGATAGATGACGCAAGCCTACATGTACTGAGGAATTTCCCGAGTATAGTCCTAACCATAGTGGTCTAACACAACGGCATAATAACGCCGCTACTTTCTCGGTAAAGCAAGTGGATAATTTCAAGGAACCTTATCGGTTATTCGCGCGGCGGTTAGATTTCCTCTCGTCTCGTTGGCAATTACTTTCTCCCTCGTATGTTTGCGGTTTACACGTGTTTCCATTGAATAATTAAATATTTCGAAAACATAATGCTCGTCGCCTGTGACGACTTTCACCGATTATTTCGACCGCGCCGCCGCTAAACCAACTTATTTTTGCTGTCACTTTTATGTCACGGAGACGAAAACGTTAATTCAAAAATTAACCTAAAACAGAGTGGCGATGCGTATTTAATTAGATTAGGAATGTTTAATGGGGCACTAACTTTACCATCCGACTACCTGTCATGAATATACCTGTCAATCGTTTCTGTCGTGGTATAGGTTATATTGTATACTGAGACCTTTAGTTTAAGATAAGATGCCAATAGGTCTTTGTATAAACATTGTCATATGCACATAGCAACTTAGTGATAAAGTTTAAACCCAAATAAAAATTCACCCAAGAGCTTTTTCGCAAAGCATTCTATTTCAACACCTAGAGCCATGCAGCACCTGCATTTCTACGAAAACTGCGGGGGAAACGGTCTGTCGGAAAATAAAAAAAAACACAGAAAAATATAAAACAGAAATTATGATATTGTCACAGATTTTTAAAAAATCTAATATTTTGTTTCTGCGTTATTTTTTTAAATCGTGTTTTTCTTCAATATGATATTTATTTACAAAACCGAAACGGCATATGATAAAATAGAATTTTCATGAGAGATGGTTAGTGTTGCTGCTATTCAATGTCAGATGATTATCTAATCATATTTTAACGTGTTTTCCAAACTTCTTGTATTCATCAGCAAAACTTATTATGTCACCAAAGATATAAAGGTTATATAAGCAGTCAGTGTAAACAAGAAAATATATAGGTACAAGCACACTGCCTTGATGTCAACACGCATAGATTTTCCAAGCATACTCACTTTTTCGCCAATAATTTTCAGTGAAATTAAACATTATTAAATAATGCTTGAACTTTGAGGATAAAATTCAAATAATGCAGATTGAAACATTGACATTTTCTAATTCAGTTCTTAATTGAATGATAACAGTTGGAGGTCATATTTTAAGTTGGTATCTGGGATATTTAAATACTTATAATGGGCAAAGTAAACAAATTTGCAAATCTTTTCTTATCTTGATTCGGTGTTAATAAACTACAACCAAATTTAAATTCACCTTGATAGCTTTGTTTTCGAGACATTAAATAATTAGTGCTATTTTTAGTTTTAGAGGTGAACCAAAATATATTTTTTTTTTAGATTTTTTATGATAATTGATTGTTATAAATCTAATTAAAATTGTTCAGTAAATGCAAAGTTACAAAATTACTTTCGTTACCTGCTGGTACGGAACCCTAAAAAGGAGACTCAACCCGCTCATTTCTTTATATAAACCTTGTAGTGGTGTGACTTATAATTTGTAGATATGCAAATAAAAGAATACGTTCTGCATATCGTCTTATCTCAATTAGCTTTATATAGAATTAAAAACTTTAACTTCTACTTGGTTTAAAAGTTTAGAACCTCGAAAGTTTTGTATTTTTCCATACATTTTATCAAAACTCTTATAGACTGAATACAAAAATAAAATATAGTTGATTTCACAAACATGCAAATTCAACAAGATTTTAAAATACATTGATTATGTTTTTCTAATAATTATTGAATCTGTTTATTCTACATTTTTTTTTAAAGTTTTGTTTGGCCTAAGTTTAGCGTATAAGATTGAAAATTTGTCACGTCCGCATTTTCTCGTATGTGTTCGCATTATTCGCGAGACGCGTCTACCTACTTCTACGTTCCGTATCTCTTCATCCGCGCGAATGCTGCTAATGATAATCGTGTGTTCCGCTTTCTTCCCTATTTATCATACTGAGTGCATCTCGACTTCTCTGCCTCGCGACGGACGCACTGCGCAGGCGTTTTACCTCGGCACGTTTACGGCTATGTTTTAGCCACAAAAAAACTTTAAGTTCAGCGAGTTTGTATTTTACGAGTATCGTTCTGTATTATTATTTCTGTATGTATCGCCATTATCTCAACAAATAGGTTTTTAACGACTCACATATCACAAGACAAATATATCGATAATAGTAAGTACGATACATAACAGCTCTGAAAAGACGAGTACCTGGGTTCCGCTGACATCATCAGACGCCCGGTCAAAGTCCGTCGACTGAAAATAACGCCTTTCGATAGCGATACGACTCTCCCCGCCGTCACACCTGGCAGGCTAAATAATAAAATAATAAAAACAATGGTACCAAATTACAAGTATAAAATAAAACCAAATAAATATTTCCTCGGCGTGAGTATAAAATTAGTGTTTAATCTAAGAAATGTAAGAGAGATGAAAAGAGAAAAGAGAAATTTCATGTTACAGTTTTAATAAGTTTTTTGAACGCCACTAAGTTAATATTAAATGCATCCAATTTCCGGATATTTTAATTTAAGACTTAATGGGGAGTGTTCTTAGCTATGATTCAAAAAAATCTGTCCAGACGTTTGTGTGTCGGGGGTTTTTTAAATTAATAATAGTTTATGTTTTAATATAATAAGCGTCACTCGGTTTAAATGTTAGTTATTAATTTTTATTCTATTTGGCGGAGTGGTCGCGGGGAAAGGGGTTCACATAAATCTGAAAATGTGTCGTTTCTTCTTTAATGTAATTCAAAAATATCCTGAAAAACCAAAGACACCTGCAGTTAGAGTGAAGTTTGTATGTGCGTTGCCACTATCGAGAAACGTGCCGGTGACTTAAATGTGGCCACTCATTTATGTCATTGCACTTCTAAAATAGACTTATGTCGGTGCATAAGTCTATTTTATAGACTTATGCCGGTGCATAAGTCTCCTTTCCCCTTCTCTGGGGTTGTAAGAGGGATGCTATTGGTCGACAGGTAATATTGATTTATTGATTGATAAGATCGATTTACACCAATTTTATTACAAAAATAATAAATTTGGTGATTCGCATTTTGTTACATAATTTCTTACTCTTAATAGGGAACCTAAACACCCCCTAAAGTTTGTGGGATTGGTCTTGGGACAACCTGTATATAACTATTCGTTAAGAAACTATACTTTTTAAGGGAACCTTAAATGTGTAAACTTTTACCGGTGCAGAAAAACAAACTATAATAATTGTAATAACGGCCCTTTCAGGGGGTGACTTTTGTACTGTTCGAACTCACGACGAATTCACGACCATCGCGCACTTAGTGATGTGTGCGCCGGGTATTCTTATCGTGTTCATAACCGTTCCGTTATTTATATATTTCACTGCACGAGCGTGAATTATAAATAACGGGCATCGAACTGCGCGATCCGCCCGCACATCAATCGCACTAGGAGAACTACTCGTGAGGTGACCAGACGGACTGTATTTGATTTATTATAAAAATAATTTGACAACTTTTGATAGGTGGGAATTAATCAAGCGATCCGCGATGCGTGGTTTCTTACTGCCTCAATTGAAATGAGTAAAATTTACTCTTGATACTTTAAACCACTAAATCTCAATATGATCATTTCCATACATAAAACGGTGTCAAATTTGCATAGCGCTTTACTGCAAACAATCCATGTGTTTATCATCTGCTAGTTATTTTTAGTAAATGTATAATTATTCAATAACTTGACGCCACTGGAATAAAAAGAACGAATCTACAAATCCTTTACACTTTACAAAATTAAAAGAATATCGGTTACTGGTGGTGTTAAAGGTCGCAATTACTCCTTTTATGCATTCTGGAATAGTTTTTGCACGATTTGACGTCACATTTTCCTATCAAATCGAACTGCAAAACGGCCCAAAGAGGTCAAAAGAGGTTAACGGTTAAATGTCAAAAGGAGTTTGCAAATTAAGTAATATTGCAGATGGGTACATTATTAAAGCAATTAATTAGAATTTTCTCAGACTAATTTCACAATAATAAAATTTAATAAATCACTGATTATTTCATACCCCGTATGAAAGAATGAATGCACTAGTTACTGTCATTAAGTCAGGATGTTGGTTCGACGGGATTAATACCCGACCATTTAAGGCGAAGCATATTCCCAATCGAGCTTGAAATTCGGTGTTTTATTTTTATAGGGCGTCAGATTTTACTCTTTGCGCGGTCAGAAAGCAATTGTTGGTTTTTATTTAATTACAGTTTCATATTATGAATATTAAACAAACTATCCTATATTTTGGAACCTTAATTCGTTTTTTTCCTAAGGCCTTCTATAAGAGAGCAATTATAATAAAAAAAGAACTATTAGCAACTTATTATTTATTAAATTCCTCAGAAACAAATTTGAATTTAAAAATTCTGCCTTTACTATGTTAAAGACAATGTTCTAAAGTATCTAAATCAAGTGATCAAGGTATCTAAACATATTTTTTTATGATTAAATAACCAATGGTTATCAAATGGCAACCATTAAAAAAGGGTCTAAATGACTCGAAATTAATATTTATCCTGTGGCTTCGTCTTAAATATGTATTTTACAATAATGATATACAGACCTTGTAATTATAAATAGGTTTTGACAAAAATACAAAAGAACTTGAAGATTAAAACATGTTGTCACTGTAATAGGTAGTGGTGGGCAGCACCAATATCCCGATTATGCATAGGGCTGAGAACGACCAATAAAAAACTGTATTTGTAACGGTGTTAGTTGCTTTGATTTTTAGTGGAGGTAAAACCTATTTGATTAGCTGCCCGGTTGGTAACCGTACTAGACTGATACATTAATAATAAAAATATCAGTTTAATACGTAGCCCCGTATCTGAAGCATTAATATCTCAAAGTAATCGCTTCATCTAACCGCGAAAGCTCATTAATTGAGTTAATTAGGTTCCGTGTGTGCACCTGATTGAAAATAATGATATCTAGCCTAGCGCTGTATCTAATATATATGAACGTAGATCATAAATATATTAAATGAAAGTTTGTATATTAAGCATAAACGTATTTCCATTATTTCTGTGTAGTCCGTATAGTAGTAGTATAATTTATAACTATTTTTTTTAACGCCTTTCTGATAACAAGTAACACAAATATATAGTTTACACCGTTGCTGAAACTTTAAATTTTTGGCGTGTAAACATCTTTAGCGGCGCTTTTCCAGCCAGTGTGAATTGCTACAAAAGTCTCGCCTTTATGTGCTATGAATATTTTATTTTTTTAAAACAAGGTCTTGAGTGGACTAAACCCGGTCATTTCTCCATGCAAACGCTATAATATTATGACTCTCTTATTTGTAGATGTAGAAGAAAAATAATAGTAGGTAATCGCTTTATCTCCAAATATGTATGCTTCTATTGAATAAAAAAGTCAAATGTTTATTTTTCTAAAAGTTAAGATCCTCAAAACGTCTGTATTTTTCTAGACATTTTATCAAAAGTTTAGACATAAATATCTCATTATCTGAATACAAGAGTCGAGAAAATTAAACTACAGAAGCAGTTTATTTTATTTAGATTCAAATTCAAGTAAGTTTTTAGGCGAGCTGAGGCACCGCTGAAAGGGTCAAGACGCTGTCCAAAGCGCTGAACATCGCCCGCAGGGCCTGATGTTAGGATTTTTTTTTTGTTTTATTGAGAAAACATTTTGGCCAATGAGTACAAGTCTATAACCATCCTAACTAGGTAAGAGTTACCTGTTCTAAGGAAGGTTATATATGAAGTGTTACAGTGAGCATACAAGAGACCAGCGCAAAACCCTGTGAAAATATAAAAATGGTCTAAGGCACAAATACACACACACACACATGAATACAATTTAAGTGTCTACTCGATAACACTTAATATGTGAAAAAATAAAATGAATAAATGAAGAAACAATTAAAAAAATAACAAACAAATAAATGCAATGAATAAACAATTATTTAACATATAGGTAAATAAATATTCGATATAAATAAATATTCAATATAAAAATAGTGTTATACTACTTTACACCGGGTGTTTCGAAACATTAAACATTCATTACTATTAAAAACACGTTTAGTATCGATTGAACACACCATATACTTTTGAAATTGACCTTATTTTATATAATTTGAGTATACTATTGCTACACTATATAATATATACTATAAATTCAGCTATACTAAAATTAGTACTATATCATTTAGCTATTATAACATTTGAATGGTTAATGGCTATACATATAATGCTTAATATAATTAATGAGTATTTAAATCTGTGCAATATTGTATATTATCTGTTAGTATACATAATACATATATGCCTATGTGACGATTGATACTTTCTACGTGAATTTATGATTTTATTATGAAACTACGACAAAATTCATCGCAAAGCGAAATAATTAATTAGGTACATGCAATACGTGATTCATGGGATGAACTTTCTTGTATATAGCAATCGATAACTGACCAAAGAGGCTTCATAGCGATCCGTGATCACGGATCGCTATGATCGCTTGTGATAACAAGGCACACAAACTACTAAAAATAATTACAAATTAAGTCACAATGACAGGTAATGAATAATAGCAAATGCGTATAGTTGTGTGTGCGGCTTTCTTATTTACTGTCTCTCAATTTTCAGTTTCTAATTTGTTATCAGTTCTTAATAAATTCATTGTTTCCATTTTGATAAATTTATTAGATTAAATAACCTGAAACTTTAACATATTATTTTTTCTTTTCCCTTTTCCTTCTTTTAATGTAATTTCTGTATTATGTCCTAAAATATGAATATATTATTATTATTATCTTATTTAATAAATTTTATTATTGTATTTTTATTTTTTTCTTAATATATTGTCTTCTTATATATTTTGTTTATTGTCGGTCTTTACTCAATACTTGACACTGGCCGGAATCACTCATAATGACGGCCATTTAATTGAAAGGAAGAAAGATAGAGAAGAATGTATTTATGGGTATTATCCTGAATTATTTCCTACTACATTTTTATCAGCATTTGTATCAGGAATGTATAATCATGTATAGTCATGTATAATCATGTATGTATGTATAATCATATAATCATGTATAATCATCATACTTTACTAAGCTTATACGCGGATTCATCGATAACCCCATAGTACTCGCGGTGAGATTTGTTTTTATGATCCGGACCATTTTAGCAGATCCGGGAAACAGTTTCCTCAATAAGTTTAGTCCGATTGGAAGGGTTATAGCGTACTCGCTTATAGTACACAGTGCAAGCGCATGACGCACTAATTTATGTTATTGACTTCTGAACAGTCGACAACCTAGTTCGACCGTCATAAACTAATTTATTATTTATGTCAATAATTAATAAATATATCGGACGTTTCTGTAACTCAGTAAAAATTCCGAACGATGGCAAATACCAAAAATTGTCCCACTAATTGTGCGTTATGCTACTATAATTTATAGTATCACCCACTTTAAGAATATATTCATTATTAAAGACCGTGTCCCAAAACCATTCCCGATTAAATAATCCAGCTAAAGGAACCTATAAAAAAAATAATCATGGTTGTAGAGGAAAAAAAGTAATAATATTAGGCGGTACTTGTTAGGTAAGGTTAGGTTATTGATCTGCGCGCGCGTCGGAATTCGCCCGCTGAACGAATTTCCACCATCTTGAAATATAAATAGGAGGCTGATCATAATAGTGAAACGCAAACACCGCGTTAAATCTTCGGAATGGTATTGGTACATCCTGTATAAAATAAGTTTAAAAAGTTTATAGCGTCATGATACAGGGTGACATTACATTATCATCTAATTAATAGAACGTAATAAACGATGGCTATACCTTGTTCGGGCAGAAATAAAGAGTTTTATCTTTTTAACTGCCCGCAGCAGCGGCAGTTAAAATTTATTTAAATCGTATATCAAACCGATTTAAAAAAATGACTGACCATTTTCCATACACAAGCAAGGTATATTTATAAATTTTATTTTCCACGACTTGCTTCTAATTTCGACTTATTTCTATATAATATTATTAATCATGATGGTGACATTAATCAAAATAGGGTAGGCGACTGAGCGCGTGCATCGCGACCCAAAACGACCACACCCCGACACAGGTCGGCCCACCAAAAATCGACGCGCCACAACCACACCCTCAGCTCTCAATTGTTGAGGAATACCAAGTAAGACTTTGTATTTATAATTGGTGTTTGTTAGCTTACGCTCTTTATATTATTGTAAAGGTGGGTGTCGTAGGCCGCATAAAAAATCTTGTAAATTTACGACAATTGTATATAAAACTGCGTATTTATAAAAAAAAGAAAATAATAAATAATTTAAATTTAAAGCCTATTGACGGAATATCTAATTTCCCAATGCAGATGATAATATGAGAACTCCATTATTGCAATTAACTTATAATATGTAACAAAAAATAAAGCAACTATGCAATCTTAATATATGCAATAGCGTTTATATAGGAAGTATATTACAGTACCTTAATTTGTATTATTTATATATTATATTCTGTAAGCGTGTATACAATTATAGTTAATTGTATGCATTTTCATGTGTAGCTAGATTTTTTTCGCTAGCATTTTAAATTCATTAATAATATCTCGTCCTTATGTTCTTCATGAAATGCAACAATCAAATTTTCGGAAAACTGAAAAAAACTTATTCTATACATTTTAAATTTATTTTGTTAAGTATGAGATAATAATCTATTAAATTAATATTTATAATCATCATAAAAACGTGTATATACTAAGTAATTTTCATTTAAGAATCGCACTAAACTGTCTTTGAAATTGAATTTGAAAGTTTCCTTTGTTGACAGCTTGCAAGTTAATTTAGTAAAGGCGACCATATTGTGGGGTTTGTTGATTTTGATACGGTTAATTTTCAAACGAAAATTTATATTGCATTTAGTGCTTTGATGCAATTTAATACTTAAATCCAAGACATCTATCTATCACAAGTAAATTCTGTAACATCAATTTTCCTATATATGGTAGTTTGCTTCCTTTGATATTACATACCTCATATGTACTCGTAGATAAGATAAATTATTATTTTGAATTATGACTGCATTTTAAGAAGCAAGTTCAATTAAATGTATTAAATAAATACCTTTTAAATTATGCAAAAAAATTATTACTAAAAATTACACACAATTTAAAATGATACATAGAAAACAGTATGTCCTAGGTTTTTATTTCTTTTTATGTTTTTATGCTGTTTTATAGCCTAATATTTTATTTTATTTTGTTTGAATAGCATTTTATTAATATCAAAAAGAAATAACATAATATAGCGGTGTTGATTTTAATACATTATATTTACACATTACAAAAAAACGTTAAAAAAAACGTTAACGTTACAAAAAAAGTGGAGAGTAAAGAAAAGGAGATTGTAAAATAAAAGTGATTATGAAGAGAAAGATAGTTTTTTTCTTCGAGAGATGTCTTGTGCAAGAGAGTGTTTGAAGGGGTATGTTTGTGCGTGTATGAAATATTACTAATATTTAAAAAAATAACAAAATAAAAATGAATCATACTATTGAAACAGTGGGACCTCCGAGAAATTTCCTATCCTTTGCAAAAATAATTGAAATTGCTTGAGCCACTCCAAAGGAATGAGTAAACACATAGAAAAAATATAAACATCGATTTGAGAAGCACCCCTTTTTTTTTTGAAGTCGTTTATAAAATCGAAATACGTAAATCAACCAGTACCAAAACCCGGACCTCTGGGATTCATGTATTACACCTAAAACGATTTGGCGCTGTTTATCTTTTTTTTTGGCAATGATGTTGTTAAACGGTGAAAAGAAATACTTTAGATACCAGTTGCTGTGCAGGTAAATTTAAGGTCTTACTGCCTCGTAATTTCACGCAATTGTCTACTATTTTTGGGTGGACTGACTGCTTACATTAATCCGTGAGTTTCTTCACGTCGATCTCATTGAAATTTCGTGTGAACTGTTTTAAGAGTATCTGTTTTTACGTACTTTAAAGAATATTAATTGGCAATAAACAGTTGAACGCCTTTCGAATTCAATGAGGAACGCTCATTCTGCTTTCGTTTTCAAGCAAAGATCTCCTCGAGCAGCTCTCGTCATATAGTGCGATTTATAATATAGACTATATAATGCGGTACCTGCTAACTTAAGGTTTGTTAAATGCATTCGTTAATTTAATAAGTCACCATACGAAGTTCATCTGTGTAATGCGTGGCATTCACAGGCGTACCAATCCCTACGTGAATGGAAGCGACGAGCGAATTGGCCACGGGTTGGGGAATCGATAATCGACTTCCCATGGTGGGCACACAGGCAGGGCTCAGCGTAGTTCACAAGCGACTGAGTGTGGGCCAAATGAATGGGGCCCATAACTTATGGAATGCGCAAGCCAGGTAATTGGGTATTGCCAGGTAATGCGACTCTCTAGTATGGTTGTGAATAAACGCGATTTCATCAGCGCTAAAATAATAGGGTGCACGCGTGTCAACTCACATCGACTTTAAGAACCATTATGGGTTTTGGCCGCCGCGTGTTTTCCAATTAAAATTACTCTTCGGATGAAACGTGTTATTTTAGACATTCGCTTTATCAGAATAAGTATTAAGATCACAATTGTTGAGACGTGAGTCGCCTGTCAATACAGTTCTCGAGTGCACCATCATGATTTATGCTTCTATTGTTAGCATTGTGGTCATCGATAGATGCATTGTTACAAACTAGGTTCTGTCATTGCATTATCATTTACCGATTCGCTAAAGACTGCAAGCTTGTCGGTTCAATTATCAGGTTCGTTTACAATCTTTGTAACGATATTTTTTGAGTTTAGACGAACGTCCGTGTTACAATTAGATTCATTCCCTGCCTAAGAGAATTGTGTCAGGTGCTGCGCGTGAAGAAGTTTTACTTCAAAAAGCGAAGCAACTGACATAGTTTTTCACGCAGAGAATGAGACATTTCGAACCCAACGCTCGAATTATTTTTTTAATTCTTCAGCAATATAATACGATAAAACTAACGAGTTTCCGCAGAACGGCTTTTATCTAATCTTTGTTCTCTGCTGACTATTTTGACTTTACTATATTAGAGGAATTATTCGTTTCATTTAAGCCGTACGTAATTTACCATATTTTATGTAACTTAAATGTTATCTTAGTAATATATATCCCGTGTAATGTAGCCACCGTATAATTTAATTTAAACAATTATAAATTTGGCCTTTAAATGTAATCTTAACAGCGTTCATGAATAAATTCAAGTTTATTTTCCACCTATTGGAATGGCAAACGTCGGAATGGAAGTAACTAGTAAATCTCCTTGTGATTTTTCAACATATTGAAAAGACGCACGCCTGCGCAATAAATCTACTAAAATCTCAACTGCAGCGGTAGGTTAGGTTAGTTTACCTATTGCTATAAGATTGTAGAGCCAGGATGGAAAAAAGGCAAATATTCTAACAACCTAATTTACCAAATAAATTTGTATTTTATCGATCTATATAATTGTTATTACTCGTACCTACAGGATTAATTTGTGTTAACCCTAAAAAAACGGAAATTTTTCGGATTTTTGAATTTTAAAATATCTCTGTGTTTCTGAGATGTGAATTTTTAACCTTTTCAATCTCGCATTGCGTAAAAGAGTTCTTATTAAAGATGACAGGCGCGTTGATCGACATTATATCTATCTATTGATCTTTTTAAAATCTACAATGCTGGATGGTTTTATTATATCGTGTATCAAACAGCAATAAAACGATATTTGACCATTAATATATTTACTAAATGTAAAAAAATAATAGGTAAATTAGATTTTTTAATAAACATTGTAAACATGGTTTATTATATAATAAAATTACCATGTAAGTTATTAACTTTAAAACAACCTAGAAGATGGTGTAACATATTATATGACAATATTTATTATCCGTGATTCCGTGACGATGACGTTTCGTCACGTGCCGTCGAATTAGAGAACTGTTTAATTTGATATCTTTCTGTTCTGTTAATTACTTACCTACATAGTCGTTTTGTATTGTGACACAGTCACACGCAGTAGTGTTCTTCACAGCTCGATAAACCCGAAGCTAGGTTTGAGCTGGTGTATAATAAAATGTTTTCTTTCGTAGAAATAAAGGTCGTTATGCGACATTGAAAAAAAAAGAGGAAAATTTGAATTACTTTGATAGAAAGGTCTAACTTTTTAAGGTGGATTTTGAAATAATGCATTCACTTCTTTTGTTGCCAACTGTGTCGAGAACCACTTTCCGAATTTCTTCGGGTTAGGTGAAGGCATATAAAAGGTTTATTAAACAATTATTAAAAATTAATGTGTGTGGTTACGCCACGCGCGTTAGGAGTAAAACTTCTGTAAGGCGGTTGATTAAATTTGTCACTAATAATTTGTAATAATATACAAATCTTGGAGATTATCACTCTATACTGGCATCTACATTTAACACAATATATGAAGAAATCAACGGTTGGAAAAAATGTGTACTTATAGGCAGTACCGGACCTACGTTTTTTTTTCGAACCGGGACAAAAACTTGACATTGGTGCCCTTTTCCTTTCCTTTGGCGTTTGGAATAAATTTTATAGATAATAATGTGTTCATCTATTCTTGGCATATAATTAATATACATATATTTACGCGCGAAAGTCCGCTCCCTAATAATGAGCAAAATCTTTGTTAATTACATTAATTATTTATTTAGTTTATGCTACGACGCGCCCTGGATAAAACTTTTTTTTCAAGCATATGGATTTTACTCCTCCTTAAATTGTCGCCCTGGTTTTCTTATAGGTAAAAACACCCCACCCACCCCATAACTCCATAACCCCATACCCTCACCCCAACTCCACCCCGTAACCACATAACCCCATGGCGGCTTTGTCTTCATTAATATCCGATTTGTTTCCCGCAGATCCCCGAACGCGACGCGTCGGGCAACGCCATCCCGGCCTGGAAGCGACTCATGCTGGCGCGCCGCGCGGCTGAGAGGGCGAAGCGCGACCGCGAGCAGTCGCTGGCCGGCGAAGCGGAGCGCCGCAGGGCCGCCGCGCTGCCCGCCTGGAAGCGGCAGCTGCTGCAGCGGCGCAGCGACACCGAGAACCGAATCAAGTTGGTGTTTGTACACTCTTCTTTCATCCCTCGCACGCCTAATCGTTATCAGCTGACCAAACCAAACCAAACCTCACCAAAGCTGATTGATGGCAATCATAATTAGGACAGACTGCCAGGAGGATTTTCAACCAGCTACGCTTACAACTACCCTTTTGCCTAACCTTCTGATTTAGTGTTCTGTTCCTCCAGGGCCTGCAGGGTGGAGGGGTGCAGGCCCTGGAATGTGTGTGTGGATGAATGTGTGTTGTCTTAGCAGGACCGATGTGCGTGTGTGTTTCTCGCTCTGATATAATTTGGCTGCGCGTATAGCCCAAATATTTCCAATAATATAGCTGGCATCTGGACTGCGCATCTCCACCTTGTTGTGTTTACTACCTTCAACAGCTATTAGCAGCGATTCTTTAATTAAAGTGATTACCTAATTGACGGGGTTGCTTGGTATATACAATTTAGGTGTCGTCCATAAGGCATGTTGCTTCTAGCTTAACGTTTTTTTGGTATCTGGTCATCTGGTGATCTTTGGGATCTTAAAAGCGTGCATGACAGTCTATTCGGCTAATTGACAAACTTCTTCCTCGTGTTATTTTTTTTTTAATAGCATGTCCTATCAAAAGATCTAAGCGACGATAAAAAGCGTAATCAATGTTGGCAAGCTTATTTTTTCGGGTATTTTTGTTATTATATGATTATTTCAATCGAAAACAATGGTATAGTACTTTAACCAAATGCATTCGTCCCTTCTCCTTGACTAGGATCTTGTCTTTATTGGTGGTTGCAGTTTTCAGTAGGTACACGTTCGCCATTACTAGTTTATAGTCCGTCTCATACCTTCTATTTCATAATGCCAACATGTTTTTGGATTTGTCTAAATCACACTTCCCTTCCCTTGGGCATCCGTTTATCTCCTAAATATATATAATTGTTTTATAATTTGTGTATATTATTTTTTTTACGTTTTATACGCAGATCTACAATATACACACCAAAAATCGTCGACGAGCCCAGAAATGGATTCCTCGCAAGCGACACTGCGTCGGAGTCCGGCTGGCGATCGTCTTCCACTCTCGGATCTCACTACGGCAGCCACCAGCGCGCCGTCTCCATAGACAACATAAACCTGGCCGTAGACTACGACGACAGGCGCAGAGACAACGGCTTCAAGGACATCGAGATCGTGGACAGCTCCACGGCCAAGGAGAACGGAGTCGCGAAGGCGAATGGAAAAGCCCCTGCAGTCAATGGTAAAAAGTACGAGGAGGCGGACGACGACGCACGCATAATACCCTGGAGGGCACAGCTAAGGAAGACCAACTCGAAGCTGAACCTTCTTGAGTAGTTTGTAGCGGTGATCAAATGACATTTCGGAGTTCTATGCTCTTTACCGTCTAATACGAGTTAAAAAAAATGTGTTGCGTTTCATTCTGACGGGACCTTCTCTGACGCTAAATGTAATTTTTCATATATTGAAGGCAAACCAAATACCAAAGGGGTGGGGGGGAGGGGTTATATACCAAATATAACCCTCGAATCCTCTATTAGAGAAAGTATGACGCGATCACCGCAAAAAGCATGACAATACGAGTATTGTTTATTACGCTTTCGGAGAAACATGATATTTTAAAACTCTTTAACAATCGTTCATTGTACCATTGTGTTGAGAAAAATGTTTTCCTAATTTGGGGTGTATTCAAATATATATTATTTCAAATATATATATATTTTTCAATGATTATGATAGTAAATTTAAATGTTATAATCAAACACCCATTGGTTTGAAAGGTATAGAACTTAATTGGCTATTGAAAATTTTGTAGTAAACATACTAAAATATCTCTTGCCGAAATGGTGGTCCAGTCAGAGTTAAAATTTCGCACATTAAAAAAAATATATGGTAAAGAGAACTTAAGAGTCTTCCTTCCCCCGTAAATTAAGTATGAGAAAAGTTGTGTAGATTTTCATTATTAGGGTGCTAATTTTTGTAAAATTTAAAATTTTTGTATAAATAATTATTATAACAGCACGTGATCGATAATTTAAAAATGCTTTAATTTATACATATATTTACTCGTACTTATCTACTCCGGCTTGTCACTGGACTATCGCTTCAAACAAACCTTTGCAGGGTTGTACACGTTAGAATAATATTAAAAATCGATTGATTTTTATTTTTAAGAATATTACTGATTTTTTGCCTAATTTATTGTATTTGTATATCGACGACTTTCTTAGATTTACTTTAGAATTGAGGTTTCGTTAGTAACTGTAGGTATTACTGAATTTTATTGTATACCTATAGGACGACTGTACGATATTTTCGTATATAATAAGCTAGGTGGATAATGTATCAAGCGCGAATTAAACTGATCAATGACGTTTCCAATATGTTTGTACTTTTACACAGACGCGAATCTTTATCGCAGTATGTTTAAAAATATTTTTAAATTCATTAGTTCATTAAATAAATAAACTCCACGGTTTCTGCCTTGGCGCATTATGTAAATGCGTCCCTCGCAGTTAAGGCTAAATTAAACAAACACAAAAATTATGTTGTGACGTTTAAGAAATTAACATTAAAAAACTATTTTGGCAACGCTGCTACATTAAGAAAGTATAGGTGCGTATATTCGATTTTGCCCACAAACTACCGCTAAATGGGGGTAGAAACTTGCTCAGGCCTTATTTATATTCGTGGCCCAGAATACGTTTCTTTAAAACGTTGCAACGTTTGGGAATTCATATACATAGTAGATAAACGCATTTTACTAATAAAGTTATCCATTAATAAATGCATATAAACTTTTTTCTTTTTAATGTTTGTACTATTATTGTACTTATCGTAGGTAAGTTATCGACCAATAAAATGTTGCAATACTAGAATAGATTATAGTATTTTATAGCTGTTTGCGTTTAAAAAGCTTTATTGTATAATTTTTTCGTTGTATTTAATCACACAATATTTACTAAGTATATTACCTGTTAACTAGAACTACGTTTAAGTATTTATATGTTGAGAATATCAGACCATAGGGTGAATATACAACTTAAGTGATGCATCCAAATATTTATAATTGTATGTGATTTCAGAGTGATTGCGTTTTTGTTTATTGTTATTATGACGCCACTTCAATAGTAATTACCATTATTATTGTTGCCTTTAAATGTAATCGAATGTATGCTTTTGTAAAAATATAATTTACCTATATAATATACTTAATTTTTAAGCATAACTGAACTTGGTGCGAAAATTATTTAATAAAATAAAATTATACAAGGCATTCTTTTATTTCTTTACTCGAATCCCCGAAGGACGTAGGTATCGAGGAACTGCGGTGAATTATGTTTTCCCCTAGCTCTCCATTCTGCATTGTTAAAAAATGAGGTAGAACCCGTCGATCTTTTAAAATAATAGTTTTAGATGGTATTGGTGCCAAACGCTGAAGCGACGGATAGCCGAAGCTCGTTCCGCTCGCCGCTTCCCATACTTCGCGCGAAATCGGCAGTCGGCAACGTCTCAATCGCGTCTCGCGTCGCGATCGCTGCTCTTTCTTTCGTATTTTGTAAACCATATAATACTATCTGCGCATTGTAGCATTGAAATCCATAGAAATTCGGAACTATAGACAAAGAATTGATGTTTATAGATTTTTATTATAATATTTTTGGTTACCTAATTCAATTGTTGCTGAAATTATTTTATTCTTTAATTCCATCATCAATAATATTTAACTAACACTTAACGTATACTATTTTGTAAAACAGATATAATTGTAAAAACAACATTAATTTAATTTCTTAATTTTTAAGATGTTTATTGTTTTTTTTTTGTTTTCGAATAAAATAAATATGAAAACTTAGGTAAATTAATTTTGTACATACAAAATAACAATATTCGCTTTATAATATTTTGATACGACTATTCATATCTAGCGCTATCTGTAAGTTGCTAGTATAACTTTTTCGGTCTATTTTATGGGACTTTGCAACCTCATCACTAGATGGCGATATCGGAGTATGTATATTTTCTTTCGGAGTACGAAAAAATCGCGAAGAAAAACCTAAAAATAACACACATAATTTAACTTTTGCAATGGAAACATTTTACAATGGCAAAATATATATTACCATTATCGACTAGCGGCGAGTGGAAAAGTTTTTGCTACTAAGGCATCGGCGATTCTAACTAACACCACCAAAGAGCCAGCGAAAGATTCGCTAGTGGGTTTGTGACTAGAGCCACCGGTTCAGAGCTGTAACTATTTTGGTAATAAATATTGGGTTCATGGGCGCGTTCTACAGTCAAGTGCTAAAGAACCAGAGAAAATAATGTGTTTGTTAGAATGGCTTTCTGTTGCTGCGTTTTCTGTTAAAAAATATGCGAGTACTTAATAAACAATATAGCTAACTTATCTCTGGTTCGATATTTCAATGTAGGTAGGTAAAACGTTGACATTTCGGCCATTTCGTACGATGAGCGATTACACTTCTTACTGAGATCAATTTAGTTCATGTTTTAAATAGTAGTAATTAAGTTTTTAGTATTTGTCGGAATAAAAATGGATCACATATGATATTACGGTAAAACAAGTAAAACCAATTACATCTTAGTCAAAAACTGGTCTAAACTTTGTTCCAAAGATGGAACAATATGCAATAAGGGCTGTCAAGCTTTGACAAAATATATGGAACAGCATGCAATAACTTTATATACAGGCTGACTTTCTAATCATCATATAAATTGAAATATTTTTTTTATTGGGATGGTTATTAGCTGGCATAAGTCACTGGCTCATTAGGGTAAACGGCCGGCAGCGTTGCAAAGTTTATAATCAGAAAGCTCGTATTTACTGCAGTAAATATTCTTGTTACCTTTATCTCAAGAAAGACCGTATTGTTTCCATTAATTTCTTATTAACTTTACAATATTAAAACCTTAATTACCTACCATTATAATCGTCGTAACTGAATGAATGAATTTTATTATTTTCACTAGTGACAGTTAGTAATATTTGCTTATTTTTGATAATAAATTTATAAATAAGAGCGATGAAAACCTGTATAGCATTTTGTTCCATATATGGTAAGGTACTCAAAATGCATTTAACTGCATAGTGTTCCAAATAAGGATCTAGTGATTTTTTGTTATTTACTGTGATAATAATAGTCATATATTTTTAAAATTATTTTTCTAAAACTCCTAGTAAGACATTTAACATACATTATTTTGAACAAAATAAAACAAAATCAATCGGTAAAGGGTTAAAATGATTTGGAAACTGACCATTTGATATCCTTAGGTTTATAATGTAAGTAAGCGGTTTGTGATATGAGAGATACTTTTTTCTTAAATACTTGCATTTATTGCACAATTTGTTTTGCTAAAATGCGCGTGGAAAATATTCAATAGAGGTTATTGGAATCCTATTTTCTGTTAGTTTTAACTGTAAGTTTGATTAGTAATTTAATATAGCGTTGTTTTACGCGGCCAGTCAACGAATAATATTTAGGCTACCAACAAATAAAAAAAATACATATTTTCGTAAGATCGAAAAATTCTGACATTCAATTCGAAAAATCTGTCGGGTCACAAATGCTTATTTAATTGTATGCCATTAGAACAAAATCTGGCTTGATCCCGACATATTTAGATAGGAACTTAATTAAGAAATTAATAATATAAAGCTAGAAAATAAACTTAGCTTTTTTTAAAAAAAAAAAGTAAGGTCTAAAATTTTTCTATTGTCTATGAAAAATTCTAGGTTGATTTTTGACATTTCATTGGAAATTTACTTACAATGACTTAGGTACATGTCAACAATTTAAATTGAGCGATCGTTTCCCTGTCTTTCGTGTTTTGATTTGATACGAGTGGAATGTGATATGTGATTAATTCTACTTTTGGTCTGCGTCATCAGCATTTAGACATTCTTTTTTAGGATTTGTTTATTAAGCTTTCATGATTTCGTTTGTGTGGGTATATTGGCTTTTAAAATGAATAGTCTTATCGGCTTCCCCAAATGGACTGATCAGGGTTTCGGCAGTTGGGAAATTCGCACTGTTGACGGAATAGATTGCTGCATGCCTAAAAACTACACAAATATATCAGTTCTGAAGAAAGAGGTATACATTTGTAATTTTTAATGTTACTCGTCCTTTTTTGTTATTCTAACCTAGTCAACTTGATTTATTCCAGCTTCTGACACTGCCAATTGTAAATGGAACCGTTGATATAAAATTTCGTTCGCGTACGATCGCAAACGAAACAGTTTCTGTATATTTAAACGTAGAGGACAGTTTGTTAAAGAGAATAACAAATGCATGGTATAAACAAGGATTTGTCGAAGCATTAAAAGTTGCCGCCGAAACTCAAAATACCGTTGAGAATTCTGCAATTCGGAAAGCAGCTATTTATCTTTTGGAAGCTGTGAATTCTTTGCAGCGGATACGTTACTTATTCCAGCCGCAACTCAAGGATGTTGGTCCAAATATGGTTGCGAAATATTCGCGGACTCGCAACTGGTCCAACTCCAAGCTGAGGTGTGTAGCGTGGCATCCTCACACCACCAAGCTCGCCATCGCTTTGGATGACGACAGTGTAGCAATGTACAGCTCGTCAGCTGATATGGATAAGTCTCATATCAAGGCAATTTTAAAGTGCAGCTTTCAAAAGTCCGTTTCTTCAATGGCTTGGAGGCCGTTTTGTGCTTCTGAACTAGCTATTGGCTGTGAGGTGGGAGTTGTTGTGTGGACCTTGGATCCCAACTCTATGTTCATCAAACCATCACCTAGTAATTCTACAATTTTGAAAAGGTAGTATGTTAATAGTTTCTTTAAATTAATA
The DNA here is from genome assembly GCA_020383195.1 of Neomicropteryx cornuta. Lineage (NCBI taxonomy): Eukaryota > Metazoa > Arthropoda > Insecta > Lepidoptera > Micropterigidae > Neomicropteryx > Neomicropteryx cornuta. Next base: position 4,094,498 of record JAHKQU010000030.1, read on the forward strand.
CCTACTGAAATTAAAAAATATAATATTAACAACATAACAAAAATTATTGATAAACTGCTACTAAAAAATATATGGATCTCGATACCAGACATTCTGTATATAAGTAATATTTTCGAGTGGTATTTTTACATTGGAAATTTGTTAAAATCGCTTATTAAAACTAATCATAAAATTAAAAATAAAAAATAAAGCCTATATATGAAAGTCCTATCAAAAGAACCGATCCAAAATATCACTTAATAGGTTCACTGCTCTCGTTGGCGCATTGTGAGAAACTCAGTTTCCGCCAAATTGCGTACAATGACTTTGAATAAATTGCAATTTAAAATGCTTAGCAATAATTTATTGTATAAAAATAAATATCACGAATTAGTTTTTCTAAATTCCTAAAAGTAGATATTATGTAAATATAGATATAAAAAATGGTATTGTAATACTTGTGTTATTAATGTTAATATATTTTGTTAGTAGAAACCTATTTTTAGTTTTTATTGTTCAATCAAATGTATTTTTTGTATATTACTGTGTAAAACTGATAAAAGAAAAAAATAAATAAATGGCCTATTGAATTGTATGGTTTAAGTATGCGACCGGCAACCGCAAAGCTAGGTTATTTTTACAGTGGCACTGCACTTGACCTCAGAAAACCTATATTTATTGTTTTGTTTTTTAATTAGTAATTTTGAGATTATGAGCAAAATGACTCATTTGTTATCCTCAGTAGCTGTACTCAAAAACGATCGAACGGGTATTCAAAAACGATCTGGCCGCCAAACAATAGCTGCTAGGCCTTGCTACCCGCTTGTGGCAATGCCTGCAATTGAAGGTCACATTATTGATGTAGGGCCAGTTTTAATACTCAATAATGGAATAATCTCCCGGCGAATTTAATGGAACGTTTACGTTTGTCAATCAGACTGGCTCAACGATTCTGCATATTACAAACCCCAACTTGTCTCAAGAAGACAAAATGGAATTTTTTAGCTATGTTGTTACACAAGAAACAGTCAATAAGTATGATAAATGCTGGCGATCGTGTGCAACATGTGGACCAAAATGTTACATTCAAAGAAAAATTTAATATGGTGATTATAGAATACCAGCGTGATTTACAACTAGCGTGATTTAAAATGTTGCCATTTTGTAAACGGCCTAGGTACTTTGCAAATGTCCTAGTTATACAATCGGCCTGCGACACATACATGTATTTCAAAGAAGAAATAATGCAACAGCATTATTTTTTCACTCTTACTCTAACAAGAGTAAGAATAAAAAAAAACAACCAAATAAGTTAAGTTAGGACATAAATAAATTACAATGCAATATTGGAATTAAACTGTAAGAAGGCTATTTATTATATGTATAATATCATGAGTGAAATTTTTATATTATAAAAAAGTATATTATATTCAAACCCATTTCAGATCAGGACACAGTCCAGTGACATGGGTGGAATGGTCCCCACAAGGGAACGTTCTGGTGAGTGCTTCACCAGCTGATTGTTCCATTATCCTGTGGGATGTCTGCGGGAAAGGATATGCTTTAAGGCAAGTGGCCGGAGGCGGTAACACCTTTACAAGTTGGGGACCGAGTGGAGCAAGGCTATTCTCCGCAACTGTTGGGGTTGTTTTTAGGTGAGTTTAAGGTGTTTCTGAGCAAATTTTAAGTGGATAATAATGAGGATTTACTATTACACCAAAAAAGCTTGCATTTATTATATATACTCAGGACCAAGTTTCAAAAGTGAAGATGAGGGCTGGTCCTCTATTCATATAGAGATGAATCTGGCTCAACTAAGCCAATTTTCCTGTAATATTGTGTTGATGATATATTTAAAACTATAAATAGGTGTGGATTCAAAACAGTTTGTTCAGTTGTCGAACCCCTTTGCCATTAAAATATCACAGTTATAAATTCATGGCACAAATGTTGTATGTGATGCGTGTCATGTTCTCACTGATGTCGATTCTTTAAACGCTAGTCTTATAAATTTTTATCTACAGCCAACTGCTAGCCGACCAAGCCAACATCATCCGCCAATAGATTTGTCAAATTGTCTTCTCAATAGAAGTTTACATGGCTTTCTTACGAAGGCGGCACCTCCTTACCTCAATCAAGTTTGCGTTCGTCTCTATCCTTACATAGCATTAGATTTTCTCAAGATTGTTATACTTAGTGAGAAAAAATATTTTTTGGGGTATTATCGAACAGTCACGAGTTTCTCATATTATAATTAAACTTTACTACCAGAGACCGATGGAAGTCTGAAGTTAAACATGTGGATATTATTTTTATCTTGACTTTTGTTTCTTTGCCACAGTAAAAACCCAACAAAAAGAGACACTAATAAAATATTCGAGAGACATCTCTAATTCTGACACTCTAGCTAGTCACCATTTTTTTGAAGTTGTTATTTAAGACTGTGATTGTTCCTAATACCAAATCCAAATGATTATTCCTAAACCAATAATCATCTAGGCGAGACCAGGTAGTGAGTAATTTTCATGTTTCTAAGTTTAGTAATATTGTATAGTACATTTAAATCGGCTAGTCACGTTCAGCGAATGCCCGATTCGGAGCCACCTAAACAAATTATGATGGCCAAACTGGAAGGATGCCAAAGAGCTGAACGCCTGAAACTAGGCTGGACCGTCGGAGTGGATAGGGAAAGTGAGCATCATCGGCATCCCAAACTAAAAGACCATCTCTGCTGAGAGGAACAGATGAAGGGCTCTGCTTGAGTATGCCAAGGCCTGCCTGCTCTAGGCTGTATGAGCCCTGGTAATGATAATTCCAGCATGGATAATGATATATCCAAAAGCATTGTACGTACATTGAATCACTGGTGACCATTGATTGGTATTGCTATTGGTGTGGTGTGATGGTAGAAAGTAATTGAGAGAAGGATGTGTAATTTCAGTGCCGGGATAATAGTTACTAAAGATACTATAGGTGCTTCTTGAGGTTGAGGTTGATGTCTACAGTAATCTATAAAACTATTTCATTGATAAACTGATTCTTTTCATTTTAAAACTGTTCCCTGTGTTTTTAGAATGTGGGAATGCAGTCAGCAATGGACCTGTGATCGTTGGTGCTCTCGTGAGGGCCGTGTGAAGGCAGCCTGCTGGGTGGGCTGTTCGCCCACTGGCCGACCTGGTGGTCAGGCGCTGGTGTTTGCTGCCGATGGTGAAGCAGTGCTATATGCGCTGAGGTTTTCACAGACCAATCTCTTTGCAGGTTGTCTTTTTTCCAGTACCGTTAACACATTCTGCTCCGAACGTAAAACGCTTGAAACACACGATGCCGCTTTTCGGCGAAGGTCATTCGTTAAAGGAAATATCGCACGCAGAGCCGCTACCCATTTTTTAGTTTCAAAGTAATCATTTCCTATTATTGGCAACTAATAAATATAAAACTATGAATTTTTATGTTTAATATTATATTGACATACCTTTTGTAAATAAAACTCAAATTATTTACTGCCAAATCCATCAAAAACACTTTCATTTTATATTGTATTCCTTATTTACTTGAGCATTTGCAAGATATTTGCATGTATTAACACTTGTTGATTTTAGTCATAACATGTGGCACCGACTATCTGGATTGTGGGAAAGAATACATTGTTCGGGCAATCACCTGATAGTTACTGCTCGTTCACAGCCTCGCCCCATTTATAAGCGATGGTTTAAATAGCTGATGACAAGATTTTTTACTTGTTTTTTTTTTAGATTTCCTTTAGAAGTTCAAAATTATAATAACCCCTACTAAATTGCCGTGCAATTTGTCACCATTAATGTTATATTAGTTTTGTTTTATGTGTGTGTGGATGTGTGACTAATGAAAGTTTTGCAACCAAATTTTACTCCATACGCAGATTTTACAATATCTGAAAAAAAAACTGAAGTTTAAGACAGAAACCTTTCCACAATCCTTGAACTTACCATTACATCTTCTTTTTTTGTACTTAATTCCAGCATCCAAAGAAAGTCTTTTCAAATGTTTAGATTTTTAGTGTTGAATTTTCAATATTATACTCATTAAAAACGCTACCTTTAATTATTAAATAAATGTTACATTTTGCAATTTTACTCATTATTTTGAGGGCAAGAATTTTCGTATGAGTAACATAGTGTGTTTCGTCACCACAATCTTCAACAAGAAGTAAAGATGTTTCAACATATCAAAGACCCAAGATTGGATCTTTGTAACCCGAGTAAGGCACAAACCAATGAGACAATTCGCAGTACAGCTAGGCTAGAATAGAAGAGTGACACCCTTTATCCCTAAAAATACTGTCTCAACTAATTTAAAGCAAATATTTTAGTGTACTGGGATTGCTAACAAGCAACTGACATCTCAACAGACCAGACATTCAAGGACAAGATGTGATGAGGTAAGAGACATGCAATGCTGCACCTAGCTTTGGCCAAAATATCTGCAATACATCCTGTAACTTGTTTCAGAAATTAAATACTTGCTTGAACACCCTTGGTAATGAAATATCTTACCTAAAATTATAAACAGCTATCTTGCCTTCGCCATCTGAACCAACATAATTATCAATACATATACAAAGAGTGATCAGGATTGAACCAAAAGGTGAACATAATGTCATAAGTGCTGATAATCTTTCATTGCTGTAGTACTGAAAGAATAGTGTCTCTTTTCTTTGCATCATAACACTAGGTGAAATCATTTTTATCAAATTTACAACTTAGATAACGATGTTAACATTGGACTCTATTTTATTTGTCTCATGCATGACATGATACAGACAAAATAAACACCCTTTGTTTTTAGTCTATTTATAAGACGCAATCTGTACTATAATTATGCAAAAAGCTTCATGGCTTTAATAATTGCAGGTGAAGAAGACATTCCCAATAAAGCGCAAGTCGTGATGGACCTCAGCGCATTGGACGATGTCGATGGAATTGGCGGCCCGGTCTTAGATCTTCAATCCGACTCGACTGGAAGACATCTCGCCATTCTGTTTGACCATATGCCGTCAGTAGCCCTCTTCACCGTAAACCTCGGAATCAAACTGCAGATTACACCTTTGTAAGTTTCTCCCCATTTGTAGTTGTAAAAATGTATTTTGTTTTTAACTTTCGTTTATTAAGTATTAAAGCTATAATTCATGAAACCATGTTGGCATTTATGCATCTGTATTGCCTGTAATTAAAAAAAAATCAAAATGAAGCTTAAACTAATTCTATCATAAACGCTCCCCCTTAGTCCTCCATGGGCCTGCAATGGGTCAATTTATAGTGACTGATTAATAAATAGAATTTGCTCTAGTATAGCGGAAACCAGAAAAAAACTTTTGAAAAATCAATGTATTTATCATTTGCATAAGTTAATTATTTATTAATTATCATTTTAATGTAATATATTTAAAATCGTATTTTCATCCTCTCCACAATGAAGACTATCCGAATACTTAAAACATAATTTTAAACCGTTAATAAAACCCAAATGCTGGAAGGTATCTAGAGAAGACCCTAAATACAAAGGACTTAGATGAACCATTACATTCTAGATGATTCCAAAAGATTTAGAGGAACCGATCTCACAAAACTTTTTTGTTCAAGTATATAAAATAGGCAAATAATGCATACCCATCATGAAATTACGTTTGAGTAACTTCAACCAATAAAAACACAAAACTCATTGTTTTTTGATTAATGAGTATTTAATACTTAGTTCTCAGTACTGAAGTTCTAACCCAACACTAGAGCCACTCTCCTAGATGAGTTGAAACGCTTCATTGCATGTAGTCCTAATTTTTTACCTCTTTCGGTATTGACTTTCTTGATACTCTAAAATGTTAAACAGGCATCTAAATAGCTATTCAGATGCAAACTGACATTTTTTAAGAATATTCATACCATTACAAGTAAATGTTTTTTAAGTTTTAATATTAAAATGTATATATTTAATTTCAGTTATTCAATTGTGGGCGAAGACGAAGAGGTTGCCAATGCAATAAACTTCAACAACAACTTCTCGCTCGGTCCCTGTCTCACAATTGCTTGGAGCAGCGGTCGCATACAACATTTCCCGATCATAGCCATTTGATAATAATAATTTATGGTGTGGAAATTCATGCGACTATTGACATTTTGACGTATTTGGCATCCATAATGCATTAATTAAAGTGGGATGTTGATTGTAAGCTATCCGAATTGTAATATAATAATAAATGGCTTATCAAAATATGATTAAATGTACTGTCATAAAAGCAAATGAGACTAGAATTTTAATTAACTAATTTTATTTAACTCCGGTCATATTCGAGTCTGCTCTAAAATAGACGAATACCTCAATACAATGTTTAAACCTGTAAACCTGTAATGTTTCGAGCTGTAAATAGTTTGTAATGATGATTCTGTAGGTACCTAACCCCGTTCACTTCTGGTTCACAGCAAGTTCTGTTTGTTTCCTCAAAAAACTCCAGTTATTTTATATTGGTACAAAGGTGTAAATGAATATTTACCAGCCTGAAGAATATTATTTTTAAAATGAAGGTATTTTAACCTCCAATTCATTTAATATTACCATGATCCATTCCCAATTTATTTCAACAGTTTCTCTATTTTTGGTGCTAGATCTCTCTCAAAAAGTGCTAATTCTCTAAAAAGATCTACTTTCAAAATGTAAAAATTTAATTAAAAATATACTTTCGTGTAGAAAAATGTTTTATTTACAAGTTGCACTTACATAAATATTTCGGGTAAATTTTACAGTTCTTTGGCACAAATATTAACAAGTATAATATTTTATTTGGCATCTAGCATATTTATAATTATTTACAATAAAATTATCAAAACCATCTGTGACTAGTTAAATGACAAGTACAATTTAAGTATTAAAATTAGTTAACAAGTAAAAGGTGAAACTTAACATCGTAGATATTTCAATAAAATTATTGATTAATGGAAAAAGTTACTATGATGTGACAAAAACTATGTTTCAAAACAGTGTTTCTTTTTTTTAAATTTGGCTGCCCAATCACTATACAATTTCTACGACTCTAGTCGGCTAGTCGTCTAGTAGTCTAGTCTAGTTTAATCATTTAAATTGTGGTTTTGAGTTTTTAGCTCATCCAAAGACTGAAGAAGGTCCTCCATTGATATCGGCCTCAAGTCGCCGTGGGAGGAACGCTGTAAGGAAATTAAATTTAAATTAGATCAAGCCGTGGCAAAACAATTAATTATTCCTTTCAGTTTATTTTAAATGGGTTTAGTAATTTTTAACGGTACCTAGGTTCAACCTACTGATCAGTCCACCTTTTTTTCATATCTAGATGTGGACTAATGCTGTGGTCTTGAATATGTTACAAGTAAAGGTAGCGTTTTTAATGAGTATAGTATTGAAATTTCAACACTAAAAATCTAAACATTTGAAAAGACTTTCTTTGGATGCTGGAATTAAGTACAAAAAAGAAGATGTAATGGTAAGTTCAAGGATTGTGGAAAGGTTTCTGTCTTAAACTTCAGTTTTTTTTTCAGATATTGTAAAATTTGGTTGCAAAACTTTCATTAGTCACACATCCACACACACATAAAACAAAACTAATATAACATTAATGGTGACAAATTGCACAGCAATTTAGTAGGGGTTATTATAATTTTGAACTTCTAAAGGAAATCTCAACAAGTAAAAAATCTTGTCATCAGCTATTTAAACCATCGCTTATAAATGGGGCGAGGCTGTGAACGAGCAGTAACTATCAGGTGATTGCCCGAACAATGTATTCTTTCCCACAATCCAGATAGTCAGTGCCACATGTTATGACTAAAATCAACAAGTGTTAATACATGCAAATATCTTGCAAATGCTGAAGTAAATGAGGAATACAATATAAAATGAAAGTGTTTTTGATGGATTTGGCATTAAATAATTCGAGTTTTATATACAAAAGGTATGTCAATATAATATTAAACATAAAAATTCATAGTTTTATATTTATTAGTTGCCAATAATAGGAAATGATTACTTTGAAACTAAAAAATGGGTAGCGGCTTTGCGTGCGATATTTCCTTTAACGAATGACCTTCGCCAAAAGGTGGCATCGTGTGTTTCAAGCGTTTTATGTTCGGAGCAGAATGTGTTAACGGTACTGGAAAAAAGAGAACCTGCAAAGAGATTGGTCTGTGAAAACCTCAGCGCATATAGCACTGCTTCACCATCGGCAGCAAACACCAGCGCCTGACCACCAGGTTGGCCAGTGGGCGAACAGCCCACCCAGCAGGCTGCCTTCACACGGCCCTCACGAGAGCACCAACGATCACAGGTCCATTGCTGACTGCATTCCCACATTCTAAAAACACAAGGAACAGTTTTATTCTGAAAAGAATCAGTTTATCAATGAAATAGTTTTATAGATTACTGTAGAACTCCCAACATCAACCTCAAGAAGCACCTATAGTATCTTTAGTAACTATTATCCCGGCACTGAAATTACACATCCTTCTCTCAATTACTTTCTACCATCACACCACACCAATAGCAATACCAATCAATGGTCACCAGTGATTCAATGTACGTACAATGCTTTTGGATATATCATTATCCATGCTGGAATTATCATTACCAGGGCTCATACAGCCTAGAGCAGGCAGGCCTTGGCATACTCAAGCAGAGCCCTTCATCTGTTCCTCTCAGCAGAGATGGTCTTTTAGTTTGGGATGCCGATGATGCTCACTTTCCCTATCCACTCCGACGGTCCAGCCTAGTTTCAGGCGTTCAAAAAGTAAAAAGTCTAAGAAGAACCTTCCACAGATAAGTATTAATTGTTATTAAATAAGCTTCTCTCAAACTATAAACAATATAGGATATTAAAATTAATAAATTTAAGGATTTTATTAGTATACTTTATATAAATTCTTACACAGTTAAGAAACTTGTTTTTAATTAAAGCTTTTAGTAAATATTAGGTTCTTACATTTCTGAGTGGCTATGCATTTATGAAGACACCACTGTTAAACTACACATTTAGAAAAGTGAAGACACTTTTAAATTTAGTTCAAACATCTATACGAGCAGTTGTTGTTGAAGTTTATTGCATTTGCAACCTCTTCGTCTTCGCCCACAATTGAATAACTGAAATTAAATATATACATTTCAATATTAAAACTTAAAAAAGTTTGCATCTGAATAGCTATTTAGATGCCTGTTTAACATTTTAGAGTATCAAGAAAGTCAATACCGAAAGAGGTAAAAAATTAGGACTACATGCAATGAAGCTTTTAAACTCATCTAGGAGAGTGGCTCTAGTGTTGGGTTAGAACTTCAGTACTGAGAACTAAGTATTAAATACTCATTAATCAAAAAACAATGAGTTTTGTGTTTTTATTGGTTGAAGTTACTCAAACGTAATTTCATGATGGGTATGCATTATTTGCCTATTTTATATACTTGAACAAAAAAGTTTTGTGAGATCGGTTCCTCTAAATCTTTTGGAATCATCTAGAATGTAATGGTTCATCTAAGTCCTTTGTATTTAGGGTCTTCTCTAGATACCTTCCAGCATTTGGGTTTTATTAACGGTTTAAAATTATGTTTTAAGTATTCGGATAGTCTTCATTGTGGAGAGGATGAAAATACGATTTTAAATATATTACATTAAAATGATAATTAATAAATAATTAACTTATGCAAATGATAAATACATTGATTTTTCAAAAGTTTTTTTCTGGTTTCCGCTATACTAGAGCAAATTCTATTTATTAATCAGTCACTATAAATTGACCCATTGCAGGCCCATGGAGGACTAAGGGGGAGCGTTTATGATAGAATTAGTTTAAGCTTCATTTTGATTTTTTTTTTAATTACAGGCAATACAGATGCATAAATGCCAACATGGTTTCATGAATTATAGCTATAATACATTAAGTGTTTTATAAACGAAAGTTAAAAACAAAATACATTTTTACAACTACAAATTATTATTAACGGGGAGAAACTTACAAAGGTGTAATCTGCAATTTGATTCCGAGGTTTACGGTAAAAAGGGCTACTGACGGCATATGGTCAAACAGGATGGCGAGATGTCTTCCAGTTGAGTCGGATTGAAGATCTAAGACCGGGCCGCCAATTCCATCGACATCGTCCAATGCGCTGAGGTCCATCACGACTTGCGCTTTATTGGGAATGTCTTCTTCACCTGCAATTATTAAAGCCATGAAGCTTTTTGCATAATTATAGTACAGATTGCGTCTTATAAATAGACTAAAAACAAAGGTGTTTATTTTGTCTGTATCATGTCATGCATGAGACAAATAAAATAGAGTCCAATGTTAACATCGTTATCTAAGTTGTAAATTTGATAAAAATGATTTCACCTAGTGTTATGATGCAAAGAAAAGAGACACTATTCTTTCAGTACTACAGCAATGAAAGATTATCAGCACTTATGACATTATGTTCACCTTTTGGTTCAATCCTGATCACTCTTTGTATTTGTATATAATTATGTTGGTTCAGATGGCGAAGGCAAGATAGCTGTTTATAATTTTAGGTAAGATATTTCATTACCAAGGGTGTTCAAGCAAGTATTTAATTTCTGAAACAAGTTACAGGATGTATTGCAGATATTTTGGCCAAAGCTAGGTGCAGCATTGCATGTCTCTTACCTCATCACATCTTGTCCTTGAATGTCTGGTCTGTTGAGATGTCAGTTGCTTGTTAGCAATCCCAGTACACTAAAATATTTGCTTTAAATTAGTTGAGACAGTATTTTTAGGGATAAAGGGTGTCACTCTTCTATTCTAGCCTAGCTGTACTGCGAATTGTCTCATTGGTTTGTGCCTTACTCGGGTTACAAAGATCCAATCTTGGGTCTTTGATATGTTGAAACATCTTTACTTCTTGTTGAAGATTGTGGTGACGAAACACACTATGTTACTCATACGAAAATTCTTGCCCTCAAAATAATGAGTAAAATTGCAAAACGTAACATTTATTTAATAATTAAAGGTAGCGTTTTTAATGAGTATAATATTGAAAATTCAACACTAAAAATCTAAACATTTGAAAAGACTTTCTTTGGATGCTGGAATTAAGTACAAAAAAAGAAGATGTAATGGTAAGTTCAAGGATTGTGGAAAGGTTTCTGTCTTAAACTTCAGTTTTTTTTTCAGATATTGTAAAATCTGCGTATGGAGTAAAATTTGGTTGCAAAACTTTCATTAGTCACACATCCACACACACATAAAACAAAACTAATATAACATTAATGGTGACAAATTGCACGGCAATTTAGTAGGGGTTATTATAATTTTGAACTTCTAAAGGAAATCTCAAAAAAAAACAAGTAAAAAATCTTGTCATCAGCTATTTAAACCATCGCTTATAAATGGGGCGAGGCTGTGAACGAGCAGTAACTATCAGGTGATTGCCCGAACAATGTATTCTTTCCCACAATCCAGATAGTCGGTGCCACATGTTATGACTAAAATCAACAAGTGTTAATACATGCAAATATCTTGCAAATGCTGAAGTAAATAAGGAATACAATATAAAACGAAAGTGTTTTTGATGGATTTGGCATTAAATAATTCGAGTTTTATATACAAAAGGTATGTCAATATAATATTAAACATAAAAATTCATAGTTTTATATTTATTAGTTGCCAATAATAGGAAATGATTACTTTGAAACTAAAAAATGGGTAGCGGCTCTGCGTGCGATATTTCCTTTAACGAATGACCTTCGCCGAAAAGCGGCATCGTGTGTTTCAAGCGTTTTACGTTCGGAGCAGAATGTGTATTGCAAGGCATCATATTATTTTTTTTAAAACTAAACGGAGTCTTAATGACAGTCATTCTTATAGTATATTGTATATAGGCGATGGAATATTTTAATGTTACACTTTTGTTATTGTTTAATAAGTATTTGTTATTTTGAAATTATTTTGATAATTAGGTACCTAATAGTTTTTATTTTTGAAATTAGTTAAGGTATTTTAGATAAAACATATAATCGATCAACTTTTCATACCAAAAGACGCATTAAAATATATGCAATACTGCCAGCAATAAATTAATAATGATAAATTATAATTTTTATTTACCTATACCTACTATTTAATGATTAGTACCTAGAATTATAAAAATGGTTGTAATTTTGGACACGTTTCTGTAGCGATGTTTTAGTGTACCAATGACCAACGCGAGAAGCCATGCCTCGAGGTTATCTTAGTGATATGCAGGTCACAAAACCCACTAACTAGTAGTGTTTCCATAAGTTTTAAGATATCATCATAAATCAAACAAAAAAAAAAATAATAATAAATACATCACTGAAACGTTTCATTTCAAAGCCAAATCAAGTTGGCAGTTCGAATGCCATTTTGGTTGTTAGCCCTACAGACTTATTTCCTTACAAATTTATTTAAGGCAATTTATTTTATTCAATATCTTAAACAAATGTTACTGTGGGTCATTCTTATAAGGTAAACATATGTTGTTGAAGACCTTTTCGAAAAATACAATTCTGTGGTACATTCATTTATAACAAAAATCAACCTACGATACACGGAGTGCATCAAACCGAACTCAACCAAAGATAAATCTTCCAAAAGTCTAGTGTTTTCAATTCTGCTCCTGGATTTCTGAAAGCAGAATGACGTGCAAAAGCTACTTTTAGATATTAAAAGCTACTTGTGTGTTCACCCGGGGTGCAAACATTGCAACAAATTCGTAAAAAAATGAAAAAAAAAAACAACCAGAGGGCGTGGCAATGTTGCCACCTTAGAATGCATTACCTTAATTATATAAATACTTTAACCTTAAAGGAGTGGGCAAACTAAATAAAATCTTAGCGACTGAAACGTCCATCCATCCTCCATTTGTGGTCAAAAGGACCAATCAGAATGAGTCCTCCCTGGGTTAAGATGTCGGGAGGTAACTGGCATTTTACTTTCAAAATATAATACGTGTAATGCCAAAAAAACTGTAAGAAAGAACTGCTCTGCGGGTGGAGCGGTCTATTTTGATCGACGACCAAAAAATAAACTCAAACTGAAAGGTCTAGTAGTGAAGATCTTATCCTTAGAGTAATAATACAGGTATAGAGCGCGCATAAGGCTAGTTAGTCGTGTTTTAAGATAAGGATAGCAATATATCGAGAGAATGACGAGAAAACATTATCGTCGAGCAGCACGCGATGACGCACTCTCGCTTAGCGGAGCATCCACATATGTGCTCACGGTTTATATATACTTTTATGTGCGCGCTCTATACCCTATTAACCCTTATAGTACTTCAAAGATTGTATCTAAATCGATCTAGTGTTTCTTGAGTATATTAATGTCTATAAACCAATTTTCCGAATCTTACCACATGGAATTAATTCATAACGTGCGCTTTGTCCATGCCAAAACTGTATTGCGTTTCGTATAAAGAAATTAAAAAAACAATGGTTTATAGTTAATAAAAATAACATTTAAAAATATCAGTGTTTAAAGTTTATAGCCGAAGAAAATTGTCATAATGAACTGCAAAGATTATTGAAATAATCACGCAGATATGAAACTTCCAAGGTAGGTCCGATGCTCTCCCTTTCTCATCATGACTTATCTATGCATCTGTATTCCAACATTTCCAGAATCGATTTTTTTATTTTAATAATAGCTAGCTAGACACATACAACAAAATAATAAAAAGATATTTAATTACGTACGTATATATACCCGCATGTCACACAATTAATCTAATTAGGCACTTGTATGTCGAACTGCTGTAGTTCGCTGCTAAAGTGATAGCCCATGCATTTTCCTATGGTTGAAGGTCACCTTTATGCTTTGCAGCGAATTGACGAAATATTCATATAACAGTAAATATACAATTTTAGTTTTAATTTGTTGTTTTTATGATTTTATTCTAGATAGATCATAAGGGCGAGATAAACTAATTCGAAAATCCTCGAATGGGAAATAAGGTGGTCCCGCGATGGTCACATTTTGACAGTAGATTTTTGAAAATTCGACGACATCAGTGTACACGCCAGAAAGCGCGTCATTATCGAAACGAATTATTGACATTTAATCATTGGCTGTCATAGTTGATCTGTCTAAATTCTTGTGTTTAAATTTATCATTTGTAAAAATCATACGAAAGAATGTTGAAACGCATTTATCAGGTATTTATATTGTTAACACATCCTGTGAAAAGTTTACCACTTATTTATTTAGATTCATTTAAAAACTACTAATTTTTTTTTAGGATCTGGCTTTAACAATATTACGACGCCGCTTGCGGACGTCGAGCGCTGCCGGAAAAGAAAATTTACTTTGGAGATTCAAGATCAAACTAGGTAGGTACCTATAAAAAATTGAAAAGTCGATCGCATGTTGAATTACAATAATGATAAACTATGTAGAATTTTTACGTTTCGAGCGAATCGACCAACTTAATATACCGTAGACGCGTCGAGTTTATTCCGAGCTAATACTAATATTAGCCCGAATTTTCGAGCGTCGAAGCCGCCTGCGAACAGCTATTTATTTAATAAAATGTTTAAAGGACCTACCAATAAAAATATTATGTTTCAAAAATAGAAATCAGTGAATGATACAGTTTGTTTTTAAGTCATCGATACCTTCAAACATATTGAAGTCAAACGTTTTATCGGAGTTAGTAAATGGTTTTGCATCGCCCAGCAAAGTGTTACCGAACATAGAAGGAAAACTTGTGAGGAAAAGTGAAGAGAAGCCGCCAAATACTGACGCCCAGCGCCCCGTTGAAGTAAGTATTGACAATTATATTTAGCACGAGATGACTAACTATGTATTACAACGATTTTGTACTGGCATGGCCACACAATGGTCACATTTAGCACAGTAGAATTTTGAAAATTCGACGACATCAGTGTACACTCCAAAAAGCGCGCCATTTTTGAAGCGAAATTTGACACCCGGTGTGTCACCAAATTTTTCTAGTTATTTTTTAAAAATGTTTAGAAAAATATTTCAGGTATCCACACACATCCTGTGAAAATTTTACCACTTATTTATTTGAATTCATTTAAAAACTAGTATTTTTTTTGTTTTAGGATATGGCTTTGTCCATAATGAAACGACGGATGGCCACTTCGGGCCCCGCAGGCGGCGGCGGGGGAAAAGAGGAATTGATATGGAGATTCAGGATCAAGTTAGGTAGGTACCTATAAAAATTTGAAAAGTCGATCGCACATTGTTTTACAATAATGATAAACTATGTAGAATTTTTACGTTTCGAGCGAATCGACCAACTTAATATACAGTAGACGCGTCGAGTTTATTCCGAGCTAATACTAATATTAGCCCGAATTTTCGAGCGTCGAAGCCGCCTGCGAACAGCTACTTATTTAATAAAATGTTTAAAGGACCTACCAATAAAAATATTATGTTTCAAAAATAGAAATCAGTGAATGATACAGTTTGTATTTAAGTCATCGATACCTTCAAACATATTGAAGTCAAACGTTTTATCGGAGTTAGTTAATGGTTTTGCATCGCCCAGCAAAGTGTTACCGAACATAAATAATCGAAATGTCTATAAAGTCAATTTGGGGAGGAAATTAATTAGTAAACATATTTTCACAATCTATTTAGTTTATTTAAGCAAGATGCGCGCGGTGCGGCTTTTGAGCTGAAAGTAGTCTGCGGGCCTATGATATGTCTTCCATTTTCAGTGCAATTTGTTTTTTTTCCTTAAGTATTTTAATTAGATCTTTTGTATACCAGGTCGGGTACTTATGTGAGGAAAAGTGAAGAGAAGCCGCCAAATACTGACGCCCAGCGCCCCGTTGAAGTAAGTATTGACAATTATATTTAGCACGAGATGACTAACTATGTATTACAACGATTTTGTACTGGCATGGCCACACAATGGTCACATTTAGCACAGTAGAATTTTGAAAATTCGACATTAGCGTATACGCCAAAAAGCGCGTCATTTTTGAAGCGAAATTTGACACCCGGTGTGTCACCAAATTTTTGTAGTTATTTTTTAAAAATGTTTAGAAAAATATTTCAGGTATCCACACACATCCTGTGAAAATTTTACCACTTATTTATTTGAATTCATTTAAAAACTACTATTTTTTTGTTTTAGGATCTGGCAGTAAATCTAATAAAAAGGCGCTTGGCGAATTCGGGTTCGGCAGGCAGCGCCGGCGGGGGTGAAAAGCTGGTTTGGCGCTTTAAAATGAAATTAGGTAGGTTCCTATAAAAATTTGAAAAGTCGATCGCATGTTGTATTACAATAATGATAAACTATGTAGAATTTTTACGTTTCGAGCGAATCAACCAACTTAATATACCGTAGACGCGTCGAGTTTATTCCGAGCTAATACTAATATTAGCCCGAATTTTCGAGCGTCGAAGCCGCCTGCGAACAGCTATTTATTTAATAAAATGTTTAAAGGACCTACCAATAAAAATATTATGTTTCAAAAATAGAAATCAGTGAATGATACAGTTTGTATTTAAGTCATCGATACCTTCAAACATATTGAAGTCAAACGTTTTATCGGAGTTAGTTAATGGTTTTGCATCGCCCAGCAAAGTGTTACCGAACATAAATAATCGAAATGTCTATAAAGTCAATTTGGGGAGGAAATTAATTAGTAAACATATTTTCACAATCTATTTAGTTTATTTAAGCAAGATGCGCGCGGTGCTGCTTTTGAGCTGAACGTAGTCTGCGGGCCTATGATATGTCTTCCATTTTCGGTGCAATTTGTTTTTTTTCCTTAAGTATTTTAATTAGATCTTTTGTATACCAGGTCGGGTACTTATGTGAGGAAAAGTGAAGAGAAGCCGCCAAATACTGACGCCCAGCGCCCCGTTGAAGTAAGTATTGACAATTATATTTAGCACGAGATGACTATGTATTACAACGATTTTGTACTGGCATGGCCACACAAATTTTAAAGCCTTCTAAAATTAGAAGAAAAAACATTCTGTCTATTGGCAACCCTGTCACTACGTGCCAATATTTTATCAATCATTCGACTTTTTTGTGTGGCATGGTCGAACACGTTCGCGGACATTGACAGTTAGTTTCAGTATTGTTAGCGATTTCAAAATACGAAATTGAACCCAGAGGTAAAGGCTGCAATCTCTGAGCCAATTTTAAGAGGGACTGTCGCCTGGTCGACAAACAAAATCAATTAGGTGCAGCTATAACAAGCACAAGCCACTTCACGATTACTAGGTTTATTATTACTAGATTTTAAAATATTGTGGAAAATAAATAACTTGAACCTGAACTTGGTAAGCAAGCAGACAACATACATTTGATTCAGCATTTAAGTGACGCTGGCCGAATTCTATGTGATCTGCACTATCATGATTCTGAGACCAGGCGTACATTGATAATGACAACACTGAACAAGGATGTGAAGGAATCTGTCACGGGCGTTCCGGTAGATGGATGGTTATTCGGAGAAAACTTGGGAGACAGGGTAAAAGCAACGAAAGCCATAAGCAAGTCCGGCGTTGAACTCGAGAGTGTTTTACCTTGGTAGGTAAATTCAGCAAAGCTCCTCACATTCCGAAAGTAACTGCATCAAGAAAGACTTTAAACCCGAAAGGCCCGCTCCGGAAGTACCAGAGTTCTCATCGCCAGGGAGGTGGCCGTCGTTATCCTTCGGAATCGAACAAGAGGACGAATCAAAAGCATCCTACAGCAGGACGTTCGAGGCGACAATTACTCCAGAGGTAACATCTCATGCGGGCAGACTTCTTTACTTTATAGACCACTGGCAGTTAATCACTAATGATCCAGTCATTTTATCGTGGTTATAGGGGTATAAAATTCCATTTATTCAGCAGGTTTATCAGGACTCAGCTCCAGATAACGTACCTAGCACATACTCTGAGAAAAGTAACTTTATAAAATCTATAAATGAATTGCTAGCATTAGGTGCTATCTCACAGTGTGCCCTCTGTGCAATACTTGTCAAAAGTGTTTTTAGTTTCAAAATCCAATGGAACTAATAGATTTATCCTTAACTTAAGAAATCTGAATAGGTTCTTCGATACAGACCATTTTAAGATCGAAGATATGAGAACTGCTATGAAATTGACGACACCAGGTTGTTACATGGCCTCTATAGATGTAAAGGATACCTACTTTTTACTTCCTATCCATACATCGCATAGAAAGTATCTTAGATTTAAGTTAGATTCAAGATTGTATGAATTCAACGCAGTTCCATTTGGTCTCAGCACAGCTCCTTATCTCTTTACTAAGATAATGAAACCGGTGGTTCATTTTTTACGTGCTCAAGGTTGGCTGTCAGTTATTTACCTTGACTTTTTATGCATTGGCAGGACATTCAATGAATGTTTAGAAAATGTTACATAACATGTAAATTATTAAATTTTTTAGGATTTTTCATTAATAAGGAAAAAAGTTGCTTGAAACCTAGGAAAAGATGTACATTTTTAGGATTTATTCCAACAATTCTGACAATTTTACAATAAGTCTTACAGACAAGAAACCTGTGTCAATATCAGAAACTTTGCAAAAATCTGTGACAAGAAAGAATGTACTATAAGACAATTTGCACACTTGATTGGGTTGCTAACATCTGCGTGTGCAACTATACAATATGGATGGGTTTACACCAAGCTTTTAGAAAGACATGTTTTTATCATTACAGAAGCATCGCGGTATTTATGATATGCCAATACAGTTAGGTAAAGACTTAGATAATGATTTTAGATGGTGGAATCGAAATATCCTTTACTTAATTATATATCTTAAACATTTTTTTTTCAGATCAAAACATTTTTTCTTGGCGCAGTTGTGACGGGCGTTTACACTTTACTCGTAGGATTACCCCACCCTTAACAGACCACGGGAATCTATAAAAGGTGCAAGTTTCCTTAGCGCTTGTGACGGTGAAAGACCTTTAGAAATTGATTTCAATTCAGCAGAGAACTGAATACCTTGTACATGTAACAAAATAACGTCCATTGCAGATTCCAATTGTATTCCATTGTATTTAAGGAACCATACTTTCGTTCAGAAGATGAACTTTGAGAATTATAGATGAAACGATACATCCAAGCGACAACTCGCTGCAGCTTTACAAGGGAAGAATATTTTAGAATGATCTCCTCGACGTAGCTAGATATTTCTGCAATATTTCCCAATCCTTTTGGTTTGGACTGAATTACCAGGTTTGATATGTGTGTAGCTTTTATATCAGGTAATTCACACGGCTGTAGAGATGACACAGCATTAATTGGCCATTCTGGCACGGCAGAGTATAACCAATCAGGTCCTGAAAACCATGTAGTAAGTTCCAATAGTTCTGATGGATACGCACTACGGGAGCAGATGTCCACGGGATTATCTGAACTCACCACGTGTGCCCACGTGGATGGCGGTAGTGCTTCCAGTAGCTTAGTAACACGGTTGGCCACAAATGTCTTGAGCATATATGGAGGTGTTTTAAGCCAGGAGAGAACTACAGTAGAGTCTGTGAATGTAAAGATTTCATGAATCTCCACAGATGTTTCTAACTTAGTTTTTAGATATTTCAAAAGTTTTGACAGTAGTTCAGCGCCCATTAGCTCCAAACGCGGCACCTAGATTGTTTTAATTGGACCCATTAATTATTAAATAAATGTTACATTTTGCAATTTTACTCATTATTTTGAGGGCAAGAATTTTCGTATGAGTAACATAGTGTGTTTCGTCACCACAATCTTCAACAAGAAGTAAAGATGTTTCAACATATCAAAGACCCAAGAATGGATCTTTGTAACCCGAGTAAGGCACAAACCAATGAGACAATTCGCAGTACAGCTAGGCTAGAATAGAAGAGTGACACCCTTTATCCCTAAAAATACTGTCTCAACTAATTTAAAGCAAATATTTTAGTGTACTGGGATTGCTAACAAGCAACTGACATCTCAACAGACCAGACATTCAAGGACAAGATGTGATGAGGTAAGAGACATGCAATGCTGCACCTAGCTTTGGCCAAAATATCTGCAATACATCCTGTAACTTGTTTCAGAAATTAAATACTTGCTTGAACACCCTTGGTAATGAAATATCTTACCTAAAATTATAAACAGCTATCTTGCCTTCGCCATCTGAACCAACATAATTATCAATACATATACAAAGAGTGATCAGGATTGAACCAAAAGGTGAACATAATGTCATAAGTGCGGATAATCTTTCATTGCTGTAGTACTGAAAGAATAGTGTCTCTTTTCTTTGCATCATAACACTAGGTGAAATCATTTTTATCAAATTTACAACTTAGATAACGATGTTAACATTGGACTCTATTTTATTTGTCTCATGCATGACATGATACAGACAAAATAAACACCCTTTGTTTTTAGTCTATTTATAAGACACAATCTGTACTATAATTATGCAAAAAGCTTCATGGCTTTAATAATTGCAGGTGAAGAAGACATTCCCAATAAAGCGCAAGTCGTGATGGACCTCAGCGCATTGGACGATGTCGATGGAATTGGCTTCCCGGTCTTAGATCTTCAATCCGACTCGACTGGAAGACATCTCGCCATCCTGTTTGACCATATGCCGTCAGTAGCCCTCTTCACCGTAAACCTCGGAATCAAACTGCAGATTACACCTTTGTAAGTTTCTCCCCATTTGTAGTTGTAAAAATGTATTTTGTTTTTAACTTTCGTTTATTAAGTATTAAAGCTATAATTCATGAAACCATGTTGGCATTTATGCATCTGTATTGCCTGTAATTAAAAAAAAAATCAAAATGAAGCTTAAACTAATTCTATCATAAACGCTCCCCCTTAGTCCTCCATGGGCCTGCAATGGGTCAATTTATAGTGACTGATTAATAAATAGAATTTGCTCTAGTATAGCGGAAAACAGAAAAAAACTTTTGAAAAATCAATGTATTTATCATTTGCATAAGTTAATTATTTATTATCATTTTAATGTAATATATTTAAAATCGTATTTTCATCCTCTCCACAATGAAGACTATCCGAATACTTAAAACATAATTTTAAACCGTTAATAAAACCCAAATGCTGGAAGGTATCTAGAGAAGACCCTAAATACAAAGGACTTAGATGAACCATTACATTCTAGATGATTCCAAAAGATTTAGAGGAACCGATCTCACAAAACTTTTTTGTTCAAGTATATAAAATAGGCAAATAATGCATACCCATCATGAAATTACGTTTGAGTAACTTCAACCAATAAAAACACAAAACTCATTGTTTTTTGATTAATGAGTATTTAATACTTAGTTCTCAGTACTGAAGTTCTAACCCAACACTAGAGCCACTCTCCTAGATGAGTTGAAACGCTTCATTGCATGTAGTCCTAATTTTTTACCTCTTTCGGTATTGACTTTCTTGATACTCTAAAATGTTAAACAGGCATCTAAATAGCTATTCAGATGCAAACTGACATTTTTTAAGAATATTCATACCATTACAAGTAAATGTTTTTTAAGTTTTAATATTAAAATGTATATATTTAATTTCAGTTATTCAATTGTGGGCGAAGACGAAGAGGTTGCCAATGCAATAAACTTCAACAACAACTTCTCGCTCGGTCCCTGTCTCACAATTGCTTGGAGCAGCGGTCGCATACAACATTTCCCGATCATAGCCATTTGATAATAATAATTTATGGTGTGGAAATTCATGCGACTATTGACATTTTGACGTATTTGGCATCCATAATGCATTAATTAAAGTGGGATGTTGATTGTAAGCTATCCGAATTGTAATATAATAATAAATGGCTTATCAAAATATGATTAAATGTACTGTCATAAAAGCAAATGAGACTAGAATTTTAATTAACTAATTTTATTTAACTCCGGTAATATTCGAGTCTGCTCTAAAATAGACGAATACCTCAATACAATGTTTAAACCTGTAAACCTGTAATGTTTCGAGCTGTAAATAGTTTGTAATGATGATTCTGTAGGTACCTAACCCCGTTCACTTCTGGTTCACAGCAAGTTCTGTTTGTTTCCTCAAAAAACTCCAGTTATTTTATATTGGTACAAAGGTGTAAATGAATATTTACCAGCCTGAAGAATATTATTTTTAAAATGAAGGTATTTTAACCTCCAATTCATTTAATATTACCATGATCCATTCCCAATTTATTTCAACAGTTTCTCTATTTTTGGTGCTAGATCTCTCTCAAAAAGTGCTAATTCTCTAAAAAGATCTACTTTCAAAATGTAAAAATTTAATTAAAAATATACTTTCGTGTAGAAAAATGTTTTATTTACAAGTTGCACTTACATAAATATTTCGGGTAAATTTTACAGTTCTTTGGCACAAATATTAACAAGTATAATATTTTATTTGGCATCTAGCATATTTATAATTATTTACAATAAAATTATCAAAACCATCTGTGACTAGTTAAATGACAAGTACAATTTAAGTATTAAAATTAGTTAACAAGTAAAAGGTGAAACTTAACATCGTAGATATTTCAATAAAATTATTGATTAATGGAAAAAGTTACTATGATGTGACAAAAACTATGTTTCAAAACAGTGTTTCTTTTTTTTAAATTTGGCTGCCCAATCACTATACAATTTCTACGACTCTAGTCGGCTAGTCGTCTAGTAGTCTAGTCTAGTTTAATCATTTAAATTGTGGTTTTGAGTTTTTAGCTCATCCAAAGACTGAAGAAGGTCCTCCATTGATATCGGCCTCAAGTCGCCGTGGGAGGAACGCTGTAAGGAAATTAAATTTAAATTAGATCAAGCCGTGGCAAAACAATTAATTATTCCTTTCAGTTTATTTTAAATGGGTTTAGTAATTTTTAACGGTACCTAGGTTCAACCTACTGATCAGTCCACCTTTTTTTCATATCTAGATGTGGACTAATGCTGTGGTCTTGAATATGTTACAAGTAAAGGTAGCGTTTTTAATGAGTATAGTATTGAAATTTCAACACTAAAAATCTAAACATTTGAAAAGACTTTCTTTGGATGCTGGAATTAAGTACAAAAAAGAAGATGTAATGGTAAGTTCAAGGATTGTGGAAAGGTTTCTGTCTTAAACTTCAGTTTTTTTTTCAGATATTGTAAAATTTGGTTGCAAAACTTTCATTAGTCACACATCCACACACACATAAAACAAAACTAATATAACATTAATGGTGACAAATTGCACAGCAATTTAGTAGGGGTTATTATAATTTTGAACTTCTAAAGGAAATCTCAACAAGTAAAAAATCTTGTCATCAGCTATTTAAACCATCGCTTATAAATGGGGCGAGGCTGTGAACGAGCAGTAACTATCAGGTGATTGCCCGAACAATGTATTCTTTCCCACCATCCAGATAGTCGGTGCCACATGTTATGACTAAAATCAACAAGTGTTAATACATGCAAATATCTTGCAAATGCTGAAGTAAATAAGGAATACAATATAAAATGAAAGTGTTTTTGATGGATTTGGCAGTAAATAATTCGAGTTTTATTTACAAAAGGTATGTCAATATAATATAAAACATAAAAATTCATAGTTTTATATTTATTAGTTGCCAATAATAGGAAATGATTACTTTGAAACTAAAAAATGGGTAGCGGCTCTGCGTGCGATATTTCCTTTAACGAATGACCTTCGCCAAAAGGTGGCATCGTGTGTTTCAAGCGTTTTATGTTCGGAGCAGAATGTGTTAACGGTACTGGAAAAAAGACAACCTGCAAAGAGATTGGTCTGTGAAAACCTCAGCGCATATAGCACTGCTTCACCATCGGCAGCAAACACCAGCGCCTGACCACCAGGTCGGCCAGTGGGCGAACAGCCCACCCAGCAGGCTGCCTTCACACGGCCCTCACGAGAGCACCAACGATCACAGGTCCATTGCTGACTGCATTCCCACATTCTAAAAACACAGGGAACAGTTTTATTATGAAAAGAATCAGTTTATCAATGAAATAGTTTTATAGATTACTGTAGAACTCCCAACATCAACCTCAAGAAGCACCTATAGTATCTTTAGTAACTATTATCCCGGCACTGAAATTACACATCCTTCTCTCAATTACTTTCTACCATCACACCACACCAATAGCAATACCAATCAATGGTCACCAGTGATTCAATGTACGTACAATGCTTTTGGATATATCATTATCCATGCTGGAATTATCATTACCAGGGCTCATACAGCCTAGAGCAGGCCTTGGCATACTCAAGCAGAGCCCTTCATCTGTTCCTCTCAGCAGAGATGGTCTTTTAGTTTGGGATGCCGATGATGCTCACTTTCCCTATCCACTCCGACGGTCCAGCCTAGTTTCAGGCGTTCAGCTCTTTGGCATCCTTCCAGTTTGGCCGTCATAATTTGTTTAGGTGGCTCCGAATCGGGCATTCGCTGAACGTGACTAGCCGATTTAAATGTACTATACAATATTACTAAACTTAGAAACATATGAAAATTACTCACTACCTGGTCTCGCCTAGATGATTATTGGTTTAGGAATAATCATTTGGATTTGGTATTAGGAACAATCACAGTCTTAAATAACAACTTCAAAAAAATGGTGACTAGCTAGAGTGTCAGAATTAGAGATGTCTCTCGAATATTTTATTAGTGTCTCTTTTTGTTGGGTTTTTACTGTGGCAAAGAAACAAAAGTCAAGATAAAAATAATATCCACATGTTTAACTTCAGACTTCCATCGGTCTCTGGTAGTAAAGTTTAATTATAATATGAGAAACTCGTGACTGTTCGATAATACCCCAAAAAATATTTTTTCTCACTAAGTATAACAATCTTGAGAAAATCTAATGCTATGTAAGGATAGAGACGAACGCAAACTTGATTGAGGTAAGGAGGTGCCGCCTTCGTAAGAAAGCCATGTAAACTTCTATTGAGAAGACAATTTGACAAATCTTCCCAGCTGATTAAGGAATACCGTCCAAGGGTAGAAATGAAAATTTCTGGAAAAAAAAAGTTTTTTATTTAAATTATTTAGTTTAGCATGTCGAGCAACACTGAAATTAATACCAATACTCACAATTAGTAATCTGAATCATCCGTATCATCGTCACCTTCCTCGTCGCTTTCCCAGTCGTTTTCCTCGTCGTTGTCATCATCTTCCGGCAACTACCTCAAGCTCGTCTAAAAGGCGAAAGTAATCAGCCATGTGAGGTGTCAGTCGATCCATATTGTCATCAATGCCATTGTAAATTGTTCCGGCCACATTACAAAATGCTGTCAAGACGTCGACTCCTTGCATTTTACAGGCCTTCCAAAAGATATACCGCGCTAAGTTGCCGTCTAGGAAAGTGGATTTGCTCCCTTGTGAACTGATGCGCTCTTTGGCCTGTCTCCATGTGCTCTCAATTGCAATAGTGTGAGCACCAGTCACTGGGTCCTTGATCGAGTGATTCACAGTAAGGTGCTGGAAACCTTCGCGACGGAGACAGTGATAGGCCTTCCAGCAGTCACTTATGACTGTCGTACCCGGCAAAATCCAATGTCTGATAATCGGAATCAGATATGCCGAGCTGCGACTAGCCACAGGTACCATGAATACCTTACCAGTCTCTCGTTCGAAGCCTTCAAACACCCATGTCCCTTCGACGCGACGCCCCCTTCCCCACGTTAGAAAAACATTTTTCTCAACACAATGGCACAATGGACGATTGTAAAAGAGTTTTAAAATATCATGTTTCTCCGAAAGCGTAATAAACAATACTCGTATTGTCATGCTTTTTGCGGTGATCGCGTCATACTTTCTCTAATAGAGGATTCGAGGGTTATATTTGGTATATAACCCCTCCCCCCCACCCCTTTGGTATTTGGTTTGCCTTCAATATATGAAAAATTACATTTAGCGTCAGAGAAGGTCCCGTCAGAATGAAACGCAACACATTTTTTTTAAATCGTATTAGACGGTAAAGAGCATAGAACTCCGAAATGTCATTTGATCACCGCTACAAACTACTCAAGAAGGTTCAGCTTCGAGTTGGTCTTCCTTAGCTGTGCCCTCCAGGGTATGATGCGTGCGTCGTCGTCCGCCTCCTCGTACTTTTTACCATTGACTGCAGGGGCTTTTCCATTCGCCTTCGCGACTCCGTTCTCCTTGGCCGTGGAGCTGTCCACGATCTCGATGTCCTTGAAGCCGTTGTCTCTGCGCCTGTCGTCGTAGTCTACGGCCAGGTTTATGTTGTCTATGGAGACGGCGCGCTGGTGGCTGCCGTAGTGAGATCCGAGAGTGGAAGACGATCGCCAGCCGGACTCCGACGCAGTGTCGCTGGCGAGGAATCCATTTCTGGGCTCGTCGACGATTTTTGGTGTGTATATTGTAAATCTGCGTATAAAACGTAAAAAAAATAATATACACAAATTATAAAACAATTATATATATTTAGGAGATAAACGGATGCCCAAGGGAAGGGAAGTGTGATTTAGACAAATCCAAAAACATGTTGGCATTATGAAATAGAAGGTATGAGACGGACTATAAACTAGTAATGGCGAACGTGTACCTACTGAAAACTGCAACCACCAATAAAGACAAGATCCTAGTCAAGGAGAAGGGACGAATGCATTTGGTTAAAGTACTATACCATTGTTTTCGATTGAAATAATCATATAATAACAAAAATACCCGAAAAAATAAGCTTGCCAACATTGATTACGCTTTTTATCGTCGCTTAGATCTTTTGATAGGACATGCTATTAAAAAAAAAATAACACGAGGAAGAAGTTTGTCAATTAGCCGAATAGACTGTCATGCACGCTTTTAAGATCCCAAAGATCACCAGATGACCAGATACCAAAAAAACGTTAAGCTAGAAGCAACATGCCTTATGGACGACACCTAAATTGTATATACCAAGCAACCCCGTCAATTAGGTAATCACTTTAATTAAAGAATCGCTGCTAATAGCTGTTGAAGGTAGTAAACACAACAAGGTGGAGATGCGCAGTCCAGATGCCAGCTATATTATTGGAAATATTTGGGCTATACGCGCAGCCAAATTATATCAGAGCGAGAAACACACACGCACATCGGTCCTGCTAAGACAACACACATTCATCCACACACACATTCCAGGGCCTGCACCCCTCCACCCTGCAGGCCCTGGAGGGAACAGAACACTAAATCAGAAGGTTAGGCAAAAGGGTAGTTGTAAGCGTAGCTGGTTGAAAATCCTCCTGGCAGTCTGTCCTAATTATGATTGCCATCAATCAGCTTTGGTGAGGTTTGGTTTGGTTTGGAAGTCAGCTGTCAAAGTAGGTAATTTTAAGTTGGTAGTAATTTTTAAGGATCAAACGGAAAAATGTTAAAACTAAAAATCTTAAATAAAAAAAAAAGAGTTATGGATTGAAACGTTGTTGTTTGGAAATTAAATGTAAATTTAAACGGAGTAGAGTCTGCAAATGTAAATTTATATGAAATACGTTTTTCTATGTATCTTTTATTTATTTCATCTCCGCATTTTTACAGCGGCAGCGGCCATTTTGTGTTATGTCAGCGCCTTTATCGCTTCCTCTGCGCTCTGTAGGCAATCGTCAGATGTGCTTGATAAAATTGTTTTATACGAGCGCGTCGAGACCCGCTGGGGGATGTAGGCTTTGAATATCTTCGTATCATTTGGAGAAAAGGATAAACTCCCACGGCACGGCTTCTGAAGAAGGAATCGTGTAAAAGAACCATGAATAAATTTACTGCAAACTATCTCCGCACTTCATTAAACTTCAACCCTGGTCGATTCTTAACCAGGGCCCTATATATTTTCCAAAGTCCCGGAACTTGCGAAACGATATATTTCCCCGGTTGGCTGTAATATAAGTTGTTTTTGCTCAAGCCTTAGTTGTACCAAACGGGGCCATCGATCATTGTTGAAGATAATGACTATTGACACAAGAAAACAGTGTATCGCCAATCGGACATAAAGGGGAAAACTATTTGTCACACGATAAACCCTTCATACATAATATTCAACAGTGTAAATAAACTAATAAAAAACGTTATAATTATTTAGGGTTCCTTAAAGCGCTGTGGGTTGGGTGGGTTGCAATTTACTAAACCATGTATTATAACCATCAAAACTCAGACCAGCTTAAAGATACCAATACGACAATGAAGAATCCACCATTGAAATACAGAAAAACTATTGAAATAGGTATAGCTTAATAATATAATAAGTGAGGTTTAATTATTCGCGTATCAGTAATTTTATATAACAAAGGACAAAATAAAAAACCAATCTTTTACAGATGTTCGGTAATAAAAGATTACCGATTTATTATGCATTAAAATAAAACAATACTTCAATAAAATGTCAGGTTGAATATCGGAGCATTGTTAAATATTATTTAGTTTCATATAACATAATATTAACGAATAAACATCTAAAAATATTAGGGAATTATAATCTCAATAAAAAAAAAATGTTAAATTTTACAGTAAATGATTTAAAGTGCTTTTATTTAAAAAAAAATATATATAGGGCATCAAACAAGGAAAGGTTCTATATATATTAGTACATTTTAAAATATTTTTCATATTACCCTCAGCCTGACAAGATGTTTACTACTTAAGAAACGTTGGTATTGTGTTAATAATGGCTAATTAGATTTTTCTGTCTATAAATAAGTAAGCTTGGATAATGCCTAGAACAGGGGTGCTCAAACTTGAACTGCTGGCGATCTACCTCAATATTTTTAGACTACTTACGATCGACTCTGAGAGACTGCAAGTGTGTGTGATGCAGGGTTGTCGTACATACACGATACACCCTACCTACCTAGGTAGGGCGTACCGTAGCATATATAGATATTAGCCTTCTGCACGGTGCTCAAACGGTCGATCGCGATCGACCGTTTGAGCACCCCTGCTGTACTGTGTACTGTCTATTCTAGAAACAACACGGCCTTTCTTTGAAAAGTGCCGCGCGTTCCTTTGATAAAGCCACCTTTTGCCGCAATCAGTGTTATTTTATTACGTAATACATTTTTGTAGTTTAGTTACCTACCTACTTATTAAAAAAAAAATTCTTCTCGAGATCTACTCAAAAAGCACTCGCGATCGACCGTTTGAGCACCCCTGGCCTAGAAGATAGTGTATGGTCAAATACGAGCAAATTAAACTAGTCATAATATTTGATACAAGTGTTATTGTGCAGGCGAAGGTTATTGTGTGGCAGGCAAGCCACCAGTTTTTTTGCCAACTAACTTTAAATTTTGTGAAGTCTCATTGAACACTTCCTTTATAACATTGTATCCGTGCATTATATGCTTGGACTTATACTTGTATGCTTGCCTGCTTAGACACAACCGGTGATATGATACAGAAAAAATAAAAAAAACGCGTTTTTTGACTAACCTGTTTTTACACTGACAGGACAGACATTATTTTAAGTCCCTATTAACTTCCTACATTTTTTTTATATAAATATAAATGAATATCGCTGTTTTTGTATCGATGTTTTTAAGCTGTCGTCTAATCCAGGCCACGCCGGATTTATTGGGAGCGTTTTAAAGTCCTGACGACTTGTGAAAAACCACATTGTTAACCCATTGACTTTCAAATCGGAATTTCTTCGTGTCCTATCTCAATCGCACAGTTATTGAACCGATGCGACGGGCGCAAAAAATTTTGTTTCCTAGCTATAAAATTGGCGATTTATTAAATATTACCTTGTGGTTGTCTCTGCCCAACGATCTTTTAATTAAAACATATAAATACTGCAACTGAGGGTGAAAAACGGACCACGCCCAAGTACGCCACTTTGCGTCGAGTACACTCCTCGTCCACGTCTCTATCCAGCATGCGGAGCGTGCGGCGCGCGGAACGGCGGGAGGAAACTACCGGTGTTGGGTTTTCACAAGAACGATTTGTATGATATTCCGTATCCATATGTTTTAAAAGATAGTTTTCCTTGCCTATATAACAATATCAAATGTCATGCAAACATTTTACAATATTTAAAAATTCAACATGCTAATAATACAAATAAGTAAGTACCTACTCAAAATTTTATATTTTATATCGTTGGATTATAAAGGTACTTATCTAAAATGTTGTAAAAATGTTAAAATAGAAAATTCTCAATTTGTTCTAATATTATGATAGGTAGTATTGTGCATAATCTACTGTATAGACTTTCTCCTGAAACAATTATACTATAGTAATATGATTGCGCTATTCACAGCGAAAAAAAGGGTCATCCAAATGGTGCGTTTGAAATTTGGAATGGCTTATTCGATTTATTAAAAAGGGTAATTGAATATAGAGGTATTTGTATAGCACAATTTGGCCTTTGAGAAGGAATTTTAAGGAGATTGTAATTTTTACAAGAAACGCAGTCTTATGGTGGAGATTAACACAGATTCACTATCTAGCATTCTTTAATGGGTGTGGCGTGAGTCTGATAAATGCAGCTAGCTAGTTACAATTGCTGCATTTAATGCCTCTTTTTTATGTGATTGTAAAAGAAGGCACAAAGCGACGGCCGATTTTGGGTAATAGAATCCGTGGTATGTTTGTGCTAATTAAAATGAAAAATTGATAAAAGAAGATGTAATGTTGAAAGATTTTGAATTTTTTTTAATGCCATTAACAACATTTATTTCCATGTGACATTAAATTTAACTCACTTGGAATTTTCCTATGCTAAAACAATAAATTCAACGTAATGGGACGTAAATTAGAATTTTATTATGCAATTATTAAGAGAATTCTATTCGTAAAAAATCCATAGAGTTAACTAACACGAGATGCACTTAACGTTGGAATGCCGCGACAACCTTTATAAAGACCTGCGAACTGCACTCACTCAATCCACATTCAATTACAAGTGTATCGTGTGCACTATAATATTTTCAATATGTTAGTATTACTTGGCCTTGTTTTTCTGAAAGTTTTTGCTTTGGAGGCGCGAAATCTGGAAGAAACCTTATCGGGAGATCGTATAGTAGGAGGCATTCAAGTGCTCAACTCGTCCAATGTTTATCAAGTATCTTTGAGTTTAAAAGGAGAATTCCTATGCGGCGGGTCTATAATAGGCGACCAATGGATTATCAGTGCCGCTCGATGCGTGTTGCCAAACCAAACGGAAGTCTACCACATCGAGTACGGGTCGCTGGAAAGGCACAGGGGCAAATTAGTCAAGATATCGGAAGTCATTCCATACCCAAGATATCAAAGTATTCGTAATAATATAAAGAACGATATAGCCCTCATTAAAACTGCCGAAAAGTTGGACTTAAAAAGCGGCCTCGCCGCACCTATCGAGCTATATAACAATACTATAGGGGACAATGCTATGGGCGCTATCTTCGGCTGGGGATATCGTCACGTGTTCAGTAAGCATCCCGCCGAACATTGCAAATGGCCATAGTTAAAAGAGTACCGTGTCCCACGCATTTGCACGAAAGCTATGTGTGCCTACGAGGCAAGCCGTCCGCGACCTGCGAGAAGGACTGGGGCGGGCCGTTCGTCATCGATGGGAAATTAGCCGGAATAGCCAGTCGGCCCGCGGAGACAAGGGGAGACAAGAAGAAATGTCAAAAAGGCAGCTCAAGTGCGTACACTAACATCGGTGAATTTAAAAGCTGGATCGAGGAGACAATACGTGGCCCAGACCAAAACAACAATTAACCAATTAACTAGGACCAAAATAACCAGGATTAATACGCCAAACTACAAAAAATAAAATAAAAAAAGGGGTCTACGTCGAACCAGACGGTGGAAGTTATACTTCTTTAGCCATTCGCACACACACAGCTTGACAGGATATATAAATAAAATATAAGACATTTTTCTCCGTTATTCAATATATATCTCTTCAATATATTATTATAAGTCACTTCATTATTATACTATTCACCTATACATAATTATTATTATTATTATTATTATTGTTTGTTGAGCAAGCAGCTATTTAGCTGATGTGCTCATTCATATCTCACTCAGTTACTAGTGATTTGCCTAGATTCAAGAAATTTATCAAGGCGGTTCTTGAACTGGTTTACACTTAAAGCTTCCACCACTTCCTGTGGTAGCCGATTCCAATTATCCACAACTCTATTGGAGATAAAATTCTTCCTAGGATTAGTGGAACAAGGAGATTTAGATAACTTCATTGAATGGCCGCGAAGTTGCGTGTTTTGGTTAAACATGAATATGTCCTTAATGCTTGCACAATTGTAATGTCCAGTTAACACTTTGTTAGTCTCAATGAGGTCACCACGATCACGTCGCTCCTGTAATGAGGTCAATTTTAACACAGACAGCCTTTCTTCATATTCCAAGCGTTTTAGTTGTGCTGGTTAATATCGATGATTAAGACGGGAAACCCATACATCAACAAATAATTGGATATTTATAAAGTATGTTGTCATTGTAGCCATTTTATTTTTTTGTATTTATTGTTATTAATTAAGTATGATGTGTAGGTACATATTGTGAATAATGTGTACTTATGTTTTTCATTTTTTTCTTGCTTTTGTCTTGAAGTTTGGTAAAATACGAGTGTATTTTTTTGTAAAATTTTATTTACATTCAGTATTTAAAAAATCCTATATTGTAGAAAGGGCAGTTATTTTCGAATGAGATTGAAACTGAAACCACTGATCACAGAATTTCTGTATTCAGTGATTATTTAGCATCGATACTAATCGTAGGTGCTAGTTAGATTGAAGGATATGTGCGAATGGAAATATTGCCAAAACGTGGGAGTAGTAATATTATATTCGTACGCTGAAGTCGCTCATTCTCACTGTTGCCCTTAGAAACCGAAAGCCGGACAAACAAAAATGCGGACTCTTTAAGTGACTGCAAACGATGAGGTGTTGATAAGTAGATACTCAAATGATAGTATAGCACAAGCTTCATTGATATGCAGCGAGAATATGTCCTTATCGAGAATGGCCGATCTAAATAGTCGCCTCAGCGCCGCTTGGGAATCGTCTTTCTCTAAGAATGTCTGCGCGAAACGCACAAAATGCATTTTATTTTTATACTCTATGTACGGGAGATAACCTTTTATGTATATAATTATTATACACATCTAAACCTGTTAGATCGATTATACGATTTAACATTTTTGCCTAGGACTTGTTTATATAAATTACTAGCACGGCAATGTTTTTTAATATTAGAAAAAAATCAAAACATAATGGTTCAACTGATTAAAAAACCTTCCCTGACGCGTGTAAAAAACTCGCAAAGTTTCATCGTAATCGGATAATAGCAAAGGAAATTATTTTCCTTTGCTATTATCATATAATGCCACATTATAATCGATAGACCTGTAGGCAAAATAGTGAAATAAAAAAAAAACACTTTGGCTACGTTCTTCCTAGCTTTCTTGCGTGCATTAAGTGAGTAAATCTTTACATATTATATGTAAAGATTTACTTGGAAAGCCACGCGTTGACGGAAGACAGTTTACTAAAGGCGCTTTGTCGCTTTTCGGTCGTAAAACTTTATGTAAGTATAAAAATAAAGTTGGGATTTTCAAAATATGCGCGAAGTTTTTAGTAATGCCTCTTTTAAGAATACGAAAATGGAAACTTTGAAAATTCACATCTCAGAAATTAAACCAACGGAAGGATCCAGGTTTTAGGACCTAGGGTGAGAACCAAGCTGTATATTATGCCAGATCTAGGTTTCCTCGCAACACAATCGGTTGGAAATGTGAAATTATCTCCCCGCCTGCAAAAGCCAGCAGCCAGAAACTATTATCAGAGTAATATCATCGTAACGACGCCATGCCAGGCTGGCTCCGCGGCAAACCATAGCTGCCATAGCGTCTTCTAGTACCTAAGCAGTACTGGTGTGTTGGTAATACCCGCCGTTTGCAAATCGCAGGGCGCGTTTACTGAGGCTGTAGTCGCATCGAGGACGCGACGGAGGGCGGACGACTCAAAGCATGCGTGAATGGATAAATATTGTTCATTGTAACAAAACGTTTCGCAAAACCAAGGACCACTTTTTAAAATTATTGTACAGTTTCCCGAGACCATTCCAGATAAAAAAACAGCTTATTGGTACTGCGATTTCAAACATGATTTGTAAGGACAAAATATTAAAATTCATCATGGTTTCCAAAACAAAAAAAATAATTACTTTATGTGATAATATTATACGTTTGTTATAATTAAAACGTCAGTTGATCTTTCGTTCGCGACTCGCGGATTGCTCGAGCATGTCGTCTCGCTAAAGGCAATTTAAATCAGGGCTTTAATAAAATTAATAAATTTAGCAATAAATTATTATTGTGTTTTTTTCTCGTAATTGGGAATATTAAATCTTTTCATACAAAGACAGTTTACCTTCATTTGTTAATAGAAAGAAGTTTTATGTTGATATTACACGAAAAATGCCCTAAATAGCTAGCCGTCCATAAAAAAAACATTCTGATCAGCAGTTCCATCGTAAGATAAATTATTACTACTAGTACCTGATATCTCAAACCATTGATATTCCACTATATTAACATCGAACAAATGAAGTAAAATTTAGCTACGCAATTATCATAACTTTACCTACATTGTATTGTCATCGTATAGCTTAAAAAGACAGCGGTTTGCCTTGACTTGACAGTTGGTTGCAAAATGGTAAATGGGTCACGCAGTACTGACATATGACTCTTATACTCGTATACTAATGGTAGGTACTGGTCGCGGTTGTTAAAATATTTTCCAAGCAGACTGTCAGCTGTCAGGTCGCTTTGAATTTTGAATATATTTTACGTAACACAAAAACAAAGGGTCAGGATAGCATGCTCCTAACAAGTATATTTACAATTTTATACCTATAAAGCTCTATAAACCTTTTCAAAAGAACAAAGCTATCTAACAGTGCGAACCCTTTTCGAATCCATTCAGTGGTTTTGGTGGAGAAGAGTAACAAAGCGAAAAGTAACTCTCATTTATAAGCAGTAGAAATTCGCTATAGCGCTTCCTCAGATCATGACGTCACTGCGTTTAATTATACCTCTGCAAAACTGTCCGCTTCAATAAATCCGTGCCAAATATTTTTTCCTCGTAGAATAAAATTACTATGTATATATTGCATTACTATGAACATAAAATAGTATGTAATAATATAAAATATTTAATAATAAGAATAAAAAGTGAAATGTTACATCATATTTCCGTTAATTAAAAACTGAATATTTTTAAGTAAAGACATTTTTAATTAACCATCCAATAGGTACTAATCTATTTATAACCAAATTAATTTTGTAAAGACTATATTATACACTTGTATTATAACGGAAGTTCAGTAAATAGTGGATAATATAATATAATAAAATAAATATATTATGAAATGGGAAATACTACTAGAAAAAATAACAAATATATTTATAATTTACAATAATAAAAAATGTGGTTATTATTATTAAATGCACATCTAACTAGCACGACAAGAAATAAATTAAAAATAACCAAAATATAAAGCGGTGTGATCAGAATAATAATTACATAATCAACGAAGAGACATCATGAACTCAAAGACAAAAAAAAATATAACTTACAAATGGTTAAGAATCGACCAATGATCAGTTGGTTGATTAACTGGTACTTTTTTGTTGCAAATGATCCCTTCTTCCACATTCTTAAGATTTATCCACGCTTTACTGGACAAACTATACAGGCAACGTTATTTTATATTTGACTATGATTTTGACTACGATAAGCAAAAAAAAATATGTAATTAACATATTTTATTTGAGTTAACTAAAAGGTTTTTTACAAATCGTTGGCGCTCTTGTTTACAGGAACCGTTCACGGATAAACAGAATAAATATATTTTGAATACAGTACCGCCAGCACTCTGCACGAGTCGTCTTCTCACAAAAGTTTTTTTCTGGCCGCACATTGATTTATTGGGGACGAGTTTAACATGTCGTTTATTATGCGTAATAATAAAATAAGGAAATTTGCTGTGACAAAATGGTTTCATCATGAGAATAATTACATATAATAACGATTTAAAAACTCTTCTATGGATTATGGTGATCGGTGCTAAATTGCTTGCGAAATTTATAAACTCGCACCTCATTTGGTACCTGAGTATCTAAATAAATTAGTACTAAGCCATAATCATTTATAAAGCACATGTATTTGCAATGTTAGGCCACTGGTAATATTATTTATTTCAGGAAGCAACAGCTGATATACAAATAAAATTACAATAAAAAACAATCAAAGCATAAAGCCAATGAGAGTCTCCTCCAAATTTAATAAAATAGAAAAATACATCCAGGAACGTGGTTGGGATTAGGATGTAGGAAGGGTTGGGGAATTTACATAATTACCAGAATATAAAATACAGCATAACTCTTTAAAAATAATTGATTTTACATATACATATACGAGTACTACTCTAGGGTAGGGATGCTATCTCTTACTTTATTGTACTTATTTTATAAGGTATTTTTTACTTAATATATATAATAGAATAATATCTGAAATATTAACATAAACAACCTCATATTATTATGTACATATGTATATTATTGTAAATATAATTGAGTTGTAAAGTTATTTGACTTATATTTGATGATTGTTTTTTAATAGCGGCAAATCGCCTGAAAAGATAAATGACACAATCTTTGACAATATTGAAAAATTTTGAAAAAGTTTTTAATTATTTGATAAAGTGCTGGATAGCATAATATTTATAAAGGTTCTAAAGAGGTCCTGTACTTGAGAGCGTAGGATGTCGGTTTAAACCCAGCGCTGAGTTTTATAAAAATGCATTTTTAACTCTTTAGTGTAAAATATTGTCAAATATTATGTAACCATCTAATTAAATGAAATAAGGAGAGGATGATATTTTAACAAAAAAATATAAAAATAATGGATGTGATTACGATGAAGGACGATGGTGAAATGAGATGATTTTATGAGTGATTTATGTATGAAGTTGATAAAAAATGTATAGTAATATATATTGTTATTAAAAAAAATATATGTTGATTATACCAGTTTAATTACCTAATGTTAATGTCTAATGTTGTCCAGTTTAATTTTATATACTATAAATTACTTCATATATCTGTTTATTACAATTTTTTTAATGTTCTTTATATCGTATAGTTCATATTTGTTTTATACACATACACAAAACGCTCGTTATTGATAGTTGGCACATATTCAATAAATAAGAATAAATTGAACTACCTTCTTTAGGACAGACATTTAATCTAGTTAAGAAGGCAGCGAACAGAGGTTGCAGTGGTACCAAATGCTCACGGATACAATAATTTTTACTATGTATACACAAATCTGTAACCTCACAAAATGATATGAAATTATTTCAAAAAATAAAAATAAAATAAAAATAAATAACACACAGCCAAACTCTTATTTTTTATCACATTGTCTATTATTTTGTCGATGTGCCAAAACGATGTACTCGTGTCCTTCCATTTAAGACGATTTACCTTTATAAGATAATTTTCCTTCTTAAGACGATTTTTTACCTTTCTAAGACATGTATCTTCTTTAAGACGATTTATTCATATCCTTTATTTATTTGGGTTTATGTTTAAGAATTTTGTGAATACACGCTCTGGCAGATACATACAAATTATTTTTACATTTTTTATAAAAAATCACCGTTTCTTAAAATAAAGAAAAAGAAGAATAGTTTTCTAATTCAATAATGCACACGGAAAACCGTCATACAGCACTGGCAGCTAGTAGGCTGATAGTGTGATAGTGGCTTCCTATACTTCCTAGACTGTATAGAAACTGATCGGCCAGTGAGTTGTATATTATTTATTTATCATAGGCCTAATAATAATCCACACATAACCGTAACTGTATTGTAATGGTCATGGACTAATCGCGTTAATGTTAGTTCATTAGAATGATTTATAGAGCGCTTTATCATTTGTTGTGTTATTCATAGGCAGAACAAATGATAAGGTGTTTATAGTTCAGTAAATCGGAGCGAACTTAGGTACGATTGTACGACAACTCCATTAATATATATTAAATATGATTACTAAGTTGTGTAAATGATTATTTATTTGTTAAAGACTTGGTTAACTTTGGTTAGGGAGTTGAATTATTGAACTTTATCCATAGTCCTTCCTAACTAGATATTTACCGTAAAGAAAATAAATTATTTAAGATATTTTATATGATGCCAGCGCGCGATGTTTTTATTATGTATCAGTGCAATTTAGATCACTAAAGTAGTGCATAGCATCTCTATGCTGAAGATATTCTAGAGATTTCAAAAGTACAGAACCAAACAAAGAAATGTGATAAAATGAATACCTTTAATAATATCGTAATATGCATTTTTTCCCTGTTAAAAGTTTTGATTGGCATATCAAGTGAGGCTCTTTATTAATTAATTGACCCAATTCTATCGGAGTACCTACTTCCTGTTCCCATTGACAGGCGACCAATAGAGATCACTCCTATACCATGAACAATGAACTACTTACCCGTAGAGGGTAGAATATACGAGCAATGAATTATGCTAATAGCTCCTAAACTGTATTACAAGTCGACGAAAATGCTTTATTAGTTTAATTATTTGTACAAATAAAAATGGATAATGTGACTTTTATCCAAGATAAATAACAGAAAAGAATTTTAAAATATACAAGAATATTAAATCAAACCACAATACCGCAATTAAAAAAATATTAACTAAATAGATCTCTTTCATAAATGAATTATTTCCAATTGAGGTTTAAAGTAGGTTTGTGTTTTGCCGTGAACACAAATTCTAGTATCTGGTTATTTTATACTGTGTGTTTTAGTTTCAAGTGATATGTTATGCTATGTAAAACGATCAACAAAGGAAAACTTCTTGTTGATAAAAAAGTTTTCTAACAAAAAATGAGTACTTAAACAAAAAATACAGCTAATTAAATTAATTAATCTTTCAAGTACCTACATAATTTACCTTGATTTTACTTGCCTACTCGCTCTGGTATAAAATATTTTACTACTACCCTACATATTATGTTTTAAAAAAAGATTTGTCCGTTTGACCGATGTTAATGAATTGATACGCTTCGTTCATGGTGTAATGAATAAATCTTACCAAACCTTTAAAGTAAATAATGTAATGTATTAATGTGTTTTTTTTAAATTATTTCATAAGTCAACTCCATTTTAAATAAATTTTTTAATGATAAAAATGGCTAGTGTTAATTATATGTTATCTAAAAATATAGACCTTTTTAGGATCTACAATTTGGTCTTACATTAATGTGGCACCTCTATGGATTGGTAAAAAGGTTTTTTCAGACATTTTTTTTCAGCAACATGAAATTATTTTTTTCATCAAATATGAGACTGAAGTCAAACGCTGTAGGTTTCCAGTTATCTATGATTTAAAACCTATTAACCCTAATAATAAAGAAATTTTAGAGATTATTATTATTATTATTTTATTCTTAAAAACCAAATCATACCAATACATGACAGTTCAATGCCAATTAATGTAACCAGCAAGCGACCGACACCTACTGCACTGATGTTCCCTGCATTCTGTACCAAAGAAGGCAGTCACCGACGATTTTTATAAATTGAAATTATTTCGGTCTTAAACTAGAACGAAAACTTTGATTATGTTGCGGTGTCTTTTCGCACATTTCGACCAAAAAAACCTATTTACCAGAAAATAAAAAATATATACTTTTACAATCGTTTAAACTAGTTTTTTCAAACGACATCCCACACAATACAAAAAAGTTTTTTTTTTAGAGGGCCCGACTCACACCGATTAAAAAAAGAAAATATTTTTGTTTAATCAGCGACCTTCGAAATATTTGGGCGTCATGAAATTCTCATTATGCCAAATTTTAAAATAGCCTGTGACAGTCAGAGAGACGGACGCAGAAGGGTTATAATGGGTTCAGTTTTTTTCCTTTCGAGATTACGCAACCTTAAAAACGACTTCATTCATAAGTATTTTTTCATAAGTAACTGTTACAAATTATACTTTAAAGTATGATTTAAGTAACGGTACGAAGGGCAGATTTGGTAATATATAGTGAACTATGAGTTGCCACCCACAGGCTCTTAATCCTTGTTCGTTTTTATTTTTGATTACGGATAACAATCGAGATTTCAATTCAGCCTCGGTTTTCCTCTTTTCGCCGAAGATTGTTTGATCTGCAGAAGAGTTTGATTTCACCGTTAGTTAAAAAAGGCGTTAGTAAAAGATTTATGACTTTGAACCCCCAAATATTAGGGAGCTCGTTATAAATACGGATGTTATTAATTACTTTAGGCGAGTTGCGGCAACTAACCAAATTATTAATGTCGCTGCATTAATAATTTAATTAAATTATATATCTACAATTTGACATTAATTTTTTTCTTTTTTTTTATTACATAAACATACATGCTTTTGTGTTATTATTATTAGTTGGAATTTAAGAAAAACCAGAATAGCTATAAGTATATATTATCACTTCCTTCAATACATTGCTAAGTAGTAGTAAATTATTTAACCCCAACTTGACGTCTAAATGCTAAGCCCTACATGTATCATTAACGGCATCTTTCCCCCGGACTACTCGTGCCTGTAGTACCAACTTATGATGGGTTGTTTCATTTCTTATCTCCACTTGTGCCTGCGGCACTTTTAACCCATTCAATATGCGTTTTAAATGGCCATAGAGGCGACGATGGGGTATTTTTTATGTTTGAGTAGATTAAAATAAAAAAAACACAATGGCATTCTTTCAATGCATCATAAATTTTAAAACCTTTAGTAATGAAAAAACGGCTAGTAATGAAACAAACCCCTCTCGTCTCCTCTATATTTACTAAATTATTGATTTATTTAATAATAAATTCTTCCAAATTGATCAATATTCACTAACTCTGTAAAAGTTTCGTAATTCTATATTAAAATACTATATATCTTACTCATAGTAATGCACAAAAACTACGAACAAAAATCCTAGTTTATTTCTGTATTAAATCAGAATTTTTTGTTTTCACATTTATAAATAGTGGTGTTTTTCATGTTATTTTTTTTGTTTAAATTTAAAAACATTTTTTCTTATTTATTTTATCTTATTCAAATTCATTTTAAATACTTTACTAGTCAATTGGGCTACCCATGTATAAGGAATATATACTTTAATTTATATTATATTTACGTCATTACCTATTACTTTTATTAAGTAACCACAATAAATAAATAAATAAATATACTATAAATAAATAAACACTCACATATTATATATCAATTTATAATAATAATGTGCACTTAACATTCTTTTAGGCACATGAACGAGTTTGTATTAATTTTATCTAGCTAGCAATAAATAATGCATTCAAAAAGCCGTGCTGTCATATTTTGGAAATTCGAATATGATATTTGAGTTTAATCTTTTAGTACTTTCATCATTTGTTTACTTTAATGTTATATTTCTATATTATCCGTACATCCTCCGAAGTAATCTAAACGGCTATGGTTGCATCCAAACTTCAGACAAAAAATCGACTCATTTGCATTTGTAATTTTTGGGTTTCAGGCGGGCGGACGGACGGATTGGAGATGGTATCTTCTTACACATAAATTTATAAAGGCTAAAATGGCGAGATTTATTCTTTTATTTATGAAGGACTGTGCATTTGTGTTAATTTGGGTCGATCTCCATAAATGCCGAAATACGCTTGATTTTGCGTGGATCTGCGGATCTAGCCAGAGTGCCAATACTTCGCTTGCTGATGATACTGAACCATTAATATTATTTTTCGAAAGAAGCATACAAAATCACTTTATCAT
Organism: Neomicropteryx cornuta; assembly: GCA_020383195.1. Taxonomy (NCBI): domain Eukaryota; kingdom Metazoa; phylum Arthropoda; class Insecta; order Lepidoptera; family Micropterigidae; genus Neomicropteryx; species Neomicropteryx cornuta. The sequence continues at coordinate 4,136,255 of JAHKQU010000030.1, forward strand.
ATTCATATTATGAAAATCGAGCGCTACTTAGTTACACGAAGGCTGCACAGCACTAAGCACAGAATAAGCTCAAGCAAATAACTTATACCTACATAGTATATTCACCGTTATATAAAATCTACATTAGAAATCCCCTTGAGCATAGATTATAAACTGCGAAATTTAATATAACTATTTTTTTTAATATTTATTTTTTTAAGAGTGTACTATACGTGTTTATGGCTATGCCTAATATTATTTATTTTTAAATGGCATACTCTATCAAAATATTGAAATAAGAATGTTAACAATTATTCTTGGACACTTAAACAAAAAAAAACTATAGAGACATGCATATTTTTTGCTTAGTGAAGAAAACACAGATTATAATAAATCAAAACAATATAATTATATAATACATACACTACAAATATGGATATTATATAAAAACGTGGACAATTACACATAAATATAGACACACTCGGATATATATATATATAAATACGAAGTATGAACGTAAATATGTTCTTCTATATTTTTGTTATTTCGGTAGCAATTCAAGAATATGCATTTTAAATTGACTAATCATGGATGGATCTTTATGTAAGTTTTTTTAAGATGACGGATGCGAGGTATTATGCTATTGAAGGCTATGTTGTTATGCTATATGGGGGTTCTAAACAAATCAGGGCTCTTAAATTATGCGTAGTCGTATTAAATGATATTTTTTCTAGGCACGTTATTTCTACATCGTAATTAATTATTTTATAAAGAACTATTAAATCAATCAAAGAACGATGACGAGCAAACATATCTAACTAAAATATTTAAGGTCTGTCGTTAAGACTTTAATTGACCACACTTAGCAGACAATATTCTTAGTGTTTTTTTTGAACACTTTCAATTCTGTCTGAGGATTACAAATGACACTACCATATTTTAAATGCGATTTTACTAGGGCATTATATAGGAGAATTAAACTTTGAGAGTTGTTAAAGGGTTTTGTAATTTTGGAAATGAATCCAAGCGCTTTGTTTGCCTTCGTGATTATTTTTTCTATGTGAGTATCAAATATGAATTTAGAATCTAGTATTATTCCTAAATCCCTAACGGTATTATTACGTGAAATCAATTTACCACCTATGGAGTAGTTGAAACCTTTTGTGTTTTAATAAAATTTTGGTCCTGTTAATTCTTGGAAAATTATTTTCGATTATATCCCAAATCGCAATATAAAAAGCATGGATGGACTGCGTCATCCACGGTGGAGGTAATTAAAATGTCAGCACAGTTAACCTCACTTATACTCGTATGCTTTCATAATGACCTCTATAAAAAAAATATATTGAACCTTTTCAGAATTAGACTTTAGTTCCGAGTGAGCATCTGAAGATTATTTTTTAACGGAGGATCGAGAAAGCTTAAAGGTTTCGAATAATTTAAGCATATCTTTTCAATCATTGCCTTAATTGTTGCGCTGTTGGAAATTCCCTTTAGTTATTGCAAAAATGAATCAAATACGATTAAAGAACATATTATTATCAGAACACGACGTAATTCCTGATAAAATAATTTTAATAGAAATGGCACTCTGAGTTCCGCCGTTATTTGAGGCGTAAACTCGAAGGCGCTTCGTCGGTAATGAAGTGTCACGGGCTCCGAGACATCTTCTGTCTCGTTTTTCCTTCCCTGCTGATGATGCTTCTCAGGATCTCCATTCCGTCGTGTCTTATCAACTTTGTATCAACTGATACTACTTTACGATAGAATAATTCATTTTTAAATTTATTTTTGAAACATAAAATACTTGATCAATATCCATTTCCATGTTTGAAATTGTGATAGTCTAAAACTTAAAATGAACTCGGAAAAAATCGCCGGTTCTAATCCGTACATGATATTTATTTAATTAAGTAATATAATCATTGAAATAATAAATAATGTGATGAAATTAAATAAATTTATTATCATGGAGACATTACATTTATATTTAAACTAGCCATGTTGTGGGCAGTTTTACTGATTAGTTTCGTGGAGACAAATTATAATAACGTACTTATTCTTTATTCTTTATTTCAAAGCAACATCGCCATTTTATAAAGATTAAAATAAAAAATTCTAAAAGTGGTAGATTTTTAAAAAATAGTTTTTATGACCTTGTACCCTCTATTATGGAGCTCGTTATACATAAAAGGGGATGTTTTTAATTACTTCGATCGAGTTATGGTAATCAACCCAATTTAATGTCACTGCTTTAATAATTAATTTAAATAAGGTATCTAAAATATATCGATCATTTCTTTTATTTGTATTGCATATACAAGCTGCTGTGTTATTATTAGTTTTTTTAATTTAAGGTAATATACGTAGTTTAGTAGTAGTAGTATTCATTAACCGGAGTCTTACAGCTAGGTCCTACAGGCTACAGTTATGACGTACTCCTTAGGGAAATGACGATCAGAAACTGCCCTTTATCGTTAGCATACTATGTCGCTTTAATTTCTGGAGTTTCTGTTGAATGTGTTAGTGAGTGCTCTCGGTACAGCTGACGAAAAAAAAAACTTTTTTAAAATATTTTTAATAATAAAACTTGTTTCTTTGATTTTTTAATAATACTTTTAAGTTTTTTCGTACTTATCTATAAGTTATGAAACCCAGAGACAAAAGTTTTATTGAGGAGTTGCTGTGTTATACAAACACTTTCTTTTTTCATTATTTTCTTTATTTAACGTTTATTTTATTATAACTACTAGAGTAGGTTATTTAAGTAAGTATAGGCTATAGATCTACGAAACACATATATATATATAAATATAAAAATATATGGTTGGTCTATTTTTATTTTTTTCTTTAACTTTGCTTTTGATAAGTTTTTACTTTTTACTTTTAGTTGTTATCTTGTAACATGAAGTTACAAAATAAATAAAAAAACTAAATGAATTTAAAATTTGCTGGGCTCCTGAAAATTTAGAAATAATAAATAAAATAAAATGAAAAATGAATCAAGAATAATAAAAAATATGCTCATATAAAATATCAGGGGGGGGGGGTGAGTAATACCAACGCTCTTTGCGCCTGCTTCAGGAGATTAATGAAGAAATAAAAAAGTCAGTTTTGGCAGGTTTATAAAATCTTTTTCTTGTATTCCAAAAAACTTCAACACAATACAAAAAAATATGTTGGGGCAGTTGCCAATAAAACCAACCAAAAAAACTATATAAATATAAACAGTTCTTTTTAATAACCTGATAAAAAAAACTCCCTCATTCGACAGATATAGGGGCAATTGCCAATCAAAATAAAAATATAAAGGTATAAAAATTTAAACAAAATAAAACAATTTAGAATAATAGACTGCAACCAAAGGTCTACATTAAAATAAGACAACAATTTGGGAGCCAATTTAAAACATATGAAACAAAAAAATATAAATCTTCTCCAAGTAGACTTTTGCGACGCTGGAACTCAGTCGCTTCCAAGAGATGAAATTTAACAGATAAAGATTACAAGATTATAACAGATAAGTTAAATGATTACATCACCTTTTAATTGTCAAAATTTATAAGTGAATAAATAACACAATACGATCATTTGCAAATCTTTAGTGTTTAATTCTGCTTGATTTATTTTTTTTTTTGACTTTACTGAAATTATTATATGAATTACCATCTCTTCCTATCTATACATTTTTGTAATTCATATTATATTTTACTGGCATATACGGGATGTCCCAAGACCATTCCCGAAGACTTACTGAGATGTTTGTGTGGTAAAAAATCATTTCTAAATTTATTATATTTTCTAATATATGGTGTAAATTCGGTTAGCGATGAACCAACTAGTTACCAACCATAACCAACTCCGCTGCATTTTCTACTATGCTAAATTCTGCTAGGTTATGTTAGGTTCTTTCTGTCTTGCTTTAATTGCATGACGATCGATCTAAGAAATTGGGGCATTGTAGATCGGAATAAATCAACCTCAAACGTGTTAAATTTGTAAGAAAATGATCGATGATTATTTTGTAATGTGTGCATTGAGTTGTATGCCAAAGGAGGCCTCGCGCCTCGCCTGTTATGGATCTAATTTATAAGCTAGAACCAAAGTTGGGCGTAGATTAGGATGACTCATAACTAAACGGAGTCTTAATGACTGTCATTCTTAAAGTATATTGTATATAGGCGATGGAATATTTAAATGTTACACTTTTGTTATTGTTTAATAAGTATTTGTTATTTTGAAATTATTTTGATAAGTAGGTACCTAATAGTTTTTATTTTTGAAATTAGTTAAGGTATTTTAGATAAAACATATAATCGATCAACTTTTCATACCAAAAGACGCATTAAAATATATGCAATACTGCCAGTAATAAATTAATAATGATAAATTATAATTTTTATTTACCTATACCTACTATTTAATGATTAGTACCTAGAATTATAAAAATGGTTGTAATTTTGGACACGTTTCTGTAGCGATGTTTTAGTGTACCAATGACCAATGCGAGAAGCCATGCCTCGAGGTTATCTTAGTGATATGCAGGTCACAAAACCCACTAACTAGTAGTGTTTCCATAAGTTTTAAGATATCATCATAAATCAAACAAAAAAAAAATAATAATAAATACATCACTGAAACGTTTCATTTCAAAGCCAAATCAAGTTGGCAGTTCGAATGCCATTTTGGTTGTTAGCCCTACAGACTTATTTCCTTACAAATTTATTTAAGGCAATTTATTTTATTCAATATCTTAAACAAATGTTACTGTGGGTCATTCTTATAAGGTAAACATATGTTGTTGAAGACCTTTTCGAAAAATACAATTCTGTGGTACATTCATTTATAACAAAAATCAACCTACGATACACGGAGTGCATCAAACCGAACTCAACCAAAGATAAATCTTCCAAAAGAAATGTCTAGTAATTTCAATTCTGCTCTTGGATTTCTGAAAGCAGAATGACGTGCAAAAGCTACTTTTAGATATTAAAAGCTACTTGTGTGTTCACCCGGGGTGCAAACATTGCAACAAATTCGTAAAAAAATGAAAAAAAAAAACAACCAGAGGGCGTGGCAATGTTGCCACCTTAGAATGCATTACCTTAATTATATAAATACTTTAACCTTAAAGGAGTGGGCAAACTAAATAAAATCTTAGCGACTGAAACGTCGCTCCATCCTCCATTTGTGGTCAAAAAGACCAAATCAGAATGAGTCCTCCCTGGGTTAAGATGTCGGGAGGTAACTGGCATTTTACTTTCAAAATAAAATACGTGTAATGCCAAAAAAACTGTAAGAAAGAACTGCTCTGCGGGTGGAGCGGTCTATTTTGATCGACGACCAAAAAATAAACTCAAACTGAAAGGTCTAGTAGTGAAGATCTTATCCTTAGAGTAATAATACAGGTATAGAGCGCGCATAAGGCTAGTTAGTCGTGTTTTAAGATAAGGATAGCAATATATCGAGAGAATGACGAGAAAACATTATCGTCGAGCAGCACGCGATGACGCGCTCTCGCTTAGCGGAGCATCCACATATCTGCTCACGGTTTATATATACTTTTATGTGCGCGCTCTATACCCTATTAACCCTTATAGTACTTCAAAGATTGTATCTAAATCGATCTAGTGTTTCTTGAGTATATTAATGTCTATAAACCAATTTTCCGAATCTTACCACATGGAATTAATTCATAACGTGCGCTTTGTCCATGCCAAAACTGTATTGCGTTTCGTATAAAGAAATTAAAAAACAATGGTTTATAGTTAATAAAAATAACATTTAAAAACATCAGTGTTTAAAGTTTATAGCCGAAGAATATTGTCATAATGAACTGCAAAGATTATTGAAATAATCACGCAGATATGAAACTTCCAAGGTAGGTCCGATGCTCTCCCTTTCTCATCATGACTTATCTATGCATCTGTATTCCAACATTTCCAGAATCGATTTTTTTATTTTAATAATAGCTAGCTAGACACATACAACAAAATAATAAAAAGATATTTAATTACGTACGTATATATACCCGCATGTCACTCAATTAATCTAATTAGGCACTTGTATGTCGAACTGCTGTAGTTCGCTGCTAAAGTGATAGCCCATGCATTTTCATATGGTTGGAGGTCACCTTTATGCTTTGCAGCGAATTGACGAAATATTCATATAACAGTAAATATACAATTTTAGTTTTAATTTGTTGTTTTTATGATTTTATTCTAGATAGATCATAAGGGCGAGATAAACTAATTCGAAAATCCTCGAATGGGAAATAAGGTGGTCCCGCGATGGTCACATTTTGACAGTAGATTTTTGAAAATTCGACGACATCAGTGTACACGCCAGAAAGCGCGTCATTATCGAAACGAATTATTGACATTTGCTGTCATAGTTGATCTGTCTAAATTCTTGTGTTTAAATTTATCATTTGTAAAAATCATACGAAAGAATGTTGAAACGCATTTATAAGGTATTTATATTGTTAACACATCCTGTGAAAATTTTACCACTTATTTATTTGAATTCATTTAAAACTAGTATTTTTTTTGTTTTAGGATATGGCTACATCAATAATAATACAACGCCGAAAGGCCACTTCGAACCCTGCAGGCGGCGGCAGCGGAAAAGAGGAATTGATTTGGCGCTTTAAAATGAAATTAGGTAGGTACCTATAAAAAATTGAAAAGTCGATCGCATGTTGAATTACAATAATGATAAACTATGTAGAATTTTTACGTTTCGAGCGAATCGACCAACTTAATATACAGTAGACGCGTCGAGTTTATTCCGAGCTAATACTAATATTAGCCCGAATTTTCGAGCGTCGAAGCTGCCTGCGAACAGCTATTTATTTAATAAAATGTTTAAAGGACCTACCAATAAAAATATTATGTTTCAAAAATAGAAATCAGTGAATGATACAGTTTGTATTTAATTCATCGATACCTTCAAACATATTGAAGTCAAACGTTTTATCGGAGTTAGTTAATGGTTTTGCATCGCCCAGCAAAGTGTTACCGAACATAGAAGGAAAACTTGTGAAGAAAAGTGAAGAGAAGCCGCCAAATACTGACGCCCAGCGCCCCGTTGAAGTAAGTATTGACAATTATATTTAGCACGAGATGACTAACTATGTATTACAACGATTTTGTACTGGCATGGCCACACAATGGTCACATTTAGCACAGTAGAATTTTGAAAATTCGACGACATCAGTGTACACGCCAGAAAGCGCGCCATTTTCGAAGCGAAAATTGACATTTAAACATTGGCATTTAAAATTTGACACCCGGTCGGTCAGTTCACTAAATTTTTGTAGTTAATTTTAAAAAATGTTCAAAAAAATAATACAGGATTTGGCAGTAACAATATTGAAACGCCGGTTACAGACATCGAGCCCGGCAGGCAGCGCCGGCGGGGATGAAAAGCTGATTTGGCGCTTTAGAATTAAATTAGGTAGGTACCTATAAAAAATTGAAAAGTCGATCGCATGTTGAATTACAATAATGATAAACTATGTAGAATTTTTACGTTTCGAGCGAATCGACCAACTTAATATACAGTAGACGCGTCGAGTTTATTCCGAGCTAATACTAATATTAGCCCGAATTTTCGAGCGTCGAAGCTGCCTGCGAACAGCTATTTATTTAATAAAATGTTTAAAGGACCTACCAATAAAAATATTATGTTTCAAAAATAGAAATCAGTGAATGATACAGTTTGTATTTAATTCATCGATACCTTCAAACATATTGAAGTCAAACGTTTTATCGGAGTTAGTTAATGGTTTTGCATCGCCCAGCAAAGTGTTACCGAACATAGAAGGAAAACTTGTGAGGAAAAGTGAAGAGAAGCCGCCAAATACTGACGCCCAGCGCCCCGTTGAAGTAAGTATTGACAATTATATTTAGCACGAGATGACTAACTATGTATTACAACGATTTTGTACTGGCATGGCCACACAATGGTCACATTTAGCACAGTAGAATTTTGAAAATTCGACGACATCAGTGTACACGCCAGAAAGCGCGCCATTTTCGAAGCGAAAATTGACATTTAAACATTGGCATTTAAAATTTGACACCCGGTCGGTCAGTTCACTAAATTTTTGTAGTTAATTTTAAAAAATGTTCAAAAAAATAATACAGGATTTGGCAGTAACAATATTGAACCGCCGGTTACAGACGTCGAGCCCGGCAGGCAGCGCCGGCGGGGATGAAAAGCTGATTTGGCGCTTTAGAATTAAATTAGGTAGGTACCTATAAAAAATTGAAAAGTCGATCGCATGTTGAATTACAATAATGATAAACTATGTAGAATTTTTACGTTTCGAGCGAATCGACCAACTTAATATACAGTAGACGCGTCGAGTTTATTCCGAGCTAATACTAATATTAGCCCGAATTTTCGAGCGTCGAAGCTGCCTGCGAACAGCTATTTATTTAATAAAATGTTTAAAGGACCTACCAATAAAAATATTATGTTTCAAAAATAGAAATCAGTGAATGATACAGTTTGTATTTAATTCATCGATACCTTCAAACATATTGAAGTCAAACGTATTATCGGAGTTAGTTAATGGTTTTGCATCGCCCAGCAAAGTATTACCGAACATAGAAGGAAAACTTGTGAGGAAAAGTGAAGAGAAGCCGCCAAATACTGACGCCCAGCGCCCCGTTGAAGTAAGTATTGACAATTATATTTAGCACGAGATGACTAACTATGTATTACAACGATTTTGTACTGGCATGGCCACACAATGGTCACATTTAGCACAGTAGAATTTTGAAAATTCGACGACATCAGTGTACACGCCAGAAAGCGCGCCATTTTCGAAGCGAAAATTGACATTTAAACATTGGCATTTAAAATTTGACACCCGGTCGGTCAGTTCACTAAATTTTTGTAGTTAATTTTAAAAAATGTTCAAAAAAATAATACAGGATTTGGCAGTAACAATATTGAAACGCCGGTTACAGACGTCGAGCCCGGCAGGCAGCGCCGGCGGGGATGAAAAGCTGATTTGGCGCTTTAGAATTAAATTAGGTAGGTACCTATAAAAAATTGAAAAGTCGATCGCATGTTGAATTACAATAATGATAAACTATGTAGAATTTTTACGTTTCGAGCGAATCGACCAACTTAATATACAGTAGACGCGTCGAGTTTATTCCGAGCTAATACTAATATTAGCCCGAATTTTCGAGCGTCGAAGCTGCCTGCGAACAGCTATTTATTTAATAAAATGTTTAAAGGACCTACCAATAAAAATATTATGTTTCAAAAATAGAAATCAGTGAATGATACAGTTTGTATTTAATTCATCGATACCTTCAAACATATTGAAGTCAAACGTATTATCGGAGTTAGTTAATGGTTTTGCATCGCCCAGCAAAGTGTTACCGAACATAGAAGGAAAACTTGTGAGGAAAAGTGAAGAGAAGCCGCCAAATACTGACGCCCAGCGCCCCGTTGAAGTAAGTATTGACAATTATATTTAGCACGAGATGACTAACTATGTATTACAACGATTTTGTACTGGCATGGCCACACAATGGTCACATTTAGCACAGTAGAATTTTGAAAATTCGACGACATCAGTGTACACGCCAGAAAGCGCGCCATTTTCGAAGCGAAAATTGACATTTAAACATTGGCATTTAAAATTTGACACCCGGTCGGTCAGTTCACTAAATTTTTGTAGTTAATTTTAAAAAATGTTCAAAAAAATAATACAGGATTTGGCAGTAACAATATTGAAACGCCGGTTACAGACGTCGAGCCCGGCAGGCAGCGCCGGCGGGGATGAAAAGCTGATTTGGCGCTTTAGAATTAAATTAGGTAGGTACCTATAAAAAATTGAAAAGTCGATCGCATGTTGAATTACAATAATGATAAACTATGTAGAATTTTTACGTTTCGAGCGAATCGACCAACTTAATATACAGTAGACGCGTCGAGTTTATTCCGAGCTAATACTAATATTAGCCCGAATTTTCGAGCGTCGAAGCTGCCTGCGAACAGCTATTTATTTAATAAAATGTTTAAAGGACCTACCAATAAAAATATTATGTTTCAAAAATAGAAATCAGTGAATGATACAGTTTGTATTTAATTCATCGATACCTTCAAACATATTGAAGTCAAACGTATTATCGGAGTTAGTTAATGGTTTTGCATCGCCCAGCAAAGTGTTACCGAACATAGAAGGTAAACTTGTGAGGAAAAGTGAAGAGAAGCCGCCAAATACTGACGCCCAGCGCCCCGTTGAAGTAAGTATTGACAATTATATTTAGCACGAGATGACTAACTATGTATTACAACGATTTTGTACTGGCATGGCCACACAATGGTCACATTTAGCACAGTAGAATTTTGAAAATTCGACGACATCAGTGTACACGCCAGAAAGCGCGCCATTTTCGAAGCGAAAATTGACATTTAAACATTGGCATTTAAAATTTGACACCCGGTCGGTCAGTTCACTAAATTTTTGTAGTTAATTTTAAAAAATGTTCAAAAAAATAATACAGGATTTGGCAGTAACAATATTGAAACGCCGGTTACAGACGTCGAGCCCGGCAGGCAGCGCCGGCGGGGATGAAAAGCTGATTTGGCGCTTTAGAATTAAATTAGGTAGGTACCTATAAAAAATTGAAAAGTCGATCGCATGTTGAATTACAATAATGATAAACTATGTAGAATTTTTACGTTTCGAGCGAATCGACCAACTTAATATACAGTAGACGCGTCGAGTTTATTCCGAGCTAATACTAATATTAGCCCGAATTTTCGAGCGTCGAAGCTGCCTGCGAACAGCTATTTATTTAATAAAATGTTTAAAGGACCTACCAATAAAAATATTATGTTTCAAAAATAGAAATCAGTGAATGATACAGTTTGTATTTAATTCATCGATACCTTCAAACATATTGAAGTCAAACGTATTATCGGAGTTAGTTAATGGTTTTGCATCGCCCAGCAAAGTGTTACCGAACATAGAAGGAAAACTTGTGAGGAAAAGTGAAGAGAAGCCGCCAAATACTGACGCCCAGCGCCCCGTTGAAGTAAGTATTGACAATTATATTTAGCACGAGATGACTAACTATGTATTACAACGATTTTGTACTGGCATGGCCACACAATGGTCACATTTAGCACAGTAGAATTTTGAAAATTCGACGACATCAGTGTACACGCCAGAAAGCGCGCCATTTTCGAAGCGAAAATTGACATTTAAACATTGGCATTTAAAATTTGACACCCGGTCGGTCAGTTCACTAAATTTTTGTAGTTAATTTTAAAAAATGTTCAAAAAAATAATACAGGATTTGGCAGTAACAATATTGAAACGCCGGTTACAGACGTCGAGCCCGGCAGGCAGCGCCGGCGGGGATGAAAAGCTGATTTGGCGCTTTAGAATTAAATTAGGTAGGTACCTATAAAAAATTGAAAAGTCGATCGCATGTTGAATTACAATAATGATAAACTATGTAGAATTTTTACGTTTCGAGCGAATCGACCAACTTAATATACAGTAGACGCGTCGAGTTTATTCCGAGCTAATACTAATATTAGCCCGAATTTTCGAGCGTCGAAGCTGCCTGCGAACAGCTATTTATTTAATAAAATGTTTAAAGGACCTACCAATAAAAATATTATGTTTCAAAAATAGAAATCAGTGAATGATACAGTTTGTATTTAATTCATCGATACCTTCAAACATATTGAAGTCAAACGTATTATCGGAGTTAGTTAATGGTTTTGCATCGCCCAGCAAAGTGTTACCGAACATAGAAGGAAAACTTGTGAGGAAAAGTGAAGAGAAGCCGCCAAATACTGACGCCCAGCGCCCCGTTGAAGTAAGTATTGACAATTATATTTAGCACGAGATGACTAACTATGTATTACAACGATTTTGTACTGGCATGGCCACACAATGGTCACATTTAGCACAGTAGAATTTTGAAAATTCGACGACATCAGTGTACACGCCAGAAAGCGCGCCATTTTCGAAGCGAAAATTGACATTTAAACATTGGCATTTAAAATTTGACACCCGGTCGGTCAGTTCACTAAATTTTTGTAGTTAATTTTAAAAAATGTTCAAAAAAATAATACAGGATTTGGCAGTAACAATATTGAAACGCCGGTTACAGACGTCGAGCCCGGCAGGCAGCGCCGGCGGGGATGAAAAGCTGATTTGGCGCTTTAGAATTAAATTAGGTAGGTACCTATAAAAAATTGAAAAGTCGATCGCATGTTGAATTACAATAATGATAAACTATGTAGAATTTTTACGTTTCGAGCGAATTGACCAACTTAATATACAGTAGACGCGTCGAGTTTATTCCGAGCTAATACTAATATTAGCCCGAATTTTCGAGCGTCGAAGCTGCCTGCGAACAGCTATTTATTTAATAAAATGTTTAAAGGACCTACCAATAAAAATATTATGTTTCAAAAATAGAAATCAGTGAATGATACAGTTTGTATTTAATTCATCGATACCTTCAAACATATTGAAGTCAAACGTTTTATCGGAGTTAGTTAATGGTTTTGCATCGCCCAGCAAAGTGTTACCGAACATAGAAGGAAAACTTGTGGGAAAAGTGAAGAGAAGCCGCCAAATACTGACGCCCAGCGCCCCGTTGAAGTAAGTATTGACAATTATATTTAGCACGAGATGACTAACTATGTATTACAACGATTTTGTACTGGCATGGCCACACAATGGTCACATTTAGCACAGTAGAATTTTGAAAATTCGACGACATCAGTAAACTACTACTTATTTGTTTCAGCGTTTAGCTCAAACCATGTTCCGACGGCGTATTCAGACGGGGCCTAGCGCTTTAGAGAAAGCACAAAGCACGCAAAAAAGAATATTTGCTGGCAGAATTTTGAAAATTCGACGACATCAGTGTACACGCCAGAAAGCGAGCCATTATCGAAACGAATTGACAGTTGATCTTTGGCAGTTGATCTACCTACATTATTTTCAAAATTTATAGTGAACAAAATCATAAAAAATGTTGAAACGCATTTATAAGGTATTTATATTGTTAACACATCCTGCGAAAAGTTTACCACTTATTTATTTGAATTCATTTAAAAACTACTAATTTTTTGTTTAAGGATCTACCTTTAACCATATTTAGACGCCGGTTGCATACATCGAGCGCTTTCGAGAAAGAAAACATACAAAAAAGAATATTTGCTGGCAGAATTTTGAAAATTCGACGACATCAGTGTACACGGCAGAAAGCGCGTCATTATCGAAACGAATTATTGACATTTAATCATTGGCTGTCATAGTTGATCTGTCTAAATTCTTGTGTTTAAATTTATCATTTGTAAAAATCATACGAAAGAATGTTGAAACGCATTTATCAGGTATTTATATTGTTAACACATCCTGTGAAAAGTTTACCACTTATTTATTTAGATTCATTTAAAAACTACTAATTTTTTTTTAGGATCTGGCTTTAACAATATTACGACGCCGCTTGCGGACGTCGAGCGCTGCCGGAAAAGAAAATTTACTTTGGAGATTCAAGATCAAACTAGGTAGGTACCTATAAAAAATTGAAAAGTCGATCGCATGTTGAATTACAATAATGATAAACTATGTAGAATTTTTACGTTTCGAGCGAATCGACCAACTTAATATACCGTAGACGCGTCGAGTTTATTCCGAGCTAATACTAATATTAGCCCGAATTTTCGAGCGTCGAAGCCGCCTGCGAACAGCTATTTATTTAATGAAATGTTTAAAGGACCTACCAATAAAAATATTATGTTTCAAAAATAGAAATCAGTGAATGATACAGTTTGTATTTAATTCATCGATACCTTCAAACATATTGAAGTCAAACGTATTATCGGAGTTAGTTAATGGTTTTGCATCGCCCAGCAAAGTGTTACCGAACATAGAAGGAAAACTTGTGAGGAAAAGTGAAGAGAAGCCGCCAAATACTGACGCCCAGCGCCCCGTTGAAGTAAGTATTGACAATTATATTTAGCACGAGATGACTAACTATGTATTACAACGATTTTGTACTGGCATGGCCACACAATGGTCACATTTAGCACAGTAGAATTTTGAAAATTCGACGACATCAGTGTACACGCCAGAAAGCGCGCCATTTTCGAAGCGAAAATTGACATTTAAACATTGGCATTTAAAATTTGACACCCGGTCGGTCAGTTCACTAAATTTTTGTAGTTAATTTTAAAAAATGTTCAAAAAAATAATACAGGATTTGGCAGTAACAATATTGAAACGCCGGTTACAGACGTCGAGCCCGGCAGGCAGCGCCGGCGGGGATGAAAAGCTGATTTGGCGCTTTAGAATTAAATTAGGTAGGTACCTATAAAAAATTGAAAAGTCGATCGCATGTTGAATTACAATAATGATAAACTATGTAGAATTTTTACGTTTCGAGCGAATCGACCAACTTAATATACAGTAGACGCGTCGAGTTTATTCCGAGCTAATACTAATATTAGCCCGAATTTTCGAGCGTCGAAGCTGCCTGCGAACAGCTATTTATTTAATAAAATGTTTAAAGGACCTACCAATAAAAATATTATGTTTCAAAAATAGAAATCAGTGAATGATACAGTTTGTATTTAATTCATCGATACCTTCAAACATATTGAAGTCAAACGTATTATCGGAGTTAGTTAATGGTTTTGCATCGCCCAGCAAAGTGTTACCGAACATAGAAGGAAAACTTGTGAGGAAAAGTGAAGAGAAGCCGCCAAATACTGACGCCCAGCGCCCCGTTGAAGTAAGTATTGACAATTATATTTAGCACGAGATGACTAACTATGTATTACAACGATTTTGTACTGGCATGGCCACACAATGGTCACATTTAGCACAGTAGAATTTTGAAAATTCGACGACATCAGTGTACACGCCAGAAAGCGCGCCATTTTCGAAGCGAAAATTGACATTTAAACATTGGCATTTAAAATTTGACACCCGGTCGGTCAGTTCACTAAATTTTTGTAGTTAATTTTAAAAAATGTTCAAAAAAATAATACAGGATTTGGCAGTAACAATATTGAAACGCCGGTTACAGACGTCGAGCCCGGCAGGCAGCGCCGGCGGGGATGAAAAGCTGATTTGGCGCTTTAGAATTAAATTAGGTAGGTACCTATAAAAAATTGAAAAGTCGATCGCATGTTGAATTACAATAATGATAAACTATGTAGAATTTTTACGTTTCGAGCGAATTGACCAACTTAATATACAGTAGACGCGTCGAGTTTATTCCGAGCTAATACTAATATTAGCCCGAATTTTCGAGCGTCGAAGCTGCCTGCGAACAGCTATTTATTTAATAAAATGTTTAAAGGACCTACCAATAAAAATATTATGTTTCAAAAATAGAAATCAGTGAATGATACAGTTTGTATTTAATTCATCGATACCTTCAAACATATTGAAGTCAAACGTTTTATCGGAGTTAGTTAATGGTTTTGCATCGCCCAGCAAAGTGTTACCGAACATAGAAGGAAAACTTGTGGGAAAAGTGAAGAGAAGCCGCCAAATACTGACGCCCAGCGCCCCGTTGAAGTAAGTATTGACAATTATATTTAGCACGAGATGACTAACTATGTATTACAACGATTTTGTACTGGCATGGCCACACAATGGTCACATTTAGCACAGTAGAATTTTGAAAATTCGACGACATCAGTAAACTACTACTTATTTGTTTCAGCGTTTAGCTCAAACCATGTTCCGACGGCGTATTCAGACGGGGCCTAGCGCTTTAGAGAAAGCACAAAGCACGCAAAAAAGAATATTTGCTGGCAGAATTTTGAAAATTCGACGACATCAGTGTACACGCCAGAAAGCGAGCCATTATCGAAACGAATTGACAGTTGATCTTTGGCAGTTGATCTACCTACATTATTTTCAAAATTTATAGTGAACAAAATCATAAAAAATGTTGAAACGCATTTATAAGGTATTTATATTGTTAACACATCCTGCGAAAAGTTTACCACTTATTTATTTGAATTCATTTAAAAACTACTAATTTTTTGTTTAAGGATCTACCTTTAACCATATTTAGACGCCGGTTGCATACATCGAGCGCTTTCGAGAAAGAAAACATACAAAAAAGAATATTTGCTGGCAGAATTTTGAAAATTCGACGACATCAGTGTACACGGCAGAAAGCGCGTCATTATCGAAACGAATTATTGACATTTAATCATTGGCTGTCATAGTTGATCTGTCTAAATTCTTGTGTTTAAATTTATCATTTGTAAAAATCATACGAAAGAATGTTGAAACGCATTTATCAGGTATTTATATTGTTAACACATCCTGTGAAAAGTTTACCACTTATTTATTTAGATTCATTTAAAAACTACTAATTTTTTTTTAGGATCTGGCTTTAACAATATTACGACGCCGCTTGCGGACGTCGAGCGCTGCCGGAAAAGAAAATTTACTTTGGAGATTCAAGATCAAACTAGGTAGGTACCTATAAAAAATTGAAAAGTCGATCGCATGTTGAATTACAATAATGATAAACTATGTAGAATTTTTACGTTTCGAGCGAATCGACCAACTTAATATACCGTAGACGCGTCGAGTTTATTCCGAGCTAATACTAATATTAGCCCGAATTTTCGAGCGTCGAAGCCGCCTGCGAACAGCTATTTATTTAATGAAATGTTTAAAGGACCTACCAATAAAAATATTATGTTTCAAAAATAGAAATCAGTGAATGATACAGTTTGTATTTAATTCATCGATACCTTCAAACATATTGAAGTCAAACGTTTTATCGGAGTTAGTTAATGGTTTTGCATCGCCCAGCAAAGTGTTACCGAACATAGAAGGAAAACTTGTGAGGAAAAGTGAAGAGAAGCCGCCAAATACTGACTCCCAGCGCCCCGTTGAAGTAAGTATTGACAATTATATTTAGCAGGAGATGACTAACTATGTATTACAACAATTTTGTTCTGGCATGGCCACACAATGGTCACATTTAGCACAGTAGAATTTTGAAAATTCGACGACATCAGTGTACACGCCAGAAAACGCGCCATTTTTGAAGCGAAAATTGACATTTAAAATTTGATTTGACACCCGGTCGGTCGGAAGCCTAAATTCTCGTTTTTAATTTTAAAAAATGTTCAGAAAAATATATCAGGATCTAGCTTTAACCATGTTTAGACGCCGGTTGCAGACGTCGAGCGCTGCCGGGAAATAAAATGTACCAAAGAGCAATTTGGTGATTGGAGATTTAGGATCAAGTTAGGTAGGTACCTATAAAAATTTGAAAAGTCGATCGCATGTTGTATTACAATAATGATAAACTATATAGAATTTTTACGTTTCGAGCGAATCGACCAACTTAATATACCGTAGACGCGTCGAGTTTATTCCGAGCTAATACTAATATTAGCCCGAATTTTCGAGCGTCGAAGCCGCCTGCGAACAGCTACTTATTTAATAAAATGTTTAAAGGACCTACCAATAAAAATATTATGTTTCAAAAATAGAAATCAGTGAATGATACAGTTTGTATTTAAGTCATCGATACCTTCAAACATATTGAAGTCAAACGTTTTATCGGAGTTAGTTAATGGTTTTGCATCGCCCAGCAAAATGTTACCGAACATAGAAGGACAACTTGTGAGGAAAAGTGAAGAGAAGCCGCCAAATACTGACGCCCAGCGCCCTGTTGAAGTAAGTATTGACAATTATATTTAGCACGAGATGACTAACTATGTATTACAACGATTTTGTACTGGCATGGCCACACAAATTTTAAAGCCTTCTAAAATTAGAAGAAAAAATGTCTTTAGATGTGCTAAACACCCAAAACGAAGATTTATAATTTTAATTTTTGAAAAACCGTGCTGGTTTTTTGTTTTTGTGGAAGGTTTTTGCAGAGGGAAATCTATACATCAAGAAGAGCGAGGTGAAGCCGCCAAATACTGACGCCCAGCGCCCCGTTGAAGTAAGTATTGACAATTATATTTAGCACGAGATGACTAACTATGTATTACAACGATTTTGTACTGGCATGGCCATACAAATTTTAAAGCCTTCTAAAATTAGAAGAAAAAATGTCTTTAGATGTGCTAAACACCCAAAACGAAGATTTATAATTTTAATTTTTGAAAAACCGTGCTGGTTTTTTGTTTTTGTGGAAGGTTTTTGCAGAGGGAAATCTATACATCAAGAAGAGCGAGGTGAAGCCGCCAAATACTGACGCCCAGAGCCCCGTTGAAGTAAGTATTGACAATTATATTTAGCACGAGATGACTAACTATGTATTACAACGATTTTGTACTGGCATGGCCACACAAATTTTAAAGCCTTCTAAAATTAGAAGAAAAAATGTCTTTAGATGTGCTAAACACCCAAAACGAAGATTTATAATTTTAATTTTTGAAAAACCGTGCTGGTTTTTTGTTTTTGTGGAAGGTTTTTGCAGAGGGAAATCTATACATCAAGAAGAGCGAGGTGAAGCCGCCAAATACTGACGCCCAGCGGCCCGTTGAAGTAAGTATTGACAATTATATTTAGCACGAGATGACTAACTATGTATTACAACGATTTTGTACTGGCATGGCCACACAAATTTTAAAGCCTTCTAAAATTAGAAGAAAAAATGTCTTTAGATGTGCTAAACACCCAAAACGAAGATTTATAATTTTAATTTTTGAAAAACCGTGCTGGTTTTTTGTTTTTGTGGAAGGTTTTTGCAGAGGGAAATCTATACATCAAGAATAGCGAGGTGAAGCCACCAAATACTGACGCCCAGCGCCCCGTTGAAGTAAGTATTGACAATTATATTTAGCACGAGATGACTAACTATGTATTACAACGATTTTGTACTGGCATGGCCACACAATGGTCACATTTAGCACAGTAGAATTTTGAAAATTCGACATTAGTGTATACGCCAAAAAGCGCGTCATTTTTGAAGCGAAATTTGACACCCGGTGTGTCACCAAATTTTTGTAGTTATTTTTTAAAAATGTTTAGAAAAATATTTCAGGTATCCACAAACATCCTGTGAAAATTTTACAACTTATTGTTTTATCTTACTATTTTTTTTGTTTTAGGATTTGGCATTAACACTGTTGAAACGCCGGTTGGCGACGTCGGGCCCGGTTGGCGGCGCCGGCGGAAAGGAACACTTAGTCTGGAGATTGAGGATCAAGTTAGGTAGGTACCTATAAAAATTTGAAAAGTCGATCGCATGTTGTATTACAATAATGATAAACTATGTAGAATTTTTACGTTTCGAGCGAATCGACCAACTTAATATACCGTAGACGCGTCGAGTTTATTCCGAGCTAATACTAATATTAGCCCGAATTTTCGAGCGTCGAAGCCGCCTGCGAACAGCTATTTATTTAATAAAATGTTTACAGGACCTACCAATAAAAATATTATGTTTCAAAAATAGAAATCAGTGAATGATACAGTTTGTATTTATGTAATCGATACCTTCAAACATATTGAAGTCAAACGTTTTATCGGAGTTAGTTAATGGTTTTGCATCGCCCAGCAAAGTGTTACCGAACATAGAAGGAAAACTTGTGAGGAAAAGTGAAGAGAAGCCGCCAAATACTGACGCCCAGCGGCCCGTTGAAGTAAGTATTGACAATTATATTTAGCACGAGATGACTAACTATGTATTACAACGATTTTGTTCTGGCATGGCCACACAATGGTCACATTTAGCACAGTAGAATTTTGAAAATTCGACGACATCAGTAAACTACTACTTATTTGTTTCAGCGTTTAGCTCAAACCATGTTCCGACGGCGTATTCAGACGGGGCCTAGCGCTTTAGAGAAAGCACAAAGCACGCAAAAAAGAATATTTGCTGGCAGAATTTTGAAAATTCGACGACATCAGTGTACACGCCAGAAAGCGAGCCATTATCGAAACGAATTGACAGTTGATCTTTGGCAGTTGATCTACCTACATTATTTTCAAAATTTATAATGAACAAAATCATAAAAAATGTTGAAACGCATTTATAAGGTATTTATATTGTTAACACATCCTGCAAAAGTTTACCACTTATTTATTTGAATTCATTTAAAAACTACTAATTTTTTGTTTAAGGATCTACCTTTAACCATGTTTAGACGCTGGTTGCATACATCGAGCGCTTTCGAGAAAGAAAACATACAAAAAAGAATATTTGCTGGCAGAATTTTGAAAATTCGACGACATCAGTGTACACGGCAGAAAGCGCGTCATTATCGAAACGAATTATTGACATTTAATCATTGGCTGTCATAGTTGATCTGTCTAAATTCTTGCGTTTAAATTTATCATTTGTAAAAATCATACGAAAGAATGTTGAAACGCATATATCAGGATCTAGCTTTAACCATGTTTAGACGCCGGTTGCAGACGTCGAGCGCTGCCGGGAAATAAAATGTACCAAAGAGCAATTTGGTGATTGGAGATTTAGGATCAAGTTAGGTAGGTACCTATAAAAATTTGAAAAGTCGATCGCATGTTGTATTACAATAATGATAAACTATATAGAATTTTTACGTTTCGAGCGAATCGACCAACTTAATATACCGTAGACGCGTCGAGTTTATTCCGAGCTAATACTAATATTAGCCCGAATTTTCGAGCGTCGAAGCCGCCTGCGAACAGCTACTTATTTAATAAAATGTTTAAAGGACCTACCAATAAAAATATTATGTTTCAAAAATAGAAATCAGTGAATGATACAGTTTGTATTTAAGTCATCGATACCTTCAAACATATTGAAGTCAAACGTTTTATCGGAGTTAGTTAATGGTTTTGCATCGCCCAGCAAAGTGTTACCGAACATAGAAGGACAACTTGTGAGGAAAAGTGAAGAGAAGCCGCCAAATACTGACGCCCAGCGCCCTGTTGAAGTAAGTATTGACAATTATATTTAGCACGAGATGACTAACTATGTATTACAACGATTTTGTACTGGCATGGCCACACAAATTTTAAAGCCTTCTAAAATTAGAAGAAAAAATGTCTTTAGATGTGCTAAACACCCAAAACGAAGATTTATAATTTTAATTTTTGAAAAACCGTGCTGGTTTTTTGTTTTTGTGGAAGGTTTTTGCAGAGGGAAATCTATACATCAAGAAGAGCGAGGTGAAGCCGCCAAATACTGACGCCCAGCGGCCCGTTGAAGTAAGTATTGACAATTATATTTAGCACGAGATGACTAACTATGTATTACAACGATTTTGTACTGGCATGGCCACACAAATTTTAAAGCCTTCTAAAATTAGAAGAAAAAATGTCTTTAGATGTGCTAAACACCCAAAACGAAGATTTATAATTTTAATTTTTGAAAAACCGTGCTGGTTTTTTGTTTTTGTGGAAGGTTTTTGCAGAGGGAAATCTATACATCAAGAAGAGCGAGGTGAAGCCGCCAAATACTGACGCCCAGCGCCCCGTTGAAGTAAGTATTGACAATTATATTTAGCACGAGATGACTAACTATGTATTACAACGATTTTGTACTGGCATGGCCACACAATGGTCACATTTAGCACAGTAGAATTTTGAAAATTCGACATTAGTGTATACGCCAAAAAGCGCGTCATTTTTGAAGCGAAATTTGACACCCGGTGTGTCACCAAATTTCAGTAGTTATTTTTTAAAAATGTTTAGAAAAATATTTCAGGTATCCACAAACATCCTGTGAAAATTTTACAACTTATTGTTTTATCTTACTATTTTTTTTGTTTTAGGATTTGGCATTAACACTGTTGAAACGCCGGTTGGCGACGTCGGGCCCGGTTGGCGGCGCCGGCGGAAAGGAACACTTAGTCTGGAGATTGAGGATCAAGTTAGGTAGGTACCTATAAAAATTTGAAAAGTCGATCGCATGTTGTATTACAATAATGATAAACTATGTAGAATTTTTACGTTTCGAGCGAATCGACCAACTTAATATACCGTAGACGCGTCGAGTTTATTCCGAGCTAATACTAATATTAGCCCGAATTTTCGAGCGTCGAAGCCGCCTGCGAACAGCTATTTATTTAATAAAATGTTTAAAGGACCTACCAATAAAAATATTATGTTTCAAAAATAGAAATCAGTGAATGATACAGTTTGTATTTATGTAATCGATACCTTCAAACATATTGAAGTCAAACGTTAAGCGTTAAACGTTTTAAAAATCGACTTCGAATTTATTATTAATGGGATTGTGCTTTTATTTAGCTTAAATAAATCGCTACAATGGTTGATTTTTCGTTCGATTAACGCAATAAAATTAAATCAATTTCGGGAGCACACTGCGGCTTAAAAATTGACGTGGTGAGCGGACCGAAATTCACACGCTAATGTCAAAAACGCCGGCCGGAAGCAGTCAGCGCATA
Organism: Neomicropteryx cornuta; assembly: GCA_020383195.1. Lineage (NCBI taxonomy): Eukaryota > Metazoa > Arthropoda > Insecta > Lepidoptera > Micropterigidae > Neomicropteryx > Neomicropteryx cornuta. Next base: position 4,158,638 of record JAHKQU010000030.1, read on the forward strand.
GAGCTCGTCTGCTATTTCCGCCATAGCCAACTGGTGACCGGATGCATTTATGGTATAAACACACTAACACGCATAATTTAAGGTGAGTATTCGGACAGGTAAATACGCTTCTCTCAACTATAGGTTTTAAATAACGGTTCAGGCTATATAATAGAAATCAGTGAATGATACAGTTTGTATTTATGTAATCGATACCTTCAAACATATTGAAGTCAAACGTTTTATCGGAGTTAGTTAATGGTTTTGCATCGCCCAGCAAAGTGTTACCGAACATAGAAGGAAAACTTGTGAGGAAAAGTGAAGAGAAGCCGCCAAATACTGACTCCCAGCGCCCCGTTGAAGTAAGTATTGACAATTATATTTAGCAGGAGATGACTAACTATGTATTACAACAATTTTGTTCTGGCATGGCCACACAATGGTCACATTTAGCACAGTAGAATTTTGAAAATTCGACGAAATCAGTGTACACGCCAGAAAACGCGCCATTTTTGAAGCGAAAATTGACATTTAAAATTTGATTTGACACCCGGTCGGTCGGAAGCCTAAATTCTCGTTTTAAATTTTAAAAAATGTTCAGAAAAATATATCAAGATCTAGCTTTAACCATGTTTAGACGCCGGTTGCAGACGTCGAGCGCTGCCGGGAAATAAAATGTACCAAAGAGCAATTTGGTGATTGGAGATTTAGGATCAAGTTAGGTAGGTACCTATAAAAATTTGAAAAGTCGATCGCATGTTGTATTACAATAATGATAAACTATGTAGAATTTTTACGTTTCGAGCGAATCGACCAACTTAATATACCGTAGACGCGTCGAGTTTATTCCGAGCTAATACTAATATTAGCCCTAATTTTCGAGCGTCGAAGCCGCCTGCGAACAGCTATTTATTTAATAAAATGTTTAAAGGACCTACCAATAAAAATATTATGTTTCAAAAATAGAAATCAGTGAATGATACAGTTTGTATTTATGTCATCGATACCTTCAAACATATTGAAGTCAAACGTTTTATCGGAGTTAGTTAATGGTTTTGCATCGCCCAGCAAAGTGTTACCGAACATAGAAGGAAAACTTGTGAGGAAAAGTGAAGAGAAGCCGCCAAATACTGACGCCCAGCGCCCCGTTGAAGTAAGTATTGACAATTATATTTAGCACGAGATGACTAACTATGTATTACAACGATTTTGTTCTGGCATGGCCACACAATGGTCACATTTAGCACAGTAGAATTTGAAAATTCGACGACATCAGTGTACACGCCAAAAAGCGCTCCATTTTTGAAGCGAAAATTGACATTTAAAATTTGATTTGACACCCGGTCGGTCGGAAGCCTAAATTCTCGTTTTTAATTTTAAAAAATGTTCAGAAAAATATAACAGGATCTAGCTTTAACCATGTTTAGACGCTGGTTGCAGACGTCGAGCGCTGCCGGGAAATAAAATGTACCAAAGAGCAATTTGGTGATTGGAGATTTAGGATCAAGTTAGGTAGGTACCTATAAAAATTTGAAAAGTCGATCGCATGTTGTATTACAATAATGATAAACTATATAGAATTTTTACGTTTCGAGCGAATCGACCAACTTAATATACCGTAGACGCGTCGAGTTTATTCCGAGCTAATACTAATATTAGCCCGAATTTTCGAGCGTCGAAGCCGCCTGCGAACAGCTATTTATTTAATAAAATGTTTAAAGGACCTACCAATAAAAATATTATGTTTCAAAAATAGAAATCAGTGAATGATACAGTTTGTATTTAAGTCATCGATACCTTCAAACATATTGAAGTCAAACGTTTTATCGGAGTTAGTTAATGGTTTTGCATCGCCCAGCAAAGTGATACCGAACATAGAAGGAAAACTTGTGAGGAAAAGTGAAGAGAAGCCGCCAAATACTGACGCCCAGCGCCCCGTTGAAGTAAGTATTGACAATTATATTTAGCACGAGATGACTAACTATGTATTACAACGATTTTGTACTGGCATGGCCACACAATGGTCACATTTAGCACAGTAGAATTTTGAAAATTCGACGACATCAGTGTACACGCCAAAAAGCGCGTCATTTTTGAAGCGAAATTTGACACCCGGTGTGTCACCAAATTTTTGTAGTTGTTTTTTAAAAATGTTTAGAAAAATATTTCAGGTATCCACACACATCCTGTGAAAATTTTACCACTTATTTATTTGAATTCATTTAAAAACTACTATTTTTTTGTTTTAGGATTTGGCAGTAACCCTGTTGAAACGGCGCTTGGCGAACTCGGGTCCGGCAGGCAGCGCCGGCGGGGGTGAAAAGCTGGTTTGGCGCTTTAAAATTAAATTAGGTAGGTACCTATAAAAAATTGAAAAGTCGATCGCATGTTGAATTACAATAATGATAAACTATGTAGAATTTTTACGTTTCGAGCGAATCGACCAACTTAATATACCGTAGACGCGTCAAGTTTATTCCGAGCTAATACTAATATTAGCCCGAATTTTCGAGCGTCGAAGCCGCCTGCGAACAGCTATTTATTTAATAAAATGTTTAAATGTTAAATGTTTTTTTTAAATGTTAATGTTTAAATGGTAAAGGACATACCAATAAAAATATTATGTTTCAAAAATAGAAATCAGTGAATGATACAGTTTGTATTTAATTCATCGATACCTTCAAACATATTGAAGTCAAACGTTTTATCGGAGTTAGTTAATGGTTCTGCATCGCCCAGCAAAGTGTTACCGAACATAGAAGGAAAACTTGTGAGGAAAAGTGAAGAGAAGCCGCCAAATACTGACGCCCAGCGCCCCGTTGAAGTAAGTATTGACAATTATATCAGTGAATATAAATACAGCCTGTATAACCATGATGGAATTTTAAAAAATATTCTTGAGACACCTTGGTTAAACTAATTAAAATGTGTTAACGTTTTTTCCAGGTGAGTTGGGAGGACGTTGCAGGTCTTGATGATCTGGTGAAAAACTTAAAAGAGACCATTTTTCTTCCTATCAAATGCAAGGACCTTTTGGCCAATTTTCGTCTAACACAACCTCCAAAGGGTGTTTTATTGTATGGACCGCCCGGTAATCACTGAACTTTTAAAAGAAATTAATTTGCTTCACGGTGCGAGAAACCGACGCCCGTCCATTTGCGTTTCAGTAAAATCCTCAGTTATAAAAAAAGATGTGTTTCTTAGTAATTTACTTGTGATGACGCCGCGTCTCAACTAATCTGAGCTCGGTGCATAGAAAACGAGAACGCTAAGCGTCGTGCGGGAATTCAAATTGTGAGCGTGTATTTTACGACTTGAAGGACCACCTGGGATAACCCAGGAGCGGACGTTCGATTACAGGAAGAGATGGATGTCGGTACTTACTTTGACGATCCGTTCCTCCGTGGCAGCTCGGCAACGGCGGTTTCTGCTTGGCTGGCACGGCACTCACTTCACCGAATCTCACTTGGTTGATGTGTTAATATATAATATATGATTTTGTAATAGTTTGTTGTAATAACGATATAGGTATCTTATAATAAGATGGCACATAAAAGGCGAGGCGAGTGTACGTTGTTGGTGAACAGGGCCACCAATGGAACAGTAACGAAAATGGTTAAAATGATAAACAACGGGATAAGTCACCAGTTTGAGAGTGAGTCATATGAACTATTTGGGAATATTTTTAAATTAGTAGGTATAATATATACTTCAATTCGTAATAGAAATTGGCTTTCGTTATCTACAAACCATAGTTTAAAGAAATATAACATGTACCGAATAAATATTTTTTTAAGTAATCTCTTTTTAACACCATTTTCACAATCGCCACGCAAAGCCCCCCTTTATTATGACAATTTAGATACATTCAGTATTTTCATCAATGCTACCCATTAGATGAGATGCCGTACCTGATCAATAATATCCCTTTTTAGGACAATTTAGCTAAAGACCGTATTAGAAATTGGCGCAAGAGTCGCTTGGCACCACAGATAGAAAATCAAGGTATTAGAAAAATGTTAAAAAAGAACAAAGTATTAGAAAAACATCAAAAAAGAGCAAGGTATTAGGCAAATGTTAGAAAAGCATTTGGCGCAGGAGTCGGTCATTAGAAAAATAATTGTCACAGTCCCCGCCTAAGCAATTGTCACAGAACCCGCCTATCCTTTTTTCCATACATTTCTCACCTATTTACCTACTAAAATCGATAGAATCAGCACTAACCATTAGGAAAAACGTTAGAAAAGCATAGTAAGGTATTAGAAAGACATTAGAAAAGAGCAAAGTATTAGGCAAATGTTAGAAAACTGAGGCATTATGATCGGGAAATGTTGTATGCGACCGCTGCTCCAAGCAATTGTGAGACAGGGACCGAGTGAGAAGTTGTTGTTGAAGTTTATTGCATTGGCAACCTCTTCGTCTTCGCCCACAATTGAATAACTGAAATTAAATATATACATTTTAATATTAAAACTTAAAAAACCATTAAAAACCATATTCTTAAAAATTGTCAGTTTGCATCTGAATAGCTATTTAGATGCCTGTTTAACATTTTAGAGTATCAAGAAAGTCAATACCGAAAGAGGTAAAAAATTAGGACTACATGCAATGAAGCGTTTCAACTCATCTAGGAGAGTGGCTCTAGTGTTGGGTTAGAACTTCAGTACTGAGAACTAAGTATTAAATACTCATTAATCAAAAAACAATGAGTTTTGTGTTTTTATTGGTTGAAGTTACTCAAACGTAATTTCATGATGGGTATGCATTATTTGCCTATTTTATATACTTGAACAAAAATTGTGAGATCGGTTCCTCTAAATCTTTTGGAATCATCTAGAATGTAATGGTTCATCTAAGTCCTTTGTATTTAGGGTCTTCTCTAGATACCTTCCAGCATTTGGGTTTTATTAACGGTTTAAAATTATGTTTTAAGTATTCGGATAGTCTTCATTGTGGAGAGGATGAAAATACGATTTTAAATATATTACATTAAAATGATAATTAATAAATAATTAACTTATGCAAATGATAAATACATTGATTTTTCAAAAGTTTTTTTCTGGTTTCCGCTATACTAGAGCAAATTTTATTTATTAATCAGTCACTATAAATTGACCCATTGCAGGCCCATGGAGGACTAAGGGGGAGCGTTTATGATAGAATTAGTTTAAGCTTCATTTTGATTTTTTTTTTAATTACAGGCATTACAGATGCATAAATGCCAACATAGTTTACATGAATTATAGCTTTATTACATTAAGTGTTTTATAAACGAAAGTTAAAAACAAAATACATTTCTACAACTACAAATTATTATTAACGGGGAGAAACTTACAAAGGTGTAATCTGCAATTTGATTCCGAGGTTTACGGTAAAGAGGGCTACTGACGGCATATGGTCAAACAGGATGGCGAGATGTCTTCCAGTCGAGTCGGATTGAAGATCTAAGACCGGGCCGCCAATTCCATCGACATCGTCCAATGCGCTGAGGTCCATCACGACTTGCGCTTTATTGGGAATGTCTTCATCACCTGCAATTATTAAAGCCATGAAGCTTTTTGCATAATTATAGTACAGATTGCGTCTTATAAATAGACTAAAACCAAAGGGTGTTTATTTTGTCTGTATCATGTCATGCATGAGACAAATAAAATAGAGTCCAATGTTAACATCGTTATCTAAGTTGTAAATTTGATAAAAATGATTTCACCTAGTGTTATGATGCAAAGAAAAGAGACACTATTCTTTCAGTACTACAGCAATGAAAGATTATTAGCACTTATGACATTATGTTCACCTTTTGGTTCAATCCTGATCACTCTTTGTATATGTATTGATAATTATGTTGGTTCAGATGGCGAAGGCAAGATAGCTGTTTATAATTTTAGGTAAGATATTTCATTACCAAGGGTGTTCAAGCAAGTATTTAATTTCTGAAACAAGTTACAGGATGTATTGCAGATATTTTGGCCAAAGCTAGGTGCAGCATTGCATGTCTCTTACCTCATCACATCTTGTCCTTGAATGTCTGGTCTGTTGAGATGTCAGTTGCTTGTTAGCAATCCCAGTACACTAAAATATTTGCTTTAAATTAGTTGAGACAGTATTTTTAGGGATAAAGGGTGTCACTCTTCTATTCTAGCCTAGCTGTACTGCGAATTGTCTCATTGGTTTGTGCCTTACTCGGGTTACAAAGATCCAATCTTGGGTCTTTGATATGTTGAAACATCTTTACTTCTTGTTGAAGATTGTGGTGACGAAACACACTATGTTACTCATACGAAAATTCTTGCCCTCAAAATAATGAGTAAAATTGCAAAATGTAACATTTATTTAATAATTACAGGTAGCGTTTTTAATGAGTATAATATTGAAATTTCAACACTAAATATCTAAACATTTGAAAAGACTTTCTTTGGATGCTGGAATTAAGTACAAAAAAGGAAGATGTAATGGTAAGTTCAAGGATTGTGGAAAGGTTTCTGTCTTAAACTTCAGTTTTTTTTTCAGATATTGTAAAATCTGCGTATGGAGTAAAATTTGGTTGCAAAACTTTCATTAGACACACATCCACACACACATAAAACAAAACTAATATAACATTAATGGTGACAAATTGCACGGCAATTTAGTAGGGGTTATTATAATTTTGACTTCAAAAGGAAATCTCAACAAGTAAAAAATCTTGTCATCAGCTATTTAAACCATCGCTTATAAATGGGGCGAGGCTGTGAACGAGCAGTAACTATCAGGTGATTGCCCGAACAATGTATTCTTTCCCACAATCCAGATAGTCGGTGCCACATGTTATGACTAAAATCAACAAGTGTTAATACATGCAAATATCTTGCAAATGCTCTAGTAAATAAGGAATACAATATAAAATGAAAGTGTTTTTGATGGATTTGGCAGTAAATAATTCGAGTTTTATTTACAAAAGGTATGTCAATATAATATTAAACATAAAAATTCATAGTTTTATATTTATTAGTTGCCAATAATAGGAAATGATTACTTTGAAACTAAAAAATGGGTAGCGGCTCTGCGTGGGATATTTCCTTTAACGAATGACCTTCGCCAAAAGGTGGCATCGTGTGTTTCAAGCGTTTTATGTTCGGAGCAGAATGTGTTAACGGTACTGGAAAAAAGACAACCTGCAAAGAGATTGGTCTGTGAAAACCTCAGCGCATATAGCACTGCTTCACCATCGGCAGCAAACACTAGCGCCTGACCACTAGGTCGGCCAGTGGGCGAACAGCCCACCCAGCAGGCTGCCTTCACACGGCCTTCACGAGAGCACCAACGATCACAGGTCCATTGCTGACTGCATTCCCACATTCTAAAAACACAGGGAACAGTTTTATTATGAAAAGAATCAGTTTATCAATGAAATAGTTTTATAGATTACTGTAGAACTCTCAACATCAACCTCAAGAAGCACCTATAGTATCTTTAGTAACTATTATCCCGGCACTGAAATTACACATCCTTCTCTCAATTACTTTCTACCATCACACCACACCAATAGCAATACCAATCAATGGTCACCAGTGATTCAATGTACGTACAATGTTTTTGGATATATCATTATCCATGCTGGAATTATCATTACCAGGGCTCATACAGCCTAGAGCAGGCCTTGGCATACTCAAGCAGAGCCCTTCATCTGTTCCTCTCAGCAGAGATGGTCTTTTAGTTTGGGATGCCGATGATGCTCACTTTCCCTATCCACTCCGACGGTCCAGCCTAGTTTCAGGCGTTCAGCTCTTTGGCATCCTTCCAGTTTGGCCGTCATAATTTGTTTAGGTGGCTCCGAATCGGGCATTCGCTGAACGTGACTAGCCGATTTAAATGTACTATACAATATTACTAAACTTAGAAACATATGAAAATTACTCACTACCTGGTCTCGCCTAGATGATTATTGGTTTAGGAATAATCATTTGGATTTGGTATTAGGAACAATCACAGTCTTAAATAACAACTTCAAAAAAATGGTGACTAGCTAGAGTGTCAGAATTAGAGATGTCTCTCGAATATTTTATTAGTGTCTCTTTTTGTTGGGTTTTTACTGTGGCAAAGAAACAAAAGTCAAGATAAAAATAATATCCACATGTTTAACTTCAGACTTCTATCCGTCTCTGGTAGTAAAGTTTAATTTAATATCAGAAACCCGTGACTGTTCGATAATACCCCAAAAAATATTTTTTCTCACTATAACAATCTTGAGAAAATCTAATGTTATGTAAGGGTAGAGACAAACGCAAACTTGATTGAGGTAAGGAGGTGCCGCCTTCGTAAGAAAGCCATGTAAACTTCTATTGAGAAGACAATTTGACAAATCTATTGGCGGATGATGTTGGCTTGGTCGGCTAGCAGTTGGCTGTAGATAAAAATTTATAAGACTAGCGCTTAAAGAATCGACATCAGTGAGAACATGACACGCATCACATACAACATTTGTGCCATGAATTTATAACTGTGATATTTTAATGGCAAAGGGGTTCGACAACTGAACAAACTGTTTTGAATCCACACCTATTTATAGTTTTAAATATATCATCAACACAATATTACAGGAAAATTGGCTTAGTTGAGCCAGATTCATCTCTATATGAATAGAGCAGAGGCGTCCAAACTTTTTGCTGCGAGGGCCAGTTTGGTATTTAAATTCATTAGCGGGGGCCAAGCATTGTAAATATGTGAATTAAAAAACCTTATTACAAGTAAAGCAGCATTGAATTTTTTTATTGTTGCCACATATATATACTATATTTTTTTTTTTATAGTAAATTACAGATATAACAATACTAAACAAACATGTCTAAATTATATTATTATAAAATTATTTCATGCAATTTTTAATGGGAATGGTGGAACTGGGTTTTTTCCTGGAGAGTTTCTTCAAAGTTGGGATTCAAATCGGAAACACCAATTATTAGCAATGATTGCAAATGATCATCCGATAAATTTGCCCTATATTTAGATTTCAGATACTTCATCCTGGAAAAAGTTTGTTCGACAATATAGGTAGTGCCATACATAGAAATAAATTTACCAGCCAATTGCTTTAACGAAATTTGCAACGAAATTTTTCAAAATCCTTGGCGGGCCGGATAAAATCGCCTGCCGGGCCGGGTTTGGCCCGCGGGCCGTAGTTTGGACACCTTTGGAAAGAGGACCAGCCCTCATCTTCACTTTTGAAACTTGGTCCTGAGTATATATAATAAATGCAAGCTTTTTTTGGTGTAATAGTAAATCCTCATTATTATCCACTTAAAATTTGCTCAGAAACACCTTAAACTCACCTAAAAACAACCCCAACAGTTGCGGAGAATAGCCTTGCTCCACTCGGTCCCCAACTTGTAAAGGTGTTACCGCCTCCGGCCACTTGCCTTAAAGCATATCCTTTCCCGCAGACATCCCACAGGATAATGGAACAATCAGCTGGTGAAGCACTCACCAGAACGTTCCCTTGTGGGGACCATTCCACCCATGTCACTGGACTGTGTCCTGATCTGAAATGGGTTTGAATATAATATACTTTTTTATAATATAAAAATTTCACTCATGATATTATACATATAATAAGTAGCCTTCTTACAGTTTAATTCCAATATTGCATTGTAATTTATTTATGTCCTAACTTAACTTATTTGGTTGTTTTTTTTTATTCTTACTCTTGTTAGAGTAAGAGTGAAAAAATAATGCTGTTGCATTATTTCTTCTTTGAAATACATGTATGTATCGCAGGCCGATTGTATAACTAGGACTTTTGCAAAGTACCTAGGCCGTTTACAAAATGGCAACATTTTAAATCACGCTAGTTGTAAATCACGCTGGTATTCTATAATCACCATATTAAATTTTTCTTTGAATGTAACATTTTGCTCCACATGTTGCACACGATCGCCAGCATTTATCATACTTATTGACTGTTTCTTGTGTAACAACATAGCTAAAAAATTCCATTTTGTCTTCTTGAGACAAGTTGGGGTTTGTAATATGCAGAATCGTTGAGCCAGTCTGATTGACAAACGTAAACGTTCCATTAAATTCGCCGGGAGATTATTCCATTATTGAGTATTAAAACTGACCAATAATGTGACCTTCAATTGCAGGCATTGCCACAAGCGGGTAGCAAGGCCTAGCAGCTATTGTTTGGCGGCCAGATCGTTTTTGAATACCCGTTCGATCGTTTTTGAGTACACCTACTGAGGATAACAAATGAGTCATTTTGCTCATAATCTCAAAATTACTAATTAAAAAACAAAACAATAAATATAGGTTTTCTGAGGTCAAGTGCAGTGCCACTGTAAAAATAACCTAGCTTTGCGGTTGCCGGTCGCATACTTAAACCATACAATTCAATAGGCCATTTATTTATTTTTTTCTTTTATCAGTTTTACACAGTAACATACAAAAAATACATTTGATTGAACAATAAAAACTAAAAATAGGTTTCTACTAACAAAATATATTAACATTAATAACACAAGTATTACAATACCATTTTTTATATCTATATTTACATAATATCTACTTTTAGGAATTTAGAAAAACTAATTCGTGATATTTATTTTTATACAATAAATTATTGCTAAGCATTTTAAATTGCAATTTATTCAAAGTCATTGTACGCAATTTGGCGGAAACTGAGTTTCTCACAATGCGCCAACGAGAGCAGTGAACCTATTAAGTGATATTTTGGAAGCGGTTCTTTTGATAGGATTTTCATATATAGGCTTTATTTTTTATTTTTAATTTTATGATTAGTTTTAATAAGCGATTTTAACAAATTTCCAATGTAAAAATACCACTCGAAAATATTACTTATAATATACAGAATGTCTGGTATCGAGATCCATATATTTTTTAGTAGCAGTTTATCAATAATTTTTGTTATGTTGTTAATATTATATTTTTTTAATTTCAGTAGGTATTAATTTAAAGAAACTATTAACATACTACCTTTTCAAAATTGTAGAATTACTCGGTGATGGTTTGATGAACATAGAGTTGGGATCCAAGGTCCACACAACAACTCCCACCTCACAGCCAATAGCTAGTTCAGAAGCACAAAACGGCCTCCAAGCCATTGAAGAAACGGACTTTTGAAAGCTGCACTTTAAAATTGCCTTGATATGAGACTTATCCATATCAGCTGACGAGCTGTACATTGCTACACTGTCGTCATCCAAAGCGATGGCGAGCTTGGTGGTGTGAGGATGCCACGCTACACACCTCAGCTTGGAGTTGGACCAGTTGCGAGTCCATATTTGGACCAACATCCTTGAGTTGCGGCTGGAATAAGTAACTTATCCGCTGCAAAGAATTCACCGCTTCCAAAAGATAAATAGCTGCTTGCCGAATTGCAGAATTCTCAACGATAGTTTGAGTTTCGGCGGCAACTTTTAATGCTTCGACGTTATTTCAAGTGGATTATTTTTTTAGCAATTCGAGATCGGGTCGACGTACGTGAAAGTTGTGATTGCAGAACTAAAACATACAATACCTGCGTAGCTGCTCCCGCGCTTTTGCAACAGCTTTCTTTATATTTTTACTTGTGGGGATTTTTTTAAATAACCACTTCAGTGTGACGAATGCTAGGGCTGAGACAACAGTCGCCCGAACAACAACTAAAACTATTTCATTTTTATTGAACGACGACATCGTAAGGATCACTAAAACAAAACTTTAAACGTTCCAATCCAATCAAGAAATCCCGTCGGTTTTTTATCTACCTATAGAGCTTTGATGTTTTCTGGCATAGTGACAGCAGCTGGCCAATGCTTGCCATATTGACACGTTGATATATTCTTAGGTCACCTCAAAAATTTCCTTAAATTTCCGATTGTAGTTAAATTTCATCAAATAAAAAAGAAATTAACACTCACTCTTTACATATAAGTCGTACATATAATTCAATAGTACAATCAAAAATACACGGTGGTGGCATTGGCGGCCCCTGGTTTTTTTTTTTGTTTTTTTAACCAAAAAATTAAAGAGTGAAACCTTGTTTTATTATGAAATTTTTAACAGTTCATCAGTTCTAAAATTACGCTATTATTGACGCGAATCACACAAAAGCACATAAAGATTAAAAAAACAAGTTATTTTAGGTAAATTTTTACCTGTAGGTTCATGCCATCGCAATTTTTTATATAACAATTAATTCTGGTGGTAAAATACTGGTGTATTATATATATCTATCTGTAAGAAATGGTTACATAGAAGTTGTCGCAGTATTTGCTAATGGCGTTTGTCAATGCCAACTGTGGCAACTTTGATTAGCTAAATTTTAAACTTTAAGCAGTCGTACGCAGAGGAATGTATTAAATAATATTCAGGATTTAAGGAGTGGCGATATCTCCCTCGAATGTGAGTTCGACAAGATTCGCACGGATGCCAGTTATCTAAATTGAATTTAAAAGACAATAAATCTAATGTGTCATATAACTAATACATGTTCGTTGTGAAAAGCCCTGTGGCGTTTCAATTGAACAATTTGTGACACCACGCCACTTTCGGCTGTGAAATAATGAAGGGATCCACCCATATGCCAACCACGTGTTTTCCCTTTACTTTTCACGACATAATATCCATTGCCATAATATGAGTGCCATTAAATGGAGTGACCCAGGGTTAAAATACTCTTGTAGTATCAAATGAATACAGAATAATTGCAACGGAAACAACTCCACGATTTTCTACGTTTTATTATGCAGGTTATGTATTACAATATAATATATACATATAGGTATATAGTTAAGTGCTAAAATGTATATAAAAAAAACGTAATGATGAATTATTACTTCAAAAGGCTTTCACTGTTACTGTTAATTTTCTTTATCATGTTACAGGGACGGATATCAAAATAAAACTATAGAGCTAAGATATCTGATAAAATATTTTAAGTTTTCGCATTTCGGCGTTTTCAGAAAATAATATGAAGGATGACGTTGAAATGAAAAATGTTCATAAATTCGAAAATTGCATTTTCAACTGAAAGATTAATATATTCAGCAATTACAATTATTATTATATAATTGTAATTGCTGCTAGATAATTCGATCAGTATTATGAAATGAAACTATTTTTTTTACAAAATATATATTAAGAATCACCCGTTAAACGGCGTTACGTTAATTTAATTTTGTCTGTTTAGACCTACATACCTGTATGTGCTGAAAACCTATACATGAGAAAGTTCCCATGGCAAAGAATTCAAATCCCTGCCATGAATTCTCGCGTGAATCGGAACGGGTATAGCGAAAAGTAGTTTTTTTACAAGATATATAATAATAAATAGACAAGGTGGCCACAGTCGCAAAGGTGAAACCTATACTAGCAGCATATTGGAAACTAACTATAAACAGCTCTTTTTCTATTTCGAACAAAAAGCGTGCAAAAAAAAATTAACATGGGATCTCCCATAGAGAAAATATTTTTACACATAAGTATTTTAAAATTTCGTATTTTAAAAAACCGGCTCCGTCATGATCTAGTATTTTTCTAGTAGATTCGATTAAAACTTTATTAATTAATTCGATTCGATTAATTAATTCTAAAATCGATGGGAAAATCATTGACATCTGACATTATAAACATTTCGTTAATGGAGTCGATCCATGGAAGCTACGCTTCGCTTATAATTTAATTGAATATGAAAAACAAATAATTCACTCATAATAATGTTTTTTTTCAGGTTGAAGTCCATCTTGTAGGAAACACGTCCAAATCAGGTTTCAATTGACTGTCCCAATTTTTACTAGTTTTCGTGACAGATTCTCAAGGACATTTATAAAATGATCCAGAAATAAATATAATAAAACTTTCCTGTGTTCAAGTTGTATACGGAAATGCGCTTCCCGGCCATTCCCGGGGGTGCAATAAAATCAATATGTATTTGTTCCATTCTCCCCTCGATTTGCCAGGAATGCGTGGTTTACACCTAAATACATTTATTTCACGACAGGCAAATCCGCACGGCGTCGAACCCTCTAATGGTCGAGGAATTGTAAATTTATTAAGTTGGATGCTTGCTGCATAATCCCGGAAGTAATTTCAAAGACCAGCCTCACAATATTTGAATTCTAATAAAAAGCATATTATTTAAAAAAAAAATGCATTTTATAAGATCAAAGTGATGTAACCTCTGTGGACGATGTGGTATTTTTTTGATTGTTTTACCATATTCAATGATTGTAATTTATTGTGGTTATGTAAAGTTATACGTATCCATATAACAGTTTTTAGGTTGGTACGTTGTCACGGCATATTTTTTTTATTTTATTTTTTTCACTTTATTATTATTTTTTTACAAAACACCTTTACATTTTCTCACAAAGACAGTGCCTTTTCTGAGGGTGAAAAAAAAATTTCTATATTACAGTATAAAACTTTCAAAAGGGTTACATCAATAAGAATAAGGAAAAACAAAAAACAATATAATAAAATACAAAAGCAATAAACAGATTGTAGCAGTTTGTTTTTTTTATCCGTTGAAATTATTTTTTCCCAAGTCTTGGCGAATTTTAGTATTCTTGCAACCCCAAATTAAATTGTTTAAATTAAAATGTTTTGAATCATTTTTATGTTTCATTTAGAAGTTGAATTAAATTAATTGTTTATTTCCTTTGTTTCGTTTCATAAAAAAATAATATTTCACTTTATGAATTGCATTTGTAGTCTTTCTTCTTTTTTGAAATTTGACAGCCAACATATCGTCCTGTCAGTCCAGTCAGACTTGTCAGTATGTTGAAAGTTATAAAAGGACCGTCGCCTTTAGGAACTTTCTTTCCCACCGGCCAGATGTGTTGGACGTAGCCATCTTGTCTAAAGTCACCCACCTGCACCAGCAGGAGGTACTTTATGACCTATGCTCTGATCATCTGCCGGTGCTTCTGACCCTAGACGCGGCGCCCACAGCCGAGTCCCTTCCTCAGAGGCCCCGCCACCGAGTGGACTGGCAGTCCTTCGAGGCCCAGGTGAAGACAGCCCCCCTCACAAGGACCCCCCTCTCGACCACTGCGGAGCTGGACGAACGCACCAGGGAGCTGACGGACATCATCAAGTCAGCCCTGGTGCAAAACACAACCGTGTCGGCTCCAGCGAGAAGCAACGAGCCCCCCCCCTCTACCCCGCTCCGTATTGGAGAAGTAGGCTTGAGGAGAAGTCACTCTTTAATTTTTTGGTTAAAAAAACAAAAAAAAAACCAGGGGCCGCCAATGCCACCACCGTGTATTTTTGATTGTACTATTGAATTATATGTATGACTTATATGTAAAGAGTGAGTGTTAATTTCTTTTTTATTTGATGAAATTTAACTACAATCAGAAATTTAAGGTAATTTTTGAGGTGACCTAAGAATATATCAACGTGTCAATATGGCAAGCATTGGCCAGCTGCTGTCACTATGCCAGAAAACATCAAAGCTCTATAGGTAGATAAAAAACCGACGGGATTTATTGATTGGATTGGAACGTTTAAAGTTTTGTTTTAGTGATCCTTACGATGTCGTCTTTCAATAAAAATGAAATAGTTTTAGTTGATACAGACATGATACAGACAAAATAAACACCTTTGTTTTTAGTCTATTTATAAGACGCAATCTGTACTATAATTATGCAAAAAGCTTCATGGCTTTAATAATTGCAGGTGAAGAAGACATTCCCAATAAAGCGCAAGTCGTGATGGACCTCAGCGCATTGGACGATGTCGATGGAATTGGCGGCCCGGTCTTAGATCTTCAATCCGACTCGACTGGAAGACATCTCGCCATCCTGTTTGACCATATGCCGTCAGTAGCCCTCTTTACCGTAAACCTCGGAATCAAATTGTAGATTACACCTTTGTAAGTTTCTCCCCGTTAATAATAATTTGTAGTTGTAAAAATGTATTTTGTTTTTAACTTTCGTTTATTAAGTATTAAAGCTATAATTCATGAAACCATGTTGGCATTTATGCATCTGTATTGCCTGTAATTAAAAAAAAATCAAAATGAAGCTTAAACTAATTCTATCATAAACGCTCCCCCTTAGTCCTCCATGGGCCTGCAATGGGTCAATTTATAGTGACTGATTAATAAATAGAATTTGCTCTAGTATAGCGGAAACCAGAAAAAAACTTTTGAAAAATCAATGTATTTATCATTTGCATAAGTTAATTATTTATTAATTATCATTTTAATGTAATATATTTAAAATCGTATTTTCATCCTCTCCACAATGAAGACTATCCGAATACTTAAAACATAATTTTAAACCGTTAATAAAACCCAAATGCTGGAAGGTATCTAGAGAAGACCCTAAATACAAAGGACTTAGATGAACCATTACATTCTAGATGATTCCAAAAGATTTAGAGGAACCGATCTCACAAAACTTTTTTGTTCAAGTATATAAAATAGGCAAATAATGCATACCCATCATGAAATTACGTTTGAGTAACTTCAACCAATAAAAACACAAAACTCATTGTTTTTTGATTAATGAGTATTTAATACTTAGTTCTCAGTACTGAAGTTCTAACCCAACACTAGAGCCACTCTCCTAGATGAGTTGAAACGCTTCATTGCATGTAGTCCTAATTTTTTACCTCTTTCGGTATTGACTTTCTTGATACTCTAAAATGTTAAACAGGCATCTAAATAGCTATTCAGATGCAAACTGACATTTTTTAAGAATATTCATACCATTACAAGTAAATGTTTTTTAAGTTTTAATATTAAAATGTATAAATTTAATTTCAGTTATTCAATTGTGGGCGAAGACGAAGAGGTTGCCAATGCAATAAACTTCAACAACAACTTCTCGCTCGGTCCCTGTCTCACAATTGCTTGGAGCAGCGGTCGCATACAACATTTCCCGATCATAGCCATTTGATAATAATAATTTATGGTGTGGAAATTCATGCGACTATTGACATTTTGACGTATTTGGCATCCATAATGCATTAATTAAAGTGGGATGTTGATTGTAAGCTATCCGAATTGTAATATAATAATAAATGGCTTATCAAAATATGATTAAATGTACTGTCATAAAAGCAAATGAGACTAGAATTTTAATTAACTAATTTTATTTAACTCCGGTAATATTCGAGTCTGCTCTAAAATAGACGAATACCTCATTACAATGTTTAAACCTGTAAACCTGTAATGTTTCGAGCTGTAAATAGTTTGTAATGATGATTCTGTAGGTACCTAACCCCGTTCACTTCTGGTTCACAGCAAGTTCTGTTTGTTTCCTCAAAAAACTCCAGTTATTTTATATTGGTACAAAGGTGTAAATGAATATTTACCAGCCTGAAGAATATTATTTTTAAAATGAAGGTATTTTAACCTCCAAGTCATTTAATATTACCATGATCCATTCCCAATTTATTTCAACAGTTTCTCTATTTTTGGTGCTAGATCTTTCTCAAAAAGTGCTAATTCTCTAAAAAGATCTACTTTCAAAATGTAAAAATTTAATTAAAAATATACTTTCGTGTAGAAAAATGTTTTATTTACAAGTTGCACTTACATAAATATTTCGGGTAAATTTTACAGTTCTTTGGCACAAATATTAACAAGTATAATATTTTATTTGGCATCTAGCATTTTTATAATTATTTACAATAAAATTATCAAAACCATCTGTGACTAGTTTAATGACAAGTATCCAATTTAAGTATTAAAATTAGTTAACAAGTTGTAACAAGAAGTTACAAAATAAATAAAAAAACTAAATGGATTTAAAATTTGTTGGGCGCCTAAAAAATTTAGAAATAATAAAGAGAATAAAATAAAAAAGAATCATGAATAATAAAAAAATTTGCTCTTATAAAAATATCAGGGATAGGTGAGTACTATCAACGCTCTTTGCGCCTGCTTCAGGAAATTAATCGAAGAAATAAAAAACCAGTTTTGGCAGGTTCATAAAATCTTTTCTTGTATTCCAAAAAAACTCCTACACAATACAGAAAAAAATATAAATGTTGGGGCAGTGGCCAATAAAACCAACAAGCCCTATATAAAATATAAAACAGTTCTTTTAATGAACTGACAAAAACACTCCCTCGTTCTACAGATATAGGCAATTGCCAATCAAAATAAAAAAATGTAAAAGGTATAAAAATTTAAACAATAATAAAAAACAATTTAGGACAATAGTCTGCAACCGAAAATCTACCTTAAAAAAAAACAATTTGCAAGACAAGTTTAAAACATATGAAGCAAAAATTAAATCTTCTCCACGTAGACTTCTTTTCGACGCTGGAACTCAGTCGCTTCCAAAAGATGAAATTTAATAGATATGGTGAATTTAAATGATTACATCACCTTTAAAAACTTTACACCGGTGATCGCCAATGGTCCGACACGTGGCGTGTTATCCAAGTGAGAAGGTGGAAAAAAACGTGTGTGGTGACAAACTCGTGGACGTTCTCTCTGCGGGTTCCTCGAATGTTCCCAAGAGAATAAAACAGTTGAGGCAGCCACTGTTTCCCAAAAGTTTAACTCCAAAATAAGAAGAAGAAGCCAAAAAAGAAGCCCCAAAAGAAGAAGCCACTCAGTTTAAGGTGGCTTCAATTGAACAACAGAGATAACCAAAGAATAGAAACCGTCCGGCTGTACTGGAACGACCAATTAATCGAGGCGAGAATAAAGCGATACTAAAAAATATACACTCGTTTGTACCCAAGGTCCCGAAGAAAAAAGCTTATAAAGGCGATCGGCCTTTTATAACCTTTCCACAAAACGACAAGTCTGACTGGACTGACAGGGCGATCGGTTGGCTGTCAAATTTCGAAGAAGAAGAAAGAAACGCAAATCATAAAGTGAAATATATTTTTTTTATATATGAAACGAAACAAAGGAAATAAACAATTAATTTAATTCAAACTACTAAATGAAACATAAAAAAAAAAGGCTTCAAAACATTTTTTAATTTAAACAATTTAATTTGGGGTTGCAAGGACACTAAAATTCGCCAAGACTTTGGGAAAAAAATAATTTCAACGGTAAACAAAAACAAAGTGCTACAAAGTAAAAGGTGAAACTTAACATCGTAGATATTTCAATAAAATTATTGATTAATGGAAAAAGTTACTATGATGTGACAAAAACTATGTTACAAAACTGTTTCTTTTTTTTTAAATTGGCTGCCCGATCACTATACAATTTCTACGACTCTAGCCGGCAACCCTCAAAGGATTGTTTTTAGAAATGAGGTTAGGCCACTTTTAAGTTCATTGCGCAGAAGATTCACTCTACGAGATGTTTAACGGGATGCTGCATATAAATAAACTTATCCACAGTAAGTATGAGTCGATTCCTGCTAACAAAATAGCTTAGCATGTATGAATCATGTGATCGGCTCAAAATATAAACTGCAATGTCAAAAACAAAAGTGGTTAAGTTTATTAACTTTTTTTAAATAAAATAAAAATATTTTATGAAAGTCATTTTGTGAGCGGTCCCAGGCAATGAAAATTGATTTGATTTTTATTTAAATTTAATGTGGTTTTGGATGTATATGGGTATTGTTTAGGATTTTTTTTGTGTTTTAATCTTCTTTTGTTTCATCCCATACACTGTCTCCGTTTACGTCGCTCGAGCCGTGTATCAACTTCCTTACAGCCGGCAGCTTGTAGATATATACGCTCAGCAAGGCGCCGGCACAAGCTCCGATCCAGTAGACCACGACGTGTTCTAAGACCGTGTTTCCTTCGCAGCCGTACTTCAATGAGGTGGCCAGAACTGGATTGAAATAGCCACCAGAGTAGTCAAACGCTGGAAAAAGATTTTATTTCAAATGATATAAATGTCCTTCATTCCTAGTTGTTTATTTTAGTGCTTGATGTTCGCCATTTAGTTATATTTGTAAAACAAGATTGACAATAATAGGGACATTTATTATTATGAAACAATTTACGATAACATTTCATGCACTTTGCTTCGCGTAATTATTTATTTACATAATTTAAACAATATCCAAGAAAAAAATATTTTTAATAATTTCTAACCGACTATCCTACTCTATCTGACTGTGAGTACGTTTTTTTTTTCATTGTAATAAACCACAGTAGGTAGGTAATAAAGTTTTTGCTAGATTAAAATTGTAATTTTTAAATTTGCTACGTTTCTGTTTCATGACCATATTAATATTATTTCTAGGAGCTGTCAACGACTACCTCATTTTAATACTTCCTTTAATCACCAACTGGTTTCTTTATTAAGAAACTTAAGTTGTGGCTGCAGGAATTTCATTTGGTAGTTTTAATGCTGTCGGTCTCCGAAATTAGTAAAAAATTATAAATTTAGGTAATTAAATAATCAGCGTCTAATGTCTTGGAATTAATATTACCCGTTTGTATAGCAAGAAAAATTAATTTAAATGTAAATACCAGATTTTGGTCCTCCCGTTATCTATTATTAATGTAATAATTGGTGGGTTAGACAAAACTAGAATGAAATTTTGGAAAGTACATTCACCTATGAGTGAGTTCCTTTACAGATATTCACCAAATGTAGTGAGCTAGTGATATTGCTACGTAGCAGACAATAAAATAATCTGCCAACGCACAAAAGAATAAAATAATTATTTGAATTACATAATTAAAATATATACTTAGCAAAGTAGCTACTCGTTAAGATACATACTGGGCACCGACCTTTGTGAGGTAATTGACTACCGCATTGAAAAATTAAAATTGCGATGACTGGGTTTACCCCTGAGAGATAAAATGGGATCTAAAATGCTAGAAAGAAAGTCTAGTTTAAACGAAAATTGGAGAAGAGTATTCAAGTTTGAGATGTATTGATGAAGAGATAACTAAATATCTATTTCGCTCAAATTATAAATTGCAAAAAATAATAGGTATTGTATCGATCTAGGTATGATTTTTAAACATACAAATTCTAATTATATTCTTTTGTTCAAGCAAAATAAGATTATAATAAACATGAGCGCAGTGACATCGTTTTAGAGGTAGCCAACATTGTGGGCAAATTACTTCTTAAAATGAGTGTTAAACATTTAATAGGATAGATACACAAAAGTAACTACATTTTTTAAAATTTTGGTAAAGCTTCCAAGCTTATGTTAATTATTTTATCATAGTTAATGCAAACGCATCAAGCGTGACAAATTGGCATATCGTTGACGTAGCACAACAATTTGACAATATACATTTTAATACAATTTTACTTAGTCACAAAAAAAAATCTTTTTCTGATGCTGCAAGAAATTGGTAATTTAAAGTTCCTGTAATGTAGTTTTTAATTTATATTAGTTTTAATAATGTAGTTTTTTTTGTACTATAATGACTTGTTTTATTACAATTTTCAAACTCAACCACGTACTTAGTGTGTTCTTGCATTACGCCAACGATACATTCTGAAAATTTCCTAAAGTTAGAATTTATTAAAAGACGTACAAAATATATTATAATGCATGTGCATACAAATGCAATTTTATATTAATTCTCATTCACAAGTGCATGCAAATGCATTCTACGGACAAAGCAACACTTTGGGCTTTACAATAATAATTATTGTATGCAATTTTGTGTATATGTTGATGTACCTTGTCCTAATTTGACTTTACAATACACGGAAACATTTAGATCCAAGCTTGGGTTGAGGTCTTCGTATCTATAAGTGTACTCCGTGTTTTTATAAATCACCCCTGAAAAGTTTACACTCTGTAAGATATTATTCCTCTTTACACTTGACAATATTAATTTTATGGGAAATATTTTTTTTGACCGTTAAAAAATATATATTTATTCACATATAGTGTTGATTCACAACTTCTCGTAAACTTTAATTTTTAAAAAATTAACAATGATACAAATATTATTTTTTTTTAAATTTCCTACCACTTGTATTATGTATTATTTTGCACAAGACAAGATGATAATTCTGCAATGTTATTAATTTTCTACAAAATACCAAATAAGGAATGACGGTTTTTTATTCATGAATACAAAAGTGGTCACTTTATAAAAAATATAATTTAATGCTGTATTAAAATAATATTGTTTTATCCCTTCAATTCCGAATGGGTGAACAATTCTTTTTTAAAAAGTAATCCCCGTTTCGCAGGATTACATGACCTCCTCAACTGGCATTCCCATCAACGAATTATACATAGTCTTTCTCATCACTAAGTATTTCCTTTTCTGCCATTGCTATTATATATTGCTTTATGAACTTGCATACTTTGAACCGTATTTAGATACCGGCTAAGTATTCACGGTAATGCTAATTTTGATTTGTCTATTATCTCTTATTATTTTTTTTCAAATTCTACAATAAAATAGATTATCAACTTTTTATCATAAAATGCATTGCAACCATTTCGGAATGCGTTATAATTGACTATTTTGCAGAATTATGTATGAATACACTTCTTTCGAATCACATAACAACTTTTTTAATAAAAAATATATGTTAATTTTGTAACGCACTCGATTTGTTCTATGTGATAAATTGATCAAAGTTGTTTTTTTCTTTATGGTATATATGCTTCCCTTTTTGATAAAATGGTTTAGCTCTTAAGGTCAAGTAACCTACTGTTTAAAATAGATGGTAAAACAGTAATTCAAGGTTTATTTATTTGACAATAGTCTGTATTGTTGATTTGGATATTATTATTATTGTTTTATTATTGAATATTGGTATACCATCCAAATAACTAAATATTATGAAGAAAAATTACAAATTTGAAACAATTTCATTTTTAAGAAAAACGCCACCACCAGGAATTCAACCAAGAGTGATCGACCAACACTGAGTTCTGAAAATATTCTGTTTATGTCGATGTATTGATGCATAGATATTTTATTTGCGCTAGGAATCTGATAGAAAATTCAAACTCGTTTACCAGCTACAACGAGGGACGTTGCGATGAAGGCATCGATGGCTGTCGCGAACCTCGGTCCCAAATCGCCCAGTGACTTGGATACAAGTCGACAGGTACAGGTCGCTACACCCTCCAATATGGCCCCGTACAGCATTGGCACCTGCACAATACAAATTCCATTGTTTACCTATTTAACCACAGGATATCAATAGTTAATCAATTTATGGTAATAACTTGATAAAAATGCGAAACCAAAGGAACAAGAATAGTATCAATTTTGATAAAAAATCTTTGATCTCTTTTTTTTTTAAATTACCAGTGCCATATGCCTAACCTAACCTAACCTAACCCACTGCTCTTTGCGTGTCCTGTATACTGCATAGGGTAATACTTAAATACAGGAATAGATATTTATAGCCTAAAAATGTGTAAACTTAAAATATGAAATAATAGGAATTAATTTTAGGTTTACATTCGAAAGTCTCACAAATTGCCTTTTTTATATTTTCATCAGAATTGGTTAGTATTATTATTACCAAGAAAGCAGCAATTATGGTGTTGATTTCAACTTTAATTAACTAAGCCAAGTAATATATGAAATAAATATGAGATTGTGATTATCTAGTGGACAAGTAGTTCAACTATTCACTCAGCAGTTCCAGTATCAGTTCCCAGTTCGACTATTAGTCAATGGTTTGAATCCGTACCCCAAAATAAAAAACAATATTTTTACTGCTTAAGATTTAAAAAAAAAGTATAAAAAGATACTTAAAGTAAAATAATTACCAATTGTTATTAACATGTCAGTGCTACTAAAATCTGTCCAGCTTCTTTTTGGAAGCATTCACAATTTTTTTCATAAAATTAGGCATAGTTCTCATGGAGGCATAGTTCTTATTATATTAAATGTTATAATAAAATTGCAGGTTTAATTTCGTTTTTAATACAATCACAATAAGCCTAAGATTTAAGCTAAATTAATACTTTTGATTTCAAGCATGTTAATATAGGGTTGATAGAACCATGGGCAATGGCTAATATAGCTAATTTCTTGTCTATCTGTCAAGGCTTTTGGCTGAGGATGTCGAATTCCATCCTCACCGGATCTAACCGGACCTGACCAGAAATTTTTTCACCATTAAATATTTTTAATTGGTACTTTTCTCAAGCGTTGAGACTAGTATTTGTAACGAAACACCAGTTAAGAGAATTAATTTAACTGTCTTCGCTTAGAATCTTTGTACTGACAATGTTCCCAATTTATAATATTTCCCTGGAAATATTTTTCTTTTATAATCTTTTGAGCAATGATAGAGTTTGAAAAGTGTTTTTTTTTGTACATAGATTGTGGCAACTTTTCAAGCCCCATGTGAGTAAATAATATCTATGTAGAAAAAAAAACTAATTCCGTGGAAACCTGCATTGCTGGATTCCGAATAATATTTTGTTAAAATTTCGTTTTAAAGTAACTTGATTACTCATATGGGAACTATTGAACCCTTTCTTTTTAAAATAATTTCGGAAATTTTGCTCTGATTTTGGAATTATCTAATATCTAATTTAGTAATTAATATTGTGGGGTTTGGTGGTTGTGAAGAGGGGAAAGACTACGGATTGTGGACAGTGATCCAGATCAACGATCTTTTAAAACATAGATACGGCATGTCATACAAATCGTCCTTGTGAAAACGCGACACCGACGATTCCCCCCGCCATTCCGCGCCGCAACACTCCACCATGCATATCTCTCTAAGCGAGACGTATATGCAAAGTGGCGTACTTGGCGTGGCACGTTTCCACCCTCAGTTGCCGTATCTATGTTTTAAAAGATCGTTGGTCCAGACGCAGCGCTTTTTGAATAATAAATATTGACTACTACCCTCTTAAACTGTGCTTCATGAAGCTTTTTCAACTATCAACACAAGCCATATTATTCGATTAATACCGTACTTATATCATTTATCTCATATAGAACTAAAAACTATTTTATTAACTGAATACAAGAGTCAATAAATAAAACAACAGAGGTGAATTCAGGAAGATGCAAATTCAACTGTTTTTTAAAATACATAGGTACATTGATTTTGTTTTTCATGACTAAACCGATAATTGTTAGATGATTTAAGACCATGCACAAGGCAGAGAAGAGCGCTTTCGGAAAGAAGCCCTTTGAATGCCGGTGATGTTTGAAAGGATTGATACTGTTAAACTTGGTTGGTTAAATTAATCAGAAATACTTGAATTATGCTTGAATTCATTGTTACTTTATTAGGATGCTATAAGTGGATCACCTGTAAGTCAGCTTTGCAGTCTTCTGTGGCCCTGTCCTTGTGAGTTTCCGATATTTCGAGCCCCCAGTACATCTGAATGTACTTAAACACTAACAAGCCACCCGTCAGCTCAGCCCATACTATCAAGAACAGCTTACGGATGTCAATTCCACCTGAAATAATGTTTGTTTTTAATATATTTTCCTCTTAATCTATTGGTCAGAGCACATTTTCAAATTCCATATCGTGTTATTTTCAAGCATAAAAAAAAATATGGACAAATCTGCAGTGTTATCAGCTAATTAGTTTCGTTGAATCATACCTTAGGTATGGTATACGACCCGGGACAAAGCCAGCCCCCCTCCCCCTAGTTACATATTATAAAGTTTATGTAAAGCGAAAATTTGAAGACTCCTTTTGAACAATCTTTAAAACATATAGATACGGCAACCGAGGGTGAAAACTGCACCACGCCCAAGTAAGCCACTTTGCGTCGAGTACGGTCTTCGTCTCGCTTGCTCGCATATGCCATTGTGATAAGTTTAACCAGCATGGCGGATTGTTGCGGCGCGCGAAACAGCAGGGGGAATCTACCGGTCTCGGGTTTTTACAAGAACGATTTGTATGACATGCCGTATCAGCGGAAATTTTCCTGCCAACCCGGGGTGAAGCCCGGGATTATACGGCTAGTTTATAATAAAATTAACATTAATCTATATAACGTTGACCTATATGTATAAAAAAAAAATATAGTAAAAAACCTTTTTCAAAAAGAAGCTTGAATGCGTATACAAAATATCGTGTTTGTGCTGTTGACCGTTAAAGGAGTTCCTTCGTCTGGAGTCAATCCTGGGTGTAGAACCATAAAAATGCATTGTCATCGGAACTGAACCCACATGTCAAATTTAAACTCCGTAAGATACGAGGAAGTGGTACCAATTCAGCTGCAAGATTTGTCTAAACCGACTAACGTTGCATTTTAAATGTTGGTAATAACTTGAAGATGGTTCTTAAGAATAAAAAAATAGCACAGCTGATGGGTCTGTTTCCGTTTCTGTTACTGAGATAGTTGAATATCAAGACGATTTTTTAATTGGTCCCTTAGAAGACGCAGGACGTATATACAGGGTGTCCCAAGATCATACCCGTTAATTTAAGGGGGTGTATATGTTCCCTGTTACGAGTAAGAAATTATATAAAAAAATGCAAAAATATTTGATACCCAAATTAATTATTTTTTAAACTAAATTTGTGTAAAACAATTATTATATTATGGCAGCGCTGGCCAGGCGACTTTTATCCTTACAGGTCCCCCCCCTCCCCAAATAAACATAATCAAAGTGATATGGTGTAATAGAGAATTTTACGGTTAATCAGATGATACCAGATTTGTAAAGATTGAACGACTCATGCCTGCACTATGGATTTTATAGTAGATGAGTGATTTTTCAAGGTCATTAATTACAGTCTTGGCTAAGGTGATGTTGTTTGCGCTAACGACCGAATCCTGCAGTTGATTCCACGCGTCCTCCACTCTATTGCCAATCACATGTTTTCTAGGATTCGTTTGAAAGCTTGTTTTCCTGAGTTTCAGATGTGTGCCTCGTAGGTGTGTGTTCTCGTTAACTGTGAATATCAGAAATTAGAAAAGTTGCCCCGATAATTGGAAAAGCGGTGGAGAGACAACACTGAGTCTATTCGACATTTGTGCCATTTTGTTGACAGACAAATGTTGACATAGAGGGCAAAAATATTCAAAATAGTACAGATATCACCATTTGAAAATGGTTTTCGAAAACGTCTCTATGCACCACGCTTTCCTATTCACCAGATTTTACCGTAACACATAGTTAACTTACCTTCTACGAAATTCTCGAGGTGGGTATAAGGGCAGGCAGTCGCATCTCCCCAATTCAGCGACCACCAGATTGTGAGCAAGAACAAATATATCGCGTACGTGGCAACACCAAAGTTGTC
This sequence comes from Neomicropteryx cornuta, assembly GCA_020383195.1. Lineage (NCBI taxonomy): Eukaryota > Metazoa > Arthropoda > Insecta > Lepidoptera > Micropterigidae > Neomicropteryx > Neomicropteryx cornuta. The sequence goes on from JAHKQU010000030.1 coordinate 4,185,717, forward strand.
AGCAACTGAGGAAATTAAAACCAGATAAAATTCAGAATTATTTAGATTTAAAATACACGTTTTAGATTATTTTGCGCATACGATTTAGATATCAGTTAAATCACTAAATGTTTAAGTTTTCGTTAAATCTTACTTAGTTTTAAATATGTTATTTTGCTTCCTGCAGCTTTAATACGGACTATAAATACAGACGGTAGTTGTTGATTTTGTGAGGTTGGATATTTTTGGATTCTGACTTCATCGAGATATTCGAATTTTTGTGCGTAGGAAAGATGTCATTAGAAAATGTTCCCAGAAATGATACTTTATTTATATATCACAACAGGACTATTGGCGTACGAAGGCAGGTCACAAGTTCACGGCAGGGGGGGGGAAGGGGGTAGCGGAGAAACTAGTGCGCGCAATTTGATTGTGTGACTTATATAGCGTCATTCGTATGAACCCGGATGAAGTGAATCAATCGCCTAAAACGGAAGTATGGAAAATATTGACTTTCGCACAGTGATCAAGTAATTAAGTAGTACCTTGTAGTGAATAGGTTGCGCGTTTGAAGAAAAGGAAACTAACAGAAATGGTGGGAGTATCACCTACAACAACTTTGGATATCCTTGATCTTTGGGAATGATTTAGGAATTCCAATTGCAGACAGAAAGATTGTAAATTTATCCTGAAATGTAGTTATCGATATTCAAATTTTCGCAATAGGATTGCCTGAAAATTTGAGCTTGGATATCTCAAGATGTTGCTATCGGCTCTTCTAACAATCTCGATTGCATGGAATAACAGTCGAAACTAGTTCCTAGAGCCTTTATTGTGTAAACGTTACAAAAAAAAAAACGACCTTATAAAATGCTTACCGCAATTTCAAGATCATGCATGTATTCGGAAATGTGAAATCCAATTGAGATAATTACAAATAATAATCATTACAAATGTTATGTCATAAACATTTGTTTTTTTTTGTTACTAAAACCTACCAAATTATAAGAATATTTGCTGTTTTTATTTAATATACAGGGCTATTCGGAAAGGTTGCTACTAAATTAATAGGGTTGCTTCTTTAACTAAATATTAGGAAAAACTTAAAGAAGGGCGGGTACCAACATTCAAACTTATTAATTTGCCAATGATCTTTCCGAGTCAATTCCTAAGAACTCAATTGGATTTATGGATGTTTATGAAGCATTTCGCCTATTTATGTTCTTGGCAACCAGTTTTTATTTGTGTGACTATGGTCTATGTTACAGATTTGTGTAAACTTTCGAAAGAGTTTCGAATAAATAATAAATATGGCTTACCGATAATAAGCTCGAAGCAACAGCCGCAAAGCTCGGCGGCCGCGATGGCCTCTTCGAATAAGTACCTCACGAAGGGCTCGCTGACGAACCTGGCCACGAGCTTCCGCGCGCAGTGGGCCAGCAGCGAGGTCAGCAGGATGAAGAGGGTCGACACGACCAGCGGCGCGAACGTCACCCTGTTGACCTGAGGTCCGAGGAAAGCGCACGGTTTACCTATTGCCTGCTCTTTCTCGACAAACATCTGTACCTATATCAGTCAGTCAGTCTGGAACGCTTTTTGACAGTGATTCGAAAACAATTGTCAGCGATTCGAAAATATTTTTTTGTCATATTTAAATTCATAAACGTCAACCTTATTCTCTCTGTCACCATACAATATTAATTTATTAACGAGCTCGGGGTTGAACAGTAGTTATATTTATATAAATTAATATATTATTTGCTTTTATATTATTTTTATGAGAATAAAAATAATATAAAAGCAAATAATACAATGTAAAAGCATGCTTCGCTATTTCGCCCAACTGGCCGATCTCTAGAGGCAACGCGTTAAAATTATATGGTTTACGTACAGACGATAAAAAAAGTGTAAGCCGTCTAGATATTCGTTTCATAACTGGGGGTCAATTCTTCATACCTTCATAACTATGTTAATTCTTTAATTTTCAAAGTTTTGAGTAAATTCGTTGTTTTATTTTGACGTTGTTTCCAGACGTGTGCTGTAAACCTGTTGAACTATATCAACGATCAAACATTAATCATCAAAAAATATTGAAAAAATCTCAATTACGAGAAAACGACCTTAAAATTTAATCGAAATCTAACGAGATTGGAATCCCGACCGACTTCGCGCCACCGGCGAATGCATCTATCTGTCCCAAAGCAAACACACCATGCATGACCTGGGTTGCTTCAAGGTCTGTTGAGCGGTCCGGCGAGGATGAGCAGAAGAGTCGCTTCGTCAGACTATTGCCAGAATTCATTTAAAAATGTTCGAATTTATCTTTTTTTTCATGCGACCGATTTAGTTATATATAGATATAGATCAACCCCCTAAAATAACACCATGTTTATACCTTTAAATAAAATATAAATATAGTTTTAACGATTATTACAACACAAATTTTGGGCGTCAAATTTTCCCTGGCTTGGTCAGGCTAGGTTAAGTTAGGTTAAAATAATAAATCGACACGCTAAGTGAGGTTAGGTTAGGTTTTAAAAGTTCTTAAAACCGAGTTCAAATTCATCCTTTTGAATTATACGCATAGTAAAATAGCGAACGTGACATTTATACGAGACACGTTGCGATGCGGCCTCTATGCAAACGGCGCAATTACATTAGAGGCAATATGATAAACCTTCACAATATGCAGAAATAGAATGCGTGACAATCCTTGACAAATTATAAATATGTATTCATTACGTTAACATTTCAAATGACTGCTACAACTGTAGAGGCAGAAATTATAATAATTTATAGAGAAGCATTGGTGTAAAAAACAACAGATTAACCAAAAATAACTAACATCACCTGGAATAAACTTCCTTGAAATTATAAAAATAAAAGCCACACCGAAAATTTTCGGCTTGTTAAGACGCAATTGGAATATTTCAGAATTATAAATTAGGTCACTTTTGGTAGATGTGTATTTTTCCAGTGCACTAGTATCAAAAACTTGTTCATCCTCATACAAAAATATAAAATAAAACCAAACACTCACTTTATTGTTTATAAAAACTTATAATATTTAGTTAGGTTTTCCTTAGGTTATTTTTTTTAAATATATTTCTTTGATTGTATTTTTAAAATAAATAATAAGGTGAGTGGTCATCTATTCGAGCATGACCAACTAATTTAATTATAAAAAAAACATTTTTTAACCAGTCCCCGTGAGAAACTATTATTGTTTCCTACTTTAAGTGGTGCAAGTTTGTATTATCGAACCACATCAACATCACAATAACTATGTAATTAAGAGATGACCAGTGTCGTCTTTAATAATTACTTTTAGAATTACAGTGATGCATGTTATCGTTTACAAATTCTGACAAGGTTAATTACGAACACAATTAATGTACTGATGTAAAATATATAGTTAAAGGAGTAATTAGGAATAATTTTCATCATAATAAGTGTCCCCAGATGGACTCAAACACCAAATATAAAAGATGCTTTGGCGCCGTTTTCGAATCGGCAATTAATTTAGCACACTCAATCTGCGCAAGGTGAACGCATGACATAACCTTGCACGCTATCTTGGTGCATACTCTAAATATTTCTTTACGAGTCTCCAAAAATAATGGAGCGGTGATCAAGCGATATTCAAACTGGTACCCCACAGACGTTCACGCAACTATTTTCATCGGAACGAACCATCCACCATACCAGCTAATTTAATACGAATTTAATAGACAGCGCTCAATCACTCGACACTCTATAAATATGTTTTAACTCACTCGAACGACGATTTTTAGGTACACCCCGAGCACATCCAGTGCGAACTTCATCTTGAGAGAGAACTCAGTATTTGTAAGCAATATATGGCGTTTTCTGTCACAGACATCAACACGACGGCTTCAGTAGCCACGGAAAGTCAACTAATCCGAAGCGCCCGCTTTGGAAAACGCTAGGTCAAGGTACCTGGAAATATAAACATAAGTAAAGTCAACATCTGGACGTATCGAAAGATTATGTAATTAACAATGTTCAATAAAATGTTCATACGCACCATATTGGCCAATCTTCCCTGTTTGGCAGCTGTGATCAGAGAATTTAGACAAAATGCATTTCAATGTCGTTAGATTTCAATAGGTCCCGTCGATGTCGCAACGGGAATATGCCAGGCGGAAAAATAGCGTTTCGCAAGGCGAGACGCGTCAGACGATCGCGCATCGCGCATCGCGCCGAGCCGAGATCGCGGATCCTAATTTAGACGCGGGGCGGGCGGCGAGCGAGGAACGCGCGCGCACGGCCGGCGACCACTTTTGCAATGGGACGCCGAGGACGCCACGCCTGGGATCCCGGGATCTTCGGGAGCATTCCGTCGCCGTCGCGTTGGTAGCCATGTCTGGCTGTTTCACTTTTGATCAGGGGTTACTCCTGTCGATCTTTGGTAATTTCTTTTTTTAATTAGGGACCCAGATCCACCGGCAGGATCGACTTCCGACATACGAGTATTATAAAACCACCCATTAATTAGTCTATTTTTTTAAAATCCACGTGGTATTTTTTTGTCATTAGGCTAATAGATTTTCATTTTATATAAAAAAATCATAGTTTTTATTTGTTACTTTGTAAATATTATTTTGTAGTTATGTATTGTTTCGTCGATATTAAACGTTTTGATAAAAAAAATTGGTGTCTTTTATCATCAACATTAATTTTACTTTTTTAAAGATCCCAAGTCACTCCGACAGGCAGAACCTAGGCGGTTCAGCTTAGATGACTAGTAACCTATGCCCAGATCCCTAAAATCCCGTTTCCATTTCCAAATCATTATTTTGTTTGAATCAAATATAATAGTTTTAAACAGTTTAATTCAAATTCATAATTCTTCTTATTATTTATAACATACAGAGTACTTTATGTTACACCCTATAAAAATAAAGCATCGAATTTCAAGGTTAAAATGCTTCGCCTTTAATTCCTCTCAATTTTTGGGATTTTATTAAAAAAAAACAAAATATATTTTATACAAGTGTATCTTTTCTATAAATGAAAATCTTAACTTTATCGACCTACCTCAATATCCCTGTGGGTGACATTTTATGAATTGCCATTGCATTAATTAATATTCTCGAAGTGTAATAATAATAGCACGTTGTGTATTGTAATTTATTAAAAGTATAATATTTTTAAAATCTTATCATGTTGTTAAAATTGTTTTATTTATTCATTGAAATCATACATCATTCTTGAGGACATATGTAACATCGAGATAGCGAAGCACATGGGCAAATGTATAATTTTTTACACAATTTATTGCGTCTTGAGAATCGCATTTGACATTATTTACGCTTTTTGTGTCCGCGTCGCATTTCGTGCGGGAAGAAGGGATAGATCATTCCGTACGGGATGCGTTTCCTCTCGCACTCACACGTTGTGTGATCGTGTCGCGTTATTCTACGCGCACGTCGTCTCATGGCAGCGCAGCATCTTGTCATATTCTCCATCACTCCAAAGAGCTCCATTGCGAAAGCAAGAATCGCAAATACAAAGCCGATCAAAAGCAACATGAACGCACCCTGAACGTGGTCCAAAGTAAGGTCAGTTTGACTTTCGGCGACAGTTATATTTGCGTAACGCAGAGTACGAGCAGTTATAACATCCATTTGCCGTAAAAAATCAGCGTATAAATGGCTTAATAAACCGTTAGCCTTGTAATATCCGATTTGCTTATCAAACTTTTCCAACAACACGAATCCCTTCGTCGTGGCCATTTCAACGGGAAACGAGAAAACGTTCAACTTCACACGCCTAGCTAAGGACTTCCCGTAATCGTCATTGTACTCTGCAGAACTGGCCACTAGATATTTCACGTATAGCTCACTGGTTAAAACCGTAAAATTCCTACTCAGAATGACATCTTCTAAAACATCGTGAACATCTGCCTCCAAGTAGTTATCGAACGCGTATTGTTCCAGGTCGTCAATGGAGTTGTTAAAAAACAATCTGTAACCATCGTTACCACCAAACGGTAGACCAACCTTTACGATGTCATTAAATGTCGATATTTGTTCCTCGAACAGAGGCCTAGTTAGCAAGGTAATAAGACGAGTCTGATAGGCGGTCGTCAGTATCATGGAATATATACAAAGGCTTGCAAAGAATACTCTGAAACTGTGGCTAATCGGATGATGAGGAAGGGACTGGCCTAGTTGTAATCCGCATGTCCCCATTGCACCGTAGCTATATTTTTTGTCGCTTATTCCATTTTCCCATTTTAAGTTCACCAAATACCCCCAAATAATAATGGATACGATGACTACAATTATTGCCGCTGTCCAAAGTTTTAAAGTGAAAATTATAAAAAGACTGCGCCATTTTGGAAGTTCATAAGCCATGGGGACTATCCAAGTAAACGAATCTCGCAGATATGAAATAGTCACATCAAAATCTTCATGTATTTCATTATCAGGATATATGCCGCCTATAGCAACTTCCGCTATGCCACTTTGAATATCTCCCAGAATTCCAGTCCAAGTACCATTCTCGTTTCTGTCTCCCCAATCGTTTACGTCCAAGCGAACAACGTCAATGGTAAAATTTAACCTCTCCGACATCACATCGAGTATTGAAGCATCAAATCCGGGTTGGAAGTCGCTGTCGTTGGGCATTAGAAATGGCTCCCAAATCAACCCGACTACCTTGATTTTACATCCTTTAAGATTATCCGGTACCTTATTTGGAAACAAGTTTATGTCGTTTCTTAGCTGTCCTACAGAGACGCATTGATCGATCACTTGCATAAATTTGTTCACATTTTGATTTTTTTCTCCGCATCTGGATGGAGGGTCATAGGGAGACCAGGTGAATATATTGATATTAGTTCTGATTTTAAAGTCAGCCATCATGACCACAGCATTCATAGCGTTATAACGCCACAGAGAATTCAAAATACGCTCGGGATAAAGCAACATTAGCTTACGACTTTGATAATACGATGAGCAGTAAACGATGATTCTCGCTCTTGGATTCCAGGAAGGCAAACGAGTGATTTGTGAAATCTTGCTGTTGTACAAACGATAGCCGTCGACGATGAGCAAATATAAGTTAGCCGTGCGAAAGTACATCAGGTGTGTCTGTATTAACATTTCCTCTTGAAGTGCAAGTTCAATTTCTTCGTGTTCGCTGGATTTATCCTCGATCCTCGACATTCCCTTCCACATCGTGTCCTGCTCTTCATCGCCGACTACCATCAGACTAAGATCATGTTGGTTGAATGCATGTTTGAAGACCTCATCTTGAATATAAGATGCCATCATTGACATATTGAAACTTCTGGTCGCGATGGCAAATCCATTACCACCGCGCGGTAAGTATTTATCTAGAACAGTGTTGATGCACTCAACAGCGAGATGAGACGTACGAATATCGCTGATTAGATCAGATTTTAATTGGGTTTCGACCAATTGAAATAATAAGAGACAAATTGTCGATCGGTTCAACATTTTAACGTCGTCGTTCGGAATTTATTTTATGTATTTTTTTATTTCTAGTTAAGTGCGAGTACATACACGATACAACACGATTGTATGTAATTATAATGCGGGAACCGCATAATAGGCACGGAAGCATTGCACGCTAGTAACACATGTAATTCGTGATCGAATCAGACAGTTTTCCCGTTTCAAGCTATATCAATATTTATTTAAGTACGCCATTTTGCGGGTAAATAGTTTGTTTAGTTCCAACCCCACCTACAAACGGCTCTTCAAACTCTTTATGGATATTCTAAAAATATATTAAATTATTTTTTTAGATGACTGTTATGTAGTTTTTTTTATGTAAAAAAATATTCGCTGGAATTAAATAAATAAATAAATAATTATTTTTACCTTATTTCATTATTATTCTGTTATAAAGCAAGAAAATGTGTACACGGGGGAACCTGTAAAATAAATAGATAAATAAAACGCGATGGTCCCAGAGATATTACTCTTTGTATTTTTAAATGCAGTTTTATTTATAAAGTGTCATTTTAAATGCAAAGCTTTCCCCTCTACCTTCTCATTTACGAAAGTTCATCAAGTCATTGGTATATTTTCATATTGGAATAATATTTGGCATTAAATCCTCTGCGTGTAAACTCAGTTTATGTGTCATTACTTACCTGCTAAGTAGATGTCAATTATGATTTGCGATAACTACAGAATTCTGTTATTGTAGAGTAATTTTTACGATGTTTACTATGTTATCGTAAACAGTCTTGCATTGCTCCCATTGCTAATTTTTTAAAACCATTTTAGTCAGGCAAAAATAGTTTTAACAGAATGAACAGCTGCATAATACTATTTACAAACTTAGTGAAGGGATACGGTATTCAAACGAGTCAGCTCTTAACAATTACGTGCCGAAACAGGCGGTGCTATTTAACAATGTTAGCGAAGTGGATCGCAAAGTTATTCGTTACAAGCCCAATGCTGTACGGAACCTCCGCTCGAGTAGATAGATTGTGTAAAGATATATATAGTACACGCCGTTACAACCAGCAACATCTTCCGTAAACTCGGGACGGATAATTTATATAAGCGTTAGAAACGTTCGCGAGGCGATAGATCTTAGACAACGCCTTCTTGATGTTCAAAAGCGAGGGCTCCGACTAAGGGATGAGTTCTTATTTTCTCCGAGTACCTATAGTACTCGGAGAATTCATAGGCAAATTACCTTAACTTTACTAAAACTTTTTAATATTTACTTTAAGATTACTTTTTGGTTTACATAAAAAACCGATAAAAAACCCGCGAAACCATCGATTTTCCGCCCTTCAGCAACGGCTATTTTCAAATGACCTGAACTCTACATTCGCATATTGAAGAACCTATTGTTTTTGAAAACCATACATAAATATTGTTGTCTAATTTGAACGTGTCTGGTCTAAGTAGGCTGTGGGCACATTACTCCCAGCGTTCGGCAGCGTTCGGCACGTGAGTCATCACATCGCGTCATCCCCGGAATACAAGAGTGCTTCGAGGCGCCTCTATCCGCCGGGGATCAACAATTTGTGCGGGTAGCAAAATGCAATTAGTTTTAGGACAGGTAGACGCATTGTTTCAGTAGAATTTATCTAGATTATTATTATATTATTATTATTATTACTCATGCAAAGATACAAGGTTGCCTAATATCTATGCACAATTTGTAATATATCGACACCACATAGGTACAATAGTAACCATTCATATTTAGGAAGTATACATAGGTATTCAAATATTTTGACAAATATATTACACTCATTGTGTTACCTCTTCATATTTAAAATGGATGTGGGTTTTTTTTTATTTCAAGTTACCTAATTTGTCCAAGTATCATAGCAATAGTAATGAAGTTACTACTATCAAATTTGGATATAAGATTGTTTTTTACACTTTTAATATAAGTTCGCTTGCACTCTAATAAACACATCGGTACCTAGGATCGGTATTTAGGACAGCCAATTGATGAAACCCGAAGAAACGAGACTCGGCGGTCTGAAGGTGAATTAAAAACCCCGGGGCAGTATCTGGTACTTTATTATAACGAGAAATGTCCTAAGTTCAAAATTACATTACATGTTTGGAAGATGTATAAAATAATTGGTAATTTGATACGACTCCTAAATATTAAAGTATATAAAAAAAACTACTTTTAAAAAATTAAAACCGATTTCAGAATAAAATAAAAGGAAGTATTTAACATGACATCTATTTAAAATATTTTGAAAGGAAAACTTACTTTGAAATGTCTTACCTTAAACTTAACGCACCTACCTACTCGATGTAACTAAAATGGAACCACCCTGAGAAATTCTCTTTTATGATTATGAATTTTAATATTGAAAACGCTTGTGCCATTCCAGTGTTTTTCCAATAAATTTTCCATTCCAGAGTAATTTTCACATGTAGTTTTTTAATGTATGCACACATTAAAAAAAACAATGAATACCCTGAAGCCGCTTAGAATTATGACGTTATTGAAAAAATGAATTAAAAAAAAAACAAAAATACATACAACCTAAAAAACGCAAAGATAAGAAATCCACTTAGAAAGGTTTTTAATGGGCAAACTTTGTTATTAAATCATATTATTTATCTATACAGAATGTCCCAGAGACAGTGGCTAGCCCGAAACCTGGTGATAAGAAAAATCACAATTTTAATGATAATTGAGGTTAATTATATAGGAAATAAATAAATAATATCTAAAACGCAATATTATCCCTTCAAAATAAAATATATTTCTGTAAGTATTTTGAAGTTGGATAGTAATTTTAATTTGTCACTGATGTGGATTTGAAAATAAAATTGCTTTCATAATTAGGAAAGTTGTGAAACATTTTTGCGCTAGGAATAGAGGCCGTAATGACAATATTCTTGACTCTTCACGTAGACGAGCAACTGAGGCAGAAAAGTTAAGTAAGTGTTTTGCCGCATTTTTCCTAACGACGTCCCGCATGAATATTTCATGCCAACTTTGCGGGCTAAATTCGCTAGCCAAGCGTCACATGAATCTCAGCTCGACTTGTTAACAAATTCTAAAGATGGCGGAAAAGTTCTGAGATTGTCGAGTTTTAAAGCTACAGTTTCTATTAAAATATACATAGAGCATTTTTTTTAAAACAAATAGAACATCTTTACTCCGCGGTAAGTTACAGCCATCTAAACATGTCAACAATCAATTAAAGTTTATCGTGAATTGATTTTAATTAATTGAACGTATTTTCGGTTGTTTTTAATATAATTTAATTTTATATCTCTAAATCAGTGCGATATTGAAATAACAAATTTATTTATTTGAATGAAAGAAAAGAAACTCCACACAGAATTTCTTAGTGTGCGGAGTATCACATATTTATACAGGGCTGTATTTAAAATCACCGCTCTTCTATTAGGTGGTTGATAAACAATCCGAAAAAAATATTGGGATAATATTTTTAAATTATGAAAATTCGAACTTAAAATCTAATAGAAATAGTTTTAATGTTTGAGAGTGAGGTTTACCGTGGTGCGAGGTTGAGGGAGAACCGCTCGATAGCGCGGTTAGCTACTACTACGAAAAAAAGAAATAGCTTTTTTTATAATATAATTATTTATAGTATAATTTTTCCTTGAAAGCTACTTAGTTGCCGGTTTAGATTAACCTCCTGAAACGAATTAAAATTAAATAGGTACATAAATACCTACCCTGTATTGCACGGTAAAGAATTCGGCCACTAGAATATTCCCTAATAATTAGTCTTTTCAATCAACTTTACGATAGACTTCGCACTCCCATCAAATGTCATAGAATTGACATAAATTAGCGCTGAAAGAAAATTACAGAGGCTGAAACGCAAACCACCGTAATTACAAACACTTACTGAGTCAATTTCAAAATGCCTTAATAACGGCTATAAATGCCCTATCAACTTAGGTACGAATCGTGTCATTTTTTTATGCTTGTTTTACAAAATATGATTTTAGTATTTTCTATTATGCTCACTATTCACTAGTTTTTAGTGTCTTTAATGAAATGTCTTAAAAATATCGGTACATATCTAGGGACTCAAGGAACCCCTTATCATTATCATTGGTATATATTGATATTGTAAATCGGTTTAAACTAAACCTAGTCAAAGCTACTTGAGCATTATTAGCATTATTTTATTGAAAACACTAGGCCTTGCAGGCGGCTCTGAAGGACAGATACTTTTTCGTCCAGGTGGGAGAAGCCAGATCCAGGCGGCGCCAGATCAAGGCGGGAATTCCGCAAGACAGAGTCCTCGCCCTGTTCCTTTACAACGTCTACATGCTAGGCATGGGCCCGTACGCTAACGACTCAATGTTTCATGCCAAGTCGATCTGCAGAAACAGGGTATGCAAACTATTCAGGAAAAGCTAAAAGCTATTCTGGAATGGCTGACGAAATGGAGAATCGCGGTCAGTCCAGCAAAGTCCCAGGTACAGGCACAGGTCGGGCACGACAGGAAGACGAAATCACCCATCATCTGGAAATACCTTGGAGTGCAGTTCGACGGTCGCCTGAAATCCAACAAGCAGGCCAAAGCCGCCATCGCATGCGCTAAACAATCGCGCAATCTGCTCAGGCCAATGCTAACAGCTGAGAACATTACCATTTTTTTTTTTAAATAAATGCTATGACGTACGTGATATACAATTTTTTGGGCCATACTCAACTAGGCCGAATGTGCCTGTCCTAGAGTCAGGGGAGATGGTGGTAATGAAGCATTAAAAATGGTATGACCATGTGCGGATTCGAACCCGCGACCTTTGGGTCAACGAGATCAACGATACAACGAGATCTTGACACCCTTAATCGCTGGTGTAAAAAAAACGATATGGAACTTAATGTTTCCAAGTGCCATACTATTACATTTACAAGGAATAGAAATGTGACGAGGAATGATTACTCCATAGATTGTGTAAATATTGCAAGAGTTGATCATATTAGAGACCTTGGAATTATTTTCGATGAGCGATACATTTTTAATAAGCACGTTGACTATGTCTGTGAAAAAACCAATAGACTTTTGGGATTTATTTTTAGAATTATGAAACCTTTTCGTAATGTGCAGTCAATCACAATGGTTTACTATTCATTAGTGAGATCATTATTGGAGTTTGGCTCAGTAATTTGGAATCCAAGTTACAATAATCATAGTCAACGAATTGAATCAATTCAAAAAAACATCTCAAGAATGCTGTCGTTCAAATGCGGAATGGAAAAAACTTTAAATAATTATGAAGAACGACTTCATTTTTTCAAATGAATGCCACTTTACCAACGTCGGATGATAGCTGATATCTTGTGCCTCCACAACCTGCTGCATGGCAAGCTTGACAGCTCGAACAGCGTTTCAAATATAAGCATTAAGGTGCCTTCGAGGACGACTCGAAGTAAGGACACATTTCTTATTTCAACTTCCTCTAATAATATAAGCGATTCAAAACCTTTAAATAGAATGTGTCGTTCTTTTAATAAATATGCTAATGACTGTGATATTTTTCATGACACATTTGCTTCAGTTAAAAGTCACTTGATTGCATTGTTCAAAGCCTAATAATTGTATAATCTCCAAGAAAAATAATAATTATCATTATGAAATTACTACATCATTTACTTCCGATAAATAAAGTTTTCGTATATTATTACAATATTAGAACAAAAATATTTTTAGATTCATATTTAATAAATATGTAGACAATTTTATAATATATTATATGTATTTTTTTCTTTATATTTTAATGTATTAAATTATTATTTTATATTAATTTATATCTCTTAAATGGCACCTACTTGTTATTATCTTAATTCTCTTTTTTTTACCTTAATTATTTTTTTTATGGTCACTATGGTCATTCGATTTACTTTTACGAACAAAAATTTTAGTATGTGTAAAACGGTATTGTATTCCTTGGCTCGATGTGCTACAAAAATAACTAATAATTCAAATAACCCAAGTAATTTGACCTCTCATATCAATGTCGAAACTTAGTTGCCTCTACGCTCTCCTCAGCTCTTCATTAGAAAGAAGTCTAGCCTTCCGCACAGACGAGTGCCCTAGTTTCAAAAAAACGTGAAATCGTTTAATTATTTACTTTTAACTAAGTACTTTATTATTTAATTTATTGTTGTATTAATCATTTTTCAGCGATCTAATTCCTAAGTTAAAATACATAAAAAATAATTAATAGGCACTATTATATTATTCACCAACATCTTTATGTTATAAACATAAGGAAATATACTTATACCAGCAAAGTATATAGGTGTCCAAAAAACCGAAAATAATTCAAACCCAAATTTATTAGTGTCGTTAAAGCGCTGGTGTAAAATATCTTTCTTGTAAGCGGCGCGGAACCTTGCAAAACCGTTTATGACGCGTCCATTAACATACATATTACAAGAACCGCATGATAATATTACGTAAAGTTTACAGTTTTTTTCTCAGAAACAATGATGAATGTTAATACGTCATTTTAACACATATTACTCGAAATCATAGGGCCAATTATGTAATTTTTATCGGGAACAGGACTTCGAATATTTATCCCTAAATTTTTTTAAAGCTTTAGAGGAAATTACTTTATTGGTTTTAATTCATTAAAGAATTGAGCAAGTTCATAGAGACGCGAGTTCAACTAAGTTTTTCAAAATACATTATATATGATAGAATGATTTAAGACCGCGCGCAAGACAGACGTTTTCAAAAAGGTGACCCAATAATAAATCGATGCTTTATGCTCTCAGCTCTGTTCTTGCATACTTCATGATACTTATTGTAAAGCATTTAATTTATAATATCGTCTTAGATTCGTTTGATCTCAAAGGCGGGCGGCGTTCAGCGTAACATATTTGGATCAATATAGTTTCATCCAGATAAAATGAAGCGAGTAACATAGAGATATTTAAGTTTAGGTAAAAGGCGAACATATTTAGCCAATTATTCTAATTATTTACTTTGCGCCTTTCTTGATCTATATAAAAATAATTTGTACTAAGTACATAGTGAAATACATTCGTTTAGAAAGTCGAAACTTACACCGTTACATTTTATATGGGTGATGTTTTTAGAGGCGTGGTTTTCAAGAAGAGATAAAACGCATATAATTTGATATTATGGCTAAGAATTTAGTTTTATTATAAAGATAAGGGTTTGCCATTATGTTTTAAAAATGATTTCGGGTAAGTGGCCGCCGCTGCTGACTCGAACAAATTCCAGCCGAGAGGCCCAATTTTCAACCACTTTTTGCAGCAAGTTGTCAAGTATGTCAGCAATAACGCGCCGAATATTCTCTTCCAAGGCGTTAATCGTGTCCGGCTTATCTGCGTAGACAAGCGACTTCACATAACCCCACAAAAAATAGTCCAGCGGTGTTAAATCGCACGATCTTGGAGGCCACGCCACAGGCCCACGACGCGATTTTTACTTTATTTTAGAGTGATTTTAAAAAAATTTAGAGTGATTTTTTCTAAATTAGCACTATTTGCAAACGTTGTTCAGGAGTAAGTCTATTCATTATGAAATGGCAAACCAAACTGAGCATAAATCAAGTGATAGCTGTCAAAAACACCAACTATGAAAAAAGTAGTGCCAGATTAAAAACCACGCCTCTAAAAAAAACACCTATACATCCAAACTGAGGAAAATATCCTGTACGCTCTACAAAATTCCTGTAGATTTAGTGACTCCTAAACGCTTTGTTGCGCTTACAGTCCTGTAAGCACAACCGAACGAGTTTTGTAACCTTAACAGACAATTTGGTCACCATTACTAAAGTTTTTAGTAGGCTCAAGCGACGTTTGGTAGTCTAACCGAACTCCGGTACACATAAACAAACCGCTTTGTAAGCGCTACCGACCTGGTCGGTAGAGAAGCAAAATGGCGTAATTGGCGAGAAGGGTGTTTGCGAGTCTACCGCTGTTTGATAAACAAAATAAACAGTATAGATTGTTTGCTATAGGTTACCAGAAAGTTTTGTTAGTTGAACGATTTATTAATCAATCTACGGGAATTGGTTTGTAAAGTCTATCAATCAGATTGTATAAATTACAATATGGTTCGGTTGGGCCTACTAAAATTCAGTAGCCGCAACAAAATTATGTTTCTACTAAACTTTCAGTTAAATCAGAGTTCGATATTTTTTCAGGGCCTGAAGTACCTACTATCTTCAGAATTGCTAAAGTAAACGCCCTATACTAAAAAGAAAAAACCGGTACAGCATAACCCCGAAATGGTTGACGGGAGGGTAAAAGTCCCCGATACGGTTACGCCGCTTATGAGGGTCATGGTGTTCCTGAAGATGTTTGGATGGAATGTGTTTGATCCGCGGTGGAACCCACTCGATCGATGGTTTCTGGTCTCGGTTGCAGTTGGAGTCCATTTATATGGAATTCTGGGTTGTGCCGTGATGATACGAGAGAAATGGGGAAACGATAAACAAAAGGTAGTTTACATTTATATACTAATAAATCGTAGACTAAGTAAATTTATTTTTTAAATTATGGATTTATTTATTTATATATAGATAATAATAATATTATAATTTTATAAGGTTATAGAATCGTGTGCACATACTAAAAATAGTATTGTATCAGTGGGCGTTTGGTATCACTGCAACCTCTGTTCCTGCCTTCTTAACTGCCTTCTTTAGATCTGTTCTAAAGATCAAGAAGAAGATAATGCCTATTTATATGAATAAATAAAAGATTTTTAAATTCAGCCAAATTACATTAAAATATTATATCAAACCGGATGCGAAAGTTTTACACAGTTGTGTAAAAGATTCCTGTTTCGAAAAAATATTTATGTGATAGATAAGTATTTTTTCGAATGTATTTTGAATCATAAATAACAGGTGTGTTCATTAAAAGTTTATATTTATTTATTGAAAGAATTATAAACAGCGAAATAGAAGATATTTACAATTAATATTAAACATGGCCAACAAGTATAATTCCCAGATTAACAGATTATTATCGTGTAATTGTTATACATTTACAGTCATGAAATGAGTGTTTGAGAGAAGCGTGAATAATTGTGAGTGTGAAAGAAGTGTGTATTTATTTATTTAAAATTACATATACTTTGGAGGTACCTATTCCTCCGAGGGTATAGCTGATTGACAGGTGGTGCAACGAAGTTATTTTGAAGCCAATTTTTTTATCCTTTTTCTTAGCTGGGAAGGTGTCTTAGGGAATGGTTTGAAGGGAAGAAAATAATGAAATCCGACATTCTTTCTCCTAAAAATTCCTTTATTTTGTTAGAATGGTCCTTTTGACCAATATAGAAGGGTTCCTGAAGTTGCTCACAAATGGAGGACCAAGCTGGGAGCTAAGTAGGCCTTAAATAAGTTAATAAGACAACATATTTTACGGTTTAGGAGAGTGGAAAGTGGAATATTGATATGTCAGGATGAGTGACAAGCGCACATTGCAAATTAATATATGTATTTAATGTGTTCAGAAGAAAAGGTGGCATATAGTTCTAAACAATATAACAATATATATACTTTGATTCTGTTTGAGAGGAGAGAAAACTTGAGAAATCGTTTTAAAATTGTACAGGTAGATTTTTATGGTTTTTTTTAATATAAATTAAACTTTTTCAGTAATACGTATTTTCAGATTCTTTATTCAGCGATCATTTTGGTTGGGACTGTCAACAGCATGGTTCGCTTAGGCGTTTTGCTTGGTTTCAGAAAGACACTCCGTAAAATTTACTCGACTTTAAGCGATGAGGTAAATAATCATTTTGACGCCCTTTTCGATAACCATTTTTAAATACATTTATCGGAATATATTATTATTATTTCATACATGAATGCACTCCTTCGAAGAGATTATTTAACTTCACTCTAGAGGTTTGTGCGCAAAACTTGCAACCGATTTTTCAACCATTTCCGATAGTCAAAATACACACTGTCTTGCAATTGACAATACAAAAATAATAATAGCTTAATCCGCCAACATCAAGCGGATACAAAGCACAGAGCTGCAAATACGTGATTTATTTAAACCAGCTCCATGATGCTGTAGATCTTGTAGAAATTTATTTAAATTATTGTTTATATATATATATTCCTAATAAATATACAGGTTTGGCGTTTGGTTGAACAACTTGACGCGAAACAAATGCTTTCTTCACGCCTGCACATCTACAACAGGTTGCAGGCGACCTTCTTCGCGTTCGGCGCTGCCTCGGTGGTCGCGTACGAGCTGGCAATGCTGGTCAGACGAATCTCCGGAATTCACGAGCCGATGTTGGATATGATGGAAACGTTCATGCCAACATCATCACCCTTCTTAGAAATAGGTATCATGGGTGTTCGTTTTGTTTTCTCAATGTTTAAGGGTCGTAGAATATATGGAACCCTATTGATGAAATGTGTGTGTTTGTCCCCCAAAAATTAAGTTCAAAATTAGCAAAATATAATTTTCGAATGCGTGATGATTCTAATTTTCTCGGCATCACGCAAATTGTTTCTTTTCTCCAACAGGGTAATATCCATAATTTTCCTTTAAGCCTAAATAATCATATCAATAATAATAATAAGTGTGAATATGGAAATTGTGTGGCAACACTGTCGTGATGGCAGTACATTTTTGGATCTTCATTCAATAATTTAAATATGTACCTATGGTGTTTGATAGCCTCAAGGTGCAATATTGGTGTGCTAGTGCTAATAAAATTGCTATCAATACGTAGTTTGAGGAACTGTCAAGTGAGCAATAGATATAAAACTTTTATTCAATTTCAATTTCAGTTGTCAAAAATCTGATTTTGTACCATCGAATCTCAGGCCGCTAATTGATCCAACCCGAAGTGCGTCATTATTAAATTACGCGAAGGCAGCGCTGCCCGCTGTATGTTATTTAAGCACAAGTCTTCCGGTTTATATTCGATTATTTTCTTAAACCGAAGATAATAGTGTCTTACTGTGCCTTCATTTTATACAAAAGGATTTAGTACTCACTACTATTCAATTTTGAAATTTAAACTTGATCTGGCATCATCTTTGACGCTTTAATTGTGATTAGACATAGTAACTACGCGTTTACAACAATTCACCTAAGTAACTGTTCCTCGTCGGAAATTAATAAATAGTTTTATGTGCTAGAAATAAGATAATGTTTGTTATTATAAAAAATGTCGGGAGGTACTCTTGGATTTATCGTGAAAAATACAATAAAAAAATTAAAACCATCAAACGCACCTTTATGTTTCAGGATGGTTTATTCAAAGTGTGTTCTCATACCACGCCATTATGAGCTACATCGCACTGGACGTCTTAGCGTTGTATTTACTAGTAATGGCGGTAGTGCAATGCGATTTGTTAGAATTACTTTTGAGGCAACAACCCGGCGCCGCGAACGGGCTGAATGTGGACAAAATACTGGACGACTTTTATAAGTACCACTTGATATTCATAAGGTTATTTTTTTATACTTTAAGGTTGTTTGTTAAGGTTGCTCAGGGTCACAAAACCAATCTCGGTGTGGTTAGAGATTAACAAATCACTTGAAAATGGTCTTGGAATGCGGAGTATAAGGGTGTCCAAAAACGATTTATCACCTTGAAGAGGGTGAAATGGAGGCTTGAAATATTGATAATCAAATTCAAATTCAAATATTTATTTCCATTTATACAAAATGTATTTAGGAATGACAAATTTTGTGTTGTCAATAGGAATGACAACACAAAATTAAAAAGATTATAAAAAAAAATAATAAATAAAATATGACAAGCAAAACAAACATCAACAACAATAAATATTCATAAGAAAATAAACCATAGAGGAAGCGATAATTTAAAAAACAAACAAAACATTAAAATGATAAAAATTAAATAAAATAAAAGGCAAAGTAACAATAAAAGAATTTTTTGAATTCACTTCTTTTTAGATCCCGTTTGAATGTATTGCAATCATGAATTTCCTTTAGATTTGCAGACAACATAATATATTTTAAACCTAAGTATTGGCAATTGTTTTGGAACTCAGATGTATGGGCTGGTACTGATTGAACATATTGTTCCTTATTACGGGTATTATGCCCATGTATATGGCTGTTAGTTTTTGCATTTTGCTTATTGGCAAAAAAGAGACATGTTGCTTCTAATATATATAGGCCAAATACTGTCAGAATGCCAAATTTTTTAAAATGTGGCTTACATGACTCTCTTCGATTTAGAGCTAACATTGCTCTAACAGCCATTTTTTGCAGCACGAAAATGTCAGATATATATGGAACAGTTCCCCAGGCGAGTATACCATATCTTAGATGTGACTCTATGAGCGAATAATATACTGATAGCACGGATTCATGATCCATGAAATTCTTTATCTTTGACAAGACATATATGGCTGATGACAGCTTAGACTTTAGATGCCCAAATGCTTTTGTCAATTTAGTTTTGAGTCCATATAATATGCTTAGGAATTTTGCATCATTTTTTACTTCTACTAAATGTTTGAGTTTAATAACATTATTTTCATGTTTAGAGAAGTTAAGTTAAACTGTTTTTGACATATTCATTGACAATTTGTTAGCCTTAAACCAACATCAATATCGGTTAAATTCGTGTTTATTTTATTTAAAAGATGCATAAGCATGTCCGCCTGAATTACACAGCTAGTATCATCACCAAATAAAGTTAATTATCAAAGTTAGCAAAGGTCATTAATGTATACAGGATGTTTGGTGCATCGTTTGTCAAAATGAATTGGCCGATAGAGGGGGTCATTTGCTATGTCTTGAGGCGCAATAACTTTTTTTTAACCCCATGATTTTTTTTATTTTAATATTTTATTATTTTTTTGAAAAATTCCAGAATTCAGCATATAAATTTAGATTAAAAAAAAAGTTATTGGTATAGCACCCCGATTTAATTTTTATTTGTATGTGCACTGTTGTATGGTTCTATGAAATTCAGTATTACTTGCGAATACTGTCTAGTTTTATTTTTATTAAATCATAATTTTTTTGGCAGAGGTAAAAATAATTTTAAGACTCAGCTTTACATTGCAATTAAAAAAAAACTTAAAGCGATCTTGATCTTCGAATTCTTTAAAAACTTCTTCTGTTTATCCCCTTTCCAACGGTATGCATTATGCCATAGAAACCTGCTAATAACTTTACTAATTTACTAAATTTGCGTATCGGGACACATCGGGTTGATATTCGATATTCAGGATGAAAACTCGAAGCAGTTATTTATTTTATCATGAAACAGTTAAACACCTCGTTTGTATCCTTGATTTTAAACAGATATTTCCAATTAAGTGTATCAACCCACCTTCTAAATGCCGTGTGATTTTAATCATTAAAACTACGCACTTTTTTAACGAAGTAATGATGTTGCTTTGGAAATACAATCTTAATTTCGATACATTGAAATAAGTGATCAGATAATCCTGGATCTATTGTTGATGAATTCAAATATTTTTTTGGAAAATTTACTAAAAAATTATCAATAAGTGATGCTCTCTCAGTAAAAATGTCTTTGCGACTTAGCTTATCAGTAAATAAATTATAAAAATTATATTCCTTACTTAAGCTTGAAAAAATTATGTGTTTTCCCTAAATCTTTCAAAACATCAATATTAAAATCTCCACATATACATACAAATTCATTTTTATATACAGATTTTAACAGTGATTCATATTTTAACATAAAAGAATCAACAGAACCTCCAGAACATAAATACATACTAAGATAAGTTTGAACTTGTAGCTGAGGTAAACTTTTATTTTCATTTTTTAGCCAGGTTTCCGTAAAATATAGAAAGTCTGGTTTCTCATTCATAGACGCAATAAATAATAAAGCACGTGTTTTATGAAGTATGCTACAAATGTTGCCCTGCATAATCCGAACACATTTGGATTCATTAAATTTTGGAGAGCCTAGTTTTTTGAAACTGTGGCATTATAGAAGGTTGAGGAGGACCAGAATTATTAGCTGCAAGGTTGGCGGATGAAGGACTTAAAACAGTACTATTTTGCCTGTTCATTGGCGTACACGGTGAATGACTTATTGTCGCCTTTCCCAGTGTAGATTTACTAATTTTTTTTTTATTGGCCGCTATTCGTAATTTACGCGAATTTATAGATAGTACCGCGAGACAATTATTACTAGACTGCAGTGCACCAGCTTTTTTATGCGTGTAGAAAATTTTCTTGGAATCAGATTTTCAGGATTTTCTTTTGAAGTAGTAGCCGCTGCACTTAGATTATTAGATTTAGTTATCGGTTTTCCTATTGTGAGCGTCAAAAAAACAAAAACGTCAAAACTCTCGGAAAAGACAAATTGTAGTAAGATGAACGAATTGTTATTTTCGAGACGCATATTTTCACTTTTATTTATTTTTTATTTATACACAGCGAAAAGCAAAAACTATAAAAATAACTTTTTGTTTGGAATTAAGGTTGATTTATTCGAATTTACCCGCTTTAAAAAACCATTGTACAATTTCACTTTCAATTATGTGCAATGGAAAAAGCATAGTTTTTTTTAAATACTAATAATATAAAAGTAATTTAAAATTAATACTAAAAGGGCCAATAGAGCTACGGTTTACATACAAATCTTTTTTCAAAATTTGCAGATATATGCGGGATGTGGGCGACATTCTCAACATGGTGCTGATATTTCACTACGTGTATGTGACTATTTTTCTTTGCTTTATGCTGATTTCTTTGAAAACCGATTCCATTTCGCTGCTGACCGCTTCAGCTGGGACTATCCTGGCCAACGTGGTCATCGTCTGCATTTACGGAGAGTGGATAATAACACAGGTCATCATTTGCAATACAAAAGTTTAATTCAATGACCCACCCGAGGTTTTGAGAATTAACTTGCTGCTCGTGTTATTTCGATATGTGGACATCACATACAGAGTGACAGCATACGTATGTTATATTTATGGTATCTGTGAGGTATACCGTTTAGAAATTTCGTTTTACTCGTATAACTTGAATGATCTATACAAAAGCTTAGTTAGGGTATTTATAGACAAGGTTATTGTTTTTTTAATTTTTTTTTTAACTTTAATAACCTATTTTTTTAAATATATAAAGTTAGTTAATTACAAATTAGATTTATAAATTATTTCTTAAAAGTGTGTCATATCGAAAAATATAATCCGGTACCTACAGTAGGTATGTCTAAAATAAAAAATAAAAGTTTGTAAGATATTGTGCTATAAGATATTGACTAATGTTAATTGATACTTTGATATTATATGGTTTCATTAGAGTAACGAGTAGATTTTTGACGGTTTTTGCTATAATTTCTAGCCTTTTTATTTTATCTTTAATGCCAAAAAGATTGGGTAAAACAAATTTTAAAAACATGGTCAACAAATAAACTATTTGGCCAGGAAAAAAGCATAAATCCATAGCGGTTGAGAATCGACGAAACTTCGACTGCACATTTTTTGTAAGCTAGGAATTTTTCAATGCTAATATATCCAGAAAAATTAACTGTGCGCTTGGCTTCCATTTCGAAAATTAGGTGAAAAATAAATGTTTTCAACATTTCAGCATAATAAAGTTCAATCTGCTCTACTCGATATTGATTGGTTGAAATGGTCGTTGGATCAGAAAAAGAAATACCGAATCATTTTGATGGCAACCACAAAACAGGTGCAGATAAAACCAACGGCATTTCCAGAATTGGCCCTGCGGACACTTTCTTTGGTAATACAACAAAGTTGTTTAATACTAAAATTGCATTTATTTTAGACACCTATAATCAAAGGTTCATCGATTTGTTTGCGAGTGGAGCAACCGACCTAAGGTCCCGCAACGACTGCACTGAGAAAAAAATCCTGTACGCTCTACAACAAATTCCTGTAGATATAGTGACAGCTAAACATTTTTTGCACCTACAGTTCGATTCTCGTTAAAGTTATTTGTAAGCTCAAAGGAACGAGTCTTGTAACCTTAACAGACTATTTGGTTACCGTTACTAAAGTTGTTAATAGGCTCAACCAACGTTTGGTACGCCTGACTGAACTCCGGTAGGTACAAATATTGCTTTGTAAGCGCTACCGTACTGTTTGGTAGGGAAACAAAATGGAGTAGGCGAGAAACGCGAGGCGAGTTTGCGAGTGTAGGTACTACTGACTGTTTGGTTGGCGTAACAAAACAGAATTGTAATGTGTACATAACTTTTTTTTTGAATTCTGCATCTACGGGATTGTTAGGTACAGATTATAAAAAAGTTTTGTTAGGTGCACGATCTATCAATCTACAGGAATCGGTTTGTACAGTCTATCAGATTATATACACTACACCATACTTCAGTAGGGCCTACTTAAATTTGGTAGCTACGACAAATTATGACAACTAATTCGATATTTTTTTCAAGGGATATTTTAATAAATAATATATGATAAACATTTTTAACTATACAGCGCCAGAAACTACACTAACAATGTAGATACTACTGACTGAATTTACTAAAAAGTAGCTAAAAATATTAATTTCCATTAACACACTTGTATCGTGTGTATAAGTGAAATAAAATTGTATTTGCATGTCGCATTTGCGGAAAGAGAGAGAAAGAAGTGTATAGATTATTTCAATTGTGACGGCGTATGTGTGCGAAAAAAATATAATTACACAAAATAGACTATGTGTTATTGCTTGCTTGTAAAGCAAAAACGCAAGTCGGTTGATGCCTAGATTGCATTTCATATTAGGAATTATATTTTTTTTTTTTTTTTTGAGAGCAATTGTTCTTTGGTTTGAAGAGTGCAATTAGGAGTTAATAATTTAAATATGTTTTTCAGATTGCTGATTTCGCGTACCGAGCATTTATTGTTCTGCAGGAGGTGTAAGGTAACAAGAATGCGACGAAAATCTCTAACTTTATGACAAAATGTAATTAGTGAACTACAATGCGTAAATTAGATTAGACAAATGCAACTGGCACATCCGCCTAAAAACGAGTGTAGTAGTTCATTGTAGGAATCATAGTGATATCTATATAAAGAATAATCAAGTGAACTTCAGCACTGTTACACATAGTTAATTATAAAACCACAGACTGTGCCAGTGGTGATCCTTATAGTTTCATTATTAAGACAACACGGCGGCAACTTAACAACGCCTTTAGTACTCTTCGTCAGAAAGGGAGATATAGCGACTGAAACCGGAATAAGGAGATGGGTGGCCTTGACTCGGCAGAAGGTGGCCTCGAAGTGGAAGGTTCGCACTATTTCGATTGTTGATGACCAAAATCCTAATCGATAAATCACAAACACACACAGACACACACGCAAAACACACCCTCACACAAACAGAAATCGTTATTATTTATAATCACCCACACAACCGCATACACATTATTGACCATTGTGATAATTAGAATCTCGAAATGTTCACGCAATACTTCGAATTGTTATCATTATAATAATAATAATTTATTTTATTCATAAAAAATCAGTAAATAATACAAAACATGTGTATCTATTATAAGCATTAAAATAACTGTAAACCAATAAAAGGTTTCCTGTGTTGAGCATCCATTTTTTATTTACCTGCCTGAAAGCCGCACTAATTAGAGAAATGAAAATTCTGGAGAAACTAATTTAGAGAACATTACATTTTAATGATGGAGCCGCGTGCACAGCTATTAGAAAATTAATTATTATTACGACATTCCTTGTTACATTATCACGAGCAGAGAATTCTACATTAATATCGGGCTTACGAGTAAGAATTAAGTGCGGCTCTGCAAGCAATCTATGATAATAGTACAGACCTATCCCGCTGGCTGGTTGCTCCTAGCGCCGAACTTTGTCTATGAATGCTTAACAGCGAAGTCCTTTGTACTGCAAAACTCACTTCACATTATCAAACGGAATCACAATTGATGCTGCTAATTACATAATTAGGGATTTAAACATAAGTATAGATTCTTTTATATACATTTTGCACGATATATTTTGCTTGAATTACGGTTGTCTAACCTTTTTATAGCGACGCTAAGAAATAAATAACCTGTCAAAAAAAATACTCTAGTTCGAAATAATTTTCAAATTACCAACCTTATCAACTAATTAACAAGATGTAGCGTGACGTTTGTTCATTTGAGTTTCGTGTTACCCTTTTACCTACCTTTTCATATTTAAAGCGGCGAACGACAATTAAAAATTATCATAGCACGCCATTTAACAAAATGCCAAAACATTTGAATGAGGTAACCAAAATTAATAATAAATATAAAATTCGTCTCAAAGAATGCCTATACACACTATGACTAATATATTAAATATTTATCCTATTAATAGAGAAAAAAAACCAAATTGTCTGCTATAAAAAATATATACTAAAAGGAAGCTCTCCAATCATTGAAAAACATATAAATAAGATAATATATCAAATAAAAGATGCGTGACGAATAATTATCAATTATCAAAAATATCAAGGACCCGCGAATACTTTTAGGTTTTAACAGTTTTAAAAATATACATTTTATATAATTGTTGGAACGAATGGTGTAATCTCTGTTAAAATAAAATTAAATTCTCGAGATTTTTTTCTGTGAAACCATTCAAAATAATAAAATGAAAAAAAATCGCGGTAATGGATAGGAATTATGTCGCAGTAGTTAAGTTCTCTTATTAGCGCAGCATGATTTATGCTCAACTACCTGTTTCTAAAATCAAGAAAATGTGCACTAATGAATGCTACCTACATATTGCACACATTAAAAGTTGTAATCTAATTGTAATTTTAAAACTACCACTTTAAAATTATTATCTTCCAGAGTTTTTCCAATAAATTTTCCATTCCAGAGTAATTTTCACATGTAGTTTCTTAATGTATGCACACATTAAAAAAAAACACTGAATTCCCTGAAGTCGCTTAGAATTATGAAGTGTTTGAAAAAAAGAATTAAAAAAAACCAAAAATACATACAACCTAAAAAACGCAAAGATATAAGAAATCCGTTTAGAAAGGTTTTAATCGGCAAACTTTGTTATTAAATCATATTATTTATCTATACAGAATGTCCCAGAGACAGTGGCTAGCCCGAAACCTGGTGATAAGAAAAATCACAATTTTAATGATAATTGAGGTTAATTATATAGGAAATAAATAAATAATATCTAAAATGCAATATTATCCCTTCAAAATAAAATAGATTTCTGTAAGTATTTTGAAGTTGGATAGTAATTTTAACTTGTCACTGATGTGGATTTGAAAATAAAATTGCTTTCATAATTAGGAAAGTTGTGAAACATTTTTGCGCTAGGAATAGAGGCCGTAATGACAATATTCTTGACTCTTCACGTAGACGAGCAACTGAGGCAGAATAAGTTAAGTAAGTGTTTTGCCGCATTTTTCCTAACGACGTCCCGCATGAATATTTCATGCCAACTTTGCGGGCTAAATTCGCTAGCCAAGCGTCACATGAATCTCAGCTCGACTTGTTAACAAATTCTAAAGATGGCGGAAAAGTTCTGAGATTGTCGAGTTTTAAAGTTACACTTTCTATTAAAAAATACATAGAGCATTTTTTTTTAAACAAATAGAACATCTTTACTCCGCGGTAAGTTACAGCCATCTAAACATGTCAACAATCAATTAAAGTTTATCGTGAATTGATTTTAATTAATTGAACGTATTTTCGGTTGTTTTTAATATAATTTAATTTTATATCTTTAAATCAGTGCGACATTGAAATAACAAATGAAAGAAAAGAAACTCCACACAGAAAAGAAATTTCTTAGTGTGCGAAGTATCACATATTTATACAGGGCTGTATTTAAAATCACCGCTCTTCTATTAGATGTTTGATAAACAATCCGAAAAAAATATTGGGATAATATTTTTAAATTATGAAAATTCGAACTTAAAATCTAATAGAAATAGTTTTAATGTTTGAGAGTGAGGTTTAACGTGGTGCAAGGTTGAGGGAGAACCGCTCGATCGCGCGGTTGGCTACTACTACGAAAAAATGAAATAGCTTTTTTAATAATATAATTATTTATAGTATAATTTTTCCTTGAAAGCTACTTAGTTGCCGGTTTAGATTAACCTCCTGAAAGGACATCAGTGAATTTAAATACGCGCATAAATACCTACCTCGTATTTATACACGGTAAAGAATTCGGCCACAAGAATATTCCCTAATAATTAGTCTTTTCAATCAACTTTACGATAGACTTCGCACTCCCATCAAATGTCATAGAATTGACGTAAATTAGCGCTGAAAGAAAATTACAGAGGCTGAAACGCAAACCACCGTAATTACAAACACTTACTGAGTCAATTTCAAAATGCCTTAATAACGGCTATAAATGCCCTATCAACTTAGGTACGAATCGTGTCATTTTTTTATGCTTGTTTTACAAAATATGATTTTAGTATTTTCTATTATGCTCACTATTCACTAGTTTTTAGTGTCTTTAATGAAATGTCTTAAAAATATCGGTACATATCTAGGGACTCAAGGAACCCCTTATCATTATCATTGGTATATATTGATATTGTAAATCGGTTTAAACTAAACCTAGTCAAAGCTACTTGGGCATTAGCATTATTTTATTGAAAACACTAGGCCTTGCAGGCGGCTCTGAAGGACAGATGCTTTTTCGTCCAGGTGGGAGAAGCCAGATCCAGGCGGCGCCCGATCAAGGCAGGAATTCCGCAAGACAAAGTCCTCGCCCCGTTCCTCTACAATGTCTACATGCTAGGCATGGGCCTGTACGCTAACGACTTAATGTTTCATGCCAAGTCGATCTGCAGAAACAGGGTATGCAAACACTGTGTCAGCGTCCCCAGCCTGATATCACCTGGCATCGAAGACCTACTGGAGCCAGATGGAACAAGTGATCCCGCCACGAGCACCTGCGAGACATCGCCCCTCTCCAAAGCGGCGACGCTCCACTTGACAGCCCCGCAGCACCGATAGCCCATCGTCAGGAAGGTTGACCCAACTAATTCGTCTGTCAGTCATCTACAAGAAGTGACATTGAATGCACCTGTATGCCGTTGGAGGAGGTTAACGAAATGGAGGAGGTAAACGAGGAGGTAAAGTACCTTGGTGTAGTAATTAACAATAAGATGAACTGGTCACCACAAATTGATATGTTATCGGAAAAAGCGAGGAAGTGAATTTATATCTTTAAAAACCTGAGGAATACTCTGGACCCTCGTACTATAAAATCAGTCTACTACGCCCTGTGCCAGTCTATTCTTAGCTATGGTATAGTGGTGTGGGGAAATTGTGTCAAAACCAATCTTAAACCATTAGAAGTAGCACAAAGAGCTGTCATTAAAACGATAATGAAACTGCCTTATAAGCAGTTATAAGGTCCCTCTGATAAACTATATGCAGAATTGATTATATTAGATATTAGGCAATTATACGTTAACAGTGTAATATTATATACTAGTAAAAATTTTAATATGCATGATAAGGTCCAACATAGCCACCATACTAGAGCAGCTGCGAACGACCATCTACAAGTTCCAAAAATGACTACCACATTTGGGCAGAGATCTCTTAAGTACATAGGCCCCAAAATTCATAACATACTTCCTGAATCTCTTAAAATTAAAAATTCACACAAGTTGGCAAAAATATTAAATAAGTAGTTAATGAATGTTGGACGGCAAGCAATATCTAATCTAGTGTAGTTTAATGAACTCAGCAATTGTAATATAGAACTATTTATGATATCACGCTTTACTAGCCATGGTTATCTCTTTTACTGATAACATATATAGTTATATATTCCTTTATATGTTATATATATTTAGGGTACATATACTTTTATATATTATAAATTATGTATATGTATATGTATATGTATGTATACTCACTTATGTATTATATAAATATATATACCTTTTATTATGCAAATGTTTTACAAATTTGCAATATTTATTCTTATAGTTTATTTACGCGTGTAAATTTTTCAAAAGTTTTTCTTTAGTCAGTGAACAAAATGTCATTCTAATTCTAATGTCTAATTCTAATGTCAGTGAACAAAAATCGACGGTCACTGCCTTCTTTGGTACAGACGGCGTCTAATTAAGAAGGCAGGGAACATCAGTGCAGTAGGTGACGGTCGCTTGTTGGTTACATTAATTGCCATTGAACTGTTACTACTGTTCTGTAGATGTATGTATTTTGGTTTATAAGAATAAATAAATAAATTGTAGATAATATGAGTATATGGTAGCTATATTAAAATTAATGCACTATGGTCATTCGATTCACTTTTACGAACAAAAATTTTAGTATGTGTAAAACGGTATTGTATTCCTTGGCTCGATGTGCTACAAAAATAACTAATAATTCAAATAACCCAAGTAATTTGACCTCTCATATCAATGTCGAAACTTAGTTGCCTCTACGCTCTCCTCAGCTCTTCATTAGAAAGAAGTCTAGCCTTCCGCACAGACGAGTGGCCTAGTTTGAAAAAAAACGTGAAATCGTTTAATTATTTATTTTTAAGTACTTTATTATTTAATTTATTGATAGTATTATAGTATTAATCATTTTTCAGCGATTCTAAATCCTAATTTGAAAGACAAATAATAATTAATAGGCACTATTATATTATTCACCAACATCTTTATGTTATAAACATAAGGAAATATACTTATACCAGCAAAGTATATAGGTGTCCAAAAAACCGAAAATAATTCAAACCCAAATTTATTAGTGTCGTTAAAGCGCTGGTGTAAAATATCTTTCTTGTAAGCGGCGCGGAACCTTGCAAAACCGTTTATGACGCGTCCATTAACATACATATTACAAGAACCGCATGATATTATTACGTAAAGTTTACAGTTTTTTTCTCAGAAACAATGATGAATGTTAATACGTCATTTTAACACATATTACTCGAAATCATAGGGCCAATTATGTAATTTTTATCGGGAACAGGACTTCGAATATTTATCCCTAAATTTTTTTAAAGCTTTAGAGGAAATTACTTTATTGGTTTTAATTCATTAAAGAATTGAGCAAGTTCATAGAGACGCGAGTTCAACTAAGTTTTTCAAAATACATTATATATGACAGAATGATTTAAGACCGCGCGCAAGATAGACGTTTTCAAAAAGTGACCCAATAATAAATCGATGCTTTATGCTCTAAGCTCTGTTCTTGCATACTTCATGATACTTATTGTAAAGCATTTAATTTATAATATCGTCTTAGATTCGTTTGATCTCAAAGGCGGGCGGCGTTCAGCGTAACATATTTGAATCAATATAGTTTCATCCAGATAAAATGAAGCGAGTAACATAGAGATATTTTAGTTTAGGTAAAAGGCGAACATATTTAGCCAATTATTCTAATTATTTACTTTGCGCCTTTCTTGATCTATATAAAAATAATTTGTACTAAGTACATAGTGAAGTACATTCGTTTAGAAAGTCGAAACTTACACCGTTACATTTTATACATCCAAACTGAGGAAAATATCCTGTACGCTCTACAAAATTCCTGCAGATTTAGTGACTCCTAAACGCTTTGTTGTGCTTACAGTCCTGTAAGCACAAACGAACGAGTCTTGTAACCTTAAAAGACAATTTGGTTACCGTTACTAAAGTTTTTA
This sequence comes from Neomicropteryx cornuta, assembly GCA_020383195.1. Classification (NCBI taxonomy): domain Eukaryota; kingdom Metazoa; phylum Arthropoda; class Insecta; order Lepidoptera; family Micropterigidae; genus Neomicropteryx; species Neomicropteryx cornuta. The sequence continues at coordinate 4,216,805 of JAHKQU010000030.1, forward strand.
GTAGGCTCAAGCGACGTTTGGTAGTCTAACCGAACTCCGGTACACATAAACAAACCGCTTTGTAAGCGCTACCGAACTGCTCAGTAGAGAAGCAAAATGGCGTAATTGGCGAGAAGGGCGAGGTGCGTTTGCGAGTCTACCGCTGTTTGATAAACAAAATAAACAGTATAGATTGTTTGCTATAGGTTACCAGAAAGTTTTGTTAGTTGAACGATTTATCAATCAATCTACGGGAATTGGTTTGTAAAGTCTATCAATCAGATTGTATAAATTACAATATGGTTCGGTTGGGCCTACTAAAATTCAGTAGCCGCAACAAAATTATGATTCTACTAAACTTTCAGTTAAATCAGAGTTCGATATTTTTTCAGGGCCTGAAGTATCTACTATCTTCAGAATTGCTAAAGTAAACGCCCTATACTAAAAAGAAAAAACCGGTACAGCATAACCCCGAAATGGTTGACGGGAGGGTAAAAGTCCCCGATACGGTTAAGCCGCTTATGAGGGTCATGGTGTTCCTGAAGATGTTTGGATGGAATGTGTTTGATCCGCGGTGGAACCCACTCGATCGATGGTTTCTGGTCTCGGTTGCAGTTGGAGTCCATTTATATGGAATTCTGGGTTGTGCCGTGATGATACGAGAGAAATGGGGAAACGATAAACAAAAGGTAGTTTACATTTATATACTAATAAATCGTAGACTAAGTAAATTTATTTTTTAAATTATGGATTTATTTATTTATATATATAGATAATAATTACATTATAATTTTATAAGGTTATAGATTCGTGTGCACATATTAAAAATAGTGTTGTACCAGTGGGCGTTCGGTATCACTGCAACCTCTGTTCGCTGCCTTCTTAACTGCCTTCTTTAGATCTGTTCTAAAGATCAAGAAGAAGATAATGCCTATTTATATGAATAAATAAAAGATTTTTAAATTCAGCCAAATTACATTAAAATATTATATCAAACCGGATGCGAAAGTTTTACACAGTTGTGTAAAAGATTCTTGTTTCGAAAAAATACTTATGTGATAGATAAGTATTTTTTCGAATGTATTTTGAATCATAATCATAAAAGTGTGTTCATCAAAAGTTTATATTTATTTATTGAAAGAATTATAAACAGCGAAATAGTACATATTTACAATTAATATTAAACATGGCCAACAAGTATAATTCCCAGATTAACAGATTATTATCGTGTAATTATTATACATTATAAGTCATGAAATGAGTGTGTGAGAGAAGCGTGAATAATTGTGAGTGTGAAAGAAGTGTGTATTTATTTATTTAAAATTACATATACTTTCGAGGTACCTATTCCTCCGAGGGTATAGCTGATTGACAGGTGTTGCAACGAAGTTATTTTAAAGCCAATTTTTTATCCTGTTTCTTAGCTGGGAAGGGGTCTTAGGGAATGGTTTGAAGACGCTGCAGTAATGGTGCAGGGAAGAAAAAAATAAAATCCGACATTCTTTCTCCTAAAAATTCCTTTATTTTGTGAGAATGGTCCTTTTGATCAATATAGAAGGTTGCCTGAAGTTGCTCACAAATGGAGTACCAAGCTGGGAGCTAAGTAGGCCTTAAATAAGTTAATAAACCGACATATTTTATGGTTAAGGAGAGTGGAAAGTGGAATATTGATATATCAGGAAGAGTGACAAACGCACATTGCAAATTAATATATGTATTTAATGTGTTCAGAAGAAAAGGTGGCATATAGTTCTAAACAATATCGCAGACAAAATTGGTTAAGACAAGATGGAATAAATCAATCCTTTGGAACTTTTTATTATAAGTATTCTGAATTCTATTAAGCACGGAATTCTGTTCGTACCTAGAATTACATTATATTTTTATTTCCCTAAATAAACAATACGTTAATCCTACTTTCCTTAAAATATTTAATTTCACGTGGTAACACCTGATTATATGTATCCTTTGATTCTGTTTGAGAGGAGAGAAAACTTGAGATTTCGTTTTAAAACTGTATAGGTATATTCTTATGGTTTTTTTTATATAAATTTAACTTTTTCAGTAATACGTATTTTCAGATTCTACTTTCAACGATCTTTTTGGCTGGGACTGTCAACAGCATGGTTCGCTTAGGCGTTTTGCAAGGTTTCAGAAAGACACTCCGTAAAATTTACTCGACTTTAAGCGATGAGGTAAATAATCATTTTGACGCCCTTTTCGATAACCATTTTTAAATACATTTATCGGAATATATTATTATTATTTCATACATGAATGCACTCCTTCGAAGAGATTATTTAACTTCACTCTAGAGGTTTGTGCGCAAAACTTGCAACCGATTTTTCAACCATTTCCGATAGTCAAAATACACACTGTCTTGCAATTGACAATACAAAAATAAAAAAAATAATAATAGCTTAATCCGCCACCATCAAGCGGATACAGAGCACAGAGCTGCAAATATGCGATTTATTTAAACCAGCTCCATGATGCTGTAGATCTTGTAGAAATTTATTTAAATTATTGTTTATATATATTCCTAATAAATATACAGGTTTGGCGTTTGGTTGAACAACTTGACGCGAAACAAATGCTTTCTTCGCGCCTGCACATCTACAACAGGTTGCAGGCGACCTTCTTCGCGTTCGGCGCTGCCTCGGTGGTCGCGTACGAGCTAGCAATGCTGGTCAGACGGATCTCCGGAATTCACGAGCCGATGATGGATATGATGGAAACGTTCATGCCAACATCATCACCCTTCTTAGAAATAGGTATCATGGGTGTTCGTTTTGTTTTCACAGTGTTTAAGGGTCGTAGAATATATGGAACCCTATTGATGAAATGTGTGTGTTTGTCGGTTCCATTCCCTGCACCCCAAAAATATAAGTTTGATGACAGTTCAAAATTAGCAAAATGTAATTTTCGAATGCGTGATGATTCTAATTTTCTCCGCATCACGCAAATTGTTTCTTTTCTCCAACAGGGAAGTCTCCATGATTTTCTTTTAAGCCTAAATAATCATATCAATAATAATAATAAGTGTGAATGTGGAATGTGTGTGGCAACACTGTCGTGATAGCAGTACATTTTTGGATCTCCATTTAATAATTTAAATATGTACCTATGGTGTTTGATAGCCTCAAAGTGCAATATTGGTGTGCTAGTGCACAGTGAACCATAATAAAATTGTTATCAATACGTGGTCTGAGGAACTGTCAGTTGAGCAATAGATATAAAACTTTTATTCGATTTCAATTTCAGTTGTCAAAAATCTGATTTTGTACCATCGACAACCGGTCATTAAAATCTCCGGCCGCTAATTGATCCAACCCGAAGTGCGTCATTATTAAATTACGCGAAGGCAGCGCTGCCAGCTGTATGTTATTTAAGCACAAGTCTACCGGTTTATATTCGATTATTTTCTTATACCGAAGATAATAGTGTGTTGCTGTGCCTTCATTTTATTCAAAAGGAGTTTGAAATTAAAACTTCATCTGGCATCATCCTTGACGCTTTAATTGTGATTAGACATAGTAACTACGCATTTATAACAATTCACCTAAGTAACTGTCACTCGTCAGAATTTATTAATTAGTTTTATGTGCTAGAAATAAGATAATTTTGTTATTATAAAAAATATAGGAAGGTACTCTTGGATTTATCATGAAAAATACATTAAAAAATCAAACGCACCTTTATGTTTCAGGATGGTTTCTTCAAAGTGTTTTCTCATACCACGCCGTTTTGAGCTACATCGCACTGGACGTCTTAGCGTTGTATTTACTAGTAATGGCAGTAGTGCAATGCGATTTGTTAGAATTACTGTTGAGGCAACAACCCGGCGCCGCGAACGGGCTGAATGTGGACAAAATACTGGACGACTTTTATAAGTACCACTTGATATTCATAAGGTTATTTTTTTATACTTTAAGGTTGTTTGTTAAGGTTGCTCAGGGTCACAAAACCAATCTCGGTGTGGTTAGAGATTAACAAATCGCTTGAAAATGGTCTTGGAATGCGGAGTATAAGAGTGTCCAAAAACGATTGATCACGCATGCGCAAATGTGGATGTGGATGTGATTCACGCATTCCTTGAAGAGGGTGAAATGGAGGCTTAGAATATTGATAATCAAGTTATCTTTTTTGCTATTGTGAGCGTCAAAAAACAAAAACGTCGCTGTTTCTTTCTTTATATGAATGGATATAAAGAAGACTGTTTGAGCCATTATTAAAATGCGTTAAAACAGGTAATTTACTCTTACTCTTCGTGGTAAGGATATACCTGTCTCTTTCCTACCCACAAATATTCCCCCGTCTCCCTCTTCCGCACCAAACCAACAGAGACTTTTCAGCAATTGAACGGTGCGATTATATGAACCCCTTTGTCGGCCCATATACCGTGTCGCGAATGCAGAACTACACCGAAGTGTCACCAGCGCCGGTTGCAGCATCCGAACTCATCAATGCACCCGTCAACTAAAGGTTGGTGAATCTATTTGTAGTTTGGTGTATTCCGTGTAACCTAATTCCTTTCTGGTTAGATATAATTCAAACCTAAATACCTAAACCTACAGTCCACTTATATCGAAAATATCTACCAAAGACGTTAGCGAAAAAAATAAACCCTGAACTTCTTTCATTGAAGGTTAACTAATTATTAAAATATATTTAATCCCTTCAACCAAACATACTTAAAACCACCGAATCCTTCAAGGATACTCAAAAGTTCTGGGACACCCTGCATACCTTCCCTATAAAGCTAGAGTATTTCAAGCGACTTTTTGAAATTTTACGGGAAACAATAAAGACTTATTGTTTTTTTGCAATACGGGAAGAGAAAACTTTGTACCCTTTATAAGCAAATTGCGCGCACGGAGAAACGTGAGATTTGGCATATTTAATGTTTATATGAAGGAGTGCAGAAAGTTAAAATTATTTATAATTACTGTGTTATAAATACATTAAATTAAATAAAACAAAATGTTCATACTACTGAAAGAACATTCAATTTTGTGTGATTTCAAATATTCCTTTTTTTAATAATCTAGCAATGTAGGAATGTCAAGGCATTGTTTGCCTTGTGACACTTGAGTTACTTAGGTGAATTATAAATACCACTTTAAACTTAAATGAGTATCTCGTCTCATTTTTACATGAAAGAATTAAAACTATCAATGAATTGTATCAAATAGTAAATACAAATACAAGCTGTAATTGTATTTTTTCAACTGTTACTAACATTAAATTTTAAATTTCATAGGTATTGAGTTAAAGCAAACAATACACGTTAAAGACGCATTTGTACACGCTTGAAGATGACGTAATAAAACAAAATTTAAAAATATATATATGCAATGATTATAGAGATATACTCACCGAGAAACTCAATAATCCTAAAACTTAAAAGTTTAATGAATTACGGTCGATTTTCGACCACCAGGCGACCACCTGTACTTTTTAATAAAATCTATTTGTGAAAAAATCTTGAGGTGAGTAAAATGTCATAGAAAAGGTTTCCAATATCAATCAATCGGCTCTGGTAAAATACAATTCGTCTAGAACTCTCTCGAAAAGATAAATTCTGGTTAGATGAATTGTAATTAGTTGGGAAAATATATTTGTGGGATAAAATGTCAAGAGTACCCAATTCCGATCTGCGGATAATTCGTCTATAAACAATAAAATTCGACTGATTAAAATACGTTTATAACAATTCGTCTAGAACTCTCTCGGAAAAGGCAAATTGTAGTAAGATGAACGAATTGTTATTTTCGAGACGCATATTTTCACTTTTATTTATTTCTCGCTTTCTTTAGAACATACATACACATAGCGAAAAGCAAAAACTATAAAAATAACTTTTTGTTTGGAACTAAGGTTGATTTATTCGAATTTACCCGCTTTAAAAAACCATTGTACAATTTCACTTTCAATTATGTGCAATGGAAAAAACATAGTCATTTTTAAATGCTAAAAATATAAAAGTAATTTAAAATTAATACTAAAAGGGCCAATAGAGCTACGGTCTAAATAAAAATCTTTTTTCAAAATTTGCAGATATATGCGGGATGTGGGCGACATTCTCAACATGGTGCTGATATTTCACTACGTGTATGTGACTATTTTTCTTTGCTTTATGCTGATTTCTTTGAAAACCGATTCCATTTCGCTGCTGACCGCTTCAGCTGGGACTATCCTGGCCAACGTGGTCATCGTCTGCATTTACGGAGAGTGGATAATAACACAGGTCATCATTTGCAATATAAAAGTTTAGTTCAATGTTTACAACATGACCCACCCGAGGTTTTGAGAGTAAACTGCTCGCGTTATTTCGATATGTGCACATCACATACAGAGTGACAGCATACGTATGTTATATTTATGGTATCTGTGAGGTATACCGACTAGTCATTTCGTTTTACTCGTATAACTTGAATCATCTATAAACATCACATACAGAGTGACAGCATAAGTATGTTATATTTATGGTATCTGTGAGGTATACCGACTAGTCATTTCGTTTTACTCGTATAACTTGAATCATCTATAAACATCACATACAGAGTGACAGCATAAGTATGTTATATTTATGGTATCTGTGAGGTATACCGACTAGTCATTTCGTTTTACTCGTATAACTTGAATCATCTATAAACATCACATACAGAGTGACAGCATAAGTATGTTATATTTATGGTATCTGTGAGGTATACCGACTAGTCATTTCGTTTTACTCGTATAACTTGAATCATCTATAAACATCACATACAGAGTGACAGCATAAGTATGTTATATTTATGGTATCTGTGAGGTATACCGACTAGTCATTTCGTTTTACTCGTATAACTTGAATGATATATACAAAAGCATAATTAGCGTATTCCTAGATAAGGTTATTGTTCTTTTATTTTATTTTTTTAAAATCTCAGAAAAGACAAATTGTAGTAAGATGAACGAATTGTTATTTTCGAGATGCATATTTTCACTTTTATTTATTCACTTTAATAACCTATTTTTTTAGAAATATATAAAGTCAGTTATTTGCAAATTATATTTATAAAAAAAATTTTAAAAGTGTGTCATATCGAAAAATATAATGATTAATTGTTACGGTACCTATGTCTAAAATAAAAAATAAAGATTTTTAAGATATTCTGCTATATATTGTTAATTGATACATTGATATTATATGGTTTCATTAGAGTAACGAGTAGATTTTTGACGGTTTTTGCTATATTTTCTAGCCTTTTTATTTTATCTTTACTACCAAAAAGATTGATCAAAACAAATTAAAAAAAAAAATGACCAACAAATAAACTATTTGGCCAGGAAAAAAGCATAAATCCATAACGGTTGAGAATCGATGACACTTCGACTGCACATTTTTTGTAAGCTAGGAAATTTTCAATGCTAATTTAACAGCCAACGCGCTGTAACCAGAAATTAAATTAACTGTGCGCCTAATTTCCATTTCTAACATTACTTAGGAGAAAATAAATAATAATAGGAAAAATAAATGTTTTTAACATTTCAGCATAATAAAGTTCAATCTGCTCTACTCGATATTGATTGGTTGAAATGGTCGTTGGATCAGAAAAAGAAATACCGAATCATTTTGATGGCAACCACAAAACAGGTGCAGATAAAACCAACGGCATTTCCAGAATTGGCCCTGCGGACACTTTCTTTGGTAATACAACAAAGTTGTTTAATACTAAAATTGCATTTATTTTAGACACCTATAATCAAAGGTTCATCGATTTGTTTGCGAGTGGAGCAACCGACCTAAGGTCCCGCAACGACTGCACTGAGAAAAAAATCCTGTACGCTCTACAACAAATTCTTGTAGATATACAGCTAAACATTTTTTTGCACCTACAGTTCGATTCTGGTTAAAGTTATAAGTAAGCTCAAAGGAACGAGTCTTGTAACCGTAACAGACTATATGGTTACCGTTACTAAAGTTGTTAATAGGCTCAACCAACGTTTGGTACGCCTGACTGAACTCCGGTAGGTACAAATATTGCTTTGTAAGCGCTACCGTACTGTTTGGTAGAGAAACAAAATGGAGTAGGCGAGAAACGCGAGGCGTGTTTGCGAGTGTAGGTACTACTGATTGTTTGGTTGATGTAACAAAACAGTATTGTAATGTGTAAACAACTTTTCTTTTGAAAGTTTTGCATCTACGAGATTGTTTGGTTAAAAGAAAGTTTTGTTAGGTGCACGATCTATCAATCTACAGGAATCGGTTTGTACAGTCTATCAAACAGATTATATACACTACACCATACTTCAGTTGGGCCTACTTAAATTTGGTAGCTACGACAAATTATTATTCTACTAAACTTTTCGGTTAACTAATTCGATATTTTTTCAGGGGATATTTTAATAAATAATATATGATAAACATTTTTAACATTCAGCGCCAGAAACTACACTCACAATGTAGGTACTACTGACTGAATTTACTAAAAAGTAGCTAAAAATATTAATTTCCATTAACACACTTGTATCGTGTGTATAAGTGAAATAAAATTGTATTTGCATGTCGCATTTGCGGAAAGAGAGAGAAAGAAGTGTATAGATTATTTCAATTGTGACGGCGTATGTGTGCGAAAAAAATATAATTACACAAAATAGACTATGTGTTATTGCTTGCTTGTAAAGCAAAAACGCAAGTCGGTTGATGCCTAGATTGCATTTCATATTAGGAATTATATTTTTTTTTTTTTTTTTGAGAGCAATTGTTCTTTGGTTTGAAGAGTGCAATTAGGAGTTAATAATTTAAATATGTTTTTCAGATTGCTGATTTCGCGTACCGAGCATTTATTGTTCTGCAGGAGATGTAAAGTGACAAAAATGCGACGAAAATCTCTAACTTTATGACAAAATGTAATTAGTGAACTACAATGCGTAAATTAGATTAGACAAATGCAACTGGCACATCCGCCTAAAAACGAGTGTAGTAGTTCATTGTAGGAATCATAGTGATATCTATATAAAGAATAATCAAGTGAAGTTCAGCACTGTTACACATAGTTAATTATAAAACCATAGACTGCGCGAGTGGTGATTCCTTAAAGTTTCATTATTAAGACAACACGGCCGCATCTTAACAACGCCTTTAGTCAGAAACTCTTCGTCAGCAAGGGAGATATAGCGACTGAAACCGGAATAAGGAGATGGGTGGCCTTGACTCGGCAGAAGGTGGACTCGAAGTGGAAGGTTTGCACTATTTCGATTGTTGATGACCAAAATCCTAATCGATAAATCACAAACACACACAAACACAAAGAGAAATCGTTATTGTTTATAATCACCCACACAACCGCATACACATTATTGACCATTGTGATAATTAGAATCTCGAAATGTTCACGCAATACTTCGAATTGTTATCATTATAATAATAATAATTTATTTTATTCATAAAAAATCAGTAAATAATACAAAACATGTGTATCTATTATAAGCATTAAAATAACTGTAAACCAATAAAAGGTTTCCTGTGTTGAGCATCCATTTTTTATTTACCTGCCTGAAAGCCGCACTAATTAGAGAAATGAAAATTCTGGAGAAACTAATTTAGAGAACATTACATTTTAATGATGGAGCCGCGTGCACAGCTATTAGAAAATTAATTATTATTACGACATTCCATGTTACATTATCACGAGCAGAGAATTCTACATTAATATCGGGCTTACGAGTAAGAATTAAGTGCGGCTCTGCAAGCAATCTATGATAATAGTACAGACCTATCCCGCTGGCTGGTTGCTCCAAGCGCCGAACTTTGTCTATGAATGCTTGAACAGCGAAGTCCTTTGTACTGCAAAACTCACTTCACATTATCAAACGGAATCACAATTGATGCTGCTAATTACATAATTAGAGATTTAAACATAGATATAAATTCTTTTATATACATTTTGCACGATATATTTTGCTTGAATTACGGTTGTCTAACCTTTTTATAGCGACGCTAAGAAATAAATAACCTGTCAAAAAAATACTCTAGTTTGAAATAATTTTCAAATTACCAACGTTATCAACTAATTAACAATATGTAGCGTGACGTTTGTTCATTTGAGTTTCGTGTTACCCTTTTACCTACCTTTTCATATTTAAAGCGGCGAACGACAATTAAAAATTATCATAGCACGCCATTTAACAAAATGCCAACACATGTAAATGAGGTAACCAAATTAATAATTAATATAAAATTCGTCTTAAACACACTATGATTAATAGATTAAATATTTGTCCTATTAATAAAGAAAAAAAAAATGTGTGATATAAAAAATATATACTAAAAGGAAGCTCTCCAATCATTGAAAAAACATAAAAACAAGATTATATATTAAATAAAAGATGCATGGCAAAAAAGTACCGACATGTACCCCGTAAAAAACTGAAGCTATTATATATAGAAAGAAGAGCAATCAATATTTATATCATAAATTAGTATTTAAATTATGGAAAAATCTGAAATTATTCTTTGTGAACAGACAGACATTCATATTATCATGTGTATTTTTTACCATAAAGCTATCTTTTTTAGCTGTGTGACAAACGGCATTGATATGGCTCTAAAAGATATAAATATTGTATAGTTTTAATGTAACCTAATATTTTGCGACAAGGAACTAACTATTCGGTAACTCTGTAATTAGTTTGTGGTCCCGCTGGGTATTTAGAGTTAACGTATAAGTTATAACTGCAATAATAACTTCTTTTATTAATAATTCAAATCCAATTCCAAATCCAAATCCAAACATTGCAAAATCTAAATTTAAACAACGAGAAGTCTATCATTTTAAACCTACACGTCGTTATACGTTGATTGTATCGGCCCTAGCCGACTGTAAGCCCGCCCTGCTCCCCGCCCCCGCCCGCCCGCCCTGCCCTCACAATGCGGGCGGAAATCCTTTGAGCGCTAGCACTCACAAACACAATTTGTAGGCGGGCTGTCGTCTCCAATTGCTCGCAGTCCAAGACGTTCAAACTGCACTACAGTAATATCATTATCGATAGACTGCTTTAGGGGGGGGGGGGGGGGAGATTTTCTAATTAGAAATGGCATCTATTATTGTCATTTGTTTATATCTAAATTTTTAAATACATAAATAGGTTATTAGTCAACAGAAAACGAAGATTTAATATGGTCGGGATTCGTATATTTATTGTTAGTGTAGGCAATACCAGCGTTATTCGAAAGATAGCATTATTCGAACGGCACTCTTGCAACGGATATGTCGTCGTTTTGTATCCATTTCATTGTAATTCCTGGCCAAATCGAAGTCATTTCCGTTCAACCCTAAATCGCTAGCAGTGTAGCTCAGCTATTCCCTTTATGAGAAGTCTAAGTTGTTGCGCAACAGGGTTGTCGAAATATTAGATATTTATAATTTCCTCTATACTGCATCAAAACGTTTAATATAGCATTCACAATCGTCGAACATTGTTTATACCAGCCCTGATGAGGTTACTTGCTTTGATTCGTGTTTTTGTTGAGATCACTTACTGTTCCTTGTTTATCTGTGCTACCGGGCTTCAGAACAGTCATATTTCCTACCAAACACATTTTTAAAGTAGAGCATCGAACTCATTTGGTAGACTTTCATGAAAATGGCTATAAAATGCAAAAACTCAGAGCAATATGCATGGATATAATACCCGTTATAAGGATCAATATGTTCAATCACTACCAATTTTAAAACTTATTAAATAAAACTAAAAATTATAATTTTATGGATTTAATTTAATTTAAATATAACATAATTAATCATTTAACATTTTAAAGCCAACATCGAGTTTAGGTTTAAAGCTCTGTAGCACAATATCAATATACCGACTAAATACTCATAATTCATAATTATTATAAAAAGAATGTATCGATGCAATTTTAATCAAATGTTTTAAAACATAAAAAACCCTTTAAAATTGTGGAGGAAATAATTAAGACCAACATCAAGTCTATTTACTTCGTTGTCGGCGTTTAAAGTAAAATAAATTTTGGAGCTGATAATTTACTGGTGATTTTCTGTAGGGAGGAGAACATGATGCCGCATCTTGGGAAATGACATCTGCAGCAGTTGCCAGGCAGTTTCGCAACAGTACGGAAATCATAAGGCGGATATCCGTCTTTCCGTCATTGGTATTTTTTACAAGATTTTATTTAACTTGCAATGATTGTGTCAGTTTAGGTCAAATCTTGCAAGCTGAACTAGAACCACCTACTCTTATCCTACGGAGTTGAAATTTGACAAGTCGGTTCAGTCCCGATGACTAAGTATTTTTATGGTAAGCGTAACCTGGTTCTATACCGAGGAATGACTCCAGATGCAGGAACTTTTTTAACGGTCAACAGCACAGACATGAAATTTTGTATACGCATTCGAGCACTTAAATAAAAACTTGTTTTTAAAAATGTTTTTATTAGTACTTTTGATTTAATTACAATTTCTATATATTCATTTTTGTTTACAATTAAATTCATTGTTCGACACAAATAAGTTAGCTAATAGTTCTATCTCACTCACGCGTAAAAATAAACGCGGCGACTATTAGATACTATTGTGTCGGGTTAACCGCTGCGAGCAACAAGTTTTTTTTAAATGTCCTCTCCATTGTAAGTGGGCCTCAGTCATCATGACTACCCCACACTGTCGGATCATTGTGTATGTGCTATGCAGACAAATTCCCAATCTTTGGCAACATTAACAATTTTTATTATCGAGGCAACATTTTGTTCTGTGGTTCCTCATACATATTCTTCCTGATATTTTTTAATAAAAAAAATATCCACAAAGTACCTTATTACTGATATTAAAAATATATATAAGTGTAATAATAAATATTTTGCCATTTATGATATGCAAAAGTAAAAACTTGAAAAATATCGTTTCTTCCAGAGTGCAAAGCATTTATGTTGAAATAATTACTTTCTAGGTAAGTTCAACCACAAACAAATATTATTTTGTAAATATATAATCATATAATGACACAACATCAACGAGATTATATTTTTAGAATCCTACACATTTATTGCTAACACATTTAGAAAATTGTTTAGCTTTTGTACAATAAAAAAATTATTATTATAATGATGTTATGAACTATAGTAATAAAAGTAGGTAGTAAAAAATGAGTATTGTTATTAATTCGACATGGTACATACAAAAAAATAAATAAATATTAATCAAAAAACTTAAAAAGAAGAAAAAATGTTTAACTACAGAGACATTGAATAATTATCAATTATCAAAAATATCAAGGACCCGCGACGAACGAATGGTAATCTCTGTTAAAAAAAACGAAATTCTCGTATTTTTTGTTCTGTGAAACCATTCAAAAATAATAAAATGAAAAAAATCGCGGTAATGGATAGGAATTATGTTGTTAGTTAAGTTATCTTATTAACGCAGCATGATTTATGCTCAACTACCTGTTTCTAAAATCAAGAAAATGTGCACTAATGCTACCTACATATTGCACACATTAAAAGTTGTAATCTAATCGTAATTTTAAAACTAACACTTTAAAATTATTATCTTCACATTTGGTCGGTATGAGAATGAGACACCTGGTAATCGGTGCATAAATAAATAAATAAAAACTATATTTATTGTTAAATATATAGTTCTTTGGAAATGTTGACCTATGACTTAAATATAAAAAAGAGGCAATCTTTATATTCATTAGACTGACACAAAAGTTATTTCAAAAACAAAAACAAAAACAAATAAAAAAGATCAACAAATTAGGATGGTTTTAGGTCATTTATATAACAAATTATTAAATATTTTACATATAATAAAATAACATCTACATAATATGTCAGTACAAAAAAATATTCTCGTTCTTTTTATAAAACAAAGCGGTCAAAAATAACTGTATCAATCCTAATTACCGTTTGCTTTCAATTTAGTATTTATAAGCTAATATTAGTTTTGTTTAAAATATTTAAAGTAAATAAATATTAGGTAATAAAAGCTTTTAGCTTATAAAGACCTTTGACTATTATATATTAAATACATAAATAAACTTCCCTTAAATATTATTGATAATTTCAATTTATAATTATAATATTAAAATTTACTCAACAAAAATTTATTATTATACTATGTATTACATTTGTACAAATATTATTATTATTTTTAATAATTTTCATACATCTAATATTACCAACAAAAACGAACTATATAACTCGTTTAAAAGAATTTGATCTATTTGCGGTGAAAAAGGCATCCCTTGCATACGCGATTAACGGACCGCAAAGAAGCGCGGATATCTCTTTCGTTTTCAATTAAACTGACACTTACTGACAGCTGTGGTAATGAAAAAGGTTGCCAGTAATAAAACTGGGGAAATTGAGGATGGGAATATTGCAATAAACATAATATACATTTATTGAATAAATATTATAATAATACAATATTAAATCTAAAAAACGTAAGGATAGAATTGTCCAATAGTTAATGTAATATTATAACATATTAATAACAATAATAACTTTGTAAATTATGTAGTAAAAGAATTCATTATATTCATTTGTAGTAGAAAATTCATTATAAACAAAAAAAAAATACTGAATATTAAGACAATTTTACAATGCAATGCAAAAATGTTGTTGCTAGCAATTGTCACTCTCGTGAGAATATCATTTAGGACTTTGAAGTATATTTAAATTGATTTTTTTTATTAAATTCAATGCCTTGAAAATAATATTCAAATTTTATTTCTTTACATTTGTATGAAAATTGTATAAATAATAAATTCCTTAGAGTTGGTATTATAATAACAAATAAAAATAATTTTAAGTTTTTAATTTGAAGGTTTAAATTTTCATTTGAACGTATAATCTTGTTCAACTAACATTCATTTTTATAAAAATTTATTTGATACGTCGCATTTACTGTGGGTAGTTCATTTGACCAGTTTTCTGTGGATCCTCTCGCAATCGAGCTGCTTTTATGACTGTGAAGACGTTCAACCTTGCTATTGGAGCATGATCTGTAGCTGTTTGTTCGCGTACTAGCGTACACCTCGTGATATTTGAGTACTGCGGGCTTGGTGACATTCGGAAACTCCGAAGGATGTCTGCGGACGAAGTGTCCACCCTGACAGTCTTGACTTTTTATACCAATTCTCTTTTAGTTACTGAGGCTAGGTTCTTGATGTGGTTTCTTTTGACTGGTCTGTGAAGTCATCTGGTTGTTGAGTTTTTTTGCCTTTTTTCAAAGAAATCTTCTGGCAGACGAAGTTGTTTACCTTAAGTCATCTGTGCTGGATTTGTATTGTTATTACCACGGAGTTCTGCAGGCAAACCGTACTTTACTGTGGGTAGTTCATTTGACCAGTTTTCTGTGGATCCTCTTGCAATCGAGCTGCTTTTATGACTGTGAAGACGTTCAACCTTGCTATTGGAGCATGATCTGTAGCTGTTTGTTCGCGTACTAGCGTACACCTCGTGATATTTGAGTACTGCGGGCTTGGTGACATTCGGAAACTCCGAAGGATGTCTGCGGACGAAGTGTCCGCCCTGACAGTCTTGACTTTTTATACCAATTCTCTTTTAGGTACTGACGCTAGGTTCGTGATATGGTTTCTTTTGACTGGTCTGTGAAGTCATCTGGTTGTTGAGGTTTTTTGCTTTTTTCAAAGAAATCTTCTGGCAGACGAAGTTGTTTACCTTAAGTCATCTGTGCTGGATTTGTATTGTTATTACCACGGAGTTCTGCAGGCAAACCGTACTTTACTGTGGGTAGTTCATTTGACCAGTTTTCTGTGGATCCTCTCGCAATCGAGCTGCTTTTATGACTGTGAAGACGTTCAACCTTGCTATTGGAGCATGATCTGTAGCTGTTTGTTCGCGTACTAGCGTACACCTCGTGATATTTGAGTACTGCGGGCTTGGTGACATTCGGAAACTCCGAAGGATGTCTGCGGACGAAGTGTCCGCCCTGACAGTCTTGACTTTTTATACCAATTCTCTTTTAGGTACTGACGCTAGGTTCGTGATATGGTTTCTTTTGACTGGTCTGTGAAGTCATCTGGTTGTTGAGGTTTTTTGCTTTTTTCAAAGAAATCTTCTGGCAGACGAAGTTGTTTACCGTAAGTCATCTGTGCTGGATTTGTATTGTTATCACCACGGAGTTCAACGCACACAAAAATGGCCGCTGACTATGACAGTCAGCTGATCACCGGAATTTACGAAATTAATATTTATTTTTCGAAAATTACACGCTTGAAAATATACCAACTAATCAACACACAATTAAATTACAAACTCATTGGATTCTCACACAAAACTGCGCTCTGATCACACAATAACACAATAACCAGTCATACCCTCCTAAACCAGTTCACACATACGAGGTGTGTTCAAAAAGTATCGCGAATTTTGTGTTTTTTCAAAAATTATTTATTTATTCATGAATATCTATTTTGTCCCCTTCAAAGTAATCCCCATGACATATTATACACTTGTGCAAACGGTTTTTCCAATCTTCGAAGCACTTCAAAAAATCATTTTTTTTTATCTTGTTCAGCTCCTCCTTCGATGCCGTCTTTATCTCGTCAAGCGTAGCGTAACGTCGTCCTTTCATGGGCCTCTTCAGTTTAGGGAACAATAAAAAGTCACAGGGGGCCAGATCTGGGGAATACGGTGGCTGCGGCATCATTAGTGTGTTGTTTTTGGCCAAAAAGTCGCGCACAAGAAACGCGCACAAGCAATGTTCATGCGATGCTGTTTTTGGTCGCAATTGAGCAATTTTGGTACGAATTTCGCGGCGAACCGTCTCATGCCCAAATCATTGATAAAAATCGAATGGCACGAGCCAATAGATATGTTTAGGTCCTCAGCAACTTCTCTAACGGTGATTCGACGATTGGCCAATACCATTTTCTCCACTTCATTAATTTTTTCGTCTGTTGTTGAAGTGCTCGGGCGTCCGGCACGCTCTTCGTCGTTCACATCTTCTCGGCCTTCTGAGAACATTTTGTACCACCGATAAACGTTGCTTCGGTCCAAGGTAGCTTCTCCGTATGCCACAGTCAACATTCGGAATGCATCCGTGCACTTAATTTCATTTTTCACACAAAATTTGATACAGGTTCTTTGATCCATTTTTTTGAATAGGTAAAAATCGAAGACGATCCAAAACACGTGCAAGCAAAGCAGCTGTCAACAATTAAGTGAACATTCAAAATGGCCGAACTTGTCGGCATAAGTGAGAGACATGAGTACCAACATAACGCCAAAAATCGCAAAAAAATCGAAATTCGAATATACGTAACCCGCGAAAATTCAAAATTCGCGATACTTTTTGAACACACCTCGTACCCATAAAGATCGCAATTTTTCCACACAACTTTCTGGAAAAACTACACAAAAAATCACTTATTCGCTAGAATCACACTCACATCCGCTCGTAAGGACCAAACAATGGGCTGTAAATTACTCAATTAAACTTACAGACATCGAACTCGCGATCTCCGCAGGTACGGTTTTTCTCTGACACCAGACGCGCCGTTTCTTTTCTCTTCGCCAACACAGTTTTGGCGGCTCTCTCGGAGTGTTCTTACAGACTTTGACCCGAGGAGTGCACTCTCTTCTTCTTGTGGAATAAAAGCCTGGTTTCCCACACACAAGGGCACAGCACGGCGCACACATCCACACAGTAGGGCGGTTTTCGAGAGAGAGAGTGAGGGTAGGTATTTAGTGCAGGCAAGTTACTTTGACAACTGCAACCGCGCATGCGTTGAACTATGCCGGATATGGCCAAACGGAAGACAATGTAATTGACAGCCCATTTGTCACAACAATACTAAACACCGAAGGATGTCTGCGAACGCCCTGACAGTCTTGACTTTTTATACCAATTCTCTTTTAGGTACTGAGGCTAGGTTCGTGATGTGGTTTCTTTTGACTGGTCTGTGAAGTCATCTGGTTGTTGAGTTTTTTTGCTTTTTTCAAAGAAATTTTCTGGCAGACGAAGTTGTTTACCGTAAGTCATCTGTGCTGGGTTTATATTGTTATCACCACGGAGTTCTGCACGCAATCCGTACTTTACTGTGAAATCAGTAAAGCAGATTGGGACAAAACATATAGTATGGATTATTTACGTCTTCGTCCTGAAGACAATGAAGCAGATCGGTTAGACGATCATGATATTTTTCTTTTTTATTTTGGAGCAATGCTTTCTGAATTTCGTGAGATTCATGACGACTGTCTCGAAGATGATCCATATAGTGTTTTTGTTGATTTTCAACATTTTCTTCATACTTCAACTTATTCGTATTCATGTTCAGAGCCAACGTAATTGTTATAAAGTAGGTCGGCCCTAATAATGTCCAAACATTCGCCTTATCTGTAATCGCTCACCTGGCCATAGTTCAGGAAGCGGATCTTCTTTACGACGAAGGAGAACATGAAGTATCATGTGAATATTATGACGAATATATTCATCTTCTTCGGGCCAACCTGCTATACGATAATTACGTAGGCGCTGAACATGAATACGAATACATTGAAAATGTAAAACTATAAGTTCTTCTTCATCGGGCCGATGCGATAAATTGCCTTCGCGACGAAGAAGACGTTTAAAATGAAAAATAAGTGGATCTTGTTCGGTCCACTCATCTTCATCGGATTTATGACAAAAACGTAGACGATGAAGAATGCGTTTAAAATAAAGATTAATATGTGGATCTTCTTTGGGAAGATATGGTTTATTGGCAACACGATGAAAACTAAGGCGACGAAGAATGTGTTGAAAATAAAAAAGAATAATTTGATATTCGGGATGAACTGCCTCATTTTCATTGACAAGAAGCTGATTTCTAAGAATAAAAAGTGAATCTTCTTCAACAAGTGGCTTATCTTCGGTCCAATCTTCGCCGTTTATATTATGAACCATAACACAAATATTAGTATGAAGAAAAAGTTGAAATTCAACAAAAACACTATATGGATCACTATATGGACCTTTGAGATTTTCGTGATAAATCTTACGAAATTCAGAAAGAATTGCTCCAAAATAAAAAAGAAAAATGTTATCATCGTCGAACCGATGTGATTCATTGTCTTCAGGACGAAGACGTAAATAATCACTATCATTGTTTTCCCAATCTGCTTCACTGATTTCACGACGTAAAAGAATACGATGAACAATGCGTTGGAAATTTAGAACAATATATGGATTTGCTTCGGGTATGCCTCCATGATGTGAACGAAGTTGATTAATAATTAATTCAAAGAGAAATGCTAACTTTTCAGTTTGTTCTTCATGAAGATGTTCTATAACAACAGGCTGATCGCCATTTTCAAGAAGAAGAATTGGATTTTCTTCAACAACATTGTTTTCTTCAACATTGTGAAGAACTGGATGTTCATCATTTATATCAAGGATAACTGGATCTTCTGCACGGCCTGGCAACATAGGGTCCCGAACCCTAAAACAAAATACATTTATTTATATTTATATTACTTCAGGTGAAAAATATGGGGTCTCACAGAGCCAACGGCGCACAGACGTCCGAATTCAGTTTATACGGGGCCAAAAATAAAAAAAACTAATATTTTTTTTAGCGCTAAACCAAAATTATTTTAGTTTTACAAGATATGGTACCTCTCGGCGGCGGTCTGTTGGCATGCCGCAAGCGCAGAGGCAATACGCGGATCGGCTAACGAGTCGCTCTCCAACGTCGGCCTCGAGAAGGCCGCAGTGACGAGACGACCGCACAACCTGTAATAGGATATTGTATTTATTTTATTTGTTTTCGACAGAGCGAGGCTATTTGGGTTCGATATTTTAGGAAAAATACACATGTTAACTTATTATGATTATATAATATGAAGCTATTTCAAATTCCTTAAAATTTTAAAACATCTGTAATAAAATGTCAAAATAACAAAATTTATTTTTCAATCAAAATCAAATTAACATGTTTAGGCATCATCTAATAAAGCCGCTTGAGATATATATAAAAATTGTATAATTGTATATATATAATCTTGTATAATTTTTGCAGGTAAATTAACATCTATTTGCAGACATATCTAACGATTATACACTTTATATACCTAATGCGACTTTGATATTACAACTTTGATATTACAACAGAGTCTTAACAATTGTATTGGACTACTAGTAAGTTTTGCTTTTTTATTTAAAATCTTTGTTATTGTGTTTGATCCGTTTTTGTAATTTTTTAAATGTATCATAATAGTTTTTGTTTCATTAACATTAATCTGCTTTAATTAATAAATTGGAGTCTTCAGCTATATAATATATTTAGAAGCAAATTGAAATAAAAAAAAGGTAACAACCCAACGCTTAAAAGATATAATTTTCTTTGGGTAAAGTAAACTATAAAAGGTAAAAAGTTTACTAGGCCACGTCATAGTATTGGTACTTCGAGACAAATCATAGAAATTTTAATGTTTTTTGTACTTGCAATCTAGGATTTAGAGCAAAAGGATTTATTTTGTTTATTCATACGAATACGGTATAATATATTTTTCTTGTATGTTTATATTTGACTTACTATAAATATATAACTACATAAAAATATAACTATACACAAATTAAAGTTAACACATCGCCATCTGCTAGGTTAACAAGTTAAAAGCAGTGCCATCTGCTACTTTAACAATAAAACTATTTCGTAATTTTGGGTGGTTAATTTTTCAGTTCAAATCAATTGCTTTCAGTCTGTAAGAAGTACAGTCAGCGACAAAAATTAATATCGGTAAAAACAAAAATGAGTGTTCATATATTAAATCAGTTAAAATCGAAAAGGGCATACATTTTTGAAAACATTCAAACTTTATTTGATAATTCAAAGAACTTTAAGACAGATAAAAACCGTAAATTATTTTTAATAAATCTGAAGATTTATCCAGTTTTCCGATATAATTGATAAAATAAATATAATCAAATCAGAAAAGAACGAAAATTACGTACCAAATTACAAGAGTTTACAAGCGTTTGATGATATTTATTATCTGGTTAAAAATGCTAGATTCGAACTATTACAACAAAATGGTAGTACGGAAAATCGAAAAATAAAATATATAAAAATCTTCCCAAATTAGAAATACCTAGTTTCAGTGGAGACTTAAATCAATGGAATATATTTCATGAAGCTTTTAAATCTTCAGTGCATAATAATCCTAATCTGTCAAACTTTTATTATCAAAATTAACAGGCCGCGCTCTAAGAGTTTGCAGCGCCATTCAGCCGACCGGTGCAAATTATGAGTCGATTTGGACGCTGATAGTTTCGAAGTATCACGACAAGCGATTATTGGCTACACATTATTTGGATCAAATTTTCGACACAAAATTTCCAAATAGTTCCTCAATAAATAATTTAGATGCATTTTTACATAGGTTTGCCCCTGCAATAGCAGCCTTAAAGCAGTTAGAATTAACCGATCTCGCTCATTTCGTATTATTACATATTTCTTTAAAGAGACTTGATTTTAACACCGTTAAAGATTACGAATCTCAAAATCGCAATGTAGAAATACCTACTTATTGGCAATTGTTGGAGTTTTTGTAACAACAAATAAAAATTCTTCAGCATACTAATTCAAAACAGCCAAGAAAGCTGTTAAAGCGAGTTCGGTCGCATCTAAGAAACCGCAAGCATTTGCAACGAACACAAATGACTCTGGGCGCTTAAATAAATGTTCGCTCTGTCATTCAGATGCAGAATTTTTTCGGCATTTGGGAATCTAATATTCGTTTGGTAAAACTGCATTTAAAAGGAATAGTCGGTGAGCAATTGCTAACGTATAAGGAACTCGCAACGATCTCATACAAATAGAGATGGTTCTAAACTCTAGACCGCTTTGCGCTCTCAGCTCGGATGTTAACAAACCCACCGCCTTAACTCCTGCACACTTTTTACATGCGT
The DNA here is from genome assembly GCA_020383195.1 of Neomicropteryx cornuta. Taxonomy (NCBI): domain Eukaryota; kingdom Metazoa; phylum Arthropoda; class Insecta; order Lepidoptera; family Micropterigidae; genus Neomicropteryx; species Neomicropteryx cornuta. The sequence continues at coordinate 4,238,716 of JAHKQU010000030.1, forward strand.
TACCTCTAACAATATTACCCGCTGCTGATATCTCAACAGAACCAGTTAATCTCTTAACTCGACAATCTATGTTAGATAGAATGATTCAGTCCTTTTGGAAGCGTTGGCAATCAGAATATTTGACCACGCTTCAATCTAGAGAAAAATGGAACAAGCCTTCAAATCCAATAAAACTAGGAACATTAGTCATAATAAAGGAAGATAAATCTATACCTCTTCAATGGCAGATAAGTGTCATTGTCGAGGTTTTGCCAGGCAGTGATGGTATCGTACGAGCTGCTGTTGTAAAAACACGCCATGGGTCGTACAAAAGACCCGTAGTTAAGCTCTGTCCACTACCAACGCCATGGGTTAACGCAATTAATGAATTACAGGTTTTAAATACGGACGCATATAATAATATGCTGCTCTAGTGCCACGTACATCTTGGTATTTAGCAACCAATGTACTCTAAATTATGGAGTAATTCTCTGGGGCGGGTGTAAGTCCAGCGAAAACTGTTTGCGCTTTGTCAGTTAACTTACCAACAACATACTGAAAATACAGAGTTTGACAACTCTGTAATTTCATGAATGGCCGTACGGAAAACTTCATAAAATACAGGCCATTTCTGAAAACTACCATCGAATGATGGCAGCTCTAAGCGCGGTAACATTATAATATTGTAGGACAATTTAATAGTATAATTGCTAAATTTGTCGATGGTTATAAAAGGATAAACTTTTCATTAAAAGATTCTTATCAGGCACGTTGCGCTGCTGCTGTCATATCCTTTCAATACAAATCGACCTATATCAAATCTATTTAAAAATATGGGTAGTTGTCCTACGAGCAAATTACTTAGATTCGAAGAAAAAGAATTTAAAAAAAATAGGTTGATAAGAAAATATCAATGTAAAAATGGGCGTATTTTCAAAGGCAGAAAAAAGATGCAAATTATGGAGAAAATAGTATGCAACCTGATATGAATGAAAGCATGTTTCAAAAAGCCAAAACTACTTTTCTCGAAAGATTGAAAAAGACGGAAGTTGAAGGTAGACGCATAGAGAGACACAATTTTGCAGAGTGATTGCAGTGAATGGTTAGAATTGAGAAGACATTTAATAACTGCTTTACATTTTGGTAAACTTGTGAAAAGACGTCAAGATATAAGCTGTTCTACAATAGTTAAAAATATGTTGTATAAACAAAATATAAGTCATGTTGCATCGATTCAACACGGAAGGAAAATGAAAGAATAGCTTTGCAGCAATTAGTGTTCATGAAAATCGAGAAATAAGAATATGTGGATGTTCATAGATAGCGATATTCATTTTATAGGTGCCACACCAGACGGTTTATGTGATGAAGATATGATTGTGTGATGATTACAAGATATGGTACCTCTCGGCGGCAGGCTGTTGGCAAGCCGCAAGCGCAGGGGCAATACGCGGATCGGCTAACGAGTCGCTCTCCAACGTCGGCCTCGAGAAGGCCGCAGTGACGAGACGACCGCACAACCTGTAATAGGATATTGTATTTATTTTATTTGTTTTCGACAGAGCGAGGCTATTTGGGTTCGATATTATAGGAAAAATACACATGTTAACTTATTATGATTATATAATATGAAGCTATTTCAAATTCCTTAAAATTTTAAAACATCTGTAATAAAATGTCAAAATAACAAAATCTATTTTTCAATCAAAATCAAATTAACATGTTTAGGCATCATCTAATAAAGCCGCTTGAGATATATTCTTGTATAATTTTTGCAGGTAAATTAACATCTATTTGCAGACATATCTAACGATTATACACTTTATATACCTAATGCGACTTTGATATTACAACATTGTGAATTTTAAGAGTCTTAACAATTGTATTGGACTACTAGTAAGTTTTGCTTTTTTATTTAAAATATTTGTTATTGTGTTTGATCCGTTTTTGTAATTTTTTAAATGTATCATAATAGTTTTTGTTTCATTAACATTAATCTGCTTTAATTAATAAATTGGAGTCTTCAGCTATATAATATATTTAGAAGCAAATTGAAATAAAAAAAATGTAACAACCCAACGCTTAAAAGATATAATTTTCTTTGGGTAAAGTAAACTATAAAAGGTAAAAAGTTTACTAGGCCACGTCATAGTATTGGTACTTCGAGACTAATCATAGAAATTTTAGTGTTTTTTGTACTTGCAATCTAGGATTTAGAGCAAAAATTATTCACTTCACAAGCCGTTTTAACAAGCTATAAGCAGCTTAATAAACGCTAAGTTGTTTGCATATTTAAAATAATATGTTTAAAAATAATCGTAGAATATAAATTATTTGAAAAAAAAACAAACAAACATACAAAAAATAAATAAATAACATAACATAACATAAAGTAAAAGAAAAACAGAATATTGCCTAATGATCCTTTGTGTGTATTAATTAAGTATTGTATATATTTTAAAAATATATATTTAATTAATATTTATTAAGTTATTTATTTTGTTTATTCATACGAATACGGTATAATATATTTTTCTTGTATGTTTATATTTGACTTACTATAAATATATAACTACATAAAAATATAACTATACACAAATTAAAGTTAACACATCGCCATCTGCTAGGTTAACAAGTTAAAAGCAGTGCCATCTGCTACTTTAACAATAAAACTATTTCGTAATTTTGGGTGGTTAATTTTTCAGTTCAAATCAATTGTTTTCAGTCTGTAAGAAGTACAGTCAGCGACAAAAATTAATATCGGTAAAAACAAAAATGAGTGTTCATATATTAAATCAGTTAAAATCGAAAAGGGCATACTTTTTTGAAAACATTCAAACTTTATTTGATAATTCAAAGAACTTTAAGACAGATAAAAACCGTAAATTATTTTTATAAATCTGAAGATTTATCCAGTTTTCGGATATAATTGATAAAATAAATATAATCAAATCAGAAAAGAACGAAAATTACGTACCAAATTACAAGAGTTTACAAGCGTTTGATGATATTTATTATCTGGTTAAAAATGCTAGATTCGAACTATTACAACAAAATGGTAGTACGGAAAATAACTCACAATCGAAAAATAAAATATATAAAAATCTTCCCAAATTAGAAATACCTAGTTTCAGTGGAGACTTAAATCAATGGAATATATTTCATGAAGCTTTTAAATCTTCGGTGCATAATAATCCTAATCTGTCAAACTTTTATTATCAAAATTAACAGGCCGCGCTCTAAGAGTTTGCAGCGCCATTCAGCCAACCAGGGTACAAATTATGAGTCGATTTGGACGCTGATAGTTTCGAAGTATCACGACAAGCGATTATTGGCTACACATTATTTGGATCAAATTTTCGACACAAAATTTCCAAATAGTTCCTCAATAAATAATTTAGATGCATTTTACATAGGTTTGCCCCTGCAATAGCAGCCTTAAAGCAGTTAGAATTAACCGATCTCGCTCATTTCGTATTATTACATATTTCTTTAAAGAGACTAGATTTTAACACCGTTAAAGATTACGAATCTCAAAATCGCAATGTAGAAATACCTACTTATTCGCAATTGTTGGAGTTTTTGCAACAACAAATAAAAATTCTTCAGCATACTAATTCAAAACAGCCAAGAAAGCTGTTAAATCGAGTTCGGTCGCATCTAAGAAACCGCAAGCATTTGCAACAACACAAATGACTCTGGGCGCTTAAATAAATGTTCGCTCTGTCATTCAGATTCAGAATTTTTTCGGCATTTGGGAATCTAATATTCGTTCGGTAAAACTGCATTTAAAAGGAATAGTCGGTGAGTAATTGCTAAAGTATAAGGAACTCGCAACGATCTCATACAAATAGAGATGGTTCTAAACTCTAGACCGCTTTGCGCTCTCAGCTCGGATGTTAACAAACCCACCGCCTTAACTCCTGCACACTTTTTACATGCGTTACCTCTAACAATATAACCCGCTGCTGATATCTCAACAGAACCAGTTAATCTCTTAACTCGACAATCTATGTTAGATAGAATGATTCAGTCCTTTTGGAAGCGTTGGCAATCAGAATATTTGACCACGCTTCAATCTAGAGAAAAATGGAACAAGCCTTCAAATCCAATAAAACTAGGAACATTAGTCATAATAAAGGAAGATAAATCTATACCTCTTCAATGGCAGATAAGTGTCATTGTCGAGGTTTTGCCAGGCAGTGATGGTATCGTACGAGCTGCTGTTGTAAAAACACGCCATGGGTCGTACAAAAGACCCGTAGTTAAGCTCTGTCCACTACCAACGCCATGTGTTAACGCAATTAATGAATTACAGGTTTTAAATACAGACGCATATAATAATATGCTGCTCTAGTGCCACGTACATCTTGGTATTTAGCAACCAATGTACTCTAAATTATGGAGTAATTCTCTGGGGCGGGTGTAAGTCCAGCGAAAACTGTTTGCGCTTTGTCAGTTAACTTACCAACAACATACTGAAAATACAGAGTTTGACAACTCTGTAATTTCATGAATGGCCGTACGGAAAACTTCATAAAATACAGGCCATTTCTGAAAACTACCATCGAATGATGGCAGCTCTAAGCGCGGTAACTTTGTAATATTGTAGGACAATTTAATAGTATAATTGCTAAATTTGTCGATGGTTATAAAAGGATAAACTTTTCATTAAAAGATTCTTATCAGGCACGTTGCGCTGCTGCTGTCATATCCTTTCAATACAAATCGACCTATATCAAATCTATTTAAAAATATGGGTAGTTGTCCTACGAGCAAATTACTTAGATTCGAAGAAAAAGAATTTTAAAAAAATAGGTTGTTAAGAAAATATCAATGTAAAAATGGGCGTATTGTCAAAGGCAGAAAAAAGATGCAAATTATGGAGAAAATAGTATGCAACCTGATATGAATGAAAGCATGTTTCAAAAAGCCAAAACTACTTTTCTCGAAAGATTGAAAAAGACGGAAGTTGAAGGTAGACGCATAGAGAGACACAATTTTGCAGAGTGATTGCAGTGAATGGTTAGAATTGAGAAGACATTTAATAACTGCTTTACATTTTGGTAAACTTGTGAAAAGACGTCAAGATATAAGCTGTTCTACAATAGTTAAAAATATGTTGTATAAACAAAATATAAGTCATGTTGCATCGATTCAACACGGAAGGAAAATGAAAGAATAGCTTTGCAGCAATTAGTGTTCAAGAAAATCGAGAAATAAGACCATGTGGATGTTCATAGACAGCGATATTCATTTTATAGGTGCCACACCAGACGGTTTATGTGATGAAGATATGATTGTCGAGTAAAATGTCCCCTAACTGCGTGTAAGTTGGGATTAGAAAGAGCAATTAAGGAAATAAAAGTGACATTTTGGAAACTAACATTTGATGGAAGATTTGAAATTAATAAAAAACATGACTGGTATTTTCAAATGCAGGGCCAACTTCATGTTACAAGAAAACAACAATGTAATACTTACATATAATCCCTGATAGGTTTTGTTTTTGGCAAGTTCTGAAATCTTGGATTCGGCTGAAAAAATACGATAACAGATTAAAACATATTTTGTTTATAAACACAACAGAATTGAAAATTGACGCAAACTGAAATTCATACGTACATCATTTTTTTACTCTTTTTAACCCCCGACCCAAACAGAAAGGTTTAAGGTGCTGTGGCATCGCAACATCCAAACGGATGAACCGATTTTAATTATAATATGCAAATTTATAGGAAATTGCACTCAGAAACATAACAAGCTGTTTACTTTATTGCTATTGCGTTTATAAAATTATTAGCTTTCTCAGCATTGTCGCTTGATGTTGTTGGATATCACGGTTAGGAAAATTTGTTTAATTATTATTCACAAAGCATTTAATTGATGGTCGATTTTTATAATTTTTGGTTTTACCTGAGCCGTCATTAGCTGCGAGAACATATTGGCAGTCGATCTCTTCGCCCCACTTAAGAAATCTTTTAAAAACGACATTTTAACGCAATCAACTTTTAAAAGTCACTTTTCAATAAATTATGAGAATTTATTTGCATTCAAAAACCATGGAAACGACATATTGAATTGTCTTTGCAACGAAACTATAAAGTAAGGAATCAATTTACATAGCAACTATATTTTTATAGTTGCTATGTAAATTCTCGCTAAATTCTCGTTGCTATGTAAAGGCTCGTATAAGCTTTAATACTTAAAGTTGGTCTATAATTCAGTAAACTTAATTATTTAATAAATGTTATTTTATGTGGAGTTCTATTCTCATTCTAATTTACATAAACGTTTAAATATAGAAAAACTAAAAATATTATTTAAATTTTCTACAGTACACATATAGTGTGCAAAAGGTATTTAAGCTGCTCGGAGTAATTAATATTTCATTACAGTTATATGTACCTACATAAAATATGTTTCAAATACATACCATTTTATTTAAAGCAATATCCTGTTCGATTTTTAATTTAATTTTGTCATCCGACAACACCCCTAGTGCATCTTCATTGTCCATCAAGACAACAACCTCCGTCATGTTTTCCCATGCATTTACAAACTCCACTCCTTAAAAGTCGGTCTATTAGGATAATACAAGGGTGGCCCTTACTCAGGCCTATCATTATTAGTTCTGCTTCTATACATGCCTACAGTGTTTGATTGCATTAACTCTTGCACCTATATGGACGAAAAACTTCACCAGTTTATACAGACGGAATAACTCCTTATACAAACCACATACCCCTTTCTCATTCAAACACTCAAGTCATTTTTTTACTGCCTAAAAGCTATAGGCTATAGCGCTTTCAAAAGGGTCCTAAAGCTAGCAAAAAAATTGTTTTTATCAATTATTTTTTTTTTAATTTTCAACAAAAAACTTCTATAGCGCTTTCAAAAGGTCCAACCAAGGGGACAGCTAGGCCTTCAAGTCTAACAAAGAAACGTTTGACGTTTATTACCTACTGTGTATGTTGAAGTTAATTTATAATATTAGGGCTTTTCTAAACAATTAAGGAGGTGCGGAACAAACCCGGACAAGCCCAGCGAACAAAATTTTCCAGGAGAGCTAAAAAACTGTACAGCATATTTCTTATTATTTTTTAATGATTATTTATATAACATATTAATCTTTATAAATTAGGGACTTTTTCTAAAAAAAAATATAAAAATATGCATAATAATATTTGTCCGGATCTGTTCAACATATTTAGCATAATGATATTTTATACTGGATTTGTCCGGGTTTGATTGAAATAATATATTAAAACATTAAAAAAAAATGGTTAAAAGCCTGTGAACATGTCTTTCTTTGAATGAAATCAATATATTCAATGTGATATTTGAAGGATTTCTGGCTAGTTTTGATTAAATATTTATTAAATAGTGTATTTTAAATGGGTGTGGACATAAACTGGTTTGTTCCATACTATCTCAATTGTTTTTTTTTTTAAATAAAAGATAATTTGTAGAAAATAAATTACTGTAAAATACTACTACGTTCAAAAAATAAAATAAAAACCTGCAAGGTAAATAAATAAATAAAATAAACACTGTTTTCCTTTGGTAAAATATGAAGGTCAATAAAAAAAGATGTCCTACGACAAATGGATGGAATTCTTTTTGATAAAAAAGATATTCTTTTCAATATTTTTTTATTTAATTGAAAACATCAAAACACCCTAGTGGGTGTTTGTTTGGGTAGAGGGTAGACCCTCTACCCAAACAAACCTACACATCAACATTGTAATGATGTGTAGATAAGTAGATATTTTTTTTTACTTCGCATAACTTCGCCAATTGGTTTGACCATTAATTTCAATCAAAACTATGCAGACATTTTTCAATACAGTCATAGACACACCCTACAGCACATATCAAATTTCAAACAGGTACATTGAAAGCCTATATCATTATTATCTTATCTGCAATTTTATGTACGAGTATTTTTGCTAAAAATACATTTGCTTGTATATTTATTAAGCACTTTAGTTATCAACATGACAGTCGTTACATAAATAAATAATATTTTATTATTTAAGTTCTTTACTAGTAACAGTGTTGTCCTAGACATAAGTACTTCTTGTCCATCTTGTTGAATTTATTGGATCCATGACTCCAACTGCTCGTCTGCTGACTTGTATTGCGCGGCCCACTAAGAAGAGCGTGAAGGCTGACTGGCACATTGACATCACCGCCAATTGTGCCACTCACGGCACTGTTACCACAGGCCACTGCACCAGCTGACCTACAAAAACAGTTATAATAAAAATATTAAAAAAATAAATACATGAAAAAATTTTATAATTAAAATATTCAGTGTCGTAAAATAAAAAGTCAGATTTTTGTTGTTGGTAATACCAAAAAAGTCAATATCGTTATCACAGTATTGCCAGCCAGCAGGTTCCATGTCTCATACTTGTAGTGTGCTTTTCTTCATGATATGCATATAGCTTATTCAGGGCATAGACAGTGATCTTATTCAGCAATTTTACTCCACCGCCCCTACATTTGATCCCTCGTGGTTACCTGCGATTCAAGACGTTAAAGAGGTTAAAGTACACAGACTGGGGGATTGTTAGGCATTGGAGGCCCGAGAGAATACTGGCATGAGATAAATTTCTTTGATTTGCCTTTACTGTTTTATTAATAATATTATTTCCTATTGACTAACTACATCTGTCAAAAATACTTCATAGCAAAATAAACAAGGATAGATAAGATGACCGGAATTATGTGAGAACAAACCTCGAAGTGCCATGGTGGGCATATTAAACCCAATGTTGATAGAGTCAAGCAAATGAGGCGGGCTATTGTCCATTGTTGCCGTGGCCAAGTCATTAGTTCTGATGGTGTAGCCTGGACAAGTGATCAATGAGGCATTAATTCTAACAGGGTCATCTTGAAATAGTCCAGATTGCGAGGCATTGCGCAGCCAAGGCCAACTGGAGCCCTCGTCTGACATTGGAGTTGCGGTCGGACTGCCGGTAGAGAGTGATCAAATTCGACGGCGATGAGTTCTTAGACACACGAGTTGCGCCCATCGAACTCCGAAACATCTCCAAGGCCAAACGCTGGAACGCAATATATTTGAAGAGCAATATATTTTTATTTCTAATTTATCTAGCTCACATTAGAAATTAACATTTTAACTGGTAGAAACATTAATAAAGTTTTTTTATTTAAAATGTTGAAATCTATCTCTAGAGAAAATATAAGTTATTTCAAACCGTTAAACCAACTAAATAAATAGTAAATATTTAGACAAGCCATATTATATATTTCTGAGAATTCCCTATGACGTAGAAAATAATTTAAATCAATTCTTACGTCAAATTTGAGTTTACCTCTCTCGATATTTATCTTTCACTAACCCAATCGTCTGAAAACCATTTTTATTTCTATTTATCATTATTTCTGGTTTTGAAACAACATAATATTAAATATACGTTTCGAATGGTATGGTTGTATTCACTATAAGATGGTGAGCAACCCTAGCAATTAAACCTTGCCGCTTAGTGAGATTTGCTCCTAATGACCTTACCCCTGTGATTATCTCAATTGTATACTCGTATATCACTAGTTGGCTATGTTTACTGATATAGTAAGATAAAGGAAATGACAACAGATTATAAAATAAAATAACTTCTTTTTTGTTGGTATGATGTAATGAAATTTACCTGCTTTAAGTCATTTAACTGTGCGATGTATTGTTAGAAAATGGTTTATGTACCATTGCTGGTCACGGCATCGCTGGAAAAACGTTGGTGGCCTTACTTGAAATCTGATAAAGAAGAATGATCATGATTAGTCCTTTTAGGCTAGAATTATTGATAAATGATGTAACATATCTGAAACGATGAATCCTGATTAACTCACTTGGATATTTGTGTTACGAGCTATTATTATAATAAAATGTTATTACTTTTAGAAGGACTATGGTTTTTAAGAAACCAATGAAGTAATATTTAAATAACAATGATAGAAACAAAATTTTAATGCGTGACGAACGGCATTAATCATTTTACCTCATTGAAAACTTTCACTAATTCAGTTAAAGTTTATCAAGAATCAAGAGATCTAGAGAGACAACTCAAAGGAAGAAACTTACTAGGGTTTGACTGACAGATATTTTGCCTTTTCAGTCTAATGGATAGATAAATATAAAAAAGGTGCATGTTCTAAAGATCGCCATTGTGTCCTTAGAGTAATTTGTTTTAGAATCTTAGATTCCTCTAGCAGAAACTAAAAGAAAAAGAGCGATCTAATCTATTCAGTAAGATTGCTTGAAAAAATATAAATTTTAACATTAAAGTACAATATAATTTACTAATCATTTAAAATTCACATATAAAAAATTATTTTGTCACAATTTTTTTATGAAATGGAAACATAACTATTAATTAGACAAGATTAATATTATGTTACTATTATCTAGTCAGAAATTTACTACTAAATTTGTATGATATTGTAATTTTATTTATTTACCGGACTGTGCTTAACAGTGCCTTTCAAACACAAGCCATAGGGATAAAAAGATATAATCTGATGATGTAATTTTTGTACCAGCGTATTTAATATTTGTATAAAAAAATAACATACCTGTGTTTAGCTAGTACATTAATCACGAGGATGGGATGATTTAAATTAAATTACCAATTTATTTTATTTTTCTGTAACATAAATCCATATTGAGTAAGCATCCAATTATTTATGCAAAGGAATCAACTTGATCTTACCTAAATAAGTGTATCAGTCTCTGTATTTAAGTAGCCCTCGCTGGCAAGTAAATCCAATCTAAAGAAACGATTGTACCCCCAGCATTCACCACTTCAAAGTCCGAAGCGAACTCGCCTACAATATTCTTGGTGGGATCACGAGAACCTTGCTGTAGCATTTCAACTCTATACTCATATCTGCAAGATACAGGAAGCTTCATAAAAATATTATTTGCGGTGTGACGTTCAACAAAGGTTCCACCGTGTACGAGTATGTTGTTATATTTCCTGCACTGGATCAATTTTGGTCTATTTGTTTTCAGCGAACTAAGTTGTTATTGCCTTAGGTGTGCTAAGTAATGTTGGCATACATTTTGATTAATCATAAACAGAAAATATGGCAATTTTTGTTCAGGACTGTTAGTCCTTAATATTGGCATATTTATTTCGCAACAAAGGCGAGGCAATTTTATTGATGTTTATTTTTTTAAATTGAGAGTTTATTTACTAATTTCATAGCACATACGACTATCACCAATAAAATAATATTACATAAAAACTAGATAACAATAATGTATTATGTTGGTGGTGAGTATTTTAGTCAACAATACTCAAAAATTTTGAATACAAAATAATGAGCGATAAATCTTACATATGTATTTCAATTATCAATACAAGCACAATGATCAATGTGATAACTTCATGAAGTGGACATCTTCGAAGGCAATTTACCGTTTGGGAATGCCACCGTTTGAAAATAAAATTCCACAGACTACAAAGCCGTTTCATACAAAATGTATAAGAAAATGAATTTTTTTCGTTAATTTTTCTGTTATATAAAAAATCAACATGCCATTTTTTTAAGTTTCTAGACCCGACGGTTTATAAGTTCCATACAAACTTCAAACCCCCATTACCCCTCCTTAATGGTTGAATTTCGCAAAATGCACTGTTAGTGCGTGCCTATATTACGTCAAGAAGCTAATTGTAAAATTTGAAGTCACTAGACCCAAATATATATTTTTTCATAAAAATGTTCACCCCCCCCCCCCCAGTGAATTGAGTAATGTCTGAATGAGCGTGTTAAACGTCATAAAAATCAATTATTTGACACATGAATATACTCAAATGCTTGTATAATTCATTGCAATAAACTGCTATACAAAGCACGATAACTGTTATGTGAAACATGTGAGTGATGAGCGTGATGTTAATGGTCTTGATTTAAAAACAAGAAGGCTAAAAAAATGCGTACAGCGGAATAAACGCAAGTTTGTTCCTATTGAACTATTCTGATATTATCAGCAACCAGCAGCTATCTGTGTATCCAAATTCTACATTTTCATAGCTTTTAATATCGGTCGTGTTAGGTGGGAAATTAATTATTGTAAAATTCATGGTTTCCGCATTCATTCATACATTTCTAAATATATCTTACACGTACAAACCTTCTATTTTTGTTTTAGACACCTGAAAATAAGGACAATGTTGCCAAGGGTATTAATAGCAAATAAAAACTTTCCTGAAACTGGCTTACGGTTATTAAGGGCACGGTGAGTGGATAACTTACTTGGTGTTTTAAGTTCATCTATTTTTGGTACTTTAAAGAGAAATGTACAATAAATTCATATTTTCAAAATGTGTGGTTAGATAATTATCGGTTTTTTTAACTTAATTGACTCGGGGAAGACCGTTTGTCCATGGAACGGGCCATCCTAAGGGTATCCAAAAGAGATAGTTTGCGCAATGAGGTCAGCAAACCAAGATATATATGTAAATAAATCCGTAGCCAAATCATGACGTAATGTGGTAGATCAGGCGGTGAGATGGTCGGATGATATTAAAGTAGGGTTGCCATACGTCCCGGTACACCGGGACATGTCACCGGATTAGAGCCTCGGTCCCGGTTGTCCCGGTTGACCCACCATGTGTCCCGGTAAACGAACAATCATGGTTTTATATGATAAAATTATGTGAATAATTCGTGCGACGACATTAATGCCAAAAAGATTGGGCAAAACAAATTTTAAAAACATGGTCAACAAATAAACTATTTGGCCAGGAAAAAAGCATAAATCCATAGCGGTTGAGAATCGACGAAACTTCGACTGCACATTTTTTGTAAGCTAGGAATTTTTCAATGCTAATATATCCAGAAAAATTAACTGTGCGCTTGGCTTCCATTTCGAAAATTAGGTGAAAAATAAATGTTTTCAACATTTCAGCATAATAAAGTTCAATCTGCTCTACTCGATATTGATTGGTTGAAATGGTCGTTGGATCAGAAAAAGAAATACCGAATCATTTTGATGGCAACCACAAAACAGGTGCAGATAAAACCAACGGCATTTCCAGAATTGGCCCTGCGGACACTTTCTTTGGTAATACTAAAATTACATTTATTTTAATTAAAGGTTTTTGATTACAGGTAATTTGTATGCGATTTGTAATTTGGTTCATCGATTTGTTTGCGAGTGGAGCAACCGACCTAAGGTCCCGCAACGACTGCACTGAGAAAAAAATCCTGTACGCTCTACAACAAATTCTTGTAGATATACAGCTAAACATTTTTTTGCACCTACAGTTCGATTCTGGTTAAAGTTATTAGTAAGCTCAAAGGAACGAGTCTTGTAACCTTAACAGACTATTTAGTTACCGTTACTAAAGTTGTTAGTAGGCTCAACCAACGTTTGGTACGCCTGACTGAACTTCGGTAGGTACAAATATTGCTTTGTAAGCGCTACCGTACTGTTTGGTAGAGAAACAAAATGGAGTAGGCGAGAAACGCGAGGCGAGTTTGCGAGTGTAGGTACTACTGACTGTTTGGTTGACGTAACAAAAACAGTATTGTAATGTGTAAACAACTTTTCTTTTGAAAGTTTTGCATCTACGAGATTGTTTGGTACATGTTAAAAGAATGTTTTGTTAGGTGCACGATTTATCAATCTACAGGAATTGATTTGTACAGTCTATGAAAAACTACTTCAGTTTTATGATTCTAGTAAACTTTTCTGTTAACTAATTCGATATTTTTTTCAGGGGTATTTTAATACATAATATATGATAAACAATAAGCGCCAGAAACTACACTTACAATGCTTATAATGTAGGTACTACTGACTGAATTTACTAAAAAGCAGCTAAAAATATAATAAATTTTAAAACAAAAAAAGGATTAATTTCCATTAACACACTTGTATCGTGTGTATAAGTGAAATAAAATTGTATTTGCATGTCGCATTTTTGGTAAGAGAGAGAAAGAAGTGTATAGATTATTTCAATTGTGACGGCGTATGTGTGCGAAAAAAATATAATTACACAAAATAGACTATGTGTTATTGCTTGCTTGTAAAGCAAAAACGCAAGTCGGTTGATGCCTAGATTGCATTTCATATTAGGAATTCTATTTTTTTTTTTTTGAGAGCAATTGTTCTTTGGTTTGAAGAGTGCAATTAGGAGTTAATAATTTAAATATGTTTTTTCAGATTGCTGATTTCGCGTACCGAGCATTTATTGTTCTGCAGGAGATGTAAAGTGACAAAAATGCGACGAAAATCTCTAACTTTATGACAAAATGCAATTAGTGAATTAGATTAGGCAAATGCAACACATCCGCCTAAAAACGAGTTTAGTAGTTCATTGTAGGAATCATACTGATATCTATATAAAAAATAATCAACTGAACTTCAGCACTGTCACACATAGTTAATTATAAAACCACAGACTGTGCCAGTGGTGATCCTTATAGTTTCATTATTAAGGCAACACGGCGGCAACATAACTGCGCCTAAACAAGTACTCTTCGTCAGAAGGAAGATATAGCGACTGAAACCGGAATAAGGAGATGGGTGGCCTTGACTCGGCAGAAGGTGGACTCGACGTGGAAGGTTCGCACTATTTCGATTGTTGATGACCAAAATCCTAATCGATAAATCACAAACACACACAGACATACCCTCACACAAACAGAAATCGTTATTATTTATAATCACCCACACAACCGCATACACATTATTGACCATTGTGATAATTAGAATCTCGAAATGTTCACGCAATACTTCGAATTGTTATCATTATAATAATAATAATTTATTTTATTCATAAAAAATCAGTAAAAAATACAAAACATGTGTATCTATTATAAGCATTAAAATAACTGTAAAAGGTACCAATAAAAGGTTTCCTGTGTTGAGCATCCATTTTTTATTTACCTGCCTGAAAGCCGCACTAATTAGAGAAATGAAAATTCTACAGAAACTAATTTAGAGAACATTACATTTTAATGATGGAGCCGCGTGCACAGCTATTAGAAAATTAATTATTATTACGACATTCCTTGTTACATTATCACGAGCAGAGAATTCTACATTAATATCGGGCTTACGAGTAAGAATTAAGTGCGGCTCTGCAAGCAATCTATGATAATAGTACAGACCTATCCCGCTGGCTGGTTGCTCCTAGCGCCGAACTTTGTCTATGAATGCTTAACAGCGAAGTCCTTTGTACTGCAAAACTCACTTCACATTATCAAACGGAATCACAATTGATGCTGCTAATTACATAATTAGGGATTTAAACATAGATATAGATTCTATTATATACATTTTGCACGATATATTTTGCTTGAATTACGGTTGTCTAACCTTTTTATAGCGACGCTAAGAAATAAATAACCTGTCAAAAAAATACTCTAGTTTCAAATAATTTTACCAACCAATTTTACCAATAATTTTACCAACGTTATCAACTAATTAACAATATGTAGCGTGACGTTTGTTCATTTGAGTTTCGTGTTACCCTTTTTTTTATCATTTTAAATTATATATTTATATATATATAAGGATAAACTAATATAATAAATTATTATATTAATTATATATTTATTTTAAATATAAAATTAATATTTTAATAAATAATTTATAAATAAAAATAATTTTAAATTATATTTATAATATTAATTTTTTATTCATACCTATTCATATTTAAAACAGCGAACGACAATTAAAAATGATCATAGCACGCCATTTAATAAAATGCCAAAACATTTGAATGAGGTAACCAAAACAATAATAAATATAAAATTCGTCCTAAAGATTACCTATACGCACTATGATTAATAGATTAAATATTTATCCTATTAATAGAGAAAAAAAAACAAATTGTGTGATATAAAAAATATATACTAAAAGGAAGCTCTCCAATCATCGAAAAACATAAAAACAAGATTATATATCAAATAAAAGATGCGCGACAAAAAAGTACCGTCATGTACCCCGTAAAAAACTGAAGCTATTATAAATAGAAAGAAGAGCAATCAATATTTATATCATAAATTAGTATTTAAATTATGGAAAAATCTGAAATTATTCTTTGTGAACAGACAGACATTCATATTATCATGTGTATTTTTTACCATAAAGCTATCTTTTTTAGCTGTGTGACAAACGGCATTGATATGGCTCTAAAAGATATAAATATTGTAACCTAATATTTTGCGACAAGGAACTAACTATTCGGTGACTCTGTAATTAGTTTGTGGTCCCGCTGGGTATTTAGAGTTAACGTATAAGTTATAACTGCAATAATAACTTCTTTTATTAATAATTCAAATCCAATTCAAATTCCAAATCCAAACATTGCAAAATCTAAATTTAAACAACGAGAAGTCTATCATTTTAAACCTACACGTCGTTATACGTTGATTGTATCGGCCCTAGCCGACTGTAAGCCCGCCCTGCTCCCCGCCCCCGCCCGCCCGCCCTGCCCTCACAATGCGGGCGGAAATCCTTTGAGCGCTAGCACTCACAAACACAATTTGTAGGCGGGCTGTCGTCTCCAATTGCTCGCAGTCCAAGACGTTCAAACTGCACTACAGTAATATCATTATCGATAGACTGCTTTAGGGGGGGGGGGGGGGGAGATTTTCTAATTAGAAATGGCATCTATTATTGTCATTTGTTTATATCTAAATTTTTAAATACATAAATAGGTTATTAGTCAACAGAAAACGAAGATTTAATATGGTCGGGATTCGTATATTTATTGTTAGTGTAGGCAATACCAGCGTTATTCGAAAGATAGCATTATTCGAACGGCACTCTTGCAACGGATATGTCGTCGTTTTGTATCCATTTCATTGTAATTCCTGGCCAAATCGAAGTCATTTCCGTTCAACCCTAAATCGCTAGCAGTGTAGCTCAGCTATTCCCTTTATGAGAAGTCTAAGTTGTTGCGCAACAGGGTTGTCGAAATATTAGATATTTATAATTTCCTCTATACTGCATCAAAACGTTTAATATAGCATTCACAATCGTCGAACATTGTTTATACCAGCCCTGATGAGGTTACTTGCTTTGATTCGTGTTTTTGTTGAGATCACTTACTGTTCCTTGTTTATCTGTGCTACCGGGCTTCAGAACAGTCATATTTCCTACCAAACACATTTTTAAAGTAGAGCATCGAACTCATTTGGTAGACTTTCATGAAAATGGCTATAAAATGCAAAAACTCAGAGCAATATGCATGGATATAATACCCGTTATAAGGATCAATATGTTCAATCACTACCAATTTTAAAACTTATTAAATAAAACTAAAAATTATAATTTTATGGATTTAATTTAATTTAAATATAACATAATTAATCATTTAACATTTTAAAGCCAACATCGAGTTTAGGTTTAAAGCTCTGTAGCACAATATCAATATACCGACTAAATACTCATAATTCATAATTATTATAAAAAGAATGTATCGATGCAATTTTAATCAAATGTTTTAAAACATAAAAAACCCTTTAAAATTGTGGAGGAAATAATTAAGACCAACATCAAGTCTATTTACTTCGTTGTCGGCGTTTAAAGTAAAATAAATTTTGGAGCTGATAATTTACTGGTGATTTTCTGTAGGGAGGAGAACATGATGCCGCATCTTGGGAAATGACATCTGCAGCAGTTGCCAGGCAGTTTCGCAACAGTACGGAAATCATAAGGCGGATATCCGTCTTTCCGTCATTGGTATTTTTTACAAGATTTTATTTAACTTGCAATGATTGTGTCAGTTTAGGTCAAATCTTGCAAGCTGAACTAGAACCACCTACTCTTATCCTACGGAGTTGAAATTTGACAAGTCGGTTCAGTCCCGATGACTAAGTATTTTTATGGTAAGCGTAACCTGGTTCTATACCGAGGAATGACTCCAGATGCAGGAACTTTTTTAACGGTCAACAGCACAGACATGAAATTTTGTATACGCATTCGAGCACTTAAATAAAAACTTGTTTTTAAAAATGTTTTTATTAGTACTTTTGATTTAATTACAATTTCTATATATTCATTTTTGTTTACAATTAAATTCATTGTTCGACACAAATAAGTTAGCTAATAGTTCTATCTCACTCACGCGTAAAAATAAACGCGGCGACTATTAGATACTATTGTGTCGGGTTAACCGCTGCGAGCAACAAGTTTTTTTTAAATGTCCTCTCCATTGTAAGTGGGCCTCAGTCATCATGACTACCCCACACTGTCGGATCATTGTGTATGTGCTATGCAGACAAATTCCCAATCTTTGGCAACATTAACAATTTTTATTATCGAGGCAACATTTTGTTCTGTGGTTCCTCATACATATTCTTCCTGATATTTTTTAATAAAAAAAATATCCACAAAGTACCTTATTACTGATATTAAAAATATATATAAGTGTAATAATAAATATTTTGCCATTTATGATATGCAAAAGTAAAAACTTGAAAAATATCGTTTCTTCCAGAGTGCAAAGCATTTATGTTGAAATAATTACTTTCTAGGTAAGTTCAACCACAAACAAATATTATTTTGTAAATATATAATCATATAATGACACAACATCAACGAGATTATATTTTTAGAATCCTACACATTTATTGCTAACACATTTAGAAAATTGTTTAGCTTTTGTACAATAAAAAAATTATTATTATAATGATGTTATGAACTATAGTAATAAAAGTAGGTAGTAAAAAATGAGTATTGTTATTAATTCGACATGGTACATACAAAAAAATAAATAAATATTAATCAAAAAACTTAAAAAGAAGAAAAAATGTTTAACTACAGAGACATTGAATAATTATCAATTATCAAAAATATCAAGGACCCGCGACGAACGAATGGTAATCTCTGTTAAAAAAAACGAAATTCTCGTATTTTTTGTTCTGTGAAACCATTCAAAAATAATAAAATGAAAAAAATCGCGGTAATGGATAGGAATTATGTTGTTAGTTAAGTTATCTTATTAACGCAGCATGATTTATGCTCAACTACCTGTTTCTAAAATCAAGAAAATGTGCACTAATGCTACCTACATATTGCACACATTAAAAGTTGTAATCTAATCGTAATTTTAAAACTAACACTTTAAAATTATTATCTTCACATTTGGTCGGTATGAGAATGAGACACCTGGTAATCGGTGCATAAATAAATAAATAAAAACTATATTTATTGTTAAATATATAGTTCTTTGGAAATGTTGACCTATGACTTAAATATAAAAAAGAGGCAATCTTTATATTCATTAGACTGACACAAAAGTTATTTCAAAAACAAATAAAAAAGATCAACAAATTAGGATGGTTTTAGGTCATTTATATAACAAATTATTAAATATTTTACATATAATAAAATAACATCTACATAATATGTCAGTACAAAAAAATATTCTCGTTCTTTTTATAAAACAAAGCGGTCAAAAATAACTGTATCAATCCTAATTACCGTTTGCTTTCAATTTAGTATTTATAAGCTAATATTAGTTTTGTTTAAAATATTTAAAGTAAATAAATATTAGGTAATAAAAGCTTTTAGCTTATAAAGACCTTTGACTATTATATATTAAATACATAAATAAACTTCCCTTAAATATTATTGATAATTTCAATTTATAATTATAATATTAAAATTTACTCAACAAAAATTTATTATTATACTATGTATTACATTTGTACAAATATTATTATTATTTTTAATAATTTTCATACATCTAATATTACCAACAAAAACGAACTATATAACTCGTTTAAAAGAATTTGATCTATTTGCGGTGAAAAAGGCATCCCTTGCATACGCGATTAACGGACCGCAAAGAAGCGCGGATATCTCTTTCGTTTTCAATTAAACTGACACTTACTGACAGCTGTGGTAATGAAAAAGGTTGCCAGTAATAAAACTGGGGAAATTGAGGATGGGAATATTGCAATAAACATAATATACATTTATTGAATAAATATTATAATAATACAATATTAAATCTAAAAAACGTAAGGATAGAATTGTCCAATAGTTAATGTAATATTATAACATATTAATAACAATAATAACTTTGTAAATTATGTAGTAAAAGAATTCATTATATTCATTTGTAGTAGAAAATTCATTATAAACAAAAAAAAAATACTGAATATTAAGACAATTTTACAATGCAATGCAAAAATGTTGTTGCTAGCAATTGTCACTCTCGTGAGAATATCATTTAGGACTTTGAAGTATATTTAAATTGATTTTTTTTATTAAATTCAATGCCTTGAAAATAATATTCAAATTTTATTTCTTTACATTTGTATGAAAATTGTATAAATAATAAATTCCTTAGAGTTGGTATTATAATAAAAAATAAAAATAATTTTAAGTTTTTAATTTGAAGGTTTAAATTTTCATTTGAACGTATAATCTTGTTCAACTAACATTCATTTTTATAAAAATTTATTTGATACGTCGCATTTACTGTGGGTAGTTCATTTGACCAGTTTTCTGTGGATCCTCTCGCAATCGAGCTGCTTTTATGACTGTGAAGACGTTCAACCTTGCTATTGGAGCATGATCTGTAGCTGTTTGTTCGCGTACTAGCGTACACCTCGTGATATTTGAGTACTGCGGGCTTGGTGACATTCGGAAACTCCGAAGGATGTCTGCGGACGAAGTGTCCACCCTGACAGTCTTGACTTTTTATACCAATTCTCTTTTAGTTACTGAGGCTAGGTTCTTGATGTGGTTTCTTTTGACTGGTCTGTGAAGTCATCTGGTTGTTGAGTTTTTTTGCCTTTTTTCAAAGAAATCTTCTGGCAGACGAAGTTGTTTACCTTAAGTCATCTGTGCTGGATTTGTATTGTTATTACCACGGAGTTCTGCAGGCAAACCGTACTTTACTGTGGGTAGTTCATTTGACCAGTTTTCTGTGGATCCTCTTGCAATCGAGCTGCTTTTATGACTGTGAAGACGTTCAACCTTGCTATTGGAGCATGATCTGTAGCTGTTTGTTCGCGTACTAGCGTACACCTCGTGATATTTGAGTACTGCGGGCTTGGTGACATTCGGAAACTCCGAAGGATGTCTGCGGACGAAGTGTCCGCCCTGACAGTCTTGACTTTTTATACCAATTCTCTTTTAGGTACTGACGCTAGGTTCGTGATATGGTTTCTTTTGACTGGTCTGTGAAGTCATCTGGTTGTTGAGGTTTTTTGCTTTTTTCAAAGAAATCTTCTGGCAGACGAAGTTGTTTACCTTAAGTCATCTGTGCTGGATTTGTATTGTTATTACCACGGAGTTCTGCAGGCAAACCGTACTTTACTGTGGGTAGTTCATTTGACCAGTTTTCTGTGGATCCTCTCGCAATCGAGCTGCTTTTATGACTGTGAAGACGTTCAACCTTGCTATTGGAGCATGATCTGTAGCTGTTTGTTCGCGTACTAGCGTACACCTCGTGATATTTGAGTACTGCGGGCTTGGTGACATTCGGAAACTCCGAAGGATGTCTGCGGACGAAGTGTCCGCCCTGACAGTCTTGACTTTTTATACCAATTCTCTTTTAGGTACTGACGCTAGGTTCGTGATATGGTTTCTTTTGACTGGTCTGTGAAGTCATCTGGTTGTTGAGGTTTTTTGCTTTTTTCAAAGAAATCTTCTGGCAGACGAAGTTGTTTACCGTAAGTCATCTGTGCTGGATTTGTATTGTTATCACCACGGAGTTCAACGCACACAAAAATGGCCGCTGACTATGACAGTCAGCTGATCACCGGAATTTACGAAATTAATATTTATTTTTCGAAAATTACACGCTTGAAAATATACCAACTAATCAACACACAATTAAATTACAAACTCATTGGATTCTCACACAAAACTGCGCTCTGATCACACAATAACACAATAACCAGTCATACCCTCCTAAACCAGTTCACACATACGAGGTGTGTTCAAAAAGTATCGCGAATTTTGTGTTTTTTCAAAAATTATTTATTTATTCATGAATATCTATTTTGTCCCCTTCAAAGTAATCTCCATGACATATTATACACTTGTGCAAACGGTTTTTCCAATCTTCGAAGCACTTCAAAAAATCATTTTTTTTTATCTTGTTCAGCTCCTCCTTCGATGCCGTCTTTATCTCGTCAAGCGTAGCGTAACGTCGTCCTTTCATGGGCCTCTTCAGTTTAGGGAACAATAAAAAGTCACAGGGGGCCAGATCTGGGGAATACGGTGGCTGCGGCATCATTAGTGTGTTGTTTTTGGCCAAAAAGTCGCGCACAAGAAACGCGCACAAGCAATGTTCATGCGATGCTGTTTTTGGTCGCAATTGAGCAATTTTGGTACGAATTTCGCGGCGAACCGTCTCATGCCCAAATCATTGATAAAAATCGAATGGCACGAGCCAATAGATATGTTTAGGTCCTCAGCAACTTCTCTAACGGTGATTCGACGATTGGCCAATACCATTTTCTCCACTTCATTAATTTTTTCGTCTGTTGTTGAAGTGCTCGGGCGTCCGGCACGCTCTTCGTCGTTCACATCTTCTCGGCCTTCTGAGAACATTTTGTACCACCGATAAACGTTGCTTCGGTCCAAGGTAGCTTCTCCGTATGCCACAGTCAACATTCGGAATGCATCCGTGCACTTAATTTCATTTTTCACACAAAATTTGATACAGGTTCTTTGATCCATTTTTTTGAATAGGTAAAAATCGAAGACGATCCAAAACACGTGCAAGCAAAGCAGCTGTCAACAATTAAGTGAACATTCAAAATGGCCGAACTTGTCGGCATAAGTGAGAGACATGAGTACCAACATAACGCCAAAAATCGCAAAAAAAAACGAAATTCGAATATACGTAACCCGCGAAAATTCAAAATTCGCGATACTTTTTGAACACACCTCGTACCCATAAAGATCGCAATTTTTCCACACAACTTTCTGGAAAAACTACACAAAAAATCACTTATTCGCTAGAATCACACTCACATCCGCTCGTAAGGACCAAACAATGGGCTGTAAATTACTCAATTAAACTTACAGACATCGAACTCGCGATCTCCGCAGGTACGGTTTTTCTCTGACACCAGACGCGCCGTTTCTTTTCTCTTCGCCAACACAGTTTTGGCGGCTCTCTCGGAGTGTTCTTACAGACTTTGACCCGAGGAGTGCACTCTCTTCTTCTTGTGGAATAAAAGCCTGGTTTCCCACACACAAGGGCACAGCACGGCGCACACATCCACACAGTAGGGCGGTTTTCGAGAGAGAGAGTGAGGGTAGGTATTTAGTGCAGGCAAGTTACTTTGACAACTGCAACCGCGCATGCGTTGAACTATGCCGGATATGGCCAAACGGAAGACAATGTAATTGACAGCCCATTTGTCACAACAATACTAAACACCGAAGGATGTCTGCGAACGCCCTGACAGTCTTGACTTTTTATACCAATTCTCTTTTAGGTACTGAGGCTAGGTTCGTGATGTGGTTTCTTTTGACTGGTCTGTGAAGTCATCTGGTTGTTGAGTTTTTTTGCTTTTTTCAAAGAAATTTTCTGGCAGACGAAGTTGTTTACCGTAAGTCATCTGTGCTGGGTTTATATTGTTATCACCACGGAGTTCTGCACGCAATCCGTACTTTACTGTGAAATCAGTAAAGCAGATTGGGACAAAACATATAGTATGGATTATTTACGTCTTCGTCCTGAAGACAATGAAGCAGATCGGTTAGACGATCATGATATTTTTCTTTTTTATTTTGGAGCAATGCTTTCTGAATTTCGTGAGATTCATGACGACTGTCTCGAAGATGATCCATATAGTGTTTTTGTTGATTTTCAACATTTTCTTCATACTTCAACTTATTCGTATTCATGTTCAGAGCCAACGTAATTGTTATAAAGTAGGTCGGCCCTAATAATGTCCAAACAATCGCCTTACCTGTAATCGCTCACCTGGCCATAGTTCAGGAAGCGGATCTTCTTTACGACGAAGGAGAAGCTGAAGTATACATTGAAAATTATGACGAATATATTCATCTTCTTCGGGCCAACCTGCTATACGATAATTACGTAGGCGCTGAACATGAATACGAATACATTGAAAATGTAAAACTATAAGTTCTTCTTCATCGGGCCGATGCGATAAATTGCCTTCGCGACGAAGAAGACGTTTAAAATGAAAAATAAGTGGATCTTGTTCGGTCCACTCATCTTCATCGGATTTATGACAAAAACGTAGACGATGAAGAATGCGTTTAAAATAAAGAGAAATATGTGGATCTTCTTTGGGAAGATATGGTTTATTGGCAACACGATGAAAACTAAGACGACGAAGAATGTGTTGAAAATAAAAAAGAATAATTTGATATTCGGGATGAACTTCCTCATTTTCATTGATAAGAAGCTGATTTCTAAGAATAAAAAGTGAATCTTCTTCAACAAGAGGCTTATCTTCGGTCCAATCTTCGCCGTTTATATTATGAACCATAACACAAATATTAGCATGAAGTAAAAATTGAAATTGAACAAAAACACTATATGGATCACCTTTGAGATTTTCGTGATAAATCTTACGAAATTCAGAAAGAATTGCTCCAAAATAAAGAAGAAAAATGTTATCATCGTCGAACCGATGTGATTCATTGTCTTCAGGACGAAGACGTAAATAATCACTATCATTGTTTTCCCAATCTGCTTCACTGATTTCACGACGTAAAAGAATACGATGAACAATGCGTTGGAAATTTAGAACAATATATGGATTTGCTTCGGGTATGCCTCCATGATGTGAACGAAGTTGATTAATAATTAATTCAAAGAGAAATGCTAACTTTTCAGTTTCTTCTTCATTTGCTTCATGAACATGTTCTATAACAACAGGCTGATCGCCATTTTCAAGAAGAAGAATTGGATTTTCTTCAACCACATTGTTTTCTTGATTGTGAAGAACGAAAGCTGGATGTTCATCATTTATATCAAGGATAACTGGATTTTCTTCAACAACATTGTTTTCTTGATTGTGAAGAACGAAAGCTGGATGTTCATCATTTATATCAAGGATAACTGGATTTTCTTCAACAACATTGTTTTCTTGATTGTGAAGAACGAAAGCTGGATGTTCATCATTTATATCAAGGATAACTGGATTTTCTTCAACAACATTGTTTTCTTGATTGTGAAGAACGAAAGCTGGATGTTCATCATTTATATCAAGGATAACTGGATTTTCTTCAACAACATTGTTTTCTTGATTGTGAAGAACGAAAGCTGGATGTTCATCATTTATATCAAGGATAACTGGATTTTCTTCAACAACATTGTTTTCTTGATTGTGAAGAACGAAAGCTGGATGTTCATCATTTATATCAAGGATAACTGGATTTTCTTCAACAACATTGTTTTCTTGATTGTGAAGAACGAAAGCTGGATGTTCATCATTTATATCAAGGATAACTGGATTTTCTTCAACAACATTGTTTTCTTGATTGTGAAGAACGAAAGCTGGATGTTCATCATTTATATCAAGGATAACTGGATTTTCTTCAACAACATTGTTTTCTTGATTGTGAAGAACGAAAGCTGGATATTCATAATTTACATCAAGGATAACTGGATCTTCTGCACGGCCTGGCAACATAGGGTCCCGAACCCTAAAACAAAATACATTTATTTATATTTATATTACTTCAGGTGAAAAATATGGGATCTCACAGAGACAACGGCGCACAGACGTCCGAATTCAGTTTATACGGGGCCAAAAATAAAAAAAACTAATATTTTTTTTAGCGCTAAACCAAAATTATTTTAGTTTTACAAGATATGGTACCTCTCGGCGGCGGTCTGTTGGCATGCCGCAAGCGCAGAGGCAATACGCGGATCGGCTAACGAGTCGCTCTCCAACGTCGGCCTCGAGAAGGCCGCAGTGACGAGACGACCGCACAACCTGTAATAAGATATTGTATTTATTTTATTTGTTTTCGACAGAGCGAGGCTATTTAGGTTCGATATTTTAGGAAAAATACACATGTTAACTTATTATGATTTTATAATATGAAGCTATTTCAAATTCCTTAAAATTTTAAAACATCTGTAATAAAATGTCAAAATAACAAAATTTATTTTTCAATCAAAATCAAATTAACATGTTTAGGCATCATCTAATAAAGCCGCTTGAGATATATATAAAAATTGTATAATTGTATATATATAATCTTGTATAATTTTTGCAGGTAAATTAACATCTATTTGCAGACATATCTAACGATTATACACTTTATATACCTAATGCGACTTTGATATTACAACATTGTGAATTTTAAGAGTCTTAACAATTGTATTGGACTACTAGTAAGTTTTGCTTTTTTATTTAAAATATTTGTTATTGTGTTTGATCCGTTTTTGTAATTTTTTAAATGTATCATAATAGTTTTTGTTTCATTAACATTAATCTGCTTTAATTAATAAATTGGAGTCTTCAGCTATAAGCAGCTTAATAAACGCTAAGTTGTTTGCATTATATTTAAAATAATATGTTTCAAAATAATCGTAGAATATACATTATTTGAAAAAAAAACAAACAAACATACAATAAATAAATAAATAACATAACATAACATAAAGTAAAAGAAAAACAGAATATTGCCTAATGATCCTTTGTGTGTATTAATTAAGTATTGTATATATTTTAAAAATATATATTTAATTAATATTTATTAAGTTATTTATTTTGTTTATTCATACGAATACGGTATAATATATTTTTCTTGTATGTTTATATTTGACTTACTATAAATATATAACTACATAAAAATATAACTATACACAAATTAAAGTTAACACATCGCCATCTGCTAGGTTAACAAGTTAAAAGCAGTGCCATCTGCTACTTTAACAATAAAACTATTTCGTAATTTTGGGTGGTTAATTTTTCAGTTCAAATCAATTGCTTTCAGTCTGTAAGAAGTACAGTCAGCGACAAAAATTAATATCGGTAAAAACAAAAATGAGTGATCATATATTAAATCAGTTAAAATCGAAAAGGGCATACATTTTTGAAAACATTCAAACTTTATTTGATAATTCAAAGAACCTTAAGACAGATAAAAACCGTAAATTATTTTTAATAAATCTGAAGATTTATCCAGTTTTCGGATATAATTGATAAAATAAATATAATCAAATCAGAAAAGAACGAAAATTACGTACCAAATTACAAGAGTTTACAAGCGTTTGATGATATTTATTATCTGGTTAAAAATGCTAGATTCGAACTATTACAACAAAATGGTAGTACGGAAAATCGAAAAATAAAATATATAAAAATCTTCCCAAATTAGAAATACCTAGTTTCAGTGGAGACTTAAATCAATGGAATATATTTCATGAAGCTTTTAAATCTTCAGTGCATAATAATCCTAATCTGTCAAACTTTTATTATCAAAATTAACAGGCCGCGCTCTAAGAGTTTGCAGCGCCATTCAGCCGACCGGTGCAAATTATGAGTCGATTTGGACGCTGATAGTTTCGAAGTGTCACGACAAGCGATTATTGGCTACACATTATTTGGATC
This sequence comes from Neomicropteryx cornuta, assembly GCA_020383195.1. Lineage (NCBI taxonomy): Eukaryota > Metazoa > Arthropoda > Insecta > Lepidoptera > Micropterigidae > Neomicropteryx > Neomicropteryx cornuta. The sequence continues at coordinate 4,266,265 of JAHKQU010000030.1, forward strand.
AAATTTTCGACACAAAATTTCCAAATAGTTCCTCAATAAATAATTTAGATGCATTTTTACATAGGTTTGCCCTCGCATAGCAGCCTTAAAGCAGTTAGAATTAACCGATCTCGCTCATTTCGTATTATTACATATTTCTTTAAAGAGACTTGATTTTAACACCGTTAAAGATTACGAATCTCAAAATCGCAATGTAGAAATACCTACTTATTCGCAATTGTTGGAGTTTTTGCAACAACAAATAAAAATTCTTCAGCATACTAATTCAAAACAGCCAAGAAAGCTGTTAAAGCGAGTTCGGTCGCATCTAAGAAACCGCAAGCATTTGCAACGAACACAAATGACTCTGGGCGCTTAAATAAATGTTCGCTCTGTCATTCAGATGCAGAATTTTTTCGGCATTTGGGAATCCAATATTCGTTCGGTAAAACTGCATTTAAAAGGAATAGTCGGTGAGTAATTGCTAAAGTATAAGGAACTCGCAACGATCTCATACAAATAGAGATGGTTCTAAACTCTAGACCGCTTTGCGCTCTCAGCTCGGATGTTAACAAACCCACCGCCTTAACTCCTGCACACTTTTTACATGCGTTACCTCTAACAATATTACAGAACAAGTTAATCTCTTAACTCGACAATCTATGTTAGATAGAATGATTCAGTCCTTTTGGAAGCGTTGGCAATCAGAATATTTGACCACGCTTCAATCTAGAGAAAAATGGAACAAGCCTTCAAATCCAATAAAACTAGGAACATTAGTCATAATAAAGGAAGATAAATCTATACCTCTTCAATGGCAGATAAGTGTCATTGTCGAGGTTTTGCCAGGCAGTGATGGTATTGTACGAGCTGCTGTTGTAAAACCACGCCATGGGTCGTACAAAAGACCCGTAGTTAAGCTCTGTCCACTACCAACGCCATGTGTTAACGCAATTTATGAATTACAGGTTTTAAATACAGACGCATATAATAATATGCTGCTCTAGTGCCACGTACATCTTGGTATTTAGCAACCAATGTACTCTAAATTATGGAGTAATTCTCTGGGGCGGGTGTAAGTCCAGCGAAAACTGTTTGCGCTTTGTCAGTTAACTTACCAACAACATACTGAAAATACAGAGTTTGACAACTCTGTAATTTCATGAATGGCCGTACGGAAAACTTCATAAAATACAGGCCATTTCTGAAAACTACCATCGAATGATGGCAGCTCTAAGCGCGGTAACTTTGTAATATTGTAGGACAATTTAATAGTATAATTGCTAAATTTGTCGATGGTTATAAAAGGATAAACTTTTCATTAAAAGATTCTTATCAGGCACGTTGCGCTGCTGCTGTCATATCCTTTCAATACAAATCGACCTATATCAAATCTATTTAAAAATATGGGTAGTTGTCCTACGAGCAAATTACTTAGATTCGAAGAAAAAGAATTTTAAAAAAATAGGTTGATAAGAAAATATCAATGTAAAAATGGGCGTATTGTCAAAGGCAGAAAAAAGATGCAAATTATGGAGAAAATAGTATGCAACCTGATATGAATGAAAGCATGTTTCAAAAAGCCAAAACTACTTTTCTCGAAAGATTGAAAAAGACGGAAGTTGAAGGTAGACGCATAGAGAGACACAATTTTGCAGAGTGATTGCAGTGAATGGTTAGAATTGAGAAGACATTTAATAACTGCTTTACATTTTGGTAAACTTGTGAAAAGACGTCAAGATATAAGCTGTTCTACAATAGTTAAAAATATGTTGTATAAACAAAATATAAGTCATGTTGCATCGATTCAACACGGAAGGAAAATGAAAGAATAGCTTTGCAGCAATTAGTGTTCAAGAAAATCGAGAAATAAGACCATGTGGATGTTCATAGACAGCGATATTCATTTTATAGGTGCCACACCAGACGGTTTATGTGATGAAGATATGATTGTCGAGTAAAATGTCCCCTAACTGCGTGTAAGTTGGGATTAGAAAGAGCAATTAAGGAAATAAAAGTGACATTTTGGAAACTAACATTTGATGGAAGATTTGAAATTAATAAAAAACATGACTGGTATTTTCAAATGCAGGGCCAACTTCATGTTACAAGAAAACAACAATGTAATACTTACATATAATCCCTGATAGGTTTTGTTTTTGGCAAGTTCTGAAATCTTGGATTCGGCTGAAAAAATACGATAACAGATTAAAACATATTTTGTTTATAAACACAACAGAATTGAAAATTGACGCAAACTGAAATTCATACGTACATCATTTTTTTACTCTTTTTAACCCCCGACCCAAACAGAAAGGTTTAAGGTGCTGTGGCATCGCAACATCCAAACGGATGAACCGATTTTAATTATAATATGCAAATTTATAGGAAATTGCACTCAGAAACATAAAAAGCTGTTTACTTTATTGCTATTGCGTTTATAAAATTATTGGCTTTCTCAGCATTGTCGCTTGATGTTGTTGGATATCACGGTTAGGAAAATTTGTTTAATTATTATTCACAAAGCATTTAATTGATGGTCGATTTTTATAATTTTTGGTTTTACCTGAGCCGTCATTAGCTGCGAGAACATATTGGCAGTCGATCTCTTCGCCCCACTTAAGAAATCTTTTAAAAAAGACATTTTAACGCAATCAACTTTTAAAAGTCACTTTTCAATAAATTATGAGAATTTATTTGCATTCAAAAACCATGGAAACGACATATTGAATTGTCTTTGCAACGAAACTATAAAGTAAGGAATCAATTTACATAGCAACTATATTTTTATAGTTGCTATGTAAATTCTCGTTGCTATGTAAAGGCTCGTATAAGCTTTAATACTTAAAGTTGGTCTATAATTCAGTAAACTTAATTATTTAATAAATGTTATTTTATGTGGAGTTCTATTCTCATTCTAATTTACATAAACGTTTAAATATAGAAAAACTAAAAATATTATTTAAATTTTCTACAGTACACATATAGTGTGCAAAAGGTATTTAAGCTGCTCGGAGTAATTAATATTTCATTACAGTTATATGTACCTACATAAAATATGTTTCAAATACATACCATTTTATTTAAAGCAATATCCTGTTCGATTTTTAATTTAATTTTGTCATCCGACAACACCCCTAGTGCATCTTCATTGTCCATCAAGACAACAACCTCCGTCATGTTTTCCCATGCATTTACAAACTCCACTCCTTAAAAGTCGGTCTATTAGGATAATACAAGGGTGGCCCTTACTCAGGCCTATCATTATTAGTTCTGCTTCTATACATGCCTACAGTGTTTGATTGCATTAACTCTTGCACCTATATGGACGAAAAACTTCACCAGTTTATACAGACGGAATAACTCCTTATACAAACCACATACCCCTTTCTCATTCAAACACTCAAGTCATTTTTTTTACTGCCTAAAAGCTATAGGCTATAGCGCTTTCAAAAGGGTCCTAAAGCTAGCAAAAAAATTGTTTTTATCAATTATTTTTTTTTTAATTTTCAACAAAAAACTTCTATAGCGCTTTCAAAAGGTCCAACCAAGGGGACAGCTAGGCCTTCAAGTCTAACAAAGAAACGTTTGACGTTTATTACCTACTGTGTATGTTGAAGTTAATTTATAATATTAGGGCTTTTCTAAACAATTAAGGAGGTGCGGAACAAACCCGGACAAGCCCAGCGAACAAAATTTTCCAGGAGAGCTAAAAAACTGTACAGCATATTTCTTATTATTTTTTAATGATTATTTATATAACATATTAATCTTTATAAATTAGGGACTTTTTCTAAAAAAAAATATAAAAATATGCATAATAATATTTGTCCGGATCTGTTCAACATATTTAGCATAATGATATTTTATACTGGATTTGTCCGGGTTTGATTGAAATAATATATTAAAACATTAAAAAAAAATGGTTAAAAGCCTGTGAACATGTCTTTCTTTGAATGAAATCAATATATTCAATGTGATATTTGAAGGATTTCTGGCTAGTTTTGATTAAATATTTATTAAATAGTGTATTTTAAATGGGTGTGGACATAAACTGGTTTGTTCCATACTATCTCAATTGTTTTTTTTTTAAATAAAAGATAATTTGTAGAAAATAAATTACTGTAAAATACTACTACGTTCAAAAAATAAAATAAAAACCTGCAAGGTAAATAAATAAATAAAATAAACACTGTTTTCCTTTGGTAAAATATGAAGGTCAATAAAAAAAGATGTCCTACGACAAATGGATGGAATTCTTTTTGATAAAAAAGATATTCTTTTCAATATTTTTTTATTTAATTGAAAACATCAAAACACCCTAGTGGGTGTTTGTTTGGGTAGAGGGTAGACCCTCTACCCAAACAAACCTACACATCAACATTGTAATGATGTGTAGATAAGTAGATATTTTTTTTTACTTCGCATAACTTCGCCAATTGGTTTGACCATTAATTTCAATCAAAACTATGCAGACATTTTTCAATACAGTCATAGACACACCCTACAGCACATATCAAATTTCAAACAAGTACATTGAAAGCCTATATCATTATTATCTTATCTGCAATTTTATGTACGAGTATTTTTGCTAAAAATACATTTGCTTGTATATTTATTAAGCACTTTAGTTATCAACATGACAGTCGTTACATAAATAAATAATATTTTATTATTCAAGTTCTTTACTAGTAACAGTGTTGTCCTAGACATAAGTACTTCTTGTCCATCTTGTTGAATTTATTGGATCCATGACTCCAACTGCTCGTCTGCTGACTTGTATTGCGCGGCCCACTAAGAAGAGCGTGAAGGCTGACTGGCACATTGACATCACCGCCAATTGTGCCACTCACGGCACTGTTACCACAGGCCACTGCACCAGCTGACCTACAAAAACAGTTATAATAAAAATATTAAAAAAATAAATACATGAAAAAATTTTATAATTAAAATATTCAGTGTCGTAAAATAAAAAGTCAGATTTTTGTTGTTGGTAATACCAAAAAAGTCAATATCGTTATCACAGTATTGCCAGCCAGCAGGTTCCATGTCTCATACTTGTAGTGTGCTTTTCTTCATGATATGCATATAGCTTATTCAGGGCATAGACAGTGATCTTATTCAGCAATTTTACTCCACCGCCCCTACATTTGATCCCTCGTGGTTACCTGCGATTCAAGACGTTAAATAGGTTAAAGTACACAGACTGGGGGATTGTTAGGCATTGGAGGCCCGAGAGAATACTGGCATGAGATAAATTTCTTTGATTTGCCTTTACTGTTTTATTAATAATATTATTTCCTATTGACTAACTACATCTGTCAAAAATAGTTCATAGCAAAATAAACAAAGATAGTTAAGATGACCGGAATTATGTGAGAACAAACCTCGAAGTGCCATGGTGGGCATATTAAACCCAATGTTGATAGAGTCAAGCAAATGAGGCGGGCTATTGTCCATTGTTGCCGTGGCCAAGTCATTAGTTCTGATGGTGTAGCCTGGACAAGTCATCAATGAGGCATTAATTCTAACAGGGTCATCTTGAAATAGTCCAGATTGCGAGGCATTGCGCAGCCAAGGCCAACTGGAGCCCTCGTCTGACATTGGAGTTGCGGTCGGACTGCCGGTAGAGAGTGATCAAATTCGACGGCGATGAGTTCTTAGACACACGAGTTGCGCCCATCGAACTCCGAAACATCTCCAAGGCCAAACGCTGGAACGCAATATATTTGAAGAGCAATATATTTTTATTTCTAATTTATCTAGCTCACATTAGAAATTAACATTTTAACTGGTAGAAACATTAATAAAGTTTTTTTATTTAAAATGTTGAAATCTATCTCTAGAGAAAATATAAGTTATTTCAAACCGTTAAACCAACTAAATAAATAGTAAATATTTAGACAAGCCATATTATATATTTCTGAGAATTCCCTATGACGTAGAAAATAATTTAAATCAATTCTTACGTCAAATTTGAGTTTACCTCTCTCGATATTTATCTTTCACTAACCCAATCGTCTGAAAACCATTTTTATTTCTATTTATCATTATTTCTGGTTTTGAAACAACATAATATTAAATATACGTTTCGAATGGTATGGTTGTATTCACTATAAGATGGTGAGCAACCCTAGCAATTAAACCTTGCCGCTTAGTGAGATTTGCTCCTAATGACCTTACCCCTGTGATTATCTCAATTGTATACTCGTATATCACTAGTTGGCTATGTTTACTGATATAGTAAGATAAAGGAAATGACAACAGATTATAAAATAAAATAACTTCTTTTTTGTTGGTATGATGTAATGAAATTTACCTGCTTTAAGTCATTTAACTGTGCGATGTATTGTTAGAAAATGGTTTATGTACCATTGCTGGTCACGGCATCGCTGGAAAAACGTTGGTGGCCTTACTTGAAATCTGATAAAGAAGAATGATCATGATTAGTCCTTTTAGGCTAGAATTATTGATAAATGATGTAACATATCTGAAACGATGAATCCTGATTAACTCACTTGGATATTTGTGTTACGAGCTATTATTATAATAAAATGTTATTACTTTTAGAAGGACTATGGTTTTTAAGAAACCAATGAAGTAATATTTAAATAACAATGATAGAAACAAAATTTTAATGCGTGACGAACGGCATTAATCATTTTACCTCATTGAAAACTTTCACTAATTCAGTTAAAGTTTATCAAGAATCAAGAGATCTAGAGCAGAGGCGTCCAAACTTTTTGCTGCGAGGGCCAGTTTGGTATTTAAATTCATTAGCGGGGGCCAAGCATTGTAAATATGTGAATTAAAAAACCTTATTACAAGTAAAGCAGCATTGAATTTTTTTATTGTTGCCACATATATATACTATAATTTTTTTTTTTATAGTAAATTACAGATATAACAATACTAAACAAACATGCCTAAATTATATTATTATAAAATTATTTCATGCAATTTTTAATGGGAATGGTGGAACTGGGTTTTTTCCTGGAGAGTTTCTTCAAAGTTGGGATTCAAATCGGAAACACCAATTATTAGCAATGATTGCAAATGATTGATATTTAGATTTCAAATACTTCATCCTGGAAAAAGTTTGTTCGCACATATAGGTGTGCCCTACTTAGAAATAAATTTACCAGCCAATTGCTTTAACGAAATTTGCAACGAAATTTTTCAAAATCCTTGGCGGGCCGGATAAAATCGCCTGCCGGGCCTGGTTTGGCCCGCGGGCCGTAGTTTGGACACCTTTGATCTAGAGAGACAACTCAAAGGAAGAAACTTACTAGGGTTTGACTGACAGATATTTTGCCTTTTCAGTCTAATGGATAGATAAATATAAAAAAAGGTGCATGTTCTAAAGATCGCCATTGTGTCCTTAGAGTAATTTGTTTTAGAATCTTAGATTCCTCTAGCAGAAACTAAAAGAAAAAGAGCGATCTAATCTATTCAGTAAGATTGCTTGAAAAAATATAAATTTTAACATTAAAGTACAATATAATTTACTAATCATTTAAAATTCACATATAAAAAATTATTTTGTCACAATTTTTTTATGAAATGGAAACATAACTATTAATTAGACAAGATTAATATTATGTTACTATTATCTAGTCAGAAATTTACTACTAAATTTGTATGATATTGTAATTTTATTTATTTACCGGACTGTGCTTAACAGTGCCTTTCAAACACAAGCCATAGGGATAAAAAGATATAATCTGATGATGTAATTTTTGTACCAGCGTATTTAATATTTGTATAAAAAAATAACATACCTGTGTTTAGCTAGTACATTAATCACGAGGATGGGATGATTTAAATTAAATTACCAATTTATTTTATTTTTCTGTAACATAAATCCATATTGAGTAAGCATCCAATTATTTATGCAAAGGAATCAACTTGATCTTACCTAAATAAGTGTATCAGTCTCTGTATTTAAGTAGCCCTCGCTGGCAAGTAAATCCAATCTAAAGAAACGATTGTACCCCCAGCATTCACCACTTCAAAGTCCGAAGCGAACTCGCCTACAATATTCTTGGTGGGATCACGAGAACCTTGGTGTAGCATTTCAACTCTATACTCATATCTGCAAGATACAGGAAGCTTCATAAAAATATTATTTGCGGTGTGACGTTCAACAAAGGTTCCACCATGTACGAGTATGTTGTTATATTTCCTGCACTGGATCAATTTTGGTCTATTTGTTTTCAGCGAACTAAGTTGTTATTGCCTTAGGTGTGCTAAGTAATGTTGGCATACATTTTGATTAATCATAAACAGAAAATATGGCAATTTTTGTTCAGGACTGTTAGTCCTTAATATTGGCATATTTATTTCGCAACAAAGGCGAGGCAATTTTATAGATGTTTATTTTTTTAAATTGAGAGTTTATTTACTAATTTCATAGCACATACGACTATCACCAATAAAATAATATTACATAAAAACTAGATAACAATAATGTATTATGTTGGTGGTGAGTATTTTAGTCAACAATACTCAAAAATTTTGAATACAAAATAATGAGCGATAAATCTTACATATGTATTTCAATTATCAATACAAGCACAATGATCAATGTGATAACTTCATGAAGTGGACATCTTCGAAGGCAATTTACCGTTTGGGAATGCCACCGTTTGAAAATAAAATTCCACAGACTACAAAGCCGTTTCATACAAAATGTATAAGAAAATGAATTTTTTTCGTTAATTTTTCTGTTATATAAAAAATCAACATGCCATTTTTTTAAGTTTCTAGACCCGACGGTTTATAAGTTCCATACAAACTTCAAACCCCCATTACCCCTCCTTAATGGTTGAATTTCGCAAAATGCACTGTTAGTGCGTGCCTATATTACGTCAAGAAGCTAATTGTAAAATTTGAAGTCACTAGACCCAAATATATATTTTTTCATAAAAATGTTCACCCCCCCCCCCCCCCCAGTGAATTGAGTAATGTCTGAATGAGCGTGTTAAACGTCATAAAAATCAATTATTTGACACATGAATATACTCAAATGCTTGTATAATTCATTGCAATAAACTGCTATACAAAGCACGATAACTGTTATGTGAAACATGTGAGTGATGAGCGTGATGTTAATGGTCTTGATTTAAAAACAAGAAGGCTAAAAAAATGCGTACAGCGGAATAAACGCAAGTTTGTTCCTATTGAACTATTCTGATATTATCAGCAACCAGCAGCTATCTGTGTATCCAAATTCTACATTTTCATAGCTTTTAATATCGGTCGTGTTAGGTGGGAAATTAATTATTGTAAAATTCATGGTTTCCGCATTCATTCATACATTTCTAAATATATCTTACACGTACAAACCTTCTATTTTTGTTTTAGACACCTGAAAATAAGGACAATGTTGCCAAGGGTATTAATAGCAAATAAAAACTTTCCTGAAACTGGCTTACGGTTATTAAGGGCACGGTGAGTGGATAACTTACTTGGTGTTTTAAGTTCATCTATTTTTGGTACTTTAAAGAGAAATGTACAATAAATTCATATTTTCAAAATGTGTGGTTAGATAATTATCGGTTTTTTTAACTTAATTGACTCGGGGAAGACCGTTTGTCCATGGAACGGGCCATCCTAAGGGTATCCAAAAGAGATAGTTTGCGCAATGAGGTCAGCAAACCAAGATATATATGTAAATAAATCCGTAGCCAAATCATGACGTAATGTGGTAGATCAGGCGGTGAGATGGTCGGATGATATTAAAGTAGGGTTGCCATACGTCCCGGTACACCGGGACATGTCACCGGATTAGAGCCTCGGTCCCGGTTGTCCCGGTTGACCCACCATGTGTCCCGGTAAACGAACAATCATGGTTTTATATGATAAAATTATGTGAATAATTCGTGCGACGACATTAATGCCAAAAAGATTGGGCAAAACAAATTTTAAAAACATGGTCAACAAATAAACTATTTGGCCAGGAAAAAAGCATAAATCCATAGCGGTTGAGAATCGACGAAACTTCGACTGCACATTTTTTGTAAGCTAGGAATTTTTCAATGCTAATATATCCAGAAAAATTAACTGTGCGCTTGGCTTCCATTTCGAAAATTAGGTGAAAAATAAATGTTTTCAACATTTCAGCATAATAAAGTTCAATCTGCTCTACTCGATATTGATTGGTTGAAATGGTCGTTGGATCAGAAAAAGAAATACCGAATCATTTTGATGGCAACCACAAAACAGGTGCAGATAAAACCAACGGCATTTCCAGAATTGGCCCTGCGGACACTTTCTTTGGTAATACTAAAATTACATTTATTTTAATTAAAGGTTTTTGATTACAGGTAATTTGTATGCGATTTGTAATTTGGTTCATCGATTTGTTTGCGAGTCGAGCAACCGACCTAAGGTCCCGCAACGACTGCACTGAGAAAAAAATCCTGTACGCTCTACAACAAATTCTTGTAGATATACAGCTAAACATTTTTTTGCACCTACAGTTCGATTCTGGTTAAAGTTATTAGTAAGCTCAAAGGAACGAGTCTTGTAACCTTAACAGACTATTTAGTTACCGTTACTAAAGTTGTTAATAGGCTCAACCAACGTTTGGTACGCCTGACTGAACTTCGGTAGGTACAAATATTGCTTTGTAAGCGCTACCGTACTGTTTGGTAGAGAAACAAAATGGAGTAGGCGAGAAACGCGAGGCGAGTTTGCGAGTGTAGGTACTACTGACTGTTTGGTTGACGTAACAAAAACAGTATTGTAATGTGACTTCTATTTCGTGAAGTATTTGACTTCTCAAACTCCGCCTTCCTATAATAGGGATGAAAACAGAGAGAATGCCGATTCTCCCCGATTAATGAACCTCTTCATGAACAAATTTGATGAATTAAAAGAAATTCTTAACTCTAAAATTGACGAAATCATATACACGTACAACAAAAAATATGATGTACTATTTGCTCAAAACAAGGAAGCTCTCAAAGCTCTAACGTTCTTATCTGAAAAATATGATAACCTTGCACAAAAGCTTGTAACGTTGGAAAACTCTAATAAACAAACACAACAATTAAGCGATAAACTAAATGGATTGGAGTTAAAATTATCCTATTATGAAGAAAAACTAGAGAAATTTGAACAAATGGGGCGTCGAAACAACATTGAAATTAGAAATTTACCCGAAACCAAGCAAGAAAGTCTTACAGAATTGGTTTCCCTAATCAGCAAGAAAATTAATTGTGAGATAAAGCAGGGTGACGTCGTGTCAATTCATCGTGTCGCTTCTAAGATGTCTTCTTCGCAACCTAAGTCCATAGTGTGTCAACTTACCTCAAACGTTTTAAAATATAAGTTTCTATGTGCTGTTAAAGAATTTAACATCTCTCAAAAAAATCATTGTGACAAACTGAATAGCAGTCATGTTCGCCTACCGCAAGATCCCTTACCCATCTACATCTCAGAACATCTCAGTCCAAACCAAAAACGACTGTTTTCTTTAGCGAGGAAAGCGGCGAAGGATAAGTCGTATATGTATACTTGGCATAAATCTGGTAGGATTTACATGAGGAAAAATCAAAGCACGCCTCCCGTTCTCATTAAGCATGAAAATCAATTAGCTGACCTGTGACTGCTTTCTTGCCATCACCTGATCTCCAACAAAATACATCTCGACTTATCTGCTTCTCGCTGGACTTTTGTTTTTACTTGCTCAATAAGGATTTTATTAATAACTTTCTCGGGCTTGCATCATAAATTTAGCCACATAATTATTAGTACTTTAATTTTTATTATTAAAGTACATTACCATTATTATACTACACAAATATCATCTCTCTACATAAATATATTAATTATAATTTTCAATATATCATACATATTTTATTTATTTGCTATATCATATTTATTATTAGCACTTATAAGGGCAATATTACTTGTATACTATATTTATAGTAATTATTTATTTACAAAATACTATATTCTTATTTTTGAGCATAACAAAAGTACATACCTTTTTATATGCTTTAAACCTATTCCTTTTAGTAATTGTATCAGTTATAATCATAAGGTATTTATTCCGTTCACAATATACTCGTATAATAATATAATGTTGACTAAAGTCAAATATCTGAATAATCCTAATATTATTAGTTATGCACAATTATATGGTGTATACCTATTATTAATTATTAACTATTTAACAATTAAACACTATTATCATATCGTTAATATTTTCAACCTAATATTGTTAATAAATAGACTAAAATATATTATGAATAATTTTCTGGCAATTCCGTATAATTGCTGTCAAAATCAAAACTATCAGGAAAATATGCGTAAGTTTTACTCATACTATATTAGTAAAATAAACTTCCTAATGTCACTCAAACACTACGTATACAGGCTTTGATGAAACCACGTATGATATTGGAGACAATATCATTAATGCATCTTGTTCTTTCGCCACATCTGTATCAGATTTAAAAGCTAAACAGATTAGAAATGACTTTAAAATATTAAAAACCTAAATATCCGCAGCATAAACAAAAACTACGATAACTTTCTTCTCCTCTTGCACGACCTTTCCTTTCTTCAATTAGACGTTATTATTTTAACAGAGTGCTGGCTAGGAAACAATTACAATAACAATGTGTTACCCGAATATACTAGCTTCCATACATCCATCAATTTCAATCAAAACAGTGGTATTGTCGTTTTTACTAAGAAAGATCTAAGTCTGACAGTAGTTGAAATAAATATGACTAACTCTAATTGCCTAAAGCTAGTATTACCTAATGATCTGTGCATTCTGTGTTTTTACAGATCTCCGTCTATTCACAATATTAATTGCTTCCTAGATGAATTGGAAGATATTCTAAAAAACGCTAATAGTCACAAGGAACTCGTTTTGGCAGGTGATTTAAATATTTCCATAACACAACCTAAACATTTTCAAAGTGATGATTATACAGGCATGCTAGCTCAATATGGTCTGTCCCCTGCAATAAACATTCCCACTAGAGTTGCCGAAGGTACAGAATCATGCATTGACCACATATTCATTAAAACTAAGAGTTGTTATAATGGTATTGTATTTTCGTCTACAGTGACCGACCACTATTCGACTTTACTATTTTTACACGCAATTAATCCAGAACCAAAAATTAAAATTAAAATAAAAAATATATCTATAATTGATCATGTCGCTTTAATGAATGATGTTAAAAAAGAGTCATGGTCTTCGGTGTTAGCTATCCGTGATGTTGATAAATGTTTAGAGCTATTTAATAATATATTAACTAACTTTATTAAAAATAATACCACTGTTAGGCATTTATCTCATAAAAGACTAAAACTAACGCCTTGGATTACTCCTGGACTCATTAAAAGCATTCACACTAGAGACCATATGCACCGCACCCTAAGGAGAGATCCTTATAACATAGAATTGTGTCTAAAATTTAAGAAATATCGAAACACTTGCAATGCTCTGATTCAAAAAACTAAAAACTTATACTATAAGGAGAAAATAAAAAAATCTGATACTAGTAAACAGCTTTGGACAACTATTAAAGAGATCGGCCATCTTAACTCAAAAAAAGCATCCAGCATTGACAAAATGCGTGTAAAAGAATCCCTAAAGAATATGGAATCAGATGGCAAATTAATTGTAGACTATGCAAATAAATTTTATTCCACTGTAGGATCGGACCTGGCGAGTAAAATCCTAAAACGTCTCAACAAAACTGAAATGCAATTAGCTTTAGAGTCTGACTCTCTTATCTCACCATATAGACTAATATTTAGTTCAACAAATCATTTAGAAGTCTCTAAAGTTATTGATAGTCTTAAACTTGGGAAAGGATCCGACTTAATTAATGCTGATATAATAAAGAGATTAAAATCCAATATTTTAATACCCCTGTGCCATATTATAAATCTTAGCATGTCAAATGGTGTTTTTCCTAATAGCTTAAAGAAGGCTGTCATTATACCATTACATAAAAATGGTGATATGGCGGAAATAAAAAACTTTAGACCCATCTCATTGCTGCCTACATTCTCAAAGATTATTGAAAAAATTATCAAACATCGCTTGACAATGTTCCTAGAGCAAAATAATTTATTATCTACAAACCAATATGGATTTAGGCAGAATCGAGGTACGCAAGATGCGGCGCTTGATTTAACAGAATATATAACTAGAAACATCGACAAAGGGAAAAAATGCGTTGCCGTGTTTCTCGACCTGGCTAAGGCATTTGATACTGTCTCGTTTAGCATTCTTCTTAAAAAATTAGATTGCATAGGGATCAAGGGTAGCGAATATGATTGGTTTAAATCATATCTAACTGATAGAAGTCATGTAGTCAGGATTAATGAGCAGGAGAGCGATACTGAAATAACAACATTTGGTGTGCCACAGGGTAGTGTTTTAGGGCCTCTTTTGTTTTTAATTTACATTAATGCATTATGTAACTTGCAACTTAAAGGAAAAATTATAAGTTTCGCAGACGATACTGTGATTGTATGTTCTAGTGACACGTGGACTGAGTTACAATGTAAGATGCAACATAATTTGGAAACTATTACCAATTGGCTGGACAATAATCTTTTAACTCTAAACATTAGCAAAACTAAATATGTTACTTTCAGTATTACTTCCGCCGGTTTAGTTGATACGGGCTTTCATCTTCGCATCCATGACTGTCAGAACCGAATAAAATGTGATTGTCTTCCTCTGGAGAATGTTGACCATATTAGATACTTAGGAATTGTAATAGACAGGCACCTTCGCTGGAACCATCACATTGATTCAATTGCTAAAAGAGTTCGTTCGCAAATTGTAGTTTATAAAAATCTTAGAAACTGTTTATCTTCCCAAACTTTAAAAATGGTTTACAATTGCTTAACTAACTCTTTAATCACCTATGCGTTAATTGTGTGGGGCGGTGCAACTCGAAAAGCCCTTGAACCATTGATCAAAGTTCAAAAATTAGTTCTTCGCGTGATCAATAAAAAGCCTTTTAGATTTAGTTCGGAAATCCTTTTCTCAAATTACAGGGTGCTAGATATTAGACAATCTTTTATTAAAAAAGTAGTCATACATGTTTGGCAAAATAAAATTAGTAATATACAGTGCACTAAAGCTATGAAGACAAGATCGAACCATAGAGGTCACTTAGTGGCACCAATAATGAAAACTTCTTTTGGACAGAGACATCTCATTTTTCTGGGCCCAAAAATATATAACCAGATAAGCGATGAAATTAGGGATGCTAAAACTAAAGCGTGCCTCGCTAAATCTATCTTAAAATGGTTAATCGCTTTGGGTAGAGATGCTGCTGAGAAATTAATTTCTGAAATAGTTGTTTAGATAACATTTATTAATACTGTAATTTAAGCGACTTTAGCTACTGAGTAAAAAATATTATTTTAGTTACCTAGAATGTTTAAAAAAATAAAAAAAAAAATATGCTTACTTAGATATGTCATACCAATATGTTTATGCCCAATGTATATATATATCACTATAAGATATGTTTCTATACTATATGTAGTATAACACTATTTTTATATTGAATATTTATTTATTTATATCGAATATTTATTTACCTATATATTTAATAATTGTTTATTCATTTATTTGTTATTTTTTAATTTATTCATTTTATTTTTTCATATATTAAGTATTCTTGATTACACATTTAAATTGTACTCATGTGTGTATGTGTGTGTGGGTGTGTATATCAGTGTGTATATTTGTTTGTGCCTTATTATTTTTTTATATTTTCTCAGGGTTTTGCGCTGGTCTCTGCTATGCACTTTATCACTTCATATATAACCTTCCTTAGAACAGGTAACTATTACCTAGTTAGGAAGGTTATTGACTTACACTCATCGGCCAATTTATATTCCATAACAAAAAAAAAAAAAAAAAAAAAAAAATGTGTAAACAACTTTTCTTTTGAAAGTTTTGCATCTACGAGATTGTTTAGTACATGTTAAAAGAATGTTTTGTTAGGTGCACGATTTATCAATCTACAGGAATTGATTTGTACAGTCTATGAAAAACTACTTCAGTTTTATGATTCTAGTAAACTTTTCTGTTAACTAATTCGATATTTTTTTCAGGGGTATTTTAATACATAATATATGATAAACAATAAGCGCCAGAAACTACACTTACAATGCTTATAATGTAGGTACTACTGACTGAATTTACTAAAAAGCAGCTAAAAATATAATAAATTTTAAAACGAAAAAAGGATTAATTTCCATTAACACACTTGTATCGTGTGTATAAGTGAAATAAAATTGTATTTGCATGTCGCATTTGTGGAAAGAGAGAGAAAGAAGTGTATAGATTATTTCAATTGTGACGGCGTATGTGTGCGAAAAAATATAATTACACAAAATAGACTATGTGTTATTGCTTGCTTGTAAAGCAAAAACGCAAGTCGGTTGATGCCTAGATTGCATTTCATATTAGGAATTCTATTTTTTTTTTTTTGAGAGCAATTGTTCTTTGGTTTGAAGAGTGCAATTAGGAGTTAATAATTTAAATATGTTTTTCAGATTGCTGATTTCGCGTACCGAGCATTTATTGTTCTGCAGGAGATGTAAAGTGACAAAAATGCGACGAAAATCTCTAACTTTATGACAAAATGCAATTAGTGAATTAGATTAGGCAAATGCAACACATCCGCCTAAAAACGAGTTTAGTAGTTCATTGTAG
Organism: Neomicropteryx cornuta; assembly: GCA_020383195.1. Taxonomy (NCBI): domain Eukaryota; kingdom Metazoa; phylum Arthropoda; class Insecta; order Lepidoptera; family Micropterigidae; genus Neomicropteryx; species Neomicropteryx cornuta. Next base: position 4,282,967 of record JAHKQU010000030.1, read on the forward strand.
GAATCATACTGATATCTATATAAAAAATAATCAACTGAACTTCAGCACTGTCACACATAGTTAATTATAAAACCACAGACTGTGCCAGTGGTGATCCTTATAGTTTCATTATTAAGGCAACACGGCGGCAACTGAACTGCGCCTTTAGTACTCTTCGTCAGAAAGGGAGATATAGCGACTGAAACCGGAATAAGGAGATGGGTGGCCTTGACTCGGCAGAAGGTGGACTCGACGTGGAAGGTTCGCACTATTTCGATTGTTGATGACCAAAATCCTAATCGATAAATCACAAACACACACAGACATACCCTCACACAAACAGAAATCGTTATTATTTATAATCACCCACACAACCGCATACACATTATTGACCATTGTGATAATTAGAATCTCGAAATGTTCACGCAATACTTCGAATTGTTATCATTATAATAATAATAATTTATTTTATTCATAAAAAATCAGTAAAAAATACAAAACATGTGTATCTATTATTAACATTAAAATAACTGTAAACTAAGACCAATAAAAGATTTCCTGTGTTGAGCATCCATTTTTTATTTACCTGCCTGAAAGCCGCACTAATTAGAGAAATGAAAATTCTACAGAAACTAATTTAGAGAACAATACATTTTAATGATGGAGCCGCGTGCACAGCTATTAGAAAATTAATTATTATTACGACATTCCTTGTTACATTATCACGAGCAGAGAATTCTACATTAATATCGGGCTTACGAGTAAGAATTAAGTGCGGCTCTGCAAGCAATCTATGATAATAGTACAGACCTATCCCGCTGGCTGGTTGCTCCTAGCGCCGAACTTTGTCTATGAATGCTTAACAGCGAAGTCCTTTGTACTGCAAAACTCACTTCACATTATCAAACGGAATCACAATTGATGCTGCTAATTACATAATTAGAGATTTAAACATAGATATAAATTCTTTTATATACATTTTGCACGATATATTTTGCTTGAATTACGGTTGTCTAACCTTTTTATAGCGACGCTAAGAAATAAATAACCTGTCAAAAAAATACTCTAGTTTGAAATAATTTTCAAATTACCAACGTTATCAACTAATTAACAATATGTAGCGTGACGTTTGTTCATTTGAGTTTCGTGTTACCCTTTTACCTACCTTTTCATATTTAAAGCGGCGAACGACAATTAAAAATTATCATAGCATTTAACAAAATGCCAACACATGTAAATGAGGTAACCAAATTAATAATTAATATAAAATTCGTCTTAAAGATTACCTATACACACTATGATTAATAGATTAAATATTTGTCCTATTAATAAAGAAAAAAAAAATGTGTGATATAAAAAATATATACTAAAAGGAAGCTCTCCAATCATTGAAAAAACATAAAAACAAGATTATATATCAAATAAAAGATGCGCGTCAAAAAAGTACCAACATATATAAATTAGTATTTAAATTATGGAAAAAATCTGAAATTATTCTTTGTGAACAGACATTCATATTATCATATGTATTTTTTACCATAAAGCTATCTTTTTTAGCTGTGTGACAAACGGCATTGATATGGCTCTAAAAGATATAAATATTGTAACCTAACATTTTGCGACAAGGAACTAACTATTCGGTAACTCTGTAATTAGTTTGTGGTCCCGCTGGGTATTTAGAGTTAACGTATAAGTTATAACTGCAATAATAACTTCTTTTATTAATAATTCAAACCAATTCCAAATTCAAATTCCAAATCCAAACATTGCAAAATCTAAATTTAAACAACGAGAAGTCTATCGTTTTAAACCTACACGTCGTTATACGTTGATTATATCGGCCCTAGCCGACTGTAAGCCCGCCCTGCTCCCCGCCCCCGCCCGCCCGCCCTGCCCTCACAATGCGGGCGGAAATCCTTTGAGCGCTAGCACTCACAAACACAATTTGTAGGCGGGCTGTCGTCTCCAATTGCTCGCAGTCCAAGACGTTCAAACTGCACTACAGTAATATCATTATCGATAGACTGCTTTAGGGGGGGGGGGGGGGAGATTTTCTAATTAGAAATGGCATCTATTATTGTCATTTGTTTATATCTAAATTTTTAAATACATAAATAGGTTATTAGTCAACAGAAAACGAAGATTTAATATGGTCGGGATTCGTATATTTATTGTTAGTGTAGGCAATACCAGCGTTATTCGAAAGATAGCATTATTCGAACGGCACTCTTGCAACGGATATGTCGTCGTTTTGTATTCATTTCATTGTAATTCCTGGCCAAATCGAAGTCATTTCCGTTCAACCCTAAATCGCTAGCAGTGTAGCTCAGCTATTCCCTTTATGAGAAGTCTAAGTTGTTGCGCAACATGGTTGTCGAAATATTAGATATTTATAATTTCCTCTATACTGCATCAAAACGTTTAATATAGCATTCACAATCGTCGAACATTGTTTATACCAGCCCTGATGAGGTTACTTGCTTTGATTCGTGTTTTTGTTGAGATCACTTACTGTTCCTTGTTTATCTGTGCTACCGGGCTTCAGAACAGTCATATTTCCTACCAAACACATTTTTAAAGTAGAGCATCGAACTCATTTGGTAGACTTTCATTAAAATGGCTATAAAATGCAAAAACTCAGAGCAATATGCATGGATATAATACCCGTTATAAGGATCAATATGTTCATGTGTTAATGGAAATAAATATTTGAATTATAATATATCTCAAATTTAATAATATTTTGATTTTTGCTAGCCCTGAATCGCAATTCTGCTAGAACAGTCTCCTACGATTGAGCATATCTCCCAGAAGGCGAACTCGTAGCTGTGTGACGTCACAATCTGATAATGCACTAAGGCCATACATCACGGTCCCAATACAAAGCACACGGCGGTCGCCACAACTACACGGGCCACTATGGCATGCCACAAGGCAGCCCCCCGGGACGTATGATCATTCTTGTGAATGAAAAAATGGTGGTTTTTCATTTTTCATTCATTCATTTTTTTTATCTAATATGCTTAAAATGTTATAAGTTTAATTCGCCGTGGCACTAATATTACTGTGAGAATTAATTGATAATATAAGCTTTAAAAACGTAACATCTTTTCTTACAAATTTTACGTCTCTGTACCACATTTATAAAATTAAGTTAAGCCACAAGGCTCCGCGTTTTCTAGTAGTGATTAAAAAAAATAATTATTATGCGTTTAAAATTAATTGTGAAATTTCTAATGAAGCATTTATTATTATTGTTATTTTAGGTTAACAAAGTTGTGCAAATACATGCATAGGTACCTACTTACATACTCTTTAGTTTCTTATTTGATAAATATTCTTCTTTTTTCACCTTCTTAAATTAAAATGAATGGCAGAAATAGCCTAAATCAAAGAGACCAGAGTGTATGGCTGTACGGATTAGGGGGAGCGGACTGTATGTTTTGATGGATTAAAAGGTTCACAGCTGAGAGTAAATGGCAATCAACAAGAAAACGAAAGACCGGTGAAAGATGTGACGAGATGTCTCGGATTGCAGGAATAGTTCGCGGCGAAAAGGCGTTGTTTTGCACGCGCGATTACGGACTGCAGAGGCGTGGGTATATACCCTCTTGCATTTCTTTTTCAACTGACACTTACCGACAGCTGTGATAATGGAAAAAGGTTGCCAGTAACAAAAACTAGGAAAATTGGAGAATGATGATTTTGCAATATATAATAAACATAAAATAATAAACATTTACAGAATAAATATTAATATGATACAATATTGAATTTAAATAACTTAATTTATAGGGAGACATCGGAACACAGAGTATCATCGATTTTCGTAGTCTGCCGTTCCTGTAGGAAAACGGTAAATATTTTTTTTATTTCTGTCCATCTCATTTCAATCTATTGTACACATTCATAAATACATTCCAAAATAAATAAATATTTACTTTTATATTGTCTTGTTTATTCTAAAACCAACGATCCTTTAAAAAATATAGATACGAGGGTGAAAAACGCACCACGCCCAAGTACGCCACTTTACGTCGAGTACACTCCTCGCGTATCCTTGCTTTCTCGCATATGTCATTGTGATAAGTCTCTATCCAATTGTTGCGACGCGCGGAACGGCGGGGGGAATCTACCGGTGTTGGATTTTTACAAGAACGATTTGTATGACATGCCTTATCTATATGTTTTAAAAGATCATTCCTAAAAAAGATGTTTGTGGTTGTCACTAAATTTTAATATTATATTAAGTACACTTTACTAAGTGAATCCATAAAATACCATAAGTCCAAAGATATTTTTAAGATATGATCTTTTTATCTTTTTATTTTTGGTGCTAACTTTACTTCGTTAGACAAAAACTCCTCGCCTTGTTTCGTCTTCTGCCAATTACTGACTGGAAACCCGATGACTAAATCTTGAAAAACTTTAGTTCATCGACAGTCTGCGGACAGCTTATTTTATTTCAAATTATAACTTCTTTAAGGGTTAAATAAAACAATTTATTCAAAAATGACCAACTTTTAATAATTACAAATTGTGAACATTCATACTTATTAATATTAAATTATCCTAGGCAAGAAATGATGAAGATGTTACAACGAAACAGTATTTTAGACATCGAAGATACACACTATTCATTTATAGATCTAAGAATAGTTTTAAAAAGTAGGCATAACTAATATTAATTTATATGTAAAGGTACAAAAAGGAATCACATTTATTATAAAAATAATTTGTTAAGCTTTCACAGCTAATTTAAGAATTTGTTGGTGGAAGTCTGAAAAGTTAAGGAAATAAGCTTCAATTATAATGTGAGAGCCATCCGGCAAAGGTAAAGAGGAATTAGTATAGGAAAATATAAAGGTTCTGTTTTGGCGTGGAGACAAGAGAGACTGCAGATCAAAAGAAGTCAAACGCAAATAATATCGCCTATCTCCAAAGCAGATTTTAATTTAAATCGATATAGATCCCTCGTGGTCAATCCGGAGCTAAATGAGCAATTATGTTTCAATCAATATTCCTTGGCAGGCGGGATGTTTGAGGGTTATAAGTACGAGTGACACCTGACTAGGCATATTGATCAAAATATTAAGTGGTTATTGTGGACTGTAAAAGTATATTTTTATTTTATTTAAATTTGATACATATACGTCACAATATACATAATTCACAAAATTAATTTAATTATTACAAATTTAAAAATAGATAATATACGCGAATTACTTAATATAAATGAAATCAAATGCTGTATGCCGTTGTTGTGCTGTGGAAATCTTTCTTAGAAAGAAAAAAATATATTCCTAAATGAAAAATAAATAACATAACTAAAATACATCATTTTAGCTGTGAAAGCAGTAACTTTACAATAAAAAGATATAATTTTAAAACTTATTAAATAAAACTAAAAATTATAATTTTATGGATTTAATTTAATTTAAATATAACATAATTAATCATTTAACATTTTAAAGCCAACATCGAGTTTAGGTTTAAAGCTCTGTAGCACAATATCAATATACCGACTAAATACTCATAATTCATAATTATTATAAAAAGAATGTATCGATGCAATTTTAATCAAATGTTTTAAAACAAAAAAAACCCTTTAAAATTGTGGAGGAAATAATTAAGACAAACATCAAGTCTATTTACTTCGTTGTCGGCGTTTAAAGTAAAATAAATTTTGGAGCTGATAATTTACTGGTGATTTTCTGTAGGGAGGAGAACATGATGCCGCATCTTGGGAAATGACATCTGCAGCAGTTGCCAGGCAGTTTCGCAACAGTACGGAAATCATAAGGCGGATATCCGTCTTTTATTCATTGGTATTTTTTACAAGATTTTATTTAACTTGCAATGATTGTGTCAGTTTAGGTCAAATCTTGCAAGCTGAACTAGAACCACCTACTCTTATCCTACGGAGTTGAAATTTGATAAGTCGGTTCAGTCCCGATAAGTATTTTTATGGTAAGCGTAACCTGGTTCTATACCGAGGAATGACTCCAGATGCAGGAACTTTTTTAATGGTCAACAGCACAGACATGAAATTTTGTATACGCATTCGAGCACTTAAATAAAAACTTGTTTTTAAAAATGTTTTTATTAGTACTTTTGATTTAATTACAATTTCTATATATTCATTTTTGTTTACAATTAAATTCATTGTTCGACACAAATAAGTTAGCTAATAGTTCTATCTCACTCACGCGTAAACATAAACGCGGCGACTATTAGATACTATTGTGTCGGGTTAATCACTGCGAGCAACAAGTTTTTTTTAAATGTCCTCTCCATTGTAAGTAGGCCTCAGTCATCATGACTACCCCACACTGTCGGATCATTGTGTATGTGCTATGCAGACAAATTCCCAATCTTTGGCAACATTAACAATTTTTATTATCGAGGCAACATTTTGTTCTGTGGTTCCTCATACATATTCTTCCTGATATTTTTTAATAAAAAAAAATATCCACAAAGTACCTTATTACTGATATTAAAAATATATATAAGTGTAATAATAAATATTTTGCCATTTATGATATGCAAAAGTAAAAACTTGAAAAATATCGTTTCTTCCAGAGTGCAAAGCATTTATGTTGAAACAATTACTTTCTAGGTAAGTTCAACCATAAACAAATATTATTTTGTAAATACATAATCATATAATGACACAACATCAACGAGATTATATTTTTAGAATCCTACACATTTATTGCTAACACATTTAGAAAATTGTTTAGCTTTTGTACAATAAAAATTTTATTATTATAATGATGTTATGAACTATAGTAATAAAAGTAGGTAGTAAAAAATGAGTATTGTTATTAATTCGACATGGTACATACAAAAAAATAAATAAATATTAATCAAAAAACTTAAAAAGAAGAAAAAATGTTTAACTACAGAGACATTGAATAATTATCAATTATCAAAAATATCTAGGACCCGCGACGAAAGAATGGTAATCTCTGTTAAAAAAAAATGAAATTCTCGTATTTTTTGTTCTGTGAAACCATTCAAAAATATAAAATGAAAAAAAACGCGGTTATGAATAGGAATTATGTTGTAGTAGTTAAGTTACTATGTTATTAACGCAGCATGATTTATGCTCAACTACCTGTTTCTAAAATCAAGAAAATGTGCACTAATGCTACCTACATATTGCACACATTAAAAGTTGTAATCTAATCGTAATTTTAGAACTAACACTTTAAAATTATTATCTTCACATTTGGTCGGTATGAGAATGGCACCTGGTAATCGGTGCATAAATAAATAAATAAAAACTATATTTATTTGTAAATATATAGTTCTTTGGAAATGTTGACCTATGACTTAAATATAAAAAAGAGGCAATCTTTATATTCATTAGACAGACGCAAAAGTTATTTCAAAAACTTGTATTTTTAAAATACCAATAGGTTTTCGAATCCAAATAAAAAAGATCAACAAATTAGGATGGTTTTAGGTCATTTATATAAGAAATTATTAAATATTTTACATATAATAAAATAACATCTACATAATATAACAGTACAAAAAAATATTCTCGTTCTTTTTATAAAACAAAGCGGTCAAAAATAACTGTATCAATCCTAATTACCGTTTGCTTTCAATTTAGTATTTATAAGCTAATATTAGTTTTGTTTAAAATATTTAAAGTAAATAAATATTAGGTAATAAAAGCTTTTAGCTTATAAAGACCTTTGACTATTATATATTAAATACATAAATAAACTTCCCTTAAATATTATTGATAATTTCAATTTATAATTATAATATTAAAATTTACTCAACAAAAATTTATTATTATACTATGTATTACATTTGTACAAATATTATTATTATTTTTAATAATTTTCATACATCTAATATTACCAACAAAAACGAACTATATAACTCGTTTAAAAGAATTTGATTGCGCACTCTATTCGCGGCGAAAAAGGCATCCCTTGCATATGCGATTAACGGACCGCAAAGAAGCGTTTGTATGAAAATTGTATAAATAATAAATTCCTTAGAGTTGGTATTATAATAAAAAATAAAAATAATTTTAAGTTTTTAATTTGAAGGTTAAAATTTTCATTTGAACATATAATCTTGTTCAACTAACATTCATTTTTATAAAAAATTATTTGATACGTCGCATTAAAAAAAAATCATTATATGACTTTTTTAATATCATTGCTTCTATGAACATGTACTCGTATATATATATATATATATATATATATATATATATATATATATATATCATATCTGTTATCATTGTCTTGTGTCCATAAAATTATGTTCCTTTTTAATTTTAGTTTTAAATTCTTTGCCTTTAGATCAATATATGAGTAGTCAAGCAAGTCAAGTTTAGGTTACAGTTTAAACGCATTTTTCTCTTTTATTTTCGTGCTCAATTTGTAATACCTACATAATTCGGATTACCTCAGTAATGAATAAATAAATATTATTTATATTTTAATTCAAAATAAATGTTTTTGAGTTTGTAAATTTATTTACATTTACAAATCCAAATAAAATATGGTCAGCCATCAGACTTTATATATTTTTAATTTGTAAATTTTGTTAATTTAGATACAATATTTATTTACATCTCTTTCCAATATATTTTAATAAATCGTAAATCAAAATTATACCTATGAGTTTCCCCTTAGGTACTTATTAGGCCTATAATATTTAATATAGTATGTTATTTTGTAAACAAAATACTACTTTCTATCAATAACCTCGGACCTCATCTATGGCTTAGTCCTTTTATGAAGTTTCTACTGATAATTTTACATACCTATTTGTATTAGAAAAACAAAATGCATAGCAAAGTTTACAGTTTTGGTGTAGTATGTGAACTTACAAAGTAACATTAATATTATTATAATTTTGTACATAATAAGTTTTGTTTAAAGAATATTATTTTGTGGCGCGTGACTAACACATTACTTTGATTTAAATTAAAACAAGTAATATGTACAAACTGGTACCAACCAACCAAGATGGATATCCTAGTTTGCCGAATTACCTTACATACTCTATTTATTTATTTATTTAACAGGTTTCTCCATGTACACATTTAATACATAATCATATTATTATAACAAATTTATATGAATAAATACAACTAAATTTACTATAAATAAATAAATACAACCTAAACATGCATGTCAAAAATTTATTTGTATTCTTCTTATAAATTATATACAAGTAAACTGAAACCAGGAAACGTTCTAAATTACATTAAAAAATCGGGATTCAGAAACTAGTAAAAAGTAAATATTTTATAACGATAAAAATACGCCTTAGTACATTTGCTTTTTGCATTATATTCAAGGCTGTTAAAAAATTAAATGAAACATTTCACTTTTTTTTTACTTTTGTTCCGATTATATGATTCATTTTTCAGGTTATTCGCCGTTCAAAATAGTATTACCAAATATGTATATATAATTAAGTCGTTATATTTTTATTACAGGTAACATTTAATGATACGAAGTTATATGGATGAAATTTCTCCCAAACGACATTACAATCTCATATTTGGTATGGAGTCTAATATTTCTCTATTTTGGGAAGTTTCTCAAAATAAAAATGAGCTATTTTTTATTATAATATAATAAGTCTCCCGTTTAAAAAAAAGACTATTTAAAAAAAAATAATTTCATTCAAAGTATGGAATAAGGTTCCAAACGAAATACCTACCATTCGGCATTTGTAACTTTATTTAATAATTATACTCTATTCTTAAATATAATAATTATATTTCATTTATACAAACCCATTAATGATATTGTTATGAAAACATATTTAATAATTATTCTTAATCTCGAATTTGTAGAATGAATGTTTGTTTACTAAGGGGCTCGTCACTCGTATGCCGGTCGATTTTTATTAAATCATAAAATGTAGTAAACAATTGTTTATGGGGGTGGGGGAGTGTAACTAATGTGGTGCACCACGATCACGGAATGTCTGTAGCCGAAACGTCATCGCGTTTTGCAGGGCGGCTTACATGTCGTGGGCGGGCGGCCAGCGCGACGGCCCGCCGGCCAGAGATCACATCACGCAGCAGCTCTTGGCGCGACCCTTCAGCTCCGCTTTCAGGTCCCGTTTGCTCTTGCTGCGGCCGACCGGCTTCTGAAACAACATTTCAAAAAATATGAAGCCTGGCCGGCCGAAATGTCCTGGAATATTAATTCTATGAGTTAGTGTGCTAGTTTTCGATGAAAGTGCCCGCAACGGTGGCTGGTTCAAATAATCAAAAGTCGGTGTGAAATAAATATAAAAATTTAAAATTTGTGCCATCAAAAATGTATCTGTTAAACCTGAGAAAATGCTGGAAAATAGAGATTTTAAAAATAACTTCTTGGGGACATGAGCAAGAACACATACTCGTATAGTATGTTTTTTTTTTAAATAATTATTTGTTTATATGACATTTACGAGTACACCTTGTTCCAAGACCATTTCCCATAAAAATTCCAGCTCATTGACCCTGCGATTTCAAACATGATTTGTTTTGACTTCATATAAAAATTCATCATGGTATCCGAGAAAAAAAAATGTAAAGTTTACGTGATGATATTAAATCGTTCTTGTCATAAGTTGGTCTGCTCTCAAGGCCGCACCGCGCCGCCGGGTCATTGACCGGCCGTGGTTGAGCGCGAGGAGCAAACGGAAGAGCCAAGTATAAAAAGGGAATTTACACGAGCGCTTTAATAAAATTAATAAATTCAGGCAATGATTATTTTTCGCATTTTTCATACAATTTCTTACATGTTATAGGGAATCATTAAGTTTTCGGGAATGGTCTTGGAACACCCTGCGATGACATACAAATCATCAAATGTTGTATGTATGAGGTGCAAATTGCTCGCGTTTTCAGCGGATGCTCGCTTTTGTGATCATAGAGTAGAAAAATATATCTATCGTTAAAATTGTTAAATATTGTGCTTTAAGAAATATTTGAGTAGATTAAACCCATCCGGGTCATCTAATTCAATAAATTTTACTTTATCCTTTATTTTTAAACCTTGTAGTTTTTAATTCCTAAAGACAAAAAAAAAAACGGAAGGTCCAATTCAGTGTTACAAAAATCATAAAAAATAAAACGAAGACTATAAACGAACCTGTTTGCAAACAATCGTGGACGCCTGCTTGTTAAGCTTCCCGAGAGCTGCCAAAGCAGCCACTTCGAAGGCATCCCGAACAGCTTTGGAAGCTGTTTTAGCTGACGTCTCCACGTAGGTTGTGGCGCCTAGCTGCCGAGCTACGGCTAAAGCCTGGAACAAATAAACATGTTGCTAAATTTAGGTACACACAACAAATATCTGGAGACGGTTATAATAAAGATGCTTCATAGATATACAATATTAATAACAAAAGCATTTATAAATTCAGGTTTTAAAAAATTGTGGCATGTGCTAATGCCATAATAGATAGTATTGAGGTTTCTCTTTGGACGTTCCTCCTAATATCCGACAACCTAACTTACTTTTTTATTTAGTACTCTGAAATTGGCTATTTAATTGTTCTATTGACTAGCAAATGGTGTAATTGCTATATAGACATGCCATTTTGGAAGAAGAAGACGTCACATACTGCTGTCAGTTTTGATCAACTCAAAATGAAATTATGATAGTAAGCATAACCACAAATGCATTATAATGGAAATCGTGAGATCCTTTCGTCATTCCGCAAATGGATCATTTGTTCCAACATAGATTTTATATCGTAGAAGTATGAATCTAAACACCGGCAAAGATCTCGATATAGGATCAAATCACCATGAAAACATTTATCTCGCCTGCCCATCAAGAAACTACATACCTTTCCATCCGCAGTATACAGAAAAGTGCATAAAGATCAAGAAGAATGACCAAATTCAGGCCATAGACTCCGAGGAAGAATGCGATCAGTATTCGACCAAACGACAGGCAACGTTCCACCGAGGACAACTGCAAAATGTCTGTATTCAATATCCAAATATGCCAGATGATAATATCCTTAATAGGAAACTACATATGAGAAATAATTACACCTGTAAGTATGTAGGATCAGCCTCTTTGGGGGGTACACCGCCTAAGTCTCATTGCAGAGAATGTCCCAAAATTATGAAGAGAGATAGCAGCGATGGACCCACATCTACAAGGGAGGATGAAAATCTAATAACCGCATTGGCTGAGAAATTGTTAGCGCCCATCATTCACAGTTCAGGATTTAATGGAGATCTTCAACAGAGGCCTTACGATCCGTTGAGGAACGAAGCATACTACGCCCAACGCCTTGAAACTGGCTCCTCGTCGGACGACATCCATGATCAGGCTGAGAGGACGAGCAACATTATTACCATGCCGAAGCTATCCGGACAAATCGCGGACATGACGTCTGTTCTAGTGGCAGAAAAAATGAACAGCTGTGTTCAGATCGCAGTCGCGCAGAAGAAGAATGCACGCATAACAGCAAAATCCCTGTATCCGTGCTGTTCCACCGGCACTCAGTGCAACATCGAACTGATGTCCGCTGACATCATCAAAGAAAATGCAATGCATAAATATGCTAAGAAAGTATCAGATACGAAACCAAAGAGACAATACTCCAACTTGGGTAAGTTTTAACAGTATTACACCGAAAACCTACTAATCGATTTCTATCGAAACACGATCAGAAATACCCATCCGTATCGGATATTCATTGGTCGGACGTAGCGCCTAATGGCAAATGATATGGAAGCAAGTCAGATAGTTTCTTTAACGGTACGACGTTTCTTTTAGAATTGATGACGCTAGCTAAATATCTATTTAAAGCAGAAAAAACTAACCTTACGTGGCATTGATTAGGTCCTCTTCAGTGCTACAGAATCTGTCGCTGCTACACAATGAAATAAGGCAATATCTGCGCTTTCCTGCTAAACCTTCGCGAATTTATAAAAGTTTTCTTGTTTCGCGCGCTATGTAATATATATAATTACACCATAAGACAATACAAGAGTAGAGAATCTAATCATTTAATCAATGTTATTTTATGTAGATGAATGGTTAAATAACGATACGCCGCCTGGCACACCCACCAACACCGTCGACCCCAGCCAACTCAACGAGGAGCTGGTGCGTCTCTTGACTCCTTACAAGTCCAAGCACAAGATGCTGCTGGCGCGCACTCAATTCTTGGAAGGCGAAGTGAAACGCATCAACGCTACGGTTAAATTGCTGATGGACGAAAATAAGCAGTTGGCGTCTCGAGTCGTCAACGCCGAAGAACTCACTTCGAAGATACGAAATATTTACACGAAGGCATTGATGAAGTACACTTATGTATTATTTTACATTACTTTTAATTTTAAAAACGTAGGGGCGTAATATGCCGAAATGGAACATATAGATACGGCATGTCATATAAATCGTCCTTGTAAAAACCCGACACCGGTATATTCCCCACGCCGTTCCGCGCGCCGCCACACACCGCCATGCTGGATATTATCGCGATGACATCAAGCGAGACGAGTACACGGCGCAGGGGCGTACTTGGGCGTGGTGCGTTTTTCACCCTCAGTTGTCTATATGTTTTAAAAGATCGTTGGTTTTAGAATGAACAAGAAAATATAAAAGTAAATATTTATTTTTTAAATACCGTGGGTTTTAAAACTATTTCGACTGGTGGAAAATTGTTAAAATCGTCTAGTATTTTATTTCTGCCAGTAAAGTTTTAAAGTTTTTAGTTCATAGGCGTAAGTTTTAATTAGCCTTATTGGATATCTCTGAAAAAAATATATGCTACTATTTCGGTGTATGCTTATCTATCAATAAATAAACAAATAAAATAGAAATAGAAATATTTCGTTTGTGTTAAGGGTTCCATTGCAAAAAATCATTAAAATAAGGTTTTATTATTAATTGGGTGTAAAATACGACAGAGCTATTAGGATTTCCATACATCAGAGCGTTGGCCAATTTGCATTGCATAGGACTGAAACTACCCTCTTTGCCAGAATGCCAATGCCGTACAGTTTTAATGTTTATTCTTAGTAAATAAATAAAAATTAAATATTTTTATATTTAAATCTTTGTATTGGGTAAGTAGACACTTAAAAGTATTATTATACTTAACTGGGTATTTTAACTGTGGTTATTCTCTTGATGGCGTCTAACTCGCCGTCGTTATAAATTGTTTTAACTTTAGTATAAAAACTTGTGTCAACATTTTTATTCAGTTTCAATAAATTAAACATTGAAGTCAAGTGAAGTTCATTGAAGTGAAGTGGTCGTTTTAATTCTTATTAAAACTAATAATAGATAGGAACCCTATCAAAGAAAGGTCGTGTTGTGTACCTTGAAGAAGCCTGCCTTACAACAGCAACTAAGTGAACCTAGGCAGGGTTCCGTAAAGGAGCACAAACGCGACATATCTATATTATTCAATCTTTAATATATATTTATTTAATTTGACAAAATAATCGACAACAAATCACAGTTACAAATGTATATTATAAATGCACACAGAGCGATTTGCACTGTTACATTTTGTGCCCTGCCTTCTTTACTAGTCTATGTCTGTACTAAGGAAGGCAGTGTTATATTTTGCTACAACTAAGAACGTCAAACCATCAATGCACCATAGAGAAATATGAAAAGTGTGTCTATTTGTAAGAAAAACAAATTAAAATATATAAATATATATATATGTACAATGTTTTCGCATAGAATGTTTATGTTCAGACAAATATGTCTACATTTATAGTTAGATTAAAATAAAAATAAAATACTTAATGAATATACTAATAGAGTGCATGCTAACGTAGCAATAAAAAGATTGCATATTTGAGTAAATGTATAGACTACAAACAATACATACAATATTATTATTTTATTTATATATATGCATTTCTATATATATACCTATGCACTCTTTAAATACGTTGTAATTTATAGTTAGGACTATGCATATAATAATAATGATGGTCAACAAAATGTTTAAAAAGTCAGTAAATTCTTGTCTTCCTTTATCACTGTCTACTCTCTTGTTAACAATATTTAAATTTTACCAGGTTCCTTATTTTATACTTTCAGACAACAAAGCCAAATATCGAACCCAAGTGGGCAAATACCACCTCAAAAACCGATCAACCAGGTGGAGGGTGGATCGCCACGCGAGCTACTTCAGGAAACAGTTCCAAGTTGGAGTGCGTCAAGCCAAAGAAATGCAGCCATCCGGAGTGCGCTGAACCAAGAGAGCGTGCCCAGCCGGATTACTTCGAGCCAAGAAAGTGCGGTCACGCGCAGTGCCTTGGACCAAGAAACAGCCGCTTCTCGCGGTGTCGTCAACCAGGGCAATGTGCTAACGTGGAATACGTCCTACCAACCAATCGCTGCCACACGTGCTGTCACTCGCAATGCTTGGAACCACGAGATAGGACAACCCAAATCTTCCGAAGACTACAAGGCCAATAAGGAATAGGGCTATAATATTATTCACAACTATTATAAATATCATAGCACATGGACTATTTTTACAAACACCTATACACATTGCAAAATATAAAAGTAAATAAATTCATATTATTATAGTACTCATAACATATTTATTATGATATGGAAACTCTCAAGAACAGTGCCTGTTTATATAAACAGGCACTGTTCTTGTGAACAACGCAACGACGCGACAACCTTTTAATTTTATTACGAAAACGAAACAATGCAAATATTTCTATCT
This sequence comes from Neomicropteryx cornuta, assembly GCA_020383195.1. Taxonomy (NCBI): domain Eukaryota; kingdom Metazoa; phylum Arthropoda; class Insecta; order Lepidoptera; family Micropterigidae; genus Neomicropteryx; species Neomicropteryx cornuta. Next base: position 4,298,660 of record JAHKQU010000030.1, read on the forward strand.
CTTTTTACGCGTGTCAGTTTAACTTTAAATGCCCGTGGAAGCTTGGCGGGTACTCTTGTGATATGGTCATTGGAATATAGTAGCAGAATCGATTATCCATTAGTTATTATTTTGTTATGAATTATATGCAGAATATATGTCCATTAGTTGTATTGTATTCTGTTTCAGCAGTATAATGTACATTATATATTGGTTATATATACATTACATTACATTATATATTGGTTATATATTGGCATGATAAGATAAGATATTTTATTTCCGAAAATACATTAGTGTACCTAATTGTTGTAAACTATATGACATTCATAGGAATTCATAACAAAAATACATGCATTAGTTTATTCTTGCTGTCCATAAGCTAAAATAAATAAAACATATTTAGCTAAAAAAAAAAAAATAGAAAAGCAAACTATAGTGATTAGAAAATATAATAATATAAAAGTTATACTGTTCATATAAATGTTTATATTTAATATTAGGATTCCTTCTGAGAGACAAGGTACGGTTTTTCAGCACATGCTGTTTTATAACTATGCATAAATTTGACCCATCACCCCCTCAATCCCGTAATTTTACATAAATACCTAGAATATTTCAATCCGTAGAAATTCTTACATAAAATTTGGCAGATTAGCTAATATTTAAATAAAATAAAAATGATTTGACCGTAATTTAACGTGAATTTCCGAGATACATATTGAATAAGTTAGTGATGTTGAGTTTGAGCGTGAATTATAATTTAATATCTGTGTGCGAAAACCAAATATTGGTATGAAATACGATATTAAACCAAAATTCATGGTTCAAATTTTAATATCGAAAGTTTCATCTCAGTGTAAGTTTTTCAACATGTAATTTGATCTATCACAAACAGAGACAAGCATTTTACAACTTTTTTGCTCGATCACAGAGAAAATGAATAAATAAGCTGCTATTCAACAATTCGCAACTAAAATAATACCTTAATATTTATAATTAAATTTTGCCGAAGAAACTCAAAAAATGCGACAGCATATTTCAAATATAAAATGCCTTATTAATAAGAAGCTGCTCAAAAGATTCAATTTAAGATGAGATCAAAAGTCGTATATCATTAAAATATTTAATAATTTAGTCTATTTTGAACATCGAAAAGTTTCACGGTCGTTTCGCATTGTTTTCTGAAAGGTATTTTTTGGTATATTCAAAAAAATATATGGCAAAATGCAATAAAAGTCCAATAGTAAATAGAAAGTATACTGCTGAGATGTTGTTTTAAGTTAATTTTGCCGAAATGGACAAGATAGTTAAAGGCAAGAATTTTTCATTAAAACTTACATTTTCGTTCTAACCGTAAACTCGTTTGCGGTTAGAAATGTGGAATCAGCAACTGAACATAAGCGCATAAAATCCATAGCCGTAACGTTTGAATATACCTTTTATTCTTCTTTTATCTCATTATATGGCAATATAAGAATAGATAAAGGTGAATAATGAAAGCGGACTAAAAATAATATTAAAACTAAAACATACAAATATTATATGCTAATAAATAGCATAATATAGAGAGTTTCAGCTAAAATTTCAGTAATTTCGATTACTAGGAGGTCAAGAAACAACGGAAAAAAAATCCATGTATTACTACTTATCCCGACAAACGCTCTAAACATTTATCTTTATATTTTTTCTAATTTTAATGGATTTGACATCTTCTGTTCTTTTTTTTTAATTTATTACTAATATTATTATATCAAAACAATATAAAACACGTAATTGGAGTACTCCTGCTTAAAAAAGACATATATTTACGTTAAGTTTTAGATTTTATGCTATTTTTATAAATAATATAAAAGCTATAATTTGTTTAAAATGTGTATACCGGTAAACTTAATTTAAAGAATATTGCGTTTTATGAAAAAAAAAGACGATAAAATAAGGTAATCTACAGCTGTATTTAAATTCAGTGATATCCTTTTAGGGGATTGATCTATATCAACAATTTGACAGTAATCAGCAAAAAATATTGAAAAAAAATGTATCCCAATTATGAGAGAAACAATTTCACAAGTTAAACACACGGAGGTCGGGCGGCAACAGCTCAAGCGCGCAGCTCGAAGATAAACAAAGTTTTTTAGTAATTTAGTAATTTTTTAGTTAAATTAATGGTATTTTAGTATGTTTTTTTTTCAATTACTATTTTTTAGTGAGACCGCTTTAGTTGTCGATATAGAAACGTCCACACGTTAAACGCGACAAACCGCATAATCTGGGATATTATTTTTTTTTGTATCGAAAGAAATTTGACATTATTTGGAAAAGTGTTAGAAAAACCTCGTAAATGTGCATGAGAACACAATCACCCTGTATGAGGTGTATTCTTGAATTTCATGGAACCATATGCTTTATTTTATAACTGACATGGAACAGATAGCCATCGGAAAAAATCCGCACCCGTACTTATCGTACTTTGTGTGTACATATTTCTTGCATTTCATAGATTTTGATAATGGCGGTCAAATTAAGACAAGGAGACAAGTTAGTCGAGATCATCGGACAAATGCGGAGACGAAGACGAGGATCGGGAAGTTCAGCGCCAGCCGCTGCACCAAACTTGACGGATAAGTTTCAGCCTGAAACGGCTGCTCGACGAAATTGCGACTAACTTTTTCCGATGTTCGTCTTATTAGTTCGGCATTTGGGACACAACAAACGAGTGGGCTTCAGCGGTATATAATATTCCTCGCTTTTAGGGTTCCGTAGCTAAATGGTTCACATAAAAAAAACATAATTAGCCACGGCTTGTACCAATGTAAAATAGATTTGCAAATTTTTCAATTTTCCAGAAAATATCAATTAAATATTATTCTGGATACGTTCACTAAATGTGTCCCTGGTTTAGTGAAAAGGTATATTTACGGAACCTTCGGCGTTACTCATCGAACGGACCCGGGCGGTCAGGGGGTCTCAAAACGCAAGTGACCACTTATGTTCAAGATGTAGGGTATACCTGTTCGCTCGTGACGGGCTGCTCCTGAAGTTTGGTGAGATGAGTGACCACGTCAGGGTCATGTCGTAGGTCAGTTCGACATCCGCAGAGGATGACCGGAGTGCCGCCGGACAGATGGCCCAGGATCTCAGGATACCACTGCAACAGGAAATAATACTATGGAAAAATACTATTCGAAAACCGCGCATTAAGGCTGTAATTAAGGCATTAAGTCTCGCACTTCTAAAATGACAGCCCGTGCATTTCATTATAAACTAATAATGGCAATAATACGAAATTAATATAGACGAAATAAACAGTTTCAATAATCCCATTTTTACAAGCTTTCATTTAGCTCGCAATGTTTGTGTGTCGATTTAGACAAATCTTGCATGCTGAATTAGAACCACTTCCTATTATCCTACGGAGTTAAAATTTGACATGTTGGTTGCAGTTCCAATGACTATGCTTTTTTATGGTAAGCGTGACCTAATTCTACACCGAGGAATGGCTTCAGACGAAAATTGTATACGGGCTCAACACTTAAATAAAAGCTTGTTTTAAAAAAAATTTTTTTATTAAAAATAACCTGAAAACATGGCTGTTTGGATATGCTTTTACAATCTCAATGAATTCTTATCAAACGTATTTCACTTGTCATTGTTGTAAAAAGTTAATTAACACACATTAATTTAATCATTATGTATTACTTAATTATTAGTGAAGATATTGTTTTATTAGTTTGATTATCATATTTTTTGATTGTTGACTGTTTTGACTTTTATGATTCAGCTTTACCATGACTTTGATTATTTAGATACTATTAATTTTAAAATATGAAACTAGTAAATGTAAAACTTGTACAATCCTAGAAATTACGATTTGATATCTCTTTGTAAATTATTTATATGCATTAAATATTGCTACACCTAAATGGTATAACTATGCGGACGTTTTATGAATGTTTTGTCATATTTGTAATGAGTTGTTATAACCGCTGTAATACCATAATTGATCCAATAAACTATTTAGATTAATACCATGGTTAATGGTCACTTTTAAGCGTAGCTGCACCGAGCACGCATTAAGCTTTTATGGTTAGATTAATACCAAGTCACGATCTATAGTTTTAATTTATGAGAAAACCCCTTAATACATTATTTATTACACCTATAATTTGCCAGACATGTTGGGAATGTCGTTAAAGCCTGCTGGCATGTCAGCACCGCTGACCTTTTGTCTAATTACGCCATTTTGAATGTTTCTCATAAAACACAAAACGTTTCTCATAAATTACGTCCTAACGAAAACAATGCAAAACAAACGCACATAAATTGAAGACGAGCGACGCCGTGCAACTTTAGCTTCACGTTAAAAGCGACGTCCGGTCGAGTGTAATTAAAAGGCCTGTCGTCAACGTCGGTACAAGGATGCCGCGGAGCAAGTTAGCGGTAAGCGGCAAGAAGAACAACGCAACTAGAATTTTAGCTTTTTTTTTGCATATTTGGAATTGTCTATGGAATCTATATTTTGGAATCTATGCAATCATCCTAAATCGTGTGTAAGAATAGTTCTTAGTGGAGGAGTCAAAAACGAGACTCATTTGTAGGTATATGCACCGTGTCCCAAGACTTTTCCCGATAAACAATCCAGTTAATTGGTCCTGTGATTCCTAGTATAATTTGTTTAGACGCTACATAAAAATTCATCATGGCTACCGAAAAAAAAGGTAAACTTTACGTGAAAATAGTAAAAGGAAAATGTAATAATGTCTTTGTTGTGAGCGTTGTGAGAGCTGAGCCGTACGCCCTAACGGCATCGACAACGGCAAAAGTATAATAAATTTGAGGATTATTTTTATCGCATTTTTTTTCTTGGGCTACGCTGAAGAAAAGAATGACAAACATAATATTTGACAATATTTTACACTAAAGAAGACAATGTGAGAGTTTAAAATGAATTATTATAAAATTAGTTAAAAATATCGATTTAAATCCCTAACCTAATTTGATGTAATTTTTTAACCTATTTAGAGTAGTCATGTTACTTCAGAGCAACAATAAATGAAAATAAGTGTTTAATTTGTCTATATTATATTAATTTAATTCCTTGTTCAGTGTTATTATATCATTTATTGTTGTAATTTCTTATTGTACCATAATGAATAAATAAATAAATAAATAATAAATTAATACAGCGATAATTTCTCACCCTGACCAATCACAATGTCGATCAAACCACCTTACTAGACACTACCTGTCGATGGTTTTTTTTGTTAACGATATAATTCAAATTAAAAACATAATTCGGCTGCATACCTACTCATAGGCAAGTTCCAGCTAATCTGCGCTCGCTTGCATTTTAGTATGTATGTTATTATAATAATCGCAAATATAATGTCAAAGATGATATGCCATTTGTGAGGTTAAAAGGGACAGGGTGAGAGAATGTAATTCAAGTTTATTATTTACAACTCGCTTCTAGTTTCAAAAGCAGTTCGCTAACCATTCGTTACATTCGTTATTGGCTTTGCGAAATTCACATGTCGGACTTCCGCGCCGGGCTTTCCATCCTTGTCATTCATCCGGCCCGGATAGCTCTGTCGCGCTCACACACGACACGACTTCAGCTCAAAGGCTGTCATGGATGTACCAACGAGTGCTGGATGTCAGAGCGAATGCTTTCATTTAAGGTAAGCCGGCGAAACTTTGGACCTCAGCACATTCACTGTCGCCGTACCATACAAATTATTGAGGCAATTTTATAGGGACACTTTAACACTTTGATAATACTTTGTTCAGAAATGTAAATATTTTAACAATATAACAGCTATGTCATTATGCAAGATTTAGCTGACGCTCACCTATTTCACCTTAGCTGTTTATCAAAAAAGTGAGATATTGCATAAAAACTCCACATTCAATCATCCGCCCTCCTTGAATTCCCTATCTGGACCTCGAAATTCGGTGCTATAAAGCGTCAGGTTTTACTCACTGCGCGGTAAGCAACTGTTGGTTTTTATTTAATTACAGCTTCATAATAAAATAAAAAAAAAACAAACTTTTCTATGTTTTAGACATAGAAAAGTCATTTGCCTTTTAATTACTATTTTTCCGAAAGGTTTTAAAAGAGAGCAATTTAGTTACAAAAGAACTATTAGCAGTTTATCATTTATTCAATTTCAAATAAATAGAAAAGAATTATAAAAATCTGCCCTTACCATAAGGGCAGATTTTAAGGGTCTGTCTTAAGGTATCTAAACATATATTTTTTTACGATTAAATATTCAATGGCTATCAAATGCCAGCTATAAAAAAAAGGGTTTTAATGAATCGAAATTATTATTCATCCTTTGGCTTCGCCTTAAGCACTAATCCGTGCTTTGGCTGTTTGTACAAAGCAACTAATTTTATGTAGTAATCTGCGTTTTATGCATGTTCAAATGAATAAGTTATTTATGTATCTGTATTAGTCTTTAGTACTCATATTAATGTCAAGTACTTTTAATTTTAAGTAAATCAGTTTCACCTTTATTATCACCTGAATAAATTCTAAATTCTATGTGCATACGTATGTATGCACATAGAATCTTTTAGTTATTTATGAATTAATTTTATTTATCCCAGATTACGTTTTCCGTTAATCGTGAAAAGAGCCACAGGATTAATATCTCGATGCACCATCTTCCCTCTCATTGCCGGTATTATATATTATATCTTGCCATCCCGTTTTGTTATATAAACATGTTATATATACCAGACGAATGTTTTCTTTAGCAGAAGTTATTTTCTTTCGTGTTTCGTAATAATGTTAATTTTATATAATATCTGCCCGTATTGGCAGCTAAGCCCTGCAGGCGTCTTGAAAAGCGCCTTCGGCACTCGGAATGAGTCCTTTCGCGACTCATCTTTAGGCCCTTCGAGCCATCCGCGCAACTAAATGTGGTTTTTCGTAACGGCGCCTTCCGCGCCCGCCAACTCGTGTCTGCGGCACTTGAGAGAACTATTATTAATTGCGTTGCCTATAAATTCCCATACAATCTGCCATCCCCTTTTTTCACTCACTTAGGGGCTGACTATTTTCAAAAATAGTTGTTTGTTTCTTTCCCCACGGTTCAATTTTCGAATTTATAATATTAGTATAGTATGGGTGAGCCAAATCGGACCATAAATACAATTTGTCGAAATATCTCGACCCCGTGCCACCTCCCGGGTCAAAAAAATAAAATGTTAAAGGTGTCAGAGTACCTACCAAACATATGGTGTTAATATGGCTCCGATACGTTTAGTGGTTAGGAGCGATAGTGTCACAAACATATGCACTAACATTTTTATATATTAAGATTATGTAAGAAGTGTAACAGCTGATTTAGGTTAGGTTAAAACAATAGCGTCTATTGAGAGATGTCATCATTCAAACTAAACTAAAATGATTGCTAAATGAAGAAATATACACATTTCTATTCCGAAATTTTAAGCAGTGTTCCAACCACTGCCTATCACTTCGATTTTCCAATAAAACCTTCAGATTCCAAACCATTCCTACAAACCACCAGCGTTGTTCCTAGGCCCAATATTGTCATCTCCCTGCTTCTTCCTTCCTCCTAATTCTACATCCTCATCCTCGTTCCAATCATGCTTGGTCATATAACTCGCTAAATTAAAATAGGTCATTTGTTTTTGTTATTTATTTTTAATTATGAGTTCTTTTTACGAATTTATATTTTTCAACCGACTGCTCTAGGTTAGCTAGTAGAGATTGTATAAAGAGAATAAGAGGATAACTATTTATTATTATTATAAAACGCCCTATGCTCATCTAGGCGAAGGTAAAAAAGACAACTTAAGTTGAGAGAGAGGGAGATCGATTCTTGCGTATCACTCGTAAAAACGGATAATTAACTATCGATAAAGTTACGAGTAGTTTCGGATAAAATATCCATTTACTCTAACTCTCAGTAAATAAACTAAGAGCAACATGGGCTTTTCAAATCCTGCAAGTTTTGTAGTACAATGTGGACCAATTTCCATTAAACGAGGAAAGATACCTACTGAAGCTGTTGGGGTGGCTTTACACCGACAGACGGCGGTACTTATGAACGACCTATCGAAATAAGGTATTTGAACTCGTTCACGTGCGACCCAAAAGACCGCAGACTTTGGACCCTAGACGCCAATGGAAACGTGAACTCATCATCGCAATACCTCCGTTTATTTCCGCTGTCCTTTGCGTTTGTGCGATTGACGTCATTACAATATTTCCCCAATAGCTAGCAGTTTTTGGCGAAGATTCTCAAATATTTCTAGACGTTCACATGTTTAAATAACATTCAACAATTATTTATTTATTCATCTTGGAATAATTAAAATAACTATTACACAATTAGCCATTCCTAATTAGGCAGCCGCCTGTTCCAAGGTAGACTTTGTTTGATATTGCTACAGGTTACTTACTTACACATTGCACAAGTTGAATGTTAGTCATTATAGTTATACAAATAAAATTTGATTAAGCCTAAAAATATTAATAAATATAAAAAATAAGTACATTTTACTTTGTTCTACTTTATTATTGTTTGAATTTTAATTAAATTCCAGCATAAGAGGTTATGTTTCAATTTTTCTTTAAAATTAGAAGATTTTTTCTATTTTTAAATCCGTTCGTAGTAATTTTCGTAAAGTTCGTAAAGTTCGTAGTAATTTTTTGGAGCAAGGTAGTTGTAGAGTGAAGAATAAAAAATAAAATATTCTTAACTCTAACACTGTGTTCTTAAAATAAAATCATTGAGGTTTACAACGAGGGACAAGCTAAACAATGAATATAAGGTTTATTCTAATATATGCCCACCTGGTGAATGCGGTCTTCATTTGTAACGTCACAAAAGAGAAGACGGATACTCGAAAACAATTGAAATAATTGTAACCTATTTTGTATATGATGCGGCACTTGTCAGAATAGATCAAACTATTAAAATAATTAATTATCTTGCCCCCCGCAAAGACGGCCCCTTCGCGGTAAAACAAGCCTGCGTGTAATGTGTGTAATGTGCATGTATATGTAAAGGACAACAGTTATACACTGTATTTTATTTATTTATACATGCATTCGCGTATTATATCGACTTAGTAGCTAAATAACGTATAACATGCTATATTCATTCTATAAATAAGACAAACTTATGGAAATATTTCAATTTAGCCAACTAAGGAAACGCCTGTAAGAGAACGAATTTATTGATATGGTTCGCAATGTTTGCTTAGTAGGTATCTATTTAGCTAAGTTATTTGTTCATATCGAATTACACACGTTCTTTATTTTAGCTTCTAACATTCATGTATAAAAAGCTACTATCCCCGTTCTTTGGCCGTCTGTAGGATCTTTCAACTCGAAAGTAAAAATGCGAAATAGATGCGAAATTTTGTGTGAAGATTGAGACTGTTAATAAACTATAGCCGTTTAGATCACATCCGAGACTAGTCGAATAATATAGATATATAACATGAAAGTCCACAAATTCTTAGAACACATTAATGAAACGTTGACCATTCGATAGAGCGCTCGAATATCATATTCGAATTTCATGACAGCACGGCTTTTGGAAGATTACGTATTGGGAAAAATTTTAAGATAATATCCATACCTACGGAAATAAAGGTATCTAAGGAACCTCGGACCTCCTACTAACCTATAAATACATAAATGTATTTTGGCTTTTGAATAAATAAATAACTGTACTTTAACTATTTTGATTAACTATACGTAGCTATTATTTTCCAAACAAAAATAAAATTATTAAAATAGTATGAATTTAAAATCATATTGATATTGTTGGTTTAGCTAAAACAAACGCAATATAAAGTTGGCTGTTGAAAATCGCTACAAAACAAATATTACCTGGAGGGGTATGAAACAAAACGTCAAATCACACGAAAATGATTTTTTCCAGAAAACTGCACAGCTATTTTGCTAATGGTTTTATTTTATTTATTAAAGAAATTAAAAATTCCACAAGTTTTTATACGTTTCAACAGAAGTACATGAAAATAAGTAATGAATAGTTACCAATTTGTAAACTAAAATATTATATCCGTTAAAATAAAACTGTGTTTTATTTTAACGGATATAATAAGTTTATGCTGGCTAAATTACACTATTTTCATCTTAAATTTATTGCTAGTTCTGCCAAAAAAAAAAAACTTTTGGAAATGTTTCTTTTTTACGGCTATCGATGATATGTTACATTTTATATTTAACTAAAATCGGGATGTGACATTTTGATTAAAGTTACAAAGGTTTTTTATGATTAAAGGTTTTGGGATTGTATATTTTAACAAAAAAATGTGATCAGAAAAATATTTTAATCAGAAAATAAATACAAATTTAGAAAAAATAATGAAAAACTAGAATGAGTTGACAGAAATTAAAGACGAGAATCAACATATATTTAGTTTTAAAAGGATGTGGATATAAAAACTCTCATAATAAAATATTTTTAATGTTTCCACAGTAATAAGATTTATGTTAAGATTCGTATTTCTCTGTTGTCATCTTGTATATATGCATTCACAGTCACTGTCATTTTTGGCCACTCCTGAAAAATCATCAGCTGTTTTTTTTTAATATTTACTTACATACCATTACAGGTTAGGATTATCTTCCCACGCTTCCTCAAATTGTTTTAGAAGGAGTTTTTAATGCCATTTTTTGTTTGATATAATTTCGTCTATTCTAAGGGCTGATGTTTTTTTTTATTATTATTATCACATTCAAATCGATAGAATTTATGGACTTTCAATAAACACGTGGGTAACTTAGACCACGAACGATTTTCGTTGCGAAAATTAAATTTTACATTTATCGAAGAAGTCTCTGACTATGAAAAGTTTTAAAATCCCAGTGTAAATTTTCGGCGAAAAGAAAAAAAAGCAAAACGTTGAAAAAATGCCCCGATTCTGTACTGCTAGTGCCGTCGTTCATAATCGATTCTAGGAAATTAACGGATAGGAAAGCGTTTTACTACAGCAATTATATGAATGAGTATTATCGATTTCCAACGCAAATCCCTAAAGCAGCTCATATTAGCCACCGTCAGGAGCCGCTTACAACATTCCATAATCCATCATTCCTCCATCATTCATCCTCTTCCATCATTTGGTGTCTTTCATACAAAGTGTACATAAACAGAATAGAAAATATTCAACATAACTTTTTCAGTCCCCTAAATTGACGTTGTCAAATCTCATTTAATCTCATTTAGATTACCTTAACGAATTACTACATCAACAGATATTTTATCATTGAACATAGAACTAACACAAACTATGCTCAAAACGTAACTCTTCACAGAATATGTCATGAATATATATATAACAGTAGTCTTTCAGAATTAGTCATTTTTAACTACCTTGAACTCATTCAAAAATAAGTTAAGTGTCATAATATACTCCTCTCAAAAGGTGAAAATTCTAATTAAATATATATTTTGATAATAATTTACCAAACCCACAATACATACATATTAAAATACACACATTTTCCAATATTACATACATATTTTTATCAGTGCAAAAATAAACTATTTTATTTATAATTTCTCTTTTTCTGTGTGTGCAATCATTTCTAAATGAAGCAATTAATTTGTTTAATCAGTGGATTCATGTAATTGGCCAAATTAGTATGCTGTATGTTTCTCTAAAATATATTAAATAAATAAATATTCAGAAGTCTGAAAACTAATATTGAAGTAATATCCGTTTAAATTGAAGTAATAAGGGAAGCCGATTTTGAAATTTGCTAATTTTGTGATACATTCATTTTGTGCAATAACGTTTTTAAGATATTTTTCAGAAACCGCCAGATTGAAGTTTAGAGACAAAACATTCTTTTGGTGAACCCGACTTATTATTTTGTATTCCTCCACACACGAATGTAAGAAGCTTCATTTGACGCTCTTATATCAATTTAAGCCATTGAATTAAACATATATTGTATTCAATCTGAAAACATGCCGTATTATTCAAGCTCACATCAAAATATTGCGATACACTTTAAATTCAATCTTGGTACAGAATCGTAATGGGCCCGATCTAGACCGGACCTATAAAAAGCAGGACGCCGGGGACGAGGCATCATATCTAGTTCCACTGCCAACATGAAAGCATCATCATTGATCGCGGCTTTCATCCTGCCCATCGCCGTTTGGGCAGCACCAGTCATCCAGGACTCGCCTGACTACTTAGACGATGGCGCCGTCGAGCCATCATCAGTTGAGCAGAACAACGGGGAACGCTTCAAGAAATCATCTGGATATCAAGGATACGGATCGCCTTATGGGTCAGGAAGCGGTCTGGGCATGTCTTCTGGATATGGACTACCAGCCTTCGGTTCCCAATCAATGCACACTTCGGTGCCTGGACCTTACGGCTACGGCGGCTCTGCCGGTTTCGGACCACAAGGCCACCACGAACTCGGCCCTATTGGATTAATGAATGACGCTTCTCTTGGATATGGCCTATCGGGTGGCCATGGATCGTTAGATATCGCACCATTTGGATATGGTGGACACGGTAAAGAAGGTTTACTAGGAGGAGGCGGCTTATATGGCGGACACGGCAAAGAAGGTTTACTAGGAGGAGGCGGCTTATATGGCGGACACGGCAAAGAAGGTTTACTAGGAGGAGGTGGCTTATATGGCGGACACGGCAAAGAAGGTTTACTAGGAGGAGGCTTATATTCTGGAGGTCACGGCGGAGGAAACAGTCAACCACATCATTCGGTACCTCATTATAGATTCGACGACCTGAATATGATGGACAGCGGTATGATGGAGGAATCTAGATCTGCATACCAGCCGAACGCATACAACTACGGACAACCAACCAACTACGGACAATCAACCAACTACGGACAACCAACCAACTACGGACAACCAACCAACTACGGACAACCAACCAACCACGGACAATCAGTCAGCCACAGTCCTGCCGTCAGCTATTTCAATAACGTTCCAAGCACTCAAGGTGTTCCGTTATTGTTAACGTGCCAGCCCAACCTCATCCAGGGAGCTATGCAAACTGTCGTGCATCAAGGAATCGGGTCCAGTCACGGTAATAGCGCTCCGGCATACAGAGAAGAAGGCGGTTGGAGAAGCGATGACGTTTTGTCCTCGAAGAAGATGGATGATGGCTTTCAAAGTTTAGACGCTGAACGGAAGGCTGAAACTAAACCCCAGACGAACACTCACGCCCAAAAAGGTACATCTTTCCGTACGGATGCTGCCCACGAACAAAAACCGTCCAATATGGATTCTGCCAGCGAAAATAAATCTTCAGCCCGCAAAAATGAGTCTTCCAGTATGGATAATACCTTCGAAGAAAAGACCCAAATTAAAGATATAACTGCTGGAGTATAATTTTCGACAGTCCTTTGCTTTTTATTAGTATGTTAAATGACGTTAATAAGAATGTTTTGCGAGATTTTGTATTTTAGTATATAAGAAAGCATAGTTTCAAAAAAATTAAGTACTTATAGTGTTTTAAATAAAGTATATCTTATTACAGAAAAAATAAGTATTTAAAAGCTTATGGTGTTTTATTTATGGTATATCTAATCACAAAATTACAATATGATTATGTTTAAGTAATATAAACAGATTAAGTAAATAGTATTAGACAGAGTAGAAAGTAGCACATTGCCTTTTAAACCCAATGCGGTATTATTTTAACTATGCGAGTAGTGAAGAGCAAATGTGAAAGATAGTGAGGATGTCACCACTAAGCAAGTTCAAAGATCTAGTTAGTGATAAAACCGAATTATATACCATAATAAATATATTATTATTTTAAATAATTAACTTAACTTTGTTCGTTTTTTGTTATAAAAGTTTTAGCAATTAATTCGGTCAGCATATTTTTTTTTTTTTTGTTGCGAAATGATGAAAGTTCAAGTTTGTTTCCAAAAGTACAATCAAGATACTTATTTCTTAAGAATAAAAAAGAAACAGTAGGTGAAAAGGCGATTAATAACACAATTTTTTTAAAATAAATTGAATAGTTGAAAGGAAAGATATAGTACCTACACTCGTAACATATTTTACCGTAAAGTTTAATAAAATTGTTATACGTTTTTTAATATATAATAGAGTTAAATATATCTTTATTAACTGTATGATACGATAACTTTTAGATGATTATTTTGCATCGGTAATTTTAGTGTTATTTTGATCAGTTGTCCAAAAATACTTCTAGATCATAGAAATATTTAAAAATAAAAACAGTAAGAACCTACAGTGGTACAGTAAAAATATATAAACTATAATATATACATACTTCTATATATGTATATCAAAATTACGATACATCTTTAACGAGTGCCATGTTGAGGTTGAGGCCACTAATAATTTCCGCGCAAATGGGAATACTATACCGTCAACAATAGGCCCTTGCATAGGCCATTTTGTCGCGGTTAGTATATTACGGTTTTCTCCTTTCATATACAACAAAATAATTTTATACCTTGGCTGTGGCGTTGTGTAAGGATTCTGGTTCGGCCACATTGAAACATAGCATGAAGACTCGCGCGTCCTGGTAGGCCAACGGTCGAACCGTGTCGTACGCGATGGCTCCTGCGAAAAGTATAAACAAATTATATATTATATTATTTATTTTATTACTTTTATGAGTATTACTTCTTCCGCACATTTCTTATGTTAACGTAGCTCATTTGGTTGGTGTAAGTTTTCATCCTGTGTTATTTTTGGGAATTATTAATCTTCGTTTTTCATATTTAGCTATTGTCTTCGATGTTGTATATATTTATATAAATAGTGGATAAAACTTAAGGAAGCAGTAACAAAATAATTTTTTTTTTTCAGTAAAAATGTAGTTCTTATTAAAAATACTTATCTTACTGGTAAGAAAAAAAGATAATATATTTTAACGATGCCAGTATAATTGCATATTAAACGAAAATTATAATTTCCAAGTAATAATAAAAAAAAACATAACTCCAAAATGGTTAGAAATCGACTGAAAAACATATTGACTGAAACTTTTTTGTTGCAAATGACCCTCTTTACCACCCCTTAAGTATTATACACTATTATATTGCAATGAAAACACTTCCTGCAAGTGGTACTTAAATATAAATTTACACATACAAAGATACAACAAAAAAAGAACCAGTCACTCTGATGCCACTAAAAACCAAACTGTTCAATTAAGTAGAATGTTTGCTTGTAAATACGTACTGTTCTACCAAAGTTTATATTATTGGATATATCGCAGGGATATTAAAAAAAGTGTTTTTTATGGTTTTATGAAAGACCTTTTCCTTGAAGATTTCAGTAATTTTGCAAAAATTCTACGTCTATAAAGCACGAGTAATATTAATAAAAAATAAGACCATTCTTTTACCATTGTATCGATGGGTATTCTTTTTTTTTCCAATTACTTATACTGGGACTTTTTCAAAAACTCTAACCCTCCTTAGATTAATTGTGATTATGATATCCTACGGGTCAATAGCAGAATGAATTACTACATCATATTCAACCAGCAACGCCGCTATGTGAATGACACAATATATACCAAACACAGTGCACTGGGTTTAGCAGGAATTTGTTTAAAATTATGAAACGTTTAAGAACTGATTTTCATATAGTAGCTTTTAACCACGTGTGCTGTTTATCCGCCGGTTATCCGCCAAATATGTTAAAGTTAGACAAGCCGTCAAAAAGCCTAATGGTTCAGTCAATCCGCCAAACTACTAGTCATTTGGGGTATGCATTAATTACTCTGTCTTGCATCGCATTATCTTGCATGAGTGTCATAAATAAATTGTAATTTAGATGAAATCCAATATTTTTTTCATATGATTCCAATACAGTGTGATTGATGTAAAAGGATTTTTTTTCAGAAACAAGCAATATAATGTAGTAATTCAACAGAACATTTTTCCCGCAGAAATGACCGTCAATGAACACGATTAATTAAAAAATAACCACATTCAATTGAAATAACATTGGATTTTTAAATGCGTAATGGACACCGGTAACACTTATTTAGTGAAAACTTTTAAGTGTAAAAAATGTGTGAGTGCCAGTACTCGAGGTTAGAGTCGGTACGTTCGCCTCTGAATGCATTGCAATAAAAACGCGTTTCACACTAGCTGGTTTGTCGCGTATTCCGTTTATAAAGAGATATATTTTATTCGTTTTGGTCGCTGACTGAAAGCACCAAATCGATTTCTACGTATGCATGTTTACACTAAAAAAGGACTGATTTCCGCTATTTTTTTTATTGGATATTATGCCTTTTGTGTCAGTTTGAGGTGCTAAATAATACTGTAAAGTGTAAAGAGAAAGAGGAATTATTGCAGGGTTCTTTATACATCGAATATCCATAATGACTAAACCTGCGCCGCGAAGGTCGCAGCGTTCTCATGTTCCTCTAAAGTCTAAAGGTTTCATCTGCAGGCCGGGGGACGGCGGACTGGTCGTTGGTCGTTGCTCGTTAGCCGAGGATGCTTTTATTGAAAAACTTTCGCCTGCGGCGCCGTTCCTGCAACATGTAACCGTAACTGGCAGCCGGGCAGTCCAGCAGGCGGCCCGCGCAGTTCCGCCAACTAACTATAAACATTTCCGACGAGCGAGCAAGATGAAGCGATTCGACAAGTTTGCTATTCGCCCCCCCCCCCCTCTCTACCTTCCCCCACACGACGGATACTTTTTAAATGCAAATAGAAATACATAAACATTATTCATTTTATTATAGGTATTTAACACTTATCACATAATTATATAATGAGTTGTTATCAATTCTAAGAACGAAAGCAACATTTGGGCAAAGAGGGTTCTCATAGATGGGTCATTCTTAAAAAGTTTGTACCCTCGACCAAAAAATGTCCCACAATTGTAAATAAAGTTTTTGAAGCATTATAATATTTCAAATGTGCAACTTTGCGAATTCAATTAGTAAATTGGATATGTAGTGTTGCTTTTTTTAAATGAGACAGACTCACATATTTTGTTGAATTATATTTTAAAAATATAAACTTAAAAATATCGTAAAATCGGTTGTATAAAAAATACTCGTATATGTCCTAGAGTATACTTAGTAAGAAAAAATAATTTCCTGTCTTTACATATCAATACCACTCTAGTTAAACTAATATTTTGCATAATAAGGTAAATATATATTTTTAAAATATACGAGTATACTATGATATTTTTAAATGATTTTTCTTTCATAAAATAGAATAAACTAACAATTTTATTTCTTTTTGGTAACATCCACTTTGTAACAACAATTAGACCAGTAAATTAATCTATAGGAACAGTGGATACTGTTTTTTTTTCAACTTTAGCAACATTATTGTTTATACCAAGTAGATGGCAATTTTGTATTTTAGCTGTGAGTAGTGTTAACCGGCGCTTGTATTTGAGAATATTACCAGAACCATTCATTCATCATGTTTCAGGATTTTAAGGTTAACGATGACTAGATATGAGCCCCCCCCCCCCCCATCTCGTTGGGTTTACGTTGGACCTAAACCGGGAACATAATCTAAATAAGTTAATAAGTGGTTTCTACTAATTAGTGATGAAAAATTAGACCATACAATACATTCAATTTAATTATATAAACAATTCTATATATAAAACATAACCACGTATAAGAAAGTTGTAATCACCTATAGGTGTTAATTTAAAAAAAGTTATTTGGTATAATACAAATTATGAATATATGTGCGAAAGAGTAATCAAACTGTATTTTTGTAGGATGCAAGTATGAAGTATTTTCAAAAAAAAAAAATTACAAAATTATCTTATGAAACTAACTAACAATTACGTAAAAAAATATAAAAATTTTGACACACAATGAAAAATTTTAAACAATCGATATCCCATTCAAGCAAAGAACAGCCGATTGACAGCGCGCGAGCTTTTCGTTACGGTGACGTCATTGAAACAAGCATTAAACGGCGGGTATTCACAGTAGTTGTTTTTACGTAACCCGTTATTAATCATAATATATATTACGATATAGAGTAATAGTAAAAATGCTAATAACCGCCGGTTTACGATGCACCGCTTTAGTATCGTTTCATCGTTTTTGCGTTTTAATGTGCTCACTTCTAGCTATTGTATTAAAGTATAAATAATCATATTGTTGTTAAACAACGTATTTGCATCAAAGATTAAAATATATTTGTAGACGATCGTACGTTCTTTTTTATCAAATAAGATAAGGTATCGCCAAAGTAATGTTCAGTTTTACACTAAATATCAAACTAAAATACAAAATCCAAATATATAAAATCGGGTGTCAGTCATGTTGGCCGATGAGTACAAGGTCTGTTACCTTTGTAATTAGGTAAGAGTTACCTGTTCTAAGAAAGGTTATTTATGAAGTGTTACAGTGTGAGTACAAAAGACCTGCGCAAAACCCTGTGAAAAATATTAAAAATTAACTTACACACTAACGATACACACAAATGAATGAAATTCAAGTGTCTACCCGTTAAACACATAATATACTTTTTAAATAAATTATAAATAAACTTTTTATGTAGTAAAGAAAAGTAAAGCACTACGGCCATAGTATGATGATAATGTCTCCAATTGGGAAATTTAAATAAAAAGAAAATCGCTGAGGACAGGATTCGAACCTGCGCGGGTAGAACCCATTGGATTTCAAGTCCAACTCCTTAACCACTCGGACACCTCAGCTGCGCAGAAGCTTATCATAAAGTGCTATAATTATGCCATTTCACAAGCGCAGACTTTATAAATTAGTCATCTAGGCCAAGAGCACATAACATGAAACAAAATATTTTTAAAAATACATTTTGATGTAATTAAAAACGCGAATTATGTTAAACATCACGCATTACATTGTGGGAAAGAGAGGACATAACAAGATAACAAGAGTGTCTTTTTTATTGGAAAACCTAATGATATCAAAAAGTAAAAAAAACGTATCTACAACCACTACCTAACAAAACACTGAGTAAAAATTTTTTAGCATACACGTAAGCTTTTATTTACGCAGCAAATTTTTGCTATGACATATCAATTTTTAAAGCTTTCAATATAGGCTACTACCCAATGCCACCTATAGTAGTAATCATTAGGTTTAAGTTATATACTCAATTTGAAAGAGTTGCTGGATCCGTCAAGGCCTGAGCGAAGAACTAATGAATTGTTATGGGCTCATGATCTAATGTTTGCAATATGTAAACAAATGAAACGTTTTAATAAACAGATGTTTATTTGTTTATCCGTAATTAACATAGCTTATCATGTTATCAGTATATGATTACTAATTATGAATTATATTATTATGAGTAATGAGTATGAATTATATGATTACTAATAAAATGTGTTAATAATATATATAAAAAAGTATCAGTTTTAGTTTTGGTTTTATTTCTATATCGATATCATATAATGATTTAATTATGGTAAATTACTATAAGGACCAAACTATCATATACTCGTACATAACTACACACACACACACACGGTAATTATTGTGTTTTATTTTTTAATTTAAATTTTATTGTTTAACATTTCACTCATTAGTAATGACTAATGAAACATCATACCTAGTACTCGTATATACCACTCATGGCTCTTAACCATATTTTTTTTTTAAATTAAGTTTTAATAAATTGTTTTACTTATTACTTTTTAATACTCGAAAATTAAGCAAATTTTAAATTTGCATTTTATTTGTTTTTATATTTGTTTAATATTACAAACATAAAATAATAATGTCGTAAAATAATATAATCTCATTTAAATGAGTATATTATTCTTTCGTTTATTTAAGAACAGTGCAAAATAAATACATAAAAAAATAATACTAATAAAATAATAATACTAAACAACAAACGTTTCGACAGGGAACATTTCGACAAGTATATATAAGCATTCAAATAAGAAACGTAGAACCTAAGAATTGAGTCTCTCAGGGCTATGTCGAACCGAATCAGGTACTTTTAAAAAAATGGTATTCATTGGCTAGGATTATTCATTCATTCATTTGTTGGCATAATTACTGGATTTATTTTATAACCAAAATAAATATAATAGTAGCATTAAATCAAGGTTCAGACGATAGATTTTCTTTTATGATGAATGTTCAGGATCGGAGACAATGTGGGACGAGAAGAATATTTGTAGCCATTCTCAGTAACAAGCACGTCCATGCAAACTATTGTATTAGATATTTCGTACGCATGCTGACTAATATAGTTTTAGTAACAGTTTGGACGTAACAGCAAACTATGGTAGATATATCCCCCGACGTACGCAGGGTGAAATTTTCCCCGTCTTATTTGCTCGCGTTAATATTAATCTTACCGCAAAGCCGTTAGTCACGCTCCGTGACAATTATTGTCCCCGCGTGTCACGCAAATGGTTTTAAACACACGACACGACACATATTGTTTCCACCCACCCCTTAACTACATATCTAATTTGAATTATTGCGGGATTCGCAATAGTTACTATTGGAAAAATATAACCCACATGAAAATAATTCAGCAATACATAAATATTTCTAAATTTTTCAATTGTGTCAAATTTTATGTCATTTATCTTTTCAGGCGATTTACCGCTATTAAAATGCAATCATCAAATATAAGTGAAATAACTTTACAATATATATTGTTATGATATAAAAACATTTAAATATTGTATTGAGCAATAATATGTAAGACGCACTTTTTCTGTAAATTGTTAATAAATAATTTATTTTATCATAATTTAGTCATTTATAGTCCCTTGTTTCTTTAAAATAAAAGAATTACAATTAAGATAAACAAATAAAAACATAGATACGTGTATGTTGTAATGTCATCTCTGCAATTAATCATACATACACTTTAATTACATTAGGTTTATATAGGCACTTATACCCTCCCTATGTAGACACTACTGGGATAATAGGGTCATCACCCTATTAATGAGATGTTACCGACCAGTTAAGAGGTAATTAAATTATTTATAATTTGCGTCTGTCGTTACGTGTGTGTAAAACATATAAAAAATAAGAAAAAGTTTAGTGGCTTATATATATTATGTAAGTTAATTTATAAAAGACATTGCCTTCAAATAATTTCAAATAATCAGGGAAAAAAGGATTTTTTTAATACATTTTTTTTAAATCTGTTTCTTTACTGATCTATATACAGCATATACAAAGACCCCAGGGCCCAGCGACGGAGCATCGGATACTATTTTAATGTGCGACCTCACATTTTTTTTTTTATTTTTTTTTTTTTGAGAAAATTGCAATTGCAAATTTTCATTTACAGTAGGTACCGCCGGTAACTTTTTTATATAGTTTATCAATAGCAGTGTCTTTCTTACCTGACGTATCCCATATTGAGTAATCGACCCTATAGTCGGCCACCGGACAAACTGCGCTGTATTTTTCAAAGCCAGTGGGGACGTAGTTCTGAAAATAGGGAGAGAAATAAATCTATTAGTAATTGAGTCGTAGATGTAGGAATGACAAATTAGAGATTATTATTAATTTAATTTCATAATTATTATTGTATTTTAACTATTAGTTGTCGGCTACGTGCCTAAAAGTGAAGGGTAACGGACGGGCTGTAACATAATTACGGGACCATTGTATCTCTCATAACTATTGATTTTGCTAATAGTTGTATGCAATATAGATTTCTTTCTAAAAAATAAGGCTGTGTATTTGAAAAATCGTTTTGACACTGAAACGACCGACATGAAAACCTTTAAGGTAAAACTGCGGTCCGAACTAAAAAAATCACACCCTTCTTTTATATATTCGTAGAAATTAAATTACCAACACTCTGTAGCGGTTAAGTTCCGAACTACGTGTTGAGTGTATCAATCGATTATTATATTTAGAAATAAAATTACCAGCGCTCTCTAGTGGTTTAATTTATACTACTTATTAAGTGTATCAATCGAATATCTAGATACAAGATTACCGGCGCTCTCTAGCAATTTAGGTCCAAACCATATAAAAGGTACACATATGATATATATAAAAAAGTTTGAATGCATGTATCAATACTTGTATATACTTCTCAGTAAAATGTTGCATTCATACATTGAAAAACGTGTTTAAAAACAAAATTCATAAAAATTCTCACCGAACAAACGTTATAATAGTTTTCATTTAATAGTGAGTGGATTTAGTTAGTATTAATCATTGTTTTTCAACTTTTTAAATGTTTTTTTATTATTTTTGTTATAATTCGCCATTTATTTTAACTATTAAACCTTTACTTAGTATTAAATAAACCAATTTCTTTTATTTACCCCTAATGTGGAGTGAAATTAATGGGTTTAACCCTTAACTTTTACGGGTAAACTGTTCGAAAACGCCTGGATATGTTGCGCGTTTAGGCGACATCTAGCAGTGGGTAGTTGTTAAGGTTGATTTCGTGACGTCCAAATAACCGCGACGCGACGCCGCAAAAAAATTCAATTTTAGCCCAGTCGTTCGTTACGGCGAAGCGAATTGGCCCGATGCTGCGCAAATTGAAACGCTTCAAGCTGAAAGAAGCCATCTTCCTGAAAGGAAACGCCCATCGCATTGCTGAAACTTCGCGCCCGTCGAAATATTTCATAGACATTTTGCGACTGGCGCCGCCATTACGATTTTTAAACATATCAGTTTAATATAAACTTTTCCATTAGCGGTTTTGTAATTCTTATGATTCATCTGGAATATAACAGTGAAACGGAATACAACATCACTACCTCTCCTGACTCTAGCGCAAATATATAACTGTTTTTAGTTATGTTACCGAATGTGTTCAGTGTTGTGTATTGATAATATATCAATAGATTTATTTCATAAATCTAAAATATAAAAACAGATTTTAACAAATTTATATTAATTAAATCCTCAAAACCAAAAGCAATGCCAAAGAGTGCGATTTACTTTGTCCTTTGCCGTTTCGTTTTATGTAATACGAATGGAAATTGCATTATACTTCTAACCTATTAATAAGCTAGCTAAATGTTATTAATGGAATATAAGGTAGAGCTCAGAGTAGAAAACTTTTCAAACTGCGTCACGTGATTAGCATGACGTGAGGGCGCGCGAAGCCATAATCCAGAACGGGGGAACTTTGCTTAAAGGCAGTTCACAACGAAAGCGTGGGATTATTGCTAAGCCGCGCTTGTGGCGAAACTGGCCACATTACCTTGCAACTAAGTTGTACTGTTAGGTAAATAAAATAGATCGCAGTAGAATATTACTGCGGTTTAAAAACTGGCCTATATTTTATGAAAAATACCTACTTTTACCTATACTATTTGATACGTTATAGATGCAGGAGAATATTAACAAAGGAAACAATATTAAAACATTAAAATTAAACTATTGTGAAATATAAAAAAGTGAGAATGACGTTAGGATGAGTTTAATGAATGAAGTAAAATAATTTGCGTTCATTATATTATTTTTTACCTTGTCGGGCCAGACACGGAAATCTCGTTGCAAGCGACGCCCTGACAATGAAACACGGTGACGAGTTCTGCTATAAATCATGCAGTTATTTTGTAGCCGTTTAAGTATTAGGCTATTTTGAAATCGCGAAAAACGTAACCTCGGTTATATGATTATCGCGTTAACGCCCACTGCTATTAAGAATACCGTTCTTACCGTTAAATTACCGTTCTAGAATCGGTAATTTTTCTTATTTTATTCATTATAAAAGGTTGATGTAACAAAACAGCCTTCTAAAGCGTACACAAATTTTCATTTGAATCTACAGATTGTCTGATAGACTTAACAAAACAGTATTGTTATGTGTACGCAACTTTTCATTTGATCCCGCATCTAAGCAGATTGTTTGGTACAGGTTACAAGAAAGTTTTGTTAGGTATACGATTAATCAATCTACAAGAATTGGTTTGTACAGTATATCGAACGATTGCATATACTACAATATACTTCAGTTGGGCCTCCTGAAATTCATGAAGATTTGGGGAAATATCATAAATTATCGTTAGTAAAGTTTTCTCGTCGAAAATGCGCCGGAGCTATTATTTAGGTTCGCAATGAATTTTGTCACTTGTGGCGCCGTTTTTCCCGTCCGGGTCCACAACGGGTCGCCCAAACGTTTCGCATTCGTCTTTTTAATTTCAAGTTCTGCGCGAAGACCTTTTTTCCAGCAGCTGCTCCGGGGCAAACTTGGCGCTTCCAGGCCAACGAAAAATGTCATATAGGTCAATTAACAATAATTGAATAGGCGTGATATTATTTCTTTTGTCTAGTAAAACATTGGAGCACGTGCATATGAAACACATGAAGAAATAAACAAAATTTAAAAAAACAATCGCTCCTAACGCCTAAAACCTTTTACGCCTGTGCGTATCATGCTATCAATATATTATTTACTTTAAAAATATTTTTATATGTTCTTTTCGTACATACAAAATCTTCTAATCGTTAGCTGTTACTCCTTGATTAATTAATAAACAAAGATGCAAATTATGATTTCGCTATGTAGATATATAACGCCACACACAAATACAAATAATACACCACTACGACTAACAACATTTTAGATTTTTTAAAGTAGTATGTAGTGAAACTTCTAATACTAAAATTAAACAAATATAATAAAAATGCTCATTAATTTCAAAAGTTTATCACGCTTATAAAGTTTATCACAAATATACTATTTAAGATTATTTTTTTTTTTTTTTTGTTATCTATAATAGAATACGTTTAATAATAATAATTTATCTCTACCTCCGTTACGTATAAAGGTATTTTCCCCAACCCTTGCCGGATATAGTAATCTCGCTAAGATTTGAATGCCGCCCGGTCGGACGGTTCGCCTTATCGCGAACGCACATTGATTTGTGATCGGATTTGGATGGCGTGATGTATGGCTTTTGTCCCTTTCTCGTTTCTATGGCTTTTGTATTATAGACCAGGAGCCCGAAATACATTTTAGGACTTATTTATTTGATTTAAAAATATTTTAACAGCGCAATGTTATTAGGATAAGTTATTCAATAGTCTCCGCATATATTCATTAAAAAATATTTATTTATTTTACTGAAAAATACAATAGTATCAAATAAGAATACTAGCCCAACTTTGGATTTCTATTCTGGAATTGTCAGTAGTAAACACATTCATAAAGAATGCGGTAAGTATAATGAATCCATAATTGGTTTTGTATACTAGCAATAAGTTTTGTTTGTAATTATAAAAATTAATACTGTTGGATTTTTCGATAAAGAATGAATAAATATTTATCAAAGTATGCTGTATAATGTAATTATGGTAAGGTTCTAATTTTTTTTGCGGTTTATGTATGTAAGTATGTTTAAAACAGAGTATTATTTCACTCCAGTTTTGAATGCAGTTTCTTTGTGTTATGATATAATATTTTTTATATGACATTTTTTAAAATCTTGCGAATTACAGGGTACCTTATTAGATGCAGTCGAGATTAACGATAACTAGGACTAAACATTTACTCGCATTCTAAGGATAACTTTGGGGTAAGAATAATTCTATTAATTCCTTATAATGAATATTCTATATATTATTAACCTATTGATTTGATAAATACGGTTAACATGCTTATTGCTTTATCTACACACATTTTTTAAATATAAACTATTCTATATTATATAAATAAAAATACGTGATAAATGTATGATATTGTATATTTAAGACAAAAACAAACCATTAGGTTTTTTAAATAATGAATGTTTTAAGTAAGTTGCTACAACAAGTGTGATATTAAAGTTTATGTACCGCACTCTTCCCTTATTTCTTACTTTCTCTCTCTAACGAATAAAATTTTACATCTTTCTAAGAATCTCTCATGCGCCAAGTCCATTCCGGCATAATTTGAAGGCATCTGTTAATGTTCGAACATTTTTTTACATTTCGGTTGGTAATACAAATTAAATCGTTCAGATATTAATATTTGTGGTAGATGGAGCTGAAACCATAATTTGTTTAGTTATGGACGTAGTTATTATGTTTATGATTCTATGAAAGATTTGAAGCTAACATTTGCTTTAATAAGCACTAGACGTCTAGAGTGGAATTGTGTATTCAGCTAATCAATAGTAAAATAGTCAACAGCGGTAGTTTGAATATTGTCGGGATGTTGACTATTTGAACTAGGCCCTTCGGTATATTTTACTTGTCTATGACGCAACATAAAGGCATAATTTTTTCAAATTTTAAAATACCATACCAATTCGAAAATACCAGGAGTTCGAGTATTGTAAACATTGATACCTAACTCGAGTTACCAGCAATGTTTCGAATGCCATATATGTACGACTAAAATTTCTTAATAACATTGCAAAAAAAAAATATTATATCGTAAGTATTAGTTTCTAGAATGTTTGATTCTCAATATTTACATTGAAAATTAATGAAATTAAATGAAATTGAAAGTAAACTGGGGAAAATAGAAATATTACTAACAAAGCATTTATTTTTTATATAAGAGAATATAAAATATATATATTTATATATCATAATATGGTTGAATCGATTCCAAATGAGCTCACATAGGTACTATACTATAAAAGATATAAGTACACTATGTAATCTAAACTCTTTTAACGAGTCACTTACGAAAACATAAATAAATGTTATAATGAAATAATAATAATTCATCTAATGTTATGGGATGATAGATAAATGTGGATTTAAATTATTTCTGTGCTTGTTGCTTTCAATATTACATGGAGCATATAACATGCTGAAATGCAAATTGTAGCGAATTGGATGTTACTTCTTGAGAGATATGGCATCTTTCAACGCAGAAGGTTGAGAACTATTAATCTCCGCGGACTTTGCCTGGCAGCGAACTCCAATCTCAGCGCAGACTTCGGATTCTCCCGTTCAACCTCAAGACAGTTAATCTAGGAAATAGCGCATTCCGTAAAGAGTGAATAAAAACGAAGGGTGTTCAGCTGATCGAAAGAGTGATGATTTTATTTTTTTAAGGAAATCCTCAAATTCCACTATTTTTAGGTATAAGTCAGAAACTTGAAACTAATTTAGACTAGATGGATAACACAATTTGTGAAATTATGCAAAGGAATATTTTTTTAGTTGTAAACTAATAATTTGTACATTTTTCTATATAATTTATTTCGTTGGTGTTTGATTTTTGTACCAAAAAAAAATATTTTTAAGGTTTAAATATTATTTTTTTCTTTGTGGCGGGCAAACGAAGTATTTCCACTAAAATTTCACTGTTTTAGGGCTATTTGTGTAAAAAAAAAACAATTTTTGTAATAGCATTCTTGCATATTATAACATAAATAATAACATTATTAAATAGTTGCTACCAATGAACATATAATTTTATTAAAACACGTTAAAAGCACTCCAAAAATAGAACATAGATAGATAGATCTCTTTAGCCCGGTGTCGTTTCATCGTGCACAAGCACGATATACTAATAAAGTCATTTTTTCCTGGCGCTTTAACGGATTCGTAGTAGTGAATGTTTTGTTAACAAACATATGCGTGTATTTCTTTATTCAAGAACAATCTTAAAATAAGTTAAATAACCATTTTATGTCTATACTAAGGAAGGCAGTGTTTCGATTGTGGAAATGTATGGATGCCAACCTTTGCGCGCTAAATCCGCTGTTAACCCGCATGCAGGGCCTAGCTACCAACATTAGCTGGTTTCTTATACATTGGCGCTTGCTTGCCATAACGTGTGTGAAATGAGATGGTATGCTTAGTATTATGAATATTTCCCAGCAGCCTAGTCTCAATTTAAAAAACAGGTGCGTAATAAATATGAACAATTTCCGAGTACAATATTTCCTTAGTAAAGTGGGTGTGACCCTGGCAGGGACACTTATGTTATTAAAAAAAATAAGCTTTATTTATTATTGATTTTAACAAAGAACTAATTTTTAAAAACCTGGCAACCCCAGGCGTCTACATGTGTAACATGAAAAGCGGAAAATAAGCTACTAATATGGGGATTACTCCATTTTTTACCCGGCAGATGGCGCTATTACAGAGCGTGAATCATTTTTCAATATACTGCGTCATAAATAAAACGAAGATGACGAAGATAGGCTAGAGCATCTCCTTGTATGTTCGCTAGTTCCTCTATTCAGCACAAGAGGTCGCATGAGATAATATATTATAATTGGGGTTGATGGTTAAAAAAAAAAATTAAGATTTACACAGAAACGAAAAAAAATACGATGATGTGCACAAAACAAATTGAGTAATTCATAAAAATATGTATAATAATTTTATTTATAATGTGTGACGGAAATGTTTCTAACCTATCACTTCGACAATATTTTATGAATATGGTGAGTCATAATAAAATAAACGGAAATAATGTTATAAAAAAGTTACACCGAAAAACATATTTTTTAAGAATATGTGGTAAAATTATTATTTTCGTGAGTAAATCTGATGTTTAAAGTGATATACTTTCCGTCAGTAAATTATGCTAATTTTTTTGGATGCAAAACCAATCTAAAACGCACGGTTTCACATGCTAAATTGATGGATTGCTTTCAAGAATTACCCCCCAGGCCAAGAAGGTCAAACCAAAAGCAATTTGTGAACAGAGAAGCAGTATGTTCGTATCTTTAGCGGGGTAACACAGAGGCAGAGGAGCAGATTTACAGGTTCAGTACACACGCGGTCCTTTCAGGTCAAGCGAAAGACAACTGAGGAATTTAAGCCTCTGTCCGGCTGATAAATACCGTTGAAATCCGTTCTGGAATTCAAGCGCTCGACAAATTTGCGGGGGTAACTTTCAACGTCTGCAGTAAAACGACACGTTTAGTTGTTTAATATTCACAATCAGAAATTTAAATATTGTAGCTTTTATTGTAGGAAAGGTGCTAAGACCATTCCCGAAAACTTGAGGGGGGCTTTGTGTTAGCTATTACGAGTAAGAAATTGTTAACAGGAGTCATTGTGTATCAATTGGTGAACTTCGGTCGGATTGGCTAGTCATAACTTCAGGTGTACAACAAGGTAGCCTACTCGGGCCCCTGTTGTTTCTTCTCTACATTAATGACATTTTCTTGTGATTTTGTTTTGCACAAGTATGCCGACGATTTGATTTTTTTTCCAAAATTAAGTATCTCTCAAACTAATAAATAAGAAAATTACCTAAATAGATTCTCCGAATATTGACTTGAAAACCGTTTATTTTTAAATGCAGATAAATGTGCAACTTTAGAAAACATAATAAAATCACGTTTAATTTTATGCTCAATGATTCCCAAATATCTTTAACCGACTGTATTAAGGATCTCGGTATTGTCTTAGATGATGTTAAGATGATAAGATGTATGATAAACATATTGACCGTGTTACTGCATTAGCTTTTTAACATTTAGGATTCATTTTAAAAATCTGCTGGGAATTTAAATCATTTCTCTCTAAAGGCTAACATATGTGCGTAGTGTCCTAGAATGGGATTTGGAACCTAAGACACATGTCTCCAAAATAGAAGCGGTTCAAAATTCCTCTGTGCACTTTGAAAGTAGATCAGATTCTTCTCTATTTCTTAAAATTGATTCCTCAGCTGAAAGAAGGGTAAAAGCAGATGCCGTAAGATGATGTTTGCATAGAAATAATCACTCCGTTAGTATTAAAGTACTTAAAAACTTTAGGAGTAGATAAAGATGCTGGTACTGAAGTCGTTCGACCTATCTTTTGCACCACTGGCGATCATCTTCAATCGATCTTTAAATGAAAGTGTCTTCTCATCCAACGAATATTAGTCGCCAATACATAAAAGCGGCCCTAAAAATCTCATAGAGAATTATAACTCAATCTCTATTATATATGTTTTTAGTAAGTTGTTTGAAAAAATTGTATACGATCGACCTTATACATCCATATCAAATTACTTTCAGGATTTTTGTATTAAAAAAAAAGTGTTAAACCTAAAAAAAGCCGTAGAACAAAAATTGTTTAGTTTAATGTGTAGAACAGTCCTTTAAAGGAATGTGCATGAGAAAATGTACCTCTTGTATAATGTCGATACATGGCAACTTTCAGAGTGACATCTGCATAATGAGGTGCAGGTGGGGCGCGGTGTCTTCGGCCTGCAGGGCGGTAACTCACACAGAACGGGCCAAATCCGCTTTCAACTCAGACTCATGATCTGATGCTGTGGATCCTCAAGCCTGCATCGAACCGCGGAGCATTGTCTCTCAGCGCCGATTTATTGCGCTACGGAGTAGATCTTCGTTCCGCGCGGAGATTTATTATTCAATTTGTCAAAAGCCAATTGATCACATAGATTTCCTG
This sequence comes from Neomicropteryx cornuta, assembly GCA_020383195.1. Taxonomy (NCBI): domain Eukaryota; kingdom Metazoa; phylum Arthropoda; class Insecta; order Lepidoptera; family Micropterigidae; genus Neomicropteryx; species Neomicropteryx cornuta. The sequence goes on from JAHKQU010000030.1 coordinate 4,328,942, forward strand.
TATTAAATATTTTTTTTTATTATAATATGTATACGGTTCGGGACGGTTTTACTAGATAACATGCACTGTTAATGTAACGTGTTGTAACTACCCGCGTGGGTAATTTATTTATTTCTGATATTCTCAAATGTAAGTTTTTTTATCCAAAATTACGCCGAGATCTCAAATTTTACCAGTTTCTGGGATAATTCCACCAGCAACCGTGTAAATGAAACAAATACCTAGTATTTTTTTCTGGCTTATTGATTTTATTGCACTTTAACGCGTTAATAGCAAACTTGTTGGTGCACAGTAACCTGTTAAGCGATCAAAGTCGTCCTGAATTCATCGACAATCTTCTGCACTAGATACTATCGACAGAATTCGTGTGGGTGGGTGTTCGTATAGTCGGAGTATTTAATTAATATTTTATTCATCTCTTAGCCCGATCAGATTAGGAATCTGCTCTATATTAGACTTTTTTTATATCTTATAAAATATATCAGTATTTCTTTAATTTCATCTACAATGCTATTATTTTTTTTCTAATTCTCTTTTCTTTACGTTATTTGGTTTATGTGTGCAGAAAAATACTACTACAAGCTTTGACAATAGCGTTATTGGTGAAATCGAGACTATTGAATATTGTAGGTGTGTGTGAAGTGTGCTGATTTAGTGACCTCAGGATCTCGGCAAATTTCAGACATGATCTTTATGGGTTGGACTTTTCTGAACAGCTGATTTGGTGCTAACGAATTTCATTACGACAGATGACCAAAAGAGGGAGATAGTAGCTTCGCACGTGACTATGAAAGCTTCTATGTGGTGGCGTATATCAAGGAGCATCCTGGCATTTGTAGTTTTCAAGATGGTATGGGCACGGATGGACTCACGAAGGTAAATTTAATCAAAGTTTGTTATGAAAACCGTTGCAATACGTTCTTTTAAATATACCGAGAAAATTATCTTTCTGTTGCCTTCCATTTTGTAGGAAAGTTTTTCCTTTTTACTTCAATATTGAGATAGAGAAGTTTTTCAATATCGTGCGCGAACGACCGTCGCGATTAGAGCACTCTTTCAAAACTTAGTCGAATAGTCAGACTTTGTGCGCTACACGAATGCCATTGCCATGCCTATAAGCAATGATGCGATAGAGGCATATTATTTTTTTCTTGCTACACTTCAAACTAAAAAGTTTTTGTTTTCTACAACTTTAAAGTTTTCTATAATAGCTTTTTATTTTAAGTATAATAGATTTTTATATCATAATCATAATCATTCTATATAAACCAAGAATATCCTTACGAGATAATATGGTTAAGTTAAGTATAAAACTTACTTTGTTACAATATCAAATATATTGGAAGAAATGTGGTGATTAAATTCAAATTTTAGATTTCCAAATAATTTGTACAATTAAAGTAAGAACTTTCTTAGAAATTTCTTAGATATGTCCCTCATCCTCTTTATTCTCAAAGATTGCAAAAAATGCTATTTCAAGAACATGATGGATTTGTTTTTTTTAATATATTTTTTGCATAATGTTTAAGGAAATTTCCTTAGATTTTTTTTAGAATAATAAATTATCTTTGATGTAAATAAACTAAATCTAGTTCATACCTCCATACTAATACTCATATCTCTTGTGGATCTCTCTCCTAACGGCCTTTGAAAAAGTCAAAAATTCGCATTCAGGTATGAAGGCGCCTTAACATGCAATAATAAGGATATTATAGAATATGGAATGTTAGCCAATTAACTAACCTCTATCACAACATGTATATGCTGGTATGGCTTATCTTAACGTTAAGAGACCGGAAGATGCTGTAAAATGTGGCATCTAAAGCAAAAAAATATGAATTCTGTATTTTAGTGGTGCTAGAAAAGCGTCACTCGCAGACAAACTGGTCTGCAGTAAAAGCCGTATTTATACGGCACGAGGGAAGAATGAATGCCTAGACCGCGTTACGCCCTGGCTTCAGTGAATTTTCAAACATACCATTAGATTCACAGACGAATGCTGTGTACACATCTTAAGTCCTGGCACCACGCATTTTTTTTTATATTTTTTTTTATCGTTCATTAACACGTCAGCTTTTTCGATGAATGCCAAAATGGCCATATGGCGATCTGAGGACAATCATGTCGAAGGAAAGTGAATTTAGATCTTTTGTTGTGAAATTAGATTACGGGCGGTATGACGACTTGGAATCGTGCGACTGAACGTGTAACGAAACGCTGCATAACAATAATCTGCGCCGTTAGGCTAGCGTGGGGCTCTGGGAAGAAATCACGTTTAAAAATATCACATTACACATGAACAAACATGTTCGAGTTCATTTATTTTCCAAAACGTACGAAACATTACCTTACCTTAGACGTGACTTTAGGAAAGTATTAAGTCACCACCTATGATCCTTTGTTTTACTTAGCACTCCTGCCTCCTTTGGGGCGGGAACGTGCCAGTCGCTTGCTGGTTATATTAACTGAACTCTTGAATAGTGAAATATTATTACTAGTCTGCATAGGAATGTATTTTGATTCTTGAATAAAATAAGTAAATAAATAAAACACACAATAAAATAAAATACATATACACATATCGAATAGAAACTCTTTTTATTGAAGTCGGTTCGAAGAAGAAACAAATATAATAAATATCGAATTGAAAAATTTCTCCTTTTTTTTGAAGTCAATTAAACGTTCCGAAAATACTCGAGAAATTAAAGCCAGTTTCGCGTCTCAATTCCGCAGTTAGTGACTATGACCTAGTGACGATCAAACTGAAACAGACATCGAAGAGGATTCTCTTCGAAGAGGAAAGAGCATAAATGAGATCGGATCACATTAAAAGTTGGAACGATTTGGACTCGATGAGACAAAGACGGGATATAATCGAGATAAAACTCTCATTTAAGTTCCCGATGGATCTAAGTTACTTGACAATTATTCCCGATTTGATTAAAGAGATATTGGAAATAGTGATTAAATTAACCGATGAGATGGAATTTTAATAGTAAGTCTAAAAATGTATTTTCCTAAATATACAGATTGTCCCGAGACCTTTTCCGAACACTCAAGGGGGTTCGGGTAAAAAATGGTAAATAAGAATGCGAAAATATTTCATCCCTAAATTTATTATTTTTACTAAAGCCTTACTGAAACCCTTCATGCGTAGTAGTATCAGTAACCCTTCATGGTAAATGCCTTTCATTGTCTTAAACGTGCGCGGTCAATGAACTGGTCAATCAGCTGGTGGTTCCTATCACAACAACTGTTTAATATTATCATATTTACTTTTTTTATGTCTCAGAAACAATTATTAATTTTAATATGTAGTCTTTACAAATTATATTTGAAATCGCAGGGCCAATTAGCTGGATTTGTTATCATAAATCGTCTCGTTATACCTGTATACAATATCTTGATATTTATATTTTAATAATACAATTGAATATCCAAAAATGTGTATTTGAGGTAATGGATATGATGGATGATAAAGGTGTGCGTGTGTTATAAAGTATGTGAGATTCAGGGAGTGTGCTATTGTGTTATTAATGATGTATCTTCATTTTTAATTTACTTTTAAAGGAGAAAATGATTATGAAAATATAAACGAATGTTGGTTATAAATATGCATTTTAAATAAAATAATTTTACATTCTTTAATCGTTCTACGGGAAAATATAAAATGAGACAGTTAATACAAAACAGTCGCTTAAATCAAAACGTTTTGAAAATTTATGTAAATTTCAAGTTAAGAATCGTTAAATAATAAAATAGATTGAGTATGCTAAAATAACATCTAATACTAGATAGTATTTTACACAAAACAAAAAACACATATTTTTCTCTCATACAAATATTAGAAATATATTTCAGGCGTTAGTATAATAACATTTTTGCAGAAATGTTGCGATACCCAATTATTGTTTATATTTTATTAGAATTAGCGATAAAATACCTAGTTATTGTGATATCCGGAATTGAAGCGCACGTCCTATTACGCAGAGCACTACATATTATAACCTATTTCTGAAAGCGCGTAATTACGCCAAGATTACTAACCCGTACTAATAATCTGCAGAGCATCTAAATACGTGTCCGTATAAAGAGGTCAGTCCATGCGAAAGCTTACTTCAGGCGTGCTTGTATTCAGGAGATAATCAAAAAGCTTCATTAGACGAAAAGAGGCAAGAGGACGGAAGGGGGGGCGGGAAGGGGGGGGGGGGGGGGGTAAGGAACCGAGCAAAGATGGCGGTCGATATCTAGTCGCTCCTAAAAGAACTAACAGGCATGTGACATTTTATTATCTAATTAATCGTTTTGTAAAGCTTAATTTGCATTAATCAGAGGAGGTTTCGGCGATGATGTTTCATCTCAAAGGTTCGATTTCTAAACTTTCTCTGTGTAACGAAATGCCACTGAGCATAAAAAACAAACCAGATATATGACGAACATAATTAGTTTGAAGGTTATTTTTATTGTAATCAAGAATAGGTTAAATATTTTTCATTTACGAGTATACACACGGCTATATAAAAATATTTTTTTAAGAGAGCATGCATTTTCAAGCTTTAAAGTAAGCCCTTATCAGATTAATAAACCAAAATAAAATAAAAAAAAAATATATGTTTTATTTTTTGGGCTAATCGACCGCGATTATAAGTTTGTAATAGACAGATAGATATAGGTTTCAGTTTTTACCATTTAGTTACCGAATAGTAAAAAAAAACGTAAAACGTTTATTTTAATTTCATAAGGACCGACAGATGATGCTGAAAGTTTCCTATATTTCTAATAAATTTGTGAAATGTTAATATTAAACGTTTATAAAAAAAAACAATATTTTATAAAAATTCGACGACTGCGAAATTGTAGTTCAATATTTTTATTTATTTATTTTTATTGGAGAAACCAACAATTTTACACGGTACATACAACAAAAAAAAACAACAATTGATTGATCGATAAAAAAATATGTAAAACTAAAAATTGGTTTTTACTAACAAAAAGTATTAAAGTTAATAACAAAAATAACAAAACCATTTTATATGTATATATACATATCTACTTACACGGATTTAGAACAGCTAATTTTTACACAATAGATAATTGCTGAACACTTTAAATTGCGATTTATTCAGAGTCAATTTATCGAACAGTTAATAGTTTCATTAAAATAAATAAAATAATATTGTAATGCGAATGCATTTTCGAATACACGGTTAGGGACAATTTTTATTAAAATATCTATTGACTGTTTGTTATTTACTGTTAGTTAAAATAAATATCGTATTAATTATTATAATTGTTTTAATATTTCTTACTGCTTATAAGCCGTATAAGGTATATATAATAAACCGTGCATTTTGCCTGTTGTTGAGATTAAAATAATAATTTTATATTTATTTAAATATAAGGGTGTGATTTTAATTGAATAAATATTTGAAATCATATTTTAATACAATATACTATGATAATATACTGATTTTGATATAATTTATTTTTTGTTTTACGGCAAAAAGAGAAATAATAACGTAATGACCATCCTTCCAAGATAAAACCAATCTTGAGAAAAGGGAACATTGGGTTCAATTATGTTCTTACCAAAACAATTCGCCAGTGGAATAATCTTCATAGGTCAGCATTTGATCCTTTTCCTTGTTCCAAGGCTGTTTTTAGGCATTTTTTTTTCCTCACCTACTAAACTCAACAGTATCACAGGAGCTAGCTCCTAAATTTTGTAATTACTTTATAAAACTTTCTGTAAATAAAATTAATGGCTGTCATAACAATTTTTCCTTACCTACTAAACCCAACAGTATCACCGGAGAGAGCTCCTAAATTTTGTAATTACTTAATAATAATAATAATAAAAATTTCTGTAAATAAAATTAATGACTGCTGTCATAACAATAAGTGTCATCAATAAGATCGGCCAGTACAAAGGAAGTAGAGCGAACTTTGGCAAACATCTGTAAAGGTCCTTAATCTGTCATCTCGTAGGCTTGCTTTCTCCAGAGACGAGTGAAAAATAGCATATGTCACCGAGGCTTTAGGTCGAGACCAGAGCTGGCAACACCGCACTCGGCGGCGAAGTGCGCGGGACCGCATTACTCAATATGTTTTCACCTTTTTTGGGGTAAATCCGGGGCGGCGCAACGTCCCACAAACACCCTCGACCCATAATGAATTATGCATAGGGAAAGTATTATTTTTAACCGCGGTTGAGAGCTTTTACCATTTATCTTTTGAAAATGTATCAAAAGCGCGTTACTTTCGAATTTAAATATCAAGTCTCCGGTGGTAAGTGGTATATACCAGTTTACAATGATTATTAATTATTTATAATGATTTAGCATTTTTTCCACGATGTAATTGCAGTTTTTCATTAAGTAGTGATATTACATTAACTAATGAGGGTAATATAATACGATCCTAGGCACTGATTTAATTTAACTATGTGAAGATTTTAAACTATTCTCCTAAATTATTATTTTTATAATAAGCGTTTAAAAAAGCGCATGTTTAGTTTAGGTTTCTTAGATGGCAGCTTAAAATGATCTTCAGTTATGTAGTTTTTCAAACTATCCTAATGACATACGCATCTGATTTACACAACGGCGTAAAGAGATATAGGTTGAAGTATCTATTTATTCATTATGACACAAAAAGAACACTGAACACTGATAAAATAATACTGAAAAAAAATATTATCACCATAGTAGTGTCATTAGTATAGGTTTGCCATACGTCCCGGTACACCGGGACATGTCACCGGTTTAGAGCCTCGGTCCCGGTTGTCCCGTTTGACCCACCATGTGTCCCGGTAAACGAATAATCATGGTTTTATATTATTGCTAAAATTATGCGAATAATTCGTGCGACGACGTTAGATCACGTTGGCTGGCGGCGAAAGTGTGGGCTCGAGGGATGTACAGACTAGCCACTGTTGCGGGCAGTTAAAAAGATTAAAATCTTTATGTCTGCCCGAACAAGGTATAGCCGTCATTTTTTAAAATTTTACTAATTTACATTTGTTATTTACAATTACAATTACAATTACACTCGAGGGATGTACTGACATTTTACAAATATTGATGTAATTCATGGTAATTTACGATCTCATTCGAAAACTAGGTGGTTAACCGTCTTTGTTGCGCCGGCGAATATATTCTGAAAATGTGGGAACCATTTAAAGATTTCCTTTTTTCACAAACCAGATTGCGGCGCTATGGGGGGGCGTTACTCCTCCTATAACTCCCTTATATTTCTTCCTATTTGATATCAGTCCCGGTCGGAGCCAAACCATTTATGGCAACCCTACATTAGTATCATAGTTATCATATTAGTAATTACTTCTAGTAAGTAATAATACTGGTTTTAATTTTAAGTTAATGAAATCTATGTATTTATATACATACATTTCATTAGCTTATAGCCTAAACGCTTTTTAGCTATCAGCTTAAAATTTAAACCAGCATAACCATATTTACGAAAAATATTCGTAATTCTTACCGTTAGTTGTTTATAATATTATTTCTTTTTTAACATTGCACAATTTTAAAATCTAACTTTAACAAGCGGACTAACTAAATAAATGACATGGCTTGTAAACGTTCACACACCAAATGAATCATGAATATACCTAGTCCGTCGAAATTGTTTCAAGAGCGAAGCGAGTTCCTTACAGCTACAACAGAGGGACGCGAAAAGGAGCATTTATATGCGAGCTATTTGCATGTAGATGGCCGTGGCAACGTTCGTCGTCTGAGCGGATGATAAACTGCCTTTTCTTTGAAAAGTGATTTCACTGCGCCGTCAACTATGAGATTATATTTTCTATTACAGATTCGAGCCCTCTAGCGACTATCGCCCGCAGCACATTCGTATCTGATGTCTGTGTCTGCACAAAAATAATGAGAATATGATTTTATTTATTGCGCAGTAATTCAAGAAATGCTTACAGCTATGCATACATTCAGTCACATTAAAATATATTAAATAACAACTTAAGCCGACTACAGGCATATAATAATGTGTGTTTGTGTGACGAGAATACTAATAATAATGTTATTTATGTTCTTTTATGTCGAGTATAAAGTCGCCTTTACCTGATTCTGTTTTAACCAATTTACGACGAAAAAATATCTTTAGTTTCCGAGGATACATAACATATAATAAAAATGTTTGGTTTTTTTTTTATTTCGATGATAACAGTTTTAGAAGAAAACTTAAAATAATGGTACCTATGCATTTTAAATTAAAATAATGGTGCGAAATGATCTTACAGTATTTTCGTGAAAAGCTGTGTATGTTGACACGGAAGATAATACAACAATGTAATGTAATTTTGTAACAAGTTAAATTGTTAATTTATTTGAATTATTTTTTGTAGTGTTAATATATGCCGGTTGTCATTTATATATTTATACACGTATAAATATATAAATGACAACATAAATATGTTGTCATTTATATATTTATACGTGTATATTCATTTGACATATTTATATTACATCAGCGTGTTTATTATGTACAAACAATGACAATATTATGAATGTTTAAATCCTGAATTTATTCATTTTAATATTATTTGAATTATTTGAAATGTAATAAAATAATTTGTTAAATATATTGTAAAAATATTAAATGCAAAACAATCGGAATGCAATACTTTTAGCGATTGCATTCTAACTAATTAGCGATGTAATTTATTGTTCAAACTTGTTTTGATGATCCGATGTGCTTAAAGCAAATATTCAATTAGGCTGCGTTGAACATTTCGAGCATAACCAAAGTAACGAGGTTAGGTTGCAGCGGACGTGACGGCGACGCGGCAATCGCATCACATTTGCACCAGTTGAGACCGCTGTTGAACGCGCGCTTCAGTTACCGTCCGAGCTAATTTGTCAATCCGATATGTCTACAAGGCATATGTGACAAGGCATATGTGACAAGGCATATGTGTCAACCTAGTCGATGTTCAACGCGTGTACAATAATTGTGAAGTGAGCGAATTGGATATCCTAAAATTCTATACACTCATCACTACTGTATGTTTAGGAGGATGATCATATCGACAACTAATCCGGAAAAAAATATTTCTTAAAAAAAAATATACTCAAATAATTATACTATTCAAATTCGTTTTGACCTCGCTCCGTGCGTTCAAGAGCGTTCTCAAACATTTCCCGATTTTAAATATTTTTTTATTCGATTTTCTCGTAATTGGGAAATATTTTTCCTCGTTAACGTTTGATTGTTTTTATAGATTAACCTCCTGAATGTACAGAGGTATTGATAAAATTATTTTCGCAATTTTTAATACAATTTCTTACATGTAATAGGGAACATAAAAACCCCTTTAGGAATGGTCTTAGGTCATCCTGTATATATACTTTTAAAACTTTCCATATAAACACTTTAGAGCGTATGTGGCTCACCAACACAAAAAAATAATAATTTCAAAATGGCCAATGTAACTAGTTTTGAGATTAAAGTCTGAAATAAATTGCGTGCAGCATCTTTGTCATGTCGCTAGAAAAGTTGCCTAAACCGTCGAATGTTAGATAGGGTGACTGCCCATCACAATTATTGCGATACACTAAAACGAAACCTTTAGAAGGTAAACATTCGATATTTCCCATGTTGCGGGTTCAAATTATTTGAACGACATTAATTTAAAAACTGTAAATTATAGATTTACCTATTTTTTTTTTAAGAATTACTGTGACCTAGACGTTGGTAATAAAGCGTTAAAAATTAAACCGCAGCCGATGGGATACTAGTCAAACACCTTAAACACTAGACTACCACGATCTCTAAATAATAGTAATAACATTTTATTTCAATTGCACGAGAAAACTTTTGCCACATTTTTTTAAAAAAAGTTCAAATCGAAAAATATCTCTACGACATAAGATCGCAGGGTGTCGCTTTTAAAAAATAATGAATATCTGTAAACGAGTCCAATTAGTTATTATCATGCATCCATATACTCAAAACTATTGCATTTGATTGACATTTCTTTTATAAAAAAATATATTATAAATTTTAATACGGCAAATGATTGTTTTTAAATATCCGCCAGACAATATCAGTATTTAATTCAACAAAATAAATTAAATGAATTTTAAATGAGATGCGTTCCTATTAGCATTCGATGGACAATTTGAAATGGCTGAAACATTTACACTTAACTAAACAATTTCGATACCTAATGTTTATTGTAAAACGTTCTTCTTTCTTGATAAAATCACATTAGGATGTTATAACAGAATCGTTTATCATTTATACGCGTATTTATCGTGTAAATTTGTATGAATTCTGATTGCTTTCCCACAAATTTGACAACGAGTGGTCATTCATTCCCCGAGCGTGGAGGTTGACTTTCCCCGGCTAGCAACTCCTCGGCCGCGCTGTCATTTCCGTTAGCCCCGCGCCGCACCACGCCTACCCCCTACGCCAACGCCCTGAGAGTCCATTTGCGTTTGTTAATAGGGAAAAATATGCTGCCAGAATTAAGGGAATGGAATCAAATATTAAGTAATCAGGGGATTTCTTTGTCTGGCTTGTCTCCTGTTTCGTCAGCTACTGACTAACTAGTATATATTTATCAGTATTATAGTTAATAGCGAAAATGCCGAGAAAATCTACCAACTCATCATCAGCTACAAGCAACAAAGCCTTTTGATGCTATTAAAGCATGGATGAAACGCTGAAACCTGATATCGACAAAGGAACCGGATTCGGGATTCATCTATTACCTCTATTACCACCATTAACCATCCATTACCTCCTGGCTTTAATCCCTCGTGGAAAGAACCCTTAAAAGGTTACTGTGGATTTTAAGTTCACTCTGTATTAGATATTATTTAAAAATTAAATATATTTTCTCGTAACTATGCAAACTAATATCTATACAGTAGGTAACACATAAATTGTTGAGTTTTGGGTCCGCAGCTGACAGCACCGGTCGTAATTTTAAGCACATGAGGCCGATAGCAGTAACTCCCTAATTTTCCACGTTTTAACATGGCGATTTGTGTTTTTACAGCACTCCCCCCCCCCCCCCCCTCCCTTCCCCTCCTTCCCGCCGAGTACAGCCAGACCCACACGAGTTGATAAATTAATTCCCTCTTCTATTGAGTTCATTCGGACATTCTGACCGCGATACTGACCTACGGCAACGGACGACGTTATCACCGACCCAACGCAAAATGGCGGGAACCGAGTCAACGTTAGCATGGCGTTAATTAATAAACTTTATTACCGTTTTAGCAATGATAATATTTATTATGGTACATAATATATAAGAAGACACACAAATAAAAAAAATTAGCACGCGTAAAACTAATCTCGTTAATGATTGCTAATGTGTTTTTAATTTAATGCTAAGTAATGAGACGCATTTTAGCACCGATTTAATCATAGGGTGGGGGGGATGTGCAGCATCTGTACTGGGACCCTGAGATTTTTTCGGGACTGTTAACAGTTACACAAAAAACGACCATCAAATATAATAAATAAGTTATATACCTTTACAACCCAATTAAAAAAATATCTGAAACATACATATATCACTCATAAAATCATCTCATTTCACCATAATCCTTCATCATAAATACAAATCCATTATTTTTATATTTTTTGTTAAAATATCATTCTCTTTTTATTTCATCTAATTAGATGGTTATATAATATTTGACGATATTTTACACTAAAGAATTAAAAGTACGCGTCACAAAGATCTAACATTCATAACAAATTCCTACGTTCCATAGTTTTTGAGAAAAAAGGCTGTGCTAAACAAACAGACGGGCGCAAGAGTGATCTAGGGGTTCATTGTTTTCCTTTTTGGGTTACGGAACCCTAAAACCATTAATATAAAAGTTTTGCTGATTCTGCGTTGGGTGTGCCCATAAAGCCAGAGGACACCCAAAATGACCGCTAATTAGGGGAAGCAGACCCAAAATTTACAGAGGATTATCACTCAAGCGTTTGCCTTACTCACTTCCCTCCCGAGTGACTGATCAAATATTTAACTAATCAAGTCACCTAAATTCATATTATTATAACACCGATAAAAAATTTACAGTGCACATTGTACACAGAGCATCTTAGGTGTATAGAATAGCATTTTAGAATGGATAAGCAAAAATTCACATTTAAATGAATTTTCAATTGCGAATGTGGAATGTATGATAATATTAATAAAAATAAACACTTTATTTGACATAGAGCAGGCTTATTGCCGTAGGACAAATCTATCGACTATCCCAGAGAGGTTGTGTATAAAATATGCATATATTTTCGTTGCAAAAAAAATATTCTAAAGCAAAGACTTTAGGCAGCTAATATTCCGCAACGAAACGAGGATAAGGATTTAGAAATGTGAAGAAAAAAAGATGTTCTTTGTGACAACGCGACGACTGAAAGTGGTAATATTGGGAGATTATTTATTGCTTTCAAGGAATTCCGCTTTGTAAAAAACGCTTGAAATACGATATGTTTTATTAAAAGCGGTTCGAGGGGTCACTGACTTTCAAGTGACATATCGCTGGAATGTGGAACCCACCGACATTAGCTTTACGGCTATTTGCTTCATTCGAAATAAATAAAGCTATCTCGTTCAAATACGCAGACGGACGGACAATTCCAATCCATAGATACTAAACTTATAGTTTTATCTGCCCAGATATTCTCTAACCTTCCTAAATATTTTCGTTATATTTACTATAAGTGTGACATATTGTTTGCGAGGGCCGGGGAAAATTTGTAAACGAAACATAATGAAAATAAATTCACTCGTACATTGGTTAATCTTCAATCCTTCTTCCAGGTTTTCGATTACAAATCCTGCAATTCGCATTACAGAATGCACAAACCTTGAGCTTATGTTTTAGGTACCTTCGAGGTACGTCGTATTTTGTATTTGCTAAGCTTTCTAATTGTTCTATTAGTAAAGGTAAAGTTTTTTCGAGATAACCGCTTACTTTCTTTAATATTTTAAATGTTAAAAAAGTAAAGGTGCCGGTAAAATTTACATTTTAGTGTCAGTTCTAATAATATTTTTATTAAATATTTAATTAGGACTATCTATCGGTTTTGAGTAGCCTACGAACAAACAAAAATAAATGAACACATTTTTTTTTCGTGAGACCAGTTTAGTTGACGATATACCGACCGACCAGTTTAGTTTAGTTAACGATATAGATCAACCCCCTAATAGGACGTCAGTGAATATAAACACATACTGTATAAATACCTCTTGACGTGTGGGACGAATGATGAATTCAGAGCACGCCACTTAAGATGTCGTGCCAGACTAAATAAGGATTGACGTGCTGGTGACGCTGGTGACATTTCTGACAAGGGATCAAACGGGAGCCGCAGATTAAACAAAAGCGCAAACACACAGCATCAGCAATCTTAAACATGACCTACTTGAATAGCCGAGATGGACCAATGGCGATTTGTGGTAGAACCTGCCACTAAAACCCACTTGCTGCGAGCCGTTCATGAGATCGCCGGCCTAAGTACAGTCGTGTGTGTTTGTTAGGCTTAAAAGATACCACTAATTAGAAACAAATGCATGCGATGTCACATTAGCAGCTAAGGTTGGGTATTATTTTATTTTTTTAGTGTGAGGATATTTTTAACACTACATCCAGATGTCCAACGCTTACTGGGTGTATTAAGATTAATAAGTTTCCATCTGCAATTATGCCCGCCCTATCGTACAAATAAAATACCTTTAATTTTTACATTCGGGCACATACACCAGCACAAACCTACACACACATATCCCCACTAACCTAACCACCCCCGTACCCTCCCTTATGCATATGGCTGGAACATAAATTCATTATATTTTTTTACATAAAAATTTTTTTTTTACACCAAGATTTTATATCATACAACTAAATCGCCCTAATTTTGTAAAATAATATGTACTGGATGAAATTTTTCTCATGCAGATCCTTTAATTGAGCCGTACTACATCACAAACTAAGCAACCTTTGTCGTACATTATTTTCAATATGTCAAAAAAAAGTAGTTAAAATGAGCAAAAAAATCTTACGAACATTTAAACGCATGCGTGCTCTCCTTGAGACCTACGCAATGTGAATTTGGGTGGACGACGCGGGCGCCACAAGCTTTTATTTATCTTTTTTTTAAGATATTATTTTTGTATGGAAAAATATATGTCAAAATTAGGATAGTTTTAAAACAAAGGTTGTTCCGTTTATGGCGCAGAAGGGGTATACGGTCGTAAACGCCGCGCGAGGCTTATCTAGGTATTACAGCTATCGCGACGTTGCACCGACAATTTCCATTCGAGTACAGCAAAGCTAGAAAATTGTGAAAATTGGATTTTCGGGAAAAGCTTACCCTTATAAAAAAAACTGCTTTCTTTTATCGTTTTAAGAGTTCCTAAAATAAAAATATTATGGTTATTATGCATATAAAACTGCACGGCTTTGTAAATAAAGCAAAAAAACTAGTATAAAAAGATAAATGAAAGAGTCCTAAATACATGAGTATTTTCATTGATAATTAATATATTCCCAGCACTATTCCGGATAGCGAATATTTGGTCTGTGTTGGATAAAATACTAACCAATTATTAAATAGTACACTGTTAAATATATCTAATAAATTCATATACCTAAAAACACAAACAAAAACATTCACTATTCTAAAAAAAATCGAAAGCAATGGAACATGAATAAAATATCGTTTTTTTTAATCCAGTATCTAAATTAATCCTTATTTATTACACAAGATTTTGCTGACTGAAACGAGACAAGGGTCGCGCTATAAATCATTGCGTTACTTCAAGAAGGGTCAAACTTATGAAGTATGTAGGTATGTACAGTTGGCAGCCCTTACGCAAGCTACTGAATTGAATACACTTGTCACAGGTTTAATCATTACTCGATATATGTTATATTTGTCACATACTGCACTTTACAGCACTGTCGATATGATAACGTAAATTTATAAAATATACTTTTCCACAATGTTAAATTTATAAGGTTAAATTTAAAGCGATTTCTCTTTGTATTAAGTCCTTAAAACGTCTTGACATGCCATTATATTATGAAATAAATAAATTATAGATTCTTCAATTATTACAATATGTTCCAACTTATGATACTGAAAACTGACACTTAAGGTCAGTTTAAAAGGATTAAAATAAATAAATTTGGATTAATATGTATAAAAATACTTACAGTGTATAAACAGTGTGTCCAAGACCATTCCAGAAGACTTAAGGGAGTGTTTATGTTCCCCATTACGTGTAAGAAATTGTATAAAAAAAAATACTAAAATAATTCATCTGGTGTAAATTCCTTTTGCTATTAAGTTCGCTCGCTCGCGCTCAAGGCCGCTAGCGGACGAACTAATGACAAGAACGATTTAATATCATCAAATAAAGTTAACATTTTTTTTCTCAGATATCGTAATTAATTTTGATATGACGTCAAAACAAAACATGTTATCATTTTATCGGGAGCGGTCTTGGGAGACGATTTATAACGAACAAAGATTAAGCTATAGTTTAATCTAAACGAAATGGTTCTTGTGTGATACATCAAAATAGGTGTGGCAAGAAGGTATCTCGATAGTGCCGAAGGAAAGGGGTGTCTAAACCACAGTATAAATATAACTTGAAAGCAGTATCTCATTTCATACGCACATGTCTAAACGCCGACGGATTGGACAGCTTTTATAAAGCTATAAATAACTAAGTGATTTTACGATCTGAATAATAAGATTTTGAAGGTGCACATAGGCTGAGCCAGCAACCCTCGAAATCGAGAGCAATTGTGGGCTAATGGCACGGAAACCAAAGGTTCTTTTGGAGTTTGTCCCCACAATACTTCAGGACAGCAGCACGGTCTATAAAACCGGGGACGGAAGCCTCGCGCTTTGTAGTGAAGATAGCGCTCGCGTTGTTGCCGTCATAACACACATGCAAGCCATTAAACTCTTACGCGACCTGAGTTCTGCTACACTGTATGGGTTACACATTATACAAACATTTGGCGAAATGGCGCGTTTGTAATCTTTTTAACGGCTATAGTCTAACAAGCCAACGAATAATGTGCATTTTAAACTATACTGTATCAATTTGTAAGAGAGTTAATAAAAGATGAGCGGTATCTAAAAACACGAGATATTATACATAATAATTGCTTATGCTTATGTTTTTTTATAATTATGAAAAGGTTTTGCGTGGGGTTTAATGTCGCTCATACTGTTGAATGTAAATAACCTTTCTTAAAACAGACAGACCTTAAGGTCTGTAAATAATGTATTTTTCTGATTTTCTTATATTTTTGACAAATGGTATCATTTATAAATGGCCTATGTAAAGTTTTTTTATGTTTTATGAACTAACCAATAAAACATTAAATATGCACTGAAAAAAAATCTACTCTTTACAAGAAATTCCTGGAGATACTTTTTTCTCTTACTTTTTGTTAGAGAAACAAAATGGCGGAATAGGAGAGAAGCGCGAGGTGTGTTTGAGAGTCTACTACTGATTGTTTGGTTGACGTAACAAAACATCGTGTAATGTGTACGTAACATTTCATTTAAACACGTATTTACCGATTGGTTGGTAGATTTATATATTTACTAAAATATCGAATATACAATTAATATTATTACATATGTAAGACATATGTAATATATTTGTAGTATTTTATTGATTTTCAAGAGAAGAAAAATACAGTTTGTGTGGATTAGAAACACCTCACTAGGCAAATGCCTGTGTCGAGGTGTTTGTTACCTATTGAAATATATAAGTAAGGAGATAATAAGAGCGCGACGTCTATATTTGAGATTTGAGATATGTTTTTTGTAACAAAACTGTATTTTAATGTGTACACAACTTTTAATTTGATTCTGAATCTACGCAGATTGTTTGGTGCAGGTTACAAGAAAGTTTTGTTAGGTATACGATTTATCAATCTACAAGAATTAGTTTCTAAATTTTAAATTCAAAATACCCAGATATTGATTCAATGTTAATTTAGTGGCGTTCTAGTGGCACTTATAAAAAATGAAACGTTAACGTGAAATTCCTCTCGGCTTCCAGGCGGTACAAAAGCTTTCCCGACGATTTCCTCCGTCCGCGTCGGACGGACGTGTAAAGCGAAAGCCTGACAAACAAGAAGAGATGCTGCCAGCGAAACGAACCGCTCCTTCCGCTAGAATTGGATTCGCCCGCTGCTGCGGAGTCGCGATAAGAGCGGATCGCCAGGTATTATTAGTCCGGCAGCCAGCGATATTTTTCTCCGCTTCTTACATACTTGCGTATTCGACACATTGCCCTGAATTGGTAATTTCGTCTGTTTAAAAACTACACGAAATACTTATATATTTTAACGAAAAGAGATATACTTTTTTTCATTTCATTTTCATACATTTAGAATGAAATGACACAATGATGAATTCGCCCAAAAAAGTAGAAAACGTCAACATTTACCGAAAATTGTGCAACGTGTCTAAACACATAGGTGAATATAATAAACAGAGTAATATATATTTAAAGAAATGTGTTTTTTTGCACAATTATTTGACAAAACTAATTTAGCAGTTATTTTTGTTATTGTCAGTGTAACTTACAAAAATCTTATTTGTGATAAAATATAAAAGCTATGCAAAAAATAGGATCAATGAGTAAATGTATTCTTGTTATTTTATGTAGTGTAATGTTTATGTTTATGTTGTGTTTGTTATCTATGTAGTATGCGCTAGTGCATATTTTAAAAATGTTAAAAACTATGTTAATTTATTTTTTTATTACAATTAAATATTATTTAAAGGCCAATTATTTCGTTTTATTAAACGATTGCTTGAAATGGCGTTCTTATCAATGAGCGCCAATACGTTGATTGGCTAGGTCATTTTTACGCACAGTTTAACGTGCAATGAAACGCTTTAACCCCTACTATTCTGTGTAAATAAGTTTCACTTCTTTAGTGTGTAGTGTTAAATTGCAGCTATCTATTTATTTTGCGTTATAGTATCGATTTTGTAGTGATTTTGCAAAGAAGCTAATAAAAGAGTGTTGATAGCATAGGGTTTGCTACTTTTATAAATTGCTACATATAAATATTTGTAATGTGCTGGCTCTGACTCTAAATGAAATATTTACCATGTGATCAACCAACTGAAAGATACAGGAAATTAAAGTCGTTTGTGGTTCGTTTAGACTTAAAGCATAAAGTTAGAAGACTATATTAAAAGTTATTTAATTATTTTTCAAAATGAAATGTTACACCATTAACAAGAATTTCTGCTGCGGGGAAACAAAGCATCGATTCCAAAATACATAAGGGTATTAGAGAATCACAGAGTTTCAAAGAACGTCATCTGGTTTCTCCTAATTATACATACTTATCATCATTTCAATCCAGTCCTCTCTTGCGCATATAATATGGCTAAAATATAGTTAATTTAATTTATTGTTAAATTTTCATTAAGAGGACATTTTTTGCTGGCCAATATTTTATTACACGAACTTTTTGCTTTAGCTGGTAGACTGTTTAACAGTATAAACTGCAGATAATAGATATGCGTGTAAAATAAAGTATTTATTATCGTGTATCTGATCCTACTTTAATAACTTCTAAGGTATCAGAACCGCGGGTCAGCTGGCCGTCATGCTCAGAACCTTATTGGAAAAGGGTGAATCCAAAATCTTTGTAAAAACCTAATTAAATCTATATTGTTTTAGATCAGAAAAGATTTAACCAAAATCGCCGATCAAAACGAATCTCACCGTTTTAACTTTCTCCACTTTCTGGAAGAGTTCTGAAACATAACTTATTGTTCATTCATTTCTTTCAAAATGTCTAAAGCAACCAGATTAGTGACACATAAGTAGCCTTTATATACTTAAATTATGTGTATAGTTACTTACCCTACCATTAAAATGATTTTACGATTACTCGGTGAAAAAATTGGCTAACCTGAAACAAAAGAACGAAAATGATTATTTTTTTTTGTATTAAGTAAAAAAATAAATGAAAAAACACTAACGACTAATTTGCTGATGATAAACATGCTTGTTGAAAACACAAATTCGAAAAATAAAATACCAGTTTAACATCATTAAAGATTGTTAAATAATATAAAATATCGGATGAAAATGTGGAATAGCAGTTAAAATTATTCAAACTTTAAGGGTTTTGTAATTTTTAATAGACTACTTTCAGTAAAAAAAAAATGATACTGTAGTTTTGTAAAAAAAGGTATTGCCTTAAGGTAGGAAGTATTTTTTTTTTGAGCTTTAGTACCTAAAACATATTATTTTGCACACATAAAACCATACTATCCTCAATACGTTCACATAAATAGAGATTATTCCTGCTATCACTTTTTTTTTTTGCACAATTTAGGGTCAAGAAAACTAAAGTGCCTTTTTTTCCCAAAATTCGTTTTACTTTTCGGAACAGAATGTTAGTTAGAACTAGCTCCTCGTGTTACAATCTTATGATTCTTAAGTTTATGCCAGTTTGTGTGTTTATACATAATAATGATTTTTGCATATATCTGCCTTACATACAAACCCTCACATTCATTAAATAGATGGTTTGACGGAAAGTCAATTGTTTTTTTCTTGATAACTCTGATAATTGCTTTTTAAGCCTTCACTAGAGGACCAAACGATTCAAGAGTATAACCACCCCACGCTAATATACCATAATGAAGTGATCCTGCGATCTATTAGATTACCAAAAGTAATCCAACAGACGGAAGGAGACCCTTATGCTTAAAATTAACTTATTTATCTAATTAAATTACTTTATTTATCTTAATTTATTCAATATTTACCTTGTTCTACGTTGTTTACTATAATTAATAATGTTCGAAATTATATTACCTACTTATTTGTATTCGCTAAAATGTTTACACGTATGACCTAATAATATTTGCACACATGTTAAATTATTACTTATGATTGACCTAATTTGTAAATACTGTTTTACCTAATTTGTAAATTTGTATTATTATCATTACCTATTTGCTAAAAAATTTGCATATCGACCTATATTCCATATTTAACCTTGACCTATTAAAATTCGCAATTGCCCTACTAATTTCACACACTATATACACCTTATATTTACCTACATGACTCAATTTTAACACATACTAACTTAATAAATAATCACTGAAACCACAAAATACTTAAAATTCACATATGACATAATTAAAAGTATATCAAACAATTGTCTAAACACATAATAAACACAAAAGAATAATAGTTATTGGAAAACATGTCACACTTATCTTGGCTTCATCTCCTGCACACCCGGCTGGATTTTCTAATTTTATCAAATTAGCTTTCTCGGCAACTTGCATATTTCATTTTGTACGATGAACCTCCGGGTCTAGAAATACAAGAATAAAGAAAATTCCTCCTTCATTTAAACCAGTGTTTTCCCATCTTGTATTTGTATGTTTTTATCTCTCAATGAAGCAAAACAACCCGTGCTTGTATGTATGTATGTATATATAATTATATATATTTTTAGAGGGAATTTAATTGAAAAGGCCTCCCAGCACCCCATATAGCCTTTCCCTTTTCGACCACCAAACCAAGATCTTAGAGCATCAATTTAAACGGTTGAGTATAAAATATAATATTTATATGTCAAACTATCAAATTTGTCCATTAATATGAAATAAAATGACTCTTTCAATTTTTCATTTTATGTACACTTATGGTCTATGATTGACCCTCAGTTGGGAATTATGAAGAATTTTCATAATGTTCCAATCACGATGGCACATGATCAACTGTTTACAATTTGAATCCTTTCAAATTGACAATTCAACTGGTTTTAAGTAGTAGATATTTGGTTTGTGTCTTCAAACAAAAAAATATCAAGGCATGCCATTCCAACCAATAGACATTATTTAAACGTTCTCCATATTATTATATGCGTATAATTTCAAAATAATGTTTGATAAAGTACAAAGTACGTGATGGCTATGAAACACAATTTGTGTTAATTTGAGATATTATCTCAATCTCCAACGGTTTTGGTAACCATAAAATTAGGTATTCAATTGAGTTTTAGGTATCTTTCCTTAATCATATTAATAATTAAATATAAGTTTATTTGATTTGTGTAAAAAATATTGAGATTAAATCTCATTCAATAATCCACATTTGGTAATACAATTCATATGTACTCCTCATGCGAATTCAAAATTATAAACTAAACAACAAATCAATCAAATGTTCCTTTCAGGATTAACCATATGCAATAAGCATATCTAAATATGTATATATCTCTAACGCGACTTGCTCTGATCAGTATGAAAAACAAAATTCTGTTACCAGAATGAAAGGTTGGAACATATATTTACATATAGTATTATAACAAATAAATATGCGTATATATATGTATAGCATTTATTTTAATTGACTTCAAATTTATTTGTGTTTTATTCTTCGTTCACACAAAATCCAAATAGTTCAACTCAAATTTCAAGTGTCTGATGTAATTTCATTTCGTAGTAACATACAGGGTGTCGTTTCTTTACAATTTATGTGTGTTACAAATTATGCTAATATTCTCAGAATAATATTTACATTCGAATAGAGTGTAACATTTTTTAAATTCCTTTCTTCTCACAACAGAGAAATTAACTTTTTATAAAACCAAAAAAAACCATTTAAATTCAACATGGAACAAACTCACCGAGTTTTTACAAGGATCCAATAAACTTCGATTCAAACAAACTTCACTTTGCACTATTTCCACTATTAATACTATTAGACACTTCACATGATTTTTCATTCCTCAACACTCAAATTTTAGTATACATATATTTTAACTTAACTAACTATTATATTAACTAACTTACTTATAATTAATAATTTCTAAATATTTCCATAACTACATTTTATTCCTATCTAAAATTATAATTTAGCTAAAAACAATTCTCTAAGTATTTATAAATTTAGAGATTATATGCTAAACCCTTGAACGAACATCCATTCTATAGATTCCATTTGATTCTTTCCTATCCGAAATTTATCCAATAATTGAATTTGATTTATTTATAACGTCGATTTGTTACTTGTCTCGGTTCATGTGAATTTCAAACCTTTATATTACACGAAAATATCTGTTTTTATCGATCTTTCGCAGTTTGAAATTTACAATTCGATTAAAACGTCTCAATTTATTTAAGGTTCCAATTAGGATTTATCCTCTAGGTCCTAGGTTAATTAAACCAATAAAGTTTAACATTTAATATAACTATATAATATTTCTGTTTGGGTCGTTCTAAATTTTTTCATACTACCTTTGAGTATATTTATTTTTCTAAAAATTTTTTTATATAATTTAAGTTTTATGTATCAATTCTGGTTTTTATATACCTTTCTGATTCCGTATCTGAAACTGACTTTAAAATTATATTTTATAATAATTTTGTGTTCGGGATCGAACCTGAGTCCCTTCGTTTCTAGTGCAAAATTTTTCATCGAATGTTTGATTTTATTTTCAAGGTATATAATTTGTATTCGTTCCCGCTACCCTGTAATTTCAGGAAAACTTTGTAATAGATTTTAATTTACAATTTTCTTAAAATATCTTAATTTTTTTTATATGTCAAAATTAATTATTTTTAAGATTCCTGGATTCAATTTCGGAAACTGATTTCAAAAATATATAGTTTTATATTGGTTACATCCGAATTTGAACTCAAAACTTCACGATCTAAGTGCATGAGTTTATTTATCGCGTCTGATAAGATACAATTGCGTATCGCGTAAGTCCTTTAGAATTACTTTATACGAATATAATTGTAATTAATTATATATTATTTTATATATAGTTTTAAATATATATTTTTTTAAATAGTATTATTTAAATATATATATATATTTTCTATAATTTAACACACACCGAGTTTACAAGGAGTCTATCGAGTGACTTCGACTTGTAATGTTACACAAAATATTAGTAAAGTAAACTTTAACAAAATTTAATCCCCGGACTTCAAATACTTTTATCGTCACGCGTCCCGGACAAAACTTCCTTCACTTGCGAATTCGACCAAAAACTCCTCGATTTTTCGTCTGTCGTTCAATTTATAATTTCGTTTCTCCCACTAACTCTAGGCGGGTCCATTTAATCGTTTCTCATCTCTAACCAATAGAATTTTAGCAATTACCATCTGATTTATCGTATAAACAGACCTGGATGTACTCTGCTAAGCCCATTAATTTTAATTAGAAGTCTTAAAAATTAATCGTTTTTTAAACCCGTTAGTTCATAGGGCTAAATGACCAAAGATCAAATCTGTTATGGGTTTTGACATAATTAAGATTCACTTGTTTATACAATTAAGCGGGCTTATGGTAACCAGGTATCGCAAACCATTTTTTACACACTAAATTCATTGTTATTAGACACCCACATCTTGCATCCTTATTCAACCTCCAACGTCTCGCTTTTATTCTCTGACAGTTATCGTTTAACCCATTACAGCGTCCTGCCTCCTTGCTCCAGATCTCTATTGGCTACATCACCATGATTGAGTCAAAACCCTTCCCTGAAGGCGTGACTTACGTCTCTTGTCTCTCTCTGTACAGTCATTTTTGTATGTGCTATCCCTATCATTCGGCAAAGCTATAAAATAACCATTAAAACCGCCATAACTCAGCTAAAGGTGTACGCTCGATTCCTATGGAAAATAACCGGTATCTGCTCCACTAGCGAATACATTTTTGATCAATTATCTAAGTATCAGTAGTTATAATTCGTATGGAGACTAACGTATCCGTTCTCTTCGGTTACGTTGCGTCGGTTCGCTTCGGTTACTCGTGGTATTTGAATGCTCATCCCTAAGTCTCTGTTTATAAAATCATTAATTCTAATTACTCTCGATCAGCAGTGCACAATCGTTGGTTTGTCGCTCATCTTTCGTATTTAAAATCATTTTATTTGAATTATTCTGGAATATCCCATAATATGTTCAATAATTTCTAAACTATTTTTCTTCAGAATCTGATATGATATCCATCCACCTTACTACTGTAAAGATTTAACAGTCGTATCTAAACTCCTTCTATAAAAAAAACACAATTTTAGAGTAAAAAGAACGGTATTTTGCTTTTATTTTAATCAACTATGACATTTTTGTCTTAATTTCAACTGAAGTTTCCATCCAGCTGCTTCAGCTATCCATTCCCGTTAATTTCGTTTTAATTGGTGTCGATAGAATTTCTGTAATAATATAATTATTTTACATATTTTTTCCATGTAACTTTTTATAATTTTTCCTTAATGTAGGTCTTCACCTGACCTCTTTGTGATATCGTTTCCAAATTTCCAAAGAAATCGTAGCTTCCGAATTTTCGTATTGTATTTATCTATTTATACAATATTATGTTATTAAAGTAGTCAAATCGATTTCCTTAATGTAACAGCTCCTGTATTACATTATTTTAAACTTATCTATCTTAATAACATCTTCGTATATATTCTTATTAGGGTAGGATTGAGACCATCACATGCCCCCTGATGAAAAACGGAGATTTCCATTAGGTAATCTTTGGTTTTCTTCACAGCTTTAGCTGCCCGATGGTCGTAAAACTTTTCTTGTTCCTTGTAGTTTAAAACTAACTTAACTAATAAGTAATATGAACCCCTTCTCACGTCCATATTAGTATCGACCAAACCAAATCTACTGTCGATTTCCTCTATCCTTAATCAATGGTGTTGTGCAAAGCTAAGCTAAGATACTTCAACTTAAAAATTTCAACTTAATTACCTTAATTATCTTAAATAATCTATTTAATAATTTGACTTATCTCTATTTTAAAACTACTCTTAATTTACTTAAATATTTCACTTAAATCTACTTAAAATTTACACTTAAATCTACTTAAATCTACTTAAATATTTCACTTAATCAAATACACGTATATAATTCTTTTGACACTTAGTTTCTTCTAGTTTGTTCCCTTCACCCCCCCTATCTCTTATGTTACCCCCCCCTAAATCATTTAATTCCCTCTACTCTTCTCACTCAATCAACTAAACGTTTTTTTTTTTTAAAAAAAACCTACTAATTCCCTCAAATCTTAATAGATACGTATCCTATCATGTTACATCTTAAAATGTAACTAACTCTAAGTATTGAATTATTATGTAATTTCACTTCTTTACTATACTATAATTATTATTTATAATATTTTGCCAAATGAATAGCATTAAAATTCCCTCGTACCTTACCACTTTCCGGATGAACTAAACAATACGTATTCACATATGGCACTGCAGCTACTACATACGGACCTTCAAATAACCTAGCAAACTTACTTATTTCACCCTTTTCTTTATTTGATTTCGGTAATGTTCTCAATTTCACCAACTCTCCTATTTGGTAATTTCTTAACTTATGCGTCTTATTAAAACTTAACCTCCTTTGTTCGTTATGTAATTTTAAATTCTTCCGGACTTGATTACGAATCTCCTCTATCGTCAACGGATTGCTCTCCTTTATTCTCAAATGATTATCTAAACTATGTTTAGGTGGTCGACCAAATACTATTTCATTTGGTGTATATCCTGTACTAGTATGTGTACTATTGTTATAACAATTTTCAATATCGTTTAATAAATTTGGCCATTTTTTATGTCCTGTATTACAATATGTTCGGAAAATCCTTCCCAATTCTTTATTAACTCGTTCGGTAATATTTGCTCTTGGGTTTCTGATTGAGGTGTGTTTAAATTCTATACCCTCTTCTTCTAATTTACTTTCCCATATTTTTGATACAAATTGTGATCCTCTATCTGTTACTATTACTTTCGGTTTGATGACTGTTGCATATTCCAATACTCTTCTAACTGCATTAAAACCAGTTGCCTTCTTCATAGAATATAATTTAATCCATTTACTGAAGGTATCTTGTATGACAAAAATATAATTAACCCCTCCTCTTCCCATGGGTAACGGTCCATAAAAATCTGCCATGATGACATCTCCTACTTCATCAGTGTAACCGGGATGACATCCTCCTACTTCCGGTTTATTATTTTGTTTAGACAACTGACAGTCTTCACAAGTCCTTATTATTCTTGTAATTTGTTTTCTCATTCTAGGCCAGTATACTCTTTTCCTTAATGCAGCTAGTACTTTATACACTCCAAAATGTCCTAATTCCAAATGAAAATACCACACTATCTTTTCCATTAAACTATTTGGTATTGCTAATAATTTTTCTTTATTTATGTTATTGAAATATAACACTCCTTCCTTCAATTCATACCTTTTTGACAATCTTCTAGCTAGTCTATCATCTGGTATGTACATATGATCTGCTTTCGCTTTCTTTATCTCTTTTAAATAAGGATCTGTGTCTTGTTCTAACCTTATATTCTTTAGTCTCTTCATCAATCCTCTTTTGTCACTAGCTAAAAACAATGCTATTTCTGGATGTAACAATCGATCTCCTGTTAATTGTGGTCTTTCGTTTACGCTCCTTGACAAAATATCTGGACCTACATTGTCCTTACCCTTTACATACTCTATTGTATAGTCAAATTGATCCAGATATAGAATCCACCTTGTGACTTTAGCACTATAAAGTTTCCAGGTTTTTATAAATGTTAGAGATTGATGGTCTGTTCGTATAACTAATTTAGTTCCCCTTATGTATGTTTCAAATTTTCGTAGACCATAAATTATAGCATATAATTCTTTCTCCGACGTGGTCCATTTCATTTCAGCAGTATTTAATCCTTTACTACAAAATCCAATCACATGGTGATCTCCATTCTCATCTAGTTGGTATAATTCCCCCCCTAATCCATATCCAGAACTATCACACTGTAAATAATATGTTTTATTTGGATTTGGGTGTTCTAGAATTACACTCTTTAAAAATAACCTTTTTATATTTTCAAAAGCTAACTTCTGTTGTTCTCCCCATTCCCAACGTCTGCCCTTCTTTAATAAATCGCATAATGGTCTAATGGCCTCTCCATAATTAGACACAAATCTCCGATAATAATTACAAAATCCTAACCAAGCCCTCACTTGCTTGGGTTTCTTTGGTTCAGGGTACTCTTGTATAGCCTTTAATTTATCATCTGACATTGATATACCTTCCAAAGAAATGTCAAAACCTAACATTTTTACTTTAGTTTGCAGAAATTGACACTTTTTAAGATTACACGTCATCCCTCCTTCTTCTAACCGAGCTAAAACTTGCCCTAATTGATTCATATGATCATCTAATGTACCATCCGTATATACAGCTAAATCATCTAAGTAATTAATACAAAATTCTCTAACAGTGGGTCCTAAAATTAAATCCATAGCTCTAGAAAAGCTTCCTACACTTGTTTTTAGTCCTTGTGGCAAAACTGCATACGTATATGACTTTCCATTATACGTAAATCCCGTATATTTTTCACTCTCAGGCAGTAAAGGAATTTGAAAATAAGCATTGTTTAGATCCAACAACGTTATGTATTTTACTCCATAAAACCTTTGTATTATTTCCGAAATAATTGGTGGTTTCTCTATCTCTCCACACATGCGAGTATTCAATTCACGTGCATCTAATAACATTCTTATAGATCCATCTTTCTTCAAGGTTATCGTAAGTGGACTAGAATAACTAGTAAATTGTCTTTTAATTAACCTTTGTTCTAACATTTCCTCTATTTTCTCAGTGACCTTTTCTCGATATGCCAAAGGAATTGGATAAGCTCTCTTCACAAATGGTTTTTCATCTGTTAATTTTATTTCGTGGTAATAAACATTAGTTCTGCCAGGTTTATCTGAAAATACCCTTTTGTATTTTATTAGTAATAACCTCATTTTCTCAACTTCAGTACCTGATAGATTCAATGATTGAATATATTGTTCTATTATTTCTTCTATAGTTATATCCTTTTCTATTGGCTTAATTCCACTCTTACAACCATCTTGAATTATAGTATTAACTTGAACTTCCCTTTTTGAATATTTCGTAGGATTTAACATTATCTCATCTTTAATCGTTTTCAAAGTCATTTTCCCATTATTATAACTTGAACAATCTATTACTGCACCATGGTTATCCAACCAATCATATCCCAATATAACTGGTCGTACCAAACCTTCTACTATCAAACACGGTGTTTCTATAATTGACTCTGTAAATTTCAAAGGTAATAAACCTAATTTTGAAATTTTATGACTTTTTGATCCATTAGCACACTTTAGCTGTAATGTCATTGTGGGCATTTCAGAAAATTTGAACCCTGAATTTTTCAATTCATTCCACAATTCTGTTGATACACAAGTAACTTGACTACCAGTGTCTATCAAACATCGTATCAATCTATTTCCAATGCTTACTTCCATTTCAGGAAGAGTTGGCAAATTACCATCCTCATTGGACTCTATATATTCCTCTTCTTCGAATATAGTACATATCTCCTTTTTATTTGTATTAATGTTCTTTCTGATTTGTTTTTCTGTAACTCCTTGCAACATCCTTCTTTCAAACATTTCAGAAATCTGTCCTAAAATCGTATCCATACGTAAATTCCTGACTTCTTCAACATAACCTAAACCACTAAACTTATTCAATTTCATTCCTACACTAATTGGATATAATCCTCCCTGGTGACACTTGCCTAAACCTAAACCTGGTCTCCACTTATTTATTAACATAATATTTAAAGGAATTACAATGTTTCTTAAATTTAATTTATCCACTTTGTCTCTTAAAACTAAATCTTCTCTCTCTTCCCTTGAACCTAAATCACAATCGATTATCTTCTCTTGCTTCAGCGACGATTGAACACTGAAGGGATCCCGTTTCCCGTTGATTTGACTGGTTCTATTGCTCTCTGTCCTCTTACTTCATTCACAATTTTATTCCTTTCATTTGTGGCATTTCTCCAACCATCCTGATATGCTTGCCTTAATTGTTCTTTTCTTTTAACCAAATTTTGTTGTCTCCTCTGAATATTTCGTACTAAATTATTCTTCTGTGGAAATACCTTTCGCCTTTTAGTATTTAATCCCAAATTTCTTTCTTTTGTCATTCCCTTTATTTCCATATTGTTAATATGAGGTTTTTTATTATTTAGACGTAATCCCTTTACATTTTTATCTTTGAATTTGTTGCTCCTCTCGACATATCTTGTTGAGTCTGAAACATTATAAATTTCCCTTCCTTGTTTCATTGAGTTATGATCATGTCTGGTTACATAACCATCCAATCCTTTTAAGAATTTTGCTGCGTCCTCCGCATTCGGTGAGTTAATTCCTACCCAATGTATTTGAATGGACTCCGGGAATTGTCGCATTAATGAGTTCAACAAATGCGTTTCAGGAATGGGGTGTGTTAAACTCCTTGCTAATTCCAACTTCCCTGAGAAATATTCCAGTTTTGAATTAACGCCATTTTCCCTCCAGCACCCATTCAGAATTCTTTCTCTCACCTTATCTTGTTTAACTGAATTCCAATAAATTTCTAAAAAGTCTTTCTCAAAGTCAGAAAAACTTTCCCATTTATTTCTGAAATTTTCCATTACTGATCTTGTCTTAGTAGATACACACTCCATCACTATTTCAATTTCTTCTTGAAAATTATCTCCTTTTTTATTAACATACCTTTTTAATTTTTTTATAAACTGAATTGGATTGTCATTATTCTCCTCATCAAAGTGAGGCCTTTTCGGCTTATCCAACATCATACACTGCATGATAGGACTTCTTTCAACGACTATCCCATTCATCGTCTCATTTGTCCTTTTTGTCGAAATACCTAGGGAACTTTCCCCATTTGCTTGTTCACTACCCATAGATTGGATGATTTTGTCCTCCGATCCATTTCCTTTATGTACCTGTCTTTGTAATAATGGCTTTATAGCTTCTTTTATCGCCAGTGCAATTGCGTTTGTTAAAGTGTTCTTTGTATTTTTCCTATAATGTTTTCTTATTTTTATCGCTTCGTTAAGGCTACTCGAACTTTCAGTCGACATTTTGAAATGTTTCTTTTCAAAATCCTTCGATTAACACAAGCACCACACTACACTACGTCACTGTATTGTTTTAATAATATTTATTGTCTTTTTCCTATTATTTATTTTCTATAAAACATATAAAATGGCATTTTTAATTATATATTTTTTTTTTATACAAGTAAATACATGAGTATAAACGCATATACTTATATACATACATATAACCATACATAAATATATACATATTTCCATGTATAAACATTTAATATAAAGTTTGTTTATGTTTAAATTGTATTAAATTTTAATTGTTTAAATATTACTTTTTAATTACTGCAAGTAAGTATTAATTTTTATTAAATTATATTAATTTTAACTTTGAAACACCCCATAGCTAGAACTGCTATAAACCCACAACGCCGTTCCCATCTCTTAATGTACAGTGATCGATAAAAATACACGCCGGCGACCGTCGATCCGCGACTTCAAGTGGTTTATTTTCGAGTATTTTCGGTTTTTTTTTTTTTTTTTTAAATGTCGCATCACACTTAAGCTTCACTTTGACGTTATTTACTTGGTTTCTGTTAATCGAAATATTCTTTACGAATTTTAGATTCTATTTTTAACTGTTTTATTCTATGCGAAAGTGAGATGTTCACAATAGGTCGTAATTATTTAAATTTTGTTTCCCCTTTTTTAAAGCAATTCAATTAAATCTAACTTCCTTCAGTTCTAACTAACGCACCTTTAATTCTTATTAAAATCTTTAAATTTTTTATTTTATAACTGTTTTAAAATAATTTTTTTTTTTTTTTTTTTTTAATTAACTCCAAAATATGGGTACTTATTTTCTGAACTTAAATTATGCTAGATAAAATCGCGACAGTTACATAACCTTAAATTACGTCATGTATTATTAATTCATCATTTTTAAAATGTTATAACTTTTTGATTCATAAATAAAACCCGTTCTCATTCTCCTCTAACTAACTTCAAATGTCTATGATTTCCCTTGTCGCTAAAACCAATATCTGGTCAGACAATAAGAAATAAAAATTTTATTAAGCTCTCAACATGATTTTAGCTTGCAACGTATCCACTTGCATCACGAAATATTCCGCTATGTAACCCATGGAATGTGTGAAACCCACTTTAGTTAACTAATGGTAAAATCAATTAACTAAAAATCACGCTAAACGCAACTCAGTTACGTCCTTGTAACTATAAGCTAGAACATCCGAGCATTCATCTGATATCCCTTTCTCACTTTAACACTCTCAAACCATCATTCGTGTAACGGCAAAATTATGATTTGTGTAAAAACTCAACTCAGTTAACTTCTTCCTACGGATTCTTCTCTTAAATTATTAATTACAATTTTCTTATTTCTTAAACTATTTTATTTTTTTAAACCTAGTGACCATATCTATAATAAGTTTATCCATTTTAATGCTTTTAATTTACCCGAAATTTAGCTTATAATTTTATATCCTGTTTATCTCACCTTTATCTTTTAACCTCTATGCTAATATTAAATTGGTTTCTATCATTACTAATCCAATATACACACATGTAAATTCAACCTATCTTTAAATAACCTATTATGTCTTCCCTCAAAATTAATTCAAATAATTATTCAAATACAACAAATGTCATTTACAATGAATATGGATTTTTTCAATATAAAACTACAAATCTTAACTAAACAGCCTACAATCATATGCCTGCACCACATTGAAGTCTCATCATTTTGTTTTATATTTTACATAGTTACATCCTAATATATATCATTTATTATTGGTTTATAATTGTTTCGTGTTTTGACATTCCCTTAAATTTATAATTCAAATTTCATATAAACTTGCATCAATTGTTCATTAACAAACACCTTATATTCCGTTTGCTGTAGAGCAAATTCCAAATATATAAAATAAATGTAATTTGGCATCTATGGTATCGTATTTGACAGCTGAGTAATTACAATATACAAGGAATACATCGCTTAAGCGGGCGTCTTGCTATCTCCACTTAATTACAACAGCGCAGGGCCAAAAACTTCAACCGGGATAACTTTCCAGCATAACATGGTAAGTCGGATAAAACTGACACCGTTTACTACAGATTCGTAGATCCCTACTCTTATTTCCAGTTGCCGTCCAGGAAATTGCAACTTGCAGGCGTCCGGTAAATCTAGCACTGTACAATTCGGGATTCACCTTCTTACGCTATATAGTAACAACCTATTACACATCCAATGTATTAGGCCGGTTATCAGAGTGTCTTGATGTGGATAAGGCTTTCTTTCATTGTGGGGTTTGATGAAAAACTTCATACAAACTGTCTGTCAATAAACAATAGCTCAAGCCTATTTGAAACATCTTTGGATTTTTGTCAACGTTACTTTAACGGCATCCAATTAGACAAATAACGATTTATAATATATATCGTTCAGTACACATATACATAATGTTTACATTATGAATTTTCTCTCTATGAACTTACGTTCGCGTGTACATAGGTATAATCCAAATACCTTGTTTTTGTGATTATTTTTGGGCATGTCAAACTTTTGTTTTAGTTCCCTAATCAATTTTTGATAGATGGTCAAAGACATATCGTCAATGTATATTCTCATCTAAATTGAAAAATTTCCACATTGATTCTACAGGTATGTCAAACTTATTGTTTAGTTTACCCTAATCAAATATTTTTTTAATAGATGGTCAATGACATATCGTCAATGTAAATTCTCATCTAAATCGAAATTTTTTCTTTAATGTACCAAAATTCAATTAAGCCAACTATATTTTTAATAGTTATTTGGACAATTGATAATTTTATGAATCATCCTTTTTTTTTTCATTTATGTCATGCTTCGGGCCAAATTTGTGGGGTCTTAAATTATAACATTTCACTGGATTTTGCTTCCAAGTTACTCTATTAAGCACGGTATTTAAAACAATATTTATGGGTAATAAAGTCAATTATTATCCTTTATTGAAAGATTTCTTGCACTAAATATTTTTTAGTATAATTTTGACATTTTTAGATAATCTATAAATCTATAGTCAGGCAAGCATTTTTTTATTTATTTAACCAAATTTTATTTGGATTATTTTAGTGTTTATTTATTTTAAAATAAATTTGAATACAAAATTTTTATGTATTATTTACCCCCCTTTGTTTTTGCAAGGTCAACACCACTGCCATGACATAAAGTACATCTCTCAATATTTTGTTGTATGTTTCCGGAAAAGAATTATTTTCCACATAAACAAAAAAATTGTAATCGTTCAAATTACGAGATATATTCACAAATATTTTTGTGAAAACCATTTGGTTTAAAATTCGAATGGAACAAATGTACATAAACTTCCATGTCTCGTTATCAGAACACAACATTTCATGTGTGAAATTATTCAATTTATAAAACTATAATTGAATAGTAGAAAAATTTCTCATGTAAATTTACGTTATCGCTAATTAAACAAATAACTTCATGATTATTTTTCTTTCCGAATCAAGAACTTAACTGAAATTTCCTTTAAGTCATTCGAACTCGCGTAAATAACCAACGCTCGAGCGTTCGGTGTTCTTGGAAATTTGACCCAAAATTGAATGGACGAGATTCTTCTTGCTGACTATCTGTGTATGTTTGTGCCAACGTAACCCTCAACACAACTCAGCTGTGTTAATTTAAACACACTTCATATGAATAGAACGCGTGTGCCGCAACGAAATACATTCGTTAAATTTATCATTGGTCGCAAACATTTTGCTTTAGTCTTGACTACACTGATTTATTTTCATTAACCCCTTTTAATTTATTTGTAATATACATTGACCATGTCAGATATATTGTCCCTTCAAATTTTAATTCAACGAATTAAAACATACATACATATTGTACCTTAATTTACCTATCTTATCTTTTATACATGCACTACCTATTAGCTTACTTAAATATAATCATGCATACCTAATTTCTATATGTACAATATATTTATATGTATGCTTCGATTTGTTGTACAACCACCATCCGAGTTTTTATATCCTATTTTGGGTATATATATCTCTTATGTAGAATCCTTTTCTCTTTGACCATCTATTTATTTTGCTTAAACATTTTAACTTGTAAAATCTTATAAATATTACTTAAATGTAACCTACGTTGTGTATTCTT
The DNA here is from genome assembly GCA_020383195.1 of Neomicropteryx cornuta. Classification (NCBI taxonomy): domain Eukaryota; kingdom Metazoa; phylum Arthropoda; class Insecta; order Lepidoptera; family Micropterigidae; genus Neomicropteryx; species Neomicropteryx cornuta. The sequence goes on from JAHKQU010000030.1 coordinate 4,363,133, forward strand.
ATTTGTTTTAAAATTATCTTTTCGAGACTTCAAATGAATGCATAACACATAACTGCAAGTTTTTCTGTATCTAATTATATCATTAAACAATGATAAACTTCAGAAAGTTATTGTTTAGTGACGATTCCTATAAAAGATTATATCTTTTAGGATACACTACTTCAACTGAGCATTCTTCCAGTTGAGCATTCTTCAACACATTGTCGGAAGATATTGGATTAGTGTGAAAATCAAGTTCCAATCTTGTCACTACCAAATAAAGATAAATACTTTATTCTACCAAACTCGGCTTTGACACATTAACTTAGTTGAATGGTCATAGACATAATACCGAAGATCAGTATGAAATCAAAATACCACCCTTTGATCTGTTTCAGGAAATTTTAACTTAGTTGAACAATCACTGACATATTGTCAAAAGCCACGGTACTAAAGTACCAAATAATGATTGGTTCCAGAAACTTTAGCCTAGTTGAGCCAATCTCAACTCATAATGGAACCATTTATGGTTAAATTACCATATTAATCCCATCAAGGAAACATATAGCTTAGTTGAACCAACTTCAACTCATAATCGAATCATATTTGATTACATTTCCATATTCAGCTCTGTTACAAGAACATTAGCTTAGTTGAACCAACCTCAACTCAAAATCGATCCATATATAATTACATTACCATATTCAGCTCTGTTACAAGAACATTAGCTTAGTTGAGCCAATCTTACCTCAAAATCGATCCATATATGATCATATTACCATATTTAGTTCTGTTACAAGAACATTAGCTTAGTTGAGCCAATCTCAACTCAAAATCGATCCATATATGATCATATACCATATTTAGTTCTGTTACAAGAACATTAGCTTAGTTGAGCCAATCTCAACTCAAAATCGATCCATATATGATCATATACCATATTTAGTTCTGTTACAAGAACATTAGCTTAGTTGAGCCAATCTCAACTCAAAATCGATCCATATATGATCATATTACCATATTTAGTTCTGTTACAAGAACATTAGCTTAGTTGAATCGAGAACATTTTTGACATAATCCAGATAAACAACTATGTCAAACTCATTTTGCAAAGACCAAATCAAAATGGTAATAAAAATGGTTAGATGATGCAATGCTTAAATTTCGTGGCTTGTAATGGTTCAACCCCAAACCACAATCAAACAATTGATTCTTGAAGAATCTGCTACAAGCAAATTGACTTAGTTGAAAATCATTTGTTACAGTACGATCAAATGATCCATAATTAAAGTCATCATCAAACAAATTGATCTCTATTGATCCCTTTTTTTAAAATTCTAGTTCAGCCAAATTTAACTTAGTTGAAATCCTATTGTCTTATTTTACAAAACAATGGTTCAAATTTACAATGTGTGTATATTCATTTATTTTAATGAAATTTATTCATATTATCGGGTATTAACTATTACAATTAGTTAAATATATAATATTTATATATTTGTATATATATAAAAATATATATATATATATGTATATTTATGTTTGTTCAACTATGTTTAATAACTTTTGAGTTACTTTTAAACTGATATAATCAGCTATTATTATTATTTTTTAATTGGCAAATGATCGCTTTAAAGCCATTCTAAAACAAAACCGCATTATAGTTTGTCAACTTATGCGTGTCCCAACCGTATTTTAATTATCTAATTGCACATGATCGTTTGGGTAGAAATATTTATTGTGACGTAATAATTCTTATAAAATCCTGTTGTCATACGACACAGGTGACGCGACTACTCTACAATTTATCGTGATAACCCTAAAATTTCATAATCCTAGGTCACTCGGCAACAAATGAAGTGATCCAGCGATCTATTAGATTACCAAAAGTAATCCAACAGACGGAAGGAGACCCTTATGCTTAAAATTAACTTATTTATCTAATTAAATTACTTTATTTATCTTAATTTATTCAATATTTACCTTGTTCTACGTTGTTTACTATAATTAATAATGTTCGAAATTATATTACCTACTTATTTGTATTCGCTAAAATGTTTACACGTATGACCTAATAATATTTGCACACATGTTAAATTATTACTTATGATTGACCTAATTTGTAAATACTGTTTTACCTAATTTGTAAATTTGTATTATTATCATTACCTATTTGCTAAAAAATTTGCATATCGACCTATATTCCATATTTAACCTTGACCTATTAAAATTCGCAATTGCCCTACTAATTTCACACACTATATACACCTTATATTTACCTACATGACTCAATTTTAACACATACTAACTTAATAAATAATCACTGAAACCACAAAATACTTAAAATTCACATATGACATAATTAAAAGTATATCAAACAATTGTCTAAACACATAATAAACACAAAAGAATAATAGTTATTGGAAAACATGTCACACTTATCTTGGCTTCATCTCCTGCACACCCGGCTGGATTTTCTAATTTTATCAAATTAGCTTTCTCGGCAACTTGCATATTTCATTTTGTACGATGAACCTCCGGGTCTAGAAATACAAGAATAAAGAAAATTCCTCCTTCATTTAAACCAGTGTTTTCCCATCTTGTATTTGTATGTTTTTATCTCTCAATGAAGCAAAACAACCCGTGCTTGTATGTATGTATGTATATATAATTATATATATTTTTAGAGGGAATTTAATTGAAAAGGCCTCCCAGCACCCCATATAGCCTTTCCCTTTTCGACCACCAAACCAAGATCTTAGAGCATCAATTTAAACGGTTGAGTATAAAATATAATATTTATATGTCAAACTATCAAATTTGTCCATTAATATGAAATAAAATGACTCTTTCAATTTTTCATTTTATGTACACTTATGGTCTATGATTGACCCTCAGTTGGGAATTATGAAGAATTTTCATAATGTTCCAATCACGATGGCACATGATCAACTGTTTACAATTTGAATCCTTTCAAATTGACAATTCAACTGGTTTTAAGTAGTAGATATTTGGTTTGTGTCTTCAAACAAAAAAATATCAAGGCATGCCATTCCAACCAATAGACATTATTTAAACGTTCTCCATATTATTATATGCGTATAATTTCAAAATAATGTTTGATAAAGTACAAAGTACGTGATGGCTATGAAACACAATTTGTGTTAATTTGAGATATTATCTCAATCTCCAACGGTTTTGGTAACCATAAAATTAGGTATTCAATTGAGTTTTAGGTATCTTTCCTTAATCATATTAATAATTAAATATAAGTTTATTTGATTTGTGTAAAAAATATTGAGATTAAATCTCATTCAATAATCCACATTTGGTAATACAATTCATATGTACTCCTCATGCGAATTCAAAATTATAAACTAAACAACAAATCAATCAAATGTTCCTTTCAGGATTAACCATATGCAATAAGCATATCTAAATATGTATATATCTCTAACGCGACTTGCTCTGATCAGTATGAAAAACAAAATTCTGTTACCAGAATGAAAGGTTGGAACATATATTTACATATAGTATTATAACAAATAAATATGCGTATATATATGTATAGCATTTATTTTAATTGACTTCAAATTTATTTGTGTTTTATTCTTCGTTCACACAAAATCCAAATAGTTCAACTCAAATTTCAAGTGTCTGATGTAATTTCATTTCGTAGTAACATACAGGGTGTCGTTTCTTTACAATTTATGTGTGTTACAAATTATGCTAATATTCTCAGAATAATATTTACATTCGAATAGAGTGTAACATTTTTTAAATTCCTTTCTTCTCACAACAGAGAAATTAACTTTTTATAAAACCAAAAAAAACCATTTAAATTCAACATGGAACAAACTCACCGAGTTTTTACAAGGATCCAATAAACTTCGATTCAAACAAACTTCACTTTGCACTATTTCCACTATTAATACTATTAGACACTTCACATGATTTTTCATTCCTCAACACTCAAATTTTAGTATACATATATTTTAACTTAACTAACTATTATATTAACTAACTTACTTATAATTAATAATTTCTAAATATTTCCATAACTACATTTTATTCCTATCTAAAATTATAATTTAGCTAAAAACAATTCTCTAAGTATTTATAAATTTAGAGATTATATGCTAAACCCTTGAACGAACATCCATTCTATAGATTCCATTTGATTCTTTCCTATCCGAAATTTATCCAATAATTGAATTTGATTTATTTATAACGTCGATTTGTTACTTGTCTCGGTTCATGTGAATTTCAAACCTTTATATTACACGAAAATATCTGTTTTTATCGATCTTTCGCAGTTTGAAATTTACAATTCGATTAAAACGTCTCAATTTATTTAAGGTTCCAATTAGGATTTATCCTCTAGGTCCTAGGTTAATTAAACCAATAAAGTTTAACATTTAATATAACTATATAATATTTCTGTTTGGGTCGTTCTAAATTTTTTCATACTACCTTTGAGTATATTTATTTTTCTAAAAATTTTTTTATATAATTTAAGTTTTATGTATCAATTCTGGTTTTTATATACCTTTCTGATTCCGTATCTGAAACTGACTTTAAAATTATATTTTATAATAATTTTGTGTTCGGGATCGAACCTGAGTCCCTTCGTTTCTAGTGCAAAATTTTTCATCGAATGTTTGATTTTATTTTCACGGTATATAATTTGTATTCGTTCCCGCTACCCTGTAATTTCAGGAAAACTTTGTAATAGATTTTAATTTACAATTTTCTTAAAATATCTTAATTTTTTTTATATGTCAAAATTAATTATTTTTAAGATTCCTGGATTCAATTTCGGAAACTGATTTCAAAAATATATAGTTTTATATTGGTTACATCCGAATTTGAACTCAAAACTTCACGATCTAAGTGCATGAGTTTATTTATCGCGTCTGATAAGATACAATTGCGTATCGCGTAAGTCCTTTAGAATTACTTTATACGAATATAATTGTAATTAATTATATATTATTTTATATATAGTTTTAAATATATATTTTTTTAAATAGTATTATTTAAATATATATATATATTTTCTATAATTTAACACACACCGAGTTTACAAGGAGTCTATCGAGTGACTTCGACTTGTAATGTTACACAAAATATTAGTAAAGTAAACTTTAACAAAATTTAATCCCCGGACTTCAAATACTTTTATCGTCACGCGTCCCGGACAAAACTTCCTTCACTTGCGAATTCGACCAAAAACTCCTCGATTTTTCGTCTGTCGTTCAATTTATAATTTCGTTTCTCCCACTAACTCTAGGCGGGTCCATTTAATCGTTTCTCATCTCTAACCAATAGAATTTTAGCAATTACCATCTGATTTATCGTATAAACAGACCTGGATGTACTCTGCTAAGCCCATTAATTTTAATTAGAAGTCTTAAAAATTAATCGTTTTTTAAACCCGTTAGTTCATAGGGCTAAATGACCAAAGATCAAATCTGTTATGGGTTTTGACATAATTAAGATTCACTTGTTTATACAATTAAGCGGGCTTATGGTAACCAGGTATCGCAAACCATTTTTTACACACTAAATTCATTGTTATTAGACACCCACATCTTGCATCCTTATTCAACCTCCAACGTCTCGCTTTTATTCTCTGACAGTTATCGTTTAACCCATTACAGCGTCCTGCCTCCTTGCTCCAGATCTCTATTGGCTACATCACCATGATTGAGTCAAAACCCTTCCCTGAAGGCGTGACTTACGTCTCTTGTCTCTCTCTGTACAGTCATTTTTGTATGTGCTATCCCTATCATTCGGCAAAGCTATAAAATAACCATTAAAACCGCCATAACTCAGCTAAAGGTGTACGCTCGATTCCTATGGAAAATAACCGGTATCTGCTCCACTAGCGAATACATTTTTGATCAATTATCTAAGTATCAGTAGTTATAATTCGTATGGAGACTAACGTATCCGTTCTCTTCGGTTACGTTGCGTCGGTTCGCTTCGGTTACTCGTGGTATTTGAATGCTCATCCCTAAGTCTCTGTTTATAAAATCATTAATTCTAATTACTCTCGATCAGCAGTGCACAATCGTTGGTTTGTCGCTCATCTTTCGTATTTAAAATCATTTTATTTGAATTATTCTGGAATATCCCATAATATGTTCAATAATTTCTAAACTATTTTTCTTCAGAATCTGATATGATATCCATCCACCTTACTACTGTAAAGATTTAACAGTCGTATCTAAACTCCTTCTATAAAAAAAACACAATTTTAGAGTAAAAAGAACGGTATTTTGCTTTTATTTTAATCAACTATGACATTTTTGTCTTAATTTCAACTGAAGTTTCCATCCAGCTGCTTCAGCTATCCATTCCCGTTAATTTCGTTTTAATTGGTGTCGATAGAATTTCTGTAATAATATAATTATTTTACATATTTTTTCCATGTAACTTTTTATAATTTTTCCTTAATGTAGGTCTTCACCTGACCTCTTTGTGATATCGTTTCCAAATTTCCAAAGAAATCGTAGCTTCCGAATTTTCGTATTGTATTTATCTATTTATACAATATTATGTTATTAAAGTAGTCAAATCGATTTCCTTAATGTAACAGCTCCTGTATTACATTATTTTAAACTTATCTATCTTAATAACATCTTCGTATATATTCTTATTAGGGTAGGATTGAGACCATCACAATAACTCGGCAAACTACGCTAGAGCAAAATATACTATTTTTAACAATCTGCTCGATAGAATGTTTCTTAAAAGTTTAAATGAGTGTATAAGCTTTCGCACCTTGGTTGCTATGTTATTTACGTGTTTATCCCATTTTAGCTGATTATCAACGGTTAATCCTAGATATTTAATTTAATTTACTTTATTTAGCGAATCACAAGTAAACTTATTGTTTTTAATAGAAAATAAATGACCGCATATATTTTTAAAAGATGACATAGTTTAATTTTGTTTTACTCTATACATGTTTGTATTTAATGGATATATTGTGTAAATACACTTATTAGATAGTTAAGATTTGAATAATAGTAATGTTACTATGTGTGAGTTTGCAATAAACAAATAAAATAAAGAAATGTCTGCCCGTTATCTCAAATTCTGTTTACGATTCAGGTAAGAACCGTGTAATGTAATATGTTCAATATTTAACAAAGGTTTTTCATTTGAATTTAATTGTAATAACGAAAGTCATTCATTCTGATTTTGTGAACTGACGCCAAAGGCCTCGAGCGATTGAAATAAAATCATTGTTGTTAACAAACTTTTTTATTATTATTATTTTTCCATCTCACCTGAATTTGACAAACCCACCTCCCCTTCGATGGGTCCCTCTGGCTGAGGAGTTGAATGTGCAAGTATTCTCATTCTGAACGAGCCTTCCCTAGAATGCTCCCTGGTGCAAAATATTTTTAATTACATTTCGTAACATTTAACGAGACCTGCCTACAAGTCTTTGAAATATAGAAGATGAAAATGTGAGCGCTGCAGAGTCATTAAATATTTTACAGTGAAAGGAACTGAAAAAACGGAAATTTATTGCAGAATATTGTATATTATGCATACTACATTGCTATTTTATATAACGAAATTGTCATTTCAATATATACTACTGTCCGCCGACGTAAAACTAAGAAATAGATTTATATTTTATTTTTTGCTATTATTTATAATTTTTTCCTAAGCTGATAATTTTTAAATAATATTTTTTACTATACTTTTAATTTTATATATTGGCAAAGTATCTAGTATTCCTCCTCCACATTTTCACATCTTTCGTCTTTCCTTTCCACGGCTGTTGAAAATGAGGCCACGTGAGAAAATAAATGCTTTATTATTTATTAATAATGCATTTTTTTTTAATTATGGATAGATTTTTTTCGATCGAATGTATATGGCTAGAAAAGTTTCGAAAAGGCTAAAATTTAGTAACTTCAAGCATTGACTTGATTCGGCACAGCTCTCACACAAAAATCGAGCGTGTTCTTTTGAATGCCGCAGATGGGGAGCAAAGTGAGGGGGCTGATCATCTATTTACCGTTGCTGGCCGATGGTTAGGTGGCTTTATTTATTTTGTCCTTTTATATGTACTTAAGATGAAGGATTATGGTTAAATGAGATGATTTTACAAGTGAAATGTATGAAGTTGATGAAAAAAAAATATTATTTAGATAATAGGGGATTTAGGTAATAGGATAATAGGGATTCATTATTACGAATTGAGTTGTAATGGTATTTGACTTATTTATTATATTTGATGTTTGTTTTTAAACACCGGCAAATCATCTGAAAAGATAAATGACATAATCTTCGAAAATATTAAAAAAATAAAAAAAATATAGGAATTCTAAGTAAATAATATCAAATTCTTAAGAAAACAAACTATTATAATTAAAGAAATTCTTCTATACTAAAAAAAACCTTCTTTTTTAAGCTACTATATTTAAAAATCGACGGTCGAGCTTACATAACGGGCTAAAAATCGTACAAAATGAAAGACTGCATTTTGAGTACAGTTGACTTTCTAATTTGTAGCTGAGTTTCCGAATACACTCCCCAATCGCCCTACCTCTTTCGCTCAAGTTGATCTTGAGATAGATGGCTTCTCGCTTTACACAAAGTTGCAGAACCCGAAACCCCACAGTATAAAACCAAAAATACCTTGAGCACAGATCACCGAATTAATATATAATATAATCACTAATAATAACTATTAAACATATAGAGAAAAGGTAGAAAAAGATAGATAGATAGATATTAGGCGAGTACGTTTCGAATCTTCTTCTTCGGCAGCTAAAAGAAGACTGGTCCAGGTACCTCATCTGTCACCTGAAGTACCTACACGTCGATTTACCTGTCAGTGGTAGTAGTGAGGAGGTGGGAGTGTCAGACAGAATTAAATATATAGTATGTTTGTGGTTTTATTATTCTTTCTATAGGGCTTACTAATCTAAATTGGCTAGTTAATAAAGCCAAACTCGGTCAATATAATTTTATTGTAATTTTATTGTACAGAAGAAAGTTAGCACCGCGTACCTACCTATACACATTTACAAGCATGTGTTGGGGTTGTATTAGTGTTTAGGATAAAATAAGTTTACTATTTTAAATAAGAATAAAATAAAAGCCTTTTTTTGCTTTTTATATTAATTTAGTTGGTTATTATATTTTTGAAGATTTTTGTGTGTTGTTATTTTCAAAATACTTCGAAAATTATATTTATTCAAAAGGCTTGTAAAAAGTAGGGCTAAACTTTTCACCGGCTTTTAATCAAAATCGTGATTCTTTAAAATTATTCATTATTGGTTGGTACGTTATTTCACACAAAATACGGATTATATTATATAAATGCATTATGCAAAACAGTTTTCTTGTTTTTACAGGAGTAATAATTATATTGTTCTATACTCGAAAGGTTTTTTTGTGAAAATACGTTTCACTGGTATCTTTACCACGTTCACATACCTGAAATCCTCGGAAACATTTTGCAGAATCTTCTCAGAAGTCAAATGTTTAGAGAAGTGTATAACCGAAGATTATAATGTGGAAGAAAAAACTGGAAGAACTGATTACCATATCGCTTTGTTCATTTTTGTTGACATTTCAAGGTATGTAATTAAAGTTAACGGATTAGCAGAGTTACATATTTATATAGAGATCTTAGTAATTTAGTTGTTAAGAGTGTGTGACTATAGACCTAGAGGTCGCGGGTCTAATTCGTTTAATATTTAACATCATTTCTAACGCTTCATCAACCCCATCTCCCCTGACTCAAGCACAAGGAAATTTAGCTTAGTTGAGTAGGGATCAAAATAATTAACTATAACTAATGTCTTTAAAAATAAAATATGCTTAGAGAGCTGTGGATTTTTTGAAGTGAAAACTTTTATAGGTACGGGTCGGGGTGAATTTTTGTGTGAAAAAGTTTTTGTATGGGGAAAATGAAACGGCTTCGCGTCACCGTCCGACATACAGTCGGGGAGACAACAAACACTTTTGGTTTATACTCGTTTTACGGCTGGCGTCTAGAAAATTCTTTCACCAATATTTCTATCATAACTATCATATATCTGTAGCTACAAGTATATTAGTTTTATTAGTATATGAGTTTTTAAAATGTAACAATACATAACGCACAGCTGCAACCTAGTGGCTTTAAGCAACACTGCTTGGTCACATTTGAATAACAAATGATTCGTTTCAAATGTATCAAGTGGTTTGTGTTATGTGATACTGTGAAACTACAATTAATTTGAATATCCAAAAAAATAAAACTCTTTTTTACTTAGTTTTAAGTTCTCACTTCTGTCGGCAAATCTATAGTCTTCTAGATCTGGAGGCTTCTGTCGTCAATGACTATCCAGATTTTTTTTTCCAGTGACGCATTTTCCTATGGCGGAGTTTCAGAACTTCGATGACAAACATGTGAACGCCTCTGACAAATGCAACGGTGGTATATTGGCCGTAGGTCATTGGTCATTGGTGGTACATTGGTTACAGTATGGTGATAGCGGATTTGCTTTACTGCGTAATAGCAAGATAACAACAGCTATAAAGTTACACTATTCGAAAAAACGTCCTCTAAGATGTTCACACATCAATAAATAACTAACCTTGCGCTCTATTACATTTCGCTTAAAGTGGTATCAATATACCACGATAAAAAAGCCTTATATATACTGATAAAAATGAGTAAAAAATATATTCATGGTCGCAAAGGAACCGAGGTAACCTTCCAAGATCATACTGCTCGTAATGTAATGACGGTCAAGTTACTTAGTGAATAAAAGAAATGAAACCGTATATACTATTACTCTGGAGATTTCAAACAGTACAGCTGACAAGACAAATAAAGATGGAGCAAAGATCTTTGGTCATACCATTTTGTAGTTGCCTTAAGGGGCGTTTTCATGAGAAGGTCCTATAATAACAATAATACTATACATGTTTTTTTACGGTGAGACTTTTATTAATTTACTATACTAGATTTTATATGAAATTAATTAAACATTAATAATAAGTAAAATCATTTAACATTCAAACAATATTCACCAAAATAATCCCTTCGTCTTCTATCTTCGTTTACAGGCATCGCAAATTAATGCCACGCTGTTATCGGGAACGATTCCGACATCATTATTGTTGTTTTCATGATGCGTAATCATTCACTACAGTCACCCAACATGTCGCGTGTATGTAGTTATATAAAAAGTTTGCGTTTAAAGAAAATACGAATCCTTTTAATTGAATGGTTTTTTTTTTGCGATAAGATGCGTTTATTTTATTTTATTTATTTTTATTTATTCTTTATTGAAAAATCCACAGTATTACATTTTTACAATTACAAACAAAACTTATTACTAGTATATAAAACCAATTATGGATTTCGGTCATTTTACATAATAACATTAGCATAAAAATTTGAACAATGTTCTTAAAATATATATAGATTATTAATATTATATACGTATACAGTAGATTTTTTTTTTTTTAAGTTTTATGTGTAATTTGTGAGTGATGTTTGTGGTAGTCGTGAATGTGTGACACTTGTATGTTAATAAAAATAAATAAAGTAATAAATTAAGTATGGTTTTAGTATGTAGTTATAAAAATAATTTATGATGAATGTGATAAAAATATAGTATGTATGTATATTCTATATGTAATTGCAATTTGCATATTTGCAGTGGCGAAAAACGACTTTCAACCGATTTCTTTTCTTTTTTCAAGGTTCTAATTTATGAGAAAATAAGATACTTTGAGAAAAAGGTATCCACTTTAGGAAGTATTAGTGAATGATGTATTTTTTTAGCTAATTACGCATTATTCCTATGTTACAATTATCAGATCACGCGTTACTAACTTAATGACGATAACACACGTTAACGTGACCGCTGGTCCGTAAATTAACTCTGCTCCATCTGAACCGAAACCCATTTCCGTTATCGTGAAACTGAACCTTACGATAAAATGCTTTCATTTCACGAGGGAGGCAACGGCTAAAAGTATTTGATATTTGCATAATGTAAAGACGCATACGGGACCAGGGATCAAGATTATTACGACGCTAAAAAGCAAAGTCAGCTTAGGGTCGCGGGAACGGCTAAAGCGAAGCCGCTTTTAGAAAGGTGGATAATACACCTATATTAACCCAGCGATATTTAGTATAACCAAACTACACTAAAAAATATCGGGCTCTGAGTTAAACGAAAAGTTCAGTAGAATCATAATTGGTTGTAGCTACTGAATTTTAGTAGGATTGATAAATCGTACACCTAACACAACTTGTAACCTGTACGAAACAATCTCGTAGATGCGCAGCATTCAAAAAGTTGTGTTCACATTGCGAGACTGTTGTGTTAGGTCAACCAAACAATCTGTAAAAGTCTCGCAAACAGGCCTCGCGCTTCGAGTTACTCTACAACAGGTCGGTGGCGCTTACAAAGCAGTTTTTTTTATGCGTACTAAACGTTGGTGAGCCTACTAAAAACTTTAGTAACGGTAACCAAATAGTCTGTTAAGATTACAACACTCGTTCGTTTGTGCGTACAAATAACTTTAACCAGAATCGAACTCCAGGCGCAACAAAATGTTTAGTAGGTATAAAATGAAAGCACAAATGAAAAACAGTAGAACAGGCTAACAGGATATTCATCATTTTGAGATGTTTCGAAACGAAGGTGCTTTACCTGACGGTGAATAAGCACTAGTGATGTCGTCTCTTTTATATTTAAATTGTCATAAGTTATCTTAGACTAACACCCATATGTAAAGTCGTCCCTTAACTTTTCCCGGCCTTAATTAGAAAATTTCATTAAGAGGAGTCATTCCTTACCTTACAAATGTCAAGACTGAGGTGTTATTTCCCTAAAGTCACCGTTCGCGAAGTAACTTAAACAATAGTCAAAATTTTGGCATGTAGAGTTAAATCTTAAACAAGAATGGCTATGAAACCTGTAATATAATATTAACTGCCTCAATACATTGTTTATTTGTAGTAAATTATTTAATCACAAACTAACGTATTACAGCTAAGCATACTACAGGCGTCATTAACCGCAACTTCCCCCCCCAGACGACTACTCGCACCTGTGGTAACTTGTGATAGGTTGCTTCTTTACCTATCTCCACTTGTGCTTGCGACACTATTAGCCCATTCGATGTGCGTTTAACCCCCCTCCCCCCTATTTAGCGAATTTGAGATCTATTTAACTTTAAATAACTCTAACTAACTTAATATACTATACCAATCCACAACACCACAGACAAAATTCCTAGTTTAGTTCTATATTAAAACAGTTTTTTTAGTATACATATATATATATATATATATATAAATAATCAATGCTTAAATTGGTGTATTTCATTATTTATTTTTTTGTATTTTGGTATAAAATTGTTTTCTTTTTCATTTCGTTTAATAGTTTTTTTTTATTTAAATATCATTGTTTAGGAATGTATAGGTATTTCAATTAATATTGTTATTACCTGTAATGTGTACTATTTCTATTGTGTAACCACAGTAAATAAATACATATATAAATAAATAAAGCTTAAATATATTGAATGCCTACTTTAATATTATGTAGTAATAAATAAATCACAAATTCAGTATGAGGGTTCTTTCATTACTAGCCGCGAGTCATAATTTACAAAAAAATTATTAAAATGATGTTATGATTTATGATGAATTGAAGAACGTTATGAAACCGTTGCACGTATGTTATTTTATTTTAATTTACTCAGACAATAAATAACACAAGTCTGTAAATATTTTTAATGGTCTGGGGATAACCTATACATATAATATTTAGGTTTATCGAGTAATAATTTCATATTGTGTGAATACGACTCGGCACACTCGTACGAGCGGAGTACAAGAGACGGTTATTAGCCGAAACAAACTCGGAACAAAAGGCTGAAAATTGTTTTGTTTAATTCCGAATTAGTGCGAGCTGAATTTATAGACGCATTAAAAGGGGTAGGTACCCGTGAACCCTATTCACAAAATCTCACTAACGAAACGCACATCGTTTCAATTTTTTACATGGCCAAAACGCGTTCGTACATTCATTCATAAAATGAAATCTGTAATAATTAAAATCGGTCGCCGCGGATTACCTTATTTTCTACCAAATTAGGCAAAGGGTAAACTGAACGCAAAGCGACATTTATAGGAAAAAACTTCTTGTCACTAACATAAAACATGTTAGTATAGTCAAATTACGAATCATATGCAAATTGCCCACGTACGAACTTATATATTATTTCCCCAATTATTTCTAAAGTGAAAGTTTTGTACTTAAATCTCGTCGAAGAGATTTAATCATCAGATGATTTAATAGGACATTCAAATAGAATAATCCTGCAAATACTTCGAAATATCCTCAAAATTAAAGAGCTTTATTATTAAATACCTATATTTACCTCAAAATTTAGTTTTTTTTTTAATTTAGATATATTTTTATAGTGAGTATCATTTTTAACTGCGCTATGAATTTAAGGTACCAAATTCACCGTCTTCAATATTTATATTATATGAAATATAGAAAATGAAAAACCTTATTTAAAAAACAAAAAGATGAAAAATATAGGTAAATGATATTATGTTTATCTTTAGCTGCTATTGTATCTACTTTAATGGTGTAATGTAATTATAATAATTCATTATTGAGACGTTAGGAATATAATAAAAAAAAACTTTTTTTTTGTATAGTTACTGTATACTATAATATGTTTAAATCATACAGGAAGTATTGAAATTCAATTATGTCCTTTTATGGGGTTGATCTATATCGAGAACTAAACTGGTCTCACGAAAAAAAAAAATATTAATTTCGAAAAAAAATAATGATATTATTAAAAAACATTGTTTTTCATCGAAGTGCTTTGCTAACCGCGCGGGTGCGAGGTCTTTCCCCTATCTCGCGCCATGCGATCAACCGCGTTCTCAAACATTAAAACAATTTCTTTGAAATTTCGAACTCGTTTTTCTTGTAATTGGGAAATATTTTTTGCTGATTATTGATCTATATCAACCGCCTAAAAGGACATCGGTGATTATAAATACACCCTATATAAATACACCCTTAACACTACTATATGTTGAATATTCCTTATTATTTTTATTTATTTAAAAAGTATATTATGGGTATATAACGGTTAGACAATTAAGTTATATTTGTGTGCGTCGTTAGTGTGTGTGCGTATATAAACTTGGTAATTTTGTGATTAAAATACATTTTTATTATTTCCCGCGGGGTTTTGTTTTGCGTAGATCATTTATACACACACTGTTGCGCTTAGTAAATAACCTTTCTTATAACAGTTTACACTTACCTAATTAGATAAATAACAGATCTTATCATATCAGCTAACATGAATGGTACTTACTCGATTTACTGAAGTTTTTATAATTTACTGTGGATATTTGTATTTTATTTTAAGTAAAATTGAACATTATATTGCCGATACCTTATTTCGTATAATCAAATCTCTGAATTTGGTGCCATAAATTGTGATTTTGCCCAAATAATATGCAATTTGATCGTCGGCACAATTTGTGAATTATTAGGATCGCAATGAAACTTATTAGGAGAACGCTTCAAGGTGAGTTAACGCATACATTGGTTGGGAGTTCGCCTTTGTATGACCTCCGAGTTTCCAGTTAAATGGAAAGACATACCTTGAGTCGAAAATGTTAATTAAATTACGCACAATGGGTGGGACATTATTCGCGATGCAAAATTAAGGAAAAAGTTGTACCAAGCTTCGAAAACCACTATTGCAGACTAACACTTACGAATGTACTACTAGTAAAAATAATAAACACTTTATTTGACATTGATTGATTTCGTGTCGGAAGTTATTTTAATATAAAATATCTACTTTACTTTAGCAGTTTAGCAACTGTGCATATTAATGGTTAGTATGCTCAAGCAAGGATAGAATTGGAACGAAGGATGTAGAATTAGAAGGAAGCAAGATGCTCTTTGAAACTGCGCTGGACCGACGGGTGGATAGAATGCGAGCATCATCGGTGTCCCAAAGAAGATCATCATGGCTGCTGAGTGGAACAGATGAAGTATTCTGGTCCAGCCCGCACTGTGTGCACGCGCTGATGGTGATAAAATTGGTATAAAAATAAGGGTCCTTACTCTATAAACAAAGTTTGTGGGCAGTTCATTAAAAACCATATTTTCATGAAATTTTCTTTAGAAAATACGATTTTCAATTTAGTTTCATCGGTCTCGATTATAAACCGTCGCGAAAGTTTGAAAAGAAAGTCTAATTAAATTTTATTATTTACGCTTAAAATACGCTTATAAAATCTCAAGGCATCGGGTTTGAGTTTAAGTAACTTCGTCATTTTACTAAACGTGAAATGGATTAAAATGAGTAACCAATCTAAGGAAAGGAGCATTTTATTATAGTCATTGTGGAAGAGACAACAACGTTTTAAATTAATGCTCTTGCTGACAGTAGACAGCATTGTTAATATTTAAAATCACAGACAAACCTACTGACTGTTCAGGACCAAAAGTAATATCTTTTCACATTTCACTCTATACTGAAAATAATGAATTTGTAGTGTCTTTTTGCTATCATTTATAGGTATTTAAGCTAGAAACCTAAGTTTCACAAAAGTGCTTTACCAATAATAAATTATCCGTGTTTAAAGTACGTAGGGGTAATCAAAAAAAAAAAAAATGGTCAAAAAAATGTGACCCGCCATCCCCCACCCATTTTTTTTTTAAGTCATTAATTCAGTGTACGGAATTTAATGTTTTTAAAATTATTTTCGTACACGGTCGTTACATGGTTTCTTATTTAATGTGAAAATTATTATTTTAGGAAGAAAAATAAAATAAATTAAACCCGCTGTGCAAAATTTAAGTACAAAATAATTAGGTTGTTATAAATATTTATTACCAGGTAACTGTCATCAGCTTAAATTGTTATTATTTTAATCATAGTGTTAAATTATTTATACTGTTTTACTTTTCTTATGTTGGCTTTGATATTTAAAGATGTCTTAAAATAGGTCCAAAATGCATTTCCACTTCCATTTGATAATTTACTCTGCCAATGAAACATATCAAATGTTCGTAACTAAAACCCATATTTAGAATAGGTCTATAGAAATAACGCAAAATTAAAATCATAGTCTAAAAAATAAGATAACGTACGCCGTTGATTGCGCAAAAAAAAATAATATCGCATATGTTGTTAGTGTAAAAGCGCATTGAAATAACTAACCGGTTTTTTGCCGGTTTTAACCGCAAAAGGGTCAACAGGGACACCGGAAGGAGATGTGATTGTGTAGATGTAAAATATTACGTATTAAATTTGCGGGGAAGGTGGGTCAAAGTCGTGAATTTACGACCTCAAGGTTTAAGAATTCTTTATGGTGCTAAACCCTACCCAGCGGACTACCCCTTTTCTCAACCATATACAGCGTGTATTTAAAATCACTCCTGCGCTTGCCAGGCGGTTGAACTATATCAAATCAAATGTTTCCCAATTACGAGAAAAACTAATTTCAAATTTAATAAAAACCGTTCGAATGTTTGAGAAAGTCATATTATGTTTATTGCGGTAAGGCGCAGAAGGAGGAATTGAGCGATTCGACAAAGGGGGAACAAGCCCGGTACTGAGTACTGACTGGCTATTCCCGACCTTGGCCACAACTTGGCTAAGCATTTGACCTAGATATGCACGGCGGACAGAATAATCGTCATCGAAAAAATACTAGGTTTATTTATTTTAATTCTAATATAATTTTTTTTTTTAAGGAGAAGGGTTTCCTTGTTGATATAAATTATCCCCTAAAAGGACAGTAGTGATTTAAATACAATCTGTATATGGAATGGTGCCACCAGGGCGGTATTCTGTAAAATCCTATTTTTTTACCAGGAAATTGTAATTAAATAAATAAAATAAAAATACCTAAAAATATTTCAAGTCTTGTTTGTTAAACACAAGTATGTTAAGTGACAATTATTCTAATAAATGTTATTTAACAGTTATTATAATGAAATTCGTTGTGCAGCAATACGATAGGTAAAACACAAAAATTAAATACATTACTAGTTTAATATAGAATTTATCTATTTATTTAAGTACAAAAATGAAATCATTGATATAAGTCACGTAGTCTATAGCCTAATTAGGCGAACTGCCTGTTCCAAGGTAAACTTATTTGTCATTTTTAAATATTGCGTACAGTTCTATGAAATGTTTTAGGATACAATTTACATTAAAATAATATAAATATTGGGTTAAAAATAAATATTACAAACATACAAACATAATGAAATATAAATTACAAATATACAAAGCCATCATAACAATATAAAATACTAGTTTCTAAAGCACAGTACTGTATCAGCATAATTAATGCGTTCATCTATCAGCAGTTTAATTATGTACTATTTCCAGATTAAATTGCTAGCTGCTGATTTCATATTTTTAGGAAGGTTTAGGGAAGGAAAAGCACTAACCATTCGGGGGACAGAAAAATCTAGTGTACATTATATGTTTAAATATAAAATATAAATAAAGAGAAACAAAAAAACAAAACAATTTATAATGTTATGAAATGACAGTACAAAAAATTAAAGTAATAATGATATAATATGATATGATTTACAACTTTTTTGTTCGCGGAATGCAAAGGCATAGAGTAAAAAACTTTTTAAAATACAGATCAAGACGACGACACATTTCTACTTAGCTACAATTAAAATTCAGGTCTTTAAATTCGTTTAGGTTTTTCAATTACCTAATATGCGGATTTTTACAAAATCTAAGGCCCTCAAATGCTCGCATTCTGGTTTTAAATTGGATCTAGTATGCTCTTTGTTTACTTAATTGAGGGCGTGCACATTTTCGACAGTTTATAATTTAATTTATTCACACACAGACTCTAGAACAAACATATATGATTTGGGTATTTTATAGCATCAAAATGCTGTTAACAAGACTGCTATTTTCTTTTCTTACAACATACGCGAAGTAAGGAACAGCCAAATGCCGCGGCGTCGAGATGCGAGAACATAAAAGTTGCACAGAATTGCACAGAACATAAAAGTGTTGCTATGCCCTTAGAAGGCGTTCGGGCCATCAATCTCCCGGATTGGCGTCCCGTCGAACTCAACTTTTTAAGAGCCCTAAGTCAGATTAACGACAGCTTAATTTCCAAGTAATGGCTCGTTAAAAGTTTCGAGTCAGGGGCGCTAAGAATGAATCGCGCAAATTCACTATTCTTGGATACACCTTTGCGAAATTTACGACCCGTGAACCGAAATCCCAATTACGGACCCGATCGATCAGTTCGGGGGGAATCATTGCGTACGTGCGTGGATTCAAAAACAGGTACCTACTGCTTAAACGGGTCATTTAGTGAATGACCTACACACGAGGCAATGAAATTGCATCACACTTTGGAAATATAGTACTTCGTGATGAGTGTTAAATTTCGGGGATAAATTATTCATTCCAGTAGATTCATGGTAACTAAACTTTGCATTAATTTAAATCTGTTAAAGTAGACTCCTTAAATTGTTCCAGATAGGTGTTACGTGATGATGAAACCAGGCCGTGGACCACATCGTGCTGTAGTTTTCTTGAAGGAGTTGCTAGGGTGTTACTCGTACGACGATGGTAGGCGAACTGCCTCGATCATTGACGTTTAGTTTCGGTTGACGTCACTTTGACGCAAATGCTGTTTCTTGCTAATTCATTGTTGTTCCAATGGCCAAATCCGTTGCTAGGCCGATGTTGTCAAACAGTTGCCACATACGACTTCGTCACAAAAGAACCAAGAGCAATGGTCCTGGTTTTACGACACGTCAAATCGCCACATTCATACACCCATGACATTTTATTACATAGAACCCTGGAAAGTTTTAGAATCTTTTATTAAATATGTCTTCTGGGATTCCTTTTCGTAATCCGCCTGGCGAGGAAGATATCTGAATCTGAAAAGCTGGCGAGGGAGTGCTTTCTTGTCATTTTGTGCCTTTCAGCGCAGCGCTTTATCAAAAATAACGACTTAATGAAGAAAAAAGGAGGCCGTCGTAAATTTCAAGTATTAAATTATTTGCATAACTTTCTGGGGTAATGCAATCATGACATCATTGTTAGATACCCAGATGGGTACATTGTGCGACAGCATATTATTTAGGATGGGAAATCAACTTTGTTGTGTCGGTACTTACAGTATGTTATATATATATATATATATATATATACAACAGCTAGTATACAGTGAAGAGATTCAAACACGTGACCATCTGACCAGAAAATCCATTAAGCCTTTGAAAATTATAATGAATGGAGAAATTACAGAAGAAGTAACGTAAAAGTTGCCTTATTTGTTTTCCAGAATCAAAATAGTTTAAATTAGGCCCGCTGTGGTTATCCGCTCTACCTGATACACGTTGTGCTAATCCGTTGGCTACTCCTAAAACTTATAAGGTAGGTTTAGGTATGGTAATTGCCGTTCAAAAAAACATAAATGTCAGTTTTTTTGGTGTATTTAAACACCTAAGGTTACTTTTTTGTTCTACAAATTAATCTGAAATACCATTATTTCCCATGATGTAAAACTTTTCGCAAAATTAAATGAAATTATAAATATTTATATAAAATTTGAAAAAAAGTTACAGATTTATTTACACATTAGAGTAATAAAAAAAATGAAATGCAGATAGCACGTCTAATTTAATTATTTTATATTGTATTTTAGATAACGCATAGTCAAATGGTTTACTTTCACCGAATAAATCTACATATACGCGAAGGAAAACCTCGGATTCCTTTTAAAGCATTTCGCGCGTCGCAGAAGAGAGTAAGATTTGGCATGGTTAGAGTTTATATTATAAAGAAGAATTGCAGAAAGCTAAAATTATCTATAATATATGTTATAAATACAATAAATTTAATAAAATAAGACGTTCATACTAACTGACAAATTGATTGAATGAGTTTCGAGCTGTGAATTTTGTGTGATTTCAAATGTTCCTTTTTCAAAATCTGTCAGTCTGTCAATGTCAATAATGTAATGTCAAGGCAAAAAAGCATAATTATTAGGCTAAAGAAAAGTGGGTATAATTTATTATATAAAATAAACCCTGTAACCTTTGTTTCAGTAATTTCATTTTACGAGTTACATTTTTAGTATCAGTAATTTGTTTTTTTTAACATTCAAATATTCGCACCTATCTTCCATTATGCCTTCACATAGAACTGTTGTGAAACACAAAGAAGAAGAGGCATATATATTCGCGTGAAAGTCGAAATGATGGTAGGATAAAATAGTGTAAATAGTATCACAAAATGATGATATTATTTTGAGGGATACATTTAAATATGCACTGAATGTCATTCCAAGAAATTTGAATACTTTTGATTGTGTATATGCATTTACAATGCAAGTTTTGCAGTGCAAAACATTTCGAATCTAAAGTCACTTTAGGTGAAAGGCTGCATTCACTTATTATTATCATAATGAATACTTCAAAATATTGTAAAATCGACTTACATCACATGAACCGTCAATAAAAGGAAAGTCAAAAAAATATTTTGAAAAGATTCTTAACTAAATTCGGCTGTTATTAAACTGTTAATTAAACTGTTATTAACTTATTGCAGGAAATTAATTTAAACAACGTATTTGTACACGCTCGCAGCTGACGTAAAAGAACTATATATATAAGTAATTATTATAGAGGTATAGTCGCCGTATTATAGAGGTATAATAACCTCAATAATGCCCAAACTTAAAAGTTTAATGAATTACGCTCGAATTTCGACCACTGGGCGACCTCTAGTTAAAATAAATATTAAGAATAAAAAGTGGATAAACGTGTCATTGACCGGCCGCTCGGAGAGTTGCCGCCGGCACTGAAGACCGACCCGCGACAGAACGTGACCGCGAGCCGAATGTCGCACGTGCGATGCATCGCATAGTGCAAGGGTGCGTTCACTGTGAACGGCTAGTCTAATCTTTTTATAGGGTTAAAACATAAGGCGACACCGTTCAAATCACCCCATTAATCTAGCTCAACGAATAGCCGCTTTACTGAAGCTAGTTCATAGCGGTGACGAAATCGCGTTTATTCACAGCCATAGCTACAGAGTCGCGTTTAACGAAGTCGCTTCGCTTGCCTATTATTCTTGCACATTCCATAAGTTACACAGATGGATTCAGGTACAACGCCTGCCATAACTATTTTGACAGTCGCCCTATTATTTTTACCTTCGTTCTTCTATCCGTTGCGCTATAGTTGACCTTTTCTTGTCATCAGTAAAAATAATTGTTTTTATTAGTTATAATGACTTTAAATTATTATAAATTATAGTTGCATTGAGTTTTTTAAGCAAACAAATATTTCCTTATATCCGTTTATACATTTACCTAACCTAAATCTTGGGTAAACCTTTCTCAAAATAACCCTTTTTAAAAGATACGTTTCTGGCTTCGATTTCGGCATAAAAAACCGGTTTCGGAAGATACTAGTTGCGGGTCCAGATGTATGACAAGGTAAAGCGATACCCAGAATTATTTTATATATCTATAAAAAAGAGAGGCATACCCTACAGTGTTTGTATGGGAAATGACCGGGATGAGTTCTTTTAAAGCTAGGGTATTTTTATTTTTGTTACGTTGATATTTAAGTATGATACCGGTATTTATGTGATAAACAAAGTTAATAAGGTAACGTTCCTTTGTTATTTATATATGGGTTCAGAGTCGTATATGGGTTCATCAAACGACCCTGCGAGTAGCCAACCGCAGTAGGTCATTGACCCTTCGCCCCCACAAGCGCGCGAATCTCTCGTTAGAATAATGAACGGGTACCACTACACGTGCACTCGTATAGTGCAATCTGATAATAATAAATACGAAACTAAATGTGGTTACGTCTCGCTACGAACAGACAAACGTTATTGGAATAGCTATTGCGGTATATTCCTGCTACAATGCAAAATCTAACTATTCGAAAACTCACTAAAACATCTTAAGTATCTTAATTAAATTAACTCGTGCATTCTCGCTGTATTTTCTATTTACGTTGCACGAATTATGTTAACTTAATTATTTTATTTTATTTATTTTTAGACGATACTCTAGGAGATAAATTAGGAGGTATTAGGAGAATTTAATAAAAAAATAGTACATTTAAGCAATATCATTTTATCGCGTTTTATTAGTATCGGGTTAAATTAATGACCGATACATGCGCAGCCGTTTAGTAGCAATTAGAGTCACGAGTACGCAATCGTCGAGGAACGCGTTTTACAGGAAGAGGGATCAACGACGATATCCTGTCGTTAATGACATTTAATTGCACGGACTATTAATAACGCTGAACATTATTGCCTACTTTTTCCCGGCCTTATCTGGAGGAGGCAACGAGATAACCCCGTGGGAATGACAGGAAGCGCACTGGATGAACATTGCTGAATACTGAAACAGGTAGAGGTCTGTGGAGCGAGTGTAAACCGACTACTAATTTGGACCACATTGGAATATAGCTTTTGGAAGATCATCTTTCACTTGCTTGAGATGTCTGTGATGCTAAACATTATCACTATAAATTAGATCCTAGTTCGTTCTGTTAAAAGTATATGTTAAATTGGAGGTGCCTGAAGTCGGCTTAAGTTGTTATTTATCTATTTCTATGTAACTGTCATTATGTATAGCTGTAAGCATTTCTCATACAAATAAAATAAAAAATAAACCGTAGGCTAATATGTAAGGTTAGGTTAGGTTGTGATCCCTCTGGCCATCTACCAGATAATCTTTTTTAGCTAGGAAATAGTGCTTCGGCCTCAGATAATCATGATGGATACAGGGGAAGGAAGAAAAGGGGGGCGGGGGGGGGGGGGTTGATTCCATAATAAGTAATAAATAGAAATTCGCTTAGGTATAAAATGTATGTGGGTAGGTTTGAATATTGAATATTCCATTAGATGTAATCGAAAGCAACGGACTTCTCTCTGGCACACGAGGGTATTTGTTCCTGTTGCATTATTTATGCTCCTTGCACTACACTCCCCCCCCCACTGCCACCCTCCACCCCCGCCGGTGGTAATAAATTCGGTGCAGCGGCGCGGTTTAACTCGCGCCTTGTGTGCTAGTCGTCAGCCGTCGTGAAATATTTGCCACTTCTCGCTCGCAATACACCCGGGGATAGTTTCAGAATGCACTCGTCGAAAGGACTAGATGGGTTTAGGTTACGTCGCCGCGAAATATGGGATGTGCGAACTGGGGACTTCAGCTGAAGTCGAACGTTGACTTCAACGGCGGTGGTCAGCAATATTGTCACGATCTTAGTCGAATAATGTTCACTGACTACCTAAAGCTATGCGATTCATTCGTTCATTCCCGTCATTATTTCGTATCGGACCGGACGTGACGAAATCTTCCACGAGGACGGGACGTGTAGTCATCTCCGAAACGTCGATATTTATTTGTTTTATACGCACGGTATGTGAAAATATATGTTTATAATACTTAAAAACCATTTCAAAACTACGGATATCTATACTGAAACAGAAAATAAAAAAATAGCTGCGTTGGATACTGCAAAGAACCGTTTTTT
Source organism: Neomicropteryx cornuta (assembly GCA_020383195.1). Lineage (NCBI taxonomy): Eukaryota > Metazoa > Arthropoda > Insecta > Lepidoptera > Micropterigidae > Neomicropteryx > Neomicropteryx cornuta. The sequence continues at coordinate 4,387,732 of JAHKQU010000030.1, forward strand.
TTTTATTTGACCAAAAGAGTTATCTAAACCTAAACTTTGTAAAAAAACTACATACCTCATCGGGTGCTATTTTATACCTTTAATTGAAAGTATAGATTTGAAAATGCGCGAAGTTTAAATACATTGCTGTTTGGCTATCATATGTTATACGAGTATTAACTCAAAAACTAAAGGAGTCCCTAGGGAACAGCGTTGACGGATGCCATCGGCCGCCGCTTGCTGGGCCAAACAAAACGAGCCCCGAAGGACCGATATATGTGGCCGCCATGTCCCCTAAATAAATACCTAACCATCAATTAAAAAGACGTCCACGGGAGCTAGGTGTGAGACCCCTAGAAGCAGGGTAGAATGCGAATAGATCATTTTAAAATTCAATGTGAAATTTATGCCTCAAATTAAAGTAGATCATACATCGTTTTATTTATTTATTTTTATTCGGTACTCTAACAAAATATTGAACATATAACATATTTACATGTTTTAGTCCTCTTTACATTTTACATACACACGCACAATTAAGCAAATAAAATGATTACGTTTGTTGTGCCCAACATACCATGAGAAGATTGTTTTCAGACTACCTACCTCCTCTGTAAAAAAATCTTCTTGGAACGGCATCGTGGGGTGAGTTTGTATGTAATTGATCACTTTCATGGTCGTCAGCAGTGGCGGTACATTTATAGAAGCCGAAGAGCCGGACTTGCCTAGATTTTTAACGAAAAAATATATTTGCGGTTTAATATGATGTTTGTAATATCAACAATATAACTTATATAATTTATATTATAACAAAAGCCGCCAAAGGGGTGTTCCCCCAGCCCACCTAGCAATAGGCCTTGCTTACTGTACAAATTCATGGCACGCCACTGGTCGTCAACCGCTTCGCTTGAGACGAACGCAATGTTCATTTCACGGGTAATTTACCTGCCTTTGATAAATAGGTTCAAAACTTAGCAAGACGCATCTCGGTCATTTCTCCGTACAAAAGTTATAGTGTTTTTATAGATACAGAAGATAAGAAATACTGAATATGATTTTATCTTATAATTAAATCGATTTTTTTCCAAACAACAAATGCCCAATTTTGTTTTCTTATGAACACATGTTTAAAAAATTAAATAATCATATGTACTTGCTTTTATTTTATTGGTTTTTATTACTAATAAAATAAATATTTCTTATAAACCATCGAATCCTAACTTAAACATTTTAGTAGACCTGGAATTATCTGGAAAGATCTGGGTTTTTGGACATGCGTTGTTTAGAAAGAAAGCGATTATCAGGGTTAAGATAAAATGAAAAAGGTAAATTACTCTCGAAAAGTCTGTATTTTTCCATATATTTTAGGAAAACACCAGAGAAGAATTGCGAAACAGCATAAGGTGTGTGGTTACTTGTATGGAATGCATCGAAACTGCATAAGGTGCGTGGTAACTTGCATGGACTGCATAGAAACAGCACAAGCTATGAGTGGTACCTTCTATGGACTGCATAGAAACAGCATAAGCTGTGTGGTAACTTATATGGAATGCATTGAAACAGCATAAGCTGTGTGGTAACATTCCTGGTTTCAAGCCAATTTTTTCTTATGTATTCCTTCACGCGGGTTAGGTTAGATAGAATGGTAATTCCAAAGTCCGCATTGAGTTTTCCTTAAATGTCACCTTTTATTAAGTTTATCGTTTTACCTGACCCAGGTTAGCAACGTCCCAGTGCTGGAAATATTGATTTTCTTGCGTTGATGGTTATGTATCATTTTATTTATACAATACATTACTTACACATATAATACACATATAATAATTTCTCTTGTAAATATAAATAATGCTTTATTTATTCCAATAGGGTATAAAATGCTTTATTAGTCCACGAACAGCTCGTAACTCGATAGAACCGGATGTAATTTCCTAGTGGGTTTTGTATTTCAAACTGATAAAGCACCTCCGAGAAGTGGCTTCCGGGGCAGAAAGATTTTCTTTAAGGCACTCCGGGGGATAATAAAAGAATAATTAAGGATTGGCAAAAGTAATATTGACTGCGAAGCGGTCTTTAATACCCTGAAGGGGTATTTCTGGCATATTCTTGGCGATCGTGTTTACGACGCTGAGGATTTTACGGGAAAACAAATATTTGACGTTTACTTTGCAGGTCGCTATTCGCAATTTGGTTCTGTTGATTACAATTACCTTTTTTATAAGCTTTTATTTAGCCTGCAATGTTTGTACGTACGTTTAGGTGGAATCTTGCAAGCTGTATGTATTTTTATGGTAAGCATGACCTGTATCTACCCCCATAATTGGCTCCAGACAAAGAAACTCCTCAGCGGTCAGCAACAAAGACACGAAATTTTGTATACGCATTCAAGAACTTAAATAAAAGCTAGATCTTAAAAATGTTTTTTACTATTATTTAAAGAAAGCAGTAGCTAGTCGATAAAGGTGTTATATGACGCATAAAATATGGTTAGTAATGTATTCGCATTATTGAATTAAACGAACAATTTAGATTTTTACGTAGTCAGACACTAACATACTCCACTATTGTAGTGTTAAAGATCATTTCGTAAGAAGATTAAATAATATACTTAGTTGAAATTTTTTAACCCCCCCCCCCCCTTTAGCTAAATTACGCCTTTGTTTACTAAATTCTCATAGTCGATATATATTCTCATAGTCCGAACGCGTTTTGCACATTTCTCCCACTCCATCTATCCGTTAAAATAAAATACCTACAGAAACACCCCCTTCCCACCCCCCTCTTAACCCCTACACCTCACTCCCCACACCACACCCCGCCCACATCAACTACAAAGTGAACCCAATGAACCTAATTGAACTTACAATGGCATTGATCGGTTCTTTTGTGTCTGCATTGAAATAGAGATGGCATCTTTTATTTTCTCCAATAAACATGTCTTGAATATCGTAGCGTTGGACTGCTAGGAATGTTCCCGTTTTGTTGTGTTGATAAAGCATTAGGATATTTTTTATTATTAACCACTATGTAGTAATAATATAAATGGGTATGTTCGCTTTTTTCGCATATTACTCTACAACTGAGTAAATCTGTGGATTTCGCTAAAATAAAAACATAATAAAACTAAATAATTTACTGCTTAGTCCGTATCCATTCCTGTGTACATAAAAATAACGGCAAGGAATTTTTTTTTAATACACATAATATAGGTTTTCAAAGTTCATTTATGCCGAACATTCCATTTAGATGTTAATACCCGTTACACTCGCACAGCTGACTGACTGAACATTTTATTTTAATTGCGCGGGAAAATTGTTCCTGCATTTTACAACCGGCTGCGGAAAAGTCTGCACTTTAACTGCGAGACATTAGGACATTTTACAGCCCAGCTTAGGACAGATGTTTACGACTGACAACATGGCAAATAATCTTGTCAGCTCAATGCTAAATGCAATAATTGACGATATTTGTTATAGGGTTTCTTTTTATATTATTTGTTAATTAAACAGCGTCGATAATAATTCCCGAAAAGAAAAATTGTAAGCACCGTTAAACAACGAAGGGAAATATATTTTAATTTTATAATGGTCGCTTCAACCTATAAAATTATAATTACTAGTGGTCGAAATTCAACCGTAATTAAAAAAACATTTATAGCTTGTATTTGTATTTATTTTTTGATACATTGCATTGACAGTTTTAATTATTTTATGTAAAACTTGACAGTTATAGAAGTATAAGACGACATTAATCTTTATTTTTGCTTGACATTATTACTACATTGACAATGACAGACTATTGGAAAAGGAACATTTAAAATAACACAAAATTCACAGTTCGAAACTGATTATGTCAATCAGTTTGAAATATTTATATGAACGTTTTATTTAATTTAATTTGTATTTATAACATATATTAAAAATAAATTTTAGCTTTCTGCACATCTTCTCCACATAAGCCAAATCTCACAATCCTCCGTGCGCGCAATATTCTTTAAAAGCGGTAAAAAGCTTTCCCTTTATGAGGTTTAAAAACTCTTTACTGTACCGACAGCTATCCATCCAACTGTACCTGCTTCCCTTCTTCTGTGTACAGATTTGGCCCGATGCAGCCGTGCAGTTATTGGGGTATGCTTAAAGCGAAGCCAATTGTTAAATATTAATTTCGATTCATTTAGAGCGTTTTTTCTATGGTTTTTTCATTTGGTACCCGTTGAACATTATCAAAAAATATGTTTAGATACCTTTATCTTATGTGTTCAACTTAGTAAAGACAGATTTTTTAAAATTCAATTCTATTTCTGACAAATTTAATAAATGCTAAACTGCTAATAGTTCTTTTTTAGTTGAATTGCTCTCTTTTAAAAGACATTTAGAGCCTTAGGAAAAATAGTAATTGAAAGGTAATGATGGGTCTAAAACATGGAAAAGTTTGTTTTTTTTTTTATTTCTATATTATGAAGCTGTAATTAAATAAAAACCAAGAACTGCTTACTACCGGCTAAAGGGTTAAAACCTGACGCCCTATAAAAAAAAACACCGAATTACAAGGTCAACTGTCAATATGTTTCGTCTTAAGAAAGATCTTCATAAATCTTCTGGTCAGCTTGAGATATTTACGAAGGCGGCGGAGGAATACTTTGAAGCCAATTATCTCAATAGTCAAAGTGGGATATTTATTTGAGAGACGGTTAAATTGTTCTCAGAGACAGGGGCGTGATGTAGTCGCTGTGCCACGGGGAAATGGTATTTACGGTTTTTGGGGATCTGGGGGGTCCCAAATCTAAGGCCTGGGGATCGCGGCATTTAAAGTACAATAATTTTAGTGAGACGCAAATAACCAAAACATTCTCTAATTGGAGTCTTTTTCTCTTTTTAGTTTTTATATCTACCATTGAAGAGAACGGAATTATACGATTATGCGGATTCCAACCCTCCAAGATAGAAGAAGTTCCGAAGGGCCTAGCTATGGGACTTGTTCTGTTCTGTTCTGATAGACAGATTATTATAGTTCGCCTGCCAGATGCTGTCATCGTCCTAATTAGCTATTACGTCCCCATCGCGTGTGGGTCGCCGTGAGAAATTCAATTTTATTACGTCTAGAAGAATAGCGAGCGGTAATCGAATTTGAAGCGCAGCCTGACGTTGGCGCTTGGCGCCGCGGCGTGACGATGTCAATATAGCGTGCATGCAGACGTGACGATAGAATAAAGCGTGACGCGTACGGGGGGGGGGGAGAAGGAAAGAGGGGGTAAGTGACAGGCGCGGAGGGATGTTGTCTTCGAGTCCGACCCTGGAGAACAAATGACGTAATCACATGAAGCGCAACGAAGAACCAGTATATCGTGAGGTGACCTTGAAGTTCGGCCTTTGCAAATGGTGTCGGCCAAGTGCACTTCGAGCATCCGTCGACAACATCAAAGAATAAACATCTGACAGTTTTTTATTTATATTAAAAATATAAGGCAATTAAAAAAAAAATCTAAGTTTAAGGTTTTCCGTAAAATTTTATTGCGGACATTTTTATGTATAAATTAGGCTTACGTCACATATGTAGTTTGGTTTATGAGAATTTTAAAAAATAAAACTTAAAATGTAAATATTTTTTTATGTAAACATAGGATTATTTATTTAAAAAACCAGCTTAAAGGTTTGCTAGAAAAATGTTCAGTTAATCTAATTATTTTTTTTATATATGCCTGGTATGAAAAGCTATCTTGGCAGTAAGTAGACCTCAAAAACATGCATAAATTGCAATTCGAGTGCGTAAATTGTTTACACTTTATTTAAGCCCAACAGTGAGTGATCCACAGATTGCTCGTTGCATCTATCCCAACAAATTCAAGCAGCCGTCTTTTGTATGAAATATTGCAATATTATATATCTGTTCTATCTACTAAGAAAGAAATAACAAAACCTAAAACACAGGCCCGTATTAAACAATGAATATTAATTGCAGTAATTTTATTTTCAATTGCTGTAAAATATTTTAAGTGTTTTTTCCAGGCTCCGTTTTCTATCTACACCGTGTCCCAAACCATACCCTGCGATTTCTAGTGTTTAGGAATAAAAAAATGGTAAAAATAGTAAACAAATCATAAAATCGTGTCTTTGTTATGAGCGCTCAGCTGTCGCCGTACGCCGTAACGGTGTCAAGGTCATTATCGCTTAGCGCGGCTTAGAATTGATGTACTGTTTTTTTTTCGCATTTTTACATCATTACATGTTTAAAATTTAATGTTTACACGTTTAAAATTAAATACCTTCGATTAAATATAATAACGAACGTAATAATATTTTATTTATTGTTTTTTCTCTTACAATTATTTCTTATTTGTCGCTCACTAATAACCTTTCGTATCTAAGTCGCTTTATACTTAAGGCAACTCGTTGAGTTTATGCAGGATGGCGCGTCTAGGGATACCGGATGTATTATGTAAATTTAACAACAATAAAACCACAGAGATAAGACCCGGAGTCAGTACTTCCTCGACGCCGCAGATTGTAGTAAGAGTTTATTTACATCCGTCAAACTTAAGTGGAAACTACTACTGGACTTAACTCGTGTCAGATTCTTGACATAGGTAGCATTTTACCTTGGGCTGGTTTACTATTTTTAAGTATTATATAACTATTCCGTAATAAATATGACGTATGAGAGATACTATTTAGGCATAAACAGCTAAGGAGTAATTGGAAAGTCTTAGACATTTTTGGTGATGCATCACATCTCAACCATTATTTAGACAAGAGGTTTATAGCAATACGTACCTTAAAGACTTATCTTATACTTCTTGAAGGCTGTTATTTTTAAATTGATTTTCGTTATTGAAATATAAATTAAATAAAAAAAAACATGTTTCCGCGTCGCGTTCGATAATGCCGCATACGATTTTCTCGAGTACATACTGTAGAGAAAAATAATAGTATGGTTCTTAGCAAAGCCACACTTTTAAATTTTATTCTTATTTTGGAGATAATTAAAAGTTACTAAATTTAGACATATAGATCAAAAGGTTTATTAAGAAGTCCAGTAGCTTACGTCAAGCTGCTAAACTACTTCTACAAATGATTGGCGCCTCTTTGGAACAGCACATTGTGCTATTAAGGTGATGCACAAAACTAATCCATTGCGCGTGATTACAAATTACAATAATGTACCCACAAGCAATGTATTTATTGTGTAAACACTAAATGGGTGCACGCTATTGGTCAGTGTAATTTCACTATGGTACGCATATAAATGTCTTATACTCAATACGCATAACTAAAATTTCTTCAGATTGCTGTCAGTGGTCAGAATGGTACATTACTCAAATAAAAAAATACAAGAGCGCATATAAATTTAAAAAAAATAATAAATAAAACAAAACAGAATAAAACTTCTTAATACAAGGAATATTTAAAAACACTACTTTTCAGGAAGTTTACCTTTATGAAACATGTACCGCTTAGCATCGGTTTAAAAAGAACTTAACATTTTTTTTTTCGAAATTAAATGAGAGCTGTTTAGCTGTCGATATAGATATAGTGATTATAAATACACCCTGTATAACTAGGGCCGTTTGAAGGCTAGGGACTCTTATGACATGTTACGTCTTATTGCAATAAACACATTGCTTGTGTTTATTGGTATTTGCTGTTATCAGAAACAGTGTGTTACGATGTCTCGATTGAATAATATTTGTGCATAGTAGTTGTGTGTGTTTGTTTACCTCTGTGCTATAAAAATAAGCCGACTTCTTCCCCCCGGTTAGCGGCATCGCGCGAATAGAAATGGTCGCATTTGTGCAAGAAGCGAGTGCGGTTTGCCTCCATCTGCGGCTGTCATTCTACCCGCAAAATTGCGCGCTCACTTCGCCTCGTCCCCGCCCCCCCACCCCGGCCGGCATTTCTCGGCCGCCGCGAGCCTTTGTGTTTTTCCCGCCCTTTTTTCGGCTCCGCGTCGGAAGGCGACCCCTTCACCTGCCGGAGGCAGGCGGTGCGCCGGACGATATTAAGGCGCCTACGTACCAAATGCATATTTCAAAAGCGTTAGGAGAGAAATTTATTTGAATTACATAACATACAAAATTTGAAACATAAAAAATAACCGATTAGTTGTAAGTAAAACCTATAATACAACAATATTAAAATGAAATTGCAAGCGCTAAGGAAGTACATGAAATAGTATTTTATTTTATTTTATTTCAGGAAACACAAGCTTACATAGAAGTAAAATTACAATTAAAAAATAAATTAAAACACAGCCAATGACGTTTCCTCCAATCTAAAAAAAATAGAAAACACATTCGGGAGCGAGGCCGGGACCAGGAAGTAGGAGGGGTTGGGAATATAACATAAAACACAATATAATATAAAATATAATAAATTCTACATATACATATGAATATAATTATACTACTCAAGATCTAGAGTAGACACTCTCTTGAATGCCGGGAAAGTAGTGTTAAATATATCGATGTCACTTAGCATGCTGTTGTAGAGCTTACATGCTCGATGTATGTATGAATTTTGTGCATAATTCATACTCAACCGTGACAGATGGAATGTCTCACACTGGGGAGTGGGTCTAGATGGAACCCTCAAATCTATGTTAACAAAGTTTAATAAAGTATGTTTGAGTATGTATGTTTCATAAAGTGTGCTTGAGCTTACTGAGAGGTTAAGGATGTGTGAGGGGGGCGCGTGTGTGTGTGTGTGTGTGCATGTGATGTATTCAACCAGCGTGCTGACTCATTAAAGGACTTCATAAAACTATCAAGTGAATAATGTCAATTTCACCAAAATTACAATTTTACGTACTTAAAATTCTGTAAAGCAGAGCATTTTCCAAATCCACAAGTGATATGAGTAATCGAGCTTATTTATATTAAAGGTAATATATTATTCTAGGGAATTAATATTAAAAAAAAAACAAACGTATTATCTCTTTGAAATAGCATTTTTAACGTCACTTGCTTCTGAAACCCAAAATATCTCATATAAAAAATACAAAAATACAGGCATTCAATACAGGCGTAATGCCTGTATTGAATGGTAAAGGTATTTGACTTATTTATTATATTTGATCATATATTTTTTGAATAGCGGAATATTGCCTGAAAAGATAAATGATACAATCTTTGACAATAATGAAAAATTAAAAAAAAAAATAATAATATTTTGATAAAGCGTAGCATATAAAGCCATGTAGCAAAATACATATAAAGGTTTTCAAAAGGTCCTGTACTTGAGAGCGCAGGATGTTGGTTTAAACCCAGCGCTGAGTTTTATAAAATATTTTCAAATATTATGTAACCATCTAATTAGATAAAAATAAGAATAAGATGATGTTTTAACAAAAATAATTGATATGTTGTTAAGATGAGAGATTATGGTTTTATGAGATGATTTTAGGATTGACATAGGAGTGATTATAGAAGAATTTCTTTATAATTATTTAATTGATTGTAAAGGTATTAGATGATAGATTTTTAATAGCGGCAAATCGCCTAATATTTATTTATAAGGTCGCTCATAAAAACATATCGTTTTACCATAACTATTCATATTAATCCCATATCCATTATATTTATCTTCTTTTTTTTCAAACACCCTGTTTTTATTTCGAAGTAACTCTTTTTCCAAAACGGATGTCTTCGATATAAATAAAAGCTCATCGGCGATTTGTTTGTCATTGCCAAAGGTCCCTTGTAAGTTGTAACGGCGCTATCTTCCAGCGGCTGAAGACAGAGCGACGTCGTTACGTTACGTTAAGATGAGGGTAACGTTGATTGCTTAACGTTACGAACGTGGCGGATGACACCGTGAGGGGGTCCCTATTAATAAAAGCGGCTACAGTGAAACAGGTGTAATATGTTAAATACTCTTATGCCGATGTTTCGAATTCGTTAGATAATTACAGTAGCTGAACAATAAAAGGGTTTCTTCTGAAGTTTATGTAAGTATTGAGGCAGTTTTTTAAAAAAATATGTTTTATAATTAAAATACACAAAAAAGACCGTTATAATAAAAAATATAAAACCATAATATTTTCACTGAAATATTTATCCTCTGTGGCTATTTATTAATGTATTTCGGGTGCTACGGAGAATATCATACACATTGCTAGATTCTCAGCAGTAGTACAAAGAATTCTAAATCAGGTGGCTAAGGAATAGTTATAAATGGGATAGAATACAGGCTTGTAACAGTCCCAAAAAAAAGAATCAAAAAAAAATACTGTAAAAGTACATAAGGCTAATAAATTAGCCTTACATAAGTCCAATAAAATTGTCATAATTTAAAAATAAAAAAAATCCTAAACAAAGATTTAATATAATAACAAATATAAACAAAATTGAAAAGTATAATAACAAATTATACGAGTATAATGATCATACACAAATTATCACAAAATTAAGTACAGACACTTAAGATAAGTCTTTTTTTTACTTTTTAATGACTTCTGAATTAGAAACATTCCCAGCTAAAAAGAAAAAGAATTAAAAATTTGGCTAGAGAATAACTTCGTTGTACCACCTGCCAAACAGCTATACCACCGGAGGAAAACCTCCAAAGTGTATGTAATCCTAAATAATAATAATAAAAAACGAGTTCGATTTAAAACCCAGATGCATCGGGTTAGTTTCCACATCGAGTGTAAAACGCATATAACCCCCCATATCACCTAAATACTAGTTCAGCAGAACTGAAGTATAATTTTATGACTAATATTATAGCATTTATTTTAGAATAAAAAAGGCACGGTTTCAACGAAGGTCTACTGCGAATCTTACCTAATCACGAAATGGCCAAAAAAAACTTATATATTTTGATGTGGAGTTACATAAATGTTTCATCCGATCGTTATATCTCAGTAACAAAAATTTAATACGTTAATCTTATGTGGCTCCTTTTGTTAGTAAAGAAATCCAATAAAAATGAAATATTGTCGAATCACTTTGATTTTGTTTATCAAAGTTTGACTTTACTTCATGCTCCGTTGAGTTGATTTAAACATTGTAAATGCTGTATCTCGGCAATGGCTTAATAGAGATTAATTGAAACGGTTTCGTGAAGCCAACTAAACAGTTTATAGCCCAGATTAACTAAATTAACCAGAAAAAAACAGACAACTTAACAGAACACAAACGTCTACTGATGTTATTACATGATCCTTTTATTATTTTCACGTAAAGTTTACATTTTTTCTCGGTATGATGATTTTTTACCATGATGATTCTTTTATATAGCGTCAAACAATACTAGAACCACGGTGTATACTACACACTTATTACACATTTATTTATTTTTTTAATTACTATGACTGACCTATAGGTCGTATACAGTTATATTGGGCCCTACAGAACTCAGCCAAATTTGCTTTTGCTAGGAATAAGAGGAAATGAATTAAAAATATTCGACCATAATGTACTCTTTGTACTCTTGAACCAATATAATATTCGTTCGATTTGTGCAATAGGCCCGCTGAACGTGGGGTCGCAAGGGAAAAAATGTCGGCCTTCTCTGCTGACATTAGTTTTTATTCCGGCAGATAAGTGATTTCTCTTGTTTTTGCGTTGCGTTCTGAATACCATTCGACGCGAAGATCTCTCCCTATCCCTGTATCCCTGTATCCCTGTACATAGTCGCTGTGCATATTTTTGGGAAAAAAGCACCCGTAGTTTAATTTTTAGGTGACTGAAACAAGGCAAAGAGAGAGGTGGTATTTATTCTACGACATTATCTGTGAACTTATGGAATACGAATATTTATCTATTATAATATCACCTCAAAACATGATAATCATTTAAATTGATCCTGTAACCTTTTCACAGTTTTTATCATCATTTTAATATCCTTTAATTTTTAATTATTTTTTTGTATATTGAAATAAAAATAAATAGATAATTTTGGAAGAGTATATTAATTTCCAAAATAAAGAGTGAAAAATTTCGAAAATATGGAGAGAATCAAATTAACCAATAGAGCGCAAAAGCGTTGAAACTGAAAATTTTTTGATTTTTCAACGGTTTGTTTTATTAAATTTATTAAACATTTATTAGCTTTATATGATGAAAACCATTGAAAGTAAAAAAGTTAGAAATAAAAATAGTTAATATTATTTAAATATAAATATATAAAAAAAATCGAGCAACGTAATTCGCAATAAAACGGACTTAGATCGAAATCTCCATGACATTCCAGATGAAGAGATTTACGGCTCGGTCGGGTTGTAAAGAAGGAGCATAAAAAGTGAAAAGTCGTAAAACTCGTCGAGGAAACCCCCTCGGAAAAACGCTAAGGTAAAGTAAAAGTATGTGTTTGTAACCGGGCCCATGAGTAAGTGAGGTGTACCGAACCGCACAGAATCATTAGGATAATATCAAGAAACGCCAAAGATAATGTGGGCGGCATTGAAAACGCGCACCTGATAAAAATGATGCATATAATTTTATTTCTTCGGTAAATTTTCAACTCGAGATTCGTCGAGTTAAAATCGCTGAAAAAAAACGAAGAATTTACCACTCACCCCCCCCCCCCCCCCCCTCCCCATCCCTTGGTTATGTGACCTACCCCCACTCCTTTTGGATACTCATAGTTTTTTTAATCGTAATCGTATTAAGACGCGATCAGTCAACTTTCGAAACACCGTTTTATCTGTTTTAAGGCGAAACATATTAACAGTCGACCTTAAAATTCGGTGCTTTATTTTTATTAGGCGTCGCAATTTTTATTGGGCGGGAGTAAAAACTCTCTGCAATTATGGGTTTTTATTTAATTGCAGCCTCCTAATAAAAAATTAAAATAACAACATATTTTAGACCCTTCATTTACCTTTTAATTACTATTTTTCTTGAGTCCCTAATGTATTTTATAAAAAAGTAATTCAACTAAGAAGATCTATTATAGCTCATTCTCATAAATTGAAATTAATTTTAAAACTCTACCTTTACTATGTCTAAACATATTTTTTTATGATTAACTATCCAATGGTTACCAAATGCCAGTCTAAATGAATCTAAATTATATATTAATCCTTAGGGCTTTAACTATCATCGCCACTTAAAAGGTAATAGACAACATATTGACACAATGGCACCATTTTGACATCTGCGGTTATATTTATGATAATAATACAATACTTACTTAGTTATTTAAGTCTCATATTTCAAATTTATATAAATGACTTTTAAATACGTATGAATAAATAAAATGAATATAGTAAATAAATCAAATATGACTCTTCACACTGATGGATGTGTACACATAAATGTTATAACCCGATTAACTGATCAATCGAAGTTATAAATTCCATTTTTGCATAAATCGATAAATTGATCACTTTGCCCGGATCGATATTAGTTCCTGATTTGCATTACATTTTTTGTACTTATTATTTATTATTATTGAGTGTGTTATTTTTAAAATCATCTGTTTTTTTCTTTTCTTAATGTTATTTTTATTTGTTATTGCATCGCTTGGTTGTTGTGTATTTTTCCATAATTTATTTTAAAAATTCATAACAGGAAACCTTTTATAATTATTTTTTTTATATAAGTGATAATTCAAACAGCGGGTTACTGATATTTGGTTATTCGTTGAATTGACAAGCAATAAAATCGTGATGAGGGTGCTTAAATATTGTTAAATGTTAAATTTCGTTATTTTTCTAATTTTAGGATTAATATTGAGATGAATATCGTATTATATTGTCGGCTATTATGCAGATGATAAATTCGAAAGGCTTGTCCCGTTTCGCCCGCGAGTGCGGTCTCGGAATGAAGTAATCCCCAATCAATGAGCGATGATTAAACGAACCTGGATTTTCATTTGTTAAGTGCTTGACCGACCGAGGCTATTTGCAAATTACCCACGATCGTCCACAAATGGGTCAGTCGCACGAGGACACTGCCTCTCCAGAGAAAATACCCACTTAACCAAATGAAAAAAGTATTAAAATGTCAGCTGCATTTTGCAGACTCGGCGCGTTCATCGGCTCCACTATTTCACCTTCGGAATACCCTCCTCACCTACTCTTTTCATTCAGAAGCGGATGCAGTTCAACTGAGTCCGTTTAGCATCTAATCGAAAAATTTATTAATCTAAAAACCGGTAGCTCTCTTTTTTGGAAGCAGTCATGTAGATCTTGACCTTTATTTTTAAGGTAGATTTCATTAAAAAAGCTACCTATTGCATTGGGTACCATGACTCCCGAAAATTTCATCATAATAAGATTATATTTATATATGTATCTATATCAGTTTCTCGTGGACACAATAACTGCCGTAATTTTACAACTATCACTTTTATGGGTTACGTGTTTTTACGCCTAGCCATAAAAGTGGTAGGGGAATGAGAGGGTTTATATGCGTACTTATTTGTGTAGCACAAATAAGTCCTTCAAATTAGGGGGGGGGGGGGGGATGTGTATTAAAATATTGGTACTGTGGTACTTGCGTATAAACCATCTCGAAACGCTCTGCGTACCATAGTTTTAGATATAATAGATAGATTTTTCTATTAAAGGCCGATTTCGATAACAAACCGATGACGGTTCGTCGGACGTATTCGCACTCTAACGATCGTGCAAAGCCTGAATATGGGGATATGCGATTCTTCACGATATGTAGACAAAATATTCACTAATATTGTTTTGGGAAGAAGGTTGCGTGCTAGTATCGTTAATCGGTTTTTTTTTGTGAATATTCATTACATTATTCACTTCTCATTCATTTTACATATTCACCGCTTTTTATTATTATTGTTTCCTTTTTAAATCATTCTTTACTACTTTAATGAAAGTTTGACCGTATTTCATAAGCGCACAGATGGGTAGGTGAAAGTTAGAAAGCTTTCATAAAATACAGGCCTGTATTTAAATGAATTGCACGATATTTAAGAAATGCATTTTACAATTCTAAATAGAAGCAAAGGAATATTTCACTAATTTCTAGTTAATCGGGTACACGCACAGGATCGATTTTATCGTGGGTGGGATTTCTCAGTAGGAAAAAAACGCAATTCACTGCCGATTAACTCGAAACGCTGCGAGTAAGTACCCCACGAGACCGCAAGTGTGTTGGACCAAGATAAAACTTAAGCGCACTTTATATGAAAATAAAGTATTCTATTGCAAGTTTTGCTCCCTAGAAAGTAGAGCAAAAGTGCAGAGTAACTTTCTATTCAATCCGGAAAATAGTTAATCGTGCAATCCGATTGGTAAATGTCTGGTATGAATGACCTAACCGGTAATCGAGGCATGTGTGATACCACTAAAACATAATATTTGTTTATGTACAAAACAGCGATACAACAAGGTAGGTACGATCGAGGACAAATGAGGCTTTACCTTGAAAGGCGATTCGACAGAGTCTGAAGGTCCAGGTGTTCCAAGACCGTTCCCAAAGAAATAAAGGGGTGTTTATGTTCCCTATTAAGTACGCGTAAGAGATTGTATAAAAAAAATACGAAAATAATTCATACCCAAATTAATTAATTTTATAAAATTCCCTTTTTGCTCGAAGGCACTCGGCTATGGCCGGTCAATGTCCAAGCGCGACGCGACCGTACTTATGACAAGAGCGATTTTATATTATCACGTAAAGTTTACAATTTTTTACCCGGAAACCATGATGAATTTTGCTATGAGGTCAAAACAAATCATGTTTGAAATCGCAGGGCTCATAAGCTGTTTTTTTTTTAACGGATATGATCTAGGAACACGGTGTATATAATTTTATTTAATTTATTTATTATTTTTTATAAAAAACAATACATTTAATCTTACATCACCTTTATAGCGTATACCGATTTCATTGTTTTGATAGGTCTGTTTTTTATTGTATACTAACAATAAGAATTTTACTGTAGTATCTTCTAGTTTTTTGTTTAACATTTATTTTTTTAAGTCCAACAGCTAAACCTGCGGCTATGACGCTTTTTCTAAACAGATAACAAAGATTTTTTTCCGCATTATTTTCATTTCCAATTACGGATAATGTTTGTTTGTACAGATGCACATTGCACCTATATGAATGATAGCAATGCAGTTGTGAACGATATAATATGAGAAATGGATATAAGCTGAGGTGTCCGAGTGGTTAAGGAGTTGGACTTGAAATCCAATGGGTTCTACCCGCGCAGGTTCGAATCCTGTCCTCAGCGATTTTTTTTTTTAATTGAAATTATAAATGTCCATATTTATGTCGTCAGCAAAAAGACCTACCATTCTTTTCACATAGATGCTCAGAATATAAAATCTAAATTAGCTACAACTATATTATTTATGTACATTTCATTTATAAAAATGCTAAAAAATATATATTAATCAAAGTGTAATTGTATTGTTATTCAATTTATTTATTCGTGTATTTCATTATTGATATAAAATTACAATTACTATGGAATTTCCAACATTTTATAGAAAGTGCATCATAGTGGTAGACCGTGATTCGAAAACTGCCTAAAATCTTGATAAAGATACGTAATAAAGTTATTTGATAAATAAACAAAAGTGATTCTTTCGTCTGGTATTCCCCGGAGCAAACTCTTCGAATTATAATATTATAGAAGTGGAGGGAATCCCTCGAGTCGACCGGTCGAATATACTTTCGCAGACGGTTCAAACTTATTGAAGGTCGAAACGGTTGAAATGACATTACTTAAGATTAATGATCCCGTCCATACTCGCAAACTCGGCGCCCTTTGCAAAACTTTTAACGCGCGGTCAGTGTACCTACCTATTTGTTACAATACTACCAACGCCGTGGGTTAACAGCCTGGCCCTGCGGTGCAGACGGAGCGGCTCCCAGACGACTCGGGGTGGGTGGTGGGGGTAGGTTTTCATACCTCGTTTCTAGGCCGGGGGGCAGGCTGCCATTTTACTGATGCCATTTGCGAAAGAATTTTCTTCTACATCGTAATAATTACCATATCATATTATTATTATTATCTGCGGTTCGTAAACGCTGTTTTCAATGACACTATTAAATGCCCCGATCTTTTGAAATCCTATCCGATCAGTGTCACATCGCACCCGTCATGACTTTATTGTATAATCAAAATATGATCCTTCATCCTTATCGTCTGAAATCTTTTTTCGTGTACACCCTCGCCTCTCAAACACTTCTTACCTGTTTCATTTGCCTAATTTTAATTTAATTTTTCATAGAATACCGCGCTTAAAAGAATTCAGAATACTTATAATAAAAAGTTTGAAAGCATTGATTTATTCCATCTTAGCTGTAAACAATTTATTTATTTGTTTAGAACTAAATATATGCCACCTTTTATTCTGAAATAATTAAATACCTATATTACTTTGCGATGTGCGCTTGTCACTTATCCTGACATATCAATATTCCACTTTCACATATCTCACAATTATTCATGCACTGTAAACTGTTTCTAATTCTTTTAATAAATAAATTATAATATTTTTAAAATATACACTAATAACGCCCTACATTTACCGATACCACGGTTACAAAATTATTATAATGATATTATTAACTGCTTCGATAAATTGATTCTGAATAAGTCGCAATTTAAAGTGTTTAGCAATAATTTATTGTGTAAAAAATAAACTCTAAATTCCTAAAAGTAGATATTAGTATAATAAAGTAGTTGTTAATGTTTTGTTAGAAAAACCTATTTTTACTTTTACATAGGTTTTTTTTTGTTCAATTAAATGTATTTTTTATGTTACTGTGTTTATCATTATTGGTTTTTACAATAACGATAAATAAAATAAATAAATATGACGTCCAATAGCATGGCGTTTAGGGTAAAAAAATAGAGCTAAAGTAACGTGGCATAATTTTCCCAAATGCACAAAGTTCTTTGAAACCAGAAATGGATCAAACCCCTAAAAGAAAATAAATTAATTTTAATACAACCTGTATATTACATACTAATAGCGCGTATTAAAAATTAATGTCTATTAAAAATTGAATTAAATTGATACATCTAAGAGAAAGTGTAAATCGAGAATATAATAAGAACATTGTGAGGAATAAAAGGGCTTGAGACCTTTTGACCATATCTAAAATCAAACTGACAAAACTTCACCCGACACTCTAAGGGATTTGACCTCCAATTCAGGAGTCATACCCGTATCCTTTACAGCCATAAAGCGTCCAGAAGCTCGACAGTATAACCAGAGGCCATCATTTCTTCAAAAATGTCTTTCGCAGAATGTATACGGCCGCCGGGGGTACTTGAGGCGCTACGCTTCGACCGCCGCGCACAAGCAAAAGTGGCCAAGTCCAAATTACGCCACTCAAGAAAATCAATTCGTGACGCTATGGAAAACTTGCATTCGTTCTATATATACTCCTTGACAGCGAACTGACCATCGCAACTTGCAATAACCTGCCCCAATATGCTACTAGCGAGAAACGAAATCAACCTTTGGAACTCGTAAACAACAAGATATTGACGAGCTCGGCGAACAGGGCAACATTGTCAACAATTGCTCTCGTAATAAATATAGTTTCAATTATCCTGTATCAAAACAAAACTATTTTAAAATTCCAAAAAGATATCTATAAAAATAAATATAAAAAACTATCACTATGACAAGCATATCATAAGTAAGTTTAAGTACTTAGTTCTTTTAGTTCGTATGTAAATTTTACTAAAATATTTATTTATTATATTAGTTTGTTAGTTATGTTAGTATATAGGGTAATAGTATATATACTATTATAGTAGTATGTATACATTCAGATATATTCCATGTATGTCCATATTTATTTAGATTATAATGTGCGTATATTTTTCAAATGCTTAGGCAACAAGTCTTTTAAATTAATAGATAGAATGTCTTCCTTAGAACAGGCGATAGCCTAATTAGGCAAGATATTTTGCATTGTTTAAAAAATTTGCAAGAATTGAATTGGTATGCCTTTGTTGAGTAGCCGCTTTCGCGTGTTCAGTGTTATTAAATCGATTTTTTTAGAAGTAGTAAATTGACAGAAATTTGTAATCGTAAGGTTATTGTGTAAATTTTATTATGTGGCATTGTATTTATTGATACTTTGTAATTTCCCCGTAAAAGATGTTTTTTCGGATTAACCTGACTTCGCGGTATAATATTTATCAGACTTAGCGGTGTTTGCTTAAAAGAAGATGTACCCCCTATTCCTCCCCACCCCCATCCTTCCCCCCAATACCACAATCCCAAAAGCACTGCCAAAGTTCGGCATGAAATTATGAAGTGTTGAGTGATGTTATCATTTCGGAAAGTTCAGCTCGGATTCCGACATCCGAGTTTGATACTGGATAAAGTTGGCGGTCTTTTGAAGCTCGCTTCATTCTTGACGGAATTAAAAGCTTTAATTGAACTGCCTTCTTTAGAATAGACATTTAGTCCAGTTAAGAAGGCAGTGAACAGAGGTTGCAGTGCTACCAAACGCTCAAACTGTTTTCAATATACACACGAACCTGTAACCTGTGGTATGTACCTTTGAGGGTAGTTACGATTTCAGCGAGGCATGCAGATTACAGATCCCGGATACTAATCCACTGGGATATTTCTACTACTATACCAATTCGAAATATTAACATTCAGATTACCGGAAATTTTCTTAATGATTTTGACGTTTTGGAAATGTACCCTCATCTGACCTCAGGGAATTCCCTGAGGTCAGATGAGTGTATAATTCCAATTATAATGTAGGTGAGTGGATAATAATCCAACGCAAATTAATGATAAGTAGTATGTAATAAATCCATGTTTGTTAAAAATGACAGACGAGCATAAATGCTTAAAAATCACTTACATTAAAATGGATAAAATAGAAATATAATTTAATAATCCATACATTAATGTTTTACAAATATAATTTTGCGGTAAAAATAGACTGGGATATATTTAATTGTCTAAAAAATTAAAATTGTCTCGTGTATAAATTATTAACACATTTTATTGCATGTATTTTATTTCAAGTGATTTAATTATAATGTTCTTAAGTCGTAAATATTTTGTGGAAATTAAAATTTCAATGTTGAAAAAAAAAACTTCGCTGAGGACAGGATTCGAACCTGCGCGGGTAGAACCCATTGGATTTCAAGTCCAACTCCTTAACCACTCGGACACCTCAGCTTATACATTTTTCTTATGTTATATCGTTTACAACTTAATTTCTACGTGCATCTGTATAAACAAACATTATCTATGCATAGAATATGAAATGCAGCGGAAATATTTTCTTTTTATTCTGTTATGAAGAGTTTCTTATTGGAGCTGTGTCACAATGTAAATATATATATATATATATATATATATATATATATATATATATATATATATATATATATAGCCACTAGACCACCACCACTAGGTAACCGGGACGATACCAGGAGATGGAGGGATAGCTTCACTGATGTAAATAACTAAAAAAAAAATATTCACAAAGTAGCCTTAGCTGTCACGTTGAAAATGCCTTTTAGACATTCGTTTTTTACGATCTTTTCCTCGGTGGAGCGGCGGGGGAGGGGGAGGGGGGAGGGGGCTCGCGCGTGTGATTGGCCGGTTATCCGCCCGTTTCCAAACTCAAATAAAATTGTTCTCTCTGGTATATGAGTTGGAACGAAGCCTGCTAGTGATGAAACTTTCCCCTATCTCAAATTGGAAACTGAACACTTTCACTTTCTGCGCAACACAGTGGTAAAATAATATTGTGATCATGGAAACGTCGCAATTGAGATACACCGGAAAAACGTATTAAGTCCACTGTCACTACCTAAGACGTAAAGAAATGTATTTGTACGCAAGTGCTACGCAAATATGGCAACACCAATTTGATTAATATTTTATAAACAGGCTGTCCCCTAAGTAAACGCCATACCCTCAGGGGGCGATGGGTCGGCTACTGACCACAATTGACTTCAGTAAAAATCGCAGTTTTCGAGATATTGGCACTTTTTTGGAATTTATAAAAATCTCTCAAATTTCTGGTTAAAGTTTTTATTTTGTATCATTTCCATTTATCAGTTTTTCAGTCGATTGAAGATCAATACCGTATGTACCGGCGAGTACCACCAGAATCTTGTTATTTTTTTTTTGTATTATCACATTAGTATACTGTATGTCCTCCAGCCATGAGAGGTCATTCAGTGAGATCCACACTGCGACATTGCTCACCATAAAAAAAGGCAGTTCGGTCCTCCATCGAAAGCGGCACGTCGGATTTTGAGCGGATTTTCACATACAAAGTGGCGATTTACGCGCTTTAATCTGGCTCCGTCGACGGGAGGATCGGGTCAGGCCATAAAGATTAAAGTGCTCTTACGGCGAAGTGCTCCGCGAGGGTGGGTGGGGTGCGGCGGCGCAGCCTCCCGCCCTTAAAATGGACCCAAACAATGCAATGCTGAACGGAATACGGTTTAAAGTACTTCAGTGTATTTATTAGGAGCCTTCCGCGGGCGAATGAGCGAGTTTTCCGCACGGAAAACTAAAACAATGTTATCTCGCTCTGGCCTGTGCGCGAGAAGAGTATAGCTAGAGCTCATTCTCCTCGAACTGTATAAAATAAACTAATAGTGTAGTATTTAATCGAGCATTATAATATAACGATTATACAACTGAGTATGTGTACAACAAAGTTGATTGTCTCAAACGTGTCACGCGTACGTCGAATTCATTCCAGGTGCCCAAACGCAAAAGTAATAAAACTCTTTTATGTATCATTTACTAGATACTAATGGCACTAGATTCGGTGAGAATGAAATTCTTGATCCTCGCAGGAATATATTTCTATCTGCGATTCTAACTGCACTATAGCAATCAAACGGAACCTAATAAATTCTTAATTTTTCCAGTACTTAAGCGTTAAACCTAAATACATTATACCCACACAGCGACATGCCGTTATACCAAATACATTCTTTCATTTTTTAGTACGTACACTACCACATACTTTACTTTTAATTTATACCGCCACCACTAGACAAATTAAAAGTAAAGTATCTACATACGCGTTCACACAAACACAAACTTTATCTGTTTTGTAACTTAGTATCAAGAATCACTGTAATTAACTTTGTAATAATAAATAAATCAATTTCTTCGCAGTAAATTGTGATCAATAAATAAAATTTAAAAAACGCCCAATTATATATTTTTTTTTTAACGCTCGTAAAACTAAAATAGCTTTTGTAAAACATTTTGATCGATAAAATACTGAATACAGCTATAGAACCTGGATTCATAATTAAGTAAGAAATGAGACTTAAATCAAAGTTACGTAAAGTACTAAAACTTAGTGTGTCGTCTAACACACTGCTTAGGCAAAGGTGTTTTTTTTGTTCAGTGTCATGTTTACATTTTAAAACGCGGTAGACTTGCAATTTAAGATTTAGAAAGTGCGTTTCGTCTAAGAATAAATTGTTTCCATTTTTTTACCAATTCGATTTTTTTTGATTCCAAAAATTCTCAGTCAAACTTAAAACTTCGGTCAAACTGGTTAAAGTAACCTCGATGTGGATTTTAATTACCATCACAATAAAATACTCAGTAATAAAGTAACCAAACCACACACATACGCAAATAATAAAACCAACGGTTTAGTTAGCCGCGACCGTCACTCAGAACGGGTGACCTCTTAAAAGTTTTCGTCCAATTTCCGTGAGCCTCCCAGATGCGATGAGGGCACGCGCGTAATAGACGATCTTCTTCGGGTTCGTAATAGCCCATAAATACCTACTTACGTAATAAGACATATTAATATAGCTTTATTTTTGTAATAGCAGTAGTTTCTTGAAATAAATAAATAATTAAATAGCAATATAGTACAAGCCATCGGCCTAAATATCTACTATTTTGTGTATATGTATATGTATTTGTTGTTTATTGATTTGCTATATTTATTTTACATTATATTTATATAGCTTTTAGATATTATTATGGCATCGATCAGATGACGGGAAGTGACACATTATGCAAACAAACCAAACTGCTTCCCTTAGGGCCGGTTTTATAAACATCCGTTTGTTAAATGTCAGACACCGCTAAGTATTTGAGTATTTCAACCATCCGTTAGTACTGAACAGTAAAATGTTACTGGCGGCCAGAGGTCGGAAAAATAGCCTAAACGACTCGCTGGCGGACAACTTGTGATGGAAAAACATCGGCGGGACTGCTCTTTCCTTCGAGTGAAGCAGTCCCACCGATATTTTGTCTCAGTCGCTTGGCTGTCGGGTCCGCTCAACTCGGCTCGACTGTCATTTCAGTCAGTGGTTACTTTGCCATGTAAGGTTAACTACTACCTATCCGTTCGTTAAATTGACTTTAACGAAAGGAAAACGTTTCTAAAACCGGCCCTAAGTACAGGGAGTTAAGAAACATATATAATCTAATTATAACTAGTCGCTTTAATTAGGCTATTTAATAATCCCTATATTATTACAGAGTTATATTATATTTCTTAAGAGTTGTAATATTATATTTTCAATAAATAAATAAATAAAATAAGAATGAACAAGGAATGTCCTGTGATTTCTCGTATATAATGTGTGTATTAATAATTAACGAAATGCACATTTTAGTTCATTTATTTTACTAAAATTAGAATTTATATTTTTTTTTTATTTACAAAAAAAATGTACACAGTGTCGCAAAACATTACGCAAACTTAAAGGTTGTTCTTATTTTTATTTTTATTTTCTTATGGGAAAACACACAGTTATAACAATAACAATAAAACAAATAAGAATTAAACAGCTAACAAAACCGGTTCTGGATATCCTACATATTTAATATACTATGAAAAAAATTACTAAAAAAAACTACTAAAATAAATTATGACCAAATTCAATTAATTTTTTATTTATTTATTTCGCTTAGCGAGTGAATTTGCCGCAACGGGTCGCAATAAATTGAGCGTTGGGCTCGGACCTTGAAAGGTGGCCAGCTGATGAGACGCCCCGCGTTGCACGTTAATTTTTTATTATAATCACGTCAACTTTACATATGATTTTCTCTGAAACCATGACGACGTTTGATATACCGTCTTCGCAAGTAATACTTGATATCGCAAGACCGATAAGCTGTATTTTTTATCGTAAAAAGACATGGGACAGATGTATGACCATAAATCCCTTACCCTTAAAGTTATTTGAGGTTTTATGGATCTGGAAGGATTCAATAAAAGATTTTATGACAAAGGATCATTATTATTTATGTTAACAGGTTACTTAAGTGACAAAATTATTTTTTGTTTCATTTGATAACTAACATGTACTTATTCTAATAACATTGCCTTTTTTTTATTGAGGAATTTAATGATGGTCAGCAAATTCGGTCGGAAAAGAATCACTCTGTGGACACATTTTTTTTTGTAACTCGTAGATACATGTACCCGCACCTAAAATGTTTGAAATTATCTACCAAATAGTAAATCTTACGCAATAATCCTACCTTCATTCACATTTATGTCTACCTGCATAGCAAATGTCCTACAATTTCCGTACGCACCTGAAACAAAAGAAAAGGTACGGTTTGATCATTGAGTTTGAAAACGCCGTTATTGAAGTAAAACTTCTTCAGGCGTACCACAATTTTTCCTAGGCAGTGAATGACGGTATTCGCGTAGGCTCGGTGGGACGCTAGTTTAGCGACACGCTTCCGATGCGCGCCTTCGGTGGCGTTCGGCTAATGTCGTTGCGTCTAGCCTTAGTTGAATAAATAGGCGTGTGGAATGCAAAGATGCAACTATAAGTGATAAATTTGCTTTTTAATTTTCTATCTAAAAAGATCTTCTTCGCCATATTTAAATCACATCGTAAGTAAAGACTTAAGTATCTTTGTTAAGTACTCAAGTAAGACTTTGCACTCAAATAAACCGGTCTCACGAAATACAATAATAATTTCGAAAAAAAAAAACATAATAAATTAATCATATTATTAAAAATGCCCTATCTTGCACCATGCGTTCAACTGCGTTCTCATTACTTTCGAATTCGTTTTTCTCATAATTAGGAATCACTTTTCCAATATTTTTTGCTGATTAATGTTTGGGTATTAATAAAGATCAGCCCTCTAAAAAAATGAATATAAATACTTCCTGTATAGGGACTGAAAGACTGTATAAAAATACTCTTGCCTCTATTTAATATGTACGATTCTTATTTAAGGTTTTTTTTATCATAGAAAGCAAAACACTAAACTTTATGATACGCGTAAAGCGATTGATTATCAAGTATCAATCACAAACACTCTAACATAAAAAGATAAATTGTAAACAATTTCCTCCAATATAAACGCCGTCTTTGCCTTGGATCCTAAAAATTTTACGTCGACATTTTTCTTTATATTCATTGCCTTTCCCTCTATTTTATACTGAAATCTTTATTTTTTCTTTTATCAGTTCACATTCATGTTTTGAATGTTGGTCATAAAGTTGCCGGATCTATCCGTTTCGACTACCCTCATGAAGCCCGGGGCCACTCCTTCACTTCTATGATTATGATTGACAATAAGAATTACTAAAGTCTATATAGTCTGCAAACCAGAAAATGAAACTATAAATGTGTGTTTGATGTGTCGGTTGCGTTGGTTATTATCGAAAGAGCACTATTCTCTGTCTTACTCTCTTCTCTATCTCTGTCTGTGCGTGCTGTTAGCTCGTTCTGTCTCATCTAAAGTATAAATACTCTACGCTGTTACCGCTGTTAATTGTGAAAAACAGAATCCGTGTATGTCTGAGAACTTAGTTGAATCTAAATGAAGAAAAATGCATCTGTAGTTTTAATTTTTCGATTTTTGTATTGAGTCAATAGGATATTTAAGTGTAAACTTTTGAAGAAATGTATGGAAAAAATTGAGACTTCATAGATTAACTTTTAGACATACGAAAATGTATCTTTCGCTTTATACATACATGCACGTATAAAAAGCTACTATCCCCGTCCTTTGGTCGTACGTCGGTCTGTTGACAGTACTAATAAATGAAATATTGACAGTTCGATAGAGCGCTCAAATATCATATTCGAATTTCAAAAATATGACAGCACAGTTGTTGGAACGTATTATTTATTACTAGCCAGTTATAATGAATACAAACTCATACGCAGATGGAAATATATACGCAGATGGAAATATATAAAATAATTTTCAGTATCACATTTAAATTATTATTATTTTCTGATTTATTTACTAAAAGGGCACAAGTAGTCTATGGGAGATGCCTTTAATAACGCCGGTAGGGCCTAGCTGTAAGACTTCTGGTTAAATAATTTACTACTATTAAACAATGCATAGAATCATTTGATATACTTAGTGATTATTTTTTACATGCTAACTTTAGTCTTATAATTCTATATTATTCGACCAGCATCCGATGTGATCTAAACGGCTATGGTTTTTTTTTCAAGCGCGTCAACCTATACACAAAAATTCAACTCTCGCATAGTAGGTTCTCGTATAAGGTAAGGTAAGAATAAGCCACCGTATAAAGTGGCCATTTTTTTCGTTAATTCTTTAAAGAATGCCACAAAGCATAGACGGCGCTTGCCGTTGAGCGGCTATCGTTTGTGTGAAACTGTGAAAATCGCCTTTAGTAGTTTCCCACCCTCAAGTGGCGATATAATCACTTCTTGCTTGGAATTAGTGGGATGGGACTAAACTGTTGAATAAAGAATGTGAATGCTGGCGCCCTTCCCAGAAGGTTGCGGGTCAGTCCAGTCCTGGGCTCCGAGGGTCGCAGCACCCAATGGACACAGAACGTTGAGACCGCTCCGAACTAGGCGCGGCTTAAAACAGTATAAAACGTCATATTTTTCGTGGTCATGAGGCCTATAGAAACAAACACGGTAATCTCCAGTATAGATCGAAAATAAGATTTAAATGCCATTATGTAGTAGGTACGTTTTTTGAGCTGTAAAATGATAGAACGAAGGAGTCATTATCAATCAATTTTTAATTCAAGATCAGCCGGCACCCTTATCTTATCACATAGTTTAGGTATTTTTTTCGTAAACCATGATGAATTTTGATAGGTCGTCTAAACAGATCACGTTTGAAATCGCAGGGTCAATTAGGGAAGGGGTCTCAGGACACCTGTATATAGTAAAAAAGCAGAAGAAACATTTGTACTCGTATATAGGGGAGTGCATATTTGCGTGTGTGTATTTGCTAATTAAATTAATAAAAAAAAAGTTTTAATATAATTTCCATGCAAGAATATCACTAACCATATTATTTGCACACCTTATCCAAAGAATTAATTTATTTATATATTATACCTTTTTTATGGTTTGTCTATGGTTTGTGAACATTGGTCACACACAGGAGAAATTAAAATCATAATGAAATTGTCCACCATTGGTTATTTAGTCATGGATTATTAATTTCTTTGACAAGCATATTGCTCTGTGTTCAATATAAGTTTTAAAAACGCAGTTACATTTCTGCTAACAACCATTGGAATAATCTTAAGTGCTGAGGTTTGAGACTATGATAATATTATCTCAATATCATCAAATTGATTTCTATTTTTAGTTAATACAGAGAAATAATATTCATTTTAATTGCTTCGTCTTCTATGACATTATACCTATTATAGGTTCTTTTAAGAAAAAATATACTAAGCGATCGCGTTTCGACGTTTAGTCGGCGAGCAATGGCGGTCACCGCTATCACATGTGTAAACTTTACGAATTACCAATTATTAAAGCTGCTCTGGTGACATGTCAATAACATTCTTAAATAAATGGACATTGTAAATATAACGCCTTCTTACTCTATCTTTTGCGTGGTCTTGAATCATTTTATTGTAGAGAGAGAGAGAGAAACACTTTGTGGCGTCATAGGATAGTCGAAAGATAGAAATAATCAATTATGCAACTTTAGTTTTATTTTATCGATTCGTGTGTACTTTTAATAGAATGTATAAAAACATACAGACTTTTTGAATATATTAACATTAAGGAAAATGTAGAAATTTACCTTATTCATTTTTTATACGTCAATTTTATTTATTTTATTTTAAAGTTACAAAAAAAACTTACAGTTAGATATACAATTATTATAACAAAAGTATTATTATGAAACATTAACCAATTTACAAAAAAAAAGGTTATTCTTAAAGCAGTTCTTCTTAAAAAAGTTCTTTTAATAATAATTAATTTTAATTATTTTTTTATAATTATTTGATAATACGATAATCAGTTTTTCTTCTATCTCTACACAAAAAAGTCAGAACACAACTTTGGCAGGGAAAAATTACCGGGTTGAGTCCGTCTTCTTTAGTAGCAAAATATCTTTTTTTAAAGAAGAATAATGTGAGTGTAGATAATTATTATGGGTTTGTGTGTGTGTGTGTGTGTGAAAGACATGAAATTAGAATGCATGAGTAATTTTCATAGAAACAGTCAATAGCATAGAAGCGCTGCAAGCAAGCTACAGCGGATATGACAAAATCATGACATTGCCGTCAGTCGAAAACTAACCTTCGCCCGAAGTCGGACAGCGATTGCGTCTGCCTTAGTTGTGCCTGTATATTATCACCAATACGGTTCTAATGTCTAAAAATGGATACACTATGCATTAAAATTACCGCAATGGTCTGTGGTAATAATTTTAATGTTGTGTGAACGGTGGTGGTCATCCATCCGAATGCCGCAGGCACGAGTCGCCTGGGCGCCGAAAGGCTGACAAGCCCCGGGCGCAGACCATTAAATACTTCTACTTGTAGGTTACATTTTTTTATCTTGGATTCCATTTCGCGGTTCGGGCGACATTTGTCGAGAGCATCTCTCGACTGCAAAAAATGTAGGTCACAAACACTCGAGGCCCGCTTCAGCCCCTTGATTGCAGACGACTGTTCCTGGACCACTTGACTAAACAGATGACGATGGGAGTAAAACACTTACGGCATAACCAATTTATACTCGCTCACATTAATAATAAAATAGTTTTTGTTCGCATAGCATAATTTATTAAAATACTACTTACAAGTGTTTGCTATGCGATACGATGAAGCAAATTTTTAACTTATGAAACATCATTTGATTACATATAAACTAAACTTAACAAAATAATATTTGCAAATTAGTCATTCATAATTCTTAATTATATAGATACGTAAAGTAATGTAATATTAGTTATAAATGTGAATGTTTTTTAGTAGAAACCTATTTTAGTTTTAGCTCATTATATATCGATCTCAACATTAATAGCCATCTAGATGGCGCTATTTTTTGCCAACGAAATATTAATTGCAAATAGTCTAGATGCAAAACGTAAAGTGTAAGAAAGCTCATCCTGCCAATTCACAGATAGCGCACTGTTTTGTAAATAATTTTCAATTTAAATCTAAGGAATACATTGCAATCTGCCATTAAAATTATGAATTTGTGTATTACTTTTTTCAATAAATTAATTCTCTTGTGTATATGCATTTGGTGTTACATCTAAATCGTGTTTTAGTTTACTAAAGAGCGGTTTCCAATTTTTTGTTAGTGTTTGAGCTTTACCCTCCTTTCCTTCCTTTTCACGGCTAAACTGCTTGGAGATAGCTTGAACCCTAGGCAAAACCGAAGGCTGCGAAGTCCGCAGGCACGAGTCATCGCGCGCCGTAAGGGCGTTTGCAGAATCTAAGCTTCCAACCCGCAACCGCAGCTTTTTGTTTGCATAAACTTTCGAAAGTTTTTCAATTAAACATTCGTGAATTATTTTTCAATATTCAACGAAGATATTAGAGAATATTTCATTTTATTCAATCCATGAGAATTCATTCAATCATAGAGAATATTTCATTTATTCGTATGTAAAACTCGCGTGAAGCAACCTTCCTTTAATAAGTTCCCCGAAATCTGTCGAAACACAGAGTTCAAAGGTTTTGCTTTGACTTCAAAGCAAAAATGATTTCAGGTATATACTGAGGAAACTCAAACCCAAAACCCACCAACCCAAACCCAAACCCAAATTAAATCTACATATACTGTTGACACCTGGATTTACGGAAACCCCTATAGCCAGACTAGTGATGTGTCATATGTCTGTCTCTGTTGCATTTAAGTAGCTATGCCTGACATTTTAATTCCATTGAGGCCAATATTGTTAATATTGCATTCTTTCCCGTTGCTTTTATATTTTGACTTTGTCCAAATAAAACTGACTTTATTTTTACTTACTATAAATAAAAAAAATAATAAATTTCTTAAATGAATAAAATCTTTAAAAAATCAGTACCATGAAATTAAACCATTTTTTTTATATTAAGTATCAAGCGTTTAACGGCGTTACGTTATTTTAGAGCTCCGTATACCTCACAAGGTAAAAAACGGAACCCTTATAAGATCATTCTTACGTCCGTGGATGTTTTTCTAGAAAAACATCAGTGAAAAGCATCAGTTTTAATTTTCTAGAAAATTGTGAAACGTAAAAATTTGAAAACCATAATGTGACGCGTGAAGTGCACCTTTTTCGACATTCAAAGTTTATTAAATATTTTTCTTTTATTTTAAGAATAAATCTTTTGTTTTTACTTCCATTAATGGAAGTGAAATAAAAGATTTATTCTTTATATTTTGTGGGGTATCGTTTGGAATGTTTAAGCATTCCAATTTTTTTATAATTTTGTCTAAAATATACATATAGCTCCATTTTGTCAGTCTCATACTACTGAAAAATAAATGTCATGTTGCTGAAAAAAAACGGATTAAATTTTTTTCGGGCTTACGCTGACTAAAGAAATGATGCCCCTGCATGATGTACTTGGACCCTTATTATTGTTTTTCTTCATTAATGTAATTTTCTCATGCACGAATATTATGTTATAGTGAAGATTTGAAAACATTTTCTCTTTCTAAAAAACCGTCTCTTTCTAAATGCAGGAAAATGTGCTCATAATTGCTTCCCGAGAAACCTTAATAAAATCATGTTCAAATTCCCAGATATCTTTAACCGATTTTATTAAGGATCTTGGAATTGTCTTAGATAATAAAATGCTATATGAACAATGGCATTTAAATTTTACGACTAAGATCCGAGAAGTTTTTAGTACCTTTAAAAATTATTTTGAAAAATAATAAAAAAAAACATTATTATTATATTTTAAAAGGGTTTGCAAGGGCTAGGTCTTTTAGGATTATTTTATGTCCTGCTCAATTTGCTTACGCTAGAGTAAGGGGAAATGGTGGTAATAAAATGTTAAAAATGGTACAATTGGGCGGATTCAAACCCGCGATTGCTGGGTCAATAGTCAAACGCCCTGACCGTTAGATTACCGCGATCTTTAAATAGTTAATATTAACTTAAAGCCAGCCATAAAAAAAAATGAAAAGAACGTTTCGAATCTTTGAAAATCGTCTTCTTCCACTCTTTTCTAACCTTCCGGCCGCCCAGGGCGACCGACCGTGGGAAGAATTTGCACGGAATCACATGGACCACTCCATAATCAGCCATTAGCAGCGCGCGCAGACGGACGCATGTCAAGGATCTTTCATTTATCTGTTTATTTTTGTAAAGTTCGCCGTGGGTTTTTCTGAAGTAAAACTAAATCCACTTTTGTTTTGTTCTTAAAACTAAAATATTGACGTTTACCTTTTATTACCTAAAAACTATTGAAACAAGGATATTTATTGATTGTTTCAAATTCAAACGATCAAGTCAAAATAATTATGAGTTAGTAAGTACAAACAAAGAAAACGCGTTGCAAATGGTAAACATAGAAAATGTATATTTCCAATTTGGAGATCAATTCAAATACACGGATGTAAAGTAAACTATAAAGAACGCTTCCACTCAGAGCAACGTGCTATAACTGTTACATAGTGGAATCACCTCTTAGCCTTTAGGGAACTCCTCGCAGGCAACAAATTATAATATAAACAATCAGCATTATATCCTCACTCCTCATATACAAAACTCACAATACGAGTCCGGGGGCGTCGTCGCCAAATCTGCCAGCCACGTTTGGGCACTTTCTCAATTTTATTGTTCCCTTATTTATCCAGAATCCAGGGGAGTGTTATCTCGAATGAACCCAAATGGACCGCGACAAAGAACTTGTTCGAATCCCGCGCAAAACTTTCATAAAAAAGTAGGCGCTTTTAAAGCAAGAGATAGCAACCATAGTAAAACCATATGCAAATTGTATAATATGCATGTGAAACTATCGAAAAAATAGAGATAGTTAAAATACCTTTTTAAAACGGGTTTTTATTTAAGCGCTTGAATGCGTATACAATATTTTGCGTCTGTGCTGTTGTCCGCTGAGGAGTTCCTTCGTTTGGAGCCATTCCTCGGTGTGTAATTGGGTTATGCTTAACATAAAAATGCGTTGTCATCGGAATTGAACCTACTAATTCAGCTTGCGAGATTTAACCTAAACTGATATACAAAAATCACAAACTAAATAAAAGCTTGTAAAAATATAATGTTATATTTTTTTCAAGCTGTAGTTTTTAAGATAATACTTTGCATTTAAGACTATAATTTTATAATGAAATTAACATTGTCACGATAAATCGTGTGAATGTTATAAAGTAAAAAATTTTTTCGTAAATTTTAAAATTTTGTTTCCATCAATGATGATTTTAAGTGCAAACTGACTGACACATCATTGACCACTTAGTGAATTTCTTTACCACCCCAAAACGAGTCATTTATTAACTTATTTTAGTGATATAGTAAAAAAAACTCACGGGCAATAATTACGGGTTGTTAAAAAAAAGGTTTTTTTTAGGCCATTTCTATATACGGGTGTCCCAAAGTCAATCCCAATAAAAAAACATCTAATAGGTCCTACGATTCCTAGTGTTATTCGTTAAGATACTATATCAAAATTCATTATGGTATTCGAGAAAAAAAATGTTGAAGTTTCTATTTAAAACCTAATATATTTGTGTAAAACGAGTTTACGTCCGCTCGACCTTGAGTTGCATTCACGATGTGGCGCCCGACGGGTTTTCAGCGGGTTTAGTATGCCTGGCGAACGCTGCCGTAATATTATGATTGTTTTACACAAATTTAGTTTAAAAAATAATTAATTTGGGTATCAAATATTTTTGCATTTTTTTATATAATTTCTTACTCGTAACAGGAAACATATACACCCCCTTAAATTTACGGGAATGATCTTGGGACAACCTGTATAACACAAGCATTTCTTAATTTATAGGAATTTTTAATAAAATACATACCAATTTCAATATTTTTTAAATTTAATACATATTTTTTTTATTTATAAAACAACATTAAAGGTTTTATAGATAAATGTCTATATATTTCGAAAATATTTTTTATATTTACCTACTGAAATACGTTACCTTGATATTAAACGTCAAAACATGCATAAAATGCAGTTTGAATCTTAAAAATATAGAGCGGTTGAGGGGCGCGATCTACCGCACGGGGAGTGGATCGCACGGCACCTCACGAAATGTTTGATACAAGTTCGTACAATCGGAGTTCGCCTATCTCCTAATTTGATCCGGTGAAATCTACCTCCGCCTTCCGGCGTACCGAAACTGTTTTTAACTTGTTTTTTTCTCTTTTAAATAAAAGTTGTTAAGATTCATGCCTAAATGACGTTAAAAGGATAGTGCTGTCTTTAAGTTCGCCCGGTACTTTTACGTTGAGGATTTCACTATTTAATTATTGTTAGCTGTTTTAGCAAGCCATATTTTACCGTATCTGAACTCAAAACTCAGTTCAAGCCTAGCCTCATATTTTTTTATATTAAACTCAAAAGAAACGTAGTCAACGCTCCCCATATGGTGTCCATATCGCGAACTGACAGGCCTAGCGGCGGATTTGCGTTTCCTGAAGGTTCTGTATGGAATACGAAAAGCGTGTCGTTCGATTTGAATACTTCCGAGAAGTGTATTACCAAAACCGCGTTCAGTTAGGTCAATTGCGTCGTTGCTGTGCTACTACACTGATCTAGAGTGTTTCAACACTCTGTGCCGTTATTGGTTAATCACGAAAAACAGAATCAAATATGCCTCTGTATATTTATTTTCTGGATTCATGTATTCTGTCATAAGATATTTACGAAAAAGTACAGACTTTTTGAGTCTAACTTTTAGATAAAGAAGAAATATATCTTTTTAAATGATAACACGTATTTTTTTTATCAAGTAGATGAAATATTCAAACAAAATCAGCCCAGTAACTCAGAACAATTTAATCTTTGCGTTACCAAAGTGTTTATAAACGTACTGGGGTCAGTACGGGTTGGAACGGGTTTTGTTATCGCAAACTACGATCCATTTAAACACAGGGATATAACGAGATTTTGATTCGATTAATAGGAATTGTATATATGTAATTTTAGGTTACCTATTACCTATGTCGACCGCGTGTTCTTATTAAACACGTATTTTTGTGCTTTTGGGTACAATTAGAATCATGTTTATGTTTGCGTTCATTACTCTGATCATAATTATTACTCGTATTTGAGAAAATACCCGACTGAATAAAAGTAATTGTATTCGTGTAAGTATTCGAAGGCCTAATTACCGCTATTTAAATAACCCAAATTTTCAAACCCTTGCTTGATTTAATCGCAGCGTTCGCACATGAATATTTCGGTGACTCGTATGATCTTACTGAACAAGTCTTTGGAAATACCCTGCCGGGACTGAAATAAGCGTAGGGCGCGGGGTTGTCGCGTAAGCGAGCATTTTTGCAATTGTAATTTCGAAAGTTTAATCGAAAAATGTCAATTCAAACTTGTGAGTGATAAAATGATTGAACGACACGAAATGTTTTGGTTTGTTTTACATGAAAGGTGAGAGATTAAATCAACGAGCTTCGAATTGCGGCAGCTTTGCGTTGATTGATGGGTTCTACTGTAGGTACTGTAGGGTTGAGAACTATCTTTTTCATAAGGCAAATATATTTTTTTTATGTGTTAAAATTTATACGGGGACGCAAATTTTTTCGAGGCTATAGTAAATTGTGATTTGGTTTCGGAATCTCCTAGAGAAACACAGTACTGGACTGAACTGGTTTTAATTTATTTCATAACCAACATTTATTAATTGGAATCAGAATAAATGAATATCAATTACATTCATGTTATTTTCACAGACGAACGCTGATATTTACACATCTTAACCGTGAATCCAGGCACTAATACTTTTGTTTTAATATTGCCTGTCAAAATATTGCCTGTCACACAGGCAATATTTCTTTTCATTGTATTTTGCAGCATTGCATAATGCATTGGTGACTTTTCCCCGCTTAGGATTCCGTTGGGCGTTTAAAACGAATGTCAGAGAAACATTTATTATCTCTGTCACACGTATGAAAAAGGCAACACCCTCTACTATCTATTTCGATCATGCTGCAATTCAAATTCGGAATGTAATATTTTATCGTCCGTTTTTACAAAACGTCAGGTTGACAGACACTTTGTTCTTAAATTTACGCTTTTAAAATCATAACATTTAATATGCATAGTAATCAGGACTATCTTAAATATAAAAATATAGTTATATTTTTCGTGTGTAAACAATATTCATTAACATTTTTAACTTGTTTTAAAATGTCATTCTAATCAATAATATAAATTTATTTACCTATACTAATTTATGACGGTTTGGGGAACACCATTCCCAGCCCCCTCCAGCCCTCGTGTATTCCTGAGAAAAGACTTCTGGATCCACCCTTGCATAAATACTAGATAAATGTATATAGAAATAACATTTTAATTTCTCCCATCCTCTTATGAGTTGCTCGTTACCAAGTTTTTTCTTTTTTTCTCAATTTATTGTAGGTAAGAGAGTGGTAAGACCTAAAATACATTTTTTTTACGTTTTGGAAGAATTTTATGATAATTTGGGTTGTTTCTGTAGGCCAAACACAATTTTTTCTTGGCACAATAACTCGTGGCCGGCATAGTGTATCGTCTGTGGCGCATAAGGGTTGATCGCTTTTAAACTGGCGTCGTTTATTGTAGGAAAAATCCACATTTTAGTGTGATGTCTTACGGTACTGATGGTAAAACAGAAGAGGATTTTAGATTTATTTGTAGTAGACGCACTTGTAGCCCAGAAGCACTAACTTCAACTCATCTTAATTAATTATAGACGTTTTGACAGGTGATTTTTTGGTGTAGTTTATGTATAAAATAGAGCCCGTTCAAAACAAAAAACAATTTAAATTTAATAACAATGTGTGTACGAATTGTAGTAACCGTCGAACAAATAACCTAATGGAACAAATGAATATCCCGCCGTTAAAGGAAGTGAATCCCTTTTCCGCTATTGTGCCGACATTTTTCTACCGTCAGGTGTAATGGCGGGCAATAAACCTTTTGTGTCGTAAGCTACAATGAATTATGCCTTCCATGGCCGCCGCGGTCTACACGGGCGCGAGCGATTATTATTCCGGTCGAATTCGGCGAACGGGAAACTTTATCTGGATATTATTCATGATGGACGAACGCGGATGTCATATTTGGATGGTACAGGACGGCATTTAGAGCAGCTTCCCTCCGAGAGATCCATGAATATTGAAGGTTGAATTGGCAGTCGATGGGATGCGACAAAATTAGCTTCAATTAACCGTAGTTGAACCCGGAGTTTTAACGTAACCTGTTTTATTTTCGTTATACGCACTGTCCCCGTTATCGGATTGAGTACGTAAATTCTTATTAATATGGTAATAGTGTCAATAAAAATTAAAACTAAATGCATAGTACAACAAAAAACATCTAAAGAGTTTGGAATTATTTCCTGCTGTAACTGGTTTAAAAAACGCGGATTATATAATAACTGTGGCTAGGGATAGATGTTGTAATAGGGAACTCTAATTATTCAAAATATAAGAGTTTGTAATATAAAGTGTATAATATAATAAATGATGGCTATACCTTGTTCGGGCAGAAATAAAGATTTTAATCTTTTTAACTGCTCACAGCAGCGGCTAGTCTAAATTTCAAATGGCATCTGTTCTATGGTGTATGCTTTATTTAAATAGTATAGAATAACTTATAGAATAATAATATAAATGTCCCTGCGGCACTTGGGACATATCAAACCTTTCGGGTAAGCCGTGCGCCTAAATTTAGTTTTTCGTAACGGGCGCCTGACAACTCGCGCGCAAGAACTAAAAATAGTTGCGTAACCTATAAATTGTGTGGGCTTTTCAAAATGCCAATAAGCACCTTCCTAGCGTGTTACCTAAATAATTCCCATACACTCTTTCATTTCCTATTTCACCCTCTTAGGGGTTGTTTTTTTGTTTTAAAGTAGTCTCAAGGTTTAAGCTATCTACATACCAAAACTCATCAATATCGGTTATAGATTTATTCGTGAAAACTTAACAGAGATACAGACTTTCGCATTTGTAATATTAAGTATGGATATGGATTAAAACAAATGAAATAATTTGTGATATGATTCTTTGAAACGTGATGAAAATCACGTTTAAAAGTGTATAAAAATGACATTTTTCAATGTAATAATACTATGTGCTAAAAACAATATAATTTAAGTATATTTTACATTAAGAGAATAGTTCAATCTTTAGACATAGTTGTCATCATGTCAAATAATCAAATTAATTTATTAATCAAGATTAAGATATTGATGAGTAAACTATCAGTAATAAATATTTGAATATGCTGCAATTGCAGTAACGAACTGAGAGCTCGAATCATTAAATCTTTGGGAAATTAAAGCAATTCGCTTTATTGCCTACTAGTTTACAACATTCTAGCGGACATAGATGAATTTAAATTTTACAGGATAACGTGGGTGGATGGTTTAACGAGGACATACTCGTAAAACCACGGTGTATTCTGAAAAGTAAACATGTGATAATAACCGTGTGATGAGATGTGAGGGTGTGTATGTGTGTGTAGTGTCATTTTTTAGAAAGTACACGATATGTCGGAGTAATGTCGGTAACACAAAGACGCTGTTAGGGCCGAGTCTCAAATATGAACTCTTTAATTTTTCGTAATACTTTGAAATTATTTAAAAAAATACGGCCTTTGATATACCTACTACTGTCGAGTTGACTCCTTCGGGTTGTCGGCAAGTTGAAGACGTGTCCTTGCTCCCATGCTAAACCAAATCACTAGAATGCCAGCAAGTACGTGCATTTAGAAACCTACCCGCACTTAATAAAAATGCGTAGCAGGACTAATTCCAATCAGAACGAGACACAGTTTGGTCCTGACCGCCGAGGACAGCGGACGATGAATCGTGTGTTCAAGTCGAGCTGTGTAAATATTTTATGGTTGATTCGTTGATTGGATCAGCCAACTAGAAAGAGATTAAGTGATGACCAGCCTGTCATTCCGCTAAAATTCAAGCAGATAAACCAGTTCACATCAAAGTTTAAATAATGTATTTAGCAGTTTAATTAGACGGTTCATACATCGATCCGCTGCTATTTTTTTTATTATTATTGACGGTCTTGCTTGCATTGCGCCTTAACTGACAAATTTTAATTAATCAATACTTTTATCCTTAGTAACTTAAGTTATACTTCCTTGCGAATTCGAGATTCATGGAAGTGACCTACAAATGACCCAACCTAAAGATGGCAACGGAGTCTGACATCTTGTGATAATATGAGAAGTTCACAACTCTTTGGTACCTTGGCGTTTATCGATATGGCTTCATATCTAATGTTTTTAATATTTTATATTATTTATAAAAATATTTAAATATTGTCACAACTCACAACTTGTGTCGTTTGGCAGGAAATACGATCTGGTATTGTAACTTATTGATAATTCAAATATATATATATATATATATATATATAATATATATAAATCTCGTGTCACAATGTTTGTCCTCAATGGACGGCTGAACCACTTAACCGATTATAATAAAATTTGAACACCATGTGCAGTTCGATGTGCACTTGAGAGATAGGATAGTTTAAATCTCAAATTATAGTCGCAATTTTAATTTATCGCTAATTATTTGTCTGTTATTATTTGGCAGTCATAAAACTGACAGATGTCGATACCTTTCGACTGGGTTGATGGCGCTAATGTCTGTTATTATTTGACAGTGACAGTTATTCGACGCAAACGTATTAAAAGAGCCCATCAGTTGGCAGAACAAATTGAATCAAGAAATCCAGCTCAAAGAATCAGGACAGCAGGTCATGCACAAGAATCTCAAGAACAGTGTAACGAACGTCTTCAAGAGAATATCATAAGAACAAGAAAATTATTATTTTCAGTCAAATGCCACCGAAAAAATCTAACCTCAACAACGCGAGCGGCAAACGTCAAAACGCAAACGTCAAAACTACGATCGGAATAATATATTCACTTACGAGATGCTGTTGCTGGAAACATCGATGGAAATTTAAATCCCAATGACATCGGTAATGCTTTCATTTTACCTTCAAGCTACATCGGCAGTCCACGGAACATGCAGGAATACATACAAGATGCGATGACTTACGTACGTCATTACGGCCGACCGGATTTATTTATTACATTCACATGTAATCCGAATTGGGAAGAGATACAAACTTTACTATTGCCAGGACAACAAGCCATTCATCGTCATGATTTAACTGCACGTGTGTTTAAACAAAAATTGAAATCCTTAATTGATTTTATTGTTAAATATACAATTTTTGGTATCACACGTTGTTGGCTGTATACGATAGAGTGGCAAAAGCGAGGTTTGCCTCATGCCCACATTTTGGTTTGGCTTAAAGATAGAATCCGTCCTGAAGAAATCGATCAAATAATTTCAGCCGAAATTCCAGACCCATTAATTGATCAAGAATTATTTGATATTGTCACCAAACACATGATCCATGGGCCATGCGGTGTTTTCAACATGACGTCACCGTGCATGGAAAATGGAAAATGTAAAAAAAACTTCCCAAAGCCGCATACGAATGACACGATCACGGATATTGATGGTTATCCAATGTATCGCCGCAGAAGTACTGAGAATGGTGGCCACACATTTACAATGCGACTGCCGAACTTTCCAAATCAAGTTGAGTTTGATAATCAGTGGGTGGTACCATACTCACCACTACTTTCAAAAACTTACAAAGCTCATATCAATGTTGAGCTTTGCAGTTCTGTTAAATCAATTAAGTATATTTGTAAATATGTAAACAAAGGCAGTGATTTGGCCATATTTGAAGTAAAAAACATAAATAAAAATGACGAAATAGCACGATACCAAATGGGCAGATACATTAGCAGCAATGAAGCTATTTGGCATATTCTCAGCTTTCCCATCCACGAAAGAGATCCTGCTGTCCAACATCTGGCAATACATCTTGAAAACGGTCAACGTGTATACTTCACTGAAGAAAATGTTCTCCAAAGAGCGTTCGAAGCTCCGAAAACGACTCTAACTGAATTTTTTACATTGTGTCAAAAACCTGATGTTTTTGGCCAATTCGCGAAGACATTGGTGTATGGTGATGTTCCACGTTATTTCACATGGAACAAATCCAGTAAAAAATGGGAGCCACGGAAACAAGGAAAACCACATCCTTCCATTACAGGCATATTCAAAGCTAAGACATTGGGGAGACTTTACACGGTACATCCAAAGCAACGTGAGTGCTTCTATTTACGTTTGTTATTGGTGAATGTTCCCGGACCAACGTCTTTTGAATTTTTACGAACAGCTAATGGTCGAGTATTCAATACATACCAGGATGCATGTCGTGAACTGCAATTGCTAGAAGACGATAACCATTGGGACTTAACGCTTGCTGATGCTGCGTTGACATCAACACCGAATAACATTCGTCAGTTG
The DNA here is from genome assembly GCA_020383195.1 of Neomicropteryx cornuta. Taxonomy (NCBI): domain Eukaryota; kingdom Metazoa; phylum Arthropoda; class Insecta; order Lepidoptera; family Micropterigidae; genus Neomicropteryx; species Neomicropteryx cornuta. The sequence continues at coordinate 4,428,420 of JAHKQU010000030.1, forward strand.
TTTGCAATTATTTTGGCGACATGTTATCCCTCGCAAGCACAAACTTTGTGGGAAAAATATAAAAATTGTATGACAGAAGACATCTTGCACCGAATTAGACAAACAAATCAATGCCAAAACATAGATTATACACCAGAGATGTACAATGAAGCATTGGTCTTGATCGAGGATTTATGTGTTCTTATTTCAAATTTACCACTTAATCATTATGGTATGCCATCACCTAATCGTCCAGCCACCGACTTAGTCAATACCGATTTACAACGAGAAAATCAATATGACCATGGAAGTTTAGCAACAATTATCATGAACAGTGAACCATTACTGACAGCAGAACAAAAAATTATTTATGATCGGATTATGCTGGCTGTTGCTGCTGAACAAGGCGGTTTTTTTTTCTTGGATGCACCCGGTGGAACCGGTAAGACATTTTTAATATCGTTGATTCTTGCCAAAATACGGTCGCAACAAAAAATCGCATTAGCATTAGCATCGTCAGGCATTGCGGCTACTTTACTGGATGGTGGGCGAACAGCACATTCAACATTCAAGCTGCCATTGGACGTTCATAATAAACCAGATGCAATGTGTAACATCAAAAAGAATAGTGGAATAGCTGCAGTGTTGCGGAAGAGTTCTATAATAATTTGGGATGAGTGCACAATGGCACACAAATATTCACTTGAAGCATTAAACAGAACTATGCAAGATTTAAACAGCAATAATAAACTTTTCGGTGGTGCTATCTTACTTTTGTCTGGTGACTTCCGGCAGACCTTACCGGTTATACCTCGCTCTACTTTCGCGGATGAGATTAATGCATGTTTGAAACAATCATTCTTATGGCGAAGTGTTGAAACACTTCGATTGACCATAAATATGCGAGTACAATTGCAAAATGATCCATCAGCACTAATATTTTCCGAACAACTACTAGATATTGGGAACGGTAAAATAAAACTGCAACCAAATACGCAATGCATTAAACTACCAGACAATTTTTGCACTGTTGTTCAGGATAAAACTGAATTGATTCAGAGTATTTTCCCGGATATACAGAATAATTATTTGAATCATGAATGGCTTAGTCAACGGGCGATTTTGGCAGCCAAAAACGTTGATGTTGACGAAATTAACTTCCAGATACAACAGTTGTTACCAGGCGATCTGATGTCTTTTAAATCAATCGATACTGTTGTTGATGAAAATGAAAGTGTAAATTTTCCGATTGAATTTTTAAATTCATTAGATATCCCTGGAATGCCACCACATAATCTTCGATTAAAGATTGGTTCCCCTATTATTCTCCTCCGTAATTTGAATCCACCTCAATTATGTAACGGTACGCGTTTGGTCATCAAAAAGATCACCGGAAACATTCTTGAAGCAACCATTTTGGCTGGGAAGTTTAAAGGAAAAGTGGTCCTGCTGCCACGTATTCCGATGATACCATCAGATTCTACCATACCCTTCAAAAGGCTACAGTTTCCAATTCGTTTAGCTTTCGCCATGTCTATAAATAAATCTCAAGGTCAAACAATGTCCATTTGTGGTTTAGATTTGGAAAATCCATGTTTTTCTCATGGGCAACTATATGTTGCGTGTTCACGTGTTGGGAAACCGTCGAATCTATTTGTGTTAGCTAAAGACAGGTTAACCAAAAACATTGTGCACCGATTGGTGTTAAATTAAATTGAAATTGAAAGTATTTATAATTCAAAAAAAAGATATTAATGTTTAAAAGTTTAAGACTGTCTGCCTTGCCTACCTCATTCATGAGTTTAAGCGTCACATGTAATTTACTGTATTATACTGTAATATACTTATATTTGTTATAAAATTAAATGGAAATAATAAATCTGATAAATTTTTATTTTTTACCTATTGATTTCTGCTTAGTATCAAGTGTAAGAACATTTTAATTAATTGTGTTCAACGTACTTCCCCTTCAAATCTCAATCCAGTGAATTTGTATACCAACATCAACATTTTCGTCTTTGTTCGTAAATAATTTCATTGTACTAAAGGGTTATAGTAGTAGAAAGTCAAATAAGGAGATCACCATATTTTTTTACAAATACCATCTGTGTGAAAAAGCATAGTGGACTCCGTGACTGATGTTCTCTTATTGTTCCTCTTAGATTGTTTACTATAATGTAATATAACAAAAACTTTAGCCACAGCAACGCGTGGCCGGGTCAGCTAGTATATATATATATATGAATATTCAATTCGCTTATTCATAATATGTACGTATGTTAGTTCTTCTGGATTTCTTTAAAAAATATCGAAATAGGAATCCTGAAAAATAGAAACAAACAAATAATTGAAAAGTTGATAGTTTTCAACGGCTTTGGCTCGCGTCCAATAGTACTCACCGCTCGTTGTAATAGGGACAATAAAATATAAGGACGCCGCAAAGATTCCCGATGGGAAAGAAGGAATATATCCGAGAACGAAAACAATCGTGCGGGCACATTTCCATCCGTACTAATATAGAAAAGCATACGTTTCATTTATAATTTCACCTTAAAAGTACTCTTAAACTCAAGTGTCCATCTGACTGTTTCTTAATCACAAAAACAGCTAGGTCCTCTAGGAGGTTTAAACGCCGCTTTCGGTGCGCTACGACTCGTACCCGCGGCACTCAGGGTGAGTCGCCACCGCCTGCATACATTTGGTTTTTCGTAACGTTAAACATAGGCATTCGGGAGAACTGAAAATAGTTGAGTTGACGTAAGCCTAAATAATTTCCATACAATTTTCCATCCTCCTATTCATCCTCTTACGGAATTGTTGTTCTTACGGTGTGTTGGAAAAAAAGTTTTTTTTTAAATTATTCAATTATTTTGAGACCTACTCAACTAAGCTAAACTTGGTTATGCAAAAAAAGATGGTGTTGAAAGATACATATAATATCACAATAACGTACTGATTCGAACCCACGATCGTTGGATCAATATCCAAACAACTATACCTACAAACAACTGAATCTCTCTTTTTAGAATCTTACTTTATTTAGCATCCAACTAAACTGACAGGGCATGTTTTTAAGTATATATTTTTTCAGAATCCTACGCGCGAGCAACGCCATCTTACTGGTTGTTAATATTATTTCATCCTAAAATATTTATGCCAAACTCTTATGTTTACGCAGTGATCTATTCACCGTTCGGCAACGGGAGTGCCTAATGACCGATATTAGCATCATTTCAGGGGTAGGTAATATATGCCAGGGGTATAAAAGTGTACCCCTTAGAATCCCTTCTCAGAGGCAAAATCAGTACACTTAGCGCTCTATTGTGCTAATGTCAGCTTTTTGCACATCTAATGTATTATGTTTGCACATCTTCGTGACCACCGTGCACAGCATTAACAGTACATTCCACACCTTTGGGCGCCGCGCTATCGTGAATTTTCAGACGGAAAATATCTGCATAATGGCACTTTTCGCGCCTTTGAAATTAATATGGCGGCCAGGCCAGGCCACTGCCGAGGCGAATCATTTCTCCTTTTTATTTCCACTTCAAATGTTATGCCATTGTCGCGTGGCCTGAGGGTGGCCGGAGGTAAGCAGGGGTGGCGCCTTTTCCTCCTCTGAACACCGGGGCAACTCCATATCAGGTCATCGCGGGGCCCATTCTTGTATTCTTATCAAGGCTACTTTCATAAGTTTTATTGTTTGCTGCCAACTTTGTTTCTTTGTGGGAACCCACTTTAATGTTTTATGCGCGCGCGCGCGTGTGTGTGTTTGAGTGTGTGTGAGAGAGGGTGTATGTGTGTGTGTGAGTGTGTGTGTGTGTGTGTTCGTTAATCTTTAACGTATTTATATATCTAAATGACAAGAGTTCTGTAACCACACCACCTTACATCACCTCATTTACGACATCATTTCTTACTTTATACAAGCGCAATATTAATTTCGGGATGTTTTTTACCAAATAATTCCTTTCACATTTTAGAACATTTGTAAAGATAAGATTAGTTTGTAATATAATAACGCTTGTCTATTCTCAATTCACTTTTTCGTTCAAGCATTTTGACCACTTTAGTTTCCTAATTTCAGTAGGTAGTTATCCTTCGTCGAAGATCCTTGGACGTTGAGTTTTTTTTTTTATTTTACTGTTATCTATACAGGTGAACTTAAATTCTGAAGTATCCTTTTAAGAGGTGATTCTGGGCAGGAATTTGAATAAGTTTTTAACAAGTTTTCATATAGCTAACAAAAAAAAGTTCATATAAAAATATAAATTCTTGACATTTTGTTAGGTTACCATACTTTGAAATGTTTTTAGGATTCTTTCTTTTATCATTTTAAACCAGTTTTTTTGCTTTATTTACAAAGTTGTTTACAATGTCATGTCCAAAATCAACCCTTAAAAGGATACTGCTAACTTTAAGTTTAACCTGTATAATGACAGTTAAAATAATAATCTACTTATTTGTTAATGAAAAGTATTTTTTTATTGTTATTATTCTTTTTTTTTTACCTTGATACCTCATTTTCCAGGACAATAGAATTAACTATACCTTGCTAATTTCTTATAGTTTGCACTGCTACATTTTGTGCCTTCCTTCTTAACTAGACTATCTCTGTGCGATATTTTAATTGCAATGCAATGTTTTAAATATAAAATACTGATGATTGACAATCGTCAAGGTATTAATGATTATAGTTATATTCATAGAATTTACAATTCTGTCGAATAGTATAAAACAATACATAATAAATAAATTACCCTATATTCATCCGCCTACCTGTATTGTGTATTTAATAGATAGATTAAAATACACAAACCAATATAATATTTTACACTTTAAAGGTGTAATCTTATTGGAATGTTAAAATGTAATATTAGGATTATACGATGTTTTCATGCGCCTTATGTGACAAACCTTCGGGTCACATATTTAACTAAGGGCTTCTTCGGATACAGGATTTTCTGCTATGCCATTGTGAGCAAGAACATAAAGATTTCTGGGAGCAGCTGACGCGGGAACAGACAACATTTAGACGCCAGTGCGAGAAACTGGGAAAGCAGAGATTCATACCACTATCAATACTAACACTAATGATTACATTACATTTAGATAGCACAGCCTCAAACAATCAACAACAAACAGCGCCCAATAAAATGATGACGAGATGAATCATATTATTAACATTTTATTGTCAGATAGTCCGGACGACGTAAACGCTTACAGTTTAGAAACGATGATTTTACCCATTTATAGATGGCGCTTATCTTTGCAGTTTTAACTTACGGAATACTTTGTTATTAAGTTATGAAACTGCGCACTTTTACGGTGTAAATTTGAGGCATCATGTTTTAGATACTAAAGAGTGGTGGTTTAATTCCTGATCAATGATTAAACGTTCTGTTAATTGCATTTGCAGCGATGAGCATTTAACAAGATGGGTTGGAGCGTCGCAAAAACCCGCGGGAAGAGCCCCGCACAAACAGAGTGCATAATTGCGGGGGCGGCGGCGAGTGCGAACAATGCCCGCAGCGCGAAATGCACTTCGCGGTTCACCGCCCACACGCTGAATGTGTTTCGTTTTTCCCGCCCGCCCTGGAAGACCGCCGCCCGCGTTTTTCTGCCCTACTCTCATTGCGTTGGGAAAATTGCAACGTCTCGGACGGAGAATTCTTTTGTATTTATTTTAAAGTTTTTCCAGCGCGGTTCTAGCGCTGCGGTTTCCGCCTAACGGCCAAGATCGATACGTAATCAATTTTTAATTATACCGCATCCAGATTATATATTATGAAAAATATAGTTCAGGTTTCATTATTGTCCTAAATTTTTTTTCCTTTCTTTGACTTTTTTTCTATCCGTATGTTAATGTAAACTACTGTGTGAATTTGTAGATTTATTTTATAAAATTAAATAAACATATTTAAAAAATATGTAACAATATAAAAAAAAATAAATTACGCAGCGCTACTAGAAAACATAAAAACATAAATAGTAAAAATGTGATAAGTATGATTTTTTAAATATGTACAGGTGTATTTAAAATCACATAGTCCCTTTAAGAAATTGATATAATACTAACAATTAAACAGTAATTAGCAAAAATATATATTGGAAAAATGTTTACCAATTACAGAAGAAGCAAATTGTGAATTTAATCAAAAGTGTTCGAATGTTTGTTGCGGAGGCAGAAGTTAAGCTCATCGGCACGGAGGGGATGGGCGCGGAATACATATTCTCGACATAGAATACATAGGCTGACTATTTCCAACCTTGGCCACACCTTGGCTAAGTATTTGTTATCATTAATATCAGATATGTGATAAAATAAATGATGGCTATTCTTTGGTTGGGCAGATATAAAGACTTTGGTCTTTAAATCTAGTCTAGTATTATGTGATAATGTGCGCCAATAACGTGTTAAAATACGAAATTTTCTTTAAAATGGTAAAGTATCTGCACTTAATAAAACGGTTTACCGTTTATCTGCACATCAACGTATTCTAAACATTATAACCGTATTAACGGGAACACAAAACTATATGACGCAAGTTGTTTGCAAAAATTTGTTCAACCGTTTGCACAATTACTTACGGCTCACAACACGCCGTGTTAAGGAGAATCCGATGATTTTGACTGGAGTAGAAATGAAGCGAAAGATCGTAATGTAAAAAAACTATTTTCACATTTTTAATGTAAAGATATAAAATATATAAATAAATATTATATCGAATATAATATTCGTTATATATATTAATATTTTAAAATTATTTATATCATACCGCTAATAATATGTAGGTTTAAATACACACGCTAAACAAACACACAGAAACATTTCCATGCCACCGCATCACACTACACACTACATGCATATTAGTGTGTATTATTACACATTGTTTTATTAATTTGATGTTTTCAATCATATTTAGATATTGAACATGTTTTCGGCCATATAAATGTAGTACTAAAAAAGCATCTTCGTGTATTGCCGTTTTGCACGTTGATAAATAAATAAATTTTATGTGAATGCTTAAAATATCCCAAACGTGAAATGAAACTAACGAAATAGTACGACTCGCTTATTTACTGCTATTGAAACAAATATAATACAAATTAAATCACTTTATACCATATATATAACCTACGAACTTACCTCGGTAAAGTGATCCAAAATAAACCTTTGCACCAGCGCCGTTTTCCCGCACTGCGAGTCTCCAACCAGAACGACCTTCACCTCGGTGTCCTGAAGGTCATCCGCTCCTGCAGCACTCTCCGAACCTTTACTTTTACTTGAAGACCACATTTTGAGGTCAATTCGAAAAATCACAGTTTTTTCTCACGACATACCCTTCCATGCACTTAAACTGCACTGATTTAGAAAAATCCAAGATTGTTTTTACATTTTTAAATAGAATACTTATAAAAATGTGTACTTTATTATGAATTCGATTTTAAATAATGTAAACAATGCGACGATCGTAATTAATGGACTCCACAATGCATAATTAAGGCGAAAGCGGTGTAATTAATTATCCAATCGCGGATAGCGACATTGGCAATAAAGGCAAATTTGCACGGTTGCACTTCCGCTACTCGATAATTGTTGTCGGATATATATTAACCAATGTTTTGTTTATCTGGCCAATGTTAAACTGCCGCTGGTAACGAATCTGCAAAGAGAGAAAAACAATTTTAAGAATTCGCAGATTTATGCAAATTTAGATATAGTTATAAAGTAAATACTTCTATTTAAAGCAGTTAGTTATAAGAACATAAAAATACCCTAGTGTTTTGTATATTTTCACTTATTAAGCTGAGTATAGCTCAACTAAGGAAAGAGACATCACTAGCTGAACCCGTGTGAAAAGAAAGAGACGCACTGAATCGAACGGTCGAGTCTAAGTGAAAAAATGTTTTTTTTTTAATCATATTAAAACGTGTACCATAACAAAAAACCGAAGTCGTGAGAAAATTATGAAAATATGCGATTTCCGATAACCTATTTGAACAGCTCTTACATACCTATCGGACGACTAAAGGAGATTTACATTTGTATGCGCTTTTAGACCTCTTCTAAAAATTTACGAAAAACAAAAGATGCGTTTTTACCCAAGATAAGCCCTCCCCAGGCAAACTTTTCCACACACTCGTTCAATTTTAAAAAGACTAATTAACGTCTACCGTTATTTAACTTGAAAGTTTAATTGTACATAGGCGTAAACTTCAAGAGCCTCTTCCCGAAAAAGCTCCACTCTGTCATGCGTGTGATCATCTAATGGCCAGTACGACTTGTCGCATTTAATAAATACATACATTGTTTTGACACTGTTCGCTAAGAAGCAATCCTTCCAGTCAGTCGCCATTAAATCACTAGTAAATTATATGAATAATTATTAGTTTCTAATTGGTTTTAAAATTAAATTTATCGTTAATACCATTAATTTGTAAGACTGTGTATTTCTTTTATATATTCATATGATCACGAAAAACAAAATCGATGTACCTATTATAAAAAACATAGATTTGCATGTTATGAAATAAATTATGTTCATATAGATTTATTTTCTCTATCCTCGTATTCAGCAAAAAAGATATTTACGTCTAAAGTTTTGATATGTATGAAAAAAAAGACTTTTCGAAGTTCTCATCTCTTAGAAACTTCAAGCTCTCTACTCATTCTTTCATTCTCTGGTAATGGAGATTCTTTTTATGTGTCCACGCCCAATTTCTAACTCATTTTAAGTACAAATGTATATGTACTAGGTTTATAGTTCATTACTGTAGCTATGTCCTGACAGCGTTGATTTAGAAATATATCGTTTAGCTCACCGTCTGTCGCGTCTTTGGGTTACCAATGGGCTTAAATTTAAATTTATAATATGTTAAAACGCCGAACATTCTTTTACATATTTCTATTTGCGAACATAGATTAGATTTTTATTCATTTAAACTGGCCAGTAATAAATAATACGTCCTCAAGGTTTCAACAGCCGTGCTGTCATATCTTTAAAATTCAAATATGGTATTTGGGTTTTCTATCGAACTGTCATTGTTTCATTTATAAGTACTAAAATACTGTTTACTTTATTCTTATATATCTATACGATTCGCTCAGCCTCCGAAGTGAATGGCTGTAGTTGTTTTTCGAGAGAATCAATCTATACTGAATATTATTATGTATAGAAGCTAAAAGTCATCACGCTGCGAAGGGTCCGAGGCCACGGTACCACTGCGCGGTAATGTCTAATGTGCTAAACGACTCATTTCGAGTGCCGCAGCCGCGATTATCACCACCCGCAGTGGCTAGTAGCCAACCTCGATCGAATATAATGTTGCTTAATAAATGTATGAATATCGAAAATGTATTATATTTGGAACATTGCAGAGTGATTTTATTTACGTCGACAGCGTAAAAGCGAGAGGTAAGTGAGGCTGAATTATTGTGACGGCACGGCTATTGGGATGAATTTTATTCATAGCTCGTTATTAAGCGACCGCCAACTCTGGCCGAACTGAATACTAAATACGAGGCGGGCCGACGGGCCCATTTGGAAATGAAAAGCCGCCTCTTCAGAAAGGGGAAGGTAGGCAGAAAGGGGAAGGTAGGTCATACCATGCCGCGTTGGATGAATGGCGTATGGCACGATGCGATGGGGAATGGAAAAGCGAGCCTGCCTAATTTGTGTTATGACGCTTGGCTATGGTAAGAAACACCATGTAGGCACCTGCATATATTAAGTGTTCAGACGTCCTGTTAACTTACTACTGCGAAAATTCATTTAACCATACCAAATCTCACACTCCTCCTTCACGTATTAATGTATAAATTTATGCAATACCTTCATTAATGTTAATATGTTAATGTTAATATGTTATTAATGTTAATATATCATTTCCTTTCCTTTCTTTTACTTCTTTTAATATTTTATCTTCGTGTACACTTGCTTTTAACACCCATACATCGGTTTATTTCCACAACACAAGGAACAAAGATAATTTTATTCAGCCGTTACCTCCTCGTACGACTAAATTTCAAAAAAACTAGTTTATAAAGAGGACTAGAAATGTTCAATAAATTACCGGGAGAATATAAAAACATAAAAAATATATTTATTTTCAAAAAACCCATCAAAACATATTTAATTAAAAAAAATCTGTATGAATTCAGACCTAATAATTGAAAGGAAGAAATTAAATGTGGAAAAAAAGAAAATGTGGCAGCTATTCTTCATACTAATTCTAAAATAATATATTTAAGCATAATTATAAAACTTCTATTTACAATTTATATACATATTTTATTTTTATTTAGCTATGTAATACGAGTCGAGTAGTATAAATGTCGAACACTCTAGGTATGACGTAACTGTATATTTCGTTATGTCAATTTTTGTGTACCAATTGGAATTGAAATTCCTATGCTTTAAGTTGTTCTTGGAAATAAACTTTTACTTTTAATCCGAAATATTATTTTTAACTTACAATATTGTAACGATACTTGTAAATCCTAATAAACAAATAAATTGCATTATTAAAAATAATAATTTAGCGCTAAAACTAAGATGGGCTGTTTGGAGGTGTACATATATTGTTTGTGTGCTAAATTTACGCGGATCTGAAATTAGTATTAAAATCAATCAATGTCGTGATCCGTTTGTACAATATTCGTGTAAATAATTTTATCACAATAGCCTTATAACGACTTGTAGTACTAAATATGGCCCTTGGAGTGAGTGACGTGAAACGTCATTAAATCGAGGCTAAACGCGGCGTTTCCTCGATGACGCGTCATATCCGGCCCCAAACAGGCAATATTCGTTGAGGTCAACCGCCAATCTGAAAATGGTCCGCAGCGCGTCATTTTCGAAGGACGCCATTTTGAAATCGACGTGTCAACAATATTGACATTATGCACGAGATCACAAACATTACCCGATTATGTTTGCACGTACCAAATCTTATAGATTTGATTATTTATTTGCACCCAACGCCAAAAATAACAATAAGTTTCAAACATATTATATTATTTTGTGATTTAAGTTGGGTATTTGATTCAGTAGACCTTAAAATCTATTTTAAAAAATAAGTTTTGAATCAAATTTAAATAGGTAACAGCACATTATTTCTTCAAAATAATATCTAACGAATGGGAGACAAATATGAACATGAAATGAAATGAAATAAATAAAAAACAAAACTTTTGCAAGAACTGCTTCTAATGTAATTAATAATTAGGAAATACGCATCATGTCTATTTAATAACCTTAGTCTGTTTAGGTGAATATAGACCGAGCGGGTCAAGTGCAATCAAAATATTAACTTGAGCAAAATAAAATTTAAAAAAAAAATAAAATATATATATATATACATATGTATTTTTTATTTGAAAAAAAAAACGCGAATTAGTGTCACAATTTGAAAAAATTAAATAATATTTACTGCAATATAGGTATGTAACAAACGACACTCTTTTCATTTTTAGGTGTCAATAAGGTAAAAGAAAGTTTACATTCGTAGGTTATTACTCAGAGATCCCTATAAATAAAGTCTATATTAAATAATTTTGCGAAAATGTCAAAACATACTTTGTCGAAGGCCTTGGATAAATCAAAATAAATCGCATCGAGTCTAACTTCAATTATGCAAACGTAGGTCGTTGCTGAACGACCTACGTGGATCATATACATAATATTAATTGCATTGTTAAATAAGCACTTATGAAATATGCATAAACTATAGAAGTTTGTCTATCAGGTGACATGAGCTTACATTGGCAGAGATTGAAAGTATTCACGGGTGGCAACTTGAGATAACAGCACAGTATTTTTTGTGACGCTAAGCTAACATTATGACATTTGAAGTTACAGAATAAAGCACAAACATTTCGTTTCAAGCGGCGCGCGTCGCGTCGCGTCGGCTACAAAAAAAGGGAAGAAGAATAAACGGCGTTATAAAACAGGACGTTTCCCAATTTTAAAATTAGACTTTCACCGAGCATTTCCTAGTATTGCTGAAAATGTCGGGAGAGCGACAAACACGCGTAAATTGTATAATATACTTATCCGTGTTTTAAAGCAGGGTTGTAGCAAAATACAAAATATATTAGTGCATTAAATTTAGGAAATATTTATTTATTTATTTATCACAGTACGAAACAGCGGCACAAGAATATAATTTTCTAGTACTACATTTATATGGCCAGAAAGAGTAGCAAATATAAACATGGTTGAAAACCTCAAGTTAATAAAACAACATGTAAAGTGCGTGCAGTGTGTCGTGTGTAATGTGAAATATGTCTAGTGTGTGGTGCCTCTATTTGTGGCACGAAAATATGTGTGTGTTTGTTTAGTGTGTGCATATATAAACCTATACATTATTAGTGGTATAATAAATAATTTTAAAATCTAAATATATATTGATTACGAATGCTTAATATTTATATTCAAATAATATTTAAGTATATATTTTATATCTTTACATTAATTATTATTATAACTCAAGTTACGAATTCCATGCATAAATAACTTATTATTCTGTTGAAATTTTTCATTGTGTGTGCCGAGGTTGGTATTACGCTGGGTGATGTGAAATAATTGGGTGATGGGATTATAATATATCGCACACTCGTGAGTCATGTATGGAAATATGAATCAATTTGCCTCAATGGTAAAATAATGACTCAACGCGGGAGACACGGTTGGTTATATCTCCTTCCTTCTGCAAATTCAATTTACAAAATAAAATAAATATATTTTTTGAAAAAACGAGACGAATAATAACAGCGTGTAATTTTCTGTTTTTTTTTTTGGGTTAGCCCCATTAATATCGTTGCTTTCACCAAGAACTACGCCAAGGTCGTCTCAATAGAGCACCTATCGAATATTCTACACCACTAGGTAAAACCCATTTTTTAAAACATTTTTTTCGTATGTATGAATCTTTTTTGCTGGTAGCTGGCGTTAATCCAACTCAAAATTTTGGGTTACTTCTACTCTCCCGGCATCATCTTGACTCTAGTCGTAAAATCGTTAACATTTTATTTTAATTGTATTAAACATATTATCATAAAAGAATCATTCACATATTTTTTGGCAATTTAAATAAAGATTAAGGGGACGCATTCTTAAGGCATTCTTAAGGTTCATTAAGGCTTTTATTAGTCAATCCGGTAGCTAATAAAGTGACCGGTCTCTTTTTAGTTCCCCAAAAAGTCGAACGCGTGATAACAGAAGTTTGTCTAATCTTGAAATCTTAAATAGCCCAGTGTTGTTTCATCGCGCATCGGGAGTGAACGTGTATGTAGTTTAACAATACAAACACATTCCATAATATTCATTGATTTATACATATCAATTAAAAACAATCAATCAGTAATCAATCAAGCAATATAATTTTTTTACAAACATGCATGGGTTTGTGTTGTAAAAAGACACCGTTTCTGGGGACCCTCTACAAACGCAACCAGTCTAAAAATATTATGTTTTTATTGTAAAATGTTGTCGAGTTAACATCTTAACTTATCTCAGCCCTGCGAGCAGACCAGAAACGGGAAGAAACGAGACGGGCATATAAATTCTGGGCAAAGTGCGTTACATTACACAGGCAATTGCCACGGTTGCCAACTTGGAAGCAATCGCCGCCATAATAAGAAATAACGCTTAATTATATGCGAATATCAAAGTACAGTCCGATTCATTAAAATTATTGTGTATTTTAGTAATCTTTTGCTGGTAATTACTTCTTTTTTATTATTTTTACATTTATTGATTTTTCAATTATGCCTGCAGAACTTTTCGTACTATAACCTTTTTCCAAAAATAAATAACACAGAAATATCGCCTAATAATGCTAATAAACCTAAGCATTTGATCATTTTAAAATCCAACGATTATCGCCGAAATTTAGTACATTATCAAAATATTTTAAAACATATATCCAATATCTATCTACTTTTACGTATTAAACTCACTTTAACCATATATTATTCAATGAAAATCGTTTAGTTGCCGGCCACAGATGACACCTGTCGCCGTTTCTGTACTCGGTAAGCTAACTTTCACGCTAATCTTGGGAATTTATATTTATTGGTATGCTAAATGGTTTTTTTTTGAACCGTACAAATCGGTAATTTACATAATGGTGTATATTTTATTTATGCACTTATGTATTTGAAGTGGTTTACTAAAAGCCACGCAGAGCATATAAACCGAGAAGGATTCGTTGTTTACAATAGAGCATATGTTTATTCTACATGAGTAGAGAGATCCCGCGTTGAAATTTATTAAAACAACAAAACGCAACGAGTGTACGCACGTTTTGATAACGAGCATTCTGGCATGTGTTCAAGATAAACAGCGGAGCCAAAATTAAAACAGTGCCGTAATTGCATTTTAATGGAAGATCGCATTTAATGGATAACGCAACACGTTGTTTATCCGCATTTCAAAAAAAAATATTTATATAATAATTTATTAGGTGACAGTAGATATTGCATTTAGAAACGAAAATTTAATTCAAGCAAAGCCGCGCTGACGGCTATTATTTATGGGAAGTTAGAACTAAGAACTATCGGCTATTTATAGAAACGAATAAGACGGTAATGAAACAAACGAAACCCAAGAACTGTCCCGCCAAAGGCATGCCGAAGAACTAATAATAGGGTAAAAACTAAGGCGAAACTAAGGCCAAAACCTCAACAACAAAAAGGTTCGTTGCTTGCGTCAAAATGCTAAACTACTTCTACAAATGATTAGCGCCATTGGAACAGCACATTGTGCTATTAAGGTGATGCACAAAACTAATCCATTGCGGGTGATTATAAAATACAATAATGTACCCACAAGCAATGTATTTATTGTGTAAACACTAAATGGGTGCACGCTATTGGTCAGTGTAACTTCACTATGGAACGCATATAAATGTCTTATACTCAATACGCATAACTAATATTTCTTCAGATTGCTGTCAGTGGTCAGAATGGTACATTACTCAAATAAAAAAATACAAGAGCGCATCTAAATTTAAAAAAATAAATAAATAAAACAAAACAGAATAAAACTTCTTAATACAAGGAATATTTAAAAACACTACTTTTCAGGAGGTTTACCTTTATGAAACATGTACCGCTTAGCATCGATTTAAAAAGAAATTAACATTTTTTTTTTCGAAATTAAATGAGAGCTGTTTAGCTGTCGATATAGATATAGTGATTATAAATACACCCTGTATAACTACAGCCGTTTGAAGGCGGGGGACTCTTATGACATGTTACGTCATAAGAGTATTGAAATCTCTCACAAAATCAATGAAAACTGCCGCGAGCGAGTCATCCGGAAGAGGTATATTTATAAACTCGTTTCGTACCTAATTAAGATAATAAATCCGGAGGAGTTCGGTATCACAGCATCTCGTTAAAAATTGAATGCGAAGGCATCGTCTCCAACTTCTGCAACTGGTGTCCAATTATGGAATGTGACATTTTAGGATTGAAATTTCCCAAAAATATTAAGCGAGTCCTACATAGGTTATATCATTAATTTTTAATTTTGTCGGAATACGCAATTAATAATGTTATACTAAAAATACACACCGTATTCCAGAATCATTCCCGATAAAAAACACCAGCTTATTGGTCCTGCGATTTCAAACATGATTTGTTTTGAAGTCATACCAAAAGTCTTTGGGAGTGGTCTTGGGACAACCTGTATAAAAAAAATCCCCATTTACATTTCCAAGAATAATATTTTAATAATAATAACATTTCTGCTATTACATATCAGCCCGGTAACATCGCAATGTGATAAAGAATTAATGATTGATTTACAATAGTAAAACAAAAATCAACCAGCTTTGTAAAGGAATACGTAATCCGGAATGCCAATCATGCTAAATTAAAACAGCTATTTTGGTTGATTAAATGATGTTTAGATAACATAACTTTCTCGTGTAATTTTAGTTGTGATGACCGGATAAGGCTTCGCTTTAAAAGAATACCTATGAAAATACAACAAAAACTTTCACGTGTCATGTAAAAAAAATCCTTACTCTTTACGGCATTTTTGCGATTCGCGTCGTTTAAGTTTTATGGCGCGCGGCGGCGGACAGCTATCGCGCGAAACTCCGAATAGGTTTATGAGTAGTTTCAATGCATACATAGTGAGTATATCAACTTGCTCTAATGTAACCGTGTGAATTATATTAGTGTATAATTAAATAAATAATAATAAAAAAAATAAATTAACCGTAGGATTTCTGATTAAACCCAGTGCTGAATTTATATAGTGCTTTTAGTATACAATATTTTCAAATGTGAATAAGGAATGTGTGTATATTTTGTAAATTGTATAAAAGTAGAATAATGTAGTGATAAAAAAATAATGTGATAATATCAAATAATTAATGTTTATTATATGTGACAATGAGGAGTTGAAAAATATTAGGATTTGTTTGTTTCATATATTTTTTTATAGAAACAAAGAAACAGATTTAGTTGAATTTAATTTAGATGAATTTTTATTGTGTTAAAATTAAGTTTTATTATTAAATACGAAATGACCAACCGCCGTTAAATTAAAATATTAAAGTCGCACACTTATAATCGTAGTGATACTTACACTTATCACTAATCTAAGGATAATACGTACTTATAATAATCTAAATATAGATTGAGGCAATATTTGAAATGAATATCCCAATGGTTGTTACGAAAAAAAGAGAAACTCTTGCTGAATATTTAATTGGTTTTAGAATCAGCCCAACCTAAGATATTATTATTTTTTCAAAGGATGTTGAACCTAGTAAATGCGAACATAATTATGAATTTATAACGGTAGGGTAGAGGGTGGTTCGTGGGTATAAATGTGGGTTGAATATTTTAATTAAAAATCATTATTCCGTTAGACATGCCACTCGCATTTAATGTCCAAATATACAGCATCATTGATCCTCCATTTTGTATGTGGCGTCATCTGCGCGCCAGGAGAGAGAAAAAATCGCCACCCAGAACACGTTTGGGAAAATGCGAACGACACACTTTTCCGCTGGCGTTTTCTTGCTTGCAAAGCAGCTATAAGGGAAATTCTCTACCGGAGCAAAACAAACAAACGAGTTACGTAAACGACTCGCCCCTTATTCCGCTCGGTAATTGGCCATCGCCGCGAACTCTCAAATCCACAGCATTTTTCGCGGCGCGCACTAAAATTCGTTAGAATTTCATTCGCACTGATGCCTCTACTCTGTCCCTCGGAATCCCCACGCGCTAAGGGCCGAAATTTCATATCGTACTTAAGACTAACCTAAATTTAAAGTTAGATTTAACCGATGAACATCGTATTTCAATCACTTTTAACGTTAAGTCGAACTTAAGTTAGTGTCTGACAGGAACGATTTCAGTACATTAACGGCGTTACAATCGCTACATCTAATTCGCATATTTTGAACATCTTGGATTCAAACTAAAGCCTAGTAATCCTACAGCTGTCAGCATAACCTCAAAACGTCAGACCACGCGTCACATGTCAACAGCGACGCGACATTGGCGACAGATATTGCATACACATACCATAGCGGCGAGTAGCGTAACGTTAAATAATGAAACGAAATAAATAAAGCCAATCGATATTATATACATATTTCTGTCTATCGTACTCAGTTTCACTCTAATTCATAAAATAAAACATCTCTTACCCCTCTACCTCTACCACTCCTCCTAACAATATCACCTCTCGTTCGTTCGCCTATTGTACTGATGTTGATTTTAATAATGGCCTTTGTTGGCGGACCGTTCATTTTATTTTGCGAATTTTCGCCGCCATTAAAGAATGTTACCCAGTATTGATAAGAGGGTATATACTGGACCTTGATTAGGATGGATTTAAAAAAAAAACTTCCTCGCCTAAATTATTTGACCGATTTATTCTGGTCACACGTCGGCCGATATAATTCGGTTTTTGGAAGGTCAAAAGATGCAATTGACAGGTACAGTCCCGATTTGGCATCGAACGATTTCTATTTATTTCCAAACGTGAAGAAAAAATTACGCGGTCAACGTTCTTCGAGCCGCGAAGATGCCGTTCAATTCGGCGTGAATCTGTCACTAAAAATATTATTATCCGGGCAGACCTTAGGAATCTCTCGGAGATCCCTCTCGCGTTGCCATGCCAATTACACGAGATCGCCCCGGGCTGAATTGATTACTGATTACGCGTGCAGAACAGAATAAAATAAATGATAGTTCTGTCGCCCTTAGAGCAGCCCCTGGCGCGGGCCCTGTTTAATGACGTCATAACGAGCGTATCAAAAGCCATTACGTAAAACGTGACTGTCAATTAAGTACTACGCATTGACGGTATCCTATTTGCATCTCTTTATTATTCATGACTATAATTGCTTATGTAGAATGAAGAGAAATTGTGATAATTGTACTAGCATCGTACACCTTAACAGTAATAGTCAAATGCGATGTTTTGATCACCTCAGACTGGAGAAGGTGGTACACATATGAAGACAACAACAATCAATATAAATAGAGGGTACGCTGAGAAAAAAATCCTGCACGCTCCACAAGAAGTTCCTGTAGGGACACCTAAACGTTTTGTTCCGCCTACAATTCGATTCTGGTTAGTTATTTGTAACCTTAACAGACTGTAACCTGTAACCTTAACAGACTATTTGGTTACCATTAATAAAGTTTTTAGTAGGCTCAACCAACGTTTCGTACGCCTGACTGAACTCCGGCACACATAAACAAACTGCTTTGTAAGAGCTACTGAACTGTTCGGCGGAGAAACAAAATGGCGGAATAGGCGAAAAGCGCGTGGTGTGTGTTTGCGAGTCTACTGTTTGGTTGACGTAACAAAACAGTCTTGTAATGTGTACACAACTTTTCATTTGAATTCTGCATCTGCGCAGATTGTTTGGTTCAGGTTACAAGAAAGTTTTATTAGGTGAACGATTGAATTGGTTTGTACGGTCTATCAAACAGATTGAACACACTACACTATACTTCGGTTGGGCCTACTAAAATTCAGTAGCCACAACAAATTATGATTCTACTGAACTTTTCGGTTAACTCAGAGCTTGCTATTTTTTTTAGGTCAAATTTTTGGGATATCGATGCAATCATGGTATAACGACCTTTGGCAAATGTTACCGTTTACCCTAACCGAGAAAGTACCACCGTAGACGTCAATACGTCAAAATTATACATAATTAAGCGTTCTATTAGATGATTGTCTATGTATGTCAAGTGAGATTATTATCTGGATGGTAGCTCTTCTTTACTTTATTTATGTATCTGTCTTATCTCGTTCTTATCATGTGAAATTTCGGCCTATGTTATAGAAATGTCTGTTATCCATTGAATAATTTAAACACAGTTCGGCTCTGTTTTTTGAGTGACATCCGACCGACCATACATATTTGACGAGCGTCTTAAAGGAAAAAACGCTCTAGTCGACTGGAAGGTCTATTTCTTACGCATTAAACGCGTTGTTTCAAGCAAATTCTTAAGGAGCAGTCCGCTTCCGAAAATAATTTAATCCTCACTTTTGAGACTCCTGGTTACATCATTTTTAATGTTAGACGCAAAAAACAAAATTGCACTCGCGTAGAGCGGACAGTATTGTGGTTTTAATTTATGTATGCTTGAGAAATCCGCGCGCGCCTACGCCTCTACGCGCGCGTAGAGCTAAAATCACTTTTTTTTTAAAAGCTTTTATTTAACTTGCAATGTTTATTAGTAAATATATGGTTATTAATGTGTTCAATTACATGAATCCACTGTTTAACAATTGAATTAAAAGATAGTTTCACTGAGACTGATACATAAAAAAAGAAAATTAAATAAAATAGTTTAGTTTTTGCATATTAACAGTAATAAAAATATTTGTTAATTAGAATATGGGTTTGGTTAGAGTTATTATTATAAACATAAATATTTAGTACTTTTACCTTCTAATTGCTTATATGAGACTTATAGTAAGCATGACCTGATTCTACGCCCAGAAATGGCTCCAAACGAAAGAACTCCTTAACGGTCACGACACGAAATCTCGTATGCGCATTTAAGCATTTAAATAATAGCTTCTTTTTAAAAATGTATTTTACTATTACTTTATTTAATATAAGATTAGAGGACATTGCGGATATAGAAGTTTATAGAAGAAGAAAACTTTTTATCGACGTCTCTAATAATAAAATCCCAGCATTTATATTAAACTTATATTTTATTTTATATTTTGCAATATGATCAAATATTCGATAAATAAATTTATATAAAACTTCAGAACTATTTGCTTTATATGAGTGTATTTCTGTTTTTTATCCTACCCGAAATAAAAAGCAACCAGAATGAGCCAAGCAGAGGATTAAATTAATTTCGAGCGCGTGCCCTCAATGAATTACTCAAAGACAGGGTCCGAATTTAAGGATTTTTCGTCGATTTACAGCCGGACCCCTTTAAAAAAATACCTACATACCTTTCATTCATAAACGTTTTCTATGACTGCCAGGGGGTCCCTGTCAGGAAGAAATAAATTATTCCACTATACAAAAACACCTATCACAGTGTGGTAATTCTGGGGGACGGGGGTCCACGAAGGATAAAAAATACTGGGTTAGAGGTTCACGAGAAAAAAAGTTTGGGAAATATTGGTATAGATCACACAAGACACCAGACACCCTCATCAGACCAACATTTTTTTTTTTTATTAAAAATAATAATATTTGTATTGTCGGTTAATTAAAATACAGACAGTTCGGTTACATTTTTTTTTTTAAATATTTCTTATGGTAGGTATATATTCAAATATTTTATTGACAAACTGCCGTCCCTAGTCACGTGCCTAGAGGCCTAGTTAGAAATCCGGCATTGCTCAAAGGGGAACATAACACAACAACAGCTGTTTCCGAGCACAACCATGAGTCGGCAAAGCCATGCAGATTGACAGAATGACTAGGGAAACACGGGCAAGAAAAACGTGTACGCCCCGGGGTAGGCAAATGACGTCAGGATAGTATGTGACGTAACGTTTTGAGCTGGGAGCAAGTGGTTCATAACGGCCCAAGGAAAGGACAGAGTGGAAACGTTTAGGCAGCATGAGTTAGAAGTTGATAAACTTGTTCTTAATGATAATTCAGAACAACTGAATATTAAAAAAAAAAATCGACTTAAAAAATAGGTAAATATATACAACCTAAAAAGTAAGCATTGACATCGTCATGAAAACATTTTTAACGGAAAACTTATTTTTTCATTGATTTCTACCTTACACTAAATAAAACATTACGAAACTATACATTATATATGGCTAATCCTGAGAAAATAGAAGCAGGAAATCGAACGATACATAGATATTTGTTCCATTAAAATCACCCATTTTCTTAGGATTCATCATCATATATGGATTTTCTTAGGATTCAGGGTGTTTCCTTCGGCAGACACAATTCCGTATGCAAAATTCGTAAATCGCTTACAATAAATATCAGTAATTGTAATATGGATATTTACCGAAACTTTGTGAAGTCCGGAAAGCCATTTTGAGCATGCTTTAACATTTGTACTATATTGTAGTAGTTCAGTGAGAA
This sequence comes from Neomicropteryx cornuta, assembly GCA_020383195.1. NCBI lineage: Eukaryota > Metazoa > Arthropoda > Insecta > Lepidoptera > Micropterigidae > Neomicropteryx > Neomicropteryx cornuta. The sequence continues at coordinate 4,449,981 of JAHKQU010000030.1, forward strand.
ACAATAAATTCGGAAAGTCACATTTGGCTAAATCGTGTTTCTTTATTGATGTGATATAGAAAAAAGAACAAGTTTATCAAACAAAAAACCATTTGTGATTACTCCGTTGATTTCACACATATAAATACATCGTCCGATTGAAGTGATAGCATGCTGGCGTGCTTTAAAAAAAAAAAAACAAATAAACAGTAAACAGACGTCCATACAATACACGATTTTAAGCTGGGTCTGGCAAAGCAAACGCTTTGTCTGTTATGTTTGCCGCCATAATGCTGCGCCATTACAGTGCTGTGTTTGACTTCCGGTCGGACATTGGTTTTCGCGCGAGACACTGAAACAATGGCGGCATTTCCGCAGCCATTTACACTTTTGAATGTAGAGCAGTTTACATTTTTTCCACGTGTCTATTCAATTCCTTTAAATTTCATATTTCGTCATGGACACCGATCGGTTTACTAACTTTAGCTTAGAGAGAATGATTATCCATTGACGTACTGATTACAGTGATACGTAATTGATTGATTGAATAACAGTCAAAAGGAGTGAATCTAAAACTAAATGTAACATTAGTTTATATCATTTTATTTGTCATCTTTATTCATGCTACGATGTCAAATTAAAAATCTTTAGGTAGAAGTCCACAAAAGTCATCTAACTTAGGCTACGTATAAAAGCAGAGAAGCATTTTTTATTTATTTATAAAATGCATCACTTTATATATTTATCTATACAATACCTAAAAATCTATATAAAGTATAATATCGACTGATACAGCGCAAAATATTCAGGCGTATTATTTAATAAAATTTAGCAATCCTACATATTTACAGAATCATTGATTATTAGCATACAACTGTCATTTTATTGTTTAATTTTTAACGTAAAACTAAAACTTGAAAATGTTAATGTTTTATATTTGGCATTAGAAGAATTATATATTTGTTCTTGTATTCGTATTTAAATAAAAGTAGGATTTTTTGAAACTGTGTTTTTAAAGGAGTGTTAATTAAAGGAATGGCTTAGAAAATTAATTGTAGTAACTGCTCAATGTTTTGATTTATATATTTTCACATATTAATTCTTACTGTAAAATTCTTATTGAATCATATACTCCTAAGAAGCCTTGAATATAGAAAATGGGACCAAACTGGCGTTTCACTGACTCGACCCCTGCAGCTGTGATTTAGTCCTGTATAGCTCCGCGCTATAAAAGATCCTGAGTTGCCTGAAATTTCAGAAGCCACTGCCAAACGGCGTTCTTTACCATATGTTTATGTTTGTAACGCTGTTAACCTATGCATAATATATAATAAATAGTATTATTTGAGGACACGTTGAGCTGGTGGAATTCACGGCCTCCCTGGTGTAAACAATTTTGATTAAATGAATATAAAGGAGGGTTTTGTGGGAGAGGGGCAGTAAGATAAGGGAATCTTTCGCAAATTCCCGCGTCAAGGATGACAAAGTACTCGCCTGCCATGTCAACGAAGCTTCGAAAACAAAAGAAAATTCATAAATCTTCTGTTTTTTATAACGCGGCCGTCTAATGAAGAACGGAGCATCGTTATTCTAGATTTGTGCGCAATACGATTTGGTTGGATTAGTTGTTTCGTAAAACAAAAAAACGCGCAAGTAAAACCTTTGGCAAAATCAATTTAATGCAATTTTACAGTTGGAAGGATATTGAATAATATTACGTTTGTGCGTCTGTGACGCAAAGCATTTTTATTAGCCTTTTAATTTTAATTTAATATCAATGTTGGTGGAAATTTATTACATTATACAGGATGTAAATAATTATAGTGCATTAATTTAAATATAGGTTGTCTACTCGTTGTGTAGTTACTTTTTCGTCTAGAAAGTATACGCGTATCATGATAGGGTTTGCGTTTATGACAATATTTTTTTTTCAATGGTTTATTGTTGTGACATCTTGTTGTTCCATTTTTAGAATAATAACTAATAATGTACCATTACAATTTTAATATTTCTGAACGACGTTAATAATGGACTTGTCATGTTGTTATTACCTACGTGGATTAATATCGAGCTAGTTTCAAGGCGAAAACGGTTAGTGGTCACTTTTAAGAGTTTCTCGATTGGCAGCGGACCGTAAAACCGCGTAAAAATGTGACTGCTTTTAAATAAATGTTAGTTTAAAAATAAAATCAGAATTTTATCTTGTTTTAACAAAAAAAAACATGTTAAAAAATGCAATTTCTTCTACTTAAGCGCCATAATGGGTGTGCCATCCTTGCGTTATGAAATAAGGCATGTTTGATGAAGATGGCTCATGGGGAGCCGGCAAAAAAAAAGTGTAAGTGATTAAATCATCACATCCTTAATATAGTCTCAAAAACAATAGATGTAGATTGTAGGGTCTCCGTTAAACTGAACACAGACAGAAGTGTATCGCCGGTAGGATTCCGTACCTTCCCTGGGTTGGGACTTTACCAAATCGCCATCACACGATATGGTTTCAGCAATGCTCAACTAAGTAAAATGCTTTCATTAATCGGGTGCGATGGTGGTAGTGATGGAGGTTTCAAAGCGTCTGGCAATGTTCGACTAAGCAAATGTGTTGCATTAATCGGGTGAGATGGTGATAATGGAGCTCTCAGAGCGGATTCGAACCCCGCAACCGCTGTATAAGTATTCAAACGGTTTAACAACTACATTCACAGCGTTCTCTTCTGAGCCTCATATTCATTTTATTCACCTTTATACCGTCGGTAACGTTTTTCTTTTTGGGATATCCGAGATGTCAATGTGATTTATATAACATTGATAAATGTTTGGTGTCGAAGCCCGGTCTATTATTAATATTGTAGGTGCGAGGGGGGGTGGGGTGGGGTGGAAACTAGGAGTAGGCGGTGGGTGGTGCGTAGGTGGACATCAGTGCTTTGAGAATGTACAACCTTTCGCTTTCGGTGTTGCGCGTCGATAAGGAATGAAATATTAGCGATAGCCCAAGCGGCAAGGCATGGCGTCGGGTGGGGTGCCGGGAGGGGGGAGGGAGGGGGAATAAATGGGAGGGGGAGCATTATAATGAATATAGGTATCGTCTTGGTACCTTTCGGTATATTTTCCCGATAGAACAAGCGGACAGTGAAACTATCAAATTAATGAAAACCATTCCAGTTTGTGCATACACTTATTTTATACTCACAAATATTCTTTTCTATCTTCTCAGCCTTGCCCCCCTAAGATCGTTCGTTGTCAGAATTAGCCCGACCATAAATGCGATTATGTCGGGGGTGAATGCAAAGTTTCCACTTCGCTCCTCCGTACGCCGAGGAGGAATTTCTTAGCCTAATTAACCGAGTCTGCCTAGCAGAGAAACTCAATCAGCGGCACGCGTACCGCCATCAAAATTTGTCAGCAAACTTAGGCAGTAAACAGTGTTGCTTTAGAACACTTCATTTTCCCCAACCTCTCGCTCACAAGTTATAATATTATCATACCACAATATTAAACGAAAATGTATATGGATTGCATTTATAACTCTATTACTTTCTTTTCTAGCTTTCACTAAGCCTAACTAAAACCAAAGGAAATGTGAAGGTTATTATGGTTGCGCTGCAAATTTCTTATATGTGCCTATTCACTTCGATTATTAGGAGGATTAGACTAAAATTTCTTAAAGTTAAATAGATATCCTAAATTGGGTTTAAAATTTAATATATACTTTATACTTCATTCGTTGGCATGCCCATATGTGTAAAAATGTTGTTAAAAATGTTGAACAATGAATATTAAAAGAAATTTATTTATTTTTGTATGTGTCATTAATTGTTTTCATTTGCGTTTTTATTAAATAAAATTGTGTTTTATTTTCTATGGACAGTATTTGCAAACGTTATCCACACGGCGTCCCGCAAGTAATTTCTCTTTTTTTTTAAGCGATTAATTATAATATCGTTTCATTAAATCGTACGTATTAACTATTACATTTATCAATAAATTATAAATTTGATTTAGAAATTAAATAAGAATTAGAAATTAGATTATTTCTCTTCCAGACGAAATAGGTACTAAAAATACAAAAACACGTCGGCTTGTCGCCGATTGAGCGTCAAAAGCAACGAATGCAATACTTTCTTCTTAAGGCCTCTCTATAAACATTTTTTTTTTTTAGTTTTGATGTACAGTTTTGTTTTTGTGAAAATATACATATAATTATAAAGTAGGTTTATTTTTGCGAAGCACTTAATAATTCAATAATATCGAGCTATTTATAAAACAAGCTACATTTATAAGTCATATTTCCCCTAATATGTATCTGTTATTTTATAGCCATCTCACCACAAAAGCCTTCAGTCAACAAATTTGGACTCACTGTTCGTGTGAGAGAAGACATCGCCAGTATCAAGCCGCCTTCGATAAAGGCAGCACCTTAGCAATCACAAAAGTAAGCTGTTGTATTTTTTTCTACCATTTGAAACGTACTAAAATTGCAATTATAATAAGTCGGAAAAACCATGGAAAAAAATGTCTAAAAGTATTCATAAGTTTGGTATCTAAAAAATACTTTTAACTACCGAATTATATACTTGTATCCTAACGATTAAATATACGAGTTTATTTTCAGCTGATAAATAAACGTAGCGATTGATAGAATTTAAATAATATGAGCAGATTTTCTGATTTAATTTTTTTTAAATAAAATTAAGTTTGAACTAAAACGCTGACAATGTGACGATCCATCCAAGTCCAATATTAAAGAGTATACTTAATTTTAATTCCAGTGTTAAAATTTTAACGGATAGGCTATTTATTTCATCTTTTTCAATTCAATTATTTCATCTTTTTGCATGCTTTCGATTTTTCAATATGTCAACTAATCTATTTTTCATATAGAAATTTATTTTTAATCATTATCAGTAATAAAAGTAATAATCGTTTTTGAGTTCTATTGGATTTCATTTTATTTACATCGCAACGAGTGATGGAAGGTCCTTAATAATCGGTCAGACGACATTCCTGTCAAGTTTTGGCTCGTACCCGCGACATCCGTCGGGCTATTAACGCGTCTAGATGACCAGACGGCCATACAAGTCTATAGATCTATATACCATAGCGGCATCGACTATATCTTCACCAAACGGTTATCGATCGTCTGCGACCTTTACGTCATCACCAGGAGTGGTGGGTAAAGTACTATGTAAATAAACATTGGCGTTAAACTTTTTTAAACGGTTAAGTAACTTTAACTCGTGCGATTAAACATGTAACGTAACGCTGCACCCCCATTCTCTACACCGTAGAGCTAGAGTGGGGTATAGGGAAGCATCGCTGCAGCAATTGTTACAGACCGGTTAGTTTTATCGTTACTATGTGCATAATATATATATTGCACATTAGAATGTGCACTGTACTATGAATTGAATTAATAACTGATTTATCTTTAGACTATTTTTAGAATTTAATGTCAATGCCTATGTCAATATCAATTTGAAACCAGTGTTTAAGTTTTAAAGTAAGCCTTTTACCGTATGGGCTTTTTTTTAAATTTCATTTCTGATACTAGTAGGAAGCTTCTTTTAGGATGTTGGAAATGTGGGAGTCTTCTTTATTATTTTACATTTTTTTTATTGTAATCCTACCCCCTAAAATAACAAAAAATCTATAAATTTTAAAAAATGCAATTTTGTTTGTATTTACAGTTGTAATAGGTAATTATTTTTTCCTTTTAAAAAGCGATTAAAATTTGATAATTTTTATTTTTAAATTCACGACTGATTAAAACCCATTAAATAAAAAAAAGTATTTAAACTATTCGTTACACCCAGTGCGAGACACAACAAATAAAATATACGTCCAAATCAGCCTAATATTTATATTTATTTATTCACTACATATATTTTGGAGTTGGTCGTGAAACAAAATAATAACAATAATTCAATTTGGATATTAATAAAATTATGTTATTTTGTAGGTTAAATAATATTAAATATAATATTTGAATAGGTCGGAAAAATTAATAAAATAAAAACATCTATTCAAAACAATATTTATTTACTATAATCTATAGTGAAAATAAGTGCAATTTTAAAATAGGTATATGGTCGCTGGCGTATGATATTTAATGGCTTTAACATATTTGATATTTATTTTATTATCGCGACATTAGATCTGATTTTCAATTTATCTTCTTTATTTTATTTTGAACAATTTCTATTTTACTGCGTTTTAATTAAACCATTTGCAATGCTTACGGGATTTTCTATAACAAAAGAAGAATCCGTGTTTTCACCAGAAACTTCGAGATGCTTTCAATTCATTTCACTTTGCCATCGCGACTTGGTTCCTCTATTGCTGACTCTCCAGCAATTGAAACTTTACTTTGGGTCCTTTACTTTGACGAGGAAGATATGATCGGACTTAGAAAGCGCCGAGAAATTGGTTTTCTGCCTTAGCTAGAAAGAGTGCGCCTATTCTGAGATCGTAAGTTGAATTACTTTATTTATTTTATTCACACGCAGATAAATAACATTTTACCGAAACGAGCGAGTGGCATATTTTGGGACCTGTATAATAAAGTTGTTTGACTATTGACTATTCAACCATAACTATCCATGATTATCACACGTTTTGGAAAATTCAAATAACATTATTGTTTACTTAATATTTAGATTCTTGTAATCGTATTGCACAGAATATAAGTTCCATATGTTTAATATCTCCTGAGCAGTAATACTTTGTACTAATGGTTTTAAATAACCTAAAGTGGTTATAAACACCTTATATACAGGTTGTTCTAAACCATTTCCAAAGACTTAAGAGGGATTTTATGTTCCCTATTACGTTTAAATATTATTTTAAAAAATGCGAAAATAATTCATGGCCAAATTTACTAATTTTATAAAACGATTTTTATTGGGAATGCTCTTGAAACACGATATAAATTATTCTATTTTAATGTATAGAAAATATGTAGATTGGTACTTTAAATTATGTTCTAAGGCGCATAAATTTCACTCTGGAAAAGTGGAAATTTAATCATCTCTCCGGAGACATAAAAATATAAATTGAGAAAGAAGTACTTAATGCTGAATAAGAAGTAAGATAAATATGTAAGTGCGTGCTCGCATATATCTACAAATTAGAGAAGGGATGCCCTAATGCCTCGCGCACACTGACCGCAAACCTAAATATTATTACTAAAAAAAAAATATTCACACATGTTTAAAAATGGCAATGGAAAAAATGTGTTTCTAGGGTTACTTATTATTTACTAGTGGTCGCCCAGTGGTCATGTTTGATTGTTGATATAATAAATCAACCCTCTAAAAGGACGTCAGTGAATATATATGCTGTCATTAAAGTGTTTATTATGTTTATACCCGCGGGGCTAAAGCGTCATTCGGACGGTCGATTTGTTGCTCGCTAGCAATGTAGCAGTGTTCTCGAAACCCATCGAAGTCATGCACCCGTTGTCTGGTCTATCGTCTCGACGTCGACAAAATAATTGAGTTGATCTTAATTTCAGCGCCCTTCTGCGTTCATCGCTATTGGATAGAGTCCAGACATCCCAGCGTCATAATGAACCCAATTTCGGGTATTTAATTTCTCTGTTGAAAAGAATCCACTTTCAATTTTGCGATTTAGTTGAAATATAACTTTGTTGAATATAATTTTGCGAGTAATTGTCTGTCTAACTGGTAACTAGATTAAAATATGGCGGATTATAGAAAATTTGCGAATTTACCTGCAAGATTATTATTTCAAAAAATGCTACTAATAGCAGCAAAGCATACAGAGACTGAAAATCTCCATCTAGATAACTGATGTGACGGTTTACAACCATGTAGGTGAGCTCAGATGATCATTTAGTCCTAAGGTGAAAATGATGATAGATGAACGGGTGTTTTTCGTCTTTATGATATTTATACTTTAGGTTTGATTTTAATTTTTAATTTCTATTATATTATTATTGAGTTCATTTGTAAGTAGTGAGCAGTGAGGGCTAATATTATTATTTTTTTAAATATTTAATTAGCTCATGAATGTTAGGGCTGAAATAAAGCTGTTTATCCGTGATATGACCCGTAATAGAGGTTAGGATGAATTCAATTGAATCCCACGCACAACACATTATCAAGTTTGTATTTGTTATTATGTATTTTAGGTACGATTCGGTCGGTAATTTACTGTCATTTATTCAAAAGGTTTAAGAACGTCATATTCTTAGGATGAGTACCTATAAACCGATGTCTCATTTTCGACTTTAAGAGATACAACGTTTGGACACCTCCCCCACCATTAAAATCCCGTCACATCAATAAAAATAGCAATTTCCTCTCCTTCCACGCACTTAACTGCAACGTATCAAAGTAGCCTTGCGCAATATTAGATGATCGTTCAATCATCTTGCGCGTTTTCAACGAATGCAAGATTACTCGTACCTACCCATAATTCGAGGTATTTTTCTTTAATGGCCCCGACGACATTTACTTTCATTTCGAGAAAGCAGTTATTTTTCCACGCAATTTATGTAGTGCTACGTTTGTGGTAATAATATTCGTAAATCCCATAATTATTGTATTTACACCGTATTAAAAAAAAAACATGAAAGTTTAGTGACGTTAGCCTCGTAATAACGATTCAAAACCCAATGTAATGGGTATTTTTTGCAGATACGAGTAGGTACTCCAACTTGGATGTAAATTTGTCAACGGATGGGGGAATATTGTTTGCCCTTATACATTATTATGTCGTCAAAGGAACACATTTCATTGTCTATGGCTGCTTGTTTCCCGACTTTCTTATTTATGCTCCAAGTTTCCCAACCGTCGCTGAATATCGGCCCAATTCGGGGGACATATCAACCGTCGTTCGAGGCAATTTATTATCGCGTCCTTATTTATTTATTGCCCAGCGTTACGGTAAGTTATTGTCGCAAAGTCGCGATGCTTTGACGACAAAATGGCGTTATTGAGCGCATTAGAGACGATTATGGTACGCTCGAGACAAATACGACGATTGCGCGACCTTAATAGCGCTGACGCTATTTCATCGCATTGGAGGAAATACATTTGTGGTCATTTGCCATCGACAATAGCTTAGATAGTGGGCTGCGACCGTCCCTAGTTTAGCAATGAAGAAAGATCACCGGTTTAGAATGTTTCCTGCCATACGCGACAAAAAGGCACATTGTCATAGGTTCGCACTTAGATATTAAAAAAGATTGTGTTTCGTTTCCACCTAATTGGCTTAAGTTGAGTTAATTACAGACAGAAATCTACTCAGGCTCAGGGTAGAGAATATCCAATCTTTGTGAATTCTCGACGCTCGCGGTGCGCGATATTTCTAACAAACCATTTTCCGCGCTGATTTGTGGAAACCAAGCAAAGCTTGCAAGTAAACTCTAAAATGCTGTGAATGTAGGCGAAGTACAGTCAAACAAATAACTGTATTAAAGAACTAGAAATTAGCCCGTGTTAAGTCGTTGATTTAAAGAGATAGATTATTACTTCCGTGTCGCTAGGTCTATGTAATTAGTTAGTATTATTTAAACTATTATAATGCTTAGTTAAGACCCTAGTTAGGTGTTATTTTAGAGAGTTTATACTATAAATAGTGGAAATTACAAATTTTAATTGTACTTTACCTAATTTTACGGAATATTACTAACCCTATCAGATATTGCATTTTTGTACAAAGTATTATTAAATGACATGAGAGAAAGCAGTGATCTATAACAAGATATTAATTACATGTTGCTTCTAGTGTGATAAGATTAAATTAAAATTTTGAACATGTTATTTAATAACCTGTTGCTTTTACCGATTGTATTTCTAACTATGGCCATAATGATGTGCTGTTGAAATATTTGACAGATCAGTTGTTAGTAACCAACTTTTGGTACGTCTAACCGAACTCCGATACACATAAACAAACTGCTTTGTAGGTTCTACCGAACTAGTCGGTGTTTGCGAGGCTACTACTGATTGTTTGGTTGACGTAACAAAACAGTCAAAAAGGTATAAACAACTTCACATTTGAAAGTGCATCTACCGATTGTTTGGTACAAGTTACTTGAAAGTTTTGTCAGGTGAACGATTAATCAATCTACGGGAATTGGTTTGTACAGTATATACTACAAAACATTTCGGCTGGGCTTATTAAAATTCAGTAGCAACAACAAAATTATGATTCTACTAAATTTTTCGCTTAAATTAGGGCTCGATATTTTTATCACTATATTATTTTTTCTTTAAATTAATAGTTCTAGTTTTTCAAAAAATATATTCACTCACATACTTAGTTATAGTTTATAATTTTAAGTTTAAAACAATATGTGGATGTTTATTTTCTGTAAATACATTGTTCTTCGCAATCATAATATAACTGTAGACGTCCAAAATAAAGATTAAATAAACAAATAAAAAAATCTATTGACTTAGTATGAAAATTCAATTTGCATCCTCACAAAGACAAAATCAGTCGGGCGTCTGGTATTTTAAAAAACACATTTTTTTTTCTCTATTAACTATTCTATTTAATATATGGAATGCGGAAATATTTGCGCGCTTCGTCGACATCTGCATGAGAATTTTCAGATAAAATCTGCAAATTCAAAGCAAACAAAACGACATATTTTGATTGACCTGCCAACCCCAAATTGGCGCTGGACTCGTCGAACGAAAAAAAATTATTTCGACGGGCGGCGCGGCGGGGCGCAAAGTACGACAGCGAAATAACGGCATAGAATAAATCATTTGTTATAGAAGCTACACTGATATATTATAGAAGCCCACCTCCTTTGACCGCCGTGCGCGCCGCCTGTCTCGCCGTGAAATATATTTGAAGAAAAAAATACGCATTTGCCGGCAACCAGGCTTGCCAGCGCAGATAAAATTAACTCAATTAAATAATTTGTGTTCCCGGGAAAAGTTTATTTTATCTTCTCAAAACAATCGAAAAAATATAGCAAGCAATCGGCTTGCTTGCTATATTTTCGCAGCATCCATCCCCAAAAACTACGCGTTTTTCTTTGTTCGGGGCGGTAAATGTGCCAACATCAAAGGAGTTACCTTATTATCAATATCCTCAAATACTATCCCAGCCCCGTCCTCACGGACATAGTGTGAACAATAATTATAATAATAGGATGTGCCTTTAATTTTTACTCAGACAATCACTAGAATATAATATAAATTTTACATATGCATATGAATACTCGTATACTACTCTAGGGATAGAGTAGACACTCTCTTGAATGCCGGGAAAGTAGTGTTAAATATATCGATGTCACTTAGCATGCTGTTGTAAAGCTAACATGCTCGATGTATATATGAATTCTGTGCATAATTCGTGCTTAACCGTGACAGATGGAATGTCTCACTCTGGCGAGTCGATCTAGAATCTAGATGGAACCTGGAAATCTATGAGCCCCAGAAGATCAGAGCAGTCGATGTGATCATTGAAGGACTCAGGACTATCTATCACTAGCATTGTTATCATCGCCTGAAAGACAGACGAATAAAGAAACGTAGTCAGCATGAACTTAAAATGTAGTTTTAGGAGAATCTTTTCTGTTATTTTCAAAAACTATTATTTCATTTTTGTTTAATAAGAATGCCATATTAAAAGTCACATGATGATGGATTTAATTGTTTCCTTATGGTTTACATCGCGTACTTACCTTAACCTATAAGTTTCCCCGCCAAATGTCCAACCAATTTTAAATGGTCTTTAGATAAATTATTGTTTGTACAAATACTGATCATCAGTCAAATGCAAAATGCATGATTTAATAAATTTTGTAATTGAGTGTTTGACACAACATAAAACAACAAAAACAACATGTACAACAAAAAACGCAAATAACAAACATCACACGGAACAAAACAAACTGATACGCAATGGATATGAAAATTTAAACAATAAATAAAAATACACAACCAATGTATAGGAATGACATATTCTTTGTGAAAATGTAAAAAAAACAATTTCTAGCAATAATTCCATTAAAAAGGCAATAAGGCCATCTGTTGGCAAATATAGAATAAATTTACAAGCGCAAACAAACGAAATCTGTATCGACGAGGAGGCGAAGGGGCGACGAATAATCTCAGAATCCGGGCTGAGCAGAGGAACAAATAAAGGAAATGAAGAACAGAGCGCGGATAGGGTTTGAGGTTATGATACAAGGCAGGCATCTAGATAAAAAAGAGGCTTTCGGTTAGAGTACGATTGGGATCATAGGAAGTCTGAGATCGAAGGAAAAAGTGTGTTTTTTTTCGTTCGGATAAAGACGTTAATTTGTAACGGGATTTCTAAAACCCATTGTTTTAGTTTGCCCTAACTGAACCGTATTTCAAACCAGTGTCAATCAACTTAATCAATACAAACTAAGAAAATATAGTACTTTTTTATTGAATATAAAACCAAACTTATTTCTACACACATCGGTAAGCTGTTTATTTAATTTAATAGTACAGGAACTGCAAAGTATAAACTTTAGTGTCGTTAAGACGTATTTATATCAAATGTATGTATAAAATTACTGATGGTGGATAATATTACACAGATCAACATATTTCAATTGGAGCGCGCCCTCTACGGAGAGCAAACATGGCTGTAAAAAGGGTTATAAGCGATGTCTTCTCAGCTTTAGATCATTTCAAAACAAATACTAGACCCCTTTTCCCTTTAAAGACAAATAGACTCGGGCGCAGGCTTTTACTCGTATTTTTGGAATATTTAATATTTGGATTGAATCCCACTTCTGATGCCATATTGAGATAGAAATCCAATTTATCGTCGTGATAAGCATTTAAAATTGGGTGGCTCGATACGAATTCGATCCCTAGTCGTTGAGAACAATCCACCAAGATGCAAAGCATAATATGTCCTTCAATAAGTGCAGACTGTCTTACTCGGACTGTTTGTAACGTAAGATCGCCAGTAGATTCCTAAAAAAAGTTTAGAAAACATAGGCGTGCTTTCTCTTAGTTTTCGAGATGTTTTTTTTATTTTTAATCCAGAAAATGGAAAATTTCGTTGATGTCCTTACCAATATGTAACCTCTAGGATTGTAGTTAAAAATGAGTAAAAATTCTTCTCAAATGCTTGCATAAAAAAACCTTTTAAAATATGTCATATTAGTTTATACTGGTCGCATAATAAATCAAATTCTAAACGTTATCGTTCAAATTCCATTATTATTGTGCATTTAAGAAGATTCGAACGCGATATTTGACACAACCATGGCTTCTGTCAATAATGTTATGAATGAAATGGCGGCGCGGAATTAACTAAAATATTGCTAACGTTGAGATCTTATTTTTGAGATCAGATTTTAAATTGAACGTAAATTTTAGAGTAATGATTTTTTCTCTACATAGACAAATATAAGGAAATAAATCAACACAAAGATACTTAAAGGTCTAAAGTTTCGTAGTTTTCCAGTCAAACGAGACGTTTCAACTGAAACAATGCCAATGTGAGGGGCTAATGACTTTGTACACGTATAAGTACTATAATTAAGTGTATAACATAAAAAACGTTCGTGCGAAGGTTTTACTGAATAAATATCAACTCTCACTCCAGTAATAGAATATGAGTGGCATTTTAATTATTTCCTTTAGTACAGACGAGAAAATAAATGTAGATATTTAAAGTTTTACTTAGGTATTTTATTGTGGAATATATATTTTCTATTGAGAAGCTAGAAACTAAAGGCCATTAAGATAATTCCCTTTCCCTCCCTTAACTTAAAAAGTCGACGGGTGCAAAAAAGGTGTAGGTATGTACTATAAGGTAACGTTTCTGACGCGAGTGCTGAGGGCGAGAGAAGAATATCTGCTATCACCCTCGGACGGCTTATCGGAAACGATAACAGTAATCACATTATTTTTCTTTATGCGCAGCCCCAATTCCCACATATAGTTGGCTGATTGGGGTATTCTGACATTATTTATTTATTTTAGTATTACATACAACCAGTAACTAGCATAATATGACCATAAGCTATCGACGCTGTTGTCTTTAACAGACCTGTGTATCTAAGATGGCAGCATACCGCGTTGGTGCAATGTATCTTTTTATAATTATTTTATCGCATACCATTACAATATCATGTTTCTTTTGGCATCGTTGATTTCTTTAGGAAAGCTACCTATTACAATGGGTACCATGTCATGACTTCCGAAAAATTTTGGACATATCTTCGGGTTCCACACCCCCTAGAGCCCGACCCCAATCTCTATCTATTTAGATCACTTTCTTGTGGGCACGATAACTGCCGTAATTTACACCAATCACTTTCAAACTGATACATAAAATTTAGGGGCATAAAATCTCGGTCAAGTACGTTGATGGGCAAAATCAGATAGGGGGGGGGGCAGGAATAAAGGGAGGGTTTCGCAAAAGAAAAATTTTTCTATAACTTTCTTAGTATAAACGATAATAATTTCATTGAAATTTTATTTTATTCTTTAGATAAGGGCTTAAAACTTATCCCAGTAAACTATTTAGATAGCGCCAACCATAGGTCCTAAAGAGAGAAAAAATAGTTATCATCATCATTACACATATAATAAATCAAATAACCTCCATTTTTAGTTTTCGAGTTAAAATATGAGAACTTAATGCAAATCTGAACTTTGATATGCCTGTTTTTTTTTACATTTCACGATAAATACTTTCGGAAATACGGATGGCATACATTTTTAGAAATATAGACTATAAAAACTTAAAAAAAAACAATTGATATGAATATCTGTGGTATTCAACACCCTATCTTCAAAGTCAAACTAAAACTTGGGAATTTGAAGACGTGCTAGAAGAGGGAGAGCAAACAAAGATGTCTTACCAAACTGTCTTACCAAAAATTTTGTCCGATTCAAAACTGCTGATATCGTCATAATGTTTTGAACCACAACAAAGTCGCTATGAAGTGTACCGGCATACACATTTATTTCCATGAATATTTTATTGTTAAACAACTACGCTGCGAGAAATGGTAATTGATTTGAACGTCGGATGTGATAACCGGTTTGTACAAACACAAATTGTACCGGGTATTAACAAGTACGTAAGTAGGTATGAGTGAATAATGGCTATAATGAATAAATAATGTGTAACTACACAAGGCTTAGCAAACGAAATGCTGTAACGAACAGGCCATAAAAACGCAAACAAAAAATAGACTAGTGAATTCTTCAAACTGTAGGTGTTGCCTTATATGGATATCTTATATGGAGAAAAAATTTTAACATGAAAATTATGCACATTATTGTCTAAAAAAAAGGGCAAATCATGCTGAACCGTTACAAATGGTTTGACTATAAAGTGTTGTTTCGAACCCCCCTTCGACCTCTGCGTCAATAGTTAGTTATAAACGCCCTGACAACTAGACTACCACGGTGATTATAAACATTTGATCATTAACAAATACGGACAAGAAGACAGAATCGTTATTACAGGACACAAAAGTCATTATTATGTAAAGTAATCAAATTTTTTATTCTGGTAAACACCAAGAAGTCACGTTATTATTCGTAATTTTTTAATTAATTCATAACGAATATTACTGGTTGGAACATACATTTTACGAACACCTTATAATTAATTTTGTAGCGATATTGAAAATGCGAAAGCATATTTTACTTTCAAGAAAAAAGCTTCACTCGAAAAGTGATTTTAGATTGAGATCAAAGAAATGCAAAATGTCGAGAAAATGCTTCTCGGAAAATTCATAAAGTCAGTTAATATATTGGAAATTAAGGTAATTTTTCACTTTATGAAATACTCTGTATTAGCTGTATAACACTTGGAATAAAGATTTTTAATTATGGTAACCTTTAGTCAGCCAAATTGAGTCCTAATACCCTGTCATATAACTGATAATATACATAGTAAGAAGTGATGCCTAAAAATATTACATTCCACTATAAATATGGGTCAATTTACAAACTACTAAATATTTGTGTCAATGTATCACACGCCCCTACAGATTCGCGTCATTACCTTATATGCTACTACAGATTCGCGTCAATATTTCACATCTCACTTCAGATTCGCGTCATTATTATTATCAATATTCACATCTACCTAAAAATTTGCGTCATTATATCACATTCCACTACAGATTCGTGTCAATATCTTACATCTAACAGTTAAAGATATTAAAAAATTACATATATTAAAAATCTCTTATATTTAATATTTATGCTTATATTTATGCTTAAAAAACAATGCTACTATAGAAAAGTCGGCCTTAAGGCAGCCAGTGCTCAGTTAGGTAGAAATTTGCATTATTGGTAAATTAATGTTTAAAATTACTATGTCGATGAAATGAGGAAATAAATTATTTTATATGATTTCGAAATAAATAAACTTACGACCACCACCATACCTTATAACACCACCTTTTTATCTAAACAATTCTCATGAAATCTCATTCTCCCCAACGTTCAAAGTGAAAATTTTAATTGTTTTATTCCCCTTAGGATGCCCTCAAGCGCTTCCGGAAAAATAAAGCAGCTAATTATTATGCGATTTTCTCGTTGCCGAAACAGACGAATTCCCGGAGAGGACAAGGCGGGAAATTTAGGAAATATTAAGTGCGCGATGAGAAAATTAAAAGGGAAAATAACACCGGCTAATGTATCAATTCCCTTCAAGAGGGGTTTTCAAATAGGTTCCTTCCGCTCATGATGTCATCGCTAGATTCGCTAAAATGCTTTTGCTATTTTTAGATCTCATTTTCGATGAGGCCACAACAGGTGAGGAGTGAAATTAGACGTTACCGTGGAGGTTCGACGCGTGCCTTTTTTAATAATTAAAAAGTGTGTGAGTGCACGGACTCACGGTTAAGATGTGTAAACATCAGCGTTCGTCTGATAATGGAATGGGAGGATTGAAAATAGAATGCGATTTTTTAGGAAACATACGCTTTGTTGTTAAATAGTTTACTTGTATAGTGACTTATCAGACGTTCGACGCAAATCAATGCTATTGATGCAATCTCTCTAGTGGTTTAAGGCAAACTACTTGGGATTATTATTATTATCTAGAAATTAAAATATTAGCTCTCTAGCGATTTCAGTCCAAACTACATGACAGGTAAGTGTATCAATCGAATAATATTTAGAAATAGAATTACTAGCGCTTTCTAGTGGGTTAAATCCAAAATATATAATATAAAAGTAAGAAGTTTCGCGTAGGTGCGAGCGCATCTTCTCGTATTGCGACTCGTACCAATTCGAAATTCACTCACCGGAGTAGAGTAAGTTTTTCCTTGTCTTCTGTACCATAACTGTTCAGCGAACGTTGGCATTGAAAACTTTTAGAGATTTATTTTTTAATTAATTATTTTTTATATTTTTATATATAGAACGTAGTCTACCTTGAAACAGGCGGTAGTTTGGTTAGGTATTATTTTATTTATTAAAGTATTTATTTATAACATGCATCTTGAAGTGTTTAACACACTTTCTCTAAAATACAAAAATAATACACTTTCTTATAAAACACGAGTTATAAACAATAAAAGTGGTACCGGTGGTAAAGTGGTACCAAAAAAGTGTGACCAGTGCTTAAATCCAGCACCCTAAGTTATTTTATGGCTATTATACTATAATTATTTATAGCACTTTATGATGATAAATAAAAAAATAAAAAGTACACAGTTCGATGAAGTACGAGATATGCTTGTATTGCTACACATTTAACTTTTAATCGCCTCTCCATTAAAAGTTAAATTGAATTCACCCGTGGCTACATAACCGTAAATTCCGTTGCGTTTTTTTACAGAAAATCTTTTTTCTCGACCTTTGAACGTTACGGATGTATTATTTTCAGATTTGATCCTCTTCATAAAATTAGTGGTTGAAAATTCCGCACGCGGTTGGCCTTCCATAACGGCGGCTATACCGTAATCAAGGGTAGTTTGTAGCTCGCGTAACGAATTTTCCGGGTGTATCTTGGTTATTTGTCAAAATATGCGATAGGGAAGAATTATATATGGATAAAGGCTTTTGTGCCAAATTCATTGTGACCATTGATAATATGATACTAATTCAATCCTGCATAGGTATCGAAGAGGGTCTCCTAACCAATCTTTATCTCTCCAGAGTCGAATTGAAGCTAGCTCTCATGGCCTTCAAATTTTCTGACGATTTTTCATCAGAAACTGGGCAATATATTATCCCTTCTCCGACCCTTCGCAGGAAACTGGCCTGGAAACAAAAAAGATTAATCACACAGCGTTGTCGGACTGATCGGATCACGGTTCCTTTCGACGACGTCCATATATCCTATACCTTGGCCGTGTCTCGCTGCAGTATATGTATCTCATCTGGGCTCATCTATTATAGTCAGTCTAATTATCTCTTAGTTAGCAAAAACGCATATTTAAAAAATCAGGTGTTCGGTTCAAATTTCAAAAAAAACAAAATCAAAATAATATGAGCGTTACTTAAAAATATTTTTTTAAATAATTTCTAAGGACTAGGTCATATTCAATTATTTCAGGCCCTACTCGATTAGGCTAAATTTTCTTGTGCCAGCGTCAGGGGAGATGAAATGGTAAAACCGTAATGGTACGGTGGTTGAATGGAATGATGACCAAGTCGGATTCGAACTAGCGACCGCTGGGCCAGTAGTCATTCGAAGAGTCTGACGCCTCGTCTACTAGATACTTATAGTAATATGCACATAAGTAATATGTAGCAACATTAGATTATTATTATTTAAAGTGGCCAAAGAGAACTGCTTTTTTTTTATTTTATAAGATTCAAAAAATTTTCGCACATCTATACAATAAGTCCATATTTGTGTCGGAAGCATTGTAAATTGAAACGGTACTAAATTAGAAACATATCTGACTGTACAGAGATATCCAGAAAACTTCTCGCCGTTGAGTGTAGTGGTATATACGTGTGAGCGATTAGAATATGGCGGTAATCGATACTAACCATAGCTGTCCCTTTTCAACGGACTGACGGACTATTGTTGTCTTAAGCGGTTGCGTCCACCACCACCACACACCACTACACTCAACGGCGAGAAGTTATTTGGATCTCTCTGTACTCGCATTGCTTTTGCGCTCAAATACATCGCTGTTTCTCATTTACACACATCAATAGTGAATTGAATGAGAAGTATGAATGGGCTTTTTGATGAAACGCGATTTACAAATCTATTGGATTTTATTATGCAGAGTTAAAAACACGATCCAGACATCAGATGTGAGAATGTGTGGAAAAGTAATAATATAAAAACGCACATTGAAAATAGGTTGGGCAAACCACGCGTAAGTACTGTGTTTGTTTTACTCTTTGCGCGATCAGTAATTGATGGTTTTTATCTAATTACAGCTTCATAATATAGAAATTAAAAAAACAAACTTTACTGTATTTTAGACCCTTCATTTGACTATCAATTACTATTTTTCCTACGGCTCTAACGCCTTTTATAAGAGAGTAACTCAACTAAAAAAGAACTATAGCAGGTTATCATTTATCAAATTTCTCAGAAATAGAATTGAATTTTAAAAATCTACCTTTACTATGTTGAAGACAAAATCAAAGTATCTAAACATATTTTTTTAATTGGCTAAATATCCAATGGTTATTAAATGCCTGCCACAGAAAATAGTCTAAATTAATATAAGAGTATATCCTTTGCCTTCGCCTTAAAGCGACTTTTACTGACCCAAAGGACGTACGTTTCAAACCGGTAGCCAGATGGCGTATGACCGTGCATCAGAGCATTTGGCGCGGTCTGACGCGGGGTATCACCACGTCCGCCGGTACTTTATGTAGGCTGTTAATGTTGGCGCCGCGCCAAAACTTAAATGAAGGACCATTTTTACGGCGTACATAGCCGACAAATACCATAAACTATAAACCTATAAACCATCTTTGGGCCAATCGACATACAGGCGCTGTGTCGTTAACTCGCTCACACGATTGCTGTGTTAACACAACTTATAAGTGGGTTTATTTATTATGCGAACATACCTATGCAAGTAGTTGACGTCCCAGAAGTACATAATATCAACAAAATAAAATATACTAGAAAATGATCAGTTTTCAAATAACATTTTACCAGATTTCGGACCCAGTCATTTCTCCATATAAACGCTGTAATGTTGTGACTCTTATATGTGGTTGTAGAAGAAAAATAATACTAGGCATTTATCTCCTATCTAGGCTTCTATGGAATTAATAACTTAAATTTTATTTTGTCTTAAAGTTAAGAGCCTTAAAAGTCTGTATTTTTCTATAAATTTTATCAAAAGCGAGAAATCGAGAAAATAAAACTACAGAAGCATAGTTTTGTTTATAAAGATGCAAATTCAACTAAGTTTTTCGACATAAATTGATTTTGTTTTTCATAATTAACCAACAACGGTACAGGGTGTTTATGCGTTAAATGAGACAGAATTATTTGAAAGCACGCACGAGACAAAGAAAAACGCCACCGGAAAGAGGCCCTACGTGAACGATTATGACCAAAAAACTTGATGAACCGCGGCCTATCACTTTGTATGAAATGTTGGTGACATTTAGTTGTTTTTTTTTTTAATAAGGGATATATTTTTAAATCCATTTCTTTTGTAATAATAACCCAAAAACATATATTTTCTGAAAATTTAAAAACTTTTAGCATAATTTATCATTTTCATATTTAAAAATTTAAACAAAAATCTCCATTTTTAGGCATATTTTTAGCATATATCTCAAATCGCCTAGGTAAATCCTTCCACCGCTTTATTCTCATCAAAAAACTATATTTATTTTATAAGGGATGTTTCTAGTTTCAGAAGCGGGTGACTTAAAAAATGCTATTTCAAAAACATGGTGGTCTTGTATTTTTTTTTTATATATATTTTTTTGCGTAATGTTTAAAAAAAATCTAGGTAATTCCATCGAAAAATAATTTATCTTTAATGTAAATAAACTATATTCTCCAATCCTTTGTGGATATCTCTCCTAACGCCTTTGAAAACCTGTATTTTTTTTAGCATTCAGGTATTTGGGCGCCTTAAAATCCCTGTATGAAGGTTTCAAGTAAATCGATACAAGCGTTTGTCCGTAGTTCTGGCTTCGGGTGGAAAAAACAATATCTTTTCGTCAGAGATGTACTGATAATGAGAACGTTAATGGCAAAAAATTACATGTGTAATTACGATATCATAATAATAATAATAATGAAAAAAAACTAATCCTAGCATAATTAATAATATCAAAAACAGACCGTTGATACAAAAGTGTAATAATTTATTTATTTAAAATCTACATGCATACGAGATAGGAAACAGGTTAGGTATGCGAGGTGATTCGCAACGGGTAGGCACAATTGTTTATTCAATATTTCGATATACGAAGTTTGTAGTAATAATGATTAATATAAACTAATTGTAATTTTATTTAATTGTCAAAAAGCGTGTATTTTTTTTTCCGATGAGCTTATGCGCTTTTCGCTCACGACAGGCTCTCGATAGTTCAGTTGAATTTTTCGGTTTGATAATCACTCACCATATTGAACACAATAAACGAAAAAATATTCACGAAGTAATATTTGTTAAAAAAATGCGAGTAGGTACATTATTACGTCGTAACGAATAAATAGTGTAGACTATTTACCACTTATAAAATATGTAACGATAAACGCAACGAATGTTTGAGTGAGTCTCGTTTTAAATGTTCCCTCGCATGAATCGAAGTCACTCTACCGTGAATAAAGAAGTTTCACTAAAATATATACGCATAGGTTTTTTTACGCAATAAACGGCGTTAAGTTATTTCTTTTGTATTTCCAAATCATTGTGAATATTCACTGGAGATTCGCTGCCATCTTGTGGTGCACCAAATATGGTTTTTGCGTAGAATATTACAAGGTGAAAAACGCACCACGCCCAAGTACGCCACTTTGCGTCGAGTACACTCCCGCGTATCATACGTCTCGCTTGCTCGCATATGTCATCGCGATAAGTCTCTGTCCTGCATGGCGGAGTGTTGCGGCGCGCGGAACGGCGGGGGGAATCTACCGGTGTCGGTTTTTTACAAGAACGATTAGTATGATATGCCGTATCTATATGTTTTAAAAGATGGTTGGTTAGAACGCTGTCTGTGATGGACATGATATTCATAACTGGTGCATTAGTGTCTTATTCTGCACGATTTGAATGTTTCAATTGACTGATTTTCAATGAGGTTAATAATATGGAGTATGATTTGTAAGCAATGTTTACAATTTAAAATTATGGCACTTTCATCAATTGATTGCGGTGAATTTTAACGAGGATTGCAATGCCGTATTCTAGAAACTCCTCGGCTGTGCTGATTCCTGGTGCAAAACCGTTACAACGTCTTCCGAGCAACTCATGTCCGTGCAATGCCTGAGTGACACACATTTGGTTGTAGCCATATTAGGTTACGTCAACGGCTGACCGGTTTTCCTTCAGACACGCCCACTCACCAATACCTCAGGTCACACTTCATAGACACAACATGACGCCACCGCTACATGTATCAATTGCTGGACTAAATCTATTCACTGCTGACATTAGTCAGTTTGTATCATTGACGCATTATGGCATCCTATTTGGTGTTCAAAAATGATTATTCTACTCGTAATTGGTGGAATTCTAGTGGTTAAGACGCTGGACTATTGACCCACAGGTCGCGGGGTTGAATCCGCACATGGTCATACCATTTTTAATGCTTCATTACCGCCATCTCCCCTGACTCTAGTATATGCACATTTGCCAAAATAATTGTAAATGACCTAGGTCATAGCAACTATTAAAAAAAAACGAAATTTACCTTTTTTTAAGCACCATTTTTGGAGATATTTATTATCTAGATGTTAAAATTAAAATCATAGAATAATAGCCCTGTATACTATTTTGTATACAATGAATAGCGAGGAAATTATTAGGCATTCTAATCCTATACTTCTTAATCATAGAAGACAGGCTTCCGAATATATATGACGTTCAATGAATTGTGTAAGCGATTGTAATAGACATGCACTCGTAGATAGATACATACACAAATTAAAACGATCATGTTTTATTCATTTATTTATTTTAAGAATAAAAAGCACAACAAAGTACATGATGTTATTCATGTTACAAACATTATAATAACATACTGAAGATTAATTTCTAAGGGCGTTATTTATTTATATGTGATATTTCCCACACACAAAACATAAAGCATATCTTTGGACTTGGAACTTGTACCTAAACCTGTGTGCATTTTCTTATTGACTTGTTATTTGGTACAATAAAATTTCACTTATGCTTACTTTAGCTTAAGTAGATACAATATAAAGCATATATTTGGTAAAACATTCCTTTGGACTGAGAATGAATGACCTTTGTAAAAAACATATTTTTGAACTTCGAATGGAACGCATTCCTAGAATAATAGATCATATCTTTGAACTTAGAATAGGGTTGCCATACGTCCCGGTACACCGGGACATGTCACCGGTTTAGAGCCTCGGTCCCGGTTGTCCCGTTTGACCCACCATGTGTCCCGGTAAACGAATAATCACGGTTTTATATTATTGCTAAAATTATGCGAATAATTCGTGCGACGACGTTATATCATGTTGGCTGGCGGTAAAAGTGTGGGGTCGAGAGATGCACTGACATTTTACAAATATTTTTCCATATTTACAGTATTGAATAAAACACTGAAATACCTTTGCGAGGGAGCTGATGTAATTCATGGTAATTTACGATCTCACTCAAAAACTGGTTAACCGTCTTTGTTGCCGGCCATTGGACGCATTCTGAAAATGTGGGAACCATTGAAAGATTTCCTTTTTTCACAAACCAGATTGTGGCGCTATGGGGGAAGCGGTACCCCCCCCCCCCCTACTCCTCCTATAAATACCTTAAATTTCCTCCTATTTGATGTCAGTCCCGGTCGGAGCCAAACCATTTATGGCAACCCTAACTTAGAAGGACCTCCTTCATTCGTACTAAATCGTTCTGTTATCGGCTGTATACTATTTTATGCAAATGCTACACTTCTGAAATAATAAATCCCCTATTTGAGGTACATAGTTAAAAAAAAACTTCTGAAAGCCTCTTCTATGTGGGTTTTGATTTGTACCTTTCGTGCGAGTAGAACGAATTCTCCGTTTAAATAGGTGGCTGCAATACTGTCGTGTCAATATAAACACACGTGTTTCTGTTGATGGAGTATTAATGAGTTAATTACCATAATAACTGTAAATTAAATGGCGGTGTCGACTTTTTATTTTGACATCGACACTCCGCAGTTGGTTTAGAAGTAGCACGCACAACGCAGAGCCCTGTGAATGATAGCGTGTTTTGTTGATGTTACTTTTACCAAACTGCCGAAACCAAACTGTTTTGCTCGAGTTAATCGGCAACTTCCTGATCCGGCCTTTAGACAGAAATATTTCTTTGTATTATGACCTGTAAAAGCTGGTACTTAATACCCCCCCATATAATGTACCCGAAGCACTCAAGTTTCCTTGGCGTTTCGCATCCTCTGTAGAGCCGTATAATTCCGAATTCACGCGGCAAACTCAGTACCGAAATCTTCCCGAAAGAGGTTTCAGAGGAAGGCGATTAATGAAAAATATTTTATTAAATACTTCATTTAAAAACAGGATATTTGGTAGATCGATGCAAACCTTTTAGGAGCTGATAGAAGACGTCATTTAGAACATATTAAGCCATAATTACCTTAGTACACATTTTTACCGTTTACGAGATATTTACTATTTTAAACTTATTAAAAATAATGCAGAAAACAAGCAGTTTTACGCCATAAGACAATAATTTTTGGTTTTGGTTTATTTACTAAGCTGTTGAACAAAAGTTCAGTTTTATGGCCGGAGGATACTGCTGACTTTAAGTTCACTCTGTATCTGTATAGTAGGTGTGAGTAGGAGAGGTGCAGCTACCCCGATGACTGCTGTCTTTTCAACAACGAAGTGTCCCTCAGAATCCGCGCCGAGGATATGTAGCTCTATCCGCCGCGGATGCCGTCCTCCGGGGAAATGCGTTCATTTCCCGCGATATGCCGAAACGCTCGCGAATAGATTGCCATCCAGGCGCGTTGAGGACACGTCCTCGTTATATCGCGTGTCGTTTTCGCATTTGGCGCGAACGTAATAAGAGAAGCTTTCTCGATAGAGGCGTTTAGATCTGTGGATGAAACTGTCTGGAAAATAAATGCGTATACCTAAAAAGGGCTCTAATATTTAGAGGGCGAAGAAGCCAAAATATGTGTGATACGCGTTTGTTGGTCACCAAAATGTAAAAATATGCATACAAAATTTGTAGTTTGATGTCATCTACTACGGCTACAGTATGAACTAGCGTTATGAACTAAAGCCAAGTTCCGTCATTAGTTCGCATCAGACGGACGGATGTGTCCAATCTGAAGAAGAAGAAATATATGATGGTCTCTGAAACGTCAGTCCTAAATCCGTAAACCTTACATATTATAATGAATGACCACCGTGAATGTTTAAAATCAGCATTTTGCATGTTATTTCGTTCAAACCCACGGATCCTAAAAATGTAAAATTCATTTCGATTGTTTGTTTATAGTAATCAAAGATATGGATATATGGAGATTGGAATTGGGACATTAACTTAGGGTGTAACGGAACCCTAAAGCTGTAAGGTGTTAAGATTAAAAAAAAATGAGTTGTAGTTTCTCAAGAAAACTGCGATCGTACTTTATTGGTTTAGCTGCAGACTCAAAACATGTCACAAGAGGACCACGAAAAAAATCCTTTCATTCTTGTTTCACTTTTAAAAGGGCAAAGTTGTAAAAAAACGTGTAAAATAAACCAATTTAAATAAAATACTAAATAAATGATAAGTAAAAGTCTTCTCCAAAACAAGTTCACAAAAAACAAAGGGTTCAATCTTTCAGATTGGAGAGCATTTTTATCGTAAGTACTATGGAGCTACAAAATCAAATCAGTTCAAATTATTCAACCTATAAAAATGTTAAAAAAAAATGCAAATTTTTAGCCGTTCACCTCACGGCCCGTTCACCTCAAGCTTTTTAACTTTTCCAAAAATATTTACTTTCTTTTACAAGATACAAGTGGTTTGGCCTCAAGCCGTCAATGAGGTCTGACGTTAGCAGCGATACAGTAGTCTCATGAATTCCTCGCAGCCTGGCAACACAGCTTTTATGTAGCGAAATTAGGTAATTTGTATGTACACGGTACACGCTGTTTTTTTGGCCGTTTTTTTTTTATCAAAAATACAATGTAAGAAAAAAAATACGTGATAATATTATACGGATCTTGTAATATAAACGATAGCTGATCGACGCGGCCGCGGAAAGGTCAAAGCCAAGCGTCGCGAATAAGGTTACCTTAAAAATAATAAAATTTGGGATGAATTATTTTAGCATTTTTTTTTATATAATTTCTTACTCATAATAGGGAACACCCAATGGTGTTTGGTAAGGGGTGAAAGTATTGAGTTGCATAAGTCTCTATACGTAAAAGTAAGTGATGGCCGTTTACCTAGATAGAACCATCCAGCTGTCGGATAGCATCAAAGAACAGAAAATGTTTCAGCGACACACGAGTAGTTTTCGCAAAGCCTTTTCGAGGCGGGAAAATGATATAAAGAATATCCCACCCGGATTGAAGTTTTCCCGATGAAACGAATGAAACCGTTTGAAAAACGTACGGATTTGGAGTAATAAATAGTTAAACTTAACAGTAAAAAGTATAGGTATCCATCGCAATCACATTGGGTAATTTAGAACTTCATAAAGAGGAAGAAAATTGCCAACATATAAGTACATATATCTAATGTATTTAAGGTTAGTAAATTAACCTAATGTAATTAAGGTTTAAGAACAAAGGATTTACTAGAAAATTAACCCATTTATAGAATGTGTTCAATCTCAAATTTAAAATATCCAGAAATTGATATATTTAATATTAACCTTCTGTGTAACCTCAAAAAAACCGTACATTAAAATGACATTTCTCTTTCCTCGTCCTTCCCCTCACTTCATCTCTTAGGTTAAACACTAATTTTATATTCACTCGGTGGAAATATTTTATTCGTTTTATTTTATACTTATTAGTTGGGTGCCATTGTGTTCTCTGTTTTATTATTGTGCACCGCCTGTATATCTTTGTTACGTAACGGTTGTATTACCCAAATAAAGATAAATAAATTAAAAAAACACACGTGACACTTCGTGTATGAAGTGTTGTAAGAAAATTAAAAAATCTCAGGAGATAATCACTTGATATTTTAAATCACTATATTTGAAAACCTAAAAAAAAATAATGAACAAGAATCGGTGCTCGCGTTTGTCCGTAATTGTTGACAAAAAAAAACAGGGCTTCGGTGGCGCCTAGTGCAGCGAGAGAAGTGTGTGATTCACCAGCGATAGTCGAGGGCAACCGAACAGCAAAACCACTGTGGGTAGAAGACAACCAATAACTGCAGGTCTTCCTCGCGAGGTGAACCCGTATCCGTTCATACTTTCGATCCATCATCCTTCACAAAGCAAAGCAATTTTGAGCAGGTACTAAAACAGGCATGAGGCCACGAGATCACCTTACCCTGTTAAAAATGCTTTCCTCTCTTTCGTCAAGGTCGGACATTCCCAGAATAAAAAGAAGTAATAAATCAGTTGAATTTATTTATTTATTTTCAACAATAATTTTTGCATTAAATCGTGAGTTCCCCGGACCAGCGGTCACTCAAGCTTAAAACGGGAACTTAAAAATTGTTGTTTTATAATTATAATTAGCCGTTAATTATCTTAAATAATGACAGACGATTGATTGGTCGATTGTATCATTAAAAAAAAACAAAAAACAGTTTTAAATTGATTACACTAATGTGCCGCCTCGAAAACTAGTCTGCAAATCACCAACTTTCGAATCGAGTGTCTCATTTATGTGCGGTTAAGAGGTGGAATAAAAATGAGTGAAAATTACTCGTTCATTATAGAGTCGCGTACTCGCTGGGACAGGCTGGAAACGTTACCTCGGTAGTTTTCTTTGAAAAGTGAGTTTGTTGCGGGTAAGATCATTCATTCAAGTCATTAAAGACGGCGAATTGGTAGTACCTAACAACCATTTTCACCAAACCCACCTTAAATCCTCCCTGAGTATGGAACTATTAAGCTTAAGTTACCCTTAGGAAGATTTGTTTGCTTTTCACAAAGCATTCGGACTCTTAGTAGGGAGACACTTAATAAAGTGATCGTTGTCTATGGATTTGATGGTAAAGTTGTCGTCTGATATGATCGACCGATAAAGGACTGTCAATAACACAGATTTTTAAACTTTTTTATTCTTGCGGAAAGAATCTTGCTGTCGTGGGTTCACTTTAATTTTTATTCTGAAATGAACAACGTTCAGGTACTACAAAAACGTAAGCGAAGTGCAAATTTCGCTGTAAAGAAAAGTTGAATATCTGTTTAAGAAATCTACATCATCGTAAATTAAGAAAATATCTAGATTATTCCTCACTTTTAGAATATCTGTTCATCCTTGAAATATTTCAAAATCATCCCTAACTGACAACAAACAAATCTGTCAGCAAAACAGCTGCTAGCTAATATGGCGGCGGTTTAAGGGCTCCCTAAACTGCTTATAGAACGCAATGATCGGCGACTTAAAAATAAGGAATACATAGCTTTAGTGAAATAAAAATTTACCTACTATGCAGATAGGTACTTTCAATTTAGGGAACTCATAGTTTTATGAGTGGTTTGGTGAAAATAGCTGTTAAACTCGTGTTAAAAAAGAAGAAGACTGCGTGGGCGTCCAACACCTGTATTGTTCAGTTTTTCTCATAAGTGGCTGACTCACATCATGCCAAGATTTACAACTTGGCTTGACAAACTGCAGTTTGACATGCTAAATTTGACGTGTGGCATCATAAGTTGTATTATGGGGCGATTGGTGATTGGTGGGAAGGGGAAGGCTATACACTAAGGCGAGCTGATTGCCGTAAGGAAATTCTCACCAGCTAACTCAGACGAGAGGCCGACAAAAAATTTTGCAGCGTATAAAATGAGTCTAAACCCTAAGGATTCCCTTCCCTTTTTATTTAAAAAAAAAAATATCATTTAAAAAATGATTTAACAATCTACAATATGAAACCCTATCGACGATAGGCATGCGCTTATAAAACGATATTTAAAAGTAATAAAAAAAACTGTTTCAGCGGACTTTAAACTATATTTGATAGAATGACCTGTGCAATATTAGCAGTATCTAACATTTGTATAACTGTATATGCCCAACGAAACAAACGGACAATGAAGTCTCGCCCTAAGAGTTTTTGTGTTTAGACCATTTTGGTCTTTAATCCTAATTACATGGTAATTAATGCTGTCTCAATAATAGGTTCATTGAATAATTCGAATGCAATACTGGAATATTATAATTCTGGTGAAATTTTGTTTCGCATAGCGATATTGTAAGACGTTCACGTGTAAAATGGTGTACTCACTTGTAAACAAGCCTGCGGCCGTTTCGTCGTGACGGCTGACGTCGCGGGGGGTCCGTGCGATAGTTGGCACATTTGTCAATTGAGTGTCGCGTTTGAAATGTGACATTTTTAGCGAACAAATACGAGATAAAATCTCTACCGAAAATTTAAATTGTAATAGGTAAGGTCAAATGCAAAATATCCACTCGATGTTCAGCGGTGACAAGGAATATTGACCACAACATTGAGTGCTTATTTCGCACTCGACTGTACCCACATAAAAGAGTAATAATTATTAACACCAAAGAGCAGATTTGAAATAACAATAAAACATTCGAAGAGATTTATATTTAAAAAAAGGTTCAATATCATTCGACCAGCCTCCGATGTGATCTAAACGGATTTAGTTGTTTCTCAAGAGTATCAATCTACACACAAACATTCAAATCTTTCGCATTAGTCTTTTCAAGTTGAATGGTGCAACAGACTTACGGCCAAAGGACAGGGATAGTAGCTTCTATACATGAATGTATAGAAGCTAAAATCGCAGCATAATATAAATCCTTTAATATCGCGGCCCCCTTTCGTGGGGTAGCAGAGATGGTAAAGAAGCTGATAACAAAACTTTATTTAAAACACGTATAGTCGATTATAAGATCATGATACATAATAATATAAACAATAGTCAATCATAGGTAAAATAAAAAACCTTTATAAAAAAGATTTGATAAATAACTAAAATTATAAATTTGATCTACGTTTTCAACAAAGAAACGAATAAAACGATCCCTTTACTTGTATGTCAGGATTTGAACAGAAATTCTATCAAATCATTGAAAGAATTGTGCAACTTTGAATCGTGTTTTCTCAACTTACAAAAAATACTTTTGAATAATGTTTCTTGGATGTATGGTTGTGTAAACTATTACGAAAAATGTTTCACAAATGTTTATTCCTTTAAAGTTTTATAATGTGTAATATTTTTACATGTTTGTGGCCATATTAATTTGTTAGGAGTTGGAAACGAGGACTGTTCGCCGGGTTCGGGTTGCGACACGTCCTTCGTCCGAGCGGATCTCGAGAGGAAACTTTCTCCGCGCGTCAATTGCAGAGATGCGACCCTCGCTCATGCAGGCATTCGGAGGTCGTTCGCTCGGGATGTGTCAGTGCGGAGTTCTCGGTTATTTTTCTAATGCCCATCTTAGACAGCGGTTTGTGTTTAGTCCTATAAACTCTAACTAATTATTTATAACCGTGAAACCCAATTTTATCTTTTTAGCGATGGTCATTGCTAATATTTTTGCGTGATTTTACAGGGCATTATGTCACTTCAGGGAATTCAGACTCAACCGAAGCGTACAAAACGGACCCTTGCGTGAACACTACTGTCGCTTATCACTACCTCGAAAGTCGATCAAACGTTAAGCGACATCCAGCACTTAAGATGATTCTTTTAAAAATCATCTATATACGAATTAATGAACGTGTCCCACGACCTTCCACGAAAATTTAAGGGGTATATTTATTCACTATTTTAGTTATGATGTTGAATAAAATATACTAAAATAATTTATAGACAAATTTCATTACTTTCTTTTGAAATAGTTTAAATTGCGTCTATGGTCGCCGTCGCAATACACTGAGACCTTCACCTAGACCAGCCACGGACATGATCATTTCATTAAAATTACGTAAGATATACTCTCTTCATAAATATTAGCGAAAAGCTGGTTTTTATATCGTATAAGGTCGCAGGACCCGGCGTATAACAAACGGCCAACCGTACTTCGGATCGTTGTGACCGCCGCGACGTGCGCAGTCTCGCCCAATGGACCACATTCCCGGAACATTACCGCCGGCGCGGTCATCGAGCGGGATCAAAGGGGAGGAGAGATCCTTTGAGATTTTTTGCCGTCGGCTCGGGAGGAAATGACAGGTTCGTACAGCGGGCAAAAAACAAGTCTGCGGTGCCGGGTTCCATTCTCTGCTGTGTGAAAGAATGTCGACCTGCCCCCTACCTCCCCCCCCCCCACTCACCCCCGCCACCCGCAAACTCCACTCTTTCGAATATCGGCGCTCCTAAAGAAAGCAATGTCGTACGATTTTTGACCGACAAATAAATAATAGCTGAAAACGACACCACGCTAGGCGAAACGTGCAAATCTAACAAATTTTATAGTTTTCATACTTTTTTAAACAAAATGATAATCTTTCGCTATTTTAGATTAAGTAAGCGTTAGATATAAAGCCATATTATTATAGGAAAATGATTATAAAGGTGCTAAAGCTGTCCCGTAGAGGTCGCACGTTTTTTTAAATGTTTAAAACGTTTTAAAAAACCGCTTCATTAAGTTGGCATTAATTCATTAGCATTTATCTTGTAACCCCGTTTTGTTTTGCTCATAACTTTTTCCTCGGGTACAAAACTTTCTATTGTTGGTACAAAATCGTATAAAACTGGCACAAAACTATGGCTAATAAAAGGAGTTCATTCTCAGATGTCGGGTTCGTTCCATTGCGTTGCTCATAACTTTTTTGCTTTTATTGGTGGTATAAAACTGGTTAAAAATTTAAACGGATTCTATTCGTTAAAGTGGGGTTTCAACTTAATAAAGCATAAAAAAAACCAGCGCTGAGTCTTATAGAAATACATTTTTAATTCACTTTATACTGATAAATATTATGTATCTAATTAGATGATAAGAAAATTACGATATTTTTACAAAAATTTTAAAAATATGATTTTGATGATGGATTATTGGATTAATGAGATGATTTTATGCGAATTCAAAAACATAATTTTAGTTTATATAAAAGCGTTACTACGTTTTATTAAATTGATGTACAAAACGACGATTATTTAAATTATTTTCGCATTAAGTATATTTTTTTTATTAAAAAAAAAACGGCCGGTGTCGTGACCCTACAAATTGCCAATAAATAAAAACGTGAGATAAAAATTGGAAGGGATAACGAAATGGTAACCTAAAATAGGCATTTTTGAAGATATTAAATAAGACATCACAGGTAGTTGGTTTTAAAAATCGCTAAAATGAATATACTATCATGTTTGTACTTATTACAAACGGCGAAATGTTATAAATTGTAGATTGTGGTATGATTTATTGTAGATTGTTTAAAACATAATATCAAGGTAAGACCGTGAAGACACATATGAATCATTTTAATGGTTCGAAAATGAGTAGGTACTAGAGTATAATTGCGTAGTTAAAAAAGTTCGTCGACTGTTAAAAAGATGGATAACATGCAATTACTTAAATATCCCAGACTAATATAGAAGCAAATTACATTGACAAGAGCTATTATTCATAGGTCAAAATGCAAAAAAAACGGCTAGAGGTACAATTAAAATTTCATTTGCGGGATAAACGGCGGCGAGCACTTATTAAATACTTTTTCTCCCCGCAATATTGGGAACACTTCATGGTAGGAAGTTCGTACAATTTATCAACTCACTTGCAGACGCGTCGAAGTCAGCATCAACTGTTATAATCACGAACTTTCATATACTAAAACAAATATGGCGTGCCTGAAGGCATTCACTTGGGTGTGTTTTTTTTTTTGGTGCTGTGAACGGTTTAAACGAAATTTATAAAATATAAACAATTACTAATTTAACAATAGTTTAAACCAAAGACAGATGAACGCTAAAAGTGCAAACTCTTTACATCATTAATAATTATTATTCGGTATGACTTTAAAAAAAATATTTTTCCGATGTTGTTCAAGAAATATGAAGTTAATTTTTTATGCGATTTGCCGTCGTTAAGTTAAATCCTATGTATATATAATGAATCTACTTATTTATGTAGCTACATAGCGATGACATGTGTAAAGTTCACTTTGAAGAATTAAAAACAATTAGGGACATAAACAATTTTCAGCAGATCCAAATCGCATTCAATTTGCCCAACTCTGTTAAGAGAGATAAAAGTTTAATTTGCCCACCCTAAGTCCACCCTGCGATGGAAGAGGGGAGACAGGAGAAAGAGAGAATTCCATTTGTAAACTCACTAAGTGCCTATTTATAAATGAAAAAAAAACTAATAATGGATTAAATCATTAGATTAAATTTAAAAAATAAATTGAAATAATTGCTCAAGCAAAACAAATACTCACAATCGGTGATAACATATTAACGATTTATTTTAAAATTGACTTACAAATAATTTACTAATAGTATGTTTATTATGTGAAAAAATACATAAAAAAAAATAGAAATCACACTAAAAAAACCACGTAAAAATCCAGAACAAGTTATATTTTAATAAAATCGATTATTCTGCATAATTTTATTTTATTTTTTATTCACACTTCACATTCATTATTTAAAAACAATGTATGCCACTCGCATGATCGCTATGTCCAAACCTAAATATACCGTTTAAAAAGACAATATTACAGAAATTAGCCTAATACCTTAACAAATCGCGTTCCCGCTAATTAGTATTTAAA
Source organism: Neomicropteryx cornuta (assembly GCA_020383195.1). Taxonomy (NCBI): domain Eukaryota; kingdom Metazoa; phylum Arthropoda; class Insecta; order Lepidoptera; family Micropterigidae; genus Neomicropteryx; species Neomicropteryx cornuta. The sequence continues at coordinate 4,483,912 of JAHKQU010000030.1, forward strand.
CATATTTTCTAATGAACAAAGGCAATGTCATGCAACTTTGAACGCTTACATATAATTAAAACCTCAAAAAACGTGTCGAGAAAGTATTTTTAGAACTAGAAAAGTTAATAAATTATTATTAAAATATTACATCAAACCTAAGTTTTTTTGCAACTGCCAGAGCGTAAATAATAGTAATTAATTATTGAACGCGTTTGTACTATTTAATAACAAAAAAAAACTTACCTACCAATCTGCCGGTAGCCACTGTACTTTGGGCACCACCAAACACGGAAACAATTCACAAATATTGACACTTGAACATAACCGATCCTTTGGTCGTATCCAAGACCTTAGATTATTTTTTATTAAGTTTGGCTGAACTGATTCAAATCACTGAAGCGTGTCATCAAACTTGGACATGATTGTAACGGATTATTTATCATTTGAAACGAGAATCAATGTCAAAGCGGCATCCATTTTGCCGGCTTCTTACGTCAAAAACGAACGAGGGAACAGAGGCGCGGACGGCGCGACCACACGCGCGCGCGGCTAAATCTCAACTGACAGATATTCAGAAATCGCGCTCGAGATGCGCGGAGAAGAAAGCTACTGGCCGGCTGCTGCGGCTTGCGACGGAAAGAGACGGAGCGATGGCGCGGCGCGGCGGTGCGAGCGGGGCAGCAGGCTGGCTGCTTTGCCCGAAATCACATTATCAATTGCGCGAAATGAATAAACGCGGGCATTTGATAGCCTGTCACGGGCAATGATTGCCAATGTGCTTTTAATCAAAACGTTATAAGGCTGAGCTACCTTACCTGTTTCAAAATTCCAGTCCAAACCGAAAACGATAAACGGATTGAGGAAATTTACTTTATTTTTATGATCAGTGACTTTTTATTAATCAGCTTGAACGGTGTTTTTTTACCAATAGGAGAAAAAAGATAAGATAAACTGCAAAGGCAGTAAATTTCATTATCAGCAAAAAAAGTAAATCGAAAATAATTTAAAAGTGTACTATTTTTATAATTTATTATCTTATCTAATCTACTCTAATTCCTTCTCATTTGCTGATAAAAAAAAGGAGAGTAGGTAGTTTTAGAGACATTTTTCACTTAATATTACAATTTAATTTGTTTAATAAAGTGTTGTTCGGAAATGACCGAGTTTCTTAGGATTTGATACACCAACCTCCTGAACTGAGAGTGGTGATTTAAATGCATAGTGAATCAACGACCTGGTATAAGCGCCTGCTTCTAAATCTAGAGGTCCCGGGTTCTGATCCCCAGTGAATATTCAAAGGTACTTTTCTGAACACTATCGACTGGGTTAAGTAACAAGACATGCACAAAAAAACGTTCATTCAGTTACAGACTTGTGAGATGTTGTTTGTTTGCCTGTAATGAACAGCCCCGTATTATGAAATCAACAATGAGGCAGTCGGAGCTGCGCCCAATAGCGCCTCCCTGACAACACAAGCCATACGAATGTAATACGAATGCCATACGAATGTAATAGACATTATTTGGAAGCGATAAATAGCAGTCTTGCAATTGCGCGGTATGTGAGTCAGACGTTGCCTTGGCTGGGGAGAGCTGGGGAGAGCTGGGGAGATCTGGGGAGAGCTGGGGAGATCTGGGGAGAGCTGGGGAGAGCTGGGGAGAGCTGGGGAGAGCTGGAGAGATCTGGGTCCGGTGCGACTGAGGCTGCGGCCGCCTAATCTCGATCGGGCGTCACGCAGAATGCAAAGTCAGGCCAGAGGCTAATCTCATATCGCATTACCTGCTAAGAGGTAAAACCGAGGACAAAAAATTGTATACCAATGTTTATTCTTTTACAATTTCTCTCTGACGCTTTCGCGTCGGATATGAAGCAAATTTAATTATTTCGTAAAAAAAAAACTCCCCCCCCCCCTCCGTCAACGGGACAAAGACGTTATTACAGAATCCATGATCAATTATTTTGATATAGCGTCTTTGTAAATAATGCTGAAATCGTGTCTTGGGACACGGTATATATAGTATTATAAACTTAATGGGTACTTCCAGATTACAAGCTAATTGCAGGTGAATAAACTAATATGAAGCCACAAAAACTGAGTTACAAGTTTAAATGGAACTTTTAGGTCGTTTTTATTTACATACTTACTTATGAGATCGTTTCTAATACAAATGGTATTGGCTACAAATAACACAGATATTCTACGAAATACGGAACCTAAAATCTTAAAGTTTGTAGTGTAATTTACTGCAACACGTGTCCCTCTACAGTAATGCATTCTAGTCCATGGACAGACCTGCGGCAAATATAATATTACAAAGCTCGTCGCTTCATGCTTGTGGTATAATTTCAAAGAAGAAACAACATGCATATCAAATAGCAAAGGGCGCGTTACGCCGCCCTGTGCCGCGCCGCGTGTTGCGCACCATTGTAATAACATCATCGAATACGGCTTTTTTCTAAGAACCCAGCGAGTGGAATGCACTCGGTGCGTGAGTCAAGTTGCATACTATATAATATGAAGGGTGCACATTTTACATTTTTAAAGAAGTAGGTACATATCTCAGGCATAAATGTTAAGGATGAAAAGCAGTTATATTAATACATTGAGCTTAAAGTTTATCTAAATGTGTATTTGCACAAAGTATAATTACCTACCTACGCCCTACCATAGTCTAAAAACTACCCGTACTAAATCAAGCTATGGATTTAGAAACCACTATAAATATAGATAAAATTTGTATGAAATTAGGAGTAACTATTTGCCTAATATATTTATACCTATTTATAAATTAATGTGTATGCAAAGTACATATACAAAATAAACATTAGTTTATTGTGTTATGATATTGATTATCAAAAAATGTCGATTGAGTTTCTCCTATCTAGTCCAAACAGGCAAGACTAAATGTGTATCTGAGCAAATCTTGTCTATTACGGTTTAAGATATTATTGAGTGGTAAGTTGCCTTATAATTATGCTGATCATTAAATAGCTTTCAGTACCTGATATTCTAAAACCTTGAATTCTCGACAAAGTTCACCTGATGGATAGCTTAAAAGTTTTTTTTTATCAATAACTCTTAATTCTTTTGAGCATTTATGATAGGTTCAAGTCAGTTCCATGCGACATGATACCATCTACCGGCGTAAAATAAACTGTTGGAATATTTCTAAGTAGTATATATAAATATAATTACTATATAAATAGTTAAAAGTTATCTATGAGTTATGTGTTACATATAAATTAAATTAAACGTTCATACTAAGTAGTTCATTTTGTCAAAACTCAGTTGTAAGTACAATTGAGTTTTGACAAAATGAGTTTCGAGGTGTGTTTTTGTGTGATTTCAAATGTGCCCTTTTCAATAGTCTGTCAATTTCAATATAATTGTCAAACAAAAATAATTATTAATGCCATCTTATAATCCCACGAACATCAAGTCTCATTTTTACATGAAAAAATTAAAACTAACAATCATGTTATTTAACGATTTATGAAATATAAAATAAAGGGAAAAAATATTGATAATAAAAGGAGTTTTGCAGAAATATTTTTAATTCTGGCATCGGAAAGAAATAATAATATAATATATATGTTTAATGGTACTATAAATAATTGCTATATGTAAATATATATACCATTATAGGTATATTTTTTAAATTCGAATGGCGCCTTTTTTCTCATTATACTCTGCAAGGAATTTGTGTATTTTTAACAGGATTCAAAAAAGGAGGAGGTTCTCAATTCGATAGGCTTCTGACCTCTGACACAGAGGTCCCTGGTTTAGACCCCATAATGTATCTCCAATAATGACCCTTTTCTCACTCACACTTTCGACACGATTAAATTCGGCCTCGTATCATTACAACAACAGGGTAGTTTGTACCGTGTTTATAATAGTGTTATCCCGACCGTGCGATAGTAAATAGATAATAATGAAAATAAGATTACAGCTTTAAAGTTCCATATCTTATATTCCGCGAACTACTCGTATTTATAACTCCTCATTACTTGGAGTGAGTACTTATTATGACTTGCTAATGGTTAGACTCCTCGGCAGTGCTCGCTCGTTTTATTTTAAGAGCAACTTTGCGTCCTTGCGATAACGTATTAGTAACTTCCTGCGTTTAACGACATCTGAATACCAAAACAGCTGTCTCGGACAACATTCCGTTGATAAAACATGAATAATTATCTTGTTTAAAACGAATTCATAAACGTCGATGCGTTGATAACGTTATAAAGATTGAATTAGAGTAGCTATTTACTTAAATATATATTTGTGATGCTCTCGAATTCGCAGATTGTATTTTTCTCCTTGATTGTAGTTATACTCGTATTTACCTTTTTTATGGAGGAAAATCGTTCAAATAAGTAAATAAAACCTACAATAATATAAGTATTTATTTATGAAGGTCGCTCGTGACAATAGCGCAGAAATAGGTCAGCGTCGCATTCACCATTAGTGCAAGTGGAGTGGCCCGCTTTCTGGAGGACAGCGCCACAAAAGATGATGGAAGCCATCATCATTAGAGCGGATGTCATTTCCATTTAGGCCTTTATGCCGGCCGCATAACCACGAAAAATGCATAGAACATGTCACGGCCGTAGCCAAGCAGCTCGTAAACCTAGGCAAAAAGCGCATTGCCTACCTAAACGAAATGACTAGGTACTTTTATTTATTACTTATATAAAAGTCTGACAGTATTGACATTTGGAAAATTCGAATGCTTTTTAATATTTTTACAGAATGAAAATTTTCAAACTAATTATATAGCCAGAATGTTCAAAGAAAAATGAATACCAAACGCACATATAGTTGCATAGCTTGAGGTAATGCACGCTGGTTTAAATACAGGCCTGTATTTTATGAAAGTTTTCACTCTCGCCTATCTATCTGTGCGGTTATGCAATACGGTCAAACTTTTATTAAAATTGTAAAAAAATGATTTAAAAAAAGAAACAATAATTATGAAAATCGGTGAAAATGTACCGAATATGACTTATAATGAATGAGAAGTGAATGGTTTAATGAATATTTACAAGAGTAACTTCCGTTCGACGTAGGATATATGCAAATGAATCGTCATGGCTAAAAATAAAAAGAAAAGTGTAAAATATATGCACATTATGTGCAAATCGTTTATATATATAGTAAAATTGCATTGAAAATTTGCGCAGCTCCTCTCGCTCGCGTTTTGAAAGTAGCCCCACTGTTCCTCAACATCCCGGCCAGATTTGTGCTTTTTCTCAACATTGTCGGGCGAGTTAAGTACGTAACAGGACACACGCGTACAACCAACAACGCTATCAGAACATAGCGTCACTTACTCAGCAACCCCTCCCCGAAAAATATGATAAGAGTGCCGTAGATAAAACTCGTCTGATACATATGCGTTTACAGATGAGTTTAATCACTTTCTGCAGATTTACAACTTCAACGTGTGTATAAATAAACCGCACGTGTGTAACTGAACTATTGTAACTGAATTACTGAATTATTAATATAGTAACTGAATTATAGTAACTGAATTATTGTATACACATTAAAAGAAGTTCTGAAAGAGCGGCATGTAACAAATGCTAGTGGATCATTTTAATTGTAAATTTTAACCGTGGGTAATTAACACAAATCAAAAATGCACTTTTGGTATAATTATTTTGTGTGTATTTATATTTTAAATAAATTATTTAAATTTACGTAAATACAATACTAAAAATTGAGAAAAATATCACGCAATTGTGTACACAATGGTAAGGTTTATTTAATCTTTTAATTTATCTTTATTAGGGAAATAAACAGTTACACGAGAAAAATTATATACAGGCAGTACATATACAATCATATAAGAAAAATACTAACAAGTATAAAATAATACAAATTAAATATTTCCACCGAGCAAGATGAATGGTTGAGGAGAAGGGGAGGGAGAGAAAAGGGAAATTTCACATTAACGTTTCATTTTTATAAGACTTTTGAACGCCACTAAATTAACATTGAATACATCAATATCTGGGTACTTTGAATTTAAGGTTGAACACATTCTATGAATGGGTTCGTTTTGCCCATAATTGGTTCTACGACGTGGGATGTCTAGCGTGGGATTTATATTATTATAATATTATGAAGAAGTTATAAAAATAAATTATATCAACATACCTTCTTTAAAAATACTTTATAATTATATATGATAAAATACAATTATAGATAGTTGTTATATACAACTTTAAAATGATTACAAATCGTAACTTTTTTTATATTGATTATATAAAAATCAATTTATATAATCAAGTTTATAGCGATATCTTTCGACTGGTTTCTGTAAGATTATACTTTAGCGTTGTGGTCCTACTGATGTCGCCACCAAGGAGGTCCAGGAGGTGTAATGATCCGAGGTCCGAAGATGGATGCCAAAGGAAACACAATTCACTTCCGAAGCTAAATATTTATTTACATAATATACTACTGTACATTACTCAATAATTTAATTGTAATACGCGCGTTCAATACTGAATATAATAAACTGCCAGGGATACGGAACCCTGCAGCGTAACGTCTCACAGTGCTGGTACTTGATTTATTAATCCTCTCCCAGAACAAAAATGGTCGCCTTATATAATATCAAAATTATTATTAAACTGATTTTATTGGCTACTAAATTTAATTCAAATAAATAACGATTATTTCGCAACAATAATTAACATTAAATTCCCCCTCCAACGCCGCCTCGTCCGGCCACCGCCGCATCGCTGGGTCGCCGCGGTCGCCCCCCCCCGCGCCTTCGCCTCGCCGAAGTTATAAAAACAATCGTCGCTCTCTGTCTTCAGTTCATTGCCTCTTCGGGGTTCGTCCCGGACGGTTGTCCGTGCTGTCTCCGTCGCGCCGTGTGTTCGATATTGTCGCTTCGTTACCTGCCCTCATGTGGCGCTGAACAAATGAATCTTCGATTAGTACGTGGGCATATCGCCAGGTCATTCACTTGACGACTTACTGGTGGTACGTTTACCGAACGCGGTGATTCTTTCTGCATTCGGCCCGCATTCCTTTTTCCCCCGTTACCTCAGTTTCGACAAAAGAGCACGCGGCCGCAGTGTGAGTTGACGTACGCCCTCTGGACCTGGACTCTCTCTGGATCAGTGGAGTGGACCCCCCGTTGGTTGTACCCCGTTCTGGACCCGTGTGTGCGCTTCTCCAGGCCCCCCTCGATGCCGCAGGTACATCGGATCGAAGTGTGCTCGCCTCAGTGTGTTACAAAAGTGTCTCCGACTTCTTTCCGATTTGATTGAGATTGGTGCCCTCCGCTTTACAATTTTCGCCGTTCCGATAAGATTGAATTTGTTGGTACCAATGTATTTCCTATTTCGCCCGGATTGAGTTTTGTGCGTATCCCCCTGCAATCTTAGGTTAGACTTATTATAACTTGCACATAATTATGTTTTCTATGTTTCAGAATTCCCTGATGATTATGCAGTTTGAATGATTTCTCTCCAGGTTCCATTTAGAATGTTTCCTACACATTCGACTCCCTCTCTTTCGTCAATGACGGTAGCTGATAAACAAAATGTCTTTTGCTGAATATCGATTTCCAGTTTATGTATTTTGAGATTACATTTGCTTAATGGCCTCGGTGAATGTAATACCGTTTTGCATAACTAGAAATACGAATAAATATATGTGTTCTCTAAACACAATAAAATATAACAAAATAAATTACAAATTAGAAGCAGTGGACTGTGGGTTGTACAGGCCTCTCCAGTCCCGGTAAGTATACATAGTAGACAATTTAATAATTATTTATTTTATATTTAATTTTATGATGTGCAGGCTTCATGAATTAAATATAAAGTAGTCTTGCACTGATCATCTTTTTGGTCAACAAATCATTTATGTGCAGCCATGATGATTCCTGTTGGCTGACAAGATGAATTCCCTTCCTTTAGGCGATACACCCAGGTGCCGGCCTGAGGTATTGCCCTCCTCTTCCTTTAGGCAATACACCCAGGTGCCGGCCTGTGGTATTGCAATCCTCCTCCACCGTGTGCTAGTGCCACACGCAAAACCTTAAACCTTTTGTAGCACGATTAGCGTCGCTACAATATCCCCCCCATTAAATTGAGAAAAATGTGGGATTATTGCAAGCGATCTGGCGGTCTCACGATGCGTCCTGATCGTGTGGTAGGTACAGGAATTCTTGTCACATTTTTCTCGCCTCCTGCCCTCATTGAAAGCCTTGGTCGTTGCTCCGCTGTGCTCGACCGCGCCTCCGGTTCCCCTGAGCCTGCCGCTGGTTGAGTCCCTGCTTGCTGAAAATCATGATTATATAAATACGCTGGTTTTAGGCGATCAACCGATACGGTTACTCTCTTTCCCTTAATATTCAACACAAAGGTCTTACTCAGTCGCTCGATTACGGAATAAGGACCCTGATAAGGTTGGGTAAGTGGAGACTTTACAGCATCCACCCGGAGGAATACATGAGTGCAGGATAAAAGATCAGGATGAACATAGAAATTTCGCTTTTGGTTTTTATTCGAATTCGTCTCTTGGTTGTTAATTGCGTCCCTAATTTTAATTAAATAATCATGGGGTGTGTACACCCTCCTGTTCTTTTCCAAGAACTCTCCCGGGATCCTCACACACGTCCCGTATAGCATCTCTGCGGGGCTGACATTTAGATCCGTTTTTACCGCTGTCCGTAAACCAAGCAACACTATCGGTAGCTCCTCCGTCCAGGACCTGGAATCTAATCGCGCCATCAGTGCTGCCTTCAAGGTACGGTGCCATCTCTCCACCGCACCGTTTTCCTGTGGATGGAATGCAGTCGCATGGATTCTCCTGACTCCCAGCATCCTCGACAGCTCCCCGAACAAACTTGATTCAAACTGCCTTCCCTGGTCGGTCGTCAGCCTGGCCGGACATCCAAACCTGGCAATCCATGTTTCCATGAACGCCTTGGCCACTGTCTCCGCTGTGATGTCCGATATCGGCACTGCTTCCGGCCACTTCGTACTCCGATCAACCATGGTGAGCAGATATCTGAAATCTCCTGACTGCCTCAGCGGACCCACGATGTCTATGTGGACCGCCTCCAGCCTTTCCGCCGAGTCAAATCGCTCGAAAGGTGATAGCGTATGCCTCTGCACCTTCGACTTTTGACATGCCACACAACACTTTGCATAGTGTGCGCAGTCCTTATTCATACATGGCCAAAAATACTTTGACACCACCAATTTCCGTGTACCCCTTATCCCGGGATGACTCAAGCCATGCACCGACTTTAAAACCTCCTCCCGAAGTTCCGCCGGAATGTAGGGTCTTGGCGTGCCCGTCGACATCTCACACCAGATTTCCTTGTCTGACCCCTGGTGTGCGATCAACTTCATTTTTAAATTCGTTTTAGCCTTCAAACTTTCTAACTCTAAATTATCCGCCTGTAGCGAATGCAACCTCTCGTAATCGACCGTGCTCGGAAAGTCGATTTGTGCGATACGCGATAATGCGTCCGCCACTACATTCTGTGAGCCCGGCACATACACTATGTCGCTTGCAAATTGCGATATATATGTAAGATATCTGACCCTCATGGGTGTCTCGCTATTATTGTTTGATATCTTCGTCAATGCATAAGTGAGGGGCTTGTGGTCCGTGAAAACTGTTAGCTCCCTCCCTTCAATCATCTTCCTAAAATACTTAATACCATGATGAATGCCAATTAACTCCCTGTCGTAAGTCGCATAGCGAGTCTGCGGTTCAGTCAATGCCTTCGAAAAGAATCCTAAAGGCACCCAGTCATCTCCAATCTTCTGCTGCAGAACCGCCCCCACATGCGTTCCCGACGCGTCGCACATCATGGATATCGGTGCTTCCGCCGATGGATGAGCCAGGGTAACCGCATCGCTAATGCTCTGACGGCACCTCTGGAAAGCCTCCTCCGAAGCGTCTGTCCATGCGATGGGTGAATTATCCTTCTTCTTCGCCCCATGCAGAAACTTGTTGAGCTCGCTCTGGTACTCGGCTGCCTTCGGGATGCTTGACCTGTAAAAGTTTAACATCCCCAAAAATCTCCGCAGCTGCTGCACCGTCCGAGGCTTTGGAAACTCCGCAATGGCCTTCACCCGTTCAGCCCGTGGTCGTATGCCCTCAGCACTAACGGTAAAGCCCAAATAATCCAACTCCGTTTTTGCAATCTTGCACTTCTGGACATTAATGGTGATGCCATGCCTGTCCAGCCTCCTCAAAACCTCCTCCAGATCCTCCTCGTGCTGTGCCATCGTAGGAGACGCAATCAGGATGTCGTCCACATACTTGAACACATTGTCCATTCCTGAGAGGACCTCATCCAGGAAACGCTGGAACGACTGGACCGCATTCCGTAACCCAAAGGCCATGCGCACCATTTCGAAGGATCCAAACGGAGTGGTTATGGCTGTCTTCTCAACATCCTCCTGCTTCACTGGAATCTGGTGGAACGCCTTCACCAGATCCAGGGCCGAAAAAATCTTCTTTCCCTCCAGACAATAACTGAAGTCATGAAGACGCGGTATCGGATATCTGTCCGGAACCGTGATGGCATTCAGTCGGCGATAATCTCCACATGGCCGCAACTCCCCATTCGGCTTGGCCACCAGATGTAAAGGATTCGCCCACTGACTCTTCGACGGACGACAGATGCCCGCCTGCACCATCTCTTCAAAAAGCTTCTTCGCCTGCTTATATCTCTCCGGGTTGAGCGGACGAGGACGACAGAACACCGGTGGACCCGTTGTCTCGATGTGATGCTCCACCTGGTGCTTGGGATTCAGCGGATATGAAGAATCCGCCGTAACGTCCGGATACTTCTTAAACAGATGTGGAAGAGGCACACTAGCATCCACTGCACACTGGGTCGGTACCTCCTGGTCGCTGCTAGAAGATACTACAGCGTCCACATCCTCACCGACGAAAAGACGTCCCCGAGCGATGTCCACTACCAACCGATGCTTGGCCAAAAAATCTGCCCCTATGATAGGCTGCTTAACATCCGCGAAAATGAATTGCCCCCTCATGGGCTTGAATCCTCGTCCAAAATCCACGACCATGCTCCTTGCATCATATGTCGTAATCTTGGTCCCGTTTGCAGCCACCAGAGTAAGTCCATTCTTGTGAAACGCTGATTTTTTCACCACTGGAAATACTGACACGTTTGCCCCAGTGTCTATTAAAAAGTTTCTCCTAGAATTGACATCATATAAAAATAATCTCTTACAGTCCTGGGCACCTAGCGATTCGCAGCTAGGCGCCCCCACTAGTTTTCCGAATTCCTACGGAAAGTGCAAGGGGGCTGGCAATATCTTGCCCTCTCGCCATAGCGCTGATGGTTTAGGCAAAAATTATGATTATTATTATTATTATTGTTGTTGCCGCCCGTTGTTGGGCGAGTAAAATTACCCCGTCGATTGTAATTATTCCTGTAATTAGTATGAATATTTGAATTGTTCCTGAAATTGGTCCGCGTAAAGCTACCCGCACTCGCACCTTGTCCCATGTTCACCTCTGGCTGCCGCGCATGTCCGCAAGCTCCCGCCGCCCGACGATTGGCGTTATCTCCGAGAGACTTGCACTCCGCCTGCAATTGACTCACCACGCAAGCCAAATTCGCGAGCTGCTCTGCCAGGCCCGACACGGTAGTTTCTAAAGAAACACTCGTCGTATCACCATTGTAACCGACGCGCGAATTTTCCGTCCTTCTCCCCGAAGTCGATTGCGGCGGCAAAGAAATCTTGTCCACGGCCGTCGACTGTGCAACCTCCGACAGTCCTTTAAAATCCTCCACGATCCGATCCGCCATCAGCGCCAACGCGCTCATGTCCTGAACTGTGGAAACCGTCAAGACCGCCCGAGCGGATGCGGGTAGATGCGAAAGCCATAATGTCCGAATTGTTTCGTCGGGCATCTTCCCCCTGCTCAACTCCCTCATCCTCCGAAGCAGCTGAGACGGCTTCCAATCGCCCAAATCCAGCTCCGTCAGCAGCGTCTGTAACTGACGCGAATCGGACTCCTCATACGTCGACAGTAAACGCCGTTTGACCGCCTCATACAATCCTGCAGCCGGTGGATCCAGGACAATGTCGCTAACCTCCTGCATGGCCGCCCTGTCCAACTGCGCAATCACCGCATGATACCGGTCCTTATCCGATCGTTTGCTTGCGGCAATAACCGATTCAAAATGAGCAAACCACAACCTAGGTTGTTTGTGCCAAAACGCCGGAATCTTGGTCGCCATGGACAATGGTGAAACCTCCGGTTGTTTATCATCCTCCATCTTGAGAAACGCACTTGTTTCGACGAAAAAATATCCTAATATATTTTAATTAGATATTTCCAATCTAATTATTATGAAAACAATTTATTTTCAAAGCAATTAACAACCTAAATTGTCGGTCGGGTAAATTCGTTGGACAGAAATGCAATTGTAAAAGGAATAATTGTAAAGTATGAGAAATGATTATACAAGAAACAGTAAAATAAAGGAACAGAATTAAAATCCGGATTAATTGAGAAAGGACAATATGGTAAGGTATTTTGGATATGTAATCGAGCCTGAAATACCTGTTTGAATTCTCCAAAGCGAAGTCTCAACCGCCGCTGTTCGTCGCGGTAGATTCAACCAACACTGCTCGACGCGGTCACCGAAGTCGATTTCCCCGCTCCCGCCGGTCACCTGCTTGAAGGCTTGAAGGCAAGGAGGCTTGAAGATCACGAAACTCCGGAACGTCGTGGGTCACCAATTTAGCGTTGTGGTCCTACTGATGTCGCCACCAAGGAGGTCCAGGAGGTGTAATGATCCGAGGTCCGAAGATGGATGCCAAAGGAAACACAATTCACTTCCGAAGCTAAATATTTATTTACATAATATACTACTGTACATTACTCAATAATTTAATTGTAATACGCGCGTTCAATACTGAATATAATAAACTGCCAGGGATACGGAACCCTGCAGCGTAACGTCTCACAGTGCTGGTACTTGATTTATTAATCCTCTCCCAGAACAAAAATGGTCGCCTTATATAATATCAAAATTATTATTAAACTGATTTTATTGGCTACTAAATTTAATTCAAATAAATAACGATTATTTCGCAACAATAATTAACATTAAATTCCCCCTCCAACGCCGCCTCGTCCGGCCACCGCCGCATCGCTGGGTCGCCGCGGTCGCCCCCCCCCGCGCCTTCGCCTCGCCGAAGTTATAAAAACAATCGTCGCTCTCTGTCTTCAGTTCATTGCCTCTTCGGGGTTCGTCCCGGACGGTTGTCCGTGCTGTCTCCGTCGCGCCGTGTGTTCGATATTGTCGCTTCGTTACCTGCCCTCATGTGGCGCTGAACAAATGAATCTTCGATTAGTACGTGGGCATATCGCCAGGTCATTCACTTGACGACTTACTGGTGGTACGTTTACCGAACGCGGTGATTCTTTCTGCATTCGGCCCGCATTCCTTTTTCCCCCGTTACCTCAGTTTCGACAAAAGAGCACGCGGCCGCAGTGTGAGTTGACGTACGCCCTCTGGACCTGGACTCTCTCTGGATCAGTGGAGTGGACCCCCCGTTGGTTGTACCCCGTTCTGGACCCGTGTGTGCGCTTCTCCAGGCCCCCCTCGATGCCGCAGGTACATCGGATCGAAGTGTGCTCGCCTCAGTGTGTTACAAAAGTGTCTCCGACTTCTTTCCGATTTGATTGAGATTGGTGCCCTCCGCTTTACAATTTTCGCCGTTCCGATAAGATTGAATTTGTTGGTACCAATGTATTTCCTATTTCGCCCGGATTGAGTTTTGTGCGTATCCCCCTGCAATCTTAGGTTAGACTTATTATAACTTGCACATAATTATGTTTTCTATGTTTCAGAATTCCCTGATGATTATGCAGTTTGAATGATTTCTCTCCAGGTTCCATTTAGAATGTTTCCTACACATTCGACTCCCTCTCTTTCGTCAATGACGGTAGCTGATAAACAAAATGTCTTTTGCTGAATATCGATTTCCAGTTTATGTATTTTGAGATTACATTTGCTTAATGGCCTCGGTGAATGTAATACCGTTTTGCATAACTAGAAATACGAATAAATATATGTGTTCTCTAAACACAATAAAATATAACAAAATAAATTACAAATTAGAAGCAGTGGACTGTGGGTTGTACAGGCCTCTCCAGTCCCGGTAAGTATACATAGTAGACAATTTAATAATTATTTATTTTATATTTAATTTTATGATGTGCAGGCTTCATGAATTAAATATAAAGTAGTCTTGCACTGATCATCTTTTTGGTCAACAAATCATTTATGTGCAGCCATGATGATTCCTGTTGGCTGACAAGATGAATTCCCTTCCTTTAGGCGATACACCCAGGTGCCGGCCTGAGGTATTGCCCTCCTCTTCCTTTAGGCAATACACCCAGGTGCCGGCCTGTGGTATTGCAATCCTCCTCCACCGTGTGCTAGTGCCACACGCAAAACCTTAAACCTTTTGTAGCACGATTAGCGTCGCTACAATACAATTGTATCTGCGCCCGAGAGTAGTGCGGGGCTGGTTAGGCCCCCTTTGTCAGGGGCCCTGAGGGCCCTAGACAAAGGGGGGGTGTGAGTCGGCCCCCACAGGCCGATTATAAACATAAAAACAGAAAAACAGAAAAACAGTATTCTTTCACCGGGTTAGTAATACGGCCAGGCAACGTAAGATGGCGCTGCTTCGATTCCAACATTTCAATCATAACTACTGCCATCTCGACGTATTCGTTTGAAATAATGGAAAACACTTTATTCTCGTTTTGCGGTTTTAGAAATATTAGTAAATATTAGCATTCAAAGATATTTTATAATTAAAATAAAAGAAAATGGTGGTGTCGGTTTTAGACCTGAGAAATGTGGGCAGAGGGGGTAATTGTGCACCTGTATACAGTGGCGTGCCCAGTACCAGTAAAGTAAGGGGGGGTTTTCGAACCATTTCAGTTTTTTTTGTAAACAACCCTTCCCTCTTCTATTTATTGAATTTGTGATTTATTTAATGCTAACTTTTCCCAAATTAACCTTTTTCCAATAACTCGGTAAAAGCTTCGCAACGCTGTCTATTATACCAATACTATACCAACATTAATACAAATTATACGGGAATGCACAAAACTACGGACAAAAATCCTAGTTAATATCGTAATTAATCAAGGGGGGGGGGGTTGTTTTTATGTAAATAAATAATCAATGTTTAAATTGGTCTATTTCAGTTATTTTTGTTGTATTTTTTAAAATTTAAAAGGTTTTTTTTTTATTTTTTTTTTGTTTTTTTAAATTCATTTAATAAATTTTAGTATTATTCTTTTTTACGTCATTGTGCACAATTTTTGTTGAGTAACCACAAGAAATGGACATAGGGAAACCTGTTAAATTAATAAATAAATAGACATAGCACTGAACATTATTTTATATATTTGTATTTGCGCTCATAGATAAGTTTATATTAATTTATACCGGCCGCGTAAATAAAACGTTTCAATAGCCGCGCTGTCAAATGTTTAAAATTCGAATATGATCGCACCCTAATGATGTGATCTAAACGGCTATGGTAGATTTTCGAGAGCATCAATCCAGACACAAAAAATCAAATCTCGCATTTGCACTTTTCGAGTTGAAAGATGCAACGGACAAAAAGACGGGCGAAAGCCCTATGTAGCTTCTTATACATGAATGTACCTATGTATAGAAGCTAAAACCTATAAAAACTAGGGGGGGGTCGGTTGCCCTCCCCCCCCTTTCCCCCACCTTGGGTTAGAACCTTCCATTTCCTTTTTGTGCCGATAAACAAAATAAAAAACATTGTTTATCGAATTTAAAACCCCACCCCTCAATAATTCAATGCGGCGATAATAATTACACTAATTAAGTAATACGTAGGTATTATTAACAATTTCATTATTGACCCCATAATGACCTAACTACCTACTTAGCAACTTCCCTCCTCTGGTTCAGCGCTTTGATCTGATTGATACAAACACAATAATATCGGCATCTCTCTCGTCTCAACATCCTAAAATCAGTCCAGGGGCAAAATGCCGGCAGTGCAAGGGAGAAAGAAAAACCATCCGTTTATGAATCACGAGGTCAGCTGGTCAACGTCACAAGTGAAATGAATGCCGCATGGGCGGGTGGCATGGGGTAGTAGCAACTAGCAGTAGTAGCCAGTGGGTGTGTACTTGCGAATGCGAAAAGGGTTTTTGTTTCTGACTTGAATCAATCCAAATTAGGTCTAGTCAACAGCGACATTAATAATCACTTCTAGTTATTGAAATTTAAATGACTAACGTTTTAAAATTGATATCGACTTTCAAAACTAAAAACGTTTTCCCGCTAAATAAACGAATGACAGCGCAGGCAGCACTTGACATTTGACAGAACACCCAAGCGAGATTCCACTCGTTACATTAACGTTTTATGACATTTTGCAAACATAATAATCTTTATTTATATTTTTCGTGTTCAGAATATGAATGTAAATCGAAATGTGCAAGTTTTGGGGAAGTCCTTTGCGTTACAAGTGATTTTCGTATAATTTTACTCCTACTGCGGATGTTTTATTGATCTGACATCCTTAACCTCAATCACGATGTTTGATTAGAAGTGTTATTCGTGTTTATAAATTAATTTGGTGGGTGGAAAACTGAGATTTTGTGTTTTTATTTCGCATACTGTGCGTTGAGTCTGCGATTATAATAAAAAAATGTGTATTTTTTTTCAGTTTCATAAACCACAATGTCAACTCCTACTTTTTCTTACACCTGTGAGATATGTGGTCTAGAAGGAATGTCCGATGAAGGAATGCGAGCACACACATTGGCATGCCACATAGAAGGCCAGCCTACATGCCCGTTCTGTGATCTTTCCGATGTAACTGCGGACGAGATGTTAACACATGTCAATCAAGCGCATCTCGATTATCTCACACCGGAGGCTGAATTAATGGCGTTTATCGATGACCAGAGTCCAGGGTAAGCTTTTAGGGTAACTTACTTGTTAAGTGACAACCGCTAACAACTTGCTCACTTTAAAATTATTCATAAATTGTCAATATTGTGATCTGTGCATACTTAAGTTTTGTAACTTTCAAATGTTGTAAACTCCAGTTTTGGTAAAAAATTATGTTTCAATTAAATATGGTGCAAAATTTAAAAACTTAAATTTAAATTTAAAATTTAGACTTTGTATGTTGCCTTTCAAATATTGGTAACTTCTATTCCTTTTCATGTTATTTACGTTATAAATACGCTATAACAATCAATGTATGATTACTCCGTAAGAGCACAATTCAAAGATTGACAACTCCAATAATGAGTTCGCTTGAGATGCCATTTTTCATACATACCTTATCCTAATGCTGGAGTACTTATTGTATTAAACAAATCATGTTTACTCCTAACTTAGACGTTTCAAAAATTTTCAAACAATGACAACTCCAAAATTAAAATATTTTTTATTAATTTGTTACTACTTTCAATTCAATTTTTTAGGTGCCGTAAACAAATACTTTTTAAATGATATGTACTTTAAAACAAAGTACGGAAGATCATATTAATAATAATACACCTTGTTCTAAGACCATTCCCGTTAAAAAAATCAGCTTATTGGCACTCCAAATTTCAAACATGATTTGTTTTGACCTCATATTCATCATGCTTTCCAAGTAAAATAATTATAAACTTTACGCGATAATATGAAATCGCTCTTATCATAAGTTCAGTCGCTTGCGAGGCCGCACCGTGTTGGGTCATTGATCGGCTTTCTGAGCGCCTGCAAGCAAAAAGGAAATTTACACGAGCGGTTTGATAAAATTATTAAATTTGGGCATGAATTATTTTCACATTTTTTATTTCTTACATGTAACAGGGAACGCGTACACCCCCTTAAGTTTTCGGGAATGATCTTGGAATACCCTGTATACATTTTTTTTTTTTATGACTGGATTTGTCCACACTTGAAAATACAGGACTCACATATACGATATACATTCATTATCTTCTCCAGATTGCAATGGTAATATAACACCCTGTCTTTGTTGCTTAAATTCCTGAAAGCTTTTTTCAGTCCAGCTTCAAAATGTTTTCTTACTACATTCTCTTGATCTCGATTTTACTAGCAATGCAACCTTTACTGAATATGATAATTTGACCAATTTTCTATTTGATCGATTAATCGATAACGCCGATATAACAGGTAGCGAATGCGAGGAGTCATTCGTCAGCCTAAACCACATTTATTGGAACTCTGAATTTTGCGAACAACCCGCGAAATCAGTACTTCCTAGGAAATGTGCAGATCGAACCAGTCCATGCACAAAAAGATCTTGGTATAATAATGTCTCGCAACTTGAAATGGGAAGAGCATATTACAGAAATAGTCAAGAAAGCAAACTCCTCATTGTAACTTATTACTAAAGCCTTCCAGCACATGACCCCACAGCTATTCCTGAATATATATAAAACATATGTGAGACCAATATTGGAGTTTGGATTTCAAGTGTGGAGCCCATTCTTTCAGAAGGACATTGACATCTTAGAAAGGGTACAAAGAAGAGCTACGAAAAACCTACTGGCCTAAAGAGTAAAGCCTATGAGGAGAGACTAAAAAACCTCAATCTACAGACATTAAAAGAGAGACGAGATAGAGGGGACCTCATTGAGACATACAAAATATTAAAGCCATGACTGCTCAGAATTGAGAGAAATATTCACATTCGATAAAAACACCCAACTACGTGGGCACTGTATGAAGTTAGATAGGACGTCCTTTTCAAGCAACCCCAGGAAGAACTTCATCAGTAACGGAGTCGTGGAAGCATGGAATGGATTACCAGAAAGTGTCATAGAATCAAAGACAGTCAACCAATTTAAAAACAATCTAGACGAACATATAAGAAAAATAAAACAAAGAAAAAATAATAACAATTTTGATATTGAATAAGATATAGGCTTATCAGCTATGCTGCCTGCCTATTACGAAATAATAATAATAAATTTAAAATTGGGATCATCGTCCGTGGAGACCACTGTCGGCCTCTGATCGCAAACTCCTAAAAGCAGTGTTCAAGTATATCGTCACTTAAATCAGTTAATGTGCAAATATGAGTAATATTAAATATTATATTTTATGTAGGTTCCCTTTTTCAGTCACTTTTTATATCTTAGATTTGGACAAGTTAAACATTATTCAACTGCGGCAATTATATCTTCCTTAAGCTGAACTGACATTATTATTAAAGGAGAAGGCAGCATGAATGAAATATCTAGATCTACACTAAAATACATGTGTTGTTTAATATTGTACAGTAAATTGATTGTACAATCTTTTAGACTATTTATAAATGCATTTAATACTTCATAATATTAAGTATTATATAGATTATTATTTATTTAACATTTGCTATACTTAATTATCATGGTTATTAAATACCTTAAATTATTACTATTTTTAAAAATGACAGTATACAAGTTCAAACACAAAAAGTAGTTAGTCTTGAAGGTATGGTTTTCGGTAGAATTCTTCAAATTTTCTTATGAGTTCTCCTAGTTAACTATAGTTATAAATTAGATCTGGAATTCGAGTGCTGGAGAGTGTCATAAAAAAACAAGTAAATGTCTTAATATTAAAAATTGTATCCTTTTTCAGATTTGAAGACGATCCAAAAACTCTAACTGATAGCTGCAGTTACAATACACCCAATTCAGTCGCAAACGGTTGGCACACGCCCTTGCAAAATCTCACACCAACGTCATCAATGAACCACTCACGATACGACAGTCACAGCAGTCTGGCGGGCAACAGTTCCGGCTCGAAGACCAATTTAGATATCATCTGCGGAAAGAGTAAAAAGCCACCCACGATTATTAGTTCTAAGGAAGCCAAATGTACGAAGTTGCATCGCGACCAGGTCGTAAATGGCACGGAAGTCTTCTCGAGTACCTCCAAGAGTATCTCCATAAGCGTATCTAATGGAACGAAGAGCAAACATAAAAAAACAAATCCCAGACAAACTTCGCTTGATGGGGCACTTACAAATGGTTAGTGTTTAATTTATTTTAGGTTAGTTGATTGTTCAGACTTTCACTGCGCTTTTGCAACATATAGCTCAATACTTTAACTTGTATACAAGTAGCGTTCATTTCTTCCTTTATTAATGAGTAATCGTATATGTTCAATTTTTTCATATTTTGCTAATTTTTATGTAATCATGTCTTTCTAAGCTGTCAAATTTGTACTAGCAGAAGTCACACCTCAAGCCTGATGAAAGACCGTATCGCTTTCCACAGTTAAATCACTTCTTCCTTGAGTAAAAAGCATTTTAAAATTTTATTGCCTTTTCAAAGTGTCTAATCAACTTCCATTTGAAGGATAATCTTGGAAAACAGAATCTGTGTATTTCTAAAAACTATCAAATCTTTATGAAATCAACGATAATTTTGTAATTTTATTTTCTCAATTTTTGTATTCAGTTAATATGATATTTACTTCTAAAGTTTTGATTAAATCTACCGAAAAATACCGTAAAAAAATGTAAAACAGAATTATCGACGCTCTTAACATTTAGTCAAAGTAGAAATGTACCTTTTTCATTTCATATTAACCCAGATAATGATAATGAGATGAAACGATATCTAATAATATTTTTCCACAATATCTATAAAAAAGTCACAGTTTTTGTATGGAGAAATGACTGGGTTGCATCTGCTTAATTCAAATAATATGCTTTCCCAAAACCCCAAAAACTAATTCTTTTTAAACAAATTTTCATGTAGGTCGTCAATCGGGAAATACATCTGGGAGCGACTACGACTTATCGCCAGCTAGCAGTAAGGTAATTTAAATTAGTTACTTTTAATTAGTTACTTTTAATTTTTTGAAAAGTTTTAATATTTATACAAATAATGTAGAATTGTATTTATTTATCGTATGGCAAAAACGTAAAATAATATTATTCCTATTTTTTTTTTTCACATTTAACCCAAATAGGTTCTGCGACATCTACACGTCGAGCCGGCTGGCATCTCATAGCGCTCATTCCTTGGCCGACGTATATATACGTCATTCATTTGAAAATTTTCACTTAATTATGTTCGTCTGAGCGCTCTACTGTTTATGCCATTTGATTCGCAAATAACCAATCACTAGCTGATACTGATAAAAAAACATAATCATCATTACTATAAAATCATTGGCTTAATTAATTTTTATCATTTGGAGAATTATTTTTTTTTCAACAACTGTACCTTTATTGAACAAGTTTTATATCGTAATGTATAGTTTATACATCTAACAAATATTTAAAAGTTTCAAAGTGGCAAATAGTTAATAGTGATAAGTGATAACCCACAAAGAAAAAGTCGATAAAAGCAGCTTTTTATAAAAAAAAGTTTGAGACAGATAGTGACCAGAGTGATATTTTCTAATAGAAAATTTCACGGTGAATTCAAATTAGCAATTGGACGTCCCAGGCTACCAAAACTGATTTTTTTCACAATGGTGATTTTTTATAGAAATAAATTGTCAAGAATAGTTTCTAAATGGGTCAAGTGAGTATCATGTTAATAATAAAATATCAAAAGGTTTTTGTACCTAATGATTAGGCAGTCACTTATATAAACATGTTAATAATCATAATAGTCTAAAACCAAAAATTATGACTTAAAAAAGGCTTATATCCATGGAATATATCCAATCAATGGTTTGAGATTGTGAATTCTTTTAAAACATCAAAGTGAACATCAAACTGATGACGAACAGTTTGATTGATGTGTTCACAATCGCATTCAGGGCTTTCTGAGGTATTCCATTTAAAATGCATCTATTTACTTTATACAAATCTTAACCTTAAAGGCATAATTACTATTAAAAAAAACACAATTTAATTGTAATCCCCCTACCATTTAAACTATATTTAAATTTTTACAGCTATCATTATCGGGCGCAGGCCAAGGTTCACCACTTCGTTCACAACTAGCACTTAAACTGAAAACTAACAATCCGAAGAACCACCCACCAACTCCGAGCCCGACCCTCCAGTGCTTCATGTGTCAGATGACCTTCGATGCACCCTACAAGCTTGAGGAGCATATAAACCGAGCTCATTTCGACCTAACCTCTCCATCAGTCACCAACTTCGCAGCCGGCAACGGCGGGACGGTCAATGCAACCTTGAAAATGGAGCACGGAAATTCGACCAACAGCTCTCTTCAGTGTCCGCTCTGTGAAATATGCTTTGTAGACAGTTCTGACTTGGAGCTGCATGTCAATATAGAACACAAAGATATACTGAGTCCGCAAAAGGTTATGATTTTTTATCTATTGTTACAATATTTCAACAGATGATATTATAAATGTTGACTAGGGTACTCACATCAACATATAATCTTTTAGATGAACCAAGATGAGAATTTTATCTGTTGTTCCAATTTAAACTTATAACCCAGCCAAAACATTATGCCTACTGATTTCCTAACTTTTATAATGTTTAAGTACTTACTCCTTTACCTTTTTTTAAATTAATGAAAAAAAATGTAAGAGCTGTGCTGAAAAACAGCGCCATCTTGTTTTTACAATGAGAAAAGCAGCTGAGCACAGCCTATTTATTGAGATACTATTACTGTATTTAAACTTTTGTATTTAATTAATAATGCCTCAATAAATAAAATGAACTTGACTTAAAGATTGTTTTTTTTTATAACTTTTTTTCATTTTCTGCGCTTACCACTTGATTGGGTAAAAAGCATGTTACAAAGTTAAATGTCTGTCCGTTAATAACAGGTTGCAAGCTCCTATTGAGGAAAAAATTAGAAAAAGTAGATGTAAAAAAAAAATACCCATAAATCTGTGAATTTGTCCAAATACAACTTTAACTTCGATAACATCGACTGGCATTACGTGCGATTTTTTTAACATTTAAAATGTGGGAATGTACTAAATTAGGATAATACGTGCCAATGCTGATATCAAAGTCAATCTGTCAGATCCATTCACCGAATCAAATCAGTTAGTGAATCAAGCATATTCGAGAAAAAAATATTTTGACTAATTAAAATAATAAAATCTGTTTTTATATTTTCTTTTAAAATAAGATGTTTCTGCAAAGATTAACTGAATAATCTATGATAATTTTATTTTAGATTTGATACATGCATATATTATAAAAAACAAAGATATTAAAATATTACATACTTCAAGTAAAAGTGAACATGGACTCCAACCACATGTCTTACAAAAACCCATTAGTCCACCATAATTCTACTTCTTCGGTACTAATAACAACCAGTATTATTTTACAGGATGATAATGCATCGGGTCATACAGTCACAACATCCAACAGCCCTTTAATCTGTCCAGTTTGCTGTCAGAGTTTACCTCCACAAACCACACACGAGGAACTGGTAACAATCTTTCAACCTAATTGATCTTATGAGGAGGTGAGGAGGTGCGGAACAAAGCCAAACCTTTTCCATAAAAAAAAAATGATTGAAACAGTGTTTCCGACTAGAACCGGACTCATACATGATTTTATTATAAATTTATGCAAATGTAAAATTTGCATTGTATCAAAAGCGGACATTATTCAAAGAATATTGGGAATTTTAAATACCCAACCTTTTTATTTATATACCGAATATAGTAAATATTCGGTAAATGTTTAGAGTAACTAAACATTTTTATTTACCGTTTTTATTAATTGTTTTTATAAACCAATACCAATACATTGGACTTTAATTAAAGTTAAATTAAAGCCAAATCAAGGCCAAACATTACAATAATTATAAAATAATATGTTAAAAAAAGAAATGTTACTCGTGTAGTGCGAATACCAGACTTTTGCTAATTTCTGGAAAATTATAATTGATATAATTCGCCATCAATGAAGTTATCTAAATCTCTTTGTTCCACTAATCCTAGGAAGAATTTTATCTCCAATAGAGTTATCTTTATCTCCAATCGGCTCCCACAGGAAGTGGTGGAAGCTATAAGTGTAAACCAGTTCAAGAACCGCCTTGATAAATTTCTTGAATCTAGGCAAATCGGTAGTAATTGAGAATATCAGCTAAATAGCTGCTTGCTCAACAAACAATAATAATAATAATAATAGTTTGGTTTTGTTGAGAAAAACACTCTTCCTGTAGTCTGAAATCTTATCTAAAAGTTTTCTTTAAAAGTGCTTTATTATAAATTAAAACCTTACCATACACATAAATAAATATACATTTATATGTTTCAAAGGAAATTTTAAATCATCTCTTTCAGACGCAACACGTGGAAGAACACTTTGATGGAGGTATGAATGAGAACCTGAACCACGTAATGACTGACGAGGAAAGAGAAGCTCAGAGAGACAGAGAAGAAAGGGAATTTCAAATACTAAGGGTGAAATAATTATGTTTTTTCTTTTAAAAAATGTTGTATTGAATGCATTATATAGATGGATGGGAAAACATGTTAAAAGCAGATAATCAGGAATCGAATGTCATCACCTCCACAGACTGCATATCTACGTACTGTCTACCACTAAGCTGTGAGGTTTTGAAATATGCTGAAATTAACATAGCCTTTAAATAGTTAGTATATTTCAGTTTTTGCCGCTGACGTTGCCGGTTGCTGGTTTAGGAAAGTTTAAATTGATCAATGTTATGTGCACTAAAGACAGAGTTGACGAGTCCGTGCAGCTTATTCCAACTTCTACTCATGTTTTCTAGGAATTACTATAGCTCGTTGTACTATGTTTCAATATTATGGCTCTTAACTGTGTATTCTCTCATCGACTCCGTATGAGATTTAAGCTTCTCACAATCATAGTGTTGTGACACAACTTTGAAAGTCTCATCTCTCTCTCAATTTTTCTTAAGCATAGGTGAATTGCGTCTTTCTTTCTTCATATTCCAAACTCTCTCCTTTGCATTTCTTCAAATAAGTCACAGTGCATAACCCGACCGCCGCCCAAAGCACGTATAATAAAATCATTATATTTTGTAGGTTCAAATAATCAATAACGTCTTCAGTATGTTATTTTACAAGATTTTATTTACTTGACTCCTCTGCCTGCGCAAACCTTGCAATAGATTTTTCAACCACTTCCAATAGTCCAATCTTGCTGATTTTTAAATACACACTTGCTTTCGATGACAATTAAAAATGAAAAATTAAAGTAAACAAAAATAAAAAAAAATAATAATACAGAGCTGCAAATATGTGAGTTATTTAAACTAGTGCCATCAAGCGGTAGATAACAAGTTCATTAAATAAAATGTTGTTTTTAAAACAAAAAAAAAAATCTTGTTTCAAATTACTTTATTCAAAGTATATTGGGCCAACCGCTGGGCTGTCAGATATGTATAATCCAACAAAATACGTCCATAATAATAATAACCAATATCACCAATACTGATTTGATAATATAGCTAAATTAGTACAAAAATTTTGGCCTACTCGTTATTAGATATTTGAGTTTCACGGTGCTCAAGACTTGTGTGGTCGTCGGTAGGTCCGGGTACGAATTGCCCAATCGAGCCCAACTCGAGCGGTCGCTGATAGGACAATATAGAGTGAAGGGGACCACTGTCACTTTTTCATCTAAATCAGTGCTCCGCAACTGGTGTGCCGTGAGCAAGATACAGGTGTGCCGCGGTAAAATTCAAAGTATTTTGATATTTTAGTGTAGAATAAAAATAATTATATAATTTTTCAATGTTTCTCCAGCGCCTGGTGCCAATTGTTGAAAACTGCGCAGTGTGCTTTGTACACACCATGACTGCACCAAATTAGTCATAAACAAAGAAAAAATAACCCTTGTCCATGCGCATGCTTTAAACGCATTGGCACTAGTGACGGGCGAAGCGGTTCAGTTCACAATTAAATTTAATTTAATATCTATATATCTTAGCTTTTGGTGTGCCGCGGAATTTTAGGAAGAATTTTGGTGTGTCGTAGGTGAGAAAAGGTTGCGGAGCACTGATCTAAATGTCATCGGCAGTACCATCAATAAACTTTTTTAAAGATAACTTTTTTAATCAAAATTACTATTATTTAAATATTAGTTGTCTTCTTTTCATTAATGATCTTATGTTTGGGTAGTACTTAAATATCTAATATTAATTGAGATCGTGGTAGTCCAGTGGTTAAGGCGTTCGGCTATTAGCCCAAAGGTCGCAGGTTCGATTCCGCACATGGTCATACAATTTTTAACGCTTCATTACCACCATCTCCCCTGACTCTAGTACAGGCATATTTGGCCTAGTTGAGTAGGGCTCAAAATAATTGTATATGACTTAGGTCATACCAATTATTTAATAAAAAAAAAAATTGTGTTGGTGTTCAGCTGCATTTTACTTATATACAATTTTGATAACTGTAATCTTATAAATAACATTATTTTTTTGCTGATCATATTTTAGTGTCTCATTTTTCTTACATCCTTACCATTTACAATAGACGTACTGACAAAAAAAAATTGTTTGTGAATTTCAGGCGCAATACGGCATGGATGAGGAAGAGAATGGTGCAAATGGAGCGAGCAGTGTAGGAGCATCGGGAGTTGGTGCAAACGAAGGTGCCGGGTATGTATTCATACCTATCTTGAATATCTCACACTCACGCTTGAAGCACTCACACTATTGGGTCTATTAAAATGAATTACTTTCGAAAATGTCAGAAAACAGTAGTGCATATATGGCCACATAATAATTTTGAGCGCTCTTTAAGGTCTACTCCAATTTCATTCCTCAAATTTAGTAATTAGATATTTTTAGTGAAAAAACATTCTGGAATTTGTTTTATAGTCTTTTTACTTCCAACCGAATGAAAGTTAATACATTGACATGTACATTCAAGGGCAAATGAAGCTTTACTATGAAAAGGTGACAGACCCACTCCATCGAAGATTGTAATAAATGTGTGTGGGTTATATTTAATACACACCTTATCTATGTACGCTCATTGTTAGACATAAAATTGTATTTGTTAGATCCATAAAATTTAATATTTGTGCCTTCCACTAGAGCCCAAACGCGTATTTCGAAATGCTGCTTCAGTACCCGCGTCGTCCCACAGGAAGGAGACTACATTACATATTTTAAGGTGCGGTAGCTCGCTAAAAGATGAAACAATGCAAATATTTTCTATCTATTTTTTCTCGCATTTCAGTTCAACTTTTGATGCTCAGGGTAAAGCTCCGAATGCCTCTGACTGTACCTATAGAGAGACAGAACCTCATATTATGTATTCATTCTCATAGCTACGCAGGAGGAGCGGCGCGCGGCCTTCGACGAGCTCTTGCAGCTGGTCGACTTACTGTGGCAGATTATTATGAAAAACGAGTCGGTTTGAGAAGATCTGAAGCGGCAGGCCGCGATGACAACACAAGCTGTACCATTGGTATTCATAATATTATTTATTGTTAAATATCTGAATATGTCCACGCATTCAACTGAAAGATGGAACAGGGATGGAAAATGTTTCTTGTTATTCGCCCTCAGAGTGCCCTCGAGATGAGTCACTTTGACTAATCTTAACCCTTCGGGCCATCCGTGCTCCTAAATGTGGTTTTTCATGACGGCGTCTTCGGTGCCCAAACCAAAAAAAAACGCATAAATCATTCAACCTCTATAAAACCCTCATAATGGATGTTTTTTTTTTTTTAAAAAAAAGTAGCTATATCCTTTCCCAGAGTTCAATTTGTCTCCATACCAAATTTCATCAGAATCGGTTCAGCGGTTTTAATTTATGTATATTACGTGATTCATATCAACCGAATTTGCTTACTACCATGAGATACTTTTTTAAATTTGCTACTTAAAATATAGTACACATCTTAATAAACTAAAGCAAGCACAGATCTAGGCTCATTAGCATAGCTGCCTGCTAAAAATATATACCTATTATTATTATTGTTACTATCAATAATAATTATAGCTATATATTTTTAGATGATGCGGCGGCACGCACAGTCTTACGGCGCATAAAATTGAGAGACAAAAAAGTGCAAATATTTTCTATCTCTCTTTTTACGCATCTCGATTCAACTTTAAGTGCTCAGGGTGAAGCTCCGAGGGCCTCCGACTGTTTTGAGTTTCTGGCAGCTAAAACTGTGTTTTTGCCGGGACAATTACATTTTTTTTATATCAATAAATTAAATAATAAACCATAAAGAAATAAAGTCTGTATCGAAGGATGTCACATTGCAAATTTAAAGTTTGCATGTTTCATAAATATTCATAATAGTCATATAATAACATACCCATCAAAAAAAAAAGAAAAGTCATTAACAAGACAAATTAAAACTGACTATATATTTATCCATACCCTCCTTCGTTTCATTTCCAGGTCTGTTGTCCCGTATCACGGCTCTCAGTATATCTGATCCATCTGTGGTCTCGACTCATATGTGCAGTGACGCCGATCACTATGCGTCCACCTATGCCGACCGAGGTTGGGGCTGCGGATATAGAAATATGCAAATGCTCGTCTCTAGCCTACTGCACAACACTGCCTTCAATGAGAGGCTGTACGATGGAATTTGGATCAAACATGCTGATAGGGTAATTCGTTGTCAAAGAGATTTGCCTTCATTAAAATCATAGAAATAGTTAATGGCATAGAAGAGCTGTAAACGAGCTACAGCGGATATGACAAAATCATGACATTGCTGTCAATCTAAAACTAAGCTCCGCCCCTGTGCCCGGTGTCAGGCATGATTGCGTCGGCGTTATTTGTGGCGGTATATTATCACTAATACCGTTACGATGTCTGAAAATGGATACACACGCAGTACGTAGATTTGGCTTACGCCGCGTACACCTAATTCAATGGTCAGCGATTAAAATGAAACGAAATATGGAAGAGAGAAAGTAAATGTTTCTTTATTGAAAAAAGGGTAAAACAAAAATTATTGGCTACAGATTTTTTTCAATAAAAGTACTGCTCAGTTTGCATTCTTTCAAGAGAAAAAGGTGCCGATTTTTAGCATATCTTGTTCACTATAAAATATTATATACATATATAAATGCATACATTATACATTTAGTTTTAGAGTATTTTAGCTACGAGGCTTATAAATATTCATTACAATAGAAACTATAATCCATACATGCTCTATGTGTAATAATATTGCTTGTGGCTTTTTTTTTAAATTCTCATAAACACAAAACATATTTTCTCTTCAAAGACAAGACTTCTGCTTTATTTAGTAAGTCCATTTATCAGCAATGTAACCTTAGACAAATAAATGGTTACCATAATTTAAGACTTTTTAACTCTGTAAATGCATTTAGTGTTATATTGTATTTTAAATTCTAAACCTACCTTAGTACGGACGCTACCTAGTTAGGTCGACTTTGTAAAAAACCAATATTAAAATTTGTAAAATTAAAACTTAATAAATAATATTAGTATTATTGTTAACACTAATGTAAAAAAATAAATACACCATGTCCCACAACATTATTCATAAACTTAAAGCGGTGTTTTTATTCACTATTCTAGGTATGATTTTGAATAAAAAAATACTAATATATTTTTTAGCCAAATTTTATTACTTTTTTTTTAATAGTGCTGTGATTTTTGTGCGAGTAGGTCGTGCTCGCCGCGGTACGAGATCTTTAAATTGAGTTGAATTATATTAGAAGCAGAATTCGGAAGATATTTTATTTATTGTAATTTAATTATCTTTAAAAATGCTGAAGACGTTGTCTTCGGACAATACCTGTCCTTTCAAACTGTTCACTGTGCAGCCGAAGGCGATTTATTCGCCAATCCATTACCCGATGAAGACGCTCGCATCACCCCGCTCATTTATTTGATTTTCAGATGGACTTGGATTTGTCTTCCCCACCCCGGACTGCAGTGCCTTCAATTTCTCGACTCCAACTAATGGTGGAGAAAGCGTGGAACCTTGGTTTCGACATACAGGTACGTAAACCCCTTGAGTATTTATTTTTTTGATGATAACTCACAAAAAAAACTTTTTGTAATAGGTTTGTAATAGGTAATAGGTTTGTAAAAGATTTTTTCATGTATTTTTACTTGTAAGTCGAATAGAAAATATATATTATGACAAACCGTTTAAAAAATACAGAGTAAATACTAACAACTCCGTGTAAAAAATAGGTAAAGTAAAAAAAAATACAAAAAGTTTTCTTTAGACCTTTGGGTCTACAGATTTTGGATTTACAGAGGATAAACTTATCAATCTACATATTATAGTTTTCTTAACCTGTAAAGAATAACTTATAAAGCATTAATAAAAATGAAATTTGGTAGTGTTCATACAAATAATTATTTAAAAATAAATAATTATTTAAAAGTCAAAAGTGACTGAGATCCCCTGTGTATGTTTTTTTTTTTATTTTTTATCCTCATCTAAAAAATAAAAAAATCTTGTAATCAGTTTTATTTGATATCTAAAAACATTAATAAAAAACAGGTGCCATCGCTTTATTATTTTTATAGTTAGTAATAAAACCATATTCTGGAGAATTTCATAAGCTATTACAAATATACATAGTTTTTCTAAAATAAGAGTTACTAATAAGTACCAATATTTACCCCACTTTTGAAAATATCGCTAGGCAACAAGCATGTGGTCGCACAAAGTCACTCAGTTAATAGAAATCCATCAAAAAGTAGAAAAAAACCAAAACAATCTTGATAATAATATGTTTTAAAGCATGGAAAACACAGTCATTGCAAAAATAGCACAGAATAAATAACCTGTAGTAGTAACACTTTATTCTTGATTAAACTATCAAAAAAACCCTAATTGTTTTAGGCCTAGTTTTAGTAGTACCAATCGTTATTTTTCGATAATCCTATTGAATTGGCTAGTTTTTTTCCGGCAGTTCTTGCTGGCGTTTTAGGCTTTGAACTTCTGCCCAGATCTACAGCAGTCTGCTGGTGGTGCTTAAAGTTATGCCACAGACCGATTCAGGACCAATCATATTACACCATCATTATCATCATCATTAATAGATCACATTCCTGGCAGCTCGTCTGCATTTTCATTGCTATCAATATCCTAGTGTCCCGATACCCACAGAAGGGTGACTCTGTGCCGAAAGTGTTGAACACATAGAACTAGCTTAGATTCTGTCACACTAACATCACCACTAACCTTAGAGTTTTCTTATCCTGGATTTCTAGATACCTCATATACATTGTAACTACTGTAAAGTATTGGCAGTTTAAAAAAAATTGGTACTTTGCCCAATACAGTATTTTTTTATTATGTTGCAGGGTTGTGAGCAACTAGGCTGTAAATTGTACAATACTAGAAAATGGATCGGCGCTTGTGAGGTGGTCACAGTATTGTCTTCACTCAGGATAAGGTACTGTTTCCTATATAAAAGAAATAAAAGTAAGGGATTAGTACTGATAAAGTTTAGAGTGCCTTATTTATATCAAAACCTACACTTTCGCCATGGTGATCCTCGCAATGTTTCCGCTTTCCTAGGAAGTTTTTTTAATGTAAAAAATAAAAAAAGCTAAAAGTATGTCATTATAAAAAGTTGTTTATTAGGAAAAAATGAATATATATTGAATTAATTTATTGAAAATAAGCTAAAAGTGTTACAATATGATAAATTAAATCAATAAAAAAAATATGTTACAGTAGGACCTTGATAATCCGGATGGATATGAAACAAGGCTCAGCCAGATAATCAAGGTGTCTGGATTAAAAGTATGAAAATTAAAATTACTGAATTTAAAATATGTGTTTAATCACTCAAATTAATTTTATTTATTCTAGAAGCATCTTTATTATTTTAAAAAATTAGATTTTAACATTGTGAAATTATTGCCAAAACCATATATATAAAGCTTCAGTCAATTTTGTGATTCCATACCATTTCGCAATCTCAGAATAGCTTTCGAATGTTTATGCAGAATAATTTCTTTGGTAAATTAGTCAACAAAATCAGCAATGTAGGTATTTTCTGATAAACTTCACATAAAACGTCTCATTCGCCATTTAAGGTTAGAATTCACGACTGGGGAATTCCAAGGTCTATCAGTGTAAACACGTCCGCACAGGATAGCTCTGTGAGTATTACGATCAGACTGGGCCAAATTATGGTATGCAGGCAGTCACTAACTCACCGATAGCCGTTCGGATTACCTGGGGTCCGGTAATCTGAACGGCTTACCGGAGCATCAGCGAAATTACTTACGTTCATTAACTAAATTTGAGGATTTTACAATCTAGAAATATAAACAGGTCAAAATACAATCGGAAAGCTGTCAAAAAACTTATTTTTGTGTGAAAACACTTTGACAGCCTTCCCTCAAAACAGATACGATACAAGGAAGAGTTTAACACATCAGTGTTGCCATATACAAAAAATAGCATTAGGCGGCGTTTACATTTTTGAACTGAAGTATATCTGTCAAGAAATAACACCACTGTCTGAAGGTACAAGCATCTATGATTTTTATTCATAGCAGTGCCTCTATGACAGCACAAAGAATATGTTAACAGAACAAGTCCTCTCAGAATGCGACCATTAATACAATTTAATTTAATTGTTTTTGTGTAGGTATTTAAATTCACTAATTTTAATTATTATTGTTTCCAGATGTCAACTAATTGACTTTCACCGGCCGACCTCACAAGATGGTAGCCATCCTCAGCTCTTCGACTGGGTGCTCAAATATTTCCGAGAAAATTTCGAGGACTTCAAACCCCCTCTCTATCTGCAACATCAGGGTAAGAATTCATGATTTAATTGATCTCTGTAGTTTTATTTTCTCAGTTCTTGTATTCCTCAACAAGATATCTGCGTATAAAATTTTAATAAAATGTTTGGAAAAATACAGACTTTTTGAACCTCTTAACGTTTACAAAGGTAGAAATATACCTTTTTTCATTCTATAATCTTGATAATTATGAGATAAAACAATATCCATAATTATTTTCCTTCTCTATCTACAAATAAGAAAGTCATAACGCTACAACTTTTGTATGGAATAATGACTTTCATTTTACCGCCTGTTCCGTGTTTCCTACCGAGTCAACTTTCTTGAATAATGTTTTTTTATAGTAGCTTATGATCCAACTGCTGCCAATTTCACTTCAATTTTTTTTTGATCTGCTGTAGTCCTGCAATGGTTACTTACTGGCTATGTTCCTTTATGCCCTATTTTTGCCATGTTAATGCATTAAGATACTACTATGGACCTTCTCGCCTACAGAGGCGACTGTGAAATTGTCAAAGGCATAAACAAATGTCAAATAAACTCAGAAATAAATCATTCTGGAATGGCGTCCTAGTAAAAATTTAAGTCAGCGCTTAAAATATAATTAATTATAGAATGCACTTTTAAATATGTAAAATACATTCTCCTAATCGCCAGATACTTGCTTTGTTTCTCCTTTGATTTTTTATATAAACGACGATTAAGAAATTAAACGGAAACTTAAAGTGGCGCTTGATAAATTTGACTAGACAATAATTAAGACCAAGAAATATAAGTGAACTGCCAAATGTAATGACTTAGCGACTGATATTATACTAGAGCGACTTAGATTATATTTTGGCTGCTACTTGCGTCCATATAAAACATTA
This sequence comes from Neomicropteryx cornuta, assembly GCA_020383195.1. Taxonomy (NCBI): domain Eukaryota; kingdom Metazoa; phylum Arthropoda; class Insecta; order Lepidoptera; family Micropterigidae; genus Neomicropteryx; species Neomicropteryx cornuta. The sequence goes on from JAHKQU010000030.1 coordinate 4,517,504, forward strand.
CTTTAGCTATAGCTTCCTAGCTCTTCTGTACTTTTGGGACCTGTTTTGCGAGCAGTGTTAATTCCTAAAATAATGTTTGCGCGCCTATTGTTGCGAGTTTGTGAAAACTGCATCGGATATGATCATGGACATAGAAGATTTGCTGCGGTCACTCGTTCTGATGTGGTGTGCGAAGGGTGAATCACTAAAAACCACACTGCCAAAGTTCAAACAGAAGAACAGCCCTAATCTAATAATTAATAACATTCCGATTATATTTTTCATAGGAAAGATTATAGTGTAATATTACTGTGTCATTATTACTGTCTCAGACATTCTTTGGGGTCATTGTTTGATTTTATAGATGACACATTATAATTTTATTTTCTATTATATTTTCATTATAAGTTTCTGCTTAATAATAATTACTATTAACAAAAAAAACATGCTTTTCGTTAGCTCTAATGCAATATGCCTTTATTGTTATTAACGTGTTGTCATTTCTAAGATTTTAAAATGCTTGAAATTAGTCTTCAATCTATTAATTACGATAATCGTATTCAATTTTTATGATCCCAAAATATAGTTAATTTTTCGCTCGATTTAATACTACTCTTGGTTTTTAGATTGCTCCGCTGCTAAGATAAATTGAACAACCATGCTTTAATAATTAAGATACGGTGCAGATGTCGCTCTGAGTCTCAAACATCCATAATATATTGGAAAAAGCCAGTTTCATAATTTTAATGTTAGATGGCAAAATATAGTTTAACTTGCAAATTATTTACAGGTTTTCGTAGGTTTCTAATCGATGATATGACGCAGCTAAATGTTGGATTATAAAATTTTTACAAACTGTCATGCTATAAACAATGGAGTACTTAGATCTACGACTTGGCAAGATTAGCTTTTCTAAACTGTAAACATTTATGCTTCTATGCTGTTTGTATGAAGGGCGCCTACTAATTGAGCTATCTAAACACCACTTTTTTACCAATGCTTTATCAGAAAGTCTTAGATAATTGAACATTGCATTAAATTTGTTCATTAGCACATAAATTTGGTAAAAACTGCACTACCCTTTTGGAATTTTACAATTGTCATTTTAATTTGTGGCAAATACATATACATATATTATGTGAATAATGTCTTCGTATTTATTTCATAATCAGGTCACTCAAGAACGATTGTTGGCTGTGAATTGAACAAAGATGGCAGTGTGACCCTCTTGGTGTTCGATCCGTCGCATTCACCAGCGCAGGTAACAGCTTCATCTCAATCCAATAACTATTTAAAGTCTAACATAGACTACGTTCCTTTTGGCAGATTTCAGCGTACGGTTAAAATTGACAGTTTTACCCGCAGAACACATCACTACGGATTTTTTACATACCATTTATACCGTTACACACTGTTTTGGAGATTACACTTTGTTTTCAGGGGAGAGTTCGACAAGTCTGTTTGATGCGAACTAATGAAAACACATAAAAAAAAAGTTTTAACAGCATCATGCAACCCACAATATTGATATGTTTGAGATTATATTATTATAATTTATAGCACCCGACGATTGAGTTTTTTTTTTGTATATTTTGTTGTTTTTTGAAATGAAATATGACCCAGACAAACAGACAGATACACGGGCGGCCATACGACAAGGGTCAATCTAACACCTAAATGATTTTAAAAATTTGCATTAGCCTAGGTTATATATTTGCATTATAATTAACTTGATCCTTACTCAACTAAATTTGCTTGTGTTAGAGTTAGGAAGATTTTGGCAACGAAGCTTTAAAAATGGTGTGACCAAATGCGCGGATTCGAACCTGCGACCAATAGTCAAACAAACGCCTTAACGGTTAATTTAATGCTGGTCTCTTATATGCTCACTGTAACACTTCATATATAACCTTCCCAAGAACAAGTAACTCTTACCTAGTTAGGAAGATTATAGACTTGTACTCATCGGCCAACATTTCTCAATAAAAAAAAAAAAAACCTAGATTTCCACAATATTTTTTTTATTTATTTTGGTGTTTCAAATTTTATTTGTTTTAAATATTATTAAAATGTGTATTTATAGTGACATGCATAATTTTAAGCTGTGGTTGGATGGGAACGCACTTCAGAGTACTATCGACGGCCATGTTTCCTCCAAACCGACTTCATGATTGCGAAAGATTCCCTATTTTGTGGAATGATCGGAGTGCGGGAACTTCTTTTAACTTTTGCACTAATATTCCATATGCTTTATTTGTCTTGATTCTATCTATATACTATCTGAATAAAACTCCGTATACATGGGTTATACTAAAATATAGTTAAAAGCTAAAAATCATTCAAGGTTGTTTAAAATCTGCCATTTTTATGTTACGTGGCACACACACACACACGCATGCACACGCAATTTTAGCCGTACCCGTTAATGTGGCAATTTCTATTAGTCTAAATATTTAAACCTACGATTTTTTTCTGAAGAATGCATAGTCGCCATTCGTTCACGACAATATTTGTTCAGGTTCGTCAGGTATGCACGGGTGGCGGTCTTCGCGGTATCCGTAGGGCGAGCGGCGTAATGAGAGCTCGGCAGTACCAACTTGTGGCTGTCACAGGCCTTATAGATTCCGACGCGGAGTATGAAGTAAGTATATTCTTCGTATTAGGCATGTTTTCACCAACAATTAATTAACTGGATATTCTATACACTGTGTCCCGATACGATTCCTGATAAAAAACCAGCTAATTGGTCCTGCGATTTCGGTTTTATTTGTGAAGACGGTATATCAAAATTTGACATGGTTTCTGAGAACAAAATATAAATTTTACGTGATAATATTAAACGGGTTCTTTGTTACGCGCAGATGTTACACGTCATAAATGGTACTTTATACCTCACAGGTTCATGCGAGGTTAATATTCGGTTAGGTTTGTTGTTGATTTCGCCACAGCGGCTTGTGCTGCGCCGCAATGTAATTACGAAACTCGCTGACCGAAAAGACTGGTAATTTACATCATCTCATTAAATTTGGGGTTGAATTGTTTCTGCATTTTTTCATATAATTTCTTACACAAACACGCCACTATGTTTTCGGAAAAGGTTTTGGGCTTCCTATGTCTGATCATTGCGGACTCTAACTTACCTAGACCAGATATCGTTCATTTGATATATATTATTAATATTTTTGATTATATTTCTAATTATTCGTATTCGGCCAAATTATTAGGTTGAGTTACCGAATAAGACCTTTAGGGTGGTATAAGGACTTGAAATAAATGAATAATCACATTTTCTACACAGTGCTAATTGCAAATGTGAGTAAGTTAATACTTATTTACTTCAAAATATAATTTTATAATGATTTTTGAATTTCAAGTGTTTGTTTTAAAATTGTATCACTTTAACGTTTTTCTTTTACACTTTTAATAAAAATATAAATAAGAATGAAAAATACAACCAGAAATCAGAAGATTACCTAAAAACCTGAAAACAAAAACAAAAAATTAACATTTTTGATACATGAGGAAGTATCTAATGGACTATAAAGATTGTTTTTAACAAAATTGAACCACCTCTTTTGAAGATACTTAAATGGCCATACCCCCATGGTTATATCTTAAAGAGGGCATAATTATTTATTTTTTAGGTATCAACCATTTTGCATCCAATTTTCTTTCTTATCTTTGATCCCTGAAAGTATAGTAGCTATGGAACAATTAATTTTGCATAAAATATATTGATTTCAGTGTGGTTTTTATATAAGAATGTGTGCTGACATCACAAAATTTAATTGTTAATAAATAAAATTGTTTATTATTGTAAAAGTATAAAAGTTGCACATAAATTAAATGGCTCTCTTTAGCTAAGATTTGGTCACCCTGCCTATGGTAATCTGCTTTTTTCCATTTAAATTTTAATATTTGTTTAATGTCACACCTTTTTTCTTTACATACCTTTTTTTACATACATTTAAACTATCCGCAGGCTTCAAAGGTTCTACGATCGGTGCAAATACCACAAGTCAGGTGAGCTTCCCAGTCTCGGCTGTCTGAAGATCTGATCACTGACGTATAGTACAATTTAGTTGTTTTAAAAGACATCCTTGATTTGAGCAAAGTATCTGTGATTTATTCTGATAAAACTATTATTTTTGTTACGAAGAGTATAAAGTAGCAATGTTTGTTTTTTGTTGTTTTAGCTAAAATATGGTTATGTTAACCTAGGTTGTACCGCAAAAACTATACACAAAAAGAGATTTAGTTCCTTAAGATTGTTACATATTATTTATACATTTTAATTATAAACGTAATAATAGTTATAAACACGCTTTAGGTTGACACGTTCTATGAATCATTTATGTATATAATCGTTTCATCATTTTGATTATTTTTTTTAAGAATATTACAAGCAGTGTATTTATAGTGTCTATAATTGAATCATTTTACATATAATGTTAATATTTCATTGGAAAATGACAAATGTCAGCAACATGAGCCACGAGACTACTTTGTCAAAGCATGGGCAAAAAAAATTTTGCAATAAATATATTTATATATTTTTTTTGTGTTATTTTAGTGTTTAAAAAGAAATAAATATACCTATTCAGAATAATAGAAGTAATTGTGAGTTATTTATATCAAGTATTGATTTTTAGGTTGATCGTGTTCATTAATTGATATGTTACAATCACAATTTATTTATAGTATTTTTTTAGATTGTTAGCTGATTTTAATAGTACATTAGCATAGTGGTTTTAACATTTCACGACTCCCAAAAAGAATTTGACTTCGATCTTTACTATCTAAAACATGATGCAGATATCACACTTAAGTCTTAAACATTATAATTTACTGAAAAAATCACAGTTTCATAATTTTAATGTCAGATGGCAATATAGTCCGTAAGTTTAAACTGTAAATCAATGAAGTAGATAACCGCCATCTATGAATAGGCAAGATGATCGTCTCTAAGTTTAGAGACGATCATCACACACAGAAGTCAGATTTAACAAATGTTTACAGTTGTAAACATTTGTTAAATCTGACTTCTGTGTGGTTTGTGTTATTTCAAAAATTGCGCCATCTACATCCCGGAATCATTTCTTGGGCGCCTACTAATTGTATGAGGTTGAGCTATCTAAAAACCTCTATATGATCTAGCATAAGTCTACATCAAAATTTAAATATCATCACATAAGCCACTAATATACAGACTGATACTAATTGAATCAAAACACCTGTAGGGTTTCTTTGAGGAGTTCAGGCGTTTTAAAAAACCATATGATAACCAGTAGATTAAGATCCGGAGAGGGATGCGCCATTAGTGTAGTTTCGATAGCCTGGTCATCTTCATAGTGCAAGGTAATAACCGGCTATAACACCTCACAAAGTCTGGTTTTGTGTGGGTCCAAGACACACTTATCATTCAGCAGTGCAAAGCTAAGTACCGGGTGGATGCTACTCTACTCATCCAGGTCCAAAGCTGTCATTCACACTACTGCACCGCTAAGTCATTGCTGTACGGACCAACGTATTGCTCGTACTGTATGTATTTTACCATTTTTGCGTATTGTCTAACTGTCACTCAGGTGGTTTAAGCCCTTTCTTATTGATCAAACAGATATCCCATCTGACTGCGAGTTTCTCAGCATTTATTGTATATTTTACTCGGTGTCAACTCTTTTATCATGGGGTGTCAACTCTTTTATACTCTTTCTTCATGGAGTGGATTATTACTTTTCTTATTTACAATTAAATTGGATTTACTAATCATTTTAACAATAAAATTTATGTATTAACCTAACAGTTTGTAGACTAGTCACAGTTTTACTCCATAAAACATTATAAAATTAAATGACAATCCAAAGGATTATTAATGTAATTAAATAATAATAATTGTTAATCAGGTGATAAATGTGTTTCATAACAGTTAATGTATATTGGTAAATGTGTTTTGATTTGGTATAATTGATTTTTATTTTTTAAAAACATAATATTTTCTTTTTAATGATTTATATTTGTTATGGATGTATAGATCTGCGCCTTGGTAAAAGGTGGATTTTTTTTAAGTCATTTGTTTAGCAATAAAAATTTATAATTTTTTAGACTATTGGATCAAGTCACTCGTAACTTGTTTTAAATATCAAGTCTCACAATATCATCATGGTAAGGTGATTCAATTTTCCACATAATATTAGATGTGAGTTCCTTGTGCTCAGCCTACCGAGAAACATAGATTTTGGCTCTCAAGTAAAAACAACATGCGTAAAAATAATAAATGATTACAGTTGTAAATTGCAAGCATTTTTTTAAATGTTGTCAATGCGAACAGCTATTAGCTTAAATACCACTAATTTATAGTTATCTGAAATAGCACATCACTATGTTTTAAAAGGTACAGTCAGGGAAATAAATTTGTATGTAACTTAGCATTTACGCATTTACCTTATACGCTTATGTAAATCAAAGAAAAGACTAATAAAACAGGCTTATTTTATATTTTTTTAACCAGTTTGGAGTGTTTTTAGCACATTCAATAGGGAAATTCTCAACAGTTTGGGATATGATCATGGTTAAATTTCCATTTGTGAACTTCGCTTTTACTGTTATATTTGCATTTGTTAAAATTTTACCAAACAACCATTCACAAGAGACTATATACATTTAAATAATCACAGATGAAAAGTCAACAAGATATTAAAATGTCACTCAATGAATGGAATGTTCGGTAAACGTTCGACATTTTCGACGGATATAAACAAAATAAAACCGATTCGTATCATGCAGCGTTAGGGTGATATTTCGTTATGTGACACTCGCTACTTTCAAACTGCTATATCGTTATAATTATATATGATTTTATTTCCTTGATCGTACCTTTATTTCAATATGGCACATGCACCTAAATGTTCAAAGTAGAATTTGATAATGAGCTTCCTCTCACGTCACCAGTGAAATATTTCACTTGACAGCCTTTTCTTAAATATTTAAAGTAGATAGTTATAATGTTGATTGTGATCAAATATTTTATTATATATAATAAATAGATAGTGATGGGATTTTTATTTTATCATATGATAAATAACTAAAATTTTAGTAAAATGAAACAAATTGAATGCTGCTGTACGTGAATTTAGATGTTCCTTGAAAAATATTTATAAATTGTTTAATTTTGCAAAAATCTATTTATTTACGAGAGGATTTCCACCGGTTCTCATCTTGAGTGGGAAAAGATGCATGTATGAATGGTAAAAATAGTAAATATTTGCGACTAAGAGTTTGCCAAGCTATCAAGGTTCATTTGCATTGTCACATTTAAATTATAAATATCAATAGACAAATAAACTACTACTTCTTATCTCTAAAAAAAGTCACTTGCAGTGTTTTTCCCTCGAAAAAGTTCACCCGAAAAATACTGCTACTGACTTTCTTTTAGAGATAAAAGGTAAGGGGTTACATATACCCAGGATATCGCCTCAACTTAACCTGCATAATAGTAATAGTAACATTGGCCTAGATCAAATATGGTGATTTTGGGTCGTGCTCGACCAAGCTAAATTTTCTAGTACTGAAGACAGATGAAGCATGGTGATAAAGGCATTGACCGTAACCGTTGATCTAAGTCTAAAATTTTTATTTTTCAATACACTATAAAACCATGCTATGAGCCAGTTGTTACGTCGGCCGCCGTGTGTTGCTAAATCATGCCTAGGCAGTTTCAATGAGCATAGCGGACCGATGTACCTACACCCGAGGAGGGTGGGTTCTCTTCGGAAGGTGAAGAAAACAGTTGTGTTCCGTGTCCAAAGTCGTCGTTATGTATTTAAGCCAAAGTTATAAAAATGATTTTGCAAATGAGCCTATAATGTAGGCTCATTTGTAAAATCAGTTTTACTCCCAACTCAAATAGAAAAAAACGTAACCTATTTCTTTGAAGTTTTATATAATATGGTATAGAGAGCTGTCCTGTTAAACAAGTATGTGTGGTATTCTTCCATGATTGCCTAGTATTTATTTGAAGACCACTTCAATTTTTATTTTTCATTTTGAGTTAAAATGATTAAAGGTAGAATTGAAAATGTGTTCACTCTCATTTTTTTTAAATCGATTTTGTTTTGGCCTGTGATCCAATTTTTGTAAAATACCTTTTAATGGTTCGAATAGCATTTGTTTGTCTTTCTGATAAAATCTCCTAAAGACGCCAGTTCTTTTTTATTTCTTATTCTTCGGTCATGTTACATACCTCAAGTAGTCACTATATATGACAGATGACAGCCTCGCTCCCTTACAATGTTTTTATATCCTATGTATAATAGAATATTATTTATGTAAATGAACACCTGTTTTTGAGTCCATTTTAAATATTTTTATCCCGTTATTTCAATTTTAATCTGAAATATGTGTAGATATGTTACCGGAAATGAGTCCAATTTGTCAGCGTTATATAAATTCATCAGAATGTATGAAGATTAAGTAGTCTTACAGTTTGTAAGGTCACTCAACGAGTCGGTACATTACGGCCATTATCTTGTATAAAATGTTATAAAAAAATATTTATTTGAGTAATAAATAAATATTGTATTTTTTAATTAAATTTCATTATAAAAGAATTCATGGAATAAAATTTAAAAGATAAAATACGTTTTTGTGTAAAAATAGTATTTTTACAAATTTCTTCCTGATTTTTTTTTTAAACCATACTTGAAGCATCCCAACTTGTATGAATTAGGGGTATTTTTACATAAAACAATAGCAGTTATTAAGGAGATGAAATTCACCAAAAAGTCAATTTTGATAGACTGGGTTTTTTACAAATACCGATTCAACTGTGATGATAATCCAAAATATTACCCAGATTGTAGATTTAACAACTTTTTGTTATTTTTTTTTTAATCATAATTGACAATTAATAGGTATGCTTTAAGAAATATAGCATTTTTGAACAAATCACATTTATAAATATTATCTCTTCTCACGACTCAACAATTTATGTAATTCATATTAATCTCTATACTATTGGTAAGTTATTTTCAGATTCCAATCATAATGTATGAACATGCTATTTTTCCACTATACGTCTATTTTACAGTATTGACTTGACCTGGTATGAAAATGGACCTTTTCCCCCACTTATTAAAATTAGTAGGTTTTAAAAAAAATATGACTTGTAGGTTAAATTTTGTCCAATGCGAACTGATTGTATTGCTATGTAGTTGCTAGGGCGATATACGCAATAAAACTAATCTGCATTTCGTTATTGATTTTTTTCACTATCCTTTCCAAAAAATCCTACAAAATCCAGAAGGGAAGTTTCCAATCAAAAAAATATAACACATTTTTAGGGTTTCCGGACCCTAAACTGTCAAAAACGGGAACCTTGAAGGAGGCATTTTGCAACTTCATTGTCTGACTCCGACTTGTATCTATTTATCGCTTTGTTATGAAAAAATATAAACAAAAACTTAAATAACTATAGGCTACAACTTACGTTTGGAGCATTTTCTTCAATTATTCTTAAAAAACTATTTTTTTCAACCTTTTTCACCCTTAAAAAAGGCCTCGCCCTACCTTAAATGTCATGATGATCATGCTATACTGACCAATCACATAATATACTTTTATTAGCTTATTATTAGGCACAGTTAACATAGCACCTTTTCTTTGAAAAAATCAACACTAATTTTTAGTTAAAAATAATTTACGTTTAAGGTCTCAAATACTAGACCAGGAATAGTGAAAATAATGACAAAAAGTTTAATAAAATATTTTATTTTGAAATGCAACCAAAACAAAACTTTTCTGTACAAATCAATTTTAATTTAATATTTCTATTCTAAGTCATGTATCTTTACAAAAAATACTATGTTAAGGCATACAATCGCAGTCTATTTGTTTCGTGGACGAGTTTGAGTATAAAAATGAAAACAGAATAAGGTAAACGGAGGTAGGTCTGAAAGATTATTAGTTTTAGTTAGTGTTCCACACATTTTTTTTTCATTCAACAGAAATGATGTCAACTGCCATTCTATTTAAACTTATTCTTATTTAAACATATAGAGACATTCACATGACAATTTAAATAAATTTACAATAATTATTACACCCTAATTCTAAAACAATGATTACAAATAGAAGAGGGGTGTTAAAGTAACCGAATGATAAAAAGCTTAGTGTCTTTCATAAAAACAAAACACATAAAGTTTCTATAGAAAATACGTCATTGTTTAGAGATTATTTAAAAAAAAGAGTGTTACTAAAGCAGAACAAATATATTTAGTTATAGTCAATTAAAACATAGATACCACCAGTACGAATTCATGAATCGTCGGACCTATTGCTATTGCAATAGGCCCGACATCAGTTTTTATTACAAACCGATGCAGATGTCAACCGTGTCAAACAAACCGATGCAAACCGTGTCAGATGTATTTGCACTCTCCCAACTGTACGAATATGCATCGTCTGAGTGAGAAATGAAACAAAATGCGTTTTTAAAATTGTCGGGCGAAACGCAAAGGTTTGTTATTGCTACCGGCTCTCAGTGAGTCACATCTTAAAGAATCGGGAGACATGACTAACGCAGTAATAATGCCCAATCCGGCGGGCCTATGAGTATGGGTGATCCTCTACACCTGTACAGGTAGGCGATCTCTAACAGCCAACCTAGTGTGCTATAAAAATTAAGCTAAAACATACTAATTATTATTTTCGGTATAAACATTAATTTGTTAATAAATTTATTTTAATGATACAAATTACAGTACATGGTGTTAAAGTATTCAATGAAAAATTTCAAAAAACAAGTTGTCCACACTAATTATGGTTTTTGTACCAATTTTTTAAAGTTTGATATTTTAGGAAGACAATTTTAATTGTAAATCCGTTTTTATTCCTATTATTAAATCTATTCCTAGTAATAATATAAAATAATAGCAAATACATTGAATTAAATAAATTATTTAAAAATTTATTTTCATATAAAATACTGACAATATAATTAATAATGGACATAAACCCTAAACTTGACACTTTTCGGCGCTCATATATTCAGCGCAATTAGATATTAACAAGAACTGTCAAAAAATTGTCCCAGTTGTATATCTTTAAAAAATGGCCGGGCTGCGGTATTCGGTTATGCTGTTTGTTCACTCGCCTCGTTTTAAAAAATATGGTATTCCAAGAACCGTTGTACACTTTTATGGTGCGATTGATAGCGTATGCTTACAATGCTGTATCCCACAAAATCAGGAAAAAATGACAGTTTTGACTATTAAGCAGTCAAAAAAAAATAAATGAAATAAAAATAATAATAATTGGAATAAATTTAACGAAAGTTTGATAATCGCCATTTAGAATAGACATTTCTCAAAATTGTGGGAAAATTTAGTTTCTCAAGAGCACTAAAGCATTAAAGCATGTCACGAGGGCACATGCTTGTCTCGTGACAAGCATGTGCGGATGAGATACAAACATTGGTAATCGCGAGGTTCAATAATGCAACAGAAATGTTAGGAATTTCATTTATATCAAAACCGTAAAGATGCTGAAAATAATCTTAAAAAAATTTACATATAATGAATATAGTAACATTTTTATAAAAATAGCAGCTGTCAATGAAATACATTCCATTCCTAGAATATCTTGCAAAGATAATATTTATAAACCCTTTGGGCCACCATGTGTCTCCCCCTCTCAGCCTAGTCACTCTAAAACTGCTAGCTAGTACATTAAAAAAAAAGATAAAGAAGTCATTAATATTTTATATTTATTACTTAATATGTAAAAAATACACATTAAAATTGTATTAGATAATCTTAGGAAATAAAAACCTACTTTGTTAAGAGTTAAAAACTTCAAACCTTTTTTCGTAGGTTTAAAGTCAACAAAATAATAAAAGGTCTCAATACTGATATGTAATATTATGAAGAAGATAGAATATGACGTCATGGATGTAACAGGATTTTGTATTCATTTCGATGTTTATTTAATGGAATATGTTTGACTTTTTGTGCAGTGAACGATTCCATATTGGTGTCTCGCTAGATCGGGTTTTTCTCGAGTCGGTTCCCGGATGTCTTTTCAGGGGGTTAATCTACACATATCAGGAAATTGATATAATCATATTAAAGAAATTTCCAATTTTTTTACGCGTAATTTACATATCAACATTCTGGTCTAATCGCCGCAGACACTGATACAAAAAACTTAAATACAATTTTGAGTTTTATTTTCTTACAATTTACGATTTATCAAAAGAACTAAATTATTTATGAAATGTCACATTACATTTTTTTTACATTAAAAGTAGTTTTTTAAGTATTTGAAGATAGATATTTATTGATATGCCAAATGAAATTTGCAAATGGGTGGTCTTTGATGATAAATATGATTTCCAGCACTTATAATAAAGCCAGTTACAATTTTAAAGCTGATTGTTAAGCACGGACCATATATTTAATAGGGGAGCTAATCCAAAGTATTTACTTTTATTATAGTGAAACAATATTATGGAAAAAATTAAATTTGCGATAGCCACCTGTTAAAAAATCAAAAATCTTTAAAGGCATAATAACGTGACCAACTCCGTCCACTCTGATACTCACGCACACCGAGCGGTCACACATTAAATATTTTCTGCAAAATTGGAAATAAACTAGGAAGTACTCTAGGAGCTAGGACACTCGTTACTCCTATCTGCATGCTAATTTTAACTTCTTGTAGTGGAAATTTGTTCAGGCTTGTTGCGGGCAGAGTGGCCGATAACAAGTCTCACTATTAGGGATGCCGTTTCTGGGTCGTCGTCGTTATGGGTAAAGACACCATTTCGAAAGCACATGTTTTAATAATACTATTTTCGATAGTAGAAGAATAATTTGAAAAGGTAGCCAAGTAGCTAATATAGCTTGCTTTGTAGATAAAATAAACAGAATCCAATTCAGTCGACAAATTAGAAAAAATCCTAAATAAGATGTATTCATTCTCGCATTATTTACTGGCGAAAATGTTAACAATACTGTATATTTAATATGTGTATTGCGATCTGCATGTATTGAAACTATCTATGAAACTAATTGCAAATTACATAGGACTTGGAGAGTAATTTGGTTTCTGGTATACAATAAAATGTTTAAAAAAAGACAATATCAAAAAACAATATCAAAAAAGACAATATCAATCTACAAAGTTATCAACAAAGGGTTGCTTATGGAACAAAGCGCACGCAAATTAGAAATTATGAAATTTGGCCACACCCAACGTGCATTTCATTAGTAACATTGTCAAATACATATTAATCAATATAAAACATTCCAAAAATAATACTTATCATATTTTTTATATGTAATGTTTAAATGTTAAATAATCAAACCTAAACTAATAAAAAAATATACTTTTTAAAGCTTCTTGAAATGCCTCCATTGGTGACATTAAATGATTTAACTTGTATCTGCAGTTAATATTATTGGCACCGTATTTATTTCCTTTGCTTATAATGTGCAAAGTGAAAATATAGTTTGATTATACTGGTTTAACCCTATAATGTGTAAAAAGAAATGATTTTTACTACATTTAGAAAGAGACAGGCTATTGAACAGAGGTTAGACTTATGACAATACCTACAATTGTATAAATTATATTTAGAAAAACCTTTAATAAAAAACAGAAAAAAGAAGAAAGAAAATCATTCACAAAAGAGATTGTTGAAGTGAAAATTGATCATTTTGTTATTTATCGTGTTAAAGCACTTTTAAACGCAGTTCCGATTACCTTCTTGTGTCTATGATGCGAGGCCATTTATTACAGACTCGTATCATTGCAGCACATTCACTACTTATAATAATTCAAATAGTAAATGTATCATTTAACTGAGTAATATTATTTTTTTATATAATATTATATTAAAATCGAACACAAGCAAACAAAACAGCCACCTCTTAAGACAATAATAAGTTGTCAAAAAAAAAAAAATCATAGAAAGTAATTTACTTTAAAAATAGTATCAAAAAAACAGATTTACAAAACCAGTATAAACAATCTAAAAATATTCAGTTTCCACTTTCCATATTTTAATACAAATATAATACCAATGAGGTCTGAAGTTGTGTTTTACAAGCGGCGGAATAGTTACTTCGCCCAGGATGAAAGATGCTGGGTAAGAGTGGGTCCGACAAATGGCAAGCAATGGGAAACAGATAGAGAGAGCGCTCAGGCTCACCCTGGAACGACCACAGAAGGAAATTATGGCGGTAGTCATCCGCCACAGTGCCTCTAATCACACACGCCCGGCCGCGCCACAACTTCTTAATACAATGATGATACGACTTCAGATTTATTTTTTTGCTTAAATTTCAACAGCACATTTTTCGTTTTATGTGATCATGACATTTTGGTGACATTTACAATAAATAACGCATATTTTTTAAGGATTAAATAATGATATGCTTAATTGTGTTTGGTCCCTCGCATTTTAAATAACATGGCAACGTCTAACAAACTGTACCGCCGCAAGGAGAATTTGCCGTTGTCTGTTTTTGATTATCTTATACAGATCTAAGAAACATATTATATAATATGAAAGTTTTGCTCAAGGCAAAGCAACATCACGGACGGCATACAATTTGCAATAAAAATCAACCATATTAAGCAATATGAGAACAATTCTTCATCCTTTTCTTTTATTGTGTTATTTCATTCGGCATTGCCGTAACTAGCATACCAAATAAATACACGGTATTGTATCAATACACGGTCCTAATCCAAGCAAAAGCTTTACGGTACGAGCCACGGTAATCTTATACGTACTTTTAAGGTAAATGTTACGGTATGGCATGTTAAACATCTGAAAACTAAAATTAGGGACATGAATGAAAACTGAATTCGTTTCATTTTCAGTTTTGGTGATATTTCAGTTTGAGTTTAATTTCGAGTCGAGCTTAGTTAATCTCAAACTAAAATAACATCCATTGGAGTCCTTTAGGCAGTTGATCTGTCCTTCAAAGGTACTTGCTCTTCAGTAGTTTTGCCGTTGGCCACATCTTTACCGTTTTGTCCGTTGAGATCGTTCCAGGGCTGCAATTCGCCGCTGCCGAAGATTGTGAACATGATGGCTCCTAAGAAGTAGGTTACGGCGAGAATCCCGAATATTATTTGCCACTGGTGATAGGATTTCTAAAACAATAAGAACCATATATGTAAAACTTCTTTAAGAAATAAATTTATACAATTATAATTTACAGTTTCATAATACCTTTGAAAATTGGTTGTATTTTATATAAATACCAATATAAAGTAACTAAAAGAGCAGGTACGTTTGTACCGGTTTTTTTATTACGTTGTACGCAGAAATATTGTATTTAAACGTTTTACATAAAATTATATTCAAGTTGCCTTGAACATCATTAAAAATTAAAAGTTTCATTTTATTTCTTGCAGCAAATAGGTTGAATAACGAGCTGTGATATGTATCTAAATAATTTTAAAATATAAAAAAAAAATTAACAGTGTTAAAGTTAATGAATTAAATCATCAACAGCATGAAATAAGTTAATTTAAATTACTGTTTTTATCATTTGGTGTTTGCTCTTATGATTTGTATCCGATGTGAAAATGTTAAAATTGTTAATATAAAAAAATGCAGATACAAAATTTGTTAGATTAACAACCCATAATAATTATTATACACTATGACTAAAATAAAAACAATACCTAAAGTTAAAAAATGATATATCTAGTACTAACTATGTATTACTAGTCATTTTATTTTTGCATAAGCAGGTCAATTAGCGTGATTTCTTTTTAAATTTTTTTTCTTAATATTTGATTTAGCACCTAAATATTTCAACTGTTCCTCAAATCTATGGCAGCTACGCTCTTGCATACCTTATATAAAAATTAAGTATGTTTGTACAGTGACTTACATCTTCATATGTCAAAGATCCAACCATGAAAGCAGACAGGAAACCGCCGATAGAAGATAGCGTATTCGCCATCCCAAAGATTGTACCTACACAAACACAAATAAGTATTCTTTATTCTGTCAATGATACTTATAATATTTATTATTTATTGACAGTAACTTAAACATTAATTTCATATTATGCAAAATACCAATAATACATTATACAAAAATCTTGGGCTTGGCTGGTACATAAAAGGAAGCAATTGTAAATCTAATGAATAAACTAAATAAATAAATAAATACACATACATACACTCGAACTAATAAATAGATATTGCTTATGAAATTTGATTTGTAAAACTTGGCATGGCGATACAGATGATTCCGCATCTGGTTTCCGCTTTAATTTATTTGAAAAACTATTGACAAAAGTACAAAACATACTGAGGATAGAAATATTGCTCAACAGCTACTGAGGAGAAACAGTTATTACAGACCATAAACGTATTCAAATTAAACCTACAAAATTTCCTAGTATTTCATATCTAATAGAATCGACTTTATCATTTTCATAGCAGAGAGGTGCAGTACAACTGACATGACTGCCGTACAACATATTAAACCAGGAAGACACTACAAAATCTCATCGAATTGACGCCCCCTTACTCAAGCAAAGAATCAGTAAGTCTCCCACTGTCAGGTCTGACACAGTGAGTAGAGATTGCCGCAATTTTGAAGTTATGTGTGACGGCGTTTTAAATATGAAGGTCCGTCATGAGACCACACACCGTTATGAACTCAAACCAAGAAACCGAACAAAACCGTTCTCTCCTGAGACCTCTGTGTGATCATCTCAGAAATATTGGGAATAAATAGTCAATATGTAAAAATCCATAAAATTGTATGTAAAAGCGCTTTTCTAAAGTTTCCGTGTTCCACCTCGTACGTATATTTATAATTAGTTTAAAGTACCATTGTGTAACAAAAATTACACTAAAAAACCATTTTTTATCGTATTATACCACAATATGAGAAAAATGATGAAATATAAATATTTAATATGAGATATAGGCGGTACAAGCGCGTATGAAGCCCCCAGTAAAATATGTGATTGAAATAGTTAAGACAAATCAGTAAAATTTTTATTTAAACATATGCAAACACATACACTCACATTTACCCTTGTGACCTTCTTTCCATAATTTTATTTTATTCATATCCGATCTTCTCAGCCTGGGAAAGAGCTACTATAGATGTTTACACATCAAAAAATATAATAAACACACATGTTTAATAAAGTATATTTACCTGAGAAGTTGGGCGCGATGTCAAGCCCATTTCCGAGGTATCCGCCGGTGACGGCCCCATTCAATGTGAGCGCTATGGTCAGAAGAGTTGTGGACCAGATCCTGTCATAGCCAAGGAATACATGGGCGGTCATCAGGAAAGCAGGGGTCCCAACAGCTGCGAATTATATTGAAAACTGTTTAAAGAAATTATCCCATATTATAAAAAAAAATCTAACACTGTAGCATTTTTAAACATTTTGTTGCAAAATGAAGGATACTGAATTTTGCTACTGTTAAATAGAGATGGACATCTTTAATATAAAGAGTAGCAATTTTTCCATAGCATTGTCTACCCTTACTTCCATAGAAAAAGTGTACAACTCCCGGATTGAGGTTAGTATTGTTAGTGGTACAAACTTATAAAATAAAAAAAATAACACATTTTACATTATACATAGGTACGGAAAACAAACTGATTTAGCAAAATTATTATTTTTTTTATTGTCTTTGATCTCCACTGGACGAGCTTCTTCGGCCACCTTGAGTAGGTAGCGCCATTTCTGGCTGGCGATTCCCTGATTGGCTGGCTGATTGGCGCCTTTGAATTTCCTCATTCTCTTTCTCCTCTGTCCCTGAGACTGATCCCAAAATACCATATAATGCTATATTACCAAAGTTGTAGTCATAATGACCAATAAACCATGCTTCAACCATATTTTAAAAACATAATAATAGCAAATGGTATCTGTGTTAATAATTGTATTTTAGGGTACGATTTCTAACATTAGATCGTGTGGAGGGTCAAATAATCATAAAGGTACCATTGAGATTGAGATGGTGATACTGAACTAGTTGAAGTTTGAAACTAGGCATCAGGCACAGATTTGAATTTTGCGAATTGAAGTCGATCATGGTTGTTTTTGGATGGATCATGGTTGGAGCAGGGTTGTTTTTTTTTTCAAATAGCAAATTATCATGAATCTTTGAGCAAGTGTCGCCCGCATGCCCAATGTGGCAGTTCGCTTTTTCTAGTATGAAGTATGAGCAAGTGTTGCCCAATGTGACCATACACTTTTTTACTATGAAGTATGACTTCAATGGCGTTGTCGACCACTACTTTCATTATATAAACCCATTATCGTACAACTTATAACTTACCAAAGAGTGTGAAAGACTTTCTAGCAATGGTCGTTGACATTTTTCCTGTGCGCCTCACATAATCAGCTATGAATGAAGTTGTGAGAGCAAACAAGTATTTGCCAAGGTACGGAAGAGATGACAACAGGCCATTCTGCAACAAGTGAAAATAATACTCAATTTGGTGTTAAGTGGATACTATTGGTTGGTACCTTGCTGAAGTCGTATATAACCTCAAATTAAAAATATACCTCCTACAGTGTAAAAAAATGTGTCAATGGCATCAGGTTAAGATGTTAAGAGATGTTTTTATTTGTAATATATTTATTTTGATTCCACTTAAAATATGTCCTTATCCTTGGGACGCATCAGCTCACATTATGAAAGCTCGTAATTTCACAACGAGCGACACTGGCAGTTCAGAGCCAAATCAAAATTCACACCACCTAGGTGTTCACGTATAAATCTTTACACATGAATGTTAAAAAATATTCCACGATGACCTTACCTATGAAGAAAATTATTGGTAAGATGTTTCCCAATTACGAGAAAAACAAATTCAAAATTTAGTATAAATCGTTTTAATGTTTGAGAACGCGGTTGACCGCACGGCTCGCGAAGTACTTCAAAGAAAAACAAAGGATTTTAATAATATAATTATTTTATTATGATTTTTTTGTGAAACTGGTTTAGTAGTCGATATAGATCAACGCCCTAAAATCAATGAATCAGTGAATTTAAATACATTCTGTATACGAAAAAAAACTATGGAATATTCAACCACTGATATTTTAGGATGATAGCACACCAAAGCGCATTCTAAGAAAGAAAAAGTTGAAGCAAAAGTAAAGTTGGTCACGGGGTAGAAAGAAATAGGGATAGGGGGGGACATAAGATCCAGGAAAACAAATGCCTTTGTTAAATTCACATTTAGGGTAAACATCTCTTGAGATCAGTGTTGCCAGATGGGAAAATAGAAAATGTACCAGTGCTTTGAAATCGCGGATTTTGGACAAAAATCAGAATTTCATGTTTCATCCTGCGGCGGGGGGGGGGAGAGGGTGTAAAACAATTCCCAAACTTTTAAAAAATGTGAATATCAGTAATCCAGACAGATAAGAATGAATGACAGTCCGTGGAGTATGTATTTTTTATTTAATTTGTAACTTGGAATGAAAGCCGATGCCACATCGCTACTAAATTAATAAAAATATGTGAGTGAAATGTTACCAACCGTAAAAAATATAAAAATCGAAAAAAGCGAGGGGAAGCTTGTATCTGGCAGCACTGTTCGTAGACCGGCTGTCAGTAGTAAAAACAAACGCGGTCGTCACTTATGTAATATCCGCAAATCCGCGCCGGTTGGCAACAGATATTTTAAAGAGAGAGTCAGACTCTTTTATCATTCAAAGGTTTGTGTTTTTTTATACGACCTTATATAAAAACTCGGGCGCCCCAGTGGGTGGGTCTAGACGCGCCGTAATTCTCCTTTGATATATTTACTAAATTGTTTCAATTAATTCTGAATTGGCTATAATTATTAATCCTAGACATCGTCATGTGACCTCGAAATAACTTTAACGTCGCTGCAAATAAGCCATTTATCTGTCTCGACAGTTTGACTAATTATGAAGCATGTTTTGGTCATTTATTTTTTTCATTATGCTAGGCGGTTTCCATGCGCAAAAGTACGCTCTTAATTTTATAGGGGGTCCTTAGGGTAATCAAGGTAATAAACGGGAAAACCTTCGAAACGGATATTAAACGAGTTAACCGCGTATAGAATTATTACCTCGACTGTACGTGCTTCGAAGGCAAATCGCAAAAAGCATGACTGGGAGCGTTTTTAACAAATTTTAATTTTGCCAGTTCCAAAAATTAATTTGCAAAAAGGATCATTTTTTGCACGCCGCAATGGCTTCTTAAATTCAAGGATGCAATGACCTTTTTCAAATTGAGTTATTTTTCCTTAAGCCGGTCGTTGATAAAAAAAAATGGATTGCTGTTAAATATGAAAATATATTTAACAGATACTTCGTTACGATTTACGCGTTACACCTTTCATACAACACAAACAACCTCCTTCGGTTAAAATCAATACAAAATATTTAGAAATATCAATAAAAAAATAAATATTAATATCTAAGATTTATATAGGATGATGATTTTAGAGGCGTGGCTTTCAAGAAGAGATAAAACGCATATAATTTGATGTTATGGCTAAGAATTTAGTTTTATTATAAAGATAAGGGTTTGCCATTATGTTTTTAAAATGATTTCGGGTAAGTGGCCGCCGCGGCTGACTCGAACAAATTCCAGCCGAGAGGCCCAATTTTCAACCACTTTTTGCAGCAAGTTGGGCCGTATGTCAGCAATAACGCGCCGAATATTCTCTTCCAAGGCGTTAATCGTGTCCGGCTTATCTGCGTAGACAAGCGACTTCACATAACCCCACAAAAAATAGTCCAGCGGTGTTAAATCGCACGATCTTGGAGGCCACGCCACGTTGTTCAGGAGTAAGTCTATTCATTATGAAATGGCAAACCAAACTGAGCATAAATCAAGTGACAGCTGTCAAAAACACCAACTACGAAAAAAGTAGTGCCAGATTGAAAACCACGCCTTTAAAAAAAACACCCTTATATTTAAATTGTTCTAACCGACTTCATAAAAAGAGGAGATTCTCAATTTTATTAGATGAGTGTTTATTTTTTTTTATTTGAATGCATAGGTAATTTCTCAGGGGAAGTCCCACTTTAGTTTAATTAAGTTACGTACAGTCTACAGCACTCGGAGCGTTACCCGAAGCATTTTAAATTGAACTGAAACGCGTACTATTAATAGGTTAATAGGTCCTGCGATTTCTCGTATTATTTGTTAAGAAACTACATCAAAATTCATCGAGGTTACAGCGGAAAAATGTAAAGTATTTGTTATGAGCGCTCAGCTATCGCCGTAAGCCGTAACGGTGTCGAGGTAATTATCGGTGGGCGCGGCATCGGAATATGCGTTTGACATCTGTTATTTGGGGATGATTTTTTCTTACTCACAATAGATTACGCATAACATAAGTCTTTGGAAATCGTCTTGGGACACTCTGTATAAATATGACAGGGAGTCCTCTTTTCCGTGATTATTTCTGTTGTTAACCTCTATACTAACCACAAACAAGTTATACGGTTCGTTTGTAACCTAACCTAGTTTGTGAAATCTATTAGAAACTGCGTAATGCAAATGATAGCACCCACCACGATACCGCAGTTTATCACATTATCTCTTCACTGAAGGCCAAAGCATTTGTCGCGGTTATATAGATACGGCATGTCGTACAAAACGTCCTTGTGAGAACGCGACACCGGCGATTCTCCCCGTCTCGTTTGAACGCATGGCTAGGATTATAAATTAGGATTAAACTGTCTAAAAATACACAAATATCGACCGTAAAACCGCGCTTCGGCTCTAATTGAAACAACAAATTCTGCGAAGAAAAAAGTACGGGTCGAGGAACTGCACTGAACTCGACAATCGACGCGAACGGTAGCGACTTCTCTTTTCCTCCACCGCGCGTCGGCACCGGAATAAAGGAGATGCACGCTGCAACTGACTCAGGTACCATCAGAAACCTTGATGGTGCGTGAATCTGGCTACGCTTTGGTGCAAAAATGCACCACTTCTAGGCGAGCGTCGAATGCGGCAAAAATGGATAAACATTAATTTCGACTTATTTAGACCTTTTTTTTAATGGCTGACATTTGGTAACCATTGGATATTAAATAATAAAAAAAATATGTTTAGATACCTTGTTCTTATATCTTCGATATAGTAAAGGCAGATTTTTTAAATTTAATTCTATTTCTAAGAAATTTAATAAATGATAAACTCCTAATAGTTATTTTTTAGTTGAATCCCTCTCTTATAAAAGACACGAGGGTCTTGGGAAAAAAAGTAATTGAAAGGAAAATGAAGGTTTTAAAACATAGTAAAGTTAGTTTTTGTAATTTCTATATAACGAAGCTGTAATTAAATAAAAATCAACAATTGCTTTCCAACAAAACCTAACGCCCTATTAAAATAAAGCACTGAATTTTAAGGTCGACTATCAACATATAAATTACAAGTACACCTATCTATATATTTCTGCGATCTTTGAAGAGTACTTTTATCACATCCTTATCTCAACCGTTTCTCTAGACCAGAGAGCGCAGGAAGTCAACATATCTATCGCGAATTCTGCGAAATCGTTAATTTTCTATGAGTCACGAACTTAAACACGCCTTAAGACGCGGGGAGCGCCAATGTCCTTGTCCTAAATCGATGGAATGGACAAGGAATTATCACCGAAGCTAGTTTTATTATGATTAATCACAGAAATCCGATTTTTATGCAATAATCATAAATAAATAAAAACTACAATGATGCTATGTTGCACTTATGATTATTTAAAATCGACATTAATCAAAGTTAAACCGAAACGCATATAAAAGAGATACCTATCTCTAAGAACCGCCGCTATCGTATCTCCGTGTAAGCGTATATAAAATTAATATTTACACACTCGACTGTACAAGAAGGAAAATATATCATGGTAAAATATTGAATTTAAGAAATCAGGTCTCTTTTTTATAGATATAGAAGAAAAATAATAGTTTTATCTCGTAATGATCTCAGTTGATTTAGAATTTAAACGTTACATTTCTACTCTGTATAATTAATAGTTAGGAATCTCGAAAAGGATGTAGACTAAAAAAAAAAAATGATGCATAGTTGATTTCGTAAGCAGTGTTCCAAGACACTTACTTCCCAATTATCAGAAAGCCGATCAATGACCCGGCGCGGCGCGGCCTCGCTAGCGACCGAACTTATGACGAGCGATTTCATATTATCGCGAAAAATTTACACTTATTTTTCCCACTGTTTTTATGGTACAATGGTTCCAAACAATGGAGCTAAAATACTTTTCGGATATAAATAAAAGAAGACACGTGTGTCCGCCTTTAGATTGCAAAATACACGACTTTATGTACTATATTGTTAAGATCATATTTTTACAAATTTATTAGGACATTAGTTTTATGACTTAAAAAAAATATTATATTATATTTATAGTCTAATCTAATGACTCGGAATTCGATCAGATTGCCAACACGATTTATGAATTAAATTATTCGAATGACAAAACTATGCAGTTCAACCATTGGAGACCAATCTATAGGCGCGATTCATGTTTATAATATTGTCTGATTCTGACAGTACTATAGCTAATATACAGACAGCAGCTGTATCGTTTTCTGATACAATACCTACCTACCTAATAGATTACCATACCATTGTCATCACCGATCTAAGCTGAATGTGGCACAAGCAAATTTAGTTTAGTTCAGTAGGGCCCGATATAACTACATATGATCTAGGTCGTAGTCATTATTTAAAAAAGGTCAGACTCCTAAATTCATAGTCACTCTATAGGCAATCTTTAATCGTGTTTACGGGTTGTCACCACCAAACCCCTGAACACTATATGTATAGGGCAGTGATTCCCAAACTTATTTGACCTATCGCCCCCTTTCCAGAAAAAATATTACCCAGCGCCCCGTATTAAATTTTTCTGTTTTGTTTTATATTATTATTACTACCATATACATAGGTCGATTTATTGGTTAAGTTAGAATAAGTTAAAATAAATTAAGCGAAGAAAAAATAACACCAAAACCATGTTAACAAATGAACACATTTATAAATCTTAACTTAACTTAAATTATTATATTATATTTATAAATGTGTTATAAGTGTTACCATTTTTCTAATTTTTTTCTTTTATGCTTTCACCGCCCCCCAGGTTTCCTGCAGCGCCCCCCAGGGGGCGGCAGCGCCCACTTTGGGAATCACTTTTTTTTTGTCGCCCTATACTATAGGGCAACAAAAAAAAAACGTTACTAAAGTATGTCTGGATTAAATTTCAGATCAATAATTTATTTATTTAATATTCATCGGAAAACATATACTATGGACAGGTTGGAACGAATTCAAAGGAAATAGGTTTTATTATTTATATTATCGTACTTTTTCACTTCCTGACAGTTACTCGGTACCATCAGGTTAGGTTAGGTTTGTATAATTTGACCAGTCTTTCGGATAGAAGAACTATCTGTGATAAATATTTATATTACATCAAATTTTAAATAATTTTATTAATTGCACGAGTTAACTGCTTTGGTCAAATATCATGTAGTGTAACACCCTCGATTTAGAGCTATTTTATCTGCCCATTTGCAAAAGTAACCACTCCCAAAACTCCTACTGTGTAATTTATATAATAAACTTTCTAATAATAATAATAATGAGATTGCAATATCAATCTCATTATTATTATTAGAAAGTTTAGTTGAGTTTAGGCGTCAAATTTGTATTTCAATTGATTAATTTGTCCTCTTTATATCACTGTGTCTCAACACCATTTCCGATGAAAAAAATCAGTGAATCTGCGATTTCTAGTGTTATTTGTTAAGAAAACATGGTTACTGAGAAAAAAATGATGTAATTATGTTTTTGTTGCGAGCGCTCAGCTGTCGCGGTACGCCGCAACGGTGCCAAGGCCATTATCGATCGGCGCGGCGTCAGAATTCGCAGTCCGTATTACATCATCTAATCTAATAAATCTAATAAAAATCTAATAAATTGGGGAATGTTTTTTTTATGTCATTTCTTACTCATAATAGGTTACACAAAACCCCTCTTAAGTCTTCGGGAATGGTCTTAGGACAACCTGTATATATATAACTTTTGCTAAAAAGTATATGGTAGATATTTTGTTTTTAATTTTTGCGATTACTGTTGTTACACATTGATTATATTTTTAACAGCACAAATATATAAAGGTTAGAATAGCAATTTGAAATATATGTGTTCCATGCACCTATATAATAACTGTTTATTTGACAAATAAATAAAAAAAAATAAACTCAGCGTTACATCAATAAAATTACAATATTAACAATTATTTATTTATTTATTTATAAGGTCCATTATGAGTAACACATTTAAATCTAACAATAAAGTTGAAAAACAAAATGAAATTGGAGAAACAGAATGAAAGATAATGAACATAAAATTCCAAGCCACTGAGTACATATTACAAAAGAAAATAAATCACATTTTGTAGTTTTAGCACAAAATTAACAATAACTTCTAAACCGTTGACTTTCGAATCAGCCTATATAGTGTTCAGGGACTTGGTAATGATGTCCCCTATATTTACTGACAATTCCTCTTGAAATGTCTATGGATTTGGTACCAACCTACCAAGAATGCAAAGCCGTTCCGAACGGGTTTCGCAATACTGGATATATCCAGTATCTCGCGCCATTAGCTGTTCGAAAATTACGCCAACGACCCGCGCGGCGCGACGTTCCGGACGCCGTCGGACGAGATCGGACGGGATCGGACGAGATCGGATGAGATCGGACGTGATTGGACGAGATCGGACGAGATCGGACGAGATCGGACGAGATCGGACGAGATCGGACGAGATCGGACGTGATCGGACGAGATCGGACGTGATCGGACGAGATCGGACGTGATTGGACGAGATCGGACGTGATCGGCCCTCTTCGGGGGGATTCGACGACGCCAACCGACCCGCGAGAATGAATGCGCGAAAGGTTGCGCAAAATTAAAAAAAAAAAAGATTTTCAAATTACATTACACATCATATTATTAAATTGCGTTTTATATTACATAAATTATATATGTACTTCTATTCTAGTAAACTTTGGTAATAGAAAAGCTTGACAGAAAAAAGCGGTTAAAATGAAAAACACACATTTTTTTTTAATAATTTCTAATAATGGAAATAAATTGCGATCGTTTCTAGAAATGATTTACATTTATTTTAGCAAAAACGATAAATCAATTAAAAAAATATTGAGAAAAATTCTTAAAAAGAGTACACGATGTTTTGGTGGGTCGATTAAACCTCTTAAGAGCTGATTTACCAACGATCTGTTATGACTTTGTATTTAATTTATTTATTTTATTTTATTTATGAAAGTACATGATACAAGCGATACAAGAAGATAATTCTCTAATACTATATTTACATGGCCAAAAAAATGTAGCAAAGTAAAAGTAAAAGTTATTTTATTCGCGTTTTATAATCAAACGTTAAAACGAAGCACGTCGCGCCAATATGCTAATCTGCAATTCTAAGAATTTGCTAATCTGCAATTCTAAGAATTTGCTAATCTGCAATTCTAAGAATTTGCTAATCTGCAATTCTAAGAATTTGCTAATCTGCAATTCTAAGAATTTGCTAATCTGCAATTCTAAGAATTTGCTAATCTGCAATTCTAAGAATTTGCTAATCTGCAATTCTAAGAATTTGCTAATCTGCAATTCTAAGAATTTGCTAATCTGCAATTCTAAGAATTTGCTAATCTGCAATTCTAAGTATTTGACCACCCAAGGTAGCTGTATTTTTTATCAAAATTTACCCGAAAACCCAAATCTTTCCATGGTACTTGTATTATTTTGGCGATTCATCCATCCTAAGCTCTTCTTGGGAAATTGTACCTACGCTAGTGAACTAATAACGAAGATTAATTACAATAGGCCACATTTTGGAAATAAATAATTTATAAAATTGTAGTACCGCGAATATTCCTCAAGATTCGGGCTAACGAGCAGTTCGACGGGGCGGGTAAAGGATTACCGTGCGTAGAACCGGCAACACTGCATAACTAACAATATGTTAACACCGGCAACGTCGCATCGTTCGCTTACACATGGCAACAGCGGCGACGGGTGCGGTGCGGCAACGCAGCTTCTGATCATTCTTATTATTATTATTACCTACCGCAAGGCATGCAACGTCGCACACCTTGCAAAATCGATACACATGCCAGCCAGCGGTTGCCCAAAGTTTTTTATTTCTTCATCGGTAGCTTAAAACGTGATGGCATTAATTTCCATGATGCTTAATTTTCAGTATAATATTATTATTATTACTAAATATACTCTTAAATATGTAACACCACGTCGTCAGGGTCTTTATTACATATTAGAATTACTTGGATAACTATGTTATTGTCAGTTTATAGGCTTCTATGAAATAGAAAAAAAAATAATACTGTATTAAATCTTTCCTTGGTATTAAGGATTAAAAACAGATAAACGGTTGTTTTTCCGTTATCAATACTGACATATTTTAATACAACAAGAAATATCTCAAACACACGATTTCGAAAATACCATCGGTAAAAATCTAAAAAATAGGGGGGAAAAATAGTACTTACTGTTGGAAAAAAACGTTAAATAGGGACCTGTCTCTAAAAAAATATTTTTTTACATTTCCTGTAGTTCCGACAACAAAAATATTTTTAAATAAATGAGAAATCATATATTTTTATCGTGGGATTTTAATCAGCATTTTGTTGTTCAGTATTTCTCAATAATAGATTTGAATTGTCAAAGCGGAGTCGTGTTTAGCTAAGTATTTTCTAAACTACCAATAAAACTCCGTCTAAGCAGTTGAGCTCGCAAATAAAATTGGATAAAATGAGATTTTTTTACGTTCTTTTATTGACCACTTCTTAATATTTTATAGGACTGAAAATCTAGGGCTAAAAATAAATTATTGGTATAAATACTTAAAAGTAAATTGAAAACCCATGAGAAAATATCTCACATAGCCGCAATACTTGATATTTTGCATGTTAGATCTAATGATATTTAAAAATATCAGCTTGAAATTATTTAAAAATAAAACAAAATAAAATATTCAAAATGAGTTGTGATAAATCAATAATTGTATTTCTAGTGAAGAGGGTGCGGATAATCGTATGAGCAAATTCAGACTGTCTTTATAACGTGATATTGATAACCATTATGAGATCATAGTAGTTATAGTCATACCATTTTTAACACTTTATTACCACCATCTCCCCTGACTATAGCAAAAGTAAATATAGCTTACTTGAGGTGGGTCCAAAATAATTGTGTGACCTAGGTCATACCAATTATTTATAGAATTTAATGGATCGAGTATTTTATGCAAAAAGGCTGTTAATGTTTAACATTCTGTGGTCGAAAGAAACGCAACAATGGCGATAGTCGAAAGGATAAGCTTGAAAGCTGTCAGTTGGGAATGAACAAATTAATTTGCATGACAGCAAGGACCCTCGAATCGTGGCGTGAGCGAGCGAGACGTCCAGATAAATGCATGCGCATTGGATGCGTAAGAGCAGTACGAAGCACGGTATCGAATGTTTGTACACACGTATGTCGTGCGTCAAACGGCTTCGCAGTGATAAACGCGGTCTGCGAATAAAGGCGGGATTACAGTAACACGATATCAGAAAAAAATAAGATTATTACGATAAACGAAGAACACCTTTGATGGATTCTGACCGGCAAATTGTTGCTGTAAAAAGAAACCTCGCACGTTGAACAGAAAGGTGTAAACTACGCGGCCTACCATTTTGTATGAAATATTGATAGCATTTAGTTTTTAGGGATTTTCTCCTTAAGGATGGAGGACGGATATATCCGTCCTGCGCCGGACAGCCCAGGTTCCCATTGGCTGTAGGACGGATATATCCGTCCGCATTGCCCGCTTGATTTTTATTATTTTTGGTATTATTTCAGTATTATTTATTAACTTGACGTTTTCACCATTGGAAATCACAACGAAACAATTTTGTTTTATTTTTTTTCAATTCAATGCAGTGTCTACTACTATTTATAAATTTGTATTGAAAATACACTAATGTACTACCGTTCCAATATCTATAATTTTTTTTTAACTTTTTTCCGAAAACTGTACATATTTTGGAAGACTTACATTGTAATGTATAGTTATAAATATATGAAAATGTAAAAAAAAGTGTTGATTTCGTAAATTTAAAAAAAAAAAAGTTGATATGGCAACTTTTTTTTTTTTAAAATTTACGAAATAAACATAATCAAAGTGATATGGTGTAATTACGGTTAATCAGATGATACCAGATTTGTAAAGATTGAACGACTCATGCCTGCACTATGGATTTTATAGGAGATGAGTGATTTTTCAAGGTCATTTTAACAGTCTTAACGGCTTTTGGCGCCAAAATTATTACGGACTTAAAGGAAAGCTACCTATTGCAATGGGTGAGTAACATGTGATGACTTCCGAAAATTTCGACATATCTTCGCGTTAGTACTGTAAGTTTATATTTCTATCTATCTACATAACTTTCTTGTGGACACGCTAACTGCTGTAATTTTAACCCAATCACTTTCGAAAAAGTGAAATTTTACTATAACTTTCTTAGTATAAAAGATATCGAATTTATATCTAAGTAAACCTTTTTGATAGCACCACCCATAGGTCGTAGGGGTGAGAAAAAGTGGTTTTTCACAATTAAAAAAAATCATAGCTCTCTTAATAGACACATGATCAAGTCAAGTTCAAGTCCCTACAAATTGTATTAGCATAGTATACGCACTCTCGCTGCGCAAGGGTACGGCGGGTGCAATGTTTGATACAAGTTCGTGCAATTGGAGTTTGCTTATCCGGTGAAATCTACCTCCGCCTTCCGGCGTGCTGAAAAATGAGACCCACGGCTGTAGACATAACGGCCCCAGG
This sequence comes from Neomicropteryx cornuta, assembly GCA_020383195.1. Lineage (NCBI taxonomy): Eukaryota > Metazoa > Arthropoda > Insecta > Lepidoptera > Micropterigidae > Neomicropteryx > Neomicropteryx cornuta. The sequence goes on from JAHKQU010000030.1 coordinate 4,547,421, forward strand.
GTGGTGTGCAACTGGAACGGTACCCTTCTATGCTATCATTATGATAAGTTGAACTTTTTGTTACTTACTGCCTTAATGTCGTAGTGGAGAATGGTCTTCATGTAAGTCGGCAGCTGGTTGACTATGGTGAAATAGCCGAAGACTGACATCCCATGGGTGATGATGATGGCCCAGACGGGCGCTGACAACAGCATAGCCTTCCATGGCACTGGACCGTGCTATAATAAAAAAAATATTCATCTTAATATAGTTGGCTCACCCAGCTGTATCATGCTAGAATGTAGATAGTTTGAAAGCTGATGGAATATATTTTTGGAGTATTTTTACACTTGTTTCTAGCTTCATGTTTTGAACAGATCAAAAACCCTAAAATTAGAAATCGTAAAATTTGTGGTATGATTTTGAAAATTTAAAGATTTGGGAGTTCGCTTCATATTTTACCACTATTTTGTTTTTTTTTTAATCCTTTTAAGAAGAATTTAATTGAACTTTTCTAAAATCAGTATAAAATGGGATTAATCCTATGAGATTACACAAAATACTTGTATATCTGTCTAATTTTATGCATATAATAAATTTGTTTTATAAGGTCTACAAAATCTTAAGATGGTTCAGTAGTTAGTTACTTTTCAAAACATAGTCACTTTAATGGATCACTTTTAGTTATGAAGTTCTGAAGTTACTTTTAGCTTCTATACATTTTATGTATAAAAAAATAATAGTAGATTCTTATACAGCTTTAATCTTAACTGAAAGCTTAGTTGACAGATAGACATCTTTCAACTCGAAAAGTACAAAAGTGAAGGAGTTAAATTTGTGTGTGTGATTGATGCTCTTGAAAAACAGCCATAGCCGTTTAGATCATATCGGGGGCTGGCCGAATAATATAATATATACAACAAGTCAATAAATGTTTAGTACTAATAAATGAAACATTTATCAGTTCTATAGAACGCGCAAATATCACATTCGAATTAAAAAACATGACAGCGCGGCTGTTGTAAACTTGAGGACGTATCAGCTATTACTGGCCATGCAATGTATCCTACGTATGTTCTATGGAAACGATTATGAGTCGTTCTCAAACGCATGATTAGCACTCAGCGTCGAAACAATCGCGAATATTAAAAAGGCAATTTGATCAGCACTACGGCCGGCCACAACCCTGGCACCGTTTCCATGTCATATTACAGAGCAACCTCTATCGGCCATCTAATGAGGCCTGCGTTGTCGGGGAGGCGCCGAGGACTTTCGCCGTACAAGCATTAGAGTTTTTAAAGTACAAGTTTTAGCACTACGACAGCTGTTGGAACGCATAATTTATTACGCAAACCTGTAAAAAAATGTCCAGTGCCACATTATAATTATTACAAAATGAAATATTATGTCCGCGATGTTACATTAATTAAAATTTACAAAGAAAAAAAAACTAAAACGATGTTAAATTTATGAAAGAATAGCATGATTACATGTATTTTTATTTTAATTTGCCTAGACCTAAAAAGTAACCCACTGTCGCTTCTATCGCCATCCAAAACTTCCGCAGGCACAAGTGAAGATAGGAAATGAAGCAACCCATCACAAGTTGGTACCACAGGCGCGTCTGGGGAAGAGGTTAAATACTATAGGTGTTTTTTTTAGAAGCGTGGTTTTCAATCTGGCACTACTTTTTTCGTAGTTGGTGTTTTTGACAGCTGTCACTTGATTTATGCTCAGTTTGGTTTGCCATTTCATAATGAATAGACTTGCTCCTGAACAACGTTTGCAAATAGTGAATCGCATCGTGGGCCTGTGGCGTGGCCTCCAAGATCGTGCGATTTAACACCGCTGGACTATTTTTTGTGGGGTTATGTGAAGTCGCTTGTCTACGCAGATAAGCCGGACACGATTAACGCCTTGGAAGAGAATATTCGGCGCGTTTTTGCTGACATACGGCCCAACTTGCTGCAAAAAGTGGTTGAAAATTGGGCCTCTCGGCTGGAATTTGTTCGAGTCAGCCGCGGCGGCCACTTACCCGAAATCATTTTTAAAACATAATGGCAAACCCTTATCTTTATAATAAAACTAAATTCTTAGCCATAACATCAAATTATATGCGTTTTATCTCTTCTTGAAAACCACGCCCCTAAAATCATACTAAACAATTCATAGAAGCAGTTGATATTATACGATAGCACATAGCCATTCTCGTGTTTTATAGCACGGATGTGGTGGTATGGTACTAGATCAATTCTCCTTTGGACATATTTTTTAAATTGCCCACTTCGTTTAGTTTATCGTGTGTAAGCAAGCTAATTCTATATGCTTTGCAAATTAAACACGTCCAATCATTCTAAAGAACCTAAAAGAATTCGGCAGGCGTATAATGATTAGGAGGTTAATGAGGAAAAATGTATTTTAAAATATTTTTTAAATCGCTAGTCTGATAATTTATATGGAAATGCTGAGTTTCCCGTTTCAGTTATGCAGTTTTAAAAATAGGTGCCTGAACCCTACCTAAAATAAAAATATATATGCTTCATTTTTATGTTTCGTTTCAAAATAAATGTGTCTTTAAAGCGGAAAAAAATAACACTTGAAAGATTGGCAACTTATTTACCAGCAGTTGCGATGATAAAGCATTTTTATGGTAAGCATGATCTGACTTTACACCCAAGATTGGCCCCAGACGAAAGAACTCCCCAACGGGAAACCGCACAGACACTAGTGTTGTATCTTTTCTTAGTTAAACGTTCAGATTCTTTTGACACATAAAAATAACCTTCAAATAGTCTTACCATGTGATATTGGTGCGATATAAAAATTCTTAAATAGAAAAAAAAAATGGGACGATAAGTGAACGATGAACGATAAGTGCTCCAAATGATCATTAAATTGAATAAGTATTTTTTTTACCGAGCATGTATCACACTATTCCAAAAAATATTTCAATAAATGAAAACAAAAAACTTCGATATTTCACAGGTAGGACATTATGTTATCACTGTGCGAAAATATAAAAAATAAATACTTTTAATAATCCGTGACTGATAAAGTACGCACGAAATAACCTTATCAATATTTAGACCTTTGCATCAGCAGCCCTAGTCTGGCTATAATACAAGTGACGACACATTCGAGTCGAATGTCGATTGGCAATTTAGACTAGGCCCATTACGGATAAACGGTATGCACTATAAAATACACAGGTTACTATTTCAGTCTAGCTAGTTTTAATTTTTTAGGGACCAAATAACATGTATCTGCACTATAACAAGTTTTATTTAGTCTGATAGCATATTTACACATTCTCACGGTATCTAGTTTGGCACTCATTGGGGATTTTTTTTCAATGTAGTGCTATTTATTTATTTATTGTGACATAATTAATTTGACAAAGAAATAGAATTTTAGTAGAACAAATCAATTACAAATGAATATTATAAATGCACAGGGAGCGTTTAGCACTGCTACATTTTGTGCCCTGCCTTCTTCTATGTCTGTACTAAGGAAGGCAGTGTTATATTGTGCTACAACTGAGAATGTCAAACCGTCAATGCACTTATAGAGAAACATGAAGGTGTCTATTCGTAAGAAAATAAATTAAAACATATAAATGTTGTCGCATAGAATATTTATGTTCAGACAAATATGTTTATATTTATAGTTGGATTAAAAGAAAAATAAAATACATAATTGAGCTCATGTTAACGTAGCAAACAAAAAAATGCATATTTGAGTAAATTTAGACTATATACATACATACAATATTAATATTTTTATTATTCTATATATATGCATTTCCATATGTGATATATGCGCCTCTTTAAAAACGTTGTCATTTATAGTTTGGATATTTAATAAAATATTTGAATAAAATATTTAACAAGTCAGCAGATTCTTGTCTTCCTTTATCTATCAGCCATATATTAGCTATGCGTTATATGAATAAATAAATAAATGTGTGAACAAATAGACACCAGTGTGAAATGTGGCAATTTCAAGGACCTACACCTCCACATATTCTACAATTTTTACTGCCTACTACCCTACTGCCTACGCTACTATTTTCGGGTTCAAAATGAATCACCACTGTATCCATAAAACTGATGTAACTATTCCGACACGTGTTTTCATATTGATATTAAAAGATTATAAAAACCAAGATATGCAAAATTTTACATTTTCAAACAATACGCCAGCAATTGTATGAGTCACTTCCATACACGCCCATATATATCCCATATCCGCGTCATATGAGTTCTTTCCCAAGAATTTACATTCACGACACTTATGCTACCTAAACAATGAAATTTAACGATCGAATGGATAAAACGGCACGGTGGCGCAGTGGTGTAAGCGCCCGCTTCTAAATCTAGAGGTCCCGGTGGGTCGAATCCGGCTAGGTCATTTTTAACCGTTGAGAATATTCAGCGGCGCTGTTCTCAACACAGTAACAACACACACACACACACAAAAAACACATTCAGTTACAGACTTGCAAGATGTTGTTGGCCTGTAATGAATGACCTCGCAACATGAAAACAACAATAATACGAATGGAGAAGAAAAAAAACAAAGATCAGTCACATGATAAAGAGACATGGTTTGTAGTGTAGACTTTTTGATGGATCGGTTTTTATTTTGTTGTATTATTTCTTAATTTTTTTAATTGTAAATTAATTTTAAAGATGGTTTAATTTTATTTTAAAAGACAAAATGATACAGTTTGTTTATTAATGTCGTCATATTAAACGCAAATATATAACTAAATACATTTATTTATGCATACTATTGCATACATATAAAAAACTTATGTTAATAAAAAATGCATACCCGTACTTATAATAATAACAATAAATATTATTCTAATAATATATTTTTATAAATATTACACATCGATCTGTACATATTATCTTTTAAATATGGTTTTTACGTTAGGAAATTAAAAAGTACAAATGTGGTTACTATTGACTTACCGATTTAGAGCTGGTCGTAAAACCGATGGCCTTCTCTATGCTGTTCTTTTCTTCTGCCGTGATGCGAGGGTGCTCGCCCGGCGAGTCGTACACCACCAGGAACCAAGTCAGCGCCCAGGCGAGACCCAGCACACCTGCACGTAACACATAATCAAGTGTTTTATTATGCAGGTGATTTCCGAAACAGAGTGTTCCATAACCATTTCCGAAAATTTAAGGGAGTGATGGGAAAAAAATACGAGAATAATTCATGCTCGTGTAAATACCCTTTTTGTTCGCAGGCGCTCGGCCAAGACCGAACAATGCTGGCGACATTTACATTTTTTTTTCGGAAATCACGATGAATTAAAAAAAAAATATGAAAAATATGAGGTCAAAACAAATCATCTTTTTATCGGGAATGGTTATCGAACACGGTGTATAGGTACATATAATATAACACCAGCAATACAAGCTATTTGAGTAGGAGGCTTCAGGGATGTTCGTGGAGTACAGGACGCCCTAATAAATCTCACACAATTTATAAGTCGAAGTATCGATAGTGGCAAAAAGTGTGCGGTTATATTCCTCGATTTAGCCAAGGCATTTGATACTGTCTCCATCTGTATAGATAGCTTCTTCAAAAACTAGATAGGATAGGTATCAGGGGCGAGGCATTAGAATGGTTTAGAAGTTATCTTAACGATAGTGCAGAGGTCAACTTTGGCGTACCTCAAGGTAGTGTACTTGGACCTATATTTCTCATTTACATTAACGGCTTATGTAACCTTGATATCTTTGGTGACAATAAGTTTTGCTGATGACACTCATAATAAGCTCCCATAATACCTGATCAGGATTACAAGAGTCTGCAAAGCGACTTAGGAAAAGTTAAATTAAGGTTAGATAATCACCTTTTGATGTTAAATAGAAGCAAGTCAAACTATGGTACCTTCAGTATCACGAACAGGGGAAGAGCTAGTACGAAATTTAGGCTGCATTCATGAATGCGCCAATGTGGCGACTTGCTCGAGTTCACTAGAAGGTGTTCAGTCTGTGAAATATCTTGGCGTACAATTTGATCAACATCTTCGGTGGAGTGATCACGTTGACCTATTGAGTAAACTACTACACTCACAAATGTCTGTTTATAAAAATATAGGGAACTAACTGCCTAGATAAAGTAACACTTAAAATGGTTTATAATACTCTGGCAATTTCCATTTTATTATATGCCGTTTCGGTTTGGGGAGGCGCTTCTCGTACAGTACTTAACCCCCTGATAAAGTGCCAAAAAGCAGTTCTCCGAGTTATTTTCTTATTACAAAGCCTTGATATCCGATAAATCTTTATAAAAAACGTCATCCTTAGTCAACGGTTCTATAAGCAACGACCCCTAGATAATATAGATCCTTAAATTATTGTAACTCGATCAAGGTTACGAGGACATATGGTACTGCCAAAAATGAATACCACTTTTGGGCAAAGGAATCTCAATTTCCTTGGACCTAAACTTCTTAACAGCGCAGATGAGCAGATTAAAAAAGCACAATTTAATAGAGTTGCAAGAAACATAATATGGACTAATAATAAGTAATTTTATGTATTTTCTTTATGTTTATTTTTTTCTGTAAATTTAGTCTATAAATTATAGGTTACACAATTATTAGAATTATATATTTAATAAATGTATATTGTATGTAATATATAGATAATATTATGCACTATTTATTGTATGTATTATGTTTTGTATTTATGATATTTATCCTATGATCCTTTTTGTTATTAGAAACGTCTCGCGTACGTATTAAGTATTGTATTTTTTCTGTAACCTTCTTCTGGGCGCTCTTAGAATAGGTGTTTTTAACCAAGTTATAGTAGTCATGTTACTTCAGAGCAACAATAAATGACTGGTGTTTAATTTGTCTATATTAGAATAATTTCTTTATTCAGTGTTATTATATAATTTATTGTTATGACTTCCTAATGTATCATGATGAATAAATAAAAAAAAAAAAATTAAAAAAATACATAGGAATGCCAACATGCAGCCAAACATGCAGCAGGTTGCGTTTCCACTCGCCAAACGAAACAAAAATATTTAACTCTTTAGGCAGTTTACCCGTTACGTAGAAGGAAGTCTCCCAACCGAAGTGGCTAATGAGGAAACCGCAAATCGGCATCGTGATGGCGGCACCAAGTGATGAAGCTGAGGGCAAAGAAAAGACACAGTTGAAAAAAAAAAAATGATACTAAACAGGACTTAAACTAAATAGAAGACATCGGTTAGCCTACAGGTGAAGTGTTAGCTTACAAAGTGGCACCCTTTATTTGCATGTGTGTATAGTACGGGAGCGTCAAACTGACTGACAGCGAGCGAGCGGCGAGTCGGTTTGAGACTAGCCCAGCACAAACGCGGTTTTTATTTAATTAAATCATATTCACTATCCCATAAATAGGTATCCCTTGTTCGATTTGTAAGACAAAAAATAATGCTTAATAATTGCGGTTACCAGTTTCAAACATAAATGTCCGTTACTAAGTAATTAAATACTCTCTTTCAACTTCAGTTTACCATCTTTCTCTATGAGATATAGATAGGCCCTACCCCCCGAAACCAAATAGCAATTCACCTATAAGCCTTTAAAAATCCTAAATAATTTGTAGTACTATTTTTAATAAATAATTTAATGGGGGAACAACTACATAACGACATTCCGCGTATCACAAATATCTGTAATGAGCCATCTACATTAAAAGCAGTGGTCTCATTTTATGGTTACCATTTCGAAGACCATTTTAAAGGGGACATCTGATCTGTCATATATACATAAATTCGCTTAAAATTCGGTGTCGGAGAGCAAATGGTTAATTATAATTATTTATTGGTTGGTATTGAATTTGGGAAGCTGGATTTGCACCGCCTGTGAGCTACCCGAATTAACGGTTACTATTATTATCGACGCTCTGAAATAACTACCCGCTTCGTTAAGTGGGTATGTAGCCACGACCCAAGTAAAGTGGCAGTCGCGAGTCGTGCGTGCTAATGGCGGCTGTGTTACAAATTGCTTTCTGCTCCGCTCTAAAAGAAATCGTCGCGAAACGCTAATTAGCGAGTGCCGCAGTCGAAGCGAATGCGTAATTGGTAAGATGCAGAAATTCTCGCGGGGCCCGACACGATCATTAACGCGTATATACGAACAATGACTTCAATATATACGACGCGATATGAAACACTTATACATATGCTTAGCTACGTTGGTTTGGTCTATCATCAGCTACTTTTCAACGGTCGATCCAGAAGCCTTTCTCGAGGAGGGGGAAAGGGCCGAGGGCATAAACTTCCCACCTCCATTTTAAGTGGAGTAGGGGCCTCCCCCAGAAATTTTAAAAAAGAAATGAGGCCTAAAACACAGTTTAAGGTTACTTTTGAGCTTTTTTAGATCCTCAATATTGGTGATTGTTTCTTCCCCAATGAGAAATTAAGATACTGCCGATACCTTAATTAATTTATTGTATTATTCCAATGTTTTTTCACTGTTATTCTAAATGTATACAACCCCCACGGGGGGGGGGGAGGGAATTCGATATTATCCAGTGGATTACTCTGGATCCGCCCTTGCTACTTTTATACCATAAGGGCGAAAGCCTGATACTGTCTACACTTTCACCATCATGGTAAGCTTAGTGGATGTTTACAGCCATATCATATGCAGAGTCGTTACTAAAGTAAACGCAGCTCCAACCCTAACTGAAGGAATAAACTAAGAATAGATTGACCTACCTGGGAGGTTTGTTTGATACCCGTATGCAGTCTTTCTTTAACTTTTCCTTGAGTAAGGTATGGCCTTGATTCGAAAATTTCATCGATGAATTGTCTTTACTTTACAAATGTCAATACTGTTCATTTCCTTAAGGTCATTGTTCACTTAAGAACACAATCATTAACAATCGACGAAATTATAACTTGTAGAAATCTTAAAGAAAGTGGGAGGAAAAAGATAATAATAAAAAATAGCAACATCTAACGGTGTGGAACGTTCAAATACAAAATTAATAATATGCCCAAGCAAGGATAGTATACGAGGGATTTGAACGAGGATAAAGACATACTCGTACAATCTGTAAGGAGCAAGATAGGACGTTTGAAAACGACACTATAGGGAGATTCTCCGATGCCATCAAGGATGCTCATTCCATATTCTAGCCGGATGAACCGCGAAGGACTTTGTGAAAAACGCTGATTTACGATTTGGAATTACCAAGGTCTCAAATTTTGGCGAAGGTATGATGGCGTTTCGGATATCAAAATCCCGAAAAGGAGTGCACGAACGTGAGAACGAGAGGGCAGTTCTAACGATTGCTATCACTATGACCCAAAACAAAGGTAGGCAAAAAAAACCTAATTCTAAGTAGGTAATAAATATATTATATTTATCTCAAAGAATCTAATTTCCTAAATCTAAAGAAACTGGCAGATAATATACTATATTTGATTACTAGAATGTGGATAATCTAAGAATGAAAGCAAGTAGCGTATCCTATGGGGAAGGAGTCAAACACCACCAGAAACGAAGGACAAGAATAAAAATACTAGCAATACTAAGCTGGCTATGGGGTGTGCACCAATCACAACTCAACACAACCACTGAACTCCGCAGACTCCCTGGAGGGGGATACCCGTTCCTCTAGGTACCTCCCGTTTCCCAACCCATAAACAAATTTGCACATTTCAAATACACATTCTCGTATACCGCGGCCATCACTTCTCAGGGCTAAGATGGCCGCGGTATCAAACATAGCATATAAAATAAAAGCATTGATCGAAAAGCTGTGCTGATTATGAAACAGAACGGTTAAACTGTTATAAAACGGATGCATTTATTAATAATAGCCAAAGCGTAATCCCCCGTTTAAGGCGCCTACATACCTGAATGCTAGAAAAATGCGAATTTTACAGGTTTTCAAAATCATCAGGAGAGTAATCCACAAGAGATATAATTAAGTAATTTAGTTTATTTACAGTAAATATAATTTATTATTCTTAGAAATTACCCAAGGAAATTCCTTTAAATATTATATTATTAAATAATATGATACCCCGCTTCAGAAACCAAAACAACTCTTATAAAATAAATATATTTTTATAATGAGAATACAGTCGAGGAAAGATTTATGTAAGAGATTTGAGATACATAGTATTAAAACAATTTAGAAATAAAATAACATAGTTTGCCTAAAGTTGAACATTTTTGTTTTGGTTTTTAAATATGATATTGATAACTTGGGCCGAACGTTTTTAAATTTGGGGCAAAGTTTTTGTTATTATTAAAATAAAATGGATTTAAAAAAACATCAGTCATTTTCAAAAAAAAAAAAACTAAATGCCATCAATATTTCATACAATGTTAAACCGAAGTTTGTTATAAGCGCTGCTCACGCCCAGGCTTTTTGCAGTCAACGATTTATATGTCAGAATCGCTCAAAGGGTTGTTCTTCGTCCACGTTGGTAGTCGCCTTAACACGTCCCGTGTTTGAGGTGCACCGTCCGTTGGGTTCAATGACCTTTTTAAATTGGCTCTTTGATTTCATTGAGGTCAATTGCAGATATCGAACGATTGCTCTCAATAAACCCCACCGAAGGAGGGTCAGCCTCTATCCGCCACGTGGTCGCGAAGAAGAGAAATTGACGGTGCACACCTTCAAACGGACAGGATAGCGTAATTATAATAAAAGACTAATTCATTTATTATTATTTTTAGGCAAGCGTATAGTGAAAAAACACTAAATGTATTAAAGCGAATGCCTATGCATACTCTTTGCTGAGAACCTTTTTAAAAAATGTAAAAAATTGGCATAAAATTATTTTTCATTTTGCCGGGAAATGAATTTTTGCCCGTGCCCGATTCGCATGCTTTTACCACAATATAAAGAGGGGTTTTTTTCACTGTGCTTTTACACACTATAAACGTTACACACATGCTCACTAACACCGTTGCGATGTCAAATTTTGGATACACGCCTCAATAGGTAGAACGAGGTAAGGACGATTCTATACAATTAAATATTCTGCGCTCGTACACATTTGAGTATGTCAAGCGAGCCTTCATATTATGCGTTTAAACCCTGTTATCGTCTTACAAAATTATAAATCATAAAACAACTCGCCATTCTCATTCTCATTCTCATAATCATGATATTCTTTCATAAATTTAACATCGTTTTAGTTTTTTTTTCTTTGTAAATTTTAACTCGCGGCTATCGTTTATTTAAAATTATTTATCTTTAATAAAACACCATTTGGGTTTCTAAACGAAGAAACTTACTAACATATACGAGTATAACACAATGCGAAATCTGTGGTGAAAGTAATATATTAATAAATAATAATTAAAAACAAATCTAAATGTTTAACCCTACTAAGGCCCATACTAAAATAGGTTTTAATAAAAAAGGTATGTTATTTATTTAAAAAGGATTCCATAATAATTATTGCTTAGCAAGGGTAAGTGCTAAAATTATCAAATTAAAATCAGAGACAGAAGAAGTGTATTTATAACTCGTATGTAGTTATATAATAATATTATAATTTCGACATGACAAAGAAATGAACTTTATGTATTACCGACAATTTCATAAGGAAAATGATTTAAAAATTCTTAATTCTTAATTCTTACAATAATTACCAAACTCAATTTTACACGGTCAATTTTAAAAGGGTATTTGTTAAAAGCTTATTTGATTATTCAGTTCTACTATCAAAAAAAGTAATTTCAAACATCTACTTTTCTTTTTAAACTATTGACGCCAAAAACGTGTTAAGCAAAATTTATAAAAACCAGCGCTAAAATGCCTATAAGTGTATCTTAGGAGTTTACTAGAAGATACTATGACCCTTTTACAACAATACAAATTGCGTTTTTATTGGACAAGCACAATACAAGTTGTGGGCAGCAAAAAGCGCGTATCTGTTGTGAATGTTTTTTCAGTAGCACATAGCACAGGAGGTGCATAAATGGTACGTCGCGACCCCCCAGCATCCATTTAGCGACGAACCATTTATCAATTCACAATTGGGTAACGGCTCGTGCTCGAACTAAGCACTTATTATCACCTCATCATTTTATCAGACAGTAAAATATAACAAGATTAAGGTAACGGTAACGGAGCGTTAGAATTTATTGTTAAATTATATGTTTTGGGGGCACAACGCGACATCGTTGCATGTTTTTCTTTTCGAACAATTTTTATTTCACACCTTTCTCAAGACCACGCATAGGATAAATTGTATCAGATTTATAAAAGAAACTAAGTTTCAAAAAAGTGGCGTCGTTTAATTCCTTTCAATGTTGCTTTTCGTTATACCTGTTCATATACACATTTAATTCATACACATTAACTAGTGTATGAATCCGTAAGCAATGTAACACTATAATAGAATATTTGTTGCCAAAAATGCTGCCTGCAAGTCGCATTTTAGTAATACTGAGCGGGTAGGGACCCAAAAAAAGATCGCTTTTTCCACATCTTTCAGTCGCGGAAGGGAGGGGTCGTCGACCATGCCCGTTGACTGGGGTATAAAGACGCAACCCTTGGAATAGCCTACTTGCAAACCAAAGCATAGGATATGCAGGGCTAGTCTCGAAACGCGAGCTCGATTAGCGAGCGAGAGGGGCTCTGTCAGTGTGATTGGACGTTTTTATTGCATTTTTTAACTCAGCACTATACTGACAATACATAGCATTGAACTAAAAATAATTAAATTAAGAAATTCAAACCTAATATATATTAATATTTGTTTAATATACTGACAGCTCCTCTCGCTTGCTATTCGCACTCGCGTTTTAAAACTAGCCCTGATGGATGATGTGTGTTTCAGGATGGACCCCATTACAGGCTGTAAAGCAACTGCTGAACTGAATGCGTTCAAATTACCGTCAGACATCATGGCGCACGTAGATAATATAGGTTACTCTAATGACTCTACCACAGACACATTTGGCCTACTTAAAAACAGTGTCATATTTATACCTAATCGTCTAGGCAAACTTGAATCGCAAATCAGAGATTTATAGATACACAAGTCTGATGTACTTAATAAGTTGATTATTTTGTAAACGAATTTTTCAAAATCGTCAAAAACTTTCACTCAAGACAAAGAGTTCACGTTACCGTAAGCTTTGTAATGTAATCGGAACCATTACATCAATCATATTATGTTGAAACACTCATTTATGGAGTCAATCTGATAGGGCAATCGAACGACCCGGGGGCGTTCAATGAATTATTCAACAATGAAAGAAAACAATCCGGCGTTCTACTATGGCAAAAAACAATATTGAGTCGATCCGGAAGCATTATTTTTGTTGACAGCTGTGGGCTGTTCAAAACATAAAAATATTTTAAGGACATCATGATATATAACCATAGGCAATCTGATTTTAAAAAAATGGTTTGTTGGAATAGATAATAATCAATCTTAATTAAACGGAAATAAACACAACGGTTTGTGAATAACTAGTTAAATATTGTAATTCTCCGACCGACCGACTATACATTTTTTGTTTTTCCTGAAAAACGATTTCACTTATTTCATGCATTTTAGATTTCTTTCTTTTTATGGTAAACCACACCAAAGTGCCAGTTTTGTTTTGTAAAATTGCCAATTGTAAAATGTATTCACGGTAAGGTGCTTATGTGAGGGTGTGTATACTATGCATATAAATAAATTAAAATAATGTACCATAAATATTTTAATACATATTATAGGTAAATTGGGGAATATAGAGGGAAAAAATCATTCTTCAAAGAATTAATATCATATTAAGACGGGCCTAGCGAAGTGATAATATCCATGCGAAACTGTACTTTTACATATAAAGATAAGTATATATGCTGTTCCAAGATCATTCCCGAAGACTTGAGGGGGTGTTTAAGTTCCCGTATTACGTGTAAAAAAATACTAAAATAATTCATGCCCAAATTTATCAACTTAATCAAAGCGTTGGTGTCATGAAGCTAGTAAGCCGGCTTGATTGGTGGAAATCCCCTTTGCCCTTTCGTTCGCTCGATCGCGCTCGGCCAGGGCCGGCAATGACCCGGCGAGCGAACGAACTTATGACAAGAACGATTTATATGATCACGTAAAGTTTATGTTTTTTTTTTTCTCGGAATCCATGATGAATTTTGATTATTTTTGAATTTTTTTTCTCGGAAATGGTCTTAAATGCATAAATATAAGAAAGGTCCACGCGTGGCTTGGACCGACACCAATGACCGAAGGCTGGATGTGTTGGCAGACAAGCTGGCGTTGACCGGTGTCAACGACCTATTATTTATGGTCCACTCGTGCAACATAATTACGATAGGTGATAATTGAATATATTCTTTTTAAAACACTCTCGATCAAGTCACTGCTCAAATAAAAAAAAATCGGTATATTCGTTTGGGAGGTACGGTATAACACCCCTTATCTTTGCGTTGGGGGTTAAAAAATATTATTGGGGCCTGAGAATATTATCTTAAATCCTGCTACCGCAGACAATCAACTGTTTAAATATATATTTTTTCCTTTGAATTTGCAACCATGTCAGGAAAGGAAATTATGCAATTTAAATTAAACCCTATTATAATTATATTTAATTATAACCCTATAAGCCTGCATAATAATTATATTTACTTTCGCGAACGCTTTGCTATTTAATGGCAAACCAAATATCAGAATGGAATTTAGTTAGTTTAATTTTAATACAAATAATTTAAAATTGTAAATAAATATCACAAATTTGCAGTAAATTCAAATATTACAAGACCGTTCGTATTTCCGGGTTTCGTTTACACAAATTTTGTATTAATAAAGTGTGTAGGTCACACAAGGTTAATGTAACCAGTGGTCACAAATTATTACCTATCCTTCAGACTAACCCCAATGAGCCGTTCCAATAGTATTGTGTAACAGGTTTAATTATTTATTTATACGAGTGAAAATTTGACGTCGATAATCCATTTAAAATCTGTCATTGGCACGTTTGTAGAATAGATTTTTCCGTTTACCGTTTAATCTCTCGCAGCCAAAGTGACAGCGCACGCATTTTCATATGGTTAGTGGTATTTTTAAGATTAGCAGTTGCACGAGGCCGTTGTACAACTTTGATCATGGTGTAGTCTTCCCTAAAAAAAAACCTAATTTACTTATTTTATCTAATTATATACCTAGTCTAAAAAAATGATAATTCTGAAAATGTATGTTATCAAATTAATAGCGGATCTTTAAAACATGGCCAGATAGGACTTTGTTGTGAGTTTACCTTCTTCGCTAGACGATTTCTGTTCTAAAGAAGGTTATATTCAACGTACTATATAAAATTGTTTATAAATCTGATACATATTTTACATTGATAAATAATACATATACGAGTACATAGTTCACACAAAGTACTTATAGATAATAAAATTAAAAAATACGTAAAGAAGATTCCGTAAGTACGTAAAGATCCCCTGTAAAACTATAATGTTAAATATTCAGTATTCAGTATATTAATTTCAAAAAACAACTTTGCAGTTGTGTATGAAAGACAGAAATGAGTAACATAAACCAATAAAAGTAAATAGAACAGTATAACAATAAAGAGATACAAACAACAAATATAGTAATTAAGACTAGCATACCTACACTTTCCACACAGTTATTCAAATGCATGAAAAGAGATAGCAAGATAAAGAGCGCCAATCTTGTATAAACTAAATAGTACAATAATATTATAAAATTTATAGAAAAACAATAATACAACAGTAAATGCAATAAAAAATAAATAAACTTCAATTAAGGTCAAGACTGTAGAAAGTTTTTTCAATCAGATATTTTTTCAAAGCAGACTTAAAGCTGTGATATCTTTGTAATGTTTTTATATTATTGGGGAGATTACTAAATAAATCTACCCCCCTATAAACACATGTATTCTGAAATTGTGTTGTACGAGCTTTAATCGGTTGAACATAATTGTTTTTGTGTCGTGCGAATGAACATTGCTATGTGTAGAAGCAGACTCTTTCTTTAAGAAAAAATCACAAAGGATTTCATAGATGAAGATACCATATATCAGAATATATTAAACAGAATCTGTCCTTGAATCAGGGGATTCGAATCCGCGACCTTGGGGCTACTAGTCCAACGCCTTAACCACTATTATTAACCACTATACTAGACTACCACAATTATAATTGCTTGTTCTTTTGTTCGAATGTGCCAAATTATATTTTTGATGATACCAAATGATACCAGAAGAATCTGAGATATATCAGTGATTGGAAGGTTCTAGAGTTTATCGCGTACAAACTGAATTATCGCATAGAGTATAGAGTATAGATGCATGCGACAGTGAAAGTCGACCCGGTCTAAACAAAACGAGTGGGTATTTCAGAAGTTCCCCGGATCCATTGTTCGGAAATTGTTACTAAATACCGATCAAATAAATGGCTTCATAAAACGCCCATAAAAAGAGTGGGACGCCGCACATAGGCTATCTGCCTAATCGCTCCCGTCGTTTTATCAGCTCGAAAGTTTCCATTTGCACCCACGCGCAGGAAAAAAAATTATTTCTTCAAGTTCCACCTAAAACGTATGCAAATGCCCTGCGTATCGTTGCGTTAAGGCACGTTCCACTCGACTGCAAAGCGAAGCGAGAACGCAAGTATTGCCGCAAAAATTAACCGCAATTGGGTTTTGTCTGATTTCGAAAAAGGCTATATTTTGTTACTGCCGTACATAAACTCTACCATAGCCAAAATCCTCCCTATTTACAAGAAAAGTTATCAAAAGCCCAAGATACCCGTCGAGATGCAAAGAATACCAAAAAACCTTCTAAAACACACTTTGTAACTTTAGAGGATCCTTTAAGGCGAAGAGTATTTCCTTGAAATTCAGTGCTTTATTTTTATAGGGCGTTAGGTTTTGTTCTTTGCGCGCTCAGAAAGCAATTGTTGGTTTTTATTTAATTACAGCTTCATTATATAGAAATTAAAAAAACTAACTTTACTATGTTTTAGAACCGTCATTTTCCTTTCAATTACTTTTTTTTCCTAAGGCCCTAGTGTCTTTTATAAGAAGAGCGATTCAACTAAAACATAACTATTATGAGTTTATCATTTATTAAATTTCTTAGAAATAGAATGAAATTAAAAAAAACTGCCTTTACTACATCGAAGATATAAGAACAAGGTATCTAAACATATTTTTTTTATTATTAAATATCAAATGGTTACCAAATACCAGCCAATAAAAAAAAAGGTCTAAATGAGTCGAAATTAATGTTTATCCTTTGGGTTCGCCTTAAAAATTATGGAATGACTTGCCACCGGCCATTAAGGCAAAACGAAAGTGACTATTGCAATTACAAACGAGTTCCTAATGTTTTTATTTTTTTCTTTTTGTCATAATATATTTTTATATTTTAATCTAAATCATTAAAAGAAGATACCCTAATATCGAGAATACACTCTACATAATATTATAACCTTCTAACCTGTTTATTCTTATATACCTTCATTTTATATTCTTACTGTTCTTAATTTTATTTATTGTTCCAATTTAAAGTTATAATCCAGGCATAATATTATATTCCAATGCCTATTGAATCTCTAACTTTGATATTGTTTAAGTACCTTCTACTTTATTATCGCTTTGCTGAAAACCAGCGCCTTCTCGTTTTCACAATGAGAAAAGCAGCTAAGCACAGACTATTTATTGAGATACTCTTAATTTGTTTTTAAACTTTTGTATTGAATTTATAATACCTCAAAAATTAAAATGAACTTGAGTTAGGTTCCTAAGGGAATACCGTAGGTATGAGTCATCTAGACGCCGAAGACGACATTAGTAAGCCCAAGTAACGCCACATTGAATGCTAGTACTTTTTGTGAAATTTATAACTATGCAATGCGCGAACATTAATGATATATCAATCCGAAAAATGGTAAACATTTCAATTATTTATTCAAAAATGAAATTAAATTACAGCGATTGGCCAATTATACATTTGGTATCAACTTTTAAAAAATACAGAGCAAATAAAATCCCTCAGACCCACGGCGTATCGTACTTATTTTAATAAATTCATTACATTCATTAAATTCATCAAATACAGGATGTTTCTCCTGAACTGATAACTGAACCTGGATGTTTCTGATAACTGAAGACTCAAGGGGTTGTTTATTTTTCTAATATGTGTAAGAAATTGTATTAAACATTGCGAAAAAATTCACGCCTAAATTTATTCAATTTATCAAAACACTTGTACAAATTTCCTTTTTGCTCGCGCGCGATAGGCCATTGCTTATGACAAGAGCGATTTCATATAATCACCGAAATTTAACAACATTTTTTACTCGGAAATCACGATGAATTTTGTTATGAGATCAAAACAAATCATGTTTGAAAACCCAGGGCTAATAAGCAAGATTTTTATCGGGAATGGTCTTGGAACACGGTGTATATATTTATTTAATATAGTATTTTTATAATACTTAAATATTTTTTATTATGTTTTCATTCGCAATACCATCGCTAATGATCATCGCTATGACCCCCACGAGTTGCGAGAGGGAACGAATACGTGACGTTAGCAGTTTAGCATAATCGCATAACGGGAATAAAACAACGTTTTTAAAACGTCAACTTTAAGACTATACTTTTGTCTAAGATGAAGGTATCAAAAAAAAAATAAAAAAAATAATCAAACGTCAACTGAATAATATTTCAAATGTCAAATGAAAACGTACCCTTATAAGGCACGCATTATTTATGCATACGACTTGTCAATAGTGACGTTCGGCGATCGATCGGCAACAATGGAGTCTCGCCTCGATGTAATTATTGGCCGGTCACTGTCGTCGCCATCGACTATTTCCTCTCATTGATAATGCAAATGCCCAACGAGCACAATGCCATTGATTAAATGTTTAATTAAGGACTAGGCATTATTAAAATACCTACTAAGTTTTTAATGCACGCGAATTTTTTTCTTAATTTACATTATCGATTACAAAATAAAATAATCTAGACAGTAGGATTACGAAGTTGCCCACGATCGATCAGTGTCCGGGAAAATATTTGAAGTTATTTATTTTAATTAATTGGATTTTTTTTTTGCATATTTCCACTGATAAAAATACGTACGTAGATAAAGTATGAATTTGAAAAAAACTTGTACTTATATCTCCAAATAAGGATAATATTTTCAAATGTACACAAAAAAAGTGTATCAAAATTATTTTGATACTATATGTAATAAAACAATATGAGAATTTTTCTATGTGTATGATAGATTTTTACACATATGATAGATTTGTGTATATGATTTGTGATTTATGATAGATTATGATAGATTTGTGTCACATAGATTTTTCTATGTGTATGTGTGATTTTTCTTGATTGATGTGCAGTAATGGATAATACTGGAAAATCTTCAAAAAATCTACATCACCACTCACTCAACCACTAAGCATTTAGATTTGAAATATTTACACGAAAAATAGTGCATATTGTAGACAAAATAATAGTGTAATTCTTAGTAAAGCCAAATTAGCGTTTATTTACTAATGTAAATATTTTAACGGTGCATTTTAGAAATATGTATACATATTTCGACACTACACGACATCAAAAATACTACACTACGGTCATATACATATTGTATTAGCAATATTTAAATTAACAGCAATGTTAAGGCTCAAGGTTGGCAGTACGAATTCATTGATCCTTCTGTGAATTCGACGATAAGGAATGACCAAAGAATAAAAAATAGTATGAGGATATTGTGAAGAGGTTTTCAAAGAATTAAATACGCTGCTTGAATGAACATATACGATTTTACGAACACAGCATATCTAATCTGTATGGAAAGGACAAAAGCGCCACCGTAAAATATAAACGACGCCATTTGCAAATTCCCTATTATATTATACTGGGTATTTTACAGAACAAAAAGGAGTGTTTCTCCAAACCGTCCGGCCGGTCGCAATTATTAATGGTTTTGGAACTTAAGATGAATAATTCAAAGTTTTACCAATTTTTAAATATAGGATGTCTGATGATAAGTCAGCCTTAAACAGCAGAATCATTACGCAACCGAAGAAACTGGAGTAGACCCGTTACGAACTGAGCAGAAAGTATATTTCTTAATGCGTAACATGGTGAATATACTTAGTGATGTATTAGTGAGGTGTGTACAAAGCAATATGACAAAGTAATAAAGAGTAGTTACTCTTTATTACTTTGTCATATTGCTTTGTGTTAATACATCACTAAGTATATTCACCATGTTACGCATTAAGAAATAATTCATCCACAGAAAGTAATTAGGTAAATTATTACATCGATATCGAAATCGAATAATTTTATTTTCTTCGTAATTACTTTTGGAGGTACTGGGAAAATACACAGTGTAATTAGTGATAAATACAGTAACCGACCATTACTATAAATTAGATATCATTACTGTACCGCCTTATCGATATGCGACTCTATCATTCTTATGCACATCACTACATTACATTATAAGGCTGTAAGCGCGAGTATTGCAGTAAATATTACAAGTACATTAAAGCATAAATAAGAATTGCTAAAAAATTGAAGCAATATAAACATTAAATAAAAATCATATGCAATTATTTTGGTAACTAGACTAAATTTGTATCTAATGGGCGGATTCGAACCCGATACCACTAGGTCAATCAAACTCCTTAATAAGTAGATTACCACGATCACCTTAAAATTTTAGTTCTTTTTACGAGTGAAACGTCTTAGCCTAAGGTTGTAAAATCGATTAATTGAAAAAACGAAAACATACATTCCTATCTAACTAGGAGTTGACCCTCGGATACAATGATATTTTGCGACTAAACCCTATTTATCTTAGGTTATTGTCCAGATATTATTATATTTGTCAATGCACTATAGCTTTACCCATTTATATTTACTATTTTTCACACACCCGGTGGGTGCAAGCACTTCTTGCGTTACATTAAGAGCGTAAATTGTTTTAGAAATAGCACTAGCATGATTGCACTAGCACTAGCACTAGCTGACTAGGCAAATAGGCTTATAACCAAGCCCTTGCCGAAGAAACAAACTATCAAACAGTAAAAACCCCGTTCAGTGGTTTTAGAGATATCATCATTATATCATTATATAATTATCCAAGAATAACAGATATCTATAATTTAGCGAAGTCGCCTTTACTTGTACTAAATATCAAAGTATCAAAGTCTTTTAATTTTGCAAAAATATTACGAAAGTATACGATTACTATCATTTTTCCATGGACACGTTTCCAATATCACGGGTTATCGTTTCGTTGAAGGGTTACTAGCAAACGGAATGTTACGAGTGACGACCGATTCCCTTATCGATACAAAAACGTCGATGTAATTTTCCTCGTATAGTCTTTTTATCGCAATCTGAACGGAATAATTTCATAATTTTATTTACACTTACATGCATGACATTACATTGCACCTATAATACGAGTGCATTCTTTAATTTCCCCCCTCCTTCATTTTGTAATTTAAACGCGGACGCATTCACCCACATACGTTTTTATATTTTGTAATTTAGTATTATTTGGTGCGTGTTTCGCGATTGGCCATAATCTGTGAATCATATTCGAAATCACAAAAGCAACTCACCCATCATATGCGAGATGAACTTGGACCTTTCGAGGGGCGGGATCCAAGATGCGCAGAGCGGATGCATGGCGGGCCACGTGGCGCCGAGAGCGAAGCCCAGCAGCGCGCGCACGAGGACCATGCCTATGGCTCCGGTCAGCGCCACGCCGGGCGTGATCAGGGTCAGCAGCGCAGCCGCCAGCATTGAGTACCCGAACACGCGCCTATGGGTCACAGGTCACAGGTCAACGATCAGCCATTTTGGGACAACATTACGACATAAGTACTATATGCTCGACTACATTGATTCTTAAGGAACTTGGAATTGTCTTAGTGAGAAGATGCTTTAGAATAAACATATTGACTATGTCACTGCCAAAGTCAAAACTCTTATGATTCATTTTGCAAATCTTCCGAGAATTTAAGTCGGTTGTCTATCTAAAGACCTTTTTTTCGGATTTGTGTGTAGTGTCCTAAAATATGGCTCCCAAATTTGAAATCCAAAGTACGTAACACATCCCTTCAAGTAGCTTTGCTAGATTCTTCGCTATTTTATAAAGTTGTATCCTTAACTTAAAGAAGGGCAAAGGCTGATGCTGAACAAACGATTTACTAGACATCCCACGCCGTAAAACCAACTATGGACAAATTGAACCCATGTACAGAATGTGTTTTGCAAAAAAATTTTGTAAATGGCATTTAAAGAAACTTTTGAATTGCATTGAAATTCCCCTTTTCTATCCCTCATTCTTCCTCATTTATCTTGTTATTCTCTGTTTAAGAGCTAATTCTTATAGTTTATACTCATTCTGCAGAAATATTCAATTGGTTAATTTAAACGTATAAGTTGGTACTGCCTGTTTATGTATCTTTTTTTAATTGCAACTGTTTTCTCAAATAAAGATAAATAAAAGCAACCCGTGATTATATCAATAAGTAATAAGTATACACGAGTACTGTTATTGATACGCGAAAATGACCACTGACCGTACTGAAATCGCTTCTAATGGGGTCTTTCTTGCTTATTTAGAAGTATCGGCATCTCGGATGAAAGAATGAAAGAATGAAAGAATGGAAGTACCTCGCGCCGATCGTCTCAGCCAGGCGTCCACCGGGCAGTTCTGTGAGTATGTACCCCCAATAGAAAGATCCCAACATCATGTTCTGCTGGTAGGAGTCCCATTCGAAGCGTGTCCGGCTGATGGCGTTTTCCTAAACCAGATACAATTATTTATTTCAGAGTTAGAGAGTTAGTTTTTAAAATGAGGAATTGCTAGGCAAAATTGCACCCATTCCACCCTAATTTATGTCATAACTATCGAACGTTTTCTTTTAAATACTTAGCAGCAAAAGGGTGCAATGAAAACGACGGTACCTTGGTAATGTTGATGGCTCCGTTTGCAGTGTTTGAAACATGCGTGACATTTTCCGCGGGCTGGACCATCGCCACTATGGCAATGGTCAGATTCACCCTCAGCGCGTAGTTCAGCATGAAGCCGAGAAAAACCATTATGTTCAGCACCTGAGTACATGTTAAGCGACCTGCGGACAAGGAAATACAAGTTTGAAAAGATTGCCTCTATCCATTTTCGTTTTGGCTAATTGGATTTTTTATCCATAATTACATTAAATTTTGCAAATTTTAATTTACAATAAATAAATTGAAAGTGTGCGGCGGTATCTCTAGAATTAGCAAAAGCATTTGGCACGGTAACCCACCAAACATAAAATTAATCCAATGTAGCTACATTTGTCCAATTCATTTGCCTTTAGACACTCGTGTAGCCAGTAAATAAGTAGGTACCTACATACAAGATCTGTTATTTCACATTAACATGCAATGGCATTTTTTTTAGGTAGCGCATTATCTATTATTGAGATAAACAAAATGCGTATAAAATATTTACTAATAATAATAATTTAATGTGTAAAGCATGCAAAGAAAGGTTAAATTACACTCAATGATAATTGGAATGAATTGTCATCGATTGTTGAAGTTAAGGTTAGAATACCAATTGAGGCGGAAAAGGAAACAGTAGCGGCTGGCGAGCATGTCAAGGCTTTGTTCAAAATGGCGCTTGCCATCCTTTATTTATTTAGCTATACAGTCGATGTCCACAACTACCTATAGCTAAACACAACTTTCGCTCGTATACAGAACAGGCTTTCGCCTACAGAATAATGATTACATCAGCGGTTCATATAATTCACCACAAAAGATAAAAGACGAAATAATAAACAAATAATTTATAATATATTTAGCTATTTAATCACTATACGGGGTCACCTTACTAATATTAATGATTGCATTTGAACTAATCCTCTTTGCATTGGGCAGTTAAAGCTCAGAATAAAAATGTAGTAACACCTTTTCCCATATATTATATATCTACACAATTACATTTATATTTATAGCAAAGGACTTCTAATACTTGACATTTGTAAAAACTTGACTTCCTATAACGTGGCTTCCAGTTATGATAGCATCAATCAACCTTAGCATATTTTGTTTGATCTCAATGCGTTAGGTACTGTTAGTTTAATATTATAATGTATCTATGAGGAATGAGTAGGCGTGCGTGCAAAACATTCGCAGCCTGCGGTGACAATGGAATTAATCTGACATATTATCAAACTAGCTACTCGGAAATAGATCTGCCTCCTTGAGAGTCTTGATTCAATTGCGACCAATGACATTTGACGCCTGCCAACGTACTCGTAAATACACAATCCAACGCTTATCTAGCATTAGAGGAAACCCTGCCATACCATTGATATGTGTATAAAGTTCTCTCGATGCGTCATAATCGCCGGGAGAGAACTTTTGGCGTGGGAGCCTTATCAACCTAATACAGATAACATTATTATCGAAATTCTTGCCAGAAGTCTAAAATGGCTTCCTACCTAAATAAAGCTATATGTATCTATTATTTAATGAGTCCCCTTTGACAGAATTCTGTTTTAATAGGGCAGAAAACGAAGATTGAAGAACTAAACCAGCTATATTCATCCCTTTCCAGATGGACACTGATGGTATTATTGCGTCTTCTTGACACTTTTCAAACACCCGTTCCCATAAAAATAATGCAAAATGTGTTTATTTATTTATTTCTATGTGTATACTTGAATTTTCGGCCGAAATAGAGCACGGAAATGTGTCGAATTTCAGTAATGCCGTTAATTCAACACTCTGTAGGATCAAAAAAACCTCTTTTTGAAGTTGTCTAAAAAATACATTGTCTATAATATGTGTGTGTAAAAATAACACAAAATAAAATCAGAATATGCGTCAAAGGTGCCTGTTGCAAACTGTGATGCGAATAATCACTCAAACAAAAAGTGGAAAAATTAGTAATCACTACTTATACAACTAATAAAAGAAAAATGCGTAATACCAGTTTCTCGTTGCTGACATTTTTGACATTGACCGTGGAAGTTTGAAAAACTCTGTGCTGATTTACATTTATTATTTTACAATTTTCATCGGTCACCATTTAAAATGCCTTGGTCTAAATATAGCTAGGCATTTTATAATTTATGGTTATTTTAAGGTTGCATCAGCATAACATTGTGCATTCATGAATGCATGTGTTAACATCTATAGCAACAGTGCAGTTGCAATTAAGAACTTAACCTACATCAGATTTTTATTTTAAATAATAATATTGCATTTCATCTCGTCAGGTGATTTGGCCATTATTGGGGGAATATCATCATATAGGTACTATAATTAGACTTTTTTTTAAGTTGAATTATACGCAAAATGTTTAAAAAATTATCACACC
The DNA here is from genome assembly GCA_020383195.1 of Neomicropteryx cornuta. Lineage (NCBI taxonomy): Eukaryota > Metazoa > Arthropoda > Insecta > Lepidoptera > Micropterigidae > Neomicropteryx > Neomicropteryx cornuta. Next base: position 4,572,805 of record JAHKQU010000030.1, read on the forward strand.
ATTAATGTGATGGTGTTTTTTAGATTGCGTTATTATTGGTAATAAATCTACACGATCTATTACATAACAGAGTGGACAGTCCATATCAAGATATGGACTGTCCACTCTGTTATGTAATAGATCGTGTATCACAAGTATACAAGGATCGTGTATCACAAGTAGTACAAGTGTGATACAAGTATCAGGTATCAACCTGCGAGTGCCTTCTCGCACCACGCGCGTGTCTACTCTATTCCAGGTGCCAAGGCGCAATGCAAACTACGCCAGAAACTCTGTTCTATACCGTTTACTCAATACCTACAACACCATATTCAGCGAGGTTGATGTACTTGACCTAAATCGTGGCGAGTTTCTTTCAAAAAACCGAAGTATTTCATGCCAATCTGATTCAAACTAAAAGCGTTGCATATTAAAATTAATTTATCTATACGCAACATATATGATGTTTATACATACAAACATGCACACACACAACCAGACATCCTCACACACACAACGACACACCCTCACAGACACTTTTACATCGTACACATACACATTCTAAAAAAGCGTTAAGCTCAACAAAGTTTTAAATATTTTTGTACATAGGCGTAAGCTTTATTTGGCCTTATTATTAACCTTTTGGGAAAATGTATATGCTACTATTACGCTGTATGCTTAGCTGTTAAAAAATAAATAAAATTAATATCGATAATTCTGTAGCCCACTGATAAAATAGCATAGCTTCCTGGATATCGAAAGCATATACACCAAGTACTATAAGATACTTCATTAATTATAGCTCATTTGATTTAAAGTTACTGTCAAGCAATTTATTGATACGTCCCATGTTGAGTAATTAGATATTTTATATTATTTCAATTATTGTCCAGTCCTGGCGTTTGGCACAATGGCTGAAACGGAAGGAGACGAAGGCCGCGTGAATAAATTATATAAAATGGCGTCGCTCGTTCCGGTAGGTATAATGCCGCGTCATTTTAGTATGCCTATACTATACACATTACGGACAATTTATTTCAACCGTTTATCTTTAACTTCAAGCGAGACTAAAATAAGGTGCAACGAGAGAAGTTTTTATACACACTGACATTACTAGAATACTAGACCCTATCACGCCGGGAGAAATAAGATGTGAGCATGCTTTAATTCAGACAAGCGATTTCCAACAAATTCTGTACCTGCATTTTTTTTATATAATCAATTTACATATTTTCGCATCGGATTTAAATCATAATTCGATAGATTTAATATATATAAACGTATGATATTGATTAATGATTCAGTTGGTTTCATAACTAGCTCAAACATAAATAAATACGTTTTTGTATGAAAACAAAGAATTTAGTTCATTCAGTGAATCTTTGATTTTATTGTAAAAAAAGGGTAAAATGCCTCTGAGCATATCCTGTTTTTATTTTCGGCGCGAGATGTTGTTGGTTGATTTTACGACAACGAGTTTGTCCCAACCTGATCCAATTTCTCATATTCTCCAGTTCGAAATGCAGTGTAAAATATCGGTCACACTTTCATACTCCTATCCAAATCCCCACACATGTGTATGCATCCACTTTCACCTAAAGCCCCACCTGGTATGACTCTGTTCACAGAGTTCATAGAGTCATACCAGGTTTGCGGTTTGTAACAGATAACGGATAACGGAACGACTTTAGGTCGTTAAATTTATTTACTTTAATACTATTAACAGCTTTTAGTAAAGGTTTGCCTGATATCCAGCCACTACCTGAAATAGTTTCACTGTTGGATATTTTTTTATTGGTACACATTTCCCTTCAAATTGTAAATTCTGGTTTTTAACTGATTTTATTTCAACATCAAATCATATTAAATGGTTTTTATTCAATGTTGATTATTCAAAGATACATATTTGAAACTTATGGATATTAAATTTGGAAACGGATGCAATATCTTAATTATAATCTTACAGAGTATAATAAAAATTGCTGCGTATTGTTCAGAGAATTTTATATATTAATAAGTGAAGGGAAATACATTAAATAAAATAAAATAAAACGTTCATATAGATTGACTGAATGAGTTTCGAGCGGTGAATTTTGTGTGATTTGAAATGTCCCCTTTCAATAGTCTGTCAATGTGAATGTAGTAATATCGAGCAAAAAACAATTATCAATCCATCTTATACTTCTATGAATGTAAAGTCTCATTTTTACACGAAAAAAATTAAACTGACAATGAATTGTATCCAAAAATAAATACAAACACAAGCTGTGATTGTGTTGTATTTTAATTATTACTAAAGTTAATTCTAAATTTCATAGGTATTGCATGGAATAAAACATGCTCGCAACTGATGTAATGGAACTAAATACTTACATGCAATGATTATAGTGGTATTAGAACCTCAATTAGGGTCGAATTTCGACCACTAGTAATTATTATTGGTATGATTTGTAGGAACCTATAATACCCGCTGCTATTACGAGGAACCATTGTATGGTGGTACATGATGTTGCGGTTTTGCCAAGCCGCAGACTGACCTTCGACCTCGCCAAGGGCACATTAGTGGACCTGTGCCGGTAATAAGGCAGTGGCATGCTCGTGTGTTGATAGGCAAATCAATCGAAGCGCATCGGGTCACTTCGAAATATGGAATTTCTTATGCAAAGTATGTGGGCATAATTAAAACGCCAGTCGTTGATTTCACGGTTTTAGGAAAATACAATAAATTGACAAATAGTGAAACAATAAACAATATCGATCTATATTTCAAAATGATCACCTCAAACTGGCAAGGAAAATATACCGGTCGATAGCTTTAGTTTGAGAGGTTAGAAAAGAATGAAGAAATAATTTTCTTACCGAGACACGAGACCATTTAAGAACCGAAATATATAAACTTTGAAATAAAATTTAAATCATAATATCGGGCAATAAAACGTTGCGGTTAAATAATCGTGTATATAAGATCCGAGAAATTATGTTTTATAATAAACGACCGTGAATGTTTAAAAACAGTTATGATACAGGCTGTCCCAGAAGATCATTAAAGAGGGTGAAAGGCGGCTTCAAATCAAATCAAACAAGTAATAAATTACCAATAGATTTCACTAAGAAAATCAATTGAGCGAAGTGTCAGTGAATCTCGTTATGTTCTCAAAGAGCATAAACATATATTAAACACATGAGATAAATAACGTTTTATAATTATTTGCCTCTATACTGTGTCAAAACGCTTAGAATGCAATTCATAGTGAATATTAACCAATCGTCAGATAGTTTTTGTACCAACCCTGACGAGGTTTGATACGTGTTTTTGTTCAAGATGACTTACTGTTCCTTCTTTATACTATACCCGTACTATGGTAGCAAAATATATTTTTTTCATTCATTAAATTCATTCATCTACATTATCCTTATCAAGTCCACTCTCATTGAATTAATTTTTGAAAGTAATAGCAATAGCTCCATCTCGCTCTTCTGTGGCAAAAGTGTGTGCCTAAGAATACTAAGATGTTCATATTTTTGGTTGCAGTAAGATTATATTATTTATGTATCATATATTATATTCTGAAAAACCTTTTTTATACATTATTATTTAATATATTTAAGTTTGTTATGCTTTTTTTATGCAGACGCATACGGTTTTTTTAACAGCATGTGAGTTTAGACCGAAACGCACATTCGATGGCACCAAACGTCTAATATTATCCAAAAGTTTTATAAAGGGGAAATTTACAAAAAAAAAAGGAAAAAGTTTTACACAACTGGGCAATTTCCATTGCATTATTAAAGAATGAGGGTTTCGCGGGTGCAAGCCACCCAAGATCGGAGTTATTGAGAACGAAGCGACCCATTACGAATGCCGCGGGTACGGCACGAACCAACTGAGCACCTGCCGAAGGTCCAGGTCGTCAAATGAGTTATGTAATGAAACGCGTCAACGGTAATCACGCGAATTTACTTTTAGCTGCAAGTAATTACCGTAAATTAACGGTAAACGCTAGCAGCGAACAGTAAACTCAACAGGGTTCTCAGTATTAGAACTCTCTTGTGTATACATAGAGGTAGTGTTATAATAACTACCTACTACCCAGTGCGATAATGTTATCCGTTATGCCAAAACTGCAAATTCTAATTTATATAATATTAATATACCGTTTTTTTTTCAAGAATAACTACGTAAATATATTGCGATATTATGTTTAACTACTTGCAATTATTGAATTTAAAATTTTAAATGTGTTTGATAGCATTTTTTAACGACTTCAAAAAAGAAGTCTGTAAAGTAGCAATAAATCAAAAACAAAGTATTCTTTCAAAATGTTTTCAGTCAATGTCATGTGCTAAATTTTTAGGTTGTTTTTGTTATGTTTTTTTGTTTATACTTTTTTATTCTTTTTAAAGTCAGTTTCTTCGTTTTTTTATTAAAGACGTATTTAAAATGCAGCACGGACATTAAAACAATAGTGTGTGTTTGTAAACTACGCGCGTTAGAGGTGAAAATTTATAAGGATGTTGATTAAATTTGTAATAATAAAGGTGATGATTTTAGAGGCGTGGTTTTCAAGAAGAGATAAAACGCATATAATTTGATGTTATGGCTAAGAATTTAGTTTTATTATAAAGATAAGGGTTTGCCATTATGTTTTAAAAATGATTTCGGGTAAGTGGCCGCCGCGGCTGACTCGAACAAATTCCAGCCGAGAGGCCCAATTTTCAACCACTTTTTGCAGCAAGTTGGGCCGTATGTCAGCAATAACGCGCCGAATATTCTCTTCCAAGGCGTCAATTGTGTCCGGCTTATCTGCGTAGACAAGCGACTTCACATAACCCCACAAAAAATAGTCCAGCGGTGTTAAATCGCACGATCTTGGAGGCCACGCCACAGGCCCACGACGCGATTTTTACTTTATTTTAGAGTTATTTTAAAAAAAATTGGAGTGATTTCTTCTAAATTTGCACTATTTGCAAACATTGTTCAGGAGTAAGTCTATTCATTATGAAATGGCAAACCAAACTGAGCATAAATCAAGTGACAGCTGTCAAAAACACCAACTACGAAAAAAGAAAACCACGCCTCTAAAAAAAACACCCTATATTATATCTCGAAACTATCGGCCCATACTGGCATATACATTCTCCAATGTTTTCGCACGACTTGCGATTCGTTCGCTGCCTAGTATAGGTAAAATTGTGATCAGAAGTAAAACTTCCATAAACAATTGAGTATGTCAGTTATAATAGCAATAAAGTAGTTACTTATTAAAATTATGGGTCGATTCGCCACCTCTTCCACGTCGGATAACTCGCTCAGGGGGGTAATCCTTGAAAGCAACACAACAATTCAGTATACCAAATCGTTTGATTGCTTTCAAGAGGTAATGACGACAGGTCGAGGGCATCCTGGCGACCGCGTTGCACAATTAGCACGATTAAGTAATTCGGGTGTGTCCGGTCCGGAACGCAAGAAGCGTGCCGTTTGCAAAGCGTGATGGATGGATGCAGCTCCGCTCCGCTGGGCACGAGGATAGGAAGTGACGCAGACCACATCAGCGATCGTGAACCGCGCCGCTGTTCAATGTCAGGGTAAAAATAGGCGCGAGCATTCTGTTCGTCTTAAACCTATAAAAAATTGGCAGGCTGCCGACTCGTGCGAATTTCACTTATGACGTCATAATGTCGTATTATAATCTATATTTTAAGCATGCGGAGTGTGAGATTTGGCACAGTTTAAGTTTATATGGAGAAGAAATTCACAATTGCATTGACATTTTCCACGATAGTCTGTCCTAAATAGGCAGTTTGATTGTTATAATTTCTTCATATTTGTATTTTTTTTACGGCAACGGCGTAGTTAGTAGTCTAACTAAGGATTAAACTAAGGACCGTTAAAGTTCTCCCCTAATAAGCATCAGGTGCGCCGCGCAACCCTTTTAACTGTCGGCAACGAATGAAAGCGATGCCATCAGTCGAGTCGATTGGCGATTAGTTGGTGGACCACACCAGGCCACTAGGCCCAGTGCATCACCCAAGCCTTGAGCCTTGAGCATTCATTGCGCAAGAATTATTAGGCTATCGCTGGAACAGCAATAAAGACAATTCACACTAACGGCTTCATAAATCGTAAGTGCTTTGACAGCTGATACCAAGACGGGCCATAAAAAACACACAAAAATTACTTATTAGTTTATTTAGGATTATTTGATTGCGAAGGCCCAAAAGTAACATAGTCGCAGACAAAAAGAAAACTTCCATAACCTTAAGGTTGAGTGGCAGAAAATTATAGCTCTTACATTGTTTTGTTATTCAGCTCAACAACGGTAAAGAAAATCGGTAAAATTATACAGTAACGGTCCAATGCAAAACCGCTTTTAAGCTTCAAAGCAACCACTAACCATTCTGAAAATTATTCTACGTGTTTTTACACGGTCTGATGACCTAACGAATTCGGTAATTCTGTATTGGAAAAACCTTTAACATATAGAAAATTTTCATTTAGATAAAAGCGACTTTATACCAACACCAAAGAACCACAAATAACAGAAATAATATTAAGTACTCGTATTAGTAGTTTTATCACCCACACATAAAGATTCACCATTATGCTTTTATATCACACCCTAATTAAAACGCTCTAATTATTCTTATATCTTGAACCATTGTAACCAATAGTACGTAAGTATTTGAAAATACGAGTTATGTTACTTGTTAATTTTAATTACTGATGATAGTTTGTTAAATTAGAGATGCATTTGTATAATATAATGTATTGATAATGGTGCATATCTGTAAGCATTTTTAAGAATCAAATAAATAAATAAAAACCATGCAATTTAGTTAAGTAGACAGATATAGATTTTTCAAAAATACATAAGTATTTGTAACTAGTAATAAATTTAAATTAACTACAATAAATGCAAATTACTTTCATAATAGTTGAGAAAGATGCGCCTTACATGACATGACGGTATTATTTTTTAATCCTACTTGCAGTAAATAAATGCCAAACGTTTCGGCGCGAGATGTGTTGCCTTCTCGATGGCGATTTGGAACTGATTCTTCTAGATGTTACCCGAACATAATACTGAAGAGATTTTAGAGAGGGGGAATATTTAAACAAGTAAATTTAAATTTATATATAAGTTCTGACAAATTGCACGGTCGTGAGAAGTACACATACATTAAAATATAGCTCCATTGTCTGAAGTCCTCATGGAATTACTTATTATAATATTCTAGGGGTTATTAAGAGGAGGTTCCTACCTGAGATACCTTTATTTCGGTAGGTAAGGGTATTATTATCATGAAATGTTTCAGGGATGTTTGGCTAGAAATACACTCGAGTTTAGACGACAGGTCACCATATATTGTTTTGCTTCTTTAAACCCATAATACTCCGTGAGATTTGTCTCTACATACCATTAATATATTCGTTTCTTCGCCAAATCGGATAAAAAAATCTACTTTCTACTTTTACGCCTTTATGAGATCAGCCTGAATTATTTGTTTGTTACTTTCCGCCTGAGGGTGTTATTTTTAATTATAGTTATTCTTTGTTTTCATTATTTCCATTTATATTTTTTTTTTTATGAAATGTGTAAATGGGGATATAACAATAAAAATACATGCACAAGTATGTATTTTAAAAAAGGTTAATAAAGTCGCTTTAAAATATTTCTTTAGAACCATGATCCATTTCTAGAATTGTCTATTATATATTTCTGGTCGAATGTCATAATTTAAATATTTTTGGACAAGCTTTTGGGTACATTTTATAGAGAATATGTTTTTTTAAATAACTTTTCCCAAAAATCGGAAATGGTTGAGAAAGGATCCAATTGTTGCAAATGTTGTTGTTACCAATTGTTGCAAATGACTTCATCTACCACCTCATTAAGTATAATCTGCTATTTACTAGACAACCGACGTATATACTATATTTGTAGTTAATACGGTATTTTTAATTAAGTTTATATTTGGAGAAATATACTTTTAGTAAATGCCGGGTCTCGCGTTGCTGCGAGGGTTAATCGATAGGACATAAGGTCAGGCATTCGGGAATAAAAAAAACTCTACTAAGAGCGCGATAAATCTCGCGCCTGGCGTCTGACGGAGGAAGCTGATAAGCTCTTAAGAGCCTTTATATTCTTCATTACCAACCTGTAATATTTCTTGGGAAGGACTTTTCCGATGTGGCCATATTAGGTCGGCCCGTTCTGCAGAACTTCTCAGAAAGATGGCGCCGAGACTTGGATCGAGGTCGTCTGGAGCAAAAAAGAAAAAAATATTATCACTATTAAATATATAAAGAGTATCTAAGTCGTTATTTATTTAATTATTTTTTGTTTTGTTTTAAATAATTGGTATGGTCATATACATTTCTCTTGGACCCTACTCAACTAGGTCAAGTGTTCCTGGTCGAGATTCAGGGGAAATGGTGGTAAAGAAGCGTTAAAAGTGGTATAACCATGCGCGAATTCGAACCCGCGACCTTTGAGCCAATAGTTCAACGCCTTAATTAACCACTAGACTACCACGATCACCGCGATTTATTTTTGTTCCCCAACAGGAATTGTACACAATATATACCATTTTTAAACTAGGGTTGCCCAATTGACTAATAAAGATAATTAGAAATAAAAAAGAATAATATCAAAATGTAAAACGAATGTAAGATTTAAATTTAAACAAAATTAAACGATATAAATGTGACAAAAATACAAAAAAGAAACATTAAAGTAATTTATTACTTAAAGTAAGCTATTATCTGGTCTGTGGCACCACTGTGATAGACCAAAATGGATGCTGTTGCATAGAATATACAGGAGTAAATAAAAAGATGCATAATTACAGAGGTGACACAACGGCTTAAAATAAGCATAGTATTATGCAATATATTGTTTTTAGTTTGTAATATTATAAAGTTAAAATTATTTATATTCGAGAAACAAAAAAAGCATTTTAGAGCGTGTGTAAACGTGTTTTTTTTTTTCATTACGAAAATGAATAAAAAACGCGATAAAAAATATACCATCATTTATCTTCATATGAATTTTGTACCATTTAGCCATCAATTTTGCCACTACACCAATTAATTATTTATTTATCGTTTTTAATTATTTTTTTTTACCATCGTGTGGAGCTAGCTAATAGAGTTAAGTCGTTCGTGAACGAACCGTTCGTAAAGAACGGGTTGCCGCAGTATTTGAACGACCCGGGTCACCGAGTTATCACCGACCGGGGGTCGTTTAAGAGCCATAACGCACTCGAATTGCATTTTATACACGTTTTTGAGGTCTACTGCCAAGATAGCTTTTCATACCAGGCATATATAAAAAATATAATTAGATTAACTGAACATTTTTCTAGCAAACCTTTAAGCTGGTTTTTTAAATAAATAAACCTATGTTTACATAAAAAAATATTGAAATTGTTAGGTTTTATTTTTTTAAATTCTCATAAACCAAACTACATGTCACGTAAGCCTAATTTATACTTAAAAATGTCTGCAATAAAATTCTACAGAAAACCTTAAACTTATTTTTTTTAATTGCCTTATATTTTTAATATAAATAAAAAACTGTCAAATATTTATTCTTTGATGTCAATGGACGCTCGAAGTGCACGTGGCCGACACCATTTGCAAAAGCTGAACTTTAAGGTCACCTCACGATATAGGTACTGGCTCTTAACCACGAGTCGCGGGTAGCGCTCGATATGATCGTTGATGAAAAGGCGTAATTTAAAGGTCATAAATGTGATGGCATTTGACAATCAGCGGGTTAAGAGAGCATATCTAATACCCCCGTGCGTGCAGCATCGTTTGTTTAAAAATAGTGTTTAATGTAACAAAATTGTCGCTACTTCTGTGCCAAGCGAGGAATATTCTCGAACGCTGAAAAGCTAGCAATGCAATATTATTTTTATATCATAGCTGGGTATGATTCTTAATAACCATTCGCTTTCATCGAAATCCGAATTAACGATTAAATTTTAATTTAAAGTACTTTCTAATAATAAATAACCAGTCTTTTCAGTGTTCATCGATTATTCTGTAAGCTGTGTTGTTTTTATCTGTTCATTTACTAATAAATCTTTATGAGGTTAAAACAAGTTGCATTTAATGAACAGTCGCTCGCGGTTCAGTCACCATGAGCATCCTTCTACAGATGCACAATGACAGTTCAGTCAGACCTTTCATAGTGCCCGGGTTAATTTGAACGAACGGGTGCAGACGACGGCGGATCAGTACTGACCCGGATCGCGAAAATACGATGAACGACCCGACTCTACGACAGCTAGACATTTCGCGCAACCGCACATTAAAGGACGCCATCTTGAATCCCGTTAAGAGATGACGCACGCTGCCGATACGAGTACCAAGCCATTGCACATCAACTGTTGACTCTAACACTAAACACATATTGTTTGCGGCACTGGCGTACAGCGTACACCTCAGCGCGCAATTGGTTTTTTAGACCAAGCAAACATTTTGGCAATATTTTATGTGGCGAAATGGCCGAATTAATTTCATTTAGTTTGTTCAGACGTTTCTGCAAATCGGAATGTGGTGGTATATCAATAAATATAATAGTTAACTATTTGCGGAATTATTAGGGCGACTATACGCGTACAGTACGAGGTTGCAAAACGTGTTGCGTCACGTAACCGGCAATAAATACGAATTGAGCCAGGTTTTTATTGCCTTAAAGCCGGTTGGAGCATTTATCTGGTCGGAGGTAAAAAGGCAGACCAGTCCTTGGGTTCAGCTCCGAAATAGGGTTGTCTGACTGTCGTCAATCGACTCAACCTTTTTTCTACGACCGCGAAACCGGTGGGCAGAGATTGAAAGTGAAGTCTAGTCGACTTCCGACTCCCACAAGCAAGTACGGCCGCCAGAATTCGTAGCTAGGACCTTATGATCCGCGTCTGTTATAAAGGCATAGCTATAGTAAAATTGTATAATGTATTGCTTAAATACCGTATTTAGATGATTCCTTTACGCCATATTTGTTACATTTTCACTGTTTTCATAATTATTGTTTCTTTTTTAAATCATTTTTTTACTACTTTATTAAAAGTTTGACCGTATTGCATACCCGCACAGATAGGTAGGTGAGAGTGAAAAGCTTTCATAAAATTGTCATAAGGGATTAGCAGTGTGATCCAAATTTATTTAAAAAAAAAAAACATTTTTAGAACCGGAAGCGATTATTAAAACAGTTACAACCATTCGTAAAGTAACCAGCATGGAAAATCTGCAACGTCGCATCGTTCTTCCTTTTAGTTGGATTACTTCGAAGAAAGAGAAACCGATATAAAAAAGTCTTCATCCCGTTTGATACAGGTAAAATATATATTTTTATTTATTGATCGATTGTCACGGTCCCAAAAGAGGATTAAAACCCTTTTAGGTAAGTTTGATTAGGGTTTAAACATTTTGTTGTAACTTTGGGTTGCAGTGGGGTGGAGAGTGACTGCAAAGTATAATCGACAAACCACTAACAGATGGCAATTAGGGAAGACTGTACAAGTGGCATTTAGTCAAATTTAGTAATGAGAGAGAAGCCTTGAGATGCATTATTATTATTATTATTTATTTATTAGAGAAATTAACAGTTTTATAAATTTACATAAAGTCCAACAAAACAATAATGAATAGTTACCAATTTATAAAACAAATAGATTTCTAATTAAAAATTACACAGCTACAATTATCGTTACAAAAATAATGCCAATATTTTTTAATATATTTCAAGAATCAAAAATTGTTTAACGCAAAACATGTTATAAATGATTTTAAACTTTAATATCCCATAGAAAGAGACGAACTTTATTATCCTACTCCCTAACGCAAACGCCATGTTTCACGTTGATTCATATTTATTGATTTTAAAATATTTCGCTGCTAGACTTATCACGACAGAGCAGAAAAGGTCTAGCGACAATAAAACATATTGTTGTTATGTTGCCGGACATTTTTGAACATTTTTGAAAAAAATAGCGAAATAATGTCTACCTGTAATCAATTGTCTCGCATCCCGATCACAAAATCTAGCCGACTTGACGACACGAATGTGAAACAAGGGTTTTGCGTAAATTCGCTATAGGCACACTTATGTGAATAATTCTTTTTAGAACAGGTATCTTTTATTAATTAGAAATGTATGACCGGAACCTAGTCGATTTGCTAATTTTTTCAAATCACTAATATTTATTTGTATTTTACATTAATATTTCCTTTGGGTAAAATTGAACATTGTAAAAAGTATTTTTAATTAATTTAAGTTGACCGTCTAGATTTTCTCCGCCGATTTACTAAAATCCAAATAATGTTTTATTTCAATCAAAATATACGACGACGTCAACGCATTCGTACGTATAATTAAACCCCATTCGGTAATGCGATTGACGTTTGAGTAAAGTGTAAACGCGCCCTAGCACCCCCGGGCGGCCTGCACCATTCACACCGCAGGCGGCCTGCACCATTTGCTGTCAAATCGCCATGTCTTGTTTTGAAACATTGCGGGGTATTTTTTATCCTTATCGATAATGTCAAGCGTATGATCGTGGCATGGGTTTTTTTATTATTATTTAAGACATTTGAAACTCAATAACGCAACAATGGCAACGGTGCTTAGTTTTCGTCGCCATATTAACATTGTGATTCTTGCGAGTTTAAAGCGCTGTGATGATAATATTGAACAAGAAGCGAAGTCAAAGGAAGTTATATGGCGGACTCCTGACTCCTACATTGAACATGACTTTGCATATACAAACGTCAAACTGACAGCTCTCGCTCGCGCGCAGGGTTTTACTAGCCTGCTGGGATGATTATCTAATCTGGGTACTTAAATACAATAAAAAATATTGGAAAATTCTGTAATCTATGCGCCTGTCTAATTTATCAACGCCGAATATAGTCAAATTTATTTTTGAAGTTTTCGTTGTATTTATTAGTGAGTGTACAGTAATTAACGAAACAAATCACGTGTTAAATAATTATAGGTAGGTAATAGATACTTCTTACTTCATTCGCACTTATCCATAAACTCATAAACCGTAGTCTTAATTAAGTGCATACATCTTTAATATAATGATCGCTTTCTGTATTTAACACTTAATATAATTTTGGTTGTCAATCAATCGCTTAAGTAGGGCCATTGTAGACCTAAACTATAAAGTAATCATTTATGATTGATCCGTAGGTCTTTCTGAGATTTTTATGACTAAAAAGCCCGAAAGCCTAGGTTTATGCTGAAGAATCTGACCTGTTGTTTACTTTTAATCATGTAAAAGTTATTTTAATTGGATTCAAAAAAATAAAAACATGTTTGGTTGAAAATAAGTGTTTTTATTGTCCTAAACCGAACTGGGCTTTAACAAAAAACCGTTTTCAAGCAGATTAAGTAAATAAGTTTAAACTTTTTAGATATATATTTCAAACCGTTTGAGTATGAAGTAAAAGGTATGAACGAGACACAGTTTTTATTAGTTTTATTAATCACATAGTATTTTTTTATATACATAATTATGTAGAATCATTTTGGCAAACCATGATCACATAAGTTTCGAAACTTGAGAAATGTATTTATCAAAATAAAAAAAGAAAACTTGTAATTATAAGGTATTACTTATATATTAATACCGGAAATGGTTAGGTTAAAAAATAACCTAACGTTACAAAGGTGCTTATCATTATTACCTTAGATAAAATACAAAGAGATAGATAGTTACCAACCCCTAAAACAATAATTAAATACTATTTAGAAATAAATCTGAATGTACTTACCAGTAATGCAAAAAAAAGCACAGAAAATGATAAACGTCACTAACAATACTGTAAAACAGCACGATTTAATTTGTTAAAATGTTTTGGAGAAATCTAAAATGAGCGATGAAATATTACGCCCGAAAAATGAAACTGATAGAGACGCGCCGGACACAACCGACCCGCGCAATGATGCCAACAGAACTAAAAAAGAAGAAATTTAATTTATTATAAACGTTGTTGCTTTTCTTCCGCGCGTCGGCCGTTCGTTCTACAACACAAAAATACTTGCACAGACGTTCAAAGCGTCGGCTCGCGTCGCTCACACCGCCGAATGAGCGCCTAGGCATATGAAAATAGACTCTCCGTCCGACGCCGCGTCATTTATGTACCAACGATTTTCAAATGCGATTTTCCCCGTTGAGGTTCCTCTATAACTTCAGACGCGCGTAAAATTAGTACTTATTTGTATCGTGGCATTAATTATAATATACCAGTGACCATTTCTTTTAGTAGTTCATTATTTTTACTTGTATTGTAATGCACGGGGAAAACTGTTTGATAAATAAATATTAGTAAGTAATTGGTTTTGGCTTTAAAGTAAAGCATATTTTTCTAGACTATAAAGCTGCTTCATATTCTGGAAATAAAAATAGATTCTATCTAAATGGCAAAGCTGGTTTCCACTACCTGTTTAGCATCCGATGGCTGAGACTAAGTTTATACAAATACCTTGAAAACTACGCAAAAAAGACAGAATGCCCGATAAAACGTTATATTTCCCATGAAATTATAAAGTTTCTTTAACAGGTGACTTTAACAAATTACAATAAAATCTTTCAGGGCCAAATTGAGTTATTGTATAATTACCAATGATAAAAATTACTTTATCATAACAATAAACAATATTATTTTAATAATCGTAATTTTCTATATCTGAACCATTGTTAATAATACCAATTAAGTTAAAAACTATTAACGTCTTTGGTAAAATAAACATACATAACATTAAAATAAATAAATTAATATACTTGATTTATTTAGTATTTCATAACGGTGCATCGTGTACTGGCAACGGTGTGTACTAACAAGTTATTCGAAAAGCGCATATTTACCTATCACTGCCCTCCTTATTGTAAATACTTGTCAAATATTATATAAAAAGGTTGTTATAAATCTTGAAATAGAATAATAATGGATATGTTATGTAAAAAGATTGGTTACATTCTCATAGTGACAATTGCTGATTATGAAAATATATGATAATATCATTTTAATAATAATTAGGAGGTAGCTCAAGCGATACTGTCCGTCTTGGTGTATATGTAATGTTTAACAACTCGCATTCGTGATAGTAAATACAAAATCGATATCCCATTAATTAGTACCCACATATTTATAAAAAAATAGTGCGAAAAGCAAGTATTACTATGAAATGAAATCTTCTAGGTGTTTGATAAAAAATATGGTATAAAATAAATATTTTTTTCTGAGGTTAGTTAAAGTACGTCAATATAAACGCATGTTTAACTATGGCTTGCGCTTCGGCCAACGTCTGGAATGTGTCGTTATTGAAGTGGTGGGGGAATGGGCTCGTTGGCGCCTTGCACGCCGATTGGTTGAGACGAGGCGAGCCCTCGCCATTGCGCCTGTTCGTGATAAGCCATGTCTAATTTAAATAATAAAAGTTACATATTAAATTTAAAATTACATATTTTATTTAAAATTATGCTATCATTATTTACTACTGTCATTATTAATTAATATTCATTATTATTAATTTACGATTATTATCTATTATTAATTAATGCTATATTCCAACACTTAATTTTCAGTGTTCCGACAATCAAGTACCTATTTATATTCTTTGGACATTTTTTCGAACGATAGCTACTAGATGATTATTTATTGGCAGTATGATTAACTAATTATTGTTTTTAAAAATATGTAATTATTTATTTTTTATACATACATTCAATATACCCTTTAATACATATATATTTTTTTTGAAGTAATTTACCAAAATCTTCAAATGAAAAATTCCTAATTGAAGAAAAAAAAATTGATTTAAAAATTTTACTTAGAGATAAAATTTAACGACGTTTCTACTAACCAAAAGACTACATGACTTATGGACAATTGAATGAGGGTAGGTCACGCACTATTTTTTAAAAAGTTAACGATTTTTTGAACCAGTTGGGACCAGGCTGGCAGACGGCGAGGGTACTATTAATCCAGTAAATAGTAGTTAAATTTTAATTTAAAAATAGTTACTTCTTTTACTTTATTAAATTCATTGTCTTCGAATTAACGTGCGGTAGTGCTAAATTAGTGAAACATACAATATTCATTGTATTCTGTTGAAATTATTCAAGTAACCCACAGAATATAATTAAAACACTGTAACTGATAAACTAAATAAAGTGAATAATGTCTGCAAACAATTTCATCTTTTTGAAACCACAATTAGCTGAATTTAAAGCCGGATCAGATACTACAAGTGAGGTAAGTGTCAATTCTAATGTAGTAAATTGAGGGATACGTTAAACACGAAAAAAACGTATTTAATCGTAAAAAATAACGAACATGAATTCAAACTAAATATTTGTATCTAGTTATTTAATCAAATGTGCAGTGGAATCTGAATTATACACGTCGAATAAATAATTATGATATAAGGATAATCCATTAGGCGGTCCCATTAGTTGCTGCTAAAGTGACAGCACATACAATGTGTTATGGTTAGTGGTCACTTTTAAACTTGGCATTAACTAAATCGACTAAGTGGCCGCTTCTTATCTTTAATGCTATGGTATAATCGAAAATAATATATTTATACATAGATACATTTAGAATAGATTTATTAATATTCAGGTTTCATCGTATGGTTCTTACAACTCAAATGAAGACATTCAAAAAATTGCCATTATTCTGGGACTCGGATCGGCAGATGAAGTTTATCAAGAAAGATTTCGGATAGATCGTCGCCGATTGGAATCTATGATGGCGGGTAAGATGTAATTATGGTTATGCTTTTAGAAAATCATTATGACAATATTGTTAATATATTATTAACGCTTTCACTTTTTTATTTTTCAGAGAATTTAGAGGAGAACAAAACCGCGGCACACTTTTTCAGCAAAGTACTAATAATGATGCTTGCAAATTGTTATTGAAATAATTTATAATCAGCTGTGTATAATAAAAAAAAAAAATTATATCATTTTAGGTAATGGACACAACGAAAACAGTTATAAACTGGCCGACTAGATTAAAAATAGGTGCGAGGTCAAAAAAAGGTACGTAAATGCAAAACTTTGCGAGCATTGTCGAGATCGCTTTGGACGGCATCTACGAACAGACCGGTCTGGCCTATGGCCGCAGTTGGCGCCAAAGGCCCGCCTCGGTGGCGCCAAGTCCGGCTGGCTCAAAGTTCCCTCCATTTTGCAGCGCTCTTTTTCGCGGGATGCTCTCGGCGCGTGGTTGACTGGGCGTCCATTTTTGTTTATTTTTACGTTTTAACTTGCCAAAAGTTGACCATTGCTAGTATATATTATTTATAACGACCGCGAAAATGACGGACATACTAAATAACTCGACGCTTAACGTAAAAGAGCAGTTTTTCTATCAAACATTCTTGCCATATTTGAAGAAAGTTTCTGACAATAAATATGACCAAATAACTTATTTATTAAAAAGTGAGTATCTACTTTGAATTACTGGTCAACATTGTAACGAGTGTAACATTTTTTAACAATTTAAATTTTTAGATCCACATGTTCGTGTTTCTGGAAGGATTGAAAATGTGAAAGCTGCCAGAGAACGAATAACACAGCTTTTGGACACGAAGGTGAGTTTTACCTAAATTTTAATTTCATTACATAATGCTAGGTAAATTCTAAATTTTAGAAACTTACGGTATGATTAATGCCTGGCATATATAATTACCTCCAGATTATAATGGTATTAACTTATAAGAATCATCTATATTTGGTAACCCTACTATTTAATGATAAATTATTTGGCTGTTGTATCTTTAAGCTTGTTCTTCGATATTTCAGTTATTAGAAGGTGTCTAAAACACTTATAAAGTAAAAAATGTTAAAGAAGCCTCTATTGTTATAAACCAAAATTAGACCAGAATTATGCTGAGCATACCATTCACATGAATGACCATGCATTCTTACATAGTAGAATTAGTAGAAATTTTGCCCAATTAATATTTGATTTCGTATAATCACCAGTACTATGTCTAGTTCTTTATTTATATGTTTGTGTTGTCGGGGAGGCACTATTGGACGCAGTTCCGACTACCTTATTGTTGTTTTCATGATGCGAGGCCGTTCAGGCAAACAACTTCTCGCAAGTCTGTATCTGAATTATGGTTTGTTAAGTGTATGTCTTATTACTTACCTCAGTCGACAGTGTTGAAAAAAGCGCAGTTAAATATTTTCAATGGTGAAAAATTACATGGCCGGATTTGACCCACTGGTGATTTGAACCCGAGACCTCTGGATATTTAGAAACAAATACATATCAAATTGAAATTGACTCATTATTTCTACTGTTTTAAATTCACATTAATTATAAATTACAAAGAAGTTACAAAAAATATTAGGAAATTGTAAATTTAATCAACCTTATTTATTTATTTAGCAGCATTCGATCTTCCAATCAATATTTGGTTATATGATATGTATTATATAATATATTAAATGTATATTTGATTACCCAACAAAGACCATAAACGATATGTTAGTCATCGGTGCTTGAAAGTAGAGTTTAAATAAAACATATATATCTTTAAAATACAAACTTTGTAAATTGTTGATTGTAAAAGTGTAGAAAAATTGACAGATTTATAAATAGTTAAATTTAAAATTCAATGCCAATAATAAATTTATAATAATAAGTTATTTGCGTAGTGGGATAGCATAGTTAGGTTAGGTTAAGTTAGGCAAAATTATATAAGAGTGATGAGCATATTATAAGTGTGACTTTGTTTGTGTTTCCACAAGTAAAAGGACGCAGGCGCTTGAGCCAGCTGGGTGTGAAAGCCAGTCGGTATCACACCCAGCTGGTAGTTTCCCTACTGGCACGATGAGCATCATCTCATCTGTCGTTCTGTTCTATTCAACAGCATGTTTCCACAGTTCTACTATAGAGTTTGGAGCAGATATCGTAAGTAGGTCTACTAACGATATCTTAGATAGTCAATAATTTTGATAAATTTAGGTTTGATTCAATTTTCTCCGTACTGTCGACTGCCTTAAGTAACAACATACACATACTTTTACAATTACAGGCTTCCGAGATATATGTGCCTGTTATGAAGACAATAAGGAGGTAGTCGGACTATGCTAAAGGCACTTTACTAACAGCACACGATAAATAATATAATTACTATACTATCTCAAATGACTCCTTCATAGTTATGCCTAATCTCGTTGTTTCGAGCTATAAAGCGAAAGCTCATACATTTTCTTATGGTTAGGTAGTCATTATAAAGCTCAGCAGCATACTAAGGATTTTATACTATAAATTAAAATATGTTTTTGATATTTACATATTTCTTTTTTTTCCAGAGCAACAGAGTGACAATGAAATTGGATGTAAGTTACACGGATCATTCACATATCATTGGAAAGGTTAGTTTTTACATTTACAGCGTTGAAATATTTATAATTTGTAATTTGCTACATTTAAAGCAATGGCTTAGTTAAAAAAAATTACCTTAAGGTTAAACAAAATAATCAATAATTACCAAACCGCCGCTAAATGGTGTTGTTTAACTAAAAGTAGAAAAATTTAAGTTCTAACAACAAAAAAAAAACACATGAAATGGCGGAATTTGACTCTCGAATAGTATTTCTCCGTGTATTTGATACTGCACATTATTTTAATATCGGTAATATATTTTATGAAAGAGGCTAGATGCAAGGATTCTGCCATTATATTATTGTGATTTTTTCCGACAAGTAGAATACTACAATAAAAAAAAACTACTTTTAGTTTAACAACGCCATCTAGTGGTAGTTTAGTAATTAGCGATTGTTTCGTTTAAACTTAGAGAAATTAACCGCATATGAAAAAATACATTATCAATTTAAAAAAAACAGTGTCTTATTGAACGTTTATAGAATAGCAGTCCTTAATCAAATTATGTCCTGCTAAATATTCATCTTATTCTTCAGGGAGGTCTGACAATAAAGCGAGTGATGGAGGAAACCGGATGCCATATTCATTTCCCGGATTCCAATCGCTCCAACGCCACCGAGAAGAGCAACCAGGTCTCTATAGCCGGCGAAATGGAAAACGTCGAGATGGCTCGAGCCAGAGTTAGGGTATGTCGGCTATTTTTAATTTTAATAAATAAACTATTCAATTCGCACAAAGGGTGAATTAAAATTATCATCTCCGGAGATAAACACATTGCAGATTGCATCAAATTACATTATTGAAAGCAGAATTCGTGTTTATATTAATTATTAATAAATTGTTTTGTTCATGATTTCAATTCATAAACATTTTTAATATGTCGAATCTTCCCGGAGAATGGGATGTGTGAAACGTTGTTATTAATTAATCCATATACGGTTTGTAAGAATCCGTAAAATATATACTCGTATATATAATATGTGTGTATATGTGTTTATGATAGTAAATATTTGTAATTAAGGTTAAACTAAACAATACATGGTTCATAAAAAAACCTACCTTCATACCCAGGCATTACCTAGTTATATAGAGCTAGGTCAATAAAGCTATTAATAATTTTAACAATTAGTGTAGAATACTGTTTTTCAATATTTACCGACATTCATTTTTTTATTAATTTTCAATAATCCAGGCGTTGACACCGCTGATATTCAGTTTTGAGCTGCCAGTTGTAACGACAGGACAAGATATGCCAGATATGGGTTCTCCATACGTAATCCGCATTCAAGATCAGTATAAAGTTCAGGTAATCCGATATTACATTATTATTTTTTTTTATAATTTTAATATTAGTAGGTTTACAAACCAGGGGTTGATAGACAATATAATATTTGCGGTCTTTTTAATTATTCAAATTATGTTTGATGTCTAACTAATATAGTATTGGCATAGGTTATATTTGTATAAACTGATTGTTAAATGCTCTGAATGCTCACAACCAAGTTGAAGATCCTTAATCCTATAATTCGAAGGTCCAACCCGTTGTAGTTAATATACACACATGCACAACTCTTATAATGTCACAGACGGCATGAGTCACGGCGGCAGTTGAAGCTGTGCTTTAACCGCTTAAGTGTTTTTCCCGAGCGTGACTCGGGCGAGACAATCTGAAACGTTTTATTTCCCTGTGAAACACTCGTTTAACACGCACAATTTATTGTTTGCCGTTCTATTTGCGCTCGCCAATAAATAGCACATCATTTAAAAAAATCCCATGAGACATTGAAAAATCTGCTGCGATATTAGAGAAACAAAAATAAGAAAAAAGTCTGGTTACTGCAGGTTTTTTTATTCTGAGATACTTCTGCAAAAACTGTAACATCGGACCGTGTTTCCCAGCTTCAAAACATATTATTTATTATCACAGTGTTAGTTTTTTTAGTTATTTTTTCTGATTCCTGATCTTTCTTGATTTTTGAGGTGTATTTTTGGTTTTTTATTTATTTAAATAGGTTGCTTAACGATCTGGAATATCTACTATCAAAGCTAATATATCTAGGACAGTGAGATTGAAATATTTCATATAGTCCCTCTTTCCTACTCCAGGGAATAATTAAACGTAATTTTGTGTGCTTTTAATATCTGGTGAAGGTTTTCTACATCAAAAATATCATATTTTCCTCCACGAGATTAGGACTTGGATATGAAATATTTTGGAGAGAGTTTAACGATGCAAGGCAGGAATATGATGGGTTCAGCCTAGCAATTTAATTAAAATTAATTCTGTAAAATTGATTCCTAAGGTCCTCTCGAAGAACCGTCAAAAGCTGCACGGCACTTTGGTTCTGGTTAAAGGCCTTCAGTGGGACGTGAACTCTGCCATGGAAGCCACCCAACTCCTGATAAACTTCATGTGTGGACCACTCGCCGTAAGATTTTGCTATTTATTGCTCTATCTTAGCTCTTTCTCCAGCAACAAGCCTGCGTGGAAATACTGTCACCTGCTAACGAAATCTTCAAAGACGTCTGAATTGGAATTGGACTAAGATAAGAATTATCTCGTCATAGCGTCATGATTTACTCATTCCACTTCATGTATTAAACAGCAGATTTCATAGTAAATTCTCCCATAATGTGTTGAATCTTGGTTGTTAGAATCGGAAAAATGTTCACTCTAGTATAACAGTTTAAAATAAAAACGGCTTACCACAATCAATTTTATTTATGAGATATTTTTATCACTGCTCAACGCTATGATGAAGTCTACTTTAATATGGGTAGAGCCTAGTTAGGTATGACTTTTACCTCAATATTTTATAATTGTATTCTTTACTAAATAAATAAAGGTTCTGGTTTTGTACGGCTACAGAAACTACCTATAAATATAATCGCAAAAAAAAAGCCCACGACCATTGTCTAGACTGAAGGTTCACATAATGTGGTGAGATCTACTAGACTCTTCGACATGCACCGACTACACTCTTTTAAAGTGAGCCATTTTCAGTTCAATAACGTCTAACCAGCACTGAAAACTTACTATATGTAAATATTTTTTTTTGAAAGATCATGATCACGTCAGAAAGATCACGTCAGCTAGAACAGAGGCGTCCAAACTTTTTTCTGCGAGGGCCAGTTTGGTATTTAAATTCATTAGCGGGGGCCAAGCATTGTAAATATTGAATTAAAAAACCTTATTACAAGTAAAGCAGCATTGAATTTTTTTATTGTTGCCACATATATATACTTTAATTTTTTTTTTATAGTAAATTACAGATATAACAATACTAAACAAACATGTCTAAATTATATTATTATAAAATTATTTCATGCAATTTTTAATGGGAATGGTGGAACTGGGTTTTTAAAATATTTTCGGCTTTATATAGGTTCTGAATTTCTAGACTTTTTTTTGTGGAAATCATCTTATTAAGATTGGAACCTAAAGTTGGCTGGGGTTTTTGGAAAGCTGTATAGTATTAGTGGTTTGCGGCTTAATCATAAGAAAATGTAATTTCCAGGATCAAACTCCGGTCCACATGTCACTTGAGATTTCACCGATGCACCACAACGTGATCTTGGGCCACAATGGCATTCAGCTGAAGGTAATCATGAAGAATACCAACACACATATCATCTTCCCCGACTCGGCCGACCCCAATGTGCCAGTCCTCAAGAAGAGTAACGTCACCATCACGGGAAACCTAAAGGATGTGCATTTAGCCACGCACCAATTGATTGTGAGTCTCCAAAAATATGTTATTTTACTTCATTAGTAGTATAGGTTGTTCCCGACTACCATCAACACCAATTCTTTTGTGGGATTGTTTCAGGGATGCCTTCCTTTGATCATAACTTTCGAAATACCGGATGAAGACGAGGGTTTTAATGCTGATGCAGTTCAAAGCTTGATGGAGAAGCACAATGTGTACATAAACATTCGTCGTAAACCTAAGCAAATGATGATGTCTGTGGTTGTCAAAGGTGTTGAGCGCCAAGCAGGTGAAGTTACTTTTCAATAATAAAATTAAAATTTGATTCATATAGGTATTTACTGATATGCATTGTATGTGTACATCATCATCACGTCTTATTCACCTACTTTATACACATTTAGAGTTAGAAAGTCTGCGACTGGAAATTTCACAGGTCTATTACCGTTAACCAGGTATTACCACGAGACTGGGCAGGTAATGCAGGCAGCGGCTGTCGATAGTTGTGCTGCACGCCCCAACTGTCCGGATTACCAAGGTCCTGCTGTAGTAAAAATATTTCAATGGAAATAATAATCTATGGTCACCATAAAAAAAATAATGCTTCTCTCCTGAAAATATATTTTATGAAAAAGTTATGTATATCGATGAGTGCCTTCAAATCAAATGGGGAGGTAGTAGGTATTGAATAAAAATATCATGGGAGATAACGATTGATAATGATCAATCCCACAATTGAATTTCAGCAGAGACAACAATTAATGGGTATTAGAGGTCCATTAAAATTAATCCACAATAAAAGTATTCAAATTTCTTGGTGTGACATTCAGTGCTCATTTAAATGTTTTCATCTAAAATAATTTCATCATTTTGTAATACTATTTACACTATTTAAATTTGCATTTGTCTATTATCATGTCGACTTTCACGCGAATATATATTCCTCCTTCTTTTTTGTGTCTCACGTCAGTTCTATGTGGAGGCATAATGGTGCGAATATCTGGATGCTAAAAAAATAAATTACTGTAATTAAAAATGTTATATGTAAAATGAAATTACATACCCTGACTAATCTTAGTTTCACTAAGATTAGTCAGGGTTTAATTTATATAATAAAATGTACTCACTTTTTTTACCCTAACAATTTTGCCTTTTTGCCTTGACATTAATTTATTGACATTGACAGATTATTGAAAAGGGAAGATTTGAAATCACACAAAATTCACAGCTCGAAACTCATTCAGTCAATCTGTCAGTTAGTATGAACGATTTATTTTATTAAATTTAATGTATTTATAACACATATTATAGATAATTTTAACTTTTCGCACTCCTTCTCCATATAAACTTTAACCATGCCAAATCTCACACTCCTCCGTGCAACATGCTTAAAAGGGAATCCGAAGTTTTCCCTTCATATATAGATTCTTCTCGACGTGCAAATTACAAATGTATATAAATCTTCCTTTGTGTAATTGGAAGATCCATTTAAGGAAATCAATTCTCATGGCAGTCAGTTTTTTTGTTAATCTTCATTAGTACGTTTGTACTAACCGCAGATTAAATAAAAAAACTTTTCTTTAATTCCTAGTGTACTTTGTGAAATTTTATGTCAAAAACTAAATCGTTTATATTTCAACTATCTAAGTAATTGGTAAAACTAGCTCCATTACACCACCAATACTGGTAGCACCATTTAGTCTCTTTTTATTTTATAGACCATTTACAAAGATGTTTCTTAAATATAATATTAAAACAAATATAAATTAAATTAATTATTGCGCTTAGGGTAGGATTGCCATTTTAGGATACCTAACTAATAATATAAGTATTAATAAAACTATTGTTTCTTTCTAAATGCAAAGCCGACTGTCATTGAAGGTAAGGCATTTTAAAAGCATTTATACTTAATAACCGATAAAGATTCAAATATTTAAGTTTCTTTATCACAATACAAAGTCTGCCAAAAAAAAACTTAGCTTGTTATAGAACAGTACTTCCATGTTCTGTGATTACATGTAGTTTTTTCATGCTTACACTTCTATTTTGAACAAAAATGATTTTTGGTGTTTTGTTAAAAATTGTTTAATCTCGTATTCTAACTTATAAATGTCAGACCAACAGATTTCATAGTAGACTAGGAGTGTTTCATGTAGTGGTGTAGTTTTATTCTCTAAATATTTCATGCAACTGATTTTAAAATATAGGTGTTTAAAATATTGTGTCATCACAACGTACTAGGGGCAAATTATGATTTTTATTATTACCTTTAGAAAGTATTTTTGTAATTTAGATATTAATGAAAGTCTGTATCTTAATACAAGAAAATCTGTAGCGAATATAATAAGAGTATATTTTATTTTATTTTCAAATATTTTATACAAATAAGTCGTCCATCTCAAATTTATGAGTTAACACATGAATCAAATAAACCAATTATACAAAATTTCAGATGACATATATGAAGCACGTCGTCAACTCCTCCAGTGCAAGGAACCACGCATCAAAGCTGAACTACCGGATACTTACAAGATACCTGAACAGGTGCTGAGCACCGTTAATGCCTCTCTGTTCAACCCCTTCTCCCCCAGCCACAACAACAACCTGCCCCAATCGCCAATGAATGTACAGTCGCTCCCTCTCAACAATCCAGTTCCCTTCCAACTCGCTCCGTTGCGATTCAATGAGATAGCGTGCTATTCCAACATTGGGAGTCCTATATTTAACCAGCAGACGGGATATACGATCCCTATTAGTGCCATGAGTCCTTTAACTCCACCTCTATACCCATCCTGGGGCATAATTCCACCGTCCCCGCAGACTGCACCGACAGGCAACGTCTTTCAGTTCTTGAATCCCATGCAGACCAGCGAAAATGTCAACATGTGGGAAGGTTTGTACAAACACTCATATAATAATTGATTACACTCCAACGAAAACGCAAATAAACTAACTTAGATAAGTCAAAAAAGCAGAATATATAAATTATAAATGTTATAAAAATGGTATTTTACTAATTTTAGTAACAAAAAAATTGTGATAAACTTTAAAATGACTTACTACTTATAGGTGCGATTATTTCTTAAAAAATTATATATAACTAATTTTAATTTGTTATTAGACGATCAATCATACACAAGAATTACTCAAAGTTATGTTTTAGTCCGTATAAATTGCAAATGTTTATGTTATCATTACATAATATTATATTATATATAAAAAAATAGGCGAACAAAACTAAGTATGTAGAAATATCAAATAGATTTGGGCAAACTCGATCAACAAATACTAGCAATCTTGTAATTAAAACAAATAGAACAGAAAATTGAATCCTTTAACACTGATAATTACGTCAATACCGAGCTTTACTGCATTATGTGTCAGTGTAGTAAATCCTTTTAATACCTCAAACATATACGAAATATATATAATATATTCTATGTATGTGCTTCTAAGATTGTCTCGGCAGCCGTATGCCACACATAGGGAAGTCTGTTTGGTAGGGAACTTTGGTACCGTAAAGAAATATGAATCTGATTTGAAGCCTTAAATTCTTTAATAGCTCCCCAGTTAACGCTAACTATCACATATAATTAAACTGTTTCCAAGTAGTGCTCTTATTAAAAGTGACAAAATGGCCAAATAACGTTTTCAGGATCACAGCACATGCAACCGCAACAGAATTTACTTCTTCCGCAGTATCATGGGCAGCCGACTATATCCGCTTCGATGCCAGGAATTCCTCAGTCAGCATATTATCAGGTAAGGCAGATTTTTCAAAGTTTCTTTTTCATTTAAGTTCAAATTGGCTGAATGCTTGTCTATTGTATTGGTTTAACTAATTATTGGGCATGTTTTTTTTATTCTTTCTAATAATGCACTTGTACGACCAAAGGAAATAATTAAAATAAAATTAAAACCATTGTCAAAAATGAATAACAGAACAGAAAAATCCAATAACATAATAATCAATTCACCAAATCTGAAAATATATACAAAATTAAATAACACAATATGTAAAATCGAACCATGTTTTACTCTTGAAAAACAGTGGTTTACTGACTTGCCTTACAGAGTAAATTATGACGGCCCTAAAGTGGTCTGAGTCGGTAGTTATTAAAGTGATGAATTTCGTAGGAAAAAAAATTATTCCAACACACAATATTAACTACTGTTACACTATTCATTTAACTCTGTTAAAAGAGACATTTTTCAGATTCCTGTTACGAGACAATCAGCTTCGGGCTCTATACTGCATGCGTAATGATGAAACCAAACCGCAGCCTACATCGTATTGTAGTTATTGATTTGGAGGAGTTAGTGAAACTGCCCGTGGGCAGGTGTCATTCGCGGGGAGGCCGAAGACAGCCTGTGTCTCGGCCGGGCTCATTTGGTGTGAGCCCACAAAATAAAGAATCGAAAACTGACTTTTGCAAAATAGTAGAAAATCTTTTTTTGATATGTCTCACTATCCTTTCCCTTACAGCCACAAACTGTCAACAAACAAACAAACAAAAAAAAAATAATTATTTCTTCTTCCGAAAAAGCTTCCGTTTACGCACTAGAGAAGATTAAAAAATCAATAAAAAGAGAAGATTCAAAAATATAATTGGGTTCTAAAAAAAAAATATTGAGTATTGAGACACAAATGTATTTCTTTTTACCATATTTTGTTTTAACATAAAATATTATACACAAACTTACTAGAGGTTTGTCTATCCTCATAAAGTATTAAACTAATTAAAATAAAACATAAGATTTAACGAGGGTAATGCCACGTGCCTATATACAATATTAGACTAGTTAGGTGATTATTTGCATGGTAATGATAATGCACTAAGAAGCGCATCCCAATGTATGCTTGTACAATTGATGACTATTGCACTCTGTGACCGGTGTAGCATGCATTGTTTCTCTTTTTCTAGACTACTCAGAATAATTTTCTGAACACCAGCTCTCAGATGAGTAGCGGATACCAGAGTAACTTCACTGGAAGCAGTGCTTCATTGGAAACGAACAGCCTCTCGGGTTTGTAATGCACTTCCAATATTCTGCTAAATGTTGCCTTGCTTGTTCTGCTAATGTTGCCTTGCTTGTGGGAAAGCTGTGTTCAAAGTTTATATTAGTGTTGTGTCGAAACTGCAGCAACTAGTAAAGCCGCTACAAAATATCCAATTGGAAAATTATATGGTTTTTTATTTACTCGTATAGGCAACAACTTACCCACTGGTTGTGAAAAATCAGCATGTCTAATTACTAAATTTCTGGTTTCATGGTATTTACTGTGACTGTCTATATGAATATAGTGACATTTTCTATATTTGATGAAAGTGAAAAAACACCATAAGTATTATTTTTGATAGTGTTCGCAAGTAGTTTATTTGATAAAGAACAGGTCTAATCTCAAAATGATGAGGTGTTCTCACCGTTTACATTATCATAACATTTCAACATCAAAATAACATCATATTTTGTGATCCATTAAATATTCAAATAAAACAATACCTCAAAACTCTGGCATGGAGAGGGATTCACAGCCATAAATCCATTCTGTCACTGAAAAACTATAAAAAGTTAAAATTCTACTTAGTCAAAAAGTTAAAAACCTCGAAGTCTGTGTTTTTCGTACATTTTATCAAAACTTTAGATGTTAATGTCTAACAAACAACAAACCAAAGACAACCATCATAAGAGAAAATAAATACTTGACAACAAACCCACACAAAAAAAAAATTAAGCTGAATTCTGTTTTGTGTAATAATATTATTAATATATATATACATTCACAGGAAGAGTTGAATGATATAAGATTAAATATGCTGTTGTGAACAGCTTGGTTTGTTCATCCCTTTAATTTAATTAAAAATGTTAACTAGTTCAGAGCAATAGAGAATAAAAAAAGAGAAAGATTTGTTGAAAGTTGTTTATTATTTCAGTTGGCAGCAGTAACAGTGTGAGTCCATCTGTGAGTCCGATTAGCAAAAGCCAAAACTCGAATGGGTCTCCGTTACCTCCAGATGCATCCACCAATGGTAAACATTACTATTTCTTTAAGCCTTTATTCATAAGAGTAATATAGAAGGTCAACCAGCATTTAACTCTAATACTGAGTGATATTCTTGTTGAAATCCCACGGCGAAAACTTACCGGAGACCAATTGACCTCTGGCAAATTGCTTGTATATAAAGGAGTCAGATAGGTTTTTAGCGAGCTGTAAGGCTTATTATGGTTGAAATTCTTACGAAAATTCAAAACCAATTCGAAGAAGTAACATAAGTGTAATCCACCAGTCCTAACCAGTTTTATCCATAAGTTTTTGACTCCGTAAGAATAGGAATAGAAATGAATAAATAACAGGTAACAGCTTCGACTCGATAACAAGATAAAGACTTGTATGTTAACTGACTACCTAGGGAGGTGCAAGTCCGAGAGCGCAGTAAAACAAAACTGAACTGCTTATTTACGCAAATAAAACCAATACAAAATGTAAAACATTTGTAAATAAAAAAGATTTTTTTATATAAAGTAATCTGAAATAAATGTGACATTTGCATTGAGTTTCGAAGTCATTATCAGTGTACAATAGAAAGACCTTCATTGCGCCTGATACATTGGTTCTTTTTTAGATTTGGTGAAAATATTCAGTGAGCTGAGTTCAAGCGACAGACGAGCTCCGGGCTGTGAGAAGAAAACTATAGAGAACATTCAGAAGCAATTGTCTCCGGAAAATTATCAGAAGATGAAAAGCCAGGCAGAGCAGGTACATAATATTTTCTTTTCCATCATATTCAAAACAATAAATATTATTAACATTCCTGTTAGGTAATCATCTTTTGCATATTATTATGGTTAGTAGTCACTATATTTAGCTTGTACTAATGTATTTATGCAAAAGGCAGTATTAATTTTATTTTTGATTCATTTAGCAATTTTGTATTTTACAACTTTTCCAAAACAGATTTATTCTGTGATCTCGATAATATGATTAAATTTCGTCAACCCACCTTATTCCACATAACATGACCACCCATCAGGTTTACTGGTGCACTATTTCACCCCCTTTCTCTCCTACCCTTAGATTGACAGATAGGAAATCCACATTTTTTCCACAAACTCGATATTATTTGGTAATAAAATTAGTTTGATAACTTTTACAGGCTATGCGCAAAGGTGTTGCTACCGGTGGATTCCGCGTGCCAACAACCAGGTGGTCTGGTTATGGCTTCAGCCACACATCGCCAAGCGGTTGGAACTTACACGGTGAACAAAATCAAATAGTAAGAATGACTTAAATATTCTTCAGACTTTTACTGCTGAACTGCAATCAGGCCTTAATAAAACTGATATTGTTTGCCTTCTTAGATGAGTATCCTTTAAACTTCTTTTTCGAAAAAACAAAAAGATCCTACTAAAAAAATAAAAGGATCCTGTAATATTTTATACCAAATTTATTTATTTGTATGAGGTATGAGTTATTTGTAAATTTATAAATAATTTACTTTACATATACATACATATTTTAATCAATCATTTATGAATTCTACACGCCATTGAAAAAAAATTTTTTGGTTTTTACAATTCATAAAAACAAATAAGTGACAGCAGAGAACGGCATGACGTCAGAATACAGCAGAGATCATATTCGGACGTCTGCTGCGCGGACGCTCAGTACATTCTGACTGTGCTCTGAAGTTACCGGCGCTTAGACATAAATGTCTATAAAGTTATTTTATAACCTTTATCGAAACAAAAAAATGTTTGCATTGAAATTAGTCATTCTTTTTTACGCCAACTCATTGCAAAACCATTAGAAATACCGAAAGAGATACCTTTCCCTAAGTAACAAATATCTTTTGTTAACTGTATTATTCAGGTTCAGGCAACCTCTCCAACTGCTTTGCTGAAAGATGAAGTCCGCGAAGAGTTGGAGACCCCAAAAGCCAACAAGATGACTTCGAGTAGCGGCTCACCCATTTCCCCCATATTGCGGACCACTCCCCTGACCAAACCATGCAAGTTTGAGCAACTCTACGGTTTGCTCCAGGATATCGGCCTAGCAAAGTACACGGGTGAGTGCCAAAACCACACAAATTGTACCTTATCGGACAGCTGTACCGAACTTGAGTACTGCCTTTCTGGTATGCACCGTAAATGGACGAAAAGAGTGAAACACGCGAGGTGTGGTTATTTAAAAACTAGACTGGCCATCGTAACGACAAGGCGAGTTCACATGAGGGGGATAGTTTGACACTTTGGATTCTCACGACACTTTTGTTTCATCCCGCCATTTAGTTTGTGTTCACGCTGTTGCGTCCTGCGTTTGCCGTTTGAAACGGAAGCTTATTATTTTTCCGGAATCATATTCAGTTTAAAAATAGGGTGGCAGTCCAATTTGAAATTTCTTGTTATATTGAAAAATCTCTAACGGAAAGTTTGTGAATATTGGATATACATTTTAAAATACCTCAGAGTGAGTTTGAACTGATATAAAATTGAAACCGCATCTTTAAGACATGATTAGTGTAATTCTCTAGGTTAATTAATTATAATTAAATTTTATTAAATAAAACCTAGAAAACATGATTATTAGCACTTTAAGAGTTCGTCGAAGCTGAGGCGCTGGTGCAACAGGCCTGCGGCAAAGTGTCCATAGTGAGTCGTGATTTCGGAGCGGTCTCCTATGTACAGTGATGCATTTATTGAACAAACCTTGATGTGGCAATTATTTATTGTGAAATCTGGTGTCCACAAAATAAATAAAGCCAGGGAGTAAATTGACTATTACTATATTGACTAAGGGGGTAGGATTGACTATATTTTGAGTAAAACAGTTATCAGATTAACTAAATTTGATATAAACTTTCTATAAGTATCTGTCCTGTGGAAAATCTATTCACAATATTGCGGTTATATTAAATTACAAATCTATTTTGATTTTTATATATTAATAGAAAATTAATGTTGTTTTATTAATAATAATAATATATATTTAATTTGGTGGCAAATCAGTATAAAATGTTCCTGAGGTTTAATCGGGGTATTGCCTTTTACACGTGCGAACGAGAGACAAGATCAAACCAGTTTGTCTTCGCCGCTAGCGACAGGCGTACCAACATGGCCAAATGGCATGGATAGGAACATTTGTTGGTAGCTAGATATCTGCTCTCGAGCAAGGCTAGGTCGGTCGCCACCCGTTCTCACCAATGCTATTTCAATGTGGACGCAAACGGGCGCCCAATAAATGTTTGAAAATTCATGCTTGTGCCTCAGCGGTTGGACAAGCTGTTAAGAGTACTTGCTCTTCTAGATTATAATTTCCATAGCATATTTACAAAGGATTTTCATATTTGTGTTAGAATTCGGTGGTGGTCTTCCAATAGATGTGGAAACGCAGTGTGACTTCATTGACACTTCTCTTTCAGACATATTTCGAACACATGAAATTGACGTGGGGACATTTGCATCGCTCACTGAAAGCGATCTGATGGAAATAGGAATCGCTGCCTTGGGTCCCAGGAAGAAAATGATGTCAACAATTGTAGGTCAGTATTAGTTTGATAATTATATCTGAATCATGCTCAACTACGCTAATTTGCTTGTAATTTGGTGTTAATATTGATTATACAGGTTGTATTTAACATCCCTACTACTTTAAGGAGACTGATCTATATCAATAATCAAACATAACTAGGGAAAAAAATGTTGGAAAAATGTTTCCCATTCTGAGAAAAACCAATTTTAAATTTAATCAAAATCTAACACAAGTTTGGCAAACTTGACGTCGCCGTCAGTGAGGGTATCGATCTGTCCTGTCACCATGGCCTAGGTTATGTCATGGTTAGTTAGGCGGTCCGGCACGGAGGCAGATAAATCGCTTTTTTCATGAAGTAGATCAACCCATTAAGAAACCATTCCCATCAAAAATTTTTGGTGGAAACTTCATACATAGTAATTCATTTCTATGAAAACTCACCATTATGAAGAAAAATCAGCTTTGGTGGTTTGGGATGTCCAATTGTCATAAACTCGGTGTCATCTGGTTCATCGTGAAATTTTCTATTAGAACGTATTCAGGATTCAGAAAATAAATTTAAGGTAGAATATTAGATGTAGAAGAAAAAGTATAAGAAAGGTTTGTTTGGATATCGGAATACAATTACATATTTGGATTTTTTAAAAATATTAACAATATCTTTACAGTGCCAATGCTAGACAATATTTTATTAGGATATTATAAAACATTAGATAAGGCTTTTTGCCATAATAATAATGGAGAGAGACATAAAACCTAATTATTAGGTAAATAAAATGATGTTGCAAAATAATATAATAATTATTTTTAAAATATTTCTATAAACATTTTAATTTCAATATTAAATAATATGACAATAAAATATGTCCAGCATGCCTATTGGGAAACCTTTAAAAATGAGTCGCTATTAGTGGTTTTATTTACTTAGTCAAGCTTTATTTTTTAGTTGAAATAGATACAAGTATGACATTTCAAATGTAACCACTAGTTGAAAACGCTTTACCTCACGGTCCACATGGAAATTTGCGTAGGTTAATTTTACAGTAATGACAAGAGATGACGAAGGTATTATTAACTGATGTAAGATCATAAATATTTATTTGGCGGGAGGGGGACAGGGTGCCAAACGATATATTGGACCAGGGCGCCACCTGTCTTAGGACCGGGCCTGCAGATGTCCACAAAAATCCATAAAACATCGTAATTTATTGGAAAAAGGACACAGTTTTATAGAAATAGAATCATAGAATGTTTATTATCAAATGCATCATTAGTATTAAATTCAAAGATTTTTTAAGACACTAGAAATATAGAATATTCATGATAATTATCTAAATAATTACATTTTAGAACTTCAAAAGCTTCAGACAGATGCCAACGGCAGCATTCTGAAATCCGTCAATAAGATTCATAACAACATGTCTTCTCCAAATGGACTAATGCAGGACGACAACTAGAAGACGTCAGCAGGCACTGAGTCTAGATAGTATTCAATTTTATCATAATTATAAATGTTCCTTTTTTTGATAGTTCCTACTTTTTGTATCAGAATAATCGATACCTACATAATGATCTCATATTTAATTTATACGTACTCTAAAACTAGCGAAAAGGTAGAGGTATATTTAATATATTCATAAATCATGTGTTCAACCTATAACTCATGTATGCATGATAAAATAAAACAGAGGTTTATGAATAGCTTTTAAAGAAAGATTTTATTAATAGCTTAAGATATTATGTTTGTTAGCATCGATTCATAGTAAAACAAAGTTGAATTTTCATAATTTTATAAAAAAAAAGCTGTAAATACTTCCCTAAAATAAATGATGATATATTACTAGAAATACAATTATTTAATTTGTTATTACCTAATTTGTAATAACAAAAAAAAAAAACCATTAATTGCACACATGAGTTTACTGAGTAACTTAACTTTATGTAAAGGTTTTTTTTTTTGAGAATCTTATAATAAAAAGAACATAAGAAGTTATTAATTAGGTATTGCTAGTACTATTATTTTTATATACCATACTCTAACACAACATAGAGTTACATTTTAAATAGAAAATGCTAAAAAATAAAATAAGCAAGCACATTCTTTTTGTAATTATTTTTTAGATTTATTAATTTATTTTTAGGTAGTACTTTTTTCTCAGCATTTTCCATTTTTTGCAAAATATATTAACGTGTCACAAAGACCATAGTATTTCATATGTAAACCATTTTGAATCCTTTGTACAGTAGCTGCAAGATTGATTGAATATGGCAGGCAAAATATCTAATTATTACTGAGAACCACTATTTGTTTGATATTTTGCGCATTCGGGTTATGCAATCATATTAATTATGCAATGGACTGCACAAAATGTTATTGTTCTGCGTTTGATGACCTGATAATAAATACAACAGCAGGTTTTAAAAATGCATTCATTTTAGAACAACGTGATAATCAAATCTGACAAAATATGTATTTTTTTATTATGGTTAACTTCAAATTAATTTAAACTGACAGCAAATGCAACTACTTTTTAAAAACTTAACTGACTCCACCATTTGATTGACACCATTAAGTTGGGAAAGGATTTCGCACGGGCTTTTTTGGAAGCAGCATTCATACATTGCCTCACCTAAAAATGTAAAGCGGGCATGGCAAAGATACTGTAGTGGTTAATTTGCGCTGCGGTAGACAAGTGCGGGATCTCTTCCAAACTTTATGATTGAGACGAATTCAATCTTTAAAAGGGAGGGAATGATCTAACCGAAGAAGTTATTGATTGACAAAATTGGTCGTCTTATTTTCATGAGGAAATACAAGTCCAATGTGAACATGTTTCGTTACATTCTCAATCTGCGCTGTCTGTCGTCGGAACAATGTTATAACCTTTCAAGAAACAAATCAAACGAATCTGTTTTTTTATATCACTTTTTTTATCAACGGCTTAAATCTGTATTTGCGTACTTTGAGTGGGTAGGCAGACCTATTTATTTAAACATGTTTTTTAATGCTTAAGATGCTTCAATCTGAGTGCTGAAATGTTGCAAATTCTCTTCCTTTTGTGAAAGATTGTGTATAAAGTTAAATCTTTACGGTTATTCAAACTTTACCTAATTTGGCATACCCTTTTACCACGATTTTAAAACAACCTCTATAAGGCTCAAAACGGATATTGTAAACCTAAAAAGTATGAGGCAATTTCTTAAAAATCTATACTATAATTTATTTTTAGATTTTAAATTGAACTGTTTTGTTTTGTTTTGTTTTGAACTATTTTGTGACCTTATAAAATTAAAATTATTGAAAAATAATCACAAGTACTTAACTAAGCGGAAGATTTTATTTTCAGAATTATTTCATTTTGTTTTAATAAATTATGATAATTTAAAAATATGGTTGATGGTTGGTTTGATATTATGTGCTTTTTGTTTTTTAATTTAACATTTTAATCGAAAATTTTGAAAAATTTATGCTTTGTCAGAAAATAAACACATACGATTGAAAAACTGTATGTAAAATAAAACAGTTAGAAAGACACGTTTACCACAATATTTTAATACTTTATTGCTGTTTTATTTTAATAAAATATATTACAAAAGTGTGACCTTGTATAAAGCAATGACTCGATCATAAATTCATTACCTGATAGCACACAAGTTTGAAACATAAAAATATCATTCCTTTCAATTAAGGATTTTTAAAATTTGTGTAGTTTTATACGATCTGATAATTTTTCATAAAACAAATTCTTACTCCTTAAGCAAATTTTAAAATCAAACTGTTATAACAATGCATATTAATATTATAAGAAATTACTTTTTATACCTAACTCTTTTTGTACTTGTGTGATTTTGTACTATATCTTTGTACTATGTACTATATATTGCTTTGTATAATTAATAGTTTTTTCATTAAATATAAAGTGTGTTTTATTTGTGCAGTTTTATTTCTTCTTTCAATTATTTTTACAAGAATGGTCTTTTCTGAAGAAAAGTGCTTAATGTAGCGGTGTTAAAGTTTCACCATTGATAGTCCAACCTCATACAATTAGTAGCCGCCCAAGAAATTATTCCATAATACAAATTAGAATAAATACACCGAGCAGGAAAATCATAAGAATTTATGGCGATTTTACTTTTACCGTATAATTTCAGCGCCGTTACGAGAAGAATGTCGAAGAGAAGGAAAACACCAGCGTCAAAACTAAAATCATTTTGTTTGCTTGACAGCCGACAGTAAAGGCTAAATTCGAAAACAATATATTAAATACTAATACTAAATATGCTTTTATTAGTGTTTAACTATATTCCAATAGTAGGTATTCCAATAGACAACGTGAATAAATTACAAATTTAGATTAGGTTATAAATTTACATAGACTATATATGAGTTTAAATGTATTTCGCTACAATGTAGAACAATTAGGTTAGGTTTTATGTGGAGGCATAATGGAAAGTACGTGCGAATATCTGAATGTGAAAAAAAAATACTGATATTAAAATTGTAACATATAAAATGAAATTACTGAAACTAAGATTAGACAGGGTTTAATTTATATAATAAATGTAGTTACATTTTTAACCTAATAATTATGCTTTTTTGCTTTGAAATTACTTTATTGACATTGACAGATTATTGAAATAGGAACATTTATAACCACAAATTCAACGAAAAAGATCGTTGCACAAAATACACAGTTTGAAACTCATTCTGTCAGTTGTATGAAAGTTTTATTTATTATATTTAATGTATTTATAATATATCATAGATAGATAATCAGATTACAAAATTTACGTATTCTAAAGTGAGTTGAGAAACGTGTAGACCGTCGCGGCCCACGCACGGTAGCAGTCGTACCTATAGCAATTAGCAAAAGGAGGGCATACAGTAGGTAAGCGAGGACATGTCCTCTTTTATGATACCTCCTCCGGTGACATTCAGTGCACCGGCATGTTTGTGTTTTCTCTGACATAAAATCTTTTATTGGTTTCATTGCAGGGAATCAAACTTATTTTTAAACACTTGTTTATATAACCTAAACTAACCTTTCGCAAAACCTTTACGTAATTCCCGCGTAAAAAACAAAGGTTTAAAGTTCGACACTAGGCGGCAGACACTTGAATTCGCGTAGTATTAAAATAATGTTTTTCTTATAGAAAGTTTATTAATGTATTTTTTTATTTATTTATTCCTTCATTTTATACAATTTATTTTTTAAATAAACTTGTAAACCTAAGTGTTGCAATATGTAATTAAAATTAAATAAAATAGGTAACGCTTAACTAGTTTGATGCCTATGAGGTACCATTTTGAATGCTTGTTACCTACATAATTATTTATCTACTATTTATTTATTTATTTATTCTTTATTGAAGTGTTTTTGAAGTTTAAGTTGAAATTGTTTGTGTGAATCATTTGGCGATTTATATAATGAAGAAGAATAAGAGTGACATTGGATTGACATTTGTTTTATATTTTTGACGTTTGTGGTAGGTACTAAACTTTGGTATTCTTTCTACCTCACCTTCCCCCTTCCTCGGTCGGGGTCTAGTTGTTGGTTGGTTTTTCGTTATTATCTTTCGTTTGTAACCGCCGTTATTTATTATTATTTTTATCACTAACCCCGCAATATCTACGGTCTAATGGTTTAATCGTGCGTACTGTTTTATATAAGTTTTATTTGCACTTGCGAATTACGGGCATTTTATTAGTTCATAACAGAGTAAAAAGTGTGTCTAGGTATTTTTTTAAATAATTTACAATGGTGCTAAAAGTAAAAACTGTGGCGACCACTCCTTATGAAGGACAAAAGCCTGGCACTAGTGGCCTCAGGAAAAAGGTGAAGGTTTTCATTCAGGAAAACTACACAGAGAATTTTATTCAATGCATTTTGGACGCAAACAAACAGAATATCCTCGGTTCAACTCTTGTGGTTGGTGGCGACGGACGCTACTTAGTCAAGGAAGTTGTGGACAAAATTATCAAAATCTGTGCTGGGAATGGGGTAATCTAATTTTTGTTAATACTTACATATTTTTTGAAAGCAGACATGAAAACCTACAATATTCTTCCATGTCCGTTGATGTAGTAGATAGTAGGATGTGGGTGTGGGTGGATGTGTAGTGTGTGGTGGGTGTAGTGGCCCAGTTCCAGGACTAATTTGAAATCATTAAATCTGAAAGTTGAAACGCAATCTGTCCCAAAACAGATCCTTCGATTATAAATATATATTTAAGGAATATTTAAAAGGGTGTTTTATTCTCATATTTTAAGTTTATAATAATTTACTATTTGTTAATTAATCTCGCATACATTTCTTTGGTTTCAGGTTCATAGGTTGATAGTAGGACAAGACGGCATTATATCTACTCCTGCAGTTTCAAGTTTAATTAGGAATAATCAGACTTTAGGTGAGATTATTTGCAATTACTAATTGGGTTATTACCCAATTACTAATTACTATTATAAACCAATTAGTAATTGAGTTTTTATGTCTTTATTTTTAAATGATTACCTAATGTTTAAAACTTAAATTGGTAAAAAAACGTATAACTGGTTCAAAATGCACTTGGTCTACTTAAAAATAAAAAAAACTAATTTTCATTATTTTCCTATTAAGATATAATTAAAGTCGCATTTAATATTATGAATTATATTATGAACTTATCATATTACTTATGAATTGTTTGTTTTGGTCAAAATACAGGTTAATATGAATTATCTTTAACACGATTGATGAAGGACAATTTTAGTCTTAACACATGTATCCACATGATTTTAATTTGTAATCACTTTCTTACATATACCTAAATATTATTTAAAGTAGAACCATCATCTTTGGTTGATTTCTAATTACATTAAACAAATTGAATGCATACATATACATTGGCTTGATCTACCAAATAGATTTTGAAAGTAATCTCATTCTTTACTACACACAATGTTAAAATGTAATTTTAAACTACAAAATACATATAAACTCTGCGGATAAAATTGAAAATATTAGCAAAGAATTATAAAAAATAATGAAGATTATTCACTTTAAAGACTAATACTCTGGTAATTTGGCCTAAAAATTAAAAACATTGACAGCAAATTTTAGTTATTTCACACTACATTTATTACTTTCTGTATCTTCATCATTTTGTCCACACTCAGAGGATGTAACTTCATTTACATCAGGGTTGTTTTTCATTTACTTGAAGTATCTCACAAAATATTAAAGTATTCATCAAGGAGCAACAACGAATACAAAACATACTATGATACGAAATCTGACTTGTATCCTCGATAGTTACTCACATATTAACATAATGTTTTGACCGTGTCAACATAACAAGCGTCAACATAACAACATAACATAATATTAGAAATATTACCTTATAGCAATATTTATAAGCAAAATATCGCTTGTAAACTTTAATATTTATTAAACTTTGAAATTAATCAAGTACAGCAAGTGACTTTGTTGTAACAGTTTTATTTTCAATATTGGCAAGCGCAGCACCCTAGGACATACTCTAAGAAAATAGGGTATTGGTCAGTAGACTACCAAGTTATCAAGTCTCTCTCCACAAGTTGCAAAACTCTATACTTAAATTTTACATATCTCATTAAATCCTAGGGATCACATATCCTTAAATTAAAACCGCTACTGCTTTCATGATGGCTATGACCCTGATCAGTGATTTCTGTGGCAGCTAAGTATACCCCTATCACAAAATGTATGTGTATGAGGTATATCTAGCGGATCGTATACTTTTCTCATAACCTTACGAACGAAATAAGCTTCATATGGAATCTGATTTATGCAAACTGTTTTCAGGTGGCATAGTGTTGACCGCATCGCACAATCCGGGGGGCATAGACAATGACTTTGGTATTAAGTTCAATTGCCAAAATGGTGGCCCAGCCCCGGACGGTATGACAAATGAGATCTACCTTCTATCAACTAAAATCACCAAGTACAACATAGTGCCAGATCTCGAATGCCCTATAGACAAAATCTCTCAATACGTATTTGATGTGAGTATTTCTGTCATAATAATGTGTTTAACTTTTATAAATCCTTCACTCTGTGCTGTGTAATCACTCTAACCCATTACCGCATTTTCAAAATGTTATTCAAAAAAAGATCTTGATCTTATTGTGTGGCTTGTGTTATCAGCAATTCCGATAGCCTTGTTGTGGTTAACATGTTGCGAGACTATTTATTACAGACAGACAACATCTTGCAAGTCTGTTATTGTATGAGTATGTCTTGTTAATTGCCTATCAATCAATGGGTCTCAATTGTTTTATTTTAGCGTAAATTATCATATTACGAATATATATACATATTCTCAGTGAAAATAAATGACAAACTGTAACAATTTTTCTTTCTTATAAAAAAAATCTGCACGCTGTCGACCGACTGCTGTGATGTCAAAAGACTATGCGTACGCGCAGAGCGACTTCGATAGAGCGGAATGCTACGCTGGAAATTTACTCTTTGAGGGTTGTGAGCATGCGCTACTAGATAATATCCTCGCTGTCTGTTCGGAAATTGTGAAATTCTTAAACGGTTTCAAAATTGCCATTATTATTAAAGGGACAATTTTACTGATATGATCAGTTTTATTTTCATTTACGCTGATAATAATTTTGCTGATATTGATCAATATTCTTAATTATAAATCCAACTATACGAGATGGTTATGTATTTTTTTAGTTTTATTCTCAATATTGTCTACATTTAATTTTGTTCCAAATGAAAAACCTAACCATAGACATAACAAATGAATTTATTTACTTCAAACATAGTTATGCCTGTTATTATTAGAAACAACCACCATTTTGATAAGAAAATTTTAAAGGCTGGTAGCTTCTTGTTTATCAAATCATT
Organism: Neomicropteryx cornuta; assembly: GCA_020383195.1. Classification (NCBI taxonomy): domain Eukaryota; kingdom Metazoa; phylum Arthropoda; class Insecta; order Lepidoptera; family Micropterigidae; genus Neomicropteryx; species Neomicropteryx cornuta. The sequence continues at coordinate 4,614,337 of JAHKQU010000030.1, forward strand.
AATATTAGTTATTCTATCATATTATAATAGATTGATAACTGTATCCACTTATTAAATTAAATTTTGAAGGTTATTTACTCGACAGATAAATTTATGACATAACTATAGTCACAATCTCGGTAATATTGTTATTAAAATGAATAAAAAACAATGCACGCTGTGGTCACGTGTAAATTAAATTGGTTACTTGTTCTTGTGTCTATAAAAGCAGTTGAGTCATCAAAACAAATTCAATGAATTGTTATTTAGAATGAAAACGGTAAAGCTGATACTTTTGCACATTAGCTGCAGATAAATGAAACAGGATTGAGCAATTGGGTCACTGTAGGTCAATTTGCCTGATATATGGGTCAATTAATTTACTGAAATTTGTTACAACCGGATCAAATCCTCTGAAAGCATGTCAAACGAAGATAATAATAATTGCTTATACTATAGAGCTAAATATTGCAGTAAAGAGAATAATACATTTGCATTAGTTACAAGCAAAAATAACAGTTGCAATCAAAATAAGTATAAATTCTCGCTGCGTTACAAACTGAATTAAGTCATCCGCGTTTATCAATCACAGCGCTTATAGCTGGTATATGTTGTTTTGATTTTGGATTTGTATTTTAGTATACTTTATTAAACACTATTATTTGAAAATACAATATTTTTCTGAAGTAGGTAGTTACTAACATTTCTTTCCTTTCAAAACCGATGCCAGTCTATTTTTATCCACCGTTAGCAAACAAAGCGTGCTAAGTTTTTTTTTTTATTTGATTAAAAAGTATTCAAATACTAAATGATTTAAACTTTGATAAATAGTTACTTTCAAAGAATAAATTTTAATGCTGTAGTTGCAGCCATAAATATATACTTAATTTTGTATACAGATGTCCAGAGACCGTTCCTCATAGTTGAGCCAGATGATAGACCCTGCGTAAAAAAGTATAAAAAAAAACAAATAAAAACAATGTTTAAGTTTCTATTCTAATAATCAATTTGCTTGTGTGAAACCTGCCATACTACACTTGCTTCTCCATAAATAACTAGGCAGTGTGACGCTATCCGCTATTCCATTCATAAGGGGCGTGGACATATGTATTACGGGTCGAACGGAATTTGGTTTAGGAAGAAGGGGAAAAAGGGGTAGAGGCTGTAAGAACGAAGAATATCCCTGGCATTAAAAATAATTAAGCAAAATACTCTCAGATTGAGGCCACACAGGTGCAGCCTGGACGCTCTACACAATTGGACTTTGTGATGTTTAAATTTTTATCAATTTGCTTTTGGATATTTTCACTTATAGTTAGTGTGTGTTATTTTATTATAAATTAAGTACCGCCTTATAATAATACTTTACTTGCTGCACCTTATAATTTGTAAGTATATTTTAATAAAAATGGCCAAAGTCATCGAATGAATGCTATTATTTTTAAGGTGGACGGAAATGGAAAGTTTATTGTGGATGTGGTCGATTCCGTTAAAAACTATGTGAACCTGATGAAGGAAATTTTCGACTTTAGCAAAATAAAAAAGCTAATTACGGGATCAGAATCTGGAAAACCCTTCAACATCCTTATAGATTCCATGAATGGAGGTAATGTTTTCCACATAGATGCTTTGATAATTATTTATGATTTGTAAGTAGCATGTTTTTTCCGTAATCGTATATATACCCCATAGGTTTTGTAACTTTTAGGATAGGGATTCGACAGTTCTGAAAGAACTTTAAAACATTCCGCAATTTAAAGTGCAAGATGTACCTTAAATTAAAAATAATAATAATAAATATTTACCTTCCTTGATAATGTTAATTCCTTCCTTCCTAACCTAACCTAACCTACTATAATTAGTATCAAATTTAATATTGGGATATGTTTTATTAGGAAATTAGTCTATTTTCTTGTTATCCAATTTACATTGCTAGGTTTATTAATAAGTTACAATAATAATATGATATACATACATTTCAATAACCTCTCAAATATTCATATATTTATGTAAATTTCTTATATTGTTTAGTATAAATTAGAACATAATATCACTATAGTTAAGATTTATTTTGATGATTTCCATATCAAGATTTGTAATTAATTAATTCTTTGTTTTTCCGCTTTTCAATTTATAAGAACTTTTTTAAAAATCTGGTATTAATTAATTTATATAACAAAACATGTTAACATTTTCCTGTTTTTTTTCCTGTCCTGGGATTTTTGTGTTACGGAATATAATGTAATTAAATAATACACTTAAGATGTTAGGAGAATCTCAAAAAGTTGGTTCTTTAACATTTTATGTCTTATTTATTATTGATATTAACTAATTAGCATTTTTGAAATATAATGAAAAATCAAATATATTAAAATAGGTTGGTGCATTACATTATTACAGGTAAACCTAAAAGTACGCTATATTTAAAAGTAGTTGCGATAATGGCCTAGATAAGACTAAAACTAGTCACTTTTACAAAAAACCAAATTTATATATTTCAGTTACGGGCCCGTATGTAAAAAGAATCTTTGTGGATGAGCTCGGTGCATCAGAAAAGAATATAACCCGCACGGTACCATTGCCCGACTTCGGAGGCGTCCACCCCGACCCAAATCTGACCTACGCCGCCGACCTCGTGAATGCCGTCAAAAATGGAGGAAACGACTTTGGGGCTGCTTTCGATGGAGATGGCGATAGGAATATGATTATAGGTACATTTGGTTCTCTTCTCAACTCTTCTTCCATCCACTATAAATCTACCTATCTTCAACCAGAAAGCAGAAAGTGAATGATATCCACTATCCAGTGATACTAAATACTTGAATCCATTAGATGACTGACTCAGGGTAATTTTCACCGACCATAAACTTTTTTATTATAAACTTAACATTACTTTGAACTTGTAGGGGCCATTTTTTCTGATATTAATTCACATGTTCTTATTAGCGAAATTTTGCTAAAATCCACCTTTTCTTTTATTCAAAAATCGCTGCATAAATATAAACTATTCGCAACTATAGAGGATTGAGATGAGGTGGTGTAAAAATTCTGACTAGGAGCTATTTAATCAATCTAACGTCTATACTCAGTACCTATATCTTGAGTATTCCTGGGGTGTGTTTTCAAGTCTTATAAAGCTGATCGATTTTGACAAATGATTAATTGAGCTTAGGTGACTTCTCATGTTTAATTTTACTTTTGAAATATTCAAATTAAAATGCTACCCATTGGCAATTTGACCCGTAGGTTGCTTTGTCTAAAGTGCAAGTCGTCTCCCTCCCTTGTTTGACCCGTGGAAATGTGCAATTTAAAAAGCAATTAAATATTATTAAACCCGAATTTGATAATTCTGTACTCAGGGAAAACTATGTATGTATAATCTTAGGAATTTTTTAGTACCTAAATGAAAAAAATATTTTTACGGATGTTTATTTCTTTATTTTTATATACTTATCTCTGTATGCTTGTTATTTTGCTTAACCTAGCATATGCTCGGCCAAAAAAAATAAATCAATAATGGTTTTACCCGGAAACCGCACCTGTTGTATGCGGCGATTACGGTAATTACCATTATCGGCAAATATATAAATTAATTTCGACGAAGCTTAATCATGATGGAACTCAAAGAGCCAAAACCTTAAGTGATGAAGCTGGTTTGAATTATTTAGTTCCGTATAGACATACCCACCGCTGACTTGATTTAGCGAGACACACCAGAGGACCTAAATAAAAAGGAACTCTAGGGCTGTACTGTCCCAATCTCTCTCCTTGCGGTTAATATATTATGATAAATTTGTTTATTTTCGTAGGAAAAGATGCATTCTTTGTGACTCCATCTGATTCGCTGGCCGTATTAGCAGACCATTTGTCTTTGATCCCTTATTTCGCTAAGACCGGTGTTCTTGGATTCGCAAGGAGCATGCCAACCGCTTCTGCTGTTGACCGAGTTGCCGAAAAATTGAAGAAAGAATTGTTTGAAGTGCCCACAGGTAGATATATTTGTTTTTTATTGGGAATATTTTACATGTATTTTTATATGCATTTATATGCATTTATATTTTTTTTATATGCAGGCCTAGATGGCCAGGCAGTCTTGAGATGGTGTGGCGGATTCATGATTTTTGATCTTTAGATTGGGTGACGTAGTCTGTAGCATAGCTGGAAGATTTACAATCCTTTAAATGGTTTTAATGGTTTCTTTCGATTACTATCTCATCCCTAGATCTTTAAGAGGTGTAGGAATTTAGTTGTAGCATAAAATACTTCAACTGCATAGAATAGTACCTACTTTGTAGTGGTTTTTGTTGAGATCATGGCCAACTAGTGATCAGTGGCAAATATAGTAATTACTCGTATAATTGTTAATAAATTGAATGCAATCAGAGTACTCTTGGTAAATTTTAGGATGGAAATATTTTGGAAATCTAATGGATGCGGGTCGTCTATCACTATGCGGCGAGGAGAGCTTTGGAACAGGCTCCGATCATATAAGGGAGAAGGACGGAATATGGGCTAGTCTTGCGTGGCTTTCTATTATTGCAAATACTGGAAGATCCGTGGAGGATATTCTTGTCAACCACTGGAAGAAATATGGCAGAAACTATTTCACAAGGTAGGCTGTTTATGTGATGCTTTTCGTATGAAAAACATATATCAATCTTATAATTGAGGATGTCTCAATATTTTAATACTTTTAAAAAAATTCACGGTCTTTGACTGCTCGAGTTTATATATATTATGTAAAAATATATATTTTTATTTCTTAGCAATATTTGCAAATGTATTTGTGGTCACCATTAAACAGTGGTTAAAGCGTTGGAATATTGACCCAAAAGTCTCGAGTTTGAATCCGCACATGGTCATACCGTTTTAAACGCTTCATCCCCCCGGACTCTAGCACAGGCACATTAGGCCTAGTTGAGTAGGTCCCAAAATAATTGTATATGACCTAGATGATTTACAGAATGTTACCTTAAAAAAATAAATAAATTGCAGAATGTTACCTAATTAAGGCTTGAGCGTGCTTTAAGGCCAACAACAATAATGTTATTTGGTTGATGCCTATGGTTCATTTATTTATTTATTTTATATACACTAGCAGCTTCGAGCTGATGCATTCTTGCATGAGTGCATTTTACCTATTTAATCACAGGCTAGATAATTAAAATAGGTAAACTAACCTATGTTATTTATGGTAAACTAAACTGTGATAAATATCACAAATATTATTGTAATCTTTGAGGTTTACCTCATACAACATAAAAAAAGTAAACCATGTGGTTAAGGATACTTTGATTTTGTTCATCTGAAAGAATTCCACATGCCTGCTGTTTTATGAGGGATGCAGAGTTTGCATTATGGTAAATTTTTAGTGGGGAAGAGTCTTGTCCTTCCTTTAGTTTTATGTTTAGGTTTTACTGGAGTTTCGTGAACAATTTGTAGTGATATTTGCTTTCATTTATATAATAAAGGGTTATATAAAAACTCCTTGACAGAATTATTTTTTTGCATATCTAATCAAATTTGAATACGTACGTTTTAACAATTTTATTAAGTTCATCCATTTCATTTATATAATCATTTAAGGTACGATTATGAGGAGTGTGCCAGCGATCCCAGTAATGAAATGATGAAGGAAATTGAGGCCACGGTTACCGAGAAGTCGTTCATGGGCAGAACGTTCTCTTCCGGAAGTAAAAGCTACACGGTCAAACTGGCAGACAATTTCTCTTACATGGACCCAATTGATAAGTCCGTAGCCATGAAACAGGTCAGTACGACTTAATATGTATTCTATAAGAAAATAAAAATAGGTCAATGAAGAACCCCATCATAATAGTTTTTCCGTTTTCGGGTGTCAATTGACTGATTACATGCAAAGACGAGAGAACCATTGGTAATGCGAAAAATGTGCAATTTGATTATATCAATTATTCTGAAGCAAATAGATTAGAATTTAACATTGATATTCCATGTCAACAATTTCAAATGTTAAAATCCTAATTATATACTATGTCCAGAGAGAGACTATTTCCTATAAAAAATCTCTAAAGTTTCTAAGAAAAAAATGTAAACTTTATGTGATAATATTAAACTGTTGTTGTAAGTCGCTCGTCAGCTGATCATCCGCTCGTGATGTCGATTCATTGACTGCGCTTCAGCCAAGGCACATATTTGTTTTTGTTAATGTTTATTATATTATATTCCTATTTAAAACGTAAGTTGTAAAAACAAATGTGTAATAAAATTTTGCTTCAACCTATACACAGTAGATGGTATACAGCCAATGTTTTATTTTTGTAAATGTTTCAGGGTATCCGAATTGTCTTTGAAGATGGGTCCCGTATCGTTTTGAGGCTCAGTGGAACAGGCAGTTCTGGAGCTACCGTCAGGTGGGATAACGTTACATTTTTTAACTGCCATAAATAAAAAAATATAGACAGGTTCATAATTTTTAGGACAATATAGAAATTTCCTTTTTCATTTTACCCAGACAATTTATGAGATAAAACGATAGTATTATTTATCACCTTTCTTAGGATCACTATACGGATCAGCCCAGATTAAAACATCAGCTATTGTAGTGTCATTCCACTTCCAATTTCTACATTTATGTTTTTTGAGTTAGGTGGCTTCCCGTAATTCATTTCAACAAACTACATTAGTTTAGTTTATTTAATTTGTAATATTTATATTTTTCAGATTGTATGTGGATTCTTATGAAAGTGAAGATGTCTTGGCCGATGCACAAGTTACTCTCAAACCACTTGTGGATATTGCGCTAGAAATTTCCCAACTGCAGAAATACACTGGACGAGACAAACCAACTGTCATCACATAATTTTTGTTCTATGATCAATTACAAAGAAATAACTTAATATTTACTGTTGTTGATTTGCTCAAAATGGTTAAATTTAATATGAAGGTATAGTAAGTCGTGGTTGTAATATGATATGGTTTGATTTTATCACTTGCCAAGTTTTAAAAAAAATATCCCTGTAAATTTTTGTATCATTTAATATTATTTCATTATAAATAATAGGTATAGAATATTATTCTAATACAACATTTATTTTCATGTGCTTAATATGCCATTGGTTATAAATATACAATGTTTTTTTTTTAAATATTATAGTTTATGTATGATGTTTGGGTTCATTTGGTAAAAGTTATGTTTATATATTTTTTAGAAATGTTTTCTCTTTTTAAGACCAGCCTTTGAATGTAGTTTTTATAAGTTTATACCTATGTTCTAAATAAATAAGAGTTTTTTAATTCATAGAGCAGTTCATTACCCTTCGCCTGTGACGCTATATCATCTGTGCCGATTTATTTTTATCAATTGGCATTTATTGGTAGCATTGAAAATCTACAATATGCCATTAAGGTGCTTTGCATTTTTGAGCCAATCAGTGGACTTTCAAATATGTGAAGCACCTTAACCATTTCTGATAATTTGTGACTCGGCCTCAGAAATGTTCGACTTAAGCGGCATCCTGATTTTCCTGACCATCTGAGTGGTTTTTATTTATCGTAATACGCGTAAGCAGAATCTCAAAGCGAATATTCCTGAAAAACGATTAGGATTATAATCATAATACTAACTATCATCACTCTAAAATGACATTCGTTATTCTTGTGTTCATCGATGTTATATAAAATTTACACATTTTCAATGTGTAAATATAACATGTATCCGATGTGGAATTTCATTGTGAATAACGCAATTTATAAAATGCATCATGAGCACTCGATGACGGATAAAAATGGTTTGATTTAACTAGCATAGAGCAACTTTTAGGTTGAGATAAATTGAATACAATATGTTTGGGTACGTTAGGGTAATTTAGGGTTAGCAAAAACAAAAAGAACTTGAAAAGGTGTAAGAGGAGGGGGTTCCATTTGTTATAAATAAGATTATAAGATAAAGAGTTATTTTTTAAATTCCTTAAAGTTAACTTTTTAGTCAATTAATTTTAATTATTTTCTGAAAAGTACTGTAACAGAAATAAGGCCGATCGAAAGTTTAAATAGACCTTTTTCATTTAAAGCAAAAACATATTTGAACGCATACTTTGTCATAAAAATAAAGTGTTAAAACTGGGTCATGTGTTTTTTAAGAAATAGTAATTTTATTGAGAAGTAGGTTGTTTAAAATATGTCTAAAGTTCTTTATAACCGATACCTACATGATTTGTGAGCATCGAAAGGTTGTTTATCAAGGAAAATGGTTGTTTGCCGTGTTGAGTGAGCATGAAGCACACATGACACTAACTTATGCATACATATATACATACGCACAAACCAATTTAAATTTTCACGTGATAAACTGTTTAAAAAAAAAGCTATATTTTAACATGTCACAATATTTCTTACGGGCATTATTAGCCTCAGAAAAGCTTATATTATATATGCCATCCCACCACCTACTCATTTATCTTATGTAAAAGTTAATATTTGTTTTCCACCTATGTATAATGAGTTTGCGGTAACTTGTTAAGATGCTGTGGGATTGCAAAAGCGGCATTATTTTAAATTATGTTAGATCATTTTTTTTGTCGCGGTAGAGTAACTTATTATTACAAAACCATAAATTATGAATTACTAATACAATTTTTAAATAATCATCGTCCGCCATCTAGCAGAACAAAATGACACTAGAAACAAAACTGGTTTGTCATGAGGCGTTGGTACACGCTCTTACTTACCAAATAAAATGTACAGATCGCCAATTGATCGAAAATAAATAAACAAGTAAGTAATAAGTTCGATATGATTATTTGCACACAAGCAAAACCTAAACACTCATATTTTTTTATTTGTTTGCTTGTCCGGGCTAATCCAAAATGACTGAACCGATTTTAAAGAAACTTTCATTATCAAGAATAGGACTTTTTAGAGATTATAATAGGCTACAATCAATGGCGAAAATAGAGTTCCTGTGTATAAATTGAAGAAATGTATAAATATGGCCTTAAAGGCCGTCGAAAATGCTGAATGCGTCAGGTGGAGTGCCTAGTTCCAGACTATTTACTTCTTGTTAAAATAGTAACTGACTGGTTTAACAAGAAGTAAATAATCTGGTAACACTCATAAATCATTGTTTATTTTACAAATTCATCGCAAATAAAAAAAACAAAGTTCATAGTATTACGTATTTTTTGTTGAATTTAACTACATTTAAACCCCCTACCCTCCCCTCTCAAATCCAATGGTGTTCAGTTGCCAGTCTGTCATAATGGTAGTCCGGAACCACGTCAAAATATAACTAAAGTAACCTTATATGTTATAAAATCACATGCTATTTACGCCGCCAGCTCTGTGTCTAATAGCATTTGTGCATGTGCATAAACAGTTGTGCACATGCCTGGGTACGGCTTTATAATGTACTGTGTAGTAAACGATAGAGAAACAAAGTCAATACTTTGACATTTCTAAATTTAATATAACGCGAAAAAACATTAACCTAAAGACTATAATTTAAAACTAACTACCAGAGCACATAAAGCGTTAGAAACGCGATAAGAAACGCAACGCGAAGGGATACACGATTTTAATGTTAATAATTAAATGTATTTTTTAAATATCTATCTAGAGTACATACAGTGTAATAGATCAGCAAATCATTTAGCGCTTATGTCGATGTTGTGACAAATTAATTAATTTATTAAATGTATGTAGGATCTCATCTGAATGAGGAGGTTATATGTATTTAAGGTTTAGGTGTTCGGTTTATATTACAAATTATAAATCCATATCAATCAATACTTACTATGCAGGTACATACCTACTATAATAATATTATAAATGCGAAAGTAATTCTGTTACTTTTTCACGCCTAAACCGCTGAACAGATTTCGATAAAATTCAGGAAGGACATAGGCTACCTTTTGTCTCAATAATGAGCTGAAAGGGATGAAAGTTTGTATGAGGAAACCCATCACTTCCCAAGTATTAATCAAAAGTAGTTTAAATATTTTTTGAGGCCGATTTTTTTTAAATAGTTAGTTAGTAAATAGATCAAGTAAATTTATTTCAGAGTATGATCCAAAAGAGTTTTTTTTTAATTGGTTAGTATCTTATAAATACAAATAATAATCACATCGACTTAGAAGTAATAATAATAGTTTAAAATAGTCTTACAAATAATAATCACATCGACTTAGAAGAAAGGATTTATTTCAAAGTCGCAGGACAGATACCTTCATTTTGTTTAGATGTATTAAAGAAAAAACTAAATTATATTATAATGATAAAACCTACTTTATAAAACTATATATTGTTAGTAGGTTATAATAATATAATTGTATTTCTTTATTATTTAAAAAAACGCCGCGATTCACTGCCACCGTACAAAAATAAAGATCTTAATAATCTTAAAATAAGACCCAGCGCGGCATTTCTGGCCCACCAAATGGTGGAAGTGAAATTTATCCACCAGAACAACACATAGCCGGGGTTTCTTCTTTACAATGTATTTATTTACTCAAGGAATCGTTTATTCGTGAATTATTCATACTTCATAAAATCAAAATCGGTGACATGGTTCCTTTTAGAAAATTTCTCCATCTGCTGAACTTTAGGATTTCCTCATAGTCATTTAAAAACTCACTGCTTGATCTATTTACCTCAAACACAAAATAATGATTATGACAACCCACACTGGGCTAGTAAAGGCAATGTGCGTGTGTGTGACGGTTCCGGTCATAGCGTAGCGAGTCTATTGAGCGGGGCGCCATTATTGTGGTCGGTCGCATCCCCTATACATTACCCGCCCAACAATGGCGGCTGCATTGTCAGGGCGGGCGGACGGGTCATTATCGCGCGACGCCAGCGACACCTTTGTGCGTTCGCTGGCAACAATGCGAAGGAGCGACGCTCCGAAAGAAAATGGCGGCTCCTAACGACACTTCCTGTTATTGGGCTGTTGCTTCAACCTGTAGCGCTGTGCGTCAAATATGGAAAGCTCGCCAAGAATACAAAACGGCCAGCATGCAAAAGGACATAAACTAAAAAAGATCCCTTTCGGCACGCCGGAAGGGATTTAAACCGCTGAACAGTTTCGATAAAATTTGGCAAGGAGAAAGATTGCATCCAGACCTTTTGTCTCAATAAGGGAACTAAAGGAGATGAAAGTTTGTTTGGAAAACCCATCATTTCGCATATATATTTCGGAAATAGGTCAAGTTGATTTACTTTCAGGGATTCAAAAGGATTTTTTTTTCAAATTTGAATAAGTATAGTACAGTACAGTGGTAGTAGAAAAAATGTAATAGCAGGGAAAATTGACGTTGACATTTATAAATTTAATATAACGCGAAAAAACAATAATTTTGAAGACTATGTTTTACAACTATCCACCAGGAGCACATAGAGCGATAGAAACGGGAATTTAATTACACAAAGTGTAAAGGGTCACAAAATAATTTAGACCTTTTACGATGTTGTGACAATTTAATTTATTTGATAAAGCGCGGGCAGTCGCGCGCCTACGGCGCCTACAGAGTGGCCTGCGGTGCCTAACTGAAATCCGGGGCGATGCCCGGGGTCACAGAAGAGCGAGATTAGAAGTATCTTCATCTCGCTCTTCTGTGCCGGGGTTGAACAGCTAGTAACTAATAAATACCAAACTTCTCTCCCCCAATTTTTGCAGTACTCGATGTACTAGGCAGAGGGGTGGAAATAATCATGCCAGCCAATAATTTTAGGGATGTGTATCTCTGAAGCCAGTCCAGGGATACATATCGAGGTACTACATGTGCTGTTATTGATGAATAGCCCAGGTACCATTATGCCCCAGGTGCCGTGCCCTTATTATCTATGCTAGCATTGAGAGGTATTCTTGCACGGTCTGAACTTGGGACATTTGTGTTGCCTTGCCTTGGAATCAATCCAATATCCTTGCCTTTCAATTAATAGACGAAATTCACGAAGAGTTTTAACAATAGCTCAACGATAATGATACAAAAATATTATTATCGGTAGTACAAATATGAGTTGCTATTCTATTAAATTATGCAAAATCATATTATCTTTATATTGTGATAAAATACCACGTATGGCTGAGAATAAGAATGCCGCCCCCGAGAGAATTAATAAATAGAGATATAATAATTCGTAGAGTTCAACCCCCCCAAAAACATCTCGAGCAAATCCCATCGCAATATTCACTCAGTAACACGATTAGGGACAAACGCGAACGCCGATTTGACCTAAATTTCATTCCACGGTGAAGCAGCATCTAACAGCTGATTATTTTATTGTATACTTATATTTTTTTAAGTTAAACACAATTTGAAGTATTTACACTATTTTTCCTGGGCTAATTGCGACACGCTATTTCGGGTACGTTCGAGTAAACTCGGTAGGACGCTCGAAATGCGACACGCTCAGAATACTGGTGTACTCATTCGGATAAAATCGTTGCGCGGAGCTGCCACGTTGATTTTTGGTTTTTTAAATAATTGCTGTGGCCTATAGGTCCCTATATTTGGGTCCTATTTAAGCAAGCTAAAATTTGCTCATGCCTTGCTTGACAGGGTATCGTTAATGAGTAGGTTTGAACCTGTTACCGCTGGTTCATTCTATGGGCCTGGGTCTCGGATGTTATTTTTAAACTAATCGAACCTTGTGTTATTTTTAAATTAGATGACAGCTTAGGGTCAAATTATTTTATAACTCGAACATTTTAGGAAACGCCATTTAGTGGCGCTTAAAAAACTTATCAAAAGCCACTCCCCCCCCCTCTCCTCATCTCTCTTGCATTTCCTAGGTCAAACACTAATTTTATACTCACTCGGTAGAAATATTTAAATGGTTTTATAAGTACTACTTACTATATTATTACTACTACTACTACTTAGTAGTATTTACTTGTAAGTGGGTACTACCGGTTTATTATTATGTATATTTTTTTTTGTTACGTAACTGTTTTATTTCCCAAATAAACATAAATAAATTAGTCACAGACTCTCAAAAGGTCCTTTCCAATTTATCTTATTTATTTATTATATTTTAGGGAAACATACAGTGTAACTTAATTGTTAAAACAATGAATAAATAGATAATAATTAGGCCAATTAAATGAATCCACTATTTAAAAAATTTAATTGAAAGGTTGGGTTACTTAGAAATGATTACACAAAAAAATGCGTATTTTCACTGATAAAAAATTGTATTAATTAAATAAAACAATACAATATTTTATAAAGTATCATATTAGATCCTTACTAATTAATACTCGTTTTATTATTTAGGTAATAACAAATAAAATATAATTTTAGTTTATACTTAAACTAAAAAAAGGCTTTGCACAGTTTTGAATACCGCTAGGGATCGAAATAAAGAGAAAACCGTAACATAAGATTCCATATTTTTTACAATTAACATAAATAACAGTTTTGTAACTGAATACACAGTTTAAATGTTTTTAAAGGAGTATATGCACTCGAATAGCTTTTATTTATTTTATTTTATTTATTTATTTACTGTACATAATTAATTTGACAAAGAAAGAGTAGTAGTAGAAATCACAGTTACAAATGAATCTTATATATTAGCGATTAGCACTGCTACATTTTGTGCCCTGCCTTCTTTACTAGACTATGTCTGTACTAAGGAAGGCAGTGTTGTATTGTGCTACAACTGAGAATGTCAAACCGTCAAACCCATAGAGAAATGTAAAAATGAAAATAAAAATAAAATATATATATTTATATAATATATATATATATATATATATATATACAATGTTGTCGCATATAATGTTTATGTTTAAGTTTATGATATTACCTAAGAAATATAATAATAATGTTGGTCACAAAAATGTTAAAATAAAATGTTTAACAAATCAGCAGATTCTTGTTTTCCTTTATCTATCAGCCATTTGTTAATTTTTTTCGAAAATATCTTCAGGTTACCTATTTCCTCTATAAACTCCGGAAGATTATTGTGGAGTTTGGGACCTAAGAATTTTAAGGACCGTTGTCCAAAACTGGTAGACATTTTTGGTATCTCTAATAAGTCACCACTATGTGCTCTTGTGTTATGACCATGATCTACTCTTTTCATATTTGCTGTCTTTTTGGGCATATATTTTACTTCTTCAGTTTGATTCAGAGGACAGAGTTTAATGTCAGAGATTAATGGCGAATTTGTATTTGATATTATCTGAAGTTAGCAAAAGTTATGGATGGCAATTAGGGGAAGACCTGATTCCGACATTCGTGCGACAAGTTTGCATAGGATTACAGGTTTGGTCGACACTAATGAGACACTCAAACGAAATTGGATAGCTTCTATCCATTATTACCGAAAGATACTCAACAGTGCAAATACTATATTGGGATTATAAACGAATAACTATGTTAATAATTTGTTTAACATGAAGATGATAAACAAATTAGGGAATATAATCGAACGTAAAATCACAGATTTTTTTATCCCGAGGGATTTATGGGTAATTCGACCTTTGCTTCTAGTGAAATTGACGATCAACGATAAAATAAATCCGGTAGCTCACTGCGTTTTAGCGACGTTTGACGTTCATCCAATTTATGGGACATACGCAGAAGCTATACTGTCATAAGGATGGTGTTTGTGTTCCCTATTACCTGTGAGAATTAGTATAAAAAATTTGAAAATAATTCAAGTCCAAATTTATTAATTTTATCAAAGCGCTCTTGTAATTCGCTCTTTCGTTTGGTGGCTCCCTCCCGGCCCGGCGGATGACCCGGCGCGGCGCATCCTCGCGAGGAGATGAACTTATGACAAGAAGGATTTAGTATTCTCACGTGAAGTTTACATTTTTTTCAAAACGTCAAAACAAATCATGTCTGAAATCACAGGGCTAATCAGCTGGATTTTTTAATGGGAATGGATACACTGTTTAACAAGGTGGCCACTGGCGCATGCACTGCAGGGCGCGGAGAAGGGTGGGAGGGGGGGGGAGGGCAAAGAAACTACCCAACCCAAGGTTTACTATCATTTTCAGGTAATGTAAGTAAATTAGTTTAATTTTTTCCGTTTATGCCTGTTGAGTTGACTATACTACGATTCAATGTTCGACCGCAAGAGGGTAAACAACGTTTCTAACATATTTGCAATGTTGGATTTCTAACTTTGGCGGGTGCCTAGGGGAGGAAAATTCTTAAATCCGGCCCTGCTGATTTTGCATTTGTTTTCGAACGAACTCCTTATAATGATTAATTGCATACTTAAATAGAGAATATACCGATGTATTAAAATGTTTTGTAATCAAAAACATGAGATCCAAAAGATGCGCAAAAAATTTAATAAATGTACCTCGTAAGAATCTAAAGATTGAAATCAAAATAAATATTCGTATAAATTATTATCATTTAAATTAATGAAATGACTAATATTATTCTTTGTGAACTGAGATTTCATCTTATTTTTCGTCCCCTTAAAGCGTGGAACGTATCAACCGGTAAAGCTATCTTCGTTTCTTAAATGCGTGACAAACGACGTTGACATGGCCGTAAAAATTGACAGGGTACCATCTTAAAAGGTAGCTATCATCTGACAGATAAGTACCGTCGCCGCCTCCTGGTGCCATTGTCGCAATATGTTTCCCGTTAATGACTATTTGCGATACAACTCGATACATCACTCGTCAGATTTCTGGTTACTAACGAATTTTGTCAATAAATGTCGAAGATATTGTATTCTTCAGCATCTAACAATCGTCAATCGATTCTTACTTAGCTAGCACCCCTACATCCTATATTGATTTTTTTAGGGGTAGGTACTGATTTTGACATGTTTGTGCATTTGTAAATGAAATAAATAAGAAAAAGCACACATAACGAACTTGGTGTGGGCGCTGCGCAAATTCATTCATAAACGAATTAAGTAGCTACGGTACGTACTTACGGCGCCGACTTCTCTGCAAATGATTTGCCTCCATTCAAAAATAAACATCTTAGATTAACCGCTTTTCAAAAATACAAATAAATGACGAAGCACGCTCAATTTGCAACGTTGAGAGGTTTGGGTGTGTTGGGGGGGGGGGGGGGGGAAGGGGGCAATCTCACTTGTCGCACTCGCCTTACGTCACGAGGTGTCATTGCCTTAACAGGCTTCAGCCACACTGAACGATTCCTGAGGCGTAAATTTAAAAAAAAAACAAGAAAGGGTACAGGTTACAGTTACAGGGTGTGATACCCTGTAACTGTCGAATAATACTCGTATGAACTGCTTCTATACATTATTTAGTGGTAGTACATTAATAAATCAGAACCTGCCGTCTCACAGCTAGGCCCTACAGGCGACATTGACGGCTTCTTCCCCCCAGAGTACACGCGCTGTGGTACCACTATCAACTTCAGTTGAATATTTTTTCGTTCAGTCGGCGAAATGAGTTTTAAGCGGTCATAAGTCGTCGGGAAAAGAAAATAGATTTTTAGAAAATAATATTTATTTTTTTATTTTTACGCATATGTTGTCTTGGGTATTACAATTATTGGGGATTTAATTGAAATTTGGACGTCGACTTGACTGTTGTATCTGAGACTTCGGTATCTGGAGAAACGGCTGTGAGAGTACGTTATGTCCAAGGTAGACTTTCTGAAAGAAAGAATCGAAAACCTCGAGGCGTCCTTGAGTAATATAGCCAGGAGTTAGGCTGAGGCCGTGCCGGAGGTCCGAGAGGAGAATGGTTGGTGTAGTTGGTGGGAGGACACGAAGGTTTATAAATGAGGTCTGACGTTTGACTGTACCACATCAATGCTGGAATTTATACGAGCTGTGGAAGATAAGCTGAGGTCCATGTGCGACCTGGTGCACACATGAGGGGACCTAAAGAATCGTATGATTGGAGATTTTGAGTCGACGAACCAACTCAAGTTACCAGGTTAAGTTGGACCTAAAGATAAGGACTCAAAAATAACTGGTTTCACAGACTATGTGTGAGTATGTGACCCAAATAAGATCCATGATGCTGCAGCTGCTGAAGTTGAGCATACATGACAAGTATAGGTTTCTTACGGCGGGAAATGTGTCGAGAACTTTGGGGAACTTAAAACCACTATTTTAGTTTTTTTAATGAAACAACACGGACGTAATATTTCAATTTATAATAAATATAATAGATTTGACGCACATAGATTTAACTGGCCAGTATTAACTAAATACGTCCTCAAGTTTCCAACAGCCGTGCTGTCACATTTTTAAAATTGTAATATAATATTTGGACTTTCTATCGAACTCTTAATGTTTGAATTATTTGTAGTACAGAATTGTTGATTTTAATGTTATATGTTTATATTATGAGACCAGTCTCCAAACGGCAACGGTTCTTTTGTAAAAGCGTCAATCTACATACAAAAATTCAAGTCTTTTGTATTTGTACTTTCGAGTTGAAAGTTGCAACAGACGGCCAAAGACGGGGATAGTAGCTCCTCATACATGAATTCGACCAAGGGAACTGCGTTCGCCTCCCATATGACCAGACCTTAGCAATTGTTACCAAGATTTCCGTTCCAGTTATTTGCGTCGCCGTCCCCTCGCCCTCCACCCCTCTCAGTTCATGGCGACAAACCGGAGGACACGCGTGAATTGCGGGTAGGAGAAATCTTTTAATTTCGACGGGTTTCTTGTCTCTTGAAAATTTCGCGGCTTTCTCGTGTCCTCGCTTCTCCCATATTTCTAACCGCTTCTGAAGGTTATTTACTTATTCGAAAACAAAATTAAGTCTTGTTACTCTAAGTAGGTTAGGTCAGGATACAAAGTTTCAAACCGTCGAAGATGGTCTAAAAAACAGCTTAAGGTTTTCTTTAAAAAATACTTTTGTGACAGGTTTTTAGTCAGGCGTGAGAAAATGTACATTTCCTTAGACTAAATGACTGCCAAACAGCTTCAATTTAGGGAAATCTCCGTCAATGCATTTATGTGGGGTCAATACATTTTCTACTAATTTATTTATTATTCGGTGGTATAAAATAATATTACTATTAAATGTAAAGGGCGTTCATAGACTCTAAAACAAAAAAAAAGATATTATGGTTATTCTTCAACACTTGGAAAATATATAAACTTTTATAACGTTGTTCTTTAGATACCTATACCCAGGTAAAATTATATTTTCAACTTAAGTGAAAAAAAAGACAGATACTTAATTCAAGAAAATAAAATAAAATTAAAGAAAACATTATTTGCATATTCGGAGCGAAGCATAGCTCCTATGGGTTGACTCCAATTGTGAAATGTTTGTGATGATGACAGATTTCAATGATTTCACCACCGATTTTAGAATTTTAAAGTTTTAATCAAATCTACACGAAAAATACGAGGTTGTGACGGAGCCGGAGTTTTAAAATTCGTTATAATAAAAAGTTATGTTTCAAAATATTTTCGTAATGGAAAATCCCGTGTTAAATGTTTTCGCGCGCTTTTTAGAAAAAGAATTATTTTTTTGGAGTTTACTTTTCCCCGCTCCAATATGCTGCTAGCATAGGTTTCACCTTTGCGACTGCGCGGCTGCCTGGTTTATATTCATTTGTAGCTGATGAAATTATGTTCGCAGATAAAGGAAATCTGTACGCTGAATTTCAGCGTGACGCCTTTTAAGCCGTCGGGGTGGGTAGATAAGCTTTGCCTCTTTTATTTGCGATGCTACCCTTTTACCTCAAAGCGGCAACTCCCAGGATATAAATGATATCGTAATTAGGTGATGTAACCAAAACATGTAATATGTAATGTAATAACGTAATTAAAAACACAGAAGGATAATATACGTAAATAATAATAATAATTTTAAGAAAACAAATAAAACATTCGATAAAATATATATCTTCGACAATTGCGTGATTCCTAGCATCTTATTCTACAAACTATTTTAAATATTTGTATATTAAACTCTAGTCATTATAATTATTTAAGTTGAAGTGGTATATGGAGTCTACGAAACTTGTCAAAGGCTTGACCGTCGTAGTGCTGCTGGTAGGTCGGTGGTCGAGGAAGGAGCATCCGTCGATATCGCGTTCGTGGAAGCTGTCGTCGAAGATGTGGTGGTTGTAGAAGGAGTGGTGGACTCTGTCGTAGTTTTCTTGAGGCATTTGAAGCATGGCACGCAAATCAACCGAACTGGTAATGTGCCGTCAGGCAACCTGTGAATTTAAAATGAAATGTGAATTTAAAATGAAAACCACCACAGTTCTTACTTAACCGCTGAGCTAGCTAGTCGGTTTGAAATCGGTCTTTCTCTTTCTCTCGTGGGCTCCTCTCTGTCACTCGTGCTTTACATTCCGACGTAAATAATGTATGAAAACGATGTTTTTATCATGATAATTGGATTGCCTAAAAACGACCACGGCCCAGGGTTGAACCGCTGTTGTTTTATTTAAGTTATATAATAACAAAATATACGGTATAACAATAAGTATACCCATAGGTAGGTATGAAGAAAATATTGTCATTCCATATGACCAGACCAGGCAAAGTTTGTCTTCTTTTGAAGTTTCCTCGCTGTGTCAAATCAGCCGCCGCCTTCCGGGAAGGGTTGCCAACGACACTGCACTGCCGAAATATTTCGACAGGAATAAAAGTTCTGAGGGAATTTGAATGTATCTCAAACGAGCTGTGAGCAAACATAATTTTCTATGGCGGGTTCATTTGTGCGCAAGACTGAATGTGACAGTAGGTAAAAGAAATGGAAAGTATTGCGTTAAACCCTCACCAAACAGGTGCATTTGCTATGTCACATGGGTACCTAACTGTTTCAATTCCAATCGGAATCATGTTCAGTAGAAAGTGTAATGCCTTTAATTTACCTAAGTTTTTTTTATTATGTAACAACTTAAACTTTAGCAAGCATTGGGAGTGTTATTAAAAAATGTTATTTCAGATAGAGGAATACGTTTTTTTCGTACCTACATGCAGAAATGTGGATTGTGTTAAAAGTTAGCATTCTTAGGGTGTGTAAAATATTATTTCAATAAATAAATATCATAAATATTTAAAGTTTATTTCTCGTTGACTAAATAAGTTAAGTTTGAACATAGCGTTGAAGTTTGAACGTTAGCTAATTACTAAACCATAGTTTGTTGGCGTTGTTAGTAGAATTTTTAATGGCGGAATCATTAGAATACGGAATACATACAGCCTGTTCTACAAAACATATCACCAATATTCAAATAATGTGCTGAATCGAATACTTTCCTTGATCTAAACTCTAAAGGTATGAAGAATCGTTAGGTATAATAAAAGATTCTGAAAAGATTAACACGGAGATTTGGCATTTCCATGCTTGGTTAAATAACGACGTAGAATATTAAAACTATACAATAATTTAAACAAAATGTTGCAAATACTTATTATGTATCTTAGTTCAAATGTATGTTACTTTGTAACTACTCAAAAATTGAAATAATAAAGTACAAACCTGTCATATTGTCCCAAGAGAAAATAGGCCAAAGCGTGATTCGAACGGAAGGCCACAATCCTCCCCCGATCCTGGTGGCCATGGAGTAAATGTGTCTGGACATTGGACGACTGCATTTGTACTGGAATGTTATACCGATTTCAATTAGTAGTGGGTGTTAAAGAGACAATCATGTAACCAAGGTTACGTTATACGCGATTTCAAAATAACCTACAAAACTGTGATTTGTAGCCGAAATCGTTACCGTGCATTGACATGGTGTCGCTTGCAATATATTTCCGGTTTTGACCGGACAGGGTAAAAAATAATAGGGCTACTGTCAAATAGTTACGGCCGGCGCTGTACCTAAATGATGTGCATGCAATGGGCAATAATAGGCAAGCGAAGCGAATTCGTTGAACACGACTCTGTAGCTATGGCTATTTTCATCACCGCTATGAGATAGCTTCAGTAACGCGGTTATTCGTTGCGCTAGATTAACAGGGTGATTAAACGGTGTCACCTTATAACGCGCACGTCTAATTTGAATAAACATCAATCAATAATCGATGTTTTCACAGCACTAGACTATTATTGATGTGTATAGTCAAATTTATACCTGGAGTTTTATTTTTAAATGACTGCCCTTATGAAAGACCAATCATAATTATTATTCTACAATTGTAATGTGTACGAAACACAGTGCCTAGGGTCCGGTGGTGCAGTGTTTTCTCAGCACTGTCGCAAAAACACGCATTCAGTTACAGACGGAGGTATATATAACGCAAGCATGTGGCCTAAGTAAAGCAGTCATCGTCTATCCTCCAATCATCATCATCAGTACCTTTTATTGTAATTATTAATAATGTTTTTTTTTCAACAATTTAACCAATCCACTCACTAACATATTCAACAGTAACGCTAGACATAAATTTGACTATACCCAAACATATTTAGCATATATTTTTTTAAATAGAGGTATTCCGACAAAATGTTTTGAATTCTGGGGAAACGGAAACTAATCAATTTTAAGTTTTAGAGCTAATTTCAATAATAAATAAATTGCTTAACTGAGTGTCACAATATAATTTCTATTATTAATAATAATTAATTAATTAAATAAGTAAAAGTCATTAAAAAGGGTAATAACGTTAGATGTTAAAATAAAAAGGCGAGGAGGAAAAAATCCTTCTAATTACTTTTCCCGTTTCCGAGGTATTGGTAAAAGTTGGTATTTTCCATAAGACGTTTAGCCTTTTGCGTGATTATCGAGTGCTTTGACAAGCGACGTCGCCATCTTGCGGATAATAATTGAATACTAGAGGTCGCCCAGTGGGGAAATTCGACCGTAATTCATTAAACTTTTAAGTTTGGGCATTATTGAGGTTCATATACCTCTATATTATACATTTTTTAAAATTTTGTTCCATTGCTTCAGCTCCAAACGTGAACAAATACGCCATTAGCGTGTGTGGTTTGTCTTAATTCTCTGCAATACCTATGAATTTTATAATTTAATGTTAGCATTAGTTGAAAAAAAATGTTAGTAACCTAAAGTGACTTCAAAAAATGCATTAATCCACAATCAAAGTATTCAAATTTCTTGGAATGGCATTCAGTGCACATTTAAATGTATCCCTTAAAATAATTTCATCGTTTTGTAATACTATTTACACTATTTAAATCTGCATTTGTCCTATTATCATTATAGGCGAATATATATGCCTCTTCTTTGTGTCTCACTTCAGTTCTATGTGTTCACGGCAATTCTTCTCCATATAAACTCTAACCATGTCAAATCACACACTTCTCCGTGCGCGCAATGTGCTTAAAAGGGAATCAGAAGTTTTCCTTCGCCTATTAATATATAGATAAACACTTTATTTCCTCTGCTTGCGAGCATCGCAATCGCAAGACAATCTCTTCCAGCTAACCCAGAGGGTCGTGTAATATATATTATATTGATTTCTGTCGGTGGAAGGTAAATTTATTATGTATAAATAAATATTTTTATACACCACTTACTCGCAATTTCATCGGGCATATGGAAATATTTCCAGCTTAGTATTTCCTTTAAAAACCAAATTGCTGGTGACATTTTTGTGTTCTGAAAGAAATAATTCACTTTATTATTATTTTTCTCAGTTGAAAGAACGAATTAAAACATAAGTAAAAGTTACATTGAACCTAGACGTTTCACTCACCGAAAAGATGGCGGCGAATATTTAATGTAATATTTATGCATGCATTAATTTCACATTCGAAAAAAACGAGGATTATTTGAATAAAACTTTTAAGATGGCCAAAAAAGAAAGCTGCTAATTTTAGTACCGCGCGGATGAAATGCTAAACTAATGGGATAAAACTGCTATAGCAAACTCTCCATAATTATCAGCCATAGCCTAAAAACCAATAAAAGAAATGTTGTAAATGAAACGACTTAAGGAATTAGGCATTTAATTTGTAACAAAATATTGAGTCTGCTAATTTAAGATCAAAAGATTTGGGTGGATCTCATTTCCCCATTGATAATTGAAAATAAAAATAAATATCGGTTGGTTTTAGTGATTTGTTTCAATACCAAAATGATCATAACTGGTCAAAAAAACAGTTTCCGAATCGACCGTTTTTCGCTAATCCAAAACCAGCGGCGAAGAGAATTAACAACCTTGAAATTCTGTTTACCATTTTAATTGTGTTTACCGTAAAAAAACTTTGGCTCGTAGGTAGAGTTTAATCTGACTACTGGAGTTTCTTTCTCCACCCTCGGAGGTAGCCATTTTATAGAGGTCTACAGTTAGGGAAAAAAAACCTTTTCAGTTTTAAATAAAGATTAGTAAATAATCTCGGCTATCGTGTATAGAATATGTTATCCATATTATTAGTTTTTAATTTAAATTTTTGTAAAAAATATTATTTTACTCAACAATTGCGTTGGTTTCATCTTTAGGGTAAATGGAAATTTGGGGGATGGGGTATTTAACCCCGCAACCATTAGGTTAGTAGTCGAAATACAACTTTTTAACTATTAATACAGATGGTAGAAAAAACGAAAGTGCCAGACGAACATTATATGTATATAAAATAATAGGTTCATCAAAATCTATATGGCATTCGAACCCTTTTCTTTACCCTGATCCCCCCTCCCTCCCTATAAAATAGGTTTGTTTGTTGGTTTACGCCAAGAAAAATGCTAAACTTATTCAGGACTTTTACTATATCTTCAAAGGCTTTAGGTTTTCTGAAAACTAATATTTTAATACTGAAAAAAAGAAAACGTTAAAAAGAAAGGTTTATTTATTGTGGATATAGATTATAATCATAGCATGTATTAAACGCAATTGAATTCGGTTTCAAATTAAACTGTACTCTCTTTCCAAAAAGGACGGGTAAGGAAAAGGAAAAATCAATGTCACATCATACATAATGATGCTATCTTTATGAAAAATATCAACTTTATACTTAATGAAAATCATTGTGCCAATTGTGCTTGGAAAAAATATCCATATTTAAAAGAAACATGTGCTTAATGAGACATCATTGAGCAAGTCCATATAGACTAAGAACGTTTTTATATGGTTTGAATATGTTAATATCTGTATTATGTACTATTTTTATTGGGTAACGACGGCAAATAAATAAATATTATTTTTCGTTAAAAGGCACATTTCACTTGGCGTATTTACGAGTAAGTGTAGTAGTAGTAATAAAAAAAAAAATAAAAAATGATACAATTTTCTATTTAATAAATATTCATCTCATGTTATAGGTCTGTTTATGTTCATACTATATTAAAAACCACGCGTTCAAAACGGCATAGAAAATGTTTAACAGGCCAATCTGTTCGTTCAATCTGTTCGTGAAGTGGACAGATGGGAAGTGTGCATGCAGACTGTGTGTGTATGTGTGTGCAGTGTGTGTGCAGTGTTATGGGAAGTGAGTTACCGTCGGCCTGGTTCAATTATCAATTCTCCGCGGGCTCAATCCATATGGGCGCTTTAATATTCATCCATCCCTTCTTACCCGACTTTACCACTAAAAATATAGCTTAGTAGGGTCTAAAATAATTAAATATGATTACGATTACTTAAAAGAAATTAAATTCCTCCAAGGTCTAGGCATATTAGTCTTTTCTTTTTAAAAACTGTACCATAGACAACGAATTTAACACTTGATAAAATTAAACCCGCCGTAAGGTTAATAAATTAAATATTTCAGCAAGAAATACAACAGAACTTAAAAGAATTATCAAGATATTTAGATCAATCAGAGAATTCTTATCAAATGTGCTTGTCCTAGAGTCAGGGAAGATGGCGCTAATGAAGCGTTAAAAATGATATAACCATGTGCGGATTTGAACCGGCGGCCATTGGGTCAATAGTCCAACGCCTTAACCACTAGACTACCACGATCTCTTATTTATTGAATATTTATTTAACAATAATTCTTGATATTATTAAAATATGTCTATCTACATAGATTTCATTAGTTCTGTGCAAATTAATTAAAATTTAACTGATTGGAAATTGACCTACCTCAGTATGAACAGTGGTATGGTTAAGTTATTTTACAATATTGATTTTTGATTGATTATTATATATTATATAATAAAATAATTTTGGTTCAACATTACGTAATCCGTCTATACGAAGCGGTGGCCGATAAAAAGCACAGCGTTCTTTAAAGTTTAAACTATCTAGAGCGCAACTTTTGAAGCATGTTTAAGTTAAACCAGACGTTTAGAACATGTTTCTTTTTAACGGCGTTTTCTGCGACTGGTAACGCGTTTAAAAAGATTGCGGGAGTAAGTTAGCTGCCGATACCGGAAGTTACAATGACCGAGAGCACCATATTTTACAAAAGTAATCATCGAACAAGGCAAAGGACATCACAGAGCCGACACAGCGGTAGACGTTTGATGTAAACGTTTCTTTAATCGGTTTGATCATGATTTTTTCTGATTTTCATTACGGGTGAGTGATTTCATTATGTTTTGGTTGACTTTAGCGATTTTTGGTGCCAACATTGCAAAATATAAAGACTTAATAACGGCCATTAATTAAAGCAACGCTTTTGTGTCGAAAATAAAAACAATTTATGTTTCGGCAAAATATAGATATTTTGTTAAGAATCCATAAAACCCTTTTCATAAAAAAAAACATATATTTTAAATCTTTTCTATCGATCCTGTTCAGCCTTCTAGGTGGGTGGGACTAAAAGATACAATGATTTTATAATATTAGTTTTATGTATTTTCAGTTTTTTTTTGTTGCTTGGTGACATTAATTCCGTGTAAAAATACGTGCATTCCCGTATGTTTACATAGTAGGCCCGGCGTTTGGTATGATACTCACACTTGACCAGGTTTTATTCATAATTTTCAGAAATTATGCGACGATTATCTTGTACGTATAACCTCTATATATAGGATGGTTTTTTTAGATGCGTGGTTTTCAATCTGGCACTATTTTTTTCGTAGTTGGTGTTTTTGACAGCTGTCACTTGATTTATGCTCAGTTTGGTTTGCCATTTCATAATGAATAGACTTACTCCTGAACAACGTTTGCAAATAATAGTGCAAATTTAGAAAAAAACACTCTAATTTTTTTTAAAATCACTCTAAAATAAAGTAAAAATCGCATCGTGGGCCTGTGGCGTGGCCACCAAGATCGTGCGATTTTACACCGCTGGACTATTTTTTGTGGGGTTATGTGAAGTCGCTTGTCTACGCAGATAAGCCGGACACGATTAACGCCTTGGAAGAGAATATTCGGCGCGTTATTGCTGACATACGGCCCAACTTGCTGCAAAAAGTTGTTGAAAATTGGGCTCTCGGCTGGAATTTGTTCGAGTCAGCCGCGGCGGTCACTTACCCGAAATCATTTTTAAAACATAATGGCAAACCCTTATCTTTATAATAAAACTAAATTCTTAGCCATAACATCAAATTATATGCGTTTTATCTCTTCTTGAAAACCACGCCTCTAAAATCATCACCCTATACATATGGGTCTCTTCGTCATTGAACTTCATCTGAATAACCGCTCGCTGGCAATAATGAGCAGTTTTTATGAGGGAAATTAAGATGGCGGTACATGTCGCCGACATTGAAGCAATTACGGCAATCGATCTTTCGGAAAAGTGATTGATTATCTGCCAATCCAGCATCGTTATTGCTCTTGGACGCCTTAAATTAGAGTACCAAGATACAGCTTTACTTCTTAGAAAAAAAAAACATATTTAGGTGGGAGGGAAAATATTACAAACTACGTGTTAAAAAATGTAATTTGACATCTTTGATTGCATTTTAGAAAACTCTTTCTTAACGATACCTCACTCGATACAAAACTCTTGGACTAGCCGTTTCTGCGGGCAATCAAAAAGATCAAAATCTTTATTTCTCCCTGAGCAAAGTTTAGCCATCGTTTATTTTATTTTACCATGATTCACATTTCTTATAACTAATTACAATTTATTCCTTGTCTAAGAGTCGTGGACAGAACCAGTGGCGGTACTTTTATAGAAAGGCGGTACATACCTACTGTACAAATCTGGGTACGCCACTAGACAGAACACTGCTGGTGGTTACCAGCGGGCGGGGTACCGGAACCATGGAAATTCGGTTTCCCCTAAAAGTGACAAAGGGACCGTAAAAACAAAGATGGCGCTGTTTCCACTGGCGAAGAAGAGACCGCACACCACGCGAACTTGGTAACTACTCAACTCGGCAAGCTCCTCGGAAGGGGCGCCCGACCCTGCTAAAAAAAAAGGACTCAATTTTTAATGTAATGGTTTTTTGAAGTTCTTTGGAATGTTTTTTTTATATTAAAATTTATCTCGACTTCTGCCTTTATGTTTAGGTACTAAAAACCACCCTCGGTGGAATTTGGTTCCTAGTGACTGCAGAACCATAATAAATATAGGTAAGTTTATTTTTAAGTAAAGCACATATAAAGATTATGGTTTGATTGTTTATATAGATCAACCTCCTAAAAGGACAGTAGGGATTTTAAATACAACTTGTATTATTGAGCTAAAAGAGAAGTTAGAACGTCTATAAAACCTGTGCATTAGAGTATAGTTATATACAGAATATAATAATGACTGTAAAAAGAAATTGGTTAGGTTGTACCTCAAGTTTGCATCAGTTATAGAATTAATGCCCCGCTGTTTGACAGCATGTTCCCGGTAAACAACCACACATTTTAATTTACGCTTTACCTAAATAATTCCCTCCCCCTTGCCAATCAACTTCCGTAGTTCAACAAACACAACCAACTCAAACATTAAGTTCAAAATGAGTTTTTGGCCGGCTTTTGTCTTTGTTTGCACTGAAAACAAAGAACCGCAAACGCATGGGCGAATCTGTTTAATATTTAAGAATTGATCACAGGTACAGTCGCCGTCAGACATTTATTTACAGTTGCGAGTTGGCACTTTGAATCATTTATTTACTGTTGGAAAATTAAAAAAGTAAAAACCAGAATTAAACAACCATTCTCTAAAAACAATTTGTTTTTTCGTGTCTGTAAACAACTTTTTGGGGGAGATGGTTACAATGAAGCGTTAAAAAGGTATGACGGTGTGCGGGTTCGAACCCGAGACCTTTAGGTCAATAGTCCAACGCCTTAACTACTAGACTACTACGATCTCATATAGCATAAACAAATTAAAAATGAATATAAAATATTTATTTCCAACGCAGCGCTGCAAATTGTTGGCATATGTAATTGTAAGTATACACACCACCACAAACAAAGTCTTCCTGAGTAAGGTAACTTAGGTCAAACAATGAAATTTTTATATGATTGTGATTTGTATATGTATGAATAAATAAAGAAATTTATTTATTTATTTATTCTTTATTGAAAAATCCACAGTATTACATTTTTACAATTACAAACAAAACTTATTACTAGTATATAAAACCAATTATGGATTTCGGTCATTTTACATAATAGCATTAGCATAAAAATTTGAACAGTGTTCTTAAAATATATATAGATTATTAATATTATATACGTATACAGTAGATTTTTTTTTTTTAAGTTTTATGTGTAATTTGTGAGTGATGTTTGTGGTAGTTGTGAGTGTGTGACACTTGTATGTTAATAAAAATAAATAAAGTAATAAATTAAGTATGGTTTTAGTATGTATAAAAATAATTTATGATGAATGTGATAAAAATATGGCATAGATATATGCATATCCAAATAGAACATACACGTATGTTGAACGTGTTTCAAAGTCATGCAGTTATTATGAAGTTTTCGTATTATATTCTCGCAACAATTGACATATCGCAAAAAACTTAAAAGTAATCGGCATCGATGCACCATTTCCTCGGCGGATGCTGTGCTATCGAGTTGGGTAGGTAAATATTATGATAATCAATCTCCAAGGGAGGGAGGGGGGCGGGGGGCGGAGGGCTATATCGGCGATGCTCCATTTCCATGGAGGGAATAATCCACAAAGCTACAACCTACTTAAAAGCCTCCTAAATTGCAATTAAAATGTTCGCTTTGTATGGTAATCTGGGCTCCGTGTCAAATAATTATAAGTTAACTTAATTTTGAAAATAATATATAATATTAATACGTAAATATATAAATACGTAACATTAATTGTCGAGCGCTTTTTGGCGCTATTCACAATTTCAAAAAAACTTTGAAATTTTAATTTTTGTTGTACGCATTATTTTGTTGCATTGTCATTTTTACTGTCTGCTTTATTTTTTAAAGATGCGCGTATAAAAAAATAATGAAACCCCCGAAACAATCCTATGAAACATCCAAAGGTTTCTTAAAAAAACAGACCGTCGAAGGGAAATAATTTACCTACTGGCAGTTCAACCATGCTTCGACCAACGATTTGATGACAAGCTCTTTCTCTCCCCCCCTCCCCCACCATAGCACCAATCGTGTAGAATTCCACATTTTATATATCATTCAGGAATGTAAATTAAATTATTTTTAGTAGTTTTGTTGTTACTTAATCTTATAATAATTTTTATTGAATAAACATAATTAATAATAAAACCTAATAAAACACGGTATTTGGTGAGCCTTAACAATATTAAAAAAATACTTCAATAAATAAGTAAATATTCAATCTAGCCGCACGCCACAATTGGTGTCATACAAACCTTCATCTTAAAAAAAGCGACACGGTCGAGATCCTCCATTGCAGGTCTTGTTTCTGGCGCACTCGCGGTTCGTTCGCTGGCTGTTTGGCGAAATAGTACAGGAGCTAGCAACGTTATCGCTATTCAATTTTAGCAAGACTTATTCTTCATAGAAGTGACGAAACGCTGCTTTCTCCTTTTCTATTACAGTTAGCGAGCAAGCCGCGAGTGTGCCAGAGACCGCATACCGTCCGCATACCGTCTACCGTTGTTGTCTTTTGATCACTGATCCACTATGAGCCATAGCATGAGCATAGAATAAGGGATGATAGAGAGGCTACTTCATAGCATCAGTGGCATAGCTAGGAGGGGGTGGTGTAGGTGGCGCGCACCGGGTGCCTACACCCGGGTGAAAACCATCCTAATGTTTTTCAACGACTATAGCGTATTACCATGTAGATGCCACTTAGTGTTTGATGGAGGTTTAGCATTAATATCTGCATCATTGTTCATTCTAGCCAGTCCAATCACTTTCATTATTAAGATGAATACCAAAATGATTAATCCAACGGTTAAGGAAGCCACATTTCTCTTTAGGATCGTCCTATCTGATCCCTTGCATATCGTGATTCGTGGATTGAGCCGCTTTCTAATATCATTTTTGATAAAGAATTTTGTTTTTATTTATTTATTTATTTATCTTTATTGGAAAAACCAACAATTTTACACAGTATACACAACAACAAAAAATAAATATGATTGGTCGATAAAAAAACTATGTAAAACTAAAAATAGGTTTCTATTAACAAAAAGTATTAAAGTTTATAACAAAAATAACAAAACCATTTTATACCTATATATACATATCTGCTTACACGAATTTATAACAGCTAATTTGCCCTATTATTTTTACACAATAGATCATTGCTGAACACTTTAAATTGCGATTTATTCAGAGTCAATTTATCGAAGCAGTTAATAGTTTCATTAAAATAACTTTGCAGCCGTGGTATCGGCGAATGTAGAGCGTTATTTGAGGAGCATGAAGGCATTTTAAAAACATAGCATAGCATAGCTTTGTCTTTCCATGTATTGAAGCTTCTCTTAAGAGAATGACCGTTTCTCTTATCTATGCAACTATTTTCCTTCAGCCTCCTTAGTCGGTATTTCTCCACATAACTGCTTATGAGATTAGATTGGAGCATTCTGGTATAGGCTATGTTCTTCCTTTCCGCTGTATTAGAACTTCGTAGTTATACCAAAGGGAAAGCATAGCTGGTGTTTGTTTCCGATCACCTCATCGGCAGCTGTGCTCGGTACAGCTATATGGAATGTAATAAAGTTTCCATTTTGGCCTCCACATCGTCCTTTACATCAGGCGTCTTGAGAGAGTCAGTATATTTTTTTTTAGTCAGGCTTCCAGCTTCTTTTTTTGCATTAGAGATACGTGCTATGAAGTTTCAGGCTAACATGTGGTGGGGATCACGTGTGCACACGACACGTTCACCTGGGTCCCGCTGACGACATCATCAGAGGTCCGGTTCAAAGTCCGTCGACCGAAAGTACGCCTCTAACACCTACTCTCGTCTGCGTGTGTCCTCCCCGGCCCGTGTCCTCGCATAATGGAGTCTGAACATTACAACGAGAATCGCAGTATTAATGTAACCAGCGGATATCTTAATAAACCTTCGAACAACAATCTCACAAATTATGACCTATCCTACGGGCCCGCGAGTGGGGTCCGTTACAAGGTAATGGTCCGAGTCCGCGTCGGCACCTCTAATGTTGTCAGGTCTAGTAGATTTGACCTGTGCCCGCTATCTATGAAGTCATGATTGATTTGATTGACAGTTAATCCAGCTTCCCTTGTGAATATTTTTGTGATTAAAGAGGGTCTCTCCAATGACCATGTTTCACACCAAATGCAAAATTATTTATTTATTTCTTGTGTACCGAAACAAATGTATGCCATGAGTAAGTAATTCAGAAATAACTTATTTTGATGTAGATAGTACAGCTGTCTGATGTATAGGGAAAGGCGAGGGAAAGGCATAACACGAAGGTATCCGTAATCGAAAGATTAACTATGAGTGCGCTTGTAAGGCGGCTTAGCGTGAGTTCCCATCATTTCCGTTCCAATTCCCCTCATTTTCAGCCATAAACGACAAATTTTATTGCCTTGCCGCGAGAATAATGTCATATAATGTAATTGCACGCAGGCACAGTCAATATTTCGCAATGGCGATACCGCGCGCAGCACGCTTCCTCACGCGGGAAACGCGACATCTGGAATAAATTCTAACACGATACCTAATATCGTAAAAGCGTAACACAAATTTTAGCTTGAGAGCTGACGAACTTCTCGATCAGGAAATTAAAAAAAAAAACAACATGGCAGGTCGATTTCTTTGTGGAAAACTACAACGGTTTCCTACCACGCAATCGATCTGAAGCCTTAGGGCCATTTTTACCAATCCCACCTTAGTTCTTAACTAAGCTTAAGAGTTCTTAAGGCGAAGTATATTGACAGTCGATCTTGAAATTCAGTGCTTTACTTTAAGGGGGCGTTAGGTTTTGTTCTTTTCACGGTCAGTAAGCAATTCTTGGTTTTTATTTAATTACAGCTTCATAATAAATAAAATAAAAAAATCTGCCTTTACTATGTCGAAGACATAAGAAAAGGGTATCTAAACATATTTTTTTTATTATAAAATATCCAATGGTTACCAAATGCCAGCCATAAAAAATGAGAGAAATTATTTATCCTTTGGCTTCGCCTTAACTAAGGACTTAGTCAGAATAGCGAGCGCGATTAGCCAGTGAGATGTAGATTAGAGTCAGTTGACGTATCTATATATATTGTATATTTGCGATGGTAGAATTTGTTTTGTAATTTGTAAGCCTTAAAATACATTCTGCGCATTGTAGCATTAAATACCATGGAAAGACGGAATTAGAGCCAAAGAATGAATGTTTATTTTCTTTTATTATGATATTATTCGCCTAATACGTTTAATATTAGTTGTAAACTTCATTACGCCGTTTATAATTCTTTTAATAAATAAATAACTATTTCTAAATCGCCTTATCTTTAAAAGTTGCATATACTTGGAAATTTGGCCGTGACGACTTTAGTATAACATCCTTCAATTATGAATGTATAAATAATAAACTCGTGTCAGACTATGTCAGCGACAGTGTTGATATAATTGTCAGCTGGATGCGACGGCGCCCGTCTACCCGTATTCATGCGGAAAATGAAAATGGCGGGAATACCTTTTGATGAAAGGTTGGGGGTGTGGGTGAACTAGGAGGGGCGGGGGAAGGGTTGTTTTCACTCGTTAGGCAGAGGGCCTAGCCTAGTCTCAGTTGCCTATCGACAATCGACTCGATTCGTCATCGCACACCGCGACGAAGGAAAAGAGGCGACGCTTACCGTTTAGGTCGAATTTCGAGCGCCGATTAGGGCCTGACTAAGCCTTCTGGGCCTTTAGCTTGTTGTGTGGAGTTTTGGGAGTAATCAGGGTGTTTGAAAATAATTTGCGGTGAATGGATAATAAATTAAAGATGCCAGTCACGCATACCGCAGGGTCATAGTTGTCTATGACCCTGGGCCTTGTGCCTTTCGTTTTGTGCCTTTCTAT
The DNA here is from genome assembly GCA_020383195.1 of Neomicropteryx cornuta. Taxonomy (NCBI): domain Eukaryota; kingdom Metazoa; phylum Arthropoda; class Insecta; order Lepidoptera; family Micropterigidae; genus Neomicropteryx; species Neomicropteryx cornuta. The sequence goes on from JAHKQU010000030.1 coordinate 4,647,464, forward strand.
CGAAAAATGGGACTCCCAAACCATATACGAATAAACCGTCCTCCGCGTCACAACCATTGAATTATATATGGATTCTAAGCTGAGGCCTCATAACTTAATTATATTAAAAAACGGATTTATGCCTCAATTAGGGGTTCCACGCGGTGGTGAATATTCGCATTCGCCCATACGAGTGCAGTGGGCGTTAGCGCGATATTCTTATAACTGAGGTTACGTTGTACGCGATTTGAAATAGCCTAATACTAAACGTCTGAAAATAGCTGGAGTCTGGCCGGACAGGGTAAAAAAATAATAGGGCGACTGTCAAATAGCTACGGCCGGCGCTGTACCTGAATGATGTGCAAGCAATGTGCAATTTTGGTAATGGGCATTAAGAGGCAAGCGAAGCGACTTCGTTGAACGCGGTCTATAGCCCTTATGGCTGTGAATAAACGCGATATCGTCACCGTTATGAACCAGCTTCAGTAAAGCGGCTATTCGTTGCGCTACAATAATAGCGTGATTTAAACGGTCTAACCTTATAATCTAATCAGGAACTCGCTTCCGAATGTGAAGAGGAAAAAGTTATGTGGGTGATTTATGTAGGTGCGTTCAATGAGTCTGATTTGATGATTTTGCCTTAGGGAATATCATATACTTCTGTAAATTCGAGAAGGATTATTAATTAAAACTTTGTTTGGGTACTTTGCGTTTGGTGCCACACGATCACCCTTGATGATCGTTCAGGCACAACCCGCTCTCCCCCAACAAAATCTGACACTTCTATTTTATAAATTACTTTTATTTTCGTCACAAAGGTGTTGGTTATAAATGACTATTATTCAGTGTTTCTGTTTAGTAACTTGGTGCTAATAATCACTGTAGTTAACCTTGAAATAAATTAAAAGATATTAATCAGATGAATCTTAACAAATAAATGTTACTGCAACTATAGTTGAGAAGAATGCACGTTGTAATTATCCTAGCGCAACGGATAACCGCGACACTGTAGCTGGCTCATAGCGGTGACGAAATCTCGTCCATTCGCAGCATAACTACAGAGTCGCGTTCAACAAAGTCGCTTCGCTTGCGTATTATTGCCATTTATTGCCCATGGCCTGGCTTGCACATTGCATAAGTGACGTAACCTCTACTATTTCCTATGTCACCCTGACAGTTTTGTAGATGTCTTCACGATGCGAGGTTACCTATTTATTGTAGACAGATAACAGCTCGCAATGTCTGTAATGTTGCGCACTTTTACGTTTCATGATATCAATAATTGCTTTAATTAGAGCCGTTTTGATCTATGAAAAAAAAAGATCTTAAACAGATTAAACTACAAATTCATGGATCCAGGGAAAACGATTAATTGCATATTTTAGTAGACGCATCTCGAAGATATATTTACGGATGCAGTGGTTTAATATATTCTGAACCTACTCTATATGTAAATTTTCTTCACTCTCGAGATTCGAGGGAAAAGTTCACAATTGAGATAAACGAAAAAATATATACAGTAAATTAACGCAATTGAAGACTATGAATATAAATGCTATACTATATATTTATATTATTATTTATACAGATATTGTATTATATTATTATATACAATTAAATTTTATTCTATATATTTATTTGTTATTATATTATGTACCTTTTCTCTTTTTCATATTATAATTTATATTTATATTATTATATTATAATTTATATTTATAATTTACATTTATAAATTTAAATTTCATGACAATATGATATTGTATATTGTTTAGCGCATATATATTTAAAAAAATAATGCTTTCATAGAAAGCATTGTTTAATGTAAATTTAATGTTAAAAATACATGTAAAAAAAAAAAATAAAATTGGTAAAATGGCGGTTTATAAAACATTGATTTTTTGAATTTCATGTCTTTTAATTAAGTTTTTTACCTTTTAAATAATATGAATACTGGGTTATATTCTAATTAGCATAGAACACTAATGGCATATATTTATATAACTATAACTATAAGGCTTACTTGAAAGAAAACATTAGTAGTAATTTTGAAGATAAATATTATTCAAGGATACTTTAACCATTTACAATCCGACGCAAATTGACATATAATTATTAATTTCTTAATTACTTCCTTTACATGCCCGTTATTTGTTGTGTGTGTTATGTGAATGTTTCATTTTAAAGTGTTAATTTACGCCTTCGTTTCAAATAGCATTTCCTAGAAAAATACGGATATAGCATAATATATAGTATAGTCAGTTATTTCAGGCGTAACATCATTACTATACTGACTTCAGGGTGGTTTCGAGATGGCGGGCATTTCTGCAATTTTAATTAAATTTGGCGTACTGATCAACTGTATAAATTTGTTTCTACATTGTGGTAAGAAATTTTTGAGTATGAATTGAATTACCTTTAAGTAAGAACATGAAAAGATTACGCAATCGATTTGGTCAGGCGTATTAATTCTGTTATTATATTATAGATAGTATTACATACAATTCATTATTAACCTTATATAGAGGTGATCGGTAGGGTATTGCACTGGGTGGAATAAGGTGAGAAACCGCTACAGCGGGTCGAAGTTTTTGGGCCCCTATATGAAGTGTATTATAAGTGCACATAATGTTTATTATTATTGACTGCTATGTTTACATAAATTATAATATTTGTAATTGATATTAAGTATTGTAACGCAAAATTTTTATATTACTACTAAACTGCTTGACTTTTGTTGTTTAAAACTTGAAAGCATAACTATTGTAAATTGTAATGTTATTCTTATACAACCTAATTTTTACCTATGGAAATAAACTATCTATGTCTAATTAGAACTACCATCAAAAATATCGTCTCCTTTCCATTGTCCGAGTAGCCGTAGTCATTCATTCTCGGATTTATTTGAGTTCTAAGTTTATATTTTTTTTGACCTTTGTCTTTGAACAATGGAAATCAATCGATCCAAATGTATCGCATGGAAACAATCTTTCCAAATCGGAAGGATCAGTTGTTTTTTTTCTGAAGATAACCAAAACCTCTAATTTCAGATGCAAACCGTCACCAGAACGATCTGCTCCCCTCGCCACAGGATGACGGGCAGTTCCCCACGATGCCGACGAAATGCCCCCTCCAGAGCGCTAGGTTTTTCCCGTGTTGCTTCGCTCCTCAGTTATGCCCTTGGTCCACTACGCCAGGACCCACCCAGGGAACGAGCGATACGCATACGGCAGGTAACGTAATAAAAAAACAAGAATGACGATGACAGCCCTGTAGCTATCATATAATATCAACTGCTTCTAAACATTGTTTGTTAGTAGTAAATGATTTAAACAGAACCTTAAGTCTTACAGGCATCTAAGGTAGTTAAAGGCATCTCCGACTTCTCGCGCCTGTGGGTTTGCTATGGGACAATTAGCCCATTAGATGTGCGTTTTGGATGGCCATAAAGGCGACAGTGGGTTATTTTTTAGGTCTGAGTAGATTAAAATAAAAAAAAAAACATGTAATGGTATCATGACATTCTTTTAATTCATCATAAATTTTACCACCATTTTAGTTTATTTTGGAAATGTTGACGTGCGGCTAGTAATGAAACAACACAACGATGTCTTAAAATACTATATTAATGAACAATACTACGGATAAAATCCCTAGTTTAGTGATGTATTCAATATTTTTTCTTGTTTATATATATATATATATATATAAAAACAAGAAAAAGTTTAAGTTTAAGTTAAAGTTTTAAGTTTATTTAATATGATTTATAGTTTTAACGCGTAATGATTATTATGTTGGATTAGGAATTTCATATAATATTATTTTTTTAGGTATTATATTGTATGTATTTTATATCAATCTCACCTTCCCACTACGACCACTAATAGGTAGACCAACGTGTAGGTACTTCAGGTGACAGATGATGTACCTAGACCAGTCTTCGTTTAGCTGTTGAAGAAGGGGCCACGGAGCTCCGAAACGTCCAGCAGAGGTACTCACCTAATCTATATCTTCTTCTACTTTTTTTCTCCATCTGTTGACTAACAATAATAAGTATATATATACATAAATATTCAAAGGATAAATTGGCGTATTTAATGTGCTTTTTTGTGTTCTTGTTTAAATTTGACCTCATTTTTTTTATTTATTTATCTTATTTAAATTCGTTTAGTATATTTAACTATTATTCTCTTTTAACCTATAATTATCTTTATTAGTCAGTTGGGCTACCCTAGTTTAGGAATGTATGTAATTTATTTATATTGTCATTATCGTCATAATGCACAATTTCTGTCGGGTAAGCACAATTAATAAATAAATAAACGCGGACATAATATTTGAATTTATTTAATTCTTACATAAAAATACATTAATCTACAACTTAAGGCGACTACATACAATAATACGTCTGACTACGTTTTTACGCCAAAAAAAAATAAATTGTAGATTCTAACTCGGAAGCTCGTTCAAACGGTAACACTGTTAACGTTTCGAGTGTTTGAAAATATATATATATATATATATATCAAACATTGTTATGAAATAACTGAAATAAGCCGTGTAAAGCCATATAAAATAAATAAAAATAATTACCCCAGGACATAAAAATAAATTCGCGGATAAATGAATATTCGGTAGGACCTCTAAATTAAACGGAGCAGCTTCTGATGAATGTAGGATTTTCAAATGTGCAATTGTAATTATAGAACCTTCTTTTGAAGCATCACCAGGAGGGCCGGCCGAGCCAACGATGCTTCCAGGTGCTTCCACAGACAGCGCCAGGAAGTCCATGAAGCATTATGGAAGTAAGAAAGCGGCCAGACACCACAGTGAAACACACACACACTAGCAGTAGATTTCCGGAAACATGTTTTCGCCTTAAAACGACGCATTCAGCGCAGCCGATGAGGATACAATATGCGCACTATTTAATGTATATTCTGTTCAATATAAAGAAATATATATTTTTTAAAAAATAATGACTACTATTTTATTAAAAAGTGGCATTTTTTTTTCTTATTTAAAAAAAAATCCGCATGTGGCCGATGTGACGTCATAAGATTACGTCACGAGCGCGGACTGATTGATGCCTCGCCAGAGCGGCGCGGTGCTGTTCTGCTGGGCTGGTCTTAAAACGCGAGCGCTGTCAGTTGACGTTTGTCTAATGCATTAGATGAACGTCAAACTAACATCTATGTTAAAAGAGACTAGCCCTGCTGGAAAAGAGACTAGCCCTGCTGGAAAAGAGACTAGCCCTGCTGGAAAAGAGACTAGCCCTGCTGGAAAAGAGACTAGCCCTGCTGGAAAATAGAGAGTTGCGACGTGAAAAAATGTGAAAAAATGTTAGCTCGGTCTCGTTGCTTTTTTATTTATCACGAAATCCGAATAATTCTTTGACCGCTGGCATGGAAGTCGCTAGTATCAAAGACTTTTCCATTAAAAAGACTTTTGTACCAAAAGGGACATACCAATAAAAGTATGGTAGGAACATAATTTACAGTTGATAACTTGTTTTTGTTGGTAAACATCTAACAAGTGCATTCTCAGATGTAGTGAATCGGTTTAAGTTATCTTGATTGCCAAAGGAACAAGTATGACATCCGAGTAAGATTCCTTTTATCGCTCGGAAACAAATAAAGATTTCAACCCCCCCTCCACCCTACCTATTTTTCGTGCCTTATTAATGATAGCACGATTAAAACTACTGCTTGTTTATTAATTAAATTAAATTAAAATTATTTATTAGAAAATAATGGTTTTTTGCATTACCTGTATAGTGTAAAATGCTGTTCTAAGGTAATCCAATCGGTTTTAGAAACACTATCTCTTTAATTAACGGCTCTTTATTAACAACCCTTAGATATTATAGATACTTTAATTGTAACTCGATCAAGGCCACGAGGAAATATGATATTGCCAAAAATGAATACCCTTTTTGGGCAAAGGCATCTCAATTTCCTTGTACCTAAACTCCTCAACAGCGCAGATGAACAATGTAAAAAGGGGCAAACTAAATTGAGTCTTCCTGAAAACATTACCAATAAATGGCTTCTCGCAATAGGCAGATACGCATCTGAAAAGATGTTGAGCAAAATGTAGTTATGTTTAGTTTTTGGTATATTTAGTATATAAATTATATGTAACAATTTTATTAGAATTATTTATTTAATAAATGTATATATTGTATATAATATATAGATGATAGTATGTACTATTTATGGTGTGTATGATGTTTTGTATTTATGATATTATTATCCTTTAAAAACGTCTTTATTTTTAAGTAAAATAGTATTTTATTTTTTCTGGAACCTTCTTTTGGCCGCTGTTAGAACAGGTTTTTTTAACCATGCCATGCTACTTCATAGTAACAATAAATGACAGCTATTTCATTTGCCTATATGTTTTTTTTTGTGTTATTGTATTATTTATTGTTGTGACTTTTTATTGTGTATATCGCAGAAGAGGGTAATTGTATACTGGTGAGAATGTGTGGGTTTTTAATTAATTCAAGATGCTTACACGTCACCCGCCAGTATAACAAACTGGTAAGAATATATTTAAAAAAAACATGAATGTTTCTATGTTTCTAGTTTATATGTGATTATATTTAGTACTGCTAAAATTGACAGCAGATGTATTTCAGTATCGTTAGTGGCCACATTTGTTTAGCAGCTTACTAACGCGACTGTGCGTAAGGCCGCAAGTCGACTGAAGTATGAATTTCAGATGAGCCTATTTGCAATTAGAATACCTTTCGCGAATGCTGTCATGTGCTGTTATCAGCACAGCGTTAATTTCCGAGTCCTATCTAGTTTCTCACTCTCACATGATGAACTACTAATATATTGATAGCCGGGAACATTTATGTTGATTACCTCAATTTTTTTTCCTGACAACTTTTTAGTTTAATATGATTCGACTTGCGTTTATATGGCTGAAAGCTAGTGGAGATGTAGCTTACCCTATTTTGTTTTAAGATTAAATATTTTTATATTTTACTAAGTTATATGTTTGTCTTTTATTTCATGCCTTTTTCTCCTGAAGTAAACCAAATAAAATAACCAAATATTCACCTTATTAATATTTTGACTTTGAAGAATTTGCTAAGAGGCAAAATACGAAGTCAATGTCTGTCTGGTAAACTTCTCCAAACTTCCACCGGATGAATATAAAAATTGCGAATGTCACTTTTCAAATGTTCTTCTAAATGACACATATTTTTAAAAATCAATTTTTTTTTAAAGTTTCATAGCTTTTATAAGGTTACGTTTTATATGTTGACCGATAGCGACATGTGTTTTTTTTGTTTATTATAAATATAAGACAGCTAAAAATCGAATTATGGTGTCTTGAACAAAAACAAAGAAATGAACACAAAAACCAAAAAACAAAAGTAGCCCACCGTGGCTGCTTTTGCCAATAGAATCTGCGGAAGTAGTTTGGTCAAATTTAGCCTAAATCTTTTTTTATAGCTGCCGTCAGTACGATCATTGAGCGGAAATTTTACTAGAAGAAGACTTTTTTATCGAAAAAGCATATTGGAGATGAAATTTGAAAGCAAAACGAAAAAATTAGTATTTCTCTTATTATAATAATAAATATTTTATTTGACACGCATAAATACATAATAAAAGGGCGAGCTTCTTGCCGCAAGACAACCTCTACCGGTAACCCAGAGAGGTCTTGTATTTATAGTGCAAACGCACTTCAGTGCAATGTGCAATGAATCTGTGAACTGATCTAACCATCGTTTGAGAAAGTTACCTCTGAGAAACTTAAAGAATCTACATTGTCTTCAGATGTTTTTATAAATTTTACACTAAGATACGTGGTGAACTTCTATTTATTTATTCTGGTTACCCAACAGAAATTATACACAACAGAGGTAATATAATATAATTTATAATAAATATAATTTGGGAGAAGTTAAAATTAAATAAATCACAAATTCCGTAAATAAGGGAAGCTAATCCTGAATTCTGCGCATTTTCTTCAGATAGAACATGTCGCCAGATCTTGTGGTTCAGCTTGGAATTCGTAAAGGAATGAACTGTAGAAGGGCTGAGTAATCTATGTTATTAGAGAGTATTTTATCTAAAATACATTTAAGTATTAAAAAAACGGCTTGGTATAGTAATTAAAATATTAAAGTACGCGCAACCTTCAAAACACTACTTAGGTATTTTATGTGTCTGCCTTGTCTTATCTCGTAATTACTGGTATGAGCGCTGGGTTTTATAATTACTCTCTTCCTCTTTCTTTTCTTCTTTATGAATTTCCTCAAAGGTATAAATAACAGCTACTCTTCAAATATATTTTTAAAGATACCACTGAAACGCAAGTGAACCGATCGCCACAGCATCGCAATGATGAGATTTATCTTTGCTCTCATGGCAGCTCTGCTGTATATAGGTATAATTTTGCTATATATTTTTTTTGTTTTTTAATTTATTTTGACCAATTTATAAGGATCCTTATTCTGAGATAATTGTTTTTTTAGTTGCAAATAGAGGCGTGATCATAGCGTTTGACACGTTCAACCGGTTTATAACAAGGAGCCTCCGCAAGGAGCATTGATATCAGATGCATTCGATTGTTTTTTTTTTATTTAAAATTTATGTGTGTAAAACTGTTATCCATAAACATTATTTATCTGAATTTAGTGTATGATATAAATAACACTCGCCAAAAGTATGTCCGAATTAGATTCATTTATGTTCACGTGTGTGAGGTATGTTAAAAGAAGTTTTACTTCAAAAAAAAAAAAAATGAATGACGATAGATGCGTTTTTGACTTTGTTTCGCATGTGATTAGGTTAGGAGTTATTAATTAGGCTAATTCAATTTTTGACCATCATGTTAACGTGATGTCCAAAAAAGATTTGATGGAATTGAGGGAATATTTGCTTAATTACATTTCTCAATTGACAGTATCTACAGATGCGAGCGGGGATGGGAGATCTACCAGGTACCCAAGCAACTACTATCGCCCCGGCCGATCTGTCGACGCGCGAACTCTGAAACAGCCTGTATCACGGGTAAACGTATCAGCTTTATTTTATGTAAAATTAAAACGACAACATGTATACATACTAGGGGGTAGACGCCCTACGGTCCATTTTGGAGTTGGAAAATCTGTAAATTTTAATTCAGGGTTTTGATTTTATGATATTTAATTTATTCATGTAAAGGTGTCTCAAGACGTTTCCCGAAGAGGTGTTTGCGTTCCCTATTACGAGTAAGAAGTTATGTGGAAAAATGCGAAATTAGTCCATCCTCAATCTTTTATTATTTTTAACGAGATGCTGTAAATTACCAGTCTTTTCGATTAGTGAGTAAATAGCGATGCCGCGGATGCCCGCTTACATCAAAAAAAAAAAAAAAAAAAAGTAAAAAATAATAAAATGCTCAAATACGCATCATAAAATTATCGTTAAACTGGGAGAGGTAATATCTCACTTGGGAAAATTATAAAAATATATTTAAATAGCTGACCTTATGTCAGTTTTTTTTTCATTGTGGAAATATGAAATCTACATTTATTACAACGCCACAAGTTCCCAAAAAAACCCTTTTAAATATCGACATAAAACGAGACAAATGATTTTTTCAAAAGGTTCTTTCGACCGTCTGGCCTAGCTAATTTTTGTTGTGAAAAAAAAAAATAATATAATAAACGCCATTGCTGACGGCATTAACATTAAACCAACAAAGATGGTATTACAAGAAAAGTTTAATATTATAACGTAAAGTTTAATTTTTATTGAGTTCGGAAACCATGATGATAGTATATCGTCTTCACAAATAATACTTAAAACCATAGTGGATTATATAATAACTGCGTTTTCTGCCAGTTTGAAAATTATCATTCAACTATTACTCAATTTGAACAAATGAAAATGCATTAATAAATAAAGAAATAAAAATGAAAGATAAAACTTAGTTTGAAAAGTAAAAGAAATTTTATATTATATTATCGTTTTATATTAAATTTGTGAGTGAGAGAAAAAATAATACTTACATAACTAAAATTTATAATTAAGTAATAATAAGCCTAATAGTTACTTTTTGCTGTAACAAATATTTTTTGTAGATACTGCGTGAGAAGAAGTAGCCTAAAGAGAGTTCACACTTAGCTTTCACACTGAAAGGCACCTTTGAACCCATTAAATTAGTTTATATGTTTTATATGTGTTGTTAGGTGTATTATTTAATGGATATCATATGTATTATCTAGCATCTAGCAACAAACGTCCGTTTTAAAAACGCGACACAGGCGACAAATGTTTCTGCCGCCCGCATCGTCTGTGCATTATATATATATATATATATTCTTACATTCTTGCAAAGTTTGACAGTTGAGCGATGCGTTTGCGTTTTGGAAAAGCTCAGCATATTTTAAATAGCACATCAGGCCCAAGATATTTTTCAGAATCGATACACTAAGTTTTTTTTTAAATAACACAATTTAAGAGTTATTTAGATGTAATGTAACTTTTACCTTGATCCAGTTTTATTTTATTTTTAATTTATCTTGTATTATTGTATTTTCAAATCGCGTATATACACTGTTCTATGACCATTCCCGATAAAAAAACCAGTTTATTGGCCCTGCGATTTCAAACAGGATTCATTTTGAACTCATATCAAGATTTATCATAGTTGAGGAGTAAAAAATTTGTGAACTTTACGTGATAATATGAAATCGCTCTTATCATAAGTTCGGTCGCTATCGAGGTTGCGCCGCGCCGGATCGTTGACCGGCCTTGGCCGGGCGCCTGCGAGCAAAAAGGTAATTTAAATGAGCGTTTTGATAACATTAATAAATTTGGGCATTAATTATTTTCGCACTTTACATCACTTTACTGTAAACACCCCATAAGTCCTCGTGAATGGTCTTGGGACAGCCCTGTATAATTTCAACTCTCGCGGTTCAACCTCTTCAGATAAAATTTCCTTCGGGAAATGAAAATGTATATTAATGCGGTTATTTTTGCCTGCATATGAAATAGGATAAAAGATAGGGCGCCTATAAATATTGTAATTTATTACAGGAAAAGGCCCTAAAAATGATATCGGCATTCAAGGCCGCCAAGACAGCGAAAGACATATCTGATGTCGATTATGACGGATTTGATGGAAACCAAGAGTTTGCAGATGACGACATTTATGCCAGGAAACAGCATATTAAAAAAACACACGGAAAAAAACGGCACCATTGAATTCACCTAATTTTCGTTTATTTACGAATGTTTAATTTCTTTCGAGATTTAAATAACAAAATATTGTAACAGATTATGGATAATGCACAATTTAAGGTTTTCATTAATTTACATAAAGTAATAACAATGCACGGGTGTTTCTTTTTTAAACTTGGTAAATAAATTCGTTTTTTCCCCCATATTAATATAAGGAGGTTTCATTTTGACGCTACGCGAGGATTGACGATCGAAATGTGCACAATTACATCGAGAGTTAGAACTCCTTGTTGTTTCTTCTGCGGGTCTTTTTGAGATGACAAACGTGTAACTCTCTGCTCTTCTCAGCCAATCAAAGGTCATAAAGATCGGTCCAGCCGTTCTTGAGTTATAAATGGCGTAACTAACCCGACATTGTTTTGGTTTTGTTTGATTTGATGATAAGATATTTAAGCTTTCGCCATTCGGCGTCATCAGAAAATATATGAAAGATGACGTTAAAAATGCAACCTTCATAAATTCGAAAATCGCATTTTCAACTAAAAGATAAATATATCCAGCCACTACAATTATTGTTATATAATTGCAGTTTTGCTAGATAAATCAATCAGTATTATGAAATGAAACTAATTTCTTAAATGAATATATCAAGTATCACGCGTTAAATGCTGTTAAGTTAGTTTAATTTTGTCTATTTAGACCTACAGATCTGCAAGCGCCCAAGACCCAAATGTGAGAGAGTTCCCATGTCTTTAAATCAATTTTGCTAGCAAAGACTTCAAAACTTTTACATTAAAGCAAGCATCGAAATCCCTGCCGTGAGTTCTCGCGTGAATCGGAACGGGTAAAGCGGAAAGTAATTTGTTACGGGATAATCTATGATATATATAGATTTTATAAGAAAGTGGTTTTTCCTTAGCTTGACAGTTGGTTGCAAATGGCAAATGCATTGCGCAGTACTGTACCTTCATTATACTATGGTACTGTTCGCTGTACGACTTTATTGCATTACTTATAGCATAAAACCTTGCTGAAGTAAATAAATATCTCATTATAATTCATTCGCTGGTTTTAGAGAAGAGAAACAAAGTGACGCTTAAAAAATACTATGAGCATACGTGCAACCAAATAGAAATATAAAACTACAAATTAACAAAAGCTACAAAGCTACAAATATTCCAAATATTACTATTAAAATATACAAATTCGTAAAAGATTAGTTACGTTAGTGAAAAGGACCGTTAAAAGCGCTCGGTTGAATCGTTCCCGCGGGGCTGTTAAAATTTTAATTTCGTTTTGAAATACATTTCCGAATAAAATAACGCATGTCCTCGCCGAAGGACGCGGAGGAATGCAATTTGGGAATTTGCGAGTGGAATTATTTTGTTCATCCCGCGGGAGAGGCATTGTGAAAATTCGGGATTGAGTGAGACGAGAAACCTCGAAACGTCGGCCTCTCACTGAGGGTGGTTACATTTTTTTACGCTCACGTTTAGGCTGGTGTTAGACTAGCGTGAATGTTTGTTATTATTTATTTTTGTTACCTGCCGACGAATCCACTCCAGGATAGATTTTTGGTGTTCAAACGATGGATTTACAGTTCTAGCAGGTTATTTGTTCAAAGGACTCCATAGCGCAATAAATATAAAAAAAAAATATGAAAAATACTGGCATGATGATAATTATTGTATGTACTCTTTTTTTTAAAATATTTTAAATGTTTTTCTTAAAAGCCGCGTACAAGGAGGAAATTATATATAATTATAGGTGTACAAGCTAGGGCCTATAGGCGGTTTTAACGGCACATTCGGCGGCTTTAAACAGTATCTAAATATTAATTTTCAACTGCGGAACATCTTCAGTTTCTAAGATATTGGTTTCAACATAAAATGTTCACATCGTCTATTTACCCCCTTAGGGGGGAATTTACAAAAAAACTTTTTTTGTGACTACCTACATCATCAAGAGAATGTAATTTCGAAATTTTAGATTTCCAGGTTAAGCGGTTTGAACTAAACGATGATGGCGACTCGACGAACTTCATACCTCCTCAGAATCAATAAATGTTGCGTTAACTTATTAACTGAATTAAATTCATTTTTTTTTATTAAGAATACTCAAAATGAATTAAGTTCAATAAATGTACAAAAATCAAAATAAATTACACAATGAAGCAATTATCGATGCGCGCACAATGACAAATGTGATAACCTGAAAATGGAATTCCACAGAATACAAAGCTGTTCCATACAAAATGTATGAGAAAATGATACGATGTTTTAGCCGTTCTCGAGTTATAGAGTTATATAGTTCTTGAGTTATGGAGATCGTGATTCAAATCCGCACATGGTCATACCATTTTTAACGCTTCATTAGCATCATCTCCCCCGACTCTAGGACAGACACATTTGGCCTATTTGAGTAGGGCCCAAAATAATTGAAGGATTGAAAAAAGAGTAACCTAATATGTAATGATAACGATCCTGGTAAGGTAAATAAATAAAATTTTATAATTCCCTGCCAAATATACTAAAACACAATTTTATGTGAAATTTTACTAGGTTTTTTTGAAATGATGTGACCACAAACTGCGTGACTTGTGCCTTGTGGCAACTCGCAATAATACACGATAAGTACGCATCTAATGAGCTTTACCTAGTAAGGTGTGTTATATTAGAAAAAATGTTAGGCAAAAATGATGCTCGTATTTTTAAATCCTATAGAAATTTGAAGTTACATGACAGCTCTTTGGCGGCCATTAAAGACAGAGATAGGCAATACGCAATAAATTGGGTACGAAATTCTGGTTTGGTACACTTTTTGAGGGCCCATTGTGTATATTATATCCCGTAGTCTGTTAATATTCTCAGATGCGAAAAATAACCTGGTCGGATTTGACCCAATGGGGATTCGAACCCTGGAACTTTGGATTTTAGAAGCAGTATATTTAACTTATTTAGGCGATTCCAGGGACTAGTACCCTGGAGTGAAAGTTTTAAAACCTTTTCATGAGAAGTATTTCTTCTTTATATAAAAAAAAAAATAATCCGATAGGTGATATAAACATTTGATACCAGTATAAACAAATAAATATACAAACAATTCGTAGAGTTGAATGAGCATATCAAATATTTTGGTCGATTGTACCTATACATTAAAAGCATAACGTCTTAAGTATTTGTCGCAAAAATAATATATTTAATGCTTCATACTATGTGCTTGGGACCAAAAAGTGGCTATTCCACGTTCGACTGAATGCGCCTAGTAGAACGAACGCTCACTTTAGTTGGGGTTCGAACTCCAGTGGGTAAAACTCGGTAACTGGCGCTCTTTCTCAATACTGTCGACTCACTTGAGTAACAAGACTTACAGTTAAATTACCTGTATTGCCCATTTATTACAAACATCTGTAATAAACGCCCATCATATCGTCGCTGATTATCATTTAGTGATGTCTGGTTAAGGGAGACCAGCTTATGTCGTACTATTCTTGTACCAATTTCCTATACCTTTTTTTATATCGTCAATTTTTAGAGTAGGTTATTATAATATTGATTAATACTGTAGTCTATATACCTTTGTATTTAATTTTATCCTGTAACTTTATAAAAAAAACCTTTCAGCACGCCGAAGGTCGAAGGCAGATTTCACCGGATCAAAGTAGGGGATAGGCGAACTCCAATTGTACGCACTTGTATCACTTGTGTTTGTTGAAAAGTGGATTGCGCGGCAGCTCACGCACCTCAACCCGCCGTACCCTTGTGCAGCGAGAGTGCCTATACTGAATCCATCTTTATACTGTGCCGTCAGGGTTGCCCATATAAAAAATTGTTTGAAACAAAGTTGTAGGGAAATTATAGTCCTACAATTTACATTTTTAACGGATTTAATCCTTTGACTATTAGAGGAATTTTGAAAACCAAATTTTTCCACCCCTAGGTCCAAGTTTTAGGCCCTTATCTGAGGAATGATATAAAATTTAAATATATTACATATCTTATATACTAAGAAAGTTATAGCAAAATTCCTCTTGTTAAAAAAAAAACATTATTTCCACTCCTCTGTCCTGATGTAGTCCATTAACGAACTTGACCGATGTATCAATTTGAAAGTGATTGGTGTAAAATACGGCTGATATCGTGTCCACAAGAAAGTGATATAGATAGATGGATATATAAACTTTTAAACAGAGGGTGGTTTTGGGTTCTGGGGGATGTGAAACGCAAAGATATGTCGAAATTTTCCCGAAGTCATGAATAGGTAGCTTTCCTAAAGAAATCTACCTAAAATGGAAATGTAAGCATTTGCCTCAGAGCTCCACGCATTTCGCCATATTTCGCTCTGCGATAAGAGCGTTCGTTAACATTATCTTTCAAACATGCCCATTTAAATAATGTTCATTGTTTTACTATAAGTGAAATAGTAAAATAAGTCATAAAGTTGTTGATCCTCTGGTACTGGCTCTGGACTTCATTACTTTGACCGAAATCTTTCACATAAAAGTAGCGTTTGCTCCATTCTACTCGCACTACTATAAGGAATATCGGTCGCTGAAAGTGTTATTGAGCTATATAAGAGAGTATGATATACTAATATCGTCGTTCCGCGGAAGTTTTAACTTTGCATTAAAACATAACAAAAATGAATATTAGAAGCTTTTCGTTCGCTTTACTGCTACTAATAGCTATACCAAAGGATGGAGCTGGTATGTACATTTGACATTAATAACGCTACTTAGATCCCAATCCAAGAACACTCCTAAATTCATGTGCGGCTGCTGGTAGAATCGAGTAGAATGTCGGCCTGCATTACACGTTCCCGTAAATGGCATACATGTATGCAAATATTGTTAGAAAACTTGAGATAGATCTGTAGATACATTTTTCTTGTAAGATCAGAATCGTTCTAAAAAGAACTTTCCTTCTGACCCCCACCTCATACCTAAAAAATATTGAAGGGTTCTTCAGTTAGCGGTCGCTCTATAGCGCATAAAACCGAATTGATGAGTAATATTCTTTTTTAAAAAAGTGACCTAATTGAAAACTACACACTAAAGAAGTATTTATGCAATGTCTACATATAAACGGGGTAGAAAATAGGTTAATTTTGTGAGGTAAATTCACAATAGGCAACACAACTTATTGAATATGTTTATTTACTGGATGTTCAGCCCCGGACTTCGCTTCGCGTTGGCAGTTAGGCCCTGCAGTTAAGAACGTATTGCTTGTACCCTAAATTTGGTTTGTCGTAATGCTGACAACGAATGTCTGCGGCACTCGGAAGAACTGAGAATAGTTTTAACTGTAGAACAGTTAAAAATTTTGTAGAAAAATTAAAAAAAAAAACAGAAATTTTGAGAGCTTTCCAAAATGCCCATATACACCGTCCTAGCGTATTATCCATCTAATTCCCATACAATTTGCCATCTCCTATCTGCTATCCCTCTAACAGGTTGTTTTTTTTTAAAGTATAAACATGTGGTTTCACCATTATTACTTCGCTATACTGATTAAAACCAAAATATATATAATTTATTTTTTTAATTCCGCGGGTATATAGTATAGTCTCCTAGGGAGGAGGAAGGGAGGGATGAAATCACTTCCTTATACCACTCCCACCAGGACAGAGTTAAACGACAAACAAAATCCGGTACTAGTACTGTAAATGTGAAATTTTCATTAAATCGATGGGTTAATATTTTTAGATTGCCGCCTCCCGGACTAGACACCTTAATCAAAATTGCATGTAAATTTCAGTACAAACGCTCATCAAAAATAATCTAAATGTTGACTCCTCATTGATTATTTTAAATTCTATGGATATAATATCTGAATTTGAATTAAAAGAGTATGTAGAAAGAGCTTTAGCCTTTATGCCGTTGGAAGTGAAATATTGTAGCAATTCAGAATTCGACGATATTCCTTCTGTCTCCCGCGACAAATGCTAAAAGTTTTAAAATAAATAATTGTCGTCTTCAACATTTTCAGACACAAATTATATTTTAAAATGTATCTATGGTCAAAACTATTACATATTGCGCATTAACAAACGCATTGAAATATATTAATAGGAGGATACGAGCAAATGTTCTCTATGGTGAAAATTTACGTAAGCCCTGAAACACCAGGCATGTGAACGAAAATAAATTTGTAAATAATAATAAAAGTTATGTTCTTTTTCAGACTCAAAACTTATTGAGAGGCTATTAAAATTGAGTGATTCGCTGCGAAACGCGGAGAAATTCCTACTTTGCTCGATTACATTTCGTCCTTCTGAAAACGCGAGGGATTTTGGCTCCTTTGGATTCATCTTCAACAAGATCTGTCGCCCCAAGAATAAGAGTTCGACTACATCTACAACTACAACGACCGAGCCCACTATAACCTCTCGAGCTATATCTTCAACAACAACAACGTCTCCTCCAACAACCACAAGTTCTTCGAAAACCGCGTCTTCTCCTACAACAACTTCTTCGTCAAAAACCACTTCCTCTGCGAAGTCAACTACTAAGGCAGCCTCTAATGAGACTGTAACAACGACTACCGAGGCAACTACCCGAGGCTCAAATAAAACACGGTGAAGAACCTCCAAAACACTATCTTTATAAATATTATTGTTAATAGTTATTAATATTTTGTAGAGATATTTTTTTTAGTTCGCTGCTAAATGACAGCGCATGCATTTTCTTATGGTTAGTGATCACAATTCAGCTTAGCAGTTATCAGAGGTATCGATGCAATGATATTATCGATATAATATTTAAAATTGTGAAATAATACAAAGGAGATAAAAGTCGCAGCGGTCAAGAACAGCGCTGTTATGATTCTGTTTAAGAATTCACAGGGGATCTCCTATACGAGTATGCGTGTGAGTAGTGAGATCATATCATATAGCGTATTTCTAGCATATCATTAGAAATTTAAATCGGATGAGCTACTAACAGCTACATCCAGCTTATATACACGCATATATTTACGTAAGAATATTGTGTATTATCTTTTATTTCTAAAATCGATGTAAATGACCTGTTATTTAAATCGGTATATCCAGGTTCGAACGCTTCTAAATATGTCGTCCTATCGACACATACTTATATCCCTAACTAAAAACTGCACCGTGAAAATTTTTCTTTTCATAAACGAGAAAACAAAACAGCCCCAGCCCGCACTATTTTGAAATGGAGTCTGAAAAAAACGGATGCATCTAAATAGTAATACTGAAGAGATTGGTAATATGTCTTAACTTAGAATGTTAACTCAGAATATGCGTTATTGCAGAATATTGTTTATCAAAATTATAGATACAACTGATATTATGTGAATGAGTGAGTGTAACAAAATCGTTTAGTTATATTGAGGGGATTTAATGCTGTTTTAAATGTGTTTGTTTTTGTCATTTAAAAACAATAATTTTTACTATTAATAGAAGCTTCACTGCCTTACCATCAGGAGATCGCAGTTAAATTGCTCGCGTAGTTTGCGTCGCATTCACACCGCTTAAGAGAAGAGATGGGAGAATGAGAGAGATGATCGATCCAATGTTTTATATTTTAAATTTATTACCTACTATATTTGTTATACACTTTTATATATTTAACAATTAATGATGCATTAGGTCGTATTACGTTCAGAAATAATTTATAATTATATGTATAATGTATTGACAAAAAAATAATGTAAACTGATGTAATTATTTTATAATTGAAATAAATAACATAAAAAATAATAATGCATACTATATAGCCACATTTATTTTACATATTGAAATAAGTATAGGCAATAGATAAAAAAAAACATGAAAACTAGAAACATGATATATTTTTATACACAAAAAAGGTTCACCTTTGTCACTTATTTATCAGTCAGAGGATTTTAGTCAGTCAATTTTAAATGGTTGATTAGATTTACTGATGAGTATAGTACGTTTATGTAATTAAGTAATTTAAGTTTTAGAAAAATAATTTGCACTTGATGCTGACAAACATATATGTAATATTTTTGTAAGTGTTTATTCGAATTTAAATTAATTAAACCAGTAAAAAATATGGTACCTCTTTGATCTCGAATTATTGCCTGTTACGACTTTTCATTTCAGAAGCTCCTACTCATTAAAAAAAAATGTGGTGGGTTTCGAATGCTAACGAAGTCCGGGACTTCAGAAACGTTGTATGCGCCAAGCCATGATGAAAAAGCTCATTAGGGTAACAAAGGATTTATAAACGGATTGAACTCGAATGAATTTATAAACCAAAAGATAGAGAATTAATTGAATTATCACAAACCGCAAATTAAAGACGCGGTTAGTGTGGCAACACTTGAAAGTGGCGTTTAGTCAGTCTCTCGTCGTCATTTGTGAGTGAAAGAGAGAAAGACAGCTCGTTGCCTTGTCTTTCGTGAATGGGGGCGCAGGGACAAGCTTTCTTTCTCACCGCAAAAAACGCAAGCAATGGTGCTGAAAGGAAAACTAGTCAAGTTAGCTAGCCAGTACGTCATTGGCGTTTCCTCAGCAAGTCAAGTACCTTGGTGTCACCTTAGACGGATCATGTCTTTCGTCTAGCATGAGGAGATTGTGTCAGAGAAGGCCGGATTCTTATCATGAGTCGTGGGTAGCAGACATGGGGAGTAAGGTACCCTGCTTTGAGACTTATTTATTAGTATACCGGTTCTTTCCCTCGTTCCGAATCTTCATGCGAATTTTCACACTACACAGCTCCTGGGTGGTCACTGTAATTCAAAGGGAAGTTGAGTTTGGGATTACTGATGACCCCTGGTGTGCATGCTGTGTGGGACTGAGTTGACGAGAGAGAAAAATGATATACTACGCATAAAAAAAATGCAACAAATATAAAAAAACACGTAACTAAATTCGAACCAGCTATTTATTTATTTACCTATTTATTTTGTACGAGATAACTTCAAATATAGTAAACTATCTTCTTGTATAGCCAACAACTAATATATTAATTATTTTATGCTATTTCACATATATTATTTTGGATTCAATAAAAAAATTAAACTACTGGAAACCCGCTGTTAAAACGATAATTGCCTAAAATATTTTTATAAAGCTTTTTTAATAATGTATAATTGTGTGCACTAATGTTAAGTTGCCTTAATGTATAACAAAGTAATAAATAAAATTGTAAAAACACTTGCAGTTATAAAAAGGTATTTGCTAGCACAAACCAGATTTGTCACGATGTCATATTATCATTGTCACTGTGCACCGCTGTCAGCGATCTGTTGTACAGCCGGGTTCGTCGGGTTGACGCTCGAACCTCGAAAATCGACTCGGCTGTACGCGCCATCCCTTTTTTCTCACGACCATCGGCAGCGAATGAAAGAGACGCCGGCGTCGAGTCGATTGTCGATTGGCAGCCAGACTTAGGCCCCAGGGTAGTGGATAGTGGATCAGTACCCCGAGTAAAATCCGATCCCGTTCACCGAGTTACCCTGCCCGCGAAATGTATCTGAATCTACACGTGTGACCGTTTCCGATAAAAGATCCAGCTAATACCTCTTAGAAACACATGTAAAATAATTATTAGGATAGAATATGTACTACTAAAATAAAAAGTTGAAAATAACATCTGTGCTATGTGTCATGTTAGGTTTTATATTATTTCTACTGTTCTGTTTTTGTTATTAATGTACCATTCTTGTTATGCCAAATCTACCTTGTCCAAAAATTCATATACTTATTTATACCTTTTAATTATGTATTATTAGTTAAGAAACTTATTAAAAGGACCTGTCGACAGTCTCTGACTAATGGGTCCTTGCTCATTTTGTTTGTAATACAAAAACTATGTTGAAATAAACGCCGTTGTTGACGGCATTGAATTGAATTGAATTGAATTGGTTCCGCGATTTTAATCGCGAGCAAAAAGGGTTGGTATGAATAATATCAAATCCATAATATATAATCGGTATAATCAAATCCAATTAATTTACTGCAGAGTACAAATAAAATATCATTAAAACAAGTTAGAATTTAATGATATTTTTCCACCATTTTCGAAGCATCTACATAGGATGTTTCTAAATAATTAAGTAGTTTATAAACAATATTAGTTTCAAATAGTGTATCTCAGATTCAATGTCAAGTACCATTAAAGGAGCCATATTCGTTGGAAACTCAATACGAGGCTGTATTTAATTTTCGTCGCCTTGATAAAAAATTACCTCTTAATCAAATGTGTTTGAATTGTTACCTTAAAAAATCCAAGCGTTTAAATGTAACAGACCCGGTTAATCTATATTGTTTGACGCCTTTCATATTAACAAATATTTCTTTTGAAGATTTTAACAGCAGAATGAAAATTAATGGCAGCGATAATGGCGGCTACAAAGTTTCCTCCCCGTTTACAGGCTCGATCGTAAGATTTTATACAGAAGAATAAGCCGAGAATAAAGTTCAGTGCATTTTCTTTTATCGTATGTTGAGATTACGGGCTGAAAGTCTTTCCATTAAAGGATTATTTTGCGAACACAAATAACAATGTTGTAAAAGCACCCTAAATTCGTATGACGTATTAATCAAAAAACGCGATGAAAACAGATGATGTATGAATGCATGAATTGTTTTATAATTTAAATACGTTTACATATGTTCAGTCAGAGATACGAATAACACACCATCTAAACAATTACAGATTGTGGTAGTGTAGAGGTTAAAGTGTTTGACAATAAACACGGAGGTCGCGGGTTTGAATCCACACCATTTTCAACGCTTCATTACCACCATCTTCCTTAACTCTAATGCAAGCCAAGTGACAGTTACGGAAGGGCGAACGGCGTTCACTAACTTCGCCTGCAACGTGGAGTCGCGTCTCGTCATATATGATTTAGTGATATCGATTCACATCTTATATCTTTGGTGTTAAGATTTTGGTATATAATATAGGTATTCGTACTTATTAATTAAGCTCTACGCCGAAAGAGAGAATAAAACATATAGTTTTCTTGCAGGGAAAGCAGAGATGGATGGCGTGCCGGTAAACGTTTGACCACGCCCCGATGCCCAGGGCCTTGGGCGGTTACACGCACCTTAATAATTACCGAACCTAGTTTCCGATTAAACCTTATGCTGTAAATCATTTTAAACGCTTTTCTGACTCTGAGAACGCACCTAATATTACTTGTGAATATTTCAGTATGTTTATATTATCTGGTTAGTTAGAAATGTGAAAATCAAATCCTAAATATTGATTCTGAACTTTAACCTCTATGCATACGGGTACACTCTATAGGTGCGTGATGATGGCCTTACGCAGGACATTTTTTCTATTGCAGTATTTTGTCTTTCTTTGGGTTGTTAAATATTTTGTATTGTACCATTACCATTACCGAAGACTTAAGGGAATGTTTATGCTCCCTATTACGCGTAAGAAATTGTATAAAAAATGCGAAAACAATTCATGCCCAAATTTATTAATTTTATCAAAGCGCTCATGTAAATTGCTTTTTTGCTCGCAGCGCGGCCTCGTTAGCGACCGAACTTATAACACGAGCGATTTCATATTAACATGTAAATTTAACAATTTTTTTTCTCGGGAACCATGATGAATTTTGATATGAGGTCAAAGCAAATTATGTTTGAAATCGCAGTGTCAATAAGCTGTATTTTTTATCATATTTAGTTTATAATTATTTCAGCTACTGTCTCTGTATTTATTGTGTAAAATAAATAACTGAATTGGTTTCAGACACTGTAGTTTTGGTCTAAAATCACGTCGAAAATGCCTACAGTGGCCTTAATCCCTTCAGTGCGGGCCCTGAACTTTTTGGGGGTCAACGAATTCAAATAAGCCTTGATGGTACTGCTACTATGACAGCATTTTTGGGTGGGTTAACATTGGTAATAGTTTATACCACGTACTACGTGTGCGCTTTTGGTGTCAAATGATCTTTCAACTGATCGATTGTTAAAACGGTTTTGGGAAATTGAGAAATCCCCTCATACGGTCCATCTCAACCTAGAAGGTGAATATTGCAAGCAATTGTTCGTGGAGCAGCACTATCAGACTGATCATGTAGTGGGAGACCCATATACACCGTACGATCAAGATTTCATAATCTGGAACCTGGCCCGGCAAGACATCACGCGAGAGTATGAAAGTCTGGGACATATGCGCAAGATAACATTTAACTTTGTTTCTTATGTTATACTTCATCACTGTTTGATCAAGGAATTG
Source organism: Neomicropteryx cornuta (assembly GCA_020383195.1). Taxonomy (NCBI): domain Eukaryota; kingdom Metazoa; phylum Arthropoda; class Insecta; order Lepidoptera; family Micropterigidae; genus Neomicropteryx; species Neomicropteryx cornuta. Next base: position 4,670,834 of record JAHKQU010000030.1, read on the forward strand.
GGAACATCTGCAAAAAATTGAGTCGTATTTTGATTTAAGACTAAATCAAATTTATGTTTGAAAGATATTTTATTTAGTGGTCCTATTAGTAATATTTGTAATCAGGTTTAGACTTCGTGTAAACATCTAATATATGTAAAATATACAGACAAGTCCTTGTAAGGCTTTATCAACGCAGTTACCAGCGAATCATCGAAGATGAAATTCAAGAATTCGAGTTTCCTACAGTTATCTAATCCCCCTGGCCTAACCTTACTTCATTAAAACCATTCTTTTGAAGTAATATAAATAAAAAAATATATATTTTTTTATTTATATTACTTCAAAAGAATACCATACCATACCATATTGGAGTATATACTCCAATATGGTGAATTCATTATTTAAAATTCTATTTTTGCCACGGCACCCATTCACTGCTAAGATACTTATAAATAATTAAGTAGACATTGTGTGAAATTGAGAATCAGCCAATGGAGTCTTACGTCCTGTCTTCAGTCAGAAAACTGTAAGTCCTTTGTTCCTACCTTTCGCAAAGTAGGATTTCGTTGTGAGTTTTTCCTTTTTTTGATTCACATTTCATCCAACTATTTAGGCAATTCTAGCACAAATTATAATATATGATATGAAAAAATATGTGCTACTTTAATGTGAAAAATGTTTCAGGGTGTGGATGTGAGAAGGTTTAAATTTGTTTGTTTTGGTTCGAATCCCAATTATATTGGTTATGCGAGACGGCGGTATTGTGTTGCTTGGTATGAATAAAAGTAAACATTTTTTAAAAATGAATATTTGTTACTAACGGCGAGTTGCTCTGATGAACTGGCCCTAACCATTTATGTTCGTTTAAATTGAAATTGATTGATGCAGTGCGAATCTAAGGTATTTTCTCATAAGTAGACATCTTAAAAAATCCTCAGAATATTGCTTCGAGAAGCTTTGTTCGCTGAGCGAGGCTCTCGCTTTTATCTCGTTTTAATTTTACCATAACAGTAGCCATAAATCTTTTTAATCAGATAACACATAAATGCTTTTACAAAAAGAGATTTAATAGTACCTGTTCTAAAAGCATAAAATCGCTCAGAATTTAGATTTAAAATACATAGAAAAGGTAAAATTTTTAGATATGTTACATAGAAAATTCACTATAACCATTCTAATAATATAATAACTACATTCAAAAACTTTTTTTTAACATCAATACAAAATATCAGCTATCAGCAATTATTTTACATTCGACGGTATATAAGAGGTGGCTTTTAAAGTTGAGCTTGGCTAAGGCACGCTATGCTTGTTAAGGAAACCAGACATAAGTCATTAAAGATAAAAATAGAAACAAAATATTTATATTGACCAATTAATGAGACATCATAATGAGTCAATATTAGCCTGATTTTTACTTTCAATCACACTGCGAACGAAATAAACCCAGCACTATCAATACTGCTTATAAATGAGAGTCACTCTTCGCGTTGCTACTCTCTCCTCCAAAACCAATCTTTTTACTGTTAGTAGCTTGCTATAAGTAAACAATGAAGTCATAAAACTATAGGGTGATGATTTTAGAGGCGTGGTTTTCAAGAAGAGATAAAACGCATATAATTTGATGTTATGGCTAAGAATTTAGTTTTATTATAAAGATAAGGGTTTGCCATTATGTTTAAAAATGATTTCGGGTAAGTGGCCGCCGCGGCTGACTCGAACAAATTCCAGCCGAGAGGCCCAATTTTCAACCACTTTTTGCAGCAAGTTTTGCATGTCAGCAATAATGCGCCGAATATAATGTTTATTATTGCGTTTAGTTATATTTACCATTTGCCATCAACTGTCAAGTCAAGGAAAAAACACCGTCTTATAAAATTGTATGTTGGAAATACAATGTAGTGATGTTATGCTAATTACATGGCTAAACTTGAGAAAGTGTTTTTCTCGTGGACTGCTATTTGTAGCATTGTCCCGTGTAATCAAAATAAAAAGTATCAGAAATGTATCAAAGTCACCCGCGATTATTCTGTGCCCGCGAGACGACTGTTCTTAATTAGTGTTTGTGTCCATAAAATCCCTTAATTAATCTTCCGCGAAGACATCGTACTCGCATAAAACGCACAAATCTGTCATAATTACTAGTTCAGAATGGCAGGCAACGTTACCCACCATCGCGTAAGTCATTTCCTTCCGAAATGACGTAATTAGATAAGCTTTAAGGTTCGATTCTCGAAATAATGCGAGTACAGTCATGCATGCAAATCTAATCTATGACTTTCGCCTTTGTAACATAGTTTTTGTGAAAACTTCAACCAAGAAGGAATGAAAAAAACAGTCTAATATGTGCGTTAGGGTGTGTGAGACCTATAGGGTCAATACTATGATTGATCGTATGAGTTCTACAGTAGGCCGATATATCAAGTATAAGTAAAGTGTCATTTTATTGAATGTGGCCAATATTTTGGTGTCTGCACGTCATAGAAATAGGACAGTAAAAGTAGGTAAATAATAGAGATTTGTCATGTAATCTAAAGTACGACCGACGAATCTTGGATGTGTATTTTTTAAATTATTTTTTATATTGTCGGATAAGGTAAAAACTAATTAACAGCATTTTTTTTAAATTAATAATAAAATGCACCTTTTATATTTTCTTATACTAAGTTAAAAATCGGCCTGCTATGATTTTTACCGATAACAACCTGAATGACGTAAAATGGCGTCTCAAATAAGGTTTACTCGTATAATAGTATATTACCAATTTTTTAAATATTTATTAATTTTGAATATAATAATGTTAACTTATAATGGTATATTATATTTAACGTATTTATATATAACTACTTTATTCTGAATATTTATGTATATATTTAAAAACTGTTTTATTTATTTATTGAAAAGGTTATTAACACTTTATAAATAACCTTTCTTAGAACAGGTAACTCTTACCTAGTTAGAAAGGTGACAGGCCCAATCAAATCGGCTGGTATCTGAATGTATATATTTTTTTTTGGTTCAATAAATTTACATTTCTTTTCTTTTATGTACCAGCTGCAAACCAGATGTGTAATATACAGATATTAATAATTGCGAAATTTGTTCAAATTATTTTGTTCTGTATTTTACACGTTCTTTATAAGATAAATATAAACATACATTGATATATATTTTTATATCTTAGTAGTAAATAACAACAAAAAGATGACTATAATTACAATAACATTTTAAAACAATAATTATCACGCTAAGTCAATTTATTTACAAACAATTAAAAAGAGTGTTTTTGTGAGATTTGATAGCAAATATTTGATAGAAGTGAACCACATATATATAAACATCACGTTTGCCGGGTGAATGTTACAATATTTAAATAAACCAAGATCATCACTCAACCTAACCTAACTATTGTAATCTGACCTAACCTAGCACAAGCATATTTGGATTATATGATTAGGCACAAAAATATAGTTATATGACCGAGGTCATAGCAATACTTTTAAAAAAAAAGTTTACTCGATACTTAGGCAGTTAATTTGCGCTCCTCGATTGTTTTCAGCGCGTCTACGAGATAAGGGTGATATTTTGAAAATATAGCCGCCGGCTGTTCTGAAATCACGATTTTTCAGACTGGTAAAATGATACCTGAAGCGGCGAGCGCAAATAGTGAACGTCTCTGTGGAATGGCCGGAACAGTGACTTCGGTGTCGTTTTGAAAAGGGTCGATAGACCGAATAAATGCGACATTTAAACGAGATGCTGTCTGGAGTAGTTGATAGAGTGCCGTCGATTGGAAACATTTCCTTGGGCGGGCTCTTTTTCATCAGAGCGAGTCGGTTCATCATATCGGCACATCCTAAGTATGCCCTGTAGGTTTATTATCATTTTAAATAATTCTAAAGCATTATCCATTCAAAACAATACGAGTACACACGTTAGAACTAGATATTTTTAAATAAAATTCAATAATTTGGAATCGTCATCAAATTATACACGTTCATTTTTTTCTCTGGCATATTCCTTAGAAAGTTCATTCTACAATTCAAACTGTACAAATTGTATTCTAGAAGTTTTTCAATGTGTCACGATCTAGTATTTTTCACGTAGATTCGATTAAAACTTTAAAATTTGTCACATTTACTTTATTTATGTTATATATTGATAGATTTAATAATTAAATATAAATTATTATAAAGTCCCGTAGCTTGCATCAAAATGCTAAACTACTTCTACAAATGGCCTTGTAGAAGTAGTTATTTAATTACATTGTGCTATTAAGGTGATGCATAAAATTAATCCATTGCGCGTTATTACAAATTACAATAAGGTACGTATAACCAATATATTTATTGTGTAAACACTATTTGCTGTTATATAGAAGCGTGCATGGTAATGACGATATAAGTAAATATTTTTTAAAGATTGTTAGATACTGCGAATGAAAAATGAATCCCGACGTTTCGGCGAATATCACACAATCCGTGCTCAGGGATAATTTCCGCTTTAGTAATTCCCGCCATCTGTGCTCGGAAGCGCGGATGAAACGATAAGCGGGCGGCAAATGAGGAAAGTTCTAAAGGCGTCTCTATATTTTACATAATGTTAGTAGCCTAGTCTGTAATAGTCCTAACCCTGTAAATTACCTACGTAAGGCCATAATATTGTGTAGAGAGCCAGTGAGTTGCTTAGTTGCGCAAGTCAGAAAATTACCTTCTACTTCAGATATTCACCATCTTTTATTCGTAGTGTTAAAATTCCCCTTTCATTTAATTAGCCAATTCTTCGCAAGAAAAGGAATTCTAGAAATCTTCCATAAAACCTCTCCTCTTGTTGCCAATAAACGTTAAGCAGAAAAAATGTGTCAATTGGTATTTATTGCCACATTTTCCAACCTTTTACGTCATGTTCACATTACACGATTACCACTGGTAGGTATGCTTTTATATAGTAATTTCTTTGTTTTAGCTTTCTGTACTCCTTCTAAATATACAACCGACGTACTGACGCATACAAGCATAATCCGATTGGGAGAGCAGTCGAATTATTAAATTCCATTTCCGCGGAGATTGATATCTTTGTCTGTTCGCCCAATAGGATTTAAAATCTGCTTTCTATTACATTTTTCTGAAGGCATTATTTTTAATTTTTACTTTGTATTAGTCAGTCGGTTAAATAAATAAACTTTAATTTTGCGACTTCAATCGCACGACCATCTGTTCTGGAATTTGTAGCATATTAGCATAAGTATGCAGCATATTTGTGCTGAAGGCATCCCCACAATATGCAAGCCTGGAGACTCCGATAGTCCCCCACAATTCATTTCCTTCACGATCGCTTCTAAACAGGGAGTAATTGCCCAATCCTTTGGCGCTCGATATAGCACATTTAGTAATACAAGCGTTTCCAATTAAAGCATTTTTTTTTACATTCATCGCTAATTTGTAAGATAACCTGAAAAAATCTCCCTACTCTCTTTTACATCCTTATCCTAACCCTTGCTTGGGCATATTAACTGGCTAAGGTAAAGTATATATTTTATGTTTTACATAATACGACCCTACCGCGATAAAGTTTTACGAATATATCTCCTCCCTACACGTCAGACGTGCGTTGCTCGATACACGCCGTTTCTTTTGAAATCCTTTTCGATCAATCGCATCGTCACATCCTACCCGCCATTACAATGTTTTTGAAATGCCTTCATGCTACACAAATGACGCTCTACATTCAGCGATACCACGGTTGCAAAATTATTGTAATGGTACTATTAACGGCTTCGATCAATTGACTCTGAATAAGTAACAATTTAAAGCGTCTAGCAATAATTCATTGTGTAAAAAATAAACATTGCAAATTAGTTTATCTAATTTCTAAAGTTTTTTAATTATGTCTACATATAAAAAATAGTATTGTAATATTTGTTATTATTGTTAATATATTTTTTTGTTAGTAGAAATTTATTATTAGTTTTATAAAGGTTTTTTTTTGTCCAATTAAATGTATGTTTTATATGTAACCGTTGGTTTTTCCAATACAGATAAATACATAATTAAATTTCCTCATACTTTTTTCTTTTCGCCGACATGATATCTATACAAATTACACGACCTCTCTGGGTTAACCGATAGAGATTGACTTGTGGTAATAAGCTCGTCACTTTGTTTTGTATTTTTTCGTGTCTAATAAAGCGTTATCTATTTATAGGGGCGTGAATACTAAAATACCACGTCTTATTTACTTAAATAGAAGACTAAGATTACCATTTTTTTTAATAATATCTTAACGCAATAGCACGATGATATTGTATAAAACAAAATGGCAGAATTGAAAAACATACAAATTCGGGAAATCTTGAGGACTGACTACAAATGTTTTCTAACTAGAAATGCCAGTCCCTAGAGAGAGAGAGAGGCAAACTCATTATTTCCAACATTTTTTTTAGCTCGTTGGCATGGTAATCGAAAATACTATCTCAATAATTTTCATCTAACCAATATGAAAATTTCCCCGAGAAGACCAATTTAATTTTGGCAAGATTAATTCACCAATAAATTGAGACCACTCTAGCTACATTAATACTTAATTTGATAAAATCGTTGCTATTTTGCACCTTTCATTCTGCATTCATTTTCCCACGAGGAAAATTCATTTTCCTTTACTGCGGTTAAAAAATATACATTTATGCGCAGTAAAATTTAAAACAGCTAATAATAGCCACGAGAAAAAAAAACAAGACATTAAGAACCTGAATAGCGGTTAACCACACTAACATAAAAACTAATTAAATTAATGGTATAAACGCATTTCTAAAAGCAAGCTTTTATTTAAGCGATTGAATGCGTATATAAAATTTCGTCCTGTTGACCGTTGAGGAGTTCCTACGTCTGGAGTCATTTCTTCCCATTTTAGTTTTTTTTTTGTGAATTCTGTCGCACCGTAAAACCGGTGATAATCTAGAAAAAAAGAACAAAAACGCGTTTTAATCAGATTAACTCTTAAAATGGCCCCCGATCTTTCAAAACACCAGACGATTTCAATTATGCAAAGATTACAAGCGGTTCAGCACCATTACTGAATGCCTGGGAGAGGTAAAGAGACCGTTAACTACATTTTGAGGTAGTTTGTGAAAGAAAATGGACACAATTAGTCTATGGTGGCAGCCTTAATAGTGGTAGAAGACTTTTAGAGGGACTGTCGCTAATTATGTGTACACAGCGCCCCTCCCCCGCCGCTAACTGTTTGAACGCCCGCGTGCAATACAGGATGATCTTAAAGTCGCCAGTATCTATTTAAGCGGTCATCCTGGGTATGTATCTGAACCATTTTTCTTCAACATGTTTACATAAATAAAAATGCATATAAAATATAAATAAATAGTATTTTTGCGTTTCTGACCTGTCGAATTGACCTACCCGTCGTTCATTGCCGTCAATACATCTGTGGTTACGGTGTCCCGTGGAGTCAGGCGGTTTCTGGGTCGCGACGCCGCGCGGTCTGATATTTTACTAAGTGACCATACTTTAAAACGTTTTTAGGACTTTTCCTTTTGCCATTTTAGACGAGTTTTTTTATTTGCTTTATTTACAAAGTTCTTCAATTTCAAGTCCAGAACCACTCTTTAAAAGGATACTGCTGATTTTAGATTCATCCTGTATAGCGATTATGGCGCTTTCCTTTTACTACGACTGAGCTTGCCAGAAAGGCGCATAGAATACTATTTATTTTGTTTTCTTAAGTGTAAAACCATATAAATATTTATCTACAGAAATTTAACTTTTCTTGGGTTTATTTATGCGAAATCTGCCATCAATTTTCTAGTATCTAAACTATCTAACATTTTATGGTCAACTGAAACTAGCTAAATTACTAAGTCTTTGCTGGTGCAATGATGACATTAAATAGTTTTTTTTATAAGTTTTAACTTTGAAAAGTACCTTTCATCAAATACAACTGAAACTAGAAGTATAAGTAATATTCTTTGCACTTGATCATTAGTAAAAAGATATTGAAACAGGGTTTGTGGATCATTAGACTGGTATTAGACTAGAAAATGCAACTTAAAAACATCAATTTCATTAAAGAAATCAATACATTAAGTATCTCATTCACGACCTGAATCGTTTTTAAGCTTTGGATTTAAATCTTTACGATGTTTCTTTAATTGATCGTTGGAGTAATTAAATAAGTAATTATTGCTAAAAAAGCCAAATACGTCGGTAAATGTTTCTAAATTCTCGAATCTATATAAAGAAGTTAATGTTTGACCTAGAAATCGAAAAAATAACTCTACTTTTTAGGTAAATTTCTTTAAGGAAGCTATATATTGCAATGGGATCTATTCTATTCTATCAATTATCATGACTTCAGGAAAATTTCAACATATCTCCTAGAACTCAAAACCACTTTCAGTTTTAAAGTTTATATATCTATCTATTTATATATATAATTTTCTTGTGGGCACGATAACTGCCGTAATTTTACACCAATCAATTTCAAATTGATAGATAAAATGTAATGGTATAAAATCTCGGTCAAGTTCATTAATGGGAAAAATTAGAACGAGTGGGCGGGAATGAAAGGGTTTTCAAAAAAAACGAAATTTTGGTTTAACTGTCTTAGTATTTAAGATATTGATTTTATATTATTTCTTAGATAAGGATCTAGAACCAACCATTGGTTCTAGCATTTTGATAGCACCAACCATTGGACCTAGGGGTGGGAAAAATTGGTTGTTCAAAATGTTAATTGTAGGCCAATAATTTTTCTACAACTTTTGTTTGAAACAATTTTTGATATGAGCAACGCTCACGGCATAGTATAAATAGGGATTCTATATAAGCACTCTCGCTGCGAAAGGGTACGGCGGCTTGAGGTGCGCGGGCTGCCGCGCACCTCAATCACGCGGATCACACAGCCGCTCGATTTCTGATACTTGTATCAGATTGGAGCTTGCCTATCCCCTACTTTGATCTGTTGAAATCTACCTCCGCCTTTAGGATGATTTATTTTCTTGATTATTAAAATATACAATTTTGGTGCTAAAAAGCCTAAATATTTTTGACCAAAAGTTGTCTTCATTTTAGTTACACTAGACTCATATCTCTCTTGGAGGATCTACTTAATCTTTCATCTTTACCTTCTTCAATATTTGGTTTGCATTTGTCGTAATATGAAATTAATGCTTTAATAAAGATCTGACGAAGTCAACGAATAATTCAGTTCATTAAATAACTCGTTAGAATGAAAATTTCCATGGTTTATTGAAATCTACTTTTGTAGCATTCTTTTGAGCAAACGCAATAGAATTTAAATTACTCATTGTGGTTCTACCCCATAAAGTAAGTATAAACAGTGTTAATAATTATTAAATATTCCATTCTAACTCTTGTAACTATATCGTTATAAGGTTGCACACATTTTTTATTCCGTGCAGTGTTAAATAATCAAAAATTACTTTACTAGAAGGCAAGTTAAAACAAGTCAATGAATTAAAATTGCAGTTAAAGAATTACAAACTTTAAACATATGCACAGCACATACCACAGTAAGTGATGGACGTAATACTTTCAGAACATCGATTTACTATGCAATCGTCTTAGACTTTGTTTGATAAAATTTGTGCATCTGAATCCGTACAAATGAGTCAATTTTACGTAATATTTATATATCCTTAGTTGAATCGATTATTTTGTATGGTATTAAAATTTGGGGTCTTACATATGAAACATATATACAGCGAATTTATATTCTACAAATTCGTATATATTTCAAAAATTTCAAAATAATTATTTCAAAAAGTAAAAAAAATTCAATGCAAGGCGACTACTCTAAATTGTTTACCCATTTCAAAGTTCTTCCAGTACGTCAACTTTGCTATTATAGAATTGCAATAAACCACTTCTCAGATTAAACATGGAAAAACCTTGTCACTAACAAGTACTCTACTAGACAAATGTCAAATGAAAAATATATTGTCGAAAGATGTGAAAATACGTATGGGTATCGACAATTAAAATATGTCATAGCCAGCCTGAAATTGAAATTAGACAACTTAAAAGGAAATCGGTAATAAAAATTAAATTAAAAGAATTTATGGAAAAAAAATATTAAAAATGATTTAGGTTTAAGTTAAATTAGTTTAATTTTGTTTGTAATCACATAAGTTACGCCAACTTAATTGTTAAGTACTTTGTTATATATTTCATGCATGTTTAAATAAATTGTTCTTAATTAAGATTAAGAAACCGGCAGATAAGACAATGTCTTAGCTGGATCTGTACATTGTAATTGTATATAGTTGAATAATAAAAGTTGCTTCTGGCAACATTGAAATTAAAATTGAAAATTGAAACACAAAACGCGGTCTATTTAATTTATGGTATTTTTAAGAAAACACTTTCTTTTATTTGTAAATATAAAATATTTTACTTTAAAGTTCCCTCTCACTTTACTTAAAAAAGTACACTGATTTTAGTAGAAATTTGAAACGATAGATTCATCGCAAGAAAAAACATATGGAAATATTGTATTTAATATTTTATTATTCAGCCTAGTAGAGTGATAAAATCCATGCATAGCTGTATAAGGAACCTTTATGTACGAATATGTTTTTGTTTAAAAGTAGTTATATTATAGTTAAATTTGTTGTTTAAATAAATAAATAAATTTCCATTAGTATTATTAAAAAAAATAATTTTAACACAATTTATTTTGTTACTGTTAGTAAAATTTGTATGCAATAGTGAAATAATATGGTATAGATTATTTATATTATTAAGTCGATTTCATTAAAAGTAAATTTTTAATACTGATTTATATTTTGAAATAAGTTTTCAATGAGTAATAATAACTTAAAAGTCTAATTTTTTTATAAATTATATGAAAAAATGCACATAAAAAATTGTAATTGGACATACTTTTGATTAAATTAAAAATCGCTATTAAGAATTAATAAATCATGGAAACATTTGATTTATAGCAGCACAAATTTCGTAATTTCGTCATAGGTAGGATGATATGATTTATTTATGGCTATGGGTTCCCCACTCTCGATTCCTCTGGGTGCGTCTGGATGAGTATAGGTTCTTAAGATCTTCTAGTATTTGGTTTCAGGTCTTTCAATTATCCTTTTGACATGAAAAAGTCGTTACTGCGGGCGCGCCGCTCGCGCAACCCCTCCGACTTTCAGGCGGTTTCAGGGCGCTGAAGTTTTCAGTTGATTCCTGAAGCTCTGGCGGCGGCGACGCGTCGCGCGGCCGGGATTCTCAAATCTTTCGGATCTTCGCTATCTTCAAAAGTTGCTACTTTGCCGAAGTGTGTGAAGTGTCAAAAAGTGTGGTAAAAAAATATTATATTTGCAAGTTTATATTATTATAATTAAACTATTACAAAATTTAGTAAGCATTGGTATTACTAAATAAAACATATTTTAATTTCATAGTTGTGAAAAATATGATTTAAGATTTATGACACTTTTTTTAGCATACTTATATAAATCTTTAAACAAAATTAAGATATAACTAAAAAATCAGTGCTACGTATGTATGTTTTTTTTTCGGAAATAAATATTAACTTTTAAAAGTGACAGTGCCCAAAAAAACTTTCATTAAAAATAAGAAAGGTTGACGATTTCATAACTGCCCTACTCTACAAAACTTCTTAGGTAAGTGAAAATATTCGTTTTCATATAATAAAATATTTTAAATTGTTTTATTATGAGGATCTTAGGACTCGAAAAGTATTTTAAATAAAATTACGGACCAACCGTATGGATTACCCATATCTCCCATAAATTTCCTTATTTTCCAAAGTTTTGAGAGGGGCCCGAACTGCACTCGTAAAAGGTTAGTATTTAAAAAGTTTTTCTCATTCTGGAGTTTCACATGATAAGTGCGCTTGGAAAAAGGAATTAAAGCACTTTGCCAAACTAAAGAACTGCTATTAAACGCATTTAGACGTATATATAAAAAATATACTTTTCAAGTTGTAAACTAAAGAGGTTGTAGGTGCAAATTGTATCATTCTAAAGCTCAAGATGATCTATATCACAAAAGGATATTAATTTATTATTTTAACATGAAAAAGACATTTTTTTAAATTGTATTATCTCTTCCCAATTACGCTGACCAGTCGGTTTTATTATTGGATCGTTGCGTCCATACGCCGTCAATTATACCACAACCACAACTAAGGTGTTACTGATAGTACCCAATTTTAGATATTTTTAGGGCCTAGTCGGTAATTTTGTATATTTAATTTTTTAAGTGGACTTTGTCCTTTTTCACCATCCGTTCGTCCGTACGTTGATGTCTGGACGAACCAATCTTATATCGTTTTATGCTATTAATTAATGACAGTAATGCCTATTGCATTACTGTCTTTTAAATACGAGCTTACCTAAACCCAGAATATAACCAGTTAACCGCTTAAAAATATTTAATGATAATGTCTACAAAAAAACCTGTTTTTCAAAGGTAATTTCGTCATAAATATAGTACAGAAATGATGTCACTATAAGGCAATAAGCCCCCTAGCAGAGGAGTGTTATTTTTGTGAACCTTCAAAAACCTGTCACCTGAAAGAAACAGCACAATGGACCACTCCGACGAAGATGTCGTCTCCTATTTCTTTCGGCTGGTTGACGTTGATGGCGTGATTGATATTAATATAAGGAAATAGATATTTATTTCCTGATAAATATATTTCAGAAGCATCTGCGCACTAAACTTATTATTAGACCATATTTACAAGGTCGCCATGTTGATATCGTTTGCGTTTGGCAGATAATGTAATACTTTATGCCTCTCAACTTTAAAATAATTTTATTGATTTTCTACCACCTGATTTTAACTGCTTTAATTTGTTTTTTCTAAAGAAAATATAAAAATAAGGTATTATAAGTCATTACTTACAATAATTACTACATAAGTCATTATGTTCGCGTTCTAGATTGAAAATTTCCACTTAAGTAATTGCTAAATAAACTTCTCTAAAAAATAGAGAAAATTGTAGGAGTCAATTTCGATCCAAACTTTTTTATTCATCTTTATCTATTCACTAGGTAAATGTTTTTTTATTTAAAATAACAACAGTCATGATAATTTGACTTATTTTTATTTTTAGAAAAAAGCAAGTTTTACGTTTAGAGTCGTAAAATAAACATTCTAAATAGATATATATATATATATTTTAAATGATTGCTATGACCAAATTATAACTAGCTTAAAACCGAGTGCAACTGACATCGTGCAATCTTTTTTATTTTTTCTTTATTTTTTTTTGAAAATAATTACTATGACATATATAATTCGCGCTCTCACGCAACAGTTAAGTTTTAGACCGCACAATCAGGTGCACAATAACCACTCATAAATCGATGTGAAAACGCGTGGCGGGCATCGACTTCCTATAAAACTCATTATACGAGTACATGACCCTTGGCGACTCTTTTGCACTTGACTATCCACGCGGCTATATGTGCTAATACAAACATGTTGATATTTTTGCGACTTCTTCTTCTTCATTCGTTGTCGAAAAGGCGCTATTAGGCGCAGTTCGGACTGCCTTATTTTTGTATTCGTAATGCGAGGCTATGCATTACAGGCAAACAACATCTCGCATGTCTGTAAATATGTGTTGTTTTTGTATGTCCTGTTACTTAACTCACTCGACGGTGTTGAGAAAAGTGCCAGAAAAAATGACCTGGCCGGATTTGACCCACTGGGAAATCGAACTCGAGACCTCTGGGTTTAGAAGCGGGCGTTTGTGCCACTGCCCCACCAGGTCGTCTGAGCCGGCACTCCGAATGGTAAAACAGATAACTCGATTTTTCAGCCCCTTCAAGGTTAGACGGTCGTTCTGTACGAGCGAAAGTATTGATTTCAATTTATATGGAAAAATCTCTATTGATGGAAAGTGGAACGGTGATAGACGGTCACTTTGTCCTGTTGATTTAAAATATACTTCTCTGATACTCCGATCAGATTAAAAGAGTTTTCTGTTCATCCCGCTATCAAGCTACCCACCTGCTATCTGCCATCCTTCATCTGCTATCCGCCATCTGCCATTTCCAAATTTAAAGCTCGGCAGTTTACATTTTAAATTTTTAATACTTTTCTCTTTTATACGCCTAAATAAATAATATATTTTTATTTTATTTACACCTTAGCAATACAATCTGTAGGTATGCTTAGGCACTACAAAAGGTGCTAAGGTATATATTACACACATTTGCCGATGGTTAACGCACGATTGGGTTGAGTGCATATTTTTTTCGTGAAAATGCGCTAAATACGTAATTCAAAATTTAAGTAAATGTCTGATTAGTAGTTTTTTTTTTAAAATGAGATGGCTTAATGTGTTATTTAGGTATAAAATAATTACATCAAATAGTTATAGCTTGTCAGAAAGTGTCAATTACTTCATATCAAACGCGGTAAGTATCACTTACTAAAGCATTTGCCACAGCAGTTGAACCCGTAACCACATCAGGACTGGTATGTTGAGTACACATTGGTACCGTAAGGAAATTCTCTACAGCCGCACATTTAGATTTTTTTTAACAAGATTTATTTAGCTCGCAATGTTTGTATGTCGGTTTAGGTCAAATCTTGCAAGCTGAATTAGAACCACTTCCTCTTATCCTACGGAGCTGAAATTTGCATTTTTATGGTAAGCTTGACCTGATTCTACACACAGGAATTACTTCAGACGAAGAACTCCCAACGGCCAACAGCACGGACACGTAATTTTGTATGCGCATTGAAAAAAAAATGAGACTTCCCCATTCCCCTTCTCAATTTGTCCTGTTACACCCCCACACAACCCCATTAAAACCCCCCAAAAACCTCCCATTATAACCCCCATTAAAACTAGAAAACCCAAATAATAAAAAATATTCCCTACTATAAAGTTATTGAAACTTTATTACTAAAAATAAATACATTTTCTCAATTTTCTATACGCCTTGTCCCAAGACCAGTCCCGTTAAAAAATCTAGCTAATTTCCATTCTAGTATTATTTATTACCTTATAAATAACCCTATATATTTGTTGATGACACAATAATCCTCGGTAAGGGAGAAACCTGGTTGGATACTTACGAAAAACCTAATATTGTCTGCAGCATCCTAAAAACTTGGCTACTAAAACTACTTACTCTTAACGCGGATAAGACAAAGAACATACCTGATAGTATTACTTGTAGTGGACAGCCTAACATATACCCTGAAATATTATCCAGGAACGGTCACATTAAGGCGCTACAGACGTTATCATTGAGCGAGTTTTATTGACTAAATACTTAGGTAAACTTAAATTGGAAATTGCACTATTATCAAAAATTATCTTTTATTATCAAAATTATGAAAAAACACATTCGTATATATTTAAGTCTATAAAAACCTCCTAAAACAAAATTTGTTACAAAATATTTATTTTGAATTTGTGCAATCACTTATAACTTACGGTATTTGAAGTTGGGGAACCTCAATGAGTATTTTAAATTTTATCGCGATTTCTCGAAAGAAAGTCATATCAAAGTTGGCTTCACAAAATCATGAAGATTTATTTCTAATCAACTTTATATTACGGCAAATGCAAACTAAATATTGAAAAAGGTAACGATGAAAGATTAAGCTCGTAGATCCTCCAAAAAGGGTATGTCTAGGGTACCTAAAATGAGGACTACCTTTGGTCATAAATATTTTGCTTTTTAGCACCAAAGTTGTATAATTCAATAATCAAGGAAATAAATCATTCTACAAATTGTTAGTTACTTGAAAAGAAGATTAAAAATTCTGAATTGCTATTAAAAACAGTTGTAAATGATGGCAGGGGCATTCTTGTTGTAAAAGATTAGGGTGTCTATTGTATTTAAATAATTAAACATGTGTATGTATCAAGTATTTATGTATTTACTAATATATTTATCTATAGGTAATTTACTTTATTTATATTATATAATTTATATTTTTAAAAAAATATAGGTATTTTATTTTAATTTAATAATTAAATATAAAATATTATGGGTCCCGTAGTTAGCGTAACAATGCTAACCTACTTCTATAAATGATTGGCGCCTTCTTGGAACAGCACATTGTGCTATTAAGGTGATACAAAAAACGAATCCGTTGCACGTGGTTACAAATGACAATAAGGTATATACGAATATGTATTTATTTTGTAAGTATTATTTGTTGTTATATATAAAGTGAATGCAAATGACTATATGAATAAATATATTAAAAATCATCGTTAAAAATTCATCATCTGTCGCCGTACTCCCGTAATGGTGTCAAGGCCCTTATCGATCGCTGACTGAATTGATACCATATATTAAGAAATATAATAAATTTGGCATGATTTTTTTTATATCATTTCCACTCATAATAGTTTACCTAAACTTAAGTCTTCGGGAATAGTCTTGGGACAAGACGTGCGCGTTATAAGGAGACACCGTTTAAATCACACTATTAATCTAGCGCAACAAATAGCCGCGTTACTGAAGCTGGCTATTATTGCCATTTATTATTATAAAGTTACACAGATGGACACCGTATGGTGAGGTTAAATCGCCGCCATAACTATTTTGTCAGTCACCCTATTATTTTGTTACCCTGTCCGGCAGCTTCAGTGACACGGAAATCTCGTAGCGAGCGACACCATGACAAAGAAGCATGGTGACTAGTGTAGCTACAAATTCCGCAGTTATTTTGTAGTAATTTAAGTACTAGACTATTTTGAAATCTCGTATAACGTAACCTCAGTTATATTAGTATCGCGTTAACGCCCACTGCTACTTGGGACCCCTGTGTTGTAGTAAGTTCGTTATACTCGTAAAATGCTCCCGGAGAAATAGTAATAGTTACCATGTCGCCGGGTAATTGGAAGCTGGTTGTTTTTTTTACGGCAGTTGTTTGTTGCTTGCGTAAAAGACGACATATCTTCTTAGTTTAGGGAACCCATGGGATGGAGACGGGGAGGTGGGGAGGAGGGGGGTACAGGTGCGGTTTTCCCCCGCATTATTTTCAGTCACTGCTTATCCCCGATGAGACGAATATGAAACGCACTCGTTCTAATACCAATGTTCAATAGGAAACCTGGTAAACTATTCTTCACAAAAGCCATTAATAATATTATTTAATAATAATATTAGAGTGGAAAATAATTAAGGATCGTCTCTTTAAAACAGGTTATTTCCACAAAAAAACAATTTTTAAAAAATACCAACAACTTGTAGTAGGTTTGTTGTAAAAAATATCAACTATTTCTTAAATTTAAATTTTATGCTATTAAATAGCAATCTATTTGTTTTTAATTACTTTATTAATATATTACACTGTAAGTTTGTAAATAAGCCTGTAAGGTTGGGCCTACCTGAAAATGTACCTTCGTGATTAAAGGAATCTGTACCAACGGCAATATAAAAACGTATGTAAATGTGTCGCGATGTCGAAGAAAAGGGAAAGCTTAAAGAATCATTGGAAAAAAGTACATTCTTTTGTTACTAAAACAGAGAATATTCTTTATTCCAATTTTTACTCTTAACATTGAAAATGCAAATTATCGCTTATCGTATTTTTTTTCATGTTTTATTTTGTCTATAACAATAAATAAATAAATACATTTATCGAAGTTACAATATTAATAATAACATGACACCTTCAGTCTTTGTCACTTCAAAAACTGCGATCAGAGCGTTCGAGATTTCTAGCGATTAGTTAGGCAAATCCTTCATTTCACTTTGCATATTACATCGCTAATAAAGATCCTTAGTCGTAGTGGTCTTGAACCCGTAATATTTCATTAAAACAAACCCTGACGATGACCCCTTCAAAGATCTTCCCCGAATTGAGAACCCTTCAGAAGGCCTCTTGACTTGCATGTAATTAAAAACTAATTTAGAAGTCAATCGCTCGCTCCCATTCATAAACAAAATGCATGCGTTTTCACAGTTCTCTTAAAAAATGCATTATTATTTTTTTATATAAAACAAATCGATAGGCATAACATAATTTTTAAGTTAAAGATTACCAAAAACAAATCAAGTATCCGAAAATCGCATTTGTAATAATTTCTTAAAATCTTTCCTCTTTTTACTTTATCTCCGGACTTTCCTTTAATTTTCTGGTTTTTTCTTTCCTCCCATTAAATCGGACATGTGACACAAACATGATGACATCCTAATGATGACTACTTTCTATAATACATATGATTGCTGATAATGCGATCTCCGATGTTACAACTAGGGATGTTGCGAATATCAGCATCAGCGGATTATCAGCATTGGTTTCAATATCAGGATCGGTGCTGACATGCAGTTCGTGACAGGACTGTTGAAGGCGTTCGGGATAGCTTTTGACCAATCAAAGATCGTTCATGCAAACAAATCGTCACATGTTCATCGAGTGATTAGTAAACGAACACAAATTTGACTCATTACCGCAGACCTTACCCGTATGAGTGTATTAAAATTAATATTCAGATTTATTTTTATAAAAAATGAAATATGAAAGTATTTTAAATTGTTAGTAAATCAAAATACCGCAGTGTAATTAATATTTTTGAAAAGAATTATTCTCGCAAAGGACGTATTAATACCTCATTAAAAATCACTAGACGTTTATACATCCAAACGACCATACTTATATGTTTTTTCATACAAACATTGCAAGTTAAATAAAAGCTTGTAAACATTGATTCAGAAGCCTAGTTAGATTTGTAAATAAACCACTCTTTTGACTTAGCCTATATTGCTAGTTTAAAGTTTCAGTATAACAATTTTATTTTCATCGACCGAGCCAGGCGCAAATTTGTCAATTTACAGTAAAGACATGTATTTATGATTTTCCCCTAGATCCTTTGATCACATTGGAGGATCCTCCGTGTAATAGGAGACACGATTCAATCTGTCTGCAAAGTTTTCTAACATTCAAACTTTTACGTTTCAAATTATAGAGAACTTTGAATTGTCGATATTTTTTGTAAATGTTGGTATTAATACTACAAAAACTGTATAAACAACAGCTACACGATTTTTAATGACAGATGAAATAGTAACATAATAAACATGGTAATACACACTTTACGAGATTCACTCTTGCTGTCGCTATAAAATTGTTCCAAAAGAAAAGAGATGTCATTGTTGATATATATGAGTGGAAGATTATGATACGGGCTTAAACCCAGTGAAAAATAATAAAAATTAACTTTAAGCACAAATATATACACACACACACTAACGATATACACAAAATAATGCGATTCAAGTGTCTACCCATTAAACACTTAATATACTTTTTAAATTAATAAATAAACAAACTTTTTATATACATAAATAAATATTTATATATATAAAGTAGTGTCGTAAATACGTTGGGCATAAACATAAAAAGTATGAAGTACCTTAGTACAGATTTTTTTTCGTATTATATTACCGATGTCGATACGAGTATTCAACATGCTTTTGTCTAAATTCCCGAGAGACCAAATGACAAATAGGTCCCTGGATTTGTCTAGCGAAGAGAAAAATGACGAAATTTCGTCCTATATATCGGATATCATTCGAAGAATGTACAAACTCGAAAAAGATTCTGAAATAACCTTTCTTAGAACGGGTATAACTCCTACCCGGTTATAAATTATTATTTATACACGCATGTACGAGGTGCATACACTTACACTCAACCACGAACACACTCACTCGCACTTTTCTACCACACACATCGCACATACACTTTCTAAAATACAGTTAAACTCAACAATGTCTTTAATTATTATCATTACATAGGAGTAAGCTTTAATTGACCTTATATTTCTCTTTTTATATTTAAAACTTAAATGGTAAAATTTTCCTGAATGCTTACCTGTTTTATAAATAAATAAAGGCAACTGACATTATTAAATCGGCGAACGTGTCTGGTACCGACATGATAACATTTTTTTAGACACGCAAAAGGAAAAAGCGGACCCCCTTATCACTCTTGCATCTGTCCGTCCGTCTGTCACAGACTTCTCAAAAACGGCGTGACGTAGGAATTTGGCAAAAATATTTCGCTAGTCATGCAAAAGGTTATGATTTTTTTTAATGGTAAATTGCTTAAAGGAATAACGTTCGAAAGGGTTATAAGACTCCAAAATAGTTTTTTTCTTTAATTTTTGGAAATTGGTTAGAAAGTTATAGCTTAAAAAGGTCTGAGAAAAAAAGAGTATCTTCCCTCTTCTAAGTTTCTACAGAAAACAGTTCGTTATTATCTTGGTTAGTAGTATTGAGTTTCATAGTGCTGAAAATAAAACGTCGTTTTGAATCAATCGTACCAGAGACGTACTCAAAATGAATCTAATTTATTACAAAAATAACCCGCCTATAATTATACTCCAACCTATAAAACTCTGGGTTTGTACTTTATTTTAATGAATCTTTGAATGTACTGGTAGGCACCCGTTGTTTTTTTAAATCTACACTTTTTAATACAAAGGTATTGAATACGTTTATCGACGCAATATAGCGAATTGCGGATTCCTCGCGAAACTCTCTAAAAATGTCCTGAATCAACATTCCTCAGGGGCCTTTCCTATATCCACACTCCACTTTAGAATGTTGGCGTTTTGAAGGGAAAGTGCCCATTAAATTTAAGCCTCGTACACACCGCACGAGGAAGGATCACAATCTTGATATTTTATTTAAAAGGTGGATTATGTATAGGTTTTCATGTTCCTCAACTCCTAAGCTCTTCACTATCTCTTCAATTCTTAAGGGGGAAGCGGACGAATTTGGCAGAGATTTTCTAGGGCCATTAAAGGTCGAAGCTAGAAGCATGTTTAATTGCAATGGGATGTGTATCTCAGGAACAGCCAGTGTCTTCAAAAACCCATATATTTTTCTCTTTAAAACTCGTCGAAGCTTGACATACCTTTTTCTACAAGAGGGTGCAACATGCAATTTTTGGATTATTTAGGATTCTTAGGGAGGGCGATTGCCCCATTGATTCCCTCCCCCTCCAGATCCGGCACTGTGCAGATGTCTCACCAAGTCATAATATACTAGAAGAGCACAAAGTTTCATAATTTTAACGACAGATGGCAATTTATTTCGTAGCTTTAAACTGCAAATCAATGAGCGCCACCTATGAATCATCATATGATCTCGGACCATTTCTATTATTCTCTGTATTCTCTGTATATATTTTAAACAATATATATATAAATATAAATAAAGTAAAATATACAATATCAAAGACAGAAATTAAACTTCTTCAAAAATCACAGGCCAGCCGATAAAATTAATAAGATTTGTGACCCAGTCCAAAATAGTCGTCTTTCAGTGCTGCCGCAGCCTGGATTAGGGCGCAGAAGACGCTTGGATTTAAAAGTACTTTTGAGGGCCTAAGAGTGATCCGGTGAGGCCTTAGGACGGCGCATGACGCTCATCTCCACTTTGACTTCACTTTAAAGGGCACTTTCAGATCGACGTGTTTTCTACCAAATCTGGACTTGTGCAAATAGCTGGTGATTTTTTACGGGATAAGTTTTGACAGTTTGAAAAATGACAGCGATCGTCAGATATGGAGTCATTCTCATACATCAACAAAATCATCAGGTTGCATCATCCGTGCATCTACACAATAATCATTTAATCGATCGTGATAGTCTAGTGTTTAGGGCATACGACAGTTATCTCGGCGGTCGCCGGTTTGAATCACACTTTGGTCACATTTTTAGCGCTTCATTACCACCCATCATTCCTGACTGACTGACAATAAACTTAGCTTATTGGAGCATGGCTCAAAATAATTGTATATTACATAGGTCATAACAATTCTTAAACTTTCTAAACTAAACTTCTAAAACACAATTAATTATATTACTACACTACACACTATATTTTCCACACTACACTATATTACTCTGTATTTTTAATTAGTATAAGCTTATCTCTTTTCATTTTCTTTTTTAGGTAAATTTCATTAGGAAAGTTACCTATTGCAATGGGTACCGTGTAATGAAAAATTTCGACATATCTTCAAATTTCACATCCCCTAGAACCCAAAACCACTCTAAATGTAAACGTTTATATATATAAGTGTATATATCTATCTATCTATTTCTTGTGGACACGATAACTGCTGTAATTTTACACTAATCTATTTTAAATTGGTACATAAATTTTATGGGCACAAAATCTCTGTCAAGTTCGTTAATGGGCAAAATCAGACGGATTGAGGTGCGCTAGCTGCCGCGCGGGGATGGAAACAAGTTCATACAATCGGAGTTCCCCTATCCCCTACTTTGTTCCGGTGAAATTTACCTCCGCTCTCCGGCGTGCCGAAAGGGATTTTTTTTGTTAATATTATTTATTAATTTATGAAATATACATATAAATATACATAAGTATGTGTTTTGTGAATTTAAAAAAAAATCTTTTAGTTTTCTTAGGAACCCTACAATTCTGCCTTTATGTCCCAATACCGATATATAGTCCATTAGACAGGCGTTTAGCACCTAGTTAGATAGACACAGTGAAGATTTCGAAATGCCAATAAATGCAAATTTAGATGAGTTTTGTGATTGTGAGATTAGATGTGTCTATAAATATAGTTTAAAAATGTAATAAAGTTATATAATGTAATTATAAGTAAAATTGTATAAGTATTGCATAAATACCGTATTTAGATTATTTCTTACGTTATAATAGGCTAAGAACAAATCGATAACATAATTTTAACAATTAAAAAAAAGTTTAAACCACTAAAAACGGATTTGTTTTATTAATTACAATTTACCATTTGAAAATAGAATTCCACAGAATCAAAGTCGTTCCATACAAAATGTATGAGAAAATGAATTTTCTTTATAAATGTTTATTTCGTATGACCCAGAAAACAATCCCCCGCTCAAACCCATTGTATCTAGTTTAGAGAGCGACTCATTCCGAGTGCCAAGGGCATAAGGCACATAAAAAAAATGTATTTAATGCAAAAACCGTATTATTTAATCATTACGAATTATTATTATTATGATGCAGTAGTGCGCTCTATTTCACTATACGCTAAATATAATATTATGCAAAGAAGGATATTTTTTAACGCTTCATTTCGGTAGGATAATTTGAAAATTGTCATAAGACAGTAAATTAGTAACATTAGTAAAAGGGGTTGAACAGAAAATTATAAAAAAAAAGGTTTATTTGTGTATATTGAGTAAACATATATAATAAGTAGAATGTTTTAGTAATGAACAAACAGTATTGAATACATTTCCGGCATGTGCCGGGCAGGTATCGGTTCCTCGAAACGTGACTTGGGTATGGATCGAGGATTTTCCACGAACCTGGGCTATGTTCGCAATTTTACATTCAGAATGCACACGTGTCTTATTTACGAGAGTTTGTAATCATTTTCGCGTTGGATATATCTTGCGTCGCGTAAGATCATCTTTTTCGGAGATTTATCTAGATACGAAAATAAATTATGGCGTGTTCATTGCCTAAAGTCGTATTGATCTCTACTCACTTTGCTGCCACCGATAAAGTCAGTTGGTCGGCACAACACAGTCTCGAAACAAAATGACTGAAAGATTGGCGCTAATTAACAAACGGAAAGTATCATGCACATATAAGCTAAAACAAACCTATACTAAGTATAAGTGTATATAATATGGTGGAGCGAATATAAAGAAGCGTTAGGATATCGACATAGTGCCACGGGCTCCATGACCACAGAATAAATAAAAAAATAATAGTAAAAATACATTATTAAAAACAAGCTTCAAGAGAACAAAACAAGAGATTTGAATTAGTTGCCATTTTCGAACCGTTCTTGCTAGAATTATTTATTTCGTTATCATCTACAAACCGGACTCAATTAGCAAACTCAATTAGCAATCATAAAAAACTAGTAGTAACAAAATTCGTATCCTGCTGTTAATAAATACGAATTGCAAACGTTTTGATAAATTTTGGTTGTAATCACGTTACAGCAATTAACAGGGTGAAACGAAATTTCGAAAAATTTGACGGGAAATGACAATTTCCCGACATGCTGACAAAGTCTGGGCGGCGAGATGTCCTCAAACCATTATTTTGTATGGGACAGATTCGATTATGATCGATGTAATTGAAAACGACAATTGTGAATTTACTGGTAAAATTCGGTCGCTGTTGTGCGAACGTGTAACTTAACTTTTAGTTAAAATCGACCATTTGCAGGCACTAGAATAATAGGCAATTGGTGGATAATATATTTTGAATTAATTATATATCTCTACTATACGCTTAAATAAAAAACTTGAGTTTCAAAAAATATGATTTTAAAAAATATCTCTTAATTTAAAAAAAATATCGTACTAATGCCATCAGGCAATACCCGAAACATTATAACCCAATTGAGCTTTCTATAGGATTATTTTTGTATAAAAGTGACGTTTAGTTTTCATAATCGTTCTGTTGAGACTGTATTTTGGTAGACTAGCTAAAAAGTATTGTTTTATCGTAATCGTATAAAGACAGAGTTTTATTGGCTCGTTCTTATTTTCATCCTTCTACCGCTAAAATAGTATTTGGAATTCCCACTTTTAATTCAAACCTATTTGCTTGTTCTTCCTTAATTTACATATTATCTGTAATATCTGGGGTTTTTGCATTCTACCAGCAAATAGTTGTTATGAAGTACTAGTAAAAGGCATAATAGTCTATTTACAGTTATTATAAGGGTTGCTCGTATCAAAATTTGTTTCAAACAAAAATTGTAGGGAGATTATAGACCCACAATTAACATTTTGAACTGATTTGATGCTGTGCCTATTAAGGATAATTTGATTTTATGAATTTTGAAAAACCATTTTTTTGGTGCTATCAAAAAAGTTTACTTTGATAAGTAACGCCCTATCTAAGGAATAATATAAAATTTAAATTAATTCGAAAGAAAGAGCAAAATTTCACTTTTTTGAAAAAACCCCCCCCATTTCCGCCTCCCTGGTCTGATTTTGCCTATTAACGAACTTGACCGAGATTTTGTGCCCTTGAATTTTATGTATCAATTTGAAAGTGGCTGGTGTAAAATTACGGCACAAGAAAAGGACATACACAGATAGATATATAAACATTTAAACTGAGGGTGGTTATGGGTTCTAGGGGATGAGAAACGCGGAGATATGTCATGACATGGTACCCGTTGCAAAAGGCAACTTTTCTAAAGAAATTTACCTAATAGTCTCTTCTTCAATGTGCTTTTTTATATGTGCTATTGGAAATAAGCTATGACCTGAATGTGCGTTTATTCGGTTTAAAGCCAAACATTAATCGATTATAAATAGACCTTTCTGTCTAATTTTTAGCAGATACGGTTATAAAATACGCGTCATATAGCCAAACATTTTTGTATTTGATTGATCATCTCGATAGAAAGAAACAATCCCGCAGTCAAAAGGGCCGATTTCATAATCCTATCAGAAAGAAACAATATTGTATTTATCTTGAATAGTGATTGTGTTTCTTCTCGAGTAATGTTTTTTTGTAATGTTAGTCATTTATTTCTCATGTACTCTTTTTTTTGTTCTTTTTTATTTAAAGAACAAATAAAAATGTATTTAAATTTAGTACGCAAAGTTAAGACTTGCCATGAATTTGAGTTTCTGGCAGCCAAAACTATGTTTTTGCCAGAACCCATGTAATGTATTATGTCTTATTCTTGAATAATAAAATGAATAATTAAAAAAAAAACCCGAAGCCGATTATCGATACATGAAAAAAAAAATGAAAGTATTTGAGTTTGCCGTGCATTTTACATATTTTCGTCTAAGTGGATAACCGTTGAACGCTCGTGCAATAAAAGCGCTATCAACCGCCGGCAAACCGACTTTTTTTTATAGTTAAGATACATAATGCAGATTGCTTATTTTGATCCTCGACGTTTCGTTGCTCTGCGAAAGCTTAGTTCGATATGAATCGATATGCAATGTCCATCACATAAATTGTCAATGAATTTGCTGGTCCTTTTTACTTACAAAATCTATTTGAAAAAGATTTCTGATACAGACATACCCACCTCCGACCCGAAGGTAAAGGTTTTCTTATAGATATTTTTTACTAAACAGTGGTAAGAGTGGTGCATGGTGGTGGTGAATTGCCAACCATTCTTACTGCTTACATGCAATTATGCTAACATGTATAGATTATCGTGCAAATAAAAGAGATACTCTCATATTATAAATATATTATTTCAACAAAATTATACTTTAAAGTATAGTACATAGTTCTTGCTGAATTGCAATACAGGTTGTTGGCACTAAAAAGCTCCCATATAGATAAATATTCTGTTAAAATAGTTTTAAAGAAATTATTTTGAAACCTAATTTCGAAGGTCATTAAGTGGTTACAATCTAAAAACCACAATTAACTCAATTATTTGATTAATTCTTGATGGTTTGATTTGGTAGTGATTAATTCTTAGCATGTTTTTAAATCTAAAAATGCTACCAATTTCCTCCCTAATTTCTTTCAGCAAGCAATTAAACAACTTGGTATTAAATACCTTTTCGTTCTGTCATACAAATTGGTAGACTTAGGTATTTGAAATTTGTTTAGAGGCTTGCTGCGTCGAATGGCTCGTATCTTTCTTAAACTTTCCAGACCAAAACTCTTCCAAAACCAAGTTATATTTTATTTTTGGTCGATTGGCAAAATTTTACAAATTTCAAATATTTTTTTGGTATTCTTTGCTACATCCTACTTTCGTTTATTTGTAAACCAAAATTTTCATAAAACCTACCTGAAAGTGTTAAATTTTTTCAATGTGAGTTTTGAAAGTTAGGCCATGGTTAGTCAATCATTAGCCTATTATGGAGTCAACCAGAGCGTAATGCAACATATACAGGATGGCCCGAGAAGTTCAACATTTTAAATAATAAAATCTCCCATCACGGACGGTGTTAAACTAATACTTAAAATGAAGACTGTGGTGTCTGAACCGTCTGAACTATAAGTGATAAGGCTGATTATAGTAAATTATGGTATTGAGTGTAAACATTCGAAAACTGACTAAATATTCAGCAGCATTTAGGAGTTATGGGCATTCAAGGGTGCGTTATGGTTACCAAAAATGACGTATACTGAAGTACACATTAAGTGTAAACATTCGAATGGTATAAAAACTGACTAAATATTCAGAAGCGTTTAGGAGTTATACGCGTATAAAACAATCCTCCCTTGGTTGAAAATTATTTTCTGTAGGTGCCATATTTAGAGATCAGTCCGACCCAAAATTCCACGCGGAGTTAAACGCTCGGACGAGGAAATATCTCAAGAATTTTCCGCCGTTACATCATCCAGCCTGCTTTAATAAAATTTGTGAATATTGCAAAATCTCCCCGCCCTTAATGGCGACGTCCTTTTGTGTGCAGACCTGCTTAGTGAGCATATAAAGACTTTAATTGTTTCCCAGATTATGAAGATACAACGAAACGCAGAAATTTGTGCAGAGCAATTCTTTTAACGAGAGACGTCCGTCTGTATGTGCACTTTTGCCTACTCGTGTTTAAAGGTTTGCTTTTTCTAGATAGAAAGAAGATGGCACATTCGGTACAAAACCATTCTCAGTTCTGGTTATACACCGTGTCCCATGATCATTTTCGATTTTTATTTGTATGTTACGCTTTGAAATATGTACATACACGGGAAAACCTGTTAAATAAATAAATATTAGAATGATTTACAAACATTTCGTTAAAAAAAAAAATTAATTTGGATATGAATTATTTTTGCATTTTTTTTATATAAAATTTCTCACTCTTAATAGGGAACATAAACACCCCTTTTAAATCTTCGGGAATGGTCTTGGGATACCCTGTATATTTTATAAATACATTACATTATAACATAACATAGTACGACTATGATAGTTCCTGGATTCGGATAGCCTTTCTATGTGTTTAAAACGAATGTAAACGTTAAACGCTAAACAAATTTTATATATTATCGTGTCCTCTTACCTTTTTCTAAAACTAGATGGCAATGTTTTATAAATTGGCAACAAAAAATGTTTAGTTCCAACGATAACTGAGCACACTATGTAATGTCGACGAGGTAGGTATCATATTTACCTAACTAGATGTTTCATTTGTTCATAGTTACACTTTTTCCTTCGTAAAGTATCGCAAAAGTTCGTTTTTTTTATTAATTTTTAAAATCGTACCAATTAATGTTATTACTAATTATGTTGAAACAAAATTACTTAATATATTATATAGTTAAAAAAAAAATATTTAATGTTATCGAAATTATAATGCGGTACGTTAGGTGTGTATGTTTTGTGACGTGATGAATGACGTGTGACGTGAAGGGATGAATGTATATGTGAAAATATGATTGATAGGTATAATTAATTGTTACATATTTAGTAAAATGTTTTGGTTAAATCATTTTAATTACTTGATATGTACCATATTTTAGAACAGATGAAAGTTATAAACAAATACGTTTACTAACCGATATCATACCAAGAAATTCTGTATACTGGCTATAAATTATAGAGAAATTCTACATATTTTAAAATTTAATATACCATTTATGTGGCGTCAAAGTCTAACGTAGACTTTTAAGTTTAGTTGACCCGAAATATTGTTTATCGTCTTTGTTTTGAAGTTTCAGCTTTTTAAAACATGTTTTTACACATATTAGAATCATGTGGCATAATATTTAAAAACAAAAGTTTTTACAGTACCTAAAAGATTGTTGTCGGAAGGAGATAAAATATAAATATCTTTGTATAGATATGATATACGTATAGTCACGTGGTGACTACACACGCTCACTCTGCTTGCAGTGGAAAACATAATGAATTAATATTGAACTTAAAAATAAGTACATTGATAAATTAAATTAACCACGCAACGATAACATTTTTCATCGAAGATTAATTAAAAGTTAAAAATAATTCAACTTGCATATTTTAAGCTACCATTTCGCCTTTTCAAGCCTTAAGAATGTTTAGCCGTTCTTGACACCCCGTATAACTTAAATGTGAAATCAAATTGACTATATTACAAGATAAATTATTACCAACATATACAACTGCGAGAGTCAAACCGTCTAATTAAAAAATACCGGCCTTATGCGTAGCCGCAATTTTAAAGTGAGCTTAAAAGTGACCACTGACCAATGCGACTATGCAACAGGCCGTAGGAAATGTAGTTCATTATTTGATTTTTGCTTTTTTAAATTTTATGTCTATTTGGAAATTAACGCCTTTAAAAAACCCTCGATGAAAACAGGAATTCCCTCCAACAATAATTAATAAAAATTCCACGTCACAAAAATGTAACCTTTATAGCAACGTTGAATCATCCCCCACTGCCAAAGCAGAATTCCTAAATTCCTTACCTGTCCTATCCACTTGACATAGCACCGAACTTTAAAGAGAACGGTCCCGATATTTATGTATTCACAAAAAGCGCTGCGTCTGAACCACGATCAGTTGTCCTTCCCCCTCCCCAAAACCACCTATCACCTCATAATCGAAGGCAAATTCGACCACTATAAAGAATTGGAGCAAAATTTCGGAAGAAAGGAGTCAGTAGTTATATGATATATAATAATAATATAATAAATAGCATATCTATATTTTTACTTCAAATCAAAATTTTAACTAAATATTATTACTTTTATCCAGTGTACTTGATTACTACGTTATAACCAATTCAATTATTGTGTGAAAACTATTATTTTATTTTATATAAGAGTGAATGTAAATAAAGATAGGTTTTATTTTAGAATCAGCTTTTTTTACGTAGTTTTTTGCTAAATTGGGGTAACAAAAGATGGCACAATTTAGGTACAAACAAAAAAACATTTCTAATACTGAAATATTTATAAAAAACTCAATTTCACGGCAAACATAGATGTCGTTAAACTCTTTCATAATAGAAAATAATTTTATGCCAAATTTTAACAAGAACGTTGTAAATTGGGAACAGTGCTCGTATGAAGGACCTCATTGATTCAAATGTAGACTTGTCATGTCTAGATGTAGATGTCAAAACAATTGCCAATATGCCAATATGCCAATATGTTGCCTGCAAATCTAAAGGAAATTCATGATTACGATACATTCATAAGGGATCTAAAAAGGCATATTATTGAACAAACTATTCATAGTTTGAATAAATTCAAATAATTCTCTTATTATTTCTTTATTTTTTATCAGTGTAATGTTTTGATTGTATTTTAAATTATCGCTTGCTCTATGGTTTATTTTCTTATGAATATTTATTGTTGTTGATGATTTGTTTGTTTTGCTTGTCATAATTTTTTTATAATCTTTTTAATATTGTATTGTCATTCCTACATACGTTTTGTATTAATGGAAATAAAATATTTAAATTTGAATTTTGTATTTGTATAATGTATCTAATAGGGTTTAGTATAGGTTATTTGGTTTAGATTATTTTCTACCTGTCATCAAATAGTTCTAATATAGTGTATTAGTATATGGATATATAACAGAATATAAATCAAATAGATTAGATGACAACACAAAAAATAGAAATAGAAATCTGTTATTATAGAAATATTTATTTTTTAAATGTTGATTGTCGTCTTCAAACATTTAAATAATCTTCTAACAAGATTATATCTTTGGATCGCCATTATCCTTAACCTAAAAATATATCTTTATTAATACACGAAGTGCGCTAGGAAATTCAACGTAATCGTTTTAGTTTCGGTGCTGGTCCGATACTATTTTCAGTGATTGATGATAGATCTAAAATTTGTTTTTTTTTAAATATAGATAGAATGAAGTGATGGAGGTTAATTTTAGAATATATATGATCTGCTACCAACACCAGTTGCGCGCTTTGGCCAAACCGCTGAAAACTTACTAGGTTCAAAAACAGTATTCGCTAGTCTCTGCTGAAAGCACTCATTGGCGGTATAGCGCAGGAGCTGGTGAATATTTTTTTGTACCTATTTTCGCACGCAGAACCAATGTTTTTTTTTATTCAATTGAAAATTGCTGGAAAGAGAATATTTGTATAACAATTAAAAAATTAAAAAATCTTATTTTATGTTTAAATTACTTAGAAATATTTTATCTAAAGACCTAATAAGGACCCTTTATTTTGCGCTGGTAAATAGTATTATATCCTATGGAATTATTTGCTGGGGTGGAGCTATCTTGAGTTGTCTGGATTCTGTCATAAAAGCTCAAAAGTTCATTATCAGAGAGAGTTATTACCAAAGACCCTTCCGCTATCCATCAGAAAAACTCTTTCAATGCTTCAAGGTTATGGGTTTAAGACAAACCTTTGCCAAAAGCTGCCTTTTGTTTTATTTAAGACAACTTGACGATCACAAGGTTGTTTGACATATAATAATTACGAGGCAACTTAGTGGCCTTGTGGCCTTTTGTCTTATTTTACCAAAAGTAAGACAAAATTTGCTCAGAGACACTTTACTTTCTTAGCGCCGCGAATTTATAACCAAATTAAAGATCTTCTGAGAATGTACGCATAAGTCTTTGTTTAGACGTAAAAAAAGAATTTCTTGTTAGTTACTTGAGCTCGGTAGAAAGCAAACAGAAATGTTGATTAATTACATTCTGCAATAAAATTCTTTTTTGGGAATATACTAAGTGTTTATTTACAAGGGAATGTATATGGATTTACATATTATCATATTATTCTCTCTCTCACACTTTCTCTTGTAATATGTATTTATGTCCATTTTCCATTTTCCATTAGATTGTCTTATAATTGTTGATATTGTATTTGTTATTTATGTAATGTTGTGAATTTACCGATGAATATAAATAAATAAAAAATAAATACTTCACTCTCCACATGGTCGTAATGTCGAGTTCAAAAAAGGTTCGTCCTAACATATTTCCAGTATACTTACAAACTCTAACATATTTCTTAACAAACTCTTCGAATATATTATTTAGTTGTGACGCCAAAAGTTGCGTTGCTTATAAAACTTGCATCGGCAGTTCACGATCCAAGTTTTGAATGAAAACTACATAAAGCATAAACTTGTCATGTCGGAAGGATCACAATGGGGCCCCGGATTACCCCGAGGTCCTTTAAAATGGACAAAAGGACCCCGGGGCACCCCGAGGTCCTTTAAAATGGATAAAGGTGACAAGATTGTTGAAGTTTGTCTGCTTGGGGCATAAATGAAACTCAATATTTATATAATTGAGTTGTAAAAGTATTTGATAAATTTTTAAACTTTCATACATAAAAGTATTTTTTTTAAAGAAAAATTATTTTCAAAAAATTACACAAATGATTGTATTAGTGTAATTTTGAATGTAATTTTCTGATTATACAGAATATCCCGAGACCTATGTAAAGGGGTGTATATGTTCCCTTTTACGGGTAAGAATTTATATACATAAAAACATGCAAAAATAATTCAACCTTAAATTTATTATTTTTTTAAAGCGCTGCGCTGGTATAAATTACCTTTCTTATTAAGGGCAATGTAACCTTGGCCTCGACGCGCGGAAAATTGTCCAGTCGCGGCTGCCTCGATCAGCTGTCGTACCTACCTATTACAAGAACGGTATAATATTACCAGGTAAAGTTTACAAATTTCTCTCAGAAATCTCGGAAGCCACGATGGATTTTAATATCTCTATAAATCATATTTAAAATCGCAGGGCCTTTTTGTCAGAACGGTCTTGAGATTTGGGAACACACAAAAGCACAAATTATTATTTCAGTCTTGTACAGCATCCAATCACGTTTGACATAAAATTTATTATGAAAGCATTATATTGTGTTTATATAATTATTATTATTGATTTACAATTAGGTTGTCAATCAGCAGAGCACAATTCAGTATGCTTTCTCAAATGATGGGTTTTATCTACTTAGGTAGAGTTAAAACAATATTTTATTGTAAATAATAATTATTATTGTTCCTAGCCGGGTGACTTTGAGTCAAAAACTCTTACAGACGAAAAAGTTTTTTTCTATTATATAATCATTGAAAAAAATATCACAAAGCTTTCAATAAACAAATTAGGTTAGATGATTTTGAGATACTGGGATACCAATAACTAGAATTTTCAGTAGACTTTTATCTTTTTAGAGGTTATCATTATAATAGGAAAAATATCAGATTTCACTTTTTCGCTAATTGTCTGCCCGCCCTAAGGCGGCGTGACGTACGGAGAAAATGAATTATCTTTACCGGGTTTGGTTAATCAAATTAAAAAGTTTTATCAGAAAACGGCCACGGATAAGACAGGCGGACAGGAATGTTCCAATTATACTTCTTTCGTAAGTACGTTTTTGACTTGTTGCTACCACAAAGCATGTCGATTAAAAAATATTACTAAAAGAACAAATTTTACCTTCGAACACTGTACAACTAAAAATAAATTATTTTCTAGTGTATTAATCCAAGATCCTAAGAATGTTCAATTAATAAAAAGCGAAATTTAGATAAATGTTCTATAATTTTCTTACCCGCAATATTTATACCGTGCAATATTTATACCGTGGAAACGCGTCCAAGCGTGCGAGCATCTTTATGCGTACAAGTAATACAGACCGGATATAAATTGTGCCTTTCTTATATTGTGTTTTCATATGTCCTGCTTTGATAAACACCGCAGACGTGTTTGTCTGAATCTGAATCTGACAATGTTTGCGCCGTGCCGCCGGCAGAGCTCAGCTGCCAACCTAATAATATTAAATGTATACATCAAAACACTATGGTAGAGCGCAAAAGTGGTTTATCGTGAAAATGGTTACTTTCAAATATTGACATTCAAAGTTATCGATTACTTAGAACATTAATATATATATATATATATATAACTCATATTTGATGATTGTTTTTTAATAGCGGCAAATCGCCTGAAAAGATAAATGACACAATCTTTGACAATATTGAAAAATTTTGAATAATTTTTAATTTTTTGATAAAGTGTTGCATAGCATAATATTTTTAAAGGTTCTAAAGAGGTCCTTTACTTGAGAGCGCAGGATGTCGGGTTAAACCCTGAGTTTACTGAGTTACTGAGTTTTATAAAAAATGCATTTTTAACTCTCACCTGTCCTCTTTAGTGTAAAATATTGTCAAATATTATGTAACCATCTAATTAGATGAAATAAGTAAAGGACCATTATATATTAACAAAAAATATAAAAATAATGGATTTGTTATTACGATGAAGGATGACAGTGAAATGAGATGATTTTATGAGTGATTTATGTATGAAGTTGATGAATATAAGTCAAATAACTTAACACCTTAATTAAACAATTATATAAATAATACGTACACAAATCATGTGCTTTAATTTTACACTTTTACATATCCATTATTTTTATTTTTTCATCAATTGATTTTTTTTTAAATATATACGAGTATATATATATATATTAAAAAAAAAATCTTTTCATAACTATAGACAAAAGAAAGCACAATTTTAGATGATTACCATTTATGTAGGTGTAGTGTAATATGTTTTATAGGCTTTTATTTAACTTGCAATGTTTGTCAGTCTGTATAGGTCAAATCTTGCAATCAGAATTAGAACCATTTCCTCTTTTCCTTGTGGGTTCATTTCCGATGATAATGCAGCATGACCAGATTCTTCAGCCAGATTAGTTCACAGATTAGACAACTCCTCAACGGTCGACAGTACAGATACAAAATTTGTATTTAAATCTTTTTTTTACTAATTTTTATTATCACTGATTGGTATGTACCTATTTCGTTTACAAAAAAAACAAGATATCTAGTGTTGCCCTAACTTCTGTGTGTAAAACATCACTAAATATCTGAAGTTTTTAAAGATGAACCACTATTACGCTCAGCCAGCAAATAACGTTGTCTGCATGTTTGTTAATCAATTACGCAAACTCGAATTACCGAATGTATATTTCGCACGTCAGATTACTACATGGACCATCAACCATTAAAACCTGTAAGACTGTAGTCTATATACCGTATCGCGAGACCATTCTCGATAAAATATCCAGAAAATACCTTGAGCCGATAGATAGGATAGGTCAAGATAGTATTACCAAAATAGTGGTCCACCCAGTCTCAATCTAAATCACTATCGGATGGTAGGCAATTATTACTTTTAATATATTTATTAAGCAGAATCAAGTTGCATTTATCTCGAAACAATTATACAATATTAAAATAATTTGGAAACATTTCGTCCATAGCTGGAGTGAGAGTATGTTTTAAACATTAACACGGTATTTTGATTTTCTTAAATTTAATCAAGTGTATTTTAATTATTGAAAAATGCACATTGTACAAATGCAGAAATATAAGTTAAGCTAAAAATTTCAATAACACCAGCACCGTTTTAATAAACGATCCCTTGGATAAAAAAAAACAATTTTTGTTTCTTAAAAATAAATAATTTGCTTAATTATTATATTTAATTATATGCTTTGAGAAATCTTCTATATTACGCCGATAAAGTAGGCCTGGTTGATATTAAGTGTAATTCTGTCTGCCGTATTTATAGAAGGAAATAGGCTAATGAAATTAATGCTACCAACTGACACTCAATTTAACAAGGACCCGAATGCTAGTATTATCCCGGGCAGCAATTCATGACTTAAATTATTTAACCTAAATGATTGTCCCTCTATTTCAATGCCCAACCTTAATGTAACCTAAAGGGGTTTGGAGAATAGAATAATTCGTTTATGACCCTGCCAAAATTGCGCCTAAGACAGAAATTAACATTTAGATGTGTAAACATTTTAAGGGGGCACTTTTCCTATACGATTTCTCATTTTCCATCGGATGGGAATCCTACAATGACATGGTGACGTTTATCCGTTGTTTTCCTGAAGGTAATACAAATTGAAGGTTGCAAAACGATTACAAAATACTGGCAAAAAATCACACCTGCGATCATGTTTATATTTCCTATTGTACAAATATAAATATAATTTAAAAATAAAATGACTAGAAAACCACTGTCCAAATCGTTCAATAAGCATCTCAACATAAAAAAGATTGATTTTAAATTAACCACTCTATATTCTGGTCAATATTACTTGGTAGAGAACTGAGATAGATGATTTTAATATCTACTATATTACAAAAGTATATATTTGTCCAGTAAGTAGTCAGTCTGGAACACTTTTTGACAGCGATTCGAAAATAAATTTTGTGTAATATTTAAATTCATACACGTCAAGACACTCACAATTGACACTGTTTATTATCGGGCGATGAAGGCGCCAGCAGATCCGCCCGCAGGGCCTAGCTGCCAACCCGGGGCGAATTCCGGGGTTGAACAGGTAATATAAAAAGCAAAGAAGGATACGGTGGAGCAAAGTAGTCAATATCTAGACAATATTTTCTTGACTCTATACGCGTTTAAGGTCATAAAGCACTCAGGTGAAAAGGTTTATTCATTCCGGTCATGCGGATTTAAGGAAATGGCTTTGATGCTTAGATACCTACGTGTCGAATGATCCACGATATCTTAGAGGGGGCTCTCAGGGGAGTGACTGTTGACAAAATCTCAACATAACAGAACTACGGAATTATTAATTTATTTTTATATTATAGAAAGACAATTTCAGTGAGAGTTAACGCGATATACATATATATCTGAGGTTATGTTATACGAGATTTCAAAATAGTCTAGTACTTAAATGGCTACAAAATAACTGCGTGATTTGTAGCTGGTGTCGCTTGCAACGAGATTTTCATGTCACTGAAACTGAAGTCTGGCCGGACAAAATAGTTACTGGGCGACTGTCAAAATAGTTACGGCCGGCGATGTACTTGAATGCACCATCTGTGTAACTCGTGGAATGTGCAAGCGTAAAAAAGTGTAAAAAGTGTGTGTGTGTGTGTGCAAGAGTGTAAAAATCCTAAGGGTGTGTATGTGAATTTAGTGATTCAGTTGAGCACGCGTGTGTATTAGTGCGAATTAATGAGAGTAAGAGGGCGACTTTGAATGTTTATTGTGCGTGCGATAAATTATCATAGTTAAATTATATTTTTTTTCTGATCTCATTTTAATATAAATTGCCTCATTTAAACGAAATACGTTCCGATTAATAAATTCGATGTTAATGTGTTTTCATAACTCTGTACACATTGCATAATAAGTAACTTTTACCAGTGTATAAGATAGAAATTGTATGGAAAAAAAATAAATAATTTTTTAAATTTATTTATAAATAAATATAAATATAGTTAAATAAATATTAGTAAGATTGCACATTTTTTTAGTGTGTGACTGACGAATTAATGAAATACGACAGCTGATTTTTAGTAAAAGTATTTCTGATATTCACTATCATGAATTCCTGATTAAGCTTTGTCGTGTTCATATTGTAGGTAGACTAAATAAAGAAAAAGCTTAAAGTTAAACACAGAAAAACTACTTTTCTTAATTATTATAATAAATGAAATTTCTTGGGAAGTTAAATATTATAATACGAATAACGGCTGAAATCATAGCGACACTCCTACGATTTAATAAACTTTTCCGAAAGAACGTAGAAGGCCGTTGTTTGCGCTTCGCTTTTCTTTAGTAAGCACCCTTAGTAAATGCCGCGATGGCGCCTCTACGCACTTGACGCAAAAACGACTCAGCTGTCAGATGTGACATTTTTATTATTGCCTCCGTAAACATCAAAATGGCGGGTGGGAATTACGCATAATTTTATCAGGGTGGATATTTTATGAGGAATTGTCGATTTAATGGCATATCAGATATGCGGGCGAGCCGTAAATCTGTATATAAATGCAAATTGGCTATAACGTACTATTATTATCTAACATATTATATTGATTTATTCTCGAAACGGGGATTACGTCAATGAATTTTCGTTTGGTTAAGGGGCGAAGGAAAAGAGCTGTTGTGATTTGCGTAATTAGGTATTTTAGAAACACTAAGACAATTTGAGTAAGGTCTACATGCACATGCATTTGAGATGCACATGTATGTGCATTTTTCATTTTCAACTATTTGTATGTATGATGTAGCAGTTTTTGTTAATATTAATTTACAAAAACTTTAAATATTAATTATTATACTTATTCTGTAAAGGTGTATAGATCCAACATCACACACAATATAGATTACTATTTAATTGAGTTTAATAGTATTTGATCTAATTCTATTTGATGATATTTTAATAAAAGTATCAAAATCAGTCAAAATCAGATACATAGTGTTTGTCAATGTTGACATTTCCTTGAGTACCGTACGATTACAGGGTTTCAAACCAAAATAGTGAAAAATTGGAACCCTTACGGCGAGGTTGTGTAAAATCATATTTGTGTATTTTTATTTGTGTTTGAATTTGTAAAATCATATTAAAATGATTTTAAGGCTTTTTGAACTTAACTTTCAAATATACGAGTTATTGACCTTTTATATGTAAATATATAACATTCTCTCTACTCTACTTTTATACCTGCTCTTACCTCTTCCAGTATCAACAAGATATAGAATGCAAGTGCGAATAGAAGGCAAGCTGAAAGCTTTAAAAACAATTCTAAGGATAGCATTGGATCCCGAGATCGTTGTGATTAAAACTAACTAGTCTATACAGATGAGTAATAAAATAAATAAAACGTAACAAACCAAAACAAACGCAAAACAACAAATAAACAATAAAACAACATAACAAAACAGAATTATAGTTATTTTTTAACGCGCACTTTTTTGGTGTTGTAATTAGTAAACTGCCAGATGAAAATGTGCTTTTTTAAACCCATGGAAAATGACGTTTAAACGCCATAGTCACTATTCTACAGCGAATTTGTCACAAACCTTCAAGGTTGCCTCATGTTTCCATTTTCTACAATAAAAATGTTGTTCGTGCGTTTTATTTTATTATTAAAAATATTGGATTTAGATTTTTTGATGCGTTAATTTACTGGCGCTATCAGTTTACAGTTCAGTTTCTTCGAATAGAAATGCACCTCATCCTCTTCCCCGCAGGAAGTAGACGAGGAGAGTCTTTCGGTGGAAGTGAAGCCACAAAGGTTTTGCAATGCGGGCTCGTCATTTATAAAAGTTTTTCGATGTAAGCCGAGAGACAACGACGTATTCTCTATCTTCCCTTTGCGAGTGGAAAAGTAGCAATGGGCATGGAACGAGGCTAAACTTCCATATTTCGATATTCTTACATTGCTATAGACAAATAAGTTTCTCAAATTCAGGTAAAAGTAATGTTTTTAAAACTCAATGGATAGATCAAAGTTTTTAATTGGTAAATCGCATAAAAATATCACTTGGCTAGCTGTTAATAGAGAAAGGTGGAGGCGCACACAATGTTACCAGAAATATCTGAAGAACATAATATGTACAGTAGAAGGATGTGGCTAAAGGTTAGTATTTAAAATGAAATGTTTCGCTGACTCTTGCACGAAAATGTGTCGGTTCGTGTTTATCCTTTCGTGAAAATGCCCCTTAAGTGCCGAATCTCTTTTACAAAGACTCGCTAAGGAAGTTGAAAAGGAAAAACTCTCACTTTCTGACGGTAGCGCAGCGACCCGCACAAAAAAAAACCTAATGACTAGCGCCGAAGATCAAAGCAAAGTCAGATTTATTGGTAAAATGATTAAACTTTCAGCGTATTATATTTATTGTAAAAAAGACCCAAAACTGCCTTGTATCGACTATATTTTTTAGAAAAACTAAACTTGTGTGTATAAATTGCCGTATTTTTTGATACAGCAATGCGAATGCTGCCGTATTATCTTATTAAAATTCATCAAAATTCAGCTTACTACTTCGTTGTGCCGTCACTAGTGCAACCATCCTATCGAGTATTCATTACGAATGCGCTGTACAATATCTCCAACCATCAGCCTCATATTCCTTTCATATTATTTTTTACAACCTTTTTTTTAGCTTGCAATGTTTGTATGTCAGTTTCTTATGTATCATTTGTATCAGCTTTGTATGTCATCCTGTAAAGAATAGCTAACATAATAATTTTTATATTTAGTAATAGAAACAGTATTTCTTATGTTTAGTTTTTGTTTATTTAGTATACTTACATAAATTATACGTAACGCAATCAGACTTATATATTTAGTATTGTATAGATCAGAGGCGTCCAAACTTTTTTCTGCGAGGGCCAGTTTGGTATTTAAATTCATTAGCGGGGGCCAAGCATTGTAAATATGTGAATTAAAAAACCTTATTACAAGTAAAGCAGCATTGAATTTTTTTATTGTTGCCACATATATATACTATAATTTTTTTTTATAGTAAATTACAGATATAACAATACTAAACAAACATGTCTAAATTATATTATTATAAAATTATTTCATGCAATTTTTAATGGGAATGGTGGAACTGGGTTTTTTTCCTGGAGAGTTTCTTCAAAGTTGGGATTCAAATCGGAGACACCAATTATTAGCAATGATTGCAAATGATCATCCGATAAATTTGCCCTATATTTAGATTTCAGATACTTCATCCTGGAAAAAGTTTGTTCGCACATATAGGTAGTGCCATACATAGAAATAAATTTACCAGCCAATTGCTTTAACGAAATTTGCAACGAAATTTTTCAAAATCCTTGGCGGGCCGGATAAAATCGCCTGCCGGGCCGGGTTTGGCCCGCGGGCCGTAGTTTGGACACCTTTGGTATAGATCGTATGGTTCACCATCACCCAATAAATAGTACGCAGTTCTGCACGAACACGCAGTTCTGTTTGTTCGCTTAGTTCTTCTAAACTACATAATGGATTTTGATACGGTTTGTATAATTATTTAGAAAATAGCTTCCGGGAGGTTTATGTGTATAATATATTTATATTAAATTAAAAAAAAGTAGAAAAAACTTGATGTTTTGTAGTACACTCGTAAAAAGAAGCTTGTAAAGCGCTTACAAACACACTGAACCATTAGACCTATATCACGCTTTTATTTAACTTTCAAAGTTTTATAACAATTAAGGGGATGGGAGATTGTATGGGACTTTTTTTAGGTAACATGCTAAGAAGGTGTTCTGGGCATTTTGGAAACCTCTCGAAATTTCTAGGTCAAAGCAACTATTTTCAGTTTTCCCGAGTTCTAAAAAATTTCCTTAATTTTATTTAGGTCTTGTACTTATCAAATTGCCTAATTGAAAACTGCGAAGAGGGAATATTCGAATATTCGAGAGAATGATGAAAGTTTTTGAAGGGCCATTACGTGACACAAAATGGCCGCTCAAATCGGGCATAAATTTCGCTTTATGCGAACGCCATCGAAACGTCACGTTCACGCTTTAGGCATAATGTTAGAGGCAAAGAGACTGTCAGACGGGGATTCGTAGGTTTTTAAGTAACGTTGAAAATTTCATTAAATCATCGATAATAGACAAGAATGGTTATGACTATCATAATATCATATATCTAATATCATATATCTAATCATATAATAATATCTAGTAGCTATCATAATATAATATCAACTACTTCTTTATACATTATTTAGTTATTTAACAGTAACGTGACGTCTTACAGCTAGGCCCTACAGGCGTCATTAACGGCATCTTCCCCCCAGACTACTCGCGCCTGTGGTACCAACTTGTGATGGGGTGCTTCGTTTCCTATCCCCATTCGTGCCCGCGGCACTTTTAACCCATTCGAGGCGCCTTTTGGATGGCCATAAAGGCGCATTCTCTGAGCATACGAAGAAATCAAAGGATTTTAAACCGATTCCTCGTCTTAAATCCTTAATTTCCTCATACGTAACACTTTGCGCAGCATCCTAAATTAGACGGGTAATTTAAACCATTGCGTTAAAAAAAAAATATGTTAATCAATTATTTTTATATTTTTTCATAAAATTTCTTACTCGTAATAGGTAACACAAACACTTCATTAAGTTTCGGGAATGGTACCTATTAGGGTATAATTACTAAACTCTATATATTTGTACTTTTATATGTTTTCAAACGTTAGACCTAAAGATAAAATATGCTATTTTATGTTTTGTCGGGCAAGTTTTATCTCTGATTAAAAGTTATTCGCCCTGTTTTTACAGTGTGAGTTTGAATAGATAGAAACTTTAGATTATATTAAATTTCTAGCTTGTTTTTACCTTGATCGTGGAAATTATAACGTGACTAATTAATTTAAAACCGGCATAAAACTTTCTAATTAGGTTCAATACGCAGACGAAAATGCAGGCTCATGTCGAGAAAATAGCATTTCGGAGAGAAATTTTCGACGTTATTATTTAGCTACACAGCCTCTTTGTTCCTCTTTCGTCGTTGTTTGACATACAACTCAATAATGTAAGATTGTTTCGTAAATGCTTTACACGCGCGAGATAGCTGCGTGAGTCACTACTGTCGAAATTAGTTACGTGTATGTCACTTTGGTCAATACAGGCTGTTCAGTAAATAGTGGATAAAACGGAGGTGTTAGAAGGGGGTCATTTCAACCAAAAACGTTTCAGTCAAGGTTTGTTCGATTCTTAACCATTTTGTAGTCGTTTTATATTTTGTTTGTTTTTAATTTATTTTTATATAAAATATAATTTTACTTAATGAAAATTATAAACTAGCTTTAAACCGAGCGCAACTGACATCGTGCAATCTTTTTTTTCTTTCTTTATTTTTTTTTTTAAATAATTGCTATGACTTAGGTCATATACAACTACGTCAAATGTGCCTGTCCTAGAGTCAGGGGAGATGGCGGTAATGAAGCGTTAAAAATGGTATGACCATGTGCGGATTCGAACCTGCGACCTTTGGGTCAATAGTTCAACACTTTAAGCACTAGACTACCATGATCTCAATCGGAAAAGTTGTTAAAAAAAAAACTACGAAGAATGTGTCCAATGTCTCAAAAAGCACATATTTGATGGTCTACTCAAAATGTGTAATTTATGAGATTATAATAATTAAAAATAATATGTTATTTAAATATAGGAAAATTAGGTAAAATCGACGTTTGCTATAAGAAAAATTATAAGGTTCATGAAATTGCTTTGACTATCCTAATCTCATAAATTAAATATTTTTAAGTAAGCTATTTTTAAAAGGGTGAGATATAGAGTAGATTTTTTATAAATAACTTCCCAAAAATCAGAAAAAACTTGGAAGGGTGTTTATATTCTATATTACTATAAATTATAAATATTTCTAATATTCATTAAGTA
Organism: Neomicropteryx cornuta; assembly: GCA_020383195.1. Lineage (NCBI taxonomy): Eukaryota > Metazoa > Arthropoda > Insecta > Lepidoptera > Micropterigidae > Neomicropteryx > Neomicropteryx cornuta. The sequence continues at coordinate 4,713,943 of JAHKQU010000030.1, forward strand.
AAAATGTAGTATTATTATTAAATGCACATTTTATGGGTTTGATAAAAAATAAATGAGATATCAAGCGGTGTTGCCAGTATAATTGCATAATTGTCGAAGAGTATCACCACCAAGAAATATAATCAAAAAACATCATAACTCCAAAATCGTAAGTTGAAAAATTATTGTAGAAACTGTTTTGATACAAATGACCCATTCCTCGATCTCCTTAAGTTTATTCACTATTTGCTGGACAACCTGTATAACAGAATTAAAAAAAGATACTGTCTGGGGTGTCCATTAACCTCCGATAAGGTGGAATGAATTTGAATAATTAAGGGACAAAAGAAATTAGTGTCTTTTTACATGTTAATTAGATTACATAATTATCATTAACTATCATTAATCTGTTTATAGAGATTTTTGTTTTGAATATTTATTGATAGATATATTTTTTGATTATTTTAATATAGTTCAGTTATATCTTCAGTTATTTCTTTGCCAGTGATACAGAAACACATAAAACTCATATCATTTCATTTAATGAGGCAATTATAACACTAAATATAATTATGGTTGTTTTGTATGCTGTATGTACTTTTAGACATTTTTATTGATGTGTAAACATTTATACGCTAACCCGCTGAGGGTGACTTCACGAGCTTTCACGATGCCCATATGTTAAATATATCGTTTTTACCGGGAAAACTTTTTTTTGTGTTAGGATATATATAAGTGTAAAAACTATAACGACTATAACTATAAAAACTAATATATAAAAAACGATCAAAATCGTAATAAATAGACCGGGATAGAGAAAGGAGACATAAATTTGTTTTCGGTCTCATGTTTAAGCATGATAAATCGCCGTATCCTTCACTGGAGCTCAGAATTTATTATCTGAATAGAAGGTTGTCAGCTACTTTTTTAATTAGGAAAGGGTTAGGTTTGTATTTATTACATAGTAACTTACATAGGTATGTTAACTGGAATGTAAAAAAGAGGACTAAAATAAAACTATTATAAAAAAAACCTAATTACATCCACAGATGAACGCTGATGTTTTCACATCTTAACCGTGGGTCCCGCACTCACACTTAAATACAGAAAACTCACACAAAAATATTTATATGGTATAGTTGTTATAAAAGTAATAACTACAGGAGCTACGTGGACGTAAAAAACGTTGCAATGTTACCATAGTCATGTTTAAACCCGAAAAGGTGGAGGTAAGTTTAGATCAGAAGGCTGAAGGTTTTTGATCGTACCGTTACAAAGTTTGTATAATTAGGCAATTTAAAATACCCACACGGGCCCTATGTAAAGACTCTTGTTTTAGAGACAAAATTGCTTTAATTAGACCTCTACGCTAAAAGCACAAATGCGTACCTTGAAACATTTCGGCAGTCAGGTAAAAAAATGAGGAGCTAAAAATGTTAACGTTGAAACATCTACGACTAGCTTTACAGATAGTCCAAGGGAATTTGTATGGAATGTCTCATTTCGAAGCGGAACGAATACGTTGCATAAAATGTTACATTCTAATAATTAATGAGTGCGTTGCATTCGCCTTGTAATTTTTGTCAAATGTAACTTTTTATTACAGTAATAAAATAAATTAAATAAACAATACGGCTAAATACGATAGGTGCCCATTTTAACTTACCAAAATGAAATATCAATAATTTACAAAGGGCCATTAGTATATCCATCTGAAAGTTTATTTGTTGAATTCGCAGTACGGTCAATATCAAAATTCAAATTTATTATATAAAGAGGGTATGTTTAGATTGATATCGAAATAAATTATCCCTATTGAGGGTTGATGGTTACTCATAGCTAGAATTGAATATGTTCTAGAGTGACCATTGTATTGCTCAAGTAAATCGAATGTAATAGTGCGTAAAGAGAATCAAAAGAATAATTCTATTCAGTAATAACATTAAAATTATTTTTATTCTTATTCCATAATTATTGTTCACAACATGCTCGGAAGTTTTTAACGTTACTGTACCTTCAATAGGAATTTATGCATATTTTAAGTTTCTTAGAAATTATAATGTTAAATGGGACTATTGTATCAACAAAAATTTAACTATTTTTGACTAATATTTTTGCGGGGGATTTTTCAAATTAAATTATTATATAATTTATTATATTCATATATAACTCTTTGTATTCCGTACAAAACAATAATCTGCACGTTAAACCTACAATACTAATTAATTAAATTACCTATAAGATGATATTGTATTAATATGTGAAGTATGTAGTTAGATAGATACAAAACGTATTTATAAGAATAATTTAAAACTAAATACTGTGTTTTTTGATACCTAAATATTGATTTAGTATTTTAATTTAATTTATTTTTTACCAACGGTTAAAAACTTCAAACGATATTATTTCTTTTAGAGATTTACAATGAAACTGGAAAGAGATGCCGTGTGGACCCAGTGGTATGAAGACGACAGCAACGAAACATTCCTCTCAAACACCACCAGCTTCCTCAGCACCACCGCGTTGGATGACGTCAGCGCCAAGAGCGACGATGATTACACTCCGTATCCAGAGAGGCTGGAGACCTACATAGTACCGATACTCTTCGCTTTGATATTCATCGTTGGGGTTTTGGGCAACGGCACACTGGTCGTCATATTTCTGAGGCATCGCTCTATGAGGAACGTCCCAAATACGTAAATATTCTTCTCCTCATTATATTATCATTACTTGTATATGATGTGTATACATCCTGAATTCGTTGAAAACACACTTAAGGCGCCTACATACCTGAATGCTATAAAAATGCGAATTTCACAGGTTTTTCAAAGACGTTAGAAGAGATATCCACAAGAGTTATAAGTAATCTAGTTTAATTACATTAAAGATAATGTATTATTCATTAACATTAAATATAATTTATTTTTTATATTAAGTGGAGTAGGGATTTACCTAAGCGATTTGAGATATATGGACAAAAAAAGAAAGAAATAAAATAACAAAATTTGCCTAAAATAGGATATTTTTGTTTTAGTTTTTAAATACTAAAATGATAATATATGCTAAATGTTTTTAAGATATCAGAAAATAAATGTTTTTGTGTTATTATTTAAAAAACATGTCTCTTATTTTTTTAAAAAACTACTTTATGCTATCAATATATCGTACAAAATGGTAGGCCGCGATTCGTGTTATAAGCGCCGTTATGCAAGTCATAGAGTTTACACCTTTCCGTTCAACGTGCAAAGATTCTTTTCGCAGGCAACAATTTGTAGGTTAGAATCGTTCAAATGGTGTACTTCGTTCACGTATCTAGTCCCCTTAACAAGGATAATGGCCGTACGTAATGGTAATGGTACGTGGGGTAATGGTACGTTGTGCTATGCCCCAATTTAGTTTTTTTTTTAAAAACGTGAAAATGCATGAAATGATATATGAGGTAATATTTAACAAAATTGAAAAGTTTATAATTTTTTTGATATAGCATAGGATATAAGTATACCCACGTAGAAAAGTAATCATAAAGAGGTCTTGTAATATTATTAGAGTGCGTAGAATGACTGATTATATCCAGCACTGAGTTTTATAAATTTGTATTTTTAACTGTCCTTGATATAAAATTTTAACAAATATTATGTTACCATCTGAATTAGATGTAATAACAAAAGGATGATATTTCAACAAAAAAATTAAAAATGATGGATATGTTATTGTTTTTATTTTTAATACGTAATCCTTCCTTCAAAATTGAACAATTTAAAAAAGAAATACGTATGATTATACGTATTTCTTTAGAATATTTATAATGACAATGAATTATTATTTTATTCTAAAATTTGAGCCAAAATGACTATTGCACATATGAAAATCATCGTTGAAAATGATAATTTCATTTGCGAATATAACGATTTATTATTTCCAACGAATGTAGAAGGTCAACACGTAAATGTTTCGAACAAAAGTACAAAATTCGATATGGAAATAACTCACCTATACAAGATTAATACAAGAGTGAACAAGTCCAGTTTGTTTAAAAATCACAAATTAAAATTACATTTTTCCTATATTTCTGAATGTGAAACAAATAAAAGATATTTAATGAAAATGAAACAAAAGTGGATATGTTCACTTTCTACTTATAATGTTACTATAAAGTTTTAAGTGTCAATAGACAACCTCGATTCGCGACTAAGAAGTTCTGAGAAGGGTGAACGTCCGGACGTGGCCGCTACCATGAAAATATTGTACAACGCACGTTTCAAATAGCCTCTTGAAGTGGCGGTTATTGGCACTAGAGATATTATTCCAGTGGAGGATGTCAGGTCAACAACCTCACGAGTCTGAGGGCGATTTAAAAAAGATCTTTCGCCGAATTAGGATTATTATCGTGATTATTGGTCACCCGGAAGGAGGGGCGAAGATGGATACATTATTAAGATTATTAGACGGATCTCCCTCTGTCGGCGACCAGGCTCATTAATTAAAAAAAAATCTTAACCACTTCTTTCAGCTTTTTGCGTTTGACATTTTTTTTTATATGGTCTATCTTTTTCGGGCAAAGGCGAAAGGGGGAAAGGGGGATTACGCTGAGAATGTGGCTAAGCTATAAGGAAAATGAGATAATCTTATTGTACAATAGATTCACATAACTGCACACTTTTGTGGGGTCAAACGTATGGTGTTTATGATTATTTTAACCTGACGCACGTAGAAAATATTTCAGAAACTATTTCAAACACTTGGAAAATGTGAAACGCATATAAATAATTGTTTTTTAATAGATAATCACACAGATTACCTATATAAAAAATAATTTAATACAACGTTAACTTTTTCGTGCGAAAGAGACACAGCGGATATTGAAACTATATTCCACCTAAAATCATGTTTTAGTGACGCAACGAAACGCAACTGGTTTTTTAACGATTTCGATTAAATTAAGTTTTCGTTTTTCTCGCAGGCAATTCGAAAATATTTTTTGCTGAATAATGTTTTGAGAATAAGTCCTATTGGCCTTTCAGATATATACTTTCGCTGGCCCTCGCAGACTTGCTGGTGATATTGACCTGCGTCCCTTTTGCGTCTATGATCTACACCCTGGAGTCATGGCCTTGGGGTGGTCCTGTCTGCAGGCTCTCTGAAACAGCCAAAGATGTTAGCATAGGAGTCTCCGTTTTCACACTAACAGCATTGTCTGCGGAGAGATATTGCGTTATAGTCAATCCACTAAGGAAAATACAGGTATAAATAAAATGTTTTTTTTTTATTTATTTATCGTATGTGAATGTAACAAAATCGATATTAAATATTAAAAACGATACAGTCATAAATTAATAAGGCGTTCTGAGAAAGAGTTGTCCATAATTGAGGGTTAATTTTGTATATATTTTAAGTTGTATTATGCTATTAATTATTGTCATAACATTTTTTTAAAGGAGCATAGAATACTTTTAGTTACTTAATTAGTTAGAATACTTAATTGTGTTTATTACTTTAATATGCTACGGGAATGTGGTATTTTTTTTGGTAGCATTTTACCCATACTGTGCGGAATTGGCTTTTATGTAAAACAAATATTTAGATTAGTAATGAAACTGTTTTTAGACCTACGTAACTTCCGTGAGTTTTTTTTTTTTTAAATACAGATTTAAACTAAAAACAATTATTGGTCTGGTCATCCCACTATAATGGCCTCTATGAAGTGACACCAAATAAACATCTGATCATCAAAAATGTAAAAATGAAAAGAAATAAATAAATAAATAATCAATTTTTGAATTTTTGGTCCGTTGTAGCCTTAATTTTGACATCGCACCTGCGAGCAAAGTTATCTTCGTGGAGGAGCTTTCTATAGTTTTTTCTTTCGTTCTTTGTTAAGGTATTTTTTTTAAAAGTAAAAATTGTATATTTTAATAAATAAATAGGTATAGGAGGTTATTTATATAAGCGCTACAGTTAAAGCAACGTTTGAACGTTTGGCTTATAAAAGATATATTCATTAGTCGCTAAATAACAGATTTGATTCGCAGAAACGCTCCCTAACGGTGGTGACGGCAACCTTCATTTGGCTGTTGGCGGTCTTGTTTGCCCTCCCGGCTGCTATAGTGTCCGAAGCCATACCCATACATCTGCCCATGAACAGGACCATCATCGTCTGCTCTCCATTTCCGGAGGGCGCGTACAAGAAGACGTATGCTAAGTAAGCGTTATGTCTAGCGTCGTAGGATCTAACGATACAAGGGTTAATTATTACTAATGATGCATCCGATAGAACGGGCGCCGGAACAGCAAGTGACGGTTGGTCTGCGCTGCGCCAATGCTTGCGCAGACATCAACCAATCAGAGCGAGCGAACCCTGCAGTGAGAGTTGCATAATTTTGCTGCGGATTTTTTAAGCTTATGAGTTACGACGAACTTTTAAACCAACTAGGAGCAGAGCATGACTGGTCGCCTGTGTATCCACTGCAATGCACATGGCCAGAGACGGCTGATGGACGGATGGTCGAACTACTCCCGATTTAGCCAGAAATATTCCCTTTCACAAAATGATCATTATAAGAATGCAAGCCCAGTATCTCATACAGTACATAGTTACCATAGGCAAACGATCGCGGATTTATCGTAGGATACGGATTAACTAAAAGTCTTTCAGGCTTCGAGGCCGAGATAAGTATCTGTTTGTTTGTATGCGCAAAGCGATTGATCCTGAAATAACAGACCGCGGTGGATGGTTTCAGCTTTTTTTTTTTATAACAAAATGCATATTTTGAGAACAATCAAAAAACGAAAAAGTGGAAAATTCGTATCTCGCTGTAGCAAAGAATCAAATAGCTATCAGCAAACGTTTCAAACACTGTTCACAATCAATATTTTAAATTATAACAGTCACAATAACAGTCAATAATTTACTCAGAGTACTCAAAACTATTTTTTTCACGCAAGGCTCGTGAGAAAGATACTGCTACACATTTTTTTTTTTTTAAAATAATTGCTATCACCTAGGTCATATACAATTATTTTGGGCCAAATATGCCTGTGCTAGAGTCAGGGGAGATGGTGGTAATTAAAAATGGTTAAAAAAAGCATTAAAAATGGTTTGACCATGTGCAGATTCGAACTCGCGACCTGTGGGCTAATAGTCCAACGCCTTAACCACTAGACTCCCTCGATCTCAGTGTCTGATCTCCGATCTCCGTTCTTCCTAAAGAACACGGCCATTTAGGTATTAGATTTTAAGGTTATTTGAGAGAAAAACAGTTGATTGTCAATGTTCAAATACAAAATTAACGATACAACTCTACCAACAACGCCTTCACACCTTAAAAGCGCGTAAAACAAACCCTCCCTTAGATTCAGTGAATTGAAGAGAATTGAACCGAGATACATAGTTTATTAGTTTCCATAAAAAAATCCAAATTAAACAAGAAAATACTTAGGAGAGGTTTCCGGCATTGTCTTTTTTTGTTGTACAATATTAATATTTCTACTTATTAAATATACGCGAAAATTTCGTTGTTATAACATTATACGACTTATATGATAGGACGCACGATTAATATTTTTGAAAGTGGAGAAATGTGTTTCATACCCAATTAAACAGAGCGTCACTGTGACCCATCAGCTATATATCATTTCGTCACCCCATCACGCATCCGAGCCTCTTTTTGCCTGAATAGATGGATGGAATTGCGGAGAACAGAGATTGATGCTTTTATTACCTAAGGATGGGGATATGTTGCTACAACGATTCAAGCCGCTAGCTTACACTGTTTGTCTTATAACAGTTTGTTGTATGTTTGTTTGTTATTGTTTTAATTTGTTTTTTTCAACCATATTCATATTTAGTACATTTTTATGGCCATGTAAATGTAGTATTAGGGAATTATCTTATTGTATCGCTGTTTCGTACTTTCATAAATAAATTATTGTGAAGAGAGGTTCCTTCAATGAACCAAAATAATCTATAAGCTTCATGGCGAAACCAGTGATCGGCTGTCAAATATCTAGAAATTGTATGACTAAGTAGGATGACCGAAATAATAAGTAATATCGACCGTAATACAAATATTTTCTAGTGGGGTGATTAGATTAAATTTTACTATTTTGTTTAGAATTTTAGAAATAACATCATATTAGCTGTGGTTTTATTAGTATGTTTATAAAAAAAACATATTTTATAACTAAAATATATCTTTACAAGTCCATGTAAGTGCATCCTCACCCTTAACTTACAAAGAAATATATGTGAGCACACTAAATTTTAAATTTAATCTCGCGAATCTCAACCGCCGCCCGCGCCGTACCCCGTGTGCAGCGAATGTGCCTATACTGAATCCATCTCTATACTGTGCCGTAAGGGTTGCTCATATAAAAAATTGTTTCAAACAAAAGTTGTATGGAAATTATAGGTATATAATTTACTATTTGAACGGTTTAGATCCTATGCGTTAATACGCATGATGAGGGAGGCATGATTTTTTGAATTTTGAAAAACCATTTGTCTCACCCCTAAGACCTATGGTTGGGGCTATCAAACCAGTTTACTTAAATAAGTTTTAGGCATTTATCTAAGGAATAAAATAAAATTTAAATCAATTAGCTATATTTTATTATAAGAAAGTTGAAACAAATTTTCGAAAAAATCCCTCCATTCTCGCCCCCTGGTCTGATTTTGCCCATTAACGAACTTGACCGAGATTTTGTGCCTTAAATTTTATGTATCAATTTGAAAGTGATTGGTGGTAAATTACAGCAGTTATCGTGTCCACAAGAAAGTGATATAGATAGATGGATATATAAACTTTTAAACAGAGGGTGGTTTTGGGTTCTAGGGAATGTGAAACACGAAGACATCCGGAAGTCATGACTCATTGAAATTGGCAGCTTTCCTAATGGAATCTACCTAAAACGACCATTTTCCATTCAGGTACAATGTGGTGTGCAAGGCGCTAGTATACTATATGGTCCCCCTGCTGGTGATAGCCGGCTTCTACGGCTTGATGGCTCGGCGTCTGCAGGCGAGCACGCGCGACGTGCCCGGCGCGGGCGCAGGTGAGGGTCACGCGGCGCCGCAGGCGCGCACTCGTCGCCACGTGGCCAGAATGGTGCTGGCCTTTATTCTCAGTAAGTTCGATTGTCAGTTTCAAATTTATTTATTTATTTATATCGTCATTTATTCTTATAAATAACAAATAGTGCTATAGTACAATAGTGCAATGTTATATGTACATTATTGTGTTTTGTAACCAAGTGGAATGGATTAATTTTGTGCATCACCGTAATAGCACAATGTGCTGTTCTAAGCAGACGCCAATCAGTCGTAGAAGTAGTTTAGCATGTTGTCGCAAGCTACGGGTTTTTTTAAATAAACCTATAAATATAATAATATAAATAAAGGAAATAACATAGAGATAAATATATACTATGAATAAATACAAATATTAATGGACATAAATACACATGACATACACACACACATGACGTATAATGAATGAGAAGTGAATGGTTTAATGAATTATGCCTTATTATGTTACGACGTATGTTACAAGTGTATATTATACTCTGCATATACTAAATATATTTTAGGATATAATATTTATTTATTTATAACAATGTAGTACATACATATATGTAAGTATATATATTTTTGTCAACTCACACTTATCCAAATCACTGCACAGCATGTTACCTTGCACTCAAGTGTCTAAGCCTATTTCTTAAAGGTCCAATACTTTAAAGTTAGTAAATAATTTGTCTGAGGAGAAACACTACGGCCTCTTGTTGATCACCCTTAGTAGCGAATTATGAGCTTTAATCAATGGACCAAGATTAGGCTTGGCTGCACCGCCTCAGCCTATATGTCCGTAATTCAGTAGGATAGATTAAGCCAGTGCATAGGTATATGTTTATTTAAAATATTTTTAAATAAATATATAAGTTTTCGTACTCGTTCAGAAGTCGTACTCGTTCAGAGGTTGTTTCTGCCATTTCAGATATAAATACCAAATACCATTGTCAGTTGTTTGCCCAGGTCTGGTTGCAGGTCAGGTTATCTTTCGCACCGGGTTCACTTTGACCCCAGACAATGCTCGCGCTTGGCTCATCGAATAGAGATTGCTCGTGCGTGACTCACCCATAATTAATTGACTTCATATTTTATGACGCCGACGAGACGCGACGCCTGGCAATATCATTCGGTCAAAGGGTGTTATTTATATATAATTATCTAAGTTTGCCTTCCTATGTAACTATTATACTTGAGTAGAATAATAAAGTAGGTACAATGCCGTGGAGTTTATTACAAAATGGCTCCTTACTCCTCAACTATAATTATGTTTTATGTGAAATATTTTTAATTTACTTATGTAAAAACATAGTTCAAGCTGACTCGTTAAAAAAAAAATATGTTGTTTTCTTTTCAGAACTATGATATTAAAATTTTGAAAAGATATATTTTAAAAAAGTGGGAGAAAGGGTGTGAAATTTTTATTCGCTTCTAAAATATGGGCTCATGAATTGTTTGAAAATGGTTTCGAAAATTTTAAACATTTTTGCCGATTCACTCTACCCAAAAACACCATCATGGATCACCACATCATAAAGCTCAGTGGATACCTGAAGCCGTATGTGCTCTTGAGCTCACTACCAGAAACCGTATCTACTCTTGAGCTTCGTATTAGAAACTGTATCCACTCTTGCTTGAATGGTCGTTATTCGTGATATTGCATCCGGCTCTATGAAGTTTCCTGGAGATTCACGGTTCCCTGCTATTAATATTCTAAACTAATCGTACATTTTGATTTCGGACTAAAGGGTAAAGGGTATACTCGTATAATATTCTTGTTTCAGTTTTCGTGATGTGCTTTTTACCGTACCACGTGTTCATGCTGTGGTTCCACTTCAACCCTAATTCGGAGGATGAATATGATGAATTTTGGCATGCACTTCGCATCGTCGGTTTCTGCTTCAGGTGAACACTCTTACAAATATTTGCCATAGGGTTAAACTTAACGAATAAATCGTCCCCTTACAACCAAAACATGATAAGTGACGAACACTGTTTTGAGAAAAACGGGTTTAAAGGTTTTAAAGTGATGTACACTATAAATCAAAATAATAGACACTAGAATGTATGTTTTCCAAATAAATAATTTAAAAAAAACATAAAAAAAGGAGAAAACCCGAAGGAGTAACTTTTAAGTACCCCAAAACCTTCTTCAGTCTTATTTTTTGGTATTACTGAAATATATATTTTTTTAAATCTTTATTGGAAAACACATACGCATTAAATAAAGCGTTTATTATTATGATTGGTCGACAGCTTCCTGAACTCCTGCGTGAACCCGATCGTGCTGTACTGCGTGAGCGGAGTATTCCGGAACCACTTCAACCGCTACTTGTGCTGCCGGCCAGCTGTCTCCAGGCACTGCAGCAGGCGATCTCAGCACCATTCGACCGTGGAGAACAATTTCAACTACACATTTCGAAGACATACCCAGGACGCTAGTAGCAGTAGCTTCAGGTGGATTCAATTTTATCACATATCGCTTAGGCGTGACATATTTTGTGGAATCCAATTCAATGCACATTAACTGTGGACACCACAACGTCTTGGGGGATGCACCAGCATCCACTACTCAAAGCTTTGTTTTCATCAATATCCACAGTTAATGTGATAATAATAATGATTCCTCTTTGAACTTTATTAAGTATACTTGTGCTGACTGAAACTATTCTAATTTTTAATATTTCTGTCACCTTTGATTGACCTACCCTGTTAGTATCAACAAAAGTCAGTTTCCTTTAAAATATTTAATTTTGGTTCAATTTCAGCTGAAGTCTGCTGGTATTACGAACAATATATACATATAGGATGTTTGGTAGGTCGATGCAAACCTTTTAAGAACTGATAGAAGACGTCATTTAGAATATACTTACCTTAGAAGTATTTAACTACCCAGGCTTGCTGTATTTTTATCTAAATTTACCCGAAAACCCATTAAAACTTTTTGCGAAAATAAAATTTCATTATTATTCTTTACTTAATATTTAGAGATTTTTTATCATATTATGCAGAATAAATACATTTTAGAGTAAAATAAAAAAAAATATATACATACATACTACTTTTCATTATTGTGTAATTGGTATAACTGCTTGTTTTCATCATATATCTCCTAAACCGTAAGACTTTGTACTTTGTTCTTAATGAGGTCTTCTATCAGCTCCTAAGAGGTTTGCATTGACCTACAAAACAACCTGTAGGTATTGTTTGTTTACTTTTTGAATTTTATTTACTTCTAATTGGCTTTCGAGTCCGGTATCCTTTAAGAAAACGATGTATTATTATTTAGACTATGTTTGTATTTCTTTAGTGAATACAATTTGATTACAAAGAATCTGGTGTTTTTCGCCAAATGATGATACACTGTTGTTTCAAAACATTTTATTTACTTGCCAGGTTCATCAACGCCCACACCATTAGGCCACACCATTAGGATTAGGCGTAGATTATAGTAAAAAAAATTATAGCGCGCTATGTGCAAATATATTTATTTATAAGCGACAACACGTCAAAATATATACATATACTAAATGTTCTGTTTTGTTAAAGTTAAAGAAAATGCTTTGTTTTAATTATCCAGAGCGAGCAAAAGGAACACGCTCACGGAGAGGATTGTCATCACAACCTTCGACGAGAACAACAAGCAGCCCAACTCCTATCTGATGAGGAATCTGGATTCGTCCAGGAGCACCATCGGTCGCGGCGTCGAAGGATTCGATTTGGACACGACTTGCGAAAAGATGAATGTCATTAAATAAAGAGACAGTGATTCCTTTGCGTATTACTGAACGGGCGATTTCGCATTCGGCAGTTGAGGTTGGGTTGGGGTTGAGTTGGGGTTGAGTTGGGGTTGAGGTACATTCCTAAAAGAAATAAGTAACATATCCATTCTTCGACTATTGCCGTTGCTCCGAATATTTTCATTTCTGACGCAGAAATTAGTGCAGGATTTTAAATATATTACACCAAAGTCAATATGAGAAAATAAATAAGAAATGAAAAACATCACTTCGAATAAATTACAAAATTAGGATGTGTTACGAAACTGTGGAAATTACACGGTTTAAATATATTTAAAAAATGACGCTTGTAAACATTCCGATGACATGTTCGGGGTATTTAAAAAAAAGGTAGATAGTTTATTTCCTATATCGACTATCGCCTCGTCTCAAGAAACAGCTAACTATAAAAAATATTAAAGCAAATATCTTAAAAACCTTATTACAAGCTTTTATTTAGCTTGCAATGTTTCTTAGCCTGTTTAGGTCAAATCTTCCAAGCTGAATTCCTTTTTATCCTACGAGTTGAAATTACAGATACAAAATTTTGTATACGCATTCAAGCACTTTAATAAAAGCTTTTTTAAAAAATGTTTTTTTACTATAAAATTTTTACTGGTTCATTTCCAAATGTTTTTAAACCTAAAGTATTTAATTACGTTGTAACCGCCTAATTATATGAAACTGCTAATATACAAAAATATAATTTAGTAACATACAGTATATGAATGTCATTCCTACACATCAATACGTAAGATGGAATTTAGGCAAAAGACAAGTCCAATGCCTCGGTCCAGCGGCCTTCTTTATAGACCCGGCTGCTGCCAGCAATCAAATATAATATCCATTATGACTTGTTCTGGGGGGGTAGCTGTAACCGTGTGTGTTTTTTACGCTTTGTTCGCTTGTAGAAAAAAGTCGTATTTAAAACAGTTAATTTCATACGTGGTTAAATATTCCATGTTTTGCGCAATGCAATAATAATATGGTGCAAAATCTTTATTACAAAACTGGTTTACACCGGCAAAGAAAAATTTGATGAGTAAAATAAAACATATTTGTCAAACAGCAAGTCTTTGCCAACACATACTAGCTAAATTTAACCGCAATGACCAATTTTTTGAATATAAATAGTACATATTAAAGTATACTATGTTTGTGTCTGATCCCCAGAGAAAATTGTTGATTGAGGACAGTATTAACGATATCGCATATTGTAAAATGAATGTTATTATTAGATTATCAATATTAGCTTTAGGTACGTTAAATTATTGTTAAGTCTTTAATAGAATTTGTTGTATTTTAAGATCTTATTATTATTATGGTTAAATTTTGGTACAATTATGTGATTATACACACACGCTAAGAATTTCCTTTTCTCTGTGGAGCGTTAAGTTACTATTTAACTCCGTAAATCTATAGTATTTATGTAAAGTAATAAAATCACGAACAAAATTTCCCGTATAAAATGTAATAAAATTAATCAAAGATTATTATTATTTTTTTTTTATTGTATCCCATAACTTTTCGCTCCTTTTGAAATATATTCAAATTCGTCAGTTATTGTTTAATTTGATATTGCTTTATAATTGGGTTAACAGGTTTAAAAAAATGTATGCATATATTTTTTTTAAAAAACAGGTCTCTCTCTGTTATTTCCATACAAGTGTTCAAAAAACAAGATATATTATATATTTTATGTGAGAATGTTCATAGTGTGTGTGTGATATAAAACATTTCATGATTGGTGTAAATATTTCTCAGGTACTCTAAGCCATTTGTAAAAAATAAGTTGATATAAAGAATTTATAAAATCAATTAACCGTTTTTTGTCAATTAATCAATTAATTAAAGTGTTTTGGTATCACCACTCATTAGTCCTCCTTCCGGATGGGAAAATTGGTTTTTTTAACATTCGAAAAATCATACTTCTCTTAAGAGGGACAGGATCAAATCAGTTCGATATGTTAATTATAGGCCTATAATTTAAAAGTAGGGACTTTGATCCCTTGAAATCTACCTCTGCCTTCCGGTGTACCGAAAGGGACTTTTTTTTTATCGGGACTGGTCTTGGGACGCGGTGAAAACTTAATTAATAATCCGTTTATTATTTTATAATTTCACCCAGATAAGCATAATATCTAATAGTTTTAGTATTTGGTATTTCTTTATTTTTGGTTTCTTTTATTTAATGAGAAGCATTTCCAAATATAGAAAATCTAGTTTGCTATTGCGCATCATTTTATCATGTTTTCGAAACATATTATCATTTATATAAATGCTTCATCATGCCAAAAGGAACTTCGCGTTATTCGGATGATCGATCACATGTTCAGAGGAGTAATATTATCATTGTGATTGCGAATATTTTCTTAGGAGTATGTGAAATGATTCAGATCAGATTATAAAGTTGCTATTAAGAAAGCCCTAGGGGCCTAAATGTACCTTTTCAGCTGTAAAGCTGATAAACCTATTAATAAACCTGAGCCCTCTTAATGAGAGCGTTGAATCTGCCATTCCAAGCTATTTGACCAAGCCGACCAAAATAATTTTGAAACGAATCCTCTCGAAGCGTTTGTATCCGACGACTTAGGTAAATTTTGAGGCAGTTCTTGGTCTAATTTAAATACATAACAATACGCGTATTACGCGTACGCGTAATGTATTATTACGCTGTATGCTTACCTGTTAATAAATAAATAAATAAATAAATAGTAAGTCAACTAGAGCTAGTGACTCTGTTAATGTAGAGAGAGTCTACTCAGATGCTCGAGAGCTTTGAAGCGTGAAAGGCGCTTTGTTGAGTACACATATTCCGCGTAATAAGAGAAAAATCGGCCATATTAATGCTTTCCATCATTGATAATACGAGCAGTTTTTTACTCGAAGATAACGAGTTTAATACATTTGGCGGATGATGTATGTTATATCATATTCATCTTTAGGTATACTTGAATACTATCCATTTTAGGGTTGCGTACATCAAAGAAAAAAAATTTATTAGGATTTTTTATTAGGAATAGGAATTTGAAATTTAGCATAATTTGACGCGCACATATTTCGGCAATTAAAGGTTATATATATATTTTTTTTCTCTCTTCAATAAGGCCCAGGGGGGCGAGAATCGGTGGGGGTTCGAAAAAGTGAAATTTGCTATAACTTTCTTAGTATATAAAACATCGATTTTTGATAGCACCTAGGGGTGGGAAAAATTGATTTTTCAAAATTAAAAAAAAAACATATCTCCCTTAATAGGCACCCGATTGAATCAGTTCAAACTGTTAATTGTAGGACTATAATTTCCCTACAATTTCTGCTTAAAACAATTTTTGATATGAGCAACTCTAACGGGACAGTATATAGAGGGAGTTACGGCGCGGCGGGGGACGGGTTGTGGTGAGCGAGCTGCCGCTCGAGGAGTTGACCCCGTGAAATCTAACCTCCGCCTATCGGTCTACCGAAAGGAATTTTTTTATAGGGATATGGGACACAGAGTATTATGTTCAATAAATTTTGAGATTTTGTGTCGTATTCGCAGTATATTAAATCCTTATAAACCTTAACTAAAAATTTACATTAATTTTCGTACGAGCGGCTGCTCTGAAACATTATTAAATTCTTCGCATTGCTGTGGTTTTTCTCGTGTCCATCGATAACACATAATTAAACTGCTTCTGCGTAGGAACGCCGATAACCTAGAAATCTTAATTACTTCTTGCATTAAGTATTCCTCGATTAGACCATATCCATGCATATGAATGACGATTAATATATATTAACCAGCTGAGTAGAAAGAAAAGAAGTTTTTAAAGGACAATATTTTAGAATAGCATAATTCCACCAATGGGAATCAAAGCCAAATATATTCTAGTTGGCTATGGTGCTGGCTAATTCTATTCATCATATTATACATAACCAATAGGTATATGATATAACGTACGATAGCCTTATAATACTTGCTTTTTTAATTATGTTAAATAACAGAACTTTTTATTATTACAAATTACCTAACCTACAAAGCTAATCCGACCTAATTAATCAATTGATACAATTTTCGGTGTGAATTGTGTGAGTGAATTTAGTACAAGTAAATTTAGCATAGTTCTAAAGAGCCCGTGTTAATGACAGTTATGCAGGTAAAAATCCGTGATTCAAGAGATTTTTTTTTAAACTGAAAACAAAGATCCTATATTCTGCAAGTTTGTTCCACAGTTTTGTGCAAAAGGGCACGATTTGTTGGGATAAAAGTATCGATTATACGGATTATTTTAATAAAAGGTTTTCATTTTTTTTGCCTTGCTTAAAAATATTTAAATCTTTATGTCTGCCCGAAAAAGGAACAAATAACGAACAGTCAAGTTCTCGCTCGTTAAAAAACATCGACAGACGAATGATTGCTAAAAAACATTCATAACACCGTATTACAATAAATTGAACTGCGGAAATAGAGTAATAAATTTGCACTAATTTACCGTAGAATACGCGCAGATTACACGGCACGCGGTAGTACTATGCTTACAAGGAACACAATTAGCTGTGTCGCTAATTTAAGCCGATGACAGAAATACCACAAAAAAATTATAACAGAAACAATGCCATGACAGACATCAACTATTATTTATTCTGTGCCGACAGTAATATTTAAATCATGATATTTACATCAAAATGATTTATTATCTAACTTATCAAACAAACCTACTAAGTACCTCAAATTTATTAGTTCATGTTTGGCACCATACGCTAAAAAAATCAATACATTTTAAAGGGCCATTTATATAAAATTATCCTTTACCGAAAATAAACCCAAAGTAAAATCATGTGCTAAATGGGGTAGATTGTGTTTTAAATATCATTTTGTAATCATTGATATCAAAATACTGTTAGTACGCACTTTTTAAGTATCTTTTTACAACTTTATAACGATTTACATAACTGTTTTATTCAAGAAAAACTTGCTTGATATATGGCCCGTACAACGGCGATCAACAAATGTCATTCTCGTTTAAATAATTATCCATATATGGAGTATCGATTGATTGAACTGAATTCGATGTCTGAATTTAATGAATAAATCAAGGGAATATTTTTGAAATAGTTTTCCTGTTGTTATCAACATCAAAAATGTTGTTATCAATAGTGATTCGGTTGTGTAGTTGACAGTGACTGGACCACATTGTAATATATGTATAACCCAAATAAAAACAGCACCTTCTAAAACTAAACAATTATTTAAATTGAAAAAAACATGTTCGATTCTAGAAAAAAATCTGAGTTTGTGGGACATGTTCTTTTTAATTAAATGCTTACTCCGTTATTTAGGTAGAAATAAATTATTATTATATATTTACGTCAAAATATTCACGGTTCCTTCACATTTCCAGTGCCATCTGTTTTTTTTTTTTTGAATAGCGTGCGTTTAGGCAATCCTGAGCGTTCATTGCTTTACTCGATTCTTATTCGTTTCAGTATATTACCGAATATTAAGATGATAAAACAGAATTTGTGATTCATAATTTACGCTAAATCTACTTCCTGTAAACTGTCATTATCATTTACCTCTTTTAAGGAGTAAATCAAATAATTATCAAGAAGGTTAAAAATATTTCCCATCACGTCATTCTCGTTCTGCTAATCGATATCAAAACCGAACGAATTGATCGTACCAGCAATAACGATCGACCGTGACTAGCTGTTTTTAAAATGATTGTCCTCATCGCATCAATCATTGTAAATGGGTAAATTTATCAATCTTATTTTGTAGTAAAACTATATTTCTAAATTATTATTATTATTGAAATGTGCGAATGGGGAAAATTTACTGATCAACTAACTATATTCAGAAGCAGATAGACCCTTTGGGTAGATCGCCGCTGTGAATGTATCTATTAGCAGCTTAATCGCGCTGATTTGTTCAATTTACTCATTTTTTTAAAAAATATTCTTTATTTATAAACAAAACATACAGGTTATATTTGCACTAATCCCTTGCGGGTTTTTATGTGAACTAATTCGTTCCCACTTTTTACTTATTTAATACAATTGATATAATATTTTTTATTACATATTCATTATTCATTACATATTCATTCATTATTAATTACATGACGACACTTTACAATGCTGAGCTACAGTTACACAGCCATTCACTTCAGCCTTTTTGCTCGCTCAGATTTTACTTTATATGATTATCAGGTGCTTGATATGCTGATGATCAGGTACTTGCTATGACGATCAGGTACTTGATATGATGATCAGGTACTTGGTATGGTTTAATTGTAGCCGACACGCATAGTTTAACAAGCCTAGTTCACTCTACGCAGCTCTGAGTTTTTTTGACAGGTTTTTAAGCGATACGATGCCTATTCGTCGTTTCGAAGGCTTCTAGTGTCAAATGTCAAGTAGAGGAAAAACAACTGATAGGCTGATAGTAATTTCAACCCCTGACACGAACAGAGGGGTGTTATACATCTATCGGGTGTGTCTGTGTATGGGTGGCATCGTAGCTAACGGGTTAACCGATTTATTTATTTTTTGTTGTTTTTAGCTATGATTCAAGAAAATCTTTTCAGCCGTTTGTGTGCCGGGGGTTTGTTTAATTTTTAATAATATCTCTTTTTTTATATCATATTTATTGTATTAGGTACCTCATATTCTTATATTATCGTTAAAAGACGATACCTATAATAAAAAAAACAAAATAAATGAAAATTCAGACTTAGGGAGCCTATTCCCAAAGGAGCTTTTATCTGACTTACTCGTGGTCTTAAATCATTATATCTCATCTAAGTGCCGTGTAAGAAGAACAATACTCTGTGACGTTATAGAGTAATCTTGAAAAACAGAATCGATGTATTTTAAAAAACTAATTTGAATTTCCATCTTCATGAATTCAATTACGCCTCTTGTTTTGTTTTGTCGATTCTTGTATTTATTCAATAAAATATTTATTTATGTGTAAAGTTTTGGTAATAAGTATAGAAAGACACAAAATATTCGAGGATCTTAAATTTTGGAGAAAGAAAATATTTTACAAGCCATCAGAGCTCATTTAATTTGTGTGCGCCATTTCAATTTTAAAAAATCCCGATCTTGTTAAACAAAAGTAAAAATACAAATTTAAATGGAATGTTATAAAGGCAAAGTACTTACTTTTACCTACATACTTTTGAAGAAAAACAAATAAAAAAAAAATACAAAACAGAACATAGCTCGCTCAGTCGCCCATCATAGGTAACGTTTCCTTTCTGCTGTAAGAAGCACCCTCTGATGCTCATGATGAGAAATCATGAGAAAATATTATATGGCTTGCAATTTATGACATGCTAGAAAGATTATTATATTTATTTATTTGAAATCACCTTTTAATTACTCTACTCTGGAAAAAGATAGTATTAAAAAACTGTATTTAATTCCGTTTAATATGTGCATTGCTAATAATCAATTTTCAAAGAACTGCCATGAATAAAGAACTAATATATTTTCGGAATAAATATATATTATAACGCATGTTACAGCCAATGTTATAATTTGTAAATAATCAAAATGTTGACCGCAAATTTTGAATTATTCAAACCTAACCTTGTAATTGCTTTTCGTTAGGAAACATAATTACAATTTATCAAAAATCGGCGTTTTCATAGGGCGTTACCCAAATGAATATGTGGCTTCTTTAGCAATCAAAAAAAAGTTTTGTTTTTAAAATGTATAATTTACCAAAACGATTGAAGTTTTTTAGACTTTTTGAACGGAGAAGAACAAGATGAAGGAGTGAGAGAGGTCGGAGGAGAAGAATTCCAAAAAAATTAATTTATAAAATATAAATATAATTTTATTCAATAAGTTTTGTGATTTTGATGTTACGCAAATATAGAGATTTACGGTTATTATATACCCGTAGATTTTGACACATAAAAGATTCATACATAAGTCATTGTTAAAAATCTTACTATTTTTCCAAAATCTAAATTTAAAGTTGTGAAAAAATAAAATGAATACGTTTGCATTTACACACAATGGCATATTTTATTACCTGGCTTATCGTTCTAAGACGTAAATGTTACTCATGAATGGAAATACGTTAAGGTAATGAATGAATGACTCATGACGTTGTGCAAACATCAAAACATTATGTAAATAATAAATATGTTTCATTGTTGTTCAAGCGTCATTGTAGTCATATACCATATTTTTATTTTTTTATATTTTATTTTTCTGTGGATTCTACATTTAGTTGAGCTAGCTCCGCTGCTGGTAGTCACTAAAGTGCAAATCTAGCTGTTTGCGCATATTTAGTCCAAATTTTGACACTATAAAAACAAATGAAAGCATCTAGAATAAAAAAAATACTTTTAATTTTTACTGCCTTTAGAGTCAAGGGCGGTTACTCGATGTAACGGATGAATTGACTATTGTATAAAAAAATAACGAAACAAATAATTTCTTGGCTATACTCCGAATTCACAATATTCGAATAAAGATGTTTTAAGATGAAACTTATTTAAAACAAAAGCAATTCATATAATTTGTTTCACGAATGTGCTGCGATCAGAATAACATGTTCATTTTAATAAAACAGTAAAGTCGCGAAAGCGCTAGTGAAATAATTATGCGCTAAAGTATTTAATCATTTATATTTGCAATAAGTACATAATTAAATATATGTTAAATAATTATATATTGTGAAGAAAGTGGCCGTAATAAATTAAAATATTTTTTTTAAACAAAAGTAATTAAAATATAATTTTGGTCTTTCGCGACTTTGCTGGTTGGGGCACGAATTTGCCACACATTAATATTTTGGGTCATAGGCAGATGGCAGGATTGTCTTTACATAGCTGTTGAATTTACGCACTCATTGCTGTAATGACAGAGAATATTGTGATATTGTCACCGAGAATATGTGTCAACTTTCGTTTTTGCTTTGTGACGGATTTCCGACCGCTATTGGGTTTTACCGTTAGTGTTGCCATACCGACGTCCAAATATTGATTTATTTCATTGCTATAGCTTCGTAAAAATTATGAATACTATCTAGATAGAGTCAATTTCAGAATCAAACCTTTGGTTGAGTGTAGTTAGTGAAAAATATTATTTTTTCGATCAATATAATTTGTGATACCTAACTGAAATTTTAAAAATATATGTTTAAACTTGTATCTATTTATGTAGGTATTTATATAGCTGTGGGAACCCTTTACAACAAATTAGATTAATTTTTAATTGATATTTTATTGAAATATTCACGAATTCTGAGCGGTCATTCATTTGTAGGTTTACATTTATATTTATTACAAATTTATTTATGAAATAACAGTATTGCTTATCTAAAAAAAATATATGTAATAAAATTAACTGTCAAGAACTTATTACCAATACGGAAAGTAATTATTTAATGAAATATCATAAAAAAAATCTCAGGACTTGAGGAGTTTCTCAATAGGATTTGTGGCATGAGAAGCTTCTTCACATAAGATGGATGTGCTTGAGGACTTGGGAGTTTTCTCAAAAGGAAGTGAGTAAAACAAAATTGAATAGTAGTGTTTTTAATGTCGAAAATAATAAAAATTCTAATTAAAATATTAATCTTATTGACTACTGTTACTGTTTTATTCATCATCGCAATCTGTTTATTTAACATTACATGTTGGCCAATTAAACATTTAATTATAAAAATGAATGATTTCCAAGTCGTTTGGTGAATATGACTCAAAATCTTTTATTTTATTATTATCTATTGAAACTTTTCCAAATTCATAATAAGATGCTATCGGTAAGCCTGGTATATAATCAGTAATACTAAGATTGAAAGTATATTTTACTATAGAACCAATAAATGGTTTGGTGGTTACTACACCAACTTTTTCAAATGTATAAGAACACTGCGAGAAATCAGAAACATTAAATTTTTGTTTATGATCTTTGGGAATGTTCCTTTCTATAGATTCCAGAGAAAAACTTTTTTCTAAAATAATTTGACGAGAAGACGACACCTTCTCCAACAAAATATATGTCATAACTTACCTACAAAATATTGATGAACAAATATGTCAAATTAAAATACTAAATGATAAAATGAAACGTTTCCATGACGTAAGTAAAATTCTTTTCGCGGTGTAAAGTTGACATATCTCTCATGTCTATGAACATTAAGAATATCTCAATTACATTTTTATATTACATTTTACAGGGTTTCGATAATAGTCACACGAGTAAAAAAATAGTTTTTAAAAACATTTACCGAATTAGTCAAAAGTACTTAATTAAGGTTTTTAGTTTAAGAAGGTACACAAAAAAATAAGGTAATATACAAGGTACACCTAAAAGTGCTTTTTTAATAAAAGCAAATAAAAAAAAATTTAATAAAAAAAAAATAGATTTTTGGTTTACTGAATATGTTAGGGCTTATGTATATGTTTTGTTAACATTTTGTTTTTCACGTAATTTACAACCGGTGCATTGTAATTTGTACCACAGAGAGCTGCATAATTTAAACAATATAATTTTAAGATAATACTTTAATAAAACGTTAATCAGCTTAAAGCTGGCAACGTCGCGAAAGATCTCGATGATTAGTGAACTTGATATTTCGCATTAAAAATATCGCCTGTGTTTGTGAGTCCTTACGCGGACTAAACGGGCGAAACTTTAATCGCGACTTCGATAACGTTCTCATTTCCATTATAAAGGTTAACGCTCACATTTACTGCACAGCAGTCGTAGTCGAGATTTTGTGCGTTAAATGAGAAATTAAACTGTGTTCGAGATATTACAATAATATTTATTTTGGAACATAATTTTAGTACTTTTTGAAGTAAGACATTGGGATTTTATTAAGGTGATTATTAAATTTATTTATTATTTTTATTAAGGTAGCTTAAATTTTAGTTGGTACAGGTATTTGTATTTATATTAAATGTATTGAATTAGATGCTGTATAATATATATATGCAAGTATACATCCAAGTTCAAGAGACTATTTTAAAATATCTATAAACCCGGTAATAGATATAGGTAATGTAGAATAATATTATTTATTTGATGGTAAATAAGCAATAAAATTAAACCTATGCGAATTAAAATAAATTTGCGATAAACAGACCTAGTTTCATTATATTAAAACAGCTGAACTAATTCTTCTTCTTGATGAAATATTTAACTTTTCTCAAAAAATCGTTGCTTTTCTTCACCAAATCTAATGATTACACTCCTTAAATTTTAACCATATGCCTTATAAGCCTCTAATTAAAAACCCACGATTCTACTTATAATTTATTTCTAAAGTATTTTTACCTGATAAGTCAACTAAAATACGCTTTCATCGTAGAAATGTATTTATTATTTACTCTTAAAGTAAAAAATGGTTTACCGATAGATGCAGACAGATCAATTTGTTTATAATGAGGAAAGTAGGTAGTGAATTTCATCAGAATTATTTGGTTTTTCCAATATTTCAAAAAAATATAGTTTATACGCAGATTAAATAAATATTATGAATTTCAATGGTCTAATTTACTTATTATTACATTAATCAGCTGTTATCTAGCCCTACTGAGTTATCGTTTCTGCATCGATTGTTTATTCTGTGATTTTGCCACGCCTTTGAAACACAACAATCAAAATGACCTACTTACAATTTATTACTTTAAGAAAGCGCCAGATGATCAAGCGATAACGTTTGGCGTGTTACTTTTTTGACTTTATTATCTATGTACTATAGAATATCCCATCCTATCCCACGTGTACCTATCCTGCATATACGCTCAGACTATTCACGGGAGAGAAAATCGATATGTTTCTTACTAGATAAATAAATTGTAAAAATATTAGATATTAAAGATAACATTCGCCCAATACGTCGGTCGCCAATGTTTTAAATACAACTCTTTTTACATAGCGTGAATTCAAATATGAATTATCTTATAAAATGTTAAATAAGTTCATATTTGCAAAATTTAAATACTATTTTAAAAGAGTTATCGACGCAAGCTTAAGAAAAATAGTTAAAATAATTACAAACAATATTTTAGAATACATAAAACGATGTTAAATACGCAAAGCGAAATATAAAATTGTACTAAAAATAAATTTATTCGAAGTTAAAATATAAAAATAACATCTATTGAAAATTATTTATTTAAATAATTCAGTTGCACATGTAATAATAATAAAGTGGTAACACAAAATATTTTTTTCTTATCTAGACCCTGTTCTTAAGAAGACATTTTTTTAAATAATTTTATTTATAGAAATGCACAAATTAAGTGTTCAATCTAGAGTTCAATTGTGCAGTAGTGGTAGATGGTGGTTGTGTTGTGTTTTGTAATGTATTGTAATATCCAAAGATGTATCTCTCACAATATAGTTTGACTTAGGATTTGAGAAATTAACCATTCTGTTGATAGTTCTTTAAATTAATCTTTAGAATTTCTTATTTCAGAATATAATGGCCAGCCACACGTATGTTACCGCATTCCTAGTAACATTAGGGCTATCCCTGGCCCATTGCCAACGTCCGTCGTATGCTGGCTTTAGACCCATCGGTTATCCAGAATTGGGAAACCGCTACCAGGACCCCGACAACGTCCCGGCGTATGAGAACGTCTTCGATGGTTCTCAGCTGGGGAACAGATTCGGGGACTACTATACAACGCAAAGGTATCTTTTTGTGCACATGTTGCGTTGCTCGTATAAAATAGCTACACATAGCGATTCGATTAGCTACATTAGCAAACGAAGAAGAGATGCAATACCTAGCACGTTTGGTTTCCAAAAAATAATTAATTCAAGATTATTTTTACAATTTTACCTTTACTTACAATAATGGTAAAATTGTAAACGAAAACGAGTCAAAACTATGAACAAAAATAATAAACAAACGAAATTCCAAACGTTCTCTGCTGGTTTTGTAGTAAAATGGTTATAACTATGTCGAAAACCTGTTTAATGGGTAGCTAGGAGAAAGTAGCGGAATTCGTTTATTGTTTACACGGGCACACGAGACCGAAACCGATTATTTGATTATAGTACCTAAAAATAATTTTAGAATTATGTAGAAAAGAGAGAAAAATATAGTTGTATCAAATATTCTCTTATAATTAATATTTCTTTATTGATAAAATACAGCTTAGCAATAGTAAAGTTTCGTTTGGCTAATGTTATCGCATCTTACAATAGAAAAAGTTTTAGTGATCTAAAAAGGTTTATTTTTAATCGAAGTACAAAATTAGTCATTGTGTATGAGTCATTTTCATATGAACATTTATTGTTCATCGCATGCTAATTAGCCAGGTGATTGGTTTCCTACCGCACAAGATAATGACCGTGGTGCGGTGTAATTTATTATAAATATACACAATTTAGTACGGACATTACCCAGTTAGGTATGGGGTTATGCATACGTGATCTTTTTTCTATTATTATTTGTTTTTCAAATTAAAACATATTCTGACCTTGTACCACCAACTACACACCACTTTTAAGAACCACCAGAAAAACTGAACTATTTTGAGACGGTGTCCGCCCTTAGAACTGAAGTTTATAAATAATACAAATTTTTAGAGCTCAGGCATGTATTTGGTCTGATGGAGGATATTGTAAAAAAATAATTCAATAACAACAGTATTTAGTGCATTTTATCGTTCAGAAAAGGAAAAGGTTTGCGACATGTTTTACACGATAATTTTACCTACATAAATTTTTACTTGGTCACTATAAACTGGGACCCACTATCTAATATGTATGCACGATTTTATTCTAAGAACTACATAAAGAATTTTACAAAAGTATGTATTTTGTTTGAGTTCATTAAGATATCGGGAATATACACATATATTTTAAGTCTGTTTGTAAATAATTTGATTCGGTACTTTTTATATCACAGTCTGAATGAAGAAGACCAGTATCCCAAGCAAACCTCAATATTTGGTTTATTTTTTTTCGATGACATTCCTTAAACAATTTACATAATAAATAAATCAAACCGGACGAGTTATTGAGCCTTTAGGCACGCCGTCCTTAGCCCTCACCTCTTTGCCGAGAATGTTGTGTATTTTAACTATAAGCTTTCGGGAATGCAAATACTATTCGCTACCGACCGAACTTATCACAAGGGCGATTTCATTATCACTACTCTATCACCATGATGAATTGAGGTGAAAACAAATCATGTTTGAAATCCCTGGGCCAATAAGCTGGTTTGTTTTTACCGAGAATTGTCTTGGGACACAGTGCATAAATAAATAACTTTTTAATATGCAATAACATTTATTTTCAGGATTCCTGTAGATGCCCTTGGTGACAGATATCTGGTGGAAATGATCAGCCGGTGGCCACAGGATCAGCAGCCCTTCTGGTTTATAAACGCACAGCAAATAGAGCAGCATCGAAATGGTTATCCAGTTTACGAACCACAAAATCAACAAAGACCCCAGGGTTCAGGATTCCTTTCAGGATAGAAGGTAGGGCGTCAGGAAAGCTGACCACAAGTAATCCAGAAGGTAGTCTCCCGAAGAAATATCAGGTCTAATAACCTCTGTTAATAAATTATCAACATCATTCGCGTAATCAGCATTTATTCTGTTTAAGTTTAAATAATGCAAATACCAGCCAATTACATTGGTTAATAAAAGTAGTTTTGCTGGACAATAGTTACCAACAATTATTAATTACCGGTTAACAAATATGTTAACAAGCAAATCCTGTTGATCATTCAATCATTACTGAACACCAAACATCCGGGTGAACGCTATGAAAGGAACTGTTATTCGGCGTACCATCTGTTATGGTTCGGTGAGGAGGGAGGGCGGGAGGCGGGTAGTTTGTTACGGTAGGTATGTATGTATATCATACATACCTTCGGCGAACTCGCAAAATACTATTTGTCTCTTTTGTTCGTGATTCTCTGTTTCCACCAAACGGGGCAATATGTGCAGATATAAATGACGGCATTGTACACACAAAATACTGCACAAAAACACAAAAAGTACTGTAGGTTTGTTTAAATAAACCTAGTAAAGTAGACACATACCTAACAGTT
Organism: Neomicropteryx cornuta; assembly: GCA_020383195.1. Lineage (NCBI taxonomy): Eukaryota > Metazoa > Arthropoda > Insecta > Lepidoptera > Micropterigidae > Neomicropteryx > Neomicropteryx cornuta. The sequence continues at coordinate 4,741,799 of JAHKQU010000030.1, forward strand.
ATTAAAGTTTATAGTACCTTATGAAATATAATGGCATTTTTATGAACGATAATTAACCAGCAATAAACTCGCCTCTTCTGAGTTGTCATTTATAAAAAAGTAAATGTTAGAAGTAGAAAATAAACAAAAATAATATATATTATATTTACTAGTCGTACGTTACGCATTTTCAATATCGATCTTAATTTTGAAACATTCATTTGTTTGAGAATATAATTGATATATTAAAAAATAAAAATCTATATATCTTTGTATAGTTAGTAAAACTATAGTTTGTCAATCAATAAAATTGATAACAAAAAATGTTTGCTTCTTGCCTTATTTTTGTAAATATTATGTTATTTTTTAATAAGACTGCTGACTCGATGATGTTCTTAGGTCATTGTGTATAAATAATATAATGTATGAAATATTTAATACAACTTTAGATAGTAATAAAAATTGAAATATTGGTTTTGTTTTATTGAAAAAATACCAATAATGGAACAACCTGACAGCGCGTAAACCAAATAACCAAGTAAGATCCTTTCTTGGGACGCAACCTGAACTGGAATACCTGAAAAAGCTGCGAAAGTAGCTGGTAGCGCTCCAGGTCGAAGGTCGGGAAACAAAAACCCGAAATGTCACCAGCGGGGCGGTTGAACTGAGTTGCTTTGCGAGAGCCTGTAGGGGGGGCTTAGCAGACAAGGGTGTGCGGGCAAATACAAAGCAATATATTTACCACAAGGGCCACTTCTTAGTTTGGCTGAGAAGAAAGAATAGATCAAGGAAGTTGGTGCTATTGCTGGGCGCATCTCAATATGTAAACTATGGAATGGCTGCAGACTTTGGAGATGGCTGGCGGAACTTGACACTTCACTTTTGCACTAACTTATGTTGAGCGGTATTCGGTTAATAAAGTTCAGTTATATCACAATTTTCATAGATAGGTCTAGCGATGATAAAGTACCTCTGTTTTCAGCGGCGGAGTTAAGCCAACTGGGTATTAAACGCACGCACCTACCGACAGGTAGGTGCGTGCGCTTTAATATAACAAAAATATAATTAGCAAACCTTTAAGCTGGTTTTTAAATAAATAATCCTATGTTTACATAAAAAAATATTGAAATTGTAAGTTTTATTTTTTAAAATTCTCATAAACCAAAATACATATGTGACGTAAGCCTTATTTATACATAAAAATGTCCGCAATAAAATTCTACAGAAAACCTTAAACTTATTTTTTTTTAATTGCCTTATATTTTTAATATAAATAAAGAAAACTGTCAAATGTTTATTCTTTGATGTTGTCGACGGACGCTCGAAGTGCACGCAGCCGACACCATTTGCAAAAACATCGAGGTCACCTTACTGGCTCTTAAGTCGGTGTTAAAATACGCTGCTAGGAGCGATTTCAGTACATCGCAAACAAACTCGCATCACGAGTAGTAAAGCAATGCGTTTAATCAAGTCAAAACAAAGTCAAACTTAAAAAGTAACTGAAATACACAATTCAATTTAAGTTACGTTTAAACGTTAAGTTAATTATAAAATTTATAAAAAAAAAATAGTCACCAATGAAGTTGACGTATATGCAATAAATAGTTTCTTTGTAAAAAAAATCTATCTCCATTATTGTTAACTTTTATACACATTAATAATATAACTTATTAATTCCATAGAAGCCTAGATATTTAGGAGATAAACGATACCTAGTATCATTTTTCTTCTACGCATACAAATAAGAGAGTCACAACACTGCAGCGTTGTAACTCTCCTCTGAGTTGTGAAATGGCTAACCTCGCCACAAAAGGTCAGATCATTCATCATATGTCAAACGTGATGCGACAATAGTGACTTATTGTATAAGCATACCATAGCGACGAGAATAGTAATCACGTAACTTGCCAGTGTGTGAAAATATATTTATTCTTAACAAAGTCAAAACTTAAAAAGTAACTGAAATACCCAATTCAATAGGTCAAGCTTAAACAGTTAAATTGATCCTAACAAAGAACGACTATAAGCAAGGACTGAAATTTCGTATTTTGATGTTCCGGTTGTCCTTGACTGAACTACTAACTTATTATAATAAAGTTGAAGCTTACGAATAACGTGTAAAATCTTGCTTAAAGAGAAGTTTGTACTAAATAATGCATAAGTGGTAGGTATGTTAATCGTATGTTATATTTCAAGTCTATTAGTAGTCTGAGGAGAAACTTGTTCTTCCCAGACTGCATCTCATTAAATTGTCGTGGACACGTTTTTACAATTAAAAAGACTTCAAATGAGCATCAAATATTTAAGCACGATTTCCGTGTCGTTAGTTGCGATACGGAACTTCTTATTTTTACTTTCTTGTTTTTTTTTTGCGAATTAATTAAATCACATCTTCCATTACAAATATAATATGGCCCTTTCACGTTTTTAGTTGGTATCCGCGTTGATATTGCACGTTAAACACATAAGTCTTAAGTAAGTAAAAAAAATCATAAAAAAATTAAATCAGCGATTAATTAACAAAACTAAGTGTTTATGTATATCGGTATTTGTAGTGACACTGCACTTATACATATTAGGGAAAAGTTGTACTCCTCTGTTGTAAAACATTCTAGTATTTAAAAAAAAAAATCATGCATATCTTTCAAATACCGATTCGTTTCAATAGCGCTTTGTATGGAATTTAAAAGTTTGTCTATAATGAATTACTTAATAAATAAAAACTAAGAAATAATGCAATAAATTTCATAATCAATAAAAAAATCCGATTCACCAAAACATCGAAGTCAGAGCGAAGACACGTTTTGATGGATCGGGTTTTATATTGTTTACTAACAATAAAAAAAATGTGATATTTCTTAGTTTTTCAGGTAACATTTATTTCTAAATCTCTTTCTTTAATTGTTTTTATTTATTTATTAATTTATTGTACATAATTAATTTGACAAAAAAATAGAAATGTAGTAGTAGAAATACACAGTTATAAAAGAATATTTCAAATGCACAGGGAGCGATTAGCACTGCTACATTTTGTGCCCTGCCTTCTTCACTAGACTATGTCTGTACTAAGGAAGGCAGTGTTGTATTGTGCTACAACTGAGATTGTCAAACCGTCAGAAATATGACTGAAAGGAAAACTTTTGGAAAAGTTACACGCGTAAATAAACTATAATAATAAATATTGCAAATTTATAAACATTTGCATAATAAAAGGTATATATATTTATATAATACATTAGCGATTATAAATACACACATAGATATATATACATAATTTATAATATATAAAAGTATTTGTAACAAATATATAACATATAAATGAATACATGTTATCAGTAAAAGAGATAACCATGGGTATCTCTAGTAAGCGTGATATTATAAATAGTTTTATATTACAATTGCTGAGTTCATTTAACTACACCAGATTAGCTATTGCTTGCCGTCCAACATTCATTAACCACTTATTTAATATTTTTTCCAACTTGTGTGAATTTTTAAACTTATTTTTTGAACCAACTTATTTTTGTTAACATTTTAGATGTCTACCATGGCATCATATCTCGCAGCCGCGTTGCTCATAACTGTTGCGTTCTCTTTCTCACACGCATTGCGATGGACCTACTCGTCGCCGAAAATCTTGCTGCCCAATGTTGCATTGGGGAATAAGTACAGCCAAAATGCTAAACCTAAACCTCAACCTGAACCTGAAAATAGTAGTGATTACGACGAAAGTATGACCATTAGATTTGACGACGACATTCTAACGCCTGCTACGTAAGTTAAATCACATTATCATTTAGGATCACATTATGCGATTTATTCTACTCGGATTTGATTGAAATTAAATTGTTTCAAGTGATAAGTAAAAAGTAGTGGATATTTATGTATTCGCAAAATGCGCTGCTTCTGAACCGCTGTTCACGTTCCGTTGTCCTTCCCCTCCCCACAATTATTCATCAACAAATAATACGCAAACGCAACATTTTCAAACAGTCTCTTTACATGCATTAGACGTGGAAGTCGATAACAGCTTTTTTATTTTAATATTATTTATATTGATAAACTCTCCTTTACTGACGGCTTTATCGCAAAACCTAATATGAAGTGCACCATTGGTGGTTTCTCGAACCTTGGACGTGATGAGGAAGGTGTGGAAAATGACAAACTGGGCTGCGAGACCTCGCATACCTAGCTAATAGTTACTGCCTGCAACACTTAAGGATTAAATCGTGTTTATAAAAACAGAGTTAGGAAGAAAAATATAATCTAGCAAATCAATCGTTAGCTGAGAATGACAAGGTTCCAACTAACGTTTTTAGGGAGATTTCACTATCACGGGGTTCTAAATGTCGTTTTTAATGTGTAAAATAAAATTTATCAGAGATGCTGTAAGATAAGTGTAAATTAAATTAGACAAGGTTCTGACTTCTAAGGTATTTTTTTTATTTTTCAACGCGGTCTTAAATACTTTTGGTATATTGTCATAATATGATTCCGCCCATCAAGTTATATAACAAGGCTCAAACTGCGCATATTAAGTACGCGACTTGACACTTGATTTGGCGGTTGGCATTTGAGGTTAGGTTTTAAAATTATTGTCGCATATTTGTGCAATTAATTTATTCATGTTATTTTAGTGGTTTTAGTTTAATTGCGCAGAAAACATTTATAAACACGAATATTTTTTATGTGATAATAGAGATACTGGAATGTTTCTACACTCTTACAAAAAGTACTTAAGCAGATTAATTTTGTTTTTATGATTAACTCCACTATTTAGTGGATTAACTCCACTAAATATTGTTTTTAAGCAATAAGTTATTGCAATCTTATTCAACTTGTATTTTTAGTGACAAAGCCCACGACCCTTCTCAAGTTATACTGGCGGACAATGACAATTACAGAGGTTGATCACATCACTGAGGTCGTGGAAGAACTAATTTGAAAATCAATCTCCTTGTCTGAAATTCCCTGAGAAACAATCTGCATTGCAATGAAACCCGCATAACTTACACATTTAAAGTCTTTTCCTTCCTAAAGCATTCACCTCTATATTTTCAAGGCTAAGGTTTTTAATACTCGTTAAATGTGCCTTATAAGAAAATCTTTTATAAATGTCTGCATTTAGAGAAGATACAGTAATTTGAAACTTTAATATCATTTTTCTCCAAATGACATTTAGTGCAGTTAGAACCCTGTTATTCTCATCTAACTAAATCTCAAAAAAATTGCGTACGTAACAGTTTATTTTTGTAAAGTCAAATGTGTGATTTTTGTTTTCAGAACACCACCTGCGGATATAGAGATCGTAGTTGATAACTATGGGAGCGAATGGGATCCTGGCCACCAGCCGTTCTGGTTTCTAAATAAGGATAAACTTGATAATTACAGGAACGGCCTAAAATCGGAAACTCTGGGCTCCAAAAAAAGTTCCTTTATTAGCGGTTGAAAGTTGTTTATAATATTAATTCATGAAACTATGATTCAATAATTGTATTTTAAACATTATGAAGTACTAACCATAAGTATAATATTCCACTTAGCTCGAGCGTTCATTACACCATATCCTTTGACTCTAAGCACTAGAAAATTTAGTCGAATAGGGTCCAAAATAATTGTATTATATGAACTTGGTTCTAGCAATTTTTAAAATAAGAAAAAAAATAAAACAACCAACACATTAAAAATTAAACAATCTTCGTACTCATTCATTATTCCGACGCCGTACGCCGGTAATGATTGCGGGCGTATTTCGAGGCTCGTTGATTATTAACTGTACTTATGGACTGATGTGTTTTTCTTACTAAAAAAGTTAGGTTTCAAAGATTTTTAATCTAATTGACGATATTGGTACTATTTATTTACTCTAGTGTATTTAAGGCTAAGCATCTGTAATAAAATATTAACCACTGTATTTTAAGTAAGTATTAATATATTTTCTATTGTAAATATTACGTATTTTTACCTATTTACCGCTTTCGATTTGATTACAGATTTATTTTAATAAAAAAACATTTTATAAGAAAAATCACATTTTTTATTATCTGTACATATATTTTTTGTGAAATAAGAAATAGACATTTAATATAAAACATTAGGAAATTCAATAAAACAGTTCATTTATTTCTGTATTTTGGTGATAGTTACGCAAAAATGCATGTTCTACGAATAAATTCATGCATTTAAAGTACATTTAATTTGTTGAATTGTTAGAATTTCTCTTCTCTTATTGTTTAGGCCATTCAATCATCGCGAGCATACAATTTGACTAATAAATATTAGATAATATTAGTTACATTTTTAAATACTTAGTTGTTTATCGATTTTCCACAGCACATTATGTTTTCTAGATTTGCCACATGGAGCTTGCAACAATACCCATTGTATGTAAATGCTTTTTATAATAAAACAACCAGTCATTGAAAAAAATTGGATCTTTCAAAAAAAATATTTGTTTCGGAAATTCCGATATAACTATTTAAAGATAACTAATTAAAATTCACTTTTAAAAACAATATTAAAAACAGGTTTTCGAGTTGTGGGAAATGGGAGTTTCGAACGGACACAGCCGTCTTAATAGTCATTAAATTGAATATTCAGATATTTTTCTTTGTTAAAAAAAAAAAAACGGGGCTTGAAACTGCTTATGATTAATTATATCGCTAAATGTAAAAACGCACCACAATCAGTTTGATCCAGGCGATAGACGGACCTATATTTTAGGACCCTCTATAGCCTTAAATTTAAGTTTTACATCTAATGCGCGCAGTGTAAATACACAAGGATTTTTCAATATATATATATTTATGTAGGTACCTACGTAAAAGGCATAAATATAGTGAGGCATCACAAGCTATAACAAATATTACAGATATTCGATTGAATGATTGTATTTAAATTATGTCTAATTTTACTAAACTACTGTAAGCTTACAGTTACATATTACTTTTTTTTAAATAAATTTTAGAAAAAGAATTATTTATTTGAAGTTAGCATTTCTCCGTTCCAATATGCTGCTAGTACCTATATGTTTCACCTTTGCGACTGCGGCTGCCTAGTTTTTCTTGTTACTGAACATTTTTACCTCATACTTTTGTAGATACACTTGTCCGTAAATATAACTCTTATCAAACGATATAGCATGTGAGCTCACGTGCTAAATAAGAAAAATATTATTTTTGAACGTTTGCTTGACTGTCTTAAGACGACCATGATGTACTTAGTGATCATCTGCAGGCCTTCGCTTTATTTTTCCTGTATGTTTTTTTTAGTTTTCCTTATAATTTTATACATTTTTGGATACATTCGAATAAAATAACCCGCAAATGATAATTAAGAATTCTCGAAAGCGAGGGACCTTTCTTTTCAGTATAGTCATAGTAAAGTTTTGAAAAATATTTTAAGAACCAACACGTAACCTTGCTTATCGAATGTTTTACCAGCTCGAGTACCACGGATGTGTTTTGAAACTGCAAAAACAATCGATTTCTTAATTATAAAATTTATAAAAAAAAATAGTCACCAATGAAGTTGACGTATATGCAATAAATAGTTTCTTTGTAAAAAAAAACTATCTCCATTATTGTTAACTATTAGACACATTAAAAATATAACTTATTAATTCCATAGAAGCCTAGATATTTAGGAGATAAACGATACCTAGTATTATTTTTCTTCTACGCATACAAATAAGAGAATCACAACACTGCAGCGTTTCTACGGAGAAATGGCTAACCTCACCACAAAAGGTCAGATCATTCATCATATGTCGAACGTGATGCGACTATAGTAACTTATTGTATAAGCATACCATGGTGACGAGTAGTAGTAATCACGTAACTTGCCAGTGTGTGAAAATATATTTATTCTTAACAAAGTAAAAACTTAAAAAGTAACTGTAATACACAATTCAATAGGTCAAGCTTAAACAGTTAAATTGATCCTAACTAAGAACGACTTTAAGCAAGGACTTAAATTTCGACTTTTGATGTTTTGATGGCCCTTGACTGTACTACTAACTTATTATAATAAAGTTGAAGCTTACGAATAAAGTGTAAAAAAAAAAGGAGATTGCACTAAATAATGCATGAATGGTAGGTTTGTTAATCGCACAGATTATTATATGTTTAATTCCATTATTGGTCTGAGGATAGGGTTGCCAGATGATGATTTGGAAAATTAGGACACAATTAAAAAAGAATTTTCATATAATTTGCTTTATTTTAATCATATTTGCTGTACTGGCAATTTTCGTAAGAAGCTAAAAATCTTGAGCAGTTCCGAGAAACATGCAATGTTTTCACAGTTTTAAAGTGAATCTGCTTGTGCAATTTCAAATCATAATATTTGTCTTCAGTATGACCGTTTGATTTCGATTTAGGAAATGAAATCAGATTACAAAATTGATCGAGTAGTTAAAGTCGTCAATTTCTTCACTTCTGTCGCCCAAGAAGTCATCAGAGAAGATGGAATTATTTCATCATACAGCGTGTGACGTGACGTGACGTCTCTGTTGCCAGCCGTGGGTCGGCACGCACGTCCGAGTACGCTCGTTTGGGCACTATCAGACGTATAGTAAAAGGAGAACACACAGTAGGTAAGGGAGAACAGATCAAAAAGGAGGAGATACCCTCCCATAGGACACCGGCTGGCAACCCTATCTGACGAGAGACTGGTTCTTCCGAGCTTCCGAACTTCATCTAAAGTCAATTGACACATAGGTATTTACAATTAGGCCCGACACGGATCAAATTTGCTTTCGTGTTTTCCTTTTTTTTTGCGATCGTTAGAATTAATTAAATCACATTTACATTTCAAATATAATATGACATTTTCACGTTTTTAGTTAGTATCCGCGTTGACATTACACGTTAAACACATAAGTCCAAAGTGGTGTTTATATTGTAAAATATTCGGGTATTTAAAAAAACATAAACAATTCAAAATAATGTACTATTTTTAATAATTTATTATTTTTTTTTAAATGATTGCAACCTTGCATTTGTTAACATTTTAGATGGCTACCATGGCATCATATCTCGCAGCCGCGTTGCTCATAACTGTTGCGTTCTCTTTCTCACACGCATTGCGATGGACCTACTCGTCGCCGAAAATCTTGCTGCCCAATGTTGCATTGGGGAATAAGTACAGCCAAAATGCTAAACCTAAACCTCAACCTGAACCTGAAAATAGTAGTGATTACGATGAAAGTATGACCATTAGATTTGACGACGACATTCTAACGCCTGCAACGTAAGTTAAATCACATTATCATTTAGGATCACATTATGCGATTTCTTCTACTCGGATTTGATTGAAATTAAATTGTTTCAAGTGATAAGTGGAAAGTAGTCGATATTTATGTATTCGCAAAATGCGCTGCTTCTGAACCGCTGTTCACGATCCGTTGTGCTTCCCCTCTCCACAATTATTCATCAACAAATAATACGCAAACGCAACATTTTCAAACAGTCGCTTTAAATGCATTAGACGTGGAAGTCGATAACAGCTTTTTTATTTTAATATTATTTATATTGATAAACTCTCCTTTACTGACGGCTTTATCGCAAAACCTAATATGAAGTGCACCATTGGTGGTTTCTCGAACCTTGGACGTGATGAGGAAGGTGTGGAAAATGACAAACTGGGCTGGGAGACCTCGCATACCTAGCTAATAGTTACTGCCTGCAACACTAAGCGGTTAAATCGTGTTTATAAAAACAGCGGAGAGAAGAGAAATTAAACTAGAAAATTTTGCCAAATGTGTGATTTTTGTTTTCAGAACACCACCTGCGGATATAGAGATCGTAGTTGATAACTATGTGAGCGAATGGGATCCTGGCCACCAGCCGTTCTGGTTTCTAAATAAGGACAAACTTGATGATTACAGGAACGGCCTAAAATCGGAAACTCTGGGCTCCAAAAAAAGTTCCTTTATTAGCGGTTGAAAGTTGTTTATAATATTAATTCATCGAACTATGATTCAATAATTGTATTTTAAACATTATGAAACATAAGTATCATAGTTAAAGGTATTCCAATACACCATATCCTTTGACAAAAAAGTTAGGTTTCAAAGATTTTTAATATAATTGACCATATTGGTACTATTTATTTACTCTAGTGTATTTAAGGCTAAGCATCTGTAATAAAATATTAACCACTGTATTTTAAGTGAGTATTAATATATTTTCAATTGTAAATAATACGTATTTTTATACTTTCGATTTGATTACAGATTTATTTTAATAAAAAAACATTTTAAAAGAAAAATCACATTTTTTATTATCTGTCCATATATTTTTTCTAACTTACGTCTAAATGTATAGAAAAATACAGATTTTTTAAGGCTCTTAACATTTAGATAAAATACAAATTTAACTTATTAATTTTATAGTATCCTAAATATTTAGGAGATAAAATGAGACTTATTATTATTTTTCTTCTACATATAGTTACAAATAAGAGAGTCGTTTGTATGGAGAAATGACCGGGTTGAGTCCTCTTAACTCGTGATTGTAGCACATATTTTCGGCAGACGAACGTCGATTTGGCACTCGGAGGTGGTCGCATCCTGGTAAACATATCATTGTGTGCTACGCAACTACGAACCTAATTCTAGATACAAGAAACGGATATACGAGCATGACCACAACCAGATCTTGCGATTTTAGGAGCAGTAAGCTTTTCTAGGAAGCAACCTCCTGGAGGGAGGTACTCACACGGAGGGCTGCCTAGGAGGATGGGATAGATGCTTCCACTACTAGAATAGCAAACAGGCTATAAGTGGTTCATTTAATATTCTGCCCGTAAACTTGACTCAAATAGAAGTGGCGTCACGAAACGAGATATATTTATATATAAGGAAAATTATATTTTACATTTCAGAATAAACACGTTTCCTTCCAAATTTCCATAACCTCATTTAAATGTTATGATTATAGACAGATATACGAGTGTATGTACTGTGCTTTGTATATGGGCGTGCGTGTGTACTTAATATTAATTAAAAGAATTATAATCAGCGAAATTGAACAAGTACAATTTCCCACTATATTAGATAAACCCTCATATACCTACATATAGTTAAAGAATGATAAGGGGATTTTTATATAAATTAAAAAAAAACTTACCGGACTTACCTCAAAAGTAGTTTAGTGTTTATTGTGTAGGTGGGGCTGAACATAAGTTACCAGGAGGTAGTTAAACGTTTATATCATAGATGGCGCTGAATATTTAATTTAATTAGATATTGTATCGCAATACCACCAAGTGTCAGTATAATCGTTAAACTGTTAAAGCTGATCCATAAGTAAAAACAACAACTTCTAATAATAATAGCAGAAATTACAAATCATCGGAATTAAGACAAAATAAAATGAAATGGCCGCCGACTTCCAGCTGTGTACAATGTTTTCACAATCGAGTGTTTTTATTTCATATTTTCAACTTCGCTCATATCAAGAAAGATTCTCCATGTGAATACAATTAAATATTATTAATTTGTTATTTAAAGTTCGTCCGCCACTTATTGCCACAGTGACATCAAACTTTTGAAAAACAGGTCAATTTTGAAAAGGAAAAAATTGAAGTCTCTTTGTATCAAATCGTGGTATTTTTTTTAACTCTAAACGTGTTTTACTGAAACCGTACTGCAAACTGCAGCAGACGCTATAGCTACAATTTTTATCCATTTTCCGTCACCTGGGTGTGACAAGGAAAGACTCTTGGGTACTATGACGCCCATGACTGCTTTTGTGGTCTGTTGAGACATTGGAAAAGTGGTCTTCCATCTATTTTGTTAGGGGAGGTTCGGTCATTCGTGATAACAGTGCCAGATTGCCTTTAGAGGACTTTGAAAATACGCACCGCGATAATACTTATAGTCTCATGCAGATGCTTGGCAGCGTAAATGCTTTGTGGCTATGTCTTGATTCGATACCACATTAGTGAATATACTGTTATTACAAAGGTAGTGAGGGTTAGGTTAAAGGTTCAGTTAAAGATACATAAAGTCTGAGTATCCTGTTCGCGATGGAATAGGGGTTCTGGGATTCATTCTGGAAAGCCGTTCAGAAAAAATCCTCAATCAATCCCTTCGCACGTTTCATGCAGATATAGTTGGTCTGCACTCAAATCTTTCTTGTTTGTGTTTATTGTAAGAATGCGAGATATTCGACTAAAGAGGACAATCTCGCACTGTTCGCAATCTGTCAATGCCTTCCCAACAGGGCCTGTAAAACTTTGAGGCCCTGTCTTCGACATGAGCCATTTCGATATATATCCCATACAAGCGCGCTCCACCCTAGTGTACAAGTGACAGCAAGGACCAAGGGTGAATTCAGAGTGTGCACTGGGGGCAATTACCCCCTTGGACAAAAGAAATGAGAAATGTAAGCTGTTTACTGTCTTTCGCAATGTATAGGAAAACACATCAATGGAATAACACAATAAATGAATCAAGGTATCAGCAGCTTACTCGCATAAATATCTCATTGGGGAAGAAACAATCGCCAATAATGAGAATAAGGACTTTTTTTTCACCGAGTTGGAAAATATAAATACTGGTACAAAACACTATTCAAACTATTTTTAATCCTCCTTTAGATCCTACTTAAATCCCCCCCCCCTTTAAATTGTGGTGGGGAGAACTCCATACCCCTCGGCTCTCACCCCTCTCCTCTTTTGTATACACCCTTGCCAAGAAACTACGGGCCAACTGTAACATAAACCTTATAAATCTCAACTCTTCTCATAAAATAATCCGAATTCAGTACAGTCGAGTCGACACGGACCAATTTATACTAGACACGCTTTCCTGTTTTCTGTTTTTATGGTCGTTTAAATAAATTACAGCGATCTGCATTTCAAATATAAAGGTGTACGATTTCTAGTTTTTAATTTAGTATTCGTGGCGACATTTCACGTTATAACCCATTGGACCTTGCAATGTAAGTGTTTTATTATATGTTTTGATAATTGATTGTTTTAAGCTTCTATTTAAAATAGCAAATTTCCCCTTTGCTCACGCTATAAAACTGTAATTCAACGACGCAAATTATTTATTAATTCCAATTTTAGTAGGAGGGTTAGGTATGAAGTACGTTTGGTAAATGTAAAAATATCGACTTAGAGGCATAACCAAACCAGAAAAACGAGTTAGACGCCCTCTACGTGAATATAATATAGTTTATTTTAAAAAACACCATTAACCAAAAATTACCAAACAATACAAAATACATAAATTTACTTAAATGTTTTGTTAACATTCTTAACTATAAATAGCCACGCTTTTAAAATGCATAAAAGAAAGCAGATTCTTTGTGAAGAAGCTAGATCAGGGGTACTCAAACGGTCAAAAATAGCGGATCTTTCACAGGTTTTAGTTGATCCTCAATTAGGTCAGAATAACCCCCTCATCCCTTTTTTTTCGTAATAACCCCCTGCTAGCGGCGAAAGGCGGCTTTTTCAAAGGTCCCCTGCGCCACGATACACCCTACCTACCTAGAGGACAATACTGCATCATATATACTTGCAGCCATACACAAATCGTCAGCAGTTCAAGTTTGAGTACCCCTGAGCTGATGGACCGATACGTAGAGATTCTCATGAGCTATAACGCTAAACGCATTCATTAATTGGGAAAGCTTTCAAACATTTTGTGCTTCCCTATAAACGAACGATATAAAATGCATTCCTAGTTAGTTTGACGTTTGTCAAATGCAACAAAGCGTTACACAAACGTCAAACTCACAGCGAGCTAGCCTCAGTCTAACACCAAAGGTTGACGGACCTAATTAGGTGGAACTCAAAGATTGCGGTTACGAGTTTAATAGTTACACATTCAATAAAAAGGTCTATTTTATAATTCTTTATTTGATACGATCTGAAAAAAAAAACCATCTTATCAAAAATATATTCTTAGATTTTTTTATATGCTAGGAATAGTAAATGTTACGTTTTTTTTAAAGATGGCGTTTTCGAAACTACGCGATCGATTACATGATTTGGCAAGTATTTGGATATTGTAGAATATTGCATTAAAAAAAAAAGAGATTCGGCAGACCATTTCCAAAGTCTGTTAATTTTATAACATATTTTTTCCGAACATCTTTTTATAAAGTGAAGGGATTTAGCTTTGAGTTGATGTTAATTTCAAACTTCAACTAACAGCTTAAATTTTCACCCGCGAATAACGATCTTTCGAAACTTATAGGTAGGGACACTGAAGGTGAAAACCGCACGGCGCCACTTTGCGTCAAGTACACTCTTCGTAAGTAATCTACCTGACGGGTTTTTACAACGACGATTCATATGACATGCCGTATCTATAAGTTTTATTAGAACGTTTTTGCGATGGACTAACAAACGCAAAAGCAGACAAACATTTTGACGATTTATAAAAGTACTTTCTAATTATATTTTTATTTACTGAATATGCGTAGGTTATTTTAGACTGTTACATTTTGTTTTATATGCTTTTACTATTTAGATATCATGGCGTTCCATCTATCTGCACTGTTCATACTCGTAGCTGTGGCGCTATCTTTCTCACACGCCCAGCGATCGCCGTATGCGGGACCGAGACGGTCATATGTTCCTGTGGGAAATAAGTACTCAAATAATGAATTGCCAGCATTTGAAAATGTGTTCGACGGAAGTCGTGTTACAAATAGATTTGACGACAGCAGTTCTACACAAAGAAAGTAAGTATGGACTCCTCGAGTGGGAATGAAGTGTGAGAGAGATGTGTAGGTAGAAGAGAGGGATGGAAAGCCGATAAGTTAGGATGAGTGACGAGCGCACATCGCAAAGTAATATAGGTATCTAAAGATTTCAGAAATAAAAGGTGGCATATAGTTCTAAACAATATCACAGACAGCCTTAGTAAATTGGTATGGCTAAGATGCAGTAAATCAATGCTTTGGAACTTTTTATTATAAGTATTCTGAATTCTATTAAGCACGGCATTCTGTGCGTAACTTGAGTTACATTTAGGTAATGTGCACACGAAAAGAGATTTCACCCAGTAACAATGGAATTTTTCTTCCTTTAGTTTATTTTTCCCCTCCCCCCTCTTTAGTTCTATTTATATTCTGAATAACTTAAAAAAATATAAAAATTTAATTCAAATGTATTAATAACATAAGTTTATGTCAATCAATTAAATACATGTGAAATTGAAGAGTATTGAGTGCTAGCAACCTATGTAATGTTAAATCTGTAAATTTACTGTATGTTTACTCTATAAAATAAATAATACCTCCTCTAAAGTTGAAATATTTTACTTATTGACGTATATTTTACTATGATTTTTGTACACAGGTTTTTTTGGTAAAATTAAAAAGTATAATTCGTAAAAAAGACAACACAATAAATACCTCATTAATAATATATTTATTAAAAGTTCGTGTATTATGGTTAATACGTAGGTTTTTTACACATATCATTTTGTTATGTCTTATTGAAACCCTTAAATTACATTATGACTAAAATATCACTTTTAGATTTTGTATTACTTTTGACCCTCTATCACACCATGAAGAGTCAATTCAAAGAATCACGTGTATCTAATGGCGAAATAAAAATGGCGAATTTGGAATAAAAATTCGTTATAAGAAAAAAAAAATAATAATCATTTTTATTTAACACTATTGTTAGAGTAGTAATGACATCACGGATATAATTATTTAGATATTTTTCGGTTACTGAGTAAACTATTGCTTCTTGCAATTCTATCCTTAAGGCCTTCATTACAAAAAAAAACCAATATTTTGAAAACTATGACCAAAAGTACTATTACAAGTACTATTACTTATTAAAGTAGTATTTGTAATAATATTTCTTTTTACTGTTTAGAGTGCCTCTTGACGTTTATGGGGACGAATTCGCCGACCAGTACGTGAGCACATGGGACTCTAAAAACCAACCATTCTGGTATCTCAATAAGGGCATACTCGAAGACTTCAGAAAAGGTTTACCAGCGCAGGCTCCTGGAATTAGATCTGGATCGTTTATGCGCGGTTGATGGGTGTTAGAAATAATGATTTCATAAAAAAATAGCGTTAAAAGTGTACTTTTTCATAAACCTAAATTAACAATGGTGATGGTAAATGGCATAGAGTATATATTTTAAATACACAATGGACGACAGCTGATTTATTGAGTATTTTTAACTTTTCTGTCAATGTAATTACAAGGTATTAAATTATTTATCCATTTTGCCTATATAATTAATCTTGAAAATATTTATTAATTTTTATGAAGCTGTCAACTAGAGCGATTACTTGGGCATTAAAGACCATTTGTTTAATTTGAATTTTATTTCATTTTAAAGAATTGTACATATTTACATAGTGGTTTTTATACAAAAAGAAAAAAATATATAATACTACATAAATCTAAACACATAGTCCTGTATTAGATAATAATAATATTGAAAAACATTTTTTTTCTAAATAAGATATTAGTAGGTAGTATAAGTTAGTTTTTTTCGTTATTAATTACACCCACACATTTTTTTAAATAGAAATTTACTTAGGGCAATCATGACAATTATTTAGTTCACTATACAAGTGGGGGATTCGAGAAATAGAGGAGTGAAGAGATTTGAGGAAGAAATCGGTGTATGAAATACATTTAAATTGCGTATACAAATATAAAATACAAAATTTTATCGCCACATTGAAATTAACAGACAGTATGGCCGGACAGTCAATTTGAAAATTATTTATTTATTTAAAAATAAAAGTTATTTAAAAATAAAAGGTCGATCAAAGCATGAAGCTTTATAATTAGAGACTTCGACACCTCGGTAGAATATAAACGTGGACGCACAAAATATTATTTGTTAGATTTTTCGATGCGGTCAATATAAACAGATTTAGAAGGATTCCTTATAATTAAACCGTATTCTAATAAAAACGTAAACATATCGTACCTGTGCTGTAGTACGGACAGCCATATATTTTTTAAAATATTTGTTTACACGAAGAAGCAAACCTTATAGTCTAACACTTGAGGTTATTAAGCAATTGATTATATATGATAATCAATATTCAAATAAAGTTAAGTTTAGAATCGAAAATTACACCCAAATCTTTGGAATTATTCACTCTCTCAAGACATAACCCATTAATTGACCCCGCAAATAACGTTTGTGGTTCCGCAGGAAAAGAATGTATGTCAGTAGGTAGTAAAAATTAAGATTTTCGTCATGTAAATGGTAAAACCTTACACTTATTTAAATTTAATGCTATCTTATTAACCTTATAATATTCGTACAGATTATTCAGATAATTTTGCAATTTATGTCAATCATTTACTGAAATTTAATATATTTGCAGTTTAAAATATTTTTCGTCGGTAAAGTTGCTCGCTACTTGCTAATGAAATGATACGGCCGCACGACGAACAGTGGCGCTGATTCAAATCCAAATCAAATTCAATCTATCAACACCAAAAGATGGCGATACCCCAGTAATAACTAATAACATCTTAGGCAGGACTATACCTATCGCACTTACCCATTAGGCTTCATACCTGGCTTTCAAGATGTGACTCGCACTTATATAAATTCAAATAGATGTATATTTTTCGAAATATATATGAAAAAAAAGAATTGTATTTTTCTTAAGAAATTGACCAGAAGAAGTCAAAATATATGAAAATAAAGAAAACTTTGCATTGGGATGCTATTAAAGTGTTTTGATTTCATTTCTGATCTGATCCAATTTCCCATATTCCCCAGCGCTAATTACAGTAAATATCACCGGCCACACTTTCAAACTCCTATCAAAATCCTCACACATGCATCCACTTCCACTTAAACCCCTCCTGGTATGTGGC
Organism: Neomicropteryx cornuta; assembly: GCA_020383195.1. Lineage (NCBI taxonomy): Eukaryota > Metazoa > Arthropoda > Insecta > Lepidoptera > Micropterigidae > Neomicropteryx > Neomicropteryx cornuta. The sequence goes on from JAHKQU010000030.1 coordinate 4,759,625, forward strand.
TTGTACCAGATAACGGAACTTTCAAAGAAGGAATTAATTTGATTAAGTTTGACGATTTTAAATTTGCCGATTTAAAAATATAAAATAGTTTAGTCATTCATTTAAAAAAAAAACTTTTTCTTTGAGTTTGGTTTTGGGTCTGACCCACGGTTAAAAAAAAAAGAGTTTCTGTTTTAAGAGTTACCGTATTCTTGGCGTTGTTGACGCGTACACTTTCCTGTTTTTGTGATCATTAGAATTCATTAACAGCGTCGAAAATTTTAATATAAAGGTATTCGATTTCTCGTTTATCTTTTAGTTTTGTGGTGATATTACATGCAATACTTATTGGAAGGCATAAGTAAAGTAAGTTATTTTGTGTCTTAAAATGTGTCTTAAAAAATAAATTCACGGATCGTATCGCGTCGTGTGTTTTCATTTAATCGTGGCGTTTCGGAAATAACACGGTGACGATGACAAATCGTGCATTATTTGTGAATGAATAATATTCTCTTTGCATAGTTTAATTTACCCCCAAACTATAGTAACTAATTTAGTTTGGTACCATATTGTTTCAATTGTGCATAATGACTACGTTTATGTGAACTATAATCTATTATTTTACCGATGTCTATTTGAATTTCTATAAAAAAATATTTAACAAAAACCAATACAAAAATGTTACACGCCAAAAATTATAAAGCTAAATAAATTAGATTGTTGTATGTATATTTATCGCTAAATTGCTATTAATTTAGGCTCATATTATAGTCTTATATATTTAGCTACTTTTATATATTTTATCACATGAAAACCATAAAAAATAGACTTATTATTAAAAAAATAGACTTACTATTAACTAAATAGACTAGATTATTTAATGTAAATTAAAAAAAAACAATCCCAACACTATCTAAGTAATTAGAAATTTCTTTACTAATATAATCGACATAGAACTTTTGTAAGTAAATAGGTAGGTATCACATGTAGATAAGTAAGTTTACACTGACAGGACTTGATATATATATCATTATTTATATTATTGCTGATAAATTTTCAAAACATTATTAATAATTATATAAAACTTTTCTACATTTTTGATTTTTTAAAAAACTATCATCACGATAATAAAGTATATATTAGTTTATTAATGTATGTTAGTATATTTGAATTCCTTAAAATATTGTTTTTTCATCTTACTTTCAATATAATAGAACAGTGGGTTCATCGCCACCTATTTATTTTCAAACCCACTATTCTCTAATATTATTTTCAAACCAACGGTTCTAAAAATATATAAATTTGCTGCTATTAAAACAACCATCAAACATAATATTTTGGCCAAATACTGTTACTACTTAATTATATAAAATATATGAATCAATCAATCAATCAACTATAAATCAATTATCAATTGTTATATTATTATCTTGATAAAATCATTTCATTAGACTATACTCCTTCATTCTAATCCTTCATACTTCATATTAATATATAAGATATATATACCGTATTACCGTACCGTGAATTATTATTTTAAAGGGCTTTAACAGTGAGAAGTATAATAACCTGATATTGTTGACGTTACAATTTCGAATAAACTTTTTAATGATTTTAGAAGGATGAAAATTCCATCATTTGAAAATAAATTTGTATAGCCAGAAACACATAAAAGAGAAAGTTAATAGCCAAGCAGCTGTAAAGCTTAAATGTTTTGCAAGTTGGTTTAAATACGGGTCTGCATTTTATGAAAAATCTTTCAACTTACTCGTATATACCAATATCACTTGTCATGTTATAAGCAATAACATTACGTGACGTTACAGTAAACATAACACCTGCATTTAAATGAAAATTCCTTTCAGGTCAACTTGAAGAAGAAAAAAAATACCAATTTATATTAATTTTTGAGTAACTACAGATACAATTTAAATATTACCTAATGAAGTTTGTAAAGTGAGTTGTTTTTAAATGAATTATTGTAATACGTGCAGAAAAGTGAAAATTGATCATTTCACACACTGTGTGCTAATTTAGTTGCAAATAATACTGTTTAATTTTAAATAAAAAAAGTATTAGAATATAGTTTAGATGTTTTAATCAATACTATTATAGCACTGAATTTACACTAATCATCTCATATATCTCTATCGTACCTCTATAGAATATATTGTGAATTTTATAAAATTAAGTAAATTATTTTTTACTGAGCTACGGTATGTAATAATTCGTAAAATTATATATTTATCATGAACGAAGACTATGAAAACTTAAAAGTATTATGGTCTAATAATTTATTATTTATATATACGTTTAGTTTTCTGTAATTTTTTGTGAATTTTATGGTTCAATATATGCCATGAAAACATATGCGTTAAAAACAAATTCAGCTTTCGCATATTTTTGTGATATTTAAGTCGTCGCATTATTCTTTAAATTCGAGCTGATTCCTAAGTAGCGGCCTTCTAACTCTTCCCAATAATAAAAAAAGAGTATGAAGTTTTATAGGTGTCACTTATAATCATTTTCTTTATACATTTGTTTAATATTATTTAGATTCAACTACGCCTAATATAAATTATTGTTTTGATTTCATATCGATCATGAATATATAATAATTATTTATAAACAGATACAGAGCATGATTTAAATAGTTTTGTCTAAACCTCTACTGGCATGGTATAAGATTTTTTTGTTTAATAACAATAATGGGTTTATTATTTCATTAAAACAATTATTTATTATTGGTAGCTACAAATACAACACGTAAATAGGTTTGGGAAAAAAACTACACGTGAATTTGTGTGGAATATTTGAACGTTGCATTCGAGTAATTAATTTCCAACGAGCGATATGACGATAGTCTTATCAGTCTCGTAAAAACCTGTTTCTTTACGAGCGGTTTGTCCGAATTTCATCTGGAAAAAAACACTTTTTCTGTTAAATTATTAAATATGTTAATATCATTACCACAAATTATTATCTTTTAACTACTTAACGTCCTTCACAATTAAAAAATAAATTGCGTCCTTCACAATAAATGAATTTTCAAGAAATGCGTTTTATTTATTTGGAACACGGCATAAAGTAGAAGTGGCTCAGTTTGGGATTTCTACGGTTTTGTTTATTTTACTTTTTATGTGTGTTTTTATAATAATTATAAACCTTTGTAAAAAAACACAGGCAAAAATAAAAATTCGTTTTTGAACAATAATAATGCTGAACAGTTCGTAATATGAGGGGAAAAAAAATCATCTTCATACTTTATTTTTAACTTTTTTTAGGGGAATCGAGTTTAAGAAAAAGTAAATTTCAGGAAGTTGCATTGAAAAGTTTTAAACAGCCTGTTGACGAAGGCATTTATTGCGTAGTTTAAGCCATCAACCATTACATATTTTTAGATTTTCCTTGTAAGTTTATTGTGGACCATGAACATTTAAAATTATCACTAATTTATTTTAAAACTATTTTTATTTTATTTTAGTTATCAACAATGGGATTGCATTTCGCGACTGCGTTGCTCATGACTGTGGCGTTGTCTCTGTCTCCCTCTCGCGCCCAGCGCTCGCCTTACGCGGGACCGAGAGAGCCTTATGTGCCGCTGGGAAATCAGTACGCGACTAATGAAAAACCAGCGTTTGAAAATAATTTCGATGGAGCCATTAACAACAGATTCGACGACAGCAGCTTGCAGAATCAAAAGTAAGAATGGATTTATTATCATTATTCTTAAATAAAATAAAAAAATAGTCTTTTTCGCTATGTTAGCATGATTGTTTTCGGCCTTGAAACAATTCGCTCGCCTCCTTTAACCAACGTTGGTACTAATATATCAAAGCTATTTAACTGCGTGATGATGTAAAAAAAAATGTTGAAAGAAGTCGTTTGGCATCTCACGGTCAGTAAGCGCATAACCGGCTTAGATTAAAAATAAATTCGGTTCAATGACTTCTCCAGTCCACAAAGCGCATGGTAAGCTCGAAAAATAAAATTATGCGTCGTCAAATCGTGTCGCCATTTTGAAGACCGTTTCAAAAAAAATTAAAATAAATACGATCACATACTTTTACTGTCGAAATATGTCCGATTTTTAGGGTTCAAAAGGAGGTACGGAACCTGATACAGGTATATACAGGTGTATTTTTATTTAGGGAGTCCATTCAGGAACGTGATCTATATCGACAACTAAACCGGTCCCACGAAAAATAAACATTCGCTGTTATTATGTATCTGTTACTTTTTTCCTGTTTGGCAATTTCTTTTTCTCACATTCTAAATAATATAAAAAATACAAGTTAATTAAGTGTAGTTCGAGTGTAGGTCAATGAACTTCACTCGCACTTGAGTATCGAGTGCTGCAACCTGTGTAATGTAATATTTGAAAATTATTGCAGTTACTCTCTGTGTGTTTACTTTATAAAATAAATAAATAAATTACACAAACACAAGACAAATTATAAAGCGCACCGCACTATCATACCGCGTGCTTTCGTTCTTAAACATTAACACGGTTTCGATTACGTTTTTAATTCATTTTTCTCGTAATTGGGAAACATTGTTTTAAATCTTTATGCTGATTAATGTTTCACCAAAGTACACTGAAAAAAAAATCCTATACGCTCTACAGACGTTTTGTTGCGCTTATAGTCCTATCGGTTACCGTTTCTAAAGTTTTTAGTGGGCTCAACCAACGTTTGGTAAGTCTAACCGAACTCCGGTACACATAAACAAACTACTTTGTAAGCGCTACCGAACTGTTTGGTAGAAAAATAAAATGGCAGAATAGGCGAGAAGCGCGAGGTGTGTTTGCGAGTCTACTACTCATTGTTTGGTTGACGTAACAAAACAGGCTTGTAATTTGTAGGCAACTTTCCATTTGAAGACGACTCTACCGATTGTTTGGTAGATTTAACGAAACAGTATTGTAAATTGAACATAATTTTTCATTTAAATGCTGCATCTACAGGTTATTTGGTACAGGTTACAAGAAAGTTTTGTTAGTTTTACGATTGGTTTGTACAGTCTATCAACCAGATTGTATACTTCGGTTGTTGGCCCTACTAAAATTCAGTAGCCACAACAAATTTATCATTCTACCGAACTTTTCGGTTAAATCAGAGCTCAATATTTTTTCATTGTAAATAAAATACATTTTATTTAATACTCGGAGCCGAAAGTTTCTCTTTGGAGGGTTTTCCTCATGGTTTAAGTTTTAACTCTTAAAAATAATTGCTATAACCTAGGTCATATACAATTATTTTGTATCCTATTGAACTAGACTAAATTTGCCTGTGCTAGAGCCAGGGGAGTTGGTGGAAATGAAGCTTTAAAAATGGTATGACCGTGTGCCGAATCGAACCTGAGACCTTTGGGTCAACAGTCCAACGCCTTAACCACTAAATTACCACGATCGATTACACACAATTGAGACCATATATTATCAGCGAATTAGGGGTGGTTCAGAATCTCTTTTATGAACAAACAAAAACATACCATCACTACTACTGTTTAATTATAATAGACAGGCAGTATAGCTGATAAGCCTATATCATATCACACTGTGTCTAGTATTCATTTTGGGGTTACATCTCGCTGGATCTTTTTAATGGATGATCGTGATAAAACCATTTCAAGTCATTTTTATTTTACTTTAAGATTTTTACAAATTCTTATCGTAATTTTTTATTTCTACATTTTTTTTTTCAGAATACCAATTGACGTATATGGAGATAAATACCTTGTGCAGTATATAAGCACATGGGACCCCAAACTCCAACCATTTTGGTTTCTGAATAGGGACAAACTAGATGAGTTCAGACAAGGTTTACCGGCGCAGGCTCCCGGGACAAGGGGAAGTTCCTTTCATAGCGGCTGAAGACCGCTTAGAACCCATCCGAAGGACGATTAAAACGTTACAAAAAAATTAATTATATAAATATTTTTAATAATTGCATATAAATTTCTAAACCATTATTGTCATATTTTATATGAGTTGATACAACTATTAGTAGTTAATTAATACATAATAAAAGTAATAAGTCATAATTTACATACTTACATTACATTTATAAAATATAAATACCTACTAATTCAAACACAATTTATGACTTCATTAATCATATACACAAAATATTTACAATTAATTTATTTTATTTATTAAAAATACGACTGTCTTATCTTAGTGAATTAATTTATAACGGTCAGCAACATCCCGCAAGTCTGTAATTGAATACGATCTTGCGTATGTTTCGCTAATTAACTGATTCGACAGCGTTGAGAGAAGCGCCGTTAAATATTTTCAACATTCAATATTCAATATTTTCAACGGCGAAAAGTTACATGTTTCGACCCGCTGGGTTCCGAGGCAAGATTTCTGGATCAGAAACAGATTAGGTAATCTTTTTAAAGTAACGAATCTCACTATCTGATTTTTCATCATAAAATAAATGTTACCTACCTTTTGTAAGTTATAATATGATTGGTCCCATTAGAGCCAATGATAGAGAGATATTTAACTATTTCTATCGCTTATATGCTGATACCAATAAATGTGTTTTAAGTTATTACTGATGTATTTTGTATTACCCTTTAAATTAATATTATGATAAGCCGAAATCGGCGCACATTTTAATGAAATAAATATAAAATAAAATAAAACCTAACGTTTTATAGGATGAAGACCATTTATTTATTTATTTATTCTTTATTGAAAAATCCAACAGTATTCATTTTTATCATTACAAACAAAACTTATTCTTAGTATACAAAACCAATTATGGATTTCGGACATTTTACAATATTAACATTAGCAAAGTGTTCTTAAAATATACATAGATTATGAATATTATATTTATAGGATGAAGACCAGTTTCGGCCCGAGAATACTTTTCTTAGGGCGAAAGTTATTCTATTATTATATTATTATTTTGTTATGCATATATTTTATTTGAACAAAATTACACATTAAATTGTAATACATATTTCTTGCCAAATTGGCAAGAAAGTTGGCAAGAAAGAGAGAGCTACATAATCAGAGAGAAATACATAAACAATTTTAAAACATAACTTTCGCAAGGCTGGCTACTATGTCAAATACTTAAAATAGAAAACGATCAACCCATAAATTGTCAAAAGTGATATTTATGAGGGGATTTAAAATCACCTCAAAAGTGATATTTATGAGGGGATTTAAAATCACCGTTTTTATTATTTTCAAAAACCGTCCAAGTAAAATAGCAATTAATTTAAAGGTTCGAACCATGTTCCAACCCACAAACGCCTAAATGGTTGAAAAGTTTCAGGTGGGTTGGTTTAATATTAACATTTACCAACATAAGTAACTCATAGGACAATGTAACATCCAACGCCCAACCCGTCCAACCTTGTTGGACGTTTACACTTGGATGAATTTGATTTATTGTCTATGGTTCATATTTCGAAAGCACCTTTTTTCGATTGCACCGAAAGACATTTTTTGGAAAAAAAAGTTACGTTTTTTTTAAAAACATCGAGGACACAAAGAAAAGTAGGTATTATTTAATTTGTAAACTATAACGACAACCAAATAAATTTAAATAATTATAAGCAGCGTTAACATTTTTTCCATTATTTTTTATTTTAATCTATATTGTACTGACATAGTGTGTGGTATTTTTACGAGGACACGCAAAAATTGATTTTTGTCATGCGTAAGTAAGGTTTGTCCAATATAAGAGTTTTGGTATAGAAAAAAATCTGTGACGAAGTTAATATTTTCTTCAATTTTTATTCAAAATAATATTAATACATGAATACTACAGCGATAATAATAATAAGCTTTACTTAAAAACATATTTAATTGCTATATTACAAATATATTATATTTTGGTTATTACTATTAAACACCTAAATAATAAAATATAATAAATAATATAATGGAGAGCCTTGGAAGTGATTATGTTTCTAAAAGTATCAAAGCATTTTTCGAGTAATAAGTTAAGTTAATTTGTAAAATATACTTAAAACTTAAACTATAGGCATTTCTACCATTTTCGCATATTTTTTACTGATTATAATATTTTTTTGAGAGACACAAAAATCACATTTGAATAAATGTGAATACTAACAACAAATACAAAGGTTGGTACTTGTTATAAAAAAAAATACAATAAAGTGTTTGTTAAATGAGTAAAAGTAATATCAAGAACTGGATTTTATAGTTCTACTAACGGGTTAAGGATTCATATGAAATACGTGTAGTATAAATGTGTACATTTTTTTTAGTTGTATAAGAATTGGTTAAGGTAAAAATTTGAATGCTAGAATAACAGATTTTGAATACAAAAACTGTTATTTAAAAAGACCCCGACGAAGTTTTTTTACTTTTAGATCTAAATAGCGATTATAAAAAACTCGATTTAAGACTAAATAATTTGTATTCGTTTGAATTAATTAAAGCAATCAACATTTTAAATTAATAAAGGCATTCAGTTTCTAGTTTGCCTTGTCGTCACACATTCAAATAGTAGGTCTGAATACGTCTCATTTGGACACAGTTGAGTTATTGTAAGTTTCAATTTACCTATCTTAATTTTAAATCAAAATTTAATTTATTAATCAGTTACTAATTACTATTTGAATGGTTTTATTGTGCGTGTTGTTGAAGAGGAGATAATAAAAGTGCAGTTCCGACTGCCTTGTCTAGACTCTACACGACATGAAAGATTAAGTCAATAAAAGAAAAAAAACAAAGGTAAGGTAAAGGTTAAGTGAATAAAGATAAATATAATAGAAAAAAAATCTGAAAAAGGTATTTAAAAAAGTGTATATCTGCTCCCTCTCTATCTGCTTGAGATGGAAAGGAAAGTTTGGTTAAGTAAATATAGGATATAGACCTACGAAAACCCATATATATTTATATAAATATAAAAATATATGGTTTTGTCTATTTTTATTTTTTTTTTCTTTAACTTTGCATTTTGGATAGGTTTTTAATTTTTACTTTTTACTCTTTGTTGCTATCTATTTTATTGCTTTTGCATTTTATGATATTGTTTTTTTGTTTGTCCTTTTCTTTTTGATGTAACCTATTGAAACTTTTATACTGTAATAAAATGTTATTTTTTTTTCACCCACAGAAAAGGCACCGTCTTTGTGGGGAAATGTAAAGGTGTTTTGTAAAAATAATAATAAAGTTTTAAAAAAAAGAAAAAAAAAGTCAAAATGATTTATTTAGTGTATGTGTAATCTGTCAATATTACAGATAGCAGTTTTATTTGTTGTCCCTGCGGCGTAAAAGTTATCTTAAAATTGTGGTCTGTTTTAATTTTCTTTTTGCCATTGTGTATAGTGTTTACCATCAGCTGTTTGTTTGCAAGAATTCTGTATTGACATTATCTAAAAATATGCCCTTTGCTCCTATTGAATAAATAAATAAATTTTGTTCTGGAAACGAATACATTGTGGTAAAATTCGTTTGTAGATTTTTGGTAATTTAAATGGTTGCTTAGCCTAATTAGGTGGAGAAAATTGTGAGGAATATACTTTTATACTAAAAAAAACGTTTAAGTCTCTTCTTTTATAACTTACCTGAAAAGGCCGATGTTTCTAGATATTAACTTCTGAAAAAAGGCCTGAATTATGATGGAATTCAGACCCGTCTAAAACAAACTTCTTCATTTTAAAAAAATATATTTAAGCAACTGTGATAGGAATGCCGTTTTGGTTTTATTCAAATTTTAAATGTATCAGAATATGATAATAATATGAAAAACACCACAAGATGCCCAACATAAATCGTCTGAGGACCGCTGATTCCATGTTTGATATGTAAATATTTATAAGAGGTCTCCCCCAGTGTGGACTGAATTTTCAGTCAGTGACCCTCTGACTACAGAGATCGATAAAATGTGTCGAATGGAATTAACGCTAGGCTGACATTTCGGTTTACAAATCGAGTTTGCTCTTAATGAACGGAACACGCGACGAACCAGCCAGTGTGAGGAAACACAAAATTGCGTAACATCGGAATAAAATTGTAATGCGACACATTTACTTGCGAACGCCGTTTTACTGTAATTAAAAAAAATGTCGTTTTACGTTTCACGAAGAATGCTCAGGGGTCACCCTACTGATAAGGCCGTCTCTTTTTATCCCTCGGCGACGTATAGCGGTGTCTTTTTCTTTGATTAGAACACTGTTTTAAATTGTGGCCAGTTGCAATAACATATAATGTTTTACGTATTCGCACATTGAATGCGATTCGTCGGTTGTTGGGTTAAACGCGACCGGTAGGGTGCAATATTCTAATGACGTTTGTAATTGAATTAAAATTGTTGTATTTAACGTGTTTGAATAATTATATGGCAAACAACTTCCCGCCAAACCAGTGATAAAATCAATGTAAAGCTATACTTACATAATAAGAAGATGTATTATTCAAATATTATTTGTTTAAAAGTAGTTAAGTGTATGGTATAATAAAATATTTTTTTAATAATAATACTATAATTCCGACAGAACCACGATACCAACATATTTTTTTCTTTTAACCACTTTAAGTGGTCGTTAGAGAACAACAACTGAGAGTCGTAATTAAAAACCGGTAAGCTAATATCAGTCGTGTGTTAAACCTGATTCTCTTTTTGAATTAAAGACTGGTTTTTAATAATTTTATGATTTTGACAGTTCAAATAAAATCGACTAAGCTTAAAAAAAATCTGAAAAGGATACGAAAAAAGCGAACGTCTATCTGAAAGTACAATCTCTTCACACTCAACTGTTAAGCATTCAAATTAAATAATAAAAAAAAAATATAAGGTATAAGCTATTTTAAATTTTGAACAAAATGCTGTTTTAGAAGCAAAGGCACTAATCAGATGTTAATTTGACACAATACTTTGACGTCGTGTGACATGTTTGCTTTTCCATAATGACACTATTAAAAAAAAAAAAACATAATAAACAGGCAAAATAAAAACTGGGTAAAAAATTAAATGAATCTACAGAATCTACAAAGTCCCAATTTTCAAAATAATAAAATTTACGTAATTTTATTATATTAACATTTTTGGAGTAAGATGCTTAGACCTCAAATTTATAATAATAAAATTCAGGCACAGTAACGTATTAAATTGTAATAATCGACCCGCGGTTTTACTTTTAAGGGAAAAAACATTAAGATTCTAAGAAAATTTTAGGATAGGCTCCTAGTTTAGGGAAAGACTTAATTATTTTTTTTCCTTAAGTGATTTGTAATGTGCATAATATCAACGTTTAATTTGGCATAAAAAAGTGATAAACAGGACAAATAATTAGGTTTCTGATAAATTAATTATCCAACCAATTTAAAAACCAAAATCCCTGCCCTGTTATTTCCGAAAGGAAAATGATATTCAAAGAGCAAAAAAAGGAGTTTGATTTAATCAGAACAAAATGTCTCTACATTTATAATCAAAACACTTTTGTTATTATAAACCTAACGTTAAAGTAGGATGACCAAAAAATTACTTCCTTTTAGGTTATTGCAATGAGTATCATTCATGACTTTCGGAAAATTTCCACATATCTTCGTGTTTCAAAACCACCGTCAGTTTAAAAGTTTACATATCTATCTATCTATCTATAGTATTTTCTCGTAGATACGATAACTGCCGTAATTTTACACCAATCACTTTTAAATTGATACATAAAATTCAATAATAGGAAAAATCAGACCAGGGGGCGGAAATGGGAGAAGGGGGTATCATTTAAATTTAAATTTTCAGGGAAATCATTTTAATTTTATATTCATCTATAGATAAGGGCCTAAAACTTATCTAAGTAAACTTTTTTGATAGTACCAGCTATTGGTTCTAGAGCCCCGAGCAATCTTTTAATCGATTTCTTTACATATTTTTTTCAAAATAGTAATTGAATGAAGATGTAGTTAGTATTTTATTATGGAATATATATGTCTCAAAAATATCCATCAAAGCCTATAAAATATATAATTTTGTTTCACTATCTTATAATTATAGTTGTTTAAAGGAACAATAAAAAGGTACAAAAAAATATTAAAGAATTAGTTGTATTTGTTTTACAGACGTAATTTACATTACAATTTGTTACACTTTAGGAGCTAAAACTGTATTTTTTTTCAAACTTTAGATGGAGTCAAAGACGTTCGTCGCTGCCTTCATGTTGGCAATGACGCTGGCCTTCTCATCCGCCCAGCGGTCGACCTACTCCGGTCCGAGGGAAACGAGCTATGTGCCCCTGGGAAATAAGTACAACAAAGGAAGCGTTTCTCCGGCATATGAAAACAATTTCGATGCATCAAATGTGGGCAACAGACTGCAAAATAGTGGGGCGCCTGCGTCGTAAGTTGACATTCTATAATAAGATGCTACGCGCTTACGTTTTTCAATCCTCGGTAACAGCTAACAGACTGCCAGTGAGTTTGGGTCGTACACAACTATGTGTAAAATATGATCAAAATAATGTGCGAGGGTCAGGACTCACTTTTAAGATGTGTAAACATCAGTTCGTCTGAGAAACTAAATTGTACATGTATCAATCGAATATCTAGAAACAAAATTACTAGCGCTTTCTAGCGTTTTAAGTTCAAACTACAGAAGAAAATAAATTACCTTTTTTAGAAAGTGATTTACCTTTTTTTTATCGGGATACCGCCCAACTCTTGTTTTTTACTACATCGTTATTATTTTCTTCTGCAGATCAGACGTTGGTTATGTAGACGACCAATACGCCTTGGACTACATCAGCACGTGGGACATCGACCACCAACCCATCTGGTATCTAAACAACGCGCAAATTTCTCAAAACAAAAAGAATCCACAAGTCCTGTCACCCGCCAGCAAACCATTTTATAGCGGTTGAAAGTACAAAAAAAACTTGTACTCTCACGATTGTGTTGTAAATATTTCTAGAATACCAAGTCAATTTATTGTAATATGTGATAGTACAAAATCAGTAATGACTAATAAACCATGATCATAATTTCAAGATTACTAATTAATCGAACGAGCGAAGACAGTTTTGATTTAGAAAATTTACCCATTTTATTTTATGTTTTTTTTTTCTGCGAAAATTTCAACTCACTATTTTAATGACTTTTGCGCTTTGACTTATGCTGGTGGTTAATAGGAGCAACTAATACATGAAAGCAGTTGTTCGAACATGTAAAATTAAAAGTTGCAGGATTCATGAAACTATTAGTAAGGATAAATATTAATTTAGATTCAATTAGACTCTTTTTTCTATTGCTGGTATTTCGTAACAATTAGATATTTAATTATAAAAACTATATGTTTAGATACCTTGATCTTAGTCTTCATCATAGTAAAATTCAATTCTATTTCTAAGATATTTAATAAATAACAAACTGCTAATTGTTCTTTTTTAGTCGAATTACTCTCTTATAAAATACATTAGAGTCTTAGGAAAAATAGAATTAAAAGCAAATGAAGTGTTTAAAATATATAAAAGTTTGTTTATTTTGTAATTTCTATATTATGAAGCTGTAATTAAATAAAAATCAACAAATATTAGTTTGATAATTTTACTTACATGATAAATGTTTTACCACATATCATTTTATTCCAGAATAAATTTGTAATTTGTTACTAACAAGATAAACATTATTGTTTTAATATGCTCCCCTTAGCACGTGGATTAATTTAAAAAAAATGATTTAAATGCATAAATAGTTTAGTTCAAACCTAGCATTAAAAATAAAGCCACCAGATGGTTTGAAAAATGTTAGTAAAATACTTTCGAACGATAATAGGGCCTTAATATTCCTATGTATAATTAAATTAGGCTAGTGGAGAGAATAGCTTCTCATTAAAGCGAGGACAAAGCTTTCTATTAGGAGAAATTATATATTTTTTATTTTCTGTATTCTGTTAATTATATATGTGTATTTAAATTCACTGTGGTTGAACATACAATATAATAAATTTATAAAGTTATACATTTATTATGTTATTGCACATTGTTTTCTGGTATGTTTTGACAAAATTATTTAAAAAATAAGACGACATTCTTTGTAGATTTTCCTGAATATTTACAGGTTTTTGGAACATTTTAAAATACATTTTAATTATTTTTTTGTTGAGTTTTTTTTTAATGTACTTGTTTGGTACAATTATTTTTGGCGATGTTTTTTGGTAAAAAGTTGATAAAATTTGAATTGACCTCGATAAACCCTTATTTATATGTACAGTGTATATTTGTATATATTAAAAGGTTTGGTATAGTACTTAATATTACGTAAGCAGCATGTCTAAATGTTGGCGACACCTCTTCGGAGAAAGCGCCGCTCTGCTGTGAGACGTTCGCTTGCCTAGCGTTTTAGCTGCTAGGATGGTTTCGATACTGAAGCAAAATAGTGACTTATTTAAGCGTTTTGATGTCTGTAATCACATGGTTTATATATTTGATTAATCGACATACTCCTAAATACAATAAACATTAAATAAAGTACATTAAACATTTATAATGACATTCTTAATGACAATTAACAAAATGAACAAAAAAATATACAGAAAAACAATACACTACTGCGCAATACGAATAAACATATTTTTCTCGGCGTTAAAAATATGTTGAATAATCTTACCTATTTTTAGTCTAATGAGTCCTTGAGGTCCATGAGGTCTAATGAACCTTAGTGGGCAAACAGCTGACAAGACAGATCACCAATCAGGTGAGAATACTCAATTGCGGTTTCCTCAGCAGTGTTATAACGATACATAACGATGTATTTATTTAATTATTCAATTAAAAGTGAAATAAATTAGTAACAAACTAATTTAAGCGAGACGAAAAGGTAGGCCCACCTAGAACTGATTACATAAACAAAGAAAATAAATAAAATAGTTTAGTTTTTACATATGTACACTTATAAAAATATATAATATATTAATTAAAATATGGGATTGTAAAAGTTATTACAGTAAACATAAATATGGACCGTTTGAAATATTATCTGTTTATATATGGATAATTAGATATATATATATATAATTTTATGATTTCTTACGTTATATTAGGCGTTCGCCGTTAGTTTACATTACTTATATAAAAGTCTTGACAGTATATTGACATTTTGAAAATTCGAATGCTATTTAATATTTTTACAGATTTCAAACAAGAAAATTTTCAAACAAATTATATAGCCAGAATGTTGCATCGCTTGAGGTAATGCACGCTGGTTTAAATACAGGCCTGTATTTTATGAAAGCTTTCCACTCTCACCTATCAATCTGTGCGATTATGCAAGCAATACACAAATTTAAATTTAAATTCAAATTTAAAATTTATATTTAAAGCAAATTTAACTTAATTCTGTAGGGCCCAAAATATGACCTAGATTAAAAAAATCATTATTAAACAAAAATAAATAGGTTTTTATATGGAAAATGGAACTTACGATATAAATTACGATACTCATAAAGGACAAGAGGAAAAGCCAACATTTTAACTGAAGATAGCTCATTGAACTACATCGTTATCGACTTTATCGGAATTCAAATTAATGACTTACAAATAGGTGGTCCTTAGTCGAATATAAGGTCATTGGGATATTTTTATCTTTATTACATTGCTTAGGTTTTGTAAAGTTGACGCTTGTGCTGCTAAATTATATCTTGGAAAGTAAGTACATAAGTAAAAATATATTTTTTTGTTTAATTTAGTTGTTTGTTTATGTGTCACATTTAATAGCAGTTTCAATCAATTATAAGATTTTCTTATAACACAGGAATTGCTGAAAGCTCAGAAATTGGCCAAAATTTTGCATTTTAATAAAAGGTTCAAATTCGGATTCGTTTAAAAAAAACCATAATACATAATAAAGTTACTTTTTTAAAATTTAGAAACTATTATATATATATTACCCATACGATAATATGACACGTAAAAAGATACCAGTGCAATTTTTACGATTTTGGAACGGCACCTACTAATATAACCTATATTATATTAAATAAACTAAGTAAAAGCAAGATTTTACTGGTTTTTGTTTGTGCCCAAAATTCTTATTTAACTATTTCTATTTTCAATAATATATGATAATTATTAGTTTCCAAATTTTTCAGACGATGGTTGATAATTTTTACATGATGGGAGTTTTGGTGCTGGGCGCATTGACGACCTCCTCGGCCCAGTTGCGGCCATACTACGCCGGAAGTAAGCCCATTGGGTACGCCGAACTAAGCGGAAAATACGCGGACGATCCCTTAGTTGGGAACCGACTGAGCTCTGGGTAAGTTAACTGTTTGAGGAAAAATTTTACTTTTATTATTTACCTATATTCATTGACCGTCGCTCATCATTTGTTTTTCCATTCGCGTAACTTTTTAGCGCGCACACGACCGGCATATTACCACGCGATATATCTTTCGATACACATATACAAATCTTTAGGACTTAAAAATTAAGTACACCCCGCAAAAAAATGATATTCTACAAGACATAAGCAGTATAATCATTACTGTACGCGTAGTCTGTTGAACGAGGACAATGCGGATAAACTAACATTTGTAAAATGGCGCTGAGATAGAACATTTCAATAGCCAGGTTGGAGTTACTCGAGTTCAATCCAAGCTTCAGAAGCATGAGTTATATTTTTGTTTTAAGACTTACGGATCAAGGATTACACCCTCCTACACAACCTCGTTCAAGAATGGTCTTGGGACATTTTGTATATAGATAATAACACAAAAATATTTAGAGACTGGCTCTGATATTATTGTTGAGTTTGTTAGATATTACTACAACTACAGCTTGTAATTTGCGTTTATGAAGGCGTCTTGGATAAAAAAAAATGAACAAATATTTAAAAATAAAACTAAATTTTATAAATAAATAGAAAATTTTAGTAGTTTTGTTCGATCGGTTAGGCACTTTACCCTCTCTTGTAATATGGACACCCTATAGGTGTTCTTGTGTTAGTATTGTCCTAACTTCTTCCAGTGATTTTGCTGCATGGTTCTAAGTTTGACTTATCCTACCGTTATGTTGTATATGTAACATTTTTTCTTTTGTTCCAGAACATCTGAACAATCAGTTCGAGACAAATATTTAAGTGATGTAATTGGTACAGCTCTTTCAGGAGAGCAACCAAGTTTACCACAACCGGGCATAAGCAGTACACCGCAATCCGATATTGCACAGCTTCCGCAGCCAAAACCCGAGCAAGAACAGCACATTCCCATTCAAAATCAACCAATAAATCAACAGGAAACACTGCAGAATGTCCCTCCTCAAAATGTGCAGGACAGTGTATTGCAAAATAGCCCACAAAACATTCCAAATCAACAGGCAATCCAACACCAAAATCTTCAGTTGATATCGCAAGCATCAGTAGTTCCCCAGCCACAGACAAATCCACAGCAGACTCTCCAATATCTACAACAAAGGCCACAGCAGAACCCACAATATTTTCCGCAAAATCAGTACCCACAACAGAATCCGCAATACCCTCAGCAAAGTCAGTATCCACAACAAAATCCGCAATACCCCCAGCAAAGTCAGTATCCACAACAAAATCTGCAATACCCCCAGCAAAGCCAGTACCCGCCACAGAATTCTCAATACCCCCAGCAAAGTCAGTACCCACCACAGAATTCTCAATACCCCCAACAAAGTCAGTACCCACCACAGAATTCTCAATACCCCCAGCAAAGTCAGTACCCGCCACAGAATTCTCAATACCCCCAGCAAAGTCAGTATCCGCAGCAGAATCCACAATATTCACAGCAAAATCAAAGATTACCACAACAAAATGTTCAACTGTTTCCACTACAAAGATATCCTATTTATCAGCCACAAGCCATGGGCATACCTACGTATGCATATCCCTATTTCTAATAATTTTGTTATAAATTATGATTTGATGTATACTAAAGATAAAATAAAATTTGTATAATTTCTCAAGAAGTGTATTATTTATGAGAGCTAAAAAGATGGAGACGGAGGAGGTTTATTTTAAGTCAGTTATATTAAAGTTAGGTTAGAGGTTAAGGTTAAAGGTTTGGTGAGTGGTACCTGCCTGAAAATGACAAATTTTAAACAAGTAAACCTAATTTGGTTATTAGATTAGAATATGGACGGTAGCTACCGTCGATATTCAACAATGCAGTGCAAAGCAGTGCATTTGGACAATTGGAGAGTCTAAGCTACATAAATATGACTTTAAGAATGAATATGAATTAAGAATGTTACGAATGGATTATGTTTTATGAATTATAAATATTTGATGAACCTTACGTTTATGTTCTCAAAGACATCGGTGTCAGATATTTCAAATCATTAAATTACTTTTGGTTTGGAAAAGTTTAGAAATTCGCTTTTTATATATTAACCACATGCTAAAGTAAACAATGGAAGATTGCAATATTGGGAGATGAAGTTAACTATTTGAATATTCAATAAAAAAAATGGTAATTTGGGAATATTTTAATTTTATTTTAAAAAACCATAGTTTTATCACAGAGGAAATAACGACTTATTATGATATATCCGCTACAACCAGTAACTAATACAATGTTACTCGTTGGCTGACTGTTTGATTACAAATTTTATTATTGTATTACATATCTAATATAATTATAACATAGATAAATAAATAAACCCTCCGTCGCCAATGACGAATTTTTCATTGCTAGGTTGATTGTCCAAAGCGCTTAATCAATCGGATGTGTCTTTAAAAGCGTAAATAATTCAAAAATTCTGATTTTTCATGGCATATGGATATTTCATGATATTTTGAGATGATAAAAATCGACATATATATATATATATATAGCATAAGCCTTGTTAAAAACTGGTTTCTTTAATTTAAACATTCACCGTTGTCATTGATTTAAACAGGTTAATTGTTGGGGGTTATTTAGTTATGTTTATTGTATCGGGTTTTTCGACTAACATCGACATTAATGCTATATCGAAAGCGGTAATGTCAAATAAGATAATAAATCAATTTCATAAAACCTTAATTAATTATAATAATATTGAAGCGATGTTTATTTATATAGCTTTCCTTTTCTACTGTACCGCCGATGAACAAAAAGAAATCATATGGGGAAACAGTAAAATTTTGTATGTTTTTTAATATTTTTTTAGATTAAAATAACAAAAACGGTCTAGTGTAAACGTGTACACTTTTAGAATAAAAAAATATTCCTACAAATTTATATAAGCGTAATAGAATTACATACAAATCTATATTTAATACGTATAATAGAAAACCCAATTATTGTCATTTAGTGTAAAAGTGTGTATTAATTGAAGTTTTTAGGTAAATTTTATTAGAAAAGGTATTGCAATGGGTACCATCCCATGACTTCGAGAAATTTTCAACATATATTGGCGTTTCACATCCCCTAGAAGTTGAGTTTATTATATCTATCTATCTGTTTCACTTTCTTGTGGATACGATAACTGACGTAATTTTACATAAATCACTTTTAAATTAATACATAAAATTTATGGGCAAAAAATCTCGATTAAGTTCGTTAACGGGCAAAATTAGACCAGGGGACGGGAATGAAAAGGTTTTTTCGAAAAAGTGAAATTTTGCTATAACTTCCTTAGTATATAAGATATCGAATTCATTTAAATTTTATATTATGCCTAAGATAAGGGCCTAAAAGGTAAGTAAGTTTTTTTTTTGATTAGGGCCAATTGGTCCTAGGGGTGGCAGAAATTGGATTTCAAATTCAAATATTCATACCTCCCTTAATAGGCCGTTGAAAATGTTATTTGTAGGCCTATACTTTTCTACAACATTTATTTGAAATAATTTTTAATATGAGCAACCCTTACAGTAAGGTATAACGAAAACGTTTCGCGGATTGGGATTCTTATAAGCTAAACATGTGAAACGTCTTTACATCTAAACAACATTGCTGAATTAAATGAATTCAAAGTGTTTATTATCTCACTGATAAGATTAAAGCTTTCAGGAATTTTTCAGAAACTACTAGAAGATTTTAGAGTTGTATAGTAGATTTGAAACCTTATAGAATAATCTTTGGAATGTTGGAGAAGCTTCCGGTTCCTTTCCTAAGTTGCCGGAATGTTTGAAAAGTTTGAAGAACTATGCAGAAGCTTCTAGAAGGTTCTAGAGATTGGTGAAAGGTTGTGGACATTCGAGAACAATTTCGACCTTCTTAGAATGTTCGAGAAGTATGAAGAATGTGGTAGAAAGATATAGAAAGTTCCGAAATAAACCTTTCTGAACAGTTTCAGAAGCTTCTAGAAGGTTCTACAGATTTGTTTTTAAATAAAACTTTTTAAACCCATTGACTTTTTGTATATACAAAAAATGGGGTTCGTATTTCTATATAGAAATACGAACCCCTAACACCTTTCCCTAATCCTGAAATTGACATGAATCAATTCACGTAACCAAGGTAAAATCGTAATAATATTTCCAAAAGGTTTTTTTTATTTTAATTTATATTTAAGGTACTTTATATTTTCATAAGCAATTTTGAATCATTCGAATGTTAAATTATACAAAAAATGGTATAAAAATAAAAAATGTTAAAATTATTGTAAACTATCATAAAATCTTATTTTAGTTTAATATACCTAAGGGATAATTGTCTAACCCAAGCATTCATGAAAAAGCAAATCTGTTTATTCTTGCAAACTATAGTAGTGCTCGTTCGCATAATTTATTAGCGGAAACGTTCTCGCGAGAAAATACTAATCAGTCGGCATTACGCTACAGGAAGTTTAAGTAATATCATTTTTAGATATTAAGAATTGGTATGTATGAATATTATACAAATTGGTTGTAAAGTGTAATAATGAATTAATATATAATAATATTTATAAGAAAAATAGTTTTTTCAATTCGGGTTTTACCCACCACTATCAATTCACAATTGACGCAATAATTGTGATCTTTATTTTTTGATTTTTCTAGTGCATATTAGTGACGTAAAAAAAATAAGGAAACGACTAACGGCTATTGGGTTTTGAACTAAGTATTGTTAAATTATTTAGTTCATTTTCTGTACGACCTACGGGAAAACCTGTTTTTTTTGTTCGTCGGTAGCAGCAGAATATCTTTATCGTCAATCTATTTATAGTTAAATTAATTATGTATGCCAGTCAGTTCGTAAATTCATATAAAACAGTTCCAGCAACTTTTGCATCAGTTCGTTTAGTGTGTTTTAGTTGACTAAAGGCTTCGCGAGTAAAAAGAGTTTGTGATAATAAAGAGTGTGTAAGTAGAACTGTATATTTATCGATTTGGATTATTTTCGGTAACTCTCAGGCTTGAAACCTGTTTATAATATAGCAATGTCTGCAATTGTGTTTCTTTTACTCAACTGGAGATCACATTAGAGACTTTTTAATGTGACATTTTAATGTGTGCTTAGGTACCTATCTATATAATAGATGTAATACTTGAAATATCACCACCTCTAACTGTAAAATATTAAAACCTACATTTGTTAATGGTTATATTTATTTATAGGGTTAACCCTTGTGAATGTGTAACGTTTAGGGAGTCAGGGTATTTGTGTTGATGTGTATGCAATTCTTTTGCATATGATAATAACAATGTGTTAAATTTTGGTCAAATGGTCAAAATGGCTACTGAAAACTTCAATGCGTCATCATCTGTCGTCGAAAAAGTTCAAATAATGGACTTTACCGTCTATTATATGAGATAATGTAATCAAGCTACGTGGATGAAATAGGAAAATATATAATAAATATATTTTATATTTTTTACAGTTAACCATGTATAACAATAAACTTGGAGTGTTATTATTGGTATTCATAACAACATGTTCAGCTCAGATGCGGCCAAGTTTTGCTGGAAATAGAGGAATTGGCTTCACGTATCTCGGTGGAAGATACCAAGACGACAGCGTCGTTGATAACAGATTAAGTGGCGTGTAAGTACATTTAATATTAATTCACCATTGTAATTAATTAAAAACAATGAATCATTTTTAAGTTTTATCAATAATTAAGTAATAATATTATATTTTTTATTATTATAAATCAACAATCAGATGATGGAAGTGGCATTAAGTAAATAAACTTTAATTGGCACAAACTCGTCTAGTTAGAAAGAAGGGCGTTGCCAACAGTAACTTATCGCAAAATGCTTTTATACGTGTATATATTAAACGGTACAATTAAAACATATTAAGTTGCTAATAATGTAATTAATATATGTTTTAAACAATTAAGGTACTGTACTGAAAAAGTATTTTATTAAAAATTAAATCAGTTCAGATTTTTAAATTAAAAACACCCCTTGCAAAGGTGTAAAAAAGGACACGAGCATATTCGCTAGATGATAATAATGGTAAAACTTAAGTCAATCCTAGTAAACGACTATTTACAGACACGTAGGAGAGAGAGTGTATGGCGTTATAACTTTTTTCTTTGTGAGAGCAGGTATTCTACCAAACTAAATTATTTTCAGCGTTAATATTTCAAGTGAAAACAACATACATGAATGAGGAACCCACTACAATTTACACATTTTTTTTTCTACAGGCCATCTGAAACATCAGTAAGAGATGCATATCTGACTGATTTGATAAGAAAAGTACCCCTAAATCGACAGCCGGAATGGTATCGACTTAAAATGCAACAAAATCCACAGCAGATACAGCAACCCATTCCACAACTAAACCAGCGACCAGGTCTTTCGCAAAATCAGCAAATAACTCCGCAGCAGAGGATACAGCAGAACCCTACACAAAATCAAGCAACATTTCCACAACAAAATCAGCAATTGATGCCACTTAATAGATTGCAACAGGACCCAAATCAAGCAACGTTCCCACTGCAACCACAACAAAATCTACAACAAGGTTTTACGCAAAATCCACAAACTAATCAGCAACAGCGTTTGCAACTGAATCCGACACAAAATTTAGGCACATTTCCTAGCCAAACTAATCCACAACAACTACGTCAAACCCAAAATATTCCACAATGGAACCAACAGGCAACTCAACAACAAAATCCTAATGTTGGGCAACCAAATACATTGGATATAAATTCACTGCAAAATCAGTACCAAAGTAATCTATACAGACAAAGATAGGGAAATCAACTGAACAAAACCATACTTGGGAAACACTAATTACTCTAGATGAAGAATGAAGAGAAAAATTACCATAATTATTTAAAACAAAAAATTTACACATATTTTTTTATAAATACAGATCTCTTATAAAATATTTATTTTTAGATTTTAAAGATATAAATACTTAGAAATGTATTTGAAATGCTTTTAATAATAAACATAGCAAAACATTATTTTATTTTTCTCACTTTCATTAATCCTAATATTTAATATTTTAATTTTTTTTTTTATGTTTTTATATTTTTTTTTTATATTTTTTATAATAAACTAACATTAAATAACTCACGATTATTATAAGGTCATTGAAATTTGTATATAGCATTCCACTACCAGAAAGGCAAATCATATATAATTTACAGTGAATAGAAAATATAATAAAATGAGCCAATTATGTAGACCATGAGATTATGAGTATAATTATGTAGACAATTGTCTATAATTATAGTTCACGAAATAGTTTAAATTCGCCACCTTTCCCCTAAACTGAATGATTTTCCAATATCATCCGTCTATTTTTTTCCGAAACATCCTCCAATGAAGGGATTCCCAAAGTGGTCGAAATAGGTTTCCCAGGGGTCGACATAAAAGAAAACTGATTTTGGGGGTCGATGAGTTCTAAGAATCGACTCCTGTTTAACAGAAGTTCTTATTTGAAACTTTCAAGATACTTTATACGTTCTGTTACGTGTACCAACTTGTTATAAGAATGACTAATATAAGAATTTGTATTAATAATTATTAATTATACTTGATATTTACTGAATTTTATGTCTATTTATTTTGTTAAATTTTGATGAGAAAATTATGTCAAGTTTACTCACTTAACCAACACTAAAGTTTTTAAATTTGTAAGTATTTTGTATCAATAGGAAAAAAACTAAAGATATAAGTTTTAAAGTAATTTGGCTACGGAGGTCTGAGGTATCAGTTCATTTTGGAATAGTTTGGGAATCCCTGCTCTAATGAGTCAAACAGATCTGACAAGGGTGGGTTAAGTTGGTTAAGTGAGCAGGCCGATATCCTACGCTCTCAGGTACATAACCTCTTTAGTACTTTTGCTATCCCCCACTTAAATAATAAACTTTTCAATTTGTTTCAATATTATCAAAGATCTTTTCAGGCGTTTTACCGCGATTGAAAATCAATAATCAAATACCTTTACAAATCAATTATATAAATAATTTATTTAATAACAATGTAGTAAGAAATTGAATACCAGCTTCTTATTCCTCAATTACTCAGTTTCCTAGTAAATCAATACAAGCCTTGTACGAACTGCTTGAATACGCGCAGCCAATCACGCCTACCTACCCTACGAGTCAGGCTCGCGGCGATCCGCCTCCAGTCTGTTTCCGGTAGCCAGTCAAAGGGGTTGTGTCCGCGCAATTCAGACCATCATGACGAGCCACTCGTCGCCGCCATGTTTCAATAATTAAAATATATGAAATTATTCCAGACGATCACGATATATTTTTTCATCCACCAACGACGTTTTTTATTCTTTTTTTTTTGTAAAATATGGTTGATTATGAGAATGTCTTCAAAGGTGGTGACTGGATCCAGTAGATCGCTCTGGACACGCGTGTATGCCCAGGCTCCAGGCGAACATGTGAATTATCCATGCGTACCCGTTTGTACGCGAACCCGTAACGCACTGTACAAGGCTTTACAGTGCTCTAGTACGCGCATCGTCTCGCATCGCGTGCACCCGTGACGTTGCCAGTACCAATTAGTGGCAATTTGTGGTTTACTTGCGGTGGAAAATCCGCTCGTTAAAACACGAGTCAGCGTTCAAAACAACA
This sequence comes from Neomicropteryx cornuta, assembly GCA_020383195.1. Taxonomy (NCBI): domain Eukaryota; kingdom Metazoa; phylum Arthropoda; class Insecta; order Lepidoptera; family Micropterigidae; genus Neomicropteryx; species Neomicropteryx cornuta. The sequence continues at coordinate 4,784,525 of JAHKQU010000030.1, forward strand.
ATCTCATATCGAAGGAAACCATGTGTTTATATTATTATTGTAGCCAAATATTTTGAATTAATTACAAAGGCTATTAAAAAAAATTTAAGCAATAAGAGGTCTGCTATTTCGTTCGTAGAACCAGTTTGTGTTGCGCGATCTTGGTAACTTGACTTAGGAGACCACTGTATTATTTTAATTAAGCGATTTTTGAGTATTTAAGTTACAATTTGCATTTGTATATCTATGTCACATTGGAAGAAAGATTACATAGTCAGTGTATGCACGAATTACGCGTGGACGTGTATGTTATTATAGGTATTTTATTTATATTTATTGAAAAAAAGTTTAAATCGATAATTTCATGATGTTTTACATATAGTTTAACATAACAAAAGTGTATGCTGCTCAGCGCATACGTATATGGATAAAAATAAAAATTTTAATATAGAAAATTCTACCTTAGGACGGGCATTGCATTTGCACATATATAAATTATGTTTCATGATACTAAGTCAATAGATAAATAAATGTGCCCTAAAATCCTTCTTGCTCAAGTTCTCCCTCTGCTGTACTTCACCGGGATAGTATTGCAGCTAAAGTACATTTCAAATGGTTTCGAATCGAATTGCGAATCACAATTGCCAATTTCAATACCAGACCTACTATGAGGCGACGCATGAATTTGAGAAAATTTGGGTCAGTGATTCCCTGCATTTCAGGTGAATTCTGTCCGGTAGAGTGCGAAAAGGTTTGACGACTATTGAAACTGTCGAATAACGTCCACTAACTGGAATAACTGGAACCACACACGAATTTCAAGTCTTATAAATATATTTCCCTAAAACTTACAATATCTACAGTTGTTGTTCTAAGTTCAATAATCCTCAGTCTATATTAAAACCCCGCAATTAGAATAGAATTATGACATTTCAAAATGGAAGAAACTTTCCATATGAACTAAAATTACCACAAAACAAACAAGTAAAACATGCAATACATATTTCAACAGAATTACAAATTAACAGAGTGTCTGGAAATTTAATTAAAACTTAAACTGAGAAAGCAATCTAAAGTGACCATTTATTTATTTTACTAATGCGTATTGTTTAATTGCACTAACCAACAAAGTGTACTTATTTTAGTGAACCGATTAAATAAAAAGTAATAAATTTATATTTAATTTAATTAGAAAAAATATTTTTATCATCAACATATTACGTAATAAGTAGAGTATTCAAATATTCTTTCTCGTTTTACAATAGTTGACTCCTCCTTTTTGAATTAGGCATATTATTAGTTAGGTAGTAAATTCAAATAATAATAATAAATATGAGTATCACTGAAATGCGAAATGGGTTCGGGTGCGGATTTGGTTTATGGCGATCGAGCGAGATGGGATTATCTGTGGTCGAAAAGTGAGCGTGTGTTAGTTTTACAGGCGAAGCTCTATTCCGATGTGTGTATTAGTGTTTTTTTGACCCAAGCCTCCGCAGGTCGAGTCCACAATCAACAATCATCCAAAAATTTACATACTAGTATATTTTTTTAATTTCCAGAAGATGGACGCGCGTAAGTTTGGGATGTTTTTGGTAGTTATGGTGTCAACCGGTGCAGCCCAATATCGACCATATTACGCGGGGAAAAAAGCAATTGGATATCCAACAATCTCGCCAAGCTCTTTGGATAAGGAGAATATTGACAATAGATTGGCTTCCGATTCGTAAGTAATAATTATTTTGGATGATATACTTTCTTGTTAAATAATAAATATGTAAATCTTTAACTACTTTGGGAATCACTAATTGCTAACATTAATCTATCTTAATGTGTTTACTCTGTACTGCATGGTACGAGTAGGTACAAAATTTTATAAGATATGAATGTAAAATTTTAATAACCTGTTAACCTAGTTTAGCAACTGATTATATTAGTTCTAAAGAAAGATAAATATTTTATTTTTCATCAGAAAAACAATGAAACTTTGTATAAAATACAACCTAATACAAGTTTTACTTGTTTAATTTTGTAGTTGTACTGAAAAGTAAATATTTTTATATCATGCTTTTTCATGTATTTGTTCCGTGAAATTTTCTTTTAAACCGCCAACGTTCCAATAAAACAAAACCTGGTTTTGGTGAATTTCTAATGTTCCTTTTGGGTTGCTGGTCGGCGCGTTTGTCCTCGTTCGGTCACAGAAGTGAAGGGTTGGTCTGAACCCCCGCCCTGTGCCTTCCGCGGGACTTTAGCCTTTTGTAGTGTTTTACGGGACATTTGTCTCTTTTGATGAATGGGAAGTAATATGTATTTATTTTGTTTTTTTTTCATCTGAATAGTCGAGTCGAGTTTCCAATGACTAGTTTTAATAGCACTATCGCTAGAGAGGTGGCGCTATGCATTCAAAACTCAATACACAACTCAATATTAGTTAATAACATATTGACTAAAAATTAAAGGGCGAACGACAGAGCTAATAGACAAGCCAAAGGAATTGGACAGGGTACATATTTCTCAATTAACAGCTTCTGTGTCTAGCATTTTATATGAGAGCCATAGCCGTTTGTTAAAACAAATTTAACAATTAAAATAGTCCGTAGTTCTTCCGCTGATATTACTAGTATTAGCAGGTGATGGTATTTTCCTAGTTACCAATGTATATTTAAACATAGTCTTTGTGTGGGAAAAGTGGCTAAATAGTGGGTACTTAGGCAATTCTATTCGCAAATAGTTCTAGAAAGAAAAGGATTGAACCAGACATTTTTAATTATTACTTTGCTATCATCTAAACAAAAAGTTAAAGTGACGAAATATTTTTGTGATTCTTTATTGTTATTGTTTGTTGAATAAACATGATTATATTTTAAATATATTTATTTATTTTACAGTCCATCTGATAATTTACTCGAAGATGATTATTTGGAAAAAATGGTGAAAACATGGGACCCAGCTCATCAACCCTTTTGGTATTTAAATGGTCCACAAATAGACCTTCACCTTGGCAGAATAACAGGACCTAAAAATATACCACAGCCAGTGCAGTTAATAGACAAGCAAGAAATAACACAGAACAATACTCATGGTGTTCAGAATCTTCCAGTACAAGATGAAAAAATAAACCCGCAGCAGATAACTGAGCAAAAACCTATACTAATTCAAAAACCTGTTTTAGATAAAAGTATACAGCAACAACCAGAACAGATACCAGAGCAAATATCCCAAAAAATCCAGCAGCCTATTACACCCAACAATCAAGAGATAGTTCCACAACAAATACCACAGAATACTTTAACGAACATTTCACCAAAAACTTTGCCAGTTCCGCTACAGACGTTACAATATCCAGCCCAAATAGCACAAAACCAACAGAATATTCCATTGCAAACTCAGCAGAGAAATCAACTAAACAAACTTCAGCAAAATTCTAATCATGAAAAATTTACACAACCATTAAATCAATACCCTCAACAAAACTTACAATTACCTCAGAAAAATCCTCAATACCCGCAACAAAACTTACAATACCCTCAGCAAAATCCTCAATACCCTCAACAAAACTTACAATACCCTCAGAAAAATCCTCAATATCTTCAACAAAACTTACAATACCCTCAACAAAATCCTCAATACCCTCAGCAAACTCCTCAATTCCCACAACAAAACTTACAATACCCTCAGCAAAATCCTCAATACCCTCAACAAAACTTACAATACCCTCAGAAAAATCCTCAATATCCTCAACAAAACTTACAATATCCTCAGCAGAATCCTCAATACCCTCAACAAAACTTACAATATCCTCAGCAGAGTCCTCAATACCCTCAACAGAACTTACAATATCCTCAGCAGAGTCCTCAATACCCTCAACAGAACTTACAATATCCTCAGCAGAGTCCTCAATACCCTCAACAGAACTTACAATATCCTCAGCAGAGTCCTCAATATCCACAACAAAACGTTCAATATCCTCAAAAAACTTGTCTATGTCCACCTCAAAACCCACAGTTAAACTTACAATATCCTTTAAGTAATTCCCAAACAAATCAACCATATCTTCAACAAAATATTCCGAAAAACCCTTACCTTATTTAATAAAGAAAAATTGCAAATTTCTCCCATTTTGTTTTTGCCTTTGTTCAAACCAGTTCTCCGTTCAAATTATCAAAACCATGGGAACGTGAATGCTAGTTTTTTATTATGTAATCTATACTTAAGTATTTAATTTAATCGCATATTTACTAATATGAAAAACGATACTATATTACTTTAAGGCTTTAAATTAATATAAATTAGTTTATAATAATAAAATTGTATACAATAGGAAATCCTTTTTATTTTATTATTTAGAAAGCATTCAGATATGACCCAAAATATATCTACCTGGTGTCGTAAATAAATGAAAGAGCGGTTGGTGATGAATCAAAATATAAATTACACAAGAACTACAGAAATCTGTAAATGAAAACTTTAGCCGATGAATAAACGGTGAACCCCCTTAACCAGACAAAACCCACACACGTCCCGACAGGGTTAATGGGATGTTATTGTGGCAACAAAGCGTGTTCATGATCGATCAAATAACGCCTAGTTATTTTCCATACAACTAACTTGAACACATCAGTGCGACTGAGTCAGCACAGGCACAGGTAGAGAGCATTAGGCACTGGTACTCTCTCGCTCTTCTGTGCTTATAGACATCAAAATATGAAAGCTATAAATACCTCAAACGCCATTAAACAGACATTAAAGGTCAGAAAGAAAAGTCAATGACAAAACCAAAACGACCACAAGAAGGCGTTGAAGGCACATGGAGCGCATTTGGACTAGAATCTATAGAAAGTAGGTTGAGCAGAAAAATGAAAACCAAGTTTTGTATACAGAATGTGTTTATATTCACTGATGTCCTTTTAGGGGGATGATCTATGTCAACAATCAAACATTAATCAGCAAAAAATATTGGAAAAAATGTTTCCCAATTACGAGAAAAACGAATTCGAAATATAATAGAAGTCGTATATAATGTTTGAGAATGCGGTTGGACGCATGCCTTGAAGTCGGGCCGTGATATTGCACCTGCGCGGTTCGCGAAGTGCTTCGAAGAAAAACAAAGTTTTTTATTAGTATTATTTTGGTATGAAAAATTTTATTTTCGAAATCAATATTTTGTTTTTCGTGAGACCGGCTTAGTTATCGCTATAGATCAACCCCCTAAAAGGACATAAGGCTTTGTTTTGGGAAAAAGACATTCCGAAAAATCAATTATGTATACCTGAGTGCACATATTTTATGTATGTTTTATTATTAGTAACACAAATTGTTAGTAATTGTGAAAGGAAGGTATTTTCTTTAGGAGGGGGGGGGGGATGAGAAACCAACAGTTGTAGCGTCGTTTGGAGTTCGGTGCTTTTGAGCATCATACCACCACCATACATACGGTGATATAACCATAGATCTAAAAGTATTAAATTAATCATGTAAGTGACTTGGAAAAAAAATACTTTCTACTTTTTAGTTAATTAAATAGGGGCACCACACGCTGTGCCACAAATAGAGGCACACATCACACTTTCTTTTGTTAATATGCTGTTTTCAACTATATTTATACTTGGTACATTTTTCTGGGTATATAAATGTAGTACTGGAAATTTATTTTTATATATTGCTGTTTTTTACGTAGATAAATAAATAAATAAGTAAAATCTTTTTGTTTCATTCGTGATATTCGTACCCCATCTCTATTTTCAAAAATGCAACCCTACATAACGCGATGCTTTGGCGGCGTAAATAAGTGTATGAAAGTGCCGGTAGGTTACCATACATTTAGATTTCAAATAATTTTCTATTTATTTAAAATATTCTCGTATTTTTTCGCAACACGTCTATAAACCTTAAATAGGTAATCTGTATTCAAACAGGTACAACAATAATAATAGTCTAACTACCAAGGTACCGCTTTTGTAAGTTTGTGACTTACTCTTACTGCTGTTTTTTGTTATAAATTTCTATAATACATTTGTAATTAGGCTGATTGATATATAAATTTTATTAAATAATACCATTGATTATAATATAAGCATTTATTTGATATAATCATGATAATATAATATAATGGGACGGTGGCGCCACATTCTGTGCAGGCAATAACTACATTGAAAGTAGTGTGGTAAGCACTGATAGTTGTTGGTAATAAATGAAATAATACAGTGAAGGTGTATCTTAACCTGGCCCCACTGCGGTGAAAATTACCTAGATATTATGAAAACGGGCAACTTTGACGGACAGCCTGTTCTAATTTTATTTTGTGTTGTATTTATTAAATAAATCTTTCACGTTATATAAAATGTATATTATTTAACAACTCTACAGAGAGTTCTTTTTATGTTATATTAAATCCTACAGCGTGTGTCCAAGTAGCGCCATCTCTAGAATTCAAGACTTCATTTTCAGAGCTTTATTTCGGCTAAAATACCAGTGCTACACAGATAAATAACAATACCTATCATAGCATTGATTATATAAACTATATAATCAATGCTCATAGCTTGATTCACTATAAACATTCGTCGTTTATAAAAATAAAGCTGTTAAATAAAGCTAAAAATAAATGAATATGTTTTAAAATACATCAACTTTAATATATTTTTTGACGACCAGAATGGCAATTGAAACAGACCATCAAAACGCCACACTTATATGGTTTACATAGCAGACTTAAATATATATTTTTTTAAAAAATGTATCAATATTTTATTATAAATTATATTTCAAATCAGATGCCACTAAATCCTACCTTAAACGGGCGCATTGTGAAAATACATTTTTTGTTAAACTGTAAATAAAATAGTTTTTTTTTATAGTTTTATTTTTACTAATTAGGGAGAAGAAATGTAAATATTTGTATTTTTGATTAAAAATTAACCCAATCCATACTAATCAAAGTATAATCCGATTGGGAGAGCAGTCAAATTATTAAATTCCATTTTCGCGGAGATTGCTATTTTTGTCTGTTCACCCAATGGGGTTAAAAATCTGCTTTCTAAATATTACATCTTTGTAAGATCAGCGTGAATTATTAATTTGTTATTGTTGGCCTGGAGGCATTATTTATAGTTTTTAAACATTGTATTTTTCCCGTTTAATTTCAGTATATTTTTTTTATTGTTATTGTTTTTGGATGTTAATGTTGTTTTTTTTTCTTTTAGTGGTTTATTTTCTTTACTTGTATTGTAACATGGAGAAACCTGTTTGATAAATAAATAAATAATATTGTAAATGCGAAAGTCTGCCTGCCTGTTACGTTTTCACGGCTAAATCTCTAAGCCGATTTTAATGATATTTTGTATGGAGATAGCTATAACCCTGGGGAATGATATAGGTTACTTTAAAGTAGTGTCAACTCCTGAAAGGGTGAAATAGGGGATGGGAGATTGTATGGGAATTATTTAGGTAACATGCTCGGAAGGCGTTTTTGGGCTTTTTAACGTAACTATTTTAATTTCTTCCGAGTGCCGCAGTCACGGGTTGTCAGGCATCGCTACGAGAAACCTATTGTAGGGTGATGGGTCGAAGGGCCTATAGACAAGGCGACTCATCCCGAGTGCCGCGGGCACAATTAGTCTCACATCGAAGGTAGCTAGCTAGAAATGCACAAAATGTTCCCTGCCTTCCTAACGAGACCGTGTGAATTATGTTAATTTTGTTTTGTTTTAGGTAAATTATATTAGCAAATTTTTAATACGAGATAAAATTAGGTAACATTTCAATAAATAAATAAATTTGCTATTAGCGATATTAGTCAAAAGACTGCCATATATTCTTTACTCTGGACTCTTTACACGAGCAATGACGATTTAGTTAATTAAATGTGTTAACCGAATTATTGTAAAAAAACCAATATGTCTTTGTATTATTTTTTAACGGTTTTAGATATGAAGCCAATTAAAATAACTATATTAAAACAGAAATGGGGAACAATACTTTGGTTTAACGTGCGCTGACATTAAAATATATTTTTAACTCTTATCTGTTTCTTTAATGCCAATTTAATAATTTACCAATTTAGATAAATACAGTAATAGTAATACCCATTTAGTGATGACTTATATAAGAAGTTAATAAAACAAAAAAAAAAAATAAACATTGCTGTAGTCTGTATTTTAAAACATTTTCAACTAATGTTTGAATGTTGAAGGTAGGAACCATTGCAATATTTTTTCATTCGCTCAATACAGTAATGAAACGATGTATGTCAGTTTCATTTAATCGGGTTACCGACCTGTGTACACTTTTAAAAACACCGTACGAAGTTGACAAGTCACCTTAACATATCCACCTTCGCGAATATAAACCTGATCTCAAAGGAAAGAGGAAAAGGTGAGTACAAATTAACCCCGACGTTTGTTTGAGTTTTGCACCGCAACGCACGGATGAACTTTTTAATGTGCAAACCATAATGACTCATTGCGGTATATACAATAGTTAAACACGTCCTTTGAATATAAAAGTCCTCGACTAAGGTTATCGTTCAGTTTATATGGTGTATCTCGTTGGGACAGTTGCGTACTTGCGCCAATAATATTTTTGTTTTGATTTCAATACCAGTGCATATTAAACGTAAGTTTTCAAAATTTAATTTTATATTTATTTAAGTTCGCAATAAATTTTGACAATATTAGTATAGTAGCAGAGAACAATGGTATAGTAAATTCGTACTAACGATTGACATGCCCCTTTAACTAGACGACCGTCTGTACTAACAGAAGACAGTGTTCCGTCCTGTTCAAGTATTTAATGTTACGCGAATGCACAGGACACTGTTTTATTTTTTATGAAATTTTATTAAGTTATTTATATTATAGAATTTGTTTTTGTATTAAATAATTAGCAAATGGAAAAATACGTGTAATATATATAGGGTAATTATCGTTTAAAAGATAAAAAAGTAAATTATTTTTTCTATTTTTATTTTAATAACGCACCAATTTCATAACTCCGCAAAAGCGGGTGATTTTCGCTAGGTATCTTTGTAGGTAAATAGAATTATGACAATTCAAAATGTATATGTAGGTATCCTCACATCTATGCAAATTTTAACAGAATTACACACATGAAATTACACACATTACAGAGTTGTTACGCCTTGTTTTTATTCACTTGATATTGTTGAAACTAAAACTGTGAGCACTGAAAGTAGCATCAAAGTAATTCTTTCTTTAATAAAGGTCATAAGAAAATATCAGATATCAATGTTAGCAAAAAATGATAAACTCCTTAAGGACTTAGATAATCCCTTCTTCCTATAGGAGAACATTTTGAATAATAATATATGATCTTGACACAATGTCAGCAACGATTGGTCTTATCATTAGTACAGTTTTCAATGTCATATGCCAACGTATCGTAGGTGCTGTTTCGTAAAAAATAAGCATGCCAATAATTGTAAAATGATTAAGATTTTTTATTCCTATATAAATGGGCAGGTGGTATTCATGTAGTAAGTGTATTAAACAAAAAACTAAAATATAGACCACAAACAGACGCTGGTAATGAGAATGTTACTCGTGTGACAACATAGTTTTTTTTTAATAATCTAAATTAAAAGCCAATCTTTAAGTGTTTATTTTTCAAAGATAAAGTACTTAACTGATATAGGGTTTTTCTTACAGTTCCAAAACTAATCAAAAAAGAAGCGTAATACAAGACTATGCACTGCGGTTTCAAATATAATGGCTACGAAAAATATTTCAGAGTACAATCTGACGTCCTATTTTTATAGGACGTCAGATTTAACTCTCTGCTCAATAAGCAATTTATGATTTTTAATTAATTACTTCATAATATATTAATTAAAAAAAAACAAACTTTTCTATATTTTAGACCCTTCATTTGCCTTTCAATTACTATTTTTCCTAAGGCTATAATTTCTTTTATAAGGGAGCAATTCAACTAAAAAAGAATTTATTAACAGTTAATTATTTATTAAATTTCTCTGATACGGAATTGAATTTTAAAAATCTACCTTTACCACGTTAAAGACCGAGGTATCTAAATATATATATTTTTTTGGCTACGCCTTATGTATGCAAGATGTTAGCACATTATCAGAGTATTATCTATCAACCATTTTTTATCTGCAGACGCAAGCACAAAAAACGTAACGCACAAATATGCCTGCCTGCGATCTGACCCTCCTTAAGGAAAAAAACTTTGCTCAGTGCAAACTTGAGCACGTGATAGGTTAGGACGCACAAAGCGTCTGCGTCTTGTCCAATCACGTGCAGTCCTTTTGGGGTATATGAATATTTTCATTGATTTTCAGGCTAGCTTATAATAAAATAAGTTATTTCTGGCGGAGAGACACGTGCTTTAAATACTTAATATTTATTGCAAAAAAACAGATCGACTTTGAACCTGTTGACCGAGATAACCTGAATGAATAACATCTGATAATAATGTCAGTTGAAATAAGTGTTATTATGCGTACAATCACTGCTACAAAAATGTTTCGATACAAAATCAAATATACCAATAACACACACAAAAACTCAAATTTTTATTTATTTTTGAAATTATACCTATTATGTACTACAAAAATTATAAAATAGATGTTATTGATGATTGGCCTTATTGAAATTAGCATAGTTTGTCGATTCGTAATAAAAATTGTATTGTTTTGATTCATGATAGCAACCCTAAATTGAATTAACTGTAAAATAGTGTCCTATTAACAGGCAAACAGGAAAAAAAAATAAAGAACTTGAGTTGTGCAATGTCACTCTTAATCTAAAGGAAAAAAACATCATTGGAATAACACAATAATGAATCAAGGTATCGGCAGCATATTCATTTCTCATTGGGGTAGAAACATAATAATACTGGTACTCTTTTTATTACGGTACTACTTTTATTAAGGTCTAAAGACACTTAAAATTTAGAAAGGACACCATCTCTCCCCGAGAAAGCTTTCTGGATACGCCCTTGATGAAATAAGACATATATTATAAATGTAAATGTATTAATGAATTATAACATGGGTGTATTGTGTATATAAATACAAAGGTTAAATACATAATAACACATTTACCCTAATCTAATTAAACGACTTTATACGTATTTCAGATAAATATGGCATTTTTCCGTGCGTCGATACTAGTGCTGGTATCGCTGGCCTTGTCGCACTCGCAGCGTCCCCCATATGCTGGAAGCCGACCGATTGGCTATCCAGAGCTCGGCGCACAATACCAGGATCCGGACGCCAGGCCTGAATATGGGAATGTGTTCGACGGGTCGAACGTCAACCTGGCGGACCGGTTTGGACCCGACGCCACCACGCAAAAGTAACTAACTATATGCATTTTGAACACGAACTGAAATCGGGTTCATAATTTGCTATCATGTTATTGTACACACAATAACATCCCGTATGTCGATACTTGCACGGCTTTCATAGCAGATATTACACACAAATCATCATGTTCTGGAAGAGTCTGACGACTCACCCACCAGATAGATCACACACATATTTATCAATATTATTACATCATTAGAGACCTTAACCTATTATCACGTAGTTAAAGCATTTAAGACGCAAAAAAGTAAATAATGAGCTCTTTTTATTTTTTTTTTGATTTCCTCGTTATTTCATCTATTTTTTTTTATTCTCATTTATACAAAGTTGTTCAACCGTGCCAATACTTAAATTTGCCATTCATTATTTATTTTTTTAATTTTAGGTGTAATTAGTAGGTATGTGTCTCCGATGCCAATTCCTGTAGATGTAGAGTATTTGTAAATGACTTCCTTCAAATTATGCATTTACGATATAATAAATTATACCTAGTTTTTACACAAGATTACTAACATTTAAGGGATTCTTTTTATGTATAAGTGACTCTCATAAAGCCATAAAGTCATAAAGCTCATAAGAAAACCAACGGCACCCGCTCACAAGCAAGATGGAAAACGAACATTAAGAAACCTTTTTCTTGACTATAAAAAACCATATCTCTTTCGAAAGTAGAACTTAGGGCATAGCCCTGAAGCGGTATAGTCCAAATAGTCGCGGCATAGTCGCGTGTACAAGCAATAAAAAATAATACGAGTAATCATATTAATATTCAGATTGCCAGTCGATGCACTTGGCGACCAATACCTGGTGGACATGATAAGCAGATGGCCGCTGGACAAGCAACCTTTCTGGTTCATTAATTCCCAGCAGATAGAAGCTCATAGGAACCGAACGAACGCAGTGGAGGGGCAAGCAATTCCAACGCCGCCAACCAACAGCCCTCAAGTGCCACAGGGAAATTCTCAAGCCCAACAAGTGATTCCTCAAATTCAGCAAAATGCTTCGCAGAATACGCCAACACCACAGATTGTTTCTCCCCAGAAAAACCCCTCCCCAGAAACCGCCCCGAAGAATCCCCAAAATCTACCGGATGACACCTCAAGCAGGTCCTCGCGCAAAGACTGAACGGCAACCGAGTGATAATTTTATACCTGTAATTTATTTTATAATTTTGCTTAGTACTACGAATATTTAATAAAGTTTATTTTTTTTTAAAGTTGCTATTATTTTATTAATACAGCGAAAATTATACTTCACTAAAGTCAACACTAATCTTTGAGCGAATAAACAAAAAAATATATAGTAATTACTATAAAATTAATAAAAGTCTGATAAAATTAAAACAAAAATGTACTATGGGATGTCTATTATAAAAAAAAACAAGCCATTAATTTATTCAGTTTTATATCATTACAAGACTTTATTAGAAATAAATGTTTTGAAACATATTTTTTTTTTTTGATGAACGATTGTTACCAAACAAATTTTGGGAAACGATAGTTTATTTAATGTTAAATTTCTTTTGTCTTCTTTTTTTTTAATATCTTAAGAGATAAAATCAGTAGAGATACTTGATTTACAGGCTTGGTATTTCAGTTCTGGATCTGTTAACGCGTTGTGTCAGTCTTGCACATTTAAAACAAAATATATATATAGGTATATTCTAACTTAACTTAAATGCAGTTATTTATTGAGAATTGTTCAATGTTAAACTTCATGTTTTTAAACACCTTTCTTGAATTACCATAATTATTAGATAAAAACGCTATAAGAATGCTACGCAAAAATATAAGTAATTTAATATTCACCAACAAACCTAATTGTAATGCATAATAAAATTGCGGTTAAAAACCAACGCCTGCCTAGCGATACACACTGACTCGAGAAAACAATCATCTGCCATTCATTGAAACCCATTTTTTATTTTGATAGCACAATAGCGTTAAAACACAGTTTGAAATTGGACCTCTGAAGGACAGTGGATAGGAAAAAGGGAAAGTTTTATTTGCATCATTTTCATAAACACAGAAGAGATTTTAACAGTGGCAGAAATTTCTCGCAATATCTGTGTTGATGTCTCATTGTTGAGATCATTTTAAAAAAGCTTACCTTCTTAAAAGCAGAACTAAAGAGCCTGCTCTTAAATTGGGGCCTGAGTAGTTATGTTGTCGACCTCAAAATATAACATAAATGACATAACATAACTACATTGCTGAAATTAAGGTTAAAATGTCGAGCGTAATTATAAGGGAAAAGTGGGTCAAGAAATAAAATGCCTATATTGATATTTAAGTGAACCGTTTCAGGATAATAAATTGTTTATAGTTATATAACATGCGAGGAAAAAACAAAAAAAAATAATATATTTACAGTTGACAATATGCTGCCTGAGTACAATACTTTTATTTTAAAATTGAAATAAGAAATGAAACATCTTAAGTGTTTATTTTTGAAGTGAAGCTTCAAAATACGCGGTAGGGTTGTTTGTATTCAAGCGAATGACGTAACGAAACGGTTAACCCACAAACACAAATAGAAACCTGTAGAAGAAAAAAACGATTTTATTTTTAAAATTAAATATAAAAAAAAACATGAAATACAGAAATGTAAGCTTTGATTATTTATATACGAGTATACCTAGAGAGACAAAAAAAAATAAAATTTAATACAGAACTAAAATAGGAATTCTGTTTGTGGTTTTGTGCACTGGCAAGGAATCTGTGTTTTTTTTATTAAAGGTTTCTATAAACCTCTGAATTCACCTTAAGTGGTGGGTAACCTGGATTTTCAGTCAGTTAATCGTAATTATTTATATGGCATTTTAAGCGTGCTTAAATTACAACCACACACGAACCTATATTCGACCAATCACGCTTCATAAATTGCCTACAAACGTGCTAGCGAACCAAACAACACAGCTTATAAGATTCCCATATAAATTATATTTAAGGCAATTTATTAGAATTAATAATGCGTAAATATAACTTAATTTATAAAATCCGGAATGACCGCGGTTTTTTTGTGAATTTAACGCCTTTCCATGAATTTTAGAATTTGCGTGCACTAAAACCACAAAAAAAAATCAGGCCAAAGAAGCACATATGATTTGCTGTGATCTGGATAGATATAGTAGGACCGATTCTTGAAGTCTACTACATGAAAATATAACGCTGTAGCTCCAGTAAAGAAGGATATAAGTCATTGTTGGCCAAAACCTTAATAAAAAGGTATTCGACTAAGAAAAATATACCCTATCTTTGTGAATACATTACTAAAAATTACTTCACTGGAAAAAATATCGAGCTCTGGGTTAACCGACAAGTTCAGTATAATCATAATTTGTTTGTAGCTACTAAATTTAAATAGGCCCAACCGAAGTGTATGGTAGTTTATACAATTTGGTAGTGTATACAATTCGTACGGTTATTTTTTTCTTTGTAGTTAATTTTTACAATAAACAAACATTTATGAGTGTTGTCAGACTATTTACTTCTCGTTAGAATAGTGCCAGAATCACGCCAAAACATAACTAATGTAACTGTATATTATAAAATCATGAGAGAGTTTTGCTACCAGCTCTTAGGCTATAACTTGTCAACCGTTAGACGCAATTTAAGATCCGTTTAGATTTTTTTTCAATAGATTATTTTCTCTCCACTGGGGCAAAGGAGTTAGCACAATCAAAAATATATTATTGGTTCAACTAGTTAAATTATACATTTTTTTACTCGTAAAAAAAATAAAAATCGAATGGAATCCCGTTAAGTGTATGTGTGATAGATTAATACTAGATTGTTAAATTCTTGATTTTATTCTATATAAAATTTGTAACCATTTCTTTTTATATAACACTTAATATAATATAGCGTATATTTCATTTTATTAATAATTAATATACCTAAATGTAGGTGCTGTTTCAAAAAATAAAAACTGTCAGATGGGCTGCTTCATAATGGCCCATTTAGGTATTGAATAATGCGAGCGCGTGTCACGTCGCGAAGTGGACACTTCCAGGTGTCCCTATTAGTGCTTCCTCATGCATAAAACATGCAGGTGTTGGCCTGCGCGGAATGTTACTTCTCACTCGCAACGTCGCCGGAGGGCGTTCATGAAGCCGTTTACCTCATGAATTTTCATGAAATGTAAATGAAAGCACCGAATTATGGCTGACAAATTTGAATGAACGGAATGTGGTGGCGAATTTACGCTGATTGGAGGCCGGAGGAGTTCCAACCAAAAAATACTATTTTACAGGTAAAAAACGCGGGAACTACAGAATTTACATATTTTTTTCGACAGTTCGTACGGATATCGTACTCAAACTGTAGGTATTCATTTATTTTAGTCGTAATAAATTATTTGACACTTGTGGACTAATATATTTTTCACGAAATTGAAATTCTATAAGCTGTAAGCTTCTATCACAATATACAACAATAAAATCTACTTTAGGCTATAACCTAACAAAATTACACTTTTTTAAATAAACCCTGCGGTCCCGCCTGATTTTGCCCATTACCGAATATGACCGAGATTTTGTGTCCATAAATTTTATGTATCAATTTGAAGTGATTGGTGTAAAATTACGGCAGTTATCGTGTCCACAAGAAAGTGATATAAATATTATAAAAATAATAATATTACTATTATAACACTAATCTACATGTTAGCAAAATAAAACAAAATAACTTTTTAATATTTTACTTTTACTCTATGTACTTTAATCAACACCTTGTTATTTTTAAAGATATAGTTCGAACAGCGAATAATATGTGAGATTTTATTTTTTATAGCTGATATTAGTTTTGGCCTAAATGGCAATCTAGACAGTTGGGCGGCATGGCTGAAGCTAATAGACCTGGGAAGTCAAACGTTGAAAATAAAACACAAGAGTAGATTAAACAATCATTAATTAAACCATAATCTCTTAAGCAACTGGCAACTTAACTGGCACCTACGTATAAAATTACGTCCTAAAGCTCTTATAACACGGTCACCCATAAAAAATAGTCTATGGGGTTGTTCTATGGTATTGGTAACTTTAGAACTACACATGCGATTTAGCAAAAATAATAAACTTGGGGATATATAATTTTCGCATTTTTGTAAATAATTTCTTACTCACAATAGGAAACATAAAGACCCACGTAAGTGGTCGGGAATTGTTAAAATAAAATAAATTCATATTGATCTCTGACATAATGAATACATTTTTTAGATTTTGCTTTTATATACAGGTTGTATTTATATTGACTGATGTCCTTTTAGGGGTTGATCTATATCGACAACTAAATCGGTCATCCTGTATATTATTGTAATGGAGATTTCGACGGTTTAACTGAAATGCGGGCAGCCAGTTGTAGCAATTGTGGTCAGGAATTGTCAGTTCACTATACGAACTTTTGGAAGAATAAATAAACGGTAGTGCGCTCGAAAATCGTGTATTCGACTAGCTTTATTCGGTTGTCATGGCAACGAATAGGTTGCTACGTCGGCCGGCGCACGCGAGACGTTGGCCGACCGAGGGATCTTGGTCGGAAAACTGAGGGAAAACCTCCTTAGTAACGAATTCGCCCGAACTGAAGTCGGACGGCGGTGTTCAGGAATGCTCTGTCGGGAAAACGCGAAATTCGCAATTCGAAATTCGCATCTTTAATTTAAGCCCAATTACCAACCTTAGTGTCCTTAAAAACCCAAAGTGAAATGTGATATTTAATTAACTTTAATAAAATTTAGGATTTGTCAATAATTTGTTTATTTTGTTAATTACGTGGAAATAACTTAAAATGTCACAGAGGCGAATCAAATTATGTCCATGCTTTAATATTGCTTGTTTTTCGTTGGTTTTGCTTTCCGCATTTAAAGTTGAATGTGCCAGAGAGCCCCCAGTGGTCACCATCCCCAACCAGGGCATGCTGATGGGTATGTACAAGACCATGTACAGAACGCACAGGATCGTTGCGTATCTGGGCATCCCATACGCCCAGCCGCCCATAGGGTACGGCAGATTTGCGCCGCCGAACGTGATCGACCTTCCGCGGTGGGACGGAGTGCGGAACGCCACCCTGATGGCCCCCGGCTGCCTGCAGTACACCGGCGGGGACATCAAACCGCTGAAGAGGCACGACGAGCTCTTCACCAAACTCCTGGATAAGCAGAACGAGGAATCGTCCGAGAAGTACTACGACGAGGACTGTCTTTATCTGAATATCTACACTCCTGGGGATGGTAAGGTTTTTAATTTTTAAAATATTTATTTTATGAACTGGGCGATGTTGGGTCTGCGTCAGTTTTATCATTGATTATACAAGACCATTCCCGATAAAAAAAAACAGCTAATTGGTTCTGCGATATCAAATATGATTTATTTTGACCTCATATCAAAATTCATCGTTTCCGAGTAAAAAACTTTACGTGATAATAAGAAATCGCTCCTCCCAAAGATCGTTCACTAGCGAGGCCGCGCCGTGCTGGGTCATTGTTCAGCCATGCCGAGCGCCTGCGAGCAAAAAGGGAATTTACACGAGCGCTTTGATGAAAATTATAAATTTGGGCACGAATTATTTTCGAATTTTTATACAATTTCTTACACATAATAGGAAGAATAAATCCCATTAAATCATCTGGAATGGTCTTGGAATACCCTGTATAGTGGGTTTTAAATTTTAATTTCTAAAATGAATTAGACTACTAATTTAAGTCTCAAAGATCCATAAAACATTGTAATTTATTGATAAAAAGCATAATTCATAATTGTAATGACAGCAATATATTCTTCAAGATTATACTGAAAACTACAAATCAGCAGCCATCTGGGACAAAATGAACTCTTTGTTAATTATGCTAATTACTGTAAAAACCTTAATAACCAAAAAATATGCTTATATGCTCTTTGCGTCTAAACTACCTGCCAACGAAATTTAGCGAAAAAATAGTGCCATCTACATCTCCGAATCATTTCCTGGGCGCCTGCTAAGTAAAAACTACTATAAAAATATAATTAATGTTTTTATGCAGAATGGTAAAACAGAATTTTTGTAGAGCACTTACTATTTTTTCGGCTGTATCCATGTTTATGATACTATCATTAATGGTACCAAACAAACCAAGGAATTATGATAATAAAATGAAATATTCTTAAACAGACAAACGGAGAAAACAAACTCCAAACTTTCTGTCACGTCAACAACTGTACAACGTTAGTTCTGTTACACAATGGCGAATAGCAGATCTGAGTCATTGCCTAAAAATGGCACATACGTTTTTATCTATTCCGTTGCATAAACATACGTAGGGCACAAGTTAAAAAGAGGGAGAGTCCAATTTTAGCGAAAAATAATTTAAATTGCCATGTAGTTCTAAACATATTAAACTTTATCTTATGAAACACGAAAACTGGCAAAATACAAACAGGCTAGAAGGAGGACAGTCATTTCATTCCCGCTAATAAGGGGGACAGTCCATTTTGACATTTTCATTTCTAATTCGGTGCAAGTTCGCTCGCAGCGTTATGAGGTTACCTTGATTATTTTTATAATACAAGTTCATCGTTGATAAGTGTGTGGTTACCTAACCTATTTGATTCTGTGATGGAAGAATATGACCTATAAACCAAAAAAGAGGATTTCCCAGGGCTGAATGAATAAAAAAAATAAAATTAAACAGCCATGGCGAAGGCGATGACGAATTAGTGTATCACAGAGATTGCTACAATGGTGCACGGTTTTCTACTGTAATTAATGACTATAAAAAAATAAAAAAACTACGATGGTAAGGTTTTATTACAAAAATTATTAAAAAAATAAATCTTCGGTATCACAATACCACAAAGTTCAATTTTAAAATTTAAATTTCATCTTTAAAAACGTGGACATTACCAATGTTTACTTCTATTTTTTATTCAAAAACTTATTTGTGGCCTTTTTATAATAATAATAATGTATCGTTTTAGGTTAGGTTAGGGTTTCAAGTTACTCAACCTGAGAAAGAGGGCAATAAATATAATCACATTTATGCAAATATAAAACATTTAATATTTTTGGCTCACAGAGTATTCATTCAATCTGTAAGTTTAACTTGTAGTAAGTACTACTTGAATATTAAGGGAACTCCCTTAATGACATACATACGAGTAGAGAGTTCACGAATCACTTACTTAAGGCTGTCAAGGATAATATATGCATGTCATTCTAGCCGAAAATAATGAAATCACCCTTAAAGGGTAAGTGAAATCGGACTTCTTTTGATAGCAAGGCATACAATAGGAATTGAAAATAGATTAATAGCGTTGAAAATAGAGTTATCAGCTAATATTTGAGTAAATACATTAAATAAACATTGATTTATTTAACAACGATATAAGCGAACAAGAATGTATTATATAATAAAAATATACTTTACTATAATAATATATTTCCTTTATAACGATAAATATTTTTAGATAAAATGTTAATAACAAAGGTTTAAAAAAAATTTAGTGTTTTTGAAGAAATCCTCTCAACATTAGGTTTTTACGAATATGAATAGAGTAATATTTTAACCCGAGAATAAATACCAAAAAAGTACAAACTTTCTAGCATATAAAATCATTGATTTAGACAGAGATTATTTATTTATTTATTTATTTATTACATTAAATACATCTATCTTTTAAATGATATTATATATCTGAAACTCAAAAAAATATTTAAAACTATGACTCGTAAATTTACACAGGAAAGAAGCAAACGCTATACGCTATAATCAAGAGGGTTTCATAGATTTTATATTAAAAAAAATGCTTTTCATTTATTTATGTACATGCATGCATTTTATGTATGGTAAATTGTTGACAACTCAATAATTTAAGAGGTGATTAGCTCAAGCTTAGGAAAAATATTATTTCCCATCTTAAGCATTCTCACACAATTAATTGGTTAGAAAAATATTATGTTGATTTTTAGAAAACTTACGTGCCTAACCTTTATGGACAGTAATATGAATAATTATTTAATATTTATGTAACATAGTATGTAGGTACGTATACTCGTATTGAATAATAACTAGTGGTCGAAATTCGACCGTAATTTATTATTTTTTTAAATTAGAGCGTTATTGAGGTTCTTACACCTTTGTAATATGGTGAGTTTATCTCTTTAATGATTGCATATAGTTTTTTTAAATTTTGTTCTTTTATTTCAACTGCGAGTGTGTACAAATACGTCATTAGCGTGAGTTGTTTGCCTTAATTCCCCGCAATACATATGAAATTTAATGTTAGTAACAGTTGAAAAAAACACAAATACAACTTATATTTATATTTATTTGTTGATACAATTCATTGACAGTTTTATTTTCTTCGCGTAAAAATGAGACTTGATATTAATAATAATATAATGTACAGTAATTAATAATTATTTTTTCCTGACATTACTACATTGACATTGACAAACTATTGAAAAAGGAACATTTAAAAGCACATAAAATTCATAGCTCGAAACCTTTTCTGTCAATCAGCTGTGACTAGTTTGAATGTTTTATTTTATTGTATTTAATGTATTAGTAATACATATTATAAATAAATTTTAGTTTCTGTACTCTTTCTCTATATGAACCTGTGCATTTATTATGCCATATCTCACATTCCTCCGTGCGCGCAATATGCTTAAAAAGGGTTACAAAGTTTTCTCTTCACCTATTAGTATATAGCTAATATCGTATATATATCAAATCTAAGTTCAAATCCCTACGGACTGCTTATCTATCATAGCTTCAATGTCATCCACGGGAGATTCAAATGTCGTAAGATTTTAAGTTTATTTGTTGATATTGTATAATAAAACCTATATATATATATATATATATTGTCCTCAGACGGACTGTACTTACTTTTGCGGTGGGACCTTGAACACATATAAATTAGTCGGGAACAAAGAAACCCATCTCACAATTTCAATGGAATAAACAATGTGCATTATTGCAGATGCACGTTGCATTACAAATTTACAATACCAGAGAAGTGTCTGGGCTGGTGGAATAATTTATTTTGCTGCATGTGGCCGGTACTAAATGATTTTTTAAGAACGTAATTTAAAACAATAACTTTATTTGTCACTACAATGACAAAACACATAAACAAAAAATAAATTAATAGTAACAATTTGTAAAATTTGTAAAGCTTTTGTATAAGTGGACATAACAAAATTTCATGTCTGTTGACCGTTGAGAAGTTCCTTCGTCTGAAGTCATTTATGGGTGGTCATACTTACCATAAAAATGCATTGTCATCGGTACTGGACCAATATTCAAATTTCTACTCCGTAGAATAAGAAAAGTGGGTTTGATTCCTTTTTTCTAATGCACTGCGAACAAGTAGAAATGTTAGCCATAGATGAGTTAGTATTTCAGCTTGGCGAACATATCCTATTAATAAACGTAACGCAACGCAACTTACACGCTGTGGCTTTTTAGCAGTGTGATCGATTTATCTCACACGTTTTCACAGGCCATTGGCTGTAATTGCTTTGCATTTTCGAAATTCTGCTAAGCTTACTTTCTAAGTAGAGAGATTTTGTGACCGGATATTTCATTTCTAATCCTAAAGATATGTTTGTAGTTACGCAGTAACCTAACTACCATTACGGGCGAAAGATCTACGCCGCGCTAGTTCCACATTTTGCCACCCAAGACTGTAGGTACCAAAGAATGCAGTGCTTATTTTGGAAAATATTTTATATAGAAAATAGACTTCAAAATAAGTTTTTTTTATTTTAAAACGTTTATTTTCTAAATAATAACCGATTTTTAACTGTCGGTGGTATCCACGTGGAGCGATAAATCTGTCTGCGACGGTTGAAAAGCTAGCGATCGATATCGGTATGAAGGGATGTTTCTGCGGGCTGCGTTTTAGAACGACCAGTCACGCGAACCCAGCGGCACGGCCGATTCGCTATGGCTTCAGCACTTCAGCGGGGAAACGCAACGTCTTCTACAGGCTGTACCTTTATTTAGATAGCATCTTTCAGAGAGTTGATCAATATCGACCCTGACAAGCGCCCGACCAACCCTCCCGCCCCCCGATCCCTCGATCGCGGATTGCCCCGCGATATTTTTCAAAATTGCGTATTACGGGCGCTTGCTAAAATTGGAATATTTTAGCAAAATGTTATATTGACAAAATATACTATTTTGAATAGTTAAGCAGTATGGCTTCATTAATAACTATAGATATTGTATGTATATATATAAAAAAATTACAAACTTGAAAAAATATATTTTTATGTAAAACTATCTAAGAAACTTTCTTAAAAACTTTTTCTATTACGCTTTAGGAAAACATATTTATAAACAATGTAATGTAAAAATATGTTTATTTTAATGTATAAAAATAATATAAGTGTACGATACTTTATTGCGTATTGCGTTCAGTGAATCCATTTGCACGTGGCGATTGCATCGCGTGAACGAAAAAGAACGGGGTTTGCATTTATTTCCTTAAGAGGAACTCGCACCATATAAAACGTAAATAAATAATAAAATTATTTATAAAAATAACACGTAATCTTTTATTTCTATACAAGAAATGCAGTATTCTGATTTATTAGAATAGTCTGAATACATCTAATCATCATTTACAATAATAGGTTATAATAATTTCCTAGAGTGCTTTAATGAAGGAAATCACTAATTTGGTTTTTGAAATTAAACGCTATTAGTACACAACAATCTTTTATATACGGACCCTAATTTACGGAGACATTTTTAACAACAGAGCGGCAGAGAAACTCTAGAGTACATTAGAGTACATTTCAAATAAAACCTAACTTATTACCGTGTTTATACAACCACATGGTTTCTACCAAATAAAAACAAAAAAGCTATTATTTTATAGTTATCCTACCACAAAAAAACAGTTAATTGTAAATTATTTACTCTTCTGATATTTTTAATATTGATTTATCTATTACCCAACATATCCAACGATATCGTCAAAGAAAGTAACTCAATATATCATAAATTATTATTTTTATTTCTTTATTTATTGATTTTTATTTTTACATATTTCTTAGATAATGAATAACATAACCATACCTAACTGGACAATTGTCCGTACTAAGTACTAAGGTAGGCTAATTTTTATAGTTATTTAATAGATTGGTTACATGCGATTGCGCTGAGCTTTTTTGTAAGTACAAAATAAAAACTACAAAAATTAAATAATATATAATATTAAAATTGTAATAATACTATCTAAATTTGTATATTGAATATTTTAATAAATAAATAATAATAGTATTTCATTAGTGCATATCACGCTTTAGCTCCAATACTAGCGCGTGTGCACTGTGCAGTCATTGCCCCCAATTAAATGCGTTTCTCGGTAATTTTATAATTCTGGGAAAATCAATTTTCCGCAGGACTACTACGTAGTAGCTCCAATGTGAATTTCAGAGCCTACAAATTTTATAACGAGTCTTCGAAATTCTTAAAAACCGTGCTAATATTTTAGATATAATTTCCAAAATTCTTTAAATATTGTTTTAGGTGGCGTTTTGCCATCTACAAAAACAGACAATAAAGCATTTTTTTTTTGTGAAGATTAAAAAAAAACATTCATCAGATTTAGAAGTTGGTCAATTTTAACACTAGACCAGTAAATAATAATAAATGTACGAATCACGTTAATAGAGTACTAACTACTGGGCTGTTACAGCTAGGCTAAGTTAACCAAGGTACAGGGTACTTACACATTATTACCATTACGGATCGTTCATAGAATTTACGACTTGAATTATCCTTGAATATTTTCAACCTAAATCGTTCGTTTTTTCCCCGAGTGAGTCACACGGCGTTGAGCGCTATTAAATTGAAGATTTTTTTTTTCACCGGTTAACCGTAGAGTAAAATACAACCTTGGCACTTATACGGTCCGCTATCGCCGGCCATAAATCACGTTATGGTCATTAGGTCATGCCAGGTCCGCTGCGGTGTAAGATTTTGCGATCGTATCTGAAAAGCATGGAAAGTTTTCAGAAATGTTTACACAAAGAAAGCTCGAACGATTTAACGTTATATGTGTGTTTTTTTTATGCAGAAATAGTTCGTAAATGCGTTTATGGATTCAGTTCATTTCAGTCCAGGCTCTGTCTAAATTGTCAATTTTTTAATAGTGTTGCAATTATTTATTTTAAGGTAAAAAACAAATCTAGAGTAAAATATATGTTTTATACGTGCTTTCTCATTCCGATTCCATAATATTAATTGACAGTAGACTAATACCATATTCCATTCCAATACCAATACGAATACAATGTTCCATAGGGAACATTTGAAGTATAATTTTGGTAGAATAAAATCCAACTTAAAAAACATAAAAAAGTATAAGTGCTATTTTCTTTTGTGTATTTGTTTTTACATGACATCAAAAAAAATCTGTATATACAATAAATACTCACCTATATCTCTAGAATCCGTACGCGGTCGTTTTTTAAGTAAATACATAATTATGTTTATTAAAATTATATATTTTCTACATACATATTTTTGACTGAACATATTTATTAGGATTATATAGTAAGTGATAAATAATTATGTAAAACATTTGGAATCACATAATAAAATAAAAGTTATTACGCCATTTTCTTTGCCCCGGACTGTTTCGAGATGTTTTTATTTCTGAAAAATTTTGGTTCTTATATAGAAAAACTGTCATACAGTTTGACCATTTTGGTCCAGAACCATATAACGACCTTAACATAGATGATATTCGCAATAAATCATATGTTTCGTTGACATTTCTAGCCATTACGTTAGATCCTCTAACCTCTCGCACAGCATCGTTTAAATAGATTATAGTATTATATTCCTAACAATAAGCACCGATATCATCTGGTTCATCAGATTGCATCAATTATAGTAATCAATTTGTGCATGTGGGCCAACCGGTAAATAAATTAAATAAATGAAACCAGTTAGCGTTGTTATTAAAAAGCAGTAACTATATATACTACTAAGAAAGTTATAGCAAGATTTTACCTTTCTAAACCCCCCCCATTCCCGCCCCCCTGCTCTGATTTTACCCATTACCGAACTTGACCGAGATTTTCTGACCTTAAATTTTATGTATCAATTTGAAAGTGATTCGTGTAAAATTACGGCAGTTATCGTGTCTACAAGCATGTGATATAGATAGATATATAAACTTTTAAACTGAGGGTGGTTTTGGGTTCTAGGGGATGTGAAAAGCGAAAATTTGTCGAAATTTTAAAATGTAAGCTGTACGCGATAATTATTTCAAACAAATCTTGTAATAATGTCCTGGTCGTGAGCGCCCTGCAACTGTTATCACCGGGCGCCCGTAATTAGGTTATCGACAATCATTTGTGTTATTTGTATATTTCAACTACTTTTATTTTCATCAACTTCATACATAAGCCACTCATAAAATCATTTAATTTAACCTTAATCCTTCATCTTAATCACACATCCATTGTTTTTATATTTTTTTGTTAAAATAACATTCTTTTCCTATTTCATCTAATTAGATAGTTACGTATTATTTGACAATATTTTACACTAAAGAGGACAGGTGAGAGTTAACATACACTTTTATAAAACTCAGCGCTGGTTTTAAACCGATATCCTGCGCTATCAAATACAGGACTTCTTTGGAACCTTTAAAATTATTTTGGTATATGGATTTATATCCAACGCTTTAACAAAATAATAAAACTTTTCCAAATTTTTATATACAGAATGAACTTTAAAGTCAGCAGTATCCTTTTAAGGGATGGTTTAGGCAGGAATCTGAATAACTTTTGTTTGACATGTTTTCATATAATTAAGAAAAAAAAAACATATAAATTTCAATATAAATACTCTATCAAACGTTTTTGCACTCGGGAAACTACCCGTCATTTCTTTCGTTAATACATTTGTAGGTACGGTTAGACTTTTTTTTTTTGCTAGATTTACAAAGTTGTTGAAGAAAAGTTTTTCAAAAAATGCCTAGAATCACCCCTTAAAAGAATTCTGTATATTGTTCTTCGAGATCTTTATTTTTAAAACTTTCATATGCACTATTTTTTCTTCGGCTTAAAATTCTCTGTTTGATTTTGCTCCTTATGCCGCCGTATTGAGATGTAACATAAGTTCTAAAATGGACAATATTACCAACAGGGTCTGGGTCCGGGTTCGAATTCCGGTCAGCTGCAGTGTATTGCATATTCTCAAGTGGTAACACGTTTCTTAATTTTTTTTTATCATTATAATATAAAATGAGCAAATTAGCAATCTCAAAAAAATATCTATGACACATTGAAGCAAAATATGACCCCTATACTATGGATAAACATTGGTTTAAATATTACTTACTTGACCTTGCCTTTGCAATATGTGTGGGCGTTCAATTCTTTCATTTAAAAGGTGTATGAAAGCGCTCCACGAACGGATTTTTAAAATATACCCAAATGTTTTTAATTTTTGCCAACAGGGTTGGTGCCAAGCGATGGATACGGTACCATGGTATGGATTCATGGTGGCGACTTTCATTCTGGCAGCCCTTACGATATCAACCCGTTTCAGATAGTTTTCAAACAAAAGGTAAATTTTTAACGTCCCATATCCATTAGAAAAGATTTTGATGTGTAAATATTTTTTTTTAAACCTTTTTTTTTAAAGCTCTGACCTAGATCATATACAATTATTTTGGGCCCTACTCAACTAGGCCAAACTCAACACAACAAATAAAAAAATCATTCACACCGAGAAAAAGTAAAAACAGTATAAAAAGGCTATAATAAAATATTTGATTTAATAATAAACATCAAGTAAGTTATACAAAAATAAAAAGTCAAATTATGTATTTTTTTTTTCGACTGAAAGCACCCTGTGAAGTCAATAAAAACTAATCTAGTAATATTTATTTAACAGCTTTATAAAAACATATTTAAAATAAAAGTAGAATAGAAATGACCTCTTTAAACGAAAAAAATATTTAAATTCATTAAAGCTATAAATGTTTTATTCAGCAATGTATTTCATTAATGCACACTTAAATTGGTTAAACTCATTTATTTGTTTAAAAAAGTTTAATCAAATATTAAAATAGTTAATGCCTAAATATTGGCTATTGTTTTGGAACTAATATATGTAGGTGTGAAGGCTGGAATGGAATGACACGTCAATAATTCTAATATTAAAATGTGGCTTGCACGACACTCTTTGATTTAACGCTAAAATAGCTTCACAGCCTTTTTTATAGCTTGAAGATATCCGGAAAACATGGAGTATTAAATATCCCAGGCCAGTATGCCGTATCTTAAAGTACCCCAGACCAGTTTGCCGTATCTTGAATGCGATCTCGATAGCCACTTATGTAAAGAATTATCTTTTCAAAATTGGTCTCCAAATTGCTTGCTTTTCAAGACTTTATCATTATTTGCTTATTTTTTCGAAGGGACTAACGCAGAAATGGGTTACCCAATAATAATTCGCTTTCTCTAAATTCCTGATGAACAAATCGAAAGCAAAGATCACGTGGTAAAAATATAGATTGATGGATTGA
Organism: Neomicropteryx cornuta; assembly: GCA_020383195.1. Taxonomy (NCBI): domain Eukaryota; kingdom Metazoa; phylum Arthropoda; class Insecta; order Lepidoptera; family Micropterigidae; genus Neomicropteryx; species Neomicropteryx cornuta. The sequence continues at coordinate 4,812,391 of JAHKQU010000030.1, forward strand.
CTAGATAAAAGTCCAAAGCGTCTAGAAAAGATTAGGACAATTGGCGAGGGCACTTTCTTTGTTGGTAACAAAATGATCGATCGACATGATACGATCAAAAGCAAAACGAAGAGCTAATAAAATTAATCGACCAAAAATCATTTTTCCAATCTATCCAAAAATAATTGTACGTGACCTAGGTCGCTAATGCCGTTTTAGCAAGCCAGTTAAAATTTATTATTTCATATTTTTTATGGTGTACACATGTAATTTAATTGTATTTGTTGAATTATTTCGATAGCGCAAAAACCATCAAGCTATAAGCAGGTCCCCCCCGTCCCAATGCTTCGAAACCATAATGTAACTTCATAGCATGAGACATTTAAAAAAATTATCTGAGATTTCAAACCGAGAAACAATAATACCTGTGCCTATATTCAGTTTTAAGCTTAGCATAGTATTAGCAGTAGAATTTGAAATAAAAGTGTATTTGTTTATTATATTTTATTTTATTAGGTAAAAATACAGTATATTAACATGAACATAAATACTTTAACAACACACATAGTTTAAATTAAAGTGAGTGAAAAAAGAACAATATATTTATTATAGATAAAACGTTAATAGAGAACTAGGTGTGGGTGTGTGAGAAAGTGAGGGTGAGTAAATGTGTGTTTAGGACTTTAATTGAATTTGTCTTTCCTGTCATATTTATTGTTATATGTATTCGATGTAAGACGATTAATAATTGAATTTTTGCCGAAGTTGGTATTTTTAGAAATGCACTAGGCCGCGGAAATCGACCCAGCGAACTTATATTAGCTGCGGTAGGGTAGGTAGAAAGCTGTTAAAAAACTGAAATGCTAAATCGGTTTATTGCCACAGAAATGTACCGTATCGCTTTTATAGTTTCGACCATGCGAGGGTGAGTGCCGCAAATGACCACAAACGAGAGCCCAATGCCATGGCGACATACCGCGCGGTATTCGAATACTAGGTCAGCTGGTAATTGGCATTACGGCGGCGTAAAGTGCATGGAATTGCAGTCGTGGTCACTCGCCCCTCGTTAATCACACATTGCATTAAGTTTTTCACCCCGTGTCACTTCGACTTAGGGCCACAGTGACTATCCTCAGTCCGCCCAATGCACCAATCATCGGAAATTCATATTCTTACTTATATTCCTAATAGCGATTGGATTTTAACCAAATTTACATTGATTTTACTTTTTTATAAATTTAAATGTAATCCTATTATCTATTCTTTAGCATATTCATGTACTTGTAACTAAATGTAATTAAGATAATTAATTACTTAGTTATATATTTAATGAAAGTATGATACGAAATCTGTCTTGTACCCTTAATAGCTTCTCACGTATAAATATAATATTTTGGCAGTCAACTGCAAATGAAATATTAAGCAGTTATATTACCATTTTTATCTAAACTAATATAGTATTATATATTAGATATTCTAAAATTATCAATAATAAACATAAAAAAATAATAAAAAGGTATAAACATTAAAAATTTGTGTTTACTTTAGTCATTATTTTTTAATTATCTTTTGATTTGCCTAAATTTTGAAATTCAAAACCGGCTTATTATGTTTTCATTACATTGTTTCAACTACTTATTAGTAAAAACGATCACATGAAGTAATGATTTAAAAAAAAAACGATAAAACAAAAATTTTAGAAAAAAATGTAATGAATTTACATTTAAGCCACTTAAAACGTCAAATTACGTGCATTTTCTACTAGGAATACTGTTTGTTAGTATTTCAAAAACGCCCACAAACTTACCCCTTTGTGCATAACATGAAAACAATAAAATTGTATATAAGTTAGGGGAAAGAGTTTTCTTCACTTTTTCGTTTTGTATTTTGAAATATATTTCTGCGACTATTGAAACATTCTAACATGGATTGTTTTGAAAATAAAAACGAATTGTTTAACTATCAAATCGTGCAATTCCATAGTACGACTATTCTAATATTTGACAGTTAAGCAATGCATTTCTATAGTATAGTGATATTTATAAGTTAATAAAGGTAGTGATTTCCAACCTGTGTTAGTCCGTATCGCCAAATACCAAAATACATGTCAATATTTTGGCTTAAGGTATTTTAATATGTTACCTAAAAGCTTAAAATGTATCAATAATTATCGCGAGTTTAAGTGTAGGTTAAGGAAATTTATTCTGAAAAAAAAGTATTTATAGTTTTAAAGGAATTTAGATAGTTAAGTGATAAACCAGTTATACACTATTCACTATGTAACTAATATTTTTGTATTTTCTTATATTTGTTCTCTTGTAAAGCGATTGCTATAAAGGTATCAAATATACGCACCAAAAGTTCGATTAAGGTCTTATATTAACCTGTTTTATCTATTTTCTATTTTTTTGTACCAAAATGTCATTTCTGTACAACAAGTTTGTTTATGGAAATAAATTCACTTATTCTTATTATTATTTTGAAATAGTTCAGACTATGCTGCCGGCCCTGGTAATTTGAAAACTTTAACTGGAACAAAATAAGAATTTGAAAGTTCAACTTGAAAGTTCAACATTTCAAGTGAATTACTTTCTTCTTCGGAATTAGTTTGACACCATCATCGTCGCCATGAATTAAAACGAAACGTTTGTGTCCACACTGTTGAGCGCAAATTCAGCCATCTGGAGGATGTAGGCCATATTTATACCTTATCCAATATCCATGATACCTATGTTAAATTAATCTCCAATTGTTGAAATATCTAAACCTATTGTAAAACGTGAATATTAAATAAATTAAATTTGGAAACTATTGTTTTTACCATGTTTTTTTTTTTTAATAAAAGTTGTTTATTTTCTTCAACATACAGGTTTTGTTGAGTGCACATTTGAAACAATACATTGTTCCAAATTTCATCAACTCTATTACCGTTCCAAATATTTCCGCTATTACAATGTCAACGGAGAACGTACGTACGATCCATCAAGCGTTTGCATAAAATACATTTTCTCGCGTAATAAACATAACAGCGGTTTTTTATTTTTCGTAAGGAGTGATGTTTTACCTCAATCGAGGTCACCACCTCGCCGCTCACATGAAAACACGAGAATTTTCCCCTTCAAACTGAAAGTTGTGTTCGTCTCGGCGCGTATTATACGCTCACTTATCGCTGACCCCATAAAGCAACTTATTACCTAACAATTCGACTTGAGCCTCTCCGTACCCGAAAAAAAAACAAAGGAAAATTATCGAGGAGATTTTTAATACACGCAATACAACAAGGGTGAATAATGAATTAAATGCCTTATTGTGGGATAATTTAATACACAATCTTTTATCGAGTACTAAATTCAACGTTAGTAGAACACGCATGTATTTTAAATGGATACTATGTGTATCAATAAGTAACACATCATTTATTTAGTGACATGATGAATAAAAAAAACATTTTCTTTATTTTTTGTTCACAATAAAATTATGAATTTTTATGTTTAATATTTCATTCGTTTATTTATTATTACTATAAAAAAATATACATTTAATTTTACATCACCTTTATAGCGTGTACTGCTGTTCTGAGGTGATGTAAAATATATACTCAGTTATAGAAACAGATCCTCAGCTGAAAATTCATAAACTAAAAAAGGACAAAAATTTTCATAATAAAAAAAATACCATAATAAAATTTGCAACTGAAAATTTACCTAGAGACCGGCTGTGGACTCGGTTTATACAAATAATTATACAGGATTCATAAATATTGTGCGAGAGCAAGATATAATAGAGATTGAAAATTTGAAGCTGTGTGTGTACGGATGTGTGTGGTGTGTGTGCGAGGACGAACCTAAAAAATGTTATACTTAAAAACAATAATTATAGATATAATAGTATAACATACTTAATATGCTTTTAAATTAATAAGTATATATTTTAAAATATATGTTCAGTTTCCATTTTGGATATGATTTAGTATAAAAAGAAATAGAACAAAGAAAAATAAATTTAAATATAGCTTACCTCTATAAGAATTTTTCATTTGTTTTCATATTAATAAAAATCATGATCAAAATGTGGGTAACTGTAAATGTTAAATTTTCAATAGTTTCTATTCATGCGGTCATTTTTATTATAAATAGTAATCCTGTATTTGATTATTAACATGTATGTTATCTTTATTAATGGTATTAATACCATTTATGTATAAGAAATTATGCAAAAAAAAAATGTCCAAATTTATTGTTGTTTTAATCCAATTGTGTAAATTCAGTCAGTGGGCTAATTCCGACACCCGCGAGAATTTATGACCTAAACTTTTCTGGGTTATTAGCTTACACCGTTAGCCACATCTATGTGCTCACAACTTTGCGACATGCATCGTTTATTATTATCGGCTGAAGTTTACATTTGTTTTTCTCGAACAGCATGTTTTTTTAATTTTTTACAATAACATTCGAAATCACATGGCTGATAAATTGTTTTTTTTTATCGGAAATGGTCTTGAGACACTGTGTATATAAGTATTTTTACCATAAAATTCTGCTTATGATAAATGTTATGTTAAATGTTATGTTATGTTAAATGATAAACTGTAAATATACTTATATTTATCTGATGAGCAATGAATTAATATATTAAAATTTAATATTTTATTTGCAGGTTATCGTGGTGACAATTTCCTACAGGATGAATATTTTCGGATTTTTCACAACCATGGATGGTGAGGCTCCGGGCAACTTCGGCCTAATGGACCAAGCAGGGGCGTTGGAATGGGTACACCACAACATAGAATTGTTCGGCGGAAGCAAGGACAACGTTTGCATATTCGGCCAGGGAGCTGGTGCGGTGAGCGTGGGCTTGCACATCACCTCGGGTAAATGGTCTGATAACACTTTCCAAAAGGCTATCACCATGAGTGGGAGCAGCCTGTCGCCGGGGGCAGTGAAGCTGCCCCGAGAGCGTAAAACCCTGAACAGGGTGGCATCAGCATTCGGGTGCTTTCGGACGCCAACTTCTGCGCTGATCATGTGCCTGAGGAATGTCAACGCGCAAGTTTTACTGGAACAAGGAGCACCCCTGGCTAATTGGGGTCCAATTATAGACTACGGGCTGAGCAATTATACTCCACCATTCATTTCGGATTATCCAACGCTCCTATTTGAAAGGGGTCACTTCGAGAAAGTGCCCCTTCTTGCCGGGTTCACGAACATGGAAGACGCGCTACTCTTGAACAAAGAGGACATAGAAGATGCTGGAATCACCCTCGACGAATTCGAGACCATGCTGAATGACATAGTTATCGCAGATTTGGCGCTCGAAGGCGATAATGAAACTTGCTTCACTTATCAGCAGCATTTATTTGACTCCGTGAAGTTCTTCTACGACCCACTGCCTCCAACGACGAATGAGACGATCCTAAGAAAGCTCTTTCTCGATTTCTACAACGAGAAAGTGTACGGAGCTCCAACGTACGAAATGGCGAAGTACATGAGCAAGTTTGCGCCGGTGTTCATGTATCGCTTCGACTTGAAGCCTCTGTCTCCGGCCGTCGTCGACGGCATACCGGAATGGGTTGGAGTGCCGCATAACTTCGACATGGTGTTTGTGTGGGGTTTACCGTATATGGCCCTGCCGACGGAAGCGAACGAGTGGGACAGTTCCGATAAACGCGTGTCGGATATTGTTATGCGCATGTGGACCAATTTCGCGGTGTACTCGAACCCCACGAACTCCGGGGTGTACATATCCTGGGATAACTTTACCCAAGAAATGCCGGGATTCCTTATAATTGACAGAACTTTTAATATGAGCGGGCCGGGAGTTATAAATTACAAATCCTTTGAATTCTGGAATGAATTTTACCCAAAGGTCATGGTGATTGCAACCCAGTGCTGCAACGACACCAACTCCGGAGCAACGGAAAGCTATACCGCAAATAACAATTCGTATTTATTCGTCTTTTCTCTATTTTCATTACATATTTTTAAACAGGTAAATGATTTTTTTACCTCATTAGCATATTATTAGAGAAAATATTTTCAAACAATAGGACCAATTTTAAACAATGTACAAATTATATTTAAGTTTTATTTCATAGAATCAATGACGTTATTTTTAATTTAAATAATGTATTTTATTGTATAAATTTGTAAATAATGGCCTCGATGAGTAAACGAAATTACTAAACCTGACTGCATTATTTAAATCTAAGCAATATTTGTGGATATTCAATACTCGTATCTATCAAAGCAAAGTTCTAGATGTTCGTCTGAAACTAACCCTCTTTTAGATTAAACGTCTGTTGAACATTATCGTTTATATTTTTTAACGCTATTAAGGAACTTATTTTGGTGATATTCCCGGTTTTAGTAGTCCTAATTTACATTTGAAAATAGTTTTTTCCTGTAATAAAGAAGTAAATAAGGATTTATACCGATATTTATTACAATCGCGGAAAGTTCGAAAAATAAAATAATCTAATTATACATTCTTCTTCCTTAAAACTTCTTTGATTTTTGCATAATGATAAGTTTGGCCATGATAAAAAAATAGGCTTTATGAGTTTGTTTATTTGTTAATATAAATGATAAAACAAATCTTTATCAAGACATACAAGTTCAAGTTCAAGTTCAATGCCGTTAACAACGGCGTTTATTTCATCATTGTTTTTATGACAATAAAATAAACAAGGACACATTAGTCAGAGACTGTCGACAGGTCCTTTTGTTAAGTTTCTTAACTAATAATATTGCATACATAATTAAAAGGTATAAGTACATGGACAAGGTAGATTTTGGCATAACAAAAATAGAACATGAGAAACAAAAACAGAACAGTAGAAATAATATAAAACCTAACAAGACACATAGCACGGATATTATTTTCAAATTTTTATTTTAGTGGTACATATTATATCATAATAATTATTTTACATGTGTTTCTAAGAGGTATTTTTTAATTAGTGATAACGTAGCACTCACTTTAATATCACCAGGCAATCTATTGTTTAAAGTGGGGACTGCCACGCATGATTGCCGCTTGCCATATATAAATTCTTAAATTTGGGGATAGAAAGCATTTTTTGCTTATTTGTCTTGTTTTCAACAAACTATAGTCAGAATATTATCAAGAATAAAATTATTCCCAGTTAGTACAGCATATCATCGATGTTATAAAGAATCAATGAAACGAATTGCATTTAAATAATACATTGGTAGTCTGTCAGGTAGCGCAGCTGTTGCTATTGAAGAAAATAGCATTTTTCAATAGCCCCAAAAGCATTAATTATTTGCATCATCAGGTTCAAATGCACGAAACGGCGGTCGCTGATTGTGTATTGACGATTCCTGGTGACGATAAGGACATTTTTAATATAGATTTTAATTTTTCGTCACGGGGTAACCAACCACAAGGAACAGACAGGTCCACTTGAATTAAAATGCATTTGTTTGGCAGTCAGTCGGTGGTAAAAGCTGTATGTAGTGGCATCCTGGCAATAGTCGTGCTGAAGTCTGCTTGAAGTCTGCCTTGGATAGGATGGTCAACAGTTGTATGTCCTATTGGGGGTAGATGGTACTCTCTCCCTGTACAATACTAATGAATTTTACACACCCAGATGGTCTTTCGAATCCTCGGAAATGGTAGAACCATCCTGCCCCGACAAGTGACGTGAGTTTTTCACAGGAGTGTCGATCGTCACGCCATCATCTAGATAGTATGGTTCAATCAATGGTAGGATTCTCGCAAAAAAGACTCTCGGAGCTATTGAAGTTAACAGCCTTAACAGGCCACTATAAGCTGAATAAACATCTGCACACATTAAACCTATCGACCGTCGACAGGTGCAGACTGTGCCCAGAAACCCCTTTACACCTACTGGGGAAATGCGGGCCCCTCATTCACAAAAGGTACCAGCTGCTAGGCAACTATCTCCTCAAGCCAGAGGAGATTAGAATCATCGCACCCAAAAAGATACTTAACTTCATCTACATTACGGGACTAGAGGGCGAACTATAAGTGGATTTAAATGTTCTGGAAAGGACGCGGTACACGGGGGGCCAACCCCCCACATCCACTAGCATACATAACATAACATCAATCAGATCAAAGTTAACGGAAGTACTGGGAATTGGTACCACCCCTTGATTTCGTTCAATGTAGGATTCATCGACAGTATCTTCGTGGTCATCACTACAAATACCAGACTAGCTGCCGACCGAGCAGTTTTTAATACCAAAGTCTTTATATCATCTGCCCAACCAATGAATAACATCATTTATTTTATAGAAACATATACATTATTGCGGTTCATATAAACATTAAAACAATGCAGGGTAAGAAAATAAAATTAAAAATAACGCATAATTACAATAGTGGTACAAATGGACAAACACAATACAGATGAAACAATAATGAATTACAAATACTATCATCATTCATAAATATGGTTCCATCTAGATTCTAGGTCATCTCTTTCCATCATCTCTACAAGATGTAGTCGTATATCTGCGAAAGATAATTAAAATAATAGAGCAGACCCCGATTTGAAATCAAAATAAAATAATGTAGGTGTAAAAAAATGTGAATGCCGTCTGCAGCCCCCGCAGGGTTTAGGGAGACCCATTTGAAATCGATTTCGAGACGATTTCGTGACTAAGCCAATGCGGGCTGAACGAGTACTCATTTGCATATAACGATTCGACTACGCCCGCCGTATCGCTCGTTGATCAAGATTATACTTATATGGAGAAACGCACGCTATAGCTGTAAACCTAATAACATACTGCAATTTTTCTCGAGGTCATATTGAGAGACAAAAACAAAACCTCTCTCTATCAACAATAATATTTTAATGCAAACAATATTGAGCCTCAATAATACAACGAAAATATTCGGTTACAAATAATTTATGTTTACATTGAAATATATAAAAAGAACACTATCAGCATGTTTGTCGGTTTTTCATTTAGTCAAGTGACAGATTATTAATTTGATTTGATTTGGCTTATTACATATAGATTTAAAAATTCATTGATCTAAACAGAATTTGAAACTACACTGATGTTATTTATTTTTAAATTTATCAAAAGTTAAAAAAACCCACTTACCGTAAAGTGAATAAACGAATATTTTTAGCTTAACAGGTACATACAAATTATGAGCTATGAAAAAGCTACACAAAATAAATGGTAGCATTAAAGGAATAGCCTTAGACAAATTATATATATTTATATAAATAGTATAAACACAAATATATATTTATTTGTATATAATCATATAATATCTATATTTATAGTTTATGTATTATATACAATATATAATATACATTATTTCTATTTAGTATAATCTTTGTTTTATCTTTTTTTGCATGTGGTGTCCTTTTTATTTAAATATTGATAAGGTTTTTCTTAGTATCTACTACTACTTAGTATCTAAAATTAATGTAAACATGTTATATATCAGTATTTTTTTTTTGGAGTACCGTATAAAAATAAAATAATAATAATAATATTTATGTAATAATCAATGATAACATTGGGTAAGTCTTTACTATTTAAAAGATTTAAAACATTCTTCGTTGCTAAAATTGTTACATATGAAAGACTAAAGTATTTTTAGTACACTCGAATATTAGAAATATTATTATAAATCGATTGAACTACTATATAATATCATCGAGTTTATCTTACAATAATAAATATTTTCGATAATTAAACGTCACGAAGACGATAACAATAATAAAATATTCAAATATTATACAATTTTTGTTTATTTTTTTTGTTAACGTTTTGTCTTCAATACATAATAACTTCAATTATACCGTTAACTTTAATTATTTACAATATAAGGAATGAATTTATTGATTTTCATATGCGAAGATGACATTCGTTTTGAAAATCTTAATATTATTGTGTGTTTAGATGCTTTAAAAGTTCTATGAATGATTTACAGTGAGTGCCCGTGCGTTATACATTTAATTTTATTTATTTATTTTGGTTCTTCGGGTCATTCTTGCGTTATTGAAGGGGGAGGGGCGCTGGCATTGACTGTAAAAAAATCCTAGAAATGACTACTATAAATGTGATTTTCAATTCTGTTATAATGTTCATGGTGTTCATTGCACGCTGGAGAATTGTAATAGTTACGAGATCTGAAATAAAAAATAAACGTACGATATACTTAATAAAATAATATAAACACACAAATACTAAGCGATATTTCTTTATGAAAAATATTTGAAGAATGTACCTAAGTATTAGCAAATTAAATTATTTGTTTTTAAATCGGGGGGAGGGGGGTGAGAGAGGGTCTTTACGGTCTCTGTAAAATTGATTTGACTAATTTTTAGCTTCTATAATACATTCATGTATCCCATGTATGTATTCATGTAGCTAATAGTAGCTACATGAATACATACATGGGGATAGCCCCATCGTTCAACTCGAAAAGTATAAATGCGAATAAGTTGATTTTTGTGTGTAAACCATAACCGTTTAGATCACATTGAGGGCTGGTCGGATAACATTAAAGTCAATAATGTTTTATTTTTCATTAATGAAACAAAAAAAAAACGCAAAAAACATATTCGGATTTCAAAAATATGACAACACGAGTGTTGGCCAGTTAAAATGAATACAAACTCATCTGTGTGAGGAATTAGGAATTTATTAAAAGAATATTAGGGCCACATTATAATTATTATTATTAATCCGTTCGTCAAAATCTACAAAAAAAAAAACTAAAGAAAAAGTGTCATGAAACCATTAAATGTTTTTTTTTAATTAATCTACACGGACCTAAAACTAACCCGCTGTCGCATCTATGATCATAGAAAACGCACATCGAATGGGTTAAAAGTACCGCAGACACAAGTGGAGGTAGGAAATGAAGCAACACAACAAAGTCGGTAGTACAGGCGCTAGTGTCTAGGGATGCCGTTAATGACGCCTGTAGGGCCTAGCTGTAAGACGTCAGTTTCTGGTTAAATAGTTTACTAATACTAAACAATGTATAGAAGCAGTAGATATTATTTGTAATCATCTACAGGCTGTCATAGACATTCTTGGTTTACCTATAATCCGAATGTATCACCGGTGAGATCCTTTGTTGGCAGTGACTATGGTTCCTAGTCGTGCGCCTCGTCGCCGAAAGTGAAAAAGAATTTGCTCTCATGTTTATGCTGCCCGTGTTACTGGCGTTGTCTCGTGGCTTCAGCCATCCAGGTTTGCACAGCAGATAACTACGGATGAAAAAAGTAGATTTGAAAAGAAAAAAAAAATAAACCCACTTCAAAATAAACCTGCAATAAAAAAGAGAACCGATTTACTAAAACGTTGATTTTTCGTGGCACTTATTAACCAGGACGGACCGGAATTTAAATTAATAGCAAATGGAGAAAATATACTAAACGGTTTGGTTAGAAACTACAATATTTTCGGCTTGGCCACACCGATTTTTCTTTTGTTAAAAAACCATTCTTTTTTACTACCTACATATATGCCAATTAGAACCATTAAAAAAGGTAAAATGTACAAATTTAAATTTACGAGCGTTGTACGAACAAGGCCCCATACAAATATACTAATTATGAATTAATTTATTTATGAAGTAATTAATGAATTTATGTTAAGAACGATTATAAAATGTCAAAAATTACATTACATTATACTGTGAAAAAGCAATGACAGTGTAGGTATCAAGTTTACCGATATCTAGGTACGTATATATTACTATACCTAATGTCGATAAACATTTTAACCTACCGAGAAATTACTTAACTACTTTCAAATTAGCGAACATTGTGTTTGTTTTATGAAAAGCGTTTAACTCTTAATCGCTAGATTGCAATGGTAAGGCAAAGAATTTTAGTAGTATTATTTCATTGATTATATAAATGGTAATAATATATTAGTATTAAATACAATAATTATATAATCATTTATATATTTCATTAAAAATGACCATTATTATCAATTTAACTTTTATTTTAATTTAACTGGTTAAATCATGGATATTTTTTTTTTTAAAATCAAAAAACAATACTAGGAAAATAACTACAAAACACATTAACAGAAAAACGCAAAGAAAATTAAAAATAAGGGTATGGCTGACAGCATATTTTAGCAATAATTGACAATTAGGCCATTGGGTTTTTTTATTTAATCTAATTTACAATTCCTTTACAATTTACCTTCGAATTTAATCGAAAGTAAGTATTGTAATTAGGTTTGTTTCCAAACAAATTCATTTTTTTACATAATTTTTGGTATTCACAGTTTCATTTAAAATATTTAAGACCGTGATCTACTCCGCTATATGTGGTCTACTATATAGCGTTTTTTTTATATGTTTATATACGAATACCCCTGTTAGTCGTCTGGAGCAGTGTTGCCACCGTCAGAATCTTAACTGTCTTCTATCTAAATTAGGGAAATTGCCGTATTAATTAATAAAAAAGATCCAGAATTGCCGTATATCGAACTATTTGTTTAGAAAAACATATGTAGCCGTAATTGCCGTATTTTTTGATACGGCAATGATAATGCTAATAAGATGCGAAATAAGATATAATCTAGCATACAGGGTAACTTACTGGTTGAAATGCTTCCTGAAGGTTCCGCTCGCCATGTACAGAGCTATTGGATTAATGCAGCTGTTGATGAAGGTGAGGCAGAATCCAATGATTCTGAAGCCGTGCCAGAAGACGTTGTATTCATCTGGGGCATTGTCGCTAAAAACAAAACAATTGCTTTATTTATACTTCAATATAGACAATAATTTCAATTTTATGTAATGCTAAATCGTTGACATTAATTATTGCTTTTCTTGAATTTGTTTTGAGCTCATTTGTAAATACTCCGTTTGCGAATACGGTGGCTTTCATTTGTATAATTTAACCCAAAATGCTTTGGGTGGGTAGGTAATTAATAACCGAAGTTATTTTTCATTCAACTGAACTCAGAAGGTCTGCTGGCCTTAGCCCATTCAAAAAGTACATTACCTATTCGATAATATTATCAATGACAATGTAAATGTAAAGACAATGTAAAGCAGATTCCTATTATTATTTGATAATAACATGGGCTGACTCGATGTTTTAGTAGAGAACCGTCGCTTCAATAAATAGTATAAGATTCTTATTACCATCACATCGCAAGATGATTTTAACATAGTTTGTGGGTCATTGAAGTGTTACGTTACATTAGTTTACAATTGGTAGCAAGCAAAGCAATTTAATTTTAATAAAAATGCGTGGGAGCATCTTTATTTTATAAAGATGCTCCCACGCATGCTTTCGTTTAGTTGATTTTCATCTGTATTTATATTTTATTATTTAGAGTCTAGTTTAATTAAATATAATTCAACACAACCGACAAACGACATCCAATAATTCTTTATTAAGAATTATTGGAAGTTTGAATAGGTCGCTTGACTTTTGAAATCGGATTTATAATGAAAATCGGCGAAAAGGAACATAAATTGGTTTCCAAAAGAAACACGATCGTTTAGTGTTAAATTTGCAAATAAAATATATTTTATTTTCCTTTACACGTAGGAGCGTGACCTAGGCACAACCCATCGTGGAGAAGTTACTAAATTTGTATCATTAAAATGGGCAATACTATAGAAACTGGGCTTTAGTTAATCGAAATATTTTGTATACAATGTAGTGTTAATATGTAACTTAGCTAGGTCTTTGCGAAGCGCTATTATTAATAATTTTTCGATTTGGTTGGACAACGTCTTGCACTGGACCCTGAACGCCATGGAGAAAACGGCCTGATCACTGGTTTTAAGCTGGCAAGGTCTGGAGAATGGACGAATTGTGAATTCTTAGCTTACTGATGCAAAAGCCGATCGAAAGCGTAAATTAACGAGATATTGAAAGGATTTTAAAGACGGCGTACGAAGTGTCTTTTACTACTTTTTCTTTTGTCAAATAATTCTAAACTTATTCTAACTTATTCTAAATTGGCACCTTAGCCTAAATCTTTTTAGCATCAGCAGTCTTGTGAGGGGAATACCCAGAACATCACGTTGTGGTAATTTGTTAACCTAACTTTTGTTGGACTGTGTTTCGTACTTGGCTTATAAAAAGCTAATCTAACATATGGCGTAGTACCGCAATGAATGAATGCACACGAGGTTATAAAAATAAACTGAAGCCAAAAGGTTATGAATTTTGTGAACTTTAATCGCGCCCAGTTCACTATTACCGGTGAACCGGAGCAGCTATTTGGACTTCTGCATGCAGCTGTCATCTTCGCGAGGTGTGTTGTAATTTTTGGTCGTGTAATCGGTTAGAGTTAGATAAAATCAATTCTAACTGAACATAATGGTCTTAGGAGCGTTTTGAGTTTCCTTTACAGAGGCCCGAAAAAGGTGTTGCAGCACGTATAAATGTATAGGAATGTCATTTTTCTTAATAAACCGCAGCGGTAGATATATTTTATCACTGTTATCAGGTTAAAGAACTAGCTTTTAATACTTAATAGTACATACATAGGTAGACCTATAGCTAATATTATTAACACCGGCCAAAGGCCAATAACTCACCTCGGAATCCCATAAAGTTTTAGTTTAAGTGCCTGGGGCATGTTTATTACTCAAGAATTAAGACAAAGTAAGGTAGGAAAAGTAGGTAAGCTTCTATTACTGATAGAAAACCCACTCTGTTACACAGAACGTTAATGACTATTTTTTTAGGACACGAGAAAGAGTTTTTCCCAAGAATTAGCTATAAGTTTTATAAAATATATACACCTTTAGTTTCGTTGATATTCGTAGTATAGTGTCCGGTCTCTGTGATGGGATCTAGATTTTAAACACTACGTAAATATTATATAATATTAACATTTTACTCATGAGCCATTCCAATACGCAAACTCATCGTATAACCTACTCGTGCGAAGGCGATAGGATATCCTACTCAGATTTGTCCAACTTCTTTAATCCAACTTCTTCGGCACTTTGTCAATGTTTGACCGCGAGGCATGGTATGGTTTAGGCCCTTACAGACAGCACAATTTGTCGCAAACAACTTCCAACGAAACTGATAAATTGTAATGTCTGTAGGTTAGTTGTCCAACTGAAATATTATTATTACCCAATATTTTCGGTTGGTTGGGACGACTGTTCAACTTGACCCAACCTTCCATGAAGACGAACTTTATGTTAATTCACGCTTTCGAAAATGACGAATCGGTAGTGTCTGTAGGTTTTCCTCCAATTTGTTGGACAAGATTAATCGCGGTTCCGACAGATTGTGTCCTCTGTAATATGAACATATCGCCTCAATCACTCTTTTACCTCTATTTTTTTAGTCATGGGAGGCAACTTGTAGTTGCCTTGTATGTATTCATTGCGAACTCGATTTATCCTGGTAACGTATCTCACATTTTAATTTTACTGGTGAAGTGTTTTCCTGGTGGAGTATTTTAAACTAAAACTTGGAAATGCCTGGTTAATGTCTTTACGTTACGTTAATCAGATGCTTTCAGGAACAAAAAAGTGATCAGATAATCACTTTTTCGTTCCTGAAAGCTCTACAAAAAAAAAAACGAGAAAATTACCTGTAATAGAACCACATCATGAAGACATGGTAGGGCAGAAAGCAGATTGCAAAGACCATTACAAAGACAAGGACCATCACTGCCACCTTTTGTCTAGCCTGAACCTGTAAAATAAAAATATAATACAATACACATATTTTAAGGAATGTAGGTAGGTAATATTTTCTTTAGAAGCTTTCGAAAGCAATAAAGATGAAATAGGTATATTCTAGAAAGGGCACAAAATATACAAGGAATAGATGTTCTCTTTAATCTTTTTAAGTATTTAAAAATATCGATAGGTCGATAGCTAATTTCAAATAAAACAACATACCTTTCGAGTGTAATTTATTTGATTACAAAAATAATTTCTTAGGTATAAATTATACGAACAATGTGAACGTACCTACATTTATTATATTTTCTTATGTCTATGGCGTGATGTGAATCCACACGGTGATAATAATAAAAAATAATAGTAGCCTTTTACATTCATACTAATGGACGCTCTGGGGCGATTCGGTCATTCCCAATTAATGTTTTTAAAGAACCCTCTGTAGCGCACCTGTACAAGCAGATGGAGTCAGGGTGGAGGGGTATATAATATCAGCGGAGCTTCGGTGGCCAATTATAAAAGACATCTGCCAAATTTTAGCAGACTGGGGCGAGTTGGGAGCAGGCGGTTTCAAATACCAGCGAAATCAACTCTGATGCCGGAGTATGAAGACGGTAAACGGTATCGTATAATGGCCATGCGGTATAGAATGGTATCCATAGACGTATCCATTATTGACAGGCCAAGCATCTTAAAAGACGGCGACGTATATATACGTTCAAACGTCATTCCTTCCGTCGCTCATTCAATTGACTTTGACTGTCTTGATGTTTGCACCATCCGATTCCCTATTAACGAATCAATGACAATATTTTTTTTTTAGTTTGGAAAGGTGCACACGAAATTCTTTTAAAATATATTATGGAATCAAACTTGTGGCTATTAGACATGTCATGCCTGCCCAGCTGATTTGGCTGAGTTTACTTAATTTTCTATAGAAATTATTCGTACCTTAAGGGATTTCAGCGCCAATGGTGAGGCGAAAAAAGCAAAAATAAATAAAATTGTCGTTATATTGTACGTCCACTTATTTTTGATCTCATGTCTACAGCATCCGCTTGTGAACACAGGATGATTAAACAGTTAAACAGGATCCACACAGGATGTCGTGTCGTAACGAGAGGAATGGTATTGTAAATAGTAAACACGCCAGAGAGGGAGGGGATACGATATATCGTAAATACGAACTCAATTTTTGCCGAAAAATATCCTCTAGCCACGCTCAAAACTACGTTCACTTTCTTAGAAGTTGTTCATCTGATAAAAATAACTATTAAGGGATAATGGCTCACCTGCAACCTGGTGCCCTGCGTCTCACCGGGTACATTCCTGACGCTCAGCATCAGGTGCCTGGCCATCGGAATGTAGAATATGGCAATGGCAGTCAGAGGAATCGAGTAGTAGACTAGGAATCTGATAAGCACCATGGTGCGAGCATACTCGGGTCCCCATCGCTCCGGATATGGATAACATGCAGAGAACTGTAGTAGACAAAATATGATAGTATGAGTATTGTTTTTAAATATGTTTCACGCAAGTAAGCATTAAAATATCACTAATTGCGCTATTCAATGTGTAGCAATTAATGAGTACAGCGTCATCGTTGACATAGATTGATTTTTTGCTTTTAGGTAGATTTTATTAGAAAACTACCTATTGTAATGGATACCATGTCATGACATCCGAAAAATTTTGACATATTTTCGCGTTTCACAGTTTAAAAATTTATATATCTATCTATATCACTTTCTTGTGGACTTATAAAATTGATACATAAATTAACTTTAAGCTTTTCTTGAAATGCTTTTTTATTGCCAAATTAAATAACTAATCATTTAGTCAGGGAAGTACTTAAAAAAACGGATAAAACCCCTCGTTTTCAGGTAACTTGTCAAACTTGTTGGTACCTCGGTTTCGGCGTTGACACGGAAGACTTTGACATGCGATGTGACAGCTGACGGAGTCGCGCATAGGACAGCCAGCAACCAGATGAAAACGGTGACAGCAATCGTGCATCTCGTCGCCCGTCTGCTGCCGCCTAAAAAAAAGATAAAAGTTGACATCTTCTCATCTTACATATCAAAGGCAAATAGATTTTATTCGGATTTATTTTTGTTCAGCCATATCAAAAATAGTTACATTTTATGAAAGGATCAATTAAAGAACAATTTCGAATGTTACCAAACCGGGCGATGCCATTAATAAGGTTAACTTACATACAATGTCTTAATAGCAATGGATTTTCCTACTTTTCCATTTATTTACATGCAAAATATCCAAATAGAAACATCGAGATATAAAGGTAATAAAATTAACGAGCGAAAGGGAAAATTAAAGTGCCAAAAATAACTCCTTAAAATGTGGAACATTAAAATTTAATTTAATTTTTTAGCATAACTTTCCAACAAATACACAATTTAAAACAACAACAAAAAGAACAAAATAAATAATTCAACAGTAAAAATAGCATGTGGAAGAGTACAAAATAAATATAACAGACCTAAGATTCATTTCGATAAACATTTTGAGTCATTCTCAAGTAAGCCTATTTGATTTTATGGGGTTGAAACCTAATTAAAGTTTGAAACTGCGCGATTTTTCTATTTCTAGACCACCATGATGTCTGGATTTTAGTTTTTTTTGATAGGTTCAATTGAATTATGATAAAGAAATTTAAGAATTCTTAGAATCTATTTTATCATCTTTTCTGTATATATAAGGTTACTCCTTATCTATATTATTGGATTGCTGGAAATATAATATCCAGAAACGAATAAGTATCCTGGGCTCACAATTCATATGCCTCCTCTATCTTCAATATTATTTAATTAAAATGTTATACTTCAGACTTTGGCTTCTTAACAGTTTTAAGAACTTATTGATGTATTTAAAATTACCACATTTGTTTTTATTTATAAGTATTTTTTGATAGCGTATAGAGCGATTAGTGTTTGAGCAATGGAAAATAAAATGTTGAGCCTGGTTAATTCAGATACATAATAAGTCTAACTCAGCTAAAACAGAATATACTGTACCTTGAATGATTGTATTTTTAACTTTTGTAAATATAAATGCCACCGTAAAACGGTGTATATTATATATAATAGTAAAATGTATACCTTAAATACATTTTACATTTTACAAATACATATTAGATGCATTTTATAACATCATTAAAGGCGTACGTTATGACTATAAAATATGAAAGCCTGACAGGTTAACATTTAGAAATTACGAATCAACTTTTTATTACTTCTACAATGAAAATTTTGAAACCAATTATAAAGCCAGAATGTTTAATAGAAAATTAATACCGAAACTCACAAATAGTTGCATCGCTTGGGTTTAATGTATTTAACACAGCGCTGTATTTTATGAGAGCTTTCTAACTCTCAACTATACCATTTGTGTGTCTCATGCAATAAGGTCAAACTTTCATTAGAGTAGTAAAAACATGACCTAAAAGGGAAACATTATTTAAAGCGACGAAAATGTAATTAATATAATGAATGGATAATGAATGAAAGGGATAAAAGTAGTGAAGCGAATAATTATATTAATATTTACAGGTAAAAAACTCACGTTCACCGTAAATGAATCTTCGATTAATAAAAAAGAAAGTTTCAAATAAATGTCAATTAAGTGAAAATCGTTAAGATATATATAAATAAAATAAAAATGTAAAATGTATTTCTTATATACCGTATTTTCGATGAAATATTTTCTTTATTTATTTATTTATTAAACATGTTTGCCTGTGTACACATTATAATTAAGGTAAAAATTACTAAAACGAAAAAAAAACAATAAAAAAAATAATAACTAGAAGTAATGAAACTAGATAGATGATAATTAGAACTCTACAAAGTTAAAAATTAAAAATAATGCCTCCAGGCACACAATAGCAAATACATAATTCACGCTGATCATAAAAAGATGTAATAGAAGGCAAATTTTTAATCCTACTGGGCGAACAGATAAAGTTATCAATTTCCGCCGAAATGGAGTTTAATAATTCGACTGCTCTCCCAATTAAACTATATTTGTATACGACGTGTCGTGTCTAACCGTCTAAATAACGTGTGCTTCCGCGATCTAGTAAAACAGTCCGGAACAAAGAAACCAATATTTCTAATAATTACGTAATCCTCGCTGACACCATGAATAACTTTAAAAAATAGGTCAATGTATGGACTTGTCGCCTGAACTCAAGTGGGTTAAATCTTAACTATTATTATAAGAGGCGTTCGCCGTGAGTTTATAATAATTATGATAGTTTCACATTACTGACGTGAAATAAATTAGAGAAGGAATGTTTAATAGAAAATTATTACCGAAACGCATAAACAGTTGCAGCGTTAAGTTTATTGTATGCTGGTTTAAATACAACTTATTTAACCTAAGTATACGAAGCTATTTGCTTGCTTAGACGAAGCAAGTTTTATTGGGTTTCCTCAATTTAAAAATTTTCATTTGGTTGTTTCTATTACGAAATACGAGTAATAACCCCGATTGGTATTGTGAAATCTGTACATAGTAACCTGTTGCGTGCAATCTTTTCAATGGATCAACGATGGCGAAGTATCGGTCAGCCGATAAGGCCGTCAGGGTGAAGACAGATACTCCAATGCTGACATCCTTGACAGCCTCCGAAATGCGGCATATGGCCACTCCCCAGGGCCACGACTCCACCGTGTAGATGGTCGACGTGAAGGGGACGCACGATGTGATCACCATCAGGTCCGCCAAAGCCAGGGATAGGATGTATCTAAAAAAGAAACGATCTTTACGATTTTGGAACTATATTTTGGAACATATATTCAATATTTATTCCCATTAAATAAAACATTTTTGATATATTAGGAGACTCTACTACAAAAGGTTTCCTACCTCAGTCTCATCAACTTCTTTTAATCAGTAGATTCATATCTAAGTTAATATTTTTCTTACGTTATGCGCGTAGAAATGCATCACTTTTAATTATTAATAGTCTTCAGTATTACCAAAGTGACAATAGCCAAGTCACAATAATATTACTATTTAAACTCTAATCCCTAAAAACTTAAGTAGCTAAAAAGTTCATTCAATTTCAAGAACGTAAGAATGGAATCCTCAAATGAAATTATGCTCATAAAAAATGTTCAAATGTATTCAACAAACCTACAATTACATTCAATAATTTTAAATTGCCTTTGGCGCAAAAAAAAAAACTAAGTGAACGAATATCGACCATGTGAACGAATATGTGATTATGTAACGAATATGTGAGCTTTTTAATAAGTACCTAATGTGTAGTGTATTTAAAATGTATTTATATACTTACTAGTAGTATTAAATCTTAAATAGTGTCCATATAATTATTTGCGTGCTTTTTTGGAGGTATCAGGAAATGTTACGATAATAAAGCAATTAGGAGAAATTATTATTTTAACTGAAACTTGGGCTTTGAACATTCAGTATTATAAATATTCGGTTTTAAAACAGTTGATAAGCAAAGTTGGAAAGTTTAATTAATATTGCCTATTATTTATTTAGTGGTAAGATTTACCTACCAAAATTACATTAAAATTTACGCGGGTGTGCCGAAAGTTCACTGCCAAATTAAAAGGGCGGATTCTATGACCCATTAGGAGAAAATATATATAAACGAAAAAGAGTGGGCGCACAATATTCATTTAAATTTATCTTTATAATTAAGCTTTTTTTAAGATATTCCACTCTATTAAACAGGGAATTAAATTATTAAAAGATTAGAAATCCTAGAACTCGGCTTTCTTAATATGATACTTTACCATACCTAACTAACTTTAAACTTTTTTTATTAAAAAAAAAGAAAGTCGATAGACATCCTTTTAAGTTTTATAGGCTGAAGTTTTTTTAAATATTTCATTTTAGGTATTAAACATAATTAGTTAAGCTGTGATTGTTAAAAAAAATAATATTCGCAATAATATTTTTTATACTTCAAGCCTAATGAAATTACTATTAAAAGTTTTGTTATAAAATATAATTACTTTGACCTAGGTCATATCAAATTATTATGAGCTCTACTCAACTAAGTTAAATGTGCCTGTGGTATCGAATCGTAAAAAATCGTCTGACTACTCGTATAATGTGTGGGTTCTAACCCGCTACCGCTGGGTCAATAGTCTAACGCATGAACTACTAGACTACCATAATCTCTAATAAAGCGGTCTTCAATAAAAAAATGCCACTCGATTTCTAATATTAATAATGCTACAATAGCTCTATACAATTGCTCTACAAAAAAAAAAAAAATATATATATTTTAATATTTCCAACGTGGCTAAACTTTTGTTTAGTGTTTTTTTTACTTAGTGAGTTTTATTATTATGTTGATTCTATTAAATGGGCTACAATTATTTTATAACAAATTGTACAAAATATATTATGACTGTAATGTAGTTGATTTAAGCAGTGAGTGAAATAAGCTCACAGTAGGGATGGGATATGTGGCCTACTGGCTGTGCCCATTTTAGAGTCTTGTTATCTCTTGTATAATGTTTTGATTTTGACTTTGTTTTT
Source organism: Neomicropteryx cornuta (assembly GCA_020383195.1). Classification (NCBI taxonomy): domain Eukaryota; kingdom Metazoa; phylum Arthropoda; class Insecta; order Lepidoptera; family Micropterigidae; genus Neomicropteryx; species Neomicropteryx cornuta. Next base: position 4,834,579 of record JAHKQU010000030.1, read on the forward strand.
AGCATTATATTAATATTATTTTATTTAGATTTATTAATATTATAATGTATATTTCATAGCGACTTGTAATAGAATTTCACGAAGTCACTAGACGGCGTAACCACGATCCGTCGCGATCGGCAGGTGAATGACCCCGTCTCTTACTCGCTCCTCACTGCATTACAGAATGTGTTATTTACAGCAATGGCTGAAAATTTTAAAGAAGCAATCGTTTCTACGGCATACATACTAAAAGACAAGTATCAAAAAAAAAAAGAATGATTTATTCAAAGATACACATTTGAAGAAACATTTACACAAAAGAAAAAATGGCGAGCGGTATTATTTATTTATTTATCTTTATTGGAGAAACCAACAATTTTACACAGTACATATAAAAAAAAAAATACATTTGATGGATCGATAAAAAAACTATGTAAAACTAAAACTAGGTTTCTACTAACAAAAAGTATTAAAATTAATAACAAAAATAACAAAACTATTTTATATCTATATATATATACATATCTACTACACGAATTTAGAACAGTTAATATTGACGAAATAAAGTTAGCTAAGGAGAAAGTATAATTTTATGCAACAATAGACCCTAACATAGCAATCATAGCAATAAACAAATATTAAAATCCTTATTTTGTTGCATGCTATGTATATATTAGTAAGATTTATTATTTTTTCTTTTTTATATAATAAATGATTTATTTATTTAATATATTTTAAGGAAATATACAGCGTAACTTAGTTTATAGAACCGTAAATACATAGTTATTCATTTGACCAATTACATGAATCCACTGTTTAACAATTTAATTGAAACCTAACCTAGAACTAATTCCATAAAAAAGAAAATGATGAGAAACTTAAAACGATTACGAAACGATTTATAGTAAAATAGATTCATAGTAATTTAATTTAGTGCATTATCGATTTCGTATTTCTTTTATTGATTTACATTTCGCCACCTGCATAAATTGCTTTAGATATTACATGAAATTACTAATTAAAAAAGACGGATGGTGTATTTTACAGCATACGTCTAGAAGCCCTTCGCATTTCATGAAACGACTAAATATCATAGGCACATGGTTAACTCGTACAGCGCAATTGAATGCACTATCCGTCTGAACTTCGCGAAATGTCTAAATTTTTCATGAAATGGTTACTTCGAAAATTTAATTAGTTAAAAACCGACAGACAGCTACCTAATATTATCCTTTTGGGTATAGAAGGAAAAACGTACCTCCACTCCGTCCCTGATCTTACAGAACCGTGACGGAGATTTTCAGAGCCTACTTCTAAATCTATTTAAAAAGTTGGTTATATTTGAAACGTGCATAGTGTCAAGGCAATGCCTGAATGTGAACTGCTTTTTCTCGGACTCTGCAGTCTTTTTTAGATTTCAATATCTAATTTGTATTCCATGATCACGCTAATCTCGTGGGAAGTGTGGCATCTTCTTGGATTGAACCGGTGACGTTAAATCACCCTCCGAAACGTGTGCCTTTCCCGGAATACGTCAGGTGACGTAAATGAATAAATAATAAGTCCCGATTTCCAAAAATATTTTCGGTAATAAAATGCCATGTCGGCTTCGTTGCGAGTGAAAGCTTAACAGAACTCCTAAGAATTTTCCACACACAACCTGACAACCCCCCCTTATCCCTGCCACTCTCTCGAAACCCCCATGGCTCAGCCGGGTTAGTATAGTCGACGATCGACACTCGAAAATCGACTTGAGCGTACGCGCCATCCCCTTTTTTCTTACGACCGCCGGCAGCGAATGAAAGAGACGCCAGCGTCGAGTCGATTGTCGATTTTGGCAGCCAGACTAGGTCCCCTAATCCGTCTACTATACCCACACAGGCCGCGCGGATTTTAATAACACCTTAAGACGGTGTTGATTTTTACGACGAACAAAATATGTTCTTGTTATCATTACAATATTTCGAATTTAGTTTTTGTGATGGGATGGGCTGGTGATATTAAAAACAGACAATGAAAGATGCTCATTTGAAACCGTCTTTTCGGCCCCTTTATGGGTAGTGATGTGCCGGATCGTTAAAATACGGATCATTGGTATCCAGATCCGCTGATACTGATACGGACCTTACTCAATCGTGCGTGTAAAGTGGTGTAACCTTGACACGACAGTTGACTCATAATTTAATTAATATCTTATAACTTTCTATAATAAATGTTTAAATATTTCATTATTTTAATAAGCATATCACAAAGATTAGAGATTGATCTCATTATAAAGATAGTTTAATTATGCTAAATCTTAAGAAATAATAAATAATTCAAATGGGATTCAAAAGTATTTCATTGCTACCGAATCATCTATATTTAGAATTTCGTATATGTCACGAAATTTAAAATAATGTAAAGGATCCGTTTAAGATCTGCCGAAAATATACGGATCTTTCGTCCTCCTCGGATATCCGCGGATACGGATACAGAACTCCGGCACATCACTAGTCCTGGGACACCCTAACAGGAAAAACATATTTCCCTAATTTTTATGAAAACATATTTAATAAAATTATCTAGATAAAATCGTTCATTTTATATGATTGTTATTAGATGCATATTATTATTGCACTCACTTTAGTTGACTCAACGTGAACCTATGTGTACTCTGTTTATTAAACGTTGCTTATAACATTTAATTGAGTTCAAATCAAATTTGTTCGTAAATACATTAAGCTAGTTACTCACATGTTTGGTACATTCCTTATTGCTCTGTGCCTTATGAAGACGATGACCAGGGTTCCGTTGCCGATCACTCCGACTATGAAAATCACTGCGAACACTACGGGGACTATGTAGGTCTCGGGTCGCTCCGAATATGGCGTGTAATCGAGCAAAAGCTCTGTTGAGTTCTCAAAGCCGTCGAGCATCACATCCGTTACAGATGAATTGTCGCTCGTTAACGACATGTTTGTTTCATCGGATTCAATCATATTTTTTAAAAATGTTAACAATTTTAACTAGCACTTTCCTGAAAAATAACAACTGTCCGTTATTGCACAAAACATAATATACACATTGACATTGGAAAGAATTTCTTAGACTCTTTTATATCTTCAGCGTGGTTTTTTAACCAAAAATCCCGTTAATATAAAAAAAATATCTTAGTAAATGTAGGCTGTAGTCTTAAAATGCGAGCGCGATTAGCGAGCGAGAGTTTGACGTTTGTATAATGCAATAAAAACGTCAAATTAACAGCTCCTCTCGCTCGCTGATCATGCTTGCGTTTTAAGACCAGAGGCACGGTTTAGGTCAACCCTTTGAAAGGTGCAATGTGAATAAAAATACAACCTATATAGAACTAAACAGGTACATTTCTACTTTGCATTTGAAATGGACACGTGCCCATGGCACTCAAGATAGGTCGCTTCGTTCTCCATCGTTTGTTATCCCTTATTGATTCCAGTCTTTCAATTTGACCATTGACAAGTTTGAAAAATCTTCTGCTTTCGAACGATTTAGGTGCACCAGTATGTTAGGTACTCGTAGTATGAATATTAAAAAAATAAAAAACTTTGATAATTTGGTATGACCACCAACCAACTTGACCAACTTGAGAAAAATTCATGTAAAAGTGTGTGTAAGTAAGTACTTATTAGAACAGCGCACCACATAGATCTTTGAGAAGATATACTAGATTCAGTTACAAATATTTGCATTGCGAACATATTCGTATATCCCCTGCTTCCAATCCCTGGCATTTAACCATCATTTCATCTTTGAAATGATTAAACAGCGCCAACCAAAATCTGCGTGTTTATCTCATTCGTGTCAATGTAATTAATATAATTTTCTTCATTTACAGTTTTCCCCATATTCACATTTTCTTGTATTTTTGGGAACTGGGAAATCCCATGCAGATTTTGGTGAGGGGCATGTAGTGGCGGAATAAGAAAAATCCCCCGATAAAATTACTTGTAATGAGTGGCGTAGCCACGTAACTAAAGGCCCGGTGCAAAAATGAAATTGGAGCCCTGTCTAAACTGGTTGTTTTATCAAGTAAAAATACTTGAGGGCATAACAAAGTAAAGCTACTTACTAAGTAAATGTGTAAAGCAGGAGAAAATCTTTTTATCCAACACACACTTACAATTGTGCGTGTGTGTGTTTACAGTAGTCACACTGAAATAGATTGCCCAACTCGTTGCTATTCTGATTGTAACGCCCTGATTGTAATCACATCTTCATCCGTTGAAATTACTGCCTTCAAAAGTTGTCCGGTTACTAGTACCAATGAATGCACTAGCGGTCAAAAATGGAACTATTATTAATTATGATAATTACCGCTTCAGAGTAGTAGCGTTATCCTTTGTGTGTTCGTTTTTGAATGAATAAGTTCGTCGGTAAAAACGGGAGCTAACTCGCCTATGCGTAGACATTACTAAAATTACTACAAATAAATAAGTAAATAGACCTCCTTTGATTTATGACCTCCTTTGAAACAGAGGGCAATACCTAACAGCAAAATAATTTAGTCACGCCCACGTCATCGGCAAAGTAGGATTACGTTATAAAATATATATATATATATTTTATCATACACATTTAGTTATATTACGCACGTTTATATTACACACAGTTATATTACGCACGTTTTTTTCATATTATTATGAAAAATTTCATATTTCATATTATTATTTTTTCATATATTATTTGAAATATTATTATATTAGAACGGTAATTTTATCACAGATATGAAAATTTTATATGAAAGGGTCAAATACGTAAAATCGAAAATGTTTGGAAAATATTTTTTTCTGGACTATATAGGTGACATACCTTTTTAAACTGGGTTTTACGTTATGGATTATATGACACTGAACAGAGTATTTTCGCTGTCAGTAAACAAATTCTGTTTGTTCACATATTATTTGTATTTTATTGCAAAGAAATGTTGATTTATAACGAGATTTTAACTATTATGAAACCAATAGTGTTTTTAAAACCTGTTTCACGGGTTACACTTCCCGAATGTGTATTCTCTATTTAGGAATGTAGCTCGTACCTGATTTTTGCAAAACATGAGAACATGCTACAAAAATGCGTATTTTACAAGTATTTTTAAATGCGTTAGTAGAGATATCCAGAAGAAATACAAGTAATCTGTTTCTTTATTTTAAGAAAATTTATCATTCTAGGGAATTACCTAAGGATTGTTTTTTAAACATAAGTTTTGTTTGTTATTTGTTGTATGAGATAAGAATATATACTGAAATATAAGATTTCCTCTTCAATTACCCTTTATAATGGCTTTCAGACGTAATATGGACATAGACGCGGTCAATTAGGAGCTCAAAGCGTAAATTCTGCGAATGGAATGGAACATCACCAAATTTAAGGGTTCTAATGAAAGGTGGCTTTTCTGAGAAATTGGCTAAGAGATTTTCCCGAACAGAAGACAGCGTACAGCGAAAGCTATTTCATTCGTGTCTCGGCCAGAATATTCCTCACACTTCAGCGGTCGACTTGTGAAGAATTAAGAGAAGACGTCGCCGCCCGCCCGCCCGCCCTTGCGGACACCGTTTTCAGACTTCTATGTTTCGATGTATTTGAAAATGGGGTGTTACGGATTATTATATTATTATCTTAGGATTAGGTAAAAAAATTTGGAAAAAGTTTTTGCGTCAAAGTTTGTTTAAACTTCTACACTTGTTTAGGGTTATTTTTGCCTAATGATATATAATATATTTTTTTTCAAATAGTGCATATTTGTAGTACCTGTATACAAATACATACATACATAGCTAAATTACATTTTTTCTATATGTTTTTCTTTATTTTTGCGTTATTATATATATATGAGTAATTTTACACTTTTACATATCCATTATTTTTATATATTTTTTGTTAAAACATCATCCTTTCCTTATTTCATCTAATTAGATGGTTACATAATATTTGACAATATTTTACACTAAAGAGGACAGATGAGAGTTAAAAATGCATTTTTATAAAACTCAGCGCTGGGTTTAAACCGACATCCTGCGCTCTCAAGTACAGGACCTCTTTAGAACCTTTATAAATATTATGCTATCCAGCACTTTACAAAAAAAAAATAAAAAATGTTCAAAATTTTTCAATATTGTCAAAGATTGTGTCATTTATCTTTTCAGGCGATTTGCTGCTATTAAAAAACAAATATAAGTCAAATAACTTTACAACTCAATTATACAATTATATAAATAATACGAGTATATACAGGTATATAGTAACATTTTATAATGTACTACTTATATACCGTATTTAGATGATTCATTATATGTGATTTTAAAAAAAACCGAACACAGCCTATAATGTTTACTCGGAACGAATGCAGGGCTGTCAATAATAAAATACATCAATGTCGTTTGAACCTAATCTAGCAAATGTAATGACGACACATGCACAAGTGTTTTTTATTTACAAGCGGTACTCGCTCGCCAAAGCGCGTGCGCTAAGGTTATTGTAAATATGGATTTTTGTTATATATTTTATAACCCGAATATATATTTTATTTCTCCAGGCCTTTCTTCAAAAATCAGATTTTTTATCGTGTTCCAAGACTATTTCCGATAACATATCCAGCTTATTCGCCCTACGATTTCAAACATGATTTGAAACTCATATCAAAATTCATTATGGTTTCCGAGTAAACAATTTGTAAACTTTACGTGATAATATGAAATCGCTCTTGTCATAAGTTCGGTCCCTAGTGAGGCCACACCGTTCACTGTACGGCCTTGGCGTGCGCTTTCGAGCAAAACGGGAATTTACACGAGCGCTTGGGTAAAATTAATAAATTTGGGCATAAAATATTTTTCCGCATAATTTCTTACACATAATATTGAACATAAACACCCCTTAAGGTTTCGGGGATGGTAACAACCTGTATTTGATATAAATGAATATGAGTAGGTCTATATATATTCTTTTTTATTTATATATGTATAGTAAATATCACTGACGTAAAAAAATATACGCCGAAAGTTGGGTGCAAATACTTTAAGTACAACATCTTCGAAAGAATTTTCCGGCCAATTAGCTTTTTTTTTAGCAATTTGTTTGTTTACTTAAGATCAATTCTTAGGAAAAGATTTTAACGAGTTAAAGTTAAGATTATTTAGAAGAATATTTAGAAGATTACAGGCCAAAGAAAGGAAAATTTTGTGTACAGTGATTTAACTTCAACTTTATATTTTTTTTTGTTTTTAAATCGGACTATCATTATTTAACAGCGGACAATAAAGGTTTTTAAGATATATTTAAAAAATTATAAAAATCAAAGAAGCCTACATAATATTATGTACGATCCGTTTTCGAAAAGTCGAAGGATAACTGAAGCCTCACATTAACACCACGATTAAGTATATTTTTTACATAACTTCTGAGTTATGAAGTTAGCTGATAACGTTTTGTAAGATAATGCGTGTTCAATAAAGTGTTTAAATTTATTAATACTGTTTTAACCACCTACGTCGCATAGCGGTGAGTCATTAGCCTGGTATTTTCTTACACATTAAGTTCGCTACGATGTACCCAAATCCACTTCATGCAAATTGAATATCATTAGTCCGGGTTTTCTTCCTCCTTCCTCCATTTTTCCGTCGGTCCTCAAACTCCTTATTAATGCGTCACTCCGAAAACGGAAATTAGTTCATGCCTTACATTATCTTGCCCGTCGATCATTTATTATTTTTTATATAACCGATCGCGTCATCGATCACTTCTATGGTGCGTGACAAGGAGACATGATCAGGTGCTGAAGTTTTCAGAAAAGGCATATTTTACAAAGTTAGCTTGGTCGCTTCTTCTGTTGCTGTGTGTGACTAAAGAAAAAAATATTCAACATTACCGGTCAGTTAACATTACCGCTGTAAAATTGTACTTTCGGAATCTTTCTTAAATCTTTTTAAATTGTTGGTTTATGGTTATCGCATAAAGTGGCTTTTTCCATTTCTTGAGATTGTGACTTTAGGTTAATTTTTCGACTTATTTTACACACAGCGAAAGAATTATATTATAATTACAATCAAATAAAGTAATAGATGATAGAAACTTTTATATTTTTAAGCATTCAATTACACTGCTAAATTTTGTTCACAAGTACAACTTCAAAACACATAACCTCGTAATATCAGTTTAAAAGTCGAACAGCTTAATATGTGAAGGGTGTTTAAAACTTACTTAGAAATGATTTTTTATAGAAAGATACCGTAGAAGGGGGGGGGGGGGAACAGTTCACTCCTTTATCTTCATTTTTACACCGGTTGTTTAATTTTTATTGTAAAATAGAAATTTTAATTTTTCCGTAACTGCAGAGTGAATTTTAAATGACTACGCCTAGACGTGATTTTAAAAGTATTTTTTTTTAGATAAGACTAGGAAACACAGCAACCTACATATGTTATAAAAGTTAAACTATTATGACCGTGCCAAATAAGATAAGATAAGATAACTTTTATTTTCCAAAAACAAACATAAATTGTATAGGAATGACATTTGCAATTTAAAACAGTAAATACATAAAACAGCGGTTAAAACATAAGAAAAAGCATTTACGCACCTTTATCCTATAAAGGTGCATATATAAACTAGTAACATACATATCTATTTTTAAACAGACAAATATGATGACATCCATTAATGAAGCTCATAGTATTTTGATAAAAAATAATACTGAATAAAATTAACAGATAGTAGAAAAAACTAAGTGATGGACCAAAGTCATAGTGTCAGAAATAAACAAAAACAAGTATTTTTATTAATTATGTTTTGTGGTAGTAATTTGAACTCATATATTTAATAATTAAATAATCAGTGAACTGTAAATTTGTTTGTTGTTGAAAATAAAAAATGATGCAACCAGAGTGCGTCCAAAATAAAGATAAAATTACTGCCTCCCAAGCCACGCCCCAACTTTTGTCTCTTTTTGGCCCGAATAACATATACACCGTTCCTTACCGTAATGTATGCCACTGTCCCGAGGCCATTTCCGGTAAAAAAAAAATAATTAATTCCCCCCCCCCCCCTCCTACCTATGATTTCAAATATGATTAGTTAAGACGACACATCGAAATTCATCATGGTTCCCGAGGAAAAAATTAATAAAATTTACGTGATAATATTAACGTCCGCTTGCGATTCCAGGTCATTGATCGCCCTTCGGTCAAGGCTACGAGTATTGATCGTGTGGCACGACGCCAATGGCAATCCACACCAGTGCTTTAATAAATGTTTACATTTTTTTATATAATTGTTTACTCGTAATAGGTAACATCAACGCCCCATTACGTTTTCGGAACACCCTGTATACATTATTATTTGAATATTAAAATCCACTCTCGAAAAACAAACACGGGTTGACCCAAAAAATATCAGGGATTACGTTCATTAGAGGTGCGGCAGCCATTAAAATTAAAAGGATAATCGTTAAAATGCTAGCAGGCATATCTATAATAATTATCGACGTTATCCTATGGTTTTAGCAGCCCACTAACAATCTAACTTAAGATATTATATATTTAAATTGTATTTTATACATACATTTACATGATTTTAACATTATTAGAGACATACGCCGTACCTATATAAAAACCTGACAGTATTGGATGTTTAGAAATTCGAAACAATTTTTAAAGAGATTAAAATTTTTCAAATAAATTGCTGAGCCAGAATGCTTTATAGAAATCGCTTGAGTGTAATGCAAGCTGGTCTAAATACAGTGATGTATTTTACGAAAGCCTTCAACTCACACCTGTGCGCTTATGAAATACTGTCAAACTTTTATTAAAGTGGTATATATTATTTTATAGTTAGAATATTATGTTATTTTGAGGAACAAAACCATATAGCTTGTTTTGGTTTTTACTCTGTGTAAAGTACAGTTGTGAATAGATATTATAAGCGTGAATCCATCGATGTAAACTAAATTTACAGTTAATAATGTTATTATGCTTATTATAACTAATTTACTAAAAAATTGGTTTGGTTTCATTATTATTTCTATATATTTTAATAAAACTTTGAGTAATTTTGAATTGATGAATATGTGTTGGTTCAATTGTCAAATTGAACCCAAATATAAATTTACAACTCAGGATCCTTTGCCTTTAGAATGTTTTATTTTATGTAATAGGGAAATACTTATAATTGGCTAATGTATCATTAATATGTTTTTATTGTTGTTTATAATTGTAAATCTAGCTGTAAGTTTTTTCTGTAACTTAAAAATAAATAAATAATTTACGCTAGACATGCATTTTTTTTTTTCATTAGCTTTTAAGTATATAATGTACTATATTTTTATTTGCTTTGTGTTGTATTATGGGTTATTAAATAAAATTAGGTTTACCGATATGTAAGTGTTGACGGGTTCGTTGTTATACTATAATATTATTGTTAGTTATATGAATTTTATAATATACCTAAGTTAGGTCGTAGTTTACCTAAGTACCCTAGGGTACTTAGGGTACATAGTTATACTACCCTCCACCGTCACCGCCTCTCTGACAATGACAACTAACTAACTCATGAGAATACCCACAACTGGCAATATCTCGAAAACGTGCTTTCTCCGAACCGAAAGCATCTTGGGATTTCATATCGACTTTCACCTTACTCTAAAACCATCCCCTGCTACCATGAGTCAATGAAACAAAATTACGCTACGCTCCATTCTAAAAATAACTTCCACAAAATAATATTTTAATGATCTGCCTTTTAATACAGAGTCGTATGTAGATAGTCTTCTAGCGGCGTCACTATAGGGTGGCAGCACTGCCTCAAAGCCAGGCCCCCCGGCCCGAAGGGGCCCCGAAGAACCGTATATTATTACAAAACTCATTCAAACGCATTCGTAAGAGAAATAAAATTAAACGAACAACAGTATTATTTTCGAGAATTCTACGTATTCTGTGGAAAACAACGCACAAAGAAATCCCCGCTTTCTGTTTTGCATTAATATAAACGGCCCCACAGTACGATCGCCCGTTTCGAATTAGGTACAAAAATATAAAAATATTGCGGAATTTAGTACCTCTATACATACAAAATAAGATGTTGCTATTTTTTATTTATTTAATTTTATTTTATTTTTTTAATCGGCACTCTTAACAAAATATTGAATACTTGAAATACTTCTTTACAATTATACGCTTAAGTAAGAAAAACCTTATCAATATTTAAATAAAAAGAGAAGACCACATGCATATACAAGATAAAACGCAGATTATACTAAAGGGAATTAATATAAATTATACGAGTATATTATGTAATAATGCATACACTATAAATATGGATATTATATGATTCGTAGAAGTATCTATTAACCTGAACGAACACTTGCGTTTAACTTTTGAAGAGCACGTTAATTAAAAGAAAAACACAATGGTGCTGTATGCGCCTGAACATGGTTTACAAAATTGGAGAAAATTTACCTAATCCCTAAAGTAAACTTGTAACTGACACATTAATTCTATAATGATCGCGCTTATCTTAAAAGTGCAGAAAAAAAAAACGTGTCCAAAATGCCTGTACACGTTTTTACACATTAAAACAAAAACAATATTCTTAATATGATCAATCGCATCTTGAAAGGCCATGATATAAACAAACTAAAATCTCGAGAAAATCACAATCATTTAACACGTACGGGAGATTGTCTCTTGTCTCATAGGCTGACTTGCGAGGGTTCCTTTAAATTCTCGGCATCGAAGATTTGGAACGACTTACCTAAACTCTAAGAAGCAAAACAAACCCGGCTCTATTAGGGCATGATTATAGTTATTAAAAAATCAAAGTAAGGTCAATCCGAGTCGGTCAAAGGGCGTGGAAACCGACAAACGTTCATGGTTTCACACCCCTGCCGCCAATCACACCCCTGCAGCTTTTAGTGTGAAAAGGAATTTATGCCAGCCTAAATCGATATGTTTAAGGAGTGTCTGTTCAAAATTAGTTATTTCCGTTAATAAAAAAAAAATTGAAAAAATCCAAAATATCACATAGCAAACTCTCATTAAATGATTAATATTTTTCTCTTAGCGAATATCATTGATAGAAGCAAATTTAGTTGAATTGTGACTTATATAAATTTTATTTATTAGAAAATGAAATATAAGGTTAGAAAATTATCACTTTTGATCAGGATCTACCTATATAAAATGTATCACCTTTTGATCGAAATCCTACTCAAAAATAACTGAAAATATACCGTTTTGAACAAAATTTAACTTTAAGCGTCTTGTTTGTATTGGAAGCGTCCGTTTTTTTTTTTGCAATGTAAAAGTAAAATATATTGTAAATCAGTACCTATAGAAAATCATATTACAGAAAAAATAAATATATGCGTGAATGTGGAAATATCTCCATTTGACGCTCATTTGTTAAATTACTAAACCTTAAAAATAGGAAATGTCGTAGAGATAGTATTATTAAAATTAATTACTACACACAATAAAAAAAACGAGTTTAATTATACAAAGCTACTTGATTTATATTTCGAATTGAAAATCAAAGCATAGTTAAATAAAATATGTTAACGAATATTCGCCATGCAGAAAAAAAAATTGAGGTTATTGCACCGCACCGCAAATTATTAACGTGGACTAGATCATAGATTACCTAATATGCCAGGTAAATATATCTATAATAATGTAGGGTGCGTACGTTCTCCCTAGGTATAATCCCAATGAATTCAGTTCAATGTCTCGCCTTACCTAAAAAAACATGTTTACTATCCCCGGGAGTCATGGCCTGCAACTGTGATCGAAAGAGGGAATGTATCCAGTTCTAGGATCAAGAGTGTCTTTTATTCTCATTCTTTGGGGAGTTCGTGTGGCCAGATTGAATCAGCTACTAACGAGCATTTTAAATTTAAACTACTGCGCTGCGATAGACTGCGTATAGTTTGGGTGTGCCCGCTGGCACGAGTCATTTATTTTATATTATTAGATATCTACATATACAGAATGTTTTAAAAGGGCTGCATTTATGTATTCAATAGCGGAAAATATTTTAAATAACAAAATGGATAAAAGAATAATAATTTCAACATTGAACCATATTTTATTTATGGCTCATTGACATAGCCTTATTTTTATTAATAAGTTAATTCTATGTTTTATGTGCTGCGGCTATTCTATCACAAATTCTACAGTACATAGTACAGTTAGGTAAATCTTGTATTATTCTTTTTTAGGATTAAGAAAACTACCTATTGCAATGGGTACCATGTCATGATTTCGACATATCTTCGCGTTTCACACCCCTAGAATCCGAACCACCCTCTGTTTAAAAGTGTATACATATATCTATCTATATTACTTTCTTGTGGATACGATAACTGCCGTAATTTTAAACCAATCACTTTCAAATTGATACGAAAAAGTGAAATATTGCTACAATATTCTTAGTACCTAAAATATTGAATTCATTTCATATTATTCCTCAGATAAGGGCCTAAAACTTATCTCAGTAAACTTTTTTGATAGCACCAACCATTGGACCTAGAAAAGGGAAAAATTGGTTTTTTAAAATTCAAAAAAATCATACCAATAGGCACAGCATCAAATCAGTACGGAATGTTAATTAATTTTCCTACAATTTTTGTTTGAAATAATTTTTGATATGAGCTATCCTTACGGAGTATAAAGAGGGATTTAATATACGCACTCTCGTTGCGTACGGCGCGAGCTGCCGCGCGGGTTTGATACAATTGGAGTTCGCTTTGATACGGTGAAATCTACCTCCGTCTTCCAGCGTGCCGAAAGGTATTTTTTTTAAAGAAAAATAGATTAAACCTACATAGGTCATATTTTGAACTCTACTGGACTAAGCTGAATTTACTTGGGCTATATTCAAGAAAAATGTGGTAATGACTCTTTAAAAAGGCGGATTCTAAACCGAAACCACTTGATAAGGTAGTTGAACTTTTTAACCTCTAGACTACCACGATCACTGAAGAGTTATTTTTAATAATGTGTTTTGTAACGTACTATTTTTATATTAAGGTCGAACTGCTGAGCGCTGCCTTTGTTCTTCAATTGACGTCCATAATAATTAATCGTCTATTTCATTAGATTTTTTTCACTCGAATTGACACAGCGGCCGCCTGGCTGCCCTATGCTTTATGTCTTAATATGTCTGTCTCTTCTCATCTCTCTTTCTCTCTCTCTTCTACAGAACAGTTGTGTTCTGTTCTAACTCGTAAAGCTTCTTTTTACCCATTTAAAAATGGTAAAATAGAAACCACGTTAGCAAATTACATTATGCATAAATACGCAATTAATAGCGACACACAGACATCACGTCTGTGTGAGTTATTCCTGACTATTACTCATCAATCTCTGCCTAATTGAAGCCACGAGGCAACCCGAAACTTGAGTAGAAAGGTTTTATTGTAAGCAGCCTCTGATGGCGGTAAGTCGCTCCACAATTTGGAAGCAGCGAATTTAAAAAACCTTAGAAGCTACTACACTTTTTTTTTATGAAAAATTGTGTAGGTATATAAAAGTGCTATAATGCAACTTTCTTCGATTAACCATATTCAAGATTTTATATTTTTAAGGAATCGTACACGTGTGAACTTTTTTGAATAATTTAGCAGAAGCGAGCACATACTTTTTGAATTTTATTTTCTTTTACGTCTTCGTACCTAATACCTAGTTCATTACCAAAACATTTTTTTTAAAATCTAAGGGGAATTTCCTATAACAAAGTAAATATAAATTATTTTTTTTAGCTTGAATTGATGATGACTAACTAGGATAAATAAGTGGAAAATACTCTGGCCATTGCAAATAATAATATTGTATTCAACTACTATAATTATGTATTTATTAGCTTTTGCTTTTATTTTTTTATTTTCACACCTATACTTATATAATTTCTTTACAACTGTCACCTTTATAATCGGTCTAGTTTATAATTAATAAAAATGTATGCTTCTGTAAAAAAAAATATTTGTTTGCTTTTTAAAAGTAGTAAAAACTGATTAAAGGGGCTTTGTTGTGAGATCTCGTGTAACCAATTGCAATGTCGAATGTCTAACTAGGTGCGTGCCTAGGGGCGGCAGGTTTTAATAAAAGATTTGAATATCCATAAGGATTAGGACCCCACCAAGGATTACCATAAGCATATGGTATGCTTATACCACACCATAACCATATATGGGGTCCTACCACACCAAGGATTATTTAAAAAAAAACTGTAACTGAACCGTTTGTATTTACATTAACCCTTAATATTATATTATTATATATATATATATTATAATTATTATTAGGAAAAAAAAACAAATTTAGGTCTGACAAGGGTATCTGGTGTCATTTGTGATCTAAATAAACGACCGATGACCAAATTTTGACAGATAATTATTTTAATAACTTTATTAAAGAAAACTTTTATAAATGAAAAGTATGTAGGTATTTTTTTAAAAGGGCGGCTGGAAGAATCGTGCATAGTCGCAGGATCGTAGTACACCTTGGAATCTAAAACTGCAAAAGTTAAAACGTTTGCAGTTTAAGTTAAAACTTTTGCTGAAACGGGAGATAAATCTCCCGTTTCAGTAAACCTCCGTACGTTGATCCCGTGAGACGTGATATTGCAGATGTAATATATAACTAATGACTTTCTCGTTTATTCGAGCGTACACATAATAATTATAAACACGCATGCTGTGTACCATAGGAATTTATGAACGCTGCAAATTGAGATGATATCATAGAACAGATTAATCTATTCTATGGATGTGATACTACCTCGGCGCTTGTGGATATAAATTAGCGCGGGACCCCCCCCCCCCCTATTGTTAAATTATTTCAATAAAATTTTATAATAACCTAACTGAAATAAATAATAGGTTAAAATAACTTACAGAGCGTTATATGCAAATGTCTCGTTTTAATTCAGCCGGCGCAGAACCACTATTCACTATTCTGTATTCTGTAGGTATAAATGGTACTGCCGCCCCCTCTTTTCCTCTCTTACTAACCGCCAAGTACCCAATCTTGTTTTTTTTTTATAAAGAAAATGATAATAATAATATAGAAACTCGGGAAATTTTACACTCGGGATGTGTCTCTTCACGTTTCCATTACTAACTCTTGTCTGTGGCACCATCAGGACATTTTTATGGGATCTATTACCGCATGCGAAGTAAAATTTTATTTTATCTATTTGAAGGTAAAATACTAAGTTAAAAATAGACAACTTAACATGGCCGTTTATAGGTAACACCGTTGAAACGAAAATAAAATTAATTTTAACCTGTGTTATACACTTATACGTATGTACCTACACCAAATTCAATTGAAATCTATTGAGTCGTTTGAACCACTTACTTAAAAAAAAACCTTTTCGGTAAGCCGAAAGGCGGAGGTGGATTTCACCGGATCAAAGTAGGAGGCAAACTCCAATTGTATGAACTTGTACCAAACATTGCGCGATCCACTTCCCGTGCGGCACCGCAACCCGCCGCCGCGCCGTACCCTTGCGCAGCGAGAGTGCGTATATTGAATCTCTTTATCCTATGCCATAAGGGTTGCTCGTATCAAAAAATATTTCAATCAAAAATTGTAGGGAAATTAAAGGCCTACAATTAACATTCCGAACTGATTTGATTTTGTGCATATTGGTACGATTTATTGAATTTTAAAATAACAATTTGTTCTCATCCCTAAGACCAATGGTTGATGCTATCAAGTTTACTTAGATACGTTTTACGCCCTAATCTGAAGAATAATATAAAGTTTAAATGAATTCAAAATTTTATATAGTAAGAAAGTTTTCACTTCACTTTCACTTTTTCGAACCCCTCCCCCCCCCCATTCCCGCCCCCCCTGGTCTGATTGTACCCATTAAGGAACTTGAACGAGATGTTCTGCCCATACATTATATATATCAATTTGAAAGTGATTGGTGTAAAATTACGGCAGTTATCGTGTCCACAAGGAAGTGATATAGATAGATAGATATATAAACTTATATAAAAAACTTTAAAACTGAGGGTGGTTTTAGGCTCTAGGGAATATGAAACGCGAAGATATGTCGAAATTTTTCGGAAGTCATCACATGATACCCATTGCAATAGGTAGGTTTTCTAAAGAATTTAAATTTATTTATATATAATACGAATCTACAGAAAACCTTTTTGGATGAAGAAAATCTTGCAATATTTCCATTATATTAGTTTACGTAAAATTATGAATTCTGAAAACATGTAATGTATTAAATATTACTTTCAAATAGTCGTTATGTAGATAAATAGTACGTTTTTTTTCTACTGTCGGCCTTTAACATATTAAATCATCATAATAGCATAAGTATTTATTTAATTATTTTTTTATAATTGTTATACCTTGCATGAAATATTATTAAACAAGCATATAAATTTAAATTTTTCAAAATGTGTTCAGTTGTTCAGATTTGTACACATCTTATCAAACACACGTCACACGCGCAATCTACGATAAATGTTTATAACTTTAACAATAACTTTTCAGTTTAACGCGTCCGACACGCGAACGACTGCATCGATATGTCGCCGATAGGACACTGAACAAACGCCTGAACTGCCTAAACGCTAAGCCTAAAAAGCTCAACCTGCTGAAAGCCTTTAGTCTAAAAGCCAGCGATAAAAATAAATATCCACTTTTAATTTCTTATTATTCACATATTTATATTTTCTTTTAGTAATTTATTTATAATATCTGTAAAATGTAAAGGATTAGATAAAAAATATTCATTATTTAATTATAATTAATTTTACATTATAACAAAAAAAATATTTTTTAATTTGAATGCTAGATTTTATTTTATGTTATAAAAATATTTTATTATTTTACATTATATTATTACTTTAGTATTGTCAATAGTATTATTATTAAAATGGTTATTATTTAATTATTATCAATTTTTATTAAATTGCAAGAAATGTGGGATTTTGGGGGGGGGTGCTGGTCAACTCACACACCTTCCCTCGGATGAGAAGCCTGTTTCTGCAGTTCGCTCATCCGATCAATTAATTATTAAACAGATTAGGATATATTGTGGTACCCTGAATTAGTTCGGCGTTGGACTATTGACCCAAAGGTCGCCGGTTCTAAAACACACATGGTTATACTACCATCTCCCCTGACTCTAGGGCAGGCACATTTGTCCTAGTTGCGTAGGGCCCAAAATAATTATATATGACCTAGGTCATAGCAATTATTAATAAAAAAAATGTAAATAAATTATTACCATCGAGTGTTGCAGTGTTTTACTGATCTGCCTGCCACCATTACAGAACACACCAACAAATCAGGAGAACCTATGCGTTTAATTGCTAATAGGATTTTGTTTTCTACTGTTTTTACACGTTTTTTTTTAACTTCACTCCTCTGTGCAATTGATTTTTCAACCACTTCCAATAGTGCAATCTTGTTGTTTTTTTAATACACACTTGCTTTCGATGACCATAAAAAAATTGATCCTTGGATAAAAAAAATAAAAGATAAAAATTAAAAAATATTAATAATTTAAACCAGCAATAATTTAAATAATTGCTATATCCTAGCTCATTTTGAATTATTTTGGGCCCTACTCAACTAGACCAAATATGCCTGTCCTAGAGTCAGGGGAGATGGTGGTAATGAAGCGTTAAAAATGATATGACCATATCCGGATTCGAACCTGAGACCTTTGGGTCAATAGTTCAACGACTTAACCACTAGACTACCGCGATCTCTCGATCTCGATTATGTGATTTATTTAAACTAGCGCCATCAAGCGGAGTATTATTGCTACTTGCTACTAAAAGAACTTAGCCAAACTCAAGTAGTAACGTCATATTTCGACGAAAAGGGATGAAATAAAAAATATTTTTTAAAAATAAGATTTTTAATATTTTTAATTACTTTTTTTGACACATTAAACAACTTGTAGATCAATTGGAAGTATAGAATGACCTCATAGAAAGATGTGCACGAGAAAAAGTTAACAAAGGTTAAGTTTAAAGATTAAATCTTTAAGCCGGCCAGCAACTGGAACTGAATCTAAATTTGCTGAAAAAGCCATTGATATAAGGAAAGGAAATGGTGAGAGTTATTCAAAAGACGAAACTCAGGCCGATTGTTTTACGCACACCAAAAACTCGCTTTGAGAAACTTGTTATTGGTCTAATTAATGAGAAATTTCTGAGGAATAGGGAAACCTTTTGTCTTCCTAGCGGCTGCTTAAATAAACTTCTAGTCATGACGATTCATTTGCATATATCCTACTTTGAACGTAAGAAATTCTCGTTAATATTTATTAAACCATTCAATTCTCATTCATTATACGTCATATTCGTTATATTTGCACCGTTTTTCATAATTATTGTTTCTTTTTTAAATCATTTTTTTACTACTTTAATGAAAGTTTGACCGTATTGCATTATCGCACAGATAGATAGGTGAGAGTGAAAAGCTTTCATAAAATACAGGCCTGTATTTAAACCAGCGTGCAACGTGCAACCTCAAGCGATGCAACTATCTTTGCGTTCAATATTAATTTTTCTTTTAACATTCTGGCTATAAAATTTATTTGAAAATTTTGAATCTGTAAAAATATTAAAAAGCATTCGAATTTTCCAAATGCCAATATACTATCAGACTTTTATATAATGTCAACTTACGGCGAACGACCTATTATAACGTAATAAATATGGTATCTAAGAAATACATTTTACAATTTTACAATATACTCGTATATGTATAACTTTAGTTCGTAATACTAGAAACCTATATACAGTTTTCCTAATTTCAAGAAATTTTACATTTTTTTATCAATTGTTATGAAATATATTTCACTAGGTGTTCAACCCAGAGCTTTACCCTGGGTTGGCAACTAGGCCCTGCTGGCACTCGAGATCTCATTTAACTACAAAGTTGGAACTGCGTATTTTAGACTTATAAATATTAGGTAACACAATTACGTGGTGAATAACTTATTTTTTTTTTAATTATAATTCAAAGTAACCTAATAATTGAAAATAACTATAAATTTTTGACCGGTAGGTTCGGGGAGGGTGGCTACCTTTTGGTTATTAAAACAGGTTGAAAATAGTAATTTGCAAAGTAATAATATTCAGTCACAAAAAACCAAGCTTAAAAAACACACTAGGTACTTTTATATATTCAATATTATAAATATTTATTTAAAATATTATACTGTTAACCGTATTTCTCAAAGTTTATTATTTTATGAGATTCTAAGATTTGGTGAAGTAAATCAATGGCAAAAAAAACTAAACCTTCACATCACATTTCCGCATTAAACATTTATTTATTGTATACATAAAACAAGAATGACTATGACACCCATTAGTTATCATATAAATATCTACTTCTATACACTGTTTAGTAGTAGTAAATTATTTACTCCGAACCTGACGTCTTACAATTAGGGCCCACAAGCATCATTAATGGCATCTTACACCCGACCAAAGGTGCCTGTTATACCTACGTGCTATGGGTTGCTTCATTTCCTATCTATACTTGAGCCTACGCACTTTTAGCACATTCGACGTGCGTTTTGGATGACCATAGAGCCAACGGTGGGTTATTTTTTAGGTCTGAGTAGATAACAAAATAAAAAACATGTCATTCTTTCGAAAATTTTAATATTTTAGTTTTTTTTTTAAATTTCGAGATGCAGCTAGTAATGAAACAATACATTTATTAAATTTGTGATTTATTTAATAGTAACTTCTCCCAAATTTATCTTTTTTCAATTAACTTTCGTTATGCTGTCTTAAAATACAAAAACCAAAGCACAAAACTATGAATAAAATTCCTAGTTTAGTTCTGTATTAAATCAGTTTTTCTTAGTTTCTATATATAATTTGATATAATATTGTGGATGTTGGTCGTAAGTGGGGTTGTATAGGAGAGTGTAATTGTGAGGGGTTGGTAAAAGAGGGTGTTGTGTTTAGTGTGTGGTGTGATGTGGGTATATTCAGTGATCAAATTTTATCGTAATAATTGAATTTAAAAAAAATACTGTTGGGCTGGAATAAGTCACCCATCTGTAACCTACTACGTTAGAGAAGTGAGCGAACATGCTACTAATATTAATTAATACTGGCGACTTCGATGTCATGATCGGCAGTAAAACTCTTTGTAAGGTTTCTAGATATTTTTGGGATTCTAAGAATACTTTTTTCTCTTATGTGTAGTGACGGAATCATCTAATAAGGCATACATAATTTAATAAATTAATCAAATAAAATTAAGGATAAAAAACGAACTAAATATTCTTAGGGTGTGAATAGGGCGAACATTTCTTTTAATTGTAATAATCCGCAAACTTACCGTTATTATTTATTTATGATTTATCACAAAGACAATGAAGTTATATCGAAATCACACAGATGGCAGTAGGTATGCCAAATTTGAGGGTAATAGCCCTCGGTAGATTTTGTAGTTATGTAGGTAGAAATATAAACAGGCCGTGGTTATTAGCCATTCCAAACAAGTTTAATAATTAGCTACTCAAGCTCTCGGTACTCATAACAGGTCACGAATGATCGCAAACGAAGTCATCACTAATGCCATGTAGTCCGCTGCGCTGCTCGTTACTCCGGCTCTTAGAATGGGTCGTTCTACTCTCATTCACAACACCGGCACTTGTTGGTTTTTCTCACGACGTATTGTACAATCTTCATTACGGAAGGATAATTGATCTTCAAATTCATACGAATTTTTTTCTTTTGAATGCTCCGGTTTTCACGCCGTTATTTGAAGTTTGAATTAATATCGCATCGCCAGTCATTTCTGTTGGAAAACTCTTTGATACGAAAAGTGGAGATTTTCACGGGACATTTTTTTATGGTTGTAATGATGATACTATAATTATAAAATTCGATTCAGCTTAACAACTTGAAAATTAGACATATCAAAGGATAACATGATGAATTTGAAAATATTTTCTTCTTCTCGTAATGTGGAAAAACCAACAAGTGCAGCGATTGTAAACTTCCACATCTTCTCCTCCTTCCTATTACAACTGATGTGAAATTGCGTTCCAATCGATGGGGAGGTTTAGGAGTTGCAAGAACTCTGTTTAAATTAATCCCAAGAGCAATCCTGAAGATTTAAGGGAGTGTTAAGGGTTTAGGGAAGGGGGAAGGGGTGTTAACGGTGTATGAAGCGTTCGTGAAAATTTCGACCTTTCGTTTGCTCACACGCGCTCAATGACACGGCGCAGCGCGGCCTTGCGAGCAAACGAACTTATAACAAGAACGATTTAATATTATTTCTATATCTTTGTAGTTATGATTGTTTGTGTTTGTTTCTATATCTTTGTGGTTTGTAGGGTAGCTTAAGTTTCTCAATGCTAAAAAAAACAGATTTTTCGAGGCTCCTAATATTCAGACAAAGTAGAAATTACCCTTTTAATTCAGCATAAGCCTAGATAATACTGAATTCTATATCTACAAATAAGAAAGTCATAACACTACAACGTTTCCCTAACCACTGCCTGCGTCGTACCGCGGATACAGTCAATATAATAATAAATAAATAAATAAACGCAAAAACGCAAACATGACATGCAAAAATATCTAACAAAACGGCGAGCTTATTGACGCAAGACAATCTCTACCATAGCTGGTAGAGCTTGTCTTGTTATCTTGACTTGTATTAGCATCCAAATACGTTAAAGATATAGTGTAAAGTCGAATTAAATTAGAAATATAAACGCCGAGTTTTAAGTGGCTAATTTCTAGAACGTATTGCAGGTGCAATTTGTTATCAGTAATTTGGTTGATAATTTTGAAAACGTTATTTGATATTAGCAAAAAAAATATTAAAGGGGTGTATAAGGAGAGGAAGAGGCAGTAAGGGAAAAGGGGGTTCGAATTCCGCAGTTTTGCTTCAATCACTTTAATGGCAATGTATGGGGACTGATATTGCAAATGTTGCTGCATGCATCGGTTAGTATCGTATCGTATCGGTAGTGTATCGGTTATATGTCATATCCACAGAACATAGAAGTAACTAGATGCGGTATTGTGGGTGGATCTCTAGACTCGTGCATTATTCGGCGTCACCGTTTAAATCACCCTATTATTACAGCGCAATAAATAGCCGTTCATTCACAGCCATAGCTACGTTCAACGAAGTTACTTTGCTTACCTATTATTACCTATTGCCTGGATTACACATTCCACAAGTTACACATTTGGACACCGTATGGTGCATTGCCGGCCGCAACTATTATGCCAGTCGCCCTATTATTTTTTGCCTTGTCGGCCAGACTACAGCTTCAGTGACACGGAAATCTCGTTGCAAGTGACACCATGATAATGAAGAACATTGACGAGTTCAGCTACAAATCACGCAGTTAGTTAGAACTGTATTTTGCGCCTCACATGGTGTCTTCCCTTCTCCACCCTGGCTTATGCTTCAAGCGCAAACTTTGACGCCGGGGGAATAGACCGCATCTAGGTACTTCATTGATCTGTGGTCAGATCCATTAAAGAATGATCAAGACTGATTGATCTACGTCATTTATACGACATATTCGTTAGTTTGAAAACGAAATATCGGGTTACCAATGCGATCTACCTGGTAGAGCGTCTACATCAACAAAATAGAAAATATTTTGTTTGCAGTAGTTATTCAACAATGTTTTAAACAGTTTTCTTATTTTAATAAACCTAAATATACAATAAAACAATCATAAGCGTTTATCATTAATATATTTTATATAAACCGAAGTAAATAGGTACCTATTCGATGAAGTTGATAAAATCTTAAAAATATTTAACCATATATTATGTGCATCATATTTACAAAATATGTGTGATTTTTTTCTTATTATAAAATATGACAATTATATTTACATAAGTATCACTTAAAAATATTCTGGCTAAATCACAGTACAACGAAATAATAACTAAAGTGTATTTTCTTTAATTGTTTGACTTTCAGAAACGACTGGACTTGGACGGCAAATTTTACGGCTGGTTCAAAGAAGAATATCAAGGTCTGCTGAAATAAGTCAGCGTTCATGTGCATAGTCTTGACTCTGCGAAGGTCTCCAAACCTGGAGGTACGAGGTCTCCAAACCTGGAAACCTTGCTCAATTCTTTTTCGAATACGCCTCATGGCTTGCGCTTCGGTTTTATTATTATTTATTCATTAGGATTTAGCACTTTACATTATAGGAGATCCACTGCGTTATGTCAATTAAAAAAAACAGTTACAATTTATTATTATAACAGGAAACTAAAAGTAAGCTTAATTAAACTGTCGATATTTTCTATTATGCAGGCAAACTTATACATTTACTCAAATTGAATAAATCATTAATTTAAGAAGCACTCTTCGGTAGAAATATCGCTCTACTGAGAGCGATATTTCTACCTAAGCGATTTTGTGATATTCGATATTCGACTGTCGCCCAGACTTTTCTCGCCGTCTAGTTATTATCACGAATCACAAATATAAATAGTTTTTTTTAGGGTTTCGCTCGTTATTAAAGTTAAATTTCTCTCCACTGTCATTCGTAATAAACACATCCTTATATTTTACTATTGCAGATGTAATCATTAACGTAGGTCGTGGGGGTATTTCCATTTCCGTTTCCAAGTATTGTGACCGATGTTTCTTGACCCCTGAAAAAATAAATATATATATTATTTTATTTAGATAAAATAGTTAGGTTAACACCGGTGATATTGTAAGTTTTTTGCGTAACTCGTAAATCAACGTATTTGTACATTTCTAGATCAGCGTGGGTTTTATGGGGACTCAACGTTGTGGTTTAACATTTATAACATTAATTATTATGTATCGTGATTTCTGCTACAAAATTTACTTTGTATGGTAGAAAACATTCATTTCAAGTTTAAATCTTTAGATAGTTTCTTTACAAATGCACAATCTTTATACATAATACAAAAATACAAAATAAAAATTGTTCTAATACAAATATAAATGTAACATAAAAGACGATTAATAACACAAAGAATACTAAATAAATTAAACAAATATTAATTTTGATTCAACCACCTTATATGAAAACTATGTAGCGTTTGTTCTTTGAGATTTCGAAAAGTTTTTATTTGACATTAGAAATGTATCGATCGATTTAAAATATTTAGGAAGAGCAGAAAAAAACAAAAAGATAGCTTCTAAGCAGTAGAGTCTAAACACTAAACAAAATGATCATGCTAAGGAAGTTATTACAAAATCAGAAATAACACCTTTATAATAAAAGGCCATAAATATGTAAATATGTTTTTTTTTATTGAAATTACAATTATACAGATATTTGTTATACCCAAAATAAATTCATGTACATTTTTTTTATTTATAATTTTGGTTTATCTAAAACTAAAATGTTGTGTTCATTAGTGTGTCGTTCTTTGTAATTTGGTAATAGTTTATTAATCAGTAGACGAACCTTCTTGTGGACAAGGGTAGATGTCCTCTCCTGGTAGAGGCTACAGAGTTGATCCTTCGGGAGTTGGTGAGAGACATTGACATAGCTCGGTTCTCACCGCGGCGGCTGCGCGAACTTGAACTATTTCGGCAGAGAAGATACCTAAAAATAAAATAAAAAAATATACCCTCATAATTAAGTACTAATGCTAAACTCAAAAGAAATATTTAAAAAAGATTTTAATACACTTCCACAACATAGATATTAAAACAATAGTTTAAAATAAGTTCCAGAAACAAAAAATCATCGATTCAATATTTTTATTCAATTTCATTATAGCTTTAATCTTTTATATCTATTTACCCAGCCAAGAAAAAGGATAAAAAACTTAGCTTTAAAATAACTTATTTGCACCACCTAGCAATCAGCTATACCGGAGGAATGGTACCTCCAAAGTATATGTTTTTTTAAATAAATAAATATACACTTAATCAAGTTAAGCGTCAAAATCATTGTGATTAGTAAAATTTAACACGATATTCTGTTTACTTCAAATCGTTCATGTAATTCTTTAATAGTAGCATTCATCTTAATCAAAAGGTCGTCAAAAGTATCTGCATTAACTATAGAACTCGTATTATCAGTGAAAAATGTGATTTTGGATTTAGTTGTAAATAAGCTCAGGTCGATCGCATAAATCAAAAATAACAATGGACCGAGTATTGAACCTTATGGAATTCCTATTTCAATCATTTCAAGAGCAGATTATTCATGTCTATCGTCACTAATATACTTAATCTCAACACATTGAGTCTTGTTGTGTAAATATGATCTAAAGTAGATTGAGGGCAATGCCTCCTACCCCATACTAATTCAGTTTTTTTTTATAACATTTCAAAATTAACCCAATCAAAAACTTTTAAAAATCACAAAAAATGGCTGTTGAGAATTTTTTACTATGTATTTAGATTAATGTGAATTTTGTTGTTTTGTAGTACGTTAAGTAGACTTCCCCCCTTTCTTCCCTCCTTTCTAAACCCAAACTGATTTTTAAATTATATTTTAAACTGATACCAGCCTTCTTTTGATTACTTTTTCTAAGCAGTTTTGAAAAACGTAGTGAAAACAGTCTGTAATTAGTAGTTTAGTAATTAGTGTTTTTATAGAGTGACATTATTTTCGAAATTTATATTTATCAGGAAATGCACCCGTAAAATACTAAAGTTAATTAAAGAAGTTCTTTGTGATATTTTAAGACATTGATGAAACCTGAAGGATTCTTATTTTTTAATCCCTTAGCCTACCTAATTCCTAAACCTACTTCCTCCTCCTGAGGAAAAATATTTTTTCTTTTAATTAATATCGCAATGATTGTTGGCAAGGTGTTTTAACGAAAAAGCTTAATTTTTGCGTTTATTAATTTTCTCTCGAGACGTTGATTTTAGTGATTTTAAAGGATTAAGTTGATTCCTTTTCGTTTATTATTGCTTTTTTTTATTTAATTTTGATACAAAATTAACAAACTGGTCCAATATTGGTCTATTTCACCCTCTAGGCTCGAGAAGAAAAACATAGGAAATACTGTGTGCACCTATTCAAATGTAGAGCTTACTGGATAACAGATTACATATAATATTTAGAAGATCATCACTGTCCGGATTTTGATTAAGTTCAAAAATAGGTAAATTTAATTTTTATTTTCTCTGAACTGTGTCCATTTGTTCAATTTTATTATTGAGTAGATTAAACGACCTCTCAATTTTATGAGTAAGGGTCTGGATATTGCTATTATTTGTATCGAAATTAATTTTCAGTTAATCAGCCATTGATTTAAGCACGTTTCCAATGTCATCAAATTGCTTGTGCCAATTTGAGGACAAATTTTACCTTGCCATTTCAAGTGAAATATCGCTAAGTAAAAGTGTTAAAATAAGGTAAGTATTTAAAGTGAGTATTTAAATTCATTGATGTTCTTTCGGGGTTTGGTCTATACTATACAGGTCTTACGAAAAAAGTTTCATACTAAAATAAAGACATTATAAATACACTTTAATATTTTGTCAGAGCAGAGAGGACTCTTTGCTCCCCGCGCTTCCGTGGATGACCCCGGGACGTGCGTATGGGACCTCGCCAAGCACTTCTCTTCGTCTCTCCACACCCCACCGCGAGAAACATTTTAACATTCTCAATCATTCGAAAGGTTTTGATTATATTTTAAGTTCTATTTTCTCGTAATTAGGTCTTCCTTGTTTGAAATAAAGAATAGATTAACCGCCTAAAAGAAAATCAGTGAATTTTAATACATCCTATATACATAATGCACCAAAAGCATGCGACATTAAAAATGTTTTTTTTTCCTTAAAATGGGAAATATTTATATACACAAATTTGTATAAACAAATTTGTAGTTCACAAGTTCACACTCACAAGAAAGGAAAATAGCAGAGATAAACAAATACCATCCTTCAAAGCCATCCGTCAATGTAATACAGTTATAAAAGTTAGTACTAAAATCTTTTATGCATTGTACTTTTTAACAGTGTGTAAAAAAAATGTGTTTTACAGCATAATATTATTATTTTATTGGATCCAAAACAGCCATTTAATATTATATTCGAATTGTTCGCTTTTCTTTATTTAAACCACTTTCTCCTATACTACAGGGCTGAAATTTAACATGTGGTTCAGTTCCGATGACAATGCATTTTCATGGTAAGCATGACCTGATTCTACACCCAGGAATGCTTCAGACAAAGGAACTCCTCAACGGTCAACACTTAAATAAAAGCTTGTTTTAAAAAATGTTTTATACTATTATTTTTATATTTTTGGGTATTTATATTTAGTGTTTACGATCTATTAAGTAATATTAAATTTACTATAAATAAAATTTAAAGAAATGAGAAATGTATTATCGTTTAATTTTCATACATCGGTCTTTCTTGGAACAGGAAATTCACTTAAGAGAAACGGAAGAAATTAAATTAAATATATAAAAATAAAATTAACGAATAAATATATTAAAACAAAATATACCAAAATAAATGTAAAATGTTACAAATTTTATAAAATTTTAAAAACACCTAATTTCAGGGATTTTTTTTTCCTTCTTGGTATGTAAATTTAAATTACTATGTAAATCTGTAGATTTCTTTTAAAATTGAACAAATAAATAAAAAATGAAGCTAGAGTGTTTATAAGGTATAATTTTGTCAACATTTGGAATAATTTGCAAAATTTACGTTTATTTATCCGATTGGGAGAGCAGTCAAATGATTAAATTCCATTTCCGCGGAGATTCATATCTTTGTCTGTTCGCCCAATGGGGTTAAAAATCTGCTTTCTATTACACCTTTTTATGATCAGCGTGAATTATTTATTTGTTATTGTGTGCCTGGAGGCATTTTTTTAACTTTAACAGGCATTATGTTTAACTTTGTATTTTTTCTGATTAGTTCTAGTTATTTTTTGTTTTTTCTTTTAGTACTTATTTTCGTAGTCTTATTTTAGTACATCAATAATTCAAATAAAATAAAAAATAAAAAAATCAATTTGAGAAACAGTGTTGCCAAATAAAAACGAATTTAATTTACTATGCTACCGTATTATACCATATATTCAATCTCTGTTTAGGTATAAAAAAATATAGATTTATCGATTTTCTTTGAAACAAATTTGTGATCACAATTACAACAAACTAATTATTCGGATTTACTTTATAAAAACATCACGTGATGGGAAAAGAAGATTAGATTTTAATGGAAGGCCATCATAAAATTAATTATGCAGTTAAATAATTATGTCCAGTTTATCGAAAACAATTGGTCGCCAGTCTCTCAAGCGGTTATACCAAGGATTTAGCTATGTAAGACATTCGCAGTTGTTATGATATTGGCAACTGTTAACTCAACTTAACTGTTAATTCAACTGCGTGGTATGTCCAAAATACAAAGTCCCACTTGAATGTAATCGGCTAGTATTACTAAGAAGAAATTCTTCACACAATCGGACGATCTGCTTAAAGATTAGAAGATTAATGTCTGCGTTTATGGCTGTTATAAACTCAGACATTTCTTTAAGAGGGTACTGAAACGATACTCGATTACTGACAGACACATAAACTATGTGTGCTATTTAATTCGTTTGAAATTTTAACACGGAAAGTTTTCTTTGAATACTGTTTATTTACATAGAACGTGTTTTTTGCCGTTTGTAATGTACTTTACCTACTCTTTTATCGTAATTTTTAATGTCTTCATCTGTACTTAGATCTGCCTGGAACCAGGATCACCTTATACCAAAGATATACCTAGACTCAAAACAGAGCAGTTCTTGTGTTCCGAAAATATGTATTTGTATTTATACTTAATATTGTATTGTCATTATGTTTGTATAAAACCTTTTTTTCTAAAATCATATTTTTAAATCTGTGAAACGTGCTTTCTTGCACTTTTCAAATACCTTGCACGTATAACCTACATGCGAGTCTTTACGTGTTTACTATATTTTAAAGTTTTAGATGTAATATGTAAATAATATAGTAATATTTATAATGCATATATAGAAAAACAATGTATCTGTACGACATACATATATGTACGTATTAAATAATATACTACTTCTTTTGCAAAAAATATAACATTTTAAGTAGGTAAGAAACATAATAAAATATTTTATTGATCAAGATCTTTTTTGTTTAACTATTATGTTTAACTATTAAAATATATCTTTTTTATCTTAAATATCAAGTTGCCTAAAATATCTGAAGCTATGTAATTGAATCATATACGGTTTTCCCTCAAAAAATGCCCTATAGTTTAAAATAAAATTGGTGGATTTAGTAGCTTTAAAATTGCACTATTTTATCGTTTTCAATTATATGATTTAATATAAAATTTTGTATTTTAACCTATTGTATTATCTTTAGTTTTCCATGCATTAGAATAAACTCTAAACTCATTTGTTTATCTGATAAACATTTTTTATTAACATAAAGTTTGTACAATAAAATGACATCTCAACATTTTATTAATACCTATGTCTGAATGAGCCTTAAGGCGTTTAATCTCTTTTGATTTACCATTTCAACGGGCGAAATTGCATTTTCCCCTCCGCTCGAGGCTAAACTTTGTGTAAGCGGGACGGAAGACGATAGCGTCTTCTCTGTCATTTGAGACTTTCTTTAGCCTATGCATTTTTCAATGCTGCGAACCGGCGGAAGTCGGATTTAAAAAGTTGTCACTACATTGTGTCGGCGAAATTAAACAAATAAATTTACGTACCTACTACATCATGTCAGAAAAATGAGCTATAGCAATTCATTATTGACAATTATAGATTATGTTTGTGGGTTTTCCCCTGTTAGTAAACAAATTATAAAACTGGTACAAAACTGTGTCTCTTTCATAAATTCCCTACTTTATTGTCATTTCTCTCTCAATCTCTCTCGCTATAAATGTTTTTGAGCTTAGAAAACTCAGTTTCCTTCATATTTTTGCGTTAGGGGGGAGAGGGGGAATAGGTGGGGGGGGGGGGCAAGCGAGGCAAACAAGTCCTTTGCGCTTAGACCCAACCAGCACGCTTAGTCTGGGTGGGTCGAAAATCGACCCGAACGGTAAGCGCCGTGATGATACATTCGAGTCGATTGTCGATTGGCAGCTCAAACTAGGCCCACAGGTCAATAGGGTCAAAAAAAGGTTGGATAATTTAATATTCAAATTCTATATATAGTATATTGGAAATCCCATGACTATTCATGAAGACTTAAGGGTGGGTTTATTTACCTATTATGATTAAAAAAAATCATCTCAAATTTATTACATTTTTTTACAGATTGTGTAAATTCGGTCAGCGGGCGAATTCTGGCGCGTGCAAGGATTAATTACCTAGCCTTGGCCGAGTTATCGATTAGCGGCGAAGAGTCACAGCTGTTCCCTAACAAGAAAGACCTTGTTACAAGGTTCGTTTATTATAATCAACTAAAGTTTACATTTTTTGTTCTCGAAAACCATGATGAAGTGTGGTATACATTCCAATTAGCTAGATTTTTTATCGGAAACGGTCTAGGGACACTGTGTATATAATAACCACATTACATAAGGTTATACAAAATATATAATATTAAGATTACTTTTCTTAGCAAAGTACAGATAACCATAATCATATCGCTATTACGTAAAATATCTTTTTTTATAAACTGAATTTTTACACTCGTTTGTTACGTTAAAACTAACATTATTTTAATACGTGAGTAATCAAAGGTACACTCACCATTGTAATATATCCATCATGTGTCTCTAATGTCGTGTAATATCTGTTGTTGCTCCATGATAAATAAATAAATTATTAAATAGGCGGATTAAATTTTTCGACGAAAACCCTATTGTTTTCTCTTAATATTGATAATCATTTTAGCAATGTAGTTTGTCACCCAAATTCTGAATCGCTTAAGTGAAGAGTGCCTAATCGCTCGGTCAACATGCCATCACTCGGCAAGCAGCACTGAGTACATGCCATGGATCAATATGCCAAACATCCATTATGGTCCGGCCATCCCCTTCCGAGGAAGGTTCGACTGGCGGATTTATGGCCATTAATGAGTAGGTCGACCATAAACTTTATTAAATTCGGGACAATGTCGATTCGAGACAATTGACTGCGTCAGGGAATTTTCGATGATGGGAGTGTAAGTAAATTATTAGTTTTTTTATGTGATAGTACAAATTCAAAAGGCAACATTATTTAACTTTGTTTTTACCATAAATAAGCGTCGAAAGTCGATACTGAGATTTCACCAAAAATAGAGTGTTAATTCAACTTTCCTTCACGACCGATTTGCATCAAAATTTATACACGTATTAGCAAAAATAAATTGAATTAAAATAAATTATGACTTTCTCTTTTACCGGATACCCAAATTTATATATGTATAAGAGATCTTGGTAACCTAGTTGTCGAGGAGTTGACTATTGACCAGCGGTCGCGGATTTGATTCCGCTCATTATAGTTACACGTTTATCAACCTTTTATTACCATTTCCTCTGTCTAGCACAAGTAAATTTAGCTTAGCAGCAATACTTTTTTAAATAAGTAAATAAAAAATACATGTTTAAAAACAAGCTTTTATTTAAGTGCTTGAATGCGTATGCAATATTTCGTCTCTGTGCTGTTAACTGCTGAAGAGTTCCTTTGTCTGGAGCAATTCCTGCTTGAAATGCATTGTCATCAGAACTGACCAACATGTTAAATTTGAACTACGTATGATAAAAGGAAGTGGTTCTAATTCAGACCTAAATTGACCTAAACCGACATAGAAACATTGCAAGCTAAATAAAAGCTGGTAAAAAATTCTTTAGGACAATTTTTTGATCATCGTTAAAATCAAAATATCGATTATGGTTAATTTTTGACCGGTCTCTCATGATCGAGGATCGTGACAAGCAACGGCCCTTTCGAAAATCTGCTGGATTTAGACACTCCAGGGTATGAGTCTTTTCCGGTGATGACCAATTTCACAAAGCAATCCATTGGTTACGTTTGTTCAATTAGTGACTGAAAGCTACCGTTTATTAATTGTATGTACAAACCTATTGAAATGCTTCCTGAATGTTCCGCTGACGCAGTATAGGGCTACGGGGTTGACGCAGCTGTTCATGAACGTCAGGCAAAATCCGAAGATGCGAAAGGCGTGCCAGTAAGCGTTGAAGTCCTCTTGTGAAGTCGGACTGAAAAATTAGTAAATATATGTCGAAGGTTCTTACTGTACAAATAACATATATATTCGCTTGCCCAATAGCCAGCGCGTTAATAAGATATAATTATGCCTACTTTTATTTACACTATACAGGTTGAACTTTTTCTCAGGCACATCCTTTTAAGGGTTCGTTCTATACTGATCAACTTTTGTACTACAAGTTTTTCAATGTGTCAAAAAAAGTAAGTATAAAAACAAAATCCTAATAAGTTTTTGCCTAATATTAGATAAATAATTTATTATCAAGTCAAACACCTTGAAATTGAGGTCTAATCAAATCTTTAAAAACAGTATTATAGATAAACTATAAAAGAAGAATTTTATTTTATTATATTATATTTTGTGAAAATATAGCATTTGAACCAAAGCCGTAAATAAAAGCTGTAACATAATTAAATAATGCTATGATAATATTGTATTTAAAGTAGAGTGAGAAAGAGAAAAAATAATAAAAAAAACTCTATTATTGGTGAAATGGGTGTGGGATTGAGGAATGGTAAATTTGTGTTTATGGGGATGAATTTGGCTGGGTGTATGTTTGTGAAATGGTGTATTTGTGTGTGTTCAAGGGACATACTGTTGTATTGTGTAGAGAGTCACAACACAACACTTTTTACACACAATTTAAAGTCGATATAGTTTAATCTCATAATGGTTAAAGTACAACGAAAAACAAAAACTTGTCTAAAAACGTCTCTATTTTTACATACATTTTATCAAAATTTAGATATAAATATCGTAAGTGACTGAGTTAAGTATAGTAAGAATCGAGAAAATACAACAACAGTGATACGCACATACAACAAGATATAAAAGTGTTACTAATTCATTCTATTAACATCTTGTTAAGCAATTGTATTGTATTTATTTTCATTTTGTGGTGCGCTGTTGATATCAGAAAATATCGCGTGTCTCGTCTCTAGACGTCGTATCGCGTGTCTTAACTCAACAGCCGTAAGCTGAAATAGCATGATTTATAATCACCCCCAACAGATATCTCTTCGGGAAGAGGTTCGAGGAAATGTTAATTATGTAAATTATACAATGGAGCTCATTATAATTTTCATGGTATTACAAAGTTTATGTTTTGCTACGGAATAATATGTGTATTATGTTTACCATACCAATTATTTGTTCAAAATAAACTTAATATCATCAAAGATCAGCTCAAAGGAAACATTACATTATTGTATTCCTCTATAGATTTGAACATACAAACTATTCAAAAGTTTTTAAATACATAAACACACACACATTAAATACATAAGCAATTTAAATTAAATACATAATTTAAATTTAATACATTGTAATTTAAATACATAAGCACATACATAAAATATAACCAGTATAGCATTAAAATAAATACAAACTTAAATACACACACTTATGTATACCTGTAAACATGATATAAAATATTAAAAATTATATTTTTTGTAAAATTTGTATCATCCAAATTATCTGTAAAAAATATATAAAAAAATTACGCATTAAAATGTACCTACTATAAAGGAGAAATTAAATCATAACATCCAGTCACTATCAATAAAAGCGCGGAACACTAAACTATTTAGATACAATATTCGTAGGCACTTCACACTTTTATTTATAGTCACTAATGTAATTATGTATTTATTTTATTTTCTCCTTTTTAGCGCATTTTAATATGAGCGTGTTTTTTTTCTTATATTTTATTGATTTTTTTTCAGTCGTCTTTTTCAGGTTTCAGCCTTGATCGTGCTAATGTAAACTTAAATCCTTAGCCGTAAAAGTGTTGATCGATAGTTGCCGTAGCGTGCGCGCGAGTGTTATAAGATTTACGGCATCGTCGAAATATAATTACAACGTCTAAATTTAGTATTTTTTAATTATCATCAAAATAAGAATATCATTTAAAAGTGTGACTTTGCTAAGAAGTATAATATTATTTTCTCTACAATATGCACTATTTTTCGGGTAAATCATATGCTAGGTTATCGAACGCGAAGCGAAAATTTAAATAGAACACATTTTTCTATTTAATTTATATTTCAAACCCTAAAATTTATTTTAAAAATCTGCTTCCAAAAGTACAAAATAAGTGTTTATCGTATATAATGCCACTTAGTGGTTAAGGACAAAAAATTACATCACAAAAAATGTTTTTTTTTTTTAATGTTTTCCAATGTTATCCCTTAGCTGCGCCTTAAGGCCCGGCACGTAGAGTTGAAAGATGGAGAGCGAAACGACCAATCACGAGTTCCGTTACGGCCGCCGAACTCGCCTGGCAATCCGTCCGGAATTTATCATCAGATCGGAAGCATCCAAACGAATAAAATTGAAACCTCGATAACAGTTCGACGTTGAAAAATGAGCTGCGTTAATACGTTCTTTTTTTTTATTTTTTTTTAACACCCTAACGAAAATATATACCACGCAACGTTAGACAAAATGTGCCCTCCTATACAAATACCTCTATATAATAAATAAAGTTATCGGTGACTATATTTTGTTAATTTGTACGCGCAGCCAAATAAATATATTCTCTATAAATACCGCCAATGTTCGAACAGAGGCTATAAGTCAATAAGCTCATGGAAGTCAAGGTATGTATTTTGTAACCTAATTAATGTAACTAGGAAACAATATAGGCTGTATAATGTTACTGGTATAATTACATTTGCTTCACGATTATCATACAATTAACGAAGATAATCTATTTGGGTGCTTCGTTAATTTTGTCTAATGTCGCAGCAGAAAATCAAATTATAAGGTAATTTTGTCCTGTCATGATAACGACGAAAAGCTGGCATATTCTAAGATCCTTGTGAGGTCACAGAACATGTATGTTATATTTAATATAGATATCGATTGGTGCTTTTTTTCGTATCCTGAATAGTTCTATACAACTGATTAAGATTGCTACCTTACCGGCTTCGGTAGATTATTTCTTTAGGTTTAAGTAGGTGATTGCCCCAAAGCTAGTATTTCACATTCTAGGATTTCAAGGCGAAATCTGTATTCGTCATTTTTTATATATTCACTAGCTGTTTGCCCCGGGTTGGCAGCTAGGCCCTGCAGGCGGATCTGCAGACGCCGAAAAGTGTAGAAGATGATAGAAAATTGACGTTTTTATTTATGAATGAATTTATTTATGAACGTTTTTATTTATTTACGAATGAAAGTATGTCAAAAAAAATATTTTCGAATCACTGTATAATGTTTTCGAATCACTGTCAAAAAATGTTCCAAACTGGTGGAATAACTATATACTCATATATACAGGTTGTCCCAAAACCAATCCCACAAACTTTAGGGGGTGTTTAAGTTCCCTATTAAGAGTAAGAAATTATGTAACAAAATGCGAAAAATGTTCATCACCAAATTAATTATTTTTGTAATAAAATTGGTGTAAATCGATCTTATCAATCGATAAATATTGATTTATCGATTGATAAGATCGATAAATCAATTACGATAATACGATAATACGATAACGATACGATAATATTTACGATAATTTTTATTTTACGATAATATTGATTATCGTCGACCAATAGCATCCCTCTTACAACCCCAGAGAAGGGGAAAGGAGTTACCCCTTCTTCTTAGACCGATATCAGTTCGACCAGTGGCATCTGACAGCAAACATTTAGCTTCGCCCTAATAGGGCGTTTCGAACAACGCGGCAGGTCATTAACCTCAATCTTGACTGACCGCGGCCCAGTGACCCAGTGACGTAGTTATCCGAGGGAGGAGCCATTGAAAAATATCTGTTTTAAATGACTTAGAATAGAAACGTCAACATTTTTTTACTCGAATACCATAATGAATTTTGATATAGTTTCTTAACAAATAACACTAGGAATCGTAGGACCTGTTAGCTGTTTTTTTATTGGGATTGACCTTGGGACAACCTGTATATGATTCCTTAAGTTATAATAGGCGTTCGCCGTAAGTTTAAATTACTTATATTAGGATATGTTAAGCCCTTTAAAGATAAACATTGGTTTATATACTTTTTATAGTTTCGTCTAAAATAGTGAAAAGAAAATAAACCGATTTGATTTACATTTTTCTTATATTGCTTAACCTTATTACACTAGAATAGGTTGGTACTTATTTGTGATTTTCGATATCACCTGATAAATAATAATACATATAGATAGATAAAAATACATAAAATCAAATATTTATTCTTTTTTTGGTAATAGTTATTTGCGAAAAAGTAAAATCGTGTCAATGTAACAGTTTTTCAATGAACCTATCTTCAAGGTTGCCGTGCTACTTAAGCCTTTCCGTCTTAACCGGATTTATCCGGATGAGACAAATGACGAAGAAGAATCGATTTGGAAAAAAAACTGAATAAAAATCCGTGGATTTGATAGAGTAAGCGGATTAATCAAGTCTTTCTCTCCTACGATTTCAAAGTGTTTTTATTTGCTACGAGAAAAAAAAATAAAAATATTTGAAATAGCTTTTATAAGGCTATGTGTAAGGAATTATATGTCATTAAGTTTGTTAAAATAGTACTTTGAATTTTTTAGGTATGGCGATATTTTTTTTTAAATACATGTTTTGTAATCGATATAGATCAACTCTACCCGAAAGGAGGAAAGTCAATAAGAATCACCTGTACCTGTACAAAACATTAGTAGAGATAATTAATAATCATAATTATTACATTCTATATTATATCCCTGTGTGTATTTTTATCACATAATCTTTTTTATTCTTAACTTATTATATATATCATATTCTCCGATAAATCTATATATGTATTTATATTACATGTACGTATATCAATTTTATTGTTCCTAGTTTTTATTTATCAAAAAAGCTTAGCGCAATTTCATTTTACTAATCTATTAAATAACTATTAAAATTCACAATGAAAAAGCCTGTAATGGTTGAAATGAAATGAAATAGCGTAAATGATTGCCATATAAATGTATGCCCATTTTTTTGGGAATGTTTTTTGCAAATTTTTATTTTTTTTAAAGGTTTTGTTAATTTATGCCATTTTTTTTCTTTAGGATCCTTCGCAGGCGTCTGAACAACTCACCAAAGTTTCTGTGTAATCGGATGACGTTGTCATTATGTGGCACCGTTTAATTTTGGGTTTTTTTTTGCCAATTTTTGTCATTGTTTTTGGTGAAAACGTCGCAGGCGTTCGCACAACTCACCAAAGTTTCGTCGTAATCTGATGAATGATTTAGGAATAAATAAAAGACAAACAGACAAACATTCATTTTTATATATATGCTGGATAGCGTTTGCCGGTATAATACCTAATAGAAAATTTATGCCAAAATATATGAAATAACCGGTACACTTGAGGTTCAAATAAGGTTCAGAATTTTGGGACAAAAAATACAAATAAATGCCTTATTGATTAAAATCAATTATGTTTCGAGTACCGTTTAGCCGTGTAAATTGCAGTTTAGACTACCACCCTGCGCAGTTAAACGTTTAGAGTAATTAATAAATAAATGTGCCAATAATAATTTTGAATTCCGTCCCCATTTTGAGTGTCCTGTCCCGTAATTTTAGCCAGGTGGCGGCGAGTGCCCAATATAGAAAGGACTTCGTTCTCTCCGGTGGACCGAAGGCAACGACCATAATTGTTACATTAATATGTCCCACCGGTGGAAGCAGTATCCCAAATTTGAGCTCCCGAGGATCACGAAACTTAAATTGTTGTTAAGTCAGGCGCTTTCGTCGCTATTCAAAAGCTGGGTGCCAAATTTCAGTCCAATAAGATGTCGGGATTTAAAATATTCGTTGAAACAGAAATCCATGGCTACACTCATTTTTGGTATAGGAACCCTTAATTTGTTAATATTTTACTTATTAACGATGGTCTATCTTTGTTTTCGGGCAAACATAGCGATACTAATGTTTAAATGACTGATAGTAAATGCGCATTTTCCATCGCTCATCTGTCATTATATTTAATTATATAGAAATTATCTAATTTTAAATTCGGAACACCGAAATTCTTTATAACAAATGTCAAAATGGCGTGCATATACTGTTATCTTTAAAGTCTTAATATTGCGTTTTACGTTTGTGTTGGACTATTCCACAAAAGGTTGACCGCAACCGTAGCAAACAATGTTGCCGTAGGTATTAAGGATACAAAATATAACTTGTTAAATTGCGCCCTCTCTATCTTCGTAATAACTGTTTGCGTAAACCACACCATTTATACCGCGATTATAACCCTTTCGCGACCGGCACTAAACCCTTTTCATAAAGTGGTTTCAGGAAGCCTTTTCGACGTAGATATTGTGTAATATGAGATGTTAAATATTTATGGTTGAGCATGGTATTTTTTTCTTTTATTGTGTCAAAATCGTAAACTAAATTATATTAAAATCTTTTTAATTTCTATTATTTAACAGCCTTCCTAAGATATGTCCTGATCTGACCTTAGCCCATTTTAGCCAGTTTCAAAAACGTTTGCTAGAGATTTAGTGAATTTAGTGGATATATTTGCATTTCGTCTGTCAAAATGATAATAATATGAGAGAATTCCGTTGTGTTTGCACATATGGTTCGATTTTCATTTAACCATAATCCTAAATCCTAAATACATATCCATTATTTCCATTTCTTATTTCAGATAGTTACGCAATATTTGAGAATATTTTACACTAAAGAGTTAAAAATCCATTTATATAAAACTCGGCACTAGGTATAAACTGACATCCTGCACTATCAAGGAACCTCTTTAGTAACTTTATAATTATTTTGCTATAGGGTTACACTGAAAAAACGCTTCTTTTGATCGCAAAAAAATCATAAAACTGTCCAAGATTGTGTTATTTGTCTTTTCAATACTATTTTATATTATTGACTATTTTTTTTCTGTTATTATTCTATTATTATAATTATTTATTCTTAAGAAAGAAGAAGAAAGTAAATTGCCGCTATTAAGAAACAATCATACATATAGCCCAAATTGTTTGAATATTTATAGTTTGTAAAGTTGGTAAAGCTAAAATAAAAGTGATTTTATTAGGGTTTCTACATATTAAGTCATATATATCTAAAAAACTACCTTATAATAATAGCACTCAGTTTAAATACCTACGTAAATTCGGTGGATCAAATGTTTATTCATAAAGTTGGGGCCCGGAACCCTAATTGCGCGAACCCGACTTGCTGAATGCCAAAATTATTTAATATAGAAATTAAGGCTAAACAATAAGGTTTGTTGTTTTAAATATATGAAGACTATATTTTATTTTTGAAAATAATTTAATTATAAATGTTTAAAAAATAGTGAGACACTAAAAATGGGTAGGTATCCTTAAAACATATTTCCTTATTTCGGGTAGACAATTTATTTCATTAATCTCTCGATTACTGTTTTATAAGTTAACCAACTACAAATTGACATAAAATTTAAAAATATTTCTAAATTATTGTGTCAAAATCGTAGGTAAAATCACTTATAACGCCCGCTGTTCATATATGGTACAATAACTAAATAAATTTTAGTGTTTACGTAAACTTAATTATTATTATTATAATTAATATTCCCACGTCTATCTTACTCCTATAGTTTAAGCAGGCGAAATGGCAATATTAGTTTTACCAGAATGTTTCCACAAACATGAAACTCGAGCATATTTACTGGGAATGCACCTTCTCATTCATTCACATCTACCACTCAATCCTCCATACACACTCACTCACCCTAATAGCCAAGGACAAACCCTTACAGTAGTAAGTCATGTACTTCTAACACCGTTTCTGTATAAAGTATTATAAAACACGTGACGTTTTCTTTCTCAAATTTTTCGACCGCAAATTCTATTATGAATTTGATATTTAGAGCTGAAATAGATTTAAAAAAAAATTAACAAATTAACTAACAAACCATTAGGATACTAACACATTTGAAATTAGGTTTAGATAAATACACACAGGTTTTACACTACAAAAAATATTTTGCCAAAATATACATTTCATTAGGTTCTAAAAATTACAATAAATCAAACTATTTATACTGATATCCCTTATTAGACAAACGTTTTATTTATTTATTAAATTACAATACACAATTTCCTGGTAATTTAGTAACTCTTTCTAAGAAAACAAAAATTACTCTAAAAAACATAATTTATTATAAGGCACCACAAAAAAACTTTAGTTTTAACGTGAACGCAGCTCACTAACTGGATGTAAGGCATGGTAAACTAAACGTGGTGTGGTTTCTAAGGCAAACTTTATTTCCTAAAAATATTTAAACATTCATTTTAAATATTAGTAAATTTTAATCTTTAATGCTAGAATTTAAATTCTAATACTAGGTATTAGCCTGCCCGTCGGGTTTAAATATTAAGATTTCTCTCCGTTCATGTGTAGGTACAACGTATGTAAATGTAACGTGTATTAAGTGGTACGTAAAGTAACATTTGGCAGTAAATAGCTCATGTGTGTTTTGAAATTCAAATGGAATTTGACAGAAATAAGAAGACACGCTTTCGAAATCTATGAGAATAAATGAGTTTAGTTTTAATAGAAAGCAAAACGTAGATTTTGAGGATGGATGTTGTTATTTGTACAAAATGATATTTAATTACTGTGTTTTTTGAAAATATTTAAAGTGCGATCGTGAAAATTTAGACCTTTACAACATTAATTTAATTAGGCAAATACATTAAAAAACATGTTCTTGTTATCACTTCGGTAAACATTACTTATTAGGTACCTACTTAGTTTTATAATAAAAATATAATGTGCATTTTAAACGTTCCTACATGTATTCATATAATATGTATGTATAAAATATAACAAACTATAAGAAAGTTCTTTTTGGTAGTAAGAAAACAAGTAACTTAATATAATATAAATATATAGCATAGTAAATATATTTAGTATATAGTATATTATATTTAAGTATATCTTACATAATATAATTTAAACTTTTACAGATTTAATGTGGTATTTTTTCTGTGCTAATTTAAAAAAAAGTTTATACTATAAACATATGACATAAAAGTAATACTACCTATAATTACTTAATTTTTTTGAAACAAAATCAGTAATCTGTGTAACGCGTATCTTAAAACTTGAAAAGGCCGGAATACTGCCTTCTTTAGTGCAGACGATAGACTAGTTAAGGGGACAGGACACAGAGTATAGTAGTGTCAATCGCTTGTACAAATGTACTATGCTTATACTATATTGTCAAAATGTCATTGATGTCATTTTTTATCAAATATTATCCGAAAATCAGTTTGGGTTTAGAAAGGGCTCAATTATATACTCAAAAAGCTGTTTTAAAATGTATAAAAAATTCATAGTAATCCAAATAGTAAAAAAAAAACGCTACTCGCTAGTAATACGGCTACACGACGTTTGATGGCGCTGATTAAAATTATTTCAAATACTATATCCAACTACCTATGCTTTAGGGCTTCTAACGTGGCTTTGAAAATCCCTTTCGCCCATATACCCGAATCATATAGATGCATAAGTATAAAACGAACGAACGTATAGAATTTAACAGTTAAATATACGCTGGTTTTCGTAGTAAAAGCGTTCATCAAAATAATTAATAATTAACGTCAGTTCGGATATTATTCTCGCGTTGACTATGCGTAGAAGTTAATCAAGAGTTCGGGTAGAGCGCTACATTGTGTCTTGCACAGAAATGAAATGTGTTGATCAAATAATTTTTAAATTTAATCTTACGTACGTCCATGATAGATAGATTCATAAGATTCTTTTGGTAATTAATTTTGACAAACAAATCATTGAAAAGGCTTTTATTCTTCATCAGATTAAAAAAACTTTATTGTTTTGCAGTTAATAGATTTTATAAACGGTACTAGTCTAGAGTCTAGACGACGCATTTTCCGAGTTGTTTAAAAGTTAACATATTCGATCGTCTCTGTACCAGCAAAAAGCTCCTCTGCAGAAAGTGTATTTTCAACTTCAAAAAGAATACAAGGGACAATATCGGCTTACCCAACCCTCCGTGTCATAGAAAAAGAATTGCTATTAAATCTTAAACATTCAAATTTTGATGTTTATATGAAATATATGAACGACCAATATATGAAATCATTATTAAAAATAGATAATTGAAGAAAAACTTATCTTCTTCATCAGTACGAAAATGGCCTCTTCCAGAAGGTACAAAGCCACGAAAGGTACGTATTTGCTGACATGTTCCTGGCTGGCTTCCGTGGTCTTTGGTCTCGCTCGACTTTCTGAAGATGTCATCTACGTTGTTTGTGTTTGTATTAGACTTTTATTTCTTTCTTATATTTTTATTTTTTTTTAGTTTTATTTAATTATTAATTACACAAAAATAACTAGGTACCTCAGGTAGGCTTGCTTACTATACAAATTGGATCATCCCCCAGAAATATATGCGAGAGAAAATATTCTAAATCGCTTATTCTCCACTGTGTGAGCGTCTATATTTCTTCAGAGTTAAATAAAAACTACTCTGACGTAATAATGAGCTTACATAAAAAAAAGTCATTTAAAATTACCTAGTACCTATGAGATGGGAAAATTTAAGATGACATTACGCGTAGGTTCGCAGTCAAGCAAGCTACTCGCTAGCGGTAAACCTACCCTCCAGAACCCTTCATCATTTTCACGTGGCGCCCACATAATAAACCTTCCAAGATAGCGCCCAAACTCGAAATCTATCCAAATAAGTAGCGTATTTTGCATAATATGGTTCGACGCGCAAGGGTGGAGGGGATGGCGGGGGGGAAGAGGAACGAGGCAGGAGGGAACAATGAGGGGTAAAATTCCAACACTGGCGTGTCGGAGTTTATTTAATTTTAAAGCTGTCCATTTCTCTACGCAACAACACTCGTTTAAATCACATATTTTTTTAAAGAAATTTGTCTATGTATCTTTATTACATACAAATCAATCAATCATCAATATCGATCATCAATATCAATACATTAGTATTGTTTTAATAAAACCTTTTATTTATAAACTAAATTACTATTTTGTGCAATTAAA
The DNA here is from genome assembly GCA_020383195.1 of Neomicropteryx cornuta. NCBI lineage: Eukaryota > Metazoa > Arthropoda > Insecta > Lepidoptera > Micropterigidae > Neomicropteryx > Neomicropteryx cornuta. The sequence continues at coordinate 4,878,734 of JAHKQU010000030.1, forward strand.
TCAGTTTTAATGTTGCCAGAATCAAGTATTATTAAACATATTACGCAATGCAATGCATATTACGCAATGCTGGCTTTGACTATTATGCCGCTGGTTTCCTTATCTTACAAAAAATAAAAACTTTCCTCTTGTCCTAACTTATAATGTTTCTTCTTCTTTAATAAAATATGTATTTTGATTTCACTGCTAAAGTCTTGGATGTATGTGCCAAAAAGACGATACATACAAAGTGAGTTTAAAAATACTTTTGAAAAATTCTCTGAAAATCATACATTCACCTAGACGGGATATTTGAGAGGATTATTTTAAGACCATTTAAGGATTTGCGATCAAATGCCCGCTCGAGGGTAAAATAAAATTAATTCAGGGAAAGAAACTTCCGGATTGGGGATTAATTTTTCTGATAACGGTTAAAAGGTTTCCAGTGGAAATTCCAGTAATCTTATTATCAAAGTTAGACGACGTAATTTTTTCCCTCTAAACATTTATTATTATATTTGAATAAAATTGTTAATTTTTAATGTTCTGCCTAAAAAAATATATTTTTTTTATTATTATAAAGGCAAAATAAAACGTCATACATCGACAAAGAAATGATAAAATGAAGACAGATTCAATACCAGTCATTTATTGTTGTTTTTGAAATAACCTAACTAGTTTAAAAATGTGACGGAAAAAAAATATTACCTACGTGAGATGTTAATAATAAGAATATAGGTAAATGTCATCATACGTTCAATAAATAGTGCAATATGTATTACATACAATATGAGAATATAATTCTAATAACTGTCTTAGGTATAATTTGTATACTAAATATACAAAAATTAACTATAAAAAAAGCGTATAACCTAATTATGAATACTATTAACAATTCCTGGTGTTATCCATGGTGAAATTTTTGCTTTATAATGGGTATAGCATCTTTTTATAGTATTATTTTCGCTACATTTCATATTATGGAGGTATGAATGAACTCTTAACTTAACTTAAAATCTCAATTGTATCACCTTTTAACAGATTCCCAACTACACCTCGTTACATGCAAAATCCTGAGCTTTTAAATGACACATTTCACACCTAAATCCGTCCAGAATTGACAGAGATATTTAGTGCACAAACTGAAGAGTGTTTTATTTTATATATACATACATATATAAAACATGTATTATATATATATATTTATATATTTTCTGACGACGCCGAATGGCGAAAGATAAAAATTATTTTATCATCAAATCTATATATACATATATATACATATATATATATATATATATATATATATACATATATAGGCGTACGCTTTCTTTTGTGCAAATGTACCTAGTAGGGTATAATGTTTTAATAATACATTGTTTTCAAGACATTTTTTTATACAGAGCCGTTTTATTTCGACAGCAATTTAAAGTTTTGCTACCCGCGCGAAAAAAAAACAATCTTTCCCGCAAAGTTGTCTCATTGAGGGCACAAGTTGATCGTCAGCACTTTGGCCACTTTGAGAATTCTTTTGTTCTTCGTTTCGAGAGACAAAATCATCGTTCGCGTTTACAGCGAAAATTTCCCGACCAACCAATAAAATGGAACACTGTTCATGTTGGACCGAGGCACGCTTGTGATTTATAAAGCCTACTCCACACAATTGTATTTATTTAATCAGCTAAAGAACAGATAGTGAATAATTAAATTAACACACAGTAAGTCAAAGTAATTAAAATATCCTTCCGTTGCCCGGACCGACATGTCTCCTCAGCGGGCACAGAATGCAAGCGAGTCCTTGCATTCTGTAAAACGCAAAATTAACGACAATGGCCAGGAATTCGTTCTCGTTCGTTTATGTTCTCTCGCATTGTATTCGCTAATTGGGTTCAGAGAACCAAACGCACTATTCTGTGCTACGAGCGCAAAACGCATTGTGTTTCTTTTACAAGAATTATACAAGAATGTGGTTGGATAAACAGTTTTGGACGCATTCATTTTTTATTGTTTTAATTACAAACAGATATATATATTCAAACACAATAAATTACTATTATTTAGGCCGTTTGAAATTAAGTACATAAGAATAACATATATATGAGCGAAGAAGTTATAAATTCGGAAAATAAAGGAAAGGAAAAGCTATTATACAATCATATTAACACAATTGCATGTGTAAAAGGGTGTTCATGTATGAGTGTGTAATAAAGGGTCGCCACTTATGTCAAACTAAATAAACTTGGTTCACAAATAAAAAATCTTGTTCACAAAGATTTGGAAAATAAAAATGTTACCGTAATGAACTTTTTTTTATTGTACTTATAAAAATAATATACACCGTGTTCCAAAACCATTTCCAAAGACATAAGGGTCTGTAAAAAAATGAATAAAAGATATAAGGGTCTGTAAAAAATTGATGGACGATCGCTTTGATAAAATTAATAAATTTGGGCATAAATTATTTTCGCAATAAAAAATACTAAAAAAAATATTTGTGTGTATAACTATCGTTCACACTATATTGGTGTCTAATATAATAGTGGTAACGAAGAAAATAGTATGACTGACTAAATGTGAGTCCCTCAAACCCACGACCATAAAAGCGTTTTGTGACAATTTTACAGATATTTTAGTTCGTGTAAGTTACATACTTACCATTACATACTTAAGTTACAATTTTTGTCATGAAAATATTTTTATTTAGAAGCTTTAATTTAGCTCGCAATGTTTGTATGTCGGTTTAGGTCAAATCTTGCAAACTGAATTAGAACCACTTCCTCTTATATTACGGAGTCCTAATTTGAAAGGTTGGTTCAGTTGCAATGACAATGCATTTTGCGATTCTACACTCAGGATTGGCTCCAGACGAAGAAACTCTTCAACGGTCAACAGCACAGACACAAAATTTTGTACACGCATTCAAGCACTTAAATAAAAGCTTGTTTTTAAAAATGTAATTTTGCTATTAATTTATTTAATAATAAGCTGACATGGTGATTCGTGTCAGACGTTGGCTTCGAAGTGGTGCATTTTGGACCTAAACGTGGCTAGGCTCACACGAAAAAACTCGAAAACTCATAATTAATTAATGTTGTAACCTTATTTTCATCAAACTATCATCAAACTGCTATCAAATATATTTTCAAAGTGCAATAAGTGACTGAATTTTTTTATCAATTTTAAATATTGTAACGGAAAGCATTGATGAACTTATGATGAGAACGATTTAATATTATCACGTAAAGTTTACATTTTTTTCTTAGAAACTATGATGATTTTTTTTATACGACGCCAATACAAATCATGTTTGAAATCTCAGGGCCAATTATCTGGATTTTTATCGGAAATGGTCTTGGGACACGGTGTATGTATGTATATAATGATAATATGTTATATGTAGGTAATATGTAATATATATATACATACATACATGGGTAATACGTATGTATATAGTTGTTTAGTAAATAGTATTTTTTATGGTTATTATATATTTAGTACGTAAATTTTAATTAAACTTTTATGTCATTGGTGCATAGGGACTTTGACTTTGATATTTTTTCCTAAACTTCAAGCTTTAGTAGTGTTCTGGGAACAAAAAGTGCCATATAAAAAGCACGTCAATCAACCCGGGTTTATCTACATATTAAGGTATGACATTCGCCGAAATTGTATTATTTAAAATATGAACTAAAAGAAGTCTCTTAATGTATTTTTAAAGACTTTCACACACTAAACATACACTTACAGTGTACATACCCTTACACTATACACCCGAGCTTAGTTCGTTTTTAAAGTTTTATCTATAATATATATTTATTTATTTTTCACTCACTTTAACTTAAAATGTGTGCAAAAATCTTCATGCCATCATTACGTTATCGTTTTTTCATTTATGTTTATTTTAATATGATGTATTTTTCCTAATAAAATAAAATAATCTTATCTTGGTTAATAAAAACGACTCTCGTTTAAAAGAGAATAAAATTGGCCCGTAAAATATTCTTGCATCCAATTTCCGACATGTTTAAAATCATCGTTCCTACAATATAGCGGAAGGATTATTATTTTCCGAGAAGCCAATATTATATTATATCTGACAAATATAGGAAAAAATATAAAACCGATTCTAGATTCAGTCTAATCTTCTCGTGTATTGTGGAAAAAAAATATTAAATTAAATTATTGTTTAAATCGTGTTATTATGCATTCATTCTTAGAGATAAGTTTTCCCAAAACAATAATTTTAATAATAAATGTAAAATATAGATTTAAATTTAAATTTAAAAAAAAACATCTATAATTTGAACATTTAAAATGTAATTTAAATTGATTTATAACAACTATTATTATAAGGTTCAGAATATCTTTCGATGTTTGAAGTTCCATGAATGATTATATTTTGTATATTGTTTATTTTTATCTACCACATAAAATATTTAAAAATTAAATCAAAGCGAAACTCATGAAGATAAAACAAATAACACAGTTTTGTCAAATACGAATCATTTAAATTATTTTTTTAAGTAAGCACAAAATAATTGTATGAGCTAGATCATAGCAATTATTTATAAAAAAAAAACTAAAAGCCAAGATCTAATTGTTGTCTTGTATATGTAAACCCGATATTCTAAGAGGGTACTACATTTTCGTTAATCGTGGTCCAAAAGTATCGAGATGGTACAATGAGTCATTTCTCATTAAAAAGCCAAATAAAATAAGATTTGGTTATCAGAACAATACTAGTTTTATTACTCTGGTGACACTCCCACCAATTCAGGTACACATTTGGTTTTTTTTTTAAATATTTATAAGTTATTTCTGGTTATTTTTATATAAATATTTTAATAGTTCTTGAACCCATATTGGAATATATAATTTTTTACCTAAACTGATCTTTTTCTTGCACTTTTTAAAATGCTTTTCTTTGCTATACTTTAACACTTCGTTATTTTTTCAAATTGACACAAAAGACTTCGAGTAGAGTAGATTCCCGCCCAAAAATCAACAGCCAGTCTCTAAATATGATAAGATACCCCATTGGATCTCAGGTACCTATTTATTTATCATCTATTTGAATTTGCCTCCAGATAATAAATACTGAAATTTACTTGATTATATTGTGTAATCAATTTGTCAGTGGCTAGCTAGATACAGAGGGTAGATTTTATCTAACAACTGTAAACAAATAAGTAATAGGAGAACAGTAGAATAAAAAAAGTATTTTATTCAGTTCATTTTGATGCCCACACTTAAGAAAATATTTTCTCAAAACTGTATTTATCTGAAAGAATGAAACGAATTAAGGAATATATTTTGTTTAAGAAAAGGTATCTCAGGATGTACCATCTATCGTTTGATCCCCTCCGAATGTGCACTCGAGTAAAAGACTCACTTTAGGCCAGGTCGGATGCCTTCACTTGGTCTTGCTTGTACCGCCCGAAATTGTATTCTATACCACTCAAAATACAATGATTCACAGCCGCCTTAACCTAACATAATCTAACCCTTTTCGGCAAAATACACTGCGAAAAGTTATTTGAGGAAAATTAGTTTATCCGTCGTCGCGTTCTCAAAATTGCTACCACTCTGTGAATTTGTCTCGGACCACGCCAAAACGCGTTTGTGAATGAAATCTAAATACCATTTTTAATCGTGTCCACAAAATTAAATACTACAGGGGACTACATCATACGTGAACGAAGGACACCATTGAATATATTTTCTGAAAATTTAAACACTTTTAGCATAAATTATCATTTTTTATATTTAAAAATTAAAACAAAAACCTCCAATTTTTTGGCAAATTTTGTTATTTTATTTCTAAGTTGTTATACCATATATCTCAAATCGCTTAGGTAAATCCCTTCTTCACTTTATTTTCATCATAGAACTATATTTATCTTATATGGGATGTTTCTGGTTTCATAAGTAGGTTACTTCAAAAATGCCATTTCAAAAACATGGTGGTTTTGTTTGTATTTTTATTTTTTGTATTAATAATGTCTAAAGAAATTTTCTTAAGTAATTCCTTAGAATAATAAATTATCTTCAATGTAAATAGACTAGATTACTCATATCTCTTGTGGATATCTCTCCTAATGCCTCTGAAAACCTGTAAAATTCGCATTTTTGTAAATTTCAGGTATGTAGGCGCCTGTTGTATCCGGTACTAAACGGACTCCTGTAAGATGTGTAAACAAAGGTTGGATTCTAAATTCAAATTATTTTCACCGTAACTTTATACTACTCGATGGGCTAATCATGTCTCCCCTCGGGTTGAGGGAAACATGATCACGGCCAATTACCATGTCAAACAAACCCTCGGTCCTTCCGCTATTTTACCCTGTTGCGTAAACAATGCTCGCCTATGCATGATTCATTAGCCAAAGCATATCGATTGAGTCTCCTGAGCAATCATGTTCTAATTAGCGAACGCCCTTTCAACAAATTTCCTATTTTGGTATGGGTTTTATTAAATTAAATAACCTAGTGATGTTAATATTTACTTTTAAAATTAAGAACTTGCAGAAGTAAGTAGGTATGAAAAAGGTTAACTCATTATTTTCTTGGTATAATCAAATTACGTAACGCCTTAATTTCAACTAATTCTCCTTAGCACATAACTATACAGGCTGTATGTATTTATAAAAATAGTTTCCTATTAAATTAAGCAGTCACAGTTTACCGCGACAAACATAAATATCGTTCTCATACATTCGAACGTATTTATTAAGTTTGAAATTCGCCCTAAGACACATAAGTCGTGCGCGTAATCCTACACTCTTTTAAAAATTCTTTCAATAATTTACTTTTATGCCACCGCCGCGAGTTGATAACGTAAGAATTTTGCACACCTTTGAATTTTCCAGATATTCCGTTCTCATACCCAGTATAAATGGAGGTTTTCTATTGACGCCAAAGGCAACTAGACTTAATTCGTTTGAAAATTCCTAATTGAAAGTCACAAGCATTTGCTTTGTTTGGAAAAAAATGTATTTCACACGTGACGTCAAATCAAACCGTCCTGAGACGGGTTGTAAATACCTTTCTCACGGTTTAGTTTTCATAATCGAAGACAGTACTTTTCAGTCTACAGTCTTTACTTACCGCGCTCCCGAACGAGACACCTTCCTAGGTAGTCAACAAATATACAAGCCTTTACCTTGTTATTATTTATTCATTTCTATCGTCTTCTATTATCACGTAAAGTTTACAATTTTTTTACTCGGAAACCATGATGAATTTTAATATGAGGACATTACAAATCACTGGGCCAATTAGCTGGATTTCTCATCGGGAATGTTCTTGGAACACGCTGTATATGTGACGCTGCAATATTTGTAAACTGCCGTATCAAGTTAAAAAATCCAATTGTTATTTCAACTTTAAATGACTGACCTGTAATAGAACCACATCATGTGGACGTGATAGGGCAGAAAACAGACTGCAAAGACGAGGACGAATGCCAGAACAGTTATGGCGACTTTTCTTCTCGCTCGCACCTGAAACAAATTAATAAAATTTTGCAATAAATCTGAAAGTTTTAGGTCACATCGATTATTCAGTCCAAAATAATTACAGTCATTTCAATTGTATTTTTACATGCTTTTATTTAACTTGCAATGTTTGTTAATTGTTGAGGTCAAATCTTGCAAGCTGAATTACAACCACTTCCTCTTATCCTACGGAGTTAAAATTTGATATTGGCTCAGTTCCGATGACAATGCATTTTTATGGTAAGCATGACCTGATTCTACATCCAGAAATGGCTCCGGAAGAAGGAACTCCTCGACGGTTCATAGCACAGACACGTAATTTTGTACACATTCAAGAACTTAAATAGACGCTTGTTTTTAAAAAGTTTTTTTTTACTTTTAATTTATTATTAAATAAAAAACATAATAAAACGTATTTTCTTAACATAGTAAAACGTTTTTAACGTTTAAAAGATAAATAACACAATTTCAATAAGTGGTAGACGTAATTCTTTCAGAGAAATTATTGTTTGTATTGTTTTTTTTGGCTTTTTTTATATTAATTGAAAAGTTGTCTTATTTTTATGTTTATGTAAACATTAGGAAAAAAACTTGTAATAAGTTATTTATTTAATAGCACGGAACCCCCCGCGCTTAGGCTCTGTATATAATAACTAAATACTAGGTGTTTGGTTTCTAAACTAATTTGTGCACGTCATCCAAAAAATGCTCAGCGAAGAATTTGAAATCGCAATTTATAGACGTTCTTGATATTTTTTTCCAACAACATAATAAGATTTGGATGTGTTCCGTAATAGCAAAAGCATAAAGTAAAAAAGGTTTAGATTTTTTGACAGTTGTTAATTTATAAGTTCGTTTGGTTTTGGTCAGTTTATTATCATTTCAATACTTAATCAATAAATATTTTGTCTATGCTCGTCAAACATTCCATTTCAAAGACTGTCATTCTGTCATTTTTAATGCACTATAGTTTACATAATATTTAAAAATAACGCGGAATGAAATTTCATAAGAACGGAAACACGTCAAACAGGCAGGATCAAAAATAACCTTAAAAAACAAGTATTCAACACAACATTCAAAATGATTCGTAATTTATGCAGGCCCGTACTAAGCAGTTTTAAAACGTATGTGTGCCCCTTAGTAAATAGCAGAAAGATTGTAACAGGTAATATTGCGATTTTAATAGGTTATGTTATGGCTTTTGGATGGTTTGCGATGTCCGCTACGCAGACTTCATTCGGTTCGTCAGACCAGCCCAATAATGGCAACTGCTGGAAGTGATTCCGATCTGTACTCTTGACGAAGGTTCGAGTACTAAAAACAGCATCAATTTCAGCATATAACTCCCGTTGTACAGCCAGCTACATAAATAGTTGAACATTATGAACGATAATGACTAGACGGAAACACAAAATAATCGATATCACCCCAAAGTTTTCAATGTCTTATGAATTTAGCATTGGTAATATATATTTCAAAATGTATAAATGTGGGTGGGTAGTACAGTTTTTTTGATAAAAGTGTTTTATAATTGTGATCTTTTAGTGGGTCTTATATATCTCCGTTTTGTTGTAGTATTTTTAGGTACCTTGGTAAGTTATTGAAGATTTTCGGGATTTTTCGGGATTTTCGGTATTTTCGGGTTTTAGCTTTTGTTGTTTTTGCTGATTAGTAAATTTATGATTCAATTGAAAATAATTTTATTTGTAAACAATCGTAACTAATCTAACCAATAAAAAATAGACATAACGGATAGCTCTTTAAAACGTTAAGATTTTTTTTATTCTTTCGTAAAATTTAATCTGATTATGTATTCATCGCATAAGTGCTACTAACTTTGAACTTTTGTTATACGTAATATAAAATAATTTTAGATTTGCTACAGTTCTGAACTATGTGGTGCTTTTTATATTGTAAGTCATGCTGTTATATATTTTAAGGGCCACCTTTATGTATGTCCCGAAAGGTGAATTCGAAAGTGCCTCGCAGGCCATTGGTGCTGAACAGAAAGGATGTTAAAATAATTAAAGATTTGGTAGACGATCCCCTGACAGACGACAAGCGAAAATGGGCTACCCTTAGGAAGGAAATGCTAACCAGGTGTCCAAAAGTCAATGAAATCAATATAGACCCTATAATATTAGATTATTTGTCACTGAACAAACAATTCAACGAGGCCAAAATGTATCTCGACTTCGTATCTATAAAAAGATCACAGGGAGCGGATTATGACAACGCAATCATTAGGAGTATATTTTACTTGTACTACAGAATGGGAAATACATCTAAACTGTCTAGGGAAGAAGAAAATTTCGTAAGGGATTTGTATAAAACCATTCGAAATATGCAGATCTATTCAAGTCCTAAACTACTGGAAATATGCGCGCATGCTCTGTCAATAACAAGCCACTGGAAAGAAAGCCTAGTTCTTCTGGATGACCTGAAGAAATTGTCTTCACCAAGTAAATCCGTATATCATTGCGTAGCCAAATCAGCATTCGATTCCGAGGAATGTCACATTGGCTGGGCTGTCCTGAGGGATATGTTTAGAGCTAGATACCAGCCGGACCAAAACCTGTACACGATCTTCGTGGATATACTCAAGAAGAGAAACAACTGGTCGCAGATAGAAGAGATGCTAAACTTCTGGATGGACATGAATGTGGACGTTCCTGGAAAGATAGCCAAGAAACTGCAGCGAGCGCTCAAAGACGATTCCAAGTGGTGCTGTCAAGTAGTTAATATTATTGGGTGAGTTTATATAAGATATTTAACGACGATATTTACACATAGATTACAATATTTCAAAAATATAAGATGTACCTATTATTATAACTCTAACCAAACTCTACAAATACGCAATTTCTTGTATGAATTTAGCTTTCAATTATTAATGTCAAGCAATCACTATTTATTGGGAAGTACACGTTTCAAACAACCAACACCCAAATTTCAGAAAGTGTAACTAAATTACTTTAAATAGTGTCTCTAAAAAAGAACCTCCCGCCGGAGGGCGTATTTACCCCAGCAACCAGATATCGCCATATCTAGTTACTGAGTAATATAAGTTCAAAGATAATAATATTTTAGTTAATCTATCTCGAATGACGACATTTTTTAGTTTCCGCACCCTTTGACCCGTAAAGACCTAACCTTAGATTAAAATATATTCTCCAAGGTTTTATAGCTATGCCCTGTTTCTACATCCTTTCCTGTATAGCGAACAGGAAACTAGGGCCGCGTCTGTTAAGAATGTGAACGTAAGTGACATATCCCGAGTGCCGAAGGAACTAGCTGTCTGGTGCTGCGATTGTGAGTTAGAGATATGAGCCAAACGACTTACTTATAAATTATACAAAAACGTTTTAAAAAAAACAGGAATAATATATCTTCAACAAAATGAGCTCCAAATGGAAAGTTGCAATAAAGTTGCATCTGTTTGCTTAGATACTCCCAGGAAAGTGCAGTGATAGAAGTACAAACATTGCACATTTTGTAATATGTATTTAAACTAAACTTCAGGGGGAAGTGTTCCAGCTGCGGCGAACTTCTTAAAAAGGTCGAACTCACTACAGGCGAATACAAAGATCTGTTGGGAGCACTTAAGAACAAGTCGGCGCAGTCAAAACTGTTTCCAAAGATGGACGCGGCCGTCCTAAATCAAATCTTCCAGTTCTTGGATGCTCACCTTCCATTCGAGTACGTCGTAGACGCAACTAAAGCTGTAAAAATGGTGTCGAGGTTAGTCGAAATAACTCTTTTTTTATCAACGACCACAGCAAACAACTGCGGGCGATACTTCAAAGAACTTTTTGGTTATTCCTTCTACGGCTTTTTCGATATCTGCTTGACTTCATTTTTTAAATGCGTAAAATATTACGCATCTTATTATAAAAAGCAACATTTCTCGAGTTTTTAATAAGATTACTATAAATTAAAATGACAGTGATCCTCCTTGATTACCTGATTTTTCTGTTTCATTTTATTTCATTAGGTTACAATAATTTTTTTATTACCCTATAAATTTAATAAATCAGACACATTGAACGTTACAAAGCTTTAAAGTAAAATTTAGAAACTATAAGCAGAGACAAAAAACAAGATTAGGATGGCCTAGTCTCCTAATCTCTAACATAATCACCAGATCACAAAAGTAGCCTGATTAAAAACAGGTAAAATGCTTTTTTTGAAGTTTTATTTAAAAAAATATATATATTTCACAAATCACTCTTCTTTTTCAAAGGTTCCAACCAAAGGACAAAGTATTCAATAGATGCAGCGCGCTGGCCAGCATTGTGGAATGCCTCAGGAGCGACAATATTCTAATGCTTATGCCAAGGAAGAACATGAGCTCTTGCAAACAGCTCCTCAGCCTGCATCCGAACGTGAAGATCTTCGAAATGGATGAGCAGTGAGTAATTTATATTTTACGATGATTAATTGAATATGGAAGCAATCAAAGGATTTCGAATATTTGTCAATTTTGATCGGAACGACTTTCTCCACCATTTTCCCACCTGTTTTACCACGAAAACTAGAACGTGGAAAAGGTTAGTGTAGATAGTTTCTCGTAATAAAAGGTTAAAGCTGTTAAATTTATGTCAGCCGGAGGAGAGTCAATCTGTTAATTTAGAAGATATCAAAGATACAATATTTCAGTGTATTTCATGACGCCATTGTAACTTTTAGTGCTGTGATAAAGATATTATCATTTTCGCTTTCAGTCATATTATGACAAGTACATTTTATAATGATGCGTTTTTGTAATCAGTCAGTTATCACTAATAGTTAAATATGGACATTAAATTAAATTTGTGTGACGAAAATATGTGAATGTAGGTACTTTTACAAAATACTTTTTAACATTCCTAGATTTTAATTATTTATTTATTTTAAATCTTAGAAATGAGTACAGCTTCATGTGAAGAAAGTTACATAAATCAACTACAACAACAAAAATACCGGCACAACTAAAACGCTTGGAATATTAAGGAGACTGTTTGTGTTAAAATTGAGCTCATTGCAGAAGCGACGTGATCGTGGTGATCTCATTGAGACTTACAAAGTGTTATCTGGACATTATAATTGTGCAAACATTAAGGACATATTCATGTTTAACCAAAACACGCAACTTCGCGGCCATTCAATGAAGTTATCTAAATCTCTTTGTTCCACTAATCCTAGGAAGAACTTTATCTCCGATAGAGTTGTAGATAAGTGTAATCGGCTACCACAGGAAGTGGTGGAAGCTATAAGTGTAAACCTGTTCAAGAACCGCCTTGATCTTGAATCTAGGTAAATCACTGGTAACTGAGAATGAGATATGAGCATATCAGCTAAATAGCTGCTTGCTGAGCGACCAATAATATCACCAAAAGAACATGAACTAGCATTTATATTCAAGTGGAAAAGTAATATAACCGGTTTTTAGAGATATTTAAGTACTACCGGTTGCAATGGTCCAAGATAACAAAAATAATTAAGTATAAATGTTTTAAAATAAAATATGTTATAATTTGAAAGAAAGCACAAATTTGGTACAACGCTTTGACTTGTATAACGTGTTATATATATATACAATTATCAGTCGTTTGTTTTTCATCTCTAGGATCTACAGGTAGAAATTCGGTGGCCATAAGAATCATCCCCGCGACACTCGAGATGAAATCATAATAAGGGGGTATGAAGTTGCATGACAGAGGGTTAAGGAAGGTTTTGAAATTGCAGGAACACTGTTTTAAAATCAATTCAATTGAGGGAGTAACTTCACACAGCCTCCCATCGATAAAAATATTGCTTTTTTTTTAATCGTTTGGAAATCGTTAAGGAGAATTGAAAACACTTGATAATATATAAACGGGGCGTAGAAAATTATTAATCTTATTTTGAGCAACCTTAGTACATCCTTGGTTTAGTATGCAAGTAGTAGCACCAGTGTACTGCAAAAGTTGAAACTATTTAATTAAGCAGCAAAAATGCCGAGCACGACATGTCCTGTTAGATTCTAAACTGATCTGAATTCAGAAAATATATATATTTCAGTCGTCGCCGGGAGTGTGACCTGAGCATGTACGTGGCTCTTTTAAGCGGCTATAAGACCTGCTTCGTCGCCAGAACACAGGGACATCAGAATCCCATGATGCTCAACGACAGAAAAGTGGATAATCTCTTTCACAGGTGGCTCTGTTCAAGGATGAGGTCATTCAAGAATTTAAGAGGTGGCCTTAAGTTAACGGTAATGTACCGTAGTTTAAAAACCAGATTTACTTTCTGATTTAATAGTAGTCAATCGAAAATTTTGAAAGGAATCTTCAGGGTGGTCGTTTTCACGTATTTTTATTTTTTTAAATAATTGTTATGACCTAGGTCTAATGCAATTATTTTTGGGCCCTACTCAACTAGGCCAAATGTGTCCGTCCTAGAGTCAGGGGAGATGGTGGCAATGAAGCATTAAAAACCCGAATTCGAACCCGCGAACTCTGAGATACGGTTTTACCGATGAGTAAAATAATCTCTGATACGGCTAGTTGAATTATTTGCGCCTACACATATACAGGCTATTCCAAGACCATTATCGAAAACTTAAGAGGGTGTTTATGTTCCCGCATGTGCGCGCATGTCTACCTACAAAGTATGTTCCGAATTTTGAAAACATGAACTGATGTAGTATATATTTACATTAAATAATAACGGTCCTAGGTATAAACCCTGCGGTACCCCTGATGGAATGGACACAAAATTATACCTAAACACACCGATAACAACTACTTGACGATGATTTTCAATATAAGCACCAAACCATCGGTTTATGTCTCCATCGACTCCTATAGCATGCAATTTTCTAAATAGAATAGAAGGATTAACGCGATCAAAGGTTTTAGAAAAGTCCGTATAAACTGTTAATAAAATATTAGTAAAATATTTGCAGATGGCGAATCAGACCTTACACCAAACGCAGAAAGGCGTAATTAGCTGGCACGTGCCTTACCTCTGCAACTCCAATTGCGGCGGCCGCGGTCCTAACTTCAATTACAAATGGATTTGTATTAACAACGAAGCGCTTTGGACCTCCAGAAGTAATGAAATGGAAGTTTTACTAAAATAAGATAATATTTGTTTCGTAATAGAAATAAAAAAAACGCGCAACATTAATTACGAATCTAACAAAAATATAAAAAAAAAATATTTGGCCAATTATTAACTTTTAAAAATATTCAATATATGCTGTTTTTTTACGTATTTTCGATATTTAATATTTAAAAATACTTTCATTAAGCTTTTTATTTCTATAGGAATATTAAAATGTATAAATAATCTATCTACTTTATAAATGAACGTTATTAAGTCTCTTTTCATTTTCTTGCGTTTTAATTTTATTATGTATTTGTAATTAAGTTGTAATAATTTTAGTAGGAATAAATGTATATGAAAATAAAAATCATTGTTATTATTGTCTTCAAAGTCGATAACATTAAAAAGAAATATTTTAAATAGATAAATATTACACATAGTCACAGGTTGTTACATTCTTAGCTCCTCTTGAAATGTCCCTGGTAATGATCTTCGCGCACCCGATTGTGCATTTTTTCTATATTATTTTTTTTTTTTGTACCACACGCGAAGGTTTTTAAACGTGTAGATGAAATGCATATAAGATTAAAAAAAAACGAGAGAAATGATTACCTTTTAGTGCAGAATATTAAGAAAACTTCACACGCTCTGCGAGGAACGAGGTCAAGCGATAGACGAGAAGCGAATTCGATACGAACGCTCGACCGCTTCAATGTTGAGGACGTTATGGCGATCCAGCTTAAGATTAAATGTACCCACACTTAGGTACAGTCACCTAAAGCAAGCTTTACAATATTGCAATTTCCTTTCATTATTCGTACTGGGTAACATTTAACTTGCCCTATATTAATATCTTTAATGAGGTTAAAAAAAAAACAAAAGAATTCGCAGATCTGCTAAACGGAGTCTGAAAGAGATTACTGCCAGTCTTGAAAAGGTCAGAAATCGCAATATATTTAGCACAAACCTATTCATCGCAACGTTATGACAATAGGTCCTTGACCAAGTTAGATCAGGCGATATGTCAGATTGTAATTTATTTGTTTAAACCTAGTTTTTTAATCTGCTGTAGAAAGTATGTTTATATAGTGGTCAGAATGCAGTTTAGTTACTTTATAAAACTCAACTATTTTATATGATGTTTTTATTTAATTCTATAAAATAATTTTGTGCATCAAGTGGATTAATTTCTATTATTCATATTGCTGATGTAGCGGCAGTGAAGTGTGCGTCAGGCTTTAGAAATATATTGAATAAATGAAAAAGAAAGGGCTTACTTATAGATTCTCACGATAATTTTCCCCCGATATTGAAGTAGGTAAAAAGTACCTAATGACTTTTTAGACGAGGGGTCTGAGGCTCAATGATTGATATCGGGGCGTAATTCGACGGTTTTTGCTAAACATTCTAGAAACCGGCGGTTTCGGTGCGTGAATAACTCTTACATATTATTAAAATAACTGAAATAATGAGATGGAAACTGTTCGGTTATATGTAATTGGCACTTGCTAGGGGTAGTTGACAGCGGTCAGTACTTTCTATTCTACCGAGGAAACGGCAGTGATTTTGAAAAGCTTAGGGTCGTCGATTTCTTCTGCCAAAATTGAGCCCAATACCACAATAGCCCAATTGGGTAGTATTCGTTTATCCTACTAAATAATCAGTTTATCGTACTAAAATAGTATTCCATGCTAATTCCTAATAAATGAATATAAAATCCTATAGCTAAAACATAGGTTCATGGTTATTGGATTATTACCTAAATTCGGATTATTAACACAACCGCACGAAAAGTATGCTACGAAACGAACGAAAGGTAGTTTTGGGTTATAGAAATGAAGGTAGTGGGCAAAGAATGTACAGTATGGATTTTATAATTATGACATACATTATAGATATAATTTTAAAATAATATTTATAATAGTATTTATTGATAAAATATGAATGTTACATTAAATGAGTCCAGGCAAATAATATATGGTTTTTGCTGCCAGAAACTGATATTTATGGCAAGTCTTACAAAATAGCATACAAAATATACATACAATATATAAGTTAGAAATAAAAGAAAAAAGGTATAACAAAAATAAAAATAAAAAAATAATAAATAACAACAAAAAATAAAATAACATTGATAAAAAAAACACCAGTTAAGTAATGCTGATATAAAGTATTGTTTCGTAAAGAATGGGATAATTTGCAGAAAGTAGAATCTAATTTATTATAGGTAATATTTCGAATGTCATTACTAATATGTATCCCTTTATATATGTTATTTAAATTAATGAAGTAAATATCACTTAAATCCACATTCCTTTTAAAATTCAACGTTTTTCTCTCTTTTACTTGTTCACACCGGACTAAAAGGATATGTCTGGATCTGGCAATACCAACAAGCAGGAACTGTGCTTGAAACTATAACAAATTCGTGAAACTATACGAAACGGAATAAATTGAGTGGAGTGCTTAGAGTGCCTTAGAGTGTGAACAAACTTCCATGAAACCACCAACGGCGAAGTGCCGGCGCCTCCACACGATCGTTATCCAGAAGTCACGAGGTGAAATGCAATTACATAATCCTATCCTAATCCTAGACTTAACCGATAAACATCTTATTTCAACTCACTTTTAGCGTTAAATCGAGTATATAAGTCCGCTTTAGCTAAGAATCAAAACAACCACGACATAAGGCTTGAGTCAAACTTAAGTCAGTATTAAAATAGGCTGCTAGGAGCGATTTCAGTACATTACAATCGCCAGGCGTGTAAATCTCAAAATTGACGGCGGGAATACACGTCGTAACCCGTATATGTGTGTTGTCATCTACGGTTCTCGTCTCGTGCTTGTTTTTATTATTTTAACTAATTAAAATTGACTGGATTTGCATTTTTTTTTTTAAATCGTTAGCACCTTGGATTCATGCAAACGCGCATGACAAAATACTATAGCTGACGGCATAACCTCAAAACGTTACATCACGCGTCATGTGTCAAAAGTGATGCGTCAGTGCCGATAGATATTGTGTGCAAATACTATAGCGGCGAGTAGCAAACTAATGCCAGTGTGCGAAAACATAACCCAAAGTCAAACTTAAAAAGTAACTTAAAACTTAAAAGTAACACAATTCAATGTAAGCCATGCTTAAAAGTTATGTTGATCCTAACTAAGAACGACTTTAAGCAAGGCCTAAGTATATGCTATTATTATTTATTACTACTTTTAATTTTTATTATATCTATCAGTCAAATCCTATCAGTAACATTTTTTTTTTTATAATCTATTTTTACAACTAATAAATGGCTAGTGGTTGTCATTGAACTTCTTCGAGCTAATAGTTATTTTCCTAGACAATTAACATTTACTATAGTTTCATAGATGGCATTCAAAGATAGACAATTCGAATAATACTTTTTCTATATTTTCCTACTACCAACATAGTAGCACCAACATATCGGAATAAGAAATAAACTCGAGGAAAATGCGTACGACAAAAAAACATGAATTCTGCTTCGCGAGACGTTTGTAAGTGGGAAGGAGATTTGAAGACGTAGAGTGATGGAAGGGTCTGATGACAGATCTAATTCTCGCTGTGGGTTGAATAAGAAAACACATACAGCAGGCAACATAGGTAACTTATATAATACATAGTTATAATGTATTGCGTAAACTTAATAAAATAAATATGGAGAAAATATATTTTGAGTACTTTCCTCTATGGAAATCATGGCCTACTTTATAACATTAGGGTGCCACTCACTGCAGTATATCTTATAGTTTTTAAATATTTTCTAAAATCTGCTGGCAGGTATGAATTGTAATCCTGTCGGACACATTCGTCAAGCTATTTCATTTTGGCTGCCTGAATATAAAATCAGTGCTGGGCAAAATGCTGAATATATCGTTTATATATAATATGTTGTTATATATAAACATTATAGGGTTATAATTTCATTGTTTATAATTTAATTTCCAACTTTAAAAGGCAATTAAGGACCATGAGCACTGATTATTTAATACTTTTGTAAGTACACATCTTACTATATTTATTTGCAATTGGTAACGCTCTCTCACACACACACCCAACCATCTCACCCTCGCAAATATATACAAACAAGACAATACATATCCATATTAATAAACATCCGTGCTCATATTAATCCTCTATTATTAAGTGCTATTTATGGTATTATGTAGTAAAATATTTTTTGTGGATACCTTTTGTTGGTCAATGTGTATTTTGAATAATTTTTCTCTGTAATGTATTGCAATGACTGCTGATTTCCCTAATAAAATAAAATAAAATAATCCATTACTCGTGCAAGCAGTTGCATGAGTGATTTCTATACTCTAATACAGTTTTCATTAAAAACTTTTCAACGTGAATTGTGATATTACCTGCCTCTGTGCTCCTTGTATCTCCCCGGGCACGTTCCTCGCGCTGAGCACCAAATGGCGTGCCATGAGGGCGTAGAAGAACGCTATGATGGCCAGGGGAACGGAGTAGTAGACGAGGAACCTCAGCAGGACCATCATCTTGGCATAGTGCGGGCCCCATTCCTCCGGAAATGGGTAGCACACTGAGAACTGGAGGCAAAACGAAACGTTTAGTAAGCGCACAACTAATATTGTCACGATCTGCGTATTTAACCATTAATAGAATACATTTCTATGACTTTAAAAATTACGATTTTGAAATCATTAATAGGATAAATTTCTATGACTTTAAAAAATGACATAGGAAAACGGGTGAGTGGAAAAGTAAGGGGGAGAGGTAAAGAATAGGAAAGGGCGAGGATGGCAGGAAGAGTCAGAGGGGAGATGAAAGGAAGGACTATGAAAACCAATGGTTTTTCGAGACTTCGGTGATAAATTATGGCTAGCTTCTGCAGGTTGCAGTGGATCTGCGTTAGGAGACATCCATCCACCATTCATGTACCTAGGACTTCGCGTCTTTAATGTTTAGATACAAAAATAGTATGGCCATGCCGATGACACCACAGGCTACTTTCGATGTTTTTTGTCTTTAACTTATTCGTCTGACAAAAATTGCTTTCTTTCTTCGATCTCAAGGATGCTTTCTATCTTTTCTAACATTTTTACAGAAAATTTCTGGTAGAGATTATCCTTCAGTAAAAAACGCCATTAAGTTCTATTAATACTTACCTTTACTATTTGGCCCCTACTCGCATATATTCCCCACTGTGCGCCGAAGCCTCAACATGCAAATTTTTTAAATTAGTTTTATTAGACTCCAACATTGCACCAAATTGGTCTAATATAATCAAAGCCTATAGGCACAACTTTCCATACGCAATCAAAAGTGAACCGGTCTGCTTTTAATATCTAAAAGGCTGTACTGCACAGTTAATATTATTAAAGTTTTAGGACGGACGCCATGACAGCTTCTGGTAATGGTCCTCAAGCTACACGCTAAATAGCATAACTAATAAGGCCTTAAGCACACCAGAAGCGATGGGATATAAATTTGTTTTATTGTGTGTTACAAATATATTTCAATACGTTGTATAAAATATAAATAAAAAATCTTTCTACGAGGCATAGGTGTAATTTCAAATAGGTGTAATAGGTGTAATTTCAAAAATTAAAGGTTTACATCGGTATTCTCTGGCACCGGTGCAGTAGTCTCATTTCATAAGCGACAAATGTAGTATAATTGATGGTATCTCAAGAGGATGAAGGCTTACATTCCTGCATGTATGGCGTGTGAGCATCCCTGCTCACCAGAGCTAACCACAAACGACTTATCTACCTTTCTTAAAACAAATGATTTCACCGCTGTTTGCAATGTCTTATCAAGAGGCTTGATATATATACTGCAGGTTTGTTTTCGTCTTACTAGCTGACTGTGCCTGAATCTTTGAAAGATTAGTGCATGCGTGATATTTAGCTAATACAATATGTTGGAATTAAGACGTGGATTGATTTGGGAGGCAACCGGAATGACCATACACTGTAAGGTACTGGCAATGCTACTCACTTTCAGTCGTCGATAGGTCTACAAGTATTGCGTCCGCTTCGACTTTCGACGCCTCATCCTAATCAGCACCGAAATTTAAGGCGTGAACCATAACCAAACCTTTATTACGTATTCATTATTTTTGATATTTTTTGTTAAAATATTATAATTCTCCAATTTCATCTAATTAGATATTTACATAATATTTGATAATATTTTACACTAAAGAAGACAGGTGAGAGTTAAAAATGCATTTTTCTAAAACTCAGCGCTGGGTTTAAACCGGCATCCTGCGCTCTCAATACACGACCTCTTTAGTACCTTTATAATTGTTTTGCTATCCTACGCTTTATCAAAAAATTAATAAACTTTTTTATATTTTTAATATTTTCAAAGATAAATAAACAATCGCTTTTAAATAAACAATCATCAAATACCTTTACAAATCAATTATATAATTATCTTTACATCCGCTGGTACCTACGAAGATATTCGTAATGGCGGTCGCGCAAGAGATCGCTTCTAGTGAGTCTGAACGCTAAGAGTTTTCGTTGCCTCGCTCTGGCTTTGAGGACACTCTGCTCGCTCGTGGGCTGCACTCTCAGTAATAAGAAGTGGCTCGTTTTAGCGCACACCAAAAACATGGGATCGTCGGAGCATAGCTGACAGATGAAAATGATGACTAGATGCTAAAATGTCATGTACTTTAGCCATGTCTTTAACCTATTATGTAGTGTAATGGCTATTTTATTAAGATACAGATTATTCTAGAACATTTTGAACGGAAAACTTTGTTTTTGTTTCTGACTTTTTGCTACCAACTTAACGCAACTTATGATTTCATATTATCACGTAAAGTTTTCATTTGTTTTACCCGTAAATCATGATGGATTTTGATATGAAATCAAAACAAATCATATTTGAAATCGCAGGGTCCAATAAGCTGGGTTTTCATCGGGTCTGAGCATGGAATAGTTGGTTTTTGTTATAAAACCGGTTAGCCAAGTTAATCGGTTAACGAGTTAGCTCTGAAAGCTGAAAGCTGAAAGAGGAAACATTAATGACGAACCTGCTTCTCCGGCGTGACGTCGAAAACCTTTATGTAGGAGCCAATGGCGGCGGGGAGGGCGCATAGAATAGCCACCAACCAGATCATGGCGGCGGCGGCGATGGTGCAGCGCGTGGCGCGTCGGCTGCCACCTTCAGGACAGGACAAAACAGAAATATAAAAAAAATCTCTAAGACAACATCGCCATATTATGCAACGTCTGAAGAAACGTCGCCTTTCAGATACGAAATTTACGTCGTAGATTTCTGTTATATCAGTTCAGTTTTACTTAGACTAAATATTAAAATAAAATACAATATCCAAATATCGAAAATCGAGTACCTGGATACCAGTCATATTGGGTGACTTGATTAGGTTTATTGCCGTTCTAACCAGGTAAAAGTTACCTGTTCTGAGAAAGGTAAATTATAAAGCGTTGCAGTGTGATTACGAAAGAACTACGCAAGACTCTATGAAAAATAATTTTAAGCACAAATATACATACACTCTAACGATATACACAAATGAATGCAACTTATGTCTCTAAAAGTTTGACACATAATTTACTTTTTAAATAAATAAATATACAAACCTTTTAAATATAAAAATAAATTTTCAACATAAAGTAGTGATAAATATAAACACGTTGGGTATCTTCCAGATTATATAAAGGAAATAGATAACCTAAAGATATTTTCGAAAAAAATTAAGGTATAGCTGTTAGATAAAGGAAGACAAGAATCTTCTGACTTGTTAAACATTTTATTTTATTATATTTCTTAGGTAATATTCTAACTATAAATTACAGCGTATTTAAAGAGGTGCATAAATTATATATAGAAGTGCATATATATAAAATATATATATATTTATATATATATATATTGTATAAGATTGTAATATAGACTAAATTTACTTAAATATGCGATCTTTTGTTTGATAAGTTAGAATGAGCTCTATTAGTATAATCATTATGTTTTTTATTTTTCTTTTAATCTAACTATAAATATAGACATATTTGTCTGAACATAAACATTCTATGCGACAACATTGTCTATATATATACACTTTTCATATTTCTCGATAGGCGCATTGACGGTTTGACATTCTTAGTTGTAACACAATATAACACTGCCTTCCTTAGTACAGACATAGACTAGTAAAGAAGGCAGGGCACAAAATGTAGCAGTGTAATCGATCCCTGTGCATTTATAATATACTTTTGTAACTGTGATTTGTTTTACTAGATTGCGTTTTTTTTTTTTGTCAAATTAAATATGTCACAATAAATAAATAAACATATTATAGTACAGAAAAGAATTTTTTGATGAAACCATTTTCATGAACCATATTGAAATGCTTACATTTAAATACTGAGCAAAGTAAATAAAAGCAAAGTAAATTAAGTCGGTCTGATGAAAGATAATATTTAATTTCGAAATTGATTTTACATTTTTAAGTGAAAAATAATATCGAAGCGACTCCTCTGCCTATCTACACCGGACCGCTCAAATGACCTTTAAGTAACCTTGGTCGTGGATTCAGGATTGTTTGATTTGGGACAGATGGTTTCGTTCGCCTACGACGTTGGGATTGCAATCATTCGTTAACTTATGATTCGATTTTAAATTCGGTTTTTTCATAATTGAGAAATATTTTTCTTAATTAATGTTCGATTGCTGATGTAGATCAACTTTCTAAAAAGACAGTAGTATTTTAAAATATATACCTATATACTGTACTTAACTTGGTTCTCACTGATTCCGTGCATACCTGTAAATTTCTTTAAAATTAAATAGTTAAATATTGATCTGTTTTATTAAATTATAATATTTAATAATACCTATATAAAAATATCGTCCAAAATAAGAAATTATCACAATACCTTCATAAAAGGAAGTAGTTACCTAGTTAAAAATATTAATTTTGTCGTTTTAAAAAAATCAGTTTTGATATTGTTTACTGTTTCCTCGTTTTTTTGAAGTAGGTTAAAAATATAGATAAAACTGAATCTTACAACAGGAAAAAATACTATATTCGATCATTCCGTCAGTGAGGAATTTACAAGATCGTCCGTTATTTTCAGGACCAGAAATAACGTACGATACTACCAATTCCTTGCTTTGTGATGAAAAAATTTTAGAGAAACATTTCGAGCCAATTACTTCCATGAGATAATTGGTAATAACATGGTATTTTTCTCATTTTATTTCTACTTCGTATGGCATAATAATTTCCTAGTTACCGTTGGAGTTTCCCACGCTTCGTCTTGTTACGATTAGATGCAAATAATAACCGTCGAACAAGAGCGTACTGCGCCCTCTTTGTAAAGTTCATCGTAAATTTGTTTAAATTACACTTACAAGTTTCGCAAAAATAAAAGTTTTTTCATTCAAAAGTTATTAATTTTAAAATTAATTTGCGTTGATTTTAATAATATCTATAGATTTATACGGTGGTAGAATGACATGCAAAATAAGCACAGTCGAGAGCACTCGGAGCTTTACCCCGAGCACTTAAGAGTTGAACTGAGACGCGAGAAAAGAGACAGATAATATTTGCGTTGTTTCATCTTTTGACGCGCTGCCGCACCGAAGACTGCATTATATATTGTATTGTAAGAATTTCTTTATTTTAGGCATCCTGCAATATTTCCAATGTCAATTTTCAATTAGATTCGCGCGATAGTTGTTAATAGTTAATAGAATCTCTTGTCGTTAATAGCCCGGGATCTGGTTAATTGCAATAATTTAACTAATCTCCTTAAATGCCCACTCTTTTTCCCGATCTCAAAATCTATACTGCGTTTTCAATTAATACAAGAAATTTCATCGGAAAATAGCACCAGCTACCGATTAACTATTTTCTGTTAGTAGACGCAATATTAAATCATTGCAAGTAAATCAACAGGGCAGACAGCGCATAATATTACTATAATCAATCAGGATTTCCACTTCAGGAAGGCGGCGTTCAATCATTTCCAAGTAAATATTCACACACGATAATAGGAACTAGATAAAGCTTAATAACGACTAAATAATCATTACATCTGTTCAAACGCACACACACCCTTCCCCCTCACACAGCCCCCTCCGTCACATAACCTATCGCAAAATCTCCATTTACATTTATATTATAAATAAATACAAGTATTGTGATCGGGGTAATCTAGTGGTTAAGGTATTTGACTATTAAGCCAGCGGTCGTGGGTTCGAATCCGCCCTCGGTCATACCATTTTTAACGCTTCATTGCCACCATTTCCCCCACAAGTACGTTTAGCTTATTTAGCTATATATTTTTAAAAAATACTCATATATGTATAGGTGTTAGGTGTCCGCGAGGACATAGGCCTTAAAGTTCGACACTAAATTTTTTAACTGTTTATCTTATTTAATATGATTTCCGTAGAAATTAAATTCCCTGCAAATAACTGCTAAAGGACATTGGTAAGAATTTCTTTATTTTAGGCATCCTGCAATATTTCCAATGTCAATTTTCAATGAAAACATTCATGTTTATTTAATATTTCTCTTTCAATTCTATCAGCTTTAAATAGGAAATTAAGTTTGTGAAAGGAAATTCTAAGAAATGTGATGATGATAGCGAGCGTTTTTCGGCGAATTGCTATTTAAAATGTTCCGAGAAATGTCAACTCCATTTGTTCGCTTTTGACTTAATGGGCGTAGAAAATGGAATCAGATGTTTCATTTAGTTACATTTCTTTATTATCAATCTCTTTCTAGCTACTTTGGGTCATTTAATAATCATATTTTTTCTTATTATACTAGTAAAATGTATATTTTAACTTTTAAGAAAAGTTTTAGAAAAAAACGACATAGTTGTAATAAAAAATACTATGCAGCAATTAGGTATATTTGAAATATTCTCAAAAAAATAAATCATGGATCCTACATGGCCGTAATAATAAAAATGCCTATTTTCATCAGATTTTATTATTTATTAATATTTCAATACAATATTTAAGAGCTAGCTCCGTGATACTGTAGTTTAGTTGGTGAGGAAAAAATAATGTTTAACAACTCGCAGCCTACGCAGAAACAGCCTTGAAACACGGAAAAGGATCAAATATTGACCTATAAAATGAATTGAACACAATGTTCCGTTTCCGAAATATGGGTTTTTTCTCGAAAGAATGGTCACTGCGACCAATATAAGAGGGCTTAGAAAGTTGGGAGCGCGGGGGAGAGAATAATCATCTTGTATAATCTGCAAAATCATGAAGCGGTTAATTGTTCAGTACATAGGCAATTTACCTATTTATCTGGTTTCCTTCGTCAGGAGCAATACGGTTTACGCAAAGGGTTTTCACGCGAAGCGGCCCTACGTCCTCTCAAGCCTATACGGTGTACCTCAAAGTAGTGATCTTGGCCCTATCTTATTCCTTTTAGGCATTCATAAATTACCATCCTGCCCGTGTTAAAATACACATACAACTTATTACGGATGATAATGTTATATTTAGAATTATTGGGGAAAAAAATAGATTGGTAACAAAAATAGATAATATTACCAGTAGCGTGCAGCTTTCTAAGCGGGTCCACTATGGCGAAAAACCTGTCGCCGGAGAGAGCCGTGAGGGTGAAGACCGACACTCCAATGCTGACGTCTTTGGCCGTCTCCGAGATCCGACAGAGCGGCTCTCCCCAGGGCCAGGACTCCACGGTGTACACCGTCGACGTGAACGGCACGCACGTGATTATCACCAGCAGGTCTGCGAGTGCCAGCGAGAGAATGTACCTGAGGGAAGGAGACAGAGAAGCCATTAAAACTCGCCTTTGCCATATTTTCCAAATACAATAAAATAAATTTTATATAAATCGCTAAAACTACGACAGGATTTTAACTGTTGGTATAATTTTTTTTTGAATCAATTGTATTTTTCACAAAAAGTTTTTCAACGGTCAAAGAAAAAGAAAGTTAAAATATATATCAAAAAGAAATCTTTTAACCTCCCCTGAACTTGATTTTTTGATTTCATACTCATTCTTTTGGTATTTGATTAAATAATTGGGATACATCTAATTGCCTTTCTCCCTAGGAATTATGCAATTTTTTACTGAAAAAAGCCATGCTGTTATACTCCTCATATTTTTTTCATGACAGGTGGCTGACTTCTTGTCGTCACTGAAGTAATTTTCTTCAGCTATTTTATTTTTACGTCGATCGCCATAATTTTACAATAACTGAAAAGTTCCTTATAATTATCTGAATATTTTCTTTTGATACTGTCTTTAATATTTTTAATTTTAGGAACCTTTCTTGCAATTTCTTTATGCGATCGATATAAGAGCCAAATGTTAAACAGCGGGTAGTCAGCCCATATGAAATAATCGAAACAACTAACGCTAGATTAAGGTGTTTAGTACTGCGTAAAGAACACATAATACGAGGTAGAATTTAGTAACCAAGCTGATCCAACCCCCCCCCCCCCTCCTTAAGACTTTATTTTACCTATAATGACCCATAGTATCCACTAGCATTATTTTATATTTCTATATTGGCGATAGGAATATTATCCGTTTGCAATTTTCAAAGTATATACTGATATGACCGATCGTGAGTAAAAATTAAATAAAAAATCACGTCATAGGGAATCGTAATATTTTTTTTTTATAAAAAGGTCGATTTTATAGCCAATTTAATAAAAAGTAGTACGTACCATTACCTACTCTTTAAATGTAAAAAATATAATCATTTAAACAATATATTTAATTTACTATGAAAAATATATTATTATAATTTATAATTTAGACAAAACTATATTTTTTACGTCTTTCTTACGTAATCTTCTAACTCATTAAATAACGAACCATTTAGAAGTTAATAGTCCGTGATCATAGAAAGCAACACAATTGAGTTGCACAATACTGGTTCCAGTTTTGTATACAAATAAATTGCAATAAATGAAAAATCTGGTTAGCAACTTAATATTATAAAAACATGTAGTAAGCATATAAATAATTACATTATCGTACCTAAAAATAATCCTTTTAGTCTATCAGTTCAACGCTTAATAGCTGAAACCATGGAAGCACTCAATTTAATCCTGAAAGATAATGAAAGCGGTCAGCGCGCAGAAATTTTCTTTCGGCACACTCGATAAAGCTTTCATACCAACTCACTTATTTAGATTGCCGTCGCAATTTTATTTATTCGAATTTTTCCGATTGGATGGCAAACATGTAATGTGCCATTGATAATTTTATCAGCCTTGGCACCAACCATCTAACAATTACACGGCTGGAATCGTGGTTTTAGGTACATCCTGTTTTATGTGTTATACCGGGACCCTGAGGTTTGGGTGGAGTGAATTGCTTGGAATGCTAGAAATCACTGGACGGGGAGGGTAGTATTCAATTACTAAGTAACTGATTAATTGAAGAAGGAGATTTTAGTATTCGATTACTTATTTTAAATAACTGGTAAAAATACCTTCTGAAATAAAGTATATTCGATGAATTGAAAATATATGTATACGCATCCTTTAAAAAAATATAGGATGTGATTTTTAATTATTTTTTTTTTAATAATAACAAAAAGACATATATTTTTTGAAAACCTAAAAACTTTTAGCATCAATTATCATTTTTATGTTTAAAATCTAAAACAAAAATCTCCAATTTTGGGCCGTTTTTGTTGTTTTATGTCTAAGTTGTTATCTCAAATCATTTAGACAAATCCCTCTTCCACTTTATTCTCACCATAAAACTATTTTATTGTATATGGGATGTTCCTGGTTTCAGAAGCGGGTGACAAAAAAAAAATGTTATTTCAAAAATATGATTGTTTTATCGTCGAAGCATTTAATATATTATCATCTACATGTCTCGAGCGATTGATGCGTAAGAGTTACGCGTTATAATATTGTAACTCACGAAGCATAAAAGTAATTAATATCTTGCACGTAACAATTATTAATAAAATATAACATCGTGTCTAAAATTTATTTATACTAATTAGGTGATTTTAATAACACATGTGTGGCATTAAAATTATTGTGTGAGCGTTAATAAATAAAATAAATTGTAAGGAATTACCAATTTCAATTATTTTTTATTTTTTTAATAAACATTATCGGCCTACACATTTATATAAAATCATTTTTTGGCCGATATGGAAACAATATTTTTTCTTTATTGCATTGTTATAATACAAAATAAACTTGTTTTTTCGATGAGGCGCAGAAATGAAATGGGTTTCCATTTTTGAGTGATTTTGTTGATTTCTTCCGCTACGCCAAAATAAAAAATTAAATAAAAGTACTTTCGTAAGGGGAAATGAGTTAACAGTTTTCGTCTTATTTTCGTATGTCCAGAAAAAAATATAGAAAGTAGTATTTTTACGTTTTGATTATTTATATTTGACACATATTGTAAGAACTGCTCCTCGGTACCTTGTCGACGCGAAGCTCAGACGGGTCGAAGGTACCCGGATGGGGCGCTGATGTACTCGTATGATTCTATACTTACAAATAAATACAGGAATAAAAACTGAATTCACATCAACCCCTGTCATGTATTTAACAACTTAATAATTCGACAAACATGACATGACATGACAAGTATTACCGAATCAAAGGTCAAAGCTGTACTATTTTCACCATTCGAAAGTATAGAATAGTCCTGTCAGTATGTCTACAATATGTAGCTGCTGCGAGTATTTTTCTTAGTTATATTTTTGTTACGTATTATCTAGGAAACTAGTTTAAAATAAACTAGAAAAATCATTTTGGTTATTTTTTAAATAAACAAAACTTAGTCCTCGACTGGTGCTGTACTCTTCTTACTGGTGACCAAGCCATTTCGATATATCGACAACCTTGTCCGACGACTATCGATGTTTAACGATTATGTTCGTATAGATTCGACCTCCGCGCACGCGAGCGATAGCGTATAGCATGGCCTTAATAGCCCCAGCCCCAATTTTTATGTCGATAAATCCAGTTGCAATCTATTACCATTCTAATACATTATAAAGGATCGTCCTCATTGGGAGTGATTTTTGCATATCTTCTTCGTACATTTTTGAAATGTCGCCCATCACTAATAATATAAAAATGTATACACCAGTATGAACTACAAAGTAGACATTACAAAAACTAATTTATTTATGCACAAAGTTTGTATTAATTCATTGCCATTTAGTATACAGGATGTCCCATAAGTGGTGGATCAAACGAAATGAGGTGATAGGAGAGGTCATTTGCAATCAAACTTAATATAAACATGGTCTACCAATTCTCAATGGTTTAGAAGTTATACCACTACAACCACTTTTTTGAAAATACTTACCCCGTCTTATATAAAAAATCATGAATAAAAAATAATCTATTTTTCAAAATTTTTTTTTCTTGTTTCGTGCTTATTAGTAATTTATTTTTCTAGTAAAAGTATTTTCTTGAACTTTTCCTCGATATTAAAAATGTAAACTTTAATTTTGTCATAATTTACTATTTTCATAAAATACTTTTTATGAAAATTTTTACCACATGTATTATTGTATGAAATATTTTCATTTTTTCCTTTGTTGCTTTGTTAAAAGTGTTATATAGGATTATTGTATTTTTTCAGAGAAAATTTATTAAAATATTTATGTAGCATATTATAAATAAATAAATAAAATTGGAAATAAAAAATGAGGAAAAATATAGTAGTAAAAATATAGTGCACTAAAAGAAAAATACATTATGTTGTCTAGTCACTTTAAACATTGTTTTAAAATGGTATTATAATTATACTTATTTTTTGTTTGTAATTTACTACTAAGCGATAAAAATGTAAAGGACGTGTAAAATACAGAATACAATCATTTGAACATATTTCACTATTATTATCATCTGTATTTTACACACCTGGTTTCCAGCAGATAAGCCTTGGGCTTGGCTGGTACATAAAAAAATGTAAATTTGTTGAATAAACCAAATAAAAAAATAAATGTTGTTAATTCATTTGTACTAACTAACATTCGGGGTTTATCCATTATATTATTATTAACCTAACAACCGATTTGGAAATAAATTATTAGCTTCACTGTACAAACCAAGTGATATGCTAACAAATTATTATTAGTATTGACAGATTGACACATGATGTCGTTACTGTAGGCACAGAGGAAGATATTACAGAGGACATCGTACCGCAGGTCTAGGCGTACTCTTACGTACGAGACATCTCCGGGAGCAACTAAAATACGTTTATTGCCGATTGTGAACAAGCAATAGGCCATTGAGTCCATCTGATGAATAGCTGACTCTCACATGGGTTTACGGTTTGGATATGTTCCAATGTATTAAGAAACTACGAGTGCTCGAATAATATTAGGTACTTTGGTCACATATATTTAAGAATATTTTTTATATTTCTATCGTTACATCATACATACTATTGTAGCTAATGCTAGTCACTTCGTAAACTTTTATTGTGTGAAGGCAAGGAATGAATTCTCACGGCCAAAATGGGAGTCGGCTTGAAAATTTATTTAAGGGTATTACAAATACCTTACTATATGCCTGTTAAATTATCCCCCATTTAGCAAATGTAAATTACCTTAGTCGGAAAGATGACCTGGCTTAGATAAAAACCTCTTTTTAAGCAACTTCAAAAAGAGGAGGTCCTCAATCGTGGATCATAGTAGTCTGGTGGTTAAGGCATTGAACTACTGACCCAAAGGTCGCGGGTTTGAATCCGCACATGGTCATACCATTTTTAACGCTTCATTACCTACCATCATCTCCCCTGACTCTAGGACAGGCAGATTTGGCCTAGTTAAGTAGGGCCCAAAATAATGTATATGACCTAGGCTATAGCAATTATTTAAAAAAAGATAGATCTGCAGGTTTTCTGGAAGGTAAATGATAGTTTCAATTATTTTCTTTATCTAACATTTATATAAAAATATACAAAAAAGGAGAAAATAAATTTGAATAAAATCATGTTATATGATATATGGACACAGTGATATGATTATCGCGTTATCGCCCACTGTTAGTGTGAATAAGAAGTGATGAGGGTGGTGTAGAGTGTACCGGTGTGCGAGAGAGATACAACATAATAACTTTTAAATGACACTTAAAGCTTTCTAGGATACGCAGGCGATAGAGCGTGAGGCAGATATTGATTAGGTAAACATTTTCCTGTTATAACTGAACACGGTCGATTATTATATATCCCAGATCCAAAAAAAATAATGATTACTTATAATTTTTCCAAATTTCATTTCTACAATAAAAATTCTACCTTAATAGTTACGGGCGTGGCTCGATTAGGTGAAGTTAAGGCAGGCGTTTCCGCTTTTCTCTGCTTTTCATGAAAAAGCGCTTTTGGCAACCGCTTGAAGTGTCATGTGGCTTTTGTTAGAAGCATTTTATTAGCTTGAAATTAAAGAAGATACTGCGAAAGTTTTGGCACTATTTATTATTTGTTAAAACAATTATTAAATAGTGATCATTTTCAAGTATTCAAAAAAAAAGTACAATTTAATAACAATTACAGTCTCTTCCATACTTCTACGTTTGTATTCAGAAATGCTTATTGTTTAACCTAACATAACGTCAAGACAATGTTCCGTAAATAACACACAAATAAACCACCAACTAACCTAATCTGATCTCAATGTTCTTCAATATTCGTAGAAAAGCGCTGAAATACTCGAAAAGCGCTGTTGCCGGATCACGCAACGTGTTGTTGCGATAAAAATCAAAGCGCCTTTGCTTGTGTCAAAAGTGCTCGTTTTCGTTGCACAAAAAAAGCACATCCGAGAATCGCTTTACGCTTTTGAACTCGAGTAAAGTTTAAAATTCTCTATTGCAGATGTTAGTTACTTATGCCTGCATCGCCTGCCCATAAAATAACAGCAAAAGTTACACGATTAGGCCGAGAAATCAAAAAAAAAAATTACGAAAGATGTATCATTAAATGCTCATATCATCAAAGTTCAAATAGGAGTTTGTCGTTTGAGTTTTTCGTAATTTTATTATTTTATATGCATACTTTTAAATATTTTTAAGCATTTCGGTGACATCAATATATATCAAAAAATATAAGAGTTTATTGTAGAAATATAATTAAAAAAATATACAACTTTAATTGTTACATCTTCCGGTTTTTTTGAAACGAGCCTATTTCCCGACAAACAATTTCCTCTCTTGGAAAATTAATGATAATTACTCTTCCCCAAACTCTGATTAGAAGCTTAACTTCGTAGCGCTGGTATATTTATTAGACATCTTCCGGAGTATAATTATCAATTAATTTTCATTGAAATTAGATATCCCGTTGTTTTATTCGATTGAAATTTCACGCGTAGCGGTTCCCGTTAATTTAGTTGAGATTGCGTTTGGTAACTTGTTCGTTTAATTTAACTACGGTTTTAGGCGACTTACCAAATATCGATACCCATCCGAGATATCGGAAAGTATCAAAGCGATAATATCGATATCGATAATATTGTTTTTAGTGTTTCGCTAGTATTTCGCAATTTCGCCTAGTAACACTACTTTTTGTAGTTGAAGAGTTTGGAAAGTGAAATATTTATGCTTTTTGTCACATTGAAAATGTAATCATTTACTAGTTTGATTTAAGTGATCTGTACTTACGATAGGTATTAATGATCTGCCAGTAGTCGAAATTCGACCGTAATTCAATATTTTTTTAAGTTTGAACTTTCTTAAAGTTCTACAATGAAATAAGTATATCTCTATAATCATTTTATATATATATATATATATTTTAATTTAGTTCTATTACGTCAGCTACGAGTGTGTACAAAAACGTCATTAGCATATGTTGTTTGTCCTAATTCCCTGCAATACTTATGAAATTTAATATTAGTAACAGTTAAAAAAAAACAATTACAGAATGCTTCATTGTATTTACGAATGTTTTCAAAATAACTTTTTGACTTTCTTTTTATTGAAGGTTCATTTCAAGTAAATCCATGATACAATAATTTGAAGTATTCATTGTTAAAAGGTCAATATGCTTTACCCTTATGACAACATTAATTGAATGCAGCCTTTCACCTAAAGCGACTTCAGATTCGAAATGTTTTGTATTGCAAAACTTTTCGAATCTGAAAAAAAATATTTTTAACACATATTATAGATAATTTTAGCTTTCTGCACTCCTTATCCATATGCCAAACAACTATGTTGAAGAGGAATGTAAAATAGTTATTGCTTTGAGATCACTTTTGCCGCTTACTAGTAATGACCTGCTAGCTATTTCCAGCTTCGTAAACACAGACGTAATGATCAATTCGCTTAGAAAAAAGCTGTTCTATATATTTGGTAGGCGAAAGTCCATTATTTGGTAAATATTAGATTTTTTTATCGTTTAGTTATTTTTCAAAATAGTCAAATGTTTTTGTAGCCCAAACCACCATTTATATTATAATGATTATAGTAAATAATTGGATAGTATTGCAATAATTTGAATGAATGGATAAAGTTTACAAGGATCTGACTTATACAATGTTTATTTTACAATGTCTTGATAACATTTAGTACCTATTGATAGTTGATATTGGCGATTGATTAAACACTATTGACACATTAATGTAAAAATAAGAATATAATCTAAAAATTAGAAAACCATTCAAACACGCGCATTGTTCAAGCCAACTGGATCATTAATTAGATAAAGGTTTATTCTTTCATTCATATTACCGGTTGCATTGAAAGTAGGTAAAATGTGCACGTACTCATATTGTTCTGTGAAATATTAAGGAGCAACAGTATTTTTTATTTTTATATTATATAACGGAAAATGCTAATAACAATAAACATTTATAATAACGTGTTTTATAATACCGGTAAATATTTATCAGATTTAAAAAATGCAAGAGAAATAACTTTTTAACGATTTTATTTATTTCATTCTATTTTTTACATTTAAAACAAAATATGAATATAATATAATATATTTTTTGTTGGACATATAAGTTGGAAATACTGGTATCTATGTAAACAAATATTTAGTATATAATAAAATAAAAGTTGATAATAACCATTTAAAAATATTTTTGCTTTCAGCCTGCATATATAAATACGAAAAAACAATGCTTTTTAACATTGACATTATCATATTTAAATATTTCTTAAAAATAGTAAGTACCTCCGTTTTTTTGTTTTTTTTTTCCAAGTCATCAAATATTCCTGTCCTGTCAAAACCGAAATTCGTTTTCGTTCCAGATTCGGCCGAAACCGAAACCAAGGATGAAATTGACGATTTTTTTTTTCTTTGAAAACTCAATCCAACTAATTATGTAATTATTACGTATGATTTATTATAAAATGTGGCACGTTTAAAATCAGACTTAAAACTTTAAGGGCCTAAAACTGATACTAAGCTAATTATAATGTATAAATAATTAAAACAAATATTTTGTTTTTATTTTAAATTCTTGTCTTCACAGCTATCAAATACAAACTAAGTTTCTTATGGATTTAGGGGGTTAATATTATAAAGAATATTTATTGAAATGGCTTATGTTTATTTAATAAACGCAACATAAATTACCAGCCCGTACCTATAATGAATCTTGTCAAAAAAATAGGGACCTAATCCCAGAGGTCAAATTAGTCAAGTCGTGTGTTCCCTATTTAGGGTTTCCTTCTCAAAAAACAGTGACCTGGGGAGTGTATGTCTGTGCACATACCCCTCCCCCTCTGTCCTCCCCCTCGCCTCCTAAAAGATACGTAGGCTTTTGAAACTCAGAATAATTATGCAGAAGCACGAAAAATGCTAATTTACACAATATCTGAGAAGAGGATAAAATATGAGATTACAGAGAAAAAAACGCCATCCAAAAATTGTATCGAATGAAGTATGAAACAATAACGGCGCTATGAATAGTCTCGTTGGTTCACTACTAAAGTGGTGGCGCATGCTTTTCTTATGGTCAGTGGTCACTTTTAAGCATAGTTTCCTAGACATTTTCCGCGCCTTCTTTCTCATATGTAAAGCCATTTAACATAAAAACATATACTAGCATAAAAATAAATAAATTAAGAGCCAAGTTACAAAAATGAATTTTCGAAAAAAATGATTTTTAGTGAAAGCTATTAGAACTTTAAAAAAAATAATCTTTATTAAAACCTACATAAAAAGAAATGCCTGATTCCACTTCTGTCATAAATATAAAATAAAACAAATGTTTTTTTAATAAAACTTGATTATAATTCCGATAACTCCTTCATCCACTAACTTATGAAGATTGAATTGTTTAAGGGACTTTAATATTCAAGATGATATGATTACATGTAATTTTTAAGGGAGCTGACTGCGTTGGTCAAATTTTGTGTATACTCTAGCTTACTAGACATACAGAGCTATTTTATCTGCCTATTTGCAAAAGTAATTACTCCCAAACTATGTGTGTATTGTTTATAATAAACTTTCTAATAATAATAATGAGATTGATATATTTAGTTGTAATTTAAGTGAGTTTAGGCGTCAAATTTCAATTTCATTTAATTAATTTGTCCTCTTTGCCTGTTTATCTTTTGTTAAAAAGTACATATTAAATGTTTTATTTTGTTTAGTTTTTAGCTTTTTCGATTACTGTTGTCGCACATTAATTATATTTTTAACAATGCAAATATATAAAGGTTATAATAGCAATTTTAAATAATAACTGTTTATCTGCCAAATAAATAAATACTTTAATATTCAAAGATAACAATAATTTAACTTAATTTAGGCTGCACCTTAAATAAAATTCTTTATATATTTTCACTTTTTCATAAAACCCTATTTATTCCGGTACTGAAAAAAAAAACTAATTTTAGCGGACGAAGGAAGGGGACATGTGGATGAGTGGATAAAGGGTCTATCCTTGGTACTATAACCCCGTTTTCCATTGCATGTGAACATTTTAAAGATACTTAGCGCCTTCATCACGTTTTTATTTCTGTTATTTATAGACAAGATATTAATTTTCAGCACAGAAAATATACATAGCCCCCTAGTCAAGTCGAAAAGTTGATTTTTCAAAAATGTAAAATCGCCCCTTCATCAACTTGCATGTGTAACTACGTCCCTGCAATAAGTTCTTTGTTTATACCATTGTATAATCAATGTTTATACCTATACTTCGTACCACCTCACAATGTGTTTAAATTAAATTCAGTCTTTTTATTAAGAATACTCAAAATGTATTAAGTCCGATAAATGTACAAAATCAATCCGTTCTCGAGGATAACTTCCAGAATACGTGAAAATTATTTTCTTTATATTTTTTTTTTCGTGAATTTTTCCGATTTTTAATAGTTATTCTGCTATTCGGGGCGGAGGCAAATCAAAGATCATAAAAATCGGTCCAGCCTTTCTTGAGTTGTAAATGGTGTAACTAACGCGACTTTGTTTTAGATATAGTAAAATTGTATAATGTATTGCTTTAATACCGTATTTATATTATTGCTTCCGTTATAATAAGCGTTCGCCGTTAGTTTACATTACTTATATAGGGTGATGATTTTAGAGGCGTGGTTTTCAAGAAGATAAAACGCATATAATTTGATGTTATGGCTAAGAATTTAGTTTTATTGTAAAGATAAGGGTTTGCCATTATGTTTTAAAAATGATTTCGGGTAAGTGGCCGCCGCGGCTGACTCGAACAAATTCCAGCCGAGAGGCCCAATTTTCAACCACTTTTTGCAGCAAGTTGGGCCGTATGTCAGCAATAACGCGCCGAATATTCTCTTCCAAGGCGTTAATCGTGTCCGGCTTATCTGCGTAGACAAGCGACTTCACATAACCCCACAAAAAATAGTCCAGCGGTGTTAAATCGCACGATCTTGGAGGCCACGCCACAGGCCCACGACGCGATTTTTACTTTATTTAGAGTGATTTTAAAAAAATTTAGAGTGTTTTTTTCTAAATTTGCACTATTTGCAAACGATGCTCAGGAGTAAGTCTATTCATTATGAAATGGCAAACCAAACTGAACATAAATCAAGTGACAGTTGTCAAAAACACCAACTACGAAAAAAGTAGTGCCAGATTGAAAACCACGCCTCTAAAAAAAACACCCATATAAAAGTTTGACAGTAGTGACATTTGGAAAATTCGAATTGTTTTTAATATTTTAAGGATTGAAATTTTTTGCAAATAAAATATATAGCCAGAATGTTTTATATATTTATAGAAGTCTACATGTACCCAACCTAAGAAACCCGGTTCTGAAGGTGAAGATATTTTCCTCGGATACAAACCGAGTATTTTAATACTGTATAGCTGAGAGCCCCCGGCGAGCTGCATCCTTTCAGAGCCGTATTTTTCCGCACTTTATTCGACCGAACAAAAATATTACCTACCTTCTTTTACTTAGCGCTGCATTTTGAGCTTTAGTAGCTTGATACAAACTTATCATCAAGGTAGTCTGCGGCCATTGTGTCTACATGGTGTTCCAGTGTTCCAAGAAAGGGTGTTTATGTTGCTTATTACTTGTAAGAAATTGTATAAAAAAATGCGAAAATAATTCATACCCAACTTTACTAATGTTATCAAAGCGCTCGTGTATTCCCGGCCAAGGCCGCTCAATGGCCGAATTTATGACAAGAGCGATTTCATATCGTCATGTATTGTTTACCATATTTTTTTTCGGAAACCATGATGAATTTTGATATGAGGTCAAAAGGAATATGCAATCGCATGATTAATAAACTAGATTTATTATCGGGAATGGTCTTGGAACACTACGTAAGTTCAAAATGAAAATAGTTATTTAAAGCGTATTTCTTTTTTTTTTCACTTCTTTCCCACCCTGCAAAGAAGGTCAATTTTTATTCTGTCAACTACTCGAAAAAGATGCTGTATGCAAATAAAACCCTGCAGTGAGTTCAGTGCATACAATTGAGTCCTCAAGACCACCGATGCTACTCACAATTATTCTTCGGTTCTGCAGAAAATCGTGAGACTGTATCCTCCTAAATTTTCTTCATTTAACCAACAATTAATTAATATATTCCAGGTAAAAAAAATATAGGTTTGGGTATTTCAAACATGCTTAAACGCTGGTCCTTCGAGCCGGATTAACATACAAACTAGTAAAAAATACCTTTATATTAGAGAATTAAATGTATAAAGATCCATCAATATGATTCGGTTGCTACAGCAACATGATTCGGTTGCTGACAGTATTAGGGAAGAAGGAATTGGCATGATAAAATAATTTTATTACAATATTTTACGACAAAGTGAGGGTCCCATTACTATGGCGTAGGTCGAACCTTTGAGCAAACGCGCAATGTTTCAAAATAGAACACCCATTAGGAAAAGATAAATATACGAGAGTAATGTCAATTTTATTCTCTATGTTGCTGAATGCACGGATTAGTTGCCAAAGGAAGAGATCAGAGCAAATAAGAGTCGTAAATGTGACTTCGGCACATGACAAACTATGGGAACGTATAAAATCGACATTTTTACGTCATATGATGACAGAAAAACATTATAATTTTAGAAAATAATTACACTTGAAAAGCGCATGCCTAGAAATGTACCCCATCATTTTTTTATTTAGACAAAAATCCAACGCCCGACGCCTCATGTTTTATTGAAATCGGGCCTACGAGGGAAGTAGGCGAATCGCGCCATACCCGATCTTGTATTTTTCAATCAACGCTGTGTTTCTTTGAATCTGAATAAAATTATTCGAAATTTTATCAAAATCTTTGAATTGTTCAGAATGTATTTTTGCAAGTTTCTATGTATTCAGTTTTAGTTTCTATATATACATTTATGCTACTATCCACGACGATTCTATAGAAAACGCAAATATCATATTCGAATTTCTAAAATATGACAGCACGACTGTTGGAAATTTGAAGACGTATTTGTTATTACTGGCCAGTTAAAATCAACACAAACTCTATTTTGTGCGCAAATAAAACATGTAAAAGAATGTTCAGGGTCACATTATATTATTATAAAATTATTGTTATTATTAAATTAAAATATTAATTTCGTGTTATTTCATTGCTAGCCACGTGTAAAAATTTACAAAAAAATACTAAATTGGTGTAAAAATTTATAATGATTTGAAAGAATGTCATCTCAGACCTAAAAAATAACCCACTGTCCCCTCTATGGCCATCCAAAACGCACATCGAATGGCCTAAATGTGACGCAGGCACAAAAGGAGGTAGGAAATGAAGCAACCAATTACAAGTTGGTACCACAAGCGCAAGTAGTTGGGGGAAAGATGCCCTTAATGAGGCCTGTAGGGGCTAGCAGTAAGACGTCAAGTTCTGGGTAAATAATTTACTACTACTAAACAACATATAGAAGCAGTTGATATTATATTATGATAGCTACAGCCATTCTATTAACCCATTATATTAGCCATTTACATTATTCTTTCAATGCAAACTGTACTTAGCTGTCGGTAAAACAGTTTTTTTTTTTAATAAAAATAAACTTACGTATTTGGAACATTCCTCATTGCTCTATGCCTCAGAAATACGATGACCAGCGTGCCGTTCCCAAGGACACCCACGACGAAAATGATGGCGAACAGCACTGGCACAATGTATGTCTCTGGTCTCTCCGAATACGGTTGGTAGTCCTCGATCACATCTTCTACTGGGTTTATGATCGAAGTGTGATTGGCGAGCGTGCCATTCGAATCGGACGAGTCATTGAAATAGGTTATGTAAGTGTTTGATGCGGTATCGTTGTCACCGTACTCGTTCGCCATCTTTAAAAATGGCCGTCCTTAAATCCGCGTTCGAATGCTTCTAGAGAGTCATTTGAGTTTTTTTTGAATTTCGAACGCAGCTCACTCACTTTTGAACATTTTCAAAATTTTTCAATTCCATAGACACGCATACGCGAACACAAGTCGTGTTCTAACGGTAGGAGTTCCAATGAAGACTCTCCCATTGTTTCCTGCAATACAAAACAAAAATAAACTGAGTTATTCAATTTATGCTTTATGCTCCTCGATTTAAACTGATAATAATCTACACAAACGCTGCTAATAAGACTTTTAATAAGTAGACAATGTGAATATAAGGAATACCTACCATATTAAGTATCATTGAAAAATTGCTTCAATTCGTATAGAGTGGGGAGTGAACAAAGAAGCAAAATATTCATATACAGGATGTCCTAGGACCGTTCCCAAACATTTAGGGGGTGTTTATGTTCCCTATTACGAGTGAGAAATCATATAAAAAAGGTGCGAAAATAATTCATCCTTAAATTAATTATTTTTCTAACGAAATATGTGCGAATCAATATAATATTGTTATATGCCGACCGACCTATGACGCCACTTTTACAGACTCTAGCTCCTTACCCCTTCTTTCTAAGCCGGAAGGCGTGACGGACAGATGTAGCGGGATAGTGTCCTTGGCTGATCGCGTCATACTGACCTACTGTCTTATTCACCCGAAGGAGGAGAAACCGCAGTTCACGGAGTATCATGAAGTTCTTTCAAACAAAAAAATAACAATTAAATACCCACTTAGTTTCATACCCCACCCACCCACTTATAAATTTTAACACCCACTTAGTTTTTTTTTTGTAAATTTTGCCTTGCAGCCAGTAATGAAACACGGACATAATGTTAATTATTATAATGTGACACTGAACATTCTTTTATATATTTCTATTGTGCACATAGATGAGTTTGTATTAATTTTAACTGGCCAGTAGTAAATAATACGTTCCAACGGCCGTGCTGTTTGTTATATTTTTGGAGTTTGAATATGATATTTGCGCTTTCTATCCAACTGTAAATGTTTAATTTATTAGTACTACAAATTTGTTAAATTTAATGTTATATCTCTATATTATTCGACTAGCCTCCGATGTGATCTAGACGGCTATGGTAGTTTTTCAAGAGCATCAATCTACACACACACATTCAACTATTTTGCATTTGTACTTTTCGAGTTGAAATATGCAACAGATGGACAGATAGACTCTCAATGGACGGGGATATTAGCTTCTTATACATTAAAGAACAAAACAAAAATGTTAAACAAAAATGAAACGAAAGAAATGAATAAGAATTTGATAAAGTTACAGTGAACCTTTTTCTAAACCCTCGTATATTATACACAGATAGAAAAGAATGATTCCTCAAACATCACTTTCTCTCTTTCGGACGCTCAATCGAGGAAACGTTCTTTATGGCAATCCTATTCATTAACGGACCTCTTTTGGAGCCGGTGACCCTGGGAAGCTTTTACATTCGGAGGCACTCGGAGCTTTACCCTAAGCATTTTAAGTTGAACTGAAACGCGTTAAAACAGAGATAGAAAATATTTAAACTGTTTCGTCGCCGCTTTCGCATCTACGGATGAGCGTAGATGAGGTTCGTATTTGCACACATTTATTGCACTGTTTGAAGGAGTAGGTTTCATAGTAAAACTTCAGTTTCCCTCGACTGTACCTAATTGATTTATTTTATGAATTAGCAACATTTTATATTGAATTAAATGTCAAAATTATGGAATTAATAAAAAATATTTAGGTTGATTATGGAATGCACAAAGTAACATCCACTACTGAATAATATTATAATTTTTACTGTGTTTTAAATTTAAAACGTGCATTGTGTTTTGGCCGTTTAACAAATAATTAGATAAGACTAGTTGATTAAATTAAATAAATACCTAAATAATTTATAAATGAATTTTGGGAAAGTTTGTGGAATTGTGGTTCCGTTGCATTCTAAATTCTTCAGTAGTGTTGCGTTTAATTGTACTTATAGATTTTAGAATTGGTTTTATGTTTACGAAATGTTTGTATTTCCAAGAAAGCCTGGTTGTTCATTTAAAAACTGGTATTTTCATCACTGGTATTTTAAATATTGTATGTGTAAGTAGTTCAAATTGGTTGGTTAGCCAATAAACCGGATTAATTAAAAGATTAGGAGATAAATTCAGAAAAATACACATTTTTATATTACACCAATATACCCGCTAATTTAGTAAAATATGCAGGTTTTAATATTTTAATTTTAAAATAAACGTCGCATTTAATTTAATCTGACATAAGTTTTAAAAATTTATATTCCGAACTTTCCACAGATCTAGCCGTGTTTGTATTACGAGATTAACGCTCGCTCAACTTCAATTCATAACAGCATCCGTCAAACTTAAACCTATTTACATTTTACGGTTACCCAACGTTTACTGAGACTAGACACGTCAAACAAACCAAAAAAAAAACTGGTGGCTATTTTAGCACCTGTTCAATAATATACAAATGAAATATGTGTTCCTCGTATGATGGCAATGATTTATGTTAAGCCTGGGGCCATCGCTTTGTGTTTTTCGTGTCGATTTTAAGATTTTTTTAAAAAAATCTTTACGACACTTTTACGGCTCCCATATAGCGAGACTGAAGGTGTTACTCGGTAGATACATGTATGTGTATCATTTGAGTGTTTGGCTCCCAAAGATCAAAACAATAAATTGTTGCAAGAAATCTTCACTACAGTCGCCATGTTGGATTTGCCTGGGTAATTCCAATCCGAGTTGAATTAATTTCCTAATTGCCGACATCTAGTAATCATAAGAAAATGCACGATCTGTCACTTAAGCAGTGAACTAATTGACGTTTTTACGATTAACAAACGTCAATCTTGCGGAGAATTTGAAATACCCGCGATTTGGAAAAAAGCCTAAAGTATTGTTAGACAACCATACAGTTAAATTTCCCGCAAAACATAAATGTCACACCAATATATAACAAAAATATGACTGTAAAAGCAGACTCATTAATAAATTCCATTTCTGCGACCAGTTTTATAA
Organism: Neomicropteryx cornuta; assembly: GCA_020383195.1. Lineage (NCBI taxonomy): Eukaryota > Metazoa > Arthropoda > Insecta > Lepidoptera > Micropterigidae > Neomicropteryx > Neomicropteryx cornuta. Next base: position 4,922,099 of record JAHKQU010000030.1, read on the forward strand.
TATTAAAACGAATCTTTGTTTTAATAATATTTCATTTAGTTATTTGTGAAAGTTACTATCGTTTTTTATTTAAATACCGCTTTTTTATTATTTAACTAGTATTTTGTATGAGTACATGAAAAAAAACGTTACATAGATATTATTAATTAAATAAAGTAATTAAATAAAGTTTTGTCGACTTAAGAAATTAGAATGAATAAAGACCAAATCAAGGCCAAGGTAAACCCGTCACTGGGGCCTTTATCGGCGATATCCATAGTCTGCCACTAAAATCATAAAAAGTCAAATGAAAAGACTTATTAGCACATTCGGCTTCCATTCATAAATCCTCATTAGTGAATCGCCAATGCCAAGATAGATATAAAAGTAGCTATAACCACTACTACCAATTGCCCTCCACCCACTTTTATGGTTTTCGCAAAATTGCATAAATTTTTAACTTTATAGCCCTGAACGTGATAAACTCGCAAATGCATTCAGGCAAATAGCGTACTGACACACAAGTCGATTTTACCACCGTATCTGTACTTAAATATCTGCTAATAACAATTACGGTAAAAAATTAAATGCGCAAGGTATGTATGGCCTCGGCACTGCAAAAAAAAAAAAATACCTAACATCTATTGACGTTTTTTATAATGCTCATAACACTAAAATTGTAACTATAGGTAAGCATTTCAGCGGGATTTAAAGCAACATAATGTCGTTTCAACGTTCAATTATCATTACGAAGACCTTTACCACAGTATAGTAAATCATCTTAGAACAAAATCACGAAACGAAAAAACCTAGTGGCGACGTCATCAGGGCTGGTACAAAAAATGTTTGACGATTGGTGCGAGTTTACGCTGTTTATCGCTTTATTCTGGTAACAAATTATGAATAAAACTCAAATTATTACTCAAATCTCACGACTAACATTTACAAAATAGGTATTAATTATAATACGTATCTAACACAATACACGTTAACCGTCTTTACTTGTGTTTTAACGAAGAGAAAATATAAATATTTTTCGAAAAGTAGTTTAGTAGTGGTTTAGTCGCGATCGATAAGCATTCTTTAGATTTTACATTTTTGTAAAAAAGAAACCTTTTCTTAGGATAAAAAAAAGTTGATAATATATAGGAACATAATATGAATGCAGTTCGATCTTTAACAAACAAAATAAAAAAAATGTAAATAAACAGGTTTACGGCTTACATACACAATTTTAATATAAGCTAAATATTAATGCTATATATAGTTTACTTGTATAGTTTTGACATTTAAATAATAGCCTAATCGACAACTAGTTCAATAATAATGCTAGGATTTTTTTTTAAAATAAATGCCACAAGCAAAGCGAAGTAATAAATTTATAAAAGTAATAATTTTTAAGTGTACATTTTTTTTATGTGCAGATAAAATAGATTTGTATGTAGTGTTTTTAGATAATGTTATAATAAATCTTAGCAACATCATTTTTAATTCAGTTTTTACTGGAGGGTTCATAATAGGTTGTAGTTTCTTTTTTTTTATAGTGATTTACGTAAAAAAAACCTTTATTTATTTTTGTATATTATTTAAATCCCTGGTCTGTGTGTTGAGGCGTTTGGCTAATGTTCTAACCTAACCTAACCCAGCGTTCTCCGGTTTGAATCCGCAAATTTACCACATACTATTTTAAATGTAAATAATCTGTTTAGTTTTGTGTCACTACCGTCTTGTGGTAAATTTGGCTAACTGTATTAATTTTTGGTATATCGTCCGTACGTCGCTTCCGTTACACAAAGCGATCTATATTTTTTATACGTGGGTTCTATATTTCTATTAAGTGAAATTAATTCATTGAATTTTATTCGTTTCTGAAAAATTTTTTTGGTATGTTAACAAAATTCAGAAATTGAGGATCTTTTTTTTAAGCGGAGTACTTAAAATAAACAGCAATCAATCAATTAAAGCCAATCGAGTATAAAATTTAATGCAAATGAATATTCATCATTATTGGCTCTTTTCGCTTTTTTACTACTATTATTTTTACTCGAAATGAAGTGAATATTCAATATTGAAGTGACATATAAAGTTACTTCCATCAATTAGATGGCCTGATCTTGAACTATTTCGTTTTTCATCGATGAGTGCCGATATGAAATGTTTAAAATCGCCAAGTGGCAAGACAATGGCGAATTAAACGGATTGATGTATGTCAGTGCGACCAGAACACTTATAGCTGATGATGTCATAATCTGATATATAGTGAGAACATGCAGGCGGTAACGCGTGAATCATATAACTGAGATTACGTTATACGCGATTTAAAAATAGCCTAATACTTAAATGGCTACAAAATAACTGCATGATTTGTAGCTGAACTCGTCACCGTGCTTCATTGTCACTTGAAACGAGATTTCCGTGTCACTGAAGCTGGAGAAATAATAGGGCGACTGACAAAATGCCGGCATGCACCTGAATTCATCATACGATGTCCATCTGTGTAACTTGTGGAATGTATGAGCCAGGCAATAAATGACAATAATAGGCAAGCGAAGCGACTTCGTTGAACGCGACTATGTAGATATGGCTGTGAATGAACGCGATTTCATCACCGCTACAGTAACGCGGCTATTCGTTGCGCTAGAATAATAGGGTGATAACGCGCACGACTGAACGAATGAACACTCTCTTCGCCATATAACAAGAATGTTGCTCTCCCAATTCAACGCGTCGACGAGCTGTCAGTTGGTCATTTGTCCATTTCGCTGTTTTTATATTAAGGTCTAATTTCAATATTTGTTTTAAATAGTGTGCCAAAAAAGTACAGTCCTGGAAATATAATATATTCATTATCAAGTTGCAAAACAAAGCAAGCCTTCTTCTGACGCTAATATAGTAATTTAGTATACGCACTTCTAATGCTATTGGTAGTGCACTAACACAGTACTCTTGGCTTGGTAACTAGCAGTGTTCACTCATACACTGGCACGTTATGAATTTATCACCAACAATCTGCTAACTTAACTATTTTGAAATAAAAAATCGTGTTAGGTGGGTACCACGAAAAATAAATATTATTATTATTATCTTAGTAACAAGTGTCAAACGTATGACGAACGACCCGCGTGCGCGCTTTATTCAATTATTGACCTACGACTGAATCCAATCTCAGTTGCGATGACCGTTTCAGACCCAACCCTGTCAAGTTTCAATGGAAAGAAAATCCCTTTCGGCAGGCCGAAATGAGGAGGTAGATTTCACCGGATCAAATTAGAGTATAGACGAACTCCAACTGTGCTAACATGTATCCACACACATCTCAACCCGCCGCAGCCGCGCCGTACCCATGCGCAGCGAGAGTGCGTATACTGAATTCCTCTTTATACTGTGCCGTAAGGGTTGCTCAAATCAAAAATTGTTTCAAACAAAGTTGTAGGGAAATTATATCCCTTATATGGTCCGATTTTGCCCATTACAAACTTGACTGAGATTTTGTGCTCTTAAACTGTATGTATCAATTTAAAAGTGTTTTGTGTAAAATTACGGCAGTTATCGTGTCCACAAGAAAGTGATATAGATAGATAGATATATAAACTTTAAAACTGAGGGTGGTTTTGGGTTCTAGGGGATGTGAAACGCGAAGATATGTCGAATGTTTCCGGAAGCCATGGCATAGTACCCACTGCAATAGCTAGCTTTCCTGAAGAAATCTACCTAATAAGAGTAAATTACTTTATCATTACGTCCTTTTTGACTAACATTTCTGAACCAGTTTCATACTTATAGCTGTATTACAATACATTATAAAGATTAATTAATTTATTACACGGATGTACAAAACGGCGTTACTTGAATCGACAACGTGGTGTTAGTATAATAAAGAAAAGAAACTGGCGTGATTTTGAAGCAGTAACTACAATCTCGATGAAATGTCTGTAGACTGCCAGCGTTTGGAACTACTCAAGATATAAAAAAAGCCTTCAGTAGCCTTTAGTAGAATCCGCAGGAACACGAAGAGTTAAAGGTTATTATTCAGTGAAGTTGCATTGAATTTGATTATGAAAAACGTAAAAGGCAATGAACATTCATGCAGTAGTTTTATTCTCGACTACTCAAGGATTTTAATTGAAAATATGAAAGTGATTGAGAATGAACTGTTGAAATAAAGGCCCTTTGCGTCTACTGCTATTCCAGATAGTTTTGTGAGTTTACGGAATACATTTTGAAAGCTCTTTGCAATGCTTTAAAAATATACATTTTATTTAATCTTCTATTACTTTCATATACTGCGCGTTGTCCCCTGGTGGATCTTTCCAACCGTCGGACGCTCAGCTCAAAGGCATGTGAAGTTTACATGCGACGTATCATAGACTGCAGTGTATAGACTTCTAGCTCATCTCTGAATTTAATTGCAGAACTTCCCGAGGAATCACTATAAGTTTCATCAAAATCGGTCCAGTAGTTTGAGAGACCATCTTCTTGCATCCACACAATCAACTAGTATATATTTTGTTTTTAAATTTTAAAATCGTCTCATAAAACTAAATATTCCATACATGCAGTGTTTATTGTATAGTAATAAAAAAATACTTCTCCCGTTATGACTATGTCTAAATTTTATGACAAAAAAATAAAGTGATAAAAATGTAGATATTATCCAAATATAGTATGTGGAAACATAACGTTATTAACTCAATTAATGGGAAAAATAATCATTACCGAAAATTTAATCACTAGATTTGATCAATGCTGCATGACGTGCAAAAACCTTACATAAATGCTAAAATGTTATATTTTATTAAAATCTTCAATATTGACCTAATGAATTGACCTAATATTCATTGACTTCAATATTGACCTAATATTGGCCTAATTGAAACTAATGAAGATATTTTTTTTTCGAATGGTTTGTGTTGTTGAGGAGGCGTTATTAAGCGCAGTGTCACCTGCCATGTTGTCTTTATCATACGAGGCAAATACAACAAGAGAATACAACAAATTCCCCACAAATTGTTCATACGTGAATAAATTATATAAATAAAAGTTTTCATTTCATATTTCATAAGTTTTCACAAAGAATATAAATATACGTAATAAAGATATATCATAGCTAACCTAATATTTTTTTGTTGCGTATCGTTAGCACGTTTATAATTTTATTTATTTAATCAAGGAACATCAACGGGTACAAGAGATGAAAAGAAATCATAAAGAAACATACAATCTAGGTTATTCTTGCATCCTTACAAGTTTTTAATTTATTAAATATCTAATGCTAATAAAAAATAAATAAATTTTCTAACGATGAAATCATGATTGAGCGATTACAAATGTAAGCATAACTAACGCAGTAATATTTTACATATATAAAAATAAAAATAGTGACAAGCAAAGTGGCTGTGAAGTTGGATTAAAATTAAGTTGAAAAGAGTCGACTTCAGGATGCTGTATTTTGAAAAGACTTATAAGTATAAAAGAATAAGTAAAGAAATTTTTAAAAACTGTGGCCTTCGAGAAAACATCCACTTCTAGGAACATTTTGTTTTAAATGTATTTTCATAGCGTAGTTTTATATTCGTTGTTGCTCCGCGATTAATAAATAAATAACAAACAATATTACATATCTATCAAAATAAATTAATTAAAAAAGTAATGATAAACTTACTGATAACTTAAATGATTGAACTTGGATTTAGATCGAAGACTTACTGGTAGTCAGAAAGAAGCTCACACGAGGCAGGTGGCAGGTATTTACCCTCCTCGTGTGGGCTCCCTTTAATAATAAAAAGAATTATAAACCCCCTCCCCCTCCCCCCCCGTCCCCCCCCCCAACATCGCACGGTAACACGCGAAATGTTTGTACAATTGTTCGCATATTCCCTAATCTTCCTTCGCCTTCCGGCGTGCCGAAAGGGATTTTTCGAAATACATAAATCTATCATTCATCTTAAACATCCTACAGCATATCACAAATATTATTCATATGTGAAATCGTAATGTGTTTAACTGTGGGTATACCTAAAATTTTCGTTCAATGCATACACTAAAATTGCTTATAAATAAAAAAAAACTCCCGTCATTCGTCAAACAAATTCAAAGTTAGTTTATTTCGTAAAGCGCCTATTTTTAAACTAGAGATTAATGCCCGCTATCAGTTCAAAATAAGCAATTTACCAAGATCGACATTCGTTTGAGTGTAAATTATTTATTTATATTTCAACAGAGTGAATTTTCTTAAGACTTCTCGCCCAGAATCGCGAATCAATTCATTTTTGAAATCGGTTAGATCTGTCGACAGATTTAAATCAACACTAAAGAAGAAAGGAGATTTCATTATTTTTTAAACGTGGCGTAAGGATAGCTGTATACAATTGTAGCACCGCGTCCCAAGACCATTCCCGATAAAAAAAAACTATTTATTTTCCCTGCGATTTCAAGTATTCTTCGCGGAGACGACGTATAAAATTCATCATGATTTCTGAGGAGAAAAATGTAAATTTTACATGATAATATTATACGGTTATTGTAATAGCTGATTGACGCGTCATAAGCGGCTTTGTCCGGTCGCGGCGGTGGCGGTCATCGGCCGCAGATTGTACGCGAAAGCGGCCAAGGTTACGCTCATGCTTTAAAAAAAATGGGGTTAAATCATTTTCGAATACTTTTTATATAATGAATTTGATAACTTTTTGTCTAACATTAATCTATTTAAAAGTTTAAACGAATAACATCACAGATATTCTAATATTTCGCTTCCAAATTTCTAAATAAAATTTCAAGAATTAACTAATAGATCTAACGGATTACGAGGACGAATTTTACTAAATCTTAAACAGTACCTAATCCGTTTGCAACTCTAAAAATTTCGCCGGTAAAAGCAGGTTTAATATTTTTTACCATCAGCAGGGAATATTGAAAACAACCATTCCTTTTACGGTCACCAACTAAGCAATAAAAAAAGAGTTATAAAAATGCTTCTTTGAAAATGCTCAGAATGTTACAGCTAGCTTAACTGATTTTTTTAATAGTTTTGTCCAAAATCCTGCCATTCGTCAAACTCAACTACCAACAAAGTGAGTTTTTTTTTTTGCGTGTTTTTTTCCGATATTTTAATAGTTATTCTGCTGTTCGGGGAGGAGACAAATCCAACAAATCAAAGATCATAAAAATCGGTTTAGACGTTCTTGAGTTATAAATGATATAACTAACCCAACTTTGTTTTATATATATAGATAAATAAATATTATATAATATTATATATACATAGATAAACTAAAATTCATGTAACGAACCTAGATGCGTTTGGAACTTAACAATGTGTGTACAAGATGTCTTAGTCTGATATTTCTTAAATACTGTTCATGTTTTTTTTATTGTTTCACTTGCTATTCTAAACAACGCTGTAACCACAATAAATATATAACATTCTGCCTTCTTACTATTTTTATACACTCTATGATTTATTTTTCTATGATTAAAGAAAGCAGATCGGAGATCGTGGTAGTCTAGTTATTAAACTCGTTGTCACCTTGGCCACAGCAATTATTTAAAAAAGAAATTTAACTATCGCAAACTAAATAATTCACATTAATTTCCCCTAAAACAGACTATTTTAGCTAAGCTGGTAATATTTAGGTTCTAAATTAATTAGGATGGAGGTATTCTGTACCATACTTAAGTGTTCTAACATTTAACAAACTAATACATTTGTATTATATTAAATGATAATTTAACTATGTTTTTTCAGAAAGATATAATCAGCCTAATAAAGGATACTTATAAAAAATATAACATTTGTAATTAATTGCCCTTTTGGCGGTATACAAACTATGGTTTGTAAACTGACATTCACAATCTCAAATCATTAATTTTTAGTTATTACAGTGTTTATTTTGACAATTTTGTATAATATGAAAATAATTTATCAACAATATAAACTATTGTTATTTTATACTTAGTAAATACATAGTGTTATTTACAAATAAATTGCTTTGTGAATAACTAAGCCCTGTTTTGTGCCGGTCAGGTAAAATAGTAGTTATAAAGCCTTAAAGCTTTGTGAAAATATAATTCTACCGCTATAAAAAAATCGTAAAACATAGATTTTACAACCAGCAATCGATCTGCCGTGAGATTAGAGGAAGTTAATTTAGTGAAATACCAATATGCAGTGAACCATTACATGAAAGGTTCTTTTTGAATTACTTCATTCAAAAAAAAAGTTTTTTTATAGATAACCTAATAACGCCCAAATACAAGATTCCAACCTCAACTCAGTTAAGTTGTAGCCGTGTGTTTCTGTACTTAATGAAACACAAAATTAAATTATAAATGTTTTGTACCTGAATATTAGAAACAATTGTACAAAGGTTGAATTATTTTTATGCATTTAATTTTCATTTTTGCTTATAAACATAATAATTATATTTCTAATTTTTCTTCATTACTTTAAATACTCGTTAACTTAACTTAAACTTAACCTTAAGTATTAGGCCACCTTAAATATTATTTTCTCCGTTTACCTACTGTGTCTACTATATTTACTTTACGTATAACACTGTTACGTAACATACTTTAGCGAAACCCTACAATTTGAGTATGATTTTGAAATTTTACGTATGTAACATCTTATAAATTGTAATATTCCATTTTCTGTTGAATTTCCTAATAAACGATATTATAGAATGATCGTGACAAAATTATAGATTATAAATATTTACCTTGTATTTTTAATGACGTTCCTTTATAATTTTTATTTAGTTTTAATATTTAGTTAATCCCTAATCACTAATACACAGTTGTAAGACACTTTATAAAACTGATTTTCACCAAACTAGGATAATTTAAATATAGTGGAGTCGTAGGAAGAATGTTATCGCGAGCGATCAAGTTCAGAGCGGTCGCGAACTTTTCAGCTCCGCCGAAACGCGTCTGAAAGCCCGCCGCGTCTCTGAAAGACTAAACGAACGCCGCGGCTTGAAATGAGACGCGCTGGCTCTTGCCTTGTATATTCTCGCATCCTAACCGCACATTTCTTTTGCATATAAAGCGTTCGATTTAACATACGTAGTCATTCATATGCAACAATAGCTTTGCTGAGTTTAAATACGAATTTCAAACGCATTGGTTTGAGCTACTGTGAACAAGGCTCTGTGCAGAGAATCGGCCAGGCCATCTATCGCCTTTTAAAAATACTATTTATTATGGCCTAATGGTATAAGACACATTCATATTTGCAGAATCATATTAAGTGATTATAAATAACTTTTATTTCTCGTTTTTATTTTAACTAACTAATTAATCACTAACGTAATTAAAATTTTTAGATCATCGTGCGTCGCGCGCCACAAATAACAAAGATAGCTTTATAGATTCGCTGTATGCGTAAAGAGATGCAAGAAGGATAATTGTGCTGAATGAAAGAGAATTTCAGATTTTTAAATAATATAAATAGTAATTTATAATAATCCTGTTTTCTTTCTACAAATGGGTGTAGCTTTTTGCGAGAAATATGTTGGTATGTTTATTTTTTTCACGCATCTTTTGGTTCTCAGGTTTTTGTTGATTAAACATTTTAAACATTTTGAGTAATATTTTTTTTTCTCATTTTTAAAGCATATTTTTTTTCTATTGTTGGTATATTCTTAAATTTATGTTTTTTTTTTAATGCCACAGCAATATCGCTTGTGACAATACCCAATTTTTACGGTTCTGGCGCGATCATTTTACGGCATCAGATCCAGCGGTCGCGGCTTCGAATCCGAACATTTTTGACGCTTTATCACCACCATATTCCTAGACTTGATCAAATTATGCAAATTTAAGTGTTTTCAGTGAGATCCAGATTAAATGTATGCATATCTGTACCGAGCAGCTAATTCATAAAAAAAAATGCAAAAATAATTTTCTTTATATCATTTTGCCTGATATTTCTATATCTCAAACCTATTTTGGAAAAATCTATTTTATATTATAAAATAACCGTTTAAGTGAGGTTATATTAACCTTACCAGATTCAACTTATTGCGTCATCGGAAAATGGTCAGAGGAAGTACTATTGATTTTCCAGCAACCTGCATCTTCTCTTGATTGGTCGATTAATATTTACGGAAAAAAAACTGTTATTCCGATGATAAGATAAGAAGATAAGATTTATTTTCCGAGACTTACAAAAATGTACATATGAATGACATAATAACTTAATGTTGTATGTTACAAAAAATACACGATGAATACAACAAAATAAAATTGCAATTTTTAAAAAGAAAATAAAACAGATTTAATTTAACAAATCAGAGAAATAGCTATTTAAAGAGATCTAATAAAGTACCTACACAGTAAAAAACAGAAACAAAATTTAAATAAATATAATTAAAACTAAAAAGAGAATCTATTAATTAAAATTTTTCAAAACTGTACATATTATTTTCTAAAAGTAATTTCTTAACCTCTTTTTTAAAAATGCTATATTTAGAAATAAGTTTTATTTTCTCTAGTAATTTGTTATAGAAAAGAGCGGCAAGATAATTATTGTTTTTTTTTAATCTATGTTCATCTTCATTTGTATAGCTTATCGGAGAAGCGCTATTGGGCGCAGTTCTGACTGCCTTATTGTTGTTTTAAAAATTCGAGGCCATTCATTACAGGCAAGCAACATCTTGCAATTCTGTAACTGGATGTTTTTTTTTGTGTTTTTACTTAACTCAGTCGACAGTGTTAAGAAAAGCGCCGTCGAATATTCTCAACGGCGGAAAAGGACCTGGTCGGATTTGACCCACTGAGGATTCGAAGCCGGGACCTCTGGATTTAGAAACGGGCTCTTATACCACTGCGCCACCGTCTGTCCATCTATAAGCACGATTAAGCAAAGGTTTAAATTTACTGGCTGTCAAAAGCGAAGCCTTCCAACCTGCTCACCTAAAATACAAAATGTATTAACACACATTTGGTAAACTGAGATTTTCATCAGATCGGAAACAAAATTAAACAGCGGGTATAATTGTATGTTAATTGTATTTAAGTATGTTAACCTTATTTTAAAGGATTTTATTTAAAATTCATAAATAAATTAAATTCAACAAGCGTTCAATAACACCTTTTCAATAACTTTTCTAAAACAAACTTTCATTAAAACTTTCCTACTAAAATGAATAAAATACTTTGCTTGGCATTATTACTTTCACTTTTTGTGAATTTTTTACTGATTTTATTTGTTGTAAGCATAGTAATAACTATATATATTACATTAATATTAATTATTCATTAATATTAATTATTTTAATTTATTTATTTTTATATATATATTAGCTTATTATATATATTAATAAATATATATGTATATTTTTATGTATTCGTATTACATGTACGTGTATGTATATCGATGTTACTTTCGTAGTTTATATTTCCTACTTACAAAAAAGCTCAGCGCAATTGCATTTAACCAATCTATTAAATAACTATTAAAATCAGCCTACCTTAGTACGGGCAATGTCCAGTTTGGTATGGTTATGTTGTTCATTATCTAATAAATATGTTATAACAAAAAATCAGTAAATAAATAATTTTTACAAATATGCTTTATTTAAATTATCTAAAAAATTAAGAAGCACCGTCCGTATACAACTTTAATGGGTTATCCAAATATGATGATAAATATTCACTCTTATTATCAGATGTATATTTTTTTATGCACAAGTAAATCCACAAGTATTTTAACAACAAAACACTGATTTAAAAAAAACGCTTCAATCACCATTGTCACTGGACTATTGGACTGACGTAGGTATTCCCAAATAAAAACCATGGCCTGCGATTTCAAACACGATTAATCTTGAACCCAAATCAAAATTTATCATGGTTTCCGAGTAAAGAAATTGTAAACTTTACGTGATAATATGATATCTCTCATGTCATAAGTTCCGTCGCTAGTGAGGCCCCGCCGCGCCGGGTCATTGCCGGCCTCGCCGAGCGCCTGCGAGAAAAAACGGAATTTACACGAGCGCTTTGATAAAATTAATAAATTTAGACATGATTTATTCTAGCATTTTTCTACGCGTAATAGGGAACATAAACACCCCCTTAAGCTTTCGGGTATGGTCTTGGAACATCCTGTGGACGTACGCACTTTTAAAAGACATTAATAATATTCGTAAACCAAATGCAATAATATGTATTAATTGCGGTAATTATTAAAATATGTTTTTCAAAATAATAAAAATTGAACACTCTATCTACTTCGACAATATGTCACACCCGGAGCGGCATCGATCGCGCGAAACGAAAACAGTAATGGCGATTTTTGAAATGAAAATAATATTTAAAACGTGTTTCAGTTCTCGAATATTCAGAGGAGCTCGTTGCTACCAATCTGTAAACAAGAAAATGTCGATTGATGAATGAAATTGGCGCCATTGATTGCAAACTGTTTCCGCGAGTCTCTCCGAAAAGCAATTGTTTCGCCGAATGCTGAAGGCGTGTGATAATATTGCCTGTTACACGTGTAACTTTGAAAGCTGTTCCAAGAGTCAAATCAATGAATCCCTGTAATTTCTAGGAATATGGTAAAAATAAATTATTTATTCCACATTCTGGTTTTTATGAAAAAAAAAACTGATTTTGCGATTTTACAACCTTGACCCGACATATGAATTCAAGTTGTTGGCTGTTTGGTTTCAATTTTTCTTCTGCGTTGTGTCCAAAATAGAACAAAGGAAAATATGAAGAATCGTTCATGTCACAACAGTACGGAACTAAGGCCACAGTGAGAATTGTCGATTTCACCCCGGCGATCAGCAGCGGGGTGCGCAGTGCGCGATGGCACAGCAAAGTTCAGCGCACGACCTAGTCTCAAAATACGACCGACAGCTCCTCCTGCTCGTGTTTTGTTTGATACTAGCCCTGATGGAGACGCGTAGAAGGCGGCCACTCTCACCGCCAGTCTTACTTCCATGTCATACAGAAATAAAGCGTTTCATGTGAACGGAAAATCATACTTACACCAGCGAAAACACGATGGTTTGTCGAGTTCGCCTCGAATCATTAGACACGACTGAGACGCCGCACTTTGTGAGATGCCAGGCCATTTTTCACTTTATTCACGGTCGAGTAATCTCTTCTGTATATTTCATTTTTCAGACGCATATTATTTAAGCTATATAATTTATATCATCATATTTTTCATCATCCTTTTGTTGTCCTTTTTGAGAAAGCAAATAATTACTTTCACGGAGGACTAACCTAAGCTAGTAATACGTAAAAGTACTGCTAAATGTTTATAAATCGACATCGAGTATCAACCTTGTATTGAAATCCTCTTGTTCAAGAGTTGGAAACTGTCAGGCACTTTATAGAAAAAACTTCTAGAAAAATAATAGTTTCTGGAAGTATATTTCAAAAAAGTATTAAATTCATAAAAATAAAGTAGTTAATAATTCGTCAATTAAATTGTTTATTTTTCAATTTTTTTCAAGCGTACAGCTTTTGCAAGACACTATATTATGTGAGATGGTTTAATCTATATTAGTACTTTTTTACAGTTTTTAGATTATGCAACGCATTTATCACACTAACTCAATATAAAAATTACATTTCTTATAATAAAGTGAATATTTTCTTATAATAAAAGTATATTTGTGTTTAAATCACCTTTTCATTATTTTTTACACAGTAAATAATCTTTCTTAGAACAGGTAACTCTCACCTAGATAGAAAGGTAACAGACCTTCATGACATGAATTTGCTAAAAGTTTCAGTTAAGACTATCCTCAGATAAGGGCGGATCTAATTAGCCCCTCCCTGAAAAACACCTCAAAGTAGTTGCTCACACTATTTCTAAGCTCAACATTTTCGAGAAAAGGACCAAATAATAATAAGGTATTTTTTTATTTTGACTCAACCTAAGAAATAATAAGGTCAACAATTTTTTTCTCTGGGTTTTTATTTATTATTTTTCTTTTCTACTATTGCATGCTATTTGTTTTTATTGCGTAGCATTTCAAACTTTATTTATATATACTCGTATAAATATTAAATCAGTTTTTGTTTATTTTATTTCAATGGCCTTCCTATATCTGAAATGACATGACAAATTATTTAAAAGTCAATGCACTGAAAGCACTGAAACTGCACTTAAACTGAACTGGTCTTTATTAAGACCAGTTCAGTTTAAGTGCTCTATTGAGCAAAAGACAACAAAAAGGTGGCAAATAAGTAAAGATCAAATGCGTGTCTCCTCTACGCGTACACATTGTTCACTCTCTGCTCTTAAGGTCAGTGCCATCACGTAAAAAATAGCTCAATGCATAAATAGGAAAAACGTTTATAATGACAGCATCCGCGTTCTTGTACTGCAAAGTTTCTAAATATGTAGTTTACAGCACCTAAACGCTTCGAAGAAAGGCGAATCACTTTATTTGTTAGCGTAGCAAATTTCGAACACATGACTCAGTTAAGGTGTAACATTATTTGGCCATCTTTCGATACATTCCTCACAAATCGCAGCCCACCAATTCGAAAAATTCACGATTACGTCATTTTTTTTTATTACGGAATGCATAGTGTTTATTGACATTTGCTTTTCGAAATCGTAAATAAAAGAAAACAATGTTGATTTTCGGATCCTCAACCGGTCACCGGTCAATTGGTTTAACCTGTATAAGACCTTTAAGCCATTATTTAGTGAAAACATCCGTTAACATCTATAAAAATCTATAAAAAGAACGGAGAGCTTTGATGAGGTAAACCGTACATTTTTTAAAGATTCATATTTTTATTCGTTATTTGAAGATATTGACTGCGAAAATTTGGTATTTTCACAAACGATATTGCTGAATTTTAAACAGCCTATGCTCCCATAGGTTCTAATATGTTTGATAGTAAATGCAAGCAAAGTGATTCATCGGCAATACACCGAATTCGCAAGAGAGTAAAAACGAGACATTTGTACTAATTAGTTCTAGTAAGAATATTGTAGTGACTGCCAGTAACTACGATTTTGCATTGAAACAGATACTTTACTTCCTCTAAATATTACCTGAAGTCTTTATTAACATTTTGTAAATAGTAAGAATTGATTAATTAGGTACTGATTAAAATTATGATAAAGTTGGTAACTGTTATTTTGAAAAAGGTTGTATACAATACCCACCTAATTTTTAGATATAGATATTAATTTATAATAATTTACACAACAAAAGTTACGTAACGGTCATACATTTTCCCGTTTATCAAAAAGTTATAGGGAATTGAAAATCCCTTTTGGTGGAACATTTATGGTTTTGACAACACGGTTACGAACTTTTCATTACATACAAGCAAACATGGACAATAAAAGGTTCCTGCTTGTTATATTTATTTATTTATTTATTGGTTATTCGGAAAACAAAGAGTATAATTAAGGAAGAAAGAATGGTACATAGTTGTTTGTAAAATTAATTGATGACAGGTTTTCGCAAAAGTACGGAGATACATGTTAAGATTAAAATTAAATTAAATTACACACTCGCATTAGCACTCTAAATACAGAAATATAAATGAATCATATATTTGACTTATATTTGATGATTGTTTTTTAATAGCGGCAAATCGCCTGAAAAGATAAATGACACAATCTTTGACAATATTGAAAAATTTTGAAAAAGTTTTTAATTATTTGATAAAGTTCTGGATAGCATAATATTTATAAAGGTTCTAAAGAGGTCCTGTACTTGAGAGCGCAGGATGTCGGTTTAAACCCAGCGCTGAGTTTTATAAAAATGCATTTTTAACTCTCACCTGTCCTCTTTAGTGTAAAATATTGTCAAATATTATGTAACCATCTAATTAGATTAAATAAGGAAGGATGATATTTTAACAAAAAATATAAAAATAATGGATATGTGATTACGATGAAGAATGATAGTGAAATGAGATGATTTTATGAGTGATTTATGTATGAAGTTGATGAAAATAAAAATAATGGATATGTAAAAGTGTAAAATTAAAGCACATTATTTGTGTGCGTATTATTTATATAATTGAATAATTGAGTTGTAAAGTTATTTGACTTATATTTGATGATTGTTTTTTAATAGCGTATATATATAATTTGTTTTTTTTTAACATATATTATTTACTATACATATATTAATAAATATACTGTACATATATAATATTCACGCTTTTTATTAAATATATTTAACTGCGCAAATAATCAATTAAGGTTAACCTTTGTTGCGGGCCGTTTCAATCATATACGAGTACATCTTTATTTCGGACCAAACATTAGTGAGCTATCAGTTACTATACATATAAATGGTCGTCAAATAACCAAAAAATTCTAAACCTCACTAAATTAAAAAACGTGTATTTAGTAACTATATGGTAATGAATTCAATTTAAAGCAAGCCGATACAAAGAGTGTAATATATACATATAATTTAAGTTTTTTTTTAATATAAGTGCCTTGAAAAAAATATTTTAGAGTTTTTCAAGTGCTCAAAGAAAGTAATACTAACCAATCGTAATAAAATAAGTAATATCGATTTAAAATGTGTTTTTAATTTTAATTTTAAGCTTATGTTTTTAGCTAAAAACAAATATCCCTCTATCAAACCTTTGGCTTCCCTTATACCTATTAAAGAATGCAGTCTTTATTGTTTTAAAATCGAAATCCGCACCAATGACTTTTCTCGATGCGAATATATAAATAGTAATAATATTTTTAAAAATGTACTTTTAAAATTGATTAGATTGTAAACATTGTATTGTAAAAACAACCTAATTAGTTTTACTGTTCAAATATCCATCTTATCAAAAGCTTTGCTCGAATCTATACATATGAATATATCAACTTGAAGATTGCGGCCTGGATAAAATGTGACATAAATTGAGTACTAACATGGATATAGTAGCTCTATTCGGACGAAATCCTAACATAGATAGATTGACGTTCGACAGAGCAGTAAAAGAAACGTGAATTATTGTTTCTATTATATTGGCTGAAAGTAGCTGAAGTGAAATAAATCAATTATGTTTTAATAATATAATTTTTTATATATGATTTTTTCGCAGACACGAAAATATTGGTTTTCGCGACCTCTTTGCGTAAGCTGTAAGAGACAATACAGCAATAATTTTGGGATACCCCTTTTTTAACGTAGTTTTTAGCGTGTCAAATAAAGTGTTTAGTAATATTATTTATTAGGTAATTAATATTTACTAAATTTATTTATGTTATTGTCGTTCTACTCTTAATTGGGAGCTACTAAGTAGAAGGCTCTCTAAGCCTTATTATTTTGGTCGTAATGACCATCCTTGAGAAAACGGAACATTGGGCTCAATTATTTTCATTCCAGATCAATTCGCCAGTGGAATGTTCTTCATAGATCTGTATTTAACCCTTTTCCTGTTTCCAAGGTTGTTTTTAAGCGTAGGCTGCGAGTTCGTAAGTATTATTTTTTTTTCTCAGCAGTATCACCGGAGCTAGCTCTTAAACCTGTGTATCTTTCCGAATGTATAATTTTATTTTATTTTTTTACATTGATATTACGTATATATATTTATATGCTCTTACATATAAATGCATATTCAAAAAGTATTTTGACGAATAGCGTATTTCCCTCATAAATACCTACATACGAGTAGTATGTGCTTAGATCGCGGAAGTGGAAACTCTCGCGGTGTTTGTTCAGGAACAATATGATTTGATTGACATAGAATCCATATTACGTATTTATGGCTCCAAATTAATTTACACGAAAGCTTTGTGTATGTCTACGCAGTATTATTCCCCGTTTGCATTGTTATTACACACCATTTACAAAATAGAACAATCAGTTCAAGTAGGTGTACTGTCGCTTCTTGTGAATGGAAGTAGCTATTAATAAATATTCTGGTGAGATTTTTGGTATATTATATAAATTTTGGAAACAAAAAACATCAGTTGGTGGAACTTGGATCCTCTGTAATAGTTTACAAAATATATATTTTTATTCTATGGATATTTAAGATGATATTTGTATCAAAATTTGCCTACGCTTCGTTTAAATTTATAAAAAATCATAAAAACAAAAAAAAACAGTTTCTCTTTGATGGATATCATAATTAATAGTTTTTTTTTTAAATAAATTATCATTCGAAACCATCGTTTAATAATGAAGTTACAATCTAATTATTTTCGCCATAGCATAATTATCCATAGATAACTAAAAATTCATACCTACATAATGGTACGACTTGCTTCTAGAACATTTATTATTTTAGCGCGTTTAGAAACTTTACAGCTAAAAGAAATTATTTCCAAGCAAGTAGCTACCTTTGCTTTATCAGTATTTTCAGAAGATGTAATCTATAAACGAAGCCTTTACAAAAAAAAAATATGTATGAAAGTTTACAATTTTATCGGGAAAACACCGGCAGAAGATAACTTCTTTACTAGTGCGGAAAAATATACGAAACACACCGAAGTTTACTAATAAATTATTAGCTTGTTTATGATTTCATAAATTCTTCATTGAAGTCTCTCATAACAAACTTGTGATTTTTAGATCGATGCTGTGCAAACAAGTTTTAATAGCAATGCTAACATTTCTACATCATTATATGTATAGTAAATTTCCAAAAAAAATGTATATTTTCCTTATCTAACTTCCACTTGTATAATAAATAATCAATAGTGAAAATAATGTGATTGAAAAATATAATTCATTTAAGTTTTTGTTATTCATGTAAAATGTTATATCTAATTAAATAATTAAATAATAATTATAATTATAAATATCTAATTAAATAAATAAATGCGTTCGATATGCGCAGTACCGGTGAGAAGTATGCATTGTTAGTAGAGCAATGAGGAAAATACAAAATATGCGATTGACGGGTTCTATGCAAAGATTGAACTTTATTGCAAAAATCTACCTTATTGCAAAAAATCTTGTTTTAAAAACCTAAATTTAAAATCGTTTCATTAATTAGTACTAAACTTAAAAAATGAGTACTTGTACTTTTCGACCTAAACGGCTATGATTGTTTTTCAAAAGCATCAATCTACTTACCCGCAAAAATTCGTCTCTTTCGCATTTGTATCTTTTTTTTCTATTTAAAATCTATGCTCTCCAACCGCGACATTTTGTAGAAAATCTCCGCAGCCCCTCGGCCAAAAATACGCTCGACACCTAAACAATTCGGTAATGATGAAGCGGTATCTGTTTAGAATACTTTTGTTGCGGCGGCTGCAAAAACATTATCTTTTGCGGCGATAACTTTATATTCTAACCTATTGATAGTAAATTTTGTGCTTCAGTGTTTCACAGCGTGTTCAGTGGTTCTATTAAAACATATTTTCAAGCAAGTACCCGCCCCTAAAATCAACATACCTTATACATTATTTTTCAGTTATTTTCGTCTTTATAGTTATTTTTGTGAATATTGAGAACATAAAAATTAATAAAACATAATCATAAAACAATGGTGCTATTATTTACCTCAAAACACATCTTTTGGCGGTAAATATAATCTAGAATATTTAAAAATAACACTTACTATTTAGTAATATTATTATTTAATAGTAAGATAACTGGAACGATTTATAATATTATTATTTCTGGTAACGGAAATGGGTACAAAGCGCACTGGCCCTAAAGTGCGCTTCCGTGAAATTCAAAGTTGTGTCGCTAAGTGAGTCCAACACGCAATTTAGAGATATTTAAAATCCTTTGACTCGACTAAATTAATGTAATGTTTACCCAGTGATAAATCGCCACCATTTTTCAAACGAACAATAAAAGGTTGATTTCAAAATGTCTTTAGCATTTACGCTCGGACAATCGACAGGTTAAATACGAGCAGTTAGTGGTAAGGAAGCCGGTAAACCGATAGCTAGAAATAGGTAAAACCACCGGCGCGATTTCTTTTATGCATATTTGAATAAACGCTAACAATTAAGTAGTTATATTTTGATATTTAAATTATTTATTTATTTATTGAAGAATTCTATACAGTGAAATTAAACAAAGCTTACAGTTAATTATATATAATATTACGTATCATATGGCCAACAAGTATAATTCCAAGATTAAAAACCTATTATTGTATAATTGTTATAAATTTAAGGAGTTATAAAAAGGAAGTAGGAAAGTGACAAGCGCACATCGTAAAATTAATATATTTATTGATTATAGAAAGAAAAAGTCAACAAAGGGGGAAAAAGGGGGGAAAATGAACAATCTCACAAACAGCCTTAATAAGTTGTAGGAATAAATCAATGTTTTGAAAGTGTTTAATATAGGATAAACGGGTAAGGAGTGCGTGAGAGACGAGAGGGTACACGAAAAGAGATTTCACTCAGCAAGAATAGAGATCTACCTTTGAGTGTAGCATTTTATATAAGAGTCATAACGTTAAATGTTCGTCTGATTTCAAGTGATTCCATTTTATGATTACTTTTATTGTTATAGTTAATTTTTGTTAAGTAGTTACGACTGAACTCTTTAAACTATTTTATTTTCGGTGTTAATGTTTGATATTATCTTTTTATCTACCTTCCTGTTTTTATATACCTAAGTATATCCATTTGAAATTTTGTGTTATTACAATAAAAGCTACATCGTAAAAATAAATAAATAGATTTTACCACATACTCGTACACAAACTCCTACATAAAACAACTCGAAGAGTTTATGATGTGCGCCTGATGACAGCGTGACGTCATCTCTAACAAAACCGTACATCCCTTATCGGAGTGGCATATTACTCAGTGAGGGATTATTCTCTTCCCACCACAATTCGTCATAGTCAACAGGGTTTGGAATTTCGTCAATTTTACGACACGATGGCTCCTGTCACTGCTGCTTAGTATTCCGATTCTGATTATAATATTATCAATCCATTTTTATTGGGTTGGAACCTATGACCAAAAATAAATATTTGTAGACGGCTTCCATTTTAAGATGAATACTTTAAAATATTTTATTGCCATCTACAAGACTTTTCCAACAATCTGCTGCTTAAAGATATCTTTTATATTTAATTTTAGGCAAAGTTTGACAGAATTTTTTTATGAAAATTCGTCGCTTCGTTTTGAAAAGCTCAGAAAGTTAAAAGAATGTCAAACTCAAACACGCTTATTTATAGCTATAATACTAACTACGTAGTTGTAAAACTAATTTAAATCTAAATTTCATTAATTCATTGTTTGAAATACAATTAATTATAAGTGCCCTAATTTGAGAATTCATTTATTTTCACGTGGCTTCCTTTTAAGGCATTACATAATAAACCTGAATCTAAAATTCAGAGTAATTATCTGTCAAAAAAAATATTGGCGCGACTTTGGTCTGATTACGATACTTTCTTTACTTAGTGGGTTTTAAAAATAAAAATATAAGCATACTTAGCGGGATTCGATTTCAAAATTGTATTATTAATAACTTTTAGTTTACAAAGATAAAAAAATTGGTTGTTAAGCACATCACTTTCTTGTTTCGCCGTATTTTTACTTTGTAATGCATTTTATTTTATTTCTATATATTTTGATCGTTTTTTTAAAAAAAGCAATCGTTGGTAGTTACCGAAATTAACGCGAATATATGTACGGAAAAAATATTACATACTCGTAATATGTAATTATATGTGTCATAATTTAACATGTGTCATATTACACCATTTTACAAATTATTATAACACGTACAAAATTAATAAACAATGAGACTAATAGATTAAATATCCATAGTATTAATATACAGTAATCATACACTTACATTACTTTATATTAAGATTTCGTGATAAGGAAAACTTAAATTACGTATACCTACTAAAAATATTACAAAATAATAAATATGCTAATGTACTATTTAATAATTGAATTTTTCCAAACCTACTTTAACTTGTTTTTTTTTTTCGATTGGTGGTAATATTATTTTACTATTAGTTTATTTATTTTTTATTATTATTGCATCCATATTTGCATGTATTATGCATGTAAATTTGGTACACAATTTTGTAAGACTTGCCATAAAGTTGAATTTCTGCCAAAACCATGATTTTGCCCAAAACTCATTTAATGCAATATGTGTCTTTATGAATAAACACTTTATTATTCTAATTATGTGACCTTTTTCAGACCTTTTCATAGGAAAAATCAAGGAACGGCAGATTTTGCTCCTGATAAGTAGTTTTACGACTTTATTGCATTAAAACCTTGCCGAGGAACCGAGCATCCAACAGTGAAAACTTCATCCGAATCCATTGACCGGTTCTGGAGAAGAGGAGTGACAACGCGAAAAGCAGCTCTCATTAATGAAAAATAGCAGTGATGTTGATAGTGAAATTAAAAAAAAGAAGTAGAAAATTGTTTTAATATATATATATGCATGAGAGTGTTAGAGAGTGTGTGGCGATAATTAGGTAGTTTATCATAGGATAGTTACGAGGTAGCTTAGTAGCCATCGACATATTTTACCGAAAGCAAAGACGAGGATTGCTCACTTTTTTAGCGCCACGATTTTATAATAAAATAAAGATATTCTGGGAATGTCTCTCTCTTTGTTAATATATAAAAAACGAATTTCTTGTTGGCTACTTGAGCTCGGCAGAAAGCAAACAGAGACTTTAATCAATCATATACCAAAATAAAAATTTTTTTATGTGTAGGTACTAAATCTTGTATAGAGAATTTACTGTGTGTATTTCTATGCATAAGTATGAGGAATACTCAGTTTTTCATATGAAATATTTTAGTTCATTTTAATATTAGTTTATTATTTGACTTATAAGTTTACAACATAGGTAATAATGGATAATAAATCATTATAATTATTTATTATTTATTAACGATACATTTATGTTTTCTTATAGTATTATTTATATATTATGGATTGAATCCAATTCGTTGTATTCAAATCATTGTAATTGTATTTTGGGCAGTCAGATGATTATGCTTAAAAAAACAATGCTTCTAGTAAAGTCTAATTTAGTACAGGCATTGCCTTCTTGGTAGAACTTTGCATAATATGTAAATTAATGTTAAGTTACTGTTAATAAATAAATAAATAAAATAAGAAAATAGAAAAGGTAACTGATAATACTACTTCTAAGCCGAGAGAGTTTATTTTATGTAGACTATAATGTCACCTTTATGTACAAAAAAAAAATCTAAATTGTTTAAATTATAGCTGTTTGTTTTTCCAATACTTTTAATACTGAGTTCGTAACTTAATTCGTATTACACATATATTACGGGTTTGGTGTGACGGAAGCAAATAGGAGTTGTCTATTTGGTTATGCAGCACGTTGTGCAATAAGGTCGTATCATTGATTCCCTTCCGTTCTCAAGGCTCAGTGAATTGTCCTTGTAGTTGATATACTGAGTTACCTATATTCTACCAGTTAATGGCAGCCTTCGACCAGCGATGCTACTAGGCCCTGCGTCTGGCATTTATCTGAGGTACCCACTCAAGTCAACCTCTATCTCAAGCCTGCGGTACTCAGGGCTAAGTTAGAGGACACAAGCTCACTATTGATTCTACGGCATTTAGGGTGCTCGCTTTGCTTTCTATCTCTGGACCGTGCCTTTGCCACACAACGCCGTCCAATAAAAAAATATCAAATTTTATTTGTCATCCGCATTATTAAACAAACCGTAAAATATCGAAAACTTAAGGCGAAGCCAAAGGTTAAATATTAATTTAGATTCATTTAGACCCTTTTTTCTATAACTGGCATTTTGTAACCATTGGACATTTATTTATAAAAAAAATGTTTAGATATCCTGATAGTAAACATAGTAAAGATAGTTTTTAAAATTCAATTCTATTTCTAAGAAACTTAATAAATGTAAGATAATTAAATCTCTTATAAAATACATTAGACCCATAGGAAAAACAGTAATTGAAAAGCAAATGAAGGGCCTAAAATATAGAAAACTTTTTTTTTTTAATTTCTTCGCTATGAAGCTGTAAGTAATTAAATAAAAACCAAAAATTGCCTTATGACCGCGCAAAGAGTAAAACCTAAGACGCCCTAAAAAAATAAAGCACCTATTTTAAGGTTCGCTCATATTTAATCCGTAATGGTATAAATTGCCGTTACCTTTTGTATTTACGCAATGATAAAATAACAATACACGAGGAGGCCTGTTTATGGAAAAATAAATTTCTATAAAAACAAGTGTTTTTTTTCTTCCCGTAGTTGCTGTCCGAGTTTCAAGGAGTAAATGCTCCGGATTGGCTCGCAGCCAAGAGCTGTCATGCGAACAATACAAAAGCATGGGTTTG
Organism: Neomicropteryx cornuta; assembly: GCA_020383195.1. Lineage (NCBI taxonomy): Eukaryota > Metazoa > Arthropoda > Insecta > Lepidoptera > Micropterigidae > Neomicropteryx > Neomicropteryx cornuta. The sequence continues at coordinate 4,946,323 of JAHKQU010000030.1, forward strand.
TTTACTTAACCTTTATCACTTTACGCTCTGTGTAGCAATGGCGTAAGGTTTTACAAAATCGACCGCGGCGAAGTACTCATGCCCAAACATACGACAGACGGATGTAAAATCATTTACAATCTTTTTTTTTTACCTGTTAGGCTTTGTTATTTAAATATCACGCATTATGTTACCGTCGATTCCTTATTTGACCACCATGGTGTCTGTTATATTGTTTATGAAGAAAGACGAAAAAACTGTTTTTTTAACAATGTTTTCATATACATATATGCACACACACTCGGCTACATAACCGCGTTCCTAAATGTATTTTTTCTATTTTGTGTATATGAAATTAACTTTTTTCTTTATATTAACTTTAAATATTTTTTTCCTGAGGCTCCGGAATGAAACGCGTCTCACATTCGAGGTAGAATCCTGTGCAGGACAAGCACAAGCTTACTCTCTAGAGTTTTAATTGGTCCAACAAGCTTGGAATGCAGCATCCGACGTAACATTTGAACACCTTTTTTATCTTAATTTTTGTCACACACGCTCGCGGAAGCCAAAATGTTTATTATTGATTGTAAAAATACCTATTAGTCAAATTCAAAATTCTGATTTAAGACTAAAAAAACATTGTTACGGATAAATAAAATTAAAAAAAAATCTAATATCAAGGTCACGCGAGTGTCAGAAATAACAATAACACGTATTTTTACTTATTTTTTTCTTGCAAATTGAAATTTTTTATTAAATTTATAAATTTACAGGAGACTACAATACGGTCCGCTTTGCGTTAAAAATGTGGATGACTTCCGACAGCGTACTTTATGAAACTCGCGAAACCCGCTAAAAATACAACAAACGGTAGCGCGCGAGTTAACTTATTGTTGGGAAAAAAATAGATTTAATTATCGTTCGGCCCAAATTGAAAACAATAATATTTATTGTAAATGTGCCATTTTTAATACATGCCAGATGGCCCGGCGATTAATCTTTGGAAAATTTTCGATCGTAAACTATGATGAGCCGGAGTTTACTAACTCTAAATCATATTTTTATATATCTGGCTAAAATCGCCCTATGCTGCTGATTAATTGCGGTTAAAACATTCCACATTTACCTACAAGTTCAAATTTAAAAAAAAAATTGGTTTAAAAAAAATCATAAAATCAGAACTATATAAAACCGTATGGGGACGCTATGTATCACATCCTTATTTTATTTATATCGACATTAATATGTATTTTTTTTTCATAAAAGTAATGTAAATATATTTCACAAATTAGTAGATACATCCACCTAACCAAAAATAAACATGTAGGTATATGTGTATTGAATATCAATCTTAGATATTTGGAATATTATCTGTTCATTACTTTAGATTTATTTTTATACAGTAAAAAGGTGTTATATTTATTATTTATAGTTATTACTATTTTTAACCATATCTTAGATAATAGTTTTATTGACTAAACTCATACACGTTTGAATATATTTCAGATATAAAATAACGTATGGAAATTGGAATGAAAACTCAGTATTATGTAGGCTAGAACTCACTTAAACTTATAAATTAGCAAAACTTATAGAGAATAAATAAGTGATATCAATATAATATTTTGCGGAGTACTCACTTCTCCATTTGCTCAAAGGAACCGTATTCGATGGTCAAAATAAGCTTTGGTATGAGAAGGTTCTGGTAATCTATTTTTAAATACAATCATTGGTTTTGTTTTTATTTAATTATATAGTAAATAAATACAAATGTATCCTTCCTCAATCCTTTATTAACTTAAATGTCGGAGCGTTTCAAAAAAATCATAATAGCACATTCAAATAAAATAAATTTTTTAGAATGACAATATTTTTTTATGTATTCTCCAATGAATTTATTCACACTCACACACTTATTTTCATTGTAAATATTATTATAATTTAATTTCTTTGAATACACACGCATTACATTTTGCCAACAATATTTTCGCGTAATTTTTAAATTCGAAAAAATATTATTAACATCACCTTAGAATAGCAACAGCGCTAGGTAGGTGATACTAACAAGTTCGTACATAAAAATTATGAAAACGAAAATAGAATAATAATACGTTAATAATGCTATTTATATTCTTATATGTAATAACGCCCTAACGCTGTTTCTACGTAAAGCTTACAAAGGGAGATGAGAGATGCTGCGCGTCGCTTGGCATCGCGAGGATGCAATTATTCAAAGCTCAGCTGCGCTTAAAACCGAACCGCCACAAAGAGAAAGATCATTGTGGCAGCGAGAGAGACGTCAAATTAGAATCTGCTAATGCCCAAGTGTGCCGGGGGGCGGGCGGGGCGCGTGGGCGGGCGGATTATACGCTGGGAGCGGGCTAATCGAACGAAAACGAAGGTTCATTTAAAAAGAAAGCATTTTTGTATATGAGATGACAAAAAAGATATGTCGGTTAAAATAAAATATTGCCAATACTCGTATATCAATTGACTTGTAAAAAATCACGGTTGCTGATTAGTTCATTTGATTACCTAATACTTGTGGTCGAAATTCGACCGTAATTAAATAAACTTTTAAGTTTGAGCATTATTAAAGTTCTTATATCTCTATAATACGCTGAGATTATCTCTATGCATGTATTGCATGTATTTTTATGAATTTTGTATATACTTTTACGTCAGTTTCGAACGTGTACAAACGCGTCATTAGCATGTATTGTTTGCCTTAATTTGCAAATTATGATACCTATGAAATTTAAAATTGAATGTTAGTAATAGTTACACAATTACAAGTTGTATTTGTATTTATTTTTTGATACAATTCATGTTAGTTTTAATTTTTTCATGTAAAAAAAATGTTATGCTGATCTTTCATAGAAGTATGAGATGGCAATAATAATCATTTGTGATTGACATTACTAAATTGACATTGACAGACTATTGAAAAAAGAACATTTGAAGTCACAAAATTCGCAGCTCGAAACTCATTCTGTCAGTCAGCTGTCAGTAGCATGAACGTTTTATGTTATTTAATAATGTATTCGTAAATTTTAACTTTCTGCACTCCTTATAAAATTAACTATGCCAAATTTCACATTCCTCCGTGCGCATAATATGCTTAAAAAGGAGTACAAAGTTTTCTCTTCAGGTATTAATTATTTATTTAAAAATATAGATAGAATTCTTGGATAAGTTTAATTAGCTATTATTATTTAAAACAAATCGGAACCAATAAGAATAAACGTTATTAATTACTTATTGGGTAGGCAAATCGCCCAAGCAAAATGTACACGACTCGACATCCCACCACCAGAACCAGAAGTCAAACCATTTTGGGGTCTAAACTGTAAATTAAACTATGGTTTCTTAATTTGTTTTTGTGAACATATCTCATATAGATATTTTTCCTATACAAAGGCAGAATTGGGTTCATTTCCCTATAACCGACTGAACGAGTCATTTCGGGAGCCACTTTCCGGGAGCCACTTTTGTTTTTATGGTTACAAAAGGTGCTACTTAAGGGATGGTTATATGGGTAACGATAAAAGCAAAGGCTTGCGTCGCTCATAAAAATTCTCTCATATAAATAATATGGACAGACAGTATCAGCGCGATGGCTGCTCAACACGGTCGAATACTAAAATGATGATGTCGACATAACCATTAGGTAGGCACTCAAACACTTCCCAGACAAGTAATTCACTTGTGCCAAATCACTAGACGCGAAACCTTCCTGCGTGGTGAGTTTTTCGAGGAAATGTTGCTAGGTCGGTAACGCTTTTATGGCATTTGGAAGTATCGTTTAATCATAGTTTTTATTGCGGGCAGACAAGTCTGTATTTAAATAAGTGTGTGTCTCGTGTCTACGGCACTTGGATAGGCGGTTTCGCTCCCCGTTTGTCCGCAACCAAAGTGTCTCTTTCGTGCTCGTTCGGCTTTGGAAATTAGGTCTTCTTCTAAAAAAAATATTGAGCTCAAAATAGTTTTCGTTAAATGCAATATTTTATATTAAATATTTTGGCAAATATTTCGTCTTGCTCACAGTAATATAATTACTAGTTAAATGTGCTGGTGGTACATGGTTGTCACCAATCTGCTAATTGTATCCACTCTCACTAATTGCCAGCCCTTATTGCCAGCCGCATAACTATGGAACATCCAATTAAATTACAGATTGTAAGATAACTCCGGATGCGCCGGTAGTGCCATGGCATACTCGGAGAGCTGCATCTGAACCTAATATCACATATGCGGAATTATACATTCGTAATGGATAACTTTAGTTAATAAAATGTTGAAATCCTTATGCTAGTTGTAAGTTTTATCTATATTTAACGAAAATATATAAAGGTATAATAAACACTTTCTAATACGCTTAAATATACCCACAGTAGAGATACATAAGTGCAAGTGTCGTGCGATAATACCAGATTAAGTTAACCGTAAACATTTGAGGATTCTTTTTTAATGCAGAAATGCTCTCCTCTTCTTTTTCATATTTCCCTGATCTTTAAGTGGTAGACTTAATGAAAATGTCTGCATTCGAATTTCAGTTGAGAGATTAACGGTCGTTTTCACCAAGCCTCACTTAGGGCTAAGTGCTATTTTTACCAAACCTCACTTAGGGCTAAGAGTCCCTTGAATTGAGATACGCCAAACATTTGCCTAAGAAAAACCTATGCTTAAGAGTTCCTTAGTTAGGGAAGACCTAAGGTGGGATTGGTGAAAACGGCCGTAAGTGTTATTTTCACCTAACCTCACTTAGGGCTAAGAGTCCCTTAAATTGAGATGCGTCAAACGTTTGCCTAAGAAAAACCTATGCTTAAGAGTTCCTTAGTTAGGGAAGACCTAAGGTGGGATTGGTGAAAACGGCCGTAAGTATTATTTTCACCTAACCTCACTTAGGGCTAAGAGTCCCTTAAATTGAGATGCGTCAAACGTTTGCCTAAGAATAACCTATGCTTAAGAGTTCCTTAGTTAGGAAAGACCTAAGGTGGGATTGGTGAAAATGCCCGTAACATTCTGAACCTACTTAGGAGGTTCTCAATTCGATTAGTGTGTTTAATGATCTGAGAGATAATTGGTCTTATTACAGCTGTGTATTATAGCCCTGTGACTACAGGGCTATTTTGGGTTGTATGCCTCGGGTTAGGTTTTTTTTTTTCTTGTATGCTTACTCATTACCTACACCATAGTAGCTTTGGCGATTTTAAATATTTTATTTTGCCTATTATGGGGAAATTCAAAGGGTGCTACAAAGCTTTGTCGTTGGTTTGTTATAGCAGTTGGTCCTACCAAGTATCTTCGTGTGTTTTTTAACTTTTTTAACATGGTCGACTGAGTTAAGTAACTAGGTATAAACAAACGCTCATTCACTTATAGACTTTTGGGTTCTGCCTATACTACCGCCAACCCAACCCGGAGCGAAGCCTGAGGTGAAACAGCTAGTCATAATGTTGTTAATACGGCCTACGGAGTGTTTTATTCAGTACCCGTGTACCCTTTGCAGAACTATTGTACTTTTAAAATCTACCTAGAGTTTACCCTTTATACTGTACTTAAATAAAGTTTGTTTAAAATTATTTTACTGTTGAAATTAATTCTTAACTGCGTATAATATCTAAATTTATTAACCATATAGAGATCTTTTTATTAATAAGTTGTTTGTGAATTGATCGCCATTTCACTACCGATCCATAAGCACAAACTGTAATTGTGTTTTTTCAATTGTTAACATCCAATTTTAAATTTCATAGGTATTGCAGGAAATTAAGGAAAACAACACACGCTAATGACGTATTTGTACACGCACGCACCTGACGTAATAAAACAAAAATATATTTTCAATGATTATAGAGGTAACTCACCTCATTATAAAGGTATGAGAATTTCGAACACTCGGCGATCACTAGTATTAATTAAACCTCTTAGATACTATGGTGTTCATACAGCCAGTTGTATAAATATATTTAATCTTTTTTTTAAAAAAAGCGAATGAAAACCTCTTTAGCATTTAGAAGTACATATACTAAATACTCTAAGTACTATAAACATTTATTTAGTTATCTGTATTGGAAAAACCAACAGTTTTAAACAGTAACATACAGAAAAATACATTTGATTGAACAATAAAAACCTATGTGAAACTAAAAATGGGTTTCTACTAACAAAAAATATTAACATTAATAATAAATATTACAATACATTTTATATCTATATTTACATATCTACTTACACGAATATAGAGAAAATAATTTGCCCTATTATTTTTTACATAATAAATTATTGCTTAATACTTTAAATTGCGACTTATTCAGAGTCAATTTATCGAAGCAGTTAATAGTACCAATGAAGGTGACGACGGCATACATTGATCGATCGAAACGGCTTTCAAAAGATCAAAGCAATTAATAGTGTCATTGAAAACTTGTAATAAGAAAAGTTTGTCATAATTATAGAACGTATAACTTGCCGTAAATTTGGCAGGGTTTTATTGTAAAACTGTGTTTATATTTCGAAGTGACCGCATAACTAAAGTTCTCTGTAAAGTTTTCCTATTGCTTTGAGACCCAAAGGCCCCGAAGGGCTAAACAATAACTTTAATAGGCCCGGTTGCGTTAGAACTGTTTCCACTCCAAAAACTGTGCACCCGGCCTAAACCGTTCACTACCAGAGAATATTATAAACAAGATTATTTTCATATTTTTAACAGTTAAACAAAAGAGGTATCAATTCGATATTTCTATGTTTTTGTTTTTTGTTTTTATAAAAGAATTGCTTTGACCTAAGCCATATACAATTATTTTGGGCCCTACTCAACTAGGCCAAATGTGCCAGGGACAATGGGGATAATGAAGCGTTAAAATTGTGGTCATTTGAACCCAAGACCTTTGGGTCAATAGTCAAACGCCTTAACCACTAGACTACCACGATCTCTTTTTATCGATATGTTTTTATTTTTAATATGATAGGGAATATCTCATGAGTAATCTCATTTTAGTTCAGTTAAGTTACATACAGTTGAAGGGAGGAAAATAAATAAAATTAGTTTGCCGTTCAAAATGCTTACATATCGAATCAGTTTACGCAATTTTAATTATTATTATTGCAAATTGTATCAGAAGGCTTAGTCTGGATTCTAACGAAGGAAGCCTCGAGGGGGGGGCGTATTATATAGATAAAATAGAAATATTCCAATACGAATAAAATATTTTATAAATAAACAAAATCATGTGATTTCATGCTTATTTGACTAGCTACACGTATGTAACCTATCACGTCTGTAGTTACTTTTATGTCAAAGTAGACCACAAAAATGTATGAAGTAGGAAAAGATACACATGCCTGATCTAATTTGTTAATGTGTACATACCCAAAAAGACCATACAGTGAAATATAGCTCTACTTTCATTAGGTTTGTCAGGTTATAAATGGCTTCTTTTCAAGAAAGCTGTATTGAAAATATGCTGTGGGAGATACGTGTGTACTAATAAACCACAGGGACCATCTTAATATGCTGTACACTCGGCTGATTAATGTACGACACGAATATCATTTATATTTCTAAAAGATTATTCAAACTCGTGAGGTATCAAATGAATAGTTAAAAAAAATAAAATAAAATGACTAATCTTCAAAATAACTAAACAATAAATAAAACTTCCATAAATAAATAATAAGACTCTAATTATTAATAAACAGTAAAAAAAAACCGATCTTACAAAACTTTGCAGTCGACCCAGTAATGCAACTTGTACACTGTAGTAATAAGCCCAATCGAGGATCTAATCGTTTTGTTTAAACTTATCCGATTAAAATTAGGTTTTTTTTTCAACTAAATTTATCTTCACTTTAACTAAATATTAAAAGTGTACTAAAAGGGTTTAACGTGTATAGTCTAAGTATGTGTAAAAGTCTTACCTTCATTCTATGTAAATATATAGGTACTCATGTAATTGGCTATAGCAAAATCAGGACCTTATTATTTATAATTTTAAAATGTTTATATACAAATTATTTTAATTCTGTAACACTTTGCTGATGAGGTATTTCAGAAAGAGCTATTAGTAAAGTAAGAACCTGATATTGTTAAAGTAGACAGCAGATTATACCAATTATACTGTAGTATATATGCTATATATCATTTGCAAGCACCGCATACCGGATACATCTTGTTCGCAAAAGTATTTCGCAAACAGGCCAATAACAGTTTGACAATCAGAGATTCGGAAATATTTTACTTTTATTTATTAATTTGTTATTTTATTTTCATAACACTGTTAAAAAAAAATGTTTTTTTTTACGCATTCAGAAATTATTTTCGGGTAGATACTACTAGTTGGTAGTAAATGGACCACTCAGATTTAAAACATTTGGGTATTTATTAAGTTATGCCTTAATACCTCAATGTTTTTCCATTTTCTTTTACAGTTAATTATTAAATAATAGTTTTTAACCTTTTGACATATACTGTTGCTAGTTACCGACGAGGTATGAGATAAAAATAAAACAATAATGTCTACACTATAATCTGTAGCTATCATATAATATCAACTGCTTCTATACATTGACTAGAACCTGACGCCTTATAGCTAGGCCCAACAGACGCTGTTAACGATATCTTCCCCCAGACTACACACGCCTGTGTTACGTGACATTACATAACATTCTTTCAATTCACCATAAATTTTAACACAAATTTAGTATTTTTTTGTAAATTTTGAGGCGAATTGATCTTTTTTCAATAACAGCAAAACAGTGTTTTAAAATACTTATACCAATGCAAAAAAAATACTTCTAGTTTAGTTCTGTAAACTTCTTTAATAAGTATATTAGTTTTAGCCTCTATACGCTGTACGGCCTAGCTGTAAGACGTCAGGTTCTGGGTAAATAATTTACCACTACTAAACAATGTATAGGAGCAGTTGGTAAATATATGGGTACTTATGATAGCTGCGTAGCCATTCTTTTTTAATTTAGAAGAACTGATAAATTACCCGTTTTGCGATATGAGCGCCTGATACACATGCAACGTCGGTGCCCACCTCTAAAAGCGACACAAATCCATCCACCCACCACCACTGGAGGAAGTTGGGAAACGAGAGAGATAGATAATAACTTTTGTTCTCTGTATCGCATAATCGGAAAAAGACACCTTTCTCTTATTATAATACTTACGTTTTTTTGTGTTTCAATTTCGACTAGAAAATTATTTTAATGGTCGATTGTTTATTGTAGTTGCAAAATACCTACTAATTTGAAAGCAAGGATGTTTAATGTTAATAATCTTTGCAAAAAGTGCAATTAAAATATCCACCAAATAAAAAATATAAAAACTAATAATATTTTATTTTAAAAAAATGCGATACCCAAAACAAAACTAGTAATTATAATTTTTCACATTTTGTTTTCACATACATGGTTTTCACCATGCGCATTGAGCGCCATCTGTTGTTTTGATACTCGCGATAAACAGCGTAAACATCATTTTGTCGATAGAGTCAACTAATTAATGGCAAGCTGAGAAATAAACCATATCACGAATTGTGTAAGGTGTGTGCTTCACTTCAGCATGAAAAAAACGATAAACTACCATAACCGTTCACTGTAGACAGTGTATTCTGTCACTGTTTACTTGATGGCCATAGATTAGCTAGGGTGCTAATCCCTAAAAATGATCGGACGACCTCTTTACTATAAAAAAAGATACACAAAGTTTTACAAACACAAATTAATAACTAATTCTAGCGGACCCGTTTCAAAATATATTGAGTAATATTATTATTAATCTTATTGTATTATTTTATTGTGGAACCATTTATAATACCACAGTTTCGTAAATAATGTACTTCAAGCAGTTTTATCAAATTTCATCTATTTAAATTGACAGTAGTTTACATTTTTAAGTTTATCTAAATTACATATTTAATTTTTTTCTTATATTTTATACGCTCTCGTGTCATTCCGGAAAAAAGTCAGTAAATATTTAATCTGCATTTAATCAGACCGCTTTTCACAATACTATTGACTGTGTTACGATACAAAACATATACTCACTCCTTTAGTCAATGCTCATTTCATCATGGCAGGACTAGAGCGAGGCACGCTGCAGTATGTCTTGTAGGTTTGCTTCTGGGCTCGACAGATTTAGCCGTGCTAATATTTTACTTTGTTTTAAAGTTTTCGCTTACAGCAATATGAGGTTATTCAACCAATGCACGTTTCGCATATACAGGATTGACATATTTATGACTAATATTATATTCTGCGCGTATTATATTTTGTGCACGCATTCAATTTTTTATGACTAAAAATTACTAGTGAGAACCAAATTAAAGCATCGACCATTTCCTGCAGAGATGTGAGCTTCAAACCATAAACGACATTCCGTTCGTTTATGGTTTCGATAACATCGCCCTCCTGCGTCTACCATTTGAACTAATCCATTAGTGCTCGACTGATCTATCATCTATTACATTTTTATGTGCTCCTGATAGACACCGTCTTAATCTTGGCCAATGGCGGCGATGAAAACTTTATTTATTGTTTTCTTTTTTATAAGAACCAAAATTATCAAATTTCTATGGATGAATTTTAAAAGCACAGCATTTTTCAATTTTATTAATTAATATATAACCTAAGGGAGACGCACATTCCACACATTGTGGAAGTGTGGGAATGCAAAATCCATAGCGGACTCACAATCTACTTTGTAAACTGTAAAATTTTAGTAAAATAAAGTAAATTGTACCGAAGACAAACGTTTCAATATCTATCTACCTACTGTCCTATCTACTTACAATCTGATCACAAAGCAGGTTTCTACGATGCTTCAGACATGACTAATTTGAGGTTTGGCATTTTGGCAAGGCTAACTTAGGTGCGTATCTTCAGTTAGCTATTCAGATCTCGAATCGCTTGACGTGGTCTGTCGCCAACATTTATATTATGTGTATTGTTTTATAATTATATTATTTTAATTTGTGAAAATTTAATAAATAACCCTAAACTAAAATGACAATGCTAAAAAATTATGAAGGAGCTACCGTTTAGAACCTACTCAAGACAATGGCAAACGGAAATCTTGTAATTGTATCGTTCTGTTAGACCATGTTTATAAAATTTCGCTATAAATAATAGTGTAAATGTTCAAGCAATGTAAAAAAAAACATTTTCAAGCAATTTGCGTTTATCAAAATATTGATAATGAATATAATTACTTCAATCCTTTATAAAGTATTTTTGGTGAATTGAGGTTCTCGAAAACTTTTTTTCATTTTCTCCATTAGAGAGTCCTAAAAACATAATTTAGAAATATTTTTATACCAAAATTTCAGATAACTATCTGTAAATGGGCTTTATACGCATCATACTGGGCGGCTTCTCTACTTTATGTGCTCCTAATACATGCTGACGCAATTGTAACCCGCGTCGTCGATGGTCCTATAAAGAATTTTAAAAGTTAAAATGAGATAGATATAGTATTGAAACCAAATTCACTTTAATAGTTTGTATTTTCGTTGGAAAACTAATCTTAGATGAGTATATAAGATAGGTGTCAATAAAGCTATAGTAATTTAAATTATTAACCAATGAAATAAATACCTATTAAAAATCCAATTGAAACATTCCTAACTCTTTCAAAATAAATTTAAAAGAAACGCAAATTTGAAAATAGTTTTGTTACGTAATATAATTAGTAATAATAATATTTAATTAACTAAAATAATATATAGAAGTTCCATATGATGTGGGGATTTATAATAATATTGTGTTTGAGTAAATTCATAAACCTTTAATCTTAAACTCTTACTAGATTCAGTAAGTAGCCGTTCGTTTTTATGTAAAAATGTTATAGAGCTAGCTAGATTTTGATTATAATATTTTATTATAAAAAAAAACTAGAATGAGCGCTGTAACAACCTTTAGTCGCAGTACTTTAGTGGTCCATAGTTTATTAAATTTAATTATATTTGTTATAGACGAATATTGTTGGTAGACGGTTAGAAGACAAAACATAAAGGAGCAATGTGACTTATTATTCCTAATGCAATAAAAACTGTACATATTTTATAAAAAAAAATGTTTTTTCCCTAAAATTTCATGAAAGGTATATAATATATCTTAAATGAGCGATTGGAACCAACGGCATACAACGTCTTCGAGCCTAATGGTCTAAAAGATGAGGAGCTAAAAGTGACACATCGTGAGTGCCGCAGGTACGAGTAGTTTTAGCGGCCGTAAGAAATTAGGCCTAATGTCGTCAAGATGTGAAGTGAATCTCGCCTCGATTTGTCGTTAACAGGGAAACATAAAATAAAAAAGTAGCTTTCAATTTTATTTAATTCATTAAAACCATAGCCCGTTTGAATGCATCTTGAATATGTGTAATTAGATAGGTAATTAATCTTGGGTTCATTGTGATGTTTTAAGCAAAGTAAAATTAATCAAAATGAGCTTAGTTGCGGTTACGTGAAATATATTATATGGCTTAGATAATAGTAGTTTTATCGTTAGAAATCATTACTATATTGTATCGAAGTTCGCTTTTTTCTTGAATTTTTCATGCAGTTTCATGAATTGATTCGCAAAAAAGATAAATTAAAATCGATCGATTGGAAAAGTAAAGCATGCAGAATAAAACACTAAAGTACCATTAATTAAACAGCGGATCCGCGTCTTTAATTAAAATACAATAGATTAAAAAATACGTACTTTTGAACATTTCAATTATAAAACTTCTGTTTAATAAAATGCAAGTACCTGACTGCAATAGCCGACTATCTGCTATGAATCCCTGATACACATTCGACAAGCGATGTGCGTCTCGATTCGATTTCAATCCGACCGACTCCGCGTCGGACTCGTGATCGAATGTTCTTCGACTCATTCTCTTCGTTGATTCATTCGACTCGCGAGCAATCGACTCGTTGATTCGACTCATGACTAAGATCAGAGAATGAGAGGTTTTTTCTGTGATATGTTTGACAAAACCGATACCAGGCATTTATTTCTCTATAAACGGCCCCAATAAAACATTCCAATATAGAAGATTTGATATTTCCCTACTTTAAAACGTATTTAAATCGTAGAGATTTGGAACATTCAACACCAAATTCCTAGTAAAAGAGGGAAATAAAAATTCCCTGGGTAGATATATCCCTAGAGAAATTATAACGAGACTACTTTAATTAACCTCCCGGGAGTGGGCAACACAAATAAATAAACTTAAATAAAACAGAATAAGGTAAAATAAACACAGAATACCCAGGTAACCACTTTTATTGTTTATTTAAGATGAATAATTATTATCACAAGCAATATTAGTGAGTGAAGAAATACTCGTATCGCGAATATTAACATATAGTCCTCCCAGTCAGCTTACGTTCAGCTCCAAACGGATCCGCGCACGGTGGAAACGATCAAAGGAGGCTGCGTTCCTCATATCCTGTCACTTCAAGTGCTGTATTTGTAAAACTGTATTTGTAGTTGCTAATATAATGGACAGGCGGTGTAAATTCAATCAGCGCGCGAATTACGACGCTCGTGCCCATCGGCGATGGCCTTGACACCGTTACGTCGTATACCGACAGCGGAGCGTTTACTCGTTTTACTATTTTTCACGTGGAGTTCACATTTTTTCTCGGTAAGTACTTTTTTTCTTGGGATACTGGGTATAGCCGTGTATATCAAACCGACTGCATCAATTGAACCGTGAATCGTCTGACCGCACCGAGAAACCGTTGTCGATCCGACTACGAAACGACTACGACTACGGTCTGTCGTCCGTCTCGGCGGATCTCGCTCCGACTATATTCGCTGCTTCGATCGGTCGGTAATACCAGGGAGTCAGGATATCAAAGTACCTAAAGATTATTTTTAATATAAAAAAAAACACCCGGCGAGACAGAGCTATAAATAAATCGTATAGGATTAATAAATAAATTGTGCAAACTCGAATCACCTTTTAATCATTTGTAACACGATATTTTACCAGTTAACCGATAATTAAATATACAACTTACTATACATATAACTGATTATTTATCATTAGCCCCGCCCGGTTGCGCCCGGATTTAATAAATAAAATTCATCTAATAAATCTTTTTTATCCGCTCATATTATTTGATTCGTTAGAAAACACTATAAATTTAATTTGCAGTTATATTGTTAAAGATAAAACACATATTTATGCATTAGGTAAACTGTGTGGAGCGACAAAGATTTTTTATATTTGTTAATAAAATTAAAATTGATCCGGATCCTAAGCAAAAATACGAACTTCGCTTCCGCTGCAAAAGTTCCTGACCGACTCGATTGAGTACCACATTTCGGTCTGTCGTATCAGGGTAACATGAAATTGAGAAAGGTATTGATGAAAGTATTATGTTAATAAATGAATAATCAACCGTGCATTTTGATAGGAAGGTAGGTGTACGAATGAGCGTATACTCTATCTAATAGTTAAAAAAAATAATTGTTAGGGAAATGTCATTCTCTAGATACTATTGATAATCTATGAGCGCCTGATAGCCATGCGAAGTGCTGCGCGTTCGATGCCGTCCCCAGCTCACAAATCCCCAGCGAGACCGCTGATTTTTTGATGCTGTTTGTTGTAACAGAGAAATATCGGAAACATCTTTAAAGATCTTGCAGCAATAAATAAGCTCGCCCTTTTGTTACGACATTATGCGTGTCAAATAAGATATTTTATATTGATACGCGCAGGGAAAACTTTGTACCTATTTTTAAGCATATTGCGCGCACGGAGGAGTGTGAGATTTGGCATTGTTAAAGTTTATATGGAAAAGAGTGCAGAAAGCTCACTTTTTTTACAATATGTGTTACAAATAAATTAAATATTTTTTTTATTTATTCTTTATTGAAAAAACCACAGTATTAAATTTTTATAATTACAAACAAAACTTATTACTAGTATATAAACCAATTATGGTTTTCGGTCATTTTACATATTAAGATTAGCATAAAAACTTGAACAGTGTTCTTAAAATATATCTAGATTATTAATATTATATACGTATACAAAAGATTTTTTTTTTTTTTTTGAAGTGTTATGTGTAATTTGTGAGTGATGTTTGTGATAGTTGTTAGTGTGTGACATTTGTATGTATATATTAAAATAAAGTAATAAATTAAGTATGGTTTTAGTATGTATAAAAATAATTTATGATGAAGGTGATATAAATATAGTATGTATGTATATTCTATATTTAATTGCAATTACAAGTACTTATATGTTAAAATTAACCGGTTTTATTTGTCTTTACTATTAATGATATGGGAAATCTCTTTTTTGAATGATAATAAGGAGGTATTCAATATATCAATTTTTGAAATATCTTTGTTGAAATAAAACGTTCATACTACTGAACGAGCTATGAATTTTGTGTAATTCAAATGTTCCTTTTTCAACAATCTGTCAATGTCAATGTAATTAAACCGAAAAAAGCGTCATTATTGAGTACGAATATATATTCGCGAAAAAGTAAAATAATAGACCAAATGCAAATTTAAATAGTGTAAATAGTATAACAAAATTATTTTGAGACATACATTTAACGCGTGGAGTGTATCATTTTAAAATACATAATGTTTTTTTATTACAGATCCAATGTTTGCTAGATATAGTCGCTTGCCATGTTAACCACAACTATATTTTTAAGATATTGCCACTGCTGTCAATTATAGATTACTTGAACACTTTCGTCATACATTAGATTAACACGAGAAATTTAATATCACATCACAAATGCAATCGCGCCTCAATGTTTACACATATATACACGATCGCCTCATTCTTAAGGCCTTTAAACACACACTCATTCCTTAAACAAATGATTCAGTTCTGAAATCCGTGCGTACATGTTCAAAACAAAATATTTGTAATATGTGTACTCCGATAGGAAAAAATCTTAATTAAAACGTGGTAAAAACAGCATTGTTTAATAATTGTTTATAAATAATTGTGTAATCATTTAAAAATAAAGAATTTGCTGGAAATAAAGGTTTCTAAAAATCTGTTTTGAATTGCTTTAAAAATAAAATTAAATAAATTTATAATTACGCCGTGATACATTCTACTTTAATGTATATATTTGCACACAATTTTGAAAATAATATACTGTAGGTATGTATAGAAGAAGCTGGATTTTTCATTTAGCTATTAGTTTGCCGATAATATTGTACGACTTTCCTGTTATAGGGCGGGCGGCAACGGGTGGCGTCCGGCCGCGAAAGACGGGTAAACTAAAAAAAGAAAAAAGACTGGCACGCTATTCAGATCGGATAAGTTTGCCTGGGCTCGACCGGCTAATTATCAAATTGAATTACTTCGTATTTTATTATTTATCTTATTTTATTTAGCAAAAATACGGCATTTGTATATGATCTCAATTTGAAAAAAAACAGTAACATGATGATGCCTTATACTTAACTTACTTATACTTTACTTGGGGTCAATTTTTACACAAAAATCATACATCACACTGTTTTCTATGTTTAATAACAAACCAAATAATTAACAGTTAATAAATCTATAGTTATATATATAAATACATTATAATGGTTATAGAGCAATTATGTAAATATTACCTAATCATTTTTTTTTTAACAATAAAGTTTAACAATATTTTTCACAAAGGTTACCTAACTAGCAGCACCCGTACTGTGCTCGTAGGCTTAGGATTTAGAAAGCTCTGTAAATATTTAGACTTGAAGAGAAAATAAAATCGTTAACCTATTCTATGATATATTTATGTGTATAACTCTTAATAGGATTCTCGCGTAAAAGACTCTCCGAGATACTGAAATTAAACCAGAACCAACTAATGATTATAACCAGCACCTTAACAGGCCACATTGCAAGCTATACTAACACCTGCACCTGCACCTGCTGATAATGAGTTTATCGGCAAGTGACAGGTGCAGGTTTTGCCAAGAGAGCCCAGAAACTGCCGTACTCTTCCTCGGTTCCTCGGCATCTAATTCACGAAAAATACCAGCTTTTAGGCAATCATCTTCTCAACCCTGAAGAGATACAAATCATCACACCCAAAAAGATACTTAACTTTAATCACAGTACAGGACTCGAGGGCGAACTTTAAGTGGATTTTAATTACAATAGTTTTGAAAAGAATGCAGTACACGGCAAATAAGTAACACCCTATATTCGCTATAGAATCTAACATATGTGCATAATAAAAATAATCGACGTGAAATTAAAAGTTTAAATACACATATTAAACAGTGTGTCCCAGAACGATTGAGGGGATGAAATGGCAGCTTTAAATATGCATAGTCTAGTATTCTATTTTTCTATCGTAAGTGACTTTGTATAAGATATACAGCCTCTCTGTATATTTTTTCAAAAATCGAAATGTGTTCGAATATTGGCGTCAATAGTACAGGGGCGCTTACTGAAGTGTTGAGTTTATTTTTAACCTGAGATTTTACAAAAAAAAATATGAGTGAGTTCCGGTACCCGCGATAAAGATGTGTAAATATCAGCGTTCATCTGTGCATCTAATGAAAGGGTTCAACATATAAATTAAGTGAAATATAAGTTCATTTTTGTGTATTAATTATGTAGGTACTACTATTTTATTTTGATTCTTATTAATAAATGTTTGTTATTATATAAAAAATATAAATATCTCCTTCTAGTCCAGACCTATCTTTCCCCATGAGGTAGGTCCATATTTTCAATATACTATAATGTCATAAGTACCTATAATGATAACATGAAAATACTTAAATACTCGTCATATTTCAAAATAAGTATAATATTAAAATGATCTACAAATCACAATAAAATTAAGCTTCAGTTTATCGAGAGTAGTAAGTAGGTAGGTAATATTCACAAAGCATGCAACCCAAAACCTAAAACGCTACGGTCTGAGCTAGGCAGAACCTTGAAACTTGGAGCAGTTTGCCCCGCGCCCCTTCAAAAACACGTAAAAACAACCACCGCTTTGCCTTTTGTATTTATTGTAGACTGCTCGCAACTGGCAAGTCGCGCGTGTGTGCCACTGCACCAGCGATGCCAACCATATTTTCAATTAGATTATTAATATTTTTATTTTACCATTAACGCATATATTTTGTATATTAATATGCGATAAATTACAAGTATGCTTTTATTGATTTACACAAATTTAAATAAAATATTAAAAGACACTAAATTGCACTTAATCTAGCCTATTTTACCATCACCATTATTATTATTTTTTTCACATAAATATATAATCACATGTACCTACATTATAAAAACAACTAAACGCTAAATATACCTACTTTATTTTTTTTTTTCATATTTTGGAATTTGTTAATTAAGTTACTAAAAGATCTAATTTTATCTAATCCGGCATTGTTATCGATTAGTTATTTTGAAGTAATTTTTAATATATTTATTCTACTGATTATTTTTTTTTTTTAAACTGTTCAGAAACATTTTTATTCAAACAAAAAAGTAGATCCATAGAATGTGAAAGCATCAAAAATATGAATATTTTTCGTTTAGTTTAGTGTTTATGTCACTGGCTATAATAATCACTACGAGGTTTTACTTTTAACATGTCGGACGTGGTAAGCGGCAATTATCGATTCGAAATGTTTCATTTTTTTTTAATCCATCTAAAAAAAATCTGCTAAAAAGTCCTTGACGGCGTCTGTTAAATATATACAAGTGTCCCAAGACCATTTTCGAAGATTTAAAGGGAAGTTTGTGTTACCTATTATGAGTAAGAAATTATATAAAAATATGCAAAAAAAAACATCCCTAAATTTATTATATTTTTTAACAGATGATGTAAATTCGGTCAGCGCTATTGATGATGATGACACTGACACTGTTACAGCGTACGGCGACAGCTGAGCGCTCACAAAAAAGACATCATTACATGGTCCTTTATCAAGTTACGTGATAATATTAAATCGTTCTTATCATAAGTTTGTCCAATCTTGACACCGCCCTGCGTCGGAACATTGAGCGGCCTTTGCCGAGCACTAGCGAGCGTACAAAAGAGCAAAGGGATTTTACACCAGCGCTTTGACAAAGTTTATACAATTTCTTATACGCAATAGGGAACATAAACACCCAAGTCTTCGTGAACGGTCTTGGGACACTAAGAAATTATTGTTTCTAAATTTGGCACTTATGCTTTAAGGCACTTTAAGTATGGAATTTTATTAAGTTTAGGCTCGTGCCACTAGTGTCTATTGATCAGAAAAATGTCCGTGCTCGGAATTAGACGCGGCGAACAAAGGGCTCATTTAGCTCGGGTTGTCTTCTTTGCCCATTTATTATCGATAATATTCATATCTACAGTATTGTACTTATTGGAAATTAGTCTAAAAGAGAATTTTCCGTAAATGTAAATAATATAATAAGGGAAAAAGCACTGTGATTATTAGAATGCTTATTTTTTTATTAAATTTATAACAAATTACTACTAAGTTATTGTATAAAATATTGCCCTAATATAATTTATCTAATGAATATACAGGATCTATTTAAAATCACTCATTTTATGGTGTCCAATACTAACCTTGTAATCAGAGTCATGATTTGGAACAAAACGATGCGCTCGGCGATATCGACGTCGCAATTCCCAAGGATGTGTTAGAATTGAATTCATTTCAAATATCGTTGTTCCAATTTTTTTTTTTGCTGATTAACATTTGATTGTTGATGAAGATCAAACCCCTGAAGAGACTAGTGATTTAAAACAAGTTGAGATCAGCACGTTTCGTTACGGTTGGCAGCGCCAAAGCTTTCATAGCCTTCGGTTGGTTAGTGCTATGCCGGCTGCCCGTCTGCGCGGGAGCAGATGTTATTTCATTCAAAACGTTCTCCCGGGGCGCGCGCACGCAACCGGTTCCATCGATCTGCACGTGCGCGGTTATATCGCGAATTTTCCGTCTTATGCAGGTAGACGGAATATATTTTTAGTTTTTAAAAATACGCATGCAGAGGCTTTCATTCGAAAATTCTCGAGTGGTCGAAATGTTGGTGTGAAGTGGTCCGTTCGCTCCATTCATTGTTTTTTTTTTTGCATCTTCTCGCGGCGTGCCGTGCTAATAGTTTTACAACCGACCCAGGTGCCTTCGGACTTAAGTGCGTCCTTAGGAGTTTTTTTATGGGTAAGAATGTTTCTCTTTTCTTTTCGTTTGAGTATTGTTTAAGAATTCGTAGATATTTTGACCGCAAAAATGTTCATCTATGGTCCAGTCTTGATTTTTTATATTAAATCACATTTTTAAGAATTTTATTCCCAAATTCAGTTAAAATTTCTGTGATTTTGGTGTGCATTTGTTTTTTCAGGAACCTTATTATTTATGATTTTACATAATATTTTGTTACTTTATTTATATTTATTTATGCTTACAACAAACAAACTTTCAGTACTATCAAGTTTTCAGTATTTTCAGTCAATTTTAAGTACACATCAGAACTACTTCTATCACCACCAGAAAATGAACCCGAAGCCTTCCATTTTGGCATCGGGTTGATAAGTAATGGTTTGCGTAACACAAATACATATAAATATTAAAAAAATAAATCGGCTGGTTAATTGTAAGAGGATTTATAATTTACGTAGGTTAAGTAGGTATTCGTATATATAAAATAATTTCACTCCTATATCACACAATCACACAAAATAATGCAGACAACCTGTATAAAAACTAAGATTTACGACAGGTTTATTTTAGAAGTTTTTGTAGGCATCGATCAGTACGGAACCTTCTTTGCTAAAAAAGCTCGTTTGCTAAATATAATTCGTCTTATCCATAATGAAATATCCGATTAATTTAAAATGAGATTAAAAACGCAAGCAAGATCTACATAGTAGTCATATCGAGATAGTGACAACAAATAGTTAACGAGTTCATGAATAGTTCACTTGATAATTATTAAATGTAATCAATTATTTATGTTTGAGCATAAATAATAACAACAATATGAACAATATGTCGTGTGAGTTAGAAAAATAGATTTGATATACATTTGAGTCTTCATATATTTTACACATATTCGCATCAGAAAACGAATACAAAACCAAAAATCGCCTCGCAATGTCTTTCCGTATGAGATTACGCCCTTGAAACAAAACCGCAATTTACTCTAGCCTCGAAAAATCCCAGTAAAAATGTTTACACATCAATAATACCCATTACTTCCATTGAAAGACTTTGAATGTTTTAACGGCAAATATACGGTATTTTTTTAATTAGCTTTGTTTTTGAGTGGGTATTCTCGTTTATTTATTTTAATTATCTTTGAGTTACTCGCATCTTTTATAATTTCTACATCGGCGCAAAGATGTCTGTTGCCATGCGAGGCGTGAAAGAATGTTTTATTAGCGCCAAAGTTAGCAAACGAATGAGAAACTTCGTCTTCCGGTTAAAAACATACTACGAACGAATCTTCAACGCCGACGGTATCATACATTAACGCGGTAGTAAGTAGTTAAGCGTAAAAGTAGGTAACCATTTTCCATAAAAAAAATAAAGGGCTTTGATTTTAGCCATAAATTCTGAACTCTTTGACGGGCTAATTTTCAGTTTCTTCGGGCTAAACTTCGGACGGCCGAAAAGTCGTACTTTGTTAGAATCAACTTTTAAGCATGACTTAAATTGAATTGTGTATTTTAGTTACTTTTTAAGTTTGACTTTGTTAAGAATATGTTTTCGCACTCGTGATTAAGTCGCTACTCGCCGCTATGGTATGTTTATACAATATCTGTCATCACTTTTGACATATGACGAACGATTGACGTTCGTCGGCGTAAGTCGTGTTTGTTTTTATTCGGCGGGACTTTTAGTTCGACTTAACCCTAAAAGTGAGCTTAAAAACGACCATCATCGGTTTAAGTCTGATTTAAAATATAGGTTAGTCTTAAGTAGGACCTGAAATTTCGAGGAATGATCGCGTAAGGACCCGTTTATTGATAGGCGTGAAACTTAGACTTCAAAATAACTGTCCAATCTTGCAATTTTTGTACGACGAGATTGCAATATTTGACAGTTAAATAATGCGTTTCTTTTTTGTAAGCGCAATTGTTATTTGAGTGGTTACATATATTATTTGCCTGCTATTCAATTATACTTTTCATGGAAACTAACACAGAAAATATACTCCTAAGCTTAAAATTAACCGCTAATGATACCAAAATGCATGCGCTATCAGTTGTCAGTACAACCGAATCACAAACATTTAGCCGGTATTAAAAGAAAGCATTTATTAAGACGTTTTGGTGAGGTGAGGCAGGGTGAGGAATATTTAGTAGGGCTTAATGATCTTAACCAGTTGCCACCAATCTATAAATTATTGTAATTTATGTATTTTACTTCAAGTGATTTAATTATAATGTCTTATATTATATTATAATATAATAATAGTATTTATATTATATCACATTTGCAAAAATGCTGTTCATAGCTGCAGGTGATATAGTTAGTATCTAGGTACATAATTGTTAATAATATATATATTTTATTTTCTACTACAGTCTTGTTGATATGTAATACCTATATTTATATATATATCAAATAAATCTATCTAATGCAAATAAAACGTCATTTTCATACCTACATTAAACTTAATACACTGTCATCAAAATCTCTCTTTTCATTACACACACACACCCTCAAACACAAACACACACCCTCATCCACACACACACACACACATACATCACATGCTCCTCATACGAATGTAATCTGCGTGTTTGTATTTTAATAAATTGATTTGCATCAATTTAGTTTGAAGTCTTCATACCTACTGTATAAAACTGTATAATGTTTGTGAATTCCATAATCGGTTTTGTTATCTACTTAATTCTTAATTGTTAATGTTATTGTTTTACTGTGTGTTTTCCCATGAGAAAATAAATAAATAAATATTTATATTTTGATTATATTATTTTTTGTGGATATTAAAAATTAAAAAAAGGGATTTTAATATTTATTATATTGCACAAATTAAATATTAGGCAACATGAAAAATATATTTTGCATATTTCTAAATTAAGAAATTAACTATAAATATAAAATAAACTTAAATAATTAAAAAATAAATCTTTATGTTTTAAGCTTACTAAAGTTTAATATATACCTACCTAATGCTACTACTATTCTACTATTCATTCTTCCTAAATCTACTATATTCACTATCATAACATGTAATATAAGTAATTGCTACTTTATTCGATTTTATTATGGTGTCAATTTTTTTAAAATCCCAGTTTGGAAGTATATAAGTATTGGAACATTGTCGGCACTGCAAATGTCAGCTGCTTAGTGTGTTAAATCCAGATTAAAATTTAAGACTTCACTATATCATGCACCTTAACGATGAAGCCAAGTTCTGCTTGGCTAGATCCTTATAAATAGGGTTGTCGCAACGCTTGTTGTAGGCAGTTGCAAAAGTCCGATTATTTTAATATCGCTTACTGAGCGCATACAATTTTGACAGATTACTAATCCAGACACACCCAAGAATTCAGTTTACAGAAAACCTAATTTATATTCCACGTCTCCAATAACAAACAGCACATGTTCTCAGTTTTAGGCCTGTAAACTTGTACTCTTCCAAAAACCATACTAATTGCTCGTCTCTGTTCTACGAGAATATCTTATGTTACGGACATGTAATTTTTTTAAGGAAAACTCAGCTGTTTGGCGTTTAGTTTAAATAAATTTTATTAAATAAATCTTATGCGTTTTCCCTTCTTAAATATATAAAAATACGGCATTATTTTTGTGCAGTTAACATTGTCATGTTTGCCATGTCAAAGCTTCTTTTAAATATTTCTAGACGGCGTGATAAGTTGAAATTACTGAGATGCATTCTATATAAAAATGAAATCAAACTGGAAACCATTTTAGTGATATTATTCTCAGTTTTTTTACTCTCCTGAAAAAAATCAATTCAATTGACAAATTAATATAGTTTTTGTGATGACGTTTCGATTTTTATTTATTTATTTTCAGGTTACCTCGTGTTTTTTCTTTTCTTGCGCACAAAACATGGTAAAACACACGACCATATATAATATACGAAGTAAAACAAACAAATAACAAAAAATAGTAGCAAAAATACATTTTTAAAAACAAGTTTTTTTTTATTTTAGTATTTGAGTAATGTACCTTAAACAACCCCACGAAGGCTGGTGCCTTTTCCGTAGGTATCTTATCATACAATTCAACAATTAAACAGATTTTATAGGAGTTCCTTCGTCTGGTGCCATTGCTGGGTGTACAATCAGGTCATGCTTACCATGAAAATGCATTCTCATCGGAACTGAACCCACATGTCAAATTTCAACTCCGCAGGATAAGAAAAGTGGTTCTAATTCAACTTGCAAGATTTGACCTAAACCGACATACAAACATTGCAAGCTTTTTGAAGTTATACTTCTTTGCGCCCGTTGTGCTCATTGGGATGGGTTGTTGGTCGAGAAATCGCGTCACGCGTTAGAGGTAAAATCCGAATTATAGAAGAAATGATTGATAATGATGATGTATAGGTGTATAGTATAATAATGAAGTGACTTATAATAATATATTGAAGAGAAGTATATTGAATAACAGAGAAAAATGTCTTATATTTCGTTTATATATCCTGGTCGTCTGTGTGTGTGAGTGGGTGTGTGCGAATGGCTAAAGAAGTATCACTTCCACCGTCTGGTTCGCCGCAGACCCATTTTTTTTTTATTCTAGAGCTAAATTTAACCTAATCAAAACAGGCCTATCTTTTTTTTTTTTGGTATAAGTGGTAATGTATGCACGTTACTTCTTAATAGTGCTCCAAGGGCATATTATTCGCGGGTAGTTCGGCGACGTATTAGTGCGCGCGCGAAGCGAAACCGATTCACTTCCCCCTATCCGGACGGCTTTTTTGCCCCGCATATCCGGTGCAGCGGGATGCATTTATTACCTGCGAGATGATGGAACGGGCTACACGCTGGCGACGCAATGGGGCAAAGTTAAGGGCACTTCCGGCGCAGGGGCGAGGGGGAACGTCGTGCGGTTGTGTTCGAAGAAACCCCACATTTTAATATCGATCGAGATTTCACGCAGCGCGTTTCGAAACTGCCTTTTTGTGTCGTAACCAGATTCGTCTCAGAGGAGACCTCTTCCTACTTCTCCCTAAATCACAAACAACAAACTGAGACTTATCCTTCTTTCAATGCTACCTTCGCGCTTCGCTCAAAAAGTTAAACAAAATTTACGGTATAGTTATAATTTGGTATAACATTATGTCTTATTTTGAAAGAGCTCATCAAAAATGTATAAATGCCGATAAATGGTTTTTTTTTTTATAAATATTTAAGTAATGATTAACAATCATACGATTGTTAATTAAAACTTATTTTTTGTACATAATTAAAAATTAAAACACAATGAATCGTATCAGAAAATAAATACAATTACATTGTAATAGTGTTTTTGTTTTAAATAACATAATAGAATAAAATTAAAAAATAAACTGACCGTATTATAGAGGTATAAGAATCTCAATAATGCTCAAAATTAAAAGTTTAATGGATTACGGTCGAATTTCGACCACAAGTACTTATTGTTGTGCATGGGACTTTCCAAAGTACCCCGACTAAGAAGGTACTGTGGTAGAAGTACCCTCCGACAGACTATGGTATGGTTTACTTATACATGTATTAATTTGTCATTTTTTATATCAGCGGTACAAACAATATTACTTAATAGCTAATAGCTATATATATTCTAAAAATAAGGGAACATTTGGCCCAAGGAAAGGTGCCGGCCGGTTTGAGAATGACTTTATTGAATTTATTTATTTATTGATTTATGCCGGTGTCGCTGTGTGATTACCAGCTTTATTGAGTTGACCTTTAAATTCGGTGTTTTGAGGTTTTTTTTACTCTTAGCGCGGTCAGTAAGCATTTGTTGGTTTTTATTTAATTACAGCTTCATAATATAGAAATTTAAAAAACAAACTTTTCGATGTTTTAGACATTTCATTTACCTTTCAACTTCTATTTTTTTCACTTCGTACCTTAACATTAAAACGACTGAAGATATTTAGAAAAAAATCTAATTAAAATTCCACGGCGTCTAATTCACTCGTAAAGTTCTTGGAAAAAGCACCCGAATTTCAATGGCCGGTTTTAAATTTGCTGCAAACAAACATTGATGTTATTAAGAGGCTAAAATCCAACTCTCAGACCTGCCCATTTTCGTAAATGTCGTTTACGTCAATTATGACATCCGGCATATTATCTCTTCTCTTTGCATGTTAAAACCGTGACGTCATTTCCTGACGCCGCGCCGCCTGCCGGCCGATACACATAGGTACGGCAATTATGACTTCGCTGCCGTCATGCGATTTTGGTCTAAATGCGACGCAACCAAGAGTAAAAATAAATTGTTAGAAATGTACTTATTAAATATCTGATTTTTACCACCTTCCACTGACGACGTCAATATTAGCGTACTTTAATAAATATTAAAAGTTCAATAATTTAAAAAATATATATATTTTCTTCCTTTTGGGTTGTAATTTTTTGTCCTTGATAAAAACAATTTTTTTACCTACATTCAAAACTATTATTTTTTTCAGTCTAACATTAATCAGCAAATTATATTAGAAAAATATTTAGCAGTGACGAGAAAAATTAGTTACGACTTTCTAATTTAATAATAATGAAGTGACTTATAATAATATATTGAAGAGAAGTATATTGAATAACAGAGAAAAATGTCTTATATTTCGTTTATATATCCTGGTCGTCTGTGTGTGTGAGTGGGTGTGTGCGAATGGCTAAAGAAGTATCACTTCCACCGTCTGGTTCGCCGCAGACCCATTTTTTTTTTATTCTAGAGCTAAATTTAACCTAATCAAAACAGGCCTATCTTTTTTTTTTTTGGTATAAGTGGTAATGTATGCACGTTACTTCTTAATAGTGCTCCAAGGGCATATTATTCGCGGGTAGTTCGGCGACGTATTAGTGCGCGCGCGAAGCGAAACCGATTCACTTCCCCCTATCCGGACGGCTTTTTTGCCCCGCATATCCGGTGCAGCGGGATGCATTTATTACCTGCGAGATGATGGAACGGGCTACACGCTGGCGACGCAATGGGGCAAAGTTAAGGGCACTTCCGGCGCAGGGGCGAGGGGGAACGTCGTGCGGTTGTGTTCGAAGAAACCCCACATTTTAATATCGATCGAGATTTCACGCAGCGCGTTTCGAAACTGCCTTTTTGTGTCGTAACCAGATTCGTCTCAGAGGAGACCTCTTCCTACTTCTCCCTAAATCACAAACAACAAACTGAGACTTATCCTTCTTTCAATGCTACCTTCGCGCTTCGCTCAAAAAGTTAAACAAAATTTACGGTATAGTTATAATTTGGTATAACATTATGTCTTATTTTGAAAGAGCTCATCAAAAATGTATAAATGCCGATAAATGGTTTTTTTTTTTATAAATATTTAAGTAATGATTAACAATCATACGATTGTTAATTAAAACTTATTTTTTGTACATAATTAAAAATTAAAACACAATGAATCGTATCAGAAAATAAATACAATTACATTGTAATAGTGTTTTTGTTTTAAATAACATAATAGAATAAAATTAAAAAATAAACTGACCGTATTATAGAGGTATAAGAATCTCAATAATGCTCAAAATTAAAAGTTTAATGGATTACGGTCGAATTTCGACCACAAGTACTTATTGTTGTGCATGGGACTTTCCAAAGTACCCCGACTAAGAAGGTACTGTGGTAGAAGTACCCTCCGACAGACTATGGTATGGTTTACTTATACATGTATTAATTTGTCATTTTTTATATCAGCGGTACAAACAATATTACTTAATAGCTAATAGCTATATATATTCTAAAAATAAGGGAACATTTGGCCCAAGGAAAGGTGCCGGCCGGTTTGAGAATGACTTTATTGAATTTATTTATTTATTGATTTATGCCGGTGTCGCTGTGTGATTACCAGCTTTATTGAGTTGACCTTTAAATTCGGTGTTTTGAGGTTTTTTTTACTCTTAGCGCGGTCAGTAAGCATTTGTTGGTTTTTATTTAATTACAGCTTCATAATATAGAAATTTAAAAAACAAACTTTTCGATGTTTTAGACATTTCATTTACCTTTCAACTTCTATTTTTTTCACTTCGTACCTTAACATTAAAACGACTGAAGATATTTAGAAAAAAATCTAATTAAAATTCCACGGCGTCTAATTCACTCGTAAAGTTCTTGGAAAAAGCACCCGAATTTCAATGGCCGGTTTTAAATTTGCTGCAAACAAACATTGATGTTA
The DNA here is from genome assembly GCA_020383195.1 of Neomicropteryx cornuta. Lineage (NCBI taxonomy): Eukaryota > Metazoa > Arthropoda > Insecta > Lepidoptera > Micropterigidae > Neomicropteryx > Neomicropteryx cornuta. Next base: position 4,974,644 of record JAHKQU010000030.1, read on the forward strand.
TTAAGAGGCTAAAATCCAACTCTCAGACCTGCCCATTTTCGTAAATGTCGTTTACGTCAATTATGACATCCGGCATATTATCTCTTCTCTTTGCATGTTAAAACCGTGACGTCATTTCCTGACGCCGCGCCGCCTGCCGGCCGATACACATAGGTACGGCAATTATGACTTCGCTGCCGTCATGCGATTTTGGTCTAAATGCGACGCAACCAAGAGTAAAAATAAATTGTTAGAAATGTACTTATTAAATATCTGATTTTTACCACCTTCCACTGACGACGTCAATATTAGCGTACTTTAATAAATATTAAAAGTTCAATAATTTAAAAAATATATATATTTTCTTCCTTTTGGGTTGTAATTTTTTGTCCTTGATAAAAACAATTTTTTTACCTACATTCAAAACTATTATTTTTTTCAGTCTAACATTAATCAGCAAATTATATTAGAAAAATATTTAGCAGTGACGAGAAAAATTAGTTACGACTTTCTAATTTAATAAAAACTGTTTAACAATAAACGTTTTTTTGAAATAGTAATAGTAAATAGAATAGTTTTTCCTGTGTGATTTAATTAAATAGCTTCACTACCTATGTATTTTTGTTCCGTCAGATTATTGTATGTTATAAATTATAATATATGCCCATCCTATGTACATTTTCGTATGTCTTTAGGTCTTTATTTATTTTTTTTCTTTAGTTTTATATTTATTTTTTCTCCTGGATTTTGTAGGAGAAAAAATAAATATGATTACTTTAGTTTTATGTCTTTTTTCTTTCTGCTTTTACTGTCTTATTTTAATGTAATTCCTATATACATTATATGCATTCATGGAAAATAAATTGATTTGAAATTGAATTAGCTCACTATTTTAGAGAAGGATAATTACTATTCAAATTTGTAATACCGTTAACGCGGTGGGAAAAAATCCTACTGCGTATATACGCGTATAAGTACATACAATACCCACGCATACATTATTTCAAACCATAGTCAAAACGACTCAGGAAACCCCGTAAGGAATATTTTGATTCGTGAAGTCGATATTGCCACGATCACTATAACTGCAAAAGTTGAAAATTAAGATTCTACTTATAAAAAAAAAGCAATTGTAAAACTGACCCAATTCGTGCTTTGCCCGCTACGTGCGAGGTTGTCACTCGCCAAATCTCGTTTTGGCCCATCTTGTTTGCACGAAAAATGCTCATAATATTAATCAGGTCTTTTGAATCAGCGCGTTTCGTGTCCGCCATTAATATATATACACACGTCACGGCATTGACAATGAAAACGACATGTCTAACCACGCTTTTAGACAGAGCTACCGTTTGTCTATGAACATCTGTTAGGTATATTATGAACTCCTGTTATGCAAGAAAATAATTTTATCTTTTAATACAATGCTTCCTTAGAACAGGTAACCTAGTTAGGAAGTAACCTAGTAACCTAGTTAGGAAGGTTATAGACACTCATCAGCCAATTTATATTCCATAACAAAAAAAAAAAAAAATGTGCAAATCATATTTTAACAAAATATTTTCTGCATACTTTCAGTTAGCGGTTCCAATCAGTTGCACAAAACATGGCGATCAACCAAACAATCTTCTTTCCAAGACTATTCCCTAAAAATAACTAATAGTTCCTGGGATTTCTAGTAGTACTATTTGTTAAGAAATTATATCATAATGAATCACGGAATAAAAAAATGTAAACTTCACTTGAAAATAGTAAAAGTATCATTCGTTGTGAGCGCTCAGCTGTCGCCGTGCGCCCTAATGGTGTTAAGGCCATTATCAATCGGCGCGGCATAGGAATTCGCGCGCTGATCGAATTGACACCATCTGTTAACAAATATAATAAATTCGGGAAGGTTTTTTTTTTCGTATTTGTTTATATAATTTCTTACACAACCCCCCCTCCCTTAAGTCTTCGGGAATGGCCTTGGGACACACAGTAATTATTGTTGAAAATTAAATAATTCAAATACTTTTATTAATTTATTCATAGGTCTCTACATTTCATATTTTTCAAAATAACAGTCTTAAAAACACGAATATCACTGTTTATTATATTAGTTAGATTATGATAAGAACATGAAAATATAAATAATTGCATTTTTGTTTTCTAAAAATGCATTAAACATAGCGTATACCCTCTGTTTATAAATTTATTCTTAAATTATAGTGGATAATTAAAAATGATTTTAAAGACGTTAAAATCCTTGGATTTTAACAATTTAAACGGAATATTTTTTTCTAATTTTTCTCCGTATAAAAAAATATATTTTACAATTACACATTTTCGTTTCAACCCTCCTGCACCCGAAGAAATTCACAATTCACCGCAGACGCTTAAACGCCCCTTATCTGATTTAGGGGAGATCACATGCGCGCAATTTTGAGCCTTTCAAAATTCCCTTCCCTCACGCAAATCTGGTTTGACACGTAGTGGCCTTCTGTGAATGGATCGCGGTCCAGGACGCCGCCGGGAGAAAAACGGATTCTGTCACGTTCATCCAGATTCGCACTTGCCTCTTGTATCACTTGAGATATTTTTACGAAGGCAATAGAAACACGCACAACACACAAATTTAATGGTTTTAGCTGAAATATATACGAACGGGTCATATTAAAATTGAATAAATAAATAATTACATTCAGGTATCTACATACCACATATTATTTATATGAATGTTTATAATAATAATAATAACATACAAGATATAGATATATTTTTATTAAGCAAACACCCTTTTCTTATTGAGTTGCGAAAAACCTTAAATTCAAAAACATACTAAATTAGAAAACAAAAAAAAATGTAATCTTTGGACATCATTTTCATTTTTTTCCTTTGGCCTCTGACTATTTTTAAAAACCTGAGATAACTTTATGACCCTATCTGAACCTATCTGAATGTACCATTCTTTTTTTATATATTGTACTATTGGTTTTCCGAATAAACGATAAATAAATAATGTCTGAATTGTTTAACATAGAAGCATGAGAACGTCCCTGAACGACCTCGAAGCCCGATTTTTAAAATTATGAAAATTGGGAAGTTTTTTGTGATTGTTTTTTTAAAATCTATATTGAAATATATACAATTTTTTTAAATCAAATTTTTACAAGATTTTCATTAATAATTTTATTTCTAATTTGTTTCAGGTAAAAAAGTGCAACAGTATTGAATAAAAAGTAAATTCGTGACCGTTTCACAGTGAATACATTTTAATGGTGGATTCATCTCGGAAGTGCATTTTATCAGTTCATCTCTGTCTCTCTCAATCCGTAACAATGTTGAGTTCGTTGACATGGATCGCGTGTCTCGCTCTGGTGCTCCCGTGTCTTCATTCCGGAGCGGTGGAGACGAAGAACGCGACCGGATCGCATCGCAGGTACGTGATATCGCACGAGGTCGATCGCGCGGGCCGCAGGCCTACGCTGAAGACCCCGAAGGAGCCGCTGTCCTTCACCGGATCGGGATATCCCGCTCGACCCGAATCTAAAGAATCCCCTATGGCGATCACCGAGCTGGACCACAAGTCAACGTATCCCAGTTTGGACTACGAGCCCTATCCATACCCGTTGAACCATCATCCACACCATCAGAAAAGCCACCACAACCCAAAGAAGTATAGAAAGCAAACAAACCTAAAAGTGCACAGGGAGCTGGCGAAGAGATCTCTGATTGATTCGAATAGCCACCGGTCGAATATAATATGGTCACATTCGGAAACGATGGACACGAATGGCGACTATGTGCTGAGCTGGTTGCCCGGCGACACGTCGATCTCGTTCCGGGTCGAAGCTCGAACTCTTGGCTACATCGGAATTGGATTCAGTGCGCAGAGCGTCATGAAGGGCGCCGATTTGGTGCTGGCCTGGGTGGACGACAGGACGGGCAATGCTCAACTACTGGTAAGATTTACTCTCTTTCGTGTGCCGTCGTTTTCTGGTTTTTGGTCAAACAATTATATCACCCAGTTTGGATAATATAATCTAGTATTTAATACTATACATCTTTATATACTGACGTTCAGTATATTTCGCTTTATCACCAAAAGCTGTAGATTTTTACAAGCCTAATTAAGCAAACCCTTTATCGCGTAGTCTTGAATACACTAATTTTAAAGAAACCTATTTTTCATACACAATAATAATGATATTTTATTTAAAATATAAAGCAAATTTAATACGATATATCGATATTGTCAATGTCTACCGCATTGCACTCATATTTTTTTGAAGTTAGATGTAGATAACCTTCCATGATCCCGAAATGATTGTTTTTGTAGGATTATAGACTTATAGTATTTTATTTTGAACAGAAATCTTTTAAATTGTATGTTACTTTACGGCCATATCAAACTACTAGAAACATAAAGGTTTTCAATATTTAATTACTGTAAACTCTGTATATGCTAAACGATATTCAGGCCATTTGAACCGTCTTTAAAAATGTTGTTTGTTTTACGGACTACACCATTAATAATAGCGTAAGGTCGACCACTGTTTTATACTCTAATAATGAGCAGAAATATATGTGCAGCTTTAAAATTGAAGCCCATGTAAATATTTTCTCTACTAAAAAGTAATCTCAACCAACCAAGTCACTACTTCGTACGTCTGATCCGTGGCGTTATTGTAAACCAGCAATTGACTAAATATTTTTCTTTATATTATTTTCCCAGAAATAATTATTTCCTCAAACTGCAGCATAGGCTTTTTGTTTTTCTAACAAGCAAAAACTAGCTAACCGCTGATAATGCCTGTCACGAACTCTTCTTTGATCGCAGCAACGCAGCGCTTCGGTCAAAAAAAATATAATTCGATTATTCGGGGAAAAATATTTTGATTTATATATTATTTTTAACTTCATTGTACAGTTTTGTTAGTTATAGCATTAGTGCATTATTATGACAGTTGCTTACATACTTTATAGTCACAAATATTTTGGACTTACGAATCTGTAAGTAAATAAATTGAATATGCGAGATGAAGTTTATTTCAGTCCTTTAAATCGCAGGCTATTTAGCGATCTTTTAGTCGATGTGCTCACTCTGTCATTACCTCTCCATCTTGTCTAGACAATAATGTTGAGCGGTCTCGCAGCATCCTGAATTGGAGCCACACATGCGATTCAGTCCAGGCGCTAATGGCACTCGATTCGTTTAAACGTCACAGAATCAATGATATTTTTGTGATTTTTATTTACCTTCCCGGTAACAATCAAATGCAAATTATTTATTTTAAAATATATGAAATTACAGCCAATGGCCTAATACTAAGTACATAATATATGATGACAATTTTTTTTAAGAAAATACAACAACAAATAACTCATAATAAAACACACAAACCCACAGCGTTTCATACCTTCGTTTTCGAGTTAGCCAAACTGAAATACTTCGTGCTATGGCTAACGTTTCTATGCGTATAGTAAGTTTCGTTCGCGGCCGCGCATTCTGATGGTGAGATATAGTTTGCTTAGATGTAACTAGATTATTTTTAGAATTTAAGTAATCAATGTTTTTTTCCCGTTCTACCATAGAGAAAGTTACTTTAAATCAGAGATGCTAAAATTTGTAGATGTCAACAAAATTCAGATTAATACGGGTGTCCCAAGACCATTCCCGTTAAATAAACAGCGAATTAGTCCTTCTAATATTTTCAAATGTTATTTGTTAAGAAACTATAACAAAATGAATAATAATTTCAAAGAAATACAATGTTAAAGTTGCTATTCTAAATTGTGTAAAACAGCTATTTTTCATTGGCTCTTCCCTCGGATAACTATGTCACTGGGTCACTGGGCCGCGTCAGTCAAGATCGAAGTCAATAACCAGATGCGTTGTTCGAAACGCCCTATAAGGGTGGAGCTAAATGATCGCTCCTTACCCCTTCTCTGGGGTTTTAAGAGGGATGCCATTGGTCGACAGGTTATATTGATTGTTGATGAAAAATTTTCGCAATTTGTTATAATATAATTTCTTACTCTTAATAGGGAACATAAACACCCCCTGAAGTCTGCGAGAATGGTCTTGGGGCACTCTGTATATGATTTAGCATACTATGTACAACAAATTAAATACTGATCGATTTGCATTGAAATTATTTTGATATCTTTTTCTTGCAACCCACGACAAGTAAAGTATAATAAAAATATATCACTTACAAAATGCACACCTTTTCACTATACCGTAAATTTTCGGTAATGTGTAAGCTCTTACACTGTGACGAGAAACGAGGTTGTAAGTTTTTTTCAAGGTCGGGTTTTTAACTGTCCCCGAATCCATTTTTAACGCGTTACATGATTTCATATCATTTTGTATTCGTAAAATACTCGATCGCATTTTAAATGTTGTCTGGTAGCGCCTGCACTAATTAAAAACTGACCTCCCTATATGTTTGCTCCGAGGGTCCGCATTTTGTAATTAAAGTTTTCGTAGACGCCTTGGGTAGAATTTATCTCCTTTGGTCAGATTTGACTCCTTGTTTTACTGTTACTTTTTACTGTTACTGAGCGTGATTTGTGCATTACATAATTCAAAAAATATAATTTATTTAATTTAATAATAATAATAACGGTATTTAGTTTGTTAATTTTCAATCGAGGAAACATTTCTTTTGTGTTGTACTTATGACTAGAGGAACTGAACGAATATTAAAGGAAGATGGTGGGGTCTGGAAAGAGGAACTTTTAAAGAATAAATGTTTACATAATATTATTTGAGCGATGACTTTAAGAAATGTGTAGGCAACATTTATAACATTAGTTAGATGTTGATTTAAGAAATTAAAATAATTTCACTTTCCAAACTTCGCAAACCTAACTGATAATATTCGTCTGTATGGAGTTTAGTCTTGATTTTTGAAAAAAAACGGACATTATGTCAGTGCGTGGACTCACGGTTAAGATATGTAAACATCGACGTTCGTCTGTGAATGTGATGAGTGTAGTGTTTCTTTTTAATATTATAATTTATTTTTTTTATTTTTTTTTTACAATTAATTTATTTTGATTCCAATTAATGTGTCAAACGTACCTGATAGAGTTTCCTGGCCATGCTCATCGGCTCAGATCGTGAAGGCTCGCGAAGCTAAGACGAGATCGACCAAATCGAAATTTATTCCGTATCATTGTTCTCGTATAAATGTTTACACATCGATCATGATGCAAAATCGGAACACAAAAGCGCAGACGAAAGCAAGCAGGTCCTGCGGGCATCGATCACGCGCATGCGCAGGGAAAGATGAGTAAATCGACTGACAGCCATAAAACAAAACACTTGTATTAGCATTTTCCGAAAATTAGGCTTAGCGAGGTAAAGAAGGAAGATAATTTATATGCCCCAAACTCAAGTTAGGGCCGTAAAGGCGTCAGGAGAGGCCCGCATTCATTCTTTAAATAGCCCAAATATCTAAAATAATAAACCGCAGAATCGTAAATAAATAATTTAATAACATTAGGCACCGATTTTGGTAATTAAACTTTTGATGAAGTCTGATTTTGACGTGGAGAATGAGTTAGGCGCCCGAGAGCGATGAAAAATGAGTTTCCGCCATTTTTTAATTTGCATTTTGAAGTTTGGAAATAATTAACGATGCAATTCGTCGGACGCGGAGTTATTTATGGATCGTAAGCGAGCAGCCAGAATTTTATGTGGTAGGAAAAATGTCAAATCTACCGGAAACTATCCAGTTTTCTGGTCGTATTTTCGAAGAAACTGCTTATTTGCGTTTTATAGTATACTAATGCTATTTTTTCATTTCGTCTTATATTATTGTGGTTTGTTATTATTATTTTATCTTCGATTAAATGTAATATTATCATAACTACAACTTAACTTAACCTCGTACAATTATTAGTCCTCAGAAATTGATGTAATACGCAAATCTCTTAGAAGCACAATTGTTTACAGTTTAGAATAGCCAATTCACAGATGCTGCACTGTTTTGTAAATAATATTTAGTTTTAATTTATGAAACATATTGTGCATAAATTGTGTGTTTTTTTCAATAAATTATGATCCGTCATGGATGCTAGAGACTTGGTATGACGTCAGAATCTTATTTTGGTTACTACCACTACGTGAACGAAGAATACACTTTGAGCGATTCTGACTTCTGATTTTTTAAACTACTTTTTTTTTAAATACCAAAATATATATTTTCTAAATGTTAAAAAAAAAATGGTATACATCATTTTCATTACAAAAATCTCCAGTTTTAGGCAAATTATGTTATTTTATTTCAAATCGTAAAAACGTAAATTACTCCTGACGCTATAAATACTATTTCAAAAACATGGTGGTTTTATATTTTTTGCACAATATTTAAACAAAATTTGCTTAGGTAATTTCCTAGTAAAACAATAATTAAACTGTAGTGGTTACTTCTCCTAAATGCCCTTGAAAACCTGTAAAATTCACATTTTGATAAAATTCACATATGTAGGCGCCTTAAGCATTTGAGCAAACTATAAATCGATATTCGATTGTAGCATGCGCATTGATTATTATACATATTAGCAAATGATGTTATTGTATATTCACATGTTTCATAATAACAAAACCAATAACAATTCAACGCTTACAAGAATATTTAGCGTGGACTAAACATTTTTCCGAGAGTTGTTCGTGGCATAATTCAATCACACGCATTTTTTAAACTGTGTGTTTAATTTCCACTCCCGATTCGGCACGAGAACAGCTGATTAAAAATCTGCTAATCGGTGATGAAATATGCAGGCTGAACATAGATGATATTATCCGGTTTGAGGTTAAAAGCCTAAATGTTTTTTTTTATATTCTGCGTGCGTTCGATGTCGATGTACGCATGTACTAAAGAACGTGGTTTACCTGAAGCTGCTGGCTAATAAATAACTCATGAACAGCACAGTAAGCGGGCATTGGGCATTGGGCAAGTATCGAATGAGACCAGCATACATTATTAACCCTAACATTTCTTGCATACTTATGTAAAAATTCAAAAATATGTTTCACAATTCAACAATGACTCTTGAAAGTTTGATCATAATAAATTGAGATAACATAATTGCCAATATACGTCACTCGCGTGACACGCCAAAATTTTTTTTAGACGCTTTAATAATGTCTATGACCTAAAAGTCAGGAAAGATGGTGGTAATGAAGCGTTAAAAATGGTGTGACCGTGTGCGGATTCGAACCCGCGACCTTTGGGTCAATAGTCCAACGCCTTACCACTAGGCTCCCATGATCCGTCTACTTTTTCGCCTGTTGGGAATGAGTAGATAGGATAGGGTGATCGGTAGGAACCGATTATTTTGATTATGAAACGATTTAATGGCAACCAGCCTTTAACCATTTAGAAGTATTCAATCTTTTAGGCACAAAAAATAAGGAATATAAATCGAATTCACATGTTGTGACTTATTGGTTCTAGCAAGCACAATGTGTTTACACAATGACTTAAGTGATTTGTCACATTTTTCAATTAACAGATTGTGTTCCTCTTTAGCAGTATATTTTATTGCCTTAGAATTTAAAAAAAAAACACAATAATTTACGTATTACTTGGTCAATAATATAAACAATATAGTCAAAACAGCGCGTTGCGATTCGACATTTTAGTCCCAGGCATTTTGTTTCTAGCGACATCAAATATGGGGTAAAATTAATCATAAATCCGCTTAAATCCGTCACCTCGAATTCACAAAAATACATTTCACCCGTCGATTCGTCCCATCGACGACAGGATATCGAGGCTGGAAGAGTTACTACTTTCCAGCACTTCGAGTGGTATCGTTATTCATAAATCAACGTCGAGCGCTGTATTTCTGAATACCTGATTTTCGGCAAGCGCACAGCGTTTTTGTTTTTAATTACCTGTAACCAAAAAATACACACATTAAATGACGGCAAATCGCCTGAAAATCGCACAATTATTGATAATATTGTAGTAGTAAATGGACTTTCTAATGCGCCCTGCGACCTAATTGCAATGTAACGAATTGTCTGGGCATTTATGATGATTTCATCCGTTCGTATGATGATATCTATGTTATGTTACGTTATGTACGTTAGTGGATGTGGGGAGTCTGCCCCCCCCCCCCGCGTAGAGTTCGCCCTCTAGTCCCGTACTGTAGATAAAGTTGAGTAACTTTTTAGGTGCGATGGTTCTAATCTCCTCAGGCTTGAGGAGATGGTTGCCTAGAAGCTGGTACCTTTTGTTCATGAGGGGCCCACATTCTCCCAGTAGGTAGGTGTAACGGAGTTTCTGGGCTCACTTGGCAAAGCCTGCACCTGTCGTCAGACGATAGGCTTAATTTGTGCAGGTGTTTGTTCAGCTTGCAGTGGCCAGTTAAGGTTTTGATTAGGATCCTTATTTGATTTCGGCTTAACTTCAATAGCTCCGAGAGTCTTTTTTGCGAGAATCCTACTATGAGTTCTTTGGCTTGCTTTTGTCCGGGCATTTCTTGCCAGTATTTATGATATCTAAGGCCTATCATTGGGGGCGCCGTTCCTCTTCTCCAGCACCACCTTCGACGGGGGCGACTCGCTGCTGCTTACTCCAGAATCGGTACTATCATTCTCGCGCACCCTATGCTGGTACTAAATGTCTTTTAAGAGGATCACTGTCACTGTTTTGGGGGAATCTTTCTACTGAATAACAAGTCAAATACGCACCGACAAGTACACCCATTAATTTAAAAAAATATATTTTTTATTTAATTATTTTATCAAAAACTGTCCTTTCAAACCGTACAGACCTCATTATTAACAGGCTGCGTAATTCCAGACAGACAAAAAGAAACTTTGCCGCTTTGCCCAGACAGAGGATACTTTCCGAGTAGTTAATCGCCATTAACTTGTCTTTACCACCTCCTAATGGTCTGCCGGGTGGTTCACGTTAATGATCAAAATACTTAAAGTTTCTTCGACTGTAAACTCGTCCTCAGAGATTTTACAACTCGATAATAGACTTGCTTGCTTGGAATCTTTTGGGTTCGTTTGAAAAGTCGATTTTAAGCTCCGAGGGTACTTAAAAATATTAATGTTAGAAATAATATAAATTACAAAATGGGTATAAGGTAAAACTCACTTGGGCTCGTAACTCCCATATAGCTAATCTCAGCTCTGAGACCTTCTCTCTCTTGCGCGTGGTCTTAAATCATTCTATCTCATCTAACGACTCGTAGAAAGAGAAACCCTCTGTGACTTTATAGGATAATCTCGGAATCAATGTATTTTAAAAAATTTAGTGTTGAATTTGCCTCGATTCTTGTAGTCAGCTTAAGTCAGCTAATAAGATATTTTTTTTATTCATAAAAAGTAAAATAAAGTACAAGACATATTAAGTGTTTATGGAAAAAGTTATATGTTATATGGGACTTTTACATGCTCTGAATATTAAGGCTAATTAGAAATAAACTATTTAATTCCACACAACTCCAGGTAATTAGAAGATAAAACTACCTATATATAGTAATATTTTTCTTCGATTTTTACAATTACATTTATTACAGCGTTTGTATCGAGAAATAACCGAGTTTAGAGTTTTTAAAAACATAAACTATTATCGTATAGTTGAGCATTATCTATAGTAGATATATTATTATTTTATGAATTGAAAGAACAAAATTTGTTTTATTATTAAATTGATCTGCAATTACGTTCGGAAATTTTACAATAGGTTATACCGTCAACTGTTACTGCCGGTATTCAAATTCAACTTATGCCAATTATCTTTGCATCAAGCAGTAACGATTTCATATTATTCACATTCGCAGCGGCACATTCAAGATATTTAATGTTATTATAATATTCATGCGTTACCGTCCGTTGAAAGTAACACGCTTCATTTGCTCGAAACTGTGATGTAATTGTGAAAATCGATCAAGAACAGTGTTTATCCACAATTATTATTATCATAATAAAATACCCGTTCATTATTTTTACAAATAAAATAAACCTTATGGCATGATTTTCAACGTCAAACACACGTCGCGTCGCCTTGATCGTGATCCATCCCTTGCGACAGACAATACGACTGACTAATCACAAAATAATTATTTTGCGGATTTAGATACATATATTTTTTAAAAAAATCAGGAAAACATGTTGGGATACCTTTACACCACATGTGGTTTTTTTTAAAAATCTAAGACCGCAAAAGGTTCAACTCAAATACTCAGCTCATACTCATTTTGTATTATAAATAATACAAAAACTAGCTATGATACCCAGACGATGCTTTTGTATATGGTTTATAATTTTTTACCCTTGTTTTGAGAAATGCTTCATAAAAGTCAAATTACTTTTGACGTATTTTGACGTAATTCAAATTATTGTATTATGATATTGCGTTTGCTGAAGAGGAGTCTTAGTATATGCGCGCAGCGAGTTGACGTGTTAGTCATGTTGACGATCGACACTCGAGAATCGACTCGACTGTACGCGCCATCCCTTGTTACTTACGACCGTCGGCAGTGAATGAAAGAGACGCCAGCAGCGTCGAGTCGATTATCGATTAGCCAGACTAAGCCCTTTGGAGGTGGTGCGTGGTCACGTGGTGGTGTGGTATAGATGGTGTCCTAACTTCGTCCGAAGTCCTCGACATTTGGTGGTTGTTTAGTATATATATTCATACATACTTTAATTCGTACCAGTTTTTACGCATTAAACGGCGTTACGTAATTTAATTTTTATTTAATATTATAAACATATACAGGGTGTCCCAACGTCAATCTTAATAAAAAAACAGCTAATAGGTCCTACGATTCCTAGTGTCATTTGTTAAGAAACTATATCAAAATTCATTATGGTATTCGAGAAAAAAAATGTTGTTTCTATTCTTAATCATGTAAAACAGATATTTTTCAATGGCTCCTCCATCCGATAACTACGTCACTGGGTCACTAGGCCGCGGTCAGTTAAGTTTGAGGTTAAGGACATGCCGCGTTGTTCGAAACGCCCTATTAGGGCCGAGCTAAATGATCGCTGTCAGATGCCACTGGTCGGTCTAAGAAGAAAGGGTAACTCTTTTCCCCTTCTCTGGGGTTGTAAGAGGGATGCTATTGGTCGACAGATAATATTGATTTATCGATTGATAAGATCGATTTACACCAATTTTATTACAAAAATAATAAATTTGGTGAAATTTTTCGAAAAAAAAAATTCGCATTTTGTTACATAATTTCTTACTCTTAATAAGGAACTTAAACACGCCCTAAAGTGTGTGGGATTGACCTTGGGACACCCTGTATAATTACAGCTAATTGTAATTTAATATAATTGCATTATAATTTAATATAAGATATAAATACAAATTTGATATAAACTGAAAATCGAAATTGAAGAATTAAATCACTAACGCACCAGGATCAATATATCTTTAAGTCGTTCTATTTTGATTGCTTGTAATTTCACTGAGATTTTTGGAACCGTTTATTTATTTTTCATTAACCATAGACATTAAATATAAAATATTTCAATTAAAAAAAATACGGCTTTTGTAAGAAAGCGATCAGCCGCAACACAAGGAAGATTCCTTGTATTATATTTTATTACACAAAAATCTTTATGGAAATTCACGGAACGTTTTCGATTCATTCGCCTGTTGAAATATTCAGATTCTAAAATATATTTTATTCATGAGCATTAGAATCAAAACATCTTTGACATCGAAGCGATGTGCGTACAAATCATTATTTTTTTTCTGCTTGACTTTTCTATGATAAACATATCATATGGACACCATTACCACAGATGTTGCGTTTGAACCCGGAGATTTAAGAATTTGATGCTTCGTCAAAATCGTCTCCCCTGATAATACATGCAATTAAGATTAGTTGAGAAGTGATATAATAGAGCATAAAATAAGCTTATTAAGTGAGGTGCGCGTAGACCGTCACGTGCAATGGCGAGATGCCCACTCCGGTCACTACTGACTTTCATTCAGACGCAACACAACTAGTCTTTGCACGTAGAAGGTAGAAGGGAAAGGAACTTAATAAGGTAGAAGGGAACTTAATATTATTAAGTTGGTTGTTTTTAATTTTTACGTAACCGCACGCCACGTTTAGAAATAAAGAAAGTTTATAAAAGATGAGTATTTATATTCACCAATGTCCTTTTAGGGGATTGATCTATATCAATCAAACATTAATCAGCAAATTAAATATACATACACCGCGTCGTAAGAAAATTCCTGATAAAAAATTGGAGTAATTGGTCAAGCGTTTGTTAACTTGATTCGTATTGATGTCATATCAAAATTCATCGTGGTTATCGAGAAAAAAAAATGTAATTATGTGTGATAATAATATAAAGTTTTATATCATGCGACACAGGTGAATGACCCATATCGGTCAAGACCGTAGCGTACCAACACGAGATATCGATCGCGTTTTGTCTTCGCCTTCGTCTTCGGGAATGGTCTTGGGGCAGCCTGTATATTGTAGCGATGCTGGCGGCCCCGCAAAACGGCCAGGACCTTTCTATACTTTCGAATGTTAAAAAGAGTACAGTTTTGGCCGGGGTCGTTGAATACATGACAGGGGTTGATCAGAATCCTTATTTTATTCCAGTAGTTATGTTGCAAGTGTAAAATCATACACAAGCGCCCCATCCTTTGGGACATTGAGCTCCGCGTTGAGAAGGCTAGTACATTTGAGAACGTTAGTAGTGAACTGGTTGAGTAAGTGTAAATTTGAGTGCTTAGGAAGACATTTTAATTTTGATAAGTCCCATCTTATTTGGTTGGAATTTTTGGTGGTTAGTATTTATTGCTGCGTGGTACATGAACCAAATTGTTGTACGCGTTCAACCATGTGGGAACCCGGAACTTGACAGATGCTAGCGCCCGAATAATGTGCCAAAATATTATTCAATCGACACATTGAACCGTATTTTCCGGTGGTGTTTCTGGGAATTTCGGCGCCCCGCTAACGCTGCTCAGTGAACCTTCGATTACAACAGAGATGCTCAAACTGTTACAAATGTTTGCTTGCCTTACATATATCTAAATAATATGCACATTTTTATGTGAAAACCTGCGTCTCAACTTATGGGACCTACTATCTTCTATGTAGATAAAATTATCAGTCCGCAAGAAGACGATAGAAGTGTTGACATCAAAGCTTAAGAATTAGGTTAAAAAAATGATATTCAATCGTATATTATTTAGAATACATTTTATTTTTGATAAAGATACTTTTTAGGATATAAGACAAACAACGCAACAGTATAAGATCGTTCAAAATCAGTCTAATAGTTTCGAGTTATACCGGAAGAGATTAGATTATAAGATTAAGTTATTCAAATAATTTATAATACGAATCTAACATTTTTAATGTTATTATTCTTTAAATATAACAAACATTAAATAATAAAATTTACCATGTAAAATATCATATATATATTTTTAGGTTTGTTGTTCTGTGAAAGCCTTACATGATCACACAAATTATAAAAGATTTTTCATATAAGCATTATCTGCAATAGAAATGACACCCATAGACAAAAATACTGGAATGCCAATTTAAAACTAAAGCTTAGTAATATCTTTCAGAATACAATAAAACAATTTATTATGATAGTTACCGTAATTTAAAATAGGTAGCGATAATGAAGAAGATATTTTAAAACAGCAAAATCTTAATTAAACCTAAAATATTTGTATCTGAACTAAAAATATAATAATAATAAAAATACGATAATGCATGATTTGATAACAATAATCGTAACTTAGAAATAATATATCAGATCAATTCAAGCATTGTTAGTATTAATTCAAGTACTTTTGGGTAGATTTCATTACGAAAGTTACCTATTGCAACGGGTACCATGTCATACCATGTCATGAAAATTTGAACAAATATTTGCGTGTTTCACACCCTTTACAACCCAAAACCACCCTCAATTTAAAAGTTTATATATCTCTCTATCTATATCACTTTCTTTTGGACATGATTTTACACCAATCACTTTGAAATTGATACATATAATTTAAGGGCACAAAATTTCGGTCAAGTTCGTTAATGGGCAAAATCAGACTTTTCTCGAACTAAAAATAAACACGATACAGTGTATTTGAATACTACTATCGACCTCAAATCCTCGGCCGTAGAAGCGTTGATCGATAGTTGAAAATATGTCTAAATTCAATTCAATTATCTCTAAAATCAGAAAATTTGCCTTTGCTATTATTTTGTCTACAATATCGATTTACGATTTTCAGGGAAATCCTATGCAGCATTATTGAACGCCAGATGAAAAACAAAAGTTAACACATTTTTTTTATTTAATTTATATTTCAAAAACGAAAACCGATTACAAAAATCGTCTTAGAGAAGAACAAGATAAGTTTTCTATTTACATAATGCTATAAACCAACCATATACTTGTGTGGTAGAACACAAAAAATATGGATTTTTTGAAGATTTTTCCTCGTTAACCATGGCTGTCGTAGTAGCTACGCCTATAGGTTTAATTGATGATGAAGTCGAGCCTCGTAAGGGGCATTGGAATCGGACATCACGTTCTGGTATCGTAAAAACACCTTTGGATACTCTCGACCGTTATTTTCTCTTTCTCTTTTAAAGCTCTTTTAAAAAAAAAAGTTTTTAAACTTGATCAGCTAAAGTGTGAGTTTTTTAAGAAAGCGACATGTTAAACTTATTGTAAACTATTCCGTTGTTATTAAATAATGACCGTTTTTACGGTCAACACTTTCAGTAGTGAGAGTTTCCCATGGGATGCCAAATTGTAAACACGTAAAAAACCCGCCGATACCATTGATAACATCTGTATAGAAATAGCCGAACAATCGCTCCGGTTTAACAATGGCTCGAGAGACGACCCTTCGACATTTTTCGCTCATCGGAACGCGAAGACAAAGGGCCGTGGGAAACGGGAGCTGAACTGAGGATTGGGAGCATTGGGAGCAGTAGGCTGTCGCTGATGCAGGAGGGATTTCAAGTGTCCGCGACCCATTGACAATAACTACCTATCTAAAACCTAGTTAAATAGATAGAAGGTTAAACCAGGTCGCTTAAACGAGGTAAAATATAAACAGATACATTAAATTATCATAAAAAAAACGGTAGTTTCTTTATCCATCAAGAACAGTGACTTGTACTTGCAAATAACCTATTTAAAGACATAAGGAACGTATAATGACAACAAATAAAAACCTATAAACGAAACGTTTTAAGAAGTGCGTTTGTAGATTTATGCGCGCGAGTGTGAAATGATCATTACTTAATATTTTAAAAATAGTTGCAATTCGTACAACACCCAGGGGTACGTCCACACATAATTTTTTAACACACCTGCATAAACGAACATCATTAAAAACCGTAAAATAAATATTAAAATAATCATATAGGACGGATTTGTTACGTATGAATGTGTTTTAATATCTAAAATAAAAATATAACCTATAACCTATTTTTATCTGAAATACGTTGTGTGGTCATCATTTTGACAATGATTGAAATGACGCCTCGGCGCATAGAAGACTTGTTGAAGGTCCCACGCGATCGTGCCCTATGTAGTTTTTTTTTGGTTTATATGTAATATTACTTCCTCCATACTTCTGTTTTCCTAGTGTGTAACTCCGATGCCCTCTAACGCACCGTGGGTTTTTGAAAATTGATTAAAATACACACCGTGACGCACGAAGCTCTACGGAAATACACACGCCCGCAAAAAAAACTCAAAATCATTGTTTTTATTGCCGGAGCGCGTTTTTTTCGCAAACGGTTTCCTCCCTCGCATCAGTGCCATGCCCGACTATTTCCAACGGTATTCCTACTATAAATAAAAATAAAAAAGTTACTTTTGAGGCATCATGTAGGCGCTAATGGGTTCTTTATCTTCTTTCAACCACGAACTGCGTTGGCGAGAAGATATTTATATTAAAAACATTTATTTATATTTGAATTTCCATAAGTGCTAATGAAAAAACAAATACCGTACGTGTGACAACATTAGTTCGAAGACCCAAAGGAAATTTAACTGCTTTGAGTGTAGGTTTACCCCGAAAGCATTCGCCATAATACGCCATCAAAAACTCATTTTTCGAATCTTTCGAAAGTTATTTGAATATTGTTCATAGCCTCTCCGAATTCTAATATCCCGTCCGTAATAAATGCTCAACGACCCCCAGACAAATTGTCGGCAGTAATCAATCACACTTTGTAGAGAAAAAACATCTTTCAGACGCTGCGAAGAAACTACCATAGAAGCCGCCCTCGCGGAAAACGCTATAATTAAAAAGCACTGAGTTTCGGTAGCGCGTTTTTTTTCCTGTTCAATTTCATAAAATAAGCAATTTTTCATTTTCTACCGCAGTAAGAAAACACTATTTTTCTTAGATATACAGGATGTCCCAAGACCCATTACCGAAGACTTGAGGGGGTTTTGTGTAACTTATTATAAGTGAGAAATAATATAAGAAATGCGAAAAAAAAACATCCCAAATTAAAAAATAATTTTGAATAGTTTCCTATTAACAAATAACACTAGAATTCGCAGGACCAAATAGCTATTTTTTATAGTGAATGGTCTTGGGACACGGTGTATATAAAAAAAAACTTTTTAAAAACAACGCGTTGAAATGCACCAAATAAGAAAATAAATTTAAATAGACGTTGTAATAAAATTATGACATTAGTGACATTTTCGCTTACTGTAACATTTAATCCCACGTGTCAACGGAAGCAAATGTGTATACAAAATTTCAGCAAGTTTGGACCATGGGAACTGGTTTACAATTCAATTATAGCGTTTGAGATTTGAAACATCATCGCCATGGTAGCTTAATAAGCGTACAATGAATTCATGTGTTTTTAATTAATAAAATTTTATTACTAATCCACTTCATTATTTTGAAATTTCTGCTAATGACATCTCCTTTTAATTCATGGAAGAGATATAAGAATCATCAAAAGGACTTAATTAAATATAGCCTTTTCAAAGGAATGCTGCAGGGGAAGCCCCGTTTGATTCTTTCGAAATATGATTTTAGATACCCAAAATAAATGAATTTTATCTTTTACTCACTTCTTTAACTTTATTGAATATTTTTTTTTTCATACTTCTTGATCTTTTAGGTTTAGGTTTTGTAATTAAAATGAATAATAATCTTGTGGCATCTTTACTTGCAGACCACATCGTAAATCGCACTCTGGTCTCCCAATGTCTACTTAGTCGGAGAAAATAAAGAATATGCTCTTAAATTTCGAGTCTGTTCTGCTGACCGTCGAGCCAATCCTAGATGTATAATCAGGCCATGCTTAGCATTGTCATTGGAACTGAACGACATGTCAAATGTCAACTACGTAGGATAGTTTGTGTTAGTAACGATCATGTCTGTTATAACATTTTATTTCTATTAATTTTGTACACGAGTTCCCAAATTCTGTTTCTGAAAACAAAATACTAAAACCATTTTCATAATTTCTGAAATCATAACCCTTTAACTTACCTGCACACATATAATAGTTAGTTTAATTGATTGCTCTTTTTACTTAAATCTATACTAGCTGTCCCGTCCCGGCTTCGAGGGTGGAGGGAAGGGGGTATTTGTTATATCTTAAAAAAAGAGTTTATGGCGTCTATGAGAAACATTTTATATCGATCTTCCATCGTAACCTGTAAAAAAAATCACAAGCATGAAATAATATAGAAATCAATATTTTTAGTACAGCTCCCAAATCGTTCAATACCCCACTATTTTAACATCGAACATTAATGACATGAACTTTATGACATATTTATCTACATTGTATTTTCACCGTACAATTTTATAAGACAGCGCTCTTTCTTTGGTTTGACAGTTGGTCGCAAATGGCAAACGGATCACGCAGTACTAACATCATACCTTTACATCATCATCATCATCATCTGACCTCATCAACCTGCCATCATCTGACCTTTATCATACTATGGTACTGGCCGCTGTTAACATTTTTGCCATTAGCTGCCAGGCTGCTTTGAATTTCGAATATATTTCGCTTCCTCATTGCAGCAGCCTTATTCTGGCGAATTGTTCTTTATTTTTTGGCGCTGCTATCATTATAGGGACATTAGGGTTATGAAATAGAGGGAGGGGGGGGGGGGGGGTAGGGTAATCATCAGATTTAACATCATAGAAATAACGTCCTAATTTGATGAGGAGGGGGTGGTGGAGTTGACACCATAAACATTTATAGATGATGAATGTAGATGATGGTAATTTGTAATCAGCAAGCGGAAGCTTGCTTATTTTGCATGCATAATTCATAAGACAGCGAACTCAATCAACCGCCAGGAAGATATTTGATTTAAGCGCATTGCGCCTGATAATTCTGCCTGGAGGCGATAATTTAGCGCGCTTTTGTATACCATTTATAATTCGGCAGCCCTGGATCTTTACTCCGCCATAAGATACAGTAGATATTTGGTAGTAGGTTTTTGCATACGTACCTGCTGTCGACTTTGCATACCTGCTGTCGAATTGCAAAAATGAATATGTTTAATATACTTATTCATTTTTGCAATTTGGATATGAAACACGTCCGCGTAGCCAAACAGAATGTATGATAATTTAAATACAAACTGAACACAGAGAAAATACAATTTTCCACAAACTTCAATATATTATGTAGAAAAATTACTTATATCAGTTTTTAATAATATTGTACGATATGTTTGCATAGTTTTCTACTTCAAAAACTCTTAAAGTGAACATTTTCTATGGGGCGGCCTCACCAGTGATATTTTTAACACTCGCTTGTAGAAATTGTATTTTCTTTGGAAGTGTGTAGAGCGTAGATGCGAAAGCGGCGGTTCGCATAGATACAGTAAACACAAGCGTACTATCTCTATTCAGTTCAACTTTAAATGCTCGGGGTAAAGCTCCAAGTGACTGTACAAGAGTGAGCAGCATTATAGCTTCTATCCGCTTGCTCGGTGTCCGACTGGTGCTTGAGATCGCTTCCGCTACTTCCCCGTGGGAATCAAAAAGCGCGAGGATCGTCGACCGAAGAAACCCCATAAAATTGTCATGCACGTCTCTGCCTATTCGTGGTCGGAGCGACCATTCACACGAACAGCTCCCGTACCTGCCAGTCAGCTGTGCAGCCACTAGGAAATAACATCACAAGCCGCCGACGTTTTGACACTCCAGGAAGTCCATGGACGCGCGTTGTTTTAACATTATTAAACTAATTTAATAATGCCAATTAAAAACTAGGTGCATATTCATTCAAATTTATTTATATATCCATATTATTTACTAACTAGATAAAATAAACTTCTACATATAAAATATATATACATTTTATATTTATATTACATTCATCATAAGTTATTTTTATACATACTAAAACCATACTTAATTTATTACTTTATTTTAGCATATACATACAAATCACACACACTCACAACTACCACAAACATCACTCACAAATTACATACAATACATCTAAAAATTCTACTGTTTACGTATATAATATTCATAATCTATATATATTTCAAGGACACTGTTCCAAATTTTTTATGCTAATGTTAATATGTAAAATGTCCGAAATCCATAATTGGATTTGTATACTAGTAATAAGTTTTGTTTGTAATTATAAAAATTAATACTGTTGGATTTTTCAATAAAGAATAAATAAATAAATAAATAAAATAAATAAACAAATCATGTTTGTAGGTAAAGGTACTTCATAATTGAAGTACATGTTTGTATGGATTTCAGCACTTTACTTTTCAGCCTGTCTTAAAGTGCTACCAAATTAAGAGGTTCAATAAGGGCGGTTTTTTTTGTTTTATGCATACCTTATTATTTTTAGAAATCACAAATAATAATCGCCCAACAACATTATCCCTTACTCGTTGGACTAATAAATAAGACACTAATATATTAAATATTATATTCTACATATACAATTTATTTATAACAATGTAGTACTAAAATAATAATAATATTATTATGTATCTCCGCATCACAAATTGATAAGTTAATAATTAATAAAACATAAAAAAAAATAAATTTAAAGACAGTAAAATTCTATGTTATCAAAGTCCTATGAACATTTATAATCTATATCGACAACTAAACCGGTCTCACGAAAAAAAAAAATAATTTCGAAATTTGCGAAAACTGCGCACTCGAATCATCGTCGCCCGACCTCGCGCCATGCGTTCGAGCGCTTTCTCAAACATTAAAATGATTTCTATTAAATTTCGAATTCGGTTTTCTCGTAATTTGGAAACATTTTTCCAATATTTTTGCTGATTAAAAAGAACATTAGTGAATTTAAATACAACCTGTATATGAGTGAGGGTGGGCGTAAGTGCAACATGTTATCCAAATCTTTCATGGCATAAATAAAGAAGTAAGTTTTCCCTCATATTAATAATGTTTCCAAGTCGGTGTCATGTCATCTTAATGTAATTTTTCTTTCTCTGTAAGATGTATTTATTTTTCCGTTTTTTTTTGGTAGCTTTAAAGAACATTTTGCGTGTTCACCTTCAGAATGGTTATCGTCTAACTCCCTAAATATTTGATCTCAAGGCAATCCAGGACAATCATAAGTTCAATGGCTTTATACAAAACTTTTCAACTTTTTTCTGCAGATGTATTTGGCATGCGTGTTAGTTACCTCAGGTCACACTCGAATGATCGATACACAAACGGTAGCAAAGCCGCCCACGCAAGGCAACTGTCCAAATCCAGATCGCGCGCAATCGTCCAGCTTTTGACGAGTTTTTTTTTTCGTAAAATCCTAACAAACATCGGGTTAACGCGCCGGCTATGGCCGAAGTCACCGAATGCTATCGGCCGTTTGTATCTGAAATAGGCCCGTAGAATTAATACGTACGATTAAACTTAATGGAGCATCAGCTGATCATTAGGACAAAGATGTCTCGTTTACATAATAGACCGTTTGTTAACATGCTTAAGGTTCATTTAAATTATTTGCTTTGTTTTGAATATTTTCTTAACTACGCAGCGAACCGTAATGTTATACGCATTAGGACTCATTTTTTCAATTAATTATAGTTATAGTCAAATTCTAGGTGATTTTTTTTTAAACAACAAATTCATTGTAAAAATATATATTTATGCTTATACGTAATGATAATAAGTAAAACCCCAAATTTTATCATTTTTTTTTGCTAATAAATACAATACTTTATATCTTAATAGATCTAGTGATAATCTCATGGCTTCGGCAGAAGATGGTGTGGAGTGATTATGTACCGAAAGAATGTCTTCTGAATGAAGAAGGATTCTTAAGTCTAAATAAAAAGGAAATTTGGTATGCAGGTAAGGTACTCGCGGATTAGTCACTAGGAGGAGGTATTTGCGTACACCTCCTCTATTCTCCTACTTTCCTAATTACCTTTGTCGGTACTGAAACGCACCGCACCGAAGCAGTTTTGTTCCGAAAAATTGCGGGTAATTAAGTGGTGTCAGAGACTCTCGCAAAAAATCTTTCGCTCGCCGCGCGCATTATATCTGTTAAATTATTATTATGATACATTGTTGCAGAAAATGTCCTCTGGATTCAACGCTAAAAATCAAAAATATGTATTTTATTTATTTGTTGTGTAATTTGACATACCCTAGGGAAAATATTGAAAAGAGAGGTTTTTATTATTTGCTTAACAAAAAATATGTGTACCTAGCACCTCTTTAGGAATCATATTATATTTGTTTTAATGTTCAGCGCAAACTTTTCATTTGTTATCTTCAAGACTGTTTTGGCTTAAATCACATAGACATAATGAATTAAATTTTAAAAAATTAACCCTCTCTATATTCTTTCACCTCCCATATGAACCACTACATTTTTCCTGTTTTTTTTTTTCATTTTAACAGACCTCAACTCACTTATGCTTCTAAATCACATTTATTATGTAATATAAATATAAAATTAACTGATAGGCCTTTTCTCTCGGTCAACCCCTAACACAAGTTCAAAAAATAACCCACAAGTGCGGTCGTGAAGTTTTTATAACAATGAGAAATAGGATATGACCGAGCACTTTACCCTGAGGTACACCCGATGGGATGGGCTAGTATTGCGTGTAAGATGTAGTAGGCTTTAAGTAATACCACACAACTTGCAAGCTTTTGTGAATTAATTGTGACTACACCGTTTATAGTAACTGATACTATATCGAAAGCTTTGGAAAAATCTAATAAAACTGTTTGCACCTATTTTGTCGCCCCGCATTCGAATTCGCTTGCCGATACCGCGAAATTGCGTCCTTTCATTTAAATGTAACTTAAATAAAAAAAAACTTATTGAAGACGTTATTAAATATTTTAAAAACGTGTAAGACAAATAGTTAAATCAAAAATACCAAAACCCATTTTGAGTTCTTCTGGCAGTGAGCGATGATTTACCACCATAACCATGGCGGATACGATCATTAGTACCTATATACATATGAATTTCTATAATATAAATAAAGGAAAAGGTGATCCCTTTTAACGTTAACAAAATAAAAAGCCAGCACAGTATATTTTCGCTCTGAAATGCGCATTCTGAAACGCATAACATGAAATAACATCTCGTTAAATTTATATTAAAATTCAGGAAGTAGCCAATTTCTGAAATTGCACCGTTTGGAGTGGTTAACGTCAACATGGACATCTCTAATTTGTTAGAACTTTTCCGGCAGTAATTTGCTTCAAATTCAAATTACGCCGATGCATAAAATGTAATACGATGCACGAAGCAACTAAACTTTGTTTTCTAGAAATCGCTACTGTTCTTTCAGGAGATATGTTATATTTAATGATTGTTTTTTTTTAATAGCGGCAAATCGCCTGAAAATATAAATGACACATTTTTTTGACAATATTGTAGAATTTAGATGAGTTTTATCAATTTTTTGTTAAATCGTAGGATGTAAAATCATACAGTAAAATCATTATAAAGTTACTAAAGTGGTCCTGTATTTAAGAGCGCAGGATATCGTTTTTTTTTTATTTTTAACTCTCACCTGTCCTCTTTATTATAAAATATTGACAAATATTATGTAGCAATCTGATTAGATGAAATCAGAAAAGGATGATAAGTAAAGAAAAAATATAAAATTAATGGATATGTGAATGGATGGAGGATTATGGTTAAATGGAATAATTTTATGAGTGACTTTTTGTATGAAGTTGATGAAAATAAAAAGAATAGAAATGTATTATAGCATATTGTGTAGCATATGTATAGAAATGTATATAATATTAGTGTGCGTATTATTTAGATAATTATTAACACCGTGTCCGAAGACTATTCCCGATAATAAAACAATAGCTATTGGTTTTGCGATTTCTAATGTTATTTGCTAAGAAACTATGTAAAAAATCATCATGGCTACCGAGAAAAAAAAAATGTAAACTTTACATAAAAATAGTTAAAGGATCATGTAATAATAATATCATTTCTTACTCATAAATGGTCTTGGGACAGCCTGTATATATATTCTATTTACACCTAAGTTTTTAATTCTCGACGTGATTAATTATTAGTCGCCCTTTAACATACTTTACATGGTGTATTTTAATTATTTAATTTAAATGTTTTCTTACGTTATAAAATTGTATTTTTATTATGAACATCATTAGCATGTATTTCTTTGAATCATAAACTTTATTTGTATGTAAAGTATATATATAATACTTTAAAAGATTTTTCGGTTGCTGTCCCTTTCTTCAACAGCTTTCTTTTTCGTTTAGCTGTTGAAGAACGAAGCTCCGAAACGTCCAGCAGAGGTACTCACCTGATCTCTATCTTCTTCTACTTTTTCTACATCTGTTTACTTAACAACAAGGTATATATATGTATATATATACACACACACATCAGTGCGACGAGGTGCAAATATTGCATAATATTTCTTAATTCTCCTTCGCACTACTCACATACTTGACGCACACATCCTTGCATCTACACACACAAGCTATTTCTATCTCTTTCGCTGTAGGATAATAATTAATTGTGATCAATGTGTATTTTTTTAATAATTTTTGTCTTTTTTGTATAACTGCTGGTTTCCATAATATAATAAAAATAAATATGATTTGACGTATCTACATATCTACGCTACGCTAACACCTGGATGGTGTCATCTTTTAACCGACGCATTTGTATTTAACATAGAAAATATAATTATCGATTATTCGACAATAAAAAAGGAACTGCTTGAGAGCAAAATTTATCAGCTGTCGCTTCTATTTGTGTTTCCGCCCAAGCGTTCGTTGCCCCCAGCCAAACTACTCAGCCGGACACTTGGAGACGATTCGCCGTTCGATAGTCTAAAAGCGGAGCGTTCAAGGTCGGACGCTAATGTCTAACGACAGAGGGAATTCAAGGTCAGCCTGACGTTTCTAAACTTTCTTATGTCCACTCTGACAGCATCTAACCTCATATAAATTTATTTAATATTATTGTGAGCTGATTAGGCACATGGCGAACTACATAAATATAGTTTTTGTTTCATTTCAACGTCACCAGAAGCGGCGCGGTTTTTTACCAAGGATAAATTTTAATTAGGTTCATTTAGACCAACTATACTCAACCTTTTTTGTTTTCGGACCACATACATATATTTGTAAAGCTACGCGGGCCGCAACACTATACTGGTATGACGAAAAAAATATGAAACGACAATCCTCTTTGGGTGTCACTATTTGTAGGTCAAAGTCAAAATTAATCTCAAGATATACGAAATACAGAATGCCAGATTTTGTAAATCATGTCCCTGATAATAAATGTGTTTAGGGCCGCACAAAAAAGCTAGACGGGCCGCATGCGGCCCACAGGCCGCAGGTTGAGTATGGTTGATTTAGACCCTTTTTCCCCTAGTTGATCTAGCAACCTTTTGACTATTCAACCTTTTTCTTTACACTTATCATTCAGTCTTATAATTATGTCTAAAATGCAAAGACACGGTATGCTTAGAGACACTTCACTTTCTTAGCGCCGCAAAATTATAATAAAATTAAAGATATTCTGGGAAAGTTTTTGTCACTGTTAACATATAAAAATCGAATTTCTTGTTGGCTACTTGAGCTCGGCAGAAAGCAACCAGAGACTTTAATCAATTACATGCCAAGATAAACTTCTTTTCTGCGTAGATACTATATCTTGTATTGATTTAATATTAGTTTATTTTTTGGGGTTTACGTTTACAACATAGGCCATGTATTTTCTATAACAATGGGTAATATCTATTTATTAGTTTGAGTGTATATATGTGTATTATTACTATATTATATTTTTATAATAAATAAATAATTATAAAAATTATTTATTAGTTTAACGGTACATTTATGTATTATTATTTTTATATATTGTATATAGTATTATATATATTATTGTTCATGTACTATTATTATTTATATATTATGTATAGTGCATACAATTCAATTCAAATAATTGTAATTGTATGTTGCGCAATGAGACGGTTATGTTTATAAGAACGATGCTTCTGTACTTTAGTACGGGCATTGCCTAGTTAGGTAGTACTTTGCATAATGTGAAATTAATGTTAAGTTACTGTCAATAAATAAATAAATAAATAAATAAAAATAAATATATGCATGGAAAGTACACACCAAAAACAAATTGGCTTCTTTAGGGCATTCGAAAGTCTGGTTATTACTATATTTTTATTATATTGTATTTGTGCCGTAAGGACTCTAAAGTGTTTTCTTTGTAAATAGATAAATAAACAAAGTTCATCTTTATAATAAATTTATATGCATAAAGATAACATTAGGAGGCAAGAGCCATGCTAATTTGCATCTACATTCCCTACAATATGCTCAAAAAAGGGGTTAAAATTGAATTTAGCATCGCGACGTTACACAAAAGTTTATCCTGTTAGCTGAAAATGCGCCAAGTTTCACTACTGAATTTATTTACGTGACGTGAACACGTTAAATGGCCAACGTATTTCTTTCAAATATTTCCATTATATTCGTTTTACCTATAAAACGGGCATTTATGTCATTCTTATTCATATTTGGTATGTCGTTTGCATTTTTATTATGAGCGAGCCGTTAAAATTATGAAAACGTCTAGTCTAGGATGCACAGCGAAGCTTTTGATATATTTTCGATATAAATAATATCAAAAGCTGACCAATGAAATGAATATGTCAGCAACAGATGATCGTATGCGCATTTGACGTAGGTCGCAATATTGAAATGCTGTTAGTAAGTTATTTACGGAAAATATGTGCTGTTATTTATATTAATATAACCCACGGGAAAACTTCACTAGTTAGCTACCCACACTTGATTGTGATTTCTTTAGAACGCAAAATGATTGCTAAAAATATTCGTGGGTTCAGTTTAATTAAATATTTTTTCTAATTAGTATTCCGAGAATAACGTGTTAAATCTTAAAAACGCTCTGGTTAGCTTATGTCTTTGTTATTGTTAGTAGATGTGGTTAAACTACAAAATTGTTTTACATTTCAATACGAAAATTTTAGTAAATCTTCTTTAGGCGATCCTTACATAATTTCTCCTAGGCAATGAATGAATGACGTGCTCACTTGGCTAAAGCCAGTGCGCCCAGATGTCACGTTGATATTTAGATATTCATCGCGCTGTATTTCTTCTTTTAATAAAAAATACCTCCTAAAAGGATATCAATGAAAATAAATACAACTTGTATAAATAGACGTGAGGACTACCATACAGTAGTTCTACTTCTAATGTGAGTGGTGTGACAATTTTTTTTTTTTTTTGACGTGATTAGACTAAAAATTTGCTCTTGTAAATATCGGGGAATATATATTGTCTAACCGAAGGATTAAAGATTTTTGTGAGCACAGTGACGCATTGCACGCGGCCCAGAAGGGCAAACCGCCATTTTGGGTTTGTTATACCCCATATGGGAACTTTCGCACATTATAACTTTTGTCTCAGAGAAGCTACGACCACAGATTCTTGATCTCAATCCACAGCATCTGTTGGGATCCATCACACTGGCGATGTCGTCTCTCGCACGAGCATTGACCACTCAGAGTCGAATTCATTAGAAGAAGGTAGTTGTTGTGGTTTCGTAGACGGAAAGGGCGATACTAAAAAAGATACCTAAATATATTAATTATAATAAATAAATATTGTTATTTATTAATATTATTATATAAGTAGTATAAAATAGGAACCTGTATCTAGATTTAAGTAGTATTCACATATTTTTCTTCGTATTTATCCACTATATAAATCTGTAGAGTTCTTTAAAATTTCATAAATAAAATAGAAGTCATTAATTACCAAAAAAATATAAATAAAAAAAACTTATTTCAAAGTTTTTTCCTGGATAATTTCTAAAAGTTTTGATTCTTAGAGAGATTTTATTTACGGTTTGATTTTTTTTTAATATTGGTTCATTATTTAATAATAATCAATAAAATTATTCTCCATCGAATTTTGCATAAATATAGTAGGATATATTTTAACAAATAGAGGTAATTTTTTAATTCTGTTTTCATACATTAGATTCTTCTATTTTTTTACAATTACTGGAGTGATACACACTCCGTGATAGATACGTCAACAGATTTTTTTAGTTTTGATTCCGTTTTCAAGTCTTAATAATTTAATTTCTTTCAAAATCGGAACTGTGTCGGTTAGGATGATAGCAAAATCCTTACTGTATTTTTAAAGTTATTAACACCTTCCTTTTCCTGTGAGACATTTGTATTAACGTAGAATTTATTAAACACCATAATTATGTAGAACGTACTATATGTATCTAATCGACACGATCAAGAACCATCTCGCTAAAATTTTAACCTCCACAAGCCCAAATAAAAACACAATCGGGTTGAGCAGGTAAAATCCACTTTTTACACATCTTGTCAATACCCAACAAAAAAAACCCAACCGATATAAGTAATTTAAACGCGTGGGCATTATCGGTTTTTTTTTGCAAATGATTGGAAATTTGCTTGGGCGATCTTCATAAAGTTACGACAAATGAAAAAACATTTTTTTTCTTCAAGACGTTTTCATGTACTTAATTTTTAGCTTGTACCCATGTATTTGTTGTAAGATACAAGTTTATGGATGTGTTTCATAAAAACACATGTGTTTCACAAACATACTAACAAGTGGCGTATACCTACATGTATGTATTGCCCCCTGCCTCTCTATTAGTCTTTTTTATATGGCCTAATAATGTACTCGTATGTCACAAAACAATTTAATTGTAATTGTGAATTTGAATTAAGTGCAGTGTTTTGTAGTACGTTGGTGCATTTTTGTTTTCATCAAACGTTTGTTTTGATAGTAACAATTTTTACAGTTTACAAACCAATTAAATCTATTATTCTAAATGTTGTTTGAGCTTGCATCCGTTGGTAGATGTGATGACTAATTTGTTGCAAAAATATTAGCGTCGGGAAGCGGGGTAAGGGGCAGAGGGGGGGGGGGGGTGGATTCCAAACAAGTCTCATCATCGCAAATCTATGGAATCCACTATAATCAACCTTGAAAACGTACGATGACATCATGGCATCAAAATATCTTGTCAAATAGCCAACGTTATGAGTTGTAATTTTGTAAATTATTTTTTTTTTTAATTGGTTTAGAGCAGGGAATGAATGATTTTTAAAAATCAACATGAAATCGGAGTGTCACTATATTTTATTTTATAATATTTTCTTTGGTAAACATTATGCGTCAGATATTTAAATATAAATAAATTTAAGAAAGTATAAATTTAAAAAAAAAATAACCTGCAAAACTAAATGATAAAAACAAAATAAAATAAGAAAGAGTGAGGTAAAATGTCAAGCCAAAATTCTTAATACTGTAAATAAAAACTGTACGTGTGAATGTAGTGTAAATAATAATTAGTATTTATTAGTATTTTTTTAGTACTTTTTTTTGTGTGTTTTTTTTTTGTAGTGAGTGTCAGAGTGAGAGAGAGAGAGATGTTATTTTATGCGAAGGAATGTTGTCCCGAATCCAATTTGTAAATATTTGTCGTCAGGTGAAATACTATGTAAATGTTGCTACTTTTGTTACGGAACTCTAAAGACAAAGCATAGTAATATGGAAATAAAAATATTGTAGTCTAGTAGTTAAGGCGTTGGACTATTGACCGAAAGTTCGCGGGTTCGAATTCGCACATGGTCATACCATTTTTAATGCTTCATTACCACCATTACCCTGACACTAAAACAGGCACACTTGGCCTAGAAATAACAATTAATAACAATTAACATAAAGGCCGCGATTCAACTTAGAGGTATGATATATTTATTAATAAATTAATATTATGATAATAGTAGAACTATTATCAAAATATTATTTTAGAACCTAACGTAATATTTTTGAAGGACGGTGTTATAGGTTCTTTATTTCTTCATCTTCTACTGTAAAGTATTTTTTATTGTAAATCGGTAATTTTCTGGTTTTAGATTTTCATAATCTTGGTGAAGGAGAGGAATCATAAAAAGAGATTTCTTACCCTACATCCCAGAATGGTAAGTAAACCCTGCCGGGTTAATGCGTACACACTAGCAGTGGGCGTTACCGCGATAGTCATATAACTGAGGTTATGTTATACGCGATTTCAAAATAGACTAATACTTAAACGGCTACAAAGTAACTGCGCGATTTGTAACTTAACTCGTCACCGTGCTTCATTGTCATGGTGTCACTTGCAACGAGACATCCGTGTCACTAAAGCTGGTGATTAGTTACCTGGATTACGGTGTCCATCTGTGTAACCTGAGGAATGTGCAAGCCAGGCGACTTCGTTGAACGCGACTGGTAGCTATGGCTATGAATGAACGCGATTGCGTCGCCGCTATGAGCCAGCTTCTGTAACACGGTTAATTGTTGCGCTAGAATAATAGGGTGATTTAAACGGTGTCGCCTTATAACGCGCTCGTGTGCAAACTCATCTCGTTAAAGGGTTTTTTTTACGGAACCCTGCGTACTTTTCTATGAGGCTAGACGTGCAAAATTTCTGTAATCTTTATAGCAAAAGCAGGAAAGTTCTTAAACGCAGAGAAAAGATTAAATATGTTAGAAGGGCGCCCCTGTTATGACGACACCTCTATGGCCCACTCGACGGTCCTCGGGAGATTTTTCTCTGTCATCTTTACGCTGATACAACCTAGCCGAGAAGAATGGCGCTAGTGGCACGTTGAGGCAAGTTTGTATCACACGATGCCATAGACAATCGAATATAATCATTATACTATTATTTATCCGGACAGATGCAATTCACAGATGTGTACCAAAATTGTATATCACAGATATTACGTTAAAAAGAGGTTGTATGGTCTTGTAATAAACCCATAATGCCAGGGCCTATTACATGAAATTTATGTGTGGAATGCGCGGTTAGTAATTTCGCATTTTATCAATTGTCAAAAAGACGTTTAATCACCGAGCGAATTTGCATTGACGTCTTACAAGCTCTCTTCAAGATTAGTTTTATATTAAGTTTTCTACTTATATTGAATTTAAAACACTTTCAGTTAAATAAATTTTTTTTTATTACTTAATTTTACAGCACAAATCTTTACTTCTATAAAGACTTTTCTTCCCGGTAAAGAGAAACTGATACAAATAGACTTCATAGATTTAGAATGAACGTCAGATCAAACGAAGATAAGTATAGAGACTTGGATCATACTGCTTTAGTATCGAAACCTATCTAGCCAAGTACAATAATCGCTATAAGAAGAGGTGTTCGATAAATGTAACTTTCCGATATCCGCAAATAAAACCCACCAAAATGGGACGACAAGCTCAAAACTAACTAAAACCTTGAGGAATACGTCTCCCACATCAACCAGACCTCGAAAATCCTAAGAGTTCATCCTAAAGATTTCCTGCAGGTATCTTGGTGAACTCGCTGGAGTCTTGCTTCAGATGGAGCGTTTTTTAAAACAATTGCTATGAAATAAACAAATTATTTTGGGACCTACCCAATTAACTCGTGCTAGAGTCAAGGTACGAACTCCAATTGTACGAACTGGTATCAAGCGCGTGTTCCACTTCCCGCGCGACAGCTCGCACATCACAACCAGCCGCGCTGTACTCTTGCGCAGCGAGATTGCGTATACTAAATGCCTCTTTATACTGTGCCGTAAGGGTTGCTCACATAAAAAATTCTTGTAAACAAAGTTGTAGGGAAATTATAGGACTACAATTTACATTTTTAACGGATTTAATCCTGTGCCGATTAAGGAGGATATGATTTGTTTGAATTTTAAAGAACCACTTTTTTCGACCCCTAGGACCTGTGGTCGGTGCTATTAAAAAAGTTTGCTATGATAAGATATAAGAAATAAAATAAAACTTAAATGAATTCGATATCTTATACACTAAGGAAGTTAAAGCAATATTTCACATTTTCGAAATCCCCCCCCCCCCCCTTGGTCTGATTTTGCCCATTAACTAACTTGACCGAGATTTTGTGCCCATAAATGTTATGTATCAATTTGAAAGTGATTAGTGTAAAATTACGGCAGTTATCGTGTCCACAAGAAAGTGATATAGATAGATAGATGGATATATAAACCTATATATAAACTTTTCCGGAAGTATGGCACGGTACCCATTGCAATAATGAAATCTACATAAAAAATAAAACGCGTTAATGT
This sequence comes from Neomicropteryx cornuta, assembly GCA_020383195.1. NCBI lineage: Eukaryota > Metazoa > Arthropoda > Insecta > Lepidoptera > Micropterigidae > Neomicropteryx > Neomicropteryx cornuta. The sequence continues at coordinate 5,008,278 of JAHKQU010000030.1, forward strand.
CAAATCTCCCACAATATTGTATGGTGTAATTCGAGTGAACGTTTCCCTATAAACGCAACCACTCCCATTTCATGCACGGCTGAAGATTCTGGATGCCGACTACTTTCCTACAGGACCTGTCTGCCAAATTGGATTTTGATAAGGGCCGCTACGAACAGAATAAATAAATCCGTTCGTCTATTTCGCCCTTATTGTTTGTTATCACGTTGTTTGTTTCTTGTTTCATTCTGTTTACAGAGTATATAAATACATTGTTAACTTTTGTACTCGTAGAATCACCGCGCGATTGATTAATTAATTTATTTGGTTTCCTTTTCGTGTATTCGTCTGTCTGCTGTATTTATTTTATTTTTATAACAATAAAATGTGTAAAAGTGCAACTATTGTTCCATAACTTCGTAAATAAAGCAAAAAAAGCTAGTCTCAAAAACAAAGTATGGCTACCTAACAAAAAATATCAGACCGCGCGGCGTGACGACGTCGCACCCGGCCGACCGACTTCGAGGGGCACCGTACCTACAAATGCATTGACGACGAGTGCTTTCCCGCTCGCAAATATTGTAATATAGGCCGATTGGATAGGTCAGGAACATTGTTTGTTCAACAAAGTATTTATATTTTTATATGGATTTATTTTTTGTTGGCTATAGGAAAACTTGTTGGGCAAAAGTTTTCAGTTTTTTGCCCAGAATCACCCCTAAAAGGATACTGCTAACTTTTTAACATCATTATAACGTTGACATTTGTTTATTATTTGCATGTAAATCCGTCCAAAATTGACAGTTCTTTAGTTCACAAACTGAAAAATGTTTTCTTTTACTCAACTCAACTGACTCATCTCAACTCAATTATCGACTCAACTGATCTTTTTGTTTTTTTTTTATTAAACACACCACTCAATCACATATTTGTTTTGCAAGCGAAAACAATGGCAATGAATCGCATTACATGTGCAAATCAGACTGCTGGAAAAACACTACTACCCTTTGGAAGTCGAATCTCGAATTAAGATCAGGTTCGGCCATCTACTTCCGAAGCCATTGCAGGATGTTTTAGTACGCGATAACCCAGTTCTATTTTAAAGGGTATCATAGCGAAGGTCCTAAAAACCTTTTTTTTATAGTTAAGTCGATCGTAAATCGGTTGCGATTAGATAAAATAAGATACACGAACAAAAAGTATGTATAAATAAATATAAATACAAGTATGTATAATCCTTTCAATCATTTTATCTAATAATAAAATTTAACGGAAACTCGCACACTTAATGCTTATGTAGATAAAATATTTTTAGAGACTTTTACGTTTTTGTCACAAACCTGTAGACACTTTAAATTTATTAATTTTTTTAATTAGATGAAATATTATATTTATAATATATCACGTAGCGTATCACGTACGTTTGTAACAGAGAAAACTTAAATCCACATTATTTCTGTATTACCATCTTTATAGTAAGTTAATCATTACTATACTTCGAATACATTTTTATTAAAATCTATGTATATATAGTGATTGATTTTTAAGAAATCGCTTGAAAGGATAAATGACACAATCTTTGACGATATTGAAAAATTTATAAAAGTGGGTATTATTTATATTTTTGATAAAGCGTAGGATAGAAAGCCATATAGCAAAATAGTTATAGAGCTGTTGTACTTGAAAGCGGAGGATAGAACCTTCTTATAGACTGTTCATGCTTTATCAGTTGTCAATCATACTGTTATTTTTTTTCTCGTTTATATAATAATTTGAAATTTCCATAGCCTAAAAAGGAAATTTCTGTATTTGTAATTTATATAGGACAAACAAACAAAGGAATGGTTTTAAGATTGGGTTGAGATGGGTGAGAATGGCTATTGAGTTTTGTTTCTTTATTACCTAAAATTAATACTGCAACCTAGGCTATATCACGCACATTAGATTGATGGATGTCGCCAAATAAGAATTTAAAAAAAAACTGTCAATATAAATTAAAATAGCACAGTTACTTTAAAAAATATATAATTTAAAACGAATTACGGGTCAAAATATTTTTAGGTTACATTAATAATAATCAGAGAAACGTTGAAAGTCTTCCATGATTCCCATTGTGTTTTTTTTTTCGTTTTAAGTTAATGTTTAGTACAACTTCGTACAAATCTTTTTAAATGCATTTAGCTAATTGTATTTTTCTTCTTTTCCAGGTAAGACAAATCGTGGTATCACGGTAAACGAATTGATTATTTTATTATTTAGCGGGAGACGAAATTGCGTGTTATTTTTAAACATTGCCATACCAAATCTAAGAAAGTTTATCACGTCTTAGACAGCATGCGCTGTGCGCAGGGGTTATTCCAAAACTAATCATACAACAATGCTTCATAACAATGGAAATTGTTAAGTTGTATCAGATCTCGACAAATGTACTAAATGGTTAATTAAACAAAATAATGATACGCGTAACCTTTACGCACTGTTCTCACGATCAATGTAATTATTTCATTATTCGAAATCAGACAGAAGGAAATTTCAAGCCTTTGAATCATATGAACGCACACAGGACTTAGTTTGTCATTCAAGATTGGTCGCTTCACCCCCTCCTCCCACCTCCCTAGATTCATCCCCGTTCCACATCTATCTACGTTACACGTGTTATTCACGTTGGTGGTTATTTGCTCCCCATGTACGGCGTAGGTACTCTGCAGAAATATTTTAATATTGCTGTGTGTATAAGACTAATTAAATCCCGACGTTTCGGAGATGATCGCACATCCCGTCCTTGAGGAGTTGGGTTTGACACGTCCGTTCGATACGAACTAATGCACGCACTTTTTCGATCGGATTCTTGGTCTGAGTTTGCAACGGCGGGTGAGTAGTCCCTTTGACATTGCTTTCGTTTCTGTGAGGTTTGTGAGCGATAGAAACGTTAAACCGCTTCGTATTAAAACTAAATAATTCGCTCCGTCTGCGATGTCTGATATTACGCCTTTTAAATCTAATCTATTAAACTGCTGCACTAATCTTGATTCATTCCACAAAGTAGACGCATTGTTAAACTGACAGTTTTGGAATCGATTAAATCACCAGATATTTTCGGAAATATACGAAAAAAAGTGATACACTATCCTTGGATTGGAGTGATCCTAAGTGGAGATAATTAAAAGCACCGTCCCATATCAACCCGGCGAGGATTAAACGTAGCCTCAGGAAGAAAAGGACAAGGGGAAAATGGCGAAAAAAGGCAAGCAATACAATCAAGCCTCGCGGCCAAGTGTGGAGCGTAGACGCTTCAGAGACCGTTGATCGCGCTCTCCCTCATTAACAAGACTCAAACCTTCACTCGGCTGGTGAGCGACGACTTAAAAAAAAACCTTTTTTTCTCCTTTTCTTGTTGACCTTTTTATCATCTCCTTAAAACACCCTAAAATACATTTTATGCATACATTAACAAATGGATAAGTAACTTGCACCATTGATTCTTAAAAAATGGCAATAAAAAATATTACAGGCACGTACGCCAACATAAAAATGTGTGTAGAGTTTGTAGGTGTTGCTACTAATTAACAATCATTGGAATTAAAGATTAATCTAAACGTATCCAATGTTTGTTTAATTAATTAACTACTACCGAATTTTCCCCTACTAGTAACCTAACCTAGCCTAGCTAATAGACACTCTTCAATATTACCGAGTTGCCTTAGAATTTTTGCAAAATTTATAATAGTCTGTATTTATTTAGCCTGGTGTTTTGTAAATGTTTTAGTAATTTTCTAAATAAACGGATTATTTATTGTCATATATATATAATATAATAAACATGTTATAATTATTAACAGATAGAGACGGATAGATGGATGTAATGATCAGTGTTAATTTGTTTTGTTTTTAATTAAATAGATATTATATTGTAAGTATTTAATTACAATCCTACCTCCTCACTACGACTACTAACGGGTAAATCGACGTGTAGGTACTTCAGGTGACAGATGAGGTACCTGGACCTGGAGCAGAGGTACTCGCCTAGTTTTCAACGCTTTCTCCATCTGTCTAATAATTATAACCGGCGATTAAACATTAAAAAAAATAGTATTTTATATGTAGATGTGTATATATTATATAATTAGAATCGATAGAATCTTGAATCATATTTTATTCCTAATAACAGTATTACAATACAGTTGGATAAAGAAGAGTTTTATAGAAATTTAGGGTGCGTTTCGGAGCTCCATAGCCTTTTTCTAACAGCTAAATAAAGCATTTAAACGATTTTATGCAAAGTCGTGATAGTTCACTGCCAATGTGATAGCGCACGGATTCCTTATGATGGTTAATGGCCAGTTTTAAGCTTAACAGCTTACTTACTGACGCGACTACGCATAGACCGAAAATCGTTATATCGGTCCGAGTAAGCTGCGAGTGTCATTTGCTAATGTTATAAACAAAATTTAAAAAAAACTCACCTATGCACTGTTTACGACCTACACACAGCAATAACTCCACAAAATGATAATAATTTTCGCTTTAAAATGTAGTTTTTTTCAGAATTGTGAAAAAAGATTCTACCTCTTTAAAAGCGTTCTTTTTTTACTTAATTTTTGCATTACTTACGTTCTATGAAGAAAAATGGTGGATGGTCAATTCGCCAGAATTTCGAATCAGCCAAACGGCAGTAAATTATATTATACCTCAAGGGAGCTCACGTATCACTCTAGAAACGGGTGGTGCTTGGCGTGTCCGGGGTGTGGTGGGTGTGTCCGAGATGTGATGGGGATAATGGGGAAGGGGAAGTGAATGAGAATTTTGTGATTTATGCCACAAATCCGCCATTTCCGCCTTATTTGCCAACGACCGCCATCACCCTACCAGCGACTGTGTTATGGCTCAATTACCGACCTTTTTCTTTTCACCTTTAACAATAGATTTGTTGGGTGGAAAGATCCACTTTCTTTTTGTGGAGATACCTCTTTTATAGCAGTAGCTCGGATTATCGAGTAGAATGACTAAAATGCGAAAAGGTCATCATATCACATGAATTTGGAATTACTACATTGTTTGGAATAACGCTCGATGAATAGCGGCTCGCAATTTTTTATGCAGTATGTTTTAAAAACTGCCTTTTATTAAAAGCTTTTTTTAACCTAGTATGTTCAAAAATTAAAGATCCTAAACCATGCACTTAATGCATATTGCCGTACATAGTTTTTAAACTCTTCATTTTGATATTTGCAAATTGATATTTGATATTGGCGCCATTAGGGAAATATATATTTATTAAAACATTTACTTATTATTACATTTTTTTTTAACAAAAGCATTCGACGCAGTCACAGAACAATAAATATAATAAAAAAAATGTCTTTCTAAGTCTAGTTAGGAAAGATATTTTACCTTATGTAAGTTTATATTATTGCAGAATGCAGAAATAAATAAATAAATACTCGCATTCTCATGGTAACCAAATACATGAACGTAGTTATACAATTACAATACGATACAATATGATGCGGTTCATTTTCTAAAACCGCGCGTAATTTTAGATACTCGACTTTGAAACTCAATAACTCGGGTTATTTAAACTTTTCGATTTTGGTATACTACCCAATAATAAAACTACGCTGAAAATAAAACAAATTAAAAAAAATATACAATACTCGTATGATTATATTTTCCTTTCTTTCTAGGCGTTATACGGCGTTACGTTATTCCTTTGAATATATTTTATAGTTCGAGTGGGAGGTAGGTATTCTCGTTAATGAGTGTCTTAATTTGTATGGAAGCAAAAAAAAATATGTCAATTAGCAGGTCGACTTAACTATGTGAATCCCTTCTTCATAGTCATACAATAATTCAAATGCAATTATAAAAGTTAATGAAACCAGAGGAGTTTTGTTTGATGCTTTCGCGGAAATTCTATTTCTCTTTCCTTTACCTATTCCAGTACCTATGTACCCACCTATTGTGTTGTCAGCTTCGTGAGAAACTCCCAACTGACACGTTATTTGATAATTTTTCGCTTTGTTGTGAAATTATTTATTCATATTTTGTTATTAAATTATATAAATTCATTCTTATTGTATTGTCTCTTGCGTATATGTTACGCTTATAAAATCTCAGTATACCAATTTCTACGTTTTAATATCTACTAATCGAGTTTTTAAAGGTAGATAGATACCCGCAATTGACCAGGCACTTGGCAAGAGTGTGACGTTTAATGTGTGAAAAGTCTAGTAAAAAAATAAAGACTTTCGGTCGGATGTCGAAAGTAAACAAGAACATAAAAGTAAATTAAAAAAAAATTATAACTCTAAGTAGAAGTTAACTTAAATAAAAAAAAAATATCAATAAACATAATCACAATATAAAAATGTTTTTCCTCTGACCTCTTCAGATGTCAACTCACCGTATTATAGAGGTATAAGAACCTCAATAATACTCAAACTTAAAATTTAATGAACTAGGTCGAATTTCGACCACTGGGCGACCTAGTATAGATAGATAGATAAACTTTTAAACTGAGGGTGGTTTTGGGTTCTAATGGATGTGAAACGCGAAGATATGTCGAAATTTACCGGAAGTCCTGACATGGTACATTGCTAATCAACTCTAACTAAAATTTCGACATCTCACTCATATAAATAATTTGCGCAAAACGTTGAAGATTCAGTTAGGATTTCAACTAGCATTCGTTGATTAGCCGCGATTTGAATATAGATCATTAAGATCTTCTTTCGTTTGTTTACCAACAAGTAGGCACTGAATGTCAATACCAGGTCCATTCAACTCGCGAGAGTAGGCGGCGATCTTACCAGGGTCCACGGAGCGCGACTAATTTCCAGCAGTCCATCTCGTGCCTCGCCTACTGCTTCCCCGTTCGCACTTCAAATTCCTCGCACCACAATCAAAAATATAGCCGCCCGCAGAAACTGACAGCTGCCGCCCCTGTCTCTCTCTACGACGAAACGAGCGCTACAAAAAATGCGAATTTTTCAGATTCTCAAAAACATGATTATAAGAGATAAACCAGAAGAGTTATAAGTAATCTAGTTTATTTATATCAAAGATATTTTTTTTATTCCAGTGAATTACATAAAACGTTTAGTTTGCTCGTGCAGAAGCGCGCCGCAAGCGAACTAAAAGTTTCCAAGGATATTATTTATTTTGTATGGAAAAAAGTATGTCAAAATTAAGAAAACTCGTAGAACAAAACCTGCTCAGCTTAGTCTATAGAATAAACCCATAAAAGTGGAAAATTGTGAATGAGAAAAAGTTCAACCTTTATGTCTTTATATTTCAAATAAACTTGCTTTTTACATATAAAACTGAAAGGATTTTACTTTTTTTTCAAAAAAATTATTGCTATGACCTTAGGTTGCATGCAATTATTTTGGGGCCTAATCAAATATCCTAAATTTTCTTGTATTACAGCCAGGGTTATGATGGTATGTTAAAAATCGCTAGTCAACACAATTGGTGGGTCAGTTCCATTCTCTAACATTCTACATAGGTACCTATTTTTTTTTTATTTTTCTAAAGTGTTCTGAATTCGATTTAGTTTTTTTTTATATATTTTTTTGGATCCGCCTTACATCTCGTCAAATGCAGGTAATGTTTATATTGTGGTATAGTCGGTAGCACGCATCCAACCAGATCTTTGGTAAGCAACATCTTTACTTTACTCTACTTTATCTCTACTTTAGTTTTTTTTATTACATTTTAACGTATTTTCTAATCATCTAGATATAAAGGAGACATTAAATTACTCCCTCTCAACTGAGATGTTACGGCTTTTTCTTAATCAAGATCCAACGATTTAATTGATCCGCACGCCCTTGGGAAATTTCTCAATTTCCTGGCATACGCTCGTCTTTTCACGACTGTACTACTTAAAGGTACAGTCCGGCCAACATATCCCCGAATTTGCGACCTCTAGGAGTACAGAGAAATAAATATAGAAAAATCATATATGTTTAAAAGGGACAATATAAATATTTCTATCTAACCAAAAAATATTTTAATATATTTAACTCGATATTTTAATAACTGCTTTTCGCCTTAAACAATTAATCACCTAATGTTTAACAATATTGAAAAATGTGCAATAGTTTAATTTATTTTTTAGACTTTGATTGGCAGCAGTACAAATTTAAAAATAATCCAGCGCTGATTTCATCTCATGAAGGGTCGCATGAAAGAAAACGCATATTTAACTAAACCTGTCCTCTTTAGTACAAAATTTATACCAAATGCAATCTATGCAATGAGAACAATTTATCAAATGGATATATACTCCTTATATCACATTATATTTTTTTTATTACAGTTTCAACTCCAAATACTTACACAACATGATATAATAAATTATATACAAAATCAGACTGAAATAATTTTAGTAAATTCTAAATCCTAAGCGTACCTTTTCAGGTGCGGGTGCTGCCTAGTTAGGAAGACATTGTAGAAATACTTCCTTTGCTATATTTCAAACTCAATAAATTTGTATTATTTTAAAAATACTTAATGTATATATATATATATATATATATATATATATATAAACACCTTTAGTTTAACATATATAAAAGTTTGACAAAGTTTTTCCAAATGTCAGTACTGTCAAACTTTTATATATGTTAAACTAAAGGTGTTTACCTATTTTAACATAGAAATCATCTAATTAACGGTATTTAAACAATACATTTTACTATTTTACTATATATATATATATATATATATACCTGGTTTGTTGTAGGAATTTGGAAGATGTTCATAAATAAATACATGTACATGTTGTACATGTATGATTATTATTATTCTGATTAGATATTTCTAAAACGTTTAATTAGATTTACGTGTTTATAAACCTTAAAGTGATATTATTAAACGAGAGGAATCAAAAAAACTTTTTATTGCCTTTACTTCATTAAACCTTCAGTAGAGGCATATAATTAGCTCGCGACTCTCTCGGGTATTGCGAATGCTCGACAGATTTATTAGCGATATTTAGCTTACGAAGCTAAATATCAAAGCTGACTCCCTGTCGTTAGATCTGATTAAAGGTAAAACGTCTCTAATCAAAAAGTAAATATTATGTTTATAATCTGTGCCTGGTTTCCTAAAACGGAGTTGAGAGTTATTAGTTGTTAGCCTGAATTATAGGTTTACCTTAAAATAAAACCATAACTAGGCCATATTGTGCCAGATTTTGTTTTAAAAAGGTTTTATTGTATTTTAAGGAGTATCGGTAAAAGGAGTAAATTTAGCTAGTTGCATGTAATAATATATCAGCCCTAAGTCACTTTATCCACTTCGTTGCGTATGTTAACTATAGTATTGTATTTAATAATACATAAAAAATAACGTCTTAAAAAAGAGCTTTGAACTAACAGAATATTTCCAAAATTCCAAAGCGGCAAGCAAGAAAGCATTTGACTCTTGATGATCCTAACTTTTCCTTTGTACAATTGTCCGAAACAATGTTGCAGGATTCATCAAAAACTTACGAATTTCCCCTCGGAACAAAACAATTTTCCCGAGTTAGTAAAGAAACATCGGAACAGAAGAACGGAAGAACAAGAGTTAAATCAACGAAACCTTTGTTCGACAACATACATTACAGTAGACAACATAAAATTATAGACACACTTTAATATATATATATATATATATATATTAAAGTGTTATATATATATATATATATATATACGAGTATATCATTTAATATGTAATCATTTTTCTCTATTTCTGTTTTTTTCCAATTTTAACCCCATTGTTCGACTAAAAACCATTCAAATAAATACATATTGTATATATATTTGTATCGTGTTTAGATGATTCCATACGTTATAATAGGTCGTTCGCCGTAAGTTGACATTATATAAAAGTCTGATAGTATATTGGCATTTGGAAAATTCGAATGCTTTTTAATATTTTTACAGATTGAAAATTATTTAATAAATTATATAGCCAGAATGTTCAAATAAAAATTAATACCGATTACACAGATAGTTGCATCGCTTGAGGTAATGCACGCTGGTTTAAATACAGGCCTGTATTTTATGAAAGCTTTTCACTCTCACCTACCTATCTGTGCGATAATGCAATACGGTCAAACTTTACATATACATACCTACATACATTTACATACACATACTTTACATTATACATTTAGATATACATACCTACAGACTCTATCGAATCGACTTTCAAAGTAAAGTTTGACCATTGTAAAAATAACAGAATTATTGCTTCTTTAGAAAGAGATATTTTTTTCCAATTTATTCGACATCGCTCATTATGCACTCCAGACACGCCCACAGAAAAAATACCAGCAAATGATAGAAATCCCAATTTTTGGGTATTTTTAGCACATAGTCGGGAATTTTGTGGTTTTAATTTGAATGACGATTTAGAAAGGACGGAAGCTGATGAAATCACTATCGCGTCACGGAACTAATGATACCGGTCATTCCTGGTTCAGCAGGGGATAATGTGTCTACGCTCTTTGTTGAACCATCACTATACCTTAAAGGTAAAACAGGAAGAAAACAGTATTTTCGTAATTTCGCTTTTATATAAACACAGAGTTTTCTAAAATTATTTTGGAATTCGCTCGCATTTTTATATAGAAGTTCGATTCAAAATGTTCATTGTGATTCACTAGACGAAAACTGGGTCAAAGGCTGGAAACTTAGTTTTGAAGGAAGGGATAATTTTCGATCGAACTTACCGAGTAGGTAGACCTAATCCAGCTACAAATTACCTTCCCATCTCTGGGCCACTTACATGATTACCGTGCTATTTATGAAGGCTCCGGGTTGGCAGCTGGTCATGCGGTCAGCCTAATTTCGAAATTCAACCCCCAAGGGGTCAAATGTATTTTAATAATAATTCCATTTTAAATATGCTACGTTTCTTAGATTTTTTGTGTTGTAGAGACTGTTGCTCTCAGCCTCTGAATCACCAAAATCACTTTCACGATATGAAACGTTATGATTGAGAATCTGAAAATTAAAAATACAACAAAACTCAAAGTCCAAACGAATTGTGGTCATTCCTAATAAGAATCATTTAATATGTAATCATCGAATTCTCTGTTGTTAAGAAGGTATAACTCTATTTCCGTTTTTTTTTAATTTTAACCCCATTCTTCGACTAAAAAACATTTAAATAAATACATACTGTTTATGTTTCTTATGTATTTCTAAATACTTGCTTTATAATGCGCGTTTTAACATAGATCATGAAATTAAGTTGCTTTAATTTCAATCACGAGAGCGAAGACGTCTGGTTTCCATATATCTTTATTGGACTATAGCCGATTTTTTTTAAAATTGTACATATATTTTCCCGACGCTACTTTGTTTATTTCAAAAAATAATTTAAAAATTTTATGTCGAGATTTTTCTTTCTTTTAATGAAATTTACTCCATTTTTGATTTTTTTTTAAGATAATTTACATGTTCATCCGAAAATTATTTTAAATACGTTTTTATTAGTCTTTAAGAAATTAACGATGACCACGATCGAAGTCCAGTTGCTGAAAAATATTTCGCTTAGAACATTTTTGTTTTTAATTTTACTTTAAATTTTTGGCCATTTCAATGAATTAAAATCAAATCTATTTACATAATAAGACTGATCCTCCCATCCCGTTCTAGTCAGACATTATTAAAATTTGTTCTAAGCCGAAATGTTGGAGTTCCAAACGAAACTTTAATAGGGCGTATTTCGTCCGCATTTTCAAATGTAATCAACTTCGAGGACACGACCACAATTTGTGGGCGATAACTAGTGAATACTAAACAAATCATTTCCATAATCAAGAATTGCCCGTATTGCCAAACTATACAAACTGTACGGACTCCGGGGCTATTTCGCGGGTTTCGAATCTTTATTGCTCTTGATCTAGGTCAATAGTAGAGACCATAATATTCGTTAATTACTTTAAAACTGTCATTATTATTCTGATATTTATTTCCGAGAACTTACATACTTCCGATAAGAAAAACATTCTAACACGGAATATAAATCGAACCTTTTGGATAAATTTAAAAAATATTATCAATATGCAATATAGAGGTTTGTGATAAAATGCATTATTGTTTGTGGTTGAGATACTGTTATTAATGTTGAATATAAACCATTAAGGATTCTTTACCTACCTATTTATTGCATTTAAAGAAAAACTAAAAATTATTTTACAAAAATTTTATAATACTTGATGGAATTGAGGTAATAAATTACATAGGATTTGTGCGCATTTAAGCGAAGCTATTTGCTACAGGTAGATCGAACAAACAATTATGTGTATTAATTTTTCTACAGTGTAATATAACAGTCATGGATTTCAACAGAGGTTTTATCGTTTCAACCGTATTAAAAAAAGGAGGAGGTTCTCAGATCGCAGATCATATGTTTTGTATGTATGTTTACTTATTACTCTGAATTGGCTCGAGCGATTTATAATATCTTTTTTTTTATGTGTATGATAGGAGATTTCTCGAAGGAGGAATAAGATGTACTCTTTCACGCTCCTTGTATCCAAATCCTCACACATTCTGTATGCACTTCCACCTGAAAGCCCACATTGTATGCCAGAGGTCGGTTTGTAACGGATAACGGATATGATAAATTTCTTGGGCGTAGACCCGCTCAGTTAGTTATTCTAGTGTAATGTGGAAAAAAATAAAACTATAAATTCCGTTCAAAATGTTTTCACGACGAATTGGTTTAAGCAATTTTGAGTTTTATTTTTGCAAATTGAACAAGAACGATCGTATAGGGTATTCCCAAACTAATTTGGGCAAGAGACCCCTTTTCCAAAATGAACTGATACCTCAGACCCCCATAGCCAAATTACTTTAAAAATCCTATCTATAGTTTTTTCCCTATTGATACAAAAAACTTTGCGGTTGGTTAGTAAACTTGACACCATTTTCTCATCAAAATTTAACAAAATAAATAGACATATAATTCAGTAAATATCAAATGTTATTAATAATTATTTTTTGAAAAAAAAACATTCAAATCGCAAAGAAAAGTACAACAATGATACTTCATACTAAAATATTAGTCATTCTTCGAGTTGATACACATAACACGACTTATACAGTATCTTAAAAGTTTCAAATAAGAACTTGTGTTAATTAATAGGGGTCGATGTTTAGACCTCGTCGACCCCCAAAATCAGTTTTCGTTTATGTGGACCCCTGGAAAACAGATTTCGACCCCGAGGGGTCGATATCGACCACCCTGGTATAGAGTATCGTTCGAGGCAGATTTTGGTGTACGAAATATTACTGAGAACTTCACTGGTTCCTTCAGATTTGTCAAGTCTGCTCGGGCATGACGATAAATAAACCACAAGGTCAGTTTTACTGTATTGTTTTACAATACACATAAAATATCAATATTCTAGATGCTGAAGTTGTGGTCTCTATTAACGTAACTGAGGTTACAAGTCATATAATTCATCAATGAGTGCGAGATAAGTAACCGGGTAGGGATAAGTATTCGAAGCAAATGACATTCAGTCGGGGCTGTGCCTTTGCAATGATAGACAATACGCCATACGGCAATATCGCAGTAGCGGCAATCGTCGGAGGGACAGTGTGTAGTTTATAGGTACTCGGCCGGGTACTATTTGGGTACTCGTATTCATTTACATAAACGGTGCCCATTTCTTCCCTAACAACTCTAATCTGTTTGTGTAGATCTATCTGTCTAGCCGGAAATTGCGTCGTTTATCGCTAAACAGTACCCATCGTCAAAAACACTTAAATCTTTCTCGTAGGTACCTACAATTATTAACTACCCTAGAATTAGTTATTTAGATTATTCGACTCTTGTTTATATTTTAGGAAGTTTTTTTTTACATCATTTGGCTCAACTTTTGATTCAATTAAAGTAGCTTAAAGCTCTTCACCGTGACCTGTCGTCCACTCGTGGGAAAAAAATTCTTCCATAAATGGTCACTTTCTCCTTTCGCGCGCGCGTTCCTTCCTTTGTGTGATTTTTGCACGAGCGAAGGGATTAGATCCATTGCGAGCAGGGTTGTCGCAATGTCGATCATTATCGACCGTTGCGCATAGGCAAGTCAATCTCGTCCCTGCGGTCGGCTGTGTGTTTAACCGTACATTTATACAAAAACAAGTAAGTTTAAGTAGTTCTTTTAGTAAGTATTTGAGTATCTTAGCGTAATATATATTAGTATTTTCGTATGTAATTATTACATATAATATTTATTTCTTTTACTAGTTTTATTTGAGTATAGTGTATTAGTATATATATATATAGTTTATTTGTTTAGTATATATTATATAGTATAGTATGTTTGTTGTTTGCATTCAGATACATTCCGTATATATCCATATCTATTGATGTTATAATGATTCGACGCGGCAGCTTTTTAATTAATTGACAAAATGACTTCCTTAGAACATACGAAAGCCTAGTTAAGCATGATATTTTGCATTATAACATTATCTTTATAACATTTGCTATAACCCAATTAGGCACTGCCTGTGTCGGGCTGTCGTGTAGTTTTATTTTTTATAATTGGAGCGGAGCGAGCGAAGCTCCCATGTGGTGACTCAAATGTCACTCTGTTCACGAACTAAGGCTCTAGAACTACAAGACCGATTTTGATAATTATTTTTTTAAAATGACCATGGCAATGTCTTCTGTGCATAGATACCAAAAAACATATATATTTGATTGCGCAAAGAATTATAAAAAATTAAATGGTAATCCCTATGGAGAAATACATTTATATACTTAACTCCGCTCCAATGTATGCCGCAGCGAAGCAAAGCGGCGCCCTAGTATTTTTTAATAGTGAGTATTGCTGCATACTATCTGCATACTGATAATAAGATTATAAATCATTGTAAAGTGTACGTAATCCAAGTATTTTAATAATATTGAGTACTAAGAGTATATTGATAGCTATAAACATAAAAACCATTGAAATATTTATAGAAACTAACGCGGCCTCATGCTTAAAAGCGTTAGTACGCCGCTAAGCTTAAAAGTGACCACCAACCGAGCCAAAATACATTCGCTGTCTATTTAGTTGGCTGCTAATTAAATTATGCACTTCGGCTGACCAGTTTGCCAGAGGACCCCGCGTGCTTCATCGCCATCGAATATTTGAGACTCGGCTGCCGTTCGAAGCCCCAGTTTACTAATATTATTTATCTATACCACATAAATTAATCCACTTAACAGACAAGGAATCAGTATATATTTAAGACCAAGCATATTGCCAGTCGATCTTGAAATCCGAAGCTTTATTCTTTTAGGGCGTCAGATTTTACTCTTTGCGCGGTCAGTAAGCAATTGTTGGTTTTTATTTAATTACAGCTTCATAATATAGAAATTAAAAATCAAACTTTACTATATTTTAGATCCTTCATTTACCTTTTAATTACTATTTTTTCTAAGGCCCTAAATGTCTTTTATAAGAAAGCAATTAAAAGAACTATTAGCAGTTTATTATTTATTAAATTTCTCAGAAATAGAATTGAATTTTAAAAATCTGCCTTTACTATGTCGAAGACATAAGGTCAAGGTATCTAAAAATATTTTTTTTATGATTAAATATCCAATGGTTATCAAATGCCAGCCATAGGAAATAGGGTCTAAATGAATCGAAATTAATATTTATCCTTTGCTTCGCCTTAATATTAATTTACAACTCCACGCTTCAACGCTCTAAACTTAATAACAAGTAAACCTTCCACTTTCTTTTAGATGATCCTGATCGTACACTAAAATCGACTTAAATGTTATACCTATAAAAAATATATTTAATTATAAACCGCTTGAGTGTATGCCATTATATTTCACAATATTAAAAAAAGAAACGAAAAGTTACAAATTATTATTAAATAAATATATCAAAGCTATCGTATTATATTTTAAAGCGTATTATTTCATTTTACATCATTATTATTTGTATGTATTAACATTTTTTTTAATTGTATCTACATTTAAATGCTTTTATTTAGTGTGTTTTTGTATTGTAATGGCACTTAATTATGCGTGCGTCAAGAGAATTAAGTGTAGACATCGATTTATTTATTTAAATTCACAATACATTTTGAAAAAGATTAGTTTAGAAACAAGGAAAAATGGTACAGTGTTTTTTTGCCTAAATAGTATATCTCCCTTCAATTTTGAAGGACTCAAGCTTGGGGTTCTATAAAGGATCCCCTCCTTTGATGCCTCGGGCAAGTTCTAAAACGGTCCCAACAATAAATGTCCACATAGTGGACATAATAAGCCACATCATCATCAGAAGGCCTGTTCATGTTTATAATATTACACATTTTTTAGTTTCACGGCCATTTAATATTAGTAATTAAAATACACTTTTTATGTTAAATAGTTAACACAGGATAAATACCATTATAAATATGTAAATGTTTAAATTATATTATTATTTATTAATAATATTACACATAAATTAATTAGTAATAAATGAATATATGAATTAATGAAAATAATTATCTTTGTCTCTTTCGGGATCGCCGTAAAACATCATCGTAGTTTAACGGTTTTTTGTTTATCTATTTATTTTATAAAGTAAAAATATAGACAGTAATCACATTAATTTACAAATTTAACATTGCGTAGGTCTGATAGGGTGTTATCACTGAAAATGCGGAAAGTAGGTATAAAATGTCGAAACTAGTCGTCGTTGCAAGAGTAACAAACAGCTCGCATCTTCCATCAGAAACTCCATCTGCCCGAGGCCTCTCTTCAGCGCCGCAAAGCTCGTCAGTAATGACGTTAGAGGCGATAACGACCACTGCAGCTTCCTATGCTAACTTCAGACGATAGATCTATCGTCTTCGTCACGAAGCTCGTACGCTTGCACCCGAATACATATTTCTTTTTATTTTGTCCAATGTCGCACAACGACATTTATCTCAACAAAACAATACATTATATTACCTACTTAAAAATAGGGGGGAAATGTCTCTACCCACGGATAAGTACAGATTAGATATATTATGGTGAAATTCAATATTTCATTAGGTTTTCTTTCCTGTGTTTCATCGGAAGAAAGTGAATGCTAGCGTTTTAAAGGAAAGAGAAGTTACGATGAGAAGATGTTTAAATGTGTTGTGTGTTCATCGGCTAGATGAACACACAACACATTTAAACAGCGTTGATTTTTAACCTAAAATATATTAAAAATACAAGAATGTCAATAACTACCTTTATTAAAGGCGTTAGGTAACTAAAGTTTTATGGAGTCATACCGCAATTCTAATATTAATCCGCAATGAATTTTGTAAAATTTTAAACACAAAGTTCCTCGCCAAAAATCGTCTAATTCAAAATAAATATGAATTTAACTTGAATTAGATCGTGGCTTTCAAGTTCCCCTCCTCAACATTCTTGTGACAGCCCTCGCTTAAAAGATTCAGCGTTGCTGAGTGGGCAGCACTCGACTTTGAAGGAGGTTCTTGACGTTTTTTAAGGAAAGCGCCATAATGGCGAATTTTCCATTGAATGTCGAATTCTAAATATTATATAAGGCATATCTTTTTGATATGCTAATTTATGCTCACCGCTGGTTTCCCGCTTTTCATTATGCTGAAGTTTACCAATCAGAGTTACTGAAAAGTGCCAAAGAATGAAGTGGAATCTTATACCTGCGCAAACATTATCAGCCTTAAATGCTTCGAAAGCGACCACTAACAAACGCTGTTACTTTAGCAGCGAAATAACGCAAGTATGTATGATACACATACTAAAATACAATATAAAGATTAAACAAAATGTATTTAGAATAAATAAAGTGTGTGAAATGGCCGCTTAAAATAAAATATTTTGCTTGTCTACGCTTTATCAAAAAAATAATAAACATTCTAATTTTTTTAATAATATTTCATTTATCTTTTCAGGCGATTTGCCGCTATTAAAAATCAATCATAAAATATAAGTCATATAACTTTACAACTCAATTATACAATTACATTAATAGTATGATATGCTCGTACATATTTATATAATAAATAAATGCATTTCATAGGGAAAAAACGAGTTAGGGGTTGTGGGGACAACATGGACGGTAGTAAAATTTATTTTTTGAATAGGATGTAAATAATATAAGAAAAGGCTCGTGTAATAATGTCTTTGTTGTGAGCGCACAGCTGTCAACGTACGCCGTAACTTTGTCAAGGCCATTATCGATCAGCGCAGCATTGGAATTTGCGCGCTGACCGAATTTTTACCATCTGTAGAAAAATATAATAAATTTCAGGATGATTGTTTTTTCGCAATTTTTTATATCATTTCTTACGTTCTTATATAATTTCTAAATTAACTACACATAGAATTATAATAATTGATACCCACATTAGAAGTAGGAAAGAGGTAATAATGCATACACCAAGTCTAACCATGCTAAAAATCATGCCTATACGAAAAAAAATGTACTGTATTGTGTCAACATTAGTAAATAATTTTAACACAGTAATTGTTTATTTTAGTTTGTATCTAATCGTTCCTATTAGCCATTAATAAAGATTTAAAAAAAATATTGTTCCGAAAGTCTTGCGGATGGCAATAATTTGCATAATCATTTTGATTTAATAATGAAATAAATATTTAAAAAAAAATATTAAGAATGGAAATTTTAATTAATTAATTTCATGAAAAACAAAATACCATACCATACACGGATAGATGATATAATGAGGGCTGTAAATATTTTATATTTTTTTGAAAGTTCGCTTGCCTTTGTATGTCGTTGGCACGTGCCGAGAAACATCTGCCGGGCTAAACGACAGCTGCGTTGTGCTGCCAGCTTATATTTAATATGCTTGTATTTTTTTTATATTTTAACAATAATACATAACTAATTAAAAATCTTACATTACAAAAAAAAAATACTTTCGGCACGCTGGAAGGCGGAGATAGATTTCACGTTTGAATTGGCGTTGTCAAATCTCATTTGACACTCAAGAAGCTGAAGTTTTCCACCAAATTCCCAGTTTGAATACCAGAAGGATTCTGTCTTCCTATATATTTACTCAATAATCTAATAGACTGTTCAGAGCTGCACAACGTTTTTCTACTACTTTCTATTCATATAGGCGATGAATAGTATCTTCATAATTAAGATATTGCATAGCAGCATCGTCTCGAGCTACTCATTAAAAATCATATTATTCCGTTGCCTCAGTCACACTTTACAAATTTTTAACTTTTTAATATAAATCAGTTATTCTCAAAATACCTTTCTTAGGCATGTAGTTTCTGTAACACTAATTCGAGTAATGCAAAGTTTATTGATGAAAAAAAGCAAGCAAAATAGATAGTAATAATATGTTAAAATTTATTATGGTATTATATATTTTTTTATAAGAAGGTAAATATTATTAGTTACACTTACATTATTTTTCTTTAGACCTATATGTAAAAAAAACTTTTTCTCTTATTTTCCTGAATAAATTAAATGTCACTCATCATTAGAGTGTTCGAATTGTCGACATATTAATATGTACATATAATATAATTTTGTATGATTACATTTTTATTTTGGTGAATAAATGGGTTATGGCTCACCTTCCTTACTCTATAAACGAGCAAAGCGCTGATTTTCAGCACTTTACACTGAAAGCTTCTTTGAAATAAAAAAAATATATACATAATTACTTAATACTTAATTTACTGTTGGGTTAAGTTTGTTTAATTTTCCTGATTTATAGAAAATATGTGGTCTAGCCTTTGATTCCATATAATTCGATTCTATACAAACGCATGGCTGGCTGGCTGCTTTTTTAAAAAAAAATATAATATAAAACATGGTTGGCAACACTACTGCTTACGGATGGTAGGTTGGTATGACAGTTGCTAATATCAAGGACGCCATTGCGTTTACTGTTGAATGTCTGTACTTCTTTATGTTGGTCTCATTACTATGGCAGCTTTGAATGTATGGGTGAGGCTGTTGGAGTAATCCACCAGATGGCCGGACCAAATGTTGGAGAAAAAATACATTCTGAATTTTGGAGCCCTGTTGGCTTTGCCCGGTTAATACCCCGGCATGTACTACTTCCTCCACAAAGTTGCCTAAATTACAAACACATTAGAAGCGCATTTGGTAGATTTTACAAATTATTTACTTTATTTTTTTTAACAAGATAATAAATAATCTATTAGCGCAGACGAAAACGTCAATGCAATGTAACCAATAAAAACGTAACCAACAATATTATTTTAAGATATTTGCAAATTTTATTTCCAGTGCACATCCTTACAATCCAACGCATAGAAACAATATTTTTGTTATTTAATGCCACACACACACAGTCTATCTCGCTCAAAAATTCCAGTTCTGGAAGAAACATTCATCCACTATCTGAAAGCCACACTAATTTAGAGCAATTAAAAAAATATATAGCCAAAAAAACCATCCTATATACTTTATCAAATAAATTAAAACGGTTTACTACAAAAATTGTATCTAATAAATCTTGACTTGTTCCAGTACACAGATTTATCAGCCATTTTGAGAGAACATTTTATGAGAATATTTTATTTTATAGCTATTTCTAATAGATTTGGACAAATATTCCTTTGTCCAAAATAGGGTTTTATTATTTGTAATTTACATTTCTGACCCACAGAAACCGTTTTGCGTGTGTGGCATTAATGTTCTGACTGGATTTTATGTGTCTTTATTACTACGGAAGTGTAATATGGTCATTGAATGTATGTCCGTATGTCCAATTAGGTCAGTGACAGGTCATCCGAGGGAAGTCAACGTGATTTTTCGAAGGCAACTTTAATTACTGCTTTATTCAATAAATAAAATTATGAAACATTAATAAAAAAGCAATACCTAATCTTAATTAAAAATATATTGATTAATTTTGCGTACTTATACAGAGTGTCCGGAACGATTAAGCATCCACAGAGGGGTTGAAATAGCGCCCTTAAATATGCAAAGTTCAATTATCTGTTTAACTATTGTGAGCGACAAATATCTTTGGATTATACAGATTGTATGCCGGTGACTCTATGAGACGATAATTTTAGAGACTTGTTATAAAGCATGAATGATAATTTATAGAGTTGGCTATTCAGAAGGGTTTCACAACCGGTGGAGCCGGTTCACCGGTAAGGGGTTCAAAACCATGCTTGACGGGTTAACTTAGTGGTTATTTGAGCCGAAATTATATAAAGTCGTCTGCCATTGTGTAATCCTAAATATACAACACATTTTGTTCTTCGACAGATGACGTTCCAGTGCGGCATAGCGTCACCATTTGCTTTTGGAATGAATCACTATTTTTTTTTTCATTTTCCTATTGTTATATGTTATTAGATGTCCTCAAAGGGGAATCCCATTCCAGATAAGGACCTCGAGTATGCGAGGTGATGTTAAATTACCACCGAGGAAAGTTTGCTCGGCAAACACCGCTCTAGTTGGATGAGCAGGGTTATCGGTTTCTTTCCTTACGAAACAATTTCGTAGTAGATATTGCAAAATATGAATTATTTATTACTGGTTCCATTTATGTTAAGAGATAAATAGAAGATAATTATATAATTTTATTGTATAATTATTACAATAAAAATCTTTTTGTAAAAAGGTCAGGTTGGAGTTAAAACCATTTATTAATATGGACAGTTTAAAGCAGATAAGTAATCCATAAGCTATTAGAACTTTCCGCCTCCAGAGAGGAGAGACATTCGTTAAGTCTGCCGTCGTAAAATATGATCGTCGGTACTAATAAATATTTGTATTGGTTTGAAGCCGTAAATACATCCCCTTCAATTACGCGCAATTATTTTGTAACAACCTGTATAATATTTTAAAACTTTGTCCACGTATTGTCACCCCTAATTCAGCAAACAAGACCCGTTTCACGAAGCAGGTGTTGCAAACCTTTGACTAAGATCCTCGCAATAAGCGAAAACTTATTTGCTAAGACCGTCATAGTTTCGCCACACGTTCGCACTTCAGCGAAACGGCAACTGTGTTAATATAAATTATCGAAGATTTAGCAAAACAACTGTTTAAATGTGCAACAAACTTGCGGTACAACCATCTTCAGAAGAGACAATCCGGATATTTAAAAAAAAATATTAACACGGCATTGTTTTTTGTATTTTTTTTGTCCCCTCCCGACCCGCACCATGTGTAAAATCGCATTCTCAAACTTTAAAATGATTTTTATTAAATTTTGAGTACGTTTTCTCGTAATCTGGAATATATATTCTATTTTTTTTCTGATTTTTAAGGGTGTCTCAGAGACGGTGCTCAGGTCGAAAACTAGTGATAGAGGGCATCATTAACACCCTTGAACTATCATCCCCCCCTTAACACCCCCTTTAACAATATATATACAGATCCAAAAATCAACGGTTTAGAATACGGTAAGGCACAAAAATACACACCAACACACACATGAATACAATTTAAGTGTCCACTCGATAATACTTAATATATGAAAAAATAAAATTAATAAATGAAGAAACAATTAAAAAAATAACAAATAAATGAAATGAATAAATAAATGAAGTGGCAATTATTAAATATATAGGTAAATAAATATTCGATATAAATAAATAAATATTCAATATAAAAAATAGTGTTAAACTACATATAGTATAGTAACATATATTTATATATAGTAAAGTAGTGATATATATAAATATACCTTTGTATTTATACCTTTGTAATTTTTGAGGAATGTTTCATTACAGAAATTATTACGTGCTAAAGCTACGTAGTGTATTTAAAAGTTAGTACAGACATACTTTGATAATGTAACAATAACATTAAGTAACATTTCTTTTACATAAAATTAATTTAGGTTACCTATGCACTTATTTTGTACTTTGTACCGTCACATCCTAACTGGACTGTTTTGGGTTTACTTAATTTTTGTATATTTTTCTATAGTATATGTTGTACATTTATTTTAACATCGCCTTGATTCGGGAAAACGTTATAAAAATGAACGGGAAAAAGCAACCCCTTCGAACTGCTGTTTGTCAAATGGCGCTTTTCATTTGCGGGCGACAAACCTACGAAATTAAAACACATTTCACAATTTATTCAAGTCAGCCCGTGATCCTTTTATGTCAACGCCTACTTGAATAAGCGAGTATTAGGATCATTTGCATACTCCCTACTGAGTTTTAGCCTCCTATGACGTCAATTGAGAACGTCTATAGTGGTAATGTTAGGTTAAAACATATATGAAGAAGCGATCATATGGTTGGCTGCTGTTTACAGTTATTAGGGCCTCTTTCTGGTGAAAGTTTTTCTCTCATCTAACACTCTGTACCATGTAACGAAATCGCGAATTATCTCGTTGAATAGACAAACAAATGCCATCTGCCGTTTATTTCAATCATTATCAATGTCTCTAGTTTGGTTTGCATCCTAGCTGTAATGCAAACTTGTTTGCTGGTAATCTAGTTTCGGTCACGGAGAGGTAGTTCGGATTTTTTATAAACTTTGCTGTGCGATTGAATATTTAAAATAATAATAAAAGAAACGCAGCTACCCAGCAGGACTGCGCTATCCATAAACCCGTTATCCCGATGGAAACGGTAAGTAGTTATTCGATTTACCGTTGATTTAGTTCTCTACCTTTTGATGTCGAGTTAATTGCTTTTTTTTCGCTCGTATTTCAGGGTTCTATGTTATTGTGGCTTACTTATCCCTAATTTAAAGAAAAAAACATATATTTTGTTTCGGGAAGGTCCCTTACGCTTTTGAGCTCGCGATGGCATTCCAGGAGATTTCTGGAATAACGGGATTTCGCTACTAATGGCATCGACCAGGCGGCCTGGAACCTTTTTTCTTTTATTCAGTGTTTTTTATTTATTTATAAGTTTACTTAGAATCGCATTATTTGCTCGTGTTGTTTTTTCTGATAATAGTTTTTTTATTAAATGTTTTTATTTCTCTTTGGAATTGCAAACCAGATATTTTTTTATTTGTTACCTTGATCCTGAGGGAGATCCGTCGCTCTCCATGAAGTCCTAGTCGGCGTGTTATCTTTAGGTTTATGGTTCTTTATTTAAAACGTTGTTTTCTGTGGCTTAGTGCACAGTGGCGCCCTAATTTGTTAAATGAAGAATTCTAACTTATTTTTATTGAGGGGTTATAATCGTTAATTGTTAATTGTGACAAACAGAAACAACTTATGTCTAAAAACTTAATATGCATCTTTATAAAATAAACTATGCTTCTGTAGTTTTATTGTCTCGATTTTGTATTCAGACAATGAGATATTTACGTCTAAACTTTTGTTACTAAACTGGGAACAGGTTGTCCATTCCTTCTTAAATATTTTATGTTCGCGACCCATTCGCTTTACTTTCATTATTTTCATTATAATCGTAAACATTATAATCATTATTTCATTATATTCATTATTTTCATTATAATATTTTCATTATTTTCATTATAATTCATTTCATTTAATTATAATTATTTTAATTATAATTTCATTATAATTGTACATTTGCGATTTCATTTATTTTATTTTTTTATATTATAGATAGACTATTTTTATTGATTATATATTGATTTATACATACAAAATAGTAATATATTGTATGCCCTAACTGCAGCCGTGTAATTTCAAAGCAAATTAATAAAAGTAGCTTTGGGTCAATATGGCCAATTAATACTTTCGAAAAGGGTTCCACATCGCCGACCCTCGTAATGGGTTTCATTACGCACGAACAGTGAATGAGCACGGCGACTTTTCAAACGGTCCCGTTTCTAACCTAACCTATTTTCGTTTTGTGCCCGCAGGACTGCCACGGCGCCGTCGACGGGAGCGACGCGCCCGTGACGGACGACACCCAGAGCTACGAGCTGATTTCCGGCTACCAAAATCAAACGCACACCGTCGTGGAGTTCAAGAGGGCTCTGGATACTTGCGACGCGGATGATTACGTCATTGGGGTAAGTTTTCTAATAAACCCCCTCTTTCATTTGAATCCTAGATTGTTTAACCTATACAGAATGTCCCAAGGCCTTTCCCAAAGACTTAAGGGGGGTGCTCACAACAAAGACAATTATTACATGATGAATTATTATTACGGCGATTCAATTCATTTTCATTAGATAATACGGCAGCATTATCATTGACGTATCAAAGAATACTGCAATTACAGTTACACAAGTTTAATGTTTTTCTACACAAGTAGTAGAATATACGGCAGTTCTGAGTCTTTTTTATAATAAATACGGCAATTTCACTACTTTGGATACGGTAGTTTTGGGTCTTTTTTATAATAAATACGGCAATTTCACTATTTGAGATACAGCAGTTTTGGCCCCTTTTTATAATAAATACGGCAATTTCACTACTTTGGATACGGTAGTTTTGAGTCTTTTTTATAATAAATACGGCAATTACTACTTGAGATACGGCAGTTCTTGCCCCTTTTTATAATAAATACGGTAATTTCACTACTTGAGACACGGCAGTTCTAGCCCCTTTTTATAATAAATACGGCAATTTCACTACTTGAGATAGGGCGGTGACGATGGCAACACTGCTTAGGACAAATGTATCGCATCTAGTCGTATAGACAAAAAGGTAATATTTCCTACATCCTGAGAGTTAGTATTTTAAATAGTATTATTATTTGATATTAATTATTCACAATTGTTACTCTGATGACATTTTACTTTGCGAATACTTTATACTACAATTGTTACTTTGCCAATACTAATAAATACTTAGGTAAATATTATATAATCATAGCATAAAGTAACTATATATAATATTAATAGCGTATAGTCAAATACATTTTTTTTATTTGGTACCGAATTTATACAACTCACTTCCTGATTCCATAAAAGACTGTAAAAGCTAAACATATTATTTACCACCGTGTCAAACTTCAAACCAACACAACGGTTTCTTGTCAATTGAGAACCTTACTTTTTTAAATCGATATTAGGTTATCTTTTTATTTTATTTTTTTAAATTTTGACTGTTTAATTAGTTGTTGCTTGCGTTAGTGTCATGTTTCTGCTTTATTTTGATTAAAAATATGAGTTTAATTCCCCATAGTAAACAGAACACTCCAGGAACAAACAGAAAGTATTGTTCCACACATCATTGTTCTGTACCACTATGAGGTGATATGTTTTAAATATAATAGATAAATTCCTTCAATACGCTTAAATCATAAAAAAACTTCGTACAATCTGAACTGCTTTCTGACGAATGTAACCACGATTAGGTGTAGATCGAAAATGGTGTTATGGATTTTAAAATCTAAAAAAAAAAGCAAAAACCATTTAACCGACCCGATAAAGAAGTGGCGAAATAAAGCTCTGTTTATTTGGCAATTAATTATTCTTTACCGTCGATGGCGGCGCCGTTATTGCCGCTGTAACGAGACGTTAATAAATAGCTGCCAATATTGCCTGAAAATACCTGAAGGGCTGGCATTACACAACGCTGTGTTCATGATACGCTAATAACGCCAATAACGAGATTTTTATAATATCTTATTTTGTGATGATTACGATCGCGTCGCAATCTAGCTATATATAAATGCGAAATATGGTTAAATATGTTAAATATGATTATAAAGATTCTGAAGAACGAAAAAAAAGTATCCAAACTTTTTTTTGAGTAATAAATTTTAGGGCCATGATAGAATATACTACATTGGTAGAGCCTGCTACCTATAACTATATTTATTTATTAAACAGGTTTCTTTGAGTAAATTTTCTTTCTGCAGAACAAAGAAAATACAAAACATTATATATATACGAGCTCGTATATATAACATTAATTAAAAGAGAAATAATAATGGCCATGACACCTGTAGCTATTATTTAATTCAACTGCTTCTACACATTGTTTAGTAGTAGTAAAATATGTAACCAGAACCTGACGACTTACAGCTAGGTCCTACAGGCGTCATAAAACCCATCTGCACGTCTCTGTTGTTTATTGTTGTATTAAATTGTGATAGTGAGCTATAATTAGAAATTAAATTATTTTATATAGTTTCTGATATTCTTTTTGTGGTTTGAGTGTATTATCTTTGTTTATCTTCCATGGATAAGTGCAAATCTCTGTGTTCTGTGAATGTGGTAACTGTCAAACTGGATATTGACAGAATGGTATGATTACGTATTATTATTATATGTGAATTGATACATATCGCTCTCAAAATAGACATTTTCCGGTATATGTGTACTACAGCTTCCATTATAATGTTTTCACGTCTTTGGGTGTAACTCGAAAACAAAGTCATTGAGGGAAATTAGTGGTTTAGACCGTTAACCATTGTTGTTGTTGAGTATATAAACAGTTACAATAACTTCAGACCTTCTCCACCAAAATCTGCTGTCATTTTTTCTCAACACATACTAAATAATTTGTAATTATAATGAAGAACTGCGCCGAATGCAAAAATAATTTAACACCAGCGGAAACATTAAGATGTATAAACTGCAAAAGCGAAATTCACTATACTTGTGGTGGTAAGTCACATACCACTTTTAAAAGCATGTCAGCTAAAAAAAAGAAGGCGTTCCAGTGTCTTAATTGTAAAAGTGAAAAATCTTTTGACAGCAGTACACAGCCTGAAGCTTTGACTTCTCAAACTCCGCCTTCCTATAATAGGGATGAAAACAGAGAGAATGCCGATTCTCCCCGATTAATGAACCTCTTCATGAACAAATTTGATGAATTAAAAGAAATTCTTAACTCTAAAATTGACGAAATCATATACACGTACAACAAAAAATATGATGTACTATTTGCTCAAAACAAGGAAGCTCTCAAAGCTCTAACGTTCTTATCTGAAAAATATGATAACCTTGCACAAAAGCTTGTAACGTTGGAAAACTCTAATAAACAAACACAACAATCAAGCGATAAACTAAATGGATTGGAGTTAAAATTATCCTATTATGAAGAAAAACTAGAGAAATTTGAACAAATGGGGCGTCGAAACAACATTGAAATTAGAAATTTACCCGAAACCAAGCAAGAAAGTCTTACAGAATTGGTTTCCCTAATCAGCAAGAAAATTAATTGTGAGATAAAGCAGGGTGACGTCGTGTCAATTCATCGTGTCGCTTCTAAGATGTCTTCTTCGCAACCTAAGTCCATAGTGTGTCAACTTACCTCAAACGTTTTAAAATATAAGTTTCTATGTGCTGTTAAAGAATTTAACATCTCTCAAAAAAATCATTGTGACAAACTGAATAGCAGTCATGTTCGCCTACCGCAAGATCCCTTACCCATCTACATCTCAGAACATCTCAGTCCAAACCAAAAACGACTGTTTTCTTTAGCGAGGAAAGCGGCGAAGGATAAGTCGTATATGTATACTTGGCATAAATCTGGTAGGATTTACATGAGGAAAAATCAAAGCACGCCTCCCGTTCTCATTAAGCATGAAAATCAATTAGCTGACCTGTGACTGCTTTCTTGCCATCACCTGATCTCCAACAAAATACATCTCGACTTATCTGCTTCTCGCTGGACTTTTGTTTTTACTTGCTCAATAAGGATTTTATTAATAACTTTCTCGGGCTTGCATCATAAATTTAGCCACATAATTATTAGTACTTTAATTTTTATTATTAAAGTACATTACCATTATTATACTACACAAATATCATCTCTCTACATAAATATATTAATTATAATTTTCAATATATCATACATATTTTATTTATTTGCTATATCATATTTATTATTAGCACTTATAAGGGCAATATTACTTGTATACTATATTTATATTAATTATTTATTTACAAAATACTATATTCTTATTTTTGAGCATAACAAAAGTACATACCTTTTTATATGCTTTAAACCTATTCCTTTTAGTAATTGTATCAGTTATAATCATAAGGTATTTATTCCGTTCACAATATACTCGTATAATAATATAATGTTGACTAAAGTCAAATATCTGAATAATCCTAATATTATTAGTTATGCACAATTATATGGTGTATACCTATTATTAATTATTAACTATTTAACAATTAAACACTATTATCATATCGTTAATATTTTCAACCTAATATTGTTAATAAATAGACTAAAATATATTATGAATAATTTTCTGGCAATTCCGTATAATTGCTGTCAAAATCAAAACTATCAGGAAAATATGCGTAAGTTTTACTCATACTATATTAGTAAAATAAACTTCCTAATGTCACTCAAACACTACGTATACAGGCTTTGATGAAACCACGTATGATATTGGAGACAATATCATTAATGCATCTTGTTCTTTCGCCACATCTGTATCAGATTTAAAAGCTAAACAGATTAGAAATGACTTTAAAATATTAAACCTAAATATCCGCAGCATAAACAAAAACTACGATAACTTTCTTCTCCTCTTGCACGACCTTTCCTTTCTTCAATTAGACGTTATTATTTTAACAGAGTGCTGGCTAGGAAACAATTACAATAACAATGTGTTACCCGAATATACTAGCTTCCATACATCCATCAATTTCAATCAAAACAGTGGTATTGTCGTTTTTACTAAGAAAGATCTAAGTCTGACAGTAGTTGAAATAAATATGACTAACTCTAATTGCCTAAAGCTAGTATTACCTAATGATCTGTGCATTCTGTGTTTTTACAGATCTCCGTCTATTCACAATATTAATTGCTTCCTAGATGAATTGGAAGATATTCTAAAAAACGCTAATAGTCACAAGGAACTCGTTTTGGCAGGTGATTTAAATATTTCCATAACACAACCTAAACATTTTCAAAGTGATGATTATACAGGCATGCTAGCTCAATATGGTCTGTCCCCTGCGATAAACATTCCCACTAGAGTTGCCGAAGGTACAGAATCATGCATTGACCACATATTCATTAAAACTAAGAGTTGTTATAATGGTATTGTATTTTCGTCTACAGTGACCGACCACTATTCGACTTTACTATTTTTACACGCAATTAATCCAGAACCAAAAATTAAAATTAAAATAAAAAATATATCTATAATTGATCATGTCGCTTTAATGAATGATGTTAAAAAAGAGTCATGGTCTTCGGTGTTAGCTATCCGTGATGTTGATAAATGTTTAGAGCTATTTAATAATATATTAACTAACTTTATTAAAAATAATACCACTGTTAGGCATTTATCTCATAAAAGACTAAAACTAACGCCTTGGATTACTCCTGGACTCATTAAAAGCATTCACACTAGAGACCATATGCACCGCACCCTAAGGAGAGATCCTTATAACATAGAATTGTGTCTAAAATTTAAGAAATATCGAAACACTTGCAATGCTCTGATTCAAAAAACTAAAAACTTATACTATAAGGAGAAAATAAAAAAATCTGATACTAGTAAACAGCTTTGGACAACTATTAAAGAGATCGGCCATCTTAACTCAAAAAAAGCATCCAGCATTGACAAAATGCGTGTAAAAGAATCCCTAAAGAATATGGAATCAGATGGCAAATTAATTGTAGACTATGCAAATAAATTTTATTCCACTGTAGGATCGGACCTGGCGAGTAAAATCCTAAAACGTCTCAACAAAACTGAAATGCAATTAGCTTTAGAGTCTGACTCTCTTATCTCACCATATAGACTAATATTTAGTTCAACAAATCATTTAGAAGTCTCTAAAGTTATTGATAGTCTTAAACTTGGGAAAGGATCTGACTTAATTAATGCTGATATAATAAAGAGATTAAAATCCAATATTTTAATACCCCTGTGCCATATTATAAATCTTAGCATGTCAAATGGTGTTTTTCCTAATAGCTTAAAGAAGGCTGTCATTATACCATTACATAAAAATGGTGATATGGCGGAAATAAAAAACTTTAGACCCATCTCATTGCTGCCTACATTCTCAAAGATTATTGAAAAAATTATCAAACATCGCTTGACAATGTTCCTAGAGCAAAATAATTTATTATCTACAAACCAATATGGATTTAGGCAGAATCGAGGTACGCAAGATGCGGCGCTTGATTTAACAGAATATATAACTAGAAACATCGACAAAGGGAAAAAATGCGTTGCCGTGTTTCTCGACCTGGCTAAGGCATTTGATACTGTCTCGTTTAGCATTCTTCTTAAAAAATTAGATTGCATAGGGATCAAGGGTAGCGAATATGATTGGTTTAAATCATATCTAACTGATAGAAGTCATGTAGTCAGGATTAATGAGCAGGAGAGCGATACTGAAATAACAACATTTGGTGTGCCACAGGGTAGTGTTTTAGGGCCTCTTTTGTTTTTAATTTACATTAATGCATTATGTAACTTGCAACTTAAAGGAAAAATTATAAGTTTCGCAGACGATACTGTGATTGTATGTTCTAGTGACACGTGGACTGAGTTACAATGTAAGATGCAACATAATTTGGAAACTATTACCAATTGGCTGGACAATAATCTTTTAACTCTAAACATTAGCAAAACTAAATATGTTACTTTCAGTATTACTTCCGCCGGTTTAGTTGATACGGGCTTTCATCTTCGCATCCATGACTGTCAGAACCGAATAAAATGTGATTGTCTTCCTCTGGAGAATGTTGACCATATTAGATACTTAGGAATTGTAATAGACAGGCACCTTCGCTGGAACCATCACATTGATTCAATTGCTAAAAGAGTTCGTTCGCAAATTGTAGTTTATAAAAATCTTAGAAACTGTTTATCTTCCCAAACTTTAAAAATGGTTTACAATTGCTTAACTAACTCTTTAATCACCTATGCGTTAATTGTGTGGGGCGGTGCAACTCGAAAAGCCCTTGAACCATTGATCAAAGTTCAAAAATTAGTTCTTCGCGTGATCAATAAAAAGCCTTTTAGATTTAGTTCGGAAATCCTTTTCTCAAATTACAGGGTGCTAGATATTAGACAATCTTTTATTAAAAAAGTAGTCATACATGTTTGGCAAAATAAAATTAGTAATATACAGTGCACTAAAGCTATGAAGACAAGATCGAACGATAGAGGTCACTTAGTGGCACCAATAATGAAAACTTCTTTTGGACAGAGACATCTCATTTTTCTGGGCCCAAAAATATATAACCAGATAAGCGATGAAATTAGGGATGCTAAAACTAAAGCGTGCCTCGCTAAATCTATCTTAAAATGGTTAATCGCTTTGGGTAGAGATGCTGCTGAGAAATTAATTTCTGAAATAGTTGTTTAGATAACATTTATTAATACTGTAATTTAAGCGACTTTAGCTACTGAGTAAAAAATATTATTTTAGTTACCTAGAATGTTTAAAAAAATAAAAAAAAAAAATATGCTTACTTAGATATGTCATACCAATATGTTTATGCCCAATGTATATATATATCACTATAAGATATGTTTCTATACTATATGTAGTATAACACTATTTTTATATTGAATATTTATTTATTTATATCGAATATTTATTTACCTATATATTTAATAATTGTTTATTCATTTATTTGTTATTTTTTAATTTATTCATTTTATTTTTTCATATATTAAGTATTCTTGATTACACATTTAAATTGTACTCATGTGTGTATGTGTGTGTGGGTGTGTATATCAGTGTGTATATTTGTTTGTGCCTTATTATTTTTTTATATTTTCTCAGGGTTTTGCGCTGGTCTCTGCTATGCACTTTATCACTTCATATATAACCTTCCTTAGAACAGGTAACTATTACCTAGTTAGGAAGGTTATTGACTTACACTCATCGGCCAATTTATATTCCATAACAAAAAAAAAAAAAAAAAAAAAAAAAAAAAAAAAAAAAGGCATTTCCCTCCAGACTATTCGTGCCTGTCTGTAGCTTCAACTTGTGATGGATTGAATTGATTAAAATTAAAAAAAAACGGGTACAATGACATTCTTTCAATTCATCATAAATTTTCACACAATTTCAGTTTTTTTGTCAATTTTGAGATGAAACCCCCCCGGAATAATATCAATAATGTTTTTATTTATTTTATTTTCAAA
Source organism: Neomicropteryx cornuta (assembly GCA_020383195.1). NCBI lineage: Eukaryota > Metazoa > Arthropoda > Insecta > Lepidoptera > Micropterigidae > Neomicropteryx > Neomicropteryx cornuta. Next base: position 5,041,245 of record JAHKQU010000030.1, read on the forward strand.
AACTTATAAAAGATTTTTAATAGGTTCGGTGTTTTTGGCTAGTGGTTAACCGTCAACTTACAGCGACATTTGTTTAACCGCAAAAAAATACATGAAAAAACTGAAAGCATTTTACAAGATGACCTAAAAGGTTTGGAGGTCGGATATGAGTTTAAACCGAAGGTGCTCCTCGCGACTACGGGCCTACGAAACTAACAACGCTTCCATAAAAGGTTTCCTCAAAAACGACGATTGAACTTTTTTTCGGAAACAAGTATGTAATGAGGACTGAGCTTCTAAAACAAAAATTAAAAAAATCGAAAATGTAATGCGACAAAATGAGGAAGGGGGCCTTCCAAGCAACCTGAAGAAATTTACACATGCGCAACATACATACACGTTTATTTACCCGCCTGTACTTTCTCTAAATCGTACCCATTTTCACTGATGACGCTTTTGCCACGCCGATAAAACTTATCCATTACACGGGTCATCGCGAGCGACAGATTTATCGGCGCTTAAAGACACCCATGGATCGCTTTTTTCCCGTTTTCTGACGCGACGCCTCCGTGGGCGGGAAAGCAAGCGAAATGACCGAAATTCGGTGCCTACTTTTTTACTGTCTATATAGTTATATTTTACCGTGCGATAGTACCATATTTTACATATTACTCAATTCTCGCAAGGGTAAATACTAAGTCATTCAAAATATTATTGAAAGAGAAGACTTTAGATGAAAACGTTTACTTAAGTCGGAAGTGGCAGCTGTGAGTCCGGGCGGCGGTTAAAAAGAATAATAGAGTTATTAGCGACCGCAATGGCGACATTTTTCAAGACGCGCCACCGCAATAACTCTCCCGTTTAAAAAAAACAAACGAGAATAAGATGTGCTAAGAGAAGTGACTGGCAGCGAACCTCGACGCAACGTAGACATACAGGGTGTATTTCAAATCACTACCTGTCCTTTTAGGGGGTCGATCCACAGGATGATTCTTAACGACCAAATTTGCGTACCACTAAGAAATTCCTCGTGAATTTGCCACATTTTTTTTTTATTTTATGTGATTTTAGTAAAATTATGCAAATAATGTTAGTTAATAAATTAGTTTTGTCACTAAATCACCTGTCGAAATAAATAATGTTTTCTAAAGGGAATCCCCCCACGTTTCCCAACACATCGAAAAATATTAATCATGTCATATGTAACTATTAAAAACTATTAACAGGTGAAGTTTTAGTTAAATCAATTTTTATTGCCGTAAATATCTCATTTATTTACTTATTTTATATTTTTTTACCAAATTAAATGAGGTTCCTCATGGCAGTAAGCAAATTCGGTCGATATGAATCATCGGGTGCATCGACTAAAGGGGACTCTGGAAAATAAAAAATCAAAAAAAGTTTCATAATAAAATTAAGATATTATAAATACACTTAGTTATTTTTAGGAGTTGATTATTCTATCCGCCGCGCCTACCATATCTACGGTAAATACTTACCGAAGGTGTGGTCAAGGTTGGAAACAACCAGCAAACAAAAATTCAGTAATGCGCCCCTCCTCTCTGTACCCAGGCGCTTGACTCTGCCCCTGCGCGGCGCACCGCGACAAACGTATAACGATTACAAACATTCGAACGGTTTTTATTAAATATTAATTTCGTTTTCCTCTTAATTGGTACTTTTTTTTTAAATTTTTGATTATTAGTATAGATCAACCTCTCGATAGAACGGTAGTAATTTTAAGTACAATCTGTGATTGGTCATAGTGAGAGAATATTGATACCCTTAATATTCTTAGCAAACTGCCTCTAATTTAAAAAATATGGTATTATAATGAAACGTTTTTTTTTTATTTAAGAAGATTTACGTATTAATTTTCTCGTTTTATAACATTTTGTGGATAATAACAAAATAATAGAAAAAGTTATAAAAATCTATCTGAGTTTTTAGGCCTAAAGGACAATTAGTGTCCCTCCAAACTATCCACTACCACCGAAAGAAAATACTGGTTCGAAGTATTCTAGTGAAAGGTTCAGCCTTACTAATTACACAATGAACAGCAAAGTAACCTCAGAAAGCCTTTCCCGGAAGCTATATCGTTGTCGCTGTAAATGTCAACCTCCACTTTGCTTTGTTTGTCCTCGACGCCAGCTAGGCAATGCGCCGACGGCCCTATTTCCTCAGTCGCGCTACGACCAGGAGAATGCTTCCGGCGACCATTTGTAAAAGCTTGCCAGAGTTTAATTATTTTTTTTTTCTTTTATATATTTTTATTTATTTTTCTAGTGTATTTTTTTGATACGGTTTGGTCTTTGTTATAAACAAATCATTTTCAATAATATATTTTGTAACATTTAGCCCAAAAGCCTGTGTGGCCTGAAAGTTCGTAACATTTTGAGGTTATATACTCGCATGTAGTTATTCTAATAAAGTAGGTAACACTGACTAATAGGTTATTATGTGTTCAAGTTTAAATTTTAACTATGTAGTCTAAATCCTAAACCCTATCTAACGGCGCTACCTACTTAGTAAAAAAAAAAACAATACACTATTATTACTAAAGTCATTGTATAAATTTAAATGCCAATCAATGAATAAAAAGTATTTGAATATCAATCATTAAATAACAATTGTAGAAATATAGGTGCTACAGAAACAACCGCACAAACTATCTACAACATGAGTTCAGTTAGGTACAGCGTGTTAAATTAAAAGATTATAGTGTCTGGTCATAAAAGAGTGAACATAGGCAAAGTATAACCATCAGTTTAATAAAGTTTATTGAATATTATAAAACACCTCAATTGCTATTAAATATTTTGTTCAAATGGAGCAGAGTTTTAAAAAAGGTAAACAAAAATTTTGGAAGGCTGCCGTTTAAAATCTATAAAACGCCCTACTTAGAGCATATTATTTTTTTTTACTATATTATTTAACTAGATAGATTTTACAATACCCTAGAACATTGCTTGTACTTATCCTTCATAGTTTCTGAGAAATATATGTCTTCAAACATGATTATTTGAATATAAAGAAAGTACCTAGCTATTCCAAACTTACGTGTGATAACTGATAACTGATTAATTGTTGCACGTAGTTAATAAATATGTAACCGTGTAGAGGACACATTTGATTTGCACTGAATACTTAGTGTAACTAGTGTACTAACATATTTACGTTGATTATTATTGTGTTGTTCAAAAGTTTTCGAAAGTTAACTCCTATTTCTAATTAAAATTTAAAAGTATGTGGTCGTCTTGTGGTGTGGTTGTGGTCGTGGTGTGGTATGTGATCACTTAATTAGATCAGAGGGGTTGCTCATGATCTACTCAAATCATACTTGCATAATAGATTTCAATGCATTGAATTGCGCTTCTTAAATGAAGATTTCCAAGAATTTATATCAGTTTCATCATTAAAACCCGTAAAAATTGGTGTACCTCAGGGTTCAGTCTTAGATCCCCTTTTATTAATCCTATATACGAATGATTTGATTAAAAATATTTCTGCGTGTGAAATAACTTAATTTGTTGATTATACCTGTGCCGTTATTGAGGCTGAGAGTTTCGAAACCCTCACTAGTAAAGTGAACTCAGCTCGATGATTGGCTCAAGTCAAACAAAATGTCTCTTAACATATCGAAAACTGTCCTTCTCAACTACTCGAGTGTTAATAAAAATGACATAAATATCAGTTACCCTATTCATAAATTACATAAATTCTGAGGCGTGGCATCTCGACGATAAATTAAAATGGCGTAAACATATTGATCATTTGTAATCAAAATTATCGTCCGCTTGCTACGCTCTATCACGTATAAGAACTTGCACGGACAGGTCATCTGTGATGTCTGTTTATTATGCACTTGTAGAGTCTCACCTTAGATATGGAGTTCTCTTGTGGGGTTCTGCAGCATATAATCAAGAAATGTTTATACTCCAAAAGAGGGCTGTGGGGGTATCCTGGGTTTAGGCCCAGGTGAGTCTTGCACAATCCAATCACACTTTCGGAACTTTGAATTCACACAATACGAGTGTATGGTATCTACATCCACGAAATCCTTTGTGATTTTTTCTTAAGGAAGGAGGTTGCTTCTACACGTAGCAATGTTCATTCTCACGACACAAGACACAAAAACCGATAAAAGCTCGTACAACTAAATTTCAGAATAATGTTTATAGGGGGGTAGATTTATTCAATAATCTTCCCAATAATATAAAAAATTAAAAAAATATTACAGCTTTAAGACTCCATTGAAAAAATATCTGATTGAAAAATCTTTGTACGGTCTCGATCACCTTAGTTGTTTTTTATTGCAGTCACTGTTTTGTTATTGTTTTATTAATTTTATAATATTACTACTACTACTACTTTTATACAATTTAGTTTATACAAGATTTACGCTCTTTTACTTGCTATCTCTTCTCATGTATAGGACTTACGTTTTATAAAGTGTAGGTATGCTTAAGCTTAATTATTACTCTTGTTGAACGTATCTTGTTATTGTTATATTTACTTTTATTATTTTATGTTTTCATATGCCTTCTGCTATTCTGCCTTTCATGCACAACTGCAAAGTTGTTTCTTGAAATTAAATATACTGAATTTAGGTCGTTCTTAAATGATAAACATTACTGTCGCTGATTTTTTCGTAAATCTTTTAAGGACCTGCAAATTTCTTTTTCAATCATTTTATGTGGGTTTCTCTCATCGTTTAGTCAGCGTAAGCTATGAAACCTCCCGAAAAGCAGCTTTCCGGCTTATGACATTATTTTTTTCAGCAACCGTAAGACTGTCGAAAAAAATGGCAGTTTTCTCATTATTCATGACTCAATACCTACTAACTCTGATAATGTCAACATTTTATCTGTAGAAACCTTTTCCAATAGGTATATTTTATAGCTACTGTATTTTTTTCGAAAAGTTTGAGTTGATATCTTTATAACCAGTTCGCCAAAAGAATTGAAACAATATTTTGGAATCCCTAAAACAAGACCTTGACAATGACAATTATTTTTGAGAGGAGCCAATTTACCCCAATAAAAAAATGAATAATTATATTTGATAATTTTTAATTATGAACTATGTGCTCGTCACGAAGCCCTAACATTATGCCAATTTTTATACAAAATACAGACAGACGGATGGACGCAGGAGTGATCTTATATGGGTTACGTTTTTACAAGCTTTTATTTAGCTTGCAATATTTGTGTGTCGGCTTAGGTCGAAACTTGCACGCTGAATTCTAATTCAGCGTGCAAGATTCCTTTTTACAATCGTGTGTGTGTCCGCTTCCTTTTTGAAATTTGAGATATATGTTTAGTTTCGATTAAAATGCACTTTTAAACATGACCTGATTTTACACCTAGGAATCCTGAAATGTCTTCAGCACAGGCACGAAATTTTGTATACGCATTTAAAAGCTTGTTTTATGAATGTTTTTTTATATTAAATTTATTTATAACTCTTTGAGGTACGAATAGTTCAAATAGTGTTGCCTTAACTTTACTTACCATGACTTAGTGCTTTAGGAAGTCGGTCAATTCAATTTCTGGTAATTTTTATTTAAAAAGGTATTTTTATGTAATTCTTAACTTTACGTAGAAATGTGTGACTTACAGGTCAGTGCGATTTCAGAATGCGGGTAATTATGTGTGTAACATAATATGTAACACACCAACGCTGTCACGCATTTCACTCTTGGATTGTCGCTTCAACTCGTCGCTCAAGAAAATGAATGCTGCGAAGCGTACCTAGGTCTTTCATTACTGTCAGATACGAATATCCGTCTCTGTCACACATATTAGGTATATATCCACTTGCCTCGTTCTCGCAAACGGTGACAGCCGCTATCTCTCTCTCGCGCGTAGCAATATCCTCGCACGAGAAAAGTATTGATTTCGGTTGTTTTTTTTTTCAGACCGATACCGTGAAGGTCCTCTGGTCCATGGGATCTCGAGACCCAGTAGCCTCGGGGCTCGTGAAGCACGACAGGAGGGGCGTCCGCCCCCTGAGGCTCTTGGCTCCCAAACCCGCTCGGCCGGAGCCTTCAGACAGTGTGCATACATGGGAGATCAGGCTCAGCAATGTAAGTATACATTTTAACATAATTAACTTAGTTGAGTAGCGCTGTAAGAGGAGCTGTCAGCTTGAACAGCCGTCGCAACAGCTGCTTTTCAGTATCCCGCAAGGATCAAACCTGGGACCGTTGTTGTTTACCATTTTATCGATAATGTTCGATGGTGGGTACCTACTAAAGTTTACGACGTTTACACAGACAGACGGCATGCAAGTATATGCCCTTATAAAATGATCTTAAGTAGAAATATAAAGTAGAGGTTAAAAGTACGTTTTTTACATAATATCGTTAACAAAATGCTGCCTGCGTAAATCAGGTTATTTCTTCTTTTTCTTTTATAGAATTGCGCTCATTAAATATCAAACGGGACTGAATAATTTAACCTAAATATTCGCATAAGTTTATCAATTGTTATTAGTTTTTCAAAATGTCTTATTTGTAAGGCAGATTCTGATTCAAGTTACGTGAAGGTGCCGATCTTTAAATGTTTTTTAGGTCCAATGCATTATTGGGATTACAGATCTGAATAAAATATAAAAAGTAATTCAGTACTTTAAGACAAGACTTTCGGCCTCTGAAAAATATTTATGTATGTATTTCTTTTGACATAAAAAAATCTCTCTTTAAAGTAGATATTTAAGATAAACTTTTATCAAGAACCACAGAGTACGCTCATTATCAATTTCGCTCCCCTAATTCTGGCCGTAATTTTCATTTTTCTCGAGCATAAAAAAAATAATCAATATGATCGTCATGGACCTTTTGATCATTTTCCGCCGTCAACTATGTCACCCAGCCTAGCGTCACAGATGAGACTCCAGTCAGGGTGACACCCAGTTAACTGCGACCTGCACTTCAGGGGAAATGTTTAAATTCTTATCGCTTGACAGTTTTAACATAAGTGGGTTAATTTTGCGTAGCAGGTGAATAGAAGGAGGTAAATGCGCCCACATTAGCGTGTCGCTTCTAAAGCTAATAATATATTGTCTATACCTATGGCCCCGGCAATGGGTCCGATCAAATATGAATATGTTTTAACTGATATGAAAAATATCTGAAATAGATTTATAAATGACACTTCGAACTAAACAGAAGACGAGTATGCCTTAGTGTAAATTTATTCACACAAAACGACAGTTTTAAATGTAACAAATTTGTCCTGTGCTTGATACTTATATTGATGAAATTTTTTATTCAGGTCGAGGCGTGAATACTCGAATAGAAAGAAGTATCGGCGGGCTAACTCACAAAGAAATATACTGCTTTAGGTTAAGTTTTGTAGGACCATTTACCTGTTTTGTTTTTCATTTAAAACGACCGATATTACAACGCTTTTTATTTATTTTAATTGTATGCTAGTTAATTTGAATTAAAAGAAATTTAAATTAATATTATATTTTTTATTATTCATCTATTTAATTTGTATTAATATTAACTGTTAATTTAAAACAATTGTAGTGATGTCAAAATATTTGAAAAATACATATAGATTAATAACAATACAATAACAAATATACGTGCATATACTATATACAATAATACACTGTACTATAATACACAAAAAAATGTGTATTTCATTCATAATTATACAATGAACATACTAATACTCGTATATTTATTAAACTAGGTTACTATCAAATTCTTGTAACGGCCCAATTTGGGGGTGTTATCGACCGTGGGCTAAAAACCGTCTGAACTTGATTTGTAGAACACGTTTATATATGAAGATAGATGAAATACCATATCTGAAATAAATTTCTATAGAAAATACGGCATGGCAAAATACTGCGCGTGCGTACTATCACGTAACTTGCTGGGTTTGGCTTGTAAGTGATCGGTTGCTAACCGTCCTTATATACTTATTAAATGAACTACCTAAACCTATATTTTTATATAAATGTACATAATACGTTAATTTATTATAATATATTTAAAAGTTTCAAATGCCCAGTGAGTCCGCCGATAAAACTGATAAAACCAACTAATTATAGAACCGTCCAGAGAAAATTGACGACTAACCAGTTCGAATTTTCTTATATGAATGCCCTTTTTCAGACGGCCTAATCGCTTTTATCAAATGTTGACACGTGTCACATTAATATTCCTAAGGCTGCGTACACACCTAATCACCTTCGGTGGCTTGCGATTACATAAAATAAATCTAATACTTAAAACTAGTGTAGATTAAATATATGTTAGCCTTAGTCGTTTTACACAAAAATAACGATATATGTGGACTATATTTATCAATTTAAATTACATATCTAGCAATTGCCCCATTAGAGATAAGTCTTACACCAACCTTCGTCTCGATCAAATATGATTTAATTATTCAGTTTGTTTCCCTACTACACTTAGATTTTTACTGATAAACCCCTATAGTCGACTAATTATCTAGAATTTCGTGGTGTTTTTAAGCTTTTGTGGTAGCTTTAAGTGTGCTTTTTTTATTAAAACAAACACAAACTATGCTCAAAACGCAACATTTCACAGAATATGCCATTAATATAACAGAAATATTTCGGAATAAGACATTTTCAAAACAACAAACGAGGCAAGTATAATATACTCATGTCATACAAGTAATTAGTAGGTAATAGTCCTAAATATTTATGTTTATCATAACAACTCTAATAAAACCCATATTCTAATTAACACATATTTTTATCAGTATAAATATGCGAAAACTAAATTATTATATTTGCGTTTCTCATTTATTTTCTTTTTTTATGTAATCAGTCCTAGGTGATCCTACCTTTCAATTCAATTGTTAAATGGTAGATTCATGTATTTAGCCAAAATAATAATTTTGTGTTTACTGTTTTATAAATTAACTTATGCTGTATGTTTCTCTTAAATACATTAAATAAAGTAAATCAGCTTTTAAGTAACCGCGTTAATTGTATTAGTCTAAATTATCTATACGCGGATGTGTCCTAATTCCAGTAATTTTGTTTAAACACGAGACTTTCCTATAAATATTAATATACGCTCCTCGTGTCAGCAGTTTTGAACTATGATTTTATAGACCTATTTAAATAATCTGTATATTTAATCGTTAATTATTTTTCTGGTTGATTCAATACTGCACATTAAATATAAATTACTATATACACATTTATGTATATATACTTTTTAAATATTTATCTGCTATTAGTGTATGGTATCATTTAACTAATAGAAAAAAAACAGAAAATTATTCCAAAATTTAACCTAAGAATAATTTTAGGAAGGTGATTTTTGTGCTTGAATTCCTACTAGAATATTCAAATTATCACGAAAACCATCTATTTCAAATTATAGAAGAATAATTTATAATTACCCACTCACAATATTAGAAAAGTTAAACTGATTGCATAAAGGCAAATATGTGATAAAGGCACATAAAATCGTACATCAAGCTACCCGAAAATGAAGAAATTATAACTAGGGATTACATTTTGTTATAAAACCGTATTTAAATAACACAGTACGTTTTGTCGGCATCAGTCGCGCGGGCATCTCAGTATCGAAAACAGTGAAAAAGTTTGTAACGAGAATTGACAAAAAAGAAGCATCGAAAGTTTCATGTCTATGAAACTTGTGCGAACGACAAGGACGGATAGAATGAAACCTTAAACTAGATAAGTAGGCATCTCTTTCAAACTTATAAACTTATCTATTTTCCATCTTAACTATAACGCATGTGGTAATAGTAACTTTTGAATAAATATAATAAGCGAACGCTTACTTTTTATAGTTAAAATCTTTTATGATTTTTGCTAAATCCATTTCACAGAAAAGCTCACGTTATAGAATATAACACAAATATAAAATACATAGGTAAATTCAAAAATAAAATATTACAAACAGCATCTAATGAAGCAATTTTAACATAAATGGCCTAAAATGCATGGAATTAAACAGTCAATCAAACAGCTAACGACTCTTCTTTCGCTATTCTTAAATAGTAGTAGGTTTTCATGAATTGGGCGAAATAATGTTCGAATGTTCTCTGCTCTCTGATCACGGAATTTCGTTTTTTTTTATAGTATCTGATGTCGGGAAGACGATGCAAAATGCAGTTTGGACTGATTTGTTATCTTCTTGATGCAAAATTATTTATTATAAACAGACCATCGAATGCACTACTATTGACAAATCAAATGTAATAAATAAATAAATCTCGCAATTCTGTAATTGAGTGTATGTTACTTAGCTCAGTGGACGGTGCCGAATGCGGTCTCTGGTAAAATAGTAATGGACTCATTACCCATTACTATTTTTTAAAGCGCCGAAAACAGAATATAAAATAATAAGATCTTTCTTGTCCGAATAAAAATAATCTACGGTCGGTACGCGTATCGATCATTCTCTAACGAGAACTCTGAACCGTTGTTTGAGGGCGAGTTTTTTTAACGACCTCCGAAAAAAAACCTACCCGCGCGTAAAAGATATACGTCCGAGCCGAGGGCGGGTAGAGAATTTCAGATAACGACACACGTATTAACGAATGACGATCGCTTCCGCTAAATTAGGATTTTTTTAATAGCGTTGTCATAAAGAATTATTACATTCTATGTGAAATACTCGAGAGAAAATTAAATATTGGTGGTGTATATATTTATGTATTTATTACAAACATACAAACATTTCCATGCCACAAAGAGAATCACCACACACTAATACACATACTTCACATTACACACAACACCACACAGACATTACACATTGTTTTAATAATAATTTAATATCATTAACCATATTTATATTTTGTACATTTTTCTGGTCATAAATATTTATTACTAGAAAGGTACCTATCTTATTGTATTGCTGTTTAGTATATTGATAAATAAATAAATAATGGCGCACGAAGATATCAAAACAATACATGATATGCTTAAATTGTTTTATCAGAAAAAAATGATATTTAACAACTCGTAGTTGACCTTTTATTCGTCACACTAGTTAATCTGAATTCAAAACGCCTTCTACTTAGTGGCTCCCAATTAAGAATTGAAATTATTTCAGATGGACTACGTATCGACTAAAATGCTTATAAATTAATGAGTTGACAAGTTAAATAATAAGTATTAGATTTCTTTTATGAGGTTTACTTCGGGTTTTTGATGTAAAATAAAATATATATTTATTTACAAGTCTGCCTTCAATATTAGAAAAAAGACAATGGGAATGTTAGGGTTAAACGTTGGTATGGAAATTGTTCGTTGAATGGTTGTATGGACGTTTGAATGGTTGTGGTATGTTGTATGTATGGCGATGCCAGATGCCATTGGTGTCATATAGTTGCCAAATAGTGTTTATCTGAAAAAGCTTTTTTTATGGAAGGAAGATACGATGAATGTACTCAGATAATTAAATAGAAAACCGTCTATCTTCGACGTGCTGTAAATTTTATAGTTTCATTGTCTTCCCGAGCGTAGTCATTTGTCTTGGTAGTAACTTAATTGCAGCGCATTGCACAAATTCGCCCATAAATAACTTCAAACGTTGCGCACAACAGGTAACCGCATTAGCTCTCGTCGAGAAAATTATTTGACGCGAGGGAATTAAAGGCCAGAGCGCTCTTGGCTCGTTTCATTTGTGTTGGTTATTTAGGCTGTAACAAAAGTTACAAATATAAAAAAACACAAAATAAATTTAAAAAATTGATGTTGGGCGCCTGAAATTTTGAAAAAATAAATAAAATAAAAAGATAATCAGAAATAATATAGAATGCTCGAATAAATTATCAGGTGGTGAGTAACAACTACGCTCTTTGCGGCTGCTTCAGGAAACTACCTAAGAATAAAAGACAGTTTTTGACAGATTTATAAAATTGTTTCCACGTATTTAAAAAAATGTCTTCACAAAAAAAAAATAGTTTTTTCATCAAATTTACTTTTATTTTATTTTATGTACCAGCTAAGGCCAAGGTTTATCTGCTGGAAACCAGGTGTGTAAAATACAGATATTATTAATTGTAAATATTTTCAAATTATTTTTTTCTGTATTTTACACGTCCTTTACAATATGCAGTGGCCAATAATACCAAAAAATATAAACAGTTCTTTTTTGTAAAACAATAAAAACTCCTTCCCACGTTCGACAGATATGGGCAATTGCCAATCAAATAAAAAAAATACAGGTTAACAATTTAAAAAAAACAATTTAATAGCAATTTAGAAAAAAGACATGAAACTAAAACAAAAACCTTCTCCGGGTAGATTTAGAAAATTATTTATTAGGCCAGGTAAACTAAGTTCTATTTTTATAAAAACATTTGATGCCGCTTCTTAGCTGAAATTGATTCTTAATAAAAGGTTTAAAGACGTTTCAGTTAATACTTTTTCATTCTGTTCAACATTCAACACTGCTAAACCGACATTGTTCATATAGACCATTATTTTGTAGGAATGGTCTTTTCGGCTAATACGAAAGGGTTACTGAAGTTGTTCACTAATCGAGAACTATGCTGGAAGTTTTAAGCGGGCCTTGAATAGGTTTTTTAGATTTAAAACTTAAGGGCTTTGTTTTCTTGGTTTTTTTTTATATATTTGGTTGAACGACGAGGCTTCCTAAGCCCGCGCTTACCGATTTCGCCCATCTCCGCTTCAAAGCTGATTGCCTATCTCGGTCAGCAACTTCTCCAATAAAGACGTTAAATCATCTAATCTGATTTAATGATCACACAGTAAGCGGTAAACTCGTAAATAAAAACATATCACGCAATTTGTTCGCATTCCTCTAAAGTCTACTCTATTTATCTCATTGCTGGTTGGCTATTTGCAGTTCTCTTAGCATGAAATTGATGCTTTTAAATCACCATTTTCTCTTATAATAATATTTGGTAGTGTAATATATAACATGTATATCGCATTTCGAAAATAATTGGTTAGCCTTAGTTTCGGTGGTATTGCCATTTATTGACAGGTTGGAAGCCTTTGAATGGCGAAAGTATGAGGGAATTTGGCAGCAAACAGCGTAACTAGAAAGCCCTAAACAAACAAGACCCCGGGCGTTACCTAACAAACGTAGAAAGAATGTAATTTTTCCAGTGGAAATATTATTTACTTATCATATTTACCTAACTCAAAGACTTCAATCGTTAAGGACATAGGAAAAAATCCTACAAAAGTACCTACTCAAAAATATCCATAACTCAATTCAAGACACATTTTTAAACTTTATTTTTGTTGATATCAATAGCATTAAATTTGATATTTACAAAAATGTCTTATTTTTTTATAGATTTTTAATTAATGATAGCACTTTTCATAAAATATTCGTAAATCAGTTCAATACTGATTATCATGTATTAATACTTAAACGCACAATTTGTACATCGCTTGAGTTTAATGCATGCTGTTTAAATTTTGCTGTTTATATTACGTATATATATTTATTTCTTTACTTATTTGTTTGACATTTAGTTATTGACAAAATTAGGGTACATATAAATTAGGGTCATAGGGTGTGTAATAAAGCAAAAATATGAGGGAGCGTTTAGTACCACTGCAGCCTTTGTTCGCTTCTATGTATACTAGACTTAAAGTCGGTCCTAAAGAAGATTTTTATTCGGTAACAGTCAAGAGTATACAGTAATTATAATAATATAACAGTAATTATACGAGTGAAGAATATAAAGTAAATAGTAGTTATTTAGGTACAATTAGTTAAATTAATATAGGATTAAATTTATATAACATGTATGTATTATGTTCAAGTTTTTGTTTTTATAGTGTGTATATTGCTTTATTTGAATTTCAGCTGGTCATTCCCGACAATATGGCCACCCTCTTTTGGTGCAAGATCTTCAAGCCGCCCGCGGAGATGACGGGCAAACGACACATGATCGGCTACGAGCCGATCATAGACAGCCGCCCCATGCCGACGACGGGCGGAGAGCCGCCCGCCCTGCCCGCGCACGTCGACTCCCCGGTGCAGCACATGGTGGTCTACGAGTGCGCGGAAGCGGTCAACGCGGAGGCGCACATGTGGGACGAGTGGGCCGAGGGCGAGGGTTTCTTCGGCCCGGAGATGCCCCGGGACTGGGCTTCGTGTCTGACGCCCGTCGCCGTTTGGGCCATCGGTTCTAAAGGTAAATCATTTCCTTATGAGGACTCCATATAAAAGCTGTAGTTTTGTAACCCTCTTATTTGCAGATACAGAAAAAAAATATATATTAAAAATATATTTTTAAAAAGAAGCTTTTATTTAAGTGTACAAAATTTCATGTCTTGCTGTCGACCGTTGAGGAGTTCCTTTGTCTGGAGCCATCCTGGGCGTAGAATCAGGTCATGCTCACCATAAAAGTGCATTATCATCGGAACTTAACCGACATGTCAAATTTTAACTCCGTAGGATAAGAGGAAGTGGTTCTAATTCAGCTTGCAAGATTTGACCTAAAGCGACATATAAATATTGGACGCTAAATAAAAGCTTATAAAAAAACTATTAGGCTAGCCGCCGACCGAACAGTTTTAAAGACCAAGGTCTTTATATCTGGTCTTTATACACAACTAGACATCGTCGTCTCTCAGGCTTATCTAGGCTTATACAATAGCTGTTTGGACCATCGCGGATAGATTTGGTTTAAAATGTTAGCTGAAAACCAAATTCCTCAATGTAGGTATATACCGTAAATATTCATATCCTCGAACTGCCAAGAAACCGGGTCAGCTACCTGAACCCCTTGTTGGCCATTTCTCCAATAAAAGACGGCCCTCGTTTAGTCGTAAATCTTCTGTCGTTTTTGAAGTATAAGACATTAAGTTTATTTTCTTAGCGCGCTTCTTTGCAATTTTTAGTTATGGGTTTTAATCTTTACGGCATAAAGATATTTTTCAAGCAGTTTATAGTGTATGAATGACTTCAATTTCTTCTGATTTCCTTTGACTGGATGAATTACTTTCTTTAATTTGTCTTTATAAAGTAAAATCTACCAAATTATATTTATAACAAATAGGTTCCCAAAGTGGCCTACACGGACCCCCAGGGGTCCGTGTGGATCACATTGGGAACCTCTGGTCTAGTCAGATCCTTTACTGGCAAGTATCAGTACAAAACCAAAAAAGAAACTAAGCCATTATCAAAAGAAACAAATGAAATGCTCCAGCAAGCCGCAATTCCGCTTTCATTTGGCGAAAACGGCTAAGTCGTCGAGCGTTATGTTTCGGAAGGAGATTGGAGCTGTTCTGTGTATTTCATAATCATCTGTAAAAAAACTGAAATTTGAAGCTTTGTTTATGAATTGTAATAATTCTTATTGGGTGTGAGGACACACCCTTTTTTGAAATAATAATTATTTTGAATGTTAAATATTTTTCCTGGTCTCTTTGATAAATTAATCATTACTTAAATGAAATACGTCAATATTACTAAAGTTTATAATATGTAATTTCATAACTCTTTCATACAAGTTGCATTCTGAGCATGTTTAGTATTACGCCACGGCGCATGCTCGAGCGTGCATCTTCGGTACGCAATCAAATATGAACTATCAATACCTGGCAGCAGATCAGCTGAATCAATCTGGTTATGCAATACTTATAAAAGAATTCCAGGTCGGCAGTTAAACTTTATTTTCCTCTATTCAGACTCTATTTTAAATTGTGGCGAACTAAGGCGTATTGTACTTAAAATGGACCAATTAGCATAGCCCCGAGTTAAACGGGGCTTTCGGGACATTCTGAATTTAGATTGTCGAATTTATTTTAGGCTGTAGCGTATGTACCGAACTATATATTACGCTCCCAAATGGTTTACTTTTGTTTTTTTATTTCTGCGAGTAACCAATATGTAGGAAAAGGAACATTGAGTTTTTTTTTTAAATTGACTTTTCGATTGAATTTTGAATGTTGAATTTAGGAATTGGCTTCAGTTTCTATTCGTCAATGCTCTGGGTTTAAAGAGCAACATAAATTGAAGAGATAATTAACTATTTGGCTTCTGAAATTAGGCAGAAAGGGTACTGAGAAGATATTAAAATACAAATATACATTTTCATATTTCTCTATGGTGCATTGACGGTTTGACATTCTCAGTTGTAGCACAATATAACACTGCCTTCCTTAGTACAGACATAGTCTAGTAAAGAAGGCAGGACACAAAAGGTAGCAGTGCTAATCGCTCCCGGTGCATTTATAATATTCATTTATAACTGTGATTTCTACTACTACATTTTTATTTTTTTTGTCAAATTAATTATGTACAATAAATAAATAAATAAATACCGGTATGACGAAATAAAACGATGCGTTAATATTTATATGTTTAAATTTTCATTGTTATTATTTATACTGTTTTAGAACCAAAGTTGTTCACCTTAAATTTTTGATTCTTAAACTCATAAAACAAAATATATATTAATATGTACATTTAGCAGATATTTCAACTAAAATTTAATCTAAAATAGCTATATATTTCAACGCAGCGCTGGAAAGTACAAGCATAATTAATTATGACTACACCACCACAAAAGCCTACCTTAGTACTGGCATGGCTCAGTAAGGATGACTTTGAATTGTATGCATAAATAAATAAATTCTTTCTTCCCATGACAATTCGCGAGAATTCACAGACACGAAGAGTCAGTGTTTGAACCGTTAATGTGATAAGGCGGTTTTAAACTTAGACTGCGACATTCTAAAGCCATCAGTATATCCTAAATACTTTAATATTCAACTACCTAAAGTAGATGCCTTAGAGATATCTTGTTATCTAATTGTTTGACATAAATATTTAAAATATACGCTGCCCTGCAGCTAAGAAACCGAACGGAAGACCTTAAAACCCAACCTTCTTAATAACAATATTTAAATATGTTTAATATTGTGGATATCAGAGTTTAGGAAGCGCTTATTTAACGCCTTTTGGCGCTAACGAATCTGAATATAAATTCAATTCAGCATTCATTCTACCCCACTTTTGAAACTTTCAAAATTTCATTTGGCAACTTTCGTCATTAAAGCTTAGGCACTCGCCGCAGTCATTTAATAATCATGCTAAGGACAATGGAAAACCTACTTCAAATTGACAAATATGATTTTTTTTTTGTTGCAAACGTATGTAGGTATTTTAAACATATGTCATCAGTATATTTAATCTATACATTCGATTCCTTTGAACTTCCTGTAGGGCATGTTAAAATTAAATAAATTATTTTAAACAGATCGCGTTTTTTTTAGGTTAACTGAAAGAAATCGTATATCAAAAGTTTCGTAATCCTACATTTTTATGTCTTTAAAATTCAACTTAAAGAAAAATATTTAGCTGATTGATGATATTTCTTGTATTTTTCAGCACTACCGACTTTTCGAAGATGATGACAGAAATCATTTCCGCGCGCGATTTAATTAATTCTGTATTAAAAATCAAGTATTAGTACACAAAAGATATGTTAAAATAGGCAGGTTTATTAATACTAAAGTTTTAAGAACAAATTTAAGTTAATCTTTATCAAAACGTAAAGAAAGAATTTCACAACAATAAAGTTTCCTCGCAGAAACTCAAATGAATTCACTTATATCATGTCACACGATACATATTAACATAAAAAGTTTAAGTTTTTAAAGGTTTATTTTTAGTTCCTTGTAAACAATTGGCATTAAAATATGTATAAACATTAAAAAACATTAAACTTAAATTTCAGAAATAAATATATAAACCTAAAACGAATACACTCGTGTTTAAAAAATGTGTAACTATTCTGAGTAATATAAACTAGTGGTAGTCCAGCGATCGAAATTCGACCGTTTATCATTATTTTTTAAAATTTAAACGTTATTGAGGTTCTTATACCTCAATAATGAGGTATAAGATATATAGTAATCATGATAAATATGTTATTGCACATATTTTTTTTTTATTGCGTCAGCTGCGAGTTGTACAAATACCTCATTAGCGTGTGTTGTTTATCTTAATTCCCTGCGATAGCTATGATATTTAAAATTTAATTTTAGTAACAGTTGAAAAAAACAGCTTGTATTTAGTTATTGATACAATTAATTGACAGTTTTAATGTTTCATGTAAAAATCAGATTTGACATTAATAGAAGTATAAGATGGCATTAATAAATATTTTTGCTTGACATTGACGGACTATTGAAAAAGGAACATTTGAAATCATACAAAATTCACAATTCGACATTTTGTCAATGAGTTATATGAACGTTTTATTTATTAAATTTAATTTATTTGTAACACATATCATAGATAAATTTTAGCTTTCTGCACTTCTCCGTATAAACTTTAACTATGCCAAATCTCACACTCATCCGTGCGCGCAATATGCTTAAAAAGGGGTACAAAGTTTTCAATACAAAGATAAAACCCAAAAGGCTATTATAAAATAAACCTCTCCGCTATCCGGTAACTTAACTTTTTGAAGAGGATCAAGAATTAAATTAGTAATAGATATCGACCAAACAAACTTTCACAAAAACTTTTCAAAACAAAACGACTGAACAAACTGCAAAAAAAATTACTTCAAGAGATTATAACTAATTATATAAGAAACGAAATCACCTCCGTTTGGGTTCAGACATAAATTATTAAATAACTCACATGTTATTCTTCATATAGGTGAGGTAATTCTAATTTTGTGATTGATAATAGGTCGATACTGCTGTGCTAGGTATAAGTCATTCTAACTGCCCGCAACCGCTTTTATATATGTGAACCGAAAATTGCTCTTCGTTAATTAATTCATATTAGACTTCGGTTTAATCAAAATTGGGTATCTACTATGCCACAACTCATACTAGAGCTGGAGATGAATAAAGTTTCTTTATTGAATTAGGGGACCCCAGCGGCGGACCTTAGGCCGCGTCCAGACCCGAGCATTCGGAGCCGAATACGAGGTCCGCGGTTCGGCTGATAAAGTGATTGAAATAAAAGGGTCAAACAAACATTAATTACTCGCCAAATTTGTCTTTGCATTAGTCCCTTTCGAAAATTCCACACTTTTGAATAAATACAATAAATGAATGAATAACTGTCAATCTTGTTTGTCTCAATATATAGATACATAAACATTTGTTTTTTTTTTAATATTTTTTTCAAAAATCGACTTTCTTTTAAGGAGATCACACAAATCATCACATCAACATCTTAACTTATTTAATCGTAATCTAAAAGATTTTACAAAAAATGTTGTAAAATACGCTTTGATTGTGAAAATTATACCATGTTTATGGAATTATGTTCGAACAAAAGAGTAGCTACTAACCTACGTGTTTTTCCATGTGACTTTTTTTTTATGTGATTCATTTAGAAAATAGAAATTTATTTAATTTTACTCAACTAAATGTCGACATATATGTCACATATTTTAACATATATAACATATAACATAGCACGTACATAATCGTAACCCTCTCAACATTTACTAACCCACACAGTTACCATGTCAGTTTGTCAAGTGACAGTTGACAGCGGTATAGAGGTCTGCGACAAGTCATCTGGCATTTTCTCCTATTTGTTTTTAAATTCTGTTCGTGTTATTTATATATATATATATCACGAATTATTGTGAATTATTTGTCATTATGCAAAAAGGTTGCGTAATAAATTGTGACACATCTCAAAAAAGTCATATTTTGGAGCATTAGTAGTTACTCAATGTTAAAATTCCTTTTTTAAATAAAAAGTTAAAATGTAAAAAAAAGTTTGAGATTTGATAAATCTCAAAGCGTATATATAGTGTGTTCCAAAATAATACGATGACACTCAAAGGACGTTTAAAAGTTATGTCGGTCGGAACTCCATGTCAATCTACCGAAAAAAAATAATTCAAAATTTTCTTAAGCAATATGACCTACTAAACAATTTACATCGACAGTGCTGAGAATAGCACTGTAGAATATTATCACCCATAGTTTCCCTGTAATCTTTGTCATTTTATACAGAGAGTATTTAAAATCACTACTGATTTTTCATGTGATTGATCTATACCAACGATCAAACATTAATCAGTAAAATATAGTGGAAACATGTTTCCCGATTACAAGAAAAAAGCACTTTAAATTTGATAAAACAGTAGATAACACAAATGGTTCGCGCTTTGCACAATTTTGGTATAAATAGAAATCATAAAAATACCAAATTACCATTTACTAATGAGGTGTTTCGCTTTGTATTTTATGTTAACCAACAATGAAGGGAGATGGTTATATGGTTACTGATTTTGATCAAATTCTGTGTCATTACCCCCATCCCTATGTAACAGAAAACCAGTTAACTGTCTAAAATGGCAATTTTGATTTCAAATGTACTAAGCAAAAAGATTATAAATAAATAGAATTTCAAATTAGTAAATACGAGGTAAAAAAAATCATTTTAGGTTAGACTCATGCAATTTAAACAATATTTAATAAAGTTTCCTGGAGTAAGATAAAAATAAAAATCAGGTACTAACCAGCCAGCAGTGCTAACTTAAAAAAAACTGTTTCCACCCGGGATCGAACCGGGGACCTCCTGCGTGTGAAGCAAACATGATAACTACGAGACTACTAGAACTGGCGACAGGACTAGGCTATTAAAATTAATACTGCTAACCTATAGAAAATTTTGTCTTCATAAACTGTTTACATATAAATTCAGAAATAGACCAGAAACTTTGCTTTACTTGTATATGGTTATACTATATATTAAAATTTACAAATTTATTCTCGGAAAACAGGTCTCTGCTGATGACGGTCTTGAGGTCACGTCAGGGCCGCCTGTGACCGACTGGCACTACTGAAGAAAAGAATCTTTTAATAAAAATTGCTTCAATCTACCTGTCCTCAATATCGGACTCCGACGCGGATTGCGTAATATAAAATGGCGGTTACAGCAATGCTTTAGATCCTGATTTTTATCAGATTCTTCTCAAACTCTTATCTAAACAGCTCAATACGTTTTTCCAGACCCGAAAGGCCTAATAATTTTTTGTTAAAATAAACATTTCATCGTTATGTTTCAAGCACGATTTTGAACAAACTTGTTCGGCGTTTGACTTAAAATTTCCGGTGGTAAGCGGATGGGAGCTTATATGGTTTTTTATTTAAATATATATTTTTTTTGATAGCTCGTTATGGAGTTATACAGGGTCTATATAAAATCGCTACTGTCCTCTCAGAAGGTTAAATCAACAATCAAACATTATTCCGCAAAAAATATTATTAAACAAAATGTTTCTCGATCATGAGAAAAATGAATTTAAAATTTAATCAAAATTTAACGTAAGTTTGGAAACCACGACGTCTACCATCGATCTGTCCCAAACCTAAACAAACCTGCGTTACGTCAAGTTCAGTTGAGCGGTGTGTCGCGCTGTGATCGCGAATAGGCAAAGTGTTTGCTTCCGCGCGATGTTTCGACTTTCCGAGTTAATTTAAAAATGTATAAATATAATTTTTTCATCATATCGTCGATATAGATCAACCTCCGAGGACATGATTTTAAATGAAAGGTTATTTAACCAGAATCTTCGATCAAAAAATGATTTTAGAACCCAATAAATCCCTGTAGCTCAGTGGTTTAAAGTCCGCTCAAAATAAGTAATGTATTCGGCCGAAAGATTTTGGTTTTAGACCAGTTTTTTTACGATTCTGAAATGGTCCTAAGGCAATTTTTAATTTAGGCGTTCATAATGTTCACAAAAGAAAATTCTGAATATTAAAATTTTCACGCCGCGAACGGTGAAGAATAAAGATTTTTATTACTACAGCACAGGTTGGCCTTTATATTTCTCTTGCGGGTAGGGTGACCAGACGTTGTGTTGACGAAATCTAAGTCTATATATTTTGTTTTGTTTGTTTGAACTACAAACAATATGAACAAACAAAAATAAATATCTATATTAAAATACAAAATATCAAATAAAAAAGAGATATGAGAGAACGGAAAAAAAGTAAACGCAGAACATAACAAAAAAATGAATAACTATCAAACAATAAGTAATATATATATTTTCCGTGCAGTTCTCTACACTATAAGTACTACCCTAATCTCTTTCTATCTCAATGGCCGATAAAGAATAAATCAACCAAACAAACCATCTCATTTAGAGTAAAATAATATTGTCACCCTACTTGTCGCTGAAATATTGAAATAATTGTGCCGGCGTCCGCCCTCCGGTTACTTCCGAATCGTAAATCGTTCTCATTGGCCTTAATTCTCACTTCGGTTGGAATAGCCGTACGAAACGCCGATTATTCGATACCCCGATGCCGAAATACCAGCCGTAAAACGCGATTCTGTTGCGAAGCGCTGATCCGGGAGCGAGACGCCATTGAGACGCCATTTTTTTAAAAAAATATTGTTCCAAGGCGAAAAGAACCACATATCGAGCAATACAGTATTTTCAAATTATTGCACTTAAGTTATAAACATTCTGCATCTTATACAGATGAACTTTTTCTCATGTTAGTCTACACACCAACAGAATAAGTTTTGTTCGACAAGTTTTCTTAATTTTGACATATTTTTTAAATTAATAATATCGCAGGATATGTTTGGTTCGCTCGCGGCGCAAACGCAGCCCGGAAGTCAAGATCGCGCGCCGGCCGCGCTAGTCAGGAGGAGTAACTATGCGTTTAAACGCTAATAGGATTTTGTTTTCTGCTGTTTTTACTTACTTTTTTTGACCCATGGAAAAACTCGTAAAACAGTATGATGGAATGACCCCATAAAAGGATGTGCATGAGAAAAAGTTCACCTGTATAGGGTTGTAGATATCGTGTCTGTGACCTAATACAGTTATATATAATTATAGTTTCTTAAACGTGTTTTTTTTCCCAGGTGAATTTCTACCTGAAGATGTCGGCATTCCCGTGGCGACGAGAGGAGGCGTTGGTTACTACATGCTCGAGATCCACTACGACAACCCATCGCTACACAAAAGTAAGCGCCTGCCAGGCCTTTTGCATGACCACATTTCTAAATCGTGTCATCCGTGATTCCTACAGCTTTTTTAGCTGCTATACATTCATGTATAAAAAGCTACTATCCCCGTCTTTTGACCGTCTGTCAGTCCGTCTAGCTCCAATCAAACTCAGAGTTTTTATTAAACAAAATAAGGTATCGACATCATAATGTTCGGTTTACTTAAACTAAATATTAAAAAAATACAAATATCCATTAGTACATTATATAAATTTAGAAAAATCGAGTACCTGGGTACCAGTCATGTTGGCCTATTTGATAAGATCTGTTACCATTCTAACTAGGTAAGATTACCTGTTCTAAGAAAGGTTATTTATAAATGCTATAGCGTGAGTGTAAAAGACCTACGTAAAACCTTGTAAAAAATAATAAAAAATAATTTTAAATACAAATATATACATTTATAATTTATTTTTTGAAAAGAAAAGAAAAAAAAACAACATCAAAAACAAAAAAACAATAACAATAAAAAAAACAAAAAATAGTTAGAAATAATCATAAAAAAAATACCACGTTAAAAATTAAAATAATGCCTTCAGGCACACAATAAATAAATAATTCACGCTGATCTTACAAAGGTGTAATAGAAAGCAGATATTTAATCCTATGGGGCGAGCAGATATCAAATATATATACATATACACTAACGATACACGCAAAAGAATGCAGCTTAAGAACCTAACCGCTAAATTGATATAATATACTTTTTTTTATAAATTAATAAATAAACATTTTAAATAAATAAATATTCAATATAAAGAAGAGTTATATATATATATAAATACATTGGAGATAAACATATTATTATTGTATGAAGTAAGGAAGATTTTTTTTTAAATTTGAAAACATTTTATCAATTATATACTATTATTTCAATATTCAATATTTCTCTTTTTCTTCAAAAACAAGAAGAAACTGCCGTCTTTGCTACGGACTATTTGAAGGGGGCTGGGCTCACCACTACAGCGTCTAGTCTATTTAGCCACAAACAACGATCTTTTGAAACTTATAAATACGGCAACTGAGGGTGAAAAATGCACCACGCCAAGTACGCCACTTTGTATCGTAGTATGGTACGTCTCGCTTGCTCGCATTGTATAATCTATATATGAGATAGAGACTATCTCGCGATAAGTCTCTATCCGGCATTGCGATCCACAAGGACGATTTGTATGACATGCCGTATCTATATGTTTTAAAAGATCGTTGGCCACATATGTAATATACACAATATTGCACTGTATTAGAACTTATGTATATTGTAAGAAAATGTGTTTATTTAACTAATGAACGCGTATCCATTCAATATATATACCCGTAAACAATGTATTGTGACATGGCATTATTTTACAACCTTCAAATGAGACACAATTCTAAAAATAATTTAAATAGACTCACATTTCTTTTATTATTTTTATGTTTGCTTATAAATTTCCTCAAAGAAATGTATGCCAATTAAGTGGGAGAAAAATATTTGCCGGCGGTGAAAAGTGACATGAACCGCGGAATTTCGAGCGAATGGGGGTATTTTATCAGTCGCTTTGTTCGTGTCTCAAAGAACTGCCAACGACAGGAGGCAACGCTACTCTAAAAATTAAAACTTTAGAGCACGGCAGAAAAAAAAATAACATAGGCGGGTTGCTGTTTACGCCCGGGATTGAACCGGGGTCCTTGTGCGCGTGAAGCGAACGTGATAACCGTAGACTACGAATGCTGATATGGGCCGTCACAGAAATAGGGTATTAAAATTAGTACTGTTAACATTCGCATGTCGTGACTCCGATCCATTAAATTTTCCCCATCCCAAATTTGCCCGAACCCTGCTTATAGAAGTTTTCACTTCAAAAACTGTTTCCATATAGCTACAGAAATAGACTTCGAACTTGGCTTTATTAAAATTAAAATTAATACTGATTAGCATGTCGTGACGCTAATCCATTAAATTTTCCCTAACCAAAATTCGCTGACCTCTCCTTGCCTATAGAAGTTTTCACTTCAAAAACCATTCCTAATTTGGGACATAAGCTTAAATGATTTGATATGAAACATTTAAAACGGTCATCGCCTTACAATATTTTATATTTCAAAATAGTAAATCAGTTAAACATAACTTAAAATTTTAGGTAATTTTATCCTAATAAATTTAAGTAATCTACCCTCATTATGTATTTAATCTACTACTAGTAACGTACTAAGCGTTTTTTATTCATAGCTAGCCAGAGTGCATGTATGTGTGTGAGCCCGCTAGTTATGACTACTGTGCTTTTGCACTAGGAAAATCCGTTCTGCTATAGAAGTGCGTATACTAAGTTATAGTAATGTTGGCACATTAATTAACGATTAGGAAATACGTTTTTTTTACATGCAGTAAAGTATTAATAATATAGTGTATTTTATCATTTTTTTTTTAGTGTATTTAGTCTTTACCGATTGTTTTAATTTAAAAGTATGTTTACCTCCTATGTTCGATTAAAGATTTTTTATGTCCGAAAAAAACCCATTTTAATTTACGCAAAGTATTAACTATGCGTACAAGAAAACTGTTTTTTCTTCCAGTTAGGTTACCTATCTCAATTACAAGTGTATCCAGGGGTGAATCATTTTTACTGATATCCAATAAAAATGCCGCACGGCTCTCAGGCCACGAGGAATGTAATCCGCAGCACGAATTACACCTCCAGGCATCCGCGTTATAAATAGACGTTTCCGCCCTGGGCAGCAAAGCGAATTAGGCTTATCTGGCTTGCGTTTCTTTCTCCGCGGGATAAAAGGCCCGAGATGAGATTTATGAGAAATGTCAGAGGCATTCCGCGCGATTTTACAAAGTAAAAGATTCGCGTTCAACTTAATCAGGAATACCGAGGAAAAAGATCCTGTGCGAGTGCGTACACAACAAATATTAGCTAAAGCCGGTCCCAAACATGTGCGCAAATATTTGCGAAGATGCACAAATGCTATATGTGCCATTCTTAAATATTTGCACACCTGTTTCGTCTAATCTTTTCTTTGTTATTTCGCTTAAGAACACCCGCAGTCGCAGTCTACTAGTTTCCAAACTATTTGCATGTATTACGAAAAGACCATGATTTATTTTAGTTTAGATTTTTTCTTTAATAATTTATTTAGACGTTAAACTAATGTGTTTTTTTTTTAAATAATGACCTTTTAAATTGTTCTTTATTCTTTTATAAATGTTATACAGTTAAATGTTGTGTAAAATATATAAACTTAAAACCCATTTAATCGTTTATAAATAGAAAAATTTTCGGTTGAACATTCGGCTAAGATTTGAGTATTCTTCATTACCTACCTTTTACCTAGACTACCCTTTTCTATTTAATCAAAGTACGCGTAATTAAAATACTCATGGGTTGTTTATCCAACAAATGTTGTAGTACATTTTTGAAGTATTATTTTTATGATTTTATTTTTGTGAATAATTAATATTTCTGATTATTTAAAATAAAAATTCACAAAAAATAACATAATACTTGTTTTTCGAAAAGTAATGGCGTTTTTATTTTTTAAAAAGTAAATTCTATCCTCTGTCAAACTTATTATTCACAATGCAATTAATTAATAATGTCAATATGAATTTAAATAAATTATGAGAACTGGTTGGTACTTTGTGTATATGCTAAATTATATATAAAAATATGTTGCATTTATGAAAACAGGGAGATAATAATATAGTTCTTTTGTTTTAATATTAGAAAACAAATAAGGATATCAAACAAACAACAAAGATAACAATGTTATGTACTTTGTATTTAAAGCAGCTAAATTTTAAACCATCTTTAAGGTCTCTGGATAAAGTGATACAAATACTTAAATGTCAAATAAAACATTTTCGCACTATACCGTTACCTTAATGCGATTTTTGTAATTTTCATACTAAGGTGACCAAATATTTGATGCCTGCACAAAAACATAAAAAAAGTATCCTTTTTGTTCATGTGTTTTTTTTTCGCTAATGTAGTTCTGGACAATTCTGGTCTGCGCATCCACTATACGTCGGCCCTGCGCACACACGACGCCGCCATACTGGTGAGCGGCGTAACCGTATCCGCCCTCCACGTGGTTCCGCCCGCCCAAAGTGCCTACACCACAGCTGGGTATTGCGCAGATCAATGCACCAGAGCAGTAAGTACAAATACAAATACAAATTTGATAACTGTTTACTGACTTGAATACATTTTCGCTTCATTAACAAACTCAGTATATAAAAAGTATAATAAATAATGTATTAAAGTTTTACCTAAAACCTGATGTTTCGATCTTATAACTTCAATTAAAAAATTTTCATTTATCAAATACCTTACTTATGTATGTATTATTTAATGCGGACAGAAACAAATTTCAATCATACCGTTTATTCTTCTACTTTTGTTTATATCTTATATATCAAATTCCTAAATATAATATATATTTTTGTGCCTTTGTTGTGAAATAGCACACACAATGCTACTAGTACGTATTACACTCGCTTAAACATTAGGGATATAAAATTATTATATATTTCCTATATATTATATTTAGCAAATTTTTCTTAATATTTTGAAAAATTAAGTTTGATATTTGTAAAAAGTGGGATCGAATTTTGTTTTCATATTAATCAATACGGTTGATCGGTTGAATATTATTTTTAGACATTGGGATTAATATTGAGAAGAGAGATTAAAGGAAACTTAAATTAAATAATATAACTAATATCTGGGTAAGCCTGCTGATATAGAACTTTCAATACCACAATGATCCTCTCCGCGGAGGATCTTGAAGAAGCCGTTGTCGCCCCAGTCGCTGTTCCAGGAGTTAGCAATGAGCCAGTAGGGAGTGCCGTTCTCGACCCCCCAGCCGAGGATCTTGATGGCGTGTCCTCCGAGAGCCGTGCCGAGCGCATGCTTATACACGCCGGACTTGTACTGAAGAAGATCTTCGTATACTGTGAACGCGCCTTCGACCGGACCGTTCGTGTATATCTCCGTCTGAATCTGCTCCACGTCGCTGTCGACCGAGTAGGCCCTATTGCCATAGTGTTTGTCCTGCGCGTAAGGCACGTTATAGTTACTCTCGCAGGTCGTCTTGCATTTAGGGGTGCCACCGCCTTCCCCCTGGCACGGCCCTCTCGTCCCGTTAACGTGGTGCTCGCATGGTGCAATCTCGTAAGGCTGGCAACCTTGATGAGAGCCATAACTGCCGCCCGAAACCAAGCCGGAATGTATCCAATGGGTCCAGGCCATACCGGGAAAACCTCCGTTGCATCCAAATCCGCAAATGGTACAACACGAGACTAGGTCTTCCGCCGAGAAGCGGAAATGTACGCTCGCGTTGGAGTGAATGCACACGCGGTCCGACATCGCTTCCACCGCGCCGAAGGCCCAGCAGGAGCCGCAGGAACCCTGATCGCGTACCTCCCTTATTGTTGGGCAGTCCTTCCACCGCTCCCTGGCGTCGAAGTTCTCGGGTAGGCCCTCTACGGGCACCTCCTGACGAATCACCAACGGCGGCATGTAGTTCTTGCTGTCGGGATGAACGCCCATCATTTGTCTGAAGTAGGACAGCGGAGTGCGCGAGTCGAAGTTGCGTCCAGCTCTCCACGTCAAGTTGCCCGCGTTGAGGGTGTCGATGAATCGATCTGACAGCGAATGGGGAACGCTCTTGGCGTTGGCGAGCGCTACGCACGCCAACATTAATAACCTCCACATGGTGATGGCGAAAGTGATGCACGCCCTGCCGACAGCTCTGATCGACGGCTACTGACCTGCGTCAGCGCCGCCCGTCGGCTGGCCAATTTATTTACAAACAAGCGCTCAAATTATCAGTTTATCTGTGCATCCGTCGATGGACTCGACCCTAACGGCTGTTGACTGGCGTCGCAAAGGTCACAGAGTTGAAAGTGATTCTTTGATAAAATGGTGTCAACACACCAAATGTGCTGATTTTACACTCATTAACTAAATGATAGCAGCTGTCATTTACGCTTAAATAATCATAATATAATAAATACATTTATAATACATACAGTCTTCAAGTTTTATAGCTGTTCGATTTGCATACGACACGATATTTATTTTCTTTTTGACGTGAATACATCCTGAAGTTCATTCCAGTACCGGGTGTTAAAAAAATCTTGCTGTGCGATATAAAATCATTAAATAAGTAAAATTACATTTCCAAAAAAAAATATTTTGCAATCCTTCTAACCGGCGTATAGTACTGCCCCCCCCCCCCCTTAAACCCTTTCCGCAAGCGCAGTATGCGAGGGAAGAAGTTTTAATCAGTACAGCTCATGACTCCGAGCAAACGCGACACTTGGTGTCAAACTATAGATTAAAATATAAGAGCTGTTATATAAATGACGATATAAATAAATAAGGTCTACGCTTTTCAAATATAGTCGAAAATACTTAAATTAAACTTCCTCATTTTCATTCGTATAGCTTGTGTTGTCGGGGAGACGCTATTGGGTGCAGTTCTGACTGCCTTATTGTTGTTTTCAAGATGCGAGGCCGTTCATTACAGGCAAACAACGTCTCGCAAGTCTGTAAATGTATGAGTGTTTATTTTTATGTCTTGTTACTTAACTCGGTCGACAGTGTTAAGAAAAGTGCCATTGAAGTTTCTCAACGGTAAAAAATAACCTGGCCGGATTTGACACACTGGGGATTCGAAATTGGGACCTCTGGATTTAGAAGCAGGTGCTTATACCACTGCACCACCAGGTCGCCCTAAA
This sequence comes from Neomicropteryx cornuta, assembly GCA_020383195.1. Lineage (NCBI taxonomy): Eukaryota > Metazoa > Arthropoda > Insecta > Lepidoptera > Micropterigidae > Neomicropteryx > Neomicropteryx cornuta. Next base: position 5,070,947 of record JAHKQU010000030.1, read on the forward strand.
ATTTTCTAAAAAATCCCTTGGTTTCGTGCGGAATATCTCATAAGTTCTGTACCCTGTTTTTATAACTTAAATATATATATATATATATTGTTTGAATTAACTTGTTATGAGAAAAAATAAACCTATAAACTATAAATTTTGTTCTTAGTGTGTAAATGTAAGCGAAACAAAATATATGTATTCGTATATGTATAAAATATATGTATTATGTCATATTCTCCGCTTTAGGTATTTCCCCCGACCGGCATCAACGTGGTTTCTGCTTTGCTTCATTCCCATCGAGCTGGACGGAAGATTACCCTGAGGCACCTTCGAAATGGCCAGGAACTACCCAGGCTGGCCGAGGTACACATTATTTGACAATACAAATAGTATTATTAAATGAGGCGATAAAACGGCACGAAATAAAAATATGTCCAAGTGACGTATAATTTAATAAATTACTAGGATGTAAATCAACAATATTCGAAGTGTTTTAGGGTTGCGAAAATTATCTTTTTTTACAAGAAAACTGTGTTTCAGAGAGTGACAGTATCGCCCTCTTGACTTCTCTAAAGGCTCCCTCTCTATTGGACAGCTTGACCCTTTCTATCCCTTTTTTGCTTCCTGATTCCCTAAAAAAAACTTCTTGTATTCCCATGTGTGGAACAGGCAAATTTTGCATGAAATCTATCACAATTCCAAGTTCGGCATTTTCCTGAATTTTTCTTATTTTTTTTAATGTATTGCTCTGTTCTCGTTCTACTTTAGCTACTCGCTAAATGACTCGCTGTCATTTATGTGACGATTTAATATTTAACTTCAATTCCTCACACTTAAGCAGATATCTATTTGTTTCCTCCAAAAACCTAGATTAAAATTTTCATAGAAAATAAATATTTTTTTTAAAACCTTCACTGTGTTGCGGTTTCCTTGTTAGCAATTTATTTTCTATTAATGTTTGCAAATATGTATCTTTATATGTATTATTAAGGTTGCAAATCACTGTCACCGTCGGCTATTTTCATGTAACTGTTTTGACAGCCACTTAGTGCGTCAAACATAAAACAGAAAAGTCACATTTTCGCACAGAATACGCCACTCTCAATTAGATTTTTTTGGCATAAAAACGAATATTTTGAAATACATGAACTTATCCTTTTTCCAAAAGGCCAGTTCAAATATTTTCAACGTTTCAAAAGATTAAGAGTCATGGTGAAGACATCCTCTCTGCTAATTCCGTCGAATATGAGTAATCGGTTGTGTATGTCATATCATCACTTGTCAAAATTTGCAACTATTGACAGTAATGAATTTCTCAATTAATGTTTTTATCTTAGCACATACATCAAATATTTTTTTCAACGCTTAATTATGTTCTTATGTTTTTTAGTTGCCTTTATAGGATAGATTATATGCGACTGACTGACTTTTTCTATTGGCCTTATAGATTTTTTAGCTAAACGACTGATTTTGTCCAAGCAAAGCAATGGAATGATTCTGTTTCTAATTAAACGCCTAGGCTTTTAGCTAAAAAAACACCTGCGACATATCCATCAAATGACAACTTTAAAAGCTGCATATGTCTTTCAGCACTCCGTCTTCAAACTGATTATGTCAGCAATTGAACAGACCTTCCGAGTTTTGTTATTTGAGATTGCGTAAAATTTATATAAAGACCAATCGTTTTATTTTAGATACAAAAAAAACGTTAAACTGTGCCTAGGAGTCTCGATACCCTCGTTGGGAGATTTACTGAATATTGCAAAAGTAATGTGGTTTAGAAGGCAGCCGTTTAGCGACCGATAGCATCGTCATAAAGTCACTTCCTTCCTTCGGATTCCCTGGGACTGCAGGGCCGTTGCAACGCATTGCATCGCGAACGCATTGCTAAACTGTTAAATCTTGCAATTTCTTTAGATTGCAGCATTTGAGCAATGTGTTTGCGACTTAAAATGATTCAAGATCTAGTGGTGTGAGGCTCGTTTGATAGCTGAAACCATTGAAAACTATCATTTTTTTTCCATCAGGACAACCACTACGACTATCGTAATCAGCAATCGAGGATCCTGTCTGAGCCGAGAAATGTTCTTCCCGGCGACTCCCTCATTACGGAGTGCACCTACGGCACCAAGTCGAGAACCAGGCCCACCATGGGAGGTTATGCAGCACAACAGGTCAGCAATATAAACAATCATAATATTGCGACACCCCCAACAAATAACATCCTAACTCACTTTTTTGCTGTTTTGTTAATTAAAATGTTTTTTAATATTTTTATCCTGTCGGTCGTAATCATAGAACAGTTTAATTACATATATGGAATCGCCCTTACCTCAATTCTATAATAGATTATAGCCAAAATATATTAATCATAGTAAAAACCTAGATGTTAGCTCACAATACACAAGGTCGGCTTTTTAAAAAATGATGATGAGGTTTTTAACGTTATAAAAAAACTCTCAATATTACAAGTAGAAGCAATTCACGACTTATGTGAAAAAAAATATTAAAAAAAACCCGAATTGCCACATAATTATAATTAAGTTATTAGACGTTTTTTTAATCAGACTCTAGTCATGTTCTTGGTGTGGTGGTATTTTACTGAAATACTAAATACTTGCCTACGTACTCTTATTTATCGTTTTTACAGGAAATGTGTCTGTCCTTCATCCTCTACTACCCGAGAATACCCCTGGCTGGCTGTTACTCCATGACCCCTGTCAAGGAATTCTTTGAGACGTTTGGGGTGAGGGAGTTCTATGACAGTGACATGAAGAAAGTCGAAAATATGTTCCTAGCTTCTGGGTACGTTAATATTTATTATTCAATAATTATACATAAACATAGTAAAGTAAAGTAAAAGTATATATTTTTTTAATTCTGTTGACCTAAGTCATATACAATTATTTTGTGTCATATTCAACTAAGCTAATTGTGCTTGTCGCGACAGTTGGTCTCGCCTATCGCCTGACTCGGACCCGAATTATTTGAAGGGCCAAACAATCTTGTCAGTCCACCAAAGCAAAAGGCCTTCTTATTATAATATAAGAATATTGTAATTATCACCATTAAAAAAATGTTGTGGGCATGCTTACGAAGGCCTAGATATCGGGAGCGAAGCGACCCATCCCGAGTGCTTTAAGCACGAATTATCGCGCATATATCGTTAATATAAATTTATTGCGGACGTTGGTATATTTATTATTATAATCAACGGATTTTCCTACTTTTTTAACTGAGGTGGACTTTCATAATTTTGCAAATAAAATCATTGATGTGGAGTCGTTCTAAAACGTCACAATAAATGACAGTGTCTGATTAGATAAACGCAGACCGTTGGATTTGGTTATCTTTGGTAAACACTATTTCATTTTTTGTTTTATGTTTCTTTCTATGAGACTATCCTATTTTTATAGATTAAAGATATTATTACTACAATGTTTGTTATTTGTCTTCTAATGTGGGTAAACTCTAATTTAGATAATAAATTAATAAACAACGGCGCACAGCGGCAGTAAATGCTCCAATAAGGGCCGAAGTATGTCGAAGAACCCATTTAAAAAACCTCGCTTCGGACGCTATTATTATCTATAAAAGGCGATTTATTATTCGTCCCCGGTTGGCGTTGATGACCGAAAGCTGTGAAGAGAGCTTCTTGGGAAATTCGGAATTCTATTGTGCGAAGTCGGGGCGAAGCCATAGGGCGAATTTTGGGTTTATTTTTTTTTTTTTAATTGACAACAGAAATTGGATTTCATCCTAATGATTGAATCACTGAAATAACCATCTGAGCTACATTGTTAAATTTTACCAGCGGGTCATTACGCATAGCAAACGCTTGGCTCAACGGTCAACTTATTAGTACAAAATGTAATTGTAGTAATAATATAAGTTAACATCGCAGAGTTCAACGTTTTTTTTCTGTCAAATCCTTCGTAACGTCATCAAAAAAAATAGCACCCGACATTTTGTGCTTTTAATAGCAATGCGATGAACACAAACATAAATAAAAATACCATTTCTTTCCACATTGCCTATGATTTCAGCATCTTTGGCTTCTCTCGTGACCGCCATTAATTCATATCTTAGTGCGACTATAAAATTTGCCCTTATCGACACCTCGTAACTTATGCTCGTCTGGTTATATTATAGTATGCATACTACTACCGCTATCCGACGCAACATCTCGATAGTAAAACATCACCTCCGTGTGAAAACTTTATAAGGTGATTGTGTGATTTTGCTTTTGAGGGTGAGTATACCCTTTGACAGAATACTGTTTTAACAGCTTTAAGGCATTTAAGGGGAAATTTAGACCTGTGACAGGGGCAGAAAACGATGATTGAAGAACTAAACAAGCGACAACCTCTGTGTAGAAGGAAACTAATGTTATAATAGCGTCTTATTGTCATTTTCGAAACACGTGTTACATAAAAATAATCACACATACGGTCTTCAGGGCCAGGACAGCTTCGAAAAAAAAACTATGATCCATAAAAATATTACGACTGGTGTTTCTCATGTAGTTACTACATGTAGTGTGTGTAGTCATGTAGTGTGCTTTGATAATATTTTGTTATTGTTTAGGTACTTATTACTGTCTAAAAGTGTCTAAAGTCAATCTGTTTAGGAATGCGTAAATGTAAAAAAAAATGGTCTGAAACGTGCGTCAACACAAAACTGATTTTAGCGAATTTTGCTCATTTCTAGATATAATAATTTATCACAGAGAAAAGTGTTCTGCTTTTAGGGGTAGGCGGAATAGCATTATTCGGTCAATGCTACGAGTACTTATAAATATTTCGTTGAAACGATCTCATTTAAAGTCGATTTTATTATGAGATATTAATACATTTTATAAAGAAATACTAAAGTTGTTTACGAGGTTGGCATTATGATAGTATCAATGTTTCATATAAGAAATAGACATTTTGGTCGTTAAAAATATTAAACTTGATGAATTTTAAGCATTTAGTACCAAACTAATACATTATTTTTAACTTTGTTTAGTAAGAAAAAGAGAAAATGCGTTGTTCGATTGTTTATAGTGTTTGTTTTTTAGCACTGAGATCTTAAAAGAAATAGATCGCGTAAGTGTTAATTTTGAAAAATAGCGCTACTTCGACACACGCTGTAGGATTTAATATAATATAAAATAAAATAACCTCTATTTACATTTGTCATAATACATCTTAAATAATGTTTAATATGTTTTATATATATTCAAAAAATAATACAAAATAAAATCGGAATACGCCGTCAAAATTGCCCGTTGTTTGACCTTAAAATCAACGCATACCTTTATTTTGTTTAATTTTAACGAAGATAAGATAAACTTGATCAATTCAAACAAAATGCAAAATCGATATAATTTCGGTTAACACGGTCTTTAGTTTAAGTTTGTATATCACCCTATATTAACACCCCATCCCCTTTCAGCCTTAACCCCGGTTAACCGGATTATCTGAAAATGGTAAAATAACTACTTTCTTATTTTAAATGGGCATCTTCGATTTTTGATAGATATCACCATAAAAAAACACCTTTGTTCCCCTTGGAGGTGGAATCGTTTCCTACCGTTTGAGCTGGGCGTTGATGAGTCAGCCAAGACACTTTATTATTTATATATTTACCAGTTTTTTTTTTTTAATAAATTGTTATGACCTAGGCCATGTACAATTATTTTTAGGCCCTACTCAACTAGGCGAAATGTGCCTGCCCTAGAGTCAGGGGAGATGGTGGTTATGAAGTATTAAAAATGGTATGACCATATGCAGATTCGAACCCGCAACCTTTGGGTTATATTGTATTATATAACCCAAATTGTCATTATTGGTTATTGGTTGTATTGTTATTTATATTTTTTGAGCACTTTATTCATTTTTAAAAAAGGACCCACAAAGAAGGTCTAAAAACAATCTACATTCAAACACAATAAGTTTCAAGAAGCTTGCTTATCTCATTCTTTGGCTAAGTTCCCCCCTCTACCCTACTCCAAATATTATTATTATTACAGTTAATACTTATTCTTTTTGCTTAATTGCTCATATAACAATATAATATAATTTCAGATCATTGGAAGCGTTTCCAGAACTCTCCGAGCTGGGAAATGTCGGGAAGCAAGGAGTTCCTAAGGATATTGCTATTCAGGGCGACGACCAAGGAGTGGGTTTACTCAGTAAGTCTAATAAAATTAACTAGATAATTAATATAACATTAAATCAGCATATGCCTTGTCATCCAGTATTTAATGTTTCTCAACCAATGTTGACGCTTAGCAAGGGCAAAAATGAGTGCTGACTTTTCATAAATGTACGCCTAATATAAATTAAACTAAACTTTCATTTTGAAATATTGGCGGTTCAAAATTGTAAATAATTAATTACCTAATTCGAGGGTTGCCTGAGATCACAAACCGAGAGATTTATACCTACAAAATAGGCAAAAATATCATTAAATGCCAATGGAAATTAAAAATCATAATTTGATTTTCGTAATTTGACACATTTGACATTATTTGTTTTTTTCTACTCAAAAACTGTAAAGAAGTTTATTAATATTATGTTATTAGAAAAGTCTTTGCTTTCGCTACAAAAGTGTATGTTTTTTTTATTTACTGTCCTTGAGGCTCCCATGAAATGTGAATACTTTGAGCCACCTTTTTACATAAAGAAGTAAAAAATATCATTACAGAAAATTATTCTACTTTGTGGCTGAAAACTATAAGTAGGAAACATAAAACATTAAAAAAAATGTTTGCTAAAATTATTACTTACTCAGTTACTTTTGTTAAAAAAAGAATTGGCCTTTTTTGAAAAAATAATTAAGTATCTTATATTTATTTCAGATAGTTTACGGGTACCTAAGAGTGTGTTTTTGTGCCTTAAAAGTACAATTTCCGGTGAATTATAATATTTTATGGGAGGATAAAGTAAATTAAAAAAATGCATGCACTTTTGTAACCAAAGAAACAACTTTTCTAAAAATATATAAAACTGTATATTTCATATATTTTTTGCACAAAAAAGTACTATTTTCACATTGAAGGCGCTCATTGTTAAAGTTCACTGCATGTGGTTAGTGGTCACGTTTAAATCCAAATCCAACTTGAAAATAGGTACTGATTACCCACATTACCTACCTTATTGATTACTTACTTTTAATAATTTATATTCACAATGTTTTTAGTGTCAATTATGTATCTTTTAGTGAATGTTTGGTGTTATAAGATATATTTCAATTTATACAATCGCAGCAGCATATTAGGGTATCATTAATCCTTGTAGAGTAAAAGAAAACATTAAAAAAATTAAATACTGAAATGATATTGATTTTGTGTTTATTTTTTATAGGTCAATTGGTGATCCGCGATCCGCCAGAGTTCCGAAACAAAACCTTCATGGCGCACTTGAATGAGATACCCTGGACGGAGTCGCTTCTGACCAAGAGGATTGAGGACACCCTGCACAAAGGGAAGCACATGACGTTCTGCAAGAAGAGAGATGACACTCTTGCCGTGGTAAAAATGCCTCTTTATTTATGTCACTCCCAACGATCACCAATTACTAAACTGCAGCTAGATCAAAATTGTAGCTCTCTACGTATCGAAAAAATACAATATAATGGTGGAACACTTACATCTAGCTATTTCAATATTCTGTTTTTTTCCGACAAGTAGAGCTACAATTTATTTGTATAATGATATGTGATAAATGTAATAAAGATCATTAAAAGAGAAATTAGATTAGTCCAATGAGAGATAGCCACCATTTCCCCACCTTTAATTATGCCAAACATTTTATACATTGAGAAATTATACTCCTGGTTTAGAATATTATTTTTCTATGCGTTATTTGACCATTGCTTAATTAAATATTTAAGTTATGTTTTTGAGTAAGGAATGCAGTATTTTCCCGCATTTTGCAGTTTTTTCCGTATTTTTGCAGTAGTAGTGCCGTCAAAAGAGAAATACGGTAAACCACATTCATCTCTTTTTATCACATTTCTTTGTTTTTGTACTATGGATGCCAACTGCATACTTTCAAGAGCTATTACAGGTACATAAGTCAATATCATAAGTAATTAATTTTCTCTTTATTTCACAGCCGATCGAGATACAAATGTACCCAAAGTTCAAAGAATTACCGGAGGAAGAAACAGTCAAACCTTGTCAGTTCAACGTCGCCCAGGGAACCAAATACAAAATGGCCGGATCCTCAGCGTCGAGTTCCCTCAACGTTTCACTCCTTCTGCACACGATCGTGACATGCACATTCCTATTTTTGCGTTAATTTTTAACGATTTTCCTCCAATTTACCAAAGTATCCTAGGGCGAATATAAGCAGTCATTTTTTTTTTGTTGTCAATATTTTGTAAATATTGTAATAATATAGAATCTCGTGTATTTCTACCATCAACGATCCTGTACTTGTAACAACCAAATAATGGGATAACGGAAATGGAATACTTTGAAATGTCGAATAAATGAAACACTCGGTCAGATATGATGATAATTAGGAATTATTTTTCTATAAAAATATACCCAATAAAAGTGTAAATAATTATGCCTCATTTGCAAGAACGACTTGTTTGCTTTTTATTATTTACCTTTAGATATTTTATTTTACGATGTACAGTTTGCCACAATGTTTACTGTATGTACTGTATCATCAATCATACTCATAATAACCAGATAGTCATCTCCGAAAAGCATGCGTCATCAAGTTATAGGTTGATGTCATTACAAATACTATTCAATATAAACTTTTCCGAATTTTAAAAATTCTTTACATCGGTCACAATTTACAACTCATAAATCGAATATTTGTGTAATTGAACTAACTTGCAAAATCCACAAATAATAGATAACTGATCTGTGGAGGGGCAACCAAACATGCCTATCTACCTGATTTGTGGGTTTATATACAAGAATTTAAAAATGTTTTTCATAAATCAATCAAAATAAATTTGACAGTCAATCAATTTCCCAAAGTTTGAAATTTGATGGTATGTGGCAATATTTATTTTTTTGAATTATTATGGGCTTTCTAACCTATTTATTTATAATAATGACACTTAGACACCAGTTTAGATTAATATCTTTCATTTCTACCTTCTATTTCTGTTGTCCTGATGTTTGGGATTGAATGATTATGCAAATTAGAATTAAGAACTATTTATTGTACTTTTAACGTAAGGCAATAATTCGAAACATGATACATTTTGTATCGCAGGATCTGTAGTCTATGAATAGTATCGTTTTGATTAAAACATACGTAAATATATACAGGTTATCACGAGTCAATTCCCGATAAAAAATTCAGTTAATTCATGCGTGCCAGCTGATCGTTCGTTTGCCGCCGCGCGGGTCATTGGTCGGCAGACCGAGAGTGGTAAAACGCTATCGATATCTCATCTTGCCACTCTAAAGGGAATTGACACCAACGCTTTAATAAAATTGATAAATTTGGGGATGAATTATTTTCACATTTTTTTTATGTAATTTGTTACTCATAATAGGGAACATAAAAAACCCCCTTTTTTACCTGTCTCGGGATATTCTGCATTTCTGTAAGAAATAATACACTGATTAACATTCAACTTAATTTATAAATATTTAAAGAAAGTTATAATTTTTAATTACTCCGTTAGATTATCTAGAACTGACGAATGAGTTAAAAATCACACTCAGTAAATGTTAACTGTCAAGTTTATTGATGCACTTGCAATTTTGAATGACAAATATGCAGGATTAGATTTGATGTATAAAATATTACTTAAATTCAGAATAATTGAGCATATTCGAGAGGCTTATAAAAGCATATTATAACTATTTTATCTACTTGAAAATATAATCTTTTATAAGTGTTACAGTGGTAAAAAAATTACAGAGTAACTTTCTTTCTACACAATTTTTTTTATCATAATATTGAAAGTCAACATTTTAATTTTACCATAAATATATTAAGTATGCCCGTTCAAAACTTTGTTTTAATTTCAACCCTTCAAAGATGCTCAATACTTCTGAGACATACGTATATTGCTTATGGGCAGTTTCACCTATTTTATAGTACTCTCTGGTCTAACATCAAAAATATAATTTCTTAGTAATTTAGTAATGTATTTTATATTAGTATTTTACCTTACTTAACAATAAGTTTAGTAATAAAAATAAAAGAAAAAAAATATGCGTCACGTTTTTAAAATGAGACTTGTTTTGAATAATTTATTTACTCATTGAACCAGGCTTTGCATTTATTGAATGTACAATTATTTTGGACCCTGCTAAGCTACTAAGCTCAATCGGTCGTACTTTTCTTTTTTTCCTCCAATTACGGATCAATCAACTTAAAATTTCACATACTAGTTTCAAGCACTAGGCTACTAAAAGAACTAGGCAGCTGCCTAGTTCTTTTTTTAAGCAGTTTAAAACAAAGAATGTAGATGAATGTGCAATGTGTGAATGTTTGTGTTTTATGAATGTCAAAAGTACCCCTCGGATGTGAAATGCGCTCAATATACTTACTCTTCTTTATAATTTACACTTTTTTAATGCAAGCGCAGATGGCACGTAAAAGCTGCACAATATTTAAATATCATGTGATTCGTTTTACTTTGGATTAAAATACATTAAACTATTTTAAAATACATCAAAACGCAGCTAAATTAACTTTCCTACCTATGTGTGGTTAACTTGAGCATTTTTGTTATAAAGCGCATTTTGTAGAATCAGTAATTTGGTGTTGTTTGTGATATGATAGTAATAACACAAAAATAAAGCTCTATTTCGCTTGATGTGTTGAAACAACTACATCAATGAGGACATCGCATAGAATATGTCACGTCAGCTCTCAAAGTAACTTAATTTATAATACTTAAGAACCGTGAATAAATTATAGTAATAAATCACTCAACCAATGCAGACATAACATCTTAGTGACATCGGTCCTCGAGACATTAAATTGCTAATTTTATGTATTGCATTTATTTAATTAAAAAATAATTATAAAATTTAGGTAATGATATGTACTACCAACTGATTTCAAGCATTCACTTTTCTCATTAATTATAAACATGAATTTTACTGATTATTACATACAGAGTATAAAAAAATAATCCGTTTCGGAGATGATCACACACATTTAGGGGAGCGACAATTCCGTACAATGCGAACTAATAATGGGAAAGTATCATGCTCTCGCCTGAAGATCATCTCCGAAACGTTAGGATTAATTTTATACACTGTATGTATTAATCTGTAAAATTCATGTACTTCTAATTTACCTAAGCGTGGTTACTTATATATGGCTTTATGTAATACATATGTACAGGTCATGTTTTTATGTGTCGCAGTGATTATTTAAAAAAATTATTACCTAGCTTGGCTCAACCGCTTTACTGCGAGAGGGCACTGAATGAAGCGTTCAAAATTGAATAACTCTATCTGAATTTTAAACCTACGACACAGGGATTCCAATTGAACTTTTACCATTGGACCACCACGGTTTATATCTCAGATCATACAAACAAAGAAGGTAAATTAATGAGACCTGCTGTGGTATGAAATTTGCAAACTAATATGCAACAGTGCTCTCATTGGCACACGAACATAAACAGGTGCTCGCTCTCACACGACAGAAATCTTGCATCACGACACATCTCCATTGTTTCTATAATCTGAGGTTAGTATGATACATACACATGTAGAACTTGTCACAGTAGGCATTACTTTTGTCAGTGGTTGTGAATATTTTATTTATTTTACCATTTTTACTTTTAATTTGATTTATTTTATTAAATGATATTTTGTTTTATCTACTGTTGTGTTTTATTTTTAACATTTTGACTTCATCAAATGACCGGGTAATAGAGCTTAGGTCTAGAGATGACGGCGGTCTAGTACTTCCCCGCACTCTCCCCCCACCTCACATTGTTTCTGCTATGCTACCCAACCGTCTAGACTGCTATTTAAGCCAAAACTAATAACAATTATAAAGAAAATAAATCTCAGACTATACTATATATTCTCCCCTTTCGACTATACCTTTAAAAAATAATGTGCTGACTAAACCACAATAAATCAAATCATTTTAGAAACTGCATAAAACGTAGCAATTTTTCAAATTGTTTGACAGCTTTGAGTAGCACATTTTTTTCACGAAACCATTATTTGAATGCTAGACTTTTGCAATGAAGAATAAAAAAAAAATAAAGTATTTTTGTTTTACTTTGCTAACATGTAGACTAGAGTTAAAAAAGTATTATTGAGTATCATTCTAAGAAAAAAATATTGATCAAATTATTTCTACATTAAAAAAAAAGTTTAAAAAAGGTCAGCATTTTTTTGAAAAATCACGTATCAAAATTACTTTTAAACTAACCATAACCGTCGCGGTCAATTTTAAAGTTAATAATGAAATGTATTTTTTTTAATATCATCTATCAGTACATAAAGTGTAAACAAAGGTCACCAAACATTTTGTGCTTGTGCCAATGTAACGAATTAGTAGTCCAATTTATTTGTATAATGCAATATTTTAAAGACTATCGTTTAGAACTAGATACCGGAGCACATAAAGCGATAGAAACGCAAAGCGAAGATACGCGATTTCAAACTTCAAAGGAGGAAAAAATATAATGCTTAAAAACTCACACAGCCTACAAACACACACCGTCCTTAAGACATTGGGTGTGAGGATCCCATACTGATGAACAGTATTCAAGGATAGGACGAACCAACGTTTTGTATGCCAATGCTCACGCTTTAAATCACCTTTAGATTTTAAATTTAAAGCATTTCAACTTTACCCCGAGCATTCAAAGTTAAACTGAAGCGCGTAAAAATAAAAGAAAATATTTGCATTGTTGTCTTCGATGTTACTGCGATGGATTATTCGATGAAGTCAGTCTCTGTCGCATTAATTACCCTTTGTAGTAAAGCTTAGTTGCCCTAGATTGTACCTACTATTGAAGTTACTATCCTTGTCCATTTGCTGTACGTCCATCCATCATTCCGTGTGCATTTTTGGTAAACAACAAATGCTAAGAGTTTACCTAGATTTTCCAGAGACAGGCTCAGTGTCTTCAATTCATGTTCAATCTAGGTTTGGTTGGTAAGTAATAAGATCACAAAAATAGCAATAGTTTTGTAAATTTCGCTCCATATTTCAGCTTATGAAATTCTCTACAATTTTGATTACAATGACACTTCTAAATAAAAACAGAAAGATGTTATTTTTAAATGTTATATTTATGAACATTTAATGAAATTTCATGAAACATTAATTGAGAACCATACTAGTATAGGAGTATTGTAGAAATGACCTGGAGCTAACTCGAAAAAGAAAAATGAATGTAACATCATATTAAATATAAAAAAAATACAAAACCAAAAGTTTGTAATATTTCTATTTTTTAAATTAAAGGAAAAAATGTAAACGAGAAACAGTTTAAGTCTCTTTACTTTGACTTAATATTTTATACTTTTTGACTTAATGTTAAGTTTATTCACCTTTACCTCAGCTCTCTTAACAATACTTAAGTTACAGCGACAATAAGGTACATTTATAAGCTTAAGTTATGTTAATATGTAAAATGCATATTTATTGAGAATCTTAGCTAACATTGGTTTGTGTTACACATCTTTGTCGTTTAAAAGAGCAAACTCTAAGGCAAAAAAGCTATATTTCCTAAAAGCTAATGAAACTATCTGGTGGTTCTTCAGTTCTTTCTGTTGCCTCTGTTCCTGCGTATGTTACTGTTGCATTGCGGGCAGTACCACTTGCCCTTCGGGGGAGCAGTGATGCCCACGCAGGGGTAGTGGAACCATTCAAAAGGACACTGAAATATAAAAAATAACAATACACTATTATACTTAACCTTTATATTTGGAGATAATCTTGTATGTTCTTAGTAACTAATACATTCACATTAGGCCAGGCTATGGAATTTGTTTTTTAATCTAGATTCAAAAATCATCTCAGAGTTGTATATTAGAATAAATATTCCATAATAAAGTTTTCAAAATATTTGGAATATGTTATTTTAAGTGCAATAGTTAAATATATTATTTTTTTTTACATGAACTTAAGAATTGTCTCAACTTAAAGATGTGGTGTAAACTTAAAGAGAACAAAAAGTAATATAGTATCTAAAGTAAGTATGATGTTAAAATCTAAATGCAACCCGTATGCGAGGAATCTAATAAAACTAAAAGAGAAATATCTCCATGTTGACGGCCTGGCCAAATGCAAATTCCCTACAATATTACTTGGCATATATTTTGCCAAGTAATATTAGGGTAGTGTTATTGTAAATGCGTTTCTTTTCTTCAGAATATTTGTAGACTGGCTGTTCAACCCCCGGGCTACGCACTGGGTTGGTAGCTAGGCCCTACAGGCGGCTTTAATGGAGCCTTCAGTAAGCGACGACTAGTACCTACGGCAATCAGGATGGGTCGCATCGCTCACCATATCTAGTTCCTTTGGACCATTTAAATGTGCTATTTAAAAAGGCTCCGAGTTGGCAGCTAGGCCATGATATACTAATTTTCACACCTATAACATCTTTTTTTTATGAGATGTAGGAATAATCATCATATTTTTAAGAAGTATCTAAATATTAATTTTCAAATCTGTAACATTTCTTGTTTGTTAGATTTAAAAAAAATTGATTCATTTAAAAAAATCACGCCCCTCTTTTCACTACCTTCAACTGGATTTTTGAAAAATGGTCATAAAGAGAATGTACCTACGAAATTCCAGATTTCTAGGTTAAGCGGTTTGAGCTGGTCGATGATGAATCAGTCAGGGCTTGTTATTTTATATAAATAGATTATGATTGTGGTAGAATTTATTGATAGTACGATGCTTATGTGAGTGTGTATGGTGAGTAGATTATGTATATATACGTTAAAAACGTATTGCGAATATTTGAAAAAACGTAATTAAATACTATTGCTTAAAAACTGTACAAACATTGCTTACAACTTATAGAACTCTACAAAATTGTAATTTTAGTGAAATTGACATTTTTCGCCTAAGTCATTATTGTTTTGTGAAGTGAGAAGTAACTCAATGAGAGAGTTAGCACGCTAGTTAAAACACATCACACACACACACACCCACATATACAAACACACAACACACTTTATTATTCACATTCATACATGTCCTTCCTTGTAATTTTGTTTTAATATTATTGTAAATAGGTTTTCCTTTGCTTTATTTCCCTTACAACTCCTTCGGCCTTATTATTATATAATCACTTTTAACCAACTTAGTAATTATTTTTTTTTTTGTGTATTTGGAATTAAAATAAATAAATTAATAAACTCAAATCCATGCTAGCTAAGGTTTTTTGTCTATATTTTTTAAAACATTTTTTAAACCTTATCCTAAAATTAATAAATAATACTCACATCTTCATTATCACAGGCAACCATATCTCCATAAGAGACTTGGTTGCAGACGCAGTACCTGGGTTCATTCGGATCAAACGACCATTCTCCATCAGTGAGCTGCTCATCTACATTCATCGCCGATAAGGAAGCTGCAGCTACTGCTGATGAATTTGCAACCGCACTGTAAATATACAACAATTAAAAGTATATCATATTATGACGGGGAAAAATACAATTTAAATGATAAGAATAACATACAGTCACCACCACTAGGAATTAACCCAAAAACCTTCCATTTAGATAATGTATTGCAATACATATTAACATACAAAAACACAATTTATTTCTTGAAAATTAAACATCTACATATTAGCCGCCTAGTTTTGATAGTGGGTCAAAACCTGGACAGGTCATCTTTCGCCACTGAGAACTTTCAACGGTGCTTCTCTCACCACTGAGAATCAAGTTAAGAAATTGGGTATACATTTTTTTTATTTATTTTTTGTGTATTAGTGTAACTCTAGCGTTCTTCCAGAGGGTTGGTTATCAGCACTGTAAAGGTAATAAAACGAAGGTCAAACGAAGGTCATAAATATAATATAATCAATGCTCATATCAACCAAGCGAACAAGCTAGGCTAGGTTACTATGATTATGGAAGTTACTTTGAATGGGTGATACATTCTCTATGTATTCCCATCTGGACCGTTCGTAACGGGAATCCTTAATATACATATCTACACATACATTTTCCCTAGAATCACTGTTTAAGTAAATATAGGTAATTAAAATTGAAGCACTCATTTAAGTAATATAAATAAGGCTGATTTTGGCAGTTTGACACGTTCAATGATTAGGTTAATCAATTAACGTAAATCTATATTGATATAATAAACCAACAAAGATACCTCAAATTTGGAGAGGAAGATCTGCTGGCAGACGGTGTGGATGCTAAATTTGGTGTGAGATTTGCAACATTGCTCATTGCACTTGAGAAATTGGAAGCGGCCTTCCTGCAGAACAAAAACAAAATTATTATTATATAATCAAAAATTAAACATCGCATCACTTATAATCAATTTCCATTGCATTTAGTTTATTTGTATAGATTAGTGCATTTATGACCCTATTATTTTGTAGAATGATATAAGTTTCCATGAAATATTTTAAAAAGAGGTATTAGATTGGACACTGATCCTCACATTGTTTTGAAGTGAGTAATAATGTCCCCACCGCATGCAATGATGCTGCAAAATGTAAATGAATGAACATGCTCCAAATTCTAGAGCACGTCTTCTACTACTAAGACTTACGTAATATTTATTATTTTAAGGTGAGATTTTGTTTTGTATATTATAAACCTAATATTTTTCATGATCATATACTGATGTAAATCGTTAGTAAAGCTACGCTCTCGATCTATTCCTGTAAATAAGTAATATCTGCTTAACATCGGACGTACCCGTCCGCTATTAAACGCCTTTTCCATGTTTCAATTATCAGTTTGATAAGATTTAGTTTTTTTTTTAAATTAATGAATACCATATTAATACTTTACAATCATTATTGCGGTTTTATTATTTTACATCAAAATTTAGTGTAAATAATTCAACTTGTATGTTCGCCGTGTTTTATCGCAATGAGAACTTAATATTCACGTACTCTGTAATTTTTTATTTGCTCGTTCATTTGTTAAAAAATTGTAATTTTTTATTTAATTTTTTTTCAAGCACAGAACCCTTATGCAGTAAATTTCATAGGCTACAGAATTCAGTAACATTTAAAATTATCCACGTAAATGATTTTTATGTAAAATGACAAGATTTTTTCAGTGGGGGTCAATTGTGATTCGTTTTCACTTAGCCAGGCACATATTATTTTTTATTATTTCTATTTATTGTAAAATTAAATATTTTATAATATATAAACAATAATCTTATGGTGCAGTAGTCATACTTCTTGTGTCGCTTATTAGCTGATGATGACGTCCCAGCATGATGACTAGAAGAGTGATGCCCGGTGGAATGATGAGTGGATGAGTGGTGTCCGGAGGAATGATGTCCTGTAAAATTAATATGATCTCATAAAATATATTTTTGATATTATTAAAATATTATTAGTATTACTAAAATAAAATATATATTCAAATTAAAATAGCCTTAATTTAGAAAACTTGCTTGCAGTTGAGATAATTTACATATTAGTTTCTTTTTATGCAATAAATTGATCAGGAATAAAGAGAGCATTTCTACATCTAGTTATATATTACCGACTGTAAACTTCGTAACTATTTTTTTACAAATTTAACATAACTTTTATGCCATATTAGTAAATGCTTGTATAATCTAAACTTAAATACTTTGAAGGCAAAAGATGCATTATCAAAACTGCAAGTGCATGCAGGTTCTATGTTTCACTGAAAATGTTGAGTAAATTATCAAGCACCCATGGAATGGTTTAATCACTGAGTGAGTTTTATGAGGGGAGGCTGAAAAGATCCCGGCCGCAGGTACCTTTCGTTAGCTTAATTACTCAAGCCACCAGTTGCACACCTGGTTTGGAGTATTCAGTGTGAATTTATATTCACTGATGTTCTTTTAGGGGGTTTATCTATATCGACAACAAAACCGGTCTCACGAAAAAAAATAATAAATTTGAATAATAAAAATTTCATACTAAAATAATAATATTTCAAAGCTTTTACAGGGACATGGTGTTCGCTAATTGTCATTGGGTTTGACACCCATATGGGTGTCTATTGTATCCAAAAGTTTTCTTTGCAACAGTCAACAAATGACTGATGCATTGGCTCTATTGGAGACCAGCATACTGTTGGTCGGTTTACATGCTTGGTGAAAAGATATGTTTAGGTTGCCAGAAGCGGTGTTCACTTCCATAGCTTCTGTTTCCAACACTGTGTACCTATATACCCTGGCCCTGGCAATTTGCAAGAGCAATGACTCTCAAACATACCTGTGCTGTGATGTGTGACAGTATTATGGGGTTCGTGATGTGTGCTTGTGTGTAAAGTACCTCCAACGACCATACTTGGGTTGGTGGCGACCACTCCCGGGGCCAGACTCAAGCCGGCGTTGTTTGCTGCTGCCACTGCCGCAGCATTGATCGCTTCATATGATGCCTGCAAAAGGAGAAAGTATTATAACAAGAAGTAATCTATTTATTACCTATTATTATAGCTAATAGTATTGTTATTGCTTTGTTTATTAGGAAAGTAAGAGGGATATTTTTTGCCATCAGATCAATGTGCTGTTATGCATGGCAGAATTTAAAAAAAATGTTTTTAGGACCTAGATCATAAATAATAAATTTAAGGACCCTATTCAACCAAGCTAAATTTTCATAGACTACTGAAGAAGTGTTAAAATTGGTATATTTATAATGTATAAAGATAGTGATCAGGACTTCAATAAAAAGAATAACCCTCACGCTGTATCAAATTTTAATTAATTAAATAAATAAATAGTACGTATACCACAGATCGGTACTTAACTGATCTATGAGGTATACAAAAAATTACAATGACATGCACAAAATGTATCCCGATATTTTACATTTGTTTTTCATTGGCTCTTACCAAAATGCCACTGTCATTAGTAACAAAAATCACTTCAAAGATAAAAAATATTTTTTGCCCGCACAACACTAGAAAATAGATAACTTTTTCATTATCATGTTGAGTGAATGAAAGATAAATTTCTTCCTAGATTGTAATATAGTAGTGTCTATAGTCCGAACTCGTAAAAATTTAGTCAACAAGTTGTAAGCACGTGAACGAGTGTACAATAATTTTATTATGCCATAGCCAGGTAAGCCATAAACTTAAATACGGCGATAAACTATGACTTACCTTTAAGGAAGCAGTTCTGCGGCCATGCTGCATCTGTTGAGTGGCCGCTATAGCCTGACTGGCAGCCGCTGCGATTGCCGTGCCCGCACCAACATGGCCAAGGTTGTAAGAAGGCATACTCGTCGAAGCCCCATCAGACAAACCACGGCTCAGTGCAGCCTGTAATCACATCACATCACATTTTAAAATACATTATAACCTCGATTATCCAATTCTCATTTATTCTAATACTGTGTATTTACTAAAGCTAGAAAGTTTATCTCAGTGCAACAACTATTGAGTTTCTAAGTGATTGAGGAACATGCATAGACAGATACCACATTATCGACAAAAATTAAGTGATTTCATTAGTATTTTAAGATAGAGGTCACACAAAAAAAAAGAATTATGGAATCGGATCACGTATTTAGGTAATTCAAAAACTGTAAATGTTGAGTTATGCTTTGCGATATATGTATGATATATGTATGTTTGTATATATTGTTATTTTTATAACTCCATAACCATTTATGACTCTTGTCCAACCGTACTTTACTTCCGTGTACTTGCAGATGAAACCAATAAATAATACTGAAGAATACTGAATAATACATCAATATTGAACAACACTTTAGTTGGCAGATTTATATCACATTTCATACTTAGTTACACCTATGATTGATTAAAGCCTCAATAGACACTAATTCTAATGTAATCTGGTGATGCGTCGTCGATGTCAACTACATAATATTAATGAAGAAATAAATGTTATTCAACACTTTAACGTTCTCTTACATTTTCTAGTTCAAACTTCAATAGCACTATGACCATTTAGGTCACAACACGTACCATTTTATCTGAGTGAGGGATTTTTACATACTGTCAGATGATTGGAGCCCAGTAACTGAGCAGTTACAACATATCACACGAAACAAAAATGACCTACAGCACTATCGCTTGACCTAGCGGCCTTTCAGTCAACATATTTCACATAAAAAAATACTAATTACAAAATGAGCGACAGATGCAAATGCAAATTTGTGCGGTCCTGCTCCGGCCCTAATTTGTTAAATAATATAGGTACATCTTATCGGCGATAGGTAGATGTGACATTGACATTCTCAAAATGTAATAAATAGTCTCATTATTCCCTAGACACGTATCCCATAATAGCATGGTTTAAGAAGTTATTAAATGAACTGGAACTGCTACTCACATTAAACATTTCTCTTATGCTAAAATTCATAAAATCATTGAATATTAAAGAAACATTCACTGGATTGAAATTCATCATGAATATAAGAATGAAACATGAATGACCTGTATAGCAGAATCAGTTCTGGAAAGAGCGAGGGGTGCAGTAGCAGCCACGAGCGTCCTGCCTTCAGTGGTAGGTCTTCCGCTGGTACTGCTTCCGCTCGACGGACCCTGGACACCTCCCCAACTGTCACGACGCTTCTCTGCTTTTTGGCGATAACTATAATAACCATTGTATTATTGCTATATTTTATGTTGTATCCATTGTATATATTTAGAGGTTATTTTGATATCAAAATAAGCCATTAAAAATCTTTGTTGACAGTTAATGAAATTGAAAATTGCCATATTTATAAAAAATGCCTATGTATAACATTTATATAAATTGGGCAATTTCCAATTTCATTATCCGTCAATAAATATTTTTAAACTTTTACAATTTTTAGAAGAGATACACGGATACACGCTTTAAAGACAGGTACATCTGACTCCAGCACAAGTAATTTAGCTTCTTAGTTTCGCACGGCCTAAAACAGCATCAATTAAATGCAAATCTAGTCACATTATTTATTTTTTAAATTAGCTTATCATTATTTCAATATAATTTATGATTTAATAATAAAAGAAAATTATATGGTTATTTAACTCCAAAATTAAATTGAGTTAATTGTCTTTCTCGTTCATTCTAATGTTTACTCGAAAACTAACAGATAGAGATTTTAAACTTGGTATATATAAATATGCCAAGTTTAGCTAATATACAGGGAAAAATCTTACAGCTCAGTTTTGTACACCAACGGGTTACAGCAATAAGACAATATGACCGCCACTAACCATTTTCCTATCATATATCGAACCCGAGACATCAGTATTAGAATCACTGAGAAACCGACCAGACTGTACCTAATTATAACAAATGAATAAATTATACTAAAATCTAAGTCTAGACTAAAAATGAAAATTTTAAACTTCCTTACCGGCTGTCTTTATGATAGTTTCCTTGAGGCACGACAGCAGCTGTTACAGGCATGTCTAACTCAAGGGATCTTTTTTCCAAAACTTCCGTTATTCCCTTATTATCAGCTTCCAGTTCACATTTTATCTTATATATTTCCGTATCTAAAATATTAGAACATTACAATTACACACAAAAGACCAAAAGCAAAAATAATAATTACAAATGAGTCGTTTACCCAGGCGTCTTAAATATCGGTCGACTAACTCATACATCTGAGTAGCTAAACTAACTTTCTCATCAGCTTCTTCTAAAGTGCGATTGTAACCCTTTTTAATATCATTAAATTCGATATTTGCTTGTTCCGACGATATTTCATTGCGACGACAATTACCAAAAAGCACTCTCACTCGTTTTTCCAAAGTATCCATATTATCTAAAAAAAAGGTCACAATAAATTCATACAATCACACGAATTTAAAATATGCATTTTACACAAAGCATTCATTACTTTGAACGCCAAGGTCCATTTCCCTCATTTCTGTAAAGCGATCTCTTAACTCTTGAGGCAGGTGCTCTATCACTGAAAAAAGTCAAATATTTTTTAAATATGCCGCCAAATCAGCCATTGACAAAACAGAAGAATGAGCATGTAGCATCCTGTGTCAATTTCGTGTCAGATCGTCCAACGCCTACTTACTTTCGACGTAATCTTCCAAGTAAAGCATTTTTGGTAAGTGATTTTCTCTTTACAACCTTTAATCGCTGTAGAAAATATATTTTGATAACTAAAATTAACGTAACTGTTCAATTTACGACGTCTAAAAACACGTTTGCAACGATCCACTAAACAAGGATTGACGCCATTTGTAATTCTGTCCGCCATCATAGAATTTATTTTAATTCGTAGAAGTTATACGGCACCGAACATAAAAATATTCCACCAGTATGAGTTATATTTTGATCAACTTCACTTCGTCTAAAATAATATATAATAACACAGAGTTATTATTTTTCCATATTGGCATTTTAATAATATGTCAAACATACCAAAGACGGATAATAAAAGTATTAAATAATGGTTCTTGATTCTTTTTAACCCCATACAAATATTTTACGTAGGTATATAAATAAAGCACAGAATAATATGTACTTTATCATGAAAACATTTTTACAATCATTTTTTCTTTACTCTAAAATATTTTTGGAGTAGTTTCAATGTACCTACCTATAGTTATTATGTTTGATTATAAAAGTATTTATCTCGTACATTAAACGGAAAACAGATATCTACAGAGGTAGGTCTTCGTTTGTTTATTTTTTTTTTTATCTAGACGCTCACTGCATACAAACAACCACACTTTCTTATCCCGAATAACAAAAAAATAGTATTTAAAGAATACGCAAATGTATTTTTATGGCGAAGGTTGGGGAGAGGATTTACACCTACCTATTTACTTTAATGTATTATGTCACCGCCTACTGTCCATCCTATATCACATTTTTCTAATTTGTAAGGGAAAACAATAAATTTGTTATTTCGTTTTTAATTTAAATCCGCGTAGGACTGTACCTATGCTTCCGATTCACCGTAGATTATATTTTTATTACTAATATTTTGGACGTCACGCGTTATCATATGCCTTTTAAAAGAATGAAGAATGAAGGTTTATGTTAATTTCAATGAAGTTAATTTGAAACTCCATTTTGCTTCCTAGGTACAGATATAATATGTACTAAATACATTTTGTTGAAATAAATTCTTTACAATCACTAACACAATGTATCTGGGTTAGGCACACAAAGCCGTTTAAAATTCATGAAATTAAAAAATTCACAGTTACAGCCCAAGAAGATGATAAGAAGACCAATAACTGCAATCGACCTGCTCGTGGAAGATCTTCAGGAATATGAGAACTTTCGAAGGGAGCAATCGGCAGATTCCGTCGCCATGCAGACCAGCGCTGATGAACCGAAGACGCCGCCGAAACCGTCGCCTTGGCCCTGGGCTGCTGGCACAAAAACTACCACAGAAATTCACGAGAGGATAGGTTTTGCGCCTACCAAGAAGCCCAACGCATCTTCTTGACAGTTTATAATTGCTTAAAATAGTTTATAATAGCAATCATATTTAACTATTGCCATCAGCAAAAAAAAAACCATCTCCTATATTATGGTCCCCAAAAGTGTTTTTTTTATGCTGTCTCATTAAACAGACTACCCATATTTACAATAAGATTTATAATTTAATTTGTTTATTACTCTCATTGTTATGTATTTTGTGTATACATTTTTACGTAATAAACAAACTGTAATAAAAAAATATGTTGTGTTTTACCGATATTCGAACCCTAGATAGTATTTTGTTATAGTTAAAGATTTAGTGTAAACTTTGTAGCAATGTATGCAATTAATTGTATTTAATAAAATCCCACAAGAGTTTTTTGGAAATAATAAAGAACGAACTGTTTTTATTTAAAGCGACGTTACTTATACGCAACAAAACAAACATTTTAAATCCAGAAAGCAAAATTTTAACTTTTACGAATATGCTTTTGCATGTTTTTGCTCTATAATGTTATTATTTAGTGAAATTAATTTTGAAATACCACACTGTCATTTGGTATACCTTTTGCTCAGTTTCGCGCATAGCTTGGTCAGATATTGAGATATTTATCCAAGAATTATCCGAAAGAACGAAATATCTGGGTTTTATTCATAATATCTTTGCTCCCATCAAATTAAATTTTAGTTATGTTGAATTATAATTCTTGAGCTACGGTGACATGTAGCTATATATTGTATTGGTTCAGGATATATTAAGCAAGGTTCGCCTAGTGCGCCGATCTACTTGCCGCTAATGCTATCTAGGTATAAATTACTAGGCAGTTATTGAGGACTGCCGACAGAAGCGAAAACTTAAGAATGTTTTTTTTATATTCAAATTAATTATAGTACCAAAAAAAAAAAAACATAATTTGTAATTTAAAATCCTTAACATTAGCACCCCAAACTAAGCCTAATGCTAACTTTCAATGTATAATGGTGAGCATAGTTAAGATAGATTGACATATTGCTATTTTTAATTTTAAATTGAAAATGATAAGAATATTTATTTTTATAATTTATATATATAGAACCTAATAATTTGGGTTTGAGCTTGAACGATTGATTTTTATAATTATCAGTTTTTATCAATTTTAAACTTTGTTAATTATATTCAATACATAAAAAGCCTCCAAAGTTTTAGAAACAACATTACACGAATCATAGTTTAATATAGATTATTTTAATGTTGTATACTAAAATGATTATGAAATTGATACTTCAAATATATTGCTTAACAGTCAATTCAAACTAGATTATGATAAGCGAATTTGATTTTGATCATATTTATACCGATAGACTAAAATGATAAGCTGGTAATAATCAATACTGGTGCGGAGCAGAGTTAGAATGAATATATATTCATACCTTTATTATAGGTAATATTTACCTATAATAAAGGAGAAAAAAAATCTGCCGCAATACATATCATGTCAGGAAGGCGCATCCTCGCGCCCAGATTATCACTCTGGATCCCTGACGCCCTCTGCTCCTCCTCTCTATACTTTGGGTACTCCTGTTTTTATATCTCTCCTCTTTTATATGTATATATCTATTTCTAACCGTCCTAGGTTAGCATATGCCACGATTTAAACCCTGTTTAGGGTTAGGCAGACCAGTCGCATGGACTAGTCCATCTGCTGCCCCGACCGAAGGCCCAGTGCCTGTTATCGGGTTCATAATTTCTGCGAGGAAAGCAGAAATTGATCATCAAATCAAATCAAATCACATTATTTGATGACCATTCAATGGCTAGCTGTCAATATCACGTCATTTTGTCTGTCTAAATATTTTATTATAAATTTGTGTTTGTTACATTTTACCACTAAATAATCATCACTATTATTTTTTATATCAAAAATTACTATTGACCGCTCGCTGCTAAGAGCCTTGGTGATAAAACCGACATATATTCAAATTCAAATTATAACATATAGGAATGACCTTTTAATTTATCTACAATAACATTTTATGGTTAGTATAGTGGTGTGGCATACATAATATTTATTTTTTAACATTTTTTATGGAAACTTATACATGATAATCATCCATGTTTGATAACAACAAAAACAGAAATTAGGATATATTTTTTAAGATAAAACCAAAATTAGTTAGTTAACAGTTCACTAAAACGGGCTTAGGGCTTAAAACTGTTATTTAAACCTACGACTGTTTTCAAAGCCCTTAAAACTATTTATTTTTCTTATTTGTATGACTGCAGTGAATTTTTAAATTTGTTGATTTTTTAATATTTATTAGTGCCTCTGGTAGCATATATAATATTTTTTTGTCCTATAATATATTATTTAAAAAATATTTTTGAACGTAGCTGCTCCTGCTGACTTACCTACCCGAATTCCTTTAGAAATCGATTTAATTGTATCATAATTTATCATATTTAAAAAACGATAACAGGTAACCTATATCATACGTTTAATGAAATACTATACAATGGTTACAATGGCTTCCTACTCAAAATTTCTTTCGTACCTACTCGAATGTGTTATGCTTAGATCAAGTCATTCCTTGCCGTAAGGGTTGCTCATATCAAAAAATGTTTTAAACAAAAGTTGTAAAGAAATTATAGGTCTACAAATAACATTTTGAATGGATTTAATCCTCTACCTCTATTAAGGGAGATATGATCTTTTGAATGTTAAAAAAAAACTTTTTTCCGCCTCTAGGACCAATGGTTCGTGCTATCAAAAGAGTTTACTGAGATAAGTTTTAAGCCCTTATCTAAGGAATAATATAAAATTTAAATAAATTCCATATCTTATATACTAAGAATGTAATAGCAAACCCTAACCCCCCTCCCATTCCCGCGCCCCTGGTCTGATTTTGCCCATTGACGAACTTGACCGAGATTTTGTGCCCATAAATTTTATGTATCAATTTGAAAGTGATTGGTGTAAAATTACAGCAGTTATCGTGTCCACAAGAAAGTGATATAGATATATAAACTAATAAACCGAGGGTGGTTTTGGGTCCTAGGGGATGCGAAACGCGAATATATGTCGAAATTTACGAATGTCATGAAAATCTACTTAATATAATGAGTGATTCGTTACAAAATATGATCCACGATTTACAGTCTTATCTATATCACATTAATATACAAATTGTTAATAAAATCTGATAAAAAACATATAAGTCGACAACAATATTATTAATAATAATAATAATAATAATAACTTTATTAATTAACTACATAATGCCCATTTTTTTCATAATAAGATACACAGATATCAAAACAAACACATAGGTACATAGGTAGCTATATAGATATTGATATACATCAAATAACATGTTTTTCTTGTGTAAAGGTCGTATATAATTATTTTGAGCCTGCTCAACTGACCCGAATTTGCTTGTACTAGAGTTCATCAGCTGCCCAACTATTACGTGGTAACATTGTATTTGGTGTATGCATTAGTCCGTGGTTAAGACCGTTTGGATTACTTAGAACATACGCTATGAAGGTACCTGCAGGAAATTCATGTTTAAACTGTGCTCATTAAAACAAACATAAATTCAATTCAGATTAATCTTTTTTATTAAACAATCAATACAGAAGCACATTAAACAATAAACATAATGTAATTAATATATTACAGTATTATAACTAACTTTTATTATAGTTAACCTTCAACGACTGCCATGTCAAGGTGACGAAGGCACGCTTATAAGACCGTGCAACAGGGTTTCTTTTACCGCCAACACTAGGCGAGCCCGTCTGTGATGGTATACAATTATATACAATATAGGTAAATAAATAAAATGTCAATCTATCGACAACTTTATGCTTTACAAGACATCTTTTAAAGAAATTTATTTACCTAGACCTTATTTATAACAATATTCCTTCGAAAAAAAACCATTAAAGTAAACTTGATATTTAGCATTTTTACTGAATTTGTGTTTTTGATTAATAAGTGTGTGTTTCAAAATGTTCGTTTTATGAATAATCTTATATACAAAAAGTCGCATTAGATCTAAAGTTATGCATGTTATGCAAGTTTATACAATACTCACCTTCTAACCAAACCTGAACTGAACGTACTTCCCGTTTTGAACGGGAGAGTCCCCTTTTACAGTATTGTGTCCCTTTGTCCCGAATACCTCTGTGGGGACGCAAAATTGTCACATTTTTTAGCGAAATGTCCCGTTTTATGATATGCGAATAATACATTTGGCCCAAGACCTCTGAGAGTCGCTCGCAGAATATGTTACAGAGCGAGCCTTCTGCGCGCCGATAAGAATGAAAAAATAATATTTACATATTAATAATATGCTTAATAAAATTCATTTTGTTTGATTTACATCTTCGGTAATCACCATTATTACTTAATGAAATTGGTGTACCAGCTATAATAACTAGACAAAATTAATTCCACGTGCAAATAATGTTTGAAATTAAATGATATTTAAATTATTTTTTTATCCCACCATTTAAACGTGTCACGCTCGATAGACAAATATTTACAAATAAATCATCAAATCAGGTTACTGGCCGATAACCCGCATGCGCCACTAACAAAAATAAATTACAAATGCGAATATTTTTGAAAACTATTGAGAATCACACCTACTTCAAACCCTTATTCAAGAGGAATGTATGTTATCTACAATTGCTCAGTGGAAAACCTTTCAAGTCTGTTGCAACTCTACTATAATCAGTTGATTGGCATTTTTACGTATAAAAGCAATGAGCGTGCAATGCACTTATTAAAGTGATTCAAAACTAACAGTTGTCAGCGTAAACCAGATCCTATAATCATGATGGCCACTGTAAAAGTGTTGCGATTGGATTATGTTTCATTTATTGTGCTGTTGATTGCGACTTCGTGCTTCGGTACGTGTAAATGTTTAGTTATCAACGGGCAATAAATATTATAGTTATGGTTAAGTGAATCACGCGCACTTTCTTAGATTTAAGGGTTTAGGGGTTTAACCGCAGGATATTCAACATTCTTCGTCGCTACATTCATCGCCAAAATTTGGATCTTCAGAATAGAATAGCAGAGTGTAATAGTAGTGAATGAGTCGCTTCTTGCTGGTTTCTCGTTAGGGAAGTAATTTAAAACCTCGCTCGAATCACCCTAAACGTGTGGTGAAAAACGGTTCGGTGTTTATTTGCACCACTTTCTACGAGCGACCTCATCTCACCCCCCATCTAGGCATTTAGTATCGATTTTATTTTTAATTAAATGGGTGATTGTTATAAATCATTTTTTTCACATTCAAAGTAATTCATACTTCTGTAATCTCGTACATGCTTTATCTATTTATGTGAATTGGTTTAGCACAGACCAAAGATCTACCCATATATATCTCAAATAAAAAAAATAATGTATTTAATGAAGCATCTTACAAATTGTTATTTTAACAATCGCTCATTCAATTATGTTCAACGCATCGGTGCATATAAACAATAGAATGTATCAATAAATATTATAATCGATTAGTTAAAAAAAAAAGCACGTGAAGGGTAAATCAGATTGAGACCAGCCCCACAGGTTAGCATAATAATTTTGTGAGGGAAAACAGGAAAAAACAACGTTGTATTGGACTTACTTTTTCGTAGGATTCGGCTTGAAGTTATCCCTGCCGGTGGGACGGATAGTGGGAGGTCGTGAAGCTGAACCACACGCTCATCCCTACCAGGTCTCCCTACAAATCAAGGTCCTGTGGATGAGAGCGCATTTCTGCGGTGGATCCATTTTATCCGAACGATGGGTTAGTGTTCCACAGAGATCTAATGATTTTTTTTTTATATTCAGAGACCAATAAAACTCGCAAATAAAATGTTAAAACTTTAACGGACTTCAAAAAAAAGGGATAGGTTTTTATTTCGATGTGGAGATGTTATTTTTTCATTTTTTTTTTTATATTGAACTCATTATTCCAGATTGCCTCGAGCGTTTTCCAATAAATCTTTTTTTTTTTGATATGATAGAGAATTTATCATGGGTATTTTAATTTAATTATGGTAAATAAGGTAGGACAAATAAATTAAAATTAAGTTTTTAATTTTAAATATTTCATAGCAACGATCAATATTTTGAAAATATACTAATAATTTAAAAAAATCTATAATAATTATTATTTCAAATCAAAAACTTCAGATAAAACCGATTACAGATTGGGTCTAAAACAAAAAAAACTAATAAATAATACAAAAAAAGTTTTTATTGTTGATAAACAATAAAAAAATATTCATTACGTTATTCATTCATTGCTTAATTACGTTTCTGCACCGGCTTAATTACGAAGTTAATTGTATTTCTGTATTTGGTGTATTTCTAAGATTTTTTATTTTAGATTCATTGTGGATTCGGCTATATTTTTATATTATTTTAGTATGATTTTACTGTTAATGATTAACTAAAGCGAAATCTATTTTATTCAGCATATTGCTTGATTTTTAATTTGAAATGTGACGGTTTATATGTTATTTATTGAAAACTTAAATGTCTTTAAAAGGCAACTAAATATCTATCCGGAATTACAAAACACTTATGTAAGCGCACACCCTCAATCAGACCCTCGCAAAGACACAAACCCAAGCACAAACGCATCCCTTATAACTTCCATGCGCATACTAATCCTCTGTAATTAAGCGGTATTTATGGTATTATTTAGTCTTTTTTATGCGTTCTAATTAATTGGTAATGTGTAGGTTTATTATTTTTTGTCTGTAATGCCTGTTGGATTCCCGACTAAAATAAACAAATGCAAAAGCATATACTTACCTTTAAAATAATATATAAAATATATCTGCGTCAGTGGATTCTATGGATAGTGCCGCTCCAGCTTTATTTTCATGATTATAACGCAGTTTTTTTTTTTGAAAATGTTTCTAAGCTACTAATTATTGAGTCTCGCTCACTCACAATTATCGTTTTTTTTTTTAAATAATTGTAGGTACCGATTTTTTATTTTAGTATTAGGACCACATTAAACTACAACTACATTAAACCACATAAAAGTTACAACTTACACCATGCTTACGCGTTTGACCACCATGCTTGCGTACGTTATCTGAATCCTGAAATCCACTAAACAAAACCATTGGAGGATGATATCATGAGGTCGGAACTATTTTATTTTATTCCATTTTAATCTTGGACTTGCATATCCAGCCTGATTTCCCAGATTAAAGCACTTTTGTTAAATGATTATAAATGACGTTGTTGCAGATTTTGACAGCCGGTCATTGCATAACTGAATTGCCCCTTCCTTGGCTGCTGCCAATAGACGCCGTAGCTGGCGCCCATAGGGTCGGCGGAAAAGAGGATTCGGTGCAAATCAGGAGGGTCATCGAAAAGGTGGTCCATCCTGATTACAAAGGGTGAGTAGGACGATGCCTGCTTGTCTTAATGATTAGATTGTTATCTGAATGATTCTAGATTCTGAGCGGGCCGACAAAGTGATAGTGGCCGCTAGAATTTTAATTTAGTTTACCTAGTTAGTTTTAGTTTAACGTTCGTTACATTTTTTTTAATTTATTCATCATAAAGTACTTAAAATATATAATTATTTATTTTGTTTATTCACTTAGGTACATATTATAATTATGACCAATTTGTCATTTTTTATATAGCACAAAATAGGAGTGTATTTTTTTTGTTTAAACTAACATCTCTTGGTATCTTTTAGAGGCGTCGCTGCTTTCGATTTGGCCCTTCTGAGGTTGGACAACGCGCTGCGGTACACGGAACAGGTCCGACCGATCCGGCTGCCTGCGAGCAAATCCACTCCCGCCGGACGCTCCACGCTCACCGGCTGGGGAGTTCTGAGATCCTCGATCATTCCGGCCTCACCGGAGAAGTTGCAGACTATCGAATTGCCCGTAGTTCCGTATCCAGGTGGGACATGTTCGTTCATATTACGACATTTTTTTATTTTTGTTTTTAATTAAATATAAGACTATTAATTTTTTTTTTCAAACAGCCAATTAACAGTATTTTCCTAATGTATTTTAAAAACAAAACATTCTGAGGGCATTTTAATTGATTATTTAAAGAGGAAAAGATTTTAGAAGGTAGTTTTGGTGTAATAGAATTAACTTCGCCGGGCATGTAGACTCGATCTGAGGCGCGCTGGTCTCGTCATCCTCGTCGAACGTAAGAAAGAGACAACGGATCCCGATAACCCCTATGAAGAAAAAGAGACGAGACGACGAATCAAAAGTCGGGCAGGCCTCATTCATAGTAGAGTATAAGGCGACACCGTTTAAAACACCCTATTATTCTAGCACAACGAAATCGGGTTCATTTACAGCTATAACTACAGAGTCGCGTTTAACGAAGTAGCTTCGGTTGCCTATTATTACCCATTGCCTGGCTTGCACATACCACAAGTGGACACCGTATGGTGATTCAGGTACATCGCCGGCCGTAACTATTTTGACAGTCGCCCTATTATTTTTTACCCTGTCCGACCAGACTCCAGCTTCAGTGACAGTAAATGTAACATAGCACTGTAACAAGTTCAGCTACAAATCACGCAGTTAATTTGTAGCGTTAAGTGTTAGGCTATTTTGAAATCGCGTATAACGTAACCTCAGTTAAATTCATTGTGATTGTGCTATTCGATTTGGCCTTGCCTGGATTTTTACGCTATTATTCATATTATAGCGGAATTATAGCTTTTAAACAATAATAATAAAAAACAACATACTTTTCAGAATGTCACAATGCAATCGAAGATCTGAAAGATGCGGATGAAACCAACCCACTCAATGAGGAGTCTAACATATGCACGGGCCCTCTGACGGGAGGGAAGTCGGCCTGCAATGGGGATTCCGGAGGCCCCTTAGTCCAATACGAGGATCAGGAGACATCAGTTGAAAGTAATTTCTTTTGTTCATTGCTTTAATCGTTTAGGTACCTATGGGTCAAGGGCGAAGTGCGGCCTGCTGTCCTACTTTTGTTCGAGCCATTTCAAAACGCAAAAACAAATGCAAGATTTACAGTTCGGAAGCTGTTGGGCGTGGGCGTGGTCATAATCATTATAACTAACTATAATCTTAATCCTAATCATTATAGTCTAACGGCAGTTTAGTTTAGCTAAGCTTAATAAGACACACGATATTTTATACAAAAATAGTCGAATTCATGTTACAGAATAATCTTATAAAATAGATGCTAAATGGAGTTTTATTATATCGATTCAGGTATTTATTTATTGTGTTTACACAACAGAAATTGTGCACATTACAGGTAATGACGTAAAAAATAATAATATTAAAATATATTAAACGAATTCAAATAAGATGAAATAAATATACAACAAAAATAACATGAAATACACCAATTTGAGCGTTGATTATTTATATGTATTAGAATAAAAATAAAGAAAAAACTTACTTAATACAAAACTAAACTGGGTATTTTGTCCGTGGTTTTGTGCATTCGTATAGTATTTGTATTGGAGTAGTATTGGTATAACAGACAGCGTTGCGAAACTTTTGAAAAATTTATTGAAAAAAGTCAATTTGGAAGAAGTTCGTGTTAAACAAATCACAAATTCAGTACCTAAACAGAACGTTGTTTCATTCCATAGTCGCGCCTCAAAATTTACAAAACAAAAAACTTTAATGAAGCAGTTTATATTAAATGATAGCTACAGGTATCATAGCCATTCTTGTTTAATTCTATATAAATCCAGATGATTACAAGATAAAACGATATTCAGTATTTTTCTCTACATCTACAAAACAAAATCATAACATCTGGTTAGAAATAGTGTCGGAAACGGGACGCATGTAAAAGTTTAGCAATAAATACTTAAATATTTTATTTTAAACTTGAAGAAGTCCTATTACCGACGACTTTGAATGAACGCAATTTGATCTTAAACACCCAGGTTCTACAGCGGGATCTGAAGCAGTGAGCACGACGGAAAATTTGAACGACCCACCGTCGGGCGGACAACAGGAAATTCAAGAAACATCCGACGGTTAGATTTGCATACATTGCCTATTTTAATTTTTATAATTTGGTAAACGTCCAATTAATTAACATTCTTCGAGGTTCATAGAATACTATAAATATACTGTAGTAGGTGATTTCCATAATGGCGTTTTTTCAAGCGTTTTTTTTTCAGAATGCGTTCGTTTTGGATTTGTTAATGTTTATGAACTACAATAGAATTCAATAAAGTACCTAATTTAAGCCTTCTACAGATAAAATACTGCTCGTTGGGCGGTCAACTCGGCCGCCTACTTTCTTTTAAATCTTTATAAAAAGAGACACGCCAAATTATTTTGATTTTACAGCTGAAAATTGACAGCTGACACATATAAATGTATTAGTGAAAAAATATAAAATTCGTATGTACCTACGGTCGAAGGCAAGTGAATATGGAAGATAGAAAGGTACGATAATACGAGTAAACCACACAGATTAGCGACGAAAGAATGCAAATATTTTCTGTTTACGCGTTTCGGTTGAACTTTAAGGCGCCACCAGTCCCTAAAACGTGTTTTGTAACGTATTTTGGTGCATTTTGTTGAAGTTATTCCCAACAAATGGCTAAAACTAAAAATACCACAATATTCTACATATATTAATTTAGTCCTTTGCTTAAAAAAAACGAAATACACCTTATTATAGTAATGAAAATAAATAAATAAGAAAGTGTTGTTTTTTTCTTGCAACGATTTTCTTTTAAGTTGTGTAAGTGACGCGAACCTAATTTTTCTTTCTAAAGATAGACAATATAATAATCTAGGACATTACTTAAAAAAAAACACTTTTTTCAAATGATATATTTATTTAAATACAAAAAACATGTTTCATCGATTCCAAATGTAACGAATTCGCGGTCGGCGAGTATTTCCGTCTCTTTTCTACACGTCAATGTTCGATTAAAGCCTACTCTTTCAAATCAACTGCGCCTTAAATGCTCAGGGTAAAGCTCCGAGTGCCGCCGACTGTACCAATAAATGAAAAAAATGGTAACTTTTCCATAAAATAATACACCTATTATAATATTCGCAGGGGAAGATTCCACATCATCGGAGACTCAACGCGGGGAAAAACCCCCAGAACTCCTCAGACGCCGTACGGCCAAGAAATGCCTTGTAAGAGAGGAACTGCCGCAGGATGGACCGGTTCAGATCGGAATCGTCTCCTGGGGAATGCAGCCGTGTGGATCGGAAGGAGCGCCCACTGTTTATACCAGGGTCTCTTCATTCATCGAATTTATTGATGAACACATTTATAGTACTAGATAGATAGGTGTTGAGGTAGACGTGCTCTCGCGTTAAATAAATGGTTTAAACTTTCATATTTTTCATTCTGGCCGACGCCAACAAAGCTGGTGATCAATATTCTGGTAACGTATCCTACAATTTTTCAACCAGGTTTCCAGAGAAGCCTTAAATTAAAGCTTGTATTTTTACTATTAATTTATTGTATACTTAAAATACAAAATATTGTAAGGAAACAGCACATTTAATTGCATTAATTTTAATTTAAATAGGTTCCTAATTTACTTCATCAGGCTGTAGACACAGTATAGAGTATACAGTATATAGAGTATAGAGAGTATACAGTATAGACTCTGTAGAATGAAGCTTCAGATAAGTGGGACAGATTTAGAACATGTTAAGAAAGCACAAAGCCTATAAAAAAAAAAGAAATATTTTTTGTGTTTTTTTTTTAGTTTTTAATAATTTTATTTTTATTTATGTTCTAAGCAATCATATAAAACTATTAATAATATATATTTTTAACATGAATAGAAAATTTAAAAAAAAATACACAAAGATGCATAAGATGGATCGTCATTGTTCCGTAATATATTTTTTATTATATATTTTTGTGGGCTTTTTAAGTTATTCTCCTACTTATTTACTTTTTCATAAAGTGATAAAAAATAATTTCTGTTTCATTTATAATGATAAACTATGACAATTCTAAATAAAAATCAGTTATAAAGATGTTATAATATATATCTAAACCGCTGCAAAACATAGAAATATACGAGATAATTATCTTGGAATGTATCCATATTAGACTAGCTATGTGATAAATATTAAATTTTATATGAAATACTATATTTAAATGTTTTACATACAAATATATCAAAATATACAATTTTTCTAAGGTATCTTCTTATTTACCTTTTTAGCGGATGGCGGATGGCGGATGGCGCAGTCGAGGGTAGGCACACGAAAATATATTTATTTCTTTAATTCCGTGACACTTCGATGCACAAAAACACAGTTAAAACACTATAAACGCTAACAAACCGTCGTAAATATAGACCAAAATGAAAGACGGCACACCGCAACGGTTTTAAAATACTATACCTCCATGATCCACAAACAACGCTATACATTCACCGATTCCCAAAGTTGCAAAATGATTATGATAATGAATACTAAATGCTTCGATTAATTGACTCTGAATAAGTCGCAATTTAAATTGTACTAACACTAATTTATTGTAGAGGTGTGTGCTTTTGTGTATGAGGAAGTGTGTGTGTGTGTGTGTGTGCATTTATATATATAGCTATTACAAACTTATGAATTCGTTTCTTTTATACCTAAATCTAGAATCGACATTATTTTTTAAGGATAAAACATTTTTTTCACTAAAGCACTAGTGTGCCAAATAAAAACTATTGAAGAGCATATTTAAATAGTAATCTCGCAATTTGATAGCTGAATCCCAAATATTAAAATTTCTGTAGGTTAGTCCCCCAGCTGATGTTAGTGGTGGGTAAGTATTTCCCTAATAATATGGCGAATTTAGAGGGCAAATCAACTTGTTGGAGGATAAAACAATGTCAAAGGCATTGACGTCATCGTCAGGGCGCGGGTGGGAGTTCGCTGGCAATCCAAGCGGAGATGAAATTATCTGCGCTCGCCATTCGCGACGCGCGGTCCTCCGAAGCGACAATCGCGCGCTCCGCTGATGCGAGATTTAACCCTTGAAAGTGGACGCCACTGCCTGTTCAACTTCAGAAGGGTACGAACCTAATCGGCAATGCATTTAAGATCTATTTGTACCTTAAACGAAATTAATATAACGTATCTAAATCAAATATTATACGACAATGACCATTTTACTATATTATTATTAAAAAACATAGAACAGATTAAATTGTAGAAAAAAATATTAATAAAATTATTATCATTCGTATGTTAACTATTTTTGTATGTTTCTAATATTTATATAGTTACATAACGTAAACGGTGGTTATGTATCAAAGCTAACACAGATAAACTTAATTTGAATGATTGCTAGAAATAGCGAAAATGTTTATGATAGCTACTCAGTTAGATCAATTTGATTTATCTTCTGGAAAATAAAAAAAATCTTAATTTTAAAAAAATATAATGAGTAGGTATGCTATCTTAATTTTAATATATATGTAACTGTAGGTATTTAACTTCTTTTCCAGAAGATTTCGATATATTTAATTTTTGTTCATTATGAAAATGATAAAGGAAGTAAGTCGCTCGTGATAGGCTGAAAAATATGAAGAAAGAAGATAATACAATAATATTTGAAACTTACCAATTCTCTACGAAATAAAATAAATGGGTCTCGAAGACACGCACGCGCATTGCAGTGTCGACGTGTCGCGTCTGCACTTGGGAGATAGACCCTTAAAAGTGTAGCTCGTTTCGTTTGCAATCGACGCCATTCACTCAACGGGAATTGAATTATGACAGATTTGGATTACACGCCTAAGCGCACCACAATTCGATCAACCAACGTGCTTTTCACCAAAGCACATTCCAAGCGTAGATCGCGACAAAGCGCTTACGTTGATGGCCATTGGACTGCGCTCCGAACGAACGCGGTGCAATGGGGGTTTAGATTTTTCCATTACCACGTGGGCGGTGGGACATTGAATCGAGCAGCTCAATGGAAAATTGGATACAGCTTCTGGTATAAATACTGGCGACGGGCAACAGGCTACACCATTAGCATCGAGGCGTTCTCGAGTAAGCAACGTCCGTGTCTGACAAAATGCGCAGATTTATATTGACTGGGCTTTTGTTACTGGTGGCCACACACCAATCCACCAGCTTCGTTGACAGTCACTGCGATGATGACGGCGATGGATCATACGAAAAGGGCTACAAAATCGAAAGATCATACAGAGAGGAGATAGAAAACACCCTGAAGAACGACATTGGCAATTCGGATAGACGCGTCGCGCTTTCCCGTTACCACTCGGGCACGGAAAATAGCAGAATTTACAAGGAAAGAAACTCCAACAAGGAGCGATCGGGAAACGAAGCTCGAGGTTTCCCGATGTCCCACGAAAGAAGCGTATATGCTCGTGGGGCATTTAAGATTAACGGACAAGACGTGCGCAGGCGTAGTTTGGACAATATAGTTCGTTCGAGCGAAACTCGAAGAAATGCTGATCGTCGTCAGGGTATGGCTAAAACTCAAAGGCAAAACCGCGTTGATATCGTTAGGAACGACCGACTTCTGAGGGATAATAACGCTCGAGGCAATACGGAAAGAACTACTCGTCGTTTCAGATTTGAAAAACAAAGAGATTTCAGGGATATGGCAGCCCGTAGATCTATAGAAAGAACATCAACCGGTAATATGGAAAGGTCTGTACCGCCAACCACTGCCCGTTTTATAATACGCACAGATCGCCGGCTAGTAGAGAGACGAATCAACATGGAACGACGCAGGGAATCTAATAATGCCAGGATGCGATCGGATGGAAAAATGGGACGCGAAGACGTACGAATTACAATGGAAAGGAGCAGGCGATCGCTCGAGAGAGATTCCCGAAGTGACAACATGCTATCTTCGAACGAACGGCGTAAAGAAACTAGGCGCCAATCTGTTGATACTGGACGCACCAGGGATACAAGGTTCGAGGAACGTTCAAAATTAGAATCACGCCGTTTCTTAACCGGCAATAACCGCTTCCGGGATGTTCTCTTTAGAAAAGTACCCGATGCCGAACGCCGAAGGTACGCTTCTGGGGTAGAGGAAACACGCCGTGGACGTTTGGCAGCGGCGGTGTCTCGGCAGGCAGGTCAAAGGCAACAATATTCAGCATCATCACCTCGAATGGTTGAAAGGCGTTCATTATTAAGGGATAATAACGGACGTCGTTTCATCAACAAGGGAACATCGCGCCGGGTGATTGAAAAATCTTCAATGGCGAGGGATAATTTCCGTCGTTTCTCTGAAGATAGAATTGTATCAGTACGCCAGGGGATGGAAAAATACCCAATGCAACGGGTTGATAGCCGGCGTTCCTCATCCGATGACGTCAGATTGATACCAAAGCGACGAATGCTCGAAAGATCTTCACGACAGAGGGATGACAGACGCAGTTTCTCGCGAGATGAAAGCCGTCAGTCGTCTCCACGTCTAATGACCGGGAAACCTTCTACACAAGATAGTAGGCGATTTAACGAGCGGATGGGAGCATCTCAAGCTGAAAAAGAACGCATCGGTGACAGACGCATGGCGGTATTGGCCAACCGACGAAGCAATATTGCCAAGTTCGATAACGCATTCAATTATGCTGGATTTGACTTCGTCAGGGCCATTTGTGTCATCATGATGATTTCCCAGCTGGCAATGTACGGCCGAGGAGAAAAATCTAAACTGAGGTAAGTAGTTTTCATTCTGTTGGTCAGTTTAAATATTAAACTGTTTGGTTCGTCGTTTCAGACATGTCAAACCACAACGATAAGTAAAACTGTTTCGAAACTATAGATTTTTTTTATTGAAATTGACTTACATTTAAAGTAAAAGTGATGACAAAACCTAAACTACAACGATCTTATGAGAATGATAATAAAGGTAGGTCCGATATTCCAATCTGCTCCAACCATTCGCCGTACCGAAAGGGGGGGAGGGGGGCGCAAAATACTTTTTTTTTTGAGAAATTATCTAATTAGGTTTTTAAGATGTAAATCATTGTATGATCATAATTATTTTATTACGATTTTACTTTTTTTGCTGTAAAAAAAAATCGATTGAGGCTGCTATTTTAGAAATATATACTGATAAATAAGTTAGGTCATTTTACTTACTGTTAAATGATTTATAAGGAATGTTCATGATTGCCTAAAACTAAGTAAATTTCAATTTAAAAAAAAAATAATTGATGTTATAAATATCTTGAAAAATGACAATAATATATATATTTAATAGCATAATGTAGGAATCTATGTTTAGATTTATGTAGTTTTAATTTTTTTTTCTCTCTTCGTTCTTTATATAAACTACTACATGAATCTGTGATTTCTTTTAAAATTAAATAAATAAAAAAACATAGGTCCATTATAAAAAAAAAAGCAATCGCTGTATTTTTTGAAATAAGTTAGTATTTCTCGAATTTATCTTTACATTTTGGTGGATACGATAATGTAGACATATGGATAATGCAATTAATAAAATGTGTTAGGTGATTTTTTATGCCCACAGTAGATGGATCGCCCACAAGCTCATTTCCATCAAAAATTATCCTAAAAGTTTTAGATACTCCTTTCGATCTTATGTATGATACACACAGGCTGTTGTTTTATAGCCAAGGGTTATTTCTCTACCCACACTAAAACATAGTTATAAGGTGTCCCTAGATCATTCCCGAAGACATAATGGGTTGTTTATTTTCCCTAATATAAGTAAGAAATTATATAGAGACTCTTTGAACATCTGTGGTTACTCATTACTATCTCAAATTATTTTTTTTACGACTAACCATAGTTTTAACCATTTTGATGTGGAATCCTTAAATCATTTAAAAAAATCTAATAAATGGCTGATCCAATACCTTGGTTGGTAGTCCGGATTGATCAGTCAGAATGTGGACTGAGCAGAGTGAATATCACCATCTCGCCTTGTTCTCACGACCAAGCAGCTATCGGAAATTTTAATTTGTTTTTGGCAGATGGTGGTAGTACCCTGTGATACATCTATCAATATTTACTATCTACTGAATTCACCGATATGACAAATTGCACACACTGGATAGAATAAAGGCTTTAACAATTATTGGATGCAATTTAGTCAATCAGTCAGTCTCAGTTCAGCTTAGTTGGGATGTGTTAAATTTAAAATAATAATAATAATCAGCATCAATTAAAATAAAAGTTAATATTTTATTTTCAGCTTTGGCCGTCTTCTTGGACCATTTTCAGGATGGAAGAGTCTGAAAGTGGAATAAATTTAAATTCCCTGCCTACCGCTTGAACTGCCATTGATCGTCAAAACCTCGACCCCCGCTCTAATCAAACCAACCATTGGATAGAATTAAGACAACCACCTTAGTAGTAGTATTTGAATAGAAATTAATTCATATATTGTTATTGTTGACCTAAAGAAATATATTTACATAGTACAGAAATATAGTTATATTGTATACAAATCTATCTCATGGACAA
The DNA here is from genome assembly GCA_020383195.1 of Neomicropteryx cornuta. NCBI lineage: Eukaryota > Metazoa > Arthropoda > Insecta > Lepidoptera > Micropterigidae > Neomicropteryx > Neomicropteryx cornuta. The sequence goes on from JAHKQU010000030.1 coordinate 5,111,894, forward strand.
TCAATCCAGAGTTGTATTGCTAAAGATAATTTCTAGTGATTTCCAAGGAAGTGAAAGTATTGTTATTATTTAAATTATCTATAATAATATTATGTAATATGTAGCAAATACTTATTATATTAGCAAAGTTAAAATATATTATCTTCCTCATTATGAAAATCATACTAATGTATTATTTCAACCACATTTTCACCATGGAGACATCTGTTAAATGAGATAATTGCCATTAAAAACCATTAGGTTACCAGTCATCAGTATGGTTTGAAGTAACATGAATGCCGCCCCAGATTTTCTCAATCTTCCATTTTATCTTTGTTTCTTTCATACATCCGTGATGACAGATGTGTCAACATCAGCAACGTAATTACGGTTAGAGTCAATATGGTCATTCATTTTATATAATGCAGGTTTATATATATCAAATGTAATCTACCCCTTCTATTATGATTCTCTGAACAACTTCTTGATGTTATTCCATTTTAATGAATGGCATTGCAACATGAAGACAACAAGGCAGTCAGGTTAATTGCGTCTTCCCGACAACCCAGGTCATATGATAATAAGAAAATAAAAACAAGGCCTGTTGGTAAGAAGCCGTTCAAAAACAGTTCTTCCATCAAATTCACTGCTGAAAGCCACAGCACTACAAAACATTCAGTCACCCAAAATAATTTAATTTTTCCACTGTTAAAAGGAAGTTATATTTTTCTATAGTTCCATAAAAATATTTTAAGTAATTTATAATAATATATTTGTGTAGTGATGTAGCGATAATGCAAAAATAAATACCACATGATATTCATATGTTTTAATCATTTTCATTTATTTCCATTTTTTAATATTACCTAAGACATCAATAAAGAATACAAAAATAGTGGTGACTTAAGTCAGAATTATAAATAGGCACATAGATAAAGCGAGAGTTTCATTTCAATATTTGGGAAGCAACTATGCATATTATATTATATAGAAAATATATTTAAATTTACATGACAGTATACAACACACAACCACATTACATAGTACAAACTCACACTCAAAGTTACATTTTAGTACAGAAAAAATATATTCTAATACACAATATTGTTACTTTATAGAGCAATATAGAGCAATTGAATGATGACAAACTTCAGCTGACCTAACCATAATATGAATAATATAATGAAACTTTTTGCATCCCAATCAGTGTATCTATATTATCTACCAGTTTGGTATCAGCAAAACGGTTCAATAGAGTATCTTTACTAGTAGGTATTTTCAGAATGAAGTGGTGCCACATATCAGACAGCCAGTCGTGAAGTTATTGAAATAATTCTAAAGTGGTAAAAAACTAGTTTCAATATGGTCGCTTTCATATTTCAACCGGCACGAGGAATAAAAACAATAAGTGAAAAAATATTAATATTGAACATTGACATTCCTAGAGCTTTTGAAAAGCACATATATGTATAGGAAATTACACCATCTTACACATTTAAAAATTGTACTCTTATGTGTAAATGATCATGTATCAAAGATATTAAATTTATATTTTTTGCACAAACAAATAATTTGTTTCTGAAACAAAATCGGAGTGATGAGAGAGATATATTAAAGTTATGAAAACAATTACATACAAAATCTTTACAAAATCAAAATTGAACACTTTTATCGACAGGTATTTATTTTTTTTATCTAAAAAAATGTTTGATAAAAGTTGCTGCAAAACGTTACGCAGACCATTTTCTAAATAAAAGGGATATAAAGATTAACCATTCTTAAAAAATAAAATTTTAAACATCGCCGAAAGCGGTTCACTGGTTGTAATGAAGAATGCAAAATATCAATCAATAAATATGGAAAAAATACCATCAGCAAACAATCGCACGAACTAGGTTTGCGATTAACTGCGTAAAAACATGTAATTTTTAGAAACATTGTTAAAAGTGCAATTTTTAGATATTGTAAAGTAGCAGATACAAAAAATTGGCGAGATACCTAAAAATAAAAAATGTTCCACTTTGAGATCTGAATTGCACAAAATTAATTTGGACACAAATTGTTGAAGTGGCAATGAAGAACTAAGCAACTTCTTAAGCTCAGGTTCATAAAGAAAAATATTTCACATTGTCATCATAAGTAAAATATTTACTCTTCATTTTTACCTATAAAAACTATACTCTGAATTACATACACATTCTTAAAAAAAACAAAAATAATTAGAATAAGAGTAACCCGGCAGATTTTAGCAGCTCCGCCAAAATTTCTTACGTAGCCATTGTAAAAAAATTACACAAAATTCATCTTATTGAATATAAACCGACTGATTCAGAAACCAAAAAAGTAATACATACCTCACAATGTAAATAATCGAGTTGGGGAGGTAACGTTGTCCGAAAGGAGCAGCACTCTAGTTACGGTGCCTACAAGTACAAATTCAATGACCCTGTTTGAATTTTCAAAACTCCACCACCATTACCTAAACTGAGCACCATTTTCTATGTTCCATATCAAGATCTTGGTATGTTCCACAATATGAACTTTTTCAATGTTATTGAAAATCAGGGGAATTCAAATTAGGAGAATGGAAAGGGAAAAGGGGGGAAAAGGGAGGGGGGGAAGTTGGAAGCTGATTAAACATGATTATACCCTTGATTTTAAAAAAACGATTAGCCTTGTGTTTAGTTTAATTTTAAGTAACTTTGACTACTTTTTCCCACTTTGCCCTTGCGATGCCCAGTCTCATTTTTAAATAGCCATACCTTGTACATATATATATATATATATAGGTACATCTGTAATAAAAATAAAGAAATGCTTAGCAGTAGCACGATGTAAAATTAGCATTTTATATTTTATGCTTTCGAATAATCTTTAAAAGTTGTCTCAACACGTTTCACTTACATTAATTTTATTTATTTATAAAAAATCATCAGAACTAATTGTTTGCCAAAACAATCAAAAAATCTATATACAGATACAAGGTTCTGAAAATGAATTATTAAAAAGAAGCCATCTTGTTTCCTCATAGCGTACAGTAAATATGTCTAAAAATATTCTTGTTTAGAATTTTCTAGAAATACAGCGATAAAGGTATATTCTCTGCATTATATGATTTTGATTAAAAACTGAGACTAGTATAGTAGTTATTTTCAAGAAGATAGTGTTTTACGTACGACTAACTATTCATGATCCTCAAAGTTAGATTTCCAATTTGAAAAATCAATGCATGAGATGTCCACATTTGTTTGATTGTCCTCGTTACGAATGCGGTACACAGCAATCTGTCACTCTACCTTGCTTAAAAGAGATGAGTAAACAATGTTACTGTGATTGAAAGTTTTTTGAGACCAGACTCAGTGTTTGTAAATTATTATAACTGAATTATCAGTCCAAAGTGGATACGCTGGGGTTCGTAGAGGAAGTAAGTTTGTTTAAGGTGGAGCCCAACGTCTTCAACCGCAGCTCCCGTGCCTCGTGCTTCTGCTCCAATTTGCATATCTTAAAAAAAATAAAACATTTCCATCAGACAAAATAGTATTAAAGAAAACGTTTTTAAAAAGTTACGATACAATCAAACCTTTTCTGGCGCACGCCACCGCCTCTTTCATCGATCATTCTTTTTAATTCCATTGGTACGAGTATGACTATGGATTGTAATGAATTATTACTACAAAAATCTCATAGTTTTCAACAGACATCATTAATTTGGAACGCTGGTGCAACGGCTTACCTTATGTTTCAGGTGGTTCAAGTCTACTTCGTGATGATGCCTGTGTGCCCTCCTGTGGTGGGTATGAACAGGACTTTGATTGGGAGTGGTTCGTGGGCCAAATTGTTCCTTCAAATAGTCTCGTTCCATTCGAAGGACGTTCAACTCGTCCTCCAGCGTTTTGATGTACGTTTGGAGTTTTAATATTGTCGAGGATAAGCAATTGATGTTCTCTTGGAGTGGAATTATTTTCATGTTCATTTCCATGAGCTCTTTTTCGTGTGCCGCCTGTAGAGTATGAAGCTAAAATAAAACAATACTAAAATTAGACAAAAAGGGATGTATTTAAATTTTCTGATTTCCTTTTAGACAGACAAACATTATACAGAAAAAAATATTGGAAAAACGATTCCCAATCACGAAAAAACAAGCTCAAAATTTAATAGAAAGCCTTTTAATGTTTGAGAATGCGGTTGAACGCATGGTGCGAGGTCGAACCCTTGAGCGTGCGGCTTGAGATATACTTTGAACACACGCTAATGGCGTATTTATACGAGCTTACAGCTGGCGTAATAGAAAAAAATAAAAAAAATATATGCATTGAATACATTAATAAATTACGGTCCAATTTTGACCACTGGGCAACCATTGCATACATTAAAATGTGATAGTCCTTACATCTTGTATCCTTTTTTCCTTTAACTCCTTAAACTCGGCTTCTATGGATTTAATTGCCTGTGTGAGTGTATCATTTTCCTTTCCCCATTTGATCTTCTGAGACCTCAGCTGATACAACTCCAGTTCTGTTGTGCTCGCGCAGATGTCATCCATAGATTTTACATTTAACTTCATTACATTTTTCTCCGAATGATTGATCTTTGTCAAAACTGAAAAATTAAATTCAGTTAAAACCCATAAGACTTTTGGTTTTTTTTATATAAATAATTGCCTAGGTCAAATAAAAAGGTACTTGTTTAATGCTTTGATATTTAAAGATTGCACTGACCTCCGAGATTAGTATAAAATGTTGCAAGACTGCCGTATTTCTCAGTCAGCCCGACTCCAAAATGGCCTCTCAATCACAAAGAAGCCACGCATTACATTTTACTGCTAGGTAACAGATCAAAAATAAAATACCATCCACCCAAACACTATCGTTGACAAAGTTCATGATTGGATCAACAAAATTGACTCCAATACCATTTACTTATTAGCCCTCTGCCTCGCTACACTTCACTTCAATATTCTACTGTACTTCATATCTTTCTAAACGGTTTTATTTGCATTGATAAACATCTCACAAGAAGACAGCATCCCCAAATACCTACTAATCGAATCAAGTAAATATAATGGCATTCCTTCAGCCATCAAAAATAACGATTTCAAAGTGTTATTTTATGAGTTTAAGAGCAATCGACCCGGTCATTTCTCCATGCAAATGTTGTAGTACTTTCTTATTTGTAAATATACCACAAACATATAACGTTCTCAAACATTCAAATGGTTTTTACTAAATTTGAAATTCGTTTTTCTCATATTTAAAAACAATTTTCCCATATATATTTTGGTAATTAATATTTTATTTTTGGTACAGATCAACCTTCTAAAATGAAAGTAGTGATTTTAAATACACCCAGTATACAAAGTTCAGACCTACCATCCCTCTCCTTATTTAATTTTCTAATGAGCTTCTTTAGGTCCTCCATATCTCTCTTAATCTTCAACGTGTCCTTATTCTTGCTGATGACTTCGTTCTGAAGGCCCTTTATGGTGGCCAGCAGATGGCTGTCTTCCTTCAGAGCTGAGTATATTTTATTGGGCATCATATTAGTGCCAGTCATCAATTTATTTGAGTCGGTAATAAATCTACTGCCGGCTTTGGAAAATGTCTGCGTTTGTTTTGTGCTCATTATATTTTCGGGTTTTGACATTTTAACCTGTGGATTTTGACATTAAAAATGTAAAAAATGCAGCGCACGGTGAAAACCCTCATGGATTAAACCCGGATAGGATTTATAAATATTGTTAATGTGCTAACCGGCTATTTGTGTGACGTGACTATCTTCACAATTTCTAAAATTGTATCCTCATAATGGACAACTTTGGCCAGCAATATCCCTAGAGCCCCCGCATCATTATATTAGGTCCCAAGTTAGTTTCTGTAATTTATTTTATTTTAAATTTCACCTAAATGTGTAATCTAAAGTTGGTTAACTGATAGATATTGCCTCAAAGGCAATATACTCACAGTTTGCCATATACTTATTATTAAATACTGTAATTTTGTATTGAAGCGTAAATTTGTACAAAGTTTGTTAGACGGACGGAACGACTATCAAGGTCCAACAATATTTTCGTTAACCAGCGAGATGTTATACAAGCGCCATACTTTATTTCGTTAGTTTCGCTTCGCTTTGTTAGTTTCGCTTATTAGATTTTTGCTGTAATTATTCGGTATGGTATTTTGTTATTTTAACTTTCCTCTTTAATTATTTTACGTATTCTATATTTTATTTTACTTTTTTATTCGCAACCTTTTGGTCAACACCTAAAAATCGGCATAACAGCACGGGTACAACAGGACACAAACAAAGTAAAGAAAAGCATAATGACAGTTGAATTGAAAGCATTCCCACCTGCACACTAAAATCTTTGCCAATAACCCTTGAAGACCGGCAATTCAACTCTGCAATGATTCCCCTTAAACTGTGCGCCTGGGACTCAACCTCCACTATATGACTCTCGTACTTTGACTTTAAATTGGCAAACTGATCGTGAAGGGTTGAAACGATACCCTGGAACTTTTTCTCCTGCTGTTTCAATTCAACTTCCAAGTCTTCCGTTCTCTTCTCGAGTATCTTTTTAGCCGGATCGTCAAAGGCATGCTGCTTGGAGGCCACTGAAAGTCCAAGTATTATTTATATTAAACGGTGTTAAAATATAGAGAACAAATGTACGCTTCTTAAAATGTGTAGAAATTGGTATAGAAATATATCAGATGAAATAGAGCATTATTTAAACTAAAAAATTGTTTGCTGTCTTAGGGTTAGTGTCAAAAAGCTGCAATTTGTTACTTCAGGTAACATCTGATAATACCACTTTACTAGCAGCATATTATTGGTTATTGCAATAAGTCCCATGAAGTATTTTGATATGATAGATTATTGCAAGGGGTACATAGTATCAATTGGGCTTATAAATTGGATTTCCAATAATAAGTTACAATTTAAATATCACCTTGAAGGGTAGGTAAATATTAAGTCTATTGAAATTCACAGTTAAGGAGAAGTGTTTCATTCGCATTTTAACTTTTCAATCTCATAAATATTTTTTAAGGTTATTGACGTAACATATACAAAAAATAATTAAAATATTGTGAGACAGTATTTTCTACCTCCCTTGCTTTGTTAAAATGGAAACAATACAATGTTTGGGTGGTTTATAGTGGATAAATTCACTTATACAAATGGTTTAGTATCAATTCACAACAATGTTCCAATGTTCACAACAATGTTCAATGTTGTGTTAAGTGGTTTATGGTAGACCACAGTCAGACGGGGTTCATCCTTTGAAAAATCCTCACACCCTTATATGGGGCTTTGATTTTCCACTTCAAGTTGCCCTCTAAGGCTAAAATAAAATAAAAAACAGTTGTATATGTAAAATTTCTCACCGATTAAAGCAGAGACTGAGTCCGGATGTTTCCTCAGCAGTATCTTTTCCATTTCCCTACATTGTCTCTGCAGATCTTGCACGAGACCTTTGTCCTTAACCACCTGCACTTCCAGACTCTTCTTCTGGGACTTCAAATCCTGCATTTCCTTCAAGAGTTTCTCGTCATTGGCTTCGTACTTTGCATTCTGAGATACGATCGATTCATATTCCACTTTAGTTCTGTTAACATAATCAAGGGTCTCTCGCAATTTACTTTCGAGAACTCCGTTCTCGGTGAGGATCCTATCATGGCTGTTCTTGATCTTGCGATTTATCTCCAAAACCTTAATATACTGTAGCTCAATATTCTTGAGTCTCTCTTCAGTGTCTCGCATTTCATCCCTGAGAACAACATATTAAAATAAATAATCTGGGCATATCAATATGTGCTTTACACAGAATAAAGAATACTTAGAAGCAGCATTGCTAGAATGCTTTGAGGCTAAAAAGTCTGCTCTTTTAGCGACCACCTTCTTCTCTCACTCACATATAAGAATGGCCTATCACACCCCAAATGGGTATTTGTGTAATCTGTGGTGTCTTATCATTTAACAGAAATGTCTCATGATACACTGATGGAAAATTTAATATAAATATTGAGGGTGGGATAAGATTCCCCTTTTATCGCAATAGACTATGTATAAAAAAATAACTAGTTTCATCTTCAACCTGAGGTTTACTTATCGCTTAAATGCTTTGACATAAAATATATTCATAATAATATGTTATCACCCACAACCACATTGATATTACGGTTATATGGGGTTACTCTCAATGTTTTCATTAATACCTTAGTTCATTGTATCGCGCACCCAGCGTCTTTCTGTGTGGAATTACAACGGCTGGTTTGTTACTACTGAGGGCATCCCTTATCCGGAACAGTGTGGTATTGTAGTGGGCAGAGTTGGCCGAGTGGGGTCTTTGACCGAAGCGTCTCGCCGGTTTATCTCTTGGTATGTTTATGTCGTCCCCTTTTGCGGTGATCACTTGCCGTGACTCCACCTATGAAACAAAATAAAAAAAATATTCACTTGGACCAAAGGGGTTAGAGATATTATTGGGTTTGGGATTACAATTGGTAGCGTTTTAGCGTGGAGGATATGATTATTCTTAGCCTCATATTAAGGTCACTGAGGTTAGATTGGCAGTTAATAAGATGTGTAGGTAGTAACATTGCTTTATATAATTTGAATAAAATTAGTAACAATGATAAAATTAAAAATATAATAATTAAATTAAAAGTATAAAAATAATAAATATTTCAGATAAAACAATGCTTTCTCAAATATGTGTGTCTGAAGGCTCAAGGAGCCGTCAATGCCGCCTGCAGGGCTTGACTCTCAACCAGGGCAAGTACTCATATACAAGTAGACCGGGCTATATAGGTACTTAAACTGGTGGAGCCAACATTCAGACAGATCTCTTTTGGCCATCTTAGTCCGGATACTCTAAAAAATGGAATAGGATTTTTTTTTGTCAATAAAAAATTACTTCAAAATTAACTTTAATTTAGTCCTTGTTTTTAACATTAAAATGAAAAAATACAAGCGACCTTACAAACCATGGATTTATTTCAAAAACTAATCTCTATAAAATATATATATAATATAACTACAATGATTTGAGTATTACCTTAAACGGCTAAAATATGAACGGAAAACAAAAGCAAATATGTTTCTTTTTATCTGCCTTATGATTCTGGCAGCAACATTTTCGATCACCCTGTACGGTGTTTATTTTATTGTGCAGCTCTAGCTGTATTTCTTTCAAATTACTTTACATCTTCTAAATCGATCCTGGAAATACCCAGATGCCAGAGGCCATTTCAAGCAGGAAATATTCTGCATTAATTCGGGATCGGTCGTAACTTATCGCCTTGTTGCCAATCTCGAATGGGCATAAATAATAAAATATTAAGGCGATGATTGCATAAAATTGAATATTTCCACAAGCGATATTGCTGAGTTCAGCAATATCCACCATACATAGACCTCTGGCATTGAAAAAAAAACAAAGGTTATTTTTGAGAATATACAGAAGTAAATGCTCACTGCGCCGCTGGCACAGAAGAGAGGGAGATAGACATAGCGGTTAGTTAGTTACTGCGGCCAGCGACGCTTTTATTAATATAATCATGAGGTAAAAAACCGAAAATCGTCATTTAATTTATATTTTGAGGCCGCCATTTCACGTCCTTCGAGAGTAGGTACTCAATATTATTAAAACATCTCTCTATACATTGCGCATCATCAAAACAAATGTCGTAGACATTATTTATATAGACAATCCAGGATTTAATTTCGGGAATAAATTGCGGTAACAATATTTAACTTAATTTCAATATATGTAATTATTAATAATCTTCCATTAATTGTTTTATGTGAGTACCACAGCAATGTATTTTAATAACAGGAATGCCAGAATTAATCGGCAAAATGTATAGGTATTAGTTTAGGTGTAGGTTTATTAATATACTCGTATTTAATGGATTTATATATTTATACATAATTTATGCAAGATTCATCTCGACACGGTCGCGGTACAATCAACCTCATAAATACAAGCACAACCGACGAATTTAAATTAAACTGTAAGTCTTCAATAAATATGTAGGTATGTATATTTAAAATTGCGATTCTGTACAAATATAATGTACCATTGAATTTCTACAGTCACGGGATATTTTTAGGTTCTTTTAGAAAGCCCCATAACAAAAAAGGTTCATAACTTTATCCTGCCGAACATAATGTTTATTTTCTGCTCATGCCCGGATTTTAAGTGGCATGCAGGAAAGCCGCTTGCAGTTGTCACAAATGCGATGCCCGACTGCGAAAGGTCACCAACTAGACCATAATGATTTCGAAGAAGAAACATTCGTGTATTCAATCTCACTAATAAATGTATCTGTTTTAAATGAAGTATTGTCGATATTCATCTTAGTACCGGAACACACGGACGTGCTTTTGCAGTCGCAAAGACGTCGACTTGCCGTCGCGCCGCAGCGGGGAGACGATTGCAATACTAATCTTTGCATTCGAGATGTCGGCTGCAAGTGTTTTGCCGCTGCGCAACGTTGATCTTCTCGAGTTGTGCCTAATTTATTTGTTCGACCGGCATACAAAAAAAACTCAAATAACACGCATTTACATGGAAGTTTTTGAGTATTTTTTAACCATAATCGTACAAAGCTGAAAATGAAAATATTAAATTGTTTAGGTTTCGTATAATGAAAATATCAATTGAGGTCGATAAACGAAAGGTAGGTATATCTTGGCTTGACAAAGCCTGTGCACAGTGCGCATACACACACACAAGCGCACACTATGAATAAACAATTCCGCATATGACTTTTTTGTTTGTTATTGAAGGTAGTTTAGTTAAATTATAGTTTTTATATAAAAACAAACAAAGTCGCGCGGGTGGTAATAAGATTGAAAGGAACAAACTAAGCCCTGCGGCAGGTTCTACGAATTTTTACATTTATAGAGTCCTTGTATGATACCAAAATGTCGACTGTTCCCGTTTTAAAACTACAAGCCATAAATGGGCCACGGACACTGGTTAGAGATGGGAACTTAGCGAACCGTTCCGAGTGCTAACGTTTGTCAGTTTTTGAACCATATTACGTAGTAATAGTAGTAATTAGGAAAATAATGACAACATCATCGAGGGTCTAGTTTAATCCTGAATGTATGAATTTCAAATAATACGAAGTCACACAGGGATTGTCCCGATCGACATAAATGTCTCATAAGAATTGTTTAGGTCATCGGTCGTACACCCGAAGGGTCAAACCAGAAAGTCTAGAACCAGTTCAGGCAATGTCGACGTACCTAGTAATTTATGCACTAAATTCTCAATGGCTGCGCTGATTCTGTACATACTCGTAATATACAAGTAATAATTGCACGGGTTGTTTTATTAATTACTAAGATTAGCTTTTATTAGACTATTAGATAATAACTATGAAAATTAGTATTTGCCACTCTTATATAATAAAGTTTTCTGTTCGGTGTGGGGGAATATAATATAACAAACTATGAAATACGGCCATCTCAACAGGCTCTAATTATAAGTAAACATTAAAATTCACAAATTTCCATACACCTGAAACACCGTCAATATTTTATTTGTTTTTCTAAATTATATGTGTAATATTTTACTTTCAGAGTTAGTTTTAGAAAATCATACCCTCAAATATCTCGAGTTTAGGCAAAGATGGTTTTGTGTGCGTTTAGATTAATTCATTGCGATATTATTTGTTCGCCATAAATCTTAAGTTGAATTTTAAGGCGCCGATTATCTACTTGATCGTAAAGTCACATTAGTTTTTTTTTGTCCGCAGTCACATCGTACTAACTGTCAGGAAATCTTGTAGGCAAATTGTTTACATATTTCGATCAAATTTTAAATATTTCTCTTGCAGTTAGTTGCATAGGCAACTTCCTTTTACTTTTGCATTCATTGTTTGTTAAATTAAAATCTGTAGACAAATATTAAAATGCCCAGTGTGATAAATATGGAAATCTGTTTGTATTAGTATAAGTTGTGTCGAGACCATTCACGAAGACCTAATTGAATGTTTATATTATTACAAATTACAAATAAGAAATGCGAAAATAACCCCAAATGTATTTTTTTTTTTAAAGCGTAGTGTAAATGGCCAGCTTGTTTGGCGAAATCAACAACAAACAGCTGACAACCTTGACGTCGTATGATCTAGGCGGGCACAGAAGAGCGAGGAGCAATATACACTGGCTGTTTACTCGCTCATATAGAGTTTCACGGGTGTCACTGTATTAAGAGTGAATCGATCGATCCAGAAAAAAATGTCGATTGAAATAAAAACGAGCGCAGTAGCTTCTCCAAGTCAAAAGTTATACTGCGCAGAAGTTTCCATCATGGCCCCCTCCTACGCGTCCTTTGGCGTGAACGTGGTATTTATTTATTTTATTTCAGGAAACAACAGCTTACATAGTAAAATTACAATACACAAAAAAAACAATTAAAACACAAAGCCAATAAAAGTTTCCTCCAAACTTAAAAAAATAGAAAACACATTCGGGAGCGAGGCCGAGACCAGGAAGTAGGAAGTAGGAGGGGTTGGGGAATCCAGACAATCACCAGAATATAATATAAAACACAATATAATATAAATATAATAAATTCTACATATACATATGAATATAAATTTTAATATACTACTCAAGGGCTAGAGTATATTTTGATTTTCGATGTAAACATAGTAGTTAAGATGCAGCGCGAAACTCTAAACCTTATTTCGATATCATCGGATTGTCTGTTATGCTCGGCAAAAATAAATGCAGGAAGGTATCGCACGCATAATCTATAAGTCGCCGCAACGCAATCGGGCCGAAACGAGAAACAAAGGCTGACGAAAAATCGCTCTACAGAATCGGAGCCGGAAGAGCGGCCGCCGTACTAATGGCGGTGGTACACGGCTATATAGTTGAGTCGCGTCGCGCGCGCCCGTATAGTGTGGTGCCTCGGTGCGGTTCTGTATAGTTCTTCGCCTGCTCTGTATCGTGGTAGAGTTCGGCGCGAACGAGATGACGGCGCCGCGTTTGACCGCCGCGATATTCGCGGTCGCCGCCGCGCTCTCGGTAGCCGCGTTCGCCGCGCCGCGAGCCGCAGGGCAAGGAGGACTCAGCACTACTGCCAAAGAGGGACAGAGACCAGGTATCTAAGCAAAAAGGTTCCCTAAAAATAACTTACGTACCTCTTATATTGATTACTTCCTATCCGTTCTAACTCATCGTACAATGAACAAAGTTTACCCAATTTGTCTGTATGCTGGAATCAGCTGCATAAAAAATACTATGAAAAAAGAACAGGAAAAAAATTGTCAAGTATATTTTGCACAAATCAGATCTTATCGTCCTTATGAACTAGTATAATAGGCCAGTAAAAAGAAGGATTAAGCATGCTTTAATTTATTCTATTAAGAGAACGCTTATGATAATTGTTTGTCAAACAAATTTTCACGTTTTCCCATCGGGTAAATACCATAATTCTTTTCTATAAGAAAAATGAGATGTAAAATAAATGATCATTATTTTATAATACATAATATCCTATGTTAAAACTACATGAGCGGCATAAGTAAAAGTAAAATATAGAACAAAAGCACATCTCACTTTCATAGAGAATGATTTCTGCCTGTACCTCATCTGTGAGAAATTATTTTTCCCGCGCCAAATCGGGATAATTTATATTGGTTTCTCCTTAAATAAATATAAAACCCTGGATTTCGTCTAAATTTGATCGAAAACTGTTGTTAATGGTAACAAATAATAAAAAAAGCGATAGTTGCATACGCAAAAATAATCATGTCGTGAAAATGTGTTGTTTACCGGTACGAAATAATGAAGTGATTATCTATTGACGCGCTTATCTATCAAGAATCTGGCGTTTTATAAGGACGACTTTATACACAAAAAAAAAATCTTTCTATCAGTTTTTTTTAATTTTGATAGGAATAGTAAGGTTTACTTAAATTGGCAATAAATAATCTAGTCTCTTTCTATCTTTAAATGAAAAATTTGTATGTAAAGCAAACTTCAAATATTTTTTTTTATAAATATGTAAATATTAATAAAAAGTTTTTTATGGAATTAAAAAAAACTTTCACTTTATTATAAAGTTTTTTTATTTATCTAACCTAAAAATATAAATTTTTATACCTAACCTATTTTGGTAGCTATATGTATATTTACATTTTTTTATGTTTACAGTTTTAAAAGAAATATATAAATAAAAGTTAAAGTAGGTTTGGAAAAGAGCAATTACTAAATATTACCTAGTATATTTCTTATTTGTAATATTTTATTAGGTATATGTAATTAAAGTGTATGTAGATTACTATATATTAATACTATGGATATACGATCTATTAGTCAGAGTGCGTATAAGTATCTTTGAGACGAATTCTAAATTGATTTTTAATTTTGGTCAGGTCCTTCAAATGTTTTGGCATTTTGTTAAATAGGCGTGCTTTAATAATTTGAAATTGTCTTTCGCCGTATGAATTAATGTATTTTTGAATTACCAAAGTTTTGTTTTGTTTTTGTCGAGTTATATACCGGTTTTGAAATAATTGTTGGTTCAATTTGTCGTTTTTTATGTGATCAATAATAATTTGATAATCAAACATTTGAAAGACGTTTAAAACCTTACAATACTGGAATAGACCGTTGTCATTATTTTCAAATCTATTTTTTATATATTTTGGCACAATTAACTTAAGTAATCTATGTTGTAGATTTTTTATCTTTTCAAGGTAGGACTTGAATGACCTGCCATATATGCTGACAGCATGAGCCCCTACAGAATCAACAATATAAAAATTAGGGTGTGATATTTAAAATGTTTTTTTACCTGAAAATCAAAACGAAGTAGCTAAAAGAATAGGCTGTTAGGATAATGACGGCCTAGGAACTAATTACTCTTTTTTTATATTAATCTATGATACCGTAGTGATGCAATAAAATAAATATTTTATTTTCTAAAACTCATACAAGACATGATTATGTTTTTATTTAGAAACATATATGTTATTCGTAAATCAATGAGTAGGTTCATCTATTCAAATTAATATTTGAATCCCTTTTAAATAGGTGTAAAGCAACACCTTCTACCTCTAGATTCTAAAGTGATTTCTTGTATTGAAGTAGTTTTTGACTAAAAAGGAATCTACAGGTTTCTGTTGGCAAAGCATAATCCCATTTAGTTTTCGCGCCATCCGGAGTACCTCAAGGCAATGTTCTTGGCTTTATACTATCAATTCTCATACTCGTAAATTACCTACCTGCCTGTCTTAATTCATTATCGCAACGTTTGGCAGATGATTGTGTCGTATTTAGGGTAGTTAGTAATCAATCAGATTATTAAACACTGCAAAACGATCTAGATGCAGTTATCTGACGTGTTAATTAAAATGGCATGCGATTAAATGCGGACAAGTCGCCTTCGATACAGTTTAGTACGACTAATAATGATTTTAAATACGAACTAGCTGGCAAATCACTGTTAAAATCCTCCACCACGAAGCATCTTGGAATTACCCTGTCATCTAATCTCCATTGGGGAACTCATGTTGGTGATGTAGTGAAAAATGCTCACAGACAAGGTTTGTTATGCGAAGTCTTAAAGTAAGCATTGGCATACAAAACGTTGGTTCGTCCTACCCTCGAATACTGCTCATCAGTATGGGATCCTCACACCCAATGTCTTAGAAACGAACTAGAAGCGGTTCAGAGAAAAGCAAGCAGACGTTGTTAAGCGTTTTAGTCGATATGAGAGTCTAACTAGAAGGCGTATCGAATTCAGATTTAGGCGCGCGGATAACCCGAATGGTATTTCGCGTCTCATCCCGAGTGCCGTAGGCTCGAGGTGTTGCGCGCCGAAGCACTGAAGCTGTTTGCAGGGCCTAGCCCCGGGTTGAACAGATAGTTTTCGACAAATCTATCTTCTAGATCAGGGGTGCTCAAACTTGAACTGCTGGCGATCTACCTCAATATTTTTAGACTACTTACGATCGACTCTGAGAGACTGCAAGTGTGTGTGATGCAGGGTTGTCGTACATACACGATACACCCTACCTACCTAGGTAGGGCGTACCGTAGCATATATAGATATTAGCTTTCTGCACGGTGCTCAAACGGTCGATCGCGATCGACCGTTTGAGCACCCCTGTTCTAGATTGATGATTGGAATATCTATAATACGATATAGGAATTTGTTACAAATTACAAATTTGAATTACTAGGTTGCAATTATTAACCGACTTCAATAAAGAATCTATTTCTCAATTCGATCTATATGTTTTATTTTTCTATTTTATTTTTTAATGAATGTTCACTCATTCATCAGTCCAGATATAACTTAAGCGATTTTAATGTTTTTTTTTTCATACGACAGGAAATTTCCTCGCAGGTGATTTTACTTAAGTTTTATTAATTTGGTCAAGACGTAAGGTAGGAAAAAATAAATTAATCATTTTTACGTTTTAAATTTTTTATGTCTATTTAATCGATATCGATGACAATTATTGCAAAAAGTACTGGTACGTGAATTTCAAAATAAAAAAAAAATGAAAAAAAAAACACGACTTCAAAATAAATCTACAATCAACAAAAAAAATAGAAATAGTACATTAAACTTCTTATTGTTCGCAAACGATAGAAAAACCAATCATGAGACATACTAGAGTTATAAGTGTGTTTCTACGCTAACGTTTTGGTAGGTTTGTTATTTTTTATAGTTTACTAACAATAAGAAGTCTATTGTATTATTTCTTAGTTTTTTTTGCCGTAGATTTGTTTTGAAGTAGGTTTATTTATTTTTTTTAACCTTTTTGGTTCGGATCTATAATTGCCCTCCAGATTCATCTCTGTAAAATATGAGTATTTCCCTTCGCCGCCGCGGAATAGAGCATAGTATGTGTACTGGAGCATGCTTAGGACGCGTACATAACTGAACGTTTCCACTTTTGTTTTGTGACCCACCGGTAAATAAAAGAGAAAGCATAATGAGCAATGTCAGTAGGCTATTTTACTTTTTGTGCATTTCGATCACACCGCCCGTCCCGTTGGCCGGAAAGCGACCGCACCGCGCTGAATAGCAATTAATGAATTTACCGACGTTTTTATTACACCAATACCTTTTTATTATATTATACAATATTAATACAATACAATTTTAGACGTTCGAAGATCGCAGACAAAGTAAGTCTACGCGTGCACAATCTGTCTAGCCGTTTTCGATTTATGGTTGGAAATAAACCAGCAAACAAACATTCTCAAACGTTCGTTTATAAGTATCAGTTAGAATAAATGTTACGTGACATTATTTTAAAACACTTATTAATATCTGTGGACCCATTTCTGAGGATTGGTGTAACAATTTTAGCCGTTTTTAAATTAGGACCCTAAAACCATAATCTTCCAACGTTCGTATGGTATATATATCATATAGACAGATTTTTACACGTGTTATTTTCAATAATTATTTAAGCGATTTAAAAAATTATGGATATTGCTAAAAAATATATTTAATAAGTTTAATATATTTTCAGTTTAATATAATATTTTAATGTTTATAATTATTAACATTATAACTTATGTTCCCCCCCCCCCCGCGATAGGGCTTGCCTACTGTACAAATTCCATTGTGTGTGAATACTAAATCAGAACCCAAATTTATGCTATATGACTGACGGCCATTTTCACCAATCCCTTCCCTAACTATGGAACTCTTATGCTTAGTTATGCTTAGGTTATTCTTAGGCAAGCGTTTGAGTTTCACGGTGTAAAGTGGTAAAAGTAAACTCTTAGTAAAGTGGTAGTTGTCTATGAATTTAGTTGGTAAGTAGCAATCTTGTTCGGTCGACCGATGGAGAATTGTCAACAATTGACATTGACAAAAATGAATCAAATAAACACGCTTAAACAAAAATTTGCACACGTTTATAACCATAAAAATGCTTTTACGATAGAAATACAGAGTAAATAATGAGATCCGTCAATAATTTCACGTGCTAGCGACAATTGCCGACGTCAACACTCAAATCACATCTGTCTGTTATGATTATGACAGCAAAACAGCTGGTTAAGCAATATGGCGGCGGTTTAGGTCCCTCCTAAAGTGTTTAGGGCACCGATTTCGGCGACTTAAAAATAAGCGCTCATAAGAAACACCTAAGGTTTGGTGAAACTGATTTTTTGACGTTAGGGATACTTATTATAATTTAAGGGGCTCTTAGCCATAAGTGAGGTTTGGTGAAAATGGCAGTGACACATTAAAAGGAAGTTCATAAGGGTTTTCTCTACCTCCTTAATCCTGAATAAGAATTTACATAACTTAGGAATATTTGATAAGTTAGTTTAGAAATTGTATGACAATACAGAAATAATGTGTGTGTGTTGTATTACTGTGAAAAGAGTAAGTACCTGCGATAGATACATTAGCGGAATCTAATCACTCTGACGAGCGCAGAACCGGTGTAACCGGCGACGCGATGGCTGACCGGGACCAACACACGCTCAACTCTTCAAGGTCTCGATTAAGTTGACATTCGCCTCGAGACAACAATAATAAAAAAAAACAGGAGGAAAATATCGCCATTGCTTATTTAAATCGAACCGCGACGCCGTACAGGAAACCTTCACATACTCGTACATGATATTTTTACCGAACTCTTAAAATATAATATATGGACTATGACAGAACATATGTAAGAAAATCTATACAAATGAAGATAGATAAAATAATGTGTGTCCGATAAGTGACCGTGATCGAAGCGCTTCTGAATTATCAAGTAAATAGGCGAGTTCTGCTCTTAATTTATGTTTATTAGGGAAATAAACACGAGAAAAATTATATACAATCATTTAAAAAAATAAATAAATAACAAGAATGAAAACGATGGTACCAACTAATGAGTAAAAAATAAAACCAATTAAATATTTCCACCGACTGAGTATATAATTAGTGCTTAACCTAAGAAATGCAAGATGAAGAGAAGAGAAAGGAAGGGAGAGAAAAGGGAAATTTCACATTAACGTTTCATTTTTATAAGGCTTTTGAACGCCACTAAATTAACATTGAATACATCAATATCTGGGTACTTTGAATTTAAGGTTGAACACATTCTATGAATGGTTTCATTTTGCCCATAATTGCATTAGTTACGATTAAGCAAACTTTTTATTTTAAACATATATACAAAACTCATTTGTGCTTAGCTGGACAAAGGTATTCAATTGAATTACAGCCGTGCCGCGATCGGTGAAATAATTATTCGTTTTTTTTTAAACTAAAGAATGATTTAATAATAAATATTTTAATTCAACAACCAATAAAGTACGTGAATTCAAATTAATTTGTCACTCACATATTTGTCATTTTATTGTATCTGACTACTTCCGCTACAGGAGGCGCTGTTTGTGATACGAGGCTATTTATTAATTGCAAGCAAGCAAATTGCTGAGCCTTGTTGGACCCACTTGGGTACGAACCCCAAAACCTCTGGGTCAGAAGCAACCATCCACACCACTGAGCTAACAGGCCGGAATCAGTTACAGATTAACGTACTTGCTACCATTAAATATTAATGAGATTAAATCGGTGAGGCTGTGATGTTGAAATGGAACCAGATGAATATTTATTTAATTATTAAAAATAAGAACTCGTATAGAGCCTTACCTAACTGGGCCATACTCGCAGTAGATAGACTTCTTCCGTTCGAAAGTTGTACAGTACTGTACAACACCCATGGTACTGTACTGTGCTATGCCTTCATTTCTACCATGTTTTTGTAAAAGTTCACCTTCCTTAGAGTTATATTCAAATCCTCCTTATATTCAAGATTGGTAACGAAGCATTACACATTATTTTACCTATATTATTGTTGTGAATAGCGTGCCACTCGTTAGATATTGTTTCAAATAATCGAATGATATTTTCTCCAAAATTGGACCGTTTAAAAAAATATTTAAGGCAGATTTTTAGCAGGCAGAATCTTAGCAATGTTTAGTTGTTTAAGGGAAAGAATAACATAACGTATAACCTAATAAATTTAGAATATTTTTTTTTTCCAGCTCAGGCACAGACTAATGATCAACAGGATGACATAGATAGCTACCTTGAAGAGTCCCGCATTGAAAAGCACATATTCGGTAACTCACTTCCTAAGAATAACAATGGTCAACATATTGACATTCAGCAACCTATTTACTCATCTCAACCACAAACTCAAAGTCAAACCAGCACAAAAGAGGACGATAGAAAAGCCTATGACTCAAGTGGACAAATATTAAATAACGGGCCCGCTTATACTGGTAATAGTTTGAATGTAAATAATCAACAACAAAACAATAACCCAAGCTCCAGTAACACAGAGCCATACAATGGACAAAATTCTGAACCACATAACAGCAATGGCCAAATCTCTAGTAATACAAACTCTGGACTATATGTCAGCAACGGTCAAAGCGCCAGTAACATAGGTCCATACAATGGGCAAAATTCAGGAATCTCAGGACCATACACTAGTAATAGCCCAAGCTCGAGTAATACAGAATACAGTGGACCAAATTTGGGAAACTCAGGATCATATAACAACAATAGCCCGAGTGCCATTAATACAAATTTAGGAAGTTCACGACCATACACCAGTAATGGTCAAAGCTCCAGTAATTCGGCACCATATAATGGGCAAAATTTAGAAAATTCAGGACCATATACCGGCAACGGCCCAAGCTCCAGTAATACGGAGTACAATGGACAACAATTAGATAATTCAGGACCATATATCGGCAACGGCCCAAGCTCCAGTAATACGGAGTACAATGGACAACAATTAGACAATTCAGGACCATATAACAGCTACGGCCCTAGTGCCAGTAATACAAATTCTGGAAATTCTGAACTATATAAAGGCTCTAGCCTGAGCTCTAGTAACACAGTACCATACAAGGGGCAAAGTTTGGGAAATTCAGGACCATACAACAGTAATGGTCCAAGCACCAATACTGACCAAAGTTCAAGTAACTCACCGCCGTATAGACCCAACGAAAGTAACCCTGCACCCATAAATAACATCAGACAAAACTCTAATAACCCACATACCGATTCAGATTATAATACACGTGTAAGCGATTTGCACAAAGTTAACAATGCACCAAACGCACCACCGCCATATTTGTTACCACAGGACATCACTAATTCTAAACCAATTAGCAACTTTGTACCGAGTTTAAATAATGTGCCAAATTCAAACCCAAATGTGGGAAATTCCCAAGACCATATGAATTATGATTCAAACACAAGGCCACAAACGGAATACAACTTAAACACCCAAAATGGAGTAGTTCAACCTAATTACATTTCAAGTCAACCATCTTCCACAAATCCACAAAACTATTATCCAAACCAATCACCTCAAATTACTAATGAGCATGTATCGGGAAATAATGAAAAACCATTGAGTCATCTTCCAGATTCTAATATACCAGTAAGAGATACAAAACCCTCTAAAGTGCCTTATAACCCAGATAGTACAAACAATCAGCAGAATCAAAACTATCACTCACAACCACACGAATCCACAAATAATAATTATGATGAACATCACAAAAATGGGCAAAATGGGTATTCAGAGTCAGTTCAGCCAACTACAATACAAGAGAGACCCGTAAGATATGATGGATCACAGCTGTGGAAAATACCAATAGACGAACGATTCAAACTAAAAGTTGTTGGAAGTTTATCAGCACATCAAGGTGAGTCTTTATATTATTACATTTAATTGAAGAACGTACTACCTCGACCGCATAAAATAATACTTCGAAACCATTTTTCGTGTTGTCTAAAATGAAATAATTATATTTATTCACTTCGGTAACTGGGTTCTTAACTTAACTTAACTGGGTTCGTATCCCCAGTTAAGTAATAAGACATACACAAAAACACTCATTCAATTACAGATTTGTGGGAGGTTGTTTGCCTGCAATGAATGGCCTCGCAGCATGAAAAAAAAATGAAGCAGTCGGAACTGCGCTAAATAATGCCACCCTGATAACACAAGCCATACACTAAATAAATAATAAAAGCATAATGAGGTGAGACAGAAAGTTGTGGGTCTAGAAACATAAGCGTCTATTTTGAAGATCCAATCAAGAAGGAAAGTTTTGTAAAGAGTGGCCAAACTTTTGCAATTAAATAGAAATGACTATTTCAGATCAAATATTCTTAAAGCTGTTTAAGACACATTTTACATTTCACAGCCATAACAACCTGGGGAGGCAATCGAACCATTGTTGATGCTCTCATAGCCGCAAACATGATAGCGAACGTATCAGAGGCTCTGAGAAAATCAGGAATTCCGTACGAAGTAGTTATAACTGACCTGCAGAGGAATATCGAAGAAGAAAATCCTCCACTGGATGAAGAACAACTGGAACTTCAAAATAGAAAAGGTAAGAGCTTTGTTCTTATGAATACCGATAATTTAGGAAATGGGTCGGCAATATTTTTGAGTCTACTTTACGAGGGCGTCGGGCCGCAGTGACACAAACAGTGCTGTTTTCAGCTCAGTAGGCAATTACTTACCGAGGAAAATATTTACTTGAATTACCTAATGGAATACAATATCAAAAACAAGCTATGACTCTACAATTAAATTACCTACAAAGCATTTATTTTTTATTTCCTCGTTAGCAAAATATCAAATAAATTAGGACATAAAAAATCAGCAGTTAACATTCAAAATCAAATGAATATAATATGGTATATTATGATTTGATTTACCAGTTTCAATTAATGTTAATCTATATATATAAGTAAGTCAGGATAGTTACACCATGTATAACTCGTGAACGGCTGGACCGATTTTTATGATCTTTGATTTTTGGATTTATCTCCGCCCCCAATAGCAGAATAACTATTAAAACATCAGAAAAAACAGAAAACAAATACTTCAAACGGTAAGCTGCCTACGTTCACTTTACCTATGTTCGCATTGTGACATTTGTCATTGATAATTGCATTGATAATTGCTTCATTATGGAATTTATTTTGATTTTTGTACATTTATTGAACTTAATTCATTTTGAGTGTTCTTAATAAAAAACTGAATTTAATTCAGCTAATAAGTTAACAGAACATCGATTCTGAGGCGGTACGAAATTCGTCGGATTAGCTGTGTATTTATACAATTTTAACAAACCTGTTTAAAGTGCAACAATCTTATTACTAGATAACCGTCATTTGTGTATTTTATACATTAAGATAGAATAATTATTTTAGTAGTTAATTTTAATAAAAAGCATATATATTTATTTATTGTTAGATATTTAATTTGACAAAAAAATCTAAATCTAGTAGAACAAATCAGTTACAAATACATATCCTATTAAAAATGCATAAGGAGCGATGAGCACTGCTACATACCAACTTATAGGTACATAGTTTCTTTGAACTGTATCTAGCTAAGTAATTTATATTAATGTCAAAAGCAATTACAACCCCTTCAAAACATACATGTTTTTGCTGTTACAGCAAGGGCTTTCAATTTTTGGCGTTACAGGGCGGCGGGCGGCCAATGGGTAATGCCCATATTTAAACCGCCCAATCGGCGTGCGGCAATTCTCGGCGCTTACCTGGGCTACAACTCCCTAGATGAGCATATGGAGTATTGGCCCAAAGCTCACTGGGGTTTGTCAGCATATACCATTAAAAGAATGCCTTTAATTTGGGATATCGATCCTTTTGTATATACACAAATGGTTTTTGGGATCACAATTGTACAAATAATCTTTGGTTTAATTGTTAAACAGTTGTACATATGTAGTACTGTGCTGCATGCAAAATTATACAGAAACACTTACCTGTTTATATTAGTCCTATTGAAATGTACAATTATTTCAAACTAAATGTATCACACTTGAAGAAATTTTAAAAACTGACGACAGCAAGAGGAAATTTGATGTAAATTTTCAATGAAATTATTAAAAATATATATTCAGGGTTAATTTGTTAATCAATCGGTCAAAAATCTTGATATCTGAGAGTTTTAATACACCGAATTATACATATATTTATTTAAAAATATTACTCAGTGGCAGTTCGCTGGCTGTTTGACGTAATAGTATATCTTTTCGTCAATTGATTTTAGCAAGACTTTTTATTCTTATTTATGTATATGTAGGTCTAATGTACTAACTTTCCCAGTTTTAATAAATCTATAATTTGATTATTCGGACAATAAAAATTTAAAAAATGGAATATGTTTTTTTATTAATATTAGACCGCTGTTAAAAAAATCACAAATTCCAACATTTCAGGCCACAGAATGTCTTGGGATCAATACCATCGAGTCGATGACATTAATGGCTATTTGGATTATTTGGCACACACTTATCCGAGAACGTGTAGCGTACGGACAATTGGACAGTCTTATGAGGGCAGAGATATTAAGGTACCTTTATTTTTGTTAATAAAAGAGTGAAGAAATCTCGAAAAACTAAAACAACGAATAGTCGTTGTAGTAAACAACGAGTCTTACAAATCTTTTTGAAGAAGATTAAAACTCTTAAGTTTTGATGATTGAAATGCTATTTAAAAGGCCTAAATAAACACCAAATGCAGAACTTACGCCAAAAATTACAATACTTGAGTCGTTTATACTAACAATTAATAAGAAGACCGTAAGGAGTCTAATTTCAAATCGATATGGCAGTTTTTCTTTTATTAACCAGTAGAAATAGGATAAAATAAATGTTAGGTATCAAAACAATTCAGTCAATCAAAACAATTCATTTAACAGCGACCGACCTTTAAAATATATTTAGGTGGAATACTTCAGTATTCGTTAATCTCTAGCCTTTTATTGATCGGTGGTTCTTTATAGCTTTAAGTGTGAAAAAGTTTCTAGTCAGACCTTACTAGCCAGGTTTCACTTTCACAAAATATGACCAACTTCACATCTACCTTGAACAGCCTAAATTAATAAAAGTGTATTACCAAAACTTTAAGCTCTTTCGATTCTTTTTTTTTTTTTTTTTTTTTTTTTTTTTTTTTTTTTTTTTTTTTTTTTTTTTTTATTATTCCACGAAGGCTGGTGCCTTTTCCGTGGGTATCTTAGCTTCGTGGGTCCCTGTCTCGCTTGGACTATCATTACCTACAGAGTCTATACATACTGCAGTCGGGAAGTGATCAGATATTTTTGTGTATATTATGGAGGAGTAAATATTATCCTTTTTATTTCTTATAAAAACATGGTCTATGCAAGATTTTGTTAAAATACCACTTTTCATGGCCTCACGTGTAAAAGTATTTATACAGGATACCATGCCGATGTTGGCCATAATATTTAGATACTTACATATAATTGGTTTGCTTTTATCAATAATATTAATATTGCAATCCCCCATGTAAATAATATTATCGTCTCTCTGTCAATTTTTCAAGCAACTATTAATTTCACTTAAAAATGTGTGTTTGTTACAATCAGGTGGGCGATAAATTGCTAAGCAAGTAATATATGTTTTGTACCATTTAAACCTAATTTGCAAGTTTTCAAAACTATCATACACACATTGAATTTCCTCGTACTGAATGGATTTATTAATAAACAAAAGAATACCACCCCCCGTATTATGACTTCTTTTAAACATTAATTTGTCAAATCCATTAATATGATAGAGCGTTTCTAACCGATAATCGATTCACGGCTCTGTAAATATAATAATATGTATATCGTTCAATGACGAGTTTACTTCAATCAATACCTGCGTAAAGTTGCTAATACTTATTTGTAAATTTAGGTGATACGCGACAAGTTTATTATGTTCCGTAGGTAAATTATTTAACCAAGAGTAAAATGAATAAGATTTTTCAAAAAATATGTCATCGTTCGCCATGACGTTGTTATTAAAGGAAGGATCAGTTTGCGATTGCGTTATTTGTCATTGCACCTGGCTATCATCGTTATTTGTGGGCGTGCTGTGGTGTCCACTTCGTTGATTTCCACTCGGTCCCGCGACGACAGCGACATCTGCTGGATCAACACTGAGTTGGTGATTCGATGATGAATTATTGAAGTTTGTTTCACGGCCGCGGCCGCGTCCTTTCTTCGCCGGCAGAGCGCGCAAGTTTCTATGGAGTTTGTTACTTGTATTGTGAATCGGGCGAAGAGCCGCCGATTGGCTGCGGGGCTGACCGCGGCCGGCGCTCAGGCCGGTTCGCGCTGAACGCTTGGCGGGTAGATTCTCTTCACGTGACGTCATCAGTTTTGATTGTGATATGCCTGGGTTTGGTGGTGTCGCCGCTGCCGCAGTCGGGGAGCTTGTGACGGTACCAGACCCGTAATTCAGTGTGATTTGCTCTTCGTCCAAATGATTGAGATTTGCATTCATCGGTAGTACATCACGAGATGTTGAAGGTTGTGCATGCTGTATGTCACTTATCTGGCTAAGAATGTCGGGGGTCCAGAGCCGATTATTAATAAATAGTCTAGTTCCCTTAAGCTGCGCGATATGTCCTTCATTTCTAGCTGCTTTTAAATGAGGGATTAATGATCTCCTTTCCGTTTTTTCCTGATGTGTATAATCTTCGCTTAGGTAAATGCTACTTCCTTTCAATTTACTTCCGTTTTGTAGGACATTGAGTTTTACTCCATAGTTAACAAATTGTACTAATATTGGTCTGTTTTGCTTCCGTGGACCTAGTCTACACGTAAATGCTATGAAAGACGGGTTTATTGAAATATCCAAACGTGATTTTATAAACTCACAAACCGTTAAAATGAGGTTTTCGTATTTTTCGATTTCTGATATTTGCGGAAGTCCGTATATTATAATGTTCATTCTTCTGCTCGTTCGATCTATTATTTCGATTTTTTTATTCAGATTGTTAATATTATTATTTATTTTGTCTGTGTTCAAAGTCATTTGAGAAGTCAATGACTGTAACATATCTTGTATAGTATCTAGTTTATCAAGCCGGAAACTAATTTTTTGAATTTCGGAAGCTTCACCTAGTGCTGCCATCTTTTCCTGATGATAACAAATATTTCAATTTGCACAGTTAGATGGCGCTGATTATTAATAAAAATAACAATTAACAAACAACAAAAAAAAAAAAAAGAAAGATGAGTCGGGCGGATTCGAACCTGGCTTGGCAGCAAGCAAACGAACGCCTTAGCAAACTGCGCTACCAGACACCTCTTCGATCGCAGACAATATTCTGAATGTAAATCCTTTAACTAGTGCTGTCTCGCTCTCCCGCTGTTTCGGTGTCTCGCTGCCTCCGTACGCTGTCGCTGTCGTGACGACGCGACTGACCGAAACGAGCCGCGGTTAAAATGGCCGCGTCGTTGCGGCGTTTTTTGATTGGCGCGTTTGAAACAAAAACAGCCGTGAACACTGCTTTGCACTTTGACTTCACTTCGATATAATTCACAAATTAAAACCTTAGTTTCTCAATTATTAATGGACACAATCAAAATTAGATTAACACAAGATCTGAACACTGATCTTCACTTCAATTTTAAATATTATTAGTGCAATTGTTGTACGTTAATTATTAATGAACATTTATTTAAATGTAGAGACAGAGACCGTGCATACACTCGTGAAGCGCGGTGCGCGACTTCTATTCAGATTTCTGCGTTGGCTACTCATTTTATTCAATGTGCTGTGCAAGTTATGCACTTCCAAGAGCTCCCAGTCTGTTGGTGTCAGCCCAAACACCTTCGCGTCGCAGCCGAATTTCATTTATTTGGGTCAGTTAATGCAGTTCTTTGTAAGAGCTTGCGCGAGAAGTTTTGAAATAAAAATAAATATATATTATAGGAGAATTTTTACTGTAGGCTACTTACCGTATTTAATTAATCGCCTTCTCCAAAGGTAGACAAAATTAATAGTTATTAAGAAACCTGTCAAAACAGAGTTGTTGACATTTGTAGTACCTAAACTTTAAAAGTAAAATCGGCGTCAATTGTTTATAAAACTTAATCTGGGTATGATCAAACTACCTGTTTGTCCCAACGAATAACATTTTTCATAAGATTGTGTAAAAGTGAAGATTTCTCAATACACAGTTGCTGAAAATATCAAACGGCAGAAAGAATAACAAGGCGGTGTTTATAGATGGCGGAATCCACGCGAGGGAGTGGATCGCGCCCGCTACAGTTACCTACATCATAAATCACATTGTGGAAAACTATGATAATGGACCTGATATCTATCGCCAAATTGACTGGTGAGACCTTTACTATTTTAAATCGCAAACCACAGCAGCAGAAAATGATGAGTGAACTATGTGATTACTCATCTTCGCTTTTATATGTCAGAGCAAGATGACAACAGACATTCCGTCTAGTTTCAATTCATTGAGTACATTTCGCTCAATGAACGATTTGATACTTATTATAAATCTACTAGTTCCTTAATTCTGCAAAAGACTCCATACTTAAATGTCTTTCCTTCCATAGTTAAATGTATGTGATCTGGGTCTTTTTCGGGCAGAAATACAAATTACCGCCAGGACGAGAGTCCTGGCGGTAATTTTCTTAATAGTTGAGTCAAACGTCCTATGGAAGACAATACCTCTGTAACAAATACCAGTCATGGGTCCTTTGATCATAAACATGTGGTTTGTCTTATTTACATTGATTTTTAGACCAAAATTGGCCGCTTCTTTGAGTAGTTTGAGTAGTTTGACTGCTTTGAGTAGTTTGACTGCTTCCTTTATATCTAGCAAATGCCCGCCAACTAGGCCTACAGGCCACTGTTTCAAGTTAAATCTCATCACGAAAATGCCCCGAAAGGCTTGTATCAAAAACCGCTCTAGAAGGTATACCTAAAATAAAAAAGAGGCACATAATGATACCAGTAAGGGTTACTCTGGGTCGTTAGAATTTTCAATACTTTTTCAAATTTAAATAGAATAATAGACGGATGGTCGGAAGATCATAGCTAAGGTGGATGAATGACATCCGTAGGACTGCAGGGGGAAACAGCATCAAATAGAAATAAGTGGGAGGAAATGGAGGAGGCTCACATCCAGAAGTGGATGGCGACAGGCTGAGGAACAAGGAGAGAAGAGAAGAAATAGACAATTTCGATTCGGTCTAATATCCCTGAAACCATCTAGTTGATGTTGAGGACGTTAACGGTAACTCAAACTGACCGGTAATTTACTCAGTTAAATTTAATGCGGTTAACTATTCCAGAAAAAAATATGACTACTTACCTGAAAACCTTACACGTACCTCTAAGAAAAAAAAAATCTTGTCAATTAGCGATGAATTTAAAAAAAAAATGTAATATTTTGCAGATTTTCAGTAATACTGTTTTTAGAACGAATGTTACTTGAATGGAATTGGCATTCAAGAATGAAAGTTTTTGAACGAGGGGACATGGCATAGTTAAATTAACGACAGTTCGTGAAATGCAAGCAAGCAAATTTTGATATAACTCATCACAGTTAAATAAATAATATAAACTGCCTGCAATAGCTAACATTCATTAATTCAGTGAATCATTTATAAATACAAAACATTGTAATTTTCTTGGATAAAGTACGTTTGTTTGAGAATGCTTCTTTTAATTTAAAATTCATACTACAGGTAAATAATTCTAATCCTGATAAAAGTATTTTTTAAATATTAAAGTTTAACAGCCCAGGGTCCAATTTAACTAAATTATTTTTTATAAAATAAGTTTTTAAAGTAAAGTTTTTTTTCTAGGTATGCTGTGCCCGTGTTGAATCCGGACGGGTATGAATTCGCCCACACTACGAACCGCCTTTGGCGGAAGAACAGAAGCGGGAATGGTGCTTGCAAGGGCGTTGATCTTAATAGAAATTTTGGGTATGTTTTCAGTATTTTGAACTGACCAAAATAATCTTCCTGACACACCATTAAAGTAGTAATTATTCAAATATATTTTAACCAAAACCCTTTTTACTGGGTTATTACGTTACAGTGTATTCAAATGGTTTTAAGTCATAAAAGGGCGGTATCAGTGTGAAAGATGCCGTCTTAAGTGGTTACAGTACTTCAAGAAGGTAGAAGAAGAGTGATAGTATCACGTTTCATATGTATATATTCCTAAAACATCTTTATTTTGCTAAATTATTATCTTTTGTAATGCTGGAAAAGTTATTTAGTAGAAGAGCCCGCCAAAAGTTTTGTCTTATAGTACGACCAAAACCGTTTAAAAAAGATAGATTCGTTGACTTTAACCCAAAAATGTTAATTTCAGAAATTTCACGCGTAGCATTCGACCAGATTTTCTGAAAAGTATACCGCTGGGCTGTAATGTGAGAAATGTAACGTCGCAGTGCTACAAAATCATGAGATCATTGTATGCTAATAACTTAGCAACTCCGTAATATTTTTAGTCCATATAACCTGTCTTGAGTAAAGAAAGGATGAAAGAATTTATGACGATAGAACATTTAAACGATAAAGAAAATGTTATAAGTAGTAAGTGTAAGTGTAGTGTGTTGTAAGTGTAGTTTGTGTACGCACTCTTAGTGCGGGTTAGGAAGTGTGGCCGCACCCTAACCTAATAAGCGATGGTATAAGGTGTTCCGTACATGTACTCTTTTTCCCATCCCTGCATCGAGCAAGCAACACTGCTGTTTCCAGAACAGATTGTACCGGAGTTGTAATGAACGTATAGACGCGTCTAGAGTAATTTTATTCTATTAAAATATATCGGTCGGAACGAGAAT
Source organism: Neomicropteryx cornuta (assembly GCA_020383195.1). Classification (NCBI taxonomy): domain Eukaryota; kingdom Metazoa; phylum Arthropoda; class Insecta; order Lepidoptera; family Micropterigidae; genus Neomicropteryx; species Neomicropteryx cornuta. The sequence continues at coordinate 5,142,564 of JAHKQU010000030.1, forward strand.
ATCAAAAAGTCTACATTTAAACTGCGATTTAATTAGAAAGATCGATCTAATCTGTAATGTTGTGCGTACGATTAATTAAAAATTATTATTGGGAATAATAATAGTCAGCTTATACTACCAAATTTGATATACCTTTTCTTGCCGTTTTTACCACAATTTGTTAATTGGCTTTGTAGTAAGATGAATTCAATTCAAACGGTGTGTTTATAAAAAATATTTTTTTTAATAATGGCAAATGTCAGTCTGAAAAATCCTGCAGGGTTTGTTATAAGGTGATTAAATGTTTAATAGTTTCAAAGAATTGATGGACATTGAGGTCATCACCGGCGGAAAACAGGAATTTAAACAATTGCTATAACCTATGGAATTATTTTGGGGCCTGCTTAACTAAGCTGTTATACTTCATGACAAAAAAAAACTCGGAAATGCTCATCTATAAAATCAGTGTGAAGGAGTAAATAGCATTACACCCACCTCTTTTGCTTGAATAATCTGGCATGCCTTGCGGTTCTTTTCAGAGATTCTCACTTTAATATGATGTAAAATTAAACATAGAACTGATAATATTTTTTGCAGTTATAAGTGGGGCGGAAAAGGTACTTCAAACTCTCCCTGCAGCGAAGTCTACAGAGGTTCTAGCGCCTTCTCAGAGCCTGAGAGCAGAGCCTTCAGGGTACGACTAAATCATTTCATTACTCTTTTTTACTTTATATAAAAAAAAAACTTTCATCAAAAATCTATTCATCTCTTAGCACATTTACTGCCTTTTGTCGTTGATACACCATCAAGGATATGTCTGTAAAAATAATAGCAGTATCATAGGGAAATAGAATGGCCTTCCCACATTCTCGGGATATGTTCAATATGTCATTATGCAACAAAGAAATAGCATTGGTTTTAGCAGATTAATATGATCGTAGTTTCGTCACTTAAAGGTTTTTCACCTATTTTTGTTATTCATCTCTTTTTAAAAAGATAACTCTGATGCTAGTTTAACACCACTCCGCTTAAAGCACCTCTACTCAAGTATTCAAGAGATTTTGTATAAATCGCTAGAAAGGCGGTAGAATATTGAGGTGTGCGAACATATCATGTCACGATTATTATCTACTCAAGATGCATAGTTTAAAATTTAGTTTTTTTTAATAAAATTAACATGAATTTATTTCACAATATTTTATTTGTAGAATTATGGATATTTGTTGTGGTTGAAGTACAACAGTTCATTTTTAGAATATAAGGACATCGTTTTTACAAATAATTAAAAGTGCGTAAATTGTTTAAGCTAGTACTAATTTTGTGGCGTGTTTCAGGATTTCTTTACGAGCTCTGATGCGGACTTTAAGCTCTACGTCTCCTATCATAGTTACGGACAATTCCTTCTTCATCCGTGGGGCTATGATGAGGTGGTACCGCCAGACTACCTAGACTTGGAATCAGCAGCAAAAAAGGCGGCACATGTAAATGATTCTCCATATTTATATCAATACTTCTCAAACATTAAACTAAAATGATTTATCTTTGCTCTATAAAATACTGTATGTTCAGTCATGATCCCTCAATAAAACGAAACGAAAATGTATAGATTCATTAAGGTCGATTTATATAATGGATTACCGTCTAGGGGATTTATTGTACAAATAAATAGTTCCGCCTCAGAAACATGTGATATAAACTTACTTGGTTACTATATGTTGACCTATAATCGTGTAACCAAACACAGATGACTGCTTAGTCATTTATGATGGGTACTATTAAAACGAAACCTATTTATACAGCATTAAAAAAAGTTGTATACTTAAAGGATTATGTGAGTATGGATGCAAGCAGATTGTGTCAATGTTTGGGGGTTGATGGAAAGAGTGTAGTAGGTCCCAGTAACCCCAGCGTCCCGGGATCACAAATTCAATATGTAAATTTTACATTTGTACAGTAATTGTTAATCATTTCCAGTACCAATTTACCCCTTTCAAGATGGGCCTGGTCACGGTCAGTAACTTTTATGGAAGTTCCTTGTACGCTCCTAGCACACTTTTATATGATCATTAAAAACCCTTTTTAACTAACCACCTTAATTCATACTTTTGGAAATACATGCTCAACAAAAACAAACTTTGATTCTAAATATTTTTTCTGATCCTCCCAACAGGCAATACAAAAAGTGGATGGCACCAAGTACACGGTGGGCGCATCCAGTTTGGTGCTGTACGCATCTGCCGGCGGCTCTGACGATTGGCTCAAAGCCCAGGGCATCAAATACTCCTATACGATGGAACTGCGCGACACCGGATATTACGGCTTCGTGCTCCCGGCGAAATACATTCTAAAAGTCGGTCAGGAGTCTCTACAGGGTCTTATGGTCCTGGCTGGAGTTGCAACGAGAGCGTAGGATTAGCGATTCTACGAAGGGATCAAAAAAATATTATATTATGAACTGGTGATAACCATGCGTTAAATGTTAGATCACCATAATTTCCGATAAATACAGATGAGGCATTTATTTAGCAAGTACATCTTGCTTCTATTCTTAGTGTATATATTCTTTATGTATTTAATTACCTACACATGTTATTGTTACTTTTGTTCAATCGCCAATGTGTAGAAATTAAGAAGAAGAAGATCAAAGTCAAAAAAAAAATCAATAAATCTAAAAATCAATAGATAAACATTTATGTCCAAATCTCTTCATATAGACATTAATTTTACTTGATAGGGGCCATAAATATCATTATGTTAGAACGGTTTTAAATTTATAGCAAATATCACAAAAAACTGTACCAGCCAATTCAACTTATTAAGCTTGCTTTTACTCAAGAACTCTCACAGCGGAGCGAAATGGAAAATTTTGATAAAAACAATCTCTCCTATACTATACAGGATGTACCCTTTTTAATTTGGTGTATTCAGAAGGTTTAGTATATCGACACTAAACCGCTCGCGAGAAAAAAAAAACACACTAAAATAATTATATTATAAATACACTATTTTACAGTATTTCGCGCCGCGCGGTCGTGAGGTCAACGCCCGACCCCGTGCCTTGCCCCGCTCCTCTGCGCGACCAGGCGTGTAACTAGTTCTCAAACATAAATACGGGTTTAATTAAATTAATTTTTCCCGTAATTGGGAAACATTGTACTAATATTTTTTGCTGTATTAATATAGAGCAACCACCTAAAAGGACCAAAAAATACATCTGTGCATTCTGATCAGCCCCGGGTGGGCTTAAAGTAACCTTCGGGTCCAAATGGCTCTCTCAGAATGGGTCCCTTCGCTGTATATCTGTAACTTGAACGAAGGCTAACAAGTGTTGCCGATATGATGATGGCCTATAATCACTTGACTCATTATTCGCCCCGGAATGCTTCCCTGATTTACTTCTCATCTGGAAATTTTCAAGGTCTTTTAGATATAAATACTCATGGATTTTGATATCCTGATACTTGCAAGTCACTTTTCATTACTTAAAAAGAGTGACTGAAAGTTCAACTTGGTACTGGTGTTTTGACTAATTGAGTGGCTCACTGCAGAAGCTTTGAGCTGAGCGTGATTAATTTAGATTCTGTATCGATTTTCAAATATATTTGTAACGTTTAAAACTTTTAATTTAAATGAAGAGCTTATTTTGACTTCATCGATATCGATGTTTTAAAGAATTTTATGTTTGACACCATCTTTTCAAGTTACAAACCTGTAATTCATAAATTGTATGCTAGTGGGAGCTCTCTTTTCATATTTTAAGTAGCAGAAAATGTTTATATTTTCATTACGTGCCATTTGACATTCAACTGCTCAATTTGTTGAAAAAATGTAGCTTTTAAGGAAGGTTGAATTTCTAATATTTAACTGTCTTGTCAAATTATAGTAAAGTAAGATAGTTTTCATTAAGATTAGGAGACATTACATTAATAAAAATAAATATATAAAAATTAAATATATTTATTAAAATAAATATAAAATTATCGTGTTACACCATATCTTAACCTACTCATACTTTATATAAGACTGAGCCTGCCTGGTCTACTTTAAGATCCCAACTCTCTAAGCCTCCTTATATTGGCCGTGATGACCATCCTTCCAAGATAAAACCTATCTTGAGAAAACGAAACATTGGGTTCAATTCGTTTCTTTCCAGAACAATTCGGCAGTGGAATACTCTTCATAGGTCAGTATTTGATCCTGTTCCTTCTTCCAAGGCTGTTGGTAAGCATTAGTTTTTTCCTCACCTACTAAACTCAACGGTATTACCGGAGCTAGCTCCTAAATATTGTAATTACCTAATAATAATAATAAAAATACTATTTTTGTCCTTATTTTTTTAACAATAACAATAAAAAAACATACAATACATTTTCCTCATCCTACATCAAAGAAAACAGAAGGTGATTAGCGTAATACGGGTCCAATAAAGCGTACCGTTCGAGAAGGAATAAAAGCGAGCGAGCAAAGGTAAGGTAGGCGTGAGGTAATGAAGGTGGCACAATCGTCGATGAACGGCATCGAACTTTCGGGGCGCCAACTTTAGCGGTAACTAGTGTTGTGCGCGGTGGATTCACATCAATGGAACAGCCTCCATTGAAAGAAACGTCTCAGTAGCTATTCAGGGGTTAGGTTACCATTGGTAGTGGCTGAGAGGGTGAGGAGATATAGAGCACGTCAAAATGCGAATGACTGCCTTTCATTCTTGAGTTTCGAATAACCCCGCTGCCACAATGACGTCAAATTGGGAACGTCTAATAATAATATTACTAACATCTATACAAAACTAAAATATAGAGATTTCTACTAAAAATGAACTACTTAAAACATGTTTAATAATGTTGTGTTACGTACAGTCGAGGGCAAATGAAGCTTTACTATGAAAGACGATTCGACAGAGTATTATTTAGAAATTATATTAGAACCTCATCTGAATTCTTATGCACGGATAAACATTGTGTTAGTATTAGAACATATGTTTAGTGTAATATTTAAAAACGTAACATCTATGTTTATTCCATTCCTGATAAAAAAAAAACTTGATTATTGGCTTTGCAATTTCAAACGTGATTTGTTTTGACTTCATATCAAAATTCATCATGGTTTCAGAGAAAAAAAATGTAAACTTTACATGATAACATTCAATCGTTTTGTGATGAGATCATCAGATCACGACGCCGCGTGCACTGGGTCATTGACGGACCTTGGCGGAGCGCTAAGAGCGAACGGAATTTACACCTTATTTACTTTGATAAAGTTAATAGATTTGGGGATGAATTATTTTCGCATCTTTTTGTACAATTTCTTACACGTGCACGTAAAAGGGAACATAAACAGCCCCTAAAAGTCTTCGGGAACGGTTTTGGGACATCATGTAATATTGGTGTTACCGGCGAGAACGTTGGTAAGTATCTGCATCTCAACTTAATGCAGTTTCGTGATTTTGACCCATGCACAATAAAATCATTTCTTTTTAGTACAGATACAAAACATATTTAAGGATGAGTAGATGACGCCTCAATAACTAACAGCACACAAAATCAACATAAATAGAATGACGTAGCACTATCGTAACAAAAAAACGAAAATCGACACTGAATCTATATTTTAAGGCACCTTGTCTTTTTCGGATTTTTTTCAAACGAAATGCAAAAATATCAAAAATAATAATTTCATAAAAATACATAATTTCGTGTTTGTGCTGTTGACCTTACTTCATCCATGGGGCTATGAAGAGGTAGTACGTACCGCCAGACTACCTAGACTTTGAATACATATTGGCATATGTAAATGATTCTTCATATTTATATAGGATTCATTTGTTATTAGGTATTTTCTATCACAATCATTTAAGAAACAACTTGGCAGGTAACTTGATTAGGTATTGATAAGTATTTAAAATAGATAAAAAAATTGTCGGTGCTTTTGATCGTTGAGGAATTCCTTCATCTGGAGCCATTCCTGGGTGTAGAATCAGGTCATGCTTAATATAAAAATGCATTATCATCGGAACTGAACATGTAAAATGTCAACTCCGTAGGATAAGAGGAAGCGGTTCTAACTAAAGTGGTACAAACATTGCAAACTAATTAAAAGCTTGTAAAAACACACAAATTTTCGGATAAACAAACCTATGAGTATTGAAAATAGACATACTTTCGAATTAATAAATTAAATATCTAGTCTGAATTGAAGCACGAAAAACCTTAGCTTTACTGGGCCTAGAAATTTCACATCGAAGCAAACGCATTCGGTCGAAAGGTCAGTCGCGGCGGCCGCAGCGCAGTCGGGCCGAAACGAAAACGAAAAAGGCTAGGTACAGAATCGGAAAGCGAAGAGCGGCCGTCAGTGGCGCGAGGCTAAAAAGTTAGTCGCGTCGCGCGCGCGCGCAGTGCGGTACTACACAGCTCTTCCCCTGCTCTGTATCGTGGTAGAGTTCGGCGCGATCGAGATGACGGCGCCGCGTTTGGCCGCCGCGATATTCGCGGTCGCCGCCGCGCTCTCGGTAGCCGAAGGGGGGCGGCCTCAAGGCAGGGCCGTCGCCGGGAGACAAATAACAGGTATATATTCGAATTTATTAAACTTTTTTTTTTTACTTGTATATTATTATTATTATGATCTAAGCACTTAAACTTCCGAACATACTGCATTAGCACAAATTATGCCAACAGCCTTTAACATTATAGTATGTCTTTCCTTCACAAAGTTATCGATAATAAACTTGATATTTTATAGTTGCGGATATATCTCCGAAGTACCGAAGTCACGCTCGACCGTGTGCCGTAGTGTCATACTAAACATGCTCAGAATGCTCATAATGTTTCTATAAAAATATATAATATCAAGTTTTTTTATTCAAAATTTAATCATCATAAAAGTATCAAACGAATTCGTATCATAAGTATTTAATAGTACATTAAATTCCATTTTAATGTCATAGTTTATTTAGATTTAGATATTAAAATGCTTTTTGACGGAAGGAAGACAAAAGCTGTTTCGAATGTAAACATTTAGTATAAAAATGCATTTTGTTAATCATACTGATATTTCAATACGTCACACATTCTCATTCACATTTTAGAAATAAAACGTGTGGTTAAGGAAATGTAGATATAGGTTTCTAAATGATGTGCTTTTTTTTTCAAAATGTTTATTTCTATAAAATTCATTTGGAATATCTGCTCCACATATTACAATAAATATGACGTAATACTGATTAAGTGTACCGAAGCGAAAGCAATCTTCAAAATTACTAAAATGATTCCGATGGCTGCTATATTTATATGTACGAGTATATATACTAAACGTCTCAAAAGTGTCAGGAGTTTCTAACAATTCCCCAACGAAATCAAATCATAATCTAATAGTCTGGTTACACTTATAGAAGGACGCCGGAAAATGTGTCCGTTGACAACGCAAAAACATTATGGCAAACGTTATTTTTTTTTCCTATAATATTTTAAACTAACATCTGTTGCAGGCATTGATATAGCATTAAGTTCCGTCTTAAGTATGGCTCACTGATCGGGCCTTACCGTTTTCCAAAAATAGACGAATATATTAAAAAAATAGGAGATTCTAACTCGGTGGGTTAACATTGATCTCTGCATGTTGTCTTTTCGTTTGTATTGAATGTGCCATGGGCAATACCATAAATTTCAGTTATTTAAATCTAACTTTTACTCGTGGTAATTATAGTAATAGATTTCAACTTCAAATTACTATCCGTTTTGAAGTTCAGCCCTGTTACGAATTCTCACTATGATGGTCGGATTTCTAAACATTTCGGTCCGAACTATGATTGCCACCCACCCACCTTCGGTGTATTAGACGTTCAAAGATCGCTGGCAAGTATTATAAAATACAGACTTTCTTAACTTTTAGACTGGGTAGAAATTTAACCTTTAAGTTCTAAAGAAGCCTAAAAGAGATAAAACGATATCCGAAGTTATTTTTCTACATACCTACAAATAAAATAGTGACAATAGGTACAGCGTTTGTATGGAGAAATGACCGGGTTGAGTCCTCTTAAACAGTATTTTTTTATTTTTTATTTATTTAACAGGTTTCCCCATGTATTCAAGTAAATCATCTTATATAACCACCGAACGAATCGGCCACTAAGGACTATTAACAGTAGACAAGGAATTAAACTGGCCCCTCGTCAGTACCAGTTTACCGGGTAGCATCGGACCCAACGTAGGGTTAAGAGGACTTAACCCTACGTAAATATATAGATAGTAAAAAAGTCGACATCAAAATTTTAACTGAATTTTATGTAATAATGTATGTGTGTAGAAATGTTAGGGCCACGATTACGCCTAAACGGGTATTCTGAAGATGCTGATTAAATTTTGAGCACCCTAGGTTCATCATAAGTTACCTACATACTTAATCAAATTAATTTTATGGGACATTAAGGACCTTAAGCGTTATATAATTTTCCCATAGTAACCCAACGAATTACTAAGTCAACAGATCTTTTTTTATCGAATAAAACAAACTATGCTCAAAACGCAACACTTCACAGAATATGCCATCAATATAAGGGAAATCTTTCGGAAGTACATTTTTAAATGTACTTTAAATTCATTCAAAAACAAGATAAGTAAAATATACTCGTCTCATATTATTATTAAGTAATTATAAGGTAAAAGTTCTAAATATGTACTTATGTTTATCATAATAACTCTAACAGAATCCATATTCTAATTAACACATATTTTTATCAGTGTAAATATGCAAAAACTAAACTATTTTCATCTAAACGTTTCTCATCTATTTTCTTTTTTTTATGTAATCAGCTCTAGGCGAACCTACCTTTATGTATGTTTTCCTAAAATATGTTAAATAAATTTACAAAGTCAACGTCTCATTTTAGAAATTTCGAAAAAATATATATTTTGGTAATAAAAACGTTTGCATTAAACATATGAGTACGTAAGGCTTATATAGAGAACGTATATTTAAAAAGAGATCGTGGTAGTCTAGTGTTTAAGACGTTCGACTGTTGGCCCAAAGGTCACGTGTTCGATTCCGCACATGGTCATACCATGTTTAACGTTCATTACCACCCCCTGACTCTAGTACGGGCATATTTGGCCGAGTTGAGTAGGGCCCACAATAATTGTATATGACCTAGATCATAGCAATTATTTTAATAAAAAAAAAATAACGAAAATATTTTGAAAGTGGGTGGTAGACAGCTCTCAACATTAAGAGATGAAATAATCACAGCCAACTTAGTTCTAATTGTAAAATAAACACATATTGAATCATGTCATGGAGGTCCTCAATTAATGTTGAGTGTTTGAGAAGGCGATATTGGATTCCGCGCGAAAAAAACATCTTACGGAAATTCACGACTGTTTAGTATGTTCAGGACACAATGCGACCACAGTTGGACAACTCATGTGCCCACTCAACTGCCCAGAGTAAGAGTAACTCCTGCCCACAATAATTGTATATGACCTAGGTAATAGCAATTATTAAAAAAAATTGTATGGGCCGATATTATTGAATTTGAGTGAATAAATAATTAGTCTCTCACGTTTATAAGGTACTTTTTTATCTTATGAGATATCTCTCTCTCTCTCTCTCTTACAGCGTAAATGAAAATAACCACATCTTCGGAACATTTGATAGGTTAGTTGGCTGTATTATGATAACACGGAAAAATGTGTCGTATTAGTAATCTGTGAAAAGAGTGAGTACCTGCGATAGAAACATTAGCGGAACCTAATCACTCTGACGAGCGCAGAACCGGTGTAACCGGTGAATGCCTTCAAGGTCATCGAGAAAATAAAAAAAAAACAGGAGAAAAATATTTTCCAAGTGTATGAGCGGGTTCAGGTAACAAAAAGGAAACATTAGCGCGTTTGTAGACGAGTTAAGGTCACACTAAAGTAGCTATAAAGATTTTATTTTATACTTGTATCCGAACATATTCCTTGTGCATTGTGCTTATTAGTCGGCATACTGTTAAAATTAATTTTAATTGAAATAGATAAATGGCGCTTTCGGAACCAAATAAATATTTATTTATTTATTAAAAATAAAAATACATATAACCTAAACCACCCGGGCCATAGACTTCTTCTATTCGAATGTTATCTTGTCTCTCGCACTGCGCTATTTTTAAATTTATTTTTATTGCCAAAAAAAAACAATATAAGGACATCATAATTAAATCACATTAAGTGCAATATATAAATTACAATAATTTATAGATTGGCGGCAAGATCATTACAGATGGGGATCTATAAAATATTCCTCACCATGATCAATCCTGTGTCGGGGTGTATTTATAATAGCGAATAACCCTTCATACTATCTTCATAATAATAAGATTATAAGTAATTCTAAAGTGTGCGTTATATAAATATTTCAACAGTATAAGTCAATGTAAATGAATTTAAATAAAATAATATAAATTAAATAAATATATACGGGTATTACCTATTTAAATATATACTTAACAATAATACGCATTATATGCAACAATGACGGAACTTTCATAGAAGCCGGAAAGCCGGGTTTGCCTAAATTTTTTAACGTCAAACCCGCAAAAATACGCGCATTTTTGTACTCGTATTGGCGCCCCGCCCTGTAGCGGTAAAATTGAAAGATCTTGAAAAAATTTTTGGTGATGCACCACTCCTTAACCACTAAGTATTTAGACTAGAAAGACTTACCTTGTACGTCTTAAAGGCTGATTTATTAAATTTAGTTTCGTTTTTGAAATATAAATTAATTAAAAAAATGTGTTCACTTTTATTTTTCGCTTCGCGCTCGATAATGCAACATACGATTTAACTCCTTAATATATAGTGTAGTTCTTAACGAAGCCACACTTTTAATTTTATTCTATTTTAGAGATAATTAAAAATGATTATATTTAGATATAATATATTTTGACGAGGCCATACATAATCACTCGCACGCACGCCGCGGCAACTATCGGTCAACATATATTGTTTTTGTAGGTATAAGACTATTTTATTTCTTTCTTTGTTATATCTTTATTTTTTGTTTATATTTAGTTATTATGTAAAAATTACTAGGTTCGTCAAAAAAAAATCAGTACACGTTATTGTAAAGTAATAAATAATAATTAATGTATCATTACACATGTATGAATTTGCCACCTATTTACGACTATGTGATATCAGATTAAGTTTATTATTATTATTATTATTATTTTTAACATATATCTGTAAATACGTAGGTATACAACCAAATTCTTAAATAATTTATATATTGACAACCACTGAGAAATTAAAATAATTAAAAATAGAAAAGAAATACAAGAGAAAAGAGATTTAATTGATAACTATGTCTGTATTCTGAGCTTATGATTGATCTATTATGCGTAAATATTTAAAGCAGGAACTATTTAATTGCAATGTTTAATTGGTTAGGGAAATTAATAATATAACTTTTAAAGCAACGATCTTTTAAAACATATAGATACGGCTGCTGCGGATGAAAACTGCACCACGCCCAAGTACGCCGCTTTGCTTCGAGTACACCCCTTGCGTATCATACATCTCGCTTGCTCGCATATATCATCGCGATAAGTCTCTGTCCTGCATGGCAGTGTTGCGGCGCGCGGAAGGGCGGGAATCTACCGGTATCGGGTTTTTTACAAGGTCGATTTGTATGACATGCCGAATCTATGTTTTAAAAGATCGTTAAATGTAGAATTATTTTATTATCTTTTTCTTTTTCAGCGCAGGCGCAGTCCGATGCTGAACAAGATGAAATAGATAGCTACCTTGCAGCTTCCCACCATGAAAAGCATATATTCAGACCCTCACTTCCTAAGAAAAACAATGATCAGCATATGAAAATTCGTCAGCCTGTCAACTCACCTCAACTACAAAGTCAAACCAGCACAAAGCAGGACGATAGAGTTTCGAATGCCTATGACTCAAGTGGCCAAATATTAAATAATGGACCTGTTCATAATGGTAATAGTTTAAACTTAAAAAATCAACAATACAATATCCCAAGCTCCAGTAACACAGTGCCATATGACGGACAAAATCCTGAAATTCCAAACTAAATACTTACCAGAGATGGCCAAATCACTAGTAAAACTATAAATTCAGAACTACATAAATACAGGCTCTAACACCAGCTCTGGTAACACAGTCCATACATTGACTATAGTCCAAAAACCAATATTGTCTAAAGTTCAAGTAACTAAGCACCATTATAAACCCAAAAGAAATTATTCAGCACACATAAATAACAACAGACCAAACTATAGGGTGATGATTTTAGAGGCGTGGTTTTCAAGAAGAGAAAAAACGCATATAATTTGATGTTATGGCTAAGAATTTAGTTTTATTATAAAGATAAGGGTTTGCCATTATGTTTTAAAAATGATTTCGGGTAAGTGGCCGCCGCGGCTGACTCGAACAAATTCCAGCCGAGAGGCCCAATTTTCAACCACTTTTTGCAGCAAGTTGGGCCGTATGTCAGCAATAACGCGCCGAATATTCTCTTCCAAGGCGTTAATCGTGTCCGGCTTATCTGCGTAGACAAGCGACTTCACATAACCCCACAAAAAATAGTCCAGCGGTGTTAAATCGCACGATCTTGGAGGCCACGCCACAGGCCCACGACGCGATTTTTACTTTATTTTAGAGCGATTTAAAAAAAATTTAGAGTGATTTTTTCTAAATTTGCACTATTTGCAAACTTGTTCAGGAGTAAATCTATTCATTATGAATTGGCAAACCAAACTGAGCATAAATCAAGTGACAGCTGTCAAAAACACCAACTACGAAAAAAGTAGTGCCAGATTAAAAACCACGCCTCTAAAAAAAACAACCCTTTACAATGACCCACGTACTGAATCAGTTTATAATACATATGTAAGGGATTTGCACAAGATTTACAATGCACTAAATAAACCACCATCATATTAGTGGTCACAAAACACGGATTCTAATATGGGAAATTAACAAGAGCATATTATTTATTTATTTATTATTTATTTGGAAAACCAACAGTGCAATATATTAGAAATGGTACATACGATTGCGTATAAATTTGACTGATGACAGGCTTTCGCTAAAGTACAGAAATAAATGAAAAGATTTAATTACAGAAATTAAATTACACTCCTACTAGTCCCTTATTTCAAGGTGTATAATCGATTTTAGTAGAATTACGGATAAATCGTACAAGGTGGCATTTTTTAATATTAAGCACAATTTTCATGTTTTCACAATATGAAGAGAATCACTTTAGGTCTTCTTGGAAATTTAAACATTCTGTGCAAGATTTGATTTGCATGAAAATTTTTATGACATCTGTACTGTAAACATTTAGCATAGAGAAAACATTTTATAATGTCATGTAACAATAAAGAGAATACGAAAAGGCCTAAGTGGCTTCCCTGCTGTACGCCAGATGGAATTATAATTTGGTTCGATTTGTACCTTTTAATAATAACTGTTTGTGAAGGTTTTTTATGTTTGGTGTAAAACAACGATATAAATCTCCTCGAATACCCAGAGACCATAATTTATTAAGAAGAATATTATGGTTAATTTATCAAAACATTTCGAAAAATCGGTATATATGGAATTTATTTGAATGCGCTGGTCTAAAGATTTTTTGATGTAGTCGGTGTTTTTGATGATTCAAACATAAGACCACAAACGGTAGTCCGTTTGTGGTTTTTGGTTGAACTGTAAAAATGGAGAAGTTTAACTTAGTCACATAAAAAATCAACCATCTTTCACAAAATTATTATCCAGTGCCCTAGCGCTTCTAAATTTTTAATCGAATGGGCGAGTTCGGTTCACAAAACTGTAGCACTAAGATTTTTTTAAGAGGTGAGTTACGATTACAAGAAAGTTCCCCAGCCTATGTATTTATATACTAATGAATAATGAAATAGAAGAGCTGTTGATATTTTCTCTATACTTAGAACAAGTAGGTAAATATTTAAAATAGGAACTATATAATATAACTTATAAACTAATAATTGTAGAATTATTTTATTATATTTTCTTTTACAGCTCAGGCACAGATTACTGCTGAACAAGATGAAATAGATAGCTACCTTGCAGCTTCCCATCATGAAAAGCATATATTCAGACCCTCACTTCCTAAGAAAAACAATGGTCAGCATACGAAAATTCGGCAGCCTGTCAACTCACCTCAACTACAAAGTCAAACCAGCACAAAGCAGGACGATAGAGTTTCGAATGCCTATGACTCAAGTGGCCAAATATTAAATAATGGACCTGTTCATAATGGTAATAGTTTAAACTTAAAAAATCAACAATACAATATCCCAAGCTCCAGTAACACAGTGCCGTATAACGGACAAAATCCTGAAATTCCAAACCAAATACTTACCAGAGATAGCCAAATCTCTAGTAATACAAACGTTAGAAATTCAGAACTACATATATACAGGCTCTAACCCCAGCTCTAGTAACACAGTGCCATACATTGGCAATAGTTCAAAAACCAAAATTGACTAAAGTTGAAGTAACTCAGCACCATTATACACCCAATGAAAGTGATTCTGCACGCATAAATAACAAAAGACCAAACTCTACTGACCCACGTACTGAATCAGTTTATAATACATATTTAAAATTTACAATGCACTAAAAACCCACAAAACACAAAAAATGTGGAAAATTCAAACCCACAAAATACGAATTAAATATGGGAAATCCACAAGAGCAATGATTCAAACACAAGCCCACAAACGGACTACAACTTGAATAGAAAAAATGGAGAAGTTTAACTTAGTTACATTCCAAATCAATCATTTTCTACAAATCCACAAAACTATTATCTAGATAATAAGTTTGAGGTGATTGGTCTAGCTAAACCAATCACCTGAAATAATTAATGGCCATGTTTCAGGAAATAATCAAAAACCACTGAGTCATCTTCTGGAGGCTAACATACCAGTAAAAGATACAAAACCCTCTAAACTTCCTACCAGCCCAGACAGTACAAACAATCAGCAGAATCAAAACTATCAACCACAACCAAATAAATCCACAAACGAGTATGATGCGCATCAGCAACATGGTCAAAACAATTTCTCAGATTTAGTTCAGCCAACTACACTACAAGAACAACCTGTAAGATATGATGGCTCACAGCTATGGAAAATAACTATGGACGAACGATCAAAATTAAAAGTTGTTGGAAGTTTATTAGAACATCAAGGTGAGTTTTTATATCATATTACGTAGAACAAGTATTATTTAGAAGAATTAAATATCAAAAAATAGTAAGAGCAGTTTCCATAGAAATAAATCTCTGGCAAGAGTCCTAGCCCACGGTGAGAGTGTTCATGAGACATAGTATAGGAATATGTTGAGGATTTATATTGCTTAGATTTAAGTAACAGATGTAAATGGGTTTGCGAAGAACACTGGATAGACAGTAAAACAGTTGGAGGATTTATGTTTATATGTTTTCTGGTCAGCCTTAAATATTTATAAAGGTGATAGAGGGATTTAGCTAAGAAGCAGTGGACTATATACCTCGACCGCATTAAATAACATTTTGACCCATTTCTCATGATGTCTGAAATGAAGTCATCATATATATTTACTTAGAAAAAATGGTCTTTGGGAGTGCTGTCTACTCTTGAGATGGTTCTGGTGGTGCAGTGGTATAAGCGCCTGCTTCTAAATCCAGAGGTTCGTACCCCAGTGGGTCAAATCTGACCAGATAATTTCCGCTGCTGAGAATATTTAACGGCGCTTCACAACACTGTCGACCACGTTAAGTAAAAAGCCATACAGAAAAAAACTCATTCAGTTACTGATTTGCGGGATATTGTTTACCTTCAATAAACAACCTCGCATCATGAAAACAACACAAAATAAATAATAAAGGCCTAATGAGGTGCGACAGAAAGTTTTGAGTATTGGCGTCTATTTTGAAGATCCAAACATGGAGGAAGGTTTTGTAATGAGTGACCCAACAATGTATTTTTACAGCTGTTTAAAACACATTTTACATTTCACAGGTCGTGCAATTTGGGAAGGCAATCGAACCATTGTTGATGCTCTCATAGCCGCAAACATAATAACGAACGTATCAGAGGCTCTGAGAAGATCAGGAATCCCGTATGAAGTAGTTATAACTGACCTGCAGAGAAATATTGAAGAAGAAAATCCTCCACTGGATGAAGAACAAATGGAACTTCAAAAAAGAAAAGGTAAGAGCTTTGTTCTTATGGATACCGATAATTTAGATAAAGGGTCGGCAACCTTTTTGAGTCTACTTTACGAGGGCGTCGGGCCGCAGTGACGCAAACAGTGCTGTTTTCAGCTGTTTTGTAGGTAATTTTTACTAGGGAAAATATATTTTATTGGCATACATTTGCAATCACAAGCTTTGACTTTGAAATTGACTTACCTACAAAGCATTTATGCTTTATTCTCTGGTCGTACATTACATCATTATTATGGACTCAATTGAGAATTTGGACTTAAACGGCCCGGAAGTTAATATGTTAAAATTAAAAAATATAAATATTAAAATTTAAAAATCCGTTCTAAGTAAAACAATGTTATAATTAAATAACTGTCATCTGTGTGTTTTATAAATTTAATGTTTATATTAGTCAAATTTTATTAAAATGACTCGTTATATCAGTGTTACATGTACAGGTCTATTTAAAATCACTACTGTCCTTTAGGAGGTCGATATATACCAGTGGTGGGAAAACGGTAACTCGCAGGTCGCATACGGCTCTTCGGCATCTTGAGTGCGGATCTGCCAAAAATGATCATGTGCGGGAGCGCAGCCACATGGTAAAATTGGTAATACTGTTATGAAAATACTAGAAAAAAGCAAATGTAAACTTAGTTCACAGCACAAGTGATCTGCTTTAGAAGACCTAGAGAAAAAAGACATAGTGATTTTTAACACCTGGAATAGTAGGAGACTCATGATTAGTTAAAAAACTAGCGTTTGCTGTTCTTTCCCTTTTCGATTCTACATATTCATGCAAATAGTTATTTTCGAGCATGCACCTTATCAAACGTAAATTTAGGAATTGTCTTTTTGATGACAACATGGAGTCGTGCCTAAAATTAAAAACAATATACAAACCGGACTTACCAATGCAATGATTTTTTATTAATTGACATGATTTATTTTTATGGATACCTTACTTGCAATTAAAATGTTATCAATAAATAAAGTCATTATTAGGTTTATTAAGCTTTATTCAGTGTACCTATAATTTAAAATGTATCTTTTTTTTTTATCTACCTACATAGTCTCGGCTCTCAAAAGAAATCTCAATTGTTTAGACATGGTTGGTTACAGATTATATCTAAAGTGTATTTATAATATCTTTGACATAATATAAAACATTATTTTTCCATGAGACTGGTTTAGTTATTGATAAAGGCCCTAAAAGGACAGTAGTAATTTTAAATAGACCTGTATACGAACTCGCAGTTACATACATTTTATTTCAGTCTGTATCTAGTTAAATATTAACATTAATTTCAAAGGCAATTATATCCCCTTTAAATCATACATGTTTTTGCTGTTACAGCAAGAGCTTTCAGTTTTTGGTGTTACAGGGCGGCGGGCGGCCAATGGGTAATGCCCATTTTTAAGCCGCACAATCGGCATGCGGAAATTCTCGGCGCTTACCCGGACAACAACTCCCTAGATGAGCATATGGAGTATTGGCCCAAAGCTCACTGGGTTTTATCAGCATCTACCATTAAAAGAATGCTTCTAATTTGGGATATCGATCCTTTTGTGTATACACAAATGGTTTTTGGGATCACAAATGTACAAATAATGTTTAGTTTGATTGGTAAACAGCTGTACAGATGTAGTACTGTGATGCATGCAAAATTATACAGAACACTTCCTACCTATTTATAATATTAGTCCTATTGAAATGTACAATGATTTCAAACTATATAAAGTTATCAGCGTATCACAAGAAATTTTCAATTAAATTAGTTAAAAAAAATATATAATCAGGGTTAAATTTTTAATCAATTGGTCAAAACTCTTAATAGCTGAGAGTCAATGAAATGAAACAATACTAAATGTATAGTTTCTAAAGTGCACTTTCTCTTAGGCCAACTGATGTTATTCAGAGACAAATTATGAAGTCCTAACTATAATGGGATGATTATGTATATATCAGTCAGCAATGCACAATCTTAGCTAGGCGAAAACTATAGTTTTAAGCTCAACAAAAGGTCATGTTAGTAGAGAATATGTAACAATAAAAAAATGGGTTGGTTGGTGTAAAAAAAAACAATGTGCTTTAATCACATTGGCTGATAGTTTTATTGACAGGGTACTTCTGGTATGATTTTCGGCCATTTCTTACGTCATAAGGCACAACGAATTTTAGTATTGTCATGAGGTTGACTTGATCGGCGATGACCAACAACCTGGTGTGCCTTACTGCAAGCCCCACTGTAAGCTCCAAGCATTTGAGGCTGTTTACATACATCAATAAAGTTTAGGAACAAGACCTGTCTACATGATCCACCAGATGTTGACGTTTATAGAAACCTCCCCAATTTTAATCAACCGTTATAATTTGGACTTGTTTCAACATAGATATTTATATTACTGAGTTTAACAAATTCTAACATTTCAGGTCACAGAATGTCTTGGCATCGATACCATCGTGTCGATGACATTAATGGATATTTGGATTATTTGGCTCGTACTTATCCGAGAATGTGTAGCGTACAGACAATTGGAGAGTCTTATGAGGGCAGAGAAATTAAGGTACCTTTATTTCTGTAAATTAGAGAGTGAAGAAACCTTGAAAAACTAAGAAACTGCAAATGGAAATAAATTTCTAGTTTTCTTGAAGATGATTGAAACTCTAATAGTTAAGTGTTATTTATAAAAGTCAAAATAAATATTGAATGAACGTTTAAATCATTTTAGGTAAATATTTTTAAACTGCATTTTTTATTTATCATTTCTTTTATTATAGAGATACATATAATGTAATAAGTTTCTAAACAGCTATTTTCTCCAAAACTATGTAAAATGTAATTTAAGTGGAATATTATTACATATTTTATAATGATATCGATGTGTATGCGTTTTTCAATTTTCAAGAGTTCTTCTTTATTGATAGTTCCATTTAAGTGCCTGTCTGGTAACACCATGATCAGTCATCCCTAAGGTATTTACAAGCCAGTTTCATTTTCTCCGTGAATCTCAAGCCTTTTAGACTTTGATCAGTGATTCTTTATAACTCCAAGTGTGAAAAAGTTTCTTATCAGTTTCTGGTCAGACCCTACTTGCCAGGTTTCACTTCCACAAAATATAACCAATTTCATTTATTTGGGTCAGAAAATGCAGCTCCTCGTAAGACATGGCTCGTAAGTTGGGAAATAGGGATTCATCATCATCGACCTGTGTCTAACCACTACAAGGCAAAGGCCTCCTCATATAGGACTTATTATTATTATTCGCTGAGCAAGCAGTTATTTAGCTGATATGCGCATATCTCATTCTCATTTATTACCAATTTGCCTAGATTCAAGAAATTTATCAAGGCGGTTCTTGAACTGGTTTATACTTACAGCTTCCACCACTTCCTGTGGTAGCTGATTCCAATTATACACAACTCTATTGGAGATAAAGAGTTGGAGCAACTCTATTGGAGTTGCATTATATTAATTTATTGAATACACTGCATCCAGTATTCCCCACATTGAAGGTTAATTACAATATTTCATTGATCACCTTCTCCAAATTCGCAGGTATTTTTTTTTAATAGTTCAAGCCTCCAGAGAACCACTATCAAAATACAGCATTTTGACTTTTGGAGTAAACTTTGATAGTAAAATCATTGTCAATTGTTTTTATTAAAATTGTGTATAAGTGAAGATATCTCAATACACAGTTGCTGAAAATATCAAACGGAAGAAAGAATAACAAGGCGGTGTTTATAGATGGCGGAATCCATGCAAGGGAGTGGATTACACCCGCTACAGTTACCTACATCATAAATCACATTGTGGAAAACTATGATAATGGACCTGGTATCTATCGCCAAATTGACTGGTGAGAACATGGCTTTCCTTTACTTTATTAAATCGTAAACCGCTTTAGAATTATATACTTAAAGGTCTTTGTTTGCATAGTTGAAATTATGTGATTTGGGTTGTTACGGGCCGAAATACAGATTGCCATGCATTGTCATGACAATGCATGAACTTATCTGCTCTTAATCATAAGAGTTCGAAATAACCTGTGCACCACAAAGAAACTCACAATTACCATTGAGCTGTCTATTCCGAAATATAAATAAAACAAAAGCACCCTCCCAATCTCTATATTAAAAAAGCCACTATTGGATCCTGAAATGGACACCCATGACCGGTAATACTACTTTCTCATGGCCCACAATATTATGACCCAATTATCTACTTGAAAACAGTCTTAATAGTTCAGTCAACCATCCCATGGAAAGACAATACCCCTTGACAAACACCTGTTGTGGTCCTTTGGTCACAAACATATGCCTTGTCTCACTTACATTGAATCTTAGACCAATATTGGCCGTTCCTGTTTTGAATGACTGCTTCCTTTATATCTAGCAAACGTTTGCCAGTGGCAAACGTTTGCTAGGTCACTGTTTTAGGTCAAATTAATATAATTCCATCACGAAAATGCCCCTAATGACTTAATTGAATATACATCAAAAACCGCTCTAAAAGGCATAAAATAATAAAAGAGGCACATAAAAACACCAGTAAAGGTTAATTTGGGTCGTTGAAATTTTCAGTAGTTTTTCAGATTTAAATAGACGCTTAATAATAGACAGAGAGTAGGAAGACTATATAGCTGATGTGGATGTATGACATCAGTGGGACTGCAGGGAGTAATAGCTAGCTTCAAACAGCGTCGAATAGAAATACGTGGAGTAAATCGCCAACATCCAGAAGTAAAACGTAATAGGCTGAAGAAGTGAAGAGACAAAATAGATAATTAATTAATCGCGTCTTGTCTAAGATAAAATGAACGTTGAGTTCGTTCAGTTAATTTTAATGCAGTTAACTATTCCAGAAAAGAACAAGACGTTTTTTTTTGATAATTTTTAATGAAATTTATTAAATATTTATAGAGTTGAATGAGAATTGGCATTCAAGAATGAAAGTTTTTGACGAGGGGATATGGTATAGTTAAATTAACAACAGTTCGTGAAATGCAAACCAGCAAATTATGATATTATAATAACTTATCAATATTAAATAAAATGGCAATTCAAAAATTATAAACTGTCTGCAATGGCTCACATTCATTCATATTAATATAAAACATTGTAATTTACATGGATAAAGTACGTTTGTTTGAGAATGCTTGTTTTAATTTAAAATTCATACTACAGGTAAATTCTAACCGTGATAAAAAGTATTTTTTAAATTTTAAAGTTTAATAGCCAAAGTCCAATCTATTTAGATTATTTTTTATAAAATAAGTTTTTATAGTAAAGATTTTTTCTAGGTATGCTGTGCCCGTGTTGAATCCGGACGGATATGAATTCGCCCACACTACGAACCGCCTTTGGCGGAAGAACAGAAGCGGGAGTGGTGCTTGCAAGGGCGTTAATATTAATAAAAATTTTGGGTATGCATTCAATAATTTCAACATACCAAAATAATCTTCCTGACACACCACTAAAGTATTAATTATCCAAATATATTTTAACCAAAAAAAATATTTACTGGATCATTACATTACACTATGTACGTAAATGGTTTTGAGCCTACAATAAAACTATACTAGGTCGAACGTTCAAATACTTTTCAGCCTGAAAAAGAAAACTGTCTTCTCTTTATAATACACTATAGCACACAATAACACACACACTATTAAAGGGTTTGAATTATCGTTAAGTTAAAAACACACACAAGCTAAAAACTAACAAGATGTTTAATTAAGCGATATTTGACAGTCGGTAGCCCACGCGCTTTCAGTTAAACGGCAATTTAACAAAAAATGTCCTTACAAACCAAAGGAGTTAAACGCATCGACGCCTGGCCGGCAGGCCGCAAGATCAAACCATCTAAAAAATAAACCCTCCTCATTTAATGAAATGAGATAAAAGAGTAAGTTGAACCCGACACCGCTATTTGACAACCCGAATACCTGTGTGGCAGTCGGTTCAGACCGACGTTTAAATTAACTGCGTCGTTTAAAACACTAACTACAGTTAAACGGCTACCATCATTTAACACTGTTGTTTAAACAGTTAATTGTTTAAACGCCCAGGCTTAAACGAATTGGATGTAATCTGTAATGTGTGTGTACGATTATTTAAAAATAAATATTGGAAATAATAGCCAGCATTATACAACCTCGGTTTGTGTACCCTTTCTGGCCACAATTTTTTATTTTCACCATAATTTCTTTATTGGCATTTTAGTAAGATTAATTTAAACAATATAGTTATAAAAAATATTTCATTCGATAATGGCAAATACCATCTGAAAAATCCGGCAGACTAAATGTTTGGGTTTATTATAAGAGGATTAAATGTCCATTAGTTTCAAAGAATTGATGGACATTGACCGGCTGAAAACAGGATTTTAAATAATTGCTATACTCTTTGCAATTATTTTGGAGCCTGCTTAAATAAGCTATTTATACTTCATGACAAAAAAAACAGCAGAAATGCTCATTTATTAAATCAACATGAAAGAGGAGTAAATATAAATACACCTCCTTTGCTCGAATAATACCACACACTTAATCTGGCATGAATAAATTGTGAGAGCGAATTGGAGTCCTTTTCAGGGATTTCTCACTTTAATATGATGTAAAATTAAAAATAGAACTAACTGATCATATTTTTTGCAGTTATAAGTGGGGCGGTAAAGGTACTTCAAATTCTCCCTGCAGTGAAGTCTACAGAGGATCCAGCGCCTTCTCAGAGCCTGAGAGCAAAGCCTTCAGGGTACGATTGAATCATTTAAAAAAAAATTGTACAACTTCATTCATTGTTGTTTCGGAAAAAAAATTGTAACAAATATTCATCTTTTGGCCAATTTTATGCTGTTTTATCGTAGATACATTACCAGAATTTTACTGTAAAACTAATAGCAGTAACGTGGGAAAATAAAATGGCCTTCCCACCGACTGGGGATATGGTCAATAAGTATGTCATTTATGTGAACAAAGAAATAGCATTGTTTCTAGCACACGCATATGATCGTAGTTTTATTACTAAAATTTCTTTCGCTCATTTTTGTTATTTGCCTCATACCAGATAAACACCGCTCTGATTAAAGAACCTCTACTCATATGAGTATACAAGGGATTTTATATGAATCGCTAGAAAGGCAGTAGAACAATGAGGCGTGCGAACAGCAAATCGTATTACATAGTATCTATTCAAGATGCATAGTTCAACATTTAGCTTCTTTAATAAAATTAGCATGAATTTATTTCACAACATTGAATTATTACATTTATTAAGCTTCAACTACAGAGGCTCATCTTTTTGAACAAAAATATCTGTAAATGAAAAAGATCGTTTTTAGAATATAAGGACATTGTTTATTCATTCGAATCAAACCCTGCTTTTTTACAAATAATTAAAAGGATTCGTGTTTCAGGATTTCTTTACGAGCTCTGATGCGAACTTTAAGCTCTACATCTCCTATCGTAGTTATGGACAATTTTTACTTCATCCATGGGGCTATAAAAAGGCAGGAACGACAGACTACCTAGACTTGGAATCGGCAGCAAAAAAGGCGGCATATGTAAATAATGATTTTTCATATTTATACTATAGGACAAGCTAACCCGACGAACTTCGTACCACCTCAGAATCTATAAATTAACTTATAAGCTGAATTGAATTCAGTTTTTTTATTATAAATACTCAAAATGAATTAAGTTCAATAAATGTTTTTACACAATTTTAAATTACATAATGAAGCAATTATCGATGCGTGCACAATGACAAATGTGATACCTCACAAAGTGAACATCTTTGATAGCAACTCACCATTGGAAAATAGAATTCCACAGAATACAAAGCCATTCCATACCAAATATATGAGAAAATGAATCTTCTTAATAAAATTGTTTTTCATTATTTTTTTTTTCCCACGTTTTAATAGTTATTCTGCTATTCGAGGCGGAGACAAACCCAAAGATCATAAAAATCGCTCCAGCCGTTCTTGAGTTAATAATGGTGTACCTAACCCAACTTTGTTTTATATATTTATTTATTTATTTATGTATTCTGACATAATTAATTTGACAAAGAAATAGAATTGTAGTAGTACAAATCACAGTTACAAATGAATATTATAAATGCACCAGGAGCGATTAGCACTGCTACATTTTGTGCCCTGCTTTCTTTACTAGACTATGTCTGTACTAAGGAAGGCAGTGTTATATTGTGCACAACTAAGAAAGTCAAACCATCAATGCACCTATAGAGAAATATGAAGATGTCTATTTGTAAGAAAATAAATTAAAATATATAAATATATATATATATACATGATGATTGTTTTTTAATAGCGGCAAATCGCCTGAAAAGATAAATGACACAATCTTTGACAATATTGAAAAATTTTGAATAATTTTTTAATTTTTTGACAAAGTGCTGGATAGCATAATATTTATAAAGGTTCTAAAGAGGTCCTGTACTTGAGAGCGCAGGATGTCAGTTTAAACCCAGCGCAGAGTTTTATAAAAATGCATATAAATTCATAAAATGATAATTTCAAATTCTTTAACCACTTTCATACTTTTGGAATCACTTTCTCAAAAAATACAAACTTTTGATTCTATATATTTTTATCTGTTTCTCCCAACAGGCAATAGAAAAAGTGGATGGCACCAAGTACACGGTGGGCGCTTCCAATTTGATGCTGTACGCATCTGCCGGCGGTTCTAGCGATTGGATCAAAGCCAAGGGCATCAAATACTCTTATACGATGGAACTACGTGACACCGGATATTATGGCTTCGTGCTCCCGGCGAAATACATTCTAAAAGTCGGTCAGGAGTCTCTACAGGGTCTTATGGTTCTAGCTGAAGTCGCAACGGGAGCGTAGGATTAGCGATTCTTTGAAGGGATCAAAAAAATATAAGATTATGCACTGATAACCATGTTAATGTTAGATCACCATAATTTTCGCTAATATACCATTGTGCATCTTGGCAAGATAAGTGCAGCACACTTTTATTGCAAGCGTAACTTATTAATTTAATATAATGAAATGTTTTATAAATACATGTTTTTTTTACTTTTCAAAACAAGAGATAAATAATAAACAATAAAAAAAATACAGCAATAGATAAAAAGTAATGACGGAATCACTTTATATAGACCACTATACACTATGATTTGTCAGTCTTTCATTATTTTAAAAGAATGTTTTTAAATTTATAGCTATATCACAAAATTCTATTTTTCGTCGCTCGTCTAATTCAACGGCGCCCACAACTTAATGTATAGAGCAAATGTTGATAGAAAATAACAATATCTGCTACATATAGGATGTGTATTTACTTAATTTAGTCTTATCAGAGGTTCGATCTATATCAACAAATTAACTGTTCTCACGAAATGAAAATAATTTGAAAAAAATTCATACTAAAATAGTTATATTATAAATATACTTTGTTATTTTTAATTACATCGCGCAGCGCAGTCGTGCGGTCACGACCCGTACCCACGCTGTGCCCCGCTACTCTACGTAACCAGGGCCATAACTAGTTCTCAAACATTAAAATAACTTTGAATTCATTTTCCTCGTAAGTGATTTATATTACAATATGTAATATAAAATATTGTAATTACATGCCATTGAACAAACATTTAACCGTTCAATATGTTAAGGGAAATGTTTCGTAGGAAGTTAAATTTCCAATATAAGTACAACTAAGTCTTGTCAAATCATAGTGCATTAAGATAATTATTTTTAAGATTTAGAGACATCTAAGTACATATTTATTAAAAGAAATAAAAAATATGGTGTTTTACGTCAAATCTTACCTATTCCTATAAATTTTACTTCTTAAATTTTAGAAAAACTGATTCATTTTTTAAATGATAGAATTATTTAAAAATGAATACAATAATTTTTGAAAGAACATAGGAACTATTATACATTTTCCTAATCTTTTTAGGTGTTTTTTTTAACCTTAACCAAAAGAGAGGTATGCAAACACAGATCAAACTTGTAGAATTTGATACTACATTGCAATTGATTTCAATGTGGTTCACGAAAAACGCAATCTGAAGATTTATAAAAGAAGGCGTCATGTCATATTCCTAAAAATTGTTCAATTTAATTCAAATTTAATAAATACAGATAGTTTTAAAATTAAAAGAAAATAAACAGGGTGATCGGTCTTATAATATTTAATTAATACTCATTAGATACGTTTGTGATTGCTCTGGAATTGTGTCGAGTTAAAGATGATTATATCTCTATACCATGGCTATTTTTCGACTTGTTTTGTATGGTTTTGGGGTTTTCTCAAGAGTTTCAATAACTATTCAAAATCACAACTTCCTGAAGCTTTCAGTTTTGAGTTGGAACATAAGGATTCGTAAAAAGACAGATTCTTCATTTGCATGTTTTTTTTTGTAACTGGTAGCATGTCATGATTGGTAACCGGAATTTTAAGTACCTACTCAACAGTGTAAGAAATTTATGTTAATAGTAAATTGTGTCATAAACAATATGAAGGTATAGAAGGTAAGTGGATGATATTAAAAATTGTTAATGGATCATTTCATTCAACTGAATATACTTGTGTCATTGTGTCACTTTTATGTTTCGTGAGTTGACTTTATATTACAGTCAACGTTCCGGAATTACCTAATAATTAAAGTATAAAAATAAATAAAAACAAATAATTAGGTAATATTCTCTAGATTGCTTAGGAGCATTACATTAATTATTATATTACAAAGAAATAATAAATATAAAGCCCTAGGCAATGTTGGTATTGTTTGAATGCTAATTCGGTTCGATAATATATCACGCTAGTATTGCAAGTTAGAGATGGCAACAATAATTTTGACCAACTACGCATAGAAGACAGTTCACTTACCTTGTTTGGTTTACAAGAATCGCCAGCGCCATTATCATTGCATATTCTTTCTTCAAATTTCTCGAGCTGACCTGAATGAATCCCTCCATCATTGCACTGAGAACTTCCCACTTTACATTCCTTGTGATCAGGAACATCATTACCGTTCAAGTTTTTAAACACATTGCCACTGTCTAGTATTAGTTTTTCAGCCTTTCTGATGATAAATTCAATATCCGGTTCGGTAGCGTCAATGTCGTTATCGTTTGCATCTTTACAAGTAAGTCTCTCGTTAATTTCTGCAAAGACATGGTTGAACTCTGTCTCTTCGACATTACATTCATTTTCGTGTTCGAGAAACTCCCTTACAGACTGGCTTTTCTCCATTGAAGGACTTTCGCATAATATAAGTGGAATAGGTTGCTCAATCATATTAGTCGCCGAAGACACGAAGCTGTCGTTCATAAATTATTAGCCAAATTACATTTTCTTTAGTATTATTTCTACACGTTCTGAAAGGAAGGAATAAAAATACGGGTGATTCAGCCAATTCTTATAGTCGGTTGCTAAGAAGGCACTAAATAAACAAACAACGAAGTCAGATTCAAGAGTCAAGTCAATTTCAAAATATGTCAAACGCAGAAATTTTCGAATTTCGTACTCGTTGGTTTATTTTGACATATGAGTGACAATCCAACACAATATATTTTATCTATGGCAAAAAGTAAACCTGTGCTTACATCTATGTTTAAAGTCGACGGTTTTTATTTTAAAATAAATATTTACATGGTATACGAGTACCTATTCAAATACAGTTAGGTTAGATACGTTATTGTCGAAATCCACATGTAACTGTTATTTTGATAATGATCATTTATTGACAATATAGGTTACTGTCGTGGGTAAAATCCAATAAAAGTACTGCAAAAATCTTTACAAAAGTTTAAAAAACGCTGCGTTAGTTACAAGTATCCAAAACTTGTAATTGATTTTGATTATAAATTATTTTAAAGTGACTAAGAAACAATTACAATAACAAACTGATGCACTCAATCTGCAAACAATCAAAAAACAAACACTAATCTGATGATTTTTATGGAACCCTAATGAATCTAAAAAATGCCTACACTCCTACCATTCAAACAACATACACTAATCGGATAAGTGATATTAGTTTAGAATGTTTTTTTTATAAATTATTAATTTGCATTCTGTAAATTAACTGTATAATATTTTATATTATATATATGTAAAATTATAATGTGTAAGTATTTCTAATAATTATATTGTTAGGCACCATGTTGTTATGGAGAAAAAAATATTATTAACATGATTACTCATTTACATGTTTATGTAAATACCCTAATTTATGGTCTTAACTATATTTTCAAGAGAAAAAATATTATAGTGGATATAAATAATATCGATTATAAAATTATTTACAAAGATAAAATTTTTTTTAAGATATTTCATTGGGTAGAAATTTAAACAATATATTAATTTTATATATTGTAAGTTATCAGTAATTGTTAGAATCCGTCACAACACCATTTTATAAAAAAAACAAGGTAATCGTTTTATTTTTCGTACATTCCTTTATAATTTACACCGTAAAGATCTGCAAAATAAATAAAATCTTGCAAAATAATTGCTTAAAATGTTTCAGTCACTCGTACTTCTTTCATTCTTTCGCAGTCTTTTAGTCGGGTAGAATATTGTCTTCCTATTATTGAAAAACACTTTCAAGTATATATTATTATTCGTGCTGTGTGGTGTTCCCAAATTACTTCCTTTCTCTCCACAAAACAGCCCAGTAAGGTAATATTTGTGCCCCTCTTAGCCACTATCAATGCTATATTATTATATCTCTTAATAGCTCCGAATGTTATTTTTGATGCAGTGTCTTCTATATTTCATGTTTAATTTACGACTATATAATCAATGATTAAATGTTAGCTTTGTGAAATTATTTTTTTACTCACAAAAACAGCTTTAACGCGTATTTTCAATTAATATTAAGATTTCTGAAGTCTCACCCAGTACTGGTGTAAACTTTTAGACCTGTTCACGTAAAACCTTTATAGGTATTTCACCTACCTTCTATTTATGTAATTTTATTATCGATTAAAAAAATATATACATTGGTGTAAAAATGTAAGAAAGATTACAATATTACTTTGCTTGCAGAATTGTGGCAACTGGCAACTCAGAATATAGACGACTTGTTATTATTTACTGGAATGCTGGCAAGAGCAAGGCAAATTGAATTAAAATTTGAAGCAAAGCAAATGGCGTCGTTCATGTTAGGGGCGCGTGCCGTTTGTCGCCTCGTCCTTTGCCGGTGGTTTTGTGTGTAGCAATTCAAAGTTTAAAAGTGTGTTTATTTATTTAAGTGTTATTTCAAATCTTATAAACGTTTCTGTGGTAGGTATTTTTTATCAATTATCGGTCCGAGTCAAGGATTAGTAATTAGGACGACACATTTGGATTGTGAATGTCACATTAATTCGATAGTAAACCAATTAATATTGCTTCCATGTTTAAGATATAACTTATTTTTGAACATACAACACCTCGTCCTGCCTAGATTTATGTTTAAGATGGAACCTTTTGGGTCTATTGACAGCTGTACTTGTTAGAACATCTTCAGATAACGTAACTGCACGATTACGAGGATGAAAATATAATATTTATTATAATATATGATTTTGCTTGCAGCATGGAACTGTCGCCTGCATTTAAGAGAAGTGTAATTCGCGGTGAGCTTCCCCTTGGACGCAGAAGCGATGTCTGAAGATATCGAGGACAGCAGTAAGGTTTCCCCCATTGACGCCATCCCAAAACGGATCATATTGACCCCTGCCGATTCGGAAACCTTTGGCGTGGAAGAGTTCCGAAACGCGTGGAAGTCTCAGGACATTTATATCGATATGTTAGAAACTCAAATGAGAAATCTCGAAGGTACTTAGATGGAGTTATGACTTGTTTGCGGCGTCACTTGACATTCTATCATAAAATGTGACATTGAAGCTAGTTACAGTTTTTTAGTATTGTTTAATTTTGTTTTATTCGGTAACGAACCCTTGTACATTAAATTGACGCTCTACGAAACTGCAACTTATGTATATTAAAAGTGACCCGATGCTAAACGCATTTGTCTCCAGTAAATGTTCATATATGTATTAAAAATTTAAACAGCGATCAAAGTGGGTCATGAATATTGACATGTGTACGGAAGATAATTAATTAGTGCGCCCGAATTTCGCATAGTAAAACAAACTGTGAAAGTGGTGTTGAAAATTGTGCCGTGACGAGATTGCTTTGAAAAAATGTGTGTCTGTGGGTGGTGCTATCGCCTTGTGTTTGCTCCTATTAGGAGAGACCTTGTTTGTGATGGGAAATTCCGAAAAGGCTGTGAATTTTTCTGGCCTTTGCTCCGATTGAGATTGAATCTTCTATCGCGAGGATTCCCCGAATCAATCAAAATGTAATTTCTTACTCTATTTTACTACTAAATCGTACAGTCAAAACAATACAGTTTATTACTTTTTTATAGGTTATGCTGTTTTTTATTCTTTTGCATGTCGAATATTGAAATTTTAAAAGAGCGTTCAAAATTTACAGGGGTGGCCGAACTTTTATCCGCATATTTTATTCGGCATTCATTGTCAGTTTTTATTATAGACGTATCAAGTGATTGGCATTAAATTATCTTTTCTTGTAAATTTACTAAAACAATAATTTATAGTATTAACGTGGGAGTGAAGCTAGAACTTTTGGTATATTCAATCATGCTATATTCAATCACCTTTCCGGTATTATTTAAATAATCGTGCTTAATGGGAATCTGAAAACATCAGTATTATAAAAATCATAATATTACTTTACCAAGGACGTGACCTTAATAATAATTTGTGCTACTATCAATAACAACAAAAAAATGAAGTTAGGTATATCGATAATTTGAAAGAAAGCTCGGAGTACTATGACAGCAGATAGGCAGGAAAGAAAAGTTTGTTATTCAAATTCTTAATTGCCGTTAACTTACTATTTCATTCTTAACAATATCACATTCTAATTTTTTTTACTGAACTCTTTAGTATGAATATCTTTTATTTATTAATAAATACATTAATGCAAATAAACAGAGAGAAAATTTACATGAAAAATAAAATATTTTAATAACAAACAATACATATTTGTATTGTTATTGTAGTACACATTCATTGTTTTCAGATTCTAATTAAATATACAAAAAAATAATTGACTTAGAATTAGTCAGTCATGGTTGAATATTCTAGAGTAAGCTTAATAAAATACTAATTATATAAGATAATTTTATTGAACTTATATTTTTTTCTTATCGCCTAGAAGGTGCTAAATACGCATGGTAGGTTATTATATTTTTAGTGGTATTTCAAGGTGGTTTGTGAAATTACCAGATATTACCGTCTCTGACAACAAGTTAGTAAGAAATAAGCGGGAAATATGCAAAATAGCCCTTATGCTGCAGATCAGTAAGCCAAATGATACAATCCTTAATTTTAAAAGTGACTGATATCCTAGACTCAGAGTTGCAACGTCCTTCGAGTTAGAGTTCGTTGATCGGAATTCTGAAATTAATATTTTCTTAAAAAATTTAGAAGGCCTTCCTTGCTTTAAATAATTTATATTAAATAGTAAATTTTAATGCAATTGGTCCCCCTCAGGGGATCGGCCTTCGCCATTTGTTATTTAAGCAGTTAGTATAAAATAAAAACACTTATTATTTAGCCTATTAACTAGGTACTTAAACATTCAACCAAAAAGTAACTAAGCAAACCTGAAAATTTGAATGATAAATGAAATGCATTTCTTTGCTGTATTTATATGCAGGAATTTAACACCGAATTAGCCTTAACGTTGATAGCTAAGCCGATTTTAATGTTCAGCCCTTGACGATAATATTGGACACCTTTTATTAGGAGAGATCGAAGTCAAAAAAGTCACTGAAAATGCTATTTTTTAAAAATTTGATAAGAGTACACGCACATACTATGGTCTGACAAGCCGTTATTAGGACAGGTGCCATAGTTGCGCTGTCAACTATGTCAATATCGAGATAATAAAATTTTACAAAGGCTGAAACTTTTTATGCGGGTTTTATTTGTCATATAATGAAGAATTATGGTAGTCAGTCAGGTGTACATCAGGGCGGGAGTGGTCAGTTAGGCCCCGTGTAGGTATTGATAATAAAAATGTGAAAATCTAAAAATACTTTTATTAACAATACTAGCTGTTCAACAATCCTAACTTCGTCCTGGGGTGGTAGCTAAGTCCTGCAGGCGGCACTGAAGGTGACTTCGGCGCGCGACAACTCGTGCCTGTGGCACTCTGGATGAGTCATTTCGATACTCATCTTTAGTCCCTACAGGCGATTTTAACCGCACCTCCGGCGTGCTGTAACTCACTTTTCTCGATCTATTCACTCGAGATGAATCGCTTCGCGACTCATCATTAAACCGTTTGGGCCATCTGTGCATCTTTTATGGCCTACAATTCAGTAATATATTAATTTTATATATCTCCTGTGTCAACGTAAGCCATTTTTAGATTTAATATAAATATATTATAATCATAAACCTTCCGGAAGAAACAACAATGGTAAAAACCGAGTCAAAATCCATTGTGTAGTTTAGAAGAACTAATAATGATCAGACAAACGCGAAGAGAAACTTTGCTTTATACTATTCATAAATTTTTTATTGTTCATACATGCTTAAACTTGCATTGGAGGATGTAAAAAGACTTCATACTTCATCCTCAATCATTCTAGTGTATATTTATCTGGTTTGTGGTTTTCGAGTTTAAGGCAAATTCTTATCAAATTTCTCCTAATACATAGGATTTATAAATTATATTTTGATTATTTTTCATAAAATAGTAAGTTATGAAAATATATATTTACTTGAAAAACTTGAAGTCGCCTAAATGAGTATTATTGTTTTGTAAGTATTTTGGACCATTTCATATCACTTCTGTAATATTTTTTATGTTTTACCTAAAGTTATCTGGCTACAGCTTCCAATGCATATGGTTGACTTTTTTTCCAAAAAGAACAATACCCGTACTATTTTTATTTTCCCTCAGATCAGAGGGGTAATTCTTGAAAGGAATCAAAAAATTTAGTATGCCAAATCAAGCGTTTTTAGTTTGGTTTTGCATCAAAACTAGACTAAAAACGCTTCATTTGGCATACTAAATTTTTGGATTGCTTTCAAGAATTACCCCCCAGATATAACGAGAACACATGATTTGGAATTAATTCATGAAAATCATACAGCATAAAACACTAACTCACAAGAAATTGAGCCTCGACACTTATTTCTATCGCTGACAGTGTGTTATGCTATTTATTATACCAAACACTAGATAAGAGCATTCTGCTAAGAAAGCCTGATAAAATTGAATGCCAATTGTCCAATGTTACATTTTAATATGGTTCTTTTTTTTAAGAATTGCAAATACTTAAAAGGGTTAATCGAAAGATATGTTTTTCTTTAATCCTAATAAATCTCTCTTAGTTAGAATTACATAAAAGAATGCACGCTGAATATAACCTAATTTAGTTTTTAGGATCATTTGTTGGTATGCAGGAGGACTAAAATATTCACGGAACACACATTATTCATGTAATCCAGACATGACCTATAAAATTAAAAAGCTCACTATTTCACCATATGCACCATATTTACATATCTTTTACAAAAGGGAAAATGGTGATGAGAAGGGTGTACGGTCAAATTAAAAATAATCACTCAATGTTTGGTCAAAATCCCTCGGCAAGTGTCCTCGTCGCAGGTGACAGGCCTCGGTACGAGCAGCGAACGCCAGCCAAAGAATATTGACCAAAACATTTATTTGTTATTTTGCATTTGACTGTAATCACAAATAATTTTGAAAAATTCCAACAACTTACTGACCCATTTGGTCTTGCACTGTTGGCAAATAAATGTTCTGGGACAAGATTAAAACACTATTCTAACAAGGGCTAAATTCTATATGATCAAGAAATATATCATCATTGATGATTTTGCAAAAAAAAATATTATATAATAAATTTCAAATTGCAACAAATTATTCATAAATTGTAGGACTGTAATACGAGGAAAGATAATTTTATTTTGATTGGCATATACGCTCCTGGTGTAAACTTTTGACCACGTAAAAGATTGTATTGGCTAATTGTTTTTAATCATTTTTCCAATAATATAAATTGTAAATAATATTTAACTTGATTAACTTGTGTTTTCCACAAAGTAAGTTAGAATGTTTAGATTGGCAATGCGACTAAGCTGAGTGACTATTTTGCTATTTACATTTTTCCCCTTTTTTGTAAAAGATTTTTTTTCAAATGAATTTATCGCCACTTATTTGACTACAGTCTGGCATGATTTAACTCGCGGCACTCCATCCTCTATTGCAGTGCATGGCGTGATCTTTCCTCTTTCGCGTCCGCTGCGGCAGACTAGCGCCGAGCCCTGAACCGCCAGTTGACGCTTGCTAAGCCTTCTTTATAGCATGTTAGAAGAGTTCATTGTATTTATTTATTTATTCATTGTACATAATTAATTTGACAAAAAAAATATAAATGTAGTAGTAGAAATCACAGTTATAAATGAATATTATAAATGCACCGGGAGAGATTAGCACTGCTACATTTTGTGCCCTGCCTTCTTTACTAGACTATGTCTGTACTAAGGAAGGCAGGTTCAAGTTTTCATTTTGCATTGGATTTTTACATAATTTTAATAATGAAAATCAGTTTAAAAGAATCCACTTGACCAGCAACAATCCATCAACTATGCTTTCTGACTGGTAAAATAATAATAGTAACAATTTTCAAATTATAACGCAATTATTTTTGCCCTACTCAAATAAGCTTTAATGTGCTTCTGCTAGAGTCAGATGAGGTGGTGGTAATGAAGCTTTAAAATGGCCCTAACAACTAGACTACCACAATCTCTTATTTAAAGATTATATATCTGGCCACACATCATGGGTTCTATATCATATAAAACTGTGCCACAATGCTTTGTATTAACATACAATATCATCCTAGACAGATAGGGCAGTAGTATAAACACCTGCTTCTGTCCTAGAGGTCTCGGGCTTAGTTTAAAGACTTATAGTAAGGTTACTCCATAGCGTTCCTCTTTTGCCATATTGATTTATAAATCTATACACGTGTTCCACGTGAGAGATTTATATTTTATCACACTAACAACATGGCGCGATCGTAAATATGAGGTAGTTATGTAGATAGGTAGCTGTATTACAACAGAGCTGCACATTACTTTGCAGCGTATAAAGCGAGAGGCTGACAAGTATGGTTGATCCCTTTATTTCTGCCTGGGTGCACTTTGTACTTTACCATTTTTGATGGAACATTTAATGTTTGGTATGGAGTATTTTATTAATATCATATTTTCATACATCAACCATCAAAATTTATGCCGCATATGCAAAAGTATTTTTACTCCTAACTTTTGTTTATTAAATCATCTCTACCTGGATACTTTTTCCATAATTCCATCCAAATAAATTCCTCAATATGATTATGTATAATCGTAACCATAATTACATGAATAATATTAAACATAGCATTATTATTGCTTTCTCTAAAAACAAAGCTTATATAGGTATTACTCATGAGGTTATCAAACTGAAACTAAACTCAAACATAATACATAAAACTGTACTTGGCTATGACACCCTGTAGCTATAGCAACAACTGCTTCATATATATTGTTTATTAGTAGTTTAATTTTGTCACGTGGCTTAGTAATGAAACATACGGATATAATATTTTAATTTATAATATTGGCCAGTTAAAAGCCGTGCTGTCATATTTTTGAAATGATGATACGTGCTGTATTGAACGGTCAAATCAGTACTTTTTTGACTTTAATGTTATGTATCTATATTAGCCGGAGAGCCTCCAATGTGATCTAAACAGCTATAATTGTTTCTCAAGAGCTGTTTCTCAATCTGTACACAAAAATTCAACTCTTTTGCATTTGTACTTTTCAAAGGATGTGGATAGTAGCTTCTTATACATGAATGTATAGAATCAAAATTGACATATTTGTGAGATGGTGTCTCACAAATCAACAGCCTTGCATCATAAGATCATTTGAATTGCGCTTCACGGGGCCTCCCGATTACCTCCCTCAAGTAGTTTTTTACGCATTAAAAATGGTGTTACACTATTCCTTTTTACTTAATATAAATACTTACGTACCACATTGATAAACGACAAATAAAAAACTGAAAAATCTTAATCATACAGAAAAAAAAAACGTTTCGGGAATTTAAGCTCGGATTTCACGTCTATCGCATAAGGCATGCTAAGCCATTCCATGGAGAGATCACATATTTTATTGACCCGTCTATAGTGCAGTCGCTTTATCTATCATTCCTTAGTCGTTTAAGCAGCTTTTGAACCTGCAGTTACCTGTTAACAGTACAATAAAAAGATTTTCCCTTTATCAGATGAGGACCAATATCATTCTTACAACTTGTTAGTGTCTTAACAATTATTTGAATTATATGGTTAGAGCCACTGTTCTAGTGTTCTAGTCCAAATCCCTCTACCTTACATTTGACCTTACTCTATGAAATGATCTAATCAGTTCAATCACTTTTTGGATTTTGTCACTTTAAATATTACTTCTATACATATATAAAAAAATGACAATAAAAAATCATTGTTTAAGTACTTCATAAATAAAAACTTGCAATGTATCTAATGTATGTGAGCCTAAAATATTAGTAAATAGATCTTTTATCTTAAAACCACTGATTTAGTAGGCTCCACTTCCACTCACAAAAAAAATGTCAGTAGGATGATAAACCTGTTTAAATTTTCATGTCTCCTCCAAACCTTTTGTGAAGGCCTGACTTCAGTCAAAATTTTTCATATAATCTGTGTTTTTTACCGAAAATGGTTTTAACTTGTTATGAACTGTTAAGGTTCGCTGGAAAGATTACGAGAAGGCGACGAGAGGCTGAAGCAGCAGTATGGCGAGTCCCAACATCGAGAGCGGGTGTTGGTTCGGAGGCTCGCCGCCAAGGAACAAGAAATTCAGGATTTCGTGGTGAGTTATTTGCTAAAGACAATTCTTAATCTGTTTTATGCATAAAGGTGTTTAAAACTTAATTACTTGCAGCAAGCTCATTTATATTTTTCGCCCAATAATATTAAGATACATTGCGTAGCTTCTACTAAAAATAGGTGTACTTATGCAAAAGTGCTTATATAATAAAGATCTGCACATCCTCCAGGTTGCTCAGCGACATTTGCAAAATAACGTTCTTAATGAAATATTTGAGGAATAAAAAACAAATTATGACATCTGTTGTTTTATCTCTTAAATGTCACAGAAAACTGTTCATAAGTATTTCAGTTTTTATTTTTATCCAAAACAAATTTAATATCATTTGTAGAAATTTCTGCTGCCAGTTGTAGGTAATGTAACTATAATTATTGTTAGCTTGACAAGACATCTAATTTTAATATTAACTAATATTTTTGTAATAGTCGTGTAATTTGTTTATTTTTTTTTTTTTCATTGGTCATTTTTGCAAAAAATTATAATCCACACAGTATAGGGCCTTTATAATCTGGATGGATATGAAACAAGACACGGCTGGATAATCAAGGCAGACAGACAGCATAGCTGATGGGTCTGTTTCCGTTTCTGTTACTGAGATAGTTGAATATCAAGACAGTTCTTAAATTGGTTGATGCTGTTTGCGCTAACGACCGAATCCTGCAGTTGATTTCACGCGTCCACCCCTCTCTTGCCGATCATATGTTTTCTAGGATTCGTTTGGAAGCTTGTTTGGAGTTTCAGATTATGGCCTCCGTAGGTGTGTGTTCTCATTAGCTGTGAATATATTCTTAAACTCTTGACAATCATAGTGCCCCGACAACATTTTATGTCTCAATGAGATCATCACGCTCTCGCCTTCTTTTCTAAAAATAAATCTTCGGTTATATTAGCGAATGCTCTTCGTACTACGTACAACATAGAAGTAGCCTTTCCCACTATTTTACATATATGATCATTCCACTTTAGATCCGTAGTTATGATGATTCCCAGGTCAGTCTGTTTGTTAACTTTATAAAAGTTAACTCCGTTCAGGTAATAATCTTTGCGTGGGTTGTTTTTACCTATATGTAAAACCGTACATTTGGCTGCATTTAAAGATAGTAGCCACTTCTCAAAATCCTAAAAATTCTCAAAATCCATTTTTGAAAAGGTGTGAGTATTCTCAACAGTCATTTTGACAACTCTTGCTTTTGTTTCTATAATTTACCTTTCTGTACAACCAAGTCGCAGTTTACAACGCAGTTGCTCTCGAACAAGATGCAATTTTTATTGTTTGTTTTAGAGTCAAATAAGCGAGCTGAAAGCATCACAGGACATCTAATTTTAATATTAACTAATATTTTTGTAATAGTCG
Organism: Neomicropteryx cornuta; assembly: GCA_020383195.1. Lineage (NCBI taxonomy): Eukaryota > Metazoa > Arthropoda > Insecta > Lepidoptera > Micropterigidae > Neomicropteryx > Neomicropteryx cornuta. Next base: position 5,181,135 of record JAHKQU010000030.1, read on the forward strand.
TGTAATTTGTTTATTTTTTTTTTTTTCATTGGTCATTTTTGCAAAAAATTATAATCCACACAGTATAGGGCCTTTATAATCTGGATGGATATGAAACAAGACACGGCTGGATAATCAAGGCAGACAGACAGCATAGCTGATGGGTCTGTTTCCGTTTCTGTTACTGAGATAGTTGAATATCAAGACAGTTCTTAAATTGGTTGATGCTGTTTGCGCTAACGACCGAATCCTGCAGTTGATTTCACGCGTCCACCCCTCTCTTGCCGATCATATGTTTTCTAGGATTCGTTTGGAAGCTTGTTTGGAGTTTCAGATTATGGCCTCCGTAGCTGTGTGTTCTCATTAGCTGTGAATATATTCTTAAACTCTTGACAATCATAGTGCCCCGACAACATTTTATGTCTCAATGAGATCATCACGCTCTCGCCTTCTTTTCTAAAAATAAATCTTCGGTTATATTAGCGAATGCTCTTCGTACTACGTACAACATAGAAGTAGCCTTTCCCACTATTTTACATATATGATCATTCCACTTTAGATCCGTAGTTATGATGATTCCCAGGTCAGTCTGTTTGTTAACTTTATAAAAGTTAACTCCGTTCAGGTAATAATCTTTGCGTGGGTTGTTTTTACCTATATGTAAAACCGTACATTTGGCTGCATTTAAAGATAGTAGCCACTTCTCAAAATCCTAAAAATTCTCAAAATCCATTTTTGAAAAGGTGTGAGTATTCTCAACAGTCATTTTGACAACTCTTGCTTTTGTTTCTATAATTTACCTTTCTGTACAACCAAGTCGCAGTTTACAACGCAGTTGCTCTCGAACAAGATGCAATTTTTATTGTTTGTTTTAGAGTCAAATAAGCGAGCTGAAAGCATCACAGGCGACGCTCGGCGGGCGCAGCACACTCTTAGACCCAGCCGTCAACCTTCTCATGATGCGCCTCAAACAGGAGCTGACTGCCACCCGCTCCCGGTTAGATGAGACCCAGAATGAGCTGGCAGCCTGGAAGTTCACACCTGATTCCAACACAGGCAAGAAACTCATGGCTAAGTGCAGACTGTTGCATCAGGAGAACGAAGACCTCGGCAGGATGACCTCTAGTGGGCGGATTGCGAAGCTCGAGAACGATCTGGCTCTGCAGAAGAGCTTCAGTGAAGAGGTCAAGAAATCGCAATCGGGTAGGTCCTCATCTTTATCATTATGTTTACATAAAGTACATAATTAGTGGTTTCGACATATTCAAACAAAATAAATGTATACATACATAGCTTACCAAGGTTCAGGGTGTGATAGCGAGCCAGGCATTTGTCTGATGACTTTTGGGGTTAGTGGATAGCCAACATGTAATAAATATATGAAGTGCAATACAATAGTTTTACAATAATAACAATAATCTACAATCATAACAATAATTCTACGTTGAAATATGGATTTTTGTAGAACAGTTGAGGCTGGCACTCTTTTATCCATCATTTTCTGTAATGTGAAAAAAAAAATGAATTACGCTACCTTCATGCCGACCAACATATAATTTTATGCTGTCACAGGCTGGGTTCTCCTAGTTTTGACTATAGTAATCCCATTCCTGGCTCGTCCAGTGTTGACGGTATAGTAATCCCATTCGCACGGCATTATTAGTGTGTCTGTGTTACCTTGACATGGCACTTGTTGAAGTTTTGTCTTAATGATATAAATAGTTTTAATAGTTTATATTGTAATTTTTTATATTATTTATTATGCATACTCTACTATTTTTTCTCTGGGATATACGCTAATAATAATAATAATATACCTACTGTTTAATAATAAACATTTGATTTGATTATTTTCAAAATTTTGTACCGACCTAAAAGAAATATTTACATACCCATCAAATATTTCACCCATCAAATCATATCCGTTTTAAAAGTTTTGACACTAACAAATCCACACAACTGTATAGTCTATTCTTTTTTCCTATATCTGTCAGCAGCTAATTACGGAGATGCAACATTTGAAACAATTATCGATTGGCAGCCCAGACTAGGCCAAAAAGACCTTCGAAAGGTTCAGAACATTAAGAAAGATACAAGAAGAGTATGTGATTGAGAAACAATATTTAAAGACATTGTGTAGTTAGGAGGCCATAATTTAAAATGTATGAAAATAGGGGTCCAGTAATTATCAGAAAACTATAAACGCGAAGGCAGCAGATGTCACAAATTTTTTAGATATCCTTCCATGTCCTTTAAAAAATCACAGCTATTTTACTGTGGTGGTTCTTACATATTCTCATACCTTTTATAATAATAAAAGCTATTTTTTTCCTATCCACAAAACAGTCAAGTATTTTTAATATTAATAGGCACCAAAGACCAGGGACATTTCATCTTTTTTGTAGCATGACACACATAAATAACTTTTATTATAGATACATTTTTACATAATGCTCTTATGAGTCTATGAACACAAAAGCGGGCATCTGCTACATTTTGTAAAATAACAACATTACATTGTCAACGGCCGCTTAATCCATATTAAACGGTCTAAGAATGCGAGTAATTCGCACCTAAAACAATTATGCTTTCATACTTAATTATGTATGAAAAAAATTCACCTCATTCTAATATCAAATAATGTTGTCCTATTGTGACTGCTTCTTTCTCTATGTTTAACTGTTTATAATGTGAATTATGCAATCCTCCAGACCTTTGCCAAATACAATGAGGTGAGGCCTTTAAGAAGTTCATCATTAAAACACTACTAGCCGATAAATGGGCTTACATTTGTTGCTGAAGTGTCTGTATTTTCAACTCTCTAAACTGTTATTTTATAATATGCTTACATAACAACACATTTAAAAATATGTCAAAATGAGCATTAAACAATTTAAACGAACAGTTCACCATATTAACTTGATTAGATCTAATTAAAACTCTAAAACTATTAATCTAATATTGAGACAAAGGCAAAAACAAACTTAAGAAATCGATCCTGCAGGCTGTAACACAAAACACGTGATGCCTGATTCAGTTAAACAAACTTGTATCTGCAAATTATTTATAGTAATAAGGCTGTCAAATTTATATAATTGCTTTTTTTGATTTACTTTCTACTCTTGCCTATTTTCCATTTCAGAGCTAGATGAATTCCTTCAGGAACTCGATGAGGATGTGGAAGGCATGCAAAGCACCGTCCTGTTTCTGCAGCAAGAGCTGCGTGCGGCGAAGGAAAAGCCTACGTCCCCACTTGCAAATGAAAAACCGACAAACCCTCACAAGCAGCTCAACGGCGATGCACACGACGATAAGTTAAGTGATCGGACTCCACCGGACGCCGGCTACAACGGCCAAAAGCGGACTAGTGAGGAGCGTACGTACGCGAGTGATTCGGACAGTGAGTGTAGTAATGGGGCGGTGCCCAAAAAACGCCGCCGTGCATCCGTCCTTTCCCTCGATTACAATGAGGACGAGGACCCTCTCACAGCAACTAACGGCGATCCCGAATAACGCGACACCGCATCGCATCTACGCGTAAGAGACGTCTTTATAGTTTGTGTAGTGAATTCAACCGCCTCATGTACTGAAGGGAGAACAAATCATGATGCTGATTTAATAAATCAGACATTTAACTCTATTTAAATTTGTAAAGTTTAATTATTGATGTTTTGTTTGGAATCTACATTATTTGTATGAAAAGACAAGTGAGTTTAATTAAATTAAATGGAAGATATCGTACGGACTTATCACAACAAAATATGTTTATTTTATTACTATTTTTAGTTTTATGTGAACTTGTAAACATTAATTATTTACAGCATAATCGAATTAAATATGGTAGTTTTTTATTACATCAAATAAGAAATGCCCGATTAATTTCATCGTCCGATCCTCTACAATCATTATTGAGTTTATTTGTTCAACTTTTTCAAACATTAATTGTAAAAGTCAAAATTATGGTTAGCTATATATAATACTATGTGTAGTAATGTTTTTTTTTATGATAATTGCAAATTAAAAATTGTTTATTTTGTGAAACAAACCAGGTACTAGAAAAATATACATATACAGAATCATGAAATATTTTCCAAAAAGGTTTATAATGTAAATTCCTTCAAAATTATATTATACCTAACTCTTAATTTTGTGTCTCATAAAGTTTCAGGCAAAGATTCAGATTGCTATTCGCCAAACTAGAACCCAAAGGAGAAGATACACTCGATTATGAAATATTTGTGCTTGTGTAAGTTTTGTATTTGATAAAATATGACGTTATTTATGAACATATGTTAATGAAAATATACAAGAACTTCACTCCTGTCCTCCTGTCTCCAGAAATGTTCAAAACCATTCCAGATCTCACTCTCTAACTAAAGCAACCTTGTTCGTTAGAACAAATATTTCCTTTTTATTATCTCCACCAGTAAACGCCAGAGCTCCAAATACAACCAGTTTTACATCGCAAACTCAACACATATCCTAAGGTCTCTTAAATTTATACCCAAGACCATTTCCGATAAAAAATCCAGACAATTGGTCCTGCGATATCTAGCATTATTTGTTGATTTGCTGGACCGTGGAAAAAAATATTAACTATGCGTGTAAAAGGATCATGTAATAATGTCTTTGTTGTGAGCGTTCAGCTGTCACCGTATGCCGTAACGGTGTCAATGTCATTATCAATTGATGCGATGTCGAAATTCGCACACTGACCGAATTAACACCATCTGTAAAAAAATATAATAAATTTGGGAGTGTTTTTTCCACGTTTTTATATATCATTTCTTAACCAAATCACCCTCCACACTCAGCGCATTATGACCTGAAATCGAGTCATTGCTGTATATCACCAGACACCATGTGTGCGATATCGTGTCATAGTCTTCCTGCATTTCTATTAATATTAAAATGGTGGCATGTCGCATATACCTGAATGACTAAAGTCATTAGATGTAATTCATAACCAAAAAGAGGAAAAACGGCATCATTCCCCCATTCTTGTCAAAGAAGCTATTAAAAAAAAACATCACTTTATACATTCACTGAGAAACAACTTTCGGTGACTCTTGGCAAATCAGGAAAACTAAATGACGGTGCACTGATTGGCATAAGCGATATAAACTGCTGTCGCTTCGAGATCGTTATCAATAAAAATCTTAATTGAATCAATTTCAGATTATCGAGAAAACCATTAATTCAGAAATAGATAGCAGAAACTTGTATTATAATCAATTTGCTGAATTTCTGGCTGGGATTCAACTATTTCATTTTTTTTTTTTATTTGTTATCTATTTTAAAATTATGCTATCTATAATTTTTTTTTCTTTTTTGTATTTGTACTTTTTTGAAATTGTCTTTAAACACACTGAATTTACAAAACTGTATTAATGTTACGGCTACCTACCATATTTAATTAAATATATTTTTTAGCCACAACTAAAAATAATTCCATAAAAAAAATCTTATACAATAACTGGATGTAATTTTAATGGATTTTTACATAAATTCAAAATGGATTTGATGAATTGTGTTTGGTTTGGCGTGTATTAGGTATTAGTTTCATGCAATTTGTGTCAAAATATTTTTTGTCCTTTACATAAATGTTGAATTGTCATTTATTTATTGTGAAGGCGTTTATTTTATAAAATTTGTTATAAATATTTGAAATTGATGTAGTTTGGTTGTTCATTTAATTTTTATAGCAATTCTTTTCGGCTATGAGGCCATTATCTGAAATTTTTAAATTACCTATACTGACTACTACAATTATTTCCTTATCCGATATACCTAAGCTACATTTTAATTTGCTTTTGTTTAAAAGCAAAACGTGTTTTAATTAAGTTTAAACTATTAAATTTCGCAATAATAGCTTAGAGAAATAATTATGAAAAAGTAGTGAGTAACTTTGTTTTTTTACCTTAATGGCCATAAGGCGAAAGTAGTTCCCTAAAAAAATAAGTAAATTGCAATTTATTCCCAATTTTACATGGAATTAGGGGTGGAGTAAAAAGTGTCAGGAGTTTAAACCTAAATCTTTCATTACCAGTAGCACAAAATATAATTTTTGAGTGATATAATTTGGACCATACCTAGTTAAATACAAAATTTTAATAATTATTATTGAAGTGGGTAGAAAATCAATATGAAAGCCAAGAGGATCATAAAAAATACTGGTAAGAATTTTTAGTGTTTCCGTTCAGAATATCTTTGAATCTATAGATATTTCTTTACGTTTATATTTAGCCCCCCCCCCCTGACACCTAGAAACCTCAAAATTGAATCACATTGTGTCTAACCTGGAAATGTATCCCAATATATTTTTTTATGATATAACCTGCTAGGTCATTTTTGTTACTCATTTTATTATTTATATATATAATTGTTTAAATATGATTATTTTAAAGAAATACCTTAAGCAGTTTTAATGCAATTTTGCTTATTTATATCCTTATGTATAAGCTAAACCTTTAATTGACATCAACAATTATACTAAATTTACTTATAAAATAAAACAAACCAGTATTTTTATTCAAATATTTTCTTATTTATATGTTTAGATGGATACTTTTGAAGTTCAACATAACTCATCTAAAATAATAAAACACTCATAATTTTGCAGTTTGAATTCAGTGTTCACGATTTATTAGAGGCCATCAGTATATTATGTCAATTGAAATTAGGGGGGGGAGTCTGGTCTACTTAAGTAATATAACATAGGAGGGAGGATTTAAAATAAGCTTTTGTGTTACGCATTTATATAGGACGGTGTTTTTTATATGAAATATGGTACTTTTTTTTAGCAAAGAAGAAAATACTATTAAATAACGATATTGACTTTGTAATACAGTTCATGGTAATGATGTCGGTTTTTGCGAGGGGGGCATTAGATTATAACGATAGGATTGATTGTAGGGGGGGGGGGGGCGAAAATTGAAAAAATCTATGTAATATATGATCATAAAAAGAATGAATAAAAAAAAATGTTCTACTTTAATCTGATATTTAAAAGCTTAAATTGATTCATTTTTCTTTACAAAATTAACGTCTTTCAGTGTAAAAAGGAATATATTTTTGGAAAATTTGGATTTGTAGTTTTTGTTTTGTTGACCAAATATTTTTATTTGTACACATTGTTTGTATCATTTTACAAGCCTTTTAAACCGATGATGTTATAGAACAGATTGTTATCTACTATCAATTATTTCAAATTAAATATTTTTTAAATGGACAACAACTAGACTTGTGTAACTTGTGTTTTGTTTTTGTTGTAAACTATATCGCAACTTACATGAATTAATTACCTTTTATAAAAGGTCATCTTGTGAGCACCAATAGTAATTCTCACCTTACAATGTAATAATATTCAAATAACTTTGTTCATTTGGTTACTCTCTGACTATAACTTAATAAGATTATAAAAAACTAGCCGTACGCATAGTCGAGCATGCATTTTTGTATGTTAAAGTTCTTTTAAGCTTAGAGCAAGGTTGCAATACGATTGTACGCATGTTGTTCTGAGTTGTTTTTACTTAGTAACGCATTAACCGGGGAAACCTTACCTGTTACTATATCTCGCTCAAGGCTAACATTGTAAAGGACAAAAGATGCTCTGATAAAGATTTTCCTAAGACAAACTGGCTTTTGTTAAATGCAAATTATGATATGATGCATGTGTTACGCTGGCATCTTTCCTCGGCATTGCAATCAGATGATGAGATGTGATAACAAATAATATTATAGATGCATATATTTCGTCTTCAATGATAATAAAATTTGTTATAAGTTTTAAGAAGTTTTTTAATGTAACCTTACTCATTGGTTTTGTTTATTAGTGAAATTAATTGATTTAGTACATCGGTTGAATCAACCACAAAATAATCCAATCATATATGTTTGTAGAGTGCATCAAATTATTATCGTCAAATTTAACGCTAGTCGTATTAAAAACAAGCAAAATTTACGTGCTTCAAGACGCTCAACAGCCCGCTTTTTATGATAATTAAATGTACAGTATCACAAACTTCTTGAGAAAAATGAATTGACGGCGCCTTTGATAACTCACACCTACAGCACTCGAAATGGGTCGCTTCGCTTCCGATCTCTAGGACCTTCAGGCCATTATGTGCCTTTGGTCCTATTCTAAGCCGCTCAAAAAATAATTTAGAAGAAAGGATTTCTTTCAAAATCACAGACAGGCACTTCAATTTTATTTATATGTATGCATAAAAAAACTAAATTATAATCCATACTAATATTATAATTGCGAAAAAAAATACCTTTTCACACCCGAACCGCTGAACAGATTTCGATAAAATTTGGCCAGGAGATAGATTGCATCCAAAGGAAGGACATAGGCTACTTTTTGTCTCAAAAACTGAAGGTGATGAAAGTTTGTGAACCCATTATTTCTCAAGTAATTTAGGTAATCAAAATAAGTACTTCAATGATTTTTTGGGATCGATTTTCGTATCTTATAATGTACAGTGCGGTATATGACAGAGTGAATTGTCATTGACATTTCTAAATTTAAATGACACAAAATTTATTTACGAATCGCTGTCAAAGAGCGTTCCAGACTGTAAGTATTGTTTTTTTTATATGCCTCGCAAGCGTGTAGCTCTAGCAGAACTCGACGCGATAGTTACTAAAACCCAGGAATCTGCAGAGCAGTCTCAGGCCCGTTTGGATTAGCTTCTGAGCGCCAAGCGTCTCTTAGGGCTGACAAGACCTTCAAGCAGACTCAAGCCCGGCAGATACACACGATTTTGCTACGGTACTGGCCGAAGAAGGTCTACAGCCGCAGCTGTTATAGACGAGAGAAGTGAAGCTTGCATAAGCACGGGGGGTTATCTGACACCTGTTCTTCACGGATGTTTGGACGACGGGTACGGCGTCTTCTCGGTTTTGTGTCGCTGTTGACCGCGGAATATGTTTTAATGTGTTTTCCCTTGCGAGTCTGCAGATAGACAATTATCTTGTATTGGTGATTGGAGAATTTAACTATTTAACGTGAAAATACTCTTGTTAGGTGCAGAACTTCTTGTTATACTTAAATGTAATAAGATCGTCAGAGGCTAACCTGTGGCGTTTTATTAAGATCCTGAACTCCTTTTAATGTTAATAATTTAATGTATTTGTTTAATATTATCTATTAGGAGTACGTGAAGCAAATCATTTTGTGGTTATATGATGTGACAAAATTAGTAATCTCATTTATTTGTTGATGAAAGTATCAGGAGCAAATTGCACATTTCTTCGCGTCGCGTTTCTATCTATGTGCTCCTGGTAGCTCTAGTTCTAAACGAGCTACCATCATTTGTCATAACGAGATGTTATGACAAATTAGTATGGTAGCCTTCGGCGTGCGACAACTCGTGCCTACCGTCCTATTCTACGCAGGCGGTTTTCTTTGAGGCCATATTTTCTACATTTTTCCATTTTCCACACAGGAACCATGAATATTTCCACAATAAAAAATAGCCTAGATTAATCACTTATAAATAATATCATAACACTATTTATGTATATCAGAAATTAAGTTGGAATGAAGAACTTCACATAAACACTGCCATGCCACTCAACCATTCAAAAACTGACCAGTTGTGAAACATTGATCCTTTTCCGAAATACAGCAATGACGGTTCTGGACAGAATAAATTTGATATTTTTCTCTCAGACAGTCTAATCCATTCAAAGTGAAACTCATTTCGTTGACCCAGCACGACGTTCCTCTGAGTATTCCAATTCAATTGAGTATGAAATAGGCACCAGCAAAAGGCATGGAAATCACATAGCAAAAAGTTAAAACCAAATCCCTCCTGAAAATGTCAATGATCAAAGCGGACCGCAGAGCCGGCAAGCCAAGAAGTTCACGTGGAAACTTCAATGATATCTTGGACCTGTTGGCGCAATTTGTGCAGAACCTGTGTCCTGGACAAATCTACACTCCTGATATTGTAAACTCCGTTTATAATAATGGCTGGATAATTTATAAATTTTAGCTAGAAAGTAAAAACAAAAAGGTAAGTAGTGTAGGTTATAATATACTGCTTCGTGGATTTTATATAAAATTGTGTATGACCTAGGTCATACACAATTATTTTGGGCCCTACTCAATTAGGCCAATTGTGCCTGTGCTAGAGTCAGGGGAGATGGTGGTAATGAAGCGTTAAAAATGGCATGACCATCTGCAGATTCAAACCCGAGACCTTTGGGTCAGCAGTCCAACGACTTAACCACTAGACTACCACGATCTCAAACAAATCAAATGTGTATAAATTAGGTAAATAAAGTAGTTTGAACACCTGCTTGTAATTCAGAGGATTTTTTTTTTAATTATAGTATATTTATCAAAAAAGCCTAAAGGTATCCTAGCTACGCAAATTTGATTAACATTCATATTATTTTCTCACATGGCGACTAATGTGTCGTGTGTAATTTTAGCGCTGAGTCTAGACCACCTGTGCTTGTTTATACTCATTTAAAGTATGTTTATGTTTGAGTCGGTGTAATAAAAGTGATAATATTAAAAGTATGGCAGATGTGGGCCATGTGGGTATTTAAGTTGTAAAACTTTCAAATAAACACCCCCTCTGTAATATACACACATCTCAATGTATCACCTCTTAACGTACAAGAAAGATTTCACAATACATCATTTGCTCATTTACACAAATAAAAGATAAATTTATGAGTGAAAAATATATTTTTTTTGTAATTTTATATAATTTATTGCAGACCAACAAATACATATTTATAATTCTATGTCGTGAGGTATTAAATGATGTAATCGGCTAATAATATACAATCAAACTTTGACCGGTATTACTAAGATGGGGTCAAGTGTGGCAACATTTGATCCTTTGAGTAAGATAGCAAGTAACATGTTACTTTTTAACTCAATAAGTCAAACTTTAACATTTATTCGAAGGACAGATAGATTTTTAACCTGAGTGACTTACTTAATCCGAAGACCGTCCGTGCGCCTATAGACGGTACAGTTAAATTACCATAAAGCTTCTGTGCCATCTTAGTTCAGCATCGGTGTGAGTATGTTTATTTAACCCATCTGGTGTTGCAACCACTTTTACGTAAATATCCGTCGAGTGTAGCAGGAGGTTTAACAAATGGTTTAATTCCGGGCGTTTACTAAATGGCTCATTTAAATTATTTTAGAAAAATAATAATAATTATCAATATTATTAAGTTACAGACAGGCAGCTTAATAGCTGAAATAAATTTTTGGTGCAAAATTTTATTGTTGCGTAAAGTAAAACAAGTGGTATTGTAGCGTCTGCGCTACATTTAGTCGCGACGGCTGGCAACGCTGTTTATTGATCTCGGGACGGTTCCAGCCAGTGCCAGCGTGCGCCGTGATTCGCAGATGGCTCTGTGATGCAACGGTTGCCGAGTAAACCCGGTCAACTGCGCCGGCGCCTCGGAGCGAATGAGCTGGCGCTCCGAAAACAAGAAAACATTCATAGTTTTTCTAAAATAAGCATTTTAGTAAAGGCCATTTTTTGAAAATCACCCTGGGCAATCGGCGAATGTTTTGTAAAAGTTGCATAGACACTCGTCGGGTTAAGACATGCAACAATTTTCTATCTTACTCAAAGACATACTTACTAAACTTACATATTTATTAAACATAAAAAATTAAATAATATTTTATAGTCTTTGAATTCACATGCAATAAACAAAAGTATAATATAATTTAAAGATCGTTTCATCATACTTATCTAATATCACCAATTTTGTACCATAAAATATTTAACCTTTCCAAAACAAAATTGTTTCTTACAATACATGAGAAAAATATAGTTTTTTTGAGAATAACAGACATTGTTCATGCACCTCAACTTATAAACTAGTTTTATGTTGCAAAAGTTGCATATTATCCTTGTATTATATATTGCATATTATATGGATGTAGAACTACTACAAAAGGCTACATAGCACTGTTTGTTTGTATGGTAACCAAAGCTATCCATCTCGAGCTTGTCAGTGCTCTTAGTACTGATGCGTTTATCGCAGCTTTGAAAAGTTTTGTGTCATGACGAGGAAAATGCACAGACATATATAGTGAATGCAACAAATTTCAAGGGTGCTGAAAAGGAACTGAGAGACATATTCAACAATGTCAAATCTTCTTTCAAGATTGAAGTTGCTGAATTGCTTGAGAATGATGAAACACAGTGGCATATGCATATACCAAATTTCGATGGAATATGGGAAGCCGGAATAAAGTCCACCAAATATCATCTAAACATATTCTTGGGAATGCCGACAATGTTAGCTCAAATTGAAACGTGTCTGAAATCACTCCCTCTCACACCCATATCAAACGATGCTGGTGATTTAGATGCTTTGACACCTGGATACGTTTTAATAGGAGATGGTCCAATTACAATCTCTGAAAGTAGCTTACTGCCAGTACAAGAAAATAGGTCACAAACTGTATCAACAATTTTGGCACCGTAGTACATGTACAGAGTACATGGCAAGGCTTCAGCAGCAACTCAAATGGTTAAAATAAAGAAAAAACCCAAAAGAAGGTGATTTACTCTTAGTCAAAGACGAAAACCTACCACCGGCCAAGTGGTAACGGGCAGAATTACAGACGAGCACCCTGGTAAAGATGTATTGGTCAGGGTAGTCACTATCAAATATAAAGATTGTACAATAAAGCGTCCGATTACTAAAATTTGTTTTCTGCCAATTAATGAAATGATATAATTGTCAACATTTATGATTTATTTTGTATGTTATCTGTTGTGTTATGTGTACTTTATATGTAACATTATTTATTATCGTCAATTCACATGAAATTGCCTTAACGGGGGCGGAATGTTCACGCACCTCAACAGATAAAGTAGTTTTAAGTAAGAAGTTCAAGCTCGACTGCTATATGGCGCTGTCTATTATTATGTTGCCCGCTACCAGTCATAGTTTCTGTAAACACATATTTAAAAGTTGCGTGTTTTATTCACACCAACCATATCACGAAACAGACAGATATCACGAAATTATGTAACAATAAAGCTGTATTTAGATTTAAACAATTTAAAAACATTCCAACAAAAATAAAACTTAAGATATCAACAAATACAGTTTAAAATTTATTTTTACAATTTCTAAAATGTAAATAACATTAACTTATAATTATTTATATTGTATGTTCATTTTATTTTTCAGGTAAAAATTATGTTGTAACTACATTTAACCCACCTGCATCCAGGCCACTGATCAGCGGAGTGTATTTATTTAATTAATTTTGAATACTGGCAATTTCGGGTTTTTCAGACTTCGCCATACCATACCATTAAAATCACTATTAAATTCAAAGTATAGAAATTTAAAGTAAAAAAAAAATGCCATTAGCGCAATTAATTATTATTAAAAATTGCATTCTAAGAAGAACATACCTACTCATTGAAATTTTATTGAAAAGTAGAAGCGCATGCTTAGCAGTACAGTTATATTATTAAATTAATAATATTATGATACTTCATAATAATACCTAATGAAATGCCCAGTATGGTTCTAATCTGAGAAAATATATCTAAATGATCGTTATAATATTTCCATTTCCTAATAAAGAATTTCACGGCGAATCAGATGATATAAAACTTGATGCAATTTGACGTCTCACGCTTGCACAGCTGATTCTACAGTAGAGAGGTGACTTTTTTTTCATTATTGCGCTGTACGGAACATTTGCGCGTAAAATGTTGGCACGCATTGTCACTCACAGGGTTAAATGTGCTAAATTGAGAAAAGTATCAAGTGACAAAGTGTCAAATAACCATTCTAACCTTTGATCTGCGTGCATACAAATTACACTTCCGTGTGAATAGTGGACGTAATCTTCTCGAAATAGCAATGATGTTTGTCTTTTGTGGGGTGATTGTCTTCTAATTGGTCTTGAATGTCCAACGAGACGTCAGCGGTTGATACCATTTTGATGACTTTATACAATGGAGTAAATGTACTCAATAGTGTTGAAGCGTCCGTCCGATCCAAATTTCTAAGATTTTTAATCAATGTTCCTGTAAGAAAATTTATACTATAAGTAAGAGTAATTAATGTTTATTTCAAAATAAATGGACTCTCAAAACACGAGATATGCGGAAAATAGACACTCCTAAAAAGTGTTTGGACTTGTAAGTATTTCAAGTCATCTTTCATAGTATTCGCTGTTATTAATAGGGTTACAAAAAAAACTTTGTGTTGTCAATGAAAAAGGAGAGTAACGACGTTAAATGAGTCGACGTTTAAAGGATTTCAGATCAGCAACATAAATTGAGAACAGTAACTGTCCAAGCGCAGAACCATGGTATCAAAGATCGACATGACTTTGAAACTTTGGTGATTAGTGAGTTCTTTGACTTTTCTTGTAGATTTTGAACTGTTTTCAGATGCTGAGGGGCTAGACTTCGTAATTCGCTTACACGTTTATGGTTGCGGAATTTTTTGTAAACTTCATTACATTCATAAAAATTTGAAGATTTTTACTTCAATTGTATAAGAGCGAATTTCATTGACTGACAATTGAACATGGTATTCCGTACGAATTTTTTTGCGAATAACATGTGTATTCTAAAATGTTGATGATGTTGACTCCAAGATGTTGATGTTGTAAATTTGACATTTCGGAACGGTTGTCGCTTTATTTATCTGTTTATGGGTACTATTGACATACAATCAACATTTTTTTTATATTAATTTTTAAATATATATTATAACATCTTTCTAACTGACTTCATGTAGAAATATCATCGTTTATCAACATAAATAGAAGAAATATTCCGTGAAAAATAAAAGACGGGTGTTATCAAGTTAAATTTTCTTGTATTGGTAAAAATAAAATTTTACACAAAAATATTTTTGTCAAGTTTGTCATTTTTTATATACAATATCTATAGTTATTAATACAACCATATTATTTTAGGGGATTTCATAAGGTATTCAAAATAGTGTAGTTTATCAACATAGTTTTTCTAAAATGAGTATTTTAGCAAGCGCCCGTAATTACGCAATTTTGAAAAATTTCGCGGGGCGCTCGAGGGTTGCCTTGATTTATATTGATTTACAGGCACAAGTCAGATTAATCAACCTTTCTATCCATATAAAACCAACTGACCATCCACACTTAACTTTCATTGTTGTCATCAAAATAGCGGACAATAATATTCAAAAATACCTTTGGTTAAAACGTATGTTTTTAAACACACCTAAAATATATGTTATTTTATATTATTATTATTATAAATAATATATATTTGTTATTCATAAAATAAGATTAAATAGTGAATATTTACCTATACAACAATTTGCAGACTTCAGCAATAGAGATGTACACCAAGCGTCATTTTGCAAATGCAAAGAAGCAATCACATCTTGATTTACTCCTACAAAAATATTATATTATACTAAAAAAATATTCAGTGTACAATACAATATTTAAACATTATTGATACACAAGCAATAATTTGATGAGCTAACAGAAAAATAACTATAAACCTCAAAAACTGCATCTTATTAGCCTATTTGTGACTCCAACTCTCAGAACCTTCAAGGTCAAATATACCTATAATATATATTATATATGAATAGACTATCAAAAAATGGTCCGTGTTTAGTGCAAATAAATTGTAAGTAACAATCATACCTTTAAAAAAACCAATTTCTATATTTTGGGGAATTCCAAATGCAGATTAGCCCTCTCTTGATGAAGCATGTATCGAATTAGGTATACAGTCACATAAGCTCGATATAAAAAATAGGATTACCACTGTCAAAACCTGCCCATTCCTAAAGTTCTTTCCACCGATAAAAACCTTAAAACTGGACAGCTTAAAATGAAAAATTATAGTAGTTTTACCTAAACGCATTGCGAGCATACACCAATCAGCTCCCAGGGGATGAGGCGGATCAAGTAAACATGATATATTCATCGATAAAACTTGTGAAATTGTTGAGACATCCAGAAGAATTCCGCATTCCTTCCTATTAGCTACTTCTAGTGAGCCTAAAAATAAAAATAATACAATACCCTGCTAATTGGCCATGCGCTCGCGCTTTCTATTTCTTCGCTGTGCTATCAGCCGCCCTCGGTACAAGATTTTTTGTCAGCTACCTTCTTACTAAATCGGAGATTCATCATAAACTGAAAAGCCACGTTGATTTTTGATTGCTTTTTATAAATTGAAAATTTTCCTCATTCAAAACACATAGCATACTATTTTAGGTTTTAATTTTTGATAAATTATGCATTTTAAGGTGACACTTATACATGTCGAATTTTCAAACTTATAATTATTATTAGTATATTATTGTGGATGAAGGAGAAAGACATGAAGAAATAAAGTTAGCGGTCAATACATATATTTTTTTCTTTCATTTCCATAATTCTACCAGTTTGTCGTCATATTTAAATATTTATGTTTAGATACCTCTAAAATAACTATTTTAAACTGTAAGAGTTGCACCGATGCGAGAGAGCGCTGAAGCCTTTTAAAATGTGGTATAGTATGTTATTAATACTTTGATTACGGTAATGTATATATTTATGTTTGACAACAGTAAATATGTAACAGACGGCCAGACACCAGTCTACCTAAATGAATTTGTCATCCATTTTCTGGTTATGGGTCTTTTGGTGGTAGTTTTCTGGTTATGGGTCTGGGTATGGGTTTCTTAAAACGAGTAATCGCTCCATACCATAACAAAGCAGATTTAGCAAAGTTTCGTTCTTTCTGGTGATGGGATTCAGAAGTGCAATTGAGGTCCAATTTTGAGTAGTCGATGGGAGAGCGTTTAACATTTCGTCTATGATCTGCTTACTGGACCATGCGTACGGCTCATCACTATGAACCCTCAACTGTTCACTGGAAAGTGTTAGTCGGTGGAATAGAATGTTCGGACAAACTCGGTCGGATACCTGAAAAAATAAAATAATAATATTCATACAATAATATAATAAAAAAAAAATCATAATAGGAGAGTCTCATATTTTTTAATTTTGGCTTAAATTATCATAATAAGGAGTCGCCACTGATAAGGAAATCTTTAAGACTTATGTACCCAAGGAGACATCCCTATTTAAAAGATCTAAAATGGTAAAGGAAGTCAATTTTAATCGAAATAATATAAGGTTATCAGATTCCTCAAATTCAAAGATTAGATTAGCATTTTCATTATGCATTATTTAGTATAAATATATAAAATTCTATTAAGTGGGCATGGAAATTAATAATGATGCTTTTAAATTTTATACAAATCACCAAACCTACTCTTATCAATATTAGTTGTACTAGATTCACATAGAAATATTACTTTTATTAAATATACAAATACGTACAGTGTTAATACAATCAAATACATGCTCCATCAATACAAAACAAGTCATAGAGGGCCCACGGACTTTTATCTGAAAAAAAAATACTAATTAGAGTTTCAAATAGATATTTATATATGGCCGGGCCGCTGTACTCGCTGCATTGTGAGCTGGTTTGGCGGTTGCTGTTTTTATGAAAATACCAAATTATCTAAGTATCTTCACAAAAACGATATCTCAATTTTTGCAAAAGAGCACAGGCTGTTATGCTACCTCTACACATCACAAATCACATATCGAGCTATTACGTTTTCGGGGTTATAGCAGCACCCTAAAAACCTAATTAGTAACAATTTTTTTTTAGTCTGTTTAATCAGTCAGACGTCTGTCTCACAAACTAAGCATAGCTTTGCGAATTAAAACTTAAAATATCTAAAGAAATAGGGTTGTAATTCAAGTAAAAAAAGGCCGGGTGATAAAATATTGGCTGTTCTCTGTTGTGCCACTCTTGGGTTATTACTCATCGCAAACTCTCATTTTTGTTCTAAAAATTTGCAAGATTAGACAGTCTAAAACCAGGAAAGAGAAGGGAAAGAAGATAGAAAAAAGAAAGTACCAGCACCAAACACTAGAATAAGATGATATAACACAATAATTACATCACAACCTGATACAATACCCTAAATTCCCCAGTACTAAATACAAGTGCTTACAATGTTTCTATGTCATCCGCGCACGCTTGTCACAAATCTTCACCTTATAAAACAACATGGTTTGTGCTACCCCCATTTTAGAGTTCCCGTGTTCGACAGTACCACCTTAATTACAGGGCAAAATATGTATGTTTTAATTACAAAAAGGTAAATTAAGGTAATTACAATAAAAAGGTACTTACATATATGTATTCAGAACCATTGTGGTGCTTCATTTGTATTATACTTTCCGCTTTAGTTAGGCAAATCTTGGAACCGTGACCCCACTGATACAGGTCTGAATCATTATATATACTTGGTCCTTCATTGTCTTGCGATGAGAGCCATTTTTCAGACCTATCTCGAAGTTCCACCTAATTATGAAATAGGTAAGATATATTTATCCTTAGATTTGTTGCCATGCTCTAAGATTATGGAGTCATTATTGGCTAGGTATTTTGATAGATATTGTGGTAAGACACAATGTACTAGTAAAAGTGTCTTGTGTCAAATATTTTGGTAGTACAGAAACCGTTGCATGAATGCGCAATGTAAATAATGCATAAGGAATCGATGGGACCGCTCTGCTCTGTGTTGCCGGCTTGACTCTTGGATGCAACGAACTATGAAACGAAATTCTCAACTCGACTCTACTGATGAACTGCTCCGTTCGTTAAGAAGGGTGAAGCGAAGAGCTGTTGCTAACTCTTCTGCTCGCTAGTGTTTTGGCGTGGAGTATCATTTGATCAGAGTGTGGTGGTGTGGTTTCCAAATTGTGTGGGCATGTACCTACTATTGGCTAGGATACCTACAGTGTAATCTTCAATAATCTAACGTAATTTTCATGCAATAAAATATGATATATAATGTTTTGTAATAAGACTTTTACCTGTAGGTGTGGAAACATTGAGGACAGGAAGTAAGGTAATCCATCTGCCTGCTGTAACTTCACTCCAGCATATACTGTTTCGTTGGTATGAAACCTAGCATCGTATGGATCCCACAGGCCTTCAAGGGTTTCTGTTAAATTGTAGCAAGGAAATTCGTATTCGACTTCGTCGTCTGAGTCATACTAAAAGAAAATTTTTTTTTAGTACACATTGGGTATTAGTTACACATTATAACTAATAATATTTAATATTCTTTTGTTTAATAGTAAAGTAGAGAAAATTCAGTCCACATTAACATGTCTCAAAATTCCAGGGCGGCAGGGTTATGACTATTGCTTCTCGAGGGTTCGAAAAGAAATAAAGAGTCAGCTCACGCTCCCGCCAGGTCAACTCCCAGAGTCTCTCGTCGAATCATGCTCTGATGGTGGCTCATAAACATTTAATGGTATAAAATCCTATATTTCTATATGGTATAATTTCTCAAACTGCCAATTTCTCGGCCTTTTATCATATACAAAAAATCATTATAGAGTGTACATAATTGATAGTTGCATACAACTCATAAATCCATAGATATACCACATTAACCAGCTTGTTTCGTTAAAACAACCTCTCAAGAGTCAAGCCAATTTCGCCATTCAATTCTCGTAAAAATAAAAAAGTAGTCAGTCGCCTCGCACTGCAAATGTTCTGACTTTTCAATGAGCGTTACATATTACATTTCTGTAATAATAAAAACAAATGAGATACAGTCTGAATATCAACACCACACTCGCATTCAATTTTAGCCAAAAGAATATTTGTTTCACAGGGCCAAACTATTTAACCTATTAGATATAGTTATAGTTTTAGATATATTTCAGTTATTTTTACCTTATGTTAAATAACAAATGTATGTTCCTTTCGGAACAAGAATATTCTAGTGTGCATTACATATTAATATAAACCAAGTCCTTAGCTTTGTCCTAATAGTTTAAATTTCAGTCAAGTTTCTCGCTTTAAAAATTAATTTACACAGTTGTATACAGTGTATAGAGTTGTA
Organism: Neomicropteryx cornuta; assembly: GCA_020383195.1. Taxonomy (NCBI): domain Eukaryota; kingdom Metazoa; phylum Arthropoda; class Insecta; order Lepidoptera; family Micropterigidae; genus Neomicropteryx; species Neomicropteryx cornuta. Next base: position 5,201,079 of record JAHKQU010000030.1, read on the forward strand.
TACAATGTATTTTTTCATATATTGTTATTTTTATTTGCTATTTTCAGATTATGGATGATTTGTATATGAAAATTTTAATGATTCTGGTTCAGAGGGAGAAACTGTTTACGGCTCAAAATTTGAACCCTGAATATTTGCCGTCCGAAGTTGAAGCAGGTTGCTTTGGCCGGTTTTGACTCTTATAATAAAGTATATTGTGAGTGTAAATTGGAGTAGGTACTAAAAATAGGTATAAAAACATTTTTAAATTTAAGAAGCTGCATTTTTAGTGCAAAAAAATATGTTTTTTGCACTTTTTTGATTATGAAATGTTAAAATTTTGTTTTTTAAAAAAGGTCTCACTATGTGAATTAAAAGTTTTATTTTATCATAAATGTATCTCTTTTCCAGCTAACATAACTTTTTTGATTTTTTGAAAAGAACTGTCAATTGTGACGGTTTGAGTGTTCAGGTTAACCTCATGGTTATTAAAATTTTAAGAGGGATTATGGAATTAGTAAAGTTTCAAAAGATACTCTTCTTTGCTCAAACAAATTGTAGTCACTTTGTCAGAACAAGGTACTACCTGCTTGTACTCTGAACTCAGCTAAGAAATATTTTTCGCTTATTTTTAATGTTGTATTCAAATAGCTGTTCAACTCCAGGTTTCGCCCCTGGTTTACAGCTGGACCCTGTAGGCGGCTCTGTAAGTGCCTTCGGCGCACAACGGCTCGTGCCTGCGGCACTCGGGATGAAACTCATTTCTAATTTTATAATATACAATGATAGAGAAAATTAACATTAACATTTATGAATTAAAATATAAAAAAGAATATTTTCAAATCGCTGTCAAAAAGCATTCCAGACTAACGATACATACTTTGTACTTTATATATTAGATGCAGTTTCCCACCTTATAGCACATTTTCATTTCAGCCAAGAGTTTCAATAGTTCCCCAGCATCGCAGAGACCAAATCTCGCTTGCATGTCATGTGCACCATAAACGCCAGTCGGTCTTCCGCTCTTGATGAAAGCTGTCGACAGCAGCTCACCTAATATATCCGCCGTCAACCAATTTGTAGAAAGGATCACATACTTTTGAGAGACTGATACGATCTGAAATAATTGATTAACAATACGTTTCTCACTATTAGAAACAAGACCCCTAAATTGTAAGGTAAAATGAAACAATAATCAATAAAAAATCTTACAAGAAAACAAATTTATAATTTAATTATGAATGATTAAACGTTTGAGATGAATCGGGGCAACATCTTTCTTTGTTAAAAACACAGTAGGTCGGTGCCTACGCGAGTGCAAATATTCTCTGGACAAACTTATTTTTACGCACACATCCATAAATCAAAACAAACACTGACCTGGGAACAGGGCAATAGTCTTGAGTAGGACAATGCAACATCAATGGGCCTTTCTAAGATCCTAACACTGCTTTTGTTATCAGTATAGTATTCACATCCAATAATAATAACAGAAGTCTAGAAACGTATTGAAATTCTTCTTAGTCATTGCCTCATTACTGAAGATTGTGATCTTTCAGGAAACTCGATGTCTTCACATATTTCCTACATCTTTCATGAAATTGAAATTAATCTTATGATAGTTAAATACATGATATTATAATATCATGTTGCTTATTTTTTCCTAAACATATTGAATACAATAAATTTAATTTAATTAATTTATAACATAGAAAATTCTACAGATAATGCATTATTTTCTTCAGGGTTTCATTGTTGGTTTATCGATGCCTCAAACAAAAATATGCCATCAAGAGCTGTCCAAAATGTGACTTCAGCTTAAATACATAAAATATACTGTCATAAATTAAGACACATTCATCAAATTACTCCTTATAAAATATGTTAACACATTGATGCCATTTAAATCATAGCTCTGTAAAAGTGTAGCATTCGTATTTTTTATATTCTAAGAATAATAAGTAACAACTTATTAAAGATCTTAAATAAGATCTAACATATTTCTTAGAAGTCTTTAAAACTGCCTGGCAGCCTGTGCCCATATATGGATAACGAGGAACTGGTCCAGGGTATGGTTAAATCCTCCGTAGCTTCATTGCAACACTACTAGTACCGTCACTACCACCCTGATTGGCCTGGTTGGCCTGATTTCCATGAGGCTGTTATCTACTGAAGTTCTTAGACTAATCTAAAAATAAAAATATACGTACTTCTCCCATTAAGTGCAACTGAAATATAACTTCGTCAATGTGCTCTCTGCTTGCCAGCGGATTCACTTTGTTTCTAATGCTATCCACAAATGTGGCCATGGCCATGACTGGAAACGAATCCATAGATTTTCTAATGTTTATCACCCACGCAAGAGTGCTTTCCAAAAATCCCGTCCAGCATCCGAGAGGAGTCTAAACATTTGAGAAAATCATTGATGATTCAAAACTATGATATGATTGTATTTTATAATTATTGGGATAATTTTATTAATAATAAACTTATCAAATTTATAGCAGTTAATCAATCTAAAAACTATCATATAATCCAGCAATTACGCTATAACACGGCTCAAATAAACCTGATGTGTCTGTCTCGAGAGTATTAATATATATTATTAAAATCCTAAATGGTAGCGTTATCATTATAACATACCACAGTTATGTGTTTAGCATATTACTATTTTAATTTATTAAAAATGATAAGATAATTTAATTTTATAGTCTGTTTATGCAAAACCACATCTAGGTTATTTGTAAAATATTTTTGTAGTAAGGTTTTATGATCGTCGTAAAAGGTTAGGTTAGAGATAACCGTTAAAGGTTTAATGATTGTGTCGAAAAAGGGTAAGTTAAGTTAAATGAAGGTTTAATGATCAAAAGATGTTAGGTTAGGTTGGTTGGCTTTAAAGGTTTTATGATCAAGCCGAAAACGTTTAGGTTAAAGGAAGATTTTGTGATCATGTCTAAAAAGGGTTAGGTTAGGTTAGGTTATGTGGATTGAAAGTTTATGATCAAGTCAACTGCCTTTCGCACCGTTTGACTTGAAATTTCACACACTAGTTAAAATATTTGAATAAAACAATCAATCATGGAACCTACAAAACATGCTTCGCGAAATGATTTCCAACTGATAAGCCTTGGGCTTGGTTGGATCTTACATATTATACAATGTTTAAATAAATGAATAAAAATAAAAAAAAAAAAAAATATATTTGAAATGAGCGACAATAAAAATATTGTATTATAGGTATTATAAAAGATATTTAGAGAGTTTACTGTATTGAGCGGATGTAAGGATTGCGAATAATGTGCTTGACCGTCATTGTTGTACAAAAATGCTCCGTTTGTCTTGCTCGCACCAAACAGGCCCGGAGCTGCCCTGGATCAAATGGGAGCAGTTGCACCAGGGCATTTTCAAGAGAATAAATAATAAATATATTAGGTAGGTCACATAATAGAACATATAATATTTATAATAAACTGACATAACGTAATATATGACATGTAACTACTAAGTACTTAGTTGAAAACGCTTTACCTCATGAAACCACATAGAAATTTGAGTGTTAATTTTACATTAGATTTTACAAGATGAGGCTTTTTTTGCCCCCCTCCTCTACCTGGTAAGGGAGAAAGGGCAAAAAAAATATTGTTTATGGCACTACCTGGAAGAGGGGCGCACGCTATACATTGCACCAGGTTGCCGCCAGCTTCAGGAGCGGGCCTGGCTTTAATAAACAGTAAATGGCACTAAAGCCTGTTGGCAAATCTTATCTGTAAAACATCTGATCATTTCTAAACATAATATAAGGTGTCCTCTCTTTACTTCACACAGACAATTCACTACTCCATGATAACGAGACTGTAAAAATTATAAAACAATTTTTAGGACCTAATTTTGCAGTAAGACCGTATGAAGATATAAAAAGGTACACATTTTAATGGAAATTCACACAAACACAACTATTGTCTTAAAGTATTAATTTCTAAATGTGTTTGGTTGTACTAATTGACTAAATTCTAGTTAATAAAATAATGTCAAAAAACTAATAATATAACTATTATGTCCTATTACTAAACAACAAGAGCAACATAAAAATACACTATTAGAATTCATATTGGTAATTCTTTTATCTTTTAGAAATATTTAAAGTAATAATGATAATATTAAAAATAATAATTATCTTATAACAATACTAATCAATTAAGTATTATCCAGTGCTAAAGATGGTGAATATGTCTTACTGCTATTTGTACTAATTAGATTGATCTAAATAAATTTGGCACTACAATTCTGTTACGGAAACAATTTCAAAAAGGTAGATGATTATTATTCTACATATCAATGGTATTTCATTTTTTATCACCTAACGTACAAACGGTTAAAGATATTTCGACAAGTCCCCTTGTATTTTATTTATTTACACTTTAATACAGAATTACATATTTTATAATGCGTATATGGCAAACTTATTACCTTAAAGGCAATATCTACCAGTTAACCAACTTATACGAGGGCTGTCCGATAAGTACTTAGCCTCACCACCCAATGGCGCCACTATCGCAAGAGAAATTTACTATCGTGTAGTACATTCTCGTAGACGGCTACTGTCAAAATTTCAGCCGAATCGGACTCGTAGTTTTGTTTTGACAAGCGGACGTGTCAGCGGATTTTAGAAAAATGGAAAAAGAGCAATATCGGTCGGCGGCTTGTAGAAACAAGAATCGAATCACAAGAATTGTAGAAAGAAGAATTGAAGGTAGGGAAATCGTGCAGCGAAATCAAAGAGCGCTTGGATGCTGTGTACGATGACTCTTCCCCTTGACAGTCAAAAAATGGTTTAACGAGTTTCAACGTGCACGCACGTCGGTTTTTGATGAACCACGCCCAGGAGCCCCGAAAACGGCTACCACGGAGGATAACATAACACAAATCCACAATCTCGTGTTGGCAGACCGCCGATTGAGGGTACGTGAGATACCTACTGTCTTAGTACTTATCGGACAACCCTCGTAGATTATACATTCATAAGTGAAACTTAAATAAATTATATTACAGAAATAAACTTAATATGAAATTTAGACTAATCATAATATTTAGTAATTATAACTACTGGAGATTGGATAGAGAGCAGAATGAGGTATAACTAAGTTATGCAGACAAAAATGATTTCCTAAGTAACGATTTAAATATGAAAATATTAATATGTAGTCCTTATTAACAATGACACTAATCCTATAAAAATGTTCACATTACGAACAGCTTGTGCCCAAATTATTTCTATATTAAACCGACTTATCCAATAAAACGATAAGATATAGGCTTATCAGCTATGCTGCCTGCCTATTACAAAATAATAATAATAATAATTAAAAAAAGGAGGAGGTTCTTAAATAAATATGTTTATTTTATATAGGTATGGGTCGCTTCGTTCTTCGTCTCTAGGCAGACGTGCGGACACCAACACTGCAACACCGCCCGCAACACCCGCAACACTACTACCATCCTATTCTATGCAGATGGTTTTGACGATTGTTTCGCCGATGTAGACTACACTTTCAGTTTATCTCAAATATTCCGGGTAACTTTTCTAATTTTGATTTACCATAAAACCATCTCCAAACTACTACGCATATTTTAAAAAAAAGTAACCAAATCGTAGTTTCTGAGTTCTAATGCTTCAACACACGCACACATTTAATTTTATATATATAGATGTTCACCCATTACTCTGTAGTTGGTTGGGTAATTTCAAATATTTTTTTTTACAAATGATAACGAATTTCTTAGGGGTGGTTACATATCACTTTCGTAGGTATATCTAATTTAAAGTAGCAATAAAGTGGCCTCCATGCTAAACCATTACCATACGTCGATCTGTAACCAATAAAAGTCGAAATACCTTTAACCACTTCAAAGTCTATCAGCTAGTTATTTTCATATAATTGGGTATATCTAAGACTGTTTCTATGGAAACTATACTGTTGATGTAAAAACATTTATAAGATAAAATACAATAAGATAATTTAAAAACAACACATTTATTTGGACTGAACTTAACTGTCTTTGCACAACTGACTCCTCGATAAAATCATAACGAGTTCCAAAAATGTCCACTCCATGTGTCTCTATTGCAATGGTAATGCAACTGCCCTATTATTTGAAAATAAACTGTTTCATTGTATTGTAATAAAATGTACATATATAAAAATTAAAACCAGAAATGATATAAATAATATTATATAAAAGATTTGCCAAGTAATGATCAGAGTTTTTCATTTCATTAAAATATTTCAGAATGGCAAAGAAATTTTGAAGTTCCTTAAAACAGAGATTGACTCTCTGTAGGCCAGGGGTGCTCAAACTTGAACTGCTGGCGATCTACCTCAATATTTTTAGACTACTTACGATCGACTCTGAGAGACTGCAAGTGTGTGTGATGCAGGGTTGTCGTACATACACGATACACCCTACCTACCTAGGTAGGGCGTACCGTAGCATATATAGATATTAGCTTTCTGCACGGTGCTCAAACGGTCGATCGCGATCGACCGTTTGAGCACCCCTGCTGTACTGTGTACTGTCTATTCTAGAAACAACACGGCTCTTCTTTGAAAAGTGCCGCGCGTTCCTTTGATAAAGCCACCTTTTGTCGCAAGCAGTGTTATTTTATTACGTAATACATTTTTGTAGTTTAGTTACCTACCTACTTATTAAAAAAAAAAAATCTTCTCGAGATCTACTCAAAAAGCACTCGCGATCGACCAGTCGATCGCGATCGACCGTTTGAGCACCCCTGCTGTAGGCCATAGATGAATGACGGAAGTGTCGCCTGAAAATAAATACCATTGAGAGCCAAGTAGTTGTCAAATTTCCTAAGGATGATTGTTTGTCACAAGATTGTTTTGGTCATTCTGTCGCCTTAAAGCCTCGGATGAATTTCCAACTGAATCAAACTTCGTGAGCCGAAATCGAATATCACTCCAGTTTCGGGCGAAAATGGTTAAGGCCGATTTACCCAAGATTTAGGTTAGATATGAAGAAAATAGCTTTAGTTAGAAAACAACTATTGTAGGACCTTGGTAATATGGGCCCTATGTAAACCAAACGGTGGGGTAATCCGGACTGCTGGGGCGGGCGGTGTGGCCCCATTCACTGCGCTGTCCGTACTACCTGGCCCAGTCTAGCAGTACCCCTACTTATCGAGTCATCCGCCAATAGACCTGTAAATTCCCCAGTTGAGAGGTTTCTAACCTTAATTAATGTGCATGTAGTAGGCGATCGGGGCGTTTTGGTGAAGTATATCAGTTATTTCATCAGGTCAAGGTGAGCGTTCATAATTTGATGAGTACTGTCGCAGTAACGAAGAGTCCTTTTAGTTGAATATGAAGGAAATATACAACATTAAAAATAAGTATTTAAAATGCGGAATCTTGAAAAAGCGTTAAACTTTCCTAGGTCCATCGGATTACCCTACACTTAGGTTCCTATAGGTATCAAAGTAAGTATTCGAATGACAAAAAATTAAACAAATTATGTACATTAATTTAATATCAGATAAATTAAACACAAAAGGTTTCAAGTATTGCAAACTTACTCTCGAAACATCTTGTTTAACTTTAGTGAGATAGGATTTAAATGACCTTATTCCCGAAGACATCGGCGCTGTACAGTCAAGGATAAAAATCTGCAAAAAAATATAAAAACAAGATTATCGGCATTCCCCAATCTCGCTCCGTGCGTTCAACCGCCTTCCCAAACAATAAAACAATTTCTTTGAAATACCGAATTCATTTTCTTGTAATTGGGAAATATTTTTCCAATATTTTTTGCTCATTAATGTTTGATTATTGTGATTATTGATCTATATCAACCCCCTAAAAGGACATCAGTGAATATAAATATACCCTGTATATTACTTAGTTTTATATATATCTAGGAACATTTTTTTTTTATACATTTTGTAAAGTTAGTATAAAACAATATTCTAGATAATTTCATGAGCTATTCAAAATAGTGCAGGTTTTCAACATAACATACTTTTAATCTCGGAACTTAAGTAATGCATTATTTTTAATCTCAGTACTTAAAGAATTAATGCGTTACTCTTAAGTTAAAAATGCGGTATAATGTAAATATAATAATAGAAGAATAAAGCATTGATATCTTGCAAGCAGAAGCAGGTCAAACAGACAAATGAATGAAAGAAGTAGCTGCATTGCAATATCAGAAGTATGGAGTAATGTAAATGTGATAGACAGACTCTAAGATTATACTGTATGCCTGCTAGTTATTTACCTGCTCGTGTATAGAAAATGCTGGTTCGAAGGCATCTTTAATTTCCTGAAGTAATTTATCGGCAAGTGGATAAATGTAGTCCCCTTGGACAGTGCAATGCATTCTGCTGGAGTCGGCGTGGCTCCCAATCAGTACCACATTCCCCAAGCCGCCTAAAATACAAAACTTGAGTTATAAATGTTAATACTTTAGCTGTCCATTAAAAGAATCCTTTAGTTCTGAGGGCCACATCTTTGAACTGTTACTACTGTCTTTTCATGACGACCTATATATCAAGGCAGATGCATTATTTATTATCACATACCGTCGCAACATATTTGTCTGATGGGTCTCGGCAGGTCGACTTTGGATAATATTATTTTTTGCGTTGGTACTAGTGACGAGCAATATTGTAAAAACATAGTTAAGTGTAGACATAAAAGGAATAATATAACATTATAACTTTTTTTTTTGGTCTCATAAACTTAGCCATTATTTGTAAGGTACCACAAATACAAACTATAGTCTGCTAAGTACATTTACAACTACATTTTGTTAGACTGACAACAAATGGGCGTATAACCTAAAAATAATTATATAGTTAATCTATCATATACTCATAAATTATTTTTAGTAGAAATTGTCAGAACTTGTTCTTGGTTCTTATGCCATAGAAATGAGGATTGGAATGATGGATTTATATAAACTACAAATAATATATATTTCTACCTCTACTATCTATTCTAAACATTAGGTAGGCTTAATTATTTGGTTACTTTAATGTTCATAAAATATTTACCTTTGCGACTGCTGGGCGATGATCTGGACATTAGAAAATATAACCAAAACTTGCACTGTTGTAATTGCATTTTGTACGATATTTCCAAATTGAAAAGAATCCCAAATACAGACAGCTGTGTTAAAACCTTTGCGCTGTGGTTACTCTGATCGATATCGAAATAATTGTCATCGTAGAGTAAATCCGTACTGAAACCACCAATGTTAGTAACGACAATGTCATTTGCCGCCGTGTACTTTGCCTGGTTATTGTATAATGGATTGTTAGTAGGACAATAGTTGTTGGATGCGGAGTAGAACGTGGTGGGAATAGGTGGCCGGTAGATTTCACCCAGGAAGTAGTGAAAGATTTGAAAATATGTTTCATGTCCGGAGAATTCCCACATGGTCATGTCGCGAATTCCTGTAAGATCCATCTGAAAAAAACACAGAAATTAAAAAAATGATAATAGTATATAATTTATATGCATACCAATAGCAAAAACATAAATATTTGTTACCTGATGCACATGAACTCCTTTGGTAGGTTCATAATTAACATTTGAGTAGGAATCAAAGCTCCAAGAAATGTGTCTTGCAGTTTCATTCATTTCTATTTGTGCTCCTAAACTTGGAGATGAAGGTCGAGCTGAAAAAAAAGTTATGTATGCATAATTTCTTAATTTTAAATTTAATAGATTGTTAACATTGTAAAGATTATATTGTTTTATAATTTTATAAAAATTTTCAAATATGGTTTTACTAATATTAAATAATAAATGAGATCAGTTTAAAGAGTACTATAAATCGTATCTTTGTAATGTAGTTAACTTTAACAGATGGCATTGCTTTTTTGTTGCATTCAAATCAGTTTAAAACATCTAACTGCGAACCATATAAAATCTTTCGGATACCTCAGAAAGTGTTTAATTTGCACCTAGGACATTCTTCTACTTACGACCTTTTAAATTAGAAACATTTTATTCCAATAAAAAATGATTCCTTTAAATAATAAGTGTATGAAAATTTTTCAAATTTCTTCACTATTTTCTTGGATAGTGTTAACACTATCCAAGAAAACTGCAGGAAGAAGACTGCAGGAACTGCAAGAAGTGATAACTGCAGGAATACAATAGTTCTAGGAACAGGTATTTTTGATCAGTAAGTCTCATTTAATAGTTTTTACACCAAATTGTCAAAAATAAACGGACACAAAAATGCAACCAAACAACAATGCAAAATGCAAATAAAGATAAAAAAAATGATTTAAAAATAAACTTTAGACTGCTAGCTTAAGACGACATATTAACGAACTTTTAAAGGTGAAACCCTTAACAAAACTAACATCTGGTTGACCCGATCGGGATGGCTCTCTTTTTCCTCGATAATAACAAAGCCTTTATAGGCCCAGCTTCCATACTTTGTATCAGAGATGTTTTACCGCTGCCCCTCGCGCCCAGCAACACGCAGCGTATGCGGTTCAACGGCCTGAAGCTGTTGTGCAAGAGTTGGCGACGCCAATTGTCTCTCGCTCCTGCAATTCTGAAGAGTGAAAGAATATTTAGATCGCCCCAAATGTCAAAGAGCCATATTACTTATATATATATATTTTAAATACACACCACTGACCTTAGTTTATCAAGAAGTTCTGCTATGTGATTATGTCCATGCTTGAGGGCCGTAATGTCTGCTCTGATTCCATCCCCATTTCTTTGATCGATTTTGCAACCATAGAAACACAAAATTCTGAAATATTCAATACATTTTAGTAAAGATCAACCAACATATAAACATCGTGTCACAAGACCATTCCCGATAAAAAAAATAGTTAATTGGCCCTGCAATTTCAAGCATCATTTGTTTTAACCTCAAAAAAATTCATCATGGTTACCGAGAATAAAAAATATAACTTTAAGAGATAATATTAACTCGTTGGAATTTGGAAGAGTAATGTATAAAAATTTAAATTAAGCACTTAGAGCGCAGTTATCAAACTTCTATAGGTGCCATTTTTTGTACGTATTTTGATAAATTTTGAAAGTTTAAAGACAAAAAGGGATGACGAAGTTGGGGTCAGGAAAGGACTTCAATTGCCAGCGAGGCTCGAGACTTTATTAGCAAAGTATGAAGCACTATACAAAGTAGTATGAAGCACGAAGCACCATATGAACTGAGCATATGGCCCACCTGTTAGGTTGCTTACGTTAATGGCCGCTGAGGATTAAAGTTTTTTGATTTACAGTGTGCCTGTTGCAAAGAGGTCAAATGTATAGTTTAACTACCGAAAACTAGATAGCAGACCAATAAATAAAATAAATAAAGTAAAATAAATAAATAAATAAATAAAGTGCATTTGCCTGGATAGTCGATCTAACCCGACTATCAGACTTACCCCCCCTGACCTCATTCCACTCAAAATGTTTTTATATCGAACTGGCTTTTTATTTTTAAATTATACTGATATGTTTGGAGATGAGTTCATCAAAATTTCATTAAGTTACTTTTAGTATAAGGTACTTAGCTAAAAATTTTAAAATAAAAATAAATAAAACCGACTTCAAAAATAATGTACAACCAAAAAAACTAAGAAATAATAGAATAATTATCTTTGAAATTGATCTATTTATTTTTTATTTTAAAATTTTTAGCTAAGTACCTTACCTTATACTAAAAGTAACTTTTTTTTATTTTTTGCTACATTACACTTGAGGTAACATAATAAAATTAAACTAAAATGAACTCCTAGAAGTTCCTTATATATAAAAAAAAAACATTGAAATCGGTCAAGCCAATTCGGAGTAATATATTAAAAATAACAACACATGTCAAATTAGGAACCTTCTCTTTGTCAAAATCGGTTAAAAAAAATGGATAGCTTATCTGCATCATCATTAAAAAAATGCAAACTTATGTTTGACAATCTGATCGGAAGATGATGTGTTTACCAATTCTCTAAATGGTCTCCATGATAACGCTCTATCTTTATAGCATTTCCATAGCATATTTTTATAGCATTTATATCATTGTCATATTTTATTTCATTGCATCTGTTATATCCCAATGTATTTCTATCGTATATAGGGATTCTCGGTATTAATGAATACATCTAAAACTATCTCGAAGGATGCTCTATAAATAATAAAACCTCATTGAAATCCATTCATTGGTTCACGCGATCAGCGCGAACATACTATGCAGCAGCACAGCGCACATACTATGCGATCAGCGCATTGTATACTATGTAGAGATTAGAGGCTAAAACATCTACTAAATAAAGATGGAAACATACAAAATATAAAGTATATTACCGTATCACATCAATATGACCGTTTTTAGCAGCAACATGTAATGGATACTGTCCAATATTATTGGGATATTGAGGACAGGCAGTGGAACAGAGTACTTTCACCACATCACTGAGACCAAAACCACAAGCATGATGGAAACAAGTGTTGCCATTCTAGAATGTTAATATTTGTTAGTATGACACTGTTGGAGTGCGATAAATGAAATTTTAATATGTTAATTGTGTCAAATTCGGCGCGGCGGTTATTGAATTAGATAATCTGAATTAAATAAAATATTTGTGTATTTTTGCAATAGTAAAATGTTTAATCACTCACTGAAAAAAATGTTTAAGCGTGAATTGAGTTAGTATGCCGAGGGATCCGTGCGTATTCACAAAAAAAACCTCATCTCTAAAAATCTAACCTCATCTGAATAATATCAGCTTCCTAAAAATAATTATTTAAAATTGCAGGCCTGCAACAAGATGGTCAGAAATTAAGTGTCGTTAAAATGATTCCCATTTACTATTTTTGTCAAAAACCGTAGAATGATTACAAATTGTGTCTTAAGTAGTTCCAACAAAAGTGAATATTCTATCTATATCAAAAGTTATATACAATGTGCCCAGACCATACCCAATAAAAAAAAAGGTTAATTGGTTCTGCGATTTCGGGTATTATTTGTGTATATCAAAATTCATCATAGCTTCCGGAAAAATTTGTAACTTTATATAATAATATTCGGTTCTTGAAATAGGTACGACAGCAAATCGATGCGTCATAAACGGCTTTGCCCGGTCGGTTGCCGGTCAATTGTACGCAAACGCAGTCTAAAGAGAAAAGTAATTTCCACCATCTCATTACAAAAATAATAAATTTATGGAAAAATTATTTTCGCATTTTTTTTATTAATTTCTCACTCATAATAGGGAACAAAATTTTTGGTATACCCTGATAGCTTTTTGAAAAAATTAATTTAATGGCATCAGATACGTAAGTCGTACCTACACACCAAATATTTTTTTTTTGGTGGTTTTTTTTTATATTATAAATCAATTTATATTGAAAGAGATTATAAATAATGTTCCAAATAGACTGTAAAAGTGCATTATATAAAAAATGACAGTAACTATTTTTCAAAGATAAATTACCTAGGTCAACGATCTTTTAAAACAATAGATACGCCATCTCATATAAACCGATCGCGTTTAAACACGCCACCGGATGATTCCCCTGCCATTCCCCCCGCCCCGTTCCGCGGGCCATGCTGGATAGAGACTTATAGCGATGACATATGCGAGCAAGCCAGACGTATGATACGCGACTAGTGGACTCGACGCAAAATAGTGGACTTCGCGGTGTCGGGTTTTTCGCCCTCAGTTGCCGTATCTATATGTTTTAAAAGATCGTTGACCCAGGTACTACATTTATATTGTTTGATCATATGAAAAAAAAAATATTTAACTTTATTGAGTATAGATCAGTGATTAGAATGTTTCTTTTTCAATATTAATTAATATTTTTTAAATAATAAAATGAAAATTGTAGAATTATAATATTTTATAATGCCGATTATAATTGATCAAAATTTAATGTGGTGGAACACTCAACAAATAATTTTAAAACATTGACATAATAATACTAACCACATCTTTAATATCACAATCAGCCCCGTGCTGTAGCAGAAGCATTGCAATATCTTCATGACCACCAATCAGAGCTCCCAATAATGGTGGCTCCGGGTAACAGCTATCCACGTTGACTCCAGCTTTTAGCAAATAATTAACAGCCTCATATTGACCAGCCCTGCAGAATAATCATACATAGAACATATTCTTTGAAAATAAATTTTATAATGTCATATAATATATTCAGCTCATTATTTTTATTATGCGACGACACTGATTAAGATGACGTACACGAAACAATCTCAACTAGTATCATAGTTCATTGTAATGCACGTATTACTTATAAGTTGACCTGCCATACAACAGCCCTGAGTCCAAAAATTTGGAGTCATCCTGGTCCCCTTTGACCAGGAATCTTTCATCGTATTATGAGTTTCAGAAGCTAACTCTCATTGCCCCTCATAATATATGTGTAGTTGTGTATTTATGCAGTTCTAGGTCCATTTTCTTCATATAAAGTTCTTAATTCATTATTGTGAAAGTTTAAAAGTTACAGACATCATCATTTAAGAACAAAACAAGTCGACGGACTATTCTTTTATAGGTAATAAGTCTTGGTCTATTATTTATAATAATGACCATCCATCCAGGCATGTTCTGAGGGGGGATTCCCACCCCTTTCCTTTTCCTCCCGCGATAGACTTGCCAACTAAACACCACTGTTTTATGTTGCTTTGTACAAATACTGGGCATGCCACTGTGTTAGACATCCTTCAGAGTGACTTTTCATTGAAAATATGTACTTTGTACGTTTGTTTTCTAAGTATAATAAGTTGTTAGCACTATTGAAATGTAAAATTAATTTATTACCTTGAAGCAGCGTAAAGAGCCCCACTAGCTTGAGATGGTGTCGGTAAATTTTGAGGACTGAAAAGTTGCTTTAAGGCCGTCAATTGGCCACCTCTAGCGGCAACAACTAATGCAGCTTCGCCTGACATAATCTAAGATTTTGAAAACATTAAAATAAAATAAAAAATTAATAGAATAGGATGATATTGGAAGACACCTACGTTATTGTTCCTTTCGTTTAGGTATGCGTCCATAATTTAAATTGTATCATGACCAAAAAATCCCAAAATAAGAGAATGGTGTAATTCGCCCAATATGAGGTAATTTCGAATCATTATTTAGTTACGTATTATTAATTTTAAAAATATTTAGATATTTACTCGCACACCGTACTTTTTGACTTAAAAAAATCAATAAGCGGTACCACAATCAAATATAACACATGATTCGTCAAAGAAACACAAACTTTTTATAACCAGCCGAGGTTTTTTAAATTCTCAATTACAATAAACAAATTTTAATATAACCGTTCCTCATAATCAACAATAACAAAACAAAGCAACTAATAAAAAGTTACTGACATACAGTGTTCAGTGCTGTCAGATTCCGACGGCAGTGTGGCAAATGTAGACAAACCGTTTGGAATATTAGAATGTAGGACACGTACTTGACTGGGGGAGGGGATTAACCATTAAATACAATTTTCAAATAGTGTTCATAAATTAATAAAATTTTAAGACAAAACGACATAGGTACAGACTGCATAACAAAAAAATATTCAGAATAATATCATCTCAAAATCATTACAAAAAGTAACAACGTTTTTTCACTCCTTGTCCTTTGATTTATAAATTATATTTGCTATCATTTTCTCTATCATTTATTTAGGTTGTTCAAACGATTTTTGTAATTTTGTATCTCAATTAAAGAGGTTTAATACACTCGAGATGCGAGGTGTTTGAGAATCTCGAATTCAAACTTTTTACGCATTTATAAACAAGTAAATATTTAAATATTTCTAATAATTTAATATATTTTCTATTAAGGGTGTTAGATTTTTCATAGGCAGGATATATATAAATTTACGTTTAAAAAATAATTATATTGGATCTTTTTAGGATCTAACCTGTTTCTGCGTTCATTTATTATGGACTTCTTAATTTTGTTCAAAATAATTTATGTTTTCATATGTCGTACTAGGAGCTTCGTAAAAATATATGACTATTATTATCACAGAAAATAGCAAAAAATCCCCAGTTTCACAATTGGAACACTATGAAGTTAAATGTATTTTGAATGCGGCACCATATATGGACCAACATAAGAAGAATTACTTAGTATGGCGGATAAGCGAAATAATATTGCTTCGTTTTAATTAAACGGTTGGGTGGGACGAAAAATATTGTGGTCTTGTGGTCACATGTGGCGGAGCGGTGAACCGTGAACGTCACTTTGACACTGACAGTCGGAGGAGGTCTCGAGTTTTGGTTGTCGAATAAAATTTTAGAAATAATTTCTAACAAATATGGAGTCGTCGAAACTGACTCCTAAACAACAGAAGAAAACATTGTCAGCTCGAAAAAAGCCATTAGTAACAATAAAAAATATTTTGTGTTCTCCGTATAACACGAACTTATGGTATGATATGACAGTTTCTTCGCGAATAAATATTTTTCTTACTTGGTATTTTGTGGGAAGTTTATTTTGAAACGTCAAACCAACCTATAAAGCTAGTTACACATTTGATAAAAAGTGCAGAAATGTTATTATTTCAAATATATTTCTTAGTTTTGAAAAACTGCTAAAAACAATAATTTAAAAACAGAAGCACTGTTCTGTTATATTTGTTACGGCTTTTTTGTCTTAAAATAAAATGTGCAGGAATTCATTTATCAGATGTAAATGAATAAGATATTCTGTCAAATTTAATTTGTATTCCTTCAAATATAAACTCTGCAGGGTGTCAAATTAAAGAGACTTGTAAGTCATGGATTTCTTCAAAACTTGCATTCGTTAAAAATGTACCTGAATAGATTTTTTATTTCTAGGCCTGCAGTGTCTGTGTCAGATTCAGCTAAAATTGCAGAAATTTTTCAAACTATGCCTCCTGCTCCACAAATTTTGCTGCCGCATTATTCTAAACTCAAGCTAATTCCTAAACCTGAAAGACCGCGTAAACTCTCGCACCCTATAAGGTTTGTCAGACTGATTATATTATTTAACAATATTATATTATTATAGGAATATTGCAGGAAACATTTTTTATGCGGATTACAAATTGGATAATAAGATACATTGTCATATATTACTTCTAGGAGCTATCAAGCTTTTTTGTAAGACTAAATTTGCCTCTTTTAAATATGAAAAGTGTAAACTGCCAAGAAGGACATAGGATGAGCAAGATCATGACATAACTTTTCCAATCTACAGTCGACTGGTTATCTTCCAATCCTTGAAACATTAGCTATAAAACAGGGTGTATGGTAAACACACACCAGTCTGATAATGGGATAATATGCTTCATTATATGGTGTACTCTTAAATTAATACTTTGTTTTTTTTTAAGTGGTCAAATATCACTATTACCTGAATTAAACAAAAATAAAAAAATAGAAATAAATCTTTAAGTCTAATTTAATTTACACAATCGTGGAATTCTAACTTCATATACGATCCTTCTTTCTTCGATCTCATTGTTTTTATTAATGGATATGCACCCTAGTTTGTTACTCTCTGTCACTAGTAATAAAACCAGTTTCTGATATTATGCATATCATTTATCCAAACTAGGGTTATTATTTTTGTTTTTATTGTGGTTATACCCTAGTTGTTATAGCTGCTAAACTTGTTAGTACCTAAACTTTATTTTATTACCTACTCTTGTAATTTTTATCTGCATTATTTTAATGTAAATGGTATGGTATTCTTGTATTTTGTAATATATTTTGAAAATAAAACCAACCTGAACTTGAACTTGATAGCACCAATTCGAGTAATTTAGATTTAAAATGGTGGTATATGCTACATGTACCACAATTTTAAATATAAATGCAGAAAGATCAGTCGATATAGCTTGCATGGCATTGGCGATTTACAATAATTACTCAAATTCGTGTCATCGGAGCGGAGTGTGCTCAGTAAAAAATATAATCTTCTGTACTTAAACCAGTTAACCCGTTAAGATAGACCATTAACCAAAAAATGTTGGCGCCAAAAGGGCTAGAGAACTGATTAATATCTTAGGAAAATTTAAAGAACTCACTCGTCTACTATAAAATCCATACTGCAGGCATGAGTCGTTCAATCTTTACAAATCAGGTATCATCTGATTCGCCATGAAATTCTCTATTATATCGCTTTGTTTTTTTTTATCTCTTAAATTTAATTTTAAAAAAACTGCTCTTATCGATTTTTTCCTGTTGGCCACTCAAATTTTCACTATTTTGACAAGTTTTGTCAAATATTACACTTTTTTGTTTATGGTTTCATATATACACCATTTATAACTCTTCCAAAAAATGTAGTTTTCGAAAAAAATAAATAACAAAAAGGCACAGCTGATGTCTGGGGCGGATGTGCATCAGTGTGTTTTCAATACAAATTTAAAAATAGTATTGACTTGAAAAATTGAAGTACTGATTAAAACTTCAAGTCAATTAATCATACTGTTATATTAGCAGAAATGATTAACGAAGTGAGAAATGCTACCTCGCTCGGACGCATATATGCGTCGCCATGCACGCGCGACGTTCATGGCATAGTTTGCGCGCTTTGGCCATGCGTCCATATGCCAGCAAGGTTTAATAAGATATATATTATTTTGCAGGAAATATTTCTTTTGTGGAATTAGTGAACTGACTCGCTCCCTTCAGAAAAAGCAATGTATTGCATTACTAATCGATGCAGATATTGACCCAAAAATACTGGTAAAACACCTCATCACTTTAGCTGCCGATCAAAAAGTTCCCGTTTTGTGCATACCCAACTTGAAAGGTTTGATTAAGAAGTTTATGCAGTTCAAATGTGCTTGCATTGGAATCAGACGCAATATAGACCATCCAATTGTAAAGAAACTGTCTAAAACAATCTCGGATATATCCACATTTTATAATATAGTTCCCGCCACTGAAAAAGAACATTCCTCAACTATTCTGGAGAGTGGACTTATTGGTGACTTAAAAATAGGAGAAAATGGTGACTGGCTGTTAAATAAAACTAAAGGAATCAAAGAAAATCTAAAACCAAATACTGAATCTAGCAAATATCTTGAAAATACCACAGACTATGAACAAAAATATATTGGATTGGGCAAAAAGTTTCAATACCTAAAACGCATCAATCCAAATGATCGCGTGTTCGTTCCACGTCAGAAAAGTAATGATAATTTAAATCCATCTTCCACAGTTGAGTTCTTGCAAGTGGATACAGCAGTGTCGGTTCCTGTGGCTGAAGGTTCTAATTTTAAACCAATGGTTTTACAAAGGTACCGCGGTAATCCCAATAGGCCAGTTAAAAATAAAAAAAAATAAAGAATAGTACACATGCTTTATTGAATGGTAAATTTTTCATAAATAATATAACAAATATTAATGTGGATAATACTAAGTTTATTGCTGTACCTTCAATATTTTGTATATTAATTTATTAGGATTTCAAAGTTACACAGTCTTAATAATGAAAGATTGTTTTACAATTTCAATGTTTAATTAAAAAAATATGTTAGATTGTAAATAAAAGATTATGTATACAAGTAAATAAACTGGAGTTAGTGGCCATTTTATTTGAATGCTGGATTAAAACCACACATATATTCATAAATCCTCTAACCTGTCCGTACTTCTCTAATAACTAGCCTGAGATTCCATATATGTTTGTAATTTTTTTGATGAGCAAATGATAGTTTTATCGCTGGATTTAAATCTGTAGGTTTATTTATTTAATTTTAAAGAAATTACAGATTTTCAAATTGGGTTAATTTCATGCGAAGAAAAAATGTGCTAAACTACAAACAATAAACTACACATTGAAAAAAGTTATTTTATTTCACACCAAAAGTGCCAAATGCAACAGATGATCCTATCAAAAATAATGCAAGTGAATTTAATCAATGTAATTTTATGAAACACTTTCGTTTTGCCGATCTAGACAGAGGTTTGTAGATCTAGGTTGTTAAAATACCTTAGTATTGGTTGTTATTATGAAAATGATATTGCAGTCTGAATATATTGGATTGGTTAGTAATGTATTTAGATATTTTAGATATAAAATTGGGTAAAATACAAATAAATATGAGAATCCAAAAGTAATGTGTGCACAGAAATTAAGAGATGCCGTCAAAGATATCAGCAAAAAAATTCCCATCAGTCCGTAAGAACAATGAATGTCTATATTTTAAAGCCACTATTTAGGAGAACAAACTGATATTTAAACTCAGATCTAATAATGTGTCCACATTGCACACAACTTACTGCAATTATATCATGGTTACACCAGTGGCCGATTCGTTTCACAGGAAATGTTTTGTGGAAAATTTTGAACTTTGCATTTTATAGGCTTTCTCTTGATACATGCATGAAATGTGGCCAGTAACAATTTTCTTCAAATCTGGCTGACATAAATGAAAAACAGATTATAAAGGCACACTATGCCCATTTACAGATAGCAGAAACCAATATTGCATATATTGGGAAGCGTTTACATAAATACAAAATTATGAAAGATAAAACAAACACATAACTTTTTTTTCAGTAATGGTTTCACAATTAACAGGTTATCAACAACAAATTCTTGAAGCCTGCACATACATACCCATATGGATGTCACTATTCATGGTGTTATTAAAAAGATGAAGAAAGTATCAAGTGTAAAAATATCCTAGGGACATTTTCAAGAAAAAAGTAAAAGGGTGGGTTTTAATGCCTTTTCAGAGCTACAATGCTTTTAAGAAAGTTTGTAACATCTACATTTCTATTCATATTTTAGTTTTTTTAGGGGATTTTCAAATCAAGTTCATAAAAAGTCAAACATACCAAATTTTAATAGTAAGGCAAAATTGGTAAGGCTGAGGATGATTGGAAAAAATATGTTTTCATTTTAGGTTTGTAAACATTTTTATTTATATGTTTACCTATTTTATGAGGTACAATTACTATTCTAGACGAAAATAGTAAAAGCAAGCGCAGTGGCGCTAATAAAAAATAATAAAGGAAGGACTTCGATAAAATATATCACAACATAATATTGAAAAGGCTGTTTGACGTTGGTTTGTCAATCGATCTTTTAAACTTGGTTGCTAGCTATTATAGAAGGCAATATGTATCTTGCGGAGACTTAGTTTCTGATACGTTCAATGCGTATTCTGGTATCCAGCAAGGGGCCGCGGTAAGTGGTTTATTTTTGATTTATTTTTAAACAATATTTTTACCGCAGTAATAAATTGTAGTTTGCTACTGTTGTATGTGGCGATTTGAAGATTTACCGATCAGTGACTTCACTATTTAACGCCCATTTTTTACAAGATGACATCAATCATCTATTAGAGTAGGGTGCCGATAATAAATGACAATTTAATGCCTCTAAATGTGTAGCAGTATCTTTCTCACGAGCCATGCATGAAAAAGTAAGTTTTGAGTATTCTCTGGGCAATGAGATTATTCGCAGATGTGACAAAATTCGCAACCTGGGGGTTTTGTTTGATTCGTGTCTAACATTTCATTTGCACATACGAAGCATAGCTGCACATGCCAATAAAATATTAGGATTCGTGCTTCGAACCGGCCGATCTTTGAGTAAGCCGAAGTCAATTTCGCATTTATACTGCACGTTCATGAGGAGTATATTAGAATATAGTTCCATTATCTGGACTCCTTATGAAATTACATACTGTAATATCCTGGAGGTTACCCAGAGGAGGTTCCTAAGATACCTTTATCTCTGTAGGTATGGATATTATCCTGATTTTTGTTCCCAATACGTATCCATCAGCATTTGTATTAGGAATATTAGGCCTTAACAGACTCGAGCAGGCGACAAGTCCATACATTATTCTATTTTTTAAATTTATTCGCGGTTTTAACGAGAATCCCGTAATACTCAGATATTGCTTTCTTTTTTCCGGACCGTTTTACTAGATCGCGGAAGCACACGCTATTTAGGCGATTAGCGTGTCGTACCGACGTATACAAGTATAGTCCGATTGAAAGAGCAGTCGAATTATTAAATTCCATTTCCGCTGAGATTGATATCTTTGTCTGGTCGCCCAATAGGATTAACAACCTGTTTTCTATTACACCTTTCTAAGATCAGCGTTAATTATTTATTTTTTATTGGAGGCATTATTTCAATTTTTAATGTTGTATTTTTCCTGATTAGTTTTAGTTATTTTTTATTGTTATTGTTTTTTTCTTTTAGTAGATTAATTTTTTACTTTAATTGTAATGTGTACATGGGAAACCTGTTTAATAAATAAATATATAATACCATACTGAAACCAGAGAAACCAATAATGATTATAATTTTCTGTTATAAAAAAATACATTTTATAATAAAGGGACAATAAAAAGTACAAATCACTAAAGCAATTTGTTTTTATTTTTTGTTTTTGTTTGTTTAAGTAACTTTTTAAACATTTCTTCTTTCAGTTATAAAATCAAAAGATAAGTTGGTGTCTTCATATTGGCTATTTTATATTTTAGTATGTATATATAAAAAGAGTAACATTTATTATTTAAACTTTACCTTCTGATGTATTTTTTTTTCTGTATTTTATTAATAGTATAAATAAGATTCAACTTAATTAAGGCCTAAACAAATAAAAATATCACAACACTATTATTTTGAAAATATTGTGTGTGGTTTTTCATTACAAATTTAGGACTTGAATCTATAATCTGATAAATCCATGAATATCAGAAGGCTTTAATAAACAATAATGTACCTTTAGGATCGAAACTATTTCAGCCATTAAAACGATAGGCAAAAGGTGCAGAAATTGGAAGGGAACGCTTCTCACACCAATCAGAACATCAAGCTCCCCACGGTGAGGCGCAATTTGCACCTCTGCTTGGCTAGGTTCACACCTACAAACTCGCACCACATGCCTATTCCAAGTTTTCTGATATCCGTAGACAAATCAGTAAAGGGCATTTATTGGAACTAATAAGTATGTATTAAATTTACACGTGAACAATTAAAATATAATTAAATTAATTACACCTTATTATTAATGATAAAATTCACTAATAACAAAGTTGCTAATCTACTGTCCATTGATTTTAAAGGTGTGAAAAAAAGCAACAAACCATCCTATAAATAAATTGTGTGTGTTTGTGTGATTTTTCTCATGACCCATCTGATCAATGAGAAATAATTCATCCATATTTAGAATCAAGAGACAATAGATATTATATAAGCTATAAAAATAATCTAAGGTAGATATATTTATCTTACTTTATTTGATTACATGCATGGCATATTCGGGGTTTACTTTTCAATTTGAAACAAATCAAATTTCAGACACAACAATTAAATCAATCCGTAAATACTTTTACGATATCAGTATAAAATTTTGTAATAAATTTAACAATAAACATTTAATCAAGTATAAATATGCTTGGTACACGGTACCAAATTACCATTTGTGTATACAATACATGTCATATACGCAACTTGCTTATTTAACAACATAATTCTTAACATAAACCTAATAAAGTCGGCTGTTGCACTTAATTTCAATGTGAAATTAAGGTAACACATTATAACAAATTTAATTCATCCGCTAAACTGCATCCGGTTAAATTCTATTTCTTTCAATAGAACGGGATCTATTGGTATTTAAAATCATAACTAAACTAAAGTACATCTTATGCCTGACACCTGTGATCATAGGAAAGTCTGCCAACGGAGAAATGAAGACATTAAAATAATTCTGTTTGCAGTTATGCATTGAGAACTTGTATATTAATAGTTTAGATAAACATAAATCAAAATATCAGTCCCTAATTTTGAAAATATGAGTTATTACCCAATTTGCAGGCAATGTTGAAACAATCTTGCCATTCTTGGTTTGCTTAGAAATTTCATCGTAGAGTATTTATTACACAAAGCCCAATTTAATTAAATAGGCACTAAATCGAAAAGAATCATAAAAAAATAAGAATGCTGACTTTGTTACAATAAAAAAAAATGTATTAAAAAGAACAAATATTATAAGCGGTTATAATTACTCCGGCCGATCTGTAAATTATCTAGGCAAACTAATGATATTGGCATTTAGCAAATGAATTTTATTGATGTTTTTTTCCATGATATGTCCGACCATACAATAATCTAATTGGCTAATGAACCA
Organism: Neomicropteryx cornuta; assembly: GCA_020383195.1. Classification (NCBI taxonomy): domain Eukaryota; kingdom Metazoa; phylum Arthropoda; class Insecta; order Lepidoptera; family Micropterigidae; genus Neomicropteryx; species Neomicropteryx cornuta. Next base: position 5,225,213 of record JAHKQU010000030.1, read on the forward strand.
TATGAGTTAGACCTAGTGAGGTATTCCCACTCAACAATCATGCTGTGAGAGTAAGAGAAAAAAAAACTCATCAGTAAGGTCCTTATTGTATTATGTTTCTTTCAGAAAATTGTTTTCAAGAAACACAAGTGATGGATGGGCACATGGGCCTAACCTATTACTTAATCAAACAAAATCAGAAGCATAAAAAAATGATATTTTAACAATAACAAAATCTAACTTCAAAATAAAAATATATAAAACCTACATACAACCCAAAAAGTAAGCACAAGGTATGACATGGAAATATTTTGAACGGAAAACTCTTTTTTTTTCCATTTTAAACTAGATGTAAACTGAAATAGAACTGAGAAATATTTATTATATGCAAAAACCATACAAATTGAATTGAAAACCTTCTCTTTTATTTAAAAGAGACATGCCCTTCCCCTAGACATTCCTATGATCGATAGTCTCACTCTAAAACTAGAAATTCTAAGACAGAGAATAAATTTTTAAATTAAATGTATTTTTTTTTGATATATAACTATTTCTAAATCTAATGCTGATTCTGGTGTTCTATAATAACATGAAATTCTAGGCAGTGACTTTAGGTCAAATTTATGAACCTTAATTACATAAAATAGAAAGAAATAATATTTTGATAAATATCAAATTAATACTAAAAGTAATTTTTAATATTGTGGAATGTATCAATAACCCACTTAATGTGAAAAGTGTTTACAAAATGGTCACCAGCTCTCTATAAGAAAAACCATAATGAAAAGTGTTACGATTAAAGTAAGAAAGACTTTCTGTTATTCTTATTAATCATACTGCAACCGATTTGTAAATAAATTACGGTTTGGAATATTCATAATTGCAATAAAAAAAGAAAGTTATAAAAAAAAACATAGAGTGCCTTTCTAAATATATTTTCATTTAAAACATTGTTAATTTTAGTTCGTATAAATGTTCATTATTAAAATTTATATTGTAATTCTTAATTACTATGATTGCTATTATTATGATCCCAGTATATATACATACTACATAACATTCATGTAAAAAGTTTATGACCTCTACAATTAAATCACTGATAACAGAAAGTTTTATATTTGTCATAACAACATGATTGATTTTTATGTTACACATATAAATAAAATATATATATATATATATATATATATATAATAAATAGGTACTATTAGTTTTTATGTCAATCTTTTTACTCTAACATCCTGCAGCATTCAATATTTCCGTTCAGCAGATTGACTAGAGAAAATAAATTGTACTACACATAAAAAAATGAATTTACACTACAATAAAATAAATTTTGAAATAATACCAGTTTCGAACTATAACATCGCAATAACTATTATTACTATCTATAAAGCAAAGAAGGAAAACATGTAATGTAAAAATTAGGTTAATATAGAAATTTCTAATATTTTTTAAAATTAATTATGATAAAATTTGAAATGATAAAATGAACTACAACTATCAAAGTTAACTCTTCAATGTTTATGAAAAAGGGAAAGGATTACTGCACAAATTTTCTGGGCATCAGTTTCTTCGGGATACATGGCCATCGCTTGACAGACTTGATCCTCAGGGAAAATACTAGCCAGATGATAGTGCATCCGACGTCTCGCTTCCCACAGGTGTAGAGCAGGTTCAGAAACGGAAGGGGGTGCTGCCAGAGGGACCCCAGGCGGGCAGGGAGCTCCGGGAGCACCAGGAGCTGAAGCAACACGAGCAGCCGCAGCATGTTCGGGTGGGGTTAAAGTGCGCCACTGTTGTGGCTCACACAGCGGGTTTAGGGTTAATTGCCGTTGCAACTTGCGGTGCGGATTGACGCCCTCAGCTGGATCACAAACAGGGCCCTGGGGCGAAGGAGAGGAGTAATTCCACGAAGGTCTCTCCGGAGTAGTTGGCCGCCAACAGTAGGCCACATCCGGCGGCGGCAGTCGTGTCACATTTTCCACACTGTGACTCTTATGCTGATGCTGTTGAAGATGAGGGTGAAGTGAGTGATGTAGATGGGGCTGCATATTCTGTAACTGAGCGCGTTCAAAGTGAGCTGCGACCATTGGGTCAAAAGCGGGCGGACCAATAGGCTGTAGCCCTCGTACAGAAGAGGGCGTAGCCGAAACAGCACGGGCAAGAGGAGTTTTCCTCGGTTGTGTCTCTGCCGGACCTGCCGGCAGCGGTAAACTCACAGCGTGCAGATCTCGGGCACGCGCTCGGAGCGCTCGCGCAGCTCCCTCTGAAAGTCTTTCGGTGACTGATTTATGTGGACGGCTACCTCTCTCAGGATGGTCAAACTTGCATTTATTTCCATATGTGCATTTTCGTGCGTATGGACAGGGAGGCGGTGGATCTGTTCTCGGTCGACATCGTAAGAAGCGTTCGAGATCGGGTCCTGTGCGACCCAATGGATCGTCTGGTGGCATGAAACGGTCATTGACAAAAGAATACATGAGTAAACGTTCCTCGATTACCCGTCGAAAATCTGGATTCTCTTGTGCTAAGTCGCGGTAATTATCATTGGACACAACAATGCCATCCGTCTCAGAGGCAAGTCTTAATACATATCTGTCATCATAGCAGATAAGCCGTTTTCCCCCCACCAATCGGCTCGGTGTGAACACTAAAAGCCTTTCCCTTTCGAGTTCTTCTAGTATCTCCCTGTCGGCTATTGGACTGTCTGGTTTGCCAGCCTCCTTTCTCCATTTTGGTACAAATACTGTTATTTCCTGGTGACCGCGAGCACGGAACCAGTCCACGCAAATTTTGATCCCTCGGCAGGAGAATACTTCTTTGTTGCCATGGCTGAAACAATAACCAATACTAAAAATATGTCACTACACAAAACGCTGTACAAAACATGTCGCACATATCAATTCGAGTATTAGAAATTTTATATATGCAAACTAAATGCAACCTTATAGTCCAGAGATATGATGTGTAAACTAGGTCCCAAACATTTCAATAGATGGGATCATAAAATCTAAACTTAAAATAATGGGAATACCAATTAACAATTACTGATAATTAGTCATAATAATCATAATGAGTTATACAAATATAACAGGTTATATGACTTTAAGGGAAATAATCCCTCTGTTCATGTGGGTCAAGTGAAAATGCCTCACATGTTATTGCAAGATGCTTTTTGCGACCAGGTCTACCTGAAGAGTTAGTATAAACTACAAACCAGCCAAACTATATTGCATGGCTAAACTCTAAATATTCCAAGTTGATTATTTTCTTTTTCAGATTAAAAATTCAGTACTTCCTATTTTTATTTTTACAACTTAGCAAAAGTTCCTAAGTATTGACTATTGGGATAGATCTTTTATTAATTTAGACCATATAAGATTGACCTAGATTTATTTTATGATTATTTATTTAATTTACTACAATATTTTAATTTACTACATTTTATTTTTTTGTTATGAAAATTTTGTCTTTTTTAGTTTATGAATTGTCAGCTGAGGATCTATGTTTCTATAACTGATTACATCACCTTAGAAAAGAAGTACACGCTATAAAGGTGATTGGTGGTGAAAATTAAATGTATTGTTTTTATAAAAGTTAATAAATAAATAAATAAATAAGATGACCATCATGATACTCGTATATTTTAGAGCATACATAAAATTTGCATAATTGTACAGGTGTAGTAAAAAACCATTTAAGTACATCTAAAGAGGGCCACAGTACACTGTTTATATTTCAGTATAATCTGCTATGAGAATTTGAAGATTCTTGTGTGTTGGAATATCTTTGGTTGGTTTAACTAGAGCTTCTTATTTATATACACATACATAGAAATACGGTTGTTATATATACGGCGGATAGTTTCAAATAACTTTTGTTTTAATAAATCAGGAATAAGCACTATCGGACGCAATTCTATTTCTAATAAAAGTGAAAAGTAGCGATAATAAAAAAAAATATTTTAATTTGTAAATTTTCGACTAATGCTTATTTTAGTGAAGTTAAACTTAAATGTATTTTACTTAAATGTATGTAATGTATGTAAATGTTTAAATGTATGTAATGTTAAACTTAAATGTATGTGTAATGTGTGTAAGTGTGTGTAGCAACATGTATTTTACCTCATAGCAACATTGCTACCATCAATGACGATATGCCGAAGTAAAGAGTCACTGCCCATTACGGTTCCAACGTCCCGCGAAGAAGTACTGTCCGGTGATCTTGGTTCCCCGTCGGGCGGCGAATCGGCCTGCCTCGGACATTGGGCGCCTAATCGGATTAACTCCGCAAGCAGCTCGTTTTGTTCAGGATTTGGACCGAGCTTTGCGAGGGCAGCCCGAACTAAACGCTCTGTGTAACCTAGCTGAAATGTTGCAATTTTTTTCATTTAGTTTTCATTTGTTGCTGGCTGTGGTCATCAAGTATTATTATTCATTAAAATAAATTAAAGTGACATGAAGAAGACATGCCATAGAATTACTTATTTTAAACAAGATGTTATAACACCAATATTGTCACTCTCTCACTCAGGTAAAATGACTGACAACTGACAAAATGGTTATTTTTGAGTTAAATCAATTAGTTTACAAAAAACCACACAAAGTAGCATAACTGTATGACAATCGTAAGTCGGTTAATGGTTGCCTAGCTTAAGTGAATTGCTTTTAAAAGGTACTTCTTGCAGGTACTGATTGAAACATCAAGTCATACTGTTAATCATACTGTTATACTTATTAGCAGAAATGATCAAACGAAGTAGGGAATGCTTTCTCGCTCTGACCCCATGCATGCACGACATTTGGGCCGCCGGCCAGGTGTGAGCATATATGCATCCATATGCCGGCAAGGGTTAAAATATTCTTTATTTTTATACTGTTTTTAAAAACAGTACTCTTTAAAGAGTATTTTTGTTTTAAAAATAATTAACCTTAAGTGACAGCTCATGTATTAAACTTATGTTAGCGGTCGTTTTTAAGCTTAACCGCTTACTTACACGACTATGCATTAAGCTGAATCACTAACAATTAATATAAGCATCACAAGGTTACATTTCGCATAGTACCTAAGCATATTATTTAAGTTTTAACTACGTCTCGTCATGAAGTCATGATCCACTCTGCCCTCGCAATGTATTTTATGATGTAAAATCTTATTATTATTACTATTGGGTAATAGGCAAGCAATATCTTTATACTCCATTACACTTGTATTTTGTTGAGTTTTATAAATATTTTCATTAGTCATAAACCAGCTTGTGTAGTAATATAGATTTACTGTTAACATAATACTTCCTTGAATATGTTTAATTTTTGAAGAATATTATGTTCGTGATTTATCGATTTAAAACAGTGAGTAGGAACGGAAAGTATATAGAAATGTTTTTGTGGATTAAGGGTCATTTACAGGTTAATCGTTTTGGCTATATACTTACAGGTAAAACTGAAGATTGGCTTATTTATCTATTTCTATGTAACTGTCATTATGTATAGCTGTAAGAATTTCTCATACAAATAAATAAATAAATAAAATTAAGAAGTTATGCGAATCTATCGTAATTGCAGCAAATCCTTACTATCTCACCTTAAGACAGTGTTAGATTTTTAGACAAAATAAATAATATTTTTGTTAGGTTTTAATTCTTAATTATCAACATGGTATATGAAAAAAAAGAATAGTACACTACTACTTGTATCATTTGGTTTATTACAATCCATGCTTTTGCTATTTTCCTACCTCTTGATACAAATGAGTACATTCCAGATGAAGGTGTTTAAAATACTACCTTAAGTGCAAACTCCACCCGCTGCGTGTAAGCAGCGTCGCGATCAGGTGATGTACTCGCACCAGTTGAGCTTCCCACGTTCACATATTCCGCAAACTCGGCGGCGAGCGTGTCGCTGACCGTGCGCGCGACGTCGCGGTGCGCAGCGCCCGGGGCGCCCGCGGCGCCCGCGGCGCCCGACGAGGCCCTGGAGACGTCCGCGTGCGAGGCGCTCGTCGTCGCGTCGTCCGTCTCGAAGTCCGAGTCGTAGCTCGAATCCTCGCTCGGCTCGGTCGCAGGCGTGCCGCCGGCACCACCGGCACCGCCGTTCGCCAATGAATCAGCATACTTCTGAAACGTGAACATTGCTTATTTACTTCTAAAATTGGCAGGTGTCTGAGAGTTGGTGTCTATGGCAGTCCAATGGACGATCTTCTCCCCATTTGTCAGACCTTAGATATTTGAACGACGTTGTTTCGTATTGGTCACTTCCGCTTCCGGTTATCTAAAGAAGATGTGCTTCGTTTATACTGGAAAGAGGCAAATAAACGAGGCAATAAACTTTTAGTAATGAAACTAAGTGTATACTATGTTTGGAATGTCACAAGGCAGTGTACTAGAACCGAATCTTTTTGTTACATAAAATTATATATATCTAACATCCTTTGGCCTTTTTTTTGCTGATGCACTGCTGTCCTTTTTACAGGGAATTCCGGGGAAAGTGTATACTATACAGTAGAATGGGTTACAATAAATTAAGTAATGCATTTCTGTTCCGAAAAATTAATCAAGTTTTGCGCGAAGGCACTTTAGTTTTTTTGCACCCAAATTGCACAAAATAAATATATAGATATAAAAAAAGAATATAATCCGAAGAAAAAATTACAGAATGGATGAATGAAAATGGGAGCCTTTATAATAAAGCATATAAGTATGCCTAAATAATAATAAAAAGACTGAATAGTTTGTGAATTATTATTATATTTATTGATATTGAATCATACATTATAAATTTATTTAATATTTATTAATAAACGATGTACTCCCATCTCTCTATATTAGTCTATATCATGTTATAGCTATTATTAGTATTATACTATAAATGAAAAAAAAGATATACTTAGTATATATTAATGAAATTAGGAAATTCTTCGTTGCTCAGTGTCAGTGCGTATATTTAAAAAAAACAAACAAAGATCATAGAAAGATCTACCTTAGGACGGGCATTACCCAGTTAGGTAGTACTTTGTCTTTGTATGTTAATTTAATTTTTAAAATACTATGTCAATAAATAAATCGGTTTATTGAAGTTGCATAAGATGTTTCTCCTTCGTCGTTTGGGTGGGTTGTTTTTTTTATTGTTAACTAACAACTACTTGAAGTTTATTGTAATATTTATTTGTTTTTTTACTGAAAATTTATTTTGAAATCGGTTTTTTTTACGTAATTTCGGACTCCCGCGCTGAAGCTGCCGTCGAAGCCGCCCTAGGGTCTACGTTGCCTGGACACTAAACTGAGGCGAATCCTGAGCATGTTTACAAGTTATACAGTTATCAATTATGTCAATTATCAAGAGCCGTTTTTCACAGACCGATAAACCTGTTGCTGAGTTTTGTCTTTCATATAATAAATATTGTTTTGTAGGTAAAACATATCGTTCTGCGACATTGAAAAAACAAGATACAAATAAATAAGTAGATAAATAAGTACAGGGCATTTTTTTACTATTAAAATGGTCATCTAATATATTTGATAAACTATACGCCATTGTGTTCCACGCATCCGTGAAAAATCTACTGCTTAAAAACTATGGAACCCTTTCTCGCGGAGGCGATTGTGATTATCTGACACTTTGACTCAGATTACATAAATTGTAAATAATAATGTCTAAAGTGGTATTTCATTACATTTTTTCATTTTAATTTAGTGAGTTTGATTCGGTTTATTGACTAAATCGTTCAATTCGTAACACACAGTATTGACGCATTTTGTTGTCACAAAATAAATTACGCGTTGGTTTCAACGCGCGGCAGTCGCATTTTGTATGTGAATAAATACTATCTTAACCGTACCGTATCGTACTATTCGTGTTATGATACCACGAAAATTTAATTAGTCCTTCGGGACATTATTAATTTGTCATGTTCCTTTATGACGTGTCACTGCCGTTTCTGTTTTAAAACACTATCAATAAATGCACTGTTTACAGAATATTGAGTTCTGAAAGACTGCCAATTTTCATTGCAAACGAGCTTCGAGTGAAGCAAACACCCTTTTTGTGAGGGTTTTTATGCTAACTGCAATTTAATCAACGGAATGGGGTGCTTACTTACCCTGTAAGTTTTTTTGTAACATTTCAGTAGACATTTAGTGACCTTACACGTCGGTTTTGCCTGTGGTATTTTCGCTAGCGGCATCTTTATACGAGACAAACGACAGCTGTTTTCAAAATAGTATTTTAAAGAAATCACCGCGAAGTATACAAATCACGGCCGCGGCGAAAATCTAAAAAGAACGAACGAAAAAAATAAAACAAAATAAAAAAAACATCGTGCGATAAGTCAAGAAGCTATATCGGTACTAACTTATCGCATACTTTCGAAGAGATAAAAAACTACGCTATCCTGCGATTATTTTCGTAATCTCTGTCGAGTTGATCGGTCGGAAATCGGCGTTACTTTCTGCGCGATTTACACATTTTTTACGAGTCTTGTGCTTATATACCATTGTGGGGTTTGTTATGGCCCACACGAGCAAAACCGCAACCAGAAGAAACGCTGGGAGTTCAGGGGTTCATATCGAGGAGCGGACCTAAACAGAGGACTTTGTATGCGAAGAGTTGCCAAGCTACTCGGTGAGTGAACTAATAGAATAGAAAATTCTTTATTGTATTGCATTTCTGAATAGACGTTTGTCCTGCGAGCGGGATCTTAAATTGTATAGCTCGCAGGATCAATGAGTAAAATTTGTATTTTAATAGTTTTGCGATGTTATAATATGGAAACTCTTCGAGGTCTATCCACCCGTGTTGGTTGTTCCGCGAGTTCAATGATTGTCAAACGTGGTCTGATATTTATTTTATGTTTAAAATATTTTTATTATTATCTATATTTAGATATTATGCGAACCCAACAGTGCTGCCAGATGGGAAAATAGAAAATGCGGTACTTAAAAACGCAGATTTTGAACAAAAACGCGGAATTTCATGTGTTTCACTAGGCTTGCTGATTTCTCATCCGGGGGGGGGGATCCACAGTTCAAACCCCACGTACTTACAAACGATATATGTACGATTAGTTAACTAGGAATTAGAATTCTTCCTACAAAACAAATCTCACATCAAATCAACCAAATTTGTAATTTTTTGCATTAATTTGTGACTTTGAATTGAAGTCGATGCACAGATTGTGACTTTTACCACATTACTACTAAAATAATAAAAATCTGTGAGTGAAATATTACTCACCATAAAGAAAAATACTTAAAATTTTAAAATCTTGAATTGTTCGAGAAGATTTGAAAAACGCGGATCCGTGTTGGTCTAAAGTGGTAAGTGGATCCATTGTCAAAGAAGCGGGAAAAAAAGGGAAAAGCGATGTATCTGGTAATATTGGAACCTAATGACGTGTCTAGACATCGGACGCGGTCAGTAGTTAAATGGATGAAAGCCTTTTCAAACATTTGAGGCGCTTACATACCTGAATGTTACATAAATACGAATTTTACAGGTTTTCAAATGCGTTAGTAGAGATATCCAGAAAAATACAAGTTTATTTATATTAAAGATAATTTATTATTCTAGGGAATTACCTAAGGAATTTCTTCAGACATTATGTAAAAAAAAACAAAACCACCATCTTTTTGAGACAGCATTTTTTGAAGGTGTATGAAACCAGAAACATCCCATATAAAATAAATATAGTTTTATGATGAAAATAAAGCGGAGGAGGGCTAAGCTATTTGAGATATATGGAAGAACTTGGAAATAAAATTTGCCTAAAATTGAAGATTTTTGTTTTAGTTTTTAAATATAAAAATGGTAATTTATGCTTTTTGAATTTTCATAAAATATATGTTTTTGTATTGATTTTTTTATTTAAAAAACATCACTTTTTTTATAATAAAAACTACTTAAATGCTATCAATATTTCATACAGAATGGTGGCCCGTGGTTTTGTGTTATAAGAGCCGTTATGTCCGTCATAGAGTTTACATCTTTCCGTTCATCGTATAAGGCTTGTTTTCGCTGGCAACAATTATATGTCAGAATCGTTCAAATGGTGTCCTTCGTGTGAGTAGTCCTTTTAAGAAATGTTGGCCTGATAAAATAGTCCGATCGCCGATGTAAAAGTTGACGGGCGCATTCAGCATCAGGATGGGTGCCACTGAATCTAGCGCGCGGTTATAAATTGGCAATGGAAACAAGCCTGCCTACCTCAATACAGGTTTTCATAGTTTTATTAACATAATTTAAAATTCCACTTTCCTGCCGCTAATAAAAAAGATACTCTGATAGATACGGAAAGTTTGAGAGTGCGGAGGATAATATTTTATTTTTCATCGATCCACCAATATAAAATTTATACAATCTACAATTTTTAACATACATATATCACTTACATTTTATATTCAGTAAGTAATTGTAAAAAATCTGTCGTCTAATTAACAAAGGTTAATGTTTACTTTTGTTGATACGTATTAGTTGCCACCACAAACATTCAACGATTTAAAAAAAAAACCTTATAATATACCTTATACCTTTTTTTTCTTCTAAATCTTATTATAAACGGCTAAGATTTTTTGTATGTGCGTATTATTTACCCAAAGAAAGGGTAGGTCTTTATGGAAACATTAAAGAGGATAATAGGTGGAAATAAAGTACTATTTATATGAGAAAAATAAATAATCACTTAGGATCTATTCGAGCGAAGCATGTTAGAAAATCAGCGTCAGCGATTTTAATACGTATGGCACAACAAATAATAGGGTCAGTGTCGAATGTTCAAATTTTATCATTATTTTCAAAATAATTACATCCCTAGGTTAATTTACTAGCCGTGAACGCGCTTCTAGCGACTTTCGTTGTTCAAGACTTTCAAGTGCAGAACTTGAAAGGATACTTTGTATCTATCCTAAACTGTGTCATAATTGATGCGACCGTGTTTAGACGCTTGCAATTATCGCACACATGGAACGCCCTCGACACTAATCAACGGGTTCGTCACATGCTCACTATTGGCGCATATGCTCGTATATTTGGAACGATTCCCTCTCAATTTCCCGGGAGGGCGACGCGGGCGGTCGAAGCGCGCTCTGATGCTGCGACCGCTTCTCAGATCTGTTCCGGCTGGACCCAAACTGGCCCAATAAACGGAGCTGATCAGAGAGCCAGGGCCGACAATAAAAGTTTAAATGATTCCCATTTTCTATAACATTAAAAAAACTTTAATACCTATCGGGTTAAGTATTATTACTTCGAAAACTATAAAAAGGTGTTTCAGTTCCGGCATTTTATTTCTGTTAACGCGACAACCAATGGTAATATGTCAGATGGCATTTTTTGACTAAAGTTCGTTTTTTCACTATTCAATCACTAGGTCACTACCTGCTGTCTACAATTTTGGATATGAATTGGAAGAGCGAATGAGTCTAGTAAATTCGTCAAATATATTACCACGGATATTACGATGCCAAGTTGTAGGATCAGGTAATGACCAACACAACGAAAAGCATTACATCGCTGACTAACACAAGCAAATATCTTAGTTGAGTAGGACCCAAAAATAATTTTGTAAGACTTAGGTTATAACGATTATTAAAAAAAAATAGTAAGTAGTAAGTGTACCAATCGATTATTAATTACACCTAGAAATAAAATTACTAGCCCTCTCTAGCAGTTTAAATTTAAGCTACATGGTAGGTTAAGTGTATTTATTGCAAGAACGCGGAGAGTTCCTCTACCTTTCCCTCCCCGCCTTATGTTATTCGTTCCATTTAGCAGAATCTCCTTCCATGAAAACTCGTTTTCCTTCCCATAACAGAGAATTATTAAAATACTACTATATCAAAACCTTATAAGTAGCTACTGTCCCCCTCTATTCCCTTTCTATATTTAAAAACAGAAACTTTGTTTACTTTTTTTGAGCTGTCGATACTGCAAGTTACAGTTTCAATCGATAAATATCTTATACCAAAATTACCGAAAACTGATTTTGGGGGTCGACGAAGTCTAAAAATCGACCCCTAATAATTAATACAAGTTCTTATTTGAAACTTTGAAGGTGCTGCATAAGTTGTGTTACGTGTACCAACTTGTTATAAGAATGACTAATATTTTAGTAGGAAGTATCATAGCTGTACTTTTAAAATATTCAACTTTTGACTTGCTCTATATTTGACGCATATACGCGATTTAACACGAACGAAATCATTATCAAGTTGTATCAATAGGAAAAAAGCTAGAGATAGGATTTTTAAAGTAACTTGGCTATGGGGCTCTGAGGTATCGGTTCATTTTGAAAAAAGGGTCTCTTGCCTAAAATAGTTTGGGAATTCCTACTCTAGAGGTTAAAGTCCTAAGTGCTGAGTACAAGTAAGGAGTTACAAGTGCGAGCGCATCTTCTCGCATTGAGTACCTACGATGCTATCGACTTATTCGGATAAGATCGAAATTCACGACGTATTGTTTCAATTGCAATTTTTAGCATTATATTACATCTTCCAATCACTCTAAATCGCTTTGTTATACGCTCTGTGTATAAGGTGTATTGTATAAATCGATGATGCTTCGTCACTGGCTCTGAGGTTGCGAGTCGACGTGCCCGGCCTGCAGCTCTAGTCACAAACCCACTCGCGAATCGCTCGCTGTCTCTTTGGTGGTGTTTGTTAGACTCGCGGATGCCTTATTATCAAGAAGTTCTCCACTTGCTGCTAGTCGATAATGTTATTAGATTGTTACTACATTGGCAATATTTTCTCACTGTAAAATGTTTCCATTGGAAAAGTTAAATTATGTGTGTTATTTTTAGGTTTTTCTACACGATAATTTCTTATTTCGAAAGAAAATATACATACTCCGATATCGCTACCTAGTGATGAGTTTGTAAAGCCTCTTAAAATAGACCGAAAAAGTTATACTAGCAACTTACAGATAGCGCTAGATATGAATAATCATTTATTTATTTTATTTATCTTTATTGAAAAATCCACAGTATTACATTCTATAATTACAAACAAAACTTATTACTAATATATAAAACCAATTAGGGATTTCGGTCATTTTACATGTTAAGATCAGCATAAAAATTTGAAGTGTTCTTAAAATATTTAAGGTGTTTTTTTTAGAGGCGTGGTTTTCAAGAAGAGATAAAACGCATATAATTTGATGTTATGGCTAAGAATTTAGTTTTATTATAAAGATAAGGGTTTGCCATTATGTTTTAAAAATGATTTCGGGTAAGTGGCCGCCGCAAAAATACGAAACAAGCACCAGCGATCGCGACGCGAGAGTGGGGACAGCTCTCGCTGCAAAATCAGCGAGTTTGCAGCGATTGGCGAGCGAGCGAGGCGCGATTGAAGCGTTGCTGACTACCGATTTCGCACGAAGTATGGGGAAGCAGCGAGCGGAACAAGCTTCGGCTATTCGTCGCTTCGGCGTTTGGCACCAATACCATCATAAATACACAATATGGATACGTGACAGCATCGCTCGCGGATCGCGCTCGCGGTCCGGACTAGACCTGCTGAGCCGGACCTACGGCGCTCGCTCGAAGATCAATGGCGGGCGAAAATTGGCGCACCGCTCTGACGTCACTCGCAGCGGCTTTTCGAAATCTTTCACTCGCTCGCAGTGCTGCCAACGTGCGCAGAATAAAAACGTCGCCTCCGAAAAAGCTCTTACGCGAGGTCTTAAATCATTCCATACAAAATAAATCCCAGAAGGTTTCAACGTTTGGTTTGCCGCGCCGAGGCGTGCAGGAGGTATCCGTGCATACGAGTAGAAGGCACATACTTGTAAAGTAGGGTTTCCATAAATGGTTTGGCTCCGACCGGGACTGATATCAAATAGGAGGAAATATAAGGAGTTATAGGAGGAGGAGGCGGGGGGTACCGCCCCCCCATAGCACCGCAATCTGGTGAAAAGAGGAAATCTTTTAATGGTTCCCACATTTTCAGAATACGTTCAATGCCGGTAACAAAGACGGTTGCCCACCTAGTTTTTGAGTGAGATCGTAAATTACCATGAATTACATCAGCTCCCTCACAATTCAGTGTTTCATTCTGTTATGTTATGTTATGTATGTTAGTGGATGTGGGGGGTTTGCCCCCCGTGTACCGCGTCCTTTCCAGAACTATTGTACTTTTAAATCCACTTATAGTTCGCCCTCTAGTCCCGTACTGTAAATAAAGTTAAATATCTTTTTGGGTGCGATGATTCTAATCTCTTCTGGCTTGAGGAGATGGTTGCCTAGAAGCTGGTTCCTTTTGTGTATACTCTGTGTCATTCCGTACTGTAAATATGGACAAATATTTGTAAAATGTCAGTACATCTCTTGACCCCACACTTTTATCGCCAGCCAACGTGATCTAACGTCATCGCACGAATTATTCGCATAATTTTAGCAATCATATAAAACCATGATTATTCGTTTACCGGGACATATGGTGGGTCGAACGGGACAACCGGGACCGAGGCACCAAACCGGTGACATGTCCCGGTTTAGCGGCACGTATGGCAACCCTATTGTAAAGTGATTTGCGTCTAATTCTAAGATTTTTTCTATCGCTTATTCGCATGTCTTATTCCACACATTGAAAAACTCGTAAAGCAAAAGTTGTCTAGCTTGAAGCGTAGAATAAATTCGTACAAGGTGTGCATGGGAAAAAATTTCACCTGTAAATAAATAAAAAAAAGAACTAAAGGGATTTTTTTTTAAATATGCTGCTGACTTACATCGGTTACAATCTTTAAAAAAATCTGTTAGTAAATACAAAATGTTAAAACTTTTGATATCTAAAAAAGAAAATGCCTACCTACGTCATTTTAAAGAAAAACTTGGCCAACTTACTAAGCTTGTAGCTTATATTATTTATGACGAACAGGATTACTTAGCTCATTTCAAAATTAGAAATCAATATTTTATAATCATTGTTAACTGTTTATATTTAAAAAATGTAATTGAAAGCACAGGTAAGTATTCCCCTTTCATTATTCCTATAACCCATCAGGGCAAACTACAAGAAAACGATGACTTCATGAGAGGTAGTTTTTAATAAATTGATGTTGGTTGGCAACACGACATGTCTTAGAGTTCCGCGTGGGCCAGTCATCGAAGGTGCGAAGTGTGGGGGAGGGGGGCAGAGATCCGGGTGCGCGCGGTTCAACACACGCTATCATTCAGATTTAGTGCAGACTACAGCACATAGAGTAGACCTGCATAGAGTGCTGGATGCGTAGAGCTTGTATGAAAAATAATAACAGTTTCCGTAACATAGCTAACGGAACGCGTTATCGCTGCCGCAAAAAAGTAATTGAGCTATATTCAAATATGTGCTTTATACTATTTAATTTGAATGTAAATATAATAATTAAACTACTTAATGTCTCTAATTACATATGAATTAATTACTATTAGCTACGCAGATACATCCAGCTCATTCTATTTCATCCTGTTGCATGTACAAAAAAAAACACTGAAGTTATAAGATAATCTTGAAAACCCGAATGCGTTTAAAATCTGATTAAATCAGTGATGCATTAAACGTGACCTGTTCTATATAGTGAAAACGTCATTGAGATCTATCCTTTGGTTCCAGAGATTAGCGCCAACATATACGCTTATCGAGAACATTATTTGATCACTCTTGGCGGTAATTATTTTATTTTTTTATAGTCCGAACACACAAAACGTATTAGTTGTCTCATCTTAAAACCACTAACATCTTTCGTCCAGATCGTCAAAGCGAATATTTCACTTTATCTATTTTATTCACAACTACTGTATTTATATTATAACATATTCTGTTACAAACACAATATGAAGTACAGCCAAGCCTACTAATCTTGGGAGCGCACGTTGAATCGGCACTCTTTAAAACTTCATTACCACGCTTGTGACTGTCACCATCTCTCCAGTCCACAAGAACATTTAGCTTAGTTGGATAGGGCCTAGAAAACTAGGTCATAGCAACATTTTTTTTTTAAATAAAAATATTATGCAAGTGGTCATGTCTGCTATAGTTCTCCGGTGTTCGAATGAAGAGTCTGCGTATGAACTAATCTCTCACGATGCCCGATATGTTTATTACCTCGGGTTTTTCCTCGTCGGAACTATAGTTAGCAGTTGCCGTGGTTGTGGAATATTACTGCACCTAAAATAATTCCGATCGCGTGGAATTACAAATGCCTAGAGATTACAATTGCCACAATGGCGCCTGAGGTGTGCATCGATTCGCATCGATTTCGCTCGAAGCGCGTTGCGAGCGGAGAAATGTTCTCAAAGATTTACAATTTATTTATTTTTTGTTGCTGGATCAAAAAAAATATATACATACAGACCTTTTTTTTTATTCATAAAAGACACATTCTTTAAATTCATTCATTCATTAGATTGATTCTTGGCTAAATATGATTTGCCAATGTTTACAATATTTAAATTAGAGATAAAAGAAAA
The DNA here is from genome assembly GCA_020383195.1 of Neomicropteryx cornuta. NCBI lineage: Eukaryota > Metazoa > Arthropoda > Insecta > Lepidoptera > Micropterigidae > Neomicropteryx > Neomicropteryx cornuta. The sequence goes on from JAHKQU010000030.1 coordinate 5,241,632, forward strand.
CAACAATTCACTATCAAAAAAACAAGCGAAAGTAAATTTGGATAAATGCAATTACTAAATATTACAGTAGTATATTTATTATTTGCAATATTCATAGTAGATATTGATAACTTTCCCCTTTTTTGAAGTCTGTTAAAAAATAGGTACAAATCAACTTTCTGGGCACAATTTTCCAAGTAAAAGTAGCGGTGATTTTAAAGGCAGATATGAAATAATTATTAAATTTTGTAATTAGAAAATTTCGTAAATATTAGGTATAGATAAAGATGACTCAACCCGGTAATTTCTCCGCATATATGCCGTAGTATTAAGACTCTTGTAGAAATCGTATTTAACTGGATATCGTATTTAAAATCTTTAATCATTTATCTAGGGTAATTTAGAATTAAAAGTTCGTTTTATCTAGTTAAAATTTAAGTATCTCCTAATTAACTAAGAGCCTCATTTTTTTTTATACATTTTCATGAAAACTTTAGACGTAAATTAAATATCTTATTGACTGAATACAAGAAACGAGATGCGTAATTGATTTTATAAAGATGCAAAGTTTTTTAAATATGCTCATTCTGTTTTTCGTTTTCCATGATCAAACCATAACGGCACAGAGTGTTTCTGTTTTCACAGGCCGTTAGATGAGATAGAACGAACTAAGACAGAGAAGAGCTTTTTTAAATTCAATAGAATGGGCAAAAAAAATAAGATTAATCTAAGCGTATCCTATGCTTTTAGTGCCTATATATCTTTTTTTCGTAGAAAGTAAATTTATCATAACTTTGTAGGTTAATAAAAGGAAAACAAATAATGCTCTTCAGTGAGTTTCATTTACCTCCATAGAGGCGATTCGGCCGGCTGCACACAGCCGCGTGCATAATCGACTCTGCATCCGATTGAACTGACAGCGCGTGCATTTTAGTATGGTCAGGCGAGACAAAGCACCACTATGCATACGGCCGCCATCGAAAGCCGGTTTGGCGGGTGCGATGCGACTCGCGAGATGACAGCATCCGGATCGCGGCAACCTGCGACTTGCGACTTGCGACTTGTGACTTGCGACTTGCGACTTGTGACTTGTGACCGACCCGCGAGGCTGGAGCCATTCCACTCCGTAACGCGAACGCATCGCTGGGCGACTTTTTTTTAGCCACTGCTGCGGGCAGTTTTAACGAAACGGCCACCGTACTGACTTCTTTAGGACATACTTACTTTAAGTCTAGTAAAGAAGGCCGCGAATAGAGGTTACAGTGGTACCAAACCGGAACTCACCGGGGCTAGGTCCTAAATATTTACCTAATAATCATAATAATAATAACTGATCAAGAAGAATTTTAAAATGACATGATATTTTAAATTATTTGATATTAATAAATGTGATGATATTAATAAAAGGAGGTTTCAAGAATACAATTCGGATAATGATAAGAGAATAAAAGTAAAATACGGGATCTCCGAACTCCAATACCATTGATAGTCTTTGGTGCTATCAAGTCAAAGCTAGTGCTAAACTGTGTATAAATAACCAATTTATGCAATACCCTTGCAACACAACAATAGGGTCACACTTATGTGGGTACAAGGCCACTCAGGCATTGATGGCAACAAGAAAGCAGACGAACTGGCCAAAAAAGGGACTAGCGTGACTATGATAGGCCCAAAACCGGCCTGCAGCATAGCTAAAAGCACTACCAGCAGACTGCTAAAAATTTGGGCTTGGAAGCAAAGCCAAAAATACTGGCAAGAACTGCCCGGACAAGTGCAAGCCAAAGAACTCATAGTAGGATGGGCCCCTAGGGAAATGTGGGCCCCTTATCCACAAAAGGTACCAGCTTCTTCAATATAACCATCTCCTTAAGCCAGAAGAGATTAGAATCATCGCACACAAAAAGATACTTAACTTTATCTACAGTACGGGACTAGAGGGCGAACTATAAATGGATTTAAATGTACACGGGGGGCAAACCCCCCACACCCACTAACATACATAACATAACATAGTCTCTGGAAAATTTTGTCTCAAATTTAAACATTTTTAAATATTTCGAAAAACAATACCAATAAACGTTAACATTTTCGAAATCCTAATTCGAAGACCATTCCAAGGATGCAACATCTACGGCTAGATCATCTCAAACGCTAAATTTGGGCGAGGGAAATAGCTTAGCGTCACGACTACTCTATACTATTCCGATTATATTTTAAACAATTTTTTTCTATTCGCTCCGCAGTACATTCACCCAAAGTCAGGTTATATAGAAGGGCACCAAGAAAGCCGCAACATTACGGCTTCCCGGGAAAAACCCACGCCTCAAAGAATACCAGTTTTGTTAACTTTTCGACCAGATATCTTCGACATTCGACCGTAGCGCCGACTTGTCTAATAAATGTAATAAGTAGGTATCTATCAATTTACATATTCTGTAAATAGTAGACATGACCTTTTGTCTAATTGTGATTATGACTGCTTTAAAAAATAGACTCAGAACGATAAAATGTCAGTACCTATTCATTCATAGAAAAAAAAACAGAAACCCTAAATAAGTTAGTGTGATATTAAATACTTAACTAATAATATTATGTACCGTCGCCTTCACTGCATTAAGTAGTAAATAAAAAAAGAGAGCAGCCAAAGATAATAAATTCGATAAGAATTTCATACGCGATTGGTTCAGAAAATGGTACGATATTTTTTACGTCAAGGGGGATCTTCCTGTGTAGGGTGACCATTTGATTATATTATAGTGATATCCATTATAAGTGATTAACAATGACACTTTGGTGATTTATTTTTTAAATCTCACAAGTATGTTATTATTTTGCAGTACAATTTATTTTTTATTGTTTTCCTATGAATATAACATTTATGATTTAACTTGAGAGGAAGAAAGCTGCCGTGACTTCCAAGCACATGATCGAATATGTACTAAAGCAAATGCTTATACTTACTAGTTAGTCATTATTGATATTTTTAACGATTAGTATATTTTTTTTTTTTGTCCTTTAGGTTAATTTTTAGGAAAATTGTAAATATATGTAATTTTCTTTAATAAATTCTGCCAAACCCCCTGAAACACCCCATAGTATTCAGCGATATTTGATAGTTGGAAAGTTAGGTTTGGGTCTGGGCTGCTTACCAACGAAATATTATTTATATGAGGTTGATCTGAAACCAGTATAATAATCAACGGTCTCACCAGGACGCCATCCGAAAAAAATACTACTACTATAGGGTTGGCATACGTCCCGGTACACCGGGACATGTCACCGGTTTAGAGCATCGGTCCCGGTTGTCCCGTTTTACCCACCATGTGTCCCGGTAAACGAATAGGTAATCATGGTTTTATATTATTGCTAGAATTGTGCGAATAATTCGTGCGACGGCGTTAGATCACGTTGGCTGGCGGTTTAAGTGTGGGGTCGAGGGAGGTACTGACATTTTACAAATATTTTTCCTTATTTACAGTACGGAATGAAAGACTGAAATACCTTTGTGAGGGAGCTGATGTAATTCATGGTAATTTACGATCTCACTCAAAAACTAGGCGGTTAACCGTCTTTGTTGCCGGCCATTGAAAGTATTCTGAAAATGTGGGAACCATTGAAAGATTTCATTTTTATCACAAACCAGATTGCGGCGCTATGGAGGCGGCAGCCCCCCCCCCCCTCTCCTATAACTCCCATATATTTCCACTTAATTGATATCAGTCCCGGTCGGAGCCAAACCATTTATGGCAACCTTATACTACTATGCATATAAGCAAAGTTTATATGATAACTACAGGTTGTTATAGCCAGTCACGTTTATTCCCAAAAAAAAAGGAAAAAAAAGAAACAGTCGCCCTACTAGTGAGGTCAATCGTTTCGTTTTGTTTATCGGTCGGTTTGTTTTGTTATGGTTCCGTTTAATGTCACATGCTTCATCTGTATTCTCTAAAATTCGGATGTTGTCAAGTGCATTGCGCATAGACAATAATTTAAATGCAATTATATAGGACAACGTTACTAATATACGATAATAATTTATTGGCCTACAAGTTGTTTTTTTGTCTCTTTACACTTATAATTAAATAAAATTCCAAAGAAATATTCAAAAAGTCAAGAATGTAATCAATAATCCTAGCTCCGGGATTCATCGATGAGTATGCCTCTTTCTATACCTTTAATTCTAGTAGACCACACATTTTCACTCATTTTACACGTGTGGAAATGTCTTGTTACTAGAGGCAAAGATACCTAGCCTAATTTTACTCTCAATGGGTTAGAAACAGTCGTCCTCCAGCCTAAATTTATATTGAATATAATATAACTATAAATTCTGACGATTATTTTAGCGTCACAGGGTACTTTCATAGAACAGACGGATTGACCGCATGTCAGTAACTCGTCCGCACAAAATACGTGCGTGCGTCAAAATACTTGCTTTGTCATGATTTACGATTATTGTCCAGCCTAAATAAATAAAATAACTAAATATATCTATTTGTCTACATATTCTAGAAGCATTTGGGTACTTCTAGAGCCAGGAGTCAGATTGAATTCACTTTTAATAACCTATTTTCGGGGCTAATTTTAGTATGTAAAATAAAATGCATTTGATCGTATACCAAATTGTGCACACCAAATATCTTTTAACTATACTCGGATAAGTTTTCGTTACATCTTATATAAATAATTAGAACTCATCCAAAAATATTACTAGCCATGGATGTATTATAAAGTATGGATAGGTCACTAATTTCTTTTAAGCAAAGCACCTATGCGAATTTTATTTGCGGTATAAGGAGTAGGGGGGGGGGGAGGGAGGGGGGGGGGGGGATGAAGCTTCAGAACTATAAATACTTAATAAACGTTAGAATTTTATACAGCGTAAATATTTTGATTTTAAACAAATTATCAACTACATTCAAATATTATTGTAACAAACGTCGTGCGAATTTTGAGGGGTACATCTTCAGCTTACAGGAGAGGTACCACATGCCAAATTTTCAATGCTCGTGCTTTTAATTATACTCGATACACATATACTAAAAACGCAATATATTGGAATAAATTGTTTTTGTGTAGGGTGTGACCTCAAGTGTCGTTGCCAGGTGATCGCGTGCAGGATGTGACTTCGAGGTGAGGTCACACACACACACACACACACTCACTCCACTCGCTGGCAGGGCCGGATACGCAAATTTCGACACGGACACAGAATCGTGCCGTACGACTGGCGGCCGACTTTAGCGCCACGCCGGATTTGGACTTACGCTCAATGGTTCAACCAAGCTTTAAGTCAATGGGCGCCATCAATATATTTTTCGAAGTAAAACTTCTTCATACCTTGCACAATTTTGTCTATGCAGTGGAATGTTTTGTTCAAACTCGGATGTTTTGTTATCCTTCACGTTGATTTTCTTCTAATATAAATATGTGTGTAGAAACATTGTTGAATGTAGCTGCCATTATGGGGTAACCATTTTGGAATATAGATTAACACGTTATTATTCGTTTGAGTACTTTCTTTAGGAAAAGAATTAAAATGATGAATTCGTTTAGTAATGATTTGTTCCTCATTAGTAATGGAACCCAGGAGGCAATGTAATAAGTAAGTCAATAACTCTAATAACTCAAGACGAATAAATGTTTATTATTGAGATGAAGTGGTTAGAAGCGGTTATGCAAATCGCCGAGATAGCGACGAAGGTTATATGGTTATGCATGAAAGAAAACGCGTTAATTTGGACGGAGCGGTTCACTGAAGTCATACGTCATTGACGTCAGAGCGTTTAATGTCCTCAGGCAAGGAAAACAATTCACGATAGCTTCTTCACAGTGACGTCTTTGGCTATTGATATTATTATACCTACATTTGGCATGGAATGATCCGACCGAAAGAGACAACGAACTAAAAAATCTACATTTTTTTTAAGGAATTTAAGTCCTTCGATTTTTACTTTGAGCTAAGTTTTTTACTCGCCTATTAATTAGATAGGGTTTGTTTTATGAACCGATCTACATTAAATTCTAATAGATATACGAGGTTTGTTCAAAAAGTAAGGTGACTTTTCAAATTTCGCGGGCTACGTCCGTTCGATTATCGTTTTTTTTGTTTTGTTATGTTGGTACACTCTTCCCGAACATCTGTACCAAATTTCAAGTGAATGGCATTTTTTGTTTGGTTGTGAGAGGCGTAAAGGTTATAAGTGTTTTGAGACCTCGGCGATTTTTTGCTATCGAAAAATATGGATCAAAGGATTTGCATCAAATTTTGTGTAAAAAATAAAATTAAGTGCTCCGTAACACTCGAAATGTTGACAGTGGCATACGGTGAAACTGTTTACAAGTGGTACAAACTCTTCAAGATGGCCGGGAAGATGCCAATGACGAGTCTCGCTCTGGACGCCCAAGCACGTCAACAACTGATGAAAACGTTCAAGCAGTGAAGAAAATTGTTTTGGAAAATCGTCGAATCACTATCAGAGAAGTTGCTGAGGATGTCGGCATATCGCTTGGCTCGTGCCATGAAATTTTTTCTAACGTTTTGGGCATGAGACGTGTCAGCGAAGTTTGTTCCGAAATTGCTAAATTTTAACCAAAAGAACCCTCGCATGAGCATCGCAATTTTTGACCAAAAACAACACCACAATCATGCCTCAGCTACCATATTCACCGGATTTGGCCCCATGTGACTTTTTCCTGTTCCCAAAACTAAAGAGACCTCTGAAAGGACGGAGATTTGCAACGATTGAAGAGATAAAGACTGCATCGCTGGAAGAGCTCAGGCTATACCGAAAAGTGCTTTGAGGATTGGAAAAACCGTTGGCATAAGTGTATTGTATCTGAGGGTAGTTACTTTGAAGGGGACAAAATAAATATTGATGAATAAATAAATATTTTTTCTTAACAATACAAAGTCACCTTACTTTTTGAACACACAGCGTATAGAAATATTCTTTAGATATGGACGTTACTATAACGCAGTAGGTAAAATATCAGTAGATAGATTTATTATTACAAATCTGCTGTAACAATTAATAAATACAAAATGAAATATTACATATTATAACAGTCTAGTATTAAATATTAAATTTTAGAGTAATTTTATACGAGGAATTACAAAACTATTACACTAACTACTAAAGACTTGGTAATATCATTTTCAAAATATTGTCATAAAGCGTTCAGTAAATTGAGTAACATTATACTTAGTAGGACTATATTTTCAAACTAAAAACAAATAAACTGAATACTTGATATTACAAAATACGCATTAAATGTATGGGTTTATCGAGTTTAGATATACAATGCATGGTAGATATACTAACAATTACTGAAATCGAATTTTAGTTTTTAAAATACTTTTGTAGACATGAAAATTACGCGTATTTCAGTTATAATTACTGCATTTTAGTATCTTTTTTCCTCGGTCACTACGAATTGTCGCTTGTACGAATAAAAATATAACATATATAGATAACAGATATAGTTGGGTTAGAATGGCCACTAAATTCTGGTAGCCTGTCGATTAACACAGCACCTATGAAATTTGCAGATCTTTTACATATACAGCGTGTTATTAAATTTAGAGCATTCCATTTAGGATGTGGATGCGATGGTGGTTATGCATTGTAATTCATCTAGATTCTTTTTGTTCACTAGTTAAATCCGAACAAACGAAAGACTTTACATCAAGCTCTGGTTAAAGAAGTCACTTGTATTTAGATTCTACATAACAACAAAAGAGGAATGACGATAAATTCTAAGAAAAAAGGTTTTAGGTAAATTGTTAAACTATTAGTTAGATAACGGAGAAAAACGCGTTACATATACAAAGCTTAATAATAAAAAAAATACATAACATAACTTAGCTGAGCCATGTTCGTGCTGAGCTAGACTTAAATAGTTGTGGTGTAATAACAAATCTTTTATATTAAACTCTAATTTCAGCAAATATACATAATAACACTGAAAAATAACACATGCTTCTATTATAACTATCATTTATACCAAAATCACATATTCAAAGCCACACGTAATACAAGTTTTGGATAAACCTTGTAACTAATTAGTCATTCTTTTTTATCCTCACATTTAATTTTAAGTGTCCTACTATTGAATTCACCCGGTAATTTTATCTTAAGCTTTGTGATAAATAAACAGTCATCAGCCCCGAATGCGAAGAATCATTTTCTTCGCAACCAGTATAAGTAACTCAATAAATGACTACAATGGTCTCTTTTACGAATGAGAGGCACTTTCGCTGAGATTGTGACCATACTCGTACATCAAAAAATCAAATCCGCTCTTAGTAGGGTAAAACACGGTTATTTTCGTGTGTGACTCATCGAACGCATAAATTAATTATTAGGTATTTTGTCAAGAAAAAAACCAACACACATGTCTGAGGAAAACGTCTGATGAATTCGCCGACGGCAGTAAAATTAATTGCGTACACCACGTGTGAGTCGGCTTAGTAGATCAAGCATGCTATAAATTTTAGGTGAACTAGGTATAATGTCGTAAAAAACTAAACGCATAACTAACGCGCTACCTAATAGTCGACCATCCGTTATCCGTTACAAACCACACCCAGCCAAGCGTGAAGCGTTGCGCATAAACATCTACATAAACAGTACCGGGTGGAAAATATTATCACCAGACTATTATATAATATTAATTAATACACATAGAAAATCTCCCTTCAATCTTGAAGGACTCAAGCTGGGGGTCTATAAAGGATCCTCTCATCTGATGCCTCGGGCAAGTTCTAAAACGGTCCCGACAATAAATGTTTACAAAGTGGACATAAGCCATCATCATCATCGTGAAAGAGAATGCGTACACAAGTGTAAAGTTGTAGATAAAGGTAGGGTGAAAGTGTCATCGGGTTTGTATGTAGTAATTAGCTATAGGATAAAAATGATAATCTGGGACTTGAAAAAAAGAACAAATGCGGTTGATATTTTCGAAGAAAGTTACAGAATTACACATACTAAAAAAAACTATAGGTATACATCTGAAATTACGTATGAATGTGAGCATATATATGCACGTATTTGTAGTAATTTGTAATCAAACGGTAAATTAATTTAATTATAATAAAAAAAAATATAAATTGATCTGTATTGGCAACAATTGTGTCAACTTTCTGCTTATTTTTGGCATTTTGATTTCAACATATTAATTAGCATTATAATTTAACAGCCGTAAGTTTTAATACTTTTTTTCACGTGGAACCCTAACAATACAAATTTACAAATAGTCTATCTGCCTGTATTGATTTAAAGATTGATTTTCTTCATTACAACTACTATTTTCAATCTCAACATGGTGCATTACAAACACAACATCGAAGGTTTTGCTAATGTTACCAGGGTTGTACGAGTGAATCAACTTATAAGATTAGTATTTCAAAGCTATTAAAAATATACTGTGCGTAATATGACTACAGTGCGGCAGTTAAATATTAGAGTAGGGAATCCGGGCCTGGTAGGCGCAGATCCTATATTTTTTGGTCTGTTTTTGTTATGGTATTGAACCATTTCGCTTCACACAACATTCGTCCGCCATCTTAGCGGCATGACGTTTGGATGTCTGGTGGAGTCTACCATCCCGTTTCTCGGGGCTGGCCCTTTGTTCGGGGTTTGCCGGAGCAGCCATTGGGGCTGTTCTACTTGTGGTGTCGCGTTATCGTACGAGAGGAACGTGTCAGAGCGACGCTATCACATATTTTCTATTTTGACAAAAAGTTTTGTTTATTTCGAATGTTTATAATGTTGCTTAAGTCTTGCTATTGAAGTTAATAAATAAGCATTTTTTTAAGGGAATGTCTGCGCTAAAAACTCTATAAACAAACGCTGTTCTATCGTATTTATTAAAGTTTTGCTAAATTATTAAAATCTTTTTATAGCACTGTTTTTTTAAACGTTTCGAGCGATGGTATGGCGTTTGAAAATTAGAGAAGAAAAAAAGTAGAGTAAAAAAAAAGTCTCACATAACAAAGCAGATGCTTTTCAATCAAGATAAAAATCGATATTTTCCTCTCGAATTTAATTTTAAAGTACTACATCATTACTACTGAACCAGGTGAAAATAATGTTCGCAAAGATAAATGTTTGGCTGCAAAATAAAATATAGGGAAAACATTTTTATTGTCAAATGATCCAATCAGAAAAAAATCGCCTTATTTATTACGTAAGGTCTTTGCAGAGTTGCCCACACATGATACCACAAAAAAAAAACGGAATGAAGTGAATTGGTTTTCGGTTAGCATATGAGATAGGTGCAAAAAAAAAGAATATTTCAGTATAACTTTTATTTTTTTATTTAAAAACGTTAAATTGAAATATCATTAATAGCTCATGATGATGTATTTCGACCATATTTGTTAATTGTCGAGTCGTTATCCCTCGGGCCAAGCTTTATTGTTGTTTAACGACATTTTTGTCAATTCGCTTTTCGTGTACTATAATAATGATGAGGTTGGACTTGGAAGGGGGGCAGGGGGGGGGGGACAGGCGGTGGTCCGGTTGGAAAGTCGGCTGGCGCCAGCTCGGCGCTCGTGAGCATCCGGCAAGAGTGTTGCGTCCGTCGAAAAGTGGGCGATACTATGAAAGCACTCCCGCCAAGGCACTGCGCGAATTTAGGAGTGCTTTTGTGCACTTCTTACCCGTAATAAATTAGCTAGCCAGTAATAAGCGAGCAAGTCAATTTTATAACATATTTCGGACTAAATTCATAGCATTACAAACTTTTAAAAAAAACCTATAAAAATGATTTGCTATATGAGAATGAAGCGTGCGAGAGAGCGGTCGGAGAATATTCAATTACTAAGTAACTGACATTTTATGATATGTAAGCGTGACATTCGAACGCTTACACTTACACTTTTTTATATAATGTTATTTGGGTAGGAATTATAATTCGGTACGGTGCGCCAAAATTGCGACAAAGAGGCAAATGACCAAACATAAGGTGTAAAATGTAGAGATCTGTTGGCGACTCGTAAGAAATTTTCAATTGACACAAACTTACAGACATAATTACACACAGTTATGTGTTTTAGGCGTTTTCTGAGTCACTCGTGTTGACCTAAGGGATATTTTTTAACTCTTCGATCAAATTAAATTGACTATTGACAGACTTTTTCTTTCTTCCTCTACTACGCAGCGGTATTCTAATATAGTTCCAGTTCGCGTGTTACACGTAACCTTTCTGTATTTAGCCGAACACCTAAAAGGTAATTTTGAACAACCAGGACTTGTACCTGCTGCAATCTTAATGGGTGGATTCCCCTACCACTTCTAGGCCCTTCGAACCACGTGGCGCCAAACCACCCAAACGCGCTATTTTCGAGTTATGGTGGATCAAACAATAGCATAGATTATAGACATAAATAACATTATTGAAAAAAACTATTATTGTGCTTTGTTTACCTACTAAACCTAAAAGATTAAATGTACTTAATAGTGTGAAACATACATATTAAACGATAAAGAGGGCGTTAGGACCTATGGCGTTAAAGGCGACAAGATAACTCGCGCATGCGGCACTCAGATGGTTCGCTTCGTTCCCCACTTCTAGCACTTCTTTTAAGGCGCCCCAGGACGCATTTGTCCTTGAGATTTGAAAGAGTAGGCTTTATTCGAACATTGACGTGTCGAAAACAGACGGATATACTCGCCGACCGCGAATTCGTTACATTTGGAATCGATGAGACATGTTTTTTGTATTTAAATTATTATTATCTTTTGAAAAAAATGTTTTTTTTTAAGTAATGTCCTAGATTATTATATTGTCTATCTTTAGAAAGAAAAATTAGGTTCGCGTCACTTACACAAATTAAAAGAAAATCGTTGCAAGAAAAAACAACACTTTCTTATTTATTTATTTTCATTACTATAATAAGGTGTATTTCATTTTTTTTAAGCAAAGGACTAAATTAATATATGTAGAATATTGTGGTATTTTTAGTTTTAGCCATTTGTTAGGAATAACTTCAACAAAACTTTAGGGACTGGTGGCGCCTTAAGACAGTGCAGATCAAGATAAACGTGCATGGTATTCCGACCGAAGCCCGATGTCTCACGCGACATTATTCAATATTTACACTGACTGCCTGCGTCGCTGGCGGATCGCCCGTGCGCCGTTCCAATGCGCGCCTGCGCAGATGCCGACCAATCAGATGCGCCCGGCGACGATCGCACGTCGCCGGCCAAAACGACGCTGCCAGCCGCAGTCCAAATATGTAGCGCCGCTACAATTGAAAATTGGAATATGCATTGAGGAAGATGGAAAGCATTTGAAGCTCTTAACGAGCAAGCCATGGTTACTTTTTGTTTTTCAATGCTATTATTATCGCAAAAATTCATTTCATATTATGCCAAAAAAGCGTCTAAGCAGAATTATTCCCATTTCATCAATTTTTAAAGATATTTCTATTCAAAATAATACTTTTCACCAATTTTAAAAATAATTAATTTAACAAACGGTACAAAAATAGGAATATGGATATTGTACAATGCACTATTAGGATGTATTTAGGTGTAGTTAAATACAAAGATCATTTATTCATGGACCCTCTACACTCCGCGTGCTCGTTGATTGCCAGTGACAGTTGACAGACGTGTTGCCATCACCTGCACCTCTCACGTCGTGTAGTGGGGATATTTATTATAAGGTATATGCATACACTACAGATATAAAATATAGCATAAAAAGTTCATGCGTATTTCAAACTTTAAAAATTTAATTAAGCTTTGAAAAATGCGTTACAATTTTGCAATGTAACGCACCCCTCACCACTTTCCTCGAGTCACCAGGATCCAACCACGTAATGCATAATATCAAAAGACTGCCCACATCGATTTGGCACTATTAACATTGCCCGCTTAAAATCGGCTAAGCCATTAAAAGAATTAAAAGTCGCTGACTTGGCATTATACTAAATGGACAATGTCAATATTGCCAATTTTAAACAGGGCTATGTTTCCCAATTAACCAATACTTTGACCAGTAGCGGTGTACAATGCTGATATTGCCCGGGTAATTTCAACTCTGCACACCTGCCGACTATAATCCTCTATCTATCCTTGATCTATTTCGTTGCCAATATTAGCGCGAACATAAGATACGATTACAGAAGATTTTATTAGAGTTTTTTTTATCGTAAATATAATTAAATATAATGGCATATATACATTTTAGCAACAGACAATTTTATGTCAATACATTATATTTTTTAGTTTATTTCTAGGATATCATATTAAATAAATATAAAATAAAATTTAATTGGCTAAAACACATAAAAATATTTATTGTTATATTCAGTCCTTTATAATTTAGGTAATTTAGAAATACATTATGTTACTTATTATGGTTTTCTTTTTCTTTCTTCCCAGTTGAAAGAGCCATTTTGTAATTTTATTTTTTCCGGAATTATTGCTTTGTTTTTATCCCTGTATCTTTTATACCGTGGTACAATTTGCGTGCAAGAAACCGAAAGTGTTGCCAAAACTTGTTTTTCTTTTCGGAATAGAATACTGGTTAGAACTAAATCCTCATGTTACAATCGTATGATAGTTACGTTTAGGTAGGTTTGTTTGTGGTAGTAGGTGCGTAATACTTAATGGTCTTAGCATAGGTATATCTGCCTCAAATTCATTATGTAATGATCAAGCGATTAACGGAAAGAACCACCCCACGCAATTTATAAATCATCAAATACTCATATACTAGATCAAAATATACAAAATATAAATCATCATATACTAGAGCAAAAAATACCTACAATGTTTATTATTCTCTCAAAATAATATTTAGTTTTTTTTTATACTTAAGGTTAGCAAATTTTCATCAAGCCCTTGCTTAATTTTTTGTGGCTAATTTTTTGCCTTTTGGTATACACTTTCTCAGGATTTTTCTGTAAAAATAACAGCATTTTCATTGACAAATAGAATAGCCTGCCTACCTTGTGGCAATCCAAACATAACTGTAGTTATATTACTAAAAGTTCTATTGCCCAATTTGGTTATTAGCCTTCTTTCCGAAAGATAACTCTAAAACCAGAAAAGCGCCAGCTACGTACCTCTACCGCTTCTACTTTTTTTAAAAAGAATGGGATGCGAAACTGTTGAATGCCTTAGCTAAATCTAAGTAAACTTTGATGCCTTTTTGCCCTCCAACCAATGCATCAGACAAGCTATCAAAATTGATCAGGCAATATTTTATTATCTTCAAGGAAGAAGACCAATTGCATTAACAATTGATTAAGTACGGAACAAACCCGGACAACGCCAGCAAACAAAATTTTCCAGGAGAACTAAAAAAACTTTTACAGCATGTCATTTACTATTTTTTAGAAAAATATTAATATTTACAAGTTAAAGACTTGCCGAAAAATATAAATATGTATAATATTTGTCCGGCTTTGATTGAAACTTTCTAGGAATCATGGTATTTTATACTGGACATATCCGGGTTTGATTGAAATATATTACACATTAAAAAAATGGTTAAAAGCATGTGGACATGTCCGCCTTTGAATTAAATCAACATATTGAATTGAATTAAATCAACAATCAATTATCGAATTGACAATTAATTAAGTGTATTTTGGTTGGGAGTGGAGGAAGTGGGATGGATCTGGGTTTGTTCCTTACCTCCTCAATTGACATCATCTCTCATCCCTTATTTGAATATAGGAGGGCTGAAAGATATTTAAGATGATTAGGAAATATCCCTGATATCGTTAGGGTTTCGATGTAACTAATTTCGGTGTTGACAAGTATTTTTTTATTGCTATCTAAGGAGTTGCGAAATATTATGGTAATTAGCTTCCCCTAAATAAAAAAAAATATCATTTGTCTTACTTGTATGTAGGAAGCTGCCTCCGATAACAAGCATTGTTTATTATTATCCAATGAATGTTGGGAAACTCTAAATACTACACTATCACTTGGGGTTTCGTTCTTAACACAAACATTATCACATTCTCTTAGATGCACTGAGTGGGATTTCACTATGTGTTCCAGACTATCGTTGAAATACTTTAATATATCACGTTTCACTGTAACTGTAGGTCCCAAATCTTGGGACATTATAAATTACATCTGCCTGGTGTAAAAATTCAAAATGAAAAACAATACTCATATAAATTATAATAATACGCAACTCTACTAGATCAGCATAATTTTGACGGACCGACTGTCAGATTCATTTCATTACTTATGAAGTTATGACCACGCCGTTCGTTCTACTCACTTGACTAATGGCAAATGGTCTGTGCTCTCACTCCGGCACTATGGCTGTATGGCATCTGCAGTCCGCCCTCCCAACTCCCAACTCCCACAGCTTCCACACAAGCAATTATGTGGGAAGGTAGAGATGAATAATTTTAGCGGGTTTGACAATTGAAAGGGATTCATTTTACTCGTCCGGCTGTACACTAAGGAATATAACGCCTTGTTTTACTTAAAAACTGAGAAGTTACTGAAAAAGTGAGAACTGAGAAGTAGGAAGTATAATTTTAAGCTATTATTTTATTACATGTTCTATTTTTTACTACTCAAATAATCTGGAAACATCCTTAAATATAAATTTATACTGAAAACACGGGCAAAGATGCCATAGTTAACTTTATATAAAATATTATTAATATGACTTGAAATATCGCATGTTACTTGTTACTAAAAAGTATTTTTTAAATCTATAAAAACTACCCAGTTCCTTAATCTAGCTCTTGATTTTTATCAACGTGAATTTAACCTACGTCCTAAATTTAAAGAATATGATATGTACAACATTTTTATTTTATATATATCAAGATATTAGTAGTTAAGTAATCGGTTAAAAGATATATTAAAATATATTATTGATTTTTTATTGAAATTTTATTATTATAATGGTAACTAATAACTAATAAATAAAAACGAATATAAAATGTATTCAATTTTTATCAAAAGTTGTTTAGTACCTAAGCAAGCCTTAAGTATTAAGTTTATATCAAATATACATGCATGTGTTTATCCTTTTTTCATTATTTATTTAAAAGGGTTGAAACAATTTGACTACAAAAAATAATATTTTATTATTTCTATACTCATATTAATGGATATATTTTTCAATTTTCGTGTTTCAGATTTCTTTAACTTTGCGGATGGAAGAAGAAGACTGAATTTGACAGTTAAGCTAAAAGCATCATAACTTGAAAACATAACCTATAAGTTGGTCTGAAGGAAATCGCACTCACCGGTGTTGCATTATATATTTTGTGATTTAGTCATTACTTTTCCACTCATGGCTGATGATGGTGATAATGTAAGTAAAAATAGAATATTTTGTCTGTACCTTTGTATTATCATAACATATATTTTACTTAATTGCGATGCTAATGATAATAACATAAGATTCTACATGACTTTCACCAAAACTTACATTTGTTTTATATTTTAATTAAAACTATTAGGAAGGTACTTGATTATAATTTAAAAACTTGCTGGTCTGGTTTGAATTTATATTTATTTTAGGCCCTGCCAATTTACTAGTCCTAATTGATATTAGAGAAAAACTGCTTAACTTTATGGCGATTTGAACGTAATAATATAGCTAAACCTAATATTAGATATAATTAAACCCAATATTAATTATCTAGCCACCAAAACCAGATATCTTCTGCTTTAAAAAACGAACTGATGTATCTAACTTTTTGAGCTAAGTATTGAGCCCAGTGCCGGATTTAAAAGTGTGAGAGCCCCAGGGCAACAAGAAATTGGAGACCTCTTATAACCAGCTAAGTAAAATTTATTGTCAATCATGGCATGAGTTATTTATCCTAAAAAAAATATTTTATATAAATACCATATTTTGAAAGAGCATATTTTAACATTTTGTATGGTTAAATAATTAAACTTTACCAATTTGCGTCACATACCTACTGCAAATGTAAATAGCATTCTTGTTTGATTACAAAAATTTGAATAAGCCTTCAAATGCAGACGGTGGTTGAAATGGATCGGTCATACATTACACAGCGAGTACAGTAGAAGCGCTAGATCGAAACCCGCAAGGTTCATTCACATAAGCTAGTATGGCCAAGGAAAGTAGTAAACGCAAGCAAAGGCAGAAGTGTCAGATTGTCGTGAATGGGAATTATGTAAACATCTTAAAATCTAAGTAGGAGATCCCGGCTGCAGGAATCAATAAAAAATAGGACTAGGGCGCCGCTTTGCTTCGCTGCGGCATACATTGCAGCGGAGTTTAGTATATAAATGTATTTCTCCATAGGGATTACCATTTAATTTTTTATAATTCTTTGCGCAATCAAATGTATATGTTTTTTGGTATCTAAGCACAGAAGACATTGTCATGGTCATTTTAAAAAAATAATTATCAAAATCGGTCTTGTAGTTCTAGAGCCTTAGTCCGTGGACAGAGTGACATTTGAGTCACCACATGGGAGCTTCAAACTGTACTACTACTGTCTCCGCTGACTTATTATTATTATTGTTATTATGCAGCATACTGAATCGCTCTTTATACTGTGTTACCGGTCAGCTTACGTCTAATCATTTTTTTTTAGATACGTTATGTCAAGTTATGTCGATTTATGAGCCTGTTTATGTGTATTTATGAAACTATCACTATCACTATCACACATGGTTACGTTTTGTGTGACCCTACCGTCCTTCTTAACAGTGTGATATATATGGACTACCCTATTCTGCACAAGTCAGGCGTCTTGAAGAGACTAGTAAATATCTCTCTAAAAATGCATTCATATTACTTTGCAAAGAAAGTACTTAAAGTAAACATTGTTAGCATTATCTAAAACATAATATATTTTTTTTCAGGTGCCGGCAATGACAGTGAAGGAGCCCTTAGATCTTATTCGACTAAGTCTTGATGAACGGATTTATGTCAAAATGAGGAACGAAAGAGAACTACGGGGCAGACTGCATGTGGGTAACATGTTTTTTTATATTTTAATAAAACATTCAATTATCATAATAAAAAAATAATATATTTTCTTTATGGTTTTTTGGTAGAAGCACATCTTTTTTAGCTACCTGCAAAAAGTGAAGTGTAATGCGCAAGCTGTAACAACATAGTGGTAAACTTAACCATTTATCCTTTTAATATTATATTTTTATTGAGCCAGCAGCTTCAAACTGATAGCTGATAAGCTCATATCTATAGTGTGTTTGTCTTTAGATAGTCATCTAGTCAGCTCTTAAGTAAATTGACTCACCGACACTGCACTAATCACATTAGATGATAAACTGGTCTAAGCATCAACGACTCTGTTGGAGAGGAAATGCTTCTTTATATTTGTGTTGATTCTGGTACGGGGACAGTTTCATTTCGTGACCTCTTAGATTTGGGTTTTTGTAAAAGTTAAACATTTTCCTGCAACCCAGATAGTCATAAAATCCTTTTAGTATTTTAAAAGTCTATAAGATCTCCACATTCGCATCATTATTTAAGAGTGGGCAGCTTCAGTAGGTCTGTCGTTCTTCGTATGATTTGTTATAGAATCCAACAGGAAGTTTCATACCTCAGCGTTGAACTTGAACTCAAGAAGATCTATGTGTTTTGCAAAGTAGAGACTTCAAACCTGATAGCCATATTCAAGTAGTGGTCTTATGTACGTCTTGTAAATTTTTAGAAATATTATATCAGCTGTCAGAGTTTGGTACGTTTTCTAATTATGTAAATTACGCTACATGCTTTCTTGGCTATCTTTATCTTTTTTGGTCCCATTTCCAATCACTTCTTATTTCTATTCCAAGATCTCTTTCTTTGTCTGATTTCTTAATCATGGTATTGCAAATATAATACTTTTCTGGTCTGGTCTGGATATAATACTCTGTGGTCCGGAGACCACAGCACTTACGCTTTAAAATCAAAAAGTTAAAAAGTCATACAGCCTCCAAATGTTCTTCAAACCCCAGTGTTCCGCACATATTCATTAAGTAATATTACGCTTGTTACTAATTTTCAAGGACGACAAAACCTTATTATCTGTTCTTACCCTATTCTCTACTCTCCTGAGGGCCTAACCTCGGTCAGTGATTTCCACTGCAGCTATGTCTTTTCACACATAACTATCTTCTGTTATATACATATTTTTTAAAAATAATTGCTATGACCAGGGCCATATAAAATTGGCTCTATTCAACTGATGGTAATGAAGCATTAATAATAATATGAATATAATGTGCGGATTTGAACCAGCAAATGTTACGTCAATGGTCAAACATCATAACTAAGACTACCCACAATCTTATATACGAGGTGTGTTCATAAAGTAAGGTGACTTTTTATTTTTGTCAAAAAATATATATTCATTCATCAATATTTATTTTGTCCCCTTCAAAGTAACCCCCTCAGATACAATACACTTGTGCCAACGCTATTTCCAATCCTCAGAGCACTTCTGATGAGCACTTTTAGGCATAGCCTTCAGCTCATCCAGCGATGCGCTCTTTATATCCTCAATCGTTGCAAAGCGCCGTCCTTTCATGGGTTCCTTGAGTTTCGGGAACAGGAAAAAGTCACAGGGGACTAAATCCGGTGAATACGGTGTTGATGTTGGCCAAAGAATTACGAACATGCAATGACGTGTGAGCTGGCACTGGAGCAAACTTCGCTACCACACGTCTCATGCCCAAAACATCCGTTAAAATTGCTTGGCACGAACCAAATGAAATGCCGATATCATCAGCAACTTCTCTTATGGTAATTCGATGATTCCTTTACAGTATTTTCTTCACTTCTTCAACGTTCTCATCAGCTGATGACGTGCTTGGGCGTCCAGAGCGTGGTTCCTCATTGGTGTCTTCTCGGCCTTCTCGGAAGAGTTTATACCACTTGTAAACATTTTTTTTACTTGAAGTAGACTCACCGTATGCCACTGTCAACATTTCAAGAGTTTCAGAGCACTTGATTCCATTTTTTACACAACATTTTATGCAAACTATATGATTCATGTTTTTCGACAGAAAATCGCCGAGCACGCAAAACACTTCTAACCTTAATGCCTCTCACAAACAAACAAAAAATGCTATACTCTCGAAACTTTTCACAGATGTTAAAAACAAGTGTACCAACATAACAAAAAAAAACGTAGATCGAACGGACGTAGCCCGCGAAATTTATAGTCACCTTACTTTTTGAACACACCTCGTATTGTATATCTCAAAAAGGTTCAATTTTAAAATCATGATATCCCTGATCTGATTGAAGAGCATATATTTACTTGCTTAATGCTACGTTGACTAATAAATCAACCATGGTTAAATTTGTTAATCAATTTACAGGCTTATGACCAGCATTTAAATATGGTACTTGGTGATGCTGAAGAAACTGTAACGACTGTCGAAATTGATGAAGAAACTTATGAAGAGGTATACAGAACAACGAAACGGAACATTTCCATGTTGTTTGTAAGGGGTGACGGTGTCATATTGGTTTCCCCTCCAATCCGTGTCGGTGGATAACTTATTACTTAATTTAAGGTTTTTGTGTAATAGGTAATATTTTAATAAAAAAAAAACAGAAACATGCATAATATGTATTTAATTTATTTTTATAAACTGTTCCCTCTTATGAATATTATTTTTATTGTTATTTTTATAATTTATCAGTTGGTCTTCGTCCATGGGCTCAATCACAGAGCCTAACTTTGTGATAACAGTAGGTTTAATCAGCTTTTTAAAAGCTGTTTCTGGAATAAAAGTGTTTCCGATCGGTGCTCGCACTGAAGCTTCAAAAGCTTTAATGCTGGTAAATGGGAAAGGAACCTCAGATACTTTATGAGATGACAACTTTGCATTTTTGTGCTCTCTTATAATGATATCTCCCTTATTTTCATCTCTTCTCCTTTCTGGTTCAGGCATCTTGACAATAAATCGTTTCCTTTTACGTTTGGAAATTTTTATGTTCTTTCCTCCCCATGAACCCCACCCTGGCAGTGTCAAGTCTATGTCTTTTGCTTTGTTTTTGTTGATTTCATCTGTTTTCTCCTGGCGGAACTCCGCAACAATATCGTCTTCTTCAAATGCTTCTTGTATATTCATAACTTTGGTATTTGAATCATCTTCATTGTCAAGGAAGTCTCCATCCAATTCGTCTGGTAAAGCAGTTGGTAAATTTTTTGGTTTGATGTTAACAAATTTATTTGGATCTATATCTGTAAGATCCCCATTTGTAGAATTTTTATTAACATATTGTTTAACCCTAGAAAACCAAGGTTTTTCATCATCTTCTCGAATATTTCCACTAGTTTCATTTAACCTTTCATCCAAAATTGGCTTATTTTTCCTTGGTTTAAATTCAAGACTCAATGGTTCCTCATCAATTGAGTTTTCATTGATTTTCTTTAACTTTGGAGTATCTGCTAAAGCTCTCTTAAGAGTTTTTATTCGTTTTGCAACTTCGACTTCCACATTATTTATTTTTTCCGTAGCATCATCTTCAAAATGATATGTTTTTTCTAGTGATGGTTTATTTATTACTTCTATTATTTCTTCTACTAACCATTCACTTGTTGATAGTGGAGTTTTTAATTCATTTGTTTTACATTTTACCTTAAATTCGACACTTCCATTAAATTTATTTATACCAAATTCTTTTGAAGGTAAAATTTTATGTTCATCTTGTGAATTATTCTTTGTTTCATTAATAGGGTGAACTTCTTGTAAAGATACACTCATCTCATCCATCAAAACTGATTTTTCGCTGGTAGATTCGCCTGCAGTGGTTTTATTCTTGTCATCCCAATATTTCCTGTATCCACTTACAAAATCTATTTCTTCTTGAGTTGCCCCTGAATCCTTTAGATTTATCCATGGGTTTGAAGTGTCTCCAATATGCATTTCACCAGTTTCATCATCTTCACTCTCCTCATCTATCTTGTTTAGTTTTTGCGTTAAATCTCTACTTACGGCTAGCTGCTCTGCAAGTTGTTGTCGAGTCTGTAAAGAATAAACCACTATAAAGAAATTGTTGGGAAAAATATTCCGCCAGTAGCCACCTGCGATAAGGATTTAATGGGGAAAGATAATTGACAAATTGAGATTGACAGATAGAACCTCATGCGCCCGCCGACTAGGTGTGACATTGGCGTTTCTTGCATTAAAAATAATTGTAAATAGATAACCAATGTCAAAGTTGGTTTTCTTTGCATATAAAATTAAGGCATTTTTAAATGTTATTGGCAAATATGTAGCATAATTATAGCATGTTGGTTGTTTTTGCATTAAAAAGGGTGTTTTTTTTTTTATTACAACTTTAGTAAGTACACTTTGTTCCAAGCCACAGATATATCCTGTATTATTTTTCTTCTATATCTATAAAAACAAGAGTCACAACAATACAACTTTTGTATGGAGAAATATTCAGGTTCCGTCCTCTTACGTAGCATTTATAGATTACGGAGATAATCAAAATTTAGTATATTTTTTTCTATTTATAAAACATTTAATTATATTTTCTATTGACTATCTCTCAAATGAGTAGTTTTAGCGCCCCTGTAGACGATCAAATTGTTTGTCAAATTATTTGCAAGTATGCAGGTTTGTTTGACGTATTTGTCAAACAATCTACGTGTTTCATAGAAATATGGATTGACCGCATGTTTGACAAACAGGTTTGATAGTGTGCGGCGGTTTGTCAAACAAGATCTCAGTCATCGCCTTGACACCATGGAGGACACCACTAGCAATGTGCCGAGTGGCAACATTACGGGCAAAGCGTTTATTTTGCATTTCATACCCATTTATCGTGACATGCCGATGATATGGAGAATAAAAGAATTAAAATTATCATACATATTCTCTTCCTGACAGTTACTCAATAACATTCGAAAAATATAATATGACCAGTCTTTTGATAGGAGAACTATCTCTGACATGTTATATTTATACACAATCTTAAATAATTTTTTGAAATGCATGCCTACTAACTGCTTTAATTAAATATCGAGTACACTCTAGATTGACTATACATACTGAGTTATTTTATCTGCCCATATGCAACAGTAATTACGCCCAAAAACTACAATGTATAGAGAGCGTAATGTGTATTTCTAATAATAATAACCAGATTGATATATTTGAGACTGAGTTTAAGCATCAAATTTCTAAATGTTTAAATGTCTAATGACTTCTTTGTCTATCTACCCATTGTTAAAAAGTATAGGTATGTTCATTATTTTTGTTTTGTTTTGATTAATTTTTAGTTTTTGCAAATACTGTTATTGCACACTAATTACATTTTTAACAGTGCAAATAAAGGTTAATGTATATTTTCTATGAATATATTAATGGTTTATTTGCCAAATAAATAAAATTGAAAAATTATATCGACAGGAATAAGAAAAACGTTGCAATAAAAAAATATCTGATATATTGAAAATGTCGTATTTGTTATGTTATAAATATTTATATTAATTAAATATGCTTTCTCTGAATTTGCAACCACGAACATGACGTCACGAAAACTGAAACTACAAACAAGTTTGACAATTTGTTTGATTGTTGGCGTCAAACAAATTTGATGTTTAATTACCCTTCCCTTGCTGATAATTCCCACACGTAGATTGTTTTACTGATGTAGAAGATAATAAAGATGTCATTTTGTCAGGATTAGTTTTAAATGTTAAAAATGCGTAATAAGAAAACTTTCATAAAAAAAAACTGCTAGATAATTGGCTTTTAGCTAATTACAAAAATACAGGGACACTTTCAATAACCTAATTAAGACATACAAACATGGCATTAAAACGAACAATTAAAAGCTAAATCTTTTCATGAAAAAAAATCATAGAAAATAATTAAGAAGTCGTTACTTAGGGTTTTATAATTTTAAAAAAATACAAAAAATTTTTAAAACGTAGAAAGCAATCCAGAATATCCATACTTAACTGAAAACAAACAAACAAATAAATTCTTACCTCTTTATCATATTTTGCTCGAACGAGTTTACTCTTTGCCCATTGTCCGGTGTTTTTGTGTCTCAATGTAACTCGCTCCACAGCACGAGCTTTCTCTATCGCTTCCAACTGCTTTAAAGCTTCCTCGGGGTTCGTCTTTTGCAGCTGTTCAAAGTCTTTAAGTTGTTGTTTCATTTTATTTCTCTTCTCAATTCTACAGACAAAATATTTTGATCATAAATTACTAATTGTGAAAGCATTGTTTTTGTTTAATTGTTACTGCACTTAAGTAAATTATGGTGCTGTATAAAAGGTAGGCTAATGCGTCAAAGAATATTGCAGTCACCCATAGGAAAACTAAACTCAATGTTTCTGCTCTCCGGTATCAGGGCTTTCTTGATCTAATTTCCGGTAATTGCCTTTTGCCTATTCACACTCAAGCCCAGGCGTGGCCCTATTTAAAGTACCCTCGTGCGATGCACTGATAAATATGTGGTAAAATAAATAAAAAATCTTAATAGTTTTAAATTTCAAAAAATTAGCACAACTATTTGTTTTTTTTTTTAACTGTTTGACTAGACATTTACTATGAACATTTTGGCAATTCCTTATTGCTTAGACCAAATGTTACCGCGAGCGAGATCCAAAGCGACTGGGCGGTGGTTGTGAGGCTTAAGGACACAGTAGTAGTCACGTATACATAATATAAGTAGAGCCCTTTAAAACTCTAGCGGTGCTCGTTTCATATACAGGATGTCCAGTAAATAGTGAATAAAACTTAAGGAGGTAGTGGAAGGGATTATTTGCAACAAAAAAGTATCAGTCAATATTTGTTTGAAGGACTGTCGTTTAAGTGTGTTCAATTGTGCATTAAGAATGATTTATTGGTGATAAGATGCAGCACCAAATATTGAAAGACAGAAAGGAGCATACCTTTTGCTGCGATCTGCCTCCTACAACTCTTTTTTATAAGTTTTTGCTCTCCCTAAAGATGGCATCTACTTTTGACGATTGTAATCTCATAGAACAGAGTATCCGCACTTCACCACACACTGTTTTAAGTTTGAGGCGAAAAGTGAGATGTTTGGCGGCCATGAGTCCATTGAGAGGGAGACACGGAATGTAATGCCTATACGCCCAGTTTACTGTCCACCGCAGTTAAGATACGATGCGGTTAGATGAAACTGGACAAGTTGATAAGTGTAGTTTTTGACGGGGAAAAGGATTAAGAAATATATCTGTTTTGTTTTGTAATAATATTGTTTATTGATTGCGAAGAAGAGTGTAAAATGAGAGAAATTCTGGATATTTTTACTTTTAATTACCAATAATTTGTGAGAAAAAATTGTAAAAAATAATAATTATTTTTCTAAATACTTGTAGCAGTTCTCAAAAAGGTAAATGCAAGGGCAGAGTTAATAGAGGATAGATTTATTCAGAGTATATTAATACTAACTGAACACTACATGACTTCTATTACTGTAGAAAGCGAGCCTTAAGGTCATACGTAGGCTTTACGAAAAAAAAATTGTGTTTTCCACATGTCACTTAAGCATACCTACTTACAAAGTTTTTTGTAATGAATGCAGCTAGTCCAGAGCTTGTCTCTCACTGCTTAACCAATGTTTTATATTATGCCCATGTTGCAGCAACCTCAGACTGCATCAAGGCTTGCTAAGGTTAGTATTCGCTTATTCTTTTTACTCCAATATCACCGTTATAATTAAACAAAGAAAGCCTTACTCACCTGTGAAATTTTTTGCTCTTAATTTTATTTTGCCGTTTTCCTTTAGCCGCTTGATAGGCCTGGCGGGCTCGCAAGCGTGCTATCTCCTTCCTCTGCTCCAACATTTCAGCTAGTGTTAACTCAAATTCTCCCGTATCCCCAGATGTATTTTTCTTATCTTGGATTTTTTCGGGCTCTAAGGCCTCAAGCTCTTTCTCGAGATCAGATTTCATCTGAAACTTCGAAAGAAACGCATCCGTATTCTGTAATTTGTTTATAGGACGCTTCAGAGGGTAAACTAGATGGTCGGAAGCTCTGTTTTTTGTCACGATCGCATCCCAACGACTCAGCTTCTTTTTTATTTCCTCAAAACCTACCGATCGAGTCGCCTTCGCTATTTGTGTCTTGTCCAACGGTTTCTTCAGAGTCCCGATACTTTTCTGAGCTACTTGCAGTTTCTTACCAATTTCAGCATGAGAAGCGGTCTTTCCGAGAATCCTCACCAGGTCTTTTAGAACTGCTGGCTTTTTTGTGCCTTTTGAAAGATGAAACTCGGTCGTTTGCAAAGTCAGTTCATTTCTGGACGGTTTCCCAATTTGCTTGTCTTTTTTATCACAACATTGCAACAATTTAACATTGTTTTCGTTTTCATCCGAAGACATGTTAATATTTTGTTCCTAATGAATATAAAGAATGTTAAATAAATTATTTTACTTTAATAATAAACGAACGAAATTTGACAACCCAAGACATTAGACTATGCTGCGTTGACTGCTGTTAACTTTTATTGAGGTTATGTCTGCAATCGCATGGTCGGTAAGCCAATTGTAAAATGTAAAGCCGGCTTCACATAACCTAACTTTTACGTTACCCATCATGTTATATTTAGAAAATTGATACTTTTTAAAACATGAATAAATCTTAGCTGATACGGTGGTGATTCACTCAAATCAACGGTTTTACAAAAGTTAATCATAAGTCTCCCTAGAAAAGATATTCTTTTAATATGTATCAGTTCTTAGGCTTATTTTTTTTAAAGTATTGCTTTGACCTAGGAGATGCACGTCTAGTCAGGGGAGATGGTGGTAATGAAGCGTTAAAAATGGTATGACCATGTACGGATTCGAACCCGCGACCTTTAGCTCAATAGTCCAACGCTCTAACCACTAAAGTCTAAACTACCACACAACACAACTAAACACTACTTTCACCAGCTTGCACAAGAACGAACGGGAAATGTTTTTTTTTTTAGAAAGTGTGACACCGAGTTTGATCGTTCCAGTGTAGGCAATAAACATTTATTGAATTCCCACGCCCAAACTGGCGATCCATGCACTTTCCTAGTGTATATAAAATGTATAATTGAGAATATATTTGTTATTATAAGATTAAATAAATTGTAAAAAAAACATTTTTTTTTGTTATGTCAATTTATACCCAAAAAATTAATTGGTTCATTTGTGATAGGTAAGTCAACTTATAATTTGACCAAACATGTTTTTCACGGATTGAAGTCATCATATAAAAACATAATATATTTACCCGTGTAAACTTTGACCAAACGATATGGAAAAAATATGTCGATATTCATACTTAATAGAAAATTATCAATTTTTGACTTAGCAGGTATTGACCAAACACCACAGATTTAAAATTTGACATGTGATCCCTAGCAATATGTTATATATACTTATACATTTTCTTTACAGATATGTTAATTGAATGGAGGCATTGAAAAGATGGATTTTTATTTGACAACCATTTTAAAGTTGACCTGTCGAACATAGATTTTTATGTATAGTGTCAAGTATTCAGTCTTATGTGTTTTCAGTATTGTTAATTTCATATTTTAAGGAAGTTAATTAAAAATTAATTCAAATTAAAACGTAATAATAAACATTATCAAATAATGTGCGCGTGACGGTGATGTTAGCGATTATATTTTTTTCTTTAATGAATGGTTATTAGCATTATAAATAAGCCATTTACTAGAACACATTTTTAAATTAATATAAATAAGTCCTCTATTTTCAAACGTTGACAAATCCATTTATCAAAAAATTATAAATTTAAAAAAAACCTCATATACTTAAAACAAATCAATATGACCTCTTTTTTTTTTTGTTATGGAATATAAATTGGCCGATGAGTATAGTCTATAACCTTCCTAACTAGGTAATAGTTACCTGTTCTAAGGAAGGGTTATATATGAAGTGATACAGTGCATAGCAGAGACCAGCGCAAAACCCTGAGAAAAATATAAAATTCTTCCTTGATTTGTTTTAATGTACAAATCATTTAAAAATGTATTTGTTTATGGTAACTAAAACATTGAAATTGAATTAGTTATAAAAAATTTAGTAATAATTATTTTAATTTTAAAGTTGTCATTGTTAGGATGCTATTGATGGAGTTGTCAAGTTTAGAGGAGTAAAATGATTTGTTTAGTACATTAATTTACAAGTTGTTTTTCTCGTAATTTAGAAACTTTTTCCAATATTTTTAGCTGATTAGTGTTTGATATAGATCAACATCCTAAAAGGAGTGCCCTAACATTTAAAAACGTCTGTATAAGCCGTGTTCCAAGAATATTCCCGATAAAAAAATCTAGCTAATTGGTCCTGCGATTACAGACATGATTTATATTGAGGTTATATAAAATTCATCATGATTCCGAAAAAAAATGTAAATTTAACGTGACAATATTAAATTGTTTTTGCCATAAGTTCGTCTGCTCGCGACGCCGGGTCACTGACTGGCCTCTGCCGAGCGCGAGCGAGCGAACGAAAGAGCAAATACCTGTATATTATTATAGATGGTGTGTTAATGTAACAAAGCCCGAAGGGCCTTGATGGCAATGATCGCCGACCATATGACCTAACCCATGAAAAAGTTTTCTTGTTAATAAGTGACCATATTAGATAATTAAAGCGATTACATCGAATTAAGAAGGTAATTAAGTAATTTAATGGATATTTAGTATTTGCTAATTGCCGTGAATTCCAATCTGACTGATTGTTTTTAAAATTCCGAAAATAAATATTATTATAGGTAGGTAAGTACCTCGAATATTACATATATACACACATGCAACGGGGCGTAACAAAATGTTGCTAAAGTGTAAACGGCCGCTCCCGGGTCGGCTGTCTTTCAAACCGTCGTTTGAGTCACCACTTACTTCACTCCTGCTTCCTTAACCAGGACTCTGACCTTCTTCGTCCTTCCCTCGCATCCTGTTACGCCTGCGAAGTGTTAGCCGTACCTCTTAGGCCTTTCAACGGTTTCCAGGGCGATAAAACTTGTTTGCGGTACCACCCGTGACCACCGGGGTCCTTTCGGCCGACCTGTGCTGAATCCCTTGACGGTTTTCTGCTTTCGTATGGATCAATTTAATATAGTCCATACTTTAAAATTGCAAAAAATGTAAGTAGTCAAAAAGTATATATGTTCATTTGAGCCATTTCGTGGGCTAGATGTCTAAGTCAAGCTCGTGCAACCATTTTTGAGCATCAGGGGTTAAATGGTGCAGTTCTTTCAGCCCTCCAGCAAGACGTCGATGTGGGCATTCGTTCACAATGAGTTCAGCTGATTGAACGGGGGCACCGCAATCACACGACGGGGAAGGTGTGACACCCCATTTGTTAAACATTTCTACTCTTCGCCTGTGACCTGTTCTTAGCCTATTAAATATAAACCACGTTTTTCTGGCAGGTGGAAGCCTGGCAGTTTTTTTGTTGGGTCCCACTCCCACACAGATTTCCATCATTGTCTTGCACTTGCACCATATGGGGTGTCGTGATCGCAGTGGGCGGTTAGGTAAATTACCAAGGACAATATTGGATAGGCATTAATTCCGCTCCACTTGCTTAACATTTGTCGCATTCCCGTTTCAGGTTATTTACCCGTCTCATTTTCGGAGGGGTTAAGTTACTAAGTAACCACCACAACCACGCAGTTGGTGTAGACTTTATGGTGCCCATTATAACCCTTAACGACGAATTTAGTTGGGTATCGACTCGGTCAGTGTGCGCACTATTGAGCCAAAAAGGGCAGCAGTGCTCAGCGGTCGAGAGAGAGAGTGTTTGCATCTGCACCTCAAGTGCTTCCAGCGAGCTTTTGAATGACTGGCTTTTCAATATGAACTCTATAAGTTAAAGAACGGTCCAATGTTAATTTTCTATCACCGTTGACCCCAACGAAAATACCCTCATGGTATGTCACTCCCGTAACATTTTGCTGGATAACCTGAGAGACTGTGCGATGCCTGTTTTGTATTACGATTTCGTTCGGATGCCAATTTTCCGCATGTAGGTGTTTTGTTCAGATCTGGGTTTATAAGTGGGATCATCTAGAGGGGCTGGGCGTTCCCCTCGAGATGCTTCCTGAACCTATGCTTGTGTAAATCTCGTTAGTGAGACGTGCGAGCCCCAGCCCGAAGTGGCTCGTTGTTTTATTTTCGTTTTTCCATCCCATTTAGTAAGAATCAGACCTGCCACCTGGATCCCAGCCTGCTGGTGTTTTCCATCTCTCGTGGAATGCTATTTATTTACCTTTTAGTATAAGTTTTTTTCTGCCTTTTTGTCTGTTTATAGCTCTACTTATGTTTCAGATAATATGTTCCCAGCGCCGATCTCCGTTATGTTCCTCTCTTGCCATGGATGTTAGTTTTAATTAGACCTTCAGTGAGTGTGTTAGGTTCTGTTTTCCCATTTTCCAACTTAACATATAACTAAATTAATAAGAAATTTTATAAATTATTATTATTTAATCCAAAATCGAACAGTATGTAAGCGAACTTGTGGAGTCAAAGCAAAAGGTACTATAAAGCACGCCTCCTCGCTCATACTTGCGAATCATCGCCTTTAAAAAAGTGTAAACTTTGTATGTATTTATTCCTAGGATTAGATAAATGAAAGATTTTTAAATTTCGTTAGATATTTATGTTAAAAAAAGTCAGGTACGCTTTACGCTAATTAACGTTTTTAACGAAGCAATCGATAAACATAAAAAAATGATTCTTGTATGTGCTAGCGCCTAAAAATATTTCTTTTTCCATAGTTTCACATCACTTGTATATAATTTGCCTAGTTTTGTTCGTCATGAAAATCGCACTAACATTAATATTTTTGTTTTTTTTATATAAGAACATTCAAACTCACAGGCAAAGAAAAATGGATGATAACGGAAAAGATGTAAATAGGCTATTCAAAACTCGAATGCTATACTTAGAAAAATTAATGGTTCATCGGGGGAAAAAAAAGATAGCGATAGTGTTGGCCCATATTATTTACTAAGAAATGAATATTTAACTCAAAATGACTATAAAGACGATGAAACCTTTGAAAACTATGATGAAATTTATTCAAAAAGCTCAGAAAATAATAAAAACTATGATGACACTAATTCAGAAAGCTCAGAAAACAATGACATATATTCTAGAGAGCAACTAAACTATGAAATAAGCCACGAAGACTACAGAGGTGGCCGCGGTATTAACGATGAAGAAATTGGTAATGATGGCAAAAAAACTTCACCAAGATATGACAGCACACACAACTGGAAAAATACTATTGAAAGCAATAATATGTTTTTAATTAACATGACACGATATTTTGTTAAGTTCCATTGTCCCCCTGGTATGTCAACTAATGGCGTAAATGTATGTCGACCTATTAATAAATAGAGTATAGGCACTTTTATCACAGCTTACTGGTTATCTCTTTGAGATTTTCAACGAATCAACTAAGATTTTCTTAGCTGAATATTAATTGTATTGAGGTTTATGTAACGCAACTGCAACAAGGGATAGAGAGTAAGCGAACCAGTTGTCTATATTTCAGTTACAAATATTCTTATTAGAATAGGCGTTTTTAAAGGCTTACATTGAAGAGGTGTTCAAGAGCTGTTTAATTTATTTTCTGTTAGTTAATATGCATATTTGCTTACTTGCTAAAAATGATTTTAAAAATATTACCTATCTTAGCAGCGATAGTTATTTTTTTAGTACCTCCCTAGGTCCTATACAATATTTTGGGCCCGACTCAAGTAGCCCAAATATGCCCGTGTTAGAGTCAGGGCATATGGTAGTAATAAAGCGTTAAAAATGGTATGACCACTTGCGGATTCGAACCCGAGACCTTTGGGTCAGTAGTCCAACGCCTTAAGGCGTCCCGGGACGCATTTGTCCTTGAGATTTGAAAGAGTAGGCTTTATTCGAACATTGACGTGTAGAAAAGAGACGGATATACTCGCCGACCGCGAATTCGTTACATTTGGAATCGATGAAACATGTTTTTTGTATTTAAATAATTATTATCATTTGAAAAAAGTGTTTTTTCTTATGTAATGGCCTAGATTATTATATTGTCTATCTTTAGAAAGAAAAATTAGGTTCGCGTCACTTACACAACTTAAAAGAAAATCGTTGCAAGAAAAAAACAACACTTTCTTATTTATTTATTTTCATTACTATATTAAGGTGTATTTCGTTTTTTTTTAAGCAAAGGACTAAATTAATATATGTAGAATATTGTGGTATTTTTAGTTTTAGCCATTTGTTGGGAATAACTTCAACAAAATGCACCAAAATACGTTACAAAACACGTACGATATCCGCTCGAGTTTAGGAGAATACAGTCCCTATCAAGGAGTGCGTTGTAATGACTAATAATAAATCTCAAGGATAGTCACTAAAAAGTCTTCGTCGACTTGAGAGAATATCCCAAATCTAAATCATAATAAAATAAATTTTACCTCTAAGAGATTACACTTGGAAATCCAGCAAAAAAAAGCAAAAAAATCAAGGGCAATGTAAACCAGCGCTTTAATAAAAACAATAAAGGGATGAAGTCTTTGCGCATAATTTTATGTAATTCTTTTGTCTTCGGGAATGGCTTAAGAAACCCCGTATAGTATACAGATGCTGTATCGTGAGAAGATACCAAAGGTGTGTGTGGGGGAAATTTAAAGCGCAAAAGGATCCATGTTTCTAAAAACAGGTACGATAATAATGTATTAGTAAGGACCTAGTTTAATTTAAAATTACAAATGAAACAATAAAACGGGTAAATCATAATATATGTTATGCATGCCATTATTTGTAACTTATATTTAGTTTATAATATTTATTTAATAATTAATCTGGCAGTTGAACGGCGGTTAGATGTGGTGTTGGAGGGGAGAGAGGGAAGGGATGTCCCAAAATCAAATCATAATACTCGTACGTAGGTAAGGGCCGAAGCAAAAATCACAAAAGATGCGCCCGCAATGGATGTGCAATAAATGCATTTCCTTTTATAGTGCTGCCAATATATGTTGCCCACGGACATGAGGTTTTTTGTTTTAGTGACCCAACGTCAATTAATATTACGGAAAAAAAACATTAAACTTAAACGTATATTTTTACTGCATTTTGCGAAATTTTTAACATTATAAACGTTTTGCTTAACTTTCTGATAATTGTTTCTTTCTTTTTTTATTAAGGTGCAAGTTGCTTTTTAAGATATCGTAAGCAATATTTTTTGTGTTCTTTTGTTTATTTCCTGATGTGCCTGATTTGTGTTTTTTAATAAATAAAAATGTTGTAGAGCATAATTAAAAGTCAATAATAATAATGTACTTTTAATTATTGGCACTGTTTTAATGTATGACACAGTTATTGAAAGGTTTTTGAAAGAAAATAAATAAAGATTACTCAAAGGATTTTTTGCAGATCGCTCTTTTTATGTCAGTTTTCTCGCTCTAGCTTATTCTTATGCGCTTGCATTGTTTTGTGCGCTGTTGTCATAACAATCCCTGTTTGAATATTTTTTTGTCGAATTAACATATTTTAAAGTATATTAGAAAGGATACATATACAGCCTCTTGGGAAAGATTAATACGGTGCTATCGGTTCACAATTATAAACATATTTGTATAGATATACAGCCGTGCGCTCACTTCTATGATCGAAAACATTTGGCGTTACTTACATACAACTTCATTATTGAAGATAAGTTAGAAGGACGCTAAGTCTATAAAGAAGACTTTGATAAACAAAAGTAAAGGTAAAGTTTATATTGCAGAGTAATTAAATATAAAAAAATATTCCTCTTCAACTAATTATTCAATAGCAATAGTATGAATTGACCCTCTTCAAAGGTGATCAACCGTTTCGGGCCTTGTGTATAATTTAAAACCTACCACTTAAGGTTTTAAGGCCTTTTTACACTAAAAAAAATGGATTAAAATATCGTGATGAGATTGAGTGGGCATGTGGTTGTTATTTTACCACTATTACGGGTAAACAGGCGGCTTCAAATTTTGCTAACTATTTTAATCATCTGTATAACTTATATTTTAAAAGTATTCATTTTGATAATATGCTAGGGCTTTTTAACAAATTTAATAGAGATGTAGTATTTGTCACGAACTTTCAAATGAACGGGTAAAATATTATTCGATTTAGCTTTCTTATACGGCAAGGACTGAGGTAGTTTTATTGGAAATTTATTAATAAAATTATTGAAAATAAAACATGATATAAATTCTGATTATTGTCACATATACACTGGTTCGGAATAGTTGGCTTTGCCTTAAGTGCAATAAATCAAAACTATTACCAGGTAGTGATTCCGCGCCCTTAGAAGAATCGCAGCAACGCAACCAATGTTAGGTAGAAAAGGGCGCATTGTCCCGAAGCCAGCAACACATTTAAATTTGGTGGTACGTTTCAGCGTGTATGCATAATACACTATAATAGTGTAAACTATCAAAACATCAACATTCCACTCAGTCTAGTGATTAAGGCGTTTAACTATTGACCCAGCGGTCTCGGGTTTGAATCCGCATACAGCACGCAACATTTATTATCGACATTAGAACATTGAAACTATGATTATTCTTATTAAAAAATAATATTTTCAGAGCCAACTTCTGTAATAACGTTGCAGACGATTATGGTTTTTTTGGTTATCAACCTTTGTTTTAAAACAGTCTTTGTTTGGGGGTAAATATAGATCTTGTTAGTGAATTGCATTCGTGAATCCAAAAAGAAAATAATTGAATGCGGCTGTCTCTTTAAAAATAGGTTTGTATTTTAGTTGGATGTTTTCCGACCGAGGTAATTTGGTTTGGCTAGTTGGGAGCTGTCAGAAGTCGGTGACAATTTTGACAATACTTCCGGTGAAATGCCACACACACGGCAAAGATTACAAAGCACAGAAAGTTACATTTTTTTTAAGTAAAAGTTTAGGCTGAATGGTGCTTGAAAGTGATTGCTTCGAATTTTGCTGTTCAACCATCATGCGAACATATCAAACAGGTGTTTTGTAAGCAATGTTTCCGAATGCTGTACCAAATGATGTCCCACTGTCCCCAAAAACGGTAAGGTATTTAATATGGGAAGCCTTAGCTTTTTTCAAATCAGACTTGTTAAAAGACCTCGACGAATTATAATAGTTGCTGTGTTTCGATGAGGCTTATAACGCAGCCTCGAAAAAAATATATTGCTTAACTAATGCTAAATTTACCGATAAGAGTCAGTATTTTAGAGGGTTTCAGTGGGTAAAATCTGTACTATTAACCCTGGAATCAGTTTCCAGCCTGGTAATTCTTTAGAAGCTAATGCGTGTGCTTTAAAGTTAGGTCCCGTAAGATTTCTCATTGCAAATCGGAGATGCCTGCCTTTATAATCGCGTTACTAATGATGGCATTCCAATCCAGCTTGGGCGAAAGTGTATGATTCCGAGATTGACGACTTTTACAGGAAAATATTTTGCTTGGTAAGAGTTTATATACGGTGAGTTTATTTATTTATTTGTTACTAATATTATATTTTATTAAAGTACCCTGTGCTAAATATTGTATATAAGCTGTGGCTTCTATGCACAATGGCCACTGGCTCTCAATTGGGATAGTTGGTGATTTCTCAGGGGTGGGTAGTCGTTATTCCGTTCCCCGAAGGGATGTCGGGTTCGCAAATGCGCATTAGAACAAAATGGCCTGTTGGAATATGAAAAGGAATATACCTGGGTTGCGCCAAGGCGATTTTGGGATTGAGCCTTCGAGTTGGAATCCAGTGATGGAACGCGTAGTGTTGGGCGATTCAATCCATATTGAACAATCGATTTTTTAGGAAGGAAGTACTGTACTCGTGTACTGTACAATTTTTTTTGTTGACTTTGTTTGAATTTGTTTGAATTGAATTTGTTTTGTTTGTTTTTTGTTAACAAAAAATTGTTAAAAACTTATCTAAACAGGCATTTTAAATTTAAAAAAAAAAAATATGACGTTAAACTCGTTAACACTCTCTTTTATTATTTCTAGATAAATTAACTTAGCTTGTTAATTATTGTTTTACCGTGTTATTACTAATTATAATTATTTTTAGTTTGTAATTACTTACTAAGTACTATGCTATAAAAATATTTATTTATTTATTTATTTATCGTTTATTTGGTATAATATGAAAAAATAGTACATACAATTGTTTGTAAAATTAACTGATGGCAGGTTTTGCAATATAAGATTATTATGTTTATGTTGTAAGGAACGTGTAAAATACAGAACCAAATATTGTGAAGATATTTCACAAATATTAATATCTGTATGTTTCACGCCTGGTTTCCAGCAGATAAGCAATATTTGCTTTTTTGCAATTCAACTTAGCTTTTTTACCAGTGTAGTATAATCAATAGATTCAGACAAAAGCCCTAAAATCAAAACATATGTCATTGCTTAACTGATTTAAAAGTTATACTGCGCAGAAGTTTCCATATGGAACAAAAAAAAAAATAAAAAACAAAATGGGCGCGAGCGCCACGATCCTTAGAGCAACTAAAAAATATTTCTTTGGCTATGGCTTGGTATATTTACATTATCGTTAAAAACAATTATTTTTGAGCTGTAACACGATAGACACTTCCCTAATTTCGTTATATTCAGTTTTTAATTTTATAGACTTATTCACATCAATAATTATCTGATACCAGTGTATTGTATAAATAAATATTTGCTATACTGCAAATAAACTGGGAGAAACTATGAAAAATAAAACAAGACGTAGTATATAAATAATCGATTTTAAAGGATTATTATCAGTGGGCTCAAATATTTTCGATAATCGATTTTATATTATCGCATTCACCCATCATTACGAGTCATCATTATTGGAATCCTTCAGCCCTAGCTGAACGCCCTTCAGTCGGGTTCAGTTAGAGTCGACTTTTGGCGGTTGAGCGTTCGCAGCTGTTTACTCCTGGATCGGAAATTTTTGCTGTTTAGGCGAAAGCAAAAAAAAATAATACTAACCTAGATCTTATAGGAATTGGAACGTACGCTTGTTACTTAGCCGGTCGATCTTTTTTGAGTTGTATTTATATAATAAGAGCGAGGAAAATTAAATATAAAAAGTTTCGTCCTAAATTACACAATTTATTTAATATTTTTTAATGATTTTAAAAAATTTAAACGTTCTAAATTTCGTAGTACCTTCGCGCGTTAGTTCATGAAGTGTATTAGGGGTAAACAAATCGTGGACGCATAAACGAGAAATAATTATCGGGAGGTGCTTATTGATTGATAAAACGGTAGTGCGGTGACGGTGTCAGATCGTCGCGATGGATGTCACCGCCAAAGCGGAGAAACTAGACGAAAATCTCTGGCTTATAGTCGAGTTGGAGAACAGCCTGAATGGCAAACAGACCTACCACCTCGTGAACCAGTTGGACCTCTTAAACGCCCCGACCGGCGCGGAACTGCACACAGGAAAAGTGGTCAACATACGAAAGGGGAAGCACGCGAACAGGAAGGCAAACGTTGTTATTATTTCCGGTGAGTGAATTGCACATTTAAAGAGTTAAATCAGAAATCACATCTATCTCCCAAATTGCTTAAGGCGCCTGCATACCTGAATGCTACAAAAATGCGAATTTTACAGGTTTTCATAGGCGTTAGGAGAGATATCCATAAGAAATATAGGTAATCTAGTTTATTTACATTAAAGATAATTTATTATTCTAGGGAATTACCTTTTAACATTGTGCAAAAAATATACATAAAAAAATACAAAACCATATTTTCGAAATAGCATTTTTTGAAGTCACCCACTCATGACAGCAGAAACATCCCATATAAAATAAATATATTTCTATGATAAGAATAAAGCGGAGAAGGGATTTACCTAAGCGATTTGAGATATATGTTATAACAACTTGGAAATAAAATAACAAAATTTGACTTAAAATTGAGATTTTTGTTTTAGTTTTTAAATATGAAAATGATAATTTATGCTATAATTTATTTTAAATTTTCAGACAATATATGTTATTATTTAATAAAAAAAATGCTATCAATATTTCATTTAAAATAGTAGGCCGCGGGATGTGGTATATGCGCCGTTAGGCCCATCATAGAATTTACACCTTTCCGTTCATCGTGCAAGGCTTTTTTCGCAGGCAACAATTTGTAGTTCCCAGGGAAAAAACTGATCGCGGGGATATTTTCCTAGAAATTTTGCCGATAAAAAAATATTAATTTAAGTAGGATTGGGTTTATAAATATGACAAGTTTATCGACAGGTTAAAATGTGTCTGATATATACCATTCAACTAACGAAACTAGTAGATCTCTTAAAAATGTACTTAATTGAAAATCCACAACACTCAAACATTAATTTTATTATTAAACTGCCCGTTTGGGTAGGTACTCGCTTTGGTTGTACCGGTTTAGCCTTCAGGCGGAATCTACGGAGCCTTCGGCTTCTAGACGACGCAAATCTAAGCAACTCGTGCGAAAATTTCTGTTCTGATTTATCGTTGTCGTTTCTCTAGAAATTTAAGCAATATTAGAAAATTCTTCAATCTCTGAAGTAACATAGGCGCATCGTTACGATAGGTAACTCAGGGGACTGATCAGTAGACAAAAAGTTAGAAATATAGAAACTATCAGATTGGTTTATAAACTTCGCGAAGGACCCAATTCAATTCAATGCATGTAGATATGTATGCCTATTTAACCCCGATTAATATGGGCATCCATGGGTAAACCGTGTGCTTGGGTTAAGATCTGAGTTTTTGGGTCATAAATCACTTATCCGTCTATGTCGCTCACACTTACAGGCCTTTAATGTGATGTAGATGTAGTGATGTGCGTAAGAATGATAGAGGTGCATATCGATAAGGTGATACAATAATGGTATCTAATTTTTAGCTATGTGAAAATATAGAAGGTTGTAATATGACTAATATGTAATATCGCCTTCTCTTAGAGCTCTTTGGCATGCCTGGGTGCTAACTACTAATTAGGGCGCAGAATAAATAATAGACCCACACGTTATGATCACTCTCTGTATTTAGCATTGATTATGTTTAATTTTCTCAGTACCTCCTGAAGAAATTAAAATTATTCGATAACGATGGTCGTAATAGTTTACCTAATTACCTTTCTCGGATGAAGTTACTCATTCATTAATGCTTTTTGTTGGTAGGTCGGAAGTACGCAGTTCTTTTAAGAATGAGTATATGTGACATTACGCATTAAGAAATAAACTTGAATTAGGTACTTATCTTTCATAATCTTTTGGGAACTGATAAAAAGAAAACTTCGAGTCTTTTGTTTATCGACTCGTCGACCACGGTAGTTACCTATCGATAACAAGTTACATGGCGTTGCACATTCCTATCGCTAAAATGATTTATGACTCAAAGGTTCAGTTCTTAATTCTTATTACTTTAATAAGTAATACCTCTAAATTTTATTGTATACGCCCATTAAGAACACACAACTTGACATATTTACAAACACGCCTGAGAGGAAATCCTCTCATAGTAATAATTAAAATAAGGGCGCCACTATTTGCGTATTATGATTAGTTAGAAGCTGCACAGCTGTATGGTAACTAAAAAAATAAAAGTAAGTAACAAAAATAATCGTAAACTAAATTGCACTTTTATAACCACTCTTTCTTCGATCTGGTGGAGGAGCGCGTTGAAAGTTATCCTATCCTAAAATCGTTCAAGGTACCTTAATAAAAAGTTAATTCCTACATAAATCGCGATCCCTGCGTAAGGTTTGAAAGTTTTTTGCGACAAATTGTGAATATTAATAAACTCTTTTGTTTTATAACAGAGGACAAACAATTTCTGGAGACGGAACTTCAGCAGCTGAAGGAAACGGCGAGGAGAAATGCCATCCAAAGGGTGGCTAAGGTCAACGCAGTAAGTCACTTATTTCATATTTATTGAGTACGATATAGAATTTTACAATTTTGTCTTAAAAAATGGGTTGTTTCATATTATAATATCATAATCAAATGAAATTAGCTGAAATGACAAACGGAACGTAAATCGATGGTTTTTTTTTATTTATCTACGTGGGTGGTCCTAGATGTAAATTTAATAATACATTTTTACTGTCATCGTGTGCCAGAGGACCGCGATACCCATAAATTGTGATACCTAACCTACCTACTCCCGAGAGGACATTTCCATTATTTCGGAGGAGTTTTCGTGTTATGTCCGAAGCAAATCCGCCATCTACCGGATATACCCGAAACAAGAAACAACCGGGGTTCAATTATCGGCTTATATAGCTGTCCAAGATGGCGGCGCTCGAATCGAATTCCATCTAACCATTACCTACTTTAGAAAAGATCGTTGCCTGAACCTCAGAAACTACGCAGATTTAAATAATAAACAAGGTTATTTAGCCAGGTTACTTTTAGTGCTGTAGACAATACTTAATTAAGATTATAACCTAATTATATGGTGGTATTTTTTTATTTTAAACTACTAACCAACTTTTAGATATGGCTATTCTGAGTATTTTGAGTGGCTCTATGGCAGGGGTGCTCAAACTTGAACTGCTGGCGATCTACCTCAATATTTTTAGACTACTTACGATCGACTCTGAGAGACTGCAAGTGTGTGTGATGCAGGGTTGTCGTACATACACGATACACCCTACCTACCTAGGTAGGGCGTACCCTAGCATATATAGATATTAGCTTTCTGCACGGTGCTCAAACGGTCGATCGCGATCGACCGTTTGAGCACCTCTGCTCTATGGTATCTATAGTATTTACTTTTGTCAGAGATGTTAATGTAGATAGATATGAAGCAGGGAACAAGTAACAAATACAATAACTCTCTCAAGCCCATTGCAACCATATGTCCTCGACTTTTCAACGTCAGGAACCAGTGGATTTAAATACACCTGTTAATAAATCTGATGCGACACACATATATCTGTATTTCACTTCAGCTGTCAAAAACATTCCCTATAAACTATCCACGTAAAGAAAGCAAAAAAGGCTTTTCTTTTTAATATTATTAATTATTATTAATGGTCGAAATTAATGGTTTAGGACAAGAAAATAATAAATTTGGAATTTAGACGTATTCGCAAAAAGGGGCTGCGTCTGGAACCAGTTCACAATTCGTCATCCCCACAACCGCCAATCACCACATGATCATAGGTAACTCATTGAGGTATAGGTAAATTCGAATAACTACAAAGAATCAAAATAAAATATAGTTTCGATATTTTAATATCTCAAAACATATTTTTCACCAAATATTACTACTTTTATTTATTCAGAATGCAGCAAAGTAGGTTTTCTTGGCATATTTTTTTTTCTACATAAAATTTGCTTACATAATGGGGCTTCCAAAGATGCCATAATGACTTCAAGCGCTTTACTCAAATATTTATAATAAAAAACATTTTTGGGTAAACATAGATTTTGTGTTTTGATTTATCATGAGAAATATTTTTTTTTGTCAAATTTTAACGAAAATTGTAAATTGGGACCAGTGTTTTTAGGAAGTTTCTGACCGAAGAAGGTCCTCTTAAGTATCTACTAGAGTAATCAAGTGAAATAAAGCCA
Organism: Neomicropteryx cornuta; assembly: GCA_020383195.1. Classification (NCBI taxonomy): domain Eukaryota; kingdom Metazoa; phylum Arthropoda; class Insecta; order Lepidoptera; family Micropterigidae; genus Neomicropteryx; species Neomicropteryx cornuta. The sequence goes on from JAHKQU010000030.1 coordinate 5,283,134, forward strand.
CGGTGTTTTTTTTTTTATTTTTTTTATTTTTTTTTTATTTTGAGTAATCACCGTATACAACCCCACGAAGGCTGGTGCCTTTTCCGTAGGTATCTTAACAATTAAACGTCTCAATATAATGTCTTATGACTATGGTTAGGTTAAGACGATCATTGCAAGTCTTGAGTTATTTTAATTTTGTCATGATACATTTAAAACCTGCACATTCTTAAAATATCCACATATCAAGTGTTTGTATTTCAATTTCAGAGCAAACTGGTGTGTTCGAAGTTTCCTGATGAAGAAGAGGATTATTCCCTCAGCGACTCAGACTGGAATCCAAATAACTGCGATTCAGCGGACTCAGAAGAGGTAAGCAGAATAGGATGAACGATTCAATGATTACTGTTTTCTTAGAAATTTATATATGTCACTAACGTAGGGTTGCCATACGTCCCGGTACACCGGGACATGTCACTGGTTTAGAGCCTCGGTCCCGGTTGTCCCGTTTGACACACCATATGTCCCAGTAAATGAATAATAATGGTTTTATATTATTGCTAAAATTATGCGAATAATTCGTGTGATGACGTTGGCTGGCGGTGAAAGTGTGGGGTCAAGGGATGTACTGACATTTGTCAAATATTTTTCCATATAAATATGCAAAAATATTTGACAAATGTACCCCGTACTGTAAACAGTACGGAATGAAAGACTGAAATACCTTTGTGAGGGAGCTGATGAAATTCATGGTAATTTACGATCTCACTCAAAAACTAGGCGGTTAACTGTCTTTGTTGCCGGCCATTGAAAGTATTCTGAAAATGTGGGAACCATTGAAAGATTTCCTTTTTATCACAAACCAGATTGCGGCGCTATGGAGGCGGCAGAACCCCCCCTCTCCTCCTATAACTCCCATATATTTCCACCTATATTGATATCAGTCCCGGTCGAAGCCAAACCATTTATGGCTACCCTACGCTAACGCCACAATATGGCATGTAGTAGACATGGACTAATATTTCACCTGGGAAAGAACTACTATCTGCTGACGAATAACTCCCTGTGTTCAGTAGAAAGATTGCCAGCACGGCTGATTAGGTATGGAAACAAGGTGAGTTGGCTAGATCCTTACTATACATACCTTACATAAAAAATAATCTGTATATCAATCAGCATTTGTCAATTAGAGTATAGGACGTTGCATCACCTGTTGCAAAAGAGACTATCTAGTCTTAATCAGCCTTTCCTGACTTTTACAGAATGTATTTAAAATCACTTTTGTCCTCTTACGGTGTTGATATATCAATAACTAAACTGGTTACATGAAAAAATAAAACCTTTTTTTTCATACATTTTACGACATTAGTTTGCACATATGCCTATCCGATCGACTTATCTGTGATGCGTTGCACCAGTGTAGCACGCAACCTATATCAGGCTTGTTTATGTTTATGACAGATCAATGCCTTCGTACTGCGCACGATGCAATGTAATTTCCAAACTGTGCTAAGCATTTAATTAAATTTTAAAGTAGTTCTCACGATTGAAAAACATTTTTTGCTGATTAATGTTTTTTTTTAATTTATTTTTATATACACTGGCAGTTTATATACCTACTTTATTTCACATATTGAGCGCACTTAATAGTGTTTTTAGTACATATACATATATTAACCTCCTGAAAGGACAAAAGTCATTGTAAATGCACTTTAAATACAGGTGACTGATACCTTGTTATTTTCAGAATGTATTTGAGAGGACCTTGTAATTGTAGTTAACCTTTTTACAAATCACAATACTTTTGGATATAATCAATTAGTTTTAGTTATTTTATTACATAATTTTCAAATAACATCAAAAATAATATTTATTGAAATAAAAAAAAATGTTTTTACAAAAAAATATTTGGTCGGGCAAAATATTGACAACTGGGGCACAGGGATACAATAAGAACAATTTAAAGGTTTTAGATCCTAATAATAGGTAAGAGAAACATTAAAAGATTATCTCAAAAATAACCTATCTTCAAACTAACCTTCAGCAGTAGCTTAAGATTAATTTCTATGAAGATGTGAAATGACGCGGCCAGAGCAGAGGTATTTGAAGCACATCCAAGGAGGAAAGTACCACTAGAGGTTTTCTACAAATTAATTTTTATTTTTAGGAAAATGCAAAGCGGCAGTGCAGCAGTGTTACTCGGGTCAATGCATCCTTTACAAAAATCAACGGTAAAGGCACAATGAAAACTGTGGCGGAACTGAAAATGGTCAACAACCGCGAGATGTACTCGCAGAGCATAAAGAACACAGCCCAAAAGTTGAGTGAACATCTCGGTATACGTCAGTCGCCCGGTTTCATGAATGCGGCTGCATCGAAGTCAATGTGGAGCGAGCCCATGGACTGCAACTTCAACCTTTCGGACGCGGAAGACCTCAAACATCCGGGGGGAGCCCAGAGGAGCACGAACCTGTCCGCAACTATACCCCCAATGACGTTCGATCAGCAGACTCAAACAGTACAGAGTAGCAACGTAGAAGGAGCGCTGCTTAACAATCAAAGCGCGATAAGGCAAGAAATATCGGCATTGCGGCTGCTCGTCGAAGACATAAAGTCAAAAATGGAATCTATGGAAAATTTAGTGTCCAGTATACAAACCCTTAATGAATACGAAGTAGGTCCAAGTAACGAGGAGAGCCTTTCCACTCCGGAAACGAACAGTTGGAGGGATAGTTCCAGGATACTTAATGAAACAAATAAATCTGCGGAGAAGAAAAATGTCTCAGGGTTCGCAGATCAAAACGTTAAACCAAAATTTAGTAGTTTACCTTCTAGTCCTTACCAAGGGTCTTTTTCTTTCATTCAGCAGTCACCTTTAAACAGTACTACTGATATGGTGAGCGAACAAATTCATGATCACTTAAATTTAATTTATTTAAGCAAGCCTCATCGATTTTTTGCTCGTCTTACAAAATCTCTCTAAGCTCAGTCTATCTTTTACAATACGCAGCTTTATCATAAATGCTAATCCCCTAGATTTTTGTAAACATCTATTTAATATTAAATTTGCTATTTTTAAAAAGTATCCCACAATTTAAGAGCAAAGGGTATCTTATAACTTACTCTAAGCAGATACAAGATACAAATGTGACAGTCTATTTGAAGGCTCATAAAACTATGTCCAAAAAGTTCTATAACAAAGTATCTATGAGTTGTTAATAAAATATACATATTCAAAAATGATACCAATATTTTTATATACACGATATTATATATAATATATTTTATATAAACAAGGTTTTCTATAGTGAGTCATTGTATTATATTAAATTGCAATGTTAAAAACTAATTGAAAAATTGTCAGAATAGTTTGATCAATAATGGCTCACGAGTGTGAATGTTCATTATAACTGTAACCATAAAAAAAATATAATACTTATATATATATACTTAAGTATAATAATAAATAACATTTTTCATTAATCCTTTAAGGTAGCCATAGGAGTAAACAAAACTCTTGTCCCAAGGCACATTTACTCCCAAATAAATTGGAACTCTCATACTCAAGCAACCCGGAAACTTTTGATGGCATGCTTTCCTAGAAGGTAAGCAAGAATGCTCTTTTACAAATCAATTTTTTTATTATTCAAACATTGTTAAATATGGCGCCGAGTGCGAAACTACCATTTTCGCACAGAATATAATGGTGGTATATTACGATTACTTTTGTCTATACCTCAAACCATTTTAATACAAAAACATCAGGCTGGGATCCGTTATATGGCTATGAGAATGTGTTACATGGGTTACAACACAATTTTTCATCTACTCCTGCCCTGTTCCTATGACCTATTATTTTACATGTCTGAATGTCTGCATTTTTTCAATGAACTGAGATGGGGATGGTCTGATAGCTTTCCTCCTTGTGTGTTTTTATTTATTAAAAAAGTTTTTTCTTGGTTAATGTGGTAATGTTTGTGTGGTGTGTTAATGCGTTTTCTGTAAAATTCACACAGTTTACAGCTTTATAATCGAGTTTATCTGCGGTTAGCTAACATTTCAGCGAGTGTTTACTTTATAAGCTAATCAGAGATCGTAATCGATTGGTTAAAATTGTGAGTTACAATGAATAATCGAAGTTATTAAATTTTCAGGATATTAGCTACACACTCCATGACGGGAAAGTCATCGCCTGCCTTCAGTCACAAGCCCGCCAAAATGTGTCTCGACAGGAAGATAATAACAGATATCATAATGACAGTCACGCACAATTGTGGAGTGCAAGAAAGCCAAGTGAGGTACAATTATTTTGTATAATTCTTTTAGCATGTCCTTTTGACAGTCTGTAAAAGGACAAGTGGTTTAGTAAGAAATGGGTTTAAATTCCATTGAAAGTGTCAAATATATTAGAGATGCTGATACATGATGAGAGAGCTGATACATGATGTTTATTTTCATAATAATTTTAAATTTGCGAATTTGTACATTCATACATAAATAAATATTTATTTGAATACAAATAGAAGGATAAGAATTAAAGTTCAATAATATTATATAAATCCAAATTCAACAAATATACCTTAATAGCCTTCTTGAATTGACCTATTTCACTTATTTATTTAAGGTTCTCAGGTAGTTTGTTGTAGAATTTAAGACCAAAATAAGAATTAGTTTTACTAACTTTAGTTGAGTTTGGTCTTATAGGTTGAACATAATTGATTTTATTTCTGGTGTAATGGTTGTGAATAGACTCGTAATTGAGCTTGATTTATTGATGAAGGAGTGGCACAGTGCTTCTTGAACCAAAATGACTTACAAAGTTAAGCCTAAGCTTCCTGAAGTATGGCTTAAAAGATTCAATGGAACCCAACTAATGTACGAATTGCCTTTTTTTGTAGTCCGAAAACTTTTATTGAATATGGCGCTGAACCCCACATAAGAATACGATATCGGAGATTCTCGAGATTCAACGACTGCATAATATGTGGAGATCAGTGCTGACAAGCTTAGGATACTGCGTAACTTTAGCAGTGCGTAGCGAGCATATGATAACTTTGTTCAAGGTGTTCATTCCAGGAAACTTCACAGAATCATCTGGGTGGTACATTTTGACTAGCTTGTTTTACAACTTTAAATTCATTTACAAATCGGTTGAATAGGACTCATGGTCCTTAGCAACATACTTACAAATAATGAATATATCTTATTTTAGTTTTGACAAATCTAATAGATGACATTGAAACAAATATATTTTTACAATTTCAGGAGTATCATTACCACAAAATGCGCTGACGAGAATAAGATGTCGAAGATGAGACAAGAGAGAATGAAGAAAAAGCTACCACACGATTACAACCAAGAAAACCAGTCACCTGATACATTCGATGATCTATAATTCTGCGTAACACTAATATTTTGTTGGAATAAAGTAAATGAAGTTAGACCAATTCACTATGCCCCTTATTTATTTCCTCCTACTATCTAGAATACAGAAACCAAGCCACGAGACTAAAAACCTTAACTAAAGGTGATTCTACCAGTTATGACAGTTGGAGGGGCAATTATGTTTCTAAATACCATTAGCAACTTCCTTTTTGATCTGCATTCAATCATTCACAGAGGATCCAACTAGTTTTACAAAAATTTGATCAAATAAATTATGGTTGTGGCATTCTCCATTTCATCTTGTATTTAAGAGACCGGTCTTCACTCAGACCTTTCATTCAAACATGTACTCATTTAAAAAGTTTTTTATACTCGAATTGTAGCAAATTTGCAAGCCGGGAAAATAGCTATGTATAAAAAAAACTAATTTGGAGGAAAAATGCTTTGAAAAGAGAAATGTAATATATTGTCAAAATTTTATTTTGAAGTAAAAATATGGTAACTACTGGGACCATTTAAAAATGCATTTTAACTCTCACTTTTCGTCTTTATTATGAATGGTTATGTCTTAATATGGTCCTTTCCTTATTTCATCTCTTTTAGATGGATACATAATATTTGACAGAATTAAAAATATTTAATTACTGCAAAATTTATTGCGGATAAAATTTATTAAGCTGTTCAAGACATATTGTAAGTAATATAATTTATAAATATAGTAAAGAAAATAAACAGTTGACTGAAACAATTTGAGCCATTCGTGGGAGGGGGGAAAGGGGTAACTACTAAAAATACTGGTCCACACATATTATTTTATTCCAAATTGCACGTTCTCAAAATGTATCCTATTTAAATTAAAAATTATAAAAGATTATGGCTGTATGAATAATCAATATTTTCAGTATAAAAACAAAAATCTCTCATTAACTTAAATATTGGGAGGCAGTATTGCTGTTTCCATCTGAAGGTCGGGATTTACCAAACTCATGACTCTCCATGCCAAGGATTTACCTAAAACAAATGATTTATTATTATAAATAAAATTATTATTTATAAATAAAGCATATTTTTTTAATATATTGCTATTTTTTAGGCATTTCAGATTTCACTATTATGCTAATATTATTTTTCAAATTGATGTAATTGGTTTTTATAATAACTTGAAATACATAGTTGGGGGAATATTTAAGGCAATCAAAATTCTGCTATCAACGTAAAACACGCGAACCGCACGATGCAACCGTTCAGTGAAGGTCGTTCGCTGAATGGAATATCCCATGCAAGGGCTGCCACCCGTTTTTTGCCAATAAGAAATTATTGTTGGCCAAATAATAAGTACAAAACTATGAAAATGTTTATTTTTTATATTTAATATTACATTGACATACCTTTTGTAAATAAAACTCGAATTATTTACCTCGAAATCCACCTAAAACACTTTCAACTCACTCACGCACTTTTCACAAAAACAATCCTAATGGCTGTCAAAACCGAATTGAGATGAATAAAAATGATGATTAGCCCTATACCTTTCATAAATTTAAGATACACAATATGCTACCGATTGCGACTTTAAATATTAATAGAAATACAGTAAGACGATGACCCGATATTGCTGGTGTCTGGTGATATATAGCTCGATTTCAAGTCATCGGCGCTGAGTGTGTCAAGAATAAAATAGTCAATGAACAATTAATTCATATTTTGATAGTACGTACAAATTTTCTTGAAAGTTCCATCCTCATGTGGAACTATATAATCCTCGCAATATGTGAGAGCAGCTCTTTTGAGTGGGTCACTCTCGCATCGGTTGGCCAAGAGCATCACTTCGCTCACATTTTCAGGAGTTAGGCTGTCCATGAGAGTTCTTTCGCACAACTCTAGGAGACCTAGAAGATAATGTTTCATCTTAGTTTGAATTTGTTTTTAAGTGCGCTTTTCCTGAAAAGCTGTTGTCTTTGTGGGACGTGGTCATAAATCATGCTAGTTCATTTGACGGCTGTTTGGTTTAGTAAAGTTTGATGAGACATGCAATATTTTCAAACAAAAACTGCTGGCCTTATGCATTGTCATTCCGTTAAAATCCCACAACTGCCCACTAGCTAGCAGCCTACTAAAATTGATTTTTTATGGTTGTCGCTTCTTCTGTCCACTAAAATGACATTTTACCTAAGAACAAATTAGAATTTAATTACACTGTAGCATTATCACAAGTCAAATTCATGTTTAAATTAACACGATGACCAGTAAATGCAAGATTTTGTTCAGTACCACAGTTTAATAATTACCATTTTAGTATGTAGCTCTATAGTAGTAAAATCATATTTTTTACCTGGCATTTCAAACTGGTGTGCTATAATTATAAGCTCCGAGGCCGAATTTTCTATGTTATCCACTTTATCAGTATACATATACATTACTAAGAGTTTCACTATTTCATATCTTAAGTGGCTTAGCTCAAGCTCAAATGAGATGCTATCTTCCGCCTGAAAAGAAAGTTCATGTGAATTTTCAGAGTAAATACATAATTTAAAACATAGCGGCCTCATGCACAGTTATGTAAGTTCGCTGCTTAAATAACATTTGCATTTTTTTTAGATTAGCAGCGTTATAACACCGTAAGGCCGTAGTTGTCAAATATCTTCGATAATTCGGTAGGTTTTAGTGTAGGACGTCTGTGTGCCATATACCTGATCTATCTTAATGCTTGGGAATTGTCATGCTAGGAAGGACGGAGTCACGGATTTTAGAAGGCTCAGATGAATCACTATGCAGTTTTATAATCAAAACCATCCTAAGAGCAGTGAGCTCCCCCTGAAGAGGTGCAACAAACAAACTCCTACAAACTCAGACCGCATGCATAATCCAAGTTCATCTATCTGATATCCGTGTTCGTTTATATATTACTGACGAGTTGGCCTGTTGAGTGGTGTGAGATCTATATCTGTATGTATCCAATTTCTATCCAATTTTCAGGAGAGCTTTTCCATTTTTTGAAAATTATTAAAACCTTTGGATTTAGAGTACCCTTTTTAAACATTTAACTTGCCCCATAACCTATTAGCTTCAGCTGCCAGGAGCACGTTCACGATAACTTTACTAGCTCATACGGGACACTGACAGCAAAGTGGTCAAAGGGAATTACAATTTTCAAGAGCTTATATCAATACAAATACCAAAGTCCATATAATTACCCCATAATCTGTTTCTGATTTGCGAAGCATCATTGTCAATACAGACGACCTTGCAGATATGATGCAAGCGTGCGCTTTGATTATTTTATCCATGGATTTGACGGCCGTGTCAGCTAATTCATTCTGGCTGAGGATTCGGCCGATATCTTGCGACAAAGTGTGTCTCTCAACCTCCGATTGAATCAATTGCAGCTTCACAGCAATATTGATGTCTCCGTCTATGAGTAGTATAAATGATGTATAATTTATTATTGACCATTAGCACAAGAAAATTTAGCTTAATTGAGTAGGGCCCAAAATAATTGTACATAACCTAGGTCATGTACAATCCAATGTCATGAGCAGTCTATAAAAGCTTTAAAATAAGTATGCTTTGACCAAAAAGGAAGAGTATAAGTTAGGGATATAATGCTAAAATGATTGAACGATTATGGGTGAATTCTGTTACCTGCGGTGCATTATTGGGGAGCAATTCTAACACATCCAATAAAACAAACAATCTGAGAGGGTCCTCTTTGCAATCTCCCATAGTTCAAATAAAATGGACAACCAGCAATACTTTCCTAAAGTTAGTAGCTCTGAGTTGCTAAAAATGGAAATAATAAAAACCTGAGTTAATATGTCTCGTTTCAATGTGAAGATCTTTTTTCCCGATCGACAGCAATTCTTCAGTTGTTTGCATGTAAAATGCAAATCTTTCCGCCGTTGAATTTTCCCAGTGTCCAATTTTTGTATCAAATATGCTGAACTGTAGCCTGAAAAGGAATAAAGAAGTAGGAAAATTTCATATACTATCAAAGTAACACTTAATGTGCAGTCATATGGCATATACTGCATGCAGCAGTATTTAGAAATTTAAAACATGCAATTAATAAGTGAGAGTATCCATTTTTTCCAATTATCATTGTTTGTCATGATCTCTCGTACATAAGTGAAGAAAATATTTAGAGAGCTGTTCGATAATACGAGAGATCATGACAAACAATGATAATTGGAAAAAATGGATACTCTCACTTATTAATTGCATGTTTTAAATTTCTAAATACTGCTGCATATGGCATATACTGCATGCAGCAGTATTTAGAAATTTAAAACATGCAATTAATAAGTGAGAGTATCCATTTTTTCCAATTATCATTGTTTGTCATGATCTCTCGTACATAAGTGAAGAAAATATTTAGAGAGCTGTTCGATAATATAGTTTTCTCATGAAGTAAGATGGGCTCTTACTATAAAACATTAAATAATAATGATTTATCACTAAAATGTGTGTCAATGTAGTAACTCAGAATTTTGACGACATGCTAGCCTTATAGACTACTAATTTTATAGACTGGGTGCATCTCTGTACGAAATTATATGATTACTACCTACATCTTTTCTGGCAATGGAACACTTTTCCTCTGCAACTCAGCCCCAGGGGCTGCCATGTTGCAGGGACACAGAAGAAAGAGTAACACCTGCTGTCTTTCTCTTTCGTGCTGGTTATGCAAATGCTGCACTATGTAAAAATAACACCAATGCGAGATACGCTAAGAAGCTTATGGCAGAGCTGCTGAAACCCGACGCTTCAAATGGTTGTTGGGTGACTATTGCTTGGCGGGTGAGAGATAATATCATCATACAATGATTTAACGGAGTATGTACCTCAACCATATCTGCTCCGACTCTTCCTTTGAGCATGACACTAAATTGAGGCAGAGCAAAACTGGATTCGAAATTCGCTTTCCATCTGGACCTGTGGTAAAACAAAAAAAAAATAGAGATTCTGTCAACTTTGGTGCTAGTTAGTCAAAGATTTGACGATGGGAATAAAATATAAGGAATCCTGAAAAAATGCTATAAAAACATAGAATACGTTAACATAAAGATAATATAATTACAATAAATACTTTAACACATTATAAATAAGAAAGTTTTAAAGTTTTTAAATGGTGTGAGACAAATCTTTCATCTGATTAATTCATCAATCGATCTTATTCCTGGAAAAAATCCTACAATGATAAGGTTTTAAAAACTTTTTTTCATAAATTCCACACCAATAAATTAACCTAAAACTAAATTAAGTAATAGTCTGCATGCATTTATCAAATTTATGTAGGTCAAACATGAGTTTCATTCAATTTAAAGATAAACAAGTCATTCAAATCTTAATATTCCTTTTTGTCACTGAAATTTGCCACCTCTGATAATAAATAAATAATAAAAATAAATGTTGAAATAATAAGGAAATAGCATAACTTAAAAATTATATATTCTTCAAAAGAAATACCTAAAGGCAATAATTTAAATATAGCAAGAATAATGATAAGATTTGTTCTAAACTTTGGTAGGAAGGTTGTTGCCTAATCAATATCCTAAAATTGTCAATAAAAATATTAAGATAAAAATGAGATATGTAGATGTTTCAAAGATATACTATAAAAGAAAATCACCTCTCCAATAACGTATAGACAGAGTCCATTTTGAATAAATCCCATTCACATTGCACTCAAATTCAGGGCTATCAAAGGATGTATGGTTAGTAGAATTATTAGAGTAGTTTTTTAATATCCAGGTATATTTGAAGTAAATATCTGACACATTGGGAGCTGCTGTTTCTAAGCCCAGGTAACTCATACTAAAAAATACGCCCAAACAGACTAATCTTAATCCCAAAACTATTTTCATCTTGTCTGGCGAAACATGGTCAGCAATAAATGTGCAAGCTGCATCTTATGATCCACGGTTTATTATCTAAGGCGCATTAAGTGCCACGGCGGAAGATAAGCTTGCAAATAAACACACATGTTCATACAATTTTACGATCGAGTGTTTATAACATAGTCAATAATATAGTTAATGCTCTTGAAGTCAAGATTGTCATTACCTATCTTAATCAGATCAAAAACGAAAAATTAAGTTGTGATCATTTAAATGAGTGAATGTTTCGAATCAATGAAAAAAACTCACCTAAAGATGAGAAAATTATTAAACCATTTTTTATTTTAAAACTATGTAACTCTTAATCTTTTTAATCTAGAAAAATCATTTATTTATTATGAATCCTGCAATAAAGATAAAAATGTTTAAAAACACATTTAACAAGCATATCTTTTAAATGTTTAATAATAAAACATATAGCGCAGACACTTTTGGGACAGATTTAGGACTTATATTACATGATTATTACTCGGATCTGTCAAATTTGTGGGAGGAAAGTGGGTTTGTGTTCAGCCGGATTATAAATAGAATTAGTAAACAACAGTCTAGGAGTGATTGGCACGGTGCCAACTTATTTTTGGATAACATACATTTCATTATTCATGCGTAGAATGATGTCACAGGGAATAATCTCCACTGTTTTCAGTGTGAAATTAGATATCATAAAATCTCAACACTACATAAGCGAATTTGAGTATAAAATCGTACAAAATAGCCGAAAAATTTCATTTTTGACAAAAGAAAAACTTAGTGGAAAATGGTGAACATTTGTGCAAGTTAAAAATACAAAAAAATCTAGGTCAAATAGATTACAAAATTAGTGGACTAGTGGAAGTGAACTCACTGAACAGTGAAAGTATTGTGTGAAACGAGTGACAGTGAAGAAAAATATAATTTTGGGCTCGGTTAAAATTTTTTGAAAAATGTCCCCAAGGTGCGAGGTTCCACAACTTAATGAGATTGCTTTAACTGTAGTCGCTAAACAACTGATAGATACATTAATTCACCTTGAAATAAATGAAGATATCACATTAACATTTGCTATTGTAACTTCATATTATGAGACCCTCGGCGCAACTGCAGATATATACCAAGACCTCTTGAACCTCATATTAAACTCGGATTACTTAGAGCCCTCGGCAAGATTTTTTGCACTTCGACTACTCTTAAAGGACAATGTAAAAATATTAGCAACGGGAATATTTCCATGTCCTTACTATGATAAGATTTTAAGACTCATCATAGAACAAGGTCAGGGGCTAACAGCACTGAATTTGAAAGGAGTTTGGGTAAAAGAAGAACATTTGGACTTGATGTACAAATTAATAAAAACTCTACGAAACCTCACAGTCCTCAACATACCATACATAGCTAATGATGAGATATTGAAATTCGTAGGCGAGTTTTGCTCAGGCCTAAAAATGATAGATGTATCTGGAGAGAGCGACATCACCGAAATTGGGATAGACAGCTTGCTCAACAGCAGCCCACAAATAAAAGAAACGCTATCCGTCGTCAACATCGGAACGTACGGCGAGGAAAACATCTGCCATACGGACGTAGCACTCCTAATAGCGAACTTACCCAACCTGATTAACTTGGGAAGCTATTCCTTTGTGGGAAAATCCTTATTGTATATTCTTGAGAGCCCGGAATATTCGAATACCTTTAAAAGTAAACTTCAATACATTCACGATGTTCATACCGACGTGCCAACGATTAAAGCAATCACGCAGACCTGTCCTACAGCGGAAACATTGTACATAGAAGAGCCTGCACCCAACGTTTTGCTTCAGATTAAGGAAATGAAACAGCTAAGTCGGTTAAAACTTAACAAGTTTCAATGTCATGAGCTTCATCAATTATTAGATAAGATTGGCACACAGATCCATTCTCTTATGCTCCTGCAGGCTAAAGGTTCGTTTAATCTGACACGCATCGCAGAGCAATGCAAAAATGTCACTATGATAGAATGCTATCAAATGGATGTGATTACTCACGAGGAAGAGAAGCCTTTTGAAAAATTACAGCACATTGAAATTTTGCATTCAACCGTGAACACATCATCCCTAAAATACTTATTGATAGCGAGCCCAGAATTGAAAAAAATTATAATCGGAGATGAGGTCAGAATGGACGATGATGATATCGCCAGGTGAGTCAAAAAGGTTAAGTAATGCTGCCAAACTGACTTACGGTGTTTTTCCGTGTAAATTATAATTTGGTAGTAGCAATGCTGGAACACTTTAGAGACAAAATAGAAAACTTTTAGATTAATTTTCTCATATTATTTCATTTTGTTTTAATTCACCGAGTCCAATATAGTAAATTTTAATTTTTAAGTAATTATCAAAAAAAAAAAACAAAGTATGGAGATTTTTTTAAAATTTGTTTTGGCTCTCCTGAAAAGTTGCTAAAAATGACAGGATGTTATTCGTTGGGGGTGTCGAGATCGTCTAGACTCTAGACGAATCTGTACTAAGGGAGTCTGCCTCCCTAACTAGTAGGGAAACAGGAAACATCTGTACAATGTAAAAGTCGCTTGTCGCTTTAATTAAGCTATTTAATAATACTTACATGTTACATAGCTATATTATACTTAGATACTTATAGATAGTTGTTATATTATAGCTATATTATATTTAAATATATTATGTAATGTGAAACAAAAATTTTATGTGATGACGAGCTCAACAACCGATCACAAACCATTTTGAGGAACTTAAAGGCTTTTAGTAAGGGCGAGCAGACACAAAAAACAAATGTAAATTTTACAAAAAGTTACCAAAAAATACATTTTTTTAATGTAATAACCATCAATATTGATAATCGGTCAATTAAAACACTGAAAAATCTAAGAACCAAACTTTGGATCTCGTGTCTATCTTGCTTTTAGTTAAATTATTATACCATACGTTTGTAAAAAAATAATATTTTGTAATAAATATTGTTTTAAAACGTAATTTAAAGATATGTCATTCGGAAACCAAACTTTTTATGATTTTGATCAGTCACACAAAAAAAAAATAAAACAGACATAAGATTTGACAGTCCGACGAAATTTCTATCTGACCTTAAATAGGAGCCTTTAAGTTCAAGGCGAAAAATATGTCGTCTCATTATCTTATTTAAGGCCTACTTGAAGCTCCCAGCATGGTCCTCCATTAGTGAGCAACTTCAGAAACCGTTCTATATCGAAAGAAAGGACCATTCTCACAAAATAAAGGAAATTTTTAGGAGAAAAAATGTCAGTTCCCATTCTTTTCTTCCGCGTACCATAAGAGAGTGGAATAGTCTCAACTGAAGCGTCTTTAAGCCATTCTCTAAGACCCCTTCCCAGTTAAGAAAAAGGGTAAAAAATTTGGCTTTAAAATAACTTTGTTGCACCACCTGCCAATCAGCTATACCGTCGGAGGAATGGTACCTCCAAAGTATATGTTATTTTAAATAATAATAATAATAAAGATATTTGTATGGACAAAAATTAAATTTTAATTGTATTTACATTTTTTTTTAAAAGCAAAACATAATTTGCATTAAAAAAATTAAGATAAGCTTTGGGTAAGGATTACCGAAGACGGTTTACCACTTTTGGGAAAGGTGGTAATCAAACAAGTATTGGACAACTTAAGCAAGTAGGTGGCTAATAGTGGAATAAGAATGCAACTGACAGAAAACTGAAAATCAAAGAGGGAGGCCTATGTCCAACTGGTTCTAATACTGAAGTCTAATAATAATCTAATAATTCTAATTTTAGGTAAAATATTTCATAGAATAATTTAAATGAATGTCTTTATTTTCAATAGAATATGAGTTTGAAACATATAAAGAAAAGTAAAGGATATTTTTTCCACAGATTACTAAGAAAGCATGAGTTCAAAAACCTCGAGGGAGTATGGTTTCCGAACGCGCCGAAGCTCACAAAAAATTCCGTTGAGCTCATGATGGAGACGTGTCCAAAACTGCAAAGTTTGGGTCAGCTAAGTGGTTGGTCGTTCACTCCGGACGATATGATGCTCTTGCGGGCTATCATTGCCAGCACAAATACTGATTTGGTTCTCTCCCCTCTCGGCCTATTCCCATGAGTAATTATCATCCAGAGGAAAGGTTCTATGCAAAAAAAAAAAACACAAAAGAGGTTTATTTTAGTGATTATGAGAATGATTTAACAAAATTTAAATAAAATAAAAATAAGGAAAATTTTAAAACTTTATTATTTTCATATTATATGCCTGAACTTAAAATTCGGTTATGGGACGAAGATGGGTATAAAAGCCGATGGAGAGTTCAAGATGACAGGTGGTCAAAATAAATCTAGCAATCCCACTTTTTGCACCATGCTATAAATTATTATTGTTGCTGTCAATATCACACTTATTATAGCAAATTCAAAATTATTTTAACGAAATCTTAAATTTTGTTATTTATTTACTTGTACTCATGAAGCATTATTATGGATAAAGAAAGGCGGGACAGTCAGGTAAACGTCTGGCCCATATATAATTTTCCCATTGGGATGGTTTTACCAGTTCATATACTCATCTTTGTTATCCTAAGCCTTTACCTAATAATGTCGCCAATTATGTTAGACCCGAATCCGGTTAGTGATTTCCACTACAGCTGTGCTGTTACCACATTCTTGCTTTTCGCGTAGTTACTCTTCTCCAAAACCACTGAATGTATTCGAATGGAGTTTTCACTGTTAGATAGCTTGGTTTGTTGGCAAGGTCCTAACAATAAATAAGTCCTAACAGCTGATGTAGTTTCATTCTAATGATTCCCGGCTGTGTTTACAAAATTAGAAGGCTAGGTTTTTTTTATTATATAATTTATGTTTAGGCACCGCCAAAAAATAATGTAAAAAATATAGGTACTTACTATAAACTCTAGTTGTAACGTACAAGGCAATATATCAAAGACTAACCTTAATCCTGTGTAATTGCTTAAAATTTGCAAGATCATCATAAAATATATTTTCATATCATTTAAATGTTAGTTTTATTTTAAACGTTCTGTATGAATACGTTTGGGAATAACGGACACACGCCCGATTTTGATGATTTTTTTTTACACTAAATGCATTGTGCTTACTCGTAATCTGCACGAATATTTCACCGCAACCGTAAAGTAACTGCGCCCGTGTGAACTGATGCTCTCTTTGGCCTGTCTCCATGTGCTCTCAGTGAGCAATAGTCACTGGGTCTTTGAAGGTGATCGAGTGATTCACGGTAAGGTGCTGGAAACGTTCGCAACAGAGACAGTTATAGGCCTTCCAGCAGTCACTTTTGACTGTCGTACCCGGCAAAATTCAATGTCTGATAATCGAAATCAGATTGCCGAGCTGCGACTAGCCACAGGCACCATGAATACCTTACCAGTCTCTCGTTCGAAGCCTCCAAACACCCATGTCCCTTTACGATGCCCTCGGCGGTATTTTCGCCTACCAAATTTTGATTCATCGATCTCGACGGTTCACCCTGGTCCATCCAATGGTTGCCCATTTAAAATCAGTGTCTACGACGACTTCACGGCAATATGATGCCCAGTCAATGGCGGTGCTTTTGTCAATTTCGGCCTACTTAGACTATGCTTAAAGACTAAAGTGTACATAAATGATAAACCACGTTTAAAATGACCACAAATGCTGTTATCATCACATTAACTAGTAATAATTGTACATATTAATAGTAAAAATAGAAAATGGAAATAACACCGTAGGATAACACATAAATTGCCATCGAATCAGTCGTTATTTTGAGTGTGATCAGATTAAAATGAGACTCAAGTGGGCTAAAGCCTAAAGGCGATCAGAGGGAATGATCAATGACAAGTGTGAACTGACAAGTGACAGCAAACAAATAGCTGGTTCAAAATTTCAAATATAAAAAATATCGCCAGAGTGTTGCCAAAGTAAGCTAGTTTTATGAAAAAACCCATAATACCTAGGTAGGTACTCGTTTATCATATAAAACAGGAATGACGTCGACACTGTAAGTAGCTTCCATATAAATTGAACTGTTTCTGTACAATGTTTAGTAGTAGTAAATTATTTAACCATTACCTGGCGTCTTACAGTGATGGATTGTTTCATATTCTATTTCCACTTCTGCCTGCGGCGCTTTTAGTTTCGTTCGTTTCATTTCATTCGTTGTGTGTTTTGAATGGCCATAGAGGCGACAGCGGGTTATTTTAAGGTCTGGGTAGATTAAAATAATAAAAAAAAACACACACACATTATATCATGACATACTTTCAATTTACATAAATGAGAACACCATTTTTTTTTTTTGTAAATTTTGAAATGCGGGTAGAACGAAACAACACGGTCATAATGTTTCAATCTATTAATAATTATTCATTATTAAAAATAATTAAGAAAATAATAATAATAATTTTATAATGTGGCACTGAACATTCTTTTAGATGTTTCTATATGCGCATAGAGATGTTTCTATTAATTTTAACAGTCCAATAATAAATAAAACGTTCCAACAGCCGTGCTGTCATATTTTTGCAATTCGAATATGATATTTGAGCGCTCTATGAAACTGTCAATGTTTCATTAATTAGTAGTTTTTGTATAATGATATAGTATATCTATATTATCCTACTATGTGATCTAAACGGCTATAGTTGTCTTTCAAGAGCATCAATCTACATACAAAAATGTTTTTTTTTCGCAGGATGAAATGGACGGACAGACGGCCAAAGGGTATTATCTTTTTACACATGAATGCATAGAATAGAAGTTATATTTTTTTTCTACAAATGAAGTAATCTAATGAAACTGGTATGCAATTGGTGATAGGAAAGGAGAGATAGTGTTACGTATAAATTTACACGCCTATTTCCCGCGACGGACACAGTGCGCTATAAATCTTTCTATATATCTATATATCTTTTTGGATAAGTGCGACTGCAAATTTTTACATTATTTTTCAAATTTTGAATAGAATGCCATTAATCAAAAGAAGAAATTAATTTGAAAATTGTCTATCACGTATCAATGTCATGCATTTGCCCAATTGTCAATATAGCAAAAATAATCTAAAGTGAGTGGTAACTGAAAAATCTTAATTTATTCGAAGAAAATAATTTATAAAATGGTGGACAAATTACCTTACTTTGGACCTTTAAATTTCGACACAAATGATCGTTCGTTATTTCAATACTTTACTTTAGAATCGGAAGAAACAATGTGTCCTGTATGTGACTACACAATTCTACTTCCAGCCCAAGAGAAAGATTTACTTACTCACTTATTTATGAACCATCGGCTAGTAATTGCAGATGTTAATAAAATCGCAGATTTAAGAGTTTATATAACTTTTTGGAGGTCAAAATTTACAGGTAAGGGATTGATGTTATTTCTCATTTAGGGGTTAAGTTGTATTTGCTGACCAATGAATAGCACTTAATTTTGCTGACATTATTATTTGATCCTGAAGTCATTATAAATCTGAAAATAATGAACTAATACTATTTATCCATTTTCTAAACATTACTTAGGCTACAGATCTAGTATGTATCTATAGTAGGGTTGCCATAAATGGTTTGGCTCCGACCGGGACTGTTAACAAATAGGAAGAAATATAAGGGAGTTATAGGAGGAGGGGGGTACCATCCCACCCCCCATAGCGCCGCAATCTGGTTTGTGAAAAAAGGAAATCTTTAAATGGTTCCCACATTTTCAGAATATGTTTAATGGCCGGCAACAAAGACGGTTAACCACCTAGTTTTTGAGTGAGATCATAAATTACCATGAATTACAACAATATTTGTAAAATGTTAGTACCTCCCTCGACCCCACACTTAAACCGCCAGCCAACGAGATCTAACGTCGTCGCACGAATTATTCGCATAATTTTAGCAATAATATAAAACCATGATTATTCGTTTACCGGGACACATGGTGGGTCAAACAGGACAACCGGGACTGAGGCTCTAAACCGGTGACATGTCCCGGTGTACTGGGACGTATGGCAACCCTAATCTATAGCTACCCACTAACATCTGAAACAAAACAAAATAGCTCTACTAATAAAGAAGATCATCTTTTATGTTGTTCTATCATCTTTGGTGAGGCTCATGATGGTGCCAAAATTATACCTCATAGCTTCTGACGATATCTTAAACCTACAAACTGTCAGTATGACTGCAATTGTTTCTACTAGGTATTTTGTAAATATGGAAAAGATTTTTTTTTAACATCAAAAAAAGCACCGACATACTTATTGTCTAAGGTTTCCATGATTTGAGCAATTGAATTGTATTCAAATTTCCTTATATAAAATAAAACTAATCATTTCAGAAAGGGGATTTCATGGTAGATTGAGGGGATTTGATAGCACAATAAAATCGCTTCTATGAATCGGTTATATTGCGCTGTTACTGATATAAGGGCATAAGTTGGAAATGACAGACACACTCCGATTTTGATGATTTTTTTTTTAGACACTAAATCCATCGTGCTTACTCGTAATCTGCACGAATATTTCACCGCAACCGTAAAATAAATTAAAAAAAAAAAAAAAATTAGACCAATTATATGCAAATTTCATAGAATACAAGATTGAGTAATATTTACAGCGGGGTTTCCTAAAATATAGAGCTGATTATTATGTCGTAATTTTTAAATTGTCGCCTTAGCCTAAGAAATGGTTAATTTGAGTTTCATGTAGAATTATAATAATGTATTAACATGAATTGTTTTTTGTAGTCGACAATTTGGAATACTACTGCACTACAGTCCTGATGGATCAAAAGCCAGATGGCGTGAAATCCAAAGATGAAAAGTATTTTTTACTAAGCGATGTTCTCCCAGAAGACAAAGAGATAAGAGTGGTTATTCAAAAGCAAAAACTTGACAAATTACTCACACAACACAAATTTGAAAGAGTGGATGCTACATTTGAAAGAGAGTGTCTTTACTGCAGGCACATGAGTAAAGGTACTAGAGGCAATTACCTGATGCATTTATTTGAAAAGCATAACTTGTATATTGCGAAAACAGAAAATCTTGTTTTCACAGGTGAACTAATTGAATTTATTGCGAAGAAACTTGAAGCGCTAGTGTGTATTTATTGTGAAAAGGTTTTTAAAGAAAGATTAGTTTTAAAGGAACATATGCGTAAAAAAGGACATAAACGAATAAATCCGAGCAATAAGGAATATGATAAATTCTTTTTAGTTAATTATTTGGAGCCTGGTCAGAGCTGGCAAGCTCCCGAAGTAAAACCGTTCAAATCGTTGAGAAGTCGGTCGATTGCAAGTCAACAAAGCGCTAAAAGCAGAGAAAGCGAGGCTAAATCAACCTTTGAGGATTTCGAAGACAGCGACCCCGATTGGTCGACATGGGAGGAGAAAAACGAACAGAAAATAACCTGTTTGTTCTGCAGCGTCTGCGAGGACAATTATGAAACAATCCTTACTCATATCAAGATGACGCATACATTTGATTTTAGGTTAGTAACTAAGGATAAAGATTTTTATCAAAAGGTTAAGATAGTAAACTTTATAAGAAAGCAGATTCACACGAACCAATGTATCGAATGTGAGGAAGAGTTTGAAAACAATGTAATTCTCTTAAAGCATATGTTTGATGAAAATCATTTTAATGTTGAGAATGATAGTTTGTGGAACCAACCGGAATACTACTTCCCTACTTATGAAGACGATCCATTTTTATGTTTTTTGGAAGACGTTGATGAAGGTTTTAATGAAAAAGAAGAGAAAATTCAAGAGCCTCCTGAAATTTCAGAACAAGTGGCTTTGGCAGTTTTAAGAGACTAAGGCAATATTTTACTACTGCATAAGAGCAGGCCCGGACCTGCCCTGGCTTAAATGGTGCAGTCGTGCCAGGGTACATGACTTGCAGGCCGCATTTCTTTCAAGTTTCAGGACAAATCAGGTGGCCAAAATTTAAAATATATGGAAATTCAAAGTTTCAATAGAGCAAGAAAGGCTGGTCTTTTACAAGCAAAACTACAGTGGATCATGGTAGTCAACAGCAATGAAGAGTTTTCGGCAACTCAAGTTATTGAGAGGAAACAACTGCAATGAATTTGGGCTGCAAAATCCGCTTTATATAAGCAGACTGTCGATATCGGAAGCCAAATTCAGAAATATTCAGGCATTGAAAAAATTTTGTTCAGGAGCAAGATCTTTCTTTGATTCACTACTTTATTCTAGAAATGTAAGATGATACTTTGTACAGTACACTCTTAGCATTCAGTGTTCATAAGACACATCCTCATTCAATAGGAAAAAGTAATTTTTAGTTTTTTAATGTGCTGCTTAATTAGAAATGTTATAAAAATAAAACAAATAATCGTAGCTCAAAAAGTTTATTTTTTAAAATTATAACTTATTTCGGATGAAGAGAGGAAGAGGTTATAATATTGTTTAGGCATATATATATGAATATATATTTTCTTAAATTATACTGTGTCTTTCTTGTTAATGTACATTTCAATACGCTGTAGAAGATTTTGATCGGTTATACTTTTAGACAAGGCAGCCAACCCTACATCTATGATCAGGTCCACCAGCTCGAACTGCTCGGCGGGAAACGACAAAACCAGTTCTAAAAAGGCAGTCAGAACATTTGCCAGTGACTGCCGCCGAATTTCTGCATCCTGGGAACAGACAGTAAATATATGTTTTAATAAGAATATATGTACAATGGTACATTTTGTCAATTGGCCCACAGCATATTTAATTATCAATATTTTGAAAATTTTAAAATGATTTACAATTCCATAAAAATATATCTTTTTTCTGTTCGTGAAGCAGTACTGCGCGAGGATGTGGCAATCTGGTTGCGTGGTCCTAACTATAGTGTATGCGTCGTGTTTCTGCGCTCAAGAGTAGTGCGGGAACTATCTCGAGGCACTCTTCCAGCGAGGGGCTTATTAGGTCCCCTTGGTCTGGGGGTTCGGGTGAGTCGGCCCCGCGGGCCGACTATAGTGTATGATTAATTACTACTACTTATAAATGAGTCGCATTGTTACTCTTTTCCTTCCAAAATTACTGAATGGATTTGAATGGGGTTTTCACTGTTGGATAACTTGGTTCTTCAGTAAGGTTTTAGGCTATAAGTAATGCAAATAATCATGCTGCCCAACGCAATGCAATCATGCTGTTGGCTTGGCAAGTAAGGGGCTAATTACTAACCAAGCAACTTACAGACTTACAGACTTGAAGTAAAAATAATAACTTCTTTGCTTCCAAAGTGATAATCCAAATTATAAGGTTCACACTACAACCCAATTAAGCTTCCCATGATTTGATATATACTATGAAATATATTATATTTTTTCAAAAACCTAACTGCTTTTGATCGATTAGCTTTTTTTCGCGTATTTAAAAATATTTTATTACCTTCGTAATACTCTGTATCCTCTGTTGTTCTATCTCCGGTGGAACAGGTTGGGGAGGAAGAATTGGCCCATTTTGGTTGAATGGATTGGTTTTTAAAGCTAAATTTTTGGACACATTCTCTGTCTCAATATCATTAGCAGAAAATTGAGTAGAAATTAAATGTGTCTCATGATCATCCTCTGTATGTTCAGGTTTGTAATCTTTGGATTCATTGTCTTGAAGACTTTCCTCTAAGGTTGCATCATTTAAGTTTTCGTTGGAAGAGTAGACAATTCTTTGACTCTTATTGTCATGTATTGAGTCATCACCATATACGCTCGAATCTACTTCACTTTCTACTGAATTTCCTCGAAAATCAGCAAAGGTAAACGGTTTTAAATTATAGTCGGTATTTCCATTATTTTCCTCGTGATCCTTTCTAGTCTCAGAGTGTAATGTTGAAATTTTAATATTTTCCCCTTCATTATCAATCGGTTGTGGGGAAAAGCAACTAGCATGAGTTTTTAAAAGCATAGCTTCTATGTATATTTTGCACAGCAGCTCCCAAGACTTTTTCAAATCTAATATGTTTTTAATGAATTGGTCGTATTCATTGGTTTCATTAATTTCACTTACGCCGCAGCTCTTCATGATGTACAAGACATCGGAGGCGTTCAAATTGTATGACGACGTTCCATTTAAAAATAATTCCAATAGAGACATCATTTTTATGATCCACGCTGATGTAGTCTGTTTGTATAGATTAGCAGCGCAGTCTAAATTTGAAACTTTTTGCACGAGAAATTTCAATCCTGGACGTAGGTCAAAGTTTATCGCCCGTTTGTACGACATGTCCAGACACTTCAAGAGCAAACCTTGGTTTATGCTGCTCAATGAATATTTCTGATTAGATACAAACCCGCTTGACTTACAATCATCAATGAGGATATCATCGATATTTGGTATTACATTCGATGATGATTGCAGAAGAATCGTAGCAATTATTTGCAAGAGAATTTGATGTGCAAGCAACCCCACTACGAGACTTTTGTGCGGAACGCGAACTGTGTATAGATCTGGATTCAATGTGGATGCAACATCTTGTGGGTACAGAAGGAATATATAGCTACGGTCATCTGTTAACGCTGGGTCGTTATAATTATTTTTAGCATTATAAAATGCGTTTTCTTTAGGTTTCGTTGATAAATCTTTTAAGTAGTCAAATAGGAAAACTTGCTGAGCCATCGAATGGAACCTTATATTGTCATTTACAGTGCAATCACGGCGGGCTGCTACTTTCACCAATGCCAGGTCGCCGAAGAAGCTATCCGAATGAGGTTTGAAGGCCAAGGTGAGTTGCTTAAGCGGCGTTAAGCTCACATTACACGCTCTATGTAAACTGGTACAAACAATTTTCCACTGATGGTGTGTCAACATGTGTCCTGAAGTTAAAATTATGTGTCGAATGCAAGACGCTCCTAATCGGGCCACCGATTCGTTTGGCTGCGCGATGCATTCCACAAGAATCAGTAATGTCTGCTTTAAAGCAAATGTCATAGCTTTATTCTCAATGGGCGGATACTGTTTTAAGTTTTCTGTGGGTAATGTGAGATTATCACCGTGCCACTTTGTCTTTTCTTCATTTTGTTTGTGATGTACAATATCTCCCTGTAGAAATTGCAAATAATCAACAACAAGGTCTGTTGTCATTCCACAACATTGTTTGAAATTAGGCGTGAACACATCCCAACCAGAGTTGGTTTTGAAGATTTGCCTCAGCCAGTTTTGCACCATCGGCAGTAGCAAATGGTTGATGCAGTGCAGTCCAAACGCAGGACCTGGCACCGACATCACATTGTGTAGAATTTTATAAAGCACTTCTAGTGACTTCGACTGGTACTTTTTGGGACATACGATTGTTGCTGAAACCAAACCTTCTATCATAGAGTACCAAACTTTTAGCACTCCACTTGGCCTGTCCAATTTTGAAAGACAAAAATTAGCCGTTTGCGTGCTAGGTAAACTCGTGGAGAGAATTTTATAGGATATTACAGATTCTTCATTTTCCACCGGATCGTCGGAGAACTTGGTAAGTTCTAAAGAGGCGCAAGGTATTATTGGGTCCACTACTGCGACTGGCATGTCTGAATTAGTTCTGTGCGATGTATTAAAAGCTGGGCATCTCGGCATAGAATACATGATGGTCAGGATTTGTGCGCAACTTTCCAAGTATTTGAGAGACTCCAAGCACATATCGATATCCACAACATTTGAATTTTCATCCTGAGCTGTTTCTATGATGTACTTTTCACGTTTCTTGAATTTTTGTGCGAAATTAAACGAGTAACCATTGGACGTTGCTTCTGGCGTTTTAACGGAAGATGACTCTGATTCGAGCAAATAATCTGTGGATCTCCCTTTGATATGACTCAAAATGCACATGATGCAATCCAAGGCTGCATTGGCGAATACTAGCGTGTTGTCAGTAGTGAGGAAAACTTTGAAAACATCTAAGATTGCAGCGTGCTGATTGGAATTGTTGGCGGCCCGAAGAGTTCCGAAGAGGGGTCGCCAACCGGAACGGATTTCTGTCCTGTTGGCTTCCACAAATTCACAAATACAGGATATTATTTGTTCCTGAAAAAATAAAAATTTAATTTTTTAATCAAAAGTATTATATTTATTGTTAATAAAGTATTATATAAATTGAATTATGATGATAAATAAAATATATGTTCCTGGAAATGAAAAAGTATACTCCGTATCATTTATATTAGAAAATATTATATTATGTTTGATTGAACCATTTAATTTTGCAAAATTTGGAGCAAATTTTCAATTAATATTGACCAATTGTTAATATAATCAAAGTAAACTTTGGTCGTCATATATATAAGTATGGCGTAGCTGTCAAGAAAATTACAAAAATGGCAAAGGATGAAGGATAAGATTCAAGTAATAGATGTAAAATTTACTATTTAATTTAGGAAAGAGTTCAGAGCACCAGTAGAATTCACAATGTCCTAAAAAATGTTGCTTTCCCATAGGACTGTCAACTCCAAGCACACTGTTTTCTGTTTTGACTGTTTTCAGGGACAGAGTATGAATTATTGTGAAAGAAATAATGGAAAAACATAACCACCATTGGGAATCGAGTAATTGCTTATTAGAGTGAGGTGCGTAGACCACTATGCGCTATCAATACTAAAAGAAAAGAATGTGATAAATGTATTTTTTTATTGCTAGCTTTAAATTTCAAGTTATTATTTCAAGTATTTTAAATTTCAAGGTTATTTCAAAAAATACATAATATATAAATGATATTTTATATATTGATAATAAAGTTATTTATACTTTGATTAGTGTAGTGTGATTAGTGTACTTTGATTTGATATTTTTAATTGTTTTATTAATATATTTTTTTATATTATGTACAAAAAAAAAGACAATTGAAAGTGTTTTAACTTTGTTTGGAACAGTATTAAAGATATATTTATTGCATAGAAAAACAGTACTTTATTATAAACTTTTAATCAAAAGTGGAACATCCAATACCAATATATACTGTTTTTTTTTCATAAACTACATATGTCAATACTAAGTTTAGGCATCTAAAAATGCCTAAATTTTATTGTCACTATGATTACAAACATAGTTTTTATTGCAGCAATGTGCCTTGTTTTTATGACTGCAATTTCTGATAAAAATGACATTTCCATAAAATTGACTTATGTAGGTTTTGGAATCATCGATCGAGTTAATGAAATACTATAACTTTAAATTGCTTAATTAATTTTAATGCAATATACATACCTGAACGTCATTGTCGCATAGTTCCAAACAGAGTAGATTTTCGAAGGGTTTCAGTAGGGCCTCATTGAAATGGAAATGTGGTAGCTCAACTTGTTCGTTTAGCAGAACCGTTACTGAATCGTGGATGCATTGGATGGCTTTGCTGGATATCCTGCGGTCTTTGTGGCATGCCACCTAAAATAATGGAAAATAGCATGACAAAAGGAATTTTATTCTTCAATAAAAGAATGTCAATCTAAAGTCAAATTGAATGAAAGTATTTTGGGTGAGACAGATTTAAGCAACAAAAAATAAAAATATTTATAAGTTTGTTTAGAATATTTTTGTTAGCTCATTAACATATTAACTCATTGGAAATTAGTAAAAATTAGTTTACGAAGGTTCCTTTAAATTTTCGGAGTCGAAGATTTGGAACGACTTGCCTTCACCTCTAAAGACCAAAACAAGCTCGGCCTCCTTTAGGGTTAGGTGTCGACAATGGCTGGCAGAACTGCAAACTACCAGCACTCAGTTACGTTCTATATAGTTTTCTATGCTGGTCATACATTTTGTATGCAAGCAATAAATGTTACATAAGAGCATGTAGGGATTATAATTTACTGTAAATAAAAATAATATTTTTATACGTAAAGTGTAAGTGTAGTGCATGCAGTTATATATTATAATATAATAAAACAGGATGGGCTGAAAATCAGTACCCTCCTCTCTCAGAAAGAAGGGCAGCTGAGGACATTCCTTTTATTGGAAAATGCTATTAAACTTATGTACCTACCATTTATCTTTGTTTTACATTTTTCAATAAAGAAACATTTTCTTTCTTTCAAAATTAGTCCTTTAATTAGTTCAACATTAGTAACAAGTTTCACAACATGTTTAATTTTTTCATTTGTCCTAATTTCCCTGTTAATAACTAAAAAGAATATCTTTTTATACAGGACTATGTTTATTTTAAATGCATGTAGCTTTTCATACTCTTATCAAAATCATTCTATTTTTCTATAATACCAAAATTATTTATAATATGCCAATACTCAAATAATTCCAACCTGCATGAAGTGAGGCCCAGAGACACCCCAAATAGCCATACGATGTGAGAGCGGCCTCGTTGATCTTAGTGCGCGCAAGACTGCTTCACCGCCGCGCCACCAAAGGCGCACGGCCGCATCGGCCATGTTGCGCTCGGCAGCGTACGATGATCCATTCCACCAACGTGCACCACCCATTGCTTGGCTACCCTCTACGCCAACAGCACATACGGTGAACAGCTGCAGATGGGATACAAATTTAAAGGTTAGATTTGGCTATTTCATAACATTATTATAAAATGGGCATAGATAGCAAATTACAGAGGTATCATAATAGATACACCAAAAATAATCTCAAAAGTATTATCAAACTAGTGATGCAGTGGTATGAACACCTTCTGTTTTAGAGGTAAAACTCGGCCAGGTCACCTTTCACCTCAGAAAAAATTCAACTGTGCTTTTATCAACAATGAGTTAAGTAACTAGATTCTCTTTCAATTACAGACTTGCAAGTTGTTGGTACTTGTAATGAATGACCTCTCATCATAAAGACTAAATATTCGGAACACCGAGTGAAAGCACTTTTTTGACAATATAAATTATGCAATAACAAAAGTGTAATCTTAAATGAAGTATTTATTGCCTGAGGAATTACCTCAGGCAAATAAATACTTTCTGATTAAATGTTGCCAGTGTGTTTGAGAATATGAGAAAGGTGGATGGTAAGTTAATTTTTTTAATTAAACCCACTCAAAATTGTTCATAGGTTGATCTGTCTGAATGACTTGTTTATTAGCTCTTTCTATGGAGACTTATTTAGTCTGAGTTAAGCTTGATTATGGTTAAAATTCTAGTTAAAATTTTGGCAAAGCTAAAAATCACTTTACATAAAAGTCTATTTCTAACCTGTTTATAGCAATACTTGAAGAGGCGATCGAGGAATGAACACAATGCTGGTAAGGTCAGTTTGTTGGCCACGTCGTTGAAAAGTGTCTCCACGCTCTGCAGTAGGGCACAGCAAACCTTGGCTGCGTCCGTCCCCTGGAGAACGCCCACGGAGTTAGTCCTGTTAGCCTGCAAAATAAAATGAATTATTGTCATATCAAATGTGAACTATCGCAAACAATTCAATAAGCAGTTCAATCAATTATTTTTTTTCAAAATATTGTAATAAATGTAAATACTCACTAATTAACACAACTAAGTAACTAATACTTAACACAATTAAACTACAAAAATGAAATCGTAATTATAAAATAAACTGATCGCTTAAAGAAGTATGTTGTGCACAAATTCAAAATTTTAAAACTCAAAAAAAAACACTCAGCTTTGTGAAAACTGTTGTATCCCAAAAATACTGCAATTTCAAGGTAGTACATACAGTCACGTTTACTAATAAATTTCCCTTGCAAAATGTATAGTAGTACAATATCACATTATTATTTTCGAAAACTCGATATGCGCGGACAATAATTTGTTTTCCTCCATTTGTAAAAAAACCACTTATAATATTATATTTGTAATGGCATGTATCTAAAATGACAAAAATCAAATTTTGACTGAATTATGTCTGCCATGACAAAATATTCTACTTTACGACGAACTCTAAATCTCTTGTTGACGACAGTTTTCGCCAACCAATGTAAGCACTACTGCGGCTTTGAAATGATTCCCGAACAGAACGCCAGAGAGATCATCCCTAAGAAATGTGACAGATCGCCTAGTAAATACTTTTAGTTCAGGTAGGTATTTCTCAAAGACTGAAACGCTTGAGTTGAGCACAAGAATTTTTATTTTAGTGCAGCACAATTTTTAAAACACACAATGTTGATAAGTAGAGCAGTTTATAACACTTAATTATGTCTACATACAATTACAGTCTATATTTTACGAGCTTATATTCTACTGTTACAATACGCTTACAATTATTATTAAAATGCGATAATTACGTCTATAAATCGGCGCGTAACGCAAGCTCGGAGCTAGGTAACCATATAAACCGACCACCGATGGCGTTTGTTCCTAACTGGCGTCCCATAGCAGAGCTTGAGACGCTGGCGGTCCAGTTCTTTTCTTTCAACTTTCGAAAGTGGGACCCTTTGTCTCCGCTTCCCGCCGAAATCCGACGCTCTCACATGTGTGCACATGCGGACGGCCACTTGTACAAATATATATATTTTTTTCTTTTTTGCAACGGACTTTTGGGGCATCGCTAACATCTCTAATACTTCATTTATATATATTTCATTTTGAATTATTTTTTAATTGGTGGATTAAGGAAGAGACATAAGTATGTATCAATAACATAATTAGATATAAATGATAATAATATGTTATATAATTATTAGTATTGTCCCGTATTTCCAGAGAATGTGTGAAGGACAGCTTTGTGAAATTATACAAGTTATATCTCATTTTAAACGTTGATAGTAGTTTTAGGATGTCTAGTCTCTCTTCAAAACAGACTCGTTTTTGTGCGAACTTTCTCCAGAAATCAATGTTATACTAAGCGGTAAATATTATTGTTTATGTGTTATTTGCAATCTTTTTGCACACGTAAGATGGTTTCATTTTAAATGAAATAGTATAAATATCTAAACATAAATATCATACCTCCTGCTGGCATTTTTGTATGATGGAATTGACTGAAGTTTCCTGATGTAGAGTTGGATTGTCTATTTGCAGAAAATTGTACACATCGATGCTGCAAAAAAATAAAAAGAAAATATCTCAATAATATTGACTTGGTTGAATGTTATTTCTTATTTAGGACACTATTTAGTCTCAGTGTACTCTCAAGACGGTCCACAGTGTGACTGTGAAAGTTGAGTCGTAAAACATACATTCACAAGATTAAAAGACCCGATCATAGCCAATTTACATAGGACAGTTTTTCGAATGCTGAATAAAACAATCTGAGAAAATTCTGGGAGGTATTTCATTTATTAATATTTGTGTAATAATAAAAGGAACACTCACCAATTTTCATCATCCCGATTGGGTGCAGAATTGAAGGCGGAATTGAGTCTCTCGCTGACCAAAGATCCAGAGTGAATGGACGAGATGGTCCTGCTCTTGGTGGATTGGCCCGTGATGAGCAAAGTGGTCGCATTGCATTGCTGCCCGAACAAAGAGTGCTCAAGTCGGAGCACATATTGGCAGGCCATCAAAATGTGGTCCCAGCATTCGGGTGCCTTTGAACCTAACTCAAGGCCACCTATTAATAAAAAATACCACTTTTGGTAAACAATAATGATAAAACAGTTATGACACTCGTTTCACAACTTTTTTTAAACATGTTATATTTTTTTTTTGATGAATTTTTTAAATGTTTTTTTTTTTGCAACATGTTATATTATTATATCCAGTAAATACTGTAAAGTTTATTTTGGGAGTTTGTGGTACTTTTAATTTCAAATGTCGACGGGTTGATTGCGATTCTCAATGTTTTTTTAAGCAAAACTTTATTTAGGTACATACCCAATAAAAAAAAAATATAGGAATGACACCTGTTTTTTATTTTTTAATCATGTTATTAGATATCAAATAAAACTAATTATAAGTATTTTATATTTTTTACATAAGAAGAAAAAAAATAATAAAACCCAATGATATAGGGAATCTCAGTCACTCGACCCGTGATAATTAAGGTACATTAGAAAAAAAAAACATTTTTAAAATGTACTTTTTTCATTAAGTTATAAAATAAATTATATCTCTTCTATTTATTTGGGTAAACAATAATTGTTATATTATATAGAAAAATAATTATATTATTTCTTACATTTTGAAAGAAATGAAATATCTAATTACGTTATCTTGTTGACAATGGCAGATACATAGTGGTAAATGCAACACAAAAACATTTATTTTTTCAGTTCTATGATTCTTTGATGCACAAAAACATTTGTATAATACTTTTGACACAATATTTATGTAATATAATAAAAAAAAGAATAACTTGTAATTATTATATTTAGCTGGGCAAACGTCAGATTAAGGCGTCTGACTATTGACCCAGCGGTCACGGGTTGGAATCCGCACTATAAAGTCAAATAATTTTTAATGTTTCATTAACACCATCACCCTAAAAATTTAGCTTAGTTGACTAGGTCCCATTATAATAAAATAAGACCTTGGTCATTGCGATTCTTAAAAAAAAACACATTGTACAATTTGTTTGGAACTCTGCTAGAAGAATTTTAAAAGACGTGAGATTGGGACCACCGTTGGAGTAGATATGTACCAATTTATACCTAAGCTGGTATAGCTGAGTGGCTAGCAAGGTGTGTTTTAATGTCCGTTTATATGTGGTTAAAATATGTGTGATATGTAGTGGCGGTGTGTGGTTGAAATACCTATTGAATGAGGTTTAATGGGACTTTCACTGATCTAAATTATTTTTTTGTGAGTTTTTAGGTTATATATCAAATAACTGACATGTGATTGAGATTATTCAAATGACACACAAAACACCCATTAGATGTTATCCGCCGGTAATGTATTAGCCTTATGAAAACAGCATTAAGGATTACGGAACTGCGCTTAAGGTGCCTTTTCCCGAAAGCGCTCTTCTCTGTCTTGTGCACGGTTTTAGTTCTTTCTATCTCAACTAACGGCTTGTAAAAAAAAAACAATATCCAGTAATATTTTTGTTCTATATCTACAAATAGGAGAGTCACAATACTACAGCGTTTGTATGGAGGAATGACGGGGGTTGCGTCCTCTTAACAATGCCTCACGGTAACGCAAGTCAGTTATTTACCTGATATGAGGACATCGAGGGAAAGAGCGTGTGTTGAGAGGATCTTTCCATTTGGCTCCTCGGAACATACTGAATCAGCCAACAGTGCTAGTAAGCTACTGCTTTTACTTTGGAGACCGAGGATGTTGCTGAGACGAGCTGCCTAAAAAACATAGCAATAGAAACTTTACAAAACATTCTACGTCTAAAATAATCTTTAAAGCCACTAGTTCTAATACTGCGTAAATATTTTTTTGCGATTTTACACGAGGAATAAAAGTTGGATTATTTCAGCTCCTTAACAAAACTTAAGTCTCATGTAGTCTATCATTTTTTAAACTCTGACGTGACTTATGTGGTATTCCTAAGTAATATGTCATAGAACACCGCCAAGTCATTACCATTCCTTTCGTTTTTGTCATTGGCTCTTGCACTTCTAAAATAGTGAAAATGAGTGAAAAAACACATCTAACCTCGTGTAGGCTCTCCAAACAGAGTGTTACAATACTTTCTTTAACTTTCTTCTTCTTTAATGTGGTGCGTGTTCTATGGACAAGTAAATTGCTGATCCTTTCGCCCGTTCTCGACTTGCTTGACATTTTTACTATGAGTGGTTCGCTTAGAACAGAAACCATTGAATCCCATATACAAGTTAAGACTCTGAAAGTTTAAATTATATAATTAAAGATTTTATAATAACATCAATATAAACGTCGTTCATTTTGGTGACATCAATACAAACCTGGTGGGTAGTTTGTAAATAATGTTAAAGAAACTATGATATCGAAAGAGTTGAATATGAGTATGCAATACTCATTAATATTGTGTCTTATTTAAACTAGAAGACTATGGAAACATAAATTAAAATGATTCTTCTAGGTCCTATTTTAGCGACATTTATTTTAATACTTGACTGTTAAAATCAGAGTCAAAAATATTTAGAACGAAATTAAGATGGAGATACCAGATCAAAGACACTTGTAAATATTATAATAAGTGTTTGTACCTTCGAGCTAGCCTCAATCCAGCGGCAACTGCGGGGTCTTCTATAGAGTTGCCGCTTGAAGAGGACACTTCAATCAAACGTTGCCAATCAGACATGATTTGGTTGGACCCCAAGCCTCCCATATCTAAAATTAAATGTTTTATTTTTAACACATTAGGGGACATGAATCTCGGTTAAAAATAATTATTTAACAATTTTACATATTTATGTACAGCATATCCCAAGATGATTCCCAAAGACTTAAGGGGGTGTTTAAGTTTCATATTATGTGTAAGATATTGCATAAAAAAATGTGAAAATAATTCATGGCCAAATTTATCAACTTTATTAAAGAGCTGGTGTAAATTCCCTTTACTCATTCGCTCGCTCACATTCTGCCAAGGTCGGTCAATAACCGAGCGAACGAACTTATGATAAAAACGATTTAATATTATCACTTAAAGTTTAGAATTCTTTTTCTCGGAAACCATGATAAATTTTGATATGAGATCAAAACAAATCATGTTGAATTGCAGGGCCAATAGCTGTTTTTTTTATCAGGAATGGTATTGGGACATGGTGTATAGCCATAATATACTTATATATGCATATGTATATGTAAGCAGTGATGGTAAATCCTATTGATAAACCTAAACTAAATAACTACAACAAACATTTTTAAAGATTCAAGGGATGTCACATTAATTGGAGACTGAATAATGTAATATTTACCAATAAGTAAGTTGATTAGAGCAATATTTCCATTCTCCTTGGATTGTACATAACCCCCAGCTTGTAAGAGCGACGTGGCTAGGATCTGCTGGTAGAGTTCCCTCAGCCAAGTCGCAGACAAATAGACCAGCACACCACTTCCGTGCACTTCTTCTACAAACTGGTCTTCCGTTAGAGGTATCAGAATCTTCTGTAGAATTACAAAATCCAACATTCATATAATATTTCTGTATATAAATTAAGTAAGGAAAAGGGAAAGCAACCTATTATAAATGTGTTACTGATCAGCTAGAGAGGTCGTTAAGGTCTCTAAACATTGTTTTTCTACAGAACTCCAAATACGAAAATGGTTTTTATGTAATGCACTTATATTGAGAAATATTATATTAGCAAGCTTTTTCAGTTAATACATAAAATCACATAAGAAAAAAAGGAATGAATCTGTTACTGACCTCTCCAGATGTATAATGACCCGAACGTATAAGTTTCAAATTGAGCAGTAGAGCAGAATAAGTTGCCAGATATATGCCATCAGCATTCATTATGGTCGCAGTGGATTGCGACTGTGTTGCATTGTATTGGCAACACTTCGAAGCAAAGTCTTGCATTGCTTCATCGACCTGTCAAGATTAAAATAAAAGAACTTGGAAAAAAAGCCTCTGCAGTATTCCAATAAAAATAAAATGTCAGTAGTCATACAATAGTAGTAGTAGTAGTAATAGTAGTAGTATTTATACATATGCACATTTGACGTAGGCACCCACTAAGAAAGAATGTTTAGAAGTTCCCCCCCTAAGGGGTAACATTTTTAGCGATTTTGTCAGATTTTGTAAATACTTACATAAATAATGCAAGTAAAACAAGCAAATTTAGGTTTAATTTTCATGGAAATCCTTCAAGATTTATAGGACCTACATACAAGCACATGAATGTGAATCCCATACTTACTAAACTATGTAATATAAATATAGAATAAAAAATGTTATTCTTACCTCGACACATGAACGAAGTTGAAGTAACTTGGGCACGAGGATATTTTTGAGAGTTCCAACAAATTGCTTCGCATTGTGCCTCTCTAAGTCCACATTGTACTCGGTGACATTGCAACGGCCCAAGTTGAGCGTTTTAGGAATCAACATTGCAAAGTCTTCCGAGCTAGTGGAATTCTTCTTACTGGAATTATTCATGGCAGTTTTGGAATCAGTGTTATCGTGGTGCTGATCTCTCACCGGCAGGAATACATTGTCCGTGTCAGAATCTAGCTCGGCGTCGCTCGCTCCGCTATCTTCAGGACCAGATGTATCTGAAAAACATAATTAACTGAACATTTTCTTTGATCTTAGCAGTACACTTGGAAAGTACCGTCTGATTTATGTAGAATCATAAGATGTAACTTGTTCTTGACTTTTCAATGATTCTGAAAAGGAATATAGGAAATAAGGTAACTGTCATTTATTTATTTTACACTTTAATACAGCATTTTCACATTTTTTCATTCATTTTCAGCATTTTCTAATGACTATATGGCAATATTTACCAATTAACCAACTTTCGATTATGCATTAGTAGGTGAAACTTAAATAAATTAAAGAAACAAACCTAATGAAATTTAAACTAATCATAATATTTCAGTAATTATAAGTAATATAAATAGGATAGAGAGTCGAAAACAGGTCTGGAGATTAATAATGAGATAAAACTAAGTTATGCAGACAAAACTGTTTTTCTGAGTAGCGATTTAGATACATAGATATTCGGAGCTAGCCTTATTTTAGCGTCGAGTTGGTTCTACAAACGGGCAACATGGACAGTAAATGAACCTGTGAAGAAAGAAGTACTGTACAAGGGATGGTGAGCAGAGCATCATTTTAAGAATGAAGAGAAATCCCATGTTCACTCTGGAAGTGAAAGCATTCAAAAAGGTAGATGGATTTTTTGAGTTTAGAATTTGATAAACAAAATACGAAACAACGAAAGGACAACGAAAAATAGCATTACTACAAGTCAACAAACCTGACGAATCGGGAGATTTTGCATCCTTACTACACTGCAGTTCAGCGACAACGTCTCTGAAAACAAAGAAAGGAAAATAGTATCAGTTATCTTTTGATAACTATAAACAGCGCTAGCAGTAAATGGGTCTGATAGGTTTCGGGAAGGAGGCATTATGACTGAAAGATGTGCTGCGGAACATGTCTATGATAAATAAATAAATAGTTGAGTTACCCGCCTGTGAGAAGACAAAATCTTTAAAGATCACATTTTCAAGTCAAATAAATATAACAACCTAACATTAGCCATTAGGAGAAACGGCTTCAAAGTATCATTTTACTCAGTTGAGATAGGCTTTCTGCCAAATACCTTCACCACCTTCATAAATATCTACATCCTTGAAATAGTCCAGAAACAGCTATGGTAAAATCATTTCTGGATACATCTGGCACTGTAATGAATTTTACGTATATTTTGTATCTCTCTGCCCAATAATTTGAGACCCTTATGTGACCTATTCTACTTTTCCTCTTTTACCATTCTAAAATTTGTTTTTTTAAAATCAGGTATGAAAAATGATGTCATTAAGGTGGAATAGTGCCGAACTGTAATATTTGCATCTATAGTTGAATTTCTTGCTTCGCTGTGCGTATGCAAGTACTCTTTAAAGAGGACCCAAATGCAGTAGTGAGAATGAGCGATGAAGCTCATTTTCAGTTGAATGGTTTCGTAAGAAACAAAACAACTTTCATTATTGGGCCCCTGAAAATCCTCGCAACATCCATGAAAGAGTTCGGCAGAACGGTGACAGTGAACTTGGCATGTTACGTCTACATGCTGAATAACATTTTTTCAACCAGAATTATGGAGATGAGTAGACAGAAATGTTAATTTTCCAGTTGAAAATAAAAATCTAGAGATAACATGTTAAGTGCACTGTCACGGATCTGTTATTCTCCTACAAAAATATGGCCAGAAAAGGTTTCTTTTTTAAAAAAGGCAACCTTAATAAATCAGAACTTTGAACGGACTATAACTCTGACTATAATAAAGTAAGAGTGAAATATAATAACATCAGAAATTATAATAGGCCTTCTGCAGAGCCACAGAAAACTTGCTTATTTATTTATTTAATAATAAAAGGAATCTAAAGGTTCACATAGTAGTTCAGCTCATGGTAGCTATTTATTTTATAAGAGATCCTTGGAACATTAATCATACTTTTAAGGACATAAATCGAACCTATAGAGGATGAACTTTTTCTCAAGGACACTTTTATGGGGTTATTCTACAATTTCAACTGGAATAATTTTGTTTTTAATGTGTCCAAAAAAATAGATAAAATCTTATTACCACTAAAACGAACAGTTACTGTATGTGCCTCCTCCTGTCTGGGGAGACCGGGGCGCGGTCCTGACCTGCTCAATGCGGCCACACTTTGAGATAGATACAAGAGCCCGCCCCGCCACGAGGATGTGACACGGCAAGCAAACTAAACATTTTGTGGGATATTATTTATTTTATATGAAAAAAATATGAAAAAATTAAGAAAACTAACAAAAATTGTTCACTTTGAAGTGTAAAACGGCCCCATAAAAAGATGTGCATAAGAAATAGTTCTCCCTGTAACGGGCTGCTTTAAATGGCCCTTAAATGTGAAATTTATGGGGGCTGAATTTGTATGGAGATGTCGTCTGAATACATTTTGATACAAGGTGCTGCTCAAATAGAGCATATTATTATAATTTTATTGTTGCTATCTTGTATTAAACATAGAAAATTTGCACCTTATGTTAAGTTTTTTTGTAAAAATAAAGGTAAAACAAATATTTTGATAAAAACACCCACCTGTAAGGCGCTGGTAACCTAGCCAGACTCTGATAGGTAAGCGGTCCTTGATAATCAGCATCTTGCAGCTTCTTCCACCTGTTGGACACCTGCCTGGCAACTAAAGCGGCGCTGTCAGTCTCACAGACTCCGTTCAGACAGAGGTCTTTCAGTGATTGGATCACGGCGTGAACACATTCAACGGCAGCTTTCTGGGCAGCCACTGAGCCCGTACCATTGTATGAGGCGCACTCTTCAATCGCGTCCATTATTCTTAAAAAAATATGATACTATATTAAAAAGGACTTAAGAGGATGCAACCCAGTTATTTATCTATACAAAATTTGTAGTGTTGTACTATTCTGTAGGTATAGAAAAAAATAAAACTGGATAATATAGACTGAAGAAGGTAAATCTCTACTTTGGTTAAAAGTCAAGGGCCCCGATGTCTGTATTTTTCCATGCAATTTATCGAAACTTCAAATGTAAATATCTTATTGACAATACGAGAATCGAGGTCATAAAAATGTCAGTTACTCTTAAATTATTACATCCTGTTTCTAAGGAGTTATTTATTATATGTATTTTATTATTTATTGTATGTTATGTTATTTAATATGTTTAGGATAACTATTAGATTTCTAACTATTTGTTCTGTTGTCAGTTTCATGGGTTCTTAATTTTAATAAACGCGGTTGTTTAATTTTGTTTTACTTGTCATTTTTATTATTGTACTTTAATCGGCAGAATATTATAAAATAGTTGTGATACCCGGCACAACAAAGCCTGAATGATTGCGAAGTGATGAGCCCTGGGCGTTAAAAACTGCTCACAGTGCCTTGCTGTCGAATCTTCTAGATCAGAAATCTGGGTAGATATAGGTTCAAATCTTATTGTCATCGGAGTATTTGGGTATCATTTATACATTTATTCACTTTTTTTTCATTTGTGATTCTCCGGTGCATTTTAGTTTAGATAATATAAGTGCATGGCTTTTGATTATACAGAATAATGCTAATGAGTAACTCTGATGCAGTGGTCTACCTGCTATCGCAGATATACTTCCTGAACATACACACAAATTATGACAATATAGGCACAATAATAAAGCATCCTTAATCGATTATTTTTTTTAAAAGCCTTTTCATAAAAATAACATAGTGACTTACAGTCTGATGATAGCCATATCATCACTGTGATGATCAGATACACCACTACTAGGTTTCAGGACAAAGAGATGACGAAGTTTGTTGGGGTCTTTTAGCATCTCGCGAACACTCGAAAGAGCCTCCGTTCGGTGAGACACTGGGGGATAAAGGAGCATACGGTGATAGAGTGCCTCTAAGACGGGTCTCAATGAAGAAACGCAGCCCACCAAACGCACCAGCTCTGCGGCGATACTGTAAACAATTATTAGATGTTGTACACAAAGAAATATGTTAAGTGATAAAATTGTCACATTTGGTTGTATACCACTAAGACAAAGACTAAGATACGCATGTTGACTAGCGTAGCAGCCAGTGATCCTACAAGTAAGACAGTTTAAAACCTATATGCTGAGTCGTTCCTCAAGTGAAAACAGTCCTAACCTTAACTGAAAGAGCCTTTAAGGCATTTAAATCTTAACCCTTTAATTTACAATGCGGAAACAAAGAATACACAGACCCCGGGGTAGGGTTTGTTTTAGGCACCTTCAAGGTGTGATGACATTATTAGCAGAGTTGAGTCGTTAATTTTGTATTTGAATATTGGCAGTCTGCCATATTGCTCTCTAGTAACCATAAAATTAAACAGCTAAACCAAATGCAAGCAAAAAGGTCGGCGATTGCTCATGATTGACATCTTAAGTGAAAGGTGACCTTTATATGAAAATTTCAAATTAATAACAAAGGAAAAAATTAAAGATAACTAAGCATATGGGTATCAATCTAATATTTTTTCAGACATATAGCAAATTCATAAGCTTGTATAGAAAGTAAACTAGAAATCCAATAATGATAAAAATACCTGTATACAGTTTTCACTTGTTGACCATTAAAGCTCGGAGTTCCATTCAGTGAACCAGAACCTCTTCCGGAGTCATCCACATTATTGCCTTCATGCTCTCTAAGAAAAAACAATAACATTTATTTAAACACATACACTCTCTCTATAACGAATGACTGATTTAAATTTCACTACTTGGAAGCCGGATCCATTTATTTTGAAAAAGGCTACGAATATTTCAGTATTTAAAAAGGGAGATAAAAATAATAAAGTGAATTTATTGAGGATTTCTTCACTAGTTGAGAAGATAAGCTAGCAATTGTAAAAGATTTCTGCTCTGAACTTAAAAATATTCTATTGAGCATTATTAAAAAATCGCTAGTAGACCTTTATTACTAAATAATATAAGTTTATCATTCACGCATAACTCTAACATTTCATTTGCGAATTGTCCTACGAAGTAATGAATTAAACCCAATCGGTTTGGTCTTGGAAGAATGGTCATTGGAAAATAAAAAATCAAGAGAAAGTTTTATGTTTTTTTTTATTAACTATTGATAGTGCCACGGAGACAATAGTTATTGAATACCATGTAAAGCAGTTGGCAGGTGGTAGCAATATTGAGGTTAGGAAACTTAATTCTAGAAGCCAGGCTCCTATAACGTCTAGTTTTAAAATTCTCTTTCCCCCTGATTATCTTGACCTATTCCTGAATCCCGTCAATTGGCCAACTGGTTCGGTCATCTCTACATGGGTTAATCGCAGTAGCAACCAGTCGTTTCGTGCCTCAAGTAGTATTCGAAAACGGTAGAGTTATATCAGATGATCCTGGAAAAGATGACTTACTTTTTTACTCTGATTCCTCATTTAACTCTGATTCCACCATTCATGCTACAACGTCACAGGGTTCTTTAGTATTGCCATCCTTGACTCAATCAACCTTTGAGATTAGTATTCCTGATAAATTCAAACCATTCCCTAAGACCCTTCCCAGCTAAGAAAAAGGATTAAAAACTTGGCTTTAAAATAACTTAGTTGCATCACCTGCCAATCAGCTATACCACCAGAGGAATGGTACCTCCAAAGTATATGTAATTTTTAAATAAATAAAGTCTAAAAATACATTAATTGACTCGATGGCAAACCAACTTAATCTAATATTTTCAGTAAAGTTGCCAAAAATGGCACCTAAATAAATTATGGTTAATGTAGGTATGGTTGGCATTGTTAAAGATATGTATCCACTAATAACATACTATATGTTATTAATGGATACATATCTTAAATACATATGAATAAACGATTTATTATTAATTATGACCAACCTTGACCTAATATTTTTGTCAACTCTTGGCGTACCCAAAAACGCTATCAGCGCTGGACAAAACTTTTGCCACAGGAATGTAGTGAAGTGGGTATTGCAATTGACTATCTCTGGCAATGACGACATCAACGCTAGCAAACATTCCAGGAAAAACAAAATGGAAGTATTTGACTTTGTCGACCTGTAAAAAAATATGTAAATATATAGCTAGCAGATTTCATCGTAATTCGCAGGGTTACACAGCTAGACCCTGAAATTTTAAATAACCTAGTTAACAACCAAATAAAATGATTTTACATGGTATGATTTGTATGATCCCTTTTATTTTAGTCAATATTTTTTTTCTTTTTTTGTCAATTGTTTCACAGCTAGACCCTGAAATTTTAAATAACCTAGTTAACAACCAAATAAAATGATTTTACATGGTATGATTTGTATGATCCCTTTTATTTTAGTCAATATTTTTTTTCTTTTTTTGTCAATTGTTTAATCAAATTTAAATTATAAGGAAATATTAGGAATAAATAAACACAAAATATTAAAGTTAAAACTATAACAAAATTAAAATAATATGAACCTCACTCATTATAATGTATATGACAATAAAATAGGGCCATTTCTGAAAATACTATTTATTTAAATCTAAGGCCCTAAATAATTGTATATCTTAAGACAAAAATTATTAAAAAAAAAAAACTCAATAGCGGTGTCAAAATAAAATAAGCATACGAGTAATTGATGTAAATGTTAACATCTAAGTTTTTATCAACTTACATTTGTGTTTCATTTAGACGGCTGCAAAGATATTGAATAACCGGTATGACTTCACTGAAGCAGCTAACAGCTGTGCCTTTGTTCTGGCCTAGTGGTGAACCTTCCGTTAAAAGCTCTTGACATTCTTCATCTGAAACAGACAATGAATCATGGTTAACTAAATTTAAATACGGTTAACGTAAAGCCTGTCCGTAAAGTTAAGATTGCTGAACTTCAAATATATAAGATCCCTATTATAGTTTGAGGAACTAAGCCACAGTCAGATAAAGAAACACACATCTCAATGACCTAACCACTGCCCGAAGCACAAATACATGCAAATGATAAAATCACAGGCGACTGACACTTTACATCCACATTTTTAAATCCATTAATTTATTCTAATACCTTTTTATATGCAAAGAGAAACATAACAAACAGTATGCAAACTGTATACCCTACCATTTATAATATTATGTTGAATTGATGTTTTTGCAAATTGGCCAAGAAATCAAAGATGATTATGATTGTAAGTTTTGTATGATGGTATATAAAAGTATCTGTGTAAAGTACATTAGATAATATACTTGTTAAGCAGGTTTATATTGCTATATGAAAGCAAAAATAAAATAAAAATATAAGAACATCAATTTCAATATAAATTAATTTTTAGTTATTTGTAATGCCAAATAGTTGCTGAATATTCAGCGCAATACTAGCTTATTTGTTCAATAGGCACTTGTTTTATTTCTAAATTGTATGTACTCAAAACTATAATCTCGGAAGTAGGGTCTTATTACACTACTCTGACGATCTATACAGTTAATTTATCAGTGTATCACTTTTGATATTCTGTTGGGATTAAGTATATAAAAATATATAAATATGTAGCATATCGAAAGAATTTTCAAAAGCAATACTAACCCAATTGCATACAAAAGGCACGTACAGTCTGCGCAGCAGCTGCAGCTGCTGCGGCCACCACCTGAGCAGGCACTCGGCTGTTTCCGTTGACTGTACCTCCGAAACAAAAATAATAAGTATACATAAGCAAATAAAGGACTACTAAAATATTTTGATTGTTAAATGTTAGGTTAATTAGTGTTTGTGGTGTTTGGCAGGCCTCATTCATGAACTGTTTATGCCATTATGCCGTGGACCATACTATGTATGATGTCAACCGTGATCCAGCACTGACCCAGGGTAGTTTCAGCAGTTTTTTTTTCCCAAGTGGCTCGATTACTTTGTTCTGTTTAAGTGGAAAATATCCAATTTTTGAAATACTTATGGATATCAACTACCTATTTCTTGTGAATATGGTAATAAACAACCAATGAAATTTTTTTTTTTAAAAAAAGTAAAAGTGAAACAGTAATCCTTTGTTAAACAAAGTATTTAAATAGAAATATAGTATTGAACTTTAAAAAATAGTCTCAATGTTAACAGATTTTCAACTTGAAAACAACTAAATGTGTAGACTTGGTGAAATACTTACCATTTCCTCCGGAGGTGTACGCGAGTATGCCAGCACCACCAGCCACAGCCTCTCCACATCTGGAGATGACCCACAATACGAGACGACCATTCAGAGTTCGACGTGAACTCAGCGACATCGCTAGGAGTACTCTTAAGATGTGTACCTGGGCCATTATATTATGGTAACATGAGAATGTTTACTTCGACATCTTTTGCATATAACAAAAATCTATTACTAGTATTTATTTATTGATCACAACAATGGCTCGTGAAGATGTCCCAACAAAGAAATGATACAAATAAACAGGAACAAGGTTGCAGAAATAATTGTTTTACTGTTTATGTTCATGAGACTAGTTTAGTTGACAGTTATATTGGAAACGTTATATTTATTTATTTTTTACCAAAATCAAGAAAATATAATTGCTTATTTTTATTTATTTACAGAAACGACTACCAACATGACATATTATAATTATTATATCATTATTTTTAATAAACCCTACTTAATTATTATTATATAC
This sequence comes from Neomicropteryx cornuta, assembly GCA_020383195.1. Taxonomy (NCBI): domain Eukaryota; kingdom Metazoa; phylum Arthropoda; class Insecta; order Lepidoptera; family Micropterigidae; genus Neomicropteryx; species Neomicropteryx cornuta. The sequence continues at coordinate 5,326,937 of JAHKQU010000030.1, forward strand.
TAATTTAAGTGTAACTAAAAATATGCAGTACTGAGCTCTTATTTAAAAAGTATTGCGAGCTTAGATGAGACGGCAGTAGAATAGATACTATCATAGGAGTGTTGCATCTGTAAGTAAGTTTTATTTATATAATCTTTAAACACTGAAGTGATTAAAAATTGAAATTATTTGAATACTGGTAAGTATGGCACCTTTCTCGTTTGAATAGAGGTTTGATTGTCATTAATAAAATGCGAAAAAACAAAACAAGATCAACTTGGTATTTTTAGGTACGGTAGAAGATTTACAAATCCCTAGGCTTCCTTAAAATATATTTATGTAAAATTTGCTAATCTCTAATGTACCATAAATCGAGCAGACTAGATTTAGTTATAGTAAAATGATATGTGTGGTATTAGTACCACAAATAATATTATTTTGTGGGGGTATGTGTGGAAACAGCAATTGAAATCACTGATCAAGGTGAGGCCCATCATGTTAGAGTGTGGGGACGGTACTCGTGTGTTAAAGAATGCTGACCCTTGAATGATACTTTTATCACCCCCTCTCCTCCTCGTCATACTTCATCGCACTCTGTCAACCTTGGCCTGAAAAAAATGTCACACTTGAGCTACCTGCCTCCCTTTCATGTTATTTTTTTTTAGGTGTGTACCACTTATATGTATTACGTTACCCTATCGCTGACACCTCCCGCCCCCATTGTCACATTCTGTGTGACCCTCCTCTCCCTTAAATGAACGGCCTCCTAGGGCAAGACTCGTAAACTGCCTTTTAGTGGTCAAATGTCTTTGAAAGTGACCATCGTCTGATTATTAACTGAGAATCTTCAGACCCATCAGTTACAACTTCAAAGTAGTTTTATATAAAACAGCGAAATGTGTATTTGCAAAAGCCATGTAAATAATAAAGAACGTTACCTGATTTTCGGAAGTGTGGTACATAAGAGATGCAGTAGCGCATAGCAGCTGAGATGGAAGCCATAAAGAGTCGTCCTCCGGTTCAACTCCTTTGTGAAATCGATCATCTCGTAGTATTTTCTGAATTGAACAAGAATGGCTATGATACCCTGTAGCTATCATATAATATCAACTGCTTCTATACATTGTTTGGTATTAGTAATTATTAACTAAAACCTGATGTCTTACAGCTAGGCTCTACAGGCGTCATTAACGACTACTCTCCCCTATGGTAGCAACTTGTGATGAGTTGCTTCATTTCTTATCTCCACTTATGCTTGCGGCACTTTTAGTCTATTTGATGTGCATTATGGATGAGCATGGAGATGACAGTGGGTTATTTTTTAGTTCCGAGTAGATTAAAATAAAAAAAAACATACAATGATATGACATTATTTATATTCATCATAAATTTTAACACATTTAAGTTTATTAATTTTCGGTAGTAATGAAACAATACGGACATAACATTTCAATTTATAATAATTATGATGTGGCACTAAACATTTTTTTCACGTGTTTCTATTTAACATAGCATAACATAGATATAAGTTATAGAGATAAGTTTGTAATAATTTTAACAGGCCAGTAATAAATAACACATCCTCAAGTTTACAACAGCAGTGCTGCCATATTTTTGAAATTCCAATATGATATTTAGGTTTTCTATCAAACTGTTAATGTTTCATTAATTAGTACTAAACATTTGTTGACTTTAAATGTTTTATATCTATATTATCAGACCAGCCTACGATGTGATCTAAACGGTTAAGGTTGTTTTTCAAGAGCATCAAACTAACCACAAAAATCAACTTTTTCGCATTTGTACTTTTCGATTAGAAAAATGCAACGGACGGATGGATGGACAGACAGACGTCCAAAAGACGGGGTAATAGCTTCTTATACATGAATGTATACAGGTGTATTTATAATTACTGATGTCTTTTTAGGGGGTTATATATCAACAATCAAACATTAATCAGCAAAAACTATTGGAAAAATATTTCCCAATTACGAGATAAACGAATTCAAAATAATAAAGAAATTGTTTTAATGTTTGAGAAGGCGGTTAAACGCATGGTGCGAGATCGGGCAATTACCTCGCTCCCGCGCAGTCGCAAAGCGCTTCGAAGAAAAACAAAGTTTTTTTAATAATATAATTATTTTAATACAAACTTTTTTTTCGCAATTATTTTTTTTTGTGCGTCTTGCCTAAAAGGACATCAGTGAATATAAATACGCCCTGTATATAGAAGTAAAAATCACTATAATAATAATAATAATTTAATCATTGGGTTTTTATTGTACACAAACAAATCTTTAAAACTCCTTAACTAGGCAGCACCCGTACTAAGGTAGGCTTTATTTGTTGTAGATTATTAAATGTTTCAGGTCGAAGAACGAACAATTATATTGTTTTTTATTTAAAATGTCCATTTGTGTTAATTACTTTTAAGTATTCTTATAATGTTGATATTACTGCAATGTTTATTTAAAAAAACAATCTTACAATAATTGATTTTCAATTTACATAGTAGCATGCATATGAGCCAAGTGCAAATGAAATAATTAATCTGATTGTATAAATAATTTGAAATATTTGACAGATTTAATTCAACTAAGCCATAACGAGATTACTTACCTAAATTTTATTACTCACTAATACATTCCCACAAAATATTCAGTAATATTGATATTCGGATGGGAAAAGAGTGACTGTCGGTAGATGCCGTAAATAATCTTAATTATTTTTTTTAATCAATTAATATGTTTACATAAAATATGAATTAAAATGTTGGTTATAATGCATAAAGATACTTAACATGAAATCCACTCAGAGACAAAGATACAAGTTTATATTTTTTAGTCTCGAGCGCCAGTTGAAGAGGAAGAAAACAACTCTTCCGAAGTTCGTATGATGGATCTCGTATCATGCCTTCTTGAAGACACAGCAAATCTACAGTTGGAAATAAATGAAACAATGCATTAAAATATTTGAATTAATCATTATTTTTAATACAATTATTTTGTGAATTTGAATATTTTGATGAGACATCACTTTTATATTTATTCTTTAAATTTTTAATACTGTTGAGATGAGATTTCCTTCCATTAAAGCTGTTATTAAAACATTGCATATTACTGATATTCGTACCATATTATTAGTAAAGCACCTATTATGCACTATAAAGTAAAATATAATTGTCGCACCATATTTTCAAAGAGTGTAATTAATATATTACTTTTGTTTTATCTCTCGCAATATTAAGATGGATATAAAGCACATAATATAAAAGTGTGGTGAAAATTTAAAAGGGCCTTATGACCGGGATTGTCGAGACATATCAGAGATGAGGCTGATCTTCGCTTCGCCTGCAGGTACCTGCTAAGATCTGGTGTAACTGTCGAAGAAAAGGTGGAGTGTAAGGAGCAATCATTACTAACAAAAAAAATATGCATCTCCTTGCATCATGAACTGAAGTGTAAATAAACCTATTAATACCACCCACCCACCATTTTTTTGTTTTTTTTTTAAATGTATAATTCAATAAATGAAATGTTAATTGTATATATTTACCTTTGGCATCCTGGCAGGCTTTCCTTATATGCATAAATTTTGGAGTATTTGCCTCCTTGGCAATATCCATTAATAAATCTTCCATCATTTCCACTAGTATTTGTCCTTACCAAATAAAAACTAGTAACTCTCACTAGTACTTACATTTCACTACAGGAAAACACAACATAATGTCAACATAAGTTGCACTTGAGTCATTGCAATGTAAAAGAATGGATATTCCAATATTTTTTTGACAGAAATGAATGAATTTAAGAAAAAGGGATAGTTAAATATGAATTGACTTGTTGGAAAAAGATAGCTATAAGAATGCCATGACACGACAATGAGCATGCTCAGAATGAATATGCCTTAGAAAAATCAATAATTCTAACAAAACAAAAATGATAAGACTGGAGTATGTATTGTCTGTGGTTAATTATAGTATATACACGTGTATAAATGTATATACTCATTTTTGTTATCACCACTCATATCAAAGGCAGGTTGACAATTTAAAAAAGGCCTTACTTTATATTTTATTACACTTTCAAACCTGTCGATTTTGAGTGTTTTGCAGGTTGGACTGGCATATTTTAGTATTAGAGCAAATTTTAGTCAAAATATTATAGTCAAGGGGGGGTAAGTCAAACATATAAAAATTCAAATCATAAAAAAAGCATACCATCAACCGCTACAATAACGATCAACCAGTAAAAAAACATAAGAATGTTCATAAGTTGATTAAGGAAATATTTATATAATTGTAAGTAAATTTAAGTGAGTTTAAAAATATATAAGTTTAATTATTGCAATCAATATTTATTTTGAAACGATCCAAAATGTACCTCGTTCTAAGTAAACTTTACCTGAGATGAAGCAAAGTCCTATCATCAAATAACACAGCGGGTGAGATCGTTACACATCAGTTCCTCGTGAATTTTGTGGTCACTTACTTGCAGATGATTCTATTATTCATAAGTTTGGGATATTTTAAAAGTTCATTTTAAATCGGGAAAGTTCGTCATAACAAAGATACTGTTGCCAATAACATGTTGGTTTCATGGGATTTTTTTATAGTTGAAGTTTTTTATAGTATTTCCGATGGATACATAACGATAATAAAACAACGAAACTTTGAAAGTAGCTTTCTTAATAAGTACAATTAATAAAATGAACTTAAATTAAATATCGAGTAAGTCCGTAAAATCCTTAATTCACAGTAGGATTTACGCTTCTGACGGACTTCTTCTCCTAACATAGAAACTGTAGGAAAACTTCGGCCCCACAAAATCTATCGACTTTGGAAGATATTGTCTTATCAACAAATTCTGCAGATATATTAGTCACTCTATTAAGATGACAGATATTTTCGGATAACGAGATGACGCATTTGCGCTAAGCCGAGCTGAGAAGAAAGAAAACAAAATGTGGATGGATGTTTCATGATTTCCAGTTGCTACACAAGTAAAAAGTAGTTGTTTTGTGCATGAAAGTTCTTGAAATAACGATTGTTACACTTTTTGTTAAAATACTGTCATTGAACAGGCTGTTTGGCAGTAATATGAACATTACCTTTGACCCAGGGGCCTATAGTTTGAAACCCGAATGGTTCATCTTTCGACCCAGAACAATATTTAATGCAGATTTTCCAAGTACTGTGCACCGTGTTAGGTAACAAACACATGCATCAGCCATACAAAAAAATACTTGACAAGGTGTGGTCTGCTTTTAGTGAATAGGCTCGCATCATAAAGATGAGACTTTCATAGCTGCATTTCTCCAGCATAAGATAAAAACATTTTTAGATGACTGTGACTGACTTGGTCCAGTGGTCATGATACTTTGGGCTATGTATCCTAGCCAGGTTCACTTCAACTCCAAAATTGAAGTGTCTATAGGGTAATTTAATCGTTATGCACTGAATTTGAACAAAAATAGGTAAAAAAAAATGATTAGAAAATATAAGAAACAAATAAGCTATTACAAATATTAATAAATAAATAATATAATATACCAAACTTACTTATAAATACGTATAACTCCATAAGCTGTGCGTTTTACTAACAGATAAACTTGTGTAGTAGTTTATTACTTATAAAAGCGTTCGTAGTTGCTTTGACAAATAATAAGGAGAAAAACAAACTAATTTGTTATTTAATTCTAATCTACCAGTTTCTTTCCTGTCACTATTACTAGATCGTTATCAGCTGGTATTCGAGCCGAGTTCTTTGAGTAATTTATATCACCAACTTAGGGTCTACATTCCAAGTATTTAGTTATATTTGTGTCATCTTCCCTAGTATATGACTTATCTGTTTCATTTTAAAAGTTTTTCATGTTATACCATTCATAAGATTCCTTAAACATTTTGTAAGTTCATATTATTACAATATTTTTTGTTTTATTTACTAGCTTGTGATTACACCTACTTTTGTACTTAATATTTTTTTTAATAAATTAAAGAATAGTAGAGCGAATAGATAGGAATAGATAGATAGGAATGAAATAAATTACATCAACAGTTGAGAGCAATAAACATAATATATTTTTTACGAAGGTACTGGTAATTCTTTAGCGACTAGCAATAGTATCTGTTCCATATTCAAACACCAATTTTTAATGTCTTTTGAGATCTTGCACCAGTTTTCACCGTGATGCGGTTCGGCAGCTTTGCACCTGCTTTTGACTTCTTCTTGCTGTGCCTCCGTACCATTTAATACTTCAAATTTATAGAAATAGGCCCAGGCGTCTCCGAGGTCAGGGTCAATTTTGAGCTGCAAGGAAAAGCGAGATACATTGTCATTTGAAGATTATCTGACATACCATCCCCATACCTTTGAAATCTATAATATATCGGTACTATAATATTATTTTTTGTTATGTATAGTTTATATAAAATACTCGAGAACCTCTGGACTGATTTAGTTAAAATTTCACTTAGTTTTCCAGTTATAACATATATACGAGTATAGCCTGAAGGAACCAAGACTGTAAACTGGGTTTGTAGTAAATGCAAAAAAAACATATCTACAGTTTTGCCTAATCCCCATTTCAAGTGATACTCTGGCCAAACTTAAGAGGGCTGTGTTCGCTCAGAAACTTCACACAACCAGAGTTCCTTTGTGTCTTTGTTGTTAAAATATGGCATAAAATTATTTCTTATGATGAAAGAGCTCATCAAAATCTATGTTTACCGAGAAACTATTTTTTTTATAAATATTTAGTTAATAATTAACAAGCATTTTGAATTTGTTCACATTGTACAGTGTAAATTTAGCTACACCGATCATTGAATGGTGACCGCTTTTTCACAGTAGATGGACTTTAAAACTTATTCTAATAGTGTTAGTGTAATTAGGACTGAAGAGCCGAGATATGGAGATAAGAAAAAACTTGTAAAATTTACTTGAATGTTATAAAAGAAAACAATAATCCCCACTATAATACAAATGCCACATAATCCCATCTAGGGCATGCAAGACCTCATAGTGTTAGCTCTGAAACCATCACCCCAACCCCATTGGCAGTTCTCATCCAAGTTTCTGATGGCTAATAGACTTGCATCTTGTAAATGCTAAACATTTTATGCTGGCATAAATAATGGTAATTCAAAGTGGTGGTTTTCCCTTTAAGCTTGTAAGAAAAGTTTTTTTTATTAATTTGTACATGAGCGACAAGAACAAAATTTGGTATCAATATATATGTAGCATGTCCAACCTGGGATGGACCTATCTACATACCTATGCAAGTTCTAATGATTCTCTCATGAATGGTGTGCAGATGAACAAATTTTGTCTGACATTGTTGATTTGGATATTATTTCGTTTTTGGACAGTTGAACTCTTAAATGAATTAATTTATATTATGAAATATTGTATTATAACTTACAGTTCGATTAAACCAATCTCTGCATTTTTGTAATTTCCTCTCGCACCAAAATAATTTTGAGACCGCTAAAAGAACATTGGCATCATGTTCACATTTCTTTAGTGCATCAACCTGTAAATTTAAACGAATAACAATTACTAAGCATTTGTAAGCTCGAACAAAAACTAATGAATATTAGAATGGTAATATACTGTAGAGTTGAAAAAGTTCTTCTTGACTTACGCTTTTAGTCTTCCTCTGTGGTCGGGATTCCATAAAAATTGCTTCGGCCCAAAGTAAGCCAGCGTTCGGACACTCCTGTAGAGCTTTAGCCATTAGGTTATTTGCTATCTCTTTTTGACCATTTCTCAGTTCAACACGTACGGCTTCTAACCTAAAATAATTAAAATATTGTGACACAAATTTAAATATTGACATAAAATTTTATATTAACATTTTGTTAACTTAGTGCAAAGGAATGAACTACTTTTTTGTGATGATAGCTAATGTAATTTAATGCTACTTATCAGTAGCAATTTAGATAAGCATTAAATTACTTCACCTCACCTCACCTCACCTTATTCAACAACTCCAACTATACTTTGTGGTTCTGTGCTAAAAGTATAATGTGGGCCTATTGTGCATTTAATACAAAAAATGCATGTCCACAGTTCTATTAAATGGACCAGGATGAAATAAAGTGCATAAAATTCTGAAAGCATTTATTTTCACATAGTTTCGGTTAGCTTTGCCAACTTTGGCTAAACTGATATAGATCTTATCTTATCTTATATATTAAATAATAAAAAAAAAACAGACCGAATGAATAGTGATTTTCATGCCATATTATAGAAAAGAGAAAATAAATAGTGTTTGTAGAAATTTAACAAAAAAAAAAAAAACCTCCTTGGCAGGAAAGCAATGCACTCTAAAGATGTCCAGAGGATAAAAGTTTCAAAATAATGTATGTCTTACCATAATTCTGGATTTTTAAGATTTCTCAAACGAGCCTTCTCTAGGACAGATCTGGTTTTCGTTATATGTCCGCGCTTTTCCTCAAGCGACGATAGCAATTTCCACATAGGCACAGAGGTTGGACATTTCTTCAGCTAAAAGAAAGAAAAACTATTTTGGGCGAGTATTAAAACTTCTTTTTGAAATGAGAAAAAAATAAGCAAGCGAGTCAAGTTAGAAATATTATTGGTACAATGCACATAGGTTATCTGAATAATATTGTCACAGGTTTTCACCCAATGTTCAAATACACAGATCACGACAATTCTTTGCAAGCAAAGAATTGTCGTGTCTTCAAGAAGTATTGCTTTGAATTTTTGAGATTTATTAGTAGTAATACATTGGTCATTTCAATGTGACATGTAGACACCTTCAATGATGAGTGCATACCTACTCATATTATGGAAACTAGGAGAGGGGTTCATATTAAGAAGGAATACTTACACCCAAATTGTATGTAGTATAGGCGTCATCAGATTTTTTCATTTGCTCTTCGATCTGGCCTTTCATCATGTGCAGCTTGGGAAAGTCTGAGAAGACTTTGATCGCTTCCTCGAGCAGTTTTAGGGCCGTCTCCAAATCGCTCAGTGCCCATTCTAGCTTAGCCGATTTCATCATGACCTGAATAAATATGGTAATTATTTAAAACAGTTTCAACCGACAATTATTTAAACGACCCAATTGTGTGTATGTTGCATTTGAAGATGTTCAAATTTAGTGTTGATCGAGTGCTCGAGCTAGTATTCCAATAACATGTTATCGGAATGGGTAACAAGTAACCTTTTTGGGTAACGGTTCTCTGGCATCTGAAGTAAGCATCCTGTCCATCGTAGAGTAATAATTTCAAGTGTTGTCATTACTTATGTCAGCATCATCAGGAGATTCCAGTCCATGGTTTCACCAAGTTAGCCACAGGCGTTTGTATACAGAGTGTATTTGAAATCACTATTGTCCTTTTAGAGGGTTGATATATATTTTTACAACTGAACTGTTCCCATGAAAAAAAAAATTTTTTACAGAATAGCATGCGGAAGTTGTTTCTCGGCCTATCTGCAACGTAGCGCTCAACTGAACTGCCAATCAGGTTATTTATGATTTCTTTATGTTTGGGATAGATCGATGATGGTGTCGCAATTTCGTCAGGTGTTGGTTAAATTTTAATTTGTTTTTCTGGTAGTTAAATTTTTTTGCTGAATTATGTTTGATTGTTGTTATAAATAAACTTCCTTTCAGGATAGTAGTGATTTTAACTGACATTTGCCCGGCCCGTAAATTTACGGGCTACGCCATGTCCTATCTCTTAGAATGAATCGGTTTGCTTTTGAAATGTCTTGTTTTATAGCAAAATGGATATGATTCCATTTATAATACATTTTATGTATATGCTAGAGGCGAAGTCCCGAGACTTCGATGGCATTCAAGCCAGAATTCAACAGTATTTTGCCCTTATCTCTAAAAACTACATCACCACGAGTCTATTTCAATCCAATCCAGTCATGGAATCAAAACCAATACAAATTTGCCCTCTCACAACCCCCTTCGACGCTCTGTATGACTGCATTCTTAATTTATGCAAAAGGTTTACATATCATCTGGAAGTACCACTCTGCACTCGTTAACTATTTATAATATTATCAAGTTGACTGAAGAGGTGTATCTGAGTTATGATAATCAAATTACTCACTCTCGGTGTTGGCGCAGAAGCTCTAGCCTTAGCTAAAAGTCTCCGGGCTCTATCATACTCTTCATTCTCACTTTCCAGCTTGACTGCAGCCAACCAGATCTCTTCGGAGTTAGGGTTTGCCTGGAACGCCAGCGACAGAATACCACGAGCAGCTGGAACGTCACCTTAAACACCAGGGATTATTAAAAATCATTATGTCACTCATATTTAGAAGATTAATCGCAGAAAATAGTATTGAGTGAATTACCTGCGAGCCACTTAGATTTGGCACCCATCAGCCAGAGTACTTCGCTCTTTGGACAGTGAGCGACGGCCCGCTGCAGCAGAGCTTCCAACCTTGATCGACCGCCGCATTCCCTTTCGAGGCGGGCTGCTCTGAGCCACACCGATTTCTTACTCGGAAAGACTGCCAATGCCGCTGCGTAAACAGCACGTGCACATTCTACTGCACCAGCATTTGCACACTACAAAAGTGAAAGTTATTATGAGCAATTTGGAGTGTTAAGAGGCCTCTTCCCGAAAGAGTCTTCTCTGTCTTGCGCATGGTCTTAAATCATTCTATTCTATCTAACGGCTCGTAGAGGGAAACGCTCTGTGACATTATAGGATAATCTTGAAAAATAGAATGAATGCAATTTAAAAAACTTTGTTAAATTTGTATCTTCATGAAATCAATTATGTGTCTGTAGTTTTATTTTCCCTATTCTAGTATTCACACAATAATATATATTTTTTAAAAATCGCCTAGGTCATATAGTTATTTTAGGCCCTTCTCAACTAACCTAAATGTGTTTGTACTAGGTTCGGCTGCCGGGAGGCCATCTCAAAAGAGTGGCCGCTCATTCAAACTTTGCCAACAAATTCACTTTTCGCTTTGACTTCCTTCAGTTTGCTCCATCCAATTCCCAACGAACCAATCAGTGGTCCGTTATTTAACGAGGGAATTTAGAGACAAATAATATTTTTATTAATATGAAGTACACACACAAGCTTCCGGCTGTTCGCTCCCGGCTTGACCGCTAGTACTGGCCACCCGTTTTGAATAACTTGCTGATGAGCAGTTTTTTTTATAAAGCGCAAGGCTGATAGATAATAGACATTAGAAATTCTCATGGAGAATAAGATGACACTAAACTTGACGTTTCATACCTACAAGCTGATTTTACAGTAGATGGGGGACTCTTCTTACAGTGTTTAAGGCACTTTCTCTTGGCCCGTTAAGGTTTTTTTTTTTTTTGCACGATGTCTTTTCACGTCGAGCAGGCCGGCATCCTGATAGTGCTCATTCATTGGCCGAAGTATATATAAGTCAAGGAGCCGTCATTCGTTCGAAAATGACTACTTAGTTATCTGTTCATCCGATCGCTCTACTATCTATGATATTCGATTTGCAAATACGCAATCACTAGCTAAATACCAATAACAAATCATAATGATCATCACTAAATAAAAATGATTTAGTGACACGGCGGCGTAATAAATTTTTTATTATATGAAAAATATTTTTTTCAATAACTTTATTTTTTCAAATAAGTTGTATACACTAATGTTTAGTTTATACATCTAACAAATATTTAAAAGTGGTAAATAGTTTATAAAAGTTATCACATCTACGAGGCCATCAAAAACTCAAGAAAACAAGCTTTTAAACAAATCCTAGAAAACATATGATTGGCAATAGAGTTGTGGGCTCGTGGAATCAACGGCAGGATTCGGTCGTTAGCGGAAACACAGCAATCAATTCAAGAATTGTCTTGATATTCAACTATCTCAGTAACAGAAACAGAAACAGGCCCATTAGCTATGCTGTATGTCTGTTAAGATAATAATAAAAATATCAGTTTGGTTTTAAAAAAAAGTTTTAGACTGATATTGACCAGAGTGATATTTTCTAATAGAGAATTTCATGGTGAACCAGATGACACCAAATTTGGTGCAATTAGATATCCTAGGCCGTTAAAGCTGATTTTTCTTCACAATGGTGAGTTTTCATATTTATTTATAGAAATAAATTCATTTTTGTCAGGAAAAATTTCTAAACGGGTTAGAGATTTCTAAACGGTTTAATATATTGTATATATTAAAAAAAATTATAGCTTTAGGTATTTACTTACATTTTCCGCATCTTCCATCCAAGTGTGCTTCTGATCCTCAGGCTCGACGCCGTGACCGATAACAGCTCGGATTATAGCCTAAGTCATAAAAAAAAAACAGTAATAGTCAATGTTCCTAGTTGTTAGGAATTTACTAGATGTACATAAATCAGGACAAGGAAAAACATCCCAAACCGTTTTAGAAGACAATATGTCAGTTTAACGGAAATAAAATCATGGTTTTATGAGTGCATCACCTTTTTAAGCCAGAGAATCGAGTCGATCGAAAATGGCAATGCCGCACCCGCTGGGGTCGCCTTTTTAGACATTGTTGAAAAAGTAAAAAATTTAGTAATTGATGGTATCTGTTTATAGAAACGGTTGTAGTATATTACCTACAACCATTTCAGACATCCTCTACCCAGCCAGCGCTTGGGAGTTTTTTCAGTACCATTAGCCAGTTTAAGTATTTTTTTTTTCCTATAAGAAAAAAAAAAATGAAACTTAGTAACATTTATGAACTCATACCTGGCCAGGTTGTTTGTCCTTATATTTTCAGGAATGAAAATTCAAAAAAGTATTAGAAACGACTCAACACTAATACCATGGACAAAAGTTAGCAAGTCAATCTATTAATAGCAGAGAAAACATATTTTTTGGTCTAAAAATACCAACCTGACAGCAGTGAACCGCTCCCGATTTCTCAGCTTCCATTGCCTCCTTGAACCACTGTTCGCGGTTTATCTCAACACCATTGGCTCGAAGAGAAGTGATCGCACGGTCAATGATTTTGTCCACCATATTGATGTTTCCTAACAAATAAATATTAGAAAGGTTTTTAAAACATTAGGATATTAAAATATATTTGAGTTTTTATATTAAACCAATTAAATAAAAGAGAGGTTATTACATATAGGTATAGGCTAAGATATAAAATTATTATAGATAGGTGGTAAAAAGATAATTGGTAAAATTAAATATTTATCAATTTATAATAATTTACTGATTAAATACAATTTTTTACTATTGTTTAGTATAGATTTTTAGGTTATATTTTAACTAATACCTATTTACTTTTAGTATAAAAAAACACAATTTACAAAACAACATTTTCTACATAAAATTGATTTTAAATGTAAAATCATTATTATGTAATAAAACATTATAAATGTAACAATTTGTAAAATTTACTACCTACTTGGATAATATCGTTGACTGAAACAATATTTATGTGTTTTATTTTTAAATAAAATGAGATTAACAGAAAAATTATAAAAGAGAGGTACTTGAGGCAAACATAAAGTTACACTGAGTTTTCCTCAGAATTCCAGGTTAATCCTCAAACGACACTAATCACGACGACGGCGTCAATCTTAAATGCAAAACAGATTTTAAAAATTATTAAAACTAAAAATAATCTGAAGCCATCATTCCATTGAACTCAGTATTTGGATTGAGATCTTACTAATAGGTTAATAAATATTTTTACTAACCCAATGGCTTTAATGGCTAAATTTATTTGTTATTAACATCCATACCAGAAAGAAGTGAATGAGGACAATACTGGCTCGTGGCTGAAACGATGGAAGATAGGATTATAAATGATTACCGTTAGCTTCTTCTAGTTTGGCAGCGGTGACCCAGATTTGTCGATCTGTTGGAACATTTTCTCTGGCCTTGTTGAGTACTTTGCGGGCGTTTTCGTATGTCTCCAAACGTGCTAATGCCAACCAAAGCTCCACACTGGTAGGACAACATTCCACAGCACGCGACAGAAGGATTCTGGCATCTTCCGGGTTTTCTAGCTCCACTGCTGCTTTCCAAAGTCGAACTGAATTTGGTATGTGCTCAAGAGCTTTCCTATAGACACGCCGTTTTGCCTGAAATGTTTAGGTTAATGTTATATGCACATTTAATGTGAGAACAGGGTCTGTAGGCTATGTAAATCATTGATTAAGTTCAGGTTTATCAGAGAAGGGACGGGGGGAGAATTTATTCAGTAACTCTATTCACCCTGTCTATTTTTAACGGAGTTGAAATTTGACATGTTGGTTCAGTTGTGATGACAATGCATTTTTATGGTAAGCATGACCTGATGAACGATCACTATCTTAAGAACCTAACCTAACAGCTAGACTACCACAATCTTAAAAACTGATTATAAGTAAACTAAACTCAAGAGCTAATTAGAGAGAGTTTAACTAAAGAGCATTGTACCGAAAAGTCTAATATATATATATATATATATTACTGGTTGGGAATCACCAACAAGTTAAGAAACACTATTGCACCGATTCAGTGACTTCCTATTCACATTGGCTTTTAAATCAGGCCCACGTCAGTAGGAGCATTGGTTGTACCAGAAACAAAACCCTTTTGGAACATGAGCCAGTTCTTTTAGTTCTTAGAGATGTTCGTAGTAATATTGACTATGATCGCATCGTTTGACTTCTTGAGTTCGAATTGCTTTGTACTACTGCTTTTCTGTATGGTTGGCAATTGACAGTTTATGTTGAAGCTCCTATTTTTAGCTTGATGTTAGAGCCCAAAGCCTTGAGGTCCAGTTAGTCAAATTTAGGCATTAGTAATTGGTGTTTGATTATAGGCATAGCTATATGATACTTACTTTCATTTCCTGTTCAAGATCAGCAGCCTTTATCCAAATTCTAACACTATTCGGAACATGCCGCGCGGCTTGAGCGATGACAGCCCTAGCAGCGTCTCTCGGCTGCAAGCGGGCCGCCTCGAGCCAGAGTTCTTCACTCAATGGATTTACCTCACAACCTTTCATAATGAGGTTACGCGCCGATTGAACTTTTCCTGTAGAACATATAGAATATCGTTTACAAGTGACTGACACTTCCTTCACAGTCTGCTAATTCAAATGATCACAAGCAAAAACTGGACAATGATTACCAAAGAAATCAGTTAATATTTTTACTACCATAAAGTGCTTTTTTTATAATAACATTGGCCAGCAGTATTGCAGTAGCGTTATTGTTATGCTGTTTTAATTATGTATTAACTGTGTTGTTTTGATAGAGTCAGACATTTTGTTTTATAAGCAATTATATTTAGTGATCCATACTTAAAGATATCGAAACGCTCTCTTTCTGATGCTCCCTCGGCTATCCAATCTAAATGCCATCATTTTTAGCTTGTAAAATATCACCGGCCTTATACATATCGCATTACTTTATTATTAAATGTTAATAAAAAAAAATGTGCATTTTTACCCGTGACTTCCTCTAATCTAGCGCTAGCAATCCAGGCTGGTGGATGGTTGGGATTTGTCTCGCGGACTGACTTGAGGAGTAACCTCGCTTTCTTGATGTCGTTTATGTCTCCCCCGTAAGTGGGAATCATTGATTGTAAATCTGTCAAATAACCTTTAGGATCAACAACTGTTTGCCCGGTCACAGAATCGGAAACCTGAAGTAAAAAATGCTCATGGAATATAAGAAATATTAAGAAACTTGTAAAGTGAAAGTATTATTATCGTTACTGTTAACTGGTGGGTCAGCATTTAAAGCTAAATGTCCAAACCGGCAAATATGACGGATGCCCGATGAAATTTGTCAACTACTCGTACACGAGTGATGGACGCTTGACAGGTTAAATTTATCTTTGAATATAATATGTTGGTCCACATGTTACACACAATTGCCAGCATCAATCAGATCATCAACTGTTTCTTGTGTAACAACACCGCTGGAAGACTCATTTTCATTTGCCACCGTATAAGCAATTGATCAAACAACACACCACGTATGTTAAAAAATAGAAGAAATTTTTTCAACCAGCGGATGACGAGTCAGAGTTTTGTAATACGCCGAATTGTTGAGCCAGGCCTAATTGTTCGGATCTACCGAACGTTCGTTAAGGAGCATTGGAAAGCGCCATTATTTTTTTTTTTTGCCTTATTATAAAATGTCGCCATTTTGTAATTCCCCTAAGTTAAAAAAAAAAATCCAAAACCTAGAATCGGCCTACACTTTAGTTTTTTGGTCATATAGCATTGAGTAAAAAATTCATGGTATCTGTAGTAATATTGATTACCTGAGACAATTTTACATTCATTAAAGTATTCCGTGCCTGTCCAATCTTCCTCAGATCCAGATCTCCAGAAGGAGTCAGCATTCCAGGGGTCATAACTCCGGGTGTCATGGAGGCGAGCCCTGATGTTGGGTCAATAGAAGAGGAGGTCTCCCCACCGAGATTGCGCACTAGAACACTATCGGGGAGAGGGGTAAATTTCTCTGCGCGTGGATTCCTCTGCTTCCTGTTGCGTGCATCGCCAACCTCTGGGATAGATGCCCATTCATCTTCAGACACTGAAACTAGCTCTCTCTTCAAATCAGAAAATTGCTGTTGAATCTTTGGCCTCTCCTGACGATACCGTTCCAAGTCTTCCTTGAGTCTCTTCTCTCTGTATTCTTTGCGTTTCTCATCCATTCGTTTGTCGATTGACTCATAGATGGCATCGGCTTCCGCATCGTCTTTGTCGTACGGATCCTATAGAGATGTTATGTTTATGTTATCTTTCAAATATATTCTTCAATTATGATGTAATTATGATGTAACAAATGAAAATATAATTTGGCTTACAAACTTTAAGCTAGGTCCACCACAAATTTATGAACAATGTGAAACTCAAGGTGTGTATATTCTCATATTAAATAATATTAGAAGACATTTAATTAATAAAACAGGTACGTACCTTAGAAAAGAGTGAACCACTGTATCCTGAAAACTCATCGTAATTAGAATCGTTTAAATCTTCATCATCATCTTCCTCCTCATTTTTCTTGCGCTTTGTGGGTGGAGGTGCATGCCTGTCATCCCTACAAATAAACATTTTGTTGATTGCATCTGTGGAACCTAATTATTTAGGATGCACATAGAACATGTGAGCGGTAGATGCATTGAATCGTCAATGTGAGATAAAAAGACACATTTACAAGTGAAGCTACAGAAATGATGTAGTCACACAATGATGATTTTCTGCTTTAGTAAATAAATAATTACGTCAATTTCAATATTTCATGATGGGCTTAACCAGCCAGGCCCATTATAAAATAGTTTTTCAGGAGCTGCCATGGAAAACGATGACCTTTTACGATATAATAAGAATTAGTAGGAAAAAGTATTAGCAGGCCTAAAGGCCTAAAATTAGGTAACAGATTTGAGTTTGCGGGGGACAGCTAGAGAATTTACAACCTCTTAAGGTTCTAACGGACCAGGCTCCCTTTTTCCTTATTTAGATGTGGAATAATGCTGCCAGGCCGTTTTACAAAGTCATTTAGTCAAACTGCGATTAGGGTGCATTTGCACCCTAGTTACAGTTTATATGGCCAAAAATTTGGAGCGATTCTTAATAAAATAAAACACTTTATTATTGTTATATTATATTATTGTTATATTATTAACATTTTTTATTAGTAATCTTTTAGGATTTTGAAACCATTTTATAGGATTTTTGTAGGCGGTGTAACATGCAAAAGATTTTGCACCTTACTAATCTTTAGAAAATAAACAAAAATAGAAAACTTACGACACATCATTTGCATCCCTAGCTGGACCAATATCAGATCGAGTTGTGAAACCTGTGGCTCTGAAAAATATTTAAAATTTGATAAATATTGTCATAAAAAGGTTCGCTTGAATATAATAACAAAAGAAATAATTCATATTTAACGTAAAAAAATACAAATTTTTACTTTACCCTCTTCCGACGCCGGCAACATATCCCAAAGGTGCTGGAATACCCAAAAAGTGTTTTTTGTTCTTATTCACAAATGCCTGCGGTGGCACTGCCATGGTAATTCGGCAGGACAATTAATGGCTGAGAAACGTAAAATTAAAAGCGCTTATGGTTCATTTAACACTTTGTAATTAATATTTCCAATGATATCACACGCCACGCTTACTTATAACAATTTGATTAGTATGAATTAATAATGTCAAAACAGTCAAAATGTCAAGATCCCAGTCGTACGACGCCGATACCGTGTGCATTTAGCTTAGCATCCAAAAATACTCATACGACTAGCTTCACTTAAAAATCTCATCTAAAAAAAAATGTTTTGGTCTGTTTGCTAACAAATTCCTGCCTTGAGTCTAACATAACTTGCTGGTACTTACTACTAATGTTTGGATGACTAGCCTAATGGTTAAATTCAGGCAAGTTTATAATAAAACTAAAAAAATAAAGAAAAAAAAAACGATTTCTCGTAGAAGGTTTTTTTTATTGAGAATGTTTTTGGAGAACGGTGCCCGCCCGATACGGTGCACGGTGTACGATTCCCGATAAAATATGCTCATATTAGGCCTTGCAATTTCAAATATGATTTGTAAAGACGACATATCCAAAAGTAATGAAGGTTTCCGAGATAAAAATGTAAACTTTACGCGACAATATTAAACGGTTGTTGTAAACGTATACCAGTTGATCGTCTGCTCGCAAAGCATAGGTCATTGATAACTATTGGTCGGTCAAGGTTACGAGATATCGCTCGTGATTTTCCACGCCAAAAGAATTTTAGACCAGCTCTTTAATAAAAATAATAAATTTGGAAAAAAAAATAATAAAAAAAAATCATCCCCAAATTTATTATATTTTGATGTATATAGATGGTGTAAATTTGGTCAGCGAGCGAATTCCGACGCCTTCTGGATCGATAATGTAATCTTGACATCGTTACCGGCTTCCGGCAACAGCTGAGCACTCACGACAAAGACCTTAATACAAGATCCTTTTAATATTCACGTGATGTTTTCATTTTTTTCTCCCTAAAATCTTGATGATTTTTTTATATAGCGTCTTTATAAATAATACTAGAAATCGAAGGACCATTTAGCTTGTTTTTTTTTAAATAGGAAATGGTCTTGGGATACCGATGTGCACAAAAAATAGTTTAACGTATTTAAAAGAAGTTTGTTAAATAGATTACCTAGCTTGAGCATTTAAACTTCAGCACTTATCAGCAGAGAGCTGACTAATTGTGTAAGAAGTAATGCAAATATCTACTCAAATATAGGACCGTATGCATATGTAATCACTTTAGTTAAAATAACGATAATGTGCTAATTATCGAATTAACAAAATTGACTAAAAGTCATCAAGTTTAAAAGGCACATGGTGTATTTTTTGTTGGTTTACGTATTACCATAATATTTGTATCAGTCTATATAGTATCTACACTGTATATATCTGAGTAAATAATTAAAACTAGTCAATTCTTCTAGTCAAAACTTCTATAGGCACGTTGAGCGATTTTAAATGGGTAAAATCTTATGGCATACTAATGTTAACAGTATATCTGTAGCTATAAGTTTGACGCGTTTCGCTTGGCCAGCATTGAAAGTATAGATTATACTTGTGTGTAATATGTATTTATACCTACTGGCGCACGTGCAGCAGCTTGTGTTCATATACCTATACGCATATATTCACAAATACATTGTATATACCCTACTGTAAGATATATATATACCTTATTAAGACGTGTCCTCAGTCCTCGTGGAAGGTTATACATTGTATAATATTGTATTTACGTAAAATTTTTTGCCTATCTTGACTCAATATTATATTTTTGTAATAATGTAACATTAAATATTTCCAATATTCTAATCAATATTTCCATTTAAAAAATTGATATTATTTATTTTGTATTTTGTTTATATTTGATCTCTGCCATACATCATACCCTGTATATTTCATAGTGGTTTAGTAGTTATATTACTAGCGCAGTAAAAGAAATTTCTAGTTGTGCGATATTTCACAGTTTTAAGTTTTCGCTCCTGTCCGCAGTCCTCAATGACTGTTATTTTATTTTGTCTTATAATAATGAAAACGGAAAATTTAAGGTAAATTCCATGTAACCGTATATATTTATATGAGATGAAAATACTCCAGTACATTAGTGTCTCTATAATACATCGATGTTCTAACGGCTACAAACTTTCTGAAGCTCATTTAATATCGCTTTCATTTTACCTTTTAAAATTTTTATTTATTGGAGTATTGTTTCGCTTTTCATTTAGTCTGCTCTTTTTCTGATGGATGTCATATAAAAAATATTTCAGTTGAGAACGCTTCTATTCATTTTATTACGAAAAGCTTTTGAATACTAAGTGAGTGAAGTAGTCGACAAATTAATAGCTGTCATCACTGCTATTCTGCGCTATCCCAAGTGACAAAATATATGTGTCAAAATCTTCCTGGTCGTTTTGTCCTAATCAAAATTAAATGTTACAATTAAAAAAATGTGTGCAAAGAAATAATTAAAATAAAATGCTTATTAAAAAAAAAAATGTATTTTATGTTAATGCACTATTTTAAATCGTATTAGTATTAGATTCAAAGGAACAATTACATTTAGGTATGCAAGTAGTTTTACAATTGCTCAGTGGATTCAAGGTTTTTAAAGACAACCGCTTTTACACTTGACCGCGTTTTGTATGTTATATTTGATGGTATATGAAAAAGGTAGATAAAAGTTTTTTTAGGTGCTTCGGTAGTAGAATAAAAAAATATAAATACAAAAGAGGATGGTGTGTATGTAAAACAAAAAAAATAACAATATTTATTTATTTTTTAACAAACTTTAACAAAATTATACATCAAAACAAATAAAAAAATCCAGAATAAATAAAAAACATAACAATATACATATATCTATAAGTAGCATCTGCGCTAAGTTTGTCGATTATAGAAGAAAGATAAATTGTAAATCCTTAATGATATTAGAAGTAGAGTATTACTAAAGAGTTAAAGAAAAGGAACAGTGTTACCAGTTTAAAAAATAAAATGAAGTAAGTAGGTATGAAGTATTCTTTGGTTTTAAGCGTAGGATATGATCAGCAACATTATCGCTAAATTAAACTAATAAGAAGTAATAATACATTTAAGAAAACAAGGGCGGATCCAGAGGGGTAATTGTCCCTCCCTCCAAGATAAAAAATAAGAAACGGGAGTTGTTCATTAACACTCTCAACGTAAAGGAAAGAACACAAAATTACGGCAGCATATAATTTCTCATTAGGGAAGAAACAATCACCAATATCAAAGAATTTGGGATTTTTTTCGACGAGTTGGGAAATATAAATACTGGTACAAAACACTATTCAAACTACAATTTTTACTAGGATCTAAAAACACTAAAAAGTAGCCTAAAACTGCGTCTTAGGCCTCATTTATTTTTTTTTCCGGATAAAGTGGCCCACGCGTTTAAAATGGGGGGGAGGGGGTGAACTAAATAACCTACGGCCCTCCCTCCCGCATGTGTGTCCTTCCTGAGAAAGACTTCTGGATTCGCCCACGTAAGAAAAGGTTATTTAAAAAATCGTAATCTATTTTGAAGAAATAATATAGGTAAGAACAACGAAAGAAAAGGAATAATAGTATTAAAGTGGGTAATGATAGGATCAAAGTTAGAGAATTATCTACTGTGAATTGTAGGTATGTCGCGATGAAATAAAAACGCGTGTATGAAAAATAGTTGATAAAAGCATCATAAAAACAAATATATCAAACAAGGTAGTTAAAAAACAGTATAAAAGATAATTATTAGAAAAAAAAACACCAAATAATATTAGAAGTGAAGAAAATATGTTTTTCTAAATCAAAGTAATTAAAAAAAAACGGAGAAGGGGTAGAAGACTGTAGGTACTTACGGAATATTAAGTAAATATAAATTAAGATTGATAATAGGTAGATAGATATTAAAGGATATATCTAAAAAGGTTGTTGGAAAGCTTCATTTAAATATTAAGTAATGCACAATGAAATGAATGAACTATAAGAAAAAGTGACATATTTATTATAGGAAATATCCTATATTAACTAAATTGGAAAAAGAAATAGAGGAACTACCTAAAATAAAATTACAGGATCACATTGAAAATTAAATCTGATATCTAAACCATATATGTTATTATCAAAATGTATGTTGTCATGTGTAGGCAACCGAAAGAACATAAGAAAGCTCTCATGATTTTACCTATAGAGGCACAACTATTTGCCCAAAAAAGGTATGACGAAACAAAGGATTGAGGGCGGCCCGTTTGGCACATTCATAATTTTTAGCGTATAATAATAGCATATAAAACAAAGGTAATTAGACGTTAGCAAAGTTAAATAAAGCAGCTTGGACCGCAATTCGCCACTTTGTTGAAATTTACAATGTTTTTCTTTGTCATAGTTGTCTTAGTGCTCGTGGGCGTGCACGGGGAAGTCCGCGTACCAGCCGAAGGCACCGTGGTGCCCGGTATGTGCCCCGTAGTCAACGTAGTCCCCATGACCACCGGCGTGATGGGCTTGCCTGGCCGGGCGAGAGTCCGACGCCGCCGCGGCTGGATCGACGATGATTGGAACTAAAACAAATGCAAATAATCATTATTGGGATCTGGTTAAATGTTGGTAAGGAATTCATTGACACATTCACTCATTCGACTGGGATTTATTTACCCTTCTGGTAACCTGGTTCATAGTTCACGTTGCTTCTACGAGAAAAGGTACGTACATAGTAGCTTTTAGTAATATTTCCAAAATTGTATTTGATTGCGAAAGCAAAACTCTTTAGGTCCCAGCTAGGCTTTGTCGCGGTGTGCCATGTATAATGATGGTACATGATGGTGGTAACATGATGATGTATGCGGATACCTTTGAAAAACTTTAAATTGTGCGTGGATATTGCAGTTGATTAGCTTGACAATAATTTATAATCGAATATATACTCGTAGGTACTTAAATAAACTTACCTACTACTAATTATGTAAAAAATATCATCCAAATAATAAGGTCAAATACTTTTATACTCAAATAAATAAATATTTACCAAAATGATTTATTTAGCAACGATCTTTTAAAACGTATAGATACGGCAACTGAGGGTGAAAAACGTACCACGCCAAGTATGCCACTTTGCGTCGAGTACGCCACTTTGCCTATCACAAGTGAGACATGCATGGCGGAGTGTTGCGGTGCTCGGAACGGTGGGAGGAATCGTCGGTATCGCGTTTTCACAAGGACGATTTGTATGACTTCCGTATCTATATGTTTTAAGAGATCGTTGGTAGGTAATTAGTGTATTACGATTTTATTTTATAACTGTATACAGACCCTATGATTTTGTAGGTAGTTTTATATTTCGTTGTTAAATTACGAGTCGGAACTGTGTTATAAAGTCGTTGTTAAACAACTGTGTTGGAATTGCGAGAGCAAACGATAACACCTTTGGTTTGATAATTTTGAAGGACATTTCTCTTTTTTTATTATATACCTACATAACTGTAATATTTCGTAGAGAACCATTAAAGGTTTAATTTTGCTGTTTACAAACCTCGTTCGTATCTTTGAGGCTGTTCGTAAGTTATCGCTTCTCTGACAAATCTCTGCGCTGGTCTGAGATTTATGAACTCAATGTCTTCGACGGGAATCGCTATAAACCGTGGCCTAGCACTGGCCATAGCTACCATGAGCATCAGGGTTGT
Source organism: Neomicropteryx cornuta (assembly GCA_020383195.1). Taxonomy (NCBI): domain Eukaryota; kingdom Metazoa; phylum Arthropoda; class Insecta; order Lepidoptera; family Micropterigidae; genus Neomicropteryx; species Neomicropteryx cornuta. Next base: position 5,350,607 of record JAHKQU010000030.1, read on the forward strand.
CAAAGCCACCTAAAATTATGAAACGATCATCATTACATTTCCTGGTTACGATGAAACGGGACCCTGAAATTGGTAAGTGTGCCATTTAGATCTACAATCAGCATGTAAAAATATTTTCTTCAAAATGAGGAAACTATTTCGGTATATTTAAGATTGTTGATCTTATTCCTGGACAATAAATAAATTCTAAGCCTCTCTAAAAGTGATTTATAGTTTTTTTTTTTTGACAAAAACACTAGAAAAAACTAAGTAATCAAGGTACAAAAAAATAGTAAACAATAAAATAAACGGATCTACCAAAACGTCGAATTCGGCGCGCACCATATTATGCAAATCATATCTCTGTGGTTTTTGATTTTTAGGTACCTTACTTACACCAAACGAAATTAAAATAGATTTATAAAATAAGATCATGTGCTTAAAAAAAATAGAAATAGGGTGATCCGTTTTGGAGTAATGAGTGAATATTTATACAAAAAACATGCAGATTGAATTGAGAAACTACTCCTTTTTTGAAACGAGAATCCCTAAAAAAATATTGAGAACAAACGAACATAGGGATTTAGGGAAATTGGTCTCAAATGGTAATATGTAATTTGGTTGAAATAAATAAATAAATAGCTGTTTATAACATTCGCTGTCGTCGTTCATTATAAATTTTACGGATTATTACCAAAGGTTTTCCTTTTGTTATTGTAAACAATGGAATGTGATAATTAAATAACGGTAACAATGTATGACGTAATTACGTTTTATTTCGCGTCTACCACTATATAAAAGTGTTGATTTTTTAAAATTTATCAAATACAAAAAATGAATCCTTCCTATATGAAAGGTATTCGATATCTTTACAAAGGTTATCTACGGCGAAATGAAATTTAGATGAATTGTTTGAATGCTTACTTTTCCAAAAAGCATATTATTTATTATTAGTTCTTTCGAGCTATAGCTTTTTTCTAAATAGCTGTTTGGTATACAAGATTAGAACGTAATAGGACTTATTTTTCGGAATATTTAACAGCGATATAAAATTAAAACAACGTTTGTATGAAGTTTCCAGCGAGGAGACAAATTTGTCGATCAATCTAAATAATGATAGATAGGGTAGACTCACTATTTTCATATCGAAGCTGTGTCCCTCGCAACGGTCAGAAGTAGACTGTGCAGTTGAGGTTTGCTGTCGTAATTTTATACTGGACCAATTTCACATTTCGGCGCTGCTGTCAATTTTCACTTCACGCCTCATTTGCGACGCGGTTGATACAACTAACTCACAACTGGTAGGTACGCCTTTCCCTTTCAAAGCTAGATCAAATACCCAAATACTATTGATTTATAAACGTTTTCTACGAACAAGCTGTTAACATGATTATTGCATACTGTACCATATTTGGTCATAGGTCGTTTGTTTAGATCACACAAGACGTCAGACACCCTAGTCAGACCAAAATTTAAACAGTTTTTACATTTATTTTGGTAGGTACATATTCAAATCTTTTAATAAAAACCTGCCGTCCCTAGACACGTGCCTACTATAGGGTTGCCATACGTCCCGGAACACCGGGACATGTCACCGGTTTAGAGCCTCGGTCCCGGTTGTCCCGTTTGACCCGCCGTATGTCCTGGTAAACGGATAATCATGGTTTTATATGATAAAATTATGCGAATAATTCGTGCGACGACGTTAGATCACGTGGGCTGGCGGTGAAAGTCAGGGGTCGAGGGATGTACTGCCATTTTACAAATATTGTTCCATATTACAGTACGGAATGAAACACCTTTGTAAGGGAGCTGATGTAATTCATGGTAATTTACGATCTCACTCAAAAACTAAGCGGTTAACCGTCTTTGTTGCCGGCCATTGAAAGTATTCTGAAAATGTGGGAACCATTGAAAGATTTCATTTTTTCACAAACCAGATTGCGGCGCTATGGGAGGGGGAGGGCGGTACCCCCCCTCCTCTTCCTCCTCCTATAACTTCCTTAAATTTCCTCCTATTTGATATCAGTCCCGGTCGGAACCAAACCATTTATGGCAACCCTAGCCTAGTTAGAAATCCGGCGTTGGTAGTAACTCAAGTAACACAATAATAATTATTATGTAATGTAATAATTTCAATAGAAAACATTATAGAAACTTAATTATTGTAGATGGCGTGCGTCGCGTCAATTCCGCCGAGCTCCTCTATATGTTGAACTCAGCCACCAGCGGCCATGTCCTCAATTTAGCTGCACCTAACTTTGATTACGCACTTGTGATCTAAGCAAACTTCTTTGTTTTTAATAATCGGTTTGTTTTCTGAACGGGTTTATTATTCATTGAGGAAACGGGTTTCGGGTATAAGTAGCTGTATTTTTCTCACTTACTGTACTTAATATAGCGATCGCTTTCGCGTCATTCGATTGGCGCCGCTTTCAGAGCTTATAAAGCGAAAAGAACCGAAGAAAAAATTGATTAAATTCAGCGCGTTCGTTGACTTTTCTGTATAAAAAAAACGAGGTTTTTTCAATAAACGTTGTTATGACTCAATAATAAATAAATTTAGTGCAAATCGACTAATTTATCTATGAAAATAGGTAGGAAGTCAAAATGATATTCTTCTGTTAGAAATGGTACTCGTGTATGCATTCAGAGACACTACAATCTGTCTGTCAAGTCTGTTTCATCTAATAACTCAAGATTATGTTCGACAGTTTGATAGAAAGCGCAAGTAGGTATCTAATTCGAATTTCAAACATATGACAGCACGGCTGTTGGAAACATAAAGACGTATTATTTATTATTACTAGCCAGTTAAAATGAATGCATACTCATCTATGTGCGCAAATAGAAACTATCTAAAATAATGTTCAGTACCACATTAAAATAATTATTATTAATAAATTGAAATATTATTCCGTTTCTTCATTGAAAAAAAAAAAAAATTGGTGTAAAAATAAAATTTATGATGATTTGAAAGAATGTCATGATAACAATAAATGTGTTTTATTATTTTAATTTACTCAGACCCAAAAAATAACCCACTGATGCCTCTATGGCCATCCAAAACGCACATAGAATGAACTAAAAGTGCCGCAGGCACAAGTGGAGATAGGAAATGAAGCAACCCATCACAAGTTGGTAGCACAAGCGCGAGTAGTCTGAGGGAAGATGCTGTTAATGACGTCTGTAGGGCTTAACTGTAAGACGTCAGGTTGTGCTTAAATAATTTAACACTACTAAACATATGTATAGAAGTACTGGTGTCAGTCACTCTTGTTTTTGTTTGCGATGCTTTTCAGATAACTCGTTTGACCTACAGTATCAAGTTTCTCTGCCTTATACTTTTTTTTTCTGCTCTGGCTCTTGATTATTTTAATTTAATTTAAAAATTTAACACATAACATTACAGGAACAACAATAGAATTCAATTATTACATGAACTTAAATTGACGCTAAATAATGCTGGCTAAGTTTCCGGGTCCATATTTCGCTTATCAAATAAATAAATCACTAACCAAGGAAGTGTCGTAAAGCAGAATTTTATTAATATCCTCCTGTTGCATATTTCAGTGGGTGTGTTTGTTCTACAAGGACATTTAAAAAGGCTGTAATAGCGACCACGTTGATAAGACATTGGGAACGTACGACGAGTATAATTATTTTAGGATTTTGTAACGTCATTGCGTCTTATAATCTCCATGATTTTTTTTTATATACTGAAATTATTTGTGTTTATAAATATAGTAAAATTTATTTTTGATAAATACTCAAAATTGGACACAAGTACAAAAATACGCATTTTGCGGAGACAACGAACATATGATTCGACACTTGATAGGTTAAGGGTATTGCACTCTTAGATGGTGGGTATTTTCATTAAATGAAACGAGAACACAGATTATAGGCAACATCATTGATTTATTCAAAAAAAATAAAACATTTAGCATTAAGAGGACTCAACCCGGTCATTTCTCCATACGAACCTGTAGGGTTGCGACTCTAATATGTAGATACACAAGAAAAATAATCATTGATATCCTTTTATCTCTTAATTATCTAGGCTTGTAGAATTGAAAAGTTAAATTTGTAATAGGTTACCGATAAGAAGAGCCTTGAATTCTGTATTATTCCATATATTTTATCAAAAGTATGTAAATAAATATCTTATTGACTCAATACAAGAATGGATAAAATAAAACTACAGAAGATAGTTTTTAGACATAAACTGATTAAGTTTTTCATAATGGACCAACAACCGTATAGAATGCTTATGCGTAAGATGAGACAGAATGATTTAAAAGCACGCGCAAGATAGAGTGCCACCGGACAAAGGCCCCTTAATTAGTTAAATGTAGTAAATTCTTTTTTATAGGTAATTTGCAAAACAATAATAACGTGAGAAGGTCACGTCAAATAATTTTAGTTTCACTGTCTTTTCTTTGCAATAAATGAACTATACAAATACCCTCAAGAGTCTTTGACTTTGATCAATTTTTTTCAATTAAAGTCAATTTTTACAACTTCATAAAGCACAAAAAACCTTTATGTAGATGCATAAAGACTTAACGTAAAACTGCCATAAATTTATAGGCCTTTCAGAATCCTACTGCCAAACTCCTTATACTATTTTATTAAAAGAATAAACATAAGCAAATAAAGGTAAAAATATAGAAGCATTTTAAAACGGTGGGCACATTACAATACTGTTGTAAATTTGAATAGTCTGCAAACAATCTGACAAAACATATGAAGATTATATGAAAAATATGAAAGGTTCTAGAACAAATAGGTATGTCTTGAAACCAGTTGAGGATTCTAAAATAAATAAATCATGTGTCTATATTTTAGTATCTATAAATGAGAGATAGGACATGGGATAGTCACCTTCAAGTCAGCTTCTTATTTCGAGTTGTCTCATTAAAACGGTGCTGCTTGCAGTGGAGGAATGAAAGTAATCAAAAAACTGTGGTAGGCGACTGAATGATATGTGAATGATAGATTAATGCAGTTTTAAGTAACCGAGCAGCGAAATTACTTAAACTGCCGTTAATGAACAAAAGTTTTTAATAGAAGTACTTAAACTGCATTACCAAAAACAAAGGTTTTAAATAGAAGTACTGAAACTGCATTAACAACAAAGGTTTTCAACACATTTCAGATAATAAATCGCGGACCCTTGCATGTATTATGCAAATTTGTAATATTCTCGAGCCAGTAGAACGACCTGTATTGAGATCTGATTTGTAATGTATCTTATAAGTGTCTGACTCGGATATAAATGTTTTTTTATGGAGATTGAATCAATCGAAAGAACTAGGTGTCACGTAATATGTAAAAATGGATTATTTGGGCATTTAAATACTTAGTGTCAAGTCAGAGTCCAAAATTAAATCACTTCTATATGTGACTGTATAATGTATTCAATAGAATTAAAATTTAAAATTAATTAAAATAATAAAATTATGAACACTCATTAATTAGGTGTTGCTTTTAAACATTAGGACGAAAGGTAAATGGCCTTTGCATAGTGTGTTAGTTTGATGCTAAAAGTGACAGCGCATGTATTTTTTTATGGTCAGTGATTACTTATTAGCTTAGCAGCATACTAAATCCACTTTGCATAAGACCGAGAATTATAACTAAAATAGTTTTAAATTACGCATATATAGATTTGATATTTATGAAAATGTGATTACAACAAAGGATAAAAAACAGGTAAGGACTATTGTACAGAAAAAGTATGGAAAAAATTAAACACTGAAAGTTTTCAAACATTTAAAAACAAATGCGGCAATTCCATAAATGCTACGTGTATAACTCTAACCAGAAACTCCCAACCATTTTCAAGCAAAGCGTATTCTTTAAAATAGGTTAATGGCGAAATGCACAAGTGCATAGAAAATCGCCTACCTGACAAAATCGCGGACAGCATGATCCAAATATCGGCTGTGTAGTATTAAAAGTTGGAAATTTCTGTCACATTTTCTGATCTTAACGATGGGAGCAATATCTAACATATGACATACATTCTTTAATGCGTGGCACCACCCAATATTTGAACTACTTACTCAATTTCGTTGCATAGAGCATAGATCATGACAATATAGACATGTCTGTGACAGTATGTATATATATTACAATATATGCAATTGATGCCTAGGTCAGTAGGTTTTAGAGTAAGAGGTATGTGAAGTACAAAGGAAAAAAAACATCTGTCGGCTTTCGGGTCGATGGATAATAGTTTGTACTATGATTTTAATTAAACACACTACAAATTATTGTAAAAAAATCTGTAAGACAAAATAGGTAATTTTTAATACTATATTTAGCATTTAGAACATGTACTTGACCACTATGACTTCATTAGTAAACTAATTTTCTGCTATTATAAAATACTATTGTATTAATTATAAAAACATTCCAAACTAATTACTTAATCGATGGCACTATACTTCTATATCAAAATTAATTAGTAACTACATAAGCCAGTACATAAAACTATTATTTTTGTAGGTAAACCATGTAACACAATAATTTAGGTAACAGTAATGTTATAACTAGTATTTATATAATAAGTATGTTTTAGCACCGGATTAATTATTAACACAACAGACTACTTAAGAAAGAAATTTGCTGTGACAACACAAGACTTCGTCATTTATATATAGTATCTTCTATCTTTAAATAAAAAAAAATAAAACCACACACGTCCAGAAACTATTCAATGGCCTCATAATAGACTAGACATTTTTTAATTGTTTTAATCAATCACATGACTTTCCTTTTCACTCATCACTAAGTAAACGGGAAAGTTAAGAATGTGAAAATCGGTGATTGACAAAAAAAAAATGCACTGTTTAAGAATTTTACACAAAATACTTTGTTATAATAATAAAAACATCTGCTTGACTTTTCTAGCAAAAATATTTGAAATACACATTGCAGGAAATGGCAGAGTATGAAAGAGTGAAAATTAGTATTCGACACATTGTTGTTTATTAAATTTTTAAATAAATTAAGTACATTTATGACTTGGATTGTGGAACAATTCAAAAAGACCATTACAGTGTGGGTTATAAAGGCGTTTTGAGTGAACACATATTATGTTCATTCAACGGCTTGAGATTATACTTTTTGATAGCTAATCATTTCGAAATTGATGAGCATCCAGAGTGCAAAGCGTAAAAAGTGCACTTTCTCTTTCAGTGTTGACAAAAAAAATGTCAGTAGCGTAGTGGTAAATAAGTATATGTATGAAGAATCATATTTTTTTTCTAATTATAGTTATTCACTTGTGAAATTATTCACTTGTGTATCATTCTGAAGGGAATATAAAATTTTGGTCTGTCACTGCAAAGTGGGTAATATATTATATTCTCTCTATAACTTCATCCAGCAATTGCAATTGCAATTGCAAGTTTACCTGCAACCTGCTAAAACGTCTATTTTGGCATTTAAACGCTGATCACTAAAGATATGAATAATGTCAAACCACTCGGTTAATGAACAAAAAATGATTATAGAAAAAAAAAAATGTTGTAATGTTAAACACGGTATTAAAAAGTTTTAGGGGCAAATGACAGTACTATTTAGATTTCACGATTTACTGTAATATTACAGATAAATTAACATCTGTTTCTTAACGTATGGTGAAACATTAGTTATAATACACTGCGTTCACGCTAGGCTTGGCTTATTATTTCAGTTTAACTTAAGTACCATCTGAGAAAATGGCCCTTAAATAAGAAATAATAAATGTAATCTAAACTTGGTTCATCCTATCCTGTCCATGGTCTCCAAGCCATGGTTAGAATGTATCCGTGTCATTTTCGCTTTGAGGTCGTCTTTCGAGTCCATCCTGTGCATGTGCTGTGGTTGCTCCATCGCCTGACTCCGCTCCGCCTGACAAAAAAAGAAAATACGGTTTTTATTCTACATTGTATTGTATATTATAAATTAGTAGCCACATTTTTATGTGATATTTTATGATTGATTGTAATTTAGGAGCATTGTTACTTTTTAAGCTTTGCTTTGCTATTTTTTTTTCCGTAAGTTATATATCTGGAGTTCCGATACTTATTTTTTGGCCAAAATCTGCTTACCTGTTAATAAATAAATAATTAAATAGTGATATATCTTGAAAAAATATAAAGCTTTTTTATTCAGTTATAATTTATTTTCTAATATCATTGATTGTGAATAACAGCATAACAGCACATAGACCTCAATAATTCTGATTAGAATATTCAATATTATTATTTTGAGAAAGATAGAAATCCGGTTCGATATAACACCAAATAAGCAGCAGCAGATAAACCTTGGGCTTAGCTGGTACATAAAATAAAATAAATGTAAATTTGATGAATAAACTAAATAAATAAATAAATATTGTTTTCCACCAAAAAATATTTTGTGTGGAAGAGTAGAATGTAAAAAATTTAACTTATTGACACAATTATTTTGTTATATTAATAAAAATATTGCCGTGAATTATAATAACAGAAAAAAAACAATATCATGATAATTGAGATCAGGAGAGAGTGAAGTAGATAATTTATAAATTTGTTTTTGCTCTCCTGTAAAGTTTGATAAAACACACTTATATCCTTCTTCACCGGAGCTCCAGATATTACTATGACAATATAAATGGCTTTGTTTTACTTTGTGCATTAATTTTGTACTAGTGTCTTTGTGGCCAGGGTCAATGGAGTAAGTCTGTAACATCAAGTCCTCATTAATACCACCTCCTCGAGATAAATAAACTTTTTACTCATATAGGTTCCGCGCCGGCCAGCATCCATAGCGCTCATTTTTTGGCCGACGTATATATATGTCAAGGCGTCAAAATTGCCGCTTAATTATCTGTTTATCCAATCACTCTACTGTCTATGCCATTCGATTGGGAAATAACCAATCACTAGCTCACTACTGATAAAAAGTCATTATCATCATCACTAAATACTCTATGAAAATTATTTAGTGACACGGAGGCGTAATCAATTTTTCATAATTTGGATTTTTTTTTCAACAACTGTACCTTTTTTGAACAAGTTATACATCGTAATGTATAGTTTATACATCTATCAAATATTTAAAAATGGCAAACAATTAATAAAAGTTAATCAAACATAGTGAAAAGTTCGGTATCCAAAGTGAAAAAGTTGATTAAGCAACTTTTTTAAAAAAAAAAAGGTTAAGACATAGTGAACAGAGTGATACTTGATAATAGAATATTTCTTGTACAAATTCATGATAACAAAGAGATGACAATTTATATGATGATCTATTCAACTACTTGAGGAGATTTTATATGTAAACATAGGTTAAACAAATGTTTAACCCCTAGAGAGCGTAGTTTATTTTGGCGCCAAAACCCGTTGAGACATGGTTATTGACCTTGAAACTCACTCATCTACTATAAAATTCATAGTGCAGGCATGAGTCGTTCAATCTTTACAAATCTGGTATCATCGGATTCACCGTAAAATTTTCTATTACACCATATCACTTTGATTATGTTTGTCTCGTAAATTAAAGAAGAAAAAAATAAAAATGTTGCCATTTTTTTTTTTTTTTTTTTTTTTTTTTAAATTACGAAATAAACAAAATCAACACTTTTATTTACATTTTCATATATTTATAACTATAAATTATAATTTAAAAGTCTTCCAAAATATGTACATTTTTCGGAAAAAAGAAAAAAGTTAAAAAAAAGTTATAGATATTGGAAAGGTAGTACATTAGTGTATTTTCAATACACATTTATAAATAGTAGTAGAAACTACATTAAAATGAAAAAAAAAAAAAAACAAAATTGTTTCGTTAAGATTTTAATGAAAAAAACGTCAAGTTAATGAATAATACAGAAATAATACCAAAAATAATCAAAATCAAGCAGGTAGTCAGGACGTCCTATCACGTCGTACGCTCTCAACGGACATAGAAATGTCCGCGCGGATCGACGTCCTATCACGTTCTACGCCCTCTAGGGGTTAATAAACTATGTGTAAAAAAAATGCATTTACCTCCATGAAAGAATCATGACCGTTATGTGCAGAGCCGTTTGCATGGCTTCCTTCCTGGCTGGGGTACGAGAGATCCGCGTGTGATGAGAACTTAGCTTGGCCGGGAGTCGAATCATCTTGCAAGGATGTTGTCATCGATGGAGATGTTGCTTCATGGTCACCTTGTGATGATAAAATATGAAACATTCAATCACAAGCAATTTTGAATAATAATATTAAAAATTAATATTAGATTTCTACATTTTTTAATTTTTCAACCGGTTTTAACTTCAAATTTCCGAAATCAGCACAAACAGCTGCATAAAAATAAATACAGATTTTTTAAATCCAAAGCCATAGATTAATTATTTTATAATTTCCTAGCATTTACCTGAGTGACTATCATCTCCAGAAGTCTGTTTTGGAAGACTGCCAGCCCTTTCTTCCCTGTCTTCAACCATTCCTAAGACTCTGTAGACAAAAAAACGTTATATTTATTTATTGCTTTACATCATGAGCTCTCAAAATGTCAAAATGAAGTAAGACCAAAAATAAATTACCGCATGTAGCACAAGCTTAACAAATTTTTAGTAAAAATAAAAAATGTCACACCCAAGTACACTACTTTGTGTCGAGTACACTCCTCGCGTATCATACGCCTTGCTTGCTCGCATATGTCACTGCGATAAGTCTCTATCACGGCGGAGTGTTGCGGCGCGCGGAACGGCGGGGGGAATCTACCGGTGTCAGTTTTTTACAAGAACGATTTGTATGATATGCCGTATCTATATGTTTTGAAAGATCTTTGATAAAACATATTAGACTTTCATCGAAAATTTGCTTGACATATTTTTGTAAGTTTGTGGAGCTGTCAAATTTTAAGTCGGATAGTCTGGTTAAAGCAACGGTTAGACAGCTCAGCTGATGGGCCCATATCACTAAGTGTTAAAATGTTTTAATTTCATTTTATATTTAACTGAACTACGAAAATATATTTAAAACATAATTTTGTTACTGGAACGCCCATCACAGAAATGATGAAATTGATATCAACTTACCTGGATATCTCCAGGTCCCCAAAAGGCGTGTTTGGAGCGTGCGGAGAGAGTGGAGTGGAGGGGGGAGTTGAGGGCTTGGACTGCTCATCAGCCTCCACTGCCCAACCCTCCTTCAACAGTAGTGCACCAATGTCCACCTCTGTCCCATCTGCTCAAACAAATATCTAGTTGCTCAAAAAAAAAATACCGGATAGTTTTAAGGAAATATAGCTTATTTACATTGGTACATGGAGGTACACATTTTTGGTCCACGATCCTTATAACCAAAGCCACCTTGTTTATAACTATTTGGTATTTTATAAACAATTGAGCACAATCGACATTTTGAATTACCTATAAACATCGTATTGAATGACTCTCTTGGTTGAACGAGCAGTTTAGTCAAAAAACGATTGAGATAAGCCAAATTATTTTATTATTGTAACTAAATATCTTCGGTCAAACATCTACCATTTTATGGACCGATTAAAATGTATTTTTTACAATGGAAATAACATTAATTACAAAATTAGGAAGTACCTTCAAGTGTATCGTAAAGCTTGACTCCTGGGATGAGTGATTCCTCTCTTGGACCCTTCGTAGTTCGGCCTACCGAAGCAATTCCTCCACAGACTACGGCACTGCCGACTATGGAACGATTACGGAATGAACACGTCCGTGACAGTAGTTTCTTCCATCGTGCCGCCTGATGGATAATATAAAACATATTCAATTTGAATATTATGAGCGCTAAAACATTTTTTTTCCTATGAATAATTGTGGTTTGTTGTGGTAGATTCAAAAACCCATTCATTTGCCACAAAATTAGTACCCCATGGCCAAAGACTATGTCTATTTAGGTGATTGATGCTTATTCGACTATATCTATCCACTATAGCATTTCTTGTGCTCAATAGTTTATAAAATATTAATTAATCAAAGTTTTATAAATCATCCTTCTTTTTAGAATTATAAACATTTAAGGGGAAGCTATCCAGTCATTTCTCCATACAAAAGTTGAAACATAAATAAAAAATATTAAGAAATTAAGTAAAACTAGTACCAGAAATAATTTCATAAGACTTCAACTTCATAAGAATTCAACTAAGTTTTTTAAAATACATTAATTGATTTTCAAGATTATCCTATAAAGAGAAGCTGATTAATCATATTTATGATGAGTTAATTTTGTTTGAAAATATTGCGTGTATCATAAATTTTTTAGCTAAACTAAACAGCCATTAATGATGTATGACCATGCCCCACACAGACAACGACAGGGAATTGTCGTTTTGTCGGATTGTCGTTTAGACAATGCTTAAATTCTTAAAGGTTATATTACATATTTCTATATAAGGCTTTCCTTTCAGCCAACTTTTTGGTTTATTTTAGGCTAAGTGGTTTGCAACATTCCTCCTAAATGCTCAATGTGAAAAAAATGAACAATACTTTCAGTTTTATAAATAGTCCATTGTAGCAAAACGGCTATGTTTCTAAAAAAACAAGGGATGCTAATGCTGCCGTTAATTATCTTGTAGACAGTATTATTTCGTCTGGATTCCAAACTTTTGAATCCAGTAGCTTTCGACAAATCCTAATAAGACATAAAAGTAGGGTAGTGACCATAAGTATTTAAGTACAGATATCTATTGAACTTTTTATGGGTTATTTGAGGAATGAGTTTTTTGTGTTTGGTGGGTTTCTAATGTACTGGTCGTCTGATCCTTTTTTTCAGGGTTTCGGTAAAAATGGTTCAAAACAGAAACCCCTACGACGAGACTTTGTTCTCTGCCCATCTGTCCCAGATCTGTATCTTCTTAACGGTTGGTCATTAAAAGTTATGAGATTGTTAAAGATTACAGAAAACTATAGCTAAGATAAAATTATCATTAGGTACATGATCTTTTGTCTATCTAACTTAAAACATTGGAAAGTTTAATTATTGTGGATTAGCACTGAACCTTCAGCCTGTAAACTCATCATATGAAGTGTTCCCAGAGTTTAATCATCTGACCACAAAGCTCATCAGAGGCCATGTCAGGCCTAGAAAAAAGATTGCTGAATTTGGGGTTTCAGCGTTCCTCAAAAATTATTTATGATAATTTAAATTAAACTCATTAGTGATGGATCAGACTTTGGTCAGTATTTTTTATGGAAACTGCATTTTAATCTTCAGAGTGATTACATATCAAAAATATTCATTTGGATTACCTAAAAATGATTATTAATTTGTTTTTAATCAAGTGGAGCATACATTACGGTATTTCAAGTGTTAAGCATCAAGTCTAGAGGAGTACATCAAAAGCTTTGTAGTTCTTGGAAAAAAACATTCAGTTAAAGTTAAAAAAAGCTTATGAAAATCCGTGAGAATGCATAACAAAATAAACTAACCTGAGTCACCTCAAAGAAATACTCAATAGCCTTTGGGTGCCATTTGCTGCAATGGTGTACTGACAAATTCTTAGGGTCTTCTGAGCCAACTGGGGCTATACCCGCTAAGAAGCATTCAATGGCCTAAAATAAGGAAAATGTATTAATTTATATTGCTAATTATTTAACAGGCAAATAAGCCTATTTAATGAATGTTTCATTAATCAATTTTATTAATAATCACTTTATCAAACAGTGTAACACGCATAAATAACAATGAGAAAAAAATCATAGAAAAGAGAAATTTTAAAATATGTATTACAAAAAAAGTCACTTAGCATGCTTCTGAAAACAAAAAAATAGATTATATGAGTGAGAGGTCATTTAAGAGTAAATTGACTTGAATATTCTTATCAAATGCAATCGGAAGCATGACAGGTAACTATTTTTTTTATACATGAGTGTATGTCTACTAAATATATTATACAATCAGCATATAATATAATCAGCAAAAACATAGATTTTGATAAACTCTTTCTAATAAGAAATAATTATAAGTCAAATTTTAATAACAATGTTGTAAATTAGAATAAGCTCTCTTAACCCTTAAACTACGTGCAACATTTTGGCGCCAAAAGCCGTTGACTCCGTAGTTATTGACCTTGAAAAATCACTCACTACTATAAAATCCATAGTGCAGGCATGAGTCGTTCAATTTTTACAAATCTGGTATCATCGGATTCACCGTAAAATTTTCTATTACACCATATCACTTTGATTATGTTTGTCTCGTAAATTAAAGAAGAAAAAAATAAAAATGTTGCCATTTTTTTTTTTTTTTTTTTTTTTTTTTTAATATACGAAATAAACAAAATCAACACTTTTTTTTACATTTTCATATATTTATAACTATATATTACAATTTAAAAGTCTTCCAAAATATGTACATTTTTCGGAAAAAAGAAAAAAGTTAAAAAAAAGTTATAGATATTGGAAGGGTAGTACATTAGTGTATTTTCAATACACATTTATAAATAGTAGTAGAAACTACATTAAAATGAAAAAAAAAAAAAAACAAAAATGTTTCGTTGTAATTTTCAATGAAAAAACCGTCAAGTTAATGAATAATACTGAAATAATACTAAAAATAAACAAAATCAAGCGGCTAATGCGGACGTCTAATCACGTTCTACGGAGTTAACGGACACGAAATGTCCGCGCGGCCGAACGTCTAATGACGTTCTACGGAGTCTAGGGGTTAAGCAATGCGTTTGCGATTTGAAATGCCCAAGAGTAGTCCTGCTTTTAAAAAGAGTAAAATTAGGTCAAAATAACAGGAATTTTAAAAATGTATGATAATAATAAATTTAAATTTACCTGAAATTTCAATCTCAGCATATCCGTACGCAGCTCCTTCAATTCCTTGATAGCGACATATTCGCAGTCGCCATAATCGACGAAGAGCAAGTCGGCGACCATCTGAGATGAGTCGTATTCGTTGGGTTTGATCTCTATGACCTGAGCACGGTACCAGCGGCCGTCGTGACGGAACACAGCCGCTACTATTTGACCCACTTGCACGTCCCGAAGCTGCACGAAAAACAAGAGTGGCTATCGTTTGATTTGCTAACATACGTACATTATTTGGGTTGTATAGGATGGGAAGCTTCACACCTCATTCATAACTCATATTTACGGCACGTGGCGCCGAAGACGCCACGTCCTATGACCTTGACACTCAGGAAGGGTCGCTTTTCTCCCTATCTGTCTAGTTTTGGAGCACATGGCGGCAAAGGCTTCAGCCAAATTATGTCTTAGGGGATGGATCGCTTCACTCAAATGCCTTCGCTCCCGTGCCTTATTTTATGACCCTCATATAGCCTATTTCACTCACAGGATCATAGTAAGAAAGCAAAGTATGGTACCAATTTTAAAGCGCTAAAAACGACTTAAACAAGTCAACTGAAATACATGCATTGAAACCTAGTAAGAAATGTTAGTAATATATTGTTTTTACTGGTCGAAAATAAATGATTTTGCTAAGAAAAGATGTCTCAGAATATTGAAGGTTTTAATAAGTAAAATATATAATTTAACCTCAAAAAATGGTTACTGTCGGTCATCCTTAAAAGATAAACATATGCTGTGGTAGACTTAGACATAAGCAATACCAACCAAAAAAAAAAAAAAAACCAATACCATACCAATAAAAGAAATATTTATATATTTCGTAATCTTTCAATATCAGAATATGTGCATATAACATAAAACATAAGATTATGCTAAATTTAAATGTCACGAATAACGTCTAACGAATAATAATGAATAACAAATAACGTCGAGAATAATGAGAATTTATTTTAAGAACGTCTAAACACTGGAATGATATCTAATCAATTATTTTTTTTTTTATAAAAATGCAATATATTTAAATATTGCAATGCCCGAGTGAAAGGTCATTTGCATCTGTAAACAAACCTTACAGATAAAAACTTTATTGTAAATAAGATTTTAAAAAGTGCTTGCTCATGTTCTCATCATCCCATTGAGTGTCTTTAACTGCTTTGAGCTAAATCATTTTCTGTGAAGAAACAATACAGAATTATATACATTTTTTAACAGCCTTTAACGCATTCTTTGTCTGATACTGACCTCGTGCAGTTCCTGGTTATCCTTATTGGAGTAATAGCTGGTCATTTGATCAACGAGAGCATCAAGATTCTCAGTCTGAGGTCCACAGAGCTGCAACCAGAACTTGGATGGGGAAGATACAGCAGAAACAACCACCTCTAAGCACGCCCCTGCATCATTTAGCATAAAATAAAAATGTAAAAAAAACTTCTATACTTATGGTTATGGAGAGAAAGAGAAAGGAGGGAGCTAATTTAATATTCAATAAAAAATTATAAAGGGTAGATATGGATATAAAATATGATTCAAATAAATTAAAATAGTATATTTTTAAAAGAGCAAAAATATTATTTAAACTTAATATTTTTTTTAACATTAATAAACTGATATTTATGAACTAGGGTTGTTACGGAGCTTCGACTCCGACTCCGAAAGGTTGGTACTTCCGATTGGTAGTACCACCGCCATCTTTCCGACTTCGGCTCTGATAATTTTGAATTAAGGTTAAAACGAAGATCGAAACGCAGCGAGCGACCGTGAACAGAATGCGTACACACAAGTTTTCATCACTACTCATCAAATATACTGAGAGTAGCGATGATGAGGATGCTAACACCGCAATCGACAGCCATCCTGTTGATTAATTTGTTGTACGGAAGAGCTTACTCACGTAATGAGTACAACAAAGAAAAACGGATTCCAATCAGACAGTCCCTTACAATGGTAGAGTAATTACAAATTTTCAAACATTGTACTCGATTGTTCACCAATATTTATCGTATCTACCAGGCTCAGTGGCAAGTGAGCAACTTTTTAGTGGTGCTAGCCTAATATATGATCCGCTGAGAAATTGACTGGTTGGAGATGAAGTTGTTAAGCTTTTGTTTAAGTACAAATTGCTACTTTTAGTCAATTAAATTGATTTAAAATTTTGAATATGTATATTTTTCTATAGTTGCATGTTGTTATCATTTATATTTATCATTTATATTTAACTGATCAAAGAGACTGATTACTGAATTATGTCTAATAGTTTCTATTATATCATTAGGCCTGCCCTTAATTAGGCTAACATATTTATTTTCTACTCTGCCTCCGACTCCGATAAATCAAATTTAAAACATCAAGTTTCGATTCCGGTATACCCACCTCCGTAACATCCCTATTTTGAACACAATGAAGGTGTTTTTACCAAAACAATTCAATCATAAAAACTAAATAATAACGTTAGCCTATTTTAATTTGTGACATTTTTTTATCTACTATGTAATAAATGCAAACTAAAGTGTAAAAACAGTAATAATATACGTATTATAAAATTTTCTAATTCCACGAGTCATAGAAATTTATCGTTAATTTATAAGTGTAAAACATTATTTTTCTTTCTTAAAATTATCCGTTTTATGCACATGCAATTTGATATTTATATTGTGTAAACTTTAAAAATATATCTAAATAATATATTTAATGTAAAACACATTATTCACTAATAACTACTGAGCGTAGAATATTCACATCCTATGTGTATGTTTCCTATTTAACATTTATTTTTGTTTGGTAGTTATAGACTAGTCCATGATCACAAAGACAATGACAGCATCTCAGACAATTGGTCCTCTTAGAGTGTATAATCCTTACTCCATATACTAATATATAATAATAGGTAAAATCAATAGTTAGTACGACATGTGCAAGAATGAAATAACAAAACTGGCATAATGATGACTTACATACAATGAAATAAACGTTGCAAATTTTGGAAAAATAAAACACTAATGTGTTCTGTCGAGAAAAGGAAGGAAAGAGGCTCTTTTCCGATGACATGCTGTTGCTGGAGGGAGCAATCATCGCACCTAACCTTCGAGCTATAAGTCTCAATGCTACTCAGCCACTTTTCCATTTCTCGATCTCCAATATGCGAAACCGGCAATCAACAACAGAAGACAAACCAAGAACATTTTGATAATGAACGTCAAATTAGCGAAAATCTGATAAATGGAAATATTTTATTTTAAGTTAACCGAAATTTGAAATGACGCAACCTCATAACCAATAATTTTTGACACTTTGTTTTAGGCATTGGATGTTGTGATTCATATTAAGAATCGATCGAAGTATGAAGAAAATGTATTTTTTCACACATACAAAAATACCACATTTTTTTCTATTTTTCTGCAGAACCCTACAGACTATATGGTATATGGTACAGACAATTAAACCTATTGATTAAGTCATTTAAGATAAAATCTATTACATTTATATTTGAAAACCAAAACCCTTTCACCCAAAACACATGCTATTTAAGACTAAAGATACCATTAAATAAAAATAACTGACTAAATCAAAGAAAACCTATTATTCAAATAAATTTCTTGCACCGTAACCGTGGTATAATCACAACGTTTAACATACATTTAACACATACTATCAATACTTCAAATGTATTATTTAAAAATAAAAACTACATGCAAAGATATTGAAATAACTTAAAACTGTGTTTTTAATAAGTGTTCATCAAAAAACAATTACACAAGAAGTGAGCACTGATAGTCCCGCAATAATATTGTGTCAAGAGATAGATACGGGTAGGTACTATAAAAATAGTTGGAAAGCTAATGAGTGCGTTATACAGGATGTTCCAAGATCATTCCCGAAGACTTAAGGGGGTGATTATGTTGATTATTACGAATAAGAAATTTTATAAAAAAAATGCAAAAATAGTTTATACTCAAATTTATTAATTTTATCAAAGTGCTCGTTTAAATCCATCCCCATTTTGCTTTCAGGCACTCGGCCAAGGCCGATCAATGACCCAGCACGGCGCGGCCTCGCTAGTGACCGAACTTATAACAATCGCAATTTTATATTATCACGTAATGTTTTTGTTTTTGTTTGTTTTTGTTGGTGTTTTTGTAAAAATTTGTATTTTTTATTTGGAAAGCATGATAAATTTTGATATGAGGTTGAAACAAATCATGTTTGAATTCCCTGTGCTAATAAGCTGGATTTTTTTTTATCAGGAATGGTCTTGGAACAAACAAATATAACAAACTGGCAAAAATAATGATTTCCCTTCAGCGAACGAGGTGTATGGAAGCTTTGAAGGGAGATAGGTAAGGTTGTCTGGAACCTATTAAATCACATTTAGTTGTAATAAGTCTCACGGATTTCGAGATAGGTATATTTTTTTTTATTTTTTTAATTTCTCAAAATTTGACCTTTAAGCGTTTTACCTAATACCATCAACCTATTTTTTAATGTGTGCTCTTTCTAAACAAATCGTTAATAAATACTTAAAGAGAATGTAAAAACATAACACCCAACTATTGTATGCAAAATTTCTTGTAATTATAACAAAGTTTTGGTTAGCTATGCATATTTTTTAGGGAATCAGAGGTACTTACCAAATAACCTATCCCCCCTTAAAAACTTTTAAGATATTTTTACATATGCCGTATACGCTGTATATATATTTTTTAAATAATACTTTCCAATGTACTTTTTTTTTTAAATATTTACTTCCTGGATTTTCTCCGTAAATGTTCATGGCCATACATGTAGATAATAGTCTCATGAGCAAGGTTCCGAGTCTGCTATTATTAATTTTGGCAAATTCAACAAAAAAAAAAGTTTTTCTTTACTTTTTTAACCTGTTAATAAATGAAAAAAAAAAGTGTACACAAATAGTATATGATAAATGTGTACACAAGTTATGTGAAGAATAAATAATTTATGAATACCTAAAAAGTATGTTTTTTAAATGCTTCAAAAATATTTCATTCACCCTAACGTAAGGTATGTGGTTTTAATAACTCATGATCTTTTTAGTTGATTATATACAAATGCAAAATAATTTTTAATAACATTTTAATGAAAGTAGATGAGTTTAGGGACATTGAACATATTTCCATTCTCCATTAGCAGCGACAAAGGAATAAAACTTTCATGAAAACTAGTTTGATATAAAAAAAAATAATTAAACAATTATTGTTTTTTTTTCTATTTAATTTTGATTACCCTTTTTGTGATATTATATACATTATCAAGCAATGAACAGGAACAAGCAAAATAAATACACTCACTTACTGAGCACTATTTAAAGATAATAATAAAAAAAAACAGATATTTACAGATTCATTTGTGCAAGTTGTTGAGAGTATGAAGTGTGAACCTAGAAGCACTGTAAGACTTACTGCCATTTTCACCAAACCCCACTTAGGGCTAAGAGTCCCTTAAATTGAGATAAGTGTCCCTAACGTCAAAAAATAAATTTCACCAAACCTTAGGTGTTTCTTATGAGTGCTAACTATGCCGTATATTTAAGTCGCCGAAATCGGTGCCCTAAACACTTTAGGGGAGACTTAACCGCCGCCATATTGGTAAGCCAGCTGTTTTGCTGTCACAATCATAACAGACAGATGTGATTTGAGTGTTGACTCCGGTAACTGCCGCAGGCCGGTAATTTTTGTCAGATCTCATTATTTACTTTGTATTCCTATTGTTTAGAGCATTTTTATGTTTATAAACGTGTGCAAATTATTGTCAAATTTCAATTATTTTCGATTTTTCTATTGTTAAGACCATTTTTATGTTCATAAGCATGTTTATCGGATTTCATTGTATTTATTGTAGAGAATATATTTTTGTTTATTTGATTCATTTTTGTCAATGCCAATTTTTGACAGTTCTCCATCGGTCTACCGAACAAAATTGCAATTTACCAATTAAATCCACAGACAACTGCCACTTTATTAAGAGTCTCCTTACTAAGGAGCTGAAACACCATGAAACGCAAACGTTTGCCTAAGAATAACCTTAGCATAAGAGTTGCATAGTTATGGAAGACCTGAGGAGGGATTGGTGAAAATGGCTGTTAGCCCATATTAAAAATCAAAACAAACTCCGTCGTTTCAAATGGACAAAGCAGCTGCGGTCCTAGAACGTTCCATTTCTTTTCCACTCCTAGTCATCCCTTGCGTCTTTCAGCATGCGTACCTCAGGCGGAGAAGTAACTACTGCGTTTCTAGAGAAACAAGCGCGAATTATTCAATGAAAAAGCTCAAGATCTGCTGAGCCCATTAACATGCTATTTTCGTTATACTAAACGATAATAATAACATGTATGTCTAAATTATCTACCAAAAAATTTACTTATAGAATTTGGTAGTAACCTAGAAATTATTGTCATTTTTTTTTCAGTCGAAGTGATTGTGATTCGTTGCATTCCATACTTTGACGATTTACGTTTTGTATTTGTAACTGTAACTAGTTTATGATAATTAAAAAAAAAAATACAATTAAAATCTACAACGGCACACGTCATGCGGTTAGTCTTACCGGAGCGAGAGGGGGCATGCGTTGCATCAACCCTTGGTGTACCTGATTCAGTAAGGGGACTGTGGTCGGCTGCCGACTGTCCCGTCGACGAGGAATCCGATGGTGCAGGGCTATCCGATAGCGCCGAAGGACCGCGGGGGGCTCTTGGGGTCTTTGTTACCTCACGGGAACATTTCTCCAGAGCCACCTGTGCCAGATATAAAATTTATACCTCAATATAAAATTTAATTGAATAAAGATAAGATAATTTATTTCCAAAAACAAACATAAGTTATATAGGAATAGCATTTGCAATTTAAAACAGTAAAACGTAATAACACGGTTAAAACATAAAAAAAAATATAGTTACTATTGACCTCTTATGAATTAGGTATACACAACATGCCGTCATTTTAAATATTAAAAGAAATGCAGTAAGACGATGACCTGATATTACCACACTCTGCATCTAGCGATATACAGCAATAACCCAGTTTCAAATCATCAGCACATTTACAAATGTGATTGACACACTTGAGAATGGTATGTTGTGTGGTTCTGTTTTTACGAAAACTATTGGTTTTTGGTAAGGATCACATATTTTTTGGAAAATTAGTAAAAGGTTATTCCTCTTTTTGCCCAGCTATCATAAGTAGAGGTTTCATAGTCAGTTTTATCAACAAAACTTTACAGTGATATTATGGACATTTAAGTTTTTGGGAAATAAGCCAAAATCCAAATTAGACAGAAAAACAACAAGATATTCAATATTCCAAAGTTGCATCAAAGATAAACTTTGCCTTTATACTAATGATATTATAATGACTACTGCTCTAATAAACTTATATCGACTACCCTCCAAAGAAACACATACACCAACTACTCATAAAATCATAGCTAAGCACGCTCAAACAGTTGCTATCTTTTTCCCAAATGTGAACTCATAACTATTTTTATGACTACTAGTCTAAGTTGTCAAATGTACTTCATTCCTATCGATTAGTTTTTGAAAAAATTGTTTACTAGTAGTTTTATGCAACGAACACCGTAAAATGGATAGATCTACTACTAAGCGATGCAACGTAAAGAATTTTCACAATCAGATATTTTTAACAAAAAATAATACGAGATTCTACATTCTTGGAGTAAAATGTGTGGCTTACACAGTGTTCAAGCATCTCAACTGCAATGGCAATTTGTTCCTTTGTACCTTTGATGGCAACACTCTGTTCAGTAGATTTACTCTGATCCTGATTTTTGGACTCAATTGTGACTTTGGCGCCGCTTGTATGGCAAATACTGCGAATATTTTTGCCACTTTGACCTAGAATAATAAAAAAAAACTACAATAAGATGTCAGTTTAATGGAAATCTACTTTGAAGATATAAAAAAATATTTAAAAAACCAGGTTTTTGTGAAGACTATTGGTACGGTGAAACCAGAAGCAATGCTGCCACTATCCAAAAACTATTATGTAAAAGTACCACTAAACGATTTACAGGTGTCTGAGACAAACTGACCACTTTGTCTCAAAAGGAAATCTAAAGGGCTAGAACATGAAATTTCAAGGGAAAATATTCATATCGTAGGTATAATACCGACATGAGGTTAAACAGGCATTTTGGCTGCGGACAGTTTCCTCTGCATAGGCTGCAAAAGAGCAGAGGAGTTGCAACATTTTTTTTCATTTGCCAGCTCAGAGAAATGAGCAACAGGGAAACCTGTGTCGTTTTAGTAAC
Source organism: Neomicropteryx cornuta (assembly GCA_020383195.1). Classification (NCBI taxonomy): domain Eukaryota; kingdom Metazoa; phylum Arthropoda; class Insecta; order Lepidoptera; family Micropterigidae; genus Neomicropteryx; species Neomicropteryx cornuta. Next base: position 5,373,687 of record JAHKQU010000030.1, read on the forward strand.
TGTGGTTATGGGAATTCTAGAGATGAAACTGTGGTCAGACTTAAAAACAAAAGTTACCATGCTTAAGAAATCATTGGAAGTTTAAAGTAAATATGTTTTCTTCGCAGAATATGGTAGCTAGCAAATGGTGCAACGGCTGTCTGCGATAAACATTAGTTTAAAATTACAATTTTTTACGACTTACTGTTTAGAAGTTACAGGACTGACGGATGGACATATACACCGTGCCCCAGACCATTCCTGATAAAAAATCTAGCTTATTGGCCCTGTGATTTCAAACATGATTTGTTTTGACCTCATATCAAAATTCCATCATGGTTTCCAAGAAAATAATTTAAAAAATTTATATGATAAATGAAGTCATGATCATAAGTTCGTGTCATAAGGTCACTAGCGGGGCCACGCCGGGTCATTGACCGGATTTGGTCGAGCGCCTGCTAGCAAAGTGGGAATTTACATGAGCACTTTGATAAATGAATAAATTTTTTATACAATTCTTAGACGTAATAGGGAACATAAGCACCTTTTTAAGTCTTCGGGAATGGTCTTGGAACACTCTGTATAGAAGAAATAGATACATAGATTAACAACACATCCATCTATTTTATGTAATGACAGTCGGTGATCTCGGTCTATAACTCTGTACAGTTTTGAAAAAGTGACTACTAATAATAAGATAGTATAGTTGTACCTACATATATTATAGTATGACCAACTACAAAACAACAAGTATATTGCCGGTTATATTTTTATGGCTTAAAACTTATATTAATGGAAAAAGGGCCATCATAAGTGGTTTGTAATAAATATTGTTGTAGTTAAACATTATAAACTTCTTTGGCCAAATGCGCAGTGGTTGCTAATCTCAAAGATCAAAGTCTGTTAAATCCTGCATACCTATAATCCTACCACAGGACCATTGTGGAACAAAGATAATCTTCTCATCGATGATGGGCTGATTTGAGAGGAAATCTTCCACAAGATTTTTGGCCAGATTGACTGCTTCGAGATTTCCTCGTATTACACAAAACCTATTCTTTGTTGTTTCGCCGATTTCGGCCGATGTTAAATTCAGGCTGGCTCCTGAATTTTCTTGTATCTTTTTGATGTTGGCCCCTCCGCGACCTGTTAAAAAAAAATTAACTCATCTCAAATTACAACTTTTTTTTGCAATTTATTTTTAGACTTAAAATTGAATAAGTGGTAATTTTCTATTTATTTTTTATAATACAAGTCGTCCAAAACCAAATAAAATATGGATTGGCATCCTAAAACACAATTTCAATTTTTAATAGCTATACTTATTTACGGTTGAAAACATAAGCCATCTTTACGTCAAAATGTAGAGCATAATTCACTCTATCAGAATATATAATATTGTGATTTCATTTCACTAAACCTATGTGCAAAGTATATTTGTGTAAGCTGGTGATCGACTGCACCATTATATGTCGAACGCATTGTGAACCTAGGACATTCCATCGATGCGTAAGAGTTTAATATATAATCTTCACTTCAATTTTAATAGTATGAATCGGTATTTAAATTATTACGTATCTACAGCGGTGCTGTCTCGCTTTACATAGTGACAGTTTCGCAAAGGCCATGACTTACATCACCATATGCATTAACTCATTTGCCAGAGGAAACCTTGCACATTTATTCATGAAGTTAGAAACCGTCATGTTCTTCCAACTGGAGTAAGCATGAATCTATCCTTGGGGTGCAACAAGAGAGGCAAAGTTGACTCTCACACAAACAGTTAAGCGCAAGTGTTCTTCTCCCCGATTATTTGGATTAAATTGTTTAAAATAATTAATTATGCGTATGAGTCAGGAACTGTTTTTCACCAAATTAATCTTACTCATATTGGCATCAACTTTCTCAAGAATGTAATAAACGATTCATTAATATAATGAAATTATTGGCATTATTGGAAAGTTATTGGCATCAGGTGACAGTTTGCTCATTAGCCGGTAGATGGTGATATTTTAGTTACTGTGTGGACTGTGGAACAGTGTCGACGATAGAACAAAACAATAGCGACATCCCTCTCTAACGTACTAAGCTGCGGTCTGCGTGATTGAGGGAAAAAATATGCACCGCTTCCGCTTCTCACCACACCCCAACCCTGAGAATGTCAATGTATGTTTTAGTAGAAAGTAAATATGTTGCTTACTCCAGGAGCAGTTATAAAGGATTTCTAGCTTTATGCATTCATCAATTAAGAAATTTGACACCCGCTTCCTTGGAAAGCATATGTATTACTTACCGACGAAAGCAGGAATTAAATTATTTGGTATCATTATCTGAGCCTCAACGGTATTTTGCTTTCTTATGTTTAAGCTGTCTTTTGCACCAATGTTGTCATCATCATCATTGTTTTTGAACAAAAAATATAACACTGTTGCTGTAACCCCACAGAGGGAAACACCCAGTACGACCGGTATAGCTGCCTTATATATTGACATTCTTGCCACTTTTCAAAAACACTTCCTTGTCAGGTGCAATCACATACCGTCACCCTAAAAACAAAATCCATAATTATATTATATTTTTATTAAATTGCGGTAATACAATTCAATATGTCGTAATTATTTGAGATAAATATAAACAGGGTGTTATTTAAATGAATTCACATTTACTATTTTGAAGTAAGGTTGTAAAAATTTGGTTCTTGAATTTAGTTCAAACCTGTCATTTATTGAATGATAAGTATATAATTAAATAAATACATAGAAATTTCTATAGTCATAACACATTGGAATATAGCTGATTCTTTAGTATTATCTTATAATTTGGCTGAGATCACAGCCAATCGCAGCAACTGCACTAAGATAAAGCATTATGAAAGTCAATTGAAAACGTTAAGCCTTTGAAATTTGCATATAAATACTTAGTCTAGTTTGTAGTGAAAAGTGAAAGAAAAAGTATGAAAACAACATAATTGCTTCACAGTACCATGATATAAATTTAGTCTAGCATTTTTAGGTATTTGATTTGCTAGGACAGCAGTTCAATTCTATAAAGCAAACCTGTTGTTTGAATTGCCAATAGGATTGACAAACAACAACATTTTGTTAAAAAATGTCATCAAGATTGGTCTTAAAGATTTAAAAAAGGTATAAATTAAAGAATACCATATGGCGTTAGAGCAATCAAAGGCAATTGTAATATGTGGCGCAATTTGGTATCGGCACAGGAGTTATATGCAAACTATGTACTTTTAGAATTATTGAGTATACTGTAGTCATGCAGTCATACAAAATTGCTGAGGGTATAGCACATTAATTAGTACGCTTTGTGTTCAGGAAATAAACAAGTGACATTGACATTCTTGCCATATCTAATGTTGCTTCTATCTACGGTCTTCAAATCTCAGATTCTTCGGTTGTAATCCCTCTCCGATTGATAGAAAAAGCTGATTTAGTTTCATATAATATGAATGAGTGAAGTGACTCCATTATTACTACTTTCTGACATTAGTTATTTATATATTTTTAAAAATGAAAATATTAAAAACAAAGGTGGCTACGAAGGAACTAGACGGTACCATAAGCAGGGGTACCTATATTGACTAAAAAAATTAATATTGTTTTGACTATTGACCCAGCAGTTGTGGGTTCTAATCGGCACATTATTTTTTTAGCACTTTTTTACTATTATTCCATCTGTCTCTACAATATTTAGCTCAGTTGAGCAGGAACCAGATTATTTCTATATTATGACCTAGGTTAGGTTAGGTCATAAAATGAAAAAAAAAAATGTCACAAAATTCCAAAAATATCTTTTTATGTTTATTACATAAACTCAGCCTGTTATTTTCGACCAAAATTAGGAATATTTCACTGATTTAATATTAAATAATATTCCAGCTAAACATAAGCATTAGATAATAATAGTTTGTAATTTACCTAGGTATGTATGTAAAGTAAAAAAATAGGCACTAGTCTAACTCTATTTTAAGAAAATGGACAAGGGTTTTTTACTAAAATATATAGGTATGAAGTAAAATACATATAGCTGAAATTACAGTACTTAGATAATAAGATGTTTTACGTATAAAAAACACTTCACGCCAAATAACATTAGATAAAAGCAACAAGCGGCATTCTCGTAATATATTCACATTCACACACGGCCCAAAATAATATGACAGCAGACTGAGCAATGATTAACAAGTCTATTATAAGATATGACTTAAGACTTTAGCGCTAAGTTGTATAACTATTATGACAAAATTATTACTATAAATATAACCTCTATTATCACAAACCGTTATGGGTAAGTAAGTTAATATATCTCAGTCAGTTACAACTACTAGAGTTGTGTAAAAAAAGATAATAACTCACACGTTATATATTTAGACAATAATAATAAATATTATATGAATATAACGCAAAATAGACCTCAGGCCTTTCGAACTTCTACTTTCTAACCAAAAAAGCAAAACTGTCAGTGTCAACAGGTGGATGTACTCATCTATTTGGTTGGCATTCACTGTTCTCAGGCAGGTTGACCAACCAAGCTATAATGCTAAGAGCGCACTAGTTAGTTTTTTTTTTTAACAAAAGCTATATTATTTTACATTATCATAATCTTATGTATGCACTTTAGATTCAAATATATATATATATATATATATATTTTTAAATATCTACAGCATATGGAATATTAAGATTTTTGTGTAGAAACTATGTACCTATTTAAGACGGTATAATTAATAAAAAATATGTATTTCGCACTCATTCGCATCTAGAAAACAACAATTATGTATGGAATCCTAAATATAAAATTTATGTAGAAGTAATACTATTTGAAAAAAAAACAACAAAAAAATTGTCTAAAAAAAATTTTCAGAATTTAATAAAATTAGGTTGATCAAATATGAAAGAACTAGAGCAGAAACCTCATACTATACATATAAAGTGGACGTGAGTTTATTTATAAAACCATACATGCTTATACATCCTATAGACACTTTGTGGTATGTAAGTATTTTAACGTTAAATCATCCACTAATAAAATAATGTTTAATGAATCTCCATCATAATCACTAAAATTAAAAAATAATTTGATTATTTTATTTCTTTACATTTTATGGATGCATATTTTTATTTTCTGCGGTAAATAGACGTATTTTTATATTAATGCAATAAAGCGATATTCACTAGAGGTAAAAAAAAACCCCATAAATTTTGCCATTTGTGAATTTGAGGTTGTTTTTTGAAATAAGTAGCAATGCATTAAAGATATACGAGGCTGATTTTACACTAAAGTAAATGCATTGCGTTACGAAACTGAAAGTGTTTAAAGAATAAAGTCCACTTCAGGCGACAGGTATCCCTTGAAAATTTTTTGTAGTTTGAAATCAGGTTATTAATTAATCAAATTAGTAACAAAAAATATCTAAAATTTTATTTATTTGAAAAAAAAAAAATGTTTCAAACACACACCACATGTTGTGTGTAGTGTGTTGTTTCTCTAAATACGTTGGCGAGTTAATTAGTTAATGCACGTCGAGCCTTATCTTACAAAATAATTCGAAATAATGCTGCCATAACAATAAAATATCATATAATTTTGATCTCTTAAAATGGATGTGGATATAGATATTTCTATTATTTATATTATTATTGCTTTGTTTTTTTATTATCAATGTACTACGTTGTATTCTCGTTATCTAGGTCATAGAATGGATCTAGGTTATGAGCCACAGTGATAATGTAATAGGGTGGGTGAATTTGTTCCTTACCAATAAATCGTATGACAATTGGTAGGGGTTATTGTAATATTCTGTGTATTCTAAAAGTAATAAATTATATATACAAAATGTGCAGTGGCAGGGAGGCTGTCTTCTTGTTACTATGAATTACTATAAATAAAATCTGTCATAAGTCGGTAGGTTATTTTTGCAGATAGAGCTTGCTGATCAGACCCTACGAGCATTGACCGCTCCGACCGTGTGTCTTGGACCTCTTGTTTATTTTATAGCATGGATATGGATAGGTTGTAGGTACTATATATTATTTTTGTTGTGCTGTTTATTATCCTATTGCTTTCTAAGGACGTCTCTATGCGTTCATAGGAATAAAGCGCTACTGACGCCCATTTCCGAAAGACGCATTTAGACTTTCACGGCCCGCTTGCTCACTCAGACAGTGCCTATTGGGTTTGAATGCCTTCAGTTTGTTTCACTCCCAATGAACTAATGAACCTATACCGACTGTGAATGCCGGGATGATATTCTGGATGTTATGCGGGATGAAGAAATTAAGACACCGTAGAACTTGTAACCCGTTCAATATGTTAATTGTAGGCCTATAATTTCCCTACAACTTTTGTTGAAAACATTTTTTGATTAGAGCAACCCTCACAGCAGCACAGTACAAAGAGGGATTTAGTATGCGCACTCTTGTTGAGCAACGGTACGGTGGGTTGAGGTGCGCGGGCTGCCGCGCGGCGAAACAATACTGTCAGCCGTTACGACAAAAGGGTCTATCTAATTATCAATTTAAACAATTTTGTAATCGCTAAAAAATAAGGAATTCTACAAATTTACGCGAATCATTTGAACTGGAGTTGTTGAATTGGCCTATGATTATGGGGCGATCGGCGATTGTGGAGAGGGGAAAGGGCATCGGATCGCGAACAGCGGTCCAGGCGTAGCGCTTTTTGTGAATACATAAATATCGGAACCATAAATCCGGAAATATCGGATACATAAATATCGGAATACGGAAATATCGGTCACAAATCTCACACTGTCCATATTACATCAGGGGTGCCTCAAGGGTCGATTCTTGGACCACTACTATTCATTTTGTACATTAACGACATAATAGCATGTTTCAAAAATTGTTTCTTTCTATTGTATGCCGATGACCTAAAAATATATGTCGCAGTTAACGGCCTACAAGACTGCTTGCGCCTGCAAGAGGATCTTGACAGACTAGGGGCCTATTGTGAAGTTAATAAACTTTTCCTCAACGTGAATAAATGTAAGCACATTACGTTTACTAAAAATAAAAACGTTTTTAGGCACATTTACAATATTAATGGTATACCACTCAACACAGAAGATAGCATTCGTGACCTTGGTGTTCAACTCGATTCTAAACTTCATCTTAATACTCATATTGAAAACATTGTAAACAAAGCAAATAAAATGTTAGGATTTATACTACGTATATCAAAAAAATTCAAACAGTCAGAATCATATGTATTATTGTACAATTCTCTCGTAAGATCCCAATTAGAATATGCTTGCATTATATGGAATCCTTTTTACGAAAAGTACTCCGATAACATAGAAATGGTTCAGAAAAAGTTTTTCAAAACATTACAGTATAGAATCCGTGAACAACCTTTAGGATACACTAATTTGCTGAAAAAACATGACTATTTAAGTCTAAAGAATCGACGCATAATGTTAGACATGACTGTACTGTTCAAAATATGTAATAATTACTTCGACTGTCCTCAATTACTTGAACAAATCAACTTCCATGTACCACCGAGACTCTCCCGTCGACAATTAGTCTTTGAGCCTATCACGCCCAGGTCCAACGCAGGTTTTAGAGCACCGCTTTACAGACTATGTCAAACATTCAACAAATTGTTCCTAGAGGTGGATGTTTTCTCGAAGGCCATAGTTTTTAAGAATTCTGTATTCACTTCTCTAAAGTCTCTTCAAAATACAGCATCCTGAATATCTTATATCTAATATCGGCTCTCTTCATCATTAATTTCAATTCACCTCCTTAGCCACTTTGCTTGCCACACTATTTCTACTTTTATTTTTGCCACTATTTTTAATTTATTTTTGTGTACTTATTTATAAAGTAGTACTGTGTAGTTATGCTTGCAACTGCATCAATGATCTTATTGTCAGTAAACTCATATAACTAACATTAGACATGAAATAAATCACTCTATATGTGAAAAACTTGTAAGGATACAAGACTAACCTATATCATAAGTTTTTATAAGTTTTCTTCTCATCTCTTGTATCTGTTGTTTTTCCGTGATTAAATAAATAAATAAATAAATAAATAAATAAACCGTAATGTTAAGTAATAACGCTGCTAATATGCAACTAATTACTGTGAAATGGTGACACCGGGTGGCAGACAAATTTACAGGTTTGAATTTCGCGAATTCCATCTTCATGCGATTGTGATTGTGAACAAGCTAGAACGGTAACAATTAAGCGATTATGTTACACAATCCAACGAGCACTCAGATCGATGTGTAATTGCAACAACAAACCTTCATGACAAAATTTTTAAATTGTTTGAAATGCGCCATGATTAATTGTTTATTTTTTAATCACGATTTAAATTATAAACACGCGCGTTTACTCACCGGCGTAAGTTACTAACGCGGACGTAGTTTAGGACAGTTTGAACATCTCCATTTCAGTTAAATATAAAAACGTTTTCGCTATCTAATGGGTGTGATTACTTTACGATGTTGTTATTTTATATTAATCGCGATTGCACGGGCTGGCTGTACTCCGACGAAAAGTTTGATATATAATCCAAAAGACGGAGTTCAAACTACAAATGATCGAAATTCTTTGCGGCGTACTAAGGAGTATTCTAGTTCTTTAGTTTCAAACCATGGCTTGGACGTAGAAACCAATACAAAGAAAGGGAACGACTCTATCACCGTAAGTTTATTTGAAGGTATGCGTGATCATTTATAATTTTATAAACATTTTAATGAAATTTAATTATTTTCATGTTGATTTCACTCTATTTTCACTTCGCTCTGAACCCGGCGAAGACCTTCAGACTCAACAGCAGGTCACATACATTCAAACTTGCCCTTTGCTCAGAATATTTATAAGTGTTTATAACCGATTTTAAAATAATGAAGAGTTTCTCAATTATGTAGGTATGTTCACATATTACTTCGGATTGGCTTGAGCGATTCCGTATATTGGTTTTGCATCATATGATAATGAATGTCTTATTGGTGGTTCAAAAAAAGTTTTATTTTTGTATTGTGTGGGATATCGTTTCAGAGGGCTACTTTTATCCTATATATATTTCAATTTTTTTGGTGAATCTATTTAAAATATATAGCTCAAAATATGCATAAAATCATATACCCTTAATATATTTTCAAAAGCTAAAAATTCGATATTATCAAAATGATTACATATTCAGTCATATTTAACAACTGACGTTTTTTCGTCAGTCTCATAGTTACTGAAAATATAAAAATGTTGAAGAAAATCTTGTTCCGCGAGCCCGACTCGCTCTTGACCGATTAATTAATTAATGTTATAGTAAGGCTTGTTTTGTATAAAAAAGGTAGGTATGTAGTAAATTACTATAAATTTTATTATCTGACTGTCATTTCATAAAATAGCTTAAATTCATTTCTTCAGAAATTATTCACAAAAAAATATGGTATAGTACATTACAGTACTATTACAGTGATATTTTTTATTACACAGCCATCCCAATCAGATGTAGATTTATGTAATATGATATAAGTTTTTTAATAATTTGACAGAAAAAAAATAAACAATGATATGAGAAAAAAAAATGCAACCCTTTTAGCAGCCCAATTTCATTGAAATATGCCGCCATGCAACTCCTAGTTCTAAAGGTGAAAGTACTTTCTCGTTTTTTTAGTAATTAGATTTTCGTTTCCTGTAAAACATACATAGGTACATTTAATTAATTAATGATTTGAATTCAACGACTTATTGACATCTAAGTCATTGATTATAAGCCATTGATTATATAGTGTTTTTCTATACATAGAATTTATGTACACTTTATTTAAATTAAATTTTTATATTTAAAAGTGATAACGTGAACCTATCGCTATAATATACGCGTAGGTATATAATACATATTACATATATAATACAGTGTGCGACGGTTACCATAACCGGCTCAGAATTAAATTTATACCCCCGCTTACATATTGATATTTACGAGTTGAGCCCGGCAGGGTAAATAGGCACGGGCCTCACATGCACGCTCCTAGGACGTGAATATTGAATTATAAAAGGCGATATTATTGTGACATCATTAAATAACCTAATTTAATTTTCCAAAAGCGTACTTATGTGACGGCGAAAACATTTTAATGGGAGGTTAGGTACATGCTTCTAAGGTAATAAATAATTCAATTTTCCTTACGGCAATAGGGTTAAAAAGAAAATAACTCAGTCGTCTTTACCATGTCAAGAAGCATTGTCTACTAATATATAATAATAGATTATACAAAAAAGAGCCCCTTTAAAGTTATTTAGTACTATGTCTGTACCAGGGGCGGATCTGGAAAAAATCTTGGGCGGGGGATAATGTTAAGGATACCCATTTTCAATAATGCGGAAAATTCGTCTATTTACAATAAAATTCGACTTATTAACATGTGTTTAATACAATTCGTCTAAAAACCATTAGTCTAAAAACAATTCGTCTAGAACTCTCAGAAAATACAAATTGTAGTTAAATTTGTATTTTTACATATTGTAATTAAACGACTTGTTTTAGACGAATTTTCCTCAGACGCACATTTCCACATTTATTTATTTACCTTTCGTTGGAATACATACAAAGCGCTATACCGCAAAAAAAAAACTTTTTGTTTGGAATTAAGGTTGATTTATTTATTTTTTACAATTTATCCCGCTTTAAAAAACAATTATTGTACGATTACAATTTTAATTCTGTGCAATGGAAAAGAGTAGTTTTTTTTAAATACTAAAAATATAAATATAATTTAAAATTAATATTTCTGGTGGTATAATTATGTTATTATGGTACACTACGAAAAAGGAACGAACATTATAAAATGTGTACTGGTGAGTTTTAAAAAGTACGAGCAGAAGTACTAACCTAATCTCTATCTATTTTTTTCTACTTTTCTCTATCTGTAATAATTATCCTTGTGATTAAACAATCAAAAAAACTTTAAATAAAATACACGATTAACATCATATATAAAACAAACGTAGCTCAAAGCCATAATCGACCATACCGCGAGTTATCGTCCGCCTCCATTGTGGTTATACTTTTTACATGATACACATATTAACAAATGAAAACAATAAAAACAATGGTATCAACTTATAAATATAAAATAAAATCAATTAAATATTTCCATCGAATGAGTATCAACTATAAAAATAGATTAGCCATTAGATTAACAGTAAATATATCAATTTCTGGACTTTTTCAGTTCAAAGTAAAACACATCGTGTAAATGGGTTAATTTAAAACCATAGTTGGTTTTTCCATAGTTGGCTCTGCGACGTGGGATGTCTAGTAAAACGTTCGTTCTTGCCGCACGTGAAGATGCACTGAGACTCATTTGCTCACGTAGAGTTGAATTATTTAAAAATGCTCTCACTGGCGGAACATACTAAATTATGGTTTCTAGGACTTTTGGGTTCACCATCATTGTTGACTTGGTCTCATTTATTTTACAACAAAAATGATGCATGATTTCATGTTTCTTCGGCACGAGTCATTCAAGCGCGGAAGACGCAATGTCTGCCTATCAACTTCAGGTGAAGTTCAGCCCTGGTGAAATGATTATAAAGTGTTATAGTAATAAAAAAATGTTATAATGACGCCATCGCGTGCATAGTCTAAACTTTTTAGGCTGGAATGAGTTTAGCTCGTGGTTAAGCTAACGTAAATAATGTTATAGGCATTGATTAATTTAGACAACAATAAAATAATCGATGGCACCTTTTCTTGGTTTGTTGTTTTAATATAGCCGACCGCAGCCTTAGATTCTTTTGAAAATTATACTTAATCATAAAATAGGAAATTTTGTGGAGCCTGTTTTTTTTAGGGGGCTTTTAAATTTATGGGGAGATTTTATAGAGTATGTCAATTTTATTCGTTGGAATTCATATTATGGAATGATTGGAAGTAAATTTTGTGTTGCCTGTAGATCTTATGGTCGCCCGAGTTTGCTGAAAATAGGAAGTTATGTGGAACTTTGAATCAATTTCCGACTTTATAGAGTGATTAATAATAACCGAAAGAAAGATTACCCAAACGCGTGCATTAAATTATGTTAATATTCTATTTTATACTGGCAGCAAAAAAAAAAAAAAATTTTCCATATAAAGAATGAATTTATTATTATGAATTTGAAAATTCTAACGCGATATTTGACACAGGTCAATATTTTTTTTGATAAATTCACAAGGTAAAACATACGACGCGGACTGCTAAAATGTGAAAAAAAAAATGTGCTAAAAATGAAATGTATGTATAATTTTGATCCACCGGGACACATTTTTTCTGGTTTCCGGGTCTTCCCAAATTAACTGCTGATTTTCCAAGATCAAGCTTTATAAAAGATATATAATTTAAAAAATAATAATTTTACTTAAGCTGTCTAAAAAGGCTTGATAAAATGATAATACGTAAAATTTTAGTTATTATTATTTTTTTGGTTACTGTTTAATATATTTTGCAAAAAAAAAATGTAACGTTATATACCTATAACCTACTATTTTGAATAAAATAAGACTTTAAAGAGGTCAAGATTTATACAAGAAAACCTTATTGGATATCATATTGGTTTAGTAAAATTGAGTAAGGTACCTGCGGAACCCTCGACGCATGAAATGCTTGATCGCTTTTTCTTCTCTAAAAGTTTAAAATAGGTTTTATAATGACGCAATATCGATTCGCAGTTATGCAATCCAACCCTAAAATGAGGTTGCTGTGACCTCGCGTGTCGTTTTTCTGTGCGGGGACACGCAGGACCCCTTTATGACGCGTTTGTAGCTCTGTTTGGTTAGAGTGAAGTTGGTCAGTGCGACATGGGCATTTCCACGTAATGGCCTCCATGAAGCCATTTACGCCACCGCAGCACGTATGCGCCGAATAACTCCGGGCTCTAAAGGGCCGCCTCGCATGACATGCTTTGAGTGCCTCTCTCGCGTACGAAGCGGTTAATTGACGGCCGGTCAAATTGAGAACTTAGATTAAATACAGCTGAAATAAAATTTAATTTAATTTTTGCTATCTAAATGTGTCTTAAAAATATATCGCTGCATAACAATAATAACATCGCCATTGAGTGAGTCCATACTAGCTTCATTCTACCTTCAACCAGATCTCATAAATATTTTTAATTTTGTATGTAGATATGTTCGTCTCTTGGCAGTTCTCTAGGCCTTCTTTCGGTCACCGCGCTTTTAAGTTACCTGGTTTAAGAAGGCAGCGATCAGAGGCTGAACGGTACATCGCAAATTATACCAATTGTATCAATTGTTATTATCAATTGTAGCTGTATTTTAAGGACCCAAAAGTAAATAAATAAATAAATTATTAAATTGGATATTATTCTTAAGTCTTCACTAGTCCGGACGCCACTTACTTATGTAGAATTTGTAAAAAATACATCTTTTGTTAAAGTTTAAACAATAAATACATTATTATTATTACGCCTCAATAGGTGATACGTAGATGATACGGCCAACCCGTAAAATGACTTCAGAAATGGCGAATGTCCACGATAATCCTTTCAACCTTTATCTCCACGCATGAAAGCTAAAAGTCAACCGAATGTCTGGCCTTATCTGACGTATTAAAGCCTCCTTGAAACTTTTAAGCTTTTGCATGACGGTTTTAACCTCGAAATCGAGTATTATACCATGATTAGAAAGAAGTATATTAACATCAAAATGTGATATAATGAAGAACATCAGGCTCGCGAAATCAGGGTTCCGTATCAGAACTTTATCAACAAATAGTCGATCTGCCAAATTTAAGTATCTACTTGTATCAATCTAATCCAAAAGTTGCCTGCGATAACTGATTTAATTAATTACTTAATGACTTTGTATTAATTTAAATTAAAGTATTATTTAAGTTTATTCCTCGCAACATTTACATATAATTAGAATGCGAAAAACCTACAAATTACTGAAATTACGCATTTCAGAAATTAAGTATGGCAATTAGCTGTATACACCAAAAATAATAAAATCAAAAACAACAAAATAATAGTTTTTTTTTAAAAAAACAAGCTCTTATTTAAGTGCTTGAATGCGTATAAAAAAAACTTGTCTGTGCTGTTGACCACTGAGGAGTTCTTTCGTCTGGAATCATTCCTGGGTATAGAATTAGGTTATGCTTACCACAAAAGGCATTATCATCGCAACTCAAACAATATGTAACTTTTTTCAACTTCGTAGGATAAGATTTGATTTACATTTAATGCTTAAACTAGCATATTTAAGGATTAATGTTACGTTATTCAAAAACTCTTCGTAAGTGAACTCCTATTTTTAGCCAAAATTTAAAAGACAAAAATGCTTACAAGAAAAACATTCCTTAGACCATTTTAAGATCTAAAAGTCTTTGTACATTTATTTTGTATATTTCTTATGATTTATTCTTTCTTATGTATCTCAGTCAGCGAAAGCCGTCGTAAGCACCCGAAAAGCGCCTTTTCCGGCTTTTATTTTTTCAGCAGTAAATTTTTCAGTAATTATGAGACTGACGGATAAAAGCAGCAGGTTTTTCTTTATTTACCGTTTATTATTATCACTTAAAGTTTATATATTTTTTCGGAAACCCATGATGAATTTTGATATATCATCTTTATAAATAATACTTAAAATCGCAGGACCCATTAGCTGTTTTTATTTTATTGAGAAATGTTCTTGAAGAACTGGAATCATTAAAAGTAGACCTTACGAACGATACCCTACACGATATGAATATATATATAGATTTGATGATTAAATACTTTTCAGCTTTCGCCATTCGTCGTAAGAAAATTCAAGGTAGGATATATGAAAATGAATCGTCATGGCTAAAAATAAAAAGAAAAGTGTAAAATATATGCACATTACATTCTGGGTATATAATTAGTTTGAAATTTTTCAATCTGTAAAAATATTAAAAAGCATTCGAATTGTCCAAATGCCAATAGTTTCAGACTTTTATATAAGTTATATATATATACCTTAAAATAGGCAAACGTCGTTAGCTTACCTTATATAAAAGTCTGACGGTGTATTGACATTTGGAAAATTCGAATTCTTTTTAATATTTTAAGGATTGAAATTATAAAAAATATAATCAAAAAACTTAAAAATCATCTAAATACGATATTTAAGAAATACATTATTAAGAAAGAAATATTATTTGTAAGAAATTACAATTTACTCCCATAAAAAAATAAATAAAAGTATGTCACAATCTTTAATGGTTGAAAATTGTGCGCCTCTTGAAGACCTAACCGGCGTGGAATCCTGAAAAATATATGTATATATACCCAAACCATAGGGCTGGGCTGTTTACTAAACTGTTTGTAATTTTTAAAACCTGAAACTTGAAATTTAAAATGTAATTCGAATAATAACTGTGTGGTCATTAGAGGCGCATTAGGTTAAATTAATTAAAATAATAGTCGATGTTTTGGGGTTAACAGCTCATTATCAATATTATAGGTATATTTCGCAAATAAACATTACAACACTAACCTATATTATGATCGCCACTGCTGCAGTGACTGCTAAACCATTTTTTTAAATTTGTATTTTTAAATATAAAAAAATTGAGGCAGATTGCCTCTATTTTTTGCCCTTCAAACTCGCCTATAACAATTATTATTGACTAATGTACGCGGTTCAGCTTACATAGCATTTTAAATTTTTGAATTGAATTGGATTTTTGAATTTTGGGGACAAACAGTCAACAGACATCTGGCAGAAATGTTAACTTAGCCGCCTGTTATATATGAGATAAGATAAGATAAGATAATTTATTTTCCACGAACAAAGTTATTGTACAGGAATGACAATTACATATTTTTACATACCGTTACATTTCAATTATAAAAAAAAAAACTAACAGAATAAGACAATAGAGAAATTAGAATAAAAAATACAATAATAACAAAAAAAAATATATATATTTCTTCAACCTAAGCTTAAACTCATGAAAATTATTTATACTTTTATAGCTTTTAGGTAGCATATTAAAATATCTTAATGAATGGTGTTTGGTAATCTCGTGAATTAAGTGTACGGAAATAAGCTTCTGTTAGCATCCAAAAAGAAAAAGGGGAAAACCTAAAATGTAAATAATTTAGCGGTTGCCGGTTGCGGCTTTCGCTTGTTAGCGACGAGAGGCTCGGTCGACTGCGGCGGGCGGCTGGGATATGGACCAAAGAGAGCAACCATATTTTGATGTATTTTAAACGTAAGATAAATGTTTTTCTTTGATGTAAATATTTCGTGGATAGCAGCTTCAGCGTAAACGGGGTGTGTTCCCCCCCACTGACCTTTTAGGCGGTTAAACCAACAAGTTAACGAAACCAACAGGAAAAAATAGTTCATTTTAAATTAAAGTGTATTATTAATACACTTTAGATACGGTCTGCGCCACGTCACGCCGACAATATCTATGGGCAAGGTTGGGAACAGCCAGTCAGTATTCAGTTCCGCTCCCGTGCGCCCCTTAGGGACCTCCAGTGACAAACATATAACGTTCGAACGGTTTTAATTAAATTTGATACTTTTATCCAATATATTGTGACGACATGGCTTCTGGGATGAATTTAATGTTTTATATTTGGCAGAAGAAGAATTATATTTGTGTTCATATATTCGTATTTGAATAAAAATGTAATTCTTTGGAACTGGTAGAGGATAAAAAATAATTAATATAAATTTAATAAATATATTTTTTTTTATTTTACTTCGTTAAAGTTATATATTTAAATTCTTATTTTTTATTTTATTGTATAAACCCCCCGAAACGGCAGTAGTGATTTTAAATACACCTTTATACGATTAATCTTAATTTTCAGTTTTAACTTCGTGACTCACGGACTTCATAAAACTTATTAGATTATTCCTCATGGAATTTAAACGTTTTAAAATATCAGAACCACCGAATTCCACAAAATTGATTGAAATTAATAATTTACATGAAAATTTAAACAAATACTTATAGTAAGTTGACAATTTTAATTTTAATATAATAATTTTAGAAAAAAAAAACCATAAATCAAATTAAAAATAGTAAATAAAATCCAACGGAAGTCGGATTACTCGCTGAGTAAATTTTATATTTCAGGATATTACGTGCGGGTTATTAGTCAGGTTAGCACTCGATATGTATCGTTATTTTGATGCTACGTATTAAAACCTGTTTTAAAACTTTTGAACCTAGTGGGTCAATCGGTTCTGAATTTGAGAAAATTATGAATTTCCGTTTTAAACTTAGTTTTCATTAAATCGCTAAAAATAGATATTCTTTTTTTTCTGTTATACGCAATAATTATGTATAAAAGAATGAACATATAAAACCTTTTATAGTTATTATGTCTCAAGAAGATTACGTTTCTTGCAGTAGCGTAGTTGGTCCTAAATGGACCCTGTATTAAAATTTGTTGAGGTGCTTTTTTTTACCCGACTACGAGGCCCAAAAGTAGGGTTATGTTTTTTTTAACAAATGGTACAAAAACACTCGCTTTCATAAAATAAGTAAATTTAAAAGTATGAGAAACTAGTATACTAGGCATGTATCATAAAACTTTAAACAGTGATCCTAGTATCCAAGCTATAATGTGCACTTAACATTCTGGTATAAGTGCGTACCTAAGTGCGTACCCCGTTAAAAATTCAATTGAGACATTCAGAACGATAAATATAAGTAAACCCAAATGTCACAGAAATGGAACTGTCAAATGATCAAATGGAACAGAAACAAAAATGTGATTGAAACCCTCATATCAATAAAAAGTAATAAAAATCAAAATGCTTGTTTGAGATAATCCTGCAATTTTGGTTGAGCTGCCGCCATTGAATTATTAACCTAAAAACACTACAGTGTACAAAATGGCGGCCATCCGCAATGCCGCACTACTCGGAAATTTTAATAAAACCGCCGACCGGACCAAAAATGAAAACAGTTATTTATTTTCACACATCAGGCATTCATACGCGAGGGCGTCCGGCCGGGCGGAACTTTAATATGCAGATTATATTTTGTGCGGCTTAAAAACGTGGCTGCGATAAAAACTGTTAAAAAACGACATGACGAAGTGCCTTTGTTGCAGAGAGTTTTTTTAACTCTCTCTCATTTTGTTACGGGGGATTAATTACTAAACAAAGGGTAAAGTTATGTGAAAATTAGTTTAAATTAATACAAACTCATTAAAGTGCGCAAATAGAAACATGTAAAAAAATGTTGAGTGCACATTATACTTATTTATTTATTTGAAATGTTATGAATATTTGAATTATGAAATATTTTAAATAATATTATAAAATTAAAATATTACATCCGTGTTATTTCATTACTAGCCTCGCGTCAAAAAAATAAATGAAAAGGTTTTAAAATTAATGATGAATGGAATGATTGTCATGATACCATTACATGCTTTTTTTGTTTTAATCTATCTGACCTAAAAAATAACATGCAAAACGCACATCGAATGTGATAAAAGTGCTGCAGGCACAAGTGGAGATAGGAAATGAAGCAACCCGTTAGGAGTTGGTACCACAGGCGAGGTATTCTGGGGGGGGGGGGGGGGAAATGCCAATAATGACACATGTAGGGCTTAGCTTTAGGACGTCAGCGTCTGTTTAAATAATTTACTACTACTAAGCAATGTATAGAAACAAATAGCCTTTCTTGTTTTGTTATAGAATTCATAAGACAAAATTTGTCTGATGTAATTTTGGAAGATCAAAGTGAGCACACAGTATGTGTATTTTATTTAGAGATTTGCTACTTTTACGCCACATTTGAAGATTTTTTTTAAAGTAAAGTAATGTTAATATTAAACTTAAACATACATATTAACATACAGTGGGTTGTAAAATTTCTAATTGTAGTTATGTTGAGTTGTGTTACGATGGGAGACCTTTTTGTTATTAAAAAATATGTGAATATACGATACGAGTAATTGATACGATACTTTGGGCACAGTGTATGAGAGGGTGCTTGTCCGTAGGTAGGTAAACATATGGGTAAGAAGAATTATATGTATCTGAGGGAGATTTAGGGTGCATGTGGTGAAAAATTTATGTAGTATTTTCCAGATTTATTTAAAAATTAAAAACTTTTTTGCGTATGTGATGTAGATTTTCGGAAAAGTTCTAATGTTGTAGTGTATTTTGAAGCATATTTCACGATTACTATGAGTAAAATTAAGACAAAATCGATGTTTTTTTGATCTTATCTTGATATTATCTTTTTGATCCAGCGAGCAAAACGAGCAAGTTCTTGAAAAAATTCTCATTCGAGATATTTACAAAAACGTTCGTCTAATTTTACGTAGGTTTTGTTTGTTCTTTTTTGTATGGATTTAAGCAAATAATCCATAGAATCAGTAACATATTGTTGTTTTGACAAGCGGACGTAAGAATTGCAGTGTTTATTAAAATCTATTAAAAGATGTTTGTATTATATTTGAAGGATTATCGAGATATTCCAAAAGGACACCACTCAAAGATGAAACAGATTTATTGGCTGTCGGCAGAAGCATTTTGTCTCCGAAATTGTCACATTTCTTAAGAAATCGAATCATAAATTATAATATAAATGATGGGTTTTCAAAAAATATTAAACCTAAGAAGTACCCGGCTAAGAACAAACGAAGGAAAACAAATCGAATAAAGATCTCCCAAAAAGTAGATAAGAATAAGAACAAAGATAAGAAGAAGAAGAAGAAGAAGATAAGAAGGAGAAAGAAAACAAAGCGCAGAAGTACGTCTTCAACCGAGGTTAGAATATTTTGTATATGATTAAGCTGGTTTCATAATAACTGTTTGTAATAGACGTTCCGGTAGCAGAAGTATTGGATTCGATCCCCAGTGCAGGGTCGAACTCAAGCAGTGTACGCTGTTGTGCGTAGACAGTTATGAAAGTAAATGTACTCACGTCTTTGCACCGTTTATTGTGTTTAAGCCACTGACAATGTAATATGATGTGATTTTTATATTTATATCTATGGTAAAAATATTAACTATTGTGCGTTAGAAACCAGGTGGATGGTCATCAACGTCTAAAAGCTATACAATAAATCTATAAATAACAGTTTTAATCATTTCAATAACAGAGAGTTTGATAATACTGACACAAATTGTTATCTGGGACTCTATCTGGGCCAGGCTCGACATAGTATAATATCCTGGGGCGTTGGAGGAAGGTTTTAAAGGAAACAAACTTCGTAATGTCCTGTTTCCGATAAAAGAATCATAATTTATGTAAACTCGGATAGTCGCATTAGATCGCTGCTAAAGTGACACCGCATGCATTTCCTTAATCTTAGGGCTGCTTGTGTGATCCGTAGTAATAGTAAAAAATATGTTACTATAAAAGAAAAATATATACTTATGAAGACAAAGTAGTAAAAAAGCATTCGCCGACCAGCTAAACGTCATGCTGTCTGCTGTTTATTGCCAGTAAATAAAAATACGTTTTGACAGATTTGGTGGGTTTTGGGGATATTTTGCGTTTTATGTAATTGCAACATATTTAACTATAGTTAAATAGTTACTATAGTAACTTTTGAGTTGAAACAACCCTTTTCGCGAGTTAACCTTGGTAACTTGCTGACCAGTGGTTAAAAGATACTATAGTTAAATCGAATTTGACCATTGATCACACAACCGACCCTTAGTGGTCACATTTAATCTAAGCAGATTGTAACAACGCGACCATGCGGGTTGAGTGCAAGCTTGATGTACAATTTGGATACCGAATAAAGTTTATTAGCCCAACTAGGAAAGCTGCCCTTAATGATTTAAATAAAAGAGATGTCAGATGTGGTATTACCGGTCGATAGGCGTGGCGGTAATCCTCATTCTCATCCCTTTAATCCGTACACTAACTTAACGATATCAAGTAATGGTTACTTGGAGTTTTAAATAACGTTCGTATCATTCGAATCTTTGTTTAAAATAAAATATTTTCATATTTGGTTACAGTTCCCTTTTTCGCAAAATTGGCACCACAAAGACGCATCTAAAGCGTACAAGAAGATGTTTGAACTCCTTTCGGTTACTGAAAAGAGGAAGGATACGAGTAGAAGGAAATTTATACTAGAAGAAAGTCAAAACGGTAATTAGTTTTCTTTTTATAAAGAAAGTCCCTGTATAACGTCTTATGTTACCTATTTACATACCTGGAGCATGTATTCCGGTTGAAATTGATAAGCCGACAAACATATGCACGTATTTATTGTGCGGATTATAGACCTTGCTACTCATTAATTTGTCCGCATCATACCACGCAATTTCAGATACCAAAACAAATAAAGGTTATAGAAAATGCTTGGAGCTTTAGGTATTCTGAAATAACACCATAATAATACGAGATTGCGAAAAAGGCAAAAAAAAGATTTTACCAAACTTAAACAGTGTAATTGATTCCACAGAGACAGTATAAAGTCCGCCGGACTTGAAAGAAAGAAAGAAAGAAAATGTTTCTTTATTGAAAAATGTAAAACAAAAATAAATGGTAGGTACATAAGTTTCAACAGTATTTTTCAATAAAAGGAGTGTGCTCAGCTGCCCTCCTTTCTGAGAGAGGAGGGTGCTGATTTTCAGCACGTCCCGTTTTATTACATTATAATATATAATTTATACTTAACGTAAAACATATTATTTTATCTTGAGGTAAATGTTTGTGTTTCTTTTGCTAGACGAATCGACTACACTCACTACAGCATATGCGATACTGAGTTTACAACTCCACAAAAATAATGCAATACGATACGAGAGAGTTTAGCAAGTATAGTATACTATGTTTTTTTTCAGAGCTCGACGTGGTCCACACTCTACACGATTTAAATGATGTTTCTAAGAATACGACACAAACTATCAGATTCAGTAATTACGCCAGCAGAGTCCACAGAGAAGAAAGCGCACATCGTTCGAACAAATCAATAAACGACACTTCAAAGGATTTAAATTCATTGATTAATGACTCACAAGAAACCCTCGATGATAGTATCAAATATAAGGACTTGGTAGGGCAGGCGAGCTATGAAGACGAAGAAAAATATTTTTTCACCCCTCCAACATTGGAATACGATTTGGAAATTGATGAGGTTTTACCGGAAAGGTCAATTATTAACGCAACCATGTCGGCCATTAACTTTCCGCAAATTAAAAGAAAAAGAAAGAAAATTAACCAAAGCATATACCCGCTAGAACAAGGTACATCCGAGAAAAAAATCGAAACGACAAGGTTTCCAAGCAAATTGTGGAGAACAAAAGGCATCAGAGATCACTTATCTTTTGTATCTTCGCCATTTCGCATCTCAACAACTTTAAACGAAAAACAAAATGGCGGAGCTTATGGTATATTATTAAGTAGTGAAGAGTGAAACACTCACTAAAGACCTATTGGTATTATATAATTATAAATAAATAAGACAGCTATCACAGAGTAAATTTTAATAATATAAACAAAATGAAAGCGTAAGTCGACAATTATTTATTTGTTTACAGGTAAGATAGCTAATATGGTGTATTGTCAAATGCCCGCCCCTTACTAACTAAAATAATAAGTATGCCTACCACTTCAGTGAATAAAAATTGCCGCGTTTTTGAAGAGTGACGGTGCTTTTAAAGGACAGTCCAACCCTAGGAGTCATATTTACCTCATTTTTGACGCTCAAAAAAAAAAAAAAAAACATTTATCATAAATATAAGATATTTAAGGCGAGGGTAAGTAACCAAAGGCAATCAAAAATGGGCGGAGAAGGTAAGAGGATTAACCCTACGTTCAAAATTAAAAAACTGGTTGTGTAATATACTGGTTGTTCCAAGACAATTCCCAAATACTTAAGGGGATCTCGTATAACCTATTATAAGTAAGAAATAATATAAGAAAATGCGATAAATAGTCGTCCCCAAATTTGTTACATTATTTAACAGATGGTGTAAATTCGATCAGCGCGCGAATTACGATGCCGCGCCGATCGATAATGGCCTCGACACCGTTACGGTGTACGGGGACAGTTGAGCGCTCACAAAAAAGACAATCCTTTTACTATTTTCACGTAAAGTTTAATTTTTTTTGTTCGGTAACCATGATGAATTTTGATATTTATTTATTTATTTAATCAAGGAAAACAACGGGTACAAGAGATGAGATGAAATCCTAAAGAAACTTATGATTTAGGTTATATAACTATATAAAAGTATAATTTAACTACTTTAAATACACAAAAATAAAAGTAGTGGCAAGTGACTATGGAGGTGAATTAAGATTAACGATGTTAGATTAGAGCCGAGTTCAGGATGCTGAATTTTGAAAAGACTTTAGAAGAGTGAATACAGAATTCTTAAAAGCTGTGGCCTTCGAGAACACATCCATCTCTAGGAACAATTTGTTGAATGTTTGACATAATCTGTCAAGCGGTGCTCTAAAACCTGCGTTGGACCTGGGCGTTATAGGCTCAAAGACTAATTGTCGACGAGAGAGTCTCGGCGGAACATGGAAGTTGATTTATTCAAGTAATTGTGGACAGTCGAAGTAATTATTACATATTTTGAACAGTACAGTCGTATCTAACAGTATCCGTCGATTCTTTAGACTAAACAGTCATGTATGTCTATAGTATCTTAACAAATATCACAGGAAATCGCAGGACCAATTAGCCGATTTATTATTCGGGAATGGTCTTTGGACGCGGTGATCCCAGATAGGTTGCTGTATGTTAGTTCTAAGTGACCATTCCTCGTATGTATAAAACATTTAATTAATACGAGATTAGAAGGTATTTTTTTTTTACATGTTAAATGTAGCTTAAATTAGCGGAAAATAAATTAAATTATTAAATATCAATATTTATTCACGTTACTCTCGTATTTCTCTTGTTTTCTTTTAAAACTTTTAATAAACCCCCGGCAACGACTTCTCAAAGTTATGTAAATATTTCGTAAAACTGGAATAGTCTTTTCGCCCTTTCCGATATTTTAGTTAATTGCCTTATATTTAGTTAGGCTAATACCAATTAGTATCAGTCTAAAGCAGACAATATATAAATCAAATATAAGACGTTTTAACCTCATGTGTATATAAATTGTATTTTAGGTAAGATTAAGAAACCCGAAGAAAAGCCAGTCTCTTAAGTGGATCTATTTACAATGTATTTGTATATATTTAATGAATAAAAGTTGATTCTGGCAACGTTGAAAAATGAATTGAAAGTTATTTATTATTATTATTATTATTATTATTATAATAAATTGAAATTAAAATGATGAAGCGAGGCAGGAAATCTAAGACACAAAATGCCAAAGGGACACAATTCAAGGATTCGGTACTGTGTTACCTGGCTACGTCTGATTCAGCTGGTTTTATGTAAAATTAAAAAGTAAACAATATTATACGTAGACGAAATAGTAAATTTTAAATTATTTTACAAAAAAAAAAAATGAATGACTAATTGAAAATATATCGAATGAATTCGATTCCCAAATATAACAACAGCGCCATCGCCGCTGGCCATTTTGAATCAAATTGGAAAACTGAGTCGCTCAATTTATCCTCTGATCAATTTTCGTTCGGGTTGCTCGGAAGCATGGCAGAAACGAAGATAATTGAATATTTGATTTGATTTTATTCTTTTCTCTTTTTATGTGATCTGCCTACATAAGTTTTTCTCTGGAATTCGTCTGGTATAGAGCGGGATGCGTCTATATAGAAATCGGAGCAAACTTTTGATAAAAGTCAACCGGGATAACTTCAATACTTATTTAAAAAATAAATTTTAATTATCCTTTAATTGCAATAAATTAACAATTTCCAACTTATTCTGACCATTTCAAACTCTATGGAATTGGCTTTTTCTGCCTTGGATGTGCTCGGAACAGTTTGATTAACGCTATGAGTGCTAAATTAGGAGTACAACAACCGTTATGTAATAACGATTTTTGCTTGTGAGACGTTCACATCCTTACAGGCTGCTTGCTCGGGCGTATGAATATATACTCGTATACCACGCGAATAAAAAAAAAACATCGCTTCTTTGATCGTTAAATTCCTATGTGGTGAATAAATAAATAGTATTAGCATTTGTGTTTCGTATCTCGTTTTTAACTAATTTTGTGTGTTTTGTGCTTCACTTCTCTTTTTTAATACTTTCAATCGTTCAATAGTCGTGGTATTTTAAATAAACTATTATTAACTAATAATAAAAGTAAGATACTTCAAAACTATGTTCATCTGATTACACGCTAAAACGGCTCGACGAACGAACCACTCGACAAAACTCCAGAGCGAGCCTTCGTCAAACCCCACTCGAACTCAATCAAGATGATCTGCAGATGACAATCAACTTTAACTCTCAGTGAAGGTCGAAGTGCTTTTGAATTTTTTTAAATCACGGAATACTCGTACATCATTTGCATTATTTTTCACTCAAGCACGTCGATACGGTTAACATAAGCACGGTTCAATAACATCTAAGCAGGATTCAGGGATGCCACCTGAGATCTAAAATTATTGGCAACCATGACCTGCCAAGGTTGAGAAATCAAACTAGTCATTTATGACTGGTCTGACACTTAATAAAAACAAAATTTACAGGATATAAACAGTGTTTATAAATACGTAGTTTATTGTTCATTATTTCGGGGTTCGGAAGACTTCGGAATTATGATTCAAATAAAGTTCCGTAAGAATGACTGAAGCGCCGATAGATCACGCCGGTCGCGGGCACTGACAAAACATTTAAAATACATATATGTCCACTTAGCACATTGTCCTATTTAAAATATATATTTTTTCTTTATTGATTTTTGTTTTTACATATTTCTTAGATGAATAACATAACCATACCTAATTCCCGTACTAACATTTCCCGTACTAAGGTAGGCTAATTTTAATAGTTATTTAATAGATTGGTTACATGCAAATGCGCTGAGCTTTTTTGTAAGTACAAAATAAAACTACGAAAATTAACATTGATATACATACACGTACATGTAATACGAATACATAAAAATAAACATATATATTTATTAATATATATAATAAGCTAAAATATATAATAAGTTGAGAAATAGAAAAGATCAATATTATATCACACAGGAATATAATTTATAAGTCTCAGTGTCCTTTCTACCAAGATCAATTAACCAGTTAGTCAGTGTCTTTTTATTAATTAATTTGCTATTAAGATTTATTTGCAGGATATCTTTTATTTTATTATATAGCCTAGCCTAATTTATATAATTTATATATTATTAGCCTAGCCTAGCCTAATAATATATAAATATAACACATAACAGAAACAGCTACATAATAATAATGAAGGCTTTAGAATATCTTACTGCATTTTCAGCGCCGTTTTGAGAGGAATATCAGATCTAAAAATCAGATTCATTCGGGAAATTCTTTAGTTACCTTCATGTTTGACAACGAAATTTGAATAGTAAATTGAATACAGTATATTATTAAATACTAATAATAAATATGATTTTATTAAAGTTTAAACTAAATTACAATATGTACATAAATACACAGGGTACTTAAATAAATAACGATTTTTTCCGAAAACACTCCTACCCTCCGGAAAAAAGAAAATGTCCTCTTCTGTCAATTACTAAATGTAAGTAAACGTGCTGTGTGGAAATAAATACCCTGCATTGGGTTCAGTGATTGAAATTGAGCCCTCAAGACCACTGAAGCGTCTCAAGTGTACCCTCCTAATTTTCCCCAATAATTTGATTCTATCCAGGTTACAATTTTATAGGTCAAGTTTTGAGAATTTCGGTTGGGCATTTTATCCTCGATTAAACAGTAGTATTAAATTTACATAACCATCACTCAAAGAATCATCGCCAATAGTGTCAAATTTCAGAACTAGAGAAAAGGGGGTTAATCAGCCGTCGAATAAGATCAACTTAAAAAAAAAGGATATATTTATTTATTTATTTAACAGGTTTCCCCACGTACGTATTTCAATTCGTAACATTCAAGCACATTAAAAAGCAAAAACAAAAAATAACCAGAACTAACCAAAAAAAAAAAAATAACGCCAGGAAAAATACAAAGTTAAAAAACTAAAAATAATACCTCCAGGCACACAATAACAAATAAATAACTCACGCTGATCTTACAAAGGTGTAATAGAAAGCAGTTTTTTAATCCTATTGGGCGAACAGACGAATATATTAATCTCCGCAGAAATGGAATTTCCGTAAATTTTAGCAGTGGAAACCAAGATATAAAAGTTATATTTTTTTAAACGCACTGTAGATACGATGAAAAACATTTGCACTCAACCACCCTTTCTCGTATTATTTTTCTAATTTGAGTCATAAAAACATCTTTTCCGTACACTGTATAATAAACGCAATGTATTTTTGGGAAATCCCATCCTTTTTGTCATAACAATAGAGAGAAGTGTGAGTGTTAATATGTTGAAATATGTAACGAGTAGCTTTTGCAGTAGAAGTGAGCAGGTAACGACCGAGATTTATAAGCCCATTTCCTCCCCTCTTTCCCCCCTTCCTCCCGCCGAAGAAGTGGTTGTAGGTCCCGTACCGGAATATATAGGAGCACAGAGGATATTACCACAGACTTACCACACACAGCCAACTTCCTGACAAAACGACTCTACCGCATTATTTAAGTACGATGAGTCTAGGTTGCTAAAACACTAATCAGATGTAAAAATGGAATAGCCATTAGTAAGTATGGTCACAAAATTCCTATCGCAAACGCACATGCATACAAACGCTCTTCGTGTTTGTGCGATAAGCATTTCCGAAGAATATCTACCCTCAAAACAATATTTGTCATTAGAGTCGCACGGCAATTTTGTTTGAGATTACAAATTGAAAAAAATATACCTAAGCAAGTGTACTGACAAAGTCTTACTGAAACTTTAAGAAGGTTTTTACTTTTTAGTTTTGGTTGTTATCTATTTTATTGCTTTTGCATTTTATTATATTGTTTTTTGTTTTTCCTTTTTCTTATTGATGTAACCCTTTTGAAACTTTTATACTGTATATAAAATGTTTTTTTTTCACCCACAGAAAAGGCACTGTCTTTGTGGGGAAATGTAAAGGTGTTTCGTAAAAAAATATAATAAAGTTAAAAAAAAAATGTGCGCTGGTTGGTGCACAACATGTATTTTTTAGTCAGAAATGCTTTTTATTAAAAGCTATTAAAAAAATCAGTTCAGAAAAAAGTGAATTTTTAAAAGTAAAAATGTGTTTATGAGTTCTCTCGCTTGTATGAGTTTAAAAATGATAAAAATACATAAGAATCTAGGTTCGAAGGTTGGGTTTTCGGGTTGGGTTTAGTCCGGCAGGTAATGTGTTTCTGATTCGGATTCGTTTGGGGTGGACGCTCATGCCTCTTCGTTCTAAAACCCACTCAAGTCCATAACCGCAAAAAACGCGATTGACGTGACGTGACGTGACGTGAACGTGACGTGACGTGAACGTGAAAAACGTCACAACTTATACAGTTTACGCGAAGAAGATTTGATAAATTGGGAACTAATCATTTTCATAAATATTCGTCGTATTCTTATCTCGTAAAAATGTTACAGATACCGTATTTTTGGGAAAATGTAAAAGTAGTTTAAAAAAAAAATGGTTAATATTAAAAAATAATGGGATCCTTGAAAATATATAATAATAAAATGTACTTATTTCCAAATACAAATAATACATAAAAAATGTAGTGTAGTTAAAATAGGTACAAAATTATAATTTAACTATTATAGTATAATATTTTACTATACCGTTTCAAATTATACATGCGAGATATAGGAAAACGGGTTAATAGAAACTTTAAAGACGGCTTAGTAACTCTAGTTCCGTTCATACAACGTTATATTTTTTAAAATGTGTTAAATTTTAGATTTAACGAAAAAAAAAAAATCTATTGGGACGAGAAATCGTCTATTATTTCAGATTCCGTTTATTTTTCAAGAAATTTACAGTTTAATAAACATGTTTTAGTTTATAAATATTCCAGATCGTAATTTAAAGTATCCTTTTTATTTTCATAATCAATATAATGTACTGCTACACACACCGGAAATCCAACAGGCTTAGTCTGACTGCCAATCGGTGATCTCCGTGGATGAAAATGACACATTCGATTCGATTGTCGATATTGGCAGCTCAGACTAGGCCCGAAGGTTCCACGTTCCAGCTCCTTTTGGAGGCCGGGTCGAGTTGATACAGATCTTTCTTTTAATAGGGCTTTGATAGACAAACTCATACACACAAAATATTACTATTTATGATGACTTTACAATTTGCTTTTTTCCGTTTATTATTTATATAATCCACTAGCTCAGGCTCTACTTAGGACATTATTTACCTAAAATGTGTAAATTTAGGACTTAATACTGCATTATGTCTTAACCTATATAAGATACATTTTATTTTGTTAAGATAATAGTTTAATGAATTAATTTAAAGTTAGGATTTATTCTTTACCAATTACGAAGGCTAAAACGGCATACATTTTTCAGGCAAGTTTTGTTCATTAGTTTTATTTAAGCAGATTATATATTATAACTCGTTAATTTGATCTTAGACTATTAATATTTTAATTCTAAATTCGGCGAAAAGTTTTTTTATACGCCAAACACAATAAATTAAAACAAATAAATGTTGGGGCTGACATAAAGATCTTTTAACGGCCCGCAGCATGGTTAATTTTTATGTAACGCTAAACTCGCTCATTACTGTTAGTAATTGGTAAAGTCAAGTATTATAATCTATTTTATATGTTACTGCTCTGTATTCGATGTGATTTATAAACACGCTTGTCTCAACCCACTTCAGTCTTTGGCGTCGGTGCTCATTCCATCCCGTTCGGCTGCTTTCTCCCTCTCTCTCACTCCGTCACTCGTCTCGCCTTTGTCTTCCGAAGATTGCCATCATTTTCCTCGAGTGAGTAAGTTGTCTTTCTTTGAAAGACTTTCCACTTGGGCGGCGCTTTGCGTGCCCTCCGCGAAAGAGACGACCTTTGCAGAATGACTCGACTACTTTTAACCATTTCGAACTCCGTACTCGTGGGCTACACATAATATGTCTAACCCAAGGCTACTTAATGCCTTAGGATATATTATAGCCTTAGGCATTTAACATTCTTTTCACAAACATCAATTAATAATAACGCTTCAGTATCTGTCAAACGAACTTTAGTAGTACCTACTCAAACGCCTACTTTAGATAGTACTGTTCACTGGCCGAATGCACCAGGTTTCCGCTGACGACTACATCAGACCACAGGTACAATGTCCGTCGACCGTACGCACCAGGTTTCCGCTGACAATGACGTTTTATAGTGTTTGTTAAGGTCCTAATTAAGAATATTTATATACAAATATTACATTATAAATTTTGCTTCCGTTTTGCAACAAAAACATAACAAACAAAACATAATAAACAAAAAGATAGTAAGAACTCTTATTTTCTTAAGTTAATATTATAGTTAAAGTAATTTAGATCTACCTTAAATGTATATTTTCTCTTACGCCGATCGTTAAAATCGTCATTTTCTATTTTAACTTGTAAGTTTAAGTTTTTTATTTAAAACTAGCTGTGCAACCTCGGGTTGTGTTCAGATTCAAAAACTAAACATGATATTTAATTTAGGATATGAGTGTACTTTTAGGTCGGACCAACTGGCCGCTTTAACATTTAATTTAAAATGCATAGTGCACCCCGAATACAAACAGTGCGGTGTTTGTGTTGGTTAATTGCGAACATTTTCAACGGAACGGCTTGGCGTGGTCTATTTAAATACACTGATTTTAATTAGTTTGTCAAATTACACAGAAATATAATTCAAGAGTGTTTCAGTTAAGCAAACTAGTTTAAATTTTATAAATATATACAACATTCATAAAAAAAAGTAACGGATGTTTCCTTCGGCAAGTCGGCTTTTTGGGATGTTGGCTGGTGGAGGCTGAGGTCCGTCGTTGCCGATGCTGTGCCCGTACCCGTTTCTCCAGGAATGCGAGGCTGCGTGCTGCTCGCAGGGGTCACCATTATGCCGGGGATGTCTAGGGTCCAGGATGAGTAGAAAAGACGAACTCAGTAGAACGTTGAACCACTAGAGGCTGGCGGTATTCTTTATTTACGTGAATCCCTATTGGGAATCACTTCAACAATTTCGTAGTATAATAAAACTAAATAACAGTTGTAAATTTACGGAAATAACAGTGAAAAGATATTAATAATCAAGTACAATTTAAAGTCGGCGGCGCATAATGCGCGTGGTGGCAATCGCCCGTGCGCCGTTCGAATGCGCGCCTGCGCAGATGCCGTCCAATCAGATGCGCCCGGCGGCGATCGCCCGTCGCCGGCCAAAACGACGCTGCCAGCCGCAGTCCAAATATGTAGCATCGCTACATATCATATGTGCTACATTTACTTTGTCATTTGAGATATTTACAAGTATCACTCCCACTAATCGTTCCCTGACTCCCGTTGACTGTTCTTCAATTTTCAACCGAAAGACAAGTATATAATTGGGTCTATCAGGCTTGCCAAACGGTGTTTTTTGTTGTTTTTTAAACATATGAATTTTGCGCCCCTTTATATTGCCTCGGTTTGCCCTCCCCTAGATCCGGGCCTGCCCCGCCGACTGGACCACTGCTATTTTAGTACATCTTAGTGTTCATCTCATATCTATACCAAGAGTGTGCCACCGTAACGCTGATTATTTTTTATTTATTTATTGACAACAATTACATACCAATTTTATAAGGTTGCAGTGAGCGTTTGGTACTACTGCAATCTTTGTTCGCTGCCTTCTTAACTATACTTCATGCCTGTCCTAAAGAAGGCAGTTCAATTTAGCGATAAATTAAAAAATATGATCATTAGGTGATCAATACTTAGTCAACTAAGTAAGTCGTCTCGAATCAAGGGATATGGCAACTATGGAGATTTATACTCGACCGCATTCGAACCAGAGATACCTGACGCCTGGTGTAGCAGCTTCGTTCATCACTTCCAAAGTAAAAGACTGAATAAATATTGCGCGTAATATTGTCGGTTGAGTGCAGCGGGATATCATAAAAAAATTCAGCTGTGGGGCGGCAATGGCGGTGATAAGGAAAGTGGGGTGCTATAATAGCTGCTCGCCAAGATGACCCTTCAAGGAGGCGCTGAGTCGGCGAGAGCTGAAGAGTGAAGAGTGGAAGCGGCCTGAAGCGAGGCCACAGCTGGCGCCCGTGAGCTCCAGATGCCGCTGATAGAGGCGATCCCGGGATTTGGATTCTGTATCAGTGCCGCCGTTAAAGTTTGTTATTTAAAGCATACGCCTACTTTAATTATCATGTTCATGTTATCTATGACTATTCCCTATTTGCCCGCGTGCGTATTTATTTATTTAATAATTTTGATAGTAAACGTACCTAAATATGTTTGCATTTTTAAACGACTTCAGAAGAGGAATTTCTCAATTCAACGTGCATAATTTTTCTCATATAGGTGAAAAATAACCAGTTATCTTGTGTGTACCATGGTATTTATTTATTTTATTTTAAAGGTGTTTAAAAGACTAAAAGTATACTCAGCTCAGTCAACACAAAATCTAGGATTCCGATTAGATACGTTTTTACATACATGCCTACCTACTTAGTCTAATTTCACATTTATTTTGTTGATGGTATTGGAAGAAAGAAAATTGGAAGATGACATATAAATCAAAGAAAATGTGGTTGACAAATAAAAATAAACACTTCACAGGCTTAAGTAATTAATTATCAAGTGTAACTGAGTGCCAACACAGGCTGTTATGCAACATTTTGAAAAAAATATTTATTAATTACGATTAAGAAATTATATACAAAAATGAATATATAATTCATACCCAAAATTTATTATTTTTATGGTGTAAACCGCTTAACCGTGTCGACATGCGATCGCGTGTCGTAGCCTTTAACGCGGGCGGTCAATGACCGTGTCGTCCACGTTTTAATAACAGTTTGCATTTTTTTATCTTGGAAACAATCATATTGCAGGATTTTTAATCGGGAATGGTCTCGGGACATCCTGTATAAGAATAAAATCAACGCTGGGCACACTAACTTTGGCCGAATGGGCATATCCCCCGAGCGTCCTTTCGAGAGCCGAATGAGCGTTTCGCATTAGATTCATTCATTGCTTTGGAAAAGTTGTGTGAGGTGCCACTAAAGAAGTTTTACTTCAAAAAACTGTGTTCATGCCGTACAGAATCAGGGCGATGTTCAGTCGTTTTGCCACACGCCATTATTTTTTTGCGGCGATATCACGTTTACTCGCCGATGAATAGCGGGGCGCTCTGGCGTTTCCGGAGAGCACGGACGGACAGTGTGCGACGTGCCTATTAAGGCAGCCTTCCCTATCCTCTATCGATTTGCACTCGAAAGTGTTAATAACCTACTAACAACGTTTACAATCAGCCGTATCGATAAAAATGGCACTCGCCTGACAGATTTTCCATATTCTAGGTCCGAGCGTCGTTTTTAAAATATGAATGATAGTAAATAAAAAAAAAAAAAGTTTTTTTTTATTATTTTTTCAATTGTTGTTGTTTAATGCGCCTCGGCAGGGGTCGCCTTTGTATTTCACGATACTTCCCTATGGTTTGAAAAGCAATTTCGAATTGAATACGGCACTCGATGTTATAAAATACACGCTCGAGTATTCGCCGGGCGAAAATGTTCGGATCGACGATTTTCCGATGGTCAGTCGAGCGGATATCTCTTGAAATTGAGCCTTCAAAACCGGACAACTCTCGAGGACCTGCAAGACCCGTTTCAAAATGGCGTCCGATCCTTCGCAAACCGGACTTTTGCCTGAACGGAGCACAAATTGTAAATATTTATATTGTTTACACACTCCTGCTACGCAAAAAAAGAATGCCTCAACCGCGTTTTCATTGGAAGGTTGTTGTCCTATGTTATGTTATGTATGTTTCCAGAACTATTGTATATTTAAATCCACTTATAGTTCGCCCTCTAGTCCCGTACTGTAGATAAAGTTAAGTATCTTTTTGGGTGCGATGGTTCTAATCTCTTCTGGCTTGAGGAGATGGTTGCCTAGAAGCTGGTACCTTTTGTGTGTAAGGGGCCCACATTTCCCCAGTAGGTGTAAAGGGGTTTCTGGGCTCTCTTGGCAAAGTCTGTACCTGTCGTCGGTCGATAGTTTTAATTTGTGCAGATGTTTATTTAGCTTGCAGTGGCCTGTTAAGGCTCTGGTTAAGATCTTTAGTTGGTTTCGGCTTAGCTTCAATAGCTCCGAGAGTCTTTTTTGCGAGAATCCTACTATGAGTTCTTTGGCTTGCTTTTTGTTGTCCTAAAGATGACCAATCTTTTGAGGTAATAGTCAGAAAGGTAAGAAATTATTAAACAAGAAAAAAGAAAAAAGACTATAGAATTCTACCTAGGACAGATTGTCTGACGAAACTGATTATAAAATTTCGAACTTTTGTTCAAGTAAGAATAGTCCTAAATATAATTGCTAATGTATTAAAATCACTGAGAACGACCCTATTCAAAATGTAACCTGACAAGCTAGAATTAGTTTCTGGACAGAATAGGGATTCATTTGTTAATGTAAGAGCGGAGTCGGGTTTTAGCAGATTGACGTGGAGCAAACCTAAAGATCTCCGTTCGGTAAATATTAGTTTTCATTATATTCTATTGTATGAATTATGAACTATGTTTAAGGCTTCACTCTTCATCATTCGGGCCCAGCTGTGTTACTCATACTCATAGGATATTCCAAATCGCAAACGAAACGCTCAACTGTTAAATCTTGCAATTTCTCGGTACATAATTGCACGATTTGACAATATGAAAGTTTCAAAGAGTCCTATCTACATGGCCACTGGCTTTGACAGCCAAGCTTTGAACGTGAAAATAAACACCGCGTCCCAGATAAATCGTCGGGATGGGGACTGGGATGGAAAAATGTTAACGCAGGAACGAGATTACATTATTTTTTTTTTAAATGTCAAACCTATAACTACCCCAAAAACCCATAACAATTAACCCAAATCTTAATTGGCCAGATGTTACTTGTTATGTCCTTATTTAACCAATTTCCTCAAGTGTTACGGATTTAAAATTTGGTTCATAGTTTCATCAAACCAACTATTGCATATTAGAGTAACAAACTACTTTCAATTTACTTTTATTAAAACAAAAATCACACGCAATATATAAATTCAAATATCGTTTACAGAAAGTTTAGGGTCCAAAATTCGGGTGCAAAATTATTAAGTGTCTATGTTTTGGCAATATCCCTTGGCAGGTTAGGTTAGGTTGTCGTTTTGATTTTTATGTATAGACCAAAACATTGAGTGGTTGATTATTTGTTCTTGATTGTAACCTATAGCGTTTGTTTAAACACTTTATAGCCAGAGACATTTTATTATTGTGTCACAGTGATATTTCTGACAAAGCAATTTAGTGGAACAATGAATCACGACTCTAAAGTCTGACACGACAGACGGGTTTATTACTGCAGCCTTTTGTCATTTAAAACTCGCGTCAGCGGCGAAGGGAAAACGCCATTGTTGTAGTTTTTACAGGATAAAAATACAATGCACGCTTTCGCATTCCATAACTTGTCTTTTATTACGCTAAAATGTCACAACGCCAACTTTCCAGAAAACATATATATTTATTCATATAAAAAGTTTACAAATAGAAAATGTATTATTATTTCCACATAGGAAATATCCCTTCAATCTTGAAGGACTCAAGCTGGGGGCAAGTTCTAAAATGCCTCGGGCAAGTTCTAAAATGGTCCCGACAATAAATGTTCACATAGTGGACATAAGCCATCTTCATCATCATCATCAAACCAAAATCATCATGAACCCATTTTCCATCATTTGTTTTGTTTTGTTTGTTTTGCATTTGTTATTTTCTCCATGTAATAGGCTAATATTTAATATTGCAGGTTGCCTGAACCAGTTAAAAACATCAGCGCATTATATGGAAAATGAATGTTACGAAAATGGTGTGGAAAATGATGTGTAGTGCTATACACTCCCGAGTACCACGTCCATTGAAGAACTATTGTACTTTTATGATCCACTTAAAGTTTACCCTCTAGACCTATATTGTTGATAAAGATAAATATCTCTTCTGATTTAGAAGATGATTGTCTCGGATCTGGTATATTTTCCGAATAAGGGACCTATATTCTAAGGTAAGAACCATGGGGTGTCTGGGTTTTCCTAACAGAACATACATTTTGCCATCTACTGATGACAGTTACAGACATACGCCGTGACCATTGTCCATAAAAAAAGTACCAGCTAATAGGCACTGCGATTTCAAGTATAGTTTGAAAGACGATATACCAAAATTCATCATGGTTCTAGGAAAATAAAACTAAACTTAACGTGATAATATTATACGGTTCTTGTAATATGTACGACGCGGCCGCAGCGAGGTCACTGGCCAATTGTCGCAGCCCAGGTTGCGTTGCCACTTATTAGAAAGGTAATTTACACCGGCGCTGTAATATAAATAGTAAATTTGGGGGATGAAATATTTTCGCATTTCTTATATTAAACTCCATTAAGTCTTAAAAAATGGTCTCGGAACACTCTGTATATGTTGCAACTATTTATACGTCAGATTGTTTTTGAGCTCACGCCGACTGCCTTGTTGTTACCTGCGTGATACAAGGTCATTCAGTCATTAAAATAAATCATATTTAAATAAGATATGCATTGGCATTTATTTCTAATTACATTTATTTTTATTTTTATTTAGAGGGTATCAAAAATGCTCTAAAAGTACCCCCTAGGCTGAAGTGGGCAAAGAACTTATTATTTTTTGGCGGTAAAAGGCGATGCTTACTTACGAATTTCAGCTTTTCAGTCCGACCCGGACTTTTTCAGGATGAAAATGCTGAAAATACTTGAGTACACACTTAATCTACCCATATTTAATTCGCCGAGCTTCTGAAATTGTTCTACAAACATGGACATAGATTAAATTAGGTGGGCGTGTCTTATAAATAATGTATAGGTGTTAGTTTTGGAAAAAAGACATCCCCATCAAAATAAATAATCAATTCTAATATATTTTTTAACAGATTGGGTCAATTCGGTTAGCGCGCGAATTCGGTTAGCGCCTTGAACCAGCTAGGGCGTACGGCGACAACTGTGCGCTCACAACGAGCCATTATTAGATAATACTTTTACTACATTCACGTAAAGTTTACACTTTTTTTCTCAGTAACCATCATGAAAGGTTTTTTAATAAATAACGCTAGAAATCGCAGGACCAACTAGCAGTGTTTTTAATAGGGTCTTGGGATACGGTGTATAGGCGTACGGAATAGGTCCTTTGTGGAAACAGATGGTATTACCCATTTCTTCTAGCTTTTAGTGGTTTCATCTGCTTTTATTCCCAGCCATTGTATAATCTGAAATATCGCTACTTTTCTTATTGTTACTAAGTTAGTTTGTATGGATACTCATGTGAAAAAATCTTTAAAAGAAGTTGTAATAACAATATTTAAGTAAATATGGGTTTAATGCTCGAAGCTCTTAACGGTATGATTTTGTATGTAGTGGTCGATCAACAATCTTTTAATACATATAGATACGGCTGTCATACAAATCGTCCTTGTGAAAACCCGACACCGGTAGATTCCCCCTCCGCCGTCACGCGCGCCGCAACACTTTACCATGCTCATCGCGATGACATATACTCGTATGCGAGACGTATGATACGCGAGGAGTGTACTCGACGCAAAGTGGCGTACTTGGGCGTGTATATTTTAAAATATCGTTTTGGTCAATATTATTTCTTTTTTTACAAGCTTTTATTTGGCTTGCAAAGTTTGTATGTGCGTTTAGGTCAAATCTTGCAAGCTGAATTGAAACCACTTCATCTTATATATCCTGCGGAGTTGAAATTTGATATTTTGGTTCAGTTACGATGGATGACCTGATTCTACACACAGAAATGACTCCAGTCGAAGGAACTCCTCAACGGTCAACAGAACAAACACAAAATTTTGTATACTCATTCAAGCACTTAAAAGCTTATTTTTAATATTTATATATTTTTTTTATTTTTACACATTTAGCTATCACGTGTGTATGAAGGTTGAAGTATACTTTTAGTGCTAATAATTACACCAAAAGTTAACCTAAAATTAATCTGAAAACACCGATTGTTTGGCTCGAGGCGCTCTTAAGGCGCTGTGATGTGGTTTAGTATTTATAAGGTAAAACGTATTTTTAATTATCTGTCTTTAACCCTACATTTTCGAGACCCGTTAGCTTAAAATAATTTCATATGTTATTGCAGCTGTGCCCAGCATAGCTTTGAGGTTATTCAGCGTGCCTTCATAGTTCAGAACGTAACACGCTCGAGTTTCCGCCAGATTTTAAGACGCACGCCAACGGACCCAGACAACAATTCTCATATTACGATTTGGTTTGGTTGCTCTTACAGATGAATATATAACAACGTTTCTGTTCTCCGTGTAGGTTTATGTTTATGTGTGGTTAAGGGTGCATATGCGCATATTTGAAACATATGTATGTTTCAATAAATTCTACCGCTAGTGCAAGCCGGTTTATACACGCTCACGTATAGAAAAATATTATAAGAAATATTTACTATGGTGCAATGCGCCGCGCCCTAAAAAAGCAGTTCTTCGCGATGCTTTGTTCAGGGTACAAAGGGCTCAGTCTAGGATGGGCAGATTTTTTTAGGTTAATATACGGGCGTCGCAAGACGTTTCCCGAATTCTTTATCGGAAGGTTTGTGTGCTTTGTGAGTACTAATGGTGTAAATTATTAGTATTTTCGGTCAGCGAGTAACGCGCGGGATCTATAAGGTAATCTTGACCGCCTTAGGCCTACGTTGACATGGCAACGCCGCGCAGACTCGTCTCGTGCGCTTATGACGCGTAACGAGACGTGTCATAAGCCATGTGGGTGGGAAAGTCATCATTTACTAAAAAAAAAACTGTATCATATAGGCATCCACAGAAGCCTGAATTCATTTTATCTTTGCAATAGATCTCAAGCTGTTTTTTATAATGGCCATATATCTAAAATTCATGTTACTTCCGGAGTACCGTAAGGGAGTCACCTTGGATCAGTATTGTTTATTCTATTTTTAAAAGATATATCGGGTTGCTTTCGGCTGTCTTTATTTATTTTTGTCAAATGACTTACAAAATTACATTAAAATATACTTAAAAACTAATTGACATAAATTGCAAAATTATCTTAGTACGAGTATTGTAAGATGGTATTAAATTTAAATAAGTGTAAGGTTTTATCATTTACAAAGCGCAATATTTCAATAATGTTTAATGGGCATAGAAATTGGGGCTTGAATAGTTTTAAAGATTTAAGTATAATTTTTGATTATACACTATCTGTGTATTAAATCTTTAAAAAAACTTATGGTTGGCCGTGCAATATTGTTATACGTAGTAGATATTAGAATACGATTCTATTTATATGGAACTCTTTTGACTTTGTTTATATTGAACGCATCGAAAGAGTCTAAAAAATATTATTTTGTGCGCTCACGTTTACATTCTACAGAGGTGGCGAAGTCTCTAATCATAAAGCTGCGTTGTCATTTTAACGGTTACAATCTCTGAGCGAGCTTCGCGCTTTGATCGATTTTTCATTTTTATATACCCTCTTTTTGAACAAAATCGACCCTCCTGAAATACTGTCTCTCTTTAATATCAATGTGCCCTCTAAATACAGAACACGCAACATAAAAATATATTTCATACGCCGATTTGTTCCTCTTCCCTCTCCTATCCCTACAATCTCTTGTTAATAAATAACTGTGTAAAATGTGATTAAGTATTAAGGTTAGGTTGTTGACATACAAAATTAATACACATAAATGTATTTTTAGATTATAGTATTTTATTATTATCTAAGTAGTATAAAATAGGTGTCTAGATTTACGAAAGTGTTCACTTTTTTGTTTAGTATGGGTGATGATTTTAGAGGCGTGGTTTTCAAGAAGAGATAAAACGCATATAATTTGATGTTATGGCTAAGAATTTAGTTTTATTATAAAGATAAGGGTTTGCCATTATGTTTTAAAAATGATTTCGGGTAAGTGGCCGCCGCGGCTGACTCGAACAAATTCCAGCCGAGAGGCCCAATTTTCAACCACTTTTTGCAGCAAGTTGGGCCGTATGTCAGCAATAACGCGCCGAATATTCTCTTCCAAGGCGTTAATCGTGTCCGGCTTATCTGCGTAGACAAGCGACTTCACATAACCCCACAAAAAATAGTTCAGCGGTGTTAAATCGCACGATCTTGGAGGCCACGCCACAGACGCCTACGACGCGATTTTTACTTTATTTTAGAGTGATTTAAAAAAAAAATTGAGTGATTTTTTCTAAATTTGCACTATTTGCAAACGTTGTTCAGGAGTAAGTCTATTCATTATGAAATGGCCAACCAAACTGAGCATAAATCAAGTGACAGCTGTCAAAAACACCAACTACGAAAAAAGTAGTGCCAGATTGAAAACCACGCCTCTAAAAAAAACACCCTATATATAAATGTAAACTACTATCTCTCAAACGTATGTAAATCTCTAACACGTGACAGATTCTATAAAAACGCAATTAATATATATATCTTTGCACAGATATGCTACTGCGTGCAAGTGTATGCACGCGTTTACTTCTGCAGGTTTAGTCTCTCGGGCTCACGCGGCTGATTCTTCACAGAAGAATCACGAAAGAAAAGGAAGAAGTGGTTTTAGGACTTCACTCCGATACTTTATATACCTTGCTTTACTTTATATCCAAGGTATCTAAAATTGAAAAGGCCAATCGAGTCCATTCGTGGTTTTGGAGGTGAAGAGTAATAACGGGAAAAGCAACTCTCATTTATAAGCAGTGATAGAAAACGTCACTATCCCTGGAACTGGAGTAAGCAACGGAGCTCACGATAACATATTCACATTGATATGAAGTTCGTGTCAGAATTTCACACTCGTCTGGTTCCATTTTGAAATGGCGCCATATTACGCGTCTGCGATAGAGGTTCGAAAATAGTTTTCCATGGTTATTATATCTGGATAATATTTATATATTTGTGTGTAGGTATATTAATATATTATTATATTCACAATATCAACATCTACTTATTCGGTTTAGATTTGATACAAATATTTGGTTTTTTCAATCAAAATGGCTAATTAATATTACCATATTTTGCAGCAAACACAAATTGTAATAAAAATTACATGTTTTTTTATATTTATAATTTCGAAATCTTTAAACATATTCATTGTATCCCTAATGCATCTTTGCACTTATCCAGTAACGTATTTAATCCTAAATGGGCCCCGTGTCAACATTTATTTTTTATTGGAAAATTGGCAAATAAAACTTTTGGTTCAAATTAGTTAGTACCAATTTTTAAATCTGATTTCTTTATTTTTTGCGAAATGGCTTTTTTCAACCTTTTTTTAAGCAACTTTTATAATTATCAATAACAGTTGCTTTCCTAATTTTTTCGACTGCATTTTTTTTGTTAAAAATTATTTTTTATGAGAAATCATATATCATTTTTCTGAGTTCTGCTCAACTAGACTAAACGTGCCTGTAATAGAGGAAAATTGCGGTAATGAAGCGTTTAAAATGGTATAACCATATGCGGATTCGAACCCCAAGACCTTTAGGTTACCACTAAACTACCACGATCTCATATTATGTCTACTAAGATCATAGTATTTTTTTTTGTAATGAGTGCAAATGTGTCATTAAGTGTCTGCGATGTGCACTTAGAATATATTCAAAAATACCACGAATCAACACCGGAAACATGTTTGATTCCAGAAGAGTTTCATCTCTCGAGAGAAGTCGGCGATACTATTGGCTCGTGCACGTAACGAACTTCTGCTGTCTACCAGAATGGTATAAATAATTTAGATCTGCTCTCCGAAGTGCTCGCAGCATCATGTAGCATTTTTACGACTCGCCTACCTCGACTTAGGTTTCGCCTCAAGACGGGAGGAGCCTTGCGAGCGTGTTCTGTTCGCGGTTGTACTCTTGGCTGATTGCTTTAACTGAGATCCCCAAACTGCAAACTAGGCACTAAAATTTATATTATTTTTGCATGTCACACAAAATAAAATATTATTTTCATCAGATTTAGATTCCAAAGCATAAGAATATAATTAGTAACATAATTTATCGACCAGGTGGTTAAAATAAGATAAATTCTACTCTCAGTACAGCAAAACCACTAATCAAATATTTTTTAGATTCCTTGTTATAAAACTAAAGCAAGCACGGCTGTAAAAAGATTATGTAGGCAGTATTATGATGACGTTTGGTCTCTGACAGTTTATACAAATAATTTGGTTAAATATACAGGGTGTTCTGAGACCATTCCCGAAGACTTTTAATGGGATTTTTATGTTCCCTATAATGAGTAAGAAATTATATAAAAAAATGCGAAAATAATCCAGGTAAAGTTTACAATTACTTTCCAGAAATAGTCATGAATTTTGACATATGATCTTTACAAATAGTACTCGAAACTTTGGGATAGGTTTGTAAAATTAGTTTTAATATTATATATTTCTGTAGAGTAACGGAGTGCATTTTATACGCAAATGTCTGTACTATTTTTTGTATATCGAACTGTTGGTTTTTTAAATAATTAATATTTAAATAAATAATTAATTTTATATGACCTTGACTAGCCATTTGAACAAGCAAACTTCTTGAAATACTATAAGTTGGTGGTTGGTTGGTTGGCTTTTAATTAATAAAAACACTTTTTAACACAACACCGCGTCTATTTTCTTGATTAACGTTTAAGACACGTACGGATACTATCTTGGAAACTTTCTTTGCATCATTTTATTATAAAAAGGAGTAAAAAATATTTTTTTTCGTACTACCTGCCAATCAGCTGTACCACTGGAGGAATAGATATCTCCATAGTATATGTAATTTTAAATATAAATAATTAATTAAGTAAAATATATTAATATCTTTTGAAATCGGTAGGGCCTCATACAATTAAATTAAATTCTGGGATGGTTAGAAATAAATTTTCACGGTAGATTTATCCTCATATGTTAACCACTCGTTCTTAAATTATGAAAATAATAAAATTTTAGTAAAATTCGCAGAATGTTATACCCTAAATAGCTTTATATCGAACGCTTTATCAAAAAATAATAAAATCTATCTAAGATTTTCATTATTGTCAAAGATTACGTCATTAATCTTTCCAGGCGATTGGCCGCTATTGAAAAACTATCATTATATATCGTTTGTTTATAAAACTCCTGGCTGAAATTCGCCGTTAACTAGGCTATTTTAAATTTTAATAACGAGCGAATCATCGCATTGAACACGAGCTACACAAAGCCAGGTAAATATAATATGAACAAGGAGAATTTAATATTTGAAGCTCTTTACCTCCCCCGTGATATGTTTCATGGCGGCAGGACTATTAATATCGTAATGGAGGCTGTGCGACCAATAACGGCATACCTTTCGCGAGCGATTAAACCCAAAAATCTTTTCCTACCCGCTCCAGCTAATACATGAATTTCCCCTAACGACATCCACCAACCAGCATGTTATTTAGTGGAAGCGGTTCCGTTTCTAATAATATCTGTCCTTTTTAGGAGGAATATAATTCCTGTTATTATTATTATTACATGGTCGTACAGAGGAAAATGTAGGGGTTGGGCGGGGAGAATGAAACATAATCAAAGAAAAGTTGAAGTTAAATACATTTTGCTGTTTTTAGACGTCTTATTTATTTACGATCTACCTAACTGATGGCCCATTTGAACGGCTTGCAAAGGTGGCTTGGAGTGACTGGGTCGCTTTAAGCTCTCAACTCTCTAGATTCAAAAAATATATATATTTAAAAAAATATATTTAAAAATATATATTTTTTTAATATGCGTGATTGCTTTTAATTTTCAGTAAATATCAGGTAGGTATTGTGTGCAAGGATGTAAATGACCCATTTTTTCAAACAACATGCTATTGATTTCACAGTAATAATCTATATAAATAAAAATGAAATGTTGTCTGTTGGTAAGCGCATAACTCAAGAATGGCTGTTTCGATTTGGCTATGTTTTTTAATTGCTCGTAATAGTTCGAATGACGTTTAAAATATATATTTTCTTGTTTATTTTGATTGTTTTTTAATAGCGGCAAATCGTCTGAAAAGATAAATGACACAATCTTCGACAATATTGAAAAATATAAAAAAGTTTATTAATTTTTTGATAATGCTAGTAAAATATTTATAAATGTACTAAAGAGGTCCTGTGCATGAGAGCGCAGGATG
The DNA here is from genome assembly GCA_020383195.1 of Neomicropteryx cornuta. NCBI lineage: Eukaryota > Metazoa > Arthropoda > Insecta > Lepidoptera > Micropterigidae > Neomicropteryx > Neomicropteryx cornuta. Next base: position 5,418,007 of record JAHKQU010000030.1, read on the forward strand.
TCGGTTTAAACCCAATGCTGAGTTTTATAAAATTGAATTTTAAACTCATCACCTGTCCTCTTTAGTGTAAAATATTATCAAATATTATGTAACCATCTAATTAGATGAAATAAGAAAAGGATGATATTTAAACAAAAAATACAAAAATACAAAAATGATAAATATGTAATTAAGATGAAGGATTATGGTGAAATGAATGATTTTATGACCGGCCAAAGGACGAGGATAGTAGTTACTCATACATAAATGTATATATACAAGCTAAAATATGGCTAAATAATAATAAAATAATTTCAATATATTTATTTACCAAAAGTTTGAGATGTTTACCATTCGTATTATTGTAAACCTACGACTATGTGTACAACTTAAAATATTCCTCAGTCCGCTGCATAGTAAGTTACACATAAATATCCTGTAAAATATTTTTTCCAATCAACTAATGCAAAGCGGCTTCAGCTGATTTTATTAATGCCAATTTTAGGATACAATTCAAGGGATACAGTCTGATGCTCGCTGTCAATTTGACCTTTGTTTAATGCAACAAACAAACGTTAAACTGTCAGCGAGCGAGCGGCGAGTCGGTTTCAGACTAGCCCAACTGAAAAGATGCGTCTCTGGTGAGCAGCGTATTACAATAGGAAAATTAACTATAATAATTTTTTATATTTAGTAATAGAAACTTAGTAATTTTATAGATTTTTTTTATTTAGTTTATTTACATTAGTATATAAATTAAAGGGAACACAGTTATAAGAATGATTTATTATTAATATGTAACACACAGATATGCACTATTTATTGTATGTATGGTGTACTTTATTTATTTATATATTCATAATGGCACAATAAGAAGTCACATCAATAAATGATGAATAAATGAACAACCCTGAAAAAAAAATATTATCATATAGATAAATGAAATACTAGTCTATTCTAACTAAACGAAACTATTGTAAGAGCGGTCAGAAGAAGGTTGCAGAAAAAATAAAATACTTTATTACTTATGCGAGACGTATCGTCTGTATCTTATGATTCTTTTTATGTTACTCCAAAAGCAACATTAAATGACTGGTATTTAATCTGTTCAATGATTAATATATATTTTTTTTCACTGTTATATAATTTATCATGCCTAACAATTTCAAAAAAATGGTATACCAAAAAACAAACATATTAGATAAATATTCAATATTTTACAAATGCACTGAAACGATTATGCAAATCTAAATTAGGCACGAACAAGAAAAAACCCTCTTTGCCTAAAGATGACCTTCTGATGAGGGGTGCTGACGAAGGGATGTGCGCTTGATGAACTGACCTAATTGGCGCTATTCTCGAGCAGATGTGACCTGGCCTTTAAATAGACGTGCACAAAGTGAAGGCTATTTCGAAACTATGAAATGCAACGAGCGCTTCACAGGACTTGACACATTGAATTATAAGTGAGGATATTTTTAATAAATATTGTTTTAAACTTAAAAATTATTAAAGAATAATATAATAAAAGCGTTAAAGCATAGTAATATTTAAACATATAGAAAGGAACAAACCTTTTTTGTATTACTGGTTAGTCTCCAGAAAACTACAATGTAATCTATAAAGCTTCCCAGAATAATAACAAATCATACAAAATGACTTTCAGAGTTATTCTTGTAAATATTTATTAAATTATTCACTTCTACTCCATCATACATTATATTCGTTACATTTTCAACGTTTTTTTATTATTATTGTTTCGTTTTTAAATTATTTTTTCTATATAAATGCTAGTTTGACCGTATTTCATAAGCGCACAGATGGGTAGGTGAGAGTTAGAAAGCTTTCATAAAATACATACCTCTATTTAAACCAGCTTGCATTAAACTCAAGCGATACAACTATTTGTGTATTACAGTATTAATTTTCATTTAAACATTCTGTATAGATAATAAGTTTGAAAAATTTCAATCTGTAAAAATAATTCGAATTTTCTAAATGTCAACATACTGCGGACTTTCATATAATGTAAGGTTTTAGCGTACGCCTATATAAAGTAAAAAAACATCTTAATACGGTATTTAAGAAATCAATTTTACTATTAAATGTGATTTTAAATATATATACTTACAATGAACAGGGTAGTGAGGGTAGGAAATTGGATGTCGGATGCATAATTGTAGTAGATTATTTAAAAAATGCAAGGGTTTCTTTATGGAGTGTGTAGTAATTATATTTTTAAAAATAAAAACAGATTTATAAAGCCGCGTAGGTACGGTTATCCTTCACGTAGTGACGTATATTTTTAATTTTTAAAAATTACTTATCTGTATACCTTTAAGACGACCTCAAACTTGCGTTTGTCGTAGTTTGTCAAAACGACGCTACAAATTTTTACTTTAATTGTAATGTGTAGATGAGGAAACCTGTTTAATAAATAAATATTATGTTATGTTACATCGACAAGACAACTTTATAATCAATATGTTTAAATTAATGTTTTTCGTGAGTAATTATTCTTCGTCGTTCGTGTGGATCAATGTTTGGACTGTTTTACATTTTGTCTATTGACCGTTTTTTTTCGGTAATGTCTCGTTTTCACATTTGTAGCTTTCCGGAAGCTGAGCTAGAAAGCCCCCGGGCCCGAGGCGGAATAATGTGTTTTCCTGGTAACATCGGTTGCATTTCAGGGCTGCCACCCCGCGGACAATCAATTAAGTCAGCAGCGGCAGCGTTTCTGTCTGCTCATGGCATTTCTAAAAAGAAAAAAAAACAAATATTGAGAACACTTCGTATAAATGTTAAAGTATCTGCTGGCCTAGGGTTGTAGTTAAGTTAAAATTAAATACCGATTAGTAAAATAATACTAAAAATGGAAAATAAATAATTGTATCAGATTTATCATTGAAGGAACTCTTATAGTTTTGTCATTATCATCCGCAGACAATAACAGTATGTTTGAAAAATTGAAATTTATTTATATCAATTTTCTAAGAAAGCTTTTGTTCGAACGAGTAAAAAGACACGTGTGTCAAGAACATTACGTTAAAAAAAAATATATATATTTTGGAACAAAGCTTAAAATTTTTTTGAAAAACTAATTTATGTGTACATTTTTGAAAATATTTTATTTCCGATATAAGGACATCACAGTGAATGTAACTTATTTTTCCATTTTTTTTTATAAATATATCAAATAAATCATATTTTTTTAATTTAGGTAACTTTCTTTTATTCAAAATTTAAGCTGGTTCAAAAAAAAAATACTAGTTGGATTAAGAAACTTTATTAAAAAAATAATTTTTTGATGAGTGATGCACAAGAACGTTTTTGCAAAACGTGTATATTAAAAATCTAATAGTGTAAAAATATGTCAAAAAAAACTACAATGTTGATTTGTATATTCTATGTAATAAAAATGCCTTTTTACTTAACAACCAAGCTTAAATATAAATTGTCGATAAATCGACATTTAGGTACTTAAATGATACGATATATTCTAACCATCAACCCTCGTATGTATTCGTGTTCAAATATAAATAAATTCACAATACTTTCAGATAAAAATCAGCTTAAATTAAAAACGCGCCTGTCCCCTATTCTAGTATTTTTCCCAGCTCTTGTTTTCATCTGACAGCCGCTGGCTTTCGAATAAATAAAATCAACCAGATTCGTACTATTTTCGTATAAAGGTTCTGAACGAAGTTCCATCCAAATGAAGAAAATAAATAAAAAATACGTAGGTATAGTGTTAGGCTGATGGTGGGTAGGGACTGCCAGTCACCGCGTAATCGAAACCTTCACGTATTATATCGATATGCGTACATCTCTACTCAACCGGATGATCCTTTCAACCGCAGCTTTCACGCGCACCCGCATTCATCTCTTATTTAAAAGATTATTTGTTTTGCTCCCTGAAGATAATGCCACGTCGACAGGATTGGGTTTCTGCGTTTATCGACATGGCGGTCCCCATTGTATTTGTTCTGTTTGAAATGGCGTTAAAATGGATGCGATGCACGTGCGTATTGGTTTAATGTTAGGCCGTGGTGTGACGTGTCTATATAATGATGTTACAAAATATATGTCCGATCGCATTATTCATAGATGATGTCTATTATCTTTGATCCGCTGAAGCATTTTGATAAAGTTTATTTTTATACGTCCATTCTTATTATTACTAGTGCATATCATATTTTAAACAAATAATATTTCAATATGAAATCCGTATTCTATCCTTATAAGATACGCATGGTTTTTATAGCGTCACCAGGCAATTTACCTGACCTAAATAAGATTCTAATTTAAGTACTACATCCGTGGATAGTTACTCACGTTATTAGGTAATAAAATAACCATAAAAATAGACTAATAATGATTTTTAAATCGAAGATACTTTAAGAATGGGGAAATACCTAAAATACTAGATTCCAAAAATACACTTATGGAATACTATGTGAACGGTGCAAATAATATTACTAAAAAGGGTGAGATATTTTAGTTTGCGAACGACACCGCTCTCCTTGTTTAAAGTATTCGTCTATATTCGAGTCAATAGCATCTCATACTTATTCATACCTAATCTGAGTACAGCCTCAAGGTGTATGCCTGAAAATCGAGAAGCATTTAGGTCATAAATATTCAGGAATAACAGTAATATACCGTCTTAATTCTTTACAAGAATCATTGAATGCCTTTAAGCTTACTATCAAATTATAAAGTACATATGCTGGTAACGATTTATTTAGTAAAATAAGATCATTAATCCTGCTTAAACTAAGGCGAAACCACTTTAACTGCGTTCAATTGATATTGAACATGCCGAGATACTGAGATATAGGTGAAGAGCCAGAAACACTACTTTATTACGATTTGCGATTTTTTTTTATTTATTTAAAATCATATCTAATTGTACATAAAATACAATGAACAGTAATTTAAACATATAATAATATTAATATTATATAGGGACGATTCGCACTGCTTCATTTCATGCTTCCCCACTAGACAATATCTGTACTAAGGAAGCTAATGTCTTAATAATGCAATATTTATGGATACCAACTTTCGAGGTATCTTAAAAACAATTTATTTTGCAAAAAAAACATAATATTTTATGTTTAGTATATTTATTTATTTATTTATCCTTTATTGAAAAATCCAACAGTATTCATTTTTATCATTACAAACAAAACTTATTACTAGTATACAAAACCAATTATGGATTAGTATGTTGATATTATTTTATTGTTTTTTGTTGTTTATTGGCGACCCTTGGTGGATTTGCTTCACTTCGATAGGTTAGGCAGTGGTTATCGAGGATCATTTCTTCGGATTTCCAAATACATTTTTAGTCGAAACTAGAATTGAATACCTCTGAGACTGTATGCAGCTGTTAGTGAATGAGGCCACAGGTAGAGAAAAAACTATCGCAAAATCAGGTATTTCATTAGTGCCAGTGGCTCTCGGACTGCGGAGGTAAAATTTTCGAGGTTCCAATCCACTTTCAGTACGAAAATAAACCACTTCTGAGAGCGGATAAAGACCAAACGGTTTGCGGTCGGCCCTTCGGGTTCAATCCGGCTTATTTGCCGTATTGCTGCTGCGGTATTTCAGATATTTGTTCCAGAACGGAATCAATATTATTTATGGTTCTCATTTATAAACCCTTTTTAAGTGAACTTAAAATAGAGGTAAATATACCAATAATTATAGTATGTTACTGAAATGCCCTCGGTTTTTGTGGGGATTTGTAAAATAAATATAACATAATAAAAGTAACATCTAAAAATAAATGACAATAGATATACCGTATAAAGGGTCGTAGTATCAAATTTGCATTTTAAATCAATATAATGATTGTAGAATTAATAAATTAAAACATGACTTTCTTTTTATAAAAACAATTCCACTCCTGTAAAGTGCAGAACTTACAGTTCAAACTCTTTAGGTCCTACAATTAAGTCCAGGACTTAACAGTTTTAACTGGGCATTCAGATCAGCGCGCGAATTCCGATGCCGAGTCTATCGATAATGGCCTTGACATCATTACGGCGTACGACGGCAGCTGAGCGCTCACAACAAAGACATTATTACATGATCCTTGTACTATTTTCACTCGAAGTTTACATTTATTTTCTTGGCAACCATGATGAATTTTGATTTAGTTTTTTAGCAAATAACACTAGAAATCGCAGGACCAATTAGCATTTTTATTTATAGGGAATGGTCTTGGAACACGGTGTATATATTTTGCAAAATAGTTTTGAGTTAGAGTAAGTTGTCAGCATACACGACGGAATGTAAATCTACTTATTATTGTAAATTAAGAATGGCTAAACCATTGCCATAACCTCTTCTATACTGACCTTTATCTTTGGTACTGCCCGCAGCAGCGGATAGTATGTATATTATTCCTTTTTTTAAAGAAATGATATACTTTCCTTAGTCATAGATAAATATTTTGTGGCTTATCAACCATTTTCTCACTCTTCTGTGACTGAGCTAAATGCTTGGTGGTAATGCCACATTAAATAGTGTGCGATTAGAATGTACGGATTCGAACCCACGACCGCTGGGACGATAGTCAAACGCCTTAACCACTAGACCATCACGATATATTTCTATTTAAAAATATTATCGACTATATTTTATAAACTAAAACTGGTGCCTGCCTAATCTAGTGTTTGTACTTATCACAGCATTACAGGTTGTTATTCATTACACGAACCTCGTGTCCGTTAGTTTCTCATGACGGGATGTGGGATCATCTTCGAAACGTCGGGATTAAATGGTGTGTAAATATCCGTAAAATTCATATGCCACGATATTCATTCTAACAGTTAAAAGTATTCGATAAAATTTTTGCAGAAGACCCGAGACAGTTGTAAACGATAAGAAACATTTGTATTTTTGCGGTAAAAATGGTTTTTGAATTAAATAACTCCGCGACAGACGCGCTCAGCGCGCTTGAAAAGTCTCGGTTAACTTTTGATTACTTGTCCGAAGGAGTATCGGTAAGAAAAAAAACTCCCAAAAACTCAATTTCACGCGTCGCATTTATTTCGCAATAAAGTTTTCAAAAAACATCCCCCTCCCCTCCCTTCTCCCCCTGGGAAAATTGTCTCGCCTCGCCGCCATTAGTCATCGCGTGTTTCGCTAATTACCCCCTCTACTCCACGCGAAGAGCCCGAAATCATCTCCAGCCTCCAGCCGCGGACAAACGACTTTAATAAAAACGTCATAGCCGTGATAAATCTAGCCGCTATTTTACACGACACGAGCCCCTGTTTCGCTGTCTCGCCTGCTGGTCATTATGCCGGCACCTCATGCGAAATCACCATAATTGAATAAAGTAAAAAACATTTTTAAAAGCAAGCTTTTATTTCGTATACGCATTCAAGTGCGCATACAAAATCTCGTGTCTGTGACCGTTGAAGAGTTCCTTCTTCTGAAGCCAGCCAGGTCATGCTTACCATATAAATACATTGTCATCGGAACTGTTCCAACATGTCAAATATCAACTCCGTAACCCCCCCCCCCCCCTCCCCATCCGTAAGAGGAAGTGGTTCTAATTTCGCTTGTAAGATTTGACCTAAAGCGACATACAAACATTTACAGTACATAGTATAAGTATTTTTCAATAATTCAATATTTCTAATACTATTTTTTTATTTAATATGCCATGAAGAGTCGAGAAGTTAAGTAAGCGCTATCTTCTGAAGAGCGGCGGAACTATGCAAAAACCCTACGGGACGTGATTTGAAGACCCTATGCTTTTAAGGATCTACATGAGATTTATACATCTTCTAGCAAACGCTATTATAAAAAATAGTATTCTGCGAGTAGTCTCTGGATTAAGCCTATAGACGCAATTTATGGTTTTAATCGACTCTCTAAAGTTATTAAGGGTTTTTTTAACTGCCTTATTATTAAGTACATAACCTTCTGACATTTTATTATAAACATGACAATATCTTAAATATGAAAAATATCAATTATAGCTAAAATACTATAAGTAAAGTATTCTCTTTATAGTCTACTTGCTTACCTTAGGTCGAATTACAGGTGTTGATATTCATTGTATTGTCTTGTCACTCATATGGATATATTTACTTATTTATTTATGGACAATATCATTACACGCAATGAAAGGTACAATACAAATATATATATATAATAATAATAATACTATCTTCATCATGTATTTTTGTTACCTAATTGTTGTAAATTATATGTCATTCTTATGTGCACTAATGTCTTTTTTGGAAATAAAAAATATCTTATCTTATCTTAAGGTACCGGTTAAATCGAGTGCACTTTGCGTTTTTGTACCATTTGCACCTGTGTGGATTAGGTTGTTGTGTTGTTTTTATTGAAACTAATTTATCAGGTGATTGAATAATCACCTGATAAATTCTTGAAAAATAAATAGTAGTCATAAATATATGTGTGTGTGCTCCTCTATAAAGCTTGCGGTGCACATTTCAAATACCGAAAAGTATGTAGGAGGTGTGAACTAACGAACGAACGTATGGACGAATGCAAAATAACGAAAATCTGATCATTTTGAATGTTGGAGTACATACACATGGAGTTGGACACATGGAGTACACATGGAATATTGGAGTACATGGAGTATGATCAAAAAAAAAAAATATTTTTCAAGCACCAAAAATATATAACGTGTTATGTAATGCAATGAAGTTGGTAACACAATGGATACTTTACAGGATCCAATGTGAGCTAGTCAGACTACCACCAATTAGATGAATTTATTTTAAATGACATTTTTATTCTTGTTTTATTAGAAACAATTCAGTATGTGATAGAATAAATAAATATAGATAGGTACTTACAATAAATTATCATGATAAATTATATATTTTTTTTATATATTCAATTTAATATTACGAGTATCTACCTGTGGAATTATTATGATACCACCACCACTAAAATAAAAATTTGAAAATAACATCTGTGCTATGTGTCATGTTAGGTTTTATATTACTTCTACTGTTCTGTTTTTGTTTTGGATGTTCTATTTTTGTTATGCCAAAATCTACCTTGTCCAAAAATGCATGTACTTATATCTCTTAATTATGTTTGCAATATTATTAGTTAAGAAACTTAACAAAAGGACCTGTCGACAGTCTCTGACTAATGGGTCCTTGCTTATTTTATTGTCATAAAAACAATGATGAAATAAACACCGTTGTTGACGGCATTGAACTTGAACGTTTTTTGTACACATTATATTATTTAAATGGTAAAAAAATGCACTTTAGGAAACCCCAATTAATATAACTGAAAATCAACAATTTAGTGAAGTGATAATACTCTTATAAAAAGAACTTTTACATGAAAATATTATTTGGTTGGTTAAAATATTATTTACGTATAATATGGTAAGTTAAAAATGGTTGTCATAATAAATAAATATGAATTTGTGGTGGTGGAGGGGTACACAAATTCCGCAAATTAGAGAATTATAGGTTTAATAGACAATTAATTAATACAAAATCAAATATATTGTGAGCAAAAAGCATTAATTGAAACGCCATGTTTATAAGGGGTGCGGCGGCGGTCTAAATGCAATTAGAAGCAAAAACTGCTAACGAGTTCCATTCTATGGACAGAAGAGCATTTCCTCAGATCTTGATTATATTCTTTTCGAGTTTCTCCTCCAGCTGAGGTTTTTGTTCTGAATAAAGGCCTAATCTAAAAACAGCAACACATGTTTGTTTTGTGTTTGTCGTTTATAAACAATATTTGTGCGCTCATTAATATACACAGTTCTTATAATATTTTTTAATTTTTACCTAATGTTTTTAACAATTTAATGTGTCTGATATACTTTTATTCTGATTTTATTTATACCAAACCGATATAAATATACCATTGAGTAATGAATAATATATGTTTCTGTCTTTGTTTTGCTTTGTTAAAAAATAATAATAATGATACATATAATATTATAAATCTATGTCTAAAATTATTGTGGGGCCCACTCTTATAATAAATCGGGCAATAAAGTATCGGAATAAACAGTGAAAACCCGCATGTGTCGACAGCTGCTAAAAGAAGCAAAGATTTATAAACGAGAAAATTTAAAATTTAAATTTATAAATTAATAGAAATATATTGTGCCTTGATCCTGCGCGATACAAAATATTTGCCTACGAGATAAACCCACAACGAGAAATATCAAATGCAAATAAAGTAAGTCTGAGATCCACGTGCGCTGGTTATGATGGGCAGGAAATAAAGATGAATGATTGGCTCAGAGGAAGCCGAATGGCTCCGCCGCATTTACATCAGAAAGGCGGAAGGATGGCGGGAATTCGAAGAAATAAAATTCTGCCTACCCGTTCAAGCAAACATAATATTATAATATAGTTACATACCTCGAATTATTGGATATTTAGACTAGGCCAAAACTAGGCCGATTTTTTTTAGTTGGTTAAATATTTTTTTATTTATTCCATCAATATAATGCAGTTATGAAAGTAACATTTCCTCAATTTATACAATACACCGTAATACATTACACGAACAAAGAAAATAGAGATAGTGTGGAATTTTATTATCCCACTCGACATAGTTTGTTCTGGAGTAATACCTAGTTAAGTATTTGTTGGGCGTTGGTGCGTATTTTTTATTTATATATATTTGCATTTTATACATACATATATTACATACATACATATTTATTAAACGTAAGTATTTAAATATAACAATAATAATAATATCCTATACAAAGTTTATATTAATGAATCATCATATTTCTTATTATAAGCTAAGAAAGATTACTTGTGAGTAATGCCTCACATTATCCCTTTGAACTATGTTAAATAATAATAAAAAAAAACACTAGGCAGTCATTGAGGACTGCCGAAAGAAGTGAAAACTTAAAACTATGAAATAGCAGTTTTTTTTAATATTCAGATTAATTCTGAGTATCAAAAATTTCTTAAATTGTAAATTAAAATCCCTAACTTTCACATGTATCGGTATGTCAAGCAAGCAAGCATTTTATATAGTTTACTTAATAATTAGGATGCATGTCGGTGACGGTGACGTGAACCTATTCCATTTTCCTCACATAAAAATGTTTCCCTATATTAAAATTCTCCCTGATCCGTGGCTATAGAAGTTTGCATTTCAATAACCATTTAGGTCAGGTGACATAGATAATTTTATGGTAGAATTAAACACGAGATTTCTAGTCATTTATCATAACTCCTGTTAGGTACGCAACAACATTGTGTGCAGTCAGCTTAATCATTTGGACGGTTAATGTATCTGTGTTGTTAGCAAACTAACCTAGAAAATGTAAACGATCGATTTGGCACTGAACCTGTTTTCTTTAGGAATTCAAAAATTGAGAAGAGTTCGAAAAAACCCGAAATAACCTAAGCCTGCTGTGTGACAGTAACCCCGATTCATCAAAAAGATGATGAACAATGATTCAATTACTGTTTTAACTTTGGGTGGTGAAATTGCCTTCAACTGGAACATTTGTCTTTCTCATCGACCACACCAAACCAAAACGGTTGTTTTTTTATTAGCATCCTAACGGCTTAGCATGGCGAATTAAAATATTATTATATATATGATACACATTAAAAATACCGAGTAGCGCAGTCCACGTTGATAACGTATGTTATATACCTAAAATATATTCCTAGTATATACATAAAAATCCACAGTAGTTACGACCATGTTAATGATTAAAACAGTTATTTTTTTTAGCTCAGTATAGAGAATTAAAATATATATTATAATAACATATCCAACAAAGTTCTTGTAGATTCGTGTGTTAGCTTTCTATATTTTTTTAATGTGTTACTGTTTTTTTTTCTTGCTCTTAACGCAATGGATCTCTTGTAATGTTATGTTATAAATACTAATAAAAAAAGTACTTGTCATACAGTTAATCTTGTTCAATTCTAACATTCAGAGACTCATATCCATTGACCAAGAATTAAGGTGGTTATTTAACCCTTACATATACCTACGAAAGGTCAGTACTTACAATTAGTGACAGTAGGTGCATAGGTTACACACAGGGGTTAATCTAGTTAGATAAGGATTCAAAAATTGTATTGATTATGTTGCATTTTTGCTTAAAAAAATAATAATCCATTCAGTTAATTACTGATATTATTAAATGACAGAAATAATCTTAAACTGATTGATTACGTTCAATTACAGTATTAGTCAACGCCTAGTTCCTCTTGTCAAGAAATGTTTACAAAGTAATGTGGATACCTAACCAACTGATGTTTATGTTATTGCAATAGGAAAATGTGTGATTAAGAAAAGTGTTTGTTCAAATGCGTCGTCAGCAGCTAATATTATGGAAACTCTGTGACACATCGCGTTGACAATTTGAGGAGATCACATCCAATTATCTAGGGTCGATATTGTGATGGTACCGTTGCATGACGACGTAACGACTTTTTGCCAGGTGCCAACTTGTACATTTGAGTATAGTTTTATTAGAAATTATCTCATTCTACGTGAACTTAAACATAAATTTGTTAAACTGAATGTATCACCTTTAGGATTTTAATGGGGGTCACTATAATAACACCTTACAACTTCTTTCCTGCTTTACACAATCAGTCAAACGCTAAAATATGACGAAAATCTATCAACAGTGTCACTCGCTTATGTTTGCGCCGGCAATTTTATACGAATATGCTTGTGAACATTTAATCATTTATTAGAAGGTTAACTACAGCGATTCGTAATACTATGTTACAAAATAGCTAATACCTTAGTGCCGAAAATAAAAATAATTTATACGACGGCAAAAAAAAACGAATTATTAAATTAGGAAAATGTATGTGAATGTTTGCGCGTATGGCGGCTGTATAAAATTAAGATACCTATGTATGTGCGCTCATGATCGAATTAAAAAAATGAAAGAATGTAAATATTATGTGTAATTTAGTAATAACTAATTGATACGAATTTGCTTACGATTTTAATATTCAAACTTGTTTCAAAGAATATTTCCTTCATTTTACATAATTACATCCTTATCGTAGTTTCGATCCGATCGTAGATCGGGCTTATAATGGGTAATTTAAAGCAGCCGTAATAATTTAATTTCGTTATTAATTTTCATTTAGGACTATTTTTTGGTAACAGGCGAATTTATTGCACGACCTACTTAACTAGGTTAGCAGGCTGGTAGAACGTCTCGGCAATTAGCTCGCTCGTACCGTAATTATGCGTTTGAGATAAAGTCATTACTGTTAACAGATCTACTAACAGATTCAGTCATAATAACTTCTTCCTTCCTCTTGAATAGACTTTATATCAACGAACTAATCATTTCTCAATACAAAGAAAATAAAACTGAATATCGTTTACATCATAACGATCTAGGCTTATATAGGATGTCCCGAGAACATTTCCGCAGACTTAAGGTGTGTTTATGTTCTCTATTACGAGTAAGAAATTATATAAAAAAATGCGAAAATAATTCATCCACAAATTTATTATTTTTGTTAAAGCGCTGATGTGAATTGCCTTTGGCGTCGCGACACGCGATCGATATTTATCTTTACAGATCATATTTGAAATCATCAAATCCCCAAATTCCTATTAGCTGCAACTTTTTATCGGGAATGGTCTCGGTACATTCTGTTCAACTAAAAGTTAATAACTTCGAAAAGTTTCTATATATTCATGCGTGTTATCAAAACTTAAGACGTTAGTATTTTATTGATTGAAATCAAGAATTGAGAAAAAAAACTATAGTTGATTTCATACAGATGCAAATTCACAATTACATTAAACGTGTTTCTGTTTTTACAAGCCGTTAGATGAAACAAAACGATTTGAGAGCACGCGCAAAACACAGAAGTGCGTTTTTTGGAATAGGCGCTTTTAATTAAAATGTGATCTAAACTATTCAAGGTATGGAGCAAAAATAAATATTATTACCTTCGAGAAAAACGCTTACAAGAGCTAAATGTGGCACTTGGCCGCTACAAGGAAAGCAGCCAGCAGCCGAGCTGAGATCTGCTCTCGCGAGAGGAAATCTTTGCATACAGTGAGTGTAGCAGTGCAGCATGCTCTGCTCTCTATTCGACGCCGCCGCCACTGAAATCTGCTCCCTAGCGAAGAGCCAATTGAACACAGAGTACCGACGAATGATGCAAACCAAATAGTCGTCCTAAAATAAATAACTTAAAAACCTAGACACACTATGTTTCGTAAAGAAATAAATGGCTTAGCTCAGACAATGCCTTAGCTGGATCTATACATTGCAATTGTATATAGAACAATAAAAAAAAAGCAGTGGTAAAAAAATCAAGTAAATTGGTATTTTCTAAATTCTGGATGAAAAAATGAAAACTGATCAGATATTTTCTTTAAAATGTTCACTGTACAGTAAAAATATTTAGAAAAAAATAAAGCCGGCTTTGAAATATAAAAATACTCGTACGTACAACCTGTATAGTAAAGATTAGATAAATTCACATGAAAAACCTTTCTGTTTAAAAAAAGTACGGCTAAACATACAATTTTATTATTGCTACTTTACGCTGGACGTAACGTTACAAATGTAACATATTAATAACATATTTCATAAAACCACAACTAAGAACTTTCATATGCAAACAATTATTCGAAGTACTCAAATTGATATGTGATCACTTCTATTTTATTATCACGTCGGATTAAAAAAAAAGTAAATTTGGAAAGTTAAATCTAGCAATTTATTAATTTATCATATTATTGTCTCGTTCAATCATAATTTAATTTTAAAAATGCAAACAGATTTAGATTGTTGCGAAATTTGCATGGTAAAAATAAAACTAACACGGAACAAAGTACACATTATTTTTTTTTTTACTAACATACCTTATTTCATCATTATTTGTGAAAGCCGAGTTTGTAATTGCATAACTTTTCATTGTCATTATATTTAGAACAATACTGATTTTAATAGTTATTCACGGTGTTCGAGTCGCTAAATTGTTTTCCCTACAGAGTCCGCCCCTGTGTAGAGGATTCCATTTTCAAACCCTCCTTCAGTCTCGGCGCGCACGCTGACGCGGCGGCTCGTTCGAATCCGGCACTAAATTCAAATACTGCGCCGCGCATTTCGAAATTCGAATCCAGCGATAGAGCGATATATTTATTTATCACCGGTAGTTTTTCGATATATTATTAGTGATATTTTTCAAAATGCGTGTTTTATTTTGTTTGTTTATTGTTTGTATTTTGCTTGGGTCGACATACGCAAGTTTAAACTCGACTCAGGCGAATGCGGTTAAGGATTTTTTCAAAAAGTTGCTTCAGGTCGATGATTTTGCCGTGGAATTTGGCGCTAAGCCGACCGTAGAGAGAAAGAAAATGCACAAACATATGCTGGAGTTGTACCAGCACTTCAAGGACCGCAACATTCAGAATAATGCCATCATAAGGAGCATCGAACCTCTCAAAAGTTTGTATAAATTTAAAATAAATATATTATCCGAACAGTTGCATATAATAATTAAATGTGTTATTTATTATGCGTTTTTATACTCGTGCATCTAAATAATATATCGAATACCATAATAATTTTTTACCCTAATGGCAGATAAGTACCCTTGGTAAAGCATTATATTTGATTAAAGATAAGTACATATTCTGAAAGACAATAATATTATGATTTAAGTTATAATCATTGATTTCTTTTATTTACTCATAATAAAACTACTTGTAATTAATTTAATTAATCAACATAATAATACTTTATTTTAAACCATGATTATTTTAATGCGCCTACATATATAATAAATTATTACATTATAATTGGTTTGAAATAAATTGATCTAATCTGCTTTATGCATGGCAAACCTGATGCACAAACAATGCTGGGAGGGGTTTTATAAATAATATACGTTTACAAAAGTCAAGTAGGTACATAAAAAATACTGGTATTAATGAACGAAAAGTATAAAAATAATAATATTTTTCTATTACCTAATTTGTGTTTATAGTGTCAAAAAACCTAACCTAACCAACGATGCAAAAAAAATAATATTTTTTACTTTCACTATTTTATTTTGTACTCGTATGATAGATAAATTAAAAGAAGTAATATTTGTATTTTGAAATGAAAGTATTTTTTTTCAAACCATGCTACTAAAAGTCTAGTAGGTAACAATACAAATAATCGTCTAATCATATAATAAATCGTTTTTGTCATAAGTTCGTCAGCTCGAGAGGCCACGCAAACGAAAGAACGAAATACAAAAAGGGAATTTACACGAGCGCATGAATAAATATTTTCGTATTTTTGTATACAATTTCTTACACGTAATAAGGAACATAAACACCCACCTTAAAAGTCTTCGGGAGTGGTCTCGGAACCTCTTGCATATAAAATTATGTCTATAAGGATGAATTCTTTTTTATCTGTTCTTTGACCATGATAATTCGAACCAGGAAAGTCACGATTAGGTATTGTCGACACCTCTTGGAGGTGAGCTCACACCCATACCATGTCAACATAAAAATACTGATATTATTGGTTATGAAGATGTTACAAAGCGAAAGCAGGGGGTAGACCTGCATCGCTGTTAAAAAAACTAGACATCCTTACGTCAACCTGGAAAAGTGCCCTACATGGATGTCAATTTACACGTTAATATGACGAATTTTATTCAAAAAGGTTTCGTTATTATTTTCCTTCTAATTCATTTCACTAACTAGCAATTAAAAGTCTAGACGTTTCCTGTCAAAAGCTTCAAACGATGTTCTTAAGGTTCAAGTTTTAAGGTTGTAAATTCTGTTTAGATGGAGCAGATAAATATGAAACATCATTAATTTGGGAAAGCGAGCGCTTGCAAAATTATGTTTAAAAATGGATAACTTTTTTTTTTTAATAAGTATTTGCTATCCAATTATTCTTTACTTTTGTGCTATTTGTAAATAATATTTGTAAGACGTACATTTCAAAATTGAGGAATACAATTTCTCATTTCCTGTACTCCGATCTATAGCAATCATTATCCGTTTTTTTTATGTCTTTGGCGTGATTGAGTGTAGTATGGGGAAATCCGTCTACGTGTATTTCGAGTTTTTTTAAATTATTCGGAATTGATTTGGCATTATATAACGAAATTCTACACGAGTACCGGATAAACTGTGATACTATTAGTACCAATAAACTTTTAATAAAAATTACAGGAAAATATCAAAAAACCTATGAAGACAATGTGTTCATATAACTATCAACCATTTCCTCCTCTCTTAGAATTTATAATTTGTTTTTTTTTATTCGTGTCAATATGTGCTAACACAGATATATCGGACCAATATGGGCACCAGCGATAATGTAAATAGTTGCCACTATATACAAAACTTTGTTTATATTTAATTATGTCAATAATTTTATGCGGTATTATACATACAAGCGTTACTTGGCACACTGCTAAAATGAGTGACCACTAACTATAAAAAAAACATGATTTGTCACCTTAGCAGTCAACTAAAGCGACTTTGCATAAGGCAGATGGACTTTGAGAGAACTCAAACCGGTAATTTCTTTATACAAAAGTTGTAGTATTTTAGAGACAATAAAATAACACCTACTGGATATTGTTTTATTTCACAATTTCACAATGCGTAAATATAATATTGACTGAAAACAAGAATCGAGAAACAAAACTACAGTAAGGTAGTTATTTTTTTTAAGATTCAATTATAAGTTTGATAAGATACCTTAAATCCTATGACGTCACAGCCTGAAGTAAAGAAAAAGACGAATTTGAGGCTGTATCATTAAAATTTAAAACCGTTTTCCTGCCCCCATTAATATAATATGTATAGGTTGCGATGCATGGTGAGAAATAAAGAATCAATTTTTGGAGCATATTCAATTTGTTAAAATAATTCGTTAAAAATGTGTAGGCTAATACGTATCTTTTATTTGAGAGATTTAAAATAACTTAGGATTTGAGGTTGAAAATTACTAGGGTCGTGCAACAAATATCTTTTTACAGACACGATTATTACTAAAAAAATCATACAAATAGAACAATAAAATATTTTTTTTTTTTAGTATTTTTAATGAATTAAATCTTCTCTTTTCATAGAACTAAAGAATGAAATAGTCGTTTTTATTTTATTTTAGCCTCTCTAAATAGGTTAAGTGAGTAAAAAAATGTGTTACAAAGGCGTAATTTTAGGAAAAGGGCAAAAAACGTGTAACTTGTCAATCATCATTTATCAATGTGCATGTATGTAAAATTACTATGTTTTCATAATATAGTTAAATAGAAAATATTCACATTAAAGAAGATTTTAAATTTTTTACTATTTTTTATCATATCTTTATTGACTAACTGACTGTTACTTTATTGTACCATAACACTTATATCTATTTCCGAGCGACGAACTTGTTTTATATAACACCTATATTCACTTAAAACATGTAATTTATCATGTAATTTATCAAAATAGTGTCTTCCTAATTGACATAATATTCTATGCATAAAAAGGTCTTGGGATAGAGAGCCGTGGAGAGGGGGAAAGGGGAAAAGGGGAAAGGGGGGGGGGGGGGGTAGATTCATTAATATATCTATTCTCTACCCTGCCGAATAAGCGTTCTTCTATTATCCACTGGATAGGATGAAACGTATATAAATAACAATAATAATTGTTGCTTAGATACAAGTCATATCTCAATTACCATATAAGGGGTTTTTTTTATCAGAATTTTTTTTTTTCTTTAGTTTGTGATAATGGGGTACCATAACTTTAATATCATACTACTATAAAGTATGTTAATATTCGTGGTATCATTACGTTATTGTTTTTTGATTTATGGTCATGTTAATATGCTGTATTTTGAATAAAAAGTTAGTATCTAATTCAATTAAAAAATATAAACCCTTCCGTCCAACACATTTTAAGAATAATGGAAAAAAAGAGAATGTATTGAAGAAAATATATATTCTTTACATCGTGACATTTATTTGATAGAAAATTATAAATCTTCTGAAAGTTTCTATAATGTATTTTGATCACAAATATTTTAACCGGATGTATAAATATCTGAGAGGCAAGTAATTAACCTAAAGAAAGAGCTGTTGGCGGCTTGTCCTATTAAAGTCCTTATGAACATTGGTTAATTGAATTGTGATCCCTTTCCTGAATTTTCATCTCAATTTCTCTGAGCTGTATAATAGGGGTTTGACTCCAAAGAAATATTGAAATTCAAGTATTATTGTATTTTTATATTGTATCAAGGAGGCGCAGTTCCGACTGCGTTGTCTCCGTGATGCGAGACCATTCATGGCAGTCAGGCAACATTTCGCATGTGTGTAATTAAATGAAACTGCGGTTCGAGCCCGTAGATACTTTTAAGCTCTACATTGTGTTGTTGAAAGATATATGCATAGTGCATAGAAGTCAAGTGTATCTATGTAATTAATTATGTCTACACCTAATGCGATTTGCAATATCAGCAATCTCATCTCGTGAGTCTTATTAGCAGCATTTTATTCTACAATGTAGGACATACTAATATATATTTTCAAGATAAAATATTTTTATGAGTATAAGAGTCAAGAATACAGGGTTTACAATTTTGGTTATAATCAAAATATAAATAATTACATATAAATATAAGACATCGTTTTATTTAATCATACCGGTATATATTTTAATATCTTCTCAGTTCCATTCCTGCCTTATTTCAGAAGCCACATTAAATTAATTACTTCTTTTGTTATTCTCATAACTCATTGAGAATTTTGGTCGTATTTATTTTACTGCCGATAATATATTAATTTTATTTATATTTTATAATGTTAATTCTATGTTATAGTACGTACTCAGATAATATGTATTAATTGGCGTATTCACAGATAATAAGATTGCCAGGTGCCTGCTATCTGGAACGAATTTGGTAAAAATATCTGTTAAATAATCTAAGTAATAATTTTAATGTTAGTCTTCTTTCTCTTTTTAAGTGTGTATGTGTAAGGAAAATAAATCTTGTAATCAGTATTGCTCTCAATCTTTATTCAATTTATTTACCGTTCAGTTACAGTTTATTTTTCTTATTGCAAATAACAGCTTCTAAATAAAATTAAGTAACTCATAAAAAATAATTTGTTATTTTTAGGTTATATTTGATTATTTTCTAATCTCTCTTGATGTCCCAGTTCGGTTCTGTGACATTCATTAAAGATAAGCTCCTTATCTGGGACAAAACATTCCTGGGTTGTATCTGCTGGGCAGGTAGGCTTCAACTTAAAAGGAATCCGCATTCCTATGAAACAATGCAATTGCATCCCCCACAATCTATAGGAATGCACGATTAGACTACAAAGCACCGTATGTAACTCAAATATTATCGTTTTTAAATTCCTATACAAATACACAATACATACGTAATTGCGCGTGTGTCAGTAATATTAAAAAAAATATTACTTTTCTTATTATCCATAAAATATCAAACTTAATTTTATGAATACTTTAAATAAATAATAATAGAGTAATTTTATATTTTTAATGTCTTCGAACGAAGAAGGAGGTTCTAAATTCGGTATATAAGTGTTTTTTCTCATGTTCGCTCCTTACACATTTCTTTGAAAATGAACTCTGCTCTTATTATGTATACTCTTTTTTCTTAAAAGTTAACTGTAAGATTATTCGTGCGTAATGGTGAAAATTAACTCTGCTGTAATAATAGCAAAGTTAATTTTCACAAAATACTATTATAACACTGTCTAATGTATATAATTTCTACAAAATGTTGTATAACCTTTTTTCTTACAGGTTAACTATATGATTATTCATTCGTAATGGTGAAAATGAACTCCGCTGTTATTCTGTATATTTTTTTTTTAAAGTTAACTGTAAGATCATTCGTTCGTAATGGTGAGATTTTTTTTTTGTTTAATTGCAAGATAAGCACCTATGTAGGTAGCATTAAGGGATGCCAAATTGAGCATTTAACAGAATGATCTAGCCGTTCCAACAGCGGAAACTGCGGCACATATACATACCCCGTTAATTTGCATCCTAATGATGACTAATTATCCGCATGCATAGATTGTGACAAGATAGCGGGCGGTACTTCTCTGAGGGCGGTAGTTTTCTGAGGGTTCATCCATTCGAAAATCGACGAGCGATATACGGCGGTAAATCCTAAAGCAAATACGATACTTATACCCTACGCGTCTGATATAAATTTCCCATCCACAGCCATCGAAGTATCCAGCCCAAAGCAACCAAAGAGTCTTGGTTGGTACATTCCTTCGCTTGGCTCGGCTGTTATCCCGACCAGAGAAAACTTCCGGAACTATCCGCGATGTCATTTCCTGAGTACGACTGACTCAGGAACTTAGCCAAACTGCACGTTGGCTTTTCCGCACTGTTACACAACATATTATTATGTGTATGAATTAATGGTTTTTAAATATATAATATATTATATTATATTAGGCCATATATATTAGTGAATATCATGGTTTGAAATTATTTTTTATAATACACTCCGTGTGAATGACGCATATCTTTGTATATCTCGAAGCACGTTCCCTGAAAGATGGAAGATTTCGAAAGTAAAAAATTTCGGTGCATAAAAAGGGTAGCAAGGATATTATTGGGAATTTTCGACCAGTCGCAATTACTTGCGCATTTGCCAAATATCTCGAGATAATTCTGCATAGTTATCTATCGTTTAAGCTAAACAATGAGATTTGCACGAATCAGCATGGGTTCCGCGTAGGTCGCTCTGCAACTTCAAACTTGCTAGTTTTTACCAATGTAGTAGTAGCACGCAATCTTGATGCAAATATTCGAACGGATGCGATTTATTTTGATATTTCGAAGGTATTCGATAAAATAGATCACGATATAATATTGAAAAAGCTATTTGACATTGGTTTTTCATTCGACCTGGTTACTAGCTATTTTTGAATTAGAAGTTTTTGTTACGCGTCATATACTCGTAGATGGTAAAGCGCATGGAGATCTCGTTAAAGAAAAAAGTAAATTTGGGGATGAACTATTTTCTCATTTAATTTCCTTCTCTTAATGTAGAACACAAACATCCCATTAGGTCTTCGGAAAATGTTTTAACACCTGGGTATTATGTATAAAGTAGCATACTTAAGTATTCAATTTTCATCACAGCGACATCGATATGTCCTTTGTCTCTCAACCATTATATTATAATTTGATATGAAACATTTGACGGTGTGTCAAAGAGGCAATGTTAATTAGAGACAAGAGAAATTAGTGTGTGGCCAGATGAGTGTCTGGACCACTGCTCTCAGGTGTGCGTGCCTTTGGCGGCGGGGTGAGGGGTAACGGGGTGGGTATGGCTTTAATCTACAGACTCGCTAATTTATTGATATTCATCGCTGCATGGGCGCCCGCTGGTATCCTGCAAACAAAGGAATGTTAAAGCGATCCATACGGCCCTTACGGCACTGACTCTCCAAGTACTGACCTTATCACTATATTTTAATCAATTACATACCTTAATAAGACGTTTCTGTCATTTTACAAATATATGCAGATACGCTTAATTTGAAAAAAAATTAAAATAGTAACCTTAACCATATTTGAAATAGGTGGGTATTAATTTTATGTAAATAAGTAAGGTCTATAATAAATAATTTTATATATTTTCTTTATGTTTAGTTTTTCTGTATATTTAGTTTATAAATTATAGGTAACATAATTATTAGAATTATTTATATATTTTATTAATGTATATGATAGATATGATGTATATATGATGTGATATATATATATATATATCACATAATATTTATAAAGGTTCTAAAGAGTTCCTGTACTTGAGAGCGCAGGATGTCGGTTTAAACCCAGCGCTGAGTTTTATAAAAATGCATTTTTAACTCTCCCCTGTCCTCTATAGTGTAAAATATTGTCAAATATTATGTAACCTTCTAATTAAACGAAATAAGGAAAGGATGATATTTTAACAAGAAATATAAAAATAATGGATTTGTGATTACGATGAAGGATGGTGGTGAAATGAGATGATTTTATGAGTGATTTATGTATGAAGTTGATGAAAAAATAAAAATAATGGAAATGTAAAATTGTAAAATTAAAGCACATGATTTGTGTGCGTATTATTTATATTATTGTATAATTGATTTGTAAAGTTATTTGACTTATATTTGATGATTACATAATACATATGTGAATACATATGTATTATGTTTTGTATTTATGATATTTATCCTTTGTTTATTAGTATCGTCTCACGTACGTCATACGAGTAAGTATGGTATTTTTCTGCAATCTTCTTCTGGCCGTTCTTAGAACAGGTTTTTTAACTTAGTTAGAGTAGCCATGTTACTTCAGAGCAGCAATAAATGACTTAATAATTTATTGCTAATATTAATAATAATTTAATTCTTTTTTCAGTGTTATTACCGTTTTTAGTGTATTTACCGTTATGACTTCCATACCATAATGAATAAATTAAATAAAATAAAATAAAAGATGCTTTCAAAGGCCTCTTATTGTTGAATTCTTTATACTTACTATTCGTGAAATATTCTACGGTAAAAAGATTGACTTTATTGCCATAAAACAGTTACCCAGAGAAATCGTGTAATAAATAAATAAGGTAAAATTAAAATTGTCCTGGTAGAGTTTTGCCATATAAATAATTTAACCTAATTAATTATATTTATATAAAGGAAATAGTAGCTAAGTTCGGGTAGAATAATTATTATTCTCGTTACACTTTTTTTAGTGCCTATAATTAAGTAATCGGGTTAGTAATTAAGTATAATTATGCCACTGGCTATTGAAATAAATGATCTTCACATGATTTAAAAATTGCCGTTTAGTATTTCAATTTTAAAAAAATGCTGTTGTAAAAAGCGAATGGAAAGGTGCGGCTTCTATACCTGTGAATATTAATTTAAGAAGGCAAGGCGCGCGGGCGAAGATGGAGGGTTTTTGAAAATAAATCTTGTAGGTACATAATAATTATTGCTTACCGCATTTGGTTTTAAATAAAACTAACACGTTTCAAATTATTATGCAAAACGTGTATAAACGTTTGTATTAGAAAATCATAAATAATGGAGAGCCAAATGGAACAGTGCTAATTAAGGCTTTCCAGCGAGAATATGCGGCTTTAAATACACTTTAAATCCGGCTTTGGTTTGTCATGTTTCTCCGCTGAAACTTGCATGTTTGTAAAACCGAATTTTCATAATATTGTAATTTTATTATGTTGTCTAAACCTGGAGGTGTTTTGGTTTGATTTTAAGATAGCTTAAAATATTTTAAATTGTTTAAAATTCGCGTACCTATTTATTTACACTACTAGGTGATCAAGTATTTATATGTAATTTGCTTAATCATATTTTAAACGTTATCGATAATATTTGTATCTTTCTTCGAATGCCTGTTATAGGTTCCTAATTTAAAAGAGAAAACATAACAAAAAGCATTTAAAAAAATAAGTTGAAAAATAGGATTAGTTTTATTATTATTTATTCTTATAAATGCTTACAGGTATGTATATATTATAATAACGATTTCATAAATGTTAAATTTATATACAACTTAAGCAAAGTACAGACATCTCCGATTTAACTTCTTTATTTAAATCAATACTTGATACGTAACTGGTACATATTTCTATATTAAGTGTTTTAATGTGAAGAACGTGGGTGAGTGCATTTACATAAAATGTGAACGAATGTTTTGTGGTGGTAAAAATACTAAAACTTTTCATTGTTATTTCTGTGCCGTTAGAGATTATATTGATTATAATGTCGCCCATATAACTATTGAACCCTTTTATCCGAAATAATTTCGTAAATTTTGCTCTGATTCTTTGTATTTGTCTAATTTGGCTATGATTACGTGACGATTGGTGGTTATGGAGATCAGTGAAGGACGTGGATCGTGAACACATAAATATATAAATACAATGTGAATACATAAATATCGACTACCCCTCTCTTAAGCACAAATCATAGAATTGAGAATGAGAATGAGTACTTATAGTTCAACAAATCAAACAAATTCAAAGATGGATTGATTTTCGTTTAAAAATGGTTTCAAGCTAAAGATGATTTATGGTGCATTTTATTGTTAAAGAATTGTACCCATTTCTGTTGTCCACGATTAATTAGGTACATGCATTGAAACTTTCAAAGAATGTTTGACAATCTACTTTTAAAATTATTAGATAAAATTTTCATATATATATATATACTTTTTAGCTGTTAGTACAGATGGTGAAAAATAGACAGGGCTTACTGAGTGAATGCCAGACGTTTTGACAAGATGCTGTCTTTTTCAGTGGCGATTTCATCAAAAACGCCACTGAAAAGGGCAGCATCTCGCGCCGAAACGTCTGGCATTAGTCAGTAAGCCCTGTCTATTTTTCTACCATCTGTACTAACAATTAAAAAGTATGAAATCAGAAAAACAATATATGTGTATATATATTTAATTATGGTTATAATATTAATTAAAAACGTATTTTTCTTTTTCTGAACACTATTTTTCATTAGCGTAATTACAATTAATTGGAATCTCGTTATAATAAAAGACCTTTGATCAAAGAGAGATCCATTCGGTACATGAGACGCTTAATTAAATTTGCCAATAGCAATATTCTGCATCATACCTAGTTGTAGCTCAATAACGGTTGGAAATGGAGGCGTTTTAATGACTCGTCGCAGGGGTCGTTCAACGTGCCGTTTTAATGAAAGACCTCTATTTCTTTCGCTTTATTTTCCGGTGAGCGAATGAAGCGAATAAAAAAAGCCTAAAATGCACGTGCGCTTTATTTATACATATATTTGATGATTGTTTTTTTAATAACGGCAATTCGCCTGAAATGACATAATCTTTGACGATATTGAAAAATTTTGAATACTTTATTAATTTTTTGTTAAAGTGAATGACTTTTTTAAGGATAGCAAAGTATTTATAAAGGTCCTATATATATAAAAAGATATAATATATATAGGGAAACAGGGGGAGAAATAGAATGCACGCTTGAGAGAATGTATGAGGAATTTTCTGGTATATCGGTCATTATTTTAAAAATTTGGAGGTATTTATTGAAATGTGCTGAGAAGAATTACCAATACATGTGCAGACATTTAAGTGAAATAAAGCTTCAGATCGTTCGGCCTTGTAAATATGTATTATGTACACCTTAAATACTCCGGATCTTGTCCAGATGACTCGTGCCTGAGGCTCCTTTGAGTGCTCCTTGGTAACACAAAAACAAGTAAAAAAATCTTTTTAAATCGCTAATTTAAAAATTGACTTGAATTTGAACATGGATATTCTTATTATTTTTAATTTTAAATGGTAATCTATGGAGTCATAATCAATCAGGATTTGTTTGTATAAATAAAAGGCAAAGTGATGCGCCAATACCGGGCTGTCGGAGAAACTCGCGTTGTATCTTCAGCCTGCTGAAGGTCGCAGTGAACTGCCAAGAAACTGGAGTGTATACCTGAAGTGGGGGGGGGGGGGCACGGGTCTTCACATTTCGCAATGCGCGATGTCCAAAGTAGCGAACCGATTTCTCTATAAATTTACCTATTCTAGGAAATCGCTAGTATCGGTTTTTGGACCTCAGCTAACTGCTGAGTCTTGCGGAGCGTGCCAACGGGCATTGCACTCTTGACTAAGCGCAGATTAGCTCTGTTGCCGAGTGACGGCATGGTATCATTGAACATTCCTGAAAATCGCTAAAATTAAAAGAGATTTTAAACTTACGATCCTTGACGGCGTCTTCCGTTCTCAGACGAATCTCATCTGATATCTACGGCACTCGGATTGGGTGCTGCGATGCTAGGCATTGATCTGGTCAAATACGAGTGACATTTAAAAGTGTACTTACCAAATTGTATTTTTCTGATTACGTTATGGTTGACCATACATAAAAAACTCTATTTTGGTATTTATCATTAAAATAACAATAAAATAACACCAACTTTAGAAGAAAAAACAACAAACAGAATCCTTTATTATGAAAAATTCTTGTAATTATAATATATTTAATATTAATTTATTTATTTTATGGTAACATAGTACAGCAATCATCTATAACAATATGATCTTTATGTCTATGAGTATTTTTAGTGATGGTAAAGTGAAGGTGTTTTTAGAATTCTACATTATACCGTATACCTTCCCACGGGATTCATAGATTAATCTTCGAACCTATAAATAAGGCGACAGAGATACAAATCTACGGAACGGAATGTCATTTTATATTGCGTTTCAACCAAAAGCACAAAATATATTAACCCATGATGGTAAAAATACACAGAAGCAACGTACGAAAATAATAAAAGGAATGTAAATTTTAACTCGCTGAGTTTTATTCTAAAGTTTTGGTAATATTTTGATAACCGCCGCCATTTATCATTTTAACGATAAATATTTACAATAATAAACCACCATTCAAAAGTTTTTAAAACAAGTAAGTACATTTTATTTGCAACATCCATAGTGGCTATCATTCAAATTTAAAAATATCAACTCCATTTGAATTTAGAGTAGAATTTAATACACGTTTTATTTTAGGACAGGTTTCTAGATGTAAGTTACACGCGTAAAATATGCTTTACTTGTTAACCGACTTCAAAAAAAGGATAAGATTCTCAATTTGATATGTATGCTTTTTATTTTAACATTCGCTTATACTCCGACATAGCTTTTTTTGTTAGCAAAAATAAGTTGTCCTTTCAAAATGTTGTCATGTCAGTTTATGGATTTAATCAATTTTGATTATTATTATTATGATTACAAATTATACCGAAATGACCCGAGTCCAAGTTTCAACGAGTTACTTTTGTTATGATTTTGACCTCAACAAAACCTTTAATGACGTTTTGTTTATTCAGAGTTTCTTCCTCTTTAAAAGTAATACCTTACAGGTACATACTTTAGAATTCTCATCATTATCTGAAATTCAGGCTTTGTTTTCACGAAGAGGCATCGTCATTTTTCTGAAAATAACGCTTGTTACCATGGAGGGGGGAGGTGAGCCGGAGGGCGAGTGCGGAGAGAAATACCAAAGCTGAGAAAATGGCCTTCTGAGCTTATAAGCGTAATGAAAAATTCTTACCCGAGGGGATATAGAAACCACTTCGCAAAACGTGTGATTTTGCTCAAGCGACGCATGATACACTGGTACCATGTTATATTAGAAAAATCTAAAATAATATAAATTGGCATTTTGCCAAATTTTATCGAAACAAGAAGAATATATATTTCGTGTAAAGTCTAAGTTGAATTCCTGGTGGGCTTTCCCCGACAGAAATTCAGGCTCACGTCTTACTGATAGCGATACCGCCATTATTTATTTATTTATTTTGGTTACCCAACAGAAATTGTACACAATCCAGGACAGGTAATGATGTTATGACAATATAAATTAAAGTATACAGCCCTTAAACTAGGGTAGCCCAATTGAATAATAAAGATAATTAGAGATAAAAAGAATAATATGAAAGTATACCTACCGCAACTATTATAAGTTGAGGATCAAACTGAAACGAGAATGTATTAAACGGAAATTTTACCTTGTACTAAAAATTCGGAAAAAAATAAAAAATTTTTTTTCTGTGATTAAAGTGATTTGTGTGATGTTTGTAATCAAATACCATTAATCCAATAATTGATATAATAGTTGATATTTTTTTTTACTATATTCTATTTTTCATAGTAGGTATACACTATAGAGATATCCCGAACACTTGATGGGGTGTTTATATTTCTAATTAAGAGTATGGCATTATATAAAAATAGCGAAAATTATCACCATTTTTTTTTAATTCTATTAAAGTGTTGGTGTAAATTACTTTTCTTACCGTTACCATCGGCTGTTGTACTTAAAACAAAAACCGTATACAGGATGTGTTTTTAAATTTAGGGCACTCCTTTTAGGATGTTAAATTATATCGACAATCAAACATTTATCAGCGAATAGTATTGGTAAAATGACTTCTCAATTACGAGAAAAACGACTTTAAAGTTATAAGGAAATCGTTGAACGAGCGGGCGGCTCGCAAAGCATTTTTTAGTGTAAACATTTTTTTTTAAAATTACTTGTTTGATTGACTTAATTGAATTAGTTGATATAGATTAACCACCTAAAAGGAATGCCTTAAATTTAAAAACAGCCTGTATCACGTAGTTTACATTTTTTTTGGGAAACCATGATGAAACCATGAAAAACCATCTCTTTTTTTTGATATCCTCTTTATAAATACCTAACCTAACCTACCGACAAACATATGATTAATTATATCTTTTGTATCGTATATTTTATATTCTGCATAATTAAATATATGTAAAAAATTCATCTTGGTTTTTAAGTTTAACTTTTTTAAAACCGTGCGCCAGGATTCGCTGACTATACATTGGAAATTTTAGAAGCTGATGCATACATACTTAGATACATGAAATATCGATATAGGGGTATTTTTTAATATATTTCTCGTAAAAGGTCTAATGTAACATTAAGAGTAATCTGTTTGCTAAATGGCCGAATAGATAGAGTATTCGTAAACAGAATGATTTATGATGGGGGTCTTAATCGTATTAATATGGATGACAAACAATATCTATTGGACGAGCGAGCCTCGGGCAGACGGCGCGACGTTAGATGGATGAATCTCGAATCGGTGCCTGGGGGGTAGGATAAGCCCTTAAAGTGACACCCTTTGAAAAGCAAACGAAGAGGTGATTTTAAAAGATTTTCGCCACGGTATTTAAACTTAAAAAAAAAAAAAAACGCACACACAGCTCACACACATCGCCGAAATTCGAACGAAAAATGCCCTGTAGCTCAGAAACGGTGCACCAGCCTTTGTTTGCGACATTATTATAACAGTCTTAATAATGATACAGCTTTCCCTCCCTGGGTTTTGGCGTGCCCAGAATTAGTACAGTAGATAAGCCATATAGTGGGGGGGGGGGGGGAGTCCAACCTAAAAACAGGTGATATAGTTCATTTTTTACATAACTGATCGACCATGTTTATATAGATGCGCGATATGTGTATAAAAAGGATTTTTTTTTATTTTGTGTAATGACTGAAATAATACAAAACTACAATAATCCATATCAATTGCCATACATGTTTTTGGTAGAGAACAGTTCTCTTGTTACAATTTCTATGATCTATTATCATAATATCATAAGAAAAGTACAATTTATCTAGGCATTACATATTACTTTGTTCTGC
Organism: Neomicropteryx cornuta; assembly: GCA_020383195.1. Classification (NCBI taxonomy): domain Eukaryota; kingdom Metazoa; phylum Arthropoda; class Insecta; order Lepidoptera; family Micropterigidae; genus Neomicropteryx; species Neomicropteryx cornuta. The sequence continues at coordinate 5,448,245 of JAHKQU010000030.1, forward strand.
CTTCATAATAATTCACACATTTTGGAGCAATAAGACATCTAAGATAGGTGTTGTGGCAAATAAAAGTACGATTTTCCTCGGTCTAGAATGAAAAACATCAGTATTTGTATGAGAACGTTTTGCCTGTCGCACGAGGGCCGTTGTCTCGAGAGACTCGGATAGTTCATTCTGAAGAGATCCTCCAGTACAGGCCAATCACTTAAAATAATCGCCAGTCAGCCGCCGTTACAAAAGCGTATTTTTTATACGAACCAAACAAACCCTAACACCATGCGAATAGATAATATAAATATTTTGATGGCAAAATGTTTCTGATTACAGCTATGAAGATAAAGAAATATGAGAAATATTTTTGTTACATTAATTTTCTTTTTAACCTAAAAAAAAACAAACCAGTCAAGTGTGAACTGAGTTTCCGAGCTGAGGCTTCTGATGCCTAATTATTTTTTATCTCGTCTGTGTTCAGGGCTCAGTAGGCACAGTAGGCATACGGTTCTTAGAAATGAGATATTACAAGTTAATCCCATCATTTCTTAACCCAAATCTGAAGTGTGCCATATTTTATCTGCCTGGCTTTTAGACCAGGCTTAAAATACTTAATAATTTAATCAAAATTAAGATTTATTTTGAAATTTTATCCCAGCCCACCAGTCTGAATTGTGAACTCCATCGTAGAAGCATGTGGCTTGTAACTGTGTGTACTCAATTGTTAAATTGGTGTAGTATGTTTATTTCATACGATTTACTGGGACAAAAACTATGATCAAAGAAATTCATTGTTTCAGGATTTCCAGATATGCTGAAGAATATTCTCATGTTCAACATAAGTTCACTGAAGCCCTCGGAGAAGATCCTCACCTCGCACCTGCATGTCTTCCGGCGAAGAATCTCTGACCGCATCACCGACGACGGCATGGCCTGGACCCCGTTGCCGCCTTGTAAGATCAGGCTGTTTCAGGTGAGGGCGAATTTCTATAACTAACTGCAATATATCAGTCTGTCAAATTATTCCATAAACTCGTTTAAAGTTTTAGTTTGAGTTTCTAAAAAATATGCCAAATTGGTTTGAAAAATGGTATACTCATAAAATTATAGGCAAATATAATTAAACTATTCAGATTAGGTAACATATACTGCATAATTTTATTAGGAAACTTAGAACAAATACTCTAAGTTTTATACTACTTTAATGACGAATATAATTATTTATTACAATATGTCGGATCTAACTCCGGTGATATTGTTGGTATTGGTATTTACCAATCTACGTTTAATCATAGTCCTCGATTTTGGGACTAAGTATAGACAAAGGAATATTATTCGCGAATAGTTAAAGGAAGTAATAAATTGAAACTCGCATTGTTCTTCCTAATAATAAGTTTAATTTAAGCTGGATGATCTATTTGACCGGGCTAATTAGGTTTGGCTAGCTGTAAGCTGATTTTGTAAATATTAATTTCGATTAATTTAGACCCTTTTTCTGAGCTGCCGGGTCATTGACCGCGCTTAAATAAAAATAATAAATTGGGGGATGAATAATCTTACTCGTAATATCTGTACGTTCTCGGAACACCTTGTATATTGGTAAAAAATATAGAAACCTATACTTATTGCTATAGATATGCTGACTGTACACACATTCTGTGAAAGGCTTTCAACTACTTGTAGTATTATAATTTAATAAAATTTCAGATTCACATGAGACCGGACATCGAAGAGCAGTGGAAACGACTGAACAGCAAAGTCATGGCCACTTGGAGTCCGGTGACAGCGAAGAAGAAACGTCACGCGAGGGGCTTGAAGACGCCAAAGGGTAGTCTGCGTACAATGAAGGACAGTCTGGTTGAAATCAGGAAAGAAGGCAACGAGGGGATCAAACTGAAACCTCTTGACGTCATACCCGTTCCTCAGGTTGGAAAAAAACATCTTAATTATCTTGTGATGTAAAATAATAGTAAAAATAAACACTTTATTTGACATTCGAAAATAGCTCGCTTATTACCATAAGACTATCTCTATCAGCTATTCCTGAGAGACCGTGTAAATATATACAGGTTGAACTTAAAGTCAGCAGTATCATTTTAAGGGGTGATTCTGGATATCTGATGATTCTAAAGAAGTCTAATTAATAACAAAATAAATTATTTAAACACATGATCTAATTTCATTTAGACAGTTAATATGCCCGAGCAAGGATAGGGTCTGGTACGAGGATATGGGATTCAAAATATTCTTGGAGATGACACATTTAAAAATAGCAATATTTTTGCAAATGATTTCGATTATTTTAATTTTTTTAATTTAACAGGCCATTTAGGTGAAATATTTTGAATAGCAACGTTTTTTATGTTTTTTTTAAATAATATAAAAAACACTTTATTTATAACGCATATCACAAAAGGACGAGCTTATTGCCGTCTGACAATCTCTACCAGTTATTCTACTCTTTTCTTTTTTCGCACCTATCGACTCAATTTTCCACAAGGAACATAACATATAACGGGGCCAATCGATAAGATTAGGATAGGTACTAAAAATCTCACAAATGGTGATACTTTTCTGGGAATGCAACTAAAGGTACTACAGGTACTGCCTACTACTGAAATATGCCAATTATTTTTTTAATCATGGACCTCGCTGAATCAGGTTTTTTTTAATTGGTTATATTTGAAAAATTCTATTTAACCAATTTGTTGTATTATTCTATGCAGTTGTCAAAAGGCGGTTGGTACTCCGTAGAAATATCGATGGGCTTAAAGGAGATGTTAAATTCTGCTGTTGGGCCGATGGACTCTTTACTCGGAGTGAGATTCGAAGGACCAAGAGGTTTGTAAAACACATTTAAATTCTAATAATTAAGAAAGGATCCAATAAATTAGTTTATTAGTACTAAATCAAAACGAAAAATAACATTTAATTATAAATCCATTTTATTATATCGACAAAATAATATGAAATATATCAATCATGACAAATAAATTATTATTATGAAAATATTTGAATCAAGCGGAAATTGGTTCAAAAAATATATATCTTAATTTTAATGTTTTTATTATTATTGTGGGGAAGTTCAATGGATTTAAGCAAGTTATGTATTTACAAAAAAGAATAATTCAAATTATGATGCAAGCAAATCCTCTATATATATATATATATATATATATATATATAGTAAAATAGTAAAATGTATTGTTTAAATACCGTTAATTAGATGATTTCTATGTTAAAATAGGTAAACACCTTTAGTTTAACATATATATAAAAGTTTGACAGTACTGACATTTGGTTTCTTTTTAATATTTTAAGGATTGAAATTTTTTGCAAATAAAATATATAGCCAGAATGTTCAAAGAAAAATTAATACCGAAAGCACAGATAGTTGCATCGCTTGAGGTAATGCACGCTGGTTTAAACACAGGCCTGTGTTTTATGAAAGCTTTCACTCTCACCTACCTATCTGTGCTTCAAGCAATATGGTCAAACTTTCATTAAAGTAGTGAATAAATGATTTAAAAAAGAAACAATAATTATGAAAAAAAGCGAAAATGTAACGAATATGATGTTTAATGAATGAGAAGTGAATGGTTTAATGGATATTTACAAGAATAACTTACGTTCAACGTAGTTTATCTGAAAATGAATCGTTATGGTTAAAAATAAAAAGAAAAGTGTAAAATATATGCACATTACGTGCAAATCGTTAAGATATAGTAAAATAGTAAAATGTATTGTTTAAATACCGTTAATAAGATGATTTCTATGTTAAAATAGGTAAACACCTTTAGTTTAACATATATATAAAAGTTTGACAGTACTGACATTTGGTTTCTTTTTAATATTTTAAGGATTGAAATTTTTTGCAAATAAAATATATAGCCAGAATGTTCAAAGAAAAATTAATACCGAAAGCACAGATAGTTGCATCGCTTGAGGTAATGCACGCTGGTTTAAACACAGGCCTGTGTTTTATGAAAGCTTTCACTCTCACCTACCTATCTGTGCTTCAAGCAATATGGTCAAACTTTCATTAAAGTAGTGAATAAATGATTTAAAAAAGAAACAATAATTATGAAAAAAAATCTACTTTATCTATCTACTTTAATGAAAGTTTGACCATATTGCTTGAAGCACAGATAGGTAGGTGAGAGTGAAAGCTTTCATAAAACACAGGCCTGTGTTTAAACCAGCGTGCATTACCTCAAGCGATGCAACTATCTGTGCTTTCGGTATTAATTTTTCTTTGAACATTCTGGCTATATATTTTATTTGCAAAAAATTTCAATCCTTAAAATATTAAAAAGAAACCAAATGTCAGTACTGTCAAACTTTTATATATATGTTAAACTAAAGGTGTTTACCTATTTTAACATAGAAATTATATATATATATATATATATATATATATGTAGTCCTTTATTTAAAACTCTTGTTTTTAACATTAACCTCGATATATATATTAGAATTGTTTATTGGTAAAAAAATATCTAAAATATTTTCAGCAAAATAATTACACACGCGAAATAAACATGATTAAGTTTATCCTAAGGCTCATAAAACCGCCTCCCAGAGTTCATCTATAAACATTTATACTGTCATCTAAAAAATGTTAAAATGATATCTGAGAGTAATATATTTAAAAATGAATTAGAAAAATGGTTACTTGATAAAACATTTTATAATATTAGAGAATATTTTAATTTTGGTAGTGAGGTATTAAAATAAATAAATGAAAGTTTGTAATGCCGTTTATTTCTACTTTTTAACAATACAGAAATAGATAGTTGATACGTGCTTAAGTATATTATATGTATATTTATTATGTATAAAATATCTACTATGTACCTCAACTATATTGATACTATTTCCTTTGTAAGTAAATTATATGTTTACTGAAAATGTATCATATTATTGTATGTATAGGTTTAACCGATGTCTTATTGTAAGCTCTCTGAGCAAATTGTAGCGTAATTACTTTTAATATTTGTAAAACCTATTTTACCCACAGTTAAACAATAAAATATTTTGAATTTTAAATTTGAAAATTATACTTTGAAAATTATAATTATAAATAAATGGACAATGTTTTCCGAGAAAAAAATGTAAATTTTAGGTGATAATATTAAATACTTATGTGTTTTGGGAAAACAATTGATAATAATTTTATTTTAAAAGACATTATACACATTGACTGGTTGAACCGCGAGACATTAAGAGGCACTTTTAGTATTGCAGTTTTTATTGTCCTGTTGTTGCCTTTAGCATACGATCATTCCTTATATTATGTATTAATAAATAATTTTCTCGAAAAGAAAAATTATACCTACAGCTAATATCCTATAACATTGTCAAAATCGAAGAAACCCGAGCAATTAAAACGAAAAGATCGTAGATGTAAGCAGCGCGATACAGTTCAATGATATTTACTCGTATATCTGTGCCCCAGTACCCTCCTACAAATTCAACTCTTCGGGTGTTTTACATCCATATACAAAAATATTCCTGGGACATTTCCATTTAACAATACACTAAATTGATTGTAGTTTGTTTAACATAAGAACATCCCCTAAAATAAACGTAGAAGATAAATTAATACTATAATTTGTTTTTTCAGGTAAATCGATAATTCCCCAGCGATTTCTAAAAGAACCTAAAGATAATACATCCTCATCTTTTATTGTAATATCATCAGAAGATTCGTCTCCTTTATTAAATCTTGATTACATTTCTGCAAATAAATTTGACCTGAATCAAGAAAATGCTAAACTGCTAGCGGAAATAATATCATCACAAAATACGAAAAATATTGATATTGAACCTAATCTAATAATATCTAAAAAATATGATCTGGAAAAATCACCCGATAACATAGAAAATACTGAGCGATATGCTTCCAGAGTGGAAAATATTTCAGAGAATTCTATAAAGACGCATAATAAAACATTCATTGACCATTCAGAAAAATTGAAACCTAATAACGAATTAATTGAAAAAGAAATAATTAATGATGACGACATAACAGAAAAATTAAGAATATCGCCATACCCCAAGAAAAATAGACACAATCACAAAAATGTTAACTCTTTAAAAATACGATACGATCCAGCGACAAATACCATTGTTCAAAAGAAAGCTGATGTTATACCGGGCATTATACGAGACGTTGATTCAGACATCCAATCAGGTCTTAAGCCAAACGTTCTCACTCATTTTATATCTTATGATAAAACCGAAAAACCTAAAAACGCCGAAAAATATCTTACAGATTATTTTATTGAGTTAAGCAGCGATGAAGATGGTGTAGATTGGAATAATTTGAGAAAAAAGAGGTCAACTGAAGATAACGACTTACCAACTACTTCACTAGTGCTTGCTAGCCATTCTGACGAACTTAGACAAGTACGTCCAAATTACATAAAAGCAAATTCTCTGGGCACAAAGAAAGAAGAAAAACCCGGGGAGGATGATTTAGGAGACACGCTCTATTATGAACCCGATGTGTACGAACATGAAAAAATGGTACCAATTAGATATCAACCACAATATTTCACTTCAGAAAACATTACTGAAATAACTGAGGAGAAATTGAGACCAATCAAACAGCATAAACATGGAAACAGGCCAACATTGACCGTTAAACCAAGGCATAAAGAATATTTACGACATAATAAATGGGATATCGATGAACCGAAAATAAGAGAGCATAGCCTTACAATTAAAAGGGTAAAATCCCAGCAAACAAAATACAGACATAAAAAACAGCCCTTAAAATATGATAATTATCTAGCCCTAGTACGTTATAGTGACTCAAACAATAAAAATGACAATCCAATTAATAGCCAAACTAAAACAGCGAGAAAACGAAGTAACCAAAATACAAAAAGTGTAATTCAGAATGAAAATCAGGAGAATATGTTGAAGAATAGAATATACAAATATACTACAAGTAATACGCACGACTCTAAGTCCTTAGATATGCGAGATGACGAAGAAGAGTTTGTTTGGGATATTGATACTCGTCTTGGCATTAAGCCAGAAACAAACTGGAATCAGAATGACAGAAATCAGTTTTTAGATGATTCACATAAATGGGACAAAGATCAAATTCTACGTAGAATTCACAAATACAGCCAAGTGTCTGATGAACTAAATGACAAAATTGAAAATGCAAGGCAACATCTTACTTATAATAGAAACAAAGAAGCTGACAGGACAGAATCTAGTAAAGAAAAAAACAATGGATCTACTTCCGAATATATGGACAATCCTGCAGAACACCCCAAAACTAGAAAACAACTCGTGGAAATTACCAATAACGCGAAACCTAAAAGTAATAAGCGACACTATCATAGGAACTTTGAGAAAATACTTCAAGATGAAACGCAACCGATGTTAAACGAAGACATTCCGACTCTAAACGGTAATACATTATATGTAGAGGATACTTTACAACAGTATAAAGTGGGGAACTCAAAAACGACAGGCCCTCTGGAACCAGATCAAATACAAACGTTAAGGACGACATCACCCAAGAGAAAGTTGAATATATTAAAGGGGGCTGCTCACCAACAAAAGCCCAGCCTAATAAACGACTGGAAACTATGGGATGTTAGTAACTCAACATTTATTTATCAAATAGCAGGTATGTAGATAGATAACCTAATAATCATACTTCCGGATCTCACAGCTGCTAAGGCCCTATATTGTTATTCGGAGATAACTAATAATAGCGTAAAGGAGGGATAGATGAAACCTTGTAATGTCAAATTTCTAGCCCAGACATTATTAGGACACATGGAAATACAAATATATTTCTTCTTATTTGACTAATGGATCTGTGAATAGTGTGAATAGCACAGTTTACAGGTCTAACTTTGAACCATTAAAGTTCCAGCTTTTAAAAAAGAAAGGGCCACTAAACAAAAATAGATGTTTAGAAACCTATTTTAAAAATTAGAAATAAAACGTTTATTTTAAAACTATATACTTAATTATTTTTTGCCCTGCTTATTTTGGTCGTGAGAAAGACACCTTATAATTCGAGCATTTTGCGGGTAGGTAATTTGTGTTTATTTTACAGAACGAATGGGAAACCGATTCCGTAAACCCGGACGATTCGTGCAGGAAGAAACACTTCCAGGTCTCTTTCGCTGAGCTCGGCTGGGGCGATTGGATTATAGCGCCAGACAATTTTTCTACCAACTATTGTGCGGGACACTGTCAACTTTCTCACCTAGTGGTACATACAACTATCATAATTTAGTGCACAAAGATCCTCTATATAATCAAATTTATCTAAATCTATTGACCCGTTACAGCCGATGTTACATGCGAATGTATTTTTATTCACCTTACTCCTTTTAGAGAATTTACCTATATCGACAACTATATTGTTATGACGAAAAAAAATATTTTTGTTTTTTTTTGATTGATTTTTTGCACACATGTGATCCCAGCACATTTCCCTCTCCTCTTTTCGACCAGGCGTGTAACTAGCTCTCAAATATCAAAACGATTTTGATTAAATTTTGAATTCATTTTTCTCGTAATTTCTTTTCCGTTAATTTTTGTTGTTTAATGTTTTATCGTTTATATAGATTATAAATATATTTATATATTTTTGACTAAAAAATATTTGTTATATTGATTTTAAGAGCAGTTTTTTTAATTCTTCTAATTTGTTATTAATTGAGTAAAAAGGGATATCAGATATCGCATTTATATTTTAATTTAAAGTAGGTGCCAGTCGCTTGTTGCTTACAAATTGGAATGTTTGAAAGTGATGAAATATTATCATTTTAGCAATAGTTATAAAATTGATTTAATTTTAACATGTAGATTTTGTTATCAAGTCAATAAGTGCATTTTTTAAAAATATTATTCATTTTTTCATTTGACTATAATAACGATTTATGGGTATTAGGTATCTCAAATTGATTATGTTGATGTGTAGCCCTGTATAAAATTATCTTTTATTAATTATATATTTTTTTTATGCTTACTCAATATCAAAAAAGGATGCAAGTAAAACATGTGTAAGTTTTATCGTCAATAATATTTTATGTAATATATAAGAAAGTGATATTTTATGAAAAAATATATTCTGGGTTCTGGAAATTTTATTTTCGCGCCATCAGTAAGTGATTGAACTGTCGGTAACAAACTTTATTGGAAAGCGAAAAACGAAAAAGGGTGGGTTAAATAAGTTTTTGGGTAAAGTTATGGAATTACTTTATATTATTACTATTACTATTTATTTTAATCTATTTTTATTTTACTTCATTAATAACAGCTGAATTAATATCCAAAATGTCTGTAATATCTGTTGCAAATTATTTAAAAAATACATTGTTCTACACAGTTACCAATCATTTTTAAAAATATTTCATAATTATACTACAGGTTATAAGTATAAAATTATAAAAATAAGATAAAATTATTTATGTACCATAAACTAAGCCGATGTGATATTGTAAATAGAAGGTATTTTAAATGCCCTAATATTTATATAGTACTAAATATGATAAAAACTACAATGCGTTAGGGAAATATTATATTTACTTACACAATCCTCCATCTCAAAAAACATAAAAAAATAAACATAGTATTTAATGGCATGAAAATCAATTTATGAATAGTGTGGATACTAAACAAATTAATAATCGTTTTCAAACATTCCTATAAATATTTTACAGGATCTCGATTCGACGAACCATGCCATATTGCAATCTCTAATTCACGCAATAAATCGTGTGAGCGGAGTGCCAGCGCCATGTTGCGTTCCCGCCAAAATGTCATCGAAGACCGTCCTCTATCAAGATCCGCACGGCAACGTTCTGCTCCGCAACTACCCCAACATGGTCGTCAACACGTGCGAGTGTCGGTAAAGCAGTGTCGGTAAAGCAGCAGCAGTCATCATGCGATGCGGTTCATCCGTTTGCACTAGATGGCGGTCAAATCTAAAGAGGATCGGATTATTTATTTTTTTGCGTGGTCATGAATTCCCACTATCAAAAGAAATTATACTCATTACAAAAAATATGAGTTGAATCAATAATGTGCCATTTTTTTTCACAAACGTCACAATATCAAATAACGTTGAAAAATGAACGTTTTTCGAGTCAACGTATTTCGAGTGAAAATCAGATAAATAAAATTCAATGCATTTGTATTGTCACCTTATTCTATCAACTTAAGAATTTTAGAAATATAACAAAACATTAGTGAACGAATATAATATTAATATATTATATGGTATTAGGCTCATATGAAATGTTATGAAATATCACATAGGTAACGAAAAAAATTAGAATATAATAATTACACTAGTATGTCAAAAATTGATATTAATACCTTAAATTTAAGCAGTTCTCTACAATGTCTGTAAATTTATCTTTGTAAATACCTTAATTATTCAATTTTACATTGTGATAAAATAATATTAGTATTTATTTTACAGCAATGACCATTTATAATAGGTAATATTCATCACATGAGAGTTTGAGATTAAGTACCGCCGGTTTCATATAGTTTGTTTTAAAATTTTATTAAATATTATCTATTTTTAAAGAAGGATTGCCATATCAAATAGATCACGCGCAATCAAATACTTTTAACAGTTTTTATCAAAAATGAAATAATAGTTAACCACTCAAAATATTGTTTAAATGTACCTCTTAAACATATAACAGAATAGTCGAAACCATTTGGAAATCTTAAATAGACAGGTACAGGCGTAATTTAACATATTTAGACTGATTTAGGTTGGCACCTATTTATTATTCTTCGCGATATGCGTATTCCTCTAAAAACATTGTAAAAAAATATTTTATAGTTGTATAAAATATTAGGATATAAGTTGTATTTGTCGCAAGTGTCAGTCACATAGGCAGGTAAGCATCAAATGGGAGTTTAAAAAAATACAAAAGAATTTGTTGATTTTTTTAGAGATTTGCCAAAGCCATCATTTGAATGGGCTAGACTAAAATTTACCATTACTAAATTAATAAAATTTCAAAAAACAATTTATAAGCTTTCTTAGAAAAATATTATACCTAGTGTAAGTACCTAGGTATTCTGCTTGATTTCGAGTTTTAATTTTCTAAATAAAATAATTTCCATTAAAAAAAAATGATATGCTTAGCACCGTTTAGGTGTAATAGATTTTACACATTAATAATTATTTTTTATGATAGTTTCATTTTCGTGGAGTTTAATTTCATACTTTTGTTTCCTAAGCAAATGTTTGGCCGTAGTGTAATTACATTTTTTTATTTTGACTACATAATGGAAGTACTTAGCTTATGCGTGGCATTGAGCTCATTAGCTAATAATCCACACAACTCAATTTCGATCAAAACTTCATACCATAGGTACTTATATAAGTGAACTAAGTTAAAGTTTGTACGATTAAAGTTACCTACTTTAACATTCTATTATGTACTATCTTCCTAATAGGTAATACAAATTATTATTCCCGTCAATCGTGTGATTGATAGGTGCAAAAAGATGAAGTTAGTTATTAGTCAATGAAATAAGCTTTATCCTAGAATACCTAGATTCTAAAATGTATTCTTGCGATTCTTGTATGTTATTTAAAATAATAATATTAAATAAACGTTTTGGAGTAAAATAGTTTCATTCTACTAAAATATTGTCATCACAACCAAACCTTATATAGGCTTGTTTTTTTTAGAGGCGTGGTTTTCAATCTGGCACTACTTTTTTTGTAGTTGGTGTTTTTGACAGCTGTCACTTGATTTATGCTCAGTTTGGTTTGCCATTTCATAATGAATAGACTTACTCCTGAACAACGTTTGCAAATAGTGCAAATTTAGAAAAAAACACTCTATTTTTTTTTAAATCACTCTAAAATAAAGTAAAAATCGCGTCGTGGGCCTGTGGCGTGGCCTCCAAGATCGTGCGATTTAACACCGCTGGACTATTTTTTGTGGGGTTATGTGAAGTCGCTTGTCTACGCAGATAAGCCGGACACGATTAACGCCTTGGAAGAGAATATTCGGCGCGTTATTGCTGACATACGGCCCAACTTGCTGCAAAAAGTGGTTGAAAATTGGGCCTCTCGGCTGGAATTTGTTCGAGTCAGCCGCGGCGTCCACTTACCCGAAATCATTTTTAAAACATAATGGCAAACCCTTATCTTTATAATAAAACTAAATTCTTAGCCATAACATCAAATTATACGCGTTTTACCTCTTCTTGAAAACCACGCCTCTAAAATCATCACCTAAACTAATTATATGAAGGTACCTTTATGATTTCCTCTACTCCAGGTTTTGTAGGTATATATAGGCAAATAGATCTCTAGAAAGCAAAAATATATATCTTAATAATTAAAAACCGAGAGAGATGGCATTACCAAATATTCTTCTACCGAGATTTGAAGATAGAGAGATATTCTCATTCGCCTTCGTGACAGTGGACGGATCAACGATAACTTCCCAGCAATTAACAGGACAATAAACAATCCGCATTCAAATAAGTATAATAAAAATACGCTATTTTTGAACCACTTTAATATATACGATTTCGTCAGTTGAATGTGTTTCAATTTTGAGTTGTTTCACGAGCAGGCATCTGAACGACACAAGACGCCCAACCATGGACTGGATTCTAAATAACCAAAATCGACGTCAGTTAAAGCGGTCGAATATAAATACATATAGGTAAATTCTGGAGCAAATACAAGACTGTATCATTGAAATATAGGACTTTGTATAAATATAAATACCTAAGTATGCAATGCTCCACACACTATAAAATTAATTTTCCGCAGCGTGAAGCTTTCATCCATTTGTTATTTAACTGGCTGAAAACCGCACTAATTTAGAGAATTAAGAAATTATTGACAATATTGAAAAATTTAGAAAAGTTTATCATTTTTTTGATAAAGGTACAAAGGTATTAAAGAGGTCCTGTACTTAAAAGTGCAGCATGTCGGTTTATTTTGCTATCCTACGCTTTACCAATAAAGTAAATTCTTCAATATTGTCAAAGATTGTCATTTATCTTTTCAGGCCATTTGCCACTATTAAAAAATAATCATCAAATATAAGTCAAATACCTTTACAACTCAATTATCTATAGATGCGATGACATAGCTTCTTGAATGAATTTAATGTTCTATATTTGGCATTAGAGGAATTATATTTGTGTAAAAAATATAATTCTTTGGAACTGTCAGAGAATATGACAAAAGTTATGGTAGAAAAATCACACATTTTGATATTTATATTTTCCATTCAGAAAGTTCTTGTAAACGCTTTTATTGGCAAACAACCCGCGAACAATTTCATGAATAGCACCGTGATATAAAAAGGTCTTTTATTACAATATATATTTTTTAAATATTAAACCTCTGACGCTATTTTGACATATTTTTAAACTTGTATTTCCGAAAAAGGTGTAACATTTTGTTAAAAAAAATGTAAGTTTTGTAAACGTAGGCAGTAAAATTTCACGTTTGGAATTTAATCTCTGTTCGAATATGTATTGTCTTTTTAGCTCGGCTAAAAGAGATATTTTCACTGGACCAACCGGATTTAACGTGTTAGGATTCAAATCCGGGACATCTGAATCTAAACTCTGAACTCTAGTTCTGACATTTTTCTATGAGGAGTAGGTAACTTAATGCATGTATTTAAATATTAACAAGTATTAAAAAGCAGACACAATTTAGACAATAATATTATAAACTATATTATCAGTATCTGTATCACTGTTATCATGTTTGAGTATCATTATCACAAAGCTGTGGTTTATAATTATTAGGTACGTCAATATGCCTTATCAATAATAAATGAACTTAGAAATAGCATCACTGAAGATAATTACCAAAGAATAAAATAAATAAATGTTATAATTTGAAAAAGTTGCCTTTTATCCTTTACACAATGATTTTCTGTAGAATCCTGTGAAACTACATTAGTACAATGTCAATAGTAAAATAGTTTTGTTCACCCACACATTTTGGTTTAGGAGCAACTTTTTAGCTTCTATACATTCATATATAAGAAGCTACTATCCCTGTCCTTTGGCCGTCTGTCTGTCCGTCCGTCAGTTGCAACTTTCAACACGAAAAGTACAAATGCGAAAGAGTTGAATTTTTGTGTGTGTTTGATGCTCTTGAAAAACATCCACAGCCGTTTGTTTAGATCTGTTCGGAGGCTGGTCGAATAATATAGATATTTAACATTTTTTAATACTGATTAATGAAACTTTAACAGTTCGATAGAGCACTTAATATCATATTTGAATTTCAAAAATATGACAGAACGGAACGGAACGTATTATTTATTACTGGCCCGTTAAAATTAATACATTCATCTATATGCGCAAATAGAAACATCTAAAAAAATGTTCAGTGCCACGGTTTATTAATAGAGTTATACGTTTACAACATAGGTCATATCTATTCTATAACAATAAGTAATATCTATTTATGAGTTCGAGTGTATATAAGTATATGTATATTACTATACTATATTTATAGTGTGTACATAGAGTGATTCATACCTACATGAGCTGACAGGAAACAAGAGACAGAAAAGTGAATTATAATTATGAAAGAAAACCAGTTTAACAGGTATTTCATTGATCTCATAACAAAAAACAAAAAATTAAAAAAATTACACATAGATTACGCAATAAAATAAAGACAGGAAACATCCATTGAAACAAATACACTAGTACATACCTATATTTTATTTTGGTAGGTAGGTGTTAGTTCAATTTATTATTAAAATTATGTAAGCCTAGCAAGTTTGAATAAAATATACTATGACTTTATGTTGACATTTGACATAAAAAAAATATATTTTGTGCTCTCGAAAATAAATAAAATTTTTAGTACATATTTAGGCTAGGAAGTCATGTCAAACTTCAATGGAAATCATCCAAAGTTATTTATAAAATAAATAATACTTTTTAAGTTTTCAAAATTGCTAAAATAATCAAAAATGTGTAAATATGTATAATTTTGGGTTAGATATAAAAATGAGAACGAAAAGCACTGTTTGACTGTGTTGCCACTATGCAAAAATAAAGTTAAACGCTCAATTAATAATGTAATTTACAAAATAAATAAATTGTAAATTTGTGACGTTTTCATTTCGAATATTTCTCGAGTTATCAAACTCTAAAACCATTGAGTTAGATTGGCCTTGAAAATAATTTCATAAACGACGAAGAAATATGTCCGCTTGAAATTATTAACCTTGGCAGTTGGCAGCCGAAAAAATCAGCCATTACTTTCCATAAAAATAGTGCGAAATGGGATCGCTTGTCAGTTCTCAAGCTGTTTCGGCGACTGTCAAAAGTGTCAAAATGACTTCTAACGTCGGAGCAACCACTGAGCTTGTAAAGAATTTTATAACAAGTGATAAGGTCGTCATATTTTCGAAGTCGTACTGTCCGTATTGCGATTTAGCAAAACAGGTAAGTTTCTTTGACTTACATAGTTATTTCCTCATTACCATTACCATATTCATCACTCTTTCAGTCCTTTCATACCACAAGCAAACTTCTGCTTTCACTCTTTTTTGTCAGGTAGATATTTTGAGGATAATCTCAAGTGTTTCCAACAAATTTGCCGTTGGTCATATTTACTACATAAGTAGAAAAAAGGTAGTGACTGGTTTAGAAATTGATTTTGTCGTTTTCAGATTTTCCAGAAGCTGAAACAAGATGTGACTGTGATTGAGTTAGACGAGAGAGATGACGGCGAGCCCATCCAGAATGTTCTTGGCGATATAACTGGCGCGAGAACGGTTTGTTTACTTTTTTTGAAAGCCTTTATATACAAAATGTTATAATCACCAATTTTTAATAATGTCTCAATTCAATTTATTAATATTTTTGTACATGTTAGGTACATAGATTCTTATATAGTTCAATAGTATGCTCTATAGTAGGCTGAATATATTTGGAGTGAAAATATAAATTTAATGTGTACACTGGCCGCCATCAGGAACAGGAAGTAAAAAAAGAAGGGCAGCAATAATAGCGGTGACATAGCCGCCGCCGTTGATACAGCAGAATTGGCGGGGAAAAATAATATAGTGAAACCATCAATCGATTTGTAAAAATTCATGGTTACAAATTAATTTATTTAAATTCAGCACATTCATTTTTCGGAGATGCCAACCGCATAGTTAATTAATTACCAGTAGAGCATAAACTTTAAAGGAGTCGATGAGTGTATTAATCCGCTCGTGACATCTGACTGATGGATAGTGCCTGTGGTTTAATCCGTGCTTGTCAGGTGATAGGTTAACTATACAATAGTCTGTGCTGAAATATAATATAAACAATACGAACATAAGCCGTTTTAAAAATAAAAATGATTGATTTTATAACACGAAAGATGCATTACAATTAATGAAAACTTACGGCATCTATGAATTAAAAGTATAAAAAATAAACATAATAAAGAAAATAAAACTTCTGATCATGGCTAAGTGTCATATTTTTAAGCTGAAAGATCGTTGTAATGCACTAAAATACACTATAAATATTTATTTATTTAATAAAATGATATTACATAGTGCAACATAACTAAGTAACATATAAGTTTTATTAAATATCTTAATTAAAGCGACACGCGACTGATACTGTTAAATGTTTAGATTATAATTACGAACCGGTATTAAAACTTCCAAAATCACATTTATATTTTGTGACAATAACGTGAAACGTTCAATAAAAGTTCTACATTCATTTGGACAAGTTATCGTACGAATCTACTAACTTAACAAATGACAGACAAAGACAAAGTTGATTAATTCAGTTGAATCTAATTGTGTGGCCATTATGGATGTTTTTTTATCATTTTTTATCAATATATAGTGCGATGGGTCCTAACAAGTTGCCATCCGTATTTTTAAAAAATTGTGCATCTGCTATCTGTCAACCACTGGCAAAAATTATGCAACAATCGCTAGAGTGTGGCAAATTACCTTCAGACTGGAAGCATGCCATTGTTACGCCAATTTTTAAAAAAGGAAATAAATTAGATCCTTCTAACTATCGTCCTATAAGCCTTACTAGTATAGCATGTAGAACGATGGAAAGAATTATCATTTGCAACTTACGGCAATTTCTGGTTAAGCATCAGATTATTCCTGACGAGCAGCAGGGATTCGTACCTGCGAGATCTACAATCACCAACCTTCCCCAATGTGTCGATGGTTGGACTAAGGAGTGGGATAAAGGACAGCCTACAGACATAATATACCTAGACTATGAGAAGGCATTTGACTGTGTCCCCATATATCGACTTCTACATAAATTGGAACATTTTGGTAAAAGAGGAAAACTCTTAAAATGGATCAAAGATTTTTTGACAGGTCGAACCTTCCAAGTCAGAGTGAAGGAATTCCTATCTGCAGTCCGAGAAGTTCTTAGCGGTGTACCAAAGGGCTCGGTGATCGGTCCGGTCCTTTTCACAATATTTTGGATTGCTCTTTTAGTAACTGTGATTGAGATATGAGCACATCAGCTAAATAGCTGCTTGCTCAACAAACAATAATAATAATAACTCGTTAAATCAGGCAATAAATCATTTGCAGACAATACTAAGTTATTTGCTAACTCCTTAATAAGTAGTTCGCAATTATGATATCGAAACCAAAGCCCAATCGTGCCAATGGAAGCGGCCAGAAGAGCCAAGACCGAAAAAAGCACGCCAAGTTTGATCAAATGTCAAAGTTTTGCTCACTGTTTTCTTCGATTACCATGGAGTGGTGCATCAGGAGTTCTTACCATATGGTTGTACGGTCAATAAACAGTATTATCTGGAAGTTATGCGCCGTTTGCGAGAAGCAATACGAAGAAAACGTCCAGAATTGTGGAAAAACAATTCATGGCTTTTGCATCACGATAATGCCCCTGCTCACTCATCTTTGCTTGTGAGAATTTTTTTGGCCAAAAACAACACCACAATCATGCCTCAGCCACCATATTCACCGGATTTCGCCCCATGTGACTTTTTCTTGTTCCCAAAACTAAAGAGACCTATGAAAGGACGGAGATTTACAACGATTGAAGAGATAAAGACTACATCGCTGGAAGAGCTCAAGGCTATACCGAAAAGTGCTTATGAGAAGTGCTTTGAGGATTGGAAAAACCGTTGGCATAAGTGTATTGTATCTGAGGGGGATTACTTTGAAGGGGACAACATAAATATTGATGAATAAATAAATATTTTTTCTTAACAATACAAAGTCACCTTACTTTTTGAACACACCTCGTAGAATGTAGGGCTAGTATTGCTATAGTTTCAATGTTTAAAGTATTTTTTAAAACAAATAGTACACAAATATTCCAGGTACTCTTCTTATCTTCTATTATTCTTATCTACTGTCTTAGAACTTATCTCATTTCAATACTTTTTAGTCTATGCTTAAAATTGACCCTCATCAATAAATGTGAGGTTATTTTTGTGACTATGATAAATAACGATCTTTTAAAACAATAGATACTCCATCTCATATAAACCGATCGCATTTAAACACGCCACCGGTAGATTCCCCCGCCATTCCCCCCGCCCCGTTCCGTGGGCCATGCTGGACAGAGACTTATAGCGATGACATGCGAGCAAGCGAGACGTATGATACGCGACTAGTGGACTCGACGCAAAATAGTGGACTTTGCGGTGTCGGCTTTTTCGCCCTCAGTTGCCGTATCTATATGTTTTAAAAGATCGTTGATGATAAATGACAGATGACAGTGTATTATCTAGTTTTATTTTTTAAACAAGCAAATATTTCTTCTGGTTGCTTATATTTTGAAACTCGCCATCTTACTTTGTTTATTTATTTAACATGGCATTCCCAAACACCCAGCAAACCACAAACCTTTGTAATTACCATCAATTCAGGGCAATTATTAAAAAAAACTATCAGTTTTTAATATATATTTGTAATCTCTAGAGCGTCTTTTGATTTGTTTCAGGTGCCCCGTGTTTTCATTAACGGCACATGCGTTGGAGGCGGAAGCGATGTTAAGAGTCTTTACGAGTCCGGGAAGCTTCAACCGATGATTGCCGGTTAAAAATTTGATACTAACAAAGAAGATGGACAAAAATATCTTCTTCGTGTCATACCCATTACCTTATCAGTTGCAAATCCTTAATCTAAGTCACCTTTGTCAACAATTTTTGTAATACCATTAATGAAAATTTCCCTATTGATTAACTCACATAATTTATTGTGTATTTATCTAGTAAATGTAGCTAAGTAAAATGCATAATATTTTGCCTCAAATTTTATGAACACATTTAGCGTTTTTATGGTATCCTTAATTTAGTATATAAACAGTACAATTACGGTTAATGTTCCAACTAGTTTACAGTTACTGTTAAATTTTATAGTTTAAGTTATATATTTACTGAAATGATTCAATTCTACTTCACAGGGCAAATTCACAGTAACACACCAGTAAATATAGGTCCATCTTAATTTGTTGGTGGTTTCTGGCATGATTTTCTAATTGAAGATGGATATAATCAATTTGATTTTATTTACTAACATAATAACTTAAAATATAGATTTATTTTCTTTTTAACCTAATGCTGTCAGAATTCAATGTTAAACGTTTGCATTTTGATGAGGTTCAGCCACAATAAATATAAGTGTGATTTATACCTACTAGATAATATTTTGTAAAAGATACACTCATGTGTTCATTGTATTGTTTGAGGAATGCTGTACAAGCCAAAACCCATAATTAAAAAATTCAAATGAAAAGCAAAATTGCATTCTTTATTTTGTAGGCCATTTTTCTCCGCTGACCATTTTAGGCTCAGCAGGCCCTGGTGTTGATATATGTAGACTAAAGTTGATTCACACAGAAAAAAAAATGTAAATCGTAAATAAATAACACATGTGCTTTGTGGCAGTCGTACATTAAACCAAAGTAGTTAAATATTATTGAAATATTCTGCTGTTTGCTCCAACCGATATTCTCGCCAATGGGCATTTATTTGTCCACTCGCTTGCATTGTGTGAAATACAAATTGACTGCTGTACAATCTATCCCGAGGGGGACAAGCAATCATGGCCGCGTGACATAAGTGACGCGTGTTTTTTATTGTTTCTCTCCTATTGTATTCGCTAATTGGGTAGAGAGAAACAAACACAACATTCTGTGCTACGAGCATTAGCATTATAATGCATCAAGGTGCCATATTTGTGTTCTTTCGCAAACAAAGATGTGGCTAGATAAAATTTATCTAACCACAATATTTTTTTATTCTTAATGCCACCACAAACGTCAAACTAAGCGCATGTGGTATTTACTAAAAATAAAACTATTATGATTATTCAGAATTTTTAAAGCCAAAACCAATATTACAAAATGTCGGTTGATATAAACATATATCATATGTTTAAACTTTACCTGTCTCAGCTCAGTCATATTAATATTAGCATACTGCTAGCCTACAAGTATCAATTTTAACATGCAAAAAAAGTTGTGCAGTTAGTAGGTTGCTTATTTGACCCTGCACACGACCGTAAACATTATCGAAATTTTACTGTAATTGTTTATTGCTATAATAAAATTTGTCCTAAAAATATTAAAAGAAGACCTAAATTAACTAGCAATATAATACAATTTTTTTTTTACACGGATTTGTTTTTAATATACAGGTGTTTTTAAATTTAGGGCACACCTTTAGAAGTTTATCCTATATCAGAACCAGCCTCATGAAATAAAATATAAATATGGAAAAAAATCATAATCTAAAATAATTATATTATTAAAAAACTTTGTTTTTCATCAGAGTGCTTTGCGAGCAGTGTGCCGGGGGTCACTAACCGTTCCCCTATCATGCATTCAACTGCACTTTTAAACATTTAAGTGATTAATTTTGAAGTCGTCTTTTATGTGTACCTGAAGTGTTAGATGTAAAGTTCTACTGTATACAAGAGGGATTTATAGTATTTTTTAAGTTCTAAAAACGCATTTAGAAATTTAAAAAGAATAATTTGAAAAAAAATATTTTTGTCGAACTGTACAGTTTCATAATTATTATCAGAAAGTTGTTTACCATTCAAATAAAAAAAAACACAAATAATTTGAAAGGGTAGGTACTGGATTGATATAGTCATAA
The DNA here is from genome assembly GCA_020383195.1 of Neomicropteryx cornuta. Classification (NCBI taxonomy): domain Eukaryota; kingdom Metazoa; phylum Arthropoda; class Insecta; order Lepidoptera; family Micropterigidae; genus Neomicropteryx; species Neomicropteryx cornuta. The sequence goes on from JAHKQU010000030.1 coordinate 5,469,375, forward strand.
AGCAACTAGTATTTGTATTATTTCGCTCTCTAGCGGAGTGTACTCACATCACTTATAAAGAGTACGAGCGAGTGGTTTGCGTCTTTGTTGTTGCACTGCAACTACAAGCAAACGACAGCAGATGGAAAGATTTAAAATTTATATTCTTTTATTAATTCGCGAAGTGTTGTCTTATTATGATAATGAATAGGTATGTTATAAATTGTATTATATCGATTTTATTAAATAAGTAAAATGTGGGAACGAACTAGTTCACATAAACCCCGCAAGGGTTTAGCGAACAATCAAATAGAAAAACGCTTAAAATTTTATTAAATATTTGCGGACAACAGTAATACCAAAAGCGGAAAACCAAACTCAGTCGGCCGGCCGTAAATCGCTTTATCCCTTGCGATGACGTTTGTCCCTATATATAGGTACCTCGCAAATTGCAATATTTATTGATTTTTGTTTTCTATGAATGCATGATGCTTAATTATGATCCTCCAGTACCAATTGGTTTATTTTCATTATTTATGGTCGTTTGAAGTATTTTATAAATCAATCAGATCAGTAGCTCAAATTCTCTTTAGATTTTGTCCATGCTTCTGTGTTGTAAATTAGTTCAGTAGTTTTTGAAGTTCCTAATTTGTGTTACATGCGAAAAAAAAACAACTTTGTCTTTTTATATCGTCGGTTGAATTTTCAAGATTTATTTTAAACTACGTTTACGGTAATAATAATAATTTTATTATGTATTGATAAAAATGGTAGGCACCTAAATCTTAAGAGTAATATTTACCATTTATATCTTATCTTATATTTAAAGTAAAAGTTTAAATTGTTTATAATATTTGAATAGCTACGATTTTTGTTTGCTTTATACATATAATATCCACTTTCGCAAGCATATTTTTAATTCTATACATAACACAATGACAAGATATTTATTATTTCGTAAAATTCCATAATCGCCCTTACCTTGTAAATAAATTATATAACACACTATACTTGATGCATATGTTGAGTTTCGGAAGCACTTGCTTTTAGGTCAGTCAAATAAAGGGTGAAAAATATATAATTTAACATTAATTGCAAAAGATAAAAAATATTGTCGATATACAAAGCATTACTCCATGGTTTAGGTACTAAATTTGCAACTAATTTACGAACCCGGAAATTGTTATAAGTGTTTATTTTTCACAACAAATAAATAAAATTTTTGCAATTTATAATATCAATTCAACTAGAGTTTTCAAATATAAATATAAATTTGCAACATGCATAACCCTTATTTATACCTATAATATATTATATACAGGTTGTCCCAAGACCAATCCCACAAACTTTAGGGGCTGTTTAAGTTCCCTATTAAGACTAAGAAATTATGTAACAAAATGCGAAAAATTTTCATCACCAAATTTATTATTTTTTAATAAAATTGGTGTAAATCGATAAATCAATTTTATCTGTCGACCAATAGCATCCCTCTTACAACCCCAGAGAAGGGGAAAGGAGTTACCCCTTCTTCATAGACCGACCTCTGTTCGACCAGTGGCGTCTGTCAGCAATCATTTAGCTCCGCCCTAATAGGGAGTTTCGCACAACGCGGCAGGTCATTAACCTCGATCTTGACTGACCGCCTAGTGACCCAGTGACGTAGTTATCCGAGGGAGGAGCCATTGAAAAATATCTGTTTTACATGATTTAAAATATAAACTCGAATACCATAATGAATTTTGATATAGTTTCTTAACAAATAACACTAGGAATCGTAGGACCTATTAGCTGTTTTTTTATTGGGACATCCTATATATTGATTCACTCTCAGAATTGAAATTGTATAAATACGTTATTTTAACCGTTTTTAAAAAACGGCAGTCGGGTTTTCATTTAATTATTATACTTTATTCTAATGGCGAAAAGCAAATACGGCGATCCCGATAAGCCCGCAGGCTAAGCTTTTGTTTCGCGAAATTGCCCTTGAATTACACAGGTTTCGGTCGTTTTGTGGGAAATTTGTCGACGCGCAGAGCATTTCCCATCGTTAGCGCCATCCAGCGGCCTAGGACGGGACTCTCCCTGTAACTTAGTGTTATCTTTGGGCGTAAGGTGGCAGTACAAGAAATAACGACCGGAGGGAGCATGGTAACTCCTACTTAAATTTTATGCCAACTCTGAGGCCCGAAATTTCAGGTCCTACTTAAGACTAACCTAAATTTTAAGTCAGACTTAACCGATAAACATTGTATTTCAACTCGTTTTTAAAGTTAAGTCGAACATAAAAGTCCGTCGTAGCTAAGAATCAAAAGAACCTCGACTTAAGCCTCAAGTTAAACTTAAGTCAGTGTTAAAATAAGCTGCTAGGAGCGATTTCAGTACATTAACGGCGCTACAGTCGCCGTGTATTGCCATCTGTGGTTCTCGTCTCGTACTTGATTTTATATTTTCTAACTAATTCAAATTGACTGAATTTGCATATTTTGAACATCTTAAATTCAGGCAAACACGCATGGCAAAATCCTGGTAATCCTGGTAATAAGTGATGCGACAGTGGCGACTGATATTGTATACACAAACCATAGCGGCGAGTAGCGAACTAATCACGAATGCGAAAACATATTCTTAACAAAGTCGAACTTAAAAAGTAACTGAAATACACAATTCAATTTAGGTCATTCTTAAAAGTTAAGTTGATCCTAACTAAGAACGACATTAAGCAAGGACTGAAATTTCGGCCCTAATAAGAAATATATTAATATTTTTTAGTTGTACCTACACGTTATACTATAATATATAGTGTATAATATATAGCGCGCGGTGTTTTAATTTTAGTTTAATTAAGGTGTCGTGAAAAGTGTCCCCATAGTCATAAGACATTATATTGAGACGTTTAATTGTTTAATGTGTATATTAAGATGCCTACGGAAAAGGCACCAGCCTTCGTGAGGTTGTACAATAAATTGCCTGGCGATATTAAAGAGAGTGCTACGTTAGCACTATTTAAAAATAAATTTAAAAAATACCTCTTAGAAACACATGTAAAATAATTATTAGGATAGAATATGTACTACTAAAATAAAAAGTTGAAAATAACATCTGTGCTATGTGTCATGTTAGGTTTTATATTATTTCTACTGTTCTGTTTTTGTTATTAATGTACCATTCTTGTTATGCCAAATCTACCTTGTCCAAAAATTCATATACTTATTTATACCTTTTAATTATGTATTATTAGTTAAGAAACTTATTAAAAGGACCTGTCGACAGTCTCTGACTAATGGGTCCTTGCTCATTTTGTTTGTAATACAAAAACTATGTTGAAATAAACGCCGTTGTTGACGGCATTGAATTGAATTGAATTGTATATGGTGCATTACTCAAAAAAAAAAAAAGAAAATGTGAAGATTTTTTTTTAATATGAAAACAATTGAAGTAGGTAATACAATCAGTCATCCACCTCATATATAATATGATTATTGATTATAATTATTATATTAATATAACTAACTTTTTACACTTTGAATCTTGTCATCCTACAATGTAAAGTTGTTTTATTGTCGTAACAAAATGATCCAATGCAGTGCGGTTATAGATTATGATTTGTACAAGTGATAATTTTTTAATTGAATTTTGTGCATGTTTTAAGCAATGAAATAAATAAATTGCATTTACTAATTATTCTACCATATTAATAATGAATAATACGAGCTCGCCTTTTGAGACTAGATTTGTCCACTGTCGAGAAATGTGTCAAGGCCAGCAGCACCTTCAGAATCGATGTATCAATATTAAATACAAAATAATATAAATTTCCATTATTATGTTGATTAAAAAAATACTTACACTGAATTGTGACCTAACCTAACTTACCGTCTGGCGGCTAAATATTGGATGATACTTACATATTTACATAAAACAACCATCAGTTAAAAGGTTTATATATCTATCACATTCTTACACTTACAAATTCGTACAATTGGATATGTCTATGTCCTATCTCCTAATTTGATCCGCTGAAGTCTCTACCTCCGCCTTCCGGTGTGCCGAAAGGGATTTTTTTAATTATTGCATTGTTTGTTGATCTATAAAATGTCGATAATAGGTACCTACAACATTTGGCGTTTTAGTATGGGCATGGTTTTGTAACATGTTGTTGGGTGACGAACGTATTTAGGATTTATTTAACAAATCTAAAGAAATGCGTAAAACACAACATATAACCTTTTGTTTCGTGTTTCCGTAGATCTTTTACCAGAAATGCGGCATAACGGAAGGGAATTTGGGGGAAGGGGGGAAGCAGAGGAGAAACAGAGGTCAAAAGGGATTTTCAGTACTAACAGGAGTCGTGTCGTCTGTCGAGCAGGGGAGAATAGTTAGTTTGATTGACTACATACTGCAAAGGAGTAAGATTGGAGTGAAAAGCAATGAATCATAAAATATAACGTGGTTGCCATCCACATGACTTGCCGAACATCTTTCTTTCGAATCGAATGTTTATCTTATATTTGAATCTAATAGGTATATATTATGATATATTTTTTAATATATATATATCTAGTTATGTATGTATAAATCAATCAATGTCACAACACGTATTTCCGATATAATATTTATGTCGTTTTTTTACAAGATCAAAATAATTTATTTACTAATGCATTAAAAAAATATACTTTCAATAAATATTACAATTAGTCAAACTAACTTACCAAGGTAGTGTAGTCCGCTTTTACCAACGTAATTTACCTATATTTATATATTTGAATGTATTTTACGAGATGCCAAGATACGAAAATATAAGGTCACAAAAATATTGAACAAATTACGTTTATAATATTCAAAAAATAAAGATTGGGATTTGGAATGATTGCGATGATAAACACCTCCTTTTTAGATTATTATTTTTACATAAGTTTATAGAATATGAGGTAGATATGGAATTATGCGACTAAAACAATACATCTTATATTGATATTCAAGTTCGTGTATCCTTAATGAAAGTTAAATCATTGATTATACAGGGATAAAATAAAGGTTTCGATGTCTGTCAGTCAATGCGGCCCGTATTACTTGAGACTTCGCCGAATCCGTCTCCTGAGTGTCGTGCGGTCTATAATCCCCGCCATGCGACGCCATTCGCTGGATACTCCTTGTTTGCATCTCTGGTCTCTTTGTTTTTCCTAATCGGAGCACGAGGATCGGGGCTCTGGGGCGCATTTCAGACGCCGATCCGCGACCCCCAACCCTCAACCCCCACGACTCCTTCCTCCGACGACACCTCTCGACAGCACTGATAAAGAAACGTGACGCCTTCATTCGAATAGCCCGCTTGAATAGGGTCATACATATATTTAAGGAGTAACACTTGAAGATCTTCAAATTTTTAGTGATGCGCCACCTTCAACCTCAACCACTAAGTATTTAGAAGAGCGGTTTATAGAATTATGTATATTGAACAGCAATCTTGTACTTCTCAAAGGCTGATTCATGAAAATAATCTAAATTTTTGAAATATAAATTAATTAAAATAATGTGTTCACTTTTATTTTTCGCCTCGCTTTAGATAATACAGCTTACGATTTTCCGGAAATAATAGTGCATATTTTAGATAAAATAATAGCGATTTTTCTAGCAAAGGTACAACTTTTTATATGTTATTCTTATTTTAGAGATAATTAAAAGTTACTAAATTTGGACATATGCTTGCCATCAACCCTTTTACGGCTAAGGATTTAAGGTCGACATTAGCATGATCAAAAATAGTGTTACGATGTCTCGATTGAATAATAATTGGGCCAATCATTTACCACATAATCAAATGGGAGTCGTGTAGGATTCAGAACTAGCAGTATACTAATCTGCATTTTGTATCGTTGAGACTACGTAGGTTAGATTAGGTTAGGATACCCAAAGAATCATTTTTTGTTTGGTTTTTTATTGTTTAATTTTTATGTAATTGTTATGAATAGGTACCTTGTTACGATGATCAAACAATAATGACTATGACACCCTGTAGTTATCACGTAATACCAACTGCTTCTATACATTGTTTAGGAGTATTAAATTATTTAACCAGAACCTGACGTGACGTCTTACAGTTAGGCCCTACAGGCGCCATTACCGGTTCCTTCCCCCTCAATCTCGCGCAGGTACCTGACATTGCATCTCATTCTTTCAATTCATTATAAATTTTAAAACCTTTTTTTTTTTGTAAATTTAAAATCCATTTTTTGTTTATTTTATTTTTAGTTTCATATATTTTTTTTATTTCTAACTATCTTTATTAGTCAGTCAGTTTATGAATATAAATGTATTTATATTCATAAACTGAAAATTTATATTCATGAAAATTAATGTGACTGGCATTTTGAGTGGATGTTTAATAAACCACCAATTACATTTATTTTTTCATTTCCTCATATTTATAAAGTATTTATAAAATATTAAAATATTTACATATGCAGAAAGTTCAGAGACCATAAGGGGGTTAAGAATTTGCGATAAAACAATGCGATAATTCAGCCTAAAATTTATTATTTTTATTAAAGTGGAAAGTGGTATGTAAAATAGACGCTTTGGTTCTATGCAGTTTTTTTTATTAAATTTCAGATTTTCACTATTTTCAGTTTTGTTTATTTTGATAATTAATTAAATAGAAATACTATTTCTAATTAATTTTTATCCATACAAAAGAGGAAAACTAGAATATTATGTAGTTATAAAATGTGTTTTTGATTTAAATATATTCTTTGCGGCCCTGAATTTTATGTGTTAAACTGCAGATCTTCACTCAGATCGATGCCTAGGTGTCTCAGTCCTATGAGAATGGGGAGATTATCGGTCTATAAAGGGAAATTTCGGGTAATTTCGTGGACGTCACCGAAGCATTGCAACCCAAATTATCTCGTTTGATTTGAAATCTCATTTCAGGTAGTCTGGCTAGAATACCTATAACTGTTAATACTCTGAAACCTCACTCAATTTTATTAGTGACGTAAAAAAAAATACGATCACCAAGAGTGTGCTGCGTCCTCTCAGTAAAGGACCCATTGATTTGCTTAAATAGGTTACCACAGATTTATTGTATATAATAATAACAACAATAATAATAATATTTATATTTATTTGATCTTTTCTGAGTACATGCCTTACAACCTATTCATTTCATTATACCTATTAAAACAGTTAATAATTTAATTATAAGCAAATTTAACATAAAATCCCTCTTAATAGCATCACATTTTTTATTTTATTTATTTATTTAATTTTAAAGAAATCTACAGATTTACAGTGGTAAAGAGTGACATGCGACAAAAAAAAAACAACAAATATTAACTACGTAGATAAATATTCCTATTTTATTCTCTACGATTCCTATTTTATTCCTATCTACGATTCCTATTTTATAGTAACCTACTTAGATAAACATATTAATAACAAATATCGCCTAACTACTACATTCAAATAACAGAGAAACATAATATTTACAAAGTTATTATCCACAACATACTGAACATGTTTTTTTCTAGAAGTTTTCTTAATTTTGACATATATTTTTTCCATACAAAATAAATAATATCCCAGGAATAGTTTGGTTCGTTCGCCGCGCGCCAACTAAACACCGCGCGAAGGTCATGAGGAGTAACTATGCGTTTAAACGCTAATAGGATTTTATTTTCTTCCGATTTTCACCAACTTTTTTTGACCTATTGAAAAACTCGTAGAACAAAAGTTGATCAGTATAAGGTATAGAATGACCCCATAAAGGGATGTGTATAAGAAAAACTTCGCCTGTATATATTTTATATTTTAAATTAAAAATCAAGTCAAGGCCAAGAGGTGTTAACTGACAATTAATTCGTTCATTGTAATAGTGGGGAATTGGAAAGTGAAGAATTGGCTAAAGATTGAAAATATCGGTAAAGATATAACAAAACTTTTTATTTTAACGTGACCCTAATAATTGTAGTTATGTACTAGTGATTAATTAACAATAAATATCTGGTATTTAATTTGTCCCAATGATAAGTTTCTTCAATTGATTTATAACATGTATCTTATGTCATCTTCGTGACCTATTATTATAATAAATTACAAATTTTGAGATTTATATATTTATATGTACAAAATGTACCAACACAATATGACTTAATTGAATAAGCGTAAAACATATTTATTTATTTTTTTATAATATATCCACACTCCTAGTGCAACGGCAATATTAAAAAAACAAAAACTGCAACCTTTATACAATACAAAACATAATTCTAACAAGGTGGTGTGGACTTGATTTTTTTATTTAAGGACATAAAAATACCATTTCTGATAAGATTAAATTAATAAAATTCTTATAATGAACTGTTATATTTTATATTATATCGAATAGCCTTTCCATGATGGCAAGTACCTATTGACTGATATATTAACTTCCTGGAATAAATCTCTGGAATTACCATTAACACCAGTAACATTAAAATTAGTTTTTTTAAGTTTCGTTGCCAAGTTTCATTCAATAATTGATTGATTTGAATAATATTAAACAATTGGATGACGAGAACCCCTTTTAGTCAGACTGTAAATAGGTCCTTTCCAATTCGTCTTATGATACAAATAATGTTATAAAAAATAAATTTTATTTAAAGAAACTTACACGGTAAAATTTAAGTTTACTGTTGTTTCTGAAGTTATGAAGAAAATATTATAGTACCTAAGGAAAGTGCGTTATATATTAACCGTGGAAATTATATGAAACTTAAAAAATAAACATACATTAATTATAATATTTTAATAATAATTATTTCTTGTATTCTTTTTTCAATATAATAATCAATTATTTTATTTGTTCGTATGGCCAACATTTTTATAACGCTTTGGCGTGCGTTAGAGAAACATGAAAATCCGTTTTGCTCAAGACAAGCTTAGGGAGAAAAATAATCTCGTTCAGGACAAAATAACGGATTAACGCAATTCGCAAAATCGATTCGTAGGGCAAGTGCGTACTGAAAGCGCGTCGCTCCTTAGCAACGGACCCGAACTCGCGAAGGGGCCCGAGCGAGCGGGACGGCAACATAGCAACGCCTCGGGATCGGATCTGGCGTCCCTTTCCCGCAATGTCACCGCCGAGCTTCGTGCGGACGCCGTCAGTTGCCGCTGGGGTCGCGCGCGGGGTGGCGGATGGCGCGATCTTCATAACATAACCTAGAAATTTTCCTCTGCATGTTTACTTTATCGTTCTGATATTTTAAACGGTAAAATGTTCAGTAACACGACGAATAATAAAAATATGGATATTAAATGAGTGTATGTGTTTTTCTTGAAGAATGGATAATGACAGTTGGGTTAACAGGAGGTAAGTTTTAAAATATCTTATCTACATAAAAAAGTAAAAATAAATAATATATTTAACCTTATAAAATAACAAAGACCACATTGACCTGAAATTCGTTAGTTAGGGAGACAGGGAACAATATCTACGCGGTAACAGTCGCTTAATTTGTTGTTCGCGTTATTCAAACATTATAAAATGTTAATAAATAATTAAAATTTAATTCAATGTATGCTAAGTTGTTAATATTACAATAATAAAAAAAAATGTAGACCATTTAGTTATAAACTACGTACTTACTTAGTTATATTTATTATTTAAATAGTCTCTCAAAGGCGATATAATCATATTTATTTTTATGGTAGAAAATCAAAGTAGTAGTGCTGGGAATTACCGCCGCGACATCTCGGCGGAAAGACCCAAGAGATTTCCCGTGATATGACAAGCTGTGACAAGGTGAGGGTAGGATTTTACTCGGAATATAGCGAGTGTCACAATAAACAAATGGCGCTATCTGGAACTAACATTTGACGCCTACAAAATAAATTATAAATATGAATTTCATCTACGGTAGGTATCTTGTCATCTGACTAGAAAATTTTGTTGTAGTCCTGTTAAAGTCCTTAGTAGTATGTTCTACCCATATATAGAGCTGTGTGTGTGTGTATAGATATTAATGTTAAATTAAATATATATATTTAATCATTATTTTTTCTTATTAATCTATAATAAGGTATAGTATAACTACTTTTAAACAAAACACATTTGTATATAAAGGTTTCTTATTATGTAAGATTGATTGATATTAAAGTATACTGTAATATGTCAAAAATATTAACGTGAAATACAATTAACTAAAAGATGCAGTGGAAAGAAAGAAATTAAATATCAATTTATCGAGATATTTTTTTTGATAGTTTGACAAATTTATAAATTAGGCATCAAAATTCAAGGGTACAACGCATTTAAATTTATTATATTTTTTTTTATTGGGAGTAATTTTTAAATTGAGTTACATACATATATACAAAGTAGTACTTAAACTGTGCAATGCCCGCAAACGTACTTAGACTTTTATATAGTAGCATTTTTTTAGTATCCGACCTGAATTGACTTTTTTAGCCAAAACCGTCACAGAAACCTAAATTCGGTTTTCTTAGAAAACTCAATCCGACTATAGTTGTACATAATAATTATGTATGGTTTATTATAAAATGTGGCACGTTTAAAATCAGACTTAAATCTTTAAGGGTCTTTTAAGTCTTTTCAGGCAATTTGCCTGAAATAACTTTACAACCCAATTATACAATTATCTTTATATATTTACACAAATTAGATGATGAAATATTTTAAGCTTTCACACTTTGTTGTCTTCAGAAATTAAAATGTCGGATGATGTTTAAAATGCAACTTTCATAAATTCGAAAATTGCATTTAAACTAAACGATAAATATATCCAGCCACGACAATTATTATTATATAATTGCAATTTATATAATTATAATTTTTATTTATTATATTAAGCATCACGCGTTAATCGGCGTTACGTTAATTTAATTTTGTCCAGACCCACAGACCTAGATGCGTTCCCATGTCTTCAAATCAAGTTCGCACGCATCCGGGCCAAAGACTAAAACTTCCAAAAGTATATATATTTTTTATTGGTGATCCAAATTGGTACTATGGCATATAAACGGATTAAATTCGTTAAAGTGGGGTTCCAACTTAATGCACCTGACCGTCGAGCGAGGAGACGATTCTATACTAATCTAAAGAACGCAACACGATCGTTTCTTTGCATTCAAGTTGTCTCCATGCGACGTTGATCTTCTCGAGTCGCGTCAAGTTAATTCATAAGATTAATATCGGCAATAATTCATTCGCTACAGATACACTTATTAGTGAAATTCGGTTAATTGAAATCCATCATAAACACTGATTTTATTATGGCCACTGCGCTTCCAACGGCAGCAAATATAGTTTAGATAGCGATTTATTTGTGGTACAAAAGATTACAATTGTAGTACTAAAGATTCATTTTGTACGACCTAACGCTGAGAGCAACCAACCGCTCGCCTGTGCTCCTTTGTGTCGGGCATTCTGCGACGATATGCGAGTCTTTCATTCTTTTATCCATTTGAAGGACGCAATCCTCGCGCCCGGCGGCTCCAAGGTCCTCCGCGGAGGGGTCTATTCATTGGCGCGATATGCGGACAACTTATCCGCCTTTAGGGTCTGACTATACTGACGCGTTGATTTATCGGGCGTTTATACTTTCTTACCACTTTACCGCTTGACGAAATATTCTTAAGTGAGTTACTGTCAATTGAGCTATTAGGCTCTGGCAGGACAAGATATAGATACTTTTACTATCATATAGTGTCCGACCGAATATTCGGTTTCGGTTACGAATTCAGCTATTTTCCTTCTTTTGTCCAATGCACCGACCTTCACTTCTCGTCAGTAAAAAAAAAAAAAAACTTTTTTTTCCCCTATCAAGAGTGCTGTGGGGACCTACGCATGGAAAATTTCGTAGAGTATTTCGTACCTCGGTTCGAGTTTGCATGAGAATGCGGAGTATTTTCCTGATTCCCATCTACATATCTACCTACGTAAATTTTGACTACCCCTGCCTTTAACTAACCAGTTGAAAAGATTCTGTTTCGGTATAAAAATTCGTTTCCGTCGGATCAGATGTTAATTAAACGTCGCTTTTGGTGGCGTTGAAACTGAACCGAAGTTTCGCTAAAAAAAAGGAAAAACCTTCAAATGTTATGAGAACTACAAGCTACTCAATACGGATTTTAATATATTTATATTATGTATACGGATTCAAAAAAATATCAAATATCAAAAGGCTCCTTGCGGTTCATTTAAATTATGTTTTTTTCAGAAAACATTTTAAATCGCCGCGCGACTATTACTTTACCCTAATACGCAGACAATATGCAAGCTTGCTGACGCAGCCAAAGGGAATGTATGGTTGAACATATACAACGGTATAGGGAGTAGGTAAAGGGTTAAAATCTACATATTTGTATTCCTCAGCCATGTGAACGATGATCATTTTTTGACGAAAATATCAGTTTTTGGACAGGGGTTAGAGAACAATTGAGCAACTTTGAAGGGATTGAAATTAAGGTTTCTAATATGCATAATTTAGTTATCTCTATACTTTACCGTTAAATGCATGGTTGAAAAAAACTATTTTTCACTTAATTTATTCAAATTGATCAATTATCTTCTTTATCAAACCCGATATAATCGTCCCTCTCGCTCAAATCATATATTATGTATTGTGTAAGTGAGAAAAAACCATATTTTCGACTGTAAAAGTCAGCGGGTAAAATCGCCTCGTGACAAATACAAATTATTAAATTGTGGTTGTAAAAGTATTTGACCTAATTATAATTGATGATTATTTTTATGTAGATTTCATTAGGCAAGCTACCTATTGCAATGAGTACCATGTCATGACTTTCCGAATATTTCGACAAATCTTCGCATTACACATCCCATAGAACCCAAAACCACCATCAGTTATAAAGTTTATATATAAATTTATATATCTATCTATAATATCACCTTCTTGTGGACACGATAACTGCTCGAATTTTACACCAATCACTTTAAGGGCACAAAATCTTGGTCAAGTTCGTTAATGGGTAACATCAGATTAAGGGGGCGGGAATGAAGGGGTTTTTATCGAAAAAGTGAAATTTGCTTTAACTTTCTTAGTATCTATTATATCAAATTCATTGAAATTATATATATTCCTCAGATACGGGCCTAATTTTTTTTTATGATACCACCTTTAGTCCTGGTGGTGGGAAAAATTGTTTTTTAAAGATTCAAATAATCATACCTCATTAATAGGCACAGCATCAAATCAGTTTAAAACGTTAATTAACAATTAACAATTATGTGTACAATTTTTGGTTGAACAATTTTTGATATGAGCAACTCTTACAGTATAAAGAGGGATTCAGTATACGCACTCTCGCTGCGCAAGGGTACGGACGCGGCGGAGATCGCGCGGCAGCTCGCGCAATGTTTGATACAAGTTGATGTTAATAACTGGAGTCACCTATCCCCTACTTTGATCTGGTGAAATCTACCTCTGCATTCGACGGGCTGAAAGGGATTTTTTAATAACGGAAAATCGCGTGAAAAGATTGTGATTGTCATTTTTAAAATATTAAAACATGTTTTATTTATTCTATGATAAAATGTTTATATTTTAGATCTGTAAGAGGTAGAGCTTTCATAATATAATTTTTTACATATTCTTTTCTTATTTCATCTAATTAGGTAGTTAGTTACATATTAATATTTGATAATATTTTGTACTAAAGTCGACAGGTCGGAGTTAAAATGTATTTTTGTATAGCTCAGCTCTGGGTTTATATTGAAAACTGACATCCTGCGCCCTCAAGTCCAGAACCTCTTTACCTACATTTATAATTATTTGGCTGTATGGCCTTATATCCAACGCTTTATCAATAATTAAACAAACTTTTCTAAATTTTTCAATACGCTCAAAAGTTGTCATTCTTATTTTCAGGCGATTTACCGCTATTAAAAAACAATAATGATTTATTTAAATTAGGGCCAACGTTAAATAAACAGAAGAACAAATGACGATGAGAATAAAAGGTAAAATCCCGACGTACTCCGAAATTAATAATACTGAGAGGTGGGTAATTTAGACGTATTCGCCCCCTAATTAGATGCGAATGGTACTTAATTTCCTCCCGTAGCAGCGCCGAGGCCAGGGCTTTATTAAATAAGGCCATCTTAGCGACGCGACGCGAGGGCCAGGGGCCGGATAAAGCGATTAGTGAACTCTGGCGCCACGCTTTTGCCCCTAGGCGTGTTGGTATTTTTTTTTTATTTCTTCCGGAGATCAGTTACAAATTACATACATCGATACCGTAATTAAAAATAATATGCAAAATAATAGTACTTAGTAGCTATAAACAGACCACTGTAATATACCCAGTGACGGTACTTTCATAGATGCCGAAAAGCCGGGCTACCCCCCTATATACGATTTAAAGTACAAACCGCAATTATACGCGTTTTTTTTTTAAATTACCGTGTGATTTTTTGCTAGTCACTTTCGAGAGTCGCCATCTATTATTCAAAGTATATAGTAACTAACAGGTACCCGCGCCACTGAATGTACGGTATTACATGCTAGTGCGTTTTCGTTATGAAATGTCATATCTAGGTTTTGCGAGCTTTTGTGACACTTGTCATGGCCTAGAAATAATCCTTGAAGGTAGATAACATGATTTCTGGTTTTGCTGGACCTCCTCAGTAAACCCTGATTCTAATTATATCAGTTTAAGGATTTTATGATAACTTGGTTTCGAAGTAAAAAATATCACTTTATCTTTAAAATTAATGGGCTAAGATTTTTTCGATCTAGGTCTACAATGATTGTATATCCGGATTAACTTAGCTAAATTTGTTTGTACTAGGATTCGAACCAAAGATTGTTGCTGGTACGCCAGGGAATTGTGCTATTTTGAAATTCAATTATAATTTAATTGCTACTGCCGTTTACAATCGACACATTATTAATTGATGGCACTATAACTTTACATGCAATATAAAGTATATATAAGTGAATAACAAAATCGTTTATAAATATGAAAAATTACAATTTGGAAAAGTGTAATGTGCCCAGGAATTTTGATTTAATATTTTTATTTTATAGGTACAAACAGTGATAAGGTATGTAGTTTTTGATTACAATAACATAGTTTAGATTAGAATATGCCTTTCATGAATAACGCGACATGCCATGCTTTTAAATATTAATAGAAATGCAATATGATGTTAACGGTTCTACCCGGAAACGGCACCTGTCGTACATGGCGATTACGGTATATACTGTTATCGGCGCCGAGTGTGTTAAAAATGGTATCACTATAATGTGCGGATTCGAACCCGTGACTACTGGACAATAGTCAAACGCTTCAACCAACTAGATTACCACGATCTATTTGGTTTTATTCTAAAACAGTATATGCGGCAAGCAGGCCTTTAAAGGTGCAGATATACTGGCGGTAACTTAAATATTTAATAGCTCATCAAATTTTGGCTACGTATATTAAAAAAATACCCACTAGTAAAAGATTTAGCAAAGAGATCACACTTTTTTTGTACCCTTGGGTACAAAATTGGGTTAATACCTACGCTCGTTATAACTCACTTCGATAAAATTGCTCGTAAGAAACAACAGCGGGTGTAACTGTCTCAGTTGTAAATTTATTCTTAATGTGTAAACATTTATAACAAGATCCGAGAGTGTTTTGATAACGGTCGTAAGGGCCCTTCTAATTATTTATTATTTTAAAAATTAAAAATTATTATAAATTCCATTTTTTATTTAAATTTGCGCTGATATTTATGCACTCACTATTTTTTATTCTAAACAATATCCAGTTTTGGGACCCGAAATCTAAATTTTAAAAGTCAAATAATGGTGGAGTCTAGAAAAATAGATTTTGGCGCAAGTAATACACAAATTAATGTCATACCGTCTAGCTTTGATTTACCACGCATTAGAGTTTGAAAATCCCTAGGTATGTATTGAAAAGCTAAGAATTAGTACAGGGATCGCGGTAATAATTTAGCACTAATTTTACCTCTATTTCAGTGAAAATTAAACGATGGTCTCGCCTCGAAAATCCTTTGGAGAGATCCTTAGATTTATATTAGATTTATAGCCGTTAATTTATTACCTTTGATTATAAACGCTTTTCGCCAGCTGAAACGTGTTACCCCCGCCCCCCCCACCCCCTTCCCCCAACAACAACGTGTCCATTTGATAATTTATTTTAATTAGTGGATTTTTTTTCTTCAAGTTCTTTGCTTCCAACCAAGTTTAGGAAAATACTAAGTCTTCCGCTGTCATTGTATCCAAACTGCAGATTATTTACCATAATATTACTTATGACAGAAATAAATAAATATACAATAAAAACACTAGCAATTATACTTTACCGAGTTAACAGTGAGTTAACTTAAAGTAAAAAAAATATATATATCGCATGAGTATGGAAGAATAAATATGAGAAACGAAACTTTTTAAAAGCTCATCTATAAATTATATTAACTTAAGATTCGTGCGCTTCACGCTTTAATTGTTTATAGTCACTAATGTCACGATTTCATTACAAAGCTTATTTAAATTTATTTTCTCATTTTTTAGTGCATTTTTCTGTAAGTGATGTTTTTAAAAAGTTTTTTTAATATATTATTTAATTTTGTCCTTTTTCCGTATTATTATTTTTGAACGCCATTTGTTTTTACTGACAGTTATCGATTCTCTTACTAGCGTTGATAGCACTAGTAACGATTATTTCTTTAATTAATTTTATTATATTATTATATTTAATTACTTTAATGTTATATCAAAAGTAAGTGGGTATACAAAATTTCAGCAAGATTAGCTATAGAAAGTGGTTTAATTGAAAGTCGATTACAAGATTTGAGATTAGGTGCACGCCACAACATGCAACATCGACACGGCAAGCTAATTTAATTACAGTTATAATAACAGCTGTCTTGAAATTAAGATCTTAATCAAAAACCAGCAAATTATTTCAATAATAAGTTTTAGATATTTTATTAAAATTGCATAATAATAGCTCAAACAGTTTAGATGATAGTGGATCACATAGAAGTTAAAAACGCAATCAAATGTCAAAAAACGGTGTATCTTTTAGAAAATAGTATAATGGCAAACTTATTCCCCTTCTTAGTTCAAAAAAATGGCAGAAGTAGGCATATGCATATTCCTAGTTGGTGGTACTGTTTTCTGCACCATTTAATTGCTATGTTTGAATAATTTTTATTTAAATAATAGCCATTCATTTACATAAAATAAAATTATTTATTATTATCAAAATAGAAAAAAATAAAAAAAATACTATGAATTTTGTTACATAGAACTATTTTGGGCCCTACTCAACTAAGCTAAAAAGCAAATTTTGCTTCTGCTAGTCAGGGTCGTAATGAAATGTTAAAAAATTACGTGGTAATAAAATTATGCGCGGATACACTTTCGTGTAACACATTTATAAAAAACGAAATAATAAAGACTAATAAGGCAAAAAATACTTAAAATAGCTAATATGAAGTAATAATATTGTGAATTAATATTATATATTGAAATCATGAGAAATAGGTACAATTGCAATAGTGATAGAAACCGTAAATTACTAGTTTTGTTTTCCTGCCACTTCTGGATATAAAGTTAGTTCAAGCCGTATCTATCTTTGTATATTTAGCAAATTACTATACTGTATCTATCTTTGTATATTTAGCAAATTACTATACTGTATCTATCTTTGTATATTTAGCAAATTACTATACTGTATCTATCTATCTGTATATTTAGACTATAATACCTTTCTGTGCGATAATTCGAAATTATTGCGGAAGTCAAACTTCACCTTTAGAAGTCTCACGTCTGTAGCTTCCTTTGGCTCCTGTCAAAGGCCTTCGGCGTCCACAATCCACCGACTCAGACAACTAACTAGGCAGAGGTGCAGTCGTGACTCGACTGCTTTGTATCGGCATCAATAATCTTAGCAAAGTCTGCACTAAATGCGTTTACTACGTGCAGATGCAAGCATTTCTTGTACCCATCCATATTTAGTGTAAACGTAAACGTGTATATAATACCTTACAAAATAAATTTGCCCAGAATTAAATGTCAAGTATGTATTAAAAGTTTTAAAAACCTATTCAGCTTCACCAAGTTACATATCTGGGTGGATACGACCAGGCCTAGTTTGAATCGATAGCCCAACGCCCTAAATACTGTAACTCCATAATCATCGTATTTATTAATCCTTAATAGCGATTCCTAGCATCTCACGTCGTAGAACATATTATGGGCAAAATTAACCCATAATATGGGTTAATTATACAGAATGTGTTTAGCCTTGAATAAAAAATAACGTAATAATATTCATAAACTTAAAACTACACCGTTACATGAAATTTCCTTTTTCTCTCCCTCCGCCTCCCTTCATCTCTCTTACTATTCTTAGTTTAAACACTAATTATTATAGTTTACACACATACGGTGAAAAAAAATCATTAGTTTTATTTTATACTTTTAGTTGGCTACCGTTTTTTTTATTGTTTTCTCTTATTATCGTGTCTACTGTCTGTATATGATTATTTTTATGTAGCTGTTTTATTTTCCTAAAAAAGATAAATAAATAAATATTTGCAGATTCGAACCTTAAATCCCCAGTCACACCTTAAAAAGTAGATCATCTAGGGGTAAGTCGGTTAAATACACAGTGGTTAGAGTATTTTTAAACGGGTATTTACCCCGAGCCAGAACCAAACGAAAACCAAATCGAGGTTATTAATGTATTTTTTTTTATTTTTATAATATACTGAATAAAGATTTGAATAATTTTAAATAAGGTCTTTATAATACAAATTATTAAATTGATATACCTACATAGCTGAAATATTGCTATTATTGCTCCAAAACCAATTTATTTTTGACATTACTTAGTTTTAGGAAATATCAAAAAGTTGAAACACTTGAATTTCGTGGAAGTCTTTAATAATGTAGGGAATGTTATTATATAAAAATTATCAAAGCTTACTTCCACACTTAGTTCAATCAAATATAACAAGAAAATAAAATAAAAAACTTTTATAAAGTGGTTTTTAAAAATACCCAGGTAAAGGTCGCAGGTTTGATTCCGCACATGGTCATACCATTTTTAACGCTTCATTACCACCATCTATCCTGACTCTAGTACAGGCATATTTGGCCTAGTTGAGTAAGGCCCAAAATAATTGTATATGACTTAGGTCATAGCAATTATTTTGTGTATTTACTCCAAATTATAAATACCCGGGTATTTTACATCACTAAGACCACCACGATCTTTGGTTGTCGGCCCTCTTAAGGTTGCTGAAACGGCACATAATGGCGAATGGGTATTATGCCTATAGGAATTATTCGCGTGTCTATCATTATTCGGATATTTCCGTTTTATTTCTTTTCTTTTATTATTATGTAAACGTTATATATAAAAAATAAACAAATAAAAATAAATAATGTTTGTAGTTATTTTTTTAGCCAGCACCTAGTTACACGGAGAACTGGATTTTTTGAGAATAGGTAAATGGTTCAAATCCCGACACAAACAACCTGCGATTTTATTTTCGAAGGTAAAATAGTCTCAGACCATTGTTTCATTCGTTTTTAATATGCGTACGTTTCATATACTTCGGAATAAAAGAGCGGCGTAGCATCTACGCCGCTCTCCGCTATAAATAGATGCACTGAAGAAGCGTAGCCTTCAGAACGTCTACGTTCGTCGCGCGGGTCGGTTGTAGCGTAGCGGCACTATCGGGTGTAGACACGAGATCGTGAGCTACGAGTCCTACGTAGCAAAACATTCCATCGCAGCGTAATAGAGTTCAATTTCTATCTCTCAGTCGCACATAACTTCATCGTATAGGTAAGTATTTGATTTTAAAAAATACCTTATTTTAATAATAATCGTTTTTATCTCTGAAACTAAAGTTATATCTCATGCATTTTATTATGGTGTAAGTTCTTCTAGTGTGGTTTTTTTTTGGTGCACACTTTTATAGCAACATAATAAAATAATTAATGGCGCTCTTTTTTAACACACGAATTTTTAAACATAAATTACTAAAATTTACAAATTATTTCAACGATTTAAGAAACTTTTTAAATTCGTTTAGTACTTATATTTTTTTTTCATCGTAAGTTTAAGAAACGTTGACATCAAAACATAAAATTATTTTTAAATTCTATAAACTTTTTTTAATCTATGTGAATAAATTAAATTACGAATTTAATCGAAATCGATTCGTCGATAAAACTGGTTAAAGAGAATTCGTAACGTTTTCAAACGCAAAATCACGAGTTAAATAGTTTGTGGCGATATTATCGATGTGTAGAAGGTAAATAAGTTTACAATCACAACATATATAAATAAGTCACACTTATGTGATAATACGTCACACCTATAGTTTTAATTTGATATTAATTTCATGAGCTTAAAAAAATGGTTAGCTGTCAAATATTTTGTGAAATTTTAGATTTATGAAATGCTTTATAAAATTAAATATTAATTCTTTTATATATTTACTTGAATTCACACTTATATAACTAAAAATATCATTTATTATAATGGAATGTAAATAAAATTCTGCTGGCGAGCGCGAAATCTTTGAACTAGAAGCGGGAAAACTTAGAGATAGAAACATTGTTAGCACGAAATTAGTGGCCCAATATTTGTTAGAGACCTTTGTTTTTTTTTTATAAAGAAACCGTTTTTTACTTCTAGTGTATGTACGTCTAGTGTACCATTTTTCAAAAAATAGTATTTGAGTTTTTTTCTAAAGAAAAAGTTCAACCTGTATAAAGTAATAATTGGGAACGCTATCTCTTGCGATATCGTGACAACGAAAGGGCTAGTCTAAATTGTCCTATTTAATTGGAAGCTAGAACCGAACGGCAACGGGTTTCGAATGCGGTGATCAATCTCTCGTAAGAACTCCTAATACATTTTTATTGCCTAAAAATAGCTTGAAGCGCGCCCGATATTGAATATTCCGATGGCCATGCATCAAAAGACCAGCCTCCCTGAACGCTAGAATTTCGACGGAGATACTTTTTTGCCAATTTGGGCACAGGAGCGTGACGTTGATATATTGGCCTTGGGATTCATTCGCCTTGCGGCTAATGGTTAGAACATCAATACACACCGCCGTTTAAAAAATCCCTTTCGGCAAGCCGGAAGGCGGAGGTCGATTTCACCGGATCAAAGTAGGTAATAGGCGAACTACAATTGTACTACGAACTTGTATCGAGCATTGCGCACACCTCGCCCCCCCCTCCTGTAATTTTGCGCGCTGTAATTTTAGGTATCAATTTGAAAGTGATTGGTGTAAAATTACGTCAGTTATCGTGTCCACAATAAAGTGATATATAAAATTTTTAAACTGAGGGTGGTTTTGGTTTCTAGGGGATGTGAAACGCGAAGATATGTCGAAATTTTCCGAAAGTCAACACTCCATTGCAATAGGTAGCTTTCCTAAAGAAATCGTCCTAATAATTTAATCTGTCTAAAGAAAAGAAAGATTTGGTTACCTAACGCCGGTAACCTATTTCTTTTTGGTATATTAGTACTTTAGAATGTAATCTTCATTACGTAAAATAAATACGATAAGTCGTTCCATTCGCGAATGGTTTCTAGGCCGAAAAGAATTCAACCTGACATTTTCTTCCTAAAAAAAGGTTTAATTTTAGCTCGTTTAGTTTGGCTAATTGAGATCTAATTTCAGACTAGGAAAGTTCAGTTGTATCAGCCTTAAATAAATTTGTGAACACATTGTACTTTATAAGCACACCAGTTACTCATACCATTTTTACTGCTTCATTACCACTATTTCTACTAGCTCTATCAAAAGCAAATATGGCTTAGTTGATTGGGCCCCATATTAATTGGATATGATTTAAGTCATAGCATTAAAAAATATATTAGGTACCTCATATAAGACTTACTATCTAGGCTTATTATGTAGGTACTAAATTTTATTATGTATAATATATAGGTACTAAAAAAAAGCTTTATATGAGCTTTAAAGGATTGTTTCACGCTTAAGGTAGACCATTTACCATTTTGCTTGTTGTTAAAGTTTTTATGGTCTTCTCATGATATTATTAGTTGTTATAAATTGTGTTTCGGTGGTTTTTAAACAGTAGTATTATAAAAAAGTGTGACACACTGATTTATATTGTTATGTAATTTAGCACATTTAGGGCACGCCAAAGTGGCTTGTCTATCGAAGAGAACAAAGGAAAATATTTATATGATTATAAAGGGGGGTAGGTTATACTTCATTATACCTAATTATTTATTTCGGCAAACTATGAGTCTAATACGATAAATGAATACAACACGCATGAATACAACAAATAAAAAAAATGCACACACATAAAGCGTAATCTTTTAATTGTAATCGTTTATGAATTTATTTAATAAAAATAAACGTTAATATTGCCAGAAAAACTAAAACTAAAATATATGTTTTTATTTTGTCTGACACGTTATTATGACTTTATTATTAGAGTCGATGATTTTATTTTTACATCTCTTAAACTTAAACACAACAAATGTAATTCAAAACGTACTAAGGTACCCCACTAGGTCTAGCACTAATCAGCACAGGTTAAATAAATATTGGCTCCAGCTCACGTCACTGGTACTGTTACCCAAACTTTTAATGGGTTCTATATTCGTCTATGATTTCAATTTCGTGCTAGTTAAGTTTATTATTTATTTGACTTGGACTTGACGATGTCTTAAGAATATATATGTATATATCTAGTATTATTTTGGTTATAGAGTTTTCATTATAATATTAGTTAAAAAAAAAATCAAATCAGATTGCAGAAATGTAGAAACGTAAATAATATATCGTATACAAACAAAAATATTTAAACATATTAGTAAAAAAATATTTTAAAAACAAGCTTCTATTTAAGTGTTTGAATGCGTATACAAAATTTCGTTTCTGTGCTGTTGACCGTTGAGGATTTCCTTCGTGTGGAGAATCAGGTCATGCTCACCATAAAAATTCATTGTCATCGGTACTTAGGATAAAAGGAAGTGGTTCTAATTCAGCTTGCAAGATTTGACTTAAGCCGACATTCACACATTGCGAGCTAAATAAAAGCTTGTAAAAACCAACACCCAAATTCAGTCATTCCTTAACTTTTCCTTGAGGCTGGAACGAAGGATATTACACTGAAATACTTAGCTGTTTAATTTTAAGGTTACTACAAAGCAGAATGCCAATATCTAAGTACGTAAAGGTTAAAAAATAGAATTCCTTATAGGTTCCTTCACTTGAGGAGCGACTCTGTATGTGTGTAAAATTATCCTTAATGAATATTAAATAACTAAATTAGTCTCAAGGGTCCAATGCTCAAATTAACGGATTTATGAGGGGGGGTAACTCTCTGCTAATCAGTAAGGATTCTACAAAGCACTATGTAGGTAGCAACACGTTGCGTTGAACTTCATCAAATTACGTCAGTCGAATGCACCATTAATTCTGTGAGGACCCATCCAGCCGATAGATGGCGCTAGGCGCTCCATTTCCCCGGGGAAGCGTCCGTGCTAAGCGCGATTCGTATGCACTCGCTCCGTGACGCGCGCTTGAGGGATTAGCAAACGCTACGTAATCACGGTGCGACGCGCGCTTCAATCACGTCTCCTCGTCTACGCTTGTGCCGTAAAAATTTGTTGATTGGTAGCTAAGTGAAACAAAATAATGATATAAGAAGTGTATATGTCGCAAGAACTTGATTAATCCGATTTTATATTTGTAAAATAGTGCATTTTTTTGCAATATTATCAACTGAAATTAGTAATTCTCCAAAACTGCCAACCATATTCGTAATATTGCAAAAAAACTGATATTATGTCGATAATAATTTGCCTACATAAAAAAAACAATCAAGTATTTAATACCTACATCAAGTTTAAGTTCATTTTCATTTATTGAGGCATTATAAATTCAAAACAAGAGTTAGTATCTCAATAAATTGACTGTGCTCAGTTGCTTTTCTCATTGTAAAAAAGAAGCCGCTGGTTTTCAGCACAGCCCTTACATTTTTTTTTATTAATTTAAAAATAGTAAGGGAGCATACTTAAGCATCTTTAAAGTTAGGGAGTCAGTAGGAATTTGAGCATAATATTAAATAAGAACAATAGATAAAATAAGGATCAGTAAAAATATAAATAAAGGGATATAAGATTAAACAAAGCATAAATAATACATTATATGTAATTTTCGATATTTCGCTATTCCTTTCTAGGACGTTGGGTAGTGGTTGGGGGCTTCTCTTAATGATTTAAATTAAAATATAAAAATATATAGTGACAAAAAGAAACAAATAGAAGAGAAAAAAATAAGACATTACGAACTCGTTTGTAATTGCAATAACCACTTTCGGCATTTGGCTTTAAATGAGGCTCAGAGCTGGATTTTTGCCTTAATTTATATTGTTTTCACCTATTGCGTTCAATTTCTGCTGGGTAACCAATAAATAAACACGGACATAATATTTCAATACATAATAATTATAATGTGACATTAAATATTTATTTATCAATTATGGTATTATTGTGGTTTATTCTTTTACATGTTTCTATTTGCGAACATAGAAAATTATTTTTTTACTTTGTACCATTATTTTTACTTTTAACTTTGTATTATTAGTTGTGACTAGATTTCGACCTAATCTTCGCATTGGACTACTCTCAAAATGATAAATTGTTAACGACATACACGGATACCATTTGGGTTTTTTTTTCGATTGGCGTCGATTCAGCACATCGTTACAATCCGACGCGAATTTGAAGGTGTTGCATTAATAATGAACTAAACCCGTCCATGTTACGGCGCAGATGCGCTATCCAATCGGGATTTTGTAGAAATAGCCAAATTCGATAGGGACACCGTTACAATAATCTCCCCTCTTTCATAGTAAATACTAATGTTTAGTAGCAACTGCGCTTATGATATTTAAATTTAATCAATATATTATGTATTATATTTTAAAATGGACCCATGAAAAAAATATTAAAATATAAACTCACAATATTTGGAACTGCAACGATTCACAGTTGCCGGACTGTGAACTTTTTATATTGTACAAGCTGATCATAGCCAGTTCCTTCGCTTAGCAGGTGCAGTCTGTGCTCCGAAAACTTGTGTTTGCGGCACTCGGGATGGGTCACCACTCTCCCGTCCCTACCTTTATTTTTTAATATTCATTCTATTTATTTTTGATGGTTACGGATGTGGCTATTTTAAAAGTAATCCGTTCAAAGTAGAAACGCTGTTTTGTGATTAATTTTTGCCTTGATTGGACCATGTAAATCTTGAATATTAATAACACTGCTAATAGTCATTGCTACTACAGTTTATTCATGATTGAAAACTGGTTTCCTAAAATATACGCGATCCAAAGTAACATCCTGATTCTTATTATTAGATATAAGTAAGACGAATAAGAAATTAACTTCTTTAATTTGTAAATGAAATTTTTATCCATCCGAGCTACCTATAAAAAACGCTACTTTTTTTTTAACAAATTACAAACATGTTTACAAATTGTAGGTACAAGATTACATATATTATTCATATTCAAAGTCATACGATAAATAAATCATTATTTATTTATTTATTTAATTTTTGAAGAATTCTACAAATTTACATAGTAATTTAAATTAACATACGAAGGTTTCTTACATTAATACTTACATAACAACACAATTATTAAACATCGTCTAAATAAAATATTTAAGGACGAAACTGAAGAAACAGAAAGAAACTTAAATAAAAAAAATACTTACATTCTTATAATATAGTTACTTATAATATAAGACATTTTTTTTAGGTTATGTATAAACTTTTATTTCGAAGTCGCTCTGTTAAACAGTTTATAATCACATTGACGTTATTAATGACTCTTGTTGTTGGTAGGTAAATTCCCTATTACGTGTTCGGGAATGGTCTTGGAACATCCTGTATAGATGGCCCTCAGTTTGTTCCTTTTTTTTTTAGATAAATGAATAACTAAACGAATTGACCTTTTTTGTCTGTCCATATTATTATACTACATTGCACCAGTTAGACAGATGTTTAGTTCCGTTATTAACGTATTAAGTTTTATAGACATGGCATACAGTAGTATTGTACTCTCATACAAAGATTAAAAAATATGTCCCTGTGCGAAGCCAGAACGGATGATGCTCATATAATCCATTCATGCGAAGGTGGAGTGGAAACATAAAATTGCTCAGATTTGCCATGCGATGAGTTTTTGCGGTCTATTGATTGTTATTCAATATTTTCAAGGATTTAGCGAGTCTTTAGAAATAGTATCCGCGTTCTTTCTATATGGTTTCCCGAGGGCATACAAATTACCGATCGCTAGTCGAGCGCGGTATCGCTTGCACTTTTGTTATTTTATGGAGCGTTCAGACCACTCACTGGAGAATGCTCGGGCGTGCGATGACGTCCATACTCTTATTAACACATGCGCCATTTTAATAGACTGTACTCGCGTAAAATATCCGTTTCTATTAGCTTTTATTTTTTATCAAAATATGGTTGTGTAATACCTTAGTTCTTTTTTTTTTATATTAAAATAATAGAATATATGGCTCAAACACTATGTTAACAAGGTTTAAACAAAACGGAATTTACTATTTTACTAGGTGGTATTTCGATATACTTAGTTTTAATTTTGTCTTGTAAAAAGTCTATCGTTTTTAAATGTGATATGCAAATTATGATTTTGTGTATATAACCAGATAATTTTAAATGATGCCGTGTTGTGTGTCAACAAACAACAATTTCATATAGTACTTTACTTTCTACCAAACAAAATTGTCTCCGATAGATATGTTTATATTAAATAGACTAATTTGAAATAATACATAACTATAGTCTATGTTCATAATTGAGATACATTTTACAATTACACAGTATGAGATACAAAGTAGAAAGGTATTTAATAGGTTTGAGAAATGCTTTAAATTTACCTTAATATAAATATTATTTAGGTAATACACTTTCTGTTCTACTTTTTTGCTGTATTTAGCTGTATGTGTATGTAGTTTAATACCAATTAACCTTACTTCAGTTTTGTAAAATTGTCAATTTATTAATTAAATATGTTTTTTATATTAATTAAAGAAAACAGCATGTTTATATCCAATTTGGCTTATAAATCATAAAAACATGCTACATTATATTATCTTTAAGGCTATTTCTAAAGGTACGCATTTTTTATGTAGCTTTATAGTTATCGATATTTGAGTATACGAGTATATTGCGTCTGCGGATTTATTTTCTATAAAAAGCCTTATTGACATTGGCTGATCCACGCGTACCCGTTCGCCCGCCTGTTAGGTCACGTTGATAGTGATAATTTATTGTTGAAATATACCCAAAATGAGTATATTTCAAAAATACATAACTAGGTTCACAGTGCAATAGGTCGAAGGTCTCGGGTACGTTAATTGCATCCGATAGACGCGACATATTTTATTTTATTAGCGAATATTAATTTTATTAGTGGCGCATTTACCCACTGAAAGTGAAGAATGAAATTGATGGCCAATTTGGTTTAAATAATTATCAATTTTCAATTTTGCAATTTTCCAAATCTGGTTCGAACGTTGTTGGATTGTGCGGTGTTTATGATTTATCTACGTTTCACAATTTTATCTTGTGTGACAAAAATGTGTAATAACTAAGCAGAGTCTATCAAACAAAATAAGTTAATCGTAAACAATATATAAACAATTAACATTCACATAATTAATGTTACTAATTATTAAGTAAAAATTCGTATTTTCTTTTTGTTCCCAATTTTAAATATTACAATCTGACTGACGATACACGTAGGATTTAATTCTCTTGCAGTTACATATATATAATACGGGTTCCAAAGAACTAAACCAAATTTATTGTTATTTTATTTTATTTATTTTAAAAGTACGGCAATATGTGAAATTTGAATAGTAGCCAATTCCAGTTATAAACATATTAATAATAAATATGGTTGTATTGGTTTTGCTTTTCAAATATTATCTTAAAAATAATGAAGTTTGCATGGCTTATCTAAGATAATAACTAAGTCTACCCTAGTAAGGCAGACAATATTATCATTATCATGCCAACATTTGAATGAGTCCTTCGATCTGTATATATCGGCCATCCGGGCTACGTCATGCATTTAAGCCTACAATAATGATTAATCATAACATGGCCTATTCTGCATTATTAACCTGTAAATTTAAAGGATATTTCACAAAAATAGGTTTGTGAAACTGGCCTTTTCCGCAAAATAAACTTTACTATTAGCATCGCATTTTGGCAAATATAAGCTAAACGTCAACTAATGTCGTTTGACTTACTAATATCAATTTAATTTAAATGATGGATATTTACAGCTGGTGATATTGAAAATAATTGTACACGTCAATGTGTACGTGTAATGGGGCCCTATTATTCATTCTCTGACACGTGAATGACAGATGGCTTTTCATTTTAATTCCGTTCAATTTCGCTCGAGCTTTCAAGGTGTCAGCGGGTTTTTTTAATATTTCACTTTTTATGGCGCCTACATGTTTCTCGACATATTTTTATACTTAAATACCACAGCAACATAGCATGAGCTAGATATGATAAAATAATGACGATACATTTTTGTTCGATAGGAAATTTGCATGTCTCATCATTTATTTATTGCTAAAGTAAATAATATTTAAAATATTTTTAACTACAAAAGTTAAGCAATGAAGTATAAATAATAGGTAGTTAATTTATAATTTTAATACATATACATTTTCACAAATATATTTACATTTACTTTAAGGTCCTTTAAATATATATAATTTGTTACGGTTATGTACATTTTTTACAATGTGTGTGAAAAACATTGTAAATAATTATGATGGTAAGATAACTTACTATACAGTGGTATTGGGAATTTACTACCTCACTAGGCGGACTTGTACTGTTGATACGGTTTGAAGTACTTATATTTCAATAATGTTGTACGCAGTTTTCACGAAACTATGGTAGATCTATTTTGTTATTCGTGATAGGGATTGGGTATGTGTGTGTAAGGGCGAGTGAAGATGTTAACTGTGTGTTAACATTTGTGTTAAGATTTTATTTATGAACGTGCGTTTTTTATGTTGTTTTTCATTTACAAGTGTTTTTTTCTGATAAAACAATATGCTTGGTCATTTTGCTTTGTCTAAATATATGGACAAAACTAAATAAAAAAATACAATAAATAGACGCATTTTATTGTTATTTATTACATAAAAAGTTTGTTTTTATTTGCCTACCTAGGTAATACACAAATATTTTGGTATTTTGGTTCAGGAAAGATGGCGGTAATAAGGCGTTAAAAATGGTATGACTAATGTGCGAAGCCCGCGACGACCGGGTCAATAGTCAAACGCCCTAACCACTAGGCTAACATTCAAGGCTAGGCTAAATTTAGAATAATTTTGAGAAATTTAATGTTACGATCATACTAATAAATCTAGGCACAAATTGACATTTATTTAATTTAATGTATTTGTGACACATATTATAGATAATTCTTGCTATCTGCACTCCTGCATATACACTTTTCCTTTGCCATATCTTACACTCCTCCGTGCTTAAAAAGGGTACAACGTTTTCTCTTCACGTATTAATAATCTGTCTAGAAAAACCTCCAACAGATTATGATGAATGATTGCCATTATAACATCTTCAGCCCAGATTTACCCAATTTTCCTTTTATCGTTGAAAGGCTGGCTGATCATCTTGGTCTACCTATAATTCAGTAACACTCTAAGGAAAAAAACATAACTACCTAGGGTTCGATAAAGCAAACACCGCTCCGTGTTTACAACATCCTACTCACAGTTCGTACATCGTTGAGTGCCATAAATAACTACATTACACATTATAATACATAATGCGCAGAAAATCTGTTATTTATGGTTGAACCGTCCGAGTTTATGGTTTACTGCGCGCCTCAACTTCCGCGAGCATTTCCCATAAATTCGCTCTGGGGTTGAATAAAAATTGACTTGCGCCGGAAAATAAGTCTGCCGATGAAAAACACTATAAATTTTGCAGCCTTCATACGGATAAAGAATCTTTTTGATTAATTAATTCATTGATAAAAACATATCTCTTACAATTATTATTCTTACTTTACACTCACACACGCACAGACACTCTCACACACTTTTTATTGCTCACTGTGCGTGCGCACTTTTGTATATACGAGGTCTTCTCTCCATACAAACGCTGTAGGGTTGTGACTCTCTTGTTTGCAGATATAGAAACAAAATAATACTAAGTATCGTTTTATCTCAAACTTATTTAGACTTCTATAAAAGTAAAAAGTTCCATTCTACTATGTCTAAAAGTTAAGAGACTCGAAAGGTCTGTGTTTTACCATATATTTTATTAAAAGTTCAGTCGTAAATATTTTATTAATTAAATAAAAAAAACGAGAAAATGTGCAACTGAAGATTTAACTAGAGGCACACCGTAAAACATTTTAATTTAATATAAGATTCGTAAAGCAAATGAGTTCGCATTTCTATGCGAGGAAGCATTAAGCTTTTATTTTTTTTAAATAATTGCTATGACATATACAATTATTTTGGGCCCGACTCAACTAGGCCAAATGTGCCTGTCCTAAAGTCAGGGAGATGGTGGTAATGAAGCGTTAAAAATGGTATGACCATGTGCGGATTTGAACCCGCATATTAGCAAACAATACAATTTTTATTTAACTCTCTTAATATTCTATTCTTCCGGTGTCTAAATCGGGTTGCAAATTTAAAGATGAGTGTAAAATTATAAACGCTTAAAACACTTTTTTCAAAATTATTGCTATTTCCGGGTTCGTAAATGAGTTGCAAATTTATTTAGAAATTGAATACATGTTTCCTAATAAATTTGTGAAATTTTGAAACTTTTGTTTTTTTATGAATTGATTTTTTATTTTGACTGGTCTAAGCAGTTTCGTTTCGAAAGTATATAGGACAGGCGTCCTATAGGCAGTAAATAGGCAGGCAGTTGCACCGCTCGGCTGTTCCGCGCCCCGCGGATCGCCTGTCCATCACAGTCGCGAGGGTTCCGGGTTCGGCTGAAACTATTTTGTATTCAATAGAAAATCGCAAATCTTCAGCCGGTGAAGAATCGTACGTAATTGATCACGGCTTTCAGGCGGATTTCGGCGAGCCATCCTCTAGCGGGGAATTTCCTTTGAAATCGTCGCGATTTATTGGACGTATCGGGGCGTCCACAATCGAAGTGCTTTGTTGTGAGTATAGAAACGAAGTAAAAGTTTAAAAGTTGAATGTGAGAATAACGGAGGGATAACATATTTTTATTTGGTTCGCTTGCTTAGTTTAATAATGCCAAGTGTATTACGTCGAATTACATAATATGCTTAGATTTAAAAAATAACAGCGAAATTAAATTAAAATTGAAGCCTCTTCATTTTTAGGCAATAAAGAGTTTTAACTTTTTATTGCTATGCAAACCCTGATATTTAGGAGATAAAACTATATGTATTCATTGTTATTTTTGTTCCGTATCTATAAAGTTTCATAAATTTTTCAGCGCAAAAAGTTCGTTCATGATTGATGGTTGTTTTAAATGCCAATTACCGGATTATATTTACGAAGGTAAAATCTATAAAAAGTATTCTGATTTTAGCAAAATACCAGTCGTAGTAAATCTCATACAATAACAAATGACAAAAATATTTTCGGTGTTTTAAACTAAAAATAAAAATGTGCAATCAACAATTATTAATGAAAAATGTGGAAAAAAATGTTTGCATATTATTTGATAATATGTTTATTTAAATTATTATCTATATTCAGAAAAAGTTTCAGAAAGGGAATGAATTCTTGAAAGGGCAGACGGATTCTTCACGTGATTTTAGCGACCAAATAAAGAGATTGCGGAGATCTATAAAAATCAGGGTGATTTGCAGATGAGCAAAAAATTCTATAAATGGCACCGCATCAAAATATAAAAGGCATATTTTTTTAATAAATTAAAGATTTTTTAAATATATTATACATTTTCGCGATAGCACATACTAAAATAAATAAAACCGACTTTTATTTTAAGCCATATAAAATAGGCAAGACCTTTGGCACGAGACATTCTTATAGAACATTTATTCTAACCCTGATTAACATCAATGCAAATCGTCAGTTTTGATTTCAATGATTACTTTGCGACCTAAATTAGTATTCTTTTAGTATTAGTAAATGATCAAATAAAGTCATAAAATTTTTCTTTCTCTCTGTCGACTGACAGAGTTAAGGAAAAATGCAAATCGTGAGTGGGGAGAGGGGAGAAGAGAAAAGTAGGAAGGGGGGAGCGACTGACATGCGGCCTGAATAAACGTCAGAAACGTCCTGTTTGGCCGAGAAAGGGGAAGGTAGGGGACTACTTTATATTGTTCGCGATGGTAAACATCCTCAATTGGAGACAGATGCAGGGATTCAAAACATGGTTTAGATTTGTTAAAAAGATATTTATCAATTATTTAAATAAATTCACTGTTCAATAAAGACACTGGAGTGCTTGAGGTATTTTTAAAATTTAAAATTATGTTCACACTGGAAAAGTACAAATAATTTAAATATAATAACGTTCCGTATATTACGTTATTATTTTGTCTACGACGCTCCCATAAATTTTTGAGTAATATTATAGTTAATTGCAATTTACTTGCAATTGCATTTTACAATTAGGCATCTGTCAGGTCACCACCAGCATATCTGCATGGTAGAACAGGTTTTGGGAAAAAAGGGTTTTAGATAGGATAGCAGTTCTAATCTGAATGTTCCGTAGTGTGTCGCCTCTTGTTAAATCTTCAGTTGCACATTTTATTATTTTATTTTTTGTTATGAAAATTTTGTTCTTTTTAGTATATAAATTGTCAGCTGAAAATCCATGTTAAAAACAGATTACATCAACATAGAACATCAGTACGCGCTATAAAGTTGATGTAAAATGTAATTTCTTTACAAAAATAATAAATAAATAAATCTTATAGCGACTAATTATTTTTTTTTGCTAAAAACCACTAGAATAATCGCAGAATAAAAACAAGTTGTTTGCGAGAGGTAGTCTTTGGCACGTCCGCCAAACGATACATTAGCAAATGCGTTTTACTATTACTCGTATTTCTATTTTGACTACGCCTGACCTTTTTCTCCCTTCCGCGCGAAAGCAAGAAACCAAAAATATCCCAAAGAAGATGTAGGTGTTAGCCCCTCGAGACTGACGATAATATATCAGGCAACCCTTTGTCTGTTTATTCGCGACGCGCTCCCCCACCACTCCTTCTCGATCCATCCCTCCTCAAGGGGTTGACGATTTAAGGGATTCTCTAAATCTTGCTAGAGTGATTTCTGTTACTGATTGTTTTTCGATTGACCCCTGCTCGACATCCGTAAGGGCGGGATATTATTGCTTTATATTAGGATGAACAAGCAAATGATGATATATTTCCAGCGAGTCCATATATGAACTAAGTCCAGCGTAGTAGATAGATAGATGTATTTAATGAATTAGGTGTTATTCTCAATTTTTAAATTTCACCAAAGAACGCTTTACCGAATTCTAAACTATACGTGCAATTTTAACGGCAAAATATAAATTGTCTGACAATAGAATGCTGCTGCGACTATTTATAAACACTTCATAAAACCATTTTATTCAAATTTCAGCGAAATGGACATTTTCATTTGCATAAAGGCGACTTTATACTCAACATAAAAAAAATCTTTCTTGAACATACCTAATATTAGTAATAGTATACTCGTCACCACACACACACACACACACACGCGCGCACATTAACACACTCTTACATTCCACACCCTATTATATT
Source organism: Neomicropteryx cornuta (assembly GCA_020383195.1). Lineage (NCBI taxonomy): Eukaryota > Metazoa > Arthropoda > Insecta > Lepidoptera > Micropterigidae > Neomicropteryx > Neomicropteryx cornuta. The sequence goes on from JAHKQU010000030.1 coordinate 5,503,241, forward strand.
CACAGATTATAACACTCGTACAATGTTATCACTATAAATTAGATGCTAGTTCGTTCTATGAAAAATATATGTTAAATTGGAGATGCCTGTAGTCGGCTTAAGTTGTTATTTATCTATTTCTATGTAACTGTCATTATGTATAGCTGTAAGCATTTTTCATACAAATAAAATAAAATAAATAAAAAAAATAGACAACCTAAACTAATTTACTAATTTAGACTAATTACTGATGTACTAATTGACTAATTTAGATAACCTAAATTGGTAAGCACGTGATATGACATCGACATTTTTAAACGAAAACCTACTTTTTGCTACCTTACCTGCAATTGACGTAACTTTATTGAGCAATTTACGACCACTCCTGAAAAATTCTTATCATATGCAAAACTATTAAAAATCGCATAAACCTTAAGCAAACCTATATATCAAATTCGGGTGTAAATCAATAAAAAAATCAACTAGTAAAATGTTCACCATAGCAAAAAACTTATTGAAATTATTTTCTGAAAAACCTATCATATCATACAAAGTATCAATTTAATTGAATACACATAAAACGTTTAATTTGGAGGCCTTAAAAGGTTTTTAGGTACTAGGACACATACAGTGTTTATATTTGGGCAGGCAGGTTTATTCGTTGGATGATTTTATCCGAAACCACATAAAAACACAGATATCCCACATATGCAGTGTTTATACTTGGGAAAATAGGCATAATTTGTTTGTGTGACACTGTAGTGTTTTAACGTGTTTATGTATCTTTAGGTTCAGTCGAAATTATAGTATTTTTTAAACCTAAAATAGGTGGCCATTGTCTGTTCGCCCAATGGGGTTAAAAATCTGCTTTCTATTATGCCGTTGTAGGATCGGCGTGAATTATTTATTTGTTAATGTTTGCCTGGAGGCATTATTTTATTTTTTTAGCTTAGTATGTTTCGTGTTATTGTTTTTTGTTTTTAATGCTTTTTGTTTTTCTTTTGGTAGTTTAATTTGTTTTTATTATAATTATAATATACATGGGGAAACCTGTTAAATAAATAAATAAAAATAAATAATTAACAACTATCTCAATCTTTTATAGCAGTAAACATCAGTACATTTGTTTGATAGTTGTTATAAATTACTTACATTACTGTACTAAATTATTCATAATGTATTAATAAACATAGACATATGTAAATGTATTAGCCTAATACATTTTCATATATAAACTATTATTTTTTCATTTTATTATCTTTTTAAACTATACACACGTACTTTTGAAGTATGCATATGTGCGCACTTATTGAGATTTTGAATCGCGCACTGAAAGATGACCAAACGGGGTACACGCTTTGTGCTGGTTGAACATCGCCATCAAGTCTCTCTCCGCACCTTTAGCATATTCCTTTAATTTAATTGGCTGATCTGTACCTACCTATTTTATCTTCTATTGGTGAGCTATCGTTACGTGAAATCCGTTCCCCACTTATGTTAAACTTTTTGGTACAAATTTCCCTGTTAAAAATATATTTAATTATTTTGTTATATGAATTGCGTAACTGTTATACTTTCAGATAACACGTTACAACTTATCGTTTAAATTACATATGCCAATACTGAAAATGAAAAATCAATACTGTTTGATACTCGTTCATATGAACTTAACATTCCGGAAGTCAGCCTTCAGTATTCAGGTCATGCTCTGACGGTTTGACATGATCGCCGTGTCATTTGGCAGACGACCAAGTGGAATTTTCAGTTTAGTTTTTTTCAGGCATCTGAGGGTATTTTTCAGCTTACTTTGCAAAAAATGAAAGCCAATACTCGACATTGGCGAGTAGCATTGAATTTTAAATCGCTATTTTAAAACGTATTTAAAAAACTGTATTCAGTTATAATAAAATATTTTTATTAATTAAAACACTGTTATAATTACAAAAACGTGTCAAATGTTCACTTTTATTTATTGAAAGAAAGTTTTTTGGTCAATGTCGCTTGGCAAGTATCGTCGCCTCAGCCGAGCTATTTGCGAGGAGAATTAAAAAACACCAGCTCAAACTGTTTACTTTCCTCTTTTAAACAACAAGGCCTTCATGCGAATAAAAAAATGTTATTTGGTCTGCAAAACAGTATTACTTACTAAAGAGTAATAGTTATTTATAAAAGTTCAAAAAGCGTGGAAGTGGTATTTTACCTGAAATATCTAATAAAAGAACAGAACAAAATAAATTATAAATTATGAATGTGTTTCTAGATTTACGTATCTAGTATTATTTACTTTTTTTTCACAGATTTCTTTAAAATTAAATAAATAATATCGAGTAAGTTGAAATGTATTTTATAGCAGAAAACTTTGCAGAATTAACTGTCGAATAACTTCGCTCACTTATCAGTGTAAAGAGTTCGTAATAAAAATTGTATTTTTTTTTATCGTGATCCCGAATCGTGCCCCTCCCCCGCCTTCGTGTTTGTATGACTCCGCCTCGAGGGCTTCTCGGCAAACGTTCTACGAAATTAAGACCGTTTTCTGGGTCAGCGGTCATATTTCACGGCCTCAAGGCGCCGCCGCGCATTGCCTTCCTTCGCTTGCGTCCTTTTGCGCTACTTAACTCCAAAAATGGCCCCGCGATAAGAAACAGATTAAATTTATTATCTCTGGTAACCCTGTTAAGTCGGCGCCACTGCGTTCTCCTTCTCGGTTGGCAACATCGCGGGGAGGAGTAAGAGAGACAGTTTTATGTCCTTTTCGCTTTAACGTGGTTTCTAAATTAGATTTATTTATTTATTTATCTTTATTTAGGAAATAAAGCCGTTACATGAGAAAAATCATATACAGCAGTACATATGCAATCATATAAAAAAAATAAAAACAATGGTACCAACTTATAAGTGTAAAATATAACCAATTAAATATTTCCACCGAGTGATTATATACAATTAGTGCTTAACCTAAGAAATGCAAGATGAAGAGATGAGGAGAAGGGGAGGGAGAGAAAAGGGAAATATCACCATTTTTACCAGAGAAGTGCAATATAATAAAAAAATAGTAATCTTTGGACATCATTTTCATTTTCTTTCCTTTGGCCTCTGACTATTTTTAAAACATACTATTATTTCAAAATAATATATGTTAAAAAAAAACAAAAAATATATATTCATATATACATATCTGTATTTAGAGTGCTAGTGCGAGTGTAATTTATTTTAATTTTGATCTTTACATGTATCTCTGTACTTTAGCGAAAACCTGTCATCAGTCAATTTTACAAACAACTATATGTACCATTGTTTTTTTCATATATTGTACGGTTTTCCGAATAAACGATAAAAAAATAAATAAATCATGACTAAACTTATGATTAGTAAGAATATGGTAGTTAAATAAGAGTATTCATTCTAATAATAAAATGTATAAATTTACTACTCAATCAACAAAGTAACATCTAATTTGGAATGCATGTAAATATTCTATAAATTTAAATTACTCCTTTTTTAAAGATCAATTATTTTTTTCAGTTTATTTAACATAAATATATAAAATGTTCATCAATAAAATTCATTAAGTATTTTACTTTGCGGCGAGTATCTTTATCACTCATATTAATGTATAATCTTATACATCCGATGAAATATCTTAAATATATTTAAAAATATACAACCTACTACGTTATTCAAACTATAAAAATTATAAATTATATTGGACCTTAAACAAAGAATGATGAAATAACGATAACAAAAAATAGGTGTAAAATCATACTAAATTTAATTAGTAATTTATTTATTATTTATTTATATTTATTGGAAAACGATCAGCTTTACACTGTAACATCTAAAAAAGTATACATTTAATTAATACAATAAAAACCTATGTAAAACTAAAAATAGGTTTCTACTAACAACAAATATTACATTACTTTTTTTATATCTACTTTTACCATCTTTTAATATAATTTGATATTTTTTTCATTTCCACTAGTAAAATATAGAAAATTTGAGAACGTTTAGACGTCTCTTTTCGTAATACACAAAACGCAACGATGTGTAGAGTCCTGAGAACATATAATGAAAAGTTCGGCGCAATTGATGTATTTCAAGAGAATAAGGGGTTATTTATGCATGAAATTCGTAACATAAGTTATAATAATAATGTAATCATTTGATGTATATGTAAAAAATGTATAAATAAATATTATAGTATAATTATTATATTATTTATTATTAGTATTAAACATTCGTAATTTAATAATAAATAAATTGCATATTTATACTATTTTTTTAAAACATTTATTATACCGCTAATAATATGTAGGTTTATATACATACACTAAACATACACACATACACACACACACACAAACATATCCGTGCAATAAATAGAGGCACCACACACTATAGACATACTTACACACATTACACACCGCACACGTCACGCACATTACATATTGTTTAGTATGTAACGGACCGATTGGAGTGTAGCCCGTGGGAAATAGTAATAACTTGAGAGTTTACTAAATACAGTTTACTGAGAGTAAACCTAATACTTACCCTTTGACGAAGGTGTCTCCAGGGTGGTGTCTTTTTTAAAAGGAACTGTCAGGCCAGCTCTACGAAAAGATAGCGATGACGCTGCAGTTAAGTTTTAAATTCAGAACGCCACGCCGCTGTCAGCCATCATTATTTTTCTCCTCGTTCCTTATTCAAATGTTCGCGTGGCGCTGTTTGTATTCCGACTTTGGCGGGAAATCGCGCTTCGCTATTTGCAATGCTGCCAAGTTTCCCGATGTATTTTCTTCAGCTGAATTTCGAAATGCCTCGCGAGGCTAATACTCCCACGACTCTTCATCAAAGCTGTATTCATTAGGTAAGTTCTCAGTACAGTAACGCGCATAATCTCAAAGACATGTCTACCAACGCGCATAATTCGTCGAAGCGAATCGTTCAGATTACTTTTACTTGTACTTAGATTTTTTACTTGTATTGTAATATGTACAATGAGAAACGTGTTTGGTAAATAAATAAATTATGGACTTGCAAAACACAAACACACAAAATGACTACAAATACAAACAAACGACCCTACAAATAACTACTGAATGATTTGTAGAATAACTACTGTAATTCGTAGAACTCTGATGTTAAACTATATTTATTAATAAATAATATCCAAATATAGCAACCGCTTTATATACAGTATGCATTTATAATTACTTATTTAAAAAAAAAACAAAATATCCACTTTACAGCATTTCTGACAAACAGCTGACTGATAATAAATATGACTTTCAAGGAGAGTATCCTGGAAATTATAGATTATCATAACTTCCTACCGTTATATAAAATTATTTTAATTATTACCTTTAATTAATATATGTCGGCGTGTAGGTATTTTAATGTTCATTTATTTATCATTTGTAATTGTAAATTATTATTATTACAAGCTTTTATTTAAGCTTGCAATATTTGTATGTTGGTTTAGATCAAAACTTGCAAGCTGAATTAGAGCCACGTCATCTTATCCTACGGAGTTGAAATTTGTCATTTTGGTTCAGTTACGATGACAATGCATTTTTATGATAAGCATGACCTGATTCTACGTCCAGAAATGTCTCCAGACGAAGGAACTCCTCAACGGTCAACAGCAGGCACAATTTTTTTAATACTACTCATTTAAGCACTTAAACAAAAGCTTTTTTCTAAATGTATTTTTACTATTAATTTATTCTATATTTATACTTGCCTATTTTTTTTTTCTATAATTTGTACTTTTTGTTATAAGTTTTCATTCGATCAAATTTTCAATAACAATAACATCTTCAACCTAATTAAATAATAAATTACTTAAACTTGCTCTTTATACTTGAGATGATTTTCAAGCAAGCTATAAGTCTCTGTTTGAGTAATTCTCTAATTATTTACTATTTAATTTGGTATACTATTTTATAGTAGGCATTTTAGAATAATTGATGTTCTATAATATCCTTATTATAGAATGTGCCGTTGTATGTTCTCATCATTCTAAGATATGTAAAGAAAGACACGGTATGTTTCTGACTTTAATTGTTCAAATTATTTGAAAATCTAAAATATAAATTTGGTCTAACTACATTTCTTCCAATATGTTATATACAGGATGAACTTTTCTTCATGCACATCCTTTTATGGGGTTATTCTACACACCAAACTGAACAAGGTTTGTTCTAGAAGTTTTTTTAATTTTGTCATTTTTTTTCCATACAAAATAAATAATATCCCAGGTAACGTTCGGTTCGCTCTCCGCGCGTTAACTAAATGCCGCGCCTAGTCATGAGGAGTAACTATGCGTTTAAACGCTAATAGGATTTTGTTTCCTTTTGTTTTTTACTTACTTTTTTAGACATATTGTAAAACTCGTAGAACAAAAGTTGATCAGTAGGAAGTATAGAATGACCTCATAAAAGGGTGTGCATGAGAAAAAGTTCATCCTGTATATTTGATATTGATATTTTAATGATCTATAAAATGTTTTAATAATTATCGCCATATTATCTTGTAAATGATATTCTTGGTTTAAATGAAATGTTTATGATTATGATTAAACTAACTCTAATAACAAGATGGAACTGTCATTTTTGGTACAGACAATTATTGTCTCTTTATAGGGCAGGAATCGGTGCGGTAGTATCAGCAATGTAATATATCATATTTAAATTTAGTTACATATATATTATATGCATACTATTACACTGTATCAAAACATAATATGTACTAAAAATGGAATAAATTGAATTGAATTGAACTGAAAACTGCCATGTTTTAGAGAGCGGTGTGCGACAGTTGACTGTGCACATTAAAGACACACACAACCTATGGTGGGGTTTCATTGTAATGTGCTACCAACCTCGCCGATGTTGCCACCTACTGAGTCTCAAGTCAGTCTGCGAGTGGCAAAGATCTCAGCCGGACACGATTGAAATAAGGCAAGATAAGTCAAAATAAATAAGGCAATTTTCGGTTGCTGTGTTCTGCAAAGTTCAATGGACCGCATGCGCAGGAATCAAACATACTCTCCGGACAAAGGACATCAAATGCAATCACATCAGCCAGGCGAGGCGTGAGCTCGGGATGAGAACTCTATAGCTGGACGTAGTTTTCACTTTCATTTTACCCCTCCACCCCTTCCCCCCCCTCCATTTCCCATCCTCTTCGCACACACGACGTCTCACAAAGGGTCGCTCATCACGCTGTCGTCTTATTGCTGCGTTTGCAATTTTCTTTTTGCCGGAAAACGCAGGAAGAGACGTTCCGCTGGCGTAAACACCAATGTCATCACGTGAATTCCAACTTACGTTCTTTAGCTCATAAAACACATTTTATGTAAGGTTTTTTTTTGATATTCTACAATAATTATATTATAAAATATTTCATGCTAAAGTGAGCATAGAAATGTGTTTTTTTTAACGGAAAAAAGAAAATCGGTATTTATGAATGTGATCTTCTCGCCCTGAGTGGACATTTATTTATAACAATAATACTACTTGAGAAGAAACTACGTTTATTACGAGACACTGCGGATTACAGATTGTCCCGAGAAGGTAAACGCCACGGTTTATATAACCGCGTATTTGGTTAGGGTGTAGCCACAATGCCTAACCCGCATTAAGGGTGCGTATACACTACCGCATAGACATGGTTTAAACTGAAGTAGTATACGATGCGTTTCTGCACCGACTTCAATTATTAACTTGTATTATTTCTTAGTTTTTAGGTTTATTTTAAAAGATTATTTTTTTATTAAACGACTCTCTAAAAGGACTTGAATAAAAAAAAAACAACAACTATACTCGCTAATCTGCCCATAACTGGTTACATAGAAAAAGTTATTAATCTCTCCCGTAGCCCGTAGCGTCTTCCACTTGTGAACAAGCGACCCCATCCATCATCTAGGCCGGCGGCTAGCACACCTTTCCGGCTTAGCATCCCAGCATCCCGAGGGATTCGCTCTGCTTTTCCCCGCTCCACGGTCGCTATTATATAATGATTTCCCCCCATTGAACTTAATTACTTCACGCAACACAACCACCATAATCTGATTTTAACGTTTTTTTTCTCTTTACAAGATGCTACTATTTATTAGTGCTCCAATCTCAGCCAGATTGTGTTTTCTAATTGTAGTCTGGTTGTCAATTTTTTGGTTTCAATAATAGTCTTAAATAATCTTTAAAAATTTCCCCTACTAATGTAAAACGTTTAATAACCTTTAAAGGGGTTTTTTTTATCTAAAATCTATGACTATAAATGAGTAGATAATAATAATTTACTCTAAAATTATACCTCAAATACACCAAAATACAGTCAATCAATCAATAATAAATCAGAGAACAACGCTTATATTGGCTTACTGCGACCGGAGTTCTCGATCAAAAATTCCACTAGGATTCACCTAATCTTTCAACCGTTCATCGAACCTTTCATACGTGAATAAAATTACTTTTAATAAAATAACCAGCTAAAAATTAAGGAACAGCTATTTTAGGTCGATCCGTGCATGCAAAATGTATTTATATAAAAAATGTGCATTATTTTCACTTAAGAGAAAATAGCCAAAAGTTGTGATTTATTGTAGTACAGGTAGGGCGTGTCTGGACACGCCCTCAGTTAGACAGTTTCGTAATTGGCTCTTTGCACCCTGGGGTGCTAAACTGACTGACCAACATAGCTTGGGAAAAAATACTATATTTTTCTAGCTGTCTTGCCTCAAACGGAAAAAAGAGGTAACACTGTTTTTTATATCTTTTTGGGTACATAACAAATTGATTTCTACAAATACTATCATATATATTGATTAATATATTAATCATTTTATTTAAACCAAAAAATACTAAGGCGCTGCTTTGCTTTGCTGCGGCATACATTGGAGCGGAGTTTAGTATATAAATGTATTTCTCCATAGGGATTACCATTTAATTTTTTATAATTCTTTGCGCAATCAAATGTATATGTTTTTTGGTATCTATGCACAGAAGACATTGTCATGGTCATTTAAAAAAAATAATTATCAAAATCGGTCTTGTAGTTCTAGAGCCTTAGTCCGTGAACAGAGTGACATTTGAGTCACCACATGGGAGCTTCACTCGCTCCGCTCTAATAAATAAATAATATATTATATTCCAAAGATTTCATGATATATCTCGTTTGAAAAAATCCTTTGCATTGAACTAGTCGTAGAAGCATTTCGTCAGATTTAATATAACCCTTTTTTCTACCGCTTGCCATGCAAAAATGACTAACATTTTCATCATAAATCCGTTTGAAGTATGAGTGACGTTCTACTTTTGGTGGGAATTTCCTCTCCGTATTATATTTCTCATTTTTAATATTAAGATATTGCGTCGGTGTTAATGTTTTATTTTATTTGTTTTTATTTAAATGTACAAAACAGCAACAGCGTTTTGTTATTACGAAGATTTGTTTTTTAATGCAGGAGGGCATAAATCATGGCGCCTAAGTAATTTTTAACATTTGGCATTAGGTTATACAACCCAATTCAACCGCATTTGCTATAGCTTTAAATTAAATAATTCGACCGGTTATATTAACTCGTCAACATTCTTCGACGTTTTCCTATAGCAGTCATGATATATTTCATGGCTGGGAGTTAGAAATGCATAAAATAGTTTCGTGTTTGTTAAGAGGAATTTTGCCTATGCGAAACAGCATTTCTATTATGCAAAATGCATAAAAGAGGAGCATGGATGCGTCATTTCTTTGACGAACTTTATAGTCGGAATGCTTCTGTCTATAGGATTCGCTTTACAATTTATAATTTTAATATTACCAGCATGCTTTAGTAATGTTCGCATATAAATTAAAAAAAAAAAAGCATAGGCAAAATGATTAATTTTCCAATGAGTCAACACACTTATGGTAAAAATTACTATTATTTACCATAACATGTTGGGTTGGTTACCTGGGAAAAGTTTTTGAGTAGGTAGTTGTAATAACATATTTTAAAAAAAAAATATTCATGTTTAGTTACCCATTTCCCTCCTCTTCAATCGAGACACGGGACTTATCGGTTGGGCGAACAGACAAAGATAGTTACAATGTTTCTCTTGTTAGAGAGATTTTGATATTTTGTTTGTTTTGTTTGAGATTTTGTTGTAAAGAAGATTTTGTTACAGAAATTGTTATATTTTAAATAACTTTGATGAGGAAAAATGGTATACAGTTACTGTGTCCCAATAACAATAAAAAGTGACGTTTTGTCGTCTGTGTTGCTTCGGCATTTTAAAACATTCATTCGGAAATATGTTGCTGTATACATAAACATATAAATATTGTATTTAGATGTTTTTTTACGTTAAAATATGCAATCGCTGTAACCTTACATTATATGAGAGTCTGACAGAAATTCGAATTCTTTTTAATATTTTTAAGGGTTGAAAAGTTTCAGGCACACTAAATAGCCAAAATATTTAAAGAAAATTAATACTGATCGCACAAATAGTTGCATCGTTTGACTGTAATGCAAGCTGGTTTAAATGCAGCGCTGTATTTTTAAAATATTCAAATTCTCTAGATTTACAATTTTACTATTACATAAATATTGTATACACAAAATGTTGATGACAAAATGGTATAACGATTAGTAATTCCTGAACTCAATACCTACATCTCGTTTGTATGTCGTTTAGTATAGACCAAGCTATTCGTACCAGTTAACACATAACTGACTAGATCATAGTCAAAAGTGTTCTAATAAATGTTTCATGTTCCTAATAAATCTACAAAAAATTAAAAAGATCATTTAATATTGCATGACACAATTTTGTTAATAGTTGCTTTACAACTAGTATGAATAACCTCATTTAAATAAATTAATATTTTTACAGGAAGTTAATTCTTAAAAACCTATTCAAATAATACAACGGTATTTATTTTCGCACAGATCGCCGTATAGAAAAGGGAGATGTTTATAGAAATAGGATAATGAAAATGGACTAGCAACAGGGATAGAGAAACGGGATGATGGCCATATATGGCACGAATGGAACAAGCCGGAGAAGGCATATTTTTAGTAGCTTTTAAGTTCCTAATTTTCGATCGGATTGACAATGTCAATTCTACAAATTATTTTTTAGGGTTCGTTACTTCAAAAGGAAAAACGTAACCCTTATAAGATCACTCTTGCGTTTATCCGTCTATCTGTCATGAACGTTTTACTCGAAAACGACAGGACGAAGGAATGGGAAATTTGTCATAATGTTAGGTCCTCTTGATGCGCATATTTCGACAGTCAACGATTATTAAGTTTCTTGCGAGAGTAAATTAGGCACCCTAATAAAGTTTTTTTTTGTATTATATCGTTTGAAAAGTCTACTTTTATGAATTTTAAAAATACTGATGAATTGGTTGTAAAGATATACTATATACATAGCTCAAAATGTTCAAATATTTTCAGCAGGTACCTCCGTCAATGGAAGGTTTCTAAAGCTAAAATTTAGCTATTACCAGGGTAAATCACAAATACCTACTAAGCTGTCGGTTTTCTAGTTGCCAAAAAAGGTAAATGAAAGGTAACTGAAGAAATAAAAAACAGCTCGTGGGCTTACACTGACTAAACCAAAAAATGTTGTAACAAAGAAGCCTTTTCCTTGGTCTTTTTGGGCTCGTCTTTCTCAAGTTCAGGGGGGGGAGGTCACTTGGCCTGCGAGAGGTCTAGCAACTCACCAGGACTCCACCTTCGTCGTGGGTTGACCCCAAATACTCGTAAACAGTTTATTGATGGCCTTCCGCGGCTCAATACCTAATTGCCATATAGAGCAAACACCTCTCCGCCAGAGTGCTTGCTCTATATAAATTGCGCTTCGAGCCTAATTTCGAATATTTTTTTAAGTTTACTAACCATTTACACGAATAACTACAATATTTTTTCACTCCTAATACTTTAGTAAATCATTATATAGATAATAATATGGTCTCTAATATAGACACTTTTGACTACTACTTGACACCTAGGCCCTGCGGATAGGGCATGGCTTACCTTAAGTTGTATATATAAATGTAATCTTTTAGTGACTATTTTTTGTCACGTGATTTAACCTTTAGAGTTAGGTTTTAAGGTCGTTCGCGTACGATATTAATACCCTTAAATTACTCACAAAAAATATGGCCTCTTGTTGATCTATCTTAATTGGTTAAAATGTATATTTTAGATTTTGTTAATCAATCAATGGATCAACTATTGCTTTGACCGCATCATCCTAGCCTATATTATGTACATATTTATACTATGTATGCAATGTGTCCGTAATGCAATATAAATTTAGTTAGTACATGACGTAGAAGTTTCCCTATTCATTTGGAAGTCGAATAAGAGTAATTTTTTTTGTTTTTTTTTGTTACAGGTGCTCCGGCAGCGAGAGAGAAATAACTCCAAAACGACGAACTAAAAAAAAGCGGAATGGCATATTAGTACTGCAATAGTCATATATTATGTTATGTTTACGGTAGATGTAGGAATAAATAATATTAGAACATTCTGTGTATATGAAATGAGACAGAGCTAAGTCACTCATTATAAGATTCGAAAGTACTTAATTTTATTACAAATTTTATTTTTAGTATGATGTGTAACATAAAACGATAAAATCCCTCCACATTATATGTATGTATGTATAGCGTGTGTATCATACATATTCCAAAAATACTCTTAATATCGGCAACACGCCGACTCGCAGTTGCATCCGGATGATAGGGGTTATTTGTTAGCTGAACTTTGAAGGTGTGCCATCAGCTTTACGCGCAAATGTTTGACGATTACGCACCGGCGACGGCGCCGTCGACCCCGGCGCCGCGCGCGCTGTGCTGCGCCCCCGTCGCGCGCGCCGGCGCCGGAGACCCCCAGCCGAAGCAGGCCAAGGCGCGGTGGCACGACACCAGGGGCACGTGCTGCAGAAAGCTGCTCAGGAGGAGCGGCCGCCCAAATAAGGTAGAGCCATCTTTGATATTCATCATCAGTATATTATATAGAATTGGTATATTTGGTTAGATGATCTTTATTGTCTATGAATATTCACTTTTACAATACTTAAACAACTACGTAGTAAATATTGGTTTAAAGCTTCTAAGGTGTGAAGAAGCTTTGATGATGAGAGCGCGTTGAAGACTTGACGAAGACTGAAGTTGCCAGGTATCTATTTCGGTCAAGAAAACTTATCATGGGAAAGGAATTTCTCGAGTATCTAATTGTTTTTTTCTCTCGGGAAGTCAAACGGTATGAGACTGCTATCTATGCAGATTCGACACAATAGATTTTTGAAATATGAAATGTGAGAAATAGTTGGCTGCCCTTTGACAGGCCGTCAACTACATTTCTATTGAAATTGAAAGTGTGCGATTCGTCTATTAAGCTGTTTCGCACGGTACTGGATTTGCACCTGAACTCTTGTGCCAGTCGGCACAAATTAGTACTATAAATATATATAAATAAAGATAGGTATTAGAAGACTAGGTTAGTCAGATAGAGAGATAGAGCACATCCTGCCTATCAAATGAGACGCCATTCGCGCTTTCTCCGCCTGCACGCCTTGCGTCTCCCTCGCACCAGCGCGCGGGCGGCCCGTCGCCCGTCGGCTGATTAAGATGCCGCCGGGCATTTATTTAAATTGCAAATATGCAATAAACCACGATTCCAGACTGGAAGAGGAAACTTTTGATGTAACTGCGGCAGTAATAAAGGCAAAACAAGAATGGCGGAAAAGTGGTGGGCGGGGGGGGGGGGGGGGGGGGTGCTAGGAAGAGGTTCTTCCGGTAGTCTTTTGTTGTGCCAACGTGGGATCTTCCAAGCGGCAGGGAGAGCCACTTTGTGTCATGGAAGTGTACGAAGGACTTAAATGTATATTTGTCTTTTTATCGAGTAATTTATTGTATTGAGTAAGCACACACACAGATGCATCACACACACGCGCACACACACACACGCACACGTGCGCGCAAACATGCCCGCCCCTGCCACAAATGGCATCACACTCACTCCACGCACAGTACACATTGTTTTAGTTTGATTTTTAATTTGTTTTTTCAACCATATTCATATTTAGTACATTTTTTTGGCCATGTAAATGTAGTATTAGGGGATTATCTGTTTGTACTTTCATAAATAAATAAATACATTTTCATATATTGTACTCTAATTAGCATAATTTTAAATTAATGTGTTAGATAGGCCCGAGGTAACCTAATTTATTTCTATAACGTTACGCTTACTGTGAGGATTAGTAATATTTGCAAAAATTTAGTAAAATTTGACAAATTTATTTTTTAGCGTGCATCTTGTGGAAACATAGAAATGTATTATTTTAGTGTATTTATTCATTCACAACCGTAAACATATTAATAACTAATTTTATTATTACAAAATTATAATAAATGCTTACGAAGAAAATGATCAGAAATAATTTAGTAACCATGGATTAAATAAAAGAATAATATATAAAGATAACTTCTCATTTTAGGCTCAAGCGGATTAGACTTTCGATTAGGAAAATATAAGAAAATTTATACATAAGTATATGTGGTCCCTATGAAATTGCTCTCGATGGTTCTTATAACTAAAGGTTCTTTTTATGAATACCATAATAAAAATAAGAGTAGAATTACATAGTTTCGTAGATAAAAAATAAAAAATCGATAGACGACTTCTCCTTTTAGTGACTTAATATTTTCTTCGACGTTGCTGTGCGTAAATATATTTATATAACTTATAGTTCCTACAAAAATAACGATAATACACGTAAATATTCCTTTTTTTTTGTGCGCTGCCAAAATCTTGTACCTTATCTTGTACCATCCCGACCGTTTATCTCGAACGGATTCGCCATAAAATTTTATACGCCCATAAAACATAGACATGCTGAACCGGAAGAGATTGATGAGAAAAAAACTATTACCGATTCTCCTCGACATCTGCCCGCTTTAATCAGACCTATTCGTATTCCGATGCCGTGATATTGTTCAAAAACCTTCCCTCTTTTTTTCCCTGCCTATCCACCTTTTCCCGGGGGGCGGTTAGCGTACTGCGAGGGAAATAAATACTATCGCTTCGCTATCGCTATATATTTTAAACAATATTCCACTTTTTAAGAACTCATTGATTGAGACTATCATTCTTCCGGCGATTTACGCGACGTTTCGAACCCATTCGAAAGAGCCAAAAGTTATGCTTTCGTAAAATCTATTTTAACTTTCGTAAAGTCAATTTTTAACACACTTTTTGAATACCGTCAGTGGCGTAGTATGGAGGGGGGCGGTGGGAGCGGACCGCCCCGGGCCCCCGACTGAAGGGGACCCCACAAGATGTTATTTTTCAAATATAACACGTATAATTTAAATTTTATATTACAAACAAATTCAATATAATATTTTCTGGAAACCAAAAACTTGATCTACAAATTTGTGCTTAAAATTTCATAAGTATTCAGACTATGCTTTTATACATTTTTTATTGGTAAGGGACTATATATGTATATGAGAAAACATTCATGGGGAGGGGGGAGGGGCAAGAAATATTCCCCCCCAGGCCCCAAAAGGTGTTGCTACGCCACTGAATTTGCCAATGAATCCCGACGTTTCGGGGATCCCGTTGCAAATTTCCTGTCTATAGTAAATGACGATCGTAAAAGTTTTTCACATTTTTTCCTCCATCTCTCTGTCACACGGAACGACCCTCTAACTTCTATACCGTTCGAACTAATTGACATTTAAACCAAAATCGAGAACCTACCTTCACTAAACATATAGACAATACTCACCAGCGGCCCTTTGTGGAATGAGGAGTGAAGAAGGGTGAAGCTAAAATGAAAACAATATGCAACATAAAAAGGCTGAATGCAAAAAAGCAGCACAATTAAAAGGGATTTAGGTTTGCTTACCTCACTCCGTTCCTCAGAAGTACAAAAAAGATATTCAACGGTTATAAAAATACTATGTATGTTACCGTCTGGCGTTCGCATATTTTTATCACACGGTTAACATATGCTTTTTCCGCTTATATAAAACCTGTACCGTTGATTAAATATTTACTGTATTTAGTTATTATTAATGATGTCGTGGAAGAGTGGCTCTCCGAGACCACACCCGGTACTCCACTATGTAGGTCGCGACAGGTAAAATAATAGGCAGGCGTAGTGCGCGAGCGGCGAGTTTATTGAGACTGTTTGTTACTACGCGCTTCGACCGTACCGCGGCCGAGCGCTAACCATAGACTATGTGTTGTCTATGATTAAGGGAATATGAGATACGCACGCTACAAACCTTTATGGTTCAAATTCTGAAAATCATTATACTGCAGTGTCGTTTCCTTTTATTATTACGCGGTTGTGAAGATCCCTTTTCGCTTGACTTTTGAATTGACCTCAAAAACAGGAAACTGAATTTGTACTATTTAGTAGGATATAACATTAGTTTCTTTGGTAAGTGCCTACTCTGTGGTGATATATTTACGCTATCCTCTCGTATAATCGAGACATCGCAATTCCAACCCTTCATTACGGCTTGCCATCAGTCGCAATCCCTCGAATTTGAAGCGAATGATGAGGCCAGATAAAGCCAGCGTTCCGCGAAAGGCTCAAGTCGAAGTGCAGACCGGCACCTACTATAACAACATAAACTTTTCCCATTATCGTCGCATTACGGCATTACCTTCATAACGGGAATGGTAATACTTTCACGTCGCGTTTCGGACCGCAGATGTTACACTAAAAAAACCCCTATTAGCACTATGTACTCCTAACGTCCTGAGCCGTGCAGTTTTGGACAGATCGACTTCGCTAGTTACAAAAAAAATGACACTTTTAGTATTACTCAAGAGGCCTATTCTCGAATTAGCTCTTCTCTGTCTTGTGCGTGGTTAAACATACTGTGACGCAGGATAATATTAAAAAAACAGAATTAATGTATTTGAAAAAAACTTGGTTTAAACTGGTTGAGAAACTTGGTGGTATAACTCGAAGACTCTGAAAAAACAATCATGGCCGTTTAGATCACATCGAAAGCTGGTCGGATAATACCCACTGTCACCTCTATGCCCATCCAAACCACACACCGAATGGAGATAGAAAATTAAGCAACTCATCCTAAGTTGGTAAGATGCCGTTAATGACGCCTGTGATACCTAACTAAGATGTCAGGTTCTGGTTGAATAATTTACTACTAAACAATGTATGATATTGTATGATAGTTACAGGAGTCATAGGATTTGTAAATAAAACAATATCTAATATTCTTAGACTTCCATGTCTACAAATAAAGTCAAGTCAACTACACATTTGTGTGGAGAATTAATAAATATTTTATGGCCACGTGAATTTTCTTTCGTATGAATTCACAAATACAAACTTCGCCATTTTCTTTTACACATTCATACATAACGTTATGTTCGCCTGTAATATCCGCGATCATGTTTGAAAGGAAATATCGACATGGCGTAATGGTTCGTTTATAGTAGTATATTTGGCCTTTGGGTCGTGAGCTATCGGATACTATCCAATTTTTTCAAATTTCTTTTCGATTTGTTAAAATGCTCACGGTCTAGCATAAGTACCATCTATGAGAAAAAAAATGTTATTGGAATTACTACAGCCTGTCTTATTAACTGAATTTTGAAACACAACAAACAATGAAGACGTAAAAGAGAATCTCCAGGCGACTACAGGGGGTTACAATAATCTATTTATTATTAACATGACTAGAAAAGTCTAATTTTAATTAGTAAATATGTTTAGCAGCGAATATTCTCACCTAATGATCTGGACACGAGAGTATTTGGAAGAGTATTCCTACCCGTCACCGACTGGCGAAAGCCGGATAGTAAGCGGGCAGATAATCGAATTATCAGCGGCGGGAATCCCCTGATGCGATGAGGGTAGAAAAATGTTCAGACATCTTCCTCGTTCCGATGAAAGGTGCACGGACCAAGCGATAAGACGTTATCGCACCATTTCGCGCGTGTTTTTTGGTTTTTACTCACTTTTGCACCGTTATCCGAGTTATGAAGGCGGCCATTTTGAACGAAAAATATATAATAAAGTTATTATTATGCGTTCAAAATAGCCGCCCTGATAACTCGGATAGTGGTACAAAAGTGAGTAAAAATTTAAAACAACTTTATCATAAAATATAATGCATACAGTGTGTGTGTGATTACACCACGATCGTTAGAAGTAAAATTTCTTTTAGAAAATTGATTAAATTTGTCATCAAATGCATAATTTTTAATAAATTATATATTATATTTATCATTTATATTGTTTTTATTTATTATAATTGTTTCTATTTGTTTTAAAGACGAATTAGAAGCAGTTCAGAGGAAAGCAAGCAGACATGTCTTTAGGCGTTTTAGTCGATATGATAGTCCACCTGAATTAATTTGAACTCTTAATTAGGAGCCACTAAGTAGAAGGCGTTTCGAATTCAGGTTAACTAGTTTATATAAGACTGACGAATGAGTCTCTCTAAGCCTCCTTATATTGGCCGTAATGACCATCCTTCCAAGATAAAACCTATCTTGAGAAAACGGAACATCGGGTTCAATTCGTTTCTTTCCAGAACAATTCGCCAGTGGAATACTCTTCATAGGTCAGTATTTGATCTCTTTCCTTCTTCCAAGGCTGTTTTTAAGCGTAGACTGCGAGTTGTTAAGCATTATTTTTTATTCCTCACCTACTAAACTCAACAATACCACTGGAGCTAGCTACTAAATATTGTAATTACTTAATAATAATAATAATAGAAATATAATCGGTGTTTTATTTTCCATTGTATTCCTGAGCATAAAATATGCATGTGGTGCGCTCTTTTTATTTGAATATTGATAAGGTTTTTTTACTTTATTGTCTAAGAATAATTGTTAACGTGTTATGTATTCCAATATTTTGTTAAAGTACCATTAAATAAAAATAAAATATATAAATATTCATATCCACCGAGTTTATCGTTATTTTGTGAATGTGATGCTGCAACTCTTACTCTGTCGAATCTGGTACTACGTTTGGTAATCCTTTCAAAGGAAAGGATATAATTTAAATAGGAAAGTTGTTCATAGGAACAATGACGAATTTAAATTGAGATTAAAATTTTAACCGTCTAGCCAATTCACCACAGTATTTATGTAGTTTAGTGAAGATTTTATTACTGAGTGATCCGTGATTTGTGTGAATTTACGACCTTCTAATGATGTCTGAAAAATTAGACTTATTCTATTCTGATCCTAAGTGTTTTATTTGGTAACTTTGGTAAATAATCTACCGCATATTCTTTATTTTCGTTATCAAATTTTGTTAGCGTAGCCGCGATAGTTGAAGTTCTGGCATCTGTATGAAAATAATTATTTATGTTGTCACGAATAGACTTTTATATTAGATTAGATTATTATATCTTTAATTTTTAATGAATATTATAAAAATACTCATAGGCTACGACACTGGAATCTACAAAAGTACGCTCGGTTGAAATCGGAATGCAGTTGTGCTCTTTTAAAATACATTATTTGCATTTTGATATGTGGCTTCAAATATTGTTTTGAGAATGACAATAACATATATAAATGAAAAAATATAATAGATTTATATCAGTACTAGACAATTACATGCGTGTTCAAAGTGTGGTCATTAATGAATCTAAAGTCACAGAGAGTACATTACCAAATTGTGTCCCTCGGGCATTCGCCCCTTTTCATCCAAACGAAACCGCCCCCGTGCAGAGGTCGCACTTGTTAACGCGCGTGATCATTCCTCACCCTGGGGTATTAAATTGCTCTTTGGGGGTATGCTGGCTGGTGCCTCGTCAATTGTCTGCCACAGTTTCAGCGGTGGAATCAAAATTCAATTTCGGATCCATCCGAGCTGACGAGTTCGCCCCGAGCGATGCGGTGGTGGCGAGGTTTGATGAGCGGGGTAAATAATTAACTCGATTATGCCGGCTGCCAACGTTGCAATAGCTGTATTAAATGCACTTTGTGGGGTAATCATGGAGAATAATACATTCACAATAGTGTGATCATCTCCGATATACGGAATATAACCTACAGGATGGTTCGTATCGACCAAATTTGCTTACCGCCAAGAGATTCCTCAACAAATTTGGTAAAAAAAAAAAATTTTTTTTTAAATTTATAAATTATTTATTGTAAGCAACGTTATTACAATAAAAATAATGTTTATCGTGTAGATTATCAAATGACACCAAATAAGTTTTGTCACTAAATTACCTGTCTGGATAAATAATACTAGACTAATTGCAGTTTAACACTGCTGTCTGATTACAAATTATGCACAATAGAGGGCTTTGTGAGTAGATAATTTAGAATATGCTATCATTACAGGTACCGCCACAATATAAGGCACCCATGGTTATTATATGTAGTTGTGAAAACGAGTTGTATTTTAAACCCTATACTTGACTGTAGTAACAGTGAGTTTTTCATATCAACTGGTCGTGGTGGGTCGTTCCACTTTTTTCGCGGATCCGATTCTAATGAAATGGACCCGTTCGACAGAAGAGTTACCGTAATTTCCCTAAAATCAAGAGGTTACCTTAAAAGTTATGTAGCTCCTAAGCACAGCTATATTTAAATAAGTGTGCAAAAACTTTTCAGTCTTTCTTTGCTATTCGAAAAAGTTTTTTGTACACGGTTTCGCTCTCGAGATTTATTAGTTCGGATCTGAGAATTCAGTTTCGCGAGTAATCAAGCATATTTAAGTTATCCTGAAGTTGCTTAAAATCAAAACGTAGCCTTAACGAAACGAGACGGGTACTTTCTTCCCTGGATCATTATATATTTAAATCCGCCTGCCTACATTTTAAAAAGTAAAGAAAAAGCTTTTAACTAAATCCCGCCGAAAATACCAATGACGCAATTAAACCTGAAATAATATCATTTCAATAGCCCAGAGGGTGCGATTAAAAGCACAACAAAAACGGGACACTTAAATTCCTGGCCATAAAAGTCAATTCTCGACGTTCATTAAAGCACGTTGCCGAAAGGAGGGGAAATTTAAAAAAGAATCCGATTTGAAAATGGAAATTCGACGAATGGGCTAATCGGGCACGTGGCACAGTACACCTGTCTCGCTCTATAACCTTGTAGCTTAAGAACCAGCAACATTATTATTATTATTTATTTATTCTAGTAATTCTAATAAAAATATTCGGGCAACATTTAATTCGTAAAAGTTACTTTTGACGCGTGTTATATTTTAACCACAACAGATCAACAGTGAATGAAACAGTGAAAAAAATATTTTATTAGGAGATATAAAATAACAGCTTGCAGCTTACACACTTCAGAAATTTAATGGCACATGGCTCAGTGCCATTTTATGTATTTTTTCTTTCTGGGTTAATAATTCTTTTGAAAGATTTAATTATTCCATTGTGTGTTTTATTTATTGTTTAGTGGTAAATGGTATACCTACTTTTTAGACAGTAACTTAAAACTGTGAGTACAATTTTTGTTTTGCAAAAAATAACGAGGTATGATGAAAAATATCTAGGGAATATCAATTTCTTCGTTTCATTTATATTTTGTTTTAAAAAGCAATTTATCGAATTGCTTTTTGATGATATATTGTTTATTCATGGACAAGGAATTTAAAGATATCAATAGCGTTGGATAGCTTACTTACTTAAAATTTCTTTAGTGTACCTTCATAGATGGGTACGAGGGTATTAGGGTACATTAAAAAATATCTGACCTTAGTGTTATTAGTTTAAAATTTAAATATTTACATAATAATTTTACTTCACCGCCAAAACCTCACCATATTAAATGTTTTAAAATTACAACAAAAATGTTCTTGTAAATTTGCCAGAAATTCAATCTTGCATTTATAATACTTTTTACGTTGTCGTATAGTTACAGCGTAGTGCTGGAACGTATGTATTTAGTAGTATAGAAGTTTATCACTAATCAGATATCGTATTTTTTTCTTTATTATTAAAATAATAATATATGAATATTCTTGTCGCGGGCTCTCAGTTTAAAGCATTTCCATGTGATTTCCATCTGCCGTCCTTATCTGGTCCTCCAATTTGACGTGAACGGACGAGTTCATTAGTGAAAAGTGGGGGGGGGGGCAGGGGACGAGAGTCCGCGGCGTGGCTTTCTGCCAAACTTACGACTGCATTAAATTTATGTAAATCCCTCATTGAGAATGAAAGTATGAAAACTTTCACGTCGATAAAGGATTTTGGGGTAACAAATATGTGGTACGGAAAAACCTTGAATGAAGTCGAATCGTGTGTGTAAAAAGGGTAGATATAATTTTGATCTCAACAATAATCTGTTTTAACAATATTTTTTTCTATGAATAATGTCCATAATATTATACTATTGTTGAATACGAATAAAATAAGTAAATAAATAATCTAATCGAATGTAGGTTAAAATAAAAGAGTAAGTATAACAAAATAATGATCTTTACTAATACATATCCATATAATCGCACCTCCCTAAAGACCTCAAAAAATGTTATGTTTTTAGAAATAATTTTGAATGATACGGTATGATTTGACTTCGGTAAAATATAGGTTTCTATATATGTGGGTAGAGAGGGACGTGTACATATTATGAAATACTAAATTTTGTATGCTATAAGTTTGCGTCGGAATTTTTCTCTCTCGTACCTATAAATACGAGTGGATTATAAATTTATACAACTCATGAATACGTGCCGCTTACTTAGTCGAAACACCTTCAAACTCGAACTTGGATCGACTTCAAACTTTGGAGTGTTTCTCCGGGGTAAGGGCATACAGATTCAGTCTGAGATAATTGTTCCAATCCATTGTAAGTACTTCATATTTACAGAATAGGGTGCACATATTTAATTTAAGTACATTGTTATTATATTGTTTTATTTTAAGTGGCTACATTACAGTCTACCGTGTTTTATTTTATGCAGGGGTTTTTTTAAGAAAGCATTACTTAATATATTACATACATCGCTATTCAATATTATTATATTTTAAGTGTACCGATAAATATTTTAATAATAATATTTTTATATTAGAAAATATTTTTTTCGTTTTCAATATTTCTTGAATTTTATTCAATGAGTTAAAATCATGAAGCTATGAACTTTAATGAGACGGTTTTAAGAGTGAGTGTCCTCTCTGACAGAATTCGGTTTTAACCGCAATCGGGCATCTAAAGGGAAATTTAATCCTAAGTCGGGGCCAGAAAAAGAATACAGAAGAACTAAACAATCGATAGTCACCTTTGTGTAAATGGGTACTGATGCTATAATAGCGTCTGCATACATGTAGTTTTTAGAGTCAGGGGAGCATAGAAAAAACAGATGTTCCATAAAAAAATGTAACATGTATTTCTTAGAGTTAGTACTGCTTCACGAAAAAGATTTTTATTTATTTTTTAGTATGTTACTGCAAAAGTGTTTAATCTTTTCGGATTCATTTTACGAACCTGTCGGAAATTTAAATTGGGTGCCTTTTAAAAGACCTTGTTTTTCTCATATGTGTGTAGTATCCAGAAATATGACTCCCAAATTTGGAATCCTCAGTACGTGACATATGTATCCAAAATAAAAACGGTTTAAAATAAAATGATTCAAAATGAAAAAAAAAATATAAATCCCTAAACCCTCAATGCAATTTGCAAGTTGATCAGATTCTTGAGCTAATGCGTTTCAGGGTCCTTTACGTGTGATAAAAACAAACCCACGCCGTGGAACCAATTATGGTTAAAATGTACCCATTTATAGAATGTGTTCAACGTTAGATATAAAAATATCCAGAAACTAATATATTTAATATTAACTTATTAGCGTTCAAAAAACCAAGTGTTAAGATGAAATTTCCCTTTTCTCTCCCTACCCTCTCTTCATCTCTCTTGCATTTTTTAGGCTAAACACTAATTTTATACTCACTCGGTGGAAATATTTAATTGTTTTTATTTCATACTTATTATTTTTATTATGTGTGTTAGAAATAACATTCAAATTTAGCAAGCAATCACAAAACCAAAATATGTAGTAAATGGTGAGGTTTGTATGTGACGTATATCACAGCTTTACCCCAAATATCCTTAGTCTATGACCCTTCCATAAATTCATTTCCTCCTCCCCCTTTACTGTAACTGTCAAGCAGTGTTAAATGGTCAGTCTTAGCACCAACAGCTCACTCCTAGCATTTGCAGAAGCTAGCAAAAAAAAAAACGCATGGATTCGTGCGAGGTATCCGCGTTCCCCACAACCCGTAAAGACAGTTGCAGAGGCACCTGAATTCCACAATCCATCAACATAATTTCCAGCACCTAAGCTCGACCATTAGGTAAGTGATTTGCGAATCATTTATGAATTTCGCCGCATTTCCTACAATGTGTCCCACGTGTGTATGTTTTTTTTGTTACGTAACTGCTTTATTTCCCAAATAAATATAAAAAAAAAATATGTAACCTAAAGCTCTAATTAATTTTGAAGTTTACTAATACTTGTTGTATCTATCCGCTGCCTTTCGTTCTTCAGTCGTGCGAATGTATCTGAACCGAGCGAGAGAAGAAACGGCCGTTAAAAGTTTCCGCGTAAAACCGGCAAAGGCGCTGGGGGTTTTTTTTGTCCTTTTCTAAAGGAGCTTATTTTATTAGTCTTTGTGTTCCTGTGGAGCTGAAAACTGGAAACTTACACGAGTCTATTTTACGAGGCCGAGAAAGAGCGCCTTGCAACTTGAGGTGGACTTTTTTATTCTATTCCCGATTAGATTAGCCGACGATTGATATTTAGGATCGTTACATGCTTTTTGTTGAGTCAAATTGAAAGTTTTTATAATGGCAACATAATGTTCAGTTTTACATAAAGTAAATATTAAAAATAAAATGCAAATATCCATTACTAAATTATAAAAAAACTTTAGCAAATCACGTTGACCGTTGATTTTTAAAAAATTAGGCATTCTGATAGTATTTGGCCTATATATATTTAAAGCAACATGTCTCTTTTTTGCCAATAAGCAAAATGCAAAAACTAACAGTCATATACATGGGCATAATACCCGTTATAAGGAACAATATGTTCAATCAGTACCAGCCCATACATCTAAGTTCCAAAACAATTGGCATTACTTAGGTTTAAAATATTTTAATATGTTGCCTGTAAATCTAAAGGAAATTCATGATTGAAATACATTCAAAAGGGATCTAAAAAGGTATATTATATTGAACAAACTATTAATAGTTTGAATGAATTCAAATAATACTCTTATTGTTTCTTTGTCTATTATTTTATATATTTTTTATCAGTTTAATGTTTTGATTGTATTTTAAATTATCGCTTACTCTGTGAAATACTTTCTTATGAATATTTATTGTTGTTGATGATTTGTATGTTTTGCTTGTCATATTTTTTTATAATGTTTTTAATTTTGTATTGTCATTCCTACATACGTTTTGTATTAATAGAAATAAATATTTGAATTTCAATTTCAATTTGATTTTGTAAAACTTTTTCTGAGAAAGATTTTAAAGGATCTGAGTCATTCGGAAATAAAAACTCATCTAGATTCTGAAAAACAAAGAACGAACAAACCACCACATTCACATCTAGCTCAACAAACTTGTTGGATGTAGATACGGAGAATGTTTTTATTAGAGAAAGGTAAAATGTAAAAAAATATTGTAATTATTTTGCTGAACGATTACACATTAGTTGATTGAGCAAAAAGCTCGTGCATAAATTTGCAACAATTTTAGTCCGAGATGAAAACAAAGGAAATTTTTAAGTTCAGCCGGTATCGGTCAGCAGAAGGTAAGAGGTATCAAAAAATAGAAAACTCAACTACAACCTCCTAGCCCAGCCGGCAACTGCTAAAAAAATGCAATGAAAACCACCAAATTAATAGTAAGCCTCCTATGTTTTCTACCATCTATACCTACTAACATTTGAATAAATACAATCGGCAAAGTCCAAAAAATTATCTATCTTTTACTATAAATATGCATTTATAGTAAAAAAGTACATTAGTATTTATAATCCTACTATACTTAGCATTGGTACTAGTTTTTATAATAATCTTTTATTTGAAATCAACTAAGAAAGTAAATCTTTGCGTTAATCATTTGGAAAGTACATATTACCTATCTCGACGCCAATATTGAGTATATTTTCAAAGAGCTCTGTGCAAAGAATAACTTCGACTTCAAAGGAATTTTTAGTGTCTACTCTTAGAATGAACCTGTGATGCAAATATTATAAATTATCAGTTTATAATCATGTAGGTATATTTTTGAAACCCTTATGTGCTCAGTGTTTAAACATATGTACCACCGGTAAATAAACTTTGTACTTCGAGTGTTTGTGCTCCGTTTGCGGCACTGCGGACTGCCGAAAGTGGAGGCATGCGGACTTGAGGCTTGAGTTTTTGGCAAACGGTCAACTAGGCACGACTTACACTGAAAAGTAAAAGATAAACTTTTACGCCGTTTTGTTACAAGAAATTTAGGTTAAGTTTCGGCTTCAAAATAAAATTTTCTAACGTAGTAGGAATATTCAATATTTTTATACGGCTTGTAGGTATTTTTTATTTTTTATAAAAATAATCATTTTATATGATCTATTTTAACTACATTTATTGTAGACTAAGAGACTATGACTCACATCTTTACGTAGGTAGAGGAATAAAGGAACTTTTTAAAAGTTTTGCTTTGCGTGTTCAGAGTAGGTTGACGCACTTATTGACAATTGTTACCACAGTAGAGAGAAAATTTGACAAGCCAGTAAAGTTTAACCGTATTATTATTTATTGTTGTAACTTCTTATTGTACCATATTGAATAAATAAATATTACTAAAGTTATTATATTTAAAAGACAAAATCACATTGTTTTTGCCTTCTTTGCCATTTCTTAGGTAAACCTCGTAAAAGTAATTTACACAACAATTACAGTGCATACTCCAATACATAAAAGTTCTGTAACAGTATGTATCATGTAAAGAAGTTTTTTTTCGATTTATTTACATAATTAGTAAATTTAAATATTTTTAGAAACTAATATTGTTTTAATATTCAAATTTAATAAATTTGTTTTAATTGCTCTTAAGAATTTAGATATATTATTTATTATCATTTATTATTATATATTTTTTATATTATCTTTCGTCGGGGATATATGCTTTTTTAATCCCTAATATTTATATGCAATGACTTTCGTATGATTGAATGGTTTTTTAATACAATGTTTAGGAAAATGGGAGCTATTGAAGTTTCCTTTACCTGAAACCGCCCATAGTTACCGATAAGCTATTCAAATTACTTAATATTTATATTTAATCATAAGAAATGTCTCTACGTAATTAAAATGATCAAAATGCCACGGTAATAGTATTCACTAATTAAAAAATGTTTGCAAAAAATATTGCATTTCCGAAAATTCATCCGCAACATCTTTTATTGAAAATAAAATAAAGAACCAGAATTCTGAAATAACAGACTAGCCGCTGTTGCGGGCAAAATTCTGAAATACTCGCCGCAGTCGAGGGTTAAACCGGACGGACGGCGCCTGCAATAAAACGGAGCGGCGCGCTGCGGAGACATTCCGTCCGTTTAGTGTTATTGCCGAATAGTGAGCGAAAATGTCATTGTAAGCCCGGAGATATAAACTGGAATTGAGGGCGCGCTTGACTACGCGCCGGTCAGGGGTTGGCTCCATATAAAGGCGATTACGGTCGAGAACTGCATGACCCATCGATAAACTTATTGATATCAGTTATACAGGATGTCCCAAGGTCAATCCCAATAAAAAAAAACAGCTAATAGGTCCTACGATTCCTAGTGTTATTTGCTAAGAAACTATATCACAATTCATTATGGTATTCGAGAAAAAAAATGTTGATGTTTCTATTCTAAGTCATGTAAAACAGATATTTTTCAATGGCTCCTCCCTCGGATAACTACGTCACTGGGTAACTAGGCCGCGGTCAGTCAAGATCGAGGTTAATGACCTGGCGCGTTGTTCGAAACGCCCTATTAGGGCGGAGCTAAATGATTGCTGTCAGATGCCACTGGTCGAACAGAGGTCGGTCTAAGAAGAAGGGGTGACTCCTTACCCCTTCTCTGAGGTTGTAAGAGGGATGCTATTGGTCGACAGATAATATTGATTTATCGATTGATAAGATCGATTTACACCGATTTTATTACAAAATTAATAAATTTGGTGATGAAAATTTTTCGCGTTTTGTTACATAATTTCTTACTCTTAATAGGGAACTTAAACACCCCCTAAAGTTTGTGGGATTGGTCTTGGGACATCCTGTATATGCATATACTACTCACGATTAACATTATATTTGATTTAATATTATTATTACTGTAAGGCAGTACCGACAGCCTTATTGTTGGATTCGTGATACGAAGCTCGCAAACTTAGAAATACTTAAATGGAACGAATAAGTGATATATCATCATCGTAAAATGATCTGGTTGAATCTTTAGTTCAGAAGCAGATATCCATATCACTGTTACCTGTGTAAATTGCGATATAACCACGCATATTTTTTTCATCGGAACATCATTTTTGTTGATTATGAAATTAAACTGACATCATCGCTTAATATTTAATTCCTTTTTTATTTATTTTTTTTTACAAAAATAAAAAAAACTACATTTTTTCTCAATGAAAAATATAATTATAGTTTCCTTAAAACAGAGCGCAATTTATGACATTCGACTAGAAAATACATTTTTTAAGAAATTTTCCGCGAGTAAATATTTTTACTAAATATCATTTCAAAGCGACTTCATATAAGTTTTTTTTACTTACATTACGTATTTAAAATAAATACTAGGTAATTACAATGCGAAATTAGTATGGTTTGTCGTTCATTCGTCAAAAATCATGTTATAATTAAAAATTACGAAAATATTTAAATATTTACTAAAAAAAAATACCTAGTACTTTTAACCATTCAATAACTAATTCTTAAGACTAAAGTTTTTCTCATCTTGTAGATACTATATTTATTATTTAATTTGTCAGAAATTTTACAGGTATTTTTTTTACAAAAACAATACATTTAATTTTACCTCACAGTTATAGCGTGTACTGCTGTTTCAAGATGTTATCAGTGATTTAAACATGGCACTTCCGCTGACAATTTAAAAACTAAAAAGAACAAATTTTCATCTTTTTTTTTTTAATTTTATTATTACTTTTTTAAATTATTTTATTCTACTTTAAAGTACTGGGTAAAAAATTAAATTAAAATTTAAAATTACAGTATGTTGGTGTGAGCTGGGCCCTTGGGACTTTGGCAGGAGTTAGTGTGGCCCCTAGGCTAAAAAGTTTGAAGACACAAAAAATATTTAACAGTAGTTTAAATCTAAAACCAATTCTTTCTTATTTTGTGCCGGCCATAATGATTTGACTATCCCGTGTCCTTTGAAATTTTTCATTTTCATTTTTAAATATTATTAACGTGACATTCTTATTGAAATTTGGTTTATTTTTATTTCGGTTCAAAATATTTATGGTTTTTGTATTAAATTATTTATAGGCATACAAGAGTTCATGTGGTCAATAAAAGTTATAGGCCACGATAATTTACCACGGTATTATAATGGTACACCAGCGAATCGGTTGGAATTTTCTCACTTTCATTTATTTTATTATCCTTTGTTGGTATTCTGACCCCATTCGTGATACGTTTCGTGAGACATTAAGTGACCCGTTACAAGAATTCTTTAGTGTATATATGAATTCCCAAAGCCAAAAGTGGAAATGCAAATATTGGAGCATTTTTTTCGTGTGGACATTATGAAGCCAAACAAAATAAAAAATATGTATTCAAGAAAATTAAAAATGAAGTGTTGCATTATTTCTAATGGACGACTTAGGTATTGTATAATTATTTTAGAATTTACATTTCTAACTAGTGATAGTTTTATTTACTTATTTAAAAATATGCCCGATATTTTTTATTATACTTCAAACGAATAGGTCTGAACTGACAGCTAAGAATTGTGGAAATGGCAGCATTCCACTTTCGAAACGGCCCGTTTGAAATTCGAAGTCGCGTTCCGCAAAATGGCGGCGCCGTACGTCAGCGTGGAAAATGGCCGCCGGCGATTGCGAATAAAAATCGTAAATATCATATCGGCAACGATTTCGCACATCTAACAGGCCGCACTAACTCACAGCGCGTTTTGGCTCGAATAGTTATTTTGCGCTTTTGAATTGAAAATGTGGCGCGGTTTTATTTTCACCGCGATGGCGCAGATGGCATTTTATTAATTTTTACGGCAGGCCCTTGATGTATCCCGAATCGCAGACTACAATCGTTGTGATCATTGATTGGGAATCGTTAAAACTATCCGCAACAGTGGCTGGTATAAATATAAAATATATACCAACTTTGAATAATCTACTCGGAAAAGCTCTTGATTTTATAAAATATTATGAAAATAAACACATGCTAATTTTATATATTTTTTTAAAAAATATACACTGCGGAGGCCACACCTCGGTGGATACTAAAATTCAACGGGTATTACGAACTTTGAATATATAGGTAGTAGGAATATATCATAAAACTTTACAAAAAAATGTATTGTATTGTTGAATTGCAAAGAACCTGTCGATAGTCTGTGACTTAAGGTAATAGATATTTGAAATATACAGGATGAACTTAAAGCCAGCAATATCCATTTATTCTGGACATGCTATTGAACAACTTTTGTTTAACAACTTCTTTAACAAAAAGAATTCTAAAAACATTTTAAAGTATGGTCACCCAACACAATATCCAACCACGCGGCTTCGCGACCTAGTAACCGGCTAACTCCAAGCGGCACCATACCTACAAAAAATGCATTGACGGCAATAACCGACAGGTAGTTTTGGCCAATAATTGGTCGATTGGATAGGTCAGGAATACAACAGCCGCTCTTTTAATTCGCGCACCAAACTTTCAATAGAGTATTTATATTTTTATATGGATTTGTTTTTGTTAGCTATTTGAAAACTTGTTGAACAAAATTTGATCAGTTTTATGTCCAGAACCACCCCCTGAAAGGATACTGCTGACTTGAATAATTTAACAAATAGTTTAACAAATATGTTTCAATGTTAGAGTTTCAGTTATTACCATTTTGACGCGAAACCCTGGTAATGGAGGCCATTAGCGTTTTCAAATAGATTTAAAGTCAATAATCGTGGAAATTCTGCGAAATCGCTTGATCGTAAGTAAAGCCCCGTTTGATCTGCTCGCAAATTGGAAAGATTGAATATTCAATGAGGTTTCTGCGGCAATTTCGCTGAAAAAGGCTCTTTTCTGCTTTGTCCGGCGTTCGACGGATACACAATTTTATTTTTAAGTATAAGGTAACCTCCTCTGGCCTCATATTGAAAGGTCAAGTTGCCACTGTTAGTATGAGAGAATCTACGGATTGTCTCCTTTCGGGAGTTATAAACCTTCATTGCGATGTCTAAGTCGGCTTACTAGTGTTGATATTTTTTAAATTAAAAAATATTTATTGGAATGTTGTTTTAATCTTAATTAGAACTAGATATAAAATTGCAAATTATGTGCCATCATAAAAGGGGTTGGCTTATACGAATTTAACAACCCGTGACAGACGAGGAGGGAGGGTCAAAACTGTGAAATTTGTGTTACGTCAATTATGGATAATCAACGGCGATTTGTTCAAATGAATTATTATTAAACAAGAATTACACCCTGTAGTTATCATATAATGTCAACTATTTCGATACATATTTATTAGTAGTAAATTATTTAACTATGACCTGGCGTATTACAGCTATAACCTACAGGCGTCATTAACGGCATTTTCCCCCAGACTACTCGTGCCTGTCTGCGGTTCCATCTTGTAATGGGTAGCTTCATTCCCTATCTTCACTTGTACCCGCCGTACTAGTCCATTCGATGTGCGTTTTGGATAGCCATAGAGGTGAAGGTGGCTTAATTTTTAGGTCTGAGTAGACACAATTAAAAAAAAAAATGGTATCTTGACATTATCTTAATTCATCATAAATTTTTACACCTTAAATAATAATCTTATTTCCAGCAAACATAGATTTGATGATTTCTTTTATAATAAGAAATAATTTTATATCAAATTTTAACAACGTTGTAAATTGGAAACAGCTTTGTAGTTATGAAGGTTCTGACCGAAGGTGGCTCACTTAATGTGCTATTTTTCGTAGCACGCCAAAATTACTCATGTTGTGATATTTGCAGTAAATCGAAATTAAAGAATAAGTAAATAAATTGCGAATTTAAAATATTTTCACCGCAAGTTTATGCACGATTGTGATATTTTTCCTAATTTAGTGACCCAGTCGGTCAAGCAGTCACTGATTGACGAACGATCTTCACGAATAATCCGCCAAGCGCGCCGACGCGTCACTCATCCGGGCCAAAGCGCTCTCCGCTCGACGTACAGCGCTGCGGTCGCGCAATTAGCCTGCAGTGGCGGTCTGTTGCTGTGCAACGCCATCTGTTTGTATTTAAACTAGATGCTGGTCTTAACCGCATTTGAACCCAACATTTTATCATTAAATTAATTAATTAAATCATTTATTTTTTGTTTCGATGAATTAATTGCTGAGAAATTATTTTCCCACAATATTGCCTGAAAACGGCGTAAAAACTCAAATAAAATTGCAGTCTAAGTTGGCTTAAAATGATACGAAACTTTGTATACTTGAATAAATGCTTGGTTTTAAATAAAAAATACTTTTATATAATAATCATGATAAAAATGATTATTTACAGGATTTTATTTATAAGGTCTGAGGTTCGAATCCGCAAATGGTCATTATTATTTATAGGCAATAATATTTATAAGTTCTCAGGTTCGAAACGATACATGGTAATACCATTTTTAAGGCTTCGTTACCACTATCTCCCGTGGCTCACTAGAGTTGGCACATTGCTGAGTAGGGCACAAAATAATTGTCTATCACATTAATTCATTAAAAAAAATATATAACTAAGATCTTCTTACATTGAATCATTTAAATTTTACAATTTGAAACCTCTCGAACGCACCAGGTTCGTAAAGAGTGTACTTACACTTAAAGTAAGTATTTATATTGTAAAAAATAAATAAATTATAATTATGTTATATTAAAAGAATGCTTAACACTACCTTAGTACAAATATTTAATATTTAGGGTAATCGTTTTTACTGTTGCCTGTTTCTTGATTTCAATAAAAATGCAAGGTAGACAAACGTTCTTCGTTCCTATAATGTGCCTTTGCTATACTTACTTATCTTATTTTTAATAATAAAATATAATGCCTATGTTGTTGTTGTAACGCGGCCAAGATTGCGTTTTCAATCGCACCAATTATAAGGACGGTAATTTTAATTTTTAAAAGGGTTTAATAAATTTGGAAATGAATTATTTTTGCATTATTTTTTTTATAATTTCTTACGCATAATAGAAAACTTAAACACCCTATAAAGTCTTTGGGAATGGTTTTGCGATACCTGTATATTTTTCGGAAGTATGTTATAGTAGAAATTATATTAAGCAAATTTTGAAAATAAATGTCACTATTATATATTTAAATTTAAATTAACCTTTAATTTACCCTAGCATAAAAATAATACGTACATTTAAACTCCATAATACAAGAAAAAACCTTATTGTTTCTCTGTAGAAACATTAGGCTCTTGGAATGAAGACGCAATAAAATTTATATATGTGATTGGTTCTAAATTAAAATGTATTTTTGGTAACCCTCGTTCTGAAAGGTTCCTCAAGCAACGTGTTAGCATTGCAATTAAACAAGAAAATGCCGCATACGTTTTAGGTAAATTTGGTGACATAAACAATTCTCAAAATAATTTAAATTAAATGTATTATATAATTTCTTAGTTTTTAAGATGTACAATGTTATTTTTTTGTTTTCAAATTAAATTAATTATACAACAAAAAAAACTGCTTTGTTCACAAACATACAAACATCCTAAAAAATATTTGGATTATAAAAAAAATACATTTCGAAAGAAAATAACATCTAAATTATTCATTGTATTTGTTAGTATTTGTGTGTATTTGCTCATAGTGTTGTAATATTATTCAACTAATATTAGTGTTGTAATAATTTCAACTAAATTTATTTTATGTTGTTTCCCTCATATCAATTTGCTTATCTGCATTTGTTTAAATTTCAACTAAATTTTTTTTCAAATATACCTATGAGTAATATACAATTTAGGGAAGGCCGTCAATGCATCGAGATTTTTTTTTATAACCAACTTCACAGGTTAAAATAAAGTATTTGGTGTTCCTAGGTGCTTCTGTTCCCCGAAGAAGGTTGGGCCCGAAGCGCCTCCTCGTCCTACTGGACTCTCCAGCCTTCCTGGTGGTGCAGAACGCGTTGTAAGGTCATCGAAGTTGCCGGTACAAGGAGGTATGTTATATTAAATATAACATAGAAATTTTCATATGGTGATTTAGATTTTTTTAAATCACCATTTTTAATATTCAAAATATACATAGGAATTGTATGATTTTTTTTATTTTGTTTCTTCATAAAATAATTCACTTAAAAAAAGTCACTTATAAAATAATTACACATAAATATCCAAAATATTATGCTCAAGTAGGTATGTATGTAATCAATAATCCTTAAGTATTTTTCAATCACTAAGCAAGTGCTCCTAACTCCAGATTTTATCGCTGAGTATTTATTTATTTATTTATGCGTATGTCACTACACTCTTTCTATGGCATTAATTATAGGCGACATTACGACTATTTAGATTATAAATGTCGATCTTGGGAAAAATGAGGATCGCGTTTGAGTAGAATTATTATCGCCCTACTAACAGTATGGTAGTTCTGCATCTAAGAGGTTTAAAAAGATAGATGTTACTATCGCGAAAATAAGCATTAAATACATGGCAATTTAATAACTGTAAACTACCGCGAAATACATACGCTAAATAAAAATAAACAAGTAGGAAATTAAAAATACATTAGTTCGACGCTCCCCAACCTAGAGGAATACCAAATTTTAAGAAGCGTCGGCCATTATGTGCCCTAAGTCATAAATAAATATATCAGATCAGGTTAGCTTACATAATATAATATTTTGACGAATAATGCAAAAGCATCCCCACTCTTCAACTATCCCATCAGTCGCTGTATAATGTCTGAATAATTTTCCTCCGCCAAATATAAATTCACCTCAAAGTTTTCTTTTTCCATCCCTTACTCAAGGGTACAGACATGGTCGTGCATGGTTCGTCAATGCACGACCATGTTTTATAATATTTTTTGTAGCAATATAAACTCATATATTATTTAAGAAATAAATTGCCATAAGACTACAAAACCTGCAAAAATTAGGATAAAATGACTTTCGAGTGCGGGCTGCCTCTATGATAATTCTTAACTGGACTCCGAATGAAACACCATATCCGTAGCCTTAGTAACGGAGGTCTTCTTCTCCCTCTGCCTGTGTGTAATAAATACAAGAGTCCATGGCTACTTACGGCTCCGATCTTGACTACGTTCTGTATTCACTCCAAGCAATCACCTGCAGCGCAGCGATGGAAATATGCACAAATTGTAGCGTTTTCTATACGTGTATCGGTTTTAGTATTACCTACTATGCATTTGAATTTCTGAAAAGTCTACGATTTACGATTCGAATATTTATGATATTGGTTTCATACATTTTGTTCCTATTCATTTAGGGTTTTTATACTATTATCTATTGTTATATTGTATTGTTTACTGTTATTGTTCGCATTAAAAAACATAATCTGCGATACTCCAATAGAGAAAATAAGCCAAATATTATAAAAAGCAACTACAAAACTACTAAATAAATTTAATTTATCATATTACCGTTGTTTTGATATATTTTTTTTTAACGAATAGAATGTTTAGGTCGTAATTATCGAGCAGACAAAGTATCGTTAAAATAAAAATAGTGAATTTTGGTCATCGACCTAATTTTAAATACTTTTGAATTAAATCGTTTATTTTCGTTTTATTTTACCTTTGTTTTGATTTATATTTTATAATAATTTTTCAATCTCTTCTGTTTTATGTAATATAGGTGAAATTAGTAAATATTTTGATATGAATAAACTAATAGTATCTTAATAACATAATCATCATAATCATTTTCGATCAATGTACCGACATCACATCGTACCCATCATTACAATGTTTTTAAATACCTTCATGCTCCTCAAATAACGCTCTAAATTCACCGATACCAGGGTTGCAAAGTTATTTTAATGAAACTATTAACTGCTTCGATAAATTAACTTTGAATTAATCGCAATTTAAAGTTTTCAGTAATGATTTATTGTGTAAAAAATATAGGCCAAACTGTACTAAATTCGTAAAAAAGTACATAT
The DNA here is from genome assembly GCA_020383195.1 of Neomicropteryx cornuta. NCBI lineage: Eukaryota > Metazoa > Arthropoda > Insecta > Lepidoptera > Micropterigidae > Neomicropteryx > Neomicropteryx cornuta. The sequence goes on from JAHKQU010000030.1 coordinate 5,539,621, forward strand.
GCATATATTGATATAAAATGGTTTTGTTATATTTGTTATTAACTTTAATACTTTTTGTCGGAAGAAACCTATTTTTAGTTTTACATAGGTTTTTATCGTTTAATCAAATGTATTTTCTTTTTGTTATATGTTACTGTGTAAAATTTTTGGTTTTTCTAATAAAGATTCAAAATAATCACGGTATGGTATAAACGAAATCGGAATAGCGGATTTCCACAGCGCTATTTCATGTTTTTGGAGCCAAAACTATCTAATAAATATATGGAATCTTTTAGCAATTGAAAATCCTAATGTGTAACGAATAAAATTAATTTAATCAGAGAAAAAATAATTGAAAACGCGCGTCAATTATTTGTCCCAACAACGAAGTTCTTTTTTTTAAAGTTAAGTTAACTTATTTATTTATTTATTGACTTAGTAACACAACACATAATTAACATGTATGCAAAGTTCCACCTAACCAGGCAATGCCCGTTCTAAGGTAGACTTTTCTATATTATGATTTTTATTTTCATCCATATACGTACGCGCTGAACAGCATACACGTTTGTTATTTATTTATTTTTATAAAGTAAACATACAGAGAGTAATCATAATCATTCTCAAATATTTCATACACAGGTTGCCAGCACTCAATACTCTCCAATTTCATGTTTACAAAACATGCATGTGTATAATCTTAAGTTAATTATACATACAAAATTGAATACATTTGAGTTTAATTTTTAACATTAGAATTTGAGAGACGAAAAAAAAAAATTAGATAACAACAATTAGGTGCCATTTAAGAGATAAAAAGTAATATTAATAATTTATATATATTAATTTCTTTATACATTAAAATATAAAGAAAAAAAAATAAAAAATACATATCTTAATATATTATAAAAAAAATTACATATGTATTAAATATGAAATATGAATTAAATAATATTTTTTTCTAATACTGTAGTTATAAATATACAAACAGTTTATTTATGTGAAGTAAACGAAGTAAAAGTAATTTCATAATGATAATTATTATTTATGTCATGTCATGTATGTTATGTCATGAATATATATTTTTCAGGTTATTTATAGAATATTAATAATTATAATATGAAATAGAGAGACGGTACATAATATAATAAGGTTTTTTTTTAAATAAATTGAATTGTATAATATTACTTAGTATGTATATTTTTTTTGTATGTATTTAATCTACATTTAGGGTTTTTATTTATTTGTATGGAATTGCAAACCACATTAGAATAAAATGTATCAATATTTCGGTCAAAACAAAGTAATAATAAATTAAAAGTAAAATATTATTCGAATATTCGTTAGGTTTCTTTTTTATTTTAGTGTAAGATTATGTTAACAATATTTCAATATTTTGTTAAGAGTACCGTCTAAAAATAAATAAAATTGAAACTTCCAATGTTAACAGTTGGATTTGTTGCAATATTCATGACGTCTTTACACGCGGTCTGATAGCAGCGGCCACGTGTTTATACTTTCGAATTTGCCAGGGGCGGCGGGGGGTTCATTCTACCTCCCCGCCGCCCGTCCGATTTCCATGCGATTCGAAAATACTTAGCTTCCCTCTTCTCGGGCGGATGGCATGTAAATTCGGGGCGGAAAAAAGCGCCGAGACTTATTCAAATGCCGATTGGCTGCGACGCCGCGCCCCCGGCGTTTTGACTTTATTGCAATACTCGACATTCCGACGAAAGATACAAGCGATTTCCGAAAATGAACTTACGGTAGTGGACGTTTCGCGTCCAAAGTTGCCACTGCAGACCGTTGCATTTAAGTCACTACGTTTATAATGTAAATATTGTAATGGCCGTGACACTTTTTTTTTAATTAAAAATCATTCGAAAACAATGTTCAATAACTAAAAAGATCAAATTGAAAATATTCAGAATAGCTGCTTTCTTAACCCTCAATTATATTTGTATAATAAAATATAAGGCTGCTTTTTTGTTTCTTAGCCATATATAAAAGTCTCACAGTATTGACATTTGGAAAATTCGAATGCTTTTTAATATTTTTATAGATTGAAATTTTTTAAACAAATCATATATAGCCAGAATGTTCAAAGAAAAATTAATATTAAACGCACAGATAATGCACGCTGGTTTAAATACAGGCCTGTATTTTATGAAAGCTTTTCACTCTCACCTAATCTATCTGTGCGCTGTGTAATATGGTCAAACTTTCATTAAAGTAGTAAAAAATGATTTAAAAAAGAAACAATAATTATGAAAAACGCTGAAAATATAACTAATATGACATATAATGAATGCTATTCAACGCATTATCAAAAAAATAAGTAAGCATTATGTGGTATATATTATATAATATATACCGACGTACATGTTCATAGAAAATTGTGCATAATTATTTATGTTTACCTATCTATACCTTTTATCCCTCTTTGTTTTTATTATAAGACATGGTTTGGTCATGTAAGCTTTACAACAGCATGTTAAGTGACATCGATATATTTAACACTACTTTCCCGGCATTCAAGAGAGTGTCTACTCTAGCGCTTGAAGAGTATATTTATATTCATATATATATGTAGAATTTATTATATTTTATATTATATTGTGTTTTATATTATATTCTGGCGATTGTCTGGATTCCCCAACCCCTCCTACTTCCTGGTCCCAGCCTCGCTCCCGAATGTGTTTTCTATTTTTTTAAGTTTGGAGGAAACTGTTATTGGCTTTGTGTTTTGTTTTTTTTTGTTTATTCTAATTACTATGTAAGCTGTTGTTTCCCGAAAAAAATAAAATAAATATAAAATTATTTATATTTCCTGTATTCATAATGTAAAAAGTAAAATAAATAATTTAAATGTATATCCAAATATACATTTCAGCATTTATGCATAATCTTTGACATTGACAGAGATATGGATCTACCAGCTGATGCAGAAAGGTCATACATCAATCCTTCGTAAAAAAACGCTGAAGGAATTTCTAAAGTTTCATTGCCATTGTTAAAACCGCTACAGGTTTTCTGTAATGCTATGTCATAAATTTATTGTTCCGAAACAAAGAAATAAAAAAAATAATAATTAAGTACATACTATAACGAAACTTTAACTATCAGCTCATTTTGTAGGCGGCCTTTCAGATTCATCAACCGGCCCCAAGCAAGCTTTTAGGGATCGGAAAACTCTTGCCAACTGCCGACTGGATTGGTTCCTATTCAAATAAGAATTATCATAATACATTATTTAACATGACTTTGATTTTCCTTTGTTACGTCGATCCGGTTTTCCAATGTTTGCTAAGTGTTCTTATAAAGTGCTCAATCTTATTTAAAGTAAATTGTCAAATTTCTTTAATTCCTTTTTCAGTTTTATTATCTCACTTATTGTTTTGACTTTTAATTATATCATAATGAATGAATAAATAAATAAATTTAAAAGTTAAAAGTCACATTTATTCTGTATATTTATCTCTTCTATTCATATCTAAACTATGTATTCATATATTATGTTTGCGTATATCTCGAGACTGGTAGGTAATCTATAGATTTGTAACCTGTCGAATTTTACTTGCTGGCATTTTCATTTAGAGGTTTAGTAATAAATTGAGTTTCGCTATAGTTTTCCAATAATCTTACTATTTTTTTCATTCACCTGATTTGCTTTCGGAGATATGGGGGGAAGGGTGACAAACTTTAGAAAAAAATATTATAGCACGTGTTAAATAAATAAATAATTTCCTCAAATCTCTAATTGAGAAGATTACAGAAACTAGCGAAAGTCAGATTATCGATACAAGTTCTTTTGTCTGTCCTTTGATGTTTTTGATCTAACTACTCCCGAAAATGTTTTAAAATTCCGCACCGTAATTTTTTTTATGATAATTAAAAAAAAAAACGAACAATACCCGAATGTCGAATGTTTATGTTTATATTGATTTATTAAAATATCTAATATATAAATATATATTTTTAAAAAAATAATTGTTATACCTAAGCCATACACAAATATTTATGGGCCATACAAATATTTATGGGCCTAAGCCAAATGTGTCTGACCTAGAGTCAGGGTAGATGGTGGTAATGAAGAAGATGGTCGTAATTATAAAATAATTTAAATATTTATTTGAAGAAAAATAAGTATTTTTGATATTCAAACCTCATACAATTAGTAGGCGCCCGGTCTTTTTTTGCCAACGGATAAATATTTTACATAAATATTTCGTTTCGTTAAATTTGAATATGATTAATATTTCGTTGGCAAAAGTTAGACGCAAAGTGCATAGAGGTCAAATTAAAGAAATGTTCACAGTTTAGAAACGATTATTAGGCCAAGTCACAAATGGTGCTCATTTACTGCAATTTTTTTTTAATAATTAATCTGCAGTTTAAACTTAAATATTATTATATGACCTTATCAATTTCTTCTTAGCAATTAAGCAATCTTAACCCTATTTAATCGATAATAAAAGTAACACAAATCCACCCATGATTATCAGAAGATATTATGCAAACGTTGCTCGACAAATACATTCCCATTGTAAGGTCGTCGCGAGATGAATGCGCCAAAATGAAATCTATTCCAATCGAAGCGAAGGAGTCTTCGAGTACGATTGTGCGCCTTTCGCAATGCGGATGTTGCATTTCTATGAGAAGTCCATACAATTCGATTTCGTCCTTGATATGCTAGGAGACGATGTAGATATAACGAGTACCTATACATATATTATATCATAATTTACATGGTTATATATATATATACACGTGCTTTACAAAAACGCTAGGGGTTCCGTGCAGAATCTTTTTTCTTTTACAATGTAATCATTATTCATAATTTCCTTCATACACATGAATGCACTTACGTAAACAAGAAAATATAGGTAAACTTTGCATTAAAAAAAAATGAGTAATAATCAAGTTATAATAAATAGAAAAACACCACATAACATACATATAATATATTATATAAGTGTAAAAATAGATAATACAAATTAATAAAAATTTGAAATCATAGTGTTGGACTATTGACCCAAAGTCGCGGGTCGAATCCGCACATGGTCATACCATTTCCATCGCTCTTTATTACCACTGACTGTAGCACAGGCGGATTTGGCCTGGTTGAGTAGGGCTTAAAAATAATTGTATATGTCCTACGTCATCTTTTAAAAAAATTTCATTGATTTTGTTAAGTTATTCTCTTGAGGAATACTCATCTAAAATATATACCTACGGCCTTATGCATTAACTACACTGCTTAGCTAAAAGCAGCGAACTAACGTGACTATGCATGAGACCGCTAATAGAGTATGCTTCGAATAAATTTAAATATACCCGTCACTTAAAAAATAAAGGCAATTTGATTAGTAAGCCTATCTCGATTTTCGGATGTATATTTTTCCAGCGTTCGCCAAGCCGTAGATTGAAATGCAGAAGGTCGTCCTCTCCCCTCGCCAGCACCCTTGCAGGCTTTAAGCGCGACCTCTTAAATGGCGGGTAGTTAAAAGGCCCCTGCAGTACAATTGAAACTAAAAGGCACTTCTCTATGATTGTTGAACAAACGGTTCCCCTTTACCTGCACGAAAGGGGGTTCTTTTTGAAATATTGCTCTGAAGTCGTACCTCGCCTAGTAACATGGTTCACTGCGACATTACTGTTGGGGTTAATGTTTGCTAGAATGCCACTCGTAGAATCACACTAATTTAAGTAGGTATATAAAAAGCACGCGGTTGGATAGGTCTGAAATTACCCTCGTTTAGGGTTTCATCTCTCTCCCTACAGTCAGGCCTCGTTACGATGAGAATAATTTCAACCTCGAAAAATATTGATTCTGTAACGGTGGATCGAGATCCCTCATTAACGTGCGGCAAGGATAAGGTTAGGATAGAGATAGAGTTTACCAGAGACAGAATCACCATGTAGTTTATTGAAGTTACACACTTATCTTAACTAGTTTCTGACTTAGTAGGAAAACAAATAAAAATAAATAAATAACCGGTAATAGCTTCGACTCTGTACAAGGTAAAGACCACCTTGGGTGGTGTCTAGTCGGAGAGTGCGGTGAGTAAAGACCGAAGACTGAAAGTTACTTCTTCAAAAATGAAAACTAAACCGTGAGAAAGGAGTTTATAAATCGTCTTTGATAATTTCACAAGCAGGGGGCTGCATGATTCCTTTACTTTTAATAGGTAGTAATTTTAAATACATAATGTCGCCGCTGGTTTATTTAAGAAAATAATTAAACTCTTCTAACGCCTGGTAGTAAACAATGTATTACGCTGTTTAAATGTATGTAATTTAATGTTTAATATGGTTACAGCAATAATGGTAATCGCCAATATTTAGACGGAAAGAATAAACGGTTTTCGTTGAAAGTTTTATTATCAGTGGTTCTAGAGTTTTTATTATTCCAGAACCAGCGATTACTCGCTGTATCTACTCTAAACGGAGGTGAGCCATCGTTTCTTAAAACCTTTAACAATCATTTATTCTCAACTTTTATATTTATATATTTTTTATTTTAACTAATTTGTTACTAACTGAAGGAGAAATAAAAAATGAGGACGTGGCTCAAATTACATATATACTGGTTGTATATTTTTTTTTTTTTTTTTAAAGATTGGGGCTCTTATACGTCGTTAAAATGCATACATTTAAAATGAAAAAATAATTCCATTGTTCCAAATATTGTTTGTTAGACCCCTCACACGTACCAATTTCCCCCCGGGTAGTGCAAAGGAGACCAAATCTCGGTCTGTTTTTGAATCAATTTTTGTTTTCCCTCGGGAGTGGTCCAGGCAGACATTATTAAAAAAGGGATTATGCTCTTGAATTAATCCTCTTTGCCATTGCGAAGAGCAAGGAAAATATTGTTCGCAAAAGAGCGGGCAATTATTTGGGAGCGACGGGGGCGAAGTCGACCCTAACCCTTTTTTGTATATTTTACGGACACAATTCAACATGTATTGTCTTACCAGCTTTAAATACCTACTACATTGAGTAAATATCTTATTTATTTACACAATCATTTGTTTTATATATTACCATTAATAATTATTCTCAAAAGTATTTAAGAAAGACGTTTACAGGTAAAAATTTACAAACCAAATTAATTAACAACATATAAAACACACTAACTGAAAATAGCACACATTTCATGTGACATTTTGAAAATAATAAATAAACACTAGCTTCTAGTGATTTTTATCAAAATGCATCATGGTTTTCGAAAAAAAAAATGTAAACTTGACGCGATAATATTAAATCGTTCTTGTCATAAGTTCTTCCGCTTTCGACGTAGGGTCACCGGCCTTGGCCGAGCGCGAGCGAGCGAACGAAAGAGCAACGGTCCTCTAATAAAACACCAGCGCTCTAATAAAATTAATAAATTTTATCGCATTTTTTATGCAATTCCTTACTCGTAATAGGAAACATCAACGCCCCCTTAAATTTAGAAAATACGGGTAAAACTGAAAGTGTATTTGATTTCTTACCAAATTTAAATTTTGTAAACGTCAACGTTTATAAATTGACACTACAGATTATCGCGCGCCGAAAGCGCCATTAAAGTCGTCTGCAGGGCCTAAAGATGAGTTGCGACGCGGCTCATCCCGAGTGCCGCAGACATGAGTCATCACGCGCCAAAAGTGCCTCACGGACCGCCTGCAGGGCCTAGCTGTTAACCCTGGAGCCCGGGGTAAACAGCTAGTAATATTCAATAGCGCATTTCTCAGCACTATCGTATTAAGACACACACTACATAACTATGACTACGTAGGTATACACAACAGATCCCAAGAATGTGGCCTAAGCGTGGCAGCTATTTGGCTACCTCCACGCTGTGTTTCAATTTCGGACGTCTATGGAAGAATAGATCGTCTGCCCTCGATGAAATTGCATGCAAATTGTTGCCATTTATATAGATCGTATAGTCCACCCACAAGCCGGTTGAGCTGTGTCGCTCACAATTCAGGCGGTGCCGGCTGACAGGTAATGCAGCCAGTCACCCTAATAGCCAGGGACGGAAGCCGACGAGGGTCACAACTGTGGCCCACAGCGTAGGCCGTTTCATTTCGGTCGTAATTGAAATGTTGGCCGCGTTTTAATTGAATGCTTCAGATGTAAGGTTTGGTTTTCAAATCTGTTTGCCTAAATTACAGAATTTTGTTTAGTATATTTTTAATTGCTTTCCTTAATTTATTTTCTCAATGTTCGCTTGGATGCTTAGATTCCATGGGTGGATTCAAAATTTAATAAAATAAAAAAATATACTTTACAAGCTGACCCGATGAAATTCGTACCGCGCCAGAATCAATAAATGTTGGGTTTAACTTATTAGCTGAGTTAAATTCCGTTTTTTATTACGAATACTCAAAATAAATGTACAAAAATTAAAATGATATGTATTTTAATTATCGATGCAATGACAAATGTGATAACCTCACAAAGTGAACACCTTCAAAGGCAACTTACCGTTTGAAAATAGATTTCCAGAGAATACAAAGCCGTTCCATACAAAATGTATGAGAAAATGAATTTTCTTTATAATTTTTTTTTCGTGAATTTTTCCGATGTTTAAATAGTTATTCTGCTATTCGGGGCGGAGACAAATTCAACAAATCAAAGATCATAAAAATCTGTCCAGCCTTTTTTGAGTAAGTTATAATTGGCGTAACTAACCCGACATTATTTTATACACATAGATAGATAATAGATTTTGTATTTTTTTTATATATATTTACTTTAAGTAAAATTTTACGTTGTAATATTACTGATAATAAAATGCATAATAAAATCTTTGAATTTAAATTTAAATATAAAATATGTGTGTTATAATATATTAAATGTTTGTTAAAATATATTATATTTATTCTATATTTTATGTACTCGTAAATGTATTAGATATTTAATATTAATATATCTTTTACACTTTATATTATAAAATTTTATGTTCACCCGTATTTTTATTATCAAAAAACTAGTAAAATAGACCATTTTTAAAGTATAATTACGGATAACTAATAAATTAGCCTTTTACTTTTGTAATATCGTGTTACAAAAATGGAATGCCGGTTTTATTTATTGATTAGTGAACAAACTCTACTGGTTACGCCGTTTTCTATAATAATAAAATGGTTAAATATAATTAAATAATAACGGTGACATTATGAAGCTGAATTACTTATACCTTTTACCATGTCTTTCTCAATACTTATCCAATACAAAAATACCTACCTGCCTCGCCACGCAGCGGCATAATGCCTACGAAATATGGAAGATGCAGGCAGTCACTCTCAACCGCGCGCGGAGATAAATTAAATTAAAGCTAAAATAAATTAATCTAGAATATAGGAAACAAAATTATACAGTCAAAGAAAGTATTAAAAATCTTTCACAGCAACCGGCGACCGTCATTCGCTTATATTATAGTAATACAAGTTCACACTATGAAATAATTAATTTTTTACCGCATTTAACCTACGTAACCTTTTCATATTGAAATAAGGTAATAAAAATAAATATGTTTATTGATGCTTATCGGTTTAAGGGTAGAGGTTCTTTTGACAAATGATACGAATGTTAACTATATGAGCGTTGATTTGACACTTTACTTGTGTAAGGGTAAGTGCCTTGTTTTTTAATAATGCCCTGTCAAATTATTATTAGGCCAGGCGCGCGAACCTCTGTTGCGTGTCGGATTAATATTATTAGACCAGCGGTCGCGCGCTGGTTCTTAGTTGTTATATTTGGATTAGTTTCCTTGCGTTTCTAGGAAAAAACTGCCATTACAGTGTAGTATATTTTTACACTCTATAACATCACATTCATGTCATAATTTTTAGTGCAAAGATTAGTTTTTAAGAGTGTACAGGCCTTTTGGTAGGCGTGGTTAAAAATGCAATGAATATCGGGTGTAAATGATTTCAGCTGATTCCGTTTTGTTTTTAATCTTTATTTATAAACAAAACATACAGTTTCTATTTAATTGTGCCCTAAACCCTTACGGGTTTTTATGTAAACTAGTGTAGTATTGTGTTTTTACACAATGTTTAACCAGCTTACATTAATTCAACTCCGTTGTAATACTCTCTTCACATTCCGTGCCTTTAAAATCTTTTTCTGATATCATTTCGTTGTCCAGCACTACCATTATGTATGTCTCTTAAAATTGTGTACTGAGCGTAAATTTGAAAAGTTTATTATTAGAACGCATGCAGAAGAAATGGCGGGGTGGGGGAATCTACCGGTGTCGGGTTTTCACAAGGACGATTTGTATGAAATGCCGTATGTTTTAAAATATCGGTGTTTAAACATATTGACTATGTTACTGCAAAAGCGTTTATTTTTTAAGATTCATTTACGTATCTGCCAGGTATTTAAATCGGTTGTTTCTCTAAACACCTTATTTTTCTTATATTTATATGCGTAGTGTTCTAGAATATGGCTCCCAAATTTGGAATCCTAAGTACATGACACATGTCTACAAAATAGAAGTGGTTCGAAATTCCTAAAAACATAGATCCTCAAGTCATCAATGCAATTTGCAAGTTGATCAGATTCTTCTCTATTTAATAAAGTTTTATCCTTAGCCGAAAGAAGGGCAAAATCAGGTGCTGTATATTTATTCAAAATAATGTCAGGTGCAGTTAACTGTAGTTTTTTACTTAAGCAAATGAGTTTTAGAGAACCTACATGTGTGACAAGAACAAACGATTTATTAGACATCCCAAGTCTTAGAACCAACTATGGATATTAGAGAATGTATTTTACCTAGTATAAAATATGTCCAGAAACATATATTTAATATTAACCTAATGGCGTTTAAAAAAATCATTAAAAATCATACCTTAATATGAAATTCTTCTTTCCTCTTCTTTCCTCTCCCTTCATCACTTTTTCTATAGTTTATACTCATTCGGTGAAAATATTAAATTAATTTTATTCATTTTATTTTATACGTTTTTATTAAACCGGATTTATGTCCTTTTTGTGTTACTGGTAGAGATTGTCCTACGACAATAAGTTCGCCATTTTGTAGCGTAGTTATGCGTGTCAAATAAAGGGTTTATTATTATTATGTGCAAACCAACTTCAAAGACGAGAAGGATTTTCATATACAGTAATATTAGACACGTATCCAGTTTGCATGAAATCTCTTTGCCTAATAGAAGACGAGCGGCAAAGCGCGGCGAGAGGCTGGAGCTGTGTAACGAACCCTTTCGGGAATTTGATTTAACGGCTGCAAACTACACGAACATTGTTTCGAAGGCAGTCGTCTAAGGTTCAATAGTTTGCGCCAGCGACGGGTTAGGAATACTAAACTAATATTATAAATGTATATATGCATATTAATACCATACTAGGATAGTCTAATCCGTAGATAAGTTTTACAGTTTCTTAACATAATGACGCATTTTTTCGATTTCTTAAGGATTTTTTTTTAATCATTTAATTTCTATCGAAAAAAATCATTTTAACTTATTTAACTTAACCCTGGTATGCTATTATATAAATTATACTTTTAAATAAATGTGGAGGTTAACATATGGACATTAATATATAACGCAGTCTTCCTTAACTGGGCAATATCTGTTCTAAGGTAGACTTTTCTATAGTAGCCCGGTATTTTAGGCATAAACAACGCGCTGAGCAGCATAAATTCTTTAAAGTACAAAATATATGTTTTTGTTTAATTATAGAATAAAGATATGTATTATATTATAAAATGAAATAGAGAGACATTACATAATATTATTAAATAATGTATTCTTATAAGATAAACTTAAATTGTATATTATAAATACAAAAAGTAGTCATAGTCTTTTTGTTATATAGTTGTATATGTTATTAAGGTTTTCGTTTCATTTCTTACCAGTTGAATGATTCTTTCTAAAAGAGCCATTCTGAACGATTCAGTACAAAAAAAGAAAATTCAGAAAACTAGCATTATTTAAATTAGCTTGCTCGTAGTACGTTAACATTAGATATTTCGAATTATATATTAAATTAATGGGGAAACAAAGGATTCCTTGCAATAATGCGAGAATTATACTCCATATGTAAAACCACACACATCATGGATTATAAATACGCTAATTAAAAGAGCATTTAAAACACAAACTGTTTAGGTATATAATATATAACTTAGTTTTTGTTTTTTTTTTCTTACTTTTCACGCTTGTCGAACTTGCCAAACTAAAATAGTTTTAACTACAACCAATTCCTTATAATTTAAAAAAAATATATAAGTTTCATATGCCACTCGGGAGTAATGAAAAAAATTTATAAATTGAATTGAAAACCTTAAAGTTAGTATAAAAGTATATACAAAAATCACAAAGGTACAAAAATCGCTAGCTAAAAGAAATGAACGCTTTATTGTTGCTGTCATCGGAATGAATAATATCGAGTCCGAGTAACGCAATCTATACAGCCAGCGAGTCTGTCTTCCCCGGGATTAATATTTGTACACATACGTTCAGGGCTGAGTGAAAAAAATATTTTAAATTATTTTATCGTATCTTTCAACGAACGTACTATATTAAATTAGATATTTAATTTACTAAAGTGTGTTCTTTGTTCTGCGCTAAGTTTGTGGGTTTTATTAATCTCACATAGAAAACTTACAAAACCTTTGAATTTATAGGCCGAATATGCAAAATCTTCACAAGAGCCAAGTCACTTAACATATCCTATATTCGCAGCGTCCTGGAATTTTTTTCGCTTTTGTAGTGCGATTTATGTAACACGGCATTTACAAAAACGAAAAATTACTGTATTCAAACGCATTTCGTTAAACACTTCTGAACACTTGAGAACGCGTCCAGTTCAGCATAATATGGTCTTCATAATTTAGTCATGGTATCGTAGTGGTGCTACGATACCATGACATTTATAGTTTAGAAGACAGGAAGGTTACTACTAACACGACTTTATTACATAAAATATCAAATGTCAACTAGACTGCTCATCTGGTAGGTGGCATATCCCTTTTCATCACGCTCATTACTGGTGTATCAGGTAGATCGTCGGTCGTAACTATTTTGCAGTCGCCTTATTATTTTTTACCCTATCCGGCCAGACTCCAGCACAGTGACGAGTTCAGCTACAAATCACGCAGTTATTTGGTAGCTGTTAAAGTATTCGGCTATTTTGATATAGCGTATAACGTAAACTCAGTAATATGATTATTATGTTAACGCCCACAGCTAATTCCAAGTGCTACACTAATTATGCTACTGACTTAATTTTGAACCGTAATAGTCAAACGTGTAATCGCCAATTTAACACGATTGATATGTATTTAATCTTATTAGAAGATCATTCACACACAAATACAGTCTGTTCTTAATGGTTACACAATCTCCCCAGAATGTTTTTGTTTGTAACTTTTAATTACTAAATTCTTGTAAAAGGCTAATGTTTTTTTTTCTTAAATTGTATTGTATAAATAATTTTATTTTTAAATGTAAATATTTCTGTACCTTAAAAATTAAATAAGCGTCATACGCCCTCTTAACATAACAAAATTATGCAGTTATTAGACGTTCATTCGATTTGATATTTATATATTTTTAAATAATTATTTGAAAATTATGTCGGTTGAAAATTATAAGGATTTAAGGTACTTACACTACATTCATATGTCAGAAATACAGCTTAACATTAAAACATTTTTTTAAAAAATTAACCTTGCCACATAAAATATACTTATGTAATACTTATGCAAGTTTTTGTTTCCTACTTCGTGTGTATATAGGTTTTGAGTAAATAAGTTCACTTCTATAGTATTTAGTGAAAATTAGACAATCTCTTTTCTAATGTTTTCATTCTTTGCGTTGGTTAGATAGATTAGGTTAGGTTAGCCCTGCCATGGCCTCTCTCCCTGATCCTCGTGATGAATAAATGCCGCAGACAGACGCCGTCTGCTGCTAAAGCCGTCTGTAATTCCGAGCTTTAAAACTGGCTGCCAACTGCCAGTCCGAACAGAATATTTAGCGATTTACACCAAGTTGTATAGTAACAACTATCTGCCTGCTTTTTCCACCTTCTATCTGCAATCTTCGAGATGAATGATTCGTTATAATTTTTTAGCAACATATTCAGCCGTCGCATAATTATTACCAACCAGCTAAACTGACAGCGCCCGCGTTTTAATTAAATTTATTAGTCTTTTTAGTTTAACAGTGCACTTACGCTACTTCGCATTAGATTGATTCTATTTTCTTTTATACATATGTAGTAACAGCAGAAAGTCATGTAATCTATAAAAAATCAAATAGCGTTTTCCCACGGTCTATGTAATCGGTCAAAAATTATTTCATAACTTCCTTGCAGCAACTGGCCAAAGATCTATTGTAATTTTCATGATTATAATTGTTTTAATCTAGGGTTATGAACGAAAGCGTAGCAAATATGTAGAGATAATCTCTGATAAAACACACATGCGTTATCACGTCAATTTTATTTCATATCAGACCATTTGTGTTTCATTAGCAATGCCAGCTTTGTAAATTACCGAGTCTGAAATACATATATTCGATAAGCGAATGAAAGGGCATATAATTTCTCTTAATGTTCTTAAGAACCCTACTCTGCCCTTTCTGCTGTGTATACTTCACATTCAGATACATTTGTAATGGAAACAGATAGATAGTCATCTTAGGAGATGTGTTTAGCACCTAGTTAGATAGAAACGGTGAATATTCCGATATGTCAATGAATGCGAATTTAGATCAGTTATATGATTATGCGATATCTGATTACATAATTATAATGTACCATTTAAACGATGTGTTATGAAATTAAAGTTCAGATAATTAATCAGTTTAGTTTGCGATAGGATCCACTTTCAAGAGATTTTTTAGTATATATTTGGTTATTCTTACATATTCTTGAAAAAATATTCATAAAAATAAAGATATGTACATTTGACCCTTCGTCATACCTAACTCAGCTACTGCCTGTTTTTAGGCAGACAGTTTTTAATAATAGTTATATAGTATATTGATAAAGTAGCTAGCCTGTTGCTCCGCACTGCGGGGCACATGCCTCCATAAGTACATTCCAATCTTCGCGGTTTGCATCCAATCGTGGCCCGCCTAGTTTTTGATGTCATCAATCCAACGCATCGGTGGGCACGCTTATCGTATTTGAGTGGTTCCAGGGCGCCGTTGCAAGACTTTTTTGGTCCGCTGTTCTCGCAATTTGCGCTTCTGAGTTCCGTGTAAGTGTTGCCAATGTTTCTACGACATTATTTGTTGTCTTATACATTCATTCGTTTTCCGGTCGAGAATTTGATACCTAGAATTTGTTCACTCTGTTGCTCTTTAAGTAACTCGAAGTTTTTGTTTCATGGTCTACTTGATCTATCTATTTTCCCATTTTTTTTATTTGTCTTCTAGGGCTTCTAGGGGGGGGGGGGGTAAATAGCTTTAATGAGGTTAAGTCACCTTGCTTCAAGGCTCGACCGAGCTTAAATTTTGAAGTTTTAGCATCCATAATGTTACCTTTCCTTGTACTGGTTTCAGTAGTTAAGTTAGCATCATCTTGTTTTCTCATCGGATTGTTGGCTGACTCATGACTAAAAAGTTTCTGGCTAAACTGGTAAATAGGCAGATTTCCGGCAGCCATTGGTATTTCACCAAGATATTTTGTCATCACAACAAATGACAGTTAAATATGAATTCTGGAAAACTCATTGTAACCGCTGAAAATCCTTTTACATGGAGTTATATAGTTATTATATCGTGGCAGTAAACAAATATCAAAATTCGGTTAATTATAAAACCACATTAGAAGCAATTTTTAAAAAAATATACAATGTTACTAAAATAATAATTTTAAATAAATAAATAATTTTAAATTTAATGTTAAATAAATAATTTTGTAGACGTTTTTTGAGTTGATTTAATCAGTCAATGAAAAGCACTGCCTATGCTCGAAGTATGAAATGACATGAATCACCCTTGACATGAAGTCCTTGCCTTTTATTTTATTTTAAATATGAAAGCCCTTTTAAATTAAGTTAGTTTTACTGATAAATTAGCAGTAATTCAGTGGCCGGCTGATTTAGAATCTTGGTTTTAAATAAATATGGATGGTGAATAGTAGTGCTTATGTCAAATAAATAGTTAAATTACATTGATGGATTCAGCACTGACTAAAGAAAATTGTGGTGGGTCAGTAGTCATTTGGTGTCACACCAGAGAATCCAGGTTAGGTGAGATAATTAATTGAAAATTATCGCTTTAGTCATAAATTTCGCCGGCATATTCCTCTTCCATAAAGTACCGTTTTAATAAACATTGTCTCGGCGAACGGACCTAAGACGTTACGCTGCGGCACCCCTCGCTTTATTCCCAGCGAGCAATGATTTACGCGCCACTTTAAGATGTCGCAGCCTCCACTGGTTGCAGCCTATCGCCACGAGGAATCTCACTTAAATTTACATTTATTAACGTCTTCATTTCTTCTGGGCGGAAGTGGCTATACATTCGGGACTCCTTTATATTTGGCAACGAAGCAAACGCCGCGCAATTATCACAGCCTAATGG
Source organism: Neomicropteryx cornuta (assembly GCA_020383195.1). Lineage (NCBI taxonomy): Eukaryota > Metazoa > Arthropoda > Insecta > Lepidoptera > Micropterigidae > Neomicropteryx > Neomicropteryx cornuta. The sequence continues at coordinate 5,556,159 of JAHKQU010000030.1, forward strand.
GCTCGTGGCAACAATGCGCTTAATTATCAGTCTGTTCTCCTGGTTTGTTTCTGGTTATTTTCTCATCTTCTTCTATACCCAAAAAATACTATTATAGGATTTTTTTATAGGATAATTATTATCATGGTTTGCTTTCAAATGTTCAAATACATACATTATTTCTTTACTATTTTGACAGCTTGGATTATATAGATTTTGATTTTATTTTTGATGATTTTTTTTTAAAGGTTTATTATATTCTGGGTCATAAGCAATTATATTGATCCTTTTTGCTAAGCTAAATTTGCTTGTGTGTCAGGAAAGATAGTGGTAAAAGTCGTTAACGTATGACGGATTTAAATGGATAAAAATGGTATAAATGTGCGGGTTCGAACTTGCGACTGCTGGGCCAATAGGCAAACCTTCTTAACTACTAGATTACCACGATCTGTAATTAAAATGTTCATATCTTACAAAGTTTAAATGCGCGTAGTTAGGCTACTTTAAGTCAAATTTAAGAGAGCTGAGAATTTGTGGGACGCTAATCAATTTTTGTTTTGTATTTTTTGATTTAGGTGTCGTACGCATCTAAAATAAATAACATAAGTCCCGCAGGGCTTACAAGATTTTCAGGATAACGACATTTCCGGTTAATAAATGATCAATATAATTTTCTAAACGATACACTAGGGTTGGCCATAAGATTTAGTCTCCCGCTAAATTTCCTTTTTTTAGGATTTCATGATTTCAAAATATCTATTGAGCTATAATTCCCTCACTGGTACTACTTATAAGCACTACTTATATTAGCACTTATAAGCACTTGTTTGTTGTTAGGTATGAAGAGCAAAACAATCGTCGTTTGGCACTATAGGCGTCTCATATTGCAAGCACGCCAAAATTTCTCAGTTTTTCCCGTCCTTTGAATTGTAATGCCTAACTTTATTCTCGAGAAAAAATCTTGAGTTAAAGATTAATAGAGATGAGATCGGAGCGGCCTGTCTCGGACAACACACTAAACTCTGCCGGGGACTATAAGGTTTAAAGAAATTTCATTCGTTCCAGTAAGATTTCTAAAGCCACTTCTGTGTTGTTATTTGTAAATAAATATTTTTTTATGTAATTAGGGACAACTATACGAGAAAACTAATAATCTTTTTAAAAGCTATCCATAATAAAAAATAGTACCTCAAGCCAATAATGCAACCGATAACATTGACTACATACGTATGTTAAATCAGTGACACATAAAACTAAAATTAACCTGCACCTGTCGTCGGTCGATAGGTTTAATTTGTGCAGGTGTTTGTTCAGCTTGCAGTGGCCAGTTAAGGTTCTGGTTAGGATCCTTATTTGATTTCGGCTTAACTTCAATAGCTCCGAGAGTCTTTTTTGCGAGAATCCTACTATGAGTTCTTTGGCTTGCTTTTGTCCGGGCAGTTCTTGCCAGTATTTTTGGCTTTGTTTCCAAGCCCATGTGGTGCTTTTATCTATGCCGCAGGCCGGTTCCGGGCCTATCATAGTCATGCTCGCACCTTCCTTTGCCAGTTACCCGAGTGGCCTGGTACCCACATAAGTGTGACCCTGTTGTGTGTTGCGAGGGTGTTGAGTATTTCTACACAGTTTAGCACTAGCTTTGAGTTGATAGCCTTCAGAGCTGCTTTGCTGTCTGAAAGTATGTATATGTTTTTATTCCAGTAAGATCTTTCGATGTTTTCATGGCAGTCTCAATGATGGCATATAGCTCTGCCTGGAATATAGTGGAGTGCATTCCCAGGTTGATCGATTTCTCGAGTCTGGGCATCGTCCCACAAATTACTGATCCTATATTGTTTCCGCCTTTGGAGCCATTGGTATACCATATAATTGCTTCATTTTTACAAGTAGGTAACCTAGCGAACGAATTTATTAAAACTTGAGTTCGGCGGGCAAAGATAACACCGGAACAAAATGTCGGTCCGCTGTCGCCGCATCAGAAGTGCTCGCATAATTCCTTGCAAATTCTAGCAATAACTTATTCGCGTGCTTAAGTAACGTTTACAGTAAACAGCAATTAATATGCCGAGCACTCTTCGACGGGCGCACCTCGGCTAATTGTCTTCTGTAGTGTGCGCGGCGCCTTAATAGCCCCGCGCCTGTGATGTATACTCGGCTTTATAACGAAGGAAGCTTTGCATTGGCGCCCTTAAGATATCGCCCGAGATTCTCGCCGAGAAGTTTTACGGCGATGAAAAGCTCGGAACATTATGCAGCCTGCGTTAGGAAAACGTAAAAGTTTTGAGGAAAAATTATTCGACCAAGTCGCGTTTCTCCTTCGCGCGCGTAACTACATTATTTCTAATCCAGGCTGTCCTTTAATTTAATATATTATCTTATCTTGTGCGTATCTCCTACTTTAGCAGCGCAATTGTTTAAAAAAAACTTTACTTCGTAAACGTCACTAACACGTTCCGCACTACTCTTCCGAGCCTACATATTGTGACAACCTACACATTTTCCTGCGTAGGTTGTAGGCGCTTTTATCATATTAACGTCTTCTTGCGTGGGGGCGGTGATTCAGCAGCGAGAGGTGACACGGCACCGCGCTACTCTTCAAGAGCACCTCCTTGCGATCTTCAATACTCGATCGACTCTTTGGAATACATTGGAATAGAACAGTATAAGGGTACACAGAAGGGTCTATGAAATAAAAAAAAAATGTTCCCAGATAGCAATGACGTTTTTGGGGTGGCGTCCCAAAAACGGTTTGTTCAACTCACAAATATTTCAAACAAAATGTACCCCGGAATCTGTTCTACGGAGGCACAATAATTAGCCTATATCGCGACCATTCTGCAACTTCCAAGTAATAAATTATATACCCACGCGATGACAAGACTTTCTGCTTCAATACTAAAATTTTATCCACTATATAATTTTTGTTTCAGTTCGCTTACATCATCAGAACACTGTTTTTATTTAAAAGGCTTCGAGCTTTCTTAGTAGCTTCCAAATCCGCTTGAATTTGGAAGCTACTTTGGAATTTCTTTTGATCTCGGACACGATTTGGCAAACGAATACAAGTGTATTACGCATTACACGGTTTAACGTTATAGCATTTCATTTAATAAAAATATAAAAAAAAGGTTAATGAAAAGCTGAAAATTTCAATATAAATATTTTATATTATAATATAAAGTAATAATTAATCTCAAATATCAGGTATTTTGAGGACTGCGTGCTAAGCCTTTACATCATCTTATTATACGAGTATTTTAACCATAAATATCAATTTTGACGGTTGCAATGCGCTCCACCAAAGAGCAAGGTTTTTTGTACTTTATACGCGTTTCATTTTAAAACGAGACAATTTAACATTTTATATGCATATACCCGGACTTGAGCTTATTTTGTTATCAGGAACAGCTGACTTTTATTCCAGGCCTTTAGCCACATTAAAAAACGATATTTTCTACTCCCGCCGTTATAAAGACTAATACGGGTATAAAAAAAAAAATCATATGTAAGTTTTAATTATTTAGCGGATTCGAGGCAGTTCCGACTGCCATTGCGAGTTCATTCATTACGATCATTTTTAACATCCCTGTAAGTCTCTAACTGAACTAGGGTTTTTTTCAACAGTGTTGAACAGCGCCGTTAAGCGGCGAAAAATGACCTGTCCTGATTTGAACCACTGATTCTAACCGGGGACCTCTGGATTTAGAAGCAGGCATCCACTGCGCCACATAGGTGTAGGAAAGATTATGTTCTGGAAGTGTACGTGGGTATGTGTGAGAGAGGATGTATGCATATGTGTTTTTAAGCTCTTTAAAATACTTAAAAAACATGATACTTTTTGGCCACCCCTAAGAGTTAACCATCCGTATTGCGGTCGTAGGCTGCAGGCAATGTTGTATGAGTTCAATTTGCAGTCTCTATAAACAAAATTTCAAATTACGGGTCTTTTATCGGAAGAGAGATTTTTGAAACAAACAACTATGGTCAGTTATCCCCCTTCCCCCCCCCCCCCCCCCTTGGCCAGAAGGCCCAATTTGCAGTGAATCGAATCGAGGCGATCAAATAACGGCGCCTAAATGGATGATTCGAATTTGCAATCCAATCAAAGGATTAAATTAACACGTATCAGTTGCAGATGGAGTTTGCCGTATGTTTTGAGTTGTCAATTTAAGTGATGCCTTTGGAATTATAATAAATCACAGTTTATTATTCCGATTTTATTTATTATTTGTTCTCCGAATGTCCCATATATATTCGTTGAAACGAATATATATGATAATACATTCTCTATTAAAACCTATACGCTCATCAGGTTATGTCAGTTTAAAATTATTTAATACTTAAAAAATTAAAAAATCAGGGATTTTTCAAAAAACGCTGGCGTACTCTTGTCATCTAAACATTCTTGTTTAAATGTAAAAATAATTTGTCAATAAATGTTTCCTAATATACTCATATAAATATTATCAAAGTAAAACAAAATAGTTTAAATTATTTTGATTCTAACATTCAAATAACGATTTTGTAAAAAAAACTATGCTACATAAAGTTGTCCAACAGTTTGACAAACTGTTACGTTTTATGCACTTTCTATAATGATATGAATTATTGTACTTTAGTCAACACCGTGTTATTTTTTAAGGTAAAGTCCTAAAAAAGGGAATAATATCTGAATAGTAAATTTAGTAAAAACTAGGACAGAATGCTAAATATTATAGAGAACTGTACGCACTCATATATACCTTTTATTATTTTCGATGGTTTATTTTATTTTTCTTTAATTGTTATTATAAAGATTCCTGTTTTTGCAGTTTAATATCTTGTTTTTTCTCCTACAGTAACCGACAGGCTTCTTGACTCTGTATGAATGCAAATCGATTTTTATTCGCGAAAAAGGGATATGGGAAAATTGAAGGCTTTTTTTTAAATTAATAAAGTATTTATAAAAAAAAACCTCTATTTTAGGAAAATTATATGAAGAGCTGTTTTTCACAGCCCCTAATATAATTTTCCGTATTAAAAATCTGTTGCACAGAGATTATATTAAGAACATTAGTGATTTTAAATATAGTATTTTGTTTTTAGTAAAGGGCTTATTGAGTAAATGCCAGACATTTCGGCGCGAGGTCCTGAAGAAAGCGTATACTGAAATGTAGCATTTTGAAAAATGCTCTGAATCTTCGATCTCAATTTTCCTCAGTCCTTTGTTTCGAGCCGCGCGAAGGACCAATAGTGGCTGGATAATAGAGCGATTTAATTCCTTACTCGTCGTAGAAAGCTCTCATCTTATCAGACCCTCTCACTCCCACATCCTTTAGGTCGTATCTTCAAAACCGCACTCAGGCCACCCGAGATCGATTCAACACCATCAGCGTGAAAACATTAATTCTTTGACATTCCCGCAGTTCTGCCGCGACTTTCCAAATTTTACTTCAATCCAGGTGCAGGACATAGAGGACACTAAATTTTATTTAGCTATTGCCAGTCTCTAGTGCATTTCATCTAGTACTGAATAAAGCTTCTATAACTTTGCATATTTTTTTTATAAATGATTGCTTCGACCTCGGTCATTTACAAATATTTTTAGACCTTGCTCAACTATACGTTTTGTGTTAGAGTCAGGGCCTTAATTGATCTATTTCTTCCGATTACTCGTATTACTTCTTGCATTTTTTTTAAATATATGGTATAGGTGAATATAGGAAGTTTTTGTAAGCATGAATAGTGTTGAATGAATTATTATTGACAAATCTGGTTTCGGGTGCGTCAGCGTTATCTATCAGTGGTAATTTATGGGAACGCAATGCAAATGTAGGTCATGCAATAGCGGTAAAAAAAGGCGAGTGGCGAAAGGCGGTAGCCGGAAGCTTTAAATGTCAGCAGAGTGGACAAAGTATGAGGGCACCTCTGGCAAATGTAGTTTGTGTGTAAAACGGTTATATATCGGACGGACTTTGGATCTGCGTAAATATAAGACATTTGTTCTACGAATCACTCTTTGTAATTACTTTATTGATATTGCACAACAGAGACTATGTATGATTTTAAGCAACGTTTTCTTTAGAATAAAATATTGTTAGAATGCGTAAAAAATATACTTAGTTATGGCACTAAGTATGGCCTAAAGATTTGTAAGTTCTTTAAATTATTTTTTTTTTTAAATCTGTTGTTAAATAAACTAATTATTACTTTTACCGTATTTTTATTTACTACCCTTACTGCTCTTGCTAGATACACTTATTTTGTTATTTTTCGCTGTGTTTGTATCGTTTACGGGTATATTTTTGCAATATTTATTGCGTATTTTCAGATTGTATTTTGTTGCTGCCTTTGCTAAAAGTCCTCGTTGGAAACGACGCGTTTGTGTGGAAGGGTTTGTACAAACGCCGTCTTTGGTTTCTCGCTCTTAGCCTCTTATACCTAAACTTCTCTCCCTCCCCCGCCCCTATCCCCCTCGGCCCCACCCACAGTACACAGGTCCAATTATCAGGTTAGCATTACGGCGTGTTATCTCGTCGCCCCGTCGAGAATTCGATCTAATATTATTCCTGACTCGTAACGCGTTTATTGCCGGAATTAACCCTCGAATGCGTTATTAACGACGTTGTTTGCGCTCGTAGCGGAGAGGAACGAAAGCGGTGTGCCACAAGGGTGTAATGTGCGCCCATTACGATGACTGATTCCGTCGAATTACATAGAACAAGAAATAGCGAAGCTCTTAATATTACCCAAAATTTTCCTTGACCATATCGGACGAAGAAAGATTTACTTCGGTTAACAAAATTGAGATTAAAAATTGCATTTTTTACAGGTTTTCAACGCACGCAAAGATGGTGGATACTGGTACAGGAGGAATTTATATCGTCGGATCATTCAAGAGAATGGCAATGGATGCTGACTTTAAGGTAAGCAGTAAATATAATGAAAAATGTATTATTATTCAATTTAATTTATTTTGATTCTACTTAATATATGCTAGTTACTAAGTAATAAACATCAACCTCTACTTTCGTAATTAAAACACAGCTGACATCAATCTATATAGATAATAAATATTAATTGCTTAGTAATTCAGATGCATCGGATTACATCGTAAAAGCCTTCCAGGATGGAGCTTGATAAGTGAACAACTTAAGCTTTACGCAAAGAGCATTCCTAAAAAATAAAGGAAATTTAGAGGTTTCCATTCATTCTTCAGCTTTCATACTATTAAAAAATAGAAAACTTTCAACTGTAACGTGTTTAAACCTTTTCCAAGAACCTATTCCAGCTAAGAAGCAGAGTAAAAAGATTGTGTACACACTAAGCTAATTATTACATCATTCAAGCGCCTGTACTATCGAAAAAATACCTCAAAAATATAGATAATATTTTTAAAAGTATTTGTATCAGTTTGTGTGTGATCTTTTATTCAAAATGTTTTGACATTGGTAAATAATTCCTTCACATGCTTGTAAAATTTTATCGATCTTATGCATAAACGCGCAAGTACCCTGCTAAGCCTAAAAGTGACCGATGATCATAAGAAAATACATGGGCTGTAATTTTAGCAGCGGACTAACGCGACTATGCATAAGGCCGTACATTTTGTTAAAATGTTATTAGGTAAATTAACAGGGTAAATAAAGATTTAGCAAAATAGGCCCTAGACCAGATATTTAATATCAACAACTAATTCGACAACTAAAGTTGTACAACACTGTTTTCATATAAATATATTCCTATAAATATGAAAACTGTGTTATTGCGTTTTATAAAACTAAACATACTGAATAGCCAGAATCTATTGATAGTTTAATAAATACCTGATCTAATAAAAAAGGTTTCCTATTACACAAATATTTTACTTATTTAGGAACGATGTTCTTTGATATTTTATTAAAAGACAAAAAGAGGAAACAAAATTAGAAATTATCTAGAAAATATGGGTAGGTTAGGTCCTTGAACTATACAGACAATTCCTGAAAGAGTAATTATTTTTTACGTTGCACCTCGCCAGTTATACCTGACCTCCAACGTGACCACGGCCGACTTCAACATGGGCTACACAATGACAGGGACCCTCGAGCGCGGCTGCAAGAAGACCAACATGTTCCAGATGAGTCACTTCGCCGTGGTGCGACGCTGCGAGCACGAGGCCGTCCACCAGCAGCAGAAGACGTAGCTGGGGAAGTTCGGCGAGGGCAGCACCGTCAGCATCGCCGATTGAATCTTCTTCATCATCATCTCGTTCAACAGGAACAGGCCAGTTTTACAACATTTAGTATCAGCAACAACCTTTAACAGATTACCCAACCAACCAACTTTTATCGTAATCATCAAGTTAAAAGTACATTTTGATATTGGCTTGTTATATCTGTTTTTTTTCTATGCATATTTTTTTCTTGAATAGTATAATAATTTTATACTTTCATAAATACGAGTATACATTGTTTCATTCCCATTTAACTATAAATCCGTCCTTTTTAATGTACGAGTATGTAATATCTACCTTATTTTTAGGAACAACGCTAAAACTTATGTGACATGATTATTAGTTTGATGATATTGAGTCTATAAATACAAGCGTATTTTAAAATAACTGAAATGCGATCCTTATTAACAATTGCCACAAGGTTTACATTTTACTCGATTGTTCATTAAAAAAATATCTAAACTTCAATATTAATACCTTTTGGTAATATTGCCATTTCGACCTACAGAATAAGCGATAAAAAATCTTTTTCTTTTCCTAATGTACAAAATAATTATTTTAGAGGTTAAAAAATATAGAAAGAATCATACTTGTGCAAAAAATTCTTGACATACCACCACTAGATTCAGGTCTATAAATTATATTGAAAGAAATACCCAATGTTAATATATAAAAAAAAGTTCAATTCGTTGTATTATTGAAATATTTTCAAAACTCTGAAAATAATTATTTTGACACTTGGTTCCTGTACACTAATAAGTGTAAATATTTGTCTAAACTTATACTTTCTTGAAATAGGTAAAATGTCATAATTAAGCTATAATAATACTACCGGTTTGTGATTCATTTCATACAAACAACCAAATATTTGCTGCCAAATATTTCAAGTGGATTTTAACCGTAAAAAAAAATCACGTATTCCTATTTAAATACGTGTATTTTTAATATAATGTCAATAAAATAATAATATCTATGTATAATGATAAACTTATTTGCATAGGTATATGTAAAAAATATTTTACGTCGTCTTATCACGGTGAATAGGTAGATTACCTATTTGTATATATTAGGATATTTAATTTGTTTATATATTTTTTAATTAGCAGTGATTTAAACCAACTAAACTACAGAAAATTTTGTGTTGGCACATTTTTAGTTTGTATAAGTATTTATTGGCTACGCGCACATCTTAAATGTGACCTATTATCACGCGAAATTGTTTGGTGTAGAGTTGCAAATTGTGGCAGATATTTCCCCCTATTTATTTAATTAGAAAAGTTATTTGTTCTTTCTTGTTTTATTTGATATTTACCTGGCTAGGTTAGGTTCTGGCTGTGTTCTTGTCACGCCTAATGTTTTAGTAACGAGGCGCATTTTTTAAGGACACGTCAACGCCGTTCGCAGTGGGTGGTGTGGGCGCAGCTAACAAACATAGCTTTATCGATAAATTAACGCGTAAGCGATACGCAATATAAATTGAATGTGCTGGGCAGACGTTCTTAATAGGAAAATTCAGCTTTTTCACTAATTTAAACAATAATTTATATTAAAATTTATGTTTTTCTCCGTATTAAGAAGCTTCATTGTTCTTACATTTATTTTTTTCACGGGTATTTTGGAGCATTTTAATGGATATTTTTTTGTTATTAAAGCAGATATTTCTCTTAAATGCCAGAGGTAATTGAAAATACAAAATATTTGCGTTTTTGTCGCCATTATTACCTTAACAATACAATTGTAATAACGAGGACTGCGAATTACACCTTTTTTTTTGAGTTTTTTAATAATATTTGATTTAGATGTTTTCTTACATTTCTGTAATTTATGTTTTGTTCATATGGGCACTTTTTCCACGATTTTGTAGATTTTTTAGGAGATGATTTACGACTTCGACATCCCTTTTCTCTTATACGTTTCGAGATTTTTCTCGGCTCCTTTCGCCCAGATTATCTTCCAGTACGAGAGCAGTACAGGAAGAGAGCGGGTCTCAAGTTGCGCTCGCTGACACTTCCTTGACGTATTTCTTTTTCCAATTTTCCGATAGCTTTCCAAGTGAGGGAAACTTGCTTTACGGTTCGCTCACTTGCGAGGTGCGGACGACTTGCCGATACACGCTCTTAAAAGGTTTCCAACTTGAGAAATTGCGTTCGATTTACAGCAACGTTTCTAAATCTTGCTATTTTTAATCCGACAAGACAATAAATACATTCTAATTCCACACATTTAATGAAAATAACCGAAATTCCGCCGCACAATTTTTGCTTAATCCTTAGTCCATATACACCTTGTCTTGAGACCATTCCCCATAAAAAATCCGGCTAATTGGTACAGCGATTTTTAGTATTATTTGTTTAGACGCTACATAAAAAATCATCATGATTACCGAGAAAAAAATGTGACCTATACGTGAAAATAATAAAACGATCATGAATAATGTTCCATTGTGAACGCTCATCTGTCGCCATACGCCGTAACCGTGTCAAGGTCATTATCTGACAGTGCGGCATCGGAATACGCGCGCTGACCGAATTAACACCATCTATCAAAAAATACAATAAATTGGAGGATGTTTAATACAATTAATATAATTTCTTACTCAGAATAGGTTACCCAAAACCCCCTTATGTCTTCGGGAATGGTCATGAGACATCCTTTATACTATTCCATATAGACTAAAATGTCCATATATGTATACTAATTATACTTTATAACTATTTCAATCCAGTCTTTATAACCATTTTTTATGTACTGTAATTTAAAATTTTGTCCTATTTTTCTTTTAGGTCAACTTAGGGTTTTTATGTATGTATATCCAGTGAAATTCTGGAAGCAGTTTACATACGTAATTCACGGTAAGAAAGTGATATTCCGTCTCGCACACCGACTTAAAATGAAAAGTTTGAGGGCGCGTGTCCCAGTTTGAAAGTGTAACATCTGTCGCGCGACCGGTTCAAAGTCGCTTTGTAGCTGAAACGAATAGCTATCGTAAAGCCATCTAGCGACGGTCGGGGGAATCCGAATCTTCTGGAGTTGAGTACAGTTTCGTACACTTTCCTTTTATGGTCGGTCCAATCATTTACGTTCTTGAACTAACGCCTGCATTTAGTACGGTTTGCATAGTGATGCGTATGCACGAAAAAATATATGCTGATAAGTATATGATTACAGCGATTTAAGAATAAAATATAAATTGTACAATTATCAGAAGGAATATCCTGGAGACGAAACCGTTTTTATTTTTCGTCAAAAGTAGCAAATAAAACAAATTAAAAATAAAATACATAATTTTGTAATTTTTAAAATTTTTGTTAATTTAATGTTATTTTGCACTTATAACTAATATGTATGTATTTTTGAGTACCGACTCAGTATTCTATCGGGTATAAAAACCCGTAAAACACAAACCTACATATGCAGACTCTCGAGGCCCGATATACCATAGCGGATATGGCACTTCTTCACGATTTCTTGCATAACAGAGTAGAGAGTCCATATCTGGTGTCAGGTGCCTTAACCTGCGAGCACCTTCTCGGGCCACGCGCGCGTCTACTCTGTTCCAGGTGTCAGAAACTGTTCTGTACTGTCTGTAAAAATCCAAACCATTTTATGCCAGTCTGATTCAAAATGAAAACGTTACATATTATTATTGTACAATTTTAATTGGCCTTAATATCCCTGAAACCCTGAAAAATTCTATATGCTAGTATTTCGCTGTATGCATACCTGATTGATAAATAAAATTAAGAAAATGATATGTATATCGATTTCCCTTATTTACCATTTCGGTTACAAACCCTAAAACCTAAATGATTTCGGAGATCCATGGCCATTAAAAGCCAAAAACATGTCACAAATCCTTGCGCTCGAAGGCGACATGAAAATAACATTACCATGATTCTACAATATTTCACTGGGTTCGTAGTCCAGTGCGCATTTATTACAAAGTGTCGCCTTCAAATGTCGTATTACAAAGCATAATCTAATATTTTCATTATTTATTTGAGTTTCCGATAGTTGAAATTATTCTTAACCTAAATGAGTACTTACTACAGTAGTTAAAATAAATACTTTCTTTGTAAATTATTCTGTCATTTATACGTGGCGCCACTGCCAAAATTAAAACAACGCCCTGCGCTCGCATGCAGATTAGACGTGCGCGTTATAAAGCGACATCGTTTAAATCACACTATTATTCTAGCGCAACGAATAACCGCGTTACTCATAGCGGTAACGAAATCGCATTAATTTACAGCCATAGCTACAGAGTCGCGTTCAACGAAGTCGCTTCGCATGCATATTATTGCTCATCGCCTGGTTTGCACATTCCACAAGTTACAGAGATGGACACTGTATGCTGACACAGAAATCTCATTGCAAGTGACACCATGGAAAGGACTACAGTAACGAGTTCAACTATAAATCACGCAGTTATTTTGTAGCCATTTAAGTAATAGGCTATTTTGAAACCGCGTGAAAAGTAACCTCGTTTATATAATTATCGGGTTAACGCCCATTGCTAATACAAATAAACAACAATAAAAAAAAAACAATAGCAATAGCTAAATGTTTTTGCATCTCGTCTGTTAGAGCAGCGCGCGTCCTGAAATATTGTCGAAGGAGTCTCCTAATTTAATTAAGGTTTTAGCCAGGTTAGCAATACAAGCAGAATCCCCCAATTATGCAAATACCTTCCTCTTGTTATCGCATTCCGACTTTCGAGTGGTTGTCTTCATGAGTAAATTCCATAATCGCGTGCTCTTACAACGTGACAACCGCCATTTTGCATTTTGGCAAAGTCACTCAGACCAACAGCGCGCTTCCTTTATTCTACGCGGATACCTCCCCTAATCAGGTTAATTTTCACGAAAGACACGTCGGCCGCGATGCTGCCAGATAATATATTTTGATTTTTATTATTTATTTATTTATTTCAGGAAACAACAGGCGTTCCAAATTTAAAGTTACAGTAAAAAACAATTAAAACATAAAGCCAATGAGAGTTTCCTCCAAACCTAATAAAATAGAAAAAATACATCCAGGAACGAGGTTGAGATTAGGAAGTAGGAGGGGTTGAGGAATTTACATAATTACCAGAATATAATATAAAAATACAGCATAACTCCTTAAAAATAATAGATTTTACACATACATATACTACTTTAGGATTAGAGCTAGAGTAGACACTCTGAATTCCAGGAAGCTAGTGTTGAATATATCGATGGTTCTCAAAATGCTGTTGTAAATCTTACATGCTTGATATATATATATAAATTCGGAGCATAATTCAGGAGTAGTTATGAGGATATATTATCAAATTATATTAAGTGTGATTATACAGTCAAAGGCACTCGGAGCTTTATTCCGAGCTTTTAAAGTTTATCTGAAACGCGTAAAAAAAAGATTTAGTACATGTGTGTGTATTGTATCTATGAGAACCACTGCTTTCGCATCTCCGTAATAAGATGATGATAATATTTACATATACATACATACCTACACACTTCATTTTCTTAAAGTTCCATTTGTCCTCGACCGTACACTATAATATCTACTCAGTTAAATATTTACTCAGTAATAAAATATATTATGGCATCCACAGCTTCTTAATACTCGTACTAGTTATTTCAAAAATCCTCTGATTACCGAGTCCATAATAAGTATTATTATAAATTCACTGAGATACCATATTCAATCTTTCCAGAAATACATCAAAAAAATCATATTTCCGAAGATAGACAGCACTATAGAAAAGATAACGCCGTGAAAACCAAAATGTATGCTCGTATATAATATTTAAACAAGCTACGGTCGTAGGTATATGAGAAGATTTTCGCGTGTATTTTTGCCTGTGCGTGGCAGCACTGGCGTCTCCCGCGCAGCCAACTTCCGCTTCCGCGGGCCGAAATTAAATTCCGAACGTGATCGAGGCGTCTAAACCCGCCTTAATTGTGGTACTGGCGTTGCTTTGAGCCTCTTCATTATAAAGACATCTTCATTTCTCTGATGAAAGAGCTCCACGGCGAGGTTAATTTATGTATAATCAGTTTAAGGGTATTTTCAAAATACTTCCATAATATCTATTATCTATTGTATTTTTACCTCGGAAAATATTTATAAAAAAAAATGGTCAATAATGTGTTCGACGCAGCTAACAGCTATACGACGATATAAGAGTTAGGGTATTTTTTACAATTCGAAGATTTTTTAATTCTTTGACTTTCGTAACTATGTTATTGATTCAACAAGAACTTGTAAATAACTATTGTATGTACTTTGTATAAGTACATTGTGTTTTGTAGGTACATGTACAAAATTGTCCAAATTTCAGTTATTTATGGTATGGTATATTCAATGAAATATTTTTTGTCGACCTCTTTAATCTGTATTTTTAGTATATTTTCCTGTCATATATAGAATAATTACTAATGATTTCCCTAATAAAATAAAATAAAATAAATTACAACCCTCTTCATTTTCATTTTAAGTAGAGTCTACTTCTCATCAAATTAGCGCGGGACTTTCTCGAAATATTATTACGTCGAAATTAACATTAGGGAGAAAACTTCAGGCAATTTAATCAGTGGAATATTTTCTATTGGTTAAAGATAAAATTATTCTCCTTTGATTATAACTAAACAGAATGAAAGGGCGGTGATTGTTTCCTTTCTTTAACGACTTTCGAACTGAGAGGGTAGACAGCGAACACTCGTTCCGGATGAAAGAAAAACCACATCGCTACAATTTTTAACCGACATTTAAAACGGAGGAGGTTCACAATTCGATATCTAGCACGTCTTTTTGAAATAAAACTTTTTTAGTAAACTTTACATAATTTCTGCTAGGCAGTGATTGAATCTAATACGACACGCATTATATAGGTATAATATAATAAATTTAATCAACTTCCTTACAGAAGTTTTATTTCTAACTTCTTATTTTCGTAAAGTTACATCTATTGTAAGGTAGCAATAACTCAAAAAGTAAGTTGTCCGTTCAATATGTTTTTATATCATGTAATTTTACATCGGTTTTGTTTTTTATAATTTATTAATCATTAGATATATACATTTGTAGTAGTTTTCTACGGGTGGTAGATATTTAATGGATGCGCCACACCACACCACAGTATGATCGTGCTTCTGAAATCTATGAACGATAAATATATATTTATTTATTTATTTATTTTAGAACCAAAATAAATTCATATACAGAGCAGTAGTTCAATACTCTTTAGAGTTCAATTAACGCAACCAACAAGCGACCCGCAACACTGCAATGATGCGCCCTGCCTTCCTAACTAGAGGCCGTCTGTACCAAAGGAAGCAGTGACCGCCTTTTTTATCACTTAAGCTGGATTAGAACCACTTCCTCTTATCCTACAGTATTGAAATATGACATGTTGGTTCATTTATACTTTTCGAGTTGAAAGATGCCACAGAAGGATGGCTAGGATGAGATAATAGCTTCTTATACATACATGTATCTATAAAAGGTAAAAACAACTACATTTCTAGTAGCTAGCAATCATTTTCTGAATTCTTTCGGCTTAGGTCATTCATATCATACATATAATGGCAGAACTAAAAAACAATATTATATAAATAACTAGGTATTCAACCCCGGGCTCCGCCCCAGTTTGACAGTTAAGCCCTGCGGGCGCCAACAACTTGCTTGCGGCACTCGGGAGAACTAAAAATAGTTGCGTTGACTTAGAATTTCCAAGACCTTTCTTAAACGCCCGAAAACTTCTTCCCAGAATGTTACCTAAACAATTCCAATTTTTATCCCCTATTTCAACTTTTTAAAGGTTTTTTTTTTTTAATGTGCTTTGCCCTTTAACGCGTTTCAAAAATTAACACAAATAGGTTTTTTATAGTGTATGACTTCATAAACCTTTAATTCATAAACATTTAATTCTTGTGATTATGTAAATTCCCCAACCCCTTCTACTTCTCAATCCCAACATTGTTCCCAAAATTTATTTTCCATTTTACTAATTATAAAGAAATTATTGGCTTTATGTTCTGATTGTTTTATTGTAATTTTAATAATTTAATAGCTGTTGTTTTCCGAAATAAATAAAAAAATGCTTCCCTAGGGCTCAAGCCATCTCCATACCAAATTTCAGCATCTTAGCCTTGAAAACGTAACAGACAGACAGGCTTTTGCATTTATATTAGTATATGGATATATACAAAAAATATACATATTGGTTTTTAAAATATTTATATTAGTATTAATATAATTGTATAATTGAGTTGTAAAGTTATTTGACTTATATTTGATGATTGTTTGTTAATAGTGGCAAATCGCCTGAGAAGATAAATGACACAATCTTAGACAATATTGAAAAATTTTGAACAAGTTTTTAATTATTTGATAAAGTGCCGGATAGCATAATATTTATAAAGGTTCTAAAGAGGTCCTTTACTTGAGAGCGCAGAATGTCGGTTTAAACCCAGCGCTGAGTTTTGTAAAAATGCATTTTTAACTCTCACCTGTCCTCTTTAGTTTAAAATATATATTATGTAACCATCTAATTAAATGAAATATGGAAAGGATGATATTTTAACAAAAAAATATAAAAATAATGGATTTGTGATTACGATGAAGGATGGTGGCGAAATGAGATGATTTTATGAGTGATTTATGTATGAAGTTGATAAAAATAAAAATAATGGATATGTAAAAGTGAATTAGTATTAATATATTTAGATTTTATTATAATTTACATATTTACATTATATATTGACTACTATTTAATTTATGCAATATGAACCTACGTAACCCGTAGTAATATCTACCATAGTCTACATTGGAACAGGCTGTAACTTAGTTAGGTGTGTTTAATTGTATTATTACAACATACTCGTACTCGTATATCGGCAAATCGGCATGCGCCCGCCCACTGAATCGTCGATCGCCGAGGGCGGAAATTGCAAAACTTGACACGGCATCCCGCGCTGTTTGTATGTACTCACCTTACTGATTCCGGACAAGATGGCGACGACTTCCGTCGACACGTTCCTAATTTCAACTTGGCGTGGTTCAACTTATCCGACTGCTGTTCAGAGGGATATAGCTAATCTAATTATGGAGCAAGTTTGACATTAACAACATAAAATACAGCAAGCAATTGTATCTGCTTACAACTTAAAAGCTGTGTCTCTCTTTTTTACTGCGACTTCACTATTCTTCTCTATGCTACTCTAATTCCGACGAAACCTACTTTGCAGCATTCTAAAAAAAAAGTTATTTTACACTGATTCTTTGTAGTTGTCACACATGTCGAATATAATGCCTTTGGTGGTTGTGGGAAGCGGGGGGAGGGGGGAAGCTGTCCTGACACAGCGTTTTTTGAGTACATAAATATCGAACTCCCCTCTCAAGTCTTGCTTTATTGAAGTTTTTTTTAAGTAACACAACACAATCTATTTATTTTTATTTATTTATTTTCCATTAGTATTAATTTAATACATACGAATGGCATTTCGTTTTTTATATAAATATGCCTTATATAAATTCTTTTTATTTGTGTATGTCTAATGTGTATATTAAAAGTAACGTATGTAGCTCCTAATTCTATTATTGGGTTTCTGTGGGTCTTTCAAAAATATTCACACAGTGTTATAAATACTCAACTACGATTCTTGGCTTGTTCTATTATCTACGATCAGAAACAAAGCTGATTTTACAGCGCACCATGCGTTCAACTTAAAATGATTTTTATTAAATTTTGAATTCGTATTTCTCGTAATTGGGAACATTTTTCCATTATTTTTTGCTGATTAAAAGTTTGATTCTTGATATAGATCAACCGGCTAAAATGATATCAAAATTAAATTTAAATACATCCTGTATAATATACAAAATAACATACTTTCAATTCATTTCTAACTTATTGATACTAATCTTTGTTTTTTTTTTGTCAAAAAATAATTATTGGGGCACAAACAGACAGAAACACAGTTTTTAATTAAAAAAAACATAGGATAATTATACCACCTTAGTAATAAAATATGCAGAATGTTTAACATAATATCAAAGCGACCGTTAAAACAATGACAACTTATTTACTTGTATGGTATGAATTATTTTAATGAAGAAAATAAGGGTAAGAAAATAGGGTCATAAAATTGTATGATATTTCTTGTAAAATATACACCGTCATATAGTTCCATTCACAATTATTGTAACGCATTCCTACTTCATGAACTTTCCTTTACAACAAAGGCAATGGCAGCCGCCCTCAAATAACTTCCGGAATACTCCGCCCAAGTGACTCCGTCGCGGCAGATGCCTGCCTGATCTCTCAAAACTTTTCTTGATGTGCCTTTTCTTTATCGCTCGACGAAAAAAGTAAATGCTGTGAACCTCTGACGCCCAACAATTTGTACGAGTCAAGTTTCGGCCTCAACAAACATTTAGCAAATTGACTTCCCTCCGGCGCCGCGCTGCTGACCCGTTCGCCGACCGGCGCCGATGCATTAAATATTCATGGTTTTTAAGGTGTCATTTATTGTCCCGTCAGCGGGACGTCACCGAGTAGGCGCCGCGACGCCGCGACGCGCCCGAAAAGCCCCAAAGAATAGTACGATAAACAGACTTTTTATTATTCTTTACTAATAATACACCGTGTCCCAAAACCATTCCTGTTAAAAAAAAAAATACTTAATCGGTCCTGTGATTTTTAACATTATTTATTAGAATCTATGTCAAAATTCATTATGGTTACCAAGAAAAAAAAATGTAAACTGTAAAAAATTAAAAATTAGGTAATTAGACGTAATAGTCCTAAATATTTATGTTTATCATAACTATATAACCCATATTCTAATTAATACGTTTTTTATATATATATTTTTATTACAAGTGCAAAATCGAAACTATTTTATTTTATTTTATGTACGTTTCTCATAATTTTCTTTTTTTATGTAATCAGTTTTAGGTGAACCGACATCTCAATTTTTTTGTTAAACAGTGGATTCGTGTAATTGGCCAAATTTATAACTATGTATTTACTGTTTTATAAACTACGTTACGCTGTATGTTTTCCTAGAATATATTAAATAAATAAATAAATGAATAAAATACTAAAAAGATCATTTAATAATATGTCTTTTTGTGAGCGTTTAGATGTCGCCGAACGCCGTAACGGTGGCAAGGCCATTATCGATCGCCGTTACACTATCTGTCAAAAAATTAATAAATTTGGGGAAGGTTTTTTTAAATATTTTTTTCATATAATTTCTTACTCGTGATAAACACCCCCTTAAATCTAAGGGATTGGTCTTGGGACATCCTGTATATTTGTGAAAATTATATATACATTGTAAATTTAGCTCATATTGAGTTAATTTGCTCCCAGTTTATGATCAGGAAAAACAATATAGCTACCTATTAGAAATACTTGAATAGTAAAATAGTTACAAGTAGGTTAAATTGTAATAAAACTGCATTGATTTACAAATTAATTTATTTTATTTATTTATTTTACAAAAAAATCGAAATGTAGTAGAATTAATCACAGTTACAAATGTATTACATATTAAAAATGCACATGGAGCGATTAGCACTGCTACATTTTGTGCCCCGCCTTCTTTACGCTTTTCTTTATGCCTTTTTTAAATGGGTATTATTATTTAACCTTATGGTATTACTATTTTATTATTATGGTATTATTTTAATGGGTATTATTATTTTATAGAACGCACAAATTACTAAATATCTAACAAACGTTCACGAAAATCTACCGGCAATAAACGACTCCGTACGTTATATAAATTAAAGTCTATTCTTGCCATTCGTTCGCATTAGCCTTTGGATGCATGCATGAAAGAGTCAAGTCGTGCATTTCAATCTCACTAACGATACAGCAGACAAGATGTACTCGGACAGTAGACGGGGCGGGGGAAAGGGTACTTCGCAGCGCGGTCCTCGAGCCGTCGCCGTCGCGACGCCGGGAAGTAGTTTTCTGCGCGACCGGCCGCCGGCCGCCGGGCACAAAGCGCCGGGCCGAGGGACCACTTAGTTACGCGGCGCGGACGGCTTGTTAGCGCCGCGACGCGGTCGAGGGCCGGGAAATGGTGACATCACTTGTACAGTCGCATAAAGAAATCCGAAACTCGCGATTACAATTCCACAGATGGGATGTTCGTTATAATTCCATAGATTTTAGTGGCACCATGATGATTTTCATGTGAATAGACGCGACGAAAACGTTTAAATCACACTATTATTCTAACCTCGTTACTGAGGCTGGCTTATTTATTTATTTATTTAAATTAACATATACTTTGGAGGTACCATTCCTCCGGCGGTATAGCTGATTGGCAGGTGGTGCAACGAAGTTATTTTAAAGCCAAGTTCTTTATCCTTTTTCTTAGCTGGGAAGGGGTCTTAGGGAATGGCTTGAAGGCGCTGCAGTTGAGACTATTACACTCTAAAAGAATGGAATCCGACATTCTTTCTCCTAAAAATTTCCTTTATTTTGTGAGAATAATATAGACGGGTTTCGTCCAATATAGACGGTTTCTGAAGTCGCTCACCAATGGAGGACCATTTTGGGAGCTCTAGTGGGCCTTAAATAAGATAATGAGACGACATATTTTTCGCCTTGTACTTCAAGGCTCTCATTTAAGGTCATATAGAAATTTCGTCGGACTGACAAATCTGCAAAAGCGCCTAAACACGTGTCTGCTTCAAGGTCAGAATTTAGATAGGAAATATGAGGGTCCCAAACAGTTGAACAATACTCCAAGGTTGGACGAACCAGCGGTATAGCGGTGACGAAATCGTTTCACTTGCCTATTATTGCCATCTATTGCCCACCACCAGGTTACACAGATGGACACCATATAGTGCATTCAAGTACATCGCCGGCTTCAGTGATACGGAAATCTCGTTCCAAGGGACACCATTACAATGAAGCACCGTGAGTTCGCAGTTATTCGGTAGCCTTTTAAGTATTTGGTTATTTTGAAATCGCATATAGTGTAACCTCAGTTATATGATTATCGCGTTAACGCCCACTGCTAGTCTAGAATTGAATCCAGTACCGGGTGACACTTAAGAAATCTGGATGTAACGTTTGCATGAAGATACAATATTATTGAAAGCTCTGAAACTACAACTTCTTTTGGAATTTACTTACGCAGTATTAAAAATAACAACATTTGAAAATTAATAAAAATCAATACAGCTACGACGCTGATTTTGGCCTCAAACAGATCGTAATTAGATCTGTTAGCGTTTTTAGTGAGTCTCAGCGGCTATACACCATATTTGGTGGTTGAGAAGAGCTGCCACAAATAAACTTGGATTAGGAATGTATTCGTGCCTATCCGAGGACTCTGCATCCCGATACTATGCGCTAGGTCATATTATACTTTCTTAGCTAAATTAGACCTACTAGTAGCTACTTACGGATTCTGATCAGCAAGTGAGCGAGTGCAGTAACTTATCAAATATAGTATCTGTTCGTATATTTGTTCCTATGTGTATTATAAGATTTCTGAACGTAACAAATAAACTATTAAATAAATATCTATCTAAAGAGAATCATCTATAAACGAGCATTTGACTTTTTATGTCCAAATACGGATTCTTTCTGATTTTTTTTCTACCTGTCACGACTGTCATCTTAATGTTTAAATTTAAATGTGTAACTTTAAATCTATCTTGTAATTGTTAATATTGTAAATTCTGAAGACTTTTCTTGGAGCGACTCGGTCTCAGGTATCCGATTATGGCATGGACAACAAACGCAACTTCTATAAAGAAATGAAACACTTATTTCCCCGTCAACATTTTATTCATTATTCTTAGTGTATTTTACGCGTTCAAGTTTTGTGATAAAATTATACAGGTAATAATTATGTACAGAAAATTTGCGTTGATATTTTTCTAGCGCTTAATTCAACTGTTTCTGTATTCGACTGACTGGCTCGAACTTCTTTTGTTCGAATTCGCCAAAGCAGATTCCATTTGAGCATTCATGGTGAATATGCTAAAACTCTTCAAGTTCTTCGCCAAAAAGACATACATAAAATAAAAAGCTACACGAAGAAAAGATAATTTTCTACACCAACCCTCTTAAAAACTATAAAAAAAAATACAATTGAATAAATAAAGAAAACAGTTTAGGCAGGCGAACCATTGCTTCTGTAAACGAAATCTGTATATTAATACGCGAAGAGAAAACTTTGTACCCTTTTTTAAGGATATTGCTCGCACGAAGGAGTAAGATTTGGCATAGTCACTGTTTATATGGAGCAGGGGTGCAGAAAGCTAAGATTTATCTATAATATGTGCTACAAATACATTAAATTAAATGTTCATACTACTGACTGATTGACAGAATGAGTTTCGAACTGTGAATTTTGTGTGATTTTTTTACTTCCAAAAATTAAAACTGACAGTGAATTGTATCAAAAAAATTATATAATTAAAAGTTGTAATTGTTTTTTTTTTCACGTGTTACTAACATTAAATTTTAAACATAGGTATTGCAGGGAATTAAGTCAAACAGTACACGCTCGCAACTTAAAAGTTTCATGAATTACGGGTGAATTTCTACCATAAGTTTATTTCACAAACTCTCAATGTAAATTGTACTTTTAATAATTATTAAGCTCTTATTGGAATTCAAGAGCCTCATGCCTAATTTAACCGGTAATTTCCGCTTCAGTAAATATAAACGTAATCCATCATTTTTCCCCCGATAAAAATAAAAATAACGTCAATTTTCGTGGACCATAAAATAGGCCATTACACAGCCGAGCTGCGCTCTTCGGGCGCCAGGCGAGCGTGATCAGAAGCGAAACGTCTCCTTAGAGTTTCCTTCCTTTGCTGAGCATCCGAGGGCACTTTTCCCAATTTCGCCGTCATTCTTTTGTACGCCAATAGCCGTCCGGGAAATTTAATTTTCATGCGAATTTTCAGTTCACCGAACACGGTTCGCGTATGAGGCCCCCATGATACTAACGCCGGCGTAGTTCTCACAATATTCATAGAAGGGAGCCTATTTTAAGCCATGTTTAACCGATTCCTGCATAGTCCTTCATTCCTTCTCGCTCGTACGATCGCAGGACAAAAGTATCAGTGGCCATAAATGACTCTCTATCCTTCTTTCGGACCTTCGATTACCGTCCTGATGCCAGATGCCTCTCCTTTTCTGTAGATTCCTGTAGTGTCTTTGCGTATATAAATTAAATTATAATGTGTATCGTTAGTTTGTTCTCCTTTTTAATAATAATATCTTTGTTACATCACATAGTTATGGTTGAATATGTATCGACGATGATTTATTCTTGAATAATATCAAATTTGTACATATTACTATGATCTATAGTACTAAATCTATCCTGAATAATATGAAGAAATAAATAAATAAGTACTTTACGGTACCCTTATACGGCCGGTCAACTGAGCTTTAAAACAAAATAATTGTTATTACCTAGGCAATATACAACTTTATTGCCCTCTATTAATTATTATCAATTAATACCTAATAACTACATAATTCATTTTAGGTGCTACGTTGAGTGGAGGCTCCGATGAAACTGTCGAGAATAAAAGCTGATGCAAAATAATTGTATCAAATGACCTTTGAACAAGGGATTGATTTAAGTACTGATTTATGAATAATTGTTCTAAGACACAAAATAATATGTTTTTATATTTATTTATTTTTTGCACTTGATCATTGCGGTTGGTTGGGTTTTCCCAGCATAGCATATATTTTGAAAACTTCAAATCTGCCACATTTTGCGAGTAACCTTATTAAAAGTTTTTTTTATTTTCTGAAATTTAGAAGTATAAAATCGATATTTTAATCGTCCGTATCATCATCCCTCCAAAAAAAAATTGATTATACATAATATAAGTAGCTAATTGTTGTGCGTATATATAGCTGATATATATATAAATTACTAGATTATTTTTCTGACTATTTACTTTTAAACTGTCAATACATATAGTAAAATATTAGCGGGCGAATTGCGTTTCGGCACGAGATGCTGCTCTTTGGTGGCTTAGTAAACCCTCTACCTTTCTACCATCTGTATTACAGCTTAGAAGTATATTTATAAATGATCAAACTCTAAAATCATACTATCTAAACTAGTCACTAAATGCCATTATCATAGTTTTACGTCTTGCAATGTAAATAGTTTTATAATGTGCAATAATAATAAATATTAAGTACCTATTAAATGTAAATTTAAAACCTAAATATAAGCTTTCAGCAAGCTGGGAATATATATGTTTTACTAATTTAATTTTTAATACCTTAAAATATCTATGCAATATCATGATTATTTTTTATGTATTAGTTTGTTTACATTCATCCCGATTACTAAAATATTTAACTAACTATATGTTGATTTTATAAATATATGTCATTGTAATTAAATAGCAGCTAGCATAAACCTAATAAAAAATGCTTTTGGCTGTGATTAGAATAAAATTTTAAGCATTACTTTACCGAGTATTATATTTTCATATATTGTTGATTTTAATGGGAACACCCTTTCAATATGCAAATTAGGATACAGCTAATTAATAAAAACAATTGTTTCTAAGTTTATAAAAGTTTAGAAAATTTAGTTTTAATAAAACAAATAAACTCCAGATAAAAACATATTGTTAAGAACGGTATTCTTTTAATTGATTAATTTGCCTAAAACCTTGTTTTGCTTTCTTGGTAATAATTATTTATTTTAAAATTAGATTTACGCTATTTTTATTTGTTTTTTACCAAATGTATTTCCATAAGTATACCACCAATTTTATACTTACTTTTAATTGAAAAGTAAATGTAAATTTTATTTAATAACTTTTAATTATTTAACATTGTGTTATTTTTATAACCATTTGGGGGTTTTATGTATCTATCGGTTTAAGACTTAACTAATAAAATGTAGTAATTATTCGTGAACCATTATTGTAAAATATATGTCAAATAAATAAATTACAATACTTATATGTCTTAATATGCAACTATTACTATGTATTTTTTTTAATATTGAACAGCGTTGCCGGTAACAATAAAAAATATAAGCAATGTAAGAAGAATAAATGAGAATTAAAAGTAAGAACCACAATTAGCAGGTCCGAATTCGTTTAACGGTGTAAGCAGTATCTTTTTCTGATTTTCTTACAATTTTTATTTACATTTATTTTTTCGGTAAAGATTAACACTATTTTTATTCGTTTATCGTTGATAAACCACTGTTTAGACTAGATTTGTTGTGGATATCAACATGTGTAAGTACTTCCTAACACAACCTTAATTTGACGTATAGTTATAACACTATATTAAAATTTATTTGTTAATTTTATGTGTTTATATATTTCTTTAACCAAATCTTTTAGGTTAATCATTTGTTATTTGTAATTTGATTTTGATTAAAATATTTTTGCTAAAGTAAGCAGTGATTATTTACTGAAATTGTATGCCAAAGCTTTGTGATATATGTATCGCGAAGTTAATTATTATTGTATGTATTTTTATACCGATACTTTTAAAATAATATTTAAAGTTGACTTTATACGTAATAAATGTTAGTGGCAAATATTAAGAATATTTTTAAAGTATATAACCAAACCTAAGGTCATAAGGCTAAGTCATAAAATGAATCATTTCAATTTAAGCAATATTTAAATGTAACTAGCGTGTGTTAATGTATTAATTCTGTCCAATAATATTTAAAAGTGGCTATAGCTGTTATAGCTGTTAAAAAATTAAAGTTCTTGTCATTTCTGTAGGCATAACAGGTTTGGATAATGTTAGTTTGCTAGACGTGTACTAGTCACTTATTCAATGTCTAACTATGATGTCAATTTATTATTAAAATGTTTGTACTTAAGAAATCTGAATTAAGTATATTATTCATGAATTGAATCTCATTTCATTACTAACACTTTTTTATAGTTTTATAATAAAAAAAATAACGCTTTTTTTTTATAATTATCTATCGGGTGATTTTTACATTTAGTATTTTTTTCAGTAAAAATAGACCTGGTGGTTATTACGAACGCCTCAATTAAAACACAGCCGGTAAACCCAGCCAGGTTATTTTTGAAAATATTCAACTGTGCTTTTTTCAACACTGACGACTGAATTAAGTAACAAGATCCATATTTATATACCGACCAATGAGGAGCTCTCGTCCAAGAATTAATTCCATAATAGCAATGCATTTGAGGCCGAGCAGAGGCAAGGTAGTTTAAGAATGAGCTCATTGGTAGTCTGAATTAGCTACACATAAGTTATGTGTAGCTCAACTTATATTTCGTTTATCTGTTCCGTAAGTATGGACACATCAGGTAACCCAATTATAAAATTATCTCGGTAGTTGCATTTTGAAGTTGATGTATTTTGACATAGTCGTTTGTTTACAAATTAACAGTCAGTGCGAGAATTTACAAAAACTATTTCCAAAAAAATATTACGTGTGAATGTTATTACCTATTCAAAATCTTCAATACTTTTTAAAATGCATTGCATTCTTCATCTGAAGAGATGTTTCGTGCCAATATGTTTCTGAACATTTGTGTTTGTATTATAACTGTATAGGAAATAAATTACCCTAGAAAAGTGGGTCTGTATAAAAAGTATCGTTTTTATTTATTTTGTAATACCAGTCGAAATTTATGTTGTGATATAATAACTATATTATTTAGTGTTTTCGAATATGTCCAATTGTTTAGATATAATCGTATGAGAATATAGTTGTGAACTCATATATAATTTGCCAAAATTGGTGTTTAAATAAAAAGAAATACAACAATGAGAGTAATTATTTTATTTTATATTATAAGAACTTTCCTCAAAATATATGTTTTGATAATGATATGACAGCAAAATATTTCACTGTATTAAATACAAATAGCATAGATTTTCCGTCTTTTTGAAGCGGGTTTGGATTAATGCAATATTCTTGAATGGTAGTTTAACTTCGACTACTCCAAAGCATGCAGTATTTTTAAAAATATCTTTTTCAAAAATGATTCTGAATATAAATAACAACCGCATCAATAGTTTAAGATTGCTTAAATTTTAAAAATGAAAGTACTAGATAAAATATTGAGATAAAATATTTTTTTGAGAATTAATTTTAAAAAATATAAAAAATAATAAATTAGTTAGAGAGCTTCAACAATGCATCACTCGAGTCCAAGGTCAGGAATTCCTTTGAGTCCCCTGAAAAAATAAATAATAATATGTGCTTAAAAAAAAACATCCTGGTACTATCACGATGGCTATCACAAAACAAATCCAAATGTTTTTGGTATAAGCATCCTGACATCCTTAATGAAAGGTAAAATTATACTCAGGCAAAAGTAAACAAAATTTCAAACCTCTTCCCTAATAGTAAATGCAGAATGTTCATTTCTTAAGATAATTGAATTATATTTCAAACATATTGCATATCTTTATAAAAACATTTTATTGATAAAATATTTATGATTTTTATGTAAACTATAGTATATATTTCAATCAGAATTAAATGTAAAATAGCTATTTATTTTCAACGCAGCGCTGGAAAGTATAAACTTATGACTGCACTGCCTCAAATAAAGTCAAATAATAAATAAAAATAACTAAATAATTTCAATTGTGAATATTGCTTACCATATAGGAGGACTAAATTTCATAAAATACTAGATGTAGGTACCATACCTCTCATGTTTTTCATATTCATTAATCATAATCTGTTATACCGGTAATTTCTACTTTGTTTTTTTTTTTATTTTTCATGATATTGAGAGCCATGTAAAATTAAATCTTTCTAAACACAAATTTAAGTTTTTTTTTTATATTTAGCGGAATACGGACAACCATAAAATTATCGACAGTGGTAAATATTGTTGTGGCGATTCAACCTCGATCAAAAAATATTTTAACTTAATACAAACCTTGTGCAATCCCTGGGCAAAACGCACTTATGTGTCCTGTCGTCCCTCGCGTAGGGATGCACGCAGACGCACCCGGGCTCGCAGAATGGATAGCAGGGCCGCATGCTATCGCGAGGGTTGTCACACGTCGCCGCCGCGCAGCCGGCAAAGCAGCTTTCAAACCTGGTTGCAAACAAAAAAATATAAACCTATTTAGAGATGTTAAGACATCCGAACCAGTGAACAACTAAAATATCTGAACCATATGTTTTAGATGTGCAGATGTTCAAAGTTTTATTTTTTGTTGTAGTTTAAGTATTCCAAAAATAAGAAATGTAAACCGGAAAACTCACAGTTTTACAGTGTTTCGTACACAAACTAACAAAGTAAAAACTGCAGATAAATAAGGTTGTTTTTGTGAATTTATAAGAGAACGTTTGTTTTACATAATTGTATTTATTTCCGAACCACTCGTTTTTTATATATTTACGAGTATAACAAACAAACTAGTAATAATTATTATATTATAACCAGAGCAATAGTAGCATTGAGTAATAAGAATGAAGATACATACAAAGATAAACGTGTTTCAATGAATATTTCCATGTCATTACGTTTTAACCAAAAACTGGGTGACTGGCAACAATAAGGCTGTTAGAATGGAGCGTACAGCGCACAGCAGTTGCTCAGTCGCGCAGTCGTCTGCAGTTCATTACCGAACAACACGTGGGCGGGTACGTCATTCTGACAGCTGACTGTTTTATTTGACTTAAAGTCGCCGTGGTAGTGTACTTAAACTGCATTTGGGTACCAATCTGTGTGCATCTGTGTCTCTACGGCCCGCTTCACCCTACTCCGACTACAAACCTTCGGCCGCCGCTACGATGCCCTGCGAGCATTTAGGTGCGGCCGTTATCGCAAAGGTAGGTGTTTACTTCATGTTCCAAGTAAATTATAAATAAATGCAGTCCTAATAGATAATGCGTCAGAAGTGTTAGGTTGTTTTGCCTTTACTTTCAAGCTAGAAAGTAACGCGCACAAATAAAACAATACCCACAGCCTTGGGCATAAACGCGAGTAAGCTGCTAAACTTAAAGTTACCGCTAAACTCAACGATCTTTTAAAACATATAGATACGGCAACTGAGGGTGAAAAACCCGACACGCCAAGTCCACTATTTTGCGTCGAGTGCACCATTTGCGTATCAAACGTCTCGCATACGTCATCGCGATAAGTCGCACTTCGCGTTACGTGTTAACATGCCTTCTTGTGCTGTGAAATCGTGCAAACACCATACCAGTTTGCACGGGAAGAAAGATGGAATTACATTTCATCGGTAAATAATCAGTTTTACTTCAAATTTCTAATCATATTCATGGTCGAAAATATTCTCAGTAATCTCAGTAAAGTAGCATCGGTTTGCTATTGAAATTGACCCTAAGTTTGCTGTCTTTTGTAGGGACTGCAAGCATTTTGTAAGGATCAATTTAATATTTAACAAAAAAATTCAAACGTTTCTGCAAACTTCGCAGCCTCGAATTGCACTCTAAGATGGCCACGTAATATTTCAATTTTGGATAAAAAATCATTTTATCTCTGCGAATTGAGAATATTACAAAACTGCTGCCAAGTATAATATTATCAAAGTATTAGTGTGAGTATTATAATCTCAAATTATGTACATTATTTTAAATTTTTAATAAAAACGCACATATGTAAATGACGCAAAAGCGCAGATCGCTCTCAAAAATCAAAATTATAGCACTTACGAAGAAGGTGGACGTCGCATTTCGACCGATGGTACACAATTATGCATACCGTACAGAATGACACGACGCTTTTACTATTCGTTAAAAGCATAACTTTAGGAGGTTATATTTTTTGGTATATATTGGAGGTTATGTCGGTGATGAATTTCCAAAACGCGGTTTAGGAAAACAAATAGCTCAGATAAAGGATTCGCTTTTGCTCCACAGTCCAACCAAATATAGAGATCTTTGTATTTTCTTGACTGTCTTCAAAGCATCCACTATCCAACAAGTGAACATTATTTTTTTTAATTGAAATAATTCCCTCACCTCTCATTGGATCTGTCACAATTCATCTTTTGAAAGTTTTTCTTCTCTTGATCTTTGTCTGGGAAGCTGAAACAAAATATATATATATAATGGAATTTTCCTGGCGGATTTTTTTCTATTATCTTTAATTTATGATCGTCAGGATTACCTTTGTACCTTTTCCTTTTGTTTTTCATCAATTGTTTCGGTTGGATTGTATTGTTTGTCTCTGAGCCCATCCCAAACCGGTTTGTATTCTTCCTCTTTGGGTCTAAAATCATGAATAATATTCATTTACATAAAATATAAATATCAAATGCATAAATCAAATAAGTTACAATAATAATATAAGGCAAACATAAACATTTTTTCGTAACCGACGGACGTGTCAAACTCGTCCCTGAGGATGTGTGATCGGAACGTCGAGATTAAAATAGTCTTATACAGACGGTAAGTAAAAATCTACAAAACTACGTATTTATAAATAATTATAGAAATGCTACACTGTAACTAAAATATAATACCTAGTTCCAGCTACTCAATCGTCAAATGAAAAGATTTATATAAGAAACAAAAAAGGTGAAAAAAATACTCCCTGATACCGTGTTTCAGGGATGATCAAGGAATTGACTAATGATAAGTAATGGCGCTGCACTTTTTTTTATTCGGTTACCACAACTACATAGCGTTGCTAAATGAAAAGGTTTTATGAGACGTAATCTTTTATCCAATGAAACTAAATTAAGAAAATATGAAAAAACATACAATAACCGAATACTTAATGTTAAAAATATATATATATAGAAATCAAAACAAAGGATAACAACTTTTAAATAAAACCACATGGCCAAATAAAACCACAAACCAATATTCCTATAAAACAAATACACGAATGCAAAGTAATAGGAAACATTCCAGGATAACTAACATCCATTACCTACGACGATAGAGGGTCATGATAAAGGGTGGCTAACCTCAACTCCCATTCATGGCGCTTGGTGTCTCTTCTATCCCAGTCGCCCCCCTCACTCCTGTTCTGGTTTGCAGGATTTTCGAATGCGGAGTGTGATCCGCGCTCGTCCCACATTCGATGTCTCGCTCCTTTTATCGTGAAGATTTAATACATAAATAATTTTAGCAGCCAACACATCTCACACAATTCAGAATTTAAAACAAAAACACATGATTCACTTCAATCAAACTTCCTTAACTTCATTCTTTCGAATCTACCAGCATTTGTTGCTATATCTTAATTTAATAGGTAAATTATATATTTATTTATTAACTACATCTACTGTTTTTTAAATTTAATTTGCATTTGAATATGTATGTAGGTACTTATCAAAATTCATCGCTACGTTTTTAAAAGACCCTGAAATTTAAAACGTCGAAAGTCAAACAGGGCTATTGTGAGTTATTTATATAAGATAGGTACCTACACCATTATGAAAAACTAATATCTAAATTTGGTTTTATACATAGCTTTGATATACCTCTAACACTCTCCCCTCCCAAAGTGCACTAAGCACTGCTCACTGATTTTAAAATCAGAATTTAATTTTAGTATTTATATACTTAATTGTTTTCGCGCAGCTAAAAAAACGTAATGGTTTTTTGTACCTACTGTAAAGTATAAAAAAACAATAAAAGGTACCTAAATATTTAGACAATATGAGGTCATCCTATTTTAGTATATGCAGATTTACGTATGACATTAAATTAACACTTTAACACAAAAATTCTAAATGCACGCGCCACTTTTTGTTGTATGTGTAAGATTCCATTAGTTGTAGTAGTAGTGTTGTGTTGTAGTGTTAGTAGTTAATAAGTTAATATTTAGCTAATATAACATTTGTATAGAAAATTTATTCGATGCCAATTGCTTTTTTTTTTAATTATTAAAACAAATAAAAATTTAAGAATATCCCATTTTAAAGAAAAATATTTTTGTAATTTACAAGTGATTATTTTGTTGACATGTCAGGAAAAGATTTTAATTTTTATTTAATACATTACCATAACACAATAGAAAAACCTATAAAATAATGCTACCATAGAATGTAAAACTATAATGAGTACAATGTAGTAATAAAAAAATAATATCCTGAACAATATTAAATTTTACATTAGCAGAAATATTAAATTTAGAAATTATTAGACATGTATATTAATAAAATTATTTAAGCAATCATATGCAACTAATTATTAAATAATAACTTAGCATAAATATAATAAAAATGCAGCAAACTTGTCAAAAAGTGCTTCATGCTGAAATACTATTAGGTTTAGTGGCTTTCTTGAAGGGTTTTTTTTAACGGCACAATCATTAATTCGATTTTTACTTTTAAAAAAATTACCATCGTCCCTATCAGTGGAGTATTCAAATTTAGGGTATTTCGAATACTCTCTACTGTTTTGAGGTCGGTCATTTTGGAACCTCCTAAGTTCCAGCGGAGGTCGTATTCTGGCGTCGGCTGCGATTTCTTCATTTTCCGCGTAGTGTTTGCCGCCCACGCCCATCAGACGAAACACCGAAACGTTATCTGAAGCGTATATATAATACGTTATTTTCATACAACAAACTAAGCACATTCAATGACCGATTGCATCTATCACTTACGCAGAAGGCAGACTTTCCATAGGAAAGATTGCATTATTGAAAACGTAAAGTTGCCAACTCAACTGAAAGCGGGTTGTACTTGTGAACCCATAAAATTTGAAAACAATTTCTAAGCAATCGCTTGATTCGTTACAACGTTCGCTCTAACGGCCAGCAACGTGTGATCGCAAATAATCGAACGGCGTAAAGCGTTCAATAAGGTCACCTCGATGCCTCGATGCCTCGGTGTCAAAACCCAAACAAAAATACACAAAACACAGTTGTAAAATATTTTTACATTTACAAAAATTTTATGAGACGGGTTGTTATCAAAATAACATCGCAATGGAACATGTAGTTTTTCGTGCATTTTATTATATCACTAG
Source organism: Neomicropteryx cornuta (assembly GCA_020383195.1). NCBI lineage: Eukaryota > Metazoa > Arthropoda > Insecta > Lepidoptera > Micropterigidae > Neomicropteryx > Neomicropteryx cornuta. Next base: position 5,589,273 of record JAHKQU010000030.1, read on the forward strand.
CAGGTTTTATCCTAATTCGTTGGGTTTTAAAGCTAGGATCTCCAAACTGTTATTATACAAACTACATATATTATTGAGAGGGACTGTGATTCCAAAATAATTTTAAATAAATAAAATCGAAAATTTACACATAATGACAGTAATACATGCTTGACTTTAGTGTAAGATTTTACCTAAAATGCATTCGTGCGAAAATAATGCATATTGGCTCTTGTACGCTATTCACAAAGTATGTCGCCACACCTAACTCGATGTAATATGTATTTATTTGCATCTACTTTTAAAATATATATTAAAAAATATTGTGGAACAAATTTTCGTGTTTAGAATTACACGATAAAACCTTCTGTGTATATTTCGGTCCCTATACAGAGTGTTTTTATATTCACTGGTGTCCTTTTAGGAGAAATAATTAATTTGAAAAATAAAAAATTCATACTAAAATAATTATATTATAAAAAACTTTGTCTTTCTTCGAAGTGCTTCGCAAACCGCGCGGGCGCGAGGTCGTTCCCCGATCTCGCGCCGTGCGTTTAACCGCCTTTTTAAATTTCGAACTAGTTTTTCTTGTAATTGGGAAACAATTTTCCAATATTTTTTACTAATTAATGTTTTGTTATTGATCTATATCAAGCCCCTAAAAGAACATCAGAGAATATAAATACACCCTGTACAACAGAGTCTTTTTCGATCGAATTTAGAAAAATTAAAATATTATAATAAAATATTTAGATAAACCTACATTCATTTTTCTTTCTAAAGAGAATCTGCTATGTTCTATTAATATTTTACCACTAACGACCCGCAGGTATGTAACCGACGCAAAATGTTTTATAATCACTAATCGGTTGATTTTATAATTTTTTATTTGTTGCTATTTCATTGCCCAAATAATCAAATAGTTACTCCAGTTGTATATTAACATAGATTTGCTTAAATTAATCTTTTTCGGTTAGATTATCTATTGTATATTAACATAGACTATTATATTAACATAGACTATTATTTGACGCCGTGACGCGTCTGAAAAATAATGCAGTATCCTTTTTACTATCAATTTTAAGTAATGATTACTTTTATTTAAACTTATCTAACTAGATACTCTTACAAAAATCTGAAATTACATGCAAAATAAATACTACAATTTGACATTATGGTTATTTTATTACTTACGTGTAATTTTGAAAGACATACCAGTAAAATTTAATAGTGAAAGTAGTTAATTCCAAATGGCAAACTATGTGCGGTTCACCATTTTGAATTTTGAATTTGATTCGCAATTGTTTATTATTTAAAATAAATTATTAAAGAGCGGACACAATTAATGGAAAATTATAAGGCCTAAACTTATTCTAGAATAAATCAACAGCGGCTTGTATTTACTTACTTATGTAATAAAATAAATATTACAAAAAATATACAAAAACACATATACGAGGTGCGTAAGGATAATGTCTATCACATATCACCCGTAAATTACGTCACACATATTTCATGTTTTTTAACCCTTTCCTCTATTGTGACTAAACCACTAACGATTTGTAGGATTCAAAACCATAGGCAAAGTAGGTAGGTACTCAAAATCAATAAAAATGTCACCTCTTGTTTCTATTTTTTAGTTGTGACGTCACGAAGCTTGGGTCGCATACTTTCCCCTCCCCCTTTCACATTACGTCACACATTGTAGTCCTCCTCCCCAAGAGAGTCACTGATCTGCCTCCTTATTGGCAGGGTTATTAAACAAAGCCCATAAATCTTTAAAGGTCATAATGAAGCCAGCAACGAACGTTTCTTAGATATGGATGCCTTTATAATTTAGTGAATAACTTTTGTAACACCCTAGTATCTCTACCTAGTGTTGCTACAGACACGGCCGCACAATAATTGCAAGCGACTGATTTGCGTCATCTCGTCGTCACAGAAAGTCACGACACTTGTTTACTAGGTTGATAATAGATTTCTTGTTCGTAATAAATACACAGTACGTGCGATTTTAATTTTATTTATATTAAATTGACTCGTATGAAACATACTCATGAGTTTCCGAAGTATAGTCAGCTAAATAAATATTATATAGCCATTAGAATGAAACTCGACTATTTAAAAAAAAAACACGAAATATTTTCCATCATCGTCCATTAGATCCATTCTTCTTCTTCTTAGAATCCTTCTGAGAAACCGTCTTCCTGGAGTCCGTTTTTACAGGCGACGGAGCTATCACGATGTTGAAATAGTTTCCGAGCCTGCTGAAGTCGTCGGCATTCGTGCCGTCCTCCTCGTTGGAATCGTCTTCGTCTCCGCCCCTCCTCCTGAGCTTCTTCCCGTCGGAGAACTTCTCTACTGTTCTTTTGTTTGACGATTGGTTCGTGGGATCTGTGCTGTTCTTCTTTACCGGAACTCCAATTTGGGTTCTGCAAAAATAATATATTTTTTTTAATAATTTACCACCCTATTAAATTCACATTGACAGTTCTCTAAAGATATTTTGTTGGCGGAATGTAATACTCAGGTCCACAACGAATCGGTATCTTCAAAAACCCTCTAAAACATTTACAATCCAAATTATTTTTTTGATGATTAACGACTTCTGATACGCAAGAAAAGGTTTAAAAATATTGGTAACCGCTGACTTAAAGTATTTAGACTCAAATTGTATTATTTTGTTACTGTTTTAATTTATAGACTTTCTGTAACATATTTTTATTTCATTTACATTCCTTTGAATCTACATTTTATTTTAACGCAAAATAAAAAAAAATGTATGCATGCGTCAATTAAATAAATAAAAATCTGTCAAACAAAAATGTTTCTTTAAATTTATATAATGTGCCAAATTTTTCACTAAAATTTATTTACAAAAACTTACAAAAAATATATTAACAACTTAGTAAAATTAAAAGATTGAAGTCCGTAAAATAAATAATTTTTTAATATAAATAAATAAACATTCATTGATCAATAATAACATTATTATATTTAGGGGTTTGGTTATAAAAGCAAACCCTTAATATTAAGGGATTAATTATTATCCCCTAAAGTTATTTCGTGCATGGCAACATAGCTAATACGCTAAATGACATTTTTGTTGGATTTATTGGTTTGTGCGGTAGTCAGCTCAAATAATTCAAGAGCCGTCACACCGGAGGAATTTTTGTTACATAATCAATCAGTGATTTCGGTTGTAATATTATAAAGTTTGAGAATGTTCTTAGATTTTTTCTATGTCTCATTAGGGTAGGGGGACATAATAAAAGTGAGTACGGTAGCTATATCAAAAATTATAATCTGGACTATAAATTATAATATAATACTTTCTAGGTTGCGTACATATATCTCACTATTAAGCAGCGTCAATACGTATTGTCCATATAAATTTCATTATGGCGGAATTTCGTTATTTCTTTATGGTTGAATAAAAATCAAAGCGAAAAAGTTGACCGTTCATTTTCTTGTGTGTATACCAGAGAGGGTAGCCGAAATCAGAAAGTGATTTCTTCCGAACTGAGTGTCGAAAGTAGTGAAACAAAGTTTCTATTTTAGTTCCCTGAAAATATAATAATAACAACAAATAAATTAAATTAATTACGAAGAAGGTACTCTTAAAAAAAACGCTACAAGCCAAAAAAAATCAAACAAATAATTCACATGATCTCACGAAGGTGCGATCATAGGGCGAAGAGGCACCGCAGAAATGGAATTTAATAATTCAACTGCCCCTCCAATTGGACTATACGAGTACTTATACACGTCGGTACCACAAGCTAAATGCTTAACAGCATGTGCTTCTGCGATACTGCTAACCCGTGGGTAAAATGGTTCGGAATATTTATTTATTTTATTTATTGACATAGTAAAATAACACATAATTGTCACATGTAAAGTTCTACCTAACTAGGCAATGCCCGTCTAAATGTAGACTTTTTGTGCATAAAACAAACTAAATTCACCGAGAAATCCACTGTTAAAAAAATAAATTTCACCGAGTGCTATGGGATTATCGATTAATCCGCGAATAATTCTAATAAAATAAATTATTGTCTAATAGATAATAGACGTTCATTATTTTTCAAACCCTAGGTATCGGAGGTGATCTCAAATTCCTTCCTCTGTGGGTGTCATAGTTAACTATTTTCATATAAGTTTTCATTGGTGAATTTAGAATATTACTGAAGTGTATTATTTTACATACACAGTGCAGTCAACGGGTAAGACACATTGATGGGTCCTGTCATCTCGGACGAACGGCTCCTCGCAGATGCAACCCGGCTCGCAGTACGGGTAGCAGGCCCGCTGGTGGTTCTCCGGGTTGTCGCATGTGATCTCTGCGCAGCCTCCATAGCATCGGTCGTAGACTTCATGAGGCCAGTAGCATGCTAAAAGCATATTTCATTCTATTTAGTATTACTTTTTTTTATGGCTGATTGTTATAATAAATAAAATGTAATACAATTTTTAAATACTTAAACCTAACATATAAGAAACAATTATACCAACCAAAAGAAATGAGAATTAAATCTGAAAAATCCTTTAGTTTTGCTTATAACTACTTTTATTTTTTTAACGACAAATTTTATTTATTGCTTCCTAATTTTAGATTAACCTTTTTATGAATTGTAACTTATACTTTTCTTTATATAACTAGCTATAATTTCGAATAGTAACTATTTAGATAAATAAAATAGATCATTATTAATTCATTTCCATATATACAATTAATGAAACATTTTTTTCAACCATAAATTAAAATATATTCAAGTATATATAATAAGAAATACGTAATTATAAAAAAATCCTATAATGGAATAGTAAATCCGAAGCAAGTCGACATATCTAAAAAACAGTTAATAAAATAAAATTAAATTATAATAACATATTTATTTTCTGAATGTATTAGTTACCTGAAGTAGAATCATTATTCTGTTTATTTATTAGTTTTAATTAGGTTTATTAAAATAACATAATCTTACCTTTCTTAATCAGTTCTTCGTCGCGGCCGTATGAATATTTAATACAGATGATCATAATAAATGAAAGATAATAAATACTTCCACCAGTCATATTAAGTTATAAAGTTTTTTAGTTTTGAATCCTTAAACCTAAATAGCGGTAAAACACTTTTAAAATCCAAAATATCACTGAGTGTATTTAAACGTAACTGCTAAACAACCGAATGAAGAAAAAACATTTTGAACACATTATCAGCGATCGGCAGTTTTTCGTTTGGCATTCGGCTAAACGGTCACAACAATGGATTGTTTTCAAAAATATATCGGCTTCTAATGTGTTTGTAAGCTTGTTTTGTTTCATGGTCATGATTTGTTGACAAAAACTAATATTGATACTAAAAAAAGTCCAAATAGTAGGTTTACGCCTGACGTTTGTTTGAGAATGAAGACATTTTTCTGACAAAACCACGAACAAGCTAGTAAAAACGTGTTAAAAAGAGGTTTTTTAACATTAATTTACACTGGGATTTTTTTATTTGGATTCTTTTCTAAAACATTAAAGACCGTGTTATTCACCTGGTATAAGAAAATGTAAAAGATCCAGTGTTGTATTTTTTTTTTACCTAAAACATAATGTTATTTTTGTTTATGGATTATTTTTTTAGTTTAAAAAAATGTTATTTGGATCAGATCTGTTGGGTTTTCCTATATCGGATGAAAAATACGATTTTTATTGTTTTAGAATAAAGATCCGCCAATTATATGATTTTTAACCGATAAGAAAATGTGAAAAATACTAACTTAAATTAAGCTCCTACAAAATTTGTCGAATAAGCAACCTATTAGTATAGTAGTTTTACAAGCTTCCGATTATATAAAAAAAATGCTAGTCTGAATTAAATCATGCTCAAACCTTAGTTTTTACTCGCCTAAAAGCCTTATGTATAAAATAATACTATTTCTATACCTTTTACTTTGTCGAATACTTCATCGGCGATATTATCGTCATCGATAGCAGCCAACCCTCATCAGGTCGCTTTCAGATGTCAGTTCCTCCGTCCCCGAAGAAATGAAAGCAATAGCCAGAATCAGTATGCCGATACGAGCTCCAGCCTTTGTACATCTCTGCGACGTTTCATTTACAATTGATTATTGCGACCCTTCTTGAGGATATGCACCCTTAGAGGAAACTTCACGGTTCGAGAGCCAGCGCTGTCATCAAAATACTGCGAGTGGCTTCCTTTTCCGCCATAATTAAACTTTTTAAATTAAACACCTTTGTTACCCTTGAAGGCGCGAATTTCACTTACCTACAAATACTATTATTACAAGTACAGCAGTAATAATACAAATCTATTCATTGTTTGGTTCGTTTTTGTTCAATTTATTTTTTTTATTGACTTATGATATTTTTTTTATGTTTAAACGATAATAAGATCTATTTGTTTATTTGAATTTGTATATTTTCTCCTGCAATTAACATAAACCAAGGAAGCTTGTAACCATAGTGTAGACGCTATTGTTGAACATGCCTCTTTTATAATACGTATTATGTACTTATATATTTAACAAAATGTTTTTTTTTTCCGAATGTATGAAATTGAACGAAAAAAATATAACATAGGTATGTGTATTAATTTTATATAAAAAACGATAGTTAAGGTTATTGCTACTTTACCAAAGTACGTCTGGTCAAATTTATTTCAGATCAGATACTTTCATCATTATCAGATACATAGATTTGATTACATGGTGTAAATGATGCTTATTTCATTCAGCGAGACCGCACTCGCAAAGTGTACCTACCTAGTAGCTACCGTTTATGATGCGTTATGAAGTCGTTTTAAAGATTATTTTTCCTAAAACCGTGATTAAATTTATTACACTGTCTTCACAAATAATGTCTGAAACCGCACTACCAATTATCTGGTTGTTTTTATCATAAAACGTCTTGTGACACGGTGTATAGCAGAAAGTAAAAGGTGGCATATCGCTGCCTCTCGGACTAGTCGATATGCGCCCTTTAAGAAACGCTGATGCCGTCTACCCTCGCTTTTGCCTCTTTGAATCCCCAGTGATAATTCCGACACGTGATAAGAATAATATCACTGTAACGTGCCCGAGATGTGCTGATCATCACTGTCACTAAAGACACTCCTGATACTCCGCACTGTGAGTACAGTATTAAGATTAATGAATCTACCATTTCAAAATGTAATTAAAAAAAAAATGATACCACTTAAAAAAAACACATAGACCTAAAAATGTAAGAAATAATAAATTAAGCACATTTTTTTAGCTAAAACGTTATATAATATATCATTTTCATATATATTATCTATGTATGTGTTGGCGCCTCTCCTAATCATCCTTGGTGGTTCCTACTTACCGACCTACCATAAACAAAAAAAACTGTTTTACCGACGCCCGCGCTATCTCGCGGCAACTTCGAGTAAACAAAGAAAAGGTTTTCGAAGATCCAACGAGGATCTTTTTTCTTTTGCGCATCGGATGTGAATTGCCCGACCAGTGAGTGCTCTCGTCCCAGCTCAATGTATGCCTTGCACAAAACACACGATTTCGGACAGTTAAAATTTGTATAGTCCATTCATTAAATTATGTCTAAACATTATTTATCATAGAAATTAAGGTGGTCTGTGGTATTTATCAACTAACATTAGGAAAATCGATCCACAAAAATGTTGAACAGAAAGTGCATATGTAGGATATTAAGGTATTTTTTTTTATGTATATAAGAAGTTTAATACAAGATTTGCCAGCGTTTTGGTGGATATTTTTTTTTTGTTTGACAATAAGAAGTTTATTGTATTAATTCTTATTTTTTTTTTGTTTTAGATTTGTTTTGAGGTCGATTTTATAAAAAAAAAAATAGTGGTAAAATATCTTAATATACTGGGTATTTTAATAGACTATTTCTAATGACTTAAGGGGGGTATTTCTTATTTATTTATTTAATTATTAAATAAACAATTATATGATACTTTTATAAGGTTGCAATAGATTAGTGTGCATTTATTAATAATATTATTGTATCAGTGAGCGTTTGGTACCACTGCGACCTCTGTTCGCTGCCTTCTTAACTAGTTTAAATGTCTGTCCTAAAGAAGGTAGTCTGTATTGCGAATAAGAAATTATTACCACATTTATTAATTGTTTTAAAGACCTGTTGTAATTTTCGTTAAACGTAGCGAATGTGATATCGATCGGATTTTGCGACCCTAATTCGCGCTTAGTCTTGACCTGTTCATTCAACCGCGTCGCAGCTGGCGGCCGCATGACAAAATGTTTAAATTTTTTTCTTGGAAACCTTGATGATTTTTTTTATTTGAAATCGCCGGGCCAGTTAGCTAGATTTTTTATCGGGAATGGTGGTCTTACGACACCTTCGGGTAGACCTTACGCGTGGCCATTTCATTCGTTTCAGGCAGCATCATATCGAATGATCGAGTGCTTGTACAAACCCATTCGATCTCGAGATCTAGATTAGAAGACGAGAGAAGCTTAAGGAATATCGGAAAGTTCGCTAAAGTGAGTTTTCATATGTGCCATTTATTCACAACAGTTTGAGCTTATACTATATACTTGCAGATTTATATATTTATTTATTTATTACAGTATTTTCAGGCCAATACATTATACATATACATTTAAATTATGACAACATAATACATAATTTATAATTACACTTAAATAAATAAATATCACAATTATAAAAGTTCATTGCACGTTGGGAATATTCTACGCGAATGTGTCCAATTCTGTTGGTAATAAATTACAAATAATATTGTTCATTCATCATAAATTTTAACACCATTTTTTTTTTTTTTTTTTAAATGCGATGCGTGGCTAGTAAACAACACTAATAAAATATTTCAATTTATAATAATTATAAAGTGCCACTGAACATTCTTTTACATGTCTATTTGCGTTCGTAGATGAGTTCGTATTGATTTTAACTGGCCAGTAATTAATAATACGTTCCAACATTCATGTTGTAATATTTATGAAATTTGAGCGCTCTATCGAACTGTCAATGTTTCATTAATTAGTATTAAAAATTTGTTAATTACATTATCCGACTAGACTCCGAACGGCTATGGAATTGTTTTTTAAGAACAAAGTAAAAAACGCCTGCAAAGTATTAAAACCTAACATGCCTATTGTGAATAAAGCAGGACACAAATATGGGTATGTAGAAAACTGCCTGAAATACAAATACCGTAAATATTTAATTTGCACAATATCTATATTATTGTATGTATTTTGTTTCACTCGTGGCCGGAGATTATTACAATACACGCATACTTAGTCGTCGCCGTTGGCTGGCAATTCGTAACGCTGAAATCCTAATGGCGCCGCGCGCCGGAAACCAACTTTGGATTTCCGCAATTTTCAATCTGCAACCGCAGTCAGCCATTAAAATTCCGATACCGCAGTCGGATTCGCGACTTATCCGGGATTTGAGCAATTTAATACAACCACGTGGATGACTAAACGCGCCCGCTTTCGAGATGTATTGCAATAATTTCGGATTTAACGGCAACGACCGTCAGCGGTAAATGTTCGTTTGAAAATGCTCGCTACATACGAGTACGTTGAGAATGCCGTCTGCTATTTTCCCCAATTTTACACGGGGTTTTAACAATATATGCGATAAGACTTTAACCGCGATTCTGTATTTCAATAACGGCAAACGCAATTAATTACATACATTTTATTGAAAATTTTAGAGGAAGAGGTACGGACAGTTTTTGTTTTAAATTAACACTAAATGTCGTATATTTAATAATTATACGTTAGGTCTGATGCAGTGTTTCTAAAGAATGAGAGAAATTTGTTAGAAACGTATTTAAAAATAGGCTTTAATTAAATGATTATTAAACGCTATTTTATATTTTAATTTTCATTAAAATGATCAAATCAGTTTTTATTATATTTACATTAAAACAAATTTTCTATCACTAAAGGCAAAGTTCAGTGCGACGATTTCTCATTCTAATGAGACGGGGCTAGGTAATTTGTAGATATTTAATTTGCTAGGTAATTTGTAACATTTATACATTACTTTCAAGATACAACCGGTATCCATTATACATTTTATATTAAAAACCTTATACCTTAAAATCATAAAATAGGAATTACGAGAATATAATAAGTACATACCAAGTAGGTAATACGTACGAAGAATATTAATAGTAAAAATATGTAATTGTAATTCATGCTACATTTGCTTATTATTTACACAACGAGCTCATTAAAAAAAGCAAAAATATTAAAATGCTCTTATCGTTGCGCTTATCAAAATCAACTCCTTATCTTACATACATTTCTATCCATATTTTTTTAAACTACTCTGGTTTTACTTTTTAGTATGCCGTACTTTTAATTCTTCTTTTGTTGTATTTCTACCTTTAATGCCTCTCAGAAATAATAACATTCTCATATTATATATTATATGTAAATATATTTTCTCAAATTATTTTTAATTTGTGTAATTTTAACTATTTCGTTTATTTTATAATCTTATATCTTATCCTTTTATTTCGTACCTTGTAAGCAGTTACAAGTTTAATGGACTTAACGCAAAATTAGCGCTAATTGAATGTCGTGTATTTAGACCAAAAGAATATAAAACTGGACTTAATTAGGGATGCTGGAACCCGGAACAATCTAATTAGGTACATTTGTGCTGTTGCTTGGCTTCTATGGCTCATTTGCTAATTAGAACCCACGCGGCTCAATAAGATCCCTAATTGATTACCATTAAGGATATAATATTGGATATTAAGATTATGTCCAATAAAGTTTTTAGATTTTCAAAAAACGAAACCCTAATCTGTATATTTGTCTTTCTGTGTTCCACTGGCCTCCCTAACCAGCTCAACATAGAAATCTAACTGTAATGATACTGGTTAACAAATGACAACCTCAGTTACTAATAAATAGGCCAATGCATTATTTTTTAAAAACGAAAATAACAGCCAAAATAAATAAAAATATTTTTAAAAAAATAATTTACTTTCGAAAATAATTTATAATTTACAATAATAATAAAATAAAAAATATCTCAGTTTTTCTTCTGTAACCAACAGTGAACCATCTCAGTAATTTATTTAATATTAATTCATAGTGGCACAACAGAAAGTCACAACAATAAATAATACTGGAAAAGAAATAAAATTATTATAATAAACAGACAAATTAAACACCAGTCATTTATTGCTATTTTGAAGTAACATGGCTACTCTAATTAGGTTAAAAAACCTGTTCTAAGAGCGGCCAGAACAAGTTTGCAGAAAATATAAAATACTTATTACGTACGTGAGACGTTACTAATATAAAATGATAATAGGATAAATATAATATATAATATAAATATCATTATCATTATATATAATTATTAATTAATAATTATATCATTATAATTATATAATTGTCTTTAATAATGATATCTTTATAAGATTTTTCTAGAAGTGGTCCCTCGGAGTATAAACCAAAGTTTCATTCATCTGAATATTTCATTAAAAATGGATTTCTAAAACTTTTTATGCAGAACATTTTTAAAATAGCTGTTTCACTTTCGGATCTTTTTCAGCATCATTTTGTCTCCAACTTCTCTCTCCATAAGTTACACCATCAATAAATCGTACAATCTTTTAAAAATGTATTATTCTCTCCGATATCGTTCCTCCGTCAGAATTGAATTCCAATGGAAAAGTATCCGAAAAAGATAGGACCTGGCCAATCTAATTACTGCCGAAAACGATTGGGATCGTTTCAGAAACTTACTCAATCGCGAGAAGTTGGGTCAGCTTACGGAGTCGCTCCTTATACTTTTGTTTATCGCCTATTGTATAAACACCCAAAACAGTTTGTGCCTAGGGTGGATTACTTTCATCGTATAAAAACTATATAAGAACTTACTAAAACAAAAAACCATTTAAATTCAACTACCAGTGACAGCAATATCAGTGAAGGTATTCACTCGAATTGACTAAACTTCTGTTAACATAGGTTTAATTCCGAAATAAAAATGTCAACGGTTGGCAACCAAAACGAAATTCTTATCCAGGTAACCGGAATAAACGGGAAATAGCCGGAATAATCCGGTTGGTTGGAATGAGCGAAAACGACACATTCCAGAAGTAGGGGCCGGCTGGAATACTCGCGGTAGAATTGCTGCAAGGTGATGGAGATCGTTTAAAAACGTGAAGTAAATCTTCCGAGTTGCTAGTGTGCTATGTATTTCCAAACAAATAATATCTAAGTAAATATTAATAAAATATTGCCCATGATTTTTGGTATTTATTTATTATACGCAAATTTACCAATAACACGTTGAGGATTATCCCGAAATACATCGATATGGAGGTAGACGCCAATCGTGGTAAGGACGAGGATTTACTACAGTCCGTATTGTAGGCAGTTGGTACCTGATAACCAAGTGCGCCAAGTAGAAACGGACAACCGGTACGATTTGTAAATAAATTATAAACACGGATTAAGTCTAACATAATACTTCCTACAGATAACATGCTAAATTGCTTTAACCCTGTATCATAGTCGACACAGATTTTAGTTTTTTTTTTTGCATATTCCAGTCTACTTCGTATAAACACATAGAATATATAAAGTATTCTAGGTAAAGAATTATTGAATGGATCATTTGCGAAATAAAAAAAAATTGGGTCTGCGCCGGACCAGACTCTGGAAGTTATACTTCTTTAGCCATTCGCACACACACACTCACACACACAGACACACAGGATATATAAATGAAATATAAGACATTTTTCTCTTTTATTCTATATATTTCTCTTTAATATATTATTATAAGTCACTTCATTATTATACTATACACTATACATTATCATTATTAAGTTCGTATATTCGTCTACTTTCGTATAATTTGTGAAAAAAAACTAGCTTCAAATTTCGGAAGGGCTCTACAACGCGACAAACATTTTCGTAAAAAAGCAATTGTACTTTACAACTCGACAAACGTAAAAATTACTTCTAACGCGTGACGCGGTTTCTCGACCAACATCCCATCCCAATGAGTACAACGGGACCAAAGAAGTATCACTTCAAAAATCGTGGCGTATTTATACGCGATACTTCATATTAGTAACTAGTTAGTTTCGATCTGATCCAAGCAATGTTTATTATTCCGGTGTAATGCCGTACAAAATGGTCCAAACGAGCGGTGAGAATATTTTTCGGATGAAATGTGCTGATTTCGCAAGACATGCGTCATGCTCTGCAGACCCCGTAAGACACAAATTGCCAGCTGAGATGCTGACATAGTAAACGCTTTTATCTGTATTTCCGCCATCCAACGGGGTCAGGGAGGAATTGTACCAAAATTCCACACGTGTCACACCATCGTTAAATACTGTAAAATATGACTAAAAGACCAAGAAGGGATAAAACATAGTACACCCTAAAGGGATAGCGTCCTCTATTTAAAAGAAACGGTTTAATTATTACCTGATTATAAACTTTCACGCTCGTCATACATTATAAAACATTTTATATACCGTATATTTACCGTATAAAGTCTCCTGAGGACGGTATATGTGATCATCGTCGAAACGTCGATTCTTTCCTTCCTTAACATCTTAACCATTTAAATTATTCCCTATTTTATACTAAGGTGCTTCCCTATCTGCTTCTCTACTTAACTTTTTGTATTTACTTTTTTTAAAAATAATGTAATAATTTAAAATAGCATATCAGTCTTATTTTAAACTGCACATGCTTAACTAAATAACGAACGTCAGTGTAATAGCAAAAAATTAGGTCGTAGGGCTGCTCAATAGTTCGATATCCTCTGGTTTTCGTTTCATTTGCGCTGGCTTCCAACTATAGCAATAATTCCATGCAGGTATTTTAAAAAACAAAATAAAGGAAAATTGGAAAAACACAGCAACCAAATAAGGTTAAGGAAAAATAAAATTACCAATAAAACAAATAATATTATACAGAATGAATTAATAACGTATTCATATCTAATTAACGAGGATATTACAAAGGTGTAATATCCTAAAAGAAAATAAATCCGATCGGGCGAAGAGACGAATATGCCAATCATTCTCTGCAGAAATGAAATTTATTAATTCGGCTGCAGCTAGGCTCTGCGGGCGGCTTTAATGTCGCCTTCGGCACGCGACGACTCGTGCTATAAAGGTAGTTTTTCGTAACGGTGCTTTTGTCGTCTGACAACTCATGCATACACCACTGGGAAGAACTGAAAATAGTTGCGTTGACATAGAAGTTCCAAAACCAAATGGCCAAAAATACATTTCTAACATGTTATCCAAATAATTCCATACAATCTTACACCCTCTATTTCATTCTCTTAGAGGAGTTTTTTTTAAGTAGCCTTTATCTTTCCCCAGGGTTCAAAGACTTTTGCATTTATATTAGTATAGTAATATATAGTATGGATGCCCTCGATGAAATATCTCGACCCCCGCGCCAACTTCCGCGTCCAAAAAAAAGGATAAACTTATCAGAGCACCAAACGAACATAATGGTGTCAATATGGCTTCGATATGTCCAGTAGTTTAGGCGTGATGACGTCACAAACATATGCACCAACGTTTTTACATATTAAGATATACACGTCGATACGACACGCTTATTGACGGGAAGGTTTGTGATCCCGCATTCTGGAATAATGTACAGAGATATTTTTGATTTAAAATTTGAGGTCGGACAAAAAAATGTTCTCTAAGTAAAATCTCAAAGGTTACATACCCCAAATGTCACAAAGGAAAGGAAAAACTGTATACAGAATAAAACCTAAATTGAAAAATATCGAGGGTTGCGACGTATATGTGACAGTTCCATTCGCATCACGTTTTGTTTTAGTGGGACAGCGGGCTACCTTGCTACGTGGTCCCCCCCCCCTCCTCGTCCGTCCGCCACCCCCCAAATCTACTTCTTTGAGTTTCAATAAAATGCACTGAAATTCAGCATAATTAAAATAAAAAGGCGAGTATCCATACATTATGCTTACAATCATCCTAATAATAGATTAATTGTAACCACAGAAAGATGCTGTCTCTTTTCTTATTGTGGAAATACAAAATTGCCCTTTATTACCACGCTGATAGTGCTCTTAAAATCCCGGTAAAACACGAGCATAAAACAAGACAAGTAAGCAAAAAAATGCTTTCTATCCCCAAATTTAAGAACTCATATGGCAAGCGGCAATCATGCGTAGCGGTCCCCACTTTATACAATAGATTGCCTGGCGATATTAAAGTGAGTGCTACGTTATCACTATTTAAAAATAAATTTAAAAAATACCTCTTAGAAATGTAAAATAATGATTACGATTATTATGTACCACTAAAATAAAAATTTTAAAATAACATCTGTGCTATGTGACATGTTAGGTTTATATTATATTATTTCTACTGTTCTGTTTTTGTTTTTCATGTTCTATCTTTGTTATGCCAAAACCTACCTTATCCAAAAATGCATGTACTTTTATACCTTTAATTGTGTATGCAATAGTATTAGTTAAGAAACTTAACATAAGGACCTGTCGACAGTCTCTGACTAATGGATCCTTGCTCATTTTATTGTAATAAAAACAATATGATAAAATAAACGCCGTTGTTGACGGCATTGAACTTGAACTTAAAGCTTTCAGACATCATTTATTTTAAAAATATCAATTATATACAATCTATATAAGAAATAATTTATCATTGGTTTAGGAACTTGTTTAATTCTCTCCTAAAGACTGAATATTTTATCATTTTCGAAATGTTAAGATTAAGCACTTTATTAGCATTGTGAAAAATCAGTAAATATTATATTTTGGGAATAATAGATTTGTCTTTATTTCGCTGCCTTCTATGGGTATAAGAAGAATGTAGGACTGTTTAGACAGGCTGTCAAACGAATTATATAAATATCATATGTAATAATAATTTAATTGGTAGGTAACCCCGAGGAAATCATAAAATATGAATATATATATATAGGTACATTAATGTATTTTATTCACTAAATGAATCTCAGAATATTGATGTATCATTTGATGTACATTTTGATAATGCTTTCTTGAATCCGATACAGTGACGTAGAAATATATATTTTTTAATTAATACATGCATATAGAATTTCATTATTTTAGTGTATAACCCAAAATAAAAATGTTGGTAGAAAATAACGCGACGCGACGTCTTCATTTCTATTTATAAAATATATAATTAAATAGCGATGCGTCGCAGCCTCTTTCTGCATTTCGTTGTTGTAAAAGTAGTTATGGCTGCACAAATTGATTTATGTTTACTAAATTTTAATTATAATCGGTACGTGTCTATTATAATTATAGGTAATTGCTAATGTGGCGTTATAATCTAGCAATAATACGATCCGCTTACAATTATTATACGTAGAAATTGCATGTATGCAATGGCAGCTTTATTTATTTTTTATTTATTTGCTGGTTTCCCTGTGTACACATTTACCTTTTTTATTACAAAAGAATAATAAAATTAAAAAATAATAATAGAATAGCCATAACAAAGAATAACTAGGTACAATTCACCGCGAAGAATAAATACATTGCAAGTAACTATGAATAAAAATAACGCTTTTAGGCGAAAAATAATAAATAAATAATTCACGCTAATCTCACAAAGATGTAGTGGTAAGTAGATTTTTATCTGATAGAGCGAAGAGACGAATATATCAACATATAGTAAAGTAAAGTAAAATTTTATTTCCAAGATCAACTTAATGCATAGGAATGTCAATTTTTAATTTACAATATTTTCAATTTCAGTTCACAAAAATTTACATAATGCAATATATAGATACATCATGCCTTGAGTGTTCGACATTTATACTACTCGTACTCGTATTATATAGCTAAAAATACATCACATAATATATATATATATATATATAAAAATTGTAAATAGAAGTTTTATAATTATGCTTAAATATACTATTTTAGAATTAGTATGAAGAATAACTGGCACATAACATTTCTTCCTTTCAATTATAGGTCTTTGAATTCATACAGATTTTTTATGCTACGTATTGTTTTGTATTTGTGTCTTGCTCAACTATGCAAAAATTTCTTGTGCTAGAGTCAAGGAAGACGGTGACAATGAACCGTTAAAAGTATGGATTTGAACTCTTTGCCACTAGGTTAATAGTCTAGCTAGTGACTCTAAGCTACAACTTAATTCTAAGGTTCAAACAACACTTAGACTACAGTAATATTCATTGACTGTATATTTTAAAAATACAGAAATATTATTTACCGCTATTAGCATTACCATCTATTTCTTATTTTAATATTCGTTTGTTATGGAACGAAAAAAAAAGAAAATGGAAAAGTTGGGCTGCTTAGCTTGGAAAAACATAATATGTGCTTAGGTAAACCCGTAAATTATATAAATAAATATAATGTAGAGCTATAGCTATGCGTTTACAATATTATCAAGATCTTGTAAGGTTTTTGCGTCGTTTTTATGTACGCCAATGGCAATAAATGTTCGTGCGTTTTCGGTAGGTAGACCGAATTGTTTATTCCTACATTTTTATTAGGAGTGTGCCCCTCTCCAACCTAACCTCCCCTCCCTTCCCTTCCCCAGCTACAGGAGATAATTTACGGCGTTCAGTTTATGGCGCCACTTCTGAAGACACACTGAAAGGGTGACTGTCTTCGAGTCCGTATTGATAGGCAAGCTTTGATGACCCCCACAACGAATACAGTCGTGGCCAGCATATGTCCGTGTTTTGTTTTACAGCGACATGAGAACTATCTTTTTTTCGTGAAAAAATAAACCGTGTTATTAAATTTGTTTATTTTCAGTTTGTTGTAGGCACCGATAACACTACACTAATTCTGAAAAAATGAACTAGACCTCTGACGAAATGACCTCGTTTCGTCTCCTCATCCCTTTGCTCCGACTATGCTGACTTCAAATTTACGATAAATAAATAAAACAATAATAATTTAATAACCAATAATTGACAGATATCGTTATAAAATAAAGTAAGGGCGCTAAGTATAGTAAAAAAATGTCTTATTAATTTCAATTTTGTCCGTTAATAAAATATTTGGTTTTATAATATTATTGCAATGGACTATAGATTTATCATTGTTTAATTTCATCTTCGACTTTTGGTGTCAAAAAGGGATTTCAAAAAAAAAAAAAATTATTATCGAACTAAAGTTTCCAATTGAAAATAAGTCTCCCATAAAACGCATATAATATTTCCATTTTTACAAGTTCTTCGATTTATAAAATAAATGACCCGTTATAATATTAATGCGATTACGCGAAACGATTACGAATTCCTTTTTCGAAAACGGGAGAGGAAATCTAAGTGGAACCGGAAAAACAGCCTCCGCATATACACGACTCCCCTACCCCCCCCCCCCCCCCCCTCGCGCCCCAACTCGCACGCGAGTCGAACGTGCGGCCACGCGAAAAACACGCTTCCCTGAAAAATATGAAAATATGACGAAACGGCAATCGGTTTACAAGATATTCTTTCTGAAAATCATTTTTTCTCCCACCGAATAATTAAGTTTAATGATATAGAAAAAGTGGCCCTTGCTGGTATAATATCTCTTGAGGTTTATTTATCACACAAAGTTCAGCTACTATCCATCATCGGCATAATCAAATTCAATTTAAGGTAAGGTTGAATTATAACTTTCCTAAAGTGCTGTACTGCCGAGGACATTTAATTGTATTTGCCTTTAATGTAATTCAATTCAATTTTAATATTTTTATTAAATATTATATTAGTACAACAAAAATATACAAATTACAATATACTATAACTATTTATAACATTATTAATTATAAGTACGACCGAGGACATTTAATTTTATTTGCCTTTAATGTAATACAATTCAATTTTAATATTTTTATTATATATTATACAATATACAAATTGCAATATACTATTACTATTTACAACATTATTAATTATTGTCAAAGTGACAAAGCAAAGCTCTTCAGTGTTTTTTTTTTACCTTTATTTAATAGCTCATGCCCAATAGTTTGGGCATCAAAAATTTATTTTACATGTTAGTAGTAAGATCATAAAGGGTAATTTTCTGTTAGATCTGTAAAAATGTGCTAAATTAAAAGTCTTTAGTCCTCAGTAGGATGGAATTTTAAAATATTAACCTCAGATACACATTTTAAAAATATTCTTTTTGTTATTTGAGTAGAATACTTCTTCTAAATGTAGGTAAATATTTCTAAGGTTTTCTAACGGTTCCTATTACTGTGTCTGCTCGAAACAATTAATAGTCATTTATTTATTTATTTAATTCCAGCAAATGTTATAAAATCAATGTTACTGTGCAAAATATCTTACTTAACTAGGTTTTCGCCTGTTCTTACCATAAAACCATAAAAGTCCAAATAAATGCAATATATACTTAGCTGTCAAGACCTTAGTTACAAAAACATATATTTCATATAAACTGTCAGATAATTAGGCACTGAATTATGCCACAAAATATTGAAAGGTACGCCTTAGCCCACACTCCCAAAAAGACATGACAAAACACCGACTGCAGGCGACTTGAGAACCCGGGTCCTCTAGGTCTCTCTACTTTCTCTACCCGTGACCTAACGAAGGCAAGAACCTCTATTTTGCTCTGAGTAGGCCTTTGCATTTGCTTATGACCACCGCGCCACATTGGCTGGCGGTTACTTCACGCATCATCTTAAATTTACAAGTGAAATAGTGTTCACAATTTTGCAACGCGCCCTCGCAACGCCAGTGACAGACATGCCTTGCGCCGGAACGAGACGGAGAACATATTTCGGCGCGGTAAGTTGATTTAGCCGAAAATAAGAAGATGATAAATTTCCAATTTGGCGCCATCTTCAGGCGAATCGCTCCGGCCGCATTGCCCATGGCGGCAGAGCAGCAGGGCGGCGGGGCGCAGGGCGGCGGGGCGCAGGGCGGCGGGGCGCAGGGCGGCGGGGCGCAGGGCGGGTTCCATCCCGAATATGTTTCCGAGAAAATCGAGTTAGTTTCCCCGCGGAATGATAAAAATAGTATCTGACGATTTTTTAAATTTTAAACAATGCTACGCAGTTATTATTTTTCATTGCAGTTTCAAACGGCGACTGTTATATCCATAATAATATTATAAACTTCTGTTTAAAGATATATATTAATAATATCATGGCAGTTAAAATATCTTCTGCGGTTGAAAATATCGCCATTTCTCATCTACACACTTTATAATGAACAAGAGGGGTTTGATTACAAAAAAAATAATAAATGAACCCCTCAACCATGCATTCAATAGCAATCACAGATTAGAAGCCTTTGTATATTTGAAGCCGCCATTTCGCCCTCTTTGAGGATGCTTAATAATTCTGGGACAACTTGTGTGTTGTTAGTGTTAACAATGCGTTTTTTTGTACAGACATACAGCCAATTTATACGCCGTGTCTCAAGACCAGTCCCGATAAAAAACCAGCTTATTGGCCCTACGATTTCAAACATAATTGTTTTGAGGTCATATCAAAATTCATCATGGTTTATGAGAAATAAAATTATAAATTTTAAATTGTAAATTGTAATTATAAATTGTAAACATGGTAGTCTAGTGGTTAAGGCGTTAGACTACTGACCCAATGGTCTCGGGTTCGAATCCGCAGATGGTCATACCATTTTTAACGCTTCATTACAAACATCTCACCTGACTCTAGCACAGGCATACTTGGCCTAGTTGAGTAGGGCCCAAAATAATTGTATGTGACCTACGTCATAACAATTCTTTCTAAAAAAAAGCCCTTTAAGTGATAATATTCAATCGTTCTTGTCATAAGTTCGTCCGCTCGAGAGGCCGCACCGTGCCGGGTCATTGACCTGCCTTATCCAAGAGCGAGCGAAATACAAAAGGGGAATTTAGAACTAGCGCTTTTATAAAATTAATAAATTTGGATATGATTTTTTTTTTACAATTTCTTACACGTAATAGGGAACATAAACTTCGGGAATGTATGCATAAAAAAGAATTACAAGGGGAGACTTGTATTCAATTGCTTGGTGGCTAGCATTTATCATTTGTAATCAAAATAAATTAAATAATATTGTTTTCATATTTCATTTACACTTAATAGTGTAAATGAAATATGAAAACAATATTAATGCAATGGTGATGATGGTGGTGGTGGTGGTGGTATGTGAATGCAATGGTGGATTAATATCCACCATTGCATTCACAATGACAAATGCTATATAGGAATCTTAACCGACCCGGCCTTTAAATATATATTTTTTTTATTTTAAACGGAAACTTTTCTGAAATCATTTTTTTCGGATATATTGCCCATGTTAGAAAATAAAATTACCCGGACTTTTCCGTGTTTGTTCGACAAAACGGTTAATAAAAAGGAAACGTGACACAAGCGTCTAACGGCGTACAAATAAGAAAGAGTGCTCAATATACATTTATGTCTGTGATATATGTATCGCTCCGTTCACCGGATGGCCGGGAGATCTGTTTGCCTGCGGCAGCGGAAAGCCGTTCATCAGCTGAGGCCAATTTGTGTCCTTTGCCGACTTCGGCTTCACTTCAATCGATAGGCCACTTCTTCAAATTGCTCGATTGCCACGGGCATCCCTCGGAATACAAATAATAACAACCCTGCGGTTCTGCGCGTATCGCAATAATATTGGGCAGTACCATGTAAAGGGAAGTCCCTCGCAGAATTGATAAAACCCTCAATTAATAAGTAATCAATCCTCATTTAGTATATAGAGACTTGGGCCGTCTCTATTTGTTGGCGCAATGCGCAAACGCTTTGCTCGTAACTAAAAAGGGAATACTTCAAATGTATTTTTTTTTAAGCCGGGGATTTTTTAGTACATTTAGTACTTTTTGATTTGGCTCCCAACATTAAAAAGTACTAAACTACGCTATCTAAAGTTTCTGACTTTATTAGAAGTGCATGAAGTGCCTGGCTCTTTATTAGATTTTAGTTTTAATATATTCTGATTAAATATTTGGGCTGAATCTGTTTCGTTTATCCATATTTATTTATTTTACTCCTGTGAAAGAAGTTTTAAATTAATAAATGTGCTCGTTTACGAAAATTGTAATTGTAAATATTATTTTAGTTTAAAGCAATATGTGGCAATAGGTAGTATTATAAATGTTTTACTAACTGTAAATACAATTATAAATAACTTTATACGTATAAACGTTGCAAATTAAGATAAAATTAAAAAAATATTTGTTTTTCATCCTTATTGCAAATATATTAATGTTTATTGTATCAAATGTCCAATTTTGATACCGTGGCCGATATAAAAGAGTAATATTTAGTATTATTCCTTGATTTGAGATTTTTCACCTCCTAATTTGTGTTAAAAAGACAGACGTATGTATTGAGGTCCAATTCACTAAAAAAACAACTGTCAGCCCAAAAACAAAACCTTTTTCTCGTTGCCAATAGATAGCGGTAAATGAAAAAGAATGAAATTGTATATCCGAAGAATATCAGTAACAAAGCAGTTTTATAGCACGACGCGGCGCGCCAAAAAAATAAAGGAAAAACAAATTTTCCCGCGTCAATAAAAATCATCTACACTTGAAGGCTGTATTATTTATCGACACACACAGAACCTCCTCTGGAGCGTGGAAAATTATGAACGCAAGTTCCCTTCGCGCTCGGATCATTCTGAGCTTGTTCGTGTATATGTTCAGCACACTTCTTTGTTTATCTATGCGCAAATCTTGCAATCGATTTTTCAACCACTTCCAATAATCCAACCTGACTGCTTTTAGATAGATTTCATAAGGAAAGCTACATATTGCAATGGGTGCCAAGTCACTTCCGGAAAATGTCGACATATCTTGGTGTTTCACATCCCCTAGAACCCAAAATCACCGCGAATTTAAAAGTTTGTATAGATATACAGATAGATAGCTAGATAGCTATCTATCAATCTATTTATATCACTGTCTTGTGGACACTATAACTGCCGTAATTTTACACCAATCACTATCAAATTAATATATAAAATTTAAGGTCACAAAATCTCGGTCAAGTTCGTTATTGACCAAAATCCTACCAAAAGGGCGGGAATGGGGGTGTTTTTTGATTAAAAATTGAAATTTTACTATAACTTTCTTAGTATATAAGATATGGAATTCAATCCTAAGATAAGGAATAATGCCTAAAACTTATCTAAGTAAACTTTTTTGATAGCACTAAGCATTAGTCCTAGGGGTGGGAAAAATTGATTTTTCAAAATTAGGCACCTGATCAAATCACAGTATACGCGCTCTCGCTGCGCTTGTGTTTGTTTATGTTTTATATATTATATCGATGCGGATTTATAAACTTTCGATATATTTTGATTAAATTGACTTTTCTCGTTTTTCTCGTAGCTAAATAACATTTTTCATTCTTTATAGGACAAGAGCGTTTAATCCCGACGTTTCAACGATGATGAAATGACGAGACCTCCCAGTCAGTAGTTCGTATCGGACTCTCTCCTGAGGACGGGATGTGTGATCTACTTTAAAATTTCTTTACAGCACCAGGTAATAAATCGATTAATCCCTTTACATTTTAAATAATTTAAAATGTGCTATCATCCCCGAGTTTTGTTTTTCTGAGTAACACAATAATTTAATTAATAAGCAGATAGCGACAAATGCTCTGTGTTCATCTGTACTCTAAGATGCCCCTTAGACTGCGGTTATTTGTTATTGGTTTGGATTCCTCGACCGAACGCACCCCGGAGGCATCAGACGATCGGTCGCTGGTGCCTTATAAATCTCGAAGGCTGTGCGCGAACTTCATACTTCCGGCACGGAGCGGTACTAACAACCCCCACTACTTCTCACTTTATAAACCGAGAACGTTCTCAGGGATTTCAATGTGTAAATATGAATAGGTCAAATTTAGTTCACTATTGTGAACTAAATTTGACTTGTTAAGCTTTGTGCTGTACAGGAAAATCAAAATTACGTTATAACATTTGACTTTTTTGCATTACAAAACCCTTACAATACCTTTTTTTACACACTAAATCATGTTGAATGTCTCTAAACCAAAAAAAACTTAGCCAAAACAAGGTATCCTAAAAAATATCAGAGAAAAAAATTATCAGGACCTTCGAAATCGACATTTAAAAAAGCGAATAAAATAAACCATGTATTTTTAAGTATAGCTAATTTACGTTTCTTAGTTTCTACAATAATTGTAAACATAAATAATTGTAATTGTTTTATGGTCGTGGCTGAACTTTGTTTACTATATACTAGAACTTTTCCATCAAGCTCTGAAGGTCGTTTTCAAATTTAATATGACGCGAAATTACAGTTTCCCTCATGCACCGGTGCGAATTAGCGCCTGGTTTTAGCACCCCCACAAGAACCAGGTACCTCCTATCGCTAAGTGCTTTCGCAAGTGCATTCGTAATTAGTGGTATAAAATTATAGTATGTTATGTTACTATGAATATATGTTTTTATTTAAAGGATAATAATTACCAGAACTAATCTCTTAATATATTATTATCGGCGGTGTTAGAAAAGTTTCAATGCCATTGGACATCGGTGCCCAGGCCAATTTAGTGGCACCTAGACCAGTAAATTATAGTTCAACCTTCTTTTGGGGGCTGCAGTTCCTCGCATCTTAGTCCTTCGGGCCTCACCAATATTGTATCTTTGACACACCAGCATGCTGGGTACCAACTTAATATTATCAAAATGACCCATTTGGACAAATACATTGCAACCGAAATATTTGAACTGTTAGAGCATTTCTGCCATGTTTACGATGGAATATTAAAAAGACATTCATACCTATCTAAAATTGTATTTTTTCATAAGCCAACGCAAATGTGGATTTGTGTATACTCACTCGTAATGTGTTATGTGAAACTAAAACATTTTGTTAAGGGGCAGTACATTATTTAACGAAGATGTCTATTTTAATAACACATTTTTTTATCAAAAAAGAAAAAGGTTTTTTAATTGTAAATTCACACTTTTGAAATACTTTGATGAGTAAAAGTACATTATCTTTGTTTATCTAGTGCGTACACTTTTTAGTTAATTCAAACTAACCTCCATCGCGGGTCGTTTCAAAGTTACGATTACAAAATTTCGGCCCGAACATTAGTGGACCAATATCTATCAAACCGTTTCTTGAAATATTAGCATACCTTCACTTTACACTATTCCAGCCTCTCAGCCATACTCCTGAATCCTACTACTCCTGGCTTTTGAAACGTTCTTTTTTTATATAATATTTTATAATTTCGGCCAACAAAGGTTATTTTTTTGTTTGAATTGTTTTTACTTACAACTAGTTAGATATTTAAATTGAAACGCGTAGACCAAACCGCGTCGTTTGAGACTAATACCAGCTTCATAGCTTCTCGAAGTCTTGAGCTGTACTGATTTGAATTTTCTGACTTACAATTTCGTTACCCGATTAGGTCCCCCCTACCCCCTTCCCTGCGTCGTACCTTATGCGGGGAGTTGTCCGCCATCCAGTTGTCTTCGAGTGAAAGTCGAACGTTTTGGTGTCATATTTTTTTGGCTCATAATTTTGGAACTATATTCAGTAGTAGTCAAAATGTCGTTATATATTTATGAATATTATACAAAGTAACTTAGTAAATCTCTTTTGATCGCGGGATCAATGAAACACGTGCGGGTAATCGTATCCTCCAAGAGGACTCCGGGGATCTTTCAATCTGACCGCCATAATAATTCGTCAATTTCCTTGCTAGACTCGTATCATTTTTACTTCATCCTTCTTTAGGAGAGGCCATGGACGTCACATGTCGCGAGCATTCCAATTTCGAAATCGCCTCCCCACCCTCCCCACCCCTCCCCACACATCTCTTCTCTTTAAGTCTCTTACACACGATACGGCTAATCCGACGGAATTTTCTTCAAAAAACTTAAAAAAAATAGAACCGACTTCAAAATATTGGTAGGTATAATTTAAACATTAACAAATAGTATTTTATAAATAATAAAAAAAGCCGATCCACCAAAAACACGTCGAATTCGGCGCTAAACATACTATACTGTAGGTATAATATAAACATTAACAAATAATATTTTATAAATAATAAAAAAAGCATATCCACCAAAAACACGTCGAATTCGGCGCTAAAAATACAATATTATGCAACTTCAGCATAAACCATGTCTCTACACAGACTTCAAACGTTTTTTTATTGTTTACTAACAATTGTGCAGTTTGCAGTTTGTTTTTATTGTTTTTTATTGTTTTATTGTTTAAGTTTAATATTTAATTTCATAATTTTTAGTTTGTTAGTTTATTTTGTTTGTGGGTTTTACTCATGATAATTATTTGTTTGATTGTTTGAAATACTTGTTCCCGAATATATGAAATTATATGTAGAGAAAAACGTACGCGTTAACATGTTCATTATAATATTTTTTCAAGTACATAGATATAACCTTGTTTTTACTCGTGCAGGTAAAATATATTTCAATTCAAAAACCATAAATACGTACCTAATCACCACCTTGAACTTGAATTAGGTAGATTTGATACCTTTTTTGTCTGAACACAAACACAGGTCTCTTTACCAATA
The DNA here is from genome assembly GCA_020383195.1 of Neomicropteryx cornuta. NCBI lineage: Eukaryota > Metazoa > Arthropoda > Insecta > Lepidoptera > Micropterigidae > Neomicropteryx > Neomicropteryx cornuta. The sequence goes on from JAHKQU010000030.1 coordinate 5,615,860, forward strand.
ATGCTTAAGGGAATCAACATAATATTTACTTTGATAAAGATATTACTGTTTTTGTAAAAAATTGTCCTAATTGAACTCTTATTTTTAATTAAATTTTACAAGATAAAAATGGTTACCGTGGGTTGTCCTATAAAAATAACCATATTTTGTCACAGACCTTTTTATAGACTTTATTTAGATCTATATTTCAGAACTTTATTTATTGGTGTATTCACTTATAGCTTAGTCAGCGTGAGCCATGTAAGCGCCCAAAAGTGGCTTTTTCAGACTTATTTTTTTTTTTAGCGAAGTGACATTTATATTTTCAGCAAATATGCGTCTGACAAAAAAGCAAGTTTTTTCTAATATCGAAATGTTCGCAAAAAAAACTTTTTTTCGCACATTTTGAGATTTTACATTTTAGGAAAAATATATTTTTAGATCCCTTAAAAGTAGTCCTTCAAAACGATAAAAAAAAAATTGAGCGTGGCCAACGCCCCATTAAAAACATAATATTATATATTTCCTTATCTTAGGTGAATCATTCGAAAGAGCAAATGTTAAATGTTCCACCAAACGTTTAATTCCTACGTCACATAGTTTTCGTGAAAAACGTTTCTGGCGGACTTAAGAAAAGAAGTAATCTTAATAAGGTGAAGTTTTTCCTTTTCAGGTATCCGTGTATCCCTTTTTAATTTCCAGCTGTTACAAAACTTTATTCAGATTTAGGGTTTATTTTAAATGCATTTTTCATTATAATATTTATTAGTACTTTAAACTATTAAGTACTTGTAACAAACAGTTGTAACACGTTTTATAGTGTCATGTCAATTAGATGAATAATTGGGCCGATCCCGGCGGCACTGCAATGCCGGGCCAACCCGCGGCGAGGGTGGAGCAAGCCCCTAACACCTCACCATCTTCCAAAAATCAGTTTAATATACTGGTCCCGCGATGCGGGAACTATCAGATATTAAGCTGATAAGAACAGATACTACACTTTGATCTTAGCCAAAAGGCCGAGAAGCGATACCTGCTGCAGCTAAACTAAATTTAGGACATTATGTACAAAACCGCGTACAGTAGTGCCCGCCTAAAAATCAGTCGCCGCGACATCTTTTATTGCTCTAGACAAACACAGTTGGCGCGGTTGAGATAGATCGCCCTTTAGAGACGAAGCGTGCCTCAAACCAGCCCCAACTATTGATTTAAACTGTAATATAACTAATCAATTATTGTGACATATATTTTATTTAACCACTAGCCCTACCATACTTGTAAAAATACACCACAAATAATCTTTAAATTATTTTAAATAACTGTTATCACATATTTACTGACTCCGACACTATGTTTTGTATTTATTAACAAATTAACAAACAAATAATAATAAAATGTATATTTAAAAATTATTTTGGATATTTAAACAACAAATTGTACCACCAAATATATACTTTGTTACTGCTGTATGATATAATAAAAATATCAATAATAACGTTTTATAGTATTCAAAGTTGTTATAGTGTACAAATAAGGTATCAGCAACATTAATAAAATATAACTATGTAAATATTAATAAATTATAAAAAAAATAGCAAATCGAGTACCTAGTTACCAGTCATGTTGGCCGATTTGATAAGGTCTATTAGCTTAACTAGGTAAGAGTTACCTGTTCTAAGAAAAGTTATTAATTAAGGCATTAGATCCAAATCTAGGAAAAAAAAACAATAATACGGTAAAATAAATCGACCTTAGTGCGGGCATTGCTCAGTTAGATAGAACTTGAAAAGAATATACAAACTTTCTCTTAAATAATAAAATATTTTTCTCTTTAGTTAGTACTTTGTATCGGAGCTGATTCTCTGGTTATATGCATATAACTGACGTTATTGTATATTACACTATGTTTGTTATTTTAAAAAATTATTTGTTTTAAGGATTTCATTATTTTTTTGTTATTTATCAAAATATTAGATTCCACCTATGTTTAATTTAGTTTTGTTATTATATGTAGTCAATTATGACTACATATAATAACAAAACTAAATTAAACATTAAAAATTAATATATTATCAAAAGCAACGTTTGCTTTCCTTATAATATTCGATAGAACATTGTGTTGTGTTGTTGCCGTAACGTGTGTTATAACCCATACGTCCATTCCCTTGAATCTTCGAAGACGGGCGACGTAATGACGTTTCGTCAACATAGCGTTCGCAAAATAAACAATATTCTATGTGACGTCATCGTCGATCGTTGTAATCGGGAAAGGGACACACTGGTGTTATATAACTATAACAAGGAAAGTACAGCAAGGAACATAAATAGGCATATCTTTTTTTTAATTGTTTAACTATTAAATCACTCGCTCAATTCTTCCTAATTAAACATGTACCCAAAAATAATACTAATGCAAGCATTTAAAAAAGTAAAAAGGATGAATGCCAGACGTTTCGGCGCGAAATACTGCCTTCTTCGGGGTTTCGTTTGATACTGTTTCTTCGGGTTACCTGGGTTCTTCCTAATAGTTGGGTAGAATTAGGAGATTGGAAACGAGAAAGAAGAGCATTGTGTTTAAATAATAAAAAAAATATTTCATAAATATAAAATATATCAAAATGTATACTTTATAAATATTATTCTAAAAATATTATTTTTAAAGCTTTCGCCGTGAGAAATAAGATAACCTGACATTAGTGACGTTTACAATTTCGAACAAACTTTTTAATATATTGCAGGGATGGAAATTCTAACCTCAAAATAAATTTATAGATCCAGAATAACTCACTGAAAATAGAAAATAAATACCGAAACGTGGTAAGTAGCTGTGAAGCTTAAATTTTTTCACGCTTGGTTAAAGCAGGCCTGTATTGTGTAAGTACTTTAAAATATATTTTTAAAGTACTTTTTTCTATGCATTAATTTGCATTTTAGCAGCATAATAAGCTTTAGAATAAATGGAGTCTGCCATAGAATTTATTCGTTTAATCATAGAAATTTTAAAATGTAGCTTATATTATTTATTAATTATAACAATGGATCTAGAACATTTCACCATAATAAATTATATAGTAAAATAACACAAATTTATTTTCATGGATATGTATTAAATACCAGTCATTTATTCTTACTTTTGTACCATGGCCACTAATTAGGTGAAAAAAAAACATGTTCTATGAAAAGCTAGAAGAAGGCAGCAGAAAATGTTGAATTACTTATTACTAATGTGGTGTCAGGATGGGCGAAATAAAATTTCTTATTTCGTTTCACAGCTCTTTTATTTCTTTAGTCACACAGACTTTATACACTTATTAAATCGAGGGCAAGCACACAGCCAGTCCTTTCAGTTCACACAGAACTATTGCAATGGCCGATGATGAACAGGATGTCAGCCATCTCACTCACTCATTCAAGTTGACAACTTGCCAGTAAATCAAATAGACAAGATAGTTGTCAGAGTGGCCAATCTAGAGGTTGTTACCAATAGTAGGCGGCAAATTTGAAAATATTGACTACAGCTCGGCCAGACTGACATCATGAACGTCTCGATCATGCAAAGATATTATAGAATGGCACATTCTATTAACATGTGAAATAAATGAATTATTCATTTGCCCAAAGTTTTATTCTATCTGGTGAAACAACTCCTTCATAAGGTATTTGAGTTACTTGAAACCCTTCGATATCTCCCACGACATATCTGTCTGAATCTAATACCTTATTAACCACATATGGACCTTTAAACTTTGGTATCAATTTTTTATTAACCCCCACAGTGGTATCAATATTTTTGATCATGACATAGTCTCCTACACTATAAGCTGTTGGTGATTTTCGAGATTTATTGTAATAATTTTCATTAATACGCTGACTTTTTAAAATATTCGAAGATGCATTTTCCCTGATGGAAGGTAAATCACGCCCTTCAGAATCCGACATAAGCATTAACTTTATGTTGTCATTAACTTCACCTAGTTGGTCGATTCCGAATAATAATTTACTTGGAGTTTCTCCCGTCGACCGACATATTGTATTGTTTATTGAAAATTCAACACGATCAATTACTCGATCCCATTTATCAGTACTGTCACACAACTTTGAAATCATAGGGGTTATGACTCTGTTAAACCTTTCTACCTGGCCATTTGCGCGAGGTGTACCTACTGCTATAAGAACATGTTTGATTGAATTGCTTCCTACAAATTCACGGAATGAATCTGCACTAAATGCACTACCACGATCTGTTATTAAACGTCGAGGTTTGCTATAAACCCTAAAGTAATCATTCAAATGTTTGATTACTTCTTCCGTCTTAGTTGATTTGCATGGGTATAGTCTAATAAATTTAGTGAAACCATCTATCACGCAAAACAAGTGTTTAAACCCCTTTCCTGTCTTTTCAAGTGGTCCATAATGGTCTAAGTGAATTGTGTCAAATGGCAAATTGCCTTTGTTTATACTATGAAGATATCCCTCACCTTTACCGTTAAGCGGAGAAAATTCAATGCATTTCAGACAATTAGAAATATATTCTTTTACTTTTCCCCTAAGGTGCGGAAACCAATAAACTTTCATTATATTATCTACAACTTTGTCAATACCGACATGACCAATGTCATCGTGACATGTGTGAATCACATTATTTTCCATCGATTTTGGTACATAAAAAAGTAATTTAGTTTTATGTTTTCGATAAACTAAACCATCACGAATTTCATAGAACTTGTCTTCTGAGTTAGTTAATTTATCACGGATCTTGCAAATTTCTATATCCTTATCCTGCTTTATTGAAAGGGTTTGTTCAAAAGTATTCGCTTCTAACACTAAAATACTGTGACACCTACTGAGCGCGTCAACATGCGTCATACGTGTTCCCGGACGGTGTTCAATTGTATAATCATAGCTCTGTAGAAACATAGCCCAGCGAGAGATACGAGGATTAACGTTTTGTTTACTAAGCGTTAACCTGAAACTGTCACAGTCTGTCACTATCTTAAACTTAATACCAAGCAAATAAATGTGAAATCTTTGAATTGAATACACTACAGCTAGACATTCGAGTTCGAAACTATGATATTTTGATTCTGCGGCTGTCGTTCGTCGACTGAAATAAAATACTGGTTGAAATAGACCCCTACCTTGTCGTTGTAACAATATAGATCCAAAGCCATTACTACTCGCATCACAGTGTAATTCTGTTTCTGAGGTCGGTGAATAGATAGCTAAAATTGGACGACTGATCAATTTTTGTTTTAGACACTCAAATGCATTATTTTCTACAAGACCGAATTTAAACGTTGAATTTTTCCTGACTAAATCGTAAAGAGGTTTTGCAATCGTCGAGAAATTCTTAATGAAACGTCTGAAGAAACTTGCGAGGCACACAAAACGATGTATTTCTTTTATGTTACGCGGTATAGGATACTCTTCGACTGATTTGATATTACTTTCACTGGGTGAAATACCATCTTTATTTATTAAATACCCGAGGTATGTAATTTCTGTATACAGAAAGTGACATTTGTCAAGTCTGAATTTGAGGTTATTTTGTCTCGCTGTCAAAAACATTTCGCGTAGTATAGACAAATGTTCTTCTATACTGACTGTCGCTATTAAGATGTCATCTAAATAAATTAATATTTGATTCTCTCTAATTAACTTTTCAAAAATTTTATTTATGAATCTCATAAATACTCTCGGAGAATTGGTCATACCTTGAGGAACTTTGAGGAATTCAAACTGACCTAAAGGTGTAATGAATGAAGTATATTTAATCGATGACTCATCTACTTTAACGTGGTAAAAACCGTTACGTAAATCTAGACTGCTAAAATAACATTTGTTTTTTAGTTGATCTAAGTGATCGTCAATGTGTGGCGTTGGAAAATTTTCTTTAACCGTAACTTTATTTATTTCCCTGTAATCAATACATAATCTAATTTCTCCGTTCTTTTTCCGAACTAAAACAATGGGTGAAGCGTATGGGGAAGTACTCGGTCTAATTACATTATTACAAGTCAATTCATCTAATAAAACGCGTAACTTTTCTTTATCGCTAAAAGCTAACCTCCTGGCACGATAACAAATAGGGTTTTCATGTGTTAATTTGATCGACATTGTGACTTGATCAACCTGACTAACATCAACACTGTGATTTTGTTCATATTCATACTTGTAAATGCGTTTTACATCATCAGAAACACTTTGACCTACTTTCGGATTGATATTTAAAACTTTGCTAACACTTTCCGGTTCCTCAACATAATCTATGTGCATGATTTGATTTATTGCGTTAGCAGATTCACTTAAAATATTATACTCGATCTTAACATGATTGTCGCTAAATAAAACTTTTACATGAGGATCAGATATGAAATCTCTACCTAACAGAGTTACAAAAGACATTGTTTTATCGGGCACAACAAAGAACTTAACCTTCAAATTGACATTGTTTACATTTACATTGTGCTCAAAAATACCTAATATATCTAATTCTGATCCATTTAGTCCACAAAATTTGTACTCTTCTTTAACAATCGGTAACATTGAATTACATGGTACATAACCTGCTTTTATTAAACTAATCGGTGAACCTGAATCGATAATGGCCTTTACGGAAAAATTACACAAATTACCATCATTATCGCTTATACAATAAGTTACAGGAACCATGTAAGGCACACTTACTCCTTTCCCTTGAACTACACAAGCACTTTCACTGTTATATACTAACGGTACATTCCTGGGCGAGTTATCACTGTTTTCCGCCGATGTTCTGTTCTGTTGAGATTCTCTCGGTGGTTGTGACGAATAATCTCTGGAGAAATTCCCCTGCCTGAAACTTTGCGGTCTCCTGCATTCCGAAGACAGATGTCCCATTGCTCGACAGTTGTAGCAGCGTACGTTGTTACGTTCGTTCGTTACTCGTCTAGGCGGTCCCTCACGATTTTGCGCTGTATTTGTATTTCGTCGCGGATAATCTTCTCGCCTCTGTGTTGGTTGTCTTTGCGTATTTTCGGCTTGGAAACGGCGTAGATTTATATTTTCAAAAGCTGTCAATAAATCTGCCTTTGATCCGAAGCATTGTATATGTGCTTGATTTCGTAATTGTATATCTGGTATTCCGTCAATAATATATTCCGTTATTTCTTCTTCATCGATCGGTACTAGGTTGGCCAAAATTACTTTGTCATGGAAATAATCGCAAAAGCGTTCGCTGGATTGCCAAGTTCGTTTTTCAAAATTACGTCGTAACGTCAAACGATGCGGTCGGTGGTCGAACATGACACTCATTTCTGTCAAAAGGTCGGCGACGTCCATTGTTATGTGATTGGGTTTTGAGTGAAACCAATTTTGAGCGCGGCCTTTCAATTTTGAACTTATAAGTAATTTGACTGCGTTGCCACTCATCCTGTACGTCGTTTGAAGTAATTCGATTTTCTGTCTCCACTTCCAAAAAGCGCTCCTGTCTTCTCCATCAAAATCACAGAGTAGCTCACCTATCGCCTTTACGCTGAAATTATTCCCCGAAGACGATGTGTTTGCGTGCAAATCCGATGTAAAATCCAATGATTTCAATCCTTTTCCCGCACTGTTCCCCAACTTTTGCAATTTTAATTCTTTGTTCAATAAATCGTTCTCCCTGCGCAGGATGTCAATTTCGCGTTTTTCGTAATCCATGTTGGGATTTGAACCCGAAGCGGCGGCATAGTCTTCTGGCATCGCGGCTGTATCCCAAGAAGGATCGGCGTCAACGAGTCGCTGAATTAGTTCCACTTTCGACCCGACGGTACTCAATGCTTTAGAGCGTAAAATGTCTCTAAGTTCGGCAACCGTACACTCACTGGCGTATTTTCGAGTTTCCTCTTGATCTTCCATTTGGTGATTCTTTGACACAAGCGGGCACTTGTTTCACACTAAACTCGTAATGATAAAAATGTGGTCAGGCACTTCAATGGTGGCGATTCTTACACAATAGTTATCAATTGATATCCTAACCATCCAATCCCACTTCTGAGAAGCTGTGGTGTCAGGATGGGCGAAATAAAATTTCTTATTTCGTTTCACAGCTCTTTTATTTCTTTAGTCACACAGACTTTATACACTTATTAAATCGAGGGCAAGCACACAGCCAGTCCTTTCAGTTCACACAGAACTATTGCAATGGCCGATGATGAACAGGATGTCAGCCATCTCACTCACTCATTCAAGTTGACAACTTGCCAGTAAATCAAATAGACAAGATAGTTGTCAGAGTGGCCAATCTAGAGGTTGTTACCAATAGTAGGCGGCAAATTTGAAAATATTGACTACACTAATAATATTATTTAAATACGTAACCGTTACAAGGTCTATTGTCTCTCGGAGAGTTGCAGCGCCCTAAGTATGAGAGGGAGCTAGCGGGTAGAGGGAGTGAGGTGCGGCATATTGTGTGAAAGATTTCGTCTGAGTAATTATCTGGTCTCGTTAAAGGAGATTCCAGACAATTGATCCGTTGGTTCCGCTCCAAAATTACCCGACACAAAGCGCCAACTTCGAGATGACATATGCACTAGACGTACGGATATTCTGACACCCTCTGGTGTGTTCGTAATGATCCGTGGATCCACGTTCTGTTATAAATATGAATTGCGATATCACTTGATATGTGGAAAGATTTAGCAACATTGCAGGAGGGAAAAGGCGGCATTGTACGCACGTCCGACGATGGTTGTTAGCGCCTGCGCCTGTGCCCGTCTTGGCGATAAAGGTGGTGGTAAATACTGAAGGTGGTAAGAAATAATTAATTCGGTATTTTTTTAAATAAAAATTTAACCCACATGCTTAGTACCTGTGGCGCTCAAAAGCGTTGCAGTCGATTCAAAATACACTACCGCATTTCTTCACGGAGAATATTTTTATTCTTTTATTCTTTGAATATATGTATGTAGACATTCATCCTCGCTGGATTTTTCTATGTAGATACTGGCTATAGGGTATCACATAAGTAATATATAAAATATAATAAGTAAACAAAAAAATAAGTAACACAAAAGTAAGTGCACATATAAAACACATATTCAGTTCAAATATTTATCATTAGAAGCTTCAAAAGTAGAAGGCAATGATAAACATTACATTTTATATCTTATTCTTAATACAATAATAATTACAGAAGTTTTCTCTAATCATTTTCGCGTCAACTTCGGCGTGCAACAACTCGCGTCTGCGGCATTCGGGATGAGTCGCTTCGCTCCTCGTCTCTACGTCCTTCGGGCCACTTACGTGCCTACCATCCTATTCTATGCGTCCATCTTTTACGGCACCTACGGCGCACGACATCTCGTACCTACGGTACTCTGGGTGGGTCGCATCGCTTCCCATCTCTAGGCCTATCGGTCACTTACTTGCCTACATATATCTCGTACCGTTAAGGCGGCGTTCGTAAAAGAAAGAAAGATTGGTCTCTACGAAAATCCCTTTTATTTAAAGGAGACGATATCCCTATATGCACCCTGGTGGTCCATTTTAAATATTGGTGAGAGAATTTTCGAAATCGGATAAGTAGTTTCGGAGATTACCTCCAACATCCACACTTTACTTCTTTATAATATAGATATACCAATTATGTTTAACATGAGAAACTAATTTATAGAAATTCACCAGTCAAAACGCTTTCTAAAAACAGTGACGCTTGGCATAAAACACATTCATATATGTACCTACTTAGACGATGTCACAGCTGTCATAAATGTGCGAATGAACGATTTCGATAAGAACGCGTCAGTCAGCTGAGAACGGTCATGATCGACTTAATTATTTATTCTTTATTTTATTTATTATTTATTGACTGCAATAATTAAAACGCTCAACGGTGACTCTAGTAAAAAATAACACCGCTATGATTCATACAATTTGCGAGACTCAAGAATACAATGCTATCTTTTTATTATTAATATTATTGATTAAGAATTAAGTTTGACATATTTATGCTAGGCCCGAGTGCATAAAAAATATTGCTATGGTTGCCATAAAATTTAGAGTAAAATATGACGAGTAAAAACCCGCGCCGGTGCAGCGACCCGACGCGAACCCGCCGCCGCCATTTTGTTGATTTATGGCGGGAAATCTGCGGCGGGCCCACCTTTTCGACCTTGCTTACATTGCAATAGTAACTCTTTGTATAATTTACCAAAATGAGAAGTGTAACCTGACGTTAAAGTAACTTTAATTCACTCAACATAAAAAAAAAATAACCAATCGCCCTTCTGATTCATACACCCACTTAACTAACCCAGTTAAACACCGTTGTTTTTAATTAGTTTTTTTTTTAAATGGATTTTATGTTGTTTTAATTTTCACTACCTATTTTAAATCCTCTTCGTTTATATACTTCCTTTTGAGCTTTTCCACTCTCGAAAGGTTTATTTGCCACTCCTAGTCACGTATCGTAACCAAGCGTTACGTTACGATTTACATGCCAAAAGCATGATATTTTTTAGAACCCTAATTTATTTATTTATTTATTAACAGGTAAGCATAAAGCGAAATAATAGATATACATTTTCCCAAAGGGTTAATAATAAGGCCAATTAAAGCTTACACCTATGTAAAAAAATATTTAAAACTTTGTTGAGCGTAACGCTATTTTAAAAGGTGTGATGTGTACGGTATAAAAGTGTTAGTGAGGGTGTGTGGTTGCGTGTGTGCAAGTATATATGAACATCGTATATGGTACGTATAGATAAATTAATTTGAATATGCAACGCTTTCATTTTGAATCAGATTGGCATGAAATACTACGGATTTTTGAAAGAAACTCGCCACGATTTAGTTCAAGTACAACAACCTCGCTGAATTTGGTGTTGTGGGTATTGAGTATATGGTACAGAACAGAGTTTTTTGTGTGGTTGTTCGTTTTGTTCACAAATTAGCAATCTGAAATTTATTTATTTATTTAACGTCATTTACATACACTCTTATACAGCAAAACAGTAAAATATAACAGTAATTTTAAATAACAGTAAAATAGTGTTAACATAATAAATACATTGTTTGTCGTACATTATTGTAATTTGCAATCACGTGGAGTGGATTAGTTTTGTGCATCAGCTTAATAGCACAATGTGCTGTTCCAAGGAGACACCAATCATTATTATTCATATTATTTAAATTAAGTAAAATTTTGTAAAAAGTTGTTGTATTCTATTAAACATATTTTAAAGCGATGTATTATTTAGTACTAGCGAAAGAGCGCGATGAGTCAACCCGCTACCCCATTGTAATCTCACCCCAAATGGCGTCCAACTAACTCCTAGAGCCAAGCAGCTGTCGACAAACGTTCGGCGGTAACTGCCGCGAAGTTCGCGCGAAAAACAGCGCATCTCTCGCCTCCAACATGCAAATGATCATCCGACACCAGTACGTAAGAAGTCATAAATTTAAAGAGTGCCTCCCGACGATTTATCGTGGATTTTAAGCAAACGAAAACATCTTTCAAATGCACCCTAAACCTCTATTCTGTGCCTAAACTACAAAATCGGATAGACCGACAGCTGCTTAGAGAAACAAATTGAATCGTCTATTAATATGACGCTCGTGACTTCAGCGTAAGTCGATAGCATTGTTCGCGATGCGAGAAGATGCGCCTGCACGTATGTAGAACTAATTACGCAAACTCCATATGGGAGCTTTAGGACATAAACCGCCGTGCCTCACGGCGGTTTACGAAAGCGTAAAGGGGCGTTCTTATTCACTGTTCTAAGTATAAATTTGTATAAAAATACTAAAATAATTGATGACCGATTACCTCCATGTTTATTTCGCTTGGCGAGTGGAGTCGCCGCGTCATTTCACGATCATTTCAATATAATCACATAAAGGTTATAAAATATTTTCTCTCAATACCACAATGGCGTTTGCACATTTTGTTATTTAATTTTTTTTTGTCTTTTTTAGTTTATGAAATGTCAGCAGGATCTATGTTTCTACAACTATTGATAATGAAAACTGTTCTGTTTTTCTTTCACGGATACAGTTACGCGCGAAACGGAACTACGGTGCCGCATACCCGCTAAAAAAAATCTTACGACAGCAGCATTAAGGCGCCACCAGTCCCTAAAACGTGTTTTGTAATGTATTTTGGTGCATTTTGTTGAAGTTATTCCCAACAAATGGCTAAAACTAAAAATACCACAATATTCTACATATATTAATTTAGTACTTTGCTTAAAAAAAAAACGAAATACACCTTATGAAAATAAAAATAAAAATGAAAATAAATAAATAAGAAAGTGTTGTTTTTTTCTTGCAACGATTTTCTTTTAAGTTGTGTAAGTGACGCGAAGCTAATTTTTCTTTCTAAAGATAGACAATATAATAATCTAGGCCATTATATAAAAAAAAACATTTTTTTCAAATGATAATAATTATTTAAATACAAAAAACATGTTTCATCGATTCCAAATGTAATGAATTCGCGGTCGGCGAGTATATCCGTCTCTTTTCTACACGTCAATGTTCGAATAAAGCCTACTCTTTCAAATCTCAAGGACAAATGCGTCCCGCGGCGCCTTAAGATGACAATAAGCTTTTACCCATAATAGGTTTTTGGCGTTGGTTGAGATCAATGGGTTCAGGGGAATCATTGTACTGGGTAGCAGGATGAACTCCGAGTAATATGCGAAAGGAGATGATGGTAATAAAGAATTAAAAATGTTATGACCATGAGCAGATTCGAACCCGAGACCTTTGGGTTCAACGCCTTAACCACTAGACTACCACGATCTACCGTATTAGATAATAGAGGTGGTCCGACACCGTACTTTTTTTTAAAGATTTTCTTTGACTTAAGTCATAAAATTATTTTGGACCCTACTCAACTAATCTAAACATGCTTGTGCTAGAGTCAGGGGAGATGGTGTTAATGAAGAGCTAAAAATGGTAGACTATGTGCGGGTTCGAACCCATGACCTCTGGGTCATGAGTCAGATTCCTTAAGGAACCACTAGACTTCCAAGATTTCAACCAATCCTTACCTACACTATATTTATTATAGTGACAGATCATGATCTCACATAGTTCCTATGTAGAGACAACCAATAGCTTGTGGTGTTCATTCTATTAGTGCAGGTTAGGTTAGGTCATATCACTCTCTCTAATAATGCTTAGTCGTTTTGTAATAAATAATACCTCTAACAGGTATTGCCCTGGGCTTGGTAAATTATCCTCATTCGACTCAGACGGCTTGTTTTCATGACTAGCTGTTCAACCCCGGGGTGTCGCCAGGCTCTACATGCAGTTTTAACGGCTACTTCGGCGCGTGAGACACTCGTACCTGCGGCACTCAGGATGAGTGGCTTCCCTCCCCATCTCGAGGCCACTTACGTGCCTACCGCGCTATTTTTGGCTGATTTCGAAATGTAAATACAATTACTAAAAAAATACTATATACTATTTTTTAACCCTGTAACATCTTCGGTTTCTGAGATAAACGTTTCAACATGAAAATGTTCACACCCACTTTTAACCCCTTAGGAGGGGCATTTCTAAAACTCTTTCCGTAGTGGATGTCAACGTCATAAGAATTTACCTTTAAAATTTCATATTCCTAGATTAAGCGGTTTGAGCTAGGCGATGTACGAAACTAAGTTAAAGAAAGATATCCTACAAAGTAAAAAAAAATATTATGCAACCAAAATTAATTTAACTAAGAATAAAATAAAACTGCTTGGAATATTATTAACAGGGAGATCGGTAGATTTCAAACAGTCTCACCAAAACCAATCATACTTCAGATTGATAATAAATTTCTGAGCAACCCTGTCGATTTGTGAGAAATTTAATGACTTCTTTATAAACAAACCTCTGTCGCTAGCCTCCTCCATACAAGCTCCAAGAACATCTCCTATCAATAAGCTTAATAAAGTTGGCAAGAATGACTCTTCTATTTTTCTGAATCCACATCAGAAAATGAAATATCGAAACTAATAAATTCTTTAAATAACAAAAAGTCCACTGGTTTAGACGAGTTCCCAGTTAATTTACTGAAAAAACATCATGATTTAATATTAGAACCCCTCACCTACTTATTTAATATGAGTTTGTTATGTGGAGTTTTTCCTGATCATTATAAAAAAGCTAAGGTCGTACCCATTTATAAAAAAGGCAATAAAGAAGATATTGAAAATTACCGGCCTATATCGCTCCTAATCGCTTCTCGAAATTGTTGGAAAAGATAATCGAAAAAAGGCTCCTAAATTTTTTGTCTAAAACTAAAGTTCTATCTGAAAATCAATTTGGTTTTCGGAAGAATCGATCTACTCAGCATGCTCTAGCTAAATGTTGTAACTATATACATAGATGTCTGAATGCCAAAAAATACTCTGTTGGAATTTTTTGTGACTTGAGCCGTGCCTTTGATTGTGTCGAAACTGAACTTAAGAAATTAGATCACTACGGTATCAGAGGGGTTGCGCATGATCTACTCAAATCATACTTGCAAAATAGATTTCAATGCGTTGAATTGCGATCCCTAAATGAAGATTTCCAAGAATTTATATCAGTTTCGTCTTTAAAACCCGTAAAAATTGGTGTACCTCAGGGTTCAATCTTAGGTCCTCTTTTATTTATACTTTATACGAATGATTTGAGTGAAAATATTTCTGCGTGTGAAATAGCTCAATTTGCTAATGATACCAGTGCTGTTATTGAGGCTGAGAGTTTCGAGATCCTCACTAGTAAAGTGAACTCAGCTCTTAGTGATCTCGAAGTTCTTAGAATCTCTTAGTTCAAGTCAAACAAAATGTTTCTTAACATGTCGAAAACTGTTATTTTAAACTTCTCGAGTGTTAATAAGAATGACATAAATATCAGATACCCTGTTCATAAATCACACTGCACAAAATTCTTAGGTGTGCATCTTGACGATAAATTAAAATGGCGTAAACATATTGACCATTTAAAATCAAAATTATCGTCTGCTTGCTACGCTCTATCACGTATAAGAACTTGCATGGATAGGTCATCTGTGATGTCTGTTTATTATTCACTTGTAGAGTCTCACCTAAGATATGGAGTTCTCTTGTGGGGTTCTACAGCATATATTCAAGATTTTTTTATAATCCAAAAGAGGGCTGTGAGGGGTATCCTGGGTTTAGGCCCAGGTGAGTCTTGCCAATCACACTTTCGGAACTTGGGAATTCTCACAATATATGGTATCTTCATCTACGAAACCCTTTGTGATTTTTTCTTAAAGAAAGAGGCTGCTTCAGCTTCAACACATAGCAATGTTCATTCGCACGGCACAAGACACAAAAACAATTATGTTCAACCAATTAAAGCTCGTACAACACAATTTCAGAATACAAGTGTTTATAGGGGGGTAGATTTATTTAATAATCTCCCCAATAATATAAAAACATTACAAAGATATCACAGATTTAAGTCTGCTTTGAAAAAATATCTTATTGAAAAAACTTTGTACAGTCTTGACCTTAATTGAAGTTTATTTATTTTTTATTGCATTTACTGTTGTATTATTGTTTTTCTATAAATCTTATAATATTATTTTACTATTTAGTTTATACAAGTATTTGCATGTATTTGAATAACTGTGTGTAAAGTGTAGGTATGCTAATCTTAATTACTATATTTGTTGTTAGTATCTTGTTATTAGTATATTGTTCTATTTACTTTTATTGTTTTATTGTTTTATGTTACTCATTTCTGTCTTTCATACACAACTGAAAAGTTGTTTTTTTGAAATAAAAATATACTGAAAGACTGAAAGATGATGGACATGTTATTCTAAATATAGTATTAATTAAAATATAAATGCTTTTTAAATAAGTATATTAATATATTCTTATTCATATAATGAATAAGAAGAAGAATATATTACACACAAGTGTCACTGTAACTTTCCATAATATAAATAAAGAAAAAAGTAAGTTTTGTAACAACCTCAGTTGTTGTTTTATTTACCCGTTTACTGAAAAAAGTCCTAAAGTGAAAAACATATTGAATAGACGATTAAAATTGTTTTATTTTAAAATTTGAAATAATAAAAAAATAAAATCTTTAAAAATATTTCCAATGTTAATTTTTTTCACGAGCTTTTTGTTCAAAATTTAAAAAAAATATATTTATCTAAGTTTGCATTTCTCCACTCTAATATGCTGCTGGCAAAGGTCACCTTTGCGAGTGCGGCTACCTAGTCATTAACATTAAAATCGCGTAACTCTTCGCGCCGCGTTTCTATCGCTTTATGTACTGGTAGTTTTCAAATCGTTATATAGCTACCAGGAGCACATAAAGCGATAGAAAGGCTATTAGAAACGCGACGTGAAGAGATACGCGATTTGCTCCTGATACTTTGTATTCAGGTAAGAGGTTCATTTCATCAAATAAATTATACTCCTAATTTGTGACATCGTATAAGCGTAAAATTATTTACGCTTTATGTACTCCTGATAGATGATATTAAAAGAAATACATATATTTAATTATTAACTTTAAAATCGCGTATATCTTCGCGTCGTGTTTCTATCGCTTTATGTGCTCCTGGTATTCGTAAAGATAGTTTACAAGTTGTTTTTTCGCATTATATAAACTTTGTAATGTTATGTAAGTTAATATGTTTTTCGCGTCATATGACGCGATAAAAACAACAATTAAAGACGGGAATATCTTCGCATCGTGTTTCTATCGCTTTATGTGCTCCTGGTACCGAGTTTGTAACAATAGTTCCAATATTGTTGTTTTTTCGCATTATGTAAACTTTATATTTAATTAACTGTACAATACCCTGCTGGCGGCTATAACGGCGACAACTTGTTCCTACCACATTTGGGTATTGTATTGTATTTTGATGGTTAGTGGTCATTTTTAAATTTAGCAGTATGCATTACCAGTGCGTAAGACTGATATAGTGTCTTGAAGAAATTGAAAAACCAAATTGTTAGTTTGATTCAAGTTAGGTAATAATAAAAGAAGAGGTATTATCCGTAAATTTTTTTTTTTTTTAAAGATACATACTGATTAGAGTTTATAAATGTACAACACATTCTACAGATTCATCAATTAAATTACCTAGTAAAAAAAATTGCATTGAAAAATATGTGACTTGTATTTACAAGTAATAAAAAATATTGCATTAATTGAGAAATATGCCTAAAATTACAGTAAAATATAATAATTACAAGGAACAGACTTCGTCTGGCAAATAGATTAGTGAGTAATTACATTTTTTTTTTTTACAAATTATTTCTTACAAAAGTAAACAAAGATTAACATTTTGTGAGCTATGGTGCTCCATATACTTACTCCCTTATATACTAAAAATATATTCTAATAAATCTACAAAGATACGTATCAAAATCAACACAATATGAAACAATTCTAATGTGATTCCAAATAATCAAAGACAATTAGGAAAGTAATATATTTATATTTATATAAATATTATATTGTAAAATGAACATAATTATAATTGAGTTGTAAATGTATTTGACTTATTTATTTATATTTTATGAGTGTTTTTTAATAGAGGCAAATCGCTTGAAAAGATATATAACACAATCTTGGACAATATTGAAAAATTTATAAAAGTTTTATTACTTAATCAAAATGCTTTTTAAAAAACTCAGTTTTTACAGACATCCTGCGTTTTTTTTAAGTACAGGACCTCTGTATTACCTTTATAATTATTTTGCTATATGGCTTTATATCCTAAGCTTAATCAAAAATTTAATAAAACTTCTAAATTTTTCAATATTGTGTCATTTATATCATTTCTGCAATTTTCCACTATTAAAAACAACATATATTGTACAGATATAGTATATATATATATATATATAGCACAGATGATAGGAAAATAGACAGGGCTTACTAAGTGAATGCCAGGCGTTTCGGCGGGAAATGCTGTCTCTTCTTCAGTGGCGATTTAACACAGATCCTTCTGGCTGTCACCGAACATAACAGTGCTAAGCCAGTGGGTAGAATGAGGAGATTTTAGAGAGGGGCCGAAAGGATTAGTGCCAAATCGCCACCGAAGAAGCAGCATCTCGCGCCGAAACGTCTGGCATTCTCTTAGTAAGCCTCGTTTATTTTCCTACCATCTGAACCTACAGTTAAAAAATATAAAATCAAAAAAACAATCTAAACAATATATATATATATATATATATATATATATAACAAATATAAAAGTTTCTTTGATTAAACAAATGATAGACAAATTGAATTGACAATGTAAAATCACAGGTAAACAATTATTTATAAAATATTCTCAAAATCAGAAGCTCTGTAGTATTTATACACCATTATATTTGCATGTTTGTTCTTATAATTAAAAATAAAGTGTCTTAAAGTTTCATTTCAAGCAATATAAGAATAATAAATATCATTCGACGACTTGTGAATTAATTAAATCAATTACAGCAATATTCGAGTTGAAAACTATAATGTCACAATAGTCACAAACCAAAATTGTTTATAAGTGTGTTAATAACATATTTTGACTTAGTTTTAATTATTATACAATATAAACAACCTAAAATTGATCTAAAACAAAATACGAATAAAACAAGGCAAGAATTCAATTCCCAATCAATAAAGAACATTAGGTTTGTTAGAAATTAATATCGCTGCTATTTTGCCATATAAATGGCACAAAAATATGATGGATCAAAATTAAATGTATGTTTTTATTATATTTGTGGCATGGTAACTGATAACTTATGTGCTAATATTTAAGTGTTTCAAATAATTAAAAATACTCAACATAATTTCTTAAATTCGAATTTTGCTCAACAAATTCACAGAATTCATCACTCAAGAGTTTATGACTATCTTAAATCTAAAAATATTGCAATACTCAGATGATTTAAAAAAAAATGAAATCTGAAAAAGCACCAAATTAATGACTATTATTTAAAATTTTGAAATAAATATGTTACTCGATTGAAGTTAGCATTTGAAGTTAGCAAAAAGTATATTTAATGAATAAAAAAATATATTAGAATAAATTGAAAAGACTTAATTTCAGCATGAAAAAAAAGCTATATGGCATCAAAATATTGTGTATCCTCTTCCAAAATATTGGTCCGGACAGTATAATAAGAATTGAGTCAAGACACAACCTAAAACATTGTAATATTCGGATATTACTTTTAGCTATTTTTCACAATAACATCAAACATTTTTCAAAAAACTTTACAAAAAAAAGAAAAGCCGTCTACAATCTGCCATCGCTGATATTCACGAAACGTTTTCTATTTATCCTTTCATTACTGCAATTGTGCATTAATCAAATCTTGGTAGTTTATTTTAATGACTCATTAAAACATCAATTAATTTGCAGTTAAGTAAAAGTGCACTCACTGCAAACATGAAATTATAAATTTCATTAATTAGGAAATCAATTTTTATTACATCAAACTGCACTTATGTATGGGCGCACTGGTCCAACCCACCAACACACGTGAGTGGTATCCGTAGATTGGTCTCTCAGATTTACTAATCAGAGGTTTTTCCTCAAAAACACTGGGGTTTTTTTAAAATTAGTTTTACATACTTTTCTTTTATTTATTTTTTCCTGAGATCAAACTTATAAATAAAACAACCATTTATGACTGAAAACATTGTTTATTAACATCTATGACAAGGAATACTTCCCCCTTACATTTAAATAGCTCCCATATAAGGAATTGAACTACAAAATGAGACCTTTCAAATGACATGCATATCAATGCAGTTGGTGGTATGGACCAAAACACCCATGGCCTTTGTATGATAAAAATGAAGTCGTCATAATTTGATAACCATGACGCCACAAATTACCTTTAGAAGAAATAGATTAATGCGTCAGCTTGTTAACCCATTCCAGTCCGCAAACTTTTCATAGAAGTGATGCTTTATAACCACAAACCTTTGCAGCGGACGAGCAGTGCAGCACTATTGCTATCTTGCTAAATAAAAAGCATTTTTCATTTTGTTGATGCATAGCAAAGACGAAAACCCTGACTAATAACTATTCTATGATAATTTTTTAACCCACATCTGGTAGACGGCTTTTAAGGCGACATTTTTTCCAGGGCGGCACCAACCAATATCATTGTACCAACCCATCAAATTGACCAAAGTGGTTACTTGGCAAGTACGTACAAGGCATGTCAATTTGACATGCGTGAACCGGGATGGGTTAATTGTTTCAGTCAACATTTTCGTTTTATACCAAATTGGAAAAAGTATTATCTGATTGATATTTCATCATTCTCCTGCATTGTTTATGGCCACTAAACATTGGTATTTTTAAAATCTGTAATAAACCAATATTTTAAATGAAATAAACTATTTTACTTTTCAAAACATTACCACAAAGTACTTGCACTCTCGTTTTGCTTGTTTGATGTAACACTTTTTGCGAAAACAATAAAAAAAAGAAAATAAAAACATTAAGTGTTTATATGATTTAAGCTTTCAAGCACAAACTGCGCGAACGACTATTGGTCATTCCGTTAAACAAAAAAAAACTGAGATACAGAAATACTGCGTCCGTTGTCTGATTTATGCAACCGTAGGCATCATCAAAAGTCATTGTCCCACCCTGTCAGGTCATCCGGCGGAGGACCGTCAGGATCTGCCGGATAGTCATCAAAGTTGTTTGTGTCCGCAGGTGATTTGATGACTGGCAGAATTGGCGGTTTGAGAGTACGATGGACGAGACCCTCCCAGTTAAAGCCGTCAAACCATCTGAAAATATATAATCACGTCATAAATGTGTATTAGGAGGGTCGTCATTACTTAGAACCCTCATACAAACGTTCTAGATTTACATCAGTTTACCCCTAAAATTATTTTTTTTTAAATATTTGAAACACAAGCGTTTGAATAGTCATCATTCTGTACTTAAAATAAGATTTGCAAGCCTTGCAAGCAAATAGATAAAAGTAATAATATTTTGTCAAAATTTCATTCTGAATTAAGAAATATGAGAAGTGTTGAATGAAAGAAGTGCAAAATATTTTCAAAAATTTTGCTCGAGGCTGGGAAATACTTCACCAAGATCGGTTTCGAAATATTGGAGCGAAATATTGATTACTTGCATTAAGAGAGATTCGTAACAAATAAAAAAATATATCCACAGTGGAATACTATTGAGAATTTAAGAGAAAGAGGTCTTGTTGGGTCATGTGTCTATCGATCCTAGCATTTAGTACTCGTCTGCATAAATATAAAATCAAAGTAGATAAGAGCATAGCTAATTATAAAAAAAAACATAAAATCTAATCTACAACAAAAGACCAATTTAAAACGAAGTAAACTAAAAAAAATTAAATTAAATCGATGTGAAACTTTGCAAATTTCATTTCTCTGTTATGCATTCTTCTACGCTCAAGCTACTTACCTGACCCGCAGTAGTCTTGCGACGCCAGAGTGAGCATGCTGTATAAATCTTCATACTGTGGTTTTACTATGACAGAAATATTTGGTGTGGGCTCTCTCGTACTATATTGAGAATTCATTGTAAAAATACTTTCAAACGATTCTTTCATAGAGTAAAAATAAAAATTGAAAGTTTACTTGTGTTTCTGTATTTCGGAAATTCCGCCCCGTTGGTAGCCCAGCCTCTCGGCAGGATTATCTCGGCAGAGTTTTTTAATCAAAGCAGCAGCGTTTCTTGTTATCATTCTCGGAAACTCGACAGCATCTATACCCTTGAGGATTATGTTGTAGGTCTTCATTGGATCAGCACCGGTGAATGGTGGGGTTCCAGTTAGCAGCTCAAACATCAATACTCCTGTAATTAATCAGAAATTTACATTGAGGTTATTATTAGTAGGGAGGCTTCAATAATAAGAATGATTATAAATAATAAATAATAATTTCAATCGGAATCAGCTGCGTTTATAACAATAACTAGCATAATCGTATTCTTGAGGTCTTCTCTGAGTGGTGAAATAGCGGTAGTCAAAATTTATTTTGGTCTCATATTTTTTAATCTGTTATATTTAAATAACAAATTATGGGACAATTTTATAATTTATAACTTAAATAAAGAATATTGCTTTATTCTTTAGTTTCAACCACACTAATATGATAGAAAATAACATAATTATTTTGATTTTGACTTCGGAGTAACAGAAATCTTCCAGAATGGCTGTGGGTAAACTTTGATTTAGTACATCAGCAGTTCGTCAGACAACTGCTGAAAGTTTGCTCTTTGGCGATGGTAGAAAAGCTCGTGTTTAGGTGTTGGTGGAGGCTTATCGAGCAGCTTTTAATAGTTTGAAATATTGCTGATGTCAAGTGGTCAATGGTCTTTCAAGGCCGTTTTTTCTATATAAGATAAGGTCTAAGGTCGTCTAAGGTTTGTCTGAGGTCATTTTTATATTTGAATGAGAAACATCTCACACATTCATATTTATTCTTAAGGCAGGATAACGTCCCTTCAAAAGTTCGTAACTGTCCTTAAATCAATACCAACTTAACTTCTTTATATGACCTGAGAATAAGCTGGTGATGTTGCACCCTATTTTGGCGTGGTAGGCTAGCAATATTTTACGACTAATGCTTAAATAATTACACTGATGGAAGCTCTGGAAAATAATGTATTTAATTTAAAATTAACCAATCAACAACCATGATTTTTTACAAGTAAATTGATGTCTTGGCAATATTTTATTTTACCCACCAAATTTACCATGACAGTTCATTAGTCGCAACGGACTTACGTCATTGCTATACATAGTATCTCCTTTTGCTCACTGTTTGGTACATGCTCAACCGCGAGTAATCACTGCCATTGCACAATAGGTCAAATTGATATTTTCAAGCCGAATATGATAACTCCCATTAACGTGTTAATTTGTAACAATATACACAACATTTATAGTATAACACAGAATGTGTATCCGAAGTAGAATTTCATGGCGATTATGCTATAATATATGAAGAAATAACCTGCTCTTAATCATAATGCATTTACGCAGTTTGAATCTCATAAAATATATGAAACGGCAGTTTTATCAAATTACATCTCGATTTTGAAAAATATACACATAATTATGAACTAAAAAGAAATAATAAATCTATGTAGAATTTTGTAGAAAATAATCATCATCATTGAATAATCTGTGGTAACCGAAAAAGTGATAATGTCTTAATTTTTTTTTTTCATTTTTGAAAAGGTGTTTTTTTTTGAGTAAAAAAAATATTAGATGTTTTTAAATGTGCGAAAAGTATCTTTTATTCATTCATATCAGTAGGATGTAATAAAGTGTGACTCTTATGCCCGGGCGGACAACAAAAACAAATTTCCAATTCATTCGATTAGTGCTAGAAGCAAAAAGAAAAGAATGCTGAGAAGGCAATAAGTAAAATACTCTTTTGCAACAATAAGTTATTAACACATGTTACATGTTTTGAGCTTTGTACTATTTTTTACATTTATAATGAATATAAGTCATAACAAAATGAATAGTTGGTCACACTGGTTTTGTCGCTTTTTAATATTCTCACTAATGGTCTATCAATTATTTGAAAGTACACAATAAGATTTTGTTGTAAATAACCAGAAGTCACATAACCAGCCCAAACGCGGAGCAGTTGTGATACAAAGGTGCTACAAAATCCCAATAGAATGTTAGTATTTTTTGCAATGTATTTTTTATTTAGTTGAACAAAAAAATGCTTAGCTGTTTTAGCTCTTATGGTTTGAGTTATCAGAAGAGCCGTTTAACATATTTTAATATGTTTTTCAAAATGCTGTTTTGCTAATAATTTATAAGAAATGTCTATTTTTGCATTTTGCAAGTAGACAGTAATATTATAGGGTAAATTAGGTTTAGAGGTACAAAATTTATTTTTCATAATTACAAAACATGACTAACCTAATGACCAATAATCGGCACTGATATCATGTCCTCGATTTAGAATGACCTCAGGCGCAACATATTCCGGAGTTCCACAGAAAGTCCAAGTCTTCCTGCCTGACAACAGCTTCTTTGCGAATCCAAAGTCAACCAGTTTGACATAGCCATTCGCATCCAACAATAAGTTCTCAGGTTTTAAATCCCTGATGAGTAAATAAAAATATGTATATTGTTAAAACAGTCAATTTACCATCAAATTAATAATGAGAACGGTCGAAAATTATTAATAAGCTCCATTATGAAACTCAAAGTGGTATTATTATATTTAGATTATATAATGAATTTATGTATTTATTTATTTAATTACTATCAGTTAACCAAGCTACAAGACTTTCCCGACGTTTCCGAGATGATCACACATTCCGTCCTCAAGAAAAAGGTCATTAGTCCGTATATGATGGACAGACGTGGCAAACATTCCCCTGAGGACAGTATGTGCCATCATCTTCAAAATTCCGCGATTAAATAGTGTTTTGTACATATGGTATAAAAAAAAGCAAAATTATCATATATAATAATCAGTGATGACCGGTTTAAAATTACTTATATATGTAGGTAAATATATTAAGTATAAATAGGCGTAAGGTAGATGACATTACACATGGCAGTTTCAAGTAAATCCTGAAAGCGCCGCAGCCGCACCTCCAAGCCTGAAGACAGTAAACTAAGCTGAAAGGTTTTAAATATTCTTCGTGCATTTTGCAATCACTCACTAATTTTATTATGACAGTTTTCAAAAAAATGTTACTATGAAAATTAATAAAAGTGGAAGTACTCAGCAAAAATATACTCACAAAATATCCATCCAAATTGGGTGCAATACAAACAACAAAAAAAATGTTATGATAAAAGAATGATTTAAAACAACAATAGTATTTAACTATAACTTTAGAGTGTTACTCCAAATACCCACTATTTGCAGTAAAATGTAGCAGTAAATTTATGTATATACCCCCTATTAAAAGATTAATTAATTAATCTTTATTTTTGACAGACAATATTTTATATATATTTTGCCCATAAAATCTTTTTAAACTCTTAAACATCACGGCCCGCTGAACGTAAAATGTAGCAACTTTGCATGTGAGTAAAGATGGCGGTGACTTAGTACAAGACCCACCATGTTGGATAGTTCTAAGAAAAAAATATAATTTATATTCCAATAAAGTGAAGAAGTATACTTTATATTTTGTTTTGAAATAATCACCGAAATATGCATTTCTCTCCAAACTATGACATTGCATTTGTGGTGAGCAAGTTGTTTTAAAGTGATGATTTGTCATTCATTTTTATTGGGACAGAAAATTTAAAATACTTAATAATATTTTCTTACAATTTCGGAGTATGCATATATTTTGTGCAATTACAAAATATTTTTTAACAATTAATAATTCCGATAAACATGTGCAATAAATATATATGACCAAGCACTACAATGAACGAAATTTTATACAAATTTAACATTATTGAAAATTCATTAAATTGTAAAAATTAGAAATGAGTTGCTTTAAAAAAATGTTTGCATGGCTGACTTTATTTACACATTTGGTTTAAATATTTACACATTTCCAATTCCCAAAATTTGACAGCTAACATCTAAAGAGATTTAGCAGTGACATGAGAGTATTCTGCTCCCTTATTCTGAGATTCTTCTGCATTGAGTCTCACATGGTATGGAAAAAATGAAAATAAATAAAAAAGAATCTACCTGTAGATTATATTCCTAGAATGCAGATAATGAAATGCTTCCACTACACATGCAGTGTAGAATCTTGTGGTTGAATCATCAAAGTTGCCTGCGAATAAATAATACTTTTCAGACTAAAAGAATTATTTTCCTTATTGTTTTCTGCCAGATAATCAATTTTACAAGATGTTTAGTTGCGGATGATAATAGATAATAAAAAAATAGAGTTTTATTGGAAACTTTCCGGAATTTATATATTTACATTGAGATAAACAGACAGTTAACAGAATAGTCAGAAACGCGAGTGAATGAACACTAAATTGATTTTAAGTCCTGCTCGCCACTCAATCAGCCCTTAGTTATATTTTAACAGCGAACTAATTTCTTTCACCTGTACCTTAAAATACAGCTAAAGGAGATTTAACTAATGATATAACGTACTTAGTACTTATTTTGATCCGTGGGCATAGTGGGGGAGGAGCAATTTTTAAGGTCTGCGGGGCTCTCATACCAAAAAGTTTATCACTGTGATACTATAGGTTCATTGCTGTGTGTATAGGTAGCGGGTGTATTTTTAATCACTGCTCATTTCAGGGGGTTGGGTATATAGATATATCGACAATCGAACATTATTCAGCAAAAAATATTAAAAAATTGTTTTTCAATTACAGGAAAAACTAATTCAAAATTTAATCGAAATCATTTTAATATTTGATTACGCGCCTGGTCGCAGAGAGGTGCTGGGTCAAACAGGGTCCGGTTGATGGTGTATTTCAAAAATAATAAACTGTAACTGTATACCATCATTTCAGTATTTTTTTTTTAATTATTCTTTTTTTCCTGAGACCCATTTAGTTATCAATATCGATCAACCCGCTGAAATAAACAAAGCAAATAAAAATACACCTGTAGAGGGAATACAATAAATTGTGCAATAATTCTATATTAATATACCGCCTAATTTGGAATGAGCGAACATATGAGACTACATCGATAAGTACCTGTGTTAGGAATGCAGAGAAAAGTTTTCAGTTTTTTGTAAACATAGTAAATGTCTACTTTATCTAAAAGTCAGGAGCCTCGAAGTCGATACATTTCATTAAAATTTTAGACATGAATATAAGAATCGAGAAAAAAAATAGGTACATTGATTCTGTTTTGTCAATATTATCCTATTAAGCGTATCTCTTTATACAGGTGGTTAGATGAGATAGAATTATTTAAGACCACACGTAAGATAGGAAAGAGCCTTTATAATAAATATTTTGTGTACCTTTATCCCTAAGTATGGTCCATAGTTCTCCACCCAGGCAGCTCTCCATTAGCATATAAAGGTACTTGCGATCTTTGAACGTCTTGAAGAGTTTCACGACAAATTCACAATTAGCTTCGTACATTATTTCCTTCTCACTCATAATATGCTGTTGCTGTCTCGTTTCCACGATCTGCGCCTTCTTCATCTGCTTCAGGGCAAACGAGCGACCAGGATCGTTCTGGAATTGAAAATATTTATATCAAGCCAGATATTATTTGCAGTTATACAATATGAAATGTTAGAATTTGTGCTTCAAATTAGTAAGTTGACCACCAAACAATTCAAAGTAATATTTTCCCGGCAGTATCATAGAATATTAATATCCCAATAACTCCGGCAAATCAGCTCTGACCTAAGAGAGCCTGGAAGGAAGACCACGCAAGTGACGGCGGCGGCGAGTAACGAGCGGACGGAAGCCAAGGTGAACTCTACCTCATTCGGAAGTACCTCATACCATGGTAAGGCAGTGCTCTGCCGAGGGCTCGGTCTGACCTAAGGCGAGGGCAGAGGCGAAGCTAATATTACATTTTGGCGCTCGCAAATTTAATTCTTACATTCTTCAGATTATACGAGAAGGTGGCAATGGTTCTTTATCATCTCTCTTATCTGGTTACAGAAGTGATGGATTCA
The DNA here is from genome assembly GCA_020383195.1 of Neomicropteryx cornuta. Taxonomy (NCBI): domain Eukaryota; kingdom Metazoa; phylum Arthropoda; class Insecta; order Lepidoptera; family Micropterigidae; genus Neomicropteryx; species Neomicropteryx cornuta. Next base: position 5,643,389 of record JAHKQU010000030.1, read on the forward strand.
GCCGAAAGCTTTTTCATAGCGATAATTTTCTCTGCCCTTGTACTTTCCATGGAACTTTCACGGGCCCTATCTTTAATTATTTCTGCATACATACTGAAATTATTTTTAAATACAATAATTTGTGTTTGTGGGATTTTTTTATTTGGGATTATTTTTATTTGTATCATATGTTGAAATCTTTACCCTATTTCTACATCCAAAATATATCATCAATTTAATAAGCCGATATTCCGATACGTATAAAATGCAACCAGATAAATGATAAAATGAATATGCTAAAAGTATGTCATCAATGAGTCATTAGTGAGTTAAGAATATGTATTAACAGCATGTATCTTACGATATTTTTTTATTCTACCCTGTAGACACAAATGCTAATTTAATTCATTGATATCTTTCTGAAGAACAAACAAAAAATACTAGTATAATTTGGATTAAAACTTTCACTGATATTTAAAGCATAGTTTGAATATAAACTGTGTAGCATCATTTTTATTACAGTAACGAGCTCTTTTTATTAAACATTAGTATTATGTATTTAATAATTATTATGTTATTATTTTTTTTATGCATGATATTTTATACTGTAACTATGTGAAGTTATAGGTGCCTACCTGTATTTGTACAAGTTCTACTCTGCCGAATCCTCCAACTCCGAGTGTCGCAATTATCCTCAAATCTGACAGGCGAAGATTGGCAAATTCACTATTAAGTCTGAAATAAATTCAATTGCTTATTAATATAATCAATAAATATTTTATGCATGTTTACAAGGGCGAGCTGAGAGAGCCAGTCAGCAAAATCAGGTTTATCAAAAATATTCATAATCTTTCTTTAATGCCGATGACGGCATAACATTGACATACAAAAGCTTATCTCTGTCATTTGACCTACCCTAAGTTCAGGTCCATCATGAAAGAGGAGAGGACGGGGAAGATCTATGGTACTACATCACCCTATACTATATACTCATTTTTTCCTAACCTGGTGAGATTGAGCCGAACCTTCAGATGCCTACCGGCATTTCTCCATGCTATATATAGAGAAAGATTGTTAATTGACCTGTTAACCAGTGAAAATACTAACATTGTTAATGATTTAAATTGCCACAGAAACCTGGAAGCTCTTATTATTGCAAGCAAATAAGGAGCCTGGTGATAACGGCTACTAACATTTTGATCAATTGATTAATAAAACAACCTAAGCAATTATTATGATATATCTTATAAGCTGTTTTGAGTCATTTTATAAGCTATTCGAAAAAAATATATATATATATATATATTTTTGTACGTATAGAGTAGGAATACCGAACTAAACGAAATTAATATATTTTTTTTAATTTTAATTTATTTTTTTTTAATCCTGTCTGTCCTTTCCTAATTTGAAAACTAGTCGGGAAAAGCGCGAAATCTGAAACCTCAAAGCGAACAGGCACAGAAATCAGCGCCATCTGCCGTGCAAAAAGCTAATCATAAACCATTCCAAGCGGTTATAATGGCTCGCGTTCACAATGGAAACGATATGGCGGCAAAAAGTAACGCCACAATGCAATGGCGGCCGACGAAGGAATGCTTTTTGCGGGAACGAAATTATTTATTATGTTTCCCATGATTTCTAGATGGAAGTTTGCTTTGTTTAATATGTAAACGAGAAATTATAGGCTTCGCGCGTGGGCAATGGATAATTGTTATTAAAAAAGTGATACGTATTTAAAAGAATGCAAAAAGAACTATATCATTAGTCTCTTTGAATATTTATCACTTTCACGGGGCTAAAGCGGCTATTTGCCATATTACCATTTTTTGCTTTTTATATCTGTCAATTTTCTTCCAAAATTGGGCACAATGATATGGCTAGCTCAGCACCTAAAACCTTTTACCTGCCAAACTTGCATTATCTACTCAGAAAATAGTGTTCACAGTTTGAACTTCGATTTAGGTACATAAAAATAAAATTGAATTCACTGTGATACTCACTTAGTGTTAGATTAAAATTAATCAGACTCTAAAAAAAATACATGTAATTAAAAATACTATTAGTTACCAACCACTAAAACCAAACGCAGACCTCCTATCGGGGAAGGGTGGAGGGGGGGAGGGGAAACATTCAGGGTGTTATATCTAAATTTTATAAGAAGCTAACTACAAGTTCATAACGAATGCTTTTCGCTTTTGTGAAAATTATTACATTTAAAACGAAATCAAAAAGTGTTTTGATCCGCGGGGTGACTCACCGTTTCCTTGTGTCGCCCTCATCCTTGTACTTGGTCCTGATCTCATCAAGGCTGGAGATGAGTTGGTTGAAGGTCTCCCGGTCGATGACGAGGCAGGTCACTCCCTCGGGAGAGTCACATATTATGTTTGCTGTTCGCAGATCGTCACTGTAACCGCACAAATTAAATTGCGTATTAGCTTACCGATAAATATTAATGTATGCAACAGTCTAAAGCGAATACCTCGCTCACTAACCGCTTTTTTTTGATGGAAACTTAAGCAGGTAACAAGTTGGATATTGTGGTAGGTAAAAAAAAGTAAAAATGCGATTCAACAATTTGTTTTGTTCCTAAATACGGTACCTTACAGCCGAGGTACTACTTAAAAACATTATGTCACTTTCGTATCCCATGTATGTATATGTAAGTGTATATTTTACATATTAAATATACACATTCTGTTCTAAATACATTGAGAAACTATTCAAAGAATAATTATTTTAATTTATTGTAAAGACAATTTTTAATCATTTTTGTTGCCAAAATTTCTTTGCAGCAGGTATTTTATAATTTTTATTTTTTGTTCAATATACAACTTGTATGGAATATTTCCAGTGTGTGTGTTGTGTGTCGTGTACAATAAGCAAAGCTGGGTGTAGCACTGACACCAGCCAGACCTGCAAATCCTACTACCCTTACAATATTGGCATCGTGAATTCCAATTTTACAGCCGAAAAGAGGTGCCATTACAACAGTTACTATCTGCGGCTAGAATCGGCAAAGTAAAATCACGATGGATGCGAAGTTGCGAAAGCGCGGCCGGTGTGCGCGGGGCCTTATTAAGTTTTTTATCTGATATTTAAATGGACGCAACGCAACATCCGCAACAAACGCGCGGATTAATAAAATGTGAAGAGAAATCATTGCGGCGTCGCGGTGTTCTGTTTTCCTGTTTTCCTACAAATGCATCGACGTTAGTGTGAGCACATGGTGCGATATAATGCGTACAGCCATTACTTTTAATATACATACGTCGAGTAAATGCCGAATTAATGTATTCATTAATATTCACTCATTCGGGTTTAGCTCATTCGTATATTCGCGAGCGTGATGCTGAGCGAATCCTCGATGCGCGCGGACTATTGCCAAACCACTGCGCACTTCGACGCGTCCGCGCTTTCGTTATCAATCAGCGAAACAGCTATTCAAATCGCATATTATTAAAATACAAACAATAGCGTTATAGATTGGTACAGTCGAGGGCACATCTTGAGCATTTTAAGTTGAACTGAAACGCGTAGAGAAAGAGATATAAATATTTGCACTGTTTCGTTTTCGCAGTTTCTGTTGGGATGCCTTTCATAGTAAAGCTTCAATTGCCCTCGACTGTATAAATTGGGAAAAATATTTTAGTGCCCAACAACGTTCAAAGTTAAAAATCAGTTAAATTAGGTAGATGAATAATTATAAACTATGATTATAGGTATACTAGTTGCCTAACACGGTTTCGCAGGGGGTGTTTTATTATTTATCCTAAAAAAATATCTTTAAATATACATCCATCCATCGGTATGGACTACAAGTCAATTCACTGCGCATTCAATGATCCTTTTCACGACTCTTCATACATAAATCGAGGGTCAGGATGTCTTACTCCTGATAAGTAGTTTTACAGCGCTTAAAAACTTGCCGAAGAACAAGTTTCCAACAGCGAAAACCCCATTCGAATCTATTGAGTACTATTGGATATGCTCACATATGATTATCATCCCATGTTATTAAAAAATATCTTGACATATTTATAAATTTGCATTGATATAAATATTTTTAAAAAATAATAGCTTGAACTGAACATAAACTGCTTCTTAATATTTCTGCGATATTATAATGTATTATGATTGAAGGATATATAAATAAATATGTCAGGGAGGAAGTATGACCTATTTATTGTCTGATTTGTAATAAACATATCTAGATACTGTATTCAAAAAATATAAATAAATTATTGGAATTTAGCACACATGTCGAAGGTCAAATATGAATTCACTATGAAGGCAGTGTTTTGAAAAATTGGAATGTTTTGTTCAAGACAAGCTATGAAGCTCACGTTATACGAGTATAACATACCAGTCCATAATTTTGAAAATAAAATAATCTTCCGTGAATTCCTGAATATTAGAATAATAATCCAACGATATCCGTGCGGTTTAGCAATGGCGGAGCGGATGTATTTTAATTCTTAATAATGGCTATTTTTAAGCAAATCAAGATTGTTAATTATTGTTTTAATGACCATAACTTTTAGGATGTTTTAGCGCCTACGATGTTTCTAATATTCGGTCATCTATCCGTAGGCGACCAGAAAATGAATGAATATCCGGCATTCCATAGAGTAATTTCGCTGTCAATGGCGAATTTGGGCAGAAGGTAATCACATACGCTTTTTGCATTCATTATGTCAGTATAATGTGGCCTTTCGCGGTTAATATTAAAAATAATAACGATAAGTTAGATTTTAAGAGTTTTGACAACACTAGGGTTTGTAAGGCACCCGGGTCATTTATCCACACAAAAGAAAATCATTCTGGATAATCGTATCTTATAATCAATTATCTAGTTAATATAGAATGAACAGAGTAAATTTGTACTTCGTCTTGAAGTTAAGAGCCTCGAAAATTTTGTATTTTTTCCATACGTTTTATCAAAACTTTAGACAACTATAGTGTCATAAAGATGCAAGTTCAACTAAGTGTTTTAAAATATATTTATTCTCTTTTCGTTTTAGATTATCCCTATAGCGAGAAATTTATTTATCATTTTATGAAGCAATGTTTTGTTTGACAATATCTCGTGTCTCATCAAGCTTAGCTTAGCCGTACATCATTTTGAATACGCCCCGCTAGTAATTGAATTATTTTGAATGATTACTAAATTACTCGTGCTAGAGCTTATATATTCTTTTTGAAAGTAAAATTAGATTAAATTGATAGGTGGGTCAAATTTTTATCCATCCTTATTTTATCGGTTTACTGATGGGTGTATTTGTATCAACAAACATCAAAGTCATTAAAAATTATCATTAAAAAAATGCAAATTTGTCAAACGTACCCCTGTAAAGCCTTTTCTCCGAAAAAGTCCCCTTTCTCGAGAGTCCTTATGAATTTTTCTTCCTGAGTATTCAGCTGCTTGATGGTGACTTTCACCTAAAAAAAAGGAAAACAAAATGTTTTATATCCATTGTTTTATATAAAAACGTATGTAAACCCTCTAAATCCTACATTCATTAGGTGCAAAATACGACACGCACTCAAAATCAACACACAAGACGGGATATAAAAAAAAATAAATATAATATGCCTAATTACTAATTTTAAGTACAGTATTTTGTTATTTTCGATATAATATTTTATTTAGATGAATTTACGCTTTAAAAAGAATTGAATAAAATGCGCGGTGTATTAGATATTATTGAAATAACAGACAGAAAACTAAGCGGATTTGGTGTTCCTCAAGGGTCGATTGTCGGACTGACAGCTCTGGGCATTTCTTATCTTAAACCCATCAAAAAAACTGTCATTTTAATAGGTATTCGGATGATGAAACGCCAGTAGTAATGTCAATACTTTGTTGTTACCAATATATTCTTCCTTTTCGATGACATCACATAGACAAGCTGTAATGGAATTGCTTTTTTTATATATACTATTAGGTATATCATAAAAGAAATACTTTCAGTATTCAATAGTAACTTTTGTATAACGATTAATTATTTATGGACAATCATAGGGATACACACAGATAAATATACACTATTGATTGTAAGTATGATATAATTTATCGTATGATTCTTATTATTAAACGTCTCACGGACATAATGAGTTTTTTTTTAATTTTTCTACAACCTTACGGCCGCTCTTAGAACAGCTTTTTTTAACCTAGTTAGAATCGCCATTTTAATCCAAAAGCAACGATAAATCTGTTTTTATTATTTATGTTTTTTTCTCCGTTATTATATCATTTATTGTTGTGACGCTTATTATTATTTATTATTGTGCCATTATAAATAAATAAATTTAATAAAAATAAATGATAAACCGATCCGCCCGCTCATTAGTAATATGCAGAACCCGAGAAAAGAGAAAACAGGCCGCAGACAGCTGACAGCTGACACAGTAGCAGCGCCGCGGTTTCGCCAGCTCAGAAGAACCGGTTATTTTTTTCCTACCAGTGATCTACTAAACAAAACGCCGTCGCCTAATGAACCTGCAGTTATTTAACCGCTTCTTAATTATCTGACGTCGCGCTTGGATTACGTTTCGACGTATCGAGGTGTGCCTGTAATGAGTAATTAGTAAATGACGTTTTGGTATACAACCACATTCAGAAGTGTTTTTTTTTAACAAAACATAGTACGATTTATAATGAGTGGAAAGCCATTCGCTAATGAACTATACTGATCACTAAAAATACTATACACACACACGTATAGATACGCAGAAGATTTTCTTTGATAACAAGTAGACCGTAAATATGACTTGTGTAAGAATCCGTCGTAATATTCAACAAAAACGCAAAAATCGTAAATATTCAAATGATATGAAGTTTGCTTGAATGGTATGCGATACAAGAAATGTTAATTAATGCATTTGCATTAATTAGCATACAATAAAATGCAAATTTTTTATTGCAAAGAAGTCTAAATAAAACTCATTTCGGCGATTTGAGATGATTCACAGATAAACAAAAGAAAAAACGAGGCAATCATAACGCGGCACTAATTTTGTCTACGATATGCAATGTCGCTGTGACATCAATGCTAGAATGAGGTTATTTATTCTAAAAATGCTCTCAAAACAACTTTTCTTGAATTGAATTTACATCCGATTGTTCTTCATCCATATCATAAGAATCACCTCACTAGGTTGTACTTATATCCATCCTCATTTGCATTCTATTTAATGTCAAATAAAATGCAAAACTACTTATATGTGTAGTAGGAATTCTAAGTACATTATTTTAGACACTAAAAGAAAGACGAAAAATAGCTGTAAAATACCTTCTGACATATATAATCCTCATTACAAAATATGAGAATATACTTTATTTACGGCACTATTCATACAAAAACTCTCCTATCAGTAAGTGACATACATATTTGAAGAGTGATGTGGTCGAAAATTCTCCACGGTCAATATTAGTCGCTTAGCAGTTTTTTAAAGTCATTCAAAAAAAAGGTGTAGAGAAAGCTACCCATACATGGCAATAACGCGGAACAGATTAGGTAGAAGTGAAATTTGAAGTAGAAGTCTCCACATGAAATATGGCCAAATCTTTTAAATTAACTTTAAAAATAATCATGTATCACGACCGCATCACTTTGGACTGTTAAATAAGCATTGTTCTATAATATGTAGATTTTTTTTTTTTGTCAGTTCTTTGTTTATAAATTTGTTTTATTTTTAAATTTTAGGTGTACCCCATAAATCGGCTATAAATAATTTACATAAAAATCAACTATTCCATATTCAAATTTCAAGGATATCTGTTTAATATTTTGATTTTCGCTTACGAATCGCAAATTTTTTTTCATATTTTTAGAAACTTCTGTATATTCTGTATGTTCTGTGTACTTCTGTTCAGCTACAATTTTTCGTGACCTCAATTAACTCTCCAGATAGTCAGTAACACCTTCATCGGCATGCTGACTAATAATAATATTGCAGTTACGACATTGCAGTCAATTGATATCTCATCAATCAAACTACCTTCCGTTTGAACCTCATAGCTAAAACAGTGTTGTCAGATGTACTATTGTATTATTTTTATTGTTAATAATTAAATAACCAAAAAATATTGTTAATAATCCACCTTTAAATTATAAATTATAAAAATAATGGCTGCCCAAGGAAATATCACAAACGCTACTGAATTCCTTAATTTGAATAATCGGCTTGATGACATAAGCCAAAGAGTTTGTGATATCAGCAATATTCTCCAAAATATGTCAAGCCAGATGACATCAAATTTTGAAAGTAATGTAAATAACTTTAATAATATCAACAACAAAATTGAGCAAATGGATAAAGTTAATCGGAGATTAAATATTTTAATTTTTGGTCTTGAATCTGTACAGGAACGTGAAAACTACGGTGATTTAGAAAGACTAATATGTGAATTATTTATAAATAAACTTTCCTTACAAATAAATGAAAATCACATTAGCTACATTTCTCGCCTGGGAGCTAGAGGTCATAATAAGCCCATATTGGTTCAATTTGTTAATTTTGGTACTAAGCTAAAAGTTCTTCAAAACAGCAATAAGCTCAAGGGAACAAACATTCGGATATTGGAAGATTACACTAGTAATCAGCGAATCGAAAGAAAAGCTTTAATTCCGCATCTTATAGCAGCGCGAAACGAGGGTCACTCTGCACAGTTAAAGGGCACTCGACTTTACATAGATAATCAATTATGGACGCAGAAAATGCTTAATGAAGTGACAGCAGCCCATAGGTCTCAATCATCACTTCAAATAAATGAACCAAGTGAAGTCATCGGTACAGTAACTAGATCTCCGCGGAATATGCTCGCTCAGTCAAATATCCCTCAACCTTTAATGGAGACAAGTGATCGTTCTGCAAACAACCATTTGAGTGAAATCGCTTCGACTTCCCATTCTACTGAAATTGTCCAGGTACCTTCAACAAGAGCAATGCGAGCAAAAAAAGGAACTAAATTTCAACCCAACTGCATTACAGCATTGTCTATCAGTTCCCGTAAATTAGAAGTAAATAAAAAGAAAGCTGCTAAGAATACAGCAGGACCAGTTGTAAAAAGAACACACCGCCCGGAAAGTACCCCGATGAATCCACAAAACAAGAAAGTTTTAAGTCCTCCGTCTGCTAACCGAGAAGCAAATGATTCTGGCCCGCATTCTACATTTTATAACACAACGGCTTTAAAAAACTAGCGATGTTAAGAAGTAATCAGTCTATGAAAGTTTGCATAATGCACGGTAATATTCGTAGTATCATTCGAAAAATCGGTAGCATTGAATTATTTCTTGCTTCGCTAACTAAAAAGCCTGATTTTTTATGCTTTACTGAGACTTGGTTAAATAGCGACAATAAAAATCTTGCTCAGATTCCTGGTTACCGTGTTGCCGCTAATCAATCGAGACTATTGCGCCAACATGGAGGAACAATTATATTTTCTAGAATTGATTACGAAACTAATATTATTGACATCTCCGAACTAATTGATGAACGCTCGTTTGAAGGCGTAGCGATTGAAATTAAAAAACTCAACCTTGTAATAATATGTGTGTATCGTTCTGGAGGATCCTTAGATTCGTTTATGCTTAAGTATAATATGTTGCTGAGATCTGTTTTTAAATATCAATATGTATGTATATGTGGTGACTATAATATAGATTTTCTTGAAAACTCTCGGGAAAAAAGTAAAATATTGAATATGAGTAAAGAATATAACTTTCTAAATCTATTCAAAAGTGAACCAAGTCGTATTGACATGTTTACTGGGAAATCATCACTGCTTGATAATTTTTTCATAAACTTTCCCAGCAATTTTGTCAAAACCACAACAGTTGATCCTGGTTTATCTGACCACTCTTTTCAATCTATTGAAATTAATAATCTAATTGTAAATAAAAACAGTAATTATAAAGTTAGAAATATAAGAATATTTAATGAAACAAATCACTCTAAATTTCAAAAGTGGCTTGAAACAGTCAACTGGAATTATTTATTTAATGTAAAAGATACCAACGAAGCATTTAATTGGTTTCATGGGAAATTAAACAGCTGTTTCAATAATTCATATCCGCTCACAAAAAAAAAGATATATTTTAATAAAAAAACAAATCATTGGATTTCAAAAGAGTTATTAAGCAAATGTAAATTAAAGAGGAAGCTACTGAAAAATGTATTCATTAAATCAAAACCGCATATTCGAAAATACCTCAAGTGGCTTGGAATTCAAATAAGAAATGACATAAAAAAAGAGAAATACCAATACTATTATAATCGTATTCAAAATTCGGATAATAAAGTAAAAACTGCGTGGTCTATTATAAATAACATGAATGGAAAATTAAAAAAAAAACAAGAGAAATCAATATCCCTTAGAATTAATGGCTTTGAAGTAAATGATCCAAATATAATAAGTCAAGAGTTTAATGAATATTTCATTCATAAACCACTTCAGTTAGCCTCGGCAATTAATTCTTCAAATACATCAGTATTAGATAAAATGAAAAGATTGAAAAAAAATGACAAATCAATTTTTATGTATGACACCTCAGAAAACGAATTAAATAAATTAATTGATAGTTTAAAAAATAAAAGGTCTACAGGCGTTGATAATTTTCCAGTACACGTGCTAAAAAAACATAAGAAGTTACTGATTAAACCTCTTACATATTTATTTAACTTAAGTATAAATACTGGTATTTTTCCAGAATACTATAAACTCTCAAAAATAATACCGGTTTATAAAAAAGGTGATTCATTAAATATTGAAAATTATAGACCAATTTCTCTTTTAAGTATCTTTTCAAAACTCTTAGAAAAAGTTATAGAGACAAGACTCTTAGAATTTTTCACAAAATATGATATATTATCCGAAAACCAGTTTGGTTTTAGGAAAAACAAATCCACCCAAAAAGCGATAGTCAAATGCGTTAGTCACATTCACGACTGTTTAAATGCTAAAAAATTACCAGCGGCTGTCTTTTGTGACCTGAGTAGAGCTTTTGATTGCGTTCAACTAGACATCTTGATTAAAAAGCTTGACCACTATGGTATAAGAGGTATTGCACTTGATTTAATGAAGACATACTTACAAGATCGTCGACAGTGCGTTGAAATAACGTATACTAACGATGATAGGTCTGAATGTTCTGTACTGTCTACCACCAAATTGATGAATATGGGAGTTCCTCAAGGGTCAATACTCGGGCCATTACTGTTTATCATATATACAAATGATCTAAGTCTGAATATAACTCAATCAGAAATCATTCAGTTTGCAGATGACACCAGCTGTGTGGTTGTAGCAGATGAACTTGACGATCTTTTAATTAAAATCAATACATCTCTCACTGAGCTGCATGAATGGTTTAAAGCTAATAAGATGTCTTTAAATATGTCTAAAACAGTAGTACTAAATTTCACTAATTTCAAAAATGATGACATAGAACTTCAACACTCTGTTGAAGTAAAGGATGACGTTAAATTTTTGGGTATTCACTTGGACAATAAGCTCAACTGGTGTAAACATTTGGAACAGCTTAGATCTAAACTATCATCAGCCTGTTACGCCATATCACAGATTCGAATGATCATGGATGTTAAAACTGTTATTTCTGCATACCATGCGCTCGTAGAATCGCATTTGAGATATGGCATACTTGTTTGGGGAACAGCGCCCTACATTTCGGATATATTTCTTCTTCAAAAAAGAGCAGTCAGAGCGGTTTTAGGTCTCCCAAATAAAAAATCTTGTAGACCTTATTTTAAACAACTGGGCATACTTACAATTTATGGTATATATATACTAGAAGCAATCTGCCTTTTTTATAATAATAAAATATTTGCCAATAAACATAGTGATATTCATGAGTTTAATACACGTCATAAAAGTAATTATGTTCAATCTGTCTCAGCCCGTACCGCCAAATACCAATCTACATGTCATTATTTAGGCTTAAGATATTTTAATATGCTACCTGAAAGCTTTAAAAGTATAAATAATTTTCGTGAGTTTAAGCTTAGGTTGAAGAAATATATTCTGGAAAAAAATATTTATAGTTTTAAGGAATTTAGATAGTAAGTGATAAATTATGAATACATCAATGCACATGTAACTTCTGTTCATATATTTTTTTTAATTTCGTTTTTTTTTTTTTTTGTTATTATTGTATTCTTTATTCTAATTTCTCTATTGTCTTATTCTGTTGTTTTTTTTTTATATGTAACTGAAATGTAACGGTATGTACAAATATGTAATTGTCATTCCTGTACAATAACTTTGTTCATGGAAAATAAATTATCTTATCTTATCTAATTCGATCTCAGATTCGAGAATGTTTCGAAAAGGTAAGCAATCTTGAACCAGAATCTAATAGGAAGACCGCCAATGCAATGTCTTCCGTCTTGGTAGTTCAGCTGCCTGGATGTAAAGAACTTAATATACAAGATGAATGAAGAAAATGAACAGATGCAATTCATATGAATTGGGAAAGTACAAAGAAAAATTACGATATGTTTATTACGAATGATTATTTATTACAACATGATTATCACGAATCAAAGAGGTGTGGCTTATGAACCAAATAGCATCCAACGCCGAAAAATCAGGGACAAAAAATCGAATATTTCCATTCACCGGCCATAAACATAAATACCATAAAACTAAAAGCCGATATTGCCCGTTAATATCGCTGTTGACACAGATTACCATAATGGGATGTGAATTACCTAGTTCTAGTATTTCGAGTTTTTATTGGGAAAAGAGTAATTCCTAATTCCGACAATAAAAATTATCTACATTACATAAAATGATATCAGCTTTATTATCAGTTTATTTACCATACTTATTGACTAGGAAAGGTGCCATGATCGTCCTTTTTCTTTTAAAATGACTTTTCCTTAGCCTTTGTAACACTAGTACCTTTGTGCTCGTTACTTTGTTATTTATTTTGTAATCATATATTGATTTTTTACGACCGTTATTGTAGAACGTCGTTTGTATGTAGGCACGTCTATTTTCTCATGTATTCCTGTATTATTATTACTGAATTGAATCGCTTTATCATTACTTTGATCAGCTTTATTTTGATTCCTATGTGTATTTTATACCCTAAAACGGAAAAAAGAGATATTATGGTTGAAGGCTATTTGTTTTTCAATATTTCTATTATATTTTATAAGATTACTAATCTGAATAAATTACGATGAACGGGAATATCCAAAATGATAAGAGCTGGTTTTTCAATAAATGGTGATTGATTTGAATTTGTTATAACGATAAATGAAATTAAAAATATCAAGGACGACTTTCGAAACTGTGATGAAAACAGTACAAGTTTGAAAAGACTCATTCGCATGAACTTAGTTACTGAATTTTCTAATGTGCCTTTCTCTCATTTTTTTTTTGTTGTTATTTTTAAGTTATGGGTTTGTGATAGACTAAGGAATCTTAAAGGTCTTACTTATAAGATTTCTCGTTTTATCTACGATTAAGAATCATAATTATTTGTTGTTCTCAAACGATACACACTAGGCACAATAAAATTTTGAGCCATTTTTACCGTAACAGAGCCGTTAAGCACCGTCATTCCCTGATCTCCTTTCCAGGCTAAATTTTGTACCATATTAGGCAGTTTCAATTTTATATTTTCATCATTTAGTTTTGATGATTTTGATTCTGATATTTAACGAATGTGTTTTCTTTTTTTTCGTACTTAACCTATATCCGACAAGAATTCTGGCAGTGACCGGTAAGGTTTGATTACCTCAAATAATGATAAGTTTGCATAAATGCACGGTCACTTTCGCAAAGACTAGACGCCTGCGCAGAGGTGCTACGTCATCCATATATTTATAGCCACTTCGAAAATAGATCGCCGGTCGACCAATCACAGGCCGGAAAATTGCCTTAAGATGTTATGTGGTGTAATAGTGTTATGTTTAATGAGATCGATGTAATATAACTGCAAAAAGGCTTGTTGCTACAGTATTTATACGCGAAGTGATCACATAACATCATTATTATTGTCGCATTATAATTTATTTTATTTTTATACATAAAAGAGGGAAAGCTCGTTTTCATAAAACTAAACTTGCAATTACGCAACGCACGTATCACAGAACGGAAGCAATAAATATGTATAAAAATGAATCTAAAATTATTATATAAAAAAATTGCGAGACTCACAGTTAAAAAAAAAGTATAAACATCAGCGTTTGTCTGTGTAATGGGAAGATTAAAAATTTAAATAAAATGAAATTTATACACCGTGTCTCAAGACCATTCCCAAAAAAAAAACCAGCTAATCGTCCATGCGATTTCAGGTATTGCTAGTAAAGACAAGAAATGAAAATTCATGATGGTTTCAGAGAAAATATTATAATATTATACGGTTCTTGTAATAGGTACGACAGTCGATTTACGCGGCCGCGGCGATATCATTGCTCTTATTACACCAGCGCTTTAATAAAAATAATAAATTAAGGAATGAATTATTATTGTATTGTTAACTATAATTTCTTAAACATAAACAGGTCTCAGAACAACCTGTATATTGATAATTTATAAATTCTGATTCCAAATAATAAATGTCAGATTCTAGGTAATAAATCGTGGTAAGTAGTCTGGTGAGATTGTGGTTAAGGCGTTTGACTATTAAGCCAGAGTTCGCGTACATCAAATGAAAGACTCATAAATAGACTTTGGTTACGAACCTTTCCCTTGGATATGATAAAGAAGGTATCACCCCTGGCCCCTTGCCTGACGATGTAGTCTCCGTTCTGGTAGTGGGTCTCCTCCAAGACGTCTGAAATCTTGATGAGGGTGTCGTCGGGGAAGCTCTTGAAGATCGGTACGCTATGAACAGAAAATATTATTTAGGTTAGTAAACATTCATAGCAGATACAGCATAGTAATTATTAAAATCAATCAAAAAAAAAAATCCTAAGTCGGCATTAATATTTTGCAATTAATATTTAATTTTAATTTAATATATGCTTTTAATGTGGGAAGTTCTCATTGTCATGTTATGTTAAGGTAGATAGAGTAGAATCAACCACTGAACACATAACACCAACCACTACTAAAGGGCAGGATATTATCTGCGTAAATAGTATATATAGAATATAGTAATAATGTAAAAGTATAAAATAATATTATTAGAATCTAAAGAATGCGTTACGATGGTACCCTAACTTTCCGGTCGCTAAGATGCATTCATAAATAACTTGTCGCAATCTGCACGATTAAACGGTTTTACTCTAATAATAATTTTATAACTATAAATTATTTTAAATTATAAAACTATACGGATGTAATATTTTATTTAATTATTATTTACTTTATACCAAAACTACATATTTCTTTTTTATTCCTTTTTTCTACTAGACTTATTTCATTTATAGGAATATCTTCGTCGTACTCAACAGTTAACTTATTCACTTTGACTAAAACAATTTATTTGACTTTTTATATATTTTAAAATAAAAAGCGAATTAGAAGTTCACTCTCGTTACCTTAAAAAGTAAAGTAAACTTGTTGGAAAGTGATTTCGTAAGTAGAGACATGTAACGTTGTTTGCCGCCGGTGGGAACCTCACAATCAACAGATTTCTAATCCGATTACCTGGAACTGAGATGTTCATTTGCGGAACAAAGATCGAGACGAGATTAACGAATATGGCCTTGTCAACACACGAGATACGCATTCATTCTCACATTCTCTCGAACACTACCATTACTAACACCATATTATTAACGCCAGAGCGTGTTTGTTCCTCGTATCGTATATGCAATTTTCTATTCGACGGTTAAATAGTTTACTTTTGTCAACGGAACTGCATATTGCTCGATGGGGATTACAATCGTTTTACAATTAACGCGAGCTATAAATAACTTATTACCAAAATTATTAATTTTATTAAATCGCTGGTGTGAATTAACTTTACTCTTTCGTTCGCTAGCCCGCACTCGGCCAAGGTCGGTCGGATTTAATATTATCACGTAAAGTTTACAATTGTTTGTCTATTTTGATATGATGTCAAAACAAATCATGTTTTAAATCGCAGGGCCAACTAGCTGGCTTTTTTTTTATCGGTAATGGTATTTCGACACGGATATGTTTAAAAAAAATAGTGACCAAGTTTAAATCATTGTCCCGACTTTTGGGGACATCAGAAACGAGGAAAATTCAATATGCAGGCATTTACAGTATAAATACAAATTCAAGTGTAGAAATGAGGTTAAGCATACATGAAAAACAGACACCATTTTAATTGAATCGGGAAAATGTTAAAATTTAAACTAACCATTCGTAACATGGCGAGTCGTATTTACAAACCGATACAATTTTGTCATTGATATAAATTAAATATCTGTTATGTATTGGTCCAGCAATATCAACGGTGCATATTTGTTATATCTTTATAATGTACGCATTTGAAAATATGTTCTAGATATATATATTTAAATACTTCTTTAACTTACTTTACTAAGGGGTAAATTTAATACCGATATCCTACAGCTTTTTAATTTCCATGCTCCTAATTAGCAGTATAACCGAGGTTACGTTACACGCGATTTTCAAAATAGCCTAAGACTTGAACGGCTACAAAGTAACTGCGTGATTTGTAGCTGAACTCGTCACCGTACTCCTTTAGTGTGGTCGCGTGATGTCACTTGTAACGAGATTTCCGTGTCACTGAACAAGCGACGCGACTGGGAATGAACGCGATTTCATCACCGCTATGAGCCAGCTTCAATAACGCGGCTATTCGTTGCGCTACGTTAATAGGGTGATTTGCCGACTGTGAAGATAGTTTTTTTTTTTTTTTTTTTTTTTTTTTTTTTTTATTTTATCCAAAAACAATATACATGAAATAGCACAAAACAATTTAAATAATAAAACTAGTTACAAGTAATCTTAAACTATCCCATACAAAGCAAAATAGATAGGTGGTGTGGATTTTATCACCCCACTAGACAAGGTCTGTTCTGGGGTGATACCTGCTCCAATTTTACACGTTTGCTTTACCTGGTTTTATATTTTTATTTTATTTTGATAAATAGTGTACGTACATAATATATATAACATCATATATGAGAAATAAATGCTCATGAAATACTTATATTGTTATATTGTGAAGTGTTAGATTTTAGTAATAATATATAATATATATAATGTGCATAGTATATAATATTATATAATAATGGTCTATATAGGAATATTTAAGAGTAGTTTTTCACATTCGTTTCTTGAAAACGTCATAAGCCAATTGCAAATTTTGCGCTTGAAAACATCTTGCCGCACTGGAACGTCATCTACCGAAGAACAAAAGGTGTTGTATATCTTTGGAGCGAGGAATGTATAGTGCCGTTGGCCGAAGGCTGTATTCATACGAGGCTGCATATTTCGCCTATACCTAATTTGGTGTTTGTGTTCTATGATTGTGTGACGTCTTGAGTCCCCATGAAAGTGTGCCATGATAGTCTTCATATACAACTGCCTAACGTCTAATACTTTAAAAGACGCGAAGAGTTGATCAGATGGATAGCAGTATGGCTTCCTATTGATAACTCGGATAACGGCTTTTTGAGCTTTTATCACACAATCCAGATGCGCTTTCGCGGCGCCGCCCCAGGCTATTTGACCGTAGGAGATTAGGGACTGAGCTAATGCAAAGTAAACTCCTCTTAGCATTTTAGTGTTGAGGATGTTTCTTATGTTCCTAAAAATGTATATTAATTTGCGTACTTTCTCTGCAAGTTTGTCAGTTTGTATGTACCATTTTAGATGTTGGTCTATATAGATGCCTAAGTATTTAATAAAAGAGACTTTCTCTATGGGTTCGCAAACGCAA
This sequence comes from Neomicropteryx cornuta, assembly GCA_020383195.1. NCBI lineage: Eukaryota > Metazoa > Arthropoda > Insecta > Lepidoptera > Micropterigidae > Neomicropteryx > Neomicropteryx cornuta. The sequence continues at coordinate 5,661,232 of JAHKQU010000030.1, forward strand.
CGCGATTCGTTAGAGCAGTCATGAAGGATAAGACGATTATTAGGGGAAGGTTGCTGACGAGAGTCAATGCTGAATGCCATATATTTAGTTTTATCAGCATTTAATGTTAGTGAGTTGTTAACAAGCCAGTCCTGGATGACTTTAAGCCCATTTGATGCTTTCCCATAAACATCTTCCCATCTGTCAGACACAAAAATCAGAGCTGTGTCATCAGCATATGATACAATTTGCCCTTCAATATCCATTTTGCACAAATCATTAATGTAAATCAGGAACAGAGTCGGACCCAATATACTACCTTGCGGAACGCCAAAAGAGTTACACTGAATATAGTCACTGAAGGTTTCACCTAACCGGACGCGTTGTCTACGGTTTGAAAGATAATTACGAAACCATAAGTACTCTCTGCCAGTGATTCCGATCCCGCCAAGTTTCTTCAGCAGGATTTCATGTGAAATAGTGTCAAAGGCCTTAGCAAGGTCAAGAAAAACTGCCAGACATTTTTTATGATTATCTAGGTGCATTGTGAGCGTTTCAGTGATCCTTAAAATTGCGTCCTGAGTACCCATTTTACTTCTAAACCCGAATTGTCCACTGGCCAATATTGCTTTAGATTCTAAATATTTGATTAACTGGTTATTAATAAGTTTTTCTAAAATTTTACTAAGAACATTAAGAACAGATATGGGTCTATAGTTTTTTGGATTCGACTTTGTTCCGGACTTATGAATAGGTGACACATTGGCCACTTTAAAATGATTTGGGAACTGCCCGTTTGATATACTAAGGTTTATGATATATGTAAGCGGTTTTGTGATGTGATAGCTAGTTTTTTTTAAAATACTTGTATTTAATTGATCGGGTCCGCTGGCGCAATTTGTTTTCAGGCTTTTAATAGTATTAAAGACCTCACTTTCGGAAACACTTTGCATATTAAAGTGAAGGTCGCTGTTTGAAGTATTGCTTGCTTGCTTAGAGAGGTCATATTTGTTTGTAACTGTGTCTGTTCCGTGGACGTTAGTTTCTTGATGTTTGCACAGTTCTGAAGCTAAAGTCTTTCCAACATTTACAAAGTATTTATTTATTACCTCTGCAATTTCAGACTCATTTTTGACAGTTGCATTGTTTATGTTTAGTTCCGATATTTTTGTTTTGTCAGATTTTTTTATATTATTTATATCCCTAATGGCATTCCATGTCGTTTTTATGTTGTAATTGTCTGCTTCTAGTTTTTGTTTAAAATATTTCTCCTTGACTGACTTTATTAGTTTTACACACATATTACGGTATCTTTTATAATAATTTTGAAGGGAGGTATTTTTAGGAAATGCATTGACCTGTTTATGTAGTCGATCTCTTTTATGAATACTTTTAACTAAACCTTCCGTTATCCAAGGCTTTATTCTTTTGCATTTGTGTGTAATTAATTTGACAGTGGTATTGTTTAATAGGTGATTTTCGAAAATTGATATAAATTGATTAACGGCACTATTTATATCACTATCGCTTAGCACAGCACCCCAGGTCTCATTGGCCATATTGTCAAGGAATTTTTCTTCGTCTAGCATTCTAATATTTGAGTAGTGTACTTTGTCGTGTGTTTTTTTGGATGACAAGGCTAAAAATGTACTGTAATGGTCAGTGATTGTTGAATGAATTACACCGGATGTGGCATTGCTATTTGTGCGTACGTAGATGTGATCAATGCATGTAGCAGCTTCCGGCGTAATTCTGGTAGGTGTATTTATGGCTGGAGCAAAACCAAATTCTCCTAAAAGACATGTATAGTCGTCCGCATAAGGAGACTTTTCCCCGATTATATTTATGTTAATATCGCCAGCCAGCACGGTGTGTTGTGCATTTTGGCTACTGACGTTGTGTAAGTTCGAAGCTAAGGAGTTTATGAATCTGGTAGCGTTTTTATAGGATGGCGATCGATATAGTGCAATTATGCTGAGATTATCACAGACCAGATGAAGTGCGTTTGCATCATCAATCGTAAGTTCGGTGACAGTTGCATTTAATGATGTTTTTGAGTATATGATTACACCGTCGGCCCTGTTTTTATTTCTTTTGCTATAATGGAGGTCATATCCATTTAACTCTGGTATTCTAGATGTGGACTGTATCCAACATTCCCCTAGTATAATAATGTCAGTGATAATCTCTATACTGTGTAAGAAAACTGTTAGTTGATCAAAATTTCTGTTTATGCTTCGAATATTCAGACTTAGTATCGTAGCTGCGTAATTCCCAGACAGAATGGCTTTACAATCGATTGGGTTTTGTATGTCGCAAGTTTGAATATGGTCGAGAGAATTGATCTCTTCATATGTTCTATCTAACATAGTGAGCGTGAGAAGTACAGGTTAAAAACGAGTAAAGATTTTTTCTATGCGTGTTGTTATTATAATATATAATAATAATACTTATGCAGTATTTGAAGTGACGGAGGTGCAGCAACAATTTAGCTATAGACTGAATAACCAGTACACTGGTAAAATAGTATATAATACACGTTAGGGTAACGAGGATAAGTTTACAATTTGTTTTAGGCCTAGAAGTATACATAAAGGAAAATACAGAATTCGATACTATGATACCAAGAATATGAATGTGAATGTGTCGACCTTGATCGGCGGTAGTGAAGTAGTCTCCAATGCAGCAAGAAGTTTCAAGTTTATTAGGATGCGAATTTATTGGCTTTATTTGTGAATATTGTAAATAATTCTTATTTTGTATAGATAGGGCTTTAAGAGGAATTTCTGTACTTAAATAAAATAGTTGCAGTTTGAAGAAATAGATATCATGGTTTGACTGATCAATAATAAAATACAATAAAGAAAAAAAACAAAGTTTTTTTATGAAGGAGTTAATTAAAATGGTATAAAAAAATAAATAGTGATTATATGCACAATTTATCAGGATGCCTTTTATACATGGAGATTTTGATATATAATGTGTTATTGTTGGTAGTGTTATACGTTTTGTGGTTATGTGTTTCTGTTTTATTATTTTTGATATAGTATGTAGCTTATTCCCATATATAATATTTCCAGGTAGGGTGAAATTGTATTTATTCAAAAGTATTTCTTGAAAATATTTCAAGTGTTTTGGTTGGTAATTATTATGTATTCTATTTATATTTAAATGATACAAAAGATTAAACATTGAAGATAATAGAAAAATAAAGAACAAATTACACAATAGAACTGTAACTCAAGCGCGTTTCCTCTCAGAACGACATTTGTAATTTGGTAGCGGTGAGTGGTAGCGCATGACACTACCTACTCGTAAAATAATTAATGCCACGGAAATATAATACTCAACGATTACTTCCGGAGTTTGGTAGCAAATGCATTAATATTATTAATTTATTAATTTTTATTTTTTACCTTTTGTATTTCTTAATCTTCCTAACTAGATGGACGAACTTAGTTATTGGTATTACGCATAATGTTTGGGATATTTCCGTGTATTTATGTAATAGGTATAAATAAATATTATTAAAAATCGCCACCATTTGTCTGTTTTGAAAAAAAAAGAAAGAAAAAACAATCGTTATATTGTTAAAAAAAGGTTTTTTTTTAAGTACTTCGATCGAGCTGTCGCCGCCCAACCTCGAGCCATGCCAACCGCGTTCTCAAACATTAAAATGATTTCTATTAAATTATTTAATCGTGTTTTCTCGTAATTTCTCGTTCAATATTTTTTGGTTATTAACGTTGGATTGTTCACAAACATCGGTTAATTTAAATACACTCTGTATAACATTGTTATTGTAAGGAACTACATTTTTTCTTTACACGACTCACGGGTTGATTTACTAAAAATTTTGATTGATTAATACATTTTTCTTTAATTTGGGTGTCAACAATTTAGGAATGACGGAAGCTAATTTTATTATTTACGCGGTTACCATTAAAATATATTTTAATTTAGTGTTTTTTATTTCGAATGTTCTTTCCTTGCCCACATTTACTATCCGTCACCGTCACACATTCATATTACGTCAGCTATGTATTTAAACAATCCAGAATTTCATTCAAAATTAATTATTCAGTGCAATAATTCAGTATTTTAAAGTTAGTATGTTAAATTGTTTATAATGTTGCAGAAAGTAATTATTAATTAATGGGAAAAAGTTTTATTATTATTCATAATAATATATAATTTATTTCAATATTTTTATTTATTTTATATCGAAACATATTTTAAATCAGCATATAAATGCTGTAACCTAGGTCATACATAGTTATTTTGGGGCCTACTCAACTAAGCCAAAATGCCGGTGCTAGTGTCAGTGAAATGATGGTAAAAAAGTGATAAAAATGTTGAGAATATAATACTAATATTTTTTGTTACTGATTCTACTGACTAGTGAGGCCTAACTAGCCTGACGTGTTACCACGTTATGTGTGTGTGTGTGTGTCCATGTACCCGCACACACGCACAATGCCATGATTGAAATGATTGTGACATAAAAAACCACTTTAAAATTACAAACGACCAATGTGATTAGATTAGACGAAACAGTAAAATCGATTATAAATAGCAAATGAACGTCTAATAAAGTATACTACAGTCAACAGTGGTGACCAAGCCGCCAAGGTCGGAACGGCTGTCACTCCCACTGGTGACTAAGTGCCACTGTTCAGTGTTCCACTGACACTCGCTAAGCAAGCGATTAGATCAAAAACCACTAAAGAGTTCTAGTTTAAAGGATTGGCCTTGAAATTACTTAATTAAAAGAAAGATTCTATTAAATCGTATGTTAGTTCATAAAAAGATATTTGCGTACACTAAAACATTTATTTGTATTCAAAGCGTCATCGCCAAATGAGGTGGTTATAAGATTATTTATGCGCTATTTATTTATGTATTCATCTATATTTGGGAAATAAGACAGTTACATAAAATAAATTATATACAGGCGGTATAAACAATGAAACAATGAAAACAATGGTACCAACTTACAAGTATAATATAAAACAAGCAATTAAATATTTCCACCGAGTGAGTATAAAATCAGCGTTTAACCTAAAAAAAATGCAAGAGAGATGAAGAGAGGGTAGGGAGAGAAAAGGGAAAATTCATGTTAACGTTTGGTTTTTGATAAGATTTTTGAAAACCACTAGGTTATTATTAAATAGGTATATGTTATTTTAAATTTTAGGTTGAACACATTCTATAAATGGGTTCATTCTGCCCATAATTGATTATACGACGTGGGTTTGTTTTTATCACACGTGTAGGTACCCTGAAACGCATTAGCTCAAGTAGAGGACGCAATCGTAAGGACGTTTTTAGCCCTACAGAAAGTGCAATTGCAAAGTCTGTGACAACTCAATATTCTATTAATAAATTACAAAATATACGAATTTTAGTAATTTTGAAGGGATTAACTGACTTACGCTAATTTTTTATTTTCTGCAAAGCACAACTCATGGCCTAAAAGATATACATATCTCAAACACTTTTGACCATCACCTGAACATTTTTTTTTCCATATTACAATACGGAATCCTACTGCCACGCATAGAATTTTTCATTGTGCTGTACATAAAAAATTGATATTGGTAGCGATGGTATCACTTTTATGAGACAAACAACTTGACTTGACTTGACCAAGAGATTGAACGTCCAGCAATATTTCATAGTCGCGTAAAAACCACCAATCTAACGATAGATAAAGGCAATATAAAATTAAATATATGCGCAGAAGCATGCATGCATGCTTATTTCGAGCAGACCGTGTAATCTAATATATACTTTATTTTAGATATTAACTCTTCATGCTAGAATCCGGTTTTTTGGATGTCTACTTCATACACCGCCTTGAAAAAAAAGTGAAAACTTCTAAATGAGTTATTAGTGATAGAAAGCATAGTGCAACCATCATATAAACTTTTTTGTTTCCAATTGGCCAACTATACGAATGATTAGAGAAAATATTGTTTTAACCATACGTAAAAAATCAGCAGAATTAAAACTAAATTATTTCACAATTTATTGCGGTTTTTCATTACTACGAAGTAAATTCATTACGTAAAAGTAAAACATTGAAATAAAATGATGGTATTGGCTAATATTTAGTTGCCCTAATGTAAAACTAAGCCATGAAATTAATTTAAAAACTTTAAATTAGAAAAACGACCGCTATAAACTCATATTGATCATTAGATTTTTGATAAAAGTAAATAATCCATACTCCATAAATGCGAAGATCTGTTTTTCACGTTTTTATGGTAAACCGATTTTGATGAAAATTGTTAAAGGATAGCTTAATCCCTGGGGTAGAACGTATAAGGGATGGATATATGGAAAATATATAGGTAATATGCTAGGGAGGTGTTTTTGGGCATTTTGGAAAGCTCTCGTAATTTCTAGATCAACGCAAGTTTTAGTTCTCCCGGGGGCGCAGAGCGAGTCGTCGCGCGCCGAAGACGCCGTTAAAGCCGCCTGCAGTTACATATAATGATGGGAGTAAAACAATAAACGCACCGCAATTTCCTTCACATGATTAGAGTTGCCCTCTTATCGCCGAAATATTTATATCGATGACCTGTAAATCGAGATTATATGGCACAAATTCATAATTAATCGATTTTTTGTGTCTACACGTCCACAATGAATGAACGTGACTGCGAATTTTAGATTTACACGCTTTGATAAAGACAATGATAAATTCTTTCGACCAAATGTCATTGGAACGTGAACCTTTAAGGTAACAATAACATTATTTATTTTATCGAGTGTGTATTTCAAAGCTGGCAATAAACTTGATAGGAGTGAAATCATCATCAGTGAAATAAAATTGATCTATTTAAAGTAAAATAGATAATATTTCAAAAGTGCAAAAATAAGATTTTCGACAAAAGAAGAAAGTAAAAAAATAATGTTTCAAAAGTTGTTTATTGCTCAATACTTTAAGATTTTTCATACTCTCATACAAAACAAAGTTATACCGTTTTATTAATTATTTCAAAAGAAATTCTGAATGAATGAATGATGAGAATGAATGTACTTAGTTTTGACGTGTTTTCTGTAATTCATGAAATGTGACAAATGACCCCGTTTGCCATGAGCACCAATATGCTAAAGTTGACGAACCTATGAAGAAATACCAATCCGTACAATCTTACACGGCGACTTGTCATTTGTAACTCAATTATATTTAAATATTTTAGAGACAATATTGTCACGAAATGCACGTATTATAATGATGACAATAAATTTACTTTAATTTAATAAACATTTACTAATTTTATCTGGCCCTGCGTAAGAACCTTCAAGCCATTTACCTGGTAATTTGGGTGAATTTAAAAGTAATATTTAAAAACAAACCTTTAAAGTTTAAGAAATTAAAGGTGATACAAAAATATATTTTTCGGAAAAATAATGCCGCGATCATAGTTAAAGATAATACATGCGTGTGTTCAGACATCGTGTGAACGACCGTGAGGATTCGGTGACTATATAATTGTGATTTAATTATAATTAGGTAATTTCTATGTAGACGCCGCTGGGCATTTTTTTTTTTAATGAAATGTAATGTGAATATGTTTATGTATCGCCATTTTTTACACCTATGAATAAATCTAATTTGTATTCGCGGATTCATCTAGAATCCCACAATCCTCGGAGAGATTGGTTTCTTTGCTCCGGACCGTTTAACCAGATCGCGGAAGCGCACGCTATTTAGGCGATTAGCGTGTCGTACGACTGAGAGAGCAGTCGAATTATTAAATTCCATTTCCGCGGAGATTGATATCTTTGTCTGTATGCCTAATAGGATTAAAAAACTGCTTCTTATTACACCTTTGTAAGATCAGGAAGAATTATTTATTTGTTTTTGTTTTACTGGGAGCGTTATTTTTAATTTTAACTTTGTATTTATTTAATGTAATGTAATTATTTATGGATAATTTTTGTTTTTTCCTTTTAGTATTGTTTTACTTGTATACTATAAATTAAAATGTGTACATGGAGGAAACCTATTAAATAAATAAATAAAGGTTTCATTTCAATACCCTGGCAGGTAAATAATTAAAGATAATATAATATACGAATAAGAATTTAGTAGTGAAGAAATATATTTCAGTGGACGTACCTCTTCAAGAAGTCGGTGTACTCGGCCTGCCTGATGAGGCCGGTCCTCATCATGATGGTCTGGAAGCACTGGCGCTCGATGGCCCAGAGCCGGCAGTCCGTGGCCGCCTTGATGGTGGCCGTCCGCTTGCAGTTGTAGAGGATGGCCAGCTCGCCGAAGACCTTGCCCGGTGCCATCGTGCTGAGGAACTTGTTCTCGCGGGAAACTTCCACGCGTCCCTCTGCGAAGAAGGAAAAGAGGCTGTTGATATTGTTTCGCCATGAAAACGAATGTTGAAAAATAGATATCTGCATCCTTTACTAAAGACATGCTTTAATAAAACGGTTCTTATTGATGTTCGTCGATTAGACAAGTTTTTGATGAGGAAAGAGCTGTCATTTTTGTTACCATATCACCACATTAGACTAGTTTCTACATCACAATAAAAAATGTAGTTTTACTTTTTAACGAGATACTCCAGTAAGATCGAAGATATGCTGATAACATTTACGAACAAATTCTCAGGTAAGTAAAACAAATATCATCGAAATACGAGTAAACGCATAAGTATTTCAAGACTACATAGAAAGTACTGTTTTACAACCAAAATCGGTGAATTCAAACCACCGTATTAAACAAATAATGAATCTGTCACTTCATCAACTTTTATCCATTTAAATTGTAAAAATAGGTTTTCTAAAAGGGGTGTTATGGCAGCTAAATATTAAACAATGCTAATCTCAATTTTTTAAAAATCTGACGTGAATTTGATTATTTACATTTGTCAATTAGTTGGACCACGTTAAAAAATTCAATAATTCATTAGATTCGTTTGTATGATTGGTCTATTGGGGTAATTTTTATTTTTAATACGAACTAAAAATTGAATGATAAGTTTGGCAAAAGTTTTATTTTCAAACGTGAAATGATCCAATTATGCTAAATCTTTTTGTTACAATCGATACGAATGTTCGTCAGCGCACAATTGTGCGGTTGCATTGCAACACTCGAAAAGTCCTTCGCGAATACATAAGAACATTTTACGTCTAAGCAATATAATGTTCGATACAATGGAGTCGAAGATCTTCCCCGGTAAGTGCTTTAATGGCCAGCATCAGCCGTTTATGATGCTGGGATCGAACGGGCAATTCGAGAAACCATCATGAAAATATTTCATGACCCGACAGAGCGAGTAATCTATCCAGCCGCGAGAACCTGAAGACACTTTGTTGTGCTAAAAGTTTCTCCGTACATGCAATCAACATTTTATCCTCGCATTAATGATACATACCACATACATATGAAGGGTTAAATGGATGGTTGATTTTGCGTAAGCGTATTTTTGAGAAAAAGGGTAAAAAACGTGTTACCTGTCAGGCATTTTTTATTAATTTGTATTCATGCATTAGTATACTATTTTTCACATTATCTATAGAATATGTTCACATTATAGTAGTTTTTTTTTTTTTATATTTTGGTACAGGACTCCTTTATTCAATAATTACTTTATTGTACAGTCAAAGGCACTCGGAGCTTTACCCCGAGCAAAAATACACATAGTACGTATGTGTGTACTGTATCTATGAGAACCACCGCTTTCGCATATCTGTAAGAGGGTAGATGAGGTTAATATTTACATATACGAGTACACAGTCAAGGTGCCTTTTAAGGTAAATCTTCATTTGCCCTCGACTGTACCTATTTTTGTTATTTTAGATCAGTTTTTTTTTACTTTATAGACAAATTAATGAACAATGGTTGTTCCAGGTTTTGTCCAGAACACCCATTAAAAAGATACTTCTGACTTTAAGTTCACCCTGTATATAACGTTGCCGTTGCCGTATGCACGCGGAAAAACGGTATTAGTGTTGTGTCAATGACATTTATTGAATACAATAAAAAAGTGTTCATGTCGAACACAGGTTCACACATCGTGACGGCTCCATAATAAAGTCAGTATTGAGTGGACTTTCTACCGCGTTGATGATAATTGCTAGTGCATTAATGTTTGAGCGTATTATCAGAGGACATTTGTTGCCTCATTAGTGGAAACATAAACTACCCACATAAAATATACGGTTAACCGCAGAAACATTTGATGTGTGATGACTAAGGGTCCCAATGTCTCGTCTTGAATGTCACGTATATGTTTTACTTTTAGAATTTTAGCGCGTGGCGTATGATCGATATACCTGCACTTCCCCCGTTTACGGGTCCCTCTCGGCGTCCAAGGATGGGTACAGCTTGATGCTCATATATCGGACACGGATAGAGATATCGAAATACTCGCAAAATATCACTTGCCACGACCGTCAACGTTAAAGTGGATAGAAAAACAGAAGTAACTCGGCAACGGAGCATCGCCCACTATTGTTTTGATTATAGGCAAATAGGCAAATAGATGTTTGCATTATAGGCAAATAACAAGGCAGCCGGAACTGCGTTTAACAGCGCCTCCCCGACCAAATAAACTATGCAATGAATTTGCTTTCATTTTAATACGGTATTGGCATATCATGCTTCAAAAACTTATGTAAATCTTAAAATGTATGAGTTTATAAATAATAGGTGATGGGTTTTTAAAACGATTCGATATAAATTATTTGGAAATGTTATACTTGGTTAATTGTTCGTCCTTCGACATTTCTTACATATACTAAACTCACTGTTAAATAATGGCTATTTAGTTACGGAAACAAAAATCTCCCAATTTATTATGCATGAGTTTCAATTATTTTCAACACAGCCGTTTAGTGACATATAATTTCTATCAAAAGCCTTCAGATATGCTTTCATTACATTACAATGATGATTTAAGTTTATTTTCTTTATGGATTAAGATGGAAGCGGGAATAAAAACCATAGTGAGTCTTAAATTTCACTGCACTTTCACTATAAAATAATATGAGGTTTCTGATTTAATTTATAAATCAGAAACCTCATATTATTTTATTTAAAAACGTAATCATTTTCTTTTTTCTACGACCGCCTCGCGGTCACTCATCTGCAGCAAATAAAAGACGCTACAGTCGAATCGATTAATTAGCGATTGATAAGAAAGCGGTCAATTTGTATGCAAATTATAATTATTAGAGAATAATTTAGAAAGCATTTTAATTGAAAAGGTCTTACACCATTAGCACATTGGAATAAAATGCAGAACACTAATCAGGAAATAATGCGTAAGCAAGTTATTTTTGAGAACTGAGAAAACCTGAGAAAAAAAAGAAAAAGTATAAATTATTATTGCAGCAACTAAGCGATAAAAATCACATCGGAAGTATATTGCGAAAATCGATTTGAAACTACTTGAATGGGTAAAATTTTAGATAGATGTTTGTATGGCCGGATGAATCCTCGGTAGCACGTCCCACTTTAGAAGAAAAGATCTGGTCACATTAGAGTGTTTTAGCGCATCTGTTAAGCAAATTCTTTAGTAAAAGTAACCACAGTTACATATCGTATGATTGTACCATACTGTGTTGTGACATATTTTTGAAAAATCTAGCTTCAAATTGTAAGCGAAGTACCGATGTATGTTAGGTACAGCCTAAAATAGGGTCCTTGAGGGCTCTGGTCCCAGCCAGGCCCTTACCAAGATTTGGTGTTTTCTGATTTCTTTCTGGTTGACTATGAGACCCATTTTGAGTATGAAGTATCATCGTCTTCTAATGTATAGTTTTAGATTATAGAAGAATAGAGCCCTTAAAAGTCCCAAAACATCAAACAAACAAAAAAACAACACGTTAACAAAAAAAATCTCTGTAACATAAAATTTCCCTTACCAATGAACAATGCCTAATAACCTCGAATACGGCCTTTTGTTAAAATCAATCAATTAGAAGATATTGACACTTGACGCTCAAATACACAAAAATATAGTTAAACAGAAAGTAATCCGAAAACGCGATTTGCATGGGCTTACTTCTACTAGAGTCCTCTTAACAGGAGACCGGTTAAAAAGAAATAATTATAAATTACGCACTCGTTTTTCATAGGCCTGTTCTAGACTCGTTTAAAACTAATAGCGCATACGCAATATCTAAATATGTAACTCAATTCGCGCATTCCAATGTGTGAATTTTATTAAGGTTTAAGAGGTCACGCATTCGCATCGGAAGCCCTAGTTGTCGTTGTGATGTAAGAATTTTTTCTATTGGCCGTTCAAGTGTGACGTTAGATACATTCGACACATTCGTATGAGCGCTAACGTCACGGCCGTGGACAATTTGCATAGCATAATGGACAACTAAACTCAAAAGAAAACATATTACCGCGCAAACATATCACCGCTATACGAACAGTTAAAACTCATTAAAACTATGAACTGAAAATTAATCATTTCATTTCAATAATTTCATTTATTTATTATTTTATATATAAACAACACATTTAATCAGCTAATTAAGATGGAAGGATCAGTAACTGCCTTTGAACTTCATTTTAAAAGATATTGAACAGAACAAAATAATGAAGCGATTGATAAATTATGATTTCAATAAAACTCGAATTACTTCCTTAATCTAGCTACTTAATGAGTTATTTCCATAGGGGCGATATGGTAGTTAATTACCACCCAGTTAATGACTCAGGGTCTTAGTGATTCTAATCCAATGCACAAATGTTGAAAATTCGCCTGGATATCATCACTTCTGAAACATCAGGATCTTTGCATAACACACATATCAGTAAATAGCGCTCATGTTCTTAACATAGTCATTATGTACACAAGCATACGACTGATTTTACAGATGAACAAACAATCAATTCAACATCATAAATCACACACATATTTACACGAATTCAGAAGAATATAATTATACAAATTGTGTAGCAGCATTTTTAAAGTTGGTATGTTATTAGTAGATTGTGAAATATAGGAAATCTCAACTATTGAAAATAAAATTAGGTAAATACATTAACTATGACGATTTTTTCAATAAACACAAAAAACCTCTTTAGCTGGCATCTAATCTACATTGGGAAGTCATGATACATCAATCTATCCATAAACATAAAATGCCTATAACTAATTTTAACCTTTGACGATCGTCATTCTTTATAAAACTTTTTTTTTTAATTTTAAATGTTACATACGGCATATAAAATCGTTGTACGGTCGAGGGCAAATGAACCTTCAATCGCCTTTCTGTAAATATTATATGGTTAAATCTGAGGTATGTTTATGTAAATATTTACCTCATCTACGCTCATACAAAGATGCGAAAGTGGTGATTTTCACATATGCAAAACACTCACCTACTATCTTTTTTTTTTACAAGTTACAGTTTAACTTTAGGCGCAGCTAACATTGAAAAATCTTCAAAAATTCCACATTTTTGGTGATACACCCCCCCTCGACCACTATGTATTTAGACGAGTGGTGGAATGCTATAGCATTAAGACTTATCTTGTACTTCATAAAGACTGATATTTGAAATTGATTGTCGTTTTTGAAATATAAATTAAATAAACAAATGTGTTGACTTCTATTTTTCGCCATTCGATTTACTTGAAAAACAGTGACAAAATAATAGTGTAGTTCTCTTAGCAAAGCCATCTATTTCGACGAGCAACTATCGATAAAGACGTTTACGGCTAAGGATTTAAGGTCATTGGCATGATCAAAAACAGTGTGTTACGAGGTCTCGATTGAATAATATTCAAGCATAGGATGCATCTTAAAATGCTCGGGTAAAGTTTCAAGTGCCTTTGGCTGTACACAAAATCATTAGTATTTTTATTTTTTTAATCTTTAATGTACAGATAGGTATTGTAAATGTGGACTAATGTAGAGCAACAAATGTCGAATTCGCAGCCGCCAGCTGCTTTGGCTACTAACGCTGGGCACAGATTAGCTAACGCGATCGCAATCGGAGAATTAAGCATATACGCGGAGGTCTCCTTTCACTTCCACCTCATTGTTCGCTGGTTTGCGACACGGGCCGGAGTCAGCTCGCCGCAGAACAATACCGCCGGCTGCGTGGGTTTGGCAATCCATCGACTGCTGACGGCAACCTCAAGGTCTATGGACCCCTCTTGGTCTATGGACATAGGGCATGGATGATATTCTACGGCCGCCGAAGGCGAGATCGGTGTGATTTTGAAAAAATCAATCGCTTGCAGTAGGGGAGCCCTCCGTTGTTTTCAGCTAAACGATATAGCAAATGCCGGAGTTAAAATAAGACAAAGAAAATAGAGGTTGAACACAATGTCAGCAGTATCCTTTTTAAGGTGTGAATCTGGACATAAAATTAAAGAACTTTCGCCAACTTTTTAAATAAAGCAAAAAAAAAAACTGGTCCAAAATAACAAAAGAAAAAGTCCTAAAAATATTAAAAATGATGGCCGCTTAGCAAAATACCAGACCGCGCGGCGTCACGACGTCGCGACCCAATAACCGTACCTACAAATATATTGACGAAAGTGAATGACAAGTAGTTTTCCGCGCGCAAATATTTAGATCAATTAGATAGTTCAACAATACGCGAACCAAACGTTCAATACTTTTATATGGATTTCTTTTGGTTAGCTATATGAAAAAACTTGTTGAAGAAAAGTTAGAAAAGAATCACCCCTCAGCGGTTAGGATTTCGTATTTTTACTGGCCGGTTAAAATTAATACAAACTCATCTATGAGCGCAAATAGAAAAATGCGAAAGAATGTTCAGTGCCACATTATAATTTATTATTATAAATTAAAATATTATGTCCGTGTTTGTTTATTTAATTATTTATATATTTACTGTAGATACCCAATAGAAATTATATACCATACAGGTTTATAACATCCCTTAACAAGTTTATAACAGCTCATCTGACTAATAAAAATAGTGAGAAGTAAAAAAGAATTATATCAAATGAATTTAAATAAGATAATTATAATATTATTTAAAAAAAAAACGATTTTAAAATTAAACAAAAATACAGAATAAAAGGACATTAAATACAGTAATTTAAGCATTGATAAATTGAAAAACACAGAAAAAAAATATTTAATATTGAACTAAAATAGGAATTTTGTCCGTGGTTTTGTGCATTGGTATAGTTTTTTTAGACAGCGTTGCGAAAATACCACATGAATACCTCTGTATATTTGCAATACCTATATGGGGTTTCTGCCGTTTTACTCGTATATTTAATATTAGCGAAATGAAAAATATAAAAAAAAACATTTTCTTAGATTATAGATTATTTATATTTGGCATCTGTCTCATAATTATTATGGTTCAATGTCCATGCTGATAATCTTTTAGACTACTTTTTGTGTGTACAATTATGATTCATATTTTTTATTATATTTGATCCAAAAATAAAAGTTCTTTCTTCAGTGCTGACAACGTTAGAAGCATTTCTCAGTGCGCTGTCAACATTAGGAAGGGTACGTTAATGCGATGAATTGACAAGTTCCGAACGCGTGCAGTGAAAATACAATACCGTCTACGTCTGTGTCTGAATACCGTTAGGTATATTGCAGTACCTATTACAATACGGTGACTATTAGATGGACGGTAACTATCGGCTTTTACATGCAATTTATGGCACTTCGATGCGGACGGACTTAACGGTCAATTGCCACTCCAGTACCACAAAAAATATTATTGTTGACGTTTTAGCACACTTATAAAGGTGAAGCGTTCGTAGCAGGTACGTGAAATCCTACTTGCGATTTGACCAATTTGACGCTCGTTCGTTGTAAATTGAAATAATTAGTGCTTACATAAAATTTAAACATTAAAACAAGTGCTTAGATAATAATCTAAATTAGTTAAGACACATAGACATAAGTGGATGATAAAAATATATTTAGAAAAATCTAGTTTATTTTTGTACCTAGCACAATAATATTCGAACACTAGAGCTAGACTAGAACTAGAGCATTATTTATTTTATTCATAAAACTTAAAACAAAAGTGCATGATATTATACATGTTGCAAACATTAGAATAACATAAACAAATACTATAATAACTTAAACTTAAGACTAATTTCTAAGGACTTTGTTTATATAATATATTATATGTATGCGCAATGCTCTCCACACTAGGAATTTCCTGTTCTGTATGGAGCATCCATTTGTTAATTAACTAGATTAGAAAAAAATTAGAACTAATTTAGAAAAAATTAAGAAAATGCATAAGATTAAAAACAACCATAAAACAATTTATTACAAATAATTTATGTATCTTTATCTAATAACCTGTGACTTGCCCCAGTACCATTTCTTAACATTGTGAGATATCATATTTTCAGATTTATTTGATTTTATACCTATATCTTATAAGTTAAATAGTTTTGGTCCTGTAAAAAAAAAATACCTTTGACCAAAATTAGATATCATTATTGGTAATTTGAATATCTGACTCACAGAGGCCGCTATGCGTTCATGCTGTTGATGTCCACGCGTCTTTATTACAACGGATGTGCAATAATTCTCGTTGAATGTAATACAACCACAGTCTGACCAATAATTTTAAGTCAGCAAAGGTCATCTGAGGGATGTCGACATGATTTTTTGAATGCAATTTTTATTACTGCTTTCTAAGCAACACTCAAATGAGTCTAGGGATGCTTTTGAGGCACTTCCCCAACTTATTATACCGTAAGTTAAAAAGGACAGCACGACGAGTAACCGCATTATCGATTTTTAAAAAATTTCTAAAATGAGTACCGGCACATTTAAAATGGCATGGATTTACTTTATTTCAATTCTAGGACACCGCAGGCGCCCAAACCTACTGGATCACAATATACTGGCGTGTAATCATATTTATAATTAAATAAACACTTCATTCTTAGTAAATGGGAAAGCATTGACGTAGAAATCCATCTTTTGTATGGTCATGTTATTGTGAGTTCGGTGAGTATCTTACATTTATAAATAAAATTCATTTAAATGCGGTGAATATGCATAAATTAAAATGAAAAATTTAAATAGAGATATTTAGGAGTTTGCTTACGCATAACCGTTTGGTTGATTGATTCTTATCAAATTGTGTAAACCACATTTTGTGGTCAATTACTGTTACAAGAAACTTTTTCTAGTGGGATAGTATTTTTTGCATACAGGTATTATGCCACTAACAGACCACATCAAAGAAATGTGAAAATTTTATTTATTTATTATTGTTTTATTTTACAAACATACCTGACAATGCACATACAATACACTAAATTGTAGGTTTAAAATATATTTGGTACGAGGTAGACCAATTAAAAAACTAAATTAAAATAAATTGTATTTACGAAATTTTTATTGAGATAAAGAAACTAGAAATTTGTTTTTGTCTCTATATTTAGTTTAGCGTATGTCTGTGTTTTAATGTATTTATGCAATTGTTTATGTATGCGTTTATGTGCAATTGTTTTATGCATTATTTATTCAATATCCCATTAGTCTAGTAGTCCTAATGACCAGCCTAGGCGTTCGAATCCGCCTTCATATATAATTTTTATTTTTTTTTGACTCGTACAAGTCAGAAAACAGGTCTTTTTTGAGGTATTCATTCAAATTATAATAAATAAAATAATAAATTAAATCATTCGCTTCATTAACTGCATGTCAAAATCGTCAGTGATTCATGTTAGATATTATTAAGTTTACGACAGACTTAATTCGAGTGGATATTTTAAATGTGTTCTTTTCTAAAAGTCCATCACCTGCTCGATTGTTAGATCATCGAGGCCGAACGAGAATTGCCAATTACATTGAATGATTTGAATACCTGTCCAAATGTTATTAAAAATCAACTGATTTTTGCGATGGATCGATCCTTCGAAACTTGATTATTTTTTTAATCTCTGCAAAGCAAGATTAGAATAACAATTTAATCTAACACCAATGCCATTTATTTTATTTAAAATATCTAGGTATAGTATTTTTAACACAATAAGCACGCATCTTACTGTATTTAATTGCTAATTAGTCAGGCACTCACAAACACACACATTCAACCATCTCGACCCCGCAAACATATACTCTAATAACATACAGAAATATTTAAAGTAAACCCTACTCTACTGGCAAAGAAAATAATAAAATATTCACTAGATTGCATCGGCACTGCGTGTACGCTTCTAGGGGTTTTACTGCAGTCAACGCAACTTTAAAGATAATCCGCAATTCGAATTAAACCGGCGAACAAAATAGCCCATGAGTAATAAGGTCACTCACCCATCGGGATATTTTTCATGGGGCTTTATGAAGTCTATGCTGGTAAGTCAGAGATATTGCACCATTTGGAAGCCAGCACTTACATATACCGGAAAACATATTCAAATGGCATCTTTTCAATAAAACCATTACCGTAATTTTAATAACAATAGGCATCTGAAGACGATCTCCTTTACGATCGAAATCGGCTACGCTTAATAGCAATGGCGATTAATATCTTATAATAAAATTCTCCACTTCACCTGCGTTAGTCTTTGAATCGATAAAACGATCAGGAACAATAAACGAGTCACCTAGCAAGGAAATAACCAGCTTTGTATCGAAAATGAAAACAAGTTATCCGAGTTAGGTATGGCCGTGCCTAATTAACGGAATACATATAAGTTTTTCTACAAAGTAACTTAATAAAATTTACACTACGATTATCTTATTAAGCCGCACACATTTAACTTCGAAATTGTCACTTTTACATGTTGATTAATCGTATTATTTTTTTATTTATAATAGTTACAATAATATATCTGTGGTCTCTGTGTTTTCCTTAAAGGAAAATCTATTAAAAAAAACTTTTCTTTTACTTATACATAACATATTCGATAGTTTATTATATTAAAATATATATATACGCATTTAAAACGTTTCTAATATACTTGAGTATAATTAAGTCTATTGGTAGTAAAAAAAACTTAGTTTAATAAAAATTACAAGTCTTACAATATATTATATTAACAACGTTAATAATGCTAGTTATTTAAAAACAACATACTATAATTACTTAAATATACATTATTTTAAACCGAAAAGGTATCGAATAACATTATAAACTTTAGCAGGACAGAAACTGCCTTTAACTTGCCGGAAACTTTAACACAGACGATAGTCACAGTTAAGGGGGCGGCAATATTAGTGTAGCAATTCGCTATATTGCCGTCAAAATGTATTATGAACCTAAATAAATAAATATAGGATTTAAATGAAGTACTGGGATGAAACGGGAATATCCCGTTATTTGTGAAAGTTTTTTGATAAATCCAATATTGTTTATCACACTATTCTCTACAAAAGTGAAGTTTACTATAAAGAGAGTAAAAAGTAGACCAAAATAAAACAATTTGTGGGTGTTGACAACGCGAAACTTGAACTGGCCAACAATAGCGCCCACAATCATTCGCACTTAACAGAATCTAATTCGATTGTTGACCTCCAAGGGAGCAAACACAATATATACGAGAATATAAAGTGGAGAAAAAGTGATTGTGACGATGGGCGGATTTCTAGCAATTTGATGGAAAAAAAAGCAATGTACCTACCTATACAAAGGCACGACAAATCGCCATGGCACAAAGCGCCGGAAACACGATAGCAAAAAAATACCAGCGGCATACCTCGAGTGTCGAACTTGGCCTGCTTAACTACGTAGAGACACGAATTTGGACAAACAATGGATCTTTCGAGAGTATTGTTCCAGCGCGGTCAAAGGCTGGGGACTAGGTTGTGCTAATTGATGGAGATGCAAATTTGCATATAACGGGGTTGGACATTGTCAATTGAGTTCAACGTTTGGCTAACGCTTTAATAAAGAAAAAAAAACAGTGTTTAAACACCACGCGCTGTAAAAGTAAAACTTCTGTAAGGAAGTAGATTAATTTTTACACTTAATATTTCAAAATTACCACCCAAATCACCTCTATGAGTCATTTCAAGTTAAGCCAAATGAGCGTATCGCAATTAGATGCCTGGAAAAAAATGTGTAAGGTCAAAGAGAGAAAAAAAGCTAAAGAAGTTTTACTTAAAAACGAACTAAATAAAATTGAGGACACGATATCGAAATGAAATTTTAGCAATTAACCATAACTATTTTATCGAATATGATTTTATGTTTAGAAAGTATTCGACCTACATCACTAGGAATTAAAACTAACTGTAATTTAAAATTAGAAAATGCAAGACATTTTATTAAAGTACCGAAATGATCGCAGCAAAAAATAATTAAGTAGTTCTCATTGAGAATCGACGTTCAATATTCGAAGATTCTATAACAGCTGTAATCGTTTTTTGTAATAAATTATGCTACATACATTATGATACTTGCAATAATATTAGTTAATATTATCTCATTGAAGGCAGTTCGAAAAAGAGATCATGACGTCCTTCGTCTGTCAGAACTGCGTTTGTCAATATTTGTTCCTTGAAATATGAGATGAAAAATACCGAAGGTCTCTGGATGTCACTTAGCATGGCCGAAATACCTACGTCAACTTTTTTGACTTTTGAGTTTCTTCGAGACATCATCATTTCGAACTCTCCCAACTCCCAACTGTTCTAACAAACATTGAAATTAATAAATTATGGATTAGGATTCTGCCAAGCTACACTGGGATTACCTGATGCGATAAAAAAAAGGTTTACATGTAAAACTAGACTTTTCCGTGCTAATTCAAAGCTTGAGGTAACATTGTAAAAGCGAGTATTCGGCAAACCACCTCAAAAACCGTTGTACCTCCTCAAATTAAACCTTTTTGGTAACCATAAAGATTGAATTTGAGGAGGTACAAAGAAACACAAGCAAGACACCGACCTAATGCTACATTTTGGCTGATTCGTTACCCTTATAAAACCAATTAGGTAACAGATGATAGTCAAGTTTAGAAGTCCCTGAAGCGTATCACTTTACTGCTTGTGAGCGCCTACAAAAACATGATGCAATTGCATCATTTAATAATTATTCAATGGCCAGTTGATTCATAAAATATAATAATCTTCAAACTCAAAGTCTGTGAACTCAATTACGTTTTTCAAAAGAGGTTATTTGTTTAAAAAATCGTTTATAAGTGACCCAATTAAAATATCTTTAGAAAAGGGCAAAAGAAGTTGCTGACGAATATGTCAGCAGCTGAACCCCTCCCCTCCGCCCCCCCCCCCCCCGGGCAAAATGAACCCAACTGATAATAAAAGCATTAATAAAACGTTGACATCAAATTTTATTGATATAGCTGAAATATTTGGACTGGCGTTTCTATTTATTGGCTTTATTTAAAATATTAAATAAATACTAAAAAAAGTACAACGGAATGAGACATAATAAAGACATCAATAAAATGTATATTGTAATAACGACCACAAGTCGTTGCAACTACCCGGGTCAGAGGTGGGTTTGTCTTAGAATTCCATTATTAGGCCACTCGACTGAACATATTTCACTCGGCCATCGGGAAACGATCTATCCTAACGGAAGCTCAACCGAGTACGGAGTTAAATTAAAATTGTATACGATAAACCGCAGCAGACGATAAGAAAATTAACTTGGCGCTTAATACTCGTATAATGAGCAAACCAGCCGGTAAGCGTGGTAACAAGTTATTAATATAAGATAGAATTGTTTTTATACCCACAGCCAAATAAATACTAGTTGATTTTCTAAATTACATCGATTCTAATTCCTCGATTGACTTCACAACTCTTCTTGACCTCTGTTCGCTGTTCCTGTTGTTTTGTAAACGTGTTAATTAATAATTAAAATCGATATAAGCTTCTTGTATGAGGAACGCGTATTCGAATATACCGTGATTTTATGAATGAAAATATTTATATACAATATATTACTTTGTTCTGGTAACCCAGATTAACTTATATTACATGAAAATTCTCTTGAATAGCAGATTATTTAAATCTAAACCCGATTATGCGTTGTCATTGATATATAAATTTAATTAAATATCTATATTGGCTAAGAAAATAAACTTTTAAATGGAAACCTTTTTATTGAAATTTTGATGTTTGTGTAAATTCTTACTATAAGATACGTAATTCACTTACCTTATTGCAATTACCATTACATTAAATAGTGATCGTTTATACACATATTATTTAATTAAACATAAATGATTTTATAAATTCAATCGCACATAATAATTTATACTTGATAAAAATGAAACGATTCACTTCGAATCCTATTAAAATTATTTTGTTTCAAAAAATTTTAATTCTCTACTTGAATTTGAAATAAATTAGGTAAATTAATATGAAAAACTTATTGCGCAGGTGCATAAAGTTTCCCACCGAGAAACTATATGATTGGCTTCATCTCTGAACGATCTTATCTTTCGCTGTATATTTTTAATAAGCTGGGTTTTCATCATTAATAACGTATAAATCTTACATAGGTCATAAAAAAATTATATCAAATACCTGCCCTGAAGTAATAATTGTAGTGTTTTAATCTTATTACTACTTTTTTTCCCACCATACATACATTATTCATCACAAGCTCGAAACCAACTTATTATAGTAGAACAGCAATACATGTAGAGCATCAAAATTTAAAGGTTTTATCAGACGTACTAAAGCCATGTCGTTAGCGGAAACTTTCACTATAAATAATGATAGGTTTAGATGTGAGTGGTCATTAGATGGTTGTAATTTAAAATTTTAATTTGACCGTTCCAATAAGACACGCAATAGCTTGTGCTTGACTGACAGTCAGGTTCAATAAAGACGACAAGACGATAGCATTCAACACGAATCCATAGCGATCGATAACGATTATGTAATATTAGGTAGTAATATTAGATAATTTCTGTTACGAACGCGCCCACAATTTAGTCTCAATCCGAGCTTCTGTGGTGATGATCAGTTTCGCTTTACTATCGACATTTTCAGTAAAACGAAAACAATATAAACACGTAGAAAACAGATGATTAGTAAAACATACATTTTTGTGCAAATTAAATTGAACAAGCTAAAATTCTTGTTTAATAGATTTTGAATGAACGGTAACATGCAAGTGACATTTGGGGCTGTTTTTTATATCATGTGTCAGTTTCTTTAGTTCCTGTTGAGGGCAAGTAAAAATAACGACGAAGACCAAATGTTACCAGAGTTGGAAAAATTGACAAGAGTTAGCACCACGCCAAGTTTCTACAAAAATATAGGATTTTTTCGAAAAAAGAAGTTCACGTGCCTGGATTCAGGACTGACCTGGTTATTCACCAGAGACATCAATCCTATTGAGAATTTGTGAGCAATTTGTAATACTCGCAAAAAAATGGAACTGCATTGTGAAACTAAAAATTATAAAACTGGTTGATGAGTTCAATTGATTGACCAAGGCTGGAAAATGAATATATTGAATATTAAATCCTGTGTTTGTTTAGTATTTTTAAAATGTCAATAAAAAAAATACAACTAAAAATATGCATGGTTTATAATAATTTTCACAAGACTGTAGTTATGAAAATAAAAAACACCGCATACTTATATACACAGATAATTAATAAAATAAAGACAGTTGTAAATATATCAATGAATTGTAATTAGAGGGCTTAAAAAAAATCGTATCGATTGTAATTTTGTTATTTGAGTTAATATTATTCATACATTTTGACAATACGAGTACAATAACTTGTATTTACTGATATGCTAGGTTTTTAAATACATATATAGCATTTAGAAATAAAATATCGAGGCAAATTCAAATGAGATACCTAACCCAAGCGTATTAATAATTTATCACAGGTTTTTATGAATTATCAATAAGAAGTCTCATTTTTTTCTATTTTACTGATCTTGTACCGAATTAACTGTATGAGTCAGTAACAAAATAAATAGTTTAATTTATAGTTGGCGTTTGCTTTGTCTAACTATAGAAGGTTAGCCGATGTAGTATTCCGCAGAGGTGCATTAAATGTATTAGTAGTCAATATTCTAATTTCGGGCAAGGTTAGTTAGTGTTTGCGTCGTATAGCGAAATTGGTTTTTCTGATCTATAGTACCCACTTCATTAGATATAAGTAATCAATTTATACAACTAGATTATTTTGCGCATAGTACTTGAATGCTTTGTTCAAAGACAAAACGAGGTTCGACGTTATACACTTTACACTTTGAAGGAAACTATTACTCTGGCGGTAAGCTAGTTAGAAGGTGGTACAATGAGTTTTTTTTTTTTTTGCTAAATTTTTGGTTGTTTTCCTTAACTGAGATGTGTTCTTAATAATAGTTTTAAAGAAGGTGCAGTAAGGACTATTCCATTCTATGATAGTACGCGGAAGAAAAGAATGGAATCCGACATTTTTCTCTTGAAAATCCCTTTTATTTTGTAGGAATTGTGGTTTCATCCAATATAGAAGGGTTTCTGAAGTTATTCACTAATCGAGGACCACGCTGGAAGTTTTAAGTGTAGGCCTCAAATATGTTGAGACGACCTATTATGTAATTAATTACATATTTTAATAGTGGTTGATTATATAATGTTAGTTTTATCTAATGCGAATGTAGCCAGAGATCTTAAATATTCGAACTTAGCTGAGTACTCCAGCGTGGATTTCGTGAAGTTTCTTCGTATTTTACGCGGTAGTTTTATTTGTTTCTTGTTTTGTCTTCGCTATGGCGTCACTTTTTCCTTAAGCTGAATGAACTTTATAAAGTTTTTGTTCTCGATCAGTGGGTTCGTACGTGCCGAGTTCGACTCTGTGCACAAGAGTGCCACAGCAGTTAAGCAATTCACTTCTTCGGCACGTTCCAGCGATATTTCTCGGCTGCGCGTTTCGGTCACGATCGAATGGTTGGCTGTTGTTTTGGTCGACTCTCTTCCTGGGTTTGGATGCGACCTGGACGGGCAAACGTTCCAGTAGGACTCAAGAGTCCTACCGGCTTCATCCAAATGCAAGCTATTTGGATGAAGGAGCAACGCCAAGAAACAAATATTGTACCGAAGGCTTGAAGGGCTTACCTATATTTGATTTATTAATACGCATAGTTATTAAAACTAAATAAAATTTAAACAATAATATATTGCAGAATTCTCGTAATATTAACCTATTGTGAATATTAGTATTCGAATAGGTGCCTAATTACATATTTGATTCTACCACTTTAATTTATTATTAAGGAAAGTCTTATTATTTATAGAAAGTGTGGTAAAGATAATAATAAAGATTTTCCCCTCGAGTCTCTTGCCTTAATGAAATGGTATTAGAAGTTATGACAACAAATTGCATTATACCAAAAACACACGAAAGTTTGATTATGTGTATTTGATACAAATAGCAGTTGCAATGGAAACTTCCAGGATTAATTGTAGGTTTCTGTTTTCTTAATCCATATTTTGTGGTTTTGATCCGATATTGTTACCCTATTGAATAAAAACTATCCAGAAGACTAGGAATTTAAGAATGTACGAGAGCAATATTAAACTATACTCGTAATTATGTAAAAATAAAATATTTTTTATTTACCAAGAATTTCAATCAATTTATAGCAAAAAAGAATTTGTTAGACCGAAAAAAAGTTGGAATTAGGAAAGTAAAAATGTACATATCTAATGTTATAGATGTGGAAGCAATGGACATATTCCTTACAAAGGTGGACAGTAAGTCGATCGACGATATCAGAGCGGTCGAGGGCGGCGCCGGTGACGCCGGTGACGCCGGTGACGCGGCGCCGGTGCGAGACATTACGTAATCGCCGGCTCATGAGAAACCAGAATGGCCCGAAAAGGATAGCGTGAGTCAGCGGCCGCGAGATTCGCCATATCGCGGACCTCATCGTACATACTAGCACCATACAGATTTACAATGATGCAGTGTTTTATTTTAGAAGGGTCAAGTTATCAGGTACACATAGTTATATGACTATTGCAAAATCGATTAAAAACGATAAAATAAATTGAATACGTGACCTCCTTAAAGAGACTATTTATTACCTTTTGTGAGGGGAGTTAAGCTAGGAAACAGAATTAAGGCGAATCAAAGGAATAAAATTAATTTCGATTCATTTAGACCCTTTTTGGGAACCATTGTATATTTATTCATAAAAAAAATATGTTTAGATACCTTCCTTGATCTTTATGTCTTCAGTATTTTTAAAATTCAATTCTATTTCTGAGAAATTTAATAAATGATAAACCGCGAATAGTTCCTTCTTTAGTTAAAATGCTCTCTTATAAAAAACATAGTAATTGAAAAATAGTAATTGAAAGGCAAATGAAGGGTCTACAACATGAAAAAGTTTATTTTTTTTTATTAGAGTAGAACCTGACCACCGCAAAGAGTAGAAACTGACCACCCCCGAATCTTAAGGTCAACTGTAAATATGCTTGGCCTTAATGCAGAAGAATGCTAATAAAAGAAATTCCTTCTAGACAAAAATAAGTAGGTCGGTCGGAGTACATCCAAAGGCTGACAAAGAACCTTCACTTGATATTTCATGGCGATCGTCGACTGGACCTAACAATAAGCGACGGTCCGCGCGCGAGATGTCCAGCTGGGAGAGTAGGTACCGCCCACGCCCACATCCTGTGGAGGACGGATACGGATGGCGAACTCCAGGAGAGGTATCGGGAGGAGGCGTGGGAGAGGAAATGGAAGAAACGCTGCAATTGCACTTGCGATCCGCGCACAATACGTGCGTCTCGGGCTGAACAGATTCATCAAGTACTTCATCATAAAAACATGGAGTGATATATCTTTATTATTTGGTGGCGTTTTTTTCTCTTTTGTATTAATAAGCTCGGTGGTGAAAGTAATAAATTTATACTGATTTATACATATATAATAAAACATGAAATATTATATACCTATATTCTACATGCTAATGTAAACATACTACAGCATATTAAAATATAGCTTTACTGTTTCTATAATATGAAAAAGAGACATTTTAATTTTCATAAAAACGTTATTCAAAGTAACCCTTTTAAGGTATACCAGTATTAAACTCAGCCAACAGTACCTTCGCAGTGATGATCAATTGGGAATAGTCTTTCTTAGAAAGAGGGCAGAAAATTTTGTAACACGACCACTTTTGAAAGCTGTTTGATTTTAAAAAAACGCTCATAAGTATGGAAACCCTCATTTTGTATCCATTTTGACGCGTTAAAAATACTTTTAATATTATTGCGTACCTACTGCACCTATAACTCATTTGGACATTCTGGTCTGTCCGTCAGCCCGTAAGCGTGTCTCAACTCGAAAATTATCAGGAACTATTTTTTTATGTGCATAATATGTATAGACACGCTCGAGAAATGAATATAGACTTATGGATTGTAAATAGACAAGTCATTTAAATATAATAATCGCAAAACATGTAACTATGATTTTTTATTTGACCCAAATACTTTCAGCTAAAGCTGAGTTCAATACATATATATATTATTTATTCACTTACGCTCAAAATTCAACTTATATGTGAAGGAATAACGATATATTACCATAGATGTATGTATCAATCGTGGATATTAAGTGGCGTGTGCCAATCAATAATATGTAAACAAATGAATAATACCGATATTAAGATTTTATTCACATTGTTTAAGTGTTTTGTTGACAGTTACTAAATTACCGTACAACTGACCTTTAATAATTACCGTACAAACGGCGGACCAAAATAAAATTTAAAGAACAGTTACATCTAATTAGAATGCCGACAGCCTCGGCCATTCAAACACAGAATGCAGCGACAGACGAAAAGTGAATGAGGAGGTACGTTTCAGAACGTGATTATTCCATATTTCACTTTTGATCTTTTTTTTCGTCCTAATTCAAAATCTTGAATCCCACACTAATCTTATAGTATGGCAACGCAATTTAAAGGTGGTACCTTTAAATTGTTATATTTGTTAAATTGTTTATCAACAATCAGTCGCTTTAATCGAATTAAAGTATATTTAAATCTCATCTAAATGATTTAGTTCGTATACCTATATCTTATGGTTTAGTGTCAGTGTAAACCACGAAAGCGGCATTTTCCGACTTTTTAATTACAAATTGACTTTAATTTCTATGACAACTAATGAGACTCACCTAGAATATTTAGGAGGGCGGAGTTTGATGTTTTTTCGCACATTTCGAGCTGTATTTATATTTAAAACCGGTTTATCGATAATTTATTAGTCTATAAAAGTAGCCCTTTAAACTTTGAGGCCCAACTCAAACCTATTAAAAAAAGACCTTTTTATCCGTCCCTTTTTGGATAAAATGAATTCGTTTTTTCCCTTTGAGGAACGTAACCCTAACGTAATGTGTAAATATAATAAATAATAACGAAAAATGTGATTAATTTATTTAGGTTTTTTTTTATTCGTGAGCAATATCTGAGTTCCTTTGTTATTACATACATAGGAGTGGTGGCCGGAATTTTAATTCCTTTATTATTCATTAAAATGAAATCGATCGTAATGATTGCAATTCGATCAGCCAATCAATGACAAGCTAAAGTTTATTTGTTCTAGAACAATGGATTGACGAGGCCGTCAGTGCTGACTGCCGACCCTAAAATATATAGTATCGCATGGTCGGCTGCGGAGTACATTCCGTTCATTTACTTGCAATCAGCATGCGCAAACACGCCGCGGTTGATAGACATGCGAAATGTCAACTATGTGAGGTAAGACAATCCATTGTCGTGAGCACGTTAGCGAGCTTTGCTAAATAAACACCTCGACTGTAATAATCCAATCTACCACAGTATTGAAATACCGATCACTCGAGATATACAGGTGGTCACGGAATCATTTTAGCATCCTTAAAGGGGGTAAAAAGGCGTTCTCAAAAATACACAGTGCAGTTATCTGATTTAATATTAAATGCATCATTAATCTTGATCACAATCCGGAATTATGAATCAGCGAAATCTGGAATGAAAGGTGATTTCCCGGAAAATGCGTATCAAACACACGAAAGCAAATACTCCACACAGCTAAAGGCATTTCCAATATAGAAATAAACATTAGGATATGATATTTATATGAATGCAATATTGTGAGGTTACTTTCACAGTGAAAATGAGAACTAAAAGAGAATAAGTAAAATTTGAAATAAGAAACCCTAAAAGATACAAATACATGATGTTGTATGTTGATACTTGAAACCACGAAGCTAGTGCTTGAAATCAATGTCTTTTTGCATTATTCATATCTTTGATTACTAAATTGTTTATTGTCGCAAGGCGAGAATAAATTGTCGTTGATTATTAGAAACATAATATCATCAATTGGTGCAACTTTCCAATCAAGGGCGAATGTAGCACATTTCTTCACCTTGACAAAGTGGTAAAATTATATGATTTATAATATAACCATATAAAGATATGTGATATGGTCTTTAATATACGGCCAGTTCTCATTCAATAATCTAAATCTAAATTTAGATAGTGTAAAAATGAATTGACCTTAAAGTTGAACAATCAAATCCTCACTCAAGCTAGACCAATAAAGATAGATATTCAAATTAGATGAGCAATACAAGCTGTACAAAGACTAAACACGATTATAGGACACCGCCTAATCGACAATTGGCCAAGATAAGAGAACAATGCCCCTCGTTTGTGATTCATTTTACGAGTATAAGCTTGTTGACCCAAAGAGCATCGTCACATTGTCTTGGAAACATTCTTGAAATGGACATAATTTATTATAAGAGAGTGGCTTGATTGCATGAGGAATTTTCACCGATGATTTTGTGTATCGACAAAGTTTCATGATTATACTCGTATTAATACGTGATGTTTGTAAATACTAATAATTGATTAGTAATTTTTGAATCATAATCATCAAATTTCACGTGTTTTGCAGACTATAAAGCCCCTCATCAGCTCCTATGTTAATTATCTATACAGGATGTCCCGTAAGTCGTGGGTCAAACGAAAAGAGGAGATAAGGGGGGTAATTTCCAATCAAATAAACTAAATTTGTCTTAATCCAATTCTTGAAAGTTAAAAAGTTATGGCATTTTAAAAAAAAAATGGAAATGCCAATTACGTCATCTAAAAAAATGTTCATAAAAAAAATACAATTAATTTAGATGTTATTTAATATACGAAAATAGTTTATGAAAATACCTTTATTACGAGCCTTTATACCTTTATTATTGTATTATTTTATAAATACAGGATGACCCACGACTTACGGGACATCCTGTATTTATAAAACTGCACATATCCTATCCTATGACACCAGCACAAAAAACAGTAGGGATTAAGTTTTTCGGTGCATGAACCATCTAAAAAAGGTTAAAACCAAATGAAAAATATTAAAAAAAATATGACGAACCTTTTGTTTTATTATTATTTCCATTTGTGACTAGGTTGTTTTCATTGACTTCATTGTTCGCAATACCATTTCGCAAAGCTGTAGAATCAACAGAAGGTGTTCGTTCGTGTCCTAGATTACCAGTTCTTCTTTTCCTTATGCCGTACGTGTGCACAGGAACTATAAGCTTAGGTCTTGGGATCGAAAAATCTGAGTTAGAATCGCCACTGGATGAGTGGCGGTCCCGGCTCGAAGATTTACGGCCGTTGACAAATACATTGATATCATCACTTCCTTTGGAGTTTGACTTTGAAGAATGTGGTCTATTGAATTGGGCTATGTCATCGTTGAAGTCACGTTTGACGCGCACTGTATGAAAACGTCCAGTAACGGGTTTATTAATTTTGTATTCACTAAACTTTTGAGGGTCAAATTCACTAGCTATTTTATCGATTTGATTAGCAGGTCCGTACGAATCAGAAGTCCGCGCATCACCGAGATTCTCTCTGTAACGCATAATATTCACTTGTTCTATGGGAGATAATGTCCTCTTCGGTTGTGTTATTGTCACTCGTTCTTGAGAATCGATTACATCGCCATTTTTGTAGAGAGAAAGATCGTAGCATAGCGGTCGAAATTCTGTCGTATTAACGTCGCTTTTAACTCGCAGAGATTTAGAACGAAAGGCTGCTTTATTTGGTTTATTAAGAGGACGAGATACGGGTGGAGGTTTATTCACGAAGGAATTAGTACACAAATGATTATGACCATTCAAATACCCATTTAGCGATTTAGATTCTACAAAATTATCGGGTTCTTCACCATCGTGTTGTTTTAATTTCGCTAAGCGTTTGGAATTAACTGTACCCGAATAAGAGACGGGTTGGTTAGATACATAAGCCCTTTGACTCAGAGGATTGAACGAGCTCGTACTAGAAGATGATGAACTTTGATCACTCCCTCGATGTTTTAAGTTACCGCTAAAAGTATTTTCTTGTTGACTGACCCTTGAATAATATTCATAATAAGATTCCGAGGACGGATCAGGTGGAACGGGACCTGGATCTGGCAGCTGGTTGTGTTTGGAATTTTCACTTTTCCTCTGCCGATAAGGGTTCTTTAGCGAATCTCGTCTCTGAGGTGGAGTGGGTGGCCTTTTGCAAGTATCTTTATCATCTTCCCATTCTTTCTGTTGCCTTCTTTTGATGCGTCTCAGCGTCACGGGTCGAAATCCATTGGTTACGTCTTTGAAACTGATGGATGTTTGTAATTTCTTCTGATTCTCTTTGCTAGCCCGTGATTGTTCTTCCATATGCTGCTGGTAATTTGCCAGGTGCGATATTTTAATAGTTTGATATTTACCATCGATACCATTGTCGTCCACAGAAAACCCGTTCTTATAAATGTTGTTGTTGTTCTCGAGAAGGTTGGACCTGGTAACGTCCCTGCATGATTTACTTCTCGCAATAGAATTAATTCCAGGACGACCATACGGGTTGGGCTCGTCGCCGTGAATGGACGCAAAATTCCTGGCGTCCATCCAATTGGCCGCGTACACACTATCCAGCGCTCTGTCCTGCACCGCCAACCATGGGTCCTCCATGATTACCTTTCCTGGGTAATGTTTAGTTTTCATGACGCCTGACCTGTTGCATTCGTGGACGCTTTAGCACCCGCTTCAACTATCGACACATGCCTTTGACCATTTTACGTCATAGTCCAACTGTTTTTCTTGTTATAAATTGGCCGCAGAAAAAAAATATACTACACTCCACCATAGCTGATTGCTTTATGCATGCGTTTATACTATCGTTAATTGTTTCGAAATCTATGAAAAGATAATTAAAAAATGTATTCAGACTGCGGCTTTTGTATTATTGTACTTATATTAATCACATCATTTATTATCTACTAAATCAAAGTAGGATAAGCATTATCACGCATAAAATGTATAATTTAGGAAATTGTCAAGATTGGAAGTTTTATGAAGGGATATGAAAAATGTATAAGAACATGAAAGAGATATGCAAATGTTTACAAATTTGCAATATTTATTCTTAGAGTTTATTTACGCGTGTAACTTTTTCAAAAGTTTTCCTTTCAGTTAATACCGAAGTAATTTCAATTAACAAAAATCGACGGTCACTGCCTTCTTTGGTACAGACGGCGTCTGGTTAAGAAGGCAGGGAACATCAGTGCAGTAGGTGCCGGTCGCTTGTTGGTTACATTAATTGCCATTGAGCTGTTACTACTGTTCTGTAATGTATGTATTTTGGTGTATACGAATAAATAAATAAATAAATAAACATGGTCTAGATGATTTTTGGCTAACTAGCTTATCAAGTTTTAGTTTGTTTTAAGTTGGTGATAATTTTAGACATTGGTTGATACAAAGTAAATTTTAGTATATACGCGTTCTCGAGGCCGCAACCAAAATAAACAATATAATTTAATAAAAAAATAATAATAAAATAAAATAAAAAAATCTACAGTACAATTATTTTAAAAATAAGCCGTTATCTACTAAATGTTATTTGTATTTTAAATTATAATATAATCTACAAAGCTTGAATAAGTAAATGATCATAAATTCTGAACGCTAAGAAGACATTTCACTCATTCTCGTATCAAAATACGTCGATAAACCTACATTTTGATGGAGGTATATTTACGTATTAAAAAAACATATTGGTAGTTGTTAGTCATTATTATCGAAATATTTGCGAATCACTTAAAACGCATTTTTATACGATGTCTCAAATATTTTATTTCGCAATAGGTGAAACACAAAAGCGAACATGCTTCCGAAGAGATGTTAAATAAAAAGTCAAGTAGTAATGACATATTAATCAACAGATAAAATTGTGAAAGGTGAAAAGTGAAAAGCTGAATACTATTAGTTGCATACGTTGAAATCGCTATTTTAAAATGGCGGTTAGATAATGACGGTTGAATAATTAAAATTCTTAGGCAGCCAATGATATAAAAAAAACACCGTTAGTCGATGATACCTGCGAAGTATTTCAAACCGAAATTTATATTGTAGTCATTATGATACTAGGACATTATAGTTAAATCGTTATTTAAAAATTATGAAACTTTTCAAATTGTGAAATTGACTTTTAATACGTTAGAAAACGTTTTTCGTTTCTTTTTTTTTTTTACTAAAAATTGAAGGGTTAATTAACATCGATAAGAATTAAGATAGTTCTCAGGTGTTAAGGACTATTATTTTTATTTATTATCTTGTAAGATTTCGCACAAACAAAAGGTAGGCCAGACACCAAAAGAGATGGGAAGGTCAATATTTAGGTGCATTCAAACAGCTGCTTGCATTCACTCGAATAATTACGGAAACGCATATACGGTACTTGATACATGTGAAAAAAATAAGTGATTTAATTTGGGATTCAAACTCACAATTTTACCCGTACATTTTTATTACAAAGACTACATCTAGGTACTTTGTTTTGTTTTTCGGGTAAATTTTGGTCGAAATAATAATCGATAATATCTATTTTTAAGGCAATGATAAAGCAGACGCCTACATATCAGATTTAAAAACATCTGCCACTCATAAAAAGACTAATACATTTTGAAACTCGACGATTTTCGCAAAGCACGCACGGCAGTCAGTGAACTGTGGAATACTGCGAGCACCGAGTAGTAACATTCAAGGATCGTTTACGAAAGATATACTGCTTATGATGGGGTAATAATAGAGAATTAGCTTAACTACACGAGACCGAGGGACGCTTGTCGAACGCTATGTAATCACCCATCATGCGCTGTCACAGACCTATTTATGAAAACATCTTATCGAAATACGTCAAGCGCACCTCGAAGGGTCCGTCCGACAAAATAAAGGGAAACAAATCTATTTCCACGCGTTGAAAGCTACGATAACGCGAAAATAATTTTATCGAAAATAGTGGAAACCGACACACACACTAATTTTTACAGCCTCTGTGGATTTCAAGAGAACTACAATAAAAATAACTGTAACGAATGTAGAAATAATGTGTAAATCAGTGCTTTTCTCAGGCCAAACAAGTTATCCGCGTGATCTAGTCGAAACTACTAAGAGAGGAAAAAAGTCATTAATATCGTAACGGAAGCTGGCCATGTGATCTGAGTTTATTTTTTTATTGGTAAATATTGGAATTTATTCACGATTTTTACGAACAGTTTATTTTAAAACACCCTCAACAAGTTAGTATAACCTTTAAAGAATTGTTACTCTTAGTTAAATAGTCCTAATTATAATTCCTAATAAATTATACTAACAAAAGTTAATCTGCAATGCATTCCGAAGAAAAATATATTTTTTAAAAATACATGCCTACAACCACAGAGTACGCTTTTCTAGTTTAATAATGGTTGACGTATAATTATTAGAAAAAAAAAATGATTGATTGAAAGAACTAGTAGCAGTAGAGAACACATAAAGAATTGTTGATGTTATTTTTCATTTTTCATTATTCGAGTATTACATCTCGATAGAACAATTAGATTGCGTTCCTGTTTACGATTTGCACAAGTTTACGTTTAATTATAATAGCACTGCAATGAACCAGTTGTACCTACTAATGTAAAACATCATAGAAATATTGTTACGGAAGAAACGAACCGCTTTACATAATACTGCATATATGTGAAGTTACAGACTTATCTTCAGCTCATTTTTTAGCATAGTTGCGAAGGAACATGTGTAACGCATTTTGTTTTCAACCTACGTAATTATTACACCGCAATAGACAGACGCGACCAACGGGGCGAGACAAGAAGGTGCTTCTTTAAATACTAAATAAGTTGCGGGCTCCCTTTCTAAAATTTCATAAGTCCTAAGAATTGAATGGTGTGCCCCAAAAGCAAATTGCAAACCTGCAATAGATGTGCCCAGAGTAGCGAGTACATAGCCCCGCGAAGGCTGGTGCCTTTTGCGTAGGTGCCTCATTTGTTAAATATAACTATGACAATTCAAAATGGAAAGAACTTTCCATATAAACAAAAAACAAACAAGAAACAAGTAAAACATGCAATACAAATTTCAACAGAATTTCTCATTACAGTGTTACATCTTGGAATTTAATTAAAACTTAAACTGTGAGCACTGAAAGCAATCCAAAGTAATACTTTCATTATGTTAGTAATGGTTTAGTCTATATACAAATTTAAATTTAATATTTTATAGAACATCGATTAGCTATTATTATAATTTTGATAAAAGTATATTTTTCTTGTGTTTTATGTTTTTGATGTCATCTTCTAATCCATTAAATACTTTTGAGATTAAATATTTCAAGTGATCCGTAGTAATTTTTAATACGAGGCAAAATTCTACGCTTGCCTTGTGGTGCAAGCATGAACTAATGTATCCTTATATGAGGTCTCTGAATAGTTATCAATCAGGATTCTGTGTGTATTCATTTGTTTCACTGTCAGAACATCTACGGAACTAAATAATCGAGGCTCGGTTTCTCTGAACTCAAATCTAAGGTCCAATAGGACAATTTTCTTTAGTAACCTCTTTTGCACATTGTTGCGTTTAGAGATGTAGGTATCAAAAGTGAGTCCCACACTGTTGCCCCATACACTATAATAGAGTCAATAAGGGTTATATATATATACAGTTTTTTATATTATATGGCAAAACATATTTAAGTTAGAGTAATATTTTTAACGATTATTTACACGTATTTTTATGAGAGCATAAATATATTCTGAATATTTATATTTCTCATATTTGTGTCGTTCGGCATATTGATGTAGGTCACTATTCTTTTTAATCTCTATCAACATTACTAATGTTTCCGGACCACATTATTTAAATGATCTTATTTTTGTTTACAGAGAGTACTATTAACATTCGAATGTATCTTCCAACGCCAAAACATATCTCGTCTTCAAGGAAAAATGTGAATATTCGATGAAAATTTTACAGACAAATACCACAAAGCCATTTGCGTTCATCCGGAGGATGTAAACAATCATCCAAAGAGGCACTCGTGTGAGTTACGAAATGTGCGGAGCGCGCGACTCCAAATGTCAGAATAAACTACTGGGAGTACGATAAATTCTACGATCATTGTCAGATTGGACACTGCCGGCGAGTGAGGTATTGCGAAAGTGTCTGATGGTTCAGGCGAGGTCAGAGAAACAGTAATATAGAGCCGTTCTGGCTTATATTATGACCGGGTAATATTTAATAGTAGATAAAACAAGGCTTAAAGTTGCATAAACAGAAAAAGAAATATTAGAAGACATTATTTGGAGTAAATTAGTAGAAGACAATGCGGACTTTATTAACTCACAAGGCCGTGTGTATTTTAATAATATTTAAAAAAATAATAATACCTATCATATCAGTTAAGGAAAAGGGGGTTCTTCGCGTCTTTGTGGGGGTGTGGTCATGAATCGTGCTATTTCATCTAACGGCTGTTTAGTTTAGCGAAGCCTAATAAGATGTGAGATATTTTCAAACAAAACAGAACATTAAAAAACGGTGAACAGACTTTTCGTTATAGGATAATCTTGAAAAAAAGAGACACAATAAATTTAAAATACCTAACCTAAACTATAATTCTTAACACATTACCTATTTTAAATATTTATTTTAAAATTCTCAATTGAAGTAGAATACGTTTACTTTTTGCAGATTTTAATTACAATTGCAGTTATTTAATAATTTATTAGTAACTTAGATTGTAAGTATTTTTGTATATTATTTTATCTTATGCACGTATTACAGAGTTGTATTTTAGTTGAGATTAAGAAACCGGTAAAAAAGACAGTGTATTAGCTGGATTTAACTATATTGTATTTTTATATATTTTTTGAATAAAAGTTGGTTCTGGCCGCGTTAAAATTGAAAACTGTAATTATCTCTACTAAGAATTTATTTTAAATGCAAGTTAAATCATTTCAGAATAAACGAAGTATGTTTTGGCAGTAGATTAATTATTATTTAATAAAATAAATATTTACTGTATTTATTATTTCCGTTACGAAATATTTAGGTTAGGTCACTGAATTTTGCAGTGTTCTTTGCAAATATACTTTATAATACACCTTAGTACTGGTATTGCCTATAGATACTTAAAATGTGAACTATATAAAATTAAAAAATAATGTTTTCAATGAAATATTATAATAAAAATGACAAAATGACACGCATTAAAGTAATTGATTTTACGGAGGTGTTCCATGAACGCGAACGTAATTTCTCATACAAAGGGGTCAGAGATCAAGATTCGAGTCTGTGTCGAAATTCGCAACGGATTGGTCTTAAGTTTAATTCTTCGTGCAATAAACTTAAATAAATAAATTTAAATCTTCGAGTGGCGTTTAATATATTCGGATATTGTTTTGAAAGGTGAAAAATCATATTAGCACACGATCGTCGGCGGACAACTAAGAATTGGAGCGCGTTCGCTGAATCCAGCGAAACGCGCATCTTTCTATTTGCCAGAAGCGAGTCGCGTCAACTCGTGACTTCGGAGTAGAAAACGAGTAACTGTCCGGAGTAAATCAGCCATCCGCCTCGACAACCACTCCGGCCAATTGGGGCAAAGGCGTAATTAAAGTAACTACTCGGCACCACAAACGCGCGCTAGACGCGACTTCACTCAATTTGACAGGAATTTATGTTGCATTCCCCTGGTTGCGTTTTCTCGGGTTACGAAAATTGTACGATTTTCTTTTTTTTTTTTAAGATCGCAATGGTTCAATAGTTTCTAGTCCTGCGTTCACTTTTGTACATGGATTATTCTTTGTCTAGATTTATATAAAACATAAGTAATTATAATGAATAACGGGAAAATAAACATTATTGAAAAATTCATAAGTGTTGTCAAACTAATTAGGTCTGCGTTGTCAAACCGGTTAATTTTATCGAATACGGCTCGGTCACAATGAATATTTCTATCGCGTAAGAAACATATTTTACAAATGACCCGGTGAATAACATTACAAGCGTCGAAACACGGTTCGCTTTGTGGATGGCTCGTGAGAGAAAAAACGCTATCTGATGTACGGATCGCTACATTCACCCGGCTTGGGTTAGGCAAGGTCGCCTCGGAGAAATCCTTGATATACTAGTCACCAGTGGATCGCCCGCATTAATAATAAATTATGTAATAAAGACCAACAGTCGTAGGCGAAACTAAATTCAAAAGGCCAATTTATCACGATCCAATATAGTCACAATGTAAGTGTTTTACTAAAAAACCTTAACGAAATTTCTAACGGTGTCAAAATTATTACCTAACTTATTTCCACAAACCAACTAGTTACTTATTATTATTATTAGTTTATTCATTAAATTTACAATTATTTTATTTTATGTACCAGCTAAGCCCAAGGCTTACCTGCTGGAAACCAGGTGTGTAAAATACAGATAAATTATTAATTGTGAAATATTTCCAACTTATTTTTACAACTTACAGTATCACTTCAAATCTCTTATCTTCAAATTTTTTTCACATTACAAATTTCGACATTCACGCTATGATAATGTGTTCACGTTATTTTTAAGGGCATACATAATTTAGGGTGGTTATGATATAATTTGAATTATATTAATAATAAATTTAGAAGAAACCATATTCTCGGAGGTCCTTATGCTCAAATGTCAAACCCCAGTCAAGTAAAGCGCATTTAGTTGGACAAGAAAACCGGTAGCACACAGCATAATAGGAGGCCCTTGTAATACGAGACGAAGAGATTTATTCCGTAAAAGTGCATAATGCCCACGACTCGGTGAGAAAATATGTACATAGAATAGATGGTTTGAAACGGAATAAACATAAAAAGATAAATACGGACGACCATTGATCACAAAGCTCAGGTGGATCATATTTTGATTTTAAAGTCGCTGTGTCTTCGTCTAGGTATATGATATTTATCATCGATTTGTTATATTTTTGTTGTACAAAAACATAAACAAAACGAATCACAAAAGTGATTAAAAAACGACATAGAATCAAAACATGTTAATTAAAACTTTAAAACCCCGTACATATTAGATTGTTAATATGAGAGAATATAAAAGCCTATAAAAATAGGGTAAAATAAACTTTAAAAGTAATTATAAAATAAGTAAATAATAATTATTGTATCTAATTATTTAATGTCGATGTAGCTTACTGCTTTACAGAAATTTAGATGTCAATTTAGTGAACGTGGATGAATGGTGGAATTTTTTAAAGATTAATTTTCTTAAGACGCCATATTGGAAACCCACATTCAATGCTGCATCGAAATTACCCGCAGTCCCCACCACGTCAATCGACCAATCTGTTCTTCAACTGACGACCAATCGTAATAGCAATTTCGAACTAATGGACTCGCTGCGAGCGAAAAAGAAATGTGAAAGCGTTGATAAAATCGTGACAGCGATCCGTTAAAATAAATCTCAATTTTTGACACATTTTGAATAGATGACACTATCGCTGATTTTGAGATAGTCGATGATTTGCATTATTGGGGAAAAAGTAAAATAAAATACTATCGCGATAAGATACGCGGCGGGCACTTCTTAGGGAAAATTGTCGACAAGAACAAAAGAATCGTAGGATATTAGGAAGATCGTAATCAGAACTTAGTTTAGAGGCATGCCGGTAACGGTAAAATATTTGTTCCACTTTCGCCAGATCTATATCTCACGAAAGGTCATCTCGATGATGATAATTCTTGATAAAATTCTACTGATTTAGGGAATACAAAAGCAACAAAATAAATTTGAATAAAATCATTTGCTCATTTTCTTTATTGCCGTGCGGTAATTCAGCGCCATCTGGTATTTGTGATTTTCAAGTATCGGTAATACCAAATGCGAGTGTTAAAGACGCTAACATAGTAAAACGTATTTGACCTAAAAGACAGCTGTTTAAATACATTACATCCTTTATGTACTACAAATGATAAAGGTACATGTACGATTTTTAGGTGAATCAATTTGTTAAAAGCGACAATGAGATTATTAATAGTAATAACGAACAAAAGGCAGTCAATTAATAATTTAGAACGTGATAAGTAGCATGAGTGAATACCTATGTAGATAAAAGAAATTATCCTTTATACATTTAGGAGCCGTCAGGGTAATTAATCAAAGGGAGAGAAATATTGTTCAAAGTAAAAAAAAATGTACCTATTCAAATCAGATCAATGACTTCTATTTTTTACATACTTAAATCGATTTCTATTATATTTTTAATTCGGTTTTCTCGTTTAGGAAAATGTTTTCAATATTTTTTGCTGATTAATGTTTGATTGTTAATATAAGATGTACAGTCAGAGGCACTCGGAGCTTTACTCCGAACATTTAAGTTAAACTGAAATGCGCAAAAAAAATAGCTTTTATTTGCATGTTACTGAGGTTTCCGTTTTCTTTCTTCCCATTTTTTTCTCGGGAGCAGGACCGTCAGCACAGGCATGGACACTTCTCCGAGTGAGACCGCGTCCCGCCTCGACGACACAGTTTCCTCATCTCTCTTTTAGCCATATTGCAAAAGTGCTCTTCGTATTTTAGCCATATACACGTTAACAAGTGTCCATAGAACAACCGCTTACGTTTGGTAAAATGATGAACGACTCGTGTGCGCGCTCTATAGCCCTATTATACTTCATATCTAAACATTACGTGCATTATATAAAAAAAACAAATATTTGATACATGTTGATATGCAAATACAATGCATAATATAATATTAAATTTACCTACTACAATGATAATCGTCGTCGTAAAGAAAAATCTATATTTACCGCAATAAAACAAGTAGGTACACCCGAATATGCTTCTATTTAAACAGCGATATATTTTTAAGACGCAACATTTTAAATTACCAAATTGTACATTATGTAATCTCGTAATCTCAGTATTCATTAACATCATTTGCTTTATTATTGGTGACTTCATTGAAGCTGTGTTTACGGCCAGGTTGTTCGGAAATGTCACTACCAAAATTAAAATGGCCGACTGTAGGACTTCATAGAGAAAACGTGGATGCGTAATCTATTTCCGAGCCAGTGTTAAAAAAAAATATGTGCATGTGCATATGTGCATTATAATTAGGGATATGTATGTGCTTGTGTGTGTAAGTATTTGCGAAAGTAAGATGGAAGTTTGTGTGTGTGAGCGTGACCAATTGGCAACTAAATATAGTCAAATGCATTTTTAGAGAATGCCTACATAAGTGTTTGGATCAGTGTTAATGATCCTTAGTCGCCTTCTAAAGTTGGACAATGACAACTCTATAGGGTCAACAATATTATTAATCCTATTGAGGACTCTACGTGAGCGATATGAAAAGAAAAGCGATAAAAAAAAATACGAGTATATAACCAATGATTTCGCCCTAGACTGCTTTTACATTTAGGCAGCCGAAATGGAATAGTTTGACGTTTGTTTATGGGTATACAATATAATCTGGCAGTAAGGCGTTATGATTATGGAAGTCAAATTTATAAAGATGTCCCAGAAAGAATGAGCATCCTTGAAGGGATTGAAATGGTACCTAAAAATGTGCATGGTCTTGTTATCTGTATGCATGGTTAAAGAGGAATATTTTTGTTATTATTCAAATAATCTTAAATATAAAAACGTTATCATTACATCCCTAACACTCGATTCATTATGTTTAGAGCTTCAATAATATTTTTCGTTGAAGAAATACATTTTAAGGTTAATAAAAAAAAATGTTTGATAGTGATGGTACCTTTAATTTTCTTATAGTTATAATTTTATACTGTATTTAGCGGAAAATTACAAAAAAAAAAAATGCTAAAATCTCGAAAACCGTGAGACATTGAATGATATATGCGGTCAAATACCTCTTCTCTTACCCCTTATTTTTTTTTACTTCACTGCCAAACAACCTATATTCAACCTGGTTACCGAGAAAAAAATGTAAGCTTTACGTAAAAATAGTGATAGGATCTTGAAATAATGTTGTTGTTGTGAGCGCTCAGGTGTCGCCGTACGCCGTAACGGTGTCAAGTTTACAATATTGATCTTTTATAAAGTATAATAAATTTGGGGATGATTTTTATATCATTTGTTACTCACAATAGGTTACACAAACCCCCCTCCCATTAAGTCTTGGGACAACCTGTATAATTTACTCAATATTTTTTTTTCTAAATTTCTGG
Source organism: Neomicropteryx cornuta (assembly GCA_020383195.1). Lineage (NCBI taxonomy): Eukaryota > Metazoa > Arthropoda > Insecta > Lepidoptera > Micropterigidae > Neomicropteryx > Neomicropteryx cornuta. The sequence continues at coordinate 5,703,676 of JAHKQU010000030.1, forward strand.
CAGTATAGATGATGTCTACGGTTTTCTGATAGTTTTTATTTGTTTCAAAGTAATTCAGAATCAAAGAAAATATTGCATAAGCCTAAAATGTGCAGGTCGGCGACATTTGAATTTAATCATAATTCAGCTTTCAAGGTCAACGGCTGGACCAATTATAGCTAACGTCAAAAGTGAACGTCTAATAAAAGTACGACGTCCAGCGCGCAGGCGCACATGTGCGTTTTCAATTACGACGACTGGTTTTGGTCAAACGTCATGTCGAAAATCTTAAACGGCGCAGCAATGAATTTGATATGCACGCCAGACCTCGTTGCTGTAGAGAAAGTGCCTTAGAGAAAACGATGAAAGTCAAACAAACGAATGACAATTTGCGGATTGCTAATTTTGGATTTACCCAGTCGCGCCAACGCTCTCCGGTTTCCGCGAATGTGATGCAGGGGTTCTTCGCGCCCACCTGCAGACCGTTCCTCAAGCGAACACAGTCCTAACCTTAACCGAAGGAGCCTTCGAGGTATTCGAATCCTAACACTTCATTCACGTGAATGAAGCGTTAAGTTAAGAAATAAATTACTCTCTAGTAATAATCAAATTAAACAGCCAAACGGACGAATTTTCCTTATAATATCCGCCCCTTTTTAAATAAATGTTATCGCCATGATTAACGTCTTAAGTGAATACCTTAGTTTCGACACAGGTAAGGAATGACACTAATTTCGAAAAAGAAACTTTTGAATTAGGGTCGGACTATCCTCAAGGAAAGTCCTCAAGTAAGTATCCTCAAGTAAGTGCTCTGCATATAAGCGTGAATAAGAAAATCACCAACCTATCTAAAGTACGTTACGCCATATTTATGGTAAATAAACAATATAGGTATTTATATGATATTGGTATAGGCTACTTGATCCAACGAGACCTATAAAAGTGTGCGACCCCAGTCAATAATTCCGCAGAAAGTAAATAAAAACAATAAATCGGTTAAAATGGTTGAAAATTATTTAAACAGACACCAATAATAGAATCTTTAGCAGGGTCCATTAAATTAGTTTGTTATTTAAATAATATAATAATATCATCAGAAGTCAACTATTTATTTATATTAAATAAAAAATAATATATAAGTATAAAAAAAACCTTATAACAACTAATAAATAGGTATCATAACAACACGTTCATATGATTTAAAAGATATATTGCGAAACATGTAGAAATAAATTTCAACGAATTACAAAATGTAGGACACAAATGTTTTTTCTACAATTCACCATTAATCAATTCTATTAGCACTGACCAGGTTACCTTGATTGACGTCAATTACTTAACGTGACTTCCAAATATTCAGAAGAACATTACTCGAACGTTTTTAAGAACGTTCTATTCATAACACTAGTTACAATATTCTCGAGTGAAGAGTATTCGTATGGCACAGATCTAAACCCGTAAGTCAAAGTACCTATATACTCAAAACAAAAAAATATTTTAATGGAGACCGCGTGGTTACTAAGGTTCGAATCACTATCTAGTGACGCTGTTTTTAAAAATTCATAACCGTTATCCTGGGTAAAGTTTAACCGCAAAATCAATATAAGAAGTGTTTTAGTGTCAAAATTTTATCACTACTGACTGTCAAAATATTACAAAATTGTATTAAATTAACAATAAATTAAGCAGAAATATCACCGATGACGTTGGTAAACGTCAGGAATGTGAAAGTTTATTATCAAATTTGAAAATATTTAAGATGTCTTAACCTTACGTATTATATTATATTATTTATTTCTTATGCGATAGATTTTATCCAATAGAGCTCTTATATAATCCCCCGTAAACAAATGATAATATAAAAAGCTCAGCGCATTCGAGAGCGCTTAAATAATAAATCGTCAAAGATTATACAGTTAAACAAATAGCAGCTGAAGAAAGTGTACAAAAAAGAGGCGATTAAGTAAATGACGACCTCATTCCAATTTCACGTCGAGCGCTCCGAATGAAACACAAAAGTGATCCATTTGTCTGCCGTTATGAAATCAGCCAATGATGCTGTTTAGGCTTCCGTATTCTAATCTAACAGCGTACGCCTTATCTGTATTAATATCTCTTAAGAGATCTATTCTTTTAACCTGTATATTAAATGTTATAGTATTGAATAAATTAATGATTATAGCCCAACATCGAATAGAATATTTTAATCCAACTATATTATATAGACAAATGTCTGAACATAAACATTATATGCAACAACGTTGTATATATATTATATATTTATATATTTTATTTTTAATTTATTTTCTTACAAATATACATTTTCATATTTCTCTATAGGTGTATTGACGGTTTGACATTCTCAGTTGTAGCACAATATAACACTGCCTTCCTTAGTACAGACATAGTCTAGTAAAGAAGGCAGGGCACAAAAGGTAGCAGTGCTAATCGCTCCCGGTGCATTTATAATATTCATTTATAACTGTGATTTCTACTACCATATTTATATTTTTTTTGTCAAATTAATACAATAAATAAATAAATAACGTGAAGTCTACGTGAATAGTCTTGGAATTTAACTAAAAAAAATTGTTGATTTAAATGAACATTTAAAAATTAATAATATTTACACCAGAGTTAAGTGATATTTACGTTTGAAAGTTGGTACAATTTAAATCCAATATTAAAATTTATGAACCTGAAAAATGACACTACTAAGCAAAATACCTGGAAGCTTAATAAGGATTAGTATTTTGAAGTACGGTAAATCGCAGTGGTTTTTAATCTGATAGTCCTGCGGCTACAAAAATGACTATCAGAGTCGACGCTAAATTATCAGCAAACTCTGCCATTACAAAATTTAAACAATTCGGATGCAAGCGGACAATGGACCATTACCAGAAGCATTTGAACTGGAAAGGAATCCCAAGCGAGGTAACTGTTATATAATGAATAGACTCGCGATATCTCCACATTTGCGCGGTGTAATACGGAAAACGATCGACCGCATTCGCACGTTCCATCTTCTGGATGACAGAAACAACTGAACAGACAATTTTGACAGTAGGATTGACAGCAAAAGCTGTTGTACAAGACTACAGGAATTACGAATGAAATTCAAAGGTTTCAAATAATAAGCAAAGTCTGGTTCTCGTTATTTACTTTTATTATTATTAAAAAGCAAAAACGGCATCAGTAATATAATGTAAAAATGTAATAATAAGTCAAGTATTATAAATGTATTTAGATAACCATCGATTAAAACACAATACAGGATATTTTCAATAGATTTATAAGTAATTTCCTACATGGCTTTAAATCCCACGTTTTATCAAAAAATAAATAATAATTTTATTTTTTTTTTTCAATATGTATTGTCATAAATAATCTTATTCATCCTTTTAGATGATTTGCCGTTATTAAAAAACTATCACCAAATATGCATGTCTTTTTTTTTAATGGGTTGCGTAAGTCAAAAAATACCACCATAGACAACAAAGTGGTATCGCATGCAGATCTGGCCTTTCCAACATAGGTTAGCTCTAACTTAATCGAATGGAATCGCATTATGATGAACACACCAACAAAACAACCTTCATAATAACTGTGCGACAACGCAAACCATAATATGATAATATTCATATTGGGTTAAAAAATAATATGACTTGTGTTATATTTGAATGATACTTTAAAAATAAGTGTGTTGAAAATATTAGCCCTTATAACCCGAAAGGCACGAAAATCAAATTTAAAAAATCATTGTAAAGCGTACTGCATTAAATCGACTTTCTCATAGGCATTGGTCATTATGCAGATTTAAATGCAGATAAAAACGAAAGCTTAATCGATCGCTTCCACATTCATTATTTATCTTGAATTAAATGAAAAAAATAAATAGGAAATCAAGCAAGAGTGCATTTTCTCTGCGCCAGTTTCGAAACCGCGAATAACAATCGCTATTTCATTAACGCGAGTACATCCGACACGACAGGTAATAAAATCTTTCGCAAACATTTCAGTCCCAGAGAAACGCAAAGACGATCGAGAGTCTGTTGCGGTCTCGAGACGGAACAGAGGTGCCGAGTAATCCAAAGAAGATTATCTCATTGAAATGCCTCGAGGCTACGCAGCATCTGAAAGAAAAAATAATCACAGAACAGATTTCACTTTCAATGTTATTGTCGATAGGCGCTAACCTCAAAGAGATAAAAGCTTGCGGAGATGGTTAGGTACCGTCGATGGCTTCAAGTGCGCTGCTAAGATTAAACGCAGATTTAATATAACGCTACGAAAGTAGCGTTATACAACTATTTTATACACAACTCTATTTGCTCGTACCAAGGCAGATTTGCCAAAGCGTCGATGCTTGTAAGGCGAAAAGTATAAACTTTCTCAAATGAAAATAAAATAATTTTCCAATGTAATATACTAAGAACGCATGCTAATTAGGGTTTATACCTAATATGACAGTGAAACTTTTTCTTGGGTTCGTTTCAGCGGTTCTCGATTTTAAAGTTATATATACTTAAAATAGGACGTTATTTTATATTCATATTAGATAAACAAAGGGCTATTTTTGAATAGGCAAACTATTACGATTGTAGCATAAACCATGAGTTCATTTATGACAGAATACCCGACACCAATCAATGAAGTAATTTGTATAAAAATGATAATAAAGAAGATCTAAGTGTTACCGTAAAAATACCCTAACTAATAAGCACACGACATGAAATATCATTTAGGACCGATCGATCTCGAGCCTGACAGCCGGAAAATTCACCATAAAGGTTAACACTTGATTAAATGAACATCTATGCAATGATTAGCGCTTTAAATTTAAATTCTGACCTAGATACTCTGGTCTTGAGGATTTCAATTGAAGTTGTAGGCAGACTATTTGTTTTTGCATATTTAAGTCGTCCTATCGTTTGGTTGATGCGCAATATATTAATCTAAGAGTTAATTCTACAGGTTAGTCATCATTACATTGATACATTTCAATACCTGCCGAATCAAAACTATTTTGAGCGAAAGTTTAAAACCTGTAAACATATAAATAAGTCTTGCGCTCAGCTCTGCGCTAAAGACATAAAAGTTAAACAACCCGCAGAACAAAGTATGATAGAGCGTTTAGTTTAATTTTGATACTCGAATTTTACATTTTTAGTTTATGGCCATAAGCATTGTAAAAAAACTAGTAGCCAAATTGGGCATTTCCAATAAACATTTTAACACAAGCAGCCGACAGTAATAACCAGCAAATTATATTATAAATTGCAACATTCACGGGAGTCGTATGCCAAATAAAATCAACGGAGACTGCACTATAAATGTGTCAGCTCAGAAATGAAGGTAAAACGTTTAAAGATGTGACTCACATTTTTAAACAACACTAATTATTAATAGATTTAGCGAGAACCCTAATGAGCTATCAACATCAGTGCAGTAGGTGCCGGTCGCTTGTTGGTTACATTAATTGCCATTGAACTGTTACTACTGTCCTGTAATGTATGTATTTTGGTGTATAAGAATAAATAAATAAACATACATAGCGGGTATGAATTGCTAATTACATTGAAAAATATTTTAAACCTTATAACCAACGTTTCTAGTAAAAAAAAGTACTTGATGTAGGTACGAGATGATCTGCATATATATTTTTTTGGTGGTTCTGGGTTTTCAAAATCCTTGTTAGTATTTTAGGTTTTTTTTTAAGGACAGATTTAGAGAGTTACTTCAGACTAAAGGCTATTGACAAAAATGAAGCAATTATAATCTACTATCGATAACAATGGCTCCAGATGCCGTGATGGCGGAATTAATCTCATCCCATCCTATTCGCACACACGAGACCACCATAAAACCGGTCCCAGACAAGTGCGTAAATATTTGCAAAGATGCACAAATGCCATGCTGGGAAGTCATTTTCACACATATTATATCTTTTCTTAAGCGAATTAACAATGAAAAGACGAAATATGTGTTCAAATATTTACAAATGACCTCTCATACATAGCATTTGTGCATCTTTGCACATATTTGCGCACATATCTAGGACTGACTTTAGAAATACCAATCTTTCTACCGAATCCCGACCACATATTAGTTATTTCAACTTATACGTATGTTGCAAATAAAACTTACAAGGGCGGAACATTCGTACCTATTTTTTTTTAACCTAAGTGCTATAAACCGTTCTTAATTAATTTGGATATTAATTGGTATTATTAATTTTATTTTATGTTACACGCGTCAGTTGAATAAAATTGAACGGTAAATGTGTATAAAAGCAATAATCTTTAGTTGCTTAAAATTTTATTAAGCGTTATTCAGGATACTTACACACTTAAGCACACTTTTAACAATTTTTCAATAATAACAACATCTCTAACCAAACATAAAATACACACTAACTTTAATCATGTCATTATAATAATTTCCTTTTTCTCAAAAACAGGACGAAATGCCTTCTTCGGTACAGAATATTGTCTAGTTATGGGGCAGGGATCAAAGGGATGCAGCAATTAAATGCATTTGATTTATACTCCGCCACATATGTTATATACATACTATTATGCATTTACTATGTTTATGTACGAAAAAAATATAATTTGAATTGAATGCAACCCATTAAGCATTTAACCGTTACATTATAAAAAAATAACCTATTAAGTATATAAAATTTTAGAATGTCATTTTATATTATATTAAACTAGTTTTACTTCTTTCAAATAATAATTAATTGTAACTTAATACCCTATTGAGAAGAATTTTTTATTTTTATAGACGGTTAACATTTGTAAAAGTTTTAATGAAATTATAGAAATTAGGGAATGAATGTATAATGTTACTTCGTTACCAATAAAAGATAAATATTTCAAATATTATATGTAAAGCGTCATTTCAAATACTCATTTACAATGAAAATTGTAAATGTGTTTTAAAAGTTAAACGAATATATTTATATATGTGTAGGGACATATGTGTAGGGATTTATACATGTGTATGTGGGGGAAGATAAACGTAGTTCAAATATTTCACGAAGATAATCCTGCCAGTTCCCAAAATACAATAAAATCCTTATCACGAAAAAAAACGGGAAACTTCACACAGAATTTACAAAAGCCGCAGTGTCAATACCGCTGTGAAAACAAAACAAATTGACCCTTACATGGCACTCATGATACAAAGGAAACGTTGAATTCACTATTCATAAATGAGTATAATAGGATGAATTTATGAAAGGCCAGTTCAATTCGGTAAATGTGTTCGGCCGCTGACCATGATGAGCGCGGAGGACAATCACACCGCGCAACAAAAGCACTTCAGCAAGTTCGAGTTCACTATGGTTACAAAAAAAAAAACTAGGTATTTGAAAAACAAAACTATTGTTTTGAACACACGCGTCGCGATGTCTGCACAAATGTTGGAACGCCAGCAGACGGGCGTCCGTCCGGCAGCGACGGTATTTCTAAATACACTGACTAGCGAACTAGCGACTGGCTCGTGTTGCTCGCTTGGCCGCGCTTAGCGAGCGAAGCTGCCAATCGGACAAAGAAATCTCGAGAAAATAGTCTGGAGTGGGGGGAGGGGGGTGAGACAGCTGACCGATTGCAAATAGTTTATTAATATCATAATAAATTCATATCAAGTTTGCAAGTAAATTCTTCCTTATTTGCTCATAAGCGTTGGTTCTAATAAAAACAAAAAAACAGTACATAAGAAAAGCTGACATTGAATCGGAGCGATGTGAACATAAAAACAGTAACTATACTAATCACATTAAAGTAAATAACGCATTTTAGCTTGTTTTATGACAATTCATTGTGTTTTGTGCTCGTAACATCAGATAAAGCAATTCGCGTAAGATGAAATAGGTTTATGACATGACGAAAATAATTTATACCTAGCTTATATATTATAATAAAGATTAATTTATTTATCTTTAGATTTATGGCTCTTTGAGCTCCGCCCAAATAGATAGGAGGATTCGACGAGATAATAAGATTGAGTTTCACATTTCGGTATTATGAAATGGACGATTTTTCAGGACTCCATCGCCTCACTAGAGTTACCAAAATCGAATTTCACCTTCGTGTGTCAAAGCAAATCGTGAATCATTTCTGTTGAACAGAATAACAGCCGTACAAATGAATCTAATATAATAAATGCGTTTTTGGTTTGTGTCGAAACCAAATCCGGCCGGCACAATTAGATAGAAGGACAAAGTAAAATGTCAATTTGAATGATTAAAACAAAATATCAAAGATATTTAATGAATTATAATTATAGTTTAGTATTTTTTGATGACCTAACACACTAAAATCCAATAGGCATTACCAGAGTTTTATAAAATGTCATTCAGAACATCACATCAATGCCTTCCAGAAATATGACGACAAATTTAACATCGAATTAGTCCGCATTCCCTATAACATTTCATTCTTCCGCAAGTTGATTCAACAATTGCAGACGAAACGTGTTTTCAAAACTGGTTATTAAATCTTGTGGAGTGGAAGTGATCGTGTCTATCGTTATTTAGTTGAGATAGTGTATTAACGTCAAGTAATTCCGAAGTGCGGCTTTTCAAACGTTCGAGGACAAATTGTTAACTTGTTTACACACTTAGGCAACTCGAACTCAATAGCGAAATGTAGACTGCAAAAATATTACACCATACTTGTACCATATTTAGGATGGCCGAATGAGTCATACTTCCATTATGCCATAACTCGATACGAAGTTTTTATTATAGCTGTGATTTTCGGTTTAGGATCTTTCAAGTTGAATTAGAACCACTTCCTAACCTACCTTCCTACGGAGTTGAAATTTGACGAGCACCTAAATAAAGCTTGTCTTTAAATATGTGTTTTATTAATTATTAATATCTTAATTTTATATTACAATAATTATCAATAATTCATTGCTCCGGTAACGAAAAAGGGTAGCATTAAGGTTCGACCGGTTCAGATAAGACGTCTAATTTTCTGTGGGAATCCGGTTTCCAAGGCTGTCCATACAGGCTCGTAATTAACGCGCTACACTTTCGCTTTAGTCCACAAATAGACGCGGCGGGTATCGTATGTCGTGTTTTTGATGATGGAAAAGATGTGATTACAGATGAACATGCTGACAGCGACGGAGTGATTGATGCTGGCAATAAATCTCCCCATCAACGATTCAATTTCGGTGACCCCGTGACCTGTGCCGTGACCGTGGTGAAATCTAAAAGATCAGCCGGTCAGCAGCACCTCCCGAAAATATATATTACGGCATGTTGAATTTTATATTTCTTCTAAAAGTCAGAACGCGGAATGTTGTCCTTATACTCGTAATAGGTGAAGGTGAAAGTAAGATAATCAACCGTTAGATAGTTAAACCTGTAAAATATTAAATGATCTATCGCACTTGTTTTCTTTATTTGACGGTCGCCGGCATAAATATATTTACCGAATGAGTTCAAATAGAAATTTTTAATTTCACTAGTATTGCAATCCTATTATATGAAATAACAAATATTTTTGTAGGTGTATAAGATTGAAATTGTATGAAATAAAATAATAAATGTAAATTAAGAGTTAATATTTAGGAATATACTAATTTATAAATGAATATTGTAAAATATATAAGCAAGATTAGGTAAAAAATTAAATTTATGTAGTATGATATTGAACATTGTTTCAAAATTAATTTTCCTGTCTAGCTCAAACCGCCAAGAGGAAATAAATATGTTTATAAAAACAAGAATCTTTAATTTTATAGTTCAATCGCAGAGCTAAAAGGGGGAATGCCTCTGTGTAAATATTGTCTGTAATTTCGGTATAAAATGTCTTTGGGTACTAAGTTGCCTTGTTATTTACTTCGAATTCTCGAAAGATTTAATCTGATGGATGGCTTTTAATAATAACTGTAATTACAGCTTTTTGAATTTATTATGATACGATTCAGACCGCTTAAAGTAGCACATTCTCAGTATAAGTGCATATGTCATTTCACACGACATGATACTATTTACCAACAGAAAATAGTTTATTTAAGTGTAGGGATTGTTTTTATAGCACATACAAGTATGTTATTCTTAGCACTGCCATTGGTCAACGATTATACCCAGATTTCTTTTTCTAAAAGAGGGCAATAGCAGTGACGATAGTTTTGAGAATCTATTTATTGCTCGGCTGCATCTTCTATCTAGTAGAAAGACAGCGAGAGACCGTAACTTGCTCTGGAGCCATTTTCAAACCGCCCTATTGTACACGTTACGTGCACCCACGGTGCTGTAAAACTCTGGAACCGGTTGTTAACTTTCACTGGGTTTACACTTCGTGGTCCCGACTGACGGATCGTCGTCATTCCAACGCCCGGTTTAGCGAACGCGTCAAACAGTTAATAACTCGACCGGGCGAAGCCATTCTGTACAACCGGATTTTCGAAACGCAATCGTATCGCGGCGAAACGATACATTGTTATTTATCATTACGATTAGTTTGCGCCCATAGTTTCGAAAATTTCTAAATACATATACATAATACATATTTCTATATAAATATAATATACATATCGTAAAAACACACTATTTAAATATTATGTACATAATATCAATTTTCTTATTACATAAAATACGTTGTTTAATTCATAATCTATAATCTAATATTGTAAGACAAAAAAAATGTGTTTACATTTCTACATGTTTATGTTTGTATGTTTTTTTTATTCATTACATAAATAGTGTTGTTTGTAATTCTAAACTACGACAGCGTCATGCTCGCCAGTGTTTCTTCTGTTTCTTTCCTAAAGAATTTAGAAATCCTAAAATGATACCCTAATCACAGGCACAAGCACGTTAATTTATTATTATTATTATTTATTATTATTATATTTATTATTATTTATTTATTATTTGTCTCCTAAGCAATATGGATTTAGAATTTAGATCAAAGATGGGTACTCAAGATGCGATACGTTACTTAACCTAGAACATTGTAAAATCCCTCAACGAAGGAGATAAGCGTAGCTGTGTTTGTAGACTTGGCAAAGGCCTTTGACACAGTGTCGCACCAATTTTGCTTGCAAAATTGGAGAAACTTGGGGTACGTGGTCTAACCCTGCAGTGGTTCAGAAGCTATTTAACTGATCGAACTCAGAGGACCAAATTAAGAGCAACATTAAGTAGTAAAGCTATCATCGAATTTGGTGTACCGCAAGGTAGTGTACTTGGACCGCTACTGTTCCTATTGTATATAAATGATCTCCCTAATATTAGTTAGTTAGTTAGTTATTAGGCGGTGATCCAGTACTATTTGCTGATGACGCCGTCATCATTTTCAGAGGGAAAACGTGGCAAGGTGTTCACAATAATGCTGAGGAAGGGTTAAGGCAGGCGAAGAAATGGCTGGATAATAAATCTGTTAACCACCAAACCATAGTGACAGTGGGGTACTTCAATGCAGAAAGTGGTTCCTAAAACTAAAACCAAATTCGCCAAAAGGTATTTTTTTTTTCTGGCACCTAGGCTATATAATAAAATAAAAGATATCCCGCAAATAAAGCTTAATAGCAAATTAATTAATAAAAAGACTAACTAGTTAATTGATCTTGGTAAAAAGGACACTGAGACTGTGTAATATAATATTGATCTTTTCTATTTCTCAACTTATTAATTTATTTATTTATTGATTTTTGTTTTTACATATTTCTTAGATAAAAAAAGCTCAACGCAATTGCATTTAACCAATCATTAAATAACTATTAAAATTAGCCTACCTTAGTACGGGCAATGTCCAGTTAGGTATGGTTAAGTTGTTCATTATCTAATAAATATGTAATAACAAAAATCAGTAAAAAAAAAAAAAAATTAACAACTAACCACTATAATATTAAAACAACTCTTTTTTAAGGTAATGAGAGTATGGTATTTATTTTTACATCCCTACTGAGAGCGTTCCATTATTCTGGATACTTCGATTTGGGTTCATCAAGGCAGGAGAACAAACTCGTATCCTTAAATTCTCATACAACTCGCTTGGGGACAACACTGGAAAGTATGTTTATATACAGTGTACGATAATTTCCTCTTTTTACATAAAAACCTTTCGTCTACCTAATGAAAACGCGACATAGGAAACTGAATTGTTGATTATTTTGATATACACAGCCTTCAAATAAATCAAAATTTATTTCTGATTTATTAGAAGGCTACTACGAACGCAACAAATTCTTTAAATGTGCGGGTAATTAATTCCTTCGATTCAGTTCCGACACTCTTTTAAGACCAATCTTCAGTTACGAATTTGGGTTAAAATGCACCTTTTAATTTAATTAACCAATTATAAAGTGGTTAATTTTGCAAACGGGCGAGTTTGATAAAACCAGACTTATCTAAACAAATTATTTTATGACATTTTACCTACTTCAATAGGGTTTCTTGAACTTTTACGGAATTTAAGATGCGTACAGAATCGAAGCGGTCGCGGCCGTGGCCTATTGGAAGACTCGAGATTATATACTTTCATATGGCATTACAGAAGGTACATAGATTATAGATACTCGTACATATATACATCTCACGAACACTTTTAAAAGTGTTTGTTAGGTATATCACGAATGATGGTATTGAGAATGAGATGAGATGATACAATTTAGTAAAAGTAATTTTTGCAGCAGCAGTAAAATTAGGAAAACTAAAAAGTTGATATCGAGACATGCAATACATATCAAGGTGTTAGTATAAAGGAAAACATACGTAAATAGTCATTTTACCTTAATCTATGTAATGGGTGTAAAATAATATATAGCAAAATGTTTAGTGCCGTAAGTAACAAGATATACACATAATCATCAAATTACAGACTCCCTAGATATCTGTCGGTAATGGATGATATTGCATCAAGGAGGCAACCAAAAATCCAACAATTAATATCTAGAAAAAAAAAATACTTGAGCAAGTCCAATTGACATGGAGTACAAGTAGTTGCACATAGGTGCGAGCGTATCTTCTCTCATCGCGTACAGTATTATCTAATTACACTAAAGTCACGAATGTCACTGAGACACGCCTCAACGTCACCAAATAGAAAGTAACTCCACCCCGGTAAATCTAAGGCAGAGGTTCCCAAAATGGTCCGCACGGACCCCCGGGGGTCCGTGAGGACTTCCAGGGGGTCCCTGACAGGAAAAAAATGATTCCACTATACAAAAACACCTATCACAGTGTGGGAATCCTGGGGGAGGGGTCCACGAAGGATATAAAATACTGGGCTAGGGGTCCACGGGGAAAATAAGTTTGGGAAACATTGATCTAAGGAGTCACGTTATAAATCACACACCAAAAAAATCATATGGACATAAAACGTTAGATTTTAATAGGTTTAAAGAAGCACGCATATCATTGAGCGATCAGTGTCCAGAGATTATACCCCGTTCACTCAAAATGATCCCCTCTCCTTTGGACCTGCTGTTAGTGTGTTAGATGGGGATAAATCACACTATTATTCGAGCGCAACGAATAACCACGTTACCGAAGCTGACTCATAGCGGTGACAAAATCACGTTCATTCACAACCGTCGCTACAGAGTCCCGTTCGACGAAGTCGCTTTGCTTGCCCATTCCACAAGTAGCACAGATGGATGGATTCAGGTACATCGCCGGCTGTAACCATTTTGACAGCCGCCCTATTATTTTTTACCCTGTCCGGCCAGACTCTAGCTTCAGTGACACGGTTGACGATTCAGTTACTACTAGGCACTTGGGTAGGGACTTGTCACGCGTTAATGCGTAGTGTAACGAAATAAACGCAGCGAGAAATTCCAAGGAAGCACATGACTTAAGGGCCAAAAGTTCGCTAAGCTCTCGGAAAACCTGTCCATTGCAGTCCAGACTTTTTTGCCGCCAAAGTGTTCGCTTTTAATGCTTGGCTACGTTCAAATCCTGGGTCCTCTTTCCGGAGCACAATAAATCGTGACGGAAATAATTTCATTTGGCGTCTAGTGAGATCATAGCAGTGGTCACTGAACAATGTTTAAGGCGAGATCGAATTCAATTTAAAAAAAAAGGAGTAAAAACTATAATAATTAGTGTTTAAAGAGAGATGAAGGGAGGGGCAGGTGGAGAAGAGGATAATTACAGATTTAGGTGTGGCTTTTAATAACTTAGTTATGTATATTTAATCTTTTTAAAATAATATTGGATATTATGTTATTTTAAAAGCTATGCTTAAAATATTAGGCAAATACAAATGCAAGAAAAGAGCAAAGTCACGTGACTGATATGACGCGATTAAAGCCTTTTAATCACTTCTTTTTTTCCCATTCAAATACTGCCGTTATAGTAGATTATTAGGCCATTCGTCTAATAATGTTGACTTTGATCGATTGAAAGTGATTCATTCGTAATGGCCGCTGCGCTTGTGTCTGGGAAATTGAAATTAGATGATAGCTACTAGCTTTCACCGTTGACTCCTCAAAATCCTTAACAAGCCATGTTGATCATTCCAAAAACTAGAAAGTTGTTACGTCGATACAATGTAAACATTAGTTACTTTCTAATAAACTTTTGCCTAATTCATCTAAATAGATACTATAAAAATCTTTTATGCAAGTCTTTTACGAACATAATCTGATATGGTTCATTCTCTCGAGGTGCTTTTTCGGTTCAGAACATTATATAATTTGTATTTTATATGAACACTTGGTAATCATTATATTTAAAATTATAAACATCTATACCGGGACCCTGAGGTACAGTGATACTGTGACAGAGACGACGCATGCGAGAAAGCGGTCGCGAGACTGAGAAAGAGGTACTGGAAGGGAGGTTGGTATTAAATTACCTAGTGGCTGGCATTTATCATTTGTAATGAAAATAAAAGAATTATCCAATATACACAATGTCCGTCCGGGTTATTTATCGGCCTTGGCCGTGCAAAAAGGGAATTTACACGAGCGCTTTCATAAAATTAATAAATTTAGGAATGAATTATAATCCTCATTTTTTTATACAATTTCTTACGCGTAATAGGAAACATACACACCCCCTCGAGAATCGGGACAATCTGTTTGTATATTTTATTTCATTTAAATTTTCAATCTTCCCATTATGTGAATGTTCACTGACTAACGCCGATGTTTAATTTAACAGGAGTTCCAGAACTCACACATTCTTTTGTATTGATTACTTAGCCGCAGAGAGGATTTTAAGAAGATATATAAAATTTGTTAGCATTTTGAGTTAAGTCTGTTCGTATAATATTAAAGTATTATATTGAATAACTCGCTGCCTTCGTTTAAAAATAGCCTTGCCTCCGTTCTTTGCCATGAATTCCATTCCATTAGCGAAATGTCCTAGAAATGAATGTTTCCTTTTCTAAATTTTTAGATACATTGGGTGAGTGTATGGTAAGGTTGCCATACGTCCCGGTAGACCGGGACATGTCACCGGTTTAGAGCCTCGGTCCCGGTTGTCCCGGTTGACCCACCATATGTCCCGGGTAAACGAATAATCATGGTTTTATATTATTGCTAAAATTATGCGAATAATTCGTGCGACGACGTTAGATCACGTTGGCTGGCGGTGAAAGTGTGGGGTCAAGGGATGTACTGAAATTTTACAAATATTTTTCCATATTTACAGTACCGAATGAAAGACTGAAATACCTTTGTGAGGGAGCTGATGTAATTCGTGGTAATTTAGGATCTCACTCAAAAACTAGGCGGTTAACTGTCTTTGTTCCCGGCCATTGAACGTATTCTGAAAATGTGGGAACCATTGAAAGATTTCCCTTTTTCACAAACCAGATTGAGCCCCATGGGGGGGCGGTACCCCCACCCTCTTATAACTCCCCTATATTTCCTCCTATATTGATATCAGTCCCGGTCGGAGCCAAACCATTTATGGCAACCCTAGACTGTATGGTGATGAATTTTAAAAGCAGGAACTCTGGCAAAAGTAGGCATCTCCATGTATGGGTTAGGCAAAACGTACCCAACATATGTATATGTTCAAGGACATGGAATGCAAATAAATATACTACACTACGCCTTTGTAAAAATGCATGTGTCCCGCGTACCTGGGCTTTTGGAAAAAAAACGTATTGGAAGAGTGAGGAAGAAAAAGCTGCAACTTGTAACCGGTGTTATTAAGTGTAGGGATGTGCTTATTCTGAGTTAAATCGATATACTCCAACTGACGTCATAGCACGCCGATGGCACAGTCTCATCGAAGTCGTACACATACGAGTATGCACACATTTCGACCGTTGTCGGACATTCGCGGCATTTCTGTCTCTTTCTTGTGTTAGGACACGCTGCAATCGACAGACGACTTCTCGCTTTCACTTACTCGTCATTGTACCACCGTTGTTCAAACTTTACGCGTAGACTTATTGTAGTTGTTCAGTTATTATTATTAACTTAGTGGTTAAATTTTGTAGTAGTGTATTTTGCAGTGATATTAAAATGCATACATGCACGTAAAAATATAAATGATTCCAACATAGCAATGACCATGAACATGGCAAGACGTTCAAGGTTGGCCCGAGACCATTCCCGGTTAAAATCCAGCTAATTGGTCCTGCTATTTCAAACACGATTTGTTAAGACAGCATATCAAAATTCATCATGGTTTCCGAGAAAAAAATGTATATGTTATGCGATAATATTAAATCGCTGTTTTCATATGTGCGCCGGCTGATCACCGCTCACAACGCGCAGGTCGTTGACCGTACTCAGTCATCGATATGGATATATATAGCGCGTTTAGTGACGGCAACGACAATTTAGACCAGCGTTTTAATTACAATACTAAATTTGGGGATGAATGATTTTCGCATTTTTTTATATAATTTCTAACTCGTAACAGGGAACTTAAACCCCCCTTTTAGTATTCAGGAATGGCCTCAAAACATTATGTATATCGGCTGTCAAAAATGTTTTTCTAGCGGGTAGTTTGACCCGCGGACAATGTAAGGGTGTCCTGCCTGTGTATAATAATTTTAGATTTTATTCGACAACCCTCCTGGCGCATGGCCCGTATCGAAATCGATTAAATAGAATGGAACAGTGACCTCCCCACTTTCAGGTCCTGCGGGGCAAACAGGCCTAGCAGACGAGCTGGCTGCGGGGCAGGTATGCCGAAGCATTTCTGACGTCACAGCACGTCGCTTTAATTTTAATTGGTCGCGGCGCAACTTTGGCGCGAAGAGAATCGCAAATAAAAAATGGCAACACCGCCGATGACTTTGATAGCAAGAGCGAGATAGCAATAGCCGTATATTCAAAAATAATAATACCATTCCTCTCAAATTCAACAGTCGGTTGAGTAACTTACAAATTGGACATAAAGTATGCCGGTTTTTATTAATTTAATACAATTATTTATTTGTAATTTTCATTCATACGCCTTGTGTTATTGTTATGTGCAGTTTAAAAGCTTTATTTTTATCTCTACGCTTTTATAAGATGCCATACATTACAAGCAGACAGCATTCTGTAATTAAATGCTATGTACCTAAATCATATAAAATAATTTGAGCCATGCCCAAATAGGCAAAAATTTATTGCATGAGAGTCAGAGAGTTAACAATGTTTGACTCTCATATAAAACAATTTGAGCCATGCCCAAAATGGGCAAATATTTATTGCGTGACTGTAATGCGCAGATTCGAAACATCTACCGCTGGGACAGTAACCCATTGCGTAAGAACCAGTGATGTACCGGATCAACAAAAATATATATCCGCGGATACGGATACAAATACGGATCATTGGTGTCCACATCCTCGGATACGGATAAGGACTTACTCAGTCGGTGTCGATGTGTGTAATCTTGAAACGACAGTGGACGCTTCATAGTGTGTGTATTATTGGAGCGAAGCTCCCATGTGGTGACTCAAGTGTCACTCTGTTCACGGACTAAGGCCCGAATTCAGAGACGTTTTGCTCCCCTTAAGGGTGCCCTTAAGTGTGCCCTCAAGTGTATACTTCGCAAGTTAGAACTAGGGTAGTCACTATTCGCACTTTTGGAATTTATATTAATATTCTTATTATATTATTTTTTAGTGCTACTGTTTTTTAATAAATTTGAATAGAAATAATATGCCAAATTCAGAGTCGTCACTTTCGTTTTTACGATTATATTGGTATTCAAAGTTCATTTTAAGGGCCGCTGAGTGACGATCCGAGATTAGCAACACTTAGCAGAAATAAACATTTTCGGCCAATCAGCGTGCGACTCACGAAATGAGCGAACGAACGAAGCTAGCTAGCCAGCAGACGGCCGGCGACGTGAAGTTTGTCTGACATTTTTGTAGAGCAAGCATCAGCTGACAGTGACAGGAATTCTTTGTATTTATTTAACATTAGTTCTTTTCTTAACTGTCTTTCTTCTACTGTGTAGGTAATTTTTTTAGGACTCATTTTAAATTCAACACAACGAAAATAGAAAACAAAATAAATCGCGTGTCACTGTCAGCTGACGTTTGCTCTACAGAAACGTCAGACAAACTTCACGTCGCCGGCCGTCTGCTTCGTTCGTTCGCTCATTTCGTGAGTTACTCATTTCGTGAGTGGAATATTAACTCCAAAAGTGCGAATAGTGACTACCGCTAGTTCTAACTCTTGATGGCACACTTGAGGGCACACTTGAGGGCACCCTTAAGGGGAGCAAAACGTCTCTGAATTCGGGCCTAAGGCTCTAGAACTACAAGACCGATTTTGATAATTATTTTTTTAAAATGACCATGACAATGTCTTCTGTGCATAGATACCAAAAAATATATACATTTGATTGCGCAAATTATTATAAAAAAATAAATGGTAATCCCTATGGAGAAATACATTTATATACTAAACTCCGCTCCAATGTATGCCGCAGCGAAGCAAAGCGGCGCCCTAGTAGTTTAGTGTGACAGTGTACGACAGTGACAGTGTGTGACAGGTGATTACGTTTGTGTTTAAAAAATGTCTACAAAGAAGTTTAGTAGTGTAGTAGTGTGATATTTTACAATGATTGCAAATGAATATAATAAATGTTTAAATATTTCATTATTTTAATAAGCACATCACAAAGATTTGTGATCGATCCATTATAAAGATAGTTTTATTAGTACCTTTGAGGTACTATTACTAATTCACTACAATATTTAAATATTTGGTTTTTGCAATATAAATGTGCTAATTATGTAATTTTAAGAAATACAAAATAATTCAAATGAAATTTAAAAGTATTTCATTGCTACCTAATTTAGAATTTCGTATATGTCATAAAATTTAAAATAATGTAAAGGATCCGTTCAAGATCCGCAAAAAGTAACGGATACGGATCTTTTGTCCCCCTCGGATATCCGCGGATACGGATACGGCTAAGGATACAGATCTCCGGCACATCACTAGTAAGAACCACGAAGGTCACGAGACTTTCCAAAATGTTTAATCATCAAAAACATGAGAACTAAAAGGTGCGGAAAAAATATACCCCATAAAATTCCTCTTAAAAAAATTAAGCAAATTATAGAAAAAAAAATGATACATATAAATTACTATTAAAATTAAGGAAAAAACTGAAAAATCCTCTTTGTAAACAAATGCTCGGCATATTCATCTCGCGTCTCCTTTACGCTTGGAACGTATCCATAGAGCTTTCTTTGTCTGTTAGCTGCATGTCAAACATGCGTCGACATGACCTTAACTAGACGAACATAATCATATTATTATGTTATGAGCAAAATGTTTCTATCAAGACATTAAAAAAGATATAGGATCAAGTTTAATTATTAGTGTATAACATTGATTGTAAGTGTATGTGAGCTCTGAGGTGTTTGTAACGGGTGTAATAGAGGTATCCCCCACCCCCCTCGCCTACGACCTTCGCCGGTGGCTTTTTCAAAAGTCCTCTTTTATTTATAACGACCGTGCGCCTTGCGCTCGATAAATAATTATCGCAGTCAATCGCTATTGATCTAGAAATCAATTCCGGCGCTTGGCGTGGATTCAGGTTTTGCCAGCATCCGCGAAGATGGTGATAAATCCTGACGCGTCCGGATTAGAAAGTGATCTCGGCGGTCGGCAGGCGGCTGAACGGTCTACGCACCTGTCGCAGAAGATTTATATGTACATCTATCCGATATGTTATTTCAATAATTTGGAGTTCTTGAAGTAAGAGAAGTTCAAGTGCACAAGTATTTTGAATCGTACGACGTCAGTCGATATATATTTTTAGCAACGAATTAGTAAAAATGAAGGTTTGCGTGAAGTGCCTGTCTTGAAGTTTTTTTTATTTATTACATTATCTTTACATTTTTTTTTAAGTCTACATAAGTACCCTATCTAAGTGCCATCAAAGCTGTCAGCTTCGTGACTAACGAAGGTTAATGAAAAATCCAACCGATCATCAGAGCCCAAATAATTGCACACTCGCAGTATATATAGAAAGCGCTGCCAAGGTGCATTACCGCGACGCTAGGAATAAACACGGCAATTTTTTGTGAGTCACGTTGACTGAATCGGGTATATTCCCGTCAGTACTGGTCTTTGTAAGACCGACGCATCCTTACGATACAACTCTTCATCGTCTAGGCTCTACCTGGTCGGAGATGCGTTGTTCTAGGCCCAGTAGGTATGTGCTTTTGTTGTATTTTGGTGGCTTTTACTGTGTATTTTAAATGTCAAAGCCGTTAAATTGTAAAAACGAGAAGTTAAAAAGAAAAAAAGTGACAAATATGAAAATGCTCCTTCCAGATATAGCATGCAATGATTTGCCATTCGTTATTTCCGTTATACCTAGAAAATTGTGAATCATCATTACATTAAAATGAGACAACCATTTTACACTACGGGGAAACCGACTGTATATATAGTTATTTATTTAAAATTACATGTACTGTGGAGGTATATTATTCCTCCGGTGGTATAGTTGATTGGCTGGTGGTAGAAAGAAGTTGTTTTATAGACAAATTTTTAATCCTTTTCCTTAACTGGGAAAGAGGAAATATATACCTCTAGGGAAAGGTTTGTAGACGCTGCAGTTGACAATATTCCACTCTGTAATGGTAACCGAAAGAAAAGAATGGAAAATGACATTTTTCCTCCTAAAATTTTTTTTTATTTTGTGAGAATGGTCCTTTCGTCCAATATTGAAAGGTTTCTGAAGGTGCTCACTAATGGAGGACCATCCTGGGAGCTTCAAGTAGTTTAATAAGATAACACATTTGCGCCTTAAACTTAAAGGCTCCCATTTAAGGTCAGATCAAAATATATATAATATTTATCTATACAATGGCAGCATTCACAGAATTAAAAAAAAAAATAGTGAAATAAAATCAATTGTGTTTTATTCTCCTAGGCTTTAATTTAATTAACTGATTTACGTTTATTCACCAGTTAGATAAAATATACAATTAATGGTAAAGAAAGTGATAGACAAAATACTAAACCAAAAGCATCTCGGTAGCAAATGACAAAAGTATTCATTTTACCTATACATTTGTAACGTAATAAATAGATGTAAAATATACAACACTATAAAAAAACTCGCATTCAATAGAAAATCAACATTATTTACTCAGCATAACACTAAGTGCCTCATTTCCAGAAATTCATTTAAATTTTAGAGAAGAAATTTAGTAAAGATCTGTTAAAAAATACCATATAACAAAATTAATTTGTAACGTTACTTGATCATAATCATCATCAAATAATCATCATACTATACCAATCATAATTCCAAAAGGTCTTTTAGATTAGACCAAATAGTATGAGGCATTTGTTTAATTTTTAATTTAATTTGTTTAACTGAAGTAAGTAACAGAAGCTTTTGGACAGTTATCGTCGAGAACTAAGGACCGTAAGTGTAAACCTATTTAGGTACTGATTTTGAAAAGTAGTTGCAAGCCATTGAACTTGTCTAAATAATCTAAAATAACCTTTATATGCCAATTCAAATGATGATTATTATTAATTCTAATCATTCAATTATTAAACTTAAATATTGTATACAGAAAAAATATATACTACTAACAAAAAGTATTTTCAAGGGATATAGCTATCTACCGGGCGCGTCTGTAAGTATGAAACTTTAGCTTAGCGACGACTAGAACCAATCAAGAGCTCGCTTCATCCGCGTCACGTTAAAGTAAGCTCTATTGCCGGTAGATGGCGGCAGTATAGGCTGACTAAAAGTAAAATTACTAAATAACATTAGTAACATTTATTTGCATGGTTATGTAAATCTACAAGATAAGTTGAGATTAAAGCAATTGATCAAAATCAAATTGAAAATGTTTATTTGTCGTCTGAACTAACTTTAAATATAGGTGTACCTCAAGGACTACACTTGGCCTACTTCTTTTTACAAACGATCGTAGTTTTGATGTTAATGAATGTGAAGTAGTAGTACCTTCGCAGATAACACCAGCGGTATTATTGGAGGTAAAAATACCCAATGATCTTAACTTGAAAATTAATATAGCTCTCAGTGATATTGACCAATGGTTTAGAGCTAACAAGATGTCCCTTAATATGTCCAAATCAGTTTTGATAAAATTTTAGCCCTAATGATAAAATCAAACTTTAAACCTTTAATATTAACTTGAAATAAAAAATTATGTAAATTTTATGGGTAGATGACTAACTAAAGTGGCAGCTTCATCTAAACCATTTAAAAACGAAATTTCACCAGATTGTTTTACTTTCTCCAAAGGAAGACATTACATGGATAGATCAACGTTCGCACCTGTATATTGGTCGCTACTTGAATCTCATCTTCGATATGGAATTCTTATGTGGGGAACAGTCTCATATATTAAGGAAATATTCACTTTCCAAAAAATGTCATTCTAGGTTAAAAAAAAAAAAAAATCCGGTAGACCTCACTTTAACGATCTCGGTCTTCTTACACTATACACCGTACGGTATATTTATTCAGGAAGCTCTTTGCGAATTCGTTGACAATAAAATTTATAGTTTGAAACGTGAGATTGTTCGAGCTAATACATTTAAAAAAGCAGCGTATAACTTCGTTTACATTTTTATAATCAATTACCACAGAGTCTTAAAGTAATAGTTTAAAAAAAATATATAAAAGATGCGAAAAATATTTGGTAGAAAAGTCTTTATATAGCTGTGAATTAAGTTGAGATTTTTTTAAATTTTAAGTTATTCAATTTTCTATCTTTCCGTTTCCCTTTTTAATTATTTAATAGGACTTCATTTTATTTTTAGCGTTTTCTTATTGTCTAGTTTGATTAATAAACATGTGTAATTATTTTTTATATAATTTTCTGGCTCGTGTAAAATTTAATACTATAATAATTTAATGGTTCTTTAGCAATGTTCTAGTATTAAATCAAACTTATTAGCTTTGAAAATAATAATTCCTATACATTTATATATGCGATGGAAATAAAGAACGTATCTGTATTATGTATATCGTGTTTGTATTTTAGAAAAGAAAATTCTGCTGCCTATGACGCGGATCAAACAAAGGCGGAAATGTAGACAAATCTGTAATGAATTGCTTGAGGTTATAATGTTATTTTTAGATCACTCACCCTCCATGACATATACAATGCTGCCGACATCTCCTTCCTTGATGATGAGACTTCCGGCGGCATATTCGACGGGGTACATGCAATCTACGATTTCGCGTATCTGGGTGTGCTCAAGGTTCTTCATGAAGTCATTGTCCAGAATAGCGGTCTTGATCAGCTCCCGAGATCTAAGGAAAACAGAAAACAAGTACCTACAGTAACCGCGTATGGTGTGACAGAGACAAAATCAAAGTCTCCGATTTACTATAATCTGCCGTTCATTAAAACGCATGACAGCGCATCGCATCCTTTTACGCGTCAAAGAGTTAAAACAAATCGAGACACTGACTGAGAACCGGCGATGCTATGCATTTTATATTTACGAGTATATCAAAGCAAATAATCACAGTATCAAAGTGCGTATATCCAAAAACTAGTTGTATGATCCTAACATCACAAGCAGTGTTCCCACCCACCCACCAAACTCACCAAATTAACAATTCTTAAGCAGCACTACCAACATATTATTGATATATTTCATATTGAAAATTTATAAGGGCGATTAGCACTGCTTTGATATAAGATAAGACGATGATACTAAGGAAGACAGAATAATCATAATTCTAAAAAAAAAATAAAAATTATCTAGGTTTTAAAATATGTAACCTATTTTATTGCATACCTATTTATAAATTACATTAAATCCATTTCTAAAAAAATAAAAAATTATATTTTATTTATAAACAAACAATATTTATAACATGCAAATCTGTTGCCGTTTGTTTATACCTGGAAGCATATCAGTTCGAATAAAGACGAACCAAATTTTTAGTCCTTTAGACGGAGTTAAAACAATGGATTTTAACATGTAACGCACTTTTTTTGTCAGAAACAAATCAGAAAATCTGAGCATTGATTGCCCCTGCCCCTTAAGACAATTTGCAGAATCACAGAATCTAGAAGAAGATAAACTCTGCAAAACTCGACTCGAAAAGTAAGAAAACATAATGATATATTAACAAAACATATTGTAACGACACTTTGTGCGGTCCCTAGTTAATAATGTGAACTTGATTATCAGATAAAGTTAACTTAAAGAACAAAATAATGTTTTCATAGAGTGTTAATAATGTTTAACTAGTGTTAAATATAAATAGATCAAACTCCGCAATACTACAGATAAATATAAATAGATAAAAATCTGCAATACTAGAGGTAAATATAAATAAATCAAATTCCGCAATTAATCTCGTGGAGTACGAAAAAGCGGCATCTTGTTATATTCAATCATCAACGTTCAACAAAGTAATCGCGGCCAACATCTTAGTACTTATTAATAAAAATAATGAAAAATAAAAATGAAAATAAATAAAATATTATCTTCGTTTGAAAGTAAGAGAAGAGAAAGTGATGTAGTGATTTATATGAATGTAGCATACAGAATAGAAATCCTTTGTTTGAGTTTTACAACATTTTTTTTCTTTTTTGCGGATTAAAGAAAAGAGAATTCGAGTGACAGGGGCTACATATTTAATAGGGTGGGTAATCCTATGTGTTGTGTAAACGTGTGTATGTGTACCACGCACAAATTATAAGTGACACATACACACCTAGACAGTTTTTTTTTTTACTAATCTCCACGATCTACCTCGTCGTATATTATACAATCATTAATTATTTACTTGTTCTACCCAGAACGGAGAGCATTTTAAAGGGCAACTTTACCCACATTAATTTAATTTAAAAATTCTAAACCTGTTGTCCGCTAGACAATATAAAATGGATGGTTGGTATTCTTCACTTCTGAATCGTTTATTATCTTATTAATGTTAATCATTCGATTGCCACGGAGTTCTAGCATTGACAAATTAATGCAATATGGACAACCTGATTAATATCAACAGACACTATTAGATTGCGTACTTAGTCCAAATATAATAATTTAATAATTATCGATGTATGCCAACGGTTTATCTTAGAAACGGAAACAAGATTTCAAAATTATCTGCAAGCAATAATTAACAGCGGAGGTAATAAGTCAGTCGGCCGTGAAAGACTCAAAATTACTAATAGTTGCACCAGATCACGCGCATGCGATCAAAGCCATACAATTAGCATATTGATTGCAGTACCGCGCACGAGTTACGACTTGCTAAATGTCACGCACGGCATCGAAAAGCTGGATATGTGGCTAATGCCCATCGAGAATAGGTTCTGTGCCAAAGGTAATTCAGCTGACTATATTGCCAATACACAAGAAATGGACATATTCGGTAACACGTCCTTTGCAAAACTATTGTACTTTTATCATTCGCTTAAAGTTCTCCTTCTAGATCTATTGTATCTCTTGAAGATGATTGCCCACATTCACCTAATAATTTAAATGGGGTTTCTGGAATATCTTGGCACTTGTCATCTGCTGATATTGTGTCGGCGTTTTTTTAGCTTGCAGTGGCCTGGTAAGGTTCTGGTTATAATGCATAATTGATTTCGGCTTAGTTGGACATAGCCCCAAAAGTCGTATTGTTGAATGATTTCCCGCCGCTCGACGTTTTCTACATGCATGAAATAAATAAATAATACGACTTTTTGGTCTATGTCCAACTAATCATTTGACCTATGTCTAGATAAGATACATATTTTCAAATTAAACTGTTATTCTGAACCCAAAGTACAACAATGAAATCGAAGAAAAAAAGGCCATGTTTATTCTGATCTACGAGTATATTGATAATTTTATACATAAAAATGTAGACTATAAATAAATAAATAAAAATAAAAATAAAAATGTATATTATAAATAAAAATGTAGACTAGCAATAGCAATTTTACTTTAAAAATACTCTGAAAAGCTAACGTAGCGAATCGACTAAATTAAAATTAAGTAAAAAAAAACTTTACCAACCAAGAATATCTGGCTTTGGCTGGTATAGCGTATTTTTTTAAACGACCTAACCTTTTAAACACCTACGGCGTTATTCATAGTCGCGTTAGTTACAAATACAATTATTTAGGTGTATAACATTTATCTGATTATTTAAGGACATATAGTACACATATGCGTTTTCAAAGACACGTAAGTAAACAAAGTTTCTTTTATTGGATAATTAATCAATGGGGATTGTAATATACAAATATTAACAAAATATTATCACCATTCCATGTTTTCGGACTTGATAATCCTAATAACATATTTATCATTTATAATAACAGCATTTAGGTACTTTTAATTCCTGTGAAGCTTTAGTAAAAGTAATGGCTATCAATTTCTTCCTTAAAAATAATGTAATATCTAACAGAATGCGAATTCTAGTTAAGTACATATAAGGCCATTCAAGTTACGTTTTAGAGTGCTTTCACAACATTTAGCGAGACATTATACCGGGAACTGTTACTATTATCGAAAATCGGACGTCGGCATAAATATAAATTTTGAAGGCATACAAAATTAATATTGGGCAGAGAAGTCACTCCTATCTGGGTGCCAAAGCATACAATTTAATAAAAAAGGAATGGTAATCGAATGTTAATAAAAACTTATTAGGGAAATTGCTCAATACTTGGCTTATAGAAAATGGTCGAATTTTTTTGCAAATAATATAACAATTAGTATTATCTAACATTATCAGTACATCATTTATATACTTAATCCTATATTTAATTTATATTTGTTTATAATAACTATGTTTTTATATCAATATTGGTTTTATTTTTGTGTAATGAAAATGTTAAATATATGTATATTTATTGTTTATTGATATTCTGTAATTTTATTTATATATTATATTTAGATATTATTATAGCATTGATCAGATTTCGGAAGTGGCATATTAGGCAAACAAATCCAAACTGCTTCCCTTAGTACAGATTCGTCTAGTTAGGGAGGCAGGAAATATCTGTACAATGTAACAGTCACTTTAATTAAGATTTAATTAAGCTATTTAATAATACTTATAAAAAAGACACGTATGATTAAGGTACAGTACGGTATTTCATGATCTGATTTTGATAGCTCACAAATAAAGCAATTACGAGAAATACTAGAGCAATTAAAAAAAGAGTCCACTTATAAATAAGCCTTATAAGTTCGCTCAACTATAAATGCATAATATTAAAGCGCCGCGCGCCGGTGGTATGTTAGTTAGTTAGTCTAGCGTCGGCATTTCCTCCTGACGCGATCGAATCGCCTTGACGTGCGGTGTACAAAAAGAAAGGTATTCAATTAACAGGCTCGATATTGGAGCCCTAATGATTGCAACCGGTTTGTAGCCAGTTGCAGCTGTGAGAAAAACCATTTACGGGCGCAGCTTTACACCGCGAAATGCAACTCTTGCGCCTACGCGGGGATTAACGGTTATTTAATGTTAAAAATGTCGACCAGAAACCGGTTAAGATCAATGAAAAAAAAAATGCGTTCAGATCGGTAATCGTATAATTCCAACGAGTCGATGAAAATATAAACAATGTATTATATTAATGCACATTATTAATAATGTTACCAAATGCCGTAAACTAATGCAAAATACATAAACAAAAATATAACAAACTTACATAAAAAAAAATAATGAACATAAAACGAATTCAAGGTAGTAAATTAATTTAAATTAGTTGGTATTTTCGGTATTGGTAAACTATGTACTGTAAAATCGCACACGATTAATAATGTTACCAAATGCCGTAAAATAAGCAAAACACAAACAAAAATTATAAGAAACTTACATTAAAAAAAAATAATGAACCTAGTAAAACTAATTTAAAGTAGTAAATTAATTTAAATTACTTTGTATTCTCGGTGTTTTCTTACTTAATTTTATTTTTTCGTTTCTCTAAATTAGGTCGGCGTTCTGACAGTTAAATGCGAAATGGATGCTCTACACATTTCTCTACGAATTTCCAGGTATATTCATAATCACACAAATTCTTAACAATTAGTCCTCAGTTTTCAGCTATTTTAATGGTCGTAGTAGATATAAAATATGTTTTGTACTTTCTACTGCTTTTTATGAATTAAAATAAAAAAAAAAATATTATTTAATAAGTACCTTTATCGACAGTTTAAGAATATTAACTATATAAAATAATCACAGGATATATATTTATTTATGGCCCTTGGCTATGATAACCAAATGAAATCCTTTCGGCATGCAATTCTAGTTTTATACAGGTTGTTTTATTTTAGGATCGAGTATAATTTTTTGTTTCGTGTGGCAGTCTAATTTTCTTTAACAAGCCTTGCAAATTGCCCACATATGCTCAATAGGTTTGATGTCTGGTGAATTACCAGGCCAATCCAGACACGTAAGCCCCTTTTCTCGGAAAAAACTTTCATGTTTTTCGAAGTGTGGCACGGCGCCATGCTGGAATTTTGCACTGTTGTTGACCGTCAATTTTGCCAACTCTGTCAGCATGCGGTTTTCTAAAGTCACTGTATTTGTCGCTAGGTTAGATGCCCCAAAAATCATCCATCATTTTTTTTCTTATTTCACGAGAAACTTTTAAAGATAATATTTCCTTCTCTATCAAACAACCGTCACAAAAGACTAACAGACCCAGAGACTAACATTGGTACATTGGTACATTGGCGAAACTCGTTACAATCGCAATGATTATTGATACATTTGAATGGCAGAAAAGCAATTACATACGTCTATCACGCGCCCACGCAAAACGCAGAATAAATTGTCCGTGCGCAGAAGTATGAAAAGTGACAACCGCTGTCATCGCAATGTTTAATGCATTCGCGATGAAATTATATCTTTGCAATTACCAATGTAATTTAGAAGAATATTAATGGCTGAACCATTCGGAAATAGAAGTAAATTCTAAAGTGAAATTATTTTAAGATTTCGGATCATCAAAGTTTTTGTTATCAGATTTCAACAAAACGGATTTTCAATTAGATATGTAAGTTGCTTGTTTTTTTTCAATGATTTTCATTCTTAACCCCGAAATGACTATTAAGCGATTTCGATGTGTTTTTTTGCAAATGACATGCGCGCCATTTTAGTTTCATTAAGTTAGTCAAGTTAAAGATACATAGATAGAAAACAAAACCGACTTTAACTAAACAAACCGTTAAAGTGCAGACACACCGTATGAAACTTTACCTTAAACCATGTCTCTGCAAACGGTATGCGCAAAAAGAATATTGTTTTATTTTTTGTTTTTTTTTTGCTGTAGAATAATTTTCGTAGGTCTTATAATTTTTTTTTTATGTCAGTAACGGCTTTAGTTTCATATCAGCCTTTCTATTTATAGTCACATATTTCACCAAACTTTTCATAAATACATCCTGCTATATTTAGACTGTTCGGATTATTTAAAACGCATGTCAAAAAAAACGCATGTCAGGAACGGCATCGGAACAGAATTTGATTTTCAAACATTTTTGACAGAAGGTAATGAACCGCCCTCGCTGGTGGTTGAACATGGAAGACAAACGATGTGCGAATCATGTCCATCGCGCACGCACGTGCATACTCGTATTAATCGGCCGGCCACGCACGCGCAACGGCCGCTAATACGGGCACAGGCGCTATGTCATGTGGGCGCGGAGTTATGGGCCGCCGGAGCGCTTGTCTGCTGACAGTCTGACAGCGCACTCGCCCTCCCGGCCATTAAGGACCTCATGCTTTATCGACAAGCCGCAGATTAAGACTTTAAAAGGATCTTGCTTATAGTATGTAAATGTGTATACAGGTTGTATTTAAAATCACTACTGTATTTTCAGAAGGTTGACTTATATCGTCAATCAAACATTAATCAAAAAAAATCTTGAAAATTCCCAATTCCAATGGCGGTGACTGCTCAAAGTTTTAGTATGGTTTTTCGTAATTTCAATTTTCGTAAGGCCGCTTTAGTTGTCTATATACTCATAGATCAACCTCCTAAAAAGATAGGGCTGATTTTAAGTACACCAGTATATTAACAAAATAACTTGTGGCGGCGCTACATATTCCGACTACGGCTAGAAGCGTCGTTTTGGCCGGCGACGGGCGATCGCCGCCGGGCGCATCGGATTGGCCGGCAGCTGTGCAATCATCCCATCACCTGGAGTTGGAACCCTTAATTCCTACTGGACCAACATCTTCCTGGCCCCATAAACATTCTGATCTAGGTATTATATTCTGGTTTGCAAGAAAACATTTTTGCGATATTTCTCTTTGAACAGCGGGAAATTAGAATTGTATAACTTAAATTAAAATTATTATATGGTATGCATCTGAAATATGTATATTTTTATTCTTGTGTACAAAACAATAGATTTGACACTGATAAAATAATGATCCAATAAGTTCTGTATATTTTAGGATAGATTCATATCTGAACTAGACGTAGTATTCATATTATTACGCAACTAGAGGTAGTTTCTTTTATACCAGCTTAATTTTTGTTTTTTTACTAACATTATTTATTGACTGATTGTGAAATCAGTGATATCATTCCACACGAAAATAAAACACGAGATTAGAATAATTTAAATATTTTTTGTTAATGAACAAAATGCTTTTAGAATGTCTAATAACACAAAAATTAATAAGCAATTAGAACGTGTATTGTCATATCTTTTGGGATAACTATTAATATTTTCGCGAAAATTACATATTTTAAATTATATTAAAAAATAAAAATAAAAAGATTTTCACATATTGATGAACATCCAATATTGATTTTAAACCCATATTTTGCCTATATTTTAGGAGTATACACAGATCGAGATTCATATGTTCATATTACTTTAGAAGTAGTAAAAGGTAAGATTCTTTAATATTGGACCAAACCAAGTACTTTATCATCAGTAATTTATCATCAGTCATTTGTGAGTGATGATAAATTTAAACAATTTAATTAAATCATTGTCATTTTAGGGACCCTACATGGTTTGGTCCAATATTGTAGAATCTTACCTTTTACTACATTTGGACACCTTTTCTTCGCCAAAATATTTAGTTGTAGCAAAACACACCAACGCTAGGGTTATTTCACTTGTTTCAGCAACGGAAATGTAGCAAACACAAACTTTGGCTAGGAGATTGACATGGACAAAAAGTGATAATAAATTCATTTACACGTTCAACTTACGTTCAATTTTTATATATTTAGAACACAAAACTTATTTAGATTTTCTAGAAGCTGTTATGGGAGAATATTCTAATAGAAGACACTTCTAATACAATTTTGGAGAACTCAAATGTTTATAATGTGCATTTTTATAATTTTAAAACTAGAAATTTTAAAAAAGTTATAAAAAATATGAAGAATTAAAATAAATACTACTGGACGAAATTACAGATGAAAAAAAAAATACAAAAATTAATAATATATTGTTTTACCTTAACTGTTGATTTGTAAGTTAATTACAATTATATTCTGTTTGACTCGGTCGGTATATTTATTTTATTAAAATGTACTATTATCATACTGACTGTGGTCTCAGGTAACAGTTAACGCAATCTTATAAATCGACAATTGAACGCAGCGCAGCAATCACACTACAAAATATGGCATTTTGTCAAATGGCACCACAATAATCAAATCGCAGGCAAGAACTCGCGGAAATCATCGGATCGGAACAAAACCCGATAGTCCATATGCGCAAGCGAACGTAGGATGAGAATCGGTTAAATCAATCGTTCATTTTCAAATACCTAATAATTTTTATTTACTAATTTACCTCAAACCATCGACACATGGAAAAAACATTCGATGTTGTATCTAGTATGTCGGAGTCGTTGGTAAAAGGTGGTTTTGGCTTTGTTTTTCTCTTACTATATTTTTAATTAGATATAGTTTGAAAAAAGATCCACCTGGTTCATTTTCACACAAACTACGTTTTCGTTGTTTTCCCTAATTAAAATATTATCTAGTTTTATCTAGTACTATTTACAAGTACCAGAAAAAGGTCTGAAAACAAAAACCACCAAAGATTAAGATTTTGTTGTGGAATTACTATCAATTAGCATTTTAAGATATATAAAAGGAGCGTTTTGTTATAGATGATATTAAAACTTTATTGGCTAGGTATATTAGAGATATTTTGCCCATCACAATAATGTTAAGACATGTTAATGTGCTTTGAGATTAGTATAGTTATGAAATACAAATCTAAATCAAACCTTGATAATATATTAAAATATTTCATCGGGTGGCAACAATACACAGTGACCAAAATTAAAACTGTAACTGCAACCGTAGGCGAAATACCTTGTATCAGTCAGATAGTCTACTCGAATTTATGATGATTGCACATAAAATGCATATTTGGCATTGTGAATTGGCATGCAGATTGGTTCGTTCCTAGCGTTGACATTTATGTCATAATTTGTATGCCCAATTACACAATTTTTGCATATGGATTTCAAAAGATATTTTTTTTTTATTAATATGTGTTATTTTTTGTAATGACAGTTTAGAGGCTAAAATTTATACAGCTCAATAAGGTTAATGATAAACTGTGAAAAATGTAAAATATTGCCTCAAAAGGTCAGAATTACAAGAAACATTGCTAATCTATTATTGGCACCACCTGGCTTTATTGGTAATCTGACCTCTCCAACCAGACCACAAACAATATTCTATTAGGTATTGGGATTTTTCGTTACCAGGTAGGATTTCTTTCTTTAAAAGATCAAATATTCTCCAAAGACGGTAGCTATAAGTGATCAACTATTATGTTCAATATATACCTACATGTTGACATAGATCAACGTTCTAAAAGAATCATTTTAAATTGACATTATCTCATATTCTGTGGATTTCAATATAAATTATGAACAATAATAAAATTGATATGAGGACCTTAGATCGGGATTCGGGAGAGAATGAGTGTTAGTGTGGTGTTAGCCGGTGCGGTGTATAAGCAGTATAAGGGATTATGTCAATTGTTCTAGATAATCTTTCATGAAAACATGCAAAAAAGCGGGTAAAGGATGAAAATACTTACTTTAGAGATTTTGGAATTTTGATGAGTTGCAGATCTCCCTCTGCTTGCGACATAGACGAGAGCGGCTCAGCCGATATTGCCGTCCTCTTAAGTCGGGGCTCATGCACCGGAATAATCCTCGTGTTCTCGACACCGGGAGTCGTCATTACCATGGGAAAGTCGTCATCCTCTTCGTCGGAATCGTGCTTTTGTTTATCGATCAGTTTCTTGGTCAGAGGCTTCACCACTTGTCTGTACTTGTCTATTTCGTTCTTTAAATTTCTAATCGTGGCGTCCCTCTCTATGATATCTTTCTCCAGCAGCGCTATCGTCATCTCTTTCCTCTTCAGCTCATCCGACTTTTCTGCAACCGCACGCTTCATTTCCAGGAGTTTCTGCTCCAGCTTGAACTGCCTTTCCGTTTGGAAATGACCGCAGTGTTCTGTTTTCAAATCGGCCTCCATCGTATGACAGAACCAATGGCGGCGATTATTTTAATATCAAATCACTTTAATTTGTTAACATTAATTTGTTTAATTTGTAAAAGATCAATTATATATGATTTCTCGTAATGAAGCCCGTTTAAGTTGCATACCTAATCAAACAAAGCAATCTGCAAAACATTAATCCCGTATGCATTATCCTACATATAACATATATATTAATATATTTATATTATATTATATTTTTCATAATACGCATAGAGCAAGACGCATATTTTAGAAATATTATTGAAATTTTCGAGATTCGTGTGTTATAAGATTACAAAAAAATATCAGTTATCCGTTATTATCCGTTATTACAAAAAATGCTTTATTTAGGACAAAATCCAGATTATTTTTGTAAAATAACCTGTAAAATTTTAGACTGTGATAATCAAACGTTAAACACCGCTTACGAATTATATCATATTGTATCTCTTTTCAATCAAAATCTATTTTCGACATTAGTTTATATATACAAGACAGAGCCGCTGAGAATTTCGATGCGTCGAAACGCACACAATCACAGAAAATCGTCTGTGTAGTAACATATTCGTGTATATAATTTAAAAAACGCTATATCGAAATACAAAGGGTAAAGAAGGAAAACCAAAGTTACAAAATATTAATTGCTGATTAAAACTGCACTGGCATATAGAAAATTTAAGCTTGAGCGTTTTATAAAAAATATGAGGCTCAAAAGATACGCAAAACAAATTAATATAAACATCATATCCCTCCTCGTGGAAAACAAGCTAATATTAAAAAGAATAATAATTATTGAAATAACATAAAGCTATCTTTGTTAGTTGACTGCGTGACGAACGGCGTTGACACGGCCTTAACTCTCCCTTGGTCCGGATACCAGGCCATCGGTTTTTAATAAGGTCTCATCTCGCGGGCGATAAAGAATCTGAGGTATGCGGCTCCTGGGCGGAACGCAATACGCGAGCTGGCCACAATGCATGGCAAAGTATGAAGATATCAGTCACGGTGGCCGGCGCGGGAACGGGAGTCACGTTGACGTGTCTTCGCCGCATTTTGCGGTTGATTTACGACGCAAAGCCTTCGTAGAAGGCTTTCGGCGACCGCTGATTGATCGAGAGAGCGTGGGCCGGGGAAATTTATGGTGCGTGAATGCCTGCTATAAGCAGACGTTCACGATCATTATTATAATGTTAACGTTGAATTACCAAATGCGCTAAAAACACGGTGAACTTATGGAATTTTGATGAAAGAACTGTGTCGATGCTGAAGTGATTCGGTTTTGCAAAAATAAACTTATAAATTCTCTGTCTGATAAAATAAACCACACTATTTCTGAGAGCGAGGAACCCATAATTAAGGACAATGCAATGTTTATTAGATTGGAGGTAAAATGAATTAAAACGCATGTACAGAACAAATAATTATAATATTTTCTTTTGAACAAATACACATTACCGTTCAAAAAAAATGTTCGACAGTCACGGTACCTTTAAGTTTCTTATAGTTATCATTTTACAATGTATTTAATGGAAAGTTATAAAAAAAGACAAAAATGCTAATATCTCGAAAACGGTGAGACATTGAAGAAGGATTCCAAATTACCTCTTCTATGACCCCTAAAAACTTTCTACCGTACTGCCAAACCACCTATATAAAAATGTGAAAACTTGGCGCAACGAATGACCGAATGAGCGTGTCGCATTCCGAGTTTCCTCAATTCTATCGTATACTTTCTGGTTTATATATGCATATATACATTTGGAAATATCGTATATATATACAATATATTCACTTACATACAGTTAGTTGGCGAATGATTTTTATTTTTTTAAATGTTTTAATATTGTAATTGGTAATCGACTGATCAAACGCCATGATAAAGTCTACCTTCGAGCGGATGCACCCTAATTAGATAGAAAAAAATAAAATTGTCTTCTTTAGTCAATATATAAATAAAAAATTAAGCCTATGATGGACGTTATCTGCCTTTAATGAGTGGCCTCGCATAATATAGACAACAGGCAGTTTGAACTGCGCTTAACGCGAATGTAGCTAAAAGGGTTAAAATATTTCACTTCTCAGAAGAAACGCGCTTGCGCGTGCTAAAATATTGCGATTGAAGACGAACTACACCTTTTTCAGTTTAAACGCTTGATCAATATTTGGGTAAGTGCTAACTTTACTTTCAACAAACTTAAATAGACTGCCGTAGTTTACCTATTAAAGAGATGAATTTAATAATATTTTTTTTTCACTACAATGTTCTCAACATTCTTCCACATTACTGTTTCACATGCGACACAAATGTGAAAACTGCCTCTTATGCAAAATACTGCGATACTTACCGCAAGATTGCATCATTGATTCACCGCAAAAGTCATGAATGGAGTTTTTATATTTCATCATTGCGCAACCCACAAAACAAGTACTGTTGTGAGCCAGTACAAAATAAAAAAACTCAACAGAAACCTAAACTATTACTGTAGACTTGACTATACTTTACCACATTGGGAGACTTGTTTAATAATTAAATAAATATTTTTCCACAACTTTGATATTTAAAGAATTAAGAAATATTTTAATATATATCTGATTTGGTGTCTAAGTATGTTCAATATTTTAGTCGCAAAATCAATAATAATAATACCACAACAAGAGTTACAAGCAATCACAGCCGGTATTACTCTACTTTTAAGTAGTCATATGTTTCTGTTTTCAAACTGACTAAAATATAAAATTACTTCCTAAGATTCCTAAGAATGAACTAATTGTTAGTGTTTTACGACAATTATTAAAAAGAATATTTTACTAGTATGTAAATAGTCGAAAAAATAACAAAAGTACAAATAAAGTCCCAAATCGTTATTATTTATTATCAATATTACTTATTTTAAGGCCCCAGTGTTACTTACAGTATTTATTGTATTTACATTTAATCATGTTGGTATTTTTAGCTATATTTTTATTATAAAGTTTATTATATATGTTTAACAAAACCAATCAAAATTATAAATTACGCGGAAATAATATTGAAACAACCTGTGACATAATATTATTAAACCTTCTTTAAAAAAAAGGAATTGCTGTGGCCTACTGAACTACGCCGAATGTACTCGCACTAGAGTTAGGAAGATGGGTAATGAAGCATTAAAAATGGTATGGTTTACTCAGGGATTAAAATTGTAAAATCATACGTATTGTATTGAACTCTTACCCGTATTTTATCTAATTATTTGTACGGCTATGACATCCTGTAGTCATTATATACTATCAACTGCTTAATAGTAGTAAAATATTTACTCGGAAACTTACGTCTTACAGCTAGGCCCTATATGCGCCCACCCAAGCTACTCGCGTCTGTCATTCCAACTTGTGATAGGTTGCTTTATTTCCCATCTCCAGACAGACAGACGACTAAAGGACGGGCATAGTAGCTTTTTATACATATATAGAAGCTAAAAAGACAAACACATATTTGTGGTAAAATTCCAGGCGATAAAGTGAGTTATCGACATCGCTACTACATTTCTGTGGAATTAAAGACACGTGAAAAATATTCATCGCACATAATTTACTCAGTAACTCGTTTTGAGCGTCGCAGGACTGGCCAGCGTCGATAAACTTTATAAGCGCAACACGTGTTTTCGATAAATAATTTACATAATTTCGGTTAACAACCGTGACTGATTTTGTGAAAACGACGGAAGTTAATTGATTTATAAAGATAATGATCATAAAATTTATAACCCTTAAAGTATATTGAACGCACAAATTTATGACCAAAGGCATAACGCTTATAGTGTTTCTGCAATAACGATTTGTTAAAATTTTGCTAATATAAATAGTTCGTCCGTATACTAATGTAAATTTTGTGGTTTGGACTATGAAATTAATACTTTAAGGACATAAAAAATAACCCATGCCATCTTAATCATGTCATCTAAAGAAATGTATAAGTTACGTTGTTTAAAAAAGAAAATGTATTTAAAAGAAAATACTAATACAATGACTACTTTACATGATATTTTTATCTTTCAAATATAATTTATTTTATATAGAACAGTTAACCTACAAAGTTCATAGGACCTTAGCTGGAATATATTTTTTCTTTTCAGTCGCTTGTATTTTTCACAGTAACTTTTTAAAACGTTTATACATAAATAAAATTTTCCAAATCATATCAAATTACAAATAGTAGTGGACAAAGAAAAAGAGTGTAGTTAAATATAGAAATGAAGAGAAGGGTGGTTCAAATAGATGCAAGATGTGGCGAAAACTAACAAATTTGATGGTTACTAACAGTGACAATATTGCTGTTAAAGCATATTAATTATACTACCAATAATAATATTCTTAGGTAAGATAAAATAAATGAGCTGCGGTCGACGGACATGATTATTTTACAGTTAATTTCAATGTATTAAAATTAGAGGTATTTTGTTGATCTCCAACTTGATGGTTAATTTTATGTTTATAGCCTATTTATAAATATACAAAAACCATTTTTTTTTTACTTTTCTTGCATCAAAGTGTTATTGTATGCGGTTGTG
Organism: Neomicropteryx cornuta; assembly: GCA_020383195.1. Classification (NCBI taxonomy): domain Eukaryota; kingdom Metazoa; phylum Arthropoda; class Insecta; order Lepidoptera; family Micropterigidae; genus Neomicropteryx; species Neomicropteryx cornuta. The sequence goes on from JAHKQU010000030.1 coordinate 5,742,116, forward strand.
AGCAATCAGGTAAGTCAAAACTACATCCACGATTACCCTATTGCTCACAACGACTCAAGAAAAGTAATAAAAAAAATGATTTTTCAGACAGTAAAGATTTATTACTGGGTAAATAATAACATTGCTCTGGCAAGCATGTCGATAACGACATGCTAATATAAATAACCATGCCATGTTAATATAAATTAACATGGCGAGTTATTGATAGGCAAATAGAGTTAGTAAATAAACTATTAACAAGTATAAAAATGTGCAATTATTTAAAAAATAATACGAATCCAGTTTTCGAGGTTTATGATTTTATAAATTCATTTTTTGTTTGTTTTATTGAGGTGGTTTCCAAATTAACAAACGTTTATCAATAGTTAATTATCTGGTTGCGCAGTTACACCCAAGAGCAATGCTTCTCATGCGGTCATATGCGCAACGAAACCGTTCACTCTTCCGACCTCACTAATGGACCGCGCAGGCGATCTTGACCCACTTTGAGAGTATTTTGGATAGTCACCAGGTACCGAAGAAAATATGTATAACCGTCACTTGTCTGGGTTTCAAGACTCTCAACACAACTGTATGACCTGACCGTCACTCATACGTCGGACGTCATTTCTAAGAGTATGCGCTCATATGCCTTATGCTTTGGGTAATTCGATGTAATTCCTGGTTTTGTATTACGCGATATCGATTCAATACAATCGATTGTTTTTCACCGTGGTTATTTTGAGAGATACTGAATTTGGGATTTCACCGTGAATAATTTGTACGAAACTAAAGCGCATTATATTTTTTTTAATATTAACGAATCACAATGTTGTATTTCTATATGGTATGTGAGCATTACTCCTTATATTTTTTTATAGTGAAAGTAAAAATCAGAAAAAAATCATAGGATTTATGAAAGTACGTTCCATAAGTCTCTGTAAATATAGTGTTTATGTTATTTCCTTCTAAAATTAAAGTAAATAAATGTAATCAAAGATTAAATATAAAAATAAAACTTTAAATATAATATTGCTATTTGAATTTTTGCAATGATATTCTTTCTTAGTCTTAGGATGTTTTGATTTTGAGATATAATATATAACTAGGCACTTTCAACAAAGCCGTACTTAACACACATTCGAATATCGCATCCGTGTGGCCCACAAAACGCATACCACTTCTATTCTAAAAGCACTTTCAAACTGATTGGAAAATATTGAACCTCACGCAGCTTCTTTGTTAGCAACAGAACAGATCAATGGCGCGTTGGTAAGGTCAAACAACTGAGGTTGACAGCTAAGGATTACCAGACGCAGTAAAACGCGACCTTCGCAATGCTAGGCCCAATTAAAAGAACACTGCGTTCAAAAGTGCGGCAAATACGTTTTTATCATAAGCGATTTGACGATTAAATCGAGTGATACGAACCTTGATAAGGCGATGCACGGATTAGACAGATATTATAGGGATGACATCAAAAACTGGAAATTTTATAGCGTTGCCACCCAGAGATGCGCTATCTAAAGTGGCAATTTTGTAAACACGATTAGGCCAAAACGGCTAACCAGATTTTCCTCAAATTGTATGACAACCATTCATCCCAATCACAATGCCCGCAAATGTAGTTTGTTCAGTTATATTTTTATTTGTATCATATTAATTACCTCATTTCGTTTTAAAAGGCAAATACATATTATTTGTCAAAATTATTTATGCCAAATACATTTTTATAAAACTCCGCACAGAATTTACACCGACATGCTAAGGTCTTATGATCACTTTTATCGACCCGTATCGAAAACTATTCATTTTTTTTAATAATGTAAAATAAAGTTAAACCTATCTATGTACATATAATAATGTTTTATTAATAGTATGGCTCCGATATTTATGTATTTACAAAAAACGCTGCGTCTGAACCGCTGTCCGCGATCCGTTGCCTTCCTCCACCCCACAAGCACCAACCGGCCTATGATCGTAGGCAAATTTGACAACTACAAAGTAGCAGAGCAATATTTCCGAAAATACTTCGAAATAAAGGATTTAGTACTTTCGGTATTTCTACTTTAAAAAATATTATCACTTTTATCTATTTAGAATTAGTTTTTTTACAGCTATTTGTTTTTCCATTCTTCTAAATTTTGAATTATTCACAATTTATCGGGCACACATAGCGATACTAATCGTTAAAACTACCCTCAGCAGTGGCTGGTTTAATTATTTATTCACAATTATCCGTGTTAAAAATAATTATTCATCAATAAAACATGGTTACAGCAAAAATATTTGTGATTGCGATATAAAATGTTATAAATATAACAGCACAGAATGAATTATCGTCAGTTCCGGATAATCAAATCAGATAATAATAAATGGTGTCGACAAGGTTGACGTCATAAGCCGCGTGTTATCGATAAGGCCCGAAAGTAGTCTTTAAGCGAATAATGGAAAAAAGTATCACTTGTACAGTTGTGGAAAAAATAGATAGACTTTCGTATTTATTATATTAGTATGGATATATGTACAGTGTATTCAAATTCACTAATGTCCTTTTGGTACGTTGATCTATATCAACAATAAAACATTAATTAGCAAAAAATTTGGAAAACATGTTTCCCAATTACGAGAAAACCGAATTCAAAATTTAATAGAACAGAAAAACAGTTTTTTAATAAATGATTATTTTTTTTTAAATTATTATTTTTCCTAAGACCGGTTCAGTTGTCGATATAGATCGACCCCCTAAAAGAACATCAGTGAATACAAATACATCCTGTATAGTGTAGTATGGTATGGAATGAATATGGATTGGACAGATTCGGGAAAAATCCATTAGAGACACTCCGACACTAAGATAAATGTCTCTACGAGAACCGTAGTTATAATTGCGAAGGATGAAAAAACTAAAATATTGAGCATCTTTAAAGGGAGTGAAATGGCTGCTTTAAATATGCAAAATATAGCTATCTTTTTATCAAAATTTTATCAAAATATCAGGGCGAATTTCATTCATCAACGTCTTCTTTATCAAGAAACAGCGTTTTTTAATGTAGAAGTGAGGGCTGACAAACTCTTTAAAATAATTTATTAAAAAATCGTGATTGGCTCATTTTAAAATATGGACGTTTATTGTTAGATATAAACACAGTTATAATACACACAAGTGTTCGTATAGGCGAAGCACTCAAATCTTTATTTTAGTATATTGAAATCCCATTACATAACTTCGTGATTTCATTTAGTTAAACTATTAGTTTTATGTAATAATAAAATAATAATAATATCGAATTTATATTATATTTATATGAGAAAAGTTAAGAAAGCCGCCAACTTACTTTTAAGTACGAGTTTTACGAATGTATTAATATTTATAACAGTTTACACAATTTAAACACAGGATTTTAAGGGAAACTGATAGTATTATTTATTAAATAATATATACTTGTATATTTGTAAAAATCTGTTTTGTCATGACGCCATGATAATCGTATGTTTAAAGAGTTATTGTATGGATTTTTAAAAATATTTTTAATACTTTATCCAGTACCTAGTTAATAGGGTAGACTGTACGCATTATCTTATCATTTTCATTACTGTCAGAACCGTATAAAAGAACAGATGGAGAAATTATATCTAAATATAAAGTGACAATGATAAACGTAATACTAATTCTTACTGATAAAAAAAATACTTTTTAGTTGAAAATCCTTTAAAAGCAACAAACAACCAAAAAAAGAGTATAATAAAATTAGAACACAACACTTTTATTAAGTCAGTAAACTGAGCAATGTATGTAATTGTACAAGTATTGGCGTGTACAAGTATTGTATATATTTCCAACTGAATAAATGACAGCGATATTAGACAAATCGGGATAGAAATATTGTTGACTTCGGCACATAACTTACAACAACTCAAAAACAACTATAATACATATTCTTGCGAGTCTACTTCTTTTTGTTCCTTTTTTTTTAATGACCTGTTCATTTTATTTATTAATTTATTTATATTATAATATTAATATTATATATTTATAGGTTTATTAAGCAGTCCCGTAGCTTGCGCCGAAATCCTTAACTAGATCCATAAATGTTTATTAAGGTGATGCATAAAACTAATCCATTGCACGTGATTACAAATTACAATAATATATGTACATGTAATGTATTTATTATGTTAATACGTTTTTTACTGCTTTATATTATAAGAGTGCATGTAAACGACGTTAAATAAATAAATATACAATTTTTTTGGGCCCTACTCAACTAGGCCAAATGTGTCTGTCTTAGAGTCAAGGGAGATTGTGGTAATTAAGCGTTCAAAACGGTATGACCATGTGCGGATTCGAACGCGCGACCTTTGGGTCCAACGCCTTAACCACTAGACTACCACTTAATTATTTAAATAAAGAGTTATTACTAAGGGGTTATTCATATATTAAGTCACACATTAAGGAGCGAGGCGTCCACTAAATGTGACGTGATGTGACAATGAAGGCTGTGGAGGAGAGGAGTCACAAGCTTCGTGACGTCAAACCTAAAAAAAAATTAACATACAAAAATGTATATTCTATGTAATATTTTAATCTAAAACTGTTTGTATCGACACTTTAGCAAGTGACATTTTCGTTGTTTTTGAGTGCCTGCTAGGGACTTTAACCTACAAATTGTAAAGATAATAAATTAAAAAGTAATTATGGAAATGTTGTTTTCAATTTAAATTTTATTTACATTTAAAATTGCATTTTGCAAAGTCACAATAAGGGATCCCCATGGAAGTGACAAGCACGAGGGTAGGATGGGTCCAAAAACGTAATTTATGAAAGAACCCTAACAATACGAAATTTATTTAAACAATTGTAAAAATTTAAAGTATGAATAAATAGGCAGGCTTTTAATGTTGCTAAATCCTTGTGTTACACAGGAACAGTAAAATTGCGCCAACAAAATTGATGGGCCTCTTCCCGTAAAAGCTCTTCTCTGTCTTAAAACATTCTATCTCATCTAACAGCTTTTTAGAAATAGAAACATTCTGTGACATTATAGGATAATTAATATATTTTTAAAAACTTAGTTGAATTTGCATCTTTATAAAATCAATCATACATCTGTAGTCGTATTTACTTGAGTTTTGTGTCCAGACGATAAGATATTTACAGCCTTTTCGAGGCTTTTAACTTTAGACGAAGAAATTATCTTGTTAATTCTATATAAGCCCAGATAAAACAATATCCATTTTTATAATCCTTTTACATCAACAAATAAGAGGGTAACACCACTACAGTGTTTGTATGGAGAAATGACCGGTTTAAAGCGTTTTCTTAACAGCGAACGACATGTAAAAATATTCTAATGCGCGTATCAAACTCGCATATCAAACGGACACGAGAGAAAACCGCGTAGAGCGACAGTCGAAAAAACATCCGACGAAAATGATGTTTTCTTAAGAAATATTCCGGCACAGATAAAACGTTCAGAAGCGCTTTGATCGACTTCGTGCGTCAAGCGGGGAAGTAATAACATTTGACCAAATCCGAAATGCGCAGACTAAAATCATAAAATCAAAATACCTAAATTACGTCTCTGGCGAGCCGCGCGACGAAGGACCGGTAATTACGAGATAATTAGAGACCTTTTCTCAGTCAGGTTATTATTAATATCTTCAAGGTGATGCAAACTGAATATTTTAGATGCTGCAGTTGCATTCAGTCATGCAGTTGACACGACAGAAAGAATATATTATTATTTCTCTATAGTATTTCTATTAGAATTTAAAGTTATTTAACGATCATTCGGAAGTTATACACATATTTGCATATAAAATTTCACCATATCATCAAGCACAAATAAAAAAACACAATAAAATATTAAAACTAAATTTTCACTCGCACTGTACAGAGTTTTAAAAGGGCCACTATTGTAATACAAATTAACTGTTCAATACTTTCTAGCGACTATATACACAATATTACATTACATTTATTTTAATATCATATAATTGAAAAGAAAAACTAATAATAACACTATCACTTCTACGTATAAATGAGAGTGGCTTTTCGCGTAATTACTTTTCTTCTCTGGGGAAGAACAGGAGAGGCGAGGAGAGGAGAGAAGTTGGGACTAATCAATGGATTCGAATAGAGTTTGCACTGTTGAATAGCTTGGATTTGTTTAATTCTTCGTTACATTTTTCTTTACCTTTACGAATATTAATTACATGTGGCCAAAAATTCTAAAATAGGCTTAAAAGCTATCATTGGTTTTTTAAAAGTGGATCTAAAATATCGTTTTTTTATAATTCAATGTGACTTAGTCATGTTTCAAGGGCGGAGGAATGGAGAGGGGAATTAAACATTAGATATATTTGGTATTATTTTTCTGAATAAATATTATCATGACTAAAATTCTGTTATTAAAGTGGCTGTTTTTCATTACGAATAACTTGTATCTTATGGTAGAACTATGCTTTCAGACGTGCTGTAATTTTCACTTTAAACTGAAGCGCTGAGTTCGTATTTACACAATAGCAGTGAAAAACGTTCAACGAAACCTTGCTCCGAATGAACGTAATGAATGCTAATTTATTTACATTACCAAGGGTTTCTATAAGCTAATAACGATGGCGTTTATAACGTCAAACGCTAAACAATACACTTTTTAAAGATAAACGTCGGTTTAAGCGGGCGCTAATGATGCCACCAGCCCAGCCGTGTCATGTTGGCTTGATGAGGCAGAGCTCAATCCTTGACACGATTATTCAAAACAACGCCAACTTAAGGCACAGAGGCATGCGAGTGCACTTCAACACGACAACGTTTAAACACTAGATCAACCCGATAAGAGTAATCTTAGATTTTTTTAAATAAATCTAATTGCCATCGATGCTGTGCATCGAATACTAACACGCATTTATTCTTTAGCGGCATACTAGACCATAATATTAATAAGAATTCAATTAAAAGAGAAGAAATAAATACTACAACAAATATCAATATTGCGAGATGAACTTGACTCGAGATTAAGTCAATTAAAGACGGGTTCACCTTCATAAAAAATGTGACGAATGAGTTGAACCGTGTGAAGAAATTAACACATCTATTCTAAGCGCCAAAACAAATAATAAATAATATCACACAAAAACCAATGAACTTAAAGCCAGTCCTTTTAGGATAAGGAAAATCATAAATGCGTTAAGATCGGGAGCTGTTGACTAGGTAGAAATCAAATAAAACCAAAGAGATAGAGATATAGATTATGCAGTTCCGTAATATCGAAAAAAAAATCGACACTAAAACTTCAAATTTTCCCAAAGCGGCCAAGACAAGAAATTTGACTCCCCACTGGCCACACCCCTTCGGCCCAGGACCTCATGCAGAGGACGTGTGCGATAGCGAAAAAAATTAATACAATTAGTGGGCACTTTTAATATCAACGGCGTACTAACGCAACTATGCAGGTGTACTCTTAACTCTTAAATTAATAAGGGCTAAAGTATTTCATTTTTGTTTTTATAAAATTACTTTTTGCAAATTCGTCACCGAAATAGGCTAGGAAATTAATAGATCTGAAGATTTTTGTAACCTCCACTTCTCAGAATTGTATAAGTGATTTAAAAGAGCATGCGTTTTTAACGAATGGGAGATGTGGGAACATACAACAAACCAACACTAAAAAGGACTACCACCATGCGAGATGTTAAAAATTTCCAAAATCTCAAATTAAAATTAATAACTCGAATATAATATACGAAGGGATTCTTGGCGCAGCAAAAATAGCTTAAATAAAACAAATACGTATATATTCGTCAAATATATGCAACCGTAAGCGTTTAATGAAAAAAGTTTAAAATAAATAATATAAAATAATTCCTTTAGTATCTTAATTATTTAACCGTATAAAGTAGATTTCTTCAATTGGTATTTTCAAAGTGCGATATTTTTTTACGTAGCCATTACGGCACCTATTGTTAAATTATCAATCTTGTGGGTTATTATAGTATAATAAAAATTGTATTGTTGCTTTATATTGCCGGATTTTCATTTAGTTTGAACATCAAAGTAAATATAAGTTAAAACTTTATTAATTAAGAAAACCCCGTCTTATTTCTCGATCGATGAGTCAAAAGTCGAGGCATTTTTTTTAATAAAAAAATATTTTATATTCTGCAAAAGAGGTATAAAATGTGAAAATACATAACCTATAGCAATCTCTAACATGAATTAAAGTCCATTTAAGTGGACATGAAACCATCACAGATACAGATAGAGATAGAAGAAAAATGAGATAAATACACGTTTACAGATGGAGTGTAACAAAGAGAGTGCTTGTGTGTTGCAAGCGAATACTTTTGACAAATCAATAATCATGAGTGGGAGTCAACATCGACAAAGAGGCCACTGTACTTAGTTGAATGTCACGAAGCTAAAAAAGTGGTTTAAGACGGACTTAAGCCGTTCGGCTGATTGCTGCGGTTTTATAGAGATAACGCAAACGCTGTTTCTATAACGTGTTGGGCGCATGCGAATTGTGTGACTGGTGCACTACTAGAATGTAATAAAAAGAACTACACTAAATAAAGTTTCCGAATTTGAATGATATAAGGCGTTTGGTAGATACGGTCATAAAAAACGGTATAAAGTACTATTTCATTTAACATTGAACATTCAGGTAATTAATTGTTTTACAATAAAACATCTTAACCTGTTCATTTGCTCAACTACGAAAGGTATGAAAAAAAAAAGTTAAAAAAGGGACAATAGAAGTACAAGGCAGAACAATTATGTAAAAACCTAGTAAAAGTTATTATTTATTTATTAAAATAAAATATGGCGATTTGTTCGAAAATACAACTTAAAAAAAAATCTAATTCTACATTTTATTTTTAATAAAACCAATTAAAGGTATATGTTTGTGATGTGTGAGGTATTTGGCTGTGGTCGCGGGGCAATATTGTGCAATTCGGAATTTAGAAATTAATTTGATAATATTACATTTTTCTTCTTACTTACGAAACAAAATCGAAATGTACAAGTATTGGACTACACGCCTGAGTCAATTTGACTGAGGTTTGACAAACTATGGGTGCACGTCCTAACAATTTTGTGACCACGACTAAAAGTGACGAATTATTTAAAATTTCATCTTTACATAAGCATTTCGTGATATTTAATTTAAGTATAGCCCTACGGCATTTATTACTGGTAATATTGGGAAACTGGTTTTGTTTTCTTAAGGAGATTGTTTGGTAAATCTCTAAATGCCGTCATAAATAAAAATTTATTGGCCCGGGGTTACAAAATTTTGCTTTGCCTACATTCGCAACAATCATTATATTTTGCAATAAGTTGAAAATTAAATATATTTATATATATAAATAAATTAAGAATACATTTGTTTGTTTATATTGGCTAGATTCGGCAAATATAATGAATTTTACCGTATGGAATTTCGATCGATTGATGGGACGTTACCATAGCTTAAGGTTTGTATAGATAAAATAGATAATAATATACATTTAGAAATACAATAAATTATATAGTTTAATATAACTTCACTTTGAGAACGTGACACTAAACTTTTACGTGGTTAATGTTACAACAAATAGTGCGATAGATACGCGATTTTTCGCAAAAAAAATTTTTTGAAGAATCTACTTTATCAAAGTCTCCGTTAATGTCCGTGTAGATACTTCTCCGAAAGATTCGCGCGAGTCCGCTTTGACATGGGCCGCGAGCAGGCGCAGGCGCAGGCGTCCGGCGCGTCGCGAGGTTAGCGAGTGAGACCGCCTGCGCTGGTCCTACCGTCTACCGTCTACCGTCCGACGAGCACTGTCAGTGGCCCGATGACTTGTCAGTTACTCGAGCATTTCGTCTAAGGTCGAGCACTATGTCAAGTTTGACGCTCGTCAGTCGCTGTTAGTACTAACTAGCACGAGATCTCGTGATGAATTTCATCAATCCGTAAGTACTATCTATTTTCATTAATTCCTCATTTTTTTTTAGGCTGGGGTATTCCGCGGCGTACTCAACAGCAAGGGCTGCCGCGAAGATACTAAAGTCTTGGCACTATGGAAATGGCGGGAAAGTAGAACGAGGTCCATTATTAATTCACATAAATACTTAAATTTAGCAAACAAATTTAACGTTTTTAAAATTTAAGGTTAAATTGAAACGAAGATATTTACATCTCAAGTATAAAATCTACTTAACTATTAGTAACTAAGTTATGTTAGTTAAGTTTTGAAGTAAGTCAGCACTCAAGATTTTTTTTAACTAGCTGTCCGTAATACGATAACTTTATAATATTTAATTAAAATAAATATCGATTCAAAAAAAGTAATTAAATATGGTGTTATGTAGGTTTATATTTAAATTAGGTTCCAATGCCTTTTCGAGCTAAATCAACCAGGTGAGATATAATATCTTAACATAGTATATTAAATTAGTTGCATGGTACGTCTAAAATGCAAAATTTGTTGTTGTAAAAATTAGTACTATGCAATTGTGAAGTTATTCCGCGTATATTTTTAGACAGCAATATCAAATCAGATGAGTTTGTGATTATAAGGGTTTTGGTATATTCCCCACATCAAAAACGCCGAACTATCGCATAGCAGAGCATATATATACCCATTTAAATTAGGTAAATATCAATTAAAAAACTAAATGGATAGATACAATAAATAATAGTAAAAGGTGTGATTTATAAAGTCTAGTTTTTGTTATTCACAACAAATATCTTAGTCTGTTAGTATATACTCACATTTTTTCGCATTTAAATCTGTAGATTTTTAGAAAAAACAAATATCTGAACGGATCTTTTGTTTGACAATCTTATACTCGTATACGATATTTGAACCTTAACAATAGCAGTTTTAATAGCTATTTTTTTTTATGTTTACGAGAACTATTTTAAGCATAGAATAACGCGCAGGGGTTTTTAAAGCATACATTACGACACATACAATGTAATTATAGGCATTGTCATTAAATGAAATGAAACTGCAGTGTAATATTTTTTTACAAAAATATACAATGATTGTAATAGTAAGGTAGTTTATTATTAAAGTGATATTTTAAATATTAGTTATTTAAGTAGATTGGTCGAATACGTTACGGACTCTCGTCGCGTGGACGCCTGCCAAACTGAAAATATATACGCGTAGCGTCGGCGTCTGTACAGGGGCGTAACAAAACAGTTTTGCACATTTAGGGGGGTAATTACCGCTTTAAAATATTCTGACGTTCGCAACGCATTTTTCGTTATCTTATAAAAACTCATAACACCAAGTTATACATTGTCGGTGACGCTCTGCTAATGGCATCCGTAAATATATGAAATATTCCAGGCTTTTATCTGCACTTCAAGGATACGTAATGCCGAGGAATTCTGCGGAAAATTTATAACACTATGAGTTATCTATTATACAGTGCGCATGTATCCGTTTTACGATGTAGATCCAACGAGAAAAAGTTAAAAGTCTCCGAAAATCTACGTTTCCATATACCTATAGTAGAAACTCAATCGCTACAACTACAATTTCTATTATTTATCACAAATAATGTAACTACCCAAAAACTACGTTTATTTATTTATTTAATTAAGGAAAAACAACGGGTACAAGAGATGAAAAAAAAATCCGAAAGAAACTTATGATTTATGTTAGTCTTGCATCCTTACAAGTTTTTCGCATATAGAGTGATGTTGTTTCATATCTAATGCTAATAAGTTTTATTAATTTTCTGATATAGAGATCATGATTGAATGCTTACAATTGCAAGCATAACTAACGCAGTACTACTTTAAATACACAAAAATAAAAATAAAAATAGTGGCAGGCAGTGACTATGGAGGTGAATTAAAATTAACGTTGAAGAGAGCCGAGTTCAGGATACAGATTTCTTAAAAACTGTGGCCTCCGAGAAAGCATCCACCTCTAGGAACAATTTGTTATTTGAAGATGCGATAAAACACTTAAATAGTTTTGTACACATTACAATAATTATTATTTTGCATTATATTAAGCGATTTCACAATATGGTAACGAGCAATAATTTAATCATAACTTTAAAACGAACTCATATTACGTCTTAGTTGAAATGAAAATATTACAAAATATTTAAAAAAAATTACCTGTGACGCATTTCGAAATTTTAACCAACTGCGAATTATCATATTCTGAAAACAAGTGATTGTAAACAGTCTTGCAGTGCGTTTTAAATATAACCATAACCATAACTATAACTATAATCATCTAGCCATAAATATAACTGGCTAAACGTTACTACGTTTTAGTATATTTTGTATATAGGTTTGATGTCTGCCAATAAAGACGTTTGAAAAAACAGTTTATGATTATTGAATTCTGTTTCAGCCGATCTGGAAATATTCTGCTGTTCAATTAACCATAACATTTTATCTTACATAATATGTCCTAAAACAGTTAATTGTTATTATTATTTACAAGCTGACCCGGTGAACTTCGTACCTCCTCAAAATCAATAAATGTTGTGTTAACTTATTAACTGAATTAATTTCAGTTTTATGTTAAGAATACTCAAAATGATGTATTTTAATAAATGTATGTAGTTTGTATTTTAATTATCGATGCGCGCACAATGACAAATGTGATAACCTCACAAAGTGAAGGCCACTTACCGTTTGAAAAAATAATTCCACAGAATAATACAAAGCCGTTCCATACAAAATTAATTTTCTTTATAATTTTTTTTCGCGATTTTTTTCCGACATTTTAATAGTTATTCGGGGTGGAGAAAAATCCAACAAATTAAAGATCATAAAAATCGGTCGAGCCGTTCTTGAGTTATAAACGGTGTAACTAACCCGAATTTCTTTTATATAAGTTACAACACGAACGATTCACTTGTATTGGTAGATGATGTTATTTCGTTAGTACGTATTTATGCTATGTATTTTATGTGGCAAATGATGAATCTAGGTTTCTCAATACCTCGAAAGGTGTGTTTATAGGTAATCTTAAGTTGAAGATGGAAATCAAAACTATTTTGTTTGGGATTCGACAGAGTTAAAAATGGCGCCGTTATTTTTCAGTCCTAAAACCCTCCGAACGCGAATGTAAAATGCACAGGTTAACTGCAAACAATTCGACATAAGCCGTTTTCGAATATGTCGCGACCCTGTACTACATTGCAAAAAAAAAAAAATTGGCGCCCATGAATCCAGTTCTGGGCGGAACGCGTGAACAAGGCAACAAGGGCGGCATTAAAATCGGCAAGTTCTGTCGTGTCTTCAGCGTTTAAGCGAAACGCTCCGAAATTGAAACAATAATTGGCTCGCTTATTGAAGTAACAAATATGCCGCGCTTTTTACCAAGCCGGTGGTCTCCCCCTCTCCCCTCTCCAGCGCTGGCGAACCAATTTGTTCAGAAGGCAATTAAACCGTCTGTCAAACAGCTTTAGCTACTTTACATGTTATTTTATCTAGTTTTTTTTTCAAACTTTATATTGAGAACGGGGTTTATACAATGGTAAAAGAATGCATACGATAGCGCTAACATTGGGCGGTAATACCCGAAATTGTAAAATAAACAATTTAAAAAAGGTAAGTACAACTAATGTGATTCTTTTCAATTGAGATTTACTATTACTACGTTTTCAGATTTCATTCATTCGGATTCATTCTAAGTAGTCTATTAAATGCGAAGGCAGACCAAAACTCCAGTCATCAGACCCCGTCAGTAGAGTCAATAAATCGACACACAGTCTTCGGAACGTAAAGCCTAATAATTTAGCTTATAAAATATAAATACATTTACAACCTAAATGGCGTAGGAATATTCTTCTACAATAATTTTCACCAGATTAAACTTCAATAAAGATTGAACGTGACTGATTATCATCGGCTCATCGACGGTAATAATATTACAGGAAAATTACGAGCCCAAATCATAAAAAAATAAATTCGGCAGGCACCAATATAATAGATAGTCACGCGCTTTTTACTGGTAAAAAATTGAATTTATTATCTCTAATATGTCATTCCGCACCGATTTCAAAAAAGAGAGGAGGTTCTCAATTAGAAATGTTTTTTTTTAAAATGTATGTTATGTAAGTATATAAGGATTGGCTGGAGCGATTACGTTTTTTTGCTGCATATATAATTTATAATATTAATATAAATTAATAGGTAATTTCTCAGGGCCCCCTTTTAGTTCACGTCTAACGTAAGTTTGAAAATAATATATTTTTTTTAGTTCAAAATATATGTACCTACTAAAAAATATATATAAATAATAATTAAATGCTGTCCATTGATAAGCGCATAACTCGAGAACAGCTGATCTGATATGTTGCGCGGAAAATTCGGGAAAACTGAAAGTGAATAATATTTCTATTCCAAATTTAAACTTTGTGTTATATTTAAATTCATAAACGTCAACATTTATTTACACCGAGACTGACAGTTGACATTGCACATTATCGCGTGCCGAAGGCGCCATTAAAGTCGTCTGCAGGGCCAACAGATGAGTCGAAAGCTTTTTTGGCTCTGCAGACCAGTCTTTATTGAAGTTTTATCTGGCGAAAATTATTGTAGAAAGAATATTCCTACGCTATTTAGATTGTAAATGTATTTATATTATAAGCTAATATTATTAGGCTTTGCGTTTTGGTGCGACTGCGTGTCTATTATGTTTATTAACTCTATTTATATTGTTTAAAAGTATATAGTCGGTTTTATTATTTTTATAAACTTTTATTAAGCTTGAACTGTACGTCGGTTTAGATCAAATCTTGCAAGCTGAATTAGAACCACTTCCTCTTATCCTACAGAGTTTAAATTTTACATGTTGGGTCAGTTGGCGTCGGGGATGAAAAACATCTACGAAGACATTTAAATTTTTGCTCTTAGATGAGGCTACAATATATAATCACGGATATATTGAAGTAAAATTATTATAAAAAAATAAATATTGTAATAAATAAGTCACAGGAGTGTCAGAAAAGATAAAAATATACATTTTTTTGGCAATATGAACTAATATATTTAATAAATTAATTTAGTGAAGACTACAAAATTGTCTACTATCATGTGGGTGTAAAATTAAAAATAAAGATAAAGCAACCAATGTGTGTCAAAAATGCATAGTGGACATAAAAAACCGTCGTTTAAAATTTTACTACGCATTAGTTCTTACAGTTCCTAAGTTTAATTTTATTAAATGTGAATAATATTAATTTATTAATTAATTTATCGTGATCAGATTAATTTCTGTTTGGCTCCTTTTTATATGTAGATTTGAAGGAAATATAAAATGCTATGACACATTTTGACCGTATTCGATCCAGTAATCACGAATAAACATTTAGTATGGATTTCCAAAAAATGCGAATTATATTGGCGATACGTTATCATGCTCTTACAATTCTAATAATAATCTTGGTCATGTGAGCAAACATTGGCGCGATACAACTTGTCATCGTTGACAACTAATCAATATGACTAGATAGAAAAGAAATGCAAGAACCATATATCTACTAAAGTACAACTGTAGGTATGCCATTCCACCTGGAACGCTCTTTCACAACAATTTGAAAATAAATTTGTGTCCAAATTTGTATTTAAATCCATAAACGTCAACGTAAAATAATCCTGTGAGCCGCAGATACGAGTCGTCGCGCGCCGAAGGCGTCTACGGAGCCATCAGCAAACCTAAATTTGTTTTTTCGTAAAGGCACCAAATCGTACATGCGTTACTCGAATTCAAAAATAGTCGCATTGACCTAGAATTTCCTAGAGCTTTCCAAAATGCCCAAAAACACCTTCCTAGCATGTTACCTAAATACCTAATTCCCATACAATTTCACCCTCTTTCCTTTATTATAGAATTTAAACTAATCTCCATATCAAATTTCATCAAAACCGCTTTAACGGTTTAGCCGTGAAGAACTAACAGATATATAGTCTTTCGCATTTATAATATTAGTATTGATTTACGAACGAACGAACGAAATCTGTAAAAGGCCAAATTAGACGTTTGTTAAATTGTAATTTAGCTTTTAATAACTAATCTTACAATTACTTTCAGTCACTCGGCGATTTAGAAACAACAATTTTGTATTTATTTATAACCTTTTTACGCGATAAATAGAAGAATGAATAATAGTAGACTATTTTAACACCTAAAATTTTAAATAAACGAGATAAATTACAGGGAATCAAAGATTAAACTATTATAAAAAGCACACCTAACTAATAATAGGATGAATCTGTTCATATTTAATAGTAAAAAAAGAGTACATAATGGAAGTAAAATAAAATAGAAGTATTCTATTCGATATTAAGCGAATTTCATCGCATAAACAGATATTATTCTATTTTCCTTTTTTCACAAGTATTATTTTCTCGATACTTTTTCATTTTAATTCTTAATTAGGATATAAAACGATATCCAATGTTATGTCAGTTATAACAGAACTGTATGGCGAAATTAACAGGTTGAACCTTAAAAGAAAAACAACCTAATAAGTGACGAACTGTTTACAATTTGTTATCCAAAATGGCGGCAACGATAGCACAATGACAATAATGATAAACTAAAAGCACTATAAACGTTTATAGTCGATGAAACGCGCCACCGACCGATACTGCACGCTGACTGCTGCGCGGCCGACAGCGGCGCTCCACATTTCCTTTTGCGAAGTGCACCTGATTGATAAGGCGGATCGAGTGCTTTGACAGGCGGCCATCGTTTGCGCGAAGCCGACGAGAGGACACGAGTCGTTTGGAATAACGACCTGCTCGGTGCTGGTAAACACCATAATCAACGACTACCTAAAACCCTTCTCTGATGATAGCTGACACCGAGAAAATGGTCAAACTAAATAATAATGCGTCGTTTTATAATGCGTCAGGTTTTACTCTTCGCGAGGTCTGTAAGCAATTGTTGGTTTTAATTAAATTACAGTTTCATAATATAGATATTAAAATAATAAACTCTTAAGGCTCTACTGTCGTTTTTAAGAGAGCAATTCAACCAAAAAAGAACTAATAGCAGTTATTAAATTTCTCAGAAAAAGAATTGAATTTTAAAAATCTGTCTTTACTATCTTGAAGACCAGGTACCTCTACTATCAGAGATCAGGTATATCCTATGAATCCATAGAAAAATGGGCTTAAATGAATCGAAATTAATACGTTTTTTTGGCTTCGCCTTATTAATAATTGGGGCATTCTCCGATCACACTTTATTAAATGTTTTTCCACTTTTAAAAAAATATCGACGTCCAAATTCTTCATATTGCAGATGTTAGTTTTGATAAACATGAATGAACTGAATTACGTCGTCTCAAAGAAATATTCCTTCTTCCTTAACCTCGTTTCAATCCTATCCTTGCACATTAAATGGCCTAAGTAAAGTCGACCATTTTTATTTTATTATTTATTTTTTTTATTAATTTTCAATGGGGACTTATCTCGCCGAAAACGATATATTGTTTACAAGAACTCTCTGGGTTAGCTGATGTAGAATGTCCTACGGCATAGCTTATCCTTTTTGTAGCGTAGTCAAACGCGTTTGTAAAGCGTCAAATAAAGTATTTATTATTATTGAAACATATGTTCTTAAGACATTTTTGCGTAAACTGATTAAAATAAATAAAAATATAAATATACTTAAAAGTTACTATGGCAACTATGAGCAATAATACTTTTACATTATAGATTTCTAATGTTTAGCAGTGCATTTGATACAGCTGTCTGACAGCGATCAATCAATCAATGCTTGACGTTAGTTATGCAATGACGTTTGTCGCGGCGTTCACCACCATTCCAATACAAAAACCAGTTTTATATGCAGAACGATTCCAAATACATGTTTAAACAGCTATAAACCCCGTTTTTGGAGTATCAAAGACTTGTAGCCTACTTAGAGATAAGGACTTTCGAGATTTTAGTCAGAATTGTGTTACAAAAAGACTACAGTTATAATCATGACACAATCAATTAAAAACTGAAGCATTGAGCAACCTAGTTGCGACGTGTAATGTGGCAAAATCGGTCAGCTGTCAGTTCCATATGTTCCGTGATTCTCAAAAACGAACTGGTGTCGTGTTTTGAATGATTTTCAAATATGAAGAAATTTAGAAATGCGAGTTATGATCCTCCACCAGTATTCGGAAAACTTTTGAGGGCGCTCCGTACAACATCCGTAAAAGAATAAAAAACACACCGCGCATCTAAAGTAAAGTTATCCAAGGTTGCCTATGAGTACCCCCGTGCAAACACCACAAATACACCCCCGCAATCGTACACTAACAATCAAGCCATCTCATATTTTTTATTGTTTTTCTATCAGTATGCATATAATTGTTTTAGAAATTATACCATGACGCTATATAATTATTAGTAACTTGGCATATTACTGTTAATATAAGTTTCTAATCAGAAACCAACATATCGCTTTGTGAATAATTAATGAAATCAATTTAATATTTCACATTATTACTTCGTATTTTAGACACCTCAAAAGAGCTATTACATTTTATAAGTAATCCACTAACGGCAACGCCCAACTCTGGTATTTGTAAATAACCCAAACATAATATGGTATCATTATGATAACGCGGTAAACTATGAATTAAATGTTCAACGTGGCAACAAAACAAATAAATATAGCTATTTTGAATCAAAAACTCGAGCAGGAATTAATACAGACCTCAATGTTCTAAAAATACATTGGTGAGACAGAGACAAAGCAAATGAAGCGTTTCACAAAAATGAATGCTGAAGGTCAAAATAATATAACATTGTTTGGCATACTTCATATTGCTTCAACCGTTTTGTTGGCGTCCCTCTGAGACTCGTATAGTTAATTAACTCGTAATAATTAGTAATTAACGCAATTTACTTGTACTATAATTGCACAAAAGATCAAACGGCTCAAATGAATTTAAAAAATAACTCATCAATAAGGATCATATCTGATGGTACCTGCGCGAGAGGTAAACGCACGTAAATTGAAATTCTTTCTCTAATAAAAATAAGAATAGTCTCCTTGGTTTTTCTAACTCGTTAACCAAATTTGAGGAACAAAACTGGCAGCCTTTTGAAAAGGTTAACTAGACAACCTTTTTATTCGTCAAAATTTTGAGACCTCTTTTTTGAGGTTGAACCAAATTTAGACGAATGGTCGACTCAGCCAAACTACCTGAACGTCCTACTTTAGTACTGGCTTCGAGTACGTTAGCCTTCGAGCAGTTTAGAAATTTCTAGTACGACCAAACCTCGAATATTCTGTTCATCAGTTTGGAATTCCTTTGCGAAGTGCATCGAGACTTTGGGTCCATTATTGAGACCAAATTAAGGTAATTGAATTTGGCCATTTTTATAGTTGCACAGAACTAATAACTTAATTTGGTTGGCACTTAGAAAAATACGCTATGTGTTACGATTAACAAATTAATGCCGTAATCAATGAACCTGTTTGATCTGAAATTAGCTTCCGACTTGATAAACCCACTTATCTTCCCAAAATCAAACAAATTTTTAGGTAGAAAAATGTGGGATTCAATTATTTTTGCCCTAATTTTTTCCGCGATTGGAATACTTTACTTATATCCCCAATCAAAATTAAACTAAGATTAGGAAAGCCTTCACATTCCAAGACTAACAAATCATGGGAGTTATTTCATAAAGATTGTCAAAATGATAATAAAATAAAATCCCAATCGTCCAAGCAGATAAATAATACTCCATTGGTGGGCATTTTAAAATACTCCGAGGAGGTTAACGGTGAAAGACTGATCAGTACTCCAACGAAAGGTTATTTTGGAACACTCCAAGGAGACTTTTCCAAAAATTGGTTGGAGACTGGAGTAATTAATCTACATCGATGGGTATTTCGGAATACTCCAAGGAGTATATTATGGTCTGATCGTAAATAGATTAAGGTCATACAAAATTGTTGCGTCGGCTTTGTTTCAAACTCTTTAAAAACATATTTTTTAATTGTAAACAGAAATATTACAAAATCGAAGTCATAGTTGGCAAACAAATTAAAGGACTCTATGAGAATTTATCATGTTAAACAAAAGTAATAAAATATATGTCAAGACCTAACGAAGGCCAAATAAATACTTGACTATAGATATCGCTATACGCATGTATGTATAATTCGGATACGCCCACTATTGATGAAGTACTTCTATCTGTAATTATTATTAGCAAACGATAATTGCTATTATTCTCGAGTGCATATTCAAAGTGCTACTAACGACCTCCCTGTGGGAGACCTTTGCTTGCAAATGTGCCCGCGGCCAATGCAGCTAGTATTTAAGTATTTAAAGCATAAGCATTTTAAGTATTTAGTGCATATTTAAGTATTAAGGCGCTGGTATAGCGTACTATAAGAGGTAAACTAAAACATAACATGAAACAGCTCCAACACACCGGAGTGCCATCGTGACACATTTCAGTTTGGGTTAGGGAATGTGAGGGCTTATTTATTTTCCTCATTTTTTCTGTTAGTTGTATTGGTTATTGTGGTTTTTGTGGTATATTGTGTCGTATTACTATTTTTATTATTGTATTAATTATTTTGATGTAATCGGTGTTAGTTTTTCATATATGTTAATGAGTTATATTTATTTTTTTATTCACTGTATTTTTGTAAAAATGTAGAATTTTCCAATAAACAACAAAAAATGGTTGAATTCTCACCTAACTGTACTAACGACTGAGTACTAAAGTAGGCTCAATGAACACTTATTTTTATGTATTGTGTCACTTTCGAACGCGTAGGTACTTAAATTCATACTTATTAAGTAGGCACATTTTTATTTATTAAAAGTAATTTTAATACAAGCACTCAACTCGTACATACAAATTAGTGCTTGCCAGTTTTACGTTTTTCTTTTTCTAGGACTAAAAAATATATTTTTCTTTCATATGTATTGTGCCCAGTTTCGTTTATATGTATTGTGCCCAATATTTACGAACCAAATAACAATGGAATAATAATTTTTATAAGGAATATATTTTGGCTCTAAACTGGTCTTACGTAGGTATAAATGTAATTAAAATATTTCTGGCCTGTCGTAGAACTTGTTTTAACCTAATTAGAATAGCAATGTTAGTCTAAAAGCGAGTAAAAATAGATGTCTGGTATTATCTTGTCTCCGTGATAATAAATTTCTTCAATTTATTTATATAATTTATGTTATGACGTAATGGTGGGACATTGTTGTAATTATTAAATATACAAATTATAATTTATTCGAAAATAGTTTTTTTTAAATAAAAGTTCATCCAATTTCCAATGGTTTAAACGAAAATTAATTCCTAAAAGTATTATACATTCAATACGTATTCGTAATACCATAAAAATAAAACAACATAAAACAGTCATTTTATTTGTATATTTAAATAAGGTCAACAATGTTATTTTAAAACGGATAAAAGAAAATTATTTGGTACATTTTGATCAGTGATTTTCTCAGTTTTGGTCGTATCTCCAATTCTGGTTTAGCAAAACCTCATTCGGCATATGAATGCAAAAGATGTGAGGCTGTAACGCGAAAGCGATGTGGATCGAATCGCCCTGCAAAGCGAAGCCAAGCATGAGAGCAGCATTTCTCGGCAGGGTAATCAAGTCCATATGTGGCTCCTCTTAATACAGACGTGTCCGCCCCCCCCTCCCCCCACTCATATTTGTACCAGTCAGACTTGTTTCGGTTATTTTGGAAATCGTTAATCGACGTGATTCAGCATTGTAGGACTGGAATCAAAAATACCTAATTCGAATAAAAAATCGGTAATGCCACGAATTGGAAAAGCTTTTAAAATACGCACCCTCGCACAAGAACCTTACCAAGATATCGATACATTGTTTAGTAGTAGTAAATTATTTAATCAAAATCTGATGTCTTACAGCTAGGCCCTACAGGCGTCATTAACAACATCTCCCACTCAGACTAGGTTAGCTGACGCGCGGCTAGGTTAAAACAACAATTCAACTTATAATAATTATAATGTGGCACTGAATATTCTTTAATATGTTTCTATTTGCGCACATGTATGATTTTGTATTAAATTTGACTGGCCAGTAATAAGTAATACGTTCCAACAGCCGTTGAAATTTTAAAATGATATTTGGGCACTCAACTGAACTGTCAATGTTTCGACAATCGGTACTAAAAAAATGTTGACTAATGTAATCCTATCGGCCTCAGATGTGATCTAAACGGCTGTGGTTGATTTTCAAGAGCATCAATCTACACAGAAAATTTCAATATCGCATTTGTAAAAGATCGATTGACTTTTTCAGAATTTTTCATAAAAAGTTCAGTCAAAAATGATGTCAAATACTATCAAAAATACTATCAATAATCTGATATAAATCAGGTTAAATCATACAATTTTACACTCAATTTAATAATTAGTTATGTGAATGATACGCACATTTTTTCCTGTGCTTTAATTCTTGAATTCATTTCTATTATTTTTATTCATAAAATTATCTCATTTAACCATGTCCGTCATATTAATTAAATCTAATTTTCTTATTTTTTATCCTTTGATAATATTATCCTTTTCTTATTTCTAACGAGCAAAAAAAAACGTTTTTAAGACTCAGGGCTGGGTTTAAACCGACATCCTGCGATCTAAAGTACTGCAGGAACTCATTGGTATCATATATTGGTATTGGTATCATATCATATAATCCAATTTGGCTTCTTATTCGACGCTTTATAATAAAAATAAATAAAACTTTTCTTTATGTTTGAATGTTCATACATAGTCATGCAGTTTCATTGATAAATTCGGATTATGTATATGTTATCCTGTTATAATACAAAAAAAAATACAGTCAGATTTGATTGTATTAAAAGTAGGCAGCGCGTTGGCGTCTCGACCTCCAAATGAACGTTCGACTCAGGCGATATATCTATTTCTATTGAAAATATATTATAATAATATTGGGTTGTCATGATGTAAGAGTAACAGATCACTTCCGTCTAAGTTCAAGGCCAAAGATTATCAGAATAATAAATTTGCATTAGTTTATTATTTTTAAATAAATATACATATATTTTGTATGGTTTTAAAATAATTTCTATAAAATTAATGAATGTGTAATTGAGCTTGTCGAGAGAAATAAAGGCCTTTTTTAATCAAAAGAGAAAGACGATTAAGTCCACAAAATATGAAAATATCTAATTAATTTTAATAAAATATGAAATGTTTTAATAATTATTTACATTGTAATGCAAAGGTACTCTTCTATTTTCTAGACAAAACTAAAGAAAATATTTAAGAGTACACTTTCACTGGATGTAGCTTTGCGATAACTTCTGGGTATTTCTCGTGTAATGTTTTTAAAAATATATAAAATTCATGAAACGAATCCGGAGATATGGTGCCGTGGTTGGTTGAAGATGATTTTTTTTTATTTTATAATCATCTCGAATACAAAACGTTATAAATAATTAATTTATTTATAATGGTACAACCAGACGTTACAAAAATAAATGATGAAATACTAAAAAAAAATGATACTACCACGAGGACAGATTAAATACCAGTCATTTATTGTTGCTTTTAAAGTAACATGGCGATGCTAAATTAAAAAAAAAACTCTTTTAAGTGGCCGGAAGAAGGTTGCAAAAAAATAAAAGTAATACGTACGTAAGACGTTAATAATATAAAGAAACATAGGATAAATTACATAAATAAAATACATCATCATACAATTAAAATGGTAATGGCATTAAAGTGGTAATTCCATTTCATACAATACAAACGTCATTCAGCTGACCTCAAGACGTGGAATTCTGTCGAAAAGCAAAGGGGTTAGCTTTCATCTGATAACAATACTTTCCGTATCTATAGGGTAACGAGTTTCTGACTGCTTGCCAATTATGGCTCACAAGCTGAAGCAACCTGGTGCTGATGCGCAGTCAGGCCCACCACTTCGCAATATCTCAATTTCAAATATGCTAAATTGCATTTTAATTGGACACACGTTCGGGAATTAATCTTTCATCGGCCTTTAAAGGTTTTGATTAATTTCTCACCTTACAGATTTCGACGTTGCAATTAATAATTCGCTGGAAAGAATTTCGCCTCGGAGAGTATGTTACTTTTTTGAAATCGTTAATTATTTAAAATAACGCGGATGTTTAATAATTTCATCCGCATTTAGAATTTCGTCAGTTTAAGAATTAAGCACCTCGATAACGCGCATCGAGTAAAAAATATTTAAAAATACAGATAAAAGTAATAAAAAAGTAGTGGGATATTCCTTTTAATCAAAAAATAATTAAATCTAAATTTTACATAATTGAAATTAGTTTAAAATATTAACTATTAACTAACTAGTTATTATATTATTCATAATATATTCAGTATTATATGTTAATAAATAATAACACGGTCGCAATAAACCTAGTTGATAGGCGAAGCATGCCACCGATAATTAATCTAAGTTACAAACATTCATTATTAATATAATTTATTCAATAGTTTTCACCGCGAAAGTATATTTTATGTTGCTTTTTAGAGATTCATGAAAATAAGCATAATTTATTAATAAAAAAAAAAACACCATATGGTAATCTTTCTTGGCCGTTTTCTATCAAAGCTATATTTTATTTTTTTTAAATTGCAGTTTGTGACAATTACAATTATAAATTATTAGTTACATTTAATTTTATTACAAACTTAATCTACATCGTTATTAAAATTTTTAAAAATTATGTAAAAAATCTCAGAAATACCAGAAGCTTCTTTGAATCTTTTACATCGCTAATCGAGAAATAGTTAAATGTGACTACTGGGCAATTTTATGTTACTTTAATAAATTTGAGCTAAATGCCTACTTTTTATGATGTTTTAATCATTAAGTATCTACCACTAATGAAAGGACTTTAAAATGCAATACCAACTCCTAATTAGCAGATATATTCTAATGATGTTCCGATTCAGCTACCTACCGTTCGCAAGGTTTACCATACATTCATTTGGTGTATCTCTTACGCTTCAGACAAAGTAAGCCAAAAAGCGTTTTTTTTCGATTTTTATTTTTTCAGCAACTATTAGACTACAAAAAAAGCTGCAGATTTTTCGTTGATAATATCGAAATTTCAGCTCTAGAAAATGTAACCTAATGTAATGTAATATAACTAAATGTGCTTGTGCTACTGTCAGGGAAGTTAGTGGTATTGAAGCGTTAAGAATGCATGAATATAATGTGCGGTTTCGAACCCGCGATCGCTGGGTTAATAATCTACCGCCTCAACCACCAGACTACCACGATATCTACTGGCTGATTATGATAATAATGTGTGTTTAATACGTGATATCACGGAAGAAAAACAACAAGGGTTCGGATCCTTCATATTGGACCGCAGTTTCTAGTGTAGAATTAATTACTTTTGAAATTTCCTGTGTCGGTTGTTCAAATTAATCGACCGATAAAAATGTTCGTCGCTTTACTTTGCCGTATGTAGGATAGAAAAATTATGCAGTTCTATCTAAATCGGCAGATTTATATTTCGGTCTGTTATTATTTATTTTAAATTAACTACAAACACTTATGTTTAGACTAAATAAAAAGAAACGAAAATTATCAATGGCATGCACGAGAGTTGTTTTAACACTAAGGCTAATTCGCCAACTCTATCTAAATATGCATTCTGTTTCTTTATATATTTCGTATTACTCGCTCAATCAGGTAGCACCAATAGGACATATTACGAGATTTATATTATAAAACATATTTGTTATATAAAAAAAGGATCACGGGGCATAATATCGCTTATCGCTTAACCCATACATACATCCAAGATCAATTTGAAACCCTTTGACCACACACAAAATGTTGATCTCAAATGGTCTCAAAATGCAGGTTGGATGTAATTATAACTTGAATGTGAATAGTTTATTGAGCGTAACCAGTAGCGATACCTACTTTCATTGTATTATACCACTTGCAAATACCAATACTTCAATCCTCTTTAAATCGTATTTTACCTATTACAATTTTCCCCATACACTTTGTATTTAATTTAGCAATGTTTTTGTCAGTTTTAAATTTTAGACCATTTTAGATGTTTATTTTATCCGTTTTAAAATAGTAAAATCTACTTAGGACAGCAACATAGGCGCCGCGAATATAAATAGAACATTAGTACATTAGAACTCGCAGTTAGCAACTTAAATTGTCAAATAGTTGTCAATTTATTAATTTTATCCATATAAAGAAGAAGAAAAAGAAGCAAAGAAAAAATATACAAAACAGAGTGTGTATGGTTACACCGTGTGCGTGCATTAGAAGCAAAACTGCTGTAGTAAAATTGCGCTCATGCTGCATAACATTCAGAAAGAAATAATGCAATTCGTAAAAAGAGAGTCGTATCATTTACACGGTACACCTTCCGTCCTATCTAGATCCATGTTATAAATCGCGGCGTGATGCAGACATTCGCAGTTACTGTTGTAAGCGCTTCCATGACAGCTGGCTAATTGAGTTACGTGCGCAAACACAATATTTTGCCTTGAGATCAAATCTTATGTTTTATGTCAAAAATATCTGTCAATCGTCTGCTCTGCTATTGATCTATACTATAATCAATGCCTTTATACCACTTAACATATCTGTGGTAAAGGGTTCAACTTTTGACGCGGATGGCGAGATTCAAAATTTTAATCTGATTTTTCGCAAAATTTCAGCGCCTCGCCGACATCATTTAACTTTGGCTCAAAAAAATTATCTTAGTTAAGCAGGATCCAATAATACTTTATACCTGTAAAAAAACTAGTTTAACTCCTTATCACAGTAGAAATTAAAATAAAGGCCTGGACTGAAAATCATCAACTCCTGGCCTGACGAATATCCTAAGTCATTGCCTCCATGTGTTTAGTTTCAAATTTATGTAGATCATGTATTTAAAAAAAATGTGATGCGACATAAAAATAAGAGTAAATTCACAATATTAAGGTCACATTTTAGATCAATGCAGAGTTTTTAATATAATTCGCCGATATTCGTCGCGAATAACTAAAGTAAAGCGACATTTGAAATTAATATTTTTTTGCAACTGTCTTTTTTATTCAATCCCATTGTTTGTTTTTGAATTCTTAATTCAGTTATATGGAGTTATTATGCATGAATACTCAATACAACGAGTACTCACGATGTTAATAAATATTGTATAAGTTCAAGATGAACGAATAGAGAGAAGCGATTGGATGAAGTATGAAGGGGGCGTGGCATATGACCCAGATAAAAGCTCAACCATTCTATGCTATTCATGGCTATTGACTCTCCCTCGCACATTTGTCATACGTGGAGTATGCTTGTTGCATTTTAATACATGCAGTTGAAATTACGAGGAATTTGTAATTAGACGTATTTAGTATCTTACGTAGGTAAAGTACTTTTTAAAAACGTCTTCCTGTGTATAAAAAGATATATTACAGGCCATTTTCTGAAGAGGATTAGCGTGAAGAATCTTTCATGTTTTCAGATTAAAAATATTAATTTCTGTTCTGACCACGATACATCAGTATTTTTTTAAACATTTATTGATAAAATAATTAGTTTAAGTACACCATAAACCTCTGTTAAACTGTTTTACCTCGTGCCCTATAAAAGATTCGACCCCTGTAACTAAAAGCCTAGGGCGTATGAGATATCCGAAACGTATCGTTGGCATAACAAATTTTGAACGAAAACTATTTTTTTCCTACCTTATAAGTACTAGACGTATCTAAACTAAAGTAAATTGGGACCATTTCTCAAAAATTCCTTACCATATGCAAAAAAAAAAAATAATATTCGAAATCGTTCGAGCTACTAAGTGACGATAGTTTTAACAATCCTAATAGGAATGTGTCTTCCCCAGCCAGATAGTCATTACCAGTTAAGTACAATCAATTGCACTTTTCTCAGCACCGTCGATTGAGTTTACTGACAAGATATACGCTACACACTACACAAAACTGAAAACTTACACGTTATTGTCTGCGTGTAGTGAATGGCATTGCATCATAAAGACAACATGATGCAACTGAGCAAACGTCCAATATTTACTATTAAAATTTCCTAAACTTTATAATATTACTTTTAATTAATTGTAAATGTCAACACAATTTTTTTTTACGATAGCAATACCATCTGCAATGGCGCAGGCCGGATGAGATGAAGCTGTTTTTGGTGGGCAATCCTTCGTTCGCAATAGCGCAGGCTCCGTATTTCGTGATCTTTAAGATTTTAATGATTGCGACAAATTCAATACACCATGTAATGCAAATAACATAATATTTATTCGAATATGTATTTAATAGTTGTATCAATATATTTCTTTGATATTATGCATTTTACCACAGGATAATGTTAAAAATATTAGTTCTATTTACCACAGTTGCAAAAACCCTTTTTTATACAAAATACTGATCGTATAAATGCTACAATTTAACGATATATTTAGAATATTCGTTTATCTCTTTGATGCTATTGATTAAGGCCATGTCAACGATGTTTGCCACGCACCTAACAGACAAGGATAGCTTTAAGGATAAATTTCACGAGCAAAGAAGACGCAATACAAGATAAATATCCGTTCACAAAGAGAAATTTCACTTTTTTTTCATTAATTTAAATATAAATTTATACGAATATTTTTTTTTTGTCTGTAAATTAGCTTCAATTTTTTACAAGGAATAATAATTATAATTAAGTCATTATTTTTTAACTCGCGTATAACTTGGCTTTTATAATTTACATATAATCAAAAAGTTTTTAAATCTTGTGACAATTTACATTCGAAAAATGTTACCTATGATTTATAGCATTTTTTTTATTTCATCGTGGGCCTATAAACTTTTTGTGAAGAATTCACGATTAATTTAAATGTCATTGGTATTCTACGTTTTTGTGTAATTTATAGTTACATTTGATTAAATTCTTTCTGTTCTAAATGGGATATTTATCATTCCGGGTTTTAAATGGGTTAATAGATACAACTTTGTAGTTTACTTTAAAAGTTACATTAAGAATAATAATTTTCTATCTGGTAATTCATCTGGAATCATTAATACATTTCTAGATAAAATATTTTGATTTAAGACAATCTTAACACCAAACTTTAACCAAATGGTAGTCTAATTATTTTATTATAACGGGATACAGAAGGTGTTTAGTTTTGTTTATACATCAATTGAATTGGTTTCTTCAAAGCTTAACAACTTTATATTTAGTAAAATAAAGTCGTTTAAAAATAGTATAAAAAGTAATTAAGGAGGAGGATCGCTTGATAATGAAGACATTATTGTTTTTCTAATCTTAATAGACGCTTAAGGAAAACGCTTAATTAAGTTTTAGGAATATATTATACAGGCTGTACCGTGACCATTCTATACTCTAAGGCGGTGTTTATGTTCCATATTATGATTAAGAAATTTAATTAAAAAAAAAACGAAAATGATTTATCCCCGCGATCGATATTCGCAGCCGTGACCGGAGCGCGATCAATGACACGGAATCGCGGGCGGACGATCAGCTGGCGAACGCCCTGTATACAACAAATATTTAGAGTTTTTTTTAGATCAATGCTGACCCCTACATCTTCACACGTAATTTGCAATGCAATTCTACGACTACGAAAGGAACTCTCGGCGTGCCTACAATATGTGTAATGTATGTCTGGGTATACAGAGCGTAACAGGGGGGGGGGGGGGGGAAAGCACCTCAAATTTACGTTTTTATAAGTTTGTTAAAATGTTTTGTCATATTAAAAAATATTAACTTTTACTATTAATAAAAGCGTCTCATGTTTTTAAAAATCTCACTATCATGTACTGTAGCGATATATATTAAGGAGCTGATTTTCTCTTGCAGGTACCTACGGCGAAAACGAGGAGGCTAAATAAATGCCTTGTGTAACAATTTATTGACCTATTGATTGTATTTCACTTGAGTGAAATAATCTGTAGGTATATCGTTACAAGTTTAGTACACTCCTGAAATCTTGTAAAAAATTTTAAGATCGAAATGTATCTGTTTTGATGCTGCTTATTTACAAGTACTTCTGGACATATATTTTGATATTAATTATTACCAACATGTTATCAATAATTGTTGCTAAGGCCAATAGATGCTTATGGTCACATTAAGTTTTAAATGACTGATAATTGGTTTTGCATTTTGAAATTAACTTCGTTTGGAAAATGCCTACATTTATTCTGTATAGTTTAGGATTTTTCTACATAGATATATAAAGAAACGTTTGTTGATTATGGGTTAATTTGCAATAATTGAAATTTTCTTAAATTTCGATTGACTTAATTTCCTTAATTTGTGGATACATCGTAGAAGCACGTACTTGTTGACGGTTATTTTCAAATAATTCGTTCTAAATTGCTATAAACCTGTTATGGAAATTAATTAATAATGGATAAATGATTTGTGGTTCGCACTATTTGCTTTTTCATCAATATAAAAGTGTTGCAACATTCGAATGAATACCTAATCTTTAAAAAAAAAAACTATAGCTAACTATATATATTTATAGCACGATATACATATATTTATGTAGATGCATGCAAGATGTAAGATAAGAGTTTATTTAAATTTTATGTTAAAAATAGAAAACCATTTAATTGGCGGGCATCAATATTTGTTTCGACAATCTAGCTTTTCAAGTCATATATTATTTGCTCAAACAACATCGCTCATTTGTTTTTCCTTTTAATACGTCGGATAGGTAGCCATTTTAAAACCAGTCGCCATTTGTCAATTGATTTAAAAAATATAGTTGTTTTTGATTTCATTTATTAAACCAGTGTCGTTAAGCCTCATAGCACATTAAATAAATATAAAAAAACTTAAAGCGACCAGTTTATTCCCTAGGAAAAATTAAGATTTATGTTTGGTACCAATTAAAATTCATCTTAGCCCATTATTAGCGTTAAATCAGTATCGATAGTATATAAAATCTATAAAAAATTATTTGTAAAATAAACTTTACGTAAGGCTTTTAATTTATTCACGAAAATACACGTTCCGTATATAAGCACCGAGTGTATAGGCATATACAACGTAGCAGTGTGTGTGTTATAGCTAATTATTTATGGGAGTTTTTTCCTCATAAAAAACCTATTACCATAAAATAATTATTAAATAGATGTATTTATTTATAAACATAAATACTAATCACCCAGTTCTATTTAAAATTACGCATAACATAACTACTATTACCTAATAGCAAAATATCACATGATTAATAAAATCTAAAATAAAATTATTAATTCGGCATTGATTTGCGTAATGTATAATGAAAAAAGCAAAAATCTGTTGTAATAAAGCAATAAACGGAATATATATATATATATAATACCAATATATATTGGTTGAATATTGGTTGAATATATATATATATATATATATATATATATATAATAATAATAATAATATAATGCTTATTGTAAACCACAATAAAATGTTCACCTCCTTTTTTGCAAACACCCTAGACAATATGCCAGAGTTAGTCTTAATTGAAGGGTTGTTTAATATATGTTATTATATAAACCGCGCCCCGCGGTTTACTTGTCGTGACCTATCAAGTGTGAAGTTTTCAAATAAAAAAATGTCATAAAGTCCTTGATTGCGGCAAAGCTCAGATAATATTTACAAATGCTACCGATTTATTAGAAATCCTACAGGAACAGTTTTCCTATCCTCGTAATCTCCATAAAATTTGCAATAAACTGCATTAATATTGGTTTTCATATATAGTAAATATATATTTATTAAAAATAGTCAAAGTTGGATATAAAAAAAATTACAAACTTTTGTTTAATTTCGGTCGATTTTATATACTAATATATTTACACAATTCTTTTAAAAACATCTAACAATAATTTTCTTACACGGTTGTCACGCAATAAAGTGAGTGCTTGGCTCGACCTTGGCCAGCTGACACACCGCCCCGCGTTACACGATCATTCCATTATAATCCCGTAAAGTTCACAAATTATTTTCCCTCCACAAATAATTTGATGAAATCGCAAGACTTGCTGGTTTTCTTATCGTAAAATGTCGTGGGACACGATGTATAAACAGGATGTTCCAAAACTATTCCCGAATACTTAAGGGGCTGTATATTTTCCCTATTACGTGTACACTTCTTGTAAATTCCCTTTTACCCGCAGGCGCTCGGCTAAGGCCGATCAATGACCCGACGCGGCGCCGCCTCGCTAACGATAGAAGTTATGACAATAGCGATTTTATATTATGACGTATAGTTCATATTTTATTTAATCGGAAACCATGATGAATTTTGATATGAGGTCAAAATCATATTTGAAATCGTAGGGCCAATACACTGGATTTTTAAACGGGAATAGTCTTGGAACACGGTGTAATATTGTTATTTATAGTTGATATAAACTATATTAGCTACAGTAGATATTTAATATGTGTAAAGTATTAAATTTTAGATTCTCAAAAAATGATTTAAAGCGGTGCTAAATATGAACAGTATTCTTTTCAAACATTATAAAATATGTGGTTTAGTAGGTATGTGCCTACTGTCGAGTCATCAATATCGGAAAATATTTAAAAATTTTGTCAATAATACTACGCTTTTCTGAGAGTAGGCTCTCGACGGACGAAATATCGTTCAGTAGGTTAAATCTGTATTCTATTGGTTGCGGAAAACAAGTTATGGAGAGTTATGGCCGCGGTTTGAGGGAAACTTTATTGCCAATAAATAAAGTTATCTCGGAGAAATCTGCTGGTCGCGCTGCGCATCGATTTGCAATCGCTTACTTGATATTTTATGGGCGTTATTATAAGCACCAGCCGAGGTCTTCACGAGGAGGTGGGTTTGGAATTTAGATATGTCTATTTCGCTTAGATATAAAAAGGAAAGTTTGATCTCTCTGCGAAAAAAGCCTAAAACGGCTGGCCTGATTTTCACTATTTTTTTATAGTTGGAATACGAAATTGGCAAAAACCGTCATAACGGGACACGGTATGCTGCAAGGACCACGCACTAGTGTACTGAGATTAGCAACGGCTGTTCTATCAGACCGATCTACAGTGAATGAGTTTATCAGTGGAATAAGTGAATGGGTTTTTAATTAATAACGCGTAATATAATTTTATAAGCCTTCATAGGTGAATTAAGAGAACATAATATTGAACGTCCCCAACCAATATTGCCATATGATATTTAATAAGACATTCGGTAACCATATTCCGTAGTAGTTTATGGTAAAAATCATTTTCAATATTTGTTTGTATAATCTGTTTAGGTCAAATATTACAAGCTGAATTAAACCACTTCCTCTTATCCTACGGAGTTGAAATTTGACATGTTGGTTAAGTTCCGATGACAGTGCATTTTTATGGTAAGCATGACCTGATTCTACACCGAGGAATGGCTCCAGACGAAGGAACTCTTTAACTGTCAACGGTACTTGTTCGAAATTTTGTATACATTTTCAAACACTTAAAAAAAAGCTTGTTTTTAAAAATGTTTTTTCACTAATCATTTATTTTTCAATGTGGCGTTCCCATGGCAGTCTGTCTTCTAATATAGGTTCTAAATATTTCAGTATAGTAAAATGGTGAAAATCCCGTTAGATGCTCAAGGAACTTGGATGCCACGGTGATTTTCGAATATACGATGTCTACTTTTCCAGTACGAATTTGAAAAAGCGGTTCTCAATCTATATATATCCTTTTTACAAAGAACTTAGGAATGCATCTAGGTACGAATACAAGTTATGTATTATTTCGTTCGTTTTAAATCATTAGTAACGTGATAAAAACATTATTTATTTATTTATTTCAGGAAACAACAGCCGACATAGAAGTAATAATTCAGAACATACAATCGGTTGTAAAATACTCACACGTAACAATTACCGTTCAAATGACAAATATAAAATGTATGACTAGCTAATTATAGCATCGTTGTTATATCATTATAAAATAAAAAAAAATATGACTTTATGAAATTATATGTGTGTAAATTCGAAGTTTGATAGTCATTTTTAGTTATGTTAATTAATGAAACAGATAACGGATATGGTTATTTGAACGTTGAGGGTTAGTAAAATGAATCATTACTTGAAACGACCGACGTTTAATGTCTTTTTTATTATAAAAGATTTTTAATTCTGCAGATAATCCTACATTATCTGATTAACATTTTATCAGACAATGTTTAATTAACATTATTCATTCATATATTTTCATAGGCTACTATCGGTCATGACTAGGTATAAAAGAAATAGTTAAAGCATTAAAATGAAAAAAAAATAATCTTAATGTCTATTCACACGTAATGAGAGTAAAGGAAATCCATAATTAGTTTACATAAGTACAGTCAATTGCAAAAGAACTACTCAATATTACGGTTAATATTCCTTAGATGTTCGATGCATGTAGCTCAAAATTGGCATAGGTCATCATATAATGTTTGTGTGTAAAAAATAATGCAAGCTTTAAAAAAAATATTTTATAATAGGTACGCTTCTTACAAAATCTGTCTTGGTATTTATGTATTTTTTTAACTCTATTCTGAATAATTAAGTTAATTGTAAATCTCCCTAAGTCATTTGAAAATAAATACAGTTCTATACTTACCTATATTTACACTTAAGTACCTGGACAATGATAAACGACGTATGAGGTAAACTAATTGCCAAGCGAAATTGAGCCTTTATACATTCGCTAAGCGTAGGTTAAAAACAAATTATTCACTATCCCACTCACCTCAAAGCGGTTTATTGTACACATAGAATAACTGTATATGTTTCCGGTTATATATAGATAAAACAAAATTTGTTAGGGCAAAATTTATTGTATTTATTATGTAGAAAAGCTAGTTGCCCTTTACCTTAACGAATCGTTTTAATCTTAAAACCACTTTTATCTTCTATACTTTTCTAATTACCTATACCCACGCCCTCTAAGAAGCTTGTTACTTGAAATTACTTTCAAATCATCGCCAAAGGGTTGGTGCTTTTTGATCTCAATTTTTTGTAAATTTTCTACTCAGTTCCCCGCTAAAAGCCCAACTCTTGAAAATGATAATAACATTATCCCTCTGATGATTATTTTTTAAGTAAAAATAATTATAAATTTACACTTGAATTCATTCAGTATTTATTCCACCAAAATAAAACAAATGTTTTTTTATGGTACTCTAGTGTCACTTCGTTGGGCGTAATATATTTTTGCATCTTTTCCGCTTCGAAGCACTTATATGTAGGTTTTTTATTTAATTTTAAATGTAGGTTAATCTCTAAAGCAGGCGTTTCGACTACTACACTAGGTCACAAAGGTTAAGTTAAAAACACGGAACGACCTAGCCCATATATAGAGCACTTTATGCTAACATGCTGCTAGTCCAGTCAAGTAGATTAAAAAGGGGCTAACCCTTACATTAAATCATAAAAGATATTTTATGTATTCGAAACTATGCTTAAGTAAAAAACCTATAATTATAATATCCTACACATTCACTGAAAATGATATTTTAGCAAAACGTTTAGTTGTTTAAAAATTTGCACCCGCAGTAAGAAATATGCTAATCGAACATAAATGTAATCAAATCGTATGTTGTAAGTACAGACCGATTATTGTTATTTGGTTAGACATTTACCATATTTTTTGCTATGACAGCAAGAGATGTAGTTAAAAAATATTTTAGCAAAAACCTTTTGCTGTGATTATTAAACAATATGGCGTCGTAGGTAAACAGCTGACGAAATAAAACGACGTTACCTGAAAATTTGGTAGCAGCAACTACAATATTTTGTTGTTTTTACTTGTTACCATTTTAATTTGCTATTATTCAAATCAAAATGGCAGTTTAACTGAACATCTGATCGTGAAATTTACAGTTTGGAAAAAATATTGTAGCGATAGCTAGATATGTTAAAGGCAACCAAAATTTACGGTAATCAGTTGAGAAATATGTTAGGAAATGATGGTACTTGCAAACCAAATAAGTTTAACGATAATCGATGTGTAAATTCAACAAAAAATATTGCTGTCCCTATATCAACCATAATTTATGGTTGCCAATAGTATATTTTTGGCGCCATTACCTTTTTTTTTCAGTGTTGTATTTTGTGCATTTTATATTTTTTTTTTTCTCACAATCATCCGTATCTCATCAATTGAAAAGTATAATAACCGGAAACATACTTAAATCAATTTTATTAGTCATCTCGGTTAGGTGAAACAAACATGTAGATTTTTTTTCAGTAGAATACTACTTGAAAACGACGATTCCCAGATCCCAAATTATCACATATATATTTATACTATAATATGACCATACTTAAAAGAAACTTATGTTCACCAGGAGCTGCAATCTTTTAGCTGAATAAACATTTACGATTAAATGCTCCAAATATGCCACATACGTCGCGAACGAAAAATAATTTAATCATACAGAAATGATAATAAATTGTATCTATGCCAGAATTGTTATTTTAATTAGTGTAATTAAGTATTGAGTGACATTTTGCCGATTAAACTAGCGGATAAAAATTGTTAACAATTATTTGGATAAAAATCAGAACAAACTCGAGATAGAAAGTCTAAGAAAGTATGAACTCCACTTCTAAAAACATGGGGAATCCTATATATTTATTGATGCATACATACAGAACTCATAATAACAAAAATTACAAAGTCATCCTAACTGAGCCATGCGCGTTCTAAGGTAGACTAGTGCAGTCATAATTTACGTTTATACTTTCCAGAGCTGCGTTGAAAATAAAAATAGCTATTTTAGATTAAATTATAGTTGAAATATATCTCGTATACTGTTTATAGAATCACTTTTGTTCTATCAGGAGGTTGAAAAAATATTGGAAAAATGTTTGTCAATTACGAGAAAAACTAAATAAAAATTTAATCAAACGCTCCCTAAAGTTTAGACAATGCGACGTCGCCATTGTTTGCGGTGCAAGGGCATCGATGTGTCCCAAACATAAATAAACCTGACCGCTATGCGTCGCGAAAAGGCAGGATGTTCGAACTAATTTCGTAATTGATTTTAAAATGTATGTAATATTTTTTTATATATTTTTTTATGAGCCGGTATATTGTATATAGATATATAATATATATTATACATGAATAGCTAAATTTAATATAATGTATCCATAAAATAAAATATATACACATGTAATCAAGTATATTTGTATAGATGATACATAAGGAAACCCATTTTAAGTTTACATCTAATTTTAGCTTACATAACGTGAAGCATTAGCAAGACATTTCAATTTTTTAAATAATAGTCATCACACAAGAGCGAAAAAAAAAATAGTCTCTTGTTTCTCAAGGGCATATATTATTATGCCTATTTGCTTTTTTAACGCGTTAAAAGTTTTCCTCGTTAGGCAAGACTTTTTTTTTAGTCGAGTAATAAGGGCCAATAAGCCGCGATTGTAGTCGTTTTGAGAGCGCCAGAGCGGGATGGAGAATGGACGTTTCTTTACCTTGTCTTTTTTGCTGTGTAATCATTCTTATTAACCTACCGGAAGATGTTTCTTTGGATGATAAGTTCTTATTTGTATTTATTGTTTCTATTCGCGTACGCCCGGGGGTTGGACTGTCTCAATTTCAGATGGTAGTTAGGAAAATTGCAAGATTCGACAGCTAAGCGATGCGTTTGAACAGCATTGATGAGTTTAAACGCAGTGATTCAGAAACTTCAGGTTTTATATAATTGAAAAATGATTTAAAAATCTATTTAAGGCGAAGACAAAGGATAAATATCAATTTCTATTAATTATTTTAGACTCTTTTTTTTATAGCTGGCATTTGTTAACCATTGCATATTTAATGATAAAAAAATCTTTAGATACCTTGATCCAACATAGTAAAGTCAGATTTTTAAAATTCAATTCTAGTTCTGAGAAATATAATTTAATGATAATAGTTCTCTTTTAGTTGAATTGCTTACTTATAAAAAACATTAGAGCCTTAGAAAAAATATTAATTGAAAGGCTAAACCACTGAAAAGTTTGTTTTTTATTTCTATATTATGCAGCTGTAATTAAATAAAAACCAACAATTGCTTACGACCCCGCAAACATTGAAAAATAAAGCACTGAATTTTAATTAAAGTGCCTCGCCTTAATCGCTTTAATCCTTTAGTTAGAATTTCTGCAACTAGGGTCCCTATTACTAGGGTGTCAAA
This sequence comes from Neomicropteryx cornuta, assembly GCA_020383195.1. NCBI lineage: Eukaryota > Metazoa > Arthropoda > Insecta > Lepidoptera > Micropterigidae > Neomicropteryx > Neomicropteryx cornuta. The sequence goes on from JAHKQU010000030.1 coordinate 5,780,313, forward strand.
ATATACAATAAATGGTGTTAAAATTTATGATGATTTGAAAGAATGTCATGAAACCATTATATGTTTCTTTTTTTTTTATTTTAATCTACTTAGACAAAAAAAAACTAATACACTGTCGCCTCTAAGGCCCATCCACAGAGCACACTGAATGCCCTAAAAGTGGAGATAGAAAATGAAGTAACCTATCACACACAGGCGCGTGTACACTGGGTGGGATATGTCATTTAATATTGCCTGTAAGGCGTCAGGTTCTGGATGAATAATTTACTACTACTAAACAATGTATAGAAGCAGTTGATATTATATGATAGCTAAAGGGTGTAATAGCCATACTTGTTCAATGTGCTTTTACTAGCCTAATAAATAGCTCCCATACAAATGTCACACGTACTTTTATGAGTTGACTCATATATATTAGGTAGTGTACTTATCTATTATATAGTGTATCTAATAAAATATACACCTAAAACACTGGCCACACACATACATTATTATTACATTTTAGATTTTTACGATCGTTATCAAAAACAGCAGCATATTTTTTAATTTATCATGCTTCAGACTAATTCTGTAGACTGGACTACTGATAAAGTTCTAATGAGATGGATTGTAATGTTGTATTTAGTCGGTAGTAGGACATATATTTTTATATAGCCACTGACCTTAACATCGGTTGTTTACCCATACAAACAACTAAAGTACTATTTTAATATGTTTTTTTATTACATAATTATTATAAATATATAAAAATGACTCACTTTTCGTTCTTGTCGTAGGTCGGGAACGTCTGCTGCGCCAGTTCCTGCAGTGTGGCCTCGCTCTGCGGTTCGGCAGAAATGCCCTGCGCCCTCTGCTTCCTGGCCTTGGGCACCCTGAGCGCCGCCGCGTGGAAGGGGAAAATGCAGTGGAACTTATCCAGATGCGACCGCAGATCTGCGATCTCCTGCTCCTTGGCCTTGAGCCTGGCCTCGAGCTCCCGTATCCTCTCGTCCCTCGCGAGGATCGCCGCGTCCAAATCCTTATCGTCCAACCCGTCGAGGGCGGACGGCGGCGGCTCCGGAGTCGCCATCTCGCCCTTGGGGGGACTGCGCTTGACCACGGGCGGGCCGCTGTCCGGGTGGCCGAGGCCCCCTCCGTTCTCCGTGAGGGAGAGCGTGGACAGTGTGGAGCGGCCGTCGGACCTCACCGCATTCGCTTCATCGTCGCCGTTGGGCGGCGGTGACGACGCAAAGCAGAGTCCTTCGAAACACACGCGCATTCACGCGGCTGGCGTTGACACGGACACCTAGACCTGCCTTCGCAAAATCGGCAAATTGCCAATTCTAGTTCGATCGAAGAGATACACTTCACTCAAGCGACTCTGTCAGTCCTATCGCGGCGAGGGTTAGCAGCTCACTTCACGGCTCCGTTAGCGTACGGTCGCGACTCACGCGAGAAGATCGACACACGAATGGCTCGGATGCTGGGCGACGAGTGCAAAGGCTGTGCCGCGCGGTCCGGACGTCGCGCTCGCTAATTGATCGCACACGAATATTATTTCGCTCCGATGAAGATGCTGCAATCGCGGCGATCTATCGGCGAATCCGAATCGGACGGCCGACGACTGATAGCCCGCCTTCTTATCTGGAACAAAAAAGAAACAAAGCGATACAATCTCCAGTTCCACTTCGACAGTGCCGTCATTATGATCTAAACATAAAGTGTACGATTGACAATAGGACTGATTGTCAGATATGACGTATTCATATTTAAATGCGGCTATCCTAAATATATGCTATGATCATCAAGGAGGGTAAACAAAAATAGAACGACACGTGGAAAACCATCATACATCAGTGAATTAACCCCGCATCGTAGACTTCTGTCCTGATGCAAATCGTGTGATTCACTCGAAAAGTCGACATAAAAATCTAAAAGTAATTCGTTTGATTTTCTAATACTTAGTCTATATATTAATACGTAAAGAGAAAACTTTGCGCACGAATGAGTAAGATTTGGCATAGTCACCGTTTATATGGAGCAGTAGTGCAGAAAGCTAGGATTTATCTATAATATGTGCTACAAATAATGTTCATACTACCGACTGACAGTCACAGAATGAGTTTTGACCTGTGAACTTTGTGTGATTTCAAATATTCCTTTTTCAATAATCTATCAATGTCAATCAAGGCAAAATTATTAATGCCAGTTTATACTAAATTTCAAGTCTCATGTTTAAATGAAAAAATTAAAACTGACAATAAATTGTATCAAAAAATGAACATAAATACAATCTATAATTGCAGGGAATTAAGGCAAACATCACACGCTAATGACGGTTTTGTACACGCTCGCAGCTGACATAATCATTTCAATAAAGAATAAATAAATAAATAAATAAATAATAGAACAAAATTCAAAAGAAATATATGTAATGATTATAGACGCATAATCACCTCATTAATAAATAAACAAATTATGAAAAACCTCAATAACGCTCAAACCTAAATGGTTGAGTTTCGAGTTGAGTATTAATTTGTATCCATTCGCATATAAAAAAATATAATATTTTGTAGTCAATATTTAATATTACCTACTAATGTATAGTTAGCTACACATAATATAGCCGTTCGCACGAACATAACATACCCTCTCTTTCTCTGTATATATTTAGAATTTAGGTATAATTATTAAGCATTAAGCAGATATAATTGTTGCCATGTTCAGATGAGGGACATTGTTCAGTTTTTAAATGGTGTATAACTTAGTATTAGAAATAAGTGCAACTAACTTAATAAATAAAAAATCAAATAAAGATGAACCTAATTAGGCCATGCGGATTGCGGATTGCCGGTGTGATATACATAAATACCTACTATCCGTGCCTACATATTATGTATTAAATGTCCTTTCAAAATGCTCTACATTTCATGTGAATTAGTACTAGTAGTAATTTCATATAGGTACTAATAACGTTATGGGAATCATTTTATGTGACAAATCAGTCACATAATCGTAATTCAGTCTCTTCACGTATCGTATCAGTCTTTAAATCTACTACTTAAGATTTTCTATGTTTAGAGATAGCTTGATCAACCACAAATCAAATTAATTATGCGCTCGGACCAATAATGCGAAACGTTCTTGACTGATTTATGATATTGCAAATACTTGCATAAGGCGATTTTAATGCATATATTTTCATAAATAAACATATAATAATGATCGTTTTTGTTCTGCATCAGGAAAAAATGTGTCAACTCAAAAGACCAATATCATTCGTTGACATATGCATACAACCGTGGCAAAATGCCGAGTGAAAAACACCTTGAGTTGTAACAACCGATGTCAACACACTTCGTAAGCGTTCGAAGAGACTTCTTCACATTTGAACCGTATCCAAATTTTCAATGTTACTGTCACCGAATCCAACACACCACAACAACAATATCTGCCCTTGTAACAATACATGCCTTATTTTTCTGTTTGTTTTTTAAATTCACCTTCCGTTTAAGACTACATATTATTATATGAAACCCGTCATACATATAGAGACGTCTAAATTGCCTCAATATTATTTTCGGTAAGTTATACTAATTAATACCTTTCGATTCATTTATTTATTGAGTACATAGTATTTGTAAATATATATACTCGTATGTAGTATTTATATTTACTTTTATATATTTATCTACAGGTTATTTACTTTATTTATATTATATATTTATAGGTTTATTAAGAGGTCCCGTAGCTTGCGTAAAAAATGCTAAACAACATCTATATAAATGATTGGCGTCTCTTGGAACAGCACATTGTGCTGTTAAGGTGATACACAAAACTAATCCATTGCACGTGATTACAAATGTCAATAATGTACGCACAAGCAATGTATTTATTGTGTAAACACTATTTTACTATTATATATAAGAGTGCATGTAAATGACGATAAAAATAAATAAATAAATGTAAATTATTATTGCCGGTGGTGCTAAACTATATTGTTGTAATCTTCGTACGCGCTCCACGCTTTTATTATTTACTAGCTGTTCAACCCCCAGGCTCTGTAGGCGCCTTCAGCGCACGACGACTCGTGCTTACGGCACGATTGGACTTCGAAATTTCAAGATGGCAAGTGGTTTAAAATTCGATTGCAATATTTGGCACATATTACTCGGCAAGTTAATATAAATGTTCGCGCCAGATTCCTTGATTGGTTGATAACCCAACCTTTTCCAGTCAAAAAACAACCGCCGCACCCGCAAGCAGTTACTTTCAGTGTCGCACTCTACTCACCAAGTATCTTTGTGCCTCTAGCCAATACCTCCTTAGGAAGCCCTGCGGGTGATTCTGTTCTGCGAATTTACACTCCCTTTTCCAGGGAGAACAAACCTTCTTCAAGGAGGCAAATCGCAGCAAAAGGTACGTCCCTGCTCTTTTCCTTCCTGTCTTCCGATATTTGGCGCTGCATCTCGTCCCAGAATAATTATTCTTAATGACAGTTCACTAAGTATCGAACAATAATAATTTTAAATAGAGAAATAGGGGAATAGAGGAATGGGTAAGGCGTATGTGTAAACACAAAGATTTGAGTGATTTTATCATATTTAAATGTTTTTAGACTCTCTAACTTAGTTACTATATTTGGTACCATAACAACATATAACTGCACGTTTCATACAAATTGTATAAAACAAGAATTTATGTTACTCGTTCTAACTCAATGAAGTTACTAATTATTTTGAAAGGCCTCGAAGATTCTAAGCTTTCCATAATGATGCAGACAGTATCGTTACCTACGCTTTATACGTTTATCGACACGAATTCCTTCTCACAAAACATATATTTTGTATTGAAAATATCAAAAACTATTTTTTAAATGTATTGGTATTCAGCTGAATTTGTTACCTATGCATTCTGCTGCTTATTATAATACTGAACCTCATGAGAACCGGAAAATCACATCAGATATCATGTTTTATACAAAATATTAAATGGCATGATATAATGTAGCGAATTGTTGTGTGATATCTCATTTCACGTACCTTCTTATGCGATTAAACACAATATTTTTAATTTATCACGCTATAATTCGAACTATGCACATACTGTGTGTCTGTTTATTGTAGGCACACATCAAAGTCTTTTTTATTGTTATTAATCAAGTAATAATTAAATTAAAATAATTAAGAATTATTATTATTATAATAAATAATTATTGTTGTAAATAGAACACTTTTTAGGTTCCTCCTCACACACAAACACCACACATAGCTTCAAATTATTCAATCTCTTTAATCTCTTGCTCTCGCACAATTTTATGAAGCCTGTATAATTATTTGTATAAATCTGAGTTTCCACAGTGTGCCTCTGGGTAAATTTTCATTTTCACATTTAATTATTTTATTTTATTTTTTTTATGAAAATGTATGTCTCTTTTAGTTTATGAATTGTCAGCTGATGATTTGTTTCTATAACTGATTACATAACCTTAGTACACGCTATAAAGGTGAGGTAAAATTAAATGTGTTGTTTTTATATAAAAAAAAATAATAAATAAATGAAATGAAATGAATGAAAAGAAAGTTGCCAGAAACGTACTAGAACAGACGTATGTTTTTAATTTAAAAGCTTATTAATAAAAATATATAAAAAAGCTTATAAATTTATTAAAATTATCAAGTTACTATAATATTCATTTAATCAGGCGATTTGCGTTAAAATACAATTGTCAAATATAATAAAATAAGTCTAATATGCACTTATTAAGTATTACGTATACGTTCATATTTTGCACGAAAATCATTAATTTCTTTTGACTTCTATATAAAGATTATTTAAGTTTCTTTCTATACATAAGTTACTACTATCCCCGTCCTTTCAATTTAATAATAATAATTTTATAATGATTATAATTTGGCACATTCTCTAACATTTTTCTATTTGCGCACATAGATGAGTTACTGTAAATTTTAACTGGCCAGTAATAAATAATAAGATATAACTGCTGTACTATCATATTTTTAAAATTCGAATATGATATTTGAGCGCTTGTCATAATTGTCAATGCGCGCAAATTGTCAATATTTCATAATTTGTACTATAGAAATTTGTTGACTTTAATGTTATATATCTATATTATTCGACCAGCGTCCGATGTGATCTGAACGGTTATTGTTATTTATCAAGAGCATCATCAATCTACACACAAAAATTCGACTCTTTCGCAATTGTACTTTTCGAGCTGAAAGAACAGACGAGTATAGTTTTAATTTATTTATTTTATTTTATGTTGAATTGGGAGAAGGCAAAATTATCAAATAAATAATGTCAATCAAAATGACACAATCTTAAAACAGCCTAAAATGTAAATGGAAATCCTTGATTTTTTTCAGAGTTCATGACATAAAATGTTGAAATATCATTAAGTTTTTTGTGTTCGACTAAAAAACATTTATTAAAAGTAGCATAATGTTCATATTTTTAATATCGCCAGTCATTCTGAATCTTTGATCAGACGTAAGTCCGTATCAGAAACAGGTATTTCAGGACGAGAATGCTAAGATGAATTAATTTATTGAATGTGGTTATCTCTTGACTGGAATGGAATTTTCGAATTAAAAATCGATAATATGAATGTATGTATTACAAAGGTTACAAATCAAACTATTTAAAAACATCATAGCATAAATTAAAAAAAATAAACTCCACTAAATATAGTACGTATTTTTAAAAAAAAATGATTAGAGCAGGATGCAAAAAGGTAAGAAAAACTAGCATATAGCAAGCGAATGGGAACCACGCTCCGCGTTACATTTCTCATGTGGGTACCCTATGATTGCGAAAGGGTCTCATAAAGGAAACAGGCATTCTAAAATTCTGGGTATTTCTGGTTATTTTTTTTTTTTTTTTTAATAAATAATTGCTATGACGACCTAGGTCATATACAATTATTTTGGGCCCTACTCAACTAGGCCAAATATGCCTGTACTAGAGTCAGGGGAGATGGTGGTAATGAAGCGTTAAAAATGGTATGACCATGTGCGGAATCGAACCCGCGACCTTTAGGCTAATAGTCGAACGCCTTAACCACTAGACTACCACGATCTCAATTCGTTTTCGTTCAAATTTATTTTTCAGTTTAGACCATTTCTGATAAAAAAAAAACCTGCTAAATTGGTCCTGCCGTTTCAAACTTGATTTGTTTTGGACGTCATATCGAAATCCATCACGGGGTACGAGAAAAAAAATATGTAACCTTTACGTGATCATATTAAAACGTTCTTTTCATAAAGTTCGTCCGTTTGCGCGCGCCACGCCGGGTCATTGGCGGCCTTGACCGGGTGCAAACGAGAAACGAAAGAGCGAAATACAAAAAGAGAATTCAAACGAGCACTTTGATAAAATTAATAAATTTGGGCATAAATTATTCTTTTTATTCATTTTTTTATTCTCCATATAACAGCTATTAGATATATACAATTACAATAATAACAGAACGGTGATAACGAATGATAACGAAAGTAATTTTTTTTTTACGCAATTTCTACACTTAATAGAGAACATAAAGACTGCCTCAATCCCTGTACCCCTGAATCATTGAAAAAAAACGCACTGTATCAAAAAAAAAAACTACGTTTTTGAACTTTTCCCCATAATTTAACTGCGATATTGTGATATTTTTGCCCTGGGCGGATATCTAATAGAATGAAACGACTGGAGATGGGCATAAACGTTTATTATATCTCCTGTTACAATGTGTCCCATAGACGAAGTTTGCCACAAATACTGTTGAAGTGTAACGAAGCGCTGCTCTTCCCCCAAATTTAAAAGTAAGTACTATTATGCACCACCAAACGTTTTCAAATTTTCAAGTCGATAACAATTATTTTATGTAGTAGTGAATAAATATAGAATATGTTTGAATATAGTAAATAAGTATATGATAAAAAAGTGCGTATAAACAAAAAATATAGGAAAAATGTTTCCCGATTACGAGAAAAACGAAGTCAAAATTTCAAAGAAATTGTTTAAAAACAATGTTTTTTAATAATGTAATTATTTTAATAAAAAATTTTTTTCAAAATTAATATTTTTTTTTCGTGAGGCCGGTTTAGTTGTCGATATTGATCAACCCCCTAAAAACAGCAATGATTTTAAATAAGATATTTTATATATACTAGCAGTTAAGTAGTCGCGGGATGATTAACTTTGCAACTCAATTTTAGGCCCTACAGGCGCGACTTTAAGGGCGCCTTCGGTGCATGACGATTCGTGTCAAAAAAAGTATAGCAAGATATAAATAATACGCGAAAACGCCTATCATTACACATATTTAAAATCAGTTGTATTAATGAATATTATACACCTTTAGCTTTAGCTTAGAATGAAATTCGGTACTTAAAAGTTGACGTGGATACAAGCATAGGCAGGCACAGGAATATGTTTTAAGGTGTCTGAAATAATAAACATCCTGATGAGAAGGGAACTCGACGTAGTTATCCACATTAACTTAAACAATGGAAGTAGGAGTTCTGAATGCTGCCAAGTAAAACTAACAAAGGCCACAATTTTGTTTTCATATACCGAATCCATCGTACGTAGTAATTCTACTCGGAACGCGTCTAAAAATAGTCCGCTGAATGGGCCAAATTACATCAATCATAATTGTCCAATTAACTGGTAATGTATTGATGCTAGCACATCGAGCAACGTACTACAATCGACTTAAACGCTTAGATTAAATAAAAGATGGCATTGAAACGCCACGTTCAAAATGATAGCATTGTTTGCTATTGTTGCAATATTTATGCTAAGAACCAACCAGCCAAAATTGGTTAAAAATGTCATAAATAAATTAATAAAACAATGTGCAATGTGCGTGTAGTGTGTGGTATGTGTAGAGTGTGTGCTACCTCTATTTGTGGCATGGAAATGTGTGTGTTTAGATTGTGTTTATAAACCTATATATTATTAGTGGTATAGTAAATAACTTTATAATATTAATATACAGAATGAACTTTTCAATTTAATTTATTAGTTTAGTATAATCATCTTCGACAAGGTTATATTTCTATGTAGGTAAGTAATAATTGTCTCAAATTACCAGCCAACGGATCATGGTCCCATATTAGTAAACAAAATTAAATGTTATTATTTTTTGTATTTTGTGGAAATTATAATAGATACTGTCATCGCAAAAACGAGCAAACCAGGAACCATTGAGGAACCAAATTATGTTTCACTAGAGCTACTTCATAGAAATTTACCAGTCAAAACGTGTCCTAAAATTAACAGGTCACGTCATATGTTCAAGTGAGCGATTTCGATAGTAAGAACGCGTCTGTCAGCTGTAAACGTTCATGATCGACTAAACCTATTGAAATATATACCTCAATATTATAAAAAACACTATTTCACCTATACATTCACAGATGGTAATGAAGTAAGTCTAATATATGTTACAAATCATAGAAAAAAATAATTATATTACCCTAACGCCATTATTCGAAACGAAACGAACCTTGGCCGCGCGGCTGGTACCGATGTTTATTTGAATATCAAGTAAATATCTATCAAGATTCGACTGACACTATCGATCGTGATCAATGTCAAACTAGATAGTAGGCAGGTACTTACCTTCATACAAAACATTTTTAAATCGCGCGGATTGGCTGCAGAGCTAATATCTATTAAAGAGATCACAAATTATAATAGTTTGATTAAAAAATTGTCGAATAACATATCGATAACACAGAAACATCGCGAGAAGCGTTGCAATAACTTGAAGTTGTGATTTTTCCAACAGAATCCGATAAGCGCCGTAACCCATCGGGCCTTGCAGTAAATTTACCGTTAACACATACTGCCCGGCCCCATTCGTATTAAGGGCCAGTATATCGTGAGGTGATCTTGAAGTTCGGCCTTTGCAAATATAAGGCAATTAAAAAAATCTAAGTTTAAGGTTTTCTGTAGAATTTTATTGCGGACATTTTTATGTATAAATTAGGCTTACGTCACGTATGTAGTTTGGTTTATGAGAATTTAAAAAAATAACAATTTCAATATTTTTTTATGTAAACATAGGATTATTTATTTAAAAAACCAGCTTAAAGGTTTGCTAGAAAAATGTTCAGTTAATCTAATTGTATTTTTTATATACGCCTGGTATGAAAAGCTATCTTGGCGGTAGACCTCAAAAACTTGCATAAAATGCAATTCGAGTGCATTATGGCCCTTAAGGCACCCCGGGACGCATTTGTCCTTGAGATTTGAAAGAGTAGGCTTTATTCGAACATCGACGTGTAGAAAAGAGACGGATATACTCGCCGACCGCGAATTAATTACATTTGGAATCGATGAAACATGTTTTTTGTATTTAAATAATTATTATCATTTGAAAAAAAAATTTTTTTTTAAGTAATGTCCTAGATTATTATATTGTCTATCTTTAGAAAGAAAAATTAGGTTCGCGTCACTTACACAACTTAAAAGAAAATCGTTGCAAGAAAAAAACAACACTTTCTTATTTATTTATTTTCATTACTATAATAAGGTGTATTTCGTTTTTTTTTTTAGCAAAGGACTAAATTGATATATGTAGAATATTGTGGTATTTTTAGTTTTAGCCATTTTTTGGAAATAACTTCAATAATAATAATAATTTAATAATAATTTCAACAAAATGCACCAAAATACGTTATTAAAATAAAATATATTAGGTACAGTAATATAATTATGTTTCAGTTATATAATGTAATGAACAGGATTTAATATACTCGGTTCAATAACATAGTTAAGTTAATAAAAAAAAATTTTTTTTTTTCTTCTACATTCGTATGGCTTGTGTTGTAGGAAAGGCATCATTGAGCAGGGTTCCGACTGCCTTATTGTTGTTTTCATGATTCGAGGCCGTTCATTACAGGTAAACAACATCTCGTAAGTCTGTAACAGAATGAGTTTTTTACTTAACTCATTCGACAGTGTTGAGTAAAGCGTCATTACATTAGAAGCAGGCCGTACGTTGTTTTTCTAATAGTCATTATGTACTGCATAACTGCATATAAATATAAGTCTTACGGTTCGATTATACCTGCTGGGAAGAACCGCAAAGAAACTCAACAATTTTTTTCATATTTTTAAACTTAAAATGGAAATTTCAACATTCAAGTATTTAAATTGTAAACATACATACAAGTCATATTATAAATACTTACTTTCAGAAAAATCTAAAACGCCTCATAGTGGTTTCGGTATTTTTTTTTTCAGTGCATGGGCAAAGAATAAACTTAAACTACATTTATTTTACATTTATTTTTTTCCTATGGCTAGAACAAGTTTAATATACCATATAACACATGTCAAATAAATTTTAGTACATTTTAAATGTCACTTTATAACGTGAAATATTTCACAACATTCATTATTATATTAAGTACCTATCTATTATCATTATTATTAGGTAATTACAATATTTAGGATCTAACTCCGGTACTACTGTTGAGTTTAAGAGTGAGGAAAAAAATATTTCTTAACAACTCGCAGACCACGCCTAAAAACAGCCTTGGAAGAAGGAAAGAGATCAAATACTGACCTATGAAGAGCATTCCACTGGCGAATTGTTCTGGAAAGAAAAGAATTGAACCCAATGTTCCGTTTATATATTTTAAGTGATTGATTTTATCTTGAAAGGATGGTCATTAGGGCCAAAATAAGAAGGCTTAGAGAGTTGGGACCTTATAGTAGATCAGGCAGGTCCATTCGTCACAGTCTTATATAAACTAGTTAATCTGAATTCAAAATGCCTTCTACTTATTGGCTCCCAATTAAGAGTTAAAATTAATTCAGATGGACTATCATATCGACTAACACGCCTAAAGACATTTCTGTTTGCTTTTCTCTGAACTGTTTCTAGTTCGTTTCTAAGACATTGGGTGTGAGGATCCCATACTGATGAGCAGTATTCGAGGGTAGGACGAACCAACGTTTTGTATGCCAATGCTTACTTTAAGACTTCACATAACAAACCTTGTCTGTGAACCTTTTTCACAACATCCCCAACTTGAGTTCCCCAATGGAGATTAGATGCGTGGTAGAGGATTTCGTCATCTTTTGCTGATTATACACATAAAAATGTCAATTTTATATTAAATTTTTGATTTAATGCTGTATTTTTGGTGAAATAATATAAATAAATTAATATGACTTTAATATAATAATATAAACTAATGATTTTTTAAAACCACCGTTTGTCAAAAGCACGCGCCGGGACTCGAATCCGCATTCGATTTGATAGCTCATTTTGTCGTATCGGCCGACCACGATGTACCCTTGCGCAGCGAGAGTACGCATACTAAATCACTGAATCCCTTCTTTATACAGTGTCATCGGTTTGAAGATAATAATAGTTTTTGTTAGACTTTTAATTAGGCTATATTTTTGACTTCAAAAAACACCCCTAGCTCAACGGATTATTTAGAAAGGCTCAACCTTAAACATTGATTTCAAGTGGATTTCATAATTGCTGTACGTACTTATACTCAACACTTATTAACGACCGATTTTGCCTCCAATAGCCGCTTACTTATAATTAAACTGTAAATAGACTTATTTCAAATATTTTGTAAACGGCATGTAAACGGCGAGTTACAAACCTTATAAAAACATATATAACGTGTGTATAACGTGTAACATATAAATCGTGTAATATAAAAATCAAACATAAAAACAGTGATATATAAAGGTGCTTATAAACGTTAAAACATATAACACCTACTTACTTAACGTTGTTTGTATATTTTTTGTTTGTTAGCTTGACAATAATGATTGTAATTTATTAAGTATATGTGGTTATACTATAGCAAAAAAACCGAAATTTAAAAAAACATTTCACTGACTTATCGCCTTGTAACGCCCGACCCTGTAACGTCACATAATTGAAAATATCGGATATAAACCGCCCAACGGAAGGCCATGTTACTATGACATGCGAACGTTATTATAAAGGGCAGTGTGAGTGTTAAATAAATGTAGTTTTGTTGAAAATATATCATGCTATACCAGCGAGAGCGGTAGACGGATATACAATGACAGCTCACTCACTTTCAGTATTTCTGTATTTTACCATGTTCGTACCAAGCAGCTTATAAGTAAACTCAAATCAGTGGTACAATTTTGTTATTAAACATAAATAATTATTAAAAAAAAGAACAAAAAAGGTATAATTAACAATTACCGATGTAATTGGCTTAAAAAATTAAAATTGGAAGTTATTACAAAATCTCTAAAGGTTACTAGATAAAAATTAGACAAAACTGTCAGATAAGAAACCTCACCGGAGGATATAGATAAAACAAATGATAAGATTAAAACACATTTTTATTTTATAGTGGATATTTAAATCTAAGTAACGTGAATAAATAAACTTAAATCAAAATCTGTGTACAAAATTCTGATAACAACTCATATCGTATTTAAAGTTGATTTAACCAACCGCTTTCATTGCATTTTAATTGTTAGAAATTCATAGTTATCTTATTTTAGTTAACATTCCAGGATATTTCAGACATAAGTACATGTATAATTATTAGTATGTATCAATAATATAACATGTTATATTGCAAATTGTGTAAAAATATACCGCAAGTGAAATGGTCCTTTCAGCACAGGGCTGAATTGGTAACATCCATTTAATTCATTATTATGCAAACGACTTTCGAGGTGAAGCGATGATTTGCAAAATTCATTCGAGATAATTGTGATGGAGAACGAAATTTACGGAACATGACACGTTCAAAAACCGTAGAACTGCTCTAGTTATTTATTAATCGTCTTAGGGCCACATTTCAACATTATAAGCTAGTAAACGGAAGACAAATACATGATGACTTGACACAACTTAGGTATTTTTGTTAATTGACTATTAGATCAAATGTAATGATTTTTCGGTAATATCCCGGCAAACGTGATGTTTATATATAGGATAGTGGTCCACTTCTTCGACTCTGACAAATTCAAAACACTCGTTCAACATACATATAGTACACGACAAATACAAAATGAAATGTTGTTTATACCCGCATTTAAAAATGTGTATGCTAAACGAGCGTTCCAATTCATTATACCATTCTTTTTTAATAATCTGCCAAGATCTTTAATTAAAAATGATATTAAAACTAAAAAAAATAAATATAAAGTTAGAAATATTTGCTATGAAATCTCACAAAAACACTCTATGTAATTGTTTGTAGATAAAGTGACTTAGCGTATTAAATATTATTTTAAAATGTTATTATAAGTATACTTACTTATTTTTTTATTGTAAAATACTACTAAGATGTAAAAAAGTATATAATTAATGTGTATATGTATATTGGAAAGGACGTGTAAAATATAGAACTAATAATTTAAACAAATTTCACAATTATTAATATCTGTATTTTACACACCTGGTTTCCAGCAGATAAGCCTTGGGTTTGGCTGTTACATAAAAGAATGATATTGTAAATTTGTTGAATAAACTAAATAAATAAATAAATAATATCATGGATCTGTAATGGAGGGCTGCCACAATTAAAAGCTTCATGAAAACGACCGATATATTTCATTATCGTAAAGGTTATAATATAAAAATAATACATAAACATCGTTACGTTATACAGCGTTAAATGCGCTATGAACGCATTGTGGATCTTTGGGGTTCCGTACCAAAATAATCAAAAATGGTAACCCTTATCGCAAACGCATCGGTCTTCCGCCAACCACACGTTTATATAGACATTTAGCACGCGCAGATAGCTTTATTTAAAAATACATATTTAACACAGGAAAAATGATTATATTTTCATGAATTTTACCTCCTAAAGTATTAGGTACATTTTGAAATGAAGATAAATATTACAGAACAGCTAAACGAAAGATAAGCTTTTACTGAACGTCTGCCTTGGTTGTGGTTGTATTTTTAATATAAAACGCCATGAAATTATTTTTTGTAATATCGACTCATCCAATGGTCACACACAAAATTATGGTGCTTGTTGAAACCCTTCACTTTTTGTGTTTGAAAAAAAACTCTAATTTCCGGAAGGACGTGTTTATCAATATGGATACTAAGGAAAAAAAATTAAAATATTAATATTATTAGTATAAACTCTCGGTATGTAAACTCAGTTTGCACTTAACTTTGTTTATGTGGATAGATATTCACTATTATTGTAACAAAGTCTGGTTTTATCCTTAAATGAAAATAGAACAGTTGTAATATTTTAAGTTATATAAAAAAGTTAATATTTTTAATTGCATAGAATAAAAGATTCTTGTCGACTGGGTCCAGAGGTGCAGGATGCTGGCTTCTTCCATCCAATGCTCAAAATGTATGATCTGTTTCCAGATTTATTTATTTTTTTGAAAGCTGGACAAAATCACTGCTGTGATCAAGTGAGTTATTTCAAAATACACAAAATACAAGATAATTTTTAGCCGAGTGCAAAAGAAAAAAACTGAGTGCATCACAGTACATACGTATGATTTACTAATATGATTTAATTAATGCATAATACTAAATTGATACTTTAATGTTTAAATTATATGAAAATAGAAGTAACATGGAGAACAGAAAAATGGAAAAATCATCAATGAATGCAAAATTAGATACCGTGAGAATGCTTTAGTCTGTAGGTCTAAAATGGTTGAACCAAACTTCAAAAACGTGTCAATCAAGATCGTGGTAATCTAGTGGCTAAGGAGTATGATTGTTAACCAAGCGGTCGCGGATTCGAGTCCGCACTCAGTCAGACCATTTTTAAAGCTTGGTTGAGTAGTATATTACTATGATTAAATATAGTGAATTGTAAAATGTATTTCTTTAATAACGTATTTTAGATGATTTTTATTATTATTACGCCGTGACTAAATATGAAAGCTTGTCAGTATTGACATTTATACATTTCGAATAAACTTTTTAATATTTGGAAATTTTTCAAACAAATTATATTGCCAGAATGTTTAACAGAAAATCAATAGTTGCATCACTTGAGCAATTATGTACATAGCCTGTAGTAATATTTTTAATTATGTGCATATTACGTATGTATGTAAATGACCTAAGTCATCAAATTTCTTTAAAAAAAAACTAATGTTACACGGTGAATAAACAAAACGGTGGACTGCAGGCGTTATATTGTCCAATGTCAACAACAAAAACTCGTAAAAATTATAAACAATATAAAAACATGGCATTTACTCATAACTAAAAAAAAAAAAAACAACGAACAAGAACAAATTTAAAATATACCTAAAAAAAGCAATCAATTATAACAATTAAGTCAAATAATATTTTATCATAATTTTTAATTATGTGTATATTATCGACCAATATTTAATTTGTGTAATATATGTGTAGCCTGTAATAATATCAATCATAGTCTTAGAACAGGCGGTAACAATTATTGCAAGTACTTTATGTATCAATAAATAAATAATAATATGTTATATGATAAATGTACCATCGCAAAGTCGGGATCGGTTAGAATACTTGTGACGGTCTATTTAAAGCAGTTTGAACTTATATTTTTTACCGAAAGGCCCAATGGTGATTTATTAATTCTCTTATAAGAGATTAATAAACCCTTTCGATGATGTTGACTTGGGGCATCCCTACCAGAAGTCTGGTATTTTATCAACGGCTAACAACCGCGAATGGCTTCTATCTAATGGCTATTTAATGAAAGATAATTTAGCCGTTATTAATATGATCACAAAGCGACCTGAATCGTAATGTTAGCCCTCAAAGAGCGGTGTCATATTAAATCGGTATGATTTATTTCTCAACAGTTGGGGAATAAAAACTGGCCGCCAACATATTTTTCTGCGTCAGCTCTTATAGGTATGACACCATGTTCCTAACGGCAGCAATCTTGCTTACTAGTAACCTACGATGTGTGATGATTTTAAGATTGGAAAGGGGGCTTCACAGCTGAACCCAGCGGGCGCCATAAGAATTAGCTCTCTTAAATCCTGAGTCCCCTCCCCCCGAACCGCTTCGCTCTAAGTATGTATTTATGACGTATAATAGCTAAAAAACAGAAAAGTCATTTTTATAAAGGTCAGCGAAACATCTTCTATATATACAGGTTGTATTTAAATTCACTGATATCCTCTTAGGGGTTTGATCTATATCGACAACTGTCGCACAAAAAAAAATAATTTCGAAAAGAATCATATCAAAATATTTATATTATTAAAGAAACTTTGTTTTTCTTCGAAGTATCGCGGTCACGAGATCACTGCCCGATATCGCCCCATGCGTTCAACCGCTTTCTCAAACATTAAAACAATTAGGTACTTTTGAATTTCCAATTCGTAATCGTGAAAGATTTTTCTAATATTTTTTGCTGAATAGTGCACCTGTACATACCTGTATATATTTTTATGTGGATAGAAATCCAACCTTAAAAAAAACAGAACCAAAACACCTCATAGAAAATTAAAAATTAAGGCCATAATATTTTAAATAACTGCAATACTTAGGATTTTGAATACATGTATTTTATAACTAAAAACACTATTGAAACGTTCTGGCTGTAAACGACATGGTAAAAACAAAGTATTATAAGATGAGAAATGCATTATAATTAAGCACACTCTCAGAAAATTCCTAACTATAAGTCATAAACGTTATTTTGAGCCAAACTGTAAGGCGAGCTGATCAAATACAGTTGAAAGGTGTTCTTGAAGAGTGACCAAAACGTGCATGGAACGTTGATAGTACCTACTCATACCAACAACGATATTTAAATTTGAAATTTTGCAAAACGCATAGCACACTATAGTGTTACCTATATCCTTACCGAAACGATTTCACTAATAAAAACCTTAAAAAAACTTTTAGTAGTTTTGTCCCATAAATAGTTTTTTGCAAAAATACCGTTTTTAAACATTATCCAATTTCAATAGTTTGAGTGTATCCTTTTCTCTAATTCTAATTATAGTGGATCCCCATATTGCCTACTCTGTTAAATAACATGAAAAATTGAAGAATTGCTTTATTAGCGTTTAATATGATTAGAAAAATATAAAATAATTTTCCATTAAACACTGGTCCATTTGACAAGTGGAAAAATAAAAAAAACCTGCCTATAAAACACCAACGCACCAGGATCCCAAAGCTGCCACTACTACATGTAAAGTAGCTAGCTGCAAGAAAACTATCTGTGTAACGTTCAACAGTAATACCACACACTTACATACGTAGGTATACTTAAATATATTAATTGCATAAGTAAATATTAAGAGGTTCTATGAAAAACCATCGATCGCTTAATAGAGGACTCAACTCGGTCATTTCTCCATATAAACGTTTTAACATTGTGAGGCCTTTTATTTCTAGATATAGAAGATAAATAATACTATTATCATTTTATCTGCCTAAATTATCTGGGTTTATATAAAATTAAAAAGTAAAATTTCATAATTTTGACTTCTAAAGCCTAGAAGTCTACATTTTTTTATACATTTTACCAGAATTTGAGACGCATAGATTTTATTGGCTGAATAAAGAATCGAAAAAATAAATATACAAAAGCATACTTGATTACTTAAAGATATTAAACTGAGTTGATTCTGTTTTTCAAGATTATCCTTTAACGTCACAGAGTGTTTCTATTTCTACAGGCCAAAAGATAAGATGTAATGATTTAAGACCACATACAAGATAGATAAGAGCTCTTTCGGGAGAGGGTCCTTAGATATCATATTTTTTCGGTACTTTAATAAGACCACCAGAGGTAAAACTATCTATACAATTTACAACGGACTTCACTTTCTACGTTCACGCTGTAACGTCAGATGTTGTAACCACCAAGCAAAGCAAAAGCCGTGAATGAAAGGGATGGATTGAATTAAACGATTCTGACTTACAAATTGTTGCCTTCAAAAAGAAGCCTTTCGCGATGAACGTAAAAGTGTGATCTCTATGACGGGCATAACGGTGTTTATGACACAAACCGCGGCCTTCCACTTTTCACGAAATATTGATAGCATTTAGTTGGTTTTTAAAAAAATAAGGGATATGTTTTCCTCCATTTTTTTATATAAAAACACAAAAACGTATATTTTCTGAAAATTTAAAAACTTTTAGCATACATTCTTTTTTTTCATATTTAAAAACTAAAACAAACATCTCCCATTTTAGGTAAATTTTGTTAAATTGTTATATTTCAAATCGCTTTAGTACATCCCTCCTCCACTTTATTTTCATCATAAAATTATATTTATTTTATATAGGATGTGTCTGGTTTCATAAGCGGGTGGTTTTCGAAAACTACTATCTCAAAAACATTTGTTTTTATTTTCATATTTTTTATTTGTTAATATTTAATGTTGAAAGAAATTTACCTAGGTAATGCTCCAGAATAATAAATTAGCTTTAATATAAATAAACTAGATTACTTGTATTTCTTCTGGATATCTGTCCTATCGCCTTTGAAAACCTGTAAAATACGCATTTTTGTAGCATTCAGGACCAGTTTGACGTTTAACAGCTCTCAACTAATCACGTTCGCGTTTTGAGACTTGCCCTGCTGGCGCGGCGGCCAAAACGTATATTATATTAGATTAGTAGACGAAATCTCTCTTCAGTTGTTGCAGTTTGTTAGACAATAATAGTGAAAATACTTACGTAATCAACAAGGTTGTCGAAATTACGATCGACAACAATCCCTCTACAGAGGCCACATGATTAGATAAATAAAACGTAGAAAACTCACAGATTACGATCGGAAAAATCACAACCGAACATAAAAACAAAACCGTTCACAGAGCACTCGTTGAACAATTACATACGCGCCGGAGCGTCGCTATAGAACGCGGAAGGAACTGCGAATGTGGGTAAATTGACGAACGCCAAACGCGCGCTGGACAAAGGCGGCCGGCCAATCCCTCAAAAATGCTTCGCTGCACTGAGCGGACGGACAGTGCGAGGGACGACTTTGATATGAATAAGTGGACCATTTCTTTGAGTACCTCGAGCAGCTGCGAAACAACGAATCCAGCGAAACGCCGACGTGGACGGGAAAGACGCGGTTCTGTTCTGATCTCGACTGAACGCTCGACTGAGGGCCGATCTTTCTTAACCCGATCATGACTTGACTTGACTCTCTTAGAAGAAAAATCTAGGCTTACATAGAATTAAAAAGTTAATTTTCTGTTGTCTAAAAGTTAAGAGCTTTTGAATAGTCTGCATTTTTCAATAATTTAATAAAAACGGAATTTTTAAAAATGCATTTGTTATTCAACATTAATCAATAGCGGCATAGTGTTTCTATTTTTGGATGAGACAAAGCGATTTAAATCCAAGTACAGTGAAAAGAGCTTTTCGGTATACGCCACATTAAGCGCTTATTGCAGTATGCGTAATAAAACCTTCGTAACATATTATTTATTTATTCATATTTATATAGAGGTTTTCTGAAATATACTAACCTTCATAGGTTCTAAATGGCCAAGAAACTAATAGGCACTAAGAAAGAGCTAACCAACCGCGAGTGAACAGAAAGAGATGAAATGTTTGTGGTTAGCGTGCGCTAGGCCACACGAAAGAGCATAGTTTGATTAAAAAACATTAAATGAAAATGATAATAAAAAAATAAACTCACTTCAAAGTGAGCCTAAAACAAAATATTAAGAAATTACGAATAATCAGATCCGCCAAAGTAAGTGCAGTGCTTTTATACGGTGTGCCATATAAATTTTTTGAATAACGATATTTTATTTATATAAAATAATTCTACAAGATCAATATATGCCTATTTTTCTTTAAAATGAAGATACAAATTTTCATGGAAAATAAAATTCTACTCTGCCAAGACTTTAATCTTGTAAGCCTTACTTAATATCAATCACTTTATATTACACTGTTCTGTAACAAAATCTTATTTATACCTTATAGATCTTATAGAGAACTAAAAAATATTAACTCACTTTATGATGTTCCACATTTTGAAACCATATACACAATTAATACAAATTCGCACTTGCGAGGACGTCATTTAAAACTCTCAAGTACAACCTTTAGTTCTAACCCGAGGAAGAATTTTATGTCAAACAGAGTGGTGAATGCATGGAATAAGTTACCAAGTGCAGTGATAAGTGCCAAAAATGTGAACGAATTTAAGAACAGACTAGACAAGTTTATCAGAGACGATAAAAGTGCAGATTTAGGCTAAATATGCTAAATATAAATATATAAATAATAATAAAAATATGTTATCAATTCTTCAAAATAAATGCCTTTTAAATTTGAATTATTTATGTTATAAATTATTATCTGTAAATTTTGTATAGAGGGGGAGGGGTTAGTTTAGGGTTTTAAAAAATTACTGAAACCGGTCACAAATCGAAATGTCGTATTATCGCCATTGTCCGTAACAAAACAATTGTCGTGCCCGCACACACACATGCATACGGAGGGACAAGTCAGTTTAATGGGCATGTAATAGTGGCCAGTTTTGAAGTCGTGTGCGCTTATCACCGTGCACAATTATTATGGCAAATAATATATCTGTTACAATAATAATAAGCCGTCAATCCGACGGGATAGGTGGCAATTGGCCAGCGGCAGAGAACTCAATTAACAGTGGGTGGGGTTCCTTGGAAATTTCATATATGCTCCCCGAATGATCGTACTCTTCATCCACCCCCCGGGTATTCTTCAAAGCAGTCACCTGATCACAGCTCACCCAACATAAACGTGGTTTCCGTGAGCGATCGTAAAACGCAAGAAAAAACATCCAGATCACAATATATATTTGGCACAAAATGTTTACGACTTTTAGTCAAAGCCTATTTGAAGTGTATAGGTTTAAAACGTGTAATTATCTTCCTAATTAATTATCTTCTTTTTTAATAAAAAAATCTGTCAAATAGAATATATAATTGTTAAATAAAAAGGCCTCGTCACGTCTGTTCGAAGTATTATTGTTATTATTATTAAATTAAAATAAATAACGTACGTGTTGTTTTATTACTAAAATGGTCTAAAACGTAATGATGAATTGAGGGAATGCCATGATACCATTGTATGTTTTTTTTTTATTTTAATCTACTCAACCTAAAAAATAACTTACTGTCGCCTCTATGAACATCCAAAACACACTGGGTGGAAGATGCTTTTAATGACGCCTGTAGGGCAAAGCTGGAAGACATCAGGTTCTGGTTAAATAATTGACTACTACTAAACAATATATAGAAGCAGTCGATATTAAATGAGCTACAGGGTATCATAGCGACTCCCTGTAGTTATTATTTTATATTGTAAAATTATGTGGGTTAAAAAAAATAAATCTTAAATATCTGCGGTTATTTATTACTCGCAATAAATAAATTTCTTTCAAAATGTCACGTACCTATCCGTGTTAACGCATATTTTAAGCGAAATGAAATCATTACTAGAATAAAATAATTATTCCTGGCGCGCGTCCAACTTGTCGGCATTCAAAGCCAGTGCGGGCGATAAACGCGTCGCTCCCACCGCGACTACAGATCATTTACATAAGAGCTGAGGGAACTCACAATAAGATGAAAATCGCCAGATGATTGTGGCGAATTGCGAAAACTATGCCGCGTTGCGTTGCGTGGGCGACTCGCTCGATTTGTAGCCTGTCGCCGAGTTTACAAATAGTCAGGGAATCTCCAATACCCTATAATAAGATACACTTACAATGCGCTTTAATCGGCCAGTCCAATCACACAGTGTTCTCAACCTTTGTCGTCATAATAGGAGTAACTAGCCATCTGACCTGGAGGGTCCTAAGGTGGGCCTGTCATTGTGACTTGGGATCTTTAAAAAGTAAAATAAATGTTGATAAAAGAAACCATTTTTTTTTTTATCAAAACGTTTAATATCGACCAACTACAAAATATTTTTTATTATACCTACGAAGTAAACAAATAAAAACTATGTTTTTTTTATATATATATAATGATAATGATGATGTTTGCGAACTTAAATGGGCGATGACAGGTGTATCACCCTATACACCTATTGGGTGAACGTGGGCCCCTCATCTACAAAAGGTACCAGCTTCTCAAGTCTGAAGAGATTAAAACCATCAGACCCAAAAAGATACTCAACTTTATTTACACTACAGGACTAGAGGACGAATTATAAGTGGATTTCAAAGTGCAATAGTTTTAGCGATTTCATAATACTCGTATTTTGGATGTCGATATAAGTCAGCTATTTCCTGGAGGGGCGGGAAGGGGGCTACTGAGGTCTGGGTAGGGCCCGGCCCCCCTACACAAACATGTTTCTATTTGCGCGAGAATGAGTTTGTATTAATTTTAACTGGCCAGTAATAAATAATACATTTTAAGAGCGGTCGTCATATTTTTGAAATTCGAATATGATATTTAAGCGTTCTATCGAACTGTCAATATTTCATTTATTAGTACTAAAAATTTGTTGATTTTAATGTCAGATGTGTATATTATCCGACCAGCCTCCGATGTAATCTAAACGACTGATGGTTGTTTTTCAAGAGCAAAAAATCAACTCATTCGCATTTATACTTTTCGAATTGAAAGATACAACTGTCAGACGAACAAACGTGAGCGAGAGAAATCTCTTTAGTCGTGGTCTTCCGCCGCCTGTTGGACCTAACCGCACCCTCTTTTCGAATAGATGTGACGAAACAATGCGAATATATTCTCTCTTTCTTTACCCGTTTCAGTTCAACTTAAATTGTGGGGGTAAAGCTCCGAGTGTCCCCTCCCTCGGTCCATGAAGTAAATGCTAAGCTCACAGACTCGTTGACAATAAAAATAAATACCTTATCAAAGCCGCAAGAATACAAGTTTTGCTACGGAGAAAACCTAATGTGCATAATAGCATAGAGTAAAATGTCGCAATTTGTATCAATAACATTACCATAACATGGCTGGACTGACGTCTCGTGTGCTCGCTTTCTAAATTATATTAAAGCCTTTACGGGAATCAGGAGAAACGCGCTCCAAGCAGTTTTATGATCGCGGCATTACCCCTCCAAACGTTACGCATGAAAGAGAAGGCAAATTTGACAGATGCAAAAAAGTCAAATTGCTGTGTGTTAAAACTTGTGTGTTATAACCGTGTAATAGTGCATCTTTTTTGTCGATAAGTACAGTCTATAAAATTTAATACTTCAATGGCAGTAAAAGTAAAAATATTAACCAAAGTGATGGATTAAAAAAATAACTACAAATCGAGATCAAAGTCAACTTATAAATCTAAACGGGATATATATAATAATAGACAATCGATATATATATATATATATATACAGGATGTCCCAAGGTCAATCCCAATAAAAAAAAACAGCTAATAGGTCCTACGATTCCTAGCGATGTTAAGAAACTATATCAAAATTCATTATGGTATTCGAGAAAAAAAATGTTGAAGTTTCTATTTAAAACCTAATATATTTGTGTAAAACGAGTTTACGTCCGCTCGACCTTAAGTTGCATTCACGATGTGGCGCCCGACGTGTTTTCAGCGGGTTTAGTATGCCTGGCGAACGCTGCCGTAATATTATGATTGTTTTACACAAATTTAGTTTAAAAAATAATTAATTTGGGTATCAAATATTTTTGCATTTTTTTTATATAATTTCTTGCTCGTAACAGGGAACATATACCCCCTTAAATTTACGGGAATGATCTTGGGACACCCTGTATATATATATATATTTTTAATAGGATATAAATTTGTAACAGTAATTTGCTCTACTGCATTTCGATTTTTTGTCAAATGAAATATGTCACAATAAATAAATAAATAGATATTTTTAATCCAATTGCACATGGTTAAAAATTATCTGTTGTAATGCAAAATAACTTGCCTAACTAGACTATCACCTGTTCTAAGGAAGACCTTTTGGTATTTAATTCAAAATGTTTTGTAGCCATGTCGAAAACAATTGCAAAATACATGAAAACAAATAAAAATAGAAAATAAATTCGAATGTGCCTATATGAATATTTAAATAAATATAACTGAATACATACTACATACACACAATTATATAAAATGTATGTGTAATATTTTTTTAAGCATAAACATACGCGTTGAAATCAGAAATTATTAGTCAGTGGTATTATTTATCCATTTATTTATAGTGTCATTACCAGTAGTATAGTAGTAGTAAGACAATAAATAAAATACATGAAGATTTTTTTTTAATAAAACAATGATGATACATAAATATTTTATTTTATAGTCTTTATATTATTTCGTTTCCCTTCTTCCTAGTTAATTGAATATTTTAAATTAAATACTTAATATTAGGATAATTAAATACTTACTATATACAGGGTGTCCCATCAATGGTGGATCAAAACAAGCAGGTTGATAGCGGACCTCGATGCCTATCAAAATAACCCTGATGTATGTTCAGCGATTTTTTCAGGTTTCGGAGTTATTCAGTTTTTTCTATAATTTTAAACTGCATATGCGCATTAATTAAATAAGTCAATAATATTATTGTAATAATATAAAACTATTAATAGGTAATCATTGTATTTATTGAAACTATAATAAACACTATTTGTTTTACCATATGCAAAAATTTAACCTACTAATTAAATAACTAATTTAGCCAATAAGAAAGTAGAGCTTTACGATCTATATTGAAAAAAGTTGGGAAAGTACCATCACTTTCCAGATTTGAACAAAACAAAGAGACTTTATAGTAATAGTTATTAGAATATGAAATAGAGAGATGGTACATAAAATGATATATAATATTAAAGTTTTTTTTTTCTAATAAATTGAATTGTGTAATATTACTTAGGTATTATATGTTATCGAGTTTTCTGTTTCACTTCTTCCTAGTTGAAGGAGCCATTCTGTAATTTTTTTCTTCGGAATTTTTGCTTTGAGATACTAAATAAATTACCATACCATTCCATATTACCATTACTATTATATTTTACATGTAATATCTATATGACAAATAGTATATAATAAATCTATACCTTTTTACTAGATGTGAGCATTCTATTTATATATTTATGCATGGAAGTTATGATAATAAATTTAAAGTATCTCCTAACTGGGCCATGCCCGTACTAAGGTAGACTTGTGGTGGTGTAGTCATAATTAATTATGCTTATACTTTCCAGCTCCGTTGAAAATATATAGCTATTTTAGATTAAATTTTAGTTGAAATATATGCTACAATGTACATATTAATATATATTTTCCTAATAAAATATTTTTATGAGTATACGAATCCAAAATATAAGGTTTACAACTTTGGTTCTAATAAAGTATAAGTAATAACAATATAAATTTAAACATATATATATACATATTAACATATCGTTTTATTTAATCATACCAGTGTATATTTTAATATCTTCTGAATTCCTTTCCTGCCTAACTTCAGAAGCCACAGAGTTAATTCCTTCTTCAATTTTGAGTATTTAATGTTTTATACGGTAGTCACATTATCAGTGACTTATATTCTTCTCTTTACAGTGTTCAATTTGTTAGAAAATAGTTCAGTGTAATAACTTTGATATTACCGTGGTTGTTAAAGAAATAATACATATATAGGGTGATGATTTTAGAGGCGTGGTTTTCAAGAAGAGATAAAACGCATATAATTTGATGTTATGGCTAAGAATTTAGTTTTATTATAAAGATAAGGGTTTGCCATTATGTTTTAAAAATGATTTCGGGTAAGTGGCCGCCGCGGCTGACTCGAACAAATTCCAGCCGAGAGGCCCAATTTTCAACTACTTATCTCAGCAATAACGCGCCGAATATTCTCTTCCAAGGCGTTAATCGTGTCCGGCTTATCTGCGTAGACAAGCGACTTCACATAACCCCACAAAAAATAGTCCAGCGGTGTTAAATCGCACGATCTTGGAGGCCACGCCACAGGCCCACGACGCGATTTTTACTTTATTTTAGAGTGATTTTTTCTAAATTTGCACTATTTGCAAACGTTGTTCAGGAGTAAGTCTATTCATTATGAAATGGCAAACCAAACTGAGCATAAATCAAGTGACAGCTGTCAAAAACACCAACTACGAAAAAAGTAGTGCCAGATTGAAAACCACGCCTCTAAAAAAAACATTATGTATTTGGATCCATTCTTGAACATGTTTGAGCACGTTTGTGACAATTTAAGTGATAAATTCGGTATATTATTACGAAAACAAGTAAGTACAGATAATTAAGCAAAATAAACAAGTGAATTGGGTTAATGCATAAACGCTTTCTCGCAGAGTTTATGAACCGGTTGCTGGTACAGAAATAAATGTCTGTCATACTTATTGTATAAACATTAGATTGCTTTTTTTAATAATACATCCCGCTGCGTTTGTTTGCACTTACTTATAGGCCAGTAAAAGTAAGGTTTGAGCATGATTTAATTCAAAGAAAATCTGAACTATTTTCTATTACATAAAAAAATCGCTAGTAAGGAAAAAACGGCCTAAGAATTTTTAAAATAAAGTTTTTCAAACGCGCTGTTACTGGCCTATAACTTAAACTAAATCGCGGGTAGGGTGCGCCACAAACGATTATAACACAAAAAGAAATCCTAAAACTAATAACAATAGTTTAAAGTAATCTACCTTCAATTATCGTAGGTACGCTAAGGTTAACAGTCTAGGAGGACTTTTTATTCATAGCGTGCCAGTGTGTCAGCCCGCTAGTTGCCATATAATTAAACAACTTATTTAAACCGACCAAATCTCTTTTTTAAAATCTTATTTACAATGAAAATAATAACAAGGAGCACAGGAATTACTTACTTAATTAAAAAAACTTTTTTAAAACAATAACTATTTACATTTAAATTTCAAAAGATAGTCTAATAAAAAGACTACTTATTTAAGCGCGTTTCAATTGTAAAGAAACCAATGTGTTTGGGCATCCACCTTTCACATTTGTGTAAAAATGTGGAATGTGTTTAATCTTCGCCTTAATCCTCGCCAAACGTTAAAATATCTAGCGTTAAAACTATACTAATTAATCGTTTTTTTATACCTACTTAGAACAGTTTTGTATAACGGGATGGCGTGATGACTGATGAGATCCATAAAGCTTTATTTTCTAATGGAGGTTAATAAATAAACAATTTTCAATGAATTTGAATTGTAGAGAAATTAACAGCTGATTATGAAATATTTCTAAAATATGCACTAGGTAGCATGTTCTATATAAGTATAGCAAACACAAATGTTTATGTAATTTTGAAATATAAATTTATTAAAGTTCTTTAACAGATCAATAACGAAATAGTCAAGTTCAATAACGAAATAGTTCAATAACTAAACTTATTATGGTTATTACTGCGGGTACCTAGCTAGGTACTATCTAAAAGTTAGTAATATCGTTTAAATGTCACTTGCGTTTTCTAGGTAATATAAATTAGCTTTTATTATTATTACTTAGTAATGCAGCGGTTTCATTGCAATAATAATATGTTCTATTGTGAAATGATGCTCATGTTTTTATTTACTGATGCCTTAAGGTACTTAGGTACTTAAAGAATGTAGGTTTAAACGGTAGGTGGGTACATGACTCAAAAATGGAAACGGACGTCGCTGTTTTATTCCTGCCAGTGCTACCGCTAAAAGTTGCAAGTTGGAAATAATGCAAATGGCTTGCTTTGTTTACGATGTCCGCTCGAACTATCAGTAAACAAGAATGACGATGTAAACTCAACAAACTCGCGCCGAGCGCCGAGCGCGCCGCGCTGGGCTTAGACTTATCAGCGTGCCCAATAGCGATGTCTATTTTTAGAACACGCTACGGCCAGTATTTTATATCGTTCCATCCATTCACACACATCAAACGGTGTAGGTACGCACAGCACGGCACGAAAAGCTTACGCATGTTATACTAACAATTTTATCTCGCGGTTTATATATCAATGCCATCTATGCAATGCATTATTAAGATATCTGAACCAACTTGAAAGACTCACTCACCTGTTGCATGTTAACTGTCAGCTGTGAAGCACCCATGCCGCCCGCGGCGGCATAACTTACGTGTCATTCATTCATTGGGAAATAATTTTATTCAAACACACGCTTCACAAAACACAATGTTTAAAAATACTTATTAGAACCTAACGAGATTAATTTATTGCGCGCAGTCCGAAAAACGCGGCGTTTTTTTGATATATCACGACAATGGCGCCACCTGTTTGCAAGTCGCCGCAGCTCGCGGGAGCGGCCAGTGCATCTGACGTCCCTCGGGATTTGTTTTCGTCTTTCGGCGGTCACATGGCGTCGCCCACTTCACGCTCACTTCACGCTCGCGTCGCGGCCGCCTGTCAAAGTGGCGTTCGTTCCGCTTCGAGCGCGCGGCGCCACGGAGCTGCGCCGGACTCGGAGCGTCCGTACCGTATCGCCGCGCCGGCCGCAAGGTCAGGCCGCGGTCCCACTGGATGCGTACTTTTATTTATAATGCGCGTACCTAAGCGGGATGCGCACCAAACCGGTAACACGCAGCGCGGCGCGCGCACGACTACTCGCAAGTGCCTCCTTCCCTCCTCGGGACAACCGTTAGCAACCTCTACAGAATGCAGTTGCAATGGATCTTCACATCCACCTACTGAATAGTTCATTTATTTGTAACTTCTCCATTATAAACAATTACTGCTTTACGAATAGTCGTGCTAGTTCGCTGTTAAATTTTCATACATTATCTTCTTTTGGATTAGCAACGGACTAACGCTACTATGCATAAGGCCGATAATATTTATTATAGCACACAGGACATTCATATGAATTTAATAAAGGCAATGAATTAAACACATCCGGCCTTATATATGCAGTTCCGTTAATTTGCTGCTTTATTTAAGGACAGCCCATGCATTCTCTTATGGGTTGTACACAGTTACTTAAATACCTCTTGTGTAAGCATTAAAGGTTTTTTCCAGATAATGAAGATTGGCTTTTGTAACACCCCTATTAAAAATTGTTCCCAAATCTGACGACTAATTACGTCCAAATTTAAACTACCTATATTTGTAGCTTCTATACATTCATGTATAAGAAGCTACTATCCCCGTATTTTGGCCGTATGTCCCTTGCATTCCTAAACTCGAAAAGTTGCTCTGAAAAATGCTCTTGAAAAACCACCATAGGCTATCGGAGGCTGGTCGAACAATATAGATATATAACATCAAAATGCAACCAATTTTTTAATACTAATTTATGGAACATTGGCAGTTCGATAGAGTGCTCAAAAAATATACCCGAATTTCAAAAATATGACATTGAGCTTGTCGATTAACGATACCAAATCTAAAGTCAAATCTGATGAATTTATGTCGTACTCATCAATATTTTCAGTAATTTCCATTTCATCGTGAAATCTATATCGTGAGGATATTTGATTAATGATAATAATGATGAGCCATTTCAAATAGTAATGCCACGCAATAATATGCAATTTCCGTAAAATGACGATATTAATTCGAAATTACAAAGAAGCATCTAAATACCTTTAACATTTCTGGCACATGGCTTGTTATCGTCACCACCATGCATTCTTATGTTCCCAAAAAACTCTCCTATTTTTAGCCTGAAGGCGAATAAAAATGAAAAAATAGTGCGAATATTTACAAACTGGTCTTTTATTATTATTTAATTTAAAAAAATTGTTTAAATAATTCAAAAGCTCCTATGTTAGACGATTTCTTCATAAATATACCCTGTAGGTTTTAAATCTGTAAACAGATTCAATTAAGATTTTTTTTCACTAATGGATAGTTTCTCTGGCGCAGTGCGTTAGTGTTTGGTTTCCATAATTTGTTAAAGCGTTCTGGTCTTTCTATTTTTTTTTATGGTTTTACATGGAGTTTCTACAGTTGCTTCAATGTCCGAATCTGTACTCCGTGTCCGAAAAATATCCTGACTTTAAGATGGTTCATGTCTCCTTCAATCGCTTGATCCCCTTTTGGAGTTCCTAAATAAAATATAATTTAAAATAAACAAAAAAAACACAGCAAGGTTTTATCTTAGATAGTAAACCTTTTCTTTTTTGCTCTTGTCTTTGATTTTGAATGATGTATATGCACTCTTTTCTCCTTATTGGATATTGTGGAAACTTTTAAAAATAAAATAAATCACTAATATTGAAATAATTTTTTTACTAATATTGAAAAAACCGAATCAAACCAAACCAACACCATAACCAAAATGTAATAACATTTTTCTTTATTTCGTTTATTAAAATATTTAGATATTTAATTTTTAAAACTATTTTTGAAGTAAAAAAATAAAAATAACAAAACTTATTTTGTAAAAGAATATAATTTTAAATAGGGCTCCATAAATGTAAATCTGCGGGCGGCCCTGGCGTGCTTTATCGGCAGATATTATCTTTCTCGAACGCATTGGCCGAATCTGCATTTCCGAATCACTGGATTAAGTTTATGGTTTCGATGGTGCATTTGTACAACGGACTGCAAAAAATACTTTAAAGAAATCAAAATCTTTTAAGAATACGACATACGACACGTGATATTATTATACTCTTGCTTTCTTCTTTTGAATTATTTTTACACACCATAACAAGACGGCATTTCACTTTTGTCAAATTAAAATTAGTCGGCACTCGACAAGGTGAGAAAAAAAGATCGTTGGAGAAAAACGACTTTATGGTTTGCGCATAGTTTTATTTTGTGCACAGAGTTTACCAGAGTATGTTTTTAATAGCGTTCGGGCCTATCTTGAAGGTATTAGTATACTTAAAGTTCGTATTCAGAACCATCCAAACCGATTAGCAGCAACCTAACCAACAGAACAACCGAATTTAGAGACTAAAAAGAAGAAACACTCAGAACCTACTGAAATAAAATAATTAGAAATAATTACACACATAACCTATTGCTGAATGTCGAAACAGGACAGATTGCAATATAAAACTTCATAAAAAAAATGTTTGCTGCCTACCGAAACCACAGTAGATATACCGAAATTCGCGAAACTAGTTTCGTTCGACCCTTTTTTAATTCAAAATGTCAAATCATTCTTCATATCTTCACTACCGGCACCACGACACCTTTTACCAGTACCGTCTGGAGTAGAATAAAAATAGGGCATTAATTATAAATTTGAGAAGTTCTCTAAACTTTGTGGCAAGTCA
Organism: Neomicropteryx cornuta; assembly: GCA_020383195.1. Lineage (NCBI taxonomy): Eukaryota > Metazoa > Arthropoda > Insecta > Lepidoptera > Micropterigidae > Neomicropteryx > Neomicropteryx cornuta. The sequence continues at coordinate 5,812,438 of JAHKQU010000030.1, forward strand.
CCAAGCCCTAGCCCGACGGCCCTCGGGCCCTTTACCCGACGGTTGTAAAAATAGTGCCTAGGGGCGATTTTTTTTTAAATCTGGCCCCAGGGTTGCGGATTGGATTGTAGAAGTTCGCGAATGGATTAAGACTAATTATGCAGTATTTAATATCTCATTTACTTACTTTAAAAGCAAGCGCATCCTTAGACACCCGCCTCAACATCTCTCAATTTTCTCTTAGCCCACTACCGCCCGCTGTTGGTGGGTGATCACTGGGCAAACAAAAGCTATAATAAAAGGAACAAAGGTTGAATCGAGGATGACCTATAATGATTGTTTCCTGTGTTACCTACCAAATTTTATTGTTGGTATTTAATGTCAATAAAGTAACTGTGCAAGGGACATAAGGTCATTGTGGGATGCTCAGAATGTCTGCAGTGTGGGCAGATTGATGACAAAGTGAAAGGACTTGGATAACTGCATGAACTATGGTAATCAGTCATAAGTCCATCAGTTTCAGAATGGTGGATAGCAGATATTATGTCTGCGTTCTGCGTGAAAACGAGACATTAAAACATCAAAAAGTAATTAAATCTTGATGCAAAACTTTTTTAATACAAAAATGCATGCTGTCAATGCATCATTTTTTAGGAAATAATGGGTTTTTCTTCGCACTTAGAAGATGGAGAGTGAAGCTACCAATTTAGAATGCCGTAACATGAGTCGCTAATCAGAGTAGTTTCTGAAAATATTTCATATATTCCCATCCAGTAGTTCCCATATTTCTACTTTATAATGAATTTTTTAACAAATATTACTTTTATCTGAGTATTTAAAGCGCAGCATGCAAATTTTGTCCGAATAAGTTTTTTTTTCAACTTGCTCACTTGTGGCGACCTTGGAAGCCACAAGTGAGCAAGTTGGCATCTTGATGCCACAATTTAAGTAAAAAAAAAATACTTTCCAAACGCTTGTTAATCATTACTCAAATATTTGTAAAAAATACATTTCCAAATACAGATTTTGATGAGCTCTTTCATAATACCAAATTTTAACAACTTTGTAAATTGGGAACAGCTTTTGTATAAAGGTTTTAAAAGAAGACGGCCCTCTTAAAGTGGCGACAGAAAGACACATCTGTGTGAAAGCAACAGTAGGAAAGAAAGTTGTATAAATAATAAAACACATTTTACTGATCAACAATTCATTTTTAATAACGTATTTCCATCATCATTTACATTTTAAAATAATCAGATATTACTAGAGTAAAAACCTCAACAACTAATAGGATCAAAATTATACCCTAAAATTAAATTGCAGTACATGCCACATAAGCTCCAATTCGATGGCAAATAAAAAAAATATATATTTAGGCATGTTGCTATTGAACGGGGGATTTTATTATCCATTGACATCCACAATGGGTCACAATATTATGCATAATATTTAAGTACATAAATTATTATTAAACCTGAAATTGCACTTAAATTTATTTTTAAAGCCTTAACAGTCCCAATATCTTAAGATTCCCAAACAATGTATTCGAGTTTACCTATTTCTTATTAATGAATATTTTACAGAACGAGCAATTACAAAAACGCTGAGATATTGGTTAATAAAGCTAAAACTAAAATGGTGTAAAAATTTATGATGTTTATGATGATACCATTGTATGTTTTTTTTTATTTATTTAATCTATTCAGACCTAAAAAAAACCACCTTCGCCTCCTCTGTGGCCATCCAAAACACATCGAATGGGCTAAAAGTGCCGCAGACACAAGTGGAGAGAGGAAATGAAGTAACCCATCACGAGTTGGTACCACAGGCACGGGTAGTCTGAGGGAAAGATGCCTGCAGGGCCTAGCTGTAAGACGTCAGGTTCTTGTTAAATAATTTACTACTACTAAACAATGTTTAGAAGCATTTGATACTGTATGATAGCCACAGTGTCATAGCTATTCGATTTTTTTATAAATTTTGGTTAGTAATAAATATCGCTTTTAAAAAAGATAATTTATAATTATATCGATACAGTTGGTGTGTTAGGCTTAATGGCCGTAATGTATTAGAGTGGTTTAATAGCCACTCTAATTTTCAGATTATTATTTCAATATATAATATATGTAATAAAAATTTAAAAAGGCCCAATAATAAAATAATACCATATTTTGTATTCATTATTTTTTTGTACCAGTGTTAATCTCAATAATTTTATTAAATCTTAAAACCTTTTGAAGGTCAGCATAAATTTAAAATACTATTAGCTGATTATGTATTACAATATATTAGACACGTAGGTATTACAGTAGTTAGTATATTATTTAGGAGTATATATAGTATTGAGATAAAGCCCCCACTGAAGTAATCAATTATACGTGGAAAGCATTGAGGTTATATGCTTCACCAGTCGCCATTGAGAATTTAAATTGAGGTTGTATAGCAGCAAAGGGTTTAGTCAATCATGACAGTTTGCAACATATGACATCACCCGTTCTTAACCACTGTGCTCACTCGTTCTTAACGAGTTTGTGCGAAATCATCTACGTAAGTACATCGGTGTATACAGGTATACCCAGCACCGTAGGACACGTTTCGACGGGGGAATTTCTATGGAGTAGCTTTTCTAGTGAAATATATTACCTCAATGATTGACAGAGAGATAACGTATAGTATACTTTAATGGAACCACGAGATACATCAGGTTCCGAATAACGGACTCCCTTAAGGATCTGTAATGCCACTAATCCTTTTATACACCCACAGAAAAGTTGAATTAGGTCGAATAGCCCTTTACTCAGGCTCCGAATCATGTAGCTAAAAACTGACATTGCAACGTATTGGGTAGAATATAACGTGGTCTGTCATTACTGTTGTATTTACAGCTAGCTCCTCATATCGCAACACTGGTACGTTTGAAGTAAAAATTGAATCAAACCCAAAATTAATATTACATATTGTCGGACGGAGATCAATTTTTCGACTGTCAATTGTCATGACAATCACCATGACAAACTTGTCATATTCATGGTTGATAAAAATAATGTCATGGTCATGTATGCTTCTACCTAATTCAAATAGTCTGTGGATATACCTTATAAATGGCCAGTATTCCTAGAACTAGAGATGAGGCATCCTCCATCTGTAAGACTGGAGTCAAGAAGTCCCCCATGTGCGGAAAACCATACTAACATCAATAATAATTGGTAATCAATCAATCGTCTGATTGCATTGGACATAAATAACAGATTCTTAGTAGCAAACCCAAATAAGAGTGTCCCGAATTTTAACTTTCTGCATATAGTATGCATGATGCATAAATGCAACGGTCACGGTCAGTGTGCCGATCTTACGCATAAAAATGAAACAGCAGTTCCGAAAATTGTACTCACATATGAACCACATTCTCTACTGCAGCAGTTATAGTTACAACTAAGCAATTGTGGATTTCATATGATGCAAACAACTTGCTTAGAGATTTACCCCTCTAACTTTAACCATTTATTATTTTATTTATTTTTTGACGATTTATTTGTTATCTATATTTTTTATTTAGAAATATGCACTTTCCGCTAATAACTGCCATAATATGCAATAAAAAGGATGTTGAAACACGTAGTTAATCTTAAGCCGCTACAAGATTTACCAAACCCACCCTACACAAAATCTCGAAATCTATGCATGTTTTTGTCAATTTTTAAATGTATTTAAATGTTTCAGCATTTAAATGTATTATGTATATTATTACATTTTTTTTATTTTGGTTATATACAAAATGGTTTCCCACCATAATACTTTCAATAAAAAAACTATAGTTAAATTATTGAAATAAATAATATCATTTTATATTGTTGTTAAAATAATTGACTATGTCGAAATTATTTAATTTAAGTTGTTACATTTAATTATATCAAGCAAATAATTTAATATTGTAGTATATAAGGTCAAAAACATTAAAAGCTATTTTTGATTTTGCATAGGGTGTCGTTCTGGAAAGAGTTTTAATGCAAAAAGGAGCCCAAATTTAACAATTTTTTACTTAAAAGTAAGACAAAGTTTCTATTAAATAAATCTTATAAATACCAAACTACCCATTTTCTGAAGTTAATTAATTAAAAAAAACTAAATTCCGGAAGCATCCATTGCACCACCGCCGAAATTGACATTTACTAAGAAGACTACACAATAGCGTAAGGCACTTTACGAAAGAGTCATTTTATGATATACATTGTGTAAGAATTTTTTTAATTAATATTAAAATGTAACATTTACAATATATTTAATTTAAAACGACTGTACAGAATAAACTTTATACAAGATTCGACAAAGTGGACCAACGATACGAAACATATATTTTAAACAAATACGGCAGCTAAAATAAACAAACATGCTAAAGAAAAATTGTGTTTTTACCGAATAATATATCATCATAGGTACTAAAGATTTAATCACAGATCAAAGAAATACCTAAATGCGGTCTATTCCCCCGCCGCCACTCTGAAGCATAAAATAAGATGCGAGACACAAAAAGTTCTGATGTGATGTGCAAGACAGAGAGAGGCGCCGGTGCGTCCGGATCAGGCCCACGATGTCGCTTCTATGTTCTGTGGATTTAGGGTCTAGATATATGAGGAAATAAAGAAAACATTTTTTAAAATACCAAAAAATGAATTCAAATAATAACTGTCACAAGCGTTGTTACTGTGATATAATTTATCGAATAGTATGAAAAACAGTGGTCATATTTACATTTTTAAACTATATTATGTATAAGATTTATAATAATGCCAAATCAATAAGTACATAATTACAAACATTAAGAATGGATAAAAACATTCAAATAAAATAAAAAATCACATAAAATATTTTAATTTAGAACGGAAGAAAAAATACTCATTCACATAAAATAAAGATGGATTTTTAGAGTAATAATGACAATGGATACACTGATTGAAATTCATGATACATAATAAATAAATAAGCATTTTATTAGAACACATTGAAAGTGAAAAATCATATGCAAACACACTACCTATATATACAGAGGAGCCCCGAGACCATACCCAAAAACATAATGGGGTGTTTATGTTCCGTATTATGAGTAAGAAATTATATAAAAAATGCAAAAATAATTCATCCCCAAATTTATTATTTATATTTGCATATTTCAGATTATGCAATTATTTTTTTTTAAATTCTGCCAAAAAAATAAAATTGCAGACATTACACTTTTAACCACAAATTGCGTGCCAAATTCGATATCTATGTACATATACTATTATTATAAACTTACTTAATAATAATTTAAATGAATATTGCTTATGCCGTTTTACTTAAATTGTATTGAATTAATTCTTGTAAAGTAGCAATTTTATCGATAAAAAATTGCGACATAAAACCGCCTCTAGCTATATCACGTCAAGTGCTCGCAGACAGAAACCAGCAAAGCAATCCATATCATGAACTAAAAACGGATGTAAGTACCCGCGTGCGATATTCCGTTCGGTCAACGTACTTTGCCGATCGGGCGGCGAAGAGGGTCCGCACGTTTGACGTATGGAGTTGAATGTGTTGAAAATTGTTTTTTTTTTATAAATAATATAACATTGGTTTGCAGTATCACTGGCAAGTGGGTTATTCTTGAATTGCGTTTCTAAGGTCTTGAAGTGATTAGTAGCTGAGGTTGATATTAAAGTGTATGATTGGACATTGTTCGATAAATAAGCATTTTGTCTAAAGAGGTTAGGCGGTTTATTTGAAAAAATATGTGTCTAGTGCACCATATATTTACTACAATAAAATCAAAGTTCGTTTCATTTGCCATGGGTGTAATTGCATTTGATAAGTTGAATACGCTAGATTAATCCTTGTCTTTGTAAAGTTTTGCTGTATTGTTTATAAGTACGTATATTTAAACAAAGATTACAAAGAAGATATATACTAGTTCAACATATTTACAAGTATTAAAATGTATTTATATGTAAAAATAAAATGAATGGGAAGAAGCCGCATTCAGTTTTAGCTGTTAGCTGATCACCAGAGTATTGACATTTGTTTTTATAATGGAGACATCTCTTTAGACTTAGATTCTAATCGAGAATTAAAAACCTAAGAATTTAAGAAAACACAATTAACGAAATATTACGTAATCTTCATTCAACTGATAAAGTTTACAAAGCGCTTATCTAGGATATGTACGGTTTAATTAAATCAACCGCTAAACGAGTTTGAGTAATTAGTTATGCAATTTTAAACCAGTAAAATGGTTCTGAACTTGTTGGACGGCTTCTATGATTTGTAGGGTAGAGAGGTATTCAAATTTGTTTACTTTCCCTGTCACAACCATATTCTTCTCTTTATAAAGTACAGACTTTTGGATCCAAGCTGTTCTTTAATTATGTGCTCACTTTTCGAGCAAGCCTTATTTGGCTCAAGGAATTACATTGCATCTTTCTTCAAACACATAAATGGATGATTTTTTTTCGCTATTGGCAACAAAACCCCTGAATTAATAGCAAAAAATATTGGAAAAATTACGAGAAAAACGAATTAAAATTTGAATCAAAACTGTTTGAATGTTTAAGAACACAGTTTAAAAACAAAACTAAGCTTGACTTAAGTTATGTGCCTGGTTGGGGCGGGGAGCGCCAAGACTTGGTCGGGCGGTGGAATGCTTTTTTTTTAATATTTTTTTTTGATTGCTAGAAAGGTAGATAATTAATTTAGATAAATGTTTTGGTTAGTAAAACTTTTCACCGCCTGTTGGTGAGAAATCTTGCATTACACGTCTGTGTTCAGGGTTGAAATGAAAATTTGCCATTAACAGACCTCTTTTAATCATTTCATCCATCTCCGCTTCAAAGCTAAGGGCTGAAATAAGTACAGTCCGTTGCAACAGCTTTTGGTCGACAGCCTCAGTGCACGAGCAAAAAGGAATGTTACATTTTGTTTAGGCATATTAAAATCAGATCTTTTAACCTTTTTGCATGAGTTAATTGAGATTGAAGAGATGCATCTATAAGTTGCATTTAATTTGAGAAAGTATGAATCAAATGAAAACAATATGTAATAATTTTTTATAGGTAGGAACGGGTAGGTATTGGTGGGTGGTAGGGGGAGTGGAGAATTTAAGAACCTAATATCGCGTCACTTTAAGTCTTGAAGGAACAAAATTAAACATATTTAAAAAAAATTTTTGCTGTGCTAGAGGCTAGTATATTCTATATATACCTATCCTTCTGCATGTGCAATCCACCTAATAGCCGTTTCAAAGTTACAAATCAATGCGAAACTAAAAAGACAAATTTAAAAAAAAAACTGATAAAAAATTAGCAATTCCAGTGCAATTGTGTTTTATCTAAAAATATAATATAATCCTATGCAATATGTTGTAATCAACTAGATTGATATAACATTAATCGAGGCTCTTGTACATGTCTTCGAGTTGTGGTGTGAAATAGGACTTTATTTTCTCCCTCCTTGATTTAAGGGTGGGGGTTAAGAGTCCATTTTGGATTGAGAATGGATCAGGATGGAGGTAGATGTCCTTGACCTGGAAATAAAATAAACAAAAATAATTGAATATGGCATTATAGGTTTCTTTATTTATTTTATATGGTTTTGAACCTGCTACCGCGAGGCCATTGGAACAACGACAAGGCTTATGGCCCCGGGTGTGTCATATTTTGCAAGCTTTCGTTTGAAAATCTGTAAAATGGATTTTTTATAATTGCCCATAATTAATGCAACTTGATCGTGGTAGTCTATGGAATTTGCAATATAATGGGGGCAATGTTCTATTCAAATATAGCATAAAGGTAACAGGAAAACTCAATCGCTACACAGACGAATCTCAGTACTAGGATATATGTCATGTTTTTTTTTGAAGGAAAATACTTAAATATTTGAAAGTAATCTGATATTTGACTTGCCATTATTATAGACAACATTTTGTTCGCAGAGGTCTACTGATCATCTCTTATTTTTTTTTTAAAAAAGTATGAACCGAGTATTTTTAAGTAAAACTTTAGGCCTATTCAAAAAAGTATTAATTTACCTATCTCACAATCCTCAGACTTCTCTACAAGCTAGATTTAAGAGCCACAGACTTGTACACAATTTTTTCAGATTCATTACGAGCTATTGTTTTATAATATTTAATGTAATTATTTTTTTTACTACAGACTCAATAACACCTATAAACTACAGAAAATTTAGTTTAAAAAAAAAATATTTAAAGTGAAAAAAAAAATGACAAAAAAAATCTTATAATAAATATCTATGATAAATCTAGCTTAGTGTAGTTATATTAAGCCAAATTGTCAACTAGCACAGTGAATGGTATCGCAGATAGAACCGTCTGAGTAGACTGGCACTATAGTTATCTCACTAAATATAAATAAAAAATTTTCTTTTGATCCACGTATACAAAGGCTAGTAAATAATGTTCTGCAATCGCGTTTTTTCTGCGTCTGGTTGATGTCCGTATTATTCACAAATAACTCATTTGGGGCTAGCGATAACTTATTGAAATGAAGGGTGGATTATTATTTGAATTGACAGTCGGGCCGTCAATTTGACGTGTGCAGATTGAGATGGTAATTTTTCTCCTTTACACGCTCAAAACACTCATAAACATTTCATCTCTCAAACACATTCATAAGACAAATAATCCATAAATTTCGTTCATAAAAAGCAGTAAAAAGTCCAAAACATACATCTACATACAAGCATTGCATAAGTATTAAATATGTGATGCTCCACACAGAACAGGAATGTCTAGTATGCATTTTTGGAATCAGAAACAGTTGAAACCGGTTTAAAAACAGGAGTACAATAATAATAATATACCTGTTCAAAACTCTTGAGTCCAGCCTCCTTGCCCCAGTTGGTCATGTCATCCATTATTAACTTTTTAATCTGAGTGTTTCCGCAGAGTACTGACAGCGTTCCGGGGATACTGTGTTCAAGTGCCCAACATTTCACCACGTCCACGTCTGGCACTACGATTGCAACTATAGCAGACTGCAAAGAAATAGTTTGGAAATATAAATGTTTGACTGATTTTTAACTTTTTCTCATGGTTAATGAAAATAGTAACAAAACTCACAAAAAATATTATAACTATAATATTTATGTTCATGAGTCTAAAGTATATTATTAAATATATTATGTCACCTAATTTTGAATGAATGTTTATGTTTCCATTACAACTATGCATTATAATTTTTATACCCCAATCTGTCTCATTTTCTCTTTCTGCTGTGGTTTTCTTTTATTGTCTTCTCTTAAACGTATATTAAAAATAATTGACAAGTATCATCGCTTTATTTTTTTTTAATGGATAGAAAAAATAAAATTTTCCTAAAAAAAATATTATGCACATTTATTTTTTTTTTTCCTTTTTGTATAGCTAATAATAAAATCATATTCTAGAGAATTTCATAAGATATAGGTGCAGGTTACCAACATAACATACATAGTTTTTCTAAAATAAGCATTTTACAAGTGCCTGTATTTACATTTTTGAAAATTTTGCCAAGCAGCATCCGTGCAGATGCGTAAAGGCATCTCAGGCAATAGAAAGGTTAAGTTATTCCTGAGTATAAAAAAGTTGTACACAAATCTGCAAGTTCTGGTTCTAGCCAGCCCTTCAAATCTATTTCTCAGGGACTGACCTAAAAATAAAGTACTTTAACCCAAGAAGCAAAGCCAAACTACTCACTGAAAATAAATGGTTTAAACCTTTACCTGACCTAGGTCAGAGGGTTAATCGTGAATGGGTAGAAGACTAGTATAGGAATAGATTTAGAAGGATTTAAATATGTAATTAATTTGATTTGCAAGGAGTCAAGGAGAGGGGGGGGAGGAGGACTGGAAAACAACGAAAGGATTTACGATATAAATAATTTAAATACAAAAATGATAATTTAATATAAAAAGAAAAAATTAATCCCCTTGGGCCGTTGGGTGTGTTTCTAAACTGTTAACAATCTTAATTTATTACTTTTGTGCAGAGATATTTTATATTTATTTGATTAAAATTTACGTACCTTTAATGATTCACCGTGTACAAATATTTGTTCGACGTATTGACTCCTAATGTAAATATTTTCTATTTTCTCTGGCGCTATATACTCCCCTTGTGATAGTTTGAATATGTGCTTCTTGCGGTCAATAATTTTCAGAGTTCCATTCTGAAATTAAATCAAGTTCATAATATTAATAAATACATAAATATTTCTTCATTTTTTATTTATAATTACTGTGTGCTAAGCCTCAGACACACCATGCTCTGTGGGCAGCTTACGACTGTGCCCAGATGACTCGTGCCTTCGGCATCCGGGATAGATCATTTTACTTTAAGTTTTAGTATCTGACACCTTTTAAATGATCAGACCAATTCCTGGTGCGTCAGTATTTTACTAGGCATTATTTTGAGTTTTCAGTTTTACAATAAACCGATTATCAATATGGTATTTACATTAAAATATAAACAAAAGATTTAAAAATGAAATAACAGCTGACTGGTATTTACATTAAAATATAAACAAAAGATTTAAAAATGAAATAACAGCTGACTAACGTATTTTATGAATAAATTGCTTTAATTTAGTGGATTTAACCTGGTCATTTCTCCATACAAACACTAACACTAAGTCATAGCGAGTTGACTAATAAATGTAGATATAGAAGAAAAATAATCATGGATATCGCTTTATCTCAGAAATATCTAGGCTGATATAAAATTGAAATGTTTAATTTCTACTTTGTCTAAAAATTAGGAGTCTCGAAAGACATAAAAGTCAAGAATATAAAACACAGAGGAATAGTTGATTTTACAAAGATGAAAATTAAAATAAGATTTTTAAAATACATTGATTCTGCAAGCCGTTAAATGAGACGATTGATTTAAAAGCACACGCAAGACAAAGAGTGCTTTCGTTTGCGAGTGTAGGTTTGTAAGTTTGACGAGCCAAGAGATATTTAAAAAAATTTTAGACAGTAAACATATAAACATGAATCAGGTGACGGACGGTCTGCATCACGGGAAGGTGCATATGAAGTCAGTGAAATTAAAAAAAGTATCGACTGTTATGTTAAAAGTGAATCTAAATAATGAAAATCTTACAGGTAACCACTGGCCAATATCTCCGGTATGGTGCCAGCCATCCGCATCGATAACTTCAGCAGTCTTCTCAGGATCCTTGTAGTAACCTTTGAAGACGTTTGTGCCCTTCACGCAAATCTCTCCTTGATTTTGAGCGGCATAGTAGTCCATTTCGGGTACATCAGACAGCTGCCAAGGGGAAGTATGGGAATACATTTTGTGTTTTGGGAAAATAATAAAATATTGTATTTATAAATATTAAGCAAATAAATTTTTGCAAAAAATAAAAGAAATAAATGACCAAATAATAATAGGGTTGTTGTATAGTAAATCTTATATGAAAATTGTATTATTTATTTTAATATAGGAAGACAGATTATTTATGAAATTAAATGATGTAAGCAGGGATTAACAGGCAATTTGGATTTGTTTTCAAAGGGATTGTTAACTGATTCTTAGTTAATAAACTTAGTTCAACTTTTGACATCTAAGTTGATGCCAAAAATCAGCCAAAAACATTTTATTATATAATAATTATTGTCACTGATACTATGGTGACTGAAAGAGACAGTCCATGTCTCAACAGAGCCTAATAACAGTAATCTATCTACGAGAGCACTTAGCACTGATGTGGCACAAATGTCACCAAAACCAGTGACTCTGGTCTCGAACTTATTTCTAAGAGAACTTCCCAGGGTATATTATATTAGACAATATATTATATTATATGGCATTCCCAAATAATCTTAACACTTTCAATCCGTCACATCTTGACAGTGACCACCTTGAAACCTTTGTCATCTTGAAATCGTCACTTTTAGTAACTTTTCAAAACTCTATTTGTAGTTATATTGGCTAGAAAAGAGACGTTTTGTGGTGACATCATAATCCTTCTAATTCACTAAGTATGTAGAAATATATTAAATTATAAAAAAATAGAAAAACTCATTTTTTTTAAAGCCAAAAGCATTTCGTATTTTATACTTTACCTCTACCACATTGTTTGCAATGGTGTGGTACAACTCAAAGCATCTGACAAAAATATCAAACAATGACGGCGAGAAACATCAAAATATCAACGGCAATGGCGGGCGCGATCTACTTTTCATTTTTATGAAAAATGAATGATAATGTGAAACAACAATCCTACCAGATTTATGCCAGATCTATGGATTTAGAGTAATTTCAAACGAGCATAGCGATGTGGCAGATCGCAGTACACAAGTGATGGGTTGAAAGTGTTAGGGGCAAGAATAATTTAGGAAGCAAAAAACATATTTTTTATTCATTATTTATAGCAATTGCGAATCATTTCTTACAGACCTTAACTTTATTGCATGAAACTGGAGGTCCTACATGCTCAGGTACAAAATCTCCTTGTATTGTAAGGGTTATTGGTGCTGTGCATTCTGTTTGACCGTAACCTTCCATTACCTTTAAAAGTAAAAATAAAACATATTATTATTATGTTGTCGAAAAGTATGAACAGCATACTCGTAGAGCTCTGCAACCGTGTGCGATGGATGAAATAGGTTAAAGGTAGAGAATTTTCAACTCAAATTGGATACGAATAACTATGCAGTATAAACAAAGTTCATGATGCGAGAGTACACTGCACAGGGAGACTGATATTCAATTATTAAATAGGACATTTATTAATTTGAATCAAAGTGATATTTAATACATTTCATCTTATATATCATTAAATTTAATTTTGAATTCTACCATTAGGCTATAGTCAAACGACCGCACACATTCAATTTCTCATATAACAAATATGAGTGACATCTAGTAATTTTTTTAAAAACTAAATTACACAGCCCTAGGTTGAATATTACAAGTGGTGAAGTGTTACAAGTGGTGATCGTGATCGTGGTGATCTTATTGAGACTTACAAAGTGTTAACTGGACATTACAATTGTGCAAGCATTAAGGACATATTCATGTTTAACCAAAACACGCAACTTCGCGGCCATTCAATGAAGTTATCTAAATCTCTTTGTTCCACTAATCCTAGGAAGAATTTTATCTCCAATAGAGTTGTGGATAATTGGAATCGGCTACCACAGGAAGTGGTGGAAGCTATTGAATCCTTGAAATTACTTGAATCCTAGGAATTACTTGAATCTAGGCAAATCACTAGTAACTGTGAATGAGATATGAGCATATCAGCTAAACAGCTGCTTGCTCAACAAACAATAATAATAAGTATTGTTAATAATTTCCAGAAATATCAAAACAGCCTAAATATTATCTAAGGAAAAAAACATGGTTTCAAAATCAATATTGATATTAAATTATCTTATATACCATTTAATTTGAATTTTCAATCTTCCTATTATATTCACAGACAATCGCTGTTTTTACACAATTTAAACCATCAGTCATTTTTTTGTATTATGTTTATTATCAGATTTTTTATCAAAAAAGGGTCGATATAACTCAAAACTGTCATGATTAAAAAACAACTAACCAGGCATCCGAGAGCGCACCGCGTGAATGTTAGCACATTGCCAGCGAGCGGTGCGCTACCCACGACCATTAACCGGATTCTACCACCCATCGCTTGTGTTATGGGACTGAAGACGTACCTATCCCAAAATGAGTTGCTCCGAATAATTCCCCTGTTGGCAAAAAAATACAATTATTGTATTATAGGTATGAATGAGAAACGATTAGTTAATTAAGCATGATGTTAGCCATAACTACGCACATGGTAAAAGAGCGAGACAGCACGATAGCTAACTGACATACGAGTGAGGCATCCTGGTCGTATGGCAAATTGGGGGCTCAGCTCGTTTTGCCTAATCAATTCATCGTCTTCGAATATTTATTATCATCTTCCATAAAAATTATGGCTGACTGATTATTTATTCATGTAGCAGTTTCTATTTATTTATTGAAAATATAATTTTTTAAAGATTTGAAAAAAGCAATGACATTGTACGAGGGTTGTCTGAAAAGTCTCCAACCTCAACATGAAGATGGCAGCGCTCATCAACAACAGTAGCGGGAGTGTGTTTGCGAATGCATTAGTACTAACCAAAATTTCAGCCATTTTAGACACGCAGTTGTTGTTGACAATCGTTTGAATGAGTTGACGTGAGTGTTTTTTGTGAAAATGGAAAAAAATAGTATGGAGCTGTCATTAAACTTTTGTTTTTGAAAGGATATGCCTACGCAAATGAAAGACGAGTTGGACTTTGTGTATGGGGACACTGCACCATCATTTACCACTAAGAAATTTTGGGCAGCTGAATTTAAACGTGGCCGTAAGCTTGGGTGATGATGAATGTTTGCGACATCCAAAAACTGCAACCACCGACAATAACAACGCTAAAGTTCACCAAATAGTGCTAGACAACCATCAAAATAAAATTAGAGAGATAGCAGAGGCTATGAATATGTCCAAATATCATATTTGAATCAACCAAGATTTAGGGTATGAGTAAGCTGTTCGCGCGTTTGCTTACTTTGAATCAAAAACGCGTTCGTATGAACATTTCCAACGCTTTGTTAGTGCCAATTAATTACTGTAGATGAAACTTGGATACACTATTACACTCCAGAAACAAAAAAACAGTAGACTCAAGGAGGAATCGAAGAATTCGAAAAAAAAGGAAAGGCTGTTCCTTCGGCTGGGAAAGTAATGGCAACTATTTCCTGGGATATTTTATTCAATTATCTGATTCGTACATTCCAATACAAATTAAAAATATTAATAGACACTGCATTGACTGGTAAAAATTCTGAGGCACAGTTTGGCTCATTGTGATTACGATGGTATAAACATTAAGGCAGCCAAAACAATAGTTAAGTTGATGACAATGATTGAAATGAGGTAGGGATTGCAGTGTCGCTCAGAGGCGTCTCAGGAAACACGTGATATTTCCGCTCGCAGTCAGCTTTATGGATATTTCCATCTCAGGCGGGTTATATAATTTCAAAGACAGATAGTCAATATACTTTTTAACAAATCGTTTACAAATAAAGTAGATGATACGGTATTCACTAGAGTTATCGATGATTTGGCAAGATTATCGTTTCTAAACTGTAAAAAATTGAGATATTAATGTATGGTTTCTCTAATCGAAACAAAATTTGATGTCAAAAACACAGTGCCATCTACATTTCAAAGTAATTTCTTAGGGGCCTACTAACTGTATGAGATTTAGCTATATAAAAATACTATATAATCAATGGTGGCATACATTTTTGTTCATTTAATGCAATAAAGAAAAATTGAATAAATAATTATTATCATATAACAGTTAAAAAAATAAGTAAATGTTTTTGAACCTTTTGAGTTCCCTGAGCTTTGCGTTCAAGGCTATTTTAAGCATCATTTTCTTGAATCCCGACGACGCATTAGTGTGTGTCTTGTCATACATTCGGTTGAGTAATCTCGGTACAGCCGGCATAACAGTGGGCTTGAGAGCTTTCAGGTCGTCGGCCAACTGGCGGATGTCTCCTCGGAAGAACCCGACCGATGCGCCCACCATGTACATAGCATGCTGAAAAATATTCAAATAATTAAATTATCTTTAAATATTAATTTCAATTAAAATAATTATTAGAGATTCTACAACAAATTAATAATTGGTAACTACGGTTACACAATTGACTCTAGTTACTCACTATTTATT
Source organism: Neomicropteryx cornuta (assembly GCA_020383195.1). NCBI lineage: Eukaryota > Metazoa > Arthropoda > Insecta > Lepidoptera > Micropterigidae > Neomicropteryx > Neomicropteryx cornuta. Next base: position 5,828,173 of record JAHKQU010000030.1, read on the forward strand.
ATTTATCACAAACATCACAAGAAATGCAATAATCACTCATAATGTGAAGAAGAAGAACTGACCTCACAGCATCTTTCGAGCATATGCGCCAATGGAAGAAACGATACCATGCAGTCCTTTTTGGTGGGTTTGTGAATCCCCAACTGTAACATAACACTGCACACTCCGGCTACGACATTCTCGTGAGTCAGCATCACTCCTTTGGGCATACCCGTCGTACCGGATGTGTAGCATATCGTGGATAAATCCTGAGGTCTCGGAGGCTGAAAATTTTAGTGACAAATTTAATAATACCACAAGTTTACGAGTCAACATTGGATTTTAAAATGACTTAGAGATCTGATTATTTGGAATTTTGTTATTTATTTATAAGCAAATATTTTTTTCAAAATCATTTGTGATTTTGAATCTTTATCAAGTTACCAGATTATTCTCCATGGAGTTGTGTCCACTAGTGTAAAAAATAAAAACACTAAGATCCATCAGATGTAATGGTTAAAAATAATCAATTATTAATGTATAAAGTTTATGAATTTTATTACATTTTTTAAAATTCGTGTGGTACAGAAAAACCGATAACGAAATCAAAGATTTTTTTATTGCGTTGCAGCTAGTGCATGATATAAAAATCATATGCGGTAAGATAGACCGTCTCGCCAGCAATCCATTGATACCCAAAAAACTCCATATTGAGCAAGTAAGCCACTTTTAGGAATCTAAAAAATTGTTTGAGCTCGTAAAAACCTTGTGTTGTTTTATTTCAAATTGTTATTATTTTAATCAAAGTGTATAACTATATTTGTATTGTGTTGCTTGCCTTAGTTCTTTTATTTTATTTAAGATACACGTAAAAAAGTAATTTTGAAAACATTTGTGTAAATTAAGAGGCACCAATCTTTATTATAGGAGATTGTAAAAGGTGTCATTCAATGAAATTACATTTTTTTTTTAAATTGCAATAAAGACATTTAAAACCGTGCTGTCATTTTTTATTAGTACATAAACTACCATATTGTACTTTGTGTCATAGTTTGTTGTTTGAGCCCGTAAAATAGACAAGTAAATATGACAGCTAAGACCCATGCTATAATGTAATTTATTAGTACACAAATTACAACATTGTCGTTAGTGTCAATATAGCTCATAGCAAAATATGGAACTAATTTTATTGTTATTGTCATTAAAGTGCTACTACAAAATATAGTTTTTTTTATTTTGTATACAAATCTAGAAAATATACTATAAACTGCTATAGAATACTTATTTACGACGACTTATTTAAGACAGGTAGAATAATTTTGTCTACATACATATAAAATATATCATCTTAATTTTATTATAATGACTAAAATTTTGAGTCCTAGAGTCCACCAATAAATAATAATAATAAATATAATTTTTATTGATCAAAAATAAGGCAACTAATTTCAATCACAGTATTTGATTATAGGACCAAAAAAATAATACAGTCTTGTGTCACTTTATGTCAGCAATTGTATAATCTGCGAACTATAGACAGACAAGACATAGTATAATAGAGATGAAATGTTAGTCTTCTGTCCCACAATGGAATAACAGGAACAAAAGTAATGTATAAACGTATTAATAAAAAAAAATATACACTAAAGAACAAAATATATATATATTTAAAATTAACAATACATACAACTTCCGGATGGTTCCTCTGTGCGCCTAGATATTCCACATCGGTGAAACGAAGTATTTCGATTCCTCTGCTTTTGGCCTTTTGCACGGTGGAGCCTTTGGCTTCCCCTATTATAATTATTTTTCTCAGGCATCGAGGTGATTTGTCTATCAGCGAGTTCGCTTTCTGGTCATCTTGTACGATGACTAAGGAGATTTCAGCTAAAAAAAAATATCCAGCTTTATAAACACATACCCACTATTATAGGGCATTATTAGGTCTTTATAAAAGATGCGGTTAAAGTTTTCAATTCACAGATATACCATTGCTTTAATCCTTTCGTGCTTATATGGCAAAAACATAAACACATAACTTTCAAAAAATATAACCATAAACAAGTATTCAATACAGGAGGTTATATCAATGGCGTACGTAAAAAGAAGCAAGTGACATACAATTATTATTTTTCATTATGTTAAAAATTCAATTAAAAATCTCTTGAAAAGTGTGATGGGCCAAGTTACACTTTTGTGCGACGGGCCTGACCTATTCCACGAGTACCACTCTTAGCCAGAAGCATTAGAAATATGGAGAAAGAGAAATGAGGCAGTTGGGTCAGGTTAAAAGTTTGTAAATCCTGCAAATATTAATCTTCTATTTCCCCCATGAACTCGATCCTCGATTTATATGATAAGTCTCAAATCTGTCATTGATATCCATGGCAGTAGCACTCACAACAAATGTTATTATGACCCAGACATTATCATCGGGTAATGGAATACTTATAAGATGTTGTGATGAACCATAATTACATAACACTTTTATGGATGTGTAATCAGCCATCACAATATCTGCAACGTGCTGTAGTATACTCATATATATTGGAAGAGAGTTCTATATTATTGCAGCAGATACTTACCCTGGTTAATGATGAACTGGCAGGCATCTTGGCCGAGAGTATCATAGAGAGGCACCACGACAAATGAATAACAATAACAGCCTTGCTCGGTAAGTATCCATTCTGGACAATTTTGTGAATACAAACCTGCAAAATGACAATGGAAAACCATTTAAAATTTAAACTGTCCACATCTCGATAATTAGATCAAAATATGATAATATGCAGCTTGGAAACACATAAACAACTTCCTTGATACTACTTCCAAACCCGCTCTGGAACTTTCATTCAACATCGGATATGGCGGCTGGAAATAGGTAGATAAAAAGGATTAACCTTTTCTCATGCACTGCTCATAAATTTGTGGGCTACCGAATGTTCCATCAATTGCCCAGCACGTAAATTTAAAGGTTACGCCATCGGCTGGTATCGAATAATTTTTAAAAAGTTTCTATATCAGGTGTTGAGGTAAAAATATAAGACAAAAAAATCAAGTAAATTATACATCATTCGAATACATTCATATGGAAAATAATTCTTGAAAAGTAGACTTGCCCATCTCTTTTTGGATTCTAAAATGTAAACCCGGTTTTACTTCATTTTTCAAAACTTCGCTGATCAGCATACGTGCAGCTCGTAAAGTTGGCTGGGTAGGCGACAGGTTAAATTCTGTACCATTTTCTCTTTACCCTTTCACAATGGACTTCGCTTCTGTAAGTGATTTTCATTGCAATTACGCTTTTTACAGCACTTTTGTGTTTCATAATACCTTCCTGATACTGTTATTTTTATACACGATCAATTTTCGTGCACCTACACCACCAAAACGTACACAAACACATTCAAATATCAAAGGCACGATGCAATGTTTCAGTCTGTTGTAAGAATTTGATTTGCCGTCTTACCTACAAAAGTATTTGGTCCTGGTGTGAGCCCCTGTGCAATGAGACCTGATCCGAAATTCCTAGCTCTGAGAAGTGCTTCGTTGAAGGTGAGCCACTGATAGGGTTTGTTCGGCCCGTCACGCCAACCCAGACATGGCCCGTCATCTGTAAAACACAACACAGCCTTATAACATTGAGTGGATATATACTTTTAGATTTCATTTAGCTTTTAAAGTTTCTCAATTTATATAACATAAAAGCCGTACTGGCACTGGTATTAAATTGTAGTTCAAATATTTATATTGGGGCTTTCATACATCTGAATTAAAAATTAAAAACATGACAGACTTGCATGATATCTCTACAAGCTTTTTGAGTTACTAGCTGTTCAATCGAGGGCTTCGCCCCGACACTCGGCACTTGAGATGAGTCGCGACTTAAATAATTCCTATACAATCTCCCATCTCTTATTTCATCCTTTTAGGGGTTTTACCCTATTTCCTTTCCCAGGGTGCAAACTATCTCTATACAAAAAAAAGTTCATCAAAATCAGTTCTGCGATGAAAACGTGAAAGACAAAACAGACTTTTGTATTTATAATATAAGTATGGATTCAATACAGATCACAAACTGCAAATTTTTCATACTGAAAATTCCTGATACCCAAAATACCTTCACAACCAGCATAAAATATTTTTTGTCACCATAATTAACAAAGATACACTACTTCATTCGTTTGGCTTGTGTTATCCGGAAGGCACTATGGGGCGCAGTTCCGACTGCCTTAAATTTTGTTTTCATGATGCGAGGCCATTCATTACAGGCATACAACATTTCACAAGTTGTAACTGAATGTGTTTTTTTTTATGTCCTGTTACTTAACTCAGTCGACAGAGTTGAGAAAAGCGCCATTGAATATTCTCAATGACGAAAAATAACCTGCGCAAATTTGATCCACTGGGGATTCGAACCCACGACCTCTGGATTTAGAAGCAGCAGCTTAAACCACTGCGCCACCAGGCCATTCAAGGGAATAACCCGAAATGGTTTGGTCAAATTAGTAATATCGCCAGCAGTGGTGGTTCTGTTTTTTAGTCGAATGTCTACCACACATCTTGGGTTTAAATTTAGCCGGGATTGATTTTTCTGATGTGTGCTTTTAAGTGCTTACTACTTAGGTGCTCCCGTCACTCCAAACAAATTTCCTTGTTGATCAGCAGAGGCTGAAGCCGGGTAGTACGATGGTAAATATCTCTAAAACTGTCCAGAAACTTGCTTAATTAACAGTTAGTTACTGAGGTTGTCATGAACAGATAGAAAGATAGACAGGACATTCTTAACATTGCTTATAAGGAATTATAATTAACAACATGAACTTCTCCCAGTTATGATAAGTCAACATTTATCCAGTCGTTAATAAAATGAGAATTTTCAGTTTTTCAAAAGAATATTTTCATTCTTTTTTCATATATGTAAAGTAATCGTAAGCTTACTTGATTCTTTTACTCCGTGACGGAAAGATTCATATAAGGTACGTGCATCTTCATATATATAGCTAACATATTTTCCATTTTTAGCATCTTTGTAAAACTTAGAAATTCTAGCACTTTCGGGACCCTGAAACAAAGAAAATTTGTCATTAATACAACAACAATAATTTGACACATGTTATAACGCTAGTAAGGTAGAGCTATCCTCTATAACGTTTGGTATATTAGGACAACGCTTGTATGAATAGATTATAAGGGCCTCGATTCCTTGCAACTACTCCGGGTTGGTGTGAGTTTCCTTAATGATGCTTAGAAGATGCAGAATCTTGGATACTACTGAACTGATTCAGATGTAATCTTAACTGATAATTGGCATTTATTTCAGATATTTGAAAACACTTTAGAGTTGTTTCATCAGGGATGATGCAGATCAGGAGCGAAGGGTAAGATAGGGTGTAATTCTGGCCCTGTACTTAGTGCTTATGGATTGTATCTGCATCGTTATTAGATGTGGAAAAATTAGCATTTGATAATGTCATGAAAAATGCGCACTTTAATAGAATAAATCCCTGCTGACAATATTTTATTTTATTTAATCTAAACATATATTTAATTTATCGGGCTGTGTATACAAAGTGTGATAATTTTACAGTCTGTCTGGCGAATTTGGTACCGATAATAAAAAAATAAAAAAACCTAGTCCTTTTGATAAACAAAAACAAAAAGGATTATTAAAAAACATCATGCAAAATTGGTGACGCTACGTTTAAACAATAAGAATTTCCTTGGGGAAAAATAATTATGCTAATATAGTTAAAGTGCATTTCGGTGTGTGGATTCAGTGGTTATTTTACTATCACGTATGAATGAATAATATTAAGACTATTTGATTAATCGTGAATTGTGTTCCGCACCGCTGATGGTAAAAGAAGATGCTGGATGGATAAAGAAGATTAGGACTGGGCACTATCTATGTCTAATCATTTCATAGAATAACAGTCCCAAAATAAGGAATATATAAAAAAACGGTACCAGTAAAATAAGGAAAATGTTGTTTTTTGAGTAAAAGCTCACGGACTTCTTAAATGCAAACGAGGCCCCATCAGAGGATACGCCTGCAATAATTAGTTATTTAATGGATGCCTAATACAACTGATTGCAGGTGATAAGTAAAGTTGTTACTTTAGTAAGGAGTGAGTAAAGAAGGTATTGGTGAAACTCATCGTTTTGTTATACAGCCGTATGATAAACAAAAAACATTGTAAGCAAATGTAACATTACATTAAACTTAGGTGTAATATCTGTTTATAAATTCTAGTTTTTTATTTTACTATCGTACTGCGAAAAGGTGTTTGGAAATTAATTCACAGACATACTTAGATAACCGAACATCTGAAGAATACACAAGTATTTTATTATATTTTTGTCTCATGTATTTGCCATATGTACAGTAAAATCCAAAACCTAACAGGTTACCAAAAAATGAATCCTCCAAATAATTCTGGCAAAATTATCAATTTTTGTATATATTGGTACACATTTTTATACACTAATATGAAATGTATAAATATAAAATACACATGCTAGGTTAGGCACAGTTGTGTGCTATGTACAAGATGTGTCGTGTGATGTGATGAAGTGTATCGTACCGACGTATACAAGTATAGTTCAATTGGGAGAGCAGTCGAATTATTAAATTCCATTTCCGCGGAGTCTGTTCGCCCAAAGGGGTTAAAAATCTGCTTTCTATTACACCGTTTTAAGATTAGCGTGAATTATTTATTTGTTAATGTGTGCCGGGAGGCATTATTATATTTTTTTAATTGTTATTGTTTTTTTTTTTATTTGTTTGTTTTTCTTTTAGTAGTTTAATTTGTTTTACTTTAAACATAAAGTGTACACGGGGAAACCTGTTGAATAAATAAATAATTAAAAAAAAAAGATACTTATACGTCAGAAAAAATTTAAAACACATCATAGACACTAGTGTAGTATCGTGCTAGTTTGTAAAAACTTTTGGTATTCAGTTTGAATTCACCCACTCTAGTCTTACCATTTTTAATGCTGTATCATCCCCATCCAGCCTGATTAGCACCCCGGGCAATGACAATAAATAATAATTAATTATTTTAAAAAAAGGTGTTTTAGTCCGATAAAAAAAAAATACTAAAAAGAAAAAATAGCAAAATAGATTGGTCAACAATGATGCCGTCAATATAAAAATTCCTTTACGTCAATTAATAATAATATTGAGTTATGTATTTATATAGAATATAAATATAAGTTTCAAAAGTTTAAAATAAGATACTTTGTTTTCCTCATTTGTTTGTTTGTTTTGTACACGTTTTTAAAATATTATCTTTCATGCCCTTAGGTTCGTATCTATTTCACGGAATATTGATAATTCAGTTGGACACATTTTTAGCAGTCCAGCAGTCCTGGATAAATAAGCTATTCAGTATGACTTCTATCTTTAATGCAAAAAGATGTGCTTGAAAAAGGTATGGAAAGCTGTTGCTAGTATTATGAGGTTATTTCACGATCTAGCAATATAAATTATAAAATTAACACAGAAAGTGAATTTACAATAATAGAATCTACATTGATTAACTTTGAACCCGATGAAATGTAGATATATTTTATTTAATTCAGGTGTATTTATATATTCACTGATGTCCTTTTGGTACGTTGATTTATATTAACAATGAAACTTTAATCAGCAAAAATTTTGGAAAAATGTTTGAGAACGCGATTGAACGTGCTCGCGAAGTACTTAGAAGAAAAACAATGTGTTTTAAATCATAATTATTATAGTATGGATTTTATTCGTGAGACTGGTGTAGTTTCGTTTCGATGTATATCAACCTCCTAAAACGACATCGTTGAATATAAATACACCCTGTATAGTCACCAATACAGACTATTGAAGTAGTTTACTGCCTCATCAATTTTATTGATTTACTACAATGATTTTAGATGGATAGATTGATATTTGAAAAAATAATCTTCAATATTATATGAAATTCGTGACTAAAAAACGCTAAAAACTAAGTTGAATTTACATAATTGTTTTAAATTCGTATTTAGCACCAAGACCATGTAACTAGGTGACATACACCTGTCTTAAGATAGATCAGATTGTGACGTAGCCGGAGGGGGAGGGGGAGGCTTGAATGGCAGAAATGTAGGGTTTCTACATTTTTAAGTTATTTTTAAGTTTTTATGTTTCCGTTATTGTATTAAATCTAGCTAACATTTGCAAAATGTAACGCCGAATGTGTCGCTGAATTTACCCGAACACCGTGTCGCATTAGATTCATCACTGCCATTATTCGTATAACGTCAAGTACAAAAATATTTACATTTAAAGCCTGTGAGACGATTGCTAATTTCCTCATATGAGTCGCTTTAGTATGCCAAACATATTAGACACGAGCAATGCAGGTAAAGCTGAGAATATTTTACTTATTGCAACTACCGTCGAAATTATTTGGCACCAGCAAGCAATATTCTTGCAATGCGCAATTCTGTTACGGAAAATGACGGGAGATTTTGCAACCCATTGACAGCCTCCCGGGAAAATCACACGTTTGCTTACGGATTTATCTCGCTCGCCGATCTGATTCCACGCAACGCTGTTCGTATAGCTTTATGTATTTTTTTAATAATAATTGTCAAAAAATGAGTGGCAATTATTGCATAGTGTACGATGTTCAAAATAAACTCGGAAAGATAAGCACCTAAATGGGCTATTGTCGGAACTGCGAACTCTGAAATCGAAGTGGCATAAAGCATGCTATTTCATGAGGCGGAGACTTGTCGCAATCGCGTGCGAATTGTGACCTAAGCACGAAATCAAGATTCTCAATAATCGCGATATCTTTTTGTGAGGAACCGTAAAAATTATATCTAATATGTTTTGGTTTTCGTGATCTTCGTGAAATTTACTTATATAGTAACATTTTTTCTAAAACAGCGGCTGTCAATAATGCACTCAGTGGCGGTACTTTCATAGAAGCCGAAAAGCCGGACTTGCCCAGATTTTTTAACGAAAAACACGCAAATATACGCGTTTTTTTTTTATTCGCACCGTGATTCCATGTAGTAACTAATAGGCGCCTGGGACTAAGTATCTTCTGAAGTCGCCTTGCCACCCGCGATAGGGCCTGCCTACTGTACAAATTCTGGGCAGGCCACTCATACACTACACTCAAAAAATAGCTAAATTCAACCATAAAGGGCTCTTTATTGCCTCCACACCCCCCCCCCCCAATTATTTATAGATTTTTTACATAGAAATGCTTAAATATTATGTCTTCTAATTATGTACATATACATCATAGATACCAATACCCAAACAGTAGGAACAGTCAATTAATTACAGAAATATTTCCGTCATATGTAAGTACGTTTCCGGTACGAAAAATATTAAAAAAATGTTTTAAGTCATCAATCGGGGAGATTTTATTATTTAAATTATATTGCGTTTTTTGTGCCCTTATTTTGTATTACGTTTTGGTTGACTCCATAAAAGGCTACGGGTTCAATAGTTATAGCTTTACCTTTAAAACTCACACCGATAAACATTTAACATTTTCAGGTATTTAACTTATAAAAATATTGGTTGACAAAAAAAAAAACAAAATAAGGATAAATCAAAGAATAACCTAAAATTAATTAAAAATGTTGGCAATTGACCAAAAAATAAAGAGTTTTGGTCGGGTGAGTTTAAAAGAATGAGGAGGCATAGTTAATCGATGCGGCAAACCTTTAAACGCATTTTACAAATATTGGTATTTGCGACAGAACAAATAACACCGACGTTGTTTAAAGGGTTGCCGAAAGAAATTAAAGAGGAAACCAGTAGCATTTTAAATTAAAAAATATACTAAAAAAAAAGTTACCCGACAAAATTTAGGTTATTAACATTGTAGTCATTTCGTGACTTTTAAAAATTGTGATAAATTTATTGAAATAATTATTTTAAGAAAATATGTGTAGGGGAAATCTTCTTCGCCAACAAATTTAGTTTGGCCTATAAAAAATCGATACATTAAAATAGACCCGCAGGACTCTCCGAAATAGAAATGAACTTTGAAGAAGTGGGTGTGTTCGCGTCGCACCGAACTGTCCTCCAGTATGTCCACGTGCCGCGGTGGAATGATTTACGATGATGTTATGAGACCTCTCGTTTTATTATTACGAACGCAGTCGAACTATTTTTTTCTTTTTGAAAATCATCTCACCCCGAAGCTCACGAACCTGGGCCAAATCTAAATTGGACCACGTCTTCCGGCCCACTGTTCGACTGCGCCGAGCGTACTGTAGTACAATCGTCCAGGTCTAGTCGCTACTTAATCAAGAGAAAAAATGAAAATTGAAAAAAAATAGATTAATAAAAAAAAACATAATTTGAAACGTTAGCTCCTTCCAGATTCAAGTAAGTTTTGTACAGACTTGAGAAAAATAAAGCGAAGTAAAGTGAATATTTATTGATATTATTTAAATATGTAGATTACTTTACGAATTTTCTGCGATTTAATTGATCTTCTCAGTATTATTATATAATATCAATAGTTTACTTTGATAATTTAATCAGAAGTCAACGAACCCACGCAAGGCAGAAAGAAACGCGACTATCAGGGACACATTAGAACCCATTTGCATACAATGCAACATCAAGATGGCGAACCGATTTTTAACAGACCAGAATTTGGATACGGAATTGTATGCACAACTGGAAATTAGGGTTATTGGTCGTTTGGATTAAATACGCTATTCCAGGAAGGAGATCGCTGCTATGAATCGTGACTAATATGAGTATAAAATCTCAGGTAGCTAGTGAGATAAAAATGTACAAATACACTTGTCGACGGAACCATGCAGATCACACCAATAGAAAAGAGGTGATAGTTTATTCTCCGGACGTCATGCTTCAAAATAACACAAAATCTGAAATACATAGCGCTCGAAGTATATTAAAAATAAATAAAAAAAACATACACATCGAGTAGAAAACCTTCTCATTTTTTTTTAAATCGGTTAAAAAACACGCGAAAGCTAAGGTAGTAACATAATCGTTGAATAAAAACGTTTCAATGCCTATTTATATAACTCGTTGACCATAACTATTTTTGTGATCCCGGATCTTGTACCAGCAAGTACTTTTTAATAATATAATTTGTTCAGACGATAATATTGAAATTTTCTAATGGTCTAATGGTAAGGGTTAAAAACACCATGTCTATTAAAAGTTAGTAAGGTCTATGCTACGGCCAAAACAACGGTGAAAGTGAACCTTTTTGCACGCATAACTTGGTTCCCGATTTCTATATATTAAATACGCGAAGTGAAAACTTTGTACCCCTTTTTAGGCATATTGGGCGCACGGAGGAGTGTGAGATTTAGCATAGTTAAAGTTTATAAAGAGGAGAAGTGCAGAAAGTTAAAATGTATTTAGAGTATATGTTACAAATACATTACATTAAATTAAATAAAATAAAATATTCCTACTACTGACAGACTATGAATTTTGTGTGATTTCAATGTTCCTTTTCCAATAATCTGTAAACCGTGGTTTTCGGAGTTGCTGTTCATAAACTATAAATTAATGATAAAAAAATTTGAAATATTAATTTATAATTTATTATTATGCCATTCAATGTATGCGTGCATTGTTGCTGTTATTAATATTTTGTGTATGTTAAATGAACTTGCTGTTAAATGAATTCTAAAGTAACTTAATTTAATAGCTGAACATTTTTTTTTATCTGCTACTATGAAAACCTCTTAAGTTTCAATGTTTCAGTTATTGGCCTTGAAATGTAAATGTATTCGTTCGCTTTGCAGTGCCAAAAGTGGTTCAAAGGCCAGAAAGGAAATTAATGACGCGGGCTATTTGCTCTCTCGTGATTAGTGATTAGTATTTAATAAAGATTAATTTTATTAAAGGTCTGCATCAGAGGTAAGTCTGAATCTTAATGCGATTTGTACTAGGTATAAAAATTGCGAAATACACCGTGTGTCTGTTTGTTTAGCCAACAAAAAGTGTCACGGGCGTCTCGTTTATGAAAGAAATTTAACATTAATATCGTATCGTAGATATGTACCGGTTGAAAGACATTTACGATTAAAGTTAGAAAAACATACATAGTTATATTTGCTTTGAAAAATAAAGATTGACATAGGTAGGTTCGCTTTGTATCAAAAACAAACATTCGGCCTCGTGACCGCTATGAAGTCAACAATCAGCACAAATATTATCAAAGAGTGATCATGAAAGTTACGATGCAAATGTGGCCTGGCACGAAGCCAAAAGAAATTAAATTAAAACGCGCACGATAAATTTGATGAAGATGACCAGGCGTGGATTATCAACGCTGATATACAGTGGATTGTCAGATACCAAAAGCTAGCTGGTAAATAAATCACAGTCGCTGGATTAGTGACATCATTTACTTTTCTATTCGCATAGGTAGATGTGGAAAGTGATACAAGCATCGCAGAAAAACACCAAAATCAGTTCATACTCTTTACCTGTAATAAAGTAACACATTATTTACACGAAATTTATCGGAAAATGTGCTTCGAACAAATTTTCAAATACAACTATTTCGAGGAAATTCTATAGCGTACAAACATGGCTTATCCGAAATGAGTCGTAAGTCATATTTGACCAACGATCTTTTATAATTAATATATAGGCCATCCATTGTTAGTTATTACGATCTCTATCTTCTGTACATACCGCCGATGTTAGTTGACATGTTTTATCTTTGAGTTTTGAAAGACAACTGTATAACTAGTGGTCAAAATTCGATCGTAATTCATTAAACTTTTAAGTAACTTTAAATATTATTGAGTTTCTTATACCTATATAATACAGTGAGTTTACCTCTTTAATCATTGCATATTAATGTCCATTACGTCAGCGGCGAGCGTTTACAAATACGTAATTAGCGTGTGTTATTTGCCTTAATCTCCTTGCCTTCCTCCTCCCCCCAGGAAATGGCTGACTTATATTGCTGAACTTTTCTCACAACAGAATAGAAAATTAAAGTTTAGTTAAAGTCTAGTTTTTAAAATCTACGCGCCAGCTGATCGTCCGCACGCGATGCTGGGTCGTTGACCACGCGCCGGTTGAGGTCAGTAATATCGATTGCGATTTGCCACGGAAATTACCGCCAGCGTTTTAATAAAAATAATAAATTTAGGGAAAAAATATTTTTACATAATTTCTTACTTGTAATAAGCGAACATAAAACCTCAAGATTTCGGGAATTATTCATTTGTCTCTTTAAATATTGCATTATTTAAAAAAAACATACTTATGCCATTTTTTTTTTTAAGAATTGTTAAACTACTTTTGTTTCGGACACACACAGCAATAGCAATCGTTAAAACTGCCCGCACCAGTGGCTGGTTTAAATGTAATGTCTCAATTGCTCTATGCGCATGCGATTGTAGATATCCTCATTCTAGTTCGTATGTACAACTGGCAATATTTGAATTTCCAAAATACACTGTTTTACGTAAAAACTAAAAATTGTGCTAACTATAAACCATAATTTCACACAATTCAATAAAGCTTGACAAGATCGATTTGTGGCAACTTGGCCATACAGGCGGCAGACGACGCATCCCTTCAGCACTCGGGATGAATCACTTCGCTTCGTTTGGAATCCTTCGGCACCAATCGCAAACAAACACACACACAAACACATTTTTATTTATCTTAATGCAACACTCGTGGGAAATTTTATCGAAATATTTTGAGCCATTTTATCCGCCTACGACACCCGCAAGAAACTTTCGATCAAATCGGTTCATTAAAATTTAAAAAAAAAAGTTGAAATTAATTTTGGTAACTAGTTGATTTTAGGGCATTCGCGCTCTAAGAAACAAAACGCAGTTTAAATCGATCCATTTTTATCAAAAGCAACACAAACAACTCTGTAAAAATGAGTTGATAATTTATTTTTGTTATCAAGCATTTGTCACTTTCTTCGTCCAATGTTTTATTATATTTGCGTATTATAACGCTCCTTTATATTTATTTTTAGAGTATTATAATCAAAAATATGTGTAAAAGAATGTTGTGTTTAATTTCTTTAGCTGCCATGAAGCGGCGTTTGCTTTGTTATTATTTGATTATATCTCTAGTGGAGTTAACTGTATTTGTTTTTTACTGAATGCTTATTGCGTCATCACTTTTTGCAGTGGAGTGCATAACTATAATTGTAACTGACTAATAAAGCATTTATTCGTACTGTTTGAATGGGTCTGCACCTATTTAAGCAACAATAATTCTTGTTCTATATAAAATGCCATAATGATCGCATATAATAATATAATTGATAAACTATGATCGATGATCATGATGACTCCAGAAATCATGAATTGAGGAAAGCCCACGTACATGATAATAATCGGCTACAAATTGAAAACCATAGACTGTCATAAATTGAATAAAGTTACTGATGCGTATCGATTTTACAACTAAATATTAATATTATATAATAATAAAACGTGAAGGACTTCAAACTACATACCTGTAGTAGAGAGCTTGGTCACTTTGATCTGACGTAAAGAACTAACCAGTAAAGAGATTGTGGCAGTGTAGTGGTTAAGGCGTTGGACTATTAGCCCAAAGGTCGTGAGTTCAAATTCGCACATGGTCATACCATTTTTAATGCTTCATTACCACCATCTCCCTTGACTAGCACAGGTACATTTGGTCTAATTGAGTAGGGCCCAAAATAATTGTTTTGATCTAGGTCATAGAAATTATTTAAAAAAAAAACAATATTGAAACGAGTATAATTATTGCATAATTATTAAAATGGATGAACATTGTGACGTGTCCGCTAAATTCGTTACACTATGTAAATCGATACAGCACTTCGAATACAAACGTAAAAAAATATGCATAAAGCGGATATAAGCGATTAAATGTGTTTAGAATTAAATTATAAAGAATAAAATGTTATACAAAGTAATTTAATGCTCTATTGAATGAAACATTACTGTTGCCAATCGGATACTCGACTCGATTTATGTGTTCGATTGGTAGCCAGCCTACTGTACATTTTTTTCCCCTGAAACCATGATAAATTTTGATATCATGTCAAAACAAATCATGTTTGAAATCGCAGGGCCATTTAGCTGGATTTTTATGGACGACGGTTCTGGGATTCGAAAAATAGGTACGTAAAATAGCTAACCACTGACCATAGAAAATCATGCCGCTGAGCGCTGAATTTAGCGCTGTGTAGCGCTAAAAAAATACGAACGCCAAAACCTCACAGTGTGGGGTTTCGTAGATTTGCTTAGATAGGTTTTTGTACTACAATCGCATACCTACCCGATTTCGTATCTGCAAATACAGAAAAGTACTCAAATAAATCAACTTTAGGGTCATAAACATAATGAAGTAAGTACATTGTGCATTAAATGTTAGCAGAGCGACTTAGTACTAGCGAAACCGGTGAAATAGCGGTCTAAAATAATCGTTCTCGTTTTTTTAATTACTATTCATTAACGCGTTACTGGCTCACCTTTATTCTACATAATTATAGCACCTCCCGCCAGTATTTACTCACTATTTTATATTTATCGTTATATTTCGTGCTATCTCTATCTTATACTTATTTAAAATCACTACTATATTTTAAAGGTGTCAATCTATATGGATAATTAAACCGGTCTAAACAAAAAAATATTTTAAAAAAAACTTCTTGTAATTGGAAAACTTTTTTTAAATATTTTTTGCTGGTCAATATTAAATTTTTAATATAGATCAACTTAGTAATTTTAAATACACGTCATTACATGCAAAGTGTGAATCAAAAATAAATAAATATTTTTTCCTTGTTAAAATAATAATGAAGGTCAGTTAATTTATAACAGAATAAGAACAACTAATCATAATATAATAATTAGAACATTCAGTGGGTCGAATAATTTGACATATTCACTAAATATCTTTAAAAGCAGTTTGGTTTATCCACTCCATTTTACTTTTTTTTCATACCTAAATTTTCGAAAGGCATACGGGTAAGTTGCGGAAAGATAGACGACACGTGGACCCGTTTAATTTGGATATTTTTACAATCAAGAGCAATTTTCATTCATACTGAGTCTATATGAGTTCGCAGGCGCGATAGTTTCCGATTCTTATTTTTTTTGTGTCAGAGTGATGGAATTTTTGGCGAGAGAAGCCACTTCGCTTTCGAGATTAATAATAGCAACGTGATGTGCCAAAATAATTCGAATGGACAGACGGACAGATGGACAGATGATTGTGCGGACGAGTCACGAGTTCCGCAGATTCTTCTGGGCTAGAAAGAAATACACTTATTATCACCAGCTTCAGTGTATATCGATAAGTGGATAATGTGATAATGATTAGTTAAATCGGTTGCAGATAGAAATCTATGTACAAATAATGTAATATATATAGTAAAATTGTGTAATGTATTGCTTAAATACCGTATTTAGATGATTCCTTACGTTCGTTCGTTGATAGGCGTTCGCCGTTAGTTTACATTATTTAGTCTGACAGTATTGACATTTGGAAAATTCGAATGCTTTTTAATATTTTTATAGATTTAAAATTTTCAAACAAAATATATAGCGAAAACGTTCAAAGAAAAATGATTTCATTTTGCATAGTTATGATATCAACTATGGCACTGTAATTTTATTTTCTCGAATCTTGTGTTCAGTCAATAAGATATTTGCGTATAACGTTTTGATAAAGTGCATAGAAAATACCGATTTTTCGGGGCTCCTAATTTTAAGGTTCAGTAGAATTTTATGTTTTATTCTATGTTAACCCAGATAATTATCAAATGAAACGAAAATCAAAAATAAAAACTTAGTTAAATAAAAAGGTAGTTCATTCCACCTAGCCGCGTAGTCGAGTCGCGTCGTTCGTGAATGACTTTATAACGACACTGATTTATGTTTACAGTGTCAATGGACCCATTTAATTTTGATCGGTAATTGTTTTATCTCTGGGAGTACATTTTTATGGCAGGTATTCTGGGAGTAGGTTAAGTTTTATCTGCAATGGTATTAAGTAACCACCATCGAAATGGAATCGTCCAGTCGATGATATATATAAAACTGAATCCATAGATTTTTCACGCAATCGGTTGCACGTTTTCATCGAGTGATTTTATCACAGAATTGATATGAAATGGTAACATGCTAAAATTAACTCGATTGAAAGTAACAAAATGTTACAATGTTATCAACTGTACGATGACCATTGAAAGTCGAAAGTCGTAATTTGTCATAATAATTGTTATCGATCGACAAAATATCGTGAACTTGCTGATCACACGTTAATGTGCCATAAACCGCTTTTATCGATTAACACCTGATGCCGATGATAAACGGGATCGCCCACGAAAACTTGTTTAGGTTAAAAACATGCAGTTAGACCCCCTAGCTGTTGTAAGCCCCAAAGAGCACCTATTTATAAATTGATTTTAAATGAGACAGTGTCACGTGATGGGCACGTAATACAAATTGAACTTTAATCCCGATTAAAAGGAAATCAACTATTATATTATATTATCACTAAAAAAACGAGTGTGGCTTATACTCATCAAAACAATAAAAAAATACAAGTTGATAAAAATACTAGATTATTATTCTATTTTTTAAGTATAAAATATACTTCTGTTCCAAAATGTACGGAAATATAATTAAATTATAAATTATTATAATTAATTAAACATATACAGGATGTCCCAAGACTATTCCTGAAGGCTTTAATGGGCTGTTTATGTTCCCTATTACGTGTAGTTATATTTAAAAAATGCTAAAATAATTTTCCCACAAATTTATTAATATTAATAAAGCGCCGGTGTAAGTTCCGTCATGTGTAGCAAATCGATTATATTGATTGCGTGTTGCGACGCTAGTTTACGCTTGGCCATGACCGTTAGCGAGGTCATTCACCCGCGTCGCAGCTGGCAAAAACTATATTATTAATCACATAAAGTTTATTTTTTTTATTTCTCGTTGACCATGATGGATTTTGATATTACGTCAATACAAATTATGATTGAAGTCGCAGGACCAATTAGCTGGATTTATTAACGAGAATGGTATATCGATTGAGGGTAGTTTCCTCTTCAAACACGCATAAAGGCAACACGAAAGGTAGGAATATTAGGCGCCTCTTCCCTGCCTTGCGCGTGGACTTCTATCTCATCTAACGTCCTCCAAACTTGAAAGGGTCTTGAGAAAAAATGTACGTTTTTGAAAAAACTGATTAGGATTTGCGTCTTTATGAAATCATTCAAGACAACACAACAACGTTTGTATAAGGAGAAATGAACGGGTTGAGATCTCTGCAGTACATTTTATGACCGTTTGCTATTATTACAGCAGATTAGGTGACATCTACTCGTATTGCGGTGTGACGGTTTGCTGTTTTCGTCGTCATCGACGCGTGACATTTCGAAGGCGTCAGAAATAGTCGCAAGCCATCATCAGGAAAGCGCTCAGCTGTTGCCACTGTAACCCAATCAAATAAACTCCAGAAATAAAGGCAGAGCGTCTGAAAGGAAATAACACGGCAGCAGCGAAACCGCAGGGTCAGGTCAGCTGATGTCTCATTATGGACCAACAGCCTGACAAAGGTTGACTTGGAAAAATAGAGTTTTCTCTTACATCAGCTTAGCTTACATCATATATAGAACTTAATGAGAATATCAAATAAAAACATACCAATTAAATTATTTTATTATGATAACATAGGTCATATGATTTAAAAAACTGCGTTTAGGGTTTTACAGACAAATGAAAATATATATATTTTTTTAATTTACCTACTGATTGTGAACGCAGTAAGAATAGTCCGAAAATAGATCCGAATCATTAGAGATCAGAAGTAAGGAGGTAGTCAAATAATTATGTTTTATTTTTGCAGAGATATCTTATTTTCGCCCCTTTGTCAGGCAGTGTTACAATTATCCAACTCGAAGGACCACAGTTTGCACACGGGGATTTCTGGAGGGCAGGCGGTGTAAGGGCCCGCTTTCACTTTCCTCTGGAAGCAGTCTTGTTTCGAGTGCCACGTAGTGCAAAGTTCTCCTCCAGATAGCTGGCGCTCTAGTTCATTTTCTGCCTGTGGTTTGGATTGGTTAACCAGAGTGGACCACGGGTCGCCTTTTTGGTTATTACATCACTGCAATTTGTACTTGAAGAGTTTTGTTATGCAACAAATTAATTTTCGAATACCATAAATATACCTATACCATATATTATCTCAACAAATTATAGATTCCAACCGAACGAGGTTAAATAGAACTTCGGTGTTTTTCTTTTCGCGCCGAAAATACGTTTATTACCGGTCGAAT
The DNA here is from genome assembly GCA_020383195.1 of Neomicropteryx cornuta. Classification (NCBI taxonomy): domain Eukaryota; kingdom Metazoa; phylum Arthropoda; class Insecta; order Lepidoptera; family Micropterigidae; genus Neomicropteryx; species Neomicropteryx cornuta. The sequence goes on from JAHKQU010000030.1 coordinate 5,847,468, forward strand.
TTGTGAGTGAACTACCGTTTTCCCGGCGCTCATAGGTCAACAATTTCGTTTCCTGTGATTGGCAGATGGTTTTGAGAGAATAGGTATGGTTGGCTAGATGTCTATGTGTGTGCACTTCATTGTTTAATTTTTGTTTAACAATTTTTGATCAACCCCTTTTACAATTAGGCTGTTCTTTTCTAAGGCGCGTACTGTCTCTCGTCTTTATGACCCCGCTTTAAACCACGCCTCTGAGTTAGTCACAAAAAAATCATACAATTTGGCGGACTTAATGCTCGCTTAAAAATAATCCCTAATTTTATTTCTTTATCTTAATTTTTTTTTAATCATATATGTCATAGGTAATGTTATCAGTTTTGAGCTAAATGTACATACTAAACCTATAAATAATACATTATCGCTCTATTTAATCGGTAACTACTTTTTGTCAATGTGATTCTTAAATACTTTAATCCCTATCTTTTTTGAAACGGATTGGTATTTAATTCCATGATTATAACGCCATGGCATAATTATAGCATTCCATTTACAAGACAATTAATATTTTTCTTAGATAGGTATGCAATATTATAACATTTTAAGATATATCTTTCGGAGGTCCGAAGCGATACATTTAAACGCCGCCATAAAGCGATCAATCTTTTGGAAGGGTTCGTTTTCAGTGGATGCATTTAAGAAGAATGAATTTTTAGGTTTTATATTATTTCTACTGTTCAATTTTTGTTTTTCATGTGCTATTTTTGTTTGTGCTAAATCTAACATATCTAAAAATGTATGTATTTATACCTTCTTATTATTTTATTTTATTTTTTTTTATTATTTATTTATTTTATTTATGTATGTAATAAAAACAATATAATAAAATAAACGCTGTTGTTGACAGTATTTGAACTGAACTGAGAACAATATTTGTTTCGGATATCTTTAGAGTCGCAATTGTTGACATGACCTCTTCTAGTTGCTATAATAAATTACACTGCACCCCTTCGTTTGTTTAGCGATAATATTGTTTTCAAGGCATGTTTCCTGTTTTTTTTTTTTTAAATATATCCTTATTTTATTTTTAAGGGTTTCGGGATTTTGTGTGGTCACAATGAATTGAATGGTACACTTCCCAGTAGAAAACAATACATTACTTTTAAAAGAAAACTAATTTATGGTGGAGTTGCCATTTAGTGGTATCCTCTCTTGGTTTGAAGACAATACTCGCGAGTTCTATGAAATATTTTAGTACTTGCAATTTACGCAAAAAGAAATAAATTTTAATGCACTTGTTTGAAGTTCCATATTCTAGTCGACCCTTCTTCCTGTTTAAGAGCAATAGGTTCTCATTTTTTATTAGGAGACCTTCAAAAGTTTGATTATTCGGTTAAGATATATGCGCTCGGGTTTGTGGAGATAGATTTCATTAGAAAAGCTACCTATTGCAATTGGTACCATGTTATGACTTGCGAAAAATTTCAACATATCTTCGCGTTTCACATCTTCTAGAACCCAAAACCACCCTCAGTTAGAAAATATATATATCTATCTATTTATAAAACTTTCTTGTGGAAACGATAACTGCGGTAATTTTGCACTAATCACTTTAAAACTGATAAAAATTAAAGGGCACAAAATCTCGATCAAGTTCGATAATGTGCGAAATCAGACGAGGCAGGCCCGCCCTCGCAACCTTTCACGAATGGGGGGGGGGGTTTCTTAAAAGTGAAATTTTGCTTAAACTTTCTTATTGTATAAGATACCGAATTCATTTAATTTTTATATTATTCATTAGATAAGGGTCTAAAACTAATCTCAGTAAACTTTTTAATAGCACCAACCATTGGTCCTAGGGGTGGGTAAAATTGATTTTTCAAAATTCAAAAAATCATACCTCAATAGGCAAAGATTCAAATCCGTTCAAAATATTAATTGTATGCCTATAATTTCCTGTTAAAAAAATACTACGTTAAGTCGCGAATGGCCAGATAGGCGCGACGCAGGCTGACATTTAATAATCCAATAATCGCGCAGTCACGGTGAATTCAATTTATCATGTTTTACAATCTCAATTTGTGGAGATTAAGAGTTGTTATCACTATAAGTGACTCTTATTGCCAGAATTTGCTTACCACAAAAAAGGATACAGTAATATGTAAGCTGTGTCTTCGTGTCTGTTTATCTGTAGCATTTTGGTACACAATGGTTATTGTGTACTATACCAAATGACTATTGGAGACCGTGATAGAGTAAGTTTCAAAACGCTATCAAATGAAAGGCCGCGCAGTTTAAAAATCGAAGTAATTGGAAAATTCTCATACAAGATTTGAAAGCATAATTTTGTATTTGAAAAATGCCTCAAAAATGGATCAAAAGGTCAAAAAAGAATATGACTAGGATATCGTAGTGTCGTTTTTTCAAAATCGTTTGCACTTTGACCTTAGATAATACGAGTACTTAGTCAGTCGCTATCATACCAAACGTATTATATTATATCCCGGCAGAATCCTGACTTTATATTATCGCGCTTAGGATATAGCAATACTTAGCGTATTAATGGAAGTTAATGATAGCAAAGACAAATATAATATTAAGATTGGTCGTCAGAATATTTTTTTCCACCATTGCAAGAACTAAGAAAACTAGCTTATTTGATACATATATAGGTAATTATTCAATTGAGTGTTAAAGTACTTGACTTAATTATATTTAATTATGTTTTTTAATAGGGGGCGCAAATCGCTTGAAAATATGAATGACCTAATTCTTGAGAATATTGAAAAAGCATTATTTATTTGTTTATAACACGTTGCATAAACAGTTACAGCAAAATAATTATAAAGGTACTAAAGAGGTCCTGTACTTGAGATCGCAGGTTGTTGGTTTAAAGTTTTGCTGAGCGAATGCATTTTTAACCCTAACCTGTCGTGTTTAGTGCAAAACATTGTCATATTATCTAATTATCGTATGAAATAAGAAAAGGGTGTATGTGATTAAATTGAAGGATTAAATGAGATGATTTTATGAGTGACTTTTTGTATGAAGGATGAAAATAAATAAAAAGTAAATGTACAAATTAAAGCACAGGATTAGATAATAATTTAGTTGAGCTGTGAAAGTATTTGAGATAATTGTATTTTATGATAGTTTTTAATGGCGGTAAAAAAAATAAATTTATACCCGAGTTTAATTATCGATAATGAACTGCATTAGTGTGGCCGCAGTATAAATGATTGGAATCGACGGTGAGTTCTTATTAGCATCTTCAGCAGTTTTAGAGCAGACCATTACAGCCAGCTAGCTGCATTCTTCGTATTTTGTTAGTAATTCAAATGCAAATGCATTAATAAATTGTAATAAACTGTCTCTTGATTAACTTACAATTATATATCTCCTTAGAACCGCCGAATTTCGTGGTTCGTAAGTTTTTCATCGACAAAATAAATAAAGTTAAATAACAATGCAGTTTTAGTGCGTCAGCGAGAGGGCATTCTAAGCTCGGTCCAAAATAAATAGGTTATTCGGAGAGTGATCTCACAGCGCTAACTAAATAGGTCATAGCAGCATCCGACCACAGCAGATCGGCCGGCATGGCGCTAATGGATTTGATATGCATGCATGCAACTCGCCAGCTTTGCGTCATACTTCGGTCGCGTGAAATTATGAAAATATATAATTGATCGGGTCGTCGAGATTGAAACAAGTTATATTTTCTACAACATGCAATTCGAAAACATCAATATAATGCAACATACATTTTAACCACTTAGTGGTTTCCTACAGATATTACAAATATTTTTGGTTGAAATGTTATCCAAGCAAATAATGAATATAATATTAATGACCCCGCACCTAGTGCCCAGCTCGCCTAGTTACAACAGTTAAAGTATTGCCGTCATACTAGTTATAAATGTACAATTATCACAAAATAAACTACCAAAGGAATTTAATAAGCTAGGTTTTTTTTCCGTAATTGGACGGTGCCCTAGCTTAGGCGGAAATTTTAGTAATGTGTTTAATGGCATAATTTTAAAAACATAGTACATTTTAAAAAAGTAATAAAAACGTATCCGCAATGTACTATATTGTATACCTGTTTAATAAATAAATAGGTACAATACTCTTGGGTATTTCGACTTTTTTGTGAAAATTGCGTTTCTAAAATCTAGCCTAAAGGTGGGTTTTTATTTTAAAATCTAAAAAAAAAAATACTTTATTGTTTTATAAAGTCACTACTTAAAGTTATTTTATACTCAGCACGCTTATTAACCTGACAAATATTTATAAAAAATATACCTTCCGGTAAAAATACATTAAAAGGTACTTTTCAAAGATTTAGATAGTGTGCTACCTCCCTTACTGTTCAGAAAAAAACTTGAATCAACAGTAATCAGATTGCAAAATCTACTTAAATTTACCAGCCACAACTGATTTTCATAACACTACTTATATTATACAATATGGGAAAGGAAAATAAAACAAAACTTTACCGTATCATTGGTAGACCATGGTTAACAATCATTTTCATATTGCAATATTTGCTAACCAGTGAATTTTTGGCTCAGCGGTTAAAACACAAAATAGGAACGGAAACTAAAAAGATTTTTTTAAAGAATGAAGATCCTCTAATACTAGTCGGCAAAAGCAACTCAGATTAATTATTATACGAGTTCATCGTTATTATTGTGTAAGAAAAACAAAAAAAAATCAAGGTTCTCTGATTTCTACGAACGTAGAATACCAATATCAAAACAACGATACAGCCAATCTGAGTAGCTTTTGAGAATAACTTAACTTAAATTCACGAGTAAACAATTTCAATCTATGTCAAGTGCAGCAATTACACAATCTAAAATTTTGACAACCTTAAATAGAATGATAAAAAACTGATTTTAAAATATTAATTTTTCAAAAAAACGGTCCAGAGCGAGTCGGCCTCGCGTGCGCAACGGGTTCCGTACCAGAACTTTATCAACAGTCGATCGACCGAATTTGAGTATCTAATTATACCAATCTAATCCAAATTTGCCTGTGATAACCGGTTTATATAATTTGTTTCGCGTAGTTAATAAATATGAGCTAGTTCCAAAAGTTATTGACATGATATAAAGGACAAATTGTATTTACACTAAATGCGGTAACCAACAGATTTACTCTGATAAGAATTAATACTGCGTTGTTCAAAAAAACTTACGTAAACTTATTTTTAATCAAAATTTAAAAAACAAAAATTTACCCAAGAGCCCAAGTTACCTCTATCAAATAATCAATAATATTAATTCATAATTATTGATATGAATATAATCCATAATCGTGATAATGATTATGGATTATAGTCGTCATAAAACATTTTGAACGGACACCTTAATTATTATTTATTTTTCCTACCTTACACTAACCTAAAATAGGACCACCATCACGAACAAAAAAAAAATGATTCGATATCGCTCCCGAAATAAATGTGAATATGAACGTATCGAATTGAGAACCTCCTCTTTTTTAACGTGGTTAAAAGAATTGCGACTTCGTTAAAAGAATCGCTTACCCTCAGTATATCCGACTGGTTAGCCATGTCGATAGGTGGCACGACAGGCGCAACGCCGCTGCAGCACCCGCAGCAAGGCATCTTCGGAAGGAACTTGGTGATGAGGAAGCACTGGGTTTACGCTGTTTCGCGAGCGATTATCGCCGCGTGCATCTTGTCCGCAGGGCGGCGCGCGCGAGACGTTACGGTCTGCTCTGCCAAAGGTCTGGTTTAAAAATACAGATCTCCCCGACGGAAGCGAGCGGCGGACGGCGGACGACTGCTGGGATGCCGTCGGGAGAGAATCGGTTGACCGCGGCTGCTGAACTGTTACGCAATCTGGTACCCAATTTTGTACACCTTTTGTTCAAATCAGAAATCGGACAAACTTCACTTTGAAAAGAAACTGGTTCACAACAGGATACACCATACAACAAATCAAGATACACAAATATACAACAACTAAAGAACAAACTGATGAGAAAATCAGGAAAACAATAAAGATGGATGGGAAATATGAATGAGTAATTTCGGATTGAACAAATACAAATACGCACGGGCTCACGACTTAATCGTAAATCTTTCAGGCGATGATCTGCTAAGAGACCGTCGCTGAAACTAATGGGACGAATAGTGATACCCGTTCAGGACAGCGCCCCCCTGCTGTACCCTTCTCCCTACTCTCCACAGATCGAGATCCACGCACGCGTTAGAAGAGACGTGAGGGGGTTGGGCTACGCGGATTATATTTAAAACATTGTCGCGTTGATAAGTCGTTTTAAAAGTTTTTTAAGGAAATTATTTAATTTGATATTGACTTAGCGTCTAAAAAAAGAGCAAGATACATAAGCGTGACATATCTCGCTTTAAAGTATTCCTTAATATATCAAAGGAATTACTGACAAAGTGGACAGTATATTGAACAAATTTAACTATACCCTAAGTATGCCGTTCATTAATCGAGCATATCAAGAATCCTAGGCTCAGTTAAGGAACAAATACTATTAAAGTAGGTAAGGGGCGTAGATCGAGAGATCGTGTGATTACTGCTTGAACTATATTTAACAAACGAATCTTAGCATTCAAACACGCATTATTTGTGCGCATACATGCAACACGTGATGAACAATACAGCAATAAGTAAGCATGAACAAATACAATACAAAGAGGTGCAAATCGCTAAATTCGTATCGTCGAAGGAATATTATTTTCCGCGAAGATTATTAGTCTGAGAATCCATAGATATTCAATTAGATTCGCGGTTTCCAGCAGATAAGCCTTGTGCTTGGCTGGTACATAAAGAATGAAAATGTAAATTAATTGAATACATAAATTAAAAAAATAAATGTAATTATATGTGTAGATATGTATACTTTTTAACTGTTAATATAGATAGTAGAAAAATAGAGAGAGCTTACTGAGTGAATTCTAGACGTTTCGGTGCGAAATGCTACCTTCTTCAGTGGTGATTTGGCACTGATACTTCCAGCTATTCTATTTAATTTTGAAGTCGTTTTTCCCGTAATTGAAAAACATTTTCCGATATTTTTTGCTAATTAATGTTTGTTTGTAGATATAGATCAACGCCCTAAAAGGAGCGCTCTAAATTTAAAAATACACCTGTATAACCACACCCACACATAACCAGAACGTTATGAAGAAAGTACATAAATATTCAATTGAATATATAAGGATTTGGCTTAATTTTGTTTGATAAAGTTTTATTTATTTTTAAAACAGCATTACATATTAAAGCTAATCGAAAAATAATTTTAATAGTTATAAGTTTTTTTTTATATATATTTGAGATCGCAGGATATCGGTTTATACACAGCAGTGAGTTTTATAAAAAGTGCATTTGTGACTCTCAGGTCTTGTCTTATTTAGAATAGAATATTGTCAAATATTATGAATCTTTGTATATACTAAGTTAAATAGGAAAAAAAATGATATATAAACCTAAAATATAAGAATATTGGTAAAGTACATGAGTTGGTTAAACGAGATAATTTAATGGGCGACTATGAGGTTGATAAAAATAAAAATATGAAAATGGCACAAATTTGTATTAATCAAAGAATATAATTGTGTTTGTTTAATTTTTTTTTTGTATGGGTTGAAAATTCATCCAATTTATTAGGGAATTTCATGTAATTAGTAATGTAAATAATTAAAATTCTAGTGACTCAATGGTTTAATCAGAATTTAAATCTGGTTAAGTCATCAAAGATGACAATGAAGATTAAAGATTATTACAAACTAATGAAGATAATTCGAGTAGGTATCGCCCCAGAACAGACTCGTCTAGTGGGGTGATAAAATCGACACCAATTGTATCTGTTTTGTTTTGTCTGCGATAGCTTAACTTAAAATATGAAGATCTATTGATTGTCCCTTATCATTGTTTTATGCTATTTTAGATTTATTAAGAAAATAAAGTACATTTAACAACACAATGAATGTCAAATATTATTTCAATATTTGAGTGGAAACTCAATCAAAAGTTCCTTTCCAGGACGAAAGGCTAGGTTTAAAATTTCTACTTTTTACAGGCCAAATGTGCCTGTGCTAGAGAGTCAGGGAAGATGGTGATAATGAAGCGTATGACCATGTGCGGATTCGAACCCGAAACCGATGTGTCGATAATCCACCGCCTTAAACACTAGACAACCACGATCTCTCAAATGTTAAAATGGCGATATTCGAAGCCACCGGGCTCCGGCTTTCCACTTTCGCAATTAGTAGATGATCAGGTCGCACGGGATGCGATCGGGCGCGAGGTACCCGGGGTGGAGTTCACCCTCACGCGGCTACCACTCTCTACAGTGCCAACAATCCGACCGAGCGTTGGCCGCGCATTGGCGTAGCACCAATTTACCCAGACCAGACACATTGTAGGAGCGGTCGCATTGCGTCCAATTAAAAGTTGACCACAACATTTACCGCAGTTTATAGCAACATCTGAGACAGACTTCACCTTTAGTTCATTTGTTATTATTATCTTTTTATGTGAACGCATCTAGAAAAAAATGTCTAACATTAAAATTACTCATATCAAAAATTATTTCTTTCGCACTTCGACAGATAAATTTTACTTACGGAGTAAAAAGCTGTAGCGGTGCTGCCTGAACAAACTTAGACCCTTTGTTAATGGTGATAAACAAACAAGAATGGCTATTATTCGCCTGGGTGTGTTATTTTTAATTATAGGTTGTTACTTTGCATTTTTATAAATTAGTTGTGGTAATTCTCGGTTTTTTATTGATTTATTGTTTTTGGTTTCTAATGCTGTTTTTTCTTTTAGTATTATACTTTTTTGCTTGAATATATGATTTAAATGTGTACATGGGGAAACCTGTTAAATAAATAAATATGTATCAACTGCTTCTATACATTGTTTAGTAAATTATTTATCAAGAACGTGAGGTTCTTCAGCTAGACCCTGCAGGTGCCATTAACGGCATCTTTCACCCAGATGTCTCGCACCTGTGGTACCTTACTTGTGATAGGTTGCTTCATCTCCACATCTGCTTGCGGCACTTTTAACGCATTCGATGAGCGTTTTGGATGACCATAGAGACGATAGTGTGTTAATTTTTTAGGTCTGAGTAGATTAAAATGAAAAAAAAAATGACATACTTTCAATTCAATATAAATTTTAACACCATTTAATATTTTTTGTGAATTCTGACGTTCGGTTAGTAATGAAACAACAGGGATACAATATTTCAATTTAATAATAATATTTATTACAATGTGGCAGTGAATATTCTTCTACATGTTTCTCTTTACGCTTATATATGAGTTTGTAATAATTTTAACTGGCCAGTACTAATACGTCCCTAAGATTCCAACAGCCGCGGTGCCATATTTTTGAAATTCGGATATAATATTTAAGCGCACTATCGAACTGTCAATCTATATTATTATATGTATTCGATGTATTATATGTTATTCGATCAGCCTCCGATGTGATCTAAACGGATATTGTTGTTTTTCAAGAAAATCGTTTAAAAAGTACAATATAACTGTGGAAATACACAAATATCGTAAATAAATCGACAAGCGTCTGTTACATAGTATTGTTGTTTCCTGCCTCACTAACTAGACTATTCTGTACCAAGGAAGTGTACTATGTATGTTATGTTTGTTTAATTTGGAAAGTTAATGTGTTTATATATATGTTTGCTTAGTAAAATAAATAAGTACCTATCTTTGAAGACAATTTATTATTTTAATGTTTTTTTTTACAGTTCTATTCACAAATGGGGAAAAATAGCCGAGAGATAATAATACATGTTTCTCCTTTTTCATTACCAAATACAGCTAGACTGTACTATAACCATATATGGAGATACGCGCTGAATTTGTTTCTATTTTATATTTTTGACGCATTTAACCTTTTACCGTAGTGTATAAAATACATGGAAAAATAAGCGTTAAGTACAGTCGAGAGCGCTCAGAGCTTTACCCTGAGCAGTTGAAGTTGAACTGAGACGCGAGAAAAGAGAGAGATATACTTGCATTGTTCGTATTGGTCTTAGAAGCGAATATTAAAAATGAATGTACTCACATCGCCTTCCATCAGCGACTGCTCCTCGAGCGGGAATAGCGGCGTCTCGGGCGAGGGTCTGGTGGTGATGTACCAGGCGGATGCTGCGGCCACGCCCGTGAGGGCCAGGGCTCCGGCCGGCCCGCCGACGTACGACAGGTAGTGATCCAGTTCGCTCACTAAGGAAACAAATAGACGCTATCAAAGGTGGGTAACCCAAGAATGAGTAAAAAGTAGAACCACTTAAAATACGATGGATCAATGTTCATCGTGCGCTTTCATGCATCACAAGATAAGAATAATTATGCAAAGAAATACACGTCTTGTTAAAAAAAAATAAAAATTATACTTTTTTATGTTTTTTTTTTAAATAATTGTTATGTTCTAGGTCATATACAATTATTTTGGGCCCTACTCAACTAGGCCAAATGTGCCTGTCCTAGAGTTAGTGGAGATGGTAATGAAACATTAAAAATGGTATGACCATCTGCGGATTCGAACCCGCGAACTTAGGTCAATAGTCCAACGCCTTAAACACTTGACTACCGCTATCTCTGTATCTCTATCTTTGTTTTGTATGGGTAATCTCTTTTTGTCTCAAAAATAAAAAGGAACTGCCTACCTACCTTCCTATGATCGTTTTATATTAAGCAACTTTAGTAATTTACATACTATTACTGCATTAGAAGTTATGTAAATAAATAAATAAATAAACAAATATGATCGAAAAATTGAGTTTAATTATTTCTTAGTTAGAATATGTTTCCTAGTAAATATTCTAACTAAGAAATAATTTAATAACATTAAATAGTGAGATTGTTTTGAGTAGCGCGCGTTAGGTCTCCTTAGGTTTGAGGATGAAGTAGGCAAGCGCGACTCGGATCGAATTGGATATGCCTGGCGAAGGTAATTTGATCATGTCAAGATTTAAACAATGTTTTGGAAAACACGTATAATTTTAGTGCTTAATGGTTTTTTGATGAGCATTTTAAAACAAATTATGATTCGACTTCAGAAATCTTCGTTTATGGCGCAATCAATTTCATCTCAAAATAAATTAACAAACGAACAATGTACGATAAAAATGTCTTGCTTATTTCCTGTTTTATAATTTTGACATTTTTTCAACTAAATCAAAAAAAAAAATATATTAAAAAAAATATTTTTTTTTCGAATTACTTCGCGAGCCACCATACGTTCAATTGCGTCCTCAAACATTAAAACGATTTTTATTAAATTTCGAAATCGTTTTTCTTGTAATTGGGTATCATTTATCCAATATTTTTTGCGGAATAATGTTTGATAGTTGATAAATATCAACCTCCTAAAAGGACATTTAAATACATCCTGTGAGATCCATAAATATTAGAAACCACATAATAATTATGGTATTGTTTTTTATTAGGCTTTTAACAGGCACACAACATTTCACAAGTCTGTCGCTGAACGCGCGTTTGTGTATATCTCGTTACCTTACTCAGTCGATAGTGTTGAAATAAGCGCCTTTGTATATTCTCAGCGTCGAGAAATGATCTGGCCGGATTAAACCCGTTGGGGTTCGAACCCTTGACCTCTATATCGGAAGCAGCGTTACGTTACGCGATGAAATTGACAAAAATTTCAATAATATACATAATTGAGATGTGTTTAAATTAAGTGCATCAAACAAGTAACGTAATAATTAAAAATAAAGTTAAGTTAAGTAAAGTTAAAAGTAAAGTTAAGTTTTAATTAAAAGTAAAGTTAAGTTTTAATTAAGTTTTAAATAATTTTATTGCATGACAAATATTGTTGGATTTTACCAGACACATAAAAAAACTATTTACATTTTCGGCGGGGTTACGGTCACCTTGAACAAATCGACCGCAGCGCAGCTGAAAAAAAATAGCAATATTTAGATGGTACAATCAACTCTGAACGGCTGTCAGAAGACCGCTAAATAGCTTAACGAAGGAGAGCCCTAGCAAAAGATACTGCTGCCCAAAAAATAGTTCATTTTGCCAACCCTGGTGTAGTCGTTGAGGAATTTCAGTAATGACCCCATAGCGACGAGCACTTTTCTATGGGCCAGCTCTACAAGCGATGGATTCCACGTCGGTTTCAAACCAGTAATCACTTTATTTCTTTTGTTAATTCTATTAACGTATTTTTATAAGGGGCAAAGATTGCACTATCCTTTCTGCTTGGAATAACCGGTTTATTATTATCATTACCAACTTACCGGATTCTATACCACAAGAACATTTTGCTGGGGGTGAGTAAAGGCCATTTATTTAAATGATTATATATTTTAAGTCTGCCACCCTGTAGCTTAAGTTTTGCCTAGTTTTGTCCATCAAATCGATTATTTTGCCCATCCTTAAATAACTGAAATTCGTTTCAAACTTAAAACATATACGTTGTGATTATTTATATTACTTAAATACTCAAGTAACTCGACGGGATTTCCTCAGTAAGACACGAATACCTCGACGGTCGAACGACGATATCTTTGAGAGGTGTTCAAATTTGCTAAAAATAAAAGTAAGGCAGTCATTCATATATCCGTAAGCTTTTGTCTGTTTTGAGTGTGCTCTTAAATAGTCCTGTCCTATCTAACCGCTTGTAAAAACGGAAACACCTGTGCTGTATTTAAAAAAAAACTAATTTTAGAATTTGCATATTGATGAAATCAACTATGTATGCCTTTATATATATATTTTTTTTTCTCGATTATTGTATTCACAAACGTTCACTTTCATTTACGTCTAAAATTTTGATAAAATGTATCGCAAAATACAGACTTTTCGAGGCGCTTCACCTTTAGAGAAAGTAGAATTTAATCTTTTTAATGCTATAGGTGCATAGATAATTTTGAGATAAAACAATATTTAAAATTATTTTTTTTTGTATACAAACATGACCGTCACAACACAACAAACAGCGTACGGTTTCAGAGTCTTTCATTAAAACCCTGGCCTTGGTAGGGGTAGGCCAAATAAACTACTTTCTAGATAAAACTGTCTATATTTCGGTGCTTATAATAAAGAAACATTACGACATATTATGATTCAAAACGTATGAAGGTACAAAGAATATTCGACTCATAATGACTCAATGAACTTTGAGCAAAGACTAACGGAGGTCGATTTCAATGGTGAGAATTTTAAATAGAGAAACAAGCAATTTGACGGACGTCAAGATCAAAGCACTAACAATCATAGGTTATAAATTATCAGCCGGAAATATATTCGCATATAAGAAAGACGACCTAACACCTTGCTAAAGGATAATCCTTCAATTTTTTTCGTAAATACGATATTTAATCAAAAAATAACTGCTATTCATGCTGAGAATTAACAAAGGCAACTTTAGTCATAGAAGTATTGTTTTATCTCACGGTAGAGCCTACGCTGGTTAGATTAATGTATTACTATGTCGGATTTTGAGCGGTTATCAAAGTATTTGCGATTGCTATAGGTTCGTGACATACATTCTCATCGACGCTAAATTTTGCTGGCAACAAATAGATTTTACAAATCAATTTGATTAGCTTACATCAAAAGCAACAAGGTCCTAACTAGTTCTTTGATTTTGAAACCGTAGGTCGATTCAATTAGAAATCAAAACGTCCGATAAAATACCATTTCAAATTTGTAAATCAGTGCAATAAAGAAATTGAGATTATTTAAAGAAATATAACCATGGTTTTAGGTAGATGTCATTAGGAACGCTACCTATTGCAATGGGTGCCATGTGTGATTTCCGAAAAAATATCGACATATCTTCGCGTTTCACATTCCTTAGAACCCAAAACCACCCTCAGTTTAAAAGTGTATATTAGTATCTATCTATATCATTTTCTACTGACACTATAATTTTACAGCAATCACTTTCAAATTGATATATAAAATTTAAAGGGACAAAATCTAGGTCAAGTTGGTTAATGGGCAAAACAGACAAATGGGGGCGGGAACAGGGGGGAATTCGAAAAAGTGAAATTTTGATGTAACTTTCTTAGTATATTCCTCATATAAGGGTCTAAAACTTATTACGTAAACTTTTTTGATACCACCTAAACTTTTTGATTGGTCCTAAAGGTAAGAAACATTCGTTTTTCAGTACTTTGATCCGGTCAAATCTACCTCCGCCTCCGGCGTGTCGAAAGGGATTTTTTTAGTTTCTTAAGGTTACGTCAAATAAAAACAAAACAAAAAAAACCGTGTTTAAAATAAATCTGCAACCAAAAATGTAATAGATAAAACAATTATCTCTATTATTATCTCTTTATATATTTTAAATAGGTAACATCTCGATACAGGCATTTGCCTAGTGAGGTGTTACTAATCCATACAAACTGTACCTACATTTTTTTTTCTGAAAATCAATAAAATATTACAAAGTAATACATATGTCATAATATAAACTATATATTAATAAATGAATAAGAATAATAAAATAAAATCTTCTTATTTTTAGTAAACAATAAAAAAACGACCCGCCAAAACAGTGACATTGTTTATACTGAAGTTGCATACGGTGTGCTCCTGCGCCGATTCGCATATTTTTTTTACAGTAACTCCCTATTTTTTATATTAGTAAGACAAATATTAGGAATATTTTTTTAAGCGATAAAAATACGCAGGATGTTCCAAGATCATTCCCGAAGACTTAGGGGGTATTAATAAAGCGCTGGTGTAAATTCCCTTTGTTCTTTCGTTCGCTCGGGCCTACGATGATCCACAGAAATTATTTAAAAATAACGTAACCAATAATATTTTTTTTTGCAATTGAAAAAAAACTTCAAACATAAATAATTGAATATAAAAAATATTAATAATTGGTTATTTATTGGGTATCTAATTGTCATAAATATTCATAAACTATGAGTATTTATAGTTTACTTTATAATTATTAATTGATCCAAAAAAACTTGCACACTTCGCCGTCGAAATCATTTTCCCTTTATGTTTTTTTCGTTAAGATTCCGTCAGAAGTTTTATTTGAATTTAAAAATAGTCAAGACTCAAGAAAAAAACAATCATTAACGGAAGCTAGAAATATCGTTCAGGTTTTGTAGATCTACAAGATATTCTAGAAAATGACGTGAAAAAAAATACAAAATAAAATACCTTCGTCCATTGTTAGTTTATAAAACAAATTTTAGTACAATTGTAGTGTTTTTTATTTAAAAAGTGTTTCTTTCTTCACTTTCCACAAACAACTATAAGAACAATATAATAGCGAGAGTGCAGTCGCAGCGGCGGCGTCAACACAACTGAAACGCGTCGTGGAAACACTTATTAGTAGACAAAGGCTTTATCGCAACATTGCCCATATCACTGTAGAGATGCCGCGTGTCCGCGCAATACGGACAAAAAAAATGAACCTTGAACTGTTAATGAGGTACAGTCAAGTGCATTATTACATTAACAAAACGTTTTTGTTATTAAAGTTTATTTATTTATAGACAAGACTGAAAGTCCATTAATAATAGGATAGGTTGGAATAGATATAATAAGAATGAAACGCTGTATCTAATCTTACCCAGACAACTCACTCGTGCCTGTGGCATCAACTTGTGATGAATTGCTTCATTTCCTATCTCCATTAAAAAAAATTTCGCCTGTGCCACTTTTAGCCCATTCGATGTGCGTTTTGGATCGCCATAGAGGCGACAGTTGGTTATTGTTTAGGTTCGAGTAGATTAAAATTAAAAGAATTTGTAAATTTTGACGCAACATTTAAAACAACAGGGACACAATTTTTAATTTATAATCATCATAATTTGGCACTGAACATTCTTTTACATGTTTTATTTGCGCACTTAGATGCTGAATATGTTATTTGAGCGCGCTATCGTACTGTAAATGTTTCATCGATTAGTAATAAAAATGTATTTATTTATTTATTGATTATTTGGAAAACCAACAGTAGACGTAAGAAATAGTACATATGATTGCATATAAGTTAAAGTACGAAAGATTAAATTTAATTTAAATTCGCGCTAGGGTATTATTTATTTATTTTTTTTAGTTTAATGTTATATATCTATATTATTCGACCAGCTTGTATTGTGATCTTTAATGTGCACAGAGTGAAGGTAACCCTGTGATGCTTTTAGATATTCGCACAAAATACCTGTACTTATAATAAGATGGATAAAAAACATGTCGTTTGATGTCACTTCAACGAAAATAGTCACTTCAAGAAGAAGTGATTTATGGCAGTACATTTAAGGCGTGTCTAAGATATAAATGAATTTGTATCTGTCTGTTTGCAGCATTGTAACTTAAAAACTACTTTAGAAAAGTTGCCCGGTAAATTCGGGAAAACTGAAAGTGTATTCTACATAAGCGAAACAATCGTCGAAGCCGCCTGCAAAGAATAGATCGGTAGGCATGTAATGGTAGGGCCTAGAGATGGGGAGCGAAGTGATCCATCCCGAGTGCCGCAGGTTAGCCAATAAAAAACGAACCTTTGTGATACATATCGACGCAGTTGGGGAAAAAATACTATCTCTCTCTAGCCTTGAACGACATATAGAGACAACTCTGTATTTGTTTTTTTAACGTCATTATGTAAGAAAAAAAAATCGTATTCGTGCACATAATAAATTAATTACGATACTATTTGCACATAAATCTGTCCAGAATTGACCGAGATCTGCACAAACAGAAAAGTGTTTTTTTTTTTTAATTTAAATTTACTTTACGTAAGGTATTCATGAAAATTACTAATTAATTATACTAAATGGGGATTCGAGGAATATAGAAAAGTGAAGAGCATTATTAAAGCAACAAATTGGCGTATGAAATACGTTTAAATTATGTGTTCTGTAACTTTGTTGGCGTATGAAATCAAAAAGAGACAATATGGCCGAGAGTCGATTTTATTCAAAAAGAGGGTATTTCAAAAAAGGATATTTAATCACAGCGCGACGCTCGCTCAGAGATTGTAAACTATAAAATGATAACGCAGCTCTAATCATAATTAGACAATTCATGTATAGCCCAATGGCATAACACATACTTATGAATGAAAAGAGAGTGGCGATATATAGTGTTTTTGATGTGTGACTGTATAAAAGATTGTGAGGAGAAAAATGTTTGTAATGGGACGTATCCATACATTAACATTGTATTTGCGCAATAATATTAAAAAAATGGCAATAAAATAATTCCTGAGACTTTACATCAATGCTTTTTCAAAAAGGTAAGATCAAATACGCCTCTCTCAGAAAAATGCTTATTACATTATGTATCTCAGAGACGGTAAATAAACAATATACTACATCCACAATTATTTATGAACATAAAAAGTAACGCTATATCATGCGAAAGAAACGCTATACGCACAATTATTTGTGTGCGAGTACATAAGAATTCTCTGTTGCGTTATTTGAAACGATTTTCATTATATAGTAAGCAAATATCTGTTTTAATATTGCAAATGTGTCGGATTATTACTTCTAACTATATAGTGTATACTTGTTCAAAGATATACGAGTACACCGCGGAAGGATGGATGGCGTATAAAACAACCGAACAAAAAGGAAATTACCTACACAAACAAACGTTTTATTTCAGATTAGTTGTTGTCTACCTGTAATTAATGGCATCGGATCAAAAAGAAAACCATAACTGCGTTTATTAGCATGTACTCGTATACATGTACTGCTATTCAATAAATAATAATAATAGTGTATGCATATAGTGTATATGTGCATAAAACTTATTCGTGAAAATGGTACTGTTGTCATTTAAAAACCGTTTGAAATGGTTATATTTTTAAAATTCTCAAAAAAGGTAGAAAACTTTGGGGCTCAAAAATAATAAATATAATATAAGTAATATCATTTTTTATTTGCATAAGGGCCTATTCTTTTGCAAGAAAAGTATATAGAAATTTATTACATTGTTGCAACATTACGAAATTAAATTTTACAATCGTTTTTTTTTTCTAAATATTCTTATGGTTTGTCGAGTAAAAGTTTCATAAATATAAAAGTTTTTTTTAAATTAGTAACAATAAGTGTTGATTTGTGATTTTTCAAGATGTCAAAAGTGCCTAATGTTATCGCGCGAATGCTAGAAACGGCGATTTTGTCAATGACCGGCATGTAATGTAAAAGTCCAGGGTTTATCTGTAAGACCACGATTTTATCTACTTACATAGACATAACCTAATTTGTATAATATTTAAGATGGTTAATAATTAGCCATAATAACAATTATTGTAATATTCTTATTTCTTAAGTACTTAAAGCAACAGCGGCGGGGTAGTGAGGGGGTCTTCACAATTTTTATTTACCTTGGCCCATAGAAATATTAATGGCATAGAAGCGGCCTAAGTGAGTTACAGCAGATATGACAAAATCATGACACGAGCGTCAGTTGAAAGCTATGCTCGCCCCTTCGCCCGGGGCGAGGCAGTGATTGTAGTGTCCGTTATCATCACCAATACTGCTCCGACGTCCGAAAATGGAAACGCTCGTACGTACGGAGATTTGACTTGGGACGAGTCTACTCAATTAACGTGGTGAGTGAGACTCAGTGTGAGGAGAGTTTAAATTGAGTGATATTCCTCCCGCTCGAAAGCGACACGTCATATCCGTCAAACGACAAAACTTTTTTCTACCAAAAATATTTTTTTTAAGGTCCTCAATGTAAACCATCATACTTGCTCTTTCACATTATAATGATATCTACATGCAATTCATATGAAAAAATAATTTATTATTAAATAACAAGTAGTGTTAAAAAATATATATATTCCGGTATCTTTTTAAACCTTCTGTACTGTATTTATAATTTTTAAATGTCTAGCAATAATATTTAAAATTCGACTTATCAATTGTTTACAAAAGCGGAAACCAAATTAGACTATGCGCTTAATGTTATCAATGTTTTTGTACTAGAGAAACGCATCAATTATTTATTAATCTAGTAATTAAACAGGTGCAAAAAAGACTCGATCTTTGCACAAAAGATCCACGTGGTTAATACATTCGACTAATAATCTAGTTTAGATTTGCGTCAGATAAACGAAATTAAAAAATATATTATTAATTACCACAATAAAAAAAAACCAAAAATAGAATGTGCCTTAGTAATCCGATTTTCTTTCTTAAAACTTATTTATTTTTCTAAATAAGTTTAAGTCGATAATTAATTAAAAATGATCTAAAATATTTTTAAAATATTCTCGTAGAATATTATAATTAAAAATTTGTATACTTTAAATTAAATTATTTATATAATTACCCGTCAACAAAACAATGTCTGTCTGAAGTCACTCAGTAAAGAGTAAGTAACATATCGGTATCTACTTGCAACCACCTAAACAGTAGCCCTAGAATAAAATATTTCGTTGCTGTGAATATTCAACGACCCATTTCATTGCTTTGCCTACTGAGTTAAGTAACAACAAACAACGACCATAAAATTAGGGCCGAATATTGACATATTTTAATCATTACTTGGAAAAACATTTTTGTCTGCATAACTTAGTTTTATGTCATTCCTAATCTTCAGATACGTTTTCTGCTCTCTAACCTAACTCCATTAGTTATCATTACTAACAATATTATTATTTTTAAATGATTGTTTCTACAATTTAATTTATTTAAAGCATCACCTACTAATGTGTAAGCTAAAATAAGTTCGCCATATACTTGTTACTAAATGTTCTAATTTTGTATTGAAGTGTAAATAAATAAATAAACATTACTTTGCGATGTATT
Source organism: Neomicropteryx cornuta (assembly GCA_020383195.1). Lineage (NCBI taxonomy): Eukaryota > Metazoa > Arthropoda > Insecta > Lepidoptera > Micropterigidae > Neomicropteryx > Neomicropteryx cornuta. Next base: position 5,867,250 of record JAHKQU010000030.1, read on the forward strand.
TTCTACTAGTTGGTCTCTAAAAAAGGTAAAAGTAAAAGGTCTAGTTAAAAGTAATTATAATATTTACAAATATGTCATTTACTTAATTAAAATATGCATTTCGGCCCTGCAAAATAAAACTAAGCTTGCTTGTACAAGAGACAGGCTAAGGCGATTGATTTGAATCGGCAATTACTGTTGGTCATATATATGACCATTGAAGATCATTCGATCATCTTACGATATAGTGTATATAGTTTTAAAACTGTAGTAAAATTAAGTAAACCTGTCTATAATATTACGTAAGCAGTTCGTTATGAAGTCATTTATAACAAAACAAGCGAGTATATAAAAATCAGTTGGTAAAAACTTGAAGTAAAATAAAAAATAACGGCTTTGTCAGCGATATATTTATAAATAACCACGCATTTGTTAAGATACAAACAAAACGAAATGTCTGAACTTTGATACAACACGATTGCGAGTAGGTTAAAGTTCAAAATATTCTTTGAAGAATTTATTTACCTTGGCTTAAGCGGACATACTGCGCACAAAATTCTTTTTAACCACTTCAACCGACGAAATATATTGTACCATTGCAAACATAGTCTACCTTAGAACAATTATTGTAGGTACTTTATGATGAATAAATAAATGGATAAGATTAACAATGGAAAGAAGTTTCTACAACAAAAATATGTAAATAACGACGTACGTACATAGTAAAAATTTTGAGGTTAAGAGACTGCGATCTGTCGTATTTATTGAGAAGATTTTCTAAAACTCAGCAAGCAATTCAACTTCGCGCGGCATTGTTCGCTTTGAAGTTGCGAAAACGTTTCCTAGATGACGGTAGCGTTAGAAATGGAAAAATAAAATATAATAGACTATGTATAGACTTTTGTATGTCATAAATTTGGCCGATATTCCCTTTTATCTTGTAATAAATTTCTAACCAGAGCAATGTAGAAAATAAAATAGACTGTAAGAGAAATATACGCGATATTAAAAATAAAATACACATCGAATTGAGATACTCATTTTTTAAAGGCCGTTATAAAATATTTAAATTACGTATAATAACTGTGATGATTTACGAAATATATTAATTATTCTAAAATTAATTAGATTTAAATTTAGACTTTAATAAGCTTTAATTATCTCTAAAATAAAAATAAGATTTAAAAGTGTGCTAGCGAAGCAATACACTATTATTTTGTCTACAATATGCACTATTTTTCAGATAAATACTATGCTGCATTATTATGCATAAGTGAACCCCTTTTTTATTTAATTTATATTTCAAAAACGAAAAGCAATTTAAAAAAACAGCCTCTAAGAAGTATAAAATAAGTCTTCAATGTACATAATTTACTATTTACTGAATTTGCACTTGTCTAAATGCTTGAGGAATCCCCAAAAATCATCAAAAATGTGGCTTATTTGAAGATTTTGCCTTAGCTGCGCGGTAAGGTACAATTTAGGCGGCAAGTATCATTATCTACTATGTATAGTAACTATATAAACTGTGTGGGTTTTAAGCTGGTCGATGTCGTAATGCGCAAATCGGAGGGAGAATGGAGTGTGAAAGAAGGAAGTTGAACGTTGAGTTTACAACCTAGAGGCGTGATTATTTCAATATTGCAACGCGGGAAATGAGCGTCTAAAACAGGTATTTATTTATTGGTAACATAATTGAACAGTATTACAGATTCTGAAAGATGAACACATTTAAAAATATATAATAACATAACCAACAGTTACGAGAAACAAGAATGGCCATGAAGCCTGCAGCTATCATTTAATATCAACTGCTTCTATAGATTGTTTAGTAGTAGTAAATTATTTAACCAGAACCTGGCATCTTACAGCTATGCCCTAGAGCCCATTAAAGGCATCTTCCCCTCAAACTACTCGCTCCTGTGGTACTTGAATATATGACCTGTCTTTCAATTCATCATAAATTTTAACACCAAAACTATTTTCGACACATAAGTAATATGAATTAGGATTATATATATAATGGACGTAGAAATTTAAAAATAAAATTATTTAGGTTTAATACTATTTTATATGTATTTATAAGTACATGAGATAGGCTGTCTCTCGAACGCAAGAAACATAATACGTAATATGAAAGACTTTTAAAAATCGGAAATATACTTAAGACAGCATCATATTTTGTTCATTGGTAAGACAGATCTTGCGTTCGAGAGACAGCCTATCTCTCATGTACAGTATAGTATACTTGTTCATAATAATTGGAGTGAAGTGAACGCAGAGACCTAATTCACCATGGCGAAATGTACTAAACAATGTACTACTGTATTAAATAGCAACGTAAAAATTAGGTTCTGACGAAGAAAGTGTTAAAAATGGATCCTACTTGAAAGTTATTATAGGAAAACCAAACCTATTATTTCGTAATGTATCTGGCCACAACGCATTCTGGCCATTTATTTCGCTCACTTAGCGTTTTCGGTCACTGACCGTAACATACTCATATGATGATAACTTTTAGTGATAATTGAATTTAATACTGTTGGATTTTGCAAAATAAATAAACATTTAATTTATAACAGTGTATATTTGCGAGACGGCGCGACATTGCGACTACAACACAAAAGTAAAATGCGTCAAAGAATGTTTTTAGCTGCGCAAGCTAAACAAAACCTGAGAGCGTACGCGAAAATAAATAATAAACATTTTTTTTTACACGAATGCTACGAAAGGGCGAACTTATTACTTTATGACAATTTCTACAACCTAAACTAGAGAGGTCACGTTATAGGATATCATAATGCGTCTGCGAAAAGAGTTATAAATTTAAAACGTAATTAGACAATAAAAAAGAGGCTTTTTTAAGTTTACTCCATAATAGAGTTTTTATTTTAAATTAAATCAAAAGTATACCTAATTACAATACATAGATTTGTTTATAAAAAACAGAATTAAATCACGAATTTTACCTATTAATACTACCTAGTTTTTTTTTGTTATGGAATATAAATTGGCCGATGAGTATAAGTCTATTACCTTCCTAACTAGGTAATAGTTACCTGTTCTAAGGAAGGTTATATATGAAGTGATACAGTGCATAGCAGAGACCAGCGCAAAACCCTGAGAAAAATATAAAAATAATAAGGCACAAATATACACACTGATATATTGAAGTTGCACTTTACAAATCGTGAGATCGTGGTAGTCTAGTGGTTAAGACGTTTGCATATAGATACAAAGGTCTCGGGTTCGAATCCGCATATGGTCATACCATTTTTAACGCTCATGACTACCATCTCCCCTACAGGCAGATTTGGCCTAGTTGAGTAGAGCTAAAAATAATTGTATATGCCATAGTAATGCTTAAAAAAAACATTACACGTAATTGTTGTGCAATGTGGGTTAGCTGACCCCAGACCTCTTGACATCCAACGACACTTGCGTGTGTCTCCCTAGTAGCTGTCAAAAGCACTGGGAGCATAACGGCAACTTTCCCCTGAGCGACTGAACTTTCAACTGGCAACTCTGTTTTCAAATAAAGTATGATTCGTTGATTATACGATGATCATGATTTGTGGTGGTTGTCTCGCTCTGATTGCCGCTACGCTCGCTTGCCACGCACAATGACAGATAACTGTATGACAGGCGATCAACATTTAGTCCAACACAAAAAACACGAGATCGACTACCATACAATTAACAACAATGTTTAAAGTTATATTTATTAGACTTCCCAGAAAAGTCTGGCCGGACATTCTTTTATGAAAATATTTCTAAGGTTGGCAATTATGTATGACAAAATCAAAACAGTCTATTTCCACATTAGGTTATCTATCACTCAAATTCAAAGCAAAATAAAGTTATTACATTTTTACGTTGTTCCATTTTACACAATGTAAATAAAATACAAATACCCAAAGTTGTGTTTAGGTTGTTTAAAACTTACCACTTACCTGTTTTAAAAAAGGTTATTCAAGTGCAACGGCAAAGTATGAAGATCAATGTAATGAATTTTAAAAAAATGACAAAAATATGTAACCATAATATTGTGTATACACAAAATCTACTTTTAAATATATCTTCAATATATCGTGGTGCTATGTAAGTATGTTTAAATATATTGGGCATAAATATATAGTATGAAGTAAATAGGAATAGAAACAAAAAAACATTATAAAAATATTTGAATGGTGATAATATGCGTTTTGACTAACGTTCTCTGGTCAGATTTTAAGTTAAATTTACGTTGAGTTTGGACCCTGTGTTAAATGGGAGATGCCTGTAGTAGAATTAAATTGTAGATAAAAGTATATTTCATATAATTGTTCCTATAAAACATTTTTGGGAAAAAAAGTATAAAATTTTTTGAGTCTCTTGACTTAATGCGTTAGTGTGCCTAGACGAATCGTCTAGGTATACTAACTAGGGCGCTCGCGTTCTGACACTAGAGGCGCCGAACAGTCCACGATTACCTTCCAACTGCCTTTATCAGTTGATATACTCACACATATTATCACTTATAAATTAGATCCTAGTTTATTCTGTTAAAAGTATATGTTAAATTGGAGATGCCTGTAGTCGGCTTAAGTTGTAAATTATGTATTTCTATATAACTGTCATTATGTATAGCTGTAAGCATTTCTTATACAAATAAATAAATTTATCATAATGCAGGAAGTACCAACAATAAATACATAGCAATTTACCATCCTAACTAAAAGTTATTGTTAGTTTTAATAGATTTTGTAATTTTATATAAGTAATATAAATTAGGATTATATATATAATGGAGGTAGGAATTCAAAAATAAAATTATTTAGGTTTAATACTATTTTATACTCTGTTAACACTCATATTGTGAATGGACCGATATATCTCTACATATACACAAAAAATCTATGCCAATATTAACAATATAAGAATAATTTTAATTTGCGGGTAAGTACGATGTTTCATTTTAATATCCTACCCAAAATAAAAAAAAATATGTTAGCCATACGATAATAATAAAAATAATAAACAGCATTAAGAATATTTTAGTTTTTTCTCCCAACTGGGGATTTAATTGTTTAAAACCCCAGTTGAGAAAAATTTTTCGATTTTTTTTATATATAAGACCATGAGACTTTCATTATCGTTACTTTACTGAGAAAATCTCAATCCGATTAAATGCGAATGCGTGTGAAATAAAGAATTTAGAGGTGAGTCAAAGTATAGTCGACTATAATTTGCATACGAATTGACAACCTCCAGTGCACGCGTACCTCGTTGTATGTCCACTAGAATTTACCAGATAAGGAGGCGTAAACCTAACCTTACCCACGCCGGCAGTTCTTGAACCCGGCACAAGCGCATCGTAGGTACCCACCCACCTACCTACCGACGGAGTGTCGCCTCTATAACGAGTAACGACTGCCTTACATGGAAACTAGGCAGTTTTCGCTACGACAGGAAGTGTGTAGACGCTGACTGGCGTAGATAAAATTGCACTCGCCTCGCTTTGCATACTAGAATTTCTACTAAATATGCTATAAATCCTGCGAAAGTTAACGGTAGCTCAATACACGTGCGAATGTTATATCTATCCACGTTCCAAATACAAATATAACATCTACAGAACATAATTTATATATTAATACGTGAAGAGAAAACTTTGTACCCAAATTACCAGAAACAATTAAAAACATCAAGAACCAAGTTCAACTAAAAAGGTTTTTTTTTGTGGTGTGTGCATATTTTTAAATGTAAGTGCGTTTATATTTATGCACATTTTAAGGTATTTTATAATTTATTATTTTTATTAAAGCACTGAGGAAATTTCCTTTGGCGTTTCGCGTGGTCTATGACCCGGCGTCGCGGGCGGACAATCAGCTGGCATACCTATTACCTACAATAACAATATAAAATTTTGTGTTTTTTTTTACATAAATAATATCATAATTAGATCTTCCAATATATTATCCTGGATTTAAGAATATCAAGGTGATGTATTTGTACGTAGTTATGTAACATACGATAAGAAAACCGTATGCGTTCATGTAAAAAGAAAAAAACATTAATAATAATTAAAAAATAAAAACAAATTCTTACAATTTTTACAATTCCTCCACCATATCTCCTTTTCTTTCTTTTTTTCGGGAACGGGATCTGACGTCACAATCATATTATCACCATTCGTGTCCTCGACACTTTTCTCGCCCAGAGCTTTCATAAGTTTAACACTGAACTTCCGAAAACCCATCGTTGGATTTCAAAATTGAACACTCAAACAAAGAGACCACACGCGCATAACTGTTCATTTGCTAACCCTATTAAAAAACGAGAATATCGGGCACACATAAAAAGTGATTTTAAATCTAAAAACGCGCCTTTGAACCTGAGATGACTTATTTATTGTTTATCTTGAGACCGTGTATAAGGCGAGTGATAGGTACAGAATGAAACTATTATTTATGAATACGACCTGGGGGATAATTTTCAACTTTCAAACACACTGACACATTATCTCATCCTTCCTTCTTCGTGTGGTATACAAGTGTTTTGTCCTAAAATATCACGCGGCGCAACTTCGAGCGCGTTACGGACCATTTTTCGGAATGCAGGTAAAACACGCGAGCATACGCGTAGTTCGAAGAACTGTCAATGAGAAACCTTGGAAACCAAACAAAACAATATTATCAAGATGGAGGAACAATGCATCTGTTCGAAATTAATTACATAGACAGCACACAAAGGAAGCTTACTTACTCAATCCTGTATTCGAGTAAATTGTCTAAGCTACAAGATGCCCAGGTCAAAGCGAGATGCACGACAAGAAAAGATTTTAAACCCTAGCAAAGTCGCAAAATGGAATAATTTTCAAGGAAGGTATACTACAAGTTCGAACTATTCGCAAATGGAATTCCCTAAATAGATCTACAAGGCCCTTGTCCCCAAACAAAGACTATGCTTAAAAGTAGATTGGTTACTAATAAAACACCACAACCTGTCAATAACAGCAAATCACCGGAGCTAGCTCCTAATTATTGCCATTAAATAAATAAATAAACGAACATGCGGTTATAACTGGGGTGTATCATCATGTTTCGCCAGTTTTATCTTATTCAATGGTTGTTTTAAATCTGTCAATAATATTATTCAATTGAGACGCGAGCCGATACGACGAATCATATCAACGGCGTATTCATTGCCGATTGTATATTTTCCCGGTTGACCTAAAAGTTGTAAGGTAGTCCCCGTACTTCCTCAGTAAACCCCTTAAAACCACGCAACGGATGTGACGCAGTGCCAATGTGCCACTAAATAATGCATGCGTCCCAGTAATTGGCCATCGAAAACTCTTTCAGTTGAAGAAATACTTCTTCATTGAAATGCCATTCTCATCCGCTAATATTATAGAAATTTGCTCCCGTACCCCTCAGCAAACAGGAAAACATTATAAACAGAATTTTGACACTCTCTTCCGTTCCTCACCACCAATCCACACTTTACATTGCTAATTTGACTGTCTCACATTTGAAAATAATGTAAGATGTTTAAGCAACCGGTCATTTTCAAATTATATCAGAAAAAACCAGACCACCAGAAAAAAAAGTAAAACATGATAAAATAAGCAATATAAAGTAATCTAAATGAAAACTAGAAATACAAGAAAGAACGCACACTTTGAACAGTAACTCTTGTCATTCAAATATTCATTACTTCGACACACGGAATACAACTGTGCACTCACAAATTGTACAATTTTTAAACGCAAAAGATGCTCTAACAACGAAGCGGTACGTCAATGAAATAAAATATAATCGATAGAGTGCTCCAACACATACATTTAGACCAACCACAAGATTTAATTTGCAAAAAATATCAATGTTTTAAATAAGGCACATCAAAAACGAGTTTGTAGATAAACACCAATATGGACAAAGAGAGCCGATTTCTGTGTATATTTGTTTTTAATATCTATAAACACATAATTTTGTTAAACAACATGGAACTAAACCAAATACATTGCGAACAATAGCGATAATTGTTTGCAGTGCACAACACCAATAAATCACGACACATAATGGGTTTTGCAATACGTACTGTTTAACTTGTAGCATTACCTAGGGTGAGCATATTTAAGTAGAGACATTTAAATATTCTCCCGGTCAAAGAATTTTCGTTTAATGCTATCAAACCGGGTTGGATTAACGTGAGGATTAACAAGACTACCGACTACACCAGTGCGAAGATTACTACCGACTAACCGTCAAAAAAAACCCCCGGTTGCGACAGGCCTACTCTCTCCATTCATCGTGCAGCCGATATGCTCGATGCAGTTTTTTTTATCCGTGAGGCCAGTGAGGCATCAAGTAGCAGGGCTGGTCGCTATGCTAGGCGAGGAGACGCCATTTAGAAAAATACCCAATTGCAAAAAATTAACAAATTATATGACGCCGAGTTTCATACACTTTTGTGAACGTTCTTGCAAAGTAATTAAAAATATTGAATAAAATAATTATTATCCTTTTAGTATTTCTTTTCTTTTATCATTCAAATACAGCATGTATATGAAACATTTGCAAAACTACTACTACACGAGTCATACTTAAAACATTTTTTCAAGGCGAAGGTGGAAAGCAACATATTAAGCTATTCCTCAGTTGAAGTCATTAAACACATAAGCGGTAAAATATATTTAAGTCGAAATAATTTTTTTTTTAGTTAGAAAAGCTACCTATTGCAATGGGTACCTTTCTGCACTAGCAAATGGTACCTGACTTCCAGCAAATTTCGATATATCTTCACGTTTCACATATCCTAGAACCAAAACAATGCTTAGTTTAAAAGTGTATATATAAGTATATCTATCTATATCACTTTCTTGTGGACACGATAATGCTGTAATTTTACACCTATCACTTTCGAATTGATACATAAAATGTATGGGCACAAAATCTCGGTCAAGTTAGTTAATGGGCAAAATCAGACCAGGGGGCGGGAATGAGGTGTTTTTTCGAAAGAGTGTAATTTTGCTATAACGTTCTTAGTATATGTGATATCAAATTCTTTTGAATTTTATATTATTCCTTAGATAAGGGCCTAAAATTTATTTAAGTAAACTTTTTTGATAGCACCAACCATTAGTCCTGCGGGTGGGAAAAATTGGTTTTTCACAATTCAAAAAATCATACCTTAATAGGCATCACATTAGTTTAAATGGTAATGGGCTAGGTTAAATAGTTATGTGCCAATGTATGTAGTCTGTTCTCTGGTAGGTATTGCCAAGCAAGAAACATATTTAATGATTTGAAAATCGGATTCAATTCGATCGTGCGAATGAGAATTACCGTAGTCCGTTGTAATAACATTGTTATTATAAAGCAAAGCGTGCGTCGATTCTTAGCGTCACGTAAACGTTAAACGTAGCCACATTTGTCTAGTGCGGTGCGGCGCGACCGACGGACATCGACAATGCATCGGCAATGCGCTCGCGTTGCATTTTGCTCGGGCGAAATTTGTGCACAGAATGCGCAATATAGCCAGCTCGTATAATATAATCGACACGCGGCTGCGCGTGCGACTTTTAATGGCGCAAATCTGCCTGAGGTTAAGGCCTGACTCGAGTTGGCTTCGTCACGCAGCAACTGTCCTACGAGGCACGCCCGTCACGCTTTAAATATGCGTTGGGCAACCAATGAAACTTACCACGATGCAACCACGGAAAACTATATACTTATCTGATCCTTATTGAAGGAGTAGACTATTAAAATGAAGGGACGAAGAGTGAAAGAGATAGAAGTCCACACAATGCTCAGAATACACAGTCTGTCAAAGGGGCATGGTTCGATTGGAACGTGTGCTCGTCTGTTGGATTTTTTTTAAAGTATATTATTCACTGTTGATGTATTAATAAAAAGAAAGAAGGAAGGGTAGAATGTATATATTAGAAGCGAAGTTACAGTCGTCAAACCAACCGCAGGATTTAGCTCCGAACTCTCTTGAGTGAAAAGTGTAACGCCGGCCTGCGATGAAATCATACCGCCCATAACTTTGAAACCCCTTAACATTTTAAGACCAAAAAACCTGTATAGGAATATATAGGAAGTATGAAATATTACGTCAATATGTTTGAAAATTAAAAAGCATCATGGAGTTAAAAAGCTAATAATGATGGAACGGCTAAAAAAAGTGTTGTTTTTTAACATTTGTCTGTAGTATAAGTTTACCGAGCGACACGGGAAGCGTCGAATGTAGGTCTGCGTCGTAAGGTCTAATCTAAAAGAAGAAAGTAAAATTACACTTAAAACCGCTGCATTCTAGTATTAGCTGTATATGAATATGTGATGCATGATTCCACACACATGCAACCGCGCTAAGATAGAATTTAACTAACTGTAGATACCTATGTCTCTATAATATGTATGATCACGTTCGTTAGCTGCGAGGAAACAAATGCTGGGATAATAATATCGCAAACGTGCGTTTTCGTGCAAATAAGCGTATCTCCATAGCGACGTTTGTAAACAACGGCAGTTTAGCACCGCGCCGTCCTACTTTGACCCGCAGCGAGGCGCGTATTTTCGCAACTCTCTGCGATCTGACCCATAGACCGTTTGACTCACATTCGACTAGCAAAGGACGCATTTCTCACGCGGAATATCAAACACTCGAGAATGAGTTTATCTCGAAATAGCGACTGTAAAACGATTACGATTAAATTGATCTATGTACGATGCTGTTAAATGTGCACACGCGGAAGAGTCAGTCAAGTATCAATAGCGTTCAGGTAGCATCATATGTACCTAGATAAGGAATATCACCTTCGTATTAGAGTGGTAATTGAACTCACAAATCACATTCAAAACGATTTACATATAGACACGTTGGTATTATTACAACAATCACGTTCCGAAAAAAAAATGTTTTGTGTGCGGTGTTTTTATTTGTGTTGAACCACGCGCCGGTAGATAGAGAGAGGTGCAATCTCTACACAGGTATGCAACGAACCGTAACAGAATCAGTACCGAAGCGACGACAATTGCATGAAAAGGCTTGCGAGCGACTGACTGAGTGCCGGAGGCCGGAACCTGAGCGGGCAATAAAAATGGAACCACTTCTCTCTCTCTGGTGCCCCGGTGGAAGAGTGGCGAGATTAAGAGGCCCGTTATGCGAGAGCTGAGCTGCTCACAGCGCCGCGCCGAAAACGGTACACGCACGTTTCGATATCGTCCAACGGGACACCCATGTAGATAGATCAGATAGCGATCGCGTTGGAATTTATTGGCGATTGGGGACCGCGCGACTGCGAACGGACATCCTACCGTCGCGGACACTATACTCGGGGGAGGAGAGAATCAAAGCCAATTCATAGTTTGCTCATTGAAACCGGCCACTACGAAACGAAGGTAGGTAGAGCATTGTTTGTGTTCCAATCATTCCCGATTCATATTCCTTATGTTAATAAGATGCAACCCGGTCAGTTCTCCATAAAAAGAAATGTAGATGTAGAAAAAATGATAATAGATATAGTTTTATCTTATAATTAAATGGGTTAATATGAAACAAAAAAGTTACATTTAACCTTTGTCTTAAAGTTGAGAGCCTTGAAAAGTATGTACTTTATAAAAACCTTAGACATAGGAGATTTCATAAAGATACAAATTCAGCGGAGTTTTTTAAAATGCATTTTTCAAGATGCCAACCACGATTCCTAGGATAAGTAGTTGAATTATCTTTTGTGATGTAATGTTTTTATTGCTCATCAAGTTCTGAATTAAACAGCCTTAGATGAGATAGCACGATTCATGACCCTGCCTTACAAAGACAATCGAGTAATTAGAAAACCCATAAAAGTACCAGAACGTAATTAATTGGAAAATAAAAGCAAGTAGCGTGCCGCGGAGAAGTATCAAAACGCCCCCCTCCCCCCCACAGATGTCCAGGAGAACATCTTTATCTTTCTCGCAATTGTTTATTTGACATACTAGATGCACGTCTGTACGTCTAAATATAGACAAAATTAAATCAACGTAACGCCGTTTAACGCGCGATGCTAAATATATTTTTTTTATTTGTTAGTTTCATTTAATAATACCGATTGATTAATCAAGCTAAATTGCCTATTTTATTTATTATTATATAATAATAATTGTAATGGCTGGCTATAATTATCTTTTAGTTGAAAATGCAATTTATGAAAGTTGCATTTTAAACGACATATTATATTCTGACGACGCCGAATGGCGAAAGGCAATATGTTGATCATCAAATCTGTATGTATATATTTATTTATTAAACATGTAACCAACCATACAGCGTACTAGTAGCTTTTCCTTTTTTCAAATACTTAATAATAAGGCCAATTAAAGCTTAAGTATACATAAGATTACTTATATATCATTTGAACTAAGTATGTGTAACAATTGTAATTGCATCATCATATTACTGTTTTTAAATTACACAAATCAAACACACATGCGATCTGATAAAATAATATTATTTTTAAGGCAAGCCCTAAAGTGTGATAGTTGGACATTATTAACTTTTACAAAGTTTAAATAATCCTTTTAATATTTTATAGAGAAGGAAAATTCAAAATTATTGCAGAAATATGTCTCAAATAGATTATGATTTTTATAGTATAAATATAGGCATGTATTTAAATAAACCAATGTTGGCGTGACTTTTCAGCAATTAAGTATGTAAAAATGCGAATCTACGTTTAAATCTAGAACCACCACGCCTATGATCTATGGTCTATGTTCTGTGCGGTAGATAATAAAGGACCTGTAGATACCGGATTGAACCGGATCATTACCTTGCGTAGGCAACTATTATACGGTCAAAGATCCCTTATTTGACTGGCGAGTGTTCTGAGTGAGTGGCGCTTTCTCAGAACAGCGCCAAGGCAAGGCATACCCAACTCTACTCTACTCCATAGTAGCTGCCAGTGACGCCCACGACTATAAGACTGCAATCGAAATTTATGCAGCGTCGAGTAGACCTGCACAAAGCATCACGCTCGAACTGTCAATCGTTGCATGATTGTATAGTAAAAAAACCCCTTCGGCACGCCGGAAGGCGGAGGTAGTTTTCATCGGATCAAAGTAGGGGATAGGCAAACTCCAATCGTACGAACTTGCATCAAACATAGCGCGAGCTTCCGCGCGATCCACTCCCCGTGCGCAGCGAGAGTGCATATACTAAAACCCTCTTTATACTGTACCGTAAAGTTTAAAGCCAATAAGCAAACGCAGCAATTGCATGTAAAAACTAAACTAGAAACATACAAATACTAAAGAGTTGAATTTTGATGCAGATTGATGCTCCTTAAAAACAACCATAGTCGTTTAGATCACATTAGAGGCTGGTCGAATAATATCGATATACAGGTGCATTTATATTCACTACCCCCTAAAAGGATATCAGTGAATATAAATACACCTGTATAAGATTAAAGTCAACACATTTTTAGTATGTAAGTACTAATAAATTAAACTGTTGACAGTTCGATAGAAAGCGCAAATATCATATTTGAATTTTAAAAATATGACAGCAAGGCTCTTTGAAACTTGAGAATGCATTAGTTATTACTGGCCAGTTAAAATTAAAAATATAATATGTAAAAGAATGTTCTATGCCACATAATCATTATTATAAAATTAATATTATTGTTGTTTATTAAAATATTATGTCCGTATTGTTTCATTACTAGCGGCACGTAAAATTTAAAAAAAAACTAAAATAATGTTAAAATATATGACGAATTGAGAGAATGTTATGATATGATAATAAGATGTGTTTTATTTTTTTATTTTAATCTATTCAGATCTAATAAATAACTCAGTGTCGCCTCTATGGCAATCCTAAACGCACATCGAATGCACTAAAAGTGCCGCAGACACAAGTGGAGATTGGAAATAAAGTAAACCATCTCTAGTTGGTAGCATAGGCGCGGGTAGTTTGGGTGGGAGATACCTTTAATGACGCCTGTAGGGCCTAGCTGTAAGACATCAGGTTCTGATTAAATAATTTACTACTACTAAATAGCAGATATTAGCTGCAGAAGCAGTTGATATTATATGATAGTTACAGATGATAGACACTGCTTATAATACCAATGTATCAAAGTCGGTGTAAACTGTTAAAACAATTTTAGTTTAAATTACTTATTAAGTATTTCCTAATTGCAAATTACGACATTACTCACATTGGTGTTTTTTTTATGTTGTTTTTTATGTTTTATTTCCTTTGAATAAGGAACCATTCGTTGTTTTTAAATTCTCACTTGGGTTATAATACTGCCTTTGAATTAGAAAAAATGTATAATGAACAAATCGAAACAGTATTTTATACTATACGTAACTGCATAGGAGCGCTGTAAGCGGGCTACAGCGGATATGACAAAATCATGACATTGCCGTCAGTAGAAAACTAAACTCCGCCCCTTCGCCCGGTTATTGCGTCGGTAATCATCACCAATACCGTGCCCGTGTTTTAAAATGGATACACTACGCAGTACGTAGATTTGGCTTACGCCGCGTCTACCTACTTCAATGATCTGCGCTTTGGAGTAGACGGTCTTCCGATCGGCGACGCGGACGGCGCCAATCGGGTCACGAGATTAGAAAACGTTGCGTTCAGAGTTCGTTGGCACACATTTAGAAGGTAGGTAAGGTACCTACCTATACAAGTAAATAGCTACTCTCAGTGGACACAACGAAATCTCTCGTGTACCCGTGTACTTAGTTCGGCGATAGCTAGCATGCGGGTTGCTTGCAAATGGAAACACAATAATAACTTATATAAATAACGGCTTATGATCCTCAATTGAGTACCTTCAATATATATATTTATTTAATTTCAAAAGAAATCTGCAGATTAGTTTGCATTAACATACAAAGAGAAAAAAGGTTAATACTACATAATCGTACATCTAAACATAGATTCCTAGATTATGCTACTTAGATGATAATATAATTAATAACATCGTCTAAATAAAACATTTAAGATACATTACTTAAATATAATATTATTTACATTTTTCAGTTATTAATAACAAAACATTTTTTTTTAATCATTGAAATTTACTTAGCTTTAGGCAATCATGACAAAGGAAAAAAATGGTGTATGAAATACATTTAAATTCTGTACTTTGTTGCACATTGAAATTAAAAAGAGACAATATATTAGTTACACCTTAACAAAAGTTGACCTTACAATGTATCAAAGAGAATAGAAAATAGTTGAAAACTTTCGTAAAATACAGGCCTAAATTTAAACCTATATCACTTCATCAGCTCGAGTGCACTGGCTATTTAATGATTAAATTATGGGACTAAATTACATTAAATGTGCATTAAATGATCTTTTTGGGTTAGATTTTCATTCCTATAAAAATGTTGAGGAGAATTAAGATATTCAAAATTGAAATGTTTCATTATGTCAAATTTTCATATAACCACCTTTACGATAGTCTTCTTTAATAATATATAAATACTATACTATACAATAAAGGTAATAACATATAAATACATATATAAAACGAATAATATTAAATCTAGTATTTATTACATTATAAACCTTACTATGAGCGCTACCTATAATATTTAATTTTGATATCCGCGATTCCTTTTTTTAGTGTTTGTTATTCATGGAAAATATTATAAATAAGTAAGTACCTACTTAACTTCAATTGTTTTTTATCGTCTTGATACTTTATTTTCACAACACAAATTAAAGTTACTCAGTTAGTTGTTATTTTTATTATTAACTACGTACTTAGTACTAAATGAAATACATATTTTAGATTTATGCAATAAAAAATCTCTTCGTATTTTTTTTCCTAGTGGTGATATGTAAATCTGTTGTTTTCAAATCAAAGTTAAAAAAACAGTGTTTGGTGGCTATACCATGCGTAAGTAAGACTTTTGTAACGAAGTTGATTAAATTTATCGACTCCATAATAATGTATTAATCCACATTTTAATATTTACAACTCATACTGGCATCTAAATTCAACAGTGTTTCCACGCGCCTATTAATATTTGGACAGCTGAGCGTTTAGGCGAATGAGAACATAATTTCCGAGCGCCCTCCCGAGTTTAACCGAACGAGCGTGTCGCATTAGATTAATTCGCAGCTTAGGAAAAAATGTGTAAGGTGCTCCTAAATGCGTGCTTGCATGTATGCACGTCGATGAAGAAGTTTTACTTCAAAAATATATGCTTACTAATAGTTTTTAATATTTTCTTGCTACCTTTTAACACAAACAAATCTCATGCTTATAATTAATTTAGTATATTTCTAGTTGTATGTATTGTTGCAGTAGGGAATTTAAGGAAAAAAAATAATTTAGGATTGCTCAGACTTCTCTTAGCACACATTGCAAGCTCTCGAGCCACATAAAAAAAATGATTTCTTGACATTTGAGAAGCTATACTCAGAGTTGGATATATGTAAATGATACTTAAGATGGTATAAATAGAGCTGACACATAAGCTCCATGTAAGAAGTGACACACGATGACGTTAAATGATGTTGGCTGCAGTCAACAAATGAAGGCAGCGTACTGATATTATTTTGTACGAATTGTGGCGACGTAGATCACTGTAGAGCAGGAGTACTCAAACTTGAACTGCTGGCGATGTACCTTAGTATGGTTAGACTCTGAGAGGCTGCAAGTATATGTGATGCAGGATTATGAGGGGTTATTACAATAGAAGAAAGTGACCTAATTCTGACTAAATCTGTGAATAGATGATCTACAACTCAAAAAGCACTCGCGATCGACCGTTTGAACACCCCTGACTTGAGTACATGACCGGAATGATCATTTTTTTATGTTATTGTTATTCTCGATGCGTGAATACCAGTGACCACGTGACCCAACGCAGCGCCGGAGTGCGCATAGCAACAATGGAAAAAAAAAGTTAAATATTGTCCAACAATAATAATATAAGCGAACTTAATCATTACACAACCGTTACGTTTTCACGGATAACTGAGAAACCGTCGAACAAAAAAAAAAAAATCCGTAAAACTCGTTTCGAATTCCAACGTGACACGAAATGAAAGGCGATTGACGGTAAAAAAGAGTTCGACACTCCCGACGAACAAAACGTTGTATATTATTTTTTGATGATCTTTTCTACTCGTAAGCGTTTAAAAAACTATTGGCATGATTGGAAAGATGAAGAGGCGCATATAATCATTAACTGATGATCATTTAAACCAAAAATAACCGCAAAAAATAAATATTTATACCGCGATTTCAGCCTCTTAAATTAAAGTTATTTTTTTAATACGCCCCTCATATGTTTCTCATACAAGAGAATGTATGAAATTGCTGTAGGTACTTCACACACATCTCTGCATACCTACTATCAACAAAAACCTTTCAACAGTTTCTTACGAGGCAAATAGTGTGAGTGCGCGAGTGCCTAGCGGCAGTCGCGGTTGTGTCAAGTAGGTAACATCGTGCGTTAATTAAAAATGCACAATGCAACATAATGTTACCGCCCTAAATTTTGGTGAGGGGTAATATTAATTAGAAAGTTATTGTAGAGTCTATATGGTTCCCGAACGTTGAATCAAGGTGATTGGCGCGGCGCCTATTGGCTTCTATTAGGAAAAATCCGAATTGAAATATTTTTTTATTACGATTTTAAACGATTCACTACAGATGTTTTTCATGTATTTTATTGGAAATTAAAGTCAAATTACATAGGTTTTGTTTTTAAATTAAGTACCACCTTGTATTGGTTGGTCCCAGATGAAAATATTATGTTGATGGAGGAGATAGTAATCAACATTGACTCATTTATGTTCAAAATTTACTTCGATAGCTTCGCATGGGAATGTTTTATTTACTCCTAAAAAAAATCTTTTCTTTTATCTTTATTTACAATTTTTTTTTTCCGATTCTATTTAGAGTCGTTTTTCTTCATTTGTTAATACAAATGGATTATGTTGATCTAACCCGGGACACAAATAGCTGTCTAAACCTTCTGTCCCGTCCTTATATAGTAAAATAGTAAAGTAAGTAGTTATATAGTAAAAAAGCCAAAATGTGTGACCACAGATAGTAATTAAGTGGAAGGGTGGTAATTTAAAGCAGAAAATTCTTATTACAAGTATGTTTTATAGCCCATCTTAAAACGCGTAAAATGGAGTTTACCTTGTTTTTATAGTGTTATCAGCTCTTAAAATATAAGTAGACATATATTTAGTTATATGGTAACACAAAGCGCCTGTCATTCGACATAATTACCTCGAAAGCATTCGATTGCTCGATCTCGCTCACTCGACGGCGAAAGACGCGAGGCGCGATAGAGTTGGAGAGCAGCATTGAACTTCGTAAAAAAAACATGCAATACTCGACCATAATGGACAGACCGAATTTAAGATAAGGATGGGCATTGTTTGTCGCAAAACAATCGATTTTAATCGATTGTAAATGATACCAAACAAAATATAATTAATATAATAACACTCCTTAAAACACGGCCAATACGAATTATTATTATTATTATTATTAGTTTTAGACGGGCAGCTTATGCTGATAAGCCTAAATCTGTACTTGTATCGTCTCTGATAAACTTGTCTAGTCTGTTCTTAAATTCGTTTACATTTCCGGCACTTATCACTGCACTTGGTAACTTATTCCATGCATTCACCACTCTATTTGACATGAAATTCTTCCTCGGATTAGAACTGAAGGCTGTACTTGAGAGTTTTAAATGATGTCCTCGCTAGTGTGAATTTGTATTAATTATGTATATGGTTTCGAAATCTGGAACATCATAATAGTGAGTTAATATCTTGTAGGTCTCTATAAGATCGCCTCTCGCCCGCCTGTGCTTTAATGTTGTCAGTCCAAGTATATTTAGCCTTTCTTCTAATTATAAATAAATAATACGTTCTAACATCTGTGCTGTCATATTTTTGAAAATCGCATACAATATTTGAGCGCTCTATCGAACTGTTAATATTTCATGAATTAGATTTTAAACTTTACAGACAGACGGCCAAAGTACTGGGATAGTATTGTATTATAGCTAAAAGCGGCAGTTTCTCATTATCTACGGCTCAATTTAGTAATAAAACGAAAAACCGCGCTAACAGATTGTTTATATTGAATAAAGCTATGATTTTGTTATTTTTCTGTATGAGTAGCACTAAGATTTTAGCCAAAATAGAGCTCGGAAAAGTGTTGATTTTGAGAAATGGCGCTACTTCGACACACGCTGTAGGATTTAATACATATAAAATAAAAAAACCTCTTGGTAAGTTGTTCTATAGTATTCATTTCATATAATGTGATATATTTATTTAAAATATATGTCAAAATAAAACCAGAATAAGCCGTCAAAGTTGACCGTTTTTGGTCACGAGGGTAATACTCACTCTTAAACATATAATACCCTGTTTGCGTCGGGAGAAATAAGCATGTTGCCTTATTTTCGACCAGTGAGAGCAAAAACTAACAAAAAATGCTTCTTCTCTAGCATTGCCAAAGTCAAACTTGCAATTTTCGTCGGTGTTTTCAGGTTAGGTTTGTATATGGTCATAATGTGGATAATGAACATTTAAAGGCCAAATCCCTATTGTATTGTATTGAAACTGTTTTTCCGCCATTGTACACCGACTATGGGAGACATCATGGTGCCAGCAAGCTCCATCATTTTTGTGTACAATCCTTTCCTATTTTACACAAAAGCGTTTTCCCCATCGTTCCTTCAAGTATTTTTCTTCTTAAATTTTAAGGTAGGATGTAATAATACCTGCAAAAACGCCGTTACTAAGTACCGTTTTTTAATTCATTTTTCTTTTTTTTTGTAAAACAAAAATACAACTCAGTATTATTATCTAATTAATTTATTTTTCAATAAAGAACTGGCAACGTCAAATTCTCCGGACGAAAACATAACGAAAACTTAAAAAAATAAATTCCTACATTATCCTCACCTGTTCTACATAAAAAAAATTGAACAATATTTTTCTAAGCCTATAAAATCTGTGTAACTAGTCTGTCCTAGTAACTAGTAACTGTGTATCTGTGTAATCTGTGAAATAGTCTGTCCGTCCGTACTAGTATTTCTCGTCTCGACGAAAAATATTAAATAAATGAGCCAATTATCATAAGAACTATATGTTGCGGTCTTTATTTGACAGTGTTGGATTTGGTGTCCTGATCTAATGAAGTGGGAGGGAGTTCATTCCTTGTTCCTTTGAGGAAAGCAGTCAATCATTTGCCCGTGCCACGATATGGTGTACCTCATTTCAGTCATAATGTTTGCGATGCTTGTGCCAGCCACATGACTGTCCTGTATGCATAGCTAGCAAAATCTATAGTTCTATGACTAATATAATAAGCCTATCGACCGACGACAGGTGAAGACTTGCCAAGAGAGCCCAGAACCCCCTTTACACCCACTGGGGGAATGTGGGCCCCTCATTTACAAAAGGTACCAACTACTAGGCAACCATCTCCTCTAGTCAGAAAAGATTAGAACCATCGCCCCCAAAAAGATACTTAACTTTATTTACAGTACGGGACTAGAGGGCGAACTATAAGTGGATTAAAAAGTACAATAGTTCTGAAAAGGACATGGCACACGGGGGGCAAACCCCCACATCCACTAACATGCATAACATAATATATAGTTTTACTTTAAATTTTATTTTAAAATAATTCAGTTTCTATAATTTCTAAATTTTAGTATTGTTAAGCATTTATGAAATATTCTAAAATACTTACTTATATGAAAACGATTGTTTAATTTTTTTCGATCATTTGCAAAATAATCGATTTTTTCTTGTTTAAACACCCACACTATTCAGCCATGGAGCAAAGAAGTGAGAGAGGGAGATGGTGATACGAAGTCTTTGTTAGTGGGTTGGTTCAGTCGAGAGCCTAGAGGTCAAAGAAACTCCCGTTACGTGTTCCACTTACCCCGTTACAGAGCTAAGGTCGTTTAAGCTTGGGCAACGATTTTACTTTGACAGGCTACGTCGATGACAGCCGACGTCATTTCAATACATATATATATATATATTTTATATATATATATATGTATATATATATATGATCAAAGATACTTTACGTACGAGCTATATTTTGAAAGTCAACCCCACTTTTACGAACTTAGCGTTATAGAAACTGTACGCAATATTTAAAAATGACAAATAAGTCTACCTTGGAACAGGCAGTTCGCCTAGTTAGGCTAGACTACGTGTCTTTGTATTGCAAGTAGGTAATAATTTATCTTATTGACTGAATCAAGAAAATAAAATTACAGTAAGTACTTCCGCAGTTAATTTCATACAGATACAAATTCAAGTTTGTTTTATATAAATTGATTCTTTTTATCCATAATTACCCTTTATAGAGAAGTTGTTTTATCAACATGCGACGCAATGTTTTTGATTGCAAATATCGCGTATCTCATCAAGAGCATGATGTATGAAGAGCTCCTTTTTAAGACGCCCAGGCGACAGGAGCTCGCAATGCTTTGCTTCGCTCCCTATCCACACTTGGGACTTCGGCACTCGGGATGGTCTATATTCGAAATTTGTTAGAAGGAATACCGGTAATGAGAATATTTTACAAGGACCGTTCACCTTTATATTTATAACCTTTTACGCACTTTTAAACTACTTTGGATAGCATTCTTGAAACACGGCGCCCAATGGTTTCGCTGATTTATGTACCTACTTATGTCGCCACATTATAATTATTAAAAATTGAAATATTATGTCAGTGTTTATTTATTAAGATTATGTTTTTGTTTTAGTTTCAAATTGAAGCCAGCTTTAATACTGTTTATAAGTTTTTTTTTGCCTTTTCATGATTATTTCCGGATCTTTCTGTGTGAAGTCATGAGAACACAGCGTATTAGCGATAGGCAAGCACCAGTACCCGCTTTTACCTATAACTACCTAACCTATTTAAGCGTGAAGTTTGCTTTGTTGACTAGATTTGTTCATTTATCTTCACATAAATCGGATGATAAATTATCTCTTTAAAGTTTTCTATTAAAATAATATAATAAAATATTTTCGATCATAATAAATATTAACAATAATAATTTACTAACTTAAATAAAAAAAATGTTTAAAAAAACCACCGCCCCATGTTGCCTTGACAGTTACAGTAATAATCGGATTAAAATTTGATTTCATTGCCATCTAGTATTAACATTTCGAAGGTTTCCAAAACGGACCGACATGTTAATACCCATCGACCCCAACAGGTGGCGTTTTATACCTATTTATATTTAGATAAAGATAGGTAATTTATACCTAGAAAGATATATATTTCTCTTTTTGTTATAATAATAGAACAAACATAATTTAACATAATGTTAATATTAGATATAATCCAAGTAGTATAAAAAGGTGCAATATCTGCGTAACGTTATTGCAGAGCGAAAAGCTAAAACACTAACAAATTCGTAAAAACGAAAAAGTTGGTTTCAGTTTCATGCTACTAGATGGCTCTATTTACAACAAAAACCGTTGAAACGGTTCCGATAGTCGAAATTCTAACCTCCATATAGTTAGAACCCCATCTATAACCGATTCAAATATTTTTTTTGCAATCGTTTGATGGTCGTTTGATGGTCAATTATGGTCTATTATAAACGTTTGAAGGTTAGCCGTTTAATTATAAACCAATAAACAAAAATGTGAAAAAAAAATATTAGTTACAACCCCCACGGTAACCAATTTAATTTTTCTTTATATAAATCGATGTAGAATCGTTTGATGGTGATTGATGGTTCATTACTAGTGCCAGAAAATGAATAAATTCGCAGTAATTAAATTTTGAATGTAAGGATTCGCAGTGCAATGTCAACTTGCCTTTATAAAAAAAAGAAGAACATTTTAATCAGAACATTAAGGCAACCATTTATCTTCGTTTTATTGTAATTCGATGCAGAATCGTTTGAAAATGTGAAAAAAAAATATTAGTTACAACCCCCACAGTAATCAATTTTATTTTTCTTTATATAAATCGATGTAGAATCGTTTGAAGGTGATTGATGGTTCATTATTAGTGCCAGAATATGAATACTTTCGCAGTAATTAAATTTTGAATGTACGGATTCGCAGTGCAATGCCAACTTGCCTTTATAAAAAAAAGAAGAACATTTTAATCAGAACATTAAGGCAACCATTTATCTTCCTTTTATTGTAATTCGATGCAGAATCGTTTGATGGTCAATTATGGTCTATTATAAACGTTTGATAGTTAGCCGTTTAATTATAAACCAATAAACAAAAATGTGAAAAAAAAAATATTAGTTACACCCCCCACGGTAACCAATTTAATTTTTCTTTATATAAATCGATGTAGAATCGTTTGATGGTGATTGATGGTTCATTACTAGTGCCAGAATATGAATACTTTCGCAGTAATTAAATTTTGAATGTACGGATTCGCAGTGCAATGTCAACTTGCCTTTATAAAAAAAAGAAGAACATTTTAATCAGAACATTAAGGCAACCATTTATCTTCGTTTTATTGTAATTCGATGCAGAATCGTTTGAAAATGTGAAAAAAAAATATTAGTTACAACCCCCACAGTAATCAATTTTATTTTTCTTTATATAAATCGATGTAGAATCGTTTGAAGGTGATTGATGGTTCATTATTAGTGCCAGAATATGAATACTTTCGCAGTAATTAAATTTTGAATGTACGGATTCGCAGTGCAATGCCAACTTGCCTTTATAAAAAAAAGAAGAACATTTTAATCAGAACATTAAGGCAACCATTTATCTTCCTTTTATTGTAATTCGATGCAGAATCGTTTGATGGTCAATTATGGTCTATTATAAACGTTTGATAGTTAGCCGTTTAATTATAAACCAATAAACAAAAATGTGAAAAAAAAATATTAGTTACACCCCCCACGGTAACCAATTTAATTTTTCTTTATATAAATCGATGTAGAATCGTTTGATGGTGATTGATGGTTCATTACTAGTGCCAGAATATGAATACTTTCGCAGTAATTAAATTTTGAATGTACGGATTCGCAGTGCAATGTCAACTTGCCTTTATAAAAAAAAGAAGAACATTTTAATCAGAACATTAAGGCAACCATTTATCTTCGTTTTATTGTAATTCGATGCAGAATCGTTTGATGGTCAATTATGGTCTATTATAAACGTTTGAAGGTTAGCCGTTTAATTATAAACCAATAAACAAAAATGTGAAAAAAAAATATTAGTTACAACACCCACGGTAACCAATTTAATTTTTCTTTATATAAATCGATGTAGAATCGTTTGATGGTGATTGATGGTTCATTACAAGTGCCAGAAAATGAATAAATTCGCAGTAATTAAATTTTGAATGTAAGGATTCGCAGTGCAATGTCAACTTGCCTTTATAAAAAAAGAAGAACATATTAATCGGAACATTAAGGCAACCATTTATCTTCCTTTTATTGTAATTCGATGCAGAATCGTTTGATGGTCAATTATGGTCTATTATAAACGTTTGATAGCCGTTTAATTATAAACCAATAAACAAAAATGTGAAAAAAAAATATTAGTTACAACCCCCACGGTAACCAATTTAATTTTTCTTTATATAAATCGATGTAGAATCGTTTGATGGTGATTGATGGTTCATCACTAGTGCCAGAAAATGAATAAATTCGCAGTAATTAAATTTTGAATGTAAGGATTCGCAGTGCAATGTCAACTTGCCTTTATAAAAAAAGAAGAACATTTTAATCAGAACATTAAGGCAACCATTTATCTTCCTTTTATTGTAATTCGATGCAGAATCGTTTGATGGTCAATTATGGTCTATTATAAACGTTTGATAGTTAGCCGTTAAATTATAAACCAATAAACAAAAATGTGAAAAAAAAAATATTAGTTACAACCCCCACGGTAACCAATTTAATTTTTCTTTATATAAATCGATGTAGAATCGTTTGATGGTGATTGATGGTTCATTACTAGTGCCAGAAAATGAATAAATTCGCAGTAATTAAATTTTGAATGTAAGGATTCGCAGTGCAATGTCAACTTGCCTTTATAAAAAAAGAAGAACATTTTAATCAGAACATTAAGGCAACCATTTATCTTCCTTTTATTGTAATTCGATGCAGAATCGTTTGATGGTCAATTATGGTCTATTATAAACGTTTGATAGTTAGCCGTTTAATTATAAACCAATAAACAAAAATGTGAAAAAAAAATATTAGTTACAACCCCCACGGTAACCAATTTAATTTTTCTTTATATAAATCGATGTAGAATCGTTTGATGGTGATTGATGGTTCATCACTAGTGCCAGAAAATGAATAAATTCGCAGTAATTAAATTTTGAATGTAAGGATTCGCAGTGCAATGTCAACTTGCCTTTATAAAAAAAGAAGAACATTTTAATCAGAACATTAAGGCAACCATTTATCTTCGTTTTATTGTAATTCGATGCAGAATCGTTTGATGGTCAATTATGGTCTATTCCCCGTATATTTTTTGGCCCATCCTTCTCCGTATATTTTTTTTTCGTTGTCATAATATATTTAGCTATATTCGCCAGTTACCTTACCGATCACATCTTATTATACGTAGGTCTACTTATATATCTACTTAATACGAAAAGGAACTCACTTTTTGATCTCCACCATGACGAATTTGTTTCATCCGGCATTATTAGTTGTGGCAGAATGTAGAGATATTTCCTCCAACTGAGTGTAACTATTGCACATTAAAAAAAAACACGCGTTTATAATACTATACTATGCGTTTCTACTTTAAAC
This sequence comes from Neomicropteryx cornuta, assembly GCA_020383195.1. NCBI lineage: Eukaryota > Metazoa > Arthropoda > Insecta > Lepidoptera > Micropterigidae > Neomicropteryx > Neomicropteryx cornuta. The sequence continues at coordinate 5,893,007 of JAHKQU010000030.1, forward strand.
TTTCACTTGTCATTTGTAAACAAAAGTAGGTAACACCATTAATATAATCAACGGTAACACTAAACGTTTTGGCACTGCAAGGAACACAAAAATAAGCACTATTTTTTGTATTATGTTTTGGCGGCAAATGATCACCCGAAATGTAGGTAATTTACATACTAAAATAATGTAACAGCTCGCACGTACCGATTATGTCAGCTGTCTTACCATCGGGATTTCGTTACTGCCTATTAAACAAGTTTGGTTAGAAGTAAATTAGAAGCAATATTGTATCGTTAACATTTTTACAGATTAGATAGGCAGTTAAAAATAAACAAACGTTTTTACAATTTTATTATTGCACCTCCGAATGAAAAACATGTTTTTGTAAAATTCCAACATTGTTACTTCGGCTAATCGTCAATAAAAAAAGCATTGATGCAAATGTGCAATGCACTTACGTAACAAAATATTTACCGATAATTATTTAAGATACATTTTTAAATAAAAAATAACACAATTTCCGATAGCAAGTAAAGCCTCGGACCATGCGGGTGAACATTTAGAGCTATTTGCTTGAGCCTGAAATTCTATTGGCATTACCGACGAACTGTGCTCAGGTGATTATCGATTTCTGCGCGCGCCAAAATACAACATAACCTCGCAATTCCAAACACGCTAAGCAGTATAAAGTAAACAAACAAATGTGACACTTTGATTTATGCGAATCGCGTCACAATTATAAAAGGTTTCGTGATTTTCAAAACAATTCACAACAAATTCAATCACCTTCAATTCACTGTATTTAATTTGATGTTCGCAAACGTGTAGAAAATTAGGGAGAATAAATCTATGATTACATTCAAATTTTGGATGAACATTTGCCTGATCTAAACAACTAACTAACCACGCATATAAACAACAAAAGCGCACATCGCGAATGCGGCCCCGTTGATCCGTTTGGATTGGGAATCATCCCAAAAATAACTTTTAGCGAGATAAGTGATAAAAATCGCACGCAGCGCTGCGGAAACTCGACACAAATTTATACCGAGCGTATTTAATTTTATCGGACAAAAGCGCGACGCGACAGAAACCGGCACACAATTTGACAGCTAAGATGAAAGGACTTTAAAATTGACATAACGTAACACCAATCGACTACTCCGCGGCAAAAGGTTATTTTTTGTCTCGCTCCTGCCTGCTTACAAATTCATTCGATCCAACTGCGAAACAGAGAGAGCGCTACAAACGCGCGCACATGCACGATGCAAGAACGAACACTGCTAGCTAAATTTATTTTCCGTTTTCATAGTTTATTTTAAAGCCACTGACTTCCTACTTCCTTTACGGTCAATGCCAGTGCATATTTTATAGGCGTTTATTCGCGTGTGCATGCACGTAATTGTTCTGTGGCTATATGTGATATGACTTTTAATTACAATTTAATTTAATTATTTTATTACCACACAATTAAAACACTACTTTGTTAGTAGTTTGGCTGCCTGCCTGCACGTATAATATCACAGTAGGACGTAAGTACCTATCAACCTTTGACAGGATAATCATTTTTTATTAATCTTTTTTTTTACAGTGCCTAACTAATGTTATTTTATTATATATACATATATATTTATTATTATTTATTATTTATTTATTATAATTATATAGTATATTAATACTTTAAAAAAAGGAAATATATTATTTATGATTTTATAGTTTGTGTACTTTCTTGCCGTTTTCAAACATTTTCTGTTTCATCCATTAGCTGATTCTGATCTGCCCTTCCCCCTTCCTCTAAAAGTTCTAGTTTATTTCATCTTAATTATAGTTTTCTAAGTATCTACGAAAAGCTCATGCCACATTGGTATTGATATATTACAACTATCGAGAATGTTTACTTAATTAAGTCTACGAAAATCTGCAATTTCATGTAATTAATTTGTGTTTTATGGAAGTAATTTATTTTGCCTCCCAAATTTGATAGCGAAGTCACGAGGCCAGAATTCAAACCATATTAATTGGTATTATAACATTTACTTATGAATCTATTTGGAATTCTTCCCAATAAAGTATCTTTACCTACCTAAATTGTATCATATAATAAATACTTGTATTAATTTGTTAATTTCCTTACCTAAGTCACTCTTTCGGCATAAAGTGCTATGACTACATGAATTCATCGTTTTTTACTTTTATACACTTAGGTATAAAAAGTTACTTACCCGCTTTGTGCATATTTTATTGAGTTTACTCAATAAAAATTGAGTGTTTTTTTTATGTAGATAAAAATCAAGTTCAATGAAGATAATATAAGAACAGACGGAAGATGGTCTTTTAAAGTTCAAAATATAATTTATTTCTATTACCGAAAGCAGCTATGGAGACTTGCAAATCCGAGATGTTCATGTTAATCTGTTGCGGAGTCATCTGATGGTTGGTTCCAATATTTAGGAGGCCAGGACAAATATTTTTTTTAATATTATTTATAAGTTTATTTGCAGGTTCATTTCGAGAGCTGAGAGCCAGAGTAGTATATTATAACACGGTATTTTCTGAGGTACACAGCTGTCATGCGAGATAGACCCCCTCCAATCACACTCACATTGTTATCGATGAAGTCCATGTATGGGTGTGATCTCTGGCATCTTCCTAATAATAATATGTAACAATATTATCAAAATGGCAACTTCATGAGAAGCAAAAAAAACAACGGAAAGGTGTTACAGAGTTGATAATTAATATTTAGATACCTCTTAAAAAATAAAAAAACACGTGTTTCGAGAAAAAGAGAAGTAAAAAGAGGGAGGTGTGTTTTTTCAATGGGATACTTGCACTCATAAAAAAAAAATAATACAGCATGGCCTAGCTGCCAACCTGGAGCCTTCATAAATAGAACGGTAATCATGTAAGTAATCATGGAAAGCGAAGCGATCTATCCCGAGTGCCGCAACGGCACTTGCGGGGTCTGGGCTTCAACCGGCATAGCCTAGGGTTGAAAGGGGGAAGAGCGTTGCAAGCAATTAGTAGATAATAAAACAAAAAACTTATTTGTTGCAGACAAAATTAGCTCTTTATTTCATCATTTATCATTAAATTAAATATATTATCAATCAACATAGTTTTAGGTCAATTCACTTTGTAGACAAATATATTTTTTAAATAATTATTTTCTTAATTAGTAACATTAGATCAATAAAAATATACAATGTGACATTTTAATTTAAACATGATATATATTAGTTGCTAATAAAAAAAATGTTTTCCACAAAAAAAAATGACTCAATTTATGTACAACCCACCATATAACACCATTACATGATAATTCTAAATATAATAGGTATATCAGTACAATCTAACTTTAGAAGCCTTTTTTTTGTTTGGTTTGGAACTGGTAATGATGGACCATTGGCATCACGCAATCACTCCAGGTTATCACGAAAAAGGCATTTCACATGAATCTTTTTACAAGACATTTTCATGGTTGTACTAATATTTAGATAATTTGCGAAATTACCGAAACTGTAAAACTCTTCCTTAATCAGCTTTGATTGATTTTTGAAATAAAAATGTGTTTATATTATATTATCCTTTTAATTGTAAAATTCTAATCCAAATGTTTTTATTGCTATTGAGATTCAACATAAAAGAAATAATTATTTTATAAAATATTTTTGTGCATTTTAAAGACTCCTAGTGGCAGGTTCAACAAGTAGAGATAGTAAGTTTTATATTAATTAGAAATATTAAAAAATGGAACAGATAGAAGTAAACTGTTTTTAATAACTTATATAGTGTCTTCACTATTATGATAAAAAAAAACATTAACCCGATTGCATCGAGTCACAGGCAATGTAAAATTAGACTGCCAATATGTAAAAGAGTGATTATAATAGATAATATAAAGGAGAAATAGTTATAAATTCTTTACTTATAATTTATATTACAATATTTTTTAAAAACAATAAATACACCAAGTTATTGTAGGTGAATAATTGGACGGCCACTAGAAATGTGTTTTGAAGTTTCTTATACAACCGTTTCAAGTGCATTAAATTTCTTTAGCAAATGACGTCAAAGGAACTATTTTGATATGGCCTATAAAAATTATAATAAAATATTAACCTTACATTTAACAAAATTAAAACTCATAATTACAATAATTTTAAATAGGTAATTGCTAAATGTTACATTTAGTGAAAATATTAAGTAATAATAAATAATAGAACCTCAGGATTCTACAAAACGACAACAATAAATGCTAATACTTTAGTCACAAAAAGATATGAGATAATTTTCCTTATCAAATAAAAAAAAAAAGCACTAACTCACATGACATGGATATTTTCTTTCCTATTCTAAATTATCTCACTAAAATATAATTTTAACGCAATTTGAGGCACCAAAAATGAAGTATTTATAATACATTGGATTTATGGTATATTTAAAAATAAACCAAAATTAAGTTTATATAAAATTCTGTTCACTTTCCCAACTTCTCCACCCTTCATAATACCGATAAAAGAGAACAAGTGAATATTAATAAAAAAAATGTTTGAAATTATGATTTAAAGAGAATAAACATAAATAACACATATGTCAATTTAAAATTCAATAATGTTTTACAATATTCGTGAATATTACACGGTGGTCTTAATATGCACACACACAAATAAACTGATAAAAAGCAAACATTACATTGTACCTATGCGAAAGGAAGTTATAAACCTGCCTTGTATAATCCTGGTTTTTCTAAGAATTAATTTTGATACCGCATATTTTAAATAAAATTTATATTTATTACAATATCAAATTAAAACGTATTTACTGGTCACAAAATAGACTCACTTTCAGAACTCTAATGGGACATGCATTATGTTACATAGTATTTCATCAAAAATAATAACATTTGCAGTTACTGAAGAAATCATATCAAATCGCATAATTTTAGGTCTAACACAATGTTTAGGCAAAACAAAATATCCGAGATAGTTATTGTAACGTTGTGGCCGAGTATGTTGAAGAGGCTAAGTTTCGATAGCATATTATGTTTTTGTTTTAGGAATGGACGAAAAAGAACTTAATACAATTAATATTTGCTCTGTATCTTCTAGTCTTCGTTTCATTTCCTGTCTACTTTTTAAACGTAATTTGTTTTTGTCATAGTTGAACCTTTTTTTTATTTATAATTATTGTTACTCGACACTGCCCAAAATCATTTTTTAAAAAGCATTTTTTTTTTATTTTTTATACCAAAAAAAAAGGTTTTCAAAATTTAAAATAACATTTTTGCAACACGATACCTTTCGCTACCGAGATTTATGCCCCACCTGTTCAACAGTGTAGTTGCAATATTAAGGTTTTAGGTAAAAAATAAAAAGATAAGACTTAAGGTTATAAAAGATACCTACTTTTATAAAAGACAGTATTAAAGAACAATATTTATTTTTTATGCATATAAATGTGATGGCACAAAGTGGTAAATGAAACAATTTGAAAGTCAGGGGAGGGAGTCTCCGGTTCTGGTTGCACTTCCAGAGAGATTCTTAAAAATGTGAAATGTTCCATAACACAGAAGGAGAAAAGTGATAATACGTAAAAAACTTATTACTGCAGTTCATCAAAAATAATCATAATACATTTCTCTTATCTATACTGCGAGTGATGACTGCTAAGTTGTATTAAGGTGAGCATTGACAAACAGACATTCGGCACGGGTCTGTTTAGAGCAGTTCCAAATGGATTCAGATTCAGGAAATATCAACCATGAAATAACTCCACCACATTATGTGTATGTTATCGTCCGTTACGGACCTTGTATTTCTATGCTTGCTGTGCATAGTTTCGCAACAAACTCTTAGTCTGGAAAAGTTTTTCTTTCAGCTGTTTTTTATATTTATTTAAAGAAAAACACTTAATAAAAAGAATTGAAAGACATGGATGGTCGACGCAATGGTTTTGCGCTTATGGCCTTGGAGTTTTGCAATATATTTGAATATCATCGCATCACACCATACTACGAAAACCTTATCAGTTTTGACTGATTTTGGAGTACATCTCGGACCTTTATGCAGTTATGCATTAACCTATTCGGATATGAAAAATATTTTTTATTAAAAAACGTTAATTTCTTATTTTTAATATCTTTAAATTCTATGCTATGCGTTACTGTTAATGAGGGCAGCAGCAATATATGTATTGACAGAAAAAAGGGACATTTATGAGGTTCATTATGAAAAGAAAAATCGGCATCCGTTCTGTGAAAAAATTGACAAATTAAATTCACAAAGCATCTCTTCAAATTTTATATCTGTTGATCACACTTAAGTTATATATAATCTTTACAAATATACTCTTACAAATATAATCTTTATAAATATAGGATTTTTAACAAATTATTCTGCTGCATATTTATGAGCTGAATAATTACATAGTAAAAGCGAACATATAGCACAAAGTAAAAAACATAAGTATTTATTTATCTTAAAGTATCAAAAATACGATCAAGGACCATCTTATAACACAACATTATTTTTATTTAAGTTTAACGGAAGTATTTGATGAAAAATTAAAAATACATAAAACGTAATACAAGGACTGATTACCAGTGTTGACTGATATTCGATAACATTCAAACCGAAAAGTTTAATAAAAAAGATCTGTTTTTTTAATATCTCAATATTTTCATAGTATTATATGTTACATTTACAGTATACTCGTATAATCATTTTATTGTGAACTTCAAGTTATCTATTTGCAAAATTTGTAAATTTCAGATTCCTGGAGAAATTGGGATGAATATCATTAAACAGTGTTAACTGCGCTGCACACTGATTTCAGTTGTTATATTCCATACTTATTAAATTACCATAATATGTAACCTAATTAAACATTAATGGCTCTAGGAACATTGAAAATAGATCTATAATATGTTTAATAGACCTGTAGGTCTGATATTAGGATAAGAATATTTTATACTAAAGGGAATCAAACTAATCTATAGCGAAACACAGCGTGAATGCAAGCCACAAACTCAAATAATCATGTTTTTTAGTAGCTGTTAGCCGATTAAACATTTTTAATCTTAAGTTTGACTTGTGTTTGAATTTCACGAATCAAGCTTGTACTCTTATAGCCTACTACCGATCCAAGGTTCGAGAGTAGAAGAGTCTTTGTAATTTTTTATTGCGTTAATAGAATAAACACCATCGGCCCTATACATATATGCAACATTATAATTTCTCTTTTTTGTATAAAAGTTAACCTTGCAAGATTACCTTTCAAAGATAGCTGTTCCACACATTTCAATTCCTCACTACACAAAATCGCACTCAACCGAACTCGTGTTAATATTTAATAAAATATGAGAGAAAAATGAACTAATTTGATACGTTTGTAAACAATCAACTTCTTCGCTCTGTCAAAACGAAAACAATGTCCGAACTGACATAAGTTATTATTACTTCGATTAGTAGTTAAAGTTCGCAAGTCAGCTTTGAATCTGGCTATAAAATTCTATAGGTACGTACGTGCTATGCGCGTGCATATTTTTGATGTGGGTATATATGCGAAAGAGATGTTTACTCCCTGTTAGAAGCCTTAAAGTATAGTTGTAGGTCCTGAGACGATGCCTAGCAATATGGCGCGTGTTGGATTTGAATCAACACCGCCGTACGTCACCTGGCCGTATCACTAGCGAGTTCCGATGTTCGTACCAACCGGTGGAGAATTCGTTGCACAATATATTGACATAGTGAAATTAAGTTCATTGTTTATACATTTGCAGTTTTTTTGTTAAAAAAAATCTAGGCTTTTCAGCTTCTGTGGAAGTACCTCCACTGCCACTAAGGTAATAAGGTAATGACACTAGCAGCAAACTAACGCAACTATGCATAAAGCCGTATTACTGTAATAAACTGGTTGTCAGCCCTTGTATTTGAGTAAACTTGTGATACATTTCTCTCTTCCTCATTTTTAGTATTTTTTTCGTTGAAAATTTAAAGCAGCATAAATTGCACTTTCAAGCAAATTGAAAAATTTTGACCGATATTTTGAAGGCAACACATTTCTCAGTATTTATTAATTTATACTTAGAAAAGCAAGATTGTATCATAGTAAATTATTTTATGAAAGAATTCTTTTTCGAACCTAAGGTTTTTTTGAACCCTACTCAAGTTATGTTTAAATTCTTTGAGTGGGATCAGGAAGGCTGCACCATAAACCATAAATACTCAAAAATACCTTATCTTCAATTTGTCGATAAAATAAAAATAATTTGTGAAACTTTTCATGAATTGAAAAAGTTGATCTCTTATGCTTCAATTGTCGCTCAAAATATGACTCAAGATTCACAAAAACACAACCAGAACTTCATACATTTATTGTAAACTGAAGTAATGGATGGCAAAAGTGAGCGACAAAAGTGGTTGGCCTTCTGCCGCTATCAGAAGACTACGATGATAAAAAATCTATTTCCTTGAATAGTAAAATAGTTTACAATGACGTTAAAACTGTTTTGTTTTTAACATAGAAAATAACCCAAAAACAAATACTAAAAAGTTGATGTTTGTACAACAAAATTGGATAAAATGAGAAAAAAAAAAAATTTTTTTTTGGTGCCTCCATTAAACTTTTTAAGGGAAAAGATAAGTACTTATTGAATCGTTTACGAAATAAAAATATTTGTGGCTATCCTATTCATATAATATAATGTAATGTTTGCGTAATATTCCCTTTATGAAGAAATTTCGAATGTAAAACAACAATAAGTGGAATAGCATACAAATAACATACAAAAAGTGGAGTAATTATTTCAATCACATTAATTCAAGTATAGTGTGAAGAAGTAACTTGCTAATAAATATATTGAAAATTAGCTGTATATTTGAAAAATTCAATCATAAATTGCATTGAAATCTACACCCTTAGATTACTCATAATAAATTGTTGCAAAAGTTCTATATCCTCATAATGGTTACTTTTAATAATTTTTATTATTTAATTTACGGGGAAAATAACGCAAACGATTCTCAATATGAGACGACAATAGAATAAGGTACAAGATAATTAAAACCAGCAGACTACTTAAATCTTAGGTCCTCTGTTGGTCAATGTATTCCCGCTGACAACGCCAACAATGGGATTTTCGATATTCTCATCTGTGAACCTCGAGTTTTCCGAGTGAGATGACAAACTAACCGCACTACTGCTGTCGCCTTCATACAGGCCGGGTTCCGATAGGTCCTGACTATTACAGCTCGCCTTGTCTAAGTTAGATTTTCCTGTATTTTCGGATATCATTTCGACGTCTTCTGGGCACTGTACAATTTCCTTGTTGGAGAGGTCCACCCAATGTGTGCGGTTCATTTTGACCCTATCTAGCATCGGTTGCAGGTTTGGAGAAAGGACAGCAAATGCCTGAAATGTAACAATAAAAATAATCAAGTGCAATTATGATGCAGACATGACTTGGACGATCCTTGCGTTACTTTCACTTTTCTCGTTACTTTCGTAACTCGTTACTCGTTACTTACTATAGGTTCAAACAGTATATGTTAGCAAATTGCGCTGTACCCAAAGAGATTTAAATCTAGTGTGTGTCTGTTGCTGTTATCAGGAGACGGGCTGATTAATGTTGTTCGTGTCACTGCAATGTTCGCCATTTGGTCATTTCTCATTTTTGTCAATAGCCATGTCTCTTGCACTTCAAAAATAGACATTTATGAGAAATTGTAGCTGTTCAGAAATGATCACGCAAGTCCAATATTAAAATCGGTAATAATAATAATAAAACCACACCTCTCAATGTGATAGATAAACAAACACAAGTTCCGAACTCTTTGGCTGTACCGTAGTCTCGATAAGCAAACCTCAGGACTCAAGTAAATAATTCATAAGGCAATTATATTGGTAGGTTAATAGCCACCATAGTAAGATTTTTTCTCCATTACATAAAGCACTATGTAAAAATAATAATGAGGACATAAAATAAATAAACATCTTAAAAGGCTTCGTGGTTATGGTTTGAAACACTATTCCAGTTCATCACAAGTTACACCGTTTGCAAAAAGTTTATATTTTGCTTATACAGAATGTATTTTTATTCCCTTTGGTCCTTTCAACATACATATGTGTACTGTATAAAATAAATTAAACCCTGATTGGATTATATTTAATCAGTAATGTCAACTTAAAAGCACCAAAAAAAGACTTATAATAAAACATACAATTTTAAAAGTAGAGTATGTTGGGAATATTGTACAGATTATTTCATAAAAATTTATTGTTTAAATTATTACGGAATATTTTTTAATATTTACCTCATAGACTGGTAGGCATATCGAATCGATGAATGCTACCTGCATCGAAGGTAACTGATCTTCTTTCTCCCGGTTCATTATATCCTTAAAGAAAAATAGATCATTAGTTTGCAATGATAGCAATGTATATTAAAAAGGCCTATTTTTAGATGAATCTCTCCTCTCTCCTGCTGCCATATTTTTTGTACTAAGGAATTAAAAGATTTGACAGCCAAGAGATGCGTTTGCGATTTGGGATGCCTCCAAACAGCCTATGCAACCTATGCAATCAGTTATCTTGTCAATCTGAATTCTGAATACAGACAGTATTATTCATTAGCAGGTTTTACCAGCAAATGGTTGAATTTACCTTAACAAACAACACCTGTGAATTTACTATGATTTCCAAAAGGACGATTATGGTAAATTTACTTTATTGGTAGTTGTATTGTTATTTAATAATAGTATATTAAGTAGTTGATTAACCATAAACTGCGAAGCGTTATTGATTTTTGTTTGCTTTGTTTTGTCCACTTAAATTTTTGTTTTTAAACCAGTCACATATTTCAAACCGTTGATCAGATACTAAAAGAAATAAATATGACAGCCAAAAATATTGAATTATAAAATGTAATACTTAAAAATTGACCTTAACCATTAACTTTAAGATATAAATTTTAATATAATATGTGGTCATATATTACTACTAAAATAAAATTGAATTAATATTAGGAGTAAAATGCACACAATGGATATTCATTGTAGCTTTATTTCTTGTCGGACTGTAATTTATCTAGAAAATACCTGTTTCAAATATATACTTACAATGGGTGTTATATTCAGCTCGTTCCTTTCTAAGTCTCCTTGTCGGAAGAACTCCCCGGCCACTAGAGCAGCCACACGTCGTTCAACAGGCCACGGTTTGGTGATGGCCGCCAAGTCGCAGGTTGTCATAAGCATTGCTCTAACTAAACTGCGATCAGCCTCATCATGCATCCATGGCCTGCCTTCTTCTATCAAGGAGAGAAATGCTCCTCTTTTTCTGCATCAAATACATTCAAGATTAGCATCAGCATCAGATTGAGGAATTCAATTCATAATAAGAAGTGATGTAAAAACAGAATTAAAAAAATCTCAAACATTTACCTTTTACGTGCAAAAAATTCACTAACCGTATATTAACAATGGTTAAAGTTTTCCATTCGAGTCATAGTTGACAGTGCATTGACAAAATGCCTTATTGTGTAAATAAAATATAGCATTGAATTCCACAGGAACAAGAATATTTCATTATTAGATAGTCTGTAAAATATCTGTTATTTCGAATGGATATTTGCCGACTTTGAAAATGAAAACGACTTTTTCCTCGAAAATATCTTCATAATAATGCATCTCAATATATTTTTGAATATTACAGATAGTGATGCTATCGTAACCTCCACCTCAGAAAACGGATTGGCCATATAGTGTGAGGAACAGTAACTGCATCACTGAGATCATTTTAGAATAGAAAAGGTAAATAAAGAAAAAATAGTTTTGGCCTAAATCTTTACTTGTAAATTGGCCTACGTAAGGCCAAAACTAGTCGCTTTCATGAAAAAAAACATATGTAGAAAAATTAAGTAAATTGTAGTTAATTTCAAAACTAAGCATATACACAAAAAAACTGACGTTTGCAAAAGTGACAGATAATCTTTATTGGTACGTCTACTTTATTTATCTTTATCTATAAATTCAATTTTGGACAAAAAATTTAAATTGTACTTTTGGGAAAAATGGAGGTCACACTTTTTTGGACAATCCATATGGTTATGGATTGCAAAATATATGTCATAGATTTATTTTTAGTATAATCAAGGAGGGAACTATCTAACAATATGCAACTTGTTAAATAATTAAAAAATATATTTAAAAATGTATTTCCTACCCAGCAGACTTTGGTAGTTGTAAATAGCAACTACAGTTGGTAATTCTGAAGACCAGCAATTTGCTCGTTTAACGAGTGAGGAAGCTGATAACCCACCCATTGAGCCATGACCCCATTTATTGAGGCACAAAAAATGTAATCTTACAAAATTCTTCTATAGTATGTACTCAATAAGTGAACTTGAAAATTGAGTTAATTGAATTAATTCTAGGAATTATTTTATTGAATAAAAGCTTTTATCAATTCAAATTTTTTGAATATATTTTTAAAAGATAGGATAGATAAATTGGTGTTCACATCAATTAGTTACACATTGTGCGTCCAATAAAAATTCTGAGTTAGCGAGTGTGTAACTCACGGAACGTAAATCTTTATTAAGCCCATTGGGATATCTACGGTACTCAAAACTCAAGTTTATAAGGTAAATAAGATGAAGTTTATAGGTGAGAGACAGATAGACACTGCTAGAGCAATAGGGTTTCGTAAAATACAGAATCAGAATCATAAAACTTAAAAACTAACCTAAAATAAACAGCCAAATCCGTACTGAGAATGGCATCTTCAAGTACTTTAATGACTCGCTCGTAATCATCCGATGACAAATGTGCCAGTATTTGATTTCCGGGTGAATTGAGTATCATCAGACATTGATCGAAGTGATGGTGCTCCATCGTTGATGTGGAATACAGCTGAGCCAATGGCGATGATGCTCTGTAAGAATTATAACTTATTAATTCTGTTTAATTTTTTGATGATTTTGATTAAGAATGATTCCATCATGATTGGGCTTTTTGACTTCTTTCCCACAAATAGACAGTTTAGTTTCATTAATGTTGATTGAAGAAATACTAACTAAGTTTCTTAAAGTTGAGGCAATGATTATAAAGTGGGTTTTAAATAGTTCAACCTCACACAATTAGTATGCTTCCAAGGTCCCAGTGGTTCCGGAACCACCACATCATCTTTTGACGTTGAGAATATTTAATTGTGTTGTCCTGAGTTAAGTAGCAAGAGATGGAGAAACTCTCATAACATTACTGACTTTTGTGAATTAATTCAACAATCTATTTGAAAAAATATATTTGATACGCAATTAGTTAAAGATAATAATAACCATTATAAAATAATATTGCTAGAAAAGGAAGTACTAGAATGATAATAATTTGAAAAGAAACACTTACTTAATTTGAAATGAGTTATTGGTCCCTCGGTGATCCAAATCGTGACAGAGGCATCCGATTATCAGAGCTAAGCATTCGATTTCTCCAAATATCTTCCACCATTGCGTTTCCTAAAAAAAAAAACAAAAAATATGAATACCAAAGAGAAAATACACTTTTGTAAAACAGAACGGAGTTTGAACTTTTATACTACGATCTAAGGTTCAGGAAAAGAAGGTTTTTAATCATTTTATGACATGCCTTATGGTTTATATAGAATTTAATCCCAAAGCTATTGCAGCCACTACGGCGTTCGCTAAAATTATGATTCTAGGAGAACTATGTAAGTATGTAAGTAACCTATTATGATATGAAACATTTCAGATAGCTTAGTAAATTCTTTATAATATAATGCCATTCTGAATTTTATAAATTTATGTTAAAAAAAAAACAGATGTGAAACCGATTTTGCGAATTGAAATTTAATAATTCAAAAAGTAAAGAGATGACATTGGTTTCTTTCTATTTCTAATTAAAATTTTAAAAAAACTAATCTAAAGTCGTAAGGTTTTCACATTAAAAATATTAATTAAAAAATGTACCCACCAATATCTTTTTGCAATTTCTTGCAGATGTTGTAACAATTATTTTCAGCTAAAATTTGGATGGTGCTTACGTACTTTTAAATATTATTGCTTTTACATTTTTTTAAAAATTTGTATTTTTTTTTTAATATTTCGAATTTTAAATTAGCCTTGAGATTTTACAATTTTTTGACCTAAATTTCGGAACTTTCGGAGATTTGATCGGAATTTTTGATAATAGGGTGTTATCTGATAAATTTTGAAATTTATTATACCAACATTGCATTCTCGGTAGATATGAACTGAGAAACATCTCAGCATATGCAACCGTAATGGCGACCTGCGTGAGAGCAATCCGCGCATATTTTACATCTCCGAAACAAAGAACATCACTCAAAGAATTAGCATTCAAAGATTTACTTCTAATAATAACTATCCACTAGGCACAGATTCAAGAGATTTTAAAAAATAAGCACTGGTTCTCCAATAACACTTAAAATGGCAGCTGTGGACGAAATATAAAATTGGTTTGTTTACAAAATCGGCCAAGAACTTTTTGGTGTACCCAGTACAAACACATATTTTCGCTGATAAAGATATGAATTATTATAGCCACCCATGGCTATGATTATTAATGACGAGACATTTAGTTGAGTCAGAATAATACTTAAATGGGGCACACTGAAAAACATTTTTTTGACTGATGGTGTTTATAATTTATATCTACTAATATCAGGATTTAACCCGTTTGTTAAATAAATTTACTTAAATTGAAATAATTCATAATTCAAAAATGTAACATAAGGGATTTATTGCAGACAAGGTCTTTTAGAGTGTAAAAAATGAAGTAGATCCAAAACATTACCTTGAGGTAATCCATATGGCAAGTAAACTAGTTGAGATAAAGGAAACTAAGTTGGCAGTATTATCAACTAACTTACCGTTAGTATTGAGAACATCATTTGTGCGACGTTAAACGCATGCCTCCAATTGTGATATGTAACATTTCTATAATTTTTCTTTACACTAAGCAACCACCTGCATAACACCAAGTAGTCTATATGAAATCTGAAAACCAACCATTTTATTAAACTCTATGTAAACATTTTTTTTAGCACAATGAATATCTACACTTTACAGACATAGTCTAGTGTAAAAGGCAGGGTTTATGTTAAAGAAGTGCTAATCGCTTCATTCTGTAATAATTACATTATAATATGCTACTTAACAAATCTAAATTTGGTGGATCACATTATATACCTATATGAAATTAAATAATTATAAATAATAGTCCTCGGTAAGCGTATGTTCAATATAATCTCGAGAGTTAATGAATGGTTTACGATGAGGTATTTATTATTTTATAGAGAATCGTTCGAGGCAGGTTTACGTAAACAGTCAAGTGGAAAAGAGTCACTTACCCCCACCTCAAGTGGGTGCGGCAGTCACTTACGGCATTTTTGTGGTTTGCACGTGTCAATTTTTTTTGTGTCCGCCATGCAATTTCACATTAATTTATGAGTTATTATACATATTTATGAGTTATTATACACCTTAGTGTAGGTATTATTACCTTCCGTTTAATTTCTAATTACATTACATATAAACGCTGTTCTTCATTTAAAACATTGATATAAAAATATTTCTTATTATGAAAGAGCTTATTTAAATCTATGTTGCCAGTGAAATATTTTTTTTATAAATATTTGAGTAATGAAAAGTCATTAATTTGAAAAAAAGTTCTACTCTTTTTGTTAGCTACAATTTCGCTAGAAAAGACAATATTGGAGTCATAAAACTTATGCTGCATTCAGATCAGGTACATTAGGAACACCTAATATTTATATGAATATTTAATAATATCCCATGTTTACATACCTTTCTATAAAGTCCAAATCTAAAAACATTCTAAGGCAAGCCTTCAATGTATCTTCATCTGTCATTTCAATGTCATCGAAGGTCAAATCATGAAGGAAATAAAATGCAGACGAGGGAACTCTCAATGTCTGAAACAATCATAATCACACTATAATTACCAATCACAACATAAAATAAGTATCTACTTATAGCTACATATATTCGTAAAAAAGTTTTCATTCATTATAATACACTCTACATGATTGACATTGCTTTACATCAGTGAGCAAGGCATAGGTAGCAATAGTGAGCGTTGACACGTTGCCATGTAAGGTAGTTCTGAGATATGGAGCGACAAAAAATAATTTTGTGAAAATATCGGAGGAGATGTGGCGGTAAATTTTTATTATGGAGGCAGGGGCTGGCGGAGGGGTTTTAGGGGTCTCGTGAATTTGATAACAAATAATGGAAACACTCTTGCCCATTGTTGGCAGCTGCGAGCAATGGTGGTATATTGTCCAAGCTCACGGTTGAACAGATGGGCGACTATAGTATAAAAAAATGTTAAAAGTTATTTTTTTTTTGTCAAAATCTTATTTTTGTTACTCAATAAAAGAAAATTTAAAGCATTGACACTCTTTTTTATTTTTTACTTATATTCCTAGATATCATATAAAACTTTTTATTAGTAATATATATATTTTAAGAAAAGAAAGTTAAAAAATATATACCCATAAATTTTACCCCCATACTTATGGGGGATCATCAGCCCTGTGTCGTAATATATTTTTTTTGTAAAATAGTTGTCATTTTAAAATTTATTCTTTTTTATTCACTAAAATTATGTATAATTTTTAAAATATAAAAGAAAAACTAAAAATTAATTAAATAAATACCCTAAGGGCATAGGACCCGTAGATGAGCCGGCACGTCATACCCAAACGGCGAAATTTTTACTTGGACGTACTGGAACGTCCGCACCATCAGATGGTTTAAGCTGTTTCAATCGCAGAATTACAAAATTAATTGAGATTATATACTTTTCTTTCATCAGAAGAAGTGTTACAGTTATTTATTTCTATAAAAAATATTGTTATAAAATATACTCACTCGTAATCGGTGTGCGTCATCCATCGATGCCGAAGCGTGGTAACTGAGGACCTGAAAACATTTGCCTATGAGAATGATTATACCCAAGTACTGATTTTATACATCGAAAATATTTATATAATTTCAAATGTCTTAAATGTATATCTGCAATTTGGAGACAAATAATTTCGTAACAATTACAAAGTTCTTTCTCGGAATAATTGAGAATATTTGTCATTAGAATAGTGACATTTATGGCCGTTTTCACCATCACTGGTTAAGTGCCGGTTTCAATAACCGAAAGTTAACTGTCAGTCATAACGTTGTTTTCAGGTTAAGTGGCGGTTGAGACAACCTCCGGTTATCTTTCGGTCAAACGTCAAAAAATGTGACAGCCGCATTTTCGGTCGGTCAGCGCATTTGACCGGCGGTTGCGCGAGTAATATTTTTTTTTATAAAATGCCACTCCTAAATCTTTTATTTTCTGATGGCTAGATAATAATTTTGGCCCTATGACTTCATCGGGAATCGTTCTCCTGTACTGGCAAACTTCAACCGAAGGTTACATGTGACCACCACTGCAAATACTATATTGAAATGTATTTCTTTCTCAACCATTACTCAACCGGCACTTAGACTCAACCGATGGTCAACCGATAGTTAAGTTTTGATCATTTGACCACCACATAACCGGAGATGGTGAAAAAAGGGCGTTAGCCTTCATGAACACACATAAACTTTAGATTGCAGATATACAAACGCGGTTAAAGAAATATTGGATTGACTTTTATGGTAAAACATCTGAATCAGAAGTAAAATAGTACATATGGGTTAAATTTCATAGATAAATATTACATTCTCCAAGTCAACTTCTCTTTCCAGTGTATTTAATTAGTATATTGTTTTTATAAGCTTTTAAAGAAAAATTAAAGTGACTTCAAATTAAATCGTTTTTTTTGTTAGTAGATTTATTTTGAAGTATGTGGTGGTTTTTATATATTTTTAGTTGTAAGTTTAAACTGCAAAAAAATGAAATATATAAGCGCCATCAACAGGCGAGATTATCACTTGTAAACTGTAAACATTTGTTATATCTGACTTTTATGTGGTTTGTGTCTGGCCTATCTGCCAACAAATAATATGGCAAAAAAAAGCGCCATCTACGAAGAAATCTTGGTATCATTTCTTATATGCCTACTAATTATATGAGGTTGAGCTCTACTAGAACCACTATACAATCAATGGTAATATATAAAATTGTGCTCTTGATAATGGTAAAATCAAACAAAATCAAGGTATAAAGTAAATAAAATATAAATCCTTAAATAGATTTTTATCATGGTGATTCCTTACTTTCAAAAAAATGCAATGGAACTAAGAGAATCCATTATGCTAATATGGTCTTAAAAAATAAGTTCAAATGACAAAATAAATGTAATTACATACATCTAATGTGACGCTCTGCTTGGCCATTGCAGTGATGGCCTTTTCGTACATATGAGTATTATGAATTCCCATCCCGCAGAAGATAGCAAACGCCTCCACAAAATTTTCATCGTTTTTCGTGAAAAGCAATCCATTGAATTTATTGACCAGCTGAAAAGTAAACAGTGATTATCATTTCAGTATAAGTTCGATACTCAGAATGTTCAACGACTACTGATCCGAGCAGTGACAGTCAAATAGGGCATCAGCAACACATATGTATGATCAGGTTTGGTCCAATCAGGCCCTGGAGCTACTTTAACTCAAATGGGGCAGTGCACCAGGGTGAATTACGTCCAGGATGAATAAGCACGTAGTTAAATAAAATTTTGTAGTGTATTTGGCTTAAACTCAAATCAAAATTGGTTCTTGATCTTTATATTTAAATACTTTTTTAGCCTTCTAAACGGAAATTTACGGATCAGTACAACTTTTAAACTTCCATGTAGCGAATGCGTGCTGCAGCCGTGACCTTAACCTTTTTAAACCTCTTTAAAACTGAAATTTGTTACTTCTAGCGGAGAAACATGTCTACTCAACCATGCTTCCTCTCAGATCAAAATTTTCAATGTAAGGTTGCCATGCCTACTATAATTTAATGCCATAGAAAAGGCGTAGTAATCAGAAATGAATGGAGTTAGACTAGCTAATGGATTATAGCATTCTTAAGAATTTATTCATTACAAACATGAGCATGTTTTGGATATTTCTGTATAATTTTATGATAAATGTAAATAAATAAAAAAAAAATATTACCAACATAATTTATCACGTATTAAGAGTAAATAAAGTTTAAAAATTGCACATTTATATAAAGTTTTTTTTAATAACATATCTATAAATAAGGAGCGGCTATTAGTAGTTTTATTTACTTAATCATTATAACAATAGCGAGTGTACTTTAAATTTGCATGAGAATAATTTTATCACTTTATATCAAATTTCAGGGTAATTACATTATTTGATGCTGAAATACTTTAGAAAAACACGTTAGGATGAAAGTAAAAAAGTAACCTGAATAACACCAATGATTTGTCCAGATGAGTTCTTGATGGCCATACATAGAATGGTGTTGTGTTTGAATCCCATTCCATCATCCACTGACTGGTCAAACCTTTCGTCTTCGTAAGCATTCGGTATAGTGACTGTCTGAAATTTACAATTATTTCAAAGATTTGATATATATTAATATATGCTTTTTGGGAAGTTTTTTTTTTCCGCCTTTTAAATTAAATAATTGCAACGTGAATGCAACAATTAACAAAGGCATTGATTGAATGTTACTTCACTATAATAATATAGGTAACTCGCTAAGACATGTTTTTTATGTTGATTTAGTTTCGATGACAATGCATTTTTATGGTCAGCCTGACCTGATTCTACACCGAGGAATGGCTCCAGACGAAAGAACTTATTTAAAACGTATTTTTACTATTAATTTATTTAACGTCATGTTTGTATCGGAAACTCCCGTTTATGTTGCAAAATAAAATATGTTGTAAACCAGGAAAAAATATCAAAATTTTAGAAAAAAAAAATATGTTTTTAAGCAATTTAAAAATATATTAAACTGGAGTTTTAGAGTAATTTCAAATGATAATATTTATATTAAATTTAATTTAAACTGCCATATTTAGGAAAACATAAAAAAAATAAAGGTACCTCTCCTGTCGTTGCCACATATCCTGTGATACCAATGTTGATGGGAAATCTGCTTTCGAAGGGGCTGTAAACAAAAATAGGAATAAAAATACTGTTGAAATTTTACTAGGGAAAAAGAAAGGAAATATTATGGCAAATAAAATGTAAAATAAAATTAGGTACCTGGTTCTTGAGTCTGATTCATCCCCTTTGAGATCACTAGCTTCAAAGTCGAATACCCGTGAAAAGCTACCTTTTGATGCTTCATGTACAAGGAGTACCTGAAAGAGAAAGAATATATATTAAGGTCATGTCAACGCATTTTATCACGCAGTTAGCAGACAATGATAGCTTCATGTCCCAAACGTTAAAGAGATGCAAAATAAGATTGAGAGTAATTTCAGTTTTTTCATTAATTTAAATAGTAAATTCATTAACTTATATGAATACTTATTTTTTTGCACATTTTTTAATTTTTTTAATGATTAGGTATTTTGGATTTTTAGTAGGTATATATATATATTTTCTTTATCTTATTTTAAACTTTTACGGTTGCCATTCAATATAATATGCTTAATTTTCAGATTTTACATACTGTGTGTACAAAAAAAATCATCCCGACGTTTCGACTTTGATCACATACCCTGTCCGTAGGAGAAGTTCGACACATCCGTTCGATAGGAACTATTGACGGTAACTAGTTCACCGTTTTGTTCGGCTTCTCGGTCTGAGTTCGTTACCAGTGAAGAGAAGAATATGTTGCTTTTTCGGCTCACACGGGTGTATTAGGTAAGCACTGTCTTCCAATTATACCCAGATTTCTTCACCGACACTACATTTTGAAACCGTCAAATCTTTATTGAAAAAGTATTGAAGATTTGGAAATATTAGTGTGCGAATTAAATGTATAGATATGTATAAATATATATGTGAAATTGTCAAACTAAAGCCATATGGTTTACTTGTGAAATTCTTAGCACAAATTTGCCCGCCATCAAAAAGCTTCAAAAGAAACCTAACCTAGCTGTGATAGGTGATAAAGGACCATCTATAAATTAGGTCACACAAATTTCATGCAGTATGCCCTGTTGCAACTTCACCCAATTTAAAACTTTAAATCTAAAACAATTATTTTTCTAACATTAATTTTTATTTTTTTACATCAACAATTTGAATGTTTTAAAACAATAAGTGGTACTAAAAATCAACAAAAAAAAATGAGGCTCACGAGCCAAAAAATGTCGAACCAAAACAGTTTTAAACCATAAAATATTACTTAAGAGGTTCGATTTAACATGTGATTATTTTTTATTTTTTAGATGCAACCGACTTCAGAAGCTAGTAACTCCTCCCTTCGTCTCACAACTCAAACTTTATAGACCCCTCTCCACTTTAACATATGACGTAATTTATAGTCATACATTAATTACGTCAAACAATATGTGTGACGAATATTTCATTTTGTTTTGGAGGTTTTATTTTGAAATTTTGTATACTTATTTTTCAACTAAAAGATATACTTTGAAAATTTACCCCTTTGTACAAATAAAATAATTGTTCATTTAAAAAAAATTATACCTGAACCCTCTGGCATTGTATGAGCGACTGCGTGTGTAGCAATATTCTGAAGACCATGTGCTCTATGGTGCTCTGTTCCTCGAATATCATTCTGGCTAGGTCCAATAGCACCTGGTTCCTCTTGACCTCCAGTTGGGACCTTTCGTAGAGGTGAGCGTTCCGCAGGCCAATGCCACAGAACTGGAGGTAGCTCGCAAATACCTTCTCGTCAACTGACGTGAACGGACAGTCATTCTGTTTGTTTATAACCTGGGAAGCAAAAAATAAAAAAAACATATTTAACCTTTCTAAAAGCCATGTGATAGTCTACACTCTACAGTATAGATGTATTTATATACACCATATGCTAATTAAGTAAAAGATTTATTATAGAAACCAAAAAAAAAGATCAGATTAAAAAAAAAAACATTGACCATATACAATAAGAAAATATCTCAAAAAGCCTCTTATAAATCCTATAAAATAAAGAAGAAATCTTAAAAAGCCTGTTTTTAAAGATTAAAAAGGAATAATAATAATAAAAAGAGTCACATAGAATTGATAAATATATATTTTTTTAATTTTAAAATTTGAATTATAATAATATACTTACTCGAAAATAATTAAAGTTTGTCATATCTATATAATTAACATAAACATATAATTTATGGATTTTTTACAAACCGTGTGTACAAGAGACGATTTAGTCCCATTCTCGTCATTAGTTCGTATCGGACGGATGCGCTGAACATTTCTGAGGACGGGACGTGTGATCATCTCAGAAACGTCGTGATTAAATAGTCTTATACACACAGTATGTAAAAATCCGCTAAAGTATATATACCATGTCCCAAGAACATTCCCGATTGAATGAAAAAGAATCTGCTAATTGGTCCTGCGATTTTTAGTGTTATTTTTTAAGAAACTATATCATAATTCATCATGGTTAATGAGGAAAAAAAATGTAAACTTTATATGAAAATACTAGAAGGATTATGTAATAATGTCTTTGTGTGAGCGTACAGCTATCGCCGTACGCCGTAACGGTGTCGAGGTTAACATCAATCGGCGCGGCATTGGAATTCACACACTGACCGTATTAACATCGTCTATTAAAAAATATAATAAATTTGGGGATATTTATTTTTGCATTTTCCTATATCATTTATTACTCATAATAGGTTACACAACACTCCCCTAAGTCTTATATTTGTAAATATTTAATAAAACTCTTAACAAAATTAAAAATGAATCCTAAAATACTAGAATGCTACCCAGTTTATTTAAGTTGAATTGTTATATTTGTAAAAAAGATTAGTATCAAAATAACTGGCTAGGGTGTGAGGAAAATCGTTTAAAAAATACTCAAACCACCACCACCACCACTACCACTAACCACTATTACCACCACGGAAGGGTAGTGACCACTGACGCTATTAGGTCATTGCAATTGTTATTTTTTTTACGGGTTAGTATTGAATTGAACGGTGTAGATTGCTTTCATGCGACAGATTGAAACAATTACTGGTTAAGACGTGAATTAAATACAAAATTAGCCGTTAAATGAAAGTATAAAAAAAAAATAAGAAGGTTAGGTTTAGTTTATAACATAAATCGAGTCGTAAAATATTATATGGAGTGCATTATCGTAAAAATATAACAGCGGCAACATAACTTTTGAAATTATGGAATATCTAAAGAATAGGGGCGGAAGCTATTATGAAACTAAACATACTTATTCATAACTATCATTTATTTATTTTTTGTAAAAAACGGCTTCGCTAATCACTTGTATTATCTTATAGTTTGCAACACATGACAAAGCCTGCATTAAGTTTTTTGTATGACTCCTGCCAAAATGGCTTGACGGCAGGCTGGTCAGCCCAGTAATGAGGGAGTAATCTTAATGAGGGAGCCATGCAAAAATAGACAGAATTGTGTTGCAACACTGATTGTCGTTATCTGTGGAGAGCACCCAAGAATGTCTGTGGAGGAGGAAAGAAGAGGAGGCACTTTGACGTTTTGGATGGTGGTGGATTGAGCTAACGACTTTTGTAAAACTTTTGAAGTAATTATAAGGCGAATGGATTATATTGTGTTGTAATAATTGCACGTTATGTTTATAACCTGCGCGACTCCAATGACGTCACCGTTGAAGTCTTTTATTGGCATGCAGAGAAGGGAGCGGGTCTTGTATCCGGTCAAAGCGTCGATGTCGTGGTTGAACCGCTCATCCTGTAACAAGCCAAAAAACAAAAAAAAAATAATGTCAAATTATCAATGATCGTGGAAGTATAATGAGTTAAGGCGTTTGATTATAAATTTTGCGGTGGCTGGTTTGAATTCGCACATAACGTTTCATTAAGGCGAATACATACGTGAACGATGACAACCTTTGAGCGATTCTGACCTACAAATCGTTGCATGCAAAAAGAAGCCTTATACGATGAACGGAAAGATGTAAACTCTATGACGGATATGAACGGCGCTTATAACACAAACCGCGGCCTACCATTTTGTATGAAATATCAATAGCTTTTACTTTTTTTTTTAATCATAACGAATGTTTTTTAAATCTATTTTTCATTTAATATTCACAAAAACATATATTTTCCGAAAATTTAAAGACTTTTGATATAAATTAACATTTTGATATTTAAAACATAAACAAGAATCTCTAATTTTAGGCAATCGCCTAGGTAAATCCCTCCTTATTCTGTTGTCATCATAAAAATACTCGTATATTTATTTTTTATGGGATTTTTCTGAAGCGGGTGACTTTAAAAAATGCATTAAGCAAACATGGCGGTTTGCTTTTTTATATATGTTTTTTGCATATTATTTAAAGAAATTCGCTTAGATGATTCCTTAGAATAATAAATGATCTTTAATGTAAATTAACTAGATTACTCGTATCTTTTATGAATATCTCTCCTAACGTCTTTGAAAACCTGTAAAATTCGCATCCTGACTCTAGCGAAAGAAAAGTTAGTTTACAAGGCCTAAAACAACTGTATGTATATTAATTGCAGTTATAAAAAAAAAATATATGACTCGCACACCACCTAGTTTATGCAAGAGGGCATTCCTTGAGAGAGACTTTCTCCTGCAAGGTCTTTGTCATCGGCGACATGTCACGTCTTTTTGCATGTTCTGAAATTACCCAGTAATTCGTTTTACAAGTCGATGATTGCATAACATGGCACCGTCTCGCGTGTCATCAGCCACCGAGTCACGGCATTATCCGTCCGGCGGACGGTAGTAAACGCGTCGTCTGCACGTGCCTTACGTTCCCAGGGGACTCGCCACCTCGGCGACCTGCCCATCCTCTGTTCCCATGCAGAGGGGGCGGCTGCGTCAGCAGCTCGCTCGTAAACCTTCCGAAAGATGGGAGACATTAGGACTACCAGCCGCATCGCTTTTCATTAGCTTCACTGCCAGTACTGTCGCCCTAAGGGATTTAGTAATGGAATCTTCTACCCTTTTAAAACTATTTGTTAATAAATTCGCATATAAATATTACGTTTTGAGCTTTTAAATGCATTACATCTCTAAAGTAATTTATTTATCAGATGTGGCTTGTACCGTGTGTATATAAACGCAATAGACCCCTCCTACAGAAAGTATTTTTATTAACATTGATGCTTTCAAGAGAGGGAGGGGGGGGGGGGTTTGATCTAACTAACTCACGATAAAAAAAACAAGAATGATATATTTTTCAGTAGTAGCGTCATTTCCGGTATCTTCCCTCCAGACTACTTGCACCTGTTGTGGTACCAACTTGTGAAGGCACTTTTAGTCCATTCGATGTGCGTATTCCCCCAGGTCTTCAAGACCTGCACGTTTAGAATGGTTTACCTTCTGTTCCGGAGGACAGTCTTCACTCGAAGTCCTCTGGACCACTTTCGAACGGCCAGATAATCATAGCAATGTCACGATTTATATTCAATATACACATAGCGCAGTTTCATCCGCCGCGTGGCGCAATGCGTCGCAATAATTCCGGCAGATGAGCTCAGCAGCCGAAGCGAACACATCCGCACTCCCTCTCCCCCCCCTCCTCCCCTCTCCCCCCCACAAAACCGAATCCTTCGTTACTGCACTCTGCATGCAAATATTTAAATTACCGAAAACCGAATAAATTACGACCTTTATCGTGAATTCTGAAATATGATTAAATTTAATACTGTAGGGGACAAATATTCCTTTTAAACGAATGAATTTTTTAAATTATTTTTGTTTAACCCGACTGTAGCATATGCTAAATGTATATAGTACATTATTAAATCAAATCGCCTCTTTAAGTACAAGACCTCTTCAGTACCTTTATCATTATTTTGCTTTAAATATCAAACGATTTATCAAAAATTAACATATATTTTTCAATCTTTTAAAAAATGACGTCATTTGGTTTGTCGCTATTGAAAAACTATAATTCAGTCAATAGCACTGTGAACATATTTTGTTTATGATACACGTTTCGGTTAAACAGATCTTTGACAAAAATAAAAAAAAAAGAAAGAAAGAAGAAGGAAGACGTTAGTTTTATGTAAAAAAAGCTGATACTTTTATTACTACATTACCAATGTATGTCTGGAATAAATTGAAGATCAAAACTCTTAGTAATTTTAGCAAAGTGGTAATTTCTGTAATGAAAGGTAGGAAGGACATATAATTTTTAAATCGTTAAGGGCTAAGTACTATTGTAGTTGGTAGATATCACCAGATTTTCGGTCGAACACTTTCTCTGGGATACACTGATCAATAATATATGTTTATAAGAAAATAGTTTTTCTAACTTTGGCACTGAGTGCCAAATCGCCACCAAAGAAGGCAGTATCTCGCGCCGAAACGTCTGGCATTCACTCAGTAAACCCTCTCTATTTTTCTACCATCTGTATTAACTAGATATAATCAGAACAACTAAGTATATAATCAGAAAAACAATCAATTTATACAAGTACAATACAATACAATTCAATTCAATTCAATTCAATTCAATTCAATTCAATTCAATTTTTTCAAGTACAATATATACAAAACACTTCTATGAGAGATTTAATAGTGAAGATTATATATTGTAATAAAACATATCAATGTTGACTGTTCCTATGGTCACTCTACTTTATTTGTTATTTTTTTAATCGTGGTAATGTAGTTGTTAGGCATTTGTCTATGGACCCAATGAAGCGCGTTCGAATTCAAACAATACGGTAATTCAATTTTGAATGCTTCATCACTATCATCTCCCCCGACTCGATCACAGGAAAATTTAGCATAGTTGAGTGAGTATCAAAAAAAAAAACAAACTTATTTTCATTAGTGAAAATATAAAAGACAAAGCCGCGATCGCTGCAGCGGCATTAGCACGCGCGCCTGTAGCAATATAGCCGTACAACGCCGATTTAATGATAGCGATTATGGTCCCTGAGGCGCCAGACCCAGAGGCGCTATTCGCATGCAGAACGAGTTCGAAAGACAAAAAGTTTGCTGTTTTGGCACTGCGATGAAACCACAACCGCTAAAAGAGAGTAGAGAGTGGTTACACAAAAAACCCCAATTGCATTCGATTATAGCAAAAAAAAAAAGAAAAAAAATCAATGTTCTAACTAGTTCCTAACATTTTTTAATTTTTAAACAGTAAATAAACTATTTAATGAAAATCGAAAAATAAAACGATTAGACATCCGCCATGGCCGTCATTAAAATTTTGAGATAGGTATTTCTAAGTGTGAAGTGAAAATTTCCTATTATATTCTTAAATTATCAATATTATTATTAATCAATATTTTTCGACTTTTTCGTTCGAACAAACTAGACATACCTATATTTTCAACACTATACCTATTCACGAACGCCACATAAATCTTACATGGTTTTATTGTTTGTTAGTGTTGTATATAGGCAGTCAATTGAAAACATATTGTTTCTAGAACTGATTGGATTACCTTAGAACAGTATTTTACCCTACGAAGGTAATGCAAGAAATTTTTGTTACTGTGTATGTTAAAAATATAAAAAAAATAACATAATAAAATAATATGCCCCTTGGACACCCTTAGATATTATGTTCACCCGTAGAAGTTATTCACGGAGGTAGGTAAAACGCGCACGTGACATTTTTATCATTTCCGCTACGCTTTGTACTCACGCGTAGAAATACATCACGGCGAGGTGCGCGATAGACTATTGTTATCAGCTACCTGCTGACTGCTTCAGATCCGGCGCATTGTCACAGTGTATTTGTATCTATTATATTTTAAGGGCTAGCGCGTGTGCCGTGATAGGTTCGTGCAATTATCCACTAATAATGACAAATTTATTTATTTATATCGCCATTTACATGCACTCATACATAACATATATAACATACATTGCTTGTACGCACATTATTGTATTTGTAATCACGTGCAATGGATTAGTTTTGTGCATCACCTTAATAGCACAATGTGCTGTTCCAAAGAGACTCCAATCATTTATTTAGCATTTCGACGCAAGCTACGGGACTTCCTAATAATACTTTTATATTTAATTATACTTTAATATTAATAAATATAGCATTCTTATAATAAAATGTATGCTATTTTAGACTACTTACTCTACTTTAGACTTCTATAGGTAGTGTGAGAAGAGAAACGCAATAACATGCAAATTAATGACAAATAAATTGTATTTTTAACCGTCTCTAACACTGACTGATATTTAATTAGATACATTTATTGACATTCGTATTTTAAACATTAAATTAATACAATATTCTTTAGAACTGGACAATGCTAGCCCTAAGTAGACTTTTTTATAATACCATTTTATTTTAACATGGGCTTTCATAACATATCTTCTAGTTTAATTATAAGACAATAAAAAAAATACAACATTCTATAGACAACTGCATACATACTATTTTAACGGTAACACAGGCACACACGCGCAAACATTTCCATGAACATTTCGCAGTAGATATTGTTTTATTAATTTGATGTTTTCAACCATATTTATATTTGATACATTTTTCTGGCCATATAATTGAATATTGTACTAGAAAATTATCTTCTTTTATCGCTGATTAATATTATTTGTATAAAGAGTTACATAATATGTATAATAAATAAAATATTTATTGTTTATTATTCATAGTCTTTTTAATGTTACTTATAAAAATACATAGTGTTGATATTACAATAACGTTGTTAACACAACCGTGTTTACATATAGAGTATTTTGACATTGTTTAATATCCTGAAAGGATAAACTTTCAACACATCAAAAGGGTTTCATATTATGTCGATGTAACGGGTTGTTTTGTTGCCAGATTGTCGATACTGGCGTCATTATAACTTCCGAGCGAAATGTTTTGATAACACGTGTTTATTCTTTCGCTTTCTTTGGAACAAAATTGCGAAAAGGGGATATTGGTCGTTCACAATTCTGATTCCCGAAACGCTTTAATATACAGGCCGTCCCAAGACCATTCCCGAAGAGTTAAGGGGGAGTGTTGTATAACCTAGAATGAGCAAGAAATTATAAAAAAAAACATTTCCAAATTTATTATATTTTTTAACAGTTGGTGTCAAAAGTACACGATCCTTTTACTATTTTCAGATCTTTTTACTTTTACTATTTATTTACTAACTTAACTCTCTTTTCATCTCGAGCAGATAGAGAGGGAGCAGGTATACACTATTTTATATACCTTTTTCAGATTTTTTTTTCTATTATATTTATCTTTATCTTCTCTTTAACCTTATATTTAGGAACATTGGAAAGATTCTTATTCATACACTCGTTAAAAAGAGTAGGTATAAGAAAACCAAGAGTGCGTTTGCCGTAATAATTTAACCGATTTACTCCTAACACGATAATATATTAATCATTAATTTTAAAAAGAAATGAAGATAATATTAGTATTTTTTTATGCAAAATTATATTGCTTTTTATATTAATCAATTTGTTAGTAATGTTGGTTATAGAAGCAAAATCTTTTTAGTTTGGTGCATATTCAGTCTTTCTTTTGATTTAGAAAGTAATCTCTAATCGTTTATAATAATTTCAAATGTTTTTTGTTCGGAGCTGTAATGATAATAAAACCATAGATTCTCGCTTAGGAACACCATCAGCAATATTTGCATAATATGGCCGACAGTAAACTTAAGTGAGCTCGGCCCAAAATCCATTTCGGCGAAGTTCTTCCGGCGAAACAAACTTTCGGGGGTTGCTGTAATTTCAGCCGTAAGCTACGAAGAAACGGCGGCTCGTATGGGCGGGCGGGCGCTTCTAGTCGTCGGGCGACTTTTATTACGGACACGAGTTTTATTTGTCTACTTGATAGGTAGCTTTTTCTCTATGTCGGAAATATGTCCACACTCTTACCGAAGTTTATCAAAATATTTCGTTTATTTTATAACAAACTCAAACAAGTAGAATGAACTAAAATAATGAACTATACGTATGCTATTAAATATAAACTTATTGGGTATGTGTGTTGTTTGTTATATGTATAATTTTTGACATAGTTAAGATACATAACCTATACGATGGTGAAATAATATGAACGTCAAAGATACTCACCGGAAAGGGAGAAATCTTATTGATAAACTTTTTTATACAGGATGTATTAATATTCACTGATGTCCTTTTAGGGGGTTGATATAGATCAATATTCAAATATTAATGAGCAAAAAATATTGGAAAAATGTTTGCCAACTACGAGAAAAATGAAGACGAAATTTCAAAGAAATTGTTTTAATATCTGAGAAGGCGGTTAAACCCGCGGCGCGAGATCGGAATAAATTATTAAAAAACAGTTTTTTAATAATATAATTATTTTAGTATGATTGTTTTTCGAAATTATTTTTTTTTCGTGGAACCGGTTTAGTTGTCGATATAGATCACCTCAAAAGGTGAATAAAAATCAGTGTATATAAATACACCTGCATATTTATGTTAAAGTAACAATAATATGGTACTTAAGAAGCAACATTTCGCGCTCTATAATATTTTTCTAGTAATTAATTATTTAATATTAGAACACATACTATATGAAAATAAAAATATAATATGTTTTTATACCTACTCAGTTTTTATTTAGATAGATTATAGAGTTTTAAGTAATGTATTACGCGTACAATAGTTACTTCCTTACTTATAAATACTTATCACACAATATATTTACGAGGATAAATAAAAATGTAGGGAAATAGACAATCTGTGCATTACGCGTAAATGTCGCATAAAGGCTGGATTCGACCGTACCTTGTAACTGACGTTACCCTACCACCGTACACCTTATTTTTTTTGGATACCGTTCCCGATATTACCTATTAACGGTTCTACAAGAATTCGTGGGACGGGACACCCTGTGTGGCTATCAACGTTTTATAATACTGAACTCCAAAAAAGGAGGTACTGGAAATATTTTATTTTTAAACAAAAGAATTAAGAAATTATTTTATAATTAAACATATCGTGCACTGCCTAAAATCTATAATGCGTTATAAAAATAAGAAATGAATTGCTTTGACCATTATTTGTTGCGGTGCTAACTGGCCAACATAATTTTCCCTTATTTATAAGTAGTATTAAGAGCATGTCTTTTAGGAAAAGCTTTCAGAAGTGATTGAAATACTAAATCTTGTCACATATATTTGTCGAAAAATGATGCTCGGGTGCGAGGATTCCGAGATCCGGTGAGAATAGCGATATGTGAATTATGGGCCGACCACGTTATTTTTTGCGATCTTAGTGTAGGTGTGTAAATGGACCGTTTTCTTCCTAAAAAAACAGTTTAATTTTATCTGGATAATCTTTCCGACTATAGATTGCTATAACGAAATAAGGTAAGGGAAGGTTATAAAATTAATTAAAAAAATATCTACTGTAAATTTAACTCTAATTTGAGAATTATACAGGGATATATTATGAATGTATAATTTGTAATGAATTTTATAGTAGTTTAATTTGTTAAATTACGATTTACAGAATAAAATACACTAATTGGTTTGGTGTTATATAAATAGAAGGTCAAAAATATACACACTACTAAGTTATGTTACTTTTACTTTTCAGTCATATTAAAATTCATCACGGTTTCCGAGAATGAAAAAAGGTAAACTTTACGCGATAATATTAAATCGTTCGTGTCATAAGCTCGTCCGCTCGTGAGGCCGCGCCGTGGCGGGTCATTGATCGACCTTAGCCGAGCGCGAACGAGCAAACGAAAGAGAGAAATACAAAACCAATTTGATAAAATTAATAAATTTGGGCATAAATTATTTTCGCATTTTTTTTAAACCATTTCTTACACATAATAGAGAACATAAACAGTCCTCTATTATGTTTTCAGAAATGGTCTTGGGAAACGCGGTATATGCAATTGCTTTCTCTGTTTGGGTTTGTTATTAACACATGCGAGTCATTCGAATGATTTAGAATCTTTGCAAAATTACTAAAATCGTAGTCAGACTGAATTAATACCAGTTCTTTTGCAATATTACGAATGTGGTTAGTTTTGCAAAATTACTCATTTCTCTGTCGGTATCTCGTAACCTTGGCCGAGTTTCTAACAATCCGAGGTCAATGACTAAGGTGTCGTGAGCGGAATGACGCGTCGTACGTATAACAACAATCGTTTAATATCATCACGATGCATTTTGATATATCGTCTTTACAAATTATACTTCAAATAGCAAGGCCAATTATCTGTTGTTTTTTTATTGGGAATGGTCTTGGGAAATGCTGTATTATAGGACGCACCTAAAGATAGCATTGCTATTCGCGTCGGAATTTTAGTGAAAATATAAACAAACCAACAGCGTATTACGGATTTTTTTATATAAAATTTGTTTTTTGGCTACGTTTGTGTCACTATCATAAATGTGGGTGTCCTAATGATTTTCTACCACCCACGGCGGGTCTTTATAATGCAACAACTTATTAATAATAGCAACAACATAAATTTGATAGCCTAAATCATTATACTGAATAAAACACATTTTTTTCCTTACCCAATATCTCAAGAACTGTTTAGTTGTGTGCCAAAAACCGATTTGTCTAGCTCACAAAAAAATGTATTTGTTCAAATACACAACGTCGAAAATAATTTGTTTGTAGGGTAAATAAATATATCAAAAACAGGCCAAGAGCCGTGCTGGGATTTTTAATAAGATTGACTTTATTTAGTGGCTAACATTCATCTTGGTCGCTATGTTTATCGCCGGCCTGCAGATTATACACTATACATCCCTTTACGCTATTTGTATCGATACAATTCCGCAGTTTCATGTTTCATAAGCCCCCTGTAAGATGCGATGGGGCGCGTTGGTTTGACGTCGGCATTAGTTATTATTTATATTTTTTTTCTAACACTTGTTTTCTAAAAGTTGTTCAATTTTATGTCCAGAAATAATACTGCCCTTAAAATAATACTGCTGACTTTAAGTTCACCCAGTATGGTGTCTAATTTGTTTGTGTACAAGATGTTCGGTAAGTCGATGTAAACCTTTTAGGAGCTGATATATAGAAGACGTCATTTAAAACATATTTAACCACACTTGCCTTAGTACAAAGTTTGACGGTTTAAGAGATGTTTACCATTTTGAACGTATTTAAAATAATGCCGTAAACTTACACATAGACAATAATAAAAGGTAGTATATTTGAAAAATATTTTTTTCCTATTACTCTATGTATGTATTGTGCACAATATGATAACAAATATCTAAATATTAAGTAAACAATAATATTGTCATTTTATTATCGGAAAAAGTTTTAGTATCATGGAAAGTTTTGGGTTTTCGGATAAATTTAGATAAAATAATACAGTAAACTTTGTTGATCGAATACTTTTAAAAGCATCTGTATTTTGTCTTCTATCAGCTCTTAAGCGTTTGCATCGACCTACCAAACAACTTTTATATAAATGACGTATTTCTAATCGTCTCCATTGTGTCGTCTTGATGTACGCGCGCATTTCGAAAGAAAAAAGTGACTGCTGAAGGGCGATATTTTATTTTTGTTCATAAATCACCATTAAAAGCAATAAGAAAGGCTTCTGTGGCATCTTTCTCTTATTTGCGCCTTGTTAAGATAGCGCCGCAGACTCCCATCTTTCGAACTCCCATTAATAACCTTGTCTAATTTTTAAAACTAAATACTCGTATTCAATTTTAAAACTAAATATTCAATTTTAAAACTAATTACATAAACTTTGAGGGCACATCTTCTGGCAAGTGGAAAAAATATTTATTTATTTATTGACACGAAGTATTTTAAACATTAAATTAACATATATTGCAAAGGTTCACCTAACTGAAGTAGTTCTACCTATGTTAAGGTAGACTTTCTATAATAGTAATGTTTTTTTTAAACATTGCTGAGCGATATACAATTTCATAATATAAATATTTATCTTTTAGTTTAATTTTAGAATATTTCAGACTTTAGGTTAATTCGGTTTATATAATAAGAATAAATTACTGTCCGTTGGTAAGCGCATAATTTGAGAACGGCTAGACCGATTTTGCTAATTTTGGTTTTTTATTTATTGTTTATTCGGAAAACCAACAGTATAATTTAAGAAGAAAGAATGGTACATACAGTTGTTTGTAAAATTAACTGATGACAGGTTTTCACAAAAGTACAGAGATACATGTAAGGATTAAAATTAAATTAAATTACACTCGCATTAGCACTCTAAATACATTTTAATTTTGAAACAATATTTTGAAACAATGGTATGTATATTTTATTATTTTATTAATGGTATGTGTATTTATATATTTTATTATTTTTATTTTATATATTAAATATTCGGGAAAAAACTGAATTCGGGAAAAACTGAAAGTGTATTGCATTTCTATTCCAAATTTAAATTTTGTGTTAAGGCGAAGCCCGGCGCTAGTATTTCAATATAATGAAGTTAGTGTCTAATTAAATGCTTGATACCGGTTCTTAGCTGTGATAATGCTTAATGGAAAGGGTAAATAATGTTTTTTTTCCATTTGATGATAGTTATTATTATTATTATTAGTTTATTCATTAAATTTACAATTATTTTTTTTTATGTACCAGCTAAGCCCAAGGCTTATCTGCTGGAAACCAGGTGTGTAAAATACAGATAAATTATTAATTGTGAAATATTTCCAACTTATTTTTTTCTGTATTTTACACGTCCTTTACAATATACATAGTCACATACATTGAGGTACATTTTTAAATCTTAGTAGTATATTACAAACCAAAAGACGTATACTAATAATACATTTTAAAATAATAATTAACACAAATTTACTACAAACAATTAAAGAGAGTGTTTTTGTGCGATTTCATAGCAAATATTTTGAACTTCATATTTATTTTTTTTGTATTTAATATTACTTTTAATTAAGCATCTTGGCAAATTATTAAAAAAGAATGGTACAATGAATTGCAAAGCTCGTTTACCGTAAACATTTTTAAGTTCGCGAAATAGAATGGATGCCGTCATTATTTTTAGTGAAAATTCCTTTATTTTGCAGGAAACGGGTCTTACATCCAATGTAAAACACTGAATTTCTTCGATGTCACCATTTGGATAGTTATTCGTACTTGTGTATTTACGAAAATGGCCTTTGGTAGGGACATGATTATACGGAGGTTTCAACTATGCATAGTTTTACCATTGAAAGCACGGTTGAACAGGCTTTTTTGAATATTAAATTGATTTTCAATTGAAAACGCAAGTTTAGTTGGATTCATTTTATATTTTACGTCCAATATTATCATCCCTCTCACTTCCCTTCAATAATGAAAAGTTTGAGTGAGAAACAGCGAGGTATCCGACCGTAACCTTGCTCACAATAGCAAAACTTTTCGCAGGATAAAAAAAATGTTAAATGCTACATACAGAATGTCTCCCGAAAAAAAAACCAGATAAAAAATCCCATTGGCTTAGCGATTTCAAACATGATTTCTTAAGACGTCATATTAAAATGTATCATGGTTTCCGAGAAAAAAAAAGGAAATTACAGGATATATCGTTCTTGTCAAAGGTGCGACAGATGATCGCCGCTTGCAACGCGGAGTCAAGTCTATGGATATATATATCGATTTGATGTTTGGGGTTTGATGTTTTTTCGCATTTTTTTAATGTAATATCTTACTTGTAATAGGGAACATAAACACCTCCTCAAGTCTTCTGGAATGGTCTTGGGATACCATACGTATTAGCAATGTTTGGGACATATTTTAAATGCTCCTTGCTATATTATATGTAATCGTACATAAAAAAAAACTAAGATTACTTATATGCAAAGATAAATTTGCCTCTGGGTAATTAATTATTTATTAGTGTGTCTTGGATGCCGGATTGTTTGACCCATCACTCAGCGTGCGGATGGAAGCCCCGCTCATGTTTGTGTTTAACTTCGTAATTTGAGGGAATTTATCAATTTCGCTCAGCCCCGCTTGCTATATTTGTATCGTGTCATTTAGTTAATTAATGGACGATCAGCTGCTGTAATTTTCTGCTGGTTCGTTTATCGTATCAGACGTAATTTATAATTAAGTTTCTAAATTCAGCGGTAACTCGCGTGTAAAAGAAAAACATTTTCATGCGTTTCGCCTCTGCGGGTAAACAGTCGCATGTTGACGTTTTCTTGCATTTTAGATACAGAATATATCAGAAGTGATGATTACAATGATAAAAAGAATTAATTTAAATATTTTTTGTTAATTTACGCTGTGTGCCGAGTAAAAAAAACAATGTTGCCGTGTCTATGTTTAGATTATTGGAAAAAAAACCTCGTATAGACATAGAGGTAAAAAAAACCATTCCTGTTTACTTTTTTTAAAAAGTGTTTTAATAGTTCAAAATAAATTATTTTGTTATTATCCGTATTAAAGAAGAGTGCCATAGTAGTGTGCGCGGCGCTCTCTTCGCACCAGTGTCGTATCTGCCGTGACGCGAACGATATTTGCGTTATACATATACTTCTAGTGCGGCAATCAGAAAAAAAATGAGATTCGTAAACTAATTCACAAGTATTTATTTTGATTTGATGTTTATAACTGCGAATCGTCTGATAAAATGAATGTATTTTTTTTTTAATATTGAATAATTTACTTTTTTTCTTCAAAAAATCTTTAGAAGGCGTTGAATTTGAAGTCAACCCGAAAAAAGGTGCTAACGATTTCCTGAATCACAGGATGTCGGATGTTTTGTTTGGTTTGTTTATTATAATACTTTTGTATAATTTAACAATAATTTAACACACACGCACAGACACAGTCAGATCACAGTTAAAAATAGTTTTTTTTATAAAACTAATCTTAATCGAAGTCCGAAACCCAACACTTTGTAAATAATTTAAAATAGATAAATATTCTAAAATTTTTGATAATGTAAAAAAATAACACGTGTCATATCACATAATATCATTGATTACTATTTACAATTTGGTATATCGAATGGTAGTTCCAAATTTTATAAAAACATAAAATAATAATTGTTTATCGTGTTATGGTAGTGGACGTGGGGAGTTGGGTCGAAGGGTGTGATGAGTCCTTTAGGGGTGCAAAAGGGATGGAAATATAATGGATGGGAACGCTTTTCCCCTTGAAATGTCAAATATTTACAGAAGAGCCCGCCTAGGCGTCGACATATTTACCGTCTATTATGGGGCTAAGTGCTTATAAAAACAACCCGCGACGCATTTGATTTTGCAAATACTACACCAGGAAAATAATTCAAATAATTTTTTTTCAAAAGTTTTGTTGTATAAAGCAGACATGTCTTTAGGCGTGACCATCTGAATAATTTCAATTATTATTTGGGAGCCACTAGAAGGCGTTTTGAATTCAGATTAACTAGTTTATATAAGACTGTGACGAATAAACCTATCTGGTCTGTTTTAAGCTTCCAACTTTCTTAGCCTTCGTAATGACCATCATGATGGTCGTAATGACCATCATTCCAAGATAAAACTTATCTTGAGAAAACGGAACATTGGCTTCAATTCTTTCCTTTCCAGAACAATTCGCCAGTGGAATGCTCTTCATAGGTCAGTATTTGATCCTTTTCCTTGTTCCAAGGCTGTTTTAAACTCGACAGTATCACAGGAGCTGGCTCCTAAATATTGTAATTAGTTAATAATAATATGTTAGGCACTGCCTCTTTTCACGACCCGTTGACCTTCCCCGTCCCCACAACCACCAAACACCCCATAATCATAGGCTAATTTGACAACTGCAAAGGATCAGAGTAAAATTTCCGAAAAAATTAATACAATTATAAATTTTAACGAAATATTATTACCTTTATCTATTCAGAATGAAGCAATTCCTTTCCGATACCATACCAATATAGCAAACATTGTAGTAGATGTCATCTGTCTGTACGGTACCCGCTTTTTTTAATAAACACAAAAGGAACAAGTGATGACGAAACGAGCAATGGCGATGTTGTGGTATTTATCCAATTTTGAAACTCCATTAGACTAGCGAATAGATAAAAATGCGCTTTTACGTGCACGAAAGCAATGAACGAGTGAGATGTGAAATTCATGCGGTCCATCTCTCTCTCTCTCTCTCTCGCTCTCCTCTTCACTTTCGAAGTACGCAGAAGTCCGTAAAGCTGAGAATCACGGCCGGAATTAATGCGCTCTAGCGTGGTAGGATTTGGACGCCGCGCGCTGCGCTGGGCTGTGCTGTGCTGCCGAAGCACAAACGAAGCGCAAACGAAGAGCTGGATGTTCGAATCACACGCGAGTAGGTCAAACAATTCAACGAGTTCGTTTAAATAAATAAATTAACGAAATATGTTTGCATTATTAGAAATTATTACTATAACTAAAACAAAGGTAGTTATTAAATAAATAAATAAATAAATAAATAAAAATATTGTAAGTGCGATATTGTGAAAAAAAATCCAAAGTTATTTCACCTTAGCCGTAACTAAATTATTAAAGCTGTCTGTTATATTGTTTAGAACTATATGGCATATTTTCTTCCTGAAATCATTAAATACCTATATTACTTTGCGATGTCCGCTTGTCATATCAACATTCCACTTTTCACTCTCCTTCCTACACACTTCTTTCACACGCTCACTTATCTCACAATTATTCACTCTTCTCTCACAGACTCATACGATAATAATCTGTTTATCTAGGACTTATATTTATTGGCCACATGTTATGTATAATGTTAACTGTATACTTATTTAATTTCGCTTTTTATAATTGTTGATTTAATAAACATATAAAAATGTACCGTGATGATAATTAACAAATACCTAATATAACTCAACGACGAGTTAACAAACATACAATTTTGTAATTTTGGCTATAATTAAAGTATTCTTACTATATAACATTAATTAAAAATTACATTAATTTGGAAATTCGGTAAATCCATTGAAAAATATATTTGCATAGTTCAAACCACTATTTTTTGTCAAATAAAGATTATATTACTATGATTTTCATCCCTGATTTTAAATCCTCATACTCAACGTGTGGTTGGACACGGAAAAGGGTAGACTGGTCAGCAGGATCTCCGGTTTCCTTCTACATTCTACATCCTTAATCATCGGTCAGTGATCAACCGCTTAAATGTACCAGATAGGTAAATTAGTAGTAGTTTCTCATTGTGTTTAGGAGCTTATATATATTGCACAGTTTTTCTTTAAAAATATGCATTAACTACAACACACAAATGGCATAAAGCATTTTTTTTAAAAGATAGGAACATATCTTTGTGCAAGTTTTGTAATATACCAGTAAATAGAAGCCTATATATATACGACAAACAGGAGAAGGAATATATATGTTAATATCTGCCACGTATTTCATTACTGGCGACGTAAATAAAATTGTGCTCATCAAATTAGCGAGTGACCTTATAGATATTCATTGTATTTACCCACAGAAGTATAATTTATTTGTACCTAATAGTCAATCGGTAAAAGAAATTTTGATACAAATGCTCTATTTAATTCTATAGTTTACCAAAAACTGCGTTGTTATGAAAGAGCTCATTAAAATATATATTTGCCTGTTTAATTTATTTTTTTTAAAAGCTTTGAGTAATGTTTAACGTGTTTGATTTTCGCAAAAATATGATGCAGTCTGAAACAATATCAATCAAAATATTTTAGATAATTATCTTTTCAGATTCTGCATTTGGCTAAAACTCTTCATACCGTAAAGTACAGTCGATTGCGAAAGTTATCCCACCCCGAAGGCACTTCCTCGAGTGTCGCTTACGGAGCACAGCGCGCAGCCATCGTCTGCCACGCGATTCCATGTCGTTTTGTAAGTGGTTGTTATGCACTCGACTGTACTCGGCGGCCGGCGGCGACTGAGTAATCGATTAATTTAATTAATTAATTACTCGGGCAACTTAAAGTCTTCACAGTGAAAATAGGAGGACATTAGACCAATTATTTATAAAATAAAATAACCAAATTGACACGCAATACTTGATCTATAACGATGTTGTAATGGGTCAAAGAAACAGAAGAAAATATCTAGATACCTTATAAGCATCCGGTATGTTGACGGGTTCGCCGCTGTCAGCGACGTACCCCACGATGCCGCTTCCCCAGGGCACGCGAATCTCGTCCCTCTGTTCCATCTGCTCAGGGGTGGATCGCGAACATACGTCGAACAGCTTGGACACAAGGCATCTGCGACAAAAAAACCTCGGATGACCTGACGTCTTTACAAAAAGAAGGCCGTGAAATATACGTGTATCTACAGCGAACTAAAAAGGTTACATATGTCGAAAGACGAGAAGGCCCAGAGTGACAACCTGAATTTTATTTTATAGTTAAATGTTTTCCTTTTAGCTACAAAAATAAAAACAATGAACGGCCACTTATAACTAACACAACAAAAAACCAAATATTCATTTAAAAATCTGTACTAACGGAGTTAAAGGTATTATAGGAACCTCCTCTGAAACTGAGAGTAAAATAAAGTACAAAATATACTGAGGGTGATATCCAGATTGTAGTCTGTAGACATGAAAACCGACGCGATGACCGGACATCCCTGCTTCAATACTATAAATTTTCTCCTCTAATTTTGTTTTATATATATCTGTATTTAGAGTGTAATTTAATTTAATTTTAATCTTTACATGTATCTCTGTACTTTAGCGTAAACCTGTCATAAGTCAATTTTACACACAACTGTATATAACATTCTTTTTTTATATATAATTACTGTTGGTTTTCTGAATAAACGATAAATAAATAAATAAATCAACACCTTTATGGCGAACCATAAAATAAACATGCCGGTAAATAGGTAATATATGAATTGCGGTAATTAGAAAAACGTAAGAGGGCGACCTTGTAGTGATGTCATCTTTATAAAATTAGGGTATGTATTCGCGTTTTAATTAAACATGAAAGAATGTATGAAGGTGTTTGTAGGTAATGTAATGTCATTGTATGGATGTAATGTATCATGTTATATAGGTGTGTAATTGTAATTACGAATTCCAAGCAGATCCACAATATCCAACGACAC
Source organism: Neomicropteryx cornuta (assembly GCA_020383195.1). NCBI lineage: Eukaryota > Metazoa > Arthropoda > Insecta > Lepidoptera > Micropterigidae > Neomicropteryx > Neomicropteryx cornuta. The sequence goes on from JAHKQU010000030.1 coordinate 5,934,098, forward strand.
GTTCTATCGGGACAAAATGCGCACAAATTCGGGATTAGCTTCCCGTATTTACCGAATTTGGGATTTATTTAATATTAACTTCTCCCATATTGATCTACTTTCAATAACTCGGCAAAAGTTTCACGACGCTGAAATACTGAACTATACCAATGCACAAAAGCACGGACTGAATTCCCAGTTTAGTTCTATATTATTTCGTTTTTATATATATTGCGACGATATGGCTTCTAAAATGGTTTTAATGTTTTATACTTGGTATTAAAAGAATTGTAATGAGTAATGTGAAAAAAAAATGTAGTAAACTGCTCAACGTTTTTATATATATATTTTCATATATTCATTATATTATTATTAGTTCTTATTGAATTATATACTCCTAAGAAACCTCGAATATAGAAAATGGGACCAAACTGGTGTTTCACTGACTTAACCCCTGCAGCTGTGATTTAGTCCTGTATAGATCGTGATGATTCCTTGCTTTTGAGAAGCCACTGCAAGCGAGTTGACATTTCAATATATAAACAAAAAAGCTTAAATTGGTGTATTTTATGTTCTTTTTTTGTTTAAATTTAAAATCATTTATCGCACTTTAATATTATTCTTTTTTACCCCTAACTATCGTTGGTCTACTCTATTTAAAAATGTATGGGTACTTAAATTTATATTGTATTACCTGTATTGTGTAGGTATAATTTCTGCTGGGTAACCACGATAAATAAATAATCATAAGATAAGTAATATCCAGCGATTGGACATTACTATCAATAAAATAAATATTTACTATCCTTCTTCCTGTAAGATCTGATTTTAGGTAAAATTAATTTTATCGAACATAAGCACGCCACGTCGTTTACTGGTGTAGCGGCAACGTCGCCATTTTGCCCATACATACACGCAACTCTATTAATCTTGTGTATCCCTAAGGAATACTACGCCCTTTATATTATGAGGGGATAGTCTATGATGACCTTTAATTAATTTCCATCGTGTAAAACACACGCGAATGTTTCGTACCTACGGATTTCGAGCAATTTATTGACCCTTCTGGTTTAATATTCTTATCTTCACACGAGTGAAAGAATTCTTCTACCAGTCACATTTATACGCGTGGAAGGAGCAGAGATAACAGATTTGAAAGATAAAGCAAACATTATAACGATTAATTCGGCTTCCTTACTCCCATGCTGTGATTTCCTTCCTTTTCAGCGCGCCAAAAAAATAAAAACATTATTTTGATCTTGGAAAAAAATCGTCATAGAAAAATGAAATAAAATATGTATTTATAGATCGTGGTAGTCTTGTGGTTAAGGAGTTTTCTGGTTATTAACTTCATTACTGCTATTTCCTCTGACTCTAGCATTAGCACATTTAGCTTAGTTGGGTAGTATATAACTTGTAAAAAAAATGTATATTTGTACACATATGTATGTTTGTAGGAAATAATTAATACGCTTAGTATGCTTAAAGACAATTATTAAACCCTTTAAACAAATTACTTTTCATTGAATTGATGTATTATTACAAACAAACGTTACAAATTAAAATTGGCAAAGTCACTCACGCCTTTGGCACGAACTTCAAAGAAGTTTCGGTGATTTTAATGAGACTGCTTCTTAACACGGCTAGACACCTTAAGAATATGATAGCATAAAATAATTTCAAAATGACTTAAATATTATGGTTACTGCTCTTAAAACCTTATTAAGACGAGAGCAGACGTTCATTTTAATCTCGGCAAGTTATTGTTAGCGTACAAAGAGCCGTTCGGCGCAGGTTGTCGCCCTATAAAAGCCATGAATTCATTTCAAACGAATGTTAAAATATCAAGCAAAGGTCGTCAAAAATATATTCTCATTTACAGACGCTTTTAGAAACGTCAGTGGTTTAAAGAAAATAAAAGCAGTTGCCATAGCGACGAACAAGCAGGACAGTCTATACGCGATGGACTGAAAGCAGCTTCAGACCAGATGATAGATTAAATATTTCTTATAGGTATATTATATAATCATTTAAAATCAGGTGTAGTTAAATAAATAGGCTAAAAGCCTGTGACACATACAAAAAGTCACCCGTATTGTATTTATCACTACATTGGCTAATAAAGAAGGTGGTCGACGATCGATCCGAACAAAATAAAATGTCGGTAATGTGAATCCACCATTAAGTTACCCCCATTTGGAAAGGGTGCCAACTTGATTAGCACTCGATCAAGTCCTTTCAAATGGACGACAACAATTGACCTATTATACTTTATATAACGAATAATTATGTCGACAATGGAACGACTAATCGTGACGTTTGTAACCCGCCGTGGTAATAGAACATATATTTTCTCTCTCTCTCTCTCTCCAATTATTGTCTTCACTACTCAATTACTCGGTTTGTGTGTAAGGCTTGCACAAAGATTTTCATTTGATTTATCTATACAATCTGTTACTTAGGTTACTATTGAAAATTTGATTTGATTGATCCAACTCAAATTTTCACTTTATAAGAAGCTAACTTATTTAGTGCAGTTGTCTACCACCATAACGCCTGGTACACACGAGTATATTTTTAACGGTTTGGGTAGACTTAAAACCTATTTTAAAACTTCAAACACGGGTATCGTATAAGTAAATTTAAAGTTTTTAGCGCTCGCTTGTTCCGCAAAGGAGTTTACGCTACTCATCTATGTGATATATTTATTAATGAAATAAAACAGGTAGACATAACAATAGCGTAAATAATAAAAACAATGGTAACCAACTTAAAGGTATACAATAAATCTAATTAAAAATGTCTGAACTAAAAATAGCAAGATAAATATGTGAAGTGAGGGGTAGGAAGAGAAAAGGAGAATTTTTATATTGACGTGTGGTTTTTAATAAGTTTTTTCAAAATGAACTATATTAATTTATAGTTAAATTATGGTTTTTTCAAAAAGCCACCTTTAGTGAAAGGTGAAAAAAGATGTTTTTCGATATGAAACAATATAAATTGAATATTTAGAAATAAAGAAACAGAACGATATTAATACTTACCATAAGAGTAGGAAAATTAGACTAATGTTATGGAAAATGTGATTATGGTGAAGGATTCTGAATAAACAAGACATGTTTTAGCGGCTCATGTACTAGGTCGATAAAATAAACAATCTTATTAAAACTACACCCACCTTAAGCCAGGGAATCGAAAGAAATACAAATTTTATGTAAAAGGATTTTTGAACATCTTGAACGCACGGCGTCATTCAAACACTTTGCTTGGAAATGCGAATACCAGAGACAAATAGTATTGTGCCAAAAGTATGCTAGTGTTTTCGTGCTGGTGCGCGTTAAAAAAAACAAATATGTATTACTTGTATACAATATTTGTAAAAATTGTATTTTGTGTGTATATGACTAATTAAGATTATAATTCTAAGTTTCTGGCAGCAAAACTCTGTTTTTGCCAGAGCAAGTATAATGTTATTGTATTAATAAATTAATGAAATTAAATAAATAAAACCGTATTAGCGTGACAAACACGGCTCCGTCCCTTCACATATCCACAGACGATGCTACAAACAATAGTCCTTTTTTCAGCAACTACACTAAATTCAGTGCCTAACAAGTACCTACCACCTTGTTGTGTCTTTTTTCTCCACGATTGATACGTTTATCTGTAATAATTTACGTGATATTAAATTTTTTAAAAAGATTTTGTATTAAATACTCCGTATAAATCAAAGGTGTCGATTTACATAAAAACTTGAGTCCACAAAGGACAAAGGGAATGAGGGGGAATCAATGAAGGATTATCGAGGGTCGCGACCGCTTCAGATTTGAGTCCCGAAGTTGAACGAGACAGACATTGATTAATGTCCTTAGGGTTAGAATCCGAGACAAAGTGTCGAGGTATAAGATTATATATAAAAGCGGTCTGGTAGAATAGGTAATGATATGTATCAATACAGTAAGTGATGTCTCACAACAGCTTTTGAATAAAAAACCATCAATGATCGTCTTTTAAGTTATTCTTTCTACGAAACAGATATTTGTGAGGCTACGACAAATGTTATACCATCGAGATTTGCGGATTTGAGGCTGAGATTTTAATGTAGCCACAATTCTATGAGCAACATTATTTTTACACACTACATCAGTTCAAGAACATATGGCAACGCAGAAAAATGTTTAACTTCCTAGGTCATTGGCATTAACTACGGCTATAAACATTAATCCTAAAAAATACGAAAACAGATATTGTACAAAAAATTTTTACTGCTTTATCAACACATTTATATCCACAGAGCATAATGGCGCATTTAAATCACACGTTTTTTTTTAATTTGAATTGTGTAGATTTATTTTCTCAAAAAATGGTTATGCACTTATTCAAGTTCCTTTATGGCCAAGGATAACCTCGTGCTTAGGAGGCCCCGTTCGCATACTATCAATAACATGTCGTGCCGACGTGCATTTCGGAGGGCAGTTGAATTGGAGATTAATATATTACTCTCTTCGCCCGATCGGAATAAAAATCAACTTGAAGGATTTATTTATTATTTTTCGCCTGAGAGTAGTTATCGTGATTCATTGAAGTTATTCTTTAATTTTTTTTATTATTCTTGTATTTTATTATTACCATTTTTTCTTATTCTCTTGTTATGAGAAAAGAAAATGTGTACACGGGGAAACTTATGAAATAAATAAGTTTATAAGTAGTAAATCGAACCCAGGTATCAGTAATCTATCCATCTAGACCGATGCATGCACTTTTATTATCGATTAAACTTATAACGATTCTACGATAAAAGTGCTTTTTTTAATCGACTCCTTTGTATAGCGATACTATCACAGGAGGAATATCGAATAGCGACTAGAGAAGAGATCTACGCAGCGAATAACTTTGATAAAATTGAAATTCCGGAAGATCTTGCTCGGAAGAAAATCAGGACAGAAAGAAACGACTTGATGTTATTTGCTGCGATAAAAGTTATATAGTCTGGAAATATTGACTGCAGTGCGTGAAAATCCTTATCACATATCAAAATTCTGATCCTGAGTGAAGAGATATAATATAAAAATACAAGTAAATTGAAGTTTCCTAAAAAAAAATAATGTATTAATTATAATAAGAATTTTTAATTCTTGTTTCTTTTAAGTCGAATTTTAAAACAATAGCCAATAATGCTGGAACAATGCTTATTCATAATATGGGCTTATTAAATATAGGTATTTAGTTTTTATAAATAGTCACGTCCGTGAATTATACAGAGTGTTCTAAGACCATTCCCGAAGACTTAAGGGGTTTTAGTGTAATATATAAGAAATAATATAAAATAATGCGAAAAAAAAAACCCAATTTTATTATATTTTTTAACAGATGGTGTCAATTCGGTCAGCGTACGAATTCCTATGCCGCGCCGATCGATAATGGCCTTGACACAGTTACGGCGTACGGCGACAGCTAAGCATTCACACAAAGACATTATTACATGATCCTTTTACTATTTTCATGTAAAGTTTACATTTTTTTCTCGGTAGCCGTGATGAATTTTTATATAGTTTTTTAACAAATAACACTAGAAATCGCAGGACTTAGGACTTATCGGGAATGGTTTTGGAACACGCTGTATTTAGGCGGAACAGGGTAAAATTTGGTCATATTTGTGAATTCCACGACGTCATTCATCTCCGTCTCAGAAATTGTATGTAAAGATCAGAAAAGTAGGGTATTTAGACGGAATATCTCGCAAGCATGTATTAGTTTCTCTATCTTACTTTCTAGAGATTATTATAGGTAATCGCGAAGTTTCAAAAATGCTTCGCTGGCTTTAAGAGTTCGCCCTCTTCACACTGAGTTTTCTGATAAATTTCTGGTTGACCAAATTTCGGTGTATTTGAGATGCAATTTGAATGCTAAGAATAATTTTCTTCTAATTAAAACTATTGCGCTATAAAATAACGGAAAGATACAACTATAATAAACCAAAATTATCAAAGGCTTATAGTTTTTATTTACAGAAATCTTATTCTTGGCGGTGTGTGTATGTGAGGGTACCAAATTCATTAGAAACTCAGAATAAGATACGGTATAAATCGCTGATGAATAAAACGTTTGACGTTTGGTATTCACCATTTCTTCTAAAAGGCTAATTGAAGCTTGGTTATATAATCTACATTCTATATCAGCGTAGAAACAAACAAAGAAACTAGCGATCAATAAATCTATAGCAATTGATATGTATGTATAATATATGCCTAATACTAGTTCATTATTATCAATAGAAACGGCGACCCTTCAGGAATACGCATTGCCGTATTCCATAGAAATGATATTCAAACGTTCTCTTTGTTTGCCTGTGCACAAAAGATACACGTGTTGTGGTGTATTTAGATATTCTAACACAGTACGGACCGAAATCTGCCGATCTACCATGGTCTACCATATTCAAAACCATACAAGCTAGAGAATTGAGCAAAAAAGGACAGCCTAAGCTTTAAAAAACTACAACTCAAGGAAAAACATAGAAATTATGGTTGTTTCGGCTCTGGTCAATATGGCTCGATTGGACTGTGGTCGTGTAGACCACAGATACACGAAGAGCCCTTCGTAGCCCTAAGATGACACAGAGACTTGTAGACACAAGCATTGACCCTCCCTCAGGTTAGGATGAATCTCGCTACGTTCTTAATTTAAACCTCTTGCAATTTGAAAAAAACTTCTTTAATTTGGACCGTTATTACACTGAATCGATGAAAGATGATTCAATGAAATAAATATACACAGTAAAACGGGCAGCCTCTCGGCGCTGCGTTAAATATGGGAATGGCACACAGTATGCCGCGCTACTTTGCCCTTTTTCAAAAATCAAAAAATCCCCGTACTCGGGGGCTTTACCTTAGAAAATATTATAAAATTCATTATTATATTACAAAATATAATCAATTTAAAAATATATTTTGTTTGCAGAAATATAAAAGTAGTAGCGGTTCAATTTCTAATAAGGTAGAGAATACATTTCCTAAATTACAGTTTTTCGATATTCAATTGGATTTTTTATTTTAAAAAATCAAGAAAGGGTTGATAATATGAAAGGAAATATCTTTTATAAGAAATTATTCAAATGACAAACTATAGGCTATGGTAATGACAAAAATGACCATGTTTTTTTCGGATGATAAAATCAACAAATAAAATCAGATCATGGATTATTACAAGGTGTAGAAGTCTTGATTTTAGACAATTTGAGGGCTGTGTTTTAGACAAATAACTATGTCATGATATGGTTTGTTTTAATCATCGGAGTTAAATAAATCTCTGAGATGGTTTCCTAATGTGCAGAAAAACAAAATATGTATCTAGGAAATTGGGAGGCGTTGAATAATGCAGAGAGGGTGAAGTCGCAACCTAAAACAGTACGAATACCATTCAATTCCTACAATACAGGATTTAGAATATCGATGATACAAAATCAAAGTTAGCAAATTTAAAACCTGTTTATTTACATGCCATATTTTTCACCGTATATTTTATGATGGGTCCCATTTCTATAGGTTACCATAACGCCGCCAACAACCAACCTACAGGACGAGTATTACGTATGGAAATCAGCGCGACAGCCTTTTGCTAATAGATTCTCGGTTCATTACCTGTAGAGTGTAATCCTCTACTCAATGCATATCGATTTGTCTTTTACCTAAAATATTTTGTTTTTTGATCTTGAAGTTAGACGTGAATATGGCAACAAAAAGGCGAAAATTATGCTCAAGTACATTGCCTTAAGGTACGCCAAATGTAGTTGGAATAGAATGTTTACTAACATGCAAATTTCCTCCTGTGTAGAAAAACTACATTAATAAAATAATCTGGAGTCTATAGGACCTGAGCATCGGGTAAAACATAAAAATCATTATCAAATTCCTAATTAATATGAATTAGTGTCCAACGCGGGTAGTATCACACATTTGCCCCACTGACCTGCTTTTGGGTTGTGGATGAACGAGAGACTGGGGCTGACAGCCTCCACCCGCCGCCGCCTGAACGAGAAACAGAGATCCTCGATCCGCATCCAGTAGAATACTAACGTTCTGGAGGATCTTGTGGCATAGTACGCGCACATCGAGCTCGTTACAAATATCCTTGACCTAAACGAACAAAGAGAAAGCGGTTTTGAGAATAACGCAGAGCACAACTTCTGCCATAATACTAGCCGCTGCTGCGGGAAATTAAAAAGATTAAAATCTTTGTCTGCCGGAACATGGATTAGCCATCGTTTATTCAATTTTAACTAAATACACATTTCTTAGAACTATTTACAATACTTTTACTTATTCTAAAACGAAATTTCTTAGACCCCGAAGATACAATTGGTAAAAGTGATGTTGCTGGACGAGCTAAAAGTGGGATTAATTAATTAAGACGGCCGTCTTCGCTCAAAACTTACAAAAAAAAAATACGAATGCTGTTCCCAATTTATAACGTCGTTTTTAAAATTTGATATAAAATTATTTCTTATTAGATAGATTGCCAGGAAATAGTTTTTTTACTTAGTTAGCTGAATAAATAAAAGTAAAAAATAATAACAATTTTGGTTTTAAGTAGAAATATGGGAGCGACTGCACCTTTTCACCTGAAATATTTTCCAAAATTTCGCCCTGTTTCTTTGTAGTTTCTTTTTGCCTATAGGACAAAAAGATAATGGGTCGTGAACAGGGGTCCAGACGCTGCGCTTTTTGTGAATACATATAAATACATACTATTAAATCAGCTACACATGAAAAAATTTTCTCTATCACTAATACCTACGCAAAGATTCACAGTCGTAGTTAATATTGAATTTGGATTAGTCTACCTCCGATGTCAAGTTCAACAATTCTGCTGGAAAACTTTATGGTCTCACGCTAAATATGCCTGGCTTCAGAGTGGGTGGTCGCTGCTCTTGGCTCGTAAAAGGGAATCAAACAGGTGGTCCATTTGCCGAAAGTTGGGCCGCTGAATAGGGGAAGCTCGCGTTTTATGGCCTGTTCGTTGTTCGCAAAAAGTCGCAGTGCGCTTATTTTTCTCGGATGTGCTCTATTTTTTTTTCATCACTTATTTTCAGGAATATTCCTACATATGCAATAAAATATTACCATGCGAGAAGAATGAAAAAATATAAATTTATATTAATACTTCTGTTTACTGAATAAACTATATTTGTGTGTAGAGTATCTGTTTTTCCTCGCATGGTTGTCTATGTTTAAACGCGTGCCATGGACCAATTGATCTAAAATTTGGTTCAAAGCAGTTGCCTTGAAAACTGATGAAATTTTGGCTGATTACGCTTCTTTTTTGTTGTACATTTTTGTTTTTTTTGTACATAATAACCTATTTTTAAGGTAACATAATGTTATTTACGAAAGTAATAAGCCACTTTTAAGTTTGCGTAAACGTTCACCAGCGCTGTTAATGACCTACGCTATGAGCGGACGATCAGCTGGGGACGTATGATAACAACGGCTTAATATTATCACGTAAGTTTACATTTTTTTTTATCGGAAACCATGATGAATTTTGATATATCGTTATTACTAATCATGTTTGTAATCACAGGGCCAATTAGGTAATTTTTTTTTATCGGAAAGGGTACGTGTGTAACAAAAACGCTGAAACAAAAATATCCTATTACCTACTGATTTTTTTTTTTAATTTATATTTTTGGCTATGATCAACGAACTTAAATTTGCTCGCACTAAGTTGCCGGACCACAATATCCCTACCTTATAGAGGAAGAATTCGCTAGTAAAAATAACTTTGTATTATTGAAAATTAGTTTTTTTTCAGTGTGATGATGTTTGTATGGATATTTACTAATCTCATTTAAAAATACTTTTAATCCTTTTTTCTGACAACAGCTAGCTGCCGTTTTTCGTAACTTAGCTGGTTCATTATATAGAATTGGTTAGGTATTGTATGTTTAACTAATAATAATTAATGTAATTTTAATAGAAGACTGGTATTTGATTGAAATAAAAATTATGTACTCGCATACAAATTTGGGTTTACAATTTCATTAGTCCTTCAAGCTATGCTTTTATACATTGTTCATTGGTAAGACATTGTGCGGGGACTACACATATGTAGTATATGGGGAAACATTAATGGGGGGGGGGGGGAGGCAAGGAATATTCCCGCCCCAAGCCCCAAAACGTGTTTCTACGCCACTAATTGTGGTGATGAAGCCGAAGTAAATGGTATGAGTTATTGGAACGCGCGACCTCTGGGTTAATAGTCGAACCCTTTCCAGCGAAACAACACGACCACCTTTGTATGTTTATTCCTTAATATTTATTTTTATTTACCTATATTATATCAGATGACATTTAAGTGAAAAGAAAAAAAACCCAAATCATTTCTTCCTCAGAATCAGTATGTAATTATATTCATTTAATACCTACTAGTGTGCCCTAATACAGTGCAAATTTTGATATATTTTTTAAAATTTACATTTTACAATTTATAATAATTTAAACGAATTATAATAATACCTAATTGTATTTTAATTATTTTTTTACATCAGTTTACCTTATTCGATTATATTATGAAAAGTTTTTTCAATTTGTAATGCAAAAATCACCAGATATTTAAAACAACCAAAAATAAAAAGACCGGGGCAAGGATTCAGACTTAAAATATCCGGAGTACAGAAAATTAATGCATCGCAAGCTTTGCATTTGGTTGTGCATGAGTGCATCTCGTTCGTACCCACCCACTCACCCAACCTACACATTATTCTATGATATCGGCCCTAAAGCATATAAAACACGTACGGTTGAATGCCCCTGGAATATCACCCAGCGGGTTGGGCATGTGCCAGAAATATTCCTACCATCCTATAAGTTTATATCACCAACCTACATATTTTACGAGTATGGAGGATCTAGGACATTTATTTAACAATACTGTCTGTCAATGACTGTCCATCCGTCTGTAGGTCAGTCAGATGTCTGTACATACTTCTAGACGGTACGTCGTGGAAAAATGAAATTTGGCAGGCGGCTAAAGTACGACACGATAAAATCTGGATACGCCTTGGTCAAATTTCTTGAAAAATTGAAATCATGAATAAAATACTAACGCACAAGGAATTGAACCTCGGAGTACGCGCTAACCGTTGCACCATACGCTAGCTATAATAGTCTAGGAAGAAAGCATTTTTATTAATTCTCCAACGCGTCATGTCAGTTTTTGACAATTTGGTAGTTTTTGGTACTCTTTACTTAGGTACGTAGGTAGTGTTACTAACTGTTTAAAAGTACTCTCGTGTGCCACTAGAAGGCAACCCGTCTCTAGCAAATGATCGCATATTTATTTAAGCTAAATATTTGGAAATACTAACATGTTCGAATAAAATAATTATAAGCTTTACAATTGAAGGTAGATTACTTCAACTACCATTGTAAAATGTATATTTATCATGTAATAAACTGATTAAAAGGTATAATGAAATGAACATATATGTAAGGCATGTATTCAGAAAAGAATAAATAAATATTATTATTATTATTATTAATGTAATTGTAAGGTAATTGTTTAATGCGTAAAAAACACTTATAAAGAAAAGAAATTATATAATTTAAATTAATCATAGTAACAAATTTAAAACTTGTCGTTTTTTATTAATCGTTAATAGTAACGATACTCTTAATGTATGCTAAACACATATACCAATAGACACCAGTTTAAAGCTAAAATATGTACATTGAAAATAACAAATATTGATAAGTAGATTATTATTATTATTACAGAATATTCAATTAGATTGTTGTTAGTAATTAAAATTTAAATTAACGCATTTTAAAGTCTGGATAATTTTTAGGACATTTTTACATTTTTGAGGGACCGCCGCAGTAAAAAATATCACATATCAATAATCTAAATCAAATAATTAAAAAAACCTTAACAAACAAACGGCTTAACAGATTTTCTTGAATCATAGCTAAAAACATTTTCGATCAAGTCACCTTTTAAACAATTAAAATCGGTTCATCCGTTTGGGAGCTAAAAACGGTACTCACCAGCTCAAAGATGAGCTCCTTCTCGTCGAGTTGCCTGAGCTCGTGGCGACTGCGTCGGTGCATGCGCTGCGGCGCAGCCGACGGGTCGCCTCCGGCGCCGGCGCTGGCGCTCACGGCGCCCGCCGACGCGCCGACCAGCTCCTCGCAGGGCAGGAAGGTGGGTGTGCCGTCGACGGTGGTCACCATTGGCTTCAGCAGTCCGCCGCGCTCGAATTCGTGGGCGGAGATTTTCCTTTAAGCGAGGAAATGTTTTTTATTTCAATAAACGATTATTATTTCAAAGGATATTATTATTTTATAATAAAATTACCATGGCAGTAAAAGTAATAAAGTTAAAAAAAAAGTAATTGGCGAAATAAAATGCGAGAGTGGGGCAATACATATGTTTTCGTTTTTAGAATAGAAAATTATGTAGCTTTTAGAAATAATGTCGGTATCATGTGTTATTGCATTATAATATATAATAATTAGCAGTCCAATTTCCCGGTTTTTTTTCCAAACTTTTTATTTTATCAAATAACTCTGAAAATAGTACGAAATCTTTTCACAATAGAAGTGCATACCTATAGCGTTTATCTTACTAAATTCATCTGCATCTGTAGTAACCTAACATAGGTTGCTTTATATTTAATCATCTGTTTACTATTGTGATGGACATATTGCATATTGTATTATTTATCTATCTATTTTCGTATTGTTTTTTTTTAAATAAATAGTGTAATCTTTTAAAAGGTAATAATTCCTAAAAAATTAATATTAAAAACGAGATATTTAAGGAGTACTGCCCAAATCCTGTTGAGTGAGCATGAGCGAAGAATTCTGCTATAATGAAGACCCTGGTTTAGGTCTGTATTTTTATTTGTAGTCGACCTTAAATTAATGTAGTTTGTTTTATTGGTCGGCATTTTGACATCGTGTTAAGACAGTCCATGTGATGATTGCATAAGGCCTGTGTGGTTTCCGATCCGGTAAAGAACTGTGTTTTAACTAAACCTTAAACGGCTACAAAATAACTGCGGGATCTGTAGCTAAACTCGTGACCATACTCCTTTAACGTAGTCGCCAATTGTAACGAGTTTTTCGTGTCACTGATAAAGCGAAGCTACATCGTCACCGCTATGAGCCAAGGCGGATATTCGTTACACTTTAATAATAGAGTGATTTAAACGGTGTCGCCTTATAAGCGCACGTTTGGTTAGGTTGGGTAGAATGACTGTAGCCTAGGTTAATAAGTGAAGCTTAGAGCGCATGGGATCGATATGGACCATGTTATAGTTCGCTAGGTTAGGTTTTAGGTGTTGCTTTTCCAGCCACTCTCATTTCAATTATGAAATGTTTGTAACTCGCCGCTACTGCCTTTAGGATTAACAAATTAGGATCAAGCTAAATAAGAATTAACCCTAAAAGAGATTTGACTGAGGTAAGACTAATATGAATCAAAGTAACATAGGTACTCTCTAGAAACAATGTCGGGTATTTGTCATCTGAACATAAATATAATTAAATATGGTATATACCTGACGGGGGTGGTGGCACCAGATCCGGCCCTGGATGGCGATGCTAATTCTGGCGGTGGAGCCCCACTGATTCCGGCACTTGGAGGGGTAGCGTGGGAGACGAGCCACGCGTCCACCACGTGGCGAGTGGCTTTCCTAAAAAAAAAATACAATTAAATACAGCTAAACAACTGTCTTTTTAGGGGATTGATCTATATTGAAGTAGACAAAAAAACGAAAAGAAGTAATATCTTTATACATTTTTAACCCAATTAATATTCTAATTAATTTTAAAGAAATCTGCAGAATTACATAGTGGTTTACATTCAAACGAAGAGAAAAAAAAATACTACATAAAAATAGACATTCGTCAATGTAAGGAGATTAGGTTGACCATACTTGGCCATCCTAAGGTATTTTTTTTTTTATTGAATGACATCGTTGTCAATACGAAGAATCTGAACGCTGTAAATATCTTGTTCGCGAAGTAGACAAAATATCATATTTAGTTCTTTTCTGCATTCTTAAATATTCAATATTCTACCTAAATAATTGTTTTATTTTAGTAGAACGGTAATTTCTACCAAAGTTAATTAGCTTATTAAGTTCTATTTTCACTCTATAATCTAAAACAAGTCAGACTATGAAAGCTTCTTTCTATTTATTGTATTTGCTTTGCGTAATTTTAATAAAATAAATATACGCGCATAACAAATAAAACATGCAATTATTTATATAGGCAGGCAAATATTACTATAGTATAAGAATTTTGGGGGTATGGTAGGTGTTTGCATATTCATGTCGTGTTTCCCGCGTGGGATTATTATCATTTTAATTGGCGACCCCGAGCACAGCCCCGAGTCCCAAGTCATGGACCCGGCAACAGAGCCAAAAGGGACAGCCTCTGTAAATATTGCAGGCAGACGGGGATTACTCGTTTCGCTCGAAATATTGCAGGTGAATAATAAGGGCAGAGGGAATACAGCATCCTTTTAAATATTACAAAAAGCCTGAGTATATTGCTTTTAACGAATTGAAATAAAAAAAAAACAAATACTTATATTTTAACATTTTTTTTTATATGTTTATAATATTCGTTAATCCGTATAACTTAACACATATCAAACAGTAATCATTATTTAGAATTAAAACGAGAATTATTTTAATTTTACTCTGTTTTACCTCAGTGGCAATATTGAGATAGAAACAAAGAATCGCGAATAAACGAGAGGCCTATGTGGTGGTTTGAACGTGACAAACACTCCCTCCGAACGGCTTCCACAAATTGACAGTATTTTCTTAGGATTCACGCGGAAATTTAGCGGAATTATTTGACACCTTGTGGTCTTGGATTTATTAGAAACGATCAATCAAAAATGAATTTAACCTCAGATCTCATGGTTAACGTTTGCCCATTTTATATTTTAGATGTTATAAACTGGTCAAATTTTAATATTGTAGATTTATAATATTTTAGACTTATCAATCCAATAATAAAAAAAACAGAATAAAAAATAAAAAAAGTACGAAAAGTACATTTTTAAGTTACAGAACAGCTAAACATAAAATTATTAAAAATTGATACAATTTTTTAATAACATCAGCCAAAAAAAAAATATTTTCCTATTACACGTTAGAATCAATAACATTATGAGGGTAATTTTAATTAAGATACTGAGGTGTGTGAGTTGCGTTACGTTAAATTTGTTCATACTATATTCGTGTATGATTTTTTTTATAACTATAAAAATATATCAATCATATTAAATCGTTGCTTGTATTGTCTAGTAATACGATTTAAATCTGAGTTCATAATTTATGTTGTATTTGGGTACATCAAAAGAATCTTGGTTTTGAGTGTGATGAGATGGAACCTATCAGATGTGAGCAGTCTAGTTGAGTATGTAACCTTCCTGTCTCTCAAACTCGTAATCTCATGGCACCGTAAAGCTTCGTCATATTCACTAAACTGAGTATGAATAACATACTTTTGCTATTTTCCATATAATCCTCAGCTGGAGGCGTCGCCAACATAACATGCGTAGGTCTCACGCCAAGAGCGCACGAGTAAATTGTTGGCGTGGCCACAAACCGTTAGGTACTCACCTCAGGAAGTAATCATGAACGAAGTCCGGATGCTCGTCGAGCCAGGATTCGGTGCGGGCGCTTTCGGCGTCATACTGTCCGGCTGAGGACTGGCCGTGAGCCCCGGGTGGACAGGCGCCGCCCCGTCCGGAGCCCCGCGGCATCGCAGCGCCCCCGCCCCCGCCCCCTGCGCCCCCGCCGCCCGCCGTACACGGCTCTTCGATGCTGCGGAGTTGCAGTCCTGCGAACGAACGGAAAGGCGGATGAGAAGATTGTAAAGCTCAAGTGTGAAAGTTGTAAATAACCATTTATATCTTACAGACATACCTAATTGTAATACTTTAAATTTCATCATGTCACATTTACTAGAAAGATAAATCGAATCGATGTTTCATATAAATTGAATAGTCTATTTATTATTATGACAAAAGAAATTCTAAACTTTTCTTTCAAAATCAAGTTGCCATTTTTTAAAAAAATAAGGGTTTTGTCCCTTTGATCTTAGTTTTAGTGTGGAATGCTTAGAATATTACATAATTGTTGTAGTACAAAAGCAAGTACGAAAGTATTTAATATAGGTACATATTTTTTTCAATTATAAAATTTTAGGTCTTTCATGAAATTTTCCATAGCTGTGCAAAGTTCGCTACTTGCTCATTATATCATAAAATAACTCTTGAGAACCCGACCCTTATCGAAAATTACGTTTTTATAACGGTATTAAATGGCTCGATTGAATGCATTACAAGGTATTCAAATATTTAAAAAAAAAAATGTAATGAATTTTATAGCTTAGCTGTAAAAATAATCTTACCGGACGGCGCGTCGTTATTATAATGTACCTATAAAGACGTGCATATTAGTTTTGGTTAATATTTCCTATAAAGTTATTTTAATTTTCTGGCTTTAATTTGGGAGCCATATTAAAATTTAACTGTTAAAAGTTTATTGTTATTAGGGGCTCTCATTAGGTGTTATTAAAGGCAGACAGCGCGATGTGACCCCTCAAGCCTGAGGGTTAAATCCGCCCCTGCTGCTGAGGATATTCAACAGAATACAAGCATATAAACATTTACGATGAGAAGAGACAACATGGTTAACGAAACTGAGATATTAAAAGCGGTTTATCATACGATAAAAATAAAAGCGCCCAGTGAATATGCATACGTAACGCAGCATCCTGGCGTGCGGGTCAAACCCAAAGTGTGCAATGGTGACGCGTATTATCTAAAGCGAGGGATTTACATAACAAAGTTTCAGAGGCCCATCCGACAGTTTGACCCGAAAATTTCCAACCGCAAAGGTTGCGGTCTGGAATCGTTTTGAAACCCTGAATATTCAAGGAGCAAACACGAAGTACTGCCGGCCCGGCGACTATGTATATTTTTACTCTGACCTGCGATGCCTTTGTAAACGAAATACTTTAATACCGCAGCCTAATGTATCGCGCCAAAGGGGCAAGCAAAGGAATATTATTACGCCCTTTTAGATTCTTCATAATTAATATCACTTTAAGATAGGCACACGCCTAAAAAGGTGACATAAATTTCATGCAAAGCTGTATTATTAAAGGAAATTCAAAAATATTATTTAAGTACACTACTATAATAAAACTTTTCATAAAATACAGGCCTGTATTTAAACCGGCATGTAATAAACTGAAGCGTTGCACCTATACATTTCGGTATTAATTTTTAATCAAGTTTTCTGGCTGTATAATTTATTAGAAAATTGCTAAAATACTGGAAAGTTTCTTATTTTTTTTTAACTAAAAATGATTTCAAATTATTATATTTTTCTTCACGGCGAATACCTTAACCAATATTTAATACATTTTAAATAGTTAATCCCTATTTGAGGATGTGTAAATGTGTGGGTGACTAGTTAACATTTTACTACTTAACTAGTCACCCACACATTTACATATCCTAAAATAGCACAGTTACACCAATAAATTCTACTGTATACATAAATAACATTCATAATCTGTTTATATTTTAAGAAGAGAACACTGTTCTAAATCTTAATATTGAGATAAATATTTCTATTTATATTAATTATAATGTAGAACTAAACATTCTTTTACGTGTTTCTTTAAGCGTTCATAAATTAGATTACTTTTAACTGATAATAATAATTAATACGTCCCCAGATTACCCAACAGCCGTGTTGTCATATTTTTAAAATTCGAATGTGATATTTACGCTTTCTATCGAACTATCAATGTTTTATTTATTAGTACTACAAATTTGTTAACTTTAATGTTAATCTATATTATCCGACTAGCCTCCAATGTGATCTGATCTGTGGCTATGGTTGTTTTTTAAAAGTATCAATCAAACACACAAAAAAAAAACGATTATTTAGCATTTTTACTTTTCGAGTTGAAAGAGACAACTAAAAGACGGATAGATAAAGGTCAAAGGACGGGATAGTAGTTTCTTATAAATGAATGTATGTATAGAAGTTAAAATTGATGACCTAGGACCAGGTATAGCCAAATATGAGGCCATAAATTAAATGACTACATAGTTAATAAACGGAAAATGAAAGATTTATCAAGTTATTTTCTTTAAATATATTGTAAATGTATTGTTTATTCTAGACTAAAACAATTACGAAATATGTAAGGTAGGCATCGTTTCAAGCAAACTTCGAGAGGAGTTTAATCAGAGAGTGCTATTACTCTAACATTGTTACACTCTGAGCAAATTTTCAAGGCCCCGCCTTAGGAATGTCAGCAGGCCCGTCACTGTCACCGCTGAATGTCAGCAATTCGGAACGATTCAGACCCGGGCAAATTAATTTAATATTTCATCGTGTTCCATCGTCAACCCTATTAATTAAATTTTAAATGTGTATTATTGGAATTTAATAATATTTATTGCATAAATGAAATCGTATAATATTCCCATTCCTAAATTTCCCCAATTTAAATTTTTGTATTTACTTTTTACTGAAGATATATATATCGCTATTGTTTGTTCAATCGCAGGTACCACCGCCTGTCAGCTGCAACCTTGTGCCATTATTATTTATTTAATTTGTTGACAGTAATTTTAAACATTAATTTACATATAACGCTAAGTTCGACCTAACTGAACAATGCCCGTCCTAAGGTAGACTTTTCTATGATAACATAATTTTTTTAAGCATAAACATAGGCGCTGGGCAACATACAATTTCGTTATGTCATAAATAAATACCTTCCAGTTTATTTATAGTATAATAATAAATTATAATATGAAATAGATAGACGAGTGCACAATATTATAATATATGTCTTTTTTGAAATAAAATGTAATTATTAAATTATTTAATGAGTCTCTTAAGTATTTAATTATATTAATAAAAGAAATAAGCCTAGTAGAACTTAGTCTTTTACTATGCACTTGAGAAATATAACAACAAGATGAATAAGATTATTTAGCGGAGAGTAGTTTCTGTACTATTTACACTCACTGGATGAAGCACACATACTTTTTGACGAAAAATTGAGAGGATGTGTGACAAATTTGTCTTTATTACGGAATCCCGGCGTTCGAATCATGCTTGAGAAGAGACAGATGGCCTAAGTATCGTCTTTCGCCGAGTCAAAATGTCCACTTAGCGTTTCCTTACTCTCCACGGTTGTCCCGTATTTTATTAACCGGATGTCATCGGCAGGCCGTTTGGCAAAGGGTCGTCTTTTGTTTTCTGTTAATTGCATTTATTCTCTTTTGTGATTTATTCCACACTCCGAGTACAATCGTACGTCCACATTAATTAATATTATAGTAAAAAATCAACTGGTACTGAGGTACTTCTAGAGGCACTTAATTAGCGAGAGTGCAATTTACGCTGGTCACAAACAAAATGTTATCTTTAACAACTTGACGCTAAAATATATTTTTCAAAATGTTATAATTGTCGCTGTGTTATAAATGTGTTATTTGCATTATTATAATATGAATGCAATAATAAATAGCCATTAAGATTGTTCATTGCCTCGTAAAATATAACGTAAAATTACTGTTTTAAAATCAGTCCTTTGTTCCAAATATGGCTGAATTGAATGAATGACAACTTACTTTGTTGTTTTTGCAGAAAATATTTTCAACAAGCTGTGAGCATAATGATGGATATCGTATTTTTTTTAAAAGAGTTTTTAATATGATGCGTGGAGCATATAATCGTCTCAATTAATAATTAAGATACATAATAATCGTTATTTCACATATTAATAATTTTTAAAAAAATAGCAAAAATTGGTAAAAAATCGACATCAAACTTACTTTAATAATTGATCTATACAAACATTATTCAGAAAAAAATATTGGAAAAATGTTTGCCAATTTAAAAAAAAAATAGTTTTAATGTTTGAGAACGCGGTTGAACGCATTACGCGAGGTCAGAGCTTTTTTTTAAGGCCATGTCAACACAGTTTGTCACTTAGCTAACAAAGTTATCTTTATGAATATATTACGTCTGTTTGAATGTCTGTGCACAAAAAGTAATCTTAGTCTTTTATAATTTTTCGCATATTTTATTATCATGCGGTTTGATGATTAAACATTTTAGAGAGCCTCCTAAATTTTCTAAATTTGATATTTTATTTGATATAAACCGTTACAGTCTAAATAGGACATTTTATCGTGCATAACCTTAATATAATAACGAATACGCGGTTAGGCGTAGGCATATATGCACGTAGTTACGAATTACAGTGGCACAGAAATGTAGCCAAAGTATGAGTTAACGTGAACGTTTACGATAATAGTTTCCCCTCTTGGTGCTTTATCCACACCACAATGTGATCTCCTTCGCTGTCTTAAGTAATGAACAGAATTCCTCGTGTGGTTTCAGCTACAGAATTATATAGTTCATAATATATATATTTATATTTTAAATTTAAAACTAGTAGTTGAGGCTGACAGCGTGAACGGCACGGCACACCTTTCGACGCGAGGTGCTATACCTTGATAAGTGTCAGCGTATTCCGTCCGCCTCTACTATGCCACAAAAGTTTAAATTCAAATGGAGGGTCTCTCAGGTGACAGTCAGCGGATCTTTGATCTGCTGAAGAAGGGACTGCGGAGTTCCGAAACGTCTAGCAGAGGTACTCACCTAAATTTCTTTTAAACTCTCATTTGTCCAACTGCGTAACAATACTTGCAATTGGAGACTAGTCTATCATCGATCGTATAAACATATAAATATGTACGGGGTTTATTTATATACACTGATATCCTTTTAGGGGGTTGATTTAAATCGACGAATAAACCGATTCACGGAAAAATAATATAATTTTGAAAAAAAAATCATACTATAATAATTATATTTTTTTTTTTTTTTTTTATAAGTTCTTTATTTATAAACAATACATATTTAATTTGTTTGTTCACAAAACCCTTGCGGGTTTTTATGTGAACTCATTCGTTCCTAATTTAACTTATTTAATAACATTTATATCTACAAAACATATTCAATATTCACTTAAAACACTTTTATCAATGACGAGCTACTCATGACGGTATCTCTCCAGACTGTCTTTAATTGTTTATTTATAAAAAAAACGGTCACTTACAGTCGCGTCGGTGTAATTATAATGAAATCGGTACGAGTACATCTCACACCGGTCGCTTCGAGTACATTCATCAACAAAAATACTATTTACAATATATTTTTTTTAATTCTTTTTTTTAAAACGTAATTAGATAAGTTATTCGATTGCTTTATATTACTCGTAAGGTTATTAAATAAAATTGGAACAATTCTCTCCAGCCTTCTTTTGCCATATTCATTGTTGAATTTGGCCACTTCCAAAATTCCTTTTGTTGTTTGCCTTGTTTTTATACTGTGCGGTATTTTCTGTTTATATTTCATAGAGTAAAATTGTTCCAATATTACCTGATAATCAATTTTTTTTTCTATTGGTAAAGTATTACAATATTTAAATAACTTATTTTCCTCACTTTTTAATTTATTTTTAATTTTTTTTGGTACTATAGTTTTTATTATTTGAAGCTGAAGTTTTTTAATTTTTAGAATGTATGTTTTAAATGTTAGACCATAAGTACTAATTCCATATGTTATTCGTGTTTCTGCAAGTGATATATATAATAATCTTAGTATTTTATAGGGTACTTTATATCTTAAAACCGATAGTTTGCTTAGTATTGCACGTAGGTTTTTACATACTTGTTCGATATGTGGACCCCAATTAAACTTTTCATCAATGGTCAGTCCTAAATATCTATTTGTAGCGACCTTATTTAAGAAGGGACAAGAGCAAGGCTTTTGTATGCTATGTAGACACGCGTCGAGGTGTGATTTTATTTCTATACTGTGGTTGCTTTTGTTGTGGGTGCTGTGAATATGAATGTAATTAGTTTTACTCGAATTTATGACTAATCCACTATCGTGAGCCCATTTACATATTGAGTCGTATGCATTTTGCATTTTTTTTAAAAAACTTGTTTTGCTTGGAGGTTGAAACTTGGAGGTTGTTGATCGATCTCGCGCTAGGCGTTCAATCGAGTTCTCAAACATTGTAACAATTACATTTAAATATTAGTTTTTTTCGTAATTGGGAAAACCAATCCCATATAACTGACCAAATAAACGGAATATTTTTTTTATTATTTAAAATTACATATACTTTGGAGGTACCTATTTCTCCGGTGGTATAGCTGATTTGCAGGTGGTACAACGAAGTTATTTTAAAGTCAATTTTTTTATCTGGGGATCTTAGCTGGGAAGCTTAGGGAATGGTATATGCCAATGGAATATGCAATAAATATGTCTAACATCCCGCAAAAACAACATTAGTTGAAACACTTAACGCTGTCTTTTTTGGTACATATAATCAAAAAAAAAAAAAAAAAAAATAGACTAAACAAGGTTTATTATCATTTATGTTATACAGTTTTTATTGATTCATGTAAAATATATATTCGATTAACGATTGGAAAGACAATAAGTTTGTACCAAATTTTATAATATTTTATTTGGTAAAATAATGCATTTACATAAACATGATTCTCAAATGGGGATGAACCCGGGTGCATGGGTTCATCCCTCGCGCGGCGCGGATCGGGCTTTGTTCGGGCGCGCGGAGGCTGCGCTATAGCTTTGTGCGAATGTTATTTATGTAGCAGACAGGCAAAATGCTGCAGAATTGCGAAATTCGTGCAGAATTAAAATGCGCTTGACTTGCACAATCGCGACCCGCAATGAAGCGGTTTATTTAGCCACGTGCCGGCAAAGCCTAAACTGGATCAGACATCTTTTCCATTTATACTTTATGAGAATAGAAATTAATTAATTGGATACTCATTTGGAGTAGTTCAAGTAAGTAAGACCGATCTAGAATCTATGTCAGATTAAACAAAGTGACAACTTAACCTAATTCACCTTGAATGAATCAGTCGATTGACTCGGTAGTACCAGTAAACTATAAACAAAAAATAAAATTACAATAACCGACTATTTTAAAAAAAGAACGGCTATGTCACCCTGTAGCTATCATACAGTTACAGTGAGCATACAAGAGACCTGCGCAAAACTTTAATTTGAATTTAAATTTTGATTTTAAATGGTCAATATGTTTACGCCATTTTAATTTATCGTCAAGATGCACACCTAAGAATTTTGTGCAGTGTGATTTATGAACAGGGTATCTGATGTTTATGTCATTCTTATTAACACTTGAGAAGTTTAAAATAACAGTTTTCGACATTTTAAGAGACATTTTGTTTGACTTGAACCAATCATCGAGATCACTAAGAGCTGCGTTCACTTTACTAGGGAGGATCTCGAAACTCTCAGCCTCAATAACAGCACTGGTATCATCAGCAAATTGGGTTATTTCACACGCAGGTATATTTTCACTTAAATCATTCGTATATAGTATAAATAAAAGAGACCTAAGATTGACTCCTGAGGTACACCAATTTTTACGGGTTTTAAAGACGAAACTGATATAAATTCTTGAAAATCTTCATTTAGGGATCGCAATTCAACGCATTGAAATCTATTCTGCAAGTACTCGTATGATTTGAGTAGATCATGCGCAACCCCTCTGATACCGTAGTGATCTAGTTTCTTAAGCTGTATAAGTTTCTTAAGTGCTTGATGTGTTTCGTTACACAGTTTATAAATTGTGGCAGGCTGCGCAAAGTAAGTTAATTTTAATAGAAATAATACGAGAAAGCATCATAGTGCATCATAAATTTTTAACTGTTATATTTGTCCATGATAGGCATTCCTTTAATTTATTCATTTTCGACCGCGTTTCGGTGTTGTGATTTGAAATCTACTTTAATTGTATTTAGTAACATACAGATTAACGAAAGCTTATAAAATGCGCTATTTTAAAAAGAAGTTTGCAGGTAGGTTGACTTTTAATTCAAAATTGTATTGAAAATTTGAGCATTTAAGAACGTTAAATGGGTTCTAAAAGAGTGACGATCGTAATGTAGTGAATTTTCAGAGAAAATATCTATTATATTCCATTACACGTAGGGTCGCGGGTTAGGTATAACCTATCGTGGAAAAAATATTAAAATTGTATAATTATGGAAATTGGGCATTAGATATTTGGAAAAAAATAATTCACAGTGGTGTTTAATCTGTAGTAATTAGCTCGGTTTTTTACGAAGCACGGAAACTAATATTTTTAATTTGGTTGTTTCAATAATAACGAACTGGAGACAAACGTCTCAATTTGGAATCGAGAGCATCGCAAGGAAAGCCTAATTAAGTTAAGGAAAGCCTATGAAAGCGCAACAGATATTCTTTTTCGATTCGCATAAAACACTGAATTTTGGGAAATTTTAAGAATAGTGAAATAAGTACATTCTTCTGGTACATAATACATTTTGTTTCGACATAAGGCAAGTGAAAAGTGTGCCGCTCTGATTACAGAAGCGAGCGTTCGCTGCTTTTATTCTAGAACATAAATCGCAAATTATATTGTCACTAACATTTTCATGCGGTGCGGACTTCGGTAATTGAAATGAATCTGAGGTAACGGAAATAATGAAAACTCTGGAATTAATTTAAAAATGCTAGAGTGACAATACATTATCTGTCCATTTACTAAGTACCTTTACTAATTAAGTACCTTCTAGATCAAAGGTGTCCAAACTACGGCCCGCGGGCCAAACCCGGCCCGGCAGGCGATTTTATCCGGCCCGCCAAGGATTTTGAAAAATTTCGTTGCAAATTTCGTTAAAGCAATTGGCTGGTAAATTTATTTCTATGTATGGCACTACCTATATGTGCGAACAAACTTTTTCCAGGATGAAGTATCTGAAATCTAAATATAGGGCAAATTTATCGGATGATCATTTGCAATCATTGCTAATAATTGGTGTTTCCGATTTGAATCCCAACTTTGAAGAAACTCTCCAGGAAAAAACCCAGTTCCACCATTCCCATTAAAAATTGCATGAAATAATTTTATAATAATATAATTTAGACATGTTTGTTTAGTATTGTTATATCTGTAATTTACTATAAAAAAAAAATTATAGTATATATATGTGGCAACAATAAAAAAATTCAATGCTGCTTTACTTGTAATAAGGTTTTTTAATTCACATATTTACAATGCTTGGCCCCCGCTAATGAATTTAAATACCAAACTGGCCCTCGCAGCAAAAAGTTTGGACGCCTCTGTTCTAGATGATCGTATTTGCATCTGTCAAAAACTCAATCTTGTCAACTAAAATGTACGAGAAAAGGTACCTACCATCGAATGAGTACGAACGGAGTACTAGTCATTTTCACATTTTAGAAATATTTTTTTAATTATATTTTTCTCGTGCAAATTCTTTTGTGCGTTTATTCTTCACTTCAAACTGCACATGTTTTGTTCCACAAGTTTTCTCAATGTGTCAAAAAAAGTAGGTAAAACGAGCAAAGAAAAAAATCCTACCAATATTTTAACGGATAGTTACTATGTGACTCTTCCTGATTAGCGGCCGGCGTGCTATACTGACCTGTTCAATGCGCCACGCGTTGATAGTAGATACAAGAGTGTATCGCGTGGACGTGACGCCCGCGAGTAGACCAAACTTTTCCTGGAATATTGTTTATTGTGTATGAAAAAAAAAAAAATGACAGCAGCGATCAGTAAAAATAGAACTAATGTCAAATAAAGTTGATGTGCCGCTCATAAATTATCTCAAAATACATAATACAACCGTATCTGCCGTATATTTTTTACGTGATTCACGATAATCGAGGGAATTCGAGGGAGATATAACTGTAACTATTTAATCGTTACATAACTCATTTCTCAATATTTATTACCTGCAATGCGCGGATGTATGTGAACTAGGCAAAATAACCCGCGAAATGTGTTCAACCATTCCATCCATTTCGCTCGCTGTTAATCGCTGATGTTAACTCACAGTATGTCCCTCCCTTAGCGCGTTCTTTGTCGAGCCAAATCGGAACGCCCCATCCATACCACTATAACAGTCTTCTCCATATAGAGTCTAACTATGCCAAATGTCACTCCAAATTACATATTTTTAAAAAAGAATCCGAAGTTTTCCCTTGGCGTATTATATAGATTTACCGTTCATAATATTTCTAAGGGAATTATTGTTTCATATTTTTAATAAAATAACTTCGAATAAACTTCGTTTTTCGTTAAACTTCGTCGTATGCCATATGTGATGATTTCGTAAGCGATAATTTAACGCGGAAAATAAAATGTACGATTCTTTTTAGCTTTTTCAAAAAAAAACTTATTTTCGTTCATTTCAGCGCCTTAAAGGGACGTATGGATAACGGATAGTATAATAAAATAAATTGAGATCATTTTCTGGAAGATTGGGAAAATCAAACACAAATTAGCGACCCCTGAGCGAAATCCTGTATCCGTGCCTGACAAGAATGTGGAAATAGCTAGCTGTAATAATTGTCCATAGCCTTGTTTTCCTTTCCAAAGGATGGCTGGCACAGGTTTTCCCTCGCACTCTTCCCTCCCCCCCCCCCTCCCCCCGCCCGCGATACTTCCCCGCCCCTAGCAAAAGTCTTGTTTACGTCAATTTGATTAATTACCCGCCCACTATTCAATTTCTTCTCATCCCATCGAACGAACGAATCGCGACGGTGCCTTTGCAATGATCGATCGCGGCGGCAAATTTTACGCCAAATAGATCGCTACCCTCCATTTCTTTCAAATTCATATTCTATCAACATTTGGCACAAAATCATTCATAAAAAAATATCTCGCATTTCAAATTCAAAATATTGTATTATTTAACTGTGGGTAAAATAGGTTTTACAAGTATTAAGAGTAATTATGCCACAATTTGCTCAGAGAGCTTGCAATAATAGATCGGTAAAACATATATATCACATAAAGATTTTAATCTTTTTAACTGCCCACAACAGCGGCTAGTCTATATACAATAATATAGAAAATTTCTAGTAAATATATAACTTAGTAGGGACATCATTTATTTTATTTTATTTCAGGAAACAACAGCTTACATAGAAGTAAAATTACAACTAAAACACAAAGCCAATGACAGTTTTCTACAAACTTACAAAAATAAAAAAAAACACATTCGGGAGCGAGACCGGGAGCAGGAAGTAGGAGGGGTTGGGGAATCCAGACAATAACCAAAATATAATATAAAATATAATATAAATTTTACATATACATATGAATATACTACTCTAGGGCTAGAGTACACGATCTCTTGACTGCCGGGAAAGTAGTGTTAAATAAATATAGGGTATACAGTAGATATTATACATATATCTTTAATATACTTAAGCATACATCCACTATTTCATTCTGTATTGTTAAAGAAAGTAGAAATAAATGTATATTCCAAGTTTTTATTTATTTATTTCTTTCACCTCAGTTTTAAAATTAAAATATTATAAAATTCTTTATCAAGTAACCATGTTTACTTCGTTTTTAAATATATTAATCTCAGATATCATTTCATGATTTTTTGGAGACAGTTAATAAAAAAAATGCATATTGAACTAGCAATATAGCGCGTAGAGAAGCGAAAACGAAAGATCCATTTTTTTAAGTAAAACTTTATATAATAATATTTTCTTCGCAGTGAATGAATCTAATTGCACACGCTCATTTGGCTAAACTCGGGAGGACGCTCGGAAGGGGACGCCCTCGGAATATACGAAGTAGGACACATGGAGGTGATGGACTCATTCGGCTAAAGCAGTTAATAATAGGTAAATATATGCCAGTATCGGGCGATAATTTGGAAATATAATATGAAACATTTAATCAACTTCCTTGCAGGAGTTTTACTTCTAAGACGCGTGGTGTAACCGCTGTTTCTTTTATTTCAGCGGTAAGATTTGAAATCTGTTTGAAAATCATGTGGTTTCTGTGGCAAGGTATGAAGAAAACTATAATAATTGATGTATCCAATTTTGGAATGACGGGAATGAAATTTTGTGACGGTTGCTAGCTTCTAGCTTGTGACCGAAATCTATATACTATGCAAGTGTCTAAGATAATTTATTGACAAAAATGGTGTAAAATGGTTAATGGGTTTTCGTATTACGAACGATCTTTTTACGAACCCACGCGAGTGTACCCCCGGCCGACATAAACTTCTCTGTCGATTTTAACGATCTAGTATTAAACCGATATTTATGTAACATAGGAGCACTTTTTTAAATATGTTATGTGTTATTAGTCATATAAGTTATGTTATTAGTATTATTGTGTATTATGTTATGTTTTTAGTAAGTTATGTCATATTGTTTATTAACATTATTAAACATTATTTTATAAATAAAAACTTTGACTTTCAAACACATTAAGGTTATTCATTTATTTCAGCTAATACAAAAAAATAAGTTACAATCAACACAACCGATGAGACTTTCCTCCAAACTTAATAAAATAGAAAAATACATTCAGGAACGACGTCGGGATTAGGAAGGAGGAGGGGTTGGGGAGTTTACACAATTATTAAAAAACGAACCTTTTAATCGTATTAGCCTTTTTAAACCTTTTACTTACAATTTGGTTATATATAATTATATATTAATTACATGTACCTACTAACCCTTTTAACCGTCAGCGGTTATATTCAGACCCTAGAAGAAGAAGACGCATGCATGTACGTCGAAACGTCGACTTCAATTGTGTATATTTTATGCACATGTATCTGTATTTACGAGCTATGGGTTAAATTATGACCCAATTTCATATACCATTATTTTGGGCCCTACTCAATTAGGTTAAATTTTCATGTGCTATCGTAATGAGAGATGGCAGTGGTGATACGTTAAAAATGGTAATCTAAATGAGATCTGAACGCTCTAACAAGTTGACTAGCACGATCGTGCGCGTTATAAGGCGACGACGTTTAAATCACACTATTATTTTAGCGCAACAAATAACCGCGTTACACAGATGGACACCGTATGGTGCATCGCCAGCTTCAGTGACACGGCAATCTCTTTGCAAGCGACGTCATGAAAATGGAGCACCGTGACGAGTTCGGCTACAAATCACTTAGCTATATGCTTATCGCGCGAACGCCCACTGCTAATCGATAGCTATCGTTAAATTTCGTTAATTAAATAAATAAACAAGCGTTTGTCTGAAATTTCTATGGTGGCGAGTGCTAATGAGATGCTAATGAGGGCCCTGCCAACGTAATTCCTGTTTGACTAAAGTAATGCAAGCGAAGGCCGCCCTTCGGCCAACGACGTAGCGTCCTCTCGACTCCCTAATTAAGATGCTTTGAGAGCGCCACCGACACTGAACTCACCAACTAATAACCCCCTTTAACATAATTATATCTTTTCACGCTCCGCCGGTTCGCGCTAAGTATGAAATAATATTCTTAAAACATTCAAGCTTAAGCTGGCCCTCCACTAACCATCTAGACATTCTAATTTTTTAACCATTGATTTATTTTCTTTACCTATTGCGCCATGTAATTTTATGAATTAGAAATAATGACATTCATAAAATATATGTAATTTCAATAATAAATACCACTTCACACAATTCACAATCACAAACAATACAACTTTTAAAATACAAAATTTACAAATACATATGATATATACAAATACATATAATTTACAAATCAATATGATATATAGGCGCGTAACTCTTATTACTGTTTAAATTTACCAAAAGCACATGGAGTAACGTGGACGTGGAGATCGCTTTTTTTTATTTTTATTAAATTCCATTAATATAATGCAGGTATGAAAAAGTAAAATTTTCACAATGTCGCACATAAAATATGTATTGTATACAAAGAAAATACAGAGGTGGAATTTTATTACCCCACTAGGCATAATCTCTTCTGTTTTATTTATTTAACTGTGTGTTGGGGGTTGGTGCTTATTTTTTATTTATATTTTCATATATACACCTTATTTTATTTAGATGATTTTACCTTAACCCTTATAGAATAGGCGTTCGCCGTTAGTCTACATTACTTATATAAAAGTCTGACAGTATTGACATTTGGAAAATTCGAATGCTTTTTAATATTTTTAAAGATTGATAATTTTCAATTATATAAATTTTATATTTTCAATAAACAAATTATATAGCCGGAATGTTCAAAGAAAAACTAATACTGAACGTACAGATACTCGTAGTGGCATAGTTTATGCAACTATCTGTACCTTATTTTTATTTATTGATTTTTACAATGTTTGATTTGAACTTAATTACGCTGTATAGTATTTAACTTTCATTAAAATGAATGAAACATGAATAAAAAATACGTAGCCTAAACTACATGTACCCACAATTTCATCGTTTTAAAGGAAGTCCAAAAATCACTATTGCAAAATCCCCCATCTCTCGGATGGCTCGTGGGCTTCGCAAGGCAGCTGG
The DNA here is from genome assembly GCA_020383195.1 of Neomicropteryx cornuta. Classification (NCBI taxonomy): domain Eukaryota; kingdom Metazoa; phylum Arthropoda; class Insecta; order Lepidoptera; family Micropterigidae; genus Neomicropteryx; species Neomicropteryx cornuta. Next base: position 5,964,568 of record JAHKQU010000030.1, read on the forward strand.
TGGCCGTGCGTAGCCAGCTTATAACGAGACCAAACACCGTCGTGAACTTTTCGCCTTGTTTTGCATTAAATTAGTGAGTGGGTTTTCAATGCAAATTCTGTATATTTCACAGTAAATTTTATTTAAGGATTTTCTTTCTCCGTATAATTTAGACAATTGCTCATAATTCTTGTTATACTTTTATTTTGATGGACGCCTCATAATCCTTGTAAAGTAGAAAAGTATGCAGATAAAAACGGTTAAAAATCCAGGAAACTCCGGGATAAAGCATTTGAACATTTCCTAATTGAGCATTTTTGATGCTAATCGCATTTCAATTCGCCATCAATCGCTAATTTAAAGTGTCCACTTCTGATCATCACACCAAAGAATTAAAAGGTTGAAACGGTCATTTTTTAGCGAATATCAAAAAAGTGTTTATGCAATAAATTCACAACCAAAATATATGTTCTTTTTGATTTAGAATTAGAACCACTTTCACTTATACTACGGAGTTAAAATTTGTCATTTTAGTTCAGATCCGATGACAATGCATTTTTATGGCAAGCTTGACTTGATTCCTAGACCCAGCAACAGCACAGATACTAATTTTTTTATATGTATTTAAGCACCTATATGAAAGATTGTGTTAAAAAATGTTTTTTACTATTATTTTTTTTCACCTACGCTTTTTTACCACCGTCTAAAATCAGCAAACCTTATCCTCAATTACAGTAGACTGAGAGACAATAGTGTTACCTCTATGGCCATAATGCACATCCGTAGTGCACATCAAATAGGCTAAAAGTGCCGCAGGCACAAACGGAGATCGGAATTAAAGCAACCCATCACAAGTTAGTACCACAGGCGCAAGTAATCTGGGTGGGAGATGCATTTAATGACGTCTGTGGAGCTTAGCCGTGAGACGTCATTGTTTTACCAAACAATGTATAGAAGCAATTGATATTATATGATAGCTACAGGGTTTCATAGTCATTCTTGTTTTTTTTATCATGTCGCCTTAGGTCAAAATCGATTATGGAGCGATTTGAATCGATGTTGATTTATTTTATTTTATTAAGGGGAAAAGGAATTATTAAATACATTGTATAAAAAATAATACACCACATTGAACATTAATCAGTTGTCGACAAGATATAATTGTATTGTAATCAATAAATAATCAATAATTGTAAAACAAATTCTATAATGTGTACATAACTAATTAAGATTATAGAGTTTCTGATTTATAATTCTATTTTGTTATCTTTTACCAGCCCAATCAAATACATCTGTCAAATATAAAATAAATGTTGAGAGTATGAAAAAAATATGGTAAAAGCACGCAACGTTTAGATTAACTTTTTACTTCATTTTTATATCTTTTTGTAAAGTCTTGCTGTGATTATATACGCTTTTACGATGAATATGAGTAAGGGGTACAACAAAATTGGGTGTTTTATTCTGTAAACAACATGAACTGCCTTAGAACTGTATAGCTCCGTGGTATTGAAGATCGTGAAGTTACCTCACATTTGAGAACCCACAGCCAAGCGAGTACTTCTTTACAATATAAATAAAGGAATAACGCAAGAGGAGCTAGCTGTATTCTGTATCCGTTTATCAGGAGTCAGACTCCCTGCATTAAACTGGAACGCACTCCTCTAATGGCTACAAGATATTAAAGATGTTAGTTTAGCTTCATATCACTTTCTTAAAACCTACTCCAATAACATTGAATATATCGAATGATTTGGAGTCTAACGGGGGATGTCCAGTAGGTTATATATACGATAAATCCTATAGACTTTACATATTATGCAGGCGAAATTGTATACTCTAAGAAAGTGGTGTTGTTGGCCAGGCAGTTGAAGTCCTGGTGGCTATGTCACTATTTAAACAGAAGATGGAGAGTGAAGCCGACACCGCGTGTCGTTGCCTAGTGTGAAGCTAGCCTTAAAAGCGTCGCGTCGTCGCGGTGGTACCGTCGTGGGTGGCGGCCAGACCACCTCCTCGCAATTAATTGAGAGACAAATGAACGCATATTTATGGCCAGTTCGGAACACCTCTTGAATAGCCAATGGGTACATCGTAAAAGGGACGAGAGTCGTATTATAGTAGCCAGTAGATTAGGAAAATAGAACCACCCGTGATATATATTAAGATTTTTCATAAACCTAAAACCATACTTAATTTATTACTATATTTTAACATATACATACAAATCACACACACTCACAACTACCACAAATATCACTCACAAATTACACATAACACAACAATAAATTCAACTGTATACGTATATAATATTCATAATCTATATATATTTTAAGAACACTGTTTCAATTTTTTTATGCTAATATTAATATGTAAAATGTCCGAAATCCATAATTGGTTTTGTATACTAGTAATAAATTTTGTTTGTAATTATAAAAATAAATCTGTAGGATTTTTCAATAAAGAATAAATAAAAAAATAATTTTATTACAAACTAATAGTCGCGTTCTAAATTGCAATTTCATACTAAATTTTATATACAAAAATAAAAATAAATGACGTCACGAAACTTTCATGATTTTTTGGCGGATCAATCTATAATAAATAATATTTTTTTAATTTAGTGAAAAATCATTGAAAATGTCACGTGACAACAATTTTAGACTTCAAGATATTAAATAGATGGTTCGTTTTCACGTGTTGAATATTTATTTTTTATGTGTGACGTCACGAAGCTTGTTACTGCACTCCCCTCTTGTGAAACCAAGTCACACATTGTCCCGTCCTCCTTAACGTGTGACGTAATTTATGAATGAGCCCTTATTGCAAATGCGATACGGTATGTCTAAAGGCACCACGTTTTTACCAAGAAAATATAGCAAGCGTAGAATATTACCCCACTGTTTCTAAAAAAAAATGATATTTATTTTAAAAGCGTGTCTTTTGTTTATATATTTTTGTGAATCTATTAGCACGTAGTTGTGTAAAAGTAGTTACTTCTCACCGGAAATTACGATTTGCCATGTGAATAGAAAATATGGCCAGGAAAGAATGGAGAGTAAGGTAAGCACTCTTAGATGGAACGGTCCAATGCGGTGGAGCCGTGAGGGGAGAGCGTGCCCGCGCCGTTGATGACGACCGGGAAACGGCGCAAAAAACGTGATGGGTGTCGCAAAAAAAAACGTCGCTTATCTGAACCCGTTTGACGACCGAGGAATGTTGCGGGGCGGCGAAGAAAAATGCGCCCTACGATCCATTTGAGAAAACTGGAGCTGGATTGCTTTTGGGACGTTTGAAAAGTTTACATTGTCATTACTCTGTATTTAGGTCGGTTAAAATGCATAACAAATAAAAACAAACAGAATTTTGTATTATTACGTCTCTGCGTGTATCTTATTTAGTTACGCATGCAAAAAGCTTAATTACTGACATGACTGATATGACTGCATGAAATTAATTGTTTGAGTTTAAATTCATGTCTTCGTTTTCGATGTTGCGAATATTTATTTTTAACAGACTTCATAAAAAGGAGAAGGTACTCTATTCGATTTGTATGAATTTTTTGGCATATATCTTAAGCGGTTTTGAATAACTCTTTTTCATATAATTTTTTAGGAGAAGGTAAGTAATAAAAAAAAATATATAAAAACTATGTATTTTGTTCAAAATGTTTTTATGTCAAATTGGTTTAAGCGATTTTAATGATTTTTTTTGCATTGTACCAGAATGCTTGGAGTTGATTCCATCGAAGTATTCATTAAATTAGATTTTTCATTTTAAATTAGGTACATTTTTTTGGCTGTGTAAATGTAGTATTAGAGAATTATCTTTTTGTATCGCTATTTTGTACATTTATAAATAAATAAATAAATTACTTATACGAAGCTAAAATGCAAAAAAATCCTGATTAATACTGCTGTATCTGTCTTTCCCTATTGTAAAATAATTAATCTAACTTAAGTATATCCACATTTGTATCCAACAAATCAACTAACATCTCTTACTTTTTAAACATTCGAATTAGAAATAAGTTTACGAATAATTAATTGAACCGGTTAATACGATTATTATTTAAACATTACTAAGCTTTTTAAAATATAAAATCCTAAAAAAAATAAAACCTACTTCAAAATAAATCCAAAACAAAAAACCTAGGAAATAATACAATAAATTTCTTTTTGTTAGTAAACAATCAAAAATTAAATATATCAAACTTCAGTCTCAACCCAGTCTCATTTCATGTCTATTTTAACAACCAAATTACATATGTATTAGGAAAAATAAACATACAACGATATATTTAAGATCGAGAACACCCAATATCTATGTAACAACAATTAAAAGTGAAAGTAGAACAGAGTGAATGAGTGTGCGTAAATAAAAATGTGGTGTGCATGTGAATAATAAAACGGATAAGATTGTTAAGAGTAATAAAAATACGCGCGTCTGCTAAGAAAACGTTTAAGTAGAAATGCGATTGTGCAACAATCATTAAAACATTCAGAGTCGTAAGCTGGTTGGTATCATCGGAAAGGTAATTAGAATTTCTGCGCGTTGTGTTGATTTGACGGCCACCACTTTATTTTTTAGTTGTTTATGTGAGGCCAATGTTGAAAAGTAGAATATATTCTGCTCTACGCAAAATATCGCCCTATCGGAGTCTTCTCTGTCGTTTTTTTTATAGCAAGGTGAAGTATCAAGAGGTCGGATGGATTGCGAGGGAACGTATAAAGTAAGACCTTGTTTGTTTAGAAGAATCCGTGACTTTCAGCTTCCATCTATCTTGAATGTTTCCGTTGCATCGTTTAGGAGTTATAAAATTAGTAGATTGCCTGCTTGGAATGGAATGTGAAATAAATACACTTGTCTAGAATTGCTATTCTGTAAAAGGTTTTTAAATGGAACGTGCGTTGCTAACCAATCAAATGGTATAAAATAGCCACTGTAACGTTTCCTCCACTCCCACGGGTCCTCCCCTATCACGGGTTGCCCCTCGTTCCACTCTCATGGCTCCGCCGACCGGCTGGTCTACCACGGATTGAGGTTCCCTTGACTCACTCCCGCTACATGGCAGGTCTGGCTAGTCCAGACCGCGACTTTCAAAAAAAAAATAACCGGTCACTCCTCTAGATGAGAGGACGCTATCATGGAACGGGCTCAAGATAAAAGAAGATCTCAGGGTCGTCTGGGTCATGTCCCATGAAGCATTATGACCCCGTGTCATAGGTGAAAGGTAAACGAATGGTGAACACGGTGTTAAAAAGAAGAGGTGAATTTATTGAAGAAATTGTGAGGTTAAATATTGGAAACAATAAAGTCAATTAATTGAAATATCACAACAGATGAGAGACCATTTGAACCAGAAGGGCTCAAATGGTTTAGAAGATAACAAATGACTAATAAACAAAAATATAACAAATGACATAATTTAAACAAGAATGAACAATAGGCTTAACGCCGTCGTTCTGTGGCCTGAGGGACTTTAATTTGTTGGAAAAATAAAACCGGGACTTTACCAGTCCATTGGTTACACATTTACTCATGTGATCATTTACGCAAGAGAGATTCTGTCAGAGACAGTTTAATAAACAACCGTTTTAATGTCAGATCATATAAACGAAAATTGTGTTTGGGTGTTAGTGTTAGTAAACTGTACAGTAAAATGCTACTGTTATATATTACTGGCAGCGGTAAAATTGCGTAAACGACACAATTTGCCAGAAAAAAATCAGTGGGACTTCTCACTCAATGTCAGTGTCAGTCGCTTGGCTGTCTGCTGTCACGTCGTTTAGCAGCTGTAGTTACGAGTACTTTGCCATATTATATGATTTGATTTTTGATGTTTAAGATTGTCATTAACTGCATAATAATCCTCCGAGTGTCTTCTCGAGTTTACCCGAATGAGATGCATTGGGAAAAATTTGTCAAGAAAGGTAAAAAAAAAAACAGTATCTAAACCGGCTGCATGTCGCGTGGAGACATGTCGAAGACACGGAGAATGTAGGAAACAAGAGTTTTTAGGTTATAGTTGCATTTGGCATGTAGATTGACGGGATTTATCTCAGACATGTCGAAGACACGGAGAATGTAGGAAACAAGAGTTTTTAGGTTATAGTTGCATTTGGCATGTAGATTGACGGGATTTATCTCAGACATGTCGAAGACACGGAGAATGTAGGAAACAAGAGTTTTTAGGTTATAGTTGCATTTGGCATGTAGATTGACGGGATTTATCTCAGACATGTCGAAGACACGGAGAATGTAGGAAACAAGAGTTTTTAGGTTATAGTTGCATTTGGCATGTAGATTGACGGGATTTATCTCAGACATGTCGAAGACACGGAGAATGTAGGAAACAAGAGTTTTTAGGTTATAGTTGCATTTGGCATGTAGATTGACGGGATTTATCTCAGACATGTCGAAGACACGGAGAATGTAGGAAACAAGAGTTTTTAGGTTATAGTTGCATTTGGCATGTAGATTGACGGGATTTATCTCAGACATGTCGAAGACACGGAGAATGTAGGAAACAAGAGTTTTTAGGTTATAGTTGCATTTGGCATGTAGATTGACGGGATTTATCTCAGACACAATGTAGATTAACGAATTATTTGCGATTTCTGTAACGGATGGACCATTTTCTTTTGTAAAACATTCATTACCACTTTACTTTAGCGATCGGAAGAAAAGTTAAACGTTTATAAAGCCGGCCATTAATGTATTTGAAATACTGCAACCGCTGGGTCGAGTAAAGAATGGTTGAAAAATTGTAAACTTTGGACGAGGGGACAGGAAACGTAGGAAATAAACTGAAGTTCAATCTGATCGAAACTTGGCTTTTTTCTCTTTCACACCAACGGCGATGAATACTTTCTGTTCCACTGGCGCACTTTAAAAATATCTAACGATTAGTATTTTATACATTTTTCTGGAGCTGAATACAAAATGAAGTTGACTGGACCCTTGTTCAAAATAAAGGGCGGTATGTCTCAAGGAATTTCCTATAAGGATTTCGTTTCTGCTGAAGAGCCATTAAAATCGAATATACGATAGAGATATTAATTTGAAATATAATTAAGTAATATCTTAAACAGAACACGACGACAAACATAATTAATATAAATAATGTATATGTTGGAAAAGGGGTTTCAGATTACAGAAAAAAAACTTTTTACGGTACATTAATATTTATCTATTATTTCATTTATTGATAAAAAAAACATGTAATTTGTCTTGTCAAAAATACAGTTATGGCCGCCAGAAGGTCAATATAAAATGGTGGTATTTTCTGTTGTTTTTCCTTAATCAAGCAACGGAAAAAAAGGAAAACTCACGGCCACATTTGGGACTGTTTGGTTCAAGGGTAGATCAGAATGATTGCGCTATGTGCTTACCGGACGATAAAATGTCAACGGGAGTTTCTTGAGATTTTTCTCAAAGTTGTCTACGATAACGAAGTCCGGTGAGTAACTTTTCTTCGGAAACTAAAATAGAAAACATTCTATTATCGGAAGACCTACCTAACACATCTACGACTCTATCTGAGCGGCACAGCAACACCATTCAGCACATAAGAATCGATTTGAAGAGTGCGAAACGACGCGATATTTTGTCAATGTCGTTCGTGTCACGGGAATATTGTATAGAAGAGGTTCGCGGATTAACCATTTCTCGTTTTTGTTATTAGAGATTTCGCTAGCATATTTAAAACGAACATACCAACACGCAAGAAATGACAGCTGTTCAAAAGGGTTCACACAAGCTTAGAAGGCTTAACCATGCACGCCTCTCGATATATTATTTATTTAGCGTATGGTTGTGTTGTCGGGGAGACGCTATTAAGCTCAGTTCCGACTGCCTTATTGTTGTTTTCATGATACGAAGCCGTTTATTACAGGCACACAACATCGAGAGACAAACGAACACAAATTACAAACGAAACACCAAAAATGCGTGCAATATTAAAAATAACACTCTTAATTGAGAGATACAGCTCCCCAGGCCAAGCGATGAAAATTGCCCCATCCTCTCCTCAGATTATTGTCTCTCATAGTTGAAGCCCGGAGAGATGCGACTGATTTTCAGCGTCGATGCTGATCGATAGCTATTTGCTCAGACGGAATTCTGCAGCGCGTCGAACGGTCGAATTCTCCAGCGACCGCAATATTTGCAGACCTACTATTCGCACGCAGCGGAGCGGAGCGCCCAGCTCGATATCGGACGGGTCGAAATGAAATCTATCTATTTGCGCTTGGCTTTGTTAGCGAGGGCGATTTGAAAGTGAACTGCTGGAAACGTCATAAACAGTAGGAAGATAAATAAAGGGTTTTGGTACTAAATTTAACATTGTACCTTACCAATGAATTTCACATTAGTAAATAAAATCTCCAGCCAACGACCGTTTATATACATACTACTTATCGAGGACTTTAAAACCATATATAAATGCATATATAATGCATTACACTACACGAGACTAATCTACAGACTACATTTTTTACTATTCTACACAATAACAACACTGTATTTATTTTATTAGCGTTAGATATCTCCTTTTATGTTCTTTTTTTCTCTCTCTTCTTTTTTTTTTGTTTTGCTTCTCTGAATCTCATCTATGTACTTACAAATTATAAAATAAATGGAAATATATGTTCGTGTAAATTAAAAAAAAAAAAAAAAAAGATATTAGGAACCTTAGATTACTGCCCTTTCTGCTCCGTATACTTCGCATTCAGGTACATTTTTATTGGAAACAGAGAGATAGTCCATCTCAGGACAGGTGTTTAGCACCTAGTTAGATGGACACGGTGAAGTTTCTGACATGCCACTAAGTGCGAATTTAGATGAGAGGAGATGTATCTCATTTTCTCTTTGTATGTTTATAGATAAAATGTTTTTTTTTTTGTAATAATTGTATGTCTAGCTGTAAGTTTTTTCTGTGAAAACAACAATAAATAAAAATTTTTTACGTTATTATCATCAGGTCCGATACTACTGCATATGAAAATATTTTCAAGGCAACATGTAAAGTGACGTAGTATGATATGTTTTGTAATGTCACATATAAAAAATTAAATCAATGAAATATTAATTATCACGAAACGAAACGAAGCTTCTATTATTTTAAAATCTGAAACTGTTTGTCACGTTTTGGCACGTCACATTTTCGATGATTTTTACCCACTTTTTGTTTCGAAAACTACAAATTATTAATGAGGAAGGTTTTTACATTAAAGAATAATTATGGAAATGTCTTTTTTCTAAACTACTTCTAGATTTAAAAAGTGGAAATTGTGTGTCCTTAATAAATAATTATTCGTAACATGTTTATTTACTCAATAAAATAAACGAAATGACCAACCCTAACCGTATAAGTCTGAATAGCGCCCCCAACGCATGCATCTATTCGCCGATAGCAAGTTCAAAACTCACTTAAGAAGTATAAAACTCCTTGCGGAGATTTTTGCGATTGCGATACCGATCTCTGAATTCGCAGCCAAACTTTGCGAATCCTCGCAGAGTTGGTTGGGTAATTAAATTTGAAGATTTGCTGCGGTAGATTTTATTGCCGACTGACGCTGTCCAATAAGGTTTCTTAAATAATTGTTTCTGGTTTCATTTTGAGACTAGGGATAAGTTGCTCAAATCTTCGGTTAGACAACGCACATTTGAGATCGTGCGAGTCCAGTGGTTAAGGTGCTTGATTATAAACTCAGCGGCCGCGAATTCGAATCTGCACTCTGTCAATAATCATTATAAAGGTTTTTACATTTATATTTTTTTATAACAACCATTTCTTTATAGTTTGGTACTCGTATAAAAAATATTTGGATATAACAATCTAGATTTTAGGATATTATAGCCACGGACTTGTTGAATATTTCCCTCATTTATTTTTCACTCGCAGCATCCAAAATTTTTTGGTTCAAAAAATGAAAAAAAAGCGTAAATACATTGAAATTATTTTCGCAAGAATGCTACTTATTATATTAATGAAGGTGAATATATACTTAGTTAAAACGCTGATTTATGGAAATGGGACATAAACATGCGAAAATCCGAATCATAAAAAATACTCATGAAACATATTTACTAACCGGAAGTTATGGAAGACTGGCAAGACTTGAGTGATCTCGAATGTAGGTCGGACTGTTTCTCTTAAAAAATGTCAACGTATTTACAATCTGGCAAATTTTCAAAAAAACGAAAATAAGGTCCACGATTGTTTTAAATTAGCCAAACCGGCTTCATAATGTTCCATCAACAGAAAGGTCCGATTTTTGGAAATTGAAACAACCCTGACAACTCAGGGCAACTCAGTTTTAGGGTATTTATTAGTATAGTCGAAAAATTATAATCTGACTGTTATTCAATTAGAACGGAGGTATGAAATTTAAAACTATGCGAATTGCTGAAATGTAATATGGTAACAAAAAGATCTTGATTTATAATATATATTATGTTTATTAATTAACTTGATAAATTATGCTAACTTGATTAATTATAATGTTCATATAAATTTTTCCATATGAATAAATATTGCAATATAGTTTTGATTAACAGTTTAAGCACGAAACATAATATATTATTATATCATTGGTCAAAACCTCTTTTGTTGCCATATTTCATTTAGGCAATTCGTATAGGTGTGAAATTTCACATTTCCATCCTAATTAAAAAACTATCAGCTTATAGTTCTTCAACTACACAACAAGTTTCATTCTTGGGAAAATGGGTAGCGTGAGTTTGAATTTCAACTCATTAAATGCATTTAAATTAATAGGTAGATTGTCTATTTGTTGAAAAACATCATTAATAGAATCGAAACTACCATAAATAGATTATACGAAAATAAGTTCCAGAAAAAGTTCACTGGCTCCTGGGCATATTATCTTTTTGCCTACTGCTAATTAACGCGACTGCTAATTAGTGCGACTGATATATAATTGTATAGTCCACCATACTTTTTTTAAAAAATATTTTAATGAGGAGTTCTACTCAGTTTCTCATGATACAACAAATTTAAAAATATACAAAACATTAACATCAATGCAAAAATAAAATAGATTTTCACTTTTTAGTTAAATGGCACTCAAACGACATTTAATGGTTCCTTTTAAAGGCGCCATTTATATCTTCAAGAGTTCTAACATTAGAAGCCACAAATTTCGAACATTTATTAGGTCGTGAATATTTCGCTCAAAGATATGAGAAACGGAGATAGATATCAAAAAATCACCAACCTTAACGGCCAAGCGAACATTATTTCGATCGTAGATAAAAGAACGGTAAAATATCAAAATGTTGACTTCGCCGCCATAAATGTTTCGTCTGGGGTTCGAAACGAATTGAAAATTATTTGTATTACATACTTTCCTATCTGTATCTTTTTTCGGGCATACCTTGACAACTTCCTCGAAATTCATTTTTTCACATAGGGAACTACTTACCACGTTGGCGCTCTGAACTTTAAAGTACATACATACTAAACGTGTTGGTTTTTGTGCCCTTTAAACGTAAGTATTAATAACCCGCATTTACGTATTTGCGCAGACAACGATAAGGAAATGTTTGAATAAGTGGTTACAAGCGCAGACGGATCAATTTACAGCTAGTGTATCTCTACCTTTATCTCAAATGACTGGTAAAGTAAAAATAATGAAAATTTGTCACGGTTCACCACAGGCGTAACTAGCCATCTGGCCTGGATTATGGGGGGCCTGTCATTGCGACCTGGGTTCTTTTTAAAAGTAAAATTAATGTCGATAAAAGATACCAAATTTTTTGATCAAATAAATCGTTTAATATCGACGAAACAAAATATAACCACTAAATATTTGTTACTATACCTACAAAGTAAACACATAAAAACTATGTTTTTTTTTTAAATAAAGTGAAAATCTATAAGACAAATTTAAATTCCGTAAGCGATTTTATAATACTATTATTCCGGAAATCGAAATCCGTAGAAATTTCTGAGGGGTTACCCTCCCCCCCCTTTAGTTACGCTGGTGTGGTTCACCAATGATTGGAAGCTTATTTGATAATAGAGCGGGAAAAGAAACATTTTTGAATAAAGAAAAAGACACATTGCGCTCGTATTGGTGGAGATTTCCATGTCCGAACGGGTCTCGTGGACGGCAGCATCCTTCGGAGAGGAAACGGGTCGGGAATTTGTCAGTGACAAAAAAGGTACGCCGAAATCACCTCATCACGAAAAGGCGGCCGGAATAGGGTTCCGTACGTGACTCGAATGAAGTCCGATCCGCGTAGGGTTTACATGACAGAGCGTCGCTCGCAGCGGCACAACAAGCAATAGCAAATATCCACAAGTGTCCCTCTCTTTGGACGAGTTAGCTGGGACGTGACCAGATTTACGAACCTACTTCGCTCGGAAGCAGGGATTTTACTTTACTAACTGGAAGAAACTTTGTGCATAGAGTAAATTTAAAAATATTTCACGTTATTTTTCCTAAAAAAGAGGGTTTTTTTATCAATTTTCTTATTAAAAATTTAATCGATATAGTACAATGTGAGCAGCGCAGTGGGTGGCAAAACATACATCGATCTCGCACTTCGTTGGAGTGTATTTCTACACATGAGCAAGAGAGATAGATATAAAGCGGTTATAACATTGATCACTTCGATTGGTATCGTTCTGGTTTTCAAATATAGGTTTTCTCTATCATTCTATATTATTATATTGCCTCTGTCTCTTTAGACCTAAGAAATTTAATTGTTTAAGTTGAAAATATAACATGACTACCAAATCTTTCATTAAGGGCTCGGAAAAAGTTTCAGGAACTAAAGGAAGCCTGTGACAAAAAGTGATTTCGTAAAAGGTAACCTCTTTTGCAGAGCCCTAAAATACAAAAACCAGAGGGAAATCCTTCAGCTGAACGAGAAGGAAAACGCGTGAATATTAAAATCGATCAAGGCTCTGTTATCAATTGTAATACGATGGAAACAGAAATGTAGGTTTTAATCTACGACAAACAGCGCTAAGTGACGCTAATTCTCAGAGTGAACGTAACGGATTCGAAGTGGAGATAACCTCAAGAGCTATATTGCGAGTTTCCCGCACCAAATATCTCGATGGAGTTCCGACATTCAAACGAACCAATTTTACATAATGAGAAAATAATGGGAAAAGGTTTAAAGTACATAGGCATATTTATTTATTTATTAGTACTAGTGGTCGCCCAATGGTCGAAATTCAACCATAATTCATTAAACTATTAAGTTTGAGCATTATTGAAGTTCTTATACCTCTATAATACGGTGAGTTTACCTCTATAATAATGGCATTTTTATTTTGTTTAAATACGTCATTCGCGTTTATTGGGGTTTATTTTTGTTTAGTCATAAATAACACATATGAAAGTACCTTTCATAGCGAAAAGCAATGTTTCTAATCGAAACAGCTGCTTTAGCTGTCCCTGCAAAATGAGTACAAGGTCATTTCAGGTGGTATTTTAACAATTTGTAGGTTTATAAATGTTTAAATGATGCGGGTTAAACATGAGAGGATCTTTTTTAATGATTATACGATATTGTTGTTTTGTCGCTCCGAGTGCTAGCAACGTTTTAGATTAAAACAAGAGGTAGCACCGCTCATTTAATACGAATGTATTTTACGTAGCTACAGTTTGTGCGTTTGTCTGCTGTGTAATTAACCTATAACATATAAATATTTTTCAATAATTTTCATACATTTTATTTTACTATTAATTAAAAGAAATTTAAAATAAAAAAAGATTAAGTTATTTTATGGTTCATACTATTTTCCGGGCAACTATAAATATACTATGATGATAGGCGGTAAGCGGACAAGCTTATATTGGCTGAGGTTATCATATAAATTACTACAAAACCTTATGTTTACTTTTACATTCAATTAAATAATTTTCTAAATGATATTCGCACACGTATTCTTTATAATATCATTCGTACAAGCATACATATACCACGGTTACAAAATTATTTAAATTACACCATCAACTGTTTCGACAAATTGATTCTAAATAAGACGCAATTAAGGTATGTTGCAATAACTTATTGTTTAAAAAATAATCTTTAGAATATTAATTTTTCAAAATTTCTAATTAAGTTGATATGTAAAGAAATAAAAAAAATATTAGTATTATTAGTTATAAATGAGAATAACTTAGTATAAACCTATTTATAGGTTTTATTGATAAATTAAATGTATTATTTTGTAAGTCGTTGTGTAAAATTTGGCCTTTTCCCATAACGATATATAAATAAATTAGCTTAATACATTAAATAAACGTAGATCATAAAATATAATTATAATTGTCGTTTCTTAATACTAATATAGTAACTGCAGATTAAATAAAAAAGCGACCTTCGCAATTTTTATCGTTTTTAGAAGTTTGGATCTACCAGACCATGACTATATTAATTGTCCCAATTTATTATTTGTTTATATGTATGTGTATGTATGCATGTACGTCAGATTAGAATTTGTCGAAATTCCCTTCAACAAAATACTGCATTGAAAGAAATGTCAGGATATGATTCTACATTTTTTAACATTTAAATTTTATATATCTAGATACATACGTCATATTCGTGTGATATATGTGCCGATCGTGTCTTCGTAATCAATGAAAAGCCATTTTACTATAGCGATCTAATCTTAGGTATCAAACATACCTCAAACACCTTCCTACCCACAATTCGCTGAGGGTGAATAGAGCGGCTGAGGCTGATTCGGTTTTCGATAATATGTAAGCCCGATCTTTATGGGATATATTTTATGGGTGAAAGCTGGCTAGATGCGTATGTCCAAAAGCCCGATCAATTTAATATCAAATTGCAAATAAATCATTTTTCTCCCAGCAAGCGAGAAACACAGCGACGCATGTTATTTTAGGCGAAAACGGGTGTCGAATTGAAACGTCTCACAAAATTAGTCACCTACATATTTTTTCAAATATTTTACTAAATTAGAAATTTATTTATATATCACTAGATAATATAAAACGTATGTAACTAATGAATGTCTAGATTTGAGATCGTTGGAAATCGATAAAACAATAATGGATTAGGTATATTGGTGAAAATTGAGAATGTGAAGTAAATCAATATAAAAAAATAAAAACACGATTTTGAATGTAATTTGATCCTTAATTTTTTTATTTGAAGTGGTAAATATATATATTTTTTTATTTTATTTTACTAGACTGATACTTTATGATATGACAGTATTTGATTAAACCGACATCCTGCGATATCCAGTTTAGGAAGTCTTTCTTTAGTTCAAATCCTACGCAAAAAAAAAACTATTTAAATTTTTCATCGTATGAAAGTAGGTAATTAAGTTATTATTAATTTAATTATGTGTAATACTTTTAAATTCATGACTTTAAAGTTGAGTACTAGGGTTAAATACACTGATTTCCCTATTCCTGAGCGGGGGTTTGGATATCCGCGGCCGGGGGCGTAAAGAGGACATCGCGAATTTATTCCCGTGTCGTATTGTGAAACGTTTTACGGAGGCCAAAGCCTTAAAAATATAATCGACATGCCCGATCGTAAACGGAGACAGGAGGGCTTCGCGCGTGAGCTGCGAAAATGCGCACCTCTCGGCGATCTCGGGGAAACTGCAAGACGAGGGCTTTATTGCGATCAAACGTCGAGCCTTATTTGCATACTTTTTTGGGTAAATTTTTATATAATAAAAAACTTTTGTATGAAAATGTCGAAAAGTATAAATTTGGGATACCTATCCAAAATATTTTTTTTTTGAAACCATGTCATTTAAAATTTACACGTCTATCTGATTATACTCGTACAATCTGACTATGACTATAATAGTTTTCCTGTAATTTTCCCAATATCGTTTTTATTATTTGCCTGATTTTTTAAAATTTTAAATATTTACACTTTCGGAGGTACATTACCGCAAAAAAATTAGGAAATTAAAATAAAACAAATATGATTTAAATTTTTTATTTAGTATTCACGAATAGAGCCCTTTTAAACGATACGGCGTATGTTTCTTAACAAAGCCATGCGTTTTGTTTGTTTGTTGTTTAAATGAAATACATACTTTTTAAATTTTTATTGGAACAAAAGACTGAAATTCTTAGCGGTTGAGGAGTGGTGCATCACTAAAAATATGTTTTTTTTTAGTTTAGACTTAGCTGCGTCTTAACTAGGACGTGACTTGTTTCTTGTTAAAATAGGACAATATAAAGTATAGTAAAGTATAAAAGTATAGTAAAGTTTAAAGTATAAAACGCAACTAACATTCCTATAAAAAGATAAAAGTCATCGAGTGCGTTTCGCGCAATTTACAGCATATTTAAAACAAAATAGGAGACTGAAATCGCGACAGCAGAGGTAATTCCGTTCTATTGAAATGAGTAGCCGGCTTTACGATGGCTTGCACTTTATTACTCTACTCGAGGGGAATATTCATTTGGAAAGGTAACATCTAAATTTACTTCATTTACTAACGGTGATAAGTGGTACACAAAAAATATCATATAAATAGCAATAACATTTAAATATTCCCCCACGAATGTAAAATGTATAAGAAACTTCATAAGAAAATCAGAAAACACAATTTGTAAGAGTCTGGCTGGTTTTTTAAAGGGGTGTATTATTTTTGCATTATTACAGAGATGATTGTGTGCGAGTTCAAAATAAGAAGCCATAATGGACTGAGGAGCACCAGAGTGTTTTTAATAAGGTTTCATAACTTTTTGAGCCTTTAAGGCCCAGATTCAACCCAGGTTTTAGAGCACCGCTTGACAGATTATTCTAACCTTAGAACAAATTGTTCCTAGGGACGGATGCTTTCTCGAAGGCCACAGTTTTTAAAGAAATCTCTACTTATTCTTCTAAGTCTTTTCAAACTACAGCATCCTGAAATCGACTTTCTTCAGTTTTAATTTTAATCCAACTCCGCAACCATGTTATTTGTGACTATTTTATTTTTATGTGTGTAAAATATTACTGCTATTAGTTATGCTTACAATTGTAAACACATACTCTCATCGTTTATTAGCATTAGATATAAAATAAAAAACTCTATATGTGAAAAACTTGTAAGGATGCGAGACTAACCTTGATTAAAATTTTCTTTAGGAACGGACACTGAAAGTAATGCCGTGAAAATTAAACAAATTACAAGAGAGCATTAGGATTGATGAGCGACGCGACATCAGTACGAACGTTAGTAAGCGAAACAATATTAGACTAAGTAAAAAGCAATTTGGTAAGAACCAAGTTGGGCACTTCAAGCCATCCGCGGTGAAATTTAACGGATTAGGCGAAATCGTTTTCAGGTAAAGCTTTTCACTCAAATTTCACTGAAAGGACTTAACTTCGTTCAGAGTTACTTACATCATTACAGTCTTCGACTCGGGGTGTACTTTTCAGGAGACGGGTAAAACTCACCTGAAACAAAGAGAAAAGTTTCTGAGCAAAAGGAATATTAAACAGATAGAACTAGGGGATGAAATATTCCTACATAGACTTATTATATAGTAATATATATTTTGCACAATTATTAAAATTTAACAATTTATAATATAATTATTTCATGAGCATAACAACCTAGCAAAGCAATACTATTACGTAATACTATTTATGATATATATACACTAATTATCAAAATAAAATAAAGATAATATAAAATATGTATGTTAAGCAAACGTATAAAAAAAATTGGAGCAGGTATCACTCCAGAACAGACCTTGTCTAGTGGAGTGATAAAATCCACACCAACTATCTATTTTGCTTTGTATTAGATAGTTTTAGATTGCTTTGTAACTAGATATATTCATTGTTTTATGCTTTAAAATATGTATTGTTTTGGATTTAAAAAAAAAAGTATTCACGGGGGAGCATTGCAACAAAAAAGAAACACGTAGTACACACTCATTACGTACCCACACTATGTATTTAAAATAATAAAAACCGATGAAAAAAACTCTTTTTTGATCATTTTTACTTTTTACTTGTTATAACATAAGAACATTAAAGATATAACTAAAACATAATTCGATTACTTTTATAATAGGGACTTTTCACAAGCAAAAATATTTACACCTACATTAAACTCACATACACACCCTTCAGCTCTTCACACTATCAGCACACTACACACACTTTATACAAAACATATTTAATATAGTTTTTCTTTAAAATTTTATCACGTTTTTTTGTCTATAATAAGGTATTTTTTATGCACACGCTACTGGCTGTTTTTCTTTTATTATGTATTTATTTATTATAAAAATACAACGTTAACATTATTTACTAATCGCCGTTTTATACATCAATTAAATAAATAATATATCCTAACGCCCACTGACACAATTTGAAATGCAGTTTTCAAGATATCAGTTTTAGTGCAGCTTCGATGGCACCAGAAGCGTATTATAACATCAAACTTAAGTCCGATATGCTCATCTGACAGAAACATCTAACTTGAAGTATATATATTTCCTCAAGCGTCATTTTAATATTTAACCACAATTGACAATAAAGACAATATATACATATTTTAAATATATTTGACATAATTTATAGTGGCCCGACTTAATTAAATTCATAATTTATGACAATATAAAAAAATATGAATATTGAGACCTATCCCCTATTTCTACGCGTGGACGAGATTGGTGCCTCGAAAAAAAGTACGAGCTGCCTTCTTGGAGGTTTGGCTTCTTCGAACAAATCAAGCCCATGTCGTACCTCCAAGGTACGATGTGGTGGGTTAGCTGAACGATGGGGATCGAAGGGTGAATGTTGTCGAGCTGGGTTCCTCTGGTTGAGTGTGTGTGTAGGTACTAGTTTAAAGACCGAGACTAAAGCCGTCGTGCAGCACAGGTCGTAAGAAGTCTGTATTGCCTTCATAGGATTAGCGTTAAAGCGGGACATATTGCCATTGACTCACATAAAGGTAAACATTAAGCGAAAGGACCATCTATAAAAATATAATAGAATTATTAATAGAAGAGAGAGAGAGAAAGGCGGATTAGAGAGGTAGATAGAAGCTTTTATAATTATTAATTTTTACTTTATATATTAAAATATAGATCTTTAAAAAAAAAAACACTACACCGCTATGATTTAAATTAAAAAATTAGGATTTCGTTTCAGGAACAGCCTTGGTACGTTATGTAATTGAAATATCGTTTATGTGTGGGTGTGTTAAAAAGTGAGGGTTGGTGTGAGCGTGTGTTATGTTATATTATAATTATGTTATAATTTAAGTAATTTTTAATTTAAATTATTAATAATTCAATAAAAATATGTATTATATATTATTTTTAAAAATATCTCTTATTTTTAAGATTGAAAATTTAATTAAAATTTTTAATTCATTTTAAAAATCTTTTTCTACTTACTGATTCAATTACAATTGGAAAAAATATATATACTTCAAACTAAACTTATAATCACAATTTATATGGCGTTCTTTATGGAGTTTTGAGTGAAAAGAACTCTTAAGGTGATAATAATCAAATTATATACACATATATTATTATTACCATCTACACAGCAGACTTTCCGATAACCAGAGGTGTCATGACAGCTACGTTCGCTGATGACACTGTGATACTTTCAAGTAATCCGAACCCACAAACAGCCTCAGACATACTACAAACCTAACTCGATACAGTTAAGGAATGGTTAAGTAAATGGAGGATCAAGGCTAGCGCTTCTAAATCAAATCACATCACATTCTCTTTACGTAAAGGAGACTGTCCAGCCGTGAAACTGGGAGGCGAAATCCTACCCCCCAAGAATGTCATTAAGTACCTCGGCATGCACCTAGATAGGCGGCTCACCTGGAGAGACCATATTAAAAACAAGAGAACTCAGCTAAATACCCAGTTCAAAAGCGTGGCTTATTGGGCGCAGATCATGCCTTTCATTCGAAAATAAAGTGCTCGTTTATAAAACAATCCTCAAACCGATCTGGCATTCAACTATGGGGTACGGCCAGTAACTCTAATATTGTAAATACTGAGATCAATCGTCAACGCCCCATGGTTTACAAAAAACATAGAGATCCATGAGTACATTGAAATGCCATTCGTGAAATATGAAGTTAAAAAATACAGTGAGAATTACAATATTAAACTAAAAAAACATACGAATTTACTAGCATCTAACCTCACAAATGTCACTGAAAATGTTAGGCGCTTGAAGCGTTTTGACATTTCAGACTTGATCAGCAGACAGGCTCCATATGAAGGTCGACTCCTTGTTGAAGGAATTAACCTGCGCGCCATCTATCACTGATACACATCTGATTATGGTCCAAAGCACTGATTACAGATAGTCACCCAGGAAATATATATATATATATATATATTATTAATACCATATAATCATTATTTACATATAAAAATAGTTGTCATCTAAAAAAAAAAATTAACCATTAAATTGTTAAAAAATACAAAAATTACTCGTTTATATATAAAATACTCATAAATAAAAAAATAATATACGCGTATTGGCTGTTTAATAAAACAAGGCAGGAATGCAAAAATAACACATCAATTTTGTCATAAAATACACTGACGTACGTTGAGATTAAATATTTTATCTTTTTTTTGCGTATGTATTAATGTGCATATTTAAGTGATTACGTGGTATGATTAGATGTATATAATTATAAGTATATATTACATATATTTTTTAATATATATAATACATAATAAACCTTTTGTGATTAAATAACGGTAACGTTTTTTTTGTGTTAAGACTTGAATAAAATTATGAAAGTACATCGCTAATTTATCTTATTAATATACATTTTAAGTTTTTTTTTTAAAACTAATCAACGCGATTTCAGGTCTGACCAACTTAAATAAATAAAACTTCGATACAAGTATTATGGCTCATGACGTAATTAGAATGAAATATTATATAATACGTCTCTAAAGAAAATTATATTAAAATTTAAAGTTAAAACTTATGTATGATGAATTATAATATATTGGTAAAAAAGTAATTAAAAAAAAAATAGCCTTTCGCCCTCTTTAATTTTTACTATGCTGAATAGTTTTGGAACATCCTTGTATAGTACTCTATCCAAGGTCAAATGCTTGCCTCTGGCAAGTAAATATCTGCCTAAAGAGAAGCTCGTTGAGTCAATTGACCGGCAAGCCAGGGCGGGCGGCGCGGCGGGTAGGCGGAAGATGAAATGGAAAAGCGACAGGTCAAGAACCCTAATCTTTTCTGGCAATAAATAAGAGGACACGCCGAAACACGTTTAACCCTGACGTCAGAGCGAATTTGAATTGCCAACCAACGAAGAAACGAAATATTTAACTACTGAAACCTTTAGTCGACATTCTTAAATAAACTAATCTTACATACCAACTAAATTTTGATGTGGAAACCTCTAGCGCTTTATTTAGCAGGAGTGAATTACTCAAAGGTCTCGTTTTCGTACGAATTATATCGTGTAATTTAATTAGAAAATAAATTATATCATATATCATAAGAAGCACAACATACGCACTACATATTGCTATATATGTATATAAAATTAAAATATTTTTAAAACCGTATTTTTTTTAGTGCATATTTCTGGCAATATAAATGTTACCCAAAAAATATTCGAATGCATCGCTGTTTTGTAATGGGATAAATAAATAATATCATCTCCTCAACCAAACTAGGATTCTAAACAAATAGAAAAACACCCATACAAAACTCCCTCAGAGAATTAAATTTCAAAGTGATTTTGCTTTTGACCTTTGTCAACATCGCACACTATTTTGCGACCTATCAATTTTATTATTTTTGTGCGTTTATAATGAAAGCAAAAAAACAATATATTTTTGGAAATATTCGTTTATGGTGCTTCCCAGCATTTGTCAAATGAATAAATACAATGATTCATTTATAAATTACTTCGAGTCTGCGAGACGTAATAAGTTGTATCTTTAAAATACAAATAAATACTCAGCAATTACCAAAATTTGCTGAGATTATGTAGCTTGTACCTGTTTCTAATGTTTTCCGAATACTTTTAAGAACAACATCCGGCCGTTCGATCTCAATCTTATAGAGATTGCCTACACTTAATAATAATATTATTATTGATAAACACTTTATTTGAAACGCATAAATGCGTAAAAAAGGCGAGCTTATTTTTGCACGACAATCTCTACCAGCTAACCCAGAGAGGTCGTGTAATATACAGGTTGTCCCAAGACCGATCCCACAAACTTTAGGGGGTGTTTAAGTTCCCTATTAAGAGTAAGAAATTATGTAACAAAATGCGACAAATTTTCATCACCAAATTTATTATTTTTGTAATAAAATTGGTGTAAATCGATCTTATCAATCGATAAATCAATATTATCTGTCGACCAATAGCATCTCTCTTACAACCACAGAGAAGGGGAAAGGACCCTCTTCTTCTTAGACCGACCTCTATTCGACCAGTCGCATCTGACAGCAATCATTTAGCTCCGCCCTAATAGGGCGTTTCGAACAACGCGGCAGGTCATTAACCTCGATCTTGACTGACCGCGGCCCAGCGACCCAGTGGTGTAGTTATCCGAGGGAGGAGTCATTGAAAAATATCTCTTTTACACGATTTAGAATAGAAACTTCAACATTTTTTTTCTCGAATACCATAATGAATTTTGATATAGTTTCTTAACAAATAACCTAGGAATCGTAGGACCTATTAGCTGTTTTTTTTATTGGCCTTGGGACACCCTGTATATCGATTGTGTCGGGGTAAAAACGTCCTAACCAAAAAAATATTTACTTCACCTTAGCCAGTTAGGATTCGAATGAAGATAAGAATGTTTTGCTCGATATCTCTGATAGATGTCACCACAAGCAAGACCCGAAGCAAAAAGAGTGCGACCAGTACCCGCCAAACAATATTGAGTGGTTATTTTGCACCCGAGTACCGAAAGCGTCCTTCAAAATACTAGGATACGATTCATTCTCCGTAACTTTACCCAGCAAGAACCCTGCTATGCCCGAGGCCGAGTATAAAGGGAAAATTATTCGGCGTAATTTCCCTCAAAAGAGTTACGAGGTTGACTATGAAGAATCTAGGCGAATTAAATCTGTCTGGATACAACTTGCAAAAGTTGTCATTGCAAAGCTCTAAAAATACACGACGAACTGAGACGCCTGGCATCCTTATTAGAAGTTCGGTCGTAAGCGGATATTATCCAAGAATGGTGGTGAGCGAAAGGGACATCTACACGGATATCTGAAGCGCTTTTACTTAGCGGGATACGCTTTCCTTGTTGCACACTAAAAAACATAGCAGATTAATCCTGAAGTTAAAAAAAAACATAAATATACGGATACACTACTTACCTGCGTGTCATCTCAGCCGTGATTAATTTTTTATTTTATTTTATTTATTCTTTATTGAGAAATCCACGGTATTACATTTTTACAATTACAAACAAAACTTATTTCTAGTATATAAAACCAATTATGGATTTCGGTCATTTTACATAATAACATAAGCATAAAAATTTGAACAGTGTTCTTAAAATATATATAGATTATTATATTATATACGTATACACTAGTTTTTTTTTTTTAAGTTTTATGTGTATTTGTGAGTGATGTATTAACATCACTCACATTATATTTTATCACATAATTATTATAATTATAATAACAATAGAAGACTCAAACCTACAATTACAACTATCCGGAATTTCTTTGTCTCTCGAACCGACAAAAATAATTATCTAAATAAATTGATTATTGATAGCACATATACTTATTATTTAAGGTTATGTTATGTTATTTTCGTTAGTGGATATAAGGTTCTAATCACTCCCCGAGCACCGCGTCTTTTGTAGAACTATTGTACTTTTGAATATCATAATTTGATAATTGATAATACATATAACTATTTATTTATTTATTTTATGAAACAACAGCTGATAAACAGATGATGAAATAAAATTACAATAAAAAGACAATTAAACATTAAGCCAATAAGAGTTTCTTCCAAACTTATTAAAAGAACTATCATTGAAAACTAACCGCACAGTTATTATTATTTATTTATTGCAAATATAATATTACAACTCTTAAGAAGTACAAAATAACTGTGTAACATAGAAGTTTTACCGGTGAAGTTAATATTCCCATTGCGGCCGAGGAAAACATAGGTTTGTGAATGTTTTGAGTGCAATAAAAACCTTTGAAATAGGAAATACCATGTATTTTTATTAATATGGCGGCAGCATTCGAAATTATAACAGCATATTCAAAGCGATGCGATGTCTAAGGTTAAATGTCCCTTGAATTAGATCGACGTGCGAGTATGTCCGTACACTAAAGGAGGAGAACCTGAAGACGCGGAGAGTTCGTCGACCGTCGTCGTCAGGCGTTTATCATGCTACCCGCAAGAAAAACTCAACCGAAAGATGTTCGCCTTGCGGATTCCCTACGTGGAATACATCCGTATGGATTAGATACGTTTCAAATGGATTCAGACGGATCGACATCAACAAAATGCACAACGGTATGCTCAAGGCCAAAGGTTTTATAGTCTCATTATACATACAAAACCCAAACACTGGCTTTAAAAAGGCGTATCACGCAAACTAAAAATCTAAGCTATAAAAATAAGATTGTGTTATTTATGAGGTTTTCGTTGCGTTTTCCACTCGAAAAAACAAACTATAAAGACACAGACATAGGCGGCTGCATAGCTGCCTTTCAAAGACGCACGTATCGATCAGTCGATCGTCAATCATCGGTTGCTGAGATAAAAAAAATATTGACACTTTTTCAACCAAATCATGGAAATACTTTCCATGATTTGGTTGAAAACAAACCAATGTTATGGGTTAGCACAATCGTGAATCGGATTGCATTAAGAAGCAATAAGAAGCGAGATATTTTTTTGAAAACATTTGGCGACGACCGCAAATATAGTGTCTATGTTTCTGAGAACCGTTCTCGTTTAGCGAGTGTACACTAAGCGGACAGTGTCGGACACTACTTGAGGGTTCTGAAATGAAGAGCAAAATGTTAACGAGTACTGAAATGTAAATAAACGGGAGGTTAGCGGGAACAACGATCTCCAAATGGTTTATTTGTTTTCCGCTTACACGGATAATAATGCAATGAATAATGATATGTAATTTACATCTATCGCTGTAGATTAATACACATATGTACGTATAGTAAGGTATTTATTTATTGGTCGCGATGTTTTTGTACAAAATAAAAACACTTACTCGTAATAGCCGATTTTCTACGAATCTTCTTACAGACGAAACAAGTAACTCTGATGTGCGAAAACACTGACCGATTAGGAGAGCGATCAAACTATTAAACTCCGTTTCAAATCAGCACAGCTGAGCTGCATAAATTTTATTTAGCTCATTTCGCCATCGCGGTCAACCATTTCAAGAGTCATTGAGCCATTTGCAAAATGGAGTCATATCCGTTCCGCTGCAGAGCACTGCAGAGCACTGCACTTCATGCGTCACATCCGCCCCACTTCGAAACGAGACATTTGTATCGAAAACCACTCTACCGCGGTAAACGCCGCCAAATTTAAATGCGTTCCTAAAATCACATTACGGGCGAAACAGATGGCTCTAAATCCGTCTGTCAATATTTGCCCAATAAATTTGATGACGTTAAATCCATTTAGTGTCACGAGAAGGTCAACGTCTACTTGCGGGATCGCTCCTTCAATTAACGCCAAGTTCGAAGATTAACATACAGATTGGCTGTGAACTATGGATTGTAGCACTCTTGGCGTAGATATCGCTCCAGTTTCAGACCTTCCACAACGTTTTGGGGAAAATATGCCCATGTCAACGCGGTATGCCACACAGCTAACAGACAAAGATAGCTTTATGGATACATTCCACGCGTAAAGGAGACACAAGATATGATAAAGAGTAGTTTATTTTTTTCGCGCTTCATTTGGTTCTCATGTTTTTGATAATTACACTTTGGAGAGGTTTTTTTTCTTTACAATTCACTTCAGTATATTCTTAAAAATAACATATATTTTGTTCAATGCCAGAGGTCTATGAAATTCAACAATATCGCTTGTATGTTTACAAGCAAATATTACCCCATTTTCGCGGCTCTGGCACAATCATCATCGCCTTAATAAAAATGACTAGAAATATTCTACCTAAAAATAGGTTTAGTAGCTATTTTTTTTATATAATTCTAATATTAGTTTAGACGTAAATATACGTCCATACTAGACGTTCATTTCAGTTCGGTCCAATGTTGATGTTTCTGCTTTGTCACGGTGGTGTTTTAGGTATTTGCTTTGGGAATGGAAGAAAAAAATTGGAGTGTCAAAAAGGGGGTCATATATTTAGTAAAGTTCGGTAGAAATCACAAACAGTTATCTTTGAAATGGATCAAAGCGAGACCTAAGACAAATTAGTCCTAGGATTAGTCCTAGGATCATAGAACGTAGCAACGGCGTAATTATTATTGCCGGCTAAGCGCGCCTTCAACGCAACGAAAGCTTCATATTTCAGCGAGCAAAGGCCTAAGAATTTATTATAATGAAATATCCCACTGATAGAGTTGCGTACGAATTTTCAGTTATACATATAGCGGTAGTGGAATTTAGTTAAAACATTGATTTGGTAGACTTGGCCTAAAGTCTAAATAGATCCTTGAATGTTACCGATTACCAGCACTTAATGTTAGGAAGTTGGTTAAAAATTACTTGAGGAAATTTACGTAAATGGTCATGTCAATTTATAAAAGATGATTGTTTTAAAATACATATGTTTGCAATGCCTAGTGTATATGTATGTATGTGTGTAATGTCTATATTTTTCAGTGTAATATTAAGCTCTGATTTTAACCGAAAAGTTCAATAAAATCATAATTTGTTGTGGCTATTGAATTTTAGTAGGCCAAACCGAAATATACTGTACAAACCAATTCCTATAGATTGATAAATCGTTCACCTAACAAAACTTTTTTGTAGCCTGTATCAAACAATCTCTGTATATGCAGAATTTAAATAAAAGCTGTTTTGTTACGTCAACCAAACAATCAGTAGTAGACTCACAAACACACCTCGCGCTTCTCGCCTATTCCGCCATTTTGTTTCTCTACCGAACAGTTCGCTAGTTTGTTTAAGTGTACCGGAGTTCGGCTAGACGTACTAAACGTTGGTTGAGCCTACTAAAAACTTTAGTAACGGTAACCAAATAGTCTGTTAGGGTTACAAGAGTTGTACGGTTGTGCTTACAGGAATTTAGACGCAGCGAAACGTTTAGCTGTCACTGGCCTACAGAACTTTTGTAGAGCGTACAAGATTTTTTTCTCAGTGTATTGCCATTTTATTTTATTTGAATAAGTCTTCGAAACGCTCGTAATCATTGAGTTCTGTTAAAAGTTTTAATAGCTCCATGCGAATCGTGCTGATTTGCTTCAATCGTGCTGCTCGCTTATGAAACGACAAACAGTTGTCGTCGCGTTATATAGAATTCGTCTTACTACTGTCGATCATGAACTATCATGTCAGATCATGAAGTGACATCGTGCAAACATGAACATAGCGAGAAAGAAAGAATTACGTGTTACGCGTAAATAATTAGTTTAATCCCGTTAATTAAAGCTTAAAAATGATTTTGTGTGTGTCTAGCGAAGAAAAGAGGGAGACGCCAAAGGCGGTTAATTAGCTATTGCCTCTCTTCTGTACCGCGGTCATGACACGGAAAATAGTGAGACTGCAATAGTATAATTCCGGGTCATCCTGTTTTAGATATCGAAATTACTCTTACCCTCCCTTATTCATAGATTCGAGCGCATTTTCGACGTAGAACTACTACTTTCGACGATTCGAAGCTCTATCAAAATATTCGATCTTACCGCGGCCTTAGCATTCTGTCTTTATTTGATCTTTTTTAACTGACCACTATTTCGGCAACATTACGTTACAACATGGGTAGTTTTGTCACAGATTTGTTATGAAATTATAGCTTGGATTTGTATTATATAATTGTAATACATAGGGGATGGTCGCATTTTCAATGTTAAATCATTACAGAAAATAAATATAAAATGTGACGACCTATTTTACTTTATAAAAAAGATCTAATAAACACCAGTTGACAGGCTGAACGGATGATTCAGTACTCTATTAACAACTTTGAGCAAATAGCTAACAACTTTGTTGTGTACGCAAAGGTTTTAAATTCTATCCATTTGTCATACTTAAGCACTGTCAGGACTGTAAATATGGCTACGTGATTGTGAAAATGCCTTTAGGCTGAAAAATAAATCTCTCGTTAAGGCGTATGAGAGAGCGTCACACGGTAAGCCGGTAGGTAGCAGCCCTTTTGCTTGTCGTTAAAACCTAGATGGAATTGATCACAACTATAGTAATTTTACACGATACAAGTTCGATAAAACGCCGGCGTAACTGAAAGGCTTTGCTAAAACGGTTTGATTTATGTAAAACATTATTTCAGTACAAGAAAAATGAATAAAATGTTTACTAAATTTTATTCATCATATCATAAAAATAAAGCATATTACCAAAGTCATAAATCTTATCAGTTATGTTATAATTTTTCCAATTAGACACATCTTAACATCAATTGACGTCTTTTGGGAATGGAAGTAATAAGTAAAAAAAATAATAAAATACAAATCTTTGAAAGTAAAGCCATATTTAAGCTTTACCTTAATATTTCCTTGATTACTTTAAATTTCTTTGTAATTTTTAAAATAGGAAAGGATAATTTAAGCAAACAGTGTATAAACCTTTAATATATTATCTACTTTTTAAAATTAATTAAATTAAAACCAAATTAATACCTGTGACATTATTTATATAATTATTTTTTTTTCATATGAGCAAAAACTAATTGTGATTAAATTGTATTTATTTAAAAAAAACAGTTACACTATATCAATAAATTCTCCGATAGGATCTTTACGGCTGTGAGATTTTCCCAAGATCGCCAATTTAATTGAAAATACATTTTTGATTTACCGACCTCTAGGGGGAGGGGGATAAGACCTTGTTTCGGTAAAAAATAAATTCACAATTGGCCGGAAGAGAATAATAACTTCTAAAAAAAAATGGCGTATTCAACTTAGAGCCAACGCTGGAAGTAAATCTTCCATTTGCTAACGCTGCCAACTGACCCGGATGGCATATCTCGGGAAACTTGGCAGTGGGACAAAATCACGGATTGGCAGCCTGGCGGCGATACAAATTCGACAGTCCGCGGATGTAAGGTTTATCTGGATTAGATAGATAGTAGCAAGTGCTTCCGTCGTTTCGAGCAGAATAAGTATTTTGTTTACTTAAGAGTATGGCGGGCCCGTACAACAAAATATATTATTAATAAATATACCACACCCTACCAAATCTATTGTATTTTGTACCTATTTAAATAAATTATAAATGAAAAATAAATATTACCGCAGGAACATTTCCTGAAAACAAATGTAATAAAGATTTCTTCCTAAATATGTGTTTCAATGTCCCCGGAGTACAAATTTGACTATAGTTTGAATATGATGTCTGTGTGTAAGTAAATGGTTATGTTAGTATGCGTGTACGTAGAATATTGTGATTACAATTTAAGCAAAAACGACTATTTCTGAAGCTTTACCGAGAAACCTAAAACAAAATTACTGTTTATAAAGCCGTGAATCGCAAAATCTTGTATACTAAAAGTCTGAAAAATGTATTTTTCAGCAAAGTATTCTCATTTCCTACGCAAAATGATTCATTGTATTCGAAGGAGAGAAAACTTCTCGCACTACTTTTTTAAATTTTTTTTAGAAACAATATTTCTGGTCATAGAATTATAATTGCTTTGTCATCGAAAGGACACGCTTTTAATCTTTATTCTGTCAGGGCTGAAATTATTCTTAATTGCTGTTCTCGAGAATGTTTTATGTACTCGCATTTTTTTTTATTATTTGCATTTCTGTAAATCCTAGCATTGCGCAAATGCAAATGGAAAATGCACCAACATTAATGACGTGTCACGTTCAAAGTAATCTTTATTAATTATTCTGTGCCATGGATTGAATAATTGTATGCATACTCTTTGTGCTTTACTCTCTTTTCCGCTTCCTGCTTTCAGGCACAGAAAAAACTCAATCGGCCGAGGATTTTTTAATTGTGTCAAAATAAAAAAAAATAAAATGCTCAAAATTTTATCTTTCTCAAAAATTTGCGAGCCGGATTTACGAATTTAAAATTACGCGCGTCACATCAAGGTTTAAGCCTTAATATTCAATCTATACCGTAGATTAAAATCCGCGTTACCGTTATTTATCATACTGCGTGTTTTAGACAGGTAAAAAGACAGATTCAAAGCCAGGCGGAAATCTTAAAATAAATATAAGTTTCACAATATTTATTTCGAAACCCTGAACATAATAAAAATGACGATGCCAGTTGTCATTTTTTGAATTTCGACTATCACCATATCGTTAAATTTAAATCTGTAACTCTTAATCGCCCTTGTTATTGTTAATTTTGTAATATTTATGTCTGTAACCCTGTGAGTTTACCAAGGGCTGTAATAAATGAGTAAAAAGCGCTAATGAGGTTTTCATCGGTGAATATTGCCTCTGTACATTTACGTCCGAGCGTACTTCACAGCCTCCCACGCTTGAAGCTTATGCCGATCAAGAGCGTTCTCGTTTCCTCTAATCTTTCTAAGACAAATCGTCTGGTGGGCGTTGGAATTGTAACAATCATCAGCTGAATATACGTAGCGTTGGCGACGGTTTACCGTTGGAATGACTTCGCTGATAAAGATGTCATTGTTCACATCTTACATCATACGTAGTAATTTAGTTTTTTGAACCCTGAGTAAAGTGAATTTGCTAACGCTATAAGGCTCTTGACTGTGACGCTAGAACGAGCTTTCAGGATGCGAGCCGATGTGGGTGATTGGTTTCAATTACTAAGCAACTGACACAACATAAGAAACACGTCGAGACACGGATGAAGGGTTACTGCCTAGAGCGAAGGCAGGCCTTACTAGAAGTTGAAGTTGTTCGAAAACTAAGAAAACGTAAGGAAATCTATCTAATACTCTCTCATTAAATAGTTTCGGTTGACGATATCGCTTAAAAATGCTTCTGATGTTGAGATAGCTTTTTGAATATTAAACTTTATTTCAATAGAGCAAATAATTCCATTAAAACAAAGTGTGGGAAATTGTCGGTCACCTTTGACAAGGCGCTAATTAAAATTCTATGAATTAAAGAGTGTGAATTCAGCAATCTCGCACGGGCAACTAAATTTGTACTTGAAATGTTGTGCCAGATGAACGCTGATGTTATACATCTTAATCGGGGGTCCCGGCACTCATAACCTTTTGCACGAAAGAGTTCAGTAAACCTTTCAGATTCTCTTCTATTCTTCTTCCTCAGCCTGTCGCCATCTACTCCTGGATGTAGGCCGTTATCCCCCGCAGCTCTATGAATGTTATCCATCCAACCATCTTCTTAAAGATTCTCTTCAAGAGAACTCTTTAAGGAACTAAAAAATAATGAATATCAGACAAACGTACGTCAAAACAGCTGTAGTTCATTATGTGAAAAAAGTTTTCACATAATGTCCATAACCATGTTTCAGTCCATAATCTTGATCAGTGGAATTAAATGAAAACTGCCTTTGGACAGAGCAGTTTTTACTTTCTCTCTGGTAAATTATACGAGGACTTTTGTGCTCATGCATCGGTAGTGAACTGTAGCTCAATTAATAAAGTAGGTTTTAGGTTAATAAGAAGATCTCTACGTGGTTAATAAATTTGAGTATTAATTTAAGCGAAGAATTAATTGCAATAGTAAAATAGTTTTAATGGCATGACTGAATAGAAATAGATTTAGTTGTATGATTCTCTTTATACTGTTGCACCCATTTTATACGATGTACTGAAACAAAACGATGGCCACTCTAGAACAGATTAATGTCTAGCTGAGGCACCATCGATTATATTGGTCATATTGTATTGTGAAATATTTCCTCTGTATAGTATAATTAATAAAGAGAATTTTTAATTGAATCAATTGAAAGATTGAATAAAAGCGCGGTGGGAGGAGGGGGGGGGGGAGGCGGAGCGAGATAACGATACTGTTAGTGAAAAAGCAATGTAGAGAAATGATTGACGCCTTGTGTACTAAGTTTATAGAGAATGTTAAAGTTGTAAACTCAAGTTATATTATGTACTTTTTTTTCCCAGTCTTTGCCAAGACAGCATCGCAAAGGTAAGAGGTTACACAAACCAGTGATTAAAATTTTTGAAATGTAAAATTAGAAATAGTAAGAGTTGTTGTAGTACATACTTTTTTTGTTGTTCAGGCATGATCCGTTGAGGTGGCACATGCTAGCCGTTTGACCCATGCGACGCGATCATCGGCTGCGATCTCACTCAACGCGCACCACCAACGAGGACACTGAATGCGATACCACAGGGATCGTTCTTGGTCCATTTCAATACTTTATTGCTCACTTTGATTTTTACTCGTAAAACAATCATTTCACTCTTTATTGGAAAAAAAATACTTTTTTCACTCACACTATTTATCACACCTCCTAAACTGTCGTTGTTTTAATAAGTCTTGTCGGTTTCAAAGAATTAGGTAATATTACCTATAGTCGAAAAAAAAAATAGAATATCGGTACTGTTACGCAGATATATAGAGTATAACAACCAAAACACGACGACAAAACATTTAAAAAAATATTAAAATTGAACACTTTTGAAAACATATTTCAAACATTAGAATGCATTTTCACCCACTTTCTGCTAAATTAAGAAAACTGCTAATTGCTTTGCTACATCGATAAAAATATGTGTTTAAACGATAGAATTTTTACTTCGAGAAAACAGCTAGAGAAAAGTACTAAAGTTAGGAAGTCAGAGGATTTTTATACAAGAATAATAAAATTTTGTAGCATTGAAAAAAATTTTTTTTTTCATCGGCGACTGAACTGCATTTTTCAAATTTGGAAAATATAATTTAATGAAGTGAAAATGGTGCATACACGGTACTAAACCACTTAAAGGGGCCTAGTACACATTACCAGCGCAATTAATCAGAAAGGCTTTTCCGATCCTCGCAAAAGGGCAAATATTTGTTCGAGAAAACTCCGCAGCCCATAAATGCTTTATTAGCACCGCGCCCGCCAATGGACCGCGGAAGTAGATCACCATTAGACGCCCATTAATCTATCTGCGGTCATTCGTCATTTCGCTCGCAGCATCTGGACGATCTCTGCGGACAATGCCGGTCATTTCTAACGGTAATTTATTTACTATGCTTTATGGGGTCATAGACTCCAGAACTGGAATGGCAATGAAACGGAAAATATCCGTAGATTCAAATTTATGCAATCGCGTTCGATCTCACGTTTTGTTCTATTTTCAATTTTTTTAATTCTGTCGATTTTTTTTTTAAATATGTGTATTTTATTTATTTACTTATTAAATTTAATTGCACCTGTTTAAAAATAATAGTATATCTAGAAAACTACTTGCATAACTAGGTTATCATTAATTTAAAAAGCTACAGATTGCCGCGATGAAAATATTTAAAAAATATTAGAGGTCGCCCAGTGGTCGAAATTCGACCGCAATTCTTAAACTTTTAAGTTTAAGCATTATTGAAGTTCTTACGCCTCTATCATACAGTGAGTATACCTCTATAATCATTGCATATATATTATTTTAAATTTTCTTCTATTACGTCACCTGCGAGCGTGTACAAATACGTCATTAGCGTGTGTTGTTTGCCTTAATTCCCTGAAATACTTTTTAATCCCTGAAGTTTAAAATTTAATGTTAATAACAGTTGAAAAAGAAAATACACAATTACAGAACGGTGAATTGTATTTATGAATTTTTAAAAATATTTTTTACTTTCTTTTTATCAAAGTTTCATGTGATTTAAGTCAATTATACTATAATTTGAAGTATTCATTATGGTAAGCGTGAAGCAATGGGAATCCTTTACGAAAAATAATGAAATCCTATAATAAAATAATGTATGTGTCTGAAATTAATGATACTATCAGGTCGACAGCTCGCGTTGATGGCACACCAATACGGCCTTATAGTGGCGATCTGCTCCTAATCACATAATCTATCCGGCGCGGTATTGCCAGCATTCGACGACCACGTTAAAGTCATCTTCGCCTCGGAGAGACATCGTAAACCACAATCATACGTTCTAATAATTAGTATATAATTGATATTAAAAACTCCACTTCATGGAATATAGGCACCACGTCTATACTAAGAAAATAATACGAGTGTGCGATATTCCCATTTCAATAATTTAATATTTACGTTTACGTTTACGCGTGTTAATCACGTGAATAAATTCTCATGGTTCTGTAGCATGCGTAAATCTACGCCAGAACGAACACATATTTGGGAATATTACGGAAAGCCAGCGAATTATATAACCAAACGCGACGTTATTAAAATTTGATAATTTTTAGATATTATTTTGCAAAACGCCACAATTTACAAAAAACATTTTCCGATAACAGGCCACGAGTGACATACGCATAGGCGTGTATTTTGCCATCTGATTTTAAATGATCGTATTTTTAACTTTCTCTTTTGATAATAAACAATTTAACAATATCAAAGTAAGTTAACACCGTTTCCCAGAAAGTTTTACAATAAAAACACCCAGCGTATTGATCTTGAGGTTTCAAATATTATTTGTGAAAACGGTATATCAAACGTCATCATGGTTTTAGAGAAAATAATTTGTAAACTATACGTGATTATAGTTTGTAATGATATGACCGTGTAAAGCAGGGCGGCGCATTAGTTGGCCACTCTTCAAGATCGATCCAAGCACTAAGTTTATTACGACGCGTCGCGGCGGCAACCGAAATAAACATAGAGGTAATTTACACCATTTCGTAAAAGAAATAATCAAATTGGACAAAAATTATTATAGTATTCAAAATCATACTTAGATTAGTGAATAAGAACGGGGAGATGGTGTACTCGTATAATGAGGTCTTGTATTATGGACATGTTATTTTCCTCATGTGTATGTCGCAGGCCGATTGTATAATTAGAATTTTTACAACACGCCTGGACGGATTACAAAGTGGTGACATTTTACAATAAGGCTAACTTCTCGATGCGCCTGAACGACTGTTTGGGGGATTTAATAGAACGTTCGTTGCTTATTACAAAGTACCTACTCATCTAAGTAGGTCTTTTGGTAATGTTCTCACACGAGAAACAGTTAATAATCTGCCGAGTGCTGGCGATTAAGTGCAATATGTGAATCAGAATAGTACTGTTGAAAAATAAAAATAGTGCTCGAAAACGGGTCAATAAATTTTGATAAAACTGCTATACGTTTCTAGCTTTTTGAGGCATTGTGCATACGCGTGTTTTTTTGAATCTGGGTCTGCGGGTAAACCGATAGATCGTGGTAGCGAGGCTGCTGTGTCTGCGGGTCATTTGCATAGAGATGATAAAAAGACACACAGCTCTATTAAATCTAACGGTGAAACAGTCAAATAAATAATACGAAATATACGAACTACACAGTTGTAGTTGCGAACACTATTGTGACATATAATAAATGACTAGGCGGTGAAGAAAACATAAATATCCTCTAGCTAGAACTAGCATACAGTTAAAGATTTTGCATATCGATTCAAAATAGGTAAGAGATATTTTTTTATCATTTATTTTTACAATTTTACAATGATTGCAAACGATATTTGTTATATTAGAGCTTATTTGCTCATGACCATTAACTATTATTATTCATGTTAAACTAAATTTTTTTTATTTTTTTTTTTAGAAAATTTACTTATGTAATTTACTATCTTCAGCATGTATTTTTTATACCATATTGTTGTAAATAATATGTCATTCCTATGTATTTGTATGTTTCGGAAAATAAATAATCTTATCTATATTCTAACGACGCCATTTGGCGAAAGTTTATTATTTTAATCGTCAAATCTGTACACAGTGTGTTTTTAAATTTAGTGCACTCCTTTTAGGATGTTGATCTATATCGACAATCAAATATCAGCAAAGGATATTGGAAAAATGCTTCTCAATTTCGAGAAAAACGACGTCGAAATTGTATATAAATCGGTTTAATGTTTGAGAACAAGGTTAAAAACGCACAGCACTCGGAAGAAAAATTTTTATTAATAAATTATTTTAGTAGGAACATTTTTTTTTCTTATATTTTTTTTTTGTGAGATCGGTTTGGCTATCGGTATAGATCAACCCCCTGAAAGAAGTGCTCTAAATTTAAAATCACCCTTAAAGTACTTTAAAAAGTACTGATTAAATATGGTTGGGTACCAACCCTTTGGTTGGTTGGGGATAAGGGTTGGTAGAAGTTAACAGGCGCCAAGTGAACCATGCTACTCGCGTATCAAACTACAAACAGGTCGTGTCGTCTGAGGTAGGATCCATTTTGCGCGGCGTTGATTTAGGATATTCAGATACAGTCAACATCTTGAAGTTTAATTTCATTTACATGTTTTTTCGA
The DNA here is from genome assembly GCA_020383195.1 of Neomicropteryx cornuta. Classification (NCBI taxonomy): domain Eukaryota; kingdom Metazoa; phylum Arthropoda; class Insecta; order Lepidoptera; family Micropterigidae; genus Neomicropteryx; species Neomicropteryx cornuta. The sequence goes on from JAHKQU010000030.1 coordinate 6,001,081, forward strand.
CTGGGCTGTTTATTGATTTGGATATGCTGCAGTGAGGAAATATACTCACAGAAGAGAGGAAAATGTCAATGATGGTTGGTGGCCATTGCGGTCTCTCTTTTCCGTACCGCAATTGTCGAATTTTAACACCGGCATTAGCTTGGCATGTATTTTGAAAGATCACTGCACAGCTCCAAGCGACTTTAGCACTCAGTTGACCAGTTGACCGGTTCCGTTGCGACACGGCTGTCGACCGAAACAGCTGATTGGTCTGGTCTTATCAGCGCGGCGGAAACGCGGGCTAATCAAATTGACCTTTCGCGATGATATGCAATCATTCATTTATTATTAAAACAAACGCGCCGCCTCTGCATCCAATCTGGGGTAAATATTATTGATTTATGTCAACAGATAGCAATCATGTGTTTAACGGGTCTAAATGTATGCTAATAATTCGACAAACAGGCCAACATAAAAATGCATCCGAATTTAGCGGAGAGATGAAGTATTTTTTGTTCCTCCGAGTTAGTGTGCAGTGAACATATGTTACCAGTAACGTTACGCTAACAATCAACTAAAATTTTGTGTGAAATTGTTTTTTGTTATCTGTCACGTTTGTTTTATTTTATTTTTTTATTTCTTGAATGTAGATGTCAGCGGGGTAATCATTTTGAAATATGGATTAAAACAATGTTATGCAGTTGATGACAAATTTAATCATCTTCCTAATAGAAGTTTTATTTGACATAGACAGTTTTTTTTTTAATTTTAACTTTGTAAAGTAAACAAGATAATGGAAAGCTAAGGAAACAAAATGATTAAAATATTAAATAATGTTAGGAGAGGGTAGATATGAGTGATTTTATTTAAAAATGAGAATAATATGATGTTTTTATGATACGATTGATCTTTAATAAAATATTTATACTTTGATATACAAATAAAATATCAATCGATCGTTCAATATTCAGATTCAACCGAAATAATACTTTATATGAGACGATAGTGGGGCTGCCCTTAAATGAATCCAAAATTGGATTATTTAAAGTTATCATTTTTTGAAATATGTATAAATGTCAGTGTCCTTACCGCTCCTGCCTACCTTTATTATTAAAAATATCCGTCAATTAACGTAGCTATCATACAAGTATAGTGTGGTTTGACTGCGATCGGAAAAGTAGTAAAATTATCAAATTCAATTTCTGCCGAGATTGATATATTCACCTCTTCGCCCGACCGGATTTAAAATATGCGTTATTTTATACTATCGTCAATTATTTGTTCTTCTACACACCAGTGTGTTATTTTTTTTCTAGTTGCTATGTGGTTATTTGTGAATGTGTTTTTCTTTGTTTTTATTGCATTTTTTTTTCTTTAAGTGGTTTGGATATTGCGTATTGCGTAAAAATGTAAATTAGCAAAACTTGTTTTTTTTGTAATTTATGGTAAACAAATTTCAGAGTTTTGCATTAATTAAAAGGTACAAATTTTAATGACATTTAACAACAGTACAAAACTCTAGCCTTAACATTGTTGACCCGTGTATTTTTTAATGTATAAAAATCTGTTTTAAAATTGACTCATAGAAAATGCACATCGCTTCTTCTAATTAAAACGTCGTCTATGGTATTCGAGGTTGTTTGCGCTTAAGTGCGTTTTGACTGATAAATAGCGGTCACGTGTGTTTAATTTGATTGTGGGTCGCCTTGATAGTAGGGCAAGCAATTTTCCGCTACACTATCAACTCGCTGCGACGTTGCCAGCAATGGCCCCGTGCATCTCTTCCTATTTATGCACTTTTCGCGACATTGTCGCAATGAGGGCAGATCGCAGCGCCAAGACGAATGGCAACATCGCGTATTCTGGTACCGACCGAACTATTTCTATGGATATTTCTATCGCTTGGTCATAGTATGCATGATTTATTTTTTTTTATATTATATGGGATTATTATTATTAATATATGCTAGAATTTACTTTTTGTTTTGACCGTTATACTAGTATGATATGATTTGTTAATGTCACATTGTGATTTCTTTTTTTTTGTATAGTATTTTTTTAAGATAACTGCTATACTTTGATCATCTTATTATAAGCTAATCATTTCAAAAAAGATTTTCCATTCAAAAAAAAATACTGCTGGTAAAGCCACAAATACCTAAAAAAGCGTTTATTAACCAAAAACTTTTATTTTTCGTTGAAAACGCTATTATTTTTATAGAGTATTAAATCATTTGATTATTAAAATCGGGTATAAGTAATATTTGTGAAATTTTAAGCATAATTATATTAAAAGAACACTGACTCTAAAATGTAGGATAAATGAAATAAATGAATAAACTACCCGGTGGGGTAAGTGTTAGTAAATAATGACTAACAACTAGCGTTGTAATGCTTGTTATTTTCGTCCACGCATATAATTTAATTAGATCTCTTTTAAATTATGCATTATTTCACATTCATATGCATATGATTTTATTATAAACAAGGGTGAACATTTTTACATAAGCCATCGTTTATTCAAACCAATTCTTTTCGCCATCGTTGTACGGCAGCCAAAGACCTAGTTCATAAAAAACATTGCAAGCTAAACAAAAGCTTTTAAAAATAATTAATATTGCTGTAAGTTTGTTAGTTTTAAACTCTGTGCAAGTTTGTTAGTTTTAAACTCTGTGCGCTCCATGACCCGTGGTCCCTTACAGACAGGGCCATAGTGACCACCATGAACCCCAAAAGCGGCCTCCTTATAGGCAACTATCTCCTGGACTATTGGCTCTATTGAGATTTAATGTTATTCCATTCAAAAACTGAAGAATAAATCGGGTACATCTTGCGATAATTAAAAACGCGTGAAATAGGAATATTAAGGGGGGAGGGAGGAGGGGGTTATAGTGGTGTTGATTTCATTGCCACAATTTTATGGGGTTTTATTTTGAGGATTTGGTAGTTTTCCTAAAGAAATCTACCTAAAACACATTCGTAAGAGAAAAAATATTAAACCCATGATTTTTTTGTAACTTTTAGTGTACATAAAACATAAAATGTTGTGTAATTTTTATTTTATTACTCTAATAACTCTTTTAAATTAGAAATTGTGTAAGTACCGATCGAAGAACATAATTTGCTAGACAGTTACACCAACCACTATATATACGTTTTATTTATAAAAGAATAGTTATCGCTTACATCATATATAATTATTTTGGGCCCTACCCAACTAAGCTACATGTGCTTGCCACGGAGGATAGACGGTGGTAATAAATCATTAAAAATTATATTGCTATAAAAACGATTTCTTTTAAATTTCGAATTCGTTTTTCTCGTAATCGGGAAACATTTTTCCAGTATTTTTTCTAATTAATGCTTGAATTTTATGTAGATGAACCCCCTAAAAGGGCATCAGTGAATATAATTAATACATCCTGTATAGAGCGGATTCGAACCCGCGACCGCTGGGTCAACCATTAACCACTAAACCAAGATTTTTCACACAAAATTTTTTAGACCAAGCTCCAACCGGCGAAATACTATTTCAAATTAACGTAATACCACCAGCAAAGTGAACAATTTTCGTTACGATCAACATCCCCCGGGAAGCGTTTCGGTGAAATGTTAATAATACCTACCCGCAAGAAAGTGTTTCAATACACCTAAGTAGGTATGAGACGTCAAAAGATCACGAGCGCCTGACAAAGGGGTCTGTGAACTTTTAATGTTTGTAAAACACATTCACATAATTTTGCTGGTGCGTTTTCATTTCTATATATATTATTCATACAAAAAGCAAAATTATTTTACATAAAAGATGTCTGAAATTTGATAAACAATGTAATTAGCATTTAATACTAAGCTAGTTCCTGAGCTCAGGAACAAGAGAATTCACTAATATTTTTAATAACATAATTATATAATTTATGTTTGTAAATACTGCTTATTTATACATATAGATACTATATAAATTGTAGCTAATTATGTTAAATGAAAGTATAAAAACGATGTGGTTCCAAAATAAAGAATATCCCAGGAAACGTTTTGTTAGCTCGGCGTGAGCAAACCAAACGCCGCACGAAGGTTAAGATCGCGCTAACAGGATTTTGTTTTCTATCGACTGACACAACTTGTAAAACAAAATTTGATTAGTTTGAAGATTGACCCCATAAAAAGGTTTGCATGAGAAAAAGTTCATCCTGTATAAGTTAACTTTAGGAATAAAAAAAATGCAAACAAATTAGTGATTTAAAAAAGCTTAAAACACACTCATATTCTTCACTACATTCTTCTTATACACCGTAGTATAAATGATAAGGTTAAGGTATGTATTTTTTTAAATAAGTAAGTAAATTGTTGCTAAATATTGTGTCTATGTTAGTATCTGGTAGACGAGTCAGTAGACTCTTCCAGAACATATAAACTGTATGTATTAGGTATCTGAAATAAAGGTAGCGAAAACGATATTGAATTTGAATCGTAATATAAATTACTATTTACTTATTTTTTATTTAATAATTAATTAACGTTTAATCGGTGCGATCACGTAATTGTATAATTGTAAAATAATGTTATTTTACAATAAAAACATAAAAAGGGGCCAAAGGGGGGGGGGGGTCATTGACTGAACGCGGAACTGATTACATTAACATCCTTAGGCTGAGCGACGTACGGGTCAAAGCCCCATCATTTGACGGAGCGCATTCTAATCTATTTATTGCAGACATGCAACCGCACCCCAACCCCCTCAGGAATACCCCACGACTCCCCCCCCCCGAACCCCTCTCTAACACCCCTTAGCATTTCACCCATTAACCCCGCCTTTAGCGCTTTACGTTTTACTTACGTTACTACCTTCCTTAGCTACTTAGCAGGGGTGTATCGGGATGGGTTTATATTTTTATAAATTTCATTTTTTTTGCACTCAATAAATTCATCTACGTACGTATATTAAAACATGCGTCCCCCCATCCCTTACACCCTCTTAAACACCCCTCAGTGGCGTTAAATTCGATACTAAAATACTCATTATAACACTGAATATAAATATAAATATAAACTCTCGCGCACACCTGACTTATTTGCACTCGCAATGTAATATTGTATGCATGAATAATAAAAAGAAGATACTCATTTTCTCTTCGTATGTTAATATGTAAACCACTATGTAAATTTCCTTTAAAATTAAATAAATAAATAAAAAGAGTTTAGGTAGAAAAAAATCTACACCCTTTACAAATTAATAATTCCTCGTAACTCGCAAGTATACTTAAATCCCCTGGTTGTTTGTAAAGACGCAATATTAGAATTAACGTAGAATCGCCGATTTGCTTTTTTTTTAAATCAACTATAATCGTAATTTATACGTATTTAAACGGCCTTATGCACGGTTATACGAGAACGATATAAAAGAAAAAAGTATTGCACATGTTTTGAATTAGGAATGAAATAATAAAAAAGCCAATTAAATAATTCTGAAAATAAATTAAAACATAAAAAGTAGTTTATGGTCAAAGCTTTGGACTGTTAAAGAAATTTTGTAATTTTCTGGGGACTGCTTGGATAGCATTGTATTGGATCTATGAAACATGTCAATATTACGGAAGTACAACGGTACAACGAAGAAATACAGCATTTTGGACATATTTGGGATTACAGCGGGCTGAATTTTCTTTACTGGTCACCTTTAAGCCAAGCCGCGCACTAAATCGACTATGGTTAAGGCCGTATGTATTTATTTTTAGGAAAAAGAATATTTAACATTTCCTTCTAAACAAAAAAAAAATTGTTTTCGAAATCAATTCTGGAAATAATTTGAACATCCCGCTGGAGCGATCCCTCTACCTATCTGCGACGTAGCGCTCAACTGAAATTGGCGAAGCACAGGCCATATTTTGTTGATATAGAATAGATCCCAACGACGCTAACTTTAGTTTTGATTAAATTTTGAATTCGTTTTAATCTCAATTAAAAAACATCTTTTCAATATTTTTCACTGATTAATGTTTGATTTTTTTTTTAATATTTAATTTTGGCCGATGAGTACAAGTCAAGTAATCTTTCTAACTAGGTAAGAGTTACCTGTTCTAAGGAAGGTTATATATGAAGTTTTATAGTGAGCATACAAGATACCTGCGCAAAACCCTGTGAAAAATATAAAAATAAACTAAGGCACAAATATACCCGCACACACATATGAATGCAATTTAAGTATCTAACCTTTTTAAATATATACGTAAATAAATATTCAATATAAAGTAGTGTAAAGTAGTAGTGTAGTAGTGTAAAGTAGTGTGTACATATATTATAGTAAGATATATTTATATATAGTAAAATAGTTATATTATATATATATGTTGGGCATAAACATATTTAAAGTATCAGGTATGACGTATCTAAGTAAGCATATATTTTTTTTTTAAACCATTTTAGGTAACTAACATAATGCAGAGATATTTTTTACTTAGTAGATATAAGTCGTTTAAGTACAGTATTATTAAATTTTAATTGTTGATATAGATCAATTTCCCAACACAGTAGTGATTTTAACTCTTCCTGTATAAAGATATTTATAATTTGAACATTAAGTGAATGTCATAGCATTATTAAATACTGTCTTTTGAAATGCTACATTTTTATCAAATACAATAAAATAGATACTGTTAAGTGGAAAATTTGCCTAGTTCGTCCCTGGCGATCGGGCGATATTGAAAATCGTATTTCAAGCACTCCCGGATATTCGTTGCAAGAGACTGACTGCACTGCACACGGTAGCATGGCGCGACGAGTAGAGAGTTCCCCCCCCCCTCCCCCCTCCCATTAACGACCGACGATGTACTCTCCCGGGAGATCGTGACGCACTTGTACGACTCTCCTTTCATTCGGCTCTATATTATTAGCTGCTGCGAGTATACTCGTAAGTATCCCGAATTATTCCTTTGACTTTCCGGCGGGGGACGAAAGAGGGAATGCTTCAATTTGATCTGCGTGTTTTACGGAAGACGGCAAGCAGCCAATTTTGGGAGTTTATTTTCTAGGTTGTCTTTTGATACGGATCAATTGCAGTATGGCACAAGGATTTAGAATATCGTCTAAAATATTAAGCAGTTATCGTACACCTCGAGGTACGATAACTTATAATGGCACTCAGGATGGGTCAGGACCTTCGGGATGTTTAACTCCAGGATCATCTTCACCTCGTCGAAGTCAGTCAATCCGTTCTCGAGATATCATAAAAAAAACCATTACACAGAAAATGTATGAAATATTTTTTTTTCGTGATTTTTTGGATGTTTTAAATGTTATTTTACCTTCATCGACTCAAAGGTTCATTAATTTATTTATTAAAAATAATTTAATATGGAAAGATAGAGTCCTGTACGTTATTTAATAAATAGAAATACTAAATGCTTTTATGTATTTTATGTATTTTTTGCTTTTATGTGTTACATTTATTAAGTATTACGACCGTGAAAATGAAACATTAGGATTTTAGCAGAAGTGCGTATCTTAACGATAACACTAAAACGGCAACTCCGTTTATTTCAAAGTAAAGCGGATTAAATTTGGAGTAACCTAACTCAATCCTAACTTACATTTATAAACAACTAGCTGTTCAACCCCGGACTTCGTGATAACTCGTACCTGCGGCGGCACTCAGGATGGGTCGCATCGCCTTCTGTCTCTAAGACCTTCGGGATGTTTAACTCCAGGATCATCTTCACCTCGTCGACGTCAGTCAATCCGTTCCCGAGATGTCATAAAAAAAGCCATTACATGAGAAAATTAATTGTCTAAATAATTTTTTTTTCGTGATCGTTCCGATGTTTTAATATTTTGCTATTCGGGCGGAGACAAATCCAACAAACCAAAGATAATAAAAATCGGTCCAGCCATTTTTGAGTTATAAATGGTGTAACTAACCCGACTTTGTTTTATATACAGGTTGTCCCAAGACCAATCCCACAAACTTTAGGGGAAGTTAAAAATTACCCGCTAAATTAATTTAGCGGGTAATATTTTACAGGTAAACTAGCTAGATTTTGAAGTTTTCCATAAAATATTATCCACGATTATAATTTTATTTAAAAACGAGCATCAGAGTGGTGTCCATTTTATAAACACTTCTTTGCGTAGGTGCAACGTGCTGAGAATTGCGTCGCGTTTACGCTGCACCGTAAATTGCGGAGCGAGGGGGATGAATGTCGCCGATTACAAACATAGTCATATTTCCATTACCTAACCCCATAAAATAAAGAGTACGCGCAAGTCTGTCCAGTTATTTCAAACACTCATCGTGTCTCTTTGTATTATTGTATTATTAGTAGTGTGAGGAAGGACTATACAAATTATTTTTGTATTTATATAACGGAGACCAATTTAGTATATGTATGGAAATTCGTTTAGGAGAAAAATAATATTTTAGCATAACTCTTCCACGTATGGACATACCTTCGGGTCACCGAATAAATAAAAAGTTCAAAGGTGACTTCCTCTCGGTTACAATAAATCTTGCGCTCGTCTTCGGTGTCCCCTGGGAAATACCACCGTCTGCGCGAAAATAAATACCGAAGTAGCCCACATGCGTTCAGGCCTAGTAGGACGAAGCGACCATTATAAACGGCGATGTTTTCGGAGAAAAGGCCTAAGTAAAAAATAAATTTCATATACAGAGTGTTTTAAATTTAGGACACTCCTTTTAGGAGATTGATCTATATTGATAACTGAACCAGTCTGATGATATCAAAAAAAATGTTCATACTAAAGAAATATATTATGTTTCGAAGTGCTTCGCGGAACTCGCACTCAGGGGTCACTGACCGGTCTCGCGCCATGCATTCAACCTCACTCTCTAATTATGAATTATAATTGAGAAACATTTGTCTCATATGCTCCCTGTATATATTGAAGGGTCTCTTCCGAAAGATCTCTTATCATTTTATCTCATCGCCTTGTAAAAAAAAAACACTCTGTGCCGTTAAAAGATAAACCTAAAAATCAGAAACAACATATTTAAAAACAGAATACCTATGACAACCTATAGCTATTATATAATATCAACTGCTTCTATACATGGTTTATTGTAGTGAATTATTTACCCAGAACCTGACGTCTTACAGCTAGGCCCTACAGGCGTCAAAAGAAATCTTTCATTCAGACTACCCGCGCCTGTAGTACCAACTAGTCATGAGTTGCTTCATTTCGTATCTCCATTTATAGCTGCGGCACTTTTAGCCCATTCGATGTGCGTTTCGGATGGCCAAAGGCGACAGTGGGTTATTTTTAAGTGTGTCGATTTAAAAAAAATACTTTAGTATCATGACAATCTTTCAATTTATCATAAATTTTAAAATCATTTTAGGTTTTTTTTTGTAAATTTTGACGCGCGGCTAGTACTCAAGGATCGGTCGTCCGTTTTTGGGCAAAATAAGGACATTTCAAAGTGAAATTTAAAGTACTTCCGCAAAGACAAATTAAAAAATAACATATAAAAGGGTAACTCTTAAACTGGGTCCCAATGAGTCCCGATTTTTTAAAATATGCAGCTAAATATTAGAAAAAAAATCATAAACATTTGAATTTCGTGCAAATAGACCTATTTTTCATGCACCGTTTTTACTAGAAAAGACCACTTTTTTTAGATTATCGTGTTTCTTATATCTCTCGGTCGCTTTGAAACGGTTTTCTAGTATGACGTTTATTTACTGAAATATCATCAAGTAATGATAACCTATACGAGACAAAATCAGAACTGTGTCCAGTCCCACAACTAGACCCTGCTCGCAACCCTGACAACCCTGCTCGCAACGAATCTTATCCGTTCGCTCGTGCAAAAGTCACACAAACTAAGAAACGCGCGCGCGATAGGAGAAAGTGACCATTTTTTTCCCGCAGTGGACGACCTACTCTTAAATAATAATAATTTTATAATAATTATAATGTGGCACTAAATAAAAAAATGATATAGCTAAAATATTAATATATACCGATGTTGAAAGTTTTTCAGAGAGGGGGGGAGGGGGGTTCCATTTCAAATATGCACTCAAAGCGGTAGAAATATTGCGCGTTCTTCTTTGTCCGGGTGGGTTTTTTTTAAATGTTATCATCGATAAAATATCTGATGTGACAACGCAAGATTTTCTTATCTACTATAAATTTAAGTACTTTTATATTACATGCACATTTAAAAGATTATAGATAAAAGAATATTTACACTTTTAAAGGCATATTTTTTTTGAAAATATTATCTTAAATGAATTACACCTACCAACAGTTTATTGGATATTTAGATAGTCGCACAGATCTATACAGATTAAAAGGACTCAAAGCGGTCATATCTCTATACAAACGCTATAGTGTGGTGACTCTCTTATTTGTAGATATAGATAAAAGACAAGAATCCAGAATGTATTTTTTATTATAATATTTAATTTAGGTATATTTGTGTATATTTTTTTTAAATTTCAGTTATAGAAATGAAATATGCATATTAATTAATAAAAAACGATGGTCACTGCCTCTTTTGGAACAAACGGCGTCTATTTAATAAGGAAGGGAACATTAGTGCTCCGTAAATAAGTGTATTTTGGTTCTTGAATAAATAAATAAATACAATTTCACCATTTCTGGATGTCCTTACAATAGATCAAATCAAATAAAACAATAAGGTGCTAATATTTTAACGTGTACTGTAACTGCTGTGAATAGAAACGCAAGGAAAAATTTCAAAAGGTAGTAAACAGGTTGTTTTCGATTGGAATGGAAAATAATCATTCGCAATATCTTTAAAGTGTTGGCAGGTTATGTGGTGAACCAAACGGTAGGATAAGAAGCGCTTTGCCTAAATACTACAGATTGATTATGTGATGACGAAAGAGTAATCAACTAACCAGTTGCTGCGGACAATGCAAAAACCTAGACATATTTTAAGTTAAACCTAGACATAGTTTAGTTAGACAGTCTGTTTACCAGGTTTCCTTTAGTATTTTTAGTTTCAGTTTCACTTTTGTCATGTGATTCTAAATATTTATTTTGATGATATGTTTTATTTCTCTTATAATTAGTTGTTTTTTCCTTCCATTGAATGACTTTAAATGACTTCCTTCCAACCTGCGCTAAAATATTTTTTTTTGTTTACTAAATCTTTTGGATGTTCTCCCGCCCTGCTCCTCAACCCAACCCAACCGCCATAGCATTGTCCGTCCCTACGACGAATGCCCTACGTAGCGTAGCGTAGAGACCACCAATTGCCAACGGTTATGAAGTTACTCTCTACTTATTGATCCTCTTGATTGATCTTGATTTGAAGAAAAATAAATAAAAAAAAAATTGTACGCTGGTCTGATCTTATTAAAAAAATATTACGTTATTTATTTTTTTTTTTACAAATATGTAGTAAAGTTTTTGGCGAAATGCTATGACTAATCAATTCTCACGCGGAAGAAATGAATGGAAACCAGACATTCCTCATTTTGAAATTTTCTTTAATTTTATAAGTAGGGTCGGTCAAACGCAGTGAGATGCTGGATTTTTTAATTTCTTCGCTTATTTATGCCCCCAATGTTCTAGTATTGATTGTGTATATTTCCAAGACATTTTAAAAGTAATTTATTCGGGATTACCTGGTCAGAAACAGTATTTGACGGCGAAAATGATTAGTATTTCGTTTCTTTAAAACAATAATGATATGATGGAACTACCGCAGATAAGACTCGGCCACGCGATGCGGGGGTGATTGACTGGCGTTGCTAATATAATTCACTAAAGGTTCACTCTGATGAGACAGGCATGTGGAATAAAATAAACGAGGGGTAAAGGGGGGGGGGGGAGCGGTTAACCTCGATGTGCTTAGGTAAAAAACGATAAGAATGATAAAAAGGTAAAAAAACCAATCAATCAAAATTCAATTAATATGATTAAAACAGCTTATTAATAATTAATTTCTATGAGGCCCGATGACTTTTGTCTAACCTGGTGGTATTATTGAAAAAATCCTAATTTGGTTTACACGCCTGCTTCTAATGCAGGGGTCCTAGGTTCGGACGAAACTGATAATACTAAACACCGCTTTTCTTAACAATGTCGATTGGATAAATTATTCACAGACTCAAGACAGCAATAAGGCAGATGAAACTGCAGGTACAACACCACCGCGATATTACAAGCCATACTACTATAAATACCTACATACCATGAGTGTACTTTCATTATACCGGGCTGTGTTTCCGATATTATGATAATAAATCTCGAGCCAATTTACTAATCGCTTTTACTGATAACTCAACTGAATATAGACGAGCTTCCCCACTATGGTGGGGTGTGTGGGGATTTGAGTACGGACAAAAAAATCAAATTGATTCTATTTGTAACGTCCAATGATCGTGTCTTTACAAGCTTTTATTTACTTTCTTCAAGGTTTTATCTTACAAGTTAAATATATAGAACGAATCTTACATTCTGGTTTAGTTCCGATGACAATGCAATGCATGACAACCCAGGATTGACTCTCTCAACGGTCAACAGCACAGACACTAAATTTTGTATACGCATTCAAGCACTTAAATAAAAGCTCGTTTTTAAAAATGTATTTTTGCTATTTATTTATTTATAACGGCACCATGTTAAATTGTACCATAGCTATAACGCCAATTTGGCTACATTCATTCGTAAAGTACCACAGCGGATCACGGCGGTGGATGGTTCTTAGAGATAATTTACTTTATCTATCAGAAAATTCCGAGTAGGTGCACTTACTCTGTATAACTAATTTCTGCGAGGTAAAAATAAACCCCCCTGTTACGAAAACAGTCCGACTAAAAAAAAAATTTTTAAGACAAACCTTACTTTTCATTCAAATAAGACGATGAACTCAGCCCAGCTAAATGCAAAAAAACCTTTCGGGACAATCATACTATTACTCTGTAGGTTTATTCATTTAAGTAACACTAACGCTAAATTTGACTTCGTTGATACAGTGTCGGACTGAAACAATTCAACGATTGCATAACATTCCCAGTGGCTCTCGAAATTACTTTCAGTAAGTTTTGTAGGTTTAAACTGAACCGCAATGCTATAAGCTACTGCATTGCAGACATTTGCGAGCAGCAGCAAAGGAAGGCGAACGTAATCAGCATCCCAGCACCAGCATCCTGTAACCAGATCAGTGGACCTAGTCTGAGTTGCCAATCGGCAATCGACTCGAATGTGTCATCGCCTTCATCCGCTACCGACGCCGCGGTATTTTAGTATTGCGGTGAAAAAAATATAGTAATAATGCTATACGAGTATATTATGTTTGAAAAATTGTTTCAGACAGTACAATTTACACTACTAAGCTATACAATTTCTGTGCGGCGGCGAGTTTGTATTAGCCACTGGTTATTCGCCAATCACTTGTGATATTAATTTTCTGGGTTCGGATTACAGAGACTATACTGTTTTAAGTTTCTTTATTGTTACTCTCAATTCTAAAATATTTCTCTGGTCTTGGTGGTGGCGCTAATGGAACATGTCGTTAGTTAATTTGCATACATTTTCCATCGTATCGATCGTGTTTATATTGAGTGCACCGCGGCCCAGGTTTTCCGTTGAGTCCGGCTAAAATTAGCGACCGCTAATAATAGCCGAGCGCCGTGAGCTAAATTAGTGGCAGGAGACGGAACGTCACGATCGCTCTGCGCAAACTTCAGCTAAAAGGCCGACTATAGTTCGTTGCGCGTACTAAGTAGGTACATTGGCTTACTTGTGGGCCGTGAAAAAATTACCTTTATTACATTGAAATTTATAAGCCGCGATAATATGATAAATATTTATATGTAATTTTCTAAATATTTAATTTTTTGATAAAGTGTAGGATATAAAAACCTAATAATTTGAAAAGTACTAAAAAGGTCCTGTACTTAGAAGCGCACGATTAACATACATAAAAATTAAAGCAAATGATTAGTGTGCGTATCATTAGGATAATTTTATAAGAGTTGTTAAGGTATTTGACCTATTTATTATATTTGATGATTGTTTTTGAATAGCGGCAAATTTGAATTAAAAAAAAAAAACAAATGAGTAGATTAACCGAATTCTTAAGGTGATTCCCGATAAAAAAAAAACAGTTAATTGGTCACGCGATTAGTATTATTTTTAAAGACTGTATACAAAAATGCATCATGTTTTTCGAGAAAAAAAGGAAAACTTTGCGTGATAATAAATACGCTTTGTTACGTTTCATAGACAGTATTGGAGGTGGGGCAAGAAGGATTGAATGCCTGCAATGGAAACGTCCCGCGTCGCGCCGCTTCGCAATTCATTCGCTGACCGAAAAGACTGGTAATTTACACTAACTCGTTAAAAATTTCATATTGGGCAGTATGTCTTAGGACACACTGTATATTATATACAGGATATATATATTTTTTTTCATACAAAATAAATCATATCGCAGGTAACGTTCGGTTCGTTCACCGCGGGTGAGCAAACTCAGCAGAAGGAGGTTACTATGCGTTTATACGATAATGGGATTTTGTTTGTACAGTTTTTTACTTACTTTTTTTGACATATTGAAAAACTTATAAAACAAAAGTTGATTAGAATGAAGTATAGAATGATATGTTATAAAAGGATTTGCATGAGAAGTTTACCTTTATACAAAGGCCGCCACTGGCCAGGTACAGGGCAACCGATTCGAGATGGCGAAGTTTGTTAGTAGTTCGTAAACGCCTTAATTGCGGCGACGGGCGGAGTAGGGAGTGCTACTAAAGTAGTTGGCTCAACAATGGAAACCCTCTTCAGGGAATAAACTGTTGGCGTAGCCTAATTGTAAAGTGACCTCTGGCCGATGGGATCACTTCCGGCATTATGAAACTGGTAATTAAAACGCACGAAACCGTAATTTATGGAACACACTGTACTTTGGTGGGAAAAGGCTACGAATATCGATCACATGTCGCACACCAGCGCGTTATTTAAAATAATAAATTTGGGGATGAATTATTTTTGAAGTGAAAACTTCTACAGGCAGGTTTCGGGCTAATGAAATGAAATTTCATACTGTAATATCCTGGAGGTTACTCAGAGGAGGTTCCTGGGATACCTCTATCTCCGTAGGTATGGATATTATCCTGTTCTTTTTCCTAATACGTATCCATCACCTTTGTAAGGTCAGCGTGAATTATTTATTTGTTATTGTCGGCCTTAAGGCATTATTTATACTTTTTTAACCTGACGTATTTTTCCTGATGAGTTCTAGTTCTTTTTTGTTTTTGGTTTTTAATATTGTTTTTTTCTTTTAGTACTTTATTTATTTCTTACTTGTATTGTAATGTGTACATGGGAAAACCTGTTAGATAAATAAATAATTTTGGATGGGGATGGCGTCGCGATATGCTATCCTGTCGCCGCTTATAGCCGTTTCCGTAGTGTAGCGGTTATAAAGTTTGCTTCACACGCACAAGGTCTCCGGTTTGATCCCGGGCGTAAACAGTTTTTTTTTTTAATATAATTTCTTACTCGTAATAGGGAACATAAACCCACCCTTAAGTGTTCGGGAAATGGTCTCGGGGCAACCAGTATATATTTTTTAATATATATATGCATGTATATGTAAGTATTTTTACCATAGGTTAAACATTTGTTCGTACAAATACACATAACAGAAACAATAATTATAATTTACTCGTGTTTGATGAGAGTTTGAATTATTAGGATGCAGCTAAGGCCAGTGATACATCCGCAGACAAATAGACAAATGTTGAACCAGATGACAAGTATTATTATTATTATTATTTAAAATAACATATACTTTGGAGGTACGAATAACATATACTTTGAAGGAATTCCGCCGGTGGCAACGAAGTTATTTTAAAGCCAAGTTATTTATCCTTTTTCTTAACTGGGAAGGAGTTTTAGGGAATGGCTTAAAGACGCTGCAGTTGAGACTATTCCACTCTTTTATAGTACGACATTCTTTCTCCTAAAAATTCCCTTTATTTTGTGAGAATGGTCCTTTCATCACTGAAGTTGCTCACTGATGGAGGACCATGCTGGGAGCTTCAAGTAGGCCTTAAATAAGTTAATGAGACGACATATTTTTCGCCTTGGACTTAAAGGCTCCCATTTAAGGTCATATAGAAATTTCGTCGAACTGTCAAATCTGCGAAAGCGCCTAAACACGTGCCTGCTTGCTAACCGTTGAATTGCTTCAAGGTCAGAATTTAGATAGGAAATATGAGGGTCACAAACAGACGAACATTACTGCAAGGTTGGACGAACCAGTGATTTATACGCAAGTGCCCTAGCACGTGACGCAGTGAGCGACCGGATTTTTTTATTACTTTGCGAATTTGCTAATGTGTAGAGTATTGGATAGGTGTGAACGTAGAAACGTTTAAATTACAATGTATTTTTCTCTTGCTACCTAAGTTATTGATAACATTGAAACATAGACGTCTCGTTCGCCGGTTCGCCCCCGAGACAAAACAAAACGCAAATTGAATCCATCGCAAGAAATGAAAGTCGATACGACGAACATTGGCAAAGGATAAAAACCGTAAGGGGAAAGATGAGCCGCCATTGTTGTGTGACACAATTTATTCGTCGAACGCCGCAAACGACTCGGATGTCAAATAGGTGAAATTTGAAGGGGATAGAAGTCTTCTTATTATATAATTTTGATTACCCGATGAGAGCATTCAAGTAAGTTGAACAAGGCAATTCGAAACACGCAGACAAGATTTCTCAAAGTCGGATATTTTATATATTTTTTTAAGAAAATCCCAACTAGTGAATTAGTTTTAACCCAATGATGTAAGAGGCGGTTCTTGTATGAAATAATTCAGTGTTTCTATTGTATTTAAATAATAAAACAGGTGTATATATGTAGTATTTATGTATATTTATATTTACTTATATATTTATCTATAGGTTATTTACTTAATTTATATTAATATTATATAACACTAAGCGAGCCCGTTCTGTGGCTAGGCGGGTGGTAGGTTATTATGCTAGCTGCCATGGCTTACAAATAAAATAATAAGTAATTATATGCGATTAAAAAAAAAAAAAATGATAAAGGGTCAGTTTACCAAAGCATTTCCTTAGCAGTGGACAACTCATCAAATAGTGCAGCGGCGTCGGCGATAGCGCCTTCTTCTTCCCGCGCTGCGGCTGCGACGCTCGGCTATGGGCGCAGCGCTTGGCCACGCACCGCGGGCCCGGCGCGGACATGACACGGACAGTGGCGCGGTCCCATCGACCACGTCGCTCGCACTCGGCGCCGCGCGCGTCATGCGAACGAATCACAGCACTGGCGTCCCGCAAGGTTCCATTCTAGGACGCTCGCGCTTATTTATGTTCACTAAATTGATTCTAACCTGGAGCTGTATTCTTCGCTCGGAATGATACTCACTTGAATTGCGGATAAATAATGCATGTGACCACACTTCGTTTTATTTAGACGAGACGTAATATCATCCAAACTATGAATCACTAATCACTGTAACACACACGTAGAATTTATAAACATTTTTAACATACTAAAAGAAATTTTGTAATGTACATTTTATGCGGTCCCTACAAGATAAATCATCTTTCTAAATACACTAAGCAGTTTATGAATATAAACGCTAGTTTATTAATATAAATTAGTAAGTTACTTTAGTTACTTTAGTTGTAGTTCGTATTTAGTTGATCGCTCATCGCAAAAGGCAAAGACGCATATGAAAAGATGTTGAGCAGCGTATTAGCAACAGAATACCTAACATACTTTTGGCGAAGATATGTAAATTATACCTAACGCAATAAAAATATATATTTTTTAAATATACATATTGATGGTATGGCATTTATCTTATATTATATGATGATTATTATTTTTTAACATAGTATATGCTTTATTTATGATAGCACCCCTATATATTTATGAACCTATTATTATTTATTTTATTTTTTTAAAGTGTATTTTTGTATTACGTATGTAAAAAGTAATTTAAAATATTTTCGCCGCCTCTTTTGGTCTCTCTTAAAACAAGTTTTTAACCTATATAATATGTTATTAGAGTAGCCATGTAACAATAAACAACAATAAAGTAACAATAAATGACTGGTGGTAAATTTGTGCCTGCTATAATCTGTTGGTAATATAAATCTGATAAATCTAAATATATAATTTATTGTTATGCCATCTTCATATTTTTAATTTAATTTATCTTTATTAGGGAAATAAACAGTTACACGATAAAATTATAAACCGACAGTACATGTACAATCATAACAAAAAAAAAACAAATAAATAAAAAGAATAAATACAATAGTACCAACTTCAAGTATAACATAAAACCAAATAAATATTTCCACCGAGTGAGTAAACTAATTAGTGCTTAACCTAAGAATCGCAGGATGAAGAGATTAGAAGGGGAGGGAGAGTAAAGGGAAAAGGGAAATTTCACATCAACATATCATATTTTATAAGCCTTTTGAACGCCACTAAATTAATATTGAATACATCAATGTCTGGGTACTTTGAATTTAAGGTTGAACACATTCTATAAATGGGTTCATTTTGCCCATAGTTGGTTCTACGACGTGGGATGTCTAACAAAACGTTTGATCTTGTCGCACGTGAAGGTACCCTGAGGCGCATTAGCTCCAGCAGAGAGCTGCAGTTAATTGCACCTGATATTATTTTGTATGCATATACAGCATCAGCTTTAGACCTTCTCTCAGCTAAGGATTCAACTTTATGAAATAGAGATGATTCGGATGAATTAGCAAAGTGCATGGAGGACTTACGATCCATGTGTTTGAGGAATCTGTGTTGAACCGCTTCGATTTTAGATACATGTGTCGCGTACTTAGGATTCCAAATTTGGGAGCCATATTCCAGGACACTACGAACATAAGTAAAGAACAAGGTCTTTAGAGCGATACCCGATTTAAACTCCCTGCAGATTCGAAAAATGAACCCTAAAAGTTTGAACGCCTTTGCAGTAACATACTCGACATGTTTATCGTACAGCATCTTACTATCCAGCACAATTCCAAGATCCTTAATAAAATCGGTTGAAGATATCTGAGAATTGCCGAGCCTAAAAGTAAACTTGATTTTATTAATGCTTCTCGTGAAGCAAATATGAGCACATTTGCCCGCATTTAAAAAGAGACGGTTTTCAAGGCAATAATCAGAAAATCTATTTAGGTCTTCCTGTAATTTATTAGAGTCTGTGAGATTCTTAATTTTAGTGAATATTTTCAAATCATCAGCATAACCTAACACTAGTGCAAAATGAAAGCAGGAGAAAATGTCATTGATGTAGAAGAGGAACAACAGGGGCCCAAGTAGGCTACCCTGTGGAACACCTGAGGTAATAACAAGCCAATCCGACCGAAAACCACCAATTGTTACACACTGATTCCTGTTACTAATATAGGAAGAAAACCATCTAAGTAGATCACCATGAATGCCGATCTTCAGTAATTTATTTAATAGGATTCTATGATCAACTTTATCGAAGGCTTTACTAAAGTCGGTATAGATAGCATCCACTTGACATTTTTGGTCCATGGAGGTAGTAATGTAATTGGTGAATAAAGCTAAATTGCTGACAGTGGAGCGCCCTTTGAAGAAGCCATGCTGAGCGTTCGAAATGTAATGCTTCGTTACCTCAAACACTTGGAAATGGACTATTTTTTCAAATAACTTAGCGATTGTGTTTAATTTAGAAATAGGTGGATAGTTGTCAACTGCGTTACGGGACCCTGATTTATAAACTGGAGTAACATATGCCTTTTTCCATTCCACGGGGAAGTATCCTTCCTTAAGTGACCGATCAAACAGGAGAGTTAGTGGCAAGGCTATCTGTGCACTACAGTTCCTGATAAATGTCGCTGGAATTCCATCTGGACCTGCACCCTTATTTAAGTCTAATTGTCTAATTTCAGCTGAAACGATATCTATATCGACAGTAACCGAGTGCATATCTGCTGGACCTATATCAGGTCTCAATAATTGAGAATCACCAATTTTGGATGGAGGCTCGAAAATGGAGTCAAAATATTTCGAGAAATAACTACACGATTCTTGACCATCAGAAGAAGTTTTACCTTGATAGGTAACTTGAGAGGGGATACCATGAGTTTTAGATTTAGATTTTACGAAAGACCAAAAACATTTCGAATTATGAGTAATATTAATTTCGGCTGATTTTATATAATTCTCATAGCAAGTTTTATTGAGTTTTTTCTGTCTAGAGCGTAGGAGAGAGTATGACTCATAGTGCAACGGATTATTAAATCTTTTGAATTTTCGGAAGATTTTATATTTTTCTTTGGTCAGCTTAATAAGAGCAGGAGTGAACCATGGAGGATACCTGGAATCATAAATTAATTTGGAAGGAATAAACTCTTCAATTAAATCATACAAGAGTTCGTAGAACCTGGAAAGAGCTAAATCAAGATTGCTATTTTTATCACTGATAAAACTCCAGTCAACCGCACTTAATTTGGAGTTAATCGCCACATAGTTGGCCTTGTGAAAAAGAAAAACTTTCTTGCGAGTTTGGGGCAAGTTCGACATACTATCAAATTTAAGCAATATTGAAAGAGTTTTATGAGCTAAATCTTCTCTAACAAATGGATCAGGGTAACGGCTAACTTCGACGTCTAAATTACTTAGGATGAGATCTAAAATATTTCCCCAAAAATTTGCCTCTGCATTAAATTGATTCAGACCAGATAGACACAGGTTATTTAGAAAAGTTGTACTAGTTGCAGTGGTATGCTGAAAAGGCAATAAAGACAGGCAGTTTTCTTTTCTGGACCAAGTTATATCTGGAAGATTGAAATCACCTAGGATAAGAAATTTGTCTTCAGGGAATTCGAAAATTAAATGCGACAGGTGATTGGAAAACCTTTCAATACGTTCCCCGTGATTATTATTGCCAAATCAAATTGTGATTATTATGCAAATTATTATTAATCCCATTAGCCATTGTTGTAATAAATAAATAAATAAAAAAACCTCTGGGATGACAGAACTGCACGGTGTTCATAAAGAAACAATAAAATATTAAACAAAATGAGTGCAAGAATCTAGGTAACAAAATTCACATTATCTATTGGCGCCTGCGATCGTATTCACGAATCAATAACAGCGGCTAAAATGACAAATTGCTAAGCGCCGATTAATAAAATGTATCAGATATAGACGAACAATTACATATAAAACGCTATGGCCAGCGCGACGTTTACTGCTAATGGCTTCTGCGAAACACTTTCACGGCACCGATGGAAACGCCTAGAAGCTTTCGCCGGACATAAAGATCGCAACGGGAAATGGCATAAATCTGGAAAATAAACCAGCAGCCAAGGATGACACAATAATAAATAATGAGGTTTTGGATAGACTAACGAATTCAGTACGGCCTACAGATTACGGACATTAAAACTTTTGCAGGGCTTACCTGAGGCAGGTAGGTACCTATCAAAAGTGGTTAGACAATAATTTTTAAAACTTCGATTGTCTGTTATTTAACCTAACTGCAAACGCCTTAAATAGAGATAATATAATAATAATAACGTTTTTCTGATTTAAATGACAACGTGTCATGAATGCAAGCAATGTATGTTTAGTGGTTGCCTTATTATTGTGTATTAAAAAAGAAACAATGTCAGACAAGAACATAATAATATATTTACAAACCAGATTAAGATTAATAGTTCTGAGAAGGACGCGGTACACGGGAAGCGCATAGCACCCTATACCAAACAATAGATTCTTAATCTATTTACTTAGATAAATTTAAAAGAATGAAGTTTGGAAAGCCTTGTTTTTTTTTTATCCGGACGTCCGTTTAACGATTCTATGATGAACAGTTTCAGATCCAAAGAAAGATTCCGATAATAATTTGTATTAATTTGTATGCGAATCGCTGTATAATATGTTTACTTAAGATACTGAGTGAATAACAAATTGATGCAATTACAATAGACTAATGCATTATGCAACGATTACGCGGCGACGAATGGAAAGACAAATGCGATTATCAAACAATGCATCATTACCCACTCGAAGAAAGCTTCTAGAAGCGAGAAACAGGCTTTCAAACGCCTTTCGGATCGCCCACGCAAAAGCGCCTCGTGCAGGGGCTATGACGGTAAGAAGTCTGAATGAATTTTTAAACTATTTTACTGTTGTTATATAGGAAGTATTTATATTTCCTTTTGTTCTTTTATGGGGGTGGATCTTTACTAGGTGTTCCGAGAGCATTCCCGAAAACTTAAAAGGGTGTAAGAAATTGTATAAAAAATAATGCAGGGTCAATAAACTGGACTTTTAATCGGGAATGGTACTGGAATACAGTGTATATGAAAAAAACATACAAACTTATGGCATGCTTAGTTTGGGCTATCATTGCACCAATTAAAATATACCATAATCATTATGTTATTTTTAATTTATTTATTGTCATTAACATTAATTTCACATTATGCAAACAACCCTGAATAACCATTAGGAGGCAGTGAAATGAGTTGATTGAATTTCGAGCAACTTACGCTGATCTTAAATTGCATACATATAAATCTTATTTTACTAATTATGTAAGAGACATTAATTGAGAATTTAATATGCTTACCCTTTTTTTTTCGATTAGTCAACATTAGTTGACATTAGCTTGAAATGTTTTTGGTTTACGAATTTTATATTTTGTTTAGTAATGACGGCTGAGAGCAGTGTTGACTATCGGGGTTTCGTACATCTACCTACCACTCGTTCAGAAGTCTATAGATATGCTGTATGACTTAATGGCAAAGTTGCAGAACACTTAATTACGTTTACGATCGCGTGAGAATGTCTTTCGAAACTGGTTATTTAAATCAATACTACCTACATACAAATTATCTCCTATGACGATCATAATAAATTTTCCTACTTTTTATAAGCTTTAAAATACATTTTACCTAAATTATGATTCCTACACGCGTTGAATATTTCATAAACAACAAATTTAAATGGGTGACTAATTTATAACCATTAGGATTTGATCATAATGAAATACCAGTTCAAAGCCAATATTCATATTATGCAGAAATCGTGGATTAGGTCTGAAACAAGTAAGATCAAATTAAAATATCTAACCAAGCGCCAGTGCCTAAGTGACCGTGGACGTTAAAACACGTATGAAACATCCCTTGAGGCACTATAAACTCCACATGTCATATGTTATAACAAGCATCTGCGATAGAAGATAAGCGAGGTTGCTGATTTTTTTTATTCTACATAAAAAAGAATTCTATATAAATAAATATTACAATGTATTTTTGTTTTACATTTTAAGCAAGAAACATAATGTACTCGTATATTATCAGGACCAATATAATGATCAGTACCTTTTTTTTGTTAGCTTATTTCATTTTAGGAATTCGCATAGGTATGAAATTTTACACCTCCTTACTAATTAAAAGTGGTCAGCCTATAGTTTGTTGATTATATATTATATACGAAATATGTGTTTGTGAGTGCTTATTGAGTGCTTGACGTACGTTTTATGATTATAACTTTAAAACAAGACAATTTCAACCACCCTCGAAATACCATAGTTTTCAAGAATTTGAAAACGCTTGTTACCCAAGATGCTCTTTGGCCAGGAGGATTTAGATCAGGTTATGTTATGCTGATAAGCAATGCGACCTTCAATTTAATTTATTAAACTATCATAATGTCGAAAATTTCACACTCTTGCATATAAGAAATACTATTATCCTCATTTATTCTCGTTGAAATTAATATGCGGTTTTATCCGGTTTATGGTTTTGTCCGCTAATCATGACACATTATATTATTTATAAAATTGAAGTCAATATAGTTCTCCAACTGAGCATAACTGGGTATAGTCAAAACTTTCGGCCCTAAAATATTGATGTCTTTGAGAACATATTATAATTAATATTCAGATATTTCAGCAAAGTTACCACGCAGGTAGTTTTTCAATTTACGAACAGATGGATCGATACATTGATTATATAATCAATGATAGATAATATAAAGGCCTTAGCATTTTCTACGGAATGTAAAGAATCTAAAATAAACCGGTCATATCTATATAGCCAATTACGTAATAAATTTCACACTGTAAATATAAAAAAAAAGTTGATTTATTAAATTGACGCGCACTTACACGATACCTATAAAATATTTTAACATAAAGCGATATAACTGAAATATATGTATATGGGATAGGTATAGGTAACTTATTTTTTTATGTACAATAAAATTAATGACTGGCGTCTATCTTAGGAAGTAAAACCGGTTATAAGTCCGTCATACAGCGCAATAAATGCAAGTGATAAGAGACAAAACACTGAAAACAGGCTTAAACTGGATCATATCTCACCGGATAGGAAAACTGTTAACAATGAAGCCCGATTTTTGATTAATATGCAACCGAGTTATCTACGTGCTCAGCAACCTCTAAAAATGTTAATGTATGAGGGCTGTTGAATAGAACTCTTTCTTGTTATTCATTTCTTCATATATTTCAAATTTAAAACACTATCTAAGTCATCATTGCATCTACGTTCACAAAGATAAAAGGTCACTGTTTAGTGATTACACAAACAGATTGTTTTTTTTTCTTATACACTGTTAACAGCAAATTTTGAAATAATAACCAAAATTTTAAAAAGCCAACGAAAAAAAAATTAATAAAAAGAATACAATTCAAGAATACAATAAACAATATAATTTCAATAAAGCATACCATAGCATTAAAGCGGTGTTAAATATGTCGTTGGACAGGAGGCCAACTCTACCTTTCGACCTTAGTCACACGTTATCCAAGTATTTACGAATTTAACTTTTTTTTTTCGAAACTATATTTATTTGAAATGAGTCAAAAACAAATCTGAGCCAAGGAAACGAGCACTGTCAGAATTTATTTTATCTAACGAGGCGAGTGGAAAAGTTTCGCAATAGCGGTGAAAATGATGGCCTTTATCTCCAAATATGGTAATTTTCGTTTTTTTTTTTTATATATATTTAAATATGCACTAATAATATTGCTAGTATAATTAGGAAAGAGCAACTAAAGGCGAAAATGCAGCAAGCATATTTGCGAACGAAGAAGAGATACACATAGATGATTTCGAAATTAGCAATAGATGAATCTCTCAACTCTAAATGAGGCGCATATCTGATAGTTGCATTTAATTTGATGTCGTCGGGTGCGCGATAATTAATGTAATTGTAGAGCATCGCGGTGACCATAGAACAGTTTGCAATGACGTACTCTCGTTTTTGCTTCTTAATTGCCTAGCGACATGCGATCTATGCTCGTGACTACATATAATTATATCTGTTACCTACCTTACTTTATATCGTGCAATTTTAATCGACTATTAATTTAATCGGCAATTTAGAGACACTTCACTTCGAATAGTCATGTCTGTGAATGTCAGAACATTTTTATTACCATTTATTTAGAAATATTACAGAATGCTTTTTTGTAGGAATACGTAGGTAAACGTTTTTAAACTGAGAACAACAGAAATGGTTTAAGTAATAGTAGTGAAACTTTATGGATTGCAATAATTGTCCCACGTTGCATTTTGACATACTTTACATGCCTACTAAACAAACATCACATTTCGCAAGCCGGGCTTTATTAAAGATGTTATATTGTACTATCAGCGCTATGATCTTTTCATACTCAACACAATATCGGTGAATTAGCTACATTGACATAAAACCAATGCTAACCTAACCTGGTTTGAATCATCAGCAAAAATGACTCGTACTCGACTTGGTAAACGTTATCGGCCTTATACACAGTCGCATTAGGTTGACGATAAAGTGACAGCGCATCCGTTTTCTTATGGTAAGTGAACACTTTTAAACTTAGCAGCATACTACCGCGACCATGCATAAAGCAGCTAATGATATTTTTTATTTTATCTAAAAATATAAGTGTATTTACTCGATCCGTTAATGGTCATTAGTCATTGGCCATTGGTTATGCCACCAATCTATCAATTAGTAATGTTACTTGTATTGTAATATTTGTGCATTTTAATATGATCAGGGCCGTCTTAAGCCAAGTGCATGGAGGCCCATGGGCCCTTCAACAATATGGCCATACTGTTCAATATTTCTTGAAATATTCGATTCTTATCCAATTCTGAGAAGGCGGGTTCCTCACGGCAGTTAAAAAGGTTTTAATTGCTATTTGTACATTCAGAAACGTGTCTTCTGTGAAAATTCAGATTATTATTCGGTAAATTAACAAAACAATCCATTACAGTACAGGTTAGCTTACATTAAATAAATAAACTAGCTTGTAAATGAATCTTTTACTGCTTGTGAAATTATTTATTTGTTCATTAGTCATTAGTCGCGGGGCCCTGGCATAGCGCAGCGAGCCCATGCCTAAAGATGGGCCTGTGTTTATCGAGATACATTATTATTAAAATATAAAACCCTACATTACAAATTACAATAGCATTGGGTACATGGTAATTTATATAGTGAAATATATGCTTTTAGTGAAATTGAACATTGTAATGTTGCCGATACCTTATTTTTGTATAATTAATTTTTTAAACTTAATGTAATTGGACGAATGAATACAAGCGATCGACTAAGATGCACGTCCGCAGATCGCTAAATTCTAAAAGTCATCAATAGTGCCTGAAAGAATATCAAAAACGATCCATCTTGTGGTCTAAAAACTTCAGTGGATAAACATAGAGTTCAGTCCTAAAAGGTCACAGCGGTCAGTGAAACGACGATGAATGCCCGATCGTTGCCGCAAATGCAAACAGTTTATAAACACCATGCCGATGCTCTGGAATGGGAGCTTGAGGGGGGGTCGGGGTTGGGGGGAGGGGCGGGGGGGGGGGGAGGGGTGGGGGGGGGAGGAGAATCGCTGACGCACGATTAAACAATTTCATATCTACACGAAACAATTTGAACGGCCGTCAAAATCTAGGTCTAGGATTAGATGGATCGAAAAATAGACTTTCAGTCATTGAGGATTATCTCATAGTAAAGAAGTACGAAATCTTTAGAGGAGCAGGAATTTCCTCGTCCGGCCCTCCAGAGTTCGGGCAATGTGATTGGGGGGGACGTGCGTATCTCGCCTGAAGTAGCTCGTTGTCAGTGTTTTGTCCTCTCCTCCTGGAGGTGTTATACTCTATCTAAAGTTCGCTGTTTCTGCTTCTCAATGTTTTATTGTGTCAGTATTGGTGGGTAATGTGAAGTAGATTATATGTTATTTTCATCGATATGTCAATCAGCGTATCGGCATCAAAAACTTAAGTTCAGGATTACCTTGTAATAATAATCCTCGGCGTTACTTTGTGCACATGTGTCAGGGAAATGCCTTTTTTTTATCGTAAACACACTATTTGCTGTACACTATTTTTTAAAATGTTTTGTGTAAGAGTCTTGCGGGTTATTTAAGTGGGAGCTGTAGTAATTGCAAATTGGAAGATACAGGTAAAATCACCACCTTTTATTTATTTTTTTTTTGTTAATACCGCCAAAGATGCTTTATATTTATTTTTGTTTGTCAATTTACCTCCGAACAATGTTTATTCCAGTTTATTGAAGTCATAGATGGCCATCACAAGCACCGCTTCTGTGCAAAAGCTTAACTGGGTGAAGGCGAAGGCCGAACGGAAGAAAGAGAGATTAGAAACAAGAAGTAACAGATGACACGCCCATGATTATCTTGGGAGACTCCGCAAGCCTCCTTTGCCAGAGGTGCAAGTTATTTTCTTGATCCTATGAACATTTAGACGTTACCTAATATTAGTTTATTATTTGGGTTTTACGTTTACAACATAGGTCATGTATTTTCTATAATAATGGGTAATATCTATTTATTAGTTTGAGTGTATGTATGTGTTTTATTACTATATTATATTTTTATAATAAATAAATTATTATTAAAATTATGTATTAGTTATTAGTTATTAACGGTAAATTTATGTATTATTATTTATATATATAGTATATAGTATTACATATATTATTACTATTATTTATGTATTATTATTATTTATATATTATTATGTATTATCGCATACAATTTAATTCAAATAATTGTAATTGTATGTTACGCAGTGAGATAGTTATGCTTATAAGAACGATGTTTCTAGTAAAGTCTACCTTAGTACGGGTATAACCTAGTTAGGTAGTACTTTGCATAATGTGAAATTAATGTTAAGTTACTGTCAATAAATAAATAAATAAAAATCTACCTTTTGTAGTTGTTGGTTATTACAAATCGAGTGTTGATATTTTTTACGTATTACTTCGGACTAAGCTAAAATAGTTTAGAATATTGTCTCGTTCTATACCAAGAATATCTTCACCAAAATTTTAAAAAGTCGTCCAACTATTCCCTACATTGTGGAATGAACTCTCTGAGCCCATTAACGCAACTCCCGAAATATATAGCTAAATATTTCCTAACATCGTCTTAAACTTCACCTGCTTCTTTTTAGATCCTTAACATCGCTCCAATCCTATCTGGTTACTTTTGGACTAATGTTTGGTAGATAAATGTTTGTAATCGATAAATCTAATCGTAGCATAATTATGCCACACAAATAAAGTGTATTGATCAAGGAAAAACTAAAAGTACAAGATATATTTTTAAATCTTAAAGAAACATATCAGCCTTATAAGTTTTTCATTTATAGAGTGATTTTAAAATATGCTAAATAATTAAATTAATTTACCTAACGTTTAGGTCATAAATGAATGTTCTAATTGGTATATTTTTTAAATACATAAAAATACTGACAACAATTAAACAAATTTAAAAAAATAGCAGTGTAATTAAGTTATAATGAATATTAAAAATATTGGACTTTTGAATGTTTTATTTTGAATGACATTCGAATATTACATAGAGATTTTTTAAAAGCTATGGCCTTCGAGAAAGAATCCACCTCTAGAAAGCGTTTGTTGTAAATTTGGCATAATCCGTCAAGTGGTGATCTAAAACCTGCTTTGGAATGGGGCGTTATGGGCTCTCAAAGAGTAAATTGTTGGTCTCTCGCCGTCTCGGTGGTACATGAAAGTTAATTTATTCAAGTAATTGGGGACGAAAACATTTACATTTGAATAATGCAGTCGTTTCTAACAATATACGAGTACGCCTATTTTGAAACAAAGAAAAATTTGTTTTTTTTAATAATGAAACAGTATATTTAAGTTTTTATTATTATCATCAGTAATCGCGGCCATTATGAGACAAAACAAATAAAAAAAAATGTATTTCGAATAATATAAATATTCATCATTTTACCTTTTTCCTATTAGCTATGTAGTTAGTTATTGTAAACGAGGAGAATTGTACAACAAACGATTACTTAAATAAATTTGAGGAATTTTCATCAAAAACTGGTTGGTTTATCCTGTAATGATAAAACCGCATAAATTAACTACATTCAATACAGGTAAACCAATGACGACAATCAACCGAATAATAAAAAGGGAAAACTGAAAGAAACATTTTAAAAATAGCTTCTGTTTGAATACCCAAATTATTTTGCACTTGATCGACAAATATTTTACAATACATACCATTAATTTTCAACCGATGGAGCATTGAAATAAGAGAATATAATCTGATAGCCATCCACAATATGTGGAATTATACATACGTTATATTTAATAACCTGTTTTGCCGATATTCATCGTTTTATCGCTTATTCATTCATTCATTTTTAAAACTTACATTTATTTCATACATAGTTTTCAATTGATATCCTTACCAACTATCAGTACACTGCTCAACGATCATTGCACCACGATCTTAAAATTAATTTATTATCATATAAAAAATTCAAGATTTGGAGTACCCAAATTTCGTTATTGCGTTTAGCAATAACACCGAAGTCATCCCGAAAATGTTCAAAACGGAATTAGTTGACCTCAAAACCTGATGATATAATTTAATAGGGTTCGCTAAGTATGAAAAAAAACGGTTGTGACCGAAATGTTATTTCGACGGTAAAACGTAAAATGTGTATTTTTATAAAATAAAAACTTAATGGAAAAAGGGCATAAATTTCATATGATTATATTGATTAGGTCCTATTTTCCATGAACCACAGTCACGTACCTAACCCAAATATCTAATATGATCAGTATATATATTTTACACATGTACTGCATATGTAATTCTGGGTGAAGGTAGGTTTGCTCGAATCTAATCAATCAAACCTGAAACAAAGTGAAATGGTTTTTATGTAGGTAAGCGAACGGACGTTGGGGCAGGGAAATATGAATTTAACTTTATTGCCTCTCAATACCTAAACAAATCCGCCTACCGTCCCAACTTCTCGAGGAAACAGTGCGTCTTTCACCAAGCGCACGGACAAAACGAGCTGCGATCAATCGTTGTCAAAGAGTCATGTTTTTTGGGGTTTTTCAACTGTTTACTCTGAAAATTGGCATTTTGGGCCGTTACGTGATGTTTAGTTACGTGATTGTGTGTGCATAACGACAGATGTCGCTGACCGCCGACCGACCCATCGCCCGTGTGCCTAATCGATGCCAATTTAGGTTTTCCACGAAAGAAAAGGCTCCGTTTTGCCGACCGCTCATTTGGGGTCGGGCGTGCCGGTGGGTCATTGGACGCTCATTTGCGCGCTAAGAATACACAGGAGATCACTTCGTTCGTTTTATTTTTTATCTTTTAAAGTCGCGCACGGTAGCGTAACTGGGATTCATGAGACTGAACGTGTAACGAAACGCTGCACTCTCGCCGGTACACTCATTTTAACCTTCGAGCTAGAGCATCGCTGCAGCAATCGTTAAGGCGAAGTTTACTACCAGTTGACCTTGAAATTCAGTGCTTTATTTTTATAGGGCGTTAGGTTTTGTTCTTTATTTAATTACAGTTTCATTATAAAGAAATTAAAAAACTAACTTTACTATGTTTTAGAATTTTCATTTTCCTTTCAATTACTTTTTTTTCCCAAGGCCCTAATGGCTTTTATAATTGCGATTCAAATAAAAAATAACTATTAGGGTTTATCATTTATTAAATTTCTCAGAAATAGAATTAACTTTAAAAAATCTGCCTCTATTATATCGAACATATAAGAACAAGTTAACTAAACGTATTTTTTTTATTATGAAATATCCAGTGGCTACCAAATGCCAGCCATAAAAATAAAAGGTTTAAATGAGTCGAGATTAATGTTTATTCTTTGGCTTCGCCTTAAGTATTGAATAATACACACTGTGCTTGTGGTTCAATATTACTTCGATGTGTGTGTTTTGTATTTGATAGCCTATCGAGAGCGAAAACACACACGCTGGCTCGATAAACACCGCCAAAAAGTGGCGAGAGTAACCTCGTGTGTAAATACTACCTCGTGTGAGATTTTGCGTAAATAGTCGTACATCTCACTTCTGTAAAGTTCTGAAGTGTGCCAAATCGCCGAGTTGTTTCTGAGTTATAATGCTTTTAACATTTATTCATATAGATATATAATTGAGTAGTAAAGGTATATATAGGTTTCGCGTCGTATTACTGTAAAAGGATAAGTGTTTGTAATATTGACAGTATTTAAATTACCAGATTTACTATTGCATTACATTCTCAAATTTAAAACATAATATTAAGTGTAAAATGTTGGCAATATAAATAGGAATATATAGGTACTAATTATTTGCTGGGCACTGTAACTGTTGACCTCCTGGTCATAAGTAGGTTACTACTAAAGAAATATTAAGTAGATAAGCAGGAGTGCGAGAAATTATGAGTTACAGTAAGACATGTGCGAAGTTAATCTTTTAATAGGCATAATTATTGTCTTTTGTGTTGGTCCATATTTAATCTCCTAGTCCCCCTGAGATTAAAGCGATATGAGATATTCTTTATGAGATTATTATGCACATCGATTATGGCATCTTTTATTGAATGTGTCTTCGGCTACGGTCTTAATGTCCTACAGCCGCGGCGTAAGGAGCGCTTTATGGCTTTTATGTTCATAGAAAATGTTGCCAACATCGAAATGATAGCCCACCAAAGATGATGGCCCGATTCACATCGGGTAAAGTATTCAAATAATTAAAAAAAAATGTAAATTTGTAATATTTTAAAAATGTAAGACAAATAAAATTACCAAAAATTAGGGAAGTACACTAAATTATGCAAAACTTGAGGCGCTATACTATATAGGAAACAAAAAATGCCATGTGCGATAGAAAAAACAAACAAAATATATATATATATATATATATATATATATATACTTATTATTGTTAGTCAACAGATGGAGAAAAAAAGTAGAAGAAGATAGAGATTGGGTGAGTCTTCATTTAGCTGTTCAAGAAGGGGTCACGGAGCTCCGAAACGTCCAGCAGAGGTACTCACCCAATCTCTATCTTCTTCTACTTTTTTTCTCCATCTGTTGACTAACAATAATAAGTGTTTAAACAACCGAAAAATCTTTTAAAGTATTATATATATATATTATTATATATTTCTGTATTTAGAGTGCTAATGCGAGTGTAATTTAATTTAATTTTAATCTTTACATGTCTCTCTGTACTTTTGCGAAAACCTGTCATCAGTTAGTTAATTTTCCGAATAAACGATAAATAAATAAATAAATAAATGTGGTAGCACCGAGTGTTTACAGGATAGTACGTATAAAACATAAAAAAACAGTAATGGTATAAATATATTATATAGTATATTATACAACTAAGTTAAAAAAATGCTGTATATTTATATAAATATAAAGTGCGGGCATATGGCATCGACAAGTACCTTCAAATCTTCGCGGTTTCGCGCTTTTTGTATTCAATTCGAATTCCAACCCAACGCGTTGACGGCCACCTTTGTGTGGTTCTAACTTGAATTTGAATATTCGATAATAATGGTAGTTATTTGAGAAATTATGGTAAGAAAGTGATGAAAATATTTGCCGCAGGTAGGTAGGTTGATTTTCTAAAAGCAAAAATAATACATCGTATTACATATAACGCGTTTAATATTTTTGTAAAAGAATATTTTGTGTTGTTTGATTTTATGTTTGAAGCGTGTACGGTCTAAACATGGACAAGAGCAAACTACAAGAGATAATAATGAAAAATATCTCAACTGAGTGCCCATTGGATACAAACGCAGTTATACATTTGACAAGTACCTACTTACGCAAGCGCCACAACGCACTTACTATAACAATGAGCCGTTAGTGATTCGTTTTAGTTGCTAGATCTGCGATAGACGACAAAACCCATTGAATATTAATCGATATTAAAAAAGAATCGATCAATTTAAACAATTATTTTATCAAATTTAAATGCATTGTATGCTCAATCCGACCAAAATACAATTCTTAATGAGTAATCATTAAGAGATAAATTTTAATTGAAAGTGGCAACGGGTGCTAGTTCAACCCACCAACGCGCGGGTGTGGTATTAGTAGATTGGTCTCGACCTCAGATTACTAATCACATAGGTTTTCCCCCGAAAACACTATTATTTTTTCATATTGTTTTTACTGAGACCTAACTGGACACTTTTTTATCTTAGGAGTTTGCGTCAACACAAACTGTGCTAAATGCACCGAAAATCTGTAGATGGCTCATGGTTAAGTCATGGTTAATGTTCATAGTTAAGTCGTTTATTTGAATATACATATAGAACTACTCGTATAACATTTTCTGATAATTTTCTTTATTTTTGGGGATTATAATTGGCTGTTTAATTATGGGATAATTAATGGAACTTTTATAACCGTTGGTTGTAGAATCTAAAAAAATGGCATATAGCTTCTTTATATAACATAGACATCAAATTAGAAGGTTTTTTTTTTAAATATTCAACCAATGAGGAGGGTTATGGGGGGGGGGTGAACATTTTTAGGCAAAAAATATATACTTAGGTCTAGTGCCTTAAAATTTTACAATTAACTTCTCTACATAATATAGGCACGCACCAACAGTGGATTTTGCGAAATTCAACCATTAAGAGGGGGTTGAAGTTTGCATGGAAGTTATAAACCGTCGGGTTTAGAAACTCGAAAGAGGGCATGTAGCTTCTTTACATAATATAGACATCTAATTTAGGCACGTGGATGCCACGAAGGCCCTAGATATGGGGAGCTGCCAACCCAAAGCAAAGCCCGGGGTTAAACAGCTAGTACAAAATTAATACTTTCGGATGACATGCATATCGCTGTGGTTTGGTATAATTTTTTGCACTTTTTATATTTAGACGAGAATTCTCTTGTTTCCAATGGACATTTTATATATTTTACACATATTGAACTATATATATTTTTTTTAATACCTTTTTTATGAATTCTCGAATATTTATACTATATTATTAATATTTATTTTTTTATGAACGGTAAAAAAATACGTTTATACGGAGGTATTTAAATTTCACTACTGTCGTTATAGGTGGTTGATATACTAACAATCATACGTTAATCAGCAAATTATATTGAAAAATATTTCATAATTAAGAGAAAAATGAATTTTAAATTTAAGAAAGACCATTCTACATTGTTATGTGTTTGTTGTGGTGGGGCGCAGAGGGATGGAGTTAAGCTCCTGGACACGACGGGGATGGGTACGATACTAAATATCGACTGGCTATTTCGACCTTAGTCACACCTTGTCCAAGTATTTACGAATTTAACTTTTTTTTTCGAAACTATATTTATTTGAAATGAGTCAAAAACAAATCTGAGCCAAGGAAACGAGCACTGGCAGAATTTATTTTATCTAACGAGGCGAGTGGAAAAGTTTCGCAATAGCGGTGAAAATTATGGCCTTTATCTCCAAAATTTGATAACATAACACTATGTAAATGCGCTGAATGTGATAACCAATGTTAGATTTACATTTCAAAACACAAGCGCAAAGTATAATTTATTAAGCTTATTAAGCAAAATTCAGAATTTAAATTATGTTTAGGTGATAACTTGTATTGCAGTGAATGAGTCGCAATGGTGCAAACTCATTAGTAGAATTCATTAATTAATCATTTATTTATTTCTAGGCAACAAAATATACTCCGTAAACTTTAGGTTTACTTTAATACAAACATAAACTTGAACTTAATACGAGTTTATCTACTCAATATCTGAAAACGCACAAAACGATGATTGATAGGTTGGTACACCAAGAACGCCGAGGTGAGGGACGTCTATTTATATCTATAGTAACCCCTTGGCCGCTAAGGAAGTTATATTTCACGATAACTTTTTAAAGCTTAGTTTTTCAAATAAAGGAAAACTAGCAGTTTCAGAAATATCGGCAATAAAATGTTTGAAAATAATTGTGATTTCGAATGCTGATCGAGTCTTAGGATTTCGATGACAAAGTATGGTGACGCCTATGACAAAAGCGAAAGATTCTGAAATATGTCACAGCTGCGTTTTGATATCGGGGACTGATAGTTGAAATCGATGCAGAGCAGTCTTTATAGATACAGTTTTAAACAAGAACATATGCAGCATTTTAAATATTCGACACCTACTGAGATGTCTTTTTTCTGGGACCTGACAACCTTCAGAATAAATCCAGCTTTGTGCTAGATTTTAGGGAGCCAATCCAAAGCCTTACCGTTGCTTTTTTGATAAAGCTTTTAGCAGAATACAAAGGAGCTTTCATTGAGTTTATATGAAAAGGTTAGCACACGTAATATTAGCGACGGACGACTTACTTCTTAAATGTATTTTTATTGCTTGGATAGAAAAAATAAAAATCTCGTTCTTGGCCTTGTAATTGTAGCAATTACGGTGAAACTAAACAACTACGATTTTTTTTGTACAAAATATTTACCTTTAAATATTAGAGTAGACTTCAAATATTCAAAACTAAAGTAGACTACAGTTTTATAGCTTACTACCTTGAGGGAAACCTTTTTAAAATTATTTTAGTGCCTTCAAATCAAATTTAAATTTCAATTCAAAATTCTTTTATTGTATATTTTTTGTATACGCCGTATCGATTCTATTATTTGTTTTTTTTTTTGAAACTATCGGATTGTAAAGGTTTTAGATGCGACACAGCTTGTTGAGTGTTGCGTTTAGACCTAGCTATCATAGAATAAACATTCATGAATAAAAATATTACTATCGTATATAATTGTACATTACATACATTATACATTATAAATTATGTATATATATATATATATTATATATATATATATGTGTGTGTATTTATAATCGCTTATGTATTATATAAATATATATACTTTTTATTTTGCAAATGTTTACAAATTCGCAATATTTATTCTTATAGTTTATTTACGCGTGTAACTTTTTCAAAAGTTTTTCTTTCAGTTAATACCGAAATAATGTCAGATTAACAAAAATCGACGGTCACTGCCTTCTTTGGTACAGACGGCGTCTGGTTAAGAAGGCAGGGAACATCAGTGCAGTAGGTGCCGGTCGCTTGTTGATTACATTAATTGCCATTGAACTGTTACTACTGTTCTATAATGTGTGTATTTTGGTGTATAAGAAATAAATAAATAAATTGGTTAGATGGCATCTCAATCGGTTTGAAAATGACATCTGGTAGATAAAATATGTAACTAATAAGCGCATATCGGTCCGGATAGTTCGTCAAAACAACCGAACGCATTCGTTATCAGCGCGGGAGTGTCGTGTGGCAACACATTTACATCGAGAAGTTGATAAGAAGAAAGAAAACAGAAGCGCGTGTCGCGGTCAGTAAATGTGACAGATCGGCGGATGGAAAAACACTGCGAACCGTTCGTACTGCTTAAAAATATAGATATTGCCAGCCACGCGGTCATCACGAATGGAGCAGACATTGGTATCGATGTAGCTTGCTCTCGATAACAACATTTTAATATCTCTATTAGAAAGAAGTTTACTGTCTGCATGAAGATAGGCGACTGGCTTGTTTATTTAATAATTTGTATTACCTACAAAGGTCGTTTTGGGCTAATATTCAACGGTGGTTTTGAAGTGTTAAAAATGCTATTATTAAATATGCGGATTCGAACCGCGACTGCTGTGTCAATAGGCAAACGCCGTGACTCGATTTGTAAGCAACTTCTTCAAAACAGCTCGCCCTAATCATCTGTCTGATCAATTATGTATCCGTCGCAGTAATATTGCAAGATTCATTGAGAAAGGTCCGCGGTTCAATTAGGTGTTTACTAAAGTGTTTTTAGATGAACATATTTTATTTTATTTCAGGAAACAACAGCTTAAAGTAAAATTACAATTAACAAAAAAAAAACAATTAAAACACAAAGCCAATAACAGTTTCCTCCAAACTTAAAAAAATAGAAAACACATTCGGGAGCGAGGCCGGGACCAGGAAGTAGGAAGTAGGAGGGGACTTAAAACGTCAATCATTAACAATCGACAAAATTTTGGCTTTAAGAGACAAATCCTAAAAGGGAACGAATAAAATTGAGAAAACTCGTCCGTTAGCTGTTTATTTTAAAGGTTTCACTTATTATAATAACGTTTTTACATAATTATACGTCAAATTTAAAAGAATATATATGCATCAGTGTGTATACTATCTCAAAACTCACCGACACCTTATCGATATTTTTTAGTAGTTATAAAACCCTTAAAATAGTAAATTTCGCAGAGCTTCCCTAATAAGCATGCATAAATCTATACAAGTCTATGAATGTGTAATGTATAAATTTTGTTTCCTAATTTCTAAATACTTAACTAAATATTATTGTAACTTGTCTAAGAAGAATTTCTTATGTATTTTTGAAATAAATTATTAGGTTTTCCTTATATAGTTTCACCATGTTAAATTTGAAGAGTTGCGCTTCAATATTATATAGCTGAGAAAAGCAACAGTGTTCAACAAAAAACCTACAGGAACCTAACCTAATAATATGAGCACGTGGCTAGATATAGGAGCTGTCTGCACCCGGTCCGGACAGAAGCCATCTCCTTTCTGTGTTAAATTAGAATACGAGTATATTTGTTTATTTATTTATTTATTTATTTATTATATCCATAAAAAATTATATCATTACATGTATATTAATATATCGCATGTTATTGATATTCCATAAAAGAAAAGTACAGTTTATACCAGATATGAGTAGAACCATCATATAGAAGCCTCTTGAAGTCATGTATAGAGGAGATTTAAGAACATTTTCATCTCCGAAGCCCGAAAATCCACTTTAGAGATTCTACTTTTTAGATAAATGCAATTTGGAATGGGACTTATTTTTAGCCTATTATAATGGCATTTTAAGTATAGTTATTAAAAATGTTATTAGTTTTTGTATTGTTTAGTTATGTTTTTGATATTTAAAATAAAATTTACACAACGATCTTTAAATTAAACCCCTTAATGTGTATCCTATAACGTTTAATGGCAGCGAGGTGGAATATTATTTTTTTTACTACGTTTACCCAACTCAGCAATCTTCCTTTCAGGGCTAATGCTATGTATCTACTACGAGTATCCTGCTTCGCAGGGTCTCATCACCTAGCCCTGCAGGCGGAGTTTAAAACTGAGAAAAAAACAATTTATGCTCAAAAATAATATCCATAAAAAATAATTTTAATTAGAAGATGTGTGGATTTTTTAAGTTGCTGATATATAGAATATATAAATTTAATTAATATAATTATAAATGAGAAAGTAATATATTATAGTGGCAAACACCACTATGTTATTATGGATGGCTCTAAAATCACGAATTATTTCAATAAGGATAATATACTTTTTCAGTTAAAACTGCGATTAGTTAGCTTAGATAAAACTGCGAATAGTAAAGACTACTTACTGTAAAAAAAACGATGATTTAAAAAAACACCTTCGTTTTATTTTTCAACTGTCACTTATCGTTAGATTTAAAAGTGTAACTCATAATAGGCCTTGTGGATGTTATTTTTGTAATTTTTATTGACGTAACGCTGTGAGTTTACCGATGACAATAAATAAATAAAAATACCCAACACAGACAAATACTACTGCACTAAAAGTCTAATGGATTAATATATATATTTGTGTATTTTTGGTTTCTTTTAAATTTAGCACGCGATTAAATGTAATATTTGCTTAGTTGTGTTTATGTTGGTTTTGAAAATTGCCAATTGGCTAGTATTAGAGTAAAAAAATTTTTGGAAAAATATAAAAAAAACTATACATTTGCATATTATGTTTTTGCACAGGGTAATAAACAGAGCGATAGAATGAAGTGATCATTACAAGACATTCAATTACATCTAGTTCTGGTGTGAATATGTAAAACGATCTTTTTTTATTTACCATATTGCAATTTTAACTATGCCTAAAATGCTGTGCTTTGACGTTGTGCTTAAACCTTAAACAGCGTTTAAGCGGTTTCAAGACAGTCTCCAAAAATGTACACGAGAGCGGCTTATGGAGCCTAATTTAATCCCATCAAGGTGTTAATTTATTTATAACATTTATTTATATTCCATACATTCTTTCTGTACCGTTTTTTAGTTTTGTGAAATAAGTTTATACTTTTTTAAATTAAAAGTTCTCGTTTCCAAATATTGTAATTTTAGTCATTACTTTATATTAGATGAAATGTGTGGATGTGTGTGTGAGTACTTTATTTTTTCTACAATGCTTTTTCTATTCTTAATTATTATATAAACGTCCTAAATAGATTTAATTAGATTAATACAAATATTATTTTCTTGGTATTAAAAAGGGTTATGACCAGAAAAATTGTTTTGTTTTTTAAAATTCGACGTGTCGTTTAAAGTTGCCTTAAACTAGCCAAAAAGTGAATTTTACCATGTGGTTATTAGATTGGGAAATGAGTTGCCTTTTAACCAACGTGGTATGTACGCTTACTCGGAAATCCATAAAAAACGCATTCACAGACCAGTTTTGAACGATCATAATATTGTCACATTACATTGCTCCACGCACAAAAATAACATTACCCACTCACTGGCAACGAAATACACGCGAGTTTATATCGAT
This sequence comes from Neomicropteryx cornuta, assembly GCA_020383195.1. NCBI lineage: Eukaryota > Metazoa > Arthropoda > Insecta > Lepidoptera > Micropterigidae > Neomicropteryx > Neomicropteryx cornuta. The sequence continues at coordinate 6,041,012 of JAHKQU010000030.1, forward strand.
CAAGATCACTGTTGCTGCGTAGAGGAGATTTGTTGCATTTATAATAAGTAACTTCGGGAGAGTTCGCTACGAAAGTAAACACAGCGCGCCGGGCGGGCGGCTCGCGAACCGACGGCACACCCGCTATGCGACGAGAATAAATTCTCACTGAACTGAATTCTGAATCTGAAACGAAACGGCCACGGAACAGGCGGCCGTCGGCGCCGGCGGGAGACTGGCGCGGAGGCAAGCGCCCCGCGAACACACGAATCCGTGAAAATAAATAAAAAGTGAACCGAATCGTCCGCGCATTGCTCAAGGTCAAACGCGAACAAACGTCGTAAAGATATCGACAAATTAAGAGCAAAAATCTCAAATTTAAATGTGCGTACCTGGACTCTTGCGTTTGTTTGATTAAAACCGTCGCAAAGAAGTTAAGCAACGCGGGGGGGGGGGGGGGGGGCACGGATGATACTCGCATAAGTGATCGGTTTTGTCCGCAATTAAAAACATTTTAATTCATTGCGCAAAGCGTCATCGATCAGTTAAATGGTGGCCACCTTCTCTCATATTATTTAATTATTATGTGAATACATTATTCCAAGGCAAGACCATGGAGGACACATTGTAAATCAAACATTTATAGGGAACTTTAAATGTAAATTATTATAAAACAAAAAAATAGTCTTATTTGATTAAACAAACACCCCTATGTTTTTTTTTACATTTAACCTATTTATTTCACTAAATTAAAGCGTTATTTGCGTCATTTGAGATTTTATTATATTATTATCACTGATTATTGAACCGCACCTTTGCGAATTCAAATCAATATAGTATAGGGTATTTTGATGGCGTAACGTGTTTTGACCCGGCAAAGATGGATTAAATTTGCTAGTATATTTAACGAATAGTATATTTAGTTTTAAATTAAATTTATTTTCCACAAAACCCACCAATTTCAAAATCTGACATACAATAATAAATAAACATTTCAACTTGAAGTTACATATAAAATAACTCTTTAACACCTTGTCACTTTTGTTTCTACCTTAATTTAAGTAAAAAAAGTATTAAGAGATTAACTAGCGTACGAGTGTAAAGTGGCAGGCATCCGAAAATTATTTAAAATGTTAACTGAAAGTTACTCAGTTTAGTATGGTTAGCGATCCATTTTAAGCTGAGCACCATATGAACCCAACTATGCATAAGAATAATAGGTAACTAATCAAATATAACTAATAAAATGTTCTTTCAGTGTCAAGAAATTGCTGATAAATTTAGATATTGGGGCGAGTCACCAATACTTGATAAACTCACATAAAATTTCAATGTAGTAAAATTTTTGTAGTATAATGATTTTAATTATTTTAGAATACGTATTTTCGGTTGTTTCTCACTTTATTCTATCTTATAGCAGCGCAAAACGAGGGTCACTCTGCCCAGTTAAAGGGCACTAGACTTTACATAGATACTCAATTATGGACGCAGAAAATGCTTAATGAAGTGACAGCAGCCCATAGGTCTCAATCATCACTTCAAATAAATGAACCAGGTAAAGTCATCGGTACAGTAACTAGATCTCCGTGGAATATGTTCGCTCAGTCAAATATCCCTCAACCTTTAACAGAGACAAGTGATTGTTCTGCAAACAACCATTTGAGTGAAATCCCCTCAACTTCCCATTCTACTGAAATTGTCTAGGCACCTTCAACAAGAGCAATGCGAGCAAAAAAGGGTACTTCAAAGATACACAATGCATATGTAACTTCTATTCTTGTATTTTTTTTATTATTTTTATTCTTTCTTGTTGTTTCTCTACTGTCTTATTGTTTTTTTTAAATTGAAATGTAACGGTATGTACAAATATGTAATTGTTATTCCTGTACAATAAGTTTGTTTACGGAAATAAATTATCTTAGCTTATCTTATCTTATTCTTTTTTAAATTTGTCTAAATTAGAGCGGCTTTTAGGCAATTACACAAATGGAGAACAGGAATTTCCTGAATATATATTTATACAAAGCCCTTAACAATCTTAGTTTTCAGTATTGTAATGCATGTAACAGGTATCATGTTTTGTAATTTCTACTGCTGTTTATGAATAATAATAAATAAAAACTTAAATACCTCAATAATGTCTTATAAATTATTGTAATTAAATCAAAAATAAATTTTACGACTATTTTTCATACTTTCGTTAGGTTCATTGTATTTTCAAGGTTGTAAAACTGTGTAGGTTGGGCAATCAAACAGATTAATGATGATCATTCGATATCGGCTAGATTAGATATTACGATCATTCAAATGCGTCATCTCCATTGAAGCTATTCAAATCAGTCTGAACTGTCGAAAATTAGCTATGTTTTTATTTAAAATATTTCCACCGGTGCTATCAAACCAGGATATGACGAGGGAATCTGATTTCGGATCTACACCATATTATATTGAAATTTCTTTAAAAGCAAAACGTATTTAATGTCTAATGAAAGCAGGTAATGTTAACTAACTATGTATATTTTTAGTTTATTCATAAACCGCAGTATTTTCAATTCGCAGTATTTATTTTGATGCTCAATACTATAGTTCGTTCGTTTATTCTTATTTTGAAAAATTTGATAGCAATATTGAACAAAGCATAAAATAACATCAGTATTTAGGTGTACAGATATATTTTTGATGATCGATCAATGTCCGTGTCTAATTATGAAAATATCAGGTAATAAATGAATAATTAATAAATCAGGGATCATTACATTTGTATTTTAATCGATCAAAAACAATTATCGAATGAATTAATTTCTATTAAGGCGCATTAATCATTTCACGCAAAATCTACAAACCTCTCAGGGAACAGATAGTGTAGGAAAGGATGGTAAAATTGTATCGTTATCGTATATGGAATTAACGGGTAAGATAATGACTATTGTAAATTTAAATGGACAGTAATTTATTATTTGAATTTATTTATTTAGTATTTGTTAGGCTTTGAAGTAGGATAGAAATGAAACGCAAATCTGAAATGTTTCTCTACACGATGCATTGTTTGTTTGCTTGGGTAGATTACTGATTGATTTCTTGTAAGTGCTTGTTGACATAAAAAAATACAGCACTGCAACCGTATATTCCTCGCCTATTCATTGTTCTATATTCGTGTCGGTTCTGTTATAACCTAATCCAACCAGATTTATGTGATGTTTGCACAATTAATGGCCTTACAGACCTCACTATTTGTCGGATCCAACTTTCAACAAAACCCATAAAATGTAACGGCTGTAGTTTAGTTGTCTAACTTAATTATTATTAGTACCCAATATTTTCACCCAAACGTCCGATAAACTGTTACGCGTGTAGCTTTTCCTCTTTTTTCTTAATTTAGTATAGGTAAAAGAATGGAAAAAAATATGAGTCATGATGAAGACACACTCTGCGAATTCGTGCGCTCAGATATGACAAATCGGTTGTGCCTGGTTGTGGTTGGCTTTCTCCAATTTGTTGGACACGATAAATCGTCGCTGTTGGGTTCCAAGTTTTGGGTTTATGTCTAAAAGAGCCATAAAAGAGGTACATTTCACATGTCTCATAACCTACCTATACTCGTAAAAACCCTTAAACTGAACGTAGCTTTAGAAAACTAATATAGAACCATGAGAAATCGCTTATCATATTAGGTATGCAAAAAAATATTACTGAACATTCTTACATGAAAAAAAAAACATATTGGTAGAATTGAGAAAGTCGGTTATTTTAGACTTACGAGTATATATATAATTTTTCACATTTTCATGTTTACACCATTTACACCAATCATTCCACACGGATATTATATGCGCGAGCATATGATATATAATTAGGTTTATATTTTAAAAAAAAAACAATGTCTAGTTGATCCGTCGCTCTTGAAAAGTTGATTTTGTGTTTTCTTGCCCGTCAAAGCAAATCATTGCGGTATTGTGACTAAAATAGCTTCGAGATACTCAATAAGCAATTGGTAGAAAAATACTAGGCATCGATGTCTGCAACCGGAGAATTGAATGGTCGATTTGAGTCGCGCACACAAAGTATGACGATGATGAGGATTATATAAATATATTATATATATATATATATATATTACTGTATAGTGCTCAAAGGCGGGTTTTTTTTTTTGAGCGGACGCGCCACCAGCACTTCTAGCATAGAAGTGTCGGTCGAGCAAACACATATTAGCTCGCGGAAAAATCGACAGTCGCGACAGCATCTTCAATTTAAGCAATACATTATACAATTTTACTATATCTATATAATAATATCATAAAATTGTATAATGTATTGCTTAAATACATCCAAAAACATTGTGGATTTATTAATTTTTTTATGTTTTTTTTGACAATGATTAAAGAAGTTTTCTATAGCTTTTTCGGTAGAATAATAAATGATCTTTAATATAAATAAAGTATATTACTGGTATTTCTTCTGAATACGCACGCAACATGTATTGAAAACCTGCAAAATTCGCATTTTGATAACATTCAGGTATGTAGGCCCCTTAACATACTTTTGTTAGGGCTGTGTTCTAACTTCTTCTTGTTTTTACAATGAGAAAAGCAGCTGAGCACAGCCTATTTATTGAGATACTTTTATTGTATTTAAACTTTGGTATTGAATTCATAATGCCTCAATAAATTAAAATTAACTTGATATGAATGCGCAGTGCGGGCGGGTATCCGAAACCGGTTACACATTTCTTCTACCTCTTTTTAAAAAAGGAGTCCATACCCTAAAAACAAAATGTATTGTACGATTTCCAACTAAAAACTTGAAAAAGATTGCTGGTTCATTATTTGTAAACGTTAGTTGTTATCGAAATAAAGAAATCATAACGAAAAAGAATACCATTTTAATCAAATCGTTGTATCTACAGAAATTCACATAGTACTGTCACGTTACCTGGAAAAAAAAATTGGTAAGTAAAAGTGATCATCGTATCAGAACCGTGTGAAGTATTGTATATTTATAGCTATTTTTGTTGACATGTTCTAAAGAAATCTATTTCTTTAAAGCATCAAAGCATTTTAATGCAATCGCGATGGTTGTCGAACTGCTGTGAAAACATGATATGATAGGTAACCTATTAATATAAGAGCTACAGGTGCTGATTTTCGCTCTATTTTTCTCTTTTTCTGCCCTATTAACCACACCATTGTACTTTTTTAAGTTCACGTACCATTTGATTTTAAGGTAGCGGCTTGTAATGGTAAAATAAGAAGGGAAATTGCTGACTTGGTGTGCATTTTTTACCTGGTTTTTTAATCTGTCGTGATTCTATAGTTAACGGAAAGTATTTTTGTTCATATATTAAATGAACTTATGTACCTAACTTATGTAACAGATACGTTAATTACCTTCATATTTAAATGCAACAAAAAAAACATAAATAAAAACATGAAAACCTGCCGCACAGTCAGCCCTGATTAAAAAAAAGCCCCGCTAATGCACCAGTTGCATCAAATACATACTGCGAATAAGTATACAAACATACTGGATCGCAATGCTGATTTATTTATTATGAACTAGGAAAGAACTTATACTAACTAACGACGACTGATTTAAAATAGTTCATACTTTGTAAATCATCAGTTACAATTAAAAATAACAATTTAATAACCGATTTAGCGTATTTACAGAAATTAAATATTTAAAACAAAAACAGCGTTTCTAATATTTCTATTTATTTATTTTATAAAGTATTTATTCGAAAAAGACACATATTTCTGATATGGGTTCTAGGGAAAACATGTTTTTGGCTTCCAGAAACACAACTTCATGGCAAGTCTTACAAAATTGCGTACCAAATTTACATACAATATCGAAGTCACGTGTGACTAAAAGTATCATTAGATATTCAAAGTTTAGAAATTTGACGCGTGAACTCACTCAAATTACAATTACATCATTTTTATTGTTATTGTATAAGTTATTATGCGCACTCTTAAAAAATAAAAATATTTGACGTGATGCGTGAAAATTTGAGACAGTGTCCGTAGAGACATAATGCATAAGGGAACTCAATCGATGGCACGGTTGACCCGCGGCTTGCAACGCGGCTTGCAACGCTGCTTCGGTGTGTCGTTAGCCTTAATCTAACGGTATCGAATAATAATTAGTTGTCATTACGCTATCGGCGCGGCGATTGCAGTGAAGGACGCGGCGAGACGACGCCATCGCGCCATTGCGATGCTGCAACTGGCGCCTGCTAGCGACGAGATGCAAGGGCTGTCACAAACTAACATTAATTTATGAGATTAAATAGCTAGTACTAAAATATATAGTACTAAAATAGCTATTCCGGTTTATTCGTTTAGCTAGTGAAGCTACTATCCCCGTCCTTGGCCGTCTATCTGTCCGTTTCAACTTGAAAAGTACAAATGCTAAAGAGTTGCCACGTTATAATTATTATAAATTGAAATATTAAGTGCGTGTAATATATATATTTATTTATTATGGTTACCCAACAGAAATCGTACACAATACATAAAAATAATGAAGTAAAGAAGATTAATATTAAAATATATTAAATGAATTCAAATAAGATGATATAAATAAAAAGAACGATTTTAAATTAAAAAAATAATACAACAAAGAGAACATGAAATACACTAATTTATATATATTATATACATAATATATCAAAATTGATTTATTACTAGGAATTTTGTCTGTGGTTTTGTGCATTAATATAGTATTTTTATTGGTGTCGGTATAATATACAGCGTAGCGAAAGTTAAAAAAAAAGGTCAATTTGGGAGAAGTTAGTATTCAAAAAATCACAAATTCAGTAAATAGAAGGGAGGGCGGGCGGTATTGTTTCATTACTAGCCACGCCTCAAACTTTAGGGGTTGTAGTGGTCAAAGTGCATTATTTGTTAGGTCGAATGCTCCAAATAAACTCTCGGAGCGCGGCCATAATAAATATCCGGTATTACGCTGAAGCTAAACCCATGAAGATGAATTGCTCCACTGCAGCGCTGCTTGAACACGTCTCAGTATGAACTCAATTACTCTTCTTGAATCCCTTTATTTTTATACAACGTATAACAACTGACTCTCTGCGATTGTATTTATTTATTAACATTGAAGCGGTTCTTAATAAGAAGTTAGAAAATATAAAAATTAAACAATAACCAACACTATTGTATCATATTATGTTATATTTGAGTAACATATTTCCCGATAAAAAATACAGCTAATTGGTCCTGCGATTTCTAGTGTTCAAAATTCAACATGGTTACCGAGGAAAAAAATGTAAATCTTATCTTATCTTATCTTATTTGTGAGAGCTCAACTGTCGCCGCACGCCGTAACGGTGTTGGAATCGGAATTCACGCGCTGACCAAATTGACAACATAGTCAAAAAATATAATAAATTTGGGGATGATTTTACTCATAATAGGTTACACCAACACCCCTTTTAAAGTCTTCGGGAATGGCCTTAGGACACCTGTATATGTGCATGACATACGAAAATAAAAAGGAATGAAACTCAAATGAAAGTAGGTGGAATGTATTGGTTGGTACCAATACCATCAAACCTTATTGACTATAATTATATTGTTCCCATTTTATTGTAAAACATTTCTTCTCTGTATGTTATAATTAATAGAGAATTTTGGATTAAATTGAATTGAGGTGTATTAATGCTCAGCGACTAGAGAATACATCAGACTACGACACTGCAGAAAGAATTGCATGTATAAATTTCAGACAATCACTAAAAATAGCCTGCTTCGACTAGTAACTTAACTGAAGCCCGCTAATAACTTAGTTATACAACTAGGTACTGCTCTTCCAGACTTTGCCCGGCGATGTTTTATTTAATTTTTTGAATTCGGCTTCATTTTGACACAGAAGTAAATTAATATTTTAGACAAGTTCGTCCGAGTTCGTCTTCATAGTTTTACATAGGTATTTATTAGACTTTTTGACATGAATTTTTATGAAGATGCTTCTCTAGTGAAACATAATATCATTTATTTATTTATTATTTATTTATTTATTATTAACATGTAAGCATACAGCGTACTAATACTATATACATTTTTTTGAAGAGGTTAACAATAAGGCCAATTAAAGCTTACGCCTATGTACAAAATATTTTTGAGCTTAACGCTATTTTAGAAGGTGTATGTATGTACGGTGTAAAAGTGTCAGTGAGGGTGTGTGGTTGTGTGTGATGGTGTGTGGTTGTGTGTGTGCATGTTTGTATGTATGAACATCATATGTGTAGCGCATAGATAATTAATTTTATGCAACGCTTTTATTTTGAGTCAGATTGGCATGAAATGCTTCGGATTTTTGAACTTTATTAACCTTAAATATTACAAATTCGTACGTGTCCAATCTTAGAACGATAATTGTGAACAATTATCAGTGCAATTGTAGTGACTGGCAACGCTACATAGTTCGGGTCGGATCGTGTCGCTCGGTCGATTAGTAGTCGATTCAACAAAACGAGCCAGCGATCGCGAACGGCTGATTTGTTATTTCTTTATATCTGTTACCCATTACTACTTTTTATAGTTATTTTACACCAACATTTCCACCTGTTACCTAGTTCTAAGTCTTCATAACGCTTAATTATTGAAATGTTACCCTTCATGTAAATGAAGGAGGAATAATATCGTTCATTGGACTTGGTGATTTCTTTCATCCCTTCATAAGGAGGTAGACTTCTTGGCACCCTGTAGGACCAGCTCTTCCAGGGCACATTATACGATAAACCATTAACTATGAAATAAGCAGACCCACAATATACAGTTTTAAGGAGTGATTCTGGGCGTGAAACTGTTTCATATAACAAGTTTTCATATAGCTAACAAAACAATCCAAATAAAAATAGATAATTGTATTCAACGTTTGGTGTGCGTATTGTTGTGTTCCAGGCCCATCAAATTGACCTATATTATAATATTTGTTCGCGGGGAAACTATCTGTCGTTCTTAGTCATCTCTATAACTTGCAGGTCTTGTCTCTAGCTTCTAGTCTTCCATACAAATTTCTCCGCATTAGTACCTCACCTCACGCCGAGACCTAATATTTCTTATTTCTAGACTTCCATATTGAGGCATATGCGGTTCATCCTTTACTTTACCACCTCACAGGGCTCACAGCATGAGCTCTACCATCGCAATATCACACCCATATCATTGATGCAATTCAAAAAAGGGGGCGACTTCTCACCAGGATTTGGCGATCAGAAGTAAATATACCCATACATATTATATAAGAGTGTCTAAAATTTGTAACTTCTGCTTAATTTGACATAGTGCTTTAATATTTTCTAATCTGAGCAGATTTCATAATTTTCGGGGCGCCTCTTTTTTTTGACTTTTCAATAAAAAAATAATTTATATCTCTTTTGCTTTGCCATCCATATTTTGTGTAAATTATGAAATGAATAAACATAAAAGTACAGTTTTTATAAAAGTGTAAGGTTGTGATTAGATTTAAGCCGATAAAATTGTTCTATTTTTTTTTATTAAATTTTGTCAATTTTTGTTTCTTATATTAAATGGTTAGGTTTTTATTTACATATTTTCATCATAAACATGATTTTGTACCAGAATAGACTTGGTTTTTATATCTTTATTGATAAGTAGCTTAATTTGTATAGCATATACTAAAATGCAATATTCAATGCTTTTAGCAAACAGTACCGTTACATGTTACAAAATTTTACTTTATATTTGTTTTACGGTTAAAAAAAAACCAAATATTTTGTATTTTTTTGTGAACCAATTGAAAATTGTCATTCTTATGCATGAAGTTGCTCTTGGAAATAAAGTTTTACTTTACTTTTCATAATAAAATATCAACATACTATTCGATCTGATTAGGTTGGTGAAGAAGCTTTTCGTGAGGACACGTCGCTGGGTTAAAGATGATCGATGACCTGGTTGCAGCATGCAAAGATCAGAGCGGATTCCGAACAGGCGGCTGGGTGCGGGGAGAGGCAAGCGCAATAAGGCCACCGGAAGACCAGACCAGCCGATATTTTATAGAATGGGGCTGATAAATCGATTACGATGAACTGAACACTTGCATTTAATAAAATAATTCGCAAAACAAAAAAAAAACTGTTTAATTATCCGTCGGTAAAAGAATATAAGACAAATATTTTATGTTTGTAATAAATAGTGTAACTTACTAAAATGCACGCGTTTTTGGTTTGGTGCCTATCAAAACATGAACACTCAAAAGTCAAAATATACTTTATTATTATTATATTACAATATATTATTAGTATTAGTATTATAGAATTTAACTTGTTCATTGCTATCAATGCATTCATCGTCATCTACGTCAGTACTCCCATATTCGTCGCTTTTAGTACATTTTCTTTATCTTATGGGGGTCACGAGTTGACCGGACGAAAACACCAGGTTTCCGCTGACGACTACATCAGACCACAGGTACAGAGTCCGTCGACCGAACGCACCAGGTTTCCACTGACGACAGCATCTGACGCCAGGTAAGTCCGTCGACCGAGGGTGACGCAACCGAATGCATGGCACCAGGGCTGAGGAAGAGGGTTTCCCCCCCGATGCAAGATGACAGTCTATAAGAGCGGAGGTCGCCGCCCGCTAGTGCAGCGCCTTTTCAACTGAGTTCGCGTCATTCAAAAAATTGACATTTTATTTAGGGGTAGTCTCTGAAACTACTAAACCGATTCTAAAAATTCGTCCACTAAAAAAAAGTTAGATTATCCCTGCGTAACATAGGATAGATCGCAACGATTTTTAACAACTTCATCTCCGTCAACCTCAAAATATCAGAGCCTTAGCGGAATCAGTAGGCCTTACTTGATCTGGTCTGTGAATGGCATCTAAGAGGTTGTTTAACCTAACCTATAGTTTAAGAGATCGTAGTAGTCTAGTAGTTAAAGCGTTGGACTATTGTCCCAAACGTCGCGGGTTCGAATCCGCACATGGTCGAACATTTTTAACGCTTCATTACCCTTGACTTGATCACAGGCACACTTGGCTTAGTTGAGTAAGGTCCAAAAACAATTGTATATAACCTAGATCATAGATTTTTTTTATTAAAAAAAAACATTAGTAGGGTATTGACTTTGAGCCAGTTTCACTATCTGAAACCTACGTAAACCTGTAATGAAATGAAATTGTTGAATGTAATGCGTGTTAACGAGATCTCTCATGTATAAAAAAATATTAAATGGAACAATGTAAACATACATATATGACCTAACTAATATCATACGACCAATAAAAATGCACGACTACTTGCCTAAGGGGAAGACCTAAAAATTTCTAACTTGCTCCAGCCGCCTTATCGTGATTGCAGTATAAGAGCTTTGGTTACGGGCTGGCTTTGTTGAAGTGCAAGGACGATGGTATTAGTACCACACACATGCATTATGCGCATCAGTGTGGCCATGTATGTGTGGCCATATATTCAAAACCACAATCTAGTTTATACCAGCGTTACGTGCGCGGAGAAAGAAATTTAACTAGTAAAGAAAAGTAAAGAAATAGAAAAAATGCTTTTCAGAATGTTATTCAGTCGCAATAATGTTTTAACGAAATTTCGACAAATATTATTTTCTAATAACCATCAGCTTTCCCCGGCTAAATCACACATGCTCGATCGTTCTAGGACATTTTTTATTTTCAAATTCTTTAAAGTACGGAATCAATTTCGAAGTTTTATAATTCGAAATGATGATGCGCGATTAAACGCGATTTAAATCTGATTTACTCAAAAATTTGAATTCGTAAACATTTATAGGTTATACGGCTAGATAAAGAAACAAATCTGATGTACATATTAAAATCACTGTCATATAATACTATATTTTATTAAACACAAAATTTCTTTTAAAACAATCATAAAACGTTTATTTATTGTCGATATTGTTTGTCGTATCCTTATAGGTTAAAATAAAGCAATATGGTCCCTAAGCCTACTTATCAGGAGCAAGATATCCTGACCCTCGAATGGCTATGAAACAAGAATGGCCATGACCCCCTATATAGCATATAATATCAACTGACCTGACGTCTTAAAGCTAAGCCCTGGAGGCGACATTAAAGACATGTCCCACCCAGCACCTCGCGCCTGCGGTACCATCTTGTTATGGGTTGCTTTATTTCTTCTCTCCAATTGTGTCTGCGGAACTTTTAACTCATTCGATGGGCGATGGCCTGTGTCCACATACCACACAGTATCTGCATACTTGTGGCTGGACATAGTCACCAAATTTAAAAAATTAAAGAATGTTAAAAAAAAGTTTGCTGACATATTACACTAACTATTCTAAACAAACTATATTTTGTAATATTTCAATTTAAAAAGTTATTTAGTCTTAGTATAGAAAACAATATATTTTCTTCAATTTGTAAAGATTTTCGCAAGTTTACTTCTTCTGGTTTCTTAAATAGTATTGTTTAGATTATTTATGACAATCGTGGCCTACATACTTAATACGCCTATCTACCTATGTAATATGATTCCCTATAGTCATCTAACTTCCTGCTCGTGATCGTATCACTACTTTCTGGAACATGAATATAAAAACCACAAATAATAATAATTTATTAAGTACTAAAGTGTTCTTGGATACTAACTAGATCCCAGGATATATTAAATGTGATGCTTCATCCCTTTACCAAAAGAGCACAGCACTACCTTAGCGGTCGGTTTTTTTATTAAAAGTAAAGATGAGGTTGTCCCTTTTGAATATTTTATGAAAAAAGCTTGAAGACTGATATTAAGCAACTTCCTTTGTGATTATTTTATGCAGTTTACGGCGAAGTGAAAATTAACATTAAAGTTAATTCTGGTTTTTGAAAATTTTACTACTTTTTGTACTTTCTTCAAGATGGATCATCAATTTTCAGAAGGCAACCGCAATTTTTTTTTTAAGAAATTTGAGCAACTTGATTCGTATCTTCACATTCCGGTCAATTATCAATCAACAATCTTTGATGAGAACCATGTTATAAAATACAAAATACTAAAATAAAATACAGATCGAATTGAGAACCTCGTCCTTTTTTTGAAGTCGGTTAATAAGCATAGATCGTAAAAAAATAGACATTCTATTTCTTTTTAATAAAATGTTATTAGTTATTGAACATTGTTTCCACTCTTTAAAATAACTTAATTATCGTCTCCTTTATAGTATACGCTTATTAACAAAGGGCATGTTTGTGGGTGTATTTCTCAGAAACTACATATGAAAGAAAGGTAAAAACAATGCTTTTGTTTTTTAGATTTTTTTTAGTTTTTTTTATAATAAAAAAAACCACGCACATAGATTTGGGGTTTAGCAAATTGAGATTTAGATTCTGTCCAATATCAACAAACTGCTTGTTCGAGTTATAGATATAAATAGATCATAATATTTTTTATCGATGTTCCAATACTCTCAAAATAGGAAATAACAAACCAAAGCACTAAATTATTATATTTTCTATATTGACTAGTCTAAATTAACAGCTAGTTTGAGTTACTTTAGATTCTCAACCCTGTAACTCTTTATGAAAGGTGTGATTAGATTGCGTTTATTGTTAAAAACATCCTAAATATATAAGTTTTTAAAACATGAAAAAATGACAACATGAAAACATGAGGTCACTTCAAAATTGTTTTGATGCCAAGTAAAAGTGTGGGGGTTTATCAAATCGGAAAATCTCAACTATACCAACCATGTCAATAATGTATCGGAGAAATGAATATTACGATTTATTTTTCGCGAGAATGTTGGCGTTAGATGAATGCTTTAAACCTAGCGTAAAATAATAGAATATGCGGTATCTTGGATTTTTTTTATCAAAATAACGCATAGTGCAAAAGAATCTATCTCGGAGTTTTTTCCTTAAATCCATTCAATGCATATCGTTTTTTTTGTGTAACAATATTCAGACAAACTCCTGTAGTGAGTAAAAGTGGGATCCTGGATATACTCGGTCTAGTAGCTCGGCCGTGTGCGTAAAACAGGTTTTTGTAGGGACGGTCAACTCGGCCGAGGGAGCGAGTGAGACAGCATGTGCTCGCATGCTCCTAATGACGAGTATTTTTCTCGGCATCGCGTGGAATCTATTCTCAAACTCATCCAACTTCTTAGCTACTTCGCCCACATATCGAATATTTAATCATGTCTTAAACGAGATATTTAAACTGATCACTGCACCAGTCCCGATGACGTCACGTTTTTATATGAATAATATGGTTTTTCGAGGGTAATTTCTCTATTAATGATTTACATACTAAGATCTGCGATAATTATAATAATAATAATATTATCATATTATAACCTTCATATTTTAATAACGGTAACATTAAACTGACATCATCGACGGAAAATTTTATATTTTCGTATCATATTCTTGGCGACCAACACTGTTTCACTGATGTGCTAAAACAATCAATTACGAGGCAATTAATTAGCCTGTATCAAATATCAAGTCCGGAAGAAAAACAGAGGGAAGCTGACGAAAGAAGAGAATTTTGCAAATTAGAAGACCGAACCGCTCCCCGGCACGCAATTAATACTCTCTAATTAGAGAGCTCCTCTAATGAACAGCGTGAAAGTTTTTCACTATTAATAACATTAAATTAATATTACAGAAACGAACCTTAAAAGCGAATAGTCCGATAGGAGAAAACGTTTCATCGCAATGTGAACAATCTACTTATAGACATTCCAGCGTGAGCGCTTCACAAAGATTCTTTTTGTGTAATACAAAAAAACCGATATTACTCAAAACCACTAAAGAGCGCCGGGGAGTTGTTTGGTATAATTTGTGCCAGGATTTGGAGATTGGAGAAAACTTAAAAACCTGAGATATAATTATGTTTAGTCTATAAAATAGCACATACGAATGAACTATGACAAAAACCCTTTTTTTTTTAATTAAAAGGCGCCGAAGTAAGAAGGTTTTAGTCATTTTTTCAAAATATATAAAAATATTTTTAATATATATAAATCTTACTTAAATTCGTTTGTTATATTTTGATATTATTCTTTTTATTTCTAATCATCTTATTAGTCAATTGGGCTACCCCAGTTTAGGGATTTATATTGTCATTATTTCATTACCTGTATTGTGTACAATTTCTGTTAGGTAAACAGAATTAAAAAAAATAAATAAATTGTAGGTTTGACATACTTCACATGAACCTTCAATAAAAAGACAGTTAAAAAATTAATCTGAAAACATTCGTAAATAAAATTCAGCGTTCTGAAATTGTGTTTTTTTTCCAACGCTCCTGGGCGACCTCTAGTAACGTATTAATCAATATTTCAAAATCATCACCCCATACTAGCAATCTACATTCAACAATGTTTCCGCACGTCTATTAAAATTTTGAAGAAAATCACGAAATCATGAAATGATAATGGCAGAAGTAAATTTTAAATCAGCCACGCATTCTATTTTACCGTTTAATGAATTCGAAACTAATAAAATTGCATGCATATCATTTCATATGTCCTCGCTGTCACTGTCACTCAAATTGACAAGTAGATCTATTTCAATGGGGTCACAATTTATAGCGATCACCTCCATCTGTCACTCCGTGTCACGCCACGTGACATGTGTCATTGATATGTTACAAAAGGACGGTCTTTGATGCTGTCATATTACCTATAACGTCATCTGTAATTTATTATCAAGTTTATGAGGGATTTAAAGGGTCTGGGTATGAATATTTGTTATTATTGAAGTGAAATTTATTGAATTAAAAAAAAAGGCGAACCTATACAAATCGTGGGATTTGTGCATTGGTATAGTATTTTAGGACAGCATTGCGAAACTTTTACATACTTATTCAAAAAATATCAATTTGGGAGAAACTAGTATTATATAAATCGAAAATTCAGTAAATTTGGAAGGGGACTTGTTTTATTGCTAGCCGCGCGTTAAAATTGACAAAAAAAAACTAAAATGGTTTTAAAATATATGACGAATTCAAAGAATGTCATGTACTTAATGTCAGGTATTTAAATTAAAACCTTCTATTTAAAAAAAACAAATCTTATTAGAGTTATCGGTCATAAGGATTTATTATACCTTAGCATTCCTATGTTATGTAATCCAGTACTAAAAAAGTGTTTGGTTTCGACCACAACGTTTGACTTTTTGCTGGACAGCTAGCAAAAACCGTTGCAACAAAAACGGTGAGATCGTTGAAATGGCGCCATGCTTCGCGCCATTGGATTGCTGCAAAGCTTCTCAAACTGATAAAAATAAAATATTAACCTTACCATTACCAAAAATGTATTTTATATAAGAAAACACAGCTTCCGCTGAGAATCAATACCTAAATGTTTTTATTGTCATCTAAAAACATTGATTTCATTTACTCTATGTTTTTTTATTTCATATTAAAACCATGACTTCAATTTTTTTTGGTGTTATATAAACCATTGATTTCATTTTTGTTTTTGATATATTAAATAATTTATACGCCTATACAAGGTTGGTCTCTATTTGTTACCGTACCTAGTAGACCCCATTGTTTTTGGGTTTTCTAGGATTTTTAACCCTGCTCAATTAAAACAGCATGACTACAATGTGCAAATTCAAAATCGCGACCGTTAAGTTAGGTTAAATTAAATAATAGTCAAACCACAACGATCTCTGTTTTAGTTGTACACGTGTGTGCTTGTTTTTTTTATCTCATTACCCAACCAATCAACTAACTGACTATCTCATTCGGCAGAACTTCGACAGACATTCGCTCTTGATCAGTGGAAAATATTTAGGCGCAGTTTAGACAGTTTGAGAGCAATGCGGAAACTGTTCCAACGAGATATCAAGAGACGCCCAACTGTTTTACAGACATTTTTTGCTCCACTCACACATAGAGCTTTTTAATTAATAAAAATCCAGCGCAAAATCCTTACGATTGTAATCCTAAATTCGTTTAAATCACTCTATAAAAGGCAATTTTCAGCGCATTCGAACTAAGATTTTTTTAACCTTAAAATGTTTTTATTACTGCGAATACTGTCATTCCAAAATTATGAGTGACACCAAAAGATCGAGTTTGAAATCGATAAGCAAACCAGCCTAAATTTTTCCGGTAAATTTCAAATCAGTATAGCTCGAAACTTCGAGCAGCTATGAAACTGGTTTCGGTCTCAAACGATAAGTCTTCGAGATATATTTAACGAATTTGATAATTCTGAACATACGAGCTGTTCAAACCCGACCTTCGCCCCCGGGTTGGCAACACGGATTTTCGTTTCGGAACATTAGACATAAGATATTGTGAGAGCGTTCTAAAATGTCTAAAAACACTTTTCTTTCGTCCTCACTTTTACAGTGATTTATGTATCAACTTCATATATAAATCATTAACAAAATCATCTCATTTCACCATAATCGTTCATAATAATCACATATCCACTATTATTATATTTTTTGTTAAAATATCATCGTTTTCTGATTTCGTCTAATTAAATAGTATTTTACATAGTTACATAGTATTTGACAATATTTTACACTAAAGAGGACAGGTGAGAGTTAAAAATGCATTTTTAAAAAACTCAGCGCTGAGTTTAAACCGACATCCTGCGCTCTCAAGTACAGGACCTCGTTAGTACCTTTATTAATATTTTGATATCCTACGCTTTATCAAAAAATTAAAAAATTGTTCAAAATTTTTGAATATTGTTAAAGATTGTGTAATTTATCTTTTAAGGCAATTTACCACTATTAAAAAACAATCATCAAATAACTTTACAACTCAATTATACAATTATATAAATAATACACACAATTCGTGTGCTTTAATTTTACACTTTTACATATCCATTATTTTTATTTTCATCAACTTCATACATAAATCACTCATAAACTCATCTCATTTCACCAGCATCCTTCATCGTAATCACATATCCATTATTTTTATATTTTTTGTTAAAATATCATCCTTTCCTTATTTCATTTAATTAGATGGTTACACAATAATTGACAATATTTTACACTAAAGTACGATTTATTTTCATATATACTACGTTGAACGTAAGTGATTCTTGTAAATATTCATTAAACCATACGTCATATTGGTTACATTTTCACTGTTTATTATAATTATTGTTTCTTTTTTAAATCATTTTCTTTCTACTTTAATGAAGGTTTGACTGTATTGTATATTGCACGGATAGGTAGGTGAGAGTGAAATGCTTTCATAAAATACAGGCCTGTATTTAAACCAGCGTGCAACCGTGCACCGTGTACCGTTCAAGCGATGCAACTATCTGTGCATTCATTTTTCTTTGATAATTCTGGCTATATATCAATATGTAAAAATATTAAAAAGCATTCGAATTTTCCAAATGTCAATACTGTCAGACTTTTATATAAGTAATGTAAACTAACGGCGAACGCCTATCAACGAACGAACGTAAGGAATCATCTAAATACGGTATTTAAGCAATACATTATACAATTTTACTGTATATATATGGAGCCATGTCAACTACAGTAATGTATTTTTATTATTTAAAAACATACATTATCATGTCTACCCCCTAGAAGCACAAAGTTTAACAAGTCACTGAACGGTAATCATCAATAAGAGCGTATTAAAAATTCACATGCATGGTCGATTTTAATTGCGCGCTTGTTAGACGCGGCTAAACAGCTTCGACGAAAATAGATTGGCTGCTTCGGGAGAGACCAGAGTTTGTTGTATGTGTTCAATTAATCTTATTAAAAGCGACTCAATTTTAGGCGACCAGTTCTCAATATTATTGCCAATGTCGGATGTTATGGTACCAAGTAAGAGGTGAACTCTACCAAAATTTTGTTTTATATCGTTCATTAATTAAAAACGATACCTCTAAACAAATACCATGACTTTTGAGGAGATACTAAACCTGATTTATTAATTAATTTTATGATTAGTTTATCGCATGACGAGAATAAACCGCCAAAACTGTCAACTAGTGCGTAGTGCGTGTCTGCCTCTAGGATATGGCTATGCCCATACAATTGTATGCACGCCATGTGGAACAGAATAAATCGCCCCATATTTCAATTCATTGTGAGAAAGGAGGTATTGCTTCTTTTTCCATATGATTACATTGTAAAATATTTTTATGGGATTTATCGCCAGATAATTCAGTTTATTTTTTCTTTTTGCATCGTTAGATATACGAAAACAAATAAATATCGTCAGAATGTGAATAAGGAGGTATTGTTTGAATGCGAATACCTTTGTCTATGCGTTCAATTTCACATGTTTTTAATTCTGTATTTGATACGTTTTATGGTATCTATTCATACGATTTTATGCGATAATTTGTGCCTTTTACACTATTCAATTAAGATGTATTTTTGTAATCTATTACTATTATAAAGAGAGAAAAAAATTAAAGATGTAATCCCGATAATTAATAGGACCGATTCAGATAAACATTTTATTTTCGGATTGCGCATAGGCTCGGATTTCTCATTAGCATTAGGAGTTTGTGTTTACCAAATATATATATATATTTTTTTTTACAAAGTTCGTATTTAATTATTAAAAATAGGTTACGGGGCTCAATAGATTTATTAACCTGAATATTTATCGTCACTGGGAAATGTTAAAAATACACGTAAGTAAATGTACCTAAACACAATTGAAAAGTATTTAATTCTATCGACCTCATATGATAATGAAATTATGTATTATTTACTACACTTGCACACAACTAGAAACTTAAATAATCATTTTTCAATTGTAGTGGAAATATCGAGATATTATTTGTACGTCGTTATAAATTTAAAACAATTTTTTTTTTGTAATTAGAGATTGAAAAATACACAAAAACTCATCTGCTTTTTATCAATGGGAGTTCTGTTGGCAGGCCGACAAAACGGATGCGCGTCTTCAGCCCACAACTGATTGGCTTCGCCTTGAAAGTATGTAGAAGCCGTCGGACGAGCGAAGATTGATTCCCGCGGAGGTGAGAGCAGCTCCGAGCATACTCGGATAAGACCTTAAGCCGGCAGGCCCTAAGCAGAGTGGATTATAGTAGCTTTTTAGCATACGAGTATGGCCGTGGACTTCCGTTTCGGCACGCCGTGAGATTTCACCGGATCAAAGTAGAGGATAGGCGAACTCCAATTGTACTCAACTTGTATCGAGAATTGCGGGAGCTGCCGCGCGATGCACTTCCCGTGCGCAGCGAGAATGCCTGAATCCCTTTTTATACTGTGAAACAAAAGTTGTAGGGTAATTATAGACCTACAATTTAAATTTTGAATGGATTCGAATGCAGAGGCAGGTATGATTTTTGCCACCCCTAGAACCAATGATTGGTGTTATCAAAATAGTTTGATAAGATAAGTTTTGGGCCCTTATCTAAGGAATCATATAAAATAATATGAATTCGATATCTTATATACTAAGAAAGTTATTGCAAAATTTCACTTTTTCGAAAAACACCCCCTGTCCCGAACTTGACCGAGATTTTGTGCCTTTAAATTTTATGTATCAATTTGAAAGTGATTGGTGTAAAATAACGGCAGTTATCGTTTCTACAAGATAAATAAATAGTAAGATCATGGTAGTCTATTGGTCAAGGCGTTGAACTATTGATCGCAGGTTCGAATCCGCATATGGTCATACCATTTTTAACGCTTCATTACCACCATCTCCTCTGACTCTAGGAATGGCAAATTTGGCCTAGTTGAGTTGGGCTCAAAATAATTGTATATGACCTAGGTCATAGCAATTATTAAAAAAAAAAGATAGATATATAAACTTTAAAATTGATGGTGGATGGTAAACACTATTTTACTGTTATATATTATGAGAGTGCATGTAAATGACGTTAAAATAAATAAATAAAATTCTAAGTCCGACTATGCTAGGGAATATTTCTTGGTTATTTTTTTTCTTTTTAGCTTCGAATGGCACCCACTAAAAACTACTACAAAGCATCCAACTACTGTGAAGTAGAATGAAGGACTTTTGAGCTCTGTCAAAGAGGCGAAAGGCATCCTAGTCCAAAACAAAACAACAGGAAACGGGCAGAAAGAAGATCTTTATCTAGAAGAAGGCATGCTAGATCGAATCCGCTTTGTCGTATCTTCCAGTCAAAAGTATTTATTTTACAAGTTTATTCTACGCTTTAAACTGAACAACTTGAAGATATATCATATCCCGCTCGGTAAGGGTCGGCTTAATAATAGCCAGAAAAGCTGTTTTTCCATATCGCTCGACGCTATCCATCAACGTCGTCCTCATTGAAGAAAAGTTTCCGAACCGCGAACAGTCTTCTTAGGCGCGCGGGAGGGGCGGGGAGGGGAGGGGGGGGGGAGGGGGAGTATTCTCACTTCTTTCAACTGCTTTCGAAACAATCAGCCGCTTCTGCGAGGGTAGAAATTTATTATGAGAGCGTTTAGGCTAAAATGTGAATTAGTATATTAAAGATTGAAAGCAAATTATAAAGTATAAAAAGTAAGAAAACAGAAACAAAATGAATCAATAAAGAACCAGTAGATAAAATAAGAAGCAGAAGATTATATATTAAATAATATCAGAAAGTAAATTAACACTACGCATGGAGCAGAACGTAGTGTATTGGTGTTAATATAAGTAAAACACTTGGTTGACAAACGATTTATTCAGACAATAATCCACTACGGTACAAATACGCGACTTTGGTAGGAATAGTCTCAACGAAAAGCTACTTTAGTGTAAAATTAGGTGTTTTTGAAGTGAGCAAATGTGTCACGGATGCAATTTATAAATGATTCGCTTGATACGTAAAATATACGTATCTTTAAAATTAAGTTAACATGCTCATTGATTTGGATTAAAAGGAATTCTCAGCGTGGTTTGTTTTTTTTGTTTAGATTTTTTAGAGATGGTACGCGGGTCTCGAGTTCGGCGAGACAGTAGATAGGTGTGGAGGTCACAAGGCCACATGACGTCCGCGTCCAGGTTTTAACCGACGTCTACATCGCGCTGCATCACCCCACAGCCACAGTCAGCCGATCGAGGATGACGTCAAACGGGCGCACCTAATGCACCACGACTGAGGTAGAGGGTTTCCCGTCCGACGCAGACTATAAGAGCGGAGGTCGTCCGCTAGTACCTTGCCTATTCCATCATAGTCTCTCGTCGTCAATACCTACTCGTCTGCCTGACGTCACGCCGGTCCGCGCCCATACATTATAGAGTCAGACATTATATTAAATATTGGAGTTCTTATATAATAAGTGGATCAGTAATAAACGCTTCAACAAGTTCTCAAGTTATTACATTTATCCCACGGGACCCACTAGATGGGTTCCGTTACATAGGTAATAAATAAAACCAAAGGTAATCTCACATGTAATGTAAGATAGTAAAAGAATGCTAAAACAAGGGATACGTGTGGGGTGTTTCTTCCGGTGTAACCTAACAAGATTATTATCAATATGTAAATGTTTGCCGTGATCACTAATCGACTCCATTATCGACATTCTGAAAGACCTGCCATTTGCCATTTATAAGCTCTGATAGGCAAACTAATATTGTTTGAAGTCATCGACCCTATCGATGTTGATTTTGCGGTACAATCTCAAACGTATCAAGGACCTCCAATCAATGTTTGCGCCTCTCTAGTGCGTAATCGCGTGTTAAAACGCTCGAAAAATCGTCGATCGCGAAGGTCCTGAAATTGGACTTCGCTCGTGGAACGAAGTGCGCCGAGGTTTCGAATATGTGACGTGATCATTGTAACCGTTGGTGTGACGATAGAGCCTTACAGCTCTAAGCGAACATTGTTGTGACGAAAGTCTCCACCCGGTCCAATGTATCCCGCTCGAGTAGCGAGCAAACAAAAATGCATTAGCGGTGAGCAACTCCATTACCTGCTAATATTGTGTTTTCGTCCAAATGTCAAGTGCACGATAAACGTTCCGCGACGTGAGAGGGATGGTAAGCGCGGTTAAACACGCGATTATAGTGGAATTATTCAGAGAAGCCTTTTTAGAGCGCTTGAATAGTGAACAGAATCGCGACAAAGGTTTTAGAATACCTTATTGTATTGTAAGCCGAATGAACCTTATTGTAAGCTGAATGAAAATTTAATAATATCTTCTTGTTTCTCACTTAAGCTTTTTTTTATGAATTTAATGCGACTGCTATGCAAAATAACAAAACAAAGGTGTTCTAAATTAATTAAAAATGAGAAAAGACGTGGTAGTAAGACCCTCTTAGTTTCATTATCATATAAGTACTCTATGCAATAAAAATAATGAAAAATATTATTTCCCTTTTCACACTAGAAGCAAATCTTAATAAATTGTGTAACCCATGATAAAAAAATTGCCGAAAAGATAGAAGTCTATAAAGATAGAAGAGAGAAAAATCAAAGAAAATCTAGTCAATAAGTCTAGTCTAGTCGGCTTCCATATTTTTTCCATCATTTAAATCTGTAATCGATCCATAAACCGTTTTTGATCTGTAAAGGGAAGTATTCCTGTGATTATATATTCAAGTGAGGACGATAAATAATTGAAATATGAATTTGAAAGACCACTTACAAGGCATACCCGATAAAAGAATATCTGTTTTTTCTACATTTTAACAATTTGAATAAGAACTGGTATATTCAATAATTTAAAACTTATTAGAAAATATTATGTTATATTTATAATATTAAATTATTAACACATACTTAAACCACACGCAGTGTAAATACTTTGTTAACCACTCACTCATGACCTCATGATTTTTCAATTAAAATAAAACCATAATAATGAATTTACTATAACCGCGGTTTGATATTACAAACCGTAGGTGTATTTATTAATAGGTATAAGTAATTTCTACGTGTAGCCAGCTGCCAAGAATGGGAGATCAAAGGTGTTTGACGTCAGGGAAATCGCTCGTCTCTCGGGGCATGTTTCAAAAGACGCTGGGCGCGAACACACCATCACAACATATACTGCCTTGTGCTCTGACGAAAATTTGACGTCGTGTATATGTACAGATAAAATAAACATTACCGGGTGATTCATATCGACGGAGTTTGCTTACCACCGTGAAATTTCTGATTACATTTTCTTAAGATATTTTTTCGAGATATTCAAGGTTTAGGGGGATTCCATTAGAAAGTATTATTAATAATTTCGACAGATGATTTAATAATGAAACTTAATCGGTATAGTATATTACTATATTTTCTACCTAAATAGATCGCTTACAAGTAAAAATAAAATTTAAAAAAAAATATTCCGTTGTATGTAGAAAAATTAATGAGATAAATTTCGTGGTGGTAAGCATAGTTGGTAGATATGAATCAACCTGTATAATAAACATAAAGTTCCAGAACAATAATTGAACATATAAAGAGTAAAATAGCGGCCTTAAATAAACATATAATCACCGGATTTGTTATTTCTGCAATTTGTTTTTTTTTATTCGTGTTACATGTTTTACGTTTGTTATTTTAACGCGACCGCAATAATGCGACTTTTTTATTATTATTATTATTTAAAGATATATTTTAAATTATTTCGGAGGTTTAGGAACAGACAATGTCAAAATAAATGTGAATATGTCAAACGACATCTGTACTTTTATTTTTACGAATACGAGAAACGTCAATCTATAAAATTTGAGGGTAATAGGTGGTAAAATGAAGGAACTTTTTAAAGGTGTGATAAACACACTTAAGGACACGATGAAACTACGAAGTCCCTCTGACTACGGATCTTTAACGAATATGTTCAAAAATCAATATTTTTTAACGTTTTTTCGTAATTATTATATTCAATACACTTTTACAGTTTTTAGTACTTCTTAAAACCTGCACTAGGTACTATTACTTGGTACTGAGTACATGATAATTTGTACTAGGTACTGTGTAATAGGTACTTTTAACGGTTAATGCTTTGCAGTGATATATCTATACAATAATCATATTATATGATCGCCCAATTGACAACAATATCTAGCTCGCTTGGTTGGAAAATTCTGAACAACAATCATCCGTTCGCACTGCATCGCAAAATGGCTATACGATGCGAGTTTAGACGAGTGAAAGTCTACAAGAACGTCATAAATGTGAAGTAAAGTATATAATTAATATACCTAGGTTATTATTAAACCGTTTATAAAGGCGACTATTTATGAACCATTAAACGCACAAATAAAATTTAAATATTTTTAAATTAAACAATTCAGTGGAGTAATTAATATGCTTAAGGTAAGATCGCATTTTCCTGTTACCGTAATGATGGCTGGTCAACGGCCAGACAAGGCCTAAAACAAAAAAATATTCGCGAAATCGCTATGGCACTGTTGACAGCGGAAGAACGCAGGTAAGGAGTGGGGGCGGGTGACTGAGCGAACGCACACATCTAAACTAGATTATTACTTATGTCTGATGAACTCACCTTATTTTTACTTAAAAGTATAGACAAACAGAGACACTGACCTGGTTTCCGTCGAACGCGCCACAACACTGGCGGGGCGGGATTACCCGTTGGGGCTGCCAGCTTGCCGGTTTTCCAACCTGAAAATTTTATAAATGAATATTTAACATACGATGAATTTATTTCGCTCGAAATCTAATATGCTCTTTTTAGTATCATATAAAATTTATTTTTTGAAAATGAAAGGGCGACACGAAATAGGTGGTCACAAAATAGCTACCACAAACACACATGCATTCGAACAAGCCCTTAGATAATCTCCAAACGCTGTTTTATAAGAAAATTATATTTGTAATGGTTACACGCGAAAGGAAGCTACGCATAGTCCATTATCATTTTAAATTTTTATGTTTAATAACAGTACCTACATTGATTGGATGCATTACTTTATAGCGTGAAATACTATTACAAAAAATACAAAATAACTTCAGCTGACTATAGGCAGGCATGTATGTACCAATAATAACAAAATATGGTGGTAACAGGTATTCGGAAAGGTCCATACCAAAATAGGGCTGAAAATATATTCAGGTTGTCCCAAGACCATTCCTGAAGACCCAATGTTTATGTTCCCTAATACGAGTAAAAAAACATTTTTTAAAAAAAACGACATTTCACTAAATTTATTAAAGCGCTGATGTAGCCTTGAATGTGCCCAGCTGGAGCGCGGTCAACGACCTCGAACGACAGCTGGCGCGCATTACAAAAACGGTTTATTACGTAAAATTTACATTTTTTTTTTCTTGGAAACCATGACGAATTTGATATGTCGCCAATGCAAATCATGTTTGAAAGGCAAGGCTAATTTGCTGTATTTTTTTATTTGGCATTGTCATTGGACACGGTCCAGTGTGTTAAAAAAGTATTGAAGTTTAAGGTTTAGGTTTAAGTTTATATTTTAATTGTTTACACGATATTGTAATAGTTTAGATTTTAATTAGTTTTAAAACGTAACGCTAATATTTTCAATATTGGTGAAAAAGGGTAAAAAAAATGAGGGCAAATACATTTAAAAGTTACCTTAAGCACTTTTTTAAAAACGCCTATAAAAGAATGTTTATTGCAACATCATATTTCTTTATTATTACTACTAAATTATCATTATTAAATTGAACTTGTATGTACTTGTTATTTCATTACTAGCTGCGAGTGAAAATTAACAAAAAAAAACAATAATAGTATTAAAATTTATGCTGAATTAAAAAAATAACATTGTATGTCATTATATTTATTTTATTCTACTCAGACCTAAAAAATAACCTCGTATGACCATCCAAAAGGCACATCGAATGGGCTAAAATAGCCGCAGGTACAAGTAGAGCTGGGAAATGAAGCGACCCATCACAAGTTGGTACCACAAACGCGAGTAATCTGCCGTAAGATGCCTTTAATGACGCCTGGGGGGGGGGGGGGGGGCAAGCTATAAGACGGCAGGTTCTGGTTAAACAATTTACTACTACAAAACAGTGTATACAAACATTTGATATATGATAGATCAGGGTTTATAGCCATTCTTGTTAGTATAGGTATATGGAAAAAAAAATATCATAACGAGTTGCTCTGAACATTCAAAATAGAGGGGAAAAAATAACTCTGAACCCATCAGAGCCTCCATAAAAACAAACTACATACAAAAAAATACCTATTTTAGTTGGAACGTAAGATATCCACCAAAGATTTGGAAAATAACTAATAACACGATATATTCAAACAATTCGGCGTGATTTCGGTAGAGGGCATGCATGTTGGAGGGTTGCATCGTGTAAACCAGGGTTCCAAAGCGGTCGATATCGACCCCTTGGTGTCGACGAGGTCTAAAAATCGACCCCTATTAATTAACAGCCATTGAAGAAGCCAATGTGATAATGCAAGAAAAGTTGATTACCATCAGCACAGAGAAGTTCAACCAAGGCTACCAGAAGTTTTGGTTGCACGCGACATTGAAACACAGTATCCTGCATTGTGGAAAATTGCTGAGAAATATCGCTTTTCCATCATCACACCGAGTCAAAAAAGACTTCAGTGTTGTCACCAACATTTTGACAGAACAAAGAAACCGTTTGAAAACCAACGAACGGGGAGATTTAAGGCTGCAACTCCCCAATATTGAACCGGATTTAGCAAGATTGGCGCAGTGTTTTAATTAAATTAAAGTGTCGCGAAAAGTGAATAGCCTAAGGCAATGTGACATTCTATTGATACGTTTAATTTGTTTATTTTTGTATGTATTTTTATTAGTGTTAGTTTATATGGAAGCTTCCATCCATTTAGAACTGTCGTATACTATT
This sequence comes from Neomicropteryx cornuta, assembly GCA_020383195.1. Classification (NCBI taxonomy): domain Eukaryota; kingdom Metazoa; phylum Arthropoda; class Insecta; order Lepidoptera; family Micropterigidae; genus Neomicropteryx; species Neomicropteryx cornuta. Next base: position 6,068,715 of record JAHKQU010000030.1, read on the forward strand.
TAGCTTAAGATACCCACGGAAAAGGCACCAGCCTTCGTGGGGATACATGGTGCATTACTCAAATAAAAAAGTCAACAGGTTCATTCATCACACTGATTTTTTTATTTTTCAATCTTACTTTGCGATTTTAATGTTTTTTTTTCAAAAAATAATTACATGCTAAGTATTTTTAAGTAATATGTATTAAAAAATATTAATTAAAATGCGATTATTACACATAATAACGGAAAACTTGGTTATTATAAAATACTTCGACTTTTTTAGGCGTACATACGAGTTCACATTTAGAATCTGTTCTAGGTACCTAAGTAAAATTTCATAAGAAAAATAACTTAAAATTGTTCGCTGTCAAATACAATGAATTTTCTTACGAATAGCAAAGAGCACGGATGTCCTTTCTGATGCTAATATTAGAGAATTGAACACAAAGAAAATTGTAAATGTCTTTTACATTATTCATTGGGCCCAATCTACAAACTACAAGAAAACAAATTCTGTATAACTTTCCATTGTATTATTACCTTATACTAACTAGCAAGAAAAAAATTCGTAGTTTTGATAAAATTATAGTATGTATAGTACCTATATTTACTGCTTCCCTATTAAGTACTTCTTGCTTTAAAAAAGACGAAACTTATATACCTAGATACTTGTTAAAAGTGTTGGAAAATCACAACAAAACACCAAGTATTTTTTCCACTAAAAGTGGAAAAATATTTTTTTCCACTTTTAGTGTACTGTGGTTAAAAAAAAAACCCCGGCTTAGTGTAAAGCTAGTTTACAGTCTAAGGGTTTCGTATCGAATATTTTTTCTATTATGAAATTAATGTTTCTAATATTTTCCCTAATATTTCTATGAACGTAGGTATTTTCGCAAATAAACCAAAAGAAGGTAAAAGTTTTGTGTTAAATAGTCATATATAATGAAACCTAATCTACAAATTGCATAAAATGTTAATAAAAATACACAACAATCGGTCTTATAATAATATGTATATTTTTGAGATTGCCCTGGAATTGTGTCGAGTTTGAGGTCATATCTCGAAACTCTGACTTGTTTTTTATAGTTTTGAGTTTTCTCGAGTTTCAAATATTTAATTTCCTTGCGATGTAAGCTGCCGAGTTATAAAGAATAAAGATAAAACGACAGCTGACATGCAGTAATAATCCGACTATCGCCATAGTTTAACTATATTATATACCAATGCTCTCTTCATTTGCCTCTATTTAAAAAAAAATGTGTAAACTTTCAGAGACAAACGAAGGTAATTTTTGGTAAGTAATTATAAAAGAGTGTAATAATAAGTACTTACCTCTATATTGTGATCATAAAAATGAAATTGTAATACATTTTTACTAACCAAAAAAAAATATTTTTAAGGATATTTAATATTTTGACGACCCATGGTGTATCGGCGGTACCACTACATTCTATTATAATACTAATTAATAAGTTTGTAGATACAGTCTTGGCACAGACGTTCAGATAAACAAGTCTCACCATAAGGGTTTTTGGTTTTGACCATTTTAGCTAAAACGGATACATATCTATAAACTAGTTAACAATGATTTTATCTCAAAAAATGTAACTTTTAAGGAAAGACTTTAAAAACATGCAATGAGACTATTACTTACGGTTTTTAGAACACAAAACCAGGTGTGACAAGAGAATGACAATGTGACAACAAAAAAAAAGATGTTATATAGATCTATTACACTTTATTACAATAGTATTACAATTTTAAAAAAAGTTAGTGGGTACTTTTGGCTTCCGCTGTTCACAAAAATACCTAGTTACAAATCTTGAAGATAAAAATTTTGTACCAAATATAAGAACCTTTTGTCGTCTGAGTTGCTGCCTACCTAGTGATAAACTTTCCTGAACGAAACTTATTTTAGCATTATTTATTTTTAAAATATTCATCCTTCATCCTAAAATTAAAGTGTTCTGTTAAGGTAGGTATGTGTGATAAAACTAGGTGTCACAAACCTTTTATATTTTTGGTTATTAACTCGATTTTTTTCATAACATGAATAAAATAAATTTTTCCAAAATCCAAAATGGTGTGCAAGACGAACTAGACAATTAGACTATAATAGTATTTATCTACAATGTCTTTAGGTATTTTCCAGGTAAATAGTATGCAGTATTCCAAACTCTAGACGCAAAACAAATAATATGTTTATTTTAATTGATTTATTTTAGTCGTCTTTTAAATAAAAAAAATTAAAAAAGTTTTTTTATACAACGTAGAATTTAAAGTCATATAGCAAAATTGGTACATTAGACATAACGTAACTAAAATTAAATAGGACCACCTCTGAGAAATTCTCTTTAATATGCAAAAAATATCTATTCGAAAACGTTCAACCGAATCAATAGCAAAAAGTAAACATAACTAAAAACAACCTACCCTCTTAAACTAAGAGAATTAAAATTCCTAATTTTTACGCATAACTTGTAGGTGTAAGTTATTATATTATGTTGGCGTAAATGAGTCACCGCTGGTTTATCTTGGCGTCATTAGAATAAAAAACGCAAAATGCTAATTGTGGACATTATAATATCAACAAATGTTATCGCAAGGTAGAAAAAAAAACTTACATGTGACACAATTGCTGCGACACGGTTCGCAAATACACGTTCAAGATGTCATGGATGAAATTATAACATATAGATAACGTTCTTTAGATCATCACACGCACCCACAATAACTTTCACTTTTATTCACTTTACTTGTACTAACATCCCCAGGCGGGATGAATTCTATTTAAAAACTCTGGCGGTCACAAACCCACACCAACCTACAGTAAACATAATCCGGCGCAGCTGATAAACGTATTTGACGGCCAAAACATGTGAGCGACCTCTGGCCTCGCTCATAGGTACGTAAAATTCACCAAGAGTGGCCTCAAATTTACAAAAATGAAGTCTAATCATAAACTTTTCGAACGGTTTTGATATCATAAATCACTTTGGCGCCGACTTCAAAACATAACACGGCGCGGCGACACAAAGCAAGTTAGTCAACAAATTTTTCACGCTGATACTGTCCGACGGAACTTATCACTGTTTGGTGTTTATGCTTTACGATAAAATACGCTCCATTTCAAAAGTAATTTCGCGCAGGTACTCGCACGTATTTGCAACGCGCATGAAATGAATTCTAACCTATTAAAAGTTGTCGGACGGAGGGCACCGTTGTATAAACTACTGTACAATAATATCGCACGATGATGTATGTAGTTGTAGGCAGGTTTATATGGACGGATACCTACATTATGTCGCGCTGACAGCTGTTCAAATCAATCAAGTTCTGATATAGGCCGCTAGGGTGCGTGCCATTATGGCCGTGATATTATTTATTTTATTATATAAAAAATATCTAGCAGAACAGAAGCAGCCAACAGAAACTTCTCTGTTTTGTGATCTATAAAAGCTTGACATTCATTTCATATAATAATGGTACAAATATATCTTTTTCGCATTTTATTCAATATAATAATAAAGTAATAAGAAAATATTTTCGCATATTAATTATTTACTTTAATAATATTTATGAATAATTTATCAGTATTAACATTCAAATTAACATAACATTGAGTTTAAAACTATTATTCATAAAAATACTAGTAGTGCTCTCGCAATGTGCTAAGCTCTACTATTACGATACAAAGGCACAATGTAGGAGAGAGTCGAATGAGAGTGAAAGTAGCAAAAATACCGATAGATGACGCTAGCCTACTTAGCATTATTTTGACGTGCACCATTCAAGCACAAATATAATATTGTTGTCAGTAACATTGATTATATTGTTTCTGGAAAACATATTTTATCTCTCTAATAAGTCGTAAAAATATTTATTATTTTTTTATAAACTTTAATCGAAATCAAAACAGCCCTAACAAAATGGTATCTCGAATAGTTCAAAAAGGAGTAGGGTGACCTAGTCAACAGTGGATCACCTGAATTTACGTATTCATAGTAATACACGTGTGTTCGCCTCGTAATTCCTGGGTCCTCAACAATGTGCCCTCGCAACTCGCACAAACCGATAAACTTGAATCCAGCCAGTAACACTAGCAGTAAGCAGACCTAACCTGTGGTAGGAATTAATAGAATTTTTGTCTATTAATTTCTGCCCGCCTAGTGATTAACGCCTGCTTCTGATCTAAAGGTCCTGGTTTCTAACCACAACGGATCATATCCCATCATGTCATTTTTCTCCGATTTGTAAATTTAGTGGCGCTTTTCCCAACACTATCGGCAGGGTTTAGTAACAAAACATACAAAAACAAACATTCATTTACAGACTTGCTAGACGTATATTTTATGATTTTGTCTTGGTGGGAATAATCTTCCTGGGAAAATCAAACAAATTTTAGGAAGTAGAATGTTTGATTATAACTCTTTTTTTTCGTTTGCATAAATCCTTATTAGTTAAGTACTCCTTTCCCATGGCCAAATACTATGTTAAAAGTAAACAGTCCTTTTCTTTTTTTTTCTGCGTTAATTTCAATATTTGTAACAACCAGACCCAGGTAATAACTATTTTATTTTTAAATATTTGCTCTGAACATTAATTTGAGTATGAACTTAGAACGAAATATAAAAGTAAATATTTTTTTTATAATTTTATCTTGAATATTTTTTAATAATCCCGGTAATCTTAAGTATGGTAGACATTTTCAAATATTAAATGATAATATTTATTATATAACATCGATATCTAACGATTTATATCAAAGTTTTTAATCTACAGCCGAGAATATAAAAGGATCAAGATAATACCAAATTTATTTAAACTATGCTACCATCTATTTGTCAGTCTAGCATAGATTAAGTTTACAAATGAAAAGTAATTTATATGTCTAATCTTTTCTATGATACTTATAAAACCATTCATTGAATAATAAATATTTCTGTCTATGAATCAAAAGTGTCGATAAAATAAATATCAAATACGTAGGATCTAAGATGTTGACATATATTTTTTTTAATTTACTTGCTTTCCCCAATTTACGACAAATGTTAAAGAAGTAATCAAAAATATTTTAAATGGGATCATAAATAAAAATCAAAAGAGGAAAAATATCGTATGGGAGCCTATTGACAAACAAAATTAGCAAGCAATTGTGGGCAAAATGTTTTTTTACTACGGTTTACAATACAATTTAGCCTATTTGTTTTATACGTTTTAGCAAATTCGTTATTAGTTAGTTTTTGAAATGTGTGAACTTGTGTTGAACTACCTTATACTTTATAATGAAATAGGGAATTGTGATTGTCGATTACCGTGTCGTCTATCTCCTTCATTCAGCGTTTTACGATGCCGCGTGAACGTGCGAGCAACTGGGAGAGAAACTTATATTCGGTAGTTATGAGTTAACATAATATGATCATTACCTAATCTGTAGGGAACGACGAAAACTCCGGGCTATTATTTAGTAATGAACTTATATTTCAAAGACTAAAAGAAAAATAGTTTTTTTTTACATTTTAGACTTATACTATATTACATTTAGCATAGTATAATATACACAATATACATAACATTAACAACATTATATATAATAACATTTTTATTTGACAGATTTTTATAGTTCGGTAATTAACTTTAAATTTTTTTGGTTCTTATATAATTCAATAAAGGTTACCGAATGAAGGTAGGTTAATTTTTTGTGAAAATTTGTGCTTTGGTTATTATGTATGTGCTAAACTTTACTTCATATGCTTATTTATTTTTGGCTGTCACAAAAAAAAATGATAATTAATCATTGAACATTCTATAAAAGCATTTGAAAATGATAACGCCCGTGTTATTTATTTTGAATTGTTTTGAGAATTGCATTCGAGCTATTTGTAATAAATCGTTTAATAGTTTCAACAGTTAAAGATACCACATGACAAAATTGATTTGAAATGTGCCAAGAGTAATATTTAATTAAAATCCGTGTGTAAAATGTTTGAATTTATTTCTACTCCTTAAGTTATGAAGTTAAATGGGTTGTTATGCCTGTTTGTTGTATATGCTAAATAATAATGCCTTACTTTAGGTGCCATGTCATTAAATATGTTATAACGAGGCATAATGCTAGTAATAAAGATGCTCGTATGGAGCGGGTAGGTAGATCATTAATAATTAATTAAAGCAAATGAAGCGACAGTGATGACAACCACAACGCGACACCGACGCCTGGTAGACTGCGAGGGGGATGGGGTAACTTGCGGGGGAAGGGGGTCGGAGGGTGTTAGCACAATTCCCCAGTATGAACTATAACTATAGCTGGTAAGCAGGGTCTTATGCCACCGCGGCTGCAAGACGGTATGGCACATGTGATGACATTTTCATTCTTGTTTGTCGAAATTTGGTTTGAAAAACCATCGTTCCTTAGATGACACATAGATTAGGTCATATTATTTAAATATCAGATATAAAATTATCCTCTAAACATGTAGAGGATAATTTGACTCGAGGGACGTACTGTAGTGACTGCTGGTTTATCTTTTTAAGGAACAACCAGCTGGGAAGGAAATATTCCGCGCGTTCTAAAATTCACCCTTAGAACTACAACTACTAGGACCATAGAAGTTTTTCTTACATAGTTCGTGATGGTTACACTCTGTTACGTACTTTTTCATTGCACGGTTAGCTCGTATTTTAATTTAATCAATCGTTTCAAAAAAACCTCAGTCGGCAGTAGTGTATTTTTCATAAATTGTATTTTTTCCAACATTAACACACTATCACTACATTATCATTACACACAAAATGCTTTTACACAAACCCAAACAATATATCGAGTTCGTTATTAGTTTTATTGTAGATTTAGTTTCATTGTAATCCCTGTGGTTTTTTTGTACTTCGGCAACAGGTTTGTCTCGTATATAAGTTAACCAATTGTGTAAAAATGGTTCCGTGAACAGCCCGCAAAGTAAAATATGATATTAATGTTTGAGCGTTAAGGATCTCAAAGAAAATCCTTGTTATCCCTAAATTGAATTTTCCCCAAAAGGAATGCCTTTTAGTAAGATGTAAAGAAAAGCAGATGGCGGTTAATACGTTATGAGCTTTATATCAGCGAGAGGGAGATAGCGCGGGCGTCGTAGGATGAAAGACGGGTGGTTTTATAACTTATAAAATAAGAGTATTAAATTACACAGATGGTAGAGTGGGGGTATTTCAGTAGAAACCGTTTTAATTTTGTTTGTATTAAGTCATTAACTAATTAGGATACCAAAAAATGAGCGAGGCAAAATCATTCTCGTATCAATGACGATACGAATTAAAATGTTTCTGACTTTATTTTACTACGCGGTAAAGTCTGTAACTTACAAACAGTTATAATGTTGACATTTAAAATGAAGTGTTACAAATATAAAATCGATTTATCAGATTTAAGTGCATTTTCAACATATAACTACTTTCAACCGAAATCCTGCGCTTTTAAGTACACGAGCTCTTTAGTGCCTTTATATTTCATTTATTGAATTTCTTTATTAAAAATAAATAACTCTTTTATCATAAAAGAATATTTCATCCATCTTTTGACGTTATTAAAAAACAATTATCAAATAAAATAATTAAGTCAAATACTTTTACAACTCAAGTAAATCTTATATAAATTCACCTATATCAAATTCAAATCAAATGTTTGAATTTGATCTATATAAAAATGAATGTTTAAAACGCATGTTTCGACACCCTCCGATACTAAACCTTTAGTGAGTTTTTTATTATTTTTAGATTTATCTTTTATACATCTATTTTGTGTTCCGTATCAATGTCTGGAATCCATAACAAGAGAGCCATCGCCATTTGCTTCCTATAAGCAAATGAATAAACATCTATAAGGTAAAGACCCTAAGGTCAAGCATTGGGAGTATAGATAGAAAGATGAAAAGCGCCGAGTCACTAAGGCATATGCGGAGGACCACTGATGGAGACATTATGGCGATGCTCTCTGGTTATGGATTCTAGAAAAACAAAATACACATTTTATTGGTATTTGTAGTTTTAACTATTTTTTAAGTAAACTAATGTCATTTATCCGCAAACAGGACTCAAGCAATAAATACTATTATCAAAGATTTTATCTCTCAGACTTAATAATATAAAAACTTTTTAATTTACGACAAATGCCATAATTTTAATAATATTAATATATTCAAAACAAAAAAAAAACATAAAAATTTTATATTGTTGATTAAAACTCGTTTTTTCCATCAGCTAATGTTAAAGGTTAAGTGTTTCGGAATATTTAATGCGTCAAAATATCATTAAAATCTTTAAGTTATGTGTTTTAGATAAAATTATTGCACATACGTAGTTAAAAAATATAGCATGAATGAAAAAAATATAAAGGCATTAGGCATTCCATTTACCAAAACATAAGAAATTACCGATGTATACGATAAATATAATTTATATATTTTTTATGTAAACATTACTTCGATAACGAATAATCATAGTCATTTTGTAGATTATATTGTAATTTGTACCAGCTGTTCAAACACGGGCTTTGCCCCGGGTTGGCAGCTCAGCTCTGCAGGTAACTTCGGTGCGGGACGGCTCGAGCCTGCGGCACTCAGGATGAGTCCGCAGAGCACTTCGCGCCTAAATTTATTTTTTGTAAAGGCGTCTTTGGCGCCCGGCAACTCGTGCCTACGGCAATTGGGAGAAGTGAAAATAGTTACGTTGGCCTAGAAATACGGAGAGGTTTCAAAAATGCTCAAAGACATATTCCTAGCACGTTACCCTCTATTCTTTTATTTGTGAAAAAAAATTGAAAGATAAAAATAATTACTGTAGGTCATCCTTTAACAATAATTTAATTTCATTAATTTAATTTATCTCTAATGGTTTGGTCAGCGTATGCCATTTAAGTGCCCAAAAGGCGTCTTTTAACGATTTTATTACAAATCATCAAGATTTCTCTAATATTTTTAAGTTCATTATGAATATATTGTGTAAATAAACCTTTTCAAAGAAATTCTCTAAATAATTGTAAAAACCGCATCAAAATCCATTGTATAGTTTAGAAGAGCTAAGCTAACACACAGAAAGGCGGATAGCGACTTTGCTTTGTACTATTTATAGATAAAAAAAAGTAATACCCTGACGTACTTACAGGATTACTTTGACATGAAATTCATTTCTATCAATTTTTACTTTTGATAATTCAATTTGCATGTCATTCTAATCTCTTGATTTTTCAAAATGCGTAATTACACCGCTTATTTCGTAGTGAAATCTAAATTAATAATGTAGAGATGACACTAACATTGACGACGTTTAAATATATTAATTAAATATATATTTTGGAAAAGCATTCCAGTTGACTCCCTGACTTTTGTACTTTATAATATAAGTTATATATACGTATTGGGTAATTGTATCGAAAGAATTTGCTTATCATGAGATTTAAAATTACTCGATATTTTTTTTTTTATTATTTTTATTCATTTATTTAAACATTGTATATTATGTAAGATCCAACCAAGCCCAAGGCTTATCAGTTGGAAATCATTGATGATATGAATCATCCTGTTGATTTTTTTAGTAATATAATAAAATTTTGCCAAAAAGTTTGTTCCGATATGAAGCAAAATTTGTAAGAAAATTGAGTTTTTTTTTAAATATATGTTTTTTTATTTATAAACACATTAACTAATCAGAGAGGTCATGCATTAATTAATATTATCGGGTAGGATCAAACGTCTTCAACTGAAATTCATAATTAATTTTCTTAAGCCAAATTATATACTATTAAGATGAAAAAAAAAGATGTAAGATTTAAAAATATAACATACACCTTACCCTTTTTTTTATAACATAACCTTTGTAGCGAAGCTTAAAAATTGTAATAGGTGATTATCTAATGCTATCAGAGAGTTCTTTATAGACCAAATTATACATTCGTTCATTTTTAACATTAATTAAAACTTTTTAATTAGAAAATAAGTTATTTATACATCACCTTCGAGTTTTTTCTATTTCTTTAAGTGCTCGGTGTCGCGCGGGTATTTGTCGTGCAGCTCTTGGACTATTAGGGGTGACGTCACCGCTTACATAGCCCTATAATATAAACTGCATTGATTTCCAGCGAACTTTAATTGTAATTCTCTCCCTCTGTCTCTCACTCTCTCTTTCTCTTTATTCATTTTGTTACGACTCAAGATTTATTTCCTTAATCAAACTTCGCTGATTTTACGGTTGAACTGAAAGCTTTTGAGCTTTCGTGCGACTCGTTTTAAAGCATATTCAATTAGGTACAAAAGTTTTACTGCTGCTTTTATTCACAATTCGCTTTGTTTAAATCTAATAATATCAAGGGAAAGTCGTCTTTAAAGTCTGATTGCTTCGACATACATGCAAATAAAGGTGTTCATCGACGCGGAAAAATATAACCTAAGAGAGCGATATCGGGGAATGTGTCGCCTGTGGTAATACCATAATAATTCGACGAAATACCCCTCTACCCATCTAAGTCGTCATGAACTTTGTTATTAAATACATGTGTACTTTTTGTTCATATCAATTATAAAGTTAGTACTTTAAATAGAGAGTGTGCCTATAATAAATAAATACACCATGCTTAAAAAGCCTACCTTAGTGCAAACATTGACTATTAGTTAGGTAAATTTATGTCACGATAAAAATGGTTTTTTTTCCGATTGAAATAAAAATGTATTAAATATTACTTTTATTATTTCGTTTGATCAGTGTCATTACTATTGGGTCTAGTGAAATATATGTGATATCACATTTAAATACGTAGATTATATGAAAGAAATTGCAATCTTTAAAAAGCTAGAAAAAACGTTTCTGCTGTAATAACAAAAATAGCACTTTTAGATACAAAATATCATACGTAATAATGAATATTGCATTGTTTTGATTTTTAGATGTGATGTCGTGAAGCTTGTGACTCTCCCCTCCTCTGGCCAAATAACGTCACACTTTGTGAACCCTCTTTCATCCCATTACCGAGTGCCATAATTTATGGATGGAATAGATTATAGATATATTATTTTTTAAAAACATTTCATTCGATACACATCAACTTAAAACATAAAAACATATTAATTTAACAATAGCACAAAGAAACGTGAGGTCGTGGTAGTCTAGTGGGGACTATTGACCCAAAGGTCTCGGGTTCGAATCCGCACATGGTCATCATACCATTGTTAACGCTTCATTACCACCATCTCCTCTGACTCTAGCACGGGCACATTTGCCCTAGTTGAGTAGGGCCCAAAATAATTGTAAATGACTTAGATTAATTCTAAAGGCCTACCAACCACACTAACCTTAATCTTTTTATAAAATTCCTTTTGTCAATTTATTAAGATTGAGAACTGATAATGATTAAATTTGTTGATTTTCTGCTCGCACAAACAAACAAACAAACTAAGATATTTTTTACTGTAACGAGAAAAATGAGTCATCGCAGCGGTCCGCAACTTCCGCCAATCCAACTATCGCCCGGCCTGATAATTTTTCGTAAGATAACGAATGACATCAGCGAGATTGCGTCTTGAGATCTCGTTGCTCTCGCTTTGGAAATAATAATTATTATCTCACGCAGAAGCGTACATAATCGTTTAATTTAGCGATAAGGAAAATTTACTGTATTTTCGATTGTTATCATACATTTCGGATTACTTCGTTATGACAAGCTGGTGTCGGCGTTAAATTTATTATATCGACATTTCATGATTAATTAGATATTGTACGCACATTTAACATACTATTTATTTATTTCAATCATTGCATGTGTGTACAAAAAAAGTTTAATTATGTAGAAACAAAGGTGCAACAATGAGCGCAAAATATTTTAATATTTTATATGCGAGTATACAGGTGTATTTATATTCATCGATGTCCTTTTAGGGGGTGACTATAAATGCACCTGTTTATAATAAAATAAAATAATAGTAAATTAATCTACCAGATTTTTGTGGTAATCATCACTTTAATCTAAATTTGTCTATGTAAATTTGGCTGTGGATGCAGATACTAATAGATCTAAATATGAAATTAATGAGCAACCCCATGCTAAAGTACCATATGACAGAACTCTTTTTACTAAAGCAAAGTAGACACATTTTATGCGTTTTGTCGAGAGTATATTAAGTTGCTTAAATATGTATGTAAGCTTTCTATGTTCTACGTAGTTACATCTATGTGAGGTTTCTAATTTATATTTTGATCAATAATTATACCAAGGTATTACCAACTTTTTTAATTATAATGAAATTGAGAAGACAAAAATGAATTTATGCATAAATGAAAAACTAGAGAACGAGTCATATTGGTTTTTAATTATGTTTTATATTTTTAAATGCCGAGAGACTGAATGAGTTCCTAATACCTAATACTAAATGCGTTCTCTCTAATGCCCCTGTCTAAATTGAAATGAAAAAATAACTTATTTTAGCTTTTCCTTCCGCGTCAGTCAGAAGGGAAACAGTAAACCTAACCTTTATTTTGGGAATTATATTTTCCTCTTTGAATGTTCCTTTGGATACTTAGGGCCTTTTGAGTGGTCTTAGCCCTCTGAAGCTAACCATCACTTCAATGTCAAAACAAACCCCCCCCCCCCCCCCAACACTGGCACTCAGGCAAGGGCAAGCTCATATAGCAAGAGAACACACTCACACAAAACGTATTGCTACACGAGTAACTTGCTCATCATTGTATGTTTTTTATAACCATTACAATGTTGTATAATATAATATTATTTTAAATCATTTATCAACCATTATAACATACGATTTTTCAAGATTGAAAATATTATCCATACAACAATAGGTACCCATAATTTGTCAAAGTACGTTTTTATCATAACCAGTTTCTTTATGTGCTCATTTATATCATATACAACCCAGCATATTATAATATATTGTTATGTTGCTTTGAAAGGTGTGAGAAACTCTTGATCATTGACAAGTTCTTGATCATTCTAACGATCTTTTAGAAGATTTTTTTTATTAATTACAACTAATCACACTGTTATCGATATTTTAGAGGGCTTTATATATGTCGATAATCAAATATTAATCAGCAAAAATTATTGGAAAAATGTATTACGAGAAAAACGACTTCAAAATTTAATAGAAACCGTTTTAATCTGCTTCTCATGAAACAATTAATTATAAAGCTGAGTTAATCGGTCCATGTTTGGATGCTGGTTTGAATAATCCTAATTATATTTTCCGTGCACGTCGCCAAATAGGTACTACTAGCATATCAGTCTACCCTTCGTTCTCTGTCACAAACTCAAATCGATTCTCTGCGTGGGCGGGAATACCTAGTAACTCTATTTATTACATGTTCTGTCTCCGTCGTAATCCACTCATGTGTCCTTTCACGCGAAGTTAGCTAAAGTTACTTATGGATTTTACAAGTTTCCCATTGTGCCCATTTTCTAATAATATAGATTTTCAAATTGATGTCGAAGAATTTATATTATTTATTTTGCGCCAGTGGTAATTCTCTTACTCGTCATTAGGTGGATTGTAACATAAAATAGGTTTCTTTTTCCATAATTCATACGAGCGTTTTTTTAAATCAAAAACATGTCAAATTACTTTTGGGCTGTTTTTCCAACAAATATTTGTATTATTGGCCGCGCTCTTTACCCTTTATTAAAATTAAAAAAAAAAACTGATTCAGGGAACATTTTGTTTTTTGGAATATCTTTGGCAAAAGAAAAAAAAAACTTTGATTCCGATGTTTGGATTTGGTATATACCGGGTGAAGACCGCGGTCTTTAATGTTAATAATATGATTCCTACCCTACGCAAAAATGTGAAAAAAAAATTGCTCGTACAAAATTTGGGCAAAAGGTTAATGGGCACTGTGTCAATAAATTAAGTACAGTCAAGTGCAAACACTACTCATTGTTTTGGTCAACATTCCTTGGCATGTGTTTCCCGCTTTCTGCCAAGGGTTATTGACCTAAACATGGAGTGGTTATTTTGTATTAAGTGTACTTCAATTTGGTCTCGAACCTGCTTAACGTTCACGATCGGAAATATGCGTTTATTCAAACGATTAAGCACAAAACTGACTTATGGTCAGTTGTTGAAACGGACACTCAATGTAAATCATACATAAGGTACCACTTTATGGTAGTTATGGTAGTATGGTTAGTTTAAAGGTGTGAAACAACACAAAAGCTATTAGGGTTAACGACGTAAAAGTTAAATTGACCCGGCTGTGGCCTAAGAAGTATGTCTCACCCGTGCAAAAAATCTGTATCATATTAATTACGTCATCTGTCGAAGGCAAGGTCCGGACCAAACTTATTTTTTCTATTGCGGTTGTGTTCGTGAGCTGAAACGGCATTTCAGGAGTCTGATGCTGGATACATTCTAAGTATTCTTCTACACAAGTAGGGATTATAACATTTTAAGGTCTACGGATGAAAAATGCATGATGCCCGTCAAGATTTACAAGCACATCATTAGGATCTAAATCTCTATCAGGAATATGCATAGTCACGTAGTATGCTACTCACCTATGCTATGCTATATCGATGATCGACCGTCACATTAACATTAATAGCTTGCAACCTAATGAAGTGTATGTTAGTGTCTTTACTATCCTAAATATAATTTGGTGCCTGGGACTTCATATTACGACATGGGACACGTCGCAATTCACTCTTCGACAGAAAAGGCTGAAAATTTACTTACACCAACTCGTTAAAAAAAAAACAAATTCGAGGATGAAATATTTTTTCATTTAATATCCTACTTATAAATGTTGGCGAGAAAGGTCTTTAAAAAGATCCCGTCATCACTTCGTAGGAAAATTATAACTTTACGTATATTTTACCTTCGTTTTTACATTTAAAATGGCTCTTCTGTACAATACTTGTTCATATGACTTACCTGATTTTTCCCTTGTTTATCTACTCTACTCTTCTTTGAATGGATTCAGTCACTTTCGATGTTCATATAGAAGTATAATATAGATTTTCCGCAACGTAGCCATAAAATAAAAAGAAATAATAACAAATAAATATAAGGGCTCAATACTAAAGTAAAGTGTAGTAGTTAATTATTCAAATTCGAATTATCCATTTAATTAAAATATCGTAATACCTACTTTTTGGACCTATTCACTACACAAAATCTATTTATTAAAAATCGATACGTATTTCATGAAAAGCTTATTGTTTTCCAAATTGAAATTGTACATATTTTTGTTCTGTTTATGATTTTGATTTTGACAGTGTCGGGGTCTAATTACTTTAATTTAATTGCATTTCAAATTTACGATTTTATTTTTATAGTTCCGGGGAATTTCTCATATTTTTTAAATTGCCGAAAGCATAAGAGTACTTTTGGCATTCCAAAATTCAAGAATAAATTAATAAAAACCTCATTATTCATACTTTAATTTATAACATATTCATAATATTAATTTAAAACAGTTGTTAGCGGCGCAAAGATACACTCTAATAATTAATTAATTAAAGCGACTTTGACGGCTGTAATTATGGGTTGATTTATGGAGAAATTTAAGGACTCGATTAGAATTAATTAAGCATCCGTGGTATAATAATGATTAGGGCATGATATTCAATGTAGAGGCAATCCATGACAAGCTAAGATTTTTGCTCGTAATATTTAGTCAGTGATAAATATAAAGAGAAAACTTTTTTTTGAAAATACACTTTAACGCAGAATGTTTCAACCCAGTTCTTGAGCTGGTCGTGTCCGAAGCAACATATTCTAGATATAAAACTAGCAAATGAGTCCTACAGCTAGGCTCTGCCGGTGGGGTTAGCGTTTCGCCTGAGCGAATAAAATGTCGATTTGTTTGGCATTTCCATTTACATAATGAGGGAAAGTTTTATCTAAGTCGGTTCAGTGGTTCTTGAGTTTGTCCTATACAAAGACGGTTTCCGGTTTAGCGTTTTCGTTCTTATAAAAGGCAAATATCAGGTTGTTCTATGGGTAGAACACGATTATACGATTTAATATACGACGGGTAGAATTATACGATTTAATATTTATTAGTCCATACAATTAAATGAGAAAAATCACTTGCGGATAATATATAATGTTTTGCATTAATTTAAAACAACGCTAGTGATATTATTATTAAAGTAGAAAGATGAAGTTCCGGCTGAAAGATGGAGCGGTTAATTTCTATATTTTAGTATTACTAATATAGATCCGGTTATTGCTCGCTTTTTTCTGATTTCTGATTAGAAAACCAGCTAATAGTTTCTACGATTTCAAGTATGTAAGTAAAAATGTGCGTTTTGTGTTAAATACGCAAATTCTATTATATTTCTATTTGCATTGATTTTATGGTCACTGAAGGAACTATTATTAAGGATGGTGAAATTTAAGGTAGGTTCAATTTTAATTAGTATTTCGTTAAAATTGGTTTCGTAAGTATTAGTGTTTCGTTAATGATGAAATTTAAATACATATTTATTAAAAAAGCGTGGAAGCAGCAGGGAAGCAGAAGGGGAGCGTAGAAGCAGAAGGGGAGAGAGGTGGGGGTGTAGAGGGCGGGTCGAACGTCAGCGGTACTACGGTGACAAACCACGGGAATGGCTGTGAGGCTCTGACAAGTGCTGCAGAAATATTATGAAAGGAACCTTACAGGTGTAGAAATATTCATTCTTCATGTCTTAGAGGCCATCGATCATGACCAAAGATGCCCCACGGGTATTCTTTCTTGGTGACCTATTCCGAAATAAAGTGTTAAGGATTAACAGCTAATAAATTAGTTAAATAATTCGCTATGGAAAAATCTATGGATAAGTGACTTGTGTCTGAAATTCTATTAAGGTTATTTTCATAAATATAGTAGTCCAATATTTTATGCGTATTTTCTGTGTGCCATTGATGTGTTATTCAGCTAAATTATGGTCAATGTCTGTGAGTTTCTCAAAAAAATAACAAAACAGTTCAGCATATTTACGGCTAATACTGATTCTACAAGCTTTCTGTTTTCCCTGCAAAGTGCTCCCTAAGCATTGCCGCATAAAAATGAGAATTCTACATAAAGCTTTTACAGACTATTTTTCTACTCAGAAATTTCAACAAGGACATACCTATTCAATTACGTAAGCCAATATATTCGTTTGTTTGCGCTGTGTAAATTGACATTTAGAGAGAAAAGAATTGTTACTTATTGATATTGAAGTATATCGTCGATATTGTTTGCTCTATAGGAAAGGCATTCTCTGTGGATTCTCAATTCAATACGTTCGCTAAGAAGATAAACACAATACTCAGAAATCTAATAATTATAGAACATACCTAAACTACGGTATCTGAAATCATATTCTCGCTAGAAGGTTACACATAATACAGAACGAACCCACTGTTCATTTATCAATCAACAATATTTTCAATAATGTTTCAATGCAAAAGATGATCAAAAAAAAGTTAACCAAAAGCAAGTATTAACATGCAATCCAAAATGTCGATGTCATCGAATACTTGTCTATCTAAGCATAGTAAATATACTATGGCCTAAGTACGGACGTAGCCTAGTTAGGATTTTTACGTTAATATTCTTTTTAGCTTTATTTATAAATACGTAAAAACGAAAATTATCTATTTTTATTGTTAAACTCTTAGCAGAATATTTTCCTTGGAACAGGCGATAACCTAGTTATGTAAGATGTTTTGCAATATTGGCTAGAATTAAATAAATAAATAAATAATTTTATTGGCTAAAAAAGTGAGGCTATGAACGGTCCGCAACAGAGATCTGAATTGGCTAAAAAGTTATATGTATAATATAATTTACTACGCACGGTTATAGTAAAATACTCTAAAGGTACTAAAGGGTATTAAATAATTATTTTTCTATTTGGCTTCAACCTTTTCAAAATTTTACAATTTTGTCAACATTTTAAAAATATATAAATACAAAAATATTGTTTCTGTGCAAATAATTTGTTTCGGAACTACAGATGTTTTAAAAGAATATATAGGTTTTTCATTTTGGTTTCGTTTTTTGTTATTATATAAGAAGACAATAAGATGTCGTCTGCATTATTTAAAAAAAAATACATACCTACAAAATTCCCTACATTATAAAACCAAAATTTATAAAGATGTCCGCTAATAAAAAAACGCACATTCTTGAATGCAAGTGGCGGGATTTAAAATGAATCTTCATACTCCTGGTGACGGTTGTAAATGCAATCAAATCCAAAATTTTAGGGCATATTTTTCTGGTGGTTGAATCCGCAATAGACGGTAAATAATGGTAAGAAATGAAACATGAATCTAGCAACTATATTTAATTGCCTACAAGATTTCTTTTTAGTTTAGAATTAGGTTTCAGACTTGCTTTTTCTCTTTCACAGTGTTGGCATTATTGGAACCTTCAGCATGCCTATAAGCGTCATAGTTGGATCGCAAATAATTGTTTATAACTGTTGCTGTCCAAAATTTCTCATTTCATGCAATCACTCAAAATGGCTATCATTTGATTTATAATGCTTGACATTATAATGCTTTGACATTATATTGTCAATGCTGAAGTAACTTGTGGCAAAAGTGCCGCTGGTTCTAGGTTCGATTCTTAAATAAAGAAAACGGTGTGTGGCTACGGTAGTACTTACTACCAAATGATATGTAAGTATCTCGCATCAATTGAAAACGCACATCATAATATATAAAAATTCCAAAAAAAAAACAAAAAAAAAAAAAAATAGAAACATTATGGAACATGTTCTTCGGATCCGGATTCGGTAGCACTTATTCAATTCAATGATAATGAGATATAATATATATACAGATAATTGAGTTATGAAGGAATTTGACTTATATTTGGAGATTGGTTTTTATTAGCGGCAAATCGCATGAAAGGATAAATGACACAATACTTAACAATATTCAAAAATTTTGAAAAGTTTATCATTTTTTTGATAAAGCGTAGCATTTTAAGCCGACATCCTGCCCTCTCAAGTACAGGACCTCTTTAGTACCTTTATAAATATTTTTCTATCCTATAATTTTTCAAAAAATAATCATAAAACATAAATATATCTTGAAAAGAAACTTCAATTAAGCAACGTCAGCAACCAAAGTATAAACAACTCTACTTGAATGATTGTAAACAGGTCTAAAATCAAATATTTTAGTGAGTCGCGAAATAGAAGTGACTTCGTTTTTATGTATTTATCCACCATTTTTCTAACCTACTGTTTTAAGTGAGTCAAAACAACACAACGAAATAACGTCACCTTCTAAAGTAGAATATTCCTTCGTGACTGTCAGTAATTTCCCAGCTGACCTTAATAACTTTGCCGAAATATTTCCAGCATTCGAAATAGGGTGCACGGGAACAAGATGAAGTAATTTGTCTTTTAAAGCTCCCCTCTCCTCACTCTCCTACCCCTACCCCCCCCTCCCCCCGCGCCCCTTACGCCGATAAAGCTGTCGTTGCGTGACACCGCTCAAAGCCCCTTTCAGACCCTTGCAGCCTCGGAAGGGTCTGTTCCACGTCTGTTCCCACTGAAAACACATTACGCTGATTGAAATCTATTTGTTTTCAGGGTGATACTCGCTTCCTGACGTCCTGGCCTACTCAATCTCGAACGCCCGCCGGCAGCTTCCGGCTTCGCCCGCCAGGCTGCTGATTTTTTTTTTTTGATAACCTCGGAATGAACTACTATGTTCTAGTTTTTTATTTAAATAAAACACCCACCTGGTGGATGTTACTCGAGGAAGATCTGACAATTGCGTTTATACAATAAATACAATTGTTACGAGTAGACGGATATATACGTTCATCCGCTGACTTATCGCCACTATTTAGTTATATTACCTAACCTTCTAGCTTTCGAAAATTTCTTTATTTCGAATTTTATACAATTTATTACTTTTGATTTGGAGCTGCGATGAATATTGTGTTTAAGGTAGTGCGTGGTATAAAAAATAATACATTAACTACAGGACAATTAAAATATTTAAAGCGTTATGTCCTAATAGATATATTACATTCTGTCATTTATAAATTTGCCTAATTTTTGCTGTCACAATATCTTTACTTTTGTGACACAAACGTTTAGTTATAAATGGCTATTGCTTAATTTCAATTTCTTGTATTTTATTATTAAGAATACCCGTAAGTAACTCATGTTAGATGGAAATAAAATAAAAAAAGATATTTTTTTTATTTTGATTTGTTTTTTAAGAATTGCTATGACCTAAATAAATCATAAATACATACGTAGGTTATATGCAATTCTTTTGGGCCCTACTCAGCTAAGCTAAATGTGGGTCCTGACCCACATTGAGCTGAGATAGTGGTAATGAAGCGTTAAAAATGGTATGACCATGTGCGAATTGAAAGTCGCGACCTTTGGATCAATAGTCAAATGCTTTAACCACTAGATTACCACGATCTAGGTCCACACGATTTCCATTAGGGGTTGACGCATTTATAAATATGTCAAGTGACGACGGCCAGGCGGTGGACCACGCGAACGGAGTCAAGTGTCAAAGAGATGGATGTCCTATCCTGGCCTGAATAACATTGCGAAAACATTCGGATCCGATGAAAAGGTCAGCATTTTATTAATCCGTTGGAATATGAGACGCCATGGAAATAATTATCCCGGAGAGGCAACCCCGCGATGATTGGCAGCGCAGCCTTCTGATAGGAGATGAAACATATAAAGGAAGAGAGGGAGTTAATCCGGGAGTTATTGAGTAGAAGGATATCCAATGATCTCCCAGCAGGCAGGACGAACTGCGAGAGATATTATCTTGAGGAAATAACTCAAACGCGTACTAAGAATCTGACATCCAACGACGAATCCAACACATACACATACACGTATGTAATAAAATTCGAGCAAATAATAAATGTCTATTATTTAGCTGCTCTTATTTATTTCAAGTTCAAGTTCATTTTCATTTATTGAGGCATTATAAATTCAATACAAAACTTTAAATTCAATAATAGTATCAATAAAAAGGTTGTGCTCAGCTGCTTTTTTCATTGCAAAAACAAGAAGGCGCTGATAAATGATACTATGAATTTCCTATTGCTAGTAAACAATAAAAAACCGATTCACCAAAACGTTGAAGTCGGCGCAGAGACATGGTTTATTACTGAAGTTGCATAGTATTACACACAGTATGTTATTATCATACAGTATGGTTTTTTTTTGTCTAATTACTCGACCACTACATAGCAGCGTCGCGTTGAGTCAAGCCAGAAATTTTGAAGTAGAATTTCCGCGCGTTTCTACTACGCATTCACCGCTACTTTCGCATCGAATTATTCCCTCATCTTTATTCCCAGAAGGGCTTTCAGCGAGTCGTTAAAATGAGGCTAATGCCATCATCATGCGATATTGACTTTTTTATACGAGTAATTATCTTATATACCCGCCGCGAGTTGAGTTTATACTCAACTCGCGGCCGGATAGCCTCGTAGCACAAGCAGGCATCTATTGGAATATTTAACCTTTGAAATGTTTTTTGAAGTGTATTTTTGAAATAATCAAATGGAATATGAGAGTAAGTTTTAATAATAAAACGCCCATCAATTTTAATAGGATGCTTTGTAAATTTTTGTTTAAAAGACGGTCATTTAACGGCTTAAATACGTATAAAATAAACGTAAAATTTAGAAGTCTTCATTCATGCAAAATGTGACATGTCGTCCCATAAAATATAAATAAATAAATTTATTTAAATTTGAACATTATCACAAGTTAATAATTTGAAATATTCATATGAATACATTGTAATCAAAAAAATGTTATGCTAATTAAAAGAGAAAATGCTATATTCATACAAAAGAGAGGTTTTTAATATTATATTCTATGTAATTATTAGTATATTAGAATGTATATATTACATTTCATTTGGTTTATAACCGAATGTATTGACAAATTAGATCCATTATATTTGAAATTATTAAATTGACGAATAAGTAAATAATATATTCGTTAGTTAATTTAATATCCTCTAAAACAGCGCACTGAGTATGATATTTTTTTGATAGCCAATTAAAAACCGTAAGTGCTGGTCTTAATTTGTGCGATCTCAAAAAAGCTAAATTTTATCTACTTACTTCCTCTTTTAAATTCGTGATATCTTGAATATTGGTCAAATCTTGAAAATTGGTCCTTTTTTCTTAAAATTTCTTTCTTCCATTTTCCACTATCCAAAATCCATTTTCACTATTCCAATCTCCCGGCAATTTTTTAATAGGCTTTGTCGTACTTGTAGTGTATTCTGTGAGTATTAAAGTAAAAAAAATGGCAGCATTTTATTTTTTATTCATAAAGGTATAATAAATGCGCATTTTTTATGTTAATGTACCTGTTTTGAAAGGAGCGTATTTGATATTTTGCTGCATAAAAACTCTAATCAGAAAGCGAGGATTCCATGCGTCATGAGTTTAACTATATTTGTCTTACGAATGCGTTAAAAAATTCGTTTATTTCTGTTTAATTTATGTAATAATATAAAGTTTCTCGGAATCCTTGGGACCGTCTCAGCCCTGATTAGTTACGCCCCTGATAACACTTCACCAGAAAAGGATTTCGAAATGGGTGCATGTTACATAGAATAATTGGCACAACTGCGAATACGAAAAAGGAAAATATTTTTCGCCACTTGGAAATTTATTGATGAGCGCAGCAAAAGTTTTAGCGCGGTAGACGCAATACCCAAACTGCCTGTGACGAGGGTGCAGCGTTTCGTTACACGTTCAGTCGCATGAATGCAAGTTTCACTTCTAAAATGACTCCCGAGAGTTCCTTCGGCTGTTTGCCAGCTGGCTTTGTTATCTTGATATATACTGATTGTGTTATCACCGGCAGATAGCTTAGCCACAATAGAACGAAACTGGTCAGTACGCAAACGTCAAGTTATAGCTTAACCACAATAGAATGCGGTTGGATTCAGATAAGCCCTTCCGTGCAGTACAGTACAGTATTATGTGCGTTCGCTATAATTATCTTCCCTATATCTATCTTTATTTTCGTTTTTTTATTTTATTCAAGTGGATAAAAACCAATGAAATAAGCACTGAGGTGTCTTTAGTTGCGAACTAGTATATTTGAACGTTAATTGGATAGGAAATTCTGCTTTTAAAACAATCCTAGTCCAAGCTAAGATGAAATTGATGGATTCAATAAAAAAGTTTCTTTTCCAAAACTAAAAATAAGCTTTTTGAACATACTTCTCCTGCTTGAATAGTATGAAATATAAAATTATATGAGGTACCCAATGCTCAAAAAAAATAAAAAATAATACAAAAAATAACAGCTGTATACCTATTTCAAATCGATTGACAAGTAAGATCACAACACATGATCTTAGAATGATTTATAAATTTCTTAAAAGATATAATTGTAGGTTGAACAAGCAAAAACAAGAATGGCTATGATATCATTTAACTATCATATAATATCAACTGCTTTTATACATTGATCAAAACCTGACGTCTTACAGCTAGGCCCTACATTGACACCATCTACTCGCGTCTGCGGTACGTGACATTACTTGATAATCTTTCAATTCATCATAAATTTTAACACAATATTAGTTATTTTTTGTAAATTTTGAGGAGTGGCTAGTGATGAAATTTACTGAATGTGTGATTTATTTATTATTTTTTATAAAAACAGTACATTGTATTTTATATCACCTTCATAGCGAGTACTGCTATTCTAAGGTGATGTAATCTGTTAATATGGAATTTCAGCCGACAATTTATAAACTAAAAAGAATAAAATTTTCATAACAAAAAATAAAATGATAAATTGTGCAGCTGAAGATATAACAAGAGGCTCACTGTGGGACATTCAGGTTTATGCATGATTTATGCTTTATACTAACTTTAAAAATTAATATTTTTTTAATAACGGCTAAAGTTTCGCAGCACTTTTAAAACACAAAACTCTTAAAATACTATAAGTACTAATGCAAAAAACCACGGACAAATGTTCTAGTTTAGTTCTGTATTAAGTATATCAGTTTTATTTTGTTTCTATATAATATAAATAATCAAAGCTCAAATTGGTAATATATTTTTGTTTAAATTTATAATCCTTTTTTTTAAATTGTTTTAAATCTTATTTAAGTTATTTCGTTTAACAATTTTAATATTATTCTTTTTACCTCTAACTATCCTTATTGGTCAATTTATATTATCATTACATCACATGTATTGTGTGCAAATTCTTTTGGGTAATAAATAAATAAACACGATTTTAATATTTCAATTTATAATAATTATAATGTGGCACTGAACGTTTTTTTACATGTTTCTATTTGCGTGCATAGATAACTTTGTATTATTAAATTTAACTGGCCGCTAATAAATAATACGTCCCAACAGCCGTGCCGTCATATTTTTGAAATTCGAATATGATCGCGTTTCCGACGTGATCTAAACGGATATGGTTGTTTTTAAAGAGCATTAATACACCAAAAAACAACTCGCATTTATATTATAATATTAATATTATATATTTTAAGCTTATTAAGAAGTCAAAATCCTAAACTAGTATGGAAGCTGAAATTATCGGGAATGAGCGGTTAGCGTAGTTCAAACAGTATTGCAATAAAGTAACATGCATTCGTATCACTGCTACAAGGCCGTTATTAGGAAGTAGATACGTATAAATTATTATTGTAAGGGTTTCTTAATCTTACTTCTTAAATTACGTGGTAACCTGGTAACTCAACAGGTTATAGATACTTGGCGTTTGTCTTTATGTTTTACTGACGTAGTAATTCTAAATATAATACATAATATCTACTAAAAATGTATTAATATGATCCTAATTTGTACTAAAAATATTATTAAAACTTATTTTATTTTAAAAACATGTGTAATAATTTTTCAATAATTAATAAATAATCATGACAATCAATTATTCAATTTTATGGCAGATTCATAATCATAATCATAATACAAAATATTAAATAAGGGTGCTTTTTCAGTAACGACACGTCTTGTCAACTCGTAACAATAAAATGCACGTATGTCGAGGAGAGTTATTTATTTTAAACTAACAAAAAATCCCAGAATAGGCAAAAAACATATTAAATACATTAATAAAGAAATGATGCAATTTGCAAACATGCTATAAAGTACTTACTTAAAAATATCGTGTCTGGCTGCACAAAACCGCTTATTTTGTTTAAATTAAAACTTGTATAAAATTTAACCACTTTGTTATGTTAATATTAGTTATAATGTCAAAAAATAATCACAATCGCGAACACCACAAAACGAAAAAGACTATTTTTATTTAAACTCCGAGTTCGCGTATTGTTTTGACGTTCGTCAGATGGAAGTTGAAGAAAATGCGACGGACGAGCGAAGAAAAGCGACCGCCAATCGCAAATCGCGATTTGTGACTAAAAACGTGGAATCTTTCGATATAGGTGCCGATTATTCCATCATGGCGCTGCGCGACGAATGCTTGTCTCTTTAGGTTCAGCGGCGCCAATCTTTTCCGTGAATAATATTACATTACCATCGATGTGACAGAAAATACCTTTTAAAAAGTACTTTTTAGTCAAATTATATTAATTGTATCCTAATACGGATAAAAAGCCACGCAAAAATGTGTGATGCTACAATTTGCATTATAAAATAAAATAACATAATTAAAGT
Organism: Neomicropteryx cornuta; assembly: GCA_020383195.1. Lineage (NCBI taxonomy): Eukaryota > Metazoa > Arthropoda > Insecta > Lepidoptera > Micropterigidae > Neomicropteryx > Neomicropteryx cornuta. The sequence continues at coordinate 6,094,367 of JAHKQU010000030.1, forward strand.
ATAAAATAACTACAATAGATCTAATGTGAAGACATTATATTTTAGTATAATTATCTACACAGTTGAAATATAATATTTAAAATTATCAGAAGCAATTAAATAATCTATTTAAAATTTGGATCAGCTAGAATAACAGATAAACTATTTGTGCAGCAAATTATTTATTAATTAGCTATTTTCAAATAAAAGCAGCAAAGTAAATAAAAGCATAAAATTATTGTGTCGGAACACTATGATTAAATTAATAAATTATTATAACAAATAATTATTAAGTTTATATGAAAAAGATATTGTACCGTTATATTTCAATTTAAATGGGGTTTGGGCGTGATACTGCGGTTTGTCATCGTATGCAGTGCGTACAGACTATCGAAGTTTTCCCGAAAATCAGGAATTTAAAGTTACTACTGAAACTCGTTCAAAAATATTAATCGGGTTGGAATTTAAATACATAAAGATAGTGGTGATAATATTTTAATTGATGATATATATACGAAATTCAACGTATACATTTTAAGGTAATCAAAATTTTCTAATAATTAAAGTGATGAATTTTAAACATTCGTACCGAATCTCTTAAATATTAAATTTAAATAACTAAATTTAAATGTGAGCGCGATCGTTCTATTATTTTTCTTTGTATTTCTTAATATGCCATTAATGGGTTGTACTTCGCCTTTTCCCCCATATACCAGTATTTGTAATAATTTAGTTTTACATCGGTCTGAAATATACGTAGGTACGTCTCAATTATAGTCACTAAAGATTATATAAAATAATTGAGCGTAAAATCCCTTATTTTCTGTTAGAAGAATAGTTTGCTCTGTGTGATCCTCAAATGTAATTACCATAGAACAGTTCATCCAACGTTCTTTTAAAACATATAGATATAGTGAAAAACGTACCACGCCAAGTACGCCACTTTGCGTCGAATACGCCACTTTGAATATTATTCATGGCGGAGTGTTGCGGTGCGCGGAATGGCGGAGGGAATCGTCGGTGTCGGGTTTTCACAAGGACGATTTGTATAACATGCCGTATCTATATGTTTTAAAAGATTGTTGGTTTCATCAAATAGAATCGCCCTTACCTCAATTCTATTTATTGAGCCGTGTATCTGAAATGTGACATCCCAACGTTGTTGGTGAGAATAAGTGTGACGTTTAGCGCGCGCGTGACATGTGAGGCCGGCATGGGAATAGCGCCTATAAAAACATCCTCATATCTCTTGTTAATGCACAAAATGTTCTTGTCTGCACAAAATGGCGGGCATGTTGACATCGGCTATCAACTGGCGACAAACTGACACTTTTGTCATAATACTGTCACGTTTGCTGTAACTTGCTTACAATACTTCTACGCAGTTAAACTATTCTGTTGTAATGATAAATCGAGAAATTATTATAATTAATAATTATTAGGACCTACAGTATGCTCATGTCCATGTTGGGCAATGTGCTGGAGGGTCTTGTAGTCAGGAATTTGGATGCATATCGATCACCGCCTAGCGATAGATAATTAGAAAGGATATCTATTAAGGACTACTTTCTCTTTTCAATAAGTTTTATGTGTGTTTCTACAACGCCTCGTGGCCGTCAAATTTCTGCTATTTTTTGCTATGTCGTGATATATGCACCTGTGTTAGGTTCCGTTTTTGTTTTTGCTCTGATGCAATAAATAAAGTAGGTTAACAAGTAAATACAGCCAGTGAATTATTCGTTTCAGTTTAAAATCTTGAAATTATTGACATCTTAAAACCAAAAGAAAATCCGTTAAAATAAAAGTAGGTACTGTGATTCATCCTCGTTGATTACAAAATTATAGTAAAATGTATATTTTGAAATTATTATTAAAAATAACTAACAACAATGTCAAATAAAAGCAATACATATACGAATATTATGGAGGCTTTGTTAATAAAAGTTTGAAACGAGCATTTTTTAAATAATTGATTTAGTCTAATTGTTAATTCGACTAGTTAAATGCGACTATTTCATAGATTAGTCTCATTTTATTCACATTGTTATAAATGATTGGTAATTTATTTGATAATTTGTTTAGTAGTAATCCAAGAATTTTGTTTTTATGTGCGGGAATTTTGGCATGAAATCAGGATTTTTAACTAGGCGTCTTACCACACACCACTGTCAACAATTAGCGTCAACTGTCATTTGTGTCGTTGCGAGTTGCTTGTTTGATTGTGGGTCGCTCAGCCCGATTGAATTTATATTTCTGGTCAGCATCTGGTATCTTTTCGTATACCTATTTCAAACAACGTTTTATTTATTTAACCAAATCGGAACCTGTGTTGTGTGGTGCTTTATTTGTTATTTACAAGGATCGTAACAATGGATTCTAAGTGGTTCGGTGGTACGAAAGAAGAATATGAAACCCAGTATTTTGGTTTCGGAGCGCAAACTATTAAAATAGCATTCCGCGATATGGTCAAAAGTAACATTCGAAACAGCGTAAAGGACGCAGAAAAGGCTTTAACTTCAAAACTAAAAGTATCCGAGGAGGATAATATAAATCTAACAAGGGCTTGCGAAGAGTTGAATTCACTTTACATTAATAAATCTGCGAATTCCCTAGAAGTGTTGGACAACGAACTTGAAAAAATGCTTTCGATTCCTGACGGACTCCTTCTTCCAGAAGACGAAGTTCAAAGTAATCAGTACACAGAAGACGACATTCATAGAATAAAAGCAGAAATTGCATCTCTCCAGAAGCGTTCAGAACGTGCTGCAATTATGGAAGCGTATTTAATGTCCGAATTGGAAGAGTTGAAGAACTCGGAATGCCTTTATGATCGGGCTTTGTCAGCGAAGGATGCACATAAATTTGTAGTAGACAAAATGAAACGCGAAAACTTAGTAAAACTCATAGACGTTGAATCGTTGCTTGGAACAAAAGAGGAAGGTCAATCCAGTGTTGATGAATTTTGTCAGAAATATTCATGATTCAAACGTAATTTTAGCGCTCTTAATAAGCTTTGTAAATATTGTACAATCGTCCTCGTTAGGTTTCGGGGAAGGAAGAAGTTAAGTGAAGTAATAAGTACTATATACTTAAAATTTAAATGATAATGAAGTGACTGGCTTAACCAACCTGTTTTATAGTGTGTTTACTGAAATAACAATGTCAATATTGACTTTTACATGATTTCTATCTGTAAAATATGAAAGCATTATAATATTATATATAGTTTTAATAGGTTTTCAGTTCAATATTATATTTTATATTTACAACAATAATAAGCACGAAGCTTGACTGTCAAAGATTGTCGACAGGTCCTTTCTATAAATTTTCTAACTACACAAACGGATAGATAATTTAGCACAAACAATAATAATAACAAAATTAAATAATGTCCCCAAATTTACTACATTTTTTTAATAGATATGTAAATTTGGTCAGATCGCTAATGTAAATAACTCAATTAGCAGGATTTTTATCGGGAATGGTCTCGGGACACAGTGTGTATGGTTAAGATAGGGGGGGCAATATATTTGCAATATGGCCAAGAGAGGAGGAAACTTTATCGATGCAGGGGGAATGTGTTCTCGTTTAGCCAAGCGCATACCTGTGTTCACGGTTCATACTTTCATGGTCTATATTTTAATATTACTCTAAGAAACACAAATTTAATACAAATTGATATTTTTAATTATGCAAGACAAACTTTGCGACAATACTTCTTATTCACTTCATTCATTCATTCTTATAAAAAATAGCCAATTCTCTTTCGGAACATAACATAACACTTTAAACTATTTTAGTATTAAGCCTTTTGTATAAATGCTAAAGCCGGTAAGTAACATTTGTTTAATTCCTGCAAATGTTATAGATATTGGAAGTTTAATCCAAAATATCTTACCTAACCAAGCTATTACCTACTATAAGGAAAACGTTTCGACTATTATTGCTTTAACTTATATATTATTAAATAAAATTCTGAAGTCAAATGAAATTATCCTAGTACCACTCGCTTTATCCTTCCTTTTTTCAGTACACATTGGTAATTTTATTAATTTGTGGAAATCATAATAAATAGATTATCTTTGATCAGTGCTGGATATATTTTTGCAAAACCGGCTTTTACTTCTTATAAGTTACCTCGGCAACAGTTTGAATACAGGTCAAAATGATCTTAATGAGGCCTCAGCAGATTCTGTTTGGAAGTATTATCCGTCATCGCTGTGAAGGCTTAAGAAACACGCAGTTACCATTGTGACGAGAAAGTTCCAAAGATTGGATAGAACCTGGATGCACAAGCACTTTTTCAGATTAATCGAGGAGTGCTGTTTTGTTTGAATATGTAGCCAAGCAATCGAAATCAAATGGCATGGCTGGTTCAACTCTTTGACGATTGTCACCCAAAATGTTTTTTTTTTCGTTTTTTGTATGCTATATTTGAAAATAAAACTAGTACCTATATGCAGCGGCTTGTTTTCGCGAGCTGACTTTTGTTTTGACTCACGTTCGTGCTTGCACCTCGTGACATCTGAAACTTTCCATTCCTCGAAATTTCGATCCCTTAGTACCTACCTACTTACAAAGAAGGATACATCACCGTCCTTTATAGAAGATTCACCTCCCATATAATTGTTAATTTTGTTGAAATGCTTATAATGCAAGAGATTGTGATGCGGGGAAGCGCAGAACTAACATTCAGTGTCGCCTGTTACTACGTATACTTTGAAATATGTTTTGTAAGCTTCAATTACTATTATTATTTCTTAAACAGATAATGTTTGACGATCTAAAATGATACTTTTGCCAAAAATAATAATACGCATTTATACTTTTCCATACGATTTATTTAACAAGATTAAGGATAACATTCAGAATCAAGTCTATAAATTAACGTGAATGTTTTTTGATGACAGTCTGTGGTAACAAACCATCAAAAACACAAGTGGTCAGTAAACATCTAAAAATACATCAAACATTAATACAATAATATATTATTATACCCATGTAGCATTTTCACTATATAATAATTAAATCAGTCAAATAGAAAGTAACTTAACTATCTCCATCCTATAGCAATTAATTAATTTAGTTTTTACATATAAATTATTTTGGCTGTGGTAAGGTAATTTAGTCTTGAATAATTCGATAGCTTTTTAGCTAAATATTTGAAACCCTGTAAACAGCAGTGTCCTGCAACATTTATTGATACTTCGTTTAACAGTTCACACTGTTAAAACAAGAATGGCTATGACACCTGTATCTATCATACAATATTAACTGCTTTTATACATTGTTTAGAGGTAGTAAATTATTTAATCGGGACCTAACGTCTTACAGCTAAGCCTTACAGATGTCATTAACGGCATCTCCTGTGGCACTGGCCCATTCAATGAGCTTTTTGGATCGCCATAGAGGTGACAGTGGGTTATTTTTTAGGTTTGAGTAGATTAAAAAAAAAAACATACGATGGCATCACAACCTAGTTTTAATTCGTCAGATTTTACCACACTTTTAGTTTTTTTTATTGTAAATTTTGCGCGGCTAGTAATGAAATAACACGGATATAATATTTCAATTTAATAATAGTAATTTTATAATAATTATAATTGATTTTTTGATTACAATGTGGCACGGAACATTCTTTTATGTGTTCCTATTTTTATAAATGAGTTTGTGTTCATTTTAACTGGTCAGTAATAAATAATACGTTCCAATAGCTGTGCTGTCATATTTTTGAAATTCGAATATGATGTTTGAGCGTTCTATCGAACTGTCAATGTTTAATTAATTAGTACTAGAAATTTGTTCGCTTTAATTTTAAATATATCTATATTATTCAACCAGCCTCCAATGTAATCTGAACGACTATGGCTGTTTTTCAAGAGCACCAATCTACCCACAAAAAATTGACTATTTTGCATTTGTACTTTTCGAGTTAGAAGACGCAATTAAAGCTTTTCAAATCTATGTATATTTCTCAAGGTAGATAGGTAGGTTTTTAGGGTAGGGCCCGAAATAAACATGCTCTAGATCATAGCAATTACTTTATTAAAACATTAAAATCCCTGACTTGATGGTCATTTAACCAGCATTGTGACAAAAGATAAAAACAACTTTTAAACATCCATCCATTAGACCAATCAGAACAGCATCACAGTTTTTTTAGACAGATGTATTAATATACATCTACGCATTAGAAACCATTGTAAAGCAAAGAAGTTGCAATGACGACAAGATTAATTGTGATTAGATTGTTACAAATGTAACGTTTGGATTACTTTGGGATTTTTCTGTAAATATTACTAAATTACCTTACCTCGCCCTACTGATTTTTACCTACCGGTTTAACATTTTTATTCCACATGTTTTGGTAAGGCATATGGGTTATGGGTAGGGTTGGCATACATCTGTATTTTGTACAGACAAATTGTATTTTACAAGCCACACCCGTGTCCGTACAGCACAAAAGGAAAAAGGGAGAAATGTCCGTAATTTGGATGCTTCGTAAAAGGTTACGTAGTCTCGAGTGTGGTATACTGTGTAAGTTACTGACACTTACAGTAAAGCCGTAAGAGTGACATTGCACACCCCCCCGTCGCCTCAGAAATGGGCCTGCCTGGTGGCGCGTTGTCAGTTAGTTCAGTGCAGCAGTTATATTATGTTATAGAAATACCATGAGTAAGCCGGATCGCGCCCACAGAAATACAGTTTTATGTTATATCCTTAAGTTTTATACTGATTTACCATACCCACTTTGTGTGACAACTAAAAGTTCTTGACATTTCAAATTATTGTATAGAATTTATAAAGATTTTTACAATTTATTTCCTCTAATAGTGGACTAAAATTGCACCATTACAAGGATAGGTTTTAAAAAAAAATCCGGGAGAGGATCCCCAGACCCCCCGGTAAGTTTGGAGTCCGTATTGAGTGGCAACCATAGTTATGGGTTGAGTTACTCTTAGCGATACAGTATTCTATTACTTTGACCTCTTTAAGCTGGTCGTCAGTCTCGCCATGGGTCTGCAGATGTACAAAGCAATCCACGAAATCCTGTAACTTTCCAATTATTGTCATGCAAAATAATATACCAGTTAAGAAAATATCTGACAGAATATTATTACAATAAGTGAGAACTCTACCCATGAAAGCACTCGTTAGACTTAAATACCAGTATTTAATACTTTACTTAACATTATTAAAACGCTCTTCTGCATTTAGGAGACTATATTTTTAGATACTTAACATTAGTTATATAATATAGAAAAGGTAACAGACAATAGAAACATACAAACTTTAATAATGCAAATACAAGTAAAATTTGTAGCATTGTAACAATGGTGAGTCCAGTGTTCTGACTAGATGGTTTAGTGAGATCATTAAAATTTACAAAAATAAATGTATTTTGAGTAGACGTTATAAATAAAACTTTGTCTTTTATCATAATGTGTTGACAACATGCCAATGGCTCAATGAGCCATAATATCCTAATTTTGGTTACAGGAAAAAAAGAATAAAGTAGTATCCAACTGGTATCATTTATATTACGGAAAACAAAGCGGAGGAAAACCGCTCATGAGACCTAGATTGCATTAAAAGTAGTACTAGCTTTAGAACCTAGGCAACTTTTTGTCTTTGGACATATGCCCATTTTGTTTTGTTAATAAGAATTAGTCTTGTTTGTAACATCCATTCAAAATACTATTCTTTAAAAAAAAAATACTTTTAAACTATATGCCTAATAACATTGATTACATAGTGGTTTTTAGACAGCTCGTCCTCATATAATTAGTTTGCATCCAAAATATTAATTAATAATTTGTTACTTTTGTACCAGCACCACTTTTAACCTAGATGCAAAAGTATAAATGTTTACAGTTTAGAAAAGCTTAACCTGACGATACACAGATGGCGCACTGTTTTGTAAATAATTTTTAATGTAAAAAAGAATTTTTAGCCATGTTATTAAAAGAAATTGTACCTTTTTTAATAAACTGATTTTTTATAGATGTTTGAGACTTGATGCGACATTTGCATCTTGTTTTAGTTACTAAAGAGTGATTTCCAACTTCTTAGTAGGTGAGCAATCTAAAAACCACTATGTAATCAATGCTAATATCAATCACCAAAAGTATAAATTAATATTAAAATCTATCTCTAATACAATATAACATTCATAATTTCAGGTTCAGGTGACATTAAACACTAATAATGTAGATTCTATTAACATTAGTAAATTGAAAACAGCTCAGCGTGAGTGATTCAATGTAATTTATTTTGTTGCAATTTCTTCACAAACTGTTGTTGGTAACGGTAAATTTTCGGCCACACTGCCAGCAAAAGCAATTACAACTTGGAATGTGCACCCTGGAGGGTAGAACCCTGCACTTTTGAATTAGAAGCAGGTGTTCATACCACTAGGTTACAGGTTGGCATGTAGGATTATCAATTAATGTTATCTAACAAAGAAACCTGTGGAAAAATTAAAAAATAGTATGATAAAAAAGCCCTTTTCATTTAAATAGTATGATATGGTAAAAGCCGTTTTCATTTTACTAATATAACAATATTACCACCATGAATTTTTAAAATAGTTAACTTTTAATAACAAATATAACATAAATACAATTCAAACTATTTTGCTATCTTAGCTATTACAGCAATTATACTTTCTAAAATTCACTCTAAAATTTTCACATTTATTAAAAAAGAATGTTTGTAACAAACCAACAGCGACATAATACCGCATTTTACCAGTAAAATAAAGGACATCCAATTTAAAGTCTCCGGGAGTTCTCTATGCTCTCGCTTCCTCATGGGCTAGTAAAAAGAATTGATAAAATTTATAGATCCGGAGACATGATCTCTTTAGCAACTGTTCCTTTCATATCCAGGTAGACAAGGCTTAAATGATACCAGCATATTCTTCGGGTGTGTAACTGGCTCACTATAATTTTTTCGTTTCGGTGAAGTTTTATTTAATTGGTAAAATGATGAAAATATTATGTAGATGCGTCTTCATCTATTAATTAGGATTATTAAAATCTGACTCTTACAAAATACAATAAATACAATTGCAACTTAATATAAATAATATTCACCTATTGATTCAATAACATGAAACTACTAATACCTTGAATATAAGGTAGACTCTTAATCAATGCGAGCAGCGCAGAAAATCAAAACGGTTTCCTTCGTGGATCAGACATAATGATTGCACATGATTGTTAAAAAAAGATTAGTAGATTGCGTAGGTAGCATAAGGACTAAAGTGTAAATAAAATGCCAATGCCTTAATCTGAGTAAATTAGACAGAGCATAAGAATATCGGATTTATGCCTAAAACATACGCCGTTTAAGCCACATTAAATGTATCAACCTACACATAAAATTGTTTTTAGCAGTTATTTGGTTGTTAACTCAACTATGCATACAATTGTTGGAAATTCAACAATGTGATGGAAACATTACATAATGGGAAGCTCTTCATTAAAAATCTGTATTTTTTTTTATAACCTATACAAGTATAGGTTTGTACTTTTAAATTGATTTCGACCATTGCAGATTTTATAACAATCACCGTTTGTGATTTTGTGTTTAAAAGCCAGTATTTTTTTAAGTAGCATTAATAATATTCACTACACGGTAAATATGGTAATATTGAAATATATGTAGTATTTTTTTTTGTACAGTTTAAATATAATCTTTTAGGTTTTACTGGTAACGAGTCACTCGCTTTGAATAACACAAAAGCTAGACACTTATTTACGATGAGACAGTTTAATTTAGTATTTTATACATCCATATAATATGTACTTAATTTGTATTTGCTGGCAAACAGCTTGAATATTTTCTAGATTAAAGGAGAAAATCCTGGCTCAACGATCGGTGGATGCTGTCCCCTTAAGGATTGCTATAAAAGATCTTAAAAATCTCGGCTATTCCTAGTACTTTGCAATCTATACTCATAGTGAACTAGTCGACTATGACACTTGTATTGGGTTAGTTTGGCTTTCTCCCTATCGTAAACGTTTACATTTTTAATGAAGGGTGTACAAAACAAATTTTCTATAACCATTTAACGCTTGGGTGAGAGAGCCTGAAATTGCCTCAAAGAAAAAGCAATAGAATTTACTTGTACACAACATTGCCCGTGTTAATATAAAATCAGAATAAATATCAGTATCAATTGTGGTGATATGGAAGATGAAATACCTAGAAATAACGCAACGCGAGTTGTAGTGCAAAATCAGATCAATTGAGCTTGGCCAGGCCATAAGTTAACCAACTCATTTACAGAAAATGACCAATATTTAACTATTTCATGAGATTGAATTATCGTTTTATTTAAGCATAACATACGTATCTGTATTTGAACTGGAAATAAATTTATTTATATTACAAGCAAAACCCAAAATGTTTATACGCATCACTCTCAAAACAAGTTACGTTTCATTGGGTTTTGCTTGCAAGGGTACAATATTTTTCGTTTGTAATAACTACTGATGAGGTTAAGATATTCGAATTGTATTTATCGCTTTAGATAGTAAATGGCCCAGATCAGACCTATCATGAAAGCATAAAGGAGAAACACAATAGAAAGAAATGTTTGAGGTCCATACAATTAAGTTGGAGGAGTAAAATGTAGATAAATATTGCATGACCACTTAATATTTTATGCAAAGTACCAGGAAATTTTAATGTTGCTATTGTATTAGCAATTTATTATAAATTTGGTTTAGAATATTTTCCTAAATGCACGAGAGAAGTTGGTTTTATGTTAGCCGAGTTAATTAAGATAACATTTTCTTAGTGAGGCGTAGCAGAGAAAACAAGTGATAAAAAAAAGGTGTAAAGATGGTAAAAAGCTCTAATGCCATAACAGAGTATGAAAACATTAGCATTAAATGTAGTTGCTTGCAACAGTTACACCCTAAAAGTTCACGGCGCGAATGTCACGGCATTTATGTGTTGGTATGGCACGGCGGAGGTCGGAGTGCTTCTGAATTGATTTATGCACTCGAGGGTACGTTGTATTATATTTAATTGCTCTGCCGCTCGGCTTAAAACAAAAAAAAAGCTTAAACATAAGCAGGTATCCTTTGGTCGGGATGAACAATATGTGGACCAACCGGAATGGGTACATTGTTGTTTAGAGGTTCCTCTTTTTTGTACTTCCATTTCCAACTGCCTCCTGCGCTGCTCGCTATCAGTCACACCTCTCCACAACCCTAGAAACACAACGATACACATCATCTCCATATGAATTAATCGCTTTATTAAACTAGTGTCATCTGTGGAGGGTGCATCTAATATAATTACAAAATATTATTTTATAATTATATTAGATGCTTTTACCATTGATGTATTATGTATATGATGGTATAGTCTAAGCAAAGCAATGAACCCTGTATAAAATCCTGTCAATCGGTTTGTTTGTTCCGTGTTTTGTTCCCGTAACTCGTTCTTATCTATGGTTTATGGTAGTTTTAATTGTGCATAGGGAAGCCGAATGCATTCTTCCATATCTCAATAAGGGAATACGCTCATCACTCTTTTCTAAACCAGTGTGCATTTTTTTGAAGGTCACTAATCCGACACCATGTCGGATTATTGAAATCAGCTGATTACTGAATGATAACAAAATAATAACCAATTTTTAAAGAATATTACATTTCTTTTTAATTTCGGACACAAATATATAGTATATAATTTGCATATGTAAGTCTTGTGTTTATATATATATTATCTAAGTCTTATAAGGCTTGTCGGATTTGGAAACAGCGGATTGTGATCGTGTACTGAACTTATAAATAAAAAATATAAATGTTAGTACCAAACCTGCATGGAATGTCCTCTGTGGCTGGGTGAGGGTGCAATAGGGCAAGGTTGTACACCCAGAAGCGCTGGAGGAGTACTGAAGTACCCGCCGGGTCGCGGCTTCAAATGACGATTATGAAGTTCCATGTGAACGATCTTCATAAACTCTATCTGCGCTGCCAACTTCTGAATCTCTTCCTGATAATAAAATTGAAATACAAATATTTCAAACTCGATCGAATCGTTCGAAACAATTGCTCGCTAATCAGAACTTCAGTTCTCTAGGACTGCATCCACAATCATTACGAAAAGTTTTATTATTATTCTTGTGTAATGTGTTTATTCAGTCAATTCACTTCAATTTCGCAGAAGAGATTTCGCCTTAGTCTAAATCTGGATCTTAACTAATACCAAGATTTGTAAGATATCCTGGAATGGAATAAAACATGTGCACTTTGCAAAGTTTTATTTAAAGACAATTATTATATTAAAAAACCATAAACAAGCATGGTAATTGTTTCAAACATGACCAAATGATTGCACATCAAAAGCTAAAACATTATGATTGAACTAACCTTTAGTTCTTCGTTCTCTGTATAGAGATCAGGTGGTTCATCGGGCACCAGGCCGACTCCATTTAAAGACAGGGAGGCTGGTAGTGCAGCCCTCGCTTTTCTGTCCCACGTATCGCCGGCACCTCTCATTACTCGCAAAACCTGTTCCATAACAAAAATTTTAATGAGTGTTAAAAATAATCCTAATATATGAGCTGATAAATGTAAATCACCGCTACTTATAATTGAGCAGTTTTTTTGAAACTAATATGTAGGTTGTAACCCTCTCTTTTTGCATCTAAATTGTCCGGTAAGGGCTCATTACAATTTTTGGTATTACAGAAATGCATCCATGGCGGTTAGTCACAAAATGTGAAAAAAGGAACCATCAATATTATCAAGATAATGACAACACTGTGCTGTCATTGTTCGGTAAATTCAAATACACACAATAAACATAGTAACATTATACTTTAATTAAAATACGGTATTCAAAACATTTTTTTTTGATTAAAATAACAAAAAAAAACTGGACATACCTACTATGAGCTGAGTTTAACCTCTGCTTTACCATAGAGGTATTATGTCTCACTAGAGAAGGACGAACTCATTAAGAACGAGTGGGCACACTTACATTATTCAACGTTTAGTAGTTTGGAAATTAAGAATAAACAATTACTTCAAAACTGTGACACACATTTTAGCGCCGTTATGTGTAGATGTTATATGTCAAAAAGTAGGTTTTTTAAGAGCAGAAATGAAGAGGTAAGTCCTCTGAAAGACCTAAAAATAAGATGCTATGCGACACATCCCAAGTGCCGCAGGTAAAACCTACCTCGGTGTCAAAGGTCGGGGTTTATTTTATTTATCATATTTTGTAAATCACATTAAATAATTGAATTATCAGCTTTCACAACAAAACAAAAAAAAACTGGATTTTAAAACTTACCTTTGGTGCAAATACCAGCACAATGGTGACAGATGTCGACAACTGGGTCCTTATAAATCCTAGAGCGTATTTAATATCTGGACCAGCTTGAGGTACGATCATTAGGCTGGAATAGATAAAGTAATAATTGATTATATTACTTAATTAAAATGATTAAAGTAGAACATTACATTCGTAAAAAAATAATATAAAATAGCCTCAATGTTTAGAGCAATAGGGTTAAAGCACAAACGCCCTGATCATTTACATATTCCTAAGATTACCAAGCACTTTTAAGTCTTGTTCCAACAATTAAACCATAAAAATTCAAGGCTTCAGATTCATCAAGATTCATGATAGGCTTCAAGATAGGATTCATGATAGGATTCAAGATAGGCTTCAAGATTCATGTACAAAGCTAACATTTCTCATGTGTTTAGAAGAAAGGGCTGTCAATTCGAACTAGAGATGATAGGATTAACAATCTACATTAATGTTTAGGTTCCGTCAAACCACGGAATCAAATCTAAAAGTAAATTTAGTAAAACTTTTGCTGAATTATTGAAAAAAGGTCAATTTGGGAAATGTTAGACAAATCACAAATTCAGTAAATAGAAAGGGGAGGGGGTTTGTTTCATTACTAACCGCAGCTCAACAATTACAAAAAAAAATGTAATGGTGTTAAAATTTATGATGAATTGAAAGAATGTCATCATACCATTGTACCTGTTTTTTTTATTTTAATCTACTCAACCCATCACAAGTTGAAGCCACAGACAGGCATGAATAGTCTGGGGGAAATGCCTTATATTACACCTGCAGAACCTAGCTGTAAGACGTCAGGTTCGGGTTAATTAATTTACTACTACTAAACAATATATAAAAGCATTTGATATTAAATCATAGCCATTCTTGTTTTATTACATTATGAAAAATTACATTTTCAAAATATGTATTTTTTTCTGATTTAAGTTTATTTTTTTTATTTTTTAAAATTAAATAAATTTTAGTGAAACCATAAGTAGAAGAATAACTTATAAAGCGACAGTAAAAAATAAAATCTGATAGTTCTCATATAATAATGATTTAAAAATAAATATTACGGCTGTAATATACCTATGGGTATTTTTTTTAAAAATCTGTTAAAGACTAAAAATATATATTACTTATACATAGTTTTATATGATATCTAGGAACATAATTAAGAAATAAAAAACGGGTGTCACCACTTTATACTTTCTTTTATTACGTATAAAATTAAAATATTGAAAAATTCAATTTATCATTTAAAATCAACCTTGATATTTTTTTAAAAATTGTTTTTGTATAGTTAGTAATGAAACCATATGGTAGAGAATTTCAAAATAGTGCAGGTTATCAACATTAGATAGTTTTTCTTAAATAAGTATTTTAGTAACAGCCTGTAACTACGCCATTTTTGAAAATCTCGCAGGGCAATCGGCAGTCGTTTTGTTTATAGGGCTCGGACACTAGGAAGGTTAATCAAATAACTATTACCTTTTTTTGACGGAATCTACTTATTTTGCCACGACGTATGTATCAATTAAACGATTGGAAAAGTGAAGTACCTACCATTTATTCACCTTTATCATCCATGCCTTATGCCTTATATAAAAGCATTGAATTAATTTGCTAAGTTATGTATTGCCATTTACAATAATAGCATCAAGGTTGATTGCAAATTAATTTAAAAAACTTACTGGAAGGCAACCATGAGCATATTGACGGCAGCGATATTGTAAATGGCGTATGATATTAATCGTGCTTCATTGTATAAGCTCTCAGCATGACGAACACTGTAACAGACCCTTATGCCCCAGAGCAGAAAAAACAATTCACCTGAAAACCATACAATACATACTCTTATTACAATTTTTTTTTTTTACATGGTTGCTGAACTCGTGGTTTGACAATAACGCTTTATATATGAGATATAATACAAGATGTTAGGATCAACTATGCATCAACCAGTTAAACCTCGTATTGCAATAATCAACTTCCAAATAAGTTCAAAGAAGTTGAAAATATACCTCAATTCAAGAAAGCCATAAAACGTATTTACTTTTGAAAATAAACAAAAAAAAAAAATATATAAAGATTAAATATTATGGTTCGTCATTCATTATATGCTATGGAAAAAATATAGGTATCTTTTTCTAAAAGTAATTGTATTTTGAAGTATATTTTATATATTTTTATTAAATGTTATTGTTAATTATTTTATTTTATGCAATTTAAATGTGTGAGTACAATGTTTGTAATGCAGTTTAAAATGTAAAGGTATTGTTTTTAAAAATACAATATCATTTAATTGGGTATTTAGCTCTTTTGATAAAAAAAGTTATTTTTATTTTTGATATTATTTTATAAAAATCGATAGTCGAGGTTATTTTAATCGATATAGAGATTCTCGATCACCTTGGGTTCTTTAATTGTGCAGTTTTGGAACATCCCCGAATTTTGATTACATTAAAAATGAATAACATAATAAATTAATGGAGAAAAACAAATTGAAACAAAATCTTACCAATAGCCATACTATGGTCCCACCAATTGTATGAGCACTGTTTAAACCTCAAACCATGTCTGTCTTCAATCTGAAAAATATATTATATTTTTAATATGGATTATTTTGATCATTTTAAAGAGATATATTTATTTCAAATAAAAAAATATTATTACTTATGTATAGGTCAGTTTATATATATTTTTATTGCTATTTATGCTACATCTATACAATTTATAAATTATAATCTGACATCTTATCATAGGTTTTTTTATTAAAATAAACCTTAAGTAATGGAATGAAGTCCAAAAATTATTTATCAGGAGGCAAACATTTTAATAACAGCGACCAGTACCATAGTATAATTAAGGTTATGTCAGTACTGCGTGATCAATTTGCCATTTGCGGCCGTCAGGGAAAAAGATTTTTTCAGGATTAAAAAACACCAATGCGAAGCCAGGAAGTAAAAATATGCATTTACATCTTCGGCGTAAGGTGGTGCTGACAGCGTCCATGTACCCAAGTAAACCAGCATCACCAGTAGAACCGGAGCCATCCACTGGAGCAGCTGTTTGTCAGTTAGCTTTAGTTTATGTGCTGATTTAACTCGATACGTTAGTGAAACCCTGCAAACATATAAAAGACAATTTAACTTATCTGACTAGTGATGGGATGGATGAGAAGCAGTCTTCAGTAAGCGTGCGTGGTAGTAAATTCTGTTCTACGTAGTGCCACAGGACAGTAATAGAATTGTTTCGTAGAAGTCATTTTACAATATTACTCAAATTAAAATGTCAACTCTTAGTGGGGTACAAATTCACACTACTCGAAATTATTATTGTAATATTATTTTTGCTCTTTTTCTTTTGGAACGGGGGGAAGAGATGGAGGATAAGAAAACAACCCAGATTCCAGATTAAAGACCAAGAAGTAGGTGAAGAAAAAAGGGAAGGGAAGAATAAAAATACACCAACAAAAAGTTTGAAATAGCTATCAAAAATCCCTTTCGGTACGCCGGAAGGCAAAGGTAGATTTCACCGGACAAAGTAGTGGATACGTGAACTTCAATTGTACGAGCTTGTATCCAAGCATTACGCGATCCACTCCCTGCGCTTCAACTCGCGCTGTGCCGTACCTTTGTGCAGCGAGAGTACGTATACTGAATCCCTCTTTATACTGTGTTGTAAGCCTTGTTCATATAAAAAATTGTTTTCCTAATAAAATCTACCTAAAAGATTGAAAATGGCAAAGGCGACTGCTGGATGTTCAATTTTCAATTACAGCATTAGAACCAGTCAAATAGTTTCCTTATGGTTACGTAATTATTTTTTTTAGGTTGCAGTATTTCAAATTCCTGATAGTATAAACAAAATAACATTCAAACTGTCAAAAGCTTCTACGAATATTGATATTAAAGATACATTATATGAAGGTAAAAATAATGCATCACCTCCACGTTTTCATAAGCAGTGCAGTGTATGTTATACAGAAACCTAAGTGCCGCGTCCATTTGGTTGCTATGCATGAGTACATGTCCAGGACTGGGAAAATCGCTGCCATCTGTATATAAAAAAATATACCATTTTTAATTATTATATAAGTTATTTTTTATAAAATAAACATGATTTGTAATTTTGCATCCCAGATTAAACTGATCCAGAAGACTCGCAGCATTACGGCTATGAGAGATGCCGTTTTGTCGGAATAGTGACTAGCTTAAAATCATGAAACGTTCTCAAAGCACCCTCTCTTCGAACAGCACAGGCCATACGATAAATAAACTAATGAATATTTCTTTCCACCTTTCAACAATTCCAGGAACTTTCTAACAATATTTTCACTTTTATATAGACATTTATTCCAAAGTACAGTACGTAGACTATTAGAGAAATTCCTGTTAAATCTGTTTACATCGTAAGCCTGTTTTGCGCAAAGCCTTATGTTCAAATGACATGCATTAACACATTCAACCAGGGTTTCGTTATAGCGTAACTAATTATCTTACTCTAATAGATCATGTTTACGCTTGTTTTCAGCCAACATTATCTATTTTGAAAATAAGCCACTTTCATGTATTTCCAAACCATTCAGTCTTAAACTATTTTTTACCACTTTTCTCCAGCAATGTCTTTTATCAATTGTTTATAACACCATATTTCAAAACCAAATAAATTTAATTAAATACATAGAAATTGATCACAAAATCAAGGTAAAGGTGAGAATGTAAACCAGATGCAACTAGGATAAGTTGAGTATGAAGATCAATCTGCAAATTTCATCACGTCCTTATTACAAAGCTTATGTTTATTTGAGTTAAATAGGTAATTAATTGCCAGTTACCTCTAAATACATGATAGCGCATCCCAGCAATGTGATTGAAAGAAAAACGGGACTGGCCACTCTGAAAACTTTTGCCCTTCTGTGTTTTCTCGTGTAAGCGGCCAATGCAACAGTGAAAGCAGCACACCATACCGATATCGAAAGGATAGTTATCCTGAAAGAAAATGTAAAACGTATTATTATCAAATAATGAAAAAAAAAAACTGCCATTATTCAAAACTAAATGTCACCAAAAAAAACAAAAAAAAATATAAAAAGAATGTTATTCAGCTCTTAAGAAAGCTCTCTGAAAGTGCCCGAAAGCGAAAACTAAGTTATTATTTAAGTAATCCATTTTAAATATACAAAATATTATCATTATTTGTGTAATTTAATTTGAGCTTACCAAATGCAATATAGTAGCATATATTTAAATGAATCATTTAAAAAAATCTGGACAATATTTAGGACTTTAAGCTATGTAGTTCTAATCAATAGAGTTGAAGTAATTCATATACTTCTATAGATAATCCTAGTTCCTTCGCCAACCAGAAACAGGTTGGCAGGAAACCTCTTCTGTCCTACGACATTACCAAAAGCAAATAACCAAATTAATACTTTGAGTATCTGAAAAACTTTACATATTGACAAATTAATTATTTATTGATTTTATATTGCGGACCATTTTAAAATTGTTACCATGTTCGACCTTAGAATATGGTCATTAACGCTTTGCAAAATGAAATGTTTCTAAAATTGTATGTCAACGAAGAAAAGAATGATTACCGAAATGGCCAGTTGTAGTGGGCTAAGCATGGTTCTGGTCCCCTGCAAGTTTCACAACCAGGTTCACATCTCCTGCACGAGAAAGCGAAGCTCCAGCTGTCTACGCTGCTCGTCTCGCGCTCTCTGTAAGCAACTGAAAAAAAAACAAAAATTAGCTTAGAGTCACATTAGTTTATTTCTCTTAAAAAAATTGGTAAGTAATATAAACTGACATTGGTATGTAGTTGACATTTTGCTAGCAGGTAGATATGGCCACTTTTTTATTAATAGAATTGTTTATAAAAATATAAACATGTTGGTTTTTGTACATTCATTAAAAACATATATAATACGAAGAAAATAATCCCACAGTAGTGGACGATTCACAGTTACCGAGCTAGAGGATTACCTACTTTAAAGTTTAGGAGTGGAGATCAAATGTTTAAATTATTTATAATTACTTGAGCACTGCCACTAAGGCTGAAGTTAAAGAAAAGTGGTTATTTTCGTCAATGAATTAAAAAACAAAATGGGAAAAGGGGTGAAGGTTTCCAAGTTTGAGCAAAATATGACTGTTCCTACATCCGTTCCTATGGAAAGACATTTCGGAATACGTTGGGAATGACAGACACACGCCCGATTTTGATGTTTTGATATCCGTTCCACTTCGAAACGACACATTCAACTTAGTTGGAAAGCGTCGCAATCTACGTCATTTAAAACGGCAACTGAGGGTGAGAAACGCACCACGCTAAGTACGCCACTTTGCGCGTCAGAGAAAGCGAGACACGTATGGCGGAGTCTTGCGCCGCGCGGAACGGCGGAGGGAATCGTCGGTGTCTGGTTTTCGTAAGGACGATTTGTGTGACGTTGTAAAAGATCGTTATAGATTTTAATGCATCGAAAGTACGTTTTTAAAGAGAGATTATTGGTTATGTTTATTCTACCGCATACAGTAAATATCTTCACAAATAAACATGAATCATTAATATAGAATGAAAATGCATAAAACGAAGAGGTTAACAAACAAGCAATTCAACCCGGCCCGCGCAAATTGCCGCAAAGCAAATGTTGACACTTTTGTGTTTTGACAGAAGTGAAGTAAAAAACATCCGTGGCAATGTTATTTACTTGCTAGAAGAGGCCTGTTTTTGTAACCCTTCCCCACTCACAATTACAATTTGTGGATTTCGGAGAAGACAATCGAGATTTATCATTTATCTATGAGTTATGGAAGATCATTGTCATAAATGATAATAAAAGTATACGACAATAGGCATAGTCTTACCAACTAATGCATTTAATTTAGAAAACGACACTACAGCCTGCTCTTTAGCAGGCTGTAGTGCCTTACAGGCTGCTCTTTAGCAACTAACCGACATAATATAATGCTGTCGGACCTAAGCAAATATTGGGATAAAATATATTTTTTTTTTCACCTTCAACTAAAGATCCATTGAAGCCATCAGGGTTGGTGGTGGAGTAAAAGCCCCTTCTGCATGTGCACAAGTATGAGCCCCTCGCCCAGCCACTCCTTAAATTGGCACTAACTGCCTTTGAGCGTCTGTACTCGCACTGAAAATTCAACAATAGAACTAAGTGCATAAATACTCTCTTTGAATGGTCGATGGAAAAAAAACGGGTAATTAGTAGGTAATAGTTGTTACAATTTGTTATTTGCCTTCTATGATTCATTTTGCCCTAAAATGTGGAGCATAGGACTTCCGTAATAATTCAAACCCCGTTTATATCCAAACGTGGTAGTGGTGAATTCGTAAAATTCAATAAAAATAAACAAAAAAAAAAATATATATAATTTAGCTACACCACCGAAGTCGATCTTCAAAGTCGATTCATATGAATAAATAAATAAATAAAATAATGTATTGTCAATTGCAAAATTTCAATGAAATTGGCTCTGTGGAAGTGGGCCAACAGTTGATTTCAAAATTTGACCCAAAGAAACAGAGGATCTATGTTATGTATATCTACGGTCTACGTGAACAAAACTTTGTAAAATGGCTTATTATAATGAAACATTAATTGATAGCAATCTTTTCTACTTCTAGCCTTCTTATATTGTGTTATTACGTATTTTAAGATGCTTGGAATATGATTTAACGAATAATAATTTTAGTTATTTCTCCATTCACCCATTCTTGAAATTTATGAAATAAGCATATTTTTTTTTCCTTCATCAGATTTATAATTTCCTTCTCTTCTGTTCTAAATAAATAAAGGGTATTATAAATTGCAAATAAAGTGATATCTAAAAAAAAATTTACTTGAGTGGTTTCTTTGTGACATTTGTGTGTGCCGTGAAATGAAGAAATTTGATTAGCTTCGTTTTTAGAGTAGCTTGCTTCGCATTGATTTACTTCAAGGCCAGATATGTCCACATCCAAAGAGAGTACGCCTTTCAGTCTGAAAGATGAAGAACTTGTTTAAGATGGATTTTTAAAATGTAACTATTGAAAATTAATCGTAATGGAAATTTAGAAAAAAAAACTAAAGCAATAACATGCATGCATTTGATATCAGTTGGTGAATAGATTTCTCATTTTCAAAATAACCTGATATTACGATTTTATGTAGATCGATCGTTCCGAAATGCCCGATCGGTAGGTACCCCACAATTTCTTGCTAGAGGTTTCCCATACTTGGTTCGTTACTCCACCGGTTACCCTCCCTATTTTATATAAAATGTAAAAAAAAACTAACAAGGTTAAAAAATGACTCTTTAGCAAAAACAGCTAAATGCCTTTATGTTCTTTAAATCGCCGTATAACATTTAATAATTAATAAGTTATTTATAAAAGGGGCACATCTTTATAAAATAGAAGAGCGTAATTTTTGAAAAGAAGGACTGCGAATCGGCTTGCAAATTTTTAGAAAAAAGCGACCCTGGTTGGGTCTTATCTGCGTTCAGAAACCTGGACTACAAATAAATGACGATCAAATAGGCGTGGCCTGACCTATAAGTTACGCGTTTCTTTGTTATTTTATCAAATATTAC
This sequence comes from Neomicropteryx cornuta, assembly GCA_020383195.1. Taxonomy (NCBI): domain Eukaryota; kingdom Metazoa; phylum Arthropoda; class Insecta; order Lepidoptera; family Micropterigidae; genus Neomicropteryx; species Neomicropteryx cornuta. The sequence continues at coordinate 6,116,272 of JAHKQU010000030.1, forward strand.
GGCCTTTTTCAGGTGAGCAACATTATTTTTACAGTATCACACCACTAGACATCAGAAGTCATAAAAAAAATAAAATACTTAAAGCCCGAATGACAAATATGTCGGTATATACCACAGTGTTAGCATGTGAACCCGTTAATTTATGGATAAAGTATTAAATAAATTTATTACTTTATCTGATAATATTCCCCGGTTCTCGAGAGTTTTAATATTAATATTATAAGTAGCAGACTGCATAGAAACAATGAAATACCTACCTGAAATAATTATACGAAATAAGTATTTTATCATGAAACATTGAAATAATGGCTTGACTCCCCTTTATCCCGTATAACATAACATACACATTTTACCCTTTAATGGTCGGTATAGGAACCGTGTATGAGATAATCCACTTCTTGGTTTGGCAACTGTAGTACGGGTATGTCCACCAGCCGGATGCTGAAGAACTAGTTGGAGATGGCGGCATGAATTTCGGAGATCTTAGTTCTCCGCTCCCCGCCTCTTCGTACCTTCGGAATAATGAAGGTTTACAATATCAATTTCAATAACTTTATTTATAAGAACTAACTGTACATACAGAGTGACTAGTAATTCGATGATTCCTTCTGGAATATCAAAGTAGAGATTATTTATAATACACCTATTTGAACTTGTGTCCAAAAAATATTAGTAATAGAGTGATTTTAAAAGCATGAATAAAAACAATAAGATTAAATTTTAAATTATAAAATTTCATATTGCAGGCTAAAATAGTGAGATCAGCACAATGGCACCACTAGCTAAATTATTGTTAATAGCTTTACAAGTTTTTAAAATAATTATTTTAGGTATCTCAACACAAAAACTTAAATGGGTGTTTTTATTCACTATTCTTGTCATGATTTAGAATAAAAAATACTTGAGTAATTTATTCCCAATTTTGATTACGTTTTCTTTTAAATAGTGTCAATTACCGCTATATTTCCGTGCGAGCAGATTTCGCGCGCCGCAGGGCGATATTTCTAGGCCGTCGCGTATGCACCGACGCGCGTATTTCATTATAAAATAAGCTGGATTTTTTATCGGAAAAGGTCGCGGACACTGTGTATAAATCAGGGGAACTATTAGTAGAAAAAAAAATAACACTAAAGTTAAACTTATAGAGACTATATTATACTTTTATAGATGCCATCACTGATACTCGGCCCTAATCTGAGTCCCCTTCAAACTTCATGCGAGTCTTTTAGGTTATCTACCCATTATAACCTGCGCTGGACGTGTTTCTCAAGGTAGTTGATATTAATCGACCTTTAAAAAGAGTTTTGGGTAAAGCTACTAATCTCCCTTAGTAACAACAGGATGTAAACTGTAAATGGGAAATGAAACCATATTAACAACCACGACGGGCATATAGCACGTTCGCAAAGCAATCTAAATTTCCAAAAGAAGTACCTACTGCATTTGCACTATCCATTTGCGTGGACATATAAAGTAAATCCCTATGGGCCGCTTCATTCCAGTTGGCCGTTCATTTATTAGATGTGCTAAAGTCGTCGGGGCTCCGGAAATTTTCCCCAGAACTGCGATAGATGAGGGGGGTAATAATGCATACTTATACAGTCGTATTACAGCTTCTGATCCAGACGTCCCAGGTTCGAACACGAGCTGGTCATTTTATTTTAAGTCATTCAATCACAGTATTAATAGATGTGAATTCGTACTAAGACAAGCTCATGTCGTTCAAACTAATTAATTTATTTTATAACCTATTAAGTATCGGTGATGACTAAAACATTGCATAAAAATGTTGACACCTAAATCTAACTTAATATTTCTCAACATATGTATTTAAAAAAAAAACCCGAGGACAAAAATAGTATCTGCATATGTATTTAATTGTTATTTTGCAATTCTGTTGAGTGCTCACGGTATGAATATGTTCAAATACATGAATTTGAAAGCCTTTACATTGCTTTTTACATTTGTGCTATTTCGACAAAAAACCCGTTCTTACGCGTTGAACTCTATAGAGTATTTTATATAATAATGAAATGAAGAGACGTGTCCTTCTATTCACCAAATTACATAAAATGACCCATCTTACGGTAAGCCGGCACATTTTATGTAATTTGGAGGGTAAGGGACCTCTAAAGCGATTCTCCTAGACATAATACATGTATATGCAACTTACAACTGCTATTCCTTCGGTAATGTTTTATTAAACCTATTGTTTTTGGTAAAAGGTACAAAATATAATTATTATAATAAATAATAACAGTATAAAAATAGAGAAACAATTGAAAACAAACAATATTATTTAAAATACAACCAGTTAAAAATCTCCACAACTTAAAGCACTAAATGACATTTGTTTGTATGGTAGGAACCAAAAAAGAAAGATATAGAAAGGAAATGAAGTGGAAGAAATTAGTTTGATGAAAGTTAAAAGCTGGACGAATGCGCCTTTCATAATGCATTGAATGAAAGCTACTTAAGCGATCAAAGTGCTTTCAAAAATGTTTTCAATTCTTTTTATTACCTACATAATATGTAGGTTATGTTGCGATATATTATATCGCAAACAGTAGTAATATATATTCGAGAGGTATATTTTTAATTATTTATTTTAGTATTCCTCTATATATGTATAAGTTTACTAATTTACGAGTAGGTATGATGATTAAAATATAAAAATAAAAAAAATGATAGTAATAAATAGTAAGTCATCTAACACGAATGATTCTATTGAATAGAGGTATAATTATTTGATGACACTAATTAATGAAGTTTTAGTTAATTTACTAAACAAAGCCCATTCTAGAGCATTCTGTGTATTCTGTGCACAAGTTTGTTTTCCTTTGAGCGGCGAACTCTCAGCAAATATACACAAAGTTCGCAGCAAGATCATGTCGAAGGTTGAGGGTGACAGTGAGATAGGATGACTCCTTATCCACTTCCCTTGGCGCTCGAATCGCCGATGCGCAGAAACGCTTCTCGGAAGCAGTGACTGTTCCGCGCACGTGCGACCCGAGCGCTGCGACTGAGTCGAGCATAACAATTCATTCTCATTGTCGCCCTTAAGGTCGAAGTAATTATAAAGTCTAATCTTGCTCGAAGCAATTACATAGCTGGTTGTACTAATCCAAAATCGATTGGAGAAAAACTAATTCTGCGCTAACTTGGCCACGTCGCGTTGTATAGATCGAACCGTTGGAGATTATTATTCTAGTAACGAAAATCTTATATTAGCCGAAAATGACGTCTACAATTTATGTGGCGCCTGTCATGAACACAAACTCGATAATCCGTAAGTCAATTAAATTACTTGATTTTATACCTAGTTACTTATATCATAAAATTATAATTTTACATAGCAACTTTAGCATAATAAAATAAACACCTAAAACTGTCTGTGTTTATAATATTTATTTAAGTTATATTTAAGTTTTTGTTTTACATTTTAATTTCGTTCTTAAATGTTTTATTTAGACGATGTTATTAATTATATTATCATCTAAGTAGCATAATGTAGGAATCTGTGTTTAACTTAACTTTTTTCTCTTCGCATGTTAATGTAATTTACTATGTGAAACTGTAGATTTCTTTTAAAATAATTTCTTAATTTCTTTGCATTTCTTAGGTTAAGCACTAATTGTATACTCACTCCCTGGAAATATTTAATTGGTTTTATTTTATACTCATAAGTTGGTACCATTGTTTTCATTCTTCTTAGTTATTTATTTATTTTTTTATATGATTGTATATGTACTGCCTGCATGTAATTTTCTCGTGTAACTGTTTTATTTCCCTAATAAAGATAAATTAAATTAATAAATAGATAATTATTATTAAAAAGGAGTTAAATATCATAAACAAGCGAGTTTTGGCAACGATCTGGCAACGCCAATAGTTAAATGTGCTTTATTATAATTTCTTTGCTTTACGTATTCGTTTTTTTTTAATTTATGTTTTATTTTTAACAAGATTATTTTTTTTATCAAGAAACATTGTAAAAGTGGTCTCTGGTTTTTGGTATTATTAAAGGTTTAATTTATTTTTGTATGTTTAGCTGTGCACTTATACTACCAATAAAAAATAAGTGTTTAATAAAATTTCACTAGATACACACTTTGGCCATGTAAATGATATTGTTAGAAATTAATTTTAAATGTATCGCTATAAGGTATTGATACACCTGTTACACTGGCTCCAGTACCATCTAACCAAAATGCTATTATTATTTATTCGGTCCAATACGTTACAGCCCCTCCCCCGATATCGGTCTCATGACCTCTTTTAATTCAGAGAAAATTGAAGATTAAATGCCCCCACTATAAAGTAACAGGCCAGACTCTGGTACGTTCTCGACTTGCCGAAAATTATAACCTACTAATGGATATTTGTATTTAATTTTAATATTTAGTGTAAATAAAATTGAACATTGTTATTATGCACAATCAAAACTTTACATTTAAACTGTATCACACCAATTCAGTCACTAAATAATATACTTTGGCACCTTTAAGCGTAGAATTAATTAATAAAATATTTATGTAGCATATTATAAATAAATAAATAAAATTAGGCATTTAATAATCTCATTGGGGTCAAATCAAAACAGAATCTATTAAATTCACCTACTAAAATCTAATAGCACAGACTTACTATTGCGAAGTAATATTTATTTATTTATAAATGTACAAAACAGCGATACCAGAAGATAATTCTCTAATACTACCAATAATATGGCCACAAAAATATACCAAATATACCAAAAGATGGTTGAAAACATAAAATTAATAAATCAAACTTAAACAATGTGAACAATGAAAACTTAATATTGAAACACATATGCGAGTACGTAACAAATAATTAGTGCATCACGCAAAAATGTAACCATCAACACAACAGATAAGTCGCAAGTCCCTCTAACGTGCTTGTAAAAGTTTCCCTTCAAAGAATCACTCACCATGGATACTCAGCATCAATCCGTTCTGCGACAGGTGGCGTGGCGTCCTTCACCGGAGGCCCAACGCTGGCACCGCCGCGCCTTTCGAAGGCCGCTCCGGCGCTGACCAGCTCGCCACCGGCGCCGGAGGTCAGGGCGATGACTCGCGCTGAGGCGGACCCGCCGTCGCCGGTGACCAGGCCGCGAGTGATCGCTTCCAGGACATCTGCTTGGACAATTTATTATTCGGTATTAATGTGTCTTTGAACATTCTGGCTATATAATTTGTTTGAAAAAAATTTAAATCCTTAAAATATTAAAAAGAATTCGAATTTTCCAATACTGTGAGACTTAAGTAATGTAAACTAACGGCGAACGCTTATTATAACGTAAGGAATCATCTATGCATTACACAATTTTACTATATACGTATATAAATATATGTATATAAAAACCATTGAAATCGCTTATACAATTCAATACAATACAATACATTCGGTCAAAATATCGAATTGAGAACCTCCTCCTTTCTTGAACATGGTCAAAATGTGCTTTTGATACAAATACGCAAGAGAGAAAAAAGCTTCTATAAAAAAAAAAAAATTATTTTTTAATTAAAAAACGATAAACCTACCCATGAAACCAGAAAACAATTCAGCTTACAGAAAACTCATCAAATGGTATACGTTTATAAAGAAACTTATTTAGACAAAATATTTAAAACGGCATAAATATAATTATCACTTTTTATTATTTGTAAGTGCTTTTGTATGTTAATGTGTAAAAGTTTTGCATGGAAGGATAGCCCCCGAAGTTATCGATGCGATGTATTCAAATTCAGCGGATTCCTTTAATGGATTAATGGATACAAAAACCTTTTAAATCGCAGAAAAATCAATTTTCTCACTCGGAGTGCCCCTTCTAATCGGCATTGTGGGCACATTACGGAAGGTAGATGTAAAACTGAACCTAAATCCAAAGGCGGGAATAATTTGTCACTTTATTCATTTTTTCATTTAAATGTAAAATCACCAGATGGTTTTTATTTAAATTTAAACATAAATATACTTTATGTATATCTGTGTCTGTCTTCATATATATGAACATTTATAGTCTTCGGAATATGCTTTTGTGTAGTTGAATAGTCAGCAATCACATTTTATTATCTGTAATGAGAGTTAGTTTTATAATTTTCTATATTTTCGGGCCATTGAATCTCATTATTTTTGGTTTTTTTTTGTATTATTTATCTTGGCTCGGCTCATCATATCATTACCTAGGTTAAAGCATACCAAAGTAGACTACCGCCTGCTTCAAGGTATTTGACCATATTTACATATAAAAATATATGTATAAATATAATAAAGACAGACACACACACACACACATACTCGTACATATATATATTTTGTACACACTTAAATTAGGGCACACATAGGGCACCTTATATTGAGTAGTCACTTCAAAGGCTATGCCTATGGCTATAGCCATAGCTAAGGTAGCAAGGAGATGAAATCCGGGGTAGGCCTTTTATTAAAAATAAAAACTTATTAATAACGCACGCACGGGTGTAGTGCGAGTGAGATCTTTTCAAAACGTCGTTCGTAACTCAGTACCTCGTAACTACATTTTTTAGTGTGCAGATTTTTTTTCTGCTTTAGTAATAAACCTCTTGTGTCCGTTTCTCTCTTGGTCCGTACATGCATAAATAGCTCATTACCTCATTACAAACGCGGAGCATTATTTCGTCAGTACATCAGTTTTACAGTACTGGCTTTTTAAAAGCATAATCATATGTTTTTTTTGTCTAAAATTCATTGTTTTTTGTGTTATAACTATGAAAATAAGATATGCTTAGCATTATATCATAAACACAAAAATAGCACAAAACAAATAATGATACTTACGAGGTATTGACCCACATATTTTATGACTATTTTTCAAAATTTTATATAGGTTTTTAAACACGCCATCCAGAGTGATTGCTGCATAGAATCTATTTTATTAATGCAATATTAATTATGAATGTAGGAAGTTTTTTTATGATACCTGAAAAAAAGTCACACGCAGTTACGAGGTACTACGCTATGACGTTAACAACGCTGTTAAATATAGCTCCCGGACGCACACGCTATACTGTAATGAGTGGCCAATAAGCTCAATATGATTATGAGGCGTGAGTAACTAACGCGCCAATCGATGCTTTGATTCCGCTTGGCGGAGCGGAAGGGTCCTCCGGGCTCCGACCTGCGGAGCCCTGATAAAAGAGTATCATCGCAATATGGGAGCTTTTTAGAGCGCACGACCCCAACCTGCCTCATTCCAGCGCGCTTCCCGATCGCGGCCTATTTATTTATTTAGGAAATCTACAGTTACACAAGAATATAGTTACAGTTCCTTCTTCCTCAGCCTCTCGCCACCCACTCCTGGATGTAGGCTTCTTCCCTATCCTTCCACTTATTTCTGTCTAATGCTGTTTGGATCCAGCTGTTTCCTCCTGCAGTCCTACGGATGTCATCCATCCACCTCAGCTGTGGTCTTCTGATTTTCCACTTGGTTGTCCTTGTTGCCACTGGACGATCTCTTTCGGCCACCTCGTGGCGCCATTTCTGACTGGCGATTCGTTGCAAGATGCCCGTGACCTTAATGCGACTTCGAATTTCCTCATTGCGCACTCTATCTCTGAGACAGATCCCAAATATTACTCTTTCCTCTGACAAATCCTCAGCCGATTCAGCGCCACTGTCTCCAAGCCGTATGTAGCTATCGGTAGCACGCGGGACTCTACACACTTTCGCTTTAGATTGATGGGCATTGTTGGGTTCTTGAGAATAAATCCGAGCTTCACGAATGCCGCCCACGTAAGACCCACCCTTCTGATCAGTACAGTACAGTAGTAACCATGATTTAAAATATTTGAACAAAAACCGAATAAAATAAATAAATAAAATATACACAGACCTGAATAAAATTGAGTATTTATTGATAATATTTGTATAGTTATTCATTTCCACAGTTTTCCTCCTTGAGTAACATTTATCTGTTTAATTATTTTAAAGACGTTTAATTGTTTAATGACATACTGAGACGTTTAATTGTTTAATGTGTATATTAAGATACCTACGGAAAAGGCACCAGCCTTCGTGGGGTTTTATATGGTGCATTACTCAAAATAAATAAAAAAAAAAAGAGTCGTTGTTTGTTTATTGCCATATAAATACAGATTTGATCAAAGTCGGCTTAAGCACAGATTTGATCAAAAACTATTAATATAAAAACTTAAAAACATAAACTAAACCTGACGTCAAAATCAACCTACACCCAAAAAAATAATAGGGATTTAACGAATTATTTCTGAAAAATTACTATCCTCTGGCGATATGCATCGTCTTATACTGTAAATATGATAAAACCACGCCTAAAACCGTCCAGAATTGACCGAATATAGTTAGTCTAAAATATTTTAGTCTGGAATTATCGTTCAAAGAAAATACGACTTATATGAGCGTTATATTCTATTTTTATTTTCTACATCGTACGTATTTTATGAACATACATCTTACTGCAAAACCCCTTTAAAAAATCATACATTTTTAGGGTAGGAGCTTAAGTAGATTATTTTTCGTAAGTACTTTTTTTATCCATTCAGCAACCTAGCAGCGCCATAGATTGTTTTCCTAATCGGCTTATGAACATACAACTTTTCGAGCGATTCTTTTTCGCTTCACATAACTTAAGGCGAGTAAGGCGACAGGAAGAACTCAACTCATTTTTAGCGCTCGAGAGAGTGAATATACTTATAATATTTTTTTTAATGTGTAAACATTCATGCTGAAACCCGTAAAAAAATTAAAGTTTAAGTAATTAGCTATTTGGTAACATTTATTTATTTATTGACATTGACGCTCGTGACGTTGTGATGTGGACAACATCGTACGCGATTCGAGAAGATGCGCTCGCAGCCCTGGAACTATTTACTTTTATTCCATGTAGTTCAGACTCAAAGCACTAGGTAGAGCTAGTAATTTTATTTCTAGATTTAAATAAATTCATACTCTTACCTATATGTAGTTTATACTTAAACAGCTAGAGAGTACTAATATTATATTTTTAGATGTTCGATTTATATACCTAACATGCAGTTTGGAATTAAACCGCTACGAGCGCTAGTAAAATTATTTATAGATATAATAACTACTAATTGATACAATAATGAAGTAGTTTGAACTAAAACTAAAAATGTAGTAAATAGTAATATTAAATTTAAAATCATAAAATAGATTAAATAGCAAAATTTAAGTAAGTTTCGATTAGTAGATTTAGTATTTTACATACAATAACGTTCTACAAATTATTTTTGTCAAAAATGATAATATAACGCTAAATTTATGATCATGGACATTGGTCTGCTAACTGTGTTATTTTCATAGCAAAAATTTGTTAATATGATAAGCGTTAAAACACCTAAATTAAATGGTCTGCGATATACCTTAATATTTAAAAATACTTTTAGATACACAAAGTAGAAGACGGTTTTGGCTGAAAGTATTGAATTTTCGAGAAAAATCTTAAGACGGTCGGCAAAACAGTCATTGTAAATTCGTACTGTCCCTTTCACGACTAATTTCTTTTAGGTAAATATGTGAAACAAGTAGTTTAAATAATGTATCTATTAAAATAAATTGAAAATCACAAACTTACCAAATATAATCTAAAATTAGCACTGCTCAAATAGTCGTGAAATAACGTATTTGCTTAAGAAACACCATACAAACGCACTGATCCGCCAAATAATTATGCGAGGGTTAGGTATCGAATGAGGGGTGCGTAACGTCCCTATAATCCGATATAATCGAGACGAGCCTAAAATGGATGTAGGTCGGTGAAGCGTAAACCTTAACAGATATACCAACATCCATTTTTATATAGGTATATAGATAGATAATTATTTTTATATTTAATCTTATAGAAATATGTGTAATATGAGATTAAACGATACGCTGTGATGTGTTCATATGTGAAAATATGTTTGATACCATGACTTTTGGGGTGAGTTACTCTTTTGCACTTCACTGTGCAAGGTAACATGTACTCGTATTTCTAAACTGCGGATGGCCAGATATTTATTTATTTATGAATACTATATTGTAAATTAAAATGTAATAAAAAATAGCCTTTGGTTGTTTTAGAGCGCAGTAATAAATTTGTGTATATGTTACCGTAAATACCCTAAATCAGTAAGATCCCGTTTATACTAGTAAATACGCGAAGTATCTAAGAGTATCAGAAATAACGCGTTTTTACTAGTAAGAACCCATTCTTACTAAGGCAGTTAGGTAAATGGCGAATAAAATGATTTATCGTTTTTTTACTGTACTTTTCAGTTCAAACCCGTTCTTACTAACAGCATCAGTAAATATTCGAACCAAAACATCCATTCATCTTTTTAATTTAATTTATTTTATTTTAATTGCATCAACTGTATCAATATTGGTTCCTATATTATCTATCTGGATTGGTATCTATCATTACAGGAACCAATATTCTATTAGTATCTATATACTTACCTTTTTCATTTTCAAATGAAGCCTCAATATTTGTTCCTGTAATGATAGCTAATTAAATAACTCCGATAAATGATTTTTGTAATGATACTTAAGATATCAATAATAAAATATTTATTTTACATATTCACATTTTTATTTCAAATTCGGAAATTCGGAAGTAGTAAAAACTAGGACTATTAAAAACGGATTCTTACTAATTTTGGGTGTTTACGGTAACATATATATTTGGATGCCGTTTTAGTTAAAAAATTCAATTCATATGCGTAACGAATGTGTCAAAATTAATGAAATGACTTTTATTTTGGCAGATCTTGATTACTTACGATATAATAAGTACAATAAAATTGTTTGAGAAATTCGTTATAGTAACAGTCCTTCCAATTTGGGTCGCTTCTAATCATTTAGTACAAGTAGAATATGAGATCAGTACCTTGCTTATCCAAGCCGAGTTCCTGGAGCACGGTGGCTGCGAGATCTGCCCTGACCCTTAGTGACTCCCATCGCGAGGAGTTGACAGCTGCCTCCAGACGCCTGTAGTGACGCGTCACGCACAGCGACCCGAGAGCGCCATTCGACACCGCGTGGATTGACAGTAGTGAATCCTCTATCGGGTCCTGCGGAAGAAGGAAATACCACATTAACTACTGAGATGTCTATCGATGAACAACCACAAAACGCAACGTTACCGATACACTCTCTTCTTAAAACACCAACAACCACTAGTCTGACTAAAGCGTTAAATAGGGTAGGTTAGGTTCGTTAAAAGATTGACGCAAATTGAAAGAGTTCTTAAAATTTCATAAATGATCACCCAACGTGTCAATTTATCCGCCGACACGCGTCATCGCTTCGCAGACGGCGGTAATTTGAATAACGTCATTTTCTTTTTGTGTGACGGGCGGCCATTTTGTGACGCGAAAACCCTGCGCCTCTTTGATAAATCAAACACCTCGCTAAGATTACGAAATAGCGATTTCGAGCAGCGGCTTGACACCTTAAACGGTAGAAAGGTCAAGATAACAGTGGGTAAAATTAGATAAAAAAGTCAAGCCAAATGTCAATTTCAATCATTAAATATATTATTTTGCCTGTTCACTTTTCTTGAAACCTATGTATTGTCTTTCCTCATATAATATACAGGTTGTATATTACAGGTATTATATTACAGGTTGTACAGGTTGTGTATTCACTTTGTTTATTTATTTATTTATTTAACAGGTTTCCCCATGCACATTATAATTAAAGTTAAAACAAATTAAACTACCAAAATAAAAACAAAAAGCATTAAAAACAATAACATGAAACATACTAAGCTAAAAAATTAAAATAATGCCTCCAGGCAAACATTAACAAATAAATAATTCACGCTAATCTTACAACGGCGCAATAGAAAGCAGATTTTTAATCCCATTGGGCGAACAGACAAAAATATCAATCTCCGCGAAAATGGAATTTAATAATTCGACTGCTCTCCCGATCGGACTATACAAATACGTCGGTACGACACGCTAACCGCTTAAATAACGTGTGCTTCCGCGCTCTAGTACGACGGTCCGGAACAAAGAGACCAATATCACTGGTTTTACGGGATTCTCGATGAAACCGCGAATAACCTTATTAAAATAACACAAAGTATGGATTTGTCGCCTAAACTCGAGTGTGTTAAAGCCTAACATCCCTAATACAAATGCTGATGGATACGTATTAGGAAACATTTCTGGATAATATCCATACCTACGGAGATAAAGGTATCTAAGGAACCTCCTCTGAATAACCTCCAGGATATTACCGTAAGTAACCTCTTGAGGACTCCAGACAATGGAACTATATTCCAATATACTCCTCACGAACGTGCAGTATAAAAGCGAGATGGACTTCGGCTTATTCAAAGATCGACTGGTTGTACCTTTTGGGGGTTGATCTATATCGATAGTCAAACATCGATCACCAGAAATATTTCCCAATTAAGAGAAAACCGAATTCAAACTCTGGACGAAATCATATTAATGTTTGAGAATGGCGCCAATTAATGTTTCTGAAAGTCTGTTGCCTTCTCCAAGGAATACATAAACGGTTATCAGAGTTATCAATGATGTTAGTAGAATTAAAACTTAAAGCAGATTTAAACAAGTAGGGATGAACATATCAATCGATATTTGAAAACACGAAAAGCAACCTCCGGGTCGAGCGATAAACAGCTAAAAAAGTGTTTTTTTCTGTCGGTACTGTACAACAAACGTCGAAAGTATCCTTGCTTAAAAAAATACAATTTTTAATAAACAAATCAAAACTTTACCAATATTTATCATTACACCTACTCCTAATAACAAAGGAAGTCGCGGAATAGATAAGTATCTTTTTCGATTTTTTAAGAATTTAAAAAAAATCTGGAATAATAATAAACCACATAATTATTTTCCAATTATTTTTCTCAAGACAACATATGTAACAATATATGCCGATAAGCGGAGATTGCACACAGATTGCTTACTTTGATTTAACCCAAAGGAACAAAGAACGTAAAAAGATAAAGAAAATAATCTGCAAGGTAGAGTAGGTAGAGATTTTTTCTAGTAAAAGAAGTAAACAAAAAAAACGGCAATACCCGCAGGGTCTGAATATATAACCAGAGATGCATATACCCTACTTTTTTAAATCCTATAATAATCAGATAATCAAACTTTACCAAAATATTTTTGGATGTTTGACGTTCGAAAGTTGAAATACAAAAAAAATATATTTATTTTATTCTATTTTTATTACATTTGCTAAAGGTAATCCTAATCTAAAAACAGTAACATAACAATGCCATAATAATTTAACATTTGTCTATTTTAAATTTGGAAACTAAGATTAAAAAAGTGAAGTATCGCAATTCAGGAGTTCTGCTATATCAAATTTCCCAGCATGAAAAACGATTTCACAGGGACAGACGACAAACAAAGGAGTTTTTTTTTAATCAACTATTCATCCATGGCAACAGTAGCTGCAGGACTATTATTCGCGTGCTAAAGCCCCGCCCGATGGACTATATTCAATCCTAGACCAAACCGCTTTGCCGTTAATATTTATCGCATTGCGTATTCACGAAATTCAAAAAAGTTTCAATCACGATGTCACTTTACCATTAAAACCATTTTAACCTTATGCATAATCGATTTGTCAACCAACTGAACTAACAGCGCATGCATTTCAGTATGGTTAGTAGTCTACAGAAGTATAACTAATAACCATAATAAAATACATGCGCTGTCACTTTAGAGACTTTTGGAGACATTCTTTGTTTTGTTTAAAATATACATTAATATATATAAGAAAGGGAGGGAGGAGTGTTAAGCATAATTCGGTCAAATTCCTAAAAATGAGACTGCATTTTGTATGTCATATCCGTTCAAAAGATGTTTTTTTAATAATTAATTTATTTAAAAAACATTAGACATTTATCTGAACAAGATAAATGTCTAATCTGGATAAATAAAAGCTGTTACGATTCCCTATTCCGTATTCCCTGGACGTTTAAGCTGCACTTAGGATAGCTACAGCCTGTTCAGTTATTTAGTAATGGCACCAAATTAATTCGTAATACGGGGGATAAAAGCATTCGCCTGACATTCAAGCACTCTGAGAACGTTTCCTTTGACAACTTTTAATGGCAGCTAAACTTGTACTAATGGTCTACTTTTAAAAAAAATCTCAACGATTTACGAACTCTCATAAAATATTACGCCGATATTACGGAAAGTGAAACTTTCTGCAGTAACTCTGAAGAAAAGAATATTAAGGAATAAATCACAAAAATAATATTTTAGTTTTAATTTTAAGAAATAAGTATTTTCTATCAGTGCATTTCAATAAAAATCGCATTAAAAACAGTACGCTTTTCCGACTAATGAGAAACATACCTTGCTACGTTTTTAATATCTTACTTACAAATCACTGGTTCATCCATCTTTAAGTATTCTACATGTGTTTGGAATCCTCATATCTACTATTTAAATTCTGATATTTAAGCAATTGAGCAGATAAAGCATGTAGGTTTCTAATCAGAGAATGGAATGCTTAGCGTCTTTAAAGCCTTACGTCAAGAACCCATCCCAGCTATGAAGAATAATTAAATATTTGGCCAAAAGTCATTATACCACATGCCAACCAGCTATACCATCAGATCTGCGAAGTATATTTAGTAAATAAATAATAATACCAAATATTGATCTACATAATGACACTGTTGAAAGACGTCTTCAAATAATATTCAAAATTATCTGCGGTATGTATTGAATTAAATTTCTGGTAAAGAGATCTTCAATAACATAACCACGATTGGTAATAACAATGGGGTTATTCCAAGTGCTTCGTTTCATGCACGAAATCGCTCCAAATTTTATGGAACACTGAGCAGTGAAGCCACGGGGAAAATGAATATTTCAAATTAAACTGTCCCGGCGTAATGCCGCTTTTATTGTTTGTGGCAAAACCGATACCAAGATTTTCAGGGCAGATTTCAGATTTTCCGTAGAATAGAAATCCATTAACGAGACACACGTGTCTGTCCATCTGATACGATTGCAACGTTCTAACTTTACATACAAATACATATCATTACATTTTCATAATATTTCAATACCGTCTTTGAACAAATCCAAAACAATAAATTAAAAACAGTAAACAATAATTTACTACAATAAACGCTTATAAGAAACTATATATCTATATAATATTTTAAAAGATTTTTCGGTTGTTTAAACACTTATTATTATTAGTCAACAGATGGAGAAAAAAAATAGAAGAAGATATAGATTAGGTGAGTACCTCTGCTGGACGTTTCGGAGCTCCGTGGCCCCTTCTTCAACAGCTAAACGAAGACTGGTCTAGGTACATCATCTGTCACCTGAAGTACCTACACGTTGGTTTACCTGTTAGTGGTACCCAATCTCTATCTTCTACTTTTTTTCTCCATCTGTTGACTAATAATAATAAGTATATATCTATATAGGTATTTTAAGGGGCAGTCTGACACTAGCAGTCATTTTAACCGCATTTTTGACACTCATTTTTATTGTTTGACATAAAATTAAAGTAGACTTACATAGGGCAGTCAATTTTGTAGATTTCCAAAACATTACATTCCTGTGACCTTACTATTAGAGACGGCCATGTAATATTTACTTTTAAATATCCGCAACTGTGTTTTTTGTCTTATGTGAACACAAAAAAAACTGTGTTTACATAAGACATAGTCACTTAAAAATAATATGACCGAGACCATGTTATCGAAAACAAAATAAAACAGCTAAGGAAGTTGGTGTGAATTTAAGCACCTGACTAAACAAGCCTATTCTGATACAGCCTTAGAACAGGCCAGTCAAACAAAGCCTGTTCTGAGGCTGTACCTGCTTAAATTTAGTTAACACGTCGTGTTTTATATTTTATTTATTTAAATTATATATAAAATTCTGTTTATATAAAGGCTGTATATTTTTAAGATTATAAGTATTTGTTATTATAAAAGGCTGTTTAGTGCTTTTATTTAAGATTTGAGGCCTAAAAAAAGCGATTTAATATATATATTTTTTTACTGGTATTTTTACTGGTTTTTGATAAGCTCTTTTACATTATTTAATATATTTTGCGAAATGTTAATATACTTAGATAAAAATTAAATACATCGCTTGTGTAGAGTTTAAAGCGAAAACGCCGTTATTAATTAATTACGTCATAAATTTGATAAAAATATTTTTAGAATCTCCAAAGAGAGATATTTCGAATGATATGTCACGAGCTAAATAAATGATAAAAAAATATTTTAAAAATTTTCACTTCATGTTAAAATGAATCTTAAAATCTATAATCTATCTGGATGCCAAGTCACAATTTTTAGGCCAACCGTTTTGAAGTTACACGTCTGAAATAGACGGACAGATAGATAGACCAGGGTTTTTTAAAATTTTGATCCTTAAATTTAAAAGTGAGTTGGAACTTTATTTTTAAAGCAAAAAAATATGCATAAAGAATAAAGATGGCGGTGACGCTAGTTATATTCTTCCGCGTCTAACTTGCGAAGAAGAAACACGTGTAAAGGAAATACATTAAAATTCTGACCCGTTAAAAATCACTACAAATCTCCAACCGCGAAAGTAAACTTTTGTCGTTAAGGAAGGAATATTATTACCTCTGGAATATTTTCCAACGGGTAGACATCGAAAGCAGGAACGCGAAGTTTTCATTCTCAAAAATGCAAGTCACGCCGACGGGACAGTATTTTTTCCACGCTTATGTGTGACAAAATTCTCGGAAACTTATTTTCATGTGTATTGAAAAAAACTGCTGATATGGGATTTGCGAATATTTGTGTTATCGGCATGACACGTGCGAGCGGCTGGCTCACTTAGGTTCTTCGGTGATTGATCACATCCGGATTCAATGCTTTTCTGCAAATTGTATTATATATATTTTTTTATCATGAACAAAAGACCTTTTTACGTCGTTACATTGTAACGAAGTTAAATGCTAAAAAGAAAAAAATCCAAATTAGATTGTATGTTTTTTGGGTTCCATTTGTTTAAAAAATAAAAGGAGTCCTTATAAAGCACTCTTGTATCCTTCCGTGTTTCTGTCAGGGACGTTTTTCTTGAAAACGACGTGGTATTTGAAATTAAGCATACTATTAGTTCTTCGTAGACACGTAGCAAACAGTTTTATGCGGATCCCTAGGTGGAGTGAATTTCGATTTGGTTTTGATATGTCAGTGACGCTTTCTGTCAGTGCCAAAATGTGTCAAATCGAATTTGCGCCCGGCTGACAGTGCGGGTTAAAAAAAATCTTTTCGGTACGCCGGAAGGCGGAGGTAGATTTCACCGGATCAAAGTAGGGGATAGGCAAACTCCAATTGTACGAACTCGTATCAGACACTCCTTTCGATGTTTTACGGATATTTTAAGTTTTATTTTGTAAATTATACTGTGCCGTAAGAGTTCATATCAAAAAAAAAATCAAACAAAAATAACAGGGAAATTATAGACCTACAATTAATATTTTGAACTAATTTGAATTTGTGCCTATTAAGGAAGGTATGATTTTTTGAATTTTGAATAACCAATTTTTTCCATCCCTAGAACCATGGTTGTTGATTAAAAAAAAATCCTGAGATAAGTTTAGACCCATATCTGAGTAATAATATAAAATTTAAATGAATTCGATATTTTATATACTAAGAAAGTTATAGCAACATTTCACTTTTTTGAAAATTCCCTTATTCCTGACCCCTTATCTGATTTTACCCTTTAACGAACTTGACCTAGATTTTATGTCCTTAAATTTTATGTATCAATTTGAAAGTGATTGGTGTAAAATTACGGCAGTTATCGTGTTCACAAGAAAGAAATATCTATAGATATATAAACTTTTAAACTGAGGGTGTTTTTGGTTTCTAGAGGATGTGAAAAGCGAAGATATGTCGAAATTTTTCAGAAGTCGTGATATGGCACCCATTGCAACAGGTGGTAGCCTTCCTAATGAAATCTACCTAAAAATGTTATTTCAAATGATGATTTATTATTTCAAAATATGATTCAGAATACAAATGTACGCAAAAGCAGAAACTCTGCGGTTTCCCTAATAATGGCTACGATCTACTGCTAATTGATTGGACAGCGCAGCTAAATGGGATAACAGGAATAACTGGTTAACTGAGTTAACGCCATCAACGCAGTTATAACGCTAACGCTATCGGCAGTACCGTATGGTCAGTGTTTCACGATTGGACCACAAAAGCAGAGAAGCATTCACACATAATTCTTCTTTAGCGTAAGTAGGTACATGTTTTTAACCTTATTATTTCGCCTAATTGCCGATTAATACAAAAAAAAAACATACGTTGGGTATTATGTAGGTGGCACTATTTCTAAAAACAATGTAACATTTTATTTTTTGCATTCGTAAAAAGATTACCGCATTCGTAAAAAGATAATATAATATCGGCACTGCCAAACGTCTGATTATTAAAGGGTCTCATTTTTAAAGCGATCTGTCCGTGTGTGTGTTACGTTGTAACAGCAAAACCATAAAGCACACATGCACACACACATTACGAAAACATTTCATGAAACGTAATGGCAAATTTTATAGCAACAATAGCAATATTTTCCTGGAATACACTTTTTCCCGCTGACTTTACTACTCGCAGTAGGGACAGATTTTAATAGCATAGCGACAACTATACGTTATTTGATTGATTTGGTTTAAACAATGACGTCATATTGGATTTCATAATAACTCGCCGGTCAGACAATCCGTCGAAATGCCTGTAACTTAGATTACATGCATTCACGAATCACACCCGAATTATTTGTAAAATTGCGGACGAGAGATGTTTTTAATCGTGCAAGAGTTTGGAGTTGTTTTTAACAGCGCTAGCAGCGAAAACACGTCACTACTGTTATACCACGTATCTTTATGATTTACTAGGAAATTCATATAAATATGGTAATACTTAAATAAGGTGAGTGCTTTTGCTATCCTAAAAGCGAAGAATCGGTAATATATTACTAATGTAATAATGATAAAGAATCCAGATAAGAAAGCAGGATGTCATTGTTAATCCTAGTGATTCTGGGTCAATTAGCCAATTTAACGCCAGAGCGCTCGCTCCCCTTTATTTTAAATGTTACTGATTTAAAATGATAAAGGTAAATACATAGTAGCACGGCCGGAAATAATTCAATCGGATTTTTCTTTAAAATAAAAAAAAAAGGCATACTATTATAGAATTGGCGTACCAAACACGAGTAGAACAAGCCAGAACCCCTACCGAAACGAATACATTTTCAGGTTCATAGTTCAGTGCACTTCTATGACCAATATATCATGTGAATTCAAGCCATGTCAGCATTTTGATATGAGATTTAAAATCATAATTAAATTACACATTTTTAGTTTTTAACTTAGTTTTTAGTGTTTATAATAACAATAGAAATCTTTGACTAGTTTTACAAATATTGTTTAAAAATGTAAACTTATCATTAATACCTATTGTTTGTAACAAAGTTGATTTCTCTCAATAAAGAATAATGAATAAAGTGGGTATTTTACGAGGCTGGATGCAGCGCATGGGCCGCAGATGTGTTGGTGCGACTATGCCCGCCCTCTCGGCGACCGTTCACTCCTGAGCGCTCCGTCGAGAGGAAATGAAGACTGAAAACGATTAGCGACGCACTTCCTCCGCCGAAATCCAATTAGCGCGGTCTGCCGATCCTACTAATTCAGATCACTCGATTAAATTACCCTTTCGAGAAATTTACCACTCATTTCCATTAAAACAGTCGATAAAAGCAAAAGGACGTCCTAAATTGGATTTTTCCGTAAATTCAAAAAATTATTCAAAATTCTTCGATCGAGACGACAGAAAATGTTTCGTAAAAATCAATCAAATGAATTGCAAACTTCAACGGTTTAAGAAACAAGTGATTGTATTATACATACCGAACTAACTTTGGTTTGAATTTTGCTGTCAGTAATATTCGTATGGTAAAAATGTAGGGATGTTCTGATGATGAGAAAAATACAAATCACCAATTCACATTGAGTTCATGGTGTTTCGTTTTCGGCTAAACGCATAAAAATGAAGAGTGATGCGCGGGTTGTATCGAAACTGCGAGCCTCGATCATGACTACATTTCCATTATATTGTGGAGATATTTTTTTATCTCTATAGTATCTCCTGATACATAGGTATAATTATTTCTAAAAATAATAAAAACGATGCAGCACGAAGCAATTATATGTTAGGTGTTTTCTATGTTTTTTCTAGGTTTTATAAAAAATTGGTCAAGCGTAAATTGAATACTGTCCGAAACCACAACTAACCACAAACAGTAATTTTATAAAAATATATGTATATATTTAATATTTCCACAGGAATGCCTACCTTTAAGCTTATTAACCCATAAATGTTTTAAAGTTTTTTTCACTACTTATATGTATCTTTATTCGCATAATTAAAACAGAAATATACAATTCAATCATTTGTGATAGGCACTAAGTTTAATTGTACAAAATATATCATTATTAAAATGAACTTAAATATATGTAGTAATTTATTATAATATATATATTCTTTTTGATTTTATTACTGCAAAACAGTTTGTTGGCAAGAAAGAGCTTCCGTATAGGTACATATCTTGTTGAAATAATTATAAAATAATAAATTTATTTAAACAAAATGGCTCAAACGTGAAATAACTCAATATTGCTTAGGTAGTATATTTTTTATTCAAAAATGCTACTCCTTAATTTTTTTCGGCAAGCCATTAAACTTATAACTAACTGCACTTGCACTACATAACGGGTTTCCTGTTTACATTTTTTTTATCGTCATCACAAATCATACTTGAAATCGCCGGACCAATTGGCTGGACGCCGAGCTCAGCGCAGGGCCAGCAGCTTCCAGCTAAGTTATCAATATCAACCGAGATCGACGCCATTGATTACTATTTCATTTGCAAGTCAGTTACAATATGTTGCCATGTATCAATTTCAGCTCACATTTGGGGTTTCATTTCAGCGGAGGCAAGTGATTGCTAGTTTTTAATTTCCCGGGAATGCGAATGAAAGGGGGGATTTCCGCGCTACGAATGAGCAACTCGTGCGTTCAAATGGCTTCCACTGCAGCGCCAGTCAAATTAGGAACTGATAGTGCTTCGCAGCGCACGATGATCGAATGGCGATGTCGTTCATAACGCAGAACCTCGTAACTTTATTTTATGGCGAAAATAGCATTGTGAAGACAATAGATGCAGTATTTGTTGCAAACAAGGTAAAAAGCAAGGATAAGTCCTTAGGGTATAATAAAAATAAATCTCACTTAGAATTGGTTAAAATTACACAAAGTAGACTATAAAATTAGTGATTCAGAAAATTTATCTGGTTTATGTAGTCCTGTATGTGTTTAAAAATTCTGAACCTGAGGTATTGAAATAAATATTGAGTGATATTTTTCAAAATATTTGTATTATAAAAATGCTAAAAATCTATATTATTTGAATGCAATTTTAATTATAAATATAAACCAAAAAGATCTTTCAAGTTGCCTGAAAAAAAATCAGAAAGATGGATTTTACGAGTTGCTTACTGCGTTAACAACGACGACAGTCTATGTAACATGTTTTAATGAAACATTCATTTTACCACTCTCTGTGCTGTCTCCTCGTATGTTCGAAGGAAGATTATTTTTCTATTTTATTTTTATCGGCTAACAATTTAACACAGATGGCTGTTATGATGTTAAATTGTATTGGTGAAAGATATTAAAATAATTGCGAAAATTATCACTTGTAAATAAATTAATTATAAACAAAAGAAGAAAAAAAATTCGCAATAAAATGATCAAATCGTTAAAATTAATTTACCATGATTCTGATGGTAACGTTGTAAGCAAATTATCACAATATAATAAAAGTTTCAAAATATTGGAATAAACAACCTACCAAAATCAAACAATAGGTAGGTATTATTTTATTTTTACATATTTTTTTTACTAGAATAACTATGAATAAAACAACATTTGCGAGTTTAAAAATGGTGCCATGTAAAGTAAATTTATGAATATACGCGTATATTCGAGTGCATAGAAAGTCGGTAAAAATCTTTCATTTATGGTGGATGTTGAACCCTGTAACCTTATAAGTATTCGACAACCAAGTGTTAAAGACTTCTGCCTTCTTGACTTTTATTAATGCTTTCGATTTTGAAAGAGACTTGACTATTTGGGACTGATATAAAAATACATTATAATCTATTATGTACCTAATATTATTCTCATAATTTTATTAAAATCTATTTTCGAAAATACTTAAAATGACCTCAATATTGATGCAAATCGAAACCAATATAAAAGTTGTTAAAAATTATTTAAATAATTGTTTTCAAAGGTATATTTCATTAATTTATGACAAGCAACGAGAGAATTATTAAAACTTTCGTGCTTTCAGGACGCCCACATAAGTAGGCTCGGCGTCCCTCTCGAAAGAGGAATCCAGTTCTTCGTGCCTTGAGTAATGTGACATCATGTTCTTTTTAAAAAAATGAGACACGCTTATTAAAAAGGATAAATACATAAAGAAAAAGTGATATTATACAGTATACATTCTTTATTTATAAAACATAAAAATGGAAACCAACCCGTAATGTTATTAATAACAATCGATTCTCTATTGGTTAGGTAATGATTTTCTAATAACAAGTGCACTTAACTTATAATCCTACGCTTTATAATTCTATGTTGTAAAAGATATTGTAATAGGAAAATATCAATTTTTCAACTAAATTTAGGAATGGAGATAACTAAGAAATTGCAAATTATAAGCAATCTTTAGACGATACGTAGTTTTAATATAACGTTGAAAGTTACTCAAATTATATTGTTCTTGCAATGGGCGCCATGTTATGACTTCAGGAAAACTTCGTCATATCTTCACATCCCCTAGAACCCAAAACCACCCTGAGTTAAAAAGTTTATATATCTATCTAGATAGATAGATATATAAACTTTTTAACTCAGGGTGGCAGCAGTTATCGAGTCCACGTGAAAGTGATATAGATTATATCACTTTCACGTGGACTCGATAACTGCCGTAATTTTACACACTTTCAAATGAATACATAAAATTTAAGGGCACAAAATCTCAATCGAGTTCATTAAAAGGCAAAATCAGGGGGGGGGGAGGAGGTTTGGAATTTTCAAATTAATTTTCGAAGGCGAATGATTTTGCTTTAAACAATGTATCATTGTTTACTGAATAAAATATTATAACCGGTTTTAATAAATAGTAATTTATTAAAATGGACTAGATATTTAAGCAAAGTTATCAAGCTGTTATGCGAATGATCACACAAGTAGGTAACAAATGTTTATTTATTTATTTATTTATTTTATCCATCTAACAATACCCCCTTTTTTTAAATATAAATTTTAAGGTCTTAAATATAATTAGCTATAGAAAAGAGGTTCAGGCATATTGGATTATAATCACTTTACTAGGCGTAATGCCTGTATCGAAGTGATAAATATTAGAGGAACTCAGTATTTTATTTGGAGGTGCTCTAGTATATACATATCTACACATATTCATATACATATAAATATATATATATACATATTTATTTATTGCGTTAATGTTATATTACTATTAGATGCTTAGAAATGATAGCAGATTTGAATAACATACTAATGCATACTATTACAAAAGATATTTATTTTCATAATGTATAATGTATGTGTGTGTTTGGTTTTTTAATTTTATTTCTCCCGTTTAAAGAACATGTCTTTTTATCGTCAGAACTTTTAAATTGTAAGTCAAGATAATGCGAATATATTTGCTTACCAAAATGATGACTGGTTACCCTACAAGCTTTATTTTAATTTTGGGAGCCGTGCTTCTTCGACCACAGCTACGACGGAATATCTTTTGTGCTGTTCTGTTGTATGCGGAAAGAGAGAGAAAGAGTAAAAGACTGTGAGAGAGGAGAGGTGTTTATTATAAGTGAAATTCCACACATTTTTCCCGTGTCGCCGCGTTACGGTGCCTTTGCGGGAATAATTTTAATTTTCACGCATGACTGAGATTTTTCGCCAGAATATCTGGAATCTGGAAATCTAAGAATTTGTGATGGTTTAGGTTAAATATTTTATAGAATACCAACGATGTAAGTATATGGTATTTTATTTTAATACTATAATATAGTACAATACTACTATTATAATAATACTATTTAAATACTTTTTACGAGATTTTATTTATATTACAATGTTTGTTAGTCTTACTATTATTGTATTGATTATTTAATTACTTGTTATAATTACTATTTACATGGATAAAAAGTAGAAAAAGATAGATAGAGCCTAGAGGGTTCAAAAAATTAAAATTCAACGATTGTTGCAGAGGAAAACAAATCAATGTTTTGTTCAATTTGTAATTTGCAAATGGTAATTTGTCGGTGACCTATTATTTTAACTTACCTGTTATTATTTTGTTAAAATAATGTTTATTTGTAATTACAAATATATTATTATGTTATAAGAATGTAACTTTTACGTATTTCGTGTAATTACTTGTAATTAGGGATTAATCATCCAAGATTCTGTCGATTGTATATTTATTTATTTATTCATTATGGTACAATAAGAAGTTACAACAATAAATGATATAATAACACTGAACAAGGAATTAAATTAATATAATATAGACAAATTAAACACCACTAATTTATTGTTGCTCTGAAGTAACATGGCTCTCTAACTAGATTAAAAAACCTGTTCTAAGAGCGGTCAGAAGAAGGTTGCGGAAAAAATACAATACTTATTACGTACGCGAGACGTTACTATTAACAAAGGGGATCATAGGATAAATATCATAAATACAAAATATAATACATATAGTAAATAGTGCATAATAAGTATATTAAGAATTTGTTTTTCTTACAAAAAGATAAACTTTTATTATTTTTCTATAGGTGCAATACCGGTATGACATTTTTAGTTATAGCACAATAAAACTCTACCTTCCTTAGTACAGACATAGTCTAGAATAAGGCAGGGTAGGGCTGAGCACAAAATATAGCAATGCTAATCGCTCTCTGTGTATTTATAATAGGATATAATTTTATAACTGTAATTTGCTCTACTACCTTTCGTTTTTTTGGTCAAATTAAATATGTCACAATAAAATTAATGTTTGTTAAAAATATGAATGTTTTATCTAAGTATGAATATATATATATATATATATTTTAATTAATTTGGTGGAAAATCAGGCGCAATAAAATCATGGTGAGAATGTTGTGATTTGTAATAGTTCTCTTCTTTTCCTATACGAGTATATATCGGGGGGAGGGGAAAAAAAATTCGTTTAGCATTTGTTGACATTTCGATCAACACACGGAGACGATTAGATGGAAATCTGAAGCCGGCGAGACACGAGGCGACGCGAGGAGCAATTTTCCGGCGCAAATACTCCGCAATTATTGTATGGTTTAACCGTAATCGCTGACGGCGCGGGGTTGGTGGCGTGTTGCGCGATTTGGGCTTCTCGAGCCTTTGATTTGTCTAGCATGAATGATTTTTCCTCAATGTGTCGGGGTGGTGCCTGCAGGTGATTTGTGAACATCTTTCATCTGTATAAAATATAAATGTATAAAACATGATGAAAAATAGGACGCACATCTCCTGCAGAGCTAGAATATTTCGAACTCTTAATGGGGATATTAAAAGGATGATTTATTTAGAATGTCAATATTTATTATTGCTGTGAAACACACAGTTATACATCAGCCAAAGCAATTTATTACTTTGTTTCAAGAACAGAATCTAGTATCACGGCAATGTTATTATTATTATTAATTTATTATATATTTAGGAGGTAGTTCCGGCGATACTGTTAAGTTTAGTAGATAAGGAAAAAAAATGTTTAACAGCTCGCAGCCTACGCCTAAAAACAGCCTTGGAATAATTTAAAGGATATCATTTGGCTATAATAATTAGAAAAAATATGTACAAAAAATCATATACGATATGTCTTCCCTCTCAAAGCTGACAACCTTTCAAGATCTGAAATTGGGATGACGCATCGACACAACATCGCCCGTAAAGTTGCTTTGTTGCCTGGAATTCATCGGGGACTGTTCTGTGACTGCATCTAACCATAACGCGCTAAGTTGTTTTTAATCTGGTAAGTAAACGTCTATTTCAACTTCTAAATAATTCATTTTAGAACAATCTTTTTAGTGTGTTTTTTTTTTAAATTGTTTGAAATGGTATTTTCTTTATAAGCCAATAGATGATGTTATGACTTGTAAATAATAATTAGAGGAAAAAAGAAAAAAAGGACACTTATATCCTTCGCCCCACCCGATTAAATGCATGAAGTGTGAACTCGCTGATGTTCAGTGTTGAGGTGAATGTACTTTCGGAATTAGTAGGATTTTTATTAAACAGATTTCCCCATACATATTTTGTTTTATATATTTTCTTACATATATTTTGTTTTTGCATAACAAAAAAAAGTAATAATGCATTTATCCACTAGCCGAACTCCGTTACTAAATTAATAATTCGTCTTTCATATCCTTTGAAAACAAAAGCTAATTTTATGCTTTTGCTCAGCGCGCCTATCCTCGTGTTGACTTTTAATTTTAATTACAACATTTTCGAAAGCTTTAAAAATGGCGTAGAACAAAATAAAGGAAAATATCTTACTCTGCTAAAGTTTGAGTGATTATTTTATGTTACGTAATGTTGACTTTTTTAAAACGAGTCGTGTGATCCGCACAGTTGAAACTAGGGGGCGCAACGATCATTTAAAACATATAGATACGGCATGTCATACAAATCGTCCTTGTACAAACCCGACAGCGGTAGATTCCTCCCGCCGTTCCGCGCGCCGCTATAACACTCCGCCATGCTAGATAGATACTTATCGCGACGACATATACGAGAGCAAGCGAGACGTATGATACGCGAGGAGAGTTTTAGACCTAAAGTGGCGTACTTGGGCGTGGTGCGTTTTTCATCCTCAGTTTCCGTAGTTTTAAAACATCCCTGAGGAAGCGCAATTGCCCATGTGTTTTCCGCGGCTAGGTGGCGTGTTGTAAAAAATCGTTAACATAAAATCATTTCCGAAAATGATCCGTCACGGCGCGCGTTCGAAAGTTATAATTACACAGAAATGCTGTGATAATGCTGTAGTAGAAAATCTTTTCATTCCAGTATCTCATCTCGTTTGCCTTGCAAATGAACATTTTATTGCTATTTTATTTATTACATGGTTAACTAGCGTTTCTTAATACTATGTTAAATTATAGAGAAACTAGATAATGCCCATTAATTAGCTAAAATCTGTGTGCCTTTGTGTAAAACCTTGGCCAAAAAAATATATAGGTATTTACCAGCAAACATTATATGAATTATTAAATTAGGGAAATATCCATCGGTATATAGGGCGAAATATAGGCGGTATCCATTTGTATAGGTTTGTTTTGAATGCATATTATTCTTAATTCGGTCATCTGCACGTTAATGGCACCAGGCCATCTAGAGAAATCAGTAATTCTCTTATCTATATTTATAGTGAATTTAAAGTGATCTAGGAAATAATTTGGGAATTTACAAATAGAGCTCTGGGGGCATTTGTTTAAGAAATGGTTACCGTAATAGAATTGGCATTATGGCAATCTCAACCTCCGCGTATTACAGCGAGATGCCATTTTCATTAAGTATGTCGAAGATTTTATCTCTAACCTAAAATAAAATTAAGTGACATGCGAATATTTGAATGTATTTTCACACAAGGAACGAAGTCCCGTAAAACAAGTCGATAAATAGGATTACACAGGACGTCTATCCGTGACGTAATTGGCCTAAGGGGGTAAGCTTGGCTTGTGAACTTTTGGTAAATTCTGGCCGGGGATTTACGCAAAACATGACGTGCCGGTAACTGGATTCATTAAAAAATTTAGTGTTTTTATTCTGTTAAAAGGCGGGTGATTTTGTTCTTTCGTTACTTTTGTATATACAGGAGGTAACAGACGGATTAGCTACATTAAAGGGGGTAAAATGACGGCCTAAATAGGTGTACGAGTATATTTATAATTTTTATTCGTACGCTTTTTTTTTTGATATTTTAAGTATGAATATTTGTGACGTCTACCTATGTCGCATTTGCAATAAAACTATAGAATATATCTGCGCTCTGCTATTGATTATAGTGTAACAAAGTGCCTTTGATGCAGTTATTATTAGTTACAATAAATTATTTATAAAAGCGGGTTGAAAACTCAACCTAGTAGCATAAAAACTAGTAACATGTGTACCTACTGTAGGCCGTACAGTATAATAATATAATAATATAATAATATATATAATAATAATCCAATATAATAATATATATATAACAGCGAAACTTTGATTAATCTGTAGCGACACACAGTATGCTACAAAGACACAGTTGCTGCGTGTCGCACAAGACACAGTTTGGAAGGATCACTGTGTTTTTCTTCTGAATATCCGTCATCGGACCGAGGAAGACATAATTCACAACCTCAACCACTATAGTGATAACACTTAATCGGTGTCTCCAAAAATCATTATAATGAATTTAATTCAAAGTGCATTTTTTCAATTCAAAGATATTCAATTCTAGGATATTTTAATGATTTTTTATAACACCGTTTTTTTTTATATTAAATACGATCACCTAGGAATTCTAATAGAATATAAAATACGCTTATTTTAGTGCTGAGTCAGGGTTGGAGCAAGAAAACAAATGTCTTAAGTATTGTCGTCCTAATTCTGCCCCGTTTCCAAACTCCAGGGGTGGCGAATAAAGTCACTCATTCGGAAATTCGCGTGTCTCTGTAATTGCCTATCACGAGAGAACGATTATTCGTTGTAGAAGCCCTGAACTAAATTCACCAGGGCAGAAAACGAAGATATCAACATCGGTGGGTATATTAACCAGACGCGGGCGGGTTGGGTTGTTTTGATCCCGATCAGTGTAGCTGGAAGCGAGATAAAACAGCTCTGATTACAACCAACAGATTTAACTATATTGGCAAATAAATAAATTGTATTCAACTTTCTTTTTATTAACAGTGGGCATTAATGCGACAATCATATAACCGAGGTTACGTTATACGCGATTTCAAAACGACCTAATACTTAACGGCTACAAGGTAACTGTGTGATTTGTAGCCGAACTCGTCAGGGTGTTTCATTGTCATGGTGTCACTTCCAACGAGATTTCCGTGTCACTGCCGGCCGGCGATGTACCTGAATGCATCATACGGTGTACAAAAATAATAGGCAAGCGAAGCGACTTCGTTGAACTCCCTTCTGTAGCTATAGCTGTGAATGAACGTGACATTCCACCTGCCACGGTTGAGTTCGAATTATGCACAGAATTCATATATACGTCGAGCATGTAAGCATTTTTACAACAGCATGTTGAGCGCCATCGATACATTCTACAATACCTTCCTGGAATTCAAGAGAGTGTCTACTCTAGCTCTAACCTTAGAGTAGTATATGTATATGTAAAATCAATTATATTGAAAGAGTTATGCTGTATTGTATATTCTGGTAATTATGTAAATTCCCCAAACCCTCCTACTTCCTAATCCCAACCTCGTTCCCGAATGTATTTTTCTATTTCATTAAGTTTGGAGGAAACTCTCATTGGCTTTATGTTTTAATTGTTTTTTATTTTTATATCAGCTGTTGTTTCCTGAAATAAGCGGTGTTGCCACATAACACGCACGTCTATTTTTTATTGGCTCATTAGTTTAAAAAAACATAAAATCATGTTGACGATTAATTTAATTCATTTTACCTTGTTTCTACGTAACTCCTGATATCCGGGAATAAGTAATTTGGCCTAGTTAAAAAGGGTGCAAAATTACAAAATTATTTGAATATAAAATAAGTTGGAGAAAAACAATGTGAAATAATAGACGAAATCTGATTATTTCTTTTGTTAATTTTATTTTATTTTAACGCATGATAAGCAAATATTCGAAAAATACATGTACATTAATTTTGCGGGTAGTAAGAATGTTAACTTGTGGCGTTCGAAGGGCCGCGTCATAAGGTGCCGAGAGCCATAAAATACGACACCCATGCTGTCATTCGTATGCGGATTGTGTCTCGAAACATAAACGAAAACCAGAAATTGAAATAAATTGATAAACTTTTTCCAGTTTAATCTTACGTTTGCCTTCTTTTACTTCCCGGCGGAGGCTGCTTTAAACAGTTCTTTCATTTGTGGAGCTTATGCAAAGTCCTCGATTTACGGTCGTCATCAATCCAGCTTTTATTTTTAAGCAAACTTTCTCTAAAATCATTTCTCAAGATTTCTCAATTTGGTGCGAATTAGACATTATTTTATTTTTAAACAATTGTTTTAACCAAGGTCATATTAGACAGTCATTACCGGTCTTTCTCAACTAATCTAGATTTAATCGTACTAGATAAAGGGAGATGGTGGTAATAAAGCGTTTAAAATAGTATGACTATTGGAATCCGCAACCGCTGTGTCGATAGTCAAATGCCATAAGAACTAGACTACCATTGCTCGAAATGTAAAACTCCCAAGTTAATTTATTATGTAACTTTGCAGGAGAGAATGTATTGTTTACGCGTGAAAGGCCTTAACCTACAAAATAAATTGACAATTTATTAAGACAAAAAAGCTTTGAGAATAAATTCAGAGAATAAAGCAAAATACACGCCACAACGACAAAAAAATGTCGTCCTAACTTCTAGTCGGTTTTCTATTTTCTTCCTATTTTCCTAATACACTGCTATCAATTTATCTTAATAGTGGAGGTTTAGCTTTGATCGTACAAGTTATCCGTACGATCGCAGCCTCAATAAACGTATCTGGTTTCATCTCATTCAAAGGGACCGCACTTAAGGGGTATTTATATAAATATGAAGGCCCCTCCCAGAATTAACTAAACTTAACGCAACATTCTTGTAAAGACAAAAACACATAGAGCATTCTTAGATAATTCGCGACCCTTCTGGTATCTTATGGCTGAATGTCCGGTTTTAAAGCAATGATCTACCGTTCAATGAAAAATGTATTCCCAGCGAATACATTCGGACCCTTGAATCTCTTTAATACGGCTTGTAGTTTCAATGGATCCATGATGTTCACAGATGTTGTTATATGTAGGACTTTCGGGTACGTACAGAAATCATAAGATCGAAGCATCAATCATAGCTTTAGACCTACCTAATTTTTTAAAACCAAATAACTTCTGTGCATCACAAGAAGGATGAATCATTCTTTGAATGTATTTAAAAAGTCAATCGTCCCCCAGGTTGAGGAGTGAACGCTTGGAAAGTGATTTTTGTCATCGAACAAACCCCCCTAGGCAAATAACCCTCCCCCCTCAGACAGAGACCCCTAGGTTCTTGTAACACGCACACACACAAACATACACCTGCACCTAACACTAAAATTAACGTAATGCCTTCATTTCTTTTTTGTTTAAAACTTATACGAGTATGTACTTTATTAGGGAAATATTTTTAATTGTTTTAATAATTGCATATTGTATTGTAAAATGCATATTCTATAATTGTTTCTAAAATACAGGTACATATTTACGTTAATAAATTATATTTATTATATACGAGTATACCTTTATTTATAAGTAATCATATATGAGTAATATCCATATGTTTTATCTTTTATATGTATGTGGTGTTATTTTTATTTGAATATTGATAAGGTTTTTTTTACTGTAGTGTCTAAGATTAGTTTTGAACATATTTTGTATTTCAATATCTAAAATTAATTAAATAAATATTTATTTCCGTGTTTCTGAAATATAAACAAATAATCAGTAAATAAATAGGACAATCTACTGCTTTTAAACTCTCCAAAAAAACTATGCTCCCGTAGCACAATCAAAAAATTTTTTAAGCTACTCTCATGTTATCGACAAAACAAATAACTAGTTATAACTAGGCCTTTAATTTTTGGTTTTATTTTTAAACTGGTATTACTATTCTAATCATAGTGTAAAATTATTATATGTAGCGTGTTACTCTTAAGTACTTTTTTATCATAAGATGTATAAGTAATAAAACAATCAGTAAACTGCTAATGGTAAAGAAAGTCATCAGTCTCTGTGGGGAGGGGGGGGAGGGTTGTAAAATATTCAATTTAATAAAGAAATATTATTATTAAACAAGTGAGTTTAAAAATCCTATCATAACGCGGCATTTGCAAACTAAGTATGTCACGTTCTGAGAGTCGCGCACATCGCATGCCGGTGCTAGGAAGACCGCAACCCGGGCATTGAGCGACCTTTGCTTTGCTAGAACCGTGAACCCACCGGATTTGCACCGGAGAGGTTTCAGCGGCGCGGACCGTCGAACTGTCTAAATCTTTGAGTGTTGGCTTGGGTAGTGTACGCAAAACCATTTGACGATCGCTGATTAATTTTTAATGTTATCATTATATAATCAAACATGTTAATATTTAGATTTATTTATTTAATTGTTTATTCATAAAAATATATTTTTTATCGCTTTAATATTAGCATGATTGTCATTAACTAACCTATAAATTCTCAATAACTAACCTATAAAATTATTGCCTGGATAAAAGGTTAATATGAAAGATATTTAGGAGGATACAGACCTACGGTTTTCTGCAGATGCGAAGAACAATTATGGAAATCTTCTGTAGTCTTGAGGACTCAATTTCATGCACTGAACTCACCGCAGAGTTTTTGTTTGCACACAGCACCTTTTTCGGGTATAAAAAGTGTTATTCTTTCACAGGGTAGAAAGGAAGTGAAAAAAAAGGACATGCGACAGATGATGGGAGAATAGGATTATTTTGGCTTCAGCAAAGATAAAAATTAAACCCAAAAAATTAAAAAACGGATATGCATACTGCTTCAGAGGTTGCAGTGGTACCATACGCTCAAATATACATATATTCTTTACTTTGTATTGTGTAAATTGTATCTATACTATAAGGACTTAACAGTTTGTCAAATGAACGTATCGTTTACAAATATTGCAAAAATAAATTTATTTATTATTATTTATTATAATATCCATACAAATTAATATAATTACATGTATATTACTATATCGCATGTTATTGATATTCAATAGAAGAAAAGTACAGATTGTGTGGATTAGTAACACCTCACTAGGCAAATGCCTGTGTCGAGGTGTTACCTATTTGAAATATATAAGTAGAGAGAAAATAGGTAATGAAAATTGAAATTATTTCAAAAACAATTGTCCACCAGAATTGTAATATTGACAGTACGAAATGATGGACAGAAAATTATGTATTTAAAGGGGCACATTTAAAAGGCGAGTGTTGGAGGTTTTATATTGCAATATCGCAGACAAACTCATTAAAACGTTTTCTTTTACTTTTCGCGAAGATGTGGAACGAAAGGATGCTTTTAAGGACACTGAAACGTTCTACTTTACCAGACCAGCTGCAAAAAGTTAAGGGTTGTGAAAAGCAAATGTAGTTTAAACCAGATTTCTTAATATTATGCCATCAGGGGGGCCACCGTTTTAGTAAAGAACATATTTTACTTACTGAATGAATATAACCCTATGTAAAAAGAAAAATATGCATTATTCACATTATAAATAAATTATTAAATTATAAATTAATATTGATTAAAATTATAATATTTACCTACCCTTTCATATGGCTTGCGAAAAATTGTCGCTCAGAAGTCGGTAACCAAAGAAATTAAATATCGTCTGTCGACTTCAATGATTAGTAAAGAGGACTTTTTACTTTTATTAAACTTCTGACTTGAGTCTGATCTCAAAGGAAGGTAATTATTACTAAGTTGTGATCAGACTCAAACAAAGGGGCTTATTTACTTCAATTTCGACTAGTTTTTTTTTATTTAACGAAAGTATGTGTAAGTACAAAACTAATAGGTTAAGTTAAAATTAATTAAAATAATATTGAACATTTTTTTAAATTATTATTTTTAACATTTTCGAAAGTTAAAAACCAAAATAAAAAATGTCCTAAGGAATTAAAAATTAGGAACAAGTTGCGAAACTTTTGTCGAGTTATCGAAAAAAGATCAATATGGGAGAAGTTAGTATAAAATTCAATAAATAGTGCGGGGAGGGCAGGGGTTTTTTCATTACTAGCCGCGACTCTAATTTAAAAAAAAAAACTAAAATGGTGTTAACACCACAGACGCGAGCAGTCTGGGAGGAATATGCCGTTAATGACGCCTGTAGGGCCTAGCTGTAAGATGTCAGATGTTGGGCAATTATTAATAATTACATATTAGTGAAATGTAATTCCATCTGTCTTCCAGCGCAAATTCGTACAATTTCACAATACAAGAGGCCATTATATTAGGCCGTTCTTGGACCAAATGAACGACTCGCGTTTGCTTGTAAATCATTCTGTCTCATCTAATGCATAAATACTCTTTACCGGTGTTGGTTAGTTATGAAAAACTGAATCAACTTATAACCTTTAACTTACTTAATTTTGCACCTTTATAAAATAAATTAAGCTTCAGTAGTTTTATTTACTCGGTTCTTGTATTCAGACGATAAGATATTTACGTCTAAACTTTTGATAAAATGTATGAAAAAATATAGATTTGTTTGAGGCTCTTAACTTTTAGACAAATAAAAATTAGATTATTAATTCCATAGAAGCCTAAATATTTATGAAATAAAATGATACCTAGAATTATTATTTTTTCAACATCTACATACAAGAGAGTCACAACACTATAGCGTTTGTATGGAGAAATGACCGGGTTGAGTCCCCTTAATATAATGACATGTGCGATTTGTACGATGCCCTTTATAAGTATCAAAGATTATTTGAAGATGAAAATTTCGAAGTTTGAAAATGTTAAATCACTTTTATTCCGGAGCCTTACCTTGTAAGCATCGTAGTCGAGTCCCCTGGTGGTGTACTTGGGGTCCTCGCTCCCAGCTGGACTCGGTATGACCAGAGCGGACAGCATTGAAGTGAGAAAAGCGCATAGGGTGGACCTCCATTTGGACCTGCGACGCAGCCTCTTGCTCGCTCCGTCTTCTTCCTTTGCACTCATTGCTGCGCATCATTGCCCGGGGCTACAAGAAACAAAAATCTCTTAATTACTTTGAATATCCTGTAAAATAACATATATATTACATTCAATTTGTCATTCATTGCGTTCATTGATCGATTGAATTAGAATTTAATTAGTTGAGTAGTACCCAAATAATTATAACAATAACTGTGTAAAAACTATTATTATTATTATAAAAAATATACAAATGAAGCCAGCATGGAGTAGCAATAACTAAAAATCATATTTTATGCTGGTAGCCATTTTAAAATACCTGACAAACTTTTAACAATAGTACTTTTAAATAAAATCATTGAATTAAATTGAATAACGCATAAACACTTGTTGGTTAATTATGGTTAAGACAGTTGTTGGTTAATTATGAAAAACAAAATGAACTTATGTCTAAAAACATACTTGAATTTGCTTTAATATATAATAAACTATTCTTCAGTAGTTTTATTTTTGCGATTATTGTATTTAAATAATAAAAATTTTACGACTAAATTTTTGCTAAAATGTTTAGAAAAATACAGACTTTTTGAGGTTCTTAACTTTTAGAGAAAATAAAAATTTTACTTATTAATTCCATAGAAGCCTAGATATTTGGAAGATAAAACGATACCTATTTTTTTCTACATCTACAACTAGGAGAGTCACAACACTATAGCGTTTGTATGGAGAAATGACCGCATTAATCGCCCCGCTAATTATTGCGAATTTCAATATGTATGTTTATCCTGCAACACAACATGTTGGTAGACATCAGAAGCAATGGGTATAAATAACCGAATGGTAGACGTTAGAAGCAATGGGTATTAATTACCGAATGGGAGACATCAGAAGCAATGGGTATTCATTACCGAATGTAGACATCAGAAGCAATGGGTACTATTTACTGAATTTCAACATAGGGCTTGCAAAGATGCTACTATGTAAGTACAAAAAATGACCTTATTTGAAAAATCATTACCAAAAAAATCATTTATTTATTTATTTAATTCCGGAAAATGAAAAATATCTTGCCTAACTAGGCTATCGCCCGTCCTAAGGAAGACATTCTGACTAATCATTTATACAGTGTTGTTGCCGCGTCGTTATTTATTACTCAATTATTTATAAAAACTTTAATTCGAATGCAAAAATTGATTTCGACAAGCTTTTTACTAAAAATAAGTAATTTTATGCTAAATTTTAACAGCGTTATAAATTGGGAACAACGTATGTATGAAGATTCTTAACGAAAACGGCCGTCTATCACGCTCCTAAACAAACATAAACACCCGCTAACTTTTAGCTATAACTAAATACAAATTGTACCTAATTTTATGTAATAATGGCCGTTAGGAAATTCTTCAAATAATATAAATATAAAATGAGTAAGTAATCGTGATTACATTCTTTTTATTCAATAATCAATAATTCAAAATGAACAAAAAAAAACATTGGAAATTCAAATAAACATAAATATAGAGATAAGAAATCCGCCTTGAATGCTTGATACTTACGATTGTTATAAAAAAAGGGAAAAAAAAGGGAAAATCATTCAATAGCAATATGAATGTTTATGTTTATTGCAAATAAAAAATCATTTTATTCAAATTCACGTTGCTAATGCAATAAATACCTATTTATTTAATTTGCATTATTATTTTACGTACCATTTTAGCTTGAGAGTCATGCGATTGAGACGTCTAAAGTAAAAAATACACACGAAAGGTTTGATTGCATTTTAAAAGGCGCTATATCGACGGGAGGATTTTTTACAAATTTTTTCACTTCTGATTTTTTAATAGTGAAATGCCCTTCTATGACTTTAACTAAGAACTACGAACTATAATAATACTCAATGGACTATGAAAATATTACGGACTATTCGGACTAAACTACACGGACAAACGAACTTGACGAAATTAGATGGTGACTAAGAAACCCCATTAGTAAAATTTATTTAAAATACGAAGATCGGTGGTCGTTAGATGACCATATTTAATTTCATTTGTTTTTTTTTATTTGCTACGGGGATCTATTCAGACCTCAAAGTTAAGCAAAAATATTTTTTTTATATATTTCTATTTGAATATTTTTTGTACTATTCTGAGAAGGAATGATGATTCTAAAGTAAATGAATAATTATTTCTATTTTCTTTTAACATCCGAGTACAATTGAAAATCGGTGTTATCAGGTAAGTAACTTTTTAGAATAG
This sequence comes from Neomicropteryx cornuta, assembly GCA_020383195.1. Taxonomy (NCBI): domain Eukaryota; kingdom Metazoa; phylum Arthropoda; class Insecta; order Lepidoptera; family Micropterigidae; genus Neomicropteryx; species Neomicropteryx cornuta. The sequence goes on from JAHKQU010000030.1 coordinate 6,153,615, forward strand.
GGCCTTAACAGTACATCGCGCCACATCAAAGCCATTGTTAAATCTCTTTGAAGAACCCATCTCAGCATCTATAAATTCATTATTTATGGTACAAATATTCTAAATTGGTGGCAAATTCATCAATTAGGTTATTGAGCTATTAAGTATAGCTTCAGTAATAATATAAAATAAATAAACGCTCAAGTTTTGATCAATTTTATTATACTTTTTATTGTTTATTAGGGAATTAAAACAGTGTTGACCAAACAAAATCTGAAAATAAATTTAAGATGCTAAACATATTTTTTAAACTACGAATTTTTTCTATCTCTATTGTATCCTGAGCTAATCGGTCACAGAATAATGTTATAATACCCGTGAATGCAAAAATCATATCAATAACCGATTGTATCCGTAGGTTAGTTTTGCTACTAAAGTGACAAATTCGTATGTATCTATAGTCTAGTATTTTATTTTTTGACTGAGGTTAATGTATATGTAATGTTAATGGATAAACATTTTATACTTGTTGAAAACGCACAAAAACTTGAAGGTTGCACAATATGTGTGATGCTTTGCTACGAAGTTAGAGTACTCTTAAACTACTAATGGAGGGCGTGAGAGGGAGAGAGAGAATTTGATTTGTATTGATTCCTTATCCGAGACATATTTATGGCGAAATTATGCTAAAAAATTGGGGCATAAAATGCCAGCGTAATTTGGGACTGTATTAACTAACTAAAAGGGCATATAAACAAGAACAGAATCAAAGACATGTCCAATGACTGTAAACTGTAAAAGCGTTTAAAAACAAAACTGATAAATTTGACTCTCAATATGTTTTCATTTTCGAAATTATGTCACTTAGTATTAAGTTTAACTTGATTATTTTTTTGTTTTATTTTATGCCTTCATTTTTTAAATTAGCACTTGACTACAGGCAAAAATATCAGGCGCGTAATTAGCATGATTGCTGCCTGCCATCATTAATAATTATAATATATATATTTTTTTGTGAGATCGATTTAGTTATCGATATAGATTAACCTCCTGAAAGGTGAAAAGTGAATAAAATTATACCCTGAACTAACCAAACCAACCAACCAAATTAATAAAAGTGACAAAACGCCTTACATACGATACATACGCTTAGTAAATTGCTCGCGTGTCAGCCCGACGCTCGTCGACAGGCCCGTGACGCGGTGACAGGTTGTCGGAAACAGAATGGACGACTGTCGAGTCCGCAAATGTTTAACCACCTTCAAAAAAAGTGAAGGCAATTCAATATGTTTGTTTTTTTCAGATATGTTCCCTCATTACTCCGTAGAGGCTTAGGCTATTTTAAATTTTGTTTTGGATATTATAGAAAATTTCCTAGGGTTGGGGTCACAAATTACTATCGTAGTTACGTCCAGAGTAGGGTTTTTAATGTGCATCAATTTTAACATGTTTTTAAATTTTGAAATAAATACTAGAAAGCTGTTATTTTTTAAGTTTAAAAATAACAATAAATATTTTTGTTTTGTATTAGAAGCCTACCCAGTTAATGTTAATAAACATTTGAACTGCGGTATTTCTGGCAAACGTTAATTAAATCCCGTGCTGTTCTAAATACCTACATATTATTTAATTTATTTGTTGAAGTTGAGGCGACGGTCAATGTGTACCCCCAGGTACTTGACCGTCGCCTTCCAGGGGATATTATTGCCTTCTAGCATTAATTCTGGTGGTGTCCTTTTCAAGGAGCCCACCATAATTGCCTCCGATTTTCCGGCGTTCACCTTGATTTTCCACTTCCGGAGCCAGTCTGGAAGCAGGTCAAGCTGCCGCTGCAGCTTGCGGGCGGCAAGCTTGACGTTCATGAAGGATCAAAGAATTTATTTGAATAGTCTACAAATTTGACTTAAAGACACGATCTTACAATATTCAAGTATTATTTCAGACACAATAATCCTAAATCATACTATTTTGTATAAGGAAGGTATGAGGGTTTATTACTGTCATGTTATTATTTAAAGCCGCAACCATCACAGCTTTCTGTAATGCATAGGTTAAAAGTTTGACAAATTAAAACAATATTCCAATGCACTGTAGCCGGCGTCTGTAATTTTATGGTTCTGAAAACGTTCAGAAATATGGTCCAGTTGAGAAGTTACATTCCAGTGACCAGCAAGTTCTTCACCATGAACTATTTTGATATGAAACCATAAAAAGGGGTAATAGGTGGTTAGGGGATAAGGGGACAGAGGTGACTTACATTCCTATCACATTATTCACACAATTGTATGTGTAGTTTTTATTAGTTTTTCGTTAATTGTAGTTCATAATGCCTATTTAACTATATTGTTTATGTTTAAGAAATTTGAGATTTTATTACGTACCTATTTGTATAATATATGTTTTTTTAAAATGGCTGTCATATAAAAACAAATAAATTTTGTTTTCATGTATTTTGTTTCCATTATAAACTATAACGTGGGAGAACAAGCGTTGCTTTTTTTTATAAATCCCATTTCATTAATTTGAACATTCCTACAAAATATTTCCTAAATCTTTTATAGAAATAATGAAGCCGTGTATGGCCAGCGGAGAGTGGAAAGGCGCGGAGAGGGGAAAATATACATTTGAATGTATAGAATCCACTGCAAGCACACCGCACGAACCATTTATAAACTAGGGATGCACCAATTCTTGATTTTGCCAATTATGACAGCGATTCTTTTTCGACAAATATTCGTAGAGATGGGTACCGATTATTATGTACCGCTATTAAACTTTTTTTAACAAGCATATCAAGAGCGATGAAGCCTTATCTAGAAAAAAAAACTAAATTGCTTGGAGAGCAATAAAAATGTTTAAAGTGATAACCGCTAACTGTTAGTATTTGCAAGGGTTGTGCGTTTGCAACTTGTAATCTTATTTTTATAAAAAATTGCAGTTTTACACTTTAAATGCCTAATATAATTTGAAGCCAAGTCCTTATTGGTGGTTCAGAACATCGGTTAACTAATTTTCAGCGAGTGATTAGATTACAGGATTTTATTTCCTCAAAGAAAGCGCCTTTTCTAGACAGTTAATAAAAACATTTTCATTTGAATTACTTCAGCCACGTTGCCGATTGAATTCTGCCTGCAAGCCTCGAGCCTCGAGAAATCAGGAAGGATGTTAAATTTTAGACAATTTCCTGTTTCGCTCTCTTTGCCTCATCTGTCTTTCTCTTCTCGCGTATTAGTTTGCGGCCCCTCACAAATCTGTTTTACAAATGCATAAAATATAATCAAATTATAAATAATATAATAATAATAATACTAAATAATAATAATAATATTACTAAAATTATTATTATTATATTGATAATACAATTAATGGTACTGCATTATTTTTATACAGTTACAATAAGTAGTTATTTGAGGAACATATTTTTAAATCAAATTTTATTAAAATCATCCCCAAGTAATCGACTATAACCTGCAAAATAAATAATCGAAATTACTTTAGCAAATCCAACATAAATTTTTTTTTAACGAAAAACGTATTTTTTGTTTTATTTTATTTTATTTTTATACGGTACTCCAACAAAATATTGAATATATTATATGTTAACATTAATTTTATACACTTAAGTAGAAAAAATCTTATCAATATTCAAATAAAAAGAGAATATCACATGCATATGGAAGAGATAGAAGAAGATATACTACGTGTGTGCGTACGAGTAAATCTATGAGAATCGCCACTTTCTCATCTCTGAATGAGCGTAGATAAGGTTAATATTTACATATACATACCTACGCACTCTGCGATCGCCTTTCAGGGTAAAGCTTCATTTACCCTCGACCGTATATATATATATATATATATATATATATATATATATATATATATTGTGTAATACACGTGTAACAATAAACAAGTACATATATGCATAAGTGGAACAGTTAGCGTGTTAATTCTTAATTATTATTTGAGTACGTCATGGGATTTACGTCGTTTCACACATTATTTTACAAATGGCCAGGGCTGTAAATTAATTAAGCGATTAGGGTTATGTTTGCCCTTTTATGAGAGTCACGCAGAAAATTAATGATTGTATGTGCGAGAAAAATTCACCGAAGATAAGACAATTTTAAAAAATAAATAAATCATTAGGTTTTCTTTTACCACGCGTAAAAAAATATCTAAAATGTAGAAAATTCGCCCTGTCTCCAAACCATTGCTGAGTTTCTAATGATTTGTCTAAAATACTATTCGAAATCGGTAGATAGACCTTTGAAAACATAATCCTACGGTAAACTGACTACTTTTCGCTTGGAGGCCGACAGAGTCGAATTCACGAGAAAAGTTCACCATTTTTTGAGGAGATTTTTGTTTGCCGTCAAGATGTTTAGTATCTCGTTTCCACTAAATCCATCGGAATTAAATAATTAGGTTAAAATAATATACAAAACGGGAGGTAAAAATATGTTAATAGTAAAAGAAAGTTTAGATTACCAGTTCCGAAGCGTCAGAAAGTCCTAGTCTTGGCTACTTGGATACTTGGCTAATAATGATCATGAACAAGAGAGAATTATTCGATATTTATGTATTACCAAAAAGCGCTGTGTATATTAATTTTTTAGTTATTCAAAACGCAGCAAATTTGTTTTCCACAAAAATAGTTTTTTTTTTTCTATGCTATAGGAATTTACTCACATGGGGGCTTGCAAAGATGTTGTACGCTTTACATATTAGAATGATGTTCATTCGAAGTTATCGTTGAAATAACCGACATACGTGTTTGTCTCATTATTGAAACTGATTATAATGGCATACATTATATTTATTATGAAATAGCCTGTTTCCTTCCGATAATTTTAGTATTGATACCAATTACCAAATTAAAATAAATACATTCTAAATATGGATTAAATATTATCAAAATAAATACAGGTAGGTACATAGGCTCCGCTCTATATTCACCGATACCACGGTTGCAAAATTATTATAATGAAACTATTAAAGTGCATCGATAAATTGACTATGAATAAGTCGCAATTTAAAGAGTTTAGCAATGATTTATTGTTTAAAAAATAATAGGGCAAATTAGCTTTTATAAATTTGTGTAAGTAGATATGTAATATAGATATAAAATGGTATTGTAATATTTGCTATCAATCCTAATATTTTTTGTTAGTAGAAACCCATTCTTAGTTTTAGATAGATTTTTATTGTTCTATCAATTGTATTTTTTTGTATGCTACTGTGTAAAACTGCTCGAACATCGAGTTGACTTTATTTGGATTTACAAATTTTCCTACTTTTTCAAGTGACACTTTTTTATAGAATAGATATTAGAGAACTGTCGTTCTTTTATATGTAAAGGATAAAACATTATGTTACAATCTAAATACACATACTTGTATACTGGGGCTAGACATATTTTCTTAGTTTCAAAATTTCAACATAGCGTTGGCTCCTCTTTGTGGTTATTGTTTAATTTTTTGGTAAGAAATGGATCTGAATCCGCCTCTGAATTTATGTTATCCTCTCCTTGAGATTTCCCTGAAAGCTTATTTATTGCGGGCTCCTCGACTAGAGCGCGTCGACCTACTTGTGCTCTTCAGATGCCCATAGACATGGTGCGACGCATAACTAGGTCATTGCCGATAAAGGAGCGACTTTATCAAATGTCACCGGGTTCACCAAAATAGAAGGCGCATGACGCTGGGCTCAAACTTATCATTTTGGATATTCTTAATCGTGCGCAACGGACAATTTGGTCTTTGGCAGCGTCATTTTTGGCTTATTACAATAAGTTAAGACGATGAACTAAAGATACTGTCGCCTCTATGGCCATCTAAACGGCTAAAAGGCCCGCAGGCTCTACAGATAGAAAATGAAGCAACCTATCGCTAGCTGGTATCACCGGCGCGAGTAGTCTGGGGGGGAAGATGCTGTTAATGACGCTTTTAGGGCCTAGCTGTAAGACGTCAGGTTCTGGGTAAATAATTTACTACTACTAAACATTGTATAGATGCAGTTCATATCATATGATAGCTGCAGGGTGCCATTATCATTCTTACTTTATTATAAAGAGATAGCCAAAACTTGCTCAAATTATTTATTGTCTATTTTAAAATATGTTTTGGCATTTCCATTTTAAAAATGGTTTTCTGGGCATCTAACGGCGGGGCAAAGATATCGGGGAATTAAAAGCGAGATGATTGATAAACAAGAACGCTGTTTGTTTTGGCACAACGCAAAAGGCTCAGCTCTAGCACAAGTGGCTGCTCGCAAACTGGATATATAAGGACATGATAATATTTTTAAAAAATAAAATACAAATAACATTATATATTACACTATATTCTAAAATTATATTCCACTCATGAAGCTAGCAAGCCGGTTTCTACTATAATACTCTTTAGATAATTAAGTTAATCATATCTTCTTTTTTTCTCTTTTATTTTCATTACCTTAATATTCATTTATGTAATATACAACGTATATGTTTTGTGAAGTAAAAAAAAATAAAATTCCCTCAGTTTTCTTACGAACCCTACATTTCTTAGTTCATTTTAGGACAGGTGTTTAGCACCTAGTTAGATGGACACGGTGAATATATCGAAATGCCACTAAAGGCGAATTTAGATCGGTTATATGATTTTCTCTGATTTGTGCATAACTTACCTTCCACTCCAAAATATTTTTCGTGAAAACACAGACATTTCATTTTATTTATAAAGTTATAATATAACAACTATACATGAGTTAAGTATAACCATTGTTTATGATGAAAAAATTTAAAAATATTGGAATGTCATGAATAATATTAAATTGTAATAAATAATGATAACTTAATATTATCAATATAAGTTTAGTTATAATATTATACTATAAGTTACTAATTTATATTAAATAAATGTTTGTTTGCCAATTTTTAGTATACATAGTTTTTATTTTTATTAAAATTTTAAAAAGGTCATGGCAGTTAAATTTGAAAAATGAATTAAATGATTAATAAAATTAGCCTATCTTAGTACGGAAATGCTCACTTAGGTAAGATTACATTAGTAATTCAATATTTTAAGAAATATGAAAATAAAATACATAAATAATAAATATATCTAGATTATTTTTACTTGAGAACGTCTCACTCCGCAGGCCTGCTTGCATGTGGGAAATTTAGCGTGCCAAAGCTTATGTCGCAAACTATAAAATGTATTCAATATTCAGATGTCATTAGATAGTTCAAGGTTCCAGCTAAATGCCATTTTGTTTGACGTTACAACTCCGACCGCAGGGTGTGCGACACGCTTTGACCCCTATTATTTCTAAGCCAGCCATGCATGTAATTGTACCATTAACCTAACCTTTGACAGCACGAAATGCCACAAATATCCGTTGTCAGAGTAAACGATATTAACCATTTTTTTGTTTATTAGATATAAGTGTGGTCTAGTGGTTAATGCGTTGGACTATTGACCCAAAGGCCGCAGGTTCGAATCCGCACATGGTCATACCACTTTTAACGCTTCATTACAACCATCTCCCATGACTCTAGGACAGGTTCTAGTTGAGTTGAGTAGGGTCCAAAATAATTGTACATGACTTAGATCATAGCAATTATTAAAAAAAAAAGTATACTACAAATATAAGTAAAACTTTAGCAAATATAAAAATACAGTTGGTCAGTAAGGGTCTGTGAACATTGAAAATTTTCTTTAAGTAAATTCTCATCGCTGGCCAATTAAATTGTACAATGTGAAGAGTGTTTGACTGTTAACACAGTTAGGGTGTTTGACTGATAACACAGCGGTCGCGGGTTCGAATCCTCACATTGTAGTTACATCTTATTGTTTACGCTTCATTACCACGTCTCCCCTGGCGTGATATTCAAATTTAGCTTAGTTTAAATTTACTATTTATAAGCGGCTGCGGCTTCAAGATGGAAAGTTTATCAAACCGATTATTTTATCCGAGGACGTGACAGTTTTCCCACCCAGAGGGAAAAGCACGCCTCGCAATAACAAAACTAGTCCTCTGTTGCGGATAAAAACAATCTTTATCAATCTATCGCGTTCCGGGCAACATTCATCCCAGAAAAACAATTTCCGCTTTGCATTTTCCACCATATTATTGTGGCCTGAATACCAATTTACAGCGCTCGAGTCCCGCGCGTCTTTACACTCGCTGCGTCAAGGTGACAGGTCTTTCAACGGTCGCGTGTTGTCGTGGGTGGAACAAATACGTTGATATTATTTATTTATAAAGTACAATACGCCGATACGCATTACGAAAATAATTTAATGTCGATGGCGACAACTTTGTACATAATTTAAATCAAGAACGGCTATGACGCCCTTTACCTATCATATAATGCTTGGTTGTAGTAAATTATTAGAATGTGTCATTACAGTCATCTTCCCCCCAGACTACTCGCGTCTGTGGTACCAACTTGTAATGAATTGCTACATTTCCCATCTCCACTTGTGCCTGCGCACTTTTAGCCCATTCGATGTGCATTTTAGAGGTGACAGTAAGTTATTTGTTAGTTGTTTGTTGTTATTTGTTTGTTTGTTGTTATTTGTAGAATAATATATAAAAAAAATGCAATAAAATACGTGCCAATAAAGTGCTAGGATTCGAGCTTCGAACCAGCCGATCGCTGAGTGAGCCATTATCTCATTAAGCATAGTTTTTTTCCGAAAATCTCCCTTTCTTATACATCAAAGATTTCCATCTTTTCTTTCTTCTTCCCTATGATCAAATTTTATCCGCCCTTGATTCGGTGGCCAAACGGTGCAGCCGACAATACAATCGCAAAAAGATGCCCGGATGCTGAGAACATCTTGGACAAAATATCTACAAAGATCGTCAAAAAAGCACAGTTTATTTTTTGTTTTAAGCCAGAAAGAGTGACACGCATTCATCTCTTCTCTAAAAATATTTATTTTAGATTAAATATCTTTAAAACTTTGCATTTATTTTTAATAACTAAATGTTTAATTTAGATTTTATAATCTTTAGAAATGGCTCTATTTGATTTACTAATTAGAAAAGGGGAGAAATACGTTCAAACTCGTATGAATGAAAATTCTAAGGTTGATTTGAAGCAAATTCAATACAATGAAAATGCCGCCTGTTTTCGGTAGTATGTGTGTGTGTGTGTATTTTATATACAGGTTGTATTTTTATGTTCACTGATTATCTATAATATTTTATGTTATCTATAATAATAATCTCACATTATTCTCGAAAAAAATATTGGAAAATTGTTTCCCGGTTACGAAAAGAACTCATTCGAAATTAAATAGAAATCGTTATGGGTGACTTGCATGAATATGATGAAAATAAAAATAATGGATATGTAAAAAATAATTCATATCTGGTATATATCTGATCTTTTCTGGAAGACTGGGATTATCTGATCTCCCGACGAGAAGATGGAAATTTCAATATATACGGATGAAATTCCTAATTATTATTCCTAATTCCTATCAAATTTGTAATTCAGTTTTCCTGGAATCATTTTTTTGAGATTAAAAAAATATTCTTTAATAATACATGAATGTTAAAGTTTACATTATCAACATTTCTATCTAACTAGGTAGCGCCTGTACTAAGGTAAGATTTAGAATGTGAAATAACACAGTAAAGTATACTAGTGGTCGCCCAGTGATCGTAATTTAACCGTAATTTATTAACATTTTAAGTTTGAGCATTAATGAGGTTATAATACAACTTGAACATTTTCATTGAAAATTACACAAAACACAAAATCGAAGTTTGACTAAATATATTTATTTTGAAGCTATACAGAGTGAACTTTTTCTATTGCATATCTTTTTATAGGGTCATTCTATACTTCAAACTGATCAACTTTTTTACACAGGTTTTTCAATATGTCAAAAAAGTAAGTAGGAATAGTAGAAAACTTTCCTGGGATATTATTTATATTGTATTTAAAAAAAATATGTCAATATTATGAGAATTTGTAGGATAAAAGTTTGCATAAAAGGATGTGCATGAGAAAAAGTTCACCTTTGTTTGCTCACTATAGTTTAAAGTCACCAATTTAAGAGCCTCCATAGTTGCTCTCGCTGTCCCTAACTTGACGAAAATCAAAAGCGAAACTGCTTTTTGTTCCCATATCACAACACAATGCTCGAGGAACGGCGCGGCGCGCCGCACTTGGCACTACCACTGTTACGAGAGAAACTTTCAGGAGCCGAGCTAACCAAATCTCAAATTTTACCTTCGCAGGCCTCCGTCCCCGCCCCCGCTCGCCCCCGCCCGCCCGCAAGTCCAAATAATGTTCGCACAACTTGGGCGTGTTTCGCGCTGAGGGGAAAAGTCTGTCGTTAAAAAGGGCCATATGGGCCTAGTCTACACTGCCAATAGACAAACAAATGTGGCATCTCTTTCGTTCGCTTCCGATGAATCGTCGTAGGAAAATGAACATATAGTCTAGCCCTGCTGGGATTGGTCCTCCAAATCACAGAATTATATTCTCTGGTTTATTGTTTGCTTAAACCCACGATTCTGTTATTTTTTCTATTAAACAAAAAAAAATGTTTAGTTAAAGTCAGCGGTTTTTTGGAAAATCACAAAAGTATAATTTACTTTTGAACTAACCAGAACCTGATAACGACATATATAGGGATTAATAGAGAACGGTTTCCTCTATCATCTCTATTCGTTTCGAGAATGACTTACGGGACACCTTTATAGTCTGCTCTGTATAGTATATAGATCTAAACGGCTATGATTGTTTTTCAAGAGCATCAATCTACACACAAAGATGCGACGAACGGACGGACAAAGGACGGGGATAGTAGCTTCTTATACGTGCATTTATGTATAGAAGCTAAAAGGACCTTACCAATTCTGTAATTGACTTACCTGGGGACCCGAGGCGTTTCTACGTAAAGTATCCCCTCAAAAAACAGGGGGATTAAATTAAATAAATTTAAATTAAAGATAAGCAGGCGAGAGCAAAAAGGGAATTTACACGAGCGCTTTGATAAAATTAATAAATTTGGGCTTGAACTATTTTCGCATTTTTTATACGATTTCTTACACGTAATAGGCAACATAAACACCTCCTTAGGTATTCGGGAATGATCTTGGAACTTCCTGTATGTATTTTCTAGAGTGTATACTTAGCAGCATAGTATGATAGGTGCGGAACCCTCTGCTCGTGAAAGGCGATTATATTTGAAAGGTAGTATTCAGGAACAGTTTCATATTTGAGTATTGATTTTCAAAATAATTGGCAATTTCGTTTGAAGGTCTTGTATGCGGCGTATGTAGGAGGTACTCAACACATATGTGCTTGCGTACGGCAAAAGTAGGTAACTTTTGGATGTTTATGAAGGCGATATATAATCGGACTCTTCTGGGACTCGAATCCCATGAGGCGGGTGTGTGCGACGTGCGTAGGCTGCCGGCCTCGTTACACATTGCTTGTTCACATGCATATTGTTGAATTTACTACAGGGTCCTGCAGGGCTAGTCTCAAAACGCGAGCGCGATTGGCGAGCGAGAGGAGCTGTTAGTTTGAACGTTTTTATTGCATTATACAAATGTTTAACAGCTTCTCTCACTCGATAATCGCGCTCGCATCTTGAGACTAGCTCTGCTGGTTTATATTATTAGCTTTTTAATGAATCCTTTCTTATTTTATATTATTTATATTTTACAATAATGGTTTATGAAGATGTCATGTCAAAAAAATCACTTTAATTATACAAAGATACAAAGGTTAAAAACCTGACTTCATATACTTAATATAAATTAATATAAGTTCATAGTATAAATAGCTATCTTCATAAAATTTTAATAACGAGAATCTCCTGTGGCCAATCAAATAAATTTTCTAATATTTAAATAGTTAAAAAAAATATTACAATTTTTAAAATTTTGCATATCCAAATAAAATTAAATTTAAAAAAAAATTAAAAAAAAAATTAAAAAATAAAATTAAATTTAAAATTTAATTTTTAAAATTTTGCAATTTTGAAGCCAAATCGTAAAATATTTAATTACTAAGATAGTTATTAGAATGTTTCATTCTGACATTTGTAAAAATGCATTTTATTCCTTCTGGTATGAAATAGTTTAAGGGCTATTATATAGTATAAAACTGTAAGATGGGATAATATATTATATAAAATAATGGATAAAACTTATATATGAAAAATATAATATTTCATGCTGACAATACATTTTTTTTTGTCATTAACACAAATTTTTCTTTATTATATTTATAGATATCGTGGTAGTTCATTGAGTTACAAGAGCTTTCAACTACTGACTGAACTTTTGAAATAATTAATTATACATGATTTAGGTCACCCAGCCAATAGTCAGTCATTTTAAATAAACAGAACTGTATTATATATTTTATTTTATTTATTTATTTATTTTATTATATTTAATGTGTTTACAAGAAATGTCCAAAATGTTAATGTAATAAAATGTAATAAAATTATTTAACAGATTAATAGATTAGGTTAAATTGCGTACATTTAATACATTATTTTATCTTAATTCAAAATATCTATTACCAATATATAGGTAGGTACATCACTAAAGTAATACTAAAAAGTACTTTTCCTCACAAAGACTATCGGGTTCAGGGATCTAAGGCCTTATGCATAGTCGCAAATGTCAATTGAGCTAAATAAACCAATACACTATAGTAATAATAATAATAAAAATTTTAGAACAAAACTTGCTCAGTTTGATGTCACAAAAAGTATATTTTTATACTATATATGCCGTATATTTTCTTGTCACCGATCATCCATTTCTTTGACAAGAAAATCTTGTCAAAGAAATGGATGATCGGTGAGTTTAGATATTATAATGACATAAATAAATGGAACATATTTACTTAAGTAATATTTCATTCCTAATTTAGAATTAAGTAACAAAGTAACGTGAAAAAAACATTAGTGACGATCAGCGCCATTATATACCCAGTGTAAAAAAAATAAACTTTTATACTAACATTTAAATTAAATGTTGGCTAAAGCTTCGAAATCTAAAGGAACGGGCTATTAGGATCTTTTACTTTACGACTTGAAAATGTTCGTTCGATGAGATGAGTTACTCGTAAACATGAGCGCGCCCTTCCAATCTTCAAAGTACTTTTTGTGCTGTGCATGTCTTTCATTGGGCGCTGTTTGCTGTGCGCGCTTTTATCCTCACAAAGTAGCCATATATTTTAGACCTTGCCTTTTATAGCCTTAGTACATTTCATAAGATGGACAAATAGATAGGTGAAAGTTGAAGGCTTTCATAAACTACAGCGCTGTATTTAAACCAGCTTGCATATCACTCAAGCGATGCAACTATTTGTGCGTTAAATGTTCTGACCCTATAATTTGTTTGAAAAATTTCTATCTCTATAAAAATATTAACAAATTGTTTCAAAAATCTGAACGTCAATACTATCAAGTTTTTATATTATTAATATTTGTCATTATTAAATTTTAGGAATAAATGGTGTTACTAAAGAGCTTACCAAAATGTTTTCATTCATTTTTGCAACATAAACCTGAGGTTATAAAAAATGACGAGAATGTTGCAAAAGTTGGCGAGAATGTCTTCTATAGTTTTTTGTAAAAAAAGGTTTTCCTACTTTGAAACATAATTTGAACAATAAATTTTGATAGCCTATATTTTAATTTCTTCAACATAGCTTTTTGTCTATATGAGGTTGTAATTGTAATTGCTCGTTTTAATTAAGAGGTTTAATATTGATGAGCTCTTTCATAATACTATTTTAATTTACTAAATTTTTTAGCAACATACAAGCGTTCAATATCACTGATAATAATAATTGTTAAATTACAGACAATGTCAAAATATTCTCTGTACCTATTCACACATGTTATTATCATGTTTTTATACTTGCGGTTTAATTAGGAACTTAATTAAACCACTATATAATGTTCGCAAGTAATCAAAAGACCGAACACCGGTTGCTTAATTAAGGCATAATTTTGCATTATTAACTCTTTTGACTAAAAGCATTCTTATGACAAAAGCCTCAAGAATTTCTATTGGTTTTCAGGTGTATTCAGAATACCTTTGCCCCCCTAACCCCCTGTCTCTGTCCCTCCCTTAAGCTAAGCTGTGCTAAGCTATCCTTCATAATCGCGATGTTCGACGATTTTCAAAGTCGCCTCGAAACCGGAACAAACCACACGGCGATGCTATCTGCATAAGCACTTGCCCATTTTATGTATACGACGTTTTGTTTCATCAAAAAATATCTTTGCATAATTTATTTATTTATCACAATATTGGGTCACGAAGACGACATAAGAAAATATTATCATATGTAAATTAAATACCAGCTATTAATTTAGAGTAACATGGTCACACTGACTAGGGTTTTTTATTTTTAAATTTGGAGAAATATATTTTTTTGATTATTTACGTGTACGAGATCAGTTTAGATGATAATTGTATATCAATAAATATCACGTTGTGAATATAATTAAAATTCTCGAATATACAATGTAAATAATAATAATAAAAAAATATATACGTATTGTGAATTGTTATTTAAACAGGTGTAAACGTATTACATATATACTTACTTATACGTATTTAAATAATAAAACATGTGTATATATGTATATTTATATTTATTTTTATATATTTATCTATAGATTGTTTACTTTATTTATATTATAATATTAATATTATATATTTATAGGTTTATTAAGCAGTCCCGTAGCTTGCGTAAAAAATGCTAAACAACATCTATATAAATGATTGGCGTTTCTTGGAACAGCACATTGTGCTATTAAGGTGATACACAAAACTAATCCATTGCACGTGATTACAAATTACAATATTATATATATATATATATATATATGTGTACAAGCAATGTATTTATTATGTTAACACTATTTTACTGCTTCATATTATAAGAGTGCATGTAAAAGACGTTAAATAAATTAAAGATAAAAGTCATAAATATATAGTGTGCAATTTGTATTACACAAAATTTTCATATTTAATAAATATAAAATTCCAAAATATACATAGATACTTTTCCATTAAGTAGATACTTATATTGCAGAATTAAGTATATATGCATTGTAGCATATTACTAATTTTAAAGAATTTTATAAATAAATGCCTAAATAAAGGTACTTTGTTATTTATATTTTATTATAATTTAAAAGCTTATATTATGTACTTATATCACATATTAAACATAACTTAACTTCTACAGTATTTACTTAGAATTTTATCTTCGAATTTCGTATTGCATTCATGAAATAATAAGCCTACGTTAAAACGGGCACTAGCCTACTTAGGAATACATACATAGTATTTGTTGCAATTACTTATATTTTAAGATAGATAAATAAATTTCGTAAGTATTATTTACACAATCTTCACTAAATATATAACAATTTTTTAGTATGTTAGTATTGGTATAAAATAGTACACGTCCTGATTGCTCCCTTAAACTCATCGAGTTCATCGGCCAATAAAGATAGGGTTTCCAATTAGGTTCCGATGACCGTTTTACGCCAAACCTAATTAACCTGGAAGTTGCCCATTAGTAGGTATGTCTCGTGGAGTTCAACAGGTGTTTCGAGGCGCTGCACCGCCGATAGCAAAGCAACCCCTGACATTTGCCGGCTATAAATATTAAGCGAGCTAAATAATAATAACGAACAACGTGGCGCACGCGCCTGTGTTACCTGCTTTTGATAAATATCCATGAAAACGACGACATATTTATTATTCTGAGAGCGAAAATTGCCTGCCGAAACGTACGACTGTGCCGTCTCCCGCCGACATTGATTTAGTGCCAGCGTGTAGTCTGCGTATATTATTATTTATTATACAGTAAAATCACCGTTTATTCACACATTCTTGAATAAGGATTCTTGCCATGTGCATGATTTAAATAGAAAAATATTATAAGCAGAAGGATCTTTAAAATATTATAAATGCGGCATAGGTGAGCATCCCTTTTCTATCAGGTAACGTGCCAATCGTTGTACTAAACGCACCGTTTGACGGTTGACTGAACGCGATGACATCTACGAGTCATGTGCTACGCGAGGAGCGTAATTGGCACGGTACTTTTATCGCACTCAGTTGGCGTATCACCGGCAAGATTTAATTCTGAATCCTGATCTAATTCTGATCTAAGCCCTGAATCATGTCGTCGGGTCTGCTAGTTAACAAATCCATTTTTATTGGAATTATTTTCTCAAAGTATGTTCTCAAATTATTTTCAGAAAAACTGAAATAAGTCATCAAATTCCCTAGGCATATACCATGTCATGTGTTTATATATACATACCGAGTATATACGTACAACCGGGTGGGCTTTCACACTTTTAGGTTATTATTTTTATTATATAAACAATAAATATATATTTTATTATTATAAATGGAGAAATATAAATATAGTAATTTGTCCGCCATGGGCCGTCGAATGGGTGCATCAATATTATTTTATTTACTTTATTTTTATGTGTGAATACTTTATTTGACCTTTAATTAATGTATATTATTGTGGTTAGTAGTGATTGTTATTTATACTTAGAAATAGACAGACAAGGTATTGGTATAAATGATATAATTAATAATATAATATACCGATGGGATCATAACTATGATTTAAAGTCGTTTTTATTTGACAGTGGCATAGTTGGTTTCAGGAAGATGCAAATTCAACCATTTTTTGGTTTGAAATACATTGATTCTGTTTTTCAAGATTATCCTATAAAAAGAAGTGGATGGACCATTTTGTGACGCACTGTTTTTGATTGAAAATATCAGGTGTCTCAGAAGTCATCAAATTCAAGATGAAATACCAACAAAGACAACAGCTCTTCGGAAAGAGACCCCCACAAGTCAGCGAACTGTTTCTATAAAGCGAACTATAATAATTATAATTCCATTTGGCTATGAAATCGACAATTTCAAAAAGAAATAACGATTTAGTCTTAACTTGTCAGACGATTTGCGCCATTAAAAAATATCGCTAATCTCTTCCGCCAACCAATTGAGCCTCTTAACCACGAGTATTTTAAAAACTGAAAAAAAAATCAATAAAATCAAAATCAAAAGTAAGAAACCATGTAAAGAAATTATGCATTTGTGCCTATTTTATTATTGATAAATTTTTACAGAATTTAAATAATTCTTTTAAGTTCATATTGATTATTTTTTTAAAATGTGAATTATATGAGTTCAAATTCCTAACCAGTATTGATATTGGTTTGTCAATATGTAATATTTGAATATTTGATCCAATCTGGAAATTATATTTACATAGTTATACATAGGTTATGCTAGTATATGTAGTTTATATACATAGTTCGTAAAAGTATGAAATTTCCCGTTGACGTGACGAATGACTTATAAGATGGCTAGTAGTGGGGTTGCTATAGACTGTCAAGTTAAAATACGGACTCCAACGGATACTCAGGTCCTCCACTGGTTTTTTTTTAAACCTTTCTTTGTAATGGTGCAATTTTAGGCCACTTTTAGAGAAAATAAATGATAAAAACCTGTATAAATTCTATACAATATTTTGTATAATGTCAACAACTTTTAGCACAAAAAGTGTGTACTTACGGTCAATCCTGCAAAGGCTAACTTTTATTTCTTTTTTAACTGTATTTCTATAACACATAACGCTGCACTGAACTAATTGACAGCACGCCACCAGCCAGGCGAACCCATTCTCGAGGCTACTGGGGGTGTGCAGTGTCACTCTTACAGCTTACTGTAAGTAAGTGTAAGTGACGTCCATGGTATACCACTTTTAGACTCAAGACGTTACGTAACGTTTTAGAAAACTTCTAAAATATGAACATTTTTCCTTTGTAAGATACGAACACGGAAACAGCTTCTAAAATACAGACCATTCGTACAAAATACGGGCGTATAGCAAGGCTTGCTAGTAGTTATTATACTAATACATCAACAAATTGTATATTCTTGCTTAGTTCATTGTATTAACTATGTTTTTTTTTTGCTGATTTTTAACGTTTGCCTTTCCTCTTTTTATTCACGAAAATAGATTCAGGTGTTGAATGTAGCAAGTAACGAGATATACAAACCCACACACAGTTCCAATAACCCTTATTACGCGGAGCTGCCAGGTAAAAGCCGAGACAAGCATATAAACGAACCCAAATAATTGGTTTATTTAGTAGAACGCGGACGTTTCACATATCCGACGGTTAATTCTGCCGAAAAGATTGATGACGGTTCTCCGACTTTCACAGTCTGTTTAATGGTTTAGGCTTCATGAATGTTTCAGCAATATTAACATAATAAAATTGAAAAAGTACTCCGTTTACTTTTAAAATATGTTAATTGCTGAGAATCGGCAAGTTAATTTATACCCATAAAATTAATTTAGTTTCCTTGCACCTACACCAACCAAATTAAAATACTGGGTTTCGGGAAGCAATGTTTTTGAAGAAAAAATAACAAAATGGCTCTTTCAACTGAAATGAATGAAAACGAAATCTAAACAATAAAAATAGTATGATTATAAACAATAAATTTGTTATGTATTTTATATAATTCAATACAGCCTGTCTGTTTCATGATTTATAATAATAATAATAATAATAAAAATAAAAATAAACAGAATTTAATAATTGAATAAGTTGATGTTTTCAACTATATTTATATTTGGTACTTTTCTGGCCATATAAATGTGGTATGAGAGTGTTATTATAACGCTGTTTTGTACATTTATAAATAAATAAATAAATTAATAATCCTATAATTGAATTTAAATATAATATATATTCATAACATTATAAAATTGTATGTTGCTCAGCGAGCATGTATATATAAAAAACTTATTAGGTAGTATTTGTATTGGTATTAAAGAAATCCTCGTGACAGATCTTTTGAATTTTTAAACCGGGTAAAAACCACAAACCTGAATGTTTCAGTATATGCGTTGCGAAATAAAATCACAAAATTTATCGGATAAATAACCCATAAATATTGTAATTAGATATAGTTTTGATTAAATAAAAAAAAAACATTATGATGAATCAGAATTGAAAATCCCCTTTACTGGTGTTTTTACTGACCTGTATCGTCCATATTCAGATATGAACTAGAGCTAAAAATGTTAAGGTTAATAAGAATATATTAAATTTTACGCGTCATTAACATAAAAAAGGTGCATTCTTTGTTTTTCTTGTCAGCTGTGTTGAAATAAAAGTAAATTTTAACAACCTTATGAAAATTACCACATAGCGATGGTCGAATTGCGTTCACGTGTTTATTTAACGCTGCGGTTTCATCGCTCCTGAAATTAAGATTTTCCCGTCAAACGCATGCTTTGCTTTGTAATTTATTTTCATACTGTGTCACTTCAACTATTTCAGTATAAAATGTGCACATAATTGATAGTAATAGTACACATAATTAGTCACTGTCTAATGCAGTCGCCATGCTCTGTTAGGAATATATTAGAACGGAGTAGGGAGATGAATTTTCTTCGGAGTGTCGTAGGTTCAATTAATCTTCAAAACTTATCATGTGTGTGGAGATTGTCCAAAGATTGTGTCCCGAAGAAAGCCCTTTGTTTGCATACTTGTGGAATTGTTTGAAATTTATCTACTACACCTCACTATATGTTAAATGTACTATCCTAAATCCTAAATAGCATATATTTATCTTTTTACGTTACTGATATATACGAACGTGGTCGCCAACTTCCTTCTTGTGAGACGAACGTCCTAAAATAAGTGTGCAAACCGTGCATTTTTAAAGGTGGTTTTACTTTTCAATTCTGAGAAATGTCATTTAGGCAAAAAGGTTGTCAACTTAGCAACAGGTGAATAATATTTTTTTATAAATATTATTCACCTCGTTTCGCAATAGGTTTCCTAAAATTTTATCTATGTAAATATATATAATATGCTTTTGTATGTATACTTATTATATATGTACTTTTCGAGTTGAAAGATGCAACAGAAGGGCGAACGGACAGACATGTGGCCTAAGGACATGGATAATAGCTTCCATACATACATAATATATACAATACATATAATACATGAATGTATGTATAGAAATTAAATGTGTCACGTTTGATGCTTTTAAACAAATGAGAATAAGTATGTGAAGCCATCATTGTTTCCTTTGTATACAAGAACCATATAGCGCTGGCTACATACTATATATCTATCTATTGACCTAGCAAACGATAAAACGACATTTGAATGGCCCCCTCGTTAGGAGCTCACATGTTGTCAGATTTCCCTGCGAAGGCGAATAATAAATATTACACAATCACTTAGCAATGTTCGAGTTGTATGTGTCAATTTTGCATGATAAAAGAACCTAGTTTTGCTGACGCACTCTAAGCCTAGTCGTGTGTTATTCAAACTAGGAATTAAATTTTAAACATTCAATAAACCATTCTAATGAAAAAACAGATCTAACATGCCCCATAGCCAGATTTAGAAGCAATCCGTACATGCCCGAACAGATATCAGCTTGAATTAGTACACTGGGGCACGTGTGATATAGTTATTTATATTCATATTATATTATGGTTGAGAATAAATACAGTTGATTTTCAAAATTATTTTTGTGAGTCAAAATAATATTTAAATTCTAGATGAATTAAAATTTTTAGAACCATAAAATGAAGTGACGTTAATATTTGATAAGATACTCGTATATGTGGCTTTGAGTTATTTCTTAATCGCTAGTTAACTATTAAAGCTGCATCTAATTAAGATAATTAATTTGCTTCTTAAGTGTGATCGTGACATACCAAGCGTAGGAAGAGGTTTTAAAAGCAAGAAAAATAAACAGTTCGGTGAAATAACTTATCGGTAAATTTAAAAAATGTATTTCTACTTTCGATACAGTATAAACCATCTAAAAAGCATAGTTCATTATCTCTTTTATTGCTATCTTAAAATGCGTCCTCCATTTTCCTGACAATATGAAAATTAAAATGTTACTATTGCAACTAAACATAATAACTTAAAAAACCGGCATGTATCTTTATAAAATTATTTTATCAATTAAAAATATAAATGAAATAAAAACAAGTATAATTCGAACTTTAATGTTTTATAGCAAACAATGTAAATGTTTAACGTATTCTTGTACTTATGTATTTTTTAAACATTGTTTTTGGAGAAAATGTGTAGGTATCAATAACAGAAAATTAAAATTTTTGCTTCTTACCTAAAAACGTTGTATTATTGGTAGTTGGTACTTAAAATATATATTCTAATGAAGAAAATAATAATAATAATAACGATTTATATCAAATATGAATAAAATTGCGCCATATATATATCGGAATAATTTCTAGGGTGTCTACTTATTGTATGAGATGGAGCAGGCAGCTATCTAAGAACCAGTACTAATCAATCATTTTAATGTAAAACCATAAATAAAATCCATATTAAAAAAAAAATATAATCTATGTTGGGAAAATTTGTATTTCGATATAAAAAGCTAACCTTTTATTCATTAGCTTCCCCCTTTTGCCACAGAAGCGGAGAATTTGCATACTAAAAAGCTAATTTCGACATACTTTCGCATTTCAAACAAACGTTAAACATTCCGGCGCGCAGTCGTACGATTTTCGTTCATTGTTTCAAAAAAGAGTGGCGCTCATTCCTTGTAGCTATCATACAATATCAAAATGGTAATAAAATTCTCAAAATATTACCTTTAATGTGAACAGTTTATTCAAACATAATTAGCGTACAGTCGAGTGCAAAATAACCACACAATGTTTAAAACGATATTCATTGATAGGTGTTCGCTGCTCTCATCTCGGCCTCGGTTTATGGCGTCGACACATGCCTTGCGATATTGGCCAAAACATTGAGTGGTTATTTTAGTCATAAATCATGCCAAACTGCAATGATTTAATAATAATTTACTAGAAGCGCTCACATTATCCTTCTACTAGAATATACACATTACATTAAAAAGGTTTAGAATCGCTTTTAAGAAATAGTTAATTCCAAAAATGTTCATTCAGTGTAACACTTGTATAATACGAGCATTGCCATGACTATTTTATTGCATGTATTAATAGTTTACTTAGGATACTTTGGACAATTTAAAATATATATTTTATTTTGTTAATAATCATTTACTATTGTTCTTGTTACATTGAAGAACTAATCTGAACTAATAATTGTTATATTAATAAGTAATTAAATAGTATGAAAATTGTGTAATGAACGTTTCTTTTTAACTTTATTGTAACTGAAAATCGCTTGGTAAACAACGACGGTCTATAGAAAATGTACATATGAAAACCTACTTTACAAGTTAGCTTTGATCGGAAAATATTTAAATTAATCAAAAAAATTAAATAAAAGAAAAACACAATTAAAAGCCTTCTCTTTTTTTTTAATGCACACAAGCGTCGTTTGACGACCAGCGAGTGAGTAGCGCACTCTATTCTGATGTACGAATAAGAGCGACTATTATTTTTTTTTATTTATCATTTACAAAAATAATCGATAACCAATATTATTGTCTACTTTACGTATATTTTATATATGTTCATGGTCAATTGTTACCTAACTATATAAAATAAACATGTTATTGGGAACAAATTTGCCTAGCCGGTATTTTAATTGCACTTACTTGGCTGGGCTAAAATTACATGAAATCTTAATCGAATAATACGTGTAATTTTGCATTACGGCCTCGTCTCGAGTCTAATTTAATTAAGTCTCCTTACCTGGATGTCACCTGGATGGCAGCGGCCGCAGCTAAGGGATCGACCTTGCAGACTCATCAGATAAGCATTGAGATGAATAGAAAGCCTGAAAGGCGCTCGAAGCCCTAATGAACAAAGGGATTTGTCCAACTTTCGATATTATTTGCTTTAACCGGAAAATGCCGAATCAATCAACGTAATTATTTCGTCCTCATTTTCATAAGCCTTCCAACAGAATTTTGAACAAAGAAAAAAGTTTACAGATATTTTGTTACATTTTTAGCATTTTATCCGATAAAAGTACCGTGCTCAGTCGCCCTCCTTTCCATAAGGGAAGAGTGCTGAGCATATCCTCTAATCTTATTTACTATAAATATTTTATATGTAAATGGATAAATTTTGCACATAGGGTATTTTACATTGGTACATGATTTATAAACATATTATTATTTACTTTACAGACTTGTATAAATAAAATAATATGTGATTGTTTGTTGAATAATCAGCATAAAACAAAACTTTTGAAAAAAAATAATAATAGTGTGAAAAGGTGCTGGCAATTACACATTTAGGTATTTGCTATTTTTAATTGATTTAAAAAACAGGAGTAGATTCTCATATGGCCATGTATGTTTGTTTTTACTCTTTTAGTGGCTTAAGCGGTTTTTAATATTTTTACATAAATATGACAGTGATTTTTTCAGGAGTAGTCCCGATTTAGTTTCGTGAAGTTACGTCTAGTGCTTTTTTATTTAAGTTGTTAGTATTTTTCATGTGTTTTGTTGTTATTTATAAGTTTGTTTTTAGACCTTTATACGTTGTGTGTTGAAACAACAAAAAATATTTTTCAGTCCTGATTTACTTTTTTGTTGACTGTTTTATGTGTTCGTTCCAGATTGTAAAATTAGTCCAAAAATATTCGTTATACCAATTTACGATAAAACAATTCGAATCGTCTTCTAAGTCGAGATAATGTAGGTCAAGGTTGAAATAATAGGGTGAAAAAAACACAAGCCGTTTGCTCAGATTTAACTTCCCTAGCCGGCTAACACGAAAGGTCTCGAGCTAAGGCAGATAACACGGAGACCTTTACGTAGGCAAATTTAATTATTCAATATATTATTTCCACTTCCCCTTTCATGGTTTTCGATTTCAGAAAGTATGCATATTAAAAAAACGGATATTAACTTTTATCGGAAGAAAGACCTCGTAAGGACGGAATCAAAAAAAGTACTTATTACGAAATTGTTATTGGTAAAATGTCGTTTTGGAATATACTGAGCCATAAATATTACTATGTCATAAAGTAAGGTTTCGTAGTTAGCTGTCAATAAAAAATATAGTCTCGATTGTCATAAACGAGCGGTTACACGCAACAAAAGCGGGCAAATTACTTGTATACACCGACTTTTTTGAAGCAATTTGTAATTATGTAAAAGTATATATTATTAATTTTATATTTATTAATTGGTTACTCAGTTACAAGATTTAAAAAAAATCTTTCTGAATTTATCTTTTAACTATAAGGTCTTTTCAAATACTCCTATCCCAATATGATATCTAATTCTGTAGACACAGCTACAATGTTGGTGTGAATCTCGTAAATATTTGAGTTCATTTCGTTATGATATGATAATAGATACATTCTATCGCAATTTGTCCTTTACGTTCTAAGTTCCACTTTACTTGCCCAAAAGAAAGGCTTTTCCCAAAGGTAAAACCCCCGTGGCGCCTGTGATCTTCTCCTTCTTCCAATTTGTATCCACTCACGTTCTCGTACGAGTGGATAGACGGAAGTTTCGTGACGCGGTGATATCATGGCACCGGAATGGTCACGGGGTAGATTTTGGTCTTTCAAACATGCAGTGGCCATATTTTTGATGCGTAAACATCTTTGTAAAATAAAAATGTTTCGTTTTCTAGTGGAACGGTTGAGTGGGAGTGGAACTCCATTCCCACTCATCTCGTATAATAAATACAAATAAATAAAATAATACATATAAAGAATAAGGTAATTATATAATATTTGTCTATTTACATTTTTATCGTAAAGTTTAAAACAAAATAAATCGTGTAACGTTCAGACATATTTTCCATTAACATTGCTAACTCTTGTTTTTCGTTATCTTTTTCGTTTCACTAGTTTATTTTTCTTCGACAGTATCTTGTAATTATTATAATATCCCTAATAGAACCTGGAAGTATGTTATAAATTAAAAACTTTATAGATGTTGTCGATAAATTGCGGACATTTTTGGTACAGTCGAGGCGTTGCGACAGTGTACAGGTTTGTGTATGTAAATATTATCCCCATCTACGCTCATACGAAGATGCGAAAGCGGTGTTTCTCATAGATATAGTACACACACACGTACTATCTCTTTTTTTACGGGTTTCGGTTCAGTTTTAAATGCTCGGGGTAAAGCTCAGAGTGACTCTGTACAAGAATACTATTTTAATACAGACTTTTTAAAAAAGACCTCACCATAACATGTCATCTCATTTTCATCTATTTCACAAAAAATTGTAAAATACTGTGACAAAAAAATCCAAAGCGTGCTTGCAAATAGAAAAGCAAAAACTCTCCTAGCGGGTAGGGAATCAATAAAAATATAAATTTCACCCTCAACGCCTCCACCCCTTCCCCTTCTTACTCAATATTGCTTATTTGTGTAATGCATGTATTTAGGTCTGTTTATTAGGTAATAATATTATTTAGGAAACTTATCAAAAGGACCTGTCTACAGTGTCTGAATAAAGGCCCCTTGATTATTTTTATTGTAATCAAAAAATTAAAAATAAATGTCTGATGGCACCATTGAAGCTACAATATTTAGGACTGCATTTTCAATTAATTTGAGATGTGTTTTTAGGTACTTATTTAAAAAATAATATAGCATATTGGTCCTGAAACTTATTTCAAACGAAGCTTTAACATCAAGAAAAAAATATTTGATAAATTGTATCTGTTTTTTGTTGTACAAGAAATATTGTATTGTTAATTTTTTTTTTTGAATTATAACAGTATTATTACCTATTTTCCCGATATTTAGGCAAAAAACACATAATATGTAATCAATATCTCTAAAGAAAACTGCAATGGTATCATTTTTTAGTTGGTTTCGTTTAATTTTGATAAGAAAAAGATATAACCAAACCTCAAAATTAACACAATTCCTATAACACGTACTGCAGACTTAATAAAATGTTATTTATTCAAAAATCTTTTGCCAACAAATAGTGGATTAGTAATGATTAATGAATAATAACAAGTGATATCTTCTACGTCCAATAAATCATCTATCCAATAAAGTTTAACAGGCCTTGTTATAAACAACTATTTTTTTATAAAAGTTGCTTGTACCTAATTGGTAATATTTTTTAATATTTACATTTTATTTGCAAAAGTGGCAGATGGCTATTAATATTGTTTAATTTTATTTAAAAAATATAGCATCGTCTGACAAATATAGATAGATAAGCGATATGTCAAAAAATATAATTCCAGTATTCAGAACGAAGAACGTTCGACGTGTTTTAATATTTAAAAGTTTAACAATGAGCTTCGCTAATTAGTGAACGGAATTAAATCAGTGTAATTAAAACGTGCCCGCCTTCAGGCCATTATTACAGCGATCTCTCAGACGTATTGAATAACGCGGGAGATTCGGTCGACGCTCAGGCGGTTCTCGCCGACCGAGACGAGCGTTCGAAAGAACAATGTGGCGAGAGTCGCTTAATAAACGTCGGCCACGATAAGACAATACGACTGTACGCCCAATGAACCACCCACCCACCCACCTCACCTACTAGTCATAATTAAAACGAACCGTGGGAGCGAGCGAAACGGCAAATTTGGCTTCAGAAAAAAAAATGTCTATGGGCCGGGGCTCACGGTTAAGATGTGTAAACATTAGCTTTTGGCTGTGAATATAATGGGAATCAAAAATCTATGGTGACCCGTGTCGTTATAAATAGGCAAGGTCCGCTGATACAGGGACCCCCATGATTTGATTGGTTTTACATATTAGAAAAATAACTTATGTACATTATCGATATATACAAATAAACCATCGACGGCTAAAGTCTAAAATAAAAACTGTAAATTAAATCCACATTACGCGTATGCCGTTAAGATGTAATAAAAAATACTTATTAAATATAATATTTTATAGATGTTAAATTATTTTTGAGGAATGATACTTTTATTTTTTTTTTTATTTAGCAACTTTTATTATTCAACTAAATACAATTACAATGTATAGATCCAGCTAAGACATTGTCTTATCTGCCGGTTTCTTAATCTTAACTAAAAACAATTTATTTTAGCATGCATAAAATATAATAAAAAGTACTTAAAAATTAAGTTCACGTAACTTATGTGATTACAAATAAAATTAACCTAATTTAACTAAAACCTAAATAATTTTTAATATGTTTTTTTCCATAAATTCTTTTAATTTAATTTTTATTACCGATTTCCTTTTCTATTTTCAAGAGGTATATTATTAAATAGGCTGGGTATTACATATTTTAATTGACGATACCCATACGTATTTACACATCTTTCGACAATATATTTTTCATTTGACATTTGCCTAGTAGAGTACTTATTAGTGACAAGATTTTTCCATGTTTCATCTGAAAAGTGGTTGATTGCAATTCTTTAATAGCAAAGTTGACGTACTGGAAGAACTTTGAGATGGGTGAACAATTTAGAGTAGTCGCCTTGCATTGAAATTTTTTTACTTTTTGAAATAATTATTTTTAAGATACGAATTTGTAGAATATAAATTCGCTGTATATATGTTTCATATGTAAGACCCCAAATAATATAATTTAATTTTAATTTAATGTATTACTTTACTTTATTTGTGATGCGTGCAATATCACACACACTAACGCACATTGAGTACGGGGTGTATTACTGATATATATATATAAATTAAATCGATCAAGTTTACAACCCTTTGGGTTATTGGTGTCTAATAACAGATTTCGTTTTTCTGATTTCCTCTAGCCCCACTCTATTTCAAATCCAGCTTCCTATATATTTTGAACGTCTTTATATCGTCTGCAACGATTTTATCGTCATACAGCAGTCAACTGCACCACACTGCACTCTCGTCTGAGCATTAATATAGCTCTTATCTTGAACACAAGAAAGATAAACTGCGGAGACTTTATAATACTTATGGCGAAGTTATCTTCCTTGTTCATTTTGAACCTTAACAAATATATATACATCAAATTTATTTGACGTTCGTATTTCAATAACAGTAAACTGCATGATATAACTGCAAAAACAGGTAATATATTTCAAATGTTAAATACGTTGTTTTGATAAGTTAAGTATGAAAATGAGTGGAACATTTATTCATCTGTATAAGTAACAACCAAATATTTTCTGGTGTTACTCGCTTATGATGTGCAAACTTATTACATTTTTTTAAAATGTCATCTGAATAAGAATATCGGTCGATGCACAACGGTATTCATAGTAGAAGCAATATAGATAGAAGGATAGAAGATAGA
The DNA here is from genome assembly GCA_020383195.1 of Neomicropteryx cornuta. Classification (NCBI taxonomy): domain Eukaryota; kingdom Metazoa; phylum Arthropoda; class Insecta; order Lepidoptera; family Micropterigidae; genus Neomicropteryx; species Neomicropteryx cornuta. The sequence continues at coordinate 6,181,855 of JAHKQU010000030.1, forward strand.
AGGATAGAAAAAGTAATGGAAGTCTCATGCTTATTGTGCTTTGGGTTAGCAAACTAGATTGACTTTCTGATAGAATGTTGTCATTGGTTCTTTATTTAAAGCTGTCTAATATAAATAATTCCATACTACCTGAAAAGTTTTTCCGAAGAGTACCTGAAGGTTCTCTTTGTAATGGTTTTTAAAATTGCTTTCTGAGATTTTAGAGCTGGATCAAGAATTGTTTTCGATGCACTTCCCTATTCTATTATACCATAACTTAATAGCGATTGACAGAGAGCATAGTAAAAAGTCTTTTGTATACTGGTATCTAAGATTGGATGAGTGATTTAAACTGATCTGGAACGAAGGAAATGTGAGACAACGACTGTTCTAATTGAAAAAATGCAGTTGGTTGGTCACACTTAATATATTGCTCTCCCCCACCGCCGTTAACAATTTCCATCTTTCTTGCGGATCTTCGTCGTCGCCCCCACCATTATCCTTTCAGCCAGCAGCCATCTCATTTGGCACCTCCGTCCAATAACTTTCTATCCTCTTGTTTGTTTTCACTCCGCCCTGTCATTTTTGTGTAATGTATGAGCTTCTTCCCGAGATCGAGATTTTTTTTATTCCCGGCGAGTCCCTTTTTTTTATTTGTCGCGTAAAAATGAATTACTGCTCTATGACTGTTTTATATTGAGAAATATTATGAAATACATTTTTATTATCCGAACCCCGACAGGTGAGGAAAAAAGTTAAACACACACATGTGTATTTTTATGAACACAATAACGAACTAATGCCTTGGCAGGAAGCCAAATGAAAATAATTCAAAAAAGAAGAAATAAAGAGCATTAATGAGATGGGACAGAGGGGGTAAGGTAGAATATGCCTGTCTTATAATTAACTCCGTATAAGCGCATTTGAGTGTCGAATTGTTAAATTTTATAGCCTTACAAAACACAGCGATAAATGTTGTAATTATAGTTAGGTATGTTTGAAATTAAATAGGAATATAATAAAATGATAATAAAATAAGCGCATACAAGAATAATTAGATGTATTTAATAACTAAATATAACATATGTTACCAGATTAAGATATAAGATATACATGCAGTTTCCAAAGAATGAAGTTCGGAAAGTTTTGTGAATGGCCATTAGATTTTTTTTTATTCTTAGTAGTCTATAGGCTAAAAAGAGATACATTGGCCTATATTTCAATGTTATTTTGTAGGGCTATAAAAAAGTGTACTTCATGCTATTTTACAAGCTTTTATTTAGCTTGCAATGCTTGTAAGTCGGTTTAGGTCAAATCTTGCAAGCTGAATTAAAACCACTTCCTCTTATTCTGCGGAGTTAAAAATTGACATTTTGGTTCAGTTCCGATGACAATGCATTTTTATGGTAAGCATGACCTGATTCTACACCCAGAGGAAAGGCTCCAGGCGAAGGAAATCCTCAACGGTCAACAGCACAGACACGAAATTTTGTATACGCATTCAAGCACATAAAATAAAAGCTTATTTTTAAAAATGTATTTTTACTATTATTTTTTTTTATTGCTTCTGTTTTTATTTACATTAAACTACCTACTTATATCCGATGAGTAAGGTTGTCAATAGCTAAAACAGTCTAGAATAGAAGAAGTTATTTGACGTACGGATACACAGATAGAGATCCAGTAAATCCAGTGAACCCGAAACACAAACATACTGGGAAGTTATTTACCGGCAGACGGTGGCCCTATCCCACTCGACATTAATTCTCCGTATAGTCTTTTATAGTACAAGAATAATGTGCCATGCGTCGTTAATTATACCGTACGCGCATAACTGCCAAGTACAATATATTTGTAATGGTGTCGTCCCTGGCAATTTAATGACATTATGAAATAAGATGGCGGACTTTTCCACGCGAGTGTCCTTGGCATAAACGCTCAAGGTTCAAGTTGCCTTGGCAACAGAGGCTGCGGTTGTAAAATATATTACTTTCACATAATCATTATACATCTATTTAGTTTTTTCATATACTTATAACAGTTCATATTCAACATCCATACTTGAACTTGCTAATATTCAAATAATTTATTTATTTAAGAATATGTATAAAAATCATTGCATACCCAAATTTTAAACACTATACCCCTAAATATAATACACAAATTTATCAAGGATGTAATAAAATATGATTTTACCGAAGATTGTAAGCTTGTAATATTCGTAATGGCTACTCGGATATAATAGCTATTGGCTGTTGTAAACGAAGTAAATGATCTTATCTGCACGTGTGCCCTTGACATAATAGGGCAAACTAAAAAAGACACCTAGGAAAGTTAGGCGAACCACATTTAATCAATTTAGAAAGCAAGTCACGGTCGTGTAAGTACACAACTTGACGTAACAAAATGAAATAAAGATTTAAAAATTACAAAATCATATCCAAAAATTACACATCGTATAACGTTAACTTGATAAAAATTGGTCAAAAAACAAAATATGAACTTTTATAATTTACTAATAGATATTTGTATTTTAATCAAATATTTACTTTAGGTAATACTAAACATTAAGTTGCCAATACCTTATCTTGTTTAATAAAAGCTTTGATTTTGATTTTGAACATTTTGTTTCATGATTAGTTCTTTTTCATTCGTATGGCTTGTATTGTCGGGGAGGCGCAATTGGCCGCAGTACCGACTGCCTTATTGTTGGTTTCATAATGCGAGGCCGTTCATTACAGGCAACATCTCGCAAGTCTGTAACTGAGTGTTTTTTTTTTGTACGTCTTGTTACTTAACTGAGTCGATAGTGTTAATAAAAGCGCCGTTGAATATTTTCAACGGCGAAAAATGACCTTGCCGTATTTGAGCCATTTTGGTTTGGAACCCGGGACCTCTAAATTTAGAAGCAGGCTCATATACCACTGCTCCATCAGGCCGTTATATTATTATATTAGATCATAATGATTAGTAATAGTTGCATTGTAATTGTATATGTTTAAAACTACTTATATATTTTTTGCCACCTCACACTAAACGCTACTCAACGGAACTAAAGTAAGAGCATTGTTGAGAAATTCTCTATCATATGCAATAAAAAATATTGTCCGGATAATGTGAAATTAAAAAAAAAAAGGTATCCAATTGGGTACCTCTAAAAGATATATCACCAGTGTTTATACTGCTCAGGGTTAGTGCATTTGGAAATTACTTGCTAGCTAATTTGTGCTTTATTATTTATTATTTTTTAACAGCTATATAACTTCTGTTATTTGCATGCATGTCTAAAATCATTTAAATTAGTTTTTCGGCGAAAATTTTCTTTTTTCCAATTACGCGACTGATACACCACTTACTATAAACATTCATAAAGTTATTTACAACGTCAATTCTAGAACCTCTGTACTCTATACCGCAACTTTAGGTAATAAAAAATATATGCTGATATCAGCTTTTCTCGCGGAGATGTCATGGACGCGGGTAAAAACGAAAGATCTATTTTGAGCAGATAATCACTTATGTAAGGAACCGAAAGATGGCCTGCTTTTCAAACAATACTATATTCTAGATATACTCGTACATTGATTGTATTTCGTGTTTTTGAGGGCTTTCCTTATCATGACGGCGTCTAATGTTATGTTAAGGTAGGTTAATTAATATGTTTTATTAGATCCACGTAGGTACCTAATAGCTGTGATTGACATAGTGCATGTCTAATATTTTTTTTAGGTTGGTCATATTTTTATTCCTAATCCATTTTATTTTACTTAATTATTAGATTCACTTCGAATGTTTAAAAGTTTTTTTGAAAAAAAAAAGTGTGGAATAAGAGAACTTGAAAGGTTGGATACAAATTATTTAGAATATTACCTAGTAAATTACGATAAAGGTGTGACATTTTCAGTAATCATATTTAATCTTCTATGTATATCATATGATAATATTATTCCGTTGCTTTTTAATGTTTGTTTTTTTTTACTAATACTGTTTAATATATATTTTTATTCTTAAATATAGTATATCTCTATTATTTAGCCATTACTTAAATCGAAAAATCTTTACACGTTATGACCGATCACAACTAAAATGGTATTTTCAGCACATGATGGTAGACTTATTTATTTACCTGCTTGGTGTGAAATTAGCTTTCAATTTGCTAAGCTAACATACCTTCTTCATTATGACCATCATGCGGAAATTAAACCGTATTTTAGAAAAATAATTTGCGGGTTTGATTCCATTATTTTTTTGTATTTGTAAATACAATACATTACGAGAAACCATTCTTAGCTCTGCCCCTAAACAAAGCCTTTTCTAAGCGTAGATTGAAAGAAATGAGAATCCTATTACGTAAATATGGTGGGGGCGGGAGGGAAACTTCTTCGTTCGATAGTTCATAGAAACGCTGTAAATATTTTTTATTATTATAAAATTATATAAATGAACTTAACAAAAATTATGTTTACCTACTTCTGTATTGATTATAAATTATCTGAAAAATATTTTTTAAATATATAATGGGGTCTTTGTACATAGAATATGGCCAAAAATAAATCTAATCCCGGGTAAAATATTGGAAAAATAACCTTCGAGGTACAAATATTTGTTTTTGCTGAAATCCTAGACCTACATTTTGTATCATACATTTCGTGTAATCTGGGTTAAACCTTCAGTAATCTATGTGAGCCCCATTTCGGCTGAAAGGTCCCTTTTCGTTTTTTTTTTTTAACCATAAGAAGTAATATAAACCTTTGCGTTCAGTTATTTATTGCTAATAGTTGTCGGAAACTTTATTATTGTATTGTTACGATTTCTTTGAGATGAGAGGGGTACATTAATTTCAGAAAGTTCTGGTTTCAGTAGCATCGATATTGTGCATTGTGGCTGTGTGAATTGTTACGTAACTCAGTTGAACAACGGGGTGTATCAATTTTCTTAAATTATAACTAATAATATTAATAATAATAAGAATAAGAATAAGAATAATATATATAATATATAATAATAATAATAATAACTGCAAGAATAAAAGATTCTTTTATTTACGCTAATTGAAATAAATAAATTAAAATCAATATTTTCTTTTTAAGACTTCGTATATGTATGTTATGTTCAATCATTAACTCCGTATTGATTTAGACGATTTGTTTTTTTTCAATTTTTTTCATATCATAGGAATTTCTCAGCAGTGGTTCATTTTAGATGCGTAAAATTAATTCTAGTTCAAGGTAGCAATAAATAAAAAAGTGAATTTTAGTCAAAATATTATTATATCGATGCCGTGTATTTTTAGGCTGTATGTATTTTTCGTATTTTGTTTTTTATTTTGTCGGTTTTTGAACACATGCAATTGATAGTAATCTTTAATTATTATGACGTTATTTAAACAATACTGAGAATTATATTTTAGATCTAATCGATTATAATACCATAATATAACAAAACACTGTCCCTAAAGAGTGCATTGAGTCGAATAATAACTTCAGGATTTTGATTGTTGGAGTTAAATGGGCGGGTAAGCGTTTAATGGAGTCAAACGACCTTAATTAGTTTAACGACTTCCGGTTTATATTTAACCGAACGGCTTAAGCAATATTTAAGGGGTGAAATAGCAGCCTAAATTAAGCATATTTTAATTATAAATTTTGCACAGATCATTTATCTCCTCGCTCGACTCTTTTTGCGGCGCCATTATTGAGCAGTGAGAGATCGAACGCGATACGACCGGAAGCATACATCAACTGCACTCTCCTATTAACCTACAAGCATATGCTTATTTATAAAAAAAAGTGGTAAATCACAGTTAATAATAGTTAAGAAATATACACCTTTGTAATAGTATAGTGAAAAGCAGGGAATATTCCAACGTAGATTGCAAAAGCGGCAAGTTTTCCGGTTCACAGATTACCGCAATGCTTCTTCAGCAAACTAATTAAGATATTACGTATCAGAATAGAAAAGCAAATATTGTCTCGTTACGTTGGATTGGCGTCCATTTTCCTCTAACGATACGGAGTTTACTTACGCGAATAAAAAGCTCCTTTTAAAAAGGTAGTCTGCTTAATGCCAACACACATCAATCAATCATATGTATTTGAATGTGTTTATTGACAGGCTCCATTCGAACGGCTCTGAATACATTAGGAATATTGACGGCTGTCACGCTAGTTACATTTTATCTACATTAACCTGTACGCATAGGAAGTAAGCAATATTTTTATATAGTTACTTATTTATACCACCAAATAGTCCTATCTACAATAAATTAATTCATTAATTAATTAGACTCTTCAATGAATGTTTAATAATATTTAATTAAATGTTCCTAAAAATACCTACCCATAATTTGAGAAATATCAGATGGAACAAAAAAAAATGTATTATTATTTTAACGAGAATACTATTTTGGTTTCCTAAATAACTTTTCACCTATTTTTTTTTTCATGTTTAAGTTATACATTTCACATTAATTTTGTACTATGGTTCTTTGTATGGGGTGAGTGGCTAAATCGAAAGCTTTCGACAAATCTAGGAATATTCCATTCACCGTTGATCGTTAACATTGATTTTCTGGGGGCTCCGCTCTTATCGTATCTTGCCGACCTCGAACGGTCGAATTTTAATTACATTTTTAAATAGAAACATGTTTAGATTGGTTCATATACAATAAAAGTTACATATATAGATAGCTAAACATTCTCTAGATTATTTTTTAATGTTTTTAGGAATCAGCTTAGCATCTCTTGTTTGTGGCTTCGACCAAAAGTATGTTTATTAGTAAGTAGACCTCCATGCCAAATAATAACTAACCTAACACCTTATCTTCTAGAATGATCGACAAAATGCCAATGAAATTTCTAAGAATGTCAAATTAAATTATTATAATCAGTTTAAGATAGCGTTAGTTATTTCATTAGATAAATATTTTTCTAGAGGAATGATCATGTACTGAATTCCGTCTAGGCTGAGCTAAGCATATTCCGGTGCTCAATTAAATCGCTCGATTTAATTGAGCACGAAAGGATATTTATGAAATCATCAATTAATAAATAGTAAAAAACAAAGCCGCTATCCGCGTTTGTCTGTTTGTTTGGTTAAATCAATCCCGATGTTGCGGAGATGATCGCACATCCCTTCCTCAGGCGAGAGTTCGATGAGTCCTTCCGATACGAAATAAAACCCGATACGATACGAACAGATGCACCAAAATCAGTAATTGCGCAATCATGTTGGAAAGTTCACAAATATATTAAATTTATAAAGAACATCGGGGCAAAGAAGGAAACACGGTGGATAATGCGCGTATTGGGGGCGGGGGCGGGTGGGTGTGGGAATGTGGGGTTCGATAAGAAATAAGTGGATTATTGTAGACACTTCAACTTGATCTTCGGGCCCAAAGTATCAACAAACTTTACCTTAACTAACTTATTTTATTGGGTTCGAAGCCGTTTGGAGGTAGCCTCTCATTGGATATCCGCTTTCTTTTTGTTCATAATTTAATACAACGCGATAGTATTGAAGGAGAAAAATTCAGCAGATTTAATATTATGACCATTTGCTTTTGAATTCATTGTGTTGTAACTTAAAGAATAATAATTTATTAATCGATACAGAGTGTCCCGAACCATTCCGGAAGACTTAAGGGGGTGTTGATTTTCCCTATTCTGAATTACGACACAAATTTATTATTGATATCAAAGTGCCAGTGTTAATTGCCAGTAGAGTACCAACACGCGATCGTTACCGTAGCCTTGACCGGCGCGCGGTCAATGAACCGGCGTCGCGAGCAGACCATTATCTGGTGTTGTATAAAAAACAACGCTATAAGTTTATATTTTTTTTCTCGGATACCATGCTGAATTTTGATATGCCGTCCTCACAAATAATACTCGAAATCGCGGGGCCAATTAGCACGATTTTTTATCGGAAATGATCTTGGCACACCTTGTATATTAAAAATTGATCCATAAACGTAAGTACCAACCCATAGTCGACCTATAGCACATTTCTACACGTTGCACACATTTTCAAATATTTCTTTCACACCTTGGATTGTTTGACTCAGGGTAGTGACACCCCAATGTCGTTTTGCACCATAGACCGTAGAAAGTAAAACTATCTTTTGATTTCCACATTATCTACATAGCAAAATAGTGCTAACACACGAACCCTCTTAGGCGGGGTTTGCATATGTCCACAGAAGTGACATGATACAGGCCGTGTGGGGTCGAGCCTCCTACTTCCAGCGAATGTGACTCAGTATTACGTCGTCCCAGCAGATGTGTCAGACGAGTACGACCGGCCTAACGTTCCATTAGTTGATTGAATTATCTGGCTAACTTGTGGGTTGGTTGGATTAGGCGGAAGAGGGAGGGAAATCAAGGCTTTAGTTTGATTTTTGAAAGAAAATTTAAATACAAAATTCATAAAATACCCACTTAAACTTTCAATGACCGTCGGGAGTACACACGGTATGTAAAGTCCGAAAAAAAAATATTTAATAATAACATAAGATTGTATATACATACCTTCTTTATTCTTTGAAAATATTTTACTATTTTACTATAAAACTAAAGCGGGTTTTCTAATGGATCAGATGTAACCGCAGACCATTAAATAAGGAATCTGTGCGAGGAGCAAAGCAAGAGTCGCCTGAACCTGAGCAAACTGGGCAAGGTCTTTGTTTCTTGAACGGGAGGATGTATGTATGTATGTGATGCTTTTGCATATTTGGTAAACGACCTAACGGTATTCGTCAGGGGTCTCCATATGACTCGGAAAAAATAAAGGTAAGCTCGAATCCTCCTCCTCAAATCTCTAATCTCAAACCTCTTCTAAATTTTCTCCCTCAGTCGTTAGAAATTAATTGATAAAGGCACAAATTACATACGCATTTTCAGTTTCTCCTCACACCATCAAACCTCAACTCTCTAAATTTCAAATAACTTTAACGCGGCAATGAAGTGTCGCACACTACATTGTGACACAAATGAATATTAATTGTTTATGATTTTTTTAATTTTAACCGTCATCACGTAATAACTGTCTGAACTACTTTATTGGCATACCAAAATTCGTACTATTAATATTCTTATCCCTATTAAAAAAAAACTTCTTTATGGTTTTAAACTCTTGTTGAGCACATTTACAAATTATACAAACGTGACATTCTCTACCGATGGACATCTATACCGACTGACATTACGCCTTCCGCGACTTAGGCGCACGGCCAATGGGTTGTAAGCGCTATTTGTACATTTTTTTTTTAAAAAGTTATTAATTATGTAATAAAATGTTGACGATGGCAATGAGATGACTTCTCTTTGTAGTGGTATATTTTGACAGAAAATAAAACTATTATTATGTTTTTTAAAAAGACTAAAAATTGGTTGCAACTTGTGCACAGTGAACTAAGAATAGGTCTGTAATTTACACATGTTCTAAATTGCGAGTCCTTATAAATTGAGCGTTTTTAGTATTTAATATTATTTTTGAAGGTAAGGGGACTGACTTTTTTTTATTTAATTCTGTATTTTTTAAGTATTAGTTTTTTTTTGTTTAGGTACGAATTCAGTCGAATCAGTTTTTCCTTCACGTAATGTAATCCAGCATTACCCTGGACGTTAATACTTCAAGCGTCGCTAACCGACGCGACGCTTGAAGCGAAGTAACCTAATATCTGGTTAATTTGCAATGGAGGCCATGGAACCCTCACGATTCTCTATGTAATTGATACCTTATCCCTATCTTATTATATTACTAAGCAGAATTTCATGGTATGCTGCTGTATGGAATCTTGCCTTTTTAAACGTTCAGATCAGTCGTAATTATTGGTGTTGGGAGGAAAATTAATTTATTTTTGTTTGTTGTAATAAACAGCTAGTTCGATTTACGATCTTATTTCGTTTGTGTTCTTTGAAACAGCGGATGCCGTATTGTTCCATAATCTCAAACGTGGCACCTCAAGAAGGTAGCCCCAAGTAGCTGCTCCACCCAACAAACTCCCCCGTACAAAGGACCTAGTACATATACTCGTGCATAGCCAATCCAACCTCACCCAAGACGGAGCCCAAGATAAGGGATGGGAGGCATCAAACAAGACGGATAGTGGAGGGGAATGTTAGGATTAAAACGGTGCAACAGCTGACCTCACAATTTACTCAGACAAATATCGATATAATAACAATAATCTACTATACGAGTACCATTATAGATTGGATACTTAAGCCGTTAAGAATTTTATGGTCGAGAAAATGTATACGACTGGACTAATTAGTCAAAGTCATGGTTTATGATGGCGAGGTATTTAAATTATCCAACTTATTTTATTCGAAACATCATTACGTTATAAATTCGGTTACAACCTCACCCCCCCCCCCCCTAACGTCAGTGTTTCTAAAAAATAGTTAGCCTATAATAATAGATAGATTATATTAGAGTGAGCTGACCAAATAAGTCTATTCGTATATGCATTAACCCACTTTTGACAAATTTGATTGCTATTTTTATTTATTTGTAGTTGTAACAAACTGACCTGGCAAACTTCGTACCGCCTCAGAATCAATAAATGTTGTGTTTTAAATTTGGTTTTTTATTAAGAAAACTAAAAATGAATTAATAAATGTACAAAAATCGATGCGCGCACAATGACAAATGTCATAATCTCACAAATTGAACATCTTGAAGGCATCTTACCGTTTGAAAGTAGAATTCCACAGAATACAAAGCCGTTCCATACAAAATGTATGAGAAAATAAATTTTCTTTATATTTTTTCGTGATATTATCCGATGTTTTAATGGTTATTCCGCTATTCGGGGCGGAGACAAATCCAACAAATCAAAGATCATACAAATCGATCCGGTCGTTCTTGAGTTGTAAGTGGTGTAACTAATCCGACTTTCTTTTATATACATATATAGATTAAAAGCGAAATTGCCGATCAAGAATTGTTGTAAAACGGATAATACACAGAATACAATGCCCCCAAAATGAAAAGTTATAAGTAGGGCCGCCGCTCTAATTATCGACCATTACACCCAAATGATGATGTTAATTTCTGCCAAAAGAAAACAGCCATCTCTACTAGTCTATAGGTATAATATTATATTTCAATTCGTGTCTGTTTCGACATAGCGTGCCCAGCTCCTTAATGAACCCCGCAGCAGATGGCTTTCATTGTTAGGTAACTGATACAAACTTCAGGCTAAAACATTAAATTAAAAAGACCAACGAAACGATGTAAATAGCTTAAGAAAGCATCTCAAATTTTTGTGGTTTAAGTCGCAAGGGAAGCGACCTCGTCATTCAGGACGTGACTCTCTTTTCTATAGATAAATAAGAAAAATATTACTGGGAGTTATTATATTTATAATACAGACAAAGGTAATTTAATATTATTTTTATATAAATTATAACAGCTACAAAATATAAAAAATAACTAAATAGCAAATTTTGTTCACGCTAGAGTTTGGGTTTCTCAGAATATTTTGGGTAGTTGGCACCGCAGGCGCGAGTAGTCTGGGTGGGAGATGCTTTTAATGACGCCCGTAGGGCCTAGCTGTAAGACGACAGGTTCTGGTTAAATCTAAAGATATTATATGGCTATGATAGTCATTCTTGTTTTACAATCATTTATTTCATATTTAAAATCGCAAATTTTATAAATTAAACGTCTCCTTACTGGGCCAATTTCCTATTCGAAGAGAATGAACATACTAAACTATTTTTGAAACAACCTTTTTTTCCAAAAAAATATATCTACTAATTAAATTATAGTTACTCAATAGAATGGAAATATAACTTCCATAGAGCACCAGAAATATACACGCATAAAAACGAACTATTTAACTATAATTGTATATACCTACATAAATACATTTTCACATATTTTATATTAGCAGTAATTTAGCAAAAATATTACGATTTGTTGAAATGGTTTCCAGGAAACATTTTATGACTACTGTTACTTGAAATTGGTGACTAGTACCATGTCACACCTACTATACTCAGTGTAATATAAGGAGCATTACAGACTTAGTAACTGTGTACCTACCTACCGAGATAGTTAATAGAATTCGGTATCACGTGGATAGCGAGCACTTTTGTAAATGGCCTTACACGAAATGCGTGTCGTAAATCATGGAAGCAAAATAATCCTTGAGACGGAAAATCGACAATAAAAATAAAGGGGAAACGATACTCAAGGATATCAGTAGCATTAACACATTTTGTGACATTGTTTGAAATGCTTTCATCTTCAATTTGCCGTCATTATTTTGATGTGTGATCTTAGTGAGCGATTTCCAAGTGGAGCGCCACAATTTTGTAACGGATGTGACGTATCGTCGAAAAATATTTGTAGCGTATTAATAATTAAATATTCATCATCGCCTAAATACTGAAAAAAAATTAACCATCACTAAAATCCTCGTTCGTTCATCCCAGGGAATTAGCATGAATTAAAATTAAACCACTGCAGCCAACTTATATTTACGTATTAGATGTAAATTTATAATAGTTAATTTAAAAGACTAGTGTTTTCAATGAATGCAAGATATTTACACATCCACGAGTATCATTAGTCACTGGCGACTTCATATTCTTGTCCGTTGTAATGAAAATTGACTGCTAATTTATAAAATAATATTAAATCAGTTAATCAATCAATCTGCTCAAGCAATTTAAACTAGATACGTATTATCTATATTTAAGATAAAATCAATCAATTAACCTTTTAACCCGGGAAAGTGAAATTTAGTCAAATTGAATCATTAAGATGCTCTAAAAATATTGGAAAGCGTGTTTTATCACTTTCCGTACATGCAGGCACGAAGGATGTTCTTTTATTTTATTTACCAGTTGAGGTTCGTAGGGCTGACACAAAAGTCCCAGAAGGCCTAAGCTTAAAAGCTGTTAAATTAGGCTTAGGCTGTTAAATTCAACTTCACCCCTGGGTTAGTACTTGTAGTACTTAAGAGTGAAGTTGAATTTAACAGCTAGTATGACAAAAAGAAAGTATCATAATTATTTAGTATCACAAAATCTTTCCATTTGATAGCTCCCTGTTAAAATTATTCAACGAAAAGTAATTTTCGTCCCAGCTCAAATAACCTATGCGATGAAACGATACAAACAGCGTGTTTATGATGATTTGAACACGCGACCGCACATCGACAAAAAAAAACATTTTCAACACATTATTACTAATTTCTACCTAACTGAGCAATGTCTGTATTAAGATACAAGTATTTAAAATGTCTTATTGGTTTTGGTGGTGTATTTGATTACATTTTTTTCCTATACATATGTAATTAATAGATATTTAAAACATGGTAATAGATAATAATATGAAATAGAAAAAATGTGAAAATATACTTCTAGCAAACAATGTTACGTGATAAATTAGGTTAAAGTGTGTAATATTAACAGAAGTAAGATTTTGCTTTTAATTATGCGCATATCTGGTAGACGAGTCGGTAGACTCTTCCAAAATATACAGAGGATGTCCTTTTAGGAGTTTGATCTATAAACGAATTAGAAAGTTAATATAAAAATTGTTTTAATATATGAGAAAGCGGTTGAACACGTAGCTCGAAGTCGTGTAGTGCACTACCTCGAAGATAAACAAAGTTTATTAATACTATAAATATTTTAGTACAAACATTTTATTTTCGAAATTTTAGTTTTACTGGTTTGTTGTCGATATAGCTTGAACCCCTAAAAGGACATCAGTGATTATAAATACATTCTGTATAAACTTGTATGTAATATCTCGTATTATGGTAGTTGCAATAAAGATCGCGGAAGCGACATTGCATTTGAAATATTTTATGTTTTGTATATATTTATTTACATTTTAAAGAATAATAATCAAATAACACTTAAATAAAATGTAATAGGTATTATGTAAAATACTACTTTATTTTTCAAAATATGGTATTTTTTATTTATTTGAACATAATTTCTACGAATCTTTAGGAATGTAGATTCCGTCTCTTTATAGGTAATATTATTATCATTAGATCTGTCGGCAGTCGCGTGGGTGTCGGGCGAGTTGTACAAATAAACGTGCATTGATAAGATTTGCCCTCTTCTAAGAGTGACCTCCTAAGAGTGTCCTCCTCCCTCGTTTGCTAGCCCGCTCGCCAGTTATTCTATTTTCCTCATTATTCTTCGTTCAACAGCGACGGCCATTCTAGCGGAACCCTCGGGGCGTCCGCGACAAACATATCCCATTTTAGATTAAGCATCTCGGAGTTAAGACGGCTACAAATCCGAATGCTAAAAAAAATGCGAATTTTATAGGTTTTCAAAGGCGTTAGGAGAGAAATCCACATGAGATCTAGTAATCTAGTTTATTTGCATCAAGGATAATTTATTATTCTAGGGCAGTACTTCCCAAACTATGGGTCGCGAGCGAATATTGAGTGGGCTCTCGCCACTTTATGATGGACGCCATGGATTTTAAAAAGTGGTAAATTTGATATTTCATTCAGCTATTTATAATTCCTAGAAATTGAAATAAACTTAAGTAACGGAGAATATTGTGATAAAATAATAATAATTTGAAAAAAATAATTAACTTCAGTATGTAAGATAAGCTGTGGCGCGGGCCCTGTCTCCAAACGCTTTGGGATGGCTAATGGCTGACAACTCTGCTTTCTCTAAGACAGCTAAAAGGTGGGTCCCAAGATTGGAAATTTTTGTTAGATGGGTCGGAGCCCAGTCAACTTTGGGAACCGCTGTTCTAGGGAATAAGCTAAGGAAATTTCTTTAAGCATTATGCAAAAAATATTGAAAAAGAAATAAAACTGCAAAGTTTTTGAAATAGCATTTTTTGAAGTCACCCGCTTCTGAAACCAGAAATATTGCCATATGAAATAAATATGATTTTATGATAAGAATAAAGTGGAGGAGGGGTTTACCAAAGCGATTTGAGATATAACAACTTAACAAAATTTACCTAAAATTGGAGATGTTAAAAACATATGTTTTATTTGTTTAATAAACAGTTAAATGCTATAAATATTTTATACAAAATTGTAGGCCGCGGTTTGTATTATAAGCGCCTTTTTGCCCATCATAGAGTTTACATCTTTCCGTTCATCGTATAAGGCTTCTTTTCGCAGGCAACAATTTGTAGGTCAGAATCATTCGAACGGTGTCGTTCGTTCCGTATGTGGTCCCCTTAAGGCAAACGCATGACGGTAGCGTTGACTGTGAGCGTACTGAGTTCGGATATTATCGACGATCTTTTAAATACAATATATCAAACAAACCATCTTATAACTATTAAACGAGACACAAGCGAGCTTCGTTGGCTCACAACACAACCGCTTTCGCAACACAAAAGGCATTTTGTTACATGGACGCAACGACTCGCGCCATGCGACTGAAGGCGTGGGTTCTTTTCGCTCAGCTCGTTATCTCCCATATTTTGATACGAAAATAGGCCCGGCCCATGTTATTGCAAATTACAGAGGGTTGGGAAACATTGACAAGTGATTTTTAAACGAAAGCGAACATATTACTTCTAGCTATACGTCAGTGATAGATAATGTAATAAAAAAAAATACTACATTAAAAAATATATGGCGTGGGGTATTAAAAAATAAAAGGTTTTCTACCGGAAGGTTCGTTTGATTTAAATCTATTTTTTTATTTATCTTTTAAAAATATCAAGCTTTTAGAATCGCTGCGTCTTAAGCACGGCTGACAAAATAAACTTCAATAGTTCAATAAATTCAATTCAATAATGTGACACGGATTGCAAAATATAAAATCGGTGTCCGTAAAACTGTTGGGTATAACCCGTTACTTTTGGGTATTACCCGTTGCTTTTGGGTATTACCCGTTACTTTTGGGTATAACCCGTTACTTTTGGGTATTACCCGTTACTTTTGGGTATTACCCATTACTTTTGGGTATTATCGCGGGGGCGGGAGGCGGGCGTCGGAAACAAGCAAACGGCGAATCCCGTATGTGGTTGACGTAGGGATACGGGACTCGCGAATTCATTTCATTGAATTTTGTCGGGACATTTTTCACGGAATGGGGGTATTCTGAACGGCATACGAAAAAAAAATGAATACACGATAGTCCAGTGGCTAGCCGATAAAAGTGTCCGTGAGGCAGAAAATATTTCCAGCGATGGGTGTCCTTGTAAGAATTCCTATACTGTTTATTAGATGTGCTCGGGGGCGGTACAGCCGGTCAAATATTTTGAACGGAAAAAATATATTTCTTTATTTTGCTACCTTGACGCGACTTGCGAAACTCGTATGCGACCCCCCTGAGAATTTTCCTATTATATTAAAAAAAGATTAATCGAAATCGTTTATGAGTGACCATAAATTAAAAAAATTTACAGAGACGGTGTGAAAACCTCCTCTTTTTTGAAAACTCAAAAACTATCTTATAAAACATACCTTATAAAACATTTCATTATTTTGATGATATTTTTATTAATACGGTTGACTCTTCCAGAACGTGTAAACATACATATATAGAGTGTATTTATATTCATTGATGTTCTTTTAGGGGGTTGATCTATATCGACTACTGAACCGGACTCACAAACAAAAAAAAGTAATTACGAAAAAAAAAAACCATACCAAAATAATTATATTTTTAAAAAACATTGTTTTTCTTCGAAGTGCTTCGCGAACCGCGCGGGCGCAGGTCATTCCCTGATCTCGGGCCATGCGTTCAACCGCCTTCTCAAACATTAAAACAATTTTTTTGAAATTGCGAATTCGTTTTTCTCGGAATTGGGAAATATTTTTACAATATTTTTTGCTCATTAATGTTTGATTATTGGTCTATGTCAACCCCCTAAAAGAATATATGTGAATACCCTTTACATTCTGTATAGATAGATACCCGCAATAAAGGTCGCGCAAACGGCATTGAATTTGAAATGTATGTGTTTCTACACATAACACTTAAAATTTTAAAGGTATAATAATAAGATACTACATTATTTATTAAACTACTTTTTTTATGGGTTATTGAGATGATTTATGAAATGGCTAATGAAGTGACTTACGGTTGAGGTTGCATATTTTTTCCATTTTTTTTCTATCTAAAGTCCTTATTTAATTTTATAAAATAATTATAATATTTCCTAATGTTTCATATCTCAAATACATAGTCATATATTTTTTTTGTATTTCTGAGAAATTCATATAAAATTAATGCGAAAAAAAAAGATAAACAATAACACGCTTTAATGAAATAATAAGAAAGGAATCAGCCTATAAAAGAATGTGATGTAATTAAATTTATTATACTTATCTACCTGTTTTTTACTTGTTATTTTACGTAATATATCTTATATTTTTGGTCGGTACCTTATATTGTTTCTATAGATATATATTTTTGATTCAATAAAAAACAATAGCAAATGAAATCTATATAAAATGAATGTAGGAATCTAAACTGAGGCTAGAATGTGTTATTCGAGTGTATTAAACTACCCGTCAAATTAGAATTGATTAGGCAGCCAAATTTCGAGGCCAAAATAATAAGATGCAACATTTTTGTAGTGATAATTTTATTACTTACCTACTGAATATGAAAAAATGGCTGCGATCCTATCATCACAAGTAATTGGATATTTTTTCTTTTTACACTAAATATCCCAGTCACAGAACCACTTGTTACTCGTGCGAAGAACGTATTGTTTGTGAACTTTTAAAATCACATAAATAATGTTTACGTAACGTCCTTATTAAGTTTTCTATCCATGATTTAATCTATTTATATAGATTATTTAATCGATAAAATGTTGAGCCGAAAAATAAAAACGTAACATTATAAAAAATCAAGAGTTTTGTGTGCGCCGTTACGTCACGAGGGTTCCGCCATTGCCAACGGACGAACGGATTTAAAAACAAACGAATGACAGCGAAAAAAGCGCCAACGAGACGATTTCAAAAATGGGACATCGCGAGCGCAAAATACGGCTAATATGATAATGAGCCAGGGCCGAACGAGGGAGGACGCGGGCCGAAGCGACGCCCGCGGGGTTCCGTAGCGAACGGCGGACTAGATTCGCCGCACGCTGAAAGCGAACGTCCCTGGAAAACGGAATACACTCCTGGACATGGTAGGTAGGTCGAAAAGCTGCCGTCTTAACGTCAGCGTACGGTGGAAATTCTTATTATCGTACAAACTTGTTTATTAATTTATTCATAACAAAAGTTATTAAATTAATAATGTTGTAATAATATTGTAACTCGGTGTGTCCGCCCGTGCAGTGTGCGTGCCAATCTACTATATTAAGAGAGCAATGAAAATAATGGTGATAATAAGCCATAATGGCTCTTTATTTTACATTTTATAATAATTTAGATTACCTATTACCCATTATTTATTTTGTACTATGATTACCAAACCTTGTATTTTCGTATCTTTTATATTTATGCAATAACAAATATAGGTTAAATTGGAAAAACTGTAGCCTTGTTAGATATGGCTTATTGTAAAATATTTATTGTAAGTAGGTACTTGTAAGTATTTGTAAGAATTTTGTAGCTAACTATTCCTATAAAAAATATAACATAAATATGTATCTTTTTACAGGAGCCAAGGATCCTGCCTGCTTCTGTGAATAAACATTTTATTATTATTATTATATATTATTTAATAATATTCGAATGTATTCATTTATCAGCTAGCTAGATATAATCCCCTGCTGTAACCAAGCTTGACGTTTGTTCTTATATATTTTGTGCCTAACCGTATTTTATGTGTAACTTAAGACGAACCTAATTGGCTCAAAAAAAAACCCGTTTTTTTTTACAAGTTTGTATTTATTTTGGAAGGTTTATATGTCGATTAGGTCAAATCTTGCAAGCTGATTTAGAACAAGTCAACAGCACAGACACGAAATTTTGTATACACATTCAAGCACATAAATAAAAGCTTGATTTAAAAAATGTTTTTTACTATTAATTTATATGATGTTTGTATTTAACGTTTTGCGCATAAAATTGCTACCATCTGCAAAGTATGATTATTTATTGAAAATTACCTTATTTAAAATTATTGATAATTGAAAAGTTCATAATCAAAATCATGCAGTATCAAATAATAACGTACCTAATATGTACGTTCATAATAATACATATTTATATTAGTTTTTATTACTTCATTATGTTATGGTTACTGTTATTATTAACAGTTATTAACCTGCTCAGAAAGTCTTCCTCCTGCCCCACTAAATCATCACAGATTTATTCATATTAAAGAAATTAGAAATACTTACAGGTAATCTGAATAATTTACTAAATGAAAAAAAAACTTTGATAATTGATTTAACAAAATTCGTAATAATTTTGTCAGTAGAATGGTCATTCATAAGAATAACTATGACTAAATAACTCACAAAACTTTTCCTTTTTCTACAAAGATGGGTAACCGATATGATAAGGCTTTTTTATAAAATTAAATGGGAAATGTAATTCAGGTCGTAAATTACATCGTACGTATGCAAAAATCATAAAACCAACCCTATAGCTGGTTGTATTTTCGCTAGCGTGCTTTCCTTTCAGCCAGCCCGCTTTGATCGGCCGTCTCCCTCGCTCCGGGCGCTTTCCCGCCTGGCCAGAGGGAGAGCGCCAACGCGGCCCGTGTCACGGATGCTGCTCGATGCCAGCGAACGGTAAAATGGGTGACTGAAGAGATTTTTGCTGCTGAGGAGACGATAAACAGCTCGTTTGAAAGAATTCGATTGTGTTTCTAGGCTGATTACCGACACGTGTTACGCAAAGGCCTGCGATAAAAAGTTATAAGTAGCCATGCTTTATTTCGCGAACGGAGCCAGAGGGAAAAACGAGTAGGTAGGTACCTCCACTGTTTTCCGCCGTCAGAGGAAATCAGGAAGTAATTGTATTACACATCTTGGTGCCTTGAACTGTGTTTTCGCTACCTGACGATGTACATTTTGGCCACTGTTTTCTAGCTTATAAACTGTCAAAGTTGTCAGTCAATACATGCTTATATATATAGGTTGTAACGAAATCTAAGCATAAGAGTAGTATATAATTTGTTATATATAATTGATAAAATGGTTTCCAATTTTGAATTTTTTACGTACTTAGGTACTTCATACTATATGTTTATGCCCAAAGTATTTATATATAACACTACTTTATGTTGAATATTCATTTATTCTAGAGCTTATACGCTGAGTTTACCTCTATAATCACTGCAAATATATTTTTTATTTTTTTTCCTATTACGTCAACTGCGAGCGTTTACAAATAGCGTGTGTTTTTTGCCCTAATTCCCTGCAATACCTATGAAATTTAAAATTTAATACTTGCGATAGTTAAAAAAAAAAATCTAGTAGCAGTCTTTTGCCTAGAGTGACTTCAGATTCGAAATATTTTGCATTGCAAAACCTGCATTGTAAATGCATTAATCCACAATCAAAACTATTCAAATTTCGTAGAATGACATTCAGTGTAGGTACATTTAAATGTATCCTTCAAAATAATTTTGTAATATATAGGTACTATTGATACTATTTAAATTTGTATTTGTCCTATTATCATTTTGACTTTCACCAGAATATATACATTCCTCTTTCTTTGTGTCCAAAACATCTAGCATAATGAAGGTAAGGTGAATCTTAAAAAAAAAGAAATTACTGAAATTAAAAATATAACATGTAAAATGAAATTACTGAAACTAAGATTAGACAGGGTTTAATTTATATAATAAAATATACTCACTTTTTTTTTAGCCTATTAATGATGTTTTTTTGCCTTGACAATGCTTTTGACATTACAGATTATTGGAAAGGGAACATTTGAAAACACAAAATTCACAGCTCGAAACTCATTCGTCAATCTGTCAGTTAGTACTAACTTAAAACGTACTACTCAGTCAGTCAGTACTACTTCAAGTAGTAGTCAGTAGTCGTCAGTTAGTACTTTTAATTTAATAAAATAAAACGTTCGTACGAACGTTTTATTTTAATAAATTTAATGTATTTATAACATATATTAAAGATAATTTTAGCTTTCTGCAGTTTTACTGACTAAACTTAACTGTTTAAACTTAAATTATACCAAATCTCACACTCCTCTGTGCGCGCATATTTTTAAAAAAGAATCCGAAGTTTTTCCTTCACGTATTAAAATATAGATATTTAAAAAGTTTGTTTATTTATTTATTTAAAAAGCATATTAAGTGTTTAGCGGTTAGACACTTAAGTTGCATTGTTTTTTTTTTATCGGGAATGGTCTTGGGAACTATATCGCAGAGATATCGCGTAAAGTCGTATGAGATTACCGTGGTTTGAAACGGATCCAATTTCGAATGAAGACCCGATGATGGAATAACTATTTTCAGTTTTAGTTATCTGGTTAGATTACGAAATTTCTGGGGGTAGGACTATCGACGCAGTGAGTTTTATAGACCTCTTGAAAGATACATCAGACAGACGGACTGCCGAAGAATGGGAAGTCGACCCGTCATACAAACATGTTTTAGTAACGCAATTTTTCGCTTGTTTCCGCGGAGGCCATGCTATGGTGGCCAACGGGGCGGCGGTCAGCGCCATTTATGTCATTCCCGCTGCAGGGCCCTCGTCGCGAATGTCTCCCTCCCTTCAGACTTCCGGCTTGCAGCAAACATTTTTTCGGAAATCACCAGAAAGCGTGTTTGTTTCACTCTTGATTTATTTACCTATACAGATCAATCTTGAATTACAAAATATGAAAACTAAAGAACTTTGTGTCAAAAATAAAATATTTGCTAACAAAATATATATGAAATGTGTGAAGAGTGATATACAAACATGCGAACAAATATGTAGTGTGTGCAGTTTTTACTCATAATTATTTTGGGTCCCACTCCAAATGTCCCTGTGAGTCAGGGGAGTTAGTGGTAATGAAGCGTTAAAAATGATATGACCATGTGCGGTTTTGAACCCGCGACCTTTGGGCCAATAGTCCTTAACCACTAGACTACCATGATTTCAAGGATGATTAATTGTTCTAAAGTACCCTGTATAATTAAAGAAATAAAAGATAATAAATCTTGCTGAACACCCATGCATCTGCGATCATGCGTGTCACACATAGTAGGTTGAAACACACATGAAATTATTACACATTTAATAAGAACCCATTAAATCGATTTAAATATGCATGTTGCGTAGGGTATGAACCCTGCAAATATATTATAACAATATTAAATCTGTTTGCTAAGGCTACCTAGTACCCGAGCACTTTGGGGGCCGTCCATTATTACTTCATTATTTTTTCCAATTTTCGGACCCCCATCCCCTACTACAATCGCCGTATCGTCATAATAAAATGACCCCCCCTCTTGCAAAAACTGACGTCATATTCATGAACTGCATTACAAAGTCCATATCATTGTATAACGAATAGTTTTTTCTTCGTTGCTAAAACAAAGAACCATATTTCACATTAAAAAAAATCCTTTGAGTGCACCGGAGGCGGAGGTAGATTTCACTAGATCAAAGTGGTGAAACATTTTGGTCATCCCTTACCGTAAGGGTTGCTCATATCAAAAATTATTTCAAATGAAAGTTGTAAGGAAATTAAAAATATATATATACCTATAGATACATAAGGGGGATCGTCACTTGTGCCGTTTTTTTTTTATAATTATTATTTTAAAATATATACAGGTGTCCCAAGACCAATCCCTTTTTTTTAGAAACTTTAGGGGGTGTTTAAGTTCCCTATTAAGAGTAAGAAATTATGTAACAAAATGCGAAAAATTTTCATCACCAAATTTATTATTTTTGTAATAAAATTGGTGTAAATCGATCTTATCAATCGATAAATCAATATTATCTGTCGACCAATAGCATCCCTCTTACAACCCCAGAGAAGGGGAAAGGAGTTACCCCTTCTTCTTCTGGGTCGGTCTAAGGACCGACCTCTGTTAACCAGTGGCATCTGACAGCAATCATTTAGCTCCGCCCTAATAGGGCGTTTCGAACAACGCGGCATGTCATTAACCTCGATCTTAACTAACCTCGGCCTAGTGACCCAGTGACGTAGTTATCGGAGGGAGGAGCCATTGAAAAATAGCTGCTTTACATGATTGAAAATAGAAACTTCAACATTTTTTTTCTGGAATACCATAATGAATTTTGATATAGTTTCTTAACAAATAACACTAGGAATCGTAGGACCTATTAGCTGTTTTTTTATTGGGATTGACCTTGGGACACCCTGTATATTTTTTTACTGTCCCTTTATGAGTTATTCTTACATTTATTTACTATTTTTTCCACTAAATTTGTTTAATTTTTAAACAATAAAAAAAATGAAGTTACTTTAGAAAAACAATTTATTTTGAAAATATATTTTTTTCATAAAGTATTGAAAAATAAAACATCCTTATATTTATTTTGACAAACAATATCATTTCTTAATAAAAATCACTTAGAAAGATGTTATAATTTATTCTGAACATTTATATTTTAATAAAAATTGCTTTTATTTTTGTTTGTCAACCGAGTCAAAACCGCGGCAACAAACCTCCGACCGCTGCTGAACTTCCAAATTTACGATTTTAGCATCCTGGTGTAGGTAGGTATAATGTTAGAATACGTATGTTTTACACAATAAAATTACATCATAAAACGTTTCGCCAAATGTGTTTGCATAAAAATATATAAAATGACATGAAAGATCTAATTACCTTATGTTTTGACAATCGACTGACAATGGAGGACACATTTTGTAAACATAAAAAAAATATATTATTTTTTCCAATTCTCTGACAGTGATATATAAAACCACCTAAATAATACATTATTGATGCAATATAATAAAAAAACAAAAATAGATTGTGTGGGTTTTACAAAGCGGATTTTTTCTCTTTGAAATCAGAAAGATTAACCAATGAATTGTTCTACTGAAATGTTTCATAAATAAAAAAATGGTCTGATGCTATTCTAAAAAATCGTTTTGGTTATTCGCATAATACCTTTATTTGCTGCTCAACCTATTTAGAACTGACGGATCTAAGTTGACACTTCTTTTGACTACTGACAGATAGTCAGTCGCTTTAATGATACAGGCGTCATCACCATGAGCATCAGCAACAGCGATATGTAGGCTGTAATTAACTTTCACACCCTCCA
This sequence comes from Neomicropteryx cornuta, assembly GCA_020383195.1. Taxonomy (NCBI): domain Eukaryota; kingdom Metazoa; phylum Arthropoda; class Insecta; order Lepidoptera; family Micropterigidae; genus Neomicropteryx; species Neomicropteryx cornuta. The sequence goes on from JAHKQU010000030.1 coordinate 6,205,978, forward strand.
TTCTCAAATAAGTATTAATAGATCTGGGACAGAGGCGTGTAATAATAAAACAAAATTATAATTTAAAAATGTATTCATTCTAATAAATAACTTACACAATATATTTATATACAAAGATAATAATATACTTTGCAAAAAACCACAAAAAATGGACGGAAAAACTTTTCACATTAAAACAATATTAAGAACTATTTGTAAATAAAAAAAAAATTACTTCTAAAATGCAGATCCAATATATTAAATAAAAATATGATTATCATAAATATAGGTAATAACAATGATCAAAAATATGTTCATGAGTAATTTTTAAAAAATCCATCATATAAACAACCATTACACATGTGTAAATATAAATAGTAGAATCCTGTTCTGTGGCAGAATGCATAAGAAATTATTCTGAAGTAAACTAATTTCAAACATTTTGAATATTTTTTATTTCTGTAGAACTTTAGCATTTTGTGCTTTTTTGTGCATTTGTGGGAAGGCTATGAATGTATTATATGTTTTCAAGAGAAACATAATTAAATTACATTAAAATTATTAATTTAAACTGATAGTAATATACTATTGTACAGTAATTTAAAAAAATATTGAAAGCAACGCCGAAACTACAATGTGTCATAAGCAACAAATTCCAAATTTTACAAAAATACAAAAAAAACATCCTTTGTTAATAATATTGCAGAAATCCTTCAAAAATGAAATATTAATGACATCATTGCATATATTACACATTTTCCTTTGTAAAATGTCATACAGTATTATGAGCTATATCGCAATGCTATTTTTATTGAATCAATATGCCTTAGGAAATTTTACCTATAACAGTTTCAAATCTCATTTTATAGTTATGACAAACATTACATTAGGCAACATTTATTTAAATAATTATACCAAAATCTTCATATAATAATATAAAATATGCAATGAAATGATAAAAAAAATGGACGCCAATCGTTTAATACAAAGTCAAATTCATACTAAATTAAATTATCATAAACATCATATTAAAATATGTAAAACTTTTTTTTTAGGTGCTAATGTGAAATCATGGAGACCTTTTCACCTAAATGTTCAGTGTTCGAGCTATTTCGAACTGGATATCTCGCATATAAATATAAAAATATTTATTTATTGAGGTAGTAGTGAAATAGCAGTTGAATACCACAAAAAAAGGCACTGATTAGTAAAATATTGTAAATTTTATGAGATGATTACCAAAGCTCTGATATTTAATGAATATAATATAAAATACACAAAAGTCTTCTAAACTTACCCGTAAGTTTAGTGTCACACAAAAAAAAAAAAAAAATCAGTAAGTTTATGTCGATAATAATTATGAACATTTTATTTGACGAGCGAACTAATTGCCATAGACTTGTTCTTGCAAAAGAATTTAATTTGTTCAACGGACACATTCAGTGCAGTTGATGAGATATCCAATCATTACTGTATATTGGCAGATGCTGAGTGCGCTTAAAAACGTCATCGGCTTATGGCATTCTTTCAAAATTTAAAAGTGCGGCATGTAGGTCATACCTGAATTTATGAAAGGCATACTAATCGTAATTTTTTTTCATTTTGGTTCGGTTTGACGTATGATTGTTAATGTGGAAAGTATGTGAGTGAATTAAAAGTGTTTGGCGGAAAATAATTCGAGTGTTACTTACAAAAGGTATGTAAATATAATATTAAATATAAAAAACAAACATTTACATAGTACTTTCTTATTATTTGCCAATAATAAGAATATAAAAAACGGGTTGCGGCCCTGCGTGGAATATTTCATTTGATGAATGACCTTCGCCGAATAACGGCAGCGTGTGGTCCGCGCGTTTTACGTACGGAGCAGAATGTGTTAAGGCCAACAATAGTATAAATATTGGATAGGACACCATATTGCATTTATAACGTAATATAGATAACTGCAATAAAGACTCAATATACAGAATCTCAATTAATAGCATACAAAACAAATTTATAAATTTATAATGTCCCAGTTGTTTAAAAAAACTAAATGTTAAATTCTAACTGAATAAATCATAATAACATCTAAAATTAAAATTTGAGACACGATTTGTAATCTGTAATTTTACTGTTGTATATTTTTATTTGATTACATTTATATTTAGACTTAAATCTAGTTTAAAACCTATTCTATTTGAATTCAAAGAGTTCTATGAGACTCGGCAGTTTTCTCTACCGTGTTCCAATGAGTACCTACATACAGTCTAAGTATATCAGTTATTTTGAATTCGAAAGTCAAATTCGAACCAAAAACGAACCTTTGTTGTGTCCATTATCAATCCTAAATTTACACCTTGTATAAAAATGGTGTTATCATTTTACTTATATTAAAAAAGAGGCTATTATGCAAAATGTGCATTGTGTATTGTGTGTGAAATTAAAATGGTATTGATCTCCGTACAACAAGCTTGTGACATTGTAAAAATCATTTAATGCTATTTTTCTTTTGACATTTTATTTAGTTAGTCTGCAAAATATAAAAGTTGAATGTGATTATATACTAAACTAATGGGCAGCCTTTTAATTATCGAGACTAATTTATTTTTAATAATGGCTGGGAGGTATTTTACGCATTATATTCAACCATAGAAAATATAATTAGGTTTTGATAAGGCATTACTCTCATCAAGATGCTGACTTCATTTCGCACATCAAATAGCATGTCATCTGTAGGTACATAAAGGGTGGAAACAATATCAAATAGCACGTTGTTATAAACTATAAAATAATATTGCTCCCACACTTAGCAACGCCGTTAGTAATACAGATATCTTTAAACTCGAAGCGGCGTTGCATTCATCCGATGAACAATAGCATTCCTCCCAGTAGACTCCGTTCTCGTAGACGCCCCAATTACACACTCCTGTCACACCGGTGTCAGCGACGGAGGCACATCTACGGATCACCTGACGCCATCGGCCATCCCCTAAAATTTATAAGGAAGCTTTATTTTTACAATACTAGTAATTGAACATCTATTATCCTGTTATCTCTTATCATGGCTTGGTCTAAAGGGATAGAATTATAATTTGATTAATTATTTCCCAATTTAAACAGTTTTTTTTTTAAAATGTTGACTACCTAATTATTACTGGATGTGAGGAAAAACTGTGGAAGTTTGTATTCAGGTAATTAAAGATTTTTTTCTATATATCTGGCTGTTTTATTGTATTGCAACCTGATTATAATAATAAAAAAATAAAATATTAAGTTACTTTATTTAACACATCAATGATAGCTAATAATAAATAATATTCATGTACTGAAAGGATGTTGGAGGGGTAGCAGCTTTCTATTAGTCAGTGAATTTTTGGTAACGGAGGTTCCATACTGAGCGACGCCGATTATCTTATTGCAAACGGTGTGATGTTCGTTTTTTCTTATTTTTTGTACAGTAAAATTATCACATCAAAGATGATCATTTTCTTTATCAGTGAAAACAATAACAATTTATTTAAAAGTGTTAAACCCATGTCACAGAGAACTATCAGGAACTGTCAAGAACTATTGCAGATTCGATGGGAATTTGTATATATTCAGTTCAGTTCAAATTCAGTATATATAATTTGTGAAGCCAAAAAATAGGTCAACCTGTGTCACACAATGTAAAATAAGTTACAAACTTAATTTTATCAAATTAGTTGGTTAATTCCGATCCAGATCTCTACTCTTTATCTATCTAAACTTAATGTACCATTTATTTTTGTTCTACTAATTTTGAGACTTACCTTTTACTAAGGTCAGCTTTACAAAAACCTTTATGGGAATAGTTGAAATGCCTAAAGCATATACTGCACAAAGCAAATGCATAGCAAATGCACATACTTTTATACGATCACCTAAATTTCAGGAAAATATAAACAAATATAACAATTTATATAAGTAAATTGGGAGTAATAAACCAAAACTTACAAACAAAGCCTTTTGGTCCCTGTTGGGTGACTTTCATGCAAAATGATCCAGGCATAGGCGATTCATCGCTATTACATTCAACTGCAATGTGAGACGCCTTATCAAATTTTCTGTAAGCCCCACAGTTATCTTCCTTTTCGGGATCTTGGCTTGAGGCGCACATATAGCATCTCACTGCCACACCTACGGATTAAAAATAAATTGTATGAAAAAAATAGATAAAAGATACTCTCTAAAAACATAAAGCTATATAAGCAGGTACTTACTTGTGCCGAAACATAGCGTAAAAATAAATATAAACTTCGTATCAAACAAAAATAACCTAGAATATGCCATTATTACTGTCACCAAGTTGAAAGCGCAGAGCGCAGACAGAATTTGTTTATTTAATTTTGCTAGATTGATTTCCCGTTCCCCTTCTGTGTAATCTTGTTTATGCGTCAGCCGTCAGGCACAACCTAAAATCAACAATTACTGCTTCCAAAAAACGTTACGCCCTTTTCGTTGCTTCTTTTGTCTATGGTAAAGTTATTACTAAAATCTAATAATAAGGTATCTAATAGTAAGTTTATCACCACATGATTAAAACTTCTTGTAAAAATGTGTATAATTTTTTTTTTTAGTATGTATGTGGGTACTGTGTTGAAAGTTATATTTTTAATGTACGTGCTATTAGTGCTATTTGTTTGTTGTTTTTCTGGCAACTTTTACCTTGACAAAGTTGGCAACACGAACTATGTGCGAGTGACGTTTGATTGCGAGTGCGGGTTGGGCCGTAGAAGTTACTTTGTTTTGATTACTTTTGATAGTTATTATTTTTTTTTATAAAGTAGTTTGTACCTATTTTTCAAAAATGGAAACGCACACATATTTATTTGTGTTAGTTATCTGTTTACCATTTGCAATCCACAACGGTCAGTATTTAAGTATGACGTACACGCCCACTTTTTAATCAAAATCAATTTGATAAATTTATTTAAATAACCTGTTGCTGTGTTTAATTAGCTTGAGCTTATGTGCTCATTATCATGAGTAATACTAAATGTAATATTTATTTTTTCCCAGTCTTCGCTATAAAATGTTGGGTTTGTCGATCGGATTCAGATCCAAAATGTGCCGATCCTTTCGACAATTCTACTGTTCCAATAACGGACTGCAAGCAGGAACCAGATTTGGAACATTTGCCTGGCATTCGTCCGACGATGTGCCGTAAAATTCGTCAAAAAGGTTGGTAATTTAATTGAAATATTTCAAGCACTTTAAATATTTATAGGTATATAGAAAAACTAAATATTGTTTGTTTTGACAACCCTAGCATGGAATTCCACATATTGCTTTTTTGCTGGTGACATATAATGTTGCCATTTTTTGGATAAAATTTTATATTTAAATTATAGTCTTTGACATTTCATTTACCAGGAAGGTTTTCGAACGACGGAAGAGTTGTAACTGTAAAAGGCAATTTTAGCAAATTTCTTGTTAAGTTTGCCTAAATTATTTTTAACGATTCCGGTGTCTAAAATATAAAATAAGTGTATATAATTATTACCAACGTAGAAAATACTACTTTTGAACACCTATGATGCGCAATTTAAAAGATTTGAAACATTTTTTAAGAATAAAATCTTTCACTAAAGAGGCAATTTCTAAAAATTTAGGCATAGTTGCCACGTTTGACGGTACTAGATTTTATAATTAATTAATTGTTTACGTTTATTAGATTAGGTTTGGGTAAAAAACATACTACAGAGCGCTGAGAAAGGTGATTTGGGGAGGGGTAAATTGTTTTTATTTTATGAAAAGAAAGACTTTTAGGAGTGTTGGAAAAATTGCTGACGATAAATTATCAGAAAAATTTTTCACTGGTATGTTCCCATACTGTTTCCTTAAACTATTAATTATATGGCTTTGGGCATCAATACTTAATTTAATTTAGTAATAAGTTCACATTGCCTCTCCATAAACACTTTAATTTAGAATTAACAAAAATTTAACTTTAAAGAAAGTGCATTACTTGATAATTAATAATTATTATGCTAATATACTGTGTTATTTTGTAATAATCTGTAGTTATTTTTTTTGTACAATATCTCCCTATCATTTGCAGTAAACGGCGAATGGAGGTACTTCAGAAGCTGCGCTTACATGGGAGAACCAGGTATTGAGGGTGACGAACGGTTCTGCCTCATGCGAACTGGCACTTACAACATATTCTCAGAGTATTGTACCTGTAATAGCAAGGACGGATGCAACGGATCCACTTCAATAGGTCCTCATCTTGTTACAGTGGTGGCTGCTTTGGTTTTAGGATGTATTCTTACCTTGAATATGTTGAGGGTTTGAAGCACTAGTTTGAATAATTAATATTATATGTATATCACCAATGTAACCTGGATTAAAACAGAAACATTCCGTTAAAACTTCACTATATAGATGCCATTATTAATTAAAATCAATGTGCCTGTGTGTATGTTACTAGTGTTTTCTTTAGAAAGATCAATTAAATTAAAGTAATAAATTAATTTCTTACCAAATCAAGGAAATTTTCAAGAGAAAGAGTATCAAATTCCATTCTTTTCTTCCGCGTACCTACTATCGGAGAATGCAATCTGCAGCATCTTTAAACCTTTCTCTAAGAACCCATTCCAGCTAAGAAGAAAAAATAAAAAATTGACAATAAAATCTAATTATTCCACTTACCAGCCAGTTATACTACTGGAGGTATACCTCCAAATTATATGTAAAAACAAATAATAATAATAGTTAGTGGCCATTTGCACTAAGGAGTTGACGTGAATATTCAACCAAATGTTAATTAATATGCTTACTCATATTTGAGATAATTATCCAAAAATCTTATGATTAAAACTGGATCTAGGTCTCTATTTCGTTACAAAAACAGAGAATCGAATGACACAATGAAAACTGCAACATCGCCCCTAATATGGCAACCCACAGTAAAGTGTATAAGTTAACCCTACGACCAAACCAGATTTTAGGATAAACTAGTTTTTCCTAGGCCAAAATAGTTCTTCCTATAAGCGATAGGATTAATCACACTCCTGGATAAGCTGGTATAGCATAGTCCTAGTCAATATAGAGTACCTAATAAGAAAAATTTCTAGGTAAACTAATTAAAATACCACATATAAAAATAAATAATCATGATTTATTAAAGTACTGCATAGAATATATGACTTATAAATGATAATTATAGTTAAAACAAATAGTCAAATTGATATCTTCTCCATCACTGATTTTTAGAGCCTATTAATGATAAATTGAATTGTTAATGTCCAGTGGCTGTAGTCCTTAATGTCATTCGATATCATGGTTAGTTTTTCTTCCCTTTAAAAATTTTTGAGTGCATCCGACGAATTCAATTTTGAAAATCATAACATGCCCTAATTAATATAGTTTTTTATTCAATCCCCAGCAAGATAGACAAAGCACTATCCGCAATATAATTTCTGGAGTACACCATATTTGATGCTAATTTTTTAAAGATCCTCGTCTTTTGTTTGAAGAACAACTCTAATAATATTTCTCAAGTCACCTCTGTCTTTGTCTACGTCCGGAATTGATCTAAATCAATTCCGACTAATCTCATTCTTTCCAATGTTGGCTGGCAGAAGTAGACTAGGCCATTCCAGTTTATCCTAGAGTAGGCGTATTCGCACTAGGATATACTAGTTTAGTCCTATTGCGCTTAGGATTTACCAGTCTAACCTAGGCTAAACTAACTGGTTGATCCCATCGCGTATAGGTAGACCTAGTTTATCCTAAAATCGATTTTGGCCGGTAACATATATAAAAAATATCTGCGGAAGACCAGCATACATAATTGCATGCACAATTGAAACGTTAAGTGGATGAAGGGGTTAACTGCAAAATTTCATTAATAGTCCCAGAGCATACAAATACTTAGATAATAAAGAAATTTAAAATGAGGAAGAAGGGGTTATTTACTTTTAATAATGGATGAAACGATTTTAATTGCAAATATCTCCTAATTGTCCTTTTGTGGAATAACCCCCTCAACCACTCAATTAGGAGTTTTCACAACAAAATAATTGTGGTAAAAATGTATTACAAAGCAGTTTTATGATTATTAGAAATAAGTTAACTGCAAAGATCATATTACAGTAAGCATTTAATAGACATTTATCAGTTTAATGTCATGTGTTTTTATAAATAAATACTTTCATTGAATTTCTCAATTAATTAAGATGAAACTAAAATTAAATATCTTCTGTGATGAAATTTGAAAGTTCTATGTCGATTGTAGGAAGTATTCCTATTTCTATGTCAAAATATGCTTGTCGTCATCCACAGTATGAAAAGTATCTCAAAATAAGATATTTTTGATGAAACTAAAATGTTTTTCAGTGACCATTTTAAATCTAGACTTTTTAGTGTTTGAGAAATTTACAAATACCTGTCCTATTCTACTGACAATCCATTTAATTCACATATTTGGTGCGTACGAAATATTAAAAATAGTTATAAATTGATTACATCGTCTACTTTACTGTTGATTGAGTCATCATGTACTAAAGAATTTTTATCAGTCTAATTTTGGAGAATAACAAAACGTATTTAGTTTTGAATATATGTTAAGAATAATATTATTTTTAAGGGTATGATAGTTCTGAATGCATGCCATTTACAACACAGATGAGAAATTTTAGAAAAATATCTACAAATTTAAGTCAATGTATTTGTGTGTCTGTGTGATGGAGACAAACTTTACATTGCCCTAAGGTCCATTAAAGAAATGCATAAGCAGTATGTTGGTTTGCATGTGTTTTTATGAGCGCTCTACTTTTGTTAATTTTTATTTGCCAAATACAAATTTCAAACTAAATATGCTCGCCAACTTGGCATTCTGATACATCACGGGATACTTCTTAAAAATATTTTTTATTTTGTATAATTATCTTCTTAGATACTCATTTGAATCTCTGGTTTTAAATATAAATTAATAGTTTAGCTATAAGGATAAAACAACAGATTTTTCAAATCCGTCAAAAGCCGTCATATTTTTATGTGTTTATATGATTAGGTAGTAATTATGACTTTTTTATATGACGATAATTTTAATAATAATAACTTTAGAATAATATATACATTAATATTTTATAAATATAATTTCGTTTGTTACTGTACCTATGTAAGTCTTCATTCTGAATTGCCTCTTTAGTTTTTATTTTCATTCATTTATTACTCATATACGAGGATCAAAGTTAAATGGCAGTTTTTTTTTAATATTAACTTACCTAATATATCTTACTATAACAATATATTGAGTGTGATAAGAGAGAAAATCTCATGCAAATTCATGAAAAAATTCATGTTCATTGGAATCTGTATAAGCTGTTAGTATGTATATAAAAGAATACTGTCTTTTTAAATGTATTTAATAATTTTAACGTCATCACGATTTTATCATTGGTATCATTACTAATAAAACTGGTAAATTATATTAAAATTAGAATTTAAAATAATTTATTTATATTCGATCACACAGGTTTTGCATTAGGAAGTGCAAACGGTGGAAATAAATATCATAGATTAAAAACAATATTATCTGTAAAAAATGTGTTTAAATCCATAATTATATTTAAAATTGAACAATAATTTATTATGACAAAATATTTATACATATATGAAACATATCAAGCATAACTCTTAGGAATTATAGAATTACCAATGTCAGTAATTGAAGATTTAGAATTACAATTCTTATATTTTTTCTATTCTCATATTGTTCCTTTCCTAAGCTTATATTTTGCAATTGTAACTTGAATACCTCTATTCTTTATAATAAATTTGGCTTATTACCTGTTCCAAAGTATACCAACTACTCATGTTTATCTATACCAGAAAGAAAACCTTCATAAAGAATGATAATTAAAAGTCTCAAATTTCAATTATTTTTCTGCACCCACACCTATATGTACTGAATAGTTTCATCTCAGCAGAAAAATATTACAATATTGGTGTAAGTAACTGAATGCGGAGGCACTCTTATACCACACCAGATCTCAATCTGGGTGTGGTACGTTCTCAAACTAAAATATCCGTCATAACTCATTGGTCACATGTTAACTTCATTTAAAAATAACATTTATAAATTTAAAACCCGGGTTATACCTAGGTCAAGTAATACTTTCAAATCTATAGATACTGTATTGTTATTACAATTATAGAAAATACAAAGATGTACTGAAAATTTAATATTAATCAATTCTGGACTGTCAATAGGGTATTTTTGTTTTCGTTTTAATAATTATAGCCATGAAATGCCGTCCTTGTCTAGATATTTATTTTTTTATGTGAACAAATGATTTTATTTACAACTGTGTATTTATTATACATTATTTTTCCATGTTTTACAATGCTAAGTTTTATTAATGTCCTCACAGGTTTTTTGTGATGGGCAACGCATTGGTCAGCGGTTTTAATGACTGGTGCCACATGTTTTTCCGAATTTGTTAGTTTTAATTTTTTTTATTATGTCTTCTTAATGTGCAGTTAATAAAGTTTTGATTAAGAGAAAAATAAATCAATTTAAATTATTTGATTCTCATTTAATTTAATAGCATTAAATTAAATGCTATTAAAACACACATATATATTACCTATTATGTTTATTGTGTATTATATTCCATTGCTATTTATATATCCAGCTGGTATTTGCTCAAGAATAGTGATAAGGATCACCACCTGGAAGGTAATCTCATAGGATACAAAATTTTGAGAGTACAACCTGAGAATCATTTCAACAATATTACGTTTGTCTGAGAATCTTCATTACACAACCAGAACAGTGGTTCTGAACACAAAGTAAATCTAATCCAAATAGCCATAGAACAGAATTACTTGTGTTATAGGTGGAGTTGAAATCTGATTGAGCTATAATCATTTTTGAAAACTAAAATAATACTAAATGTATGAATGTCTTTCAAATCAATTGAAATATGCAAATTGGAATTTATTAAGTACCTACAATAAATTATAAACGTCATCTGTAGCTCGTGACCAGACAAACATAATTTACGGGTTATTACTTTGTCAAAAGCGTTTTCATAATCAAGATATATAACATCTGTCAGTTAGTGGTTATCAAAGTTTAAAATTTTAAAAAAGTTTATCCATAACTTTAGACATTCTAGAATATTAGTTGCGTTTGATTCTTTAGAAACTAAACCATGTTGCTCTGGAATTACTATGTCGTTTTTGGTTATAAGTGTTCGCAATTCACGGTGATGATTTTCTTCTTATATTTACAGTGATGCTGGTTAAACTTATTGGGCGGTAGTTACTGGGTATCTATTTATTATCTTTTTTGTAGACTGAGTCATTCATTAATTTTGACAGCGGGGTACGAAGAATGTCTGCACAATTTTTTAAAACTTGAAGGAATTACCATTAGGCCCATAGCAGTGTCATCTTTTAAGTTTTCCAGGGTTTTCTTTACAGTACTAGGTGAAAAATTAATATTAGTTAAGCAGTTTGATATTCTGGATGATGTATTTAAAACTGGAATTATATCGTTTCGTATAAGATTTTTGAAATGTTTGCGCATTACTTCAGTTTGTTTTTGTTTTTAAATACCAGGGATTGCTTTTAAATACCTTTTTGTTTTAACATAACTGCACATTTTTATTCACACATTTGTTGAAAATATATTTAAAAAAATCGCATTGGTCATTGATATTAGTGTTTATTTTTGTAATTGTAAAATCCATGTCATGGAGTTTTTTTATTTATTGGCTTGTAATCTGATTTATTCTTTATTCCTTCTAACTTCTTTGTCTTCTCTTCTTGGTGGGTGTTAATATGTAACTGGGTTGAGGCAATGATTACAAGATGATTGCTTTTTCCAATTGGCAGCAAATATTCCAGGTGAGAGATTAGACCTCGATCATTTGACTTTACTAAATCTAAGGTGGAAGAGGTGTTACCAGTGCAATACCTAATTGGTCTAGCGACAAATTGGTGTAGGTTACTGTCAAGATACATGTCGACAATTAAGAAATCTGGACTGTTAGAATGGAGACGTTCAGTTAGTGGCCATTTAATGTTTTTATTTTCATTATAACACAAATTTTCATAGTTGTTGCTGTGAAATTGCTGTTCGTTGTACACTTGACGAAAGTGAGATATTATTCGTATCTGTCTTTGTTTTTGTTTAAAATAAATAGGCATGTATTACAACTGTTTGATTTTCTCTATGTGGATAGCGAGCATGAAAAATGACGTCTATCAACAGAAAATTTCTTTAAATGATTTGTCTCCGGCCGGTTTTTAAAAAATACCTTTTACTGCTTATTGTGTTTAAAGTCATAATTGTTTTTTTTCAAAAACGACAGGGTTCGCACTAAGGTACGTTTAGGATTTAGAATGTATAGTAAAGATTTAGATTTAAGAGTGAACAATTAATAATAATAATCATCATAATTTCATGCTTTTAAAAAGTTTATTAATTATTGATTTTAGTAATTAGTGTTATCCTAATACTTTTTTTGCTCAACTAAGCAAAGTGGCTTGTGAGTCAGGGGAGATTGTGGTGATGAAGCATTAAAAATGGTATAACTGAGTGCGGATTCGAACCCGCGACCACCTCACTGTTTTACTAATATATGTATATGTATTGTGTTTAGATATCATATAACCTTTTTAAAAAAATAATATATCACTAATTCATTAATAATCAAAAATACTATTTTTTATGTGCTGATAAGCAATAATATTCCAGATATTTCTTTAAAGCAAAATATTAAATAGGGATGTGAATTTGAATCACTTCAATTGTAATATTAGCATGTGCTTACATACTTTCTGGAGAACTTCTTTGGTTACTGCATATTTTATTATTTGTGCTGAACCTTCCCTTCACTTATTCAAACTTATATTACAAATTACTCGAAAATTTTCAAGTGCTTATTTGTTCCTTTACGAAAATACTCATATGGAGGTATCTCATCTGGTATTTAAATAAATTATTTGAAAAATAAAAATAAAAATAATTACATTTTTATTGAAATCAATAAGGTTAGTATTTACATTGGGTATGTTAAAAACTTACATATTAATTATCATTAGAGGATTTAAAATCCAATAATTAACGTAGGTAACTAATATCCAAATTGGTTAATAAAGTTCAGTACTTAATATTTTTGCTTATTATAAAATTAATTAAAACCTAAGTACAAAATGGACGGAATGTTGATAAGCAGATGTGTCTTATTTATGTTTAATAAAAAACCTTAATAATAAAATAATTAAAATACCTAAAATTTTCAGACATTTTTTTATTTATTTGTATAAAATGTACACATTAATAATTTTCTATATCAACAACTACACTTAATCTCTATCATTAAACATTTATGCTACATCAAGAAAATTTTATACTTTACATAAAGGAAGTGAAAATATTTTTTTATTTCTTAACTATAATTTTATATTTCTTTAAGAATACTTTCAATACTTTGTTAAGGCAACACCGGAATAAACATTTGTACATAATGTGCAAGAAAATGTAAAAAATAATATTTCAGTTGTAAATATTATTACTTTGAATTAAAAAAAAACTTAAACCAAACAAAACCTTTTAACAATAATACTTCGAATCGTAAATTATGCAAAGCTATTATCCTATTGATAATATAAATTCACACACACAACATATAATTATTTTGTTTGTTAATTCGCATAATACCTACACAAATATAAGTAATACGTTTTGCCGTTCTGGTTCGCTATGTTTATTGATATTTAGAACATTTTTAATACTAATCTATTTTCTGTCATAACAATTCAATCTATTGTGCAGATTAATTCTTACACAAACTTTGCAGTTGTAATAAATAGTTTTCTACTTTTTAAACTCAATTTTCATAATTCACTCAGTGCCGGCCCTAGGGGAGAGCGATCGGGGCGGTTGCTCTGGGCGCCAGTCACGTGGCCAGGGGCGCCAAAATGCCAAATACGAATAACAACTTCGAGAGAAAAATAAAATTTTGATGGTGCCAAATAAGTGTTAAATTTTAAAAAAGTTGGTCATTATTATTTATTTAACATAAACTGAAAATACAATGTATGTGATGTGAAAGTTTCGTGCGAAGGGCGCAGAAAAATAATTTCGCTCTATCCTGATCAAGGATAGAACCTTAGAGGCCGGCGCTAATAAATCACGGATATTATTTTATATATTTTTAATCATTCACTTCAGATTTTTATTACATTATGTTATATGTAGTAGCCATTCAAATTATTTATTCGTTTTATTGTAAACTTTAACAAAACAAAGATAATAAAACCTAACAAAGAAAACTAATATTTAAATAGTTATATTTAAACTTTTGTAAAAATATGTATTGTAGAAAATCTGTTAGGTTAGGATAATAGCATAATATTACTAGACAGAATTTTTGGTAAATTTAAAAAGATATTAATTTCAAATAAACAGTATTAAATAATGTTATATGTTCGGTTTTATATAGTAAAAATAAAACATGCGAAACAAGTAGACAATACAATATTAAGCGAATATCGGATAAACTTAAGTAGCTGTTGGGAACTAGAGTTACGAAGAAATAAGAAAATATAAAAATATTATTGAACAATATTAATTGATAATCATTTATGGTGAACAATATGTAATAAAATCAAAAAAGTTGTGTACAAAAATCTGGTAATATTAAACCAAAATCGTATGATGGTGGTGGTGGTATGTTTATGGTATTGTTAAACCAATTCGAAATTTTTGATGGATTTATGTGCATAAAAATAACCTTTTAATATAATTTCATACATGATAAATACATTGGATTTAGGTTACGTTAAAAACTCTCATCTAGCCTAACTATATTTCTACATAATATATTTATAACAATGTGGATTGTCTACTTTCTAAGAAGAAAAGCTGAAAAGATAGGTAAAAGCGCGAAGAGTGCTGACTTTTTCGCCGACGTCTCAGCCCCGTTGCACGCGTCGTAATTGCAGGTCTCGCAGAATGTAACCTTGATGAAGTTGGGGGTCGTGGTTGTGGGGCAGGATCCATAAGCCTGGTCGGGTAGTTGCCACGCGCACGCCCTGATGATGGTCAGTTCACCGTTCACTGCAAAAAGAGAATAGAAAATTTTCTGATTATTTTTGAATTAGATTTATTCAGGTTTTTTTTTGAGTTCGGGACATATGTACATACCATCACATAAGCGCACCTAATACTAGAAATATGTGTCAAACTTATCAAACAATATTGTGTACTCTTTTTTTGTTTCAAACTTTTTTTTAAGTGATACCTACCTACCAAACCTAACAATTATACTTTGTGGTTTATTTAATAAATAGCTGAATCACTCGCATTCACACTGATATTTTTTTTTAAACGTGTCTTTATATAGCCATTGTTTATAGTAGTAGCATTTGTAAGTAAGGGCTCCTTAGCTTGTCTAATAAACCCGGAAACGTCTAATTATTAAACGCCGAATAATTTACCTGTACCAATAAAATAAAAAAACGTGTCATTTTTGAGTTTCATAGTAAATTACACTTAAATTGGCAGCGTGAGAGCTAATTAAACAATAAATTGTTGTTTTTTAATGTTTAACATAATGACACAGTTTCAATATAAAGTTTAACCAAGAATTTAATTCTACCGAAAAAAAATAACACATTATTTTTTCTATAAGTCATTTCATGCGATACCTGATACCTTTCCATGCTCAACTTGAAAATTTTTAAGCCTAGGGATGATATATTTTCCGTATTTTATACGTCCTAGATCAGTTCAATATCAAAAGAAAAATGAATTATTTTTATATGTAAATGAAACACATACATTATAAACTCTTTGCTCGCAACAACGCTACTCTTGAGCCATTCCAAATCGCAAACGCATTATCTTAATGTCAAATCTTGCATTTTTTTAGCACAAAGGTATTAAATTTTGTGCACTCTTATTTGAGATTTATAATATTTAATGTCTATTTTTTAATCAACGATTATTCCCACAAAAAAAAGAGGTTTCCACATCTCTCTCCACAGTGAATTGTCAACATTTGAAAATTAATAGGTACATATATTTACGTTTACTGTTTTTTACTAGTAATATTTAATGTTACGGTGCGTTATCTAGGAACCGACCTGAAAGATGAACAGTCGGTTAGAACAATTTTATCCAAAAGTTAATTTAATATACTAATATTTTATACTACTAATACTTGAGGATAGTTTGTGGAGATATTATGTGGGATGTGGGACTGAGAGATGGTAGAGCAGCGACCAAATCCGGTGGTCGCAGTCAAGATCTATCTGAGCGTCGAAGGCGCCGCCAGACGCCCGCAGTTATCGCCGTCTCATATACTAATATGACACGCTGACATACTTACATCATATTTTGAAGGTTGACTACTCAAATTATTCTTTGGCAGGGCCTGGATGTGAGCCAAACGCGATGACATAGGTTGGGTTAATTACATAGTATTATTACATAGTAAATGACATCATAACAATATCTGCTACAGAATTACACCTTTATTATTAGAGTTGAAGGAAATTATTGTGTCATTCGCGATCGTGAATATAAATGAAACAGATATTTTATTTCGTTGACCATGAGACGGCTACTTCGGACAAGAGAAAATGGACTCATGGCTAAAACATCTTCAAAGCACAGGCAGCTGTTACATTATTAGTTAGTACCTATCGTCAGTTTTCCATTAGGTACTATTCCATACATTCTGTTGCGAATGCTATAATCAAAGCAAGAAAAATTTAAAAGCTGCTCACGAGGAACTGCTTTTTGTTGGTGTGCAAATATAGACTGCACTTCATTTAAATGGGGATAACGATGCACATTCTAAGATCAAAATGCTTATGTTATAGGTTAGTTCGGTTAGGTTAGGTTTAGGTTAGGTAAACAAAATAATAAAGATGGCGGTGGGCAAACAAAAGTAGCGTGGTAATAAACAGCAGTAAGATATATTTTTTGTCTGTTTGCATCTAGTACACTAAGTATAATAAATAATAATATAATCAATGATGGAATGATGTCAGAAATCTATCAAATCTGTAATATGTCTGTTCTAAAATAGTTTTTTTTTGTATAGTGTTGATTTTCCAGGCAACTGACTGCAAGCTCATAAATAATAATCGAACAAATTATACTGCAAACAAAATACCTCTTTTCAAATAGCTAGCCTAGTTTACCGGCCGTTCTTATCGCTGTTACAACAATGAATCATGCGTTGGCGTTTTTGTAAACGCCAAAGAATACGAACCTACGATTCGATCATTTACCTACTTAAGGCTACGATTTTTTTGACAAATATTGAACTGTTTCGGCTATTACATATTGACGGAGTTAATTTAAAATGCCAATACACAAATCTATTTTTATTACATAAGTTTCCAAAGCAAAATGTGAGAGATTAAAAAAAATATCTACACCCATTTGTGCTTATTTGCTTACTCGAGCTTAAATATTTTACTTTTAATTAACTTTTAAATTTAATATTTTACTTTAAAAAATACATTCGATTATTTTTTTTATTCATTTTATTTGAATGGTTATTTTGTTCTAGTTTTTTTTACCAGGATTACTGTTTACCCTGTTAAATTAGACCAAATATGCTGGTTATAAAACTCTCCAGGCTCCAGGATCCCCTGGCATGATATAACATGTGAAATCAAGCTGACGCTTACCCAATTGCTTAGCCTTCTTGCAAACTGATCTGGATTGTGATACATATGGGTACGAATTCCCACCGTTGGAAGAGTCGCAATCGGTCAGGGTGTATCTGTGTGTATTGAGGGGGTTGGTGGCATTGAAGGGGTCGCCGCAATGCGGGTCCAAGTCAGATGAACAGGTCCAGCATCTGATGGCCGAGGCTGAAAATAAAAAACGTGATTTTGATAAAAATAAACTACAAATCTAATTGGGTACTTTGTAAAGCACCCGTAAAGGTTTTAAAATTACGTTTATATAATGTGTACCTAAATACCAAAGTATACCAAGGATAAAGTGAAGTCGCAAGGTTATAGGAATGGTGAAGGTAAATAAATTTTATCAAAGATTTTTGCAAAAACTAAAATTATCGCATCCCAAAAGCAGTGCAATTTTTAGGTTCTGACATGTTTCTTAAGGACTTCTGACTAATCCGTCCTCGGTTCGCACTTACGGTCTAAGTGAATCGTTTGAACGTAACTTCTGTTCGTGATAATCATAATTTGTGTATTCTTAGTCAAGGTTAGGAATAGAAGGTAGGTAACCAACCAAGCGGATCTGATAATTTTGTGTGAGGCATGACATTAGCTCATCACATGACAAGGCTCGGTTAGATTTTATTGCAGAAAATTAACTTCTTTTCTAAAATTTACTTTATTATTAGTTAAAG
This sequence comes from Neomicropteryx cornuta, assembly GCA_020383195.1. NCBI lineage: Eukaryota > Metazoa > Arthropoda > Insecta > Lepidoptera > Micropterigidae > Neomicropteryx > Neomicropteryx cornuta. The sequence continues at coordinate 6,224,328 of JAHKQU010000030.1, forward strand.
TAAGTGAGTATTTAAATAAGAGTAGATAAAATAAACAGTCAACAAAAAAAGAAAAAAATATCCTTAAAGTAATAATTTATAAAACCCCACAAATAATATTAGTCAAATTTATTATTAGACCAATAAAGTACAATTAATGTGCTAAATATGAATAATTATAATTTTTTGATAACAAATGCGATTCCAAAGCACCTGCTATAAATACCTTCTACGTATAATTTGATCAGGCGGTTTGGCAAAATGGATTAAATTAAGAGATATTTACTAAATAGGTTAATGAATAAATAAAAAATACAGAAAGCGATTATCGTGTTTAGACAATTTTTTTTTTTATAGATTTTAGAAATCAATGCTTGGGACTATTTATTTATTAAAGAAAACATTTTTACTAAATCACTAATAACAACAACAAAAAAAATAATAAAGACTTTGTAAAACTATAATTTTCTATAAGCAGATTATTCTACATATTATATAAAAAGAAAGTTAGTCAACGTTTTTTATTTTTATAAAACGATATAGTCATAATAACTATATTAGCCAAATTAATAACATATAATTTGGTTTCATAATCTAGCTCTTTACAAAACATCAATAATACTTTTCCATATTGTCGAAAATCGTGTTACCCATTCATAATGTCAAGCTACTTACCGTTATTAAAATAATATCATAATATAAATATATAATAAAACGGTAAGTCAAATACTTTTACAACATTAAATAAATATATTATGTATTCACGATAAGAATATAATTCAGTGCATGTTTATTGAAAACTACGAGTAGCAATATTCAAGTTTGTAAGACTAATCTAGGACTTTTGCATCTCGGCTATCTCTATAGAGGTTTCATATTCCTTAGCCTGAAAAACCGACCATATTAGTGAGTCCAGACATATGAAAAAAAATATACATAGCAGTATTCTAAATTGTCTACCAATTAACCTGCAATATTAAATGATTTTATAAACATTCAAGGTGCTTATTTTGTGCGTTATCGTCGAAGTAATTGACAGTCAACTGTATGTATGTACTGGCAGGTGGCACTTGGCTCAAATGGCGGGCCTAATAATTATGTTAATTACGTCTAGTACATAATCCGTCGCCCGTTCACTACCATGACATCATGTTACATATAAAAATACCTACTAAATTTGATAACTATTAATGTATGAAAAAAATAACACGTTGTGATTTTAAATATAGATAGTGACACATTAATTCGATGTAATATAAAACGTTTATATTTAAATAACTGATCAATTTTCTTAAGCCCTATAGAATATTTTACCTATTTGTTACCAGAGTGGGAGTTAACTGATGAAATTCGGCTTCCTTCATCACTGATATACCGGCTGCAAACCGCAATCAATGTGATGCTGCGCTACTCTTGAGTCATTTCAAGTCGCAAACGCAACGCGTAACTGTCAAATCCTGCAATTTCTTAGCACAATAATTCTAAGCTTTGATAGTTTAAGAGTAACGCAGCTGGCCGCAGTTAACTCTAAATAAAAGTATTTTTTTATTTTTTATTCTACACCGGTATGGGTTGATCTGTTTGAACACTGCTTGAAATATGATTTTGTAAAATACAACTTTATTTAAATTATAGTGAATTAATGTGTAAATATTTAAAATAAAAAAACAATCCCGAATACACACTCCTTCTCCACCTTATGTACGCAATTGCACAAATGTGCTAGAGTCGAATTTGGGCGGGAAGGTGAGACAAAGGGTCCCACTTTCGAAAGTCGAAAAGAAAAGAAAGGACCACTCCGCGTCACAAGGAGAAAATACCTTCGTTGATCGGTTCTCCGAGATTGCGTTACGGGCAGATTCAAAACAGAAGCTATTTAAAAACGTAATAAAATTATTTATCTTATTCTAACGTTAATTGTTACGCTTACGCTGTATAATTACAAATATGAGCTCGTAAAACAAGACAGATTGTAGTGTAATATACATTTATAGACTGTTTAATAATAAAGTGCTAACATTCGCTATTGTAGATGCTATAAACTGCTATATTTTGACGAAATTGTGCTGCGCAAAAATAAATATTCTTGTGCTGAACTCAAGTGTTTCAGTCTCTGTCAAAAATCTACCTAAACAAAGGGTATTTACTAGGCGATCTGTCGCATTTATTCTGGGTGATTTTTTTGGCAAACTATTCGGGAACCATTCCAATCTTCCTAACCTAACCATATATTTAAGCGTAAAATAAAAAAAAGGAATATAAAGAGACCAGTAAAGATTACACGAAAACCATAAAAAAGGTAGATTTCATTAGGAAAGTTAATGATCAGATCAGATCAGGGGGCGGGAATAAGGGGGGTTTTCTAAAAAGTGAAATTTTGCTATAACTTTCTTAGTATATAGGATGTCAAATTCATTTTTTTTTATTCCTTAGATAAGGGCTTAAAACTTGTCTCAACCAGCTTTTTATAGCATCAACCATTGGTCCTAGGGGTGGGAAAAATTGGTTTTTCAAAATTCAAAAGCCATTTCTCCCTTAATAAGCACAAGATCAAAATGTTTAATATAGACTTATAATTTCCCTACAATTTTTGCTTGAAACAATTTTTGATGTGTGCAACCCTTACGGCACAGTATAAAGAGGGATTCAGTATACGCACTCTCGGTGCGCAAGGGTACGGCAGGTTGAGGTGCGCGTGCTGCCGCGCGGCGATTGGATCGCGCGGAAATCTACCTCCGCCTTCCGGTGTGCCGAAAGAGATTTATCACTATCGGAGCATAAGGTTACTAAGGTACTTGACTAGTTTTCTTTTTTTCAAATAATCTTCAATACACGTTTTATTTTCGCTGTATATCCGATATATAAACTTTTACATAACTCTTTTTTTTGCTAAGTTTATTCATGCGGTAAGTTTGACCGGTGGTAGGCTTATTTTAAAATTATTAATTTATGTAATAACACCGTTTTACACATTAAAAAAATATTATAGTATAAATACATCGGGCAGGCAATTTAATGGCTTTATTCACAACATAATAATTTATATTCTAGTGAAGACAACAATCTTATAAAATGGTAATTTAATGGAGTTTATAACGTAATACCTACAGAATAATATCAATAATAAATGTAAAACCATTTCTAATACACCATTAAATGAAGCGATGATGACACATGATTTGTTGTGATATTTTCAATATGGATTCTTCATCATTTTGTCATGACTTAGTTAATGAGTCATGGGTGCAGTACGAAGCATGATTGTTATAAAATCGATGCTTAAGATTCAAGGAATGCATTATTATAGGTTAGTGTGAGATAAATAATTATTACCTTAGTAAAATAGTTTTTAATAAAATATTTATTATTTAGTATCTGTGACATAATTCCACGCTTTGCGGTCGGCAATGGTGAAAATGAATTTTGTAATTTATTGATTTTTTAATTTAATTTTGTAATCGTTACGAAAATATATATATAGCAACAAGCAGACATCGGTTATACATCAGATTGATCTTATGAATAATCTTATGATTGAATGATTAATATATTTTGTTATTGCATGTATATATAATCTGCTATGCGTCATTTATTTTTTGTTTTTATTGATATGATCCGGTTTATTGTTTACGACTATTGAATTAGATTTATATACCTATACTTTAACGTTTTTGTGGCAATAACATTATTTTATACAGATAAATCTTTTTATACTAGCCAGCCAAACCTTACCAGAATTTTATGGGAATAATGAAGGTTCTTTCCAATTTTTTTAGCTAGGCGTCAGTCAGAAAGTAGCAAACTATGAAAGAAATAGAGTGAGTACATCAGATATGCCCTTTATTATTTTACGATTAATAAAACTTAACCTAAAATAATTGATTGTTAGGTCGATTACGGTAAAGTTTCACACGTTTGCAAGCGAAACGTGGAAAAAATAGCGCATGAACGCTTTTATATGGCGCGTTATTAATAATATCTTTAAATAGGTAAATTTGATCACGTTCGATGTCGAATGGGAGCGAATTAGCTGTTGAATCACCTGAAAAAATAGTCAAAGTGTATGATTCGGAGTTCGGAACTGATTTCGATTTAGTTTCCGCCAACACGTCTTGCAATGCGACTTAAGACCAAACAAAGACTGCCCTTGAGGTCTTTTTAACGAAATTCGAAGCCATTTTAGTTAAAAAAAAAAATACAACGACGTCATATAAAAATCGTTTAAACGCTGACATGACAATTTTTGTGTAGAGACCCTGAAGTACGCTAAAACCAACTACATAGTGTTGGAAATCTATACGATAACTAATCCTATTCGAGATTTATGAAATTTAACCTTTGGTTAACATATTAGTGTGATTAGGTCTTGTGGAGAGGGACCATGTAGTCCGTCCATATTGCGTAAACAAATAATTAAATTTTGGCCTTCCTTTATAGGTACGTTGAACTGATTGAAGACATGCGGCAATTTTGATCATCTTTAGTTATGTAGTTGGTCGGAAGATCAAAAGTGTTGGTTGACTGTCAGGTCATCGGGTCATACAACACAAAAAACAACAGCTAATTTACACTTGCTGGACATGGGCGAATATGGACTTAGCGTTACTCCCGTTCTAAGCCCTGAGATATTAATTGATTGAACTATTTGTAAAAGTAAAAAGTATGCTAAAATCCAACGATCTTTTAAAACATATAGATACGGCATGTCATACAAATAATTCTTGTAAAAACCCGACACCGGTAGATTCCCCACCGTTCCACGCGCCGCCATGTTGGTTAGAGACTATCGCGATGACACATGCGAGCAAGCGAGCGATATAGGCGAAATTAATAGCAAACTAATCTTGTCATCCAAACTTTTAAAATCATCCATTAAATATTGGCAAGCTTCGGGTTAAACTGAAAAGCTACTGTGTCCGTTGCGTCGGCAGACGGTGGTATATGATAGTAATATTACGCTGGAGATATAATGAGTGCCGGGCAGTACCAGCCAGGCGTCCCCGTCACCGTCTATAAAGGTAGTCATCGTAAATGTGAAGCTTCTCTTGAGGTTATAAAACCAAGGTTGTTAGTGACGACCTAGACACAGAGGTGAGGTTAATAATGAGCTCCAAATAATTCTAACATTTCAGGAAAAATAAATTTTTCATATATTATATTTTAAAACGAAAATTTTGTGTTGACAGTACACGAATTACGAACTCTTTGGATTGAATCAAAGAGATTTGAAGTTCTAGTTCGAATAAATAATTCAAAGAATGGTAAGTCGTAATACAATACATGGAGCGTGTCCCTAGTATTAATTTGATTCGTTTTTTTACGAAAACAATAAATTGTCTTTATATCTTTCTGTGGGTCGAGCAACCCATACTCGATCAATTTCGAGGTTTTTTATGATAATTGTCATTTTTGAATGGTTTATGAATTATAAAATAAAAGCATGGTAGTCTTCGGACGTTTAACTATTGCTGCCGACTCCAAGACTCCGAACTACCAAGCTAATTTACCCTAGTAAAACTTAAGTAGGACCCAAAACTATTGCATATCATAGCAATTATTTTATATAAAAAATATTTGTCCTTGAACTGAGTTAAAGAAAAATGTAAGCATTTATCTAACAAAAGTTTATTTTTAAATAACTGTTACTTTAGTGTGGTAGTTTGTTTCTACATTTTTTTTTTTAATATATCGGAATGTTAAGGAGGTCTGGCTTAACAGAGAAGATAGATAATTATTGTATGTGTGTGTTGTGAGTTATGTTAACGTAATTTTTAAGTATTTTGTATTATATTTTATGCATGTTTAAATAAATTGTTCTTAGTTAAGATTAAGAAACCGGCAGATAAGACAATGTGTTAGCTGGATCTATACATTGTAATAATTGTATATATTAAAATAATAAAATTTGTTTCTGGCAACATTGAAATTGGATTTTTTATGCAGCCACGCCACCCATCAGGTTGGCAAGATCGATACTGTTTGAAATTGAATTTAGAACGTTTGTATCCAACTGTCGCCGTAGCATAGATAGAGGCTGAGTTAGAAAGCTGTCATGCGTCGCTGAGCCCACGTCTCGACGCCCTTCGAAATACAAAATCCAAAACGTCACGACGAAAACGAGACGCGGCTTTTTTTAATTATTTTCTTTGCGGTTAAGGCAATGGGATTTGAGCGTAGAAAGTGATGTGGGTTTTATTACCTATCAGACAAATTGTGACAACTCAAGCATTTTATAATTTATTTTACATGTTTTCCCATGTAAAACGGTACACATGTTCTTTTTTATAATAAGAAAATAATAAAGTTACATAAAATAGTAATAACGAAACTTTTTAATCAATAAATCTCCCATCAAACTTGAACTTAGTGCAATTTACATCATTTAGGAGTTGCGATTTTTGGTTGCTACCATTTGCTGGATTGATACATTTTATTCTGATAGAAATCATCCGAGGAATGAAACAGTGACCAATTGGTAATCGTCAAATTGTTTTTTTTATCGGTCGACATGAAAGCGTAATTGGTATATTCAAATGGAGGTTGCACTGCAAAAAACACCCAGGCAGAGTTCCTGTTCCTTGTTTGTCACAATCAAAAACTGTAACGGCTAAAAGATGAATTATTATCGGCGACACAGCCCATCGTTTCTATTGCTCCCAACCTCTTAATCAGAGGTTAAATTCCTTAAAATGCGATTAAAATCTTTTTTACTTATAATTACGTGTCTCTTATCAACCTACTAATTTGCCTAGAATTAAAAATAAAAAGTGTGATGCGACATTGATGTGACACTGCATTTATTAGTAGCCACATAATATCAATATTATTAAAATACGTAAATATACGTAAATATACGTAAATTATTATTAAAATCAAATAAATATTAAATAAAATTACGTGACGTAAAATTTAGCGTGGTATCAATTTTTAGGTAATTTATTTATTTCGGATGCTATTATTCTATTTCATTTGATTCACAGGGAAAGGGGGAACTAAACATTTTTTTACCCCTTCCCACCTCTCGGATTTAACTGAAAAAATCTTTAATATATCAGATAATAGATTAATATTAATCGTTTAGTATTTTTTGGAGTACATAGTAGTTTTGAGCCTGTGAATGTTTTCCCTGTAACAAAATATATAAAAATGTAGGTGCGCAGCACCTTTTGTGTATGAACTCGTTCATTGACAATGACCGGTTTTTATCTATCGTCGGTTTTGCTTACCGACCCACAATTATTAGTGTATTGCAAAACGATTTTTTTTATTTTTTATTTTTTTATGTGCATAAATTGTGACGATTTTTTAAGTATGTTTTTATTTCGTGGAATGAGCATCATTATGCTTGCCAGGTATTTGGGCAGGTACCCAAATTCGAATGTTACGAAAGATTTTATTTTTTTTCAAACATTGGCAAAACGAAATTGAAACAATGAAAAAAATGGATGTAATAATATAAGTGTTATTTAATTATCATTAATCATTTAACCGCGAAATTTCCATTGTTACATGACAAACTGTGATTTGTATGTTATTACATGCGATTCCTGATACAATTTGATAGATTGTCAGTTCAATGTTTGCCACTAGGTGCCGTTTACTCTTTGAATTTCGCGGATTGTTATGAAATAATACAACTGTTAGCACTCAAAAGTAGTTGCAAGCAGAATTTATTTTACAACTATTCATTAATTATTACTATTGATTTTTTTTGTTCTATACTTTCAGCAGTGAGTTTGAGGATAGTTGGTGTAAATTGACCCCGTTCTAGAAGTTACTCGCACCTGCGTCGCGTTGCCAATGCAACCAGATTGCGCAAGATCTGCATCGCAAGTCATGGCACATAAACAACGCTCACTCTTTGCTTATCAATGACTTTAAGGCTGATTTTAAACAGGAATATATGGCAACTCCAACTTAGTTTGTGGTACAGTCAGGGAACGTCAACAAGCGTATGTTGTAGCTAGACTACAAACAAACAAAAATATTTACTAAGTTTCGGTTCACCTTTAATCGAAACAACTCGTTTTATTATATGAAATGTATTCCTAGCATCAATACACGATTTTCAAGTTAAATACATTTGGTTGAAATTGTTTTTCCGTAATAGAGTCCAAGTTGTTTCGATTATTACTTAGCATTATAAATAAATTATTATATTATCTGATTTAAATGTGACTAACCTCTGAATAAAATGTTATTTGTGTTACGTTAAAAGTAAAGGTATGTTCAAATAAGGGGTGGATAAGACGGACAGACATCAAGTTATACGATTATTTTATTTCAAACAAGCTATCCCAACGAACTTCGTACCGCTTCAGAATCAATAAATGTTGTGTAAACTTATTAGCTGAATTAAATTTAGTTTTTTTATTAAGAATACTCAAAATGAATAAAGTTCAATAAGTGTACGAAAATCAAAATTATACGTGTTTTAATTATCCATGCGCGCAGAATGACAAATGTGATAACCTCACAAAGTGAAAATTTTCAACGGCAACCTACCGTTTGAAAATAGAATTCCACAGAATAAAAGCCGTTCTATACAAAATGTATGAGAAAATGAATTTTCTTAATAAACAATTTTTTCGTGAATTTTCCCGATGTTTTAATAGTTATTATGCCATTCGGGGCGGAGATAAATCCAACAAATCAATGATCATAAAAATCGGTCCAGCCATTCTTGAGTTATAAACTAACCTGACTTTCTTTTATATATATAGATAATAACCTAACAATTGAAAGAAATAAAACGTATAATTAAAATAAAGATCTATTTCTTTTGAATCTAAAACGATCTGAATGCCTAGCGGATAGTTATATACATAATAAAATAATAACAAAATTGGAAATGATTTTGCTTTCAACAAACTCGTTGCATGTTTATGTCATGGCCATTTTATGATTCGCTTCACTCGCTCAAACAAGAAAATCCAGATCTATAGCGACACTGTGTCACTCACTACTTAGGTATATAACCTAACCCACACATTTTGTAACAAAAATAATTAGGATCTTCCTTCTGCACATGTAAAGTTGAAAGAAGTCTACGGAAATATTCAAGATTAAATAATTGTGAAGATTAAATAATTAATAAAATAATTGTGAATTTATATGAAATTCTGAATGACTCGTATTTGAGTTGTGTCAATAATTTTGAAGCTAAAATGGCTGCGTGGAATTCACAATATATCGATATCTTTGGTTATATGAATATGTGTTGTTATAATATAATCATAATTACGTTATGTAGTTAAAATTGTGCTAAAATAGACATTGCAACATCAAACGCGTCATTTGTCCCCCAGGGGCATCGGCGGTTGACCGTGTCGATGTTGTCGGCTACGCATCTGTGTCCTACTCAAAGTATTGTTATCCGATTAAATTATGCTCAGTTTCCATGGTCGCCATGCAACCGATGCGATGGCGTGCATTGTAACTAAATGAATCGGTATTAATCACCATTAATAGGTCGGTCGTACGATCACTGAAAGCGGAGATTGCGGTCATTAGGGAATCTCCGAGATTGCACGCGAACGATTGTTGTATATTTGCGAGAAGCGTTCTGCATTTTAATTAAGATTTGCGCTGTAGTTGTAATAAAAATTGTGACAAATGTGTTTTTTTGCTTTTTTGATAAGCGAAAGGCCTGACGAGAGATCTCTTCTTTTGAATAATATCTGTTTATTTATAAAACAGGTTACCCCATACACCGTCACACTGTTACTGTTAGAGTCAAGTGCTGATAAAACAGAACGGAACAGCACTAACTGCCCCAAGGAGAAGAGAAAAAAAAACACGTTTTTTACTTATAAAGCGAGAAGCTTAATAAAAATTAAACTGTGGTATTGCAAATATTTTCGGTGTTGTTCTAAATCAAGATAGTAATTAATTCACCTTTAATTTGTTATTTCATTTACCACATTTTTTTGTGAAATCAAAGGTCGATTCTTGATAAACTATTATTTATATTTTATTATGATCTGTTCTTTCAGATTCGAATCACCTGAGATACTTCGTCTTTCTTCTTCTTCTTTTATGGGAGTAAATGGCAATATACCCAAATGTGACTGGTATTGTGTGTGTGTGATTGTGATTGTTGGCCAGATTAGAAGTTGAATGAGCAATATCAATAAAGTAGTATATTGAATAACAAAGCTTTAAACTGTCATGAACTTGAACACAGAGGTAAAATATATTTAGTTCTTAAAAACAGCGCCTTAAATGATCAGTTGGCATTGTGACAATGGCCTTGTCCCACGAAGACAATAACGCGGCAGTCGAAACTGGGCTTAACAAACATAAGCCTTAATATTATAATAATGTAAGAATTTATAAAATCTGATCAGTACTTTTCGAGTTGAATGATACAACAGACGGACGGCCAAAGGGCGGGGATAGTAGCTTCTTATACGTGTATGTGTGTATAGAAGCTAAAAAGCTAAAAGCAGGGGTTCGTTGTAAGCGCTTATTGAAACGATATTGTGAGCTTACCATCACTAAGTAACGCTAAAGTATTTAATGGATTCGCAAGACACATCTCACTCCTCAATACAAGAGAAAAATATATATTGCATGCAGTTTTTAAGTGTTAAATTTATAACCGTGTGAGCTGTATAACAGATTAGCGGCGCGTTTTTCTGAAACTAGGTTACATTTACATATCAGCCTTTCATAGGTGTAACGGCTCGTTCGAAGCGATTGGGCTTCATAGAAGCTTTCGCCGTATAAAAAATCTAAAGTATTCGGAATGCGACAAGCGCTGAGTAGCACATCATAATGCTGGTGTTTCTAGTTGGGCCGAGTTAGAAGCTCGTCGTCTGACATTTTCATTACACACCAACATATCCTTTCCGGTGTTCCTCAGTCTCCTGGACAGCAGTAGAGTGTAGCGTCTACCTACTTATATATAGATTTTAATCAGTATCAGCCTATTGCCGTTTCGTTTTAGGTAGATTTCTTTAGGAAAGCTACTTACTACAATGGGTACCATGTCCCCATGTCCCCTTCCGGAAAATTTCGACACATCTTCGCGTTTCATATCTTCTAGAACCCAAAACCACCCTCAGTTTAAAGTTTATATATCTATCTATATACATTTCTTGTGGATACGATAAATGCCGTAATTTTACACCAATCACTTTCAATTTGATACATAAAATTTAATGGCACATAATCTCGGTCAAGTTCGTTAATGTATAAAATCAGACCAGAGGGGTGGGATATGGGGGGGGGGGGGGAATAAAAAGTGAAGTTTACTATAACTTTCTTAAAATATAAGATATCGAATTCATTTAAATTTTATATTATTCCTTAGATAAGGGCCTAAAACATATCTTAGATTTTTTTTTTTGGTCCTAGGGGTGGAAAAAATCTAACCTCACTTAATAGGCACCGTATCAGATCAGTTCAAAATTTTAATTGTAGGCCTGCGCGGCGGGGTGGGTTGAGGTGAGCGAGCTGCCCCGCCGTTCGCCTATCCTCTACTTCGATCCCGTGAAATCTACCTCCGCCTCCGGCGCACCGAAAGGGATTTTTGAATTTATTTAAAGATGTCAGAAGTAAGATAGGAAATAATGCCGTGAAATCAACAAAACTATCATATTTCTTATTAAATTGTACTTCAGAGATATAAGTGACGATAGAAAAATTGCAAATAGCGAATTTATGAAAGTCTAAAACATGTTTTATTTCATTTACAATACTTTTATAATTCGACCTAATGCAATATTATGCGAAACAATAACACGCTTATAAATAGGTAATGTGCAAATATATATATATATATATATATTTTTATGAGTCTGGTTTTTATCTCAGCTGTTTACTTAGATTATTATTCTCTGTACGTTTTAAACAAAAACAAACGATTATGTTAATCTCCAAATGCGGAGCGTTAATTACGCGTGTAATTACCTACAATATATTTTCGCCGCTTACAGAGTAAGTAGTAAACCACAATATTATGATATCTGATTAAATAATAGTAATGTAATAGTAATAATAATAGTAATATTAATAATAATAATAAACAGTACCGTAAGTGAAAACCTCGCCAATATATTATATGGTTTAATTTTCAAATTATGAATATGTTTCAGGGTCACGGAGAATATCGTAGTAAAAAACTTTTAATAAATATATTTTTTATGCTGATTTACTACTTTAAACAAGATTAATTACAAACACAAATAAGAAATACAGACAGATAAACAGAGAAACATACCGTCGACAATTACTCATTGAGCCTATAACGCACAGGTCCAACATAGGTTTTAGAGCATCGCTTGACAGATTATGTCAAACATACAACAAATTGTTCTTAGAGGTGGATGTTTTCTCGGAGACCACAGTTTTTAAGAAATCTGTATTTACTCTTCTAAAGTCTTTTCAAAATACAGCATCCTGAACTCGCCTCTAATCTAACATCGTTAATCTTAATTCACCTTCATAGTCACTTTACTCGCCACTATTTTTATTTTTTATTTTTATTTTTGTGTATTTAAAGTAGTACTGTGTTAGTTATGCTTGCAATTGTATACACTCAATCGTGATCTCAATGTTAGAAAATTTATTAGCATTAGTTAAGAAACAAATCACTCTATATGTGAAAAACTTGTAAGGATGCAAGACTAACCTAAATCATAAGTTTCTTTAGGATTTTTTTTCATCTCTTGTGTTGTTTCTCCTTGATTAAATAAATAAATAAATACCAACATTTATCGTTTATACAGCATTTGCATACCTAACCGGATTTTTTGTTTTTTTTTTTTTAATGTAAAACATGAAAAACATGTGGCTGGTATAATGTATAAAGCAATTCAAACGTTATGCAATTAAAAATATTAAAGCAGTAAAAATAAAAAATCGATAAAACATCTAAAAAATCACTATTTTATTTAATCATTTCTAAAATATTACTGTGGTATCGTGGTCATATTAGTTTGTCTAATTTATCTAAAATTATTAGATAATGTCTAATTTATCTGTTATATTTAGAGAGGGTATAATTTATAAATTATACTAGTGCACGCTAATCAATTTTATATGATCATAATCCGCTTTGGAAGCACGATTTAACATGGATATCTAAAAATTGCTTATAATGTGTAATGATGAGCCCTCATGTCCCGGCCGATCCGCTTCCAGCGGATCCGAAGACCAGTCCTCTTCAGTCGGGACACAGCTGGGTGGCTTCTGATGCCACGTTCTCAAGGTGGACTGTAGATCCGAGCTTTCCAAGAGTCAGTCTCCTCAAATCAAGCTAGCCTGATTTATAATGCAACGATTTCAAAAAGTTCAAAATGATTAAAAGTCAATAAAAACAGAATTGAAAGTTATCACACTATTTATTCAAAACAGTATATTCAACGGGTCGTAAATCCGTTGAATAAGCAAAAGGATATTGTCTGAATCACAATTTAAAACACAGAATAAAGTTCAGTACTAATTAAATTAATGCGAACAAACATTGACAGTTTATAATACAGTTCTCCGAAAAGGTGACAATTTGTGACTATTTATTTTATGAAATAAATGTCAGATTGTCTTCAATTCACTCACCGATATGTAGATTTCAGCCTAACTTCTCAATCGTTCACTAAACGAGTCTCGAACGCTGAAGTACATTTGTTTTTGGTAATTTGTGACCTCGTTGATTTAGCTCGATTTTATCTCGTCGCGTGATTAACATTTAGCTCTCGTGGTATCCAAACCTCTGGTTGGATGGTACGTAATTAATAGAGTTACACCAACTTCTAAAAATTTTTAACTAAGTTAATATTCGCGACGGCTATCGATTGACGTTATAAAACACTGACAGCGAAACGGTGCTCAGTCACGTCTGCTAAAAAAACTAAACAACACTAACTCGAATGTAGGTATGAGGCGACCTTTTATTCACGCGTTTCCGCTTTCGCCCTTCAGCGGACGCACCCCCTTCATACCTCTTGCCCACAACCTACGAGCGTTTTAGGAATATTTGAAAACACATAATTATTATAATAATTTTTTTTTTTTTTTTACCATACTTATTGGTTGCTAATATTATGCTAAACAAATATATTCCCTTAATCTAAAAGATATATTTACATGTTTTCTTTATTTGATAAAAACGGTTTTGTAATTATAATATAAAAATAAACAATCCGTTTTTAGCCTTAACCATTACTAAAATTCTATTTTGTTTCTATGACCTACAAACCTAAATCCAGTGACTTTTTCCTTTGAATTAAATATCAAATATAGATTATTTCGCGGCGCGCTAATGATCTGTAATTAGGTTCTCGTTTAACTCCGTCGCGTATTTTTAACTCATTAGTCTATTGCAAACGCGTAATCCTTTAATGTCTCTTAAATGATATTGTTTTGGCTGAAGATTTAAATATCTTACCTATATTAATGTTACGTATCTACCTTATGGATACTTTAAATAACAACAAGTATTATCATTATACAGTTTTACAATCTTACAAGCTAGACAAAAAAACATTTATACATATGTGGGTAGTGATCACTTCTCACATTCAGTCAATTTTGGCACCAAAACTATAGTTTTCTTATACTATTAAAAATATTAAATAAATGTGAATATTTAGAATTCACCGTTACCAATTTTTGAAAGACCTTCGCGGCGTCTTTAAAAACAAACTTCCCGGTTCGTTAATATGGCGGTACAAGGGTTTTACAGCCTCTTGCATCTTTATTACGGTCCGGTCGCGTATCCTAATCCGTGCCTAGACGTTTTTGTTTGGCGCGCCGCCTTATGCGTCGTATTTGAAAAATAATGTTAAAACCTAAAACTATATCGTCCGTCTGGGGCTGCCAACTTTATATTTCGCTAAATCAATTTCCTGAATGTGAGTTACCTCATATTTCCCACGACAGTAAATAAGTTGAAAATATTTTATACATTGAATATGATGTTAAACTTGAGATAGGAACGAACCTATTATAATAAATAATAAAATAAAACTCAAAGCTTTTGCTATCATCAGTTAAGCCATAATAGTATTACCGATGACTGTTATTAAATTGGAAATATGCCGTTTATGTATGTGGATTATTTCCTGAATGTGAGTTACCTCATATTTCCCACGACATTCCGCCCTCTCTGAAACGTTACTCTTTCAGCCTTTGATGGTCGTGGACTCGTAAAACTGCCACTTTGACTGCCGGTCGTTTGTAGTGTTTCCCGTGGCTTTTGACGGTTACCGCTCGGGTTTGTCCGTCTGTGCCGGGGTGTGTTTGCACTACTATGTCGCGCAGCCAAGCGTTTTGCGGAAGTCTTTTTTCGATTATGAAATACCACGTCGCTTACTTGTATATGTTTCGCGGGTTGTTGCCATTTTTCTCGGTGCATGAGACGCTCGTGATGCCGGAGTCGTATGGCAGGTAGATCGGCCCTCCGGGTAGGTGTCGCCTTTCCCTGTCGGCCCCGGCAATACGGACACTTTTGAGCCGTTTTCCACACAGCGCTTCGCGCTTTAGGTATATAGAAACGCTGTCTTAATTCGTTTAATACGAACCTTTGACCTTGATGGGAACTCGTCTCATGCACATGGCTTATTAATAGCTTGGTGTAAGGGTGACTTGCATCCAATATGGCCGGCCTAATGAATTGCAATGCGACACCTTGCACTGCACTTATGCGGCCGCCTACACGCAGTATTTTTTCGTCATCTAAAAATGTATTTAGATGACGTATTTTACTTGACTTTTTTATCGGCCGATTTGCGCTTATATCTTTTAGCTCCTCAGCGAAGATTTCGTTTTGCGCTTGTCGTAACCAGTACTTTTCCGAGTTATCGATTTCTTTCGCGGATAGCGCCCCCCGCTCCCCCCTTTTTCGAAAGATATCGACCGCCCTGAACACCCACGCTGTACAACGAATTAGGCGCGTCCATTTTGAATATTTGGACGCGTCTATTAACGCTGTTTCGGTCTCAGCAACGTGAGTGACAAAGACGTTATTTGTCACTTTGTTGTGATAATTTATTTTCACCTTTTGAAAATTCGAAGTTAAATCGTCTCTTAATAGCCCGTCGCGCTCGTTGCGTTGTAAGTGCAACGCGCGCCCGCCATTTGTCCCGGCGTCGAAATTACCGTTTTTTAATTTCGCGTCGCGTTCCTTACGTTGTGAATGTAATACGCGATCGCTATTAGCGCCGGCGTCGAAATTACTGTTTTTTAATTTCGCGTCGCGTTCCTTACGTCGTGAATGTGATACACGATCGCTATTAGCGCCCGGTCCGATTTTACCGCTTAATGACCACCCAATTAACGCCTTCGTAACCACAGGGCCCTGACGCCAATTACCATGCACTTCCCGGGGCAAGATGAGGCCATACTGGTCTTGTCCGATAAGCATTTTTATTTTTCCGTGAACCGACTTAATAGGTAACCTAGATATAAACGGATATTTTTCTCGTAATTTATCGATATCTAAATTATGATAAGGTAAATTTAGATTTTTCATAGTTTTCACATGTTTTAAATTATAAATTACGGAATTGTTTTCGGCTTGAATTTTTATATCTACCGACCTAATACACGAGTCCTGTGATCGCATACCGTTAATACCTACTATTTTTAATGTCGATGTAACGCCCTTTGCGCCGATTTCATTTGCTATTTTTTCGTCGATTAGAGTCAGAGTCGATGCCTCATCCAATAACGCGAGTATATCCCTGGACCCAGCCTCGCCCGTGACCTTCACATTGACAACTCTGAGTCCAATGCTTCCGTTCTCATGACGTGTGTGCGTCACGTGACCTGTCTCGACCGTGGTTGACCCCTCCGGAGGGGCTGCTTGGCCGGGTTCCGAACGCGTTATCGGATGAAGTAACTTATGGTGTTTACTTTTGCATCCGTTAATTCCGCACGACACTTTTCTTTTACATTGAAGTGCGGTGTGTCCTAATTTTAAACAAATAAAACATAAGTTTTCTTCCCTGACCCAATCGCGTTTACTGTTTAGGCTTAGAGCCGCAAAATTCCTACAAACATTTAAATCATGATTTGTTTTTTTACAGTACAGACATTTTTTAACTTCTAACGATTTTTCGTAGGTATTAAAAATATGCCTACGCGTCGGCTCTAATTTTTTAATCGCGCGCGTTTTTAACTCGCTGCGTTCTTTGATCGCGGGCTTTGAACTACCTGAGTTAGTTTCCTCTTTTGAGGCCGCGTCCAGTAATGACTCTAGCCATTCCCCGAAATCTGTAAGTGTGGGATGTTCGCCCCTAAATTCTCTATACCACTGAAGCCTTAAATATTGAGGTAATTTTAAAATTAATTCTTTCAACAATGGCGGATTAATTAAATATCCGTCATGTCCCATGCTTTTAAGTGAGTGTACAATGTTGCAAACAATGGTGCCAAAATTAACTAATTGTGAAAGTGAGTCACTTACCCCAATATTCGGAACACTGCGAGCCTCTGTCATCAGTTCATCTATGCGAGCATCTGGTCTGCCGAAGCGTCGATAAAGCACCTTCATGATGGCAGGAACGTTCTCCGGTTCGACTAGCAGCGACCTCACAGCCTCCCTCGCTGGCCCGCTGAGTGAGGCAGCCAAACGGATTAAATTATCCGCATTGGAGTAGCCGCACATCTCGTTCCCTTGATTGAATAAACTAATGAATATTGGAAACTCATTAGTGTTTCCGGTAAACTTCGGCAAGTCACGTAAAAGTTTTGCACGCGCCGACACTAACATGTTATTTCGATACGAATCACTTGTATTAGGCACTGACACACACACTTTTTCAGTTTTTATCGGCGACCGTTGTCGGTAGCGCGTTGTCTCGCTCTCGCCCGGCCGCCCCTCTTGTGTCGCGCCAATACGGAGATTTCGAAACGCCTGTTTCAAATCGTCCGCCCTTGTGTCGATTCTCGGTATTTTCGTCGCGGCCCATTCGCGACAATACCTAGACGATGCTGATGAGTCTGCGATGCTGCCCTCATCGTCATCTTCTTCCTCGGCCTCGATCATCTTTTTCTTGATCTCCAGCCTTTTTGCCACCAGATCCATTTGTATCTGGGTGGCTTCTGCAGCGGCCTGTGCCTGCAGCCTGGAGCTCTCTGCAGCGGCTTGTGCCTGCAGCCTGGCACTCTCTGCAGCGCCTTGTGCCTGCAGCCTGGCACTCTCTTCTGCAGCCTCAAGGTCTGCCGCCAGCAGTTGCCTGGTGACGCTGCTTCTCGAGGCGGCTGACGTCCTGGACCTGCGGCTTGCAACGGATGATGCCCGTGACGCAGGAAGTTCCTGGGCCGCTGCCTGCAGCCTCTCCTGGAGCCTGGATGGGCCTGCTTCCGTGCTGACCTGTTCGGCTTCCTGGGAATCCTGTGCCGTCATGCTCAGACGCTCCGTAGTGTATGGCGCTTGTTCCTCGGCTCTGTCCTGTCGGCGTCCTGCGCTGATCGTTCTCCCTGAACCGCGGCTTGTATTGCCTGACAGTCTTTGCCTCAGGCGCTCGCTCTTCCTCTCTCCTGGAGTTGCCTGATCTGCCATATCCTTTTGGCTCGCTTGACCTTTTGACATCTTGTCAAAGAAAACTCGGGGCTCGTCCAATCTGCGCTCGAAAGGACCAACAAAGATGCTATGTCCCGGCCGATCCGCTTCCAGCGGATCCGAAGACCAGTCCTCTTCAGTCGGGACACAGCTGGGTGGCTTCTGATGCCACGTTCTCAAGGTGGACTGTAGATCCGAGCTTTCCAAGAGTCAGTCTCCTCAAATCAAGCTAGCCTGATTTATAATGCAACGATTTCAAAAAGTTCAAAATGATTAAAAGTCAATAAAAACAGAATTGAAAGTTATCACACTATTTATTCAAAACAGTATATTCAACGGGTCGTAAATCCGTTGAATAAGCAAAAGGATATTGTCTGAATCACAATTTAAAACACAGAATAAAGTTCAGTACTAATTAAATTAATGCGAACAAACATTGACAGTTTATAATACAGTTCTCCGAAAAGGTGACAATTTTTGACTATTTATTTTATGAAATAAATGTCAGATTGTCTTCAATTCACTCACCGATATGTAGATTTCAGCCTAACTTCTCAATCGTTCACTAAACGAGTCTCGAACGCTGAAGTACATTTGTTTTTGGTAATTTGTGACCTCGTTGATTTAGCTCGATTTTATCTCGTCGCGTGATTAACATTTAGCTCTCGTGGTATCCAAACCTCTGGTTGGATGGTACGTAATTAATAGAGTTACACCAACTTCTAAAAATTTTTAACTAAGTTAATATTCGCGACGGCTATCGATTGACGTTATAAAACACTGACAGCGAAACGGTGCTCAGTCACGTCTGCTAAAAAAACTAAACAACACTAACTCGAATGTAGGTATGAGGCGACCTTTTATTCACGCGTTTCCGCTTTCGCCCTTCAGCGGACGCACCCCCTTCATACCTCTTGCCCACAACCTACGAGCGTTTTAGGAATATTTGAAAACACATAATTATTATAATAATTTTTTTTTTTTTTTACCATACTTATTGGTTGCTAATATTATGCTAAACAAATATATTCCCTTAATCTAAAAGATATATTTACATGTTTTCTTTATTTGATAAAAACGGTTTTGTAATTATAATATAAAAATAAACAATCCGTTTTTAGCCTTAACCATTACTAAAATTCTATTTTGTTTCTATGACCTACAAACCTAAATCCAGTGACTTTTTCCTTTGAATTAAATATCAAATATAGATTATTTCGCGGCGCGCTAATGATCTGTAATTAGGTTCTCGTTTAACTCCGTCGCGTATTTTTAACTCATTAGTCTATTGCAAACGCGTAATCCTTTAATGTCTCTTAAATGATATTGTTTTGGCTGAAGATTTAAATATCTTACCTATATTAATGTTACGTATCTACCTTATGGATACTTTAAATAACAACAAGTATTATCATTATACAGTTTTACAATCTTACAAGCTAGACAAAAAAACATTTATACATATGTGGGTAGTGATCACTTCTCACATTCAGTCAATTTTGGCACCAAAACTATAGTTTTCTTATACTATTAAAAATATTAAATAAATGTGAATATTTAGAATTCACCGTTACCAATTTTTGAAAGACCTTCGCGGCGTCTTTAAAAACAAACTTCCCGGTTCGTTAATATGGCGGTACAAGGGTTTTACAGCCTCTTGCATCTTTATTACGGTCCGGTCGCGTATCCTAATCCGTGCCTAGACGTTTTTGTTTGGCGCGCCGCCTTATGCGTCGTATTTGAAAAATAATGTTAAAACCTAAAACTATATCGTCCGTCTGGGGCTGCCAACTTTATATTTCGCTAAATCAATTTCCTGAATGTGAGTTACCTCATATTTCCCACGACAGTAAATAAGTTGAAAATATTTTATACATTGAATATGATGTTAAACTTGAGATAGGAACGAACCTATTATAATAAATAATAAAATAAAACTCAAAGCTTTTGCTATCATCAGTTAAGCCATAATAGTATTACCGATGACTGTTATTAAATTGGAAATATGCCGTTTATGTATGTGGATTATTTCCTGAATGTGAGTTACCTCATATTTCCCACGACACCTCAGTTTCAATATATGGATCAACATTGCCTCATGGAAATATCGGAAAAATTTAGGAATACGCCATTCGATCAACTCGTGAGTCAATTCTGTTTATTCTGTTCGTAACACACCTGACTAAATAGGTGAGCAATTTATTTGCTTGCGACATGTCAGCTTATTATGGATATTACTTTTTAATCAATGTGAAAAGTTTATTTATTTTTATTCCGACCAAAAGTTTACATAACATCATATGTTTTTACTAATATAGAGATTAACATGGGAAATTATGCATATGTGTAGAGATAGTCACCGTTCAAATTGAGATGTCCTTATTATTAATAAACTCTGGACAGTGACAGAATATCAAGGGTATTTCAGTCAGGGAACCGTCAACTTTGGAGATGAACGGGTCCGCAAAGCTGACTGGTTGTGTTTCGCATGTATGGTGTCCGTCAAAAAACCTTTAGCCTTGCATTTATGATGTATTTAATGACCAGCAAGTTAAAATAAAGGTCATTCTACAATAAAACTATCGATACGGTTGTAAAATGTCATTGAAGCTTGACGAATCATAATCGAAGGAAGTGGCTGGATTAATGATATCCAAGATACTCATGAATGGCCCTTAGTATTGTGTGGTTTATGCTGATAGTTTTACAAGGTTTATGTCAGCCAAACATATTATTTGTAGAAAGGCCGCATTGTTATATTATGACGGTTTATATGGTTGAATTGTGAGTAGATTCTTGATGCAAAACCATTCCGATTACCAACCCAAACAGTTATTGTCGATATTTATCTATAAAGGTGTCTTAGAAAATTGCTATTTTACCGTAAGAATATTTTTTGATCGATGTTAAAAGTTTTAAATGTGTCTATGCTATTTATTTATATTTTAATTGAAAGCTGTCACCGGTACTAACATTGGTCTAACTCCTCATTGTTTTTGGATGAAAAATAAAACATTGACATCATACTCATTACATTAAGTATTGAAATGTAAATTACTAATTCAAAATATTTGCAAAACACATACAAACTAGACTGCATTTTATGGTGTTTAAAAAGACTTAAATTCAGTATTTTAATTGACTCATAAAGTAGGTAACTATTTCGACCTTGAAAAACAGCATGAGTGTCGTATTATTTTTCATCGCTTCTTACCTACTGAGGTTTCGTTAAGGTCACGCAATTTGTATAACAATAACAGAATGGACCCATTTTTTTTATTTTTTTTATATATGCATGTGTAACATTTTCAGTGTGATTGTAATATCTTGAAATATTCGTGACTATTTATTCCTGTTGTAGCCGTCTAATTTTTCATCAACCGCACGGAAACTCAATACGGTAGAGCCCGCACTTCCCAATTTCACAATAACGTATTTTGAACGTAGATAATTCTTTTTATTTGTTTTGTTCTTTATTTATTTTGACTTTAAAATATAGGTTAGCATTATGTATCATTTTTTTGCCCATAATTGTATATATTTAAACACAATTTTACTTATTTTTATACACGTTATATCACTGTATTATTATTATGATTTTAATGAGACTCGTATAGTAACCGCACATCGAATTGAACACAATAGTCCAAATTCAACAACTGGTTTAATCTACTAAGTAGATTCCAAGTTAGTTTAAAACATTTTCGGTAACAGGAAACCACAAACAGACCTCGCGCTAATAGGTTTTGCGTACACACCATTTTTGCGTAAATGTCCATCACTAGGCACGTTAAAATAATTACAAATTATTACATTGTAAAAACAAAGCAAATTGACCTTTTGAAACATTTTTTTATTATTAACATTTTAATGTTTATTTAACTGCAAATGAAGAAAAGGGAATTTTTGAAATACATAAATTTGGTACGTGATATAAAAATATATAGGTATGGGGTAGATTAAAAAATATGACTAAAAAGTAATTTACACCCTAGTAGCCTGCAGTTTAGTATCAAAGATATTTTAATTCAAATTCTATTAAATTACAAATAAAATACTCACACTATGTAATAAAAACGAATGTTAGGTTCAGTCTAGAATTTAATATTGTAAAAGTTACAATACTTGTTTCAATAGGTGAACACTGTTTTTTAAATAAATGTTTAAGTATTAATAAGAAAATGTGTTTGTAAGGTTTGCTATATTTTTGGTAGTCAATCTGGCCAAGTAAATATTACAAAATGTTTGTACACGGTGAAATATAACATTACAGATAGGATTATTAATTAACTGTCTTAAAACTATTTTTTAACACTCAAAATTTCAATGACAATTTCAGAGAGAATTCGGCTTTTAAATGAAAAATACGTCACGTTTATAGTTTTTTTTCTAAATACCATAAGTATTCAAAATATTTTGGTTTTGTATCTGTTTGACGCGCCAAATTAATGTAGCAAAGTCGAAACAAAATGATTCGACGCGGGTCGTTGACTGAACGACTCGCGGTTAGGGACTGAATTCAGGTTGCGCAATTCGGAAACCGGTTGGTTAGGCGCGTTAAAAATTTTGACCCGCGGCACGATTCGAATTTCGGGATCGCATGTTCGGCGGTTATTTTAGGCGGGAACCTGCAGTGCCACTACTCTAACGCGATAAAGCGGAAACTAGTGTAGGTTGTAGATTTCTACAATCTACGTTCCGACAAAATGTTCTTCCTAACGTCGTCGCGTCGACTCATTCAATATCCGAGTCATAAGAAATAATTCGCAATCTTTCCACAGACAAAACAATGTAATTTTGGAGAGAAAATAAAACGCTGCCCTTTTGAACTGACGCGTATTAAGAGAAAAAGAAATACCATAAAAAATAAACCGTATGACCTGCCACGACTGCCCTAAATTTGTAATATTATTCTTACGACACACATACCAAATTTGGAAACTTGAATCAGCTCGCGAAAAGTTAAAGCGTTACAAATATCCGCCGCACTATGTTCAGACTAAAACCGAGTATTTTTCATTTCTTTTGCTTTTATACAAACTCTTGTCATCTCGTCCAGGCTAATTTCTTAGTGCTAAAAATGGCAGATGCTTAGAAGGATGTAGATTCCTCAGACGCCAAGTTTCAAGGCTCGAAAGAAAACGCATTTAATCGTGTGCTAATTATACTAAGGTGAAAAAGTGTGAGAGTAGCGTATCTCCACACAAATTTGAACCAGATAACTGTATTTAAATACGAGTTTGCAAACAAAAACGATTTTTAAAATGTTAATTATTTGATTTGATAATGGCTATGAAGGTACTTAAACATTATTTTCATCAAATTGTTTTTTATAGGTATTAACGACTAAATAGATAAAACTTAATTTACGTCTGTCAAAGTATTGTAGGTTATGTCATTTGAGATCGTGGCAATATAGTTGTTACGTTATAGGGCGGTTGAATCTTGACCCAGTGGTCGCGGGTTCGTATCTGAACAATATACCATTACCGCCACTCCTACCATTTATATTTATTTAATATATTTTAGGGAAACATACAGCGTAACTTAGTCTATAAAACAGTAATTACATAGTCATAAATTTGGCCAATTACATGAATCCACTGCTTAACAATTGAATTGAGATGTCGGTTCACCTAAAACTGATTACATAAAAAAAAGAAAATTATGAGAATCATACAGAAAATAAAATTGTTTTGTTTTTGCATATTTACACTTATAAATAAAAAAAATGTATTAATTAGAATGTAGGTTCAATAGAGTTATTATGATAAACATAAATATTTAGGACATAAAGTGAATACTTTGTAGAAGCTCTGAACAGTCTATTAGATTATTGAGTAATTTATATAGAAAGACAGCATCAAACACTTTCCTTCTGGTATTCAAACTGGGAATTTGGTGGAAATCTTCAGCTTCTTGGTAAGTGTCAAATGAGATTTGACAACGCTAGTTCATATATAACTTCATTACCACCTTGTATATGTACATATATGTATAAATATCTATTATTTGTTTTTTTATTTATCGATAGATACATTTCAAAAGGAAAATAAAATAAAGGTTTATTCGTATAAATTTTAATATTATAATCTTCTTTTATTTTTACGTTCTTATGTAAAGAGTTGTTTCATTTAAGTAATAAGTTATTATTACATGAATAACCCCTGACTTTATCAGAAGAAGATTAAGCTTAGTTGAGTATCATCCAAAACAATTTAATATGATCTTAATCGGCTGCCATTTTCAAAACATGGGGTCGCATTACTGCGATCAGCTGTTTGTCGAAAATTCTCACAAATGCACAAATTTACGTGCGATTTAGAGCACAAACTCGTCGTTTCCTTCATCTTCAGATTGGTGGGCGCGTTCCTAATATCAACTCAGTCAAGGACGACAGACACACGAGGTCGCGCCGCCCACGTCGTGACGTCAGATTTACCGGCTCTATTATTATTTTTCTCATAGTCTGACAGAGGACAATTTATATTGTAAGTAAGTTAACTAGACGACCTTTCAGTGGGATTCCTACAAAAGATACGATGTGAATTAAATAATTGCAACATAAACTAACAACGTTTGACCAAAGGATCAGTTAAGTCTAGTTAAAAACATTTTATTGATCATAAAGTAAAAGCTTTTATTTATGCTGTTATAAATGTATAAGAACTAGCTACTGCAGCTGTTCTAGATCCTTTATTTCAACTTTTTTCAGTACTACACACCTAATCGTTAAACTTCTTATAAGTACGGAACATTCTATTTAGAATTTTTTGTCCATAGTCTAAGGTTTTTATAATATTAATTGTGAGTTATTCAACACAACGTTTAGTAAAACTGTGAATATATCACGGTTGATTGGCAATATTGTTTGCTTGTATTTGGTTTAATATTAATATATTTGATTAATTTCTTCGAATAATTAATGAAACATTAGTTCTAATATGTACGCCTTCAGTTTGCGAACTGATTAAATTTATAACGGGAAAACAAACTTTCGCTGTACGCGTGTCGTTGGCATAACGTGCGTACATTTAATAAATCAATTTTGCAACGCAATGACTAACTTACAATTACTGTCATGTCATCAATTAGACATACAGATATCCGTCCAAGAATTCATAAATTATATAAGTTCATTTGTCATTGAATAAGTCGTGTACGATTACTAAATATCTTTAAATTTAATCTTATTTTTGGGTCAATTTGATAACCCTAGAAAATAATTTTAAACATGATTGATATAAAAAATGATAAATTATTGTTGCCTTATAACTAACGCGTTTCCATATAATTTAAAAAAATAATGATATTTTAAAAATTTAGGGGCTCTTATAAAATTATAGCGAGAGACAAAATATTGCAATTTAGTTCCATGTCACGCCAGCAACACAACATGGAGAAGACATGAACAATGTGGTAATATTTGATTTCTTGTGATTTTATTTTAATGAATATGAGTTATACTGTGTCCGGGTTTGCAATGGCATTTATTAATTGCTATTTTAAAACATATTTTATTATATTATTTTGTAACATAATTATTGTAAATCCAAAACGCAGATAGTTTTCTATTTTTATTTTACAACATAAAGCACTCACTATAAAGATAGATGCACGCTATCAGGTATAGCTACATAGACTGTAAAATATAATAAATAATATTTTTGACTGATCTATGCTTCCCTCGGAAGTATCCTTTAATACAAGTATTTTAGAGATATTGTGGCTATTATAGGTGGTTGGCAAGTGGTATAATAAGTATGTGGTGCAATATGTTATGATGAGTGATGATATTATGTTTATTAATTAGAGACACATTAGAATGGCATATATTATTTCCAAATATGTACTTATACGAGTACGATAGTTTTTTCTTGCCAACAAACTTTCTTGCAGTTTGGCAAGATATATGAATAGTAAATGTTTGTATAATTTTGTTTAAAAAAACTTTTTTAACAAAAAAGCCTCCCACCCTAACAATCAGCCCCCACTTCCACCCCCTCCCCCCCTTCCCCCAGCAAACCCCCTCATAGCCATATTAAACGACCATCCTAAACCCATCAAAACGAATTCATCTCGTGTAGCTTAAGTGGCTTAAACTCAATTTAAAATAATTTGTCAGGAGCGATGGTGCACACAATTAAAACTTTATTCGAAAACGACATTTCTTTGTGTGCGCTAATAAGATATAATCAATGGACAGCTGGAAAGAGATAAAACTATTTACCTACATTAACACAAGGATCCTCGCAATAACATAATCGCGCATGAGATGTGGACCAGCGTTTTGATTTTATATATTTTCCACTTATTTACATACTGATAGGTGGGTTGATTATAGATAAATTGTATCCAATTTAGGATACAATTTATTTATTATCTACACACACTCCAATTATTTTTAATATTTTTAGTACAGGTTCATTTAAATACTATGCCGATGAAAATTTCATAATCGTCACCCGATTGATTGGTTAGTTCCATACACGCAACGAGATATTATGAACTTGAGTTCTTTATTCTTTCGATTGAGTCAGTGTCAAGACGAAAAAATTTATACGCCAGTAGAAGTTGTAGAATTTTGTTCCATGCTCTATTTTTTACTACATTGCGTGACTTTTCTGTTGACACTACGTAAGAAGTGATAGAGGTATGACTGGGTATATGAATGAATAAGTATTTAAGATGAGAGTACCTCGAGGGAATATTAAATAAATATCAAGAAGTCATAACCGAGACTCCGCCGTTGTGCTACTTTTGTTCCATTACAAATCATAAACGCATCGCTTAACAATATATTTTTTAAATTTTTAGTAAAAAATGCGATTTGGAATGGCTCAAGAGTTGCACTGCCTTTAAATGTCCCAAGACCCACTTTTTTTCAAAATTACTAAAATTAAAGAACGAAATCCCTTCCTATCCTTCCCCATTCCTATTGACGCTCTGTTGCTAATTTAACAGTTTTTTAAATACTGTAAGCACCCGTTGCAGTACGAAGGGAAGTTTCGAAGATGCGTCCAAGATCATGCTTAGACTAAATGTAGGTGGATACATTTTATGAGCGCTAAAAAGTAACCGTTGCAGTTAATATTAGCATCCATTAGATTTAACATACAAACGGTTTTCACACATCGATGATGTAATCAGAAATGCAGTAAAATGTCATCCGATGACTCGCGCGCCGGAAGATCGTAAACGTGTTTGTTTCATACGAATATCAACTTAGCGATGAGTTCATATGTGCGCATATTATTTCTCTAAGTATGTAGACTATGAGTATTTATCGAGCATCATGAGTTTGAGTATTTATAGATTTAAAACCTTTGATGAGTCTACAGAAAGTAATTGTAGGGGTAATAAATACATTGTATAACCACAATAAATGTATTACCACATGACCACATGTCTGACCACAATACATTGTAGGGGGTAATAAATACACCAGAGACTAAACTATTATTTATAAATATAAACATCCTATAAGTAAGACAAATTTACATAAATACTATTTTTAAACAATTTATAACAAATAAGCATTTTCAAGACCCTTTCGTCGTGAAAGAAATACTGGAGTCAATCCTGACCAAAATGTATTTATACCAAAAGCTAATAAACAAGCTATCAAACGATATGTTACATTTCTGGCATCTAAGATTTACAATAAAATAAATAAATATTGGAAAGCAGGAAAATAGAAGAAAAAATGGTTATGAAAACGGGGTCGGAATAGTTGTGAATTATTAAAATAAATTATCTTCTATCCATATTAACCAAATAATAAATTTTAAAAAGGGTAAAATTTGAGCTATTGCATACATTTTTTTGCAATACACACTCCCTAAACTCACTTTTCACACATACACACTCATCCATTAAACATATTTTCATATATACACTCACATCGCATTCAACCCTTACACGTCACAAAAAATACACACCCAAAGTACATTATACATATTTCGATAACACCCAATACAAAAATATTCATTTTTGTAATATATTAAGTAATATTATTTAGATTTAATTAGTAATGTTCTAATTAGTAATGATTTATTGTTCTAACTTCTATGAATTTGCTCGGATACTTTATAAACAAAAGTTTACCTTAGAACAGATGTTTATATCTAGTTAGGTAACAGTTTCCTCGATAACAGTTTCCTCGACATTACATAGTGTACTGAGTTCACGTTAAAACAACATTTTATGGTGCATTATAGGAAATTCAAAGTTTTTATTAAATAACATAAGGTATCGGCAACGTAATGTTCATTTTTACTTAAAATAAAATACAAATTCTGTTTTAGAAAACCCTTTTTTCCAAGAAAAAAAATTAAACGTTTAAAAATTCCCATACAAATTTAAAATGTCCAATAACCATGGTTTTTTTTCTAAAATCTTTGGATAGTCAAGAAAGAAATCAGAAAACAACATTTGTATGGGTCTGGCTGCCTCAAGGCGTGTAATTGCAACGAATTAACACAACGGCAAGAAAGATAAAAATACAATGTAAGAGCTACCAACTACATAACGTGTAAGCAGTCTCGTTTTAATAGAGTCCCAGACGTTTGAGATCCAATTTAATTAAAATTATTACAATGAACTTGTTAATGGCCGGAAGACGTCATTTGACAAAAGGTCTTTACGATTTAAAGCATGAGCTTATTACGAGTACATTCATGATTTGACCTGCGCACTCGAACTCAAATTGAGTCTACGTGTATGAATAATATTGGGTTGAAAGTAATCAATTACTTTCTACAATAAATACCTACAATATAGATATACACGTAGTTTTTTAATTGCTCAGTACATACAAAACTATTACCAAAATTATTAACAAAATTTTCGAGTTGAAGTACAATCGAAGAAATACATACCCTAAACTAATCTTATTGTAGATCAAACTGTGTATATATTTATTTTATCGAATGCGAAGATTACCGACCTTTTTATTTCCAACGATAGAATCACTTTAGTCTTTAGAGACCTCATCAAATCAAGACCCGAACGTCGAAATCAATCATTATTGAATATTTTGTATATAATAGCCTAGTGTCGCGGAAAATCGTAGTTGTGAGGGTTTTAAACGCTTCAATAACAACCATCGGTAGATCCTTTCCAACAACAAGCAAATTTATCTTAATTGGGTAGTGTTCAAAATAATTACATATGACCTAGAGTCTAGACCAAAGCAATTATTAAAAAAAATGAGGTTGATAAACATTAACGATATTCATAATAATAATAAAATGGATAAAAATTATTAAGCTAGGTATATTTGGCAGCTGCCTATAAATTTCTAGTTTATAGATATGTCACACATAAATCACAGCTCATAGCTAACGGTCGCTTAAAGATTTTATTGCCACATTATTAATAAACGCGAAAAAACCTGTTATAAAAAAAAGAGTAACCTGTGTTTTAAGCTAATGGCACCGATGAAATAAGTCAGACAGATTTTTTTTTGTCAAACTACCTTTTCTAGCCTTTATTGGTCATTTGAAAAAAGAAGTAAACTTAATTTTAAATATAAAATAGTTATTATAGATATTAACAGAAAATATATATCCATCCCCACTCTGGCGTAGTACTTTATTTATAAGTATTTCTTAATACATAAAATCATGGATATGTTTGACTTGGATTTGGGCAGATATCAACTACATACAACATTCTAGATAAACTAATTACAAATATTAATTTTGGGAGGTTAACGGTTCAGATGCTAGAGGAGCAATGCTATTTTGTAATCTATGCTAGAAGCCTGTGAAGGACGGACATTCTTAGATAAGGATAACATTTATTACTTTTGGAACACGGAACCATAACGCTTGAAAACTTTAACCTTTAAGAATTACTTATATTAGGTAGAAAGTTTTGCTTCTAACGAGTAAACAGTTTTAACTAATGGGTAATTAAAATCGCGATCTGTCATCGTGTTCATAATTATTTTGGCCGTGTGTCATACTCCCGTTTGTCATCTCGTTACCGAAATAACTCGATAATAAATTGGTAGCGAGATTACAAATTTCAGTTAGTGTTAGTTTACAGCCACTTATATGTTTTTGGATGATTTTTATTGTACTTTCATATCCTGCATAAGCAAAAAAAAAAAAATTAAAATGCAAAAATGGACAAACTTTATATGGTTATTTAAACCATTATTTCTTTAATTAATGTGTAAATAAATATTATAATAATTAGTAGCCGTCTTTAGTAATTTTCTATTATTTATTTCATATCAGGGAACGAGAGCTACTGCATAAATAAAATTACAATAAAGCAATCAGAACATAATACTGATGATAGTTTACTCCAAATTTAGTTTAATGGAAAAATACAATTGGGAAAGAGGTTGGGATTGGAAAGTAGGGGTTAGGGAATTAACTTAATAACAAGAATATGAAATTGAATGTACTCTATACAAATAATAAGGTTTACTAAAACTATTTTAGGATTATAGCTAGAGTAGACACTTTCTTCAATGCCGGAAAAGTAGTGTTGCATATATCGATGGCGCTGTTGTAAAGCTCACGTGCTCGATTTATATATGAATTCTGTGCGTAATTCGTACTCAACCGTGACAAATGGATTGTCTCACGCTGGCGAGTCGGTCTAGGCGGAACCCGAAAATCTATAAACCCTAGAAGATTAGAGCAGTCGATGTGACCATTCACGCTTTGATATATAAAAGCAGCATATCAGCTCGCGATCTTCTAAGCTCAAGCCTTTGGATTATGCTTATTTATTTATGCGACGAGGCCCGAAGACGCGAGAACAGTCCCTTCCACATAACCACAAAGCCCATCTAACTATAAGACCGGGGCTTTTGTGTCGCCACGAGATTCCGCTACGGTTTGATTACTCCTGCTCCTCGGCCAGAACGTGAACTTTCATTTATTTTAAGTGACCCGAAGGGTGACCCATGAAAAAGAGTCGAATTTGTTAAGTATTTTTTTGAAATAGTTATATTATTTTGATTTTTTTATATATTACGTTCCTATGTAATATTTCCAAAATTCGGCCCCTTCATTATCAATGAAATATATATTGTAAGAAATTTGAACTGATAGTTTACACAACCCTTACCGCCAGTGGTTTCCTGTTTTGTCATCGACATATGCCAGCCGCCAGGTTTAAGTGACACACGGCTTCCCTAATTAAAGATGCTCATTACGTTCGCTCGAATTGCTGACCTCACTGAATTGACCTCGAAAGCCAAGAAGCCCAAGTGGTATCTATGTACGCCCAGCCGAGTGAGACACAGGGACAGGCAACATAATATAATGATCTCTTTCGTTTTCAACGAGTTGTGGATAGATGATCAGTAATCACGAACTGCCAAGGAGTTGCTTGAATCTTATTACTATTCCACATAGATACCAGAGTAAAACAACTTCGATGCTTTCTTTGGAACCACTGCCAAGAGTATAAAGGACACCATTTTGTGTTTTCCTCTTGACTTTTTTTTTAGCAAGGAGCGGAAAAATAGTATACGAGTACCTATTGCAACAGTGCCAGTAAAATTTATTTACACGGATTAGTAAAATACTCACATCACATCACATGGGTGTGACTACAATTAAGCATGTCCCTACCCATACCAGGGACATGCGTATTTAACCGTTTTCCAAGCGGAGCCGACTGGCGATTAGCGGCTACTTGGCGCGCCCTCATCAAGGGCCACAGTATACCAAAAGTCAGTAACAAAACAGACTTGAGCATGCCTTGGAACTGATTTCATACATAAATTATAGGCAAGACCCCGTCTCCCGAAGTAAATGTTATAATAGTATTTTTGTATGATACACAAGTTCTAATTGGCTTGCTCAATGTCCTGGGCACAACACCTCCTGTAATGGTTACACACTCCGAGACAGCGGTCAAATGGGCTTACCGTGGTCAAAATCTGCACTAGAACTGCTTAGAGATTAACATAGTAATTGCTATTTTTAGTTTTTTTTTTTAGTTATTTTAGATCGTGAGTTTGGAAATTAAAGGGCCTCGCGACTAAGACGTCAAAATAAAAAAATGTAAGTTTTGATGAATTTTATTTTAAAACGGGCGATTTAAATACTGGGGAAGATAGTTCACTGGGGTTAGTTCGAAAAGTTCGGAAAAACGATGACATCGGTTTCCATGTTGAAGGTATAGGGAGTACCACATTATTAATAATTTCTCCTTTAAATTTTTAAAGGAGATTTTTTTTAGTATTTATTAAAAACGTTTTTAAGAGGTATTTAATCGTGAAAGTTGAAAGAAGAAGGGCTACAAGGCTGTGACTTAGGGTCGCACGGATAAGACTAAACTTAAAAAGTCTCTGGTACTACGGAACCCTGAAGTGGTAATTTACGAAAGGGTCCCGTGGATAACCCCTCTATAAACGCAACGATAGCATCAAAGTAAAATACACAAAATAAAATTTATTTTTTTATTGTCGGATTGCGGACCCCTGATGGGTAACATCTTACACCCGTAGGATCTGGAGATCATTGAATCAAGGGGTCACATCGCTAACTAACCCGCCCCCATATTAAATGCATTTACGGTTGAGTATTTAACACACTCGCGCCACGTGTGATGTGTTTATAAAGTGGGTGATAAATATGAATAACATGAGTAATACAATTGTCACACGAATCTCTGGTTATTTGTTACTCTCTTTTTTTTGCATTATTTTTTAATGCATAAGTATATCAATTTAACATTAATCTATCGAAAACTCGAAATAATTAAAAAACACATAGAGAGATTGAAATATGATCGCCCCTGGCAGCATACAATGTTCTTGTGCGAGTACTTTTGTGTCCGTTAAATATAAAGCCAAATCGACGTTTCTGGATTGCAGATATACACATATTTATATTGTCTGCGTGTTAATTCTAATAAAAACTAATAAATTATAGCAATCGAAATGCATAATTTCTTTAGGAAATCATTGTATAAACTTTTTTTATCTAATGCGAATACGATAAAACCCTTCGGCACGGGCACACGTGTTCGGTTAGGAGCAATAAGCGCGAGCCTTCTAATAATTATGTACTAAGCACGTGCGTGCGTAGTATTATTAATATCGGCGTTTTTGTACATTTTTGATACTTTCATCATATATGACAGCAGTTTGTGCTTTTAACACAGATAAAATTGATTCAAGATTTATTAAATATGGAAATTAAGAAGCATAATAAAATAAAAAGAATAATAAAACGACTCAATCAAAATTAAGAAGTGTGTGCTCAGCGGCCCTCCTTTCTGAGAGAGGAGGGTGCTGATTTTCAGCACGTCCCGTTTTATTATATTATAATATATAATTTATACATAACATAAAACATAAGCATGTAAGGATTACATGTGTAATCCTCACATGCTCTTATGTAACATATACAAAACAAAATACAAAATGTATGACCAGTATAGAAAACTATATAAAACGTAACTAAGTGATGGTCTTACTGTTTTTCTTTATTTGTCTGCATGTAACAAAACGTTTATGCATTAAATACTTTTTTCTGGTTGAGATAGTGTCTAAAAAAATGTGTTATGAATAGAAGAAAAAAGTAACAGACGTTATGCAAATGACATTAAAAATATTTAATAATAGCCGAGTTGCAATGCTAAAACAGTTATATTATTAAACTTTGAATACGGTGGTATTGGCCCTGGCTTATGTGTTGTACTATTTCTGGTAACTTTTAAAACGAAAATTATTTTAAAACACCATGATAATCAAGCCAAAAGCCTCTTCGATGACTAGTTTTTGATTGTCGCAAAGTAGCGCCACAAATGAGCAATTGATAGATTTGCGTTTACTTGCTTTGTAATGATGACAGCAATAATTTCGTAACCAAAATGGGTTTAATATTTTGTTGCGTCGACCGACGGATGTTGCAAGAGAGAAATATCAAAAGACCACAGCAATTTCATGGTTGAGAAGTGTATTGCGTGTTCAGACCTCTTGTTCGGGTTGAGGTAAGTTCATTACCCCAAAATAAAAAAAAAATGATCTATAATTATTTTTCCTGGGGCCCAAAACATAAACAAAAAGTTAACAGACAGACGCCAATCTAAAAAAAAACCTGTTCCCATTACGACGATACTCAAACATAGTACCTATTTATGAAGAAAATGTTTACAGGGTGTATTTATTTCACTAATGTCCTTTTAGGGGATTGATCTATATCGACAACTAAACCGATCTCACAAAAAAAAAATACTAAAATAAATATAATTTCGAAAAAAATTGTTTGAAGTACTTCGCAAGCCGCACGCTCGACCTCTCGCGAAATCGTTTTTCTCGTAATTTGAAAACATTTTTAAAAAAAATTTAAAACTCATCAAAATCTATGCTTGCCGGGAAAAGGATTTTTATAAATATTTAAATAATAATGATTAAAAAGCGTAATAATTTAAAGCCAATGTAACTTTAGGTTCCTCTTATTAATTCGTATCAATGCTTAAAAAAGCATCTATAGAAAAATTGACCTTAGTAGGGGCATTGTCTAGTTAGATAGAACTTTGCATATATGTAAATTAATGTTTTAATTACTATGTCAATAAATAAATAAAAAAAATATATTTTTTTGAAGTGCAATTGGTGGAAAACGATCAATCGAGGTTACCATGGGTTTTAAGTTCTGATATTTATTTTAATCATACTATATTATAATCGAAGAGATTTCAAAAATCTCTATATTTTTTATCTACAAACCTATATCAGCGATTTATCACATACAAGTCAAAACAATGTTGCCACAAAGAGGGCGTACTCGTTAAATTTACAACATATTAAAATGTATGTCAAGCTAGTATGGATCCTGGGCACAGTTTGAAACAAAACTTGCATCACTACCGGCTCCTTTTTGCAATTTATTTTTTCAATAATTTTACCACCGCTATGTCACAGTTGGTTCGAGCCTAATCTAGCTGACTATTCGACGTATGTGAGATAAAAAATACATTCGTGAAATAAATTCAATTAAATAATTATATTCTCAAAAATAACTTAAATTTTTTTTCAATGCCAGAGGTCTAAGGAATTCAGCAATATCGCTTATGGAAATACTCAATTTTTGCTGTTGGGCGCCATCATCACCTTTATTTATTTACTACGGTATTATAAATAGGTAAAATGTGTAATAGGGGAATCGTCCTCGACTTCAAATCGAACAATTTTGCTTTAAGGGGTAGGTATTTACAAATGCTAATATCTGAGTAGGTCATCATGACAGAATAGCAGGCTGCTGTTATTTGCCTACTAACGAATGTGCGTGACGAAAACACGACGGGGGCAAGCAGCGGGAGTAACCCTGCGGGAAGTGGCGCCCTTTGTTCCAAAGTTGTTAATCGATACGTCATGCTAGCATTAAAAGCCCATCCATTCTAGCGATCAAGAAATAGGTCGTTGGTTTATGCTATTTTTGTCTCTTAAAATATCTTTTCATTCACCGGTCGGGACCAGTGCCGTAGCTACGTAGCCAAGGGCCCCGATGCAAAAATTAAATTTGGGCCCCACCTAAACTAATTAAGTTTTATAAAGTAAAATATATAAATACTTTAAAGGTGCAAAACTACTTCATCGTCAGCTCTTTTGTCAACAAAGAAAAGCTACTTACTAAGTATATGTGTAGTATATTTAATAAAAAATTAATCAATGATGAAGTAAACTAATATAGGCATATTAGGCAATAAAATGAAATACATAAAGATTAAAGGGTTTATTATACAATATCACCTATTAATAACATTTTAGTTTATACGTCAATCTAATACGCTTCTGAGCTTAAAAGTGACCACTAACCGTGAGATGCATGAGCATAAATAATTGCGCTATCTAATCACACGAGTAAAGATACTAATTGTACCTATACGCCCGTGCAGCACAAAACCTGAAAGGATGAGTCCTAAAGCGCCGCAAGCGCTAAACGCCTTTCACCCCCCCTTTAAAGATCCAGACTCTGGTTAAATTATTTTAATACAAAATGTGTATCTTTCACAATCTTATATGAGAAGACAATTTAAAAAAATAATATCTTTGCAGGTAAAACACCGGCGAAACTTAATATACTTATAACCCTTTATTACTCGTATATTTAACTCCTAGTAAGAGCCACTTTGATGCACGGAATATTATTATAATTGATTAATCTTCGTTGCGTGCGCGGTCAAGGAGTAGTGCGTATTCGAGGTAAATCTTTTTTAACTATCATGACGGTCAAGGCAGTAGGCAGTAGAGTAGGCAGTAAAGTACCATACTAATAAAATAGGCAGGCCTGTGGTATTCTTTATCTCCTACCTACTGCGGCGGTGTGCGAGCGTAGGCGAGATCACATTAATAAACCTAACCTAACGAGCTTCAATTCGAAGTTGGAACTTCGCATCCACCCATATAAAAAACGGTTATTATTAGTTAGATCAGATTTGAAATTTTAAACAGCTATAAAACCATACCTAAAAAATGGAACGCGTATGTCCATTGATTTTGTCACGAATAATAGATCTATGCTAGGTATTACAAATAATAAAAGTACATTTGTGGTTCCAAAGCTTGGGCATATAAGCAAATATTATGTTTTTTTTTTTGCATTTCGATCGAATAAATTATTACTAATCAGAAAGTTATTTATTTAATATATTTTAGGAAAACATACAACGTAACTTAATTTATAAGACAGCATAGTTATTAATTTGGCCAATCACACGAATCTACTGTTAACAATTGACTTGAAAGGTAGGTTCACTGAGAACTGATTACATGAAAAGAGGAAATAAATGAGAAACGTAAATAAAAATGTTTAGTTTTTGCACATTTACACTGATAAAAATATGTATTAATTAAAATACGGGTTGTTAAAGTTATTATTATAAACAAATATTTAAGAGTATATTTTACTTACCTCATTTTTGAATTAATTCAAAGTACAATTAAAATGTCCTAATTCGGAAAGATTACTATTATATTCATAATATATTCTGTGCAGTGTTGCATTTTGAGCATAGTTTGTGTTTTATTTATTCAATAAAAAAGAATTTAGTAATTCCTTGAGGTACTCTAAAATGGATACATTAGTTATTACTTACTTTTGTTTTGTAAATTTAAAATTACGTAGGGAATAGTAATGCCGGAATATTACGATAATAATAGTCATTTGCTTGTATGCTATTTAAGATGTAAGGCTGAAACTAATCGATTATACTTTTTTTTGTTTATTGTGCGAGTTATATTTTTTCAGTTTAATTTAGGAATGATTTGATAAAACATGCTAAGTAATTATGCGGTATTAGAGAGTCTAGTAATTGCAGTGACTGCAAAAACTATCCACGTTTCGATTGACCCATTGTCCCGTGGGCGAAAGAACGAAGCGGAGACTGGGAGAGAGTGAGATAAAAAAAGGTATTAGGAATTAAACACATTGTCATGACAACATTTCAAAACTACCCACGGCTGACAAAAAAACTGGTTCCATTTACATGAGTATATTATATATAAATATGTGCATACTGTGTACATAAATATATTGTCTGTACTATGCGTATATATATATATATATAGTAAAACACAGTATGTATGTCAAGTAGTTTAAACCCAAATTTCAATTAATTTTATTTATTGGTAGTGTTCGAGTATTAACTAACAAATATTTACTCATCGTTGTGGTTCAACTTCAAAACTTCAACGACGGCACATATTGTTCATATATACGCGTAAATATAAATTATTATATTAAAGCACAGTATTGAGTAAAACACAGTTTCGAGTGGTCTAAGCCCAAATTTAGATGGATTTTGTTTATTTGTAGGGTTTGATTGTTACCCGATTAGGGTTCGATTAAATTTTAATGCTCGTTGTGGTTTCATTTCCGCACTAATTAATCATACTTAAGTAATCATGTTATCCAACAGGATGATATATTTTATAAAAAATTATATAATAAAATTTTGTGGTTAGTTCAATTAGTTATAAACTTTTAAAACCCTTCATTAATTTTTTTTTGTTTTTTTCTCACTATTTTTTTATTTTATTTGTTTATTATTTATTAAACATAGACTTCAAATATGAAAATCTTTATTGTAAATCGTATTAAAAATAACAAGACGTACCTAATATTACACAAAAATAAAATAACCTTAGATTATTCATTATATTATTACGACATTCAATAATAATTGTTTAAAGGGATTACGACTTGCGGACAAAAATCAATAAACGAGAAAAACAAATTTTTAACAGTTTTAATTTAATATTTTTTTCCAAAATCAGCGCAATATCTCGTTAAATTGTAAATTAATTGTGTGTTGCGCAAAATAAATAGATTATAAATATATTTACTAACATTTCATTTTAATACGTGGTTACCAAATTTTGGGTTTTTTGCTACGTAAATAAAATGATAAATTGGACTACAATAATTGGGTATCACTTACCGTTTTGGAAGAGCATCGCCAGCAAAACGCAAACTAAAGCGGTCGACATTCCGAAGTTGGCCATCGCTTTTCGTAAAAAGTCAAATAAAAACAAACCGCAGACAACGCGAGCGACTCGAGCGAACGGCGACTAGCGACTGCACAAGAATACGAATGTTCGCAGTTTGAATTTTCGAGGCTCGGCCCACCATTGGCCTATTTTGGCGCGCATTGTTTGTCCGATCGCTAGGATGCTATTCCACTAGGTTTAAAAGTATTTTATTTAATGTCAGCGATAATTCGTAAAATATACTCGTAGTTTATGACTTTTTTATTATTAAATCAATCAATGTTGAAGTTTTGTGAAAATGCATTTGCACGTGTACGTGTATGTGCGCTTATGTATTTAAGAGAATATTTTCTTATGATTTAACTCGGTTGAAAGACAGAAATAATTTAAAATCGAACCTCATATAATTTCTTTATTTATTTTATCTTCAACCATCAAATCACAACTCCACGTGAGAGATAGTAATAGATTATTTGCTTGCGTCTTGAGAATGTTTATATTTCGTATAACATTCTAGTATAGTGAAATAAAGTCCTATAAGTAGCAACCGCTCTTATTGTAACGTTTTAAATCAAAAGGGTACCTATTAATTTGATGTCGAATCGACATCAAATTATAGTTTAATTTTAAGCACGATTACCTATTATTAATTCCTTAGACATATAAAAGTGATAAGTGTAGTAACTGTTTTTTTAAGTAGTAAAACTTCGATGGCCGTAAATGCGCAATAAATTTAATAAAAGGGCTTTCTAGAAAGT
Organism: Neomicropteryx cornuta; assembly: GCA_020383195.1. Taxonomy (NCBI): domain Eukaryota; kingdom Metazoa; phylum Arthropoda; class Insecta; order Lepidoptera; family Micropterigidae; genus Neomicropteryx; species Neomicropteryx cornuta. Next base: position 6,264,049 of record JAHKQU010000030.1, read on the forward strand.
TAAAGGAGGTTTGTCCAAAACCATTTTTCCAAATAGGATACGGCTTTATTCTAAATCGGATATGGCCCTTATGCGACGAATGTCCTGACCTGACAGCATGTACCTACATTACCTGTTTAATTTTATAGCAATGGATTAAAGGGAAATGGGTTTAAGAATTTTCACAGTGCAAACGTTCACCCTATCGACCATTCTCCCTTTTCATATATCCAGATGTGGAATGATAATGCTATAGCAGCTTACAAACAAGTCCCTTCAAGAAATATGTTTAAAAATTTCCTAGGTAGCCTTAATCTTTAAAGAGGTGGTAGAGGAAAATGGCCTGAACACCATATACACCTACCCCAACCACATTTAATCATTCTTTGTAATTCTTTGGCTGTAGTGTAATTACTTGTCTTGCGAAGATCCAGACCTGCTGTGCAGAATTACTTTCAAATCATAAACGGGATTCACCCGTAGTCAAATTGTTTTGGCTATGCTTTTTATGCTGTGTGTGTGGAAAATCTAACCAAGAATGTATGACTAATGAAATGAAGAAAATACAATAGGTTTATTAACATTTAACTGCTTTTAAAATAATATTACTTGCATAACCAAAGCTGACAGATTCCATTAAGCATAGAATGGACCAAAAAGATTTGACTTAGGCGCTTCAAAAGTAGACTTGTACAGCGAGTGGGAGTTTGTTATTTCCTGAAGTTTTTTTCACTCATTCATAACAGTCCAAATCTGTCTAAACCTGCCCGCTCTGGCAGAATCATTCCACACCTGGATACGGAAAAAGGAAGTCTGGTCAGAAGGATAAACGTCGGTACCGTAAAGAAATTTCAAACCCATTTAAGTTATAAATCCTTCAGCTGCTCTTACACCTCATATTCTCACACCCCCTAACCAAATAAGAAAAATAATGTAGTTTTTTTTTACAAATAAATGAATTAAAAAATGACTTTCTACATCAAAAAAAAATTTTGATGAAATATTTTGATTGTTTATTATTCAGAAAGCATATTATCTCTCTCCGGAGGGTTTTTTTTCATGCAATAGCTGTTTGATACAAAACATACAATAGTTATGCAAAAAAATAATACTCAAAGTGATAAAAAATGAATGCAGTATTCGTATAGAATTATGACAGACAACACACCTCTTTCCTTGGAAGAAAAAGACTATTCTGGTTAATTTTACCTAGGGCAAGGTGTCCTACGGTGAAATAATTCCTTTAATGAGACAAATTATGTCATTGTATAAAACAGTTTCAGTATACGGCAACACACACCATCCACTTCGCAGACACTTGGGCAGACACTTCGCATCCATCGGCAACTTAAGCTATAATTGGCTGTTTAAGTTTCACGGAGTTTTGTTTTTCCGTAAATAACTTTGTTTAGTTATTTACTAAAAATTTCCATTTTGATCATATTTTGTTTTAAATAAGTACATAAAAAGTAAAGTTTTAAATAATCTTCAATTGTTTTCTTTCACAGTAAAGCACCTTCTCTTTCTCTTTATTTTGAATCATAAAAATACAAAAATTATGGACAAACATATGCACATTATTAATATTAGTATTTTTAAAAGCATTAACCTACCTAGGAATCTACAAATAGGTAATATATTTTATAATAACTATTTACAAGCAAACTGGTGTATAACAGAACGATTTATCCGCATTGGAGGAAAATAATTTTTGATTTATTTACATCTATACAATTTTTAAAGTTGTTTTTATTTGCACTCTTAGCTATCTGTATTATTTAAGATTTACATTAAGTGAAGCTTTTGATGCTTAAAAAAAAACAAAAACCATAATGAATATACTTATTTTATTTAGCATTTTCACTCGCTTTAAATTTGTTAAATAGTTCTTTTTATAATCTCTACACTAGTTAAATACTCAACTTTATAAGTCATAACCATTGTAAACATTTCTATTTTCAAGATCTCTAATTTCCATGACATCAGTCTTGATTCGAAGTTTCAGTATTTCACGGCATATTCCATCTCTATGTTCAGCATTAGATACTCCCATTCGTAGAAGCGTATTATCATTAAGACGCACCAATGTTCGTCCGGTAATTTCATTCTAAAAAGAGAATTAAAATTGTTATTTTGTTAAAATACAGACCAGAACTTCATAACTTTTCTCAGGATTAGGAGGAGCTCAAAAGTTACTACCCATATCTAAAAGATATTACTTAAATTCATTATTTTCCTGACATATTGCACCTTCTAGCTGCAGCAGGCCAAAGGTTCGGTTTTAGGCCAATATATGTGTTTTAGTCAAATGAGGGTTGATACTTTGGCTGCTGCTGAAACTGCGTTTGTTTCTCTGTGGCACTGTTATCCTATACTTTCTCATCAGTAAAAAAATATTTGTTATAATTAGTTATAAATCCTTAATTAGTTTAGTTCATAGGTGTAAGTCTGATTTTAAAATGTGCCACATTTATCTTCTATACCTAACCTAAACTAGTCTCAAAATAAAATCTTTTAAAAAGATTAAGTGTTGATTACGGTTTTGGCCAAAACTGGAATGAAAACTGAAATTCGGTTTTGGTTTCAGCTAAAAAAATCAATTTCAGTCGGACATTAGCACCCTCCTTCTTATATTTATTATTATTATTGCTATTATCCATATCTTACGTTATTTATATTCTTATCAGTATGCTTTTCTCACACAGCAATCTTTAGAATGAAACACCATTACCTTCAGATGCTACAATATTTTTAATAAAATATAATAGTCTTCCTTGCAAAGGCATTAGGTATTTAATAAATCATTCAAAGTATTATAATGTACACTTAAATAAAAAGAAACTCTGAAAGGGCCATTCGATGAAAATACATAGTTGAAAAATATTTATGTGATTATTATTGTCTTATAATTAATCTGGAGTATTTTATTCTATCTGAGTACATTGCGGCGTCTATTTTATTTGAAGTTAAAATGTGTGTGATGCTACTTAGTTTCCCATGTAAGATCTTTTTTAAATATACAGGTTGCCAAATACAAAAAGGGGGTATGTTCAAATTAAGTGGAATGGGCTATAAAAAAAACTACATATGTTTTCATACTCACTGTATGAAAAGTTTCCCAATAAAGTGGATAAAAGTCACTGCAATGTCTTCTAAGCCACTTCTGAACGTCGCCCACTGTCCAAAGGTAGACCAACTTTGGGCGAGCAGTTTTGTCCTGTAAAATATATGAAATGTTTTTATTTCTTTTAAAAAGCATTACCTGACTGGGGACTTTTGTAGCAAAGTAGGCAATAAGCTAAGCAAAATGTCTCGAGACAAGCGTAATAGTGAAACGGCAACGAGCGGCGGTGAGGGCAGTAACTATACAAACTGTGTCCTATTGACCGCAACCAAGTGAAACATATTTTTGAAAATTGTATTGCTTCTTTACTTCGTATAATATAATTGATAGTATACATATTGCCAGAATTTATTTTGGATACCTTGGTCTTGTTTGCTGCAATGGAAGGATCTTCCACCATTATCAATATAATTTCAAAATAATAATACTAACAAATTAATTTAAAAACCGTTGAAAACACAAGCTATGTAGGCATATTCGTAATAATTCAAGACAATCAAAAAGTAAAGTAAAAGACAATGTAAAGTGATAAGTTGCCGCTTGACGTTGACTGTCACTATCCTTCTTGTCAGTGTTACCACTTTCATTTTTGGGTGGATCCGACATTTAATGTAAAAATCATATTTCGGGCAATGTTTCTAGAAAAAGATCGTTCAATACGGAGGATGCGACAGGCAATCATTTAAATAAAATCGGTGTGAACACAATAAATAGCTAGCCAATAAGAAATTGATAAATTATTGTTATTAGGTACTTGACATATAACATTTGGTATATTCTAGTTTTGTGAAAAAAATGTTAAGGAACACGAAACGTGTATTAAATTTTAGCCATCGAAGTCTGTAGTCAAAATTCAATGTAGAAATCTTGGTAATTTAATAGTTAAGGTGTTTAACTATTGCCCCAGCGGTCGCGGGTTCGAACCTGCACATAGTCACCATTTTTAATGTTTCATTAACATCAACTCCCCTGACTCCAGCACAAGCATATTTGGATAAGTTGTGTAGGGCCCAAAATAATTATATGTGATGCTGGTATATATGTGCTATATCTAATGCTATATCCATTGTACAAACGTCAAACTGACAGCGAGCGACCGGCGAGCGAGTCGCGAGAGCGTTTGTGACTAGAGCATCTGGACCATAGCAATTCTTTTGAAAAAAAAAATATTTAAAAATATTTATTTTTCTAATAGCTGTTGTTTTCTGAAATAAATAAATATTTATTAACATATTAGCTTATATATACTACATATAAAAACGAATGAATGTTTGTTTATAAACTAAAATCAGTCATATGTTTAAAAGGTAAGTTTTATTATTAAAAAACACGAAAAACTTTACTCTCGCTATTTAACAATTGTTTCTTGAAGTTTTTTTAAATATATTGTTAACTTCGAAATAAAAAAAATGTATTTAGGTTAGGTTGCTGAAAATAGAGGATTGCGTGTACGCTGTAATTTGAGCAATGCAATTGTTAAATAGTATATAGCATGTACTTGAATGTAGCATTTATTTATCTACTATGCTATATTATTAACTACTGACAGGCTATGGCTACAGCTGTGGTTCTTTTTGAATCTTTCTACTCTATCCATAGTCTATTAGGTGGATGGATTGTTACCATAGAGTTGGCTTGCCGCGTTGGAACTGCCAACATCTCTCTTGTTCGGATTTTATTTTATATTAATATTTTCTAGGTTTTTCGAAAGATAAATAACCAAGATCAATCGAGTAAGTGTATATTTATCATATAATAAAATTTCACCCTTTTGCATACCGTACATTACGTTTTAATTATTTGACGTTTAAATGTCAAGTGATTTTGATAGTGTTTGTTTACTATTTATTCCGGTCGAGCTAAAATATATATTTATTACCTAAATAAATTGTAGATTATGAGCATAATATTTTTTTGCCTAATTTTCGCTGGATATTGCAATTACTTACTATATTTTTGTTATGTGTTTATTTTTGTTATATTAGTTGTGAAGTTAGGTTAGGTCGAATTAGAATCAATATTTAATTATTAATACCTTCTTAGTCTATTGATTGCCCAGGTTTGTATCCCAAGGCATAGCTTTATCTGAAAATTTTGCTTAGCAACGGGAGCAGGTGTTCCAATCGTTGTCGTGTATTATTTTTTTTATTTTTTCAATAGTGTTGAAAAGGCTTGGGTTTGGTTACTTTTTATATTGTTTACGATGTTATAGTGAGCATATAGCATTACATACATTTTTCAGGTTCAAAATGAAGTTAAAAGAAATAGAAAGAACTGTTAATATAAGGTGGTCCCCGTCGAAGGTGTATCCTACACTCCTGGCCGCTGGTACGGCCGGCCAACAAGTCGATTCGAATTTCAGTTCGTCGGCTACATTAGAGCTCTTTGGATTGAATTTGGGCGATCCCAGTCACGATCTTATTTCCAAAGTCTCCATTCCTTGTGAACACAAGTAAGCTGATTGTATTTAAGTCTAACAATAACCTAATATTTAGAATGCAACACACAAAATAAAAAATATATATTTGTCTTATACATGCTCTGAAGATTTTATTAAAGGAGTTAAAGCAACAGTCTTTATACTTAAACGGATTATTAGAGTTGAAGTGGTGTTAGGCAAAATTTAATCTATGTTGTGGGATAGCAGAATTGAACCAGTCATTTCTAAAAGGGCACAAATCACATTTTTTTCAATATCATTTTTTTGCGCCATTTTATTCATTGAATAGTTTTCCATATTCCCTGTGGGCACATGTACCACAAGTCAACTTATAAAGCAATTGAAAATGAAATCTATGAAAATGGACATGAGTCAATGAACTTACGCCACTTTCAAGTGAAGCAAAATGCAGCTCTTTGTTACATAACCTTACGATCTCTCTGTCATGATCATCATCATGTTTAAGAATATCAACTTATATATTCAGTTTCTTTAGCACCATCGACTTTTTTTTATAAGGAACATATTTTTGCTAATCCTGAAAAGCTTTAATTATGAACTTGTGCCCTTTTCGAAATGACTGCTTCAATTTTTTTGCTCAAAAAGTGTTCTTTTCAATTTATCGTCAAATGTTTTCTTAATGCAGGAAAATAATTATATGCAACCAGAAGACGTTTCATTATTTAATCTTGTAAAATTTGTGATAAAATTATAATTCCATGTTGTGGCAGTTTTACAGATTTTCTGCTAGATAATATCAAAATAAATAATTAGTAATCAAATACAGCTACATACAATGGTTAAATTTATCATATCTACAGCAGAATAGTTTTTAAAAAATTGCCATATTCAATGGAAGTGTTAAGTAAGTATGATGAGAGTTGATAAAAAATGAATATTTCTTCAGGTTCCAGAAGTTAGCTTGGTCGGAAAATGGTCTCCTTATTGGTGGCTGCGATGGAGGACTTCTTCAAATATACAATGTGGATAAGATGCTTAAAGATTCACCAGAGTCCCTGGTATCATCAAATTCAAAACACAATGGTTGGTGATATGATATGATTCATCCTCATTATAAATTGATTAACGCATTTCCTGTGTTGACGAAACTGTCCGTCGATTGTCAAAAATATTTTCAAAAAAATAGCCTAAGTAATTATGGGCACTTACTAAAATGCTTATATTACAAAAACTACGTAAGTCATCTCGATAAACTGCACTATTTTGAATTGCTTATGAAATCTTCTAGAATATGGTTTTATTACCAACTATATAAAATATAAAAAAAAAAATAAAATAAAATGTCAAAGTTGATTCACCTTCATTTGCAGTTGGAAGCGATTTGTCTCCAGACGTGACTTACCGCCTCGTACGCAAGGCTACAACTCTTCAAACCCAACCATTAGAAACATTGATTTAGACAATTCAATCCCCACCTCAGACTAACCAACCTAAGTACCCAAAGCTTTACCAAGATTATTTACCATACCAGTAAATGGTCTGAAAATGTCATAAATGAGGGTGAATTATTATTTGTTGGTAACTACCGTATAATTAAGGTAATTTCGATCTTAGCGAGGCTTGTTTTTTTATTCCTTTACATGGATGAATGAAAGTTTAAATCATAATATTATAATGGAGACATAATATTGTCAGCTGTCCTGAATATTGTCAGCTGTGGTTTATAATCATTACCGTCAATGTAACCGACGGTCAAAATTATTAGAACTCGTAAACATTAGGTTCATAATGCTCAAAACAGATCGACCAGTGGTTGTCAGCTTTAGAGATGATGATGTGAGATATCAAGGCACCACAATAAAATTAAATGAACCATCCATCTTTTTTTACATTTATAATATTTCCAAATATTCACTTGGGCATTTATCCAGACAAGCTGTTTGATGAGCATGCCCTTAATCATAACATAACAGTAATTTTATTGATTCATAATCAATGTTACAGAAACTGAAACATTTTTGAGTTTATTTTTCTGTGTTAAATACTTTCAGGGCCAGTATCAGCATTGGACATAAATCCATTTCAAAGCAATCTTCTAGCCTCGGGTGCCTCAGATAGTGAAATATACATTTGGGATCTGAATAACACCTCCACTCCAATGGCTCCCGGAAATAAGTTTCAACCTTTTGAACAGATCCAAGCGCTTGCGTGGAATCAACAAGTTTGTAATTTTTTTAGTGCCGATGATACTTGATAATTCCATTGTAATTTTTTTTATTTTGTTCATATGGTTGAAATAGCCGATAGTCATCTAAACAGTTTGGCAGAATGATTATAATAATTTTAGCTTATTTTGCACACACACTGCCTGTCCATTAAAACTGGCAATCTTTCGGCTGAATCCTGGACACAGTCAATCTGTTTGGTTTTGTCCCCGCTACCAGGCTATAGTACTTCTATAATCACACATTTGTCAAATATTTACCACATCATTATTGTTGTTTTTTTTATGGTTATGTACCATCTTTAGGGCTATTTTAAGTAATATTTCGGCACACACTATTTTCAAGGCCAGAAAAATCATTGAAAAAAAAACAAACCAATTTGAGTATACTTTAAATTAATACCATGTACGCTGTGAATTCAAATATGAATTGCATTAATACTCTTTGCAACTGTGGTATGGAACTTAGAATATGGGATTGGTTTGTGTACCCTAGATACACTAAGAGACAAGCCCATCGGATGTGATAGACAATGTCGCAGTGGATCAAAGCATTCTATCTCTTTCATCTCTCTTCCTAGCCTTTTTCACTCTGATTAATTTATTGCAGGCTCCGAAGTAACTATTGGCGCTCTGGGAGTGCGAAAGAATGGTATTCGTGTATACATATTGGATGAAGATTTACAGGAGATGCACAGCATCTTCTGTAAATCTTTATCTCAAATGCTTCTGTTGTAAATAATAGTCTTTTATATCTTCACCAGGTTCAACATATTCTAGCTTCTACGTTTTCCACCAGGTGTGTTGTGTGGGATTTAAGAAAGAACGAACCCATATTGAAATTAAGGTATTTTACCATTTTTATGTGCGTAGTTTGTATGTCTTATAACTTGTGTTACTTTAACGGGTTTTTTTTTCAGCGACGGACAAGCAAGAATAAAATGGCGTGCCGTTGCATGGCACCCAACCGTTCCTACTCAGCTTTGTATAGCTTCAGAAGATGATCAGCTTTCTGTTGTGCAGCTTTGGGATCTAAGGTAATAAGATTTATATTTTAAATAATGTTTTCACTACTAAGTCGTCTGGTAGGTTCACTGATTTTTATTATATTTGTGAATTTAAGTGATTAGGCTGCTGTTTTAGTGTGTGATTATTTAAATGTGATCGGAAATATGTACATAAATATACTCATAACATATAAAATGCTGATATTCAATACATGAAATAATGATTTCTAAATACTTATGTTATATTTACTTGTGCAATGTAAAATTATCTATATTACTACCGAGCACCAGGTTGGAACCAAAATGATTTAAGTAATGGCCGTGTTTTTCAGAAAATAATCACTTGAACACAATTAATAACTTAAACTGAATGGAAATAAAATTGATGACAATCGCGATAAAATGTAAGTTCTTGAGGGAGATAATTTACGAAGAATCCTACTTATGTTCAACATGGCCAAGGTCTAAACTGTATATTGCAATTTAGACCTTAATAAGTTTAAACTAATTAACATAGATTACGATACCATAAAATGTAACTTTTACACCTAAATAACTTGAAAGTGTCAGAATAATCAATTTCTCATGTGTTCATAATAAATTCGTTAAAAAGCACCCAATAATATTTATGTTTATAAATAATATTAAGTAATCTGCGAAATTTAACCACCTTCACCTGTGATTACAGTTATCCGCTAATTTAGAAGTTTGAAGAAAAACAGGAATACCACTACAAACATAAGGATTATAAGGATTTAAATACATAACAGCTTTTACCTAACCTCATTCCACCTACCTCTAATTCCTATAGTAGCTACTGGTTGCATTAGGCCGATCAATGATATTGAGATTCCCTCTGGCCATGGAGCAGGTATTCCAGTCCAAAATAAACAAAGTAACTTTAGGTGTATCCGTTTTTCCAGGTTAAGGGGTTTAATGAAATATTTTATATTATTATGAAAATAATACATACAAAAGAAGGATTTCAGAGCTTAGGTACATAAAGGAGGATATTTTTTTGTTTTTTAGATTAGCCGCATCACCTCTGGTCACAATGGAGAGACATCAGAAGGGAGTATTGACTCTGTCCTGGTGTCAACAAGATCCTGAATTGCTCCTGTCCGCTGGAAAAGACGGAAGAATATTTTGTTGGAACCCTAACAATACAGTCCCTGTGCGTAATGTAGCATTAATATTTTATTTTTAATTTAAGTTATTATAGATTTAAGCATATACAAGTAGATTTGAGTAATATAAGTTTTGGGCAAAGGCACTTTAGTTTTCTCGCACCTAAATTGTACAACAGAATAAGGGATGCAGGAATATTATTATCTTTGACAGCAAAAATTTCGAAGAAGAAAATTACGGAATGGCTCTTTCAACTGGGATGAAATGAAACAAAAATCTAATAATATACCTAAGTAATATTATACTATTCATTTATTTGAAAAAAATTGTTATAATTTATATTATTTTATTCATATTCATATTATAATTAGTATTATCCATATCATACGTATATGGATAACAATAAAAAAAATAATATAGAAAAGTCTACCTTAGGACTTGCATTGCCTAGTTAGGTAGAACTTTGCATATATATCAATTATGTTTTATGTTACTAAGGCAATACATTAATAAACAAACTTTATTGGTTCTTATAATGAGCCATACATATTTGCTAACTAGATATTTATAATGTCATTTGAACTAAATGTGATATTTAAAATGCTCACAATGAAATTCAAATTAGAACAATTTTAATAATGATAGCAAAAATGCAGGCCTGACTTGAATTATGGTGGATATGTATGCATATGTGTTTTTATATCAGTGGCTTTATTTGTGTTTTAAAGTGCTCCCATGGATCCTAACCAAAAAGGGAAGTCCTATGTTTCCTTCATTGTTAAATCCTGTTTTTCTTTGTCAGACTACGGAGCTGAATAAAAACCCATTTCATGATGCAAAACTGATCTACAATACAATATGTCTATGACTTAATATTGCTAAAAACAAGAACCTGGTGCATAATCTCTGGACAATACGTTCCATAATATCTGGTTACAGACTTCATGCTTAATATTTTTTGTTCATTTTATAATAGGCAATTTACACCAGTTTCAGATTATTTTAGTAGTGAGAGCTAGTTGCATTATAACTGAAATATGCGTCCTTGGTTCTTATTTACAGGGTGGTGAGTTTCTAGCGGAAGTCGGTTCAGCTGGTCAATGGATCTTCGACGTTGCCTGGTGTCCCAGAAGTCCCAATTTATTTGCCAGCTCCAGTTTTGATGGCCGAGTTTCAATCTATTCAGTCACCGGCGGAACCAAGCAGCAACCTGTGAGTAAAAATAATTATTTATAGCACAGGTCCATCATGAAATGGTATAAGGACAGATTTAGGATTTATGATGCATAGACTAAAGATCAGCAGAAAACTTTATGGCCTTCCAAATGGATTTAATAATTCTCTTTTGTATAGTTTTGAGGATCCGTAAATTCATCTTTCTTCGTATTGTCCGAAAAATGGATAAAAGTGAAGAGAAGACGGAAGCAGCAATATGGTAAAATATGAGAGCAACATAGGGTCTCAACATTAAGTTTACTAGTCCAGTAAGATTGAATACTAGGCTTATGAATAATTCCCATTAGAATCATGAGATCAAAGAGCGTATAGATTTCGTCGGCGTTTGTGGATGTCCATCAAAGAACATTTGAACATAAGCGGTCGAGGGAGGATGGTTTGGAGAAGTTCGAGACTTTGCCGAGCATAGAGATTGATATTTTCTACAATCATATTAACAAAGTGAATAGTGATAACCTCTTTGAAAATATCAATGTGTAGCTCTTGAGCCGGGTTGCATTTCTGCGTCAAAGACTGTTCACTTAAATAGGTCTCAGAGCCTGTTGTGGGATCAAGTTCAACATGTTAAAATTGATTTGTCTGTCAAGCACCTCCAATGAAACTGCATTCTTTCGTTCGAGTCTATGCCCCTGTTGGTTAATAGGCCGTCTAAATTGACGCACAATGCAGCTTGATCAGATCATGTCTGATCAATCCGCTTTATTATTTGCTCCCTTACTCTGCCCTCTTTGATAAGGAGAAGCCTTCGCCAGAAGATTGGATGGCACCAGTACATTCCGCATGAGGATTCTCAATTGCGATATCCACAACATCATACCCATGACAGTAAGACAATATGAAATCATATTCGATTTCTGCAGATGTACTGGGCATTCGCTCTGCTGAGCGATACCCCCTCAGAAGCCCGATCGGGAAGGATTCATGAACATCCAGTTCATCTTCGTCAAATAGGTCATCTTCTATGAAATCTATCGCATTCTCTTTACTTATTTAATTGTATATATTAAAGATTTTTTTTTAATCTCTAGTAGTGGAAATTAGAAACCTGTACTAATGACACTAATTTCGTAACTAATTAACAAATATTAGATATAAATTTTGTTTGAAGTGACATGATGAATAAATTAAACTAATGTTAATCATAATTAACAAAATGGAATTAAAATAATCTCCGTAAATCTATTTAAGCTGACACGAAACAGACTTAATAATAGTCATAAAAGATTGCTAAGATTCCATAAGAAATTTACAATACGATCGTGTATTAGAATGACAGACCTATTAAGGTAGGATGTACAAAGGTTCAGCACTGTCGTTATCTCATTAATTTTCTTTGACTATTCATTTGTTACAATTAGTTACATAAATTGCCGTAATTTCACTGAGTTCTCTTGAATTAATTTGTCTCTTTTGCTTTCACTTAGTATGCTTTACTGCAGTGCCTTTAAATATTTCTCTAAGAACCTATCCCAGTTAGGAAGAGAAAAACAAATAACCTCTTTATACCACCTACCAACCACATTTACCAATATCAAAAATAATAATAATTTACGTAACTAGCTTTTTTGAAAGGGGAAAATAAATGATTCTAATTATCAAATTTGAAAATGTTAAAATTACTAGTTTTGCTCATCTGACGAACATCCGCAGTAACGAACATCCGTTGAAAGAAATTGCGGATGTGAATACAGATGCCAGAAAATATGCAAATGCTAGCAACCTTATTACTGATATTACTGTTTTTCATCTGCCATGTACAAATGGTAAAGTTGGCGATAATACATAATGCTTTCCACAAAAACTACTCTAATTTTTTATCGCATTTATGACCTCCCAAAAGTAGACTGGGACTTCTGTGGGGCGGGAGGATGGTGCATTTATTATCCCTCATATTATAAAATTACAGGAAACAATATTTTCGATCTGTGAAGATTCCATTGAAGTTTTTTAGTAGTTATATAACAGATGCACAAAAATGCAACCTACAGCTTTATGTCTACATGTCGTTTCTTGGTGTGATCAATCTTTACGACATTTTGTTTCAGATGTGTGGTCTTCATTTTTTGAAAAATATTGTATGTTTTTTGTTAGGTTTTTACTAGTAACAAGATTTTGGATTCATTTCCCGGAATGGAATCACTGAGTCAGGTCCCTGTTGAAACCCAGGATCATTCGGATGTACCACAGCTTCTTCCTAGACCACCAAAATGGATGCGGAGACCCATAGCTGCACGGTTCGGTGTAAGATTTCTATGTAATTAATAAGTCATTTTAAGTTTTTAAGCTTTCGATTTTGGGGTTATCTCTTATTGTTTCGATTTCATATAAAAAACTTTGTCTTATAAAAAAGAAGAACTATGAAGCTTGATGAAATTAGACCCCTCTAAAACGAAATCTGGATTTTTTTCTCATACAATAATGTATTGCACAAACTTAACATTCCTGTTTCTAAATATAGAGATTTTTACAGTTTTATTGTATGTCTTATGTTATCGGGGAAACACTGTAGAGTACAGTTTTACAGCATATTATTGTTATCATTGTGATGCAAGGCCACTCATGACAGGGAGACAACATCTTACATGTCTGTAATTGAATGAGTATTTGTGTCGACAATGCTCAGAAAAGCGCCGTTTTTGATCCGGCCTTTTTGCACCCTCTAGATTAGGAGCAGGAATTTATGCCACTAAGCCACCAGGCCCATGTATATTAATATACCATTTGGAGTTTGAGATTTTTTACATCACGTTTGAAGAACGATCAGCCCACTTTGTAGTTATTTTAGCTATTTACATCATTTGGAAGCTTTAAATAATTTACCCCGACAGCTAAATTTACAATTTAGCTTTAAAGTGACCAGATAAAAAATCTTTATCTGTATTTCCCATCTCAGAAAAATAAAAGGATACCTGTTTGTGCTAGTTGAGTGCCGCAAACTTCAAGAACCATGCCTAAATCATTTTTTTAAATTATTGTTACAAATTTGAGTAGGAATATTTTGATTAAAATATTGTAATATTTCTATTGAATTATTTTTCAGTTTGGTGGCAAGTTAACATCCATTGAAAATCCATCAGCAAGTCAACAGGGCCAGTCTGATTCACCCGTTCAGACACTGGTGCATATAAGTCAGGTATTTTTTTGATGATATATTTTACCAATTAGACATGGAATAATGTTAACTTTTGCCAAGTATACCTCTGAAAAATACATTTAAATATCTCACACGTTTGTCTAGGCTTATATATGGCCAATTTCAAAACAAATAGATAACAAGGTGTCAGACATTTTCGCATTTTGTCCAACAAGCTAAGAATTGCAATTTCTTTAATTCAGATGGTGTGCAACCGCTGACGAGTGCGATAAAGTCTGACACCTCATCATTGTTTGTTATTAAAATTGGCCCTTATCCCGTCTGATGCATTTTCTGTGTTGATGGAACTGTCCGTCGATGGCCAAAAATATTAAAAAAAAAATGGAGTAATTACGGGCGCTTACTAAAATGCTTATATTTGAAAAACTACTCACTTCATCTCGATAGACTGCACTATTTTGAATAGCTTATGAAATCCTGTAGAATATGGTTTTATTAACCAAACACACAATACAAATTTAATACAAATTTTTTTTTTTGCGAAATTTTATTTTTGATCCTCAATAAAAAAAGTTTAAAGCGATAACACCCATTTTTTATTTATGTTTCTATATATCATATAACACTATAAGTAATATATATTTTTTACCATAAGCAGAAAATAAAAAAAAACCCCATAGATACCAACGGCGGATCGCAGCTGGTGCCATAATATTTTTTTTTAAATAAAATATGTTTTTTTTTATTTATTGTCGCTTTATAAGTTATTCTTCTACTTATTATATTTTTTTTCATCGAAATTATGCATAGTTTTCAAAATATGACGAACAAACTAAGGCAGGGTAGAAAAAAAAATATATTTTAAATGTAATTTTTTAATAAAGTGAAAATGGAATATTTATTCTATTTTTTACGATATAGAAGGACATTTACAATTGAAATCAGTTAGAAAGATATTATAAAATATATATAAATAAAAACATTAATTTTTGCAATGCTTTGACACTTTAATGCACAAAAACATACATATAACATGTTAGAACACTATTCTGAAATAATATTTACACAAAATAACGGGTTATAATTATATAAAAACACTAAACATGCATGTGTCACATTAGTAAATTTGCCAATGTGAATTTCTAATTTCAATATTTTACAATTATACTTGTAGGACTTTACGGGTTTTAGTTAGTTCAATTCAATTTTTCAATTTCAATGTTGCCAGAAGTAACTTTTATTATTCAAGTCAAGAGCTTTACCATCATTGCCCATTCCTTAGTCACTAATGTGCACTTTAACATGTAAAAGTCGCCAATTTGTAGGAATAATGTTCCAATGTCATCAACGTGGAAAAATATCTCATAAAATAGTAAATTCAGATGAAGTACTCTTGAAGTTTATCTAAAACCATCATCAAATATTTAAATAAACCCAAATGTCTTGTTATGGAGGGGACGAATATCATTGTTGGAATTCGACTACTATTATTCAATCGTAGATATAATGAGGGTGTATTATTATAAATACTATTCCCTCTCCTTTGATTGAGATTTTTATAGTAATGTAGTAGTATCATTAAGGGCTTTTTAAATTGTTATATGTATATCATACACATAAAAAGTTTATATAGGACGATAATGAGTTAGAATAATATGTGATGAGATAATAAAACTTATCAACAACAAAAGCGAATTTAGACATTTTCCTAGCAGGTTATGTATACAAGTATATTGTAGAGACAATGACTACGCACCTTCTATTGCTATACATGGGGATTTACTTTATTTGTTTAAAAAGTAAGTGGTTGCTTTTCATCTTTTCCATGTCAAAAATAATATTAACGAAAAATGTACCGGTTGCATATTGCGATTTTTACCAAACATAAATTGGTACAGCATACTAAAATTTTTACACACTTCTTATAGGACTACCTTGTATATACTTAATATTCTCAATGCAAAAATATCATTACATTTTGAGTGCAAGTAGTAGAAGTTTTTTTTGTAGTATAACGAGCATGTAGATTTCAATGCATATGTATTAGGAACGATAGTGTTTATATTGTTACTTCTCATATTTAATTACAATTTAAGTTTACGGAAAAAAATAATGAATACATTTTAAATATCAATAGGTTGTCACGGATCCCGATTTGGTTCAGCAAGCATCCGAGTTAGAGGATGCTCTACAGACAGGAGCATCGGCTATCGGACCGGAGGCTGCACGAAAACTAGCAGAGTGAGCATCTTTAAAGATATTTCAATACCCTTTTTACAGCGAATCACATGCATCAATTTTTTTAATAAATTAATAGGTCTTATGGGCCCGAAGTCTTCTCGTTCACCAGCAATAACCTTTGATCCTGTCCGTATAGGTCTTCTCCATTTCCTTCATTTCTATTGGATGCTGTTTGCAGCCATTTTTTTACCCCCTGCAGTCCTACGTTATCCATCCACCTCAGCTGTGGTCTTCTGACTCTTCACTTGGTTGTCCTCCACTGGACGATCTTCTTCGGTCACCTTGCGACTAAATCCATTTCTGACTGGAGATACGTCGCAAAATTTCCTTGACCTTGACTTGAAATTTCCGGTACGTCTTCGAATTTCTTCATTGCGTACTCTGTCTCTGAGACTGGTCCCCAGCATTACCCTTTCAATGGTCCTCTGGCAATCCTTTGTCAGTACTACTATCTCTAAACTCAAGCGCGACGACTGTCTCCTATATCTGTCATGCAGTACTCATTCACCTTCTGCTTATGATAGATGGGCATTTTTTTTTGAGTTAGTCTTTATTAATACAAGGGCTTAGGTTGTACTCTGTGGACATGGTCTCACTTGTATTCTTGAGTAAAAAGAATTAAAGGGTTATCTTATCTTTATTTGTCAAAGTTTGTGTTAGAAAAGAGCGTTTCCGTTTCAGACATTGTCGGCAGAGGGGTGAAAATACCTCTGATCAGCATCAGAGATACGTCTGGTTCTTCCTAAAGGCGAACTTCGAGTCAGACTACAGATCTGAAATGCTTAATCTTTTAGGTAAGCATTTTTAGTCAAAGTATATAATTATCATTTTTTAAAAAAAATTCAATGGAAGTAAAAACTGGTTAGTTAATAAAAGATCAACAGATAGATGTTCGATCCAGTTTTTTGCTAAAAAAATATCTCGGATGAATAAATAATAAACATGCACTGAGCAAGAACCATTTTTAGCACCGAGAAAAAATAGCTATAATTGAAATAAAATTCCTATAACATTAGAGGCATTTTGAATTGTAGTTTTTTGAAACATTTGAAACATTTTGAAACAAAGATAATTGTAAACACCGCACAATTATGGGTATGCCGAGGTAATACCGCGTCTATAAAACTAAATACGTTAATGGATCTGACATGGAGAAGAGCGACCATTTTTATTATTAAGTAGTCCGTTGACCTGAATTATTTATTTATTCATATGGATTACACTTTGAAGATTGACTCCGCTGTTGTAGCTAAGTGATAGGTGGTGGCAGGTATTATTTAGCTCGTAACCTCTTTCGTAAAGCGGTTGGATGAATAGGAAATATGACAAAATATACGGGTTAAATGAGTTCCATTCTCTGATTGTTCGCGGTAAGAATGATTGGAATCCGACATTCTACCTCTTAAAATTTTGTTGATTTTGTATGGATGGTCTTCGTCCAATTAAACATTATCATGGTAGCAGAACCATGTTCAAAATATCAATGAAAAACATGGAATTAATCAGTTAGTTAGTTGGATCTAAACAGTTAGTAAAATATTGTGAAATTTCCCTATGCCACTTTAGAGTGATGGTATCAAACAAAGAAAGAAAGAGAAATTAACAATTAAAAAGAAGTGATAATGTAAACTATACATATTTACTAAAGCGATGAAGATAAGGTAATAGAAATAAATACAAATTAAAAAAAAAATAATATGGGTACTTGAACTTTATTGGCACACAAACGTACAGGCCAATAGAATTGTGTGCTATGCTCTTTTTTAATACAGATTTTATAACTGAGATACTAAAAATGCTTTTGTCTTTTCAAAATATATTTCTTTATTTCCACCTGTTTATAGATTTCAGTATCATACAATAGTATCATACATCGAGGAAATTTTACCAACCCATGCCGGAAATCGACACGCTCGAAGAATAAATATGGTTAAATTATCAATGGCATGGGTGTAGTGCTGAAAATGACCATAATGTACGTAATAAGCTAAAACAAAAAAAATAAATTGTCTCATTTGGCCGTTAAAATTTAGCTTATCCGATTCTTCTTTACTTCGTTAGTGTCATATAATATATTTAATAATTTATGGTCCAAATAATTAAAATAACTGATTTTTATTAAAATTTGATTAATTTCAGGTTATAGGCCAGAGGATGTCAATTCAAAAGTTAGCGGTTTTGTTCCGAAATTAACAAAAGAACCACTTAATACGATCGATTCCAGCTTGGATCATATTACCGATGGTGTTGCCGCTATGAGTAGGGTAATTCAAAATTTTTTAAAGTATGTTTTATTGTATAAAATATTTAAATCATTTTTAATTCAAACAATTGACACTGAAAATACATTAATACTTACAAACAGCCTCGAGGTCGGAAGGTATTGGGTGGGTAAACAGTTTGTCCACCCATTAGCTTCCGAACTGTTGGGTGTCTGTCTAGGATTAGTTTTTTTCTTGTGTTGGTGTACATTCCAATATGTAGGGGTAAGAATTATGTATATTTTTTTTGTGGGTTTTTATTCAAACTTCATATAGTATTTAAGATTTTGTTTCGTTCACACCACACTTCCTTGGTTATTTCATAAATATTGATGGGGAATATACAAAGTGTGTATTTGGTATTGTGGCTACTTGTAATGTTTTTTTATTAATTTTATTTCGTTATAATTCTTCAATATAACTGAACAACTTTACCTGCATGTAAGTTAAAATATACATTCTTGCAATCTTCATTATACAAGAGACCATCTTGCCAAAAGCATGTTTTGAAAAAATCACTTAAATTTTTTGGAATATTATGTAAAAGTAATCAAAAACGATTGTTTTAAATAAAAAAACACTAGATATTGGACTCTCGCTGAATGCTTTTGTTCCATAGAAAAAAATTATCATGATTTCTGATTTCTAATTTAAAAAAAAGGGCTAACTTGCCACTTATTAAAAGTTTTTAATATGCCTTTACAGCCCCTAAACAGCCCCTTTCCAACTAAAGTCACCTTTACAACTAAATTAGATAGAAAATTACGGGTTTCTCCAATAAAAAGAGAGTCAAAAACTAAATTTATCTGTATATTTCAATTTTGCTATTTTTGGCACTTATCGAGTTTCACTTGTATAACGATGAAATATGAATGTAATTAGATAGGTATATAAAAAGAAATTCTTAACCTTTCTATTGCCTGAGTGACTTTACTCGCTCGCACGCTTGTTGCGTGAAATTTAAAAAAATGGGCTAAAACCGGGCGCTTAGTAAAATGCTTATTTTAGAAAAACTATGTGTGCTATGTTGAAAACCTGCGCTATTTTGAATAGCTTATGAAATTCACTAGAATATGGTTTTATTACTAACTATAGGACTTTTATTACTAACGTATGCTGTAGCGGTGTCGAGGCCATTATTGATCGGTGAGGCATTGAAATTCAAGTTCTGACCGAATTGACACCATCTTTTAAAAAGTATAATATTTGAGGACTAATTTTGTATATCATTTTTTACTCATAGGTTATTCAAAATCCCCCTTAAGTCTTCAGGCATGGTCTTCGACCATCCTGTATATATATATTTAAACATGTGTATTTAAAAAAAGGTCGGTGTTTATTTATAAACACACCACTGATTAGAGTAAACAAATTTGTCAACATCGGCGAAAATTCGAATTTCACCTCATCAGCATATGACGTGTAAACATTTTAGAATTCCTATGTGATTCGCAATAAAAGTTTATTCAAAATATACAAATATATATATATATATATGGTTCGATTCCGCACATGGTCATACCATTTTTAACGCTTCATTACCACCATCTCCCCTGACTCTAGTACAGGCATATTTGGCCTAGTTGAGTAGGGCCCAAAATGATTGTATATGACCTAGGTTATGGCAATTCTTATTTTTTTAAATATATATTCTTTGATAATCATTAGACGCTTGGCAAATACGTTAGAACTAAGAGTTACTTATTTCCTAAAAAGTTTTCTCAAAATTTGAAAAACGTTTCTTATAATTTAACCATTTGTCTTTTAAACATTTTACTATGAATTATTTGCACCTGCTTTATTATTTTGCTAAAAACAACATATTTTTTGTCTCCTAATATTTTTTTTCAGAATAAGATAATAATAGTAAACATGGTTTTATGATTCTTTGGCATTTAACAGCTAACCCATATGTTGCAGGTAGATGTTGGCACATCGTTTTTACTCTTCGTCACCTCTCTTGACTTATGACCTGGGTCTAAGAATGATTTTCAGTTGTGATTGTTAAAACTTACTTTAAATACATTCATTTAGTATTATTGATTTTCTTCATGTAACACATTTTTCCTGCTTTTTACCTAACTCTTTGGTAATATGCTTTGGGTTATTAGAGCGAGTCAACAGAAACGGAGGCTGAACCATCAACAGATACTAGCTCAGAAATCCAGGTCAGTAATTTGGTTATTAGTAGTTTATACTCTGGTTAAAACAAATAGAACTATCATTCAAGCCACATGCAAGAACGGTCCCCGCAACTTAAAGGTAGTCTAGTCTAAATCTGCTGTGTAAATGGCAGGGGTAACTGAAAAAGATTTCTCTCTAGTTTATCTCACACATTATAATAATTTGTGAAAATATTATACAAAATGATAGGTTCAACGGATTTTATATCAGATGTCCTTGTGCATGTATAATTCATAGATAAATTGTCAAGGTTATTAAGTTGAACTCATTTATTTAGTTCAATGTTTCTCAAACTTATTTTCCCCGTGGACCCCTAGCCCAGTATTTTTTATCCTTCGTGGACCCCTTCCCCCACGATTCCCACACTGTAATCGGTGTTTTTTGTATAGTGGAATCATTTTTTTTTCCTGTCTGGGACCTCCTGGCAGTCCTCACGGACCCCCGGGGGTCCGTGGGGACCACTTTGGGAATCTATGATTTAGTTGAAAGTTGTGGGTCCCCAATTATATGTTTGCATAGATGGAAAATTGCATAGGTTTTTTTTTTGTTAGAAAGGTTATTTGTATTATTTCGTTTATTTCTGTACCATGCAGGATGTTATCATCCACAATTTTTAAAGATGGCCATGGATTTATAATCTTTGATTTTTTTATTTTTTTTCTGATGGTTTTGTTGACTTGTTTTTATTGCACTCATCGCTCTAGTTCTGTGCAGCTTAAAGAATTGGCAATTCTTAATATTAAATGCGAGATTCCCTTCTCCCTCTACTTAATAATGTACCCCTTCAGAACTAACCACCTGCATCCGTCACTGATTTATCATGCTAAAATTGTAAAATGTGGTTAGAGGGTATGTAAATTTAAATATTTTCTCTTAAGATAAAGAAATATAAAAATCTTGAATTGATATCATGTTTTTGAATAATTTTTTAGTAGACCACTTATATATTTATTAAAATAGCACTTTATCTACATATCTTATGACATATTTTTGTGCACTCACATTTTTCTATAAATAAAACAAATTTGAATTTTAAATATTTAGTTAGTCTAATGGTTACTGTATAAAAGTTAAATTCGACAATATTAGTGGGTTGAGTTCTCTCTAATTGTATTCATTGTTACTGCACATTAGAGTCATAAGAAGCATATCTGTGAAGGTTGATACGTCGAAGGAAGGTGACAATTTAAGATCAGCATCCCTTCTTTTTTTTTTTTTTTCGGACAAAGAACACATTTTTGTATTTTTAATGACAGATGGCAATATATTCTTTGAATTTTAATTGAAAATTATGTACACAACTGCGCCACCGAGAATCGGTAAGATAGGCTATTCTAAACTGTAAATATTCATACTTCCATGCAGTTTGCGTGTCTAGGCTATTTGGCATGCCATCTACATGTTCGAATCATTTTTTGGGCGCCTACTAATTGTATGAAGTTGAGCTATCTAAAACCCACTTTATAATCAATGTTCATAGATATTCTTTCATAAAAAAAACACTTCTTGACATTCCCATTTATTGTATATTATAAATATTTTAGGAATATCTTTTCCGTTTAATAAATATCTTTTTTTTTAAACATCCTTGCTTGATTTTAATAAATTTTGTTTGTAGATTTCCGGATACGAGAATGGTTTAGGAGACGCAGTGCAAAAAGACCTTGTCAATATTCCAGTTGGGGATGGTTAGTATTTAGTCTTTTTATCCACTGCAAAGTTATTCTATGTCAATATAGCTTTCTGAAGATGTATCAATGTAGGTTTCTTTCCGAGACATAATTCAAAATACACCACAAACAAAAAATGTTACATTGATGTCCGCTTATAGCCAACCAACCGACTGAGAGTGCAATTCACGTATTAAATTTAATTTTTATTTAACTCTGTTTTTCTAAAGTGGACATATTCTACTGTGCTCAATTAACCCTGCTCGACGTTATAATTTTCTAATGTAACCTAGGATTAACCTATGTTGCTCTGAACAGCCGTTTTGGCATGATCGTGGTTGATACTTTTATAATTATGTTGAATTTTAATAATAAAAATATTTTCAGACCAACAAGCTTTGTAGTTAAAAGCAAGTTTAAATTTGACTAGTTTAATATTTAGGTTTGCACATGCTGTTCTTCGTCAATCAGTAGAATTCTTTTAATTGGCACTGTGATACGTTGCCCTTGTATTTTGTATTGCGTCTATATGAATATTTAAGTTTTGTTTTTTCCTTCTGAATGTCCACAGATACGGAAGGACTTATCTGCCAGGCTCTCATTTGTGGGCATATTGATGCAGCGGTAGAGCTCTGCTTGGAGTCCGGAAATATAGCCGATGCTTTGATCATTGCATCTGCAGGTTTGAACAAATTTTTAAAAAAGTTTTCAGTGTTGATAACATCTGTTATGTCTCCCGCTGTTACCCATTTATCTCAAAAAGATTATCGCCTATTTTTTAACCATATTTGGACTCTCTAGGATTTAGGGAGTTGGTTAAAGAAGGACTCAAGAAAAGTCCATTGAAATCCGGCAACGAAGCATTTATTAAGGTTTTGTCTACATCACAGATTCTCAGTTTTCGAGATACTCATTTTTCTGGGAAGACTGCTTTTACTTATATGTTTGCAAAGAAACGGCTCTTATTTTGTATACTAGAAAAAAAAAACAATGAATGAGCGCCGGTACTTTTATACTTTGACTGCTACTTTAGATAAATCTGCAAGCCCTGTTTTACTAAGCTATACTACTTAATACTAGCCCAGCTTCAATATTGCATATCTCAAGGTCGGTGCGGTGTTTGGTGTTGCTAAACATTGCACTGACCTAGCTAATGTACAAATCATTATAAGCATTGCGTTTTTTAGCGGGGAATGGTTTGTTGGCACGTGTGCAGCAGTACCACCTAACTCAGTCGCGTGGCCGTGCAGTGTCCGTTCTCGCCTCGGCCGTTGCCCGGCAGGACTGGAGGAGTTTGGCTTCGAAGGTCAGCACCAAGAGCTGGAGGGAGGCATTAGCAGCTGCCCTGACATATTCACAAGAAGATGCATGCGCTGCAGCGGGTTAGTTTCACAAAAAATTGAAATGTTTTATATCCTACAAAATTTTATTTCAATTAAGAAATAAAATTTCTGTTTTTTAAAACTTTTTTAAATATCCTACATTTTTTTAGTCAGTTAGTTTAATTCGGATATTGTTTGGCTTGGTTAATCATATTTTGTATTCTCGGCCAGAAAAGTTGCTATAAATATATATTGATACTTAACCGAAGTACATTTTGAATAATATCACATACTCATAAAAACAAAATACTTTGGGACAAACAATTTAACTTAAACTTAAAACTTAAAGAAATACTTAGGGTTGATGATGTTATCTATCAGTCACAAACTGCCTAAACAAGAATTCATTAAAAGAGTGAAAGTAAAGGAATATCCAAAATCGCTTATCACAAATATCACTCTTTTGAACATTACAGAATTACTCGGCTACCGATTGTTCCGCGAGACAGATCCAAGTCTTCAGAGAGATGCAGTCATTTGCTACCTTTGCTCAGTGAGTGTGGACCAGCTGGTGGACTTGTGGACCAAGCAATATGAGGAACACCAGCCGAAGGGAGCCGAAACCATTTCACAGTTGGTAGAGCTGGCCCTATTGGCAAAGATGGCGGCTGTTATTCGAGGACGTTCCGTTGCGGTGAGTGTCTAAATAGCTGCTTATATGATATAAATTGATATTTTATGTTTAATATTGTAACCCTTCTTAGTATTGTCACTCAAGTTACATTAATCTAATTTAATTATTAGATAGGTAGTTTCAAATTGTAAGTTCTGATTTTTAACAATTAATTTTGAGTTATAATACTAAACTTAAAGTCACATCACATAAGTTTACATTGTGCAAAAGATTTGTATCTTATATGTTTTGCGCAAATTTGATTATAATACGTTTTCAAATGTTTTCAGTTTAAATGGCAATGAATCACTACATGAAACCTTACACCTTATTTTTTTCTGCTAATCCATCATGCCTCTTGTAACTCTTCAGACCATTACTTTCCACCAAATTTCCAGCTTTACGATCTGCTAATACTTTTATATGCAACCTTCATGATTGGAATGCTTTAAAATTAAAAAAAAACTATTTTTCCCTATCATATTAATTACTAGTATCCAACCGAAGGTTTGGTTTCGGATTCGGCCAAAGTTTTGGTTTCAGCTAATTAACCGCAAAAGCTTTATTCATAACTGCGTTCGTCTGTCCGTTGTGCTGAAGTCAATAACTTCTCCAGTAAAAAAAGAATGTTTTTATTGGTTATACTTAGTTTAGTATTAGCATTGATACACTATATAATCAATGGTATTAGTTTTAAACCCTTACTTAGTAATAGTCATACGAAAGTCTGGTTTTAAAATGTGCCATATTATAATAAATGATACGTTTAATGCTTCTACTGCTAATAATTATTAAATAATATGTGCACTGAGTTTAATAAGCCAAAAGCTTGAGTAAACCTACCTCAAAATAACCTTTTAAAAAGATCCGGATTTGGCCAAAACTGGAATGAAAACCGAAATTTGGTTTTGGTTGGATAATATTAATTTTATTATTTCTTCTAATTTTTTTTCAGTCTGGAGGCAAGTTTGACCACATCCTCGAGGACTACGCATCCCGATTGGCGGCGCAGGGAGCATTAGCAGCGGCTCTGAGTTGCATCGAAGGTGTAGATTTACCCGATTTGAGGCATAGACTACAGGCCGCGTTGCAAATTATAAGGCCGGGATGTCAACAGGCGCAGACTCAAAGACAGCAACCGCAACAGAGCCAGCAGACACAGCAGACGCACCAGGCGCAGCAGAATAATTGGTGGGCCGATGCTAATAGACAACGGACATCCAGTTATAGGTACAAATTATAATATTTTACTAATTCAAACCAATACAAAGTTATAGAAATTCTTCAATAAATGAAGTCAAGGAAGCAATAATTATGTATATTTTCACTATTTTATAATTAGGACTATTTTGTGGGCTACATATTTTGTACATAGTAAACAACATTAACTCAATGTCTTACTAAAATTGCAGCAATTGCTAGACCAGGCCTTACAGAACAGCAACGGCTAACAGTTGCTGTTGCTGTTGTTGCTGTAATAAAATAATGTCCAGAACTCAAAAAAGGTCTACATTAATATGATTTTAGATCGGAGACAGCTGCGCCTGCCGTTCCGGCGCCGCCGACTTTAGTGCCATCATCACGGCTGGCCAGCTATCATCATCATCACAAAGCACCGCAAGTCAACAATGAGACCCTCTACAATACAGGTATATTATTTATTATTAAAGGATTATATTTTGACTGTAATTTATGTAGAAAAAAAAACTAATTCCGAGGAAGCTTGCTTTGCTGCATTCTGAATAGATACACAAAAATAATAATATTTGGTCAAAATTTTATTTTGAAGTAGAAATATTGGAATATTTTTGGAAATTTTGTTGTTTCTTTATAGTTGTTAAATTTACCTATGATTACGAGGTGATTGGAGGTTGTGAGGAGGGGGAAGGACAATGTATTGTAAACAGTGGTCCAGACGCAGCGCTTTTTGTGAATACGTAAATATCGTTCACTCTCTTCTTAACTTTCTTGATTAGTGAGTGCAAATCTATATGCTATTATAATTCCCATCAACAGAAAACGTGCCTTGATATCTGCAGACAGTAAGGTAAAATGCTGAATCAGTTTAGTTTTAATGCCGCCAACAACAGCGTTTATTTTATTTTATTTTTTTATAACAATAAAAATAAGCAAGGACCAGTCAGAAACCGTCGACTTAGAGTTTCTTAACTTATGTTATTAAATAAAACAGGTATAAACACGTGCATTTTTAAACAAGAATATGAAAAACAAAACTGAACAGTAGAAATAATTCAGAGTCCATAACAGAGTCCAGCGAGCTTATTATGTTTTTAGATTGAGTGTATCAAATGCTTTAGCGTAATCAATAAATACTACTAGGCAATGTTGTTTATTATAAAGAGCATTTAGTATATGGTTCAAAATTTTCAATAATAGTTGACCGGTAGTGTGTGTTCTCATTAGCTGTGAATATATTCTTAAGCTCTTGACAATCATAGTGCCCTGACAACATTTTATATGTCTCAATGAGATCACCACGCTCTCATCTTCCTTTGAGAGTAGACAATTTGAGTCGTTTAAGCCTTTCTTCATACTCCAAACCTTTCAAAGGTACTGGATTTTTAGTTGCTCGCCTTGGCACTTTTTCCAATAAATCACACTCCTTAATGTCGCAAATTCGAATTCTGCCCTTGCCTGGCTTTGTATTTAGGTCTAAAATTATTTTGTTGATATCAAAAATTTTCATTTTCAAAAGTTGATATCAAAAAAAGAAAAATAGGTATATTTTCGTTTGTTTCATAATGGAGCGTTGCATATAATTCGTATTGCGGTGACATATTGTTATTTGCTACGTCAAGCTCACCGATTATCATATGATTGACAATGTTGGAGTCACTGTTCGATGATTAACCTATCCAATTTGTTACAGTTCAGCCGTTGGATGTCAGCCAGAATTGGAATGCCTCCCCTTATGGAGCGGCCTCCCCGTCTGCTCCGCCCCCATTAACTGCACAATCCATTGGTGGGCCAATGGCCCCTCTCTCCGCTTTGCCATCTCAAATACCGCCTAGGCCACCCAGTACCGGAGGCCTTTCAGGTAATATTATCATTTGGATCTTTACATATATACCATAAAAATCATTCAGTATTGAAATTTTCATTATGAATGAGACAAATGTCTAAAAAGGCTAAAAAGTCTGCACTGAAGGAGTTATAATGGCCCACTGATAGGCAGAGAAGAGAAACCTGTTTAATAAATAAATAAAAATAAAATAAATGATTTTATATAAATCTATTTTTTTTAATATTTTACCTTTAAATGTTCAATAACTATTTCTTTCTTTGGGAGCAGTAATATGTTCACGAAAAATGTGTAAAATTTTATAAAATCTGAAGTAACAAGTTGCAAAATATAGTTTGCGTGCATTCGCATTTATCTTACTTTTTGTTCATAAAACAATTTAGATACAATAAATCAGTATTTTACAAAACTTATTCTTGATTACCAAAGTTGGTAGCTTCATATTGACAATCCTATTTTAAAATTTCAGGTGGCATAACGAGCCGAAGCAAATACATTGTCGATCCTTCGGTGCAGTCAGGAGGCTACAACAACCAGTACAACCCGACTCCTCTTTTGAATCAGACCTTCACACATGCAAATCCTTACTCCCCGGCCCCGTCGCAACCTTACAGCCCGCTGCAGTCCAATGCGTACAGTCCAGCTTTGTTGCCACCTGGTCATCAAGATCCTTTTGCTCACATCAACCAACAACCATTCCAGACGCCTTCATTCCGTAAATCTTCCGACGCATCGGGAATTTCGAATGGTAGTTTAAATTATCCTAGCCAGCCTCAAGCTGTAGCCTCGAAACCGGCCGCACCAGGGTGGAACGACCCTCCCATGCCGCATGCTACCGTTAAGTCTCAGGTAATTCATTTTGGTATCAATTTATAAATATTTACGGTTTGTCAAATGCCGTGTATACTGATCACAAAATAATAATATTATTATTCTTCTAAGTATATATACAAAAACAGAGAGTCACGACCCTACAGCTTTGGTATGGAGAAATGACTGGGCCATATCCTAAATTTAAAACTTGATATTCAAATTCTTAATATTCGATTGATTTATTTATTTGTAATATTTTGTTTTTATATATACTTTTCAATATATTTGTTATTATTTTTATATTTGCCTACGTTCTTGTATATATGAATTAAATCTTGTATGATCTGTAGCACATAAAAAAATCTAATCGTAGTTTAGTTTCGTGTGATTTATGTGTATCCATTATATGCTGTAGAGAGAGCTGAGATTCCGAGATAGAGAGAAAATGTTTGCCGAACACGCAGGAACACGACAATGGAACCAAATCATTTCACATTCCCAAAAGCGTCTCACTCATGCTGAGGTATTCATCCTTATCTATGAATGAGTTTGCAATTTTTGAAGTGATCCATTTTTTAAATTTAATTTTCATAAAAACGGGTATACTGGATTGTGCTTCTCGCCCATTTTTGTGTTTTTCATATTTAGGCAGTTGCTTCAAATTCATTTTTTTTTAAATTTGAGTATAGGTGAAAGTCTCACGTAGACACTTCGGCTAAATGAGACTGGGTGGTGCAATATTTCAAATCAACAATTTGTGAAATTTGCATCAATGTCCGGGTGGAACAGAACTCTTAGGTCAGCGCAAATTTGCAGTGGTATGCTGAATTTATGGCTCCGTCCTTTTGAAAGTAATCCACCGTGATAACTCTTTTAGGATCCAAAAAAGCGAACGCCATAACTTTATTCGTAGACAAAATTGCTTAAGCTGTTTTTGCAGTCCTCCAGATTCATCCCTCGTTTAGTCCATTGTCTCGAACCTGTTCAAAAACTCTTGAGGATCTGCTTTATAAAGCGCCAAACAATCCTGCGTTATGTGTTTACGTTTACGATTTATTTTTTTACTCGACTGAAAGAGTTTTGTAACACGTCTTTTAAAATTCCAATCCATTTCCAATAACATTTTCTGTTTATTTGTACGAGATACCTTGATCAGCAATCTTCTGTCTTGTCATCTTGCATACCTATCTGTTCCATATACTGAAAAGAAAGCATTAATTCGCTATATCTTTATGGATCGGTTTAAGCATAAAACATTTTTTGTGCAGGTATTATCTGCTGAATGTTCCTTGTTGCAAAGAACAAACACTTATAAATGGTTTGCAAGGTCCAAATGACATAAAATTTTACTTTTTTTGTAGGTTAAAAAATCCATAAATTGAACGCGCTGATATGCATGTCAAAACATAAAAATTTAAACACAGGAATATCATTCGGTAATATTTGTGCTTGAATTTGTAAAGACCATTTTTGCACCGTTGGCCTTCTGTTATTTTTGTGTTTCCATCTGATGACTGTGTTTTCCTGTGCATTTTAGCCGTTGTTGCTTGTTTGTACCTGTACAGATGTACTAAAAGCTTTAACTTTATTCTGAATACACAGTACGCAGATGATATAGATGATATTTCCTCATTTATATCAGGTAACGACATAATTGTAGCTACTGAAAAATTACAATATGATTTTGACAATTTACAAAGGTGGGGCTCACAACAAGGGACTTACTCTGAATGCGAGTAAAACCAAACTTATATCACCAAAATCCCCAACACCTGACATAAACCTTATTGGACATGCATCGGATGTCTGCACCAGTTGCATACACAAATGACATCCTGTAAATGTCCTCATATAGAAGTCGTAAGTTCGGCTAAATATTTGGGTTTGACTGACGATAATCATTTCAATTGGAAAACACATATAGATATAATATGCGATAAATTAAAAATATTGTTGGAAAAATTTTATTATCTAAAAAAACGTTTTTAAAATATGCCACTAAATTTGATATATAAATCACTTGTTGATCCTGTTGTGGCTTATGCTCTCAGCACGTCATTCAAGTCCTATCTTGAAAAAATAAAAAATCTACAACATAGAATATTTAAGTTAATTATGCCGAAATATATAAAAATTAGATTTAAAAATAATGACAATGGTCTATTCCAGTATTGTAAGGTCTTAAACGTCTTTCAAATGTTTAATTATCAAATTGTTATCGATGACATAAAAAACGACAAATTGAATCAACAATTATTTCAAAACTGGCATATAACTCGACAAAAACAAAACAAAACTTAAGTAATACAAAAATACATTAATTCATTTGGCGAAAGACAAGTAAAAATTATGATTGCACACCTATTTGACAAAATTAATAATCAATATAAAATTCACCTCAAAGATTACCTATACATAACTGTGACTAATAGATTAAATATCCATAGTATTAATATATAGTAATCTACATACATAGAATTTCTTGGATAGCGATTGTGTTTCTTTTTGTGTTAATGTTATTTTGTGTTTAGCTTATTTATTTTTCATGTACTTTTTTTTGTGTTAAATGTTTTTTTCTTTTATATCTAATTAAATACTGTATGTAAATTTAGTTTGCAATTTTGTAAGACTTGCCATAAATTTGGGTTTCTGGCAGCCAAAACCATGTTTTTGCCAGAACCCATTTAATGTAATAGTATGTCTTTTTTTGAATAAATACTTTAATAAAAAAAAATAGACATTCAACTAAATAATTTAAGCTGAAACCTTACTATTAGTCGCTAACTGGTAGGAAATGTCATTGGTAGAAATATTGCTGAGGTACCATTAGCAATGTTCGTTTATAATATGCACTGTTTTATTTTCTTTTCTAAAATTATGGAATAGCTTTAAAGTTTGTCTTATAATATATTCACTACTTTCAATGATATATATACAAAGATATGATCTTTGTAAAAAGTAAGAATACTAAAATAAAAGAAAATACGAATAACTGAATCCTTAAAAATGGATCCCAACTGACAATACTACTTCCAAACAAATATCTTCCTCATCATATCTTTTCTCGATCTTGTCAATTACCGAATGAGGCATTAGCAGCCTTCCATAGTTTACGCGGAAATTTATGTACTCATTACGATCATAGCCAACCATTTTAAAACAAACGAAGATTTGTTATCAATCTTATCCATTTTATATGAAATGTGCTTTTAAAAGTGTTTTTTTTTCATTTTCGAACAAGAAAGTTGTAGTAAATTTCATAGGCTGAGTATTATCTACAATAGACTTTCATGCATGCAAAATTATTTTTCTCGGTAAACAACCTCATTGTGCTTGTACATCGTTTTTCAATGTTTTTTTTGGATATTTACTTTTTAAAACTGCATCCCATTTTTTTTTTTTTTGACCCTCCAATTATTGTTTGTATACAATGTATATATACATACATATACATATATCTATGAAAAATTAATGTTTCATGAATTCACAACATACTGTTAGATTGTAGGGCCTCCACAAAACTGATATTTGCTATTTACCATTATCATTCAAGAGTCTACAAGCAAAACAACAAGAGTACATTGCTCCGGCACCAATTACGCATCCCCTATTTGGAGTGGACGCCCCACAAAATCAGCCCATTTATGCGCCACCCGGAGTAGGCCCTGTTCCTTCAGGATATCCCCCACAGTCGCAGCCTGATCAAATTCAAGGATATACCAATCTGCCACCCGTCCAGCCGCTTCAACATATTATGCCGCAGGCACCACTGGTGGTACAGCAGGTAAATAGTTGTAATTATGTTAATGCGATAACCCAATGTCTTGTAAGTTAATTTGTTATCGATATGTTGTAATAAATCATAGATTTTAAAATATTACTACTCACAAATTTTTTTCAGAAAAAGTTCTTTTCTTCAGTCTTCAAAAATATATTTTTTTTTAATTGCAACTTTTTGTCTGCAATATTTTATATCTGTGTAGTTACTTCTAATATATATATTAAAAAACGGCTAAAACTAAATAAAATAAAAAAAAAAAGTAAATCTCTTGTATACATTTTTGTTTGCCACCCTGCACATCAAAATTTCTTATATCAATAGATATGTTTTTGCCACTGGAAATATTTGCCGTTTTCACATAAAAACTTATACTTCACTCTATCAGAATATTTTCAAGTAAATTCACTAACTTCCAACATAAAAATGTAATTTCTTTCCCATTGCCCGGTTATATGTTGAACCCATTTTGACGTACATTGACGCGTATGAGATTAAGTTATAAAACGCACATCCAGATGATTTGTTATATTATTTCAGCAGCAGCCAGAAAGAGCGTCTCCGGCTCTTCCGCCTATCCAGAAGGCGCCGATACCTGAGGAGCATGTTCACATGCAGACAGTATTTGATGCATTGAGAGCCGAATGCGCACAGCAGACTAACAATGCGGTAGGGAAATAGCAGATAACGTAAACATCTTTTCCTTTTGAAATCTTTCATGTAAAAGCACCTTTTTGTCATTGCATATGCATTTGTCTTTGTTCTTTAGATTTGAAGTTCTTAAGGTCTCAGGTCACAACTTATGCGTAATCAAAAACGATTTTTAGTGGTATTTCATACTTTTTATTATCAATTTCTTGAATTTTTCGGGGATTTTTTTCCAAAGGATATGCACGTGACACAGTTTTTGCCTCTGTAGTAAAAATGTCATTTGGTTGGTTATAATTTTTCGGCTAGAATAGTTTGATTTGTGTAAATCACTAGGAATAAAGATAGCTTATATTTCTCAAAATACACTGCAAATTGATCTTGTCGTATATTTAGTTGTTTTTCTATCCACAGCAAATCAAGAGGAAACTTGAGGATGTACAGAGGAAACTGGAATCGCTGTACGATTTGCTGCGAGAAAATAGGGTAACTAGCAATTTATTTCACATATATCTTTCACCTTAAAACAATATTTCGGCAAATAGTGTATGGATGTTTTATTTTTTTTCGGTGCAGTTAAACCAAGTGTGATCAATCATATACTTGGAAGCGTTTTTTACTTTAATTAATGAACGAAATAAATAATATTTTATGGCTATTTTTCAAAAATTTATATTAAAATATTGTGTTTTACTAGGATTAACATTATCATCATCATTCATATAATATGATGTAATTTAGCGTTGTTTGTTTAATATTTAATTAATATTTTAATATAATATCATAAAAAGTCTTTTGATTTCAATTTAGTTATTTTAGTTTAACTGCTATAATAGTTTCTTTGACATAATCTATCATATAATAGTTTTTATGTCTACGCTGACTGTTATAATTTAATAAAAAAGCACTCTACATTCCAAATATTTTATACACAAAAGTGAAACAATAAAAATAAAATCAATATAAATAAATTTTAATATTGTGATATTTATTTGGTAACAGTTATCGGAACACGCCCTATCTTCTCTACATTGGATCGTTCACCACATACAAAATGGAGACTATCAGGGCTGTGTCAACATGTGTGCAAATCTCGCCAGCGGTACCGACTTTGCTGCAGTTGCCGTGTTTCTGCCAGGATTGAAAGTTCTCTTGCAAACGTCGCAACAGCTTCAGGTGTATCTCAGATGAGATCGGTCCACGCATCTCCTTACAAGGAGTAGTCTTTGTGTTAATGATCATTTGTATAATAATAACATACGTTATAATCTATTCTAATTTTGCATCCAAAATTAATTCATATACAGTGGTGCCTCACACAACGAACTTAATTCGTTCCAGGAGCAAGTTCGTTATGCGAAAAGTTCGTTATGTGAAACGCGTTTTCCCATAACAATACATGTTAAAAAAAATAATTCGTTCTGTAGCATAAAATATGGTAATCTAAAAAATATGGTATGGTAAATCTAAAAAACCACCCCCTGCTGGCTTTGAAATCTTCTTTATTATCTTGATTGCTGCTACTTCCAGGGATGTTTTTCTTTAGATCTTCATAAATTATCTTGGCCTTGTGACAGATAATATCTTGGGTTGTTACGTCACCTTTCACCTGCCTGTCCTTAATCCAAATCGCTAATAGCCTCTCCATTTCCTCGTGGATTGAAGATCTATGTTTTTCATTAAATAGTTTTGATACTCCTTTGGCTACTTTGGCTGATTTTATTGCATCCTTGTTTGTCAAAATGGTGAAAATGGTGGTCTTGTTGAGGCCAAACTCTTTGACGAGGTCACACTGTTTTACCCCACATTCACTCCTTCTAATTATTTCCTGTTTCATTTCAAGAGAAATCACCTTCCTGCTTTTTTTAGAACCCATCATATAAAAAAAATGTTGAGTTTATCTTAAAAGGACGACTGCCGTGATACGTGTGCGATTTAATTCGTAATGAAGAACGATTGCTGCGATACGTGCGTAAGTTAAGCGTACTACGCAGTGACTAACGAGTCTAACGACTGCCTGCGCGGGAGGATGCAATTAATCGGCAGTGATCGTGTGAAGTGGGCGACTTCGTTGTGTGAAGTGAAGTTCGTTGTATGAATCGTGAAATGAACGAAAAGGAAGTTCGTTGTGTGCAGCGTTCGCTGTGCGAGGCGTTCGTTATGCGAGGCACCACTGTATATTTAATTGCCGTTTTTTTTCATACATTCAATAAGATTTACTTTATACTACTTATTTTAGATATTATTGCATTACAAGAAATTAATCAATTTGACATATATTTGGACAACTTACTGCAGTAATTAAGTTGACCTAAAATATTTTTTTATATATTAATAATTTCATTTCATAATTGCAAAATTGGCCCTAATTTCATAGATGTAAAACTAATGTTTTAGGAAGTTTCTACATGTATCTGAATTTGTATATCGGGCTTTATTGGGTTGATAAATTAACAATACAGTAATATTACCATACAATACCCACGATTGAATTAACAATTAAATAGATTGATGTGATTAATGCTGGCAAACTACAAATTTCACATACAAGTGCATAGTACCGAGGCGATAAATTTAATTTTTCAATCGTAACATTATATCTGTAGGTTGACAACTGAAACCGAAAACTGTAACTATTGGTTATAGAATATTGTTCTGGATGATAATAAATTTACTCTATAAACCGCTACGAATGTCCTACAAAATGGTGTCGGTTGTCATGACATAAAAGAGGTATGTCACAAAAGAGGCTAGATGTCAATCAATGTCGCTTGACTGGAAAAACCTATTTATATTATTATAAAATAATACGTATACTCAATTAGGGTGTCATGCACTCCACTAGCTAATGATTTAAATACATGGATACCTGCTAATACTATCGGTAAACCTTAATTCAAAATCTCAACATTCTTTCTTATTTCATTCAATTTTTTTGAGAAGGTTTATAACCATTCCCTATTACACAATATATTATTCGACAGACTAAGCTTTTAAAGTAGTCTACATAAATTTAAGTAATAATATTCGTAGGTAGTTTACATAAAACCAGTCAGTCTGCATCGTCGATCATTACTTTATTTATTTCAATACAACTATTTTTTAAAGGTATCTGCATGTTTTTAGGAAGGTTTATAGGTATAAAATGACTGTGTCTGTCCATCCAAATGCCAACTTAAAAACTACAATAGTATCGATTGAGGATGTCAACTGATATAGTTCAGCTTTTTAGAAAAACAATGGCATAATCCGAGGGAATGGACTACAGAAAAAAATTATGATGAATATTAAAAAACAAGAAACTTAAAATGCCTGCACCAGTGGTTAATCATCTGATAGTAAATAATCCGTAAAATTAATATCTGGATAAACATGACTACTGTTATGTAAATGGTGCTTTTTAGAAGGGACTGTTTAGATTTTTTAGGCTGTTTAAGCATTAAATATTTTTGATTTTTTGTATTGAATATAATATATTATGCTAACTTAATTAAATTACATATAAATAAATGATATTAGGCCAAATTCTATTTCAATTGATATCTGTCTTAAGTTTGGGTAAAATTAAATTTTTGAGATAATTTTTTGTGATATTCCTATTAAACGACAGCATTGACTATAATAATGCTTTTTAGATTGCTCACCTAAGAAAAAGTTGGAAAGCACTCTAATAACTAAAACGAGATGCAGATGTCGCATCAAATCTCAAACATCCACAAAACATCGTCATTTATTGGAAAAAGCATAATTTCAAAATTTTGCAGACAGCCATATTTTTTTTTAGGTATATATCGAAAATTGTTTACAAAACAGTGCGTTATTTGTGAATTGTAAGGATATGTTATTCTAAAATGTGAAAATTTATGCTTTTATGCAGTTTGCTTCTAGGTTAAAATTAACGCCGTCTACATTTCAGATTAATTTTTTGGAGACCAATTCTTTGTATGAGGTTGAGCTATCTAAAAAGCTATATAATCAATGACAACAGTATCCTGCTCTTAAAGGGACTCAACTCGGTCATTGCTCCATACAAACACTGTAGTGCTGTGAATCTAATCTTCTAATTATCTAGGCTTTTATAGAATAAAAAAAACCTTTAATTTCTACGTTGTTCAAATGTTAAGAGCGTTGAAAAGTCTGTATTTTTTCATAAGTTTAGACTTAATCAGAAGCATTGTTGATTTCATAAAGATACAAATTCAAGTAAGATTTAAGAAATACTTTGGTTCTCTTTGTCATCTTTGCCAACGAGAAGTTGCGTACCACTGTTTTTGTTTAAAAATATATCATGTCTTATCTAGCATAGTTAAACTCCGCCTATTGACGATAGCGGTCCAGTGAAATTTCGGATTGCTCGAATTATATATAAAATAAAACAATGTATTTTTTAATTTAGGTGTATGTTACATATTTTTATGAAAAAAAATCAGAAATGGTGGTCTGTTAAGGTCATTTTGCTTCTCAAAATCCTTGTGTAAAAACATAATTTGTTGAGGTTCCACACAGTCATATTTGTACACTCACTAATTTATGCAAAGTGTTTCAGACAATTTATAAAACAAAAGCTTTTGAAAATCTCTTTGTAGCTTGATACCGCATATCGTTTATTATTGCCATTTTTTATATATTAAACGTAATGCACTCCACCCCATTGTAATTCCCGAGTTCTAATTACTGGAGGTTCGGATTACAGGAATTGTTAATACCCTTATTTTAGCCATTAAAATTTCTCTGTAGCAACAAGTAGCGAGTGTGTAGTCTTTCTGGAGATTCTAGCGAGCCACTTGCCACTAGAAATTCATAGAAAAAATAATTTTTCAAGCCAAAAGGAAAGACATTCAATAAAAATACTCATAGTCATTTAAAATCACAGTATGATAAAAAAAAATAGTTCTAAAAGATAACTCGCTGAAAAAAAAAAACATATTACGATACCTCTAGTGAATTGGCGCGTGTTTGTAGTCAAATTCTAATGATCAATTGTTCACAAATTTTATATGCGTCAGCCAGCCAGTGTCTTAGTGTTTATTGTATTGTTTTTCAACTAAATTATCAATCCAAGACACATTTTAATTTATGAATGGTCAAAAAGTTAACCCTTACAAAATATTTTTTCATTATGAGTAAATTTTGAAAACGAAATGTTTTTTGAGGATCAGTAATCACCCTAAATGTATCGAATGTTACATTATTAATTATTTTCATAATAAATTAGTCACCTTGTCCAATTTAATATCATACAATGAATTCAAAGTATTCATGATTTTAAATATATCTGAAATAGTATTTGGTCATTTTAACTGTACAATATGATATGTAATTTTTTTTAATGTTATTTTATTAGACTCTATAAACACTGTACTGTATTATCAATAATCAATGAATGTTATGTTGGAGAGTGAATACTTTATAGTTTATATAAAATGATATATTTGTTAAATATAATTAAATCTGTAAAAACAAGTTTTTCTTATAAATTATTTTCCTACTCTTTATTCCATTATAGGTTTTGGATGGCTGGTAGTTCTTGCGAATGGTGTTTTAAAAACAGGAACACTTCCATGTAAGCTGAAAGGCCGGCTTGCCTAAATTTTTTTGCGAATAAATCGCAAATATACACATAAAATATATTATTTTTAAATCTCCGCGATTATTCATGCCGCTAGACGCTATCTTTGATTTAAAGTATGAATTTACGTCGCATTGCCTGCTGCGACTGCGGCAGTGATGCAAGGTACTCAGGGCTATATATATATATACGAGTATATATATCTCGCTTATACTTTCAAACTTTTTAGGGGAGCTTCAAATACCTCTTTAACACATACACCCAAATGAAATATATGCATGCATATAGCACATATGTACATATAGCATTTTCTATCTGGATTGGAAGAGTGGTTTCACACGTGGAGTGCTGATCGAAGCAATTAATAACTAACGTCAGTTCGGACATTGTATTTGTTTTGACAGAGCGAATAGGTTGATTTTTACAAACGTGTTAAGTTATTTCTTGTTTTCTTACATATTTCATTAAAAATTAACGTGAGTTCGGTTAA
Organism: Neomicropteryx cornuta; assembly: GCA_020383195.1. Taxonomy (NCBI): domain Eukaryota; kingdom Metazoa; phylum Arthropoda; class Insecta; order Lepidoptera; family Micropterigidae; genus Neomicropteryx; species Neomicropteryx cornuta. The sequence goes on from JAHKQU010000030.1 coordinate 6,302,934, forward strand.
GTGCGATATTGTCGAATTATGAGAAAATGAAATGTGTCAATTAGCTAATTTTTATAGGTAATTTTCTAAAGAAAGTACAAACTTAGCTTCTTCTTTATCAGCACGAAAATGGTTTTTTCCAAAGCCACGGAGGATACGTAAGTAGTTGCTGGTAAAGAATGTCTGGTAATAGCATGGGCTTTGATCTCTTTCGACGTTCTGAATAATGTTATGGTGATTTATTTGTGTAAGAAAGACAATTTTATTTCGTTTATTTTTATTTAATTATGGAAAAATTACTAGGTATCTCAAAAAAATTACTTCCCCTTCGTGATAGAGCTTGCCTACTGTACAAATTCTGGGCACGCCAATGAATACAATATATTTAAAATACAAAAAAAAAAATTATAACTTTTAAACTGTTTAATATTTGAAAAATATATTTAGGTAAAGATATGGCGCTTACCATTTGGGTCGATTTTCGAGTGCCGATTGGCAGCCTGCATGACCATGGAGACCTTTGACTGAAGCTTATCTTAAAACGGAGTTTTACACGTCGCAACAGTACAATATCTTCCAGACGTATAGAGCATCTAAAGCGTCTGCATTTAAGAAATTTTTCAACTTCCACCTGTGTATATACACCCAATAAAGTAATTGTTTTATTTATAAGTAATTAATACATGAATTGAAATAGAAATAATTTAAAAAGATCACACAATTTAAAAACAGATTTTTTAAATCCGTTTCCCTTTTGAATATAAGGTTGAAGATGTTTTATTTTTAATATTTTATTACATTCAATGTAAATATTTGTTCAGGGTTAATTTAATTCATCAAATTTTGGTTTGTTCTTTTTACCAAATGATTAATTAAAGTGGTGAAGTAATAAATATAGCACTAATTGATTTTCTTAAAAAATATAATGAATGATGTGGTTATAATAAGATTCAGATAAATACATGAATAAAAGAGGCAAAAAGGAGCATTGTTTTGATGCTACTTTTTTTATAATATACTTAATAAAGCGATAAATAAATGGTGTAGGTATTTAGTTTTTCTTAACACTTAATCAGAGGTTCGAAGTTGTGTATCTATATACAGGTGCATTTATATTCACTGATGACCTTGGTCTACTAAATAGGTCTCACGAACAAAAAAATATAATTAAAAAAAAAAACATTAAAATAATTATATTATTAAAAAACTTAATTTTTCTTCGATGTCCTTCACGAGCCGAGCCTTCGGGGGCCGCTGCCCGACCTCTCACCATGCGTTCAATCGCATTCTCAAATATAACGATTTCTATCAAATTTTGAATTCGTTTTTCTCGTAATTGGGAAATATTTTTTGCTGATTAATGTTTGATTTTTATGTAGATCAACCCCCTAACCCCATAAACATGCAAAAAAGCCTTTATCCACAAAGAGTATGAGGGCAATTTTGATTTTAGTGTGCTCCGTTGAATATTCTCACACAAGCGAAAGGTGGCCTGGTTGGAACCACTGAGGATCAAACCTCCGGCGTTTGGCTCAAAAGCATTTTTGAGCACTGAGCCCAAAACTTAATTTAAGAGGCGACACCGTCCCCACTATCTTTGAGCCACATTCTCTGTACTTATTGGAGTATGCACTGATCCGTACTGACATGCGATTTTTCACATTTTCCTCCCAACAAAAGGACGTCTCCTTCAAAGGGCGCGCGCGTCCTCTTTCAACCCCACTAAAGTGGACAAAATTCGACGTAGACATGATAAAGGAGATTGCCAATGTGGGCGACAACTGGATTTGAATGTGATTGAAATTTCAAAAGCGTTGCCAGGCACGACGTGCAGCGCTTTCGATAGCAGCCAACGTGAAGATGCATCGAGCGTATGTTCACACGAGAAAACTTTTATTATCTACGAGTGGTTTAAAAACAAAGATTATTTTTTTATGACTTATTACGGTCAGACAGTTGTTACTTCTCTATGATAGTAAAACAGTTTAAAAGGCAGCATTGCACTTATCTAAAAAACAATGATCTTTTAAAACATAGATACGGCATGCCAAACAACCGATACTTGTAGATTCCCCTCGCCGTTCCGCGTGCCGCAATACTCCATGCTGGATAGAGTCTTATCGCGAGCAAGCGAGACGCGTGATACGCGAGGAGTGTACTCGACACAAAGTGGCGTACTTGGGCGTGGTGCGTTTTTCACCCTCAGTTGCCGTATGTAATATGTTTTAAAAGCTCGTTGGTAAAAAATCAAGCAGTTATCAGCTGACATTTAACGAATATCAATATGGCCGTGCCACCGTGTCAAAGTCAATAAGCGTGTGTCACCCTGCACAAAAGCGTTTGTGTTTCATAGCTTTTTAAAAAGTTAAAACTAAATTTTTCATCTAAAAATAAACAAAATCATAATAAAAATGCAGTATTTAAAATATATATATATATTATATTATATTATTATTTAGCTCACAAATCATCAAGAAGTCTTTGGCCTTTTTGTCGTTAATGATGTTTATTTTTCATCAGCGATCTTTCTTCATACATGGCAAATTATTTTTATTTATTACGTTTAGTTTCTACAAAATCCTCATAAAATTCCCAAGTATATTCAAAAATATCATCTCCCGACTCCCTTGTAGGTAAAGTAAAGCGCGAGTAAGTACTTTAGTTATATTCGCGGTAAAAATTGACGCCCTTTCGTTGAGGCGTTCGTCCTGCAAATCCGTGTGATTTGGTCTCTGCGAACGATAATAAAGACTTTTCGAGTGTCTATCCAGAATCCCGTAAGAGGGAGACAGAGGGTGTTTATCTTGGGTAAGCACTCGAATAAGAGAGTCCCTGAGATGAGTGAGGTGAGGCTTCCATTATTTTGAAACTAATTACGGAGGGGTCAAATGCTCTTTAGTGATAGCCAAATAATTCGGGGCGAATCGCAGAAGTGATTCGCTAGTATTCTCTTTTATTTAAGGTACCTACCTAAGTACTAGACATATAGAGTCTATGAGGAAAATGTATTTTTCATTAAAAATTTTATACGCATTTAATATTTTTACCTTACTTTTAATAGACCCTAGCTTAGTTTAAGTTGATATACTTTTAGATATACTTCCGCGCGAAGCAAAACGTCACAGGCCAGCGGTCAAATGTCACTAGCGATAGAAGTGTCAAACTTTCAGTACACAGACGCGGATCCAGTCCAAGCAACGCGTGGACCTGCCATATACGTGTAAAAATAGTTGATTATATTAATTATGCGATTGTTAAAAAAAAAAAAAAATTGTTTCGTATAATAGTAAATATATAAACTGGCATATGCTTTAACTACAGTTTTTTTTTAAATAACACAACAAAGCTAACGCCAAAATGTTCAATTTGTAGGGTAGGTGTGTCTACAAAGACAAAGTCGCCGCGGCGTCAGGCACCAAACTAAAACACGAAGTGGGAGAGCCTCTCACCATGCAAATAATGTTACACGAACAGACCGAGAATGACAACATTTCATTATTATTAATACTTCATCGTTATTTCAATATTTAATAATTTATGGTTGAGCCAAATAAAATAGTATTTGATTGCAATGACATACAGAAGAAATCAATGACAAACTAACGTTCTCTTTTGTTCTGTTGCTCGGTACCGCTAGCTGGCCTGTCATGTGGCGGTTCCGTGAGTGATTTAAGTTTACATAAGTAACAGTAAGAGTGTACTTTAAGACCTAGTTGGTGGAAGTGAGTGAAGTCCTCCAGAGGAAATCAAGTTGGATCTGATGAACAGCGCCGCGACGTTTGAACGGAGGTCAGTCTTTGTTTTCCCAATTTGCTATTCCACTGCCCGCTAAGCGCACATTTTATGGCGACGTAAATCCGCAATCCGTCTACTAACTCTAATACCTGGCATCAACAATTTATTATTATTATTAATTATTAGTATAGGTTTATTATTTTTTTTTATTTATTTAATTACAATATTACAATTTCATGGTAATTCAGTAACACTTCCTCTCAAAAAGGCACCATACAATGTTTAGTTTTAACGTGAACTCAGCACACTAGGTAGTATCGAGGAAGCTGGTACCATGTTTACCTAACTAGATGTAAACGTCTGTTCTAAAGAAAACTTTATTTCCTTAATCGCCGTGCATTAAGTATCCGAGCAAGTACGTAGAAGTTTGCTGGTATAATTAATGAACTTAACGAAATTTCAAGCTATGTTAATGTTTTTTTAATCTTTATTGAGGAAATTAACATTACACATTTACATATTACACACTGCACAGTTACAATAAGTATACAAAATTATAAAACAATAAAAAATGAAATGGTAATATGTTTACAATGATTTGGAATGTTTAAACTAAAACAAAATTAAACAAATACACAAATTAAATAAAAAAAATTAGCGGCTATCCTAACTATAAAATATATACAGTATATGTTATATACAATATATATAAAGGGGGAGAAATGAACTAGCCTCTGCTATTTTAAAATGACCTTAAAATCAATCATTGACGAACTCATAAGTTGGTCAGATAATAAATATGGTGGCAAAAAAAAAACATGGCCATATTAATGTGCCCACTTATTAGAAATTCCTACTAAAAGGTCACACGTGAAAGCTGATACAGAAAGAAAAAAAAAAGAAAAAAATAACATATATTTTAACATTATAGGACCGAAAACAGACCACCAGTGTTTCCAAAAGTTTAACGTGTATAAGATTGAGTTAAATGATTTTAGTTAAATTAAAATCCCTTTGCAGTGTGTCATGTACCTTTCCACTATTATATCGTAAAACAAACTTAAATAAAGATCCAGTCCTAATTTCATCAGCAATACACACACATCTAAGTTAGACAAAATCACATTAGATCGCTTTATTTATTTATTATAACTTTACTTTTGGCGTGGAAAGCAGTTTCAAAGAATTTAATTTGAAAAGAAAAATATGACGAAATATACTGTTGACTTTTCAGACTTTTCAAATTAGCATGCTACCGTTACTTAATATCGTAAAGTGTAGGTACTAATATAACGGCTTTAGTACATATTTACAATCACATTTTCATGTCTTTTTCCTACAAGGAACAGCTCAGGAATTAGTCACTAAAAATTCAAAAGATTTGATCCAAGGAACATTTTTTTTAGGTAAAAACATAAGCCAAAATCATGTTTTTAGCTAAAAAAATAAGTTTCTTCGATCATATATTATGGATTTTCTAAAACGATACGAGTATGAATCACACGGACGTTAAAGGTGTGAAAAATAATAGGTTAAAAAATGTATGTGCAAAATTTGTTGTATAAATAACTCTAATAATAAAGTATTGTTATTAGACATACTTTCGATTAAAACAAAAAATAGCCGGTCTAAATTATGTAGATCTTTTAATGGCCTATAGTAACGGTTTTTTAACAATCGTTGTTACAACGGCTGTGTTAACCCGCATCGAGTGCGCGAACAAACAGCCAAGTTTCCTTCTTGGTGTTTGGATTGAAAAAGTTTTTTGACTGCTTTACTCGCTGTAACGTCGATTAGTCGACGAACGAGGAATGTTTACCGGCGCAGCCTAGGCGCTAATCCAATGTTACCCTAATTCGTCTGTTGAGGGTTAGCCGAGGATTCCCAACTGAACTCGAAGCAAACTCAATGAAAAGAGAAATCGAACCAAATTGTATAATGCGAGTTATAATTATTAGACATATTATAAAAACAGATGTTTTTCGTTAAATTTATACCTAAACGAAATGAAATGTAACGGGTGGTATACTAGAATAAACGCCAGCAGATTTAGAGGTCACGGGTTCGAATTCGAAAATAATTTCCCAGCATTTGTAGTTTTTAGTAATGTGGATATACAGACATCAATTTTAGTTGTCGTTAATTAAACGTAAGATTATTTGTTATCAAAGTTTAATTCCAATAATGTAATTTATTTTTTCTGCAACCTTTTTCTGGCCGCTCTTAGACCAGGTTTTTTTAACCTAGTTAGAGTAGCCATGTTACTTCAAAGCAACAATAAATGACTGGTATTACATATGTCTTTTGGTTGTGTCGTCTTATTGTGCCATTATGAATAAATAAATAAATAACTGCCAATCAAAAAAAGCAGCTTCATGGTTTTTATCGTCGATAAAAATGTCTGTTGGATTTGGTATTCGTCAATGCCTGCTTTGTCGATTAATCTGAACGCGATGATAAATGTTGGGTTCGACAGCAGCAGCTGGGTACCAGGTGGTTATTCGCTTAAGCCTGATAGACTTTCGAGACTCGCGACTTTCCTGACGGAACCTCGGATCATTAATCTCGCAATTGAACCGTTCGCCTGCATCGCAATCTTAGCTTTTTCTCAATTTTTTTCCCAAGCTGACAACTGGCATCTTTCAGGCTTACGGCAGACGTACATTTAAATTTAAATAATCATATTTTGACAACTTAAAATCGTCTAATAAAATTAATATCACTGCCAAATAATACAGAAAAAAATAAGTTTTATTTAAGACAAGTAAATGATTTTTTCATAAAAGAATTTTAATGACTCAAATTTCATGATAGTATTTCAATAGCAGCACAATAATATCTCAATTGTTAACAATATTAAAAAAATTATAAAGGTTTTATTTATTTTTTTAAATAAAGATTTTGATATGAAGCGAAAATGAAAAAATAATTATAAGAGGCTTAGCAGTACTTGACAGTTCCTAGATTTGAGATCGAAGGATGAACGAAGTAAGTAAAGGATAAAATTTTACAAAAAAAGTCGCATTACGTTTATGGGAAAAATGATTATGAGTCATTGAGATGATTTTATGGGTGACTAACGTGGAAGGTAAAAATAAATGTAATAGAAATAATAAAAGTGTAAAAAATGAAGCACAGGATTAGTGTGTAAAATATTTAGATAATTGAATCACGAGATGACCGTACGCAGAGCTCTGGCATTCTAAGAATATTACATCTAACACCTCCATTTATTATAATTACTAATTACAATATTTAGGAGCTAACATTGGTGATATTGTTGGTTTGGGCGGATGATGGTGTTTTCTTAGTAAACAATCTACGTCTTTTTTTGAAGAAAACGGCTAAATATAGAACTATTTGGAGTATTCCAGTATAGTTCTAGGAAGAAAAGAATTGAACCTGACAGTTTCTTTCTAAAAATAGGTCTAATTTTAGCTCGATGGTAATTTGGTTTTGCTAATTCGGAGCTAATTTCACACACAGGATCATATTTGGTAACAGCCTTAAATGAAATTGAAAGTCGACTTTCATTTTCGTTGTGACAATAATTCGGTAGGACTATCAAATCTACCGAAACGCCTAAAGACAAGGCCTTTATTTAGTCTGTGTCTCGTAAAGGAATCCCTGCGAAGGTTGAATTAATGATTTATGAGCTTTTTGGTTCTTTCATAAATATTTAATTGAGTCTCGAATCTCAGATGGCATGAAAAGCAGCTTTTCTGAGCCGGGAAGCTAGGTCACTAAATTCAATTATTTTTGGAAGATATTTAACAACAGATTCTTTTTTCCACGATCAGTAAGGGGTTTTATTGTTTATTGATTTTATAACTAGCTTAATGTGGATATATTTTTTATTCTACAAACTTAAAAAATAACAATTATAATTAACGCAGCAGGGAAAAACCAGTTTCATTTTTATGTAATATAAAATAATTTTTTATTAAATTTCGGTTGGTTGTACTAATATTTATTTGGGCAGAAACATTAAAGTATGAACATTCTAGGTAACTAAAATAATGCAAAGATATTTTTACTTAGTAGATATAAGTCGTTTAAATTACAGTATTATTAAATTTTATCTAAACAAATATTTCCGAACTTATTTTCTCATCAGCATCTCTACCCAAAGAGATTAACCATTATAATATAGATTTAGCGAGACTAGCTTTAGTTTTAGCATTCTTAATTTCATCGCTTATCTGATTATATATTTTTGGGCCCAGAAAAATGAGATGTCTCTGTCCAAAAGATGTTTTCATTATTGGTGTCACTAAGTGCCTTAGTGCACTGAATATTACTTATTTTATTTTGCCAATCATGTATGACTACTTTCTTAATAAAAGATTGTCTAATATCTAGCATCCTGTAACTTGAGAAAAGGATTTCCGAATTAAACCTAAAAGGTTTTTTATTGATCACACGAAGAACCAATTTTCGAACTTTGGTTAATGGTTCAATGTATTTATATATATTTTGAATATTTTATTTGGTAATTTTGAAACTTTTCCATCTATCATTACTATTGTATTTATTTATTAATATAGTTACAGCAAGAATAAAAGTGGTCTGAGTGTGTTACCCTGTGGTATTCTCAATATAAAGATAGCAATTCTACTAAAGCTAAACCACCAGTTTAGATAAGGTTTTAAGGTTAAAGATAACAAGCAAATTCTAATTTTCGTGCGGAATTGTTGACATCTCTATCAAAGGTCGTCGCCATATCTGTACAAGCCTCGCTGGAGTAAATAATAAACGCTACTTTGAAAACTATCGCCGTGGAAAATATTATTACTGCACTTTTCATTTTTTTTTTCGATTAGCAGAGAAAATTTTCTTCGTCTAAGCTTTGTGCTAGTTTCCTAACTAGCACAAAGCTACACTACACTACACTAGGCTACTCGTCGCCCTAACGTTCCAGCATAACAGGGTCACTTAGGTTCCATCGCGAAGCATTCGTACGAGCGTCGCGTTTGCGCGCACTAAAGGCACCCGTTAAAAACCACTACAGCGGCAAACTTTTAATTTATTGTTCGTTTCCGACACATTTTGTGTAACCTTTCTCTCTTTTTCTGTCTACTCCCCCCACTACACGCCCCCCTCCCCCCACCAAGCCGCGGGGTGATTTATTTCTTCTCCACCCATTTTTTATTTAAATGTTCGCTATGGAGGGTACGCGCAGGTATTATTCTATGTAACCCGAGGGCATCGCATGAAGATTTCCACAGCGCCGAATCCGTTACAGTGTTTTTGTTGTTAAGTATCTATTATTCAAATGAGGCCTAATTTATGAGGTTAAGATACTCAAATCAGTCCTGCTAATTTACAGTAGGTATTATTTAGCGTTTAGCTCCTTATACAGGCATTTTAAAATTATTTTATTCAACTATTTAAAAATAAACGAGTGCTTAATTCGTGTCCATAAATTCGGTATTAGATTTTTTAATCCTACAAATGTAATAAAATTAATTATTACATCAAATTATAACAAACGTGCATATAAACAGTTTTTTTAAATCTCTCAAAGTCCTTATACCTCTAAAATAAGATGAGTATATCTCTATAATCATTACATACTCGTATATATATATATATTTAATTTAGTTTTTATTAAGTCAGCTGCGAGTTTGTACAAATACGCCATTAGCACATGTTGTTTTCCTTTATTCCCTGCAATACTTATGCAATTTCAAATTTAATGTTAGTAACAGTTGGAAAAAAAAACATAATTATAGCTTGTATTTGTATTTATTTTTTAATAATTTAAGGAGTACAACAATTTCCCTTTGCGTATTACTTAGAGAGATTGTTCTATTATTAATTAAATGGAATATGATCCATGGCATCGTAATCGGATTTGGATTCCTTTCAGAAGAAAGAGACGGTATTTTTCTCACAAAATAAACAAGGACGGACCATCGGAAAACGTCCAATAAAAAAAGGACTGACCTTAATTCAACAGACAAAAGAACGCAGCGGACGTCAAGAGAGCGCCCAATATAATCCGCTATACAGACGCGAGCATTCATCGGAGTGGACAGCCCCCCCCCCCGATCATTCCAATGAAACCTGACAATGGCCGACCGCGAGATGGATTATGTTATGTTACCTATGCCTCGTGTCTGTACTATGGATATTAGGGCGTTGACATAGTGGCGAGAATGCCAACTTGGTTCAAATAGCGTCTAGAAACGGATAAAGTACATAACTGAATGTTCTACGAATATGTATTTTTTGTGATAATCAACTTATATAAGTTGAGAAAAACTTATTTATTATGGAGTTACAACGCCAGGAATGTTAGTGTCACGTCCATGTTGGGGTGCAGGAAGATAAATGAAGAAGTCACCGATGAACATTGAACCGTATTTATTTATTTACAGGAACACTTCAATAATACGTTGTATAAATATAACAATTATTTAAAACTAAGTAACAGGTAACAGTGCCAACGGAGAAAAATAACAATTAAAATTCGAAATTATACTGTAACGAGTGCGCGACGCCATGCGTAGTGTTGTGCGTCGCATCTGTAGCCACAGCGCCGCTACAGAGTCGAGGAAAGCGACCGACAAATTCCGCGATGACTTATCCTATTTCTATAGACTATCCGAAAGCATCCAATAGACTCCCGCTTATTAACCCGCTTCCGTAATGATGAAAATATTATGCGAGATTTTCTCCTCGCTTGTTAAAGTGAACTTCTAGAGAAACGCGTCACCGCAGAGCAAGTTCAGTACGAAATGGTTGAAACTTCACTGATGTACTAATAAAGCAGGACACCCGCCTTAGGCTGCGGTCGCACCGAACGCGTCGCAGTAGTGCGATCGGAATTTAAGTATAATAAAACTAGCTTACATGTTAACTTGGTTAATATACATTTCTATAGAAATTATTAAACGACTTAGGTCATCTAAAAAAAAAAATCAGTTAAAATACCCCGCATAATATTTTTAAGTTTTTATCATATCAGCTAAGTAGGTATGTGAATTGTATATTTATCATAAAATCGACATGATTGAGGGTTTCTGCGGCAAATTTTAATTTTTTGCTAAAGTAAACGCTCTTATAAGAGCATCTGTGCAACTTGTAAGCGAACAGTCAATGAATACTAACATTGCCCTAAATTTAATAAGGTATGTCCAACATTTCAATCCAAATAAAAGTTAACCTAGAATGCAATATATGAAATAACACCAAACGAGTTGTGTACGAATTTTCATCTCTCTAAGTGGTGGAAAAGTTAGTGGAAAATGTACATAGTAACAGAAGTTTGCTCGAATCTACAAACTTTAGCCGGTGTACTAAAGACTACTGTCCCTACAAAATTGAAACTGTATCATATCGATGAATATTGCGATATTCCAGAATATCTTTCACTATACTTAACTTAGTACACTTTACAACAAACATAATACACATGCTACCTCATGGATAGTTGCATTAGTACATTCTCAAATTATAGCACTCACATACATTTTTTTTAAATATACTTGCCTAATTATTATTGTTATCATGACCTTCGTTATCAAGTCGGCTTCAGTTGTATTTTTTATGTAACTGTCTTTATGTATAACCGTAAGCATTTCTAACAATTAATTAACTAAATAGTACGCTGCTAAACTTAACCATAGTTATTAATAAAAAAAAGCTTAATTTTATTTTTATTTGTTTGACTCCAAATATGTATATTTTTTCTTGTGAATTCTTTATTTATAAACAAAATACATATTCTATTCGTTTGTTCACTAAATCCTTGCGGGTTTTTATGTGAACTAATTCGTTCCCACTATTTACTTATTTAATAAAATTTATATAACACATTTAATTACATATGACAACACTTTTAACAATACTTTTTACACATGACGGTATCTATCCAGACTGTCTTTAATTGTTTATTTATAAAAAAAAAACGGTCACTTCCAATCGCGTCGGTCTTATTATAATAAAATCGGTACGAGTACATCTCACACCGGCCGCTTGGAGTACATACATTAACAAAAATACTATTTATAATATATTTTTTTAATTCTTTTTTTTAATACGTATTTAGATAAGTTATTTGTTTCCTTTAGATTACTAAGGTAAAAATACTACGACCTAAATACTGTGCTTAATGATATTTTTAAGGTAAATACGCTACAAAGCGATTGATTTAATTTTCCTGTTCGATATGAAACCGCGTAAATGGTCGCGTCACCGATCGCCTTTGATGCGTCCAAGCCGTAAGAAGCTCGCGGCTCTGAAAAACCGCCGCGCGCCGCTTCATGGGCGGGCGGGCGGCGCGGCGTCTGTTTCTGCTGCGGGCGATCATATTTCAGCGTTTCCTCTTCCTGTTTGCCGGGCTTTGCTCCGAAGGCGCCCTCTCAAGCTTAGCATTTTTTGGCAGAGACTTCTCAAACAAATTGCCCGCAAAACTTGTCAATTCCGCGCGAATCGAGGTACAAACATTTATCGAGAGGGAAAAATGAGTTACTACACCGTATGAAAATATATTATCCGCAAAAGTTATTTCTGAAACCCACGTACAAGCAACTACAAATCTTAGTAAAGTTAAATAATCACACCATAAATATTTAAGTGGATCCATTCGATGAGTTTCTTAGAAGTTTAACTTTATTAATTTGGAAATAATATATCTTTTCAAATAGTTAATATTTTTTTTACGAAAAGAATTTTGGAAAAACCCCGTGTTTTTTAGAACCTTTCGTATAACATAAATATCGTTTAATGTATATTTTTGTATTAACAGTTATATTTATATTTAATAATTATTATTTAATTTGACTTCGAAAGGTTTGAACGATAACAGGTTTATGGGTAGAAAAATTTCATGCAAACCTGATTTGTTAACTATTCTTAAAAATTCCACTTTTCGTAAAAGGAGATTATTTTTTTATCGAGAACAGTAAGAAAATCTTTGTTTAATTTATTACACGGAGACGGGACATAAAAACTGTTACAAAACACTATTTGAAACTATTTTCACTTAGGGTCTCAAAACACTCAAAAGTAGCCTAAAACAGATGTTTTAGCCTCATTTCTTTTTAAAATTTTTCAAGATATGCCCCCGGACCCCCCGCTTATAATGGGGGCAGGGGGGACTTAATACCTCCCGGCCCTTTCCTCCCGTGTGCCACCACAAAAAGACTTTTGGATTCGTCCTTGAGATTAACAGCTTCTTCGTTAGGGACAATACAGACTTTAGCCAAATATGGTTGTATATTTGTTCTTTAGTTATTTTGTTCATATTATATTTTATAATCAATACAATCAAAGAGACAAGTTAAATACAAGGCAATTGATTATTAATTTTGGAGTAAAAAATAACTCGAGAGATCATAGCTAACCAATTATTTGTAATTTTCAGTTTTTAGGATTCGCCAAGGAAAAAATCAATAATATTAATCCTAATCTTAGCTGTTTTAAAATTATCTTCAACCCTGATTTAAAGTTAGGTTAAACAAAACTTTTAGCCATACAAATACGAATATTGATTATTATATATATTTATTGATTACTGATTGTTTTTGACCAATTTATTTTTTCCACATTAGCACATTTTTTTTCCATTAGTGGTTAATGTTGTTAAACAAATAATTTTTCTTATTATTTATTTCAATACTATATATGTGTCCAGTATTTTTTTTGTTTGGCATTTCGTAAGGTAATTAATTTTTTATTTATTTTTTAATATGCTCATGTAAAAGCTAGGCCCGGTGAATGAGGAATAATAATATCCATGTACCAGGTGGCGCATAATGGCCTTAATAAATAGCAACAATGGTCGCAGTGCAAGCGGGAAAGCACTATATTTCATTCTCTCTCAGATAAATCGCTTTTAAGTTTTGTATTCAAGAGGTGCGCGCTTTTAAATCTTACTTTACGTCTGACTATGTTTGAACTAATAACTCTGACGCTTAAAAAAGTAAAAATATGAGTGGCAAAGTAGACTTTTATTAAACGCAGTTTCAAAGAGTATATATAATAGATAAATTGTTACTATAATCACAGTTATATATATATATATATATATATATATAGTAAAATAGTAAAATGTATTGTTTAAATACCGTTAATTAGATGATTTTTATGTTAAAATAGGTAAACACCTTTAGTTTAACATATATAAAAGTTTGACAGTACTGACATTTGGAAAATACGAATGCTTTTTAATATTTTAAGGATTGAAATTTTTTGCAAATAAAATATATAGCCAGAATGTTCAAAGAAAAATTAATACCGAAAGCACAGATAGTTGCATCGCTTGAGGTAATGCACGCTGGTTTAAATACAGGCCTGTATTTTATGAAAGTCTTTCACTCTCACCTACCTATCTGTGCGATATGCAATACGGTCAAACTTTCATTAAAGTAGTGAATAAATGATTTAAAAATTAAACAATAATTATGAAAAAAAGTGTGAAAATGTAACGAATATGACGTATAATGAATGAGAAGTGAATGGTTTAATGGATATTTACAAGAATAACTTACGTTCAACGTAGTTTATCTGAAAATTCAGTAAATAAGCTTATTTAAGTAACTTTAGATAAAAAACTAAAAAAAAATGGTTAAAACTTTATACAAGATCTTTGCGTTTAATCACACTCGATCGATAAACTCGTACACAGCCGGTAAAATTCGCCAGAGTTGCTGTATTTGAAGCAATCTTAAAAACTAAATATAATATATTATATAATCAATATAACTAGAATTTGGGCCTCCGTCACTTTCCGGCGTTCTAAATTGCTATTTTAAAATGGGATTTGTCTTCCGAATCAAATCATGTTTACACATCATCCGTCTCTATACCCTCCCCATGCAGTAGTTTTTTTTTAATTATTTATTATTACTATTATACCTAACATATTTAGACGCATGTCTATTTCATAGATTCATACGTTCGCAGTTGGCACACCTAATTAAAGACACATTTTCACGTTGCCCAAAAGTCAAGCGGCTTTAGAGCATCAGGAAACTTTGCTCTCCACTCTGATAACCTTAATTACAAAGTAGTGAGAGAAAGTTGGCGAGGCTTTCGAACTCGTCAGCGATTTAGACGCCTCGGAAATGTCTGACGAAAAGCAGGTCGCGAAGGTGTAAGCATTGTTCTGCTAAGCCAATTAAATATTTGTCATTAGAGGCAAAAGGAGAAGAAATAGAAAACAACTATCTACAATATAATACATTGTATTCTATCTTTATTTCATTGATGTATAAAACGGCAATGATTAAATATTCTTCATCTTTTATTTTTATAAAAGAAATAGCAAGAGGCGTGTACACACAAATTACCTTATTATGGATATAAAAACACAAAAAAAAACTATTTCTGTTATTTGTGTGTGTTAGTGTGTGAAGATTTTATGGGTGTGTATATGAGTTTAATGTAGATGTAAATAAATACGCATGTTAAAATTGCCTGTGTGTGAATGAAAAACAGTGTGAGGGTGAGTACCGAGTACATCTTCTGCTTTAAAGTTTTTTAACATTTTAACATACCTATGTGTAATTTTAATATCACTTAAGGGAGTCTTTTTTTTCTAAAATGTGTTACTTTCATTCTTAGCACTCAAATTAGAGTCACCCTGAATTACACTCAATTACAGTTCCATCTGAATAGGGCGCCGAATTCCATAGTCGATAACAGTAACTATTGTCTAATAAGCTTGATTGCAATTTTACATGGACTACTTTTCATCTGCCTTCATTTTATTCGAAACATGTCTACCTGACCGCCAATATGGCTTCAGAGGGTAATGTAGGTATGTGTTGAGATGAATACGGCGATGTCTTGACATTGTTAAAGCATTTGACTCGGTAGATGAAGATATACGATTGAAAAAGCCTCGAGAGATTAATTTCTCCCAATTTAAGTATGTTTTCTTACAACCTTCCATCTCAACGTCTAGTACTGCCAATAAATCGTATCCGCTGTGCAATAAATAATACACTCTGATTTATAAATATGACGAAATTTTAAGCCTTTCCACGTAGCGAAAGGAGAAGATTGGTTAATGTATGCATGTTTTAATTGTTTATCTTGCTACCTTTTTTTACTACCTTTCCTAGCAATACAAATATATTTAAACGTAGGTTGCAAAAGAGGAAATCGCCACCACCTGTCAAACCCATAAATATTGGAGTAATAATAATAATAAAATTTGTGAAAAAATATTCATCGTCAGGTCATAATGAAAATGGTAGGTACTTAAAAAAGCACTCGTTGATCATATCAATAGGGTCAAAGCTCCACAGGACAATCTGTTTTGACCTAAATTTTTCGAGTGATCTTCAGAATCCGACTCGCGACTCTTTGTCAACTTATTATCAGCGAATATGATTTAGTCGGACGAAAGGAAAGATTTATGTAACGTCGCTAACGAGCTACTCTACCCGTCTCTTTTCATCTATCGTTGTTTTTGTTCGTTCGTCCGATTTTCTCACAGCTGAGGGAACATCGCCATTCATCTATCCCTCGGGAACGGCCGTGGCGACGCGTCTATAAGGAATCCTGGAATTGAGTGTGTCTTCGTGGCTTTTGAAGCTAACGCTAAACTGGCAAGACATTTTTTTGAAAAATCTGGCATATCAAAAATTGCGACCATTTGGACAATGTTTTCACTTAACCACCCATACTTTCAAATCTGTAACGTCGCCATGGCGTTGCCTTGTCTACAGTAATTAACTCTATAGAAACGGGGTAATCGGCGGTACATCCTAGAGTTAGGTGGCCCTGCTTAGTGATTTTAACATATAACGGGATTTTTGGTTATATACTTGAGCATCTAGATATTTCCGTGTCATTATGTGATAAGTGTAATATAGATAAAAAAATAAATACGAACATCAGTGGCAATTTAGTAATTTAAGTTTCATACATTGAGCTTTTTCGGATTAAACAAGCAATTCGTTAATAATTTCGTTAGCAATTTGTTAATATTTTTTAAATGCATGAATTTATCTAAAGTTTAACGTTGCACATATTATGTAGTTGCATTGCTTTAACAACAACTTCAGCGTTACGAACAATGAATGTACAAAAAGGCACGAGCCAAGTTCGAAATTATACAATGTTTTGTATGTATTGCCAGTTTTGTTAAAAACAAACTCAGCGTCGCTTCCGCATAGTTATGTAATGTGACTCGCAAAGGCACCAAATATTGATCAGATCACGTGACACAGAATTGTCAGAGTATCATTTCGATACTATCATGGATATCAGCCGTAATTAAAGCAGCACTTTTGAGCGAACGCTGAAAGCGAGAAACTCAAACAAAACTCACTGAAATATGGCTGAAGGATGATCAATTATTATCGAGCCTTCATTAATTGGCTGCTCGGCGCTTTCATTCGATTTTCTCATGCATGTAAAATTCACGCTATATTCGGTCTATTTTCAAAGACCATTTTTTTGGTGGGTACGTGCAAAAATATCAATATCAAAAATTCAAAAATATCAAAAATATCGATTAGTACTAATTGTGTAAATAAACTTTTTCGCTCATAAAGTATACTGGTATTATGTAACAGCTATGACGAGCGCAGTTGTATGTGTGTGTATGCGATGTTGCATTACTCCGACATGTAATCATTAACTACATAGTTTATCGTAGCGGGTCAGGGATCACAGACCTTATCTAATTAATTTTTTATGCGTATAATTTCATCAACGGTGCATTTAAAAAATAAAGTTTATCTACATATTTAGTACTTTGCTATAATAAAATGTATGCACTATGAGCCATTTATTTATTTATTTATTTTATTTATTTATTTGCCATGTATACAATTTAATTATTAATCGAATAATCCAAGAGCTACAGGTTTACCACTTAACCTTTCTGCTTTACGGAACGGAGCGCTAAAACTATACACTGTGTGGCACGTTAGATGTACCTAAGGCATTTGTATCAATAACCATCGCGCTAACTAGAAGCGGCCCTTGAAGTCGGCTGAAATTCGTGCGAAAACGAAGCAGCGGAAGTTGGCATGACTGTAATCGCGCAGCCCTGAAATTCTCATTAGCGTTTCACCGCATTTCAGCCCGGCAATTTCCTGGCAAGCTTTTCGGTCCGTTTTGGGGGTTTTTGGCGAAGAAAATGTCATAGGTTATACGTGATGTGGAAAATTGATCGATCATCTTCAACAATTATTTTCAAATTACCGTACTTCAAATTATGTTGGCGTTAAGTAAAAAACGGTGTGTATTATTGTGAAATTCTTCACTTAAAAATGGTCATTTTAAGTAGGTAGATTAATCTGTTAATAATTATAAATGGGTTATTATAAATTGGACGTAAGAAAACTCCTCACGTTTCTTTTTGAATGGATAATGTTCTCCCTCGTTTAGCATTGTATCTTAACAGGCAAGCTTGGGAGACAGACAGTCACAGACAGTTCGCTTTGCTTGCTTAGATTGAAATAGCGGAAAAACTAGAACTTCCTTTGCTGAAAATCCCCGAAACATAAAGAACCAATTAGTTGAAATCCTTAACTTATACGCAAGAAGCGTTTTTAATATATTAGAAGTTGCATTGCGTATTGCTTCAATAAAGTCAATTGCAACCGTATAGCGAAATTTGTATGGGGATAATGAATATATCAAAAAGAAATGTCAATACATCTCTAAGATGTTTGTATCTCAAAATGGTTTCGTTACCGATTATTTTACATATGTAATATTTATTCGAATTTTAAAAAACTGTACAATATTAATGTTACATAATAATATGAAATGTCACATCACTAACAATTACTCACACATGCACACATCCAACACATTTACAATTCTTATTCAGTGATGGGATTAACAAAGGAACTACTTTCGTTTCAATTTTATTTTTTACATTTGTAATTTCACTGTTTTATTTTACACACTATTCTATAGTTTTAATATTGTTTGGTCTGTCCAGAAATTTAAATTGAGTGAATAAATCAAATAACAGTATCTAAGTTAAATACTATATTATTTTTTACATAATTTTAGTAATATAAGGTCAGGTTTTCTATTGTATTTTCAATATAAACATATAATTTTAGGTTTAATTATTATAAACTATTGGGCAACTTGTGTATTATTGAAAATGCATGCAATTGGTATCATTTTTCCAATAATAAATACTAACAACCGATATTATATAAAATTTGACCGAAATCACCATTATTATTGTTTTTTTTTTAATTATTTGCATCAAAAGTGCATTGGTTGGTAGCATCGAGAAAGCGGTAGCATTAATTAAATAGTGCGGACACCTTCGCGATATTCATTTTATATAGTTTGGTTTGACATAAGGATGTAATTTCCTTTTATTAATCATATTTTTTTCCTAAATAAATAAATTAGACATGTATTATACTTTTTGAGTATTTTTTCCATTTTAGAATACCTATTCTACTAAAAAAGGTAAAATATTGATAGCAATTATTTATATTCTCATCATGTCTTGCCACGTTGACCAAACTAACTAATATGAATAGCACATTTTTAATTTTAATAGGCAGTTATTAAAGTAGCAGTTAGTAGTTTAGTTATTAAGAAGACATAGACAGGTATTAAATAATAATTTATATACCTCCAAAACATCATGCCTTCTTTAAAATGCCAGATCGTCCTGTCAGAGGCATCACAACATCACAATAGCATTTATTAAAGTGATGTTTTACCGTTACTTTTGGTTGAGCATTAAATTAGTCCGTATCTATAGTAGATGGCGCCTACGCAAAAAAAGCTGCGGTTAAATTTCAAAAAATTGTCATAGAGAAGTATCAAATATAGGCTTAAGAAGTGTAAGTACACGTTTCCATTTCACAAGGCTGTTCAAGGTTGTGTGTATTTGAGGTTTAATAATGGGCAGTTTTTTTGTTATTATTTTAGATACAAACATTTTTAATTAAAAAGTTTATTCTGTGTATATATGTGTTGGCGATTGTGTAAAACAAACGTCAATATGTACAGTTAATAAATATGTCAATGTGTATAGTTTACAATAAATACTTTTATAGAGTACTCGTTTCAACTTGATAATATTTTGGTCGGTCATTCATATTCATATCATTGGCGATTTCATAAAGTCGATTGATTTAAATCGATATTTTCGCAACTTAATGTGGAAGGTCATGTTATTGTGAAATTTCGATTTTTACCAAACTATGTAATGACTTCGCAACAGCTCAGGTATTCACAAATCTGTTTTCAAACAGCTTTACCACTTACCTTTTTCTCTAGATTTATCTTAATTTACCAAAAAAAAAGACAGTGTTTTAACACCCTTGGCAAATTTTAATTTGTTTGAAAAAAAAAAAAACCAAAAAAAAAACCCCCTCCACAATAACTTGTAGCGGGGGTTTTTTTTTTGTCGATGAAAAGTATTAGGTCTAGTCTTGCACTGAAATGAAGTCTTTATATTATTATTGGATATTGATTTCTACGTGAATACAATCTGTCCTTATTTACAAAAAGGAAACTATGTAGTAAATGTTAAAAATCTTATGTTTAATTTCAATTAGTTTGCTAAGAAATTGAAAACAATTATTTATGGGTTAGACAACATTCCTTGATCGTTTTTTTTAAACGGTTTTATTTAAACTTAAAATACCAGACGAAACTTTTCCAAATAAACCTGTCTGCGATAAATAACAAAAAAAAACTGCGTATCAGTGGGGATTCACCGAAATGAAAATATTACCAGTATTAATTTTGCAGAGGAAATGGGCAAATCGCCAGCGCGAAAATCACAGCTATCGGGGGCGTTATTGCTCTTTTATAGAACAAAGCGCACGCCTAATAAATTTTTAAAATGAACGCTTCCAAATCGCTGTGAAATGGTTCCAGTTCGCTATTCGATTGGGGGAAAACTTTGATTTTATGGCCTTTGGATATTTCAGACTAATTAATCTGTCTAATAACTCATACGTTTTATTAATTATATAACTGTCTTCTGATTATATGATTGTCTTCTGAAGGTCTGCCTAGTTTCAATTATGTATGTACTATTGGTTACCAACCATTGCCAATTTGTTTATTTATTCGTGTTGTAAATGTACAAGCTCACATGGTAATTTAGAGAGTGGAATAGTTTCAACTGCAGCGTCTTTAAACCTTTCACGAAGACCCAGCTAAGAAGGATAAAAATTTTGTAAAAGAAATAACTTCCTTGTACCATCTACTAATCAGCTACACCAATGGAAATTAGATGCCTCCAAAGTATATGTAATATTAATGAATAAATATATTAGAGCTGAAAAATCAATTTACAAAGTTTAATTGGTGAAAAGTAACTGAAATGAAATGTTCAAATAAAAAAGAAATATTAATTATTATGTTTTTTCAAAACTCACTTGAATATTTTTTTTTTATAATTACTTTGACCTACGTCATATATATTTATATTGGGCCAAATGTGCCTGTCCTCGAGTTAGGGGAGCCTTGGGTTAACCTTGTTTGCGTTTGCGTTTGAGGGTGTATGCATATTGTATGCTATGTGTAGTTGGGGTAATATCATGTATTTAGTTAAAAAAAAATATGGTTTATGTAAAAAAATAAGCGTAGGAATAACAGATTCGCAAATAACCGTTAATTACTTTTTATCGTATGGTTTTCGCCGTCGAGCGCAGTTTTCACAGCATTTTTGTTATCAAAATGAGATCAATATTTAATATTGTATGTTTATTAGTTGTGACTTGTACCATTATACTGCAATTGTACTACTAATATTGATAAATATTCTCAGTATTCAGATTTATTTCTGCCAAGAACAACAAAGATTTATTATGATTATTGGCCCAAACTTTAATTAGGGTAATTTTTTACATGCGTGTTTCTGGTAACTAAACTCACCGTGACTCGTTTTCAAGCCAATCGCACAATTTTTTTCCAAAATCTCTGACAGAAATCTTTCTTCTTCTTCTAATTTAGTTAATCGAGTCATCCAGCCTTTATACTAAGAGTTATACATTATGTCAAAGATCTTTCCCGATAAAAAATTGGCCCTGCGATTTTCAACATGCTTTGTTCTGATCTCATATCAAAATTCATCATGGCTTCCGAGTAAAATTGCAAACATCACTTGATAATATTAAATCGTTTCTGTCGTTCGATCGCGACGCCACGCTGCGCTGGAACATTGACCGGCCCTGGCCGAGAGCGAAGAGCAAAGGGAATTTATACTTTCGCTTTTTCTTTATATATTTTCATGCATGTAATAAGGAACATAAACACCCCCTTCTTTTTGTCTTGGGACCATCTTATATTTACCGACCATGCATATTTTTAAGTGAATTTGTTACAGAAATTAGCACAATATTATTGAAAATTGAATAAATAGGTCAAAGATGCTATTTTTTAGTGTTTAAGTTTTAAATATACATTTATAACAGCCAGAATAAGATTTTGTGATAAAAATATGTATATTTTGTATAAAAAGTATAATGAAAATATAGACTAAATGAAATATTACTCTTATGGACTATTTGTTAGGTACATACATTTTCTAAAGGTTTTTTTAATTTTGATTAGTGTTCATTTTTGTTTGAGACTACGGATTATATAATTGAGTCAAAGTTTGTAATAGCAACAATATTTCATTTAGGATTTAATTTAGGTTTTTTATATATTTTTTTTCCTAATTCATTTATTTATTTTAAATAATATTTAAACGATTTACTTGTGTATTTGTCAAAATGTAGAAAATACAGCACTGTAATAATCGACATTTAAGTAATAAAATAGAATTTTGTTTTAATAATAAAATATGTATGTACCATTATATCCCTAAGTAGTTGCTTATAAATAATACGTTTTGAGTTTATTATTATTTTAGTGGTTAATTCCATTGTAGTGTTGTGATAAATTTCAATATCATAACGATTCAATCGTGGTAGTTTAGTAGCCAACCGCTGGTTTGAATTCGCAATTTTTTTATTAATTATTTAGTCATGCATATGGTTTTGACACCTACTACATCAGTGTTGTGATGGTCGTACTATTTTTGAGTTTCATATTTACAATCTGAATAAATACATAAATAAACTTCTTATTATTCTAGCGCCAACAAATTTAGATAATAATTGTACCTAAATGAACCAGGATTAAAAAAAAAAAAATATCTGCTGGGAATGTGTTACTACTTTTTGATAAGTTGCTTAATTTCGA
The DNA here is from genome assembly GCA_020383195.1 of Neomicropteryx cornuta. Lineage (NCBI taxonomy): Eukaryota > Metazoa > Arthropoda > Insecta > Lepidoptera > Micropterigidae > Neomicropteryx > Neomicropteryx cornuta. The sequence goes on from JAHKQU010000030.1 coordinate 6,325,806, forward strand.
ATTAATTTTTATGTCGCCTATCAAATTCAGAGATTAAAAAAAAATGTATATATGGAAATAAATCAATTGCCTTTATCGTTATTTATTTATTTATTATTATTATATCCATAAAAATTAATATCATTACATGTATATTAATATATCGCATGTTATTGATATTTCATAAAAGAAAAGTACAGTTTGTGTGGATTAGTAAGACCTCACTAGGCAAATGCCTGTGTCGAGGTGTTACCTATTTGAAATATATAAGTAGAGAGATAATAGGAGCGCGAGGTCAAACGCCAACTTTGAGAAAGAATCACAAAAAGTATATTAAAAAATATCTTACTTTTTAAATGCTTATATCGGATAGTTGTGGAATCATTGTAAGTACGAACTTTACAATGAACGCATCTAAATCGATTTAATTACGCACTCCGATAGGGAGAGTTTGATGTTACGACTATCGTAATAATCCGAATGATTAATGTAATTAACGTAATTAACTCTGGCCGCTTTTATTTTTTTTTTTTATTTCCCGGCCTTAATTTGTCTAATATAATCATTTTTATAAAAATAAATATGGAGGGCCTTATTTTCTGTACTTGATTTGTGGCATATTTGCCAGCCCCATGTGATCAAATATCTATGTAGAAAAAAAAGAATTCCCTGAAAATCTGTTTTACTGCATTCTGAATTAATTAAATTAATAATATTTTCTCAAAATTTAATTTTGAAGTAAAAATACGGGTACCACCGAACCCATTCTGTCGAGGTAATATCGTAAATTTTACTGATTATTCATATTTATCGAATTTGCCCATGAATATGGGCGATTGGTGGTTGTGGGGGGGAGCAGTTCAGATACAGCACTTTTTATGAATACATAAATATCGATTACTCCCCGCTTACCAGATTTATTTATGCATTGATAAACATACTTCCTAAATCAAACTCCATATTATGTGATAAATTCAGCTAAATGTGGTTGTCATTTTCATATTCCAATAGAGGAACCAAGAGGAAGGAATTTCATACCAATAAAAACTTAAATTAAAAAAAAAACAAAATAAATATACTAGCACTAAATCAACCAAAAAGAAATAAAATTGAAAAACGAGCTTCCAAATATGTATAGCTTGTTACACTAAACTTATTCTTGTCAATTTACTCCCTAATGGGTTTCTATTATACGAGTACGTCGACACATTAAAAATATTCTTTTTTATTAAAAAAGAAATTCGAAATCTCCCGCCTATGCCCTTGCTATTAGCACTAAATCACCGTACACCGTATACACCGCAAATAGCATCTGCCGTCAACTGTAGTTTTACCCTTAAGAAGCAATAATGACTGATGAATGCGATCTGGCGGTGAAATGTGAAGGGAAACTTTCGCGATGTCCGGGACAAGATGCCATTTTGGAAAGTTTTCGTATAAAAATGGCCGGCAGCGAAATAGTCACAAATAGATACCGTCAAATGGGAAACTTTCAGTCGCACTGGCGACAATATCTTGTTTCTAAAAGGTTTTTTATGCGAATAAAGTTATTTTAGGTGTCCGTATCTAAAATAAAAAATACCAGCGTATACGTTGTTAATATGCAAAAACATTTCTAACCACACATTTTCCTTCAATCGATCATTGCAGCAAGCACAGCTGCCTCGAGAACACATTATTTTAAAGTTGAAAATGTGGTTTTAGGCGTGCGTTAATTATGTGAAGCTAATAAGCTGAAAGAAAAAGGGAAAATTGGTAGGTTAAAGGTCGAGTAGGTTCAATTGTGAAGCTACAACCGAACCTACTTGAAAGATATGGAAATTCCATTTAAAGTAAATTCGCACAATACGACGTGAATGGTGTACGTAGCTCACAAAAGAAAGACCGCGGTTGGCGGGAGACAGTAGTCTATCTCGCACTTCGCTGCAAATTCGACTGGCGCGCAAGAAGATGAAGGTGCTAAGCGGACCAGAAGTCCTTTCCCCATAGGTAAGTTAATCATAGTATTATTTTTAATCTCTGTTGATAAAGCTTTGGATATAAAGCCATATAGTAAAATAATTAAAAAGACATTTGTGAGGGCATCCCTCTCACCTTCGTAGAGTCCTTCGTGCAGAGGTCAGCATATCTATGTACGGGGTCGAAAGCCTGTGGCATTGTTCACTGTTACACGAAACACATAACAGCCCAGGATACCGTGAGACTCCTCGTTTTTAGTTTATGCAATTGGTAGATCTGGAAACGAAAATACTCAATTTAAAATGAGCTGTGACTTTTTACAAGTCAATTGATACGAGTATGTTGACGATATTTAATTTTCGTCGCCAAAGTTCGACCTGTTTTCGTGACTTCTTACGGCGCGGGGCCAAACGTCATGAACATTCGTTTTGAGTTACTTACTGTCATGGTTTAGCAAATAGCTATCGGGTCTTCTTTATTCTGTGACCGGGTGCCATTCGCTCGTAAGTATTTCTTGCGCAACACAACGTTTTGACCCGTGAGTTTTGATTGTGAATCTTCTGAACTAAGAGAAACATTGATAAATAATCTTGTGATGTAATAATTATTGCAGTTTTAGATACATTATATAGAATAAATATATTAAATGTTTAATTTATTACCATGGTACGTTATGCTGCGGGCAAGTAGTGCATGTTTTATGCATTTAATTTTAATACTAATTATATTTCTAATATTTTTCGTAAATTATTTTATAAATATAGTTATGAACCAAAATTTAGAAGCGATTCTTATTCGATTCTTGTTGAATAAGCAATTGTGGAAATCCTAAGCTGCAACTTACCACCGCGCGGCGGTTTATGAATATAAAAAATACCAATATTTATTATAACAATTGCAATAATAAATATCTATGGTTTACTGTTATTTTAGTAAACGGTGAACTATTGGGTAGAAATATACCGTTTCAGCAATGATTTGTTTTCATAGACAGTGTTCAACATTCGAACGCAGAAATGTTCCTAACAGCCAGAGCAAATATGAAAACAAACCATTCCCTCCGTTTTCAGTCGGTTTAGCTTTTCCCAACTTAAACAAGGAGATATATCCTAAGTAAACAAGCCACCTTACTACCGCCTAAGGCAAGAGCACAAGGCCTTTACGCGAAACTTTATACATAACTAGCATATTATTACTTTAATGATTTTCAGACTATTTTTTAATTTGTGTAGCTTTTATGTTATTCTTTTTTCATATACAATCTGTCGCTTAGAGATTTAGTATCACAAATTATAATTTAATAGAAAAGACAGTCCAACAAATTGGAGGATAAAGATTGACGCCCTTGCAATGCAAATAAATGTCAATATAATTATTTGCCAAAAGCTCTGAGAGACACGTGTGCGCAAAAAACGCTCTCGAGCGAAATTTCATAAATAATATTTGCATATTTTTTTCTGTAGTTCGAACGCAACTTTTCGCGAAATAAGAACCACTCACGTCGCTCAAAGTTCCCTTTGTGTGGCAGTTCGCCATCTAAGGAAAGACCCGCTGGATCTAACTTTAAGGAAGGCACAGGATTTCAACTCGTCCTTTATAAGCCCTCCTACTTTCTGGTAATATACAATTTATTAAATACTACCTACCGTGTTCGAGTTTGCTCGGATTTACAGAGTTTTGCAGGTAAGCCCTGTATGAGTAGAGGGCCTGCCTGCAAAATCATAATCAAAAAGGCTTGTGATCTTTATTAAAAATACGTTTAGCGATTTAGCGGCATTAGTTGTTTTCATAATGGAATCAAAAGCTTTTGAGAAAAGATTTTGAAACTTCTTAATCTTTACCACAAATTGAAGTAAAAAATAATAATCTAAAACAACAATCTGACCCTATAAAAGTCTTTAAAATATTGAAAATACCACTCTATTGTCGACTTTCTCAAACGCTTTACTAAGATCTGTGTATATGGCATTGACATGAATATTTTCGTTGATGTGGTGCCCTATTATGTTACTAAAGATTGAATAATAATGCCTACAATGGTTGAACAAGATGGAACTATTATGGAGGGATATTAAGTTAACAATAGAATAACTTATTTTACAGATCGATCATCTTTTAGAACGGCGGCGGTAAGTGGAGTTTTCACGGGTTCATTTTGGTTTTCATCATCAAATATAAGCAGACAATATTATGGTATAGAAGACAAAAAACTAAGTTTTCCGTTTAAAATGTTTTCATGTTAATTTGGTTTAAGCGATTTCAATTGTTATTTTTGCAAATCGTACAAGAATGCTCGCAGCTGATTCCACTGAAGTTATTTTAGGTTACTTTTATTTTGTAAAACAATTGCTGACCTAGGTCATATACAATTATTTTGGGCCCTACTCAGTTAAGTTGGGCCAAATGTGCCTATCCTAGAGTCAGGGGAGATGGTGGTAATAAAGCGTTAAAAATTGTATGACCGTGTGCAGATTCGAACCCGCGACCTTTGGGTCAATTGTCCAACGCCTTAACCACTAGATTACCGCGATCTCTACCACAATTCTAAGCTTAAAATTTTAAAATAAGAATAGAAAAAAAGACTTCAATATAAATTACTTATCAATCAAAAAAAAACTCGATGGTATGTTCGTGTATCGCGTCCTTTCCAGAACTATTGTACTTTAACGTCCACCGAGAGTTCGCCTTCCATTCCTCCAGTCCAGTAGATAAAGTAAAGTATCTTTTTGGGTGCGATGGTTTGAATCTCTTCAGGGTTGAGAAGATGATTGCATAGAATCTGGTATCATATGTGGGTTAGAGGCCCACATTCGCAGAGTAAGTGTATAGGTGTTTCTAGGCTTTGTTGCAGAATCTGCACTTGTCATTGGCTGATATACAATTTAAGTGCAGGCGTTTGTTAACCTCGCAGTGGCCTGTTAAGGTTCTGATTATAATGATTAATTGGTTCCGGGTTAATTTTAGTAACTTTGAGGGTATTTTTTTGCGAAAACCCTATTATGAGTTCTTTGGCTTGCTTTTATCCGAGAAATTTATCCCAGTACTTTAGGCTTTGGTTTCTAGCTTAGATTTTTAGAAGTCTGCCGATAGTGCTTTTTGCAACTCCACGTGCTGGCTCTGGGCCGGTCATAGTCACGCTAGCACCTTTCCTGGCCAGTTCATCAGCTTTTTCGTTGCCATCAATACCCGAATGACCTGGTATTCATATAAGTGTGACTACAAGGCTGTTGAGTAGTTGCCCATAGTTTAATACTAGCTTTGAATTGATAGCCTTCAGAGCTTTCCCAGCTTGATCGATTTCTTGAGCCTGAGTTTTGCCCCTTAAATGCCTAATCATATATTATTATCATTTTAAATAAAAACTAGTCAATAAAAAAATAAATTACTTATTAATAATACTCGTAAAAATAGATCCACCAAAAAGTCAGCGGTGCAGAGACCTGGTTTAGAAATATGCCTTATGCAACTTCAATATGATCCATGTCTCTGCGTCAACGCCAAAGCTTGGTTGATCTATTTTTTTTATTGTTTGTTAACAATAAGAAATTAATAGTATTATTTCCTAGTTTTTAGATTGTATGTTTGTTTTAGAGGTGGTTTTTTTTTTCTACGTATTTCTATTATTTAATCATATGTAACTAAAGTTATCAAAATATAAATAAAGGTACGAAAGGCGGAGATCGTCGTCAGACATATTTATGAGATTTAAAGATGTAACGAGCAAGTGCTTTGCGTCAATCGGCCTAAAATTTACCAATTCTCCGACTGAAGTTCGTCGAATGAACGTGACGCGAATGTCGATTTTGAAATAGAACGGTGCATCAGTGATTCAGAAGAGTGTATGTTCTACAGCTTGGTAATTTTTAAGTAACCGGTACGAAGTGAATACGATCTATTTAATATGTACAACGAAGTAATAAATGAATATCTCGATATATCGACACATGCGAAATTATTAGAAGATTCGGTAATGTTACTATTAAGTTATATCTGTAAACCCCGATTGTAATAACTTTATTAGAATACTAATAATAAGATGCATATCATAGGTTTAGCTTAATATAAAAAAAACATTTTTTTTGTAAAATTTTCGACATGGACCATAAGGATTCATTTACGATAAGGTATTTTTTATACTTTGTAATAGTTAAAGATGTTTTTTTTAATAAAGAGTTACTTTATTTTTGCTGGTAGTTTGCATTTATTTTTAATGATAAAACATTACTTTGCTAGTTTTATATTTATCCGCGGAATCCGCATATCTCAAAATGCTTTGGTTAATCCTACCTCGACTCTATTTTCATATAAAAATATTTTTACTATACATGTTTTTGTTTTTAGAGGGGGGGGGGGGACTTTAAAAAATGCCATTTCATAAACAAGGTGGTTTTGGTTTTTTTAATATTTTTTTTGCATAATTAAAACAAAAGTTCTTTAGGTAATTTCATAGCATAATAAATTTTCGATAATTTAAATAAACCACATTAGTACTTATACACCGACTTCCAAGACTGTTCCCTTTTAAAAAGTCCAGCTAATTGGATTTCAAACACGATTTGTTTTGACCAACATGGTTTCCAAGTAAAAAAAATGGAAATTTAACACGTTAATATGAAATTACTCTTGTCATAAATTCGGTCGCTAGCGAGGCCGCGCCGCGTCGGCTCATTGACCCGGGTTTGCCCGAGCGCATGCGCGCAAAAAGGGAATTTACACGAGCGCTTTGATAAAATTAATAAATTTGGGAAAATAAACACCCCCTTAAGTCTTCGGGAATGGTCTCTATATTCTTTTCTAACGCCTTTAAAAAACCCGTAAAATACGCATTCAGTTTCAGATTTTGTTCAAATAATAGGTACGTTTAGATATTCACCAATAGAAACGAAAAGAGGAAAAATTTCTTAGTCTTTTGTGGCTATGACCTGCATAGCTCACAAAGCGGTACCTACGGACTACGGATTAAGTTCACTGCAAATTCTGCGCAACCAATAAATGGTCGTAATTCAGAACTGGCGGAGAAGTTGTTAGCCGCTTCGATTGTGGAGCAGAAGCTGTTTGACTGCGACAATAAAATTGAATTTGCTCAATTTATTTCGAGTGCATAGCTATTCCGGCCCTGGAATTGGATGAAAACGCATGGCGGCTGTACTTAGGCACTGTATTTTATGATAGTTTGGAAACGAAAGCTACCTGATCCTATAAGGAACAGTGCTTAGACAAATATTATGTTCCAATGTCTACAACGTGTATAGATAGATAAAACAATCTTTAGTGGATACAATTGAGATGAATCATAGTTGCCATCACTAACTAGGAGTAACATTAGGAGTCGACGTTTCGAGTTGATCACACTAACCACAGGGTCCTTTGAATGATTCTTACTAGATTACTACACATTAGAGAAGTGAAATATATTTACGTAAATTTTATACACACACACGAGGTTACTACCGAACACTTTTGGCTGTTACTTTTGGCTTTTGGCATAGTATTGAAACACCAATGCGAGTAGTCCATTACGTTATACCAAATACTATTCACCGAATGTAACGTTACATGCAGCGACCGTATCTTACGCTCAACCTGTATGTAACGATTGCTGCAGCGTTGCCTTACCGGTGGCCCACTCTAGATCAAAGGCGCGGAGGAGTGGAGGTGAACCGTTTCACTACAAGTCCACTCGCATGAATTCAAGTCATTAAACTGTGCGCAGTTTCAATTTAAAAACGGGTCTAATATGTGATAATAGATGGAACTATAAGGTTCAAATATCCGAACGACGGAACCCCAAAATGATTCTCGGACATATTATATATTACGTTGATTATTATGAAAGTGTCACATATATTGTGCTATACATATCGTAACATTATCATTATACGCAGAATATAAATCGCTGAAATTCAGACGGGCGGCGGATCAAGCAACGCAACATAAATTGAGCCTAAGCGAAATTCTGGCACAGTTTAACGACATCAGCCATTAGATCCTCTGCAAACCGCGCCATCTGCTTTCGAAATAAACAAACCATTTCATTTTATGCGAATAATTCATAAAATATTTTCATATAAAATCATAACAGCTACGATTTAGCCGTTTCACTTGTTTTACCTGTTTAATCAAATATTAAGGTAAAAAAAACAAAAAATAAATAAGGTAACCATACATTCGCTGGTAATCGTCATTACCATACCTATAAACATTTTTTAACATTTTATAACATTTTTTCTATAATTTACGTTAATTATTTTCGATTACATTTTATTTTGCATCTTTATTACAATAAATTTATTCATTTTTTTTTAAATTTTATTTCTTAGAATATCATACCTCTTATGGTATTTCATATTCGAAGGTAGTGATTTAAAAATTTATTTGACCTATTAAAGTAAATGAGCTGAACTTTTTATAGAAAATAAAAAAAAAAAAAAAAAAATCTTTATATCGTTATTCTATAGTCTTGTTTTTTAACGTTTTAATTGTTGTTTGTAATTTAACAGTTTTTTGGATTTGTTTTCTGTATAATTTTGCCAAATTTTAAGAATTACGATTACCAACACTTACTTTATTAAATTGATATTTTTGTTTTGGTCTTATTTTAACCAACTACATTTAAAATATAATAATTACATCAGTAGAATAAATAAATTTTATAACTATTATTAATTACATGATCTTTAATTAATCTGTGAAGAATAAACTGTTCCTAAGCAACTTCAATGTTCAACTTTTTTTCTTGCAAATTTTGATATTATATTTGCTTCTAACACTTAACTTTGTTTTAAAATATATCCTACTTACCATTTTCATAAATGCCAGACCTACTACGTAGTATATTATTTCGCAGTAAATAAATATAATTTAATCGTCTGATGAAGAATATTAATCAATAGAAAATAATAATTTTATTTTTGTTTATGATCAGTTAATTGCACCGCGACTTTTTAAAAAACAAAATACATTTTTTAACAGCTATTGTTTAATCTTTGCGCGTTCGAGTTATAACAATGCTCAATACTCAAACTTGCTCGTCGAAAGTCTACGCGGCATTTCATCAGCAATTCTCTATTGTTTATGACAAACTTTGCTCTGTACAAAAAGGCACTGGCGTGCAACTTCTACATAATACATAAGTTTTATTTTTTCAGCCTGAAAATAATTTACGTTTATTTATTATTCCATACCTTATTTCAAATCATATTTATTTATTTATAGTCATTATGCAGACCTATATTCATGTACATACAAACAGTGTTATACACAAACAAATTTTAAATATATATACATTATAATAAATGGAGGACAGATCTTATATTGATTTTTCTCAGTGGATAGTCTATCATTTTATTAAATTATATTATAAAAAAAAAAATATTAGGTTCTTTGTACTATGTCTGGAAAGCAATTTATGAAAAAAAAAAATAATTATAATATTTGGCCTCGTCGTACTAGGGGTTAGGTCTTTAGTCCTCCCAATTATTGGTCGTTGTAAAACTTTACTAACAAACGATATACAACAAATTGATATGATACAAAGCCTTTATTTTGGTATGCAGTGAAATGAATATTTCTAAGTTACGGCACTCGCCTAGTTTTAATAAAATAATTAAAGTATTTAAAGGATTATAAAGTTGTAACTCTTAGATTTGTTTCTTCATTCATCTTTTATCTCCCTTTCATATTGTGTTTGCCCTTATTCAAGTCACGTTCTTCCCCCGTTTTGCCCTAAATGCCTGAATTGTCAGGATTTTCCCTGACTTTTGATATCGAGGAAATATTGCTAGTCATCCTACGTACACATTTCTTGTTATGTAATGATGTCTTCAGGTTAACGATATTATCGAATTATTAAGAGCCATGCTACGACCAACATTATATTACGTACCAGGGAAGTACGAGCGAGTATATTGGGGAAAAAATCTACATTAATTTATTTAAAATATATTAGTAGGCACAACAAATAATTATAAACATGCATTCTAAAGCCATCACCTTCTAATTGTTGAGGTACTTTTCTGGTTATGGTTAGTCTATAATTGAAATCTCTGAATCTAAATAGAAATCTCACATTTATCTCCCTTACAACCTTCTCTGAAGTAATCTAGATTAATCTAATCACTGGAGTAGTAGCATTTCCACCAAATACCGAGATGTATTGGCCTCATACTTCGACGAAATAAATTCTATTTATAGTTTTATTGAGAGTTTTGAATCTAACACTGTCTCGAAAAGTTAAACCTCTGGATAATTTATACAAGCGGTTTTTTGTTATATATTTTAAGTGGAAAAGTAGACCGTTACATATTTTTTATGAAACCACAGCCCAATGTCAACGGGTAAAAGATTTTATTTACATTGCGTATAGCTGTTTGGAGCCTACGAGATATAAAATAAATTACAATGTCTTCCGCGTATTGCATGGTTTGAGATGAGATGAGTAAACAGTAAATGTTTAACAAAGGGCTACTTGAAGGATAGCGGTAATCCCATACGGATTACTTTGATAACCAAATTCCCCACGCTATCATAAACATGATTTTTCTTCAGGAAAAAGATTTATTCACTGGACAAAAAACCTACAATTTTCATCGATTTACGTCAAACAAACGGTATCATTATATCGCGAAACTTCGATATCTTATTATTATTAAAGTGGGCATCGATACTTTTATTATTCATAGTAAGTAAAAATTGGGCCACGTGCCAAACGCGAGGTGCGGTTTCTACTGTGACCATTATTAGGGTATGTTTCACTAGAGACACCATCGAGTCTTCAAATTATGTTTTATCAATTGAGGCCGTTTGACAACAATAGTTCTAGTTGATCATGGTCGTTTTTAGCCAAAAGACGCTTTCTTACTATCGAAATCGCTTGCTAGAGCATTTCTAACTATTGAACTCACCACAAAAATAGGATCTCAATGTTTGGAGGCAGTTTTCCGAGTTGCATTTGCAAGGAAGGCGAAAAAACTAATAATTTATTCTAAGCGCGCGGTTCACCTGCTCACGCGACTATAAGCGAAGTGGGAGGTCGAACTTTCGGAGGCTGAATTTTATTCTAGCAGAGAGAAAGTTTATATTTGCACTTTTCGACCATTTTTATTCAGCGGCTGTGTAATTTAAATGCGAAACTCTTTCAGAGAATCTTGGAGAGTTGAAGGCTGCGAGCCATTTATTCAGGCAATCTAATATTCGTTTCGAAAACATATCTATGGTCCATGGGTCTATTATAATCCGTCAACTTCCAAAATTGTCTATTCTATGATTCGGTAAAAAATTAAAAATACAATTTCGGTAGGAGGTTGAAAAAAACATGTAACTCTGTCAATAAAAATAATTGCTAAATGAGATTTGTCAGGTTTATATTTTATATTATAACGTAATAATATACACACGTAAAACAACACAAATAGGAAAATAAAAAAAAATGTATGGAATTGTATAAAAAATCTATGGATTTTCCTATCTATGAATGTTTTTGATGCATTTGGACGGTAACGTTTATTTTTAAATTATAAAAATTCTAACTTATTAAATAATTAAATTAAATTACTTGGAAGTAAAAAACAATCGCGCGAAAAAAACCTTACGGTGACATTAGTCACCTGCAAACGACAGAACCACGATTATTGAAATTTCTGTCATGTGCGCCTGGCATGCACCTGCACATAGCACATATTATTGCAAATATTTTCTATTCAGAAACAACAGTACCTAGTAGTTTTACCAGTCGTGCAGATATTGATTTTAACCAATTCGGTGCATCTAACGCAACAAAAATGCTGATTTCACAACAAAAATGCATAATTGCATATAGCACATATTGCGAATGCACCGAAGACAATTTAAAAAATTATAATATTATACTTATTTCGTGAATTATGCATATAAGTTTATCTAATCTGTAAGCATTCATGCTTCTGTGCAGTTTGCATCTAGGCTATTTGCCAATGTAATCATTTAATAGAATATGATATTTTTCCATTTAGCAAAAATAGTGTAATCATTTTTTGTTTTTTTTTTTATTTGAAAGAGGTAGAACTACATAAACCTACTATAAGTGCAATTAATTATATACTTATAATATTATTAGTTACTTTTCCATGCCCACTGCAGTAGCCTTCGTCAGTTGAACTTCGAATATGTATGCATACACCCATTATAATTACATAATAACAATTTATTGCGTTTAATGTTAACCGATATGTTTTTTTTACTCCTTCATTTTTATTATTTTGATAAGTATATTCGTGACACTTATAAGCAAATCTATGAATTCATATACTAAGAGGCCCCAGCACACTCTTAGCGGTTGGTGTAAAATTGTAATTTATTTTTTAAGGAGTTGGCAGATAATTAACAAGTGACAATAGCACATTGTGCTATTAAGGCGATGCACACAAATAATCCAGTGCACGTGATTACAAATTACAATAATGTGCGTAGAAGCAATGTATTTATTATGTAAATATTATTGTACTGTTATATATTATAAGAGTAAATACGTTAAAATAAATAAATTGGAGTTCGGCGAATGATGTAGAGCGCCAACAATTCCCAGCGTGATTTTTGAAAATCTAAAAAATATTCCCGATAGAAGTAAAAGTACTTTACGCAAAATGAAGACAAAGGACACTCGTTGAAAAAAAAAAACACAATTCTTGCTTTATTATTCATGCGCCTCAGCAACGGAAATTTACTCGCAACGAAGCGAAGTACACGTTTCACAGCCTCGAAACCTTCATTTATGTGTTCGTTTTGTGTACCTCCGGCCTTTTTTATTGAAGCGGCAATACACGTTGATGTATTTCCCTTTGTCACATGCCTATTTACAAAAAGTGGCGAGAGTTATAGACAGGGTGAAAAATTCATAACTTTTCATATCGCAAACGGTAGATTTACTATTAATTCGTTCAGAAAGATCGTCAGAAAATCGCACTTGGTATTTTGAAGTACCTATCGCCACCTCAAAGAGCAAGACCACCCCATTACAGTCTATTAAAAATACTATTTCTTCTTAACTATGCCCGTTTAAATATTGATTTATTCGTTTTGAAAAGAGGTATGGTAAGACTTCCACCTCAATAAAATTTCCATTAAATTTGACACTTGATTAGAAGAAAAACAGTATGTTATTGTTTTAAAACATTAAAAATAAAATGCCAATATCTTCCGATCGAATAGTAAGCGATTTCGTTTGTTTGCTTAGGCAGTGTGTGAGTTTTTACCGTGTTTTAAATGGATTTTTAGTGGTTACAAATAAGTACAAGCTATTATGATTTTATAGTATTACATCAGCATAGTGTAGAAACTATTGTAAAAAAAAAATCCGTCAAATAATAATGATGTAATATTAGCAAAATGTCAAATGTTATTTTTAAATGACTTGTTCCATAAAACTTAATCAATAAAATTACTTAAATTCATTCAAAATAAATACATATTGTATTTGCGCAAGTCTAAAAAATAACTTAATGGTATTTATTTGAAGATTAATTAAATTAAATGCAAACTGAAATAAACGACTAAAATCGTATTTAAACGGTTCGGTTTAATTGGTAGTTTGGTTTTTATGCGGTTCGTAATTAATTTATAACAGGTACGAACCGTATAAATTATTAGTATTGCTATTTTAAACATTTTATTGTTGGAAATTCGACGAACGTGCTGAAAATGTGTTTTGCGTTTGTTAGCGGTTCGCGGCGCACGGAGCGCCGGTCGTCGCAGCCCTCGCTGAATTCGCCATCGCCATTACACGGAAGAGGCGTCGAGTGTGCGGCGCGCTTTGTAACGGATAAGTAATTGACTTTCACAACTATGTATTGTCACTTGTAACCGTTACTTGTGTGGCGCCGAGCGACTCTACGCCGCTGCTCTACGCTCCGCCTTTGTGTTATTGCCCTGAAGCGTAGAAGAAGCGAGCAAAGAGCATTCGAGGAACAAATTGGTGATGAATTATTGAAAAGTAGGGTTTTCCTTTCGTTTTATATGCTATGAACATTCGTATACTATATAACATACTCTTATATAAAAATGTACGAGTGCCTATATTTCAATAATATAAATAGTAAAAATAAAAATAATGTATATACATTTAGTTTTTTTTTAAATATTATTATACTGACGTATTTTTTAAATGAGTAGAATGTTTGTTTATAAATGAGATTGTCTTTAAAGAGGTTTGAATCTATACCATATTATAAAATATGCATACCTCCTACATATGCCAGTAAATACAACGAGATTTTAACAAAAAGTTTCATTCGATCTGTGGTCGATTCTGAACCATTTTAGAGATACGATTTTTTTATATAGTAATTTATCATCTATTTTCTTCAGCTATTATTGCTTCAATATTATTCGACCAGAGTGTACTAGGTGACATTTTCTTAATTATATGTGATTGTAAGTAGGAAATTGTGAAGGAAAATAAAATGCAGCATCCGAAGATTACACGTGATTGCACAGTTGCTGAATTACGACACATTCTAAGATCGAATGTTATGAACGCCGTTCGAACAAAAGTCGATCTTATCAGTCGGCTGGAGTAAGGATCAGGAGGCTTCTGCTTTATTAAATGTCTCCAGTACATCAGTTCTCCATCAATCTGTGTCATTTTCACATTGCGGGAATTTTACCAATAAATTTACTAAAGAGCGTGAAATTGCGGGCAACGTTTGGCTGAACGTCCACCTCCTAAGAGGCAGTAGTAATTTTAAATACACCCAATAAACATATGTGTATACGAGTACACATATTGTAAACATATCAATAGTGTTTTAATACATATTTTTTAATATTAATGACAAATAAAAATTATTACTATATTTATTACAAATATTTAATATCTGTTTAATATGTATTTTTTATCCAATTGTAATATTTATTTATGTTACAGAAATACACAAAATATACAAAAACATAAATTTTAATTAATTTCACGCAAAAGCAATCGCTTATTCTTAAGAAATAAATGGATACCGGTATTTTTTTTTATATTTATTCCCTAAGCATATTTTTACGTTTTGAGCACGGTTAATATTTTTTTTTTTTGTGAATTCTTTATTTATAAACATACAAAATACATATTCTATTTGTTTGTTCACTAAACCCTTGTGGGTTTTTATGTGAACTAATTCGTTCCCACTTTTTACTTATTAAATAAAATTTATATATACATTTTATTACATATTCAATATTAACATATGATAACACTTTTAACAATGCTGATCTACACATGACGGTATCTATCCGTCAGGTGATATAAAATATCGTATACGTCAGGTGATATAAAATAATTGGGTATTTTAGGTGTTCCTAGACCTAAAAATGATATAAAATATACGAATTCATTGGGCAAAATAGATTAAGATAGTATGTTTGTATGGGTTTAAGTTCGTAAATTATTTTTAATAAAGTGATTTTATTAAAGTATTTTAAATATAATTGATTTCTTTTTGCCGAAAATAAGTTTTAATAAAAGAAGGCGACGATTTGAATGTTTAATTTAGTCCCCAATCGAGGACAGTAACTATGTAACAAAAGATGATAATTTATTACGGGGTCGCTTCGAATTTGAAATGCTTCAATCACCTTATCCTTTGTTAAAACTTTTTCAGGCGCACGCAATTTCCAACTCCTCGAATTTACTTCGCTCGCCGCAAAAGACAATTCGAGTATATTTATAAATGTATTATGAAATTTTACACTGAATCAATGGGAGGCTGATTTGGCTTTCATAGCTAAGTAAAAGTGAATTTTGACAAAAAAATATTTCCACAACAGAACGATTTGTAAAGTCGCAGTTGTTACATTCATTGTGTGATAGTTACAGTAATTATGTGTTTTTTGTTTACATGGTTCCTCCATCTGTATTCAGATTCGTGCTTTCAGTGTTTTTTCTGAAGAACAAAAATACGCGAATACCGACTTCTTTCTCTCCTTCTTTTTGAATGAAAAAGCAATTGTTAATTTTTAACACACACTATGAAGCTGTTAATTAACTTTTATAAAATTGATTCTTTTATTTTTATACGTTATTAGGAACTCTGATGAGAATTCGAGAAATTATTAATATAAAGAATAAATTCTTAAGCGTTTTGAAAAAATATGTTTACGATCGCCCCTTTTACGATTTCAAAACGACGTATCCTATTTGATTGCATTTTTAATTATTCAAAGGGTTTTGAGGCTGAATAGAAAGAAATCCATATTTATCAAAAACAGTATTTTTTACACGAGAAACCCACTGGTTATTTATTCCATATTCTGTGTAAGGCAATGTTTTAGATTTAAATTTTAAAAAAGAAAATCTATTGAAGTAAGATTTTTTTAAATTTATTTATTTCATAAAAATAATAATTTTTCCTAATTTTGCCATATTGTCAAGATTGTGTCAATTACCTTTTCAGGCGATTTTCCGCTATTAAAAAAACAATCATCAAATATCTTTACAACTCAATTATACAATTATATAAATAATAGGCACATAAATATAAACGCATAAAATGATAATAATAATATAATAATGGATATGTGATTAAGATGAAGGATTATGCTGAGATGAGATAATTTCCTTATTTCATCTAATTAGATGGTTACATAATATTTGACAATATTTTACATTAAAGAGGACAGATGAGAGTTAAAAATGCATTTTTTTAAAAACTCAGCGCTGGGTGTAAACCGGCATATAGTAGGGAGAGAGAGAAAGCGTTGGAAGAGGTGGGTGTAATAGTGTAAGGAGTAGGTATAATATATAATATATATTTTTCAGGAATATTTAAGTAGTCTCAGTATCTTTTCTATCTAGATTAATTAACCAGTCAGTGAGTGTCTTTTTATTATTGGGATTTACGTCAGATTTTATATGAAAAATATTTTTTATTTTATTATAAAGACAGGATGGTCATAACCTTATTAACCATTCTGTCTACAGGTCTATTGTCAGATTAACCATTCTGTCTAAGTTATATTATTGTGGGTATGTTTGCAAAATGACAGGAGTACTGAGCTAATTGCACTAAAAGAACCTGTTTAACAATAACGTCCATTGCGAGGGTCGATTTATACGACTATATACGTGGCCATTGATTATATAGTCTTTTATATAGTGTTATAAAACACTATGTATCAATGACGTGGCCCAGATTTATTATTTTGAAAAATATAAGACATTGTCGATGGCTCGGAGTTGCCCGAGTGACAAAGTTTCGCTTTGCCATTTGTGGGTGCACGTAATATAGAACACATCGACTGCGTGAGCTTATTTCATTCCGCTCGAATGCCTCTCAATAGGATGTCGAGAAGGCGTATCCTAGCCGGGTAAATAAGATCTGTGTAACCACATTTCCACATTCCTGCGATGCTCCTCTCCTCTTGGTTCTTTCTCGCCGGGATTAAATCCAGGGCCGTTCGTGGAGAGATCATCTTCTCTCGGTCTTTATCTTATTGGAAATTTACATTTTATACTAATAGCTAAACCACACATATCTCTAAGAAAATGTGAGGGCATACTGTATTAGTATAGAAGATATTTTTTTAAAATAATTGTGTTTAAAGCTTGTAAATGTCAAAGCAGTGTTAAGTCAGTCAAAATAGTTAAATTTACATTGTTTAATGAATCAAATAAATATTAATTGGCCAGCCTAGGGCCAGATATTATTAACTTATATTTTACTTAATTTCTTCTAAGGAAAAATAGGTAATACAACTGATTTTATATCGTCATTATAAAATATGAATTTTACGATTTACCTGAGGATAGGATATGTGATCATCTCCGAAACGTTGGGATTATTTCTTTATATTATTTCTGTATACGGTATGTAAAACTTGAATCTTAGAACACTTCACAAAATACAGTTTTTAAGGAAAAACACAATTTTTTAGTAAATTGTGGCATTAATAAGAAAGTCTTGCATATTCAGACTTATCTTCTTTATTTTTGATGTGTAAACATTTATACTGAATTTGAGTCCGTGACACTCGTGACTTTACGAGCTTTCACAATGTGAGCCGATGCATCTGAAAGAGGAGATTGGTTTTCAAAACTAAGCAACTGAGATTTATTATTTAAATAGAGCTGCGTTCAAGTAAAACGAAAAATGAATAAAAAACACGAGTTTAATAAAACAAAAACAATCCTATTGCATTCATGGGCGAACGCTTATGTTTATGCATCTTAGAGTCGTTTTCACCAAACCTCACTTAGGGCTGAGTCCCTTAAATTTAGATACGCCAAAAATTTGCCTAAGAATAATCTATCCTTAAGAGTTCCTTAGTTAGGGAAGATCTAAGGTGGGATTGGTGAAAACGGCCGTTAACCGTGAGTCCCACACATTTTTTTTTAAAGGCCAGGGTCAATGGATACCCTCATCGCGTCAGGGACGGCCCTGGCATCGAATGCTGCATCGAAGGAACGTAGAATGTGCGCATTCATAAACATGCAGTTCGAGATGTTCATGTCAGCGAACTATTGTTAAAAAGTTATTGATAAAGCCACTGCTTCGTCATATAAAGGATTTTTACGCGAATACCATCCTCCTAAGATCACCTACTTTCATTTTTTTCTCAAATATGCATGACTTTTGAAAATGTGACTCTAATGTTGGTGCAGGGAATCTATTTTGTTATATTCAATAATTTATTTATTGGTAGTGTAGGTGCACACCTTTACTTACAATGAACATTTATTAATAATATGCAGACATCGTTGTTTTGAAGATGATCAGTGATTTATCTAGTCGCATCGAGTCCTTTCTATTTACATAGAAGTGTGGAAGGGAATTGCCTTCATTGTCAGGGCGGAAAATCGATAGAGCTTCAAATGACTTTATTTATGTAGGACCATTTTATCACTTTAAATCTGTCTTTTGGATATTTTGTATTAATCAATCAGAGTTTTTATTTAGTTCAAAATGTTTACCGAATTGTACACCGTATGTGTTTTCATATAGTATACTAATATTATACAACTACACATTACATGTTCAATTTATGTGTGCTTTATATATTATATCTATATATTAAAGCGCGAAGAGAAAACTTTGTACCCCTTTTTAAGCATATTACGCGCACGGAGGAGTGTGAGATTTGGCATAGTTAAAGTTTATACGGAGGAAGAGCGCAGAAAGTTAAAATTTATCTATAATTTGTATTATAAATAAATTAACTTAAATAAAATAGAATGTCCATACGACTGACAGCTGATTGACAAACTGAGTTTCGAGTTGTGAAGTTTGTGTGTTTTCAAATGTTCCTTTTCCAATAGTCTGTCAATCTTAATGTCAAGCAAAAATATTTCACTTCTATGAATGTTAAGTCTCATTTTTACATGAAAAAATTAATAATGACAATGAATTAATGCTAGTTTTTTTTTACTTTAACGTTATATTTCTATATTATCTGGATAGCTTTCGATATGATTTAAACGGCCGGCTATGGTTGTTTTTCAAGAGCGTCAATTTACATACAAAAATTCAACTCTTTCGCTTACTCATACTCTACATGAATGTAAAGCAGCTAAAAAAGTAGAAAACTTTATTTACTGAAAATTATGCAAATATGAGGCTCAAAAACATGTATCATTTTTTTTATAAAGTTTACTATTTTATTGAGTAAATATTTTTCAAAAATCCACCCAGAGCTTCAACGTTTTCCAAACGGATTACTCGCTTGGGAATGTACTAAACTTGTTTTATACATAATTTAAAAAAAAAATGTACAAAAAGTACTCTAATTAATAATAATACGTATTTAATTGAAATATAAGATACAGTCGATAGATGCCCGAAGGTTCTAGCCAACACTCCGACGAGTAAAGGTAAAAACTGATACGTTGCGAGTATGCAAGTAACTAGATAAATCCTATGGGTCGTTTCGTAGCTACTTGCGTTTGGGCTGCAAGAATATTCGTCATTCTTCAGGAAGCCAAAATAGTTATGGAGCACATATTTTAAGCTACATTGAAATTCTTGAAGTGCGGGCGAGTCAAAGAAAACGGGTCAGGCGGTGGGAAGCGGAAACGTTGAAATATGACCTCTCGGCTCCACTTCTGAAGCTTACTCTGTTGCGGACCTGAGGGCCCTCTATGATACTTACCAACATAGTTTGCAAAAAGTTGCTGAAATATTATAGTGACAGGATGAAACTTTTAAATCCTTAAAGGGTAAAGTGTTTCTGCGGTTTTGCTCCTGAATTTATTACCGACATGAAAGTGTCATTTGTGTTTGTTTTTTTTAATTTTAATTATTATTCGTATAATTTTTAAATTTAACATTCCTCAGCGTGTCTCCATTAATAAAATATTGTTGTTTTTATATTTACATGCATAGTCAGCTGAAGACATATTGTTTTAACGACTGATTGCCATTGCCTTTGAACAGTATTTTATGCTGAAAGGAAATCTTTGAAATTTGTTTACGAAAAATAATTAATCCAATTTTCTTTAGTTTTCTTTAATTTTCATTAAAATAGTTTGTATCTTTTTAACAATAACTATGCTATATTAATACAAAATACAAGGTTTTCTCTACGCGGAAAATTCCGAGATCAATGATATTGAAAGGCCTTTCAAAATTTATTTTTAAAATGTTTTAACATTATCGCATACTTTGACATAACCCGTAACCTAAGTATGCCGGTGTATGACGTTTTCAATTATATATATTTATATGTTTAGACAGTAGAATATAAAGTTGTATATTATTTATTATTCTGCCTTTACATACACCTAATTACAAGTATATTTAATAAAAAAGTTAAGATAAAAAAACGTTGAAAGAGGATACATACCACATATTATACCAAAACAAATACAAATAAATTTACCTACAATGCCTTATCAATAATTTAGAAGTAAATTGTTTTGTGAGATAAATGCGAACATTAGAAAAAGCATCAGCAAGAAGGCATAATGGCGCTTAATGACTCCATTTCCTTTCCCGTCTTCTCTAAGCGCTGAGCCTTTATTTAGCTCTACTTAACGTTTCAAACAGCCTTTTAGTAAGTAGTACATACGCTTGCAATCAGGCCTGTTTCATTGAAATGACAAGCGAAATTTTCCAGCCTCAGGGTAATTCGATAATGGAAAAATGGCAGCGCTTATAGCATGCATTGAGATATTTTAATTTAAAGACATTTATAAATGAAAATATTAAGTTCTGTATAGCAGATTATTATTATGTAATTTAGTTTATTATTTTATGTAAAGTAACAATTATTATTATTCATATATAACGCAATCATCTGGTGACCAAGATGGAAAAAAAAACCATCATTTGTGTTGATTTCGCATCATACTTTATTTACCTATATATTCATTTATATCTATCTCTTTTTAAAGTTGTTCCTATTTATGTGACTTTTTCCTCTACCTATAAATCATTATGTCCTTCATATTATATTTATAATATTGAATATATATTTAATATTATTTTTATAATATTGAATATATATTTAATATTATTTTTATAATATTGAATATATATTTACAGCTTCATTATGAAAAATATATTTGTATATATTTTGGTTGTTAAAACATATTTACGTAGATTTTATCGCGTTTGTGTTTTATTAAACGCTTAAACATTGCTTTATACTCATATTAATATTTAATTTATCTAGGTTACTTAGTTGGGTTGGCTGTTCATAAAAATACTACACACTATATTATTATTTTAAGAACGAAAGCGTAGAAGCAAAAAAATATCTGATATGTAGGAAAGATTCGCAGAATATACCAAAAATTTCTTGAATACCGTTTAAGAAATTAAAACCTGCAATTAGGGAAAACATTTCGAGTTTTCCCGGTCACTGCTGTCATTTATTAGATCTCGGCTCGGCTAATAGTTTCATACCTAATTGCAAACGGCTCGCTTTAAACCTGCGACGTAATTAGCATATTTTGTGGTAACGTTGTGTAAGCGGTATAAGTACGGTAAACATAGGCTGATACCATAGGCTGATACCTGTACCATGATGTGTGTATTTTTTTACTCTGGGTAAAAAGAAAAGCATCAAACGATTAAATAGATCTACGGATGCAAATGCGACAGCGGAAGATCTTTCCTAATGCGTAAAGATGTCATTTTAAAATGAGTATCCTTTTTGATAAAATTCTGTTTTAACCGCAATAGGGCATTTACAGGGGAGAACCTGAGACGGGGGCAGAAAACGAAGATTGAAGAATTAAACAAGCGATATTCACCTCTATGTCGACGGACCCCGATGTTATAATAGCGTCTGCTTGTCACTTTTCAAAATACATGCTTATGGTTTTCAGGGCCAGGACAGCGTTGAAAAAAACAGATGTTTGCAAATAATTCGATATGCATTTCTCAGGTAGTTACTGCTTCTGAGATATCGAACCATGCATTCCGAGGAAGAAACCATTCGCATGGAATCTTCCTCCGATGATACGATAACAACCCGCGGTCAGCACTACATTTTATAAAACTAATTTTCCTCTCTGGATGTAGAAAGACCACCTCTAGCTGATTTAAATGAAGGGCACCCGTGTGCATCATGGTTCTATAAAAGGTTTCTAAGACGGCCGGAATAATGGAATGTATGATACTGCCAAAAACGGCTACCACTTTTGGACAAGGACGTGCCAGTTTTCTTGAACCTCAACGTTCAACAGCGCAGATGAACAGAATGAGTCTAAAATTGAGTTCTGTAAAAATATTCATAAATTACTAATCACAATAGGCTGGTACACATCTGAAAAGATGGTGAGTTATATTTATGTATATCATTTATATTATGAAGGAGAGGACTGTAATATAGGGAGGTGGGATGTGACTATATCCCATGTTAAGTTTAGTTTAATTTGATGACTGTTTCATATTGTTGCTCTATAACGGGTATTTGACGCCATCGAATACCACAATATTCGTATCATCTCCCTATGCGGACGGTCGTTCAAAATGAGATCAGTAACAGTAATAATATGCCGACGCACTGAGGCTTTGGTTTTGCAACAACGCGACGTTGAGATATTAACTCTTCAATCAACGTGACGGGGTTGTACGACGTAGGCTTGTGCCCCAGCTGGCTGGCTATTAAACTCGCTAATTCCACACAGCACTACCTATTTAAACATACATATTATTTGCTTTGGCTTTAGTAACGCCATAAATAAATACACGTCTTCCTTCTAATTTAGTTAAATTTTTCGATAGCATCATATTATGAAAAGTTTAAATTTCTATAAAATGTATTTCTTTATTTTACAGCCATAATATTTTTTAGTTGGTTTGGAGAATTAAAAATAAAAAAAATATATATATCTAGGTACTAATATTTGTCACCCTGACTTTAAGGTTTTATCTTTTTCGCTAACTTACTAAATTTAAATCTAATACGCGTACAACTATTTTAAAATTATGTTCTTTGTAAAAGCTAATAAATATTTTTTATATTATTTTTACTATTTGGTTATTTTGAAAAAATATTTAAAATATTGCTGTTATGGAAGTAATTAAAAATAACTTTATAAAAACAAAAAACACGATAAGTAGTCCGCGAGCACACAACATTTATTTTGATCGCCCACTCCATCCGTGCTATTTAATGTTAAAAGACACAATTACATAAACCGCCTAAATATTTACACGTAATTCGTATTGTCTGCTTGTAGTCTCGAGACGACAACAAGGACCAACAAGGATGAACAACAAGGACCAACAAGGAGGAACAACAAGGCTTTACTTCTCGAAGACAACAACAAGACTGCCGGAACTGATCTTAAAGGTGCCTCCCTGACAACAAAAATCAAATGGTAACAAGAAATTATTCAGTTAAATATTTTTTATATTATTTTTACTATTTGGTTATTTTGAAAAAATATTTAAAATGTTGCTGTTATGGAAGTAATTAAAAATAACTTTATAAAAACAAAAAACACGATAAGTAGTCCGCGAGCACACAACATTTATTTTGATCGCCCACTCCATCCGTGCTATTTAATGTTAAAAATGGTTGATAATATCTTAGAAATTCCAAATGATATACTTTAATTTAACAAATTTATTATCAGTCAAATTGAATTAACAATCAATTATAAGTACTTT
Source organism: Neomicropteryx cornuta (assembly GCA_020383195.1). NCBI lineage: Eukaryota > Metazoa > Arthropoda > Insecta > Lepidoptera > Micropterigidae > Neomicropteryx > Neomicropteryx cornuta. The sequence goes on from JAHKQU010000030.1 coordinate 6,349,820, forward strand.
TGGAGTAAAATGGCCTCTTTAACTAACCTGAGGTTAAAAGAAGGTTACAGAAATATTTTAAATTACTTTTTACATAAGTGAGACCAGTTTTAGTCAAAATACTTCAAAATACTTCAAGGAAAAAAAATAGTCGTTTTAAATAAAAAAAGTTTAATAAATCAGATACTAATCAAACCAGTGCAAAAATAAGCATATTACCATCCTAATAAATCGTACAATTTTAACATAACTAAAATGTTAGTACTAAGAAGAATCATAAGATTAAACAAATGACAGACAAATTCGGTTTTAAGCCTTAACCACTAGACTACCACGATCTACTCAATATTATCACCTGATACTGACACCTACACTTATTTATTTTAGGAAATAACAGCTGATACAAAAATTAAGTCACAATAAAAAACACCAAAACATAAAGCCAACGGAAATTTCCTCCAAACTTAATAAAATAGAATAAATACGTATTTATGTCCTAAGATAATAATTACCGACATTTTAGCGAGCCAAGGTTTTTCTTGTTAGTATTTGTTTGAAACGAAACACTGACGGCCTCGTTATTTGCAAATATACACATAAATGTAAAGCGATGTTTATTCCTCATAGAAAACTTACTTTAGTCGACAAAAAAAAAACCGTCCAGACAAAAAAGGAGAAAGAGGCCAGAGTGCTAAATGTATAGTGCGCCTAAAAGAGGAGGCCTCCGTTAACGAGCGGCGGTCACGAATCAAAAGGCGCTTAAGGAAAAATAATCCATGCATACTAAGGGTTCGGATATACTGAGGCTTAAATGCTATAACACCAACATCATAAAAACATCATTTTAATAAACCTTACAATATTAACGCTTGTTATGTAATTATATTTCAGCTAAGTTATAAGTACTGAAAAAGTACCTCCTCGCGTATCTAACGGTATTATGCAGCAGGAAATCGATAAAGCTCAGGTTTTGACTCATAACTTCGAAACCAAAGGTTTTACAGGAATAAACTAAACTGATTCGTATATCGGTGATAATTTCAAAACCTTTGGCTTCGAAGTTATGAGTCATGAGCTTAGTTATGTCAATTTCCTGCTGCATACACATTTATGACGTCATATTAAAAATACTAAATGTTTCCGACATCCATTTTTTGTCTATAAAATTTAGTCTAGTATCTGTAATTTCCATTGTGAACACTTATTTCGCGGAAACGTTTAATATATATAAAAAGTAAATGTAAAAGTAAAAGTGGACTCAAGTAACTCATATCAGGTGTTCGGTTAAAACGATTAATGTTTTTAGAAGGATTTCTTATTTAATTTAATCATGTTACAGTCGCATGTTTATGTAGCCATATATATTTAGCCATGTTTATGTCAGAACTGCCCACTCAAAATACTTCACCTTAACGTAAACATTGTTAGTGTGTGCCAATAAGAAATATGTTGAAAAATTTAAATACATAAAAAATCGCGATGTATAAAATAGGTAAATGCCATTAACCCTTTCTGGTGGTTTTGTTTTGTTTTGTTTGTTGGATTCTATTAATTGATTAACGAAGAATGTGGGTATAATTAAACAGAAATAACTTTCAAGTTATAGCTAGGTATTCTGTATCTAAATTTAGTACTTACCTACTTGAATATGCCTCTCTCAATAGGAAGAGACGGAGAGAGAGGGACGAGTGACAGTGACAAGGGTTAGTGACAGTTGACATCCCAGATAGCAGGCAACTTGTCCTTTTGGCCACATTGACAGATTTGCTGAATGCGCTCTTAATGTTTAATTTTACTGTCACGTCTAATTGTCGGATAATTGCAACCCTCGTTTGTTAAATTAATACACTTCTTTTAATTATTTATACTGTTTAGGTGGTGATCTTTATTACTATATTAATAGTTATTTATATTATATTCTTTCAGACTTTTACGTTTCTAACAGTCTAAAATTCACAGGTCGATTATCGCATTTTGTCAATTAGCTGTCAGTAGTATGAACCTTTTATTGAATGCATTTGTAACAAATATTATAGATACATTTTAGCTTTCTGCACTCCTTATCCATATAAACTTTTTCTGTGCCAACCCTCACACTTCTCCGTGCGCGTGATATGCTTAAAAAAGGGTATAAAGTTTTCTCTTCACGTATATTACTATATATATTACTATATCTAAACGATTTGCACGTATTGTGCATATATTTTACACTTTTCTTTTTATTTTTAGCCATGACGATTCATTTGCATATATCCTACGTCGAACGGAAGTTACTCTTGTAAATATTCATTAAACCATTCACTTTTATACATTATACGTCATATTCGTTATATTTTCACCGTTTTTCATAATTATTGTTTCTTTTTTAAATCATTTTTTACTACTTTAATGAAGTTTGACTGTATTGCATAATCGCACAGATAGATAGGTGAGAGTGAAAAGCTTTGCAACTATCTGTGCGTTCGGTATTAATTTTTCTTTTTACATTCTGGCTATATAATTTGTTTGAAAAAAAATCAATCTTTAAAATATTAAAAAGAATTCGAATTTTCCAAATGTCATTACAATGCGGTGTTTAATCAATACATTATACAATTTTACTATATATAAAATAATATGTCACAAACCAAATAAATCATAATATAGGAATATATTTTTTTTTAATAAATGTGGTGATAAAAATAATATTATTTTCAAACAGATCACATACAGTGGTTCTATGTAATAAAATAGCCGATTAAAAGTTATTACAGAAATACAAAGAAATGAAGATATTGGCTAGGTGGGAAGCATATGTAGTAATTCGTAGGTGTTCTTCTTTGTTATATGCCGAATACAAAAAATATAATTTTTGCAAAAGAATTTGTCTGACAAATGAAGACCAGTCTTGAGTGTCGTAGGCACGAACCATCTGGGCGCTGATGGAAGCTCCAATGGAGCCAAGCTGCTAAAGGCAAGTGATGCAGGCGATGCAGCTTGGGATAGAAAACGAAAATCTATACTCATGTCCGTTTTGTACTGAAGCATCCTATTAGCGAAATAATATATCGAATCGCTCGCGTTAAATCATGTTCCACGAACATTATAATTGAAGGTACTACTGTGTCGTAACTACGAAAAGATAAGGCTTACCACACACAGTATGTTTGTAGATATTTGTTACAATACATACTAATTTAATATGGGATTGAGTGTAAACAATAATTAATTATAACGATTATAATATTATCTACCATAAAAAAATAAAAATGTGACCATCGCCTAAATATTTTGAAAAAATGTGTTTATTATTATCAATAGACATATTTATAATCATTAACCCACTAGGCATATTTTGATTTAGTAACTAATTTCTTTTTCGGTAATATTCCTATATTATTTAAATATAAATTCCGAATCTAGGCGCTCGTTTAGACAGAATTAGCAATATTACGCGACTAGATGTAAAAAAATCCCTTTCGGCACGCCGGAAGGCGGAGGTAGATTTCACGGGATCAAAGTAGAGGATAGGCAAACTCCAATTGTACGAACTGTAATCTAAAAATGCGCAAGCTGCCGTGTGATCCACTAGGGTTGCTCCAATAAAAAAATATTTCAAACAAAACTTGTATTTATTATAGGTCTACAATTTACATTTTGAACGCATTTGACCCAGTGCGTATTAAGGAAGGTACGATTTTTTTTGAAATTTAAAAAACCACTTTTTCACACCCGTAAAACCAATGGTTAGTGCTATTAAAATAAAAATATTTAGATAAGTTTCAGGCCCTTATCTAAGTAATAAAATAAAATTTAAATAAATTCGATATCTTTATACTGAGAAAATTATAGCAAAAACTCAATTTTTCGAACCCCCCCTCCCACCACAATTGATGCTCCACTGGTCTGATTTTGCTTATTATCGAACTTGACCGAGATTTTATGCCCTTAAATTTTATGTATCAATTAGAAAGTGATTGGTATAAAATTACGGCAGTTATCGTGTCCACAAGAAAGTGATATAGATAGATAGATACGTGATATAAACGTTTAAATTGAGGGTAGTTTCGGGTCCTAGGGGATGTGAAACGCGAAGATATGTCAACATTTTCTAGAAGTCATGACATGGTACCATTTCAATAGGTAGTTTTCTAATGAAATTTATCTGAGACGGCAAATATTTTTCAGAACCCCAAAATTAATAACTCTTAAAAAATCAGGCCTAGATATTCTTGAAGGATTTTCATGAGTTTATGCTAGGATAATCATTTTTCTTCCTTTATTAATCTTTATTAGGCATACATAAATTACCTTCTACCGATTAATATAAAAAATATATTTTAACATAAGGTCCGATGAACTTGGTCGATTAAGGTGATTTGTAAAATTAAATAAAAAATATCAAAAACATACTCTACAATACTAATTACGAAGACATTAGGATGACATTTAAAGCAATTTTTAACCAATAGCTTAGCCAATGTTAAGATATTTTTTTTACATAAAAGAAGAAAAGAAGCTCAATTAGATAAAGAATATTTTTAAACATTACATCATGTTAATCTTTGTGTGAAATGCTTTGAAATTTTAAAAAATCTCTTAGTTATTTTACGCACAAATAATAAAACAAACGATAGGTAGCGCAGAGTTCAGAAGTTTTAAATAGTATTTTTAAAATTTTCACTTAAAAATGTAAGTAATAATTTTTAATTTATTGAATCGTTCAGTGGGTGCAGGGCTTAGTACTGATATGGACCGCTTACATGCTCATTTCGGCCACAGATGCGGCTTTGGCATATTGCGAGTATAGCAGCGGCCATTGGGTGGCGTAGAAAATTGAGCTCGGCAGGCAGCTCTGTACATATAATTAAATGGGCCAAAACACTTAATTATGGAGGTGGTTCCAATTAGTACGCACGCGGACAACATTGATTCGACATTGGATGGGTGTTGATGATACAGGTTCGTTATAAATAACAAAAAAATAATTAGAATCATTTAAGTCACCAGGTTAGTTCCTTATAGTCATTTTTTGGCATGGCAGACTTCAAGTTATCCGCGTAACTCTAGTTGACGATGCGAACCGAACTTGAGTTTTTTTCTAAGTATTTGGAGGGTGCGAAATCGTCCAGAAAAATAACAATAAAACAAAAAACTTTTTTTTAAATGCTTAAACCTCTAGCTGTTGTTCGTAAAAATTGCACCATTTTTTTATGTTATAAAAATCGATTTGTCTGCCCAGTTATTCTGCTATGGTAGTGGAGTAGACTATATTGCCAGTGACTCAATACTGATAATCAGGCGATAGTCCTTCAGTGATCCAAATTTTTCTGGAACCCATCATGGTGGTTTAACTTAATAATAAACGAGACTTTTAGATTGTGCCCTATAATATCAGCACGATGCGACTGGTCGACCACCTATCAGAACTGGAGCAGGAGCTACAACAGATAAAGTGAAAAGTGCTGGGAATCTGTGAGACCCGCCTTAAGAGAGAAACCACCACAATACTCATGTTAGGATATCTGCTGTACCAGAACACTTCATCGCGAACTCACACATCGGTGAAGTGGCGATAATGGTGCACAGAGACATGAAACAGATGGTCACCAAGACACAAGTCATCTTGAATTTAGTCATCCACATCACCGTCAGGTTCAACAACCCCTACACTCTACAGATGATCTAGGTCTACGCATCCACCAGCGTTTCTGATGGGAGTATGAAAAAAAATATGAATATGTGATTGTTGCGAGGAGAGCCGAGAGGGTGAAGTTTTTTAACGTGAAGATGAAGATAGCGAGATGCAAGCGGCACTGAAATGAATGAAAAACAGGAAGACCCCCGAAGAAGACAGTAAGATATTAAGGATAAAAAAGGAGACTGCGTGAATGTGGAAACTACCGGCCCATCAGTTTACTGTCTATTTTCTACAAGCCTCTGACGAGAATAGTCACACACCGCCTGACGAACAAATGTGGCTTCTATCAGCCGTTCAAACAAGCAGGGTTAATAACAATCGCACTTAAAACAGCTCTTTAATGAAAATAATAAATTTGGCGATGAAATTTTTTCGCATTTTTTTGTAAAATATCTTATTCAAAATAGGCAACATAAATAGCCCATTAAGTCTTCGGAACTGATTTCGGGCGCGAATGAGTGCAGGACCTAACGGGTTTGCGGCACGATTTTTAATAATTATTATTAGGTAATCGGATATTAATATGTATATCTTATATGTATTGCAGTAAAACACATAATACAGAACGAATTAATGCAATATCGAACGTTTACAAAGTAATGTAAACCATAATTTAATATTTGTGTCGTTCATAATTTATTTTATTTTGCAATTCCGAATAGCAGTAATTTGAATGACGGCGCGCTCATCTCAAAGCGTGATTACTCCGAGTTCTGGTGACGCTCATTCCATAATCCTGGGCTTAGCTCACAGCACAGACTGACTAATTAAATAATCACTCTTCTTTTTGACACACTTTACGAGATATCTTTGTTGAAAGGCTTAATCCGAAAACTTATAACAAGATTAATAGTTGTTGAAAGCGGATGGAGTCAGCCTACCGCAGGATTCCATTATTAAATTAGGTCATCCATAGCTCATAGTAATAAGTACTAATTAATTATATGTATCGGGTATTATAAACCCTATAAAATACATATTTAGTATTTTGAATAAATTTTTTTTCAATATTGACCCAATTTTAAATACAAGCAGTATGGCAAATACAGCTGTCTGCATTCAATGCTCACGCATTACATACAAATTATTACATTTTAAAAAGTTATTATTTTTTACCTCTATCCTTATCATAAGAAAAATACGATCTTTTTTGATTAATTGATTTTAAAAAATGTTATTGTAATTTTTTTTACGTATGTATTTTTCTTACCTAATTAAAATAATTATGTTTTATATTTTAGTAAAATTATTTTTTATAAACATAATATGCGTTATGAAAACACTACGCTAAAACGATTCAAAATAAGGCGCAGGCTGCGTGGGTGGTCTGCTCTTAAATATCGTTTGATGTAGACGCTTCTTATAAACTCTTAGTGAGGACAACACTTTTTTTGTCTATTGAATCATTAACTTTTTACTACTTCGAAATTGCTCGTTAAAATCTTTTGACGGTTCAGACCCAGCCTCGATCACACTTTAATTTCAATTAACAGCCCTTAGACAGACGCTCGTTTATTTGTACAGTAACGACCAAAAACATAGGAAGGTAATAAATATAATTTAACAATTAAATTTAATGAGTAGATAAAACAGTTGTTTCATATTTTTAAAATTCCCGTAGGTTTATTTTTGTTCTATAGTTTGACAGGACTAAGTAACCACAACATCCCTATATCTACATAAGTATTACGTTATAGCATACTCAAAATGTTTGACCATACTTGAAGGGGGGAAGTGGCGGATTTAAATTGTGGTAGTCTAGTGATTACGGCGATGGACTATTGGCCCAAAGATCGCGGGTTCGAATCCGCACATGGTTATACCATAATTAACGCTTCATTACTATTATCTCCCCTGACTTTAGTACAGGTACATTTGACCTCAAAATAATTGAATTTTACCTAGGTCATAGCAATCTCTTTATAAAATACAAATAAGCCAGTTCAGTTATTTTTTTGAAACTCTTTTTTACTGTTAAATCATGTATCAATTAATAAGTATGATAGAATTATAACAGCCTGATTTACGTAGATAGTTATATTACCTACAGTGCAATTTCATCATATGCATACATTTTATTAAATGCAACTGTACAAGCATGCATTGGATCAAGAATGCAATGCGCTGACAGTTTTATTGGCTGTTACTAGACACAAAGACTAGAAGTCACGTGTCTACCACGCGTCCTTCGCTTCACTGGCCACCAATTGTGGGGATAACTTCGGAGACAGTCGGCAGTCGATGAGATTTGCACGACTCGCCAAGAGATTTATTTATTGTGTCTACTTGGTTCGGCTATGGTAAATCAGAAATTGCAACGCTAACAGAGTCCTCTGTTATTTAGATTATTCACTATTAAACATTTTAACGGAAATTTGTATTAAAACTAAAAATAAAAAAAATACACTCATACCTGAACCCCGTAGTTTAGTTTTGCAAAATTCGTCAATATTGAAGTCGCCTGAGACCATTTTGACCATTTTTGTTATGACCGTAATAGGTCATGTAGATGTTAAATTATTAATAATAATTTAATAAATAATTTTTATTTATATTTTTTTAAATTTATTGTAATATAATAACTGTAAATATAAAAAAAACGAATTACCATTCTTGTATACACCGTGTCCTAAGACAAATCCCGATAAAAAATTCAGCTAATTGGCCCTGCGACTTCAAATATGATGTAAAATCAATGTAATATCAAAATTCATCATGGTGTCCGTGATAAAAAATGTAAAATTTACGCGATAATAATAAATCGTTCTCGTCTTAAGTTCGTCCGCTCGCGACGACGGGTCATTGGCCGGCCTTGGCCGAGCGCGAGCAAACGAACGAAAAAGCAAAGGGAATTTACATCAGCGCTTTAGTAACAATAACAAATTTGGTGTACTCGTTATAAGGAACATAAACACCCCCTTAAGTCTTCGGAAATGGTCTCGAGACCCCCTGTATATTTTGTAACTTTAGATATAAACAATTTAAATTTTGATACCAATATTTGATACCAGTATATGTATTTGTGGGCAACCACTTTTCCCACAAATATTTGCAACCACTTTGGAAGTCTATGTTGATAATAAAGAGAGAAAAAAAATGTTAAAAATAGAACCCAATTTCGCAAAATGACAACTGGATGAAACAAAATACTCTCATTTGGTACAAGGATATAATACTCATATAATACTGGAATATTTCATTTCAATATCTGAGGGCTTAAATACATCGGGTCATAAAGATTCCAGTCCTAACCACGGCTCCGTAAATTCTCTGAATTCTTTTCCATAAAATATGTTGATCGTTTGATACGACAATAAAAACCCTAAGAAGGACCAAAGGGACATTATATGGAACAAAACGCTAAAATGTGCATACATTTGAAACATTCTTAGTTCCATGTTTGTCAGTTCGTCATTCACATAGCGTTACCTACATGGTATAAAAATTTAATGAATGCTTCGACACATAATATGATCTAATAAATTTCAGATGAGTAATTTCTTTTTCTGTTTTGGATGGTTTGAAATGCTGGAGAACTATTTATTTGATTTATCTGCTATTCATGTTAGCTCTATGGATTTTAAAAGTAAACATTAAAATATACCCATATGTATAGGATGATTTAGTACTTTGAAATAGAATGGAGTTTTCTCAAAATTAAAGACATTCAAACTCAATGCAAATGCAAACGTGTCTTAAGAGTTCCTATCGGTCGATAAGAGACGTGCTGAATTTAGTTCGTCGAATTTATTTAGGGCTCTAGCGAATGAACATTTGGTCTGATTTAAGCTCACAGCTTGAAAAGCCATATTTTATTGATCGCAAAGACAATTCATTCAAAATGAGACCAATGTCGATGAAAAAGAATATTAGGTTATTATTTTTTCTCGTGTGTACCATTCCCGAGTGGAGTGTTCTTAAGCTGTTTTTAGAGAAATCTCACGTTCTTAAACCCACGGCATTACCGGAGTAGGCTTTTAAACGTTGTAATATCTAACCTAAAATAATTTATGGTAAAATAAATATTCTCGCCCAATGCAAGAAAATAATTTATTTTCTGTTCTATTAATTCTAATTAAATATTAATTATTCTAAAATTCTATTAATTTTCAAGTAGGTCAAAATAATGTGGACTATTTCTTATTGCGATTTATTCTAAATAATAATCCTGTAAATTAATTGTAACATTGTAAAAATAATTAAAAAAAAAACAATGGCTAACAGATCGTCAAACGTCGTTGCTGTGATCAATTTTTAAGCATTATTTTCGTAAATAATTAATGAAATTATTATTATTAAAACTTATTATTTTTCTTTGCTCAGTATTTGTTATTTTAGCTGAACATTGTCCGTTAACGATTCGATAAGAAGAAAATCTGACCGTCAGCCGGTCTGTCCTACGCATGTCATCCGCGACAGGTAGCTTAGCTGAGGCGGTTTGTGCCCACAAAGCAGAATTCGGTAAGCTCATATCTTTTATTTCTGCTACGGGATCGTAAAGCGCAAAACTAAGGTTAGGTAATCTTCGCTTGTTGCAGGGCGTTTGGTTTTGATAGATATTTAATAGTTTGAGTTAGGTTCAATCAACCTTTTGGCCAGATTGGGTGCCATCGCTTTAATTTGCTGAACCGCCGGTTCATCCATCAGCGTTGTTGTCCATCCCCCACCCAATGTATTGGCCCTGATCCGATTTCGCCACCAGCGGTCCTGGCCTGTGCCGCCCGGTTGCTGGAGGGAGTTTCACGGCCATAGCCAGTTTAGAAGATACGAGTATGTTTTCATCATTTAAGTTTGGAAGTGATTATTATTTAAAAAGTATTTGTTATTAAAAAGTGAATATTATTTGAAACAATAAAATTATTGTCACTCGGTATTCTGTATTGCACTAATTTTCCCTATTTTTTTATCTAAATATTCCCGCTATTCCCGCTTCCTGAAGGTGTATTTAAAAGTAGTAAAATAAATTGGTGCCCAATTTTAAATGTAGACTAGTAAAACACAGAATTCCCGGTAGATGAACTATTGTTTTTTGAACTGCGGGTAGTTTTTTGGATATTTTCAAACTGTTTTATATTTCTTATCGCTGTTTCCACATTTAATTTTTATCGCTAAATTGTTTTTATTTGTTTTTTATAATTTAAATTTTATTTGAATTGTTTTTACCATTTATCGTTTGAATTGATTTATTTGGAGAATTATATTTTATTCGTTGTATCATTTTTTTTTATTTTTCGGTATTAATTTAAAATGTTAATCAATTATTTGTGTTTACCCATTTACACATGTTTAATTCAATTTATAGGTATTTTGCCAACATTTTTAATGTTTTTAAATTAAGTTCATGTTTTTTGAACATTTTTATTATTTTTAAACCAAATTTACTCTGATTTTCAAGCTTCAAGCGTTTGTTATTTTATCAAATCGCTATTGTATTTCTTTGTGGACGTTTAAAAACGTGATTTTATTATCATTTCAGATAAAAAACACTGCAGTTGGTTCAGACAGTTCCGTCCAGTCAGGTCACCACCAATGCACTGCGCTCTCGAGTCCTTAATACAAGTTTATGGGTTAAAGTTTTCAATTTTTATTTATTTTATTTAAAATATTTTTACGAATTATCTATTCTTTTTCTTTACTTAATTCTTTTGTCTTTTTTATATCTTAAATTATTTTCAAATAATGAAAATATTTCGTACAATGTATGTCTTTTCAGAAGGCCACTGACATGCAGGAGAGTTCTCTTACTTCTGGGTGTTGCTTTAAACTTGAAGTCAAAGCCTAATTTGGACGGACGCTTTCGTGGAAACCTCATACAAAATTCAGCAAAAGTCTTGCCGTCTCTCCGACAGACACAGTCTTGAATTTTAAATAGTTTTCCTAATGGAAGTATTACCATACCATAATGTTTGTATATATTTAAAATCCCTTAAAGTCTTTATAAAAATAAGAACTATGATTTTAGGTCTCATAATTGTTAATTATATTTACTAGGTACATCGTTGCGATATTAAAAACAAAGAAAATACGTATGCACGTTTTTAATTGTACTTTGAATTTATTCAAAAATAATTTAAGTAAAATATACAAGTCTCATACAGGTAATTAGAGGTACAAGTCCTAAAGATTTATGTTTATCATAATAACTATACAACCCATATTCTTATTAATACATTTTTTTAGATAAATAAGTGTAAATATGCAAAAACGAAAATATTTTATTTTATTTTATGTACGATTCTCATAATTTTCTTTCTTTACTGTGGATTCATGTAATTGGCCAAATTTATAACTATGTATTTACTGTTTTATAAACTAAGTTACGCTGTATGTTATGCCCTAGAATATATTAAATTAATAATTAAATAAGTTGTAGGAGAAAACAGAAAATCAAAAAACGTATCATTAGTAGAACTGGGTAGTTATATTACTGCTATTTCGAGAGTTTAAAAATTGTAAATGAGCAGTAAAAATTGTAAAGACACATCTGTAGCACAATTAGGAAAATTTGTCAAAATTCTACATAATATGTCAAATTGAATGTGTGTGTGTCTGAAGTATTAGAACTTAGAAATTACTTGGCCGATTTGGCTACTTTTTATTTAAATTCGTAATAGGTTGGAGATGGTTTTTAGTGAAATAAAAATTAGAAAAGTTGCCCTGAAAATTGGGAAATTCGAAAATAACCAAAAACCTACTCTGGTGTTGTACAGCTACTCTGAAATAAAATGTTTACCGTTTCATTTTTACTGTTAAGCACCGGTTTCAGCAAGTCATCTTACACTTTCGGGATACGTTAGTTGCCTACAGAAATGCAATTTTTCGTAAATAAAATATATTTTTTTTATTTAAAATTCTTAATTGGGTTTCTTCTTGTCCCGCTTCAGACTCATTGTCTGTGTTTATCTTTCTTCCCTCGAGCAGAAAAAAAGCATGATTCCGGGAGTTTTTTTCCTCTTCGGTTGCCGTGTTTTTATTTGATTTTCCCGTTCTCTTAATCAAACAATCAAACTCAACGAGCCATGAAATCACTACCGAGAGAACGCGTCAACCTCAGAAGAACGATTCTGACCTTAAATTGTCCCTTTAAATCCCAAAGTGGGCCCATTTAGCAGCCATCAATGGATGACTTTTACTCAAAGACATCCGAAGCTCATTCAGATGTAAATATTTATGAAATTTCTATAAACTTCTTCTTTTGTTATTACTTTAACATTACGGTCTATTTCAATTTAACCATTTTATTTTAATGTTAAATATATATAGAACAAAATAGAGCTACACCCTCTGATTAACCTAGGTACAGTAAAATTTTCAGCCCAAGTTTATTTAATTTACCAAAGTGCTCGTGTAAATTCCATATTCGTATATGAGTAGCTACTATTCTCTCTCTCTGTCCGGCCGTTGCAACTTTCAACTCGAAAAGGACAAATGCGAAAGAGTTGAATTTTCGCGTGTAAATTGATGCTCATGAAAAACAACCATAACCGTTTAGATCATCACATCGAAAGCTGATTGGATATATAACATTTAAGTCGATACATTTTTAGTACTGAAGATTGAATTTGACATTTCGGTACAGCGTAGTGATACTTATACGAGTATCATATTAAAATTTCAAAAATATGAAAGCGTGGCTGTTGAGACATATTATTTATTAATGGCCAGTTAGAATTAATTTAAATGATCTATGAGCGCAAATAGAAATATGTAAAAGAATGTTAAGTGCCACGTTATAATTGTTATAAATTAAAATATTATGTCTGGGTTTAGTTATTTATATATTTATTTATTTATCGAGTTTACCAACAGAAATTTTATGACGTAAAGACAATTTCGTAAAAAAGAATAATATTAAATAAGACAAGAAAAAAGATTTTAAATTTAAAAAAAAAGAAAAGAAATCATGAAATACAATAAGAAAAAAAAAACGATTTAATACGGAACTAAACTAGGAAATTTGGCCGTGGTCGTGTGCATAGGTAAGACAGCTTAGCGAAAAATTTATTAAAAAAAGGGCGATTTGGAAGAAATTCACTGTAGGGTTTATTAATAGCCGCGAGTTAAAACGTCAAAAAAAAAAATACTGAAATGTTTAAATTTATGATGAATTGAAAGAATGTCGTGATACCAGACATAAAAAATAACCCATTTTCGCCTCTATGCTCATCCAAAACGCAATCTAACGCGCTAAAAGTGCCACGCACAAGTAAATAAAGCAACCCATAGCATGTTAGTACTACAGGCGCGTAGAGTCTGGGGTGAAGATCCTTTAATGGTGCTTGTACGGCATAGCTGTTAGACGTCTGGTTCTGATTAAATCATTTACTACTACTAAATAATGTATAAAAGCAGTTGATATTATATGATACTACAGGGTGTCATAGCTGTTCTTGTTTGACTCTCACTCGTTCGTTTGCTCGATCGCGTTCGACCAAGGTCGATGAATGACCCGGCGCGACGCGGCTCGTGAGCGGACGAACTTATGACAATATTATTGCCTAAAGTTTACGTTTTTTTCTCGGAAATGATGAATTTTGATATGATGTCGAAACAAATCATGTTAGAAATCGCAGCGCCAATTAGCCGGATTTTTATTGACGGGAATAGTCCTAGGGTACATTGTATGAGTATGCATTCTCAGCGATTATTGAAAATGGTCTTTAGGAAAAGAATCTTAGATAATGTCAAATAGTCAATCGTGATAAAAATAGACGCCTTATTTGCATTTGCATTATTGTTTATTCGTTCAAACGCTTTTCACTAAGTTTAAAATGACTAGGTTTTATACGGTTAACAAAGTCATCAAGGGGTCTGGTACAAATATAAACCAGTATATCGTTAATATACCAGAACACCAGGTAATATTTTAATTGACGTCTGACTAGGAGTAATTGCTATGAAGAATGGCTTCATTTTGTTTAAATTAAAAACTAAGAGCTTTTGACAATAGGTCCAAGATGCTACGAAACACCCGCGTGCATTTAAAATCGTATCCCTTCGATTAATATTAAAAAAATAAACAATATAATTTTCATAACGTGGTTAATTATATTTATATTATCGAATTTATTTATTGCACATGTTTAATATGCGTACATCTTTCCTAAAAAAATAAAAATAAATTAATAATGAATATTTACAGTGATATAAGAAAGGCTATGTATAAAAATCAGCCTAGTTCATAACCTGAGCGCCCGAGGCATTGAACCCTGTTTGATAACACAAAGCGCGTGCAGACGAAAACAATAACAAACAAAATGCCTTATGAAATACGGCCCTCCGCTGGGGCGGCTCATAATCTAGACGCCTGGGATACTTTATGAATTCCCTACACCCGTCCGAAAGAGGAAAGCCTGGTTCAGCGCGGCATGAAATTATAAATATTCATAAACAAAGCTTGTATGGCCAAATCGTTGATTGTTTAAATCGAAACATAATCTAATATAATATAATCTAAACATAATTATATATTTTTTTATCGTACATTATAAACAGATTCTTATACCTAAACTATAGATCGTAGCTTTGAATAAAAAACAACTTTAATGGAGTGGACGGCAAGAGAGGGTGTTTTATAGTTACGGTCGAAAAAAATCCTAAATCTTCTCTTCTAGTAGTCTTGAGTCTAGTCAAATTAATCTGTTCTGCTAGGTTATTTACAACGTTAATACAATGCAACGTTACAACAACACCGCTTGCCAAAGTTTTATACAAACCACACACTCTCTCTCTCTCTCAAACACACAAACAAATGCACACGATCCTAAATATACAGAATCCCTTTGAAACAATTTTAAACATATAAGAGTACGTATGTAATATTTATTTTTTTGCCACGGATAACAACAATTACATAACTTTACATAGTAGATATAAGAGAATACGAAATTTGACTTTTAAAACTGACGGCGAACAAAAAAACAAACGTGGGAACAAAAAATGTGGACGTCGAGTGTCCATTCTGTCGATATGAAGTTAAGACCAGATTCATGGTCTCCATATAGTTTTAAAATTCTTAATAAAAAAATGTCAAAAGATTAAAAATTGTTTTTTTTTAGTAATCTTGAAAGTCTACAATTTACTGTTTTTGGAAGGTCCAAGAAAACAATGTTTAAAGTTTCACCTAAATTTTTAATAAAGCTATAGTTTGTAGTATGAAGTTATGGCGATTATAAGCTATGTATATATAAACTTCAACCTTTAAAGCTTAAGTCGTTTTTCTAAATTGTTGATATTTAAAAGTTTTAGAAAAATTCCTAATATTATATTTGTTTTCCACTGCCGACAAAAGTTAAGTTTTTTTTAAAGATTATTTAGGACAAATTAGTTCCAAATATTGGTCAATGTTCAACATTGAAGTTGGTCCATTGGCCGTATATTAAAATACCACATACGAATTTTTTAATTTATTATCAGTTTCCCGTTCTGAAATTGGGCAATGGGCATCTAGCGGATATCGTAATACAATGCTATGAAAATATCCAAAGCACAGTAAAAGGGAAAAAGGGCCACAGAATGGTCGACTATTAGAAAAACCTTAAGGTTATTTCGCAAACGTTTTTAGAGATAGGTTGGAACATGAGGAACAAACATTAGGGTTTAAAAGATCAAATGAACTTTTTTTCGAAAGCTCGTAAAACGCGTAGCAACTGCCACAGTTGTCAATTTTTGAGTTTAATAGAATTTGGCACATTTAAAACAAAGCCATTTTAGTCGCGAGCAGACTTGACAGCGCGCGCACAATCCAGGCGCATTTTTCGAACATATTTTAGGGATTATTTTTGCGCCGGTGTTATGGTATGTTGATCATATCGTGTTTACTAGCCCTGATACCGGTCATATCGACATGACGTTTCCTTGACTCTTTCGCCGAACCACAACATAATTTGACTTCCTTCATCGTAAATGCTTGAAGATAGAAACGGCGAATCCCAAACGCTCCTAGCTTCATGCATAAGTAAGTCAGACTGTCATACTAAGACGCAATTAGTAAAATCCTTGCGGCAATACAACGTTCTGATTAGGCAATGATACATTTTTAAAAACATTTTTTACGTTTTGACCTTTAAAATCCGCAAAACAAAATCAACCTACTTGAATTGTTATCAGGAGATTTTTTGAGGCTGCTAAACACGAATTATGCGAACCAATTCATATTACGTCTGCTAACTTAAATTTAAATTTAAATTTTATACAATACTCTCTTTTATACAATTTATTTAAAGCGTTTCTTAATAGTGAGTTTCTTAAGAATAAGCACATCAAAATATGAGTAAATATATGCTAACAATAAGATTATTTACATGTATGACCCCTTCCACTGGGGGGGGGGGGGGTCATTTACAATTTTACATTTCTCCTCAAAAAATTAAGAATTTATTCGGTTCACATACGATTCCAATAGGCACTCCGAATTGCAGATGGAAAATTATTTGTTCATGGATCGGGTATATCAATGTCACTGAATCTTGTATTATAGGTGACCATGCGGAGCAGAGTTTAAGACGGAAGAAAAATATAATGAGCGTAGAAAATTAAAGCTATTTTCATAAATGAAAATATGCATTTCTACAATACATGAATAGCTAAAAAAACATAAAACGTTGAATGTTCATTTCTGTAATTTGAAAAGTCGGTCTCATGTGACATTATTTTCGTGGACCATTCAATACTTCCGGCTCTCGAAAATTTATGGGCTATAAATTTCGCATCGCTCGGCAATGCGCAGGGAAATGCTATTAATCCGCGAAATCAATTAATCGTCATAATTTTGTTTACAAACCAAAGTAGAAAAAAGCGCCGGTAAAGATTGAGCTGAACCGTAAAATTTACCGCGATACGTCATAATCCTTTCACTTGTTAAGCTAAAACCAATGGCGTTGAGATCAATATTTTTACGGACAAAATTAAATTATTCCCCACAGAAAAATATTTACCGATAGGTTTAAACCGTGTCTCGCACCTAAACCGAAATTTAGCGTGTCCCAGTATACAAGTAACTCGATCGAATAAACAGCTAGGCCCTACAGCTAGGTCTTACAGCTAGGCCCTACATGCTTCATTAACGGTATCTTCCCCCTTACTACTCGCGCCTGTGGCCCTGACTTCCTTTTAATTTAACATACATTTTAACACCATTTTAGTCTTTTTTTTTTAAATTTTGAGGCGCGGCTAGTAATTATACAACTACTTTCCTTATATTTACTGAATTTGTGATTTATTTCATTCCAATTTCTCCCAAATTGATCTTCATAACTTGGCAAAAGTTTTGCAACGTTGTCCACTGCAAAAACACGGACAATATTGCTAGTTTTTTTTATTTCTGTATATATATATATAAATTTAAAACTTAAATTGAGGTATTTTATGTTCTTTTTTTTGTAGTTTTGTTTAATATTTTAATGTTTAATATTTTAGGTGGGAGGGTAGAGATAAAAAAAATGTTGTTCTGCTAAAATTAGATAGTTGTTACGAAAATATACTTACAGTGTTTTACTTCATTGTTAATTTGTTTGGAGGGGGAGGGTATATAAAATTTTTTTTTATGTTTTGCTAAAATTAAATAAATGTGACAAAATTTCCTTAAATTTTTTAGTGATTTTTTTATTTTTTACGCAAAAAAAAAAACCTATTTTGTTTGCATGCAAGTACATTTATAGCTCTATTTGAGGGATATATTCGCATTACGTATAAAGCGGTTTGGATTTAAATTAATAATATTGTGGTAATATTAAGTTAGAAAATGAAATTAGCAAATACCTATTTTTGAGTGTAAATTAAAAGTGTAAAGGTATTTTTTGATTATTTTATTCAAGAGTATTTATAGATTCAATCCATGCGCGGACCGAGCAGGAAGCATTATAACTCTTAAAGTGAGGTGATTATAAGTTATTCGAGTTAACATGAAAATCTCTAGCGACATCCTGAAGGTATCTTCTGACAATAAAACGCCTGCAGCTTGAATAAATTTAAAATTTCTTCTTTCGCCGTTCTTCGCCTACATTCGCCTCTGTCTCCCTTTAACACACTGCGCGGGTTAGCGAAGTCTAGAAGCTAGCGACAATTAAATCGAGGACAAATAGAAATGTAGTTTCTCTGTTTGGTTATCCCCGGTTTCTTACTTAAAATGTCTAGCCGCTATAATCTAAGCTATCAGAATTGATTAAAAATATTAATTATTTTGTTGTTATTTGAAATTTAATTTAAAAAAAAATGTGTTATGTATATATATAGTATAAAACCGCGATTATATGAAAGAATCGCCTAAGGAAGCATATACAATGTCGTCAAACAAAAAAGAAAACCCGGTAAAATTTAATCTGTAACTATGTAGGTACATTTGAAAGAATGATAAACTAAAACTTCCAATACATAGATACTTTTTTGAATTTTAGTAAAATGATATCTACTCAAAATATATCGATTTTCTCACAATCACAATACATTTTAAGTAGAATGTAAAAAAGTGCTAATCGATTGTTTTTAAATATTAACTTTTTAATTATTATTGAGAACGCTTAGAGTAGGTAGTGTTTTAATTTTTTTTACGTGGCGACACCTTACCTCTAGACCTAGGGCTTTTAAATTATTTGGTCAGAAGGACTTTGAGGTGGGGAGCGAGCCACCCACCTTGAGTCCCTCAGGTAAGAGTCTTCTGGGCAGTGAAGCCGCCGTCAACTCTAACCGCACGATTCAGCTGTTTACTCCAGTTACTGTACGTATGTATTTAAAAAATATATATTTTTTTTTCAGGAAGATTTCGACTGAAATATTAAGCGATTGTACCGATTGGCAAACTCATGGTATGACTCCATTTTTTGATTTTTTTCCTATAATGTTGTCATTATTGCCAATTAAATTTCAACTGGCTAATTTGCTATCCAGGCCCTTCGGGTTTTAATATGTATCGAGTATCACACATTTTTACTTCCTTCTAAGTATCCCCTCTGCCTATCTGCCTGGATTCTCCTTTCTTATCTCCTTAGTAATATTTGTACGAACAGTTCGGTTTGAACGTTTTTGACGAGGTATCCTAATTTATTCGAAATAATTATCGTTTGCATACTATTCGAATAGTGAAATATAGCTCCCGCTACAAGGAAAGAAAATTTGGGTTACGGCTAGCAAAAAGCCGTTGGCTATCAATCTAAAATTCAGTTGCCTCTTTCTCTCTTTTTATACGATTTCAACCCATCCCTCTCGGGAGCGGAGGGAATTTTTATCTCCTTTTGGCTCTTTGTGAATAATAAATCGATTTGTATTAAGAATTTCAAAAGGTCACAAAGACGGGCGATAGGTACAAGAACGCTGACTTATGAAAGTTTTAAATCGGACTAGCGACGCGACGCGACAAAGGGAAGTTGTCTATTAAAACGTTTGTTTTTCAAATTAACGATATTAATAGTTATTTTTGTAGATGAATCATATTATGATAATATAATATCTAATAAAATATATTATATCAATTTTATTAAATAACTAAAAAGTTGGCACGATCTAGTTCACATAAAAACCCGCAAGGGAACAATCAAATATAAATTGTATGTTTTATTTATAAATAAAAAATAATAATAAAAAAAAAAAGAGAGATTATTTTAGTTCAGTTGGATCGTCATAGAAATCGGCGGACGAAAGACGCCGCTTGAAGTATAGCATATTTATAAGGAGGAAAAGGGTTATTAATATATCACATTTCTTATTACGTAATTAATTAATATTACTTAATTTATATTTCAACAATTTCGACAATGTCAATCCACGTGGTCACGATGGCCACTTTATAACGTCTTCATCTCGGTATATTGAGGTAATTTTGACATATTGGAAATCTTCGTCTAAGAAATCAATTAAATAGTGTAGATTATGAATAATGAACAAGCAAATATCCATTTCGCATTTCTCATGCATTTAAAACAAAAATTGTTTCGTTTCGTTTTGGCTGCCATAAAGTTGAGTTTCTGGCAGCCAAAACAATGTTTTTGCCAGAACGCACTTATTGTAACTTAATATATGACTTATGAATAAATTACTTTAATAGATAAAGAAATAAATGTATTTATGACCAATTAGTATTTTTCAAAATCTGTTTCAGTTGGAAAACTTTAGACTATTTTCTCGCTTCCATAACAGGAGACACGTATTTTTGATTTTTCCTAATATTGATGTAATTAACAAGTGCTTTTAATGACAAATGACATCTGTTGCTTCTCTGAATGTTTGAAATGTCGTTTATTATATATATTTTTTTTTTATAACAAAAATAAGCACGGATCTGTTAGTCAAAGACTGTCGACAGTTCCTTTCGATAAGTTTCATAACTAAATATATTATCTACACAAAGAACTGGCATTTACATTTAAACGTGCATTTAAAAAGAGGGTAGATAATTTAGCACTAACAAAAACAAACCATGAAAAAAAAAACCTGTACATTAAAATATTAAAACTCCTAACTTTTTCAAATGTAACCCTGAAAAGGTTTAAAACAATCGATAAAATTGCGTGCACGAGGCTTATCTTGGGGAAAAGGGCGGAGGGGGTGAGTGCGAAACGAAGATTCTTCCGCAATGTTGTAGCTACCGATATAGGGCGATGCTCCGGATCAAATTCAAGTTATTTACGAAGCAATCGCGGGGATAGTTGGGTTTTATTTATCATTTTTGCAACCCAAGTTTAAGTAGTCAAAGTCGTAAAAGTGAGAGAAAGACGGCCGACGTCTAGACGGCTCAGGCACGAAATAGGCACGACTCGACCGTAACTATTTTATTGGGCGGCGCTTAAAAGTGTACGGCGCGGCGTCGAAATAAACCGCGACGCGACGTTCACATGTTTACGATATCCGGTTGACGCGATTCTACAGCAACAATATTTATTTATTCATTTTACAAAAACTTCCTAACACATTTTTTTTTTAATATCAACAGTAAATCCAACAGTAAAAATCCAACAGTATTTATTTTCATTATAACAAACAGAACTTATTACTAGGATATAAAACCAATTGTAATTTAGAACATTGTGTCTTTTTTTTAAATTTATTTTATATAACTAGGTGTACACTTAACGTTGGCAGCTAAACCCTGCAGGCGGCTTTGACGGCGCCTACGGCACGCGATGACTGCCTGCGGCACCCAGGATGGGTCACTTCGCTCCTAAAAACTATCATATCTCTCATGTTGAACCAAACTGCAAACAGTGTGCAAAATTTCATTAACATCGGTTCAGTAGCTTAGGAGTTCATCGCGGACAAACAACGTGACACGATTTGTAGTGTGTATTTATTTTACACGTTTCTTTTTATTTTTAGCCATGACAATTCATTTTTATATATATTTCATTATGACAATTCATTAAACCGTTCACTTCTCATTCATAATACGTCATATTTGTTATATTTCACCGTTTTTAATAAATATTGTTTCTTGTTTAAATCATTTTTTTTCTACTTTAATGAAGGTTTGACTGTATTGATATCGCACAGATAGATAGGTGATAGTGGAAAGCTTTCATAAAATACAGGCCTGTATTTAAACCAGCGTGCATTACCTCAAGCGATGCAATTATCTGTGCGTTCGGTATTAATTTTTCTTTAAACATTCCGGCTATATAATTTGTTTGAAAAATTTAAATCTGTAAAAATATTAAAAAGCATTCGAATTTTTCAAATGTCAATACTGTCAGACTTTTATATAAGTAATCTAAACTAACGGCGAAAGCCTATTATAATGCAAGGAATCGTCTAAATACGGTATTTAAGCAATACATTTTACAATTTTACTATATATATAGTAATCAAGAATGTTATATAATAATGTTTGTAATAGAATTTATTGATGTTACGGTGCTTATTTGAGGGTATGTAAATGTGTGAGTGGTTTATGTATTTGTGTGTTAAAACAGAGTAATCCTATACTACTTGTGGTTTAGTATGTATGTATATATATTTTATGAATGCAGGTAATATAAATATAATAACATGTTTATTTGTTACCACATAACAAACATACTCGTATGTAACATATAACATGACGTAATTGTATATGACCTAGGTCATAACAATTATTTAAAAAAAAAATTAACACCTTTCTATACTTAAGTGAAGAAAGGCATTCGACTCCTTACCCTTCAATTTAGTTGAAATTGTTATCGAATGTAGACGTCACCTTAGTTATGACATTTGTGAGACAACTTTTCAATGTAATTTTAATATTAAAGCCGGACTGTCCTCGAGGAAAATTTAGGAAGCGACTCTGCATATGGGTGCCAGATCCAAATAATCAAATGTAACTGAAAAATGATATTTTATCCAGAATAATAAGAGGCCCGATCCACCACTCTTTCAGAAGAGGCATTTACACTCATTTTGTGGTGTTAAAGTGCCACCGTAACGTAATTATCGGCGAACGGGGTAGTTTGCGTGCTTGTAAGGGGCGAGTCTTGGCTTCGATGTTTAACGTGTTCGTAATCTGCTTAAGATAGAAAGAGAGTAGGTTAGTTAAGTACTTATATGGTATAGATATGTACGAAAAACACACATATATAAATATAAAAATAAATTGTTTGTCTATTTTCTCTAAATCTGCTTTTGGTAGGTTTTTACTTTTTTGGTTGCTATCTATTTACTGCTTTTGCATTTTATGATGTTTTTTTTCTCCTTTTTATTATTTATGTAAACCTATTGAAACTTTTGTATTGTAACATAGATTTTTTTTTTCACCCACAGAAAAGGCACCGTCTGTGGGGAAATGTAAAGGTGTTTTGTAAAAAAAATAATAAAGATTAAAAAAAAAGCTTTCTGCCAAACTTATTATTATAATGAAGAACTATAAATACAAAGTCATTAGTTACAAATAATAATATGAAAGTCAATATTTATAATGATAGATTCAAAATCTATTTCAAATTGAGTAAATGAGATATATTTTGTTTAGATCGATATTAGTAAAGGCGATCGCCTTTGTCAAGGCGGTTTCTAGTGTGTAATTCATAGTTTGGTACTGAAAAAAATATTATTTTTATTAAATCAAGCCACTAGCACTCAATCTGTAGAGAAAAAAACGTATCGGATGCGACAAAGTAACGCAAAAGATGCCGTTCTAGCGAGAGAATTTAAGTAGAGCGCCAATAGACCGGAGAGAAACTCCGTCAAGAAATGAGAATGTATTGCCGTGCTCATTTAACAAGGGATGCTGGGATTTTTTTGTTTTGGGACGAATTTCGTATCGACGCTGTACCGCGTGTGATGTTCTTATTTTATCTCATAATCCTTGCATTTTTATCTACAAAATGGAAGATAAAAAAACTATAATATTTGGAAATATTATAATTTAAAAACAGAAATAACATTTATTTCGTACATTTTCAGTGATGTCTTTCAGTGATGTTTCAGTGATTTTCTAAGTCATCGCAGAGTGTATATGTCCAATTTGTACAATGTACATTTGCCTATAGATTTGTATATTTGCATATTTATGTACATTAGAGTACCAGGGTGTGTACAATCATAGTGCGTTACTTATATTATCATGTATTACCCGATATGTATTTAAATATTTCTGTGTCTTTGAATATTTTTAAAAGGAACCGTATATGAGATAAAAGTTACCAAATTTAACTTGATTGTAGCATGAATGTATTTCTGCTCTCAGAATTAATAGCATTCTCAATTTGTTTATATTGTGTTGATATACTTTCCCATATTTATATTTAATTCATTTTAAAAAATTTATGTATCAAGCTATTTATTATTTAAATTTATTTATATTCCGCGGAAGATTCAAAGACGTTGCGACCTTCGCGATCAATTTTCATGAGCATTCAGCTTATTGAATGAATCTGACCATCTTCATCATTCCTACTTTAAAACGCATTCTTTTTTCTTTGTTTCTTCCAAAATTCATATTTCCTTATTTTTTCAATGTTTTGTATTTATTATTTTTAATCACTTTAATTAAAACAGTTGTTTTATGTTTATTATTTCATTATTCCATGACTAAATATTATGGTCTCATTATTTTCTTTATTTTATTTTGGAAATATATTTATTATTTTAATACGAGTTGCATCTTAAACAGGATAATTAAAGTGATTTTAAGCTGTAGTAAGACAACGTTAATTTTGAATTCCGTTGAAATGTTTACGACATTCCGGCACCTGGTTCCAGCCGCTACTTCTGGGGTGCCAGACAAATGTCTGGGTGCACAATTTTCCCTGGCCTTCACTTGGCCTGGGCCTGATTGCAGCCAACTTTGCCGCAGTGGTCATCCGTGTTGCTGGACTGCTTCGCGCCGGAACTACAACAGCACCACTTTACGGCATCGGAAGAGAATATTAATTTTATTTCTAAAATTACTCTGATATTGTGACCCGACTCGAGCTTTACCTGCTTCCTATCTTTTTATTTTTCTTCATTTATAACCTTTTTTGTGTATATATATTAAATCTATTGTTTAACTTCAAAAGCGATTGATTTCTAATAACCTATAGTGCCCACCCTTTCCCTTTAAAATTTTCTCTTAATGACATCCCTAATTTGAAACTATTTACTTTTCTTTGTTTTTTTTACTGATAGTCTACTCAACTATCACGTAACATATACTGGGAAATACTAGATAGTTGTTGATAATAAAAAATAAGAATTATTGATTTCTGTTACCTAGAGACGACCAGTAAAGGTAAAATTAGAGGCGAGAGAAGAAATTATCAGCCTTTAACAGTTTTATTTAATTTTCTGCCTTTGTAGGCATTTTGAATATGTATTATTTAATTTTTATTAAATATAAAGTTTATATAACGTGAAAAACAACAATTTTAAAGACTATCGTTTAGACCTAGCTACCAGGAGCACATAAGGCCAAAGAAAAGTGATTAGAATCGCGACGCGAAGAAATACGTGATTTTAAAGTTAAAACTAAATGTAATTTTTGAATATCAGCTATCAGGAGCACATAAATCGTAAAAGGTTGACAAATCGTTACGCGCTGTCGATATTTGACAGATTAGTATTCTAATTTATTTGATAAAATGAGACTGTTACCTGAATCAGGAGCACATGATGAATAAGAAGGTATTTAGTATTTATTTATTATACACTTCTGACAGATTAGTATTCTAATTTATTTGATAAAATGATCCTGTTACCGGAATAAAAGAATCAGGAGCACATGATGAATAAGGAGGTATTTAGTATTTGTTGTTATGCACTCCTGATAGATGGTATTAATAAATTAATATATCGCGTATTATTTTCGTATCGCGTTTCTAATCTCGTTCCTATCGCTTTATGTGCTCCTGGTAGCTAGTTTTAAACGTCTGTCTTCAAAATTGTGTTTATCGCGTTAAATAATAACACATATTCTAAATGATTATTATAATCATATATTGTTTGTTGGAATTGTTAATTCGGTTAGAGCTTTTATTTAGGCACATGATATTCAATGCCTGTTAGTAACACACTAATCACATCGACGCCGGAGATTTGATGCAAAGAACTGCTGTGCTACTTTAGAGCCATTCTAAATCGCAAATGCATCGCTTAACTGTCGAATCTTGCATTTTTTGTACTAAGAAATTGCAAGATTTAACAGTCTTAAAATGTTTGTTGTCGCCTACAAAGAAAATTCATATTATGAATGAATTTGATTGAAAAATAAAACAAAATAAATCTCTGTAATTAGATTTTATTTTTAATTATAATCATCTATACATATATTTCATTCTATTCATTACGACATACATAATTATAATCAAATAAATATTATTTTTTATGACAATAGATTACAAAGGTACACTTAAACACGAATGTATGACTTTAAAAATATAGTTTTTCATGACCTATATATATGGACTAAGGGAAAAATTATATTGATTGATGATATTATAATATAAAATGTATGAAAGTAATGTATTTACTAAATAAAACAAAAACAATTGCCAAAAAAATGTGTGCAAATGGGTGGTTTTTTCCTAAAATTACTTAAAAAATTAAAAATTTACAATCATTTTGCTCTTTTTATTACGCTCACTGTATTTTATGAAAATATACTATTTTTAAATGGCAAATTACTAAACAATAAATTTGGAAATCAGAAAACTAGCGACAAAAATATTTATATTTGTCTAATTTCTACAGAAAAATATTGTGATACACAATATAAACGAATTTAAATTTTAACAAAAAAAACAGATATAAATGATTTTTTTAGATTTTAGAATATATTTCGTTAATTATAGCTTGATACTCGTTTAGAAACAATGTTCGACATATCAAATATCAAATATACTTCACATTTAAAAAAATCTGTTTCTCTTAAGATAAGTACGATTTACTCACTCGATATACTATTCGAAGATACCAATACTGAATTATGCCTTGTAGTTATATAATGTAGTTATAATGCTTACAATTTTATTAGAAAAAATAATACTCTAAAAATTGAGAAATTTAATCTTTCTTTACGTGCATTTATGCTGTTAAGTGGCTCACTAGCCTTAGGAAGTGATTTCAATATGGTTTACATATTGATCATATGAAAATAATATTTACATGCGTTCAAAATATTAGGTAGAGTAGTTATTATGGGCCTAAAATAAAAATACAAACTTTAAAAGACTAGGAGTTGAGAAATTAAAAAATCGAAATGAGGATTAAAACCTCCGATTTTATGTTTATCGCGGTATGTTTACGTCATCACTACGATGTATTTCCAAAGCTTTTCTTGGTTCTTTTTTTAAATTTTATTATATATTATTATCTTTATTTTGTGTCTGGTATATGTCATTGTCTGGTAGTGAGACAGTTTCACTTCTATTCAATACATATATATTGCAAGTCTTCGGGACAATTGGTACAGATTTTATACAATTTCTAAAATGATTCTTTTGAACAACACCATCACCTTCCAATATCAGCAATATCACCAGAGTTTGCTGCTTAATATTCTAATAAATAATAATAGATAATTTAAATAATATTGTCACAATGATGTTAAACAAATGTATACATAGCAAAATGTTCACTGATTTCCTACAACTCAAAAATGGTAAAATGTGTTCATAAAATATTTTTAAAAAAAGTTTTTTTATTTAAAAAAGTCTGTTGAATGTGTCAAATATTAGTTATTTTTAAGTCATTAGTGTCTGATTTTTGGTATTATTTGTTTATTAAATAAAAACAATGAGCCAATAAAAATGGATGCGTCTGCAAAAACCAATATTCAATATACTTGTAACATTATATATATAGGCATTATAATATAGAATTAAATATTAGGTATGTGTTTTTATTGTTGTAATTTTATTTTTTTAATCTCAACTCTCGGGCTGTTACTGAATAGAAAAGATTTTCATACTTAATTGGAAAACAATTTTTTATATTTAGTAGTATTTTTTAATACAGTATAGAAGGAACGTATTACGAATAGGATTGCACTCTAAATAATGTAGGATGTAAAATAGTATATAACATACGATAAATTATTTACATGTAAAGGTAAGTATTGCTTTTATATACCGTACAGTTTTAGACAATATGTCTTCAACTATTTTTCAATATTTTAAAATTATAAAATGTACAGATTATGAAATACTATGCATTAAATATTTTTATCCCGACGCTGCGGAGCATGAACGTCCTTTTGACCGAAACTCATCAATAGAAACGACGTGTGACTGATCACAACCGAGACGCCAGGAATAATTCCCTTATACGAAGTATGCAATAGTCACTAAATTTACTATTTTTGAAATTGAAAAATGTCGACCTAAATGCCTAAATTCTCAACTTTTTTTAGGGCGAGTATTTTAAATATCAACATGTATTTATAATAAATATTATATTTAACCTACATTGCACTTTACTTTGGTAAGTATTAGTTTAAATATTACTTTAATAATCGTAGAAAATAAAAGGTATGTATACGAAGTTCTCCAAAATCGTTGTAGATTTCCATTATTTCTTATTTTAATTTTGTACACCTAAATTATTCTTAAGTCCTTCGTTTAAGTAAAAGTTATAAATGACTAGAGAATGTTAAAACTATATCACGTAGAAAATATTATAATCATCACTATGAAGAAATCTTTTTAATATTCAAACCGTTTTACAATTTTGAATCTAAGCTAGGTCTAATTGCTAAAATTTATAATGAGAGTCAGTCATGTTTGGTATATATAGAAATGAATTATTATATAATATCGTAGTGAGGTATTGAAGTAGTTACGTTTATGTACACGTTAAAGTAGTAGGTATCACTTAGGCTAAGCTCTTGCGGTTAGTGTGCATTTGGCATTTCATTTCGTTTATTAATTTGATATGAAGAGGTCAGAATGTGCGCATCGATGCTGTGGTACTCCTTTCCAGATCTTGGCCGTAATGTTGTTGTGGCAGCTCGGTTGCGATTTATTCTGAAAATATAAAAAAATATTACGAAGATATCCGAAAATTAACGAAATGAGACAATGGGATCATTTGTTGCAAATAATAAATATAAAAATAAAGGTAGAGACTGGGAGTTTATAAAAAAATGAAGGTATCCTAGTACCGCTGTAAGACGTTTTAGAACTCCCCTGGCAGAGCCGCGTATTCTACTCAGGCAGCCGTTGAAAGGGGAGTCACGGGTGCTCCGAAACGTCCAACAAAAATACTCGACTTATACAGCTGTTGAAAAGCGCTCCTCCCCCCCTCCCCTCTAAACGGCATGCATAGATCATACCATTATATTTTTATATGAACCATTTGCATATATTTCTTTAAAAAAAAAACAATATATATATTGATTTCGTGCTCAAAGTTGAAATTCATTATATTTGTATATTAATGATTGTCCAAGAAGTAAATAGTTAGCGAATCTTAGAATCTTAGCGAATAAATCATAGAATCTTAGCGAATATTGCTAAATTATATTTATATTATTACTATTTAAACCCAATCATTGCGTTAGGAGCAAAAAAAACAGTTACATATTACAAAATTATAAGAACACACCACAACACACACATGAGCTTAAAATTAAGCTTAACTGTTGTATGTTAAAACGTAAACATCTAAACAATAACTCTTCAGTATTATCAGAAGTTATAGAGTATGAGGTTTTTGAATTTCCTATTATTAAACCCCTAAATAGTACTAAAATATTCAAACCTTTTGATGTCTAATGATAATAGAACGCTTTTCCTAATACATTTTCATAAAATAATGTTGAAATGCATACCATTGGAATCATTGTTCCTTTATTTAAAGAAATATTAACCTTAAAGTTTCTGCGGTATCTGAAGAACTGTGTGAAGATAAAGATAAAGTTTCAATGTAATCAGACATATCAGATGCGCCACTGCTTGTGCTATGAGAGTCAATAATTCCTGAAATAGTAAATACGATTGGTTAATAAATGGCAATATCTAAAAACAATTTATGTAGAAAAATGTAAAAATAGAGAAATAGGTTATGTTACCTTTGATAGATTTAGATGGACAAATTGGAACTTCAGCTTCAGCAGATGAAGATTTTGCTGTAATATTAGATTTCTTGATTTGAAACTCCAACTCTCTCATCGGATCTGATGATTTGGACCTCCTGGGTAAAGTTGCATGTAAACAGCTAATATGATGCCCTTGCATCTGTTTTTGCGCAAGCGCATAATAATGTCGCCTTGTTGACATTGCTGTCGTGAGAGGTAATTCGAATTCAATAAAATCACCACCGCGTTGTTTCAATGAGCAACTGGATACTCCAGAATCATTAGAACTGGATGAGTCCCTATTTTGACCAGTTTTGCACGGAACACTGGATGATCGTCGAATTTGAGAGCACTCTTTCAATTTACTACGAAGTATAGGAACTCTATTTGGTGTCATATCACCATCGGTATTTGTAGCCTCTATTTCATATAACACGTTTCCACAGCAATCTTTATTCCCACAAAGCTCTGTTTCTTGATGGATGCATGGGGAAGAAGACCTTCGATTATCAACCGCGATATTTCTTAATGTTTCTAACGATGAAGAAGTGGTTCTACTTCCTATACTGCTATCGAATTCTTTAACGTCCTCCAAAAATCTAGAAGAGTCAGCAGAGCTAGATCTTTTTCTGTTTTTAATAGTACTAATACTATCTGCGGAATCCATCAATTGCCTTCGAACGTAAGGACTATTGGGTGAGTTTAAATTATGTAGCATTGCTGACCCTGGAATTCTCATTTCTGAATCATATCTTTTCTTACTTCGATCTACTGGAGGTCCACACAACGTTGGATTACTAGCTGATTTCTCTACTATTATTTTGTTTATTCTAGGGTTAATGCATATATTTTTTGTCTCCAGATTAATAGTATTTGGAGCAGGCGACATAGGCGTATAGCCTGAATGTTGAGATTTAATATGATTTTCGACAGATTTAGCAGTTATTTTATTAGTTATTGGTGTCGGTTTCATTAAAAGATAGTCATCATGCTGTTCAACTTTTTCACATTTATCGGAGTGGTTGTCTTTTTTACACAACTGATGATGTCCACATTTAGTACATAACGTTTTATCCTTTTTTAGTGTCCCTATCCTGTTTAAGCTACTTGTTATCACATCGAGTTCTTCTTTTGTCACCCCGGCTTTTCTTAATAAATCTTTGGCATTTTCATAGTGTTCAAGAGATAATGCGAAGTCTAAATTCGCATAATTTTCGCAAGTTTCAAGATTACTGTTTTCAACTTCGGTTGGTAATATATTTATGTAATTTGATGATTCATCTGAGTTCTCATCTGTTGATTTTGATCTTACGGTTGGCTGTTCTGAAATAACATTGTTTCTCCTGTTTGCTTTTTTAGTAAAATCTACAGTTGCATATAAATCTGAAGGAGATGGTTTTAAATTCGTTACTTTATTTTCTAAGTTACAGTTTAAAGTTTTAATTGGAATCGATACGTCATCATCGCGTTCCAATTTTCTACAATAAGGAAAATTAATCCAGTTGTTTGCCCAACTAGTGACGCGTTGGCACGGACAATCAGTTGGTCGAATATCTTCATTGTCTATGATAACTTTTGGGCCAGTTTGTTTTTTGCCGAATTTTAGAATACAACCGCATGGACGTTTTAGTGTTAGTATTCCAGGTGTATTTTTAGCTAACTGGAAAGCGTCATTTGAAAGACATTCTGCGATATTCTTGGGTGTATCGTAATATTCATGAGAATTGACTCCATGCGAATCATTCACGTAGTCTACGTTATCCTGAAAATATAGGAAAATTGTTACAATAAATTTACAGAACGTTTAATTAAATAGTGTTATATTTTTATTAAAAAAATATTACAAACTTCGAATGGAATTTTCGGCACATCATAATTTTCATAAGGTCCAACTCCCATTTTATCATTTCTCTTATTATGATGTTGGCTGGAAGTATGAGTTTGAATAGGCAAAGGCATCGGTAACTTTTTCATTTTTAAGGAACCCGTTGCAGTATCTAAATAGTTTGGTTTTGGAGGTCTTGTTGGTGGACAGTTTTCACATTGACAAATACCATGTACATCGTTTCTTTTGTCAGTTGGCAAAATAGGGGTATTCTCAGTATTAACATTAATTTCTGAATTATTCACAAATTTTGGTATGGAATACTCATAATCCGCGTTACTAGGGCGAATACTATAATCAGTATCAGGTTTTTCTTTAACACATTCCATAGTCCAAACAGGATTAAAATGGGGTCCACTAGCACATGGTGTCATGGCAGCAGTTGCTGTTGAAGATCTTGACATAGCTCCGAGCTTACTGATGCAGCTCATACATCTTTCCAATGTAACTGTCCCTCCCCCTCCAGCCCACGTTTCATGATGTCCGCCATCCTGAAGATCACTCACTGATGCGGTGTCTCCGCAACCATAATTGCTATCGAGATCTCCGTGTCGACAGCTTTGTGATTCGGCCGATGGCCAGTATGGGGATATCGCTCCACACTGTGAATCTTCCGGGTTGTTTGTATAAATATCGCCATAAACACTTCGGTTCAGTTCCACAATAACTTGAGATGTTTCCATGGGATTCAAGTCTGATAGCCTCGTGTCGGGCCTAAATGTTCCTTGTTTCGCAGGACTATCTGCAACTGTAAATATATATTAAATGACCTTCGTTGTTTTTTTTTTGTCTTTACATATTTATAATTCTAATTGAATAATTATCTAAAAGTAATTTTAAGTTATTTTTGATCATTAGCCTGTTTTCATTGTGCAAAGAGGCTTCTTGAAACTTGTAGATTGTAGGTAGTTTTAATGAGATTACAATAATTTCCTGACAGATTTTAAATGTCCTATCGAATACTGTACAGTGATAAAAGACTAAATGTATGGAATACACAATGTTTTAGATTAATTGTGACATCAAATTTAACAAGGTAAAAAAATCAGCGTACTTGCGCTGTTTTTTTTAATTATATATTATTTATTTTGAGCTTTAATTTTCAATTTTTGAAAGTTTCAATATATTTTTTGAATATTTGAATATGAAATGAACAAGGATTATTTTTTAATATGAAAAAAATGCAGTTTGCGAACGATTTTAAATATTAAAATAACTAAAATAAAAATCAATCCAAATATGTATATAACTTATGTTAGTAGAAATTTGGTTAATGTAGGTATTGACTCGACCTTATTCAATCGGGTGGAAACATTTTACTGATCGAAATTTAAACGTGGAAGTAACTTACTTGACATTTTTCTTGCTTGAGGTCGCCGTTTCATTGACAGTTTACCCTGGGATGCAAGATTGAATGTTTGCGTTATTTCTTCCCCTTGATCCGTTATAAGTACGTAGAGACCCTCGCCCTTGCCGCTTCTTGAGCCGCCTTCGAAGCAAAAACGACCCTCGACGACTCCGTATCGCCTGCGAACGAAAAGAGGACCGATTTCATTCATATGCTATAAGCCATAAATATATGCCAGGAATATATCCAGAAACCTTGGTATGACTTTACAAAAATACTATGCCGCTATTGCTTAATTATAAAAAACAGAATCATTATATTTAAAAAAAATAATTTACATCTTTATAAAATGAATTACGCGTCTGTTGTTTTATTTTCTTAATAAGATAAGATATTAATAAGATATTTAGACCAAAAATTTTGAAATATGTATGGAAACTACTGACTTTTCGACGATCCTTAGACAAAGTGGAAATTTTCCATTTATACAGTATTATTGTTATTTATATCTACAAAATATATATCTATACTACAGTGTTTGAATGGGTTTGTATGTGAACTGTCAATGCGCCATGGTGATGCTATACTCTTAAATACAGAATAATGCAATTAAGCATAATGGAAGGGTAAATTTATCCTTTTATTAAAGAGTATTTTTTGTATACCCGTTTCAGTAATTTTTGATGCTCGCCCACAAAAATGTGTAGGTATATTAATTTGGATAAATATAAATAATAAAATAAAAAAAAATATTGCTACCTACTGATACATTTGTTTTATTTTGCGATTTATGATGAATCGTAAAGTTATTACATGTTTCATTAAAGATTCGAAAATCATTTTTTAATAAAACACGATAAAAAGTTTTAGATATTTTTGAAAGAATAGAAGGTAAAAATAAAAAATACAAATAATAAAAAGGTGAGAATGTTGCGTCCGTCGTTTTGATGAAATATAGCGAAGTAGCTTTAGCACATAATTTTTTATATAAAATTTCTTAGAGATAAGGATTACGTATTCATTTGTGAAATGGTTATTCGTAAATCTCGATAAATCACAATAATATTCCACTTTTACGCGTCCGTAATAAAGTAAATAAAGGCGTTGCGAGCTATGAGCATCATTATATTGATGCATCGAAGGCGGTCCTCCCACTCGATGCACTTAAGAGTATCGTAATTTTTGAAATAAGCAAGGAAAATACTAAACCTTCGTCGTTTCTAAAAATAATCACCGGGTGATTATTTAGGTGTAAAAATGAGACTTCCTTATTGGCAATAGAAACACTGCAAGAAGCCAAAGTGCATTTCTAATAAAAACCTACATACATCTACGTACGCTACAGAGACACATATAGAGGATATAAGCAGTATCCTAGGATCTTGCCCGATAAAAAAACCAGTTTATAGGCCCCGCGGTTTTAAAATTATTCGTAGAAACAATATATCAAAAATCATCAATGTTTCCGAGAGCAAAAAAATGTAAACTTTACGCGATAGTATTATACGGTTCATGTAATAATTACCACAGCTGTTCGACCCAGTTGCGGCAGTCAGTGTCAAGGTTACATTACCCTTTTTAAGAAAAGTGCTTTATTAAAATATTAAATTTGGGATAAATTTTCGATTAACACCCTATTAAGTATAACAGCTAGGCCCTACCCGGACTACTCAAGCCTGTGGTACCAACTTGTGATGAGTTGCATCATTTCCCATTTCTACATGTGGCTGCGGCACTTTTAGCCTGTGATTTGCGTTTTAGGTGGCCATAGAGGCGACAGTGGACATTAGTTTGATGGTATTGCTGCTTAAAAATTGTCAATTTGGTGGGTCACATAACATGAAAATAAATAAATACAATAAGGATATTAGTATATTAATCAATTTTAAACCTGAGATGACCAATCTCCCACATCCCCACAAGTCGTGGCGGAACGCCGGCAGTCATGCAGAAACGATGGTCTTGGACGTGCAGCTTGGCGGGTCCGCTCGCAACCTTTGCCTTGGACGGCGCCGAGGATATCAGTATCAGATGCTGTTGCCCCTCCCCGAGGTTGTTGGCTATCTTCACTTGCCATTGGATCAGCCTCTCTCTCGTGTCGAATGCCAGCACTACTATTATGTCCTGGCATATTATGGCGATCGTGTTGGACTCCTTGTCCAGAGTGAAGCCCGATTCGTAGCCGAGGAAATGCTGCAGGGACAACGACGCCTTCGTTTGACCCTTCTTGTATCGGTCTTTGGAGTCACGGTAAAGTTGCAGGTGCAAACAATCTGCAGGAAGAGAGAAAGTCGTATTTGAGAGTGAGTTCATTAAGCAAATTTCCAAATTTTATAAAATACTGAATTGAAACATTGAAATAATATTCAATCCAAACCTATCATATATTTTGTTATATCTCCGGTCAAAAATATATACCTAGACTAAATTTTAGGTGCACCAATTTATGTGCAGTTAATGTAAACATAGAACTAATACATTTTAACTTAAGCAAAATAAAATAAAAGATACATTTGAATTTTTTAACGAACAAACTAGTCATTTTATTTAATCTTCGATGTTAAAGCATAATTCTGCCGTCGTTGGTTAAAAAGTGGCAAATCCAAAATTTTCAATTTTGATTTTTTTGGTTTTCTAGCATTATTGAGGTATAAACTATGTATTCATTCAACTAAAAAGTGGTAATTCCCTCTATATTTTGAGATATCATGGTCACAATTTGTGGTATATCCAAGATATTACCTAAAAATGCTGACTAAAAAGTGGAAATCATCACAAACTTAACAAAAAAGGGGCATATCCAATTGCACTTGCAACTTTCTTAATTTGCATCTTGACTGATTACTCCCAAGAAACGGGAATCGAAACAACGTTTTTAATAAAAAAATATGCAAGTATTGAAAGAATTCCTTTTCCTGAAGCAAATAAGCATCCCCGTGGAATTACTGCATTGAAAAAATGAAATTGTACTTAAATTGTGTCCGTTGATACCGGAAAATGGGCGCCAGTATTGGAATGACTTGGTGATTAATAATCAAAGTGTTAATCTCATTTATGACATTGATGATTGAAATTAAAAAAAATCATACGAATAGGTACATTAACATCTACACACGTTAACTTGATTTATTTGTATTCAATTAATTTTGTTTGTTAACTTTTCAAATGTACCCTAGCTAACTTAAAAAGTGGCATGTGGGCTTTTACCACTCTTTTGCATTGTTTCCATATTTTTTGTGATTTAATTATGCAAAGTTCGAATTAAGTAATAACCATTTCAGTAATAATTATTAAAAAATAGTAACAATAAAAATAAAAACTTTAAAATTATGATTATTTTTATTATTACTACAAAAAAATTTTTACAATTATGTCGCTTTCGTGCATAAATCCTTCACTAAATGTTTTTTAGCTGTTTCTCAAAAAATGACAATTTGGACTTGCCACTTTTTAGGTAAAGGCGGCAGAATTGGTCAGGCATGGTTCGGAATCATTTTTGTTGTATCCCGATTTAGAGCTGTATTTCAGATCCCAGGATTTTACAATAGTCTATTGATTGTTACAGGCCTGAAACTTAATGGTTACTCATAGGATGATGAAATTAGGTTTTAAGATAATTCGTATCATATGGCGTACGTTCGACAGACATGAGATTTCAGGTTATTTTGTTGTAAACACTCGCGATAGTTAGAATAATTAAATACGAGTAATATAAAGAAATTACTATGAGAAGTATTTCTGAAATAATATTTATATGATTTATTTATAATATCACTATGCCAGTTAAAAATACTTTAAATCCATAAATGCTGCATGTGATAATTTATAGTCGGATTTTATAATCACGAATCTGTTAGTAACGCGGAATTATGTCAAGCAACGCTGGTACCAACTGCCGCGATGATATCCCGCCCCCAAAACTGTCCGGTGGGATGAGAAAGCATTTATCACAAAAGTTCCATTGTGGCGTCTGTCAGATCCAGTCTAATGATATGGAAGCTGCAATGATGAAGCATTAGAAGGGAATTCCCACTCAGTTATTAATTATCGGGTTGTTTTTTTTTTGTCTCAAATTCAGTAGCAAATCATTGATGTGTTGCCGCCACATCTCTTTTATTTATTTAGTTATATTATGATAACGAAGAACAGAAAAGTATTATATAGAAAAAAAAACTATTTACGTTTGTAAATAGTTTATACATATTGTTTTAAACTACAATTTAAATAATAATAATTGATTTAAAACTCGCACGGTAATCATTAACAAAACAAAATTTTGTGGATTTTTATATTCCGTCTGTACAAGACTCCCAAACTATTAATCCTTATAAAACCTCCATCTAGGTAATATAATAGCAGTCTTGCGAGTTCTATTGTACGAGTGAGGGAGTTATATAATAAAGATGTGTATAAGATTGTAATCTTATAAACCAATAATAAATATACGCCTATATTAAAGCTGCTACTTTAACCCCTTAATTTTTTGTTAATCGTCCTGTAAAACTCTGTTTAGAAACGGTCAAAAATTTATTTAAATAATGTCTCTTTTTTTTGAAAAATAATAATGATAATATTTATTTTAATTAGCTTAATAACTATTAAAAAAAATTACGGTCTTCCTTATAATAAAAGGGTCGGATTGTTAACATACTTACCTACAGTGTATTCATGAATGAATAATTCAGACATTTCGGAGGTAATCATACATCCCGTCGTCCATAGGGGAGTTGATCACAGGTCTGGCATACTTACAATCCGTAAAATTATATTTGCATATTACTTAATTTTATTATATTATTTAACTTGCATTTTATTCAACAAGTTCTTCAATGTGCCAAAAAAAGTAAGTAAATTAGGAAAACTTCTTCGGTTTGAGGTGTAGAATAACTCCATAAAATGATGTGCATGAGAAAAAGGTCATCTTGTGTATTTTTTAAACTGTAAATATTTAAATTTATTGTTTTAAATTGCAAAACAAGCATCAGGATTGTTTTCTTAAAAAAATAATAAATAACATAAAACGAATAATGTCAAGACGAATGCTTAATTTTACTAAATTGCGATTTTAGATTTTTAGAATATATGGCATATTTACAAGTATGTAATCCAACTACAAGTGTGGGGTATTTAAGTACGAGTATGTAGGGTAGTGTTACGTCTAACATTTTATCTATTTCTGATATTCGTCAGTTGCAGACGCCTGATGACACTAGCTACAAGTTCTTCCGAATGGCCACCGCGCAATGTGGAATCTCGCGCCCCTTGATGCTTGCTGCTTGAAAGAAACTAAAAATCTTTTAAAAAGTGCAGGCATAGTGCAAAATTTGCCCAAAAACACTACTTTCCTCACGGAAAGCGGGGAACAATGTGATAATGTGAAATTGTTATAGTTAAGGGTTATCAATTTGCATGGTCGATTTGAATAATAATATTTAATTGTCATTGTTCAAATGAATTCATCATCATCGGCACGGAGGCCCTTAGCCGCAAACCTCCCTCCCTCTTCTTTTAGCTAATTAGGGAATACGCTTTGCGGAGCGCCCGGGTGGCGGGAGGCAGGGGGATGCGATCGGTTTCTTCCCTGGGGAACGGCGATGTCGGATAATTGGAAGGTTCGAATACAAGGGTACGACCTTAATTTAACAATTTTTCTCTGCCTCTTCTGTCATTTTATCTCTTTATTCATATATTGTAATAATCGATGTATCCTGTTAGAAATAATGGAGAGTATTTCAAATAATAATATTTGTATGTATTAAGGTCGCAATGAAAATATTGGTTTTTAAAATAACTGATATGCCAAATGTAGTACCCAAACCGTCGGTGAATTTTTAACTGTTCCTATGATAAGTTTATAAAACTATTTCACTCATATTATTCTTACATTTGGCAATAAAAAAAAAATAATTAGTCTTTTTATAAGAATGTATGCAAATATGACTGATAATTTAATTTAGCTTCTGAAAAAAAGGAATTAAAGCATGATTGCTTTATTTCAATCTTACAATAATATGTAACTTTTACAGAATGGTTTAGACACATACTACACAAATACCATACATACATCAAATACCATACATACATTATTATGCGATTAGTAAGGAGATTCGTAACTTATATAATTTAAATTAAAAAATATATTTTCATGCATTCATATGAAAAAAAATAAAAATTTTAGTATCTTTGTTTCTTTGCGCTAACGCACAAATAAGAAATATTCAACATTTTTATGTGAACAATAATTTCAGTGTATAGTATTTTAATTTAGAAAATATACCTTTATTAAAACTTTTAATTATTTAAGTTCTATGTAAAGTAAAATTTAATGACTGAAATAAACGCATAAGGATTTTTACGCGTCGGTCTATGTTACTTTCGTAAACTCGTTTAAAATAATCGCTGTTATTTATACAAATAGTGTGAGGTATCAGAAGGCTAGTTTCGATAACTTGAGTGACGAAACTTATTTAAAAACCTAAAATATTGACGCTGTTGTTAATAAATATTGTGTGAAAACGAAAAACAGTTAAATAAATATAATTTACTTAATATTAAATATTTAATATTAATTTTATTTTAATAATGTAATTTACTTTCCATTTTCATATTAACTTATAATTTCAAATTAACTTTTCTTTCTCTTTATAATTTACTTCCCTTTACTTCACAAACCACAAATATTAAACATTAAATAACTACAGACCAAATCATTGAAATTTCATGATTGTACAAAAAACTATGATTTGATAACTAAATGATTGTGGGGGTCACAAGTCCACACGACACGTTCACCTGGATTCCGCTGACGACATCGTCAGACGCCCGGTCCGTCGACCGAAATTAATGCCGTTCGATAGCGTTACGACTCAAGCGGAGGGTCTCCCCACCGTCACACCTGGGAGGCTATAAGACCGGAGGACGATCGTCAGCGCGACGTCTTTCACCTGGGTTTGCCGCGCCTCTAACACCTACTATCGTCAGCTGTCGCCACGCCGGCTAGTGTCCTCGCATAATGGAGTCTAAATATTTTAACGAGAATTGGAGTATTTAATGTAACCAGTACAAATTATTGCCTATACTCCGTGCCCACCGCGGTGGGTCCGTTACATGATAATTAGAGAGATATCTATGTAATAACTTTAAAGATAAAAGAAGAGGAAACTCAATGAACAGGAAAAATTTGAAACAATCAGCTTAAATAATTTTTTTAAGAAAAAAAAATCTAGACCCGTGATATAAGTATATAACTCTCTGTTATACATATAAGTTTCAGTCTTAGTAATAAATATTCAGAACCAACTAGCAGATTATTTGGATCAACGCGCCATTATCTACTGCAATAAAAATATATTTTATTTTCTACCATGTAATAACCATCGTTTATCTAAAAGGTGAAAAAACTTTGTGAAAATCTAATAACGTATGCATGAGAAATAATTTAGGTCAAAACATCTTGGAGTTCTTTGCGCACGCAAAGATCTCTCCGAAGGATCCCTTTCGCTTCATTCTCATCCGAGATTAAAGCCCTTCTTCCCCTGGGCATTGTCGCTGTACGGATCAAGTGGCTCTCCTCTTATTATTCCGGAGAGACGTAAGCGCCTCAGATGGATAATAGAAAAAGGTCCGTAATGATTGCACTCGAAAGGTATCGTGGTTTGTTTTCAGCTATTATTTGTGGAGTGGAGTACCAGCAAAATATATTAAAACCTTACGATCTAAGCGTTGCTCTGTTTGTTCAAATAACCATAAAAGGTACTAAAACATAGCAATG
The DNA here is from genome assembly GCA_020383195.1 of Neomicropteryx cornuta. NCBI lineage: Eukaryota > Metazoa > Arthropoda > Insecta > Lepidoptera > Micropterigidae > Neomicropteryx > Neomicropteryx cornuta. The sequence goes on from JAHKQU010000030.1 coordinate 6,390,937, forward strand.
TAGGCAATACGAATTATAAGATGCCTTAATATAATATTGATTAATAATACAATCATTAACGAGAAATACATAAAAGTTGTGTATTTTTTTTTTGTTTTAAAAGAATTGGTATGACCCTAGTTTGTGAAAATCTAATAACGTATGCATGAGAAATAATTTAGGTCAAAACATCGTTATCATTATCATTATCATTATCATTATTATTACCATCATTATCGTATAAAATTTGATTATGTTAGTCAGAGGTTATGAAGTGTTTAAAACGGCATGTGCTAATTTAAATCAGGGACCGCTTGTTCATACTCGTATATTATTTTAAACAACACAGTACAACGATAAATAGTACAGGTCAGTAACGATAACATGAAGAATTCTGAAGAGGGGGTGAAGTACTTATTATGTTTTTAACATTGAACAGCCTGGTGGCACAGTGGTTTGAATGCCTGGTTATCGATTAGAATTTGATCATACATGGGTCGAACTTGAACAGGTTTTTTTTTCGCCACTGTCGCCTATCCTCTAAGTTAAATAACAGGCCACAACACTCATCTGTCTGTAATGAATGGCTATATCGACGTCAACAACAAGGCAGTCAGAACTCCACCAAACAACACCTCTAGGACTACAGTAACCATACGAGCTATATAAATAAGTGTTGATTTATTAAACATTTATGAAACATTTTTACATGAGATTTTAAGTTATTGTATTTTAATATATTGTTTTGATTTTTTAGATTATTAATTGCGCAATATAAATAATTAAGAGGATAACGTATAGCTCACATTGCATATAAACTAACGTAAGAAACGTGAATTAATAATATATTTTATTTATTTATTCTACAAGTTTATCTCATTCACTTTTTTCTTTTTTCCATGGAACGGTCGTCTAAGCTCGAGTATACATATTACTTTTGTATTATGTAAACTATTTTCATCGGACACACTTGTCATACATATGTATTCTACTAATACGCCAGTAATTTGAGCATGCTTTATTTAAATTAAGATCGTTTTTTTTTATTTATAAAAAGAAGGAGGTTCTTAATTCGATCTCTGTTTTTTTATGTTAATACACATTCAACACAACGTTCTTTACCCAGTATAAAAAAAAAATACTTTTTCTTTTAGCAAAAAACATATTTTTTATTTTGTTTTTAGCTGTTGTTTTCAATTTAAATTATACAACATTTGCCGGGTAAACAAACGTAGTAAAACTAAGTATTTTAATCAGGCATTTTTTTAAAATAAAATGCCTAATTAAAATTCATTTTGATTAAATAATAAAGAAAAACACTAGTCTGATTTAAATTAAAAAAAGTCCGTTTTTAATCTAATTTTTGATTAGTCCTAGTAATTCCAGCAGTCTGTCTCGTGAGGCCTTGGCTACTTCGTCACGTTGATTACCAGAAACGCCTAGGCAAATCGGATTAGCAACGTAAATGTTTAACGATTTGATTTCGACGCCGCAACGATGCAAACACGGTAATGTCAATTGGCCATTTGGTAGGGTAATGTAACTTTGACGATTGTCCCGTTCGCACCATTAGGAACTAAGTAATTTACCAATTCTGACAATCAAATTAACCGAGTTGTCAAAACTCATAACTATTAAATTTGTAAACTTTAAGAGTTCTTCATAAACACACTGTATTTTTATTATTATTGAATTACTATTTTATTTGGATGTTACGCAACTCTGACTTTCCTCACACTAGCATGTTCGTCGCGTATTCCGTTCATAAAGAGTAAATTCAATTTTGAATTAGAAATTTCAACCGCGGCGAACATCAATTTAATACATTTTGTAATATGTTATCGATCACATCACAACACAACACACATAACATAACATCACAGCGTCGCTACAGAAAGCGTCACTGATAAATAATACCAAATGTAAATTTACTCCACCGTAGAGTCCCCTTTTAAATGTTTACTCATCAATATTTTTTAGCTTTTGATATAGGCTCGCTGCATGCTGGTAAACTGTAAGCGGACCCAAAATTACCGCAATATGGTTCGCTATTACCGTTTCTGGGCAAAGGTTTGGGATATGGGTTTTACCCTGATTAGGCATCTACATATACCCTATGCGATCTACCTATTATTGCCCTAGGCTCTTCCGTCATTTAATTTTGATCCGTTCCCGTAAATTTCCATGGCAAAGGCTTTGTTTTCCCCCATATGAGTTATTTCCCCGCGACTACCCTCCATTATCAGAAATAAACGGCCCTTTTAAACGCACCCGTCCAATAGATCAAAGAACTTCCTTTACCACTGCTTATGACGTGAGCCCTAACGTCCATAAACTAGACGAAAACCTCGGATAACCTATAATTTAAATTAAATGTGCTGTCTCACAATACCAGACAAAGGGCAGAACTGGTAAATTGTGACAAAGGAAGTTTTACAAATCCTCCTTTTTCGAAATATTTTTATAATTCATCACTTTTATATCTCGAAAACAAATTCAATTGAATTACGATCTTTGAGTTTGACTTTTGCAAACACTTTTTTTTTATTCACAAAAACAAGCTAGGACCCCCTTAGTCAAAGACTGTCAGCATGTCCTTCCGATCCTATCTAAATGTATTATGCAATAAACAGTTTCATCAATATACACATTTTAAAACAGGGTAAATGGTTTAGCATAAACATAAAAAAAATATATGACAGACAGCACTAATATAATGGGTTATTATTTTACAGTTTAAATACGTCAAAATATTTTTTTATACAAATTATCGGAACGTAGCCCGACTGTAATAGCGATGTCAGATTTCAATAATTTCACCATTGATTTTAGAATTTTAATGTTTTAATCGAATCTACATAAAAAATACTAGGTCGTGTTGGGCCGGAATTTTAAAATTCGAAATAATAAAAAAGTTATATTTAAAAATATTTCCTCTGTGGGAAATCCCATGTTTGATTGAACTTTATTTTTTTTTTCGAAGTTTGCATTTTTCCGCTCCAATATGCTGCTAGCATAGGGTTACCATAAATGGTTTTGTTCCGACCGGGACTGATATCAAATAGGAGGAAATATATGGGAGTTATAGGAGGAGGAGGGGGGGTACCCCCCTATAGCGCCACAATCTGGTTTGTGAAAAAAGGAAATCTTTCAATGGTTCCCACATTTTCAGAATACGTTCAATGGCCGGAAACAAAGACAGTTAACCGCCTAGTTTTTGAGTGAGATCGTAAATTACCACGAATTACATCAGCTCCCTCACGAAGGTATTTCAGTCTTTCATTCCGTACTGTAAATATGGAAAAATATTTGAAAAATGTCAGTAGATCCCTTGACCCCACACTTTCACCGCCAGCCAACGTGATCTGACGCCGTCGCACGAATTATTCGCATAATTCTAGCAATAATATAAAACCATGATTATTCGTTTACCGGGACATATGGTGGGTCAAACGGGACAACCGGGACCGAGGCTCTAAATCGGTGACATGTCCTGGTGTACCGGGACGTATGGCAACCCTATGCTAGAATAGGTTTCACCTTTGCGACTGCGGCTATGCTAATGGGTAATCTTTTAATTTGACACTGTATTTTATTTTAAAAATAAATAAAAATTTTATCTAGGCATATAAATCGTTAAAATAGTCTACGGTTGTTTACATTTTCCCTTTAAAAATTAAGGTATATAACTTCCGATTTTTCTGGGCAATAAAAGAAAGACGCGAAAATAAAACACTTGCCACATCCTTGTACATTTAATAAATATTTAGGAAATAAAACATTATACAGTAGAGGATGTTATTAGTGAGGGTCTCTCGTCCTCCGGAGCGAGGCCCGAAAACGCAATCTGCCAGAACTCTCCTCCGCGCCGGAATTTACGAGCGGACGCGTCTCATTGGTCGACATCGCGCACGGAATTCTGGTCACGTGACGCGTTACCTCGGTCTAATTAAGTGGCCGCCCGCTGGAAGCACTTTCCTTTCTGATTGCCGCGGAGCCGCCCAGCCTTCCGCCGCCCGCCCGCGATTAATCATTAAGCCTGGTTAACTACCCGCGCGTATTGAATTTCAATTCGGCGATTTTGAAGAGGCAGCGCTTAAGGCGGAAAATCGGTTAATACACTGATCTCACAGCACATTTATACCAATAAAGCCAATAATACAGAGATATATTTTTTTCTTCACAATTATAGTGTCTTTATGTTTATGCTCCCTATTACCAGTGGCGTGCCCAGAACTTGTATAGTAGGCAAACCAAATCACTGGAGGGGGGGGGGGGGTTCTCTACCGCCCCATCCTCCACCCCAACCGCTAGAAGATAAGTAGTAATTTAGGCGTAATAATTAAATAAAAACCTACACAAACTGTAAAATAGTCTATGTAGTATACTTGTACTTAAATTATCAAGCTAAAATTAAGGAATTTTATAATAATATTTTTTTTAGGTTTTAAGTTATTTTCAGATAGTTTTTTTATTTTTATTTGGTGGTTGGCATTCATGGGTTTTTACCACTTCAGAAGGCCTTTGTCGGTCTTAAAGTATTATTAATGAAGCTCCATTATTGGGCGGTTTTTAAATTGAAATTAAATTAAAATTTACATAAACGTTATAACTGTCCGAGTACTATGGTATATGTGCAGTGTTACCAAACGGTGGAATACATAAACAAGAATACTCCGTTTCATTGATTGAAAGGCATGAATTGTTTACTACAAAGTAAAGGGAATATTGTGGTATTTGCACGTTTTGGTATCTAGAATTGATTCGGTCGAAAACGCAACGGTGGGGTTGTGTGAGAAAAACGCAGGAGCTCAACGGACCAGCAGGTCTAGTCTCAAACGTAATAGTAACGGAGCTAGCAACGTTTCTATTTGGGAGCTTGCATAGTCATACGTCAAATGGTCAGCGAGCGAGCCGCGACTTCATCAGAGACTAGACTTGCTGTAGTCCCTCTTGGTGAACTTTCTGGTAGGTGCCTCGAGTAGTGCGCCACGCCAACTGAAAAAAAGTCTGTTTGTTCGTAGGAAAATTCTTAATTATATTCTATCGTTACTTTTCGTTAAAACTTTTTATAAGGTTCTTTTTTTACTTGAATTATAAATATAAATAAGTTACAAATATATAATAATTTATAAAAAAATATATTGTGATGTTGATGATTGTAGTCATGTTTTGTTTTTGTTATTTTTAAATATTAAATATCTATTTTTTTTCTTTATATGCGAAATCCTGTATTTGTGATATCAAACAGGTGATGAATTATTTTCGCAGTTTTTATATATTTCTTACTCGTAATAGGGAACATAGACATCTCTTTAAGTCCTCGAGAATTGTCTAGGGACCTCCCTGTATATCCTGTTTATTTTGTAAGCAGAGAGTTCTCCGCTTATCAATTTTTCTTATCTTTGATACGCCTGTTACCTATGAAATTAGACCTCTGTATAAATTACCCATATTCATCACTCCTACACCACACAACACTGGCATAATATACCTACTATTTACTATATAATTATGTATCATATAATTAAATTTAATTTTATATCATGCTCATACATTTTACATCAATACAAAATCTATTTTCATTTATCAGTCCCACACACAGACTTTACTTGAGTTTACGTGGTTTTTATACTCCTTATGTTTAAAAAGTAATATATTATATATTGAATATAATAATTTAAAAAATATTAAATTTACGATTATTACAAATCTGGTGATTTTTTTTTATCGACGATGCGTCGAAGCTATCAAACTTTCCCCAGAGGACGGGATGTGCGATCATCTGTGAGACTTCGGGCTTATTTCTTTTACACAATGTAGGTGTGTAATAATAATTTAGCATGAATTTAAAAAAAAATCGACTGTGAATGCTCAAATCCGTTAAAACGATCTGACTGAGAAAATGAATTCAGTATACAATACATAACGGATATTGCCTTTTCACTAATGTTGTCGTAAATGTTCGGTTGACTTCGGAGAGGCTCTGTTGACAGAAAGTAGGTATTAATAGCGGCAGGACGATCCACAAATGATGGCATTAGCTTATCTTCGAACCCATATTTATGGGAGGGATGTGGAAGAACATTAGCGATGATTTAGAGAGAAAATGCTCTGGAATTGCCTCAGAATATTAGAGGGCGAGGTTGTGCTAGAGATTGGTATTAAGTTAATTTTACCCAAACATTAGCTTTATATTCTTATAAGAATGAGATCGATTAGCGGATAGTTTTTACGATGCCGAGAGGCGATATTTGAGAGCAGTTCTGTCTGTCGAATAGGCGATTAATTACAAACAATATCCCACAATTAGTGATTAGTTTAGTCGAAAATTCTGATTAGTACTAAATGTTTCCACCGAGACAAAACTAATATTGTTTTTTTTTGTTTTTCTAGATCCATATTCTTTTCTTGTTTTTTTTATGCTTTTTCAAGCATCGGTAGCACTATTTTTTTTTGTAGTTAGAGTTTCTATTACAATTAATAGTAATATGTGCATACCTCAGTTGTACTTTATTTTATTTCGGGCCAAATTAATATTTAAGAATACGACCTATGTTCGTTATTTTGCGGATAATTAACGTTCTAAATAATTGCCAAGGATGGTTTTCATTATTGCGAAACAAAACATACAAAAGAAAAGAATATTTTGAGTTGTGTTGAAATAATAATAATTTTCCTGGATCGATTCCTTATGCGCCAGAGAGATAAGGAATTCAAGAAGGTAATATTTCCCACGAAAAGGGGGTGTTATTGAGCGGATATCTTTATATTTCTAAAACCAACCCTTACAAAAGGAAGATTTAAGGATATCTTTATATTTTTAAAAATAAAGGAAGATTTAAAAAAAGGTTTTCCACATTAAACTGTGAAAGGAAATCACTTTTATTTTAAACGTAAACCATATTGATAATCGGTCAAAAGTTTACTTAAAAACAAAAAAAAAGTGTCATATTAAAATGAAGCATTGACCAATTGATTTAATAGATATGCTTTGTTTTGAGAATATTATAAAAATATAGTGTATACGCTATAAACGCTGTTTGCGCTAGACCGAGGTTTTATTCACGTTGCGTTAGTGTTTTGTACTTTGTGTGTGATTATTTAGTCTCTCAATGTGGTATATTCGTAAAACATTACCTATATGTAATACAAAAGTGATTAAAAGAAGTTATAAAATAGAATTAATAACGTTTTAGCTTTAGCAAAAATCTTAATGAAACAAATAAATACTTAAAATCACAGAAAAGCCTTGTAAATATAAGAACCGTTCCGAAACAGAACGCCGCAAGTGAGAATGAAAAATTTCTCGTTTGTTTCAAAATTAATTATGACGATTTGTTTGAAGCAATCTAAAGCTGGAAGTAAACACAAAAGTCCCGCCGCTGCCTCGCTGCCCGTGGCTCGTCATGATTCCAATTCATCATTCGAAAATGGAACGCGAGATAAGGCTGCGGCGCGCTCGAAGCTGAAAAATCCGGACTAATCCGGTTATGGCCGTTCAAGCTTTCTCCGTTTTGAATAATCGCGGAAAGTTTGAAATTACGCCCATTTGTTGTGATTCAATAATAATTTATTAGTGTAAAAACGTTAAGACTACAAGCATCGTACTCGTATGGTGTAAACGCAAACAAAATAAAATAATAATAATACCGTACATGTCCATTTAGATCTGCGATACTCCCGTGGCCCGCCTAGCTTTTTTGTGCGGCCCCAAACTCATTTATTTTCAGGAACATGATTTACAAAATTTGGCATTCTATATTTCGTATATCTTGAGATTAATTTTGACTTTGACGTATAAATAGTGACACCCAAAGAGGATTGTCGTTTCATATTTTTTTCGTCATACCAGTATAGTGTTGCGGCCCGCGAGGATTTACAAATATATGTATGTAGCCCGAAGACAAAAAAGGTTGAGTATGGTTGATTTAGATGTTAAAACATATGACCTATATACACGTAATAGCTACTCTTATGAATAACTGATCCAGCAGACAACAGAGCTGAAAGTCTGCACGCCAACTGTTCTGTTGTTGAGAGACTTTAGAAGTACACCAGCCTAAATGCCCGAGTGTCACGATTGTACTTTGTAATTAAAAGCTGTTTTTGTTCAGCGAAGAACTGTGTTTGAGGGCATTGATTTGATGTAAGCGTTTGCTTTTGTCAGAATAAACGTTAAATATCCTTAAAGAAGCTTCAATTTGGCATAAAGATATGGTCACTAATCTGATTAGCTGATTAGCTCGACTAAAATGAATCACCATTATCCTTTATTCTTTATGCTATGTATGTAAATGCTATATATTACCTAGTATAGGCGAAAGTTATATTCTGTTATAAAGTATAAAGTATTATGAAATATATATATATTCTATATATAAAGTTATATATATATTTATATAATACTTTAAAAGTTTTTTAGGTTGTTTAAACACTTATTATTATTAGTCAACAGATGGAGAAAAACCCAATCACCCAATCTCTATCGTCTTCTACTTTTTTTCTCCATCTGTTGACTAACAATAATAAGTATATATATAGGTGCATTGACGGTTTGACATTCTTAGCTGTTGGACAATATATCACTGCCTTCCTTAGTACAGACATAGTAAAGAAGACAGGGCACAAAATGTAGCAGTGCTAATCGTTCCCTGTGCATTTATAATAATTATTTGTAACTGTGATTTGTTCTACTACAATTCTATTTCTTTGTCAAATTAATTATGTCACAATAAATAAATAAATAAAATATACCATAGAAGGTATATGACTTTTTGTGTCATCTGTAAAAATATATTGTTGTTACTTATGTTTTCTTAAAAAATAACTTTTCGCTTTCGAGACACTCGCCAGTCACTTGTTACAGTTACTGGTTACTGTAGGAGGAAAAAATAAGATAATAAATTGCAAAAGCAGTACGCTACGCTAAAAAATTAAATTAAATTTAAAAATTAAAGTATAAAGTGGTATGTGTAATAAATAGATGTGATGTGAATGTAGGTATAGTTTTATCACAGCGGATATGGATACCAGCGTGCTATGATCAACGGCTCCATAAAAAAACGTAGGAAACAAGAAATTCGCCTTCGAAATGATGGCTTTTTACGACATCAATAACAATAACCGCCATAGACGCGTTCGAGATGTTTCATTGCTCGCATTGTTTGAAATGGGTCAAACAAATATGCAAAGATGAAGAATGGTTCCGTCAGCGGAATGCCCCCGCAGGGGGGGGAGGGGCGGGGGTCGGCAATGGAGAAATGATATTGACGTGTAGGGAGGGAAACGCGCGGAAAATGCGACGGAAAAAATGTAGTACCTCCGTCAAAAGCACACGCTCAATTTTCAGGTTAATTCTAGGTCTACATAAACCATACATTTCATCAACATCACACATTATAGGAAGATATAATAATTGATAATGCGGCTGCAATTAACAATTTATGTACTAATAAATATAATGTGTAGGTATAAAATTATTTATTTATTACTTATGTGCGTAATTAACAACAGCGTGGATAAATGAATGGTGGAAACAATGGGCTAACAGTTTGCTGTTGTGCACTGTCTAATTAACTATATTAAGTAATTTTACCACTGCATAGGCACTATAAAACTATAGAAATCCGTACAAGCAAAAGCGAGCTGCTTTTCGTTTTAAAAAAACGAATTTACAGTGATCAACAACTGATTATAGCTTCATTTTTTGATCGCTTTTGCATTAATTGGCATTAGTTGCCGTGCAATATTTAAAAGCCATAATTTTAATGAATAAATATGTAATTTCAAAGGAACAATTAGCATAGGAATATTGTTTAAGACGCATCAGCTTATTGGTTTCTTATAATTTGTATTTTTTATTCAAACTATTTTCGATCAAATCAAATTTTCAATATTCCATCTCTAACCTAACTATTTTTAAACGTAACTGGGTAGCTCTAATCGTGTCTGCATGTTCATTCTCTATTTATTCAATAATAAGACTACTTTACAGATCATTTAATGTCTAGGTAAGGTAGCGGGGATCACGTCAGCAATCTAATCTATCTGATTTTTATTTAGCCATATATACGTTATCATATACATACTATTGCACTGTATTAGAACTTAATAAATATACAAAAAAAAATAATAAAAATAAATAATTTAATAATACACGTAGGATATGTTACGAAAATTTGTAATTACCTGCGGCATGTATATAATAAAGCGTTAAGAATAGTGTGACTTTAAATATGCATTTTCAAATCCCCGATAAACAAAGAAAGATGTCCGGTTTGGACTGCATATTAGTGTAGCCGTTGCAGAAGGTATAGCGGTGTACTGTTCGTGTTACAATGCATGTTAGAACAAAGAACTATCTACGGCCGGAGAGGAATTGAGAACAGTCAATTGAATTAAGGATTAACAACAAACGTAGCAGTTTCAAGAGTGGAATAAATGCGAAACAGGACATTCAGAGCAAAGGCAAACTTCAGGCAAGCCCGGAACCGTCTTTGGAACGTTCGCCATCATAAATTATTCATACAACAGTGACTTACTGTTAATCTTCCGCAACAAAATATAGCTAACGTTGAAGTTGTCTTTATTTTTACAGCCCTGCCAGGAATTCAACGAAAATATAAAAACTATTACAGACATTACAATTTTTTTATTTACCTATGGCATATTTATTACCGTTTATCTGGTTGTATAAATATTCTTTCGTTTTAAATAAAAAAAATGTAATATACATTGCTTAGTAAGTATTACATAAGTTAAGATTTTTTCGGAAAAATAAGATACAAAAAAAATGCCCTATAAATGATAAAATAAATACTATTTTTGAAAAATAAAAAAAAATATATTTTAAAAAATAGAGCAGAATTTTTGTTTGTAGATTTATGCTCTTGAAAAACAACCATGTGGTGTTCTAAATCACCACATCGAACGGTGGTTGAATATACATAAATATTCAGTACTAATAAATGAAACTTTGACAGTTCGATAGAATGCCCAAATTTCACATTCTAATTTCAAAAATATGACAGCCCGACTGGCCAGTTATAATTAATATAAGCTCATGCGCTATGTGCGCAAATTGAAACTTGCAAACAAAAATAATCCACTGTCTCCTATAGGGTCATCCAAAACGCATATCGAATGGGCTAAAAGTGCCGCAGGCACAAGTGAAATGAAGCTCCCCATCACAACTTGGTACTACAGGCGCGTCTAGTCTACAGGGATGCCTTTAATGACGCCTGTAAGGCCAGCTATAAGACGTTAGGTTCTGGTTACTACTGGATTTACTACTTTTAAACAATGTATAAAATCGGTTGATATTATATGATAGCTACAGGTGTCAAAGTTATGCACCAGTCATTAAACAGACATCGTTTATGAAAGTTTTCCTTATATTTAGTACTTTGAACAGTTCATCTGAGGGGTATGAATGGCAGAGAGATAATTATTAGTTTAAGACGTACAGACGGACAAATATTTTAAAATTTAGCGCGAAACAACGAATTGCATCCGTAGTATTGCCATTTTGCGAAGCTTTATTTTGCTTAGCCTTTCGAGGCGAGCCGCCCGCCCTGCGCCGGGACGCGCCGGGGCGGGGGCGGATGACTCCGAGGCATTTAATCCAGCTGAAGTCGCGTTATCCGCCCGGTGATCTTGAATTAATGGCATCCTATACGCACTCGCAGTCAGCCGAGCGGCAAATTCCAAAGATCAAGAAGGCTTCTACGAAAAGGGAGGTATCTAATGTGAAAGATCAAGATCTCTTGACAAAAATTGCGGATTGCGTTATAGTGAGGTTTTGCCGTTTTATACTCTTCATGAGCGGGTGAGGATTTGACGTTGATAGCCGTAGAGTTTATTTTGGTCTAAGGGGGCCCTGTGGAATAATGTTATGGTTGCCATGAAAAATAAAAAAAATAATACATATTAAATATTTCGAAAATATTCCATAAAGAAATGTTCTATTTCATAATAGAATTACTATAAAACTGTTAACCTTTTATTAATATTTACAAATATTAACAAGTGACGATATTTGATACTAAAATAAATAAATTATTATATAGAATATCTATTTAAACATCTTACGACGATTAAACAAATAGATTAGGTTGAATCTATTTTAATCCTACAGACAAATGAATTGTAATATTCGAGCGCGCTAGCAGAGAGTCTTCATTATGACTCATATTCTTCCAAAACGTTGAAATAAAATGGCGTTTTACCTTTTATCTATAATAAATTAAGAAAAAAGAGAAAAACTTGGTGCAAAGAGAAATCCTAAAAGGAAAATATAGTCATGTTAACACACGCATCTAATGCGCTCGAAAGATGCGGTGCGACTGACGTACGTTGGTCGGGAAAAACGATCCACACGTTACAATTTATCAGACGGTTAGGTCAAGTTGGATGGTCGGCCCAACCAACCGAAAATATGGGGCAGTAATAATAACTAAGTTGGACAACTAACCTAAAAACGTTACAGTTTATCAGCTTTGTTGGAAGTTGGTTCCGACAAAATGTGTCGTTTGTAAACCCGTCATTAGGCGAATCCAGCAATCATTCGCTCAACATGTTTCAACCATCTTAGTCGACCAATTTTTATATGCTTTCTGTATAAATCCTGTGTGACACTATATGTTATCTGTATAAACTAATATTTGACATCAAAATTGAAATTGAATATTATTTACACATATTTAATTTACTTATTATTACTATTATTTAAAAAAAAAAGAATTGCTATGACCTAAGTCATATGCGAGTATTTTGGGCGGTAAGTCAGATGGTGGGAATGAAGTGTTAAAAATAATCACCACCACCACCATGGTACCATGGTACATGGTCATACTTAAACAGTTAAATTTACGAGTATATCGTATGGCTTGTACTTATTGACGGAAAAGCGCTGTCTCTGTTATCGCGACTATATTCAATTTAATTTATTTTTACATAGCAGAGATTACTAGCATATTATATAATTTCATAACTTCTTAGTTCTAACAAGAAAATACTTCTAAGTAGTTGATTTATAAAGATATCTTTATACATGATTTTATGTGATATTATAATACGGTATCATACGATATTCGTTTCAAGTAGAAAACACCCTATACATTCTAAGTGGAACCTACTTTAGCTTGTATGAGCTAAACTTCTGGATAGGACTAGTACTAGGTCACAATAAATATAAAAATGCCGAAGGGGCTAGGCATAAGAAGCCGCAAGTACCCACAGCCTCCCGTAGGCGTATGGCAGCGAAAGTCTATTTAAGAAAGTAACACAGTAAAGTACATCGGTAAAGATACGCTTAAGTGATTTGTTTTATAACTACCATAAAATTGTTTATGTATACATATAATACGGCAAAGAAATGAAGCAGAAAAGAATAATTTCGGTCCTTCTGAGCAAAACTGGGTCAGAACAAAAATGGAAAGAAAATGAAAATGCCTACGAAAGATTTTTCAGAATGCGGGAAATATTAACATGAAAGTGTCATCTTGAAGACGTTAACGCCAGCAAAAACGTCGAAACTTTCTCGGGGATTTATGCCTTTATTGGCGTGATTTCGCGTGTGTCCTAAAAATATTATTAATTCTAAATAAATTACAATGAGCAAACTGTTTGTTCCTTATCTTTTAAATATCCTACCTTGTAGATTTTATATTCTTCCGTTTCCCCTTTTTAAATTTTTAATAAGACTTCATTTGATTTTTAACGTTCTTTTATTGTCAAATTTTCTTTCTTTAATTAATTAAATAATTTGATTAATTAACAGTGCGAACGACGAGCTCCGGTGAAATAGAGAACTACTACCTAACCTCCATTTTACATATTTTTGCTCTAGTTAATTATCTACATACATTTGAACCTGGAAGTAACAAATTTAAATTTCCTAAAGTGGTAAAAAATATTAAACTTGTCTTTTCTCATCGTTACGAGCGCTAGAGCGTTGTGATATTGTAAAATCGCTATAAAATACTTAACGTGTTTCAGAAAAACTTCATTGCTAAAAATGGTTTTATTCTGTACACAGATATATACATATCCTATCATTACCATTTCGCTGGTATTTTTTTTTATTGCCATGATACGGTTTCCGGGTAAGCTCTTTTATGATTCAAATTAGCCGTATGTAATCGCTATGAAGGGACATAAACACGTGAAATTAAATAAAAAACTATAATAACGTTTAGATACGGAGTATGCTCCAATATTAAAATTAAAATTTAAAAAAACAATAGTATCAAAAGTGTTAAAAATGATGCAGTAAAATGATAATTTATTTAAATTAAATGCATTATTCTATGCTTTGTCAAACTGTCGAAAGTTGAATCGGTGTGGAATAACTAAATTTATAAGACGTAGTCACCTTTCAATTAATTTAGCAAAACTATTTTAGCGGATAGGAGAAATTTTGTTATCTTAGTGATCATAAGTTCCCGCTACGACTAAGAATCGGGATTAATTTCCTAAGTGCCAACGACAAACTCACGATCCCCGATATTTCCTTATCTTGTGCGTCGCCAACCCTTTTGGCGCTTTAATGATGATTGCATTGGAAAAGGAAACCTAAGAGGGAGTGCGGAGGCTGCCTAGCACTCTGATCTTAGGCACTAGATTCTGACAGTAATTTGTATGGCAATGATTTACAAATTATGTGCTTACGGTTTGAATAACAGATGGGCCCTCGTTGGCACTGATGGTTCAGAGGTCATTATTATTATTTCCTTGAGGGTAGATTGCTGCTAAATTTACTATTAATAAAAACAGGATCGTTCATAGGATTGAAAGCATGCAAAAACGGTTTAACAGATTAAGATCACTTATTTGTTTCTTATACGGTTTAAATGAACATGTAATTTACTACTACTGTACTACTACTACTGTTGTTGTGAAATGTACTACTTACAATCAATCAGTGGGTGGCGTACGTCACTTCAAGAATTGGACATGCAACATTTTTTACCTTTGAAAAGTGAACGATTTATATCTTTAAAAAAAGTTGATTGTCGATGAAAGTTACATCATGCTGATTTTCTTCAATCGTGCTGCTCGCTTATCAAAGTACAAACATCGTAGATAAGAGATTTTTGTAATCAGTCATGTAAAGTGTAATTTATAAAAAAAAAACGTTGCACGTTCTAAAACTAGGGACCATCATAAGTTATCTTCAGACTTATCGTTCTAATGGGGCCATTTGCAAAGTTTAGAATATCCCATCTAATCCGCGCGACTTTGACTTGTTCACATTTTCAGGCGTTCTTCAGGTAAAAGGCCTTTCTCATCTACGGCGGCTTAAGTCCCACTCGTGGGGGTATATTTTATGTGCGCCGTTACCCCATACTCCGTTTAAATTCATCACATTTATCTTGTGATTTACCGTTGACGGGCCGGGCGCACGCGAATATCTAACACACAATTAAACCCGACGCGGGGGGGCATCTGAACAAGAGCGCGCGGGATTTATCCCGAAAATCCCGAGAGTGTATCCTTGAGGCTTTCCTATGACAACGGAGTAATTTATAGTTTCGAGATATTTTTAGGAAATATTAATATATATATATATATATATTTACTTTTAATACGTATTTTAAATATTAGCCCTCATGATATATAAAAGAATCGGTGAATATTGTAATTTAAACGTTATCTGTTATCTACGCATTGTAATGTAGCTTTGCATTTACTCATCATTGCATTGGAATCTACAGTTTTCGAATAAGAAATCGATCATGTATGCACCTTATATGTATGTATATATTGATTTATTTATATTTCATTATAGAAATACTTGCAATACATGTCAAATCAAACTATACTACGGCTTCTTTAAAAGTATGTATATATTTGATACTGGGATAAAGTTACGTAAATATTGTACAAATTAGGTTATAAATAACAGTCAATATAAAAAACAAACCTAATCTATGTTATATTATGTTTCATTTAATAATAAAATAAATTTAAGCATTCTAATGTGCAATCATTTTTTTAACTGGGTGCCAAAGCGAAATAAAAATGGCAATCATTACAATTGATGCATTAAAGTCAACTTTTAATATATAATAACGCATTAAAAGAAACAACATTCACTCTTTATGTAAGTAAAATTATTATGTATGTCATATTTTTATTAGTGTTTGTACTGTAAAATGCTACTATAAAGATGTAAAGAGTTATATTTTATAAGCACCTCAAGTTTACTGAATCGTTTGTTATTTTTAACATAAGTTACAACCTATTACCTTGTTATTTAGGCGTTACAGTGGACGACAGACTTCATTGGAAAGGGCTTGTTGATAAAGTGTGCGACAAGTTAAGATTATGTTTAGTAAAATTTCATCATTTAAAAAATAAATTAAGTTACAGTATGTTAATTATGGTCTATAAATCATTAGTAGAGTCAATAATAAATTATGGTCTTTTGGGATATGGTTACACATACCAAACCTACCTTGATAAAATTCAGAATTTACAAAGCAGAATCCTTAAATTAATAGTTCCGAGATCAAGTCGCTTAAAATACAAAAACAATGACCTTGATTTATTTAGATATTGCAATGTTTTGACGGTTTCGCAACTTTTTAGGTATAAATTAATCTTAACTTTTTTTGACTGTGACCAATTTAAGATTCAATTCTCGCACGCATATGCTACCCGACAAGTGCAAAACGAAACATATTTGTTAAACAAATATAAAAACGTTTATGGTATGCGTCTTCTTTCTACCTTGATACCAAAAATTTTTAATGCTTTACCTAAGGCTATCAAGAGTGCCAAGCTTAATAAAAAAAACAAATTAGAGCTGAAAAAGTTTGTAGCGCTGAATGATCGAGTGGGTAATTAAAATTATTATTTGTTTACATAATTATTAATTAAATTGTGTATAACTTTCATTTAAGTTTGTTATGTATGTACAATTAGTAGTTTTAAGCATTTAAGGAGTAAGCCGCTTTAAGAAAAACAATTCCAATTTGAGTTTCTGCCAGATGAGCCCTGCAGGCTCTGGCAGGACAAGATGTATATTTTCTGTGTAATGTTATCTGGTGAAAAATAAACGTCACTTATGGTGGCATTGAACTGAACTGATTTGTAAATTGAACCAGCTTAAATATTTTTTTTTTGTAAACGTTTTTGAAGACGAACCACAAAATTAAACTCTCGTTGTCATTAACACACCGCCAGCAGATAGGTTTAAAGTATGGCCCAAATAGTAAAGACAAAACGCACGCCTGCATAGTCACAATGTCGTGATCCATCACTTCTTAAACAAGCCACACAGACATGAGGGTATTACTCTCGGCAGAAATATCCAGAACTGCACATCACTCAATGTCAATTGAGATAACGTTTGGGCGTAGAGCGCGGAGTGGCGCGATAGAGGTTATCTACCGGTTTACACTCCAAGTATTACCGTCGCAGTAAATTGTCAAACATTCTTTGGGTAATCTGACATTCAGTTTGATACACTGTTGTTGCTTATTTTCGTCGACCAAAGACTGAAAGGAAACTTTCAAAACTAAATTAGAAACCTAGAAGTAGAATTATTATCTCGTTAATAGTTATTTTATCTAATATAAGAAAATTGGTCATAATAATAGAAAATCAACCATTTTACTAAAATAAATGGAGAAATTGTAGCTTTACCTGGACTACGCTTATGTGCGCGGGTAGTGACTGGTAAAACGTTAAAGTTAAAAGAAATTAAATCGTTATATATCGGTAACAAAAACTTATAAAATTATCATCAATCTATTTTTATTTATTTTATTTTATTTAACAGCCTCGGAAACGATTCCTAATAATTTAAACGGTTTCTTGAAATCAACCAGACGCCTAACAGTCTCTCAGTCTCAAGGTATTTTTTTGAAAATAAAAAAAAAATACACACTCAAGATCTCAATTCAATTTGTATTTCACTCTTTTTTTAATGCAGGTATGTTAACTCATTACTTCGAAATGGCCTATGCGATTTCGATGATGTTTGTATCTCATAGGGAATTTCTCAGAATTCGTCCCATTTTAGTTTCATTAGGTAGCAACCTAGCAAAAAAACAAAACCTTCTAAAAAGATGATGATTCAGCCTATAATATAGATTCCTATTCTTTTCATTTATTTTGATTAGATTAGACTAGATATTTGTAAGAATAGTATTGTAATTTGTAGTTTTGTTGGTAATATCGCGAAGTCAAAAGTCTGAATACGATAGTCAGGTGTTTTTCGTGCTGAGACTAAAGACCTACTGTGGATAGTCTCGCTGAAGCACTGGTATCTGACGAGAACTGAACATGGCTAAAATTTCCACGCCGAATTTCAGACTGGAGGTTTGAATTGACCTCAAACGGTTAGTTGGAAAGTTTGCCGACAAACTATGCGGTTAGCTTTAAATGAATTAAAAAGAATTAAAAATATTATTCAATAGTAAATCGTAAATCAAACGATCAATCGTAATTGTTTATTGGTAAATTATTTCATAGTTAAATGTCGTTTTTTTAATATTTCACCGGAAACTAACTAATGCCATTTTTTACTTAAAGTCTGGACTTTACATTGCTTCTTTGGACGTTGTGAAATTAATTCTGGGACTTTGACGCTAATTTAATTTCAATATAAAATTAGCCTAAGAGTTTGTGCCTTACAATGGCGTGGGTTCGGTACAGCTTCATTGGAAACATATCTTTTGGCATGTTGTGAACAAATTTACTCACTTATTAAATTTGGTATAACATTCTGTATTTACTGACATTAAAAACAACTTTTATTTGAGTACTAGGTAGGTATGTGCTCGTACTACATCAGAGTAAATTAAATGTATGTTAATGTGTATTCTTAATGGTTTTAATATTATATAATAATAAGTTGTAAATACTTGTTACACAAATAAAAGGTAACTTAAAAGATACTAACTAATAAAATACGCATTAAACCTATTATTCAGCAAATGATACAACAAGAACTTTAAATAGAGACCCTCAGTTGGCACCGTTGCGAAGTTATTATTAATTATAAGTAAATTCGGAATAATAGTTTTACATATGAATTTAAATGCAACGTGAGTCGTACGCGTTTGACAGACTTGTTAATATGCCAGGCACGCCCTAATTCCCGGGAGAAATCGACATGCGAGAGCGCTAGTTAGAATCATAAATAATAGATGCACTTAAATTATGTGTAGGTACGTAATATCAGGGATTCGGGAGCACTGCAGACTATGCTAGGTAAAGTTCGGAGATGTGTGGTGTTTTTGACAACCCTCTCCGCAACTGGGCCACGGTAAGTTTGACAGGTAAACATTACTCAATTGGATTTTCTCGCGTATCGCCCGCCCTACCATTGTTGTGATGAATTAAATCGCCGAATTAGGCAAACCAAATAAACATTTAATTTATTTATTATTTTTTATATAAAACAATACATTTAATTTTACAACACCTTTATAGCGTTCTAAGATGATGAAGTAAAACATAGATACTCGTCTGACATTTCATAAACTAACATAAGACAAAAAAAAAAACATAATAAAAAATAACATAACCAAATATGCAACTGAAAATTTACTAGAGGCGAGGTATTTATATTACTTGTAATATGTTAAAATATATTACTCTAGTTAAATCTTCAGTGGCACATTAATTTATTTTGCGTTTTTGTTATGGAAATTTGTTTTATTAGTTATAAATTGTCAGCTGAAGATTCATGTTTATAACAGATTACATCAGAGGAAACGCTAAACTGTCGATGTAAAATGTAATGTATTGTTTCTGCAAAAAATAAATATTAAATTACAAAAATATACGAAATAAAAGTCAAACTTTGAACGAAAATGGTAATTAATAAGTCGAGATTTTCTTTAACAAGTTGCGTTTGCATTTTAACGTGGGTTATGTTCACGTGTTATGTAGGTGTGACAGGTGAGTCCATGAAGGCCATCTCCCTATAAAGTTTAGTGGTGAGTGCTTTTGACAGCAGGCTGAGAGGCAGAGCACGATAGAGTTTCATAGATTAGTAACATCATAGCGGGCTTCCAGACCTATGTAGTTCAAGTGATGGATTTGTAGCGAGCTCATTTCCACCTGGCCTATATGCGGCATTAGAGACCCGGCGTATGCATGGTCGCATTAGTTTACTACTAGAGTGACAGCGCTTGCATTTTCCTATGGTTAGTGGTCACTCTTAGGCTTAGCAGCGGCATTATGTAACTATGCTATAGACGCCAGAGCTGTAGCAAAAATTCGCGTAGATCTCTTGTTCTAAAATACTATTTATTTATTTATTCATAAAGGCACAACAATAAATTATAACATAACACTGAAAAAAACAATATTATCATGAAGACAAATTAAATATCATTCAAATATATTTATTAATGTTTTTTGGTTCAATTTCTATAATTTTTAAAAAGGTATCCTAAACCTTATAGTTTTTAATAAAAATACAGCAAGAACTATTTCATTCTATACAGCTGTCACTCTTGGACAAAAGCGTCATTCCGATATATTTTTCACTTAAAAATGAATAAAATATAAAGCAGTGTGGGTAATCAACGAAGAGTATCATATCAAAAATATAAATAAAAAAAATATAACTTCGAAATGGTTAAAAATCGAACAAATAACAAACATTGAGTAAATTTTTTTTCTAGGAAAATAACTCCTACAACCTGTCTAAGTTTTGTCCAATATTTACTAGACATACTGTATAAGAATAAAAATTAATGTTTTGTCTCATGTTTTGTCATCATATTAAAATTCATCATGGTTACAGAGAAAAAAATAAATATTAAAAGGATCATATAATAATATCTTTGTCGTGCGCGCATAGCTGTCGCCGCTCGCCGTAATGGTGTCAAGGGCATTATCGACGCGGTAACGAAATTCGCGCGGTTTGTATTATGTGTAGCTACAAAAAGACTTCTTATCTTTGGTATATTTAGGGTAGTTCAAGAGCCTCATGTAGTGTCGGGTAATGTATGCAATTCAAAAATTAATTATAAACATAGATTAGGTGTAATATAATGTTGAAATCAAAATGTTAAATTATATTCGTTTAAAATATCAAAACGTCTGTACTGTGAAATAAAATTAAATGTAGTATGACGTATTAGCATACGTAGCGGTATAACGCAATTTCGCTTAATATGACGGTAATTTTACGTAATTAGGTAGCACTCTACAACCCTACTGAAAACGTAATAAATTCATGATGAAATAATTTCATTCAAGTCGCGTAAACATTTGTAGTGTAAACTTTACGATGCTTATATTAACTATGCATATGTTCGTTGTCCTAGTTCAGAAAATAAAATAAAATTTGCATATGTAAGCCTTTAAAAAGTGCAGTTAAAGCAATATCGCTGTGGTGCACCATTTATATTAGTATTACCTATTAATATTCAACGATACAATGAGTATTTTCTACATAATAAAATCCTTTATATATAAGCGTTACGTAAAATTGTTTTATACACATTAATTTATACTAATATTTAGAAACAGAATACACAGTGTACCAAGACCATTCCCCAAGACTCAACGGGGTGTTTGTGTTCCCTATTAGGAGTAAGAAATATATTAAAAAAAAATGAAAAGCAATGCATACCCAAATTTATGGTTTTTTCCAACAGATGGTGTAAATTTCGGTCAGCCGCGAATACAACGCGCACGCGGATCGATAACGCAACCTTGAGCGCGTTATGCGTATGTGCAGCTGTGTGCACATAGCAAAGACGTTCTTACTGAACCGTTCTTGAGTATTTTCATAAAATAACATTTTATTGTAACAGATTGCCCACCTGCCCACCTGGTGTTAGTAGAATCAAAATATAGTAGTGAAATTTCGCAGTATGTAATTGAATAGGTTCCAAATAATATGAACACTTATTTATATATTTATATTAATAAAAAATACCTACTTTAAAAAAAATGTAAAAGACAAAATAAGCACAAGGTCCCAATTTTGAATCCCTGCTACTCCAATTTCAATATTTTTATATAATTTATTTTTTATTTGTTTTATATAAAATAAAATTTAAAATTGTTTCCCTTTGCTAATTAAAATATTTTCATAAAAATATTTCGAGCTGATTTAAAAAAAAAAATAAAATAATTAGGTAATAGACCTTGTCAAATCCACCAATTGGTACCTAGGTACTCGTTTTACTACTTTTTTTTATTATTATCTAATGGATATTTGTATTTTATTTTATTATTTAATTTTAGTAAAACTGAAAATTATATCGCCGTTACTTTATTTTGTATCATAAAAACTTTGAATTCGATTTTTTTGTATGTTCCGGTGTGCATCAGGATGATTCTCCCCAAAGCAGCAATCACAGTTATATAGGAGTTAAATTAGATCGTAAAAGTTCAAGGAAATGAGGCCAGGCCCCCCACACGCTTCTACGAATGCTGCATGCATCGCCCACTAATTAGACACAAATGCTTGCAATGACTCAACGACTTTAAGTAGTGGTTGGGAGGAAGGGTTAGAATCGTTAGAATCATTACAAAAAAAAAAACCACTTTTGTGTGAAAGAAAGGACGAACCTATCTGGGCCTCTGAATCACATAATTATTATCATTCAGAAAACTATATTTACAGTATAAATATAGATTGTAACCACCGGGGCTGCAAATACTATTATCTATACTATTACTATATCTAAAAATGTGTGTTTTTTTTTAAATGAAAGAACGTTTAATTTAGACCATATTATTATCATAATAGAGAGCAAAAAGTATTTTTGAGGCATCATCAATTGAATTAATTTCGCAAATTTTGAGATTATTAGTTATTTTTGAAGGTAGGTACAGTCAAAGGCACTCGGAGCTTTAGCTTGAGCATTTTAAGTTGAAGTGAAATGCGTAAAAAAAGATATAGTACGTCTAGATATAGAACCATCAATTTCGCATCTTTTTATGATCGTACCAATTTTATACTGTAATATTTTTTTAAGTACGGGAGATAAAACCTGCTACTGTTGTAATCTTTAACTCGCTAAGAGTATACAAACATTTCAAAATAGGCTTATTTCTTGCAGTTCAAAGCGTCATAAAATCTAAACCAATTTTTTTTAATGAGGCTTCAAACTTTTCAATCCACTCCCCTTTTCTGCATTGTTCTTATAGTGGTCAGACTGTTGTAGGTACGTAAACTTCGAAAACCATTCCAAAACGTTAATTCCAACGCTGTAATGAGGCACACGCGCGTGCTGTATAATCGGATCGTTATCATTTCCCCCCAAAAGAATAGAAAGGAAAGTCCCGCGCCGAATAATAATTTCATTATCTCCTTCTCCCTTTAAAACAAAACTCCTCATTATTATCACTCTGAATCTTCATTTCGAATGACAGCGCCGGTCCATCCTCTGCCAGCCCACGTATTTTATATTCCACATTCACGATAAATAGCCGCCAGATGTCGCGGCAATGCGAGGGCGGTAGACTTTTTGTGAGTGAGATATTCAACATTTAAGCACGTTTAATTAGTTGTGAAATTAAAAAGATCGCTCGCTTCGATTTCACTGCGGGCCTGGTGTCGTTTCTAATGACTGGGAGGTTGCCACTCACAGGGCGGAACAAAAAAAGCACTCATTGTAGTTTATTGTAATTGAAACTAAAATAAAAATACATTAAAAAAAATAACCCTTTTAACAATCGGCCCGTACCCGGGTACCGTAAAAAAAATAAAAACGCACAAACCATCACAATGTTTTTCAACGATAAATCATCAGGCTTGAAACCATTTTAACCAAGTTATCCATAATAAATAATGTAATTTATAGTAAATAGTCGTAACCTTAATTACTGCAGATTAAAACGTTTACAATTGTTGCAGTTATGCGATCACTAATTTTGGATTTTTTTAATTACGTGGCAGTATGGTAATGCTTTATTTTTATTAGCCCAATAGCTGTGACTGGTAATGGAGTTAAGCGATACAGCATGATCGTTATTTTTTTTGCATAATTTTTTAACAGTTTTCATTTTTGGGGTGACACCACGATATCCGCACCGGCTACCATCCATGCTAACTACGCCACTGGGATCCGGGTGTATTTGTTTATATAGAGTGTTTTTAAAATAACTACGGTCTACTACTACTTTTAGGAGATTGATCAATATCAACAACTAAACTACCGGTCTCATAAAATAAAAAAACATCCAAAAATAATTATTGTATTTTAAAAATCCTTGGTTTCACGAAAAATCCTTTTCACCCCCCATCTCGACCTCGGACCATGCGTTTAACAGCGTTCTTCGGCATATAAAATGATTTCTATTAAATTTTGAATTCGTTAATTAGGTAACATTTTTTTTTATGTAAATTATGTTTAATTTGATAGATCAACCTCTAATAGGACAAAAGAGATTTTAAATAAATCATGTCAATACCGTTTGTTTTTATAACCTGTTCTATGTTTTACAATTTTCAAAAGAATGCATTTATACCTGATGGGTAAAATAAAAAATAAATGATGCAACCCATGGGTTATTTCTAAACTTTTTAAAAATCTATCTATTAATAATAAGTATTACCTTTATTATTATCGTAATAAGTGTCATAATATCAAAATATAATATATCATATCATAAGAAGTACTATCATATCATATCCTTTGTTCATATATACGCTTACTTACAAAGCATTCAACCCGTACATTCACAAAAAATACTCAAGCATTAATTTATGAAATATATAAAGTAATAATATTTAGATATAATTAGTAATAATAAAATTAATTGTTATAATTTCAATTATTAATGAAAAACTAACTTCTATCTACTTACTCGGATAGTTTATGCACGGTGACTAAAGAAGTAAAGTTTATATTAGAACAGATGTTTATATTTAGTTAGATAAACATTGTACCAGCTTCCTTGACAATACCTAGTGTGCTGAGTTCGAGTAAAAAATTAAACATTTTATGGTGCCTCATAAGAAAATGTGTCTTAGTTTTAGAAAACTCCTTTTTTTTGTTTTTTAAGAGGAAGTGAATTCGAATTATTAGAAAAATGTAAATTGTGATTAAATAAAATATTTAAAAAAATTAAAAGAGTACTACATACAAACCTCATCGTAATATCTAAATATGTCCCGCATCGTATAACCTGATGATATCATTCAAAATGGCGAAGTCAATGTTTCCGCTAAATTATGAGGTTTGAGATGTTTTTTATATTTAACGTGATTGAAGCTGCATTTTAATTTTGACCGGTTTATATTTAAAATTATTTCTTATATTCTCACAAAGTAACGAGTGTAATATGAAAATCATTTGATTCAACTTTTTTTAAATAAAAAAATATTATGTTCTTATTATTTATGCGATTTATACATAATTCGTGTTACCATCGGCTATAGCTTTATTTGCTGGAAACCTATTTACATTCTAGGACTGCTGTATTTAAACGTAGTCTTTGTATTGAAATAACAAGTAACGCATTTGTGACTCACCAAATATGATTTCAATAAAATATATATATTATTATATCTTTACTCATAAATGATGAAATTCCATAGCGAAATAAAGTGCCTGTCATAATATCAAATACCGATGGACGTGCGGTATTCAGACTATGGACTGTTTCTGCGATGGCTACACGAGAGGAATTCACATACGCAAGTATATATGTAGAGGATATAACCATATTATATATTATATCTAGGAAGTTACAAACATGTGAGTAAAATTATTGATACATTTATTAGTTACGGATAGACAAACGACCAAAGGACGGGGATAGTAGCTTCTTATCTTGAATGTATGTATGAATTAATATGAATAGAAGCTAAACATAAAAGTATTGTGCGTTATTACTTTTAAATTTTTTTTTTTTATATTTTAATATTTTGTTAAAAAAACGAAAAACCTAGTATAATTTTGTACGACGTAATAAAATACAGGCAGGAGTAAAAATACCTTGACCATAAGTAATTGCTGTAAACCTTGAACCGTATATAAACAGAAAAATATTCCACTACCACGGTATAATATTCGAAAATTAACCTGTTTATTATTAAACAGTTTTGACCATAATTACTTTTCGACCTAAAAAAGTACATTAATTGGGCAGTAATTCCTTTCTTAATCAGTCCTGCTATTGGCCACTTCTATTTTAGCTTTTATCGGCGTAGTAATTACATTTCTAATAAAGCCATTTAAGAAAAAATGACCAGAATAACTTTAATTTCAAATTAATAGACCCAAAATGAATCTTAAATAATATTAAAAAAAAAAGAAATAATACAAACCATTCCACCAAAGCGTTTAGTCTGCTCAGAAACACACCGTATGCATCTTAAATATATTAAACCATGTTTTTATTACTTGTTTTTATTTACCTGTATAATGTATAAATATTATATTATTGATCAATTAGATTTTAAATATCTTACACAGAAAACATAGTTTTTATTGATTTTTCCTACCTTACACTAAACGTAACTTAATTAAACTAAAATGGGACCACCCCATTAGGGGGGTTTTTACTTTAGATAGGGAGACATTCCCTATATAATGTGAAAAAATATTTGAAATTGCTCTGGCTTGTTCCAAGTAATGAGCGAACGTATATTAAAATTAAAAAATAAAATTTAAAAAAACAACACGTCGGCTTAAGGTCTTTTCTGAAGTCGCTCCAAAATATATCTAAAATACTCCGAGTAATAGAGTAATCCGTTTTAGTGGGCCAGGAGAGCAGCACACCGCAAATGTGCACGGAGACGTGCCAATCTGGATGGCAATAATTTCGCTGGCACTGTCCCGTGTTTGCCTTTGTTATTGTCCAGGCGCCAGGCGCAGGTCTTTTGTGTGCATAGGCGGCAATTTGCTGGCTTTCGAGGCCCAAGCGCGGAGGCTACACGATGCGATTTTAGTGTGACCATAAAGTCTGGTGTTAAAAATTGGGATAAAAGTATGTGTCACGGACAATATATCGTATCTGTATTGTAAAATACTGACGTGTTATTTTAAACTTAATACCTAATTTCTGTTCAAAAAGAAAATAATTAAAGTTAAAAAGAGTATTTATTAAGGACTTTTAAATCTCACAATAATCTTATAATGCTATAAACGTCTAGGTATAATAAAGGTATTTTTAAAAATAACAATAGTCTTATTGTAAAATAACAAACTGAAATACAATGTAACACCCGCTTAAATTTTGTTACGCGCGTTTTCTTATATCATTTCTTTATTTTTATACGGATATAGTGATCGCTACTCACTACTAATTGAGTTGGTATGAGTGTTGCTTTTTGCGATGTTACTATTCTCCTTCAAAACTGCCGAAGGGATTTTTATGTGAAGATGCTGGGTCAATTGATTATTAATAATACCTATATTTATTTATTTAGAATTGATCATATTTAGTTTAAATATTCAAAACTATGTTTATGTTAGTTTATATGTTAAAAATAACAATACGCCTTTCGATCAATTATAATAATATAAAAAAAAGATATTAACTACACCAGTTTTGAGACAATGACAGTAAGAAGCACTCTACATAAGTAAAAAAAAAAAAAAACTCAGTTCGTCAACTGTTCAAAATAAAGAACGTTACCGATACTATAAAGCTAACTCTTTCTCGCGCAGAGGTTCAAAATTGAAAATCTTATAGATAAATGCAGAGGAAAACATCCAGTTTATTATGATTTACATCAAGTCTGCTTTGGAGATAATCATGGCCTATTCTGACACTAATACATATACGCGATCATCTACGTCTGGTAAAACTTTAAACTTTAAGTTTCAATCATGAAGATAAAAATTTAGCAATTTCATAAGGCTTTCACTTGAATTATTTTTGACAGCGTGTAAGTACCCTAAAAAGGAAGTATATGCACTATTGAACGAACTTAAGCCGCAGTTCTACCAAGAATTCGGTTACTCCAAAAGACCTGGTCACAAAACCGTAGAAAAAATTGGTCGAAACTCATCAAATATTTGGAACCGAAACCCAGTATTTGGTATATTACAACATACAAAATACATTCATCAACCACGCCGCTGGAGTATCTTCAATTTAATATGACATTTTTTTGTTCAAAAGTATATTTTTTTCTATGAGATGTTGATTTAAATCATCCTCCTAAAATGACAGTAGTGGTTTTTAATATACCATTTGTATCAATATAATCAATAATACACAAAATTCAAGTAAGATGGCGCAGAGGCAACCGATAGATGTATCTAGCCATGTCATATTTATTACTTTATTTAAATGTTTATATTTCTGATTAAACTAGGTAAAATAAAAATACTTTTAAACAGACATATTTGCATGTAACAGTTCCTTATTATAGTAGTAAAGCATTTTAGAAAATATGGTCATCCTAGCTGCAGCGCTGATTCTATTTGACAAATTAGGAGTAACACAAGAGTCAATTGTAAGTTTGTTCTGGAGGTCCGCTGCGATGCATATTGTCAAAGGTCTGGTCGTTAGTTCAAGAGCTTCGGGACTGCGGGAGGGCAGCACATTGTTTGCGCAAAATATTTTTGTGCTGGACAATATTTGGAACGGACTTCAACATCTACCATAATGCATTAAAGTTTTTTATTATTTAATAAATTAACTTTTAGGATTTGCAGACGACTCCTACCGGTGGCGTTGGGCGTCCACACAAACATATACAGGATGTCCAAGACCAACCCCACAAACTTTAGGGAGTGTTTAAGTTCCCTATTAAGAGTAAGAAATTATGTAACAAAATGTGATAAATTTTCATCACCAAATTTATTATTTTTGTAATAAAATTGGTGTAAATCGATCTTATCAATCGATAAATCAATATTATCTGTCGACCAATAGCATCCCTCTTACAACCCCAGAGAAGGGGAAAGGAGTTACCCCTTCTTCTTAGACCGACCTCTGTTCGACCAGTGGCATCTGACAGCAATCATTTAGCTCCGCCCTATTAGGGCGTTTCGAACAACGCGGCAGGTCATTAACCTCGATCTTGACTGACCGCGGCCTAGTGACCCAGTGACGTAGTTATCCGAGGGAGGTGCCATTGAAAAATATCTGTTTTACATGATTAAGAATAGAAACTTCAACATTTTTTTTTCTGGAATACCATAATGAATTTTGATATAGTTTCTTAACAAATAACACTAGGAATCGTAGCACCTATTAGCTGTTTTTTTTATTGGGATTGACCTTGGGACACTCTGTATACTTGCTAGCTACAGCTACAGCAGCTAGCTAGCTTTGGTACTTACGAGATACATCTCGTAAGTACCAAATGTTATCAAACAAGAATATATATATATATATATATATGAACGTAAGTTATTCTTGTAAATATCCATTAAACCATTCACTTCTCATTCATTATACGTCATATTCGTTACATTTTCACACTTTTTTTCATAATTATTGTTTAATTTTTAAATCATTTATTCACTACTTTAATGAAAGTTTGACCGTATTGCATATCGCACAGATAGGTAGGTGAGAGTGAAAGACTTTCATAAAATACAGGCCTGTATTTAAACCAGCGTGCATTACCTCAAGCGATGCAACTATCTGTGCTTTCGGTATTAATTTTTCTTTGAACATTCTGGCTATATATTTTATTTGCAAAAAATTTCAATCCTTAAAATATTAAAAAGCATTCGTATTTTCCAAATGTCAGTACTGTCAAACTTTTATATATGTTAAACTAAAGGTGTTTACCTATTTTAACATAGAAATCATCTAATTAACGGTATTTTAACAATACATTTTACTATTTTACTATATATATATATATATATACACGTCTCTCTATTTACATCTTTTAAGAAAATAAATATATGAAAATTAGGAAGAACTTGTCAAAACCTACAATAACCAAATAACACGAGGAAAAAACAAAAATAACGATACAATCAAAAAATAACGATATGTAGAAATAACTGCATGGAACTAATTGAAACTTTTAGTAATACCTATTATTTCAAAAACATACTAAGCGATCCTAATCCGATCGGGCGAAAACAAAATGTTAAATATCAAACGTAGAAATGGAATATAGTAATGCGAGTCGATCTAATCTGATCCCGTATAGTGATCCGAAAAATATGGATAAATCTCAGCGATTACTACAGGATAATAGATGAATCCTAAAGTCCTAAACACGATTGTAAAAAAAGTTAACATCCCAAATGCAAACCTATGTACACGGTTTAGATATTTACAGCTTAAGAAACATCTCTACAAACAAATATTGAATATTTTTAACCCTTTTTGTTATTGCTATGGATATGTTTATTACGTATTTTAGAAATGATTATACTTTACTTTAAAGTGATAATAAAACTGAAATCATAGAAAGTATATTTTATAAAATGAACATAATTAAATAAAAAACAAATTTTCAATTTCACCATATTTGACTACAACGTTACTTTGTGCAAGTTTTCTTAGCATTAATAAAAATGATCAAATCATATTTGGTTAAAATTTAGACCATAAAATATGCTGGTCTAAAATGTCACGGACGTTTTTACCTTTGACTTATATGGTTTCTTTAAGAAGTGCATCCTATGTTTGAATGTTTTGAATTTTTATGCATATTTTTGTGGTATAAATAAGGAAGATTTTAAAAATAGAATACTACTGAATACATGTAATAATAATAGCAATATACTAAATAGTAATAATATTAAATACATACAAAACCGCGAGCAGCTACAAAAAAGAAAGCTCAAAAAATAAAAAGCCTCAAAATGACAAAATGAAAGAAGATTTGGTCTTGGAAGGAAGAAGTGTGATGATAAATATATATATCATCGAAAAGGATAGGCATAATTATGGCCCGAACGAATTTAAATTAGGCTGAATGCGTTTTGAAAAAGTAATTATTTTTCAGTGCAAAAAAGTTAGTATCTGAGCACGGTTCTCAGGCTGGCTCTAAATTTAATAATTTGGAGTTATAAAAAAAGAAATGATTGGTCTACAATTTAAATTAACAGTGACTCGTATGTGCTATTTGTAATTTATCTTTTATTATTATTACAAGCGATTGTAGCACGCATAAAATTAACATTAATTAGTCCATATTTACTGTTATAATCAGCATAGAAGGCAGTTTCTCTCATGTAACAGAGTTTTCGTTTACTTTGAATATACCACCAATATCTATTATATTATACTAAATCAAGTGTATAGTATCAGTTCAATGCCGACATAAGTGACGGTTATTTTTCATCAGATAACATTACACAGAAAAATATATTGAATTGAATATGTTGAAATTATGTTTTATTCTTAAAGCGCTTAATCCTTAAATCCTTAAAACATCCTCCTTAACCCTTTAATCCTTAGTATAGTACTCGACAAGGCATCAGAAATACTTATTAAACCGAAATTTAAAAATGTATGTGGAGAAAGACAAATTAAAGTTGTGCTGGCACTATTTAATAAGAAATTAGAAATTAAGAAATTACAAAAAAAAATTAACAATAGGTTAAGGTGTGTAATCAAAAATAATAATAATAATTAAGTAAGATGTTGCTAGATATAATGTCTATACTAGTAACTATCTGCTAGAAGAGTCGGCAGGCTCTCCCAGAACATGTTAAACAGCATATTTGAAATATATGAAATAAAGGTCATTGAATTTGAATTTGAAAGAAGTATGTGACTACTATTGTTCGAGCCCATTCCGGAAAGATCTTATTTATAGGTAAAAGAATTAAGCACTGATTCTTCATCCAATGCATTTATGAAAGACTCCGTGTGTTCATTAAATTATCACGACGATGATTTATTATCACGACAAAATATTAACCATATTTTTATGGCCTTTATGTGTATTTACTCGCCGTTTTCAAAACCGTCACGCGGCAGATAAAAAAAAAATGCATAATATTCTTGCGTATTTATTCAGATGCGGGGAGGGGATGTTCAGTAAATACCGGACGAGCAACCCTCAGATAAAGCCGTGCAAAATCAACAGACTACCGCGGCTAATCAGACAACACGAGATACAGACAAGTAGAATGACGAAATGTACGTAGTTTCACGGAAGAATTTGGCTAAAGAACCCTTTTAATAGTGTTTGACGCTGAATAAAATCGCTATTTATTCATTTATGTACGGTATGTATTCTTACACATTCTTATCTAAAAATAAGGCTATAGTTGCGAAACAAAATGAAAATGAAAACAAAATAGAAAAAAATCGACATAAAATCGAAAGTCTAAATATTAATTTGGTAAGAGTAGTTGTAAATGTTGTATAAGTAATAATGTGTCTAACCGTGTGTATGTGTTTGAGAGAGAGTATCAGTGGATAATGTCAGTGTATAGTGATGGTAATGCTGCCCAAGTCAAGGTTTTATAGTATTTTTGGACTAAAATTCACAAAAAATGGCAAATCGGTTTTAAGGCTATTGGGATTGGTTTTATGACAGGTAACTATTACGAACAAAAGGACCGTTTTTACAACAAACGATAAATATCTACAGAAACATATTTTACGCGAAAATTTCATGAAATATAAAAAGCTTTTATTTAAACATAAACTTTTACATTTGACTTTGTCGACGACATTATAAATACAAAACAACCTAATACGACCACAGGATTGCAAATAAACAAAAAAAAAACAGTATAATTGTTTTTTTGGTAAAATAAACTACTTTTATAACTTATAAATATTTTAATAGCCATATTAACTACATGCAAATACGCGCTTCTGCACGATCGGGCTATAAAATAAAATATATGAGACACAATTTTATTTTTTTTATTCCACATTTAGGGGACGCACTGGGTCCCCCGCCGTCACCCGACAAACCGTCATGTTTGTTTATTGTTATTTTAAATGTTTAGTCAGCTGATTGTACCTAAGCGTATCCTGTGTGTAGAATCAGGTCATGCTTACCAAATAAATGCACTATCATCGGAATTTAACCAACATGTCAAATTTCAACTCCGTAGGATAAAAGGGAGTTCTTCTAATTCAGCTTGCGAAATTTGGCCTAAACGGTATGTAAAATGAGCACGATTGGAAGTGCATATTGTTAGTGCATTGGCAGAAAACTAGGAATTATAGAGAGCACGCGTTTTGGTATCGTTTTGTTTACCAGCCGGCATTAGACGCATAATGAAAACGGTAAACAGAGGCAACGCGAAATGAGCTTATCGCGAAATTATCGCGATGGCGTGCGCGAATATAAATAAATCAATGTAATGCGGGTTAGGCTGAACGTATCATAACGCTTGTGTCATGGATTTGACGAGATTTACACGCGCAATTTATAGTTAAAACAAATATCAGTTAAAACAAATAATAACAAAATCTTCAGCCCTCCATGTTTGACATTTCGTGACGTCACCGATCCTGTCAAGACGAATCAAGATTAAGTAGCTTTGTTTACCTAGCTATACTATTAGACCAACTTATATTGCATTATAGTATAATAACGGACAATCTTTTCACAAAAATACTTCAAAATATTGTTTTTCTTTTTAGATTTCCAAAAGCGTTGGATTCGAAGCCAAATAAAATCGTTGGTATGAAGTTTTGCCAAATACTAAGATGAAATAATAAAATAAAAATATTAAAAATTTAAACTTAACATATTCCCCGTACGTAAAACGCGCGTAGTACGCGATGCCGCCATTCCACGAAGGTCGTTCACTACACGCGAAATATACAAAACGATAAAAGTACAAAACTATGAAAATGTTTAATATTATATTTAGAGTAAATAAAACTCGAATTATTTACCGCCAAATCTGTCAAAAACACACTGACACCCTATGAATAAATAGTTCGCCTAGTACTGTTAACCATAGTGATTACTTAAAACTATCATGGTAAAATAATATTTAAAATTGTAAACTTCTTAAATTGTTAATTGATTTAATAGGTATAATGAAATGAATATAAGTATTGTAAGGCATGTACTCAGAAAAGAATAAATAAATATTATTATTACACTAGCGTACTTATCACATAAACAATCAAATTTTAAACAATCAAAGCGAAGCTCGCGAAGCGCTTTAAATTTTTTAATAAGTATTATTTTAGTATGATTTTTTATTCGAAATAATTTTTTTTTTCGTAGGTCTGGTTTAGTTATCGATATAGATCAACCTCCTAAAAGGAGTGCCCTAAATTTTAAAACAACCTTTATAAAGATGCAAATTACAATATAAAGTACTTTAAGGGGTGTTGAATGCATTTGTTCAATCATAACTCAAAAATATTTTTCATAAAATTTTACACACATTATACCTTACGTAAAGTATAGTGTAACTTTTAAACATTTCAAATTAAAATTTATATTGACGATATTTTGGTTAAACTATACATTTGAAACGAAACAACACATTTTGACAACGCAACATATTTCATTTCTATTTGTCTAGTTTACTACTGAGTGCTAGAAATGGTGAGCGAATCGGACATATCCGGAGATAATAAAGTACGAGTCGTCTGGGCACAGAAGGCGCCGTTAACGCTGCCCGCAGGCCCTTACTACTAATCCCGGAGCGGTTGTCATATAACCGCATTGAAAACATTATTTTTTGTGGTAGCTTTAAAATACCGCAAAAAGAGGCGGATATTTGCAAAAACGCCCACAGAGAATATGCGAAAACAAACATTTTAATTTGATAACAGCAGACAAAATATATGCTCTGTCAAAACAAAGCCAATCAATTAATTATCCACCAGTCTCGCTGATGTTGTTAAATTGTATCAGACGCTTACATTCAATTCACAAAACAAATAATTGGATTGAGTGTACGCGTTTAGAGCAAATGCGGCTATTTTATGGCTAAGTATATATTTGTGTGAAAACAGTGTGAAAAAGACTAAAAATATATACAATTACAATTATCAAGTACAATTATCATATAAACATCTACGAAATGCTTCTATCCCCGGGTTTATTTTATAGGTCATATGAGGCAGTGTCATAAAAAAGTATGGGATAACAAACTACCCTTCATTACGAACTGAGGCCGAAAATCCGAACATAGATTGATTGCACAATTTCCCGCCATGATGAACGTTTGAACACATGCAATATATCAAGATATTACTTTCATCTTTAGAAGGCAGGAATAGAAACTTAGTACCTACTCCGTATATATATGTGCATAGCAATTTATTTATTGATTAATTATTTATTTTACTGATATATTAATTATGTAAAAATTTTTGCCTAAAATTTTTGAATTTTATGGATTGTATACGCGTTTTGATATTTTGTAAAATATAGTTTCTTTTAATGGTTATTTTTATCAAGCCATGCACCACAAAAAATAGTTGTTATTATAGTTTATATCAATATTTTTGTAGTCGAATTGTATTTCGCTGAGATTTCGTATTGATAGGCGTGCGAAATCAGCACATGAAGTCGTTCAATTAATGAATAAGGCACAAAACAAAAAGTTGCCGTCAACGCATCCAAATTAATGTTTTGTCAGAGTGGATTGAAAAGCGCATACGCTGTGCATAACTACCATTTGGGTAGATTCGTTTTGAACAAAATAACATGTTATCAAGTGCCACTCGAGCTCGAGGAGTAAAATATGTTATAAACATATAACTTTATATAAAGCTATAAAGTTATTATTATTATAATATTCGATTACTGTTTTGAATAGCGGTAAATGGCATGAAAAGATAAATGACAATATAACGCCGTGACTTACAAAATATGATAACCTGACAGTATTGATATTTAGATATTTCGAATCAACTCTTTAGTAGTTTTACAGAGATGAAAATTTTTCAAACAAATTATACATCTAGAATTTTTAATAGAAAATTAATACTGAATCGCTCAAATTGTTGCATCTCTTGGGTTTAATGCGTGCTGGTTTAAATACAGCGCTGTATTTTATGAAAGCTTTCTAACTCTCACCTATATTATTTATACAATAAGGTCAAGCTTTAATTATAGTAGAAAAAAATTAAATAATAATTCTCTTATAAATATACTCGTATGCATACCTCCATAAATTTTAATGTTTCCTTAACAATTATATAAAACGCTACGCCGCTATAATAAAACGTATAGATTAATACCTACCTACATACGTGTGTTGCCTTATTGCCAAGTGAGACTCGGTTCAAGTATGCGATCCACATACAAACATCTCATTAATGTCTACTTCATGAATTCGAGAAGTGCCGAATAAGCACTCAAAACATGAAATGCTAGCCCGCTATGTTTTCATATTGACGTTAACGAAGTGACAACCGCGCCGATATTCAATATAGGACTTTCTAGAATAGGAACGTTCTCTATTTAATTATATTTTTTCAATCGATTATTATTTTTTTGAATTTTTATCAATTGACAATTAAATAATTTTGTTTAATGAAACGAAAACAGTAACAGTTACGTAAAAATTCTTGTTATGGATAATTTCGCTGGAAAAACATTAAGTTGAATTTTAAAAATTACGATTAATGATAAATTGGCATTCCTACTCAAAAAAATGTAATTAATAAATAACATCTATTACTTCAAAATCACAGCGTAGAATTTTATTGTAGACAATTTATTGAATTTAAATTTGATTTGATTTGACCTCCGAACGACCACCTGAGTTTAGTCGAATGAACGTTTCGCAATAATTCATTCACTGCACAGGAACAATGCTTAGAGAAGTCTTACTTCTAATGTTTAAAAAGTCGATTATTTACTAGTCGATTCCAGTGTTTGCAACCCTAGAAAGTAACCAGTGTGCCTGTAGAGTGTAGACGCCTCGGGCATAGAATATCGAAGGAAGAAGATTCGCGGAATGATGTCAGCCGGCAGCACAAGCGTGTCAAATTTTCACAACTCTTTGACAGATGAAAAGTCACTGAAGGGAAGTTGACATGACAGCCACAATGGAAAGGCGAAATAGGAAATTGGCATTGCAAAAAAATGCCAAGTTGAATTGCGAGGAGTCACACGAAAAAAATGAATTCCCTTGAGTGTACACTGTACATACCTACATATACAAATGGAATGGTAAGAGATTCAACCGACAAATATGTACGAGTGACTGATAATATTTCAGACATTCAGAGAATAAATTTTAAAATAATTATGTAACGTAATACTTAAATTAATAAGATGTTGCACTCAACTAGTTCTGTTAAATCTTAACATATTTGGTATTCATCAATCATCAAATATAAGTCAAATAACTACAACTCAATTATACAATTATATAAATAATACGCACACAAATCATGTGCTTTAATTTTACACTTTTACTTATCCATTATTTTTATTTTTATCAACTTCATACATAAATCATTCATAAAATCATCTCATTTCATCATCATCCTTCATCGTAATCACATATCCATTATTTTTATATTTTTTTGTTAAAATATCATCCTTTCCTTATTTCATTTAATTAGATGATTACATAATATTTGACAATATTTTACACTAAAGAGGACAGGTGAGAGTTAAAAATGCATTTTTATAAAACTCAGCGCTGGGTTTAAACCGACATCCTGCGCTCTCAAGTACAGGACCTCTTTAGAACCTTTATAAATATTATGCTATCCAGCACCTTATCAAATAATTAAAAACTTTTTCAAAATTTTTCAATATTGTCAAAGATTGTGTCATTTATCTTTTCAGGCGATTTGGCGCTATTAAAAAACAATCATCAAACATATATATATATATATATATATATATATGTATAAAGTCAAACATAAATATGTATTTAGGTAAAAACATAAATATGTACTTTTAAATTTTTGTTATCTCGGAAGCAATTCAAAAATATGCCTTTTGAATTGACTAAGGCTATCATAGAAAATGTCAATTCGACTATCTCTATTGTAAGGTATTGTAAAGACGACAGATGCGAGGTATTATTATTTATTTATTTATTTATTGACAGTAACTTAACATCAATTACATATTATGCCAAGTACTACCTAACTAGGCAATGCCCGTACTAAAGTAGACTTTACTAGAAGCATCGTTCTTATAAGCATAACCGTCTCTCTGTGCAACATACAATTACAATTATTTGAATTGAATTATATAAAATAATAATACATAATAAATAAATAATTATATGTAATATATAAATAAAAATAATACTGAAATAACAATAATAGATATAATACTATATAATATATATATATATATATATAAATAACAATACATAAATGTACGGTTAATAACTAATATATAATTTTAATAATAATGTATGTATTTATATATGTTATTACAGGCTATGTTGTTATGTGATATAGGGGTTCTAAACAGATCAGGGCCTCGTATTAAATGATACGACCTAAACACGTTTAAAAGGTATGTTCATCATATTGATATTTCATACTTACTAGATCCTTCAAGTGACATTATGATGATCTAAAGAAACACACTTATTTATTTATATTACTTAGGTAACTTAGGTATAGGTACTTCACCGTTTTGGTCAGCTTTTTTTAGATAATCTTTAATAATATTTTTTTTCAGATAATCGTAGCTTATGTAGCTACTATTTATTTATTTTTTCTAAAATTTATGGAGTTTCCTGAGGGTTCTAAGTTCTACGCGGTTTCCCATTTTGCTTTCTTAATCATACAAACAGCTGAACGATATATAATCATTAGAACGGCTATAAACGTTAGCAAAACCGATTTAAGATCACTACTCGCTATCCAAATAATACTACCCTTCGATATTACTATTGGGGTCAGATATTTTTATGCGCCTTCAAAATTATATATAATAATATAAATAATACGCACACTCATTGGATATGTTTGAATTTTGACATTTTGATTTACCTGCTACCGGTGAGAGTTTCCGCATGACGCACCATCGCGATTTCCACTGAAAAACGATAAATTACCTTTTACTGTCATATTTGTCAAAGTCATGCGCACTGACAATATTTTCTGATTTTCAAATGGCGTTGCCAATTCGGACTACAATAAATCAAAACCATTGCAGGGGTAGGAAATCAAACAAGAAGCTTAATTTTAAATAAAAATAGTAATTTGAATAAAAAAATGTATTCGACGCGACATTAATCAAAAAAGAAAATCATCAATCAATTAATCATTAATTAAATCAATGAACAAAATTATTTTTCCACTAGGCTCAGTGCCAGGTTAAAGAGTAAAATTATATGATAAGGATATTAAGTTAAAGATTCCAAAATATTGAAGTAATTCTTAATACAAACAATACAATTTTGCAATAAGCTTTAGGTTATATTAATATAAATAAATTAAATTAGTTTTTTATATTATTTACAAAGGATTTTTATCAGATATGGATATAAAATATTTAAAAATTCTTACCTTTTTGCCATCCCGAAATTTAACTGTTCCTTCAATTATAGATGTTATATCCGCCATTTTATAAACTTAACTTCACAACACTCTTACTTTACAGAGGTTTTACACTTTTCTTCATTTTAACACAAACAATTTCAATTGATATCTTATTTAGAAACGCTAAAAGGTATTAAATTAAATAAGAATTTAGCTAGATAAAAAAGTACTCTTTTTAGTACGTGGTAATTACAAATAATTTTAAACATTTGCAAAGGTTTTTTTTTCATATATTTCTATTAAAACGCACCTTCAAGTTTAATTTAAATTTTTTAATTGTGTACACGAAGTTTCGTCTTATAACAAAATAAGGTTTTGAAAAAAAATTGCCGTGAATGAGTACAATATTTTTGTAAAAATTAGCCAATAAATGTTTTTTATTCAGTTTTTTTTAAACAAACTATTACAATAGTCTAACTGTGTATAGTATATTATTTGTTTTATTATATTATATTATTTTAAAGTCATTTGACACCACTACAATAAATTGACGTGATAAGAGATAAAGGAAATATATGATTTTTTGCGAATAATCCGAGATTTCATCCAAATTATGAAGCACCCTAATATTAACAAAGATGCTAACTTTAAAATCAACAAGCTGGTTGTTAACGAAACTCCAAAATATGTATTACCTCAGAGTCGAGATTGTGTAATGCACACAGAAGACAATTGGACAGCAATATTACAGCAACTAACCGCCGACAATCAATGCTACCCACATTCAGGTATTTTTTATGTTCGTTATAATCTGCCTTGACTGTAAAACAGGCAGCGCTGTACGGACAACCGTGTAACGCAGACCTCTCCATGGTTGTAAGAACGTAAACGTTCGAAATAATAACAAATTAATTTGTATAACAATGTTATTCATATAAGAAAATAATTATTAAAGTCATCTTGTATTGCACATACGTACTTTGTACGCATGTATTAAATATTGTCTAATTTTCCGAGTAGGCCATTTGAAGTGACCGCGGGACGGGTAAACTTTCTGTAATGACTTCCGGTGGACCCTTTGTCACATCCGCTTTATAAAATAAAGGGCCCTCTGACGGAATTAGCATAGCTACTAGCCTTATCCGTCCCGAAAGGATCCAACCGAATGCATTAAACCAAATGGCTGTCATTAGGAGTGTTTGTTGTGTTTATTTGACTACTTTACCACCGCTGGGGGGTAGTTCTTAGGGAATTGTACACGAGAAGCAATTGACATTCTGAATCTTTACACTGAAAAAAATATCCAGCTCTGATTTAATCGGAAAGTTCAGTAGAATCAGTATTTGTTGTGGCTACTGAATTTTAGTCGACCGAAGTATATTGTAGTGTATGCAAATTGTTTGATTCATGTAGATTGATAAATCGTTCACCTAACAAAATTTTCTTGTAATCTCCACCAAACCATATCTGCAGATGCAGCATTCAAATGAAAAATTGCTTATACCTTACAGGACTGTTTTGTTACGTCAACCAAACTCGTAAACACACCTCGCGCTTCTTGCCTTTCTGCATTTTTGTTTGTCTATCAAACAGTTAGGTAGTGCTTACAAAGCAGTTCGTTTATGTGTACCGGAGTTCAGTTAGACGTACCGAACTTTCCAAATAGTCTGTTAAGGTTACAAAACTCTTTCGTTTGTGCGTACAAATAACTTTAAGTAGAATCGAACTATAGACGTAACAAAACGTTTAGCTGTCACTATATCTATAAGATTTTTTCTCGGTGTATTTAGCTCCGTGCGATGTGTGTATTAAGTTTTTTAAAATAATTACTTCACAAATAAGAAACAAATTATAAATATTTCATTTGAAACGCATAGATAAATTTGGAAGCAAATAAATATCTGTAATAGACCGACAGCTGCAAGTTAGGCGTTAAGTATTAACTATGCCATAATAAAGTTATTTTTATATATCGAAACAGTCCGGACTTAAAGAAAATTAAAAAAAAAAAACAAATATAAATATGGATAAATTTTTACTACCAAACTATATAAATTATAATATATTTTAATTTATACTTCACTTAACCTTAGCAGAAGTAAAACATTTTTCCAATATCTGCAATATAGAACATTTTGTCCTATAAGCCTAAATTTTAATGATGATTGTCATACCATATGAAAAAATATGATTGAAAAAAATTATAAGTAAGGTTTTTGTTTTTTTTTTGAAAGTTATATTTTTTTCATGAATATGATTTCATTAGATTTATTAGTATTTTCATCCCCTTTCTTTTTATTGCATAGAGGTACATTTAGATAAACATTATTTCATTATTTTTCTACGAACGAAATTAAGTCATTTAACATTTATCAAACGTTGCAAGAAAATCACAAATACCAACCAGTGTAAAATATGACTATGGACGAGCTAAGGCTATTTTATAGTGTAGTCGCGGCATTAGTCACGCTTTCCCCGGCGCGTTTTAAACGCCGAACGGAAAAAGAACATGGCGGCCATGTGTAAATTCTCCGGCGCAAATTCAAATTGCGAACTATATTTCAGAACCGAGCTTTCAATTTACCGCGTCAACGAGGAAGCAGCGGTCTGCCGTAGCGACCGGCGCAGCGGTCGACCGCGTAACGCGCATTTTTCGAAAATCGAACGTAGTAGAGTTATATATAGTTGCACACCCAACAATTTATTATCATCGATTTCTTACTTATATTTTTCCATTTACTGATGATAATATGGTATACCAAATTTTGATTTATTAGGAGTATAAATAAGATAAACAGATAGTATTATCATTTTTGACACTGAGAAATTAATTTCAGAAATAGTTGTTTAGATAAAATTGACTGTAATTTATGCGACTTTAGCTACTAAGTAAAAAATATTATTTTAGTTACCTACAATGTTTAAAAAAAAAAATAAAAAAAATATGCTTAGATATGTCACACGAATATGTGTATGCCCAATGTATATATATTAATTGGTTTATTTATTTGTTATTTTTTAATTGATTCATTTATTCATTTTATTTCTTCATATATTAAGTGTTATTGAGTAGACACTTAAATTGTATTCATGCGTGTGTGTGTGTGTGTGGGTGTGTATATTTGTGCCTTAGGTAATTTTATATTTTCACAGGGTTTTGCGCTGGTCTCTTGTATGCTCACTGTAACACTTCATATATAACCTTCCTTAGAACAGGTAACTCTTACCTAGTTAGGAAGGTTATAGACTTGTACTCATCGGCTAATTTATATTCCATAATATATATATATATATATATATGTTAAAATAGGTAAATACCTTTAGCTTAACATATATAAAAGTTTGTCAGTACTGTCAAACTTTTATATATGTTAAGCTAAAGGTGTTTACCTATTTTAACATAAAAATCATCTAATTAACGGCACTTAAGCAATACATTTTACTATTTTACTATATATATATATTTATATATGTTAAACTAAAGGTGTTTACCTATTTTAACATAAAAATCATCTAATTATATATATATGGTTCTAAAACCTATGTATATATTTGTGTATTATAATAATAATACACAATGTCAATTCCTGAAAAATCTTATAGGTATATGTGTACATGAAGTTCGATGTCACATTAGGATAGAATTAAATACATTCTTGATGGATTCTCTTTTTAAATCACACAATTTATGTTAACTTAATTTGTATTTTATTTTATGCATGTGTAAATAAATTGTATTTAGGTTAAGATTAAGAAATCTGCAGAAAAGTCAGTGTCTTAGCTGGATCTATTTACAATGTTTTTGTATATATTTGATGAATAAAAGTTGCTTCTGGCAATGTGGAAATTGAAAATTGACAAATACCAAACCATAACTTTAGGTGTAATCATTTTACATAATATTCATACAGGGTATATTTTATTCGCTTTGTACTTTTCATCGACAATCAAACATTGATCAGCAAAAATATTGGAAAAATGTTTTAGAAAATACGAGAAAAACGAACTATAACGACGACTAAAATATTATGATAATTTTCTAAAAAATGGTTGTGTTATCAATACGGGCCTGTTAAATGCTGAAGGTATGCATAATACCCTTCACTCCGGTACCGGCACAGGTACCTTCATGAATGGTATGATGTCATAATGTCTTGGCATTGAATAGCGGAGATTCAAATACAGATTGCTTCTGCTCTGCGCATCCATTCACCATTGAACTACACAACACACTCTCTGAAAAGCAATATACTATATCTGCGTTAATATCGCCTAAGATAAAATGTTATATTACCACAGAGTTTAAAACTATTAAAAAAAAAAAATTAAGGGAGTATTGGCAGTGGCACCGTTGTTCCGTCTGTAGAAATATTTACAAACGGATTATATTAAGCGATAAATTAACTGAGCTTATGCATTGTAAATTGTAAAGCATAGGGAGTTTTTTATTAAGAGAATAAAAAGAAAATATATATTTAAAAAAACGGTACAGAATGTAAGGTTGTTTTAAATAAAAAAATATGAATTTTTCTATGTCGGAATACGTATTTTTTGTAAAAACGTTAATATAGCGGAAATGCTTTTACAAAATATTAATAAGTAGATTAACTATTGCTACTTAAACCGTCCTAAATTAATATAAACATGTTAAAAAATGAATACGCTACTCATTGGTAATCCTTGTGATTTAATTTTCCTTAAAAAAAATGCGGTTGAAGTATTAAAAAAACGTGTTTAAGCGTATTTTGAATTATTACCTTCAACGAAGGCACAGAAGTGATGAAAGAAAGAAAAATATCATACAAAGGAAAATCAAAGAAAAAAAGGTAGAAAAATATATCAGACAGGCTAGCTGCTGCTGCGGGCAGTTTTGAAGACAAACAGCCTTATGCATACACGAGTAATTAACTTAATTAAAGTCACACAGA
The DNA here is from genome assembly GCA_020383195.1 of Neomicropteryx cornuta. Classification (NCBI taxonomy): domain Eukaryota; kingdom Metazoa; phylum Arthropoda; class Insecta; order Lepidoptera; family Micropterigidae; genus Neomicropteryx; species Neomicropteryx cornuta. Next base: position 6,435,117 of record JAHKQU010000030.1, read on the forward strand.
CGTTACAATCTATTAAAGAAGGTTTTTTGCGATTTTCAGTAATTTTTAAAAATTAACAATACAAGGAATTTTCAAAACAAGAGCTTAATTTATATTTTGTAACGCTATTTGCTGATTTTTCATTTCATTGAAAATCATAAAACTTATGTCATTGTATTTCTAAAATGATTATCTTCCGCCCCCCCCCCATTTCCACAACCCCCGATTATACTTTCCGATTCGGCACTTCCGATTCCGGTTCGAGTGACAGTCGGAGGGAGGTATCAGTGCTAAATCGTTAACTATGAAGGCAGCTTCTCGCGCCGAAACGTCTGGCATTTATTCTGTAGTATTTTAAAAATATTATAAAAATCATATATAGACTATACACATTCTATTAAAGTGCTTTTTAAAATGAATATAATAAATAATATTTACGAAACATGTTAGTAACGAACCGAAGTAAAATTAGATAAGAGAAAACTTACAAAAAGAAGAATATATACCTATATACTTATATGTACATATTTATTTAACGTATAAATATCGATTACTTTGTGTTTATGTACGCGTTACACTGATGGGAATTATTTTAAAGTCATTTGTTAAATCGTATAGTTACAGAATCATAACTTTAATGTTAACGATTCAAAAGTTCTGTTACTTATGCATGTGTGTTATGTTATGTGCAGATTGTTATTTTCGGTTGAAATCATTAACCGACACTCCACAGCTGTTATCAGTCGTTGATGTTCGCTTGCTGATCCGAAAATTAAATTTAAAATTACAAAATTATTAGTAAATATGAAGATACAAACGGTGCCGGAAGTGACGAACGTGATTAATAAATACATTATGTTATAAACCGACGTATTTTAATAAAGTCGCGATAATCATTATATTATTATACTGAATATATATTTAATACCATGTATCTATGCATTTATTTAATGGATAATTAAAAGATTATTTTCAGAAATTTAATTTTAAATCTGTAAATCATCCAGTTGTATTATTGTATCACTAGAATTTAAGGGAACAAATTCATATTAACACATTTATTCGGTCATATATTTCTGTATTTAGAGTGCTAATGCGAGTGTAATTTAATTTAATTTTAATATTTACATGTATCTCTGTACTTTTGCGAAAACCTGTCATCAGTTAATTTTACAAACAACTGTATGTACCATTCTTTTTTCATATATTGTACTGTTAGTTTTCCGAATAAACGATAAATAAATAAATAAACGTATATGACCTAGGTCAAAGCAATTCTTTAAAGAAAACATTATTTTAATTTTAATTTGCATGCTCCAGTGACAATATAATTTACTACATCGAAATCTACAACCCCTAGAAACTACATAAGTATTTCAGTTCTGCGCGTGCTTATGCTAGTGTTACTAGAGGATTAAATAAACAAATTAGGAACGAGTCTCGACTAAAGTCGTGCTAAATAACGATGGAAACCGCAAAATGGTCGAACATACATAAATTTAGATAACGACCGATTAACATATACATTTGAATTGGCGATTATTACTACGAAACCTACAATTTGCATTTACACTTTGGACCAAATTAGTGAATATCGAACAGATAAATGTGGCCATGGATGGCTTTAAATAATTCAGCGTAGACATTTTGCATTATGTGATGATTTCATTGAATTTTAACTTATTGTGATCTAATTATCGCCGTAAAAATATTTTCTTTTATTTTTATCAGTTAAATTTATTATTAAATGAATACATATTATTTATTAATAATTTGAAATATGTATCATTATTAAATTACACAAAAGTTTAGAATTATTTTTCGTTTTAAAAAACGTTACAATCCAAAAAAAGTAATCATATCCAATATATACAAGCATGTATATAAATAAAAAGATACATTTTGCTCCTAAAAAATGTAAAAGTTATATGGAAACTTCCCAATCCCAAACTCGTGCCCGAATGTATTTTTCATTTTATTAAATTTGAAGAGAGATTATCATTATTATTATCTTATTTATTTATTTATTTACTTTAAAATTCATAAATGTTGACATATATACAGAAGCACTTAAAGATAATGACACGTTTTCACTGTAATAGGGAGCGATGACCATTAATGGTTGATGTTCCCTGACCTTCACTAGACTTAAATCTGTACTAAGGAAGTCAGTGGTCAAGACTGGATCATTATTGTGCACAAAAGATATTTTAAAGATTATATGTATTGTAATTATCTATTCTATACGGATGATATTATTTTAACCGTAATTATTTATAAAATAAATATGTTAATAATTCTAGAAAAACAATTATTTTTTATGATCCAAATCTCCTCACCCACTTTTTTCACATTATATCTAAAAATATTAAAGACAGAATAAATCAAATATTATTAGTTTGGTATATATCGAAAACGTATAATAAAGCGTTAATATTTGGTAATATCACAATTTATAGATACCGAATAAAGCATTGATTCATTGAATATAATTTTCACATAAAAAATATATAAATACGAACTTAAATAAATCACATTTATATATTCCATCACAAATATATATATATAATTATTTTCACTTATTTTATTTAATAATTTTCACAAACATAATATATTTGTTTACGCCAAACGTAGTGTGGATGATCGCGATAGTGGCAAAGGCGTCGCGACGTCGAGAACGGCAAGCGCTCCCGCAACGAGATCTGACGGTGAACTGACGAACTGACTTGCAGGAACCAGGGGCATGTTCGTAACGTTGCCAGTTAAGGGTCGATCATTTTATTTGCAAAATAAATTACATAAAATATAGATAAAAATTATGTTACAACTAGACAAAAATTTCAACTTTCTTAATTTACATTACTTTACATAATGATAATAAAATAAATAAGATAATAATTATAATAGTAGTGAAAAAATCACCATATTATTTTATATTTAATTTAGCAAATTATGCCTATGCATTACATGCCTGAATCTATATACAGATTTTAACATAGCGTTTTAATTTGGGGTTTAGGTATTAGATTTGGAAAATAATCTTTTATTTCATATCTCTAGATGTATCTCTGTACTTTTGCGAAAACCTGTCATCGGTTAATTTTACAAACAATTGTATGTACCATTTTTTCATATTATACTGTTGGTTTTTCAAATAAACGATAAATAAATAAATGCACCTGGAAATAAACTAAAATTATCATGAGATTCTAGATTATGATAATGGTTTTTTAGGGAGTAATTTAATGTTAGATAGTTTTAAAAGCTATATTAAAACTGAGGATTTAATTATACCTCAATATAAATCTTTAAAATTCGAATATCGCAGCTATTTGATTATTGCTTTGTTTGACAATGCGACATCTGAGAGCTGTCACGGACCGAAAATATTTCGAGAAAATATCAGGTGATTTGATTATTTTAGGTTTAAAAATTGTAAATAAGAATAAACTGCAGTATAAATAAATTTTAAATTTATGGTGAAATATTGCAGCGGGTTAAGGCGACTACATAGGTGAACGAAGAATACGCTTTGCGCGATTCTGACCTATATACAAATCGTAGCCTGCAAAAAGAAGCCTTGTACAATGGCTGGAATGGTGTAAATTCTATAACGGGCATAAACAGTGCTTATAACACGATCCGCGTCACACCATTTTCAATGCATTTAGTTTTTTTTTTTATGTAACGGATATATTTTTTAATCCTTTTTTTTTTCATTAGTGATTCAAAAACATATATTTTCAGAACCCGATGAAACGTGAACTGTGAACACGCGACCGCCAACCGCGCCTATTTTGCAACAGTCCTGACGATCACATATTTCGATTTAGACGTGTGTTCTTTGTTATAATATTTTATCCTTCTTTATAATGTGGTACTAGTATTAAAGAATTTTGAAGTAAAACTTACACTATTTTTCCTAGGCTGTGAATGGACTTAATTGCGATGCGCTGATTTTCATCTAATATAAATAAATAGACGAGCGGATACATTATTAAATCCCGGAATGTCTACCGGAAGACAATTTCTACTCTAGCTCTAACCCTAAAGTAGTATATGTTTATGTAAAATCTATTATTTTAATGAGTTACGCTGTATTTTTTATTTTGGTAATTATGTAAATTCCCCAACCCCTCCTACTTTCTAAGCCTGGATGTATTTTTCTTATTTTATTAAGTTTGGAGGAAACTCCCTTTGGCTTTATGTTTTGTTTGTTTTTTATTTTACCTTTATTTTTGTATAAGCTGTTATTTCCTAAAATAAATAAATGTAGATGCCAGTACAATGCCAATGTGATGATTTTGAGTATATCGTGGTAGTCTAGCGGTTAAGGCGTTAGACGATTGACCCAAAGGTCGCATACCATTTTTAACGCTTCATTATCACCTCCTCCTCGACTCCTGACTCGAAGACAGGCACATTTGGCCTAGTTTAGTAAGGCGCAAAATAATTTTATGTTATTTTTTAAAAAAATAATTAATATATAATATGATGGATTTAATCAAGTGCCCTACAGAAGTTTTACTTCAAACGTGCGTGATGTAATCGCATATACTTGGTTTTTTTTATTATTAATTATATAGCTTCCGGGGCTACGTATGGCAGCGCCGGTGGTCCTGAACGCCGCCGTTTCAATGAGGGCGAGAGACGCCGTGCGTCGCGTCGCGTCGCGTCGCTTATCCCTTCAGCGCTCCTAAAGAGTGCGCCCGTCGAGCGGGGGCAAGTCGCCCGAGGAACATCCATCCCCAAATGCAACTCAATCATTCGCCCTACGCGTCCCTTTGTGATACGTTTTAGGCGCGCGCTAAAATAAAAAATACAATACCTTCTCTGTATGGAATGCAATTACATTGTTTTATAGCATGATATTTTTGAATGCTAAATGAATTGGGCTTATACAGAGTGAACTTTTTCTCAGGCACATCCCTTTATGGGGTCATTATATTCATCCTGTATATTTTTGACTCGAAATGAGAAAAAAATAATGTTATACCAAGCGCGTTAGAAGTAAAGCTTCTGTAAGGAAACATACTGGCATCTACATTCAGGAATGTTTCAGCACGCCATTTATGTAAGGACAAAATCAACGTGACGTGTTGCACGTGTAGAATGAAATTGACGAATGAACGTGTTGCATCAATTGATTCACTTGCTGGGGAAAATTGTGTAGGGTTTCCATAAAGAAGTTTTACTTAAAAAACTGTGTGTGAAAACTTTTGTGAGCAGTTGATTAAATTTGTCATTAACTGTATAAGTAATCCAAATTCAAAATATTTATATAGGCAGAATCAACATGACGGATTGCCAAAAAACGTACTGGGACTTTAGCCGAATGACCACATCGCCTCCGAGCTACTTCCCGAGATTAACCGAATGAGTGTGCCGCGTGAGCGTCTCGGATTATATTTATTTACTTTAAAAAAAAAAAATAAGAGGAAGAATGTGTATAAAAGTTTTGTTTTGAAGCTATATTATTATCTAAAATATAACTTTTAGTGTACATCGATATTTTAGTGTATAAAAACATATTAAAAAACTATAAAAACAAGTAAGTAATATTACTCATAGATTGGTGTCTAATATATCTCTGCGTGACAATAAATTATTGCACATATTATACGAAAGAAACATGATTTTTAATGACTTAAATATTTTTATGTATTTTTTTTTAGGGTATTAATTATACACCTTGATATTAACCATCCAAATTTCGATATTCTCCCCACGGACATTGGTCAATCACTCTATATTCGGGGTAACAGCCGTAGCAGCATTTCGTGCTGAAACATCTGGCATTCACTCATTATTATATATCTACTTTTCTCACCAGTTTATCTTAACAGTTTTTAAAGTAAATAATAAAAAAAAAGATACTTTTGATTTCAATTATTTATTTATTTATTTATTTATCTTTATTGGAGAAACCAACAATTTTACACAGTACATATAAAATAAAAAATACATTTGATGGAACGATAAAAAAACTATGTAAAACTAAAAATAGGATTCTACTAATAAAAAGTATTAAAGTTAATAAACAAAAATAACAAAACCATTTTATATCAATATATATACATATCTACTACACGAATTCAGGACAGTTAATTTTTACACAAAAGATCATTGCTGAACACTTTAAATTGCGATTTATTCAGAGTCAATTTATCGAAGCAGTTAACAGTTTCATTAAAATAACTCTGCATCCGCGGTATCGGCGAATGTAGAGCGTTATTTGAGGAGCAGGAGGGTACTTTAAAGACATTGTAATGACGGGTGCGATGTGACGACGGTACATTAATCGAAAATGATTTCAAAAGATCGGGGCAATTAATAGTGTCGTTGAAAACGGCGTTTATGAAGCGCAGATCGAGCAACGCGCGTCTGTCGTACAGGGAGGTACATTCGTAGAACTTTATCGCGGTAGGGATGTATTTTAGTTCGACTCCACGAAAATATCGATAGGTCAACGCGCGCAAGAAAAGGCGCTGGACTCTCTCGATTCTATCTGAGTGTGTGACATATACCGGATTCCAAATGACAGAACCATATTCGAGTTTACTTCGAATTAACGAATTAAAAAGGACGATAGCCGCCTTAAAGTTTGAGAAGGGTTTTGTCACCCGTAATATAAAACCTAATAGCTTCAGAGATTTTTTAATTATATAGTCTAGATGTAGATTGAAACTAAGCTTTGGGTCGTAAATTACTCCTAGGTCCTTAAACTGGTCTACCGTATAAACCTGACAACCGTTCAGGGTATAAGAAAATGACAATAGTTGTTTTTTCCTTGTGAAGGTCATCGTTTTGCACTTATTGGTATTTAGAAATAACTTGTTTAATTTACAATATTCGGTGAAGGTGTTTAAATCACTCTGGAGGGCTGTCTGGTCATAATAGGAAGTAATTTTTAAATATATTTTTAAGTCATCGGCGTATAACAAATAATAGGAAGACTTGAAACAATTGTTGATGTCGTTTAAAAATAGAATAAATAGAATCGGGCCTAAATGGCTTCCTTGCGGAACACCAGAGGTAACATTAATAAACCTGGAGGTGAAACCATTTACTTGTACGGCCTGAGATCTATTACATAAGTACGAATGAATCCATCTAAGAAGGCAACCATGTATACCTAAGGAATGTAATTTTTTAATTAGGGTATTAATATTAACCTTGTCAAAGGCCTTAGAGAAGTCAGTGAAAACTACGTCGACTTGTGCACCAGAATCAAGCGCTCGGGCGATATAATCTGTATAGGGTATAAGATTGGTATTTGTAGATTTACCGGACATAAAGCCATGTTGTTCGGGAATAATGATGTTTTTGAAGACTGCAGTTAATTTTTTTGTTATTAAACATTCTAAAATTTTACCAAAAATACTCAATTTTGAAATTCCTCGATAATTTGTGACGTCATTTTTATTGCCGTCTTTATATATAGGAGTAATATTTGCGGATTTCCAAGCGACCGGGAATATTCCGTCCGCTAAAGAAAGCCTGTATATATATAGCAACGGTTTGATAATAAATATAACCTATATACAAGCAAATGATGTTTTACATAACAGAGCCTTTAGCACCCGATAACTTGCCTGCGGCACTCGAGAGAACTAAAAACAGAGTTGTTGACCTAAAAATTTTTAAGAGCTTTACAAAATGATTAAAAACACCTTTCTAGCATATTACCTTAATAATTTCCATACAATCTCCCATTCTCCATTTCACCCTCTTAGAAGTTGTTTTTTTTTAAGTAGCCAAGTCCTTGCCCAGGCCTATGTAGCATATTTATTCTTGAAATACTTTCGCATTTATAATATTAGTACAGTAATATATAGCGTAGAGCCAAATCGGACCATAAATACCAAGTAAAAAAAATAAAAAAAAGAACGTCAGATGGACCGCTCCTCTCAATTGTTCTTGGCGGTATTGATCTGTTTAAAAGTTTGTAAATTAACAAGACACACAATAATAGTTTGAAACTTAAGTACGTGGTATTATAGTATTAACATATGTAAGGTTTTAACTAAATAAGACACATGTATGTCGAGCAAAGTATGACTATCGCCGAGCTTGTGACATTCAATTCAATTTAAAATTCTCCTAATTAATTATAATAGTGGAAATATTTTACAATACAATGGCACAATATAATTATCGTCAAAAAGTTGAAAGTGACTCAACTAGATTTTAATCGTTCTAGAGTGACCATCATTTTGTTCAGTACATCGTATTAAATAATTATAGTATTTGCCCAAGACTTTTAGGCCTAATCAAATAAATCTAAAATAACTAGTAAAACGTTATTATTTTATTGAATTATATATTTGTATTTAAAGCCTCATAATTTAAGCAATTTTAACATAGTGACTGCAATTTATACACTTTACATAGTAATTGGTATTATCATTTTTATAGAAGAACCGTAACTTTACTTTATATTAGGCATATAACTTTATTAGCATATAAAATGGCCAGCCCTAATTTTAGAACGGTAAAATCGAAAGATTAACTTTCCGAAACGGCCGAAAGGATTAATAATCCTTCAGTTTGGAGGTGCGTCGCCGACGTCGAATAAATTTTCCCATAAAGAGAACTTTCCGAACGGCGAAAACGAACGAGTTACACGAAAGTGCAATTAACCGGGATCATTTCGTTGGCGGAACGAGATTTAAATAATCTCCGGTTTCGTTCCGATCTAGACTTTGTATAAGTCTTTATTGGCGCCTGCGTTTCAGCGGTATATCGCAAAATGACAGCTGATCAAGAACTCGATCTTGGATATCGCTGAAAATTTCAGTAATGTTTTAAATCCAATTAAATAAATGTATCGCTCCAACGCATTGAAATCTCATTGATTAAAAAAGAAAGAAAAACATTTACTAACAGGTATTGGGTTGGTTTATGTCTCAGGTAAAATAATGTTCTGCTCTTTGGTTGTAATAATTTATATATATAAATATTTTATGTTTTTTTACGTCTTTACTTAAAAATGCAGAAGGGTTACAAAAGATTTACGTAGAATGACAAACGAGAGAGATAGATGACACTTTCACTGAAAAAGGTAGTAGTTAAAAGTTGAATAAAACAATTCCTTTGAAAACATATTAAATTAATAAATATGATTTGCTAGTTTTGTCACTTGCGCCTATATCAATAGCTCATATCTACCAATATTCCGAGGCCAGACGACGGTATGAAATATTGAAAACGGGGAAAACAATATTTTTTACTTTAATCATAGCTATAAAATGTGCATTCATGTTAAACGTAAAAATACGACTCTTGGTAAACACGAACAAGTAAATAATTTGTATTAAAATTTGCAACGCAGTAAATTAGAAAGTCCTACAAAAACTTACACCGTATTAGCATATAAATTGGAATCATATAACTTCATCTCGACTGAGATGGATTTCAACTGAACTAAATTTTGCCCCTTTTTAAAAATACTTTAGTAAATTATGCATTATTGCGTAAAACGAATATCTATATTCGCATTTTTTAAAATAATAAAAAAAGTAAAGGGATATATATTTTTTTATATATTTAGCTTTTGTATATTAAGTTTATGAATTATGCATAACAAAATTATAGAATATATAAAAGCCTGACAGTATTGATATTAAAAAGTTGATTCGAAATTTCTGAATGTCAATACTGTCAGGCTTTCATATTTGTAAAGTCACGGCGTACGCCTCTAATAATTTTAAACAAAACCTAAATTACGGTATTTAGGAAATAAATTTTATTTTTTAATTGTACCTATTGTGATTATGTATATATTCTTTCTTCGTTTTCTCTGTCAAATTAATTACGTACAGTAAATAAATAAATTAATAAATATAAACTTTTGCAATGAATACAAGAAAGGGTTACAATGAAATTCGGCGTTTTATTCCGTAAACATCATGAACTGCCTTAGTACTGTATAGCTCCGTGCTATTGAAGATCGTGAAGTTACCTCACATTTGAGAACTCACAGCCAATCGAGTTCTTCTTTACAATATTATTATTAAATTGAAGCACTAATTGGGAAGGTTAATCAAAAATAAAAAACAAAATAGGCCCGAGAACACTACCTTGCGGAAAGCCAGGTGAAATTGAGATGGGCTGTGGTTTGTAATAATAATCACCAATATGTACTTGCGAACTTCTATTTGACAAAAAATCCGTAAATTCTCTACGCTAAGAACATGATTCACCTGATTCGCTTGTTGTCTCTTTCTTACGCCAAAAGAATAGTATAAAGGTACATATTATCTTCTATAAAGCACTGAAGCCACACAGCGTGATTGAACACTAGAAGCTGTAAAACACACCGGAGAGCCTGATCTGAATATTTATACCCGGAAGTGATGCTGTATATAAATTGCTCCAGAGACTGTCATACAAAGAGGTGCTTTTTATATCTTTTGGAATCGTCGCTCTCATAAACCGCGTCACTGTTGTTTACACTCATGTTAATGGAATACTTACGAGGTAATAATTTAACTTATAATTAATATTTAGATATTCAAATTTTCACCTTTCATTAACTCAAGTGATACGTTATATTATATAGCTTGTTCGGAAACGCCACTGCAAAATAAATAGGGCTATTGCGGAATATAAAAAAAAATAAAATAATAGGGTGCTTGATATATTTTTTTTGCTCGGAAGATGAAGGGAGAGAGGCTTTGAATTCTGGCCAAATATATATTATTATCTGAAATATTACGTCGTTGAATGGATGTCTGATTTTACGTACCTATCAATTTATTGTGCGTGTATTTATTTGTGTATGCTTTGATTTAAGAGATCATTACAATTTTGAATTATTTAAAAAAAAAAAAAACTTTCTAATTCGACTAACAGACAATTGACAAGAAGAATCTATTTCATCTTGTAGTATGTTTGTTATTTGTAAGATGATAAACAGTGCAATTAATTAATTTGTATGTTTTCAGTGATAAAGGCTGTATTTAAAATACATTTCATTCGATTACCTTACTAAATATTTGCCTATCATACAGTCAAATTTCGAACACGAAATTTGAATATTACGCTCCGTTTCATCGCGCGCTTCCATTTAACGTTTGTTGCTTCTTTATTCAGCTGTCAACTATTTCTACGGCGTGCGCCTAGCATCAGGTGCAAATTCTTCAACTAATGCGCCTCTTACCCGAAACTAAACACAAACATTGCTCGCGAGAATTAATGGGGCGAGACCATAGGGTGAGAGGCACGAAATGAAAAATAATAAATATCTGCCATTTTTCTTCCTCTTCATAAATTGAAAAATAATTCATCTTTTGAACTTCCCTGCATACTACGAGTAAATGATTTATTTTAGTTAGGCACATTATTATTTCAACGTCATAAATCTTTAACCTGTAACTAGAGGATTACTACTAATAGAATTAAAGTGAATTTCACCTTTTAATGTTTACGTGACGATGTAATATCTTCTTAATAATAATAAACAAACATGGTGATACGAATCCGAATCATCTTTTATGTAACGGATGTAACATATTATGGTCGGACTACAGCTTCTACTTTGCATACAGCTAGTTACATCTGCTATTGGGTCTATTTTCTTTGTCACTGTTGTCAAATATTTATAAAAATAATATTTTTAAATTCTATTTCTACGTAGATTGATATATTTATCTCTTCACGTGATCGGATTAAGAATAAAATTATTATAATTATAATACCATCGTAAATTATCTATTTAGTATTTGATAATAATAAAATAAATAATAGTTTAATAACAAAATAGCAAGTTAGCAAAAATAAAAAATATGTTTTCCGTTCAAAATGTTTTTATATCAAATTGGTTTAGGCGATTTCTATTTAAAAATATTTAAAAAAAAAATAGAAATGGAGGAGCCTGTATGCTGAATATCCAGGAAGGGCGCAGTGTTTACAGTTTTCTTACATAAAATTTACTAAGAATCTGTTTACATTCAAAAGAGCAAAACAGCTATCAAAAAACACACATTTTGAACAAGACAACTGTTGTAGCACTACAATGAAATATCTGTGAGTCTGCTCTAAGATAACGGCGTTTACGCAGTCGTAAAGTCTGAGGTCGGTCGCGGAGTCTAAAGAAAAGCAGTATTTCATTAGGAGAAATATTATGTTCGCGTCGCGGCCCTGTTTGCATAAGGACAATACATTTTATGGTCCTCCACTGCGATAGGAGTGCCTACTAAACGCGTCCGAGTGTCTATTTTTGGGCACGCGGCATCTGTTATTTGTCGCGGTGAGTGTGGACAGGCCCTTAACTATGCTTTTATTATGATTTAATGCTTTTGATTCATTTGCGTTTGTGTGCATAGCACTGTCATTTTTTTTTTATTCCAACTAAAACTTTTATTTATAGAGTTGCCATCTAAGAACTTCAACCCTAATGTCAAACGTGAATATAAATCATCAGTTCTTTACCGGCGTGACAGAAAAGACACACGTCTTCAAACAAAAAAGTCGTTATTTTTAATTAATTACGACGTACGTCACAATAATATTTATCTTACTTGTGGATCTACGTAACTAGACGATTCCCTGTTTTAACATAAATTTATTTGCTATAATAATCATAATATCGGTCGACTTTGTTAAATAGAAATTGATTAACTAAACTGCTTATTTTTTAGCCAACATTTAACATTTTTATAAGGTATAATTAAGATTTTGGTATAACTTTTTAATAATGTTTTGGTATTTTAAAAATTATATAAATAATGCTGTAAAGACAACATTGCTGATGTCGTGTTATTTATTTATTTAATCTAAACACCTTTAATAAAATTAGAAATTTACCTAATTCTATTTATTATACAAATTATCTGCGTGACACGGCTATGCTAATTGACCTAAGACTGGATCGGCCCTATGCATAGTCGCGTTAGTTCATTTTGGGTTCTAAAAATAGCAACCAAAATGGGTTTGTCATAAACTTTAGAAAATAATGCTTTTTATTGTATGCAACTAACTTATCCATATTATTCTACACGAAGAATTATTTTTATACTAATGACAGATAAAAAAAAATTGTAATGGCGCGATGTCTTGAATTGTCCGCACCGCAATGAAGTTGACGCGTGGTGATCAGTGTTGCCAAGTCTATCAGCTGATTCAATTTATGGCACGCGTCCGCGAGTGTGTGAATAATTCGATTTGTCATCCGGCAATGGCTTTATCAAAGGCCGCAATGAGATTTCGTTGCGGAGTTATTTTAATAAATTCCGCGGCGGATCGGATTGACAGTTTCGGGTTTTCATCTCCTGCGCGGGGGGGGGGGGGGGCTCAGTTTTACAAATACCTATTGAATACAGCTACGAGAACCTGCATTAAATACACAAAATAATAGATTTAGAAAATCTTGTAAGTGATCCAAGGTAAGATTGGGGTAAGTTACTTGTAACTCAAGGTTTCGTTGATATGTAATGCCCGTATATACTCTATTTTTATATAGTATATTTTGTGAATAACAATTATTATTAATATTTTTATTTTTTGTGTAAGATTGGGTAATTTTAATTGTTTATATTATGCATAAAGTGCATTACATTATATTAAATAACATTAAAATACATGATAAAAGAGAAAAATGCAAATAAATGTTTTATGTCATGTTTTATTCGATATTAACGACAAATTGTTTGTATTGTAAATAAATAATGTTAATTAATATAATTAAAATAAAAAGACCTAAAAAAAAAATAATCATTTATAATATTATTTAAACCGTATGCAAAATTAACCATAAAATAAGAGCGAATTCTCTAAAACATAAATTAATTGTAGTAAGTAGCTAGTGCCTGTAGGGCTAATATTGTCTGAAATAATAACCCTGTTTTCGAAACAAGTGTGACTTTCCCCAAAGCTACCCATTTTTTTTATTATAATTTTATTTAGTAAGTGGGACAAATGTGAAAACAATATTAAAATCTTTACTGGTATACAAAATGATCTTAGGAGTGATAGTTAAAATGATCGCTGATGAATATAGTAGTCGAGAACAACAAAAAAATAAGAAAAAAGAACTATTAGCGAGACTATTGCAAATAGGTCAGGTTTAGTTATTTTGGTAACTAAAGGTAAATAACTTTAATTTCGTTTTTACCTATGTGTAGTTTTGTATGTGTAAGGTAAATATCGTGTGTGTAAGAAGGTGGCAAGAATAATGGATGAAGCGTGTTGGTTTACTAAGTTTAATATTTATTTTTCTATTTTTTTATAAAATTATGGTTATTATTGGAATAATAAAGAAAATATACAATTTTGAATAAAAAAATAATATGGCTCGAAGATACGTTATTGTAATATAAAGAGTTCAACGTTCTATTCTCGAGCGGAATTTTTCGATGGGGTTCCTTTGCATGTCGCTTGGATTAGGAAGGGAGATACAATAATTTGTTAGCGCTCCGACTATCCACTTCCCTCCGCCTTTACCCTTTTCCTCCGATGGAGTGAGTCATTGTCGTGCGCTTTTGCTGATTTAAATAACTAGGGAGACATTTCTGCATGCCCGAAGTACCTAACCCCTACCAAAAGGGGTTTTCTATTGATTTCGTTGGGCTTATAAATGGTTAAAAATAATCAAGAATCTATACTGAAATAACGAAATATCTTTCATATCAAATACTAAATTCACTATCTTCAGTTTTCCTCGCATATTTAACAGTGCGTTGCGTAAGCTGTTTTTAACCCCCGACGCAAACAGAGGGGTGTTATAAGTTTAATGTGTCCGTATATAGTATGTCTGCTGGGGCATCGTAACTCCCAAACTGATGAACCGATTTTAATTATTTTTTTCTTTTGTTTGAAAGTTGACTCTGTGAAAGAGTGTTTTTAGCTATGATTCAACAAAATTCAACAAATTTTAAATTTTTTGGTAATTTATATTTTTTATTGTCGAAAGCAAATGCCACTCATCTTCACGCGTTCATCTTTATTTTACATTTTTAAAACGGAAAGATAGATATAAAAAATTATACCGACCAGTACTCCTAAAAACAAAACATTGAGTCCCACGAGACGCGTAATAATAGCATACAAAGAATTACACTAAAGGCTAGGGCGGTTTGATGGGGTGAGATGTTTTTAATAACACTACCCGTACTTGTGTTTAGCATTCTTTTTCATAGTATATTAGGCGCAAAGCCCGCGTGATTAGTTATATTATCGGTTGAATAAATAGGCACGTCGAAATATGCAAGATAAACGCTGCAGTTAAAAACAATATGATTTTAAAATTCATGGAGTGATTTTTTTATATTCATTACGACATAGCATTATGAAAATAAAGATTATAATATTAAGGCCGATTAGGAGGATTAAAATTCAAACAATAAAACAAAGTAAATCGAAAAACTAAAAATATTACAGTTATAAGTCATAAACACCCTCTTAAGTCTTCGGTAATAACCACTGTAGAATCGTACTTAGAGTTAGAAAGAATATTCCCCCGGAAACTGATCAATTGTCAAAGTACACTTTCAGATTTGTGTTTCGATGTGTAAGACGTCAATAGCCAGGCGAGTAATTCGGCATGTTAACGCTGTTTTATGCGTGTAATAATAAAAAAAAAAACCTACCTGTGCGTCTTATTTTGTCTGCATGGGCTTCGTATTTACGCTGTCTCTTTCGCGCCTGGACAGGTAAAAAAGCAATACCGCACTGGCGACGTGTATTGCTTTAAAAATATTGATTTATTTATGGTGTGTGAGAGAAGCGTGTAGGTGGGAGAGTGGAATGGAAAGTTGATATGTTAGGATGCGTGACAAACGCACATCGCAAAGTAAAATAGGTATTTAATGATTTCAGTAATAAAAGGTTGCATATAGTTCTAAACAATATCACAGACAGCCTTAATAAATTGGTTACGGCTATGATGGAATAAATCAAAGCCCGATTTAAGGTAACAATAAAAGTGTTCACAGGTATTCTGTGTTGCTATCATTTTCCCTATTCTGCTCATTAAGTATTTGTTTGTTTTGCTATTGCCCACTCCCTGAAAGTGTATCTTAAAGTAGTCTCGTTACACCTTCTCACGACTTACTTTCTACCTTCGTTCATAGACGTTGCATTAACATTCTGATTTGTATATTAATGACCCGATGAATGTTTGTTTTTTTAATAAAATTAATTTAAGAAAAAAAAAACGAAAGTGAGCGGCGGTGTAAATAATGAATTCCAATCCACTCCACTAAAATACGAGCCATTTTATCCACCATATTCGTAATACACATTAAAATGGTATTATTAAACTAACCTACAAAATAAATGATAGAATTGTGGAGTGGGGCCTATGTGTACGCAGTGAAAGATTTCCACCACCATCCCCAATATAAACGGACCGTTTCGAGGCGTGTCAAGTGTATTTGTCACTTGTTTGTTCATCGCGAGAATATTACATTCATCATCCCGTCTGCTGCTAAACTCTCTGAAAAGGGTTTAATAATGGCTGAGCTACGATCGACGCATAAAAGACTGCTTTTAAATAATCGTTTCTGGTCGCTTGTCAAATTGGACGCGTTGTTGGTCGTTACTTTTTTTTTGGGTTTGCAAATATTAAAAAAAAAAGGTGGAGGTTATTAATTCGATCTGTTTGATTTTTTTTAATGTATATTTCCTTATTTCCCCGAAACGGTTTCTCATTTTAATTTCATTGAAATGTCAAGTGTAAAGTTGCAAAAAATAGCTTTTCCGTTCAATATGTTATAATGGTTGATTGGCCTAAGCGATTTCGTTTTTCCTTTTTGCATATTGTTAATGTTGGATTTAAAAACTTTTAGTGTAGACAATTAAATTATATAAAAAAATCCATTTCGTAGGTAAATTTCATCAGATCAAAGTAGGGAATGCGCGAATTCCAATTGTACGCACATTGCCCGAGCTGCCGCCCGATTTACTACACCCAATTTTTCCCACCCCTAGGACCAATGGTTGATGGGATCAAAAAAGTTTACTGAGATAAGTTTTAGGCCCTTATATAAGGAATAAAATAAAATTTAAATATATTCTATATCTTATATACTAAGAAAGTTACAGCAAAATTCCATTTTATTCGAAAAAATCCCCCTGTTCTCGCCCTGCTGGTCTGATTTTGCCCATTGACGATTTTGCCCATTGATTAATTTTGCCCATTTTGCCCATTAACTTGAGCGGATTTTGTGTCTTTAAATTTTATTTATCAATTTGAAAGTGATTGGTGTAAAATTACGGCAGTTATCATGTCCACAAGAAGGTGATATAGATAGATAGATATATAAACTTCTAAACTGATGGTGGTTTTGGGTTCTAGGGGATGTGAAACGCAAAGATTTGTCGAAATTTTTCTGAAGCAATGAGATGGTACCCGTTGGAATAGGTAGCTTTCCTAATGAAATCTACCTAACAAGGACTAAGAAATAACAGGTAGAATAAACTTCTTAATGTTAGCAAATAATAAAAAAAGGATCCACCTAAACATCGAAGACGGCACAGAAACAATATATGCAGCATCAGTAAATGTTTCTAAACCATGTTTCTATTTTTAAAAGTATTTTTTTTTACTTAAGTACCTTTTACATAACCTAAAGTAAATATCTATAGAGATTTTAATCAATTCTATATTTGAAATCGTATACGCGTATTACCTATATTTATTACTGAAGAATGAAGACTAAGGATTCAAAAAAGGGTTTTGATACAGCAATATAATTTTTATTCAATCTTATTTTCATTGAAATGACAGAAACATGAGAAAGTGCCCAATTTGAAATCAAAATCTAAAACATTAATTTCCTAGGTTCAAATAAACGTTTGTTCCGTAAGAAACGAGGAAGGAATAAAATAATAATATTATAACGAGGACGGCGAATGAAAGTCACCTTTTATTAACGTCAACTGGCGGCCGCTCGTGAAGGCGCAAGGCGAAAAATTAATTCGTGTCCCCGGGCTGTTTATAAATTATGGTCGAACTGCTCGCACCGCCTGCACTTTGCCGGCAAGATAGCGAAACAAAACAGGTATCGCTTTATTTAGAACGTTATTAAGAAAGGACAAACAATAAGTTGTCCAATAATTCCAGGTCATAATTTAAAGTAAAGTAAACGTAAGAAGGTTCTAAATCAGACGCTTGCGGGATTCCGAAATATTCCGCTAATAGTTGGAGTAACTAAATGAGCGAAGTAGAAATGCATTTTATTATTTTTTTTTTCAAAATGTTAACAATTTTGTTTGAATACGTAAATTTTATCGTAAATGTTAATTTAAATGCGTATTTTCGTTTAGAGTTTTGCTTTCTGCTGTTCGTTTCCTGTTTATTATTGGCATTTTTGATTTAATCGCATTCGCTTTTGTTTTTTGCCGTTTAATCACGAAACTAAGTTTTATTACGAACTGATTATTTTTTTCGTTTTATCTTTGATATATATATTTTATATTTTGTACCTTCTATATCAAGGTAAATAAACGTTGAAGAAAAAAAAAACAATTGAAAATAAATGTAAATAATTGACATTAATTGTTAATAGTTTATCGATTTATAAGCTATATATGACATTGTTTTTTGAATAGGAATACAAAAACTAAATGTTCCTATTTATTATAATAATATAATAAAAAAAAATATTACAAACGGATTTTTTTTTTGATCGATTAGTTAATTTTAAACTAAACGTAACGTCAGTAATGAGTATTTATTTTTATTATTATTTAAAATAACATATACTTTGGAGGTACCATTCCTCCGGCGGTATAGCTGATTGGCAGGTGTAACAACGAAGCTATTTAAAGTCATTTTTTTTATCCTTTTTCTTAGCTTGGAAGGGGTCTTAAGGAATGGCTCGAAGACGCTGCAGTTGAGACTATTCCACTCTCTTATGGTACGCGGAAGAAAAGAATGAAACCGACATTCTTTCTCCTAAAAAAATCCTTTATTTTGTGAGAATGGACAATGGAATGTTTCCTTTATATATCAGAATATATAAGAGTATAATTTTGTACTCCTTGGTTCACTACTTTTCTGATAAAAGTATTTAATTTACTTCAATAAAGGACAAAGTTCTCTATTCGATATATATATACTAAATCGGTATATATACTATACTTTAGGAGTACTAAATTATACTTTTACTTAAAACGGTTTGGGAAAACATGAAATAGTTGCAATTGATTAATTTATTAGTTTTAAAATAATATGGGAGGAATAGGTCAGATCTCTTTACAAATATCACTTTACACGTTTAATATTTTAGGCTTGGCAATGTTATTATTTAATTAAAAGCGGATTAAAATATGTTTGTGGGATACCAATGAATTCGTGGATTTAATGGCCAGTCTAGAATGGACATAAACGGTAGAAGTGTGAAGGGATGGCGAGTTAGGACAAATTTATTGATCGTAAATCGTCGTGAATTTTACTGCGAAACCCATGAAAGACGTCGAAGCGAACGATGGAGATATCAGCGGAGCGCTCAGCGGGAGGCAGCTTTGGCCTCCGGAATGCTCTCCATCCGCTTCTCCCCTCGCTCGTATCGTTTTGACGATCAGCTTTCGTAGCGCACGCCTTAGATAACAAATGGCGAGTCCGTATATGATTTGCGAATCGTCTTCATCAATGAAAAAACAATCAAGAACATCATGTAGCATCGTATAATATCAACTGCTTCTATAAATAGTTTGGTAGTAGTAAATTATTTGACCAAAACCTGACGTCTCACATCTTCCTCCCAGATTAGTCGCGCCTTTGATGGGTTGCTTTATTTCTCCACTTGTGCCTGTGGCACTTTTAACCCATTCGACGTGCGTTTTGGATGGATTTTTTAGGTCAAAATAAAAAAAACAAAACGGTTTTTGGACACTTTTTCAAATCATCGTAAATTTTAATACCATTTTAGTTTTTTTTTGTAAATGTCGACGCGCGGCTAGTAATGAATCAACACGGACATAATATTTTAATTTAATAATAATAATTTATTAATAGCTAGCATCTAGCCAGGCAGGTAGGCCCTGCGGACATCTTTGAGGGCATCTTTGGCGCACGAAAACTAGTACCTGCGGCACTCGGGATGGGTCGCTTCAATTCCCATCTCTAGGCTCTTCATTAGGAGCCTACCATTCGATTCTACGTAGGTGGCTCTAACAATTGTTTCGCCGATGTAGAATAATACACTTTCAGTTTTTCTCGAATTTTCCAATTTACTGGGCAACTTTTCTAATTTACCTAAAAACCATGGTCAAACTATTACAGGCATTTAAAAAAAAATAATGCTTCAAACACACATTTATTTTTGATATATAATTAAATTTTATAACAATTGTGATGTAGCTATGGCCAGTCTTTACGTGTTTCTATTTGCGCACATAATTATCACAGGCCAGTTATAAATAATATGTTCCAATAATCGTTTTGTCATATTTTTGACATTCGTATTATGATATTAGAGCTCTCTATCGATCTGTCAATGGTTCTTTAATTAGTACTAAAAATTTGTTGACTTTTAATATTAAATAGGTGTATTTATATTCCTTCGCAATCCGTGCGGACGCGAGGTCACTGACTGATCTCGCTCAGGGAGGCAGTTAAAAAGACATGTTTTAAAAAAAAATAAATAAATTCGGGCTTCGTATTTTTTAAAAATAACTTCTTACTCATAAAAGGGAATACAAACGTCCCATCAAGTCTTCGGGAATGGCCTGAGGACACACGGTATATTATTTTCGACTCTATTAGGGATTATTTATTTATTTATTTATTTATAAATGTACAAAACAGCGATCTAAGAAGATAATTCTCTAATACTACATTTACAGGGCAAGAAAAATGTACCAAACATAAATGTGGTTGAAAACACCATACTAAAAAATTAAACTTAAATAATGTGTACTGTGCGTGAAGTGAGTGGTATGTCATGCGAAGTACTTCTACAGTGTGTATGTGTGTGTGTGTGTGTATAAACCTACATATTATTAGTGATATAATAAATAATTTAAAAATAATAATATATACTCGTATTTACGAATGTTTATAGTGAATATAATATTTGTTTATACATTTTACATTAAATATTAAATTAATTATCATTAATTATTATGTTTAATAAAAAGTGATATACCTATTAGATAAATCCTAAATGGCGGTGCCCAGTGAAGCCTACTTTTCATTTACTAATACTTTTTAATTTCTAAATTATTAGAAATTAAATTATTAGGTCACGAATTCGCTGCATTCTTTCTCGGGAGCAGCAAGCGACCCATCTCCCCCGGAATGGGTGTCCGCAGGCAATTTCGCGTCAACGCGCGTATTAAATGAATATAAAATCAGCGCCGGCGCGTGTGGATCGCCCCCACGCGAAATCATACCCTCGTGCCTTCGTTTGTCCCCCATTGAGGCATTCAGCAGTGCTGCCATTGTTTCTTCCGCGCGATACGGTGATTGAAGAACGCTCGGAAATCGATTGGTCCTCCCCTGGTGTTGGCGTTATCACAAAGGCATACCTATCTACCTATGTGCCCGCTCGTATTTCAGTAACATAACGATGGTTTAACTTACCAATCTCTTTCTTCTGGTTATCTTTTCTTATTGATTTCTCTTTATTTTAGCTAGGTTAGCCATGGTAATCCAAAGTTCACTATTTTCATATTTATTTATTTACTTATTATTTGTTTACAGAAACAATACATTACATTTACACCACTTTTACAGCGTATACTGCTGTTATATGAGATGTAATCCGTTGTAAACATAGATCTTCAGTTGACTGACAAAAAAGTACATATAGTATTAAAGAGACAAATTATTTAAAAATAAATTTAAATACAGACTTACTCCTAAATCTAATTCTGAGCAGATATCATGTTGGCAATATTAAAGTATTATTATTTATTTATTTTATTGAGTTTGAGGTTTAACATAAGGTTTTCACAACGTTCATCTAACTAGGCAGCGCTCGTACTAAAAGGATTTAAAATGCGCAGTAACATTTCGACCTTAAAGGCAGAGTAAAAACTAATTAGCTTGTGTTAACCTATTATATGATTTTGTATAGGGAAAAAAATAAATATGAAATAAATATTACCATATAATGAACATATGTTTTGTGCCAATTAAAAAAAAAAGTTAAAATATAAATGTATAACGTAAAAGTAGTACTTGAAAACGAAAACGATAACCTGTGTATCACGTAGCTTTCGGAACTTCAAATGAATGGAAACTGCCTTCTTTAGTATAGACGATAATCTAGTTAAGGGGGCAAGAAATAGAATATAGTAGAGTCAATCGCTTGTACGGATTTACTGTTCCATTATTCTTAATTACTATAGTATATTGTCAAAATTATTATGAAGCTAAATAAATAAATATGCTTCTTTATAAATTAATATCATCTAATATGTATGCCATATTAGATATACATAAAATGCATGTTTTCTTTATAACTCAAGAATACATAAGAAAAAGGAATATCTGTTTAGGTACATTATTTATGTAATTGTGTATTTTTTAGTAAGGTTTGAAATAATATTATGGCATCTTTTATATGTAACATATTGTAAAGATTTATTAATATTAATAATACAATTCTATTTACCTAAAACTAATTAACTGAATACAATATTTTAAAGGTTGAATAAAGAATAAGAGGTTTTTATCATGCAGCCATGACATAGTTTTAAATCAAACTCCATAGTTTCAATTGCTTTGGATTTATCGACACTTTGAACTGGAAGAGTTGAAATAATTTTGAATAATTAAGTACCTGCACAAAAGAAAAAAAAATGTCTGAACAGTTTCAGAAGACATGTGGCCGATACTATGACCACTAAAGATGACCTTTGCGGCGAACAATATCGTCAAACCGAAAAAAAATTGGAAATATTTTACATAAAATAATAAACATTATATTCCGAGAGATAGCTGAGTTTTTTTTTTAAATGGCTAATCGGCGCTGAAGACCCAACCAATCTTAAATCAACCTATTTTATTTTTCCCGTTATCGAGGACTGTTTAAATTATAACACTTAATAATATCAATATCAGCATGCTAATAACTTGTTTAAATGGCTATTTATAAAAGAAAATAACAAATTATAATTAAACGTAATATATATATAAAAAGTATATTGATCAAGTTCATCGATACGATACACATAGGAGCCATTAAGTCGTTTTCCCAAATGACCGTCAATAGTTCTTTCGCTTATCTTTTGGAACCACGTCAGGGGTTGAATAGATTAGCCCAAAGGCCAGGGGATACAGGGCGTTTGAGCAGAATGTGATGTGACAGTAGGGATTTTATGCGTCTGTAACTTTTACTGTCGTAACGGTGTTGCCTATTCTTCACCTATCATTCCGGCTACAGTTGTATCTATCCATCTCTGTCCTTGTCGATAAATGCTTCGCTGTTTTTTCGTTTCCTTCCTTAACTCTTAAATCATTCAAGTCGAACCTTAAGGTAGACAATGCTAAATCGAGTATAAAGAAAAATAAACTAGGTAGGTACACGGTGAATTGTCTTTTTAGTGAAAAAATTTTGTCTTCATTTTATTTTGTCTTTTAATTTTTATGTAAAGACTTAGCCTTCTTTATAATCGATAAGGAAGAATTCCAAAAGCTTTTCTACTGTTAGAGGTATTTTGAACGTGTCTAGGCAACCCGTGTTATGATCTCTTAATAATCTTCTAATATATACAAGCTAATGCAAATGAAATATTATTAAGAAAAAATATGCTTACTATTTCGTTGGCAACCATGGTTTCGTTGGTAAAAGCGCCATCTACATCTCTCTTGGGCATCTACTATATGGTTACGCTAATATTTATTTTTTAAGTAGATGTTCAGGACCACTTATTAACACACCTTCATACCTTTTTTTCGGCAGGTGTGAGTTGTTTCTGGATCGCTTAAATTTTACGGGAATGATAATAATAATCGCGTGAGCTTATTATCAAGTAACTTGCTATTATGACGATTTTACAAATGTTTCTTTAAGTATCCTTTGAATGCTCCCCAAATTTATGTTAAACCATAATAAGTGAATGATAATTCTCTTAATATAAATTTTCGATCGTACAGTATGCTTTACTATTTTATTTTCCAAAATTATTTTATTCTATGGCTAATTTTCTGGGTGTTATATTTCTTATAGCTGTTTTATCTACCTTATTTACCAGAGTGGAAAGTGATATGACCATTTTAGGATCTTTTGACTAAATTTTATTGAGATTAAATAATAATACTAAATGATCGGCGGTGGCTTGTGATTTTAATTATCTATAAATTGTTATTTTGAATATCTTTAGTGGTATAAGGAGCTTGTTAGATTTTGAGCAGCTTAACCCACATAATAAATGCAACGCGACTTAAACGATACTAATTTTAGCGAAAACCCTCAAGCTTGGTAAAATGAGAAGCAAAAAATACATACATAAGCTGAAACATAATGTAATACTTTGAACTCAACACTAAGGTTATTTGAGTTCATTCAAGGACTAGTTATTGGGTAGTTTATGTAACAAATTTCCACTTATTTGATCTCTTTTAGGTTTTTACATAAACATCACATAATATGTTTTATACATATTCTATATTTATTTATAATATATATGTATAATATATTTATTTATATATCGAATACCTCATTTTTAAAAATCAATCAGCATAAAATGTAGTATCTTAAATCGCTCTCTATACGAGTACACTCCGTCCCACGACCATTTCCGATAAAAATCCAGTTAATCGACACACCAATTTCGAGACGTATTTATAAAAACGATATATCAAATCTCATCCGAGAAAAAAAAAAAAAAAAACTTTACGTAATAATACGGTTGTTTTAATAAATACGACAGCTGATTGGGGCGCCGCGGTTCAAAAATTATAAATTTGTGGATTGATTATTTTCGCATCTTTTATATAATTTTTTACTTATTATAGGGAACGCAAACACCCTATTAAGGTTTAAGGAATGGTCTTAATATAACAGTAACATTTATGTTGAATAACTGCAAAATTGGATATTAACACCAACCATAATGGTGATTTTTAAATAAATGTTTTTTTTTAAATTATAGTTTTTTTTTTAAATTAGTTTTTTTTAATCCAAAATAACAAACGAAAACTTTAAACTCCGCGTGCATGTGAATAGATACAATGAACATACATAATAACGTTTTATATCCCATTCCACGTTAAGTATTCCCGTTAGGAAAAAACATAATCCTGGGGGTAGGTTTTTTTTTTCAATGTCAACCCTCGCGTGGCTTCGGGGCCGCGGTGCACCCCTAGTTCAAGACCCCAAACGATGTTGCCGACATGCGAACGCTTACGCTTATTAGTGGAGGGGTGGTGGGGATGAAGGGCTGGGGGGGGGGTAGTACACGCGACCAAATCTTATCTTTTGTATTATTACTGACTCTGCTATTTAATGATGTAGTCGTAATGACCTGAAAATTAACTGTTGGCAGTTATAGTTTTTAGTAAATTACTTGGAAAATTAGGAAATCCCATTAATAGGGTGATACTGTATTTCAACTTTCATTATAGCATGAGTTAGCATAGTTACCTAATTACCTTTTTGGTCACAATATTAGATTTATTAATTTTCGTCGGTGCCAATTACCAAAATTACTTATATTAAATAAATTTTAATTGCCTTAGCCAATTTCTATCATTAGTGTCAGTCACTCTAATTTCATTTAGGCAGTTTAATTTCATTCTTGCTAAATTTAAAAAGAAATACTTCAAAAAAGAGTTACATATATTTATTTATTTATTTATCAACCTACAAAACAGCGATGCAAGATGATACTTTTCTAGTAGGTACTACATTTATTTGTTCAGAAAAATCTATATATGATTGAAAACATAAAAACATAAAATACATTTAATATATGTATTTTTAATTAAAACTACTCCCGCTAATGTGTGATACTGATTAAGTTGAAGAATTGTAATTGATGAATATTTCACTTTTATAAGTTTTCGTGTGAAGATGTGTTTTTTCCTTTATAAATTTTACCTAGAATTGAATATTTACTTTTGAAATTTAGAGGAATTGTTAAAACAACACAAGTTGAGCGCCTTAAAGTCTTAACTCATATTTTTTTAAATAATCTTATAAAGCATAATAACTTCAGAAACCTTTTTATATTGACACGAAAGGACCATTCCCACAAAATAAATGAAATTTTTAGGAGGAAGAATGTCGGATTCCATTCTTTTCTTGCGCGTACCATTAGAGAGTGGAATAGTCTCAACTGCAGCGACTTCAAGCCATTCCCTAAGACCCCTTCCCAGCTAAGAAAAGGGGTTAAAAATTTGGCTAAAAAATCACTTCTTTGTACCACCTGTCAATCAGCTATACCACCGTAGAAATAGATACCTCTAAAGTATATGTAATTTAAAATAATAATAATAATACAAGAGAAATAAGGTTTTCGAACATTACTATTGGTAAAACAGTTTTTTTTTGCAATAGTAGCCGCAATGGGGTTGTGAGATTAAATATAAAATATTATGAAGTTCCGTAACTTGCGTCAAAATATTGGCCTCTCCTTGGAACACTATAATGTACTATTAAGATGATGCACAAAACTAATCCATTGCACGTGGTTAAACATTACAATAATGTACGTATAAGCAATGTATTTATTGTATAAATACTATTATATATAAGAGAATATGTAAATGACGATATAAATAAATAAATAAATTAGTTAATTCCTGTTTGAAATTATCCCCGCACAACTGCAGGAGAATTGTTTTTTAAACGTATGGAAAGAGGCGTATTGCGTGTGCAGAAGTCCAGCTGTGATACATAAAATAAATGATTATTTTAATGACAACCGAGGTATTCGAACAAGGGTGTGAACAATGCGTATAAAACAATGCGATATCGTTTCCACGGGGCTTACGAATGAACACGACACAAAGTCATGAGGCACGCCATTCGGCACCGCGAGAACGGAACTTCGTATATACTTAGCAGACGGATAGAACCTTGGTTTGTTCTCGCTTCCAATTTAATTAATCGCGGCAGCTTTATGACGCTGTGAAGGCGCTGTGTTTGCATGACGGCTTCCCATTGACATCCTTGTCGGGGAGGCTAGTCTGGTTACACAATCGGCGAGGAAACTCAGGCGAGCCTTAGTTTCTAAAACGTTCAAATTTATGTTTAAAATAAGATTTCCCAACAAAACAAATTTCTCGATGCTTTAAAAAAAAAACCTTTCGGTACGCCGGAAGGCGGTGGTAGAATTCATCGGATCAAAGTAGGGGATAGGCGAACTCCAATTGTACGAACTTGTATAAAACATTGCACGAGCAGCTCGCGCGCCTCAACCCAGCACCGTGCCGTACCTTTGCGCAACGAGATTGCGTATACTGAATTTCTCTTTATACTGTTCCGTAAGGGTTGCTCATATCAAAAATTGTTTTAAACAAAAATTGTAGGGAAATTATAGGCCTATAATTTACATTTTGAATGGATTTTGCTCTACCTTTGTTTAATATAAATAGTATTACCTAAGAAATAGTATTATTTTGACTATATATCTAATTACAAAATAAATTTTGTTTTAAATTTTCTGTATAAAATATATTATTATATTTTGTTTTAAAAGATACTTGTTATAAAAAATAGTATAGGTGTTACTTGATTTTTAGAATTTTCAAAAACCAATTTTTTCGCTTCAAAAATTTTTACTTAGATACGTACTCGTAAATAATACCTGCGAAATAATATAAAATTGAAAATACTTTGATATCTTATATACTAAGACAGTTTTAGCAAAATTTCACTTTTTCGAGCCCCCCCCCCCTTCCTGATTTTGCCCATTAACGAACTTCACCGAGATTTTGTGGCCTTAAATTTTATGTATTAATTTGTGGTTTTGGGTTCTAGGGGAAGGAAACGCTAACATATATCGAAATTTTCCGGAATTCATGATTTAGTATCCATTGCAATATGTAGCTTTTCTAATGAAATCTACCTAAAAATATAAGGTATACTTAGAAAAAAGTTTTAGTACATCTGGTAATTTGTTACCACCGCCGCTGGTTTATTTTAATTTATCTGACTTAGGAAAGACCGATTGTCCATAACTGGCCTTCGTAATTAAGAACCTGGCTTTGTCCTTAAAAGTGTAAACCCACCACCAATGTTCAAATCCCAGTTCAAATGTTAAAGATTGCCAATGAACACATATCCCGTATTCTTTTAGATATTTTTACAAATTTTACAAAGCGAGTGAAAATGTCATACCTAGTGAATGGCCTTCGGCTGTTGTAATTCCAATACACAAAGGTGGTTCTTAGGGTGATTATCTCTTTATTATAAATTATAATATAATATAATTTCTTTATTATAAATTATCGTCCTATAAGTCTAACGTGTATTATATGTAAAATATTTGAAAGACTTATTGTTAATCATATAGATGCTGTTATAAGCCCCTAAACTTTCTCAGGCCAGAGCAATTTGGTTTCGTCAAAATAACTCTTGTGAAACAGCTATTACTTCCTTCTTCCAAGCCATCGCAGACTAACTAGATCGGGGAGTAGCGGTCCATGCGATCTTCCTAGATTTCGCAAAAGCGTTTGACGTAGTCCCACACTCTATTTTTTTAAATAAACTCGGCCGTTTGCCAATTGATGCCAATGTCCTTCTATGGATTAAGTCATTTTTAACCAATAAAAACTTGCAAGTTAAAGTTGGTAATTCGCGGTCTTCCTATACTCTAGTTCCATCGGGAGCTCCGCAGGGTCATGTTTTAGCCCCGAAGCTTTATAAAAACTACTACAAAATTAGCCTACGGCAATGTCCAGTTAGGTATGGTTATGTTATTCATTATCTAAGAAATATGTAAAAACAAAAATCAATAAATAAATAAATAAATATTCAACGAGAACTATTCTATATTTTCAAGAGATATATAATGTAAAACATTTTTTTATAAGGAGATGGTAAAGGAATTTATATCTAAGAAAAAAATATGATAAAATAAATTAAAACTATATAATTCACTTAGGTGATTTCACTTATTGTTTAATTACCTGGTAATTGTGGTAAATATTCCTATACTGATTGGAAAGTGCTATATATAATTTTATATTTTTTTTGGTACCTAAAAAATGCAACTTCATCATTGAAATCATTTGTGCTGCGAGTGGTATATAATAAAATTTCTGATAGGTATCTTTTTATTTATATATTTAGAGTAACTTTATATTTGAGTGTCTTAATCATCTCGTTAATGTAAAACGTAATTTAATTACATTTATGAAATAGTAAAATTAAATAATAGACTCTCTTAGAACGGGCAGTAGCTAATTGTTATATATTTATCCTCATAAAAAAATAAATATACGAATAGAAATATAATATAGATTTTTAAGTTAGAATAACTAACTATAATAAATTTTATAAACCTTAAGAAAATTTGGATAACTTTTCCTATATTTTTTTTGTTAGATTGAATATTTATAAAATAGGACACAAAAAAATAATAGCGATTTCACAAACAAGCTGTGATGGTTGCATCGCAAAAAAAGTTACAGCGCGGGCAGCCCTTGCGTCTGCACCGTGAGGGAAACAACGAGAGAGTCTTTTTAGATAAATCTGCGCACCCCGAAAGGCGGGTAAAAGTATTTTCCTTTATCCGAAAGTAAGGGAGGCGCCGAGACGCTCGTAAAAGCATTGCGATGGTATTAGGCATTAAGGCCCCGCTGTAAGGTTGCTAAAGGTGAAGGGAATCTCGGCGCTAGACAAACCCGGCGAAATGTTTTAAAACTAAGGACGTTGTCACTACTTACCGATCTCAGGCTGTGCTCGACTTCTCAACAGTTTTGCTAAGACGAATAGTTCAATCCGATAAACGCCTTCCATAAAATACATTACTATAGTACTTAGCAGTTGACATTGCAAGTTACTTATGTGTCTGTTTTGTAAGTAATAATTATTTTCAAAATAATTCAATGTTTTATTTTTATTAAATTATAATAATACACTAATTGTACTTAATTTTACGAATATGTTTTGTCGAACAAAATGCATAAAAATTAGTTGATATCACTTCTGGGGGGATATTTTTTTTTTTGAATAAGTAGTTTTTTTTTAAACTGCTTGAAAACTAAGTGAACTTATGCGAGTAGATATATGTATTTAACAGACAACTTGAGTTATATACATATATTATATTGTTCAGGTGTTGATATTTGAAATGTAGACAAAATTTGCGAATAGTACTAACCTATATATTTATCTGAAATTCGTTTAATTTGTATGAGCTTTTATCTAATTGCTATTTTTTTTATTTCGTTGAACCAACTACCGCATTAAAAAAAACTAAAATGTGTATAAAAGTAGACTACATTTTTCAAAAAAAAATTAGCAGTTTTAAGTTAAGAATAATTAAAAAGTTTATCTATATTTACATATACACCTATAAAATATTATGGACAATCTTTCGTTGAATAATATTCAAAAGAAAGCAAAAAACTTAGACAATTATGAATACTTAGAAACTTAGAAAAACTTAGAAAAAATATATAAGTTTTTTAATAGCTGTAGTTAATATAATATAATAAATGATGATCAAGCCATGAAATGCGTACTGTTCAGGAAAGAACAATATTCCGAGTTAGAAACCAAAAGACATTCTAGATGGCCTGCGTACTGCCTTTAGCCTTTGAACTCGGCTATTACGAAGTTAGCCGCAACACTTGCTGGTAAAAGTTATTTGTTGACCGCAACAGTAAAGGTTATTTATTGGGCAGGTCTTCCGGCCGCCCAAGTGCACGCCATGAATGAGAGCGTGGGGCGGGCGGGCGGCATGTTGCTAATTGGAGCACTCCGGATGGAAATCGCCGCAAAGATTCTTAATTAGATTCATTCGTTGTTTACAGTACAGCCGAGTTTGAGTTCGTATCAGAAATCGTGAAATGATTGCATTTTCCAAGCGATGAAAATATGTAATCTAAACAGTATAATACATATATTTTTGTCTTAATTTTTTATGTATTTTAAATTGTATTTGCTGCTATTAAAATCCCAAACTGTATTAAATATATTGAGTTCGTTTTTTTTATTAAATTGTTATTTACGTGTTAAAAATTGTAAATTATTATCAAAATGTTTAAAAGTGTGTGAGTTTGATCATATTTCTAAATTCATTTTTTTACCGTTTATTATTATTGATTCGATTATATGATAAGTGTATTATATTTTTAGCATTGATTATTAGGGGAATCCTTCGAAGAATAGGCCGTTATCAGGAGACGACCACTGGCCTATCATGTGTTAACGAACTTGTTCTGCCTTCTATTTCTAGTATATGTCCTATTACATACGTACAAATATTTAGGAATATCGAAGCAAAGGCGTTCCAAAGAAGAACTGGTAAGACGTGGTAAGACCTGTAAGGTAAAGGAGACGCCAGATGTTTTGGGACGATAAACCGGAAAAATCGTATTCTCCACATTTAACGGACGAAGGTGGTTAAAGATATTTTAAATAACATATAAATCCATGCATTGGATAGAAGATTACACGTTAAACTATATGTATCGCGGTAAAATACAATGTGGCAAAGATGGATTTTAAAGTAACAGAATATGCAAATACATTTATGTAGGTATTTATGTTTATACAATTTAACAATAGAATCACAGCCAGAAGTTATTTTTTACATTTCAGCAACCTA
Source organism: Neomicropteryx cornuta (assembly GCA_020383195.1). Classification (NCBI taxonomy): domain Eukaryota; kingdom Metazoa; phylum Arthropoda; class Insecta; order Lepidoptera; family Micropterigidae; genus Neomicropteryx; species Neomicropteryx cornuta. The sequence goes on from JAHKQU010000030.1 coordinate 6,466,776, forward strand.
ATTTATGAATCTTACGACATGCGAAACTACATGAAACTATGAACCAAAAACATTAAGTACAGCATGATAAAAATGTGCAGGAGATATAAAAGAAAGCCTAGATATATAAATCATATACAAATTGTAAACGCATTTTCAGTGCATCGCTGATAAGATTTATTCACCGAGATAGATCATCATAGAACAGGTTTTATCTAGCATGAAGATAGTCATAAACCTGAGGAAACTGCAAATTTAATATTCACGTAATAACAACAAAACGTGTTTTTTAATTGGAGACATAATATTTTCATATCTATTTTCTAACACTAAATAAACTCTAAAAAAAAACATTTTGCCAAAAAATGGTGCTTTTTCTGTGGGTAAAAACAATTTTTATAGATAAAATAAAATCCAAAAATAGTAAACATCAAAAAAAGCTAACAATAATACTCTCCTTTCTTCTTATTACCTTTTTAAGAAAGAGTAGGTATACAGTTTTTTTACGTTCATTTTTCACTTAAATTTACATTTATAATTTGTTTCGGGGTATCTTTTACTTTATATTTCTGTACATTTATTTATTAATAATGTACTTAGTGAATAAAATAGATGTAAGGAAACATATAGTGTGTTTTTAGTAATAATTTTTAGCCTTAGGTACCACTAAAAAACGTTTATCTTATGTTTATTTATTAGTCGGCGGGTGCACTATAGGTAACTTATAGTTATAGATATAGGTAACTTGTAAAATTCGCTTTGTAGGCGATCAAGATTTATTGTCTAAATAATGAGAATAATGATTATGAAAATATTTTGTTTTTTAACCTCAAAGTGAAGATAAGAAGATTCTGTAGTGCGGATACATACATTTATAACCATTTCAATGGTTTGTCTACTGACACACTGTCGAATAACCCACTGTCAAGCTATAACCCACTTACTCACAATCCGCCTCCTTCCCTCCCCCCGCACAACCACCGCACAACCCTCGGATAACCAATAAATATTTCAATACAACACCGACGCCATTACCGATTCCCAGAGCGAGACCTGTTCGCGCCGCCATATAAATTAGCCAAACATCTTGCCGGGTCGACAAATAGAACATTTTATGTACCAATACGCCTTTCCTTATATATAATATATATTAGTAAATCTTATTAGAGTGTTTTCTTGAATTTGTTAGGAACCGCACTCGAGAACGTTTGACACAAAGTTCATTAATTAGTTTAATTGAAAAGTATATAATTATGTGCAATTAATAAATCTTTCATAATATATTAACCAACCTCAAATAAATTCACATCTGATTCACAACGAACGTCATGCGATTTTTGTGATGTTTGCAATCACATCTCTTAAAAATAGATTTGATTTAATTGCAGGTGATGAAATCGCATGAAAAATTATTGTCTATATATATTTTTTTTTATTGGTGGTTTTATCGTTTAAGTATTGTAGACTTAAAAATCAATCACCTGCTATTAAAAGACAGTTATTTTCATCTGCCACTAGCCGATGCATACAGACCGATTAAAATGGATTCAGGTGACCTCAAAACGTCAACCTTCGTCTGATAACTATACTTTCGTTCGGAAAGTGAATGTAACCGAAATCAAAATCAAGATAATATCCATTCAAAAAATATGTGGATTCAAGATAAAATTACAAGGATAAAATAATAATTTAGATCTATATGTAGATAGGATCTGTATGTAGGTAACGGATTTCTTATTAGTAAACAATAATAAAACGATATACCAAAACCTGCAGTCAACACAGATACAAGGTGTGAAGTGGAACTCGTGGTGTATTTCGGGAGACTTCAACGTTAAGGCGGTTCGATTTTTTATTTTGACTACTAAAATTAAAAAACCTTTGTCTTCGTGATCCGCTGTTATTTATTGCAAACAGAATTGCCTGAAAAATAATGTGCGTATACTAGTGTATGTCTTGTTACAAAGTGAAGAGGGACGCTATTGTACAAATAATACATGTAAAATATATACATACGTGAACGTAGGTAAACTTATATCTTGTTTGTTGCCCTTTAACTATATACTGCTATTAATGTAACTAAAGTATGTTTGATGACATTTTTCAGAAAAAATATATAGCCAGAATGTTTAATAGAAAGTTAACACCAAAACGCAATAGGTACTGGTTTAAATAGAACTCTATTTTTTATGAAAGCCTTTCTTCTCTCACTAATAACCCTCTCAACTCACACCTGTGCGTCTTAAGAAATACGGTCAAGCTTTTATTAAAGTAGTAAAAAAAAATATATTTAAAAAGGAAATAATAATAAAAAACTGTGAAATTTTAATGGTTATGTTATATAAATAAATGAGAACATCTGGCTATTTGTTGAAAGTCTCGTCTATTCATTTCTATCTCGTGAATGTGAGAAGATGTAAATAAAAGCGCACAGAGGGCACAGCACTCTTGGTGATTTTTTTTTTATGACAGCGTGAATTTTATACCTGTCACCCCATATCAAAATAGTTTTAGAATCATCTCGTCAGCCCACCTCTTGAGGGACAATCTGGGATGGCAGTGCCTATAATCCAGGTGACTTACTCCATCTGTTCAATTTGCATTCCCAGCAATCTAGCTCTCGTCTGTCGCATTGGGACAGTTGGCACATTTGGGATAGTCTCAGCCGGAAGGACACGCGCGTCAAGTCTGATATCCGTTTGATGGCTGCTCTTAACGGCACTTCCGCGCGCCTTAATAATAAATGACATATTAATGTCTCCTCCGCCGAAGACGACGGATCATGGTAAAAAGTACGTTTTTACCTCTGCGATTTTTCTCGGTTACCTGACGTCTGTGACGTGGGATATAAATGACTCGTTACTTTTAATTCGAAATGAAACGAATGAATAATGACACAAGATGCCATTTGATACAGGAAAATGAGAGTTGGTTTAAAGATTAAAAAACGCACACGTAAATCTAATGATTTTAAATAGGTAACATAATGACTTAAATATGTTGGATATGAGATATATTTTATCTTGTTAAATTTAAATACGACAGACTTACACAGTCCTTTCAATAAAACCCTTCTTTATGTTTTTTTTTAATAAATTAATGCAATGCATACATACCTAATATAAATAGGATTAACTTTAGCACTTTAAAACTAACACCGGTTTAGTAAGTTAGTGATAAAATCGATGGGAACCTGTATTATAAATAAGAAACTTTACACAAAAATATTTATTGTTTGTTGTATGTATACACTTATGGTTTATCAAAAAACAAATAAAATAAAAAAATACTTAATGTTTATTTTATTGTAATTGTTATTTATAATATATATATAAATTAGTGTTTCTTTCTTTCTTTGTTTGTTTGTTTCTTTGTCCTTTATGCATTCTTAAAACGTTGGTCCGATTGCCCGATTAGGTTCGCGAATTTAAAAAACATGAAATTTAACCATCAAGGGGTGGTAATTAGGGTTTGAAGTTTGTATGGGACTTACAAACCGTCGGGTTTAGAATCTCGAAAAATGCATGTAGCTTCTTTATATAACATAGACATCGAACGAGAAAGATTTTTTTTAATATTCAACCAATGAGGTTGAACATGTTGGGGAGGGGGGGGGGGTGAAATTTTTTATGAAAAAATATATAGGTACTTAGGTCTAGAGACTTGAAATTTAATAAATAGCTTCTTTACATAATATAGGTACGCACCAACAGTGGATTTTGCGAAATTCGACCAGTAAGGGAAGGTAATTGGGCGTTTTAAGTTTGTATGGAACTTATACACCGTCGGCTTTAGAAACTCGAAAAACAGCATGTAGTTTCTTTACATAACATAGACATCAAATGAGGAACGAAAAATCAAATTTAGGCACGCGGATGGCCCGAAGAGCCTAGTGCCGCAGGCACGAGTTGTCGGGCGCCGAAGTCGCCGTCAAAGCCGTCTGCAGGACCTAGCTGCTAACTCGGGGCAAAGCCCGGGGTTAAAGAGCTAGTTAAGATATAAAAATATATCTTGTTCTATTGTTGAATTATTTAAGCAGCTTCTAAATATGAAAAATATATTTTTAAAATTAAAACTTTTTTAACCTTAATATGAAAATATTTTTTTGGCATTCCTAAAAAATTTAGTTGTATGATTTACTAATAGCTATTATATTAAACTTTAAATGAAAATAGTTCGAGTAGAATAAAAAAAACTAAACCAAGATGTAAAAATATTTTTTTTTTTTACAAGCTGTAGTTCCTTATAGGTATATTGTTACCCTTCCGAATATATATATTTTTTATATGTATGAAGTCATATATATATTTACATAGCCTTATTTTTTTGGCAGTGTAATTTTTAAATATTCTGTAGTTATTTTAAAATGGAAGCGCAAAGCGATACTCACACTATTTTTAAGAGTATGAGTATGAATAAAATGACCATAATCAGAGAATTCTTAAAAAAATAAAAAAGGAATTAGAGTATAAAATTTTGTACAGTTTTACAAGATTTCCTTAATATTCTGTAGTAATTTATTACTTTAATGATTTTATTTTTTTTTAAATTATAATATTATTTATATTATAATAGGATATTTGAATTTTTATTTTATTCTTCGTACAGTTTACAACTTTGCTATTTATTTATTTGTTAATTTATTTGTAAGTTTTTTTTGACGAGTAAAAATTAAAGGTTTTGTAAAAATATTAAAAAACGTTAATACAATTAATGATTCTAAATATGATCTCAAAAGCTTAGTAGAGTGGATCTTTTTTGTTTTTGAAAAAAAAACACTTACGTAAGGAGGACCGATTCCCCACATTACTATTCTGTACCTAAAATTATCTAAAGCACTCTTCGAAATGAGACATGTGAATCATAACAAAATCACTATTACCTTTATAGATGTTGTTTAAACTTTTAAAAATTCTAAATTAATTTTCGCTTGTAGACACATCATTAACTTCGTGAAATTAATTTCCATCCAAGGTGGATGTTTGCACTGCTCGTATTAAGCAAAGCTTGTTATATTAAGGTCTTCGTGTTTGAATATTACAAAGTATGCACACATAAATACATATTATAAAATAAATTGAGACATCTTCTCCTTAGCAGAGCTGCTTTAACGGAAGCCCCAGCAAACATAATTACCGAAAGCCTAATCGCGAGCGAGCTTAAACGACTTAACTAAGAATCTTGTTTTTATAAGGAGTACACTCAAGAAAATATACATATGTACTCGTACACTGTCATTTAACTAAGGCTACTTTTCTTTAAAAAATAGCTATGATACCTCCCTGAACCACCTCCTACTTAAAGAATTCTTAATTTGATTGGTTTTATGTCATAATACTCGAGTCAATTGTTTAATGAAAATCATGCAAAAAATGCATAAATTTATTTATGGTTAATTTGAAAAATCAACAGCACAAATGGGACATACAATTGTATATAAAGTTGTCTGATAACAGGTTTTCGTTAAACTACAGAAATGCATAAAAAGTTTTCAATTAATTTATACTCGGGTATTATTAGATTTATACATTTTTAAAAAGATAATAAAGGTTTAAACTGTGAGAAACCAAAGGAAAAAAAATATTTTTAAAGACTTTTTGAAACTATTACTTTGTTTTAATAATTTAATATGTTTCTCGTATTTAGAGTTTTTTGAAATCGAAGATAAAATGGGTATTTCATTGGAGTTTGTTTAGTATACAATACTTGGTCTCGAATGCCAGTGAACTTCGATGATATAGTATATATATTGACGCTTTTTGGTGAATGTAGATAGCTGCATGTAATATTTTCTGCATTCAGTTTAAATAGTTACGTTTGAATATTACAAGTAAATAAGCACATACACGAGTTATCCGTTTCGTGTCATTCTTGCCTCTGTAATACCCCTTGAAAGTTCAACTTTGCCCGAACAAGTTTGTAAGCATTTTTTTTTGTTTAGGATTGACATATACATTTATTTTGGGACCTACTCAACAAAGCTATAATTTTTTTTGGGTTAGAGTCAGGGCAGATGGTGGTAATAAAGCGTGCGATTACCACCACTCCATGACTGAATGCCATTTTAAACCCGCGGCCACTGGGTTAACAATCCACTAGACTACCAGTTTATTAAAATAGATGAAATATTATATTGTTATATCATTTTATACACACAATTTACAAACATGATTAATTTATAATAATTTTAAACATGATTGATATAAGGCAACATAAAAGATACTTTAGCAATTTACTACTTATTTATTTAATTATAAACTAAATAAATAAAGATAGTGATAAAAATAAAGAATAACAACATCATTATTACCAAATTAAAACCATATAAGGTTACTTATATAACATACATTCGTATAAAAAGAAAATATTATTGTATTATCAAACAATTGACAGACGTTAATTAAAAAGTAGAAAATAAAATTTTATTTCGATCGGGTGAATTAATAAATTAATCAGCCTTCGGATAAACAGAATTTATAATACAAATTCTCACTCCATCTAACTACATATACTCATACATATATTAATGGAAACAGATAGTCCATCTTAGGACAGGTATTTAGCACCTAATTAGATGGACACGGTGAAGATTCTGACATGCTACTAAATGCGAATTTATATGAGCTGTGTTATTATGTAATTTTTGTTTACATTATTATTTATTGTTAACATATAAATCATTAAGTTGACAGATTTTAAAGTTATGTACTTATTGCTTATGGATAAATAAACAAATACACTTTCAATCGTCTATACAACTCGTGGTTCTCGTGACAGCGTGACTATCTAGTATAATAGTCTTGAACATGAAAACATGTGTCATTAAGTATTAACTGAATAGGTTTATAAAACAGATTCATACATCAAATCAAAAGGCTTTCATAATCTAGTCACGTCACACTATTAATAACGCCCCTAATTAATCTAATAGAAACCTTCCAAAGATGGTATTTAAAAATAATTGTAAATAATTACAACACGAAGCCTGCGTGTAAATTATTCTAAGCCCTCAGGGCAATAAAAGTGACAGCTGTAACATATTCACGTTCAGGAAATAATTACATACGACTGCGGAGTGACGGAGGCCACATAGGCTGGCGAGTGCGAGAGGGACACGCGTAGCGGAGGCCGCGAGTGAGGGTGTCGACGCGCCTTTGACCGACGCGACGGCGTGACAGAGAAAGGAGTATCTTTCCCGTTCCGGTGTGACATTCGAGCCGCGTGGGCGACAAAGGCGACCTTTGCATGTAAAAGCCTTTTTGTGTTTACAATTTGATCTCGGCCGCTCCCCCCTCCCCCTCGACCCCCACGACCGCCCTAACAAGGACAAGCAAAACAGTTGATAAAATACTTTCACTTCATGCCCTCTACGTGATTTGACTGACGGCTGAAAACTATTTTTACTTTCTGAACCCCGTAAGAGAAGTGTCACCTAACCAAAGTTGACCCCCAACACTTTATCGGTAAATGATCACGTTTTGAGGTCACTTGAATTCATTTCGACCACTTCTGTAATGACACCTTTATCTATATATGTATTTATGTGTGCTTATAGCATGATATGTGTAGATTTATATACGCCTATAAGATGCCACATAAAAATAAATTAATTCTAAGATCAGGAGACCCAGAAGGCTGGGAAAAAACGCCACCTTGAATCGAGTACTAAACTCAAAACTATTTATGAAAAAAAAAGTTTTTTTTTAGTTCTTCAAATAAGTATAAAGTAGTGTATAAAGTAGTGTAAAGTTAAGTTTTATAAATAGCTTAAAACAAATATGTTTGAGTACCGACTTTTTCAAATATCATAATTTTTGAAAATTAAAAAAAAATAGCTTATAGTTCATTTTGATCTTATTGAAAACAAAAGATTGAAATACATGCAGTAATAATTTAATTTCAGAAATAGTAATTGACGTACAACTATACAACTGAAAACAACTATAGACACACGAAGATACATGATTCGAAAGAACGAATTTCGGAATTTCTTAGAAGTTTAATCTAATTTATGTAGATAAATATTTGTGTACAAAAATAGATCAATGATGTCATTTATTTTATGAATATGTCCACATTGACAATCTACCACTAAATATAATATTAACTGAAAGACATTTACCTAAATCGTTGTTACAAAACCGTTTAAACAAATATTATAAATAGATGCCAACACCCGTTCTTGCTAAACCAAAAGACTGCGTAAAAAATCGTTACCGTAACGTCGTCCTGTGACACGATACCTGAATATTCAAAATTGAAAACGATGCAGTCAAACTCAAAACCATCTAAATAACACCTCGATGACAGGATACTTATAATATTATAGAAAGATATAAAAAAAGTTAACCTATCCGTAATCATCCACCATCAAGAGTTTGTTTCTACAAAACAAAATATAAATTTACAGGATTATCTCTAAACAGAATGAACATAAAAAACCTTTTTTTTTAAGTAGAATAATAAAATATGTGTGTATGAAATAAAATAATACTTTGAAGATCGTAAAAATACCTAGTAGTAATTAAGAAAATTATTATTTTTTTTTACAAAAAATTTAAAATTACAATAATACATCAAAAGGCTTTAATTTTATTAAAATCACAAGATTTTAGATATTTTTTTACAATTCAAGTTATTACCCAAAGTAATAATAATAATACTGTATGGTAATTTGTAGGATACACGCAACTACATTTTAAAATAAATGCACTACTGCACTATTTTATTATTGAATATTTATTGAATTAAGCTTTACGTTTCGTACAGTCCGAACCTGCATATAAAAGCCTTATAGGGTATTACAGGACCCTAGGGTGCGCCTCTAGACGCACGCCATACCCTTTGCGGTTTCCCTCGACCAGGGGATGAACTCGGCCCGAAATGTGCTCAAACGCGCCCCCGTCCAAAACGGTTTTCAGACATCGTTATATTTGTATTTTGATAGGGCAATACAACAACAGATGTTGCTCAAACGGCGGATAATAGGCAGTAATGCAGCCATGTAAGTGGAAAATGGAAAAGCGTGGTAACACAGGTCTTTCATACCGTAATTATTTTTGCTCAGAAGGGCGGGCCTTGGGCATCATTGAAGCTGAATTTCAGTTACGGTGCACTGGAATGCTTACCTGAAACAAAGTAAAAAATAAATATATTTTTTTGTTTATTTTTGTTTTACCGTTTGTGATCATATAATTTAAAAGAAACTATAAAATCTTTTTTTTAACGAAGTTACAATAAAATGTATATCCATCTATTTTTATAAATTTAGGAAGTTGACTTTATTTATTATTATTATTATGTATTATTATTATTAAGTATTATGAACTCATAATATACAACTTTAAAATAGGCACATTTAGGACGGCGGTTTATAGATATTTTTTGAAGTAACAACATGTTAAATTAGTGAAGGTTCAGAATTTTTATTCATAATAAAATAAATAATTTCACACTTTCTTGACTTTTGTTAACCAGATTACATTGCGTAATCTAGGACAGAATTTATTTTTCATTTGTAGTAAATGTACCCTATAAATATATTATACATATTAGGAAATATATTTTATTTTTTCTACTTATTCATAAAATATCATGCCTACCAATTTTCAAAATCATACGATAGAAAAAAATAACTAACATTATCTAATACTTTCAATTATTCAAAAATATTAACCTAAGCACATTTGAAATCAATTAAATGTAGGTGACCTTCCTTTTATGCATTTTAAGATTTATTTATAAAGGTGTTCCATGACCATTTCCGAGGACTTGGGAAGGTTTGTGTTTGTAATAAATGTGTAAGAAATTATATAAAAAAATGCGAAAAAAAATCATCGCCAAATTTTATTAATAGATGGTGGAAATTCGGTCAGCGCGCGAACTCCTACGCCGCGCTGTTCGATAATAACACCAAAACCTTGAACGATAACCTCGATACCGTTACCGGCATGCAGCGAGATCTACAGCTGAGCGCGCACAACAAAGACGTTACTATTAGATCCGTAAAATATCAGGTAAAGTTTACAATTTTTTTCTCGGAAACCATGATGAATTTTTTTATACCGTCTTTTGGGAATAATACTAGAAATCGTAGGATCTGTAGCGACGCTACATATTTGGACTGCGGCTGGGAACGTCGTTTTAGCCAGCGACGCTTCGGATTAGCCGGCATCTGCGCAGGCGCGCATTGGAACGGCGCACGGGCAATTCGCCAGTGACGTAGGTAGTCAGACGGTACATTGGGTTTGCACCGCGTGCATTATGCGCAGACTTTAATTATACCTGATCATTACTACGTTTTACTATTATTCATTATCCATTGTTTTACATCAGATTTTTAGCTGGATTTTTTATCGGAAATGGTCTTGGGACACAGTGTATATAATAAGTTCTAATTTTCAAAGAATATTAAAATTATTTAATTACTAAAAATAATTATTGAAATTGGGTAAATTGTTCGGTTTTCATAAGGAAACAAAGCCTATGCATGTTAGTTTCAAGTGCATGTATGCTTCCGTGGTGCATCGTCTGCTGAAACTTGCAACTCTGAGCGGACCTCGCTATGTCCGATAAACCGACACAAAGCGTTTCAGCCACCATGGAATGGGGCTAATTGTGTTACAGGAGATTCCGATGCGGTGTTTATTGCTCGCACTTCACTTTGACGCAAAGTAGATTTTATTATATCGGCGTTTATATATTTTAAAGCCATATGCAGTAAAAAAATATCAGGGTGTAAACATTTAAACCAACTTATTGAATCACGAGTACGATGGTTTTTTGATGTACTTTTGACATTTTAAATGTCGTTTCAATTTTTTATTGTCCATTTTAAGGTCATATTTTTTTTTAAGGTTTGAGTTTCCGTCTTGATAGAAAATATTTATGCATTTATTAAATTTTCATTTTATTTTCTTTTATGTACCAGCCAAGCCCAAAGCTTATCTGATGAAGACCAGGTGTGTAATATAAAGGCAGGCAGGTAGGTGTGTGTATAACGGCCTTGTGTAAATAAAAAAAAATATTAATCACAATTAAAAAAAGGATTTTTAACAAACGAAGAAAAAACTTACAAAATAAGTCATAAAAAATATATATATTTTGTTGCAAAACCTAAGATTAAATGCTTTTTAAACCAGCAGATTTTTTATATTGGTTATGAGTGAATGCATTTTTTTTTATATAACTTTTTTTTCCTTTAACCAATGGTTGATGTCAATATAATGTATAATTATATATAATGTATAATAATAATTACAGTATACATAATTCACAATAAATTATTTTTTATAAAATATAACTGAATTCAATTTGAAACGACGTTTAAATAAATAGGTATTTCCTAATTAGTAAGACCTATTATATGTATAGTAGTCGGATGTCGTGATACAGGCTTTAGTGAGATGACATGTTTCAACTATGTTGGCGCGTCTATTTCACGATAACGGTCAAAAGTCATGGTTCACTTGACACTGTGAATGTATCCTCTACGCTCGGGCGGGTTTGAAACCGTTGACCCCTTAATGTATCCATTGCACACCCCAACCTACGGGATTTCGCAAATCAATCAACTAAGTGGTTAATAGACCACAATATGCAACAGAATATTCGACTAAATACCCACTAAGGTTCCGACATTATTCAGTCCTGGTAACAACATCGAACGTCCATAATAATAAAAGACATCAGGATACAATATTTCAGTTCAGTGTATCTTTTTCAAAGAATTTACCTAGAGACAAACCCACCTCTGACCGTTATTTAGGTCATTTTCGAACTATAATTATGATTAATTTATTTACTTTAATTTTGTTTTTACGTTTTACATATACCTCTATTTCCCTATTTTTATAGCTTGATTTTTCTGTCTTAAATAAAATTGCATTCGTTAGAGTTGTGTTGAAAACCAGCACTTTCCAGTAAGAAAGCTGAGCTATGAGCATTATTAATTATGAAAATATAGGTACTATGATAAACGAACGAACTTAAAATTTTAATTTCAATATTAGTAGATATAAATTTATTTATATAATTATATATATACAATTATATAATTATTTATATGTAATCACATAATATCCGTATTTAGTATATTTATATAATTTCTATTTAGTATAATCTGTGTTTTATCTTTTATATGCATGTGGTGTTATCTTTTTATTTAAATATTGATAAGGTTTTTCTTACTTAAGTCTCTAAAATTAATGTAAACATTTAATATTACACAATTGTAAATGAACGTTCAATATTTTGTTAGAGTACCGAATAAAAAAATAAAAATAAAATAAAATAAGCCTAATTTTTTACTGTACACCGTGTCCCAAGACCATTCCAGATAAAAAATCCAGTAAATTGGGCCTGCGATTTTAAACGTGATATTTTATAATGTCAAATCGAAATCTATAATGGTTTCTAAGTAAAAAAAAAAAATAATAATAATATACCATATTTGTAATGCACCCGCAAGGATTCATTATAGTTGACCGCATGCGTTAGGCTACGATATCGATCACTGCGTGCGCTTTAAAAAAATTAATAAATTTAACGATGGATTATTTTCGTTTTTTTTTAAATAATTTCTTACACGTAATAGGGAACATAAACACTCCCTTAAGTGTTCGGAAATAGTTTTGGGACATTCAGTATAATTGGTTTTGTCTTACGCCAATTAACAGTACCTAATAATATATTGTATTCATTACATTTCTTAATATAAACAAAATATTATTCCAAAGCAACCATTAATAGTCTCTAAAAAGCTGCTTTGAAATTCGATTCTATCTGCAATCCTACCCTATTCATTTAAGGCGAGAGCAAATAAAAAGCACAGTTCATGCGCATACTGATGTGTCGTCCCGACAGCAAGGGCGTGTCGGACTATAGCGGGAGTTCGGGAGAGAGGGGGACAGGAAGACATTCGCACTATAGCCTGTCCATGCAGGCATGCCGAACAAACTGGATACTTCGAAACATCGACATAGAATACAATATTGAGGAGCACAAAGCACAAATGAGAAGTGTGGTTGTATAGATACGACACACTTCCAGATACGAGTATATTATAAAGACAGAGTGTTAAGGTTACACCGCGCGAAAAGACGTCGAACAAAGATGATAAAATTTAAAAAATAGTAAGTTATATTTCAAAATTATTATCCCATCCACATTCAGCAATATTTCCGAGCGCCTATCTATTTAAATAAGATGAAAACGCAACGCGCGAACAATGATTTCAGCAGTATGTCACTCCGGAAGTCAAAACATAATTTATAAAAATATTTTTTCTTTAGTATATTGAATATATTGTATAAGTTATTCGAAACCCAATTTATTTAGTGCAACTGAACTTTAGTATACATATACATTTGTATTCGCATTATTTAGAATAGAGGAAGAATTACTTGGGATTGCTGCCAGTGCGCAGTGTTTTAATTTAATGAATGTGTCGCGAAAAGTGTCACCATAGTGTAGTCATAAGACAATGTGCCATTATGTTGAGACGTTTAATTGTTTAATTTGTATGTTAAGATACCTACGGAAAAGGCACCAGCCTTCGTGGGGTTATGTATATGGTGCAATATTCAAATAAAAAAAAAGCGTGTGCCGTGTCACCGAATTTACCCGAACACCGTATCGCATTAAATTCATTCTCTGCCCAGGGAAAGTTGTGTGGGGTGCGAATAAAGGAGTTTATTTCAAAAATTAAACATTCGGTTTTGGGTATTTGTATAAAAAGATCTTTGGTTGTATAGGATGTGAGTAGTACTGCGTTGCGGTTTTTCTCAATTTAAATAGACTGTAATTATGACTAGTAGTAATCACTAACTCATATAGACAAGGTATGTTTTTTTCCAATGTCAAAGGTCTTAAATATAACTTGTGAAACAATGCAATTACCACGGTTCGTCTGATAGTTCCATAACCGACAGTTGACAAACATGCCATTTCACAAGTACGCATGCGCCTCCAGGCGTGTTCACGGAGTGTGAATGTTTGCTATGGAGCACAGGCACGGCCGCGGCCGTCAGGTCCGGGATAAATAATGCAGGGGCGGGAGGACACATCTAAAAATCCCCGGGCCTTGAAGCCCTAATTAGGAGCTGGCGTCGTTATCGCAATGGACGCGCGGAATACACAATGCTGTTGACCCCCGACTCTGGCTCTCGACGCGTGTAGGGAGGGGGTATTTGCTTTATTTTTTATGGCTGCTATAACTAGGAAACCGCCTAGAATGTACCCAGTTTGCTGTAATTTTAGGCTAATTATGATGTAATTTTAGCACATTCTATGTTATGTTATGTATGTTAGTGGATGTGGGGGTTTGCCCCCCGTGTACCGCGTACTCTTCAGAACTATTGTATACTGTAGATAAAGTTAAGTATCTTTTTGGGTGCGATGGTTCTAATCTCTTCTGGCCTGAGGAGATGGTTGCTTAGAAGCTGGTAACTTTTGTAAATGAGGGGCCCACACTCTCCCAGTAGGTGTAACGGAGTTTCCGGGCTCTCTTGGCAATGTCTGCACCTGTCGTCGGTCGATAGGCTTAATTTGTGCAGATGCTTATTCAGCTTGCAGTGGCCTGTTAAGGTTCGAGTTAGGATCCTTAGTTGGTTTCGGCTTAACTTCAATAGCTCTGAGAGTCTTTTTTGCGAGAATCCTATTATGAGTTATTTGGGCAATTCTTGCCAATATTTTTGGCTTTGTTTCATAGCCCAGATTTTTAGCAGTCTGCTGGTAGTGCTCTTAGCTGGGCCTATCATAGTCATGCTAGCATATTTCTTGGCCAGTTCGTCTGCTTTCTCGTTGCCATCAATGCCTGAGTGGCTTGGTACCCATAGCACATTCTAGGTATGAACATTCTTCGTAAAAAATGTAATCATCTTGTATTATCATCATTCCCTAATAATTTCATGGCTGTCTAGACGTAATTATATATTATAAATTAATACAAACTCATTTATGTGCGCAAATAGAAACGTCATGTAAAAGAACGTTCAGTGCCACAGTATAATTTTTAAAAACTAAAATATTATTTCCACATTGAATGAGCTAAAAGTGCCGCAGGTACAGGTAGAGATAGGAGATGTAGCAACCCTGTAAGGTAAGAATGTGCCCATTCTGCTATTAAGGGTTAACGAGCGAGTTGTAAGACACAAAATAAATAATGTTCGCCGTGATCGAAATGTTATTTCGGTCGTTAGTACACAATACATCACAGTTCTGTTGTATCACAACCAATTACGTTTGAAGCGATTGTTGTCGAGGACACAATACAAAAAAACACATTTTTCCTCAAAAGGATAAGGTAAGATAAATATAAAGTAAAGTTATATAGTATCAATATTAACAAATATTCACAGATGATAAATAATAGGGATACAAGTCGGAAAATAGCTCGAAATATTGCGATTATTTTTGCAGCGAGACCTATTTACGCATGGTAGAGTAACTTGGATTAATGTGACTGGGCGTGTAACGAAACGTTGCACTCTTAATCCTCAGGGCGCGGGATTGGCATCGATGTAACAACCGTTACAGGCAGCTCGGGCGTATGAATAGGAATTTCAATACCATGCTAAAAACATTCACTTTGTTTAATCGTTACATTTCAATCACTGCGTGTAGAGACAAGCTCTTTGAAACGCAATTCGAATGAATTTAATAAAGTAGCATCACCGACGACCCTGATCATAGGGGTCGAAATCTCATGTCCTACTTAAGGCTAATGTAAATTTTGAGTTAGACTTAACCAATGAATATCAACTCACTAATAGCGTTAAGTCGAACTTAAAGTCACCCTTACTAAGGGCCGAAATTACAATCGTTCTTAGTTAGGATCAGGTTAACTTTTAAGTATGAGCGCGAAAACATATTCTTAACAAAGTCAAACCTAAAGAGTAACTGAAAATACATAATTCAATTTAAGTCATGCTTAAACGTTAAGTTTATCCTAACTAAGACCGCAAGGCTGAAATTTCGGACCTAAGAGTTTTTGCACCCACTGAAATAGCTTAACTTTTCGAAAATTCTAAACACTGTATTTAATTTTGAATTACTCATTGGAATTCATTTTCAGAAACACAATAAGTACATAAAGAAAAAAATTGAATGGTAGTATTACCACTAGAATGTCCTAACATATAATAATTATTTTATACCAATATTTATTGCAAAATGTAATACTTGTTACATGATGCACAAATAAAATGTACTTTATTATGGGCACAGCTCAGTTAGGTTAGGCTTTGTTATTTGTTTTTTTTATTATGAATGCATAAAAAAATAAATATTAAAAATATCGTTTATAACCGACACGGCAAGTAAAATTTAATTTTTTGATATATACATAGTAGAATGGTGTTCATTTATTCATTTATTTATTGTTTTTTATAAAAAATAAAATATATAATTTTACATCACCTTTATAGCGTGTACCGTGCTGCTGTTCTAAGGTGATGTAATCTGGTATAGAAACATAGATCCCCGGCTGACAATTCATAAACTAAAAGAAATACAAAAAATTTCACAATAAAAAAATAAAATAACCAAATTTGCAACTGAAAATTAACTAGAGGCCCACGGTGGACATGGATTTATACAAATAAATATAAAGGTTTCATAAATATTGTGAGAGAAAGAGATTAAATAATTTGAATGTATTTATAGCTGTAGTATTATTTAATACTACAATATCTTCGAAATTAAAATACTAATAATTTGAAATGAATATTAACGTAAATTGTAAAGTGAGGTAGTTTAGCAATTAAATATACAGCGCCATTATTTGCATTATTTTATATTTTACCCTGTTTTCAAACTTATGTAATAGTACAAATTGAATTGAAATAAATTATTATTATTTATTTTTTTACCAAAACACACGACTCGTAACCTTATATTCAAATTTTGAAGTGATAAAGCTTCTTTTTTTTGTTGGCGATTTATTTATTGTGGTTACCCAACAATAATTGAACTCACTAAAATATGCATAATGTTAGCTGTTTGTTGTTGTTTTTGTTTTTTGTTTGTTGTTTTTGGTATATTATTACAGTAAAAACGTATTTAACCTAACACTGAGAGTATAATGAAAGGCAATATTTTAAAATGTAAGCCCCAAACTGTGACGAACGTATATACCATTAAAACGTATATCTTAAATTAATCTTAATATCTAAAAATTAAGAAAAAAAATCTAGTATTTCTAAAAAAATGATTTTTGCTGATATTGTAGCGGAAAAGGGGTGAATGTAGGGTTGCAATGTTGCCATACGCACATCAGTCATATTCCCCTAAACATAGACAACACATTCTCTATGGTCAACGCTCGGCCGCGGTACGGTCGAAGCGCAAACAGTCTTAATAAACTCGCTGCTCGCGAACTACACCTGCCTATCATTTACCTGTCGCGACCTACATAGTGGAGTACCGGGTGTGGGCTCGGAGAGCCACACTTCCACGACATCATTAATAATAACTACATACAGTTATATTTAACAACGGTACAATATCTATGCCTAGTCTCCTTACATAAGGGGTTCGTAAAGAAATACATCGAACCGTTAACTATATCGGCTTTGATCCACAAGGGCGCTTTTACGTAAATATTTTGTAAACAGATATGGTAGGACGTAATTTCCAATAAATAAATATCGTTCGAAAACGAAACTAGAAAATCTTATCGTTCGGAATATTCGAATGTATATACGAGTATTATCTATATTTTTGTGGTTTACGCGGTGAGTCTCGGATATTTGTACAGCTCAATTCACCGTTTGTTTGCGGCTGATAATAATTTATGTTTTTCCACGCAACACAAATAGTTTTGTTTTCCCCCGGCGATACGGGCGCGACGCGACGCGACACGACGATGACACGCAATTTATTGACGCCTGCAAAACTTTTATTTCCACGCTTAGCTTAGTAACAACATTAAGGACAAGGCTTCGATATTTATTGATGCAATAGACAAGAACTATTTTTTAATAATGTATCTATGGTCAAAACTATTACC
Organism: Neomicropteryx cornuta; assembly: GCA_020383195.1. Lineage (NCBI taxonomy): Eukaryota > Metazoa > Arthropoda > Insecta > Lepidoptera > Micropterigidae > Neomicropteryx > Neomicropteryx cornuta. The sequence continues at coordinate 6,484,765 of JAHKQU010000030.1, forward strand.
TATAATAAATTGAGCGTTTAGAGTTTATTTAATAGGACGACAATCATTGTAAGGTTAATTATAATTATTCTGTATTCCCAGTTATCATACTAATTCAATGACCAATAGCACCATACCACGTATCTGCTCCCTTTATAACAATAAAGATATTTCAAAAATCGATATATTGAATACCTCCTTATTATCATTCAAAAAAGAGATTTCCAATATCATCAATAGTAAAGAGAAATAAAACCTAATTGTATTGTTAGATTGTTATGTTGTTAATGATTAATAGTAACATATAAGTACTTGTAATTGCAATTACATATAAAATATACATACATACTATATTTTTATCACATTCATCATAAATTATTTTTATACATACTAAAACCATACATAATTTATTACTTTATTTATTTTCATTAACATACAAGTGTCACACACTCACGACTACCACAAACATCACTCACAAATTACACATAAAGCTTAAAAAAAATACTACTGTATACGTATATAATATTAATAATCTATATATATTTTAAGAACACTGTTCAAATTTTTATGCTAATGTTATTATGTAAAATGACCGAAATCCATAATTGGTTTTATATACTAGTAATAAGTTTTGTTTGTAATTGTAAAAATGTAATGCTGTGGATTTTTCAATAAAGAATAAATAAAATAAAATAAAAAAATAATGTTTTTAATTATTAGAATTAAACTGATCAAATTTTTCAAGTTATGACATAATTTTTTTCGTAAAAAAAAATAATATCCCAGAATATTGGGTTCAACGTTTGGTTTACCGCGCCGTGCCGTGCAGGAGGTATCCGTGCACCGCACCCCGCCCCCTCACCCGTACCCCACGCGAGAGTAGGAAACACAAGCTCGTAAAGTGACTATGCGTTTAAATGTTTCTAGGACTTTTTCGATTGCTTATTTTACCTACTTTTTTGACACATTGAACAACTCTTATGGCTAAAGTTGTCCAGTTTGTAGTGTAGAATAACCTCGTAAAAGGACTTGCGTGAGAAAATGTTCACTCTGTATAAATATTTTCCTAGTCCTATTGTAACAATTAAAATATTGTGAATTTAATTTTATTAAAAGGACGATAATCAATGTTAGTTTTATCACAATGTCGTTAATTGTTAGAAAACAAAATTAATAGATGTTATCCTAGTTTATTGTAAGTCAGATTTAAACTATTAACTATTATGCGTTTACAAATTTAATAATACAACGACAATCGTTAATTACAAGTTATTAATAATGTTATCCTAGTATTATTGTTAGATTATTTCATTTTATTATAGTGAATAATTATAAAAAAAAATTGTAATACAAAATATCCTACCTGAGTCTTAATTAACCTTATTCTTATGCCTTTTATAAGACATAAGAATGTGACTGCGCCATCGAAAAACTTTTTTGTTATTTTATATTTATTAAAAAAAAATCTCGTTTTGTGGCAATTGATAATAATCTTATGTTTCAACATTTATTTTTTTGCGTTCATTTCTTTGCATTCGTTTAAAAACGAAGCGAAGGGAAGTTCTCAATCAAAATGTAATTTCCTCTTTAGACAGCTGTTCAAACCAGCGTGTGAAGTCAATCTGTGCACGCGTTCGTATGAATTCTTGGACGAAAAACACGTGACACGACCCAAAAATGAACTGGAACTTACCTCGGGAAAAAATAGTAAACGCTAAGAATATATATTTTTTTGACTCGGCCATAAAAAATATTCCTTAATCGGAAAGGTTAAAATATTTTTATATTTTATTTTTGAAAGGTTATTTTTAGTTATTTTAAATATCCACTGTGTTAGTAGAGAACGTTCTTTTACATACTTGTATTATTTAGTAAATTTTCTTTTCACAAACTATGACCATTATATCTCAAAATATAGAGGGAACTGCCACCTTTAGTTGAATACCGCAAAATAGATTTCTTAATAATTCTAATTTATACAGTTAATAGCAAATTAATTAATAAAAAGATACTGACTAACTGGTTAATTGACCTTCATAGAAGGACACGGAGACTCTGGTTAACTATATTCCTTAGTTGGTTAACTAATTATGTATGTTAGATATATATATATTAGCTTATTATATATATTAAATATACTCGTATATGTATGTTCTATGTATCCGTATTACATGTATTTATGTCAATGTTGGTTTTCATAGTTTTTATTTTAACTATATTTGGAAAAAAGCTCAGCGCAATTGCATTTGATCAACTTAATAAATAACTTATAAAATTAGCCTACCTTAGTACGGACAATGTCCAGTTAGGTGTGGTTAGCTAAGAAATATGTAAAAACAAAAATCAACAAATATATAAATAAATAATATCTGCGGTATACAAAAAAACCTCAGCGTTCTCTCTCTCTTTTAAGATAAGATAAGATAAGATAAGATAATTTATTTTCCATGAACAAAGTTATTGTACAGGAATGACAATTACATATTTGTACATACCGTTACATTTCAGTTATATTTAGAGTTTAGTTAGAGTTTTACTCACGGTGTAATTAAGTATGCGTCTATAACCCAACATTTACCCTTTCTACTTACGATTATTCTTTTCTTTTTGAAGCTCTTGTCTAAAGGAACATGTGTTCAGATAATAATATTATTTATGTAAAAACGCTGCTTATAAATGCCATATCTCTGTAGATTTTCCAACATGCAGCCAACAGCAGGGAAGCGCATAGTCGTCGGTAGCTGCATTTAATATGCATTTGCAATTCATAGTACGTTACGATAACGGTTGTTGCATCGGACGCAACGCGAACAAAAGAACCGCTTGACTTGTGGGCTATTAGCGCAGCCGCGAGTTAGTTGCAGCGGATGTATTCCTGTAAAACTGAAAAAAATATGTATAGGATAAAAATAAATATTACATCGAACGAAAATGCGAACGCAATAATTTGTGATTTATTTAGAGAATATCTTTTACCTGTTTAATGCATACACTTTATTATTATTTTTTTTGAGATTATTTTTTTAAATTTATTTATATCAATACTATTTTATTATCCTGGCAAATACACAGTTTTGGCTGCAGATAAATAATAAATTCAAAAGGATATAACCAATTCATATATACACGAAATACAGTTTAACATATAAATATTACATACATAACAGTGCAAAATCACTGAAATGTACCTTATTACGAATATTTATAACACAAAAAATAATGCCATAAGGATTTATGTAGTGCAAATAATTTTAATTTTTCATTGAATTTATTTTATTTATTTTTTTTCCGTTTTCCGTAAACATTTTTATATTTTGAAATATTAACTGTTAAATAATGAAAATTAAATGTTTCATAATAATATCATCATATGTCGATCATCCTTTAAAATTTAAAATAATTAATAAAATAACTAAAAATTTTAAGCGCACCACAATGTTGAAGAGGCCTGGGTTTGTCATTGCGTACATTTTATATAAATTAATTGGAAAAAATGATAAATCTACATTTTGAATTATTTAACGCTTTCTTACTTTGTGTATTCCGGTGTTCATTGCGCAATTGATTTCTATGTTTTATATTAGGTTACTATTGGCAAAACAATCTTATCGTACCACCTGCAAACCGCAGGAACATATTATTAAATAAATTAATTAATTAATTAATGGCTATAGTCATTGTATATAAAAGTCACCTATACAAACAAGAATAGAAAGAAGTATCAATATACTCGTATTTTAAATCAGAATACATAGGTTAGACGGACAAATAACTAGTATACCATAAAAACTTAAAATACACAAAAACACTGTATTTTTGTTAATCACGATTAACTATAAAAATATTTTAAATCCTAAATGACATGGTTTAAAATTCGTGAATACACAAAGATATTTTTTTTTGTTGATAAAAACTTTATATTTTATTATTAGTATTTTATATACTATATAATTATATATACTATATACTATATATTATTAGTATTTTATATATAAGTATTTTATACACGTCCGATTTAGGTAACGGTTAACAGATAGAACACAAAAGACTTTCTGCCTCTGGTATATGCAATTTTCCCTTGTGAAGTGTAAAAAAAAATCTCTCCACTCAAATAATCATTCAACCGAACTTCAAATATGAATCAGGTGATGCATCTATATTAATGCAAATTTTAGGCTTATATTTGTATCGTTTAAGAATTAGATATTCTACGGAACGTTTTTGAATTATTTCACTAATATATAAGTATTACACGACAAATATTGTAAATTATTAAAATTTACTCCAAAAACACATGAAATTAATAGTCAATGAAAAAAAATGTCAATGAAAAAAAAATTGCAATGAATAAATTAAGTAATTGAAGAGGAAATGTGCTTACTTATCTCTAGAACCCAACATCATCGACACGATCTTGATGGGCAGATATGTGCTTGAATTTTAAGATTGATTATTTTTCTTTGATTCATTTGTGTTTTATCCGTAAAAGGGTGAATTCATCGTCTGTGATTTTCCCCTTTTAGGTGAGACTTATCGCACGACAATCCGAACATCCTGCCTCCGTGAGCAGGAAGTTAAGACCACAGGGAGGGAACAAGACGAGAGTCAGCGACGCTTTAATCAACCCTTCTTTCTTTATTGTGTAAACGGTGACTTTTCATGATGCGTGGCCATTCATTATAGCCAAAAAACATCCCACAAGTAATTGAATGAGTGTTTTTTTGTGTATAACTTTTTCCATAACTTAGTCAACAGCTTTGAATATTCTCAGCGGCTAAAAATGATCTCGCTGGATTTGATCCACTGGGGATTCGAGCCTGGGACCTCTGGATTTAGAAGCAGGCATTTATACCACTGCGCCACCAGGCCGCCAATTAGTCAGAAGAAAAACTATACAATAAAGTCAATTTACGAATAGAAATAATAAAATATAAATAAATAGCATTCAAACTATACGAAAATATTTTAGTTCTACAAGCAATACATTTATAACTGATTTGAAAGTTTCACGGTCGTTATTCTAGTGATTAGTCACACACGGTATATAATATTTCGTAAAAATAATATGTTTACAATACAATTGCCATTAGATACTGACTTGAGATGAATGACCACTACAGATGATACTTAGCACTCGTACATACAGGTTGTCCCCAGACAATTCCCGTTAAAAAATTCAGCTCCTGCGATTTCAACATGATGTGTAAAGTCGACAAATCAACATTCATAACGGTTTCTGAGAAAAAAAAATAAACTTTACGTTATAATATTATATTATTAAACGTTTTTTGTAATAAAACCGCAAGTTAATCCACTTGCGACTACCGGAACATTAGCAACCATGAATGGCGGCCTAAGGGCAATCCACACAAGCATTTTAATAAAAATAATAAATTTTGGATGGATTATTTTCGCATTTTTTTAAATAATTTCCTACTAATAACAGGGCACAAAAATTCCCACGTAAGTCTTCTGGATTAATAATAATATTATTATAAATATTATTATATACAATTGATAATTCGTGGTGCGGTTTTAAATGAATGCATGATATTCATAAATTAACAGCGAGTAGGACTAGGAATGCGACACATACATAACGGATTTAATTTTACGAAGCGTATCTCTGGCTCCCAGTCTTTAGATGTACCACAGAACGACACGCTAAGCCATCCATTGATTAAATCTATCCCATTTAATTTTATCTTAGAATTAATCTTCTGGTCTGGTTAGGAGTAATGAGTTAAAGGTATGTTTGTAATAATCTTTTACAAGTCATTCGACAAGACGAAACTTCCTCCCTTAAGCATACCTATCGATCTTAAATTATCAACAATTTTCCTTAAGACGATAATATTATTAAGCACGTTTTATATTCTTACTTCGCCCTAAGTTATTTACAATTAATTAAATGTAAAAGTACCGGCTACTTGATTGATTTTTTTCTAATATATTATAAACGAAACAAATTCATTTAATCAATACATACAAAAACATGAATAAATTCAATACATGTTCGATTTATAATACAGTATATGCATACGGTATATTATTTATTTTTCACATATCACACACACACGTTACAAATTATACTTAGTAACAAGAATAAAGGATCAATTTTCAATAAATTAGTCGTATTTATTCACACTTAATTCAGGTGCTTTATCTTAGCTTTTTGTATTAGTTTTATTTGTTTTTTTTTGTGTAAATAATTTATTTGAGTTTATTATTGGTTTATTTATTCTTGTGATACTCGTATTGTTTATATGCAACTGATTTTTTTGTTATTCTGCATTAAATATACGAAATGAAACGGTTGATCAGTGCGAATTCTATTTATTTATTTTTATAGAATTTAATGTATGTTTTCAATTCATTCTTTTTTTTTACAATTTTTATTTAAGTCTCTGTTTCTATTTCACTGAACTTTCTTTTTTCACTTTTAACTTCTTACACCATCTTAAACACAAAACCTCAAGCTCTCTTCTTCAATATTTACTTATACAATATTTGCCACGATTGCATGGTTTTATTATACATGTATTATTGAAAAATATTTCTTTGTAGCATTCTTAATATATGTCTGCAGAGATTTAGTTTAATTATTTGATTACCATTTTTTTAGTCTTTAATACGCCGTAAACTAACACATAATAACGAAAACCACACTTGACAATGTTAAATAGTGATGGAAAATATTACCCTTTCAGCTAATCAAAGTTTATTATTTAATTTAGACTACTTGCAATTATTTAACTTACCTGTGTATTTTTAGCTATCAACGGCGAAAGGGATCGCCGAAGAATTCCACTTTGAATGTTGTATTCATTATTTATTCAGAAAAAAAAATCACCTACAATTTGCCTCCCGTCAGCACATACCCAAACGTACTCACTGTCTTGATACATAGTTGCAGTTGCCTTTATACACACACATGCATGTGCTTTTAATGTTATTAATTTACGTTGTAAATATGTTCAGTGACTTGAACCTTTATAGCTATAATACGCGTATAATTACGGCTAACCTTTAGAAGATGTACTATTGTTGAATGGCTCAGGATCTGATCTCCTATTATTAATATGCTGGTCGGGCATTAAATATTCCGGCTTTGTGCCACTTTTATTCCGAAACGCGACCGAGGAGCACTTTGGATGCACGCGGGCACTGCGGCTCGTCCCGACAGGAGACCGCGTTCACGAAAACCACATTTTACGGAAGCAATTACCGAGATGCATCTAACAATTTTCTACATGAAATGCTCGAATATCCCATCCTGACCACAATATAAGCGCGCCCTCTGCCGGGGCTAAATCGCACTCATCGTAAGCACTTGTACGAGCCCAATTTCGTAAGAGATTAGGACCACTTCAGTTTTACTAACCATAAAATATTATTTTGACTATAGAAGAATCGGGAAAAAATAACTTTAAAGATATATTTGATCTCATATAGATGCAAATTCAACTTGGTTAAATAAACAGTTCAGTCGATCATGATTAACCAATAACGACACAGAGTATTTCTGTTTTTCATGAGCCGTTAGACGAGATAGAAAGATCTAAGACCATCCGCAAGACTCGATAAACAGTTCTATAATATTTTCCTCGATTTTATTTTAATTATTGCTAAGGACTTCTTATGTTAATGTTATACATATATTTGGCTGTTTATTTGTAGAATTTGCAAATTTTATTTTATAACCGCAATTTTGTAATTTTTAAATATAATAAATACAATAAATAGAAAACAAAACTTAGGAAAATAAACTAAATAGCATTGTGCAGACGTCGGACTAACCTATCTGTAAGTTATTTAAGGAGGTAACAAGCCTGTGGCCAACTAGTATATTCTATAGACTATTCGAGAGCAATAGTATTTAGTTTAGACCTAAGATACCCTCAGAAGGTGAACTGAAACTTGCACGGTGAACTGAAACTCAAGAGCAGCCTCATGCGTTCGCAGCAGCCCGGGCAAAGTCGACGACGACACGCCAAATATGACGATTTCGTTTCCGTGCATAATAATATTTCATCTACCCGCTAAGCAAGTTTCAGCGGGCGAGTTTTCATCAAACACGGCGCAGCCAGAGACTATTTTTACGCTTCTGCTGTCACGAGTATTACGTCGCACTAACGCAAATTAATAAGACCTTTCGCGGACTCAGTTTGTGTCGTGTTCAGGTGATTCCTTTTACAGGCGCTGTCGTCTATATTAACTATATAATAATGTATTGTTTTACTGTCTTGTAGAGCGTTAACTCGCTGCTAAAGTTTATTTTCTTATGGGTAATGAAAATACAAGGGCTACATATTTAAAAATATATATTTCATATTGGCCTAATTATTTAATTTGAATGCTTTTACGGTATATTTTGTACACATACATACACTAAAAGTAACCAAACGAAATTAGAATAATAAAACAGCAGATTGTATCCCTAGCACTTATTTACAACACTTATGTACAAATTATATTATAGCGGTGTGTAATGTTTCATTATCAACTAGAAGGTAGAAACTATAAATATGAAATAGCTGTATATTACGGCCATGGAATCAGTCAAATAACCAATGGTACTTAAAAATTATACGATAACGTAATCAATATGGTGATCGTACGCTAGTCATAATTTCTTAGTACTCGTAATAATGTCAATATTATTTATTAGAATTATAAAAACATGCAACCATGCATTCATTTTTCATGCATTTTCGCAATAAAATCTTAAATTTTTATTTCTATATTTAAACTGACAGTAAAGAAAGTTTAATAATTTTCCCACGGGCCTTTTACCCGAACTGTCAAAATGGGAGACAACAATATATATCTAACAAGAGTAAGTTTCGTATACGGTGAAGCCCTGTCCTGTATTTTTAAAAAAGCATTCCATTTTCGTTCACAAACACTCACCCCACACTCCACACCCCACACCATACCCCACACACCACACCACAGTTCCTTATCTATATCTAATAAACATTTACATACAATCACATTTGAATTTACGCACATACCAGTTTTTAATCACACAAGCCTATATTTCCTAGCAAAAAATATATCACATAACTGTCGATTTGCCGCTATTAAAAAACAATCATCAAATATAAGTCAAATAACTTTACAACTCAATTATACAATTATATATATATATATATATATATATAATTGTATATATATATATATATATATATATATATATATATAGTATACTTGCTTATAGTTCGGGTGGATACATTTTGTGTAAGGTGTAATTAGCCATATTCTACATGAAAGATACACACGGGTAAATAAATAAGTATTTTCGTTTTTTATGTTATTGCCATAGTGTATGTGTAACTTTTAAATAGCAAAATAAACTAAATTGAGACATTTCTACATATTTAGTCTTAGTTTTAATTATTATGTAATATTCGTTTTAAGTGTATTAATATTGCCGTGCATTGACCATAGTAGCATTATTTAAAGTGAAGAAGATATACGAAGTGACACAAAACAGTCATTTTGTGGGATACAATAGCACAGACAAAAAAGCAATAAATATGTCAATGGACTGTGTGCCGCGACATTTCCCTTCAGCAGTTTAATGAATTCTTTGTTTTTTGTCATTTTTTAGCGTCCATGGCGTCCCCTTCCTAAATAATTTGAATAGTCAATGGGTGAGTTCCTTTTTGTTACGCTTTTTCTATCGTCACCTAGCGTTCGCGCCGGAGCAATGTCGAGCTACAAATAAAATATCTGCCTGTTCCACACCGGTTAATTGAAACATAACATTTCACGTTTCTATAATAAATTTAATTAAGTAATTATTGTAATCAAGAATATGTGTAAATTTTCTTGAATGTGTGTGATCATCTCGGAAAATCAAAATTTATATGAAGTATTATGTCACAACCCAAACGTAACTAAAATGGATTAATGGTGTTGTCACAAAAACAAAACTTCGTCGAAAGTGCGTTTAGACATGTTATAAAAGATAATAACCAATTAATGATAAAAAAAATGTTTTTTGCATTTTTGTCCAAAATATAAATTGAATGATGTAAGATTACTTGCATCTATTTATAGGTAAGATTTTATTGTACATAAAACATAGTGCACTTTCTATTTACATTAAAACATTTTCCCATTCATCCTGAAAATAAATAATAATTATTTATTTTATTTTATAAATTATTAAGATTATGGTGGTATTGTTGTTAGATAATTTCATTGTTAACCTCACGTTCGAGAGTTTGAATCTGCGCATCAGAGTTATATTATTTCTAACGATTCATTAGCACAATATTTTATTACTTCCGTTAACTAACCTTAGTTAAGCCGGGTGTAAAATATTTGTATGTTTATTTTTGAGCTAAGTCGTATTTTTTTATTATGTAGACACTCGTATATTGGTGTTTTTTTTTTGCAGAAAATGTATGTAAGCTCTATGGTGAGAAACACAGGAGAGTAAAAATTGCAATTAAAGTGGTTTTAGTGTGACATTACATTGAACAACTTCTATTAAGGTACCTTGATTATTTTGAATTATTTTGATTATTTCCTAATTTTTTGTACATAATTGGTTAGATGTTCCTATATACAAAATGAATTAAAAACATGACAAAATGTTTTGTACAAAATGAGTATTAAAGGTTATCATATATATTTTTTTTATTTTGACGCGCCCGTCTAAAACTGGAGAAAAATATTTTCTCCCCGCCTGTAGAAGCGTGTTTTTATTGTCTAAGTCCATTACGGTGACATACAATGTCCCGCGAACGCGTGCTTTTAAAGTACTCCCGACGGAACTATTAATAGGTTAGTTAATCGACAACGGAATTGCTCGGAAACATACGTGAAATAACATTAACCGCGTAATAAATTGTGTTTTCCTTAGAAAATTATTTAAACGCGAGTTTTTGGAAATAATAAACGTAAATTATATACCTTTTTGAAGGTCTGAGGACACAGAAAAAAGGAGACTGGACGGTAGGTGTTGGTACTGTAAATAATCGTATCCCCATTTTAGGAGATTGTAAGTCATCCAGATGTTTTCCAATCTCCCACCCAAATACTAAATACTTATATTTTGCGTTTTTCAAAATCTATAATCATTAACCATTATTAGTCCGTTATTCGACCATTTCACGATGGGCCTTACCTCGGTCAGCGATTGCCAAGGCAGATATGCTCTTACATACTTATGCATCACCTCCCTCCCCCCTCCCTCCTTCCCTCTAATTCTAGCACAAGAAAATTTAGTGTAGCTGAGAAAAAAACATTAAAAATAACGCAACGGTGGTTTGAGAAAAATAGATTAGGGGATGAAGGATTAATGAAAATGTAAGCAAAGGTATTTCTAATAGATGTAGCTAGGTATGAATATGTATGTACTATAATTGTTGAATTATTTATTTTTAAAGGGCTTTCGCCGTGCGATTTATAATAATAACCTGTCATTGATGACGTTTATAATTACGAAAATTTTTAATTATTTTTTAAGGATAGAAATTCCATCGTTCAAAATAAATTGATGACCTAAAATAACTCATAGATAAGTGAATATAATACCTAAACGTGCCAAGCGGCTGCAGAGCTTAAAGTGTTTTGCAAGCTGGGTTAAATAGAGGCCTGCATTTTACGAAATTTTTTTAGTTTTTTAGCTAGTCAAAAATAAAGATAAATTTTTGATACCCGCAGAGATGCAAGATTGCATTTTTAGTATCAAAAATGCTGGTATTTACTTTCGAAGGATAGCTCGGCTTTAAAAAGGAAAGATTTACTTACGCAATGTTCCGTGCGGTGCGTAAAATGAAATTAAGTCACTTTATTACTCGTAACCGTAGTGAATGACTTAATGTGTTTTTAGTGGTTCTTATTTGTATCGGGAAGTTTTACGAGACGATCGGGTACAGTCGTCGTAAAAATGAAATACAAATAATTCTTTAATTGATAACCCTTAAGCCGGTGTGTGGCATGCAGTTTAGTTGTTCAAACAAAGAGCCTGTCTGTTTAATAAATGGTCTACTCAATCGTAAAACATAATATTTATGGACCTTATTAAATTTTTAATCACCAAAACATACTCAATGTAACTATTATAATGATAAGTATCGATCTCTTCTTTATCAATCAGGCGCTGCTTTAATAGCATCGTTAATATCTTATTTGCTGAAAATAAGCGGCATTGAGTATAATCCTGATGCAATGGACTCCGGACACATGAGTCATAGGAAAAAAAAAAGAGTATTGTCACGTAGTTTCTGAATCATATTGATTATTACGCATGACTCAACATATAAATCTGCATTAACCCTTAGAGGCAATAGTCTTATACGAGTCTTTTGTCTTATACGAGTAAGAATCTGTCATCACGGACAATAAATGATGTCGCCCGTCGATCTTTTCGTATGCACGTTTCAATACGAAAGCTACAAACGCGATATGTGGTTACTCTGAAAAAAGGAATAGGTAGTATAAAAGATTAACATTACAGAAGAGGCAAAAAAAAAATACACACTTTAAAAAGTTGTTATTGACAATTTAGGATAATAATTTTACAATTTAGGTGGGAGTTTTTATTATTTAAACGATAATAATTTACAAAACAAATTCTAGAAAACCACTTATATCTTTTTAATTTTCATCAATAACTTTTAAAAACGACAAATTTGCGTAATTTCTTTGTTCACAGACAGACTTATACCCTTTTTCACTGGAAATACAGATTTATTTTTTTTTGACAACTTTTTAAACAATTAAAACTTTATACCTATCTATTAAAGATTAATGATACAATCTTTAACAAAATTGAAAAATTTAGAAAAGCTTAGTAATTTTTTGATAAAGCTTAGGATAGCAAAATATTTATAAAGGTACTAAAAATGCCCTGTACTTGAGAGCACAGGATGTGGGTTTAAAACCAGCGCAGAAATTTATAAAAAATAATTTTTAACTCTCACCTGTAAAATATTATAAAAATATCTAAGTAGATGAAATAAGTAAAGGATGATATTTCAACAAAAATATAAAAATAATCGATATGACTGTGGTTAGGATGAAGGATTATGGTGAGATGAGATGATTTTATGAGTGACTTCTGTATGAAGTTGATAACAATAAAAATAATGGATATTTTCAGGCGATTAGCCGCTATTAAAAAATAATCATCAAATATAAGTCAAATACCTATACAATTCAATTATACCAATCCTGGTATACAATATACCTAATTATCCGAGAATGTTTGTTAAAAAGTTGTGATAATAATAAACGGATCTTGTAATAAAGTAATTTTTGTGAGCGCCCAGCCGACACCGCGAGCGCTCGTAGCGCGACAAGGTTAGGTTATCGATCCGCGCGCGAACCTTGTTTACTCCATATCTGCAAAAAGAAGTAATAAATTTGGGGATAAATTACTTTCGCATTTTTTATTATAATTTATTACTCATAATAGAGAATACAAACACCATATTAAGTCTTCGAAAATGGATTTAAGACTTAGATAAACATAAAAAAAGAATTTGTATTTTAAGCTAATAATTAACGGATTACAACTTATTTATTTAACTACACGTTCTTGTAAAGAGAAATTTTAGACAGCGTGTTTGACTTTTTTTAAATGTCAGCTGAGGATCTATGTTTCTATAATATTGATCACCTTATAACAGCAGTATACGCTATAAAGGTGATAAAATTAAATTAAATGTATTGTTTTTTATAAAAAATAACAAATAAATATAATAAAATGTGGCAAGTACATTAACTACATTTTGGCGCTTCGATATAGTAAGCTAAATTAGGAGTAACGAAATTAAAAATATCAAAAACAAATGAGTCTATTTATAAGCAACTAGATTCGCTGAATATCTCCCTTTATCCTTTTACGTGCTTAGCTCTCCTTCGTTAAGGAATGTAATTTCGTTTTATTGAAATAAATTTGTATCGCATTGAGCTATAAAAACGCTAGGCCTTCAGAAAGGCCTGGCCGTGGATTGGAAGGGCGCTGAAAAGTCCTGGTTGAAAAAATAAAACATGCGAAATAAAAATGAAAAGCCTCTGAAGGGTAATGAGGTTTTCCTACAGACTTTGCTTATTTTACATCGCTCTAGACTAATATAGATATGCGATCTTAAACATTCTGAAGAGCTATGAGAAGCTACTATATTAATGATATTGAATTATTATAAAGATCACTTCAAGGATACAATTTATATAAAGTAGACCTAAATCTAGCTACAACCTTGAGGTAGTAGCTAGATTTTACGGGTAGTTAAGACAACTTCGGCATGGTTTGGGCCCCATCGCTCAACCAGATAAAAATGGTAATTGATACGAGTTGAGCCGGTCATTTAAAGTATAATCGAGTAACATATTCTTTAAGTTGAAAATGCTGATAGATAATTAACCTAAAAATAAATTTTTGTACTTTAGTTATTATAATTAACTTTACAAATATATTAAAATATAAGTTATTTTTAGTCCGAGGCGATTAATAATAATCGGTAGCGTCGTATATGTCAAATTTGTAGAAAAAGTTAAATGCTTTCGAAGAAAAACAATTTTTTTAAATAATTTCATTATTTTGGTATGTTTTTTTTCAAACTATATTTTTCTTTCTTGGGACCAGTTTAGTTGTCGATCAAACCCCTAAAAACAAACAATTTAAATACACCCTCATGAAGATACAAAAAAAAATAGTTGGAAAATATTAACTGTTAATTACGATAAAAATATTACATTTTAATTGCATTTGAAGACGGGAAAAACTATGATTACACGAAGTGTATGACGTCACAGATAAGTATGTATAAACTAAAATAAAGAAAACAATATATAACGGAATGATTTAAAATTTTTTTATTCACAAATTGATACGTTAACAAAAGCCAAGGTCACAAAAGAAGCCAAAAAAAAAATGAAACGTTTCGTAATTAGAGACCGTCGTCCATTTTGAAAGCGCCACTTTTGTTTCAATAAGGAGAAAATTACAAACGAGCCGCCATGACAGTTCTGTCATTCGAATAATTAATTAAAGAGATGAATCGTCGGCACTCGCATGCCAGCCGGCAAGATCTCCCACCGCTGCGGCTTCGCAACATCAGAACAGACTTAAATTTCATCCCGAGTACTTCACTCCCGAGATGCATTCATTTTAGCGAGTAAAAATAAAACAATTGTTTTATTAATTTATTCGAAGCACAAAACGGCGTATATCGTACAAAATGGCGCTTAGTTCTAGTTGTACCCAAGACAAATTTTGGCAACTGTAGTTGTGTATCAGAGCGCTCAATAATGTTCATATTATTTAATGGCTAAGTCATCCGACTGTTTTATTTGACATGTGAGTACCTATGTTAAGTTTATAAGTAACGACTAAGTCGACCAAGACATTGGTATATGTTTTATCTTTGTGTTATCGGTATAGGATTTTTTTTTTATAAGGAAAACGCAAAATATACATCTCCAAATTTATTATATTTTTTAACAGATGGTGTCGATTTGGTCAGCGCGCGAATTCCGATGCCGTGCCGATCGATAATGGCTTTGACACCGTTATGGCCACAGTTGAGCGCTCACAAGAAAGACACCTTTTACTATTATCACGTAAAGTTATATTTTTTTTCTCGGTAACCATGATAAATATTGACATAGTTTCTTAACAAATAATATTAGAAATCGCAATGGTCTTGGGACAAGGTGTTTTATTTATTTATTTCATGGAAAAACAGCTGGCATAGAAGTAAAATTACAATAAAAAAAAACAATTAATCATAAAGCCAATGAGAGTTTCCTCCAAACTTAATAAAATAGAAACATTCGGGAGCGAGGTTCGGATTAGGGATTTTACATATACATATAAATATAATATAGGGTTATATACGAGTATTAGCTAGAGTAGACACTCTCTTAAATGCCGGGAAGGTAGTGTTGAATACATCGATGTCATTTAACATGCTGTTGTAAAGCTTACATGCTCGATGTATATATGAATTCTATATATATATAGTTTATGATAAACATAGAAAAATGAAGTTTATGTCATATTTTCTTGCCTAAGGCCGTAAAGATAATAATTTTATAATTTATTTATTTAGCTTTGTTAAAACATTTACTTTAAAAGAGACCATAGTTTTCGAAGTTCCACAATATAATAAACGGACAATATGAATGTATAAATTGGAGCCAATGTTATTTTTCCGCAATTAGGTAATAACCTAATAAATTCTTTTTTTTAGCAACGAGCGTGGGAAAATAAAAAGGGAGAAAGATAGTGGGATATTCGCTGAATACAAAATAAGTCGCAATCTAAATTGTTCAGCAATGATCTATTGTGTAAAAATAATAGGGAAAATTAGCTGTTCTAAATTCGTGTAATTAGATATGTTTAAATAGATATAAAATGGTTTTGTTATTTTTGTTATTAACTTTAATACTTTGTGTTAGTAGAAACCTATTTTTAGTTTTACATAGTTTTTTTATCGATCAATCATATGTATTTTTTTGTTGTGAGTACTGTGTAAATGTTGGTATTTTCAATAAAGATAAATAAGATAAAATTATAACTATAGTTTCACTTATAACTATAACTATAACTATATTAACATTAATTATTCGGCGTTTATGGTGCTATAAATGGGTAATGGTTAATTTTCAAAAAAAAACCCCACCGGAATGGATCTAGAAATTACTTTTAATTAATAAACATAATATAATAAAAAACGCGGAATGTCAAAAAATAGTGTCAGGATTTGTGTGTAAGTTTAAGGATGCGTGTATATATGTATGTATACACGATTGTGCGGAGAGTATAGCTTATATGATTCGTGCGATTTACAAAATGGCCTTGGAATTGTTTCACTTGTAACTTACTGTACTTATAATACACTATCGATATTAAAATGATGTTGTATAATTAACCGTAGCATGAATAGCTTTAAGTATTTCTATGATTTAAATATATATAACCATAGTATCGCTTCGAATTATATATATACCTTTTAATATTCTAAACTTCGTATTCTGTTTACTATATTTGAAAAATCAAAAACACGGTTGAAAACCACAATTTTTTCGAAAAACATTCGAATAATATTTGAACAAACTACATAGAAGCGTCGCAGGTAGTTTTACTTTTAAACTGTGGTTCAGTAACCTCTTTACAGGTACCCGAATGATATTCAGACGAATTGGAAATAAGATTTACAGCTTTATTATTTATTATTTAATATATTCTATATTGGGCAGCTTCGTTGATCCTAAATAGCACGAATGGGATCGAATGAGTTGGCTGTTTTCGCCTGCCTTCATGGCCCGTCGATTTCCTTATTCCAAAGGCGCGGAAGAAATTTTATTATATCGTAAAAATAGACAATAACACGAGAGAAATGAGTACAATAGGCGAATATGCACCGTCACCGGTTTTATTAGATTCGGAATTGCCGTAAACTCAGAATTCACTCAGTTATAATGGAAAGAGATATAGCCTTCAAAGTCATGCGTCTTTCGCTCGTAGGGTAGCTTTAACAGTAACTTCAGTTAAATATTGCGGGCAGCGAGGTTTCATCTACCGTAGGTAACATTTTTTTGTCCCTTAAAGTTATAATAAATATTGTTAAAGCGTCACTGACTTACTGTTATCTAAATCGAATTTACGAATTACTTAAAAAAATAATAGGACAAACGCCTATTTTAGGCTACAATTTTACCTCCTTTAATTTTGCTAAATATTTTAGTGTTTTTTTTAGCGTAAATTCAGGTCTAGATATTTGGATACAGTTAATGTATTCTCTGAATAAGAAATATATATATATTGTAAAAAAATATATATACACGTATATTAAATAGCTGAAATATTACTGATACCCAAACTATTCAGCAGAATCACTTCTACTAAATTTTACTCTAATCGCTTTTCTTTAGAATACACTCACACTTAAACTTACAAATACAAACACTAACGCATTCACTTTCCCCTTCTCTCTCTCTCTCTCTTTAACTGGCATGCATTTATAATAAAAATTGTATACTATTATTATATGCCCCATAACACCTACTTAAATGATCATGCTTAAATAGAATATTATTAGAATTACCTACTAAATATTTTCATATTTTTTACAAGCTTTTATTTAGCTTGCAACGTTTGTATGTCGGTATAGGTTAGATCTTGCAATCTGAATTAGAACCACTTCCTCTTATCCTGCGGAGTAGAAATTTTACGAGTTGGTTCAGTTTCGATGACAATGCATTTTTATGGTGAGCATAATCTGATTCTACACCTAAGAATGACTCCAAACGAAGAAACTTCTCCACCCGTGTTCTCAACAGTCAACAGCACAGACACGAAATTTTGTATACGCATTCAAGCACTTAAATAAAAGCTTATTTTTAAAAATGTATTTTTACTTTTAATTTATTTTATTTTTTCAATCAACAACTCTATCGATTAATTGAC
The DNA here is from genome assembly GCA_020383195.1 of Neomicropteryx cornuta. NCBI lineage: Eukaryota > Metazoa > Arthropoda > Insecta > Lepidoptera > Micropterigidae > Neomicropteryx > Neomicropteryx cornuta. Next base: position 6,503,183 of record JAHKQU010000030.1, read on the forward strand.
ATGGCTACATGATTATCGATACGTAATCGATGATGTAAAAATAAACTATTGTAAAAATAAGCAACTAATAAAAGTAAACTTTGTGTTTATAAACAAAATGAACTCTTACATACTTATGCTTGATAAAAACACGTAGGTTGAATTAGTATTTTTTAAAAAATATCGATTTTAACCATAAATAAGTAATTACAACCATAACTTATTAATAATTAATAACCATAAATTAGTAATATTATTATATTCTTTTAACGGATATTTATACATATTGTTATTTTAAAATTATGAAATATAAATATTTCATAATAGAAGTGTCAGATATGAAAGAATAATTAAGCAAGCCTTCAAGATAAGCCTGCTGTCTTTGAAGTCACTTTTGTATCTGAAGATTGTGATTAATGAAAGTCACATTTTGTTCGAGCGACAACTCGAACTCGATATTTATTATGATAGCTATAAGATAGTCTATAAGGGGGGGGGGGGGGGGGAGGGGGTCAGGTATGTATAACGGACTGGTGCAGAGTAACCGCTGTATTTACTGTTTTAAATTGCAAATGTCTTTCCTATACAATCTATGTTTGTTTTTGGAAAAAAAGTTATCTTATCTTATCTTATCTTATTAAATTTAAAATAAATATGAAAATTAGGTGCCTAAAATACTTGTTTCGCCTAATTATATAATTTGCATTCATTTTTGTATCTTAGATTTTTTCATCTACAGCTAGTAGTTTTATCGTTAGGTACTCTTCTTTATTGATCTATTAAAAATTTCTATCTATGAATACCGCGTTTGATGATGGTTCAGGCTAAAATAAAACATCAGCACATTTTAATTCATGTATGATGTACGAGTACATTCTGTTTATTTATAGAGGAAAAAAGAAAACAACGGTCTCCATTTACGTTTCTATATTTCATATATCATATAAGTTCATATATTTATAATGTTACATATATTTATAAGGATTTAGCAGTTTGAATACCTCTGGGAAAAAAACTGTCAGAAAAACCTTTTTGGAGAAAAATGCATTTTAAATTTTGAATCCTTATAACCATTAGAAATATTTTTCGGCCATTTTGTAGCTATATTATGTGTTTATTTTAGAAAAAATAAACGTATATAAATTATTTATGGTTTAGATATCTTTGGACCTTTTCATGTTCCGACTTGACAAACATGACTTTTCCTTTATGACGTTGTTTCTTTTGTCAATATCAGAGGACTATGTAAGCTTAATTTCTATTTAAATTAATTATTTAATAGCGCTTAGAAAACATTACTGCAATAACATTAAAATAACTAAATGGGAACAAGTGGACAACTATATATTTTTTCCTATGCTCTTCCTTTCTATTCCTAAAAAATGTATTAATTAAAATGCATTATAGGCATCGCAAGTATTGTTCTAGATCTGAAAAAATGAGTGTGCAGTATTTCATGTGATATAAAACACTAGTACGAAAATTCCCGTCTTGATTCCACGTGTAATGAAAACCGCCACTTTTTCATGCTTCCTTGCGTCCAATTAATCACCATATGCATTCGATGCGACCATGCGTTTCTCCATGCTAACGCTCCACTGGCTATGCCTGCGAATACTCGCATTAATGTTATACCAAATATTCAGTTCGACTTTATTTTTTTATGATGTTTAAGAGTAGGTTTCATCTTTAGAGTAGAACTTCGTGTATTGTTATTAATAATAACGACAAACGAAAACTGATTGTAAAATATAACCACAATTTTAACAATACAGACATTTTTTATAATGAAGGCGTCTTTATACTCAACATCAAAGAAACTCTCTTAGTACAGATTATTTTTTATTTATTTATTTTGTAATAGTAATTAAGTATTTTCATTAAAACCACCATGTATTCGTACATACACTATTCTATATAAACCACAGAAATATAAATATTAGGCACAAAAATAATATATAATGTTCTAGGATTTCCGTCACTACCACATACTCCTATTCTATATCAAAAACACGTCTAAACTCTTTTATATGCACACCCTTAAACATTTTCACATATAAAATTGTCTTTGCTCTCTTGAACTAATTATTCGCAGTGGTGCCTGAATATTTCGAAATATCAGATACGTTAGATCAATTCACTTCTTCATTTCAATATTTATAGATGTTAAATTTAAGATACCTATAGGCGACTTTAAGTTGTGGACAAATGTATTTTTATGTAAGTGTCATTATTAAGGAATAAATCCAGTTGTCGTTTACCCGGTGGATGGTGTAAAATAATTTCTAGTTATTTACATGTCTGTGACTGAGTAATTACACAAACAAATCAGGCTATAAATTAATAAAAAAAATAATTTGTTGTCTTGATAGAACAAGGTAAAGAATTTATGTATATATCAGCAACTGCGCTGTCGTAAAAAGTCTTAGGAAACAACCAAAAAGGTTTATTTTTTAATTCTTAGAAATGCTTACAGCTACATATAAAGACAGTTACATAAAAGAACACATTAATAAACAACTAAACTAAGGTACGTTATGGATCCTAAAAATGAACTAAGCGTGAAAGCTGATTAACGAATACGTAGACCCAATACTATAATGCTTTACTGAAATCAGTCTCGTACGATAATTACGTACTCGCACACGACAGAATGCTAAGGAAAATATTTGAAGTTATTGGATATCTGCAATCTTTACCCTTATTAGGAAATTGTACTAGACATGGTCGCTAGAGTATAACGCTATAATTAAAACAGACAATAATTTTTATACTAAAATATAATAAGTAGCTTGTTTTAGTATTTTTAATTCTAATATAAGTATCTTACGGTTCTGCATACAGCCGATATTGTTTAGGATTTAAAATTTAAGATTTATGTATCATTGAAAAATTAAAAGTATCCAAATTTAAATACAACTCCGTTTATTGACCAAAAAAAAAAGAGAGGTAGAGGCACGTTAAATAAGGAAGTGCGTTTTTAAACAAAAGTTTTGATTTATAAGCTACATCATAAAGGTTAAACCACACCGCTATAAGTCGCTTTATTACCGGGAAGCGCGGTTACAAAATGGCGTTTGTGACAACAGATGGCGTTCCCATTAGAGAATGTCGCCGAAGGTAAATTTGATTAGGTGAGCTTTAGGTTGCGTCTACAGGGTGCTTAGAGGTCGGGGGATAAATTATTTTCGCCGCGCGGGCATGAGCTCGCATTTCAAACCCTCGCAGGAGGACGGGGGACCTTAAATGAATATTGAATACGGCCAGAATGAAGTCGTCGAATTTATAAGGGCAAAAGAAGATTAAAGGGACTAGTGCCAAATCTCTCTGCCATATCGGCTGCAATTGAGGGGAGCATTTCGACCGGACGGCATGGGATTCAATAATCTATTTTATAATGCAATTTATTTTTTGAAAAGTAGAGCTGCCTTTTTAAAAACTAAACAAATTGATTATCATAAATATAGTCAAGGAGATTAGTCGTAAAAGATTACTATACTTTGATTAAAATATTAACAAAAATATCTGCGCCTCTAATATTACCTGTATCTTTTTTTAATAATAATTATTGCTGGTGTATTTTAAAAAATGTAATTATAAAAATATTGTTATATTTCAATGATTGCTGTATATCTTTAATTATTCGTTATAAAAAAAATACTAAGTAGGTAATATTTAATATTTTTTTGTGTATTGCGTTTGTACATTAATAAAATGAATTGTTAAATTATGTCATCAAATTTGTCTTATGTTTGCGGTAATCTTGGAAACTAATGGTTACTATTTAATTAGGTTTTCGCTATTTTTAAGTATGCAATTTGAAAATTTAATTATCGCTTTTATATAATGTAAAAAAAATGTCCCCTGACTCAAGAACAATCAGTTGAGTAATATACCACCTAGGTCATAACAATTATTCAAAATAAAAATGTGTATACTCATAGTAATTTTCTCACACACAATTACATTTTTTTGCAGTGACGTTTCAATTTATTATTACGGTTTTTCTGGTATAGTAAGTTTTTATTTTAGATAATTTATTGAATTATAAATATTTTAATTTAAATTGTAGTTTTGTTATAACAAATGTAAGACAGTCAGTCGACAGTCCTATATTTGAGCTACATATTACATTAAAAACACGAAAGAACGCACACACATGAACATTACAAATTTGATGTTTGTGCCCAACAAGCAATCTTTTTCGGGATTTAGCGAAACGCGCGAGAATTATAAACACATCCTTCCTCCCCAGAGAGGGACCCTTATTCCCTCTACCTTTACGGGAATTCCAACAAAGGACGGAATTATTGCATTACGCACTTAAAATTCAATTCCGTTTCGGAAAAAAAATGGTACGTCCTCAGCTAAGGACGGATTCGGCGAAAATTCCTTTGCGAAGGACGGAAAGAAATTACCGACTCAATATGTTTCGCGAGTTTTTGCGCCTTCGGCAAATAACAAAATAACAGCAAAATACGAAGAGTATAAATATGCTTACGAAACCAGACTTTATTTTTTATTCTTCTTTATTTTGTTATCATCTAATGCTTTATAAAATAACCATATAAAAACACAAAACCTATAATTTTTACAAATAAAAAAAAGTTAAAATGGACGGTTAAAAAAGTATAAAAACAATTTCTTCATAAAGAGTGCCATTTACCACATTTAAAACGCTGGTTCACATATTTTTTTAGCGGTGAAAAAATGCATTCCAATTCGAATGAATGTTGAATATAATTTTAAAATTTTCACTCGTAAATAATGTAATTATACTATACTATCTATGTATTGTACTACGTATTGTGTTGTATTGTATTGTATATACGAGTACAAAATGGGAACATAACATATATTTCAAAATATGTACTAATCTATAGGCATATTAGATACGTTATATTATTTTATCTATAAATATTGTTAACACTTTTTAGGTTCCTCCTCGCGCACACACATCACACATCCATACACACATAACTTTAAATTATTTAATCTCTTGCTCTCATACAATATTTATAGAGCCTGTATAATTATTTGATCGAAGTCCACTAGATAAATTTTCAGTTGCACATTTTGTTTTTTTTATTATGTTTTTTTTTGTCTTTTTTAGTTTATGAATTGTCAGCTGAGGATCTATGTTTCTATGATTAACAACATTACCTTAGAACAGCAGTATACGCTATAAAGGTGATGCAAAATTAAATATATTGTTTTTATAAAAAATAATTAATAAATCAAATATTTAAATATCTCTATAAAGCTATAACGGTGATGCAAAATTAAATATATTGTTTTTATAAAAAATAATTAATAAATCAAATATTTAAATATCTCTCATCTTCACTCGAGTGAATCATCATAAGTCCGTTACTGTAAATAATTAGACGTAAAATAAATTATAACTTTTATAAGTAAATCAAAACAAATAAGATTATATATTATATATTAAACGGAATTACAAATTTTCATTTTCGTAGTGCATATTTTTATCATGAATCGATCTGACAGTTCGACAAATTTAAATGCATATTTTAAAAAGAAAATATGGGCGTTATACAACTAATATAGCAAACAATAAAAAAAAGCAAATAAAGAATAGAAGCTTAAAGTAATCAGCTTATGGTACATAATATAGTACATAGACGCGGGGCTCTGACTTGGTGATGGTTCTTACTTTTAAAGAGACCAAGGTTCGTATTGGTAATAGGTACTGCTATTACATAATACAACATACTTGCCATGTCGAATTCCAACTAAGGTGCGCTTGCCTACGTCATCCTCATCAAACGATCCCGATCACCCCCTGAAGAAGAGATCAGTGGGCGGTGATCAGTGATCAGTTGGCCTGTATTCTTAAGGCGAAATATATTAACAGTCAACCTTGAAATTCGGTGCTTTATTTTATAAGGCGTCAGGTTTTACTCTCTGCGCGGTTTAAGCGATTGCTGGTTTTTATTTAGTTACAACTTCATAATATAGAAATTAAAAAAACAAACTTTCTATGCCTTTCAATTACTAATTTTCTTTTATAAGAGAGCAATTCAAATAAAAAAGAACTATTATCAGTTTATCATTTATTAAATTTCTCAGAAATAGAATTACATTTTTAAAATCTGCCTTTACTATGTTGTATGAACCTAAAAAAAATTTTTTTACGAATAAATATCCAATGGTGACCAAATGGCAACCATAGAAAAGAGGTCTAAATTAATCGAAATAATATTTATCCTTCGGGGTAGCCTCAAGAAGAGGGAATCATCCAATAAACTAATATATTTATTTTAATGCAAGCTGATAGTTATTAAGAGACATTTAATCTGTGGGGCGCGAAGGTACTACGCTAAACGCCGCCCGCGGCATTGAAATGAAATACTTTCTGAAGGTTAAAACACACGCGAGTCCGGGCTATACGACAGCACTTTAAGAACACGCTAAATTTGTTTCAAAACGGCGTGTTCAATAGCCTGTTAAGCAATAGATAACATAACCTAAAATCTGTTTGAATAACCGACGATGATACGGTTCATATATTTTGCTTCACCACAGTATTGGAACATTGTCAAAATGCCTTTCCTCGATAAATTCCATACTGAGATATATGCCAACCTATATTCAATACTTCAAACTATTAGGTATGTGTTGAACCTTAACATATTTTCGTATAATTTCTGAATACATTAGTAATTAGATATTTATCAAAAGTATACTTATATTGTAGAATTTGGTAAACAGTGTACTAAGAAATAAAACCAGTCAAGAGAAAGTCGGGATTCAGTGTTCCGTAACAGAACTTTATCAAAAATCTAACCCAAATATGCTTGTGATAACCGGTGTAATTTGTCGTGCGTAGTTATTAATTATACGCTAGTCCTAAAAGTATTTATATGAATCACACGTTGTACACTGTACAGGTCAAATTTGATTTACGTTAATGTTTAAAAGTAACTAACATTATCTACTTTGATGAGAATTATTACTGTGTTCAAAAAGTTTTCGTAATTTTTTAATCAAAATTTAAAATACAAATAATATTACTGTCGGCTGGCCATTTTAAAACATTAATTCTCTCAGTTAATTAATTAATTCTCTAGTACATTAATTGTTTCGTAATTCTTTACGCAAGCCATAGTGTTTTTTTTTCCGAGTTTTATTTTTTTTTTTAACTACGAAAATCAGAAAATGCAGACAAAAAGCCCACAGTTTCCTCATAAACCACCTACTAAACCAGCTAATATAAATTTTAGGTTAATAAAATAACTCATAATCTTTGAATGTCGAAATATTTGCGCGTTACGAAGACTTAATACTATGTCGAACTTCACAGGCAGACGGATGGACGCAAAAGTAATATTAAAAGGGTTTGAATTTTCCTTTTGAGATAAGTCTAAAAATGACAAATTCAATTAAAAACATTTTTTCAATTGCTTATTTGTAATGTTACCAAACATTATTCAAAATGTAAAAGGTACAATAAAATTACATTTAGAATAAAATAGAATAATGCTGTTGAAAGCGGTACGCTGGTAGTAAGGACAATATTTTCAGAGATCAAAGGAGAAAAATGGCTAATTGGATCAACATGCAAGCCACGAATCATTTTAGAAATAACGTAACGTAATCGTTCTGTTTTCGTGCGAGTCGCGGTACGGCTTTGAAATTTGACGAAATCGATCGTAGCCCACTTAAGAGAAATAGTGGTGGGATAATATAGAAAAGTATACCTATATAACTGTTAATATGATTATTTATAACTATCTCTTTTCTTTAATCTTTGTCCCTGTCTCTTATTTGTTCTCTTTCTATCTGCATTTACTACTTTATAGGGGCGGACGAGTAAATTGCTCGTTATTTTATACCTACAAAAGATACTAAACCGAATTACCAGCAAATGAAATAACATAATATCAAAACCTCTTTTAGGACGGCATGTCTACTAAAGGAAAGGAACCTTTTCTACATTATTATTAATAATCGATTTTATATATTACAATCAAAATGTATTTTTAAATGTGCATATTAAACATAATTTCCTACAATATACTAAATAAAACAAGAGTCCTTACACAAGCAATTTTCGATAAGGTATATATCAAATGTTATATAAGCTACATCTACCAAAATAAATGCATACTCTATATGATAATATAATATTATCACGACCCATATTAATTCTTCCGAATTTCAATGACTTTACTGTAACAAATACAGAGCAACCTAGCAACCGATTTGCTCGAAGTATTTCGATCCTTTATTAATTAACTTATTGGAGAGCTACCCTCTAGAAAGCAAACGTTTCTGAAGTATTTTCAATTAAATTTGACCGGACCCTGAAATAATTTGAAATTCGATAAAGGATTGATTTTGATGGGCACCCTTTAGAGAGATATTTGATCAAATATTTATCTTATTGAAACATTTATAATCAAAGTCAAAAGAGTAATAAAAATAATGGAAACATTGCATGATTTACTGTTCAAAAATTAAAATAATGTAATCTTACTTTTACAGCAAATCAATTAAAGTGTGAGTCAGAAATATTAGGTACATTTTTTTTTTAAATATTTAAATATGGATATGATTTAGGAAATGAGTAAAGGTTTTATGAGATTTTCATATAAAGCAAAATAATGGGAAATTCTAGGGATGAGGGGCTCTTATATATATGAAAACTCTTTATATGAAAGAGCAAATTTTAGAGGAGTCGGGAAAAACTATTTAACTTCATATATTGTAATTTAGTGTATAATTCTTATTTATCCAATTATTCCAATTATTACGATATTTATAAATCGAAATAATTATTTATTGTATATAATCGTTATGTGGCGTTCGACATTTTCCACTTAAAATATCAAATAATAAGGAATACAACAGAAAACGAAGCAAACTTTTGAATGTTGTCACGATACAAAATGTCGAATCCCTAAAATTGGGGCAAAAATATGACTGCGGCATAGGACATCATACTTAGTGTTTTTTATAAATTTAGAAGATTGCTTTTGGGATACGTTATTTTGCAGAAACGTTTTTGAGATAGAAGGAACTAAATGTTTAAAAAGTTTGAAGGTTGTGTTATTTTAAAAACAGCCACTTTTTAATTTTACATAGCACAGACAACAGACATTATTATTATTTTTAGTTTTATAAATTGGTCATTGCTTGTATGCGTATGTATGTTTTGTTGAACTTTATGTAAATTTATAAAAATGTTGATTTCTTTAATAAATAAATAAATAAATAAATGCGGACCTCCAACTTTTTTTTTTTGAAGCTAGATAATTAGCATTAACAATTTGAATTGTTCCTGTGGACTAACTAGATGGAAAACCGTCGAAGCAAGAAAATCTTTAAATATCTCTGCAATAACGCTCTCCCTCCGTATAATAACGGACCCGCACACGTTCATTATCTCCGTAGCGGCTACTAATTTTATACCCCTGAGGTTATCATCCGGCAGACGACGCCGCGACGTCCCTTTGCCAGAGGGGCGAGAAGCGCCAAATGAATTTCCAACTTTAACATCGCATCGCAACTTTCCGCTGGAAACGCGAACACGAATTGATGAAAAGAAGTAATAATTGTATCGTTATATGCCGGAATCCATCGCAATATAAAAAGATTCGATAACTCTACGCTATCCGTAAGTGACGGAACAATTTAGCAACATCGAAAAAGGTAAAAAGACAGTTTGAAACCTAATAGTCTCGCCTTTATCCTATCGCCTGCATAGTTGCCTTTTCAGACTCACTGTGTAAAACAGGCGATCGAGGAAGATCGATAATGTCTCAACTACGAAAATAATAAATATTAAAAAAAATATATGTAAATATAATCCATAAACACTCAAATAATTCAAAATTAATGATTTATATTATTTGATTTAAATATCAGGTAATATCAAATAATTTAAACCTGACCTGACATGATGTCTACCCCCATGTCTGATGCCCTTGAAACATAAAAAAAATGAAAATTACGATTAATCTTAGCTTTAAAGCCTGCTTTGAATGCAGGGTATAAATTGAGGATTTTGATATTGTATCCATTACAACTTTTTTTAAAATTATGTGTTAAATTGTTTACTTATTGGAATAATTATTCTTACAAAATCTGGATAGGGGAGCTCTTTTTAGGCTGTTTTGCAGTTTGGCAAGAACAATGAAATGTTATGTATACTTAAATAAAAAACTAAGTGTAGAAATTTAAGTTTCAAAGAGAATATCCGCTTAAACTATCGTTTATGTTGTGATATTACGCCTTTTTTTAAAAATAAAAAGGCTTCACTTCAAACTTTGGTTAAATACATAACCAGAGCCAATGGCAAGTTTTCACTACATACGAATATCATTATTTTTTATAATTTCTTTTTTTCGTTTAGTGTATTTTATAATATATAATAAAAGTTATACACGTTCAGTAGTTTTTATTTATTACAAGGCACAAAATTTTGCATACCGTATGCATTAAGTTCAACGAGTACTAAGCTTTTGATATTATGTTCGGTAAGTATTTTATTATCTGGGTTTTCAAAACTTTGAATTATAGAAAATAAAAATTGCAATTACTAAATTCGTCTCATAAAACTAAAATTGTTCTCGTAATTGTTAAACAGCTGTGTTGCTCTATTTTCTAATGTATTACACCGATAGCCGGGCAGGATAGTCAATTATCAAATGGATACGATTCCAACCCATCTTTAACGAGATTAATATTAAACTACGTCAGCGTTCAAGCAATCGCATCCGAGTGGATTTCTCTTGTTTACCAGACGCTGTAAAGAAGAACAGGTATCTGAAATGAATTCTTTCTGCGGTTGCATTCTATTCAGAAATGCATTATTCTGATTATTTACGTTTAGAGAAATGAATTCTCGAAATTCTCACTGTCAGTCATGAAATAATGTTACGCCGATTAATGTGTGTCCACTTTTATTTAAATTAATATTATTTAAAAGGTAAACCTTTTTACAATAAGATTGTTATGTAAGTATGGCAAAATTTATTTAATATTATCTGATTTACAGAAAGATATCCTTCTTGTATAATTAACCAATATAATACTCCGATGTAATTTATGGTTTAAATAATATAATCTAGAGTAGGTACTCTAAAAATCTCAAATAATTCAATAACAGTTTGGTGACAAAACGAAATTACATTGCAGTTCAAAATAGCTCGTTAAAAAATGGTCTCTTGACACAAATCAAACTTTTACCAATTCAAGTTCTCACTGCCGCATTCAGAGGTGATCCTTATCGTTGACTCCACGAAAGGCAAGTTCACCGATTATTATTTACATAATACTCGTATTTATTAAAGTTAATCAAGCTTAGGCATATTAAATTGCTAAAGTAAAATAGATAATTTATATTATGGGGCAGTCCGCTCTTAAAACTCATATTATTCTCATTTTTGACACACTGTGGTTACCCATTTTATTTTATTTAGAACAGTAAAATAAAAATGCTCTCACATAAAGCGGTCAGTGTTTTTAGTGTTCTGTTAATTTATTTTATACATATATTGCTAGATTTATTTTATTAAAATTACTTACATGTTATTTGTTATATTTGTGGTTTTATTATTAAACGGTAAAATTATTTTAAGTAAAATAATCCGCGCGAGTAAAAAATATTAGTTTTTTTTTGTTAAATTAAAATGTGTTTTTCACCACCTCTCTGGGTTAGCTGGTAGGGATTGTTTTACGGTAGCTATCCCTTTCGTAGCGTAGTTATGCGTTCCAAATGAAATATTTATTAATATTATTATTAGTATATATACAAAGTGTAATAGGATAAATTCATATATAACAAATGCGAATTTTGTCTGACTGTTACGTTTTCACAGCTAAACCGCTAAAAATTTGATTTAGAAATAGCTTGAACCCTAGAGGATGAAAGATTGTATTAGAATTATTTAAGTGGGTGTTTTTGGGCATTTTGGAAAGTTCTTGTAATTTCTAGGTCATAGCAACCTATTTTTAGTTGTTCGTGCCGAGAGGACCGTTGAAGCCACCTGCAGGGCCTAGCGGCCAATTCGGGGGCGAAAACGGGTTGAACATTTATTAATTAATAAATATTTTTTTTTGTCACTACTATTGAAAAGGGTTCTTTACGGGTTCAGTCGACAAATGAGTAGATGTGCGTGTAACAGAAATTAATATAGTGATCCATCTGTTTTCGATAAAATTTCATTTGTCTTCACGCTACGGCTGACTGGATGAGACCAACATAGGCCAACTTCTTCGATAGTCGAGGAAAGCAGCCGACGCCTTTTCAAAAAATAAAATAAACCGTCCTCCTTACTTATTATAAAAGCTCAATATTCTCACTCCAATGGCGACTTGGCGACCCTCGCTTTGTCCTCCGAGTTTCTTAATTTTGCTGGTTTATTAACTTCTCGCCAAGATTCCAGGGCTCCCTTTCGCGGCGTCCCTTTCCGAACGCCGAAAACGAAAGAGATAGAACGGGCGCTAAGCAGCAGAAAAATATGAAGGAAAGTTCTGCGGACCGCTGTTAAATTAAACGAACCGACTTCGGCATTTAATGAGAGCGATTTATTATATGCGCTCGAAGAAACTTTACATTTTTCTATTAATTTAAATAAATAGCACGGTTTACAGTAAATCCTCATACATTAATTAAAATAAATTGATTGGGATATTTTTTTTGAATGTGTAAGAATATTTGACACGCAACTACCCGTATCACAGTGAAACCTACATACCGAGTAATTCATACCGTCCCTCCTCATTAAATTTGCTTCAAAAAATATAGTTAGATATTTTAAATATGACTATTAAATTTCGAAATATTTGTAGTTTTCCTACTTTAGTTAGAAAACATCAATATTTATCTCAAACTGTGATTTAGTTCTAAAACTAGTTTGGTGACCTTTAATTACTTATATTATTTTTATTTTAACAGCATTGCTTACATTCTTGTATAAAAATAAAAAAAACATGTTTTTGTAATAAATTTAGTAAAGACTCTTATGGTAGTAAGTAAGTTCGTTCTATCATGTATTATATAAGATAATAGAAAAAAAACTAAATTACGAACTTATATCGTGCACCTACGGTTTCCTATCACAATTTTACTAGAAACTATTAAGAAATCGAGTTAGAAATATCAAAAAATACTATTATACTGTAAGATTGCTATTTAATTTTGCTTGGGTTGTATTAAAATATTTTTAGGATGTTGGTAATAAAATGTAGTTACTTCAAAAGCAAATATACACAACACAATTATAGAAAAAAATCGTTCAAAAGCTTTCAAGTGTTTTGTAATGACGGCTTTTTTTTTAAATCCACTTAAACGACCTTTTTATCATTACTCTTTAAATAAGGATTACATACCCTGTGAACAAAATGTGCTGTGCGATACCCACATAAAAACTTGAAAAAGTTTTTACTACAGAAAGTTGGAGTTGATAAATAATAAATGAAGCTACATGTGCCGGCGCAAAAATCAGTTGTTTCAAATTTGCCATTTTCTAAATGTTATATTTTTAGAAAAAAAGAAAACACATATAATGGTTTCCTATAAAATTTCTTACCTATTTGCTTGTACCGATGAGACATTTTCATCGTAATATATTGTTTCAACTCACCTGAAACAACAAAAGATAAAGATATTAATTTATATCGAAAAAAAGACGCTTGGCTCTGTAACAAATAATTAATAAAGGTAATCTTATATGTGACTTTACATTTATTTATAAGTATAAATAATATAGTCTTCCAATATAAACAAACTTAAATATTTTTTATAAATAACAACACCGTTATTTTAATCACATTTTTCATTTTTATTTATTATCTATACATTTTTTATAAATTCTTCATATTTAAAAGAACTATGCTAATTATTTATTATTAGTTAAATATATATAAGTTATTCGATAAATCAAAGAAAGAAAATCATTATTTGAGAAACAACTCAGTATATGAGTTACATTTAAACCGTGTGTTCAGTATTTTGTTGGCACATTTAAATTAAATAGGACTAATAAATTTATTGATTTTTATATAATTTAGCATGATTTGTTGTATCTTTCAAATAGATAGTTCATAAATGCATTTAATCTCATTGTATGGTTGAATTTTAACATTTTTTGAGACAGACAATATCTTTAAATATGATACATATTTATATGTCACACAACCTATTGTCTGAAAGTAAAAAAAATAATTCTGAACATACATTAAATGATATCCATTATTAAAAGATTTTTTATAACCACGCCTCAATTTCCTAAAGCACTTATAAAATCCAATGTTAAAAATGTTCACATATGCATGTGTGTTTCAGCAATGAGAAAGATAGTAGATACGTTTTAGCGGCTGTAGTAAATATTTCATACAATTATTAATATTTAACGTTTTACATAGGTATGTTAGGCTGGTTGCATATTTTCCTAATAAATTTTGGTATCCTTGTTTTAATTTTGTTAAAAATAAAATTTCAAACATCTAATATTAATATTAATATTAAGTGTAATGAAAACTACTTAATATACATGTTGTTAAGTTTAAGGGAAACTTTTGCGGTATTCGCATACATTACAAACACATTCGCATGTAAAAGAGAAGAGACTTATATTTTAAGTTTGTAGTTCATTGTGTTATTGTGACATAACATTACAGAAAACGTATAGTAAAAAAATAAAATAGAAACAATTGAACGTTACAGAATATAAAAAAATAAAAAAAACACATGAATTTAAAACGAAAGATTTGTATATTAATGGGCAAACTTTTTCCGACCATACCACTCCATAAAAAGCATAAATCAACAAAAACATTTAGAAGCATGATTAAGATATGTCAAACTGCTAATAGTTGCGTTTATAGTAAGTAATGCGTTTGTCCAGCAAAAGGGCAGTTCAGATATACTGTGATGGTGACCACTTTTGTAGTTATAAGGTTATTGGCGAAGCCATTTGATAAATTGAAAAAAAAACAAAAGAAAATATATATGTTGTACATACATAATATATCGTAGCGAATTCAATTCAAGTTAACCTAATATATGCGTATACAGAAACAGAATAGTACATCTGTATAAATTTTTTTTTAAAAGGTTTTGTTTTACGTAGGATTATAACATTATTTACATGATTTTATAGATACTGACATATTATTTCTGCGTTCATGCTTCTTCACTTACTTTACCACCGAAATGTCATCCCTATTCACCTTGTACAATAAAATAGTCTCCCTTCTCGGACGTAAATAGATAATGTGAGCGAATGTAATGTTTCCCAACCCCTGTGCATAGTTCGGAATCCAACCAGCCAAAACAATACAATTCCCAATCCGTCACGAAAACAATATGAAATGAAAGGGAATCAGTGAAAATTATGTAAGTTTACACCCTATCTGTCGAAGTTTCATCTTTACGCTGATTGAAAATGAAAAACCTTTCGGTTCAGAACACAGGTTGTTCCTGTGATGTTATTCATAAAAATAATACGGTAGCACTTTCTACAATGTTTCGAAATGTGTATGGTTTTGACATATTTTAAGCTTCAGATAATCTGATCAGACTATCGGATCGCCCTTATATCTGAGCAAACTAGACAAGATTTCTTTGAAAGAGTGGGTGTATGTGTGCCAATGAGAGCCTTGTGATTGGCTGCTGACGCCATTCCATAGTGTGGTATAAGTTGACGTATTAAGTTTTAGACTCATCATACTTTAGTATCAGGCTCTTAAAATATGATGCATCATTAATTCTGCTGAAGGTACTTAATGCTGAATAGTTTTTACACGTTTTCGACACGCAAGTTACCACTTTGAAACTTGGATAATCGTAAACAAAGAACGCACGATCCGACAACGCGAAATAGATTTCAAACCGCTAGTTGACTTTTTATTTTTATTATTATTGGTTATGGGCGAGCAGCTAGAACTGATATACTCATATCAAGAACATAACTTCATTGATGACGACTGGATTCCAGTTTGTCCAGTAGATTTTTAAATTGATTGGTATTGCTGGCTTCGATGATTTAGTGTGGGAGATGATTCCACAAGTCAACGATTCTATTAGTTAAGAAATATTTTCTTGTGTTTGTAGAGAAAGGGGTTTTTGAGAGTTTTAATTTGTGTCCGCGGAGATGAGGATTACCATTGAAAGTAAACATGTCCTTCATATTATCATGAATTCACTTTAAATGTCTCACTAAGGTCACCTTCACGCTTTTATATTACTTCTGCCAAATTGGCCTCTCCTTTCATGTCACTTTCAAGGGTTAATTCCGCGTCTATAAAACAAACATATTACATACGTCAATGGCGGTTTTCAAATTACGCGCGACTGCACGGAGAGAGTTTTAACATGTTCATTCCAATGGGCACTAATTCGATTTTACACAATTCGTGTTCATATGTTATCGACTTACTGAATCATGAATTATAAAATCGAATCACTGAATTATAAAATAGAAATTCACTCAACTTGGGTATGAATATAAAATCAAAACTATGGATTAAAAATATTATATCCTTATTGGTTGGATTCCGGACTAGGTACATGACGAGGAGAACGAACGTCGCCACATAATGTCCGGGTAATGATATCTCTCTACAGTTAGACTTTTATTCTCGTTCCGCCATTGCTCTGGACTTTTTTGCCGCCCTAGAGATAAGTTTGATAGTGGGACCCGTATAACGTCCGTTATACCGGACACCCTCAAATGTTATTTTCTACGCTCGGACTTGGCGTGTAAAGTCGTTACGAGAATCACGACGTTTTTCCACAAAATTAGGTATCATAAAATACTGGTTTTCTCAAATTCATTGCTTGAAATAAATTTCAAATCGCGGTATATTATAAAACTACACGTTAATCATGTATTTTGTAATTATCGACAATTACAACTTTATACATTACATTATTTATAACCGGTTTATGCGTATAAAATAAAGAAAAAAATCAATTTCGCAGAACGACCTTTATTTCATAAAAAACAATACATATTTTGTATGCCAGCCCAAACCCAGTTTCAGTTTTATAGGGTAGTTTTGTAGGGTAGGGTTTTATAGGGTAGGAGAATAGCTCTTAATATAAATTCTCTGTCGCGTTGTATTATAATTCAGTATAACATACTCGTAATAAAACCAATAAATTTACAATTTCTCTATTAGCATATATGAACATTTAAATTTATTGAATTGTAGTTAAAAACCTAATATTATTAAGTGCAAGACAAATAGCTAGTTGCAAAGTGAAAATATGGACAGTTTTCAGTTGCAGAAAGTTTAGTAACCAATCTCTGAAAGTTCCAACATAGTTGGAAGCTGAAAGCAGTAAGCGATAATATTTCAGTCGCTGAAAACGTCTTGTTAACGAACTTCTTCTCGCGGAGATTTTTTGTCACACGGGGTTAATGGTCCGGAATCGCTGAAAGGGTGCAAAAGAGAATAAAAGTTTTCGATTCGGATTCGTGGAATTGTCATGTAAGAAGATATATTTCAATAGTACGTAAAAGGTTTATAATTAAGGTTTATAACCTTCCTTAGAACGGTTAACTCTTACCTAGTTAGGAAGGTTATAGACTTGTAATCGTCGGTCAACTTGATTACTCAATAAAAAAAAAGTGTCGAAATTAGGATTATATATTTTTTTATGTTCCGAATATGTACTGTATGATTTATTCTAAACCAGCAGTTGGATTAATTGTATTAGTTTAACATTTAGTACATTTCATAAAAACAATCTTGTTACACAATCATAAATCTAAATATATTAGTATTGCAAACTGAAAATACATGAAATCGCAAATAATGCGATAGAGGCACAAGTAAAAACGTCGCAATTTTGAATAGAATTTTTTTAATAGTAAGATAAATTTCCAATGTTTTTTTTACTCTTATACTATATAATAAATGAATAATATAAATTTATTATAATATATTTATTATAAAACAAGGATTATTCTTTGTTTTTTTTTAATCGTTTTAGGTTTAATTTAATATATTATATCTAAAAATAGGAAGAAAAAGATTACAACCTTTAAACAGGTAAGGTAAGTATGGTGTGTACGCACTGACGTAATACGCGGTTTTATAAGTTGTTGCGTATACCTACTCGGTCTCGTTACCTTACCTGCACCGAGCCAAGCAACACCTTCGCCACCAAAACAACCTGTAGTGGAATAAATGTATCGTTTCGTCTCGAGTAGTTTTATTTAAAAATCCAATATCTGCTCGAGGCGAGAGTATCCCAGTAAGGTTATGTGTGAAGTACCTACACTAGACGAGGCTCCCTCTTTTCCATCTGTCCAACAATAATAACTAGGGATGTGTACATATTAGGTTAGGAGATCATTCTCATTTGTACCGTTTTAGTATGGTAACTAAAACAAACTTGGTTGAGTAGTGACGGTTTAGTTTGAGATGTTCTAAATATATTGGGCAAAGTGGGGTTCGCCAAAAGAAGGACCATTTAGCGCCAAACCACAGAAGTAAAAACTGTGGTTCAACTGCGAAACATTTCACACTAACCTCTTTTGCGAAATCAAGAAAAAAACTAGTCCTAATTGAAGTTCGGCTCAGCAAGCGTTTTTGCGCCGGCAAAGGATGCGAACGCCAAGGCTAACAAATTCCGTAAATTATAAGAGCTAAATTCAGGGCTGGCCTGAAAAAGGGGCTGAAATCTTGTTAGCGTTATACTCGCTCGGGAGTCACGCTTTTTTATCGCTGTTTGCGCTTGCCACATATCCATCCACCAAACATTCGCAGTCAAGTCATCTTGTCAGGCACTGACGAAGTAATGACGTAATTAGTAAAACCTTAAAATAATATACTTCTGCTTTATATTAGGCCATAAATTAATTGCTTAGACTATAGACACTTGTCATTAATGAATAAAATAATCTTAATGAGATATTTAATCTTCAAGACCCACTTAGGTTTTATTATAAGATACATTCAGTACACGAAATATATTATCTACGTAGATGCAGATGATAGATAAAACCAGTAATGTAAATGAGTTACTTAATATGAAGTGCGCAGGCAGTGAAAATAAATCAATAATCATTACTTAATTTAACATAAATTAATGAAATAATGAAATGCGTTTATTTAAATAAGACGTTAAATAATAATGTTCACTCTAAACTTTTAAATGACATGAAATTCTAGAATCCTCCATCGGAAACGGTTTCGAATGTTCATATAAATTAGAGTTTGACATTACCAGATATCAAATAAAGTTTGCTGTAAATTTTTATTTAATAATAATGTTAAAAAAAAATCTAAATTATTACTAAATTTTTGGCCAACATCTAATTAAAAGACTAAGGGAATGTTTCACGTTAGTATTCGGATAATATGTTATCAGAGAAGAATTTCAAGATTTGTATCTATGTATTAGTAGAAACAGGTGTAAAGCTAAAAACCATTACATAAGATATATTTTTAGCATCTAGATTAAGATTAAAATTTACTATCAATTTGGCCATGAATCGAGTAAATTACCCGAAAATTTAATATGATTTATTGTCCAAGGAAAAACGGTCATTCATTTATGTCTCGTAAATTTATGATTAAGTGAGCGGTCTTGTATAAAAAATCCTCCTTGTAAAAAAAATGGTCATAGGATCAACCTCCTCTTACTTCTATGCAGAGCAAAATTACATTTTTCCGAGCAGGCATTCATATTTCTTTATTTAGAAATAGCTAAAAGTTTGTTTTTTTTGCTATTTTCTATATTATTAATATACTAAAAGGTACAATGTTCTATTGGCCATATTGATTTAACCCTTTAAACCTTTCGAATGCATTTTACTGCGTATTTTTATTGATAAATATGTAAAAAATATTAACCGGCTAACGAATTGATTCAATAATTAGGTTAAAAAAAAAATATATTTATTAATTAATTAAATTTAAATGGAATCAAAATAAGAACGTAAGCAATCATGCTTCCGCTAAGTGGTTAACCTGTTGGGTAGTTATTTAAAATGTGTTTTCAGATAATGACGATTTTTAAACATATCCGAAAATCTATTTTTGATTTACCGCGGGGAGTTAAAATAAAAAATGCCAAAGTTCTGAATATAATGTAGGTATAAATCAATCTTAGTGCGTATTGCCGTATTAAATATTGTTTGGTTGACGATTTAAAAGATCAAGAGCATCCAAACGGAAGTCAAACACATTACAATCAGATTTTTCAATTGGTTCGCTCACGTAAGTGTGGTTTGATAATAATAAAGTAGATAATAAACATTATTTTGAATGTTATAATTTTATATATATGTAGGTATATAAAGATTTTTTGATAAAATTGAAAACTAGGTGTGAAAAACTATAGAAATGTTTTGATAAGTAAAATAGTAATTTAGGTATTATATAACATTTTTTGTTAACAATAAAATATCTAGTAAAGATCCAATAACTTTTCTGAAACACATTATGTATAAGTATATTTATAAAAATATATTAGTCAAAATTGATGTATGGATAAATAAATAAAAATGAACCTAATTTATTACATAATCTAATTATTAGTTATTGTTTTTAAAAGAACTAACAGTAGAAAAAGCATAAAAAAATGAAACGTGTCTTTAATTTTAGTTTTTATTTCTATGAAAACGCAGCTTAATAAAGCCTTAGGTAAGCCTAGTACAAAATAAAATGTTGCAAAGTGTGCGGCGAACCTTACATTTATTTGCCTCGTAGGTGCAGTTGCGGAAGTCACGAAACGGAAACGCTAATGAAAGTTGCCGGCAAGTGTTTCGCGCCTAAGCAAAAAAGCCGCAAAAGGGATGGCAAAAGCGATTTTTTTTCAGTTCCGTACGAGAGCTGACCCAACTGACCATTATTTTATTTAATTTCATGATTGTTGTAAGTATGTTCTGAACCTTATGATAAATTTTATTTACTATTTACTAGGTACCTATGTATTAAATATATATTTAAAAAAAAGTTTGCATTATAGAAAAAAATATTATTCCAATATTCAAAACTACCAAACCAGAAAAAATAATCCTAACTTTGACTTGCCTATTTTTACAACATAACATTGTTTAAATATAATGAAATTAGTTAGACATAATTTATTGAGCGATTGAACCATTTTGTATTTTGTATGATGTATGTTATTATGTACGTATGCATTAGTAATATCTATGTATAGTTGTATTATGCATATACATGGAACTGACGGTTTACAAGAATGTTTTTTGGCACAATTTTTCAATATTTTTAGCGCAATTTTTAGGGATTTTTTTAAAACCTTCCTTAGTATAACATCTTCTAATAAAAAGTGCTAATCGCCCAAGTTTTTAAATATTACGTATGAAATTCATCGCAATTTTATTACACTGTTTATGTAGTAGATCACATTAAATAAATAAACCCTTTGGTTTAGTATGTTTTGGATAGTGCTACAATTATAGTGAGATACTCATTTTAGAATGTTTATTGTAATACTAAATATGAATGTGTATTGTAATAGGTTTATTGTAATATTAATACGCGAAGGGAAAACTTTGCACCCCTTTTTAAGCATATTGCGCGCTCGGAGGAATGTGAGATTTAGCATGGTTAAAGTTTATACGGAGAAGTGTAGGAAGCTAAAATTATGTATATATAATATGTGTTATAAATACATTAAGTTAAATAAAATAAAACGTTCATACTACTGACAGATCTTTGAATTTTGTGTAATTTCGAATGCTCCTTTTTCAATAATCTGTCCGTCCATATAGTAATATAAAGGCAAAAAGCGTAATTATTAGATTTAAAAAAAGTTAGTACATTTTAATATTTAAATTAAACAATATCTAATAACAGTTTTAGTAATTTTATTGGGCGACCGATAGGATATATTAATTCACTAACATTACACATCAATACTTACGATAATATTTACACAGTTCTGAAAAAAATGTGTAATTTATGCTAAAATTGATTTGAGCTCCTTTTGCGATTTATGTTATCGATTTCCGACTCAACTAGCACATTTTGCGACCTCATCCAATACAGATTTAGAATCTATTATATCAAGTAATATTCGATTTAGTATTTAAATTAACCATTATCTTGCGAGCTTAAATTGTAATATGCTAATATAATTAAGTTTAAAGTAATTTCGTGGATGTATAGGCAGGGTTGCTCAGCATTAGGACCGCGCTAATCTGCAGTACAACCTGTGTAATAGACGCCTAAAGACACTTGCGGCTTCATTACGTCAATCACAATGTGTATTCTCACATCTTAGGCGTGTAGTTACTGCGAAAGTGTGAAACTGGGCTGATGTCGGGAGAAGTCCGAAATATATTAGGAATAAAATAATAACTATAATAAAAAATAAGGCACTAGCGAAAATTGATATTAAAGGATTTGTTTTTTTTAATCAAATCAGAAGCGCTTTTAAATTCTATTTATTGATTTATTTATTTACATAGACTATTTTGATGTAAATAAATAAAATACAATTCATACAAATTAGATCAATAAATAAGCGAGCGTTTAGTACCACTGCGTCTGTCATAATGTAGGCAAGTTTGTTTGTTTGTACCATTTTTTATGAGATATACCTATTTATTACTTGTTATATTTGATACCTTTCTGTGCCCATTAAATTGAAAAAAAATAATAATACAAATTGATTTCACATCTAAATGCATAGTTCAATATGCCATATATGTATCTACTTAATTTGCGTTAATTTATATTACAAATACATTGAGTATCATAAAGTAATTACGGCGTCCAAAAGACCAGCGCCTGCGGTACTTGAAATTCTTTCTTGCTTAATTACAAGCTTTTATTTAACTTCCGATGTTTGTATGTCGGCTTGGGTCAAATCTTGCCAGCTGAATTAGAAACACTTCCTCTTATCCTGCGGAGTAGAAATTTTACGAGTTGGTTCAGTTTCGATGACAATGCATTTTTATGGTGAGCATGATCTGATTCTACACCTAAGAATGACTCCAAACGAAGAAACTTCTCCACCCGTGTTCACAACAGTCAACAGCACAGACACGAAATTTTGTATACGCATTCAAGCACTTAAATAAAAGCTGTTTTTAAAAATATATTTTTACTATTTTTACTACTTGAAAAAAAAAATTTTTTTCTCAACAATTCACTTTATTTACCTGTATAGACGAAATATTTTTTTTATCCGGCTGTCTCCATGCCAAAATTTTAACTCTTTCCGACTAACAGCTAAGCTTTTAGAAGTTGAAGGCCTTAGACTGATGAGCAGATAGAAAACGGAGACAAGTTCTACATTTTTTACTATTTTGATCTTAAACCCTAAAAATTTAAATATTTTCTGTTAATATTCACAGCTACATAATATTCTACTTATATACGTAAGTATATTTGAGTACACGCGCCCTCTCTTACGAGTGCCTCCTTCAATTATTAAACAATGAACAGATTGAAATTCAACATAGCCTGATGGAATGTCATGTTAGTCTTATATTTATGTGATTTGTAATAGTAATATCGCAGAGTACTTAATACCTACTAAATTACAACTTAATGTATAAATATTTTATTACTGAAACAAAATAACTAAATTATCATAAGTTATTCTGGTTCTACATTTATCATTACACTATTTATCAATTCTGTTATATTTACTAAATATTGGTTTGTCTCAGTTAAAATTATGGTATTAAAATTTAAATTTCTCAGTAATAGAAAAAATATAAAATTGAATTTGACGCAATAAATTAAATGTTAAATATGAATGTAATAAACAGTTTATTTCTTTGAATGAATGCCGTTGATTTTATATAGTATAGTGGGTTTAAATATATATTTAAAGTTATTAACTGCCCGGTTGTAGGTTTACGGGATATAGTGCGTAAAAAAAGTGCTCAATGAAAGTTCCAATTCATTGAAACACAGTACAAGATCATTATCATAGTTTGTTACATATAAAAGATTATATTTTACTTATTGAACCTATTAATTTGATATCACTTTAAGATAGGCACTAGTCTAGTGAAGTTATAAAATCCATGCAAACAAACGCGTACAACTATAACAAGGAATCGTTACATGCAAATATGTTTTGCTTAAAAGTAATCTTATTTTACCCAGTTTAATTAAAAATATGCATGTTTAAATAAATAAATAAACTCTGTTTAAAAGATAAATAGCTTAATTTTGCTTCAATTTTTTTCCCGATCTTGTTTTATTTCCCGATCTGTTTTTCTTTTTTTCCGCTAAAAAAATTAGGAAAATATACATTTTTAAAATTTAATATGTGGATCAAATTGTGGACTGAAACATTTACGGTACATTAAAAACCTTAGAGGTTTCTTGACGATGGGCAAAAGCTGATTAACTAATTTACCGTAATCAACCCTATAAAGGTTTATAATAATGTCAAGACAAATAAATTATATTATTACAAACAAAATAAAATTATTATCACGAACGAAAATCACGAAATTCAAAAAAAGATTTTATCACTTATTTACTTATTTACATTTAAATTCATAAATTAATGTTTTTAAACGATGGGTAAGACCATGCATTAGACAATACTTTGATGTTATTAGTATTTTTTATAACAATTATTAAAGTTTATTTTTTAATTTTGTTTATCTCACTGCCTAAAGTCGAATATCAAAAATATGAACGCTATCATATGAAATGGGAAAATCAAGAAAGTTTCGTTTTAAAGACAGAACTTTTCTCCGGCTTCGTTAAGATTTTAAAATTAATACGAGAAGATACAAAGTTCAACATCCAATTAGAGCTTCATGTACTCGCTTAGAGTTTAAACGCGTTTCGTGAGAGACGCTACTTATATTTGAGCTTTTTCAGACGAGCTATACCATTATCTAATTATATTTACTTTCATCGTCAAATAAATTAGACATCATCGAATAAAATGAATTTTGAATTTTTATCTTTCGCAGCAAGCAATAACATGAAAAATATAACTAAGAAAATAAGAAAATATAGTAAAAGACGACGATTACTAATTTAAAAAAATAATATTACGGTCCTAAATTATTAATTATCGTCATTCAAGTGTTATTATTATTAAAATGTAAACAACTTTTTGCTCTGACATAATAATGATAAACCAAACTTATTTTATAAATTATATATGAACTTAATAAACAAGTATGGCTATGACACCTGTAGCTACCTGTACATTGTTTAGTAGTAGTAAATTATTTAATTAGAACCTGTGGTCATTACAAACAGGCCCTACAGACGTCATTAAAGGCATCTCCCACCCAAACTACTCGCCTCTGGGGTAGCAACAAATTTATTGTTTCGAGAAGTTAATGTTGGTGCTTTTAAATTTTTGTAAGTTTTATTATTGAAATATTAATCATTTTTTTATAATGATACACTTGAATATAATTAAATTTTTAGTCAATATTGCATTGTATTATACGTATGCCTACAACCATATTTTTATCTTATAAGCGATCCTTTCAACGTACGTTTTTTGAATACCGAAAAAGCAGTGCTGAAATATATGGAACCTGAAATATCATTCCCTGAAATAAAGAGAACAATCACGCCCGAGTTGTTCTTCACGTTCCGCGGGCCCTTTGACGGGAAACTGCAATGAAATTTCATCCAATTTTGATGATTGTGTAATGCGTGCCATTTTGAGTCCTGCGATATGAAAAATTCATTTAGGTTTTTCGCTCGACAAGTTTTATTCTTTAGATTTATTTTTTAGATAAGTTGTAAGTAAATTCCATTATTGAGGTTAAAGAATCTTAAATATGTATATATATATATATATACATATTTTGCTTACCTATTCATCCATGGCATTGATAATTAAATAAATCGGTAATGATTTGAGCTGCTCTTTCACGGTAAATTACAGTGGCCATTAGCGCACACATGTGTGTAACACTAGGGTTGGAGATTCGCTCCGAAATGGAAATAATAATTCATCTAAATATTACGTTTAAATAAAGGCCGCCAGAGTAAGAAAGGGATGTAACACCATTTTAGAACTACGAAAACATGAAATATTAATATTGATAAGTAGTAAAACCTTCATAAAGTAAGTAAATTTAAACAATAAAGTTTAATTTGATTTTGTGAGGCATTAATAAACTTTTTATAAACATTTTTATAGATGTGCACGCTGAATAAAAGAATAAAGAAAACTTTAATTTAAAATGCAGTTCCATAACCGTACCTTAGATGAATTAATATACTATCTATATGTACTGGTATATATTATATTGATATTTAAAGTTTATTTTTTTGTTTATTAGTTAGGTAGTAGTTATTATTCATTGACACATAAAAAAAATAGTTAGGTGATCTCTGCTGGCTGAATCGGTGCTCATTCGATATCACACAATATTCCTTGTGCATACCGGTAAAAGAAATATAATAAAATGTTTTTTTCTAAATTTAGTTACTAATTATTGAAAATTTTAAACTACTTAAAATGTTGTGTACAACTGTTTAAACCCTTGACTAGCAGTCTGGATTCTACGCACCCCTCGCATTCAGGCAATCGATGATTCACACACCGAAAGGGACGTAAGAGTGGAGCTACATGGGGGTGAATCACCATTTTATTCATTTTGCCCGTCCGGCAGTCAGTCAAGTGTTAACGATAAGGCGATGATAAGAGGCTTCGAGAGTGGGGACTGTTTTACCCGACTCTGCAACAAAAGGGTTGACTCGGGCACATCGAGGTACTTGAACCAGACAAGTGATCACTGATGGTTGCCTTTGTGATAATTGACACGACTTTAAAAAGCTAAGGCTGGACGCACACTGTAATGTGATCTTCATTAGATTTTTCGGACGCGCAACGCTGTATGCGTCTCTGGTCCATGGAATAATTTAGAGTAACATGCTACCCAGTTATATGAGTGAAATAACGTACGCTTAAAAGCTGGACAATACAGATATATTTTAAATATACCTTTAGTTATTTCAGAATATGTAAATATATATCACTTACTACCCAGCGTTATTCTTATTGGGGTGCCTCGGGATAACCCTCAATTCAAATTAGGTTCTGGATCTAAATACTTTCTAAAACTTTTAAATTTTCATGTACTTGTAGTCGCAGGCTCAATCTTTTATACCTTTTCACTGCAGAACGAACATACTAAAACACGCAACCTCTCAGATCGATATTTTTAATATATATAGTAGTAATGTTAATATGGTATTACCATAGAAAAAATGTAGTGGCATACTCGGCGATAAGCCCTGGAGTTAGGTAGCACTCGCTTACTGATTATAACTTAAGGATTATTTATTACTTACTTAAACCTAATGTTTTGAATATTTCTGTGTTATTAATAAACAAAAACAATGTCCTTGCAATGACCATACATTTTTACATTACATTTAGTTAGTGGAGTTACTGTTATTTTTAATTATGAAATTATTAAGAATGGTGACTTGGTGACAAGTTACAGCGCCAAATATCGGAAGACGTACCTTTTGCCGCAATCTGCCTCCTTGAACATCTGCAAATTCGTCTGTTTTTACACTCTCGGAAAAGGCCGTAATCTCACAGAAAAGTATCCGTACTTTACCTCACACGGCTTCCTCAAGTTAGAGGTGAAAAGCGAGACGTTTGGCGGCTGCGAGTTAATTAATCCAACTTAGTACGAGCAATGGTCAGTTAGCTATGGTAATGTAAGTATGCTAGTTAATTCGTTATAATTTTTGAAATAAAATAAATTATTTAAATAAATATGAAACATAGCATAGTTTTTTGCAAAATTAGTTTTGAAATAAAAAAATATACCGTTTCAAGCCAACATGTCAAACTAATTACCAATTTGCAGTCAATTACAGCAACAAAAAAAACCTATTTAAGTATTTTTAAAATAAATAATATTTGTTATGTCGCAATAATTATAGTTTTATATTTTGCACTCCGATCAACGATATAATTAAATTTGTAATGCGAAACCTAATAAATAACAAAAATATTTAATATATGAAAACCGTCATTTAAGTAGATCATAAGGTTTCACGAAAAGGTTTGGATCGCATAATGCGCAACTGAACAAAGCCTCCATAGAGTGTTGCCCTAAGTTTCGATTGAGTTTCAGCGTCGCTTTGTACGACGCTGAAATTTAGACACGCGATTATTTGCCTCAAAGAGACACCGGAGCGAGCTAATTGATAATTTCGTATGAGCGCTGCGTGCAAACTAGCGAGAGGATGGATTTCAAATGACCGTCGAATACATGACTTCGATAAATATATCTAACAGTTTACATAACCCAAATCAAACGGAAATTATACGGGTTACATATACCTAAATATTTATCAAATGGAAATTATACTTATATTATTTTATTGAGTTGGGTTTTCAACAAACGTTCTATTAGGAGCATCGACTTGTGTCGGAATGGTATCTCTGACAATCGAGTCTAGCGTGCGTGCCGAGACTTCTCGACATTAGGTAGCAACTATTACTATTATTCTTTTATGCTGGCAGTATCGCTCTTTTTCTATTCTAGAGCCATAAATATCTCCATTAAATTCTACATCCGATTTAACAAAGAAAAACAGTTTTAGCCATATTGAAACGTCAAAAAAAAACAAACAATACTTTTATACTTTTTCGGTGTTTACTAGGTCGGTGAAGTTGTGCTCTAATTTAAAAGGTTTTTTAGCCATCAAAAATGTTATTTAAAATGTGGAATGTTTTCCATGAGGTCATATATATTTATTTAATTTTAAAGAAATCTACAGATTAATATAAGGTTTTAATTAACATACGAAGGATAAAAAGTGGGTCCTACATAAATCTAAATACAGATTCCTTTAATAAGACTAAGATAATAATAAAATTAACAAAAAGCGCGTAAATAATACATGATTTAAATATTCGTCGGACCCATCATAATTTATTTATTATTGATTTTTTAATTGCTACCGGCCCTGTGTCTGTAGTTAGAGACCGGTGTGTTCCAGAGATCGCGTGCCTAGTAAGTAGATGACAATACGCGTGAAACTTTGCCTGATCGCTTGTTGTCGGATTACGATCGACCTTCTTCGCCGACTTGCTTCCACCCCTCTCCCCCCGCCACCGCCGTACCATCCACCACCTTTCTGAAGTTAGCGCCGCCGAGCCTATTCACAATCCCCAAAATGGCTCAGAAGATATTGTTGAAGTGGCTGCCGCACGAGCAGCGGAGCAAACTGCTTTCATCCTCGCCTGTGCTCGGGTCATGTTACCAGCGTAGGGATCTTGACGTAGTGAGCAGGATGTTGTTACAGAGATTGTGAACAATATCCCACCTGACAGCTACGCGGAGTAATATAATATGTATCGTATTCTAGTAGGTAATAATATTAATATCTCTTTATTGTTAAAAACTACTGCTTAGCAATAAATTTTACACAACATATTTTTATGTGATGTTATCAAAGAGAAAACAACTTACAATAAAAATAAGCTAAATATTTTGTTAATCTAAGAACAATAATAAAATTATCAGACACATTAAATATTGTCCGGCAAGTGCTAAGATAGGTTATTGGTTTCACGTTGAAACTAAATTCTTTTCTTTATGTATTTTTTGTTTAAAATATTTGTTTGCGTATATGACTAGGAATTTGTCATGTCCGATTTTAGTTTTATTAAGTTACGTCAATTAGGTAGCCAGTAAATGATAAAAATATTTTGATTTACAAGTAAATATATGTAATATACTAAAAAATAAATTTACAGCCACAAAAACAAAAAAATAATACAATAAATTTCCTATTGTTGGTAAACAATAAAAATGTCGGAGCAGACATGGTTTAAACCGCAGTTTCATATGGTTTGTTTCAGCGCCGATTTCAACGTTTTGCTGGTGTATTTTTTAAACTGCAGTTAAATTATGGCCATCACTGTAATGACTACCGTATGTTAGATCTTCGTGATGTTAGATCATTTGAATGAAGGATAAAAAAACATATAAATAATCTAGTATTCGGATGATCTAAGCCTTTTAGATCATCTTAATGCGAGGTTTGTTAGAAATAACTTATTTATGCCTTAGATTCTAAGGCATGATTAAATTGTTATTCAAAGAGAATATGTATTTTCCTGATTTTTAGTTATTACCTACTAATTTATTACAAGGAAACCAAACGATCTGCGGCTTTATTTCTGCTAACGCGAACCCAGTAAGCAAGCACCAAGATTATTTTAATTAATGAAAGATCCGAACAAAAGATCGAGATGCTTCAAAAACGGAATAATATCACTAAGTTTGTTAATTATTTTGGGAAGACTGTCAGAGAAAGGTAGTATAGACTAAAAGAGAAATTTGCGCTTAAAATATAATTATAAGTAATTTAACGGAACTTTCGTTTTTATTTAAAATAAAAACATGTTTACTTAAATCGTAAATAGAAACCATTCTTCGAAATTTTAGTGAGAACTATGCTAAAATAAGAAATATGATTTATGATATACATATAAATTTAACAAAAAAAGAATTATTTATGATTCTAATTACGTTCTCGTTCGATTTACTCGATCACTAAAAATCATTTTAAACTTCTAGATATTCTATTGTGGCACTATATGTTATATATAAGGAAGCATAGTCCTATAAGAAAAAAACATCTGGTGAAACATATATTAAATTATTACTGTGTTCGAAAGATTCAGCTACTGATTATGTTTCAAATTATTATAAAATGAAACCTTTACTAAGCTATATTTACTAATGTACTGTATTATATTGGTTAAGAGTAGTATCGGTATAGATACTATACAAAAATATTTTAAGAAATTAAGGATTTATAGGATCCCATCGGTCTCTTTTATGGACATACTCGTATTCAATAACATACGCAATAAATATTTAAAAAGTGGAAATCTAAATCGTAGTGACGTCATCGATAAGTTCGTAATTACCCATCCGTTCGTATGATAATGTTAAATGTGTGTGTACAGTCTGTTGCTGATATTTTCTTTTGTTAAATTATTGTATACTAATTAACATAATTAACACAATTGAGAAAAAAACTGAAACATTTAAGTAATTATGTTAGTATTTTAAATATTTACTATATTCATTTAATAATTGGATATATTCGAGCCATCGTAACCAAAAAATACTGAACTTTTCAGGAGGAATAAATAACCATTATTTTTTAGCTACGTATATATACGAGTATACAAATTAATATTATTTATTATTTGTTTAATACTTACGAAGTTTTCCTACGGGGGTATAGCTAGTTAGCAGGTGGTATAATGTTTATTTTTTTGACAAATGTTTAATTTTTCTTCAAAAAGAAAGATTTAAAGTAATTAAATATTATTTTACTTAGAATAGAATAAGATTTGAGATTATGTTTATGTTTTTGGTGAATTTGTTAGATACGATGCTATGTGCTCACAAAATATACAACAATGATATTCCTTAAGTGTGTAGCGTGGCAAAATTTCCCAAAACATAGACTCGGCCGCGGTATGGTCGAAGCGCGAAGTATCAAACAGTCTCAATAAACCCGCCGCTCGCGCACTACGCCTCCCTATTATTTAACCTGTCACGACCTTCATAGTGGAGTACTGGGTGTGGTCTCGGAGAGCCACACTTCCACGATACATATGTAACTAACATATCAATAAATTAACAAGTACAAGTGCTTACAAACTTACGATCAATTTAGCTGTCACTTATCATTATTGCCTTTTATGAAACTAACAGGCAGAATATGGTTAAGATATATATGTTACAGATTACCTAATTAATTTACGATTAAAATCTTTTAGCAGATCGTGTATAATGAACACAATCTTTAAAATCGAAACAATTTTTGGCAAAAGTGTTGATTATGCCTGGAATGGCTCGAATTATGCCAAACATGCGACCACTAGAATGAAGAGAATCCGAGAGCATGGCTGTCGCCGTTAGCGCCTCGCGATGACAGGTGTCAGGAAGGAAGAGATGCAACTGACACGCCCGAACGGAACCTTAGCTGACTGTGCAGACTACTCCGACTACTTGGCGAATATAACGCTGATTGACAGAATTAAATTGAATCGAAGATGTCGGTTGTCATGGTTTACTCCATGAACTACCCCTCTCCCTCGTTTACTCCTGCCAGCACTCCTTTGATCACTAGTTAATTAACAATTTGATACTTTGACAGTTTTTCGGCATCTGCGAAATTCCTATCAAACTACGGTCAGCTAAGATACTACTGAATCTGATGCTGATGAACAATCACGTCTTGCTCTATATTACTACAATAATTAAACAAAACACAACAAAAATCCTTGAGTATGACATATTAATAATAGTAGCGTAGTAATAAACCCATAAAAGCATAATTATTACCTTTCGAGGCCTAAATGTCAATCAAAACTTTCATCGTGTTTCGCCTTACATATAAATAAATATGTTATCCATCCTATGATCTTAAAAAAAACGTTATGCGGAAACAAGCCATTTGGTTAAAAGTGGTATTAAATCTCAGTATGCATTGTTTTAGTATAGGATATGAAAAGGATTTATTCAAAAAGAGGGGTTGTTTTGTATTACCGGGCATACAGACAAACCGCAAACAGCCCAAGGGCAGAAAATACTTTTTTGACCGGGAAGAAGCGCAGGGCCATTTACGTTTTTTTTTGGTACAATTTTATGAGGTTAGCAAAATATTATAATGTTTCCATAATTGCACTTCTTATTATATAAAATGAATTTATTTTCCCTTTTAACTATTTTAAATAAAGTAAGAGATCTAAATTTCACATTGTATTTTTTTTTTCATGTTTACGTTCATTGATGATTCCTTAGTGGCTTATCAAAAAAATCCAAGTATGAATTCCATTTTTTTTGGTTTTTCGGTCGACGTCATGCAATATTCTTACTTTTAAGATTGTATGTATTTTTCGAATATTTTATGTTTTGTGTTGTGTCTGTAATTTAAAATGTTTTGTATTTCAGTATCTACTTTCTTTTAAAAAGTGGTTACTTTCTTTTATTAGCTTAATGTAGATTAATATTTTTGAAATATTAACCTAAATTAAGTACGTTAAAATATCTTTTTACAATAATAATAATATTAAAGGTATTCCTTAAGGTGTTTATTAAAGCACTAATAATGAAATTCAATAATGCCTGGTGGCACGGAACAGAGATTTTAGTAAAATACGATTCCTTTGATCGGGACAGAATATGCTCCTCTTTCTAATATTATTACTGATATATTTAATGAGATTAATTTTAGCGGGAATTTCACAAAGGAATTTGACGAGTGGTTATTAGTAATACATATTATAATCGATTAAATTTGTAATTTTTAATGAATTTTATGTTTCAGTGTATTGTGAACCTGTAAATTATGCTACGTTTATTAGATAATTAATGTCAAAAATATTAATCCAGCGTTATAAGCAATAAAACCCGTGTAATGTTCCGTTAGAACTTATTGGGTTGAGCGAACTTTAAAACTAGTAGAAGAAAAATAAAATAAATTCATTTTGGATAAAGGTACTACTCCGAGTAGTCTATATATAGTTTTGGGCTGCCAATCCACAATCGAATGGACTGTTCGCGTCTTTCTCTGCCGTTGAATCGATTCTCGAGATTCGGCTCTTTCGTCTCGGTTCAGCGGTTCAAATTATTATTTAGCGGCAGTTGCATTAGTTCGCTGCTAAAACGACACCATATCCATTTTCTAATGGTTAGTAGTCACTTTAAGCTTATCAGGGCACTAATGCATTTGTGCATTAAGACGTACATGTTTTGATTGGACTCAGAAAAAATGTACAGTATTGTTGGCATCTAACGCTGGGACCAATATACCATAATATATTATTTTAAAATATAGATATGTACTTGTAATATAGCATAGACAATGAATGTTCAACCCTTATGAGGCGCCAGTGCGAGTATGATTCTATGAATATTTTTGATAGTGTTCCCGCCATTTCTCACCTCGGGCGGTTTCACTTGAGCGGGAAGCGTGGGCGGGCGGGCGGGTCTGGTAGGTAAATAAAACACGCCGAAATAGGTACCTACTCTCGCCATTGGGCCGGATAAACTTTGTGGTCACGATATTTTATTTTATCTATTACTGGGTTGAAGTACAACCGATGCGGAAATTAATAATAAAATTGTTAACAAAATCATATTTATACTTTTTGATTATCCAATAAAAAAAAATATCCGGACATAAAAAACAGTTTTTACATTTCTTCACACACAGACTTTCTTATCGTTCAACTTTACTAGTGCGTGAACTTTTAAGTTCGAAAACAAGAAAATATTCTTGTTTTTTCATTATAATTAGATATAGATATAATTAATATTACATATTAAATATTCAGGATAATGTTTGTAATATGTAGCTAGTGTGAGTGACAATAAGCGCCGATTAATTCTAATAGTCAGCAATTTGTCTTTTAACGTTTTCGTATTTAAGAGTATTTATGAAATCTAACGCAAACCACTATTTATGATAATATAAAATATAATGTAATGTAATGTATTTTTTTGTGAAAATATTTTAAGGAAAAATAACAAATAAATTTCAGGAAAACTTTTAACTACCACTATGAATATATTTTAATTATTTATTACGTGCCATAAGTATTTTAAACATTAAATTAACATATAATGCAAAGTTCTAACTGGGCAATACAGGTCCTAAGGTTAACTTTTCTAAATTTGATTTTTATTTTTTTTTAAACATACGTGCATATATGCAATATATGTAAGTCATATATATATGTACCGATTTTAGTTTAATATAGAATAATATCATATTGAAATATGAAAAAGACAGACTGTACATAATATATTGATAAATATTAGAGTAATATTAATGACAAAATTGAATTGTATAAAATACATAAAATATTTATTTTTCATATTCCTAATCTTTTTTACATCAAACCTAGGACCTTCCGATTTTGCCTCAGGTGCACATACCACCATGCATAGAGGTTTCGAGGAAATAGTTTTTGCACCAGATGAAGTAGATGAACCAGATGAAGAATGAACACTTTCTCCTGATCCTGTGAGTCAATTTTCACCCTTGAAACTCTTGAGAGCACTGTCTACTGTATTTAGTTACAAAAAATATATGCCTTTATATGTATGTGTGTAAAAGCACTACCCCGATACATACACTACACCCAACTGTCCCTTAATCGACGGTACCATTAAAAATATAATAGTTTATGTCACGTACTTAAGAAATTGACTGTACTTGGGTCCAAGCTGCTACTCTTCCATTCTGTGACCCTCATCTTTTTGTTTGGCAGGCTTGAAATTAAACGCAAACACTACCCGTGTGCAGCCCTGTAATATGAGCAGATGTTTCGAGAAAAATGCCTTGTTTCTATTACACGTCATGCTTAATATGCTAGTGATTCATCTATACATATAGTTAAAGCCTATAACCACGTTTTGATGATGGCAACTTAATGGTGTAAACATCTTAGGTAAGCTTTTTTAAGTAGAGTAAATTTGTGACAGAGTAATACGCGGATCCACTATCCACCATTCTGTACTAGATGTGCAGTTTGTAATCAGCGATATTATTCAAAGACATTCCCACACTATATCATCGACTGGTATGAATTTTATGAATTTTTGGTTTTGATTTTTTTTAAAAATAAAAAAACATTTCGGAATTTATAGGTCACTGTAACTATTTTCAGTTCTCCCGAGTGCTACAGGCACGTGTTGCCGGACGGCAAAGGAGATTACGATTTTCAGTTGATCATATTGATAATAAAACAATTAAAATGTTGACCTACAATAAATTTGTCAAAAGTGATAATTTATTATCTATTGTACTTTTTAAAAACGGGCTCACTACCTAAAGTTGTCCACTTTTCAAATTAGATTGAATATGGGTTAAATGCAAACACAATATCGACGTTGATAAACACTCGAGCAAAAATACCAATACATTTAGGACCGATTCTCGGCGATATGGGATAACGCGTCGTGTCCATTACGTAGGACATAAGCCTGGCGAAAATCGTTAAAGCTTTGGCTTCAGGCTTGAGTATTTTCGGGTGACGGAGTCTGGCTTGGCGCATCCTCTTAAATTCCGGTTTTATGTGACTTATAAAAACTTATTTATTATTTTGATCGCTGAACCTATAACCTACAACTATCATTTTATGGAAGGAAATTTATGATGTACCTAATAAAGGTCAGTTTAATACAACTAGTAGTGACTTCTATTATTTTAATATAAATTATCAATACACAAAAAAGGTTTTTGTCAAAGCCTATTTTAAATAATCCTTATGGATTACCTAAAATAATTAACTGGTTAACTTATGTTAACCATTTTTCTTTTATTTTAATTGGCGAAAAATCAATAATCATTTTAACCATTAAACATCAAAAAAACACGTATTTTTTTCAATGTTAACATTTTTATAACAAATAACTGATGAAGTGTGGCTATGTGTGCCAATTGCATCTAATCTCTTTTAAAAGCTACATATCATATAAAAAAACCAGCAAGCTACATTAAATTTAGATTGTTTTAATTTTATAATTGTTTTTTTTTCCATATGATTTTATTAATAACAAAGAAATTTTGTTTTTAGATATTTTTAACATTTACTGACATTTTTAATAGTAGTTGCAGTGATATTTATATTCATGATCGATATAAATTTATATAAATACACATATATTGCACTATATGTTACTATTATATTAATATACAAA
Organism: Neomicropteryx cornuta; assembly: GCA_020383195.1. NCBI lineage: Eukaryota > Metazoa > Arthropoda > Insecta > Lepidoptera > Micropterigidae > Neomicropteryx > Neomicropteryx cornuta. The sequence continues at coordinate 6,539,836 of JAHKQU010000030.1, forward strand.
TATACAGGATGTCCGAAAAGTCGACGCCCAAACTAAAACAAGAGATTAAAGAGGTCATAGGCTACAAAAAATGTTGGGTAAATAATGGTGATATTCGTAGTGGTTTTTAGGATATTCATGTTTACATCTATTTTTCATTTTTTTCTACCTAGTTGACTGGATATTTTATTTCGACAATAGTGGAGTTAATTTGCTAATGTTTTTTTCGTTAGTAGTATTAATAGATAACTAAATATTTAGGTAAAAATAATTTTACTAGAACCACATGATATTAAGTAGGAAAAAAACCCTGTTTGTGTTTTTTTGACAAAATAATGAATCCAGACAGTAATTTCTACAATTTGTAATTTAAAAAAAATGCTCTACACAAATTTATCCTGCTATTGTAAAAACATCTTCAGATATTAGTGTAACTTACGTTATAAGAAACATAAATAACCCCTTAAGTCTTCACTTAATGGCCTTGGAACAACCTGTATATATATTTTTTTATTTTTATATTTATATAAATTAATCAGTTAGATAATATTTGACGAAATATTTTATTTACTAAAGAGGACAGGGGAGAGTTCAAAATGCAGTTTTATAAAACTCAGCGCTGGTTTTGAATCGACATCCTGCGCTCTCAAGTACAGAACATTTTTAGTACCTTTATAATCATTTTGCTATCCTACTTACTCTTTATCAAAAAAAAATATGTTTTTTTTTCAATATAGTCAAGGATTATGTCATTTATCTTTTCAGACAATATGCCGCTGTTAAAAATAAATGATCAAATATGGGTCAAAATAAATCAAATATAAATATATATAAATATTTAACTATTAATACAATTTCGATATGTTTTGTTTTGACTTGTATCAATATGATCGATATGCTTCTCAGTAGGAAATATTAAGTTTAAGTAGGTAATTTGAGGGGGTTATAAGTTTGATTTTTGTGTATCCGGACGACATCACGACGGCGCCATTGTTACTGCAGCTACTCTTGTTTGCATTCACGCGAAATAGAGGCTTAAATGCTGCAGCAAATGACGACAACGGCCGCTCCACTTGTCCGCCGAGGCGGTAAACCCGCTGATCGTATTCGAGGAAAGAAGGCAGCAAAAAGTCCAACGGAACCCTCTTTAATTGCAGGCGCACTGCCAAGCGAACGAATCAACGATCCTGCGGTGGCCGTGCAGTTCAGATCCACGTTCAGCAGGCTTAGTCTGGCTTCTAATCGGCGCTCGGAAATCGTCCATCTCTTTTCCTTCGCAGCGGATGAAAGTGATGACACATTAGAGTCGATTGTCGATCGGCAGCTCAGATGAACCGGAAGAGGTTTTTTTAGAAAACACCGTATAAAATCTTATAAATGGGTTCTAATATGGAAGACCTACCATGTACCTATATACCGGTCTATATAGCTTATAACTTATCAGTAACTTATTTATTTACAGGCTAAATAAAAAAAATATGTTCGTTTTTCTTAAATTATTTATTAATTTACTTTTAATTACTTAAAGATATCTTAATAGGGTTTAAATAAGTATAGGGGAAGAATGACTTATGTGCTCGTGAAATTAGCATGTTCTCTCACTTCTTTAATAAAGAGAGGCTACCAGAGACGATTAGTTAAAATATACTATATTGCGTTTATTGCGGCATTTATTTTTGTTGCGGCATAACTAAAGCTTTTTATCAGAACTAGATTTAACCAAAGAAAACGGGTTTTAACTGAATTCGCGTTTTAACTGCAACACTTACATAAATGTTCGATTTGTCTCTTTTGTCTGTCTCTTAGGATTTGGGAAATTAAATTGTTTAAGATAAGCATTATTTATCTGGTTATGCTCATATTATCTCTGATCAAATCAGTTGATATTGCAACTCAATCGATAGAATAAGTGTGGTTAATTGATATTACCTGATCTTTAATCAATAATGAAAATTATTATTACAAAGGGCTCATTAGTATTTGGTGAACAATGCATTTCTTTTATCTGAAAACGTAACGAAAATGGTTGAGAATAGAGCTGACGAATTCAATCACTTGTCCTGACTTCAACCGCAGGACATATTTTAGCATCCAAATCGTCGCCCAATAGCCATACATTCGTGCGGCATACATCTAACTAGCGTCAGGGTTAACTGTGTAAATATAATATCTATCTGTAAAATAGCAAGCAATAAATAAATGAATTACAGCTTATATTATTTTTTTTTTAAATAAAGAAAATCACAAAAAAAAAAATTCAAATCATTCTAATGGATATTTTCTGAAACACTTGTTTCTGGTTTCTTGTTTTCTTGTTGTTTCTAATATATATACTGAAAGGTTCTGACTCCATGCAGAAATACCATCGAAATTCTATGTCTCACAATGTAATCTCCTCATTACATCTCTGTATTAGCTAACTTAATATATTTTTAAGTTAGTTAGTTAGATTTTTTCCGAAATTTCTCAGCCAAAGTACTACTCCATTACATAATATCTGCTAATAGGGTAGTAGCTCAACAACAGAACAGTTAAACAGAATCCTTTTGACAACAGAACTCCTAATTAAATAACAGGTTTTTTCTAGAACTGCAGCTTTTAATCGCAAAGATATGGCTACATAATTTCCTAATTCCTTCAAATACATCAGATCACAATCTGCCCAAATACAATCTGTCATTAAAACTTTGAGAAAGAAGCCGACTTAGTCATGTTCTGACTTTTAAGCCTCTTTCATTCATTAAAACCGTACTAATATTTTATTTCCAGAATCTTTCGATGGTCTCGAGATAATATTATTGGGGAACCTTACAGGATCCATCCAGGATATTCTAGAAGGGTCATAGATCGTTGTATGAAATGTCAAAGTGCTTGACAATAGTTGAAAATTGATCGATAATTTTATTATTAACTTAATACACTTAGTATTTTTTTCTAAATTAAATTAAATAATTCAAAATCACCAACAATAGTATTATAAAAAAATATTTAAACTGATTTGCTATATAAAACGAAATAAAAATCTTTATTGCACAAGATTCTTTTATGTACCTACATAAAATAATCGTGTCCAAGTAACGTTGATTTGCTGTAGTATAATTTATCCAAATCATATTTTTTTTCCTGAAAAATAGTTTATCGCAAAAAACTTTTCGTGTTATTTACAAAGTGACGGTTCACGCGAATCAACCCTGAAATGTAAATAGGACGGTCGCAAAGAAAACATTCCCTTGAGGGTCCTCAGTACCCGACGGGATAAAAAAGGTGGGCTTATAAATGGGCAAGCTTAGAGGGCCAACTCCGTATGGGCACAGGGAATTGGCACCGTGGAAGGGGGGGATTGATAAGGAAATTTTATTCTCGGTCAGTCGGTAACTGCTTTAGACTAATCTTTATATTTTTCTGCTTGCTATACAATGCTTTAGTTAAGAGAGGTTTCAATTGGTTTTTCTCCTCTTGTCGACAATAGTCTGAAATTCAGTCCGCAATAAATATAATGACCAATTTCAGTATTTAAATTAAACAAGAGTCGATTTAAATAGTTAATAGTTGGAATTGATTTAAATAGTTGGATTTAATTTAGTTAAGTAATCGTAAAATTAATCTAATACTGATTATCAGAAATCAATGAAATATAAGTATATATTATTTCTGAATAATATTTTTTTTTTTTTTTTTTTTTTTTTGTTATGGAATATAAATTGGCCTATGAGTATAAGTCTATAACCTTCCTAACTAGGTAATAGTTACCTGTTCTAAGGAAGGTTATATATGAAGTGATAAAGTGCATAGCAGAGACCAGCGCAAAACCCTGATAAAATATAAAAAAATAATAAGGCACAAATATACACACTGATATACACACCCACACACACATACACACATGAATACAATTTAAATGTGTACTCAAGAATACTTAATATATGAAAAAATAAAATGAATAAATGAAACAATTAAAAAATAACAAATACATGAATAAACAATTATTAAATTAATAGGTAAATAAATATTCGATATAAATAAATAAATATTCAATATAAAATAGTGTTATACTACATATAGTATAGAAACATATCTTATAGTGATATATATATACATTGGGCATAAACATATTGGTATGACATATCTAAGTAAGCATATTTATTTTATTTTTTTAAACATTCTAGGTAACTAAAATAATATTTTTTACTCAGTAGCTAAAGTCGCTTAAATTACAGTATTAATAAATGTTATCTAAACAACTATTTCAGAAATTAATTTCTCAGCAGCATCTCTACCCAAAGCGATTAACCATTTTAAAATAGATTTAGCGAGGCACGCTTTAGTTTTAGCATCCCTAATTTCATCGCTTATCTGGTTATATATTTTTGGGCCCAGAAAAATGAGATGTCTCTGTCCAAAAGATGTTTTCATTATTGGTGCCACTAAGTGACCTCTATGGTTCGATCTTGTCTTCATAGCTTTAGTGCACTGTATATTACTAATTTTATTTTGCCAAACATGTATGACTACTTTTTTAATAAAAGATTGTCTAATATCAAGCACCCTGTAACTTGAGAAAAGGATTTCCGAACTAAACCTAAAAGGCTTTTTATTGATCACACGAAGAACTAATTTTTGAACTTTGATTAATGGTTTAAGGGCTTTTCGAGTTGCACCGCCCCACACAATTAACGCATAGGTGATTAAAGAGTTAGTTAAGCAATTGTAAACCATTTTTAAAGTTTGGGAAGATAAACAGTTTCTAAGATTTTTATAAACTACAATTTGCGAACGAACTCTTTTAGCAATTGAATCAATGTGATGGTTCCAGCGAAGGTGCCTGTCTATTACAAGTCCTAAGTATCTAATATGGTCAACATTCTCCAGAGGAAGACAATCACATTTTATTCGGTTCTGACAGTCATGGATGCGAAGATGAAAGCCCGTATCAACTAAACCGGCGGAAGTAATACTGAAAGTAACATATTTAGTTTTGCTAATGTTTAGAGTTAAAAGATTATTGTCCAGCCAATTGGTAATAGCTTCCAAATTATGTTGCATCTTACATTGTAACTCAGTCCACGTGTCACTAGAACATACAATCACAGTATCGTCTGCGAAACTTATAATTTTTCCTTTAAGTTGCAAGTTACATAATGCATTAATGTAAATTAAAAACAAAAGAGGCCCTAAAACACTACCCTGTGGCACACCAAATGTTATTATTTCAGTATCGCTCTCCTGCTCATTAATCCTGACTACATGACTTCTATCAGTTAGATATGATTTAAACCAATCATATTCGCTACCCTTGATCCCTATGCAATCTAATTTTTTAAGAAGAATGCTAAACGAGACAGTATCAAATGCCTTAGCCAGGTCGAGAAACACGGCAACGCATTTTTTCCCTTTGTCGATGTTTCTAGTTATATATTCTGTTAAATCAAGCGCAGCATCTTGCGTAACTCGATTCTGCCTAAATCCATATTGGTTTGTAGATAATAAATTATTTTGCTCTAGGAACATTGTCAAGCGATGTTTGGTAATTTTTTCAATAATCTTTGAGAATGTAGGCAGCAATGAGATGGGTCTAAAGTTTTTTATTTCCGCCATATCACCATTTTTATGTAATGGTATAATGACAGCCTGCTTTAAGCTATTAGGAAAAATACCATTTGACATGCTAAGATTTATAATTTGGCACAGGGGTATTAAAATATTGGATTTTAATCTCTTTATTATATCAGCATTAATTAAGTCGGATCCTTTCCCAAGTTTAAGACTATCAATAACTTTAGAGACTTCTAAATGATTTGTTGAACTAAATATTAGTCTATATGGTGAGATAAGAGAGTCAGACTCTAAAGCTAATTGCATTTCAGTTTTGTTGAGACGTTTTAGGATTTTACTCGCCAGGTCCGATCCTACAGTGGAATAAAATTAATTTGCCATCTGATTCCATATTCTTTAGGGATTCTTTTACACGCATTTTGTCAATGCTGGATGCTTTTTTTGAGTTAAGATGGCCAATCTCTTTAATAGTTGTCCAAAGCTGTTTACTAGTATCAGATTTTTTTATTTTCTCCTTATAGTATAAGTTTTTAGTTTTTTGAATCAGAGCATTGCAAGTGTTTCGATATTTCTTAAATTTTAGACACAATTCTATGTTATAAGGATCTCTCCTTAGGGTGCGGTGCATATGGTCTCTAGTGTGAATGCTTTTAATGAGTCCAGGAGTAATCCAAGGCGTTAGTTTTAGTCTTATATTATACCTAAACAGTAATTGTATTAATTAAAAATGACTTTTTTTCCAGTATTAACTTTTGCACTGTAATATAACAACGTTAATAATTAATTATATATGAAATTTAATTTCAATGTATTAAATAGCTTAGAAATTGCATAGCATTTTTAGTGACAATAATGCCGCGGTAATGGTTTAAGACGTCTGTGCGTGTGTTCAGATATCGTGTGTACTCTTGTGTATTATATTTATAAAAATGATAATGAAATAGACATTTAATTTTTGTAAATGCGGATTTATTCGGACACCGACGGTGTCCGAATAAATCCAATAGTTTTTAAAATGCAATAGTTTTTTAGGTCTACCTATGGTTTTACTAAAATAACGTAGACTTCCCAGTGCTGCCTCAGAGACATTCCGGAATGAGAGTGTTGGTTTTGGAGTGAAAGACTCTGGATTACCTCTTGCAACACTTCGCCCCCATAGAGGCAGGCGATTGAGAGGCCGGGAGGCCGCCTGATTACTGGAATAAATATATAATGCTCCAGAGAAGATGCTATAGATACATTTTAGCTTTCTGCACTTCTTCATATAAACTTTAACCATGCCAAACCTCACACTCCTCCGTGCGCGCAATATATGCCTAAAAGGGTTACAAAGTTTTCTCATTACGAATTAATAAATAGAAATTTTAATAATGGTGGATGGAATAATGGAGTGGGTTAAATAATAGGTTTCTTTGGAGTTCCAAAAAAACCATTTTGTATGCTTAAAAACTTAATTCTAAGTCTGCAATAATAATGAAACATTTTAGTTTAATAGCTCAATAGCTATTAAACTAAAATGAAAAATATGAAAAAGAGTATACTTCCCTAAATTACTCGTAGAATTGTCGGTCGCTTGTTGGTTTCATTATTTGGCATTGACTGTTACTACTGCTCTGTACATTTAGCTATGTATTTTGGTTTATACGATTAAATAAATATACGTACTAAATGTTTAGTTTTAGAAATTATTGTTTTTTTTTAAGTTAGGTAAACACTATAAAGACAATTTAGTGTGCACAGTTGTCAGGCGAAATTCCACGTTCGATCAGAATGGCCGTATTTTCCCGACGGGTCGCCGGCGAGCGAATATTCCCTCGGAATGTGCGACCGCTGCATCTGCGACCGGGAAAGGCCCGCGGAGGTGAGCGGGAATAAAAGGAAATTGCAGACCCATTCCGTTTATTACGATCATCTTCCCTCCGTTTGCGAGCGGGCGTTTTTTTTTATATCGCCATCTTTTACGGCCGCCTCGACGATTTTCTTAGTGCGCGATTTTGGGAAAGTCCCTCAGTCTGTAGGGTTGCGAAAATCAGCATATCGACTTTTTCTTACCTACCTCTTTTTTATAATTTTATTTCTTGTAGAGCGTATTTACCTATTCGAACAATACTCGATAGTAAGAATTCAGTCAATACAATTTTATAATAAATTACATGTATTTTAATATTCTTTTGTCGCTGAACTAAAATCAACTACATAAATGCCTTTTATTTGTGTAAAACAATTTAAAAAAAAAAACATGCTTCCGCAATAAATAGCCGCAAGATTTGACGTTTCATTCCTATTATCAAGTGTTCATGTTAAGCGTGATATTATTTTCTTAATATAAATTAATAATTTTATTTTAATATAGAGTTAATTAAATATTGTATGCATTGTAATTAATACGAACATTAAATATAGTTTATCTTATTGATTTATTGAAATTATATCTTAAAAACATTCGGAAATATTTTATGTTTAAATTATTGTTCAACTGAACTTTTAAAAGTCATAAAATAAGGTATTACCAATGTAGAGCGCACTTCTAGTTCAGGGTGATGTTGATAATTGGAGGACAGCCAGATGGCTGCTACATTTAGGTCACAATCTTGGGGACCGTTGTACATACCTTCGTAGTGCATACAGCTTCAAATCTAGAGTTCCTGTAGCCATTCCGTCCACAATACGAGCCGCGGGATGTATGCCGGATTCTTTTGTGCATCTTCCCCTTGAAGATGCACTTACAAGTTAACATTGTGTATACAGATTTCAAAAAAGTATTTGATAAAGTGGACCGTCTCTAAACTTTATTATAATGGTATCAGAGGCAACCTTCTAAGATAGTTGATGTCCTATGTAACCAACAGAAGTCAGGTAGTTATATTGACTGGTCACAAATCTGACACTATCGATATTACATCAGGGGTGCCTCAAGGATCGATTCTTGGACCACTACTATTCATTTTGTACTTAACAACATAATATCATGTTTTAAAAATTGTCTTTTTCTTTTGTATGCCGATGACCTAAAAATATATGTCGCAGTTAACGGCCTACAAGACTGCTTGCGCCTGCAAGAGGATCTTGACAGACTAGAGTTAATAAACTTTTCCTCAATGTAAGCACATTACGTTTACTAAAATAAAAACGTTTTCAGGCACAATTATAATATTAATGGTATACCACTCAACACAGAAGATAGCATTTGTGATCTTGGTGTTCAACTAGACTCTAAACTTCATCTTAATACTCATATTAAAAACATTTAAACGTTTAAACAAATAAAATGTTAGGATTTATGTTACGTATATCAAAAAAATTCAAACAACCAAAATCATATGTATTATTGTACAATTCTCTCGTAAGATCTCAATTAGAATATGCTTGCATTTTATGGAACCCTTTTTATGAAAAATACTCCGATGATATATAGAAATGATTCAGAAAAAGTTTTTAAATCTTTACATTAAAGAATCCGTGAACAACCTTTAGGATACACTCATTTGTTGAAAAAGCATGACTGTTTAAGTCTAAAGAATCGACGCATAATGTTAGATATGACTGTACTGTTCAAAATATGTAATGATTACTTCGACTGTCCTCAATTACTTGAACAAATCAACTTCCATGTACCGCCGAGACTCTCCCGTCGACAATTACTCTTTGAGCCTATAACGCCCAGGTCCAACGCAGGTTTTAGAGCACCGCTTAACAGATTATGTCAAACATTCAACAAATTGTTCCTAGAGGTGGATGTTTTCTCGATAGCCACAGATTTTAAGAAATCTGTATTTGCTCTTCTAAAGTCTTTAAAACACAGCATCCTGAACTCGGCTCTCTTTAACGTTAATTTTAATTCACCTCCATAGTCACTTTACTTGCTACTATTTTTAATTTTATTTTTTGTATTTAAAGTAGTACTTAAAATTTGTATTTAAAATTGTAAGCACTCAATCATGATCTCAATATCAGAACATTTATATAACTTATTAGCATTAGATATGAAACAATTCACTCTATATGTGAAAAACTTGTAAGGATGCAAGACTAACCTAAGTCTTAAGTTTCTTTAGGATTTCATCTCATCTCTTGTACCCGTTGTTTTTCCTTGATTAAATAAATTACTCCTAATACATGAATGTATGTAAAGAAGCTAAAAACGATTAAAAAGATTTTTCCTACAAATGTTTTCATATAAAAATCTATCGATATACTATTTCGCCTAAACGAAACCCTTCCCTAATAACAATTCCAGATTTCGAAGGTGAAAAACTTCAAGATGTGTTTATGTGTTGCCATGGTGCGAACATTAAGCTGATTGAGTTTTTTTTTTTTCGTTAGCGCAAAGAAAACATTTCTCTAACGTCGGGAGATTTCGATCTGATTATAGTTCCGATATTCCTTCTTCCCGGATAAGATTGCAGGGGCTTGCAAATGTACTGAACGTGTGAAAAGGCAAAAATATTAGAGCCAGAGAGAGCAGATTAGATAACTAAACACATTTCGAATGCTAAAAATTGTATAAAAATTAGCTAGCTTGAAATAGCACCGACCTAAGAGTCAACCAGTCGATTAATTTAGTTCAAAATATGACAGTTTAATTTTTATGGAAAAGCGTCAAAATAGCGATTTGGAATAATCTTAATTTATTTTTCGTTCGCCGTTTTTTCGTAACTATTAGGCTAATAAAATAAAATTCCGAAAAATGTAAAACAAAACCGCGTAAATTTCTTTATTTCTTGAAGCGCTTCGTTATACAGGGCGTCCCACATCGGGTGTCTCGAAGAATTAAAGAGAGGTTCGGGTGCGTAACAAATTACTATATAAAAAATGCGATAAAAAGAATCACCCACAAATTTATTATATTTTTTAAAAGATGGTGTAAATTTGGTTAGCGCGTGAATTCCAATGCCGCGCCGATCAATAATGGTCTTGACGCCGTTACGGTATACGGCAACAGCAGAGCGCTCACAACAAAGACATTATTATATGATGCTTTTGCTATTTTCACATCAATTTTACTTTTTTTTATCGGTAACCATGATGTTTTTATATATAGCGCGTTTACAAATCATATTTAAAAACTCAAGGTCTATTAGCTGTATTTTTTATCGGGCATGTCCCCTGTTTATTACCTTAAGTTTTATAATTAACTTATGTTAGTTGTATATTTACAACACGAATAAATAAATAAACAATAGCTGTTACACCTACATAAATAAAATTCCTTAAGTGAGCTATTTCGGAAGGTTCTTGGTACGGTCTGTAATCTATTAATTTGAAGTTACGACCTCGTAGTCAGCCTATTTAGATCAAAAATGTTTAGGTACCCTGGTAACGCCTGCATGAGGTCTACATTTTAATTAAAACAACCAACTGTACGTCCAAAGTCTAGACAATCGCCGAAGTCCCGGAACAATTCAATGGTGTTCTCACTCTATTGAAAATCATTCATCACGCGATGTCAGTCCTGGGTTAAATTCTCACGCTTTAATTGACACCCTCGACTGGCTGAAACGAGAAGAACAATAGAACGTGTCACGGCCTGTTGGTGCAAAAGAGATGGCTGCATTTAAAAACCGCGTGGGAGTGGCAGTCATTAAGCAAATCGGCGGGCGTCGGAATGGCTTGTTAAATGGGGTAAGCTGTGGCGTCAAAATGTTTCAGACTTCAAGCACGCGCAAAACTTGCTTTTGCAATTTGCTTTTGAAGGAGATTATGGAGTACATTAACTTTGTAACTTGGTATCTGGTACAATCTTACTTCCTCGGTTCTCGCAGGTGGGCCAAGAACGCCCTCTGGTAAGCAAAGAACACTTTAGAACACTTACCTACCACCATTTTCGCTATTTTTCTACACTTATATTTACTTGCCGTGTTGTATGCGCCGAATCTTGTAATCGAATCTTAAACCACTTCCCATAGTTCAATCATGTTGAAATTTTTTATACACGTTTGCTTCCGGTGACAATATTTCATGCCAAATTCATCAAATTAAATAAAAGTAAACAAAAAAGAAACAAACAAAACTACACAACGGAAAAGATAATAAAGTATATATATATTTAAAAATGCACTGAAAAGAAGAGAATAAATTATGATTTAGTTACTATAAATAAAAGATCTGAATCGAAGATAACGCCAATAGAGTTTAGCGCTCTTTTTGGTTTTTGTTGTTTTTAAAAAAGTTTACCTTTCTACTCGTATATTTTACATTTCGATATATCAATTTATGGAGTCATATTAATCCGCTGCTAAATGACAAAATTTTCAGTATTCATTATATTTATTTCAAAAAACAACTTTGCAGTTGTGTATGAAAGGCAGAAATGAGTAACATAAAACAATAAAAGTAAATAGAACAATATAACAATAACAAGATACAAACAACAAATATAGTAATTAAGACTAGCATACCTACACTTTATACACCACGTGACCATACACATACACATGTAACCATATGAATTTGCTTATGGTTACAATTAAGGCAAAGCCAATGGATAAACATTAATTTCGACTCATTTAGATCCTTTTTTATGGCTGGGATTTGGTAATATTTAATAATAAAAAAAATACGTTTAGATAACTTGTTCTTATATGTTCGACATAATAGAGGCAGATTTTTTAAATTTAATTCGATTTCTGAGAAATTTAATAAATGATAAACTCCTAATTAGTTATTTTTTAGTCGAATCGCTCTCTTATAAAAGACACGAGGGTCTTGGGAAAAAAAGTAATTAAAGGAACAGTTTTTTTAATTTCTATATAATGAAGCTGTAATTAAATAATAACCAACATATGCTTTCTGACAGCGCAAACCTAACGCCCTATAAAAATAAAGCACTGAATTTCAACAGCAGCCTACTAATGCAACTATAATGCATAAGAACGTTAATCATGATTGGTTTATAACCAACTTAGTTGATTCTTTCTTTTCTTAGTATACTTTTTTATTTTCTTACATTCTATAAATAGTGTAAAAAAATATCTAATCACATTTAAAAATTTATGCGTAAGATTAGTATAATTATATCAACCAATAAAATATATAAATGCTTGTTTTGTAAACGTGAAATTGAACCGTATCGAGTGCTGGGGACCTACGTTATGTTAAATTTAGATTTTAATGTGCTCACTGTCTATATGTTTTCTTGAATAAAATAAATAACACATACATTACCCAGTTCAACCCCTTCACTGAAAATTTCAAGGAGGGAGGCGTTTCTCGGGAAGGGGCTTAAATAGGTGAGAGACTTAAGTCCAAAGCAAAAGGTACCTGTCTATTAAATAATTACCGGTGAGTATAAACGTGAAGTTTCCGACTGCCTAATGTGCGTGTATTGAGATACCCTTTCAAGATACCCTCCGGGACACCCACCGCCGCGCACTTCGGGGATTAAGGTGGAAATAAATGGATTTTCTATAGATGCATTAGGACCATCTACGACGTACATAAAACGAAGGGTGTGAATTGCAAATTGAATGAAAGATTTACGTTAATTGTTGTTAACTAACGTAATTGAGTAATGAATCACCAGTCAAAGCACATTTTCATAATTTGTAATATTTTTTTAAAACTTAGAAATAAAATTTTATATATCATGTTTAAAAGTGAATATTAAAGCATCGATAATAGTTTTCTAATGATGTTTCAAACATGATGCGTTTTGACGTCTACTAAAAAATATAAACTTTACGTGATGATAATAAACCGTTTCTGTGGATCTGATTCTTAGGGGTCGTTGCCGCGCTACAAGGCTACGATATCGATTGCCGCGTGTCCCGACGATTGAGAAATTTTACAACAGTACTTTAATAAAATTAATGAATTTGATGATGTTTTATTTTCGCATTTTTTCAATCTAATTTCTTACTTGTAATGGGGAATATTACCACCCCCTCAAGTCTACTAGAATTGTCTTAGGACATCCTGTATAATGTAATTTTCTGCGACAATTCCCAGAGTTAGCCCTCCCTAAGGTGCTCTTTAAGACCAGGAATGTCAGAACATCTTTATGGCGCGGCGCATACCTTCATTTGAATAGGAAATGCACTGTTAAGTACCTCGACCACGTTCTCGACGTGCATTACAGTGTAACGCTGTAACCGTAATTGCGACCATTCCTCTGTGGGAGGGATGTGGGGGGGGGGGGGTGAGGGAGGGGGTAGGATTAACTAGCTACTTAGTAGGTACTAGACCATACATACAGACGAGCGATCAAATTTTATTCAGATGCTTTTTTTGTGGCTGCGAACAGTATGACGTTCTCTTTCTTACCGTTTTTACTCTATTTAAACATTTTTAAACATTTTTTTTTCAGGTAGGCAGCTTAATTTGAACCCTCAAATTTATGAAAATAATAAAAAGTATCACAAGAATAACCGTACGAACATTCAGGATAAAAAAAACAAAGAAAAAGTTAAAAAATAGATAACTTAAACGAGTTTCTGAAACGTTAGTTCGCTGCTAAAATGACACTCGATACATTTTCAATATTAGTGGTTACTTTTATGCGTAACGCGGATAGCGAAATATTAAGTTGGTCGTGGAACAACTATAAATACTTCAAAAGCGATCCTCTTTTAGGTAAAAATAGTTATATATCTGATTTACCGATTAGTAGGTAGAGAATAAGATTTTAAAGAGTGCTTTTGTAAAGCTTCAAAGTTAGAGTAAAAGTAAAAAAAAAGACATTATTGAAAAAGATACTAATCGATAAGCTGCGACTGAAGTGTTTTTTTACCTGTTTTTTTTAGTTTTAGTAATAAAATATATTGCTTTAAATTGCTCCCTTAACAGACTCCGAAAAAAAGGTGAATGTTCTTAATTCGATTTGTATGTTTTTTTGTTGTAAATATAATTCATATAATTTGTTGTAATTTAAAATCTGTTTTTTTTTATAAAACAAAACAGTACCATCCACACTGGCTTGACAGTTACAAAGTATGCCTTATTTGCTTAGAGCATTTTTTAATGGCACCATAAGATGTTACAACTATAAATGATATAATAACATTTCTAAGTATGTTTTATTTAAAATATATTTTTTTATTATTTTTTGCAAAGTAATATACTTGAAGTAACCATTTTATGCCTTGATAGTTATATATCTGATTTACCGATTAGTAGGTAGAGAATAAGATTTTAAAGAGTGCTTTTGTAAAGGTTCAAAGTTAGAGTTGACATAATATTAATATACAAAGTATTTATTTTTACTTTGAAAATCTTGACCCAAAATAATCATAACAATGAATAAAACACTATTTGTTGTTAGCAAAGTATTAAAGTAAGTGTGTCCGTTATGTTGCGTACAAATATGTTAGTATTAATTTTTGTATTATTTAAAATATATCTGAGTATTTATGTAATTTGATAACAATTTTATATGGTTGAATCGCACTTTAAATCCAACCTAGACTTTACAAATAAAATCATTATTAAAGCAAAACATAAAAATTGCTTTGAAATAATTCAAATACTGTTTTGCATGATTATAAAACCTAACATTATACATGCATGTCCTGAAAAAATCCCCTTCTCTCAACTGTTGCACTATTAGGGGGAGGATGGTGATGATCATTATACCGATGGCGATGACGAAGAGCTAAATCAATCATCTTAACGTTTTACGCAACACGTCATTGTAACCGAAATATACAGCAGTTTGAATAGTGTGCGCTTTCTACGTTCTTACGGCGCAAGTCGTCTCTTTAACTAACGTCTGTTTAAGCTACAGTTTAACTAAGAATAAATATTTTTCAAGCTGATTTTGATGGCACACATTTGGAGCTAATTTATTTTCTTATTAAAAAAATATACATTTTCTGGTATTCGTCGTCACCTACCTATAATTGAGAACTTATTTAATTTAAAATTTTCAATAAAATAATTAATATTTACCAAATTACAGCAATCCTAATTATAAGTAAAAAAAAAGTCATTATCGAAATAGATACTAATCGATAAGCTGCGACTGAAGTGTTTTTTTACCTGATCTTACCGAATAAATGAGGCATGCAAATATCTTAATTATGTAACTTATTAAATTGAGTTCATAAACTCCGAAAAATATCCGTCAAAACTGACATAAGAGGTTTAAAAGAGAAAAGAGAGATTGATTGCTTGTCATTTGATCACTTCACTGCATCTCCTTCCGATTTTGGATAAGAACAGTATCTCGGCCTATTTTATATCGGCTGAAAAATTGAATTTTTAAAGGCCTCTAGATCACAGATTTGTTTGGTCTTATAAAGTTTTGTAATTTTGTATGACAGCGTTTTGTGTGCCAAAAATCGAAAAATATTTGTCAATTAAAAATATTTTTTTTCCATAAAGTGATGAATATTAGAAATAACAAATGTCTGTCCTAAAGTGCTCTTTCTAATTCATCAACAACCCGATTTTGGTATAAAATGTGATCCTTTTTCCATACCAAGAATTCTTAAGAGCACTCGTTTAAAACTTTTTATAACAAATATTAATCTAGCTTAGTCTAGCATCCTTGCAAGTTTTTAATATATAAAGTCATTTTATATCTAATGCTAATCAAACATTAAATAACATTTCCTAACGATGAGATAATGAGTAATTACGTGTTTAAAATTGTAATAGCAGTAATATTTTACATATATAAAAATACAATAGTGACAAAGTTAAGTTAAGTGGCTGTGAAGTTAGATTAAAATTAAAGTTGAAGAGAATGGATTTCAGGATGCTGTATTTTGAAAAAACTTTAGAGGAAAATTTTTTTTTTTTTAAAAACTGTGACCTTCAAAAAGGCATTCGCCTCTAGGAATAATTCTGTCAAGCGGTTCTCTAAATCCTGCGTTGGACCTGAGCGTTATAGGCTCAGAGTAATTGTCGACGGGAGAGTCTCGGCGGTACATGGAAGTTAATTTGTTCAATTTGAGGACAGTCGAAGTAATTATTACATATTTTGAGCAGTACAATCATATGTAACAGTATGAGTCGGTTCTATGGAGCAACTGCAAAAAAATCAATCAATAATGTTACTGTATTCTGCTGGTCAGTGTTTATTGTTTGAAACAAGAATCACATTAAATGCCCCATCAACAATCAATTCAAGATAATTCAATCATGCACGTAAGGCATTCCCCTGGCGTATTAGACAGTTTCAAATCTACCGTCTTTTCGGGTTTTGCAGGTAACAGCGCATTGACTTTCTGACGATTAGTGGTCACTTTTAAGCTTAGCAGCCGCGTACTAACGCGATTATGCATAGGACCCGCTAATTTTGTTGGTTTATGCATTATTTAAATTTTCAAATATCTAGACCTTGGGAACTTTACACTCGTAAAAATAGAATTAATTTATTTTTATGTGCTATGGTCGAAATTAAAAAAAGATAAAGTAATAATTAAAAGAGTTTTTTTAATAGGGACAACTTGTAGGGACTGCAGTAATTAGTTGTTAAAGGAAACATTGCTTTACTAAAGGACTACACACGAATCATATCACTACATCAAAATATTGCTTTACTATAGGAATAAATACTCTTATATACAGAGAGAATTTTAAAAATGTATTTATCAATCAAAGATAAAATAAGATAAGATTCGTTATTTTTATTACATTTCTAGTAACGATTTTTTTTTATTCTAATATGTGTGTTGCAAAACGATACTAAAATATTTTACTTGAACCGAATTAGTAAAAGATTTTTCTACCAAATATTTCTTCTTCTTTTCTTAATGTTTTTAAGTTACTTATTTGTTAAAGACGTGGCGGCGGTTGAAGAGAAAATTTTTATTTTTATACTAAGCCTATTCAAAATTTTGTATAAATATAGTTAAATATATGCTTACTTGTTTAATAAATAAATAAATATTGTTATAAAGTGTAAACAATAAGAAAATGACGAGAACAAGGCAAGTGACTTGGCAAATTGCCCTGCAAAACTTGCTTGCTCACAGTACTAGAGTTTCCGGGCAATAGTGAGACCGGACGACCCGTCCTCGGCGCTCTAGTAGCGTCGGGTCTGCGCAGACGGGTCGTTTGTTACAGTAAGCGCTTTTGCGCATCCGCGACTCGAGTGCCGAGCTCGATCCGCACAGTGTCACCACGGCCCTTACACGCAGATAATGTCGACTTACCTCGTTAGATTGTCGCATTTGCTCGTGGCTTACCCGCGAGCAAGTTTGCCTTGTTATAACTTAAAGCGGGACTATTTAATTGTCAACGTTGCTCTAAGGTTTAAAGCTTACTTCTTAAGCGGACTCATAAGTTACACACTTTCTAGTTTACTATAGTAACAATTATAAGATATATTGGCGACGTAAGTGCATTTACATATAAATATTATAGAAATATATAAAAAAAAAACCAACAACAAAGCCATAGTACAGATAAAAAGGTACTTTATTAAAAAAAAAACAATTAAAATGAATCATATGTGAACCAAAGAAGAAAAGGATAAAAATGTTATAGAATTTAATAGTGATTATAACTTGATCGTATCTTATGCATAACTCAATAGCATATCTATTTGTTGCATGTATAAAAAAAACAGAGAGTCGGGTGTGAATAGTTTTTGGTTTGTGATGTAACTGTAATATCTATTGTTTGTAATACATATCTTTTCTACCATTTTTTATCGAATATTCCTTCGTATCGTCTAAACCATTCGTAAAAAATAAAAAATCTGCAATAAACATGTCTATAAATGACGCCTGTATCGCCTAGCTGTAAGACGTCAGGTTCTGTGTAAATAATTTACTACTACTAAACAATGTATAGAAGCAGTTAATATTATTATTATAGCTACAAGGTGCCACAGCTATTCTTGTTTTATACTACAATTCAATCTTAATCGAATTATTCATTTTAAAATGAATAGCAACATTTAAATCTTAGAATTTTTCACCAGTAAGAATACAGTTTGTATTTTATAAATTTCCATATTTAGTAAAAGTACATAACATAACGCCAATTCTCAAACGTAGCGATTTGTATAGAAGTCATTACGGATTTCCACTGCTCTGAAAGAATTAATTTTGTTGCGGTGATGCTAATTCAAGGCTTAAGCGGTCCCAGACCGCCAAGGCCTCGTTTATTGTTCTAAAGACTTAAAATTAATGGCGCCAAGAAGCCGAAGCACAAATAAATGCACAGAGCTTTTGTAACTTTCAATGGAAATTTCACTTGAAACAAAAATTTCTTTGAAATAAAAAACATATTTTATTTTTAATGGAGATTAGTAATATATAAAGAAATAATATTCATTAACGCAAGGGTTTTGTATTGCTGATGAGTCCAGAAGTAGTATGCATAACTAAAACTTGTAGTAAGACAAACACACAGTTTTAGGTTGATGTCGAGGTTAAACTTTTTAGAACTTGAACAACATACTTTTTTGAGACATTGGTATTTTATACATAAACTGACATATTATAGCTAATTACTAAAATATAGTTACTTAGTTTTAGTGATAAAATATATTGCTTTAAATTGCTCCCTAAACAGACTCGGAAAAAAGGAGAATGTTCATAATTCGATATGTATGTTTTTTTAATTGTAAATATACCTATGTAATTTAAAATCTGTTTTTTTTATAAAACAAAACAGTACCATCCACACTGGCTTGACAGTTACAAAGTATGACTAATTTGCTTAGAGCATTTTTTAATGGTACCATAAGATGTTACAACTATAAATGATATAATAACAATTCTGTATGTTTTATTTAAAATATACATTTTTATTATTTTTTGCAAAGTAATATACTTGAAGTAGCCATTTTATGCCTTGATAAAAAAAACAAGTATTTGATTGATTAGACATTAGTGTTTTAAAATTCTACTTGAATTATAGTTAATTATAGTCATCTTTGGAGATACGATAAGTATTTTGCAAGCAGGCGGCTGTTTCTACTGGTATGTGGGATACACTATAACTCTAAATTCGATAAATATATCACACCTAAAAAAATACAGGTATGTTTATAACATTTTTGGGTTTTCCTTGTATTCAATTACGTAAATTGAACTACGCAATAGCTGCTTGGACGAAACGTGATAGCTGTGCGCGATACAACTGCGCTGTTTTACAATGGCACATTTGAAGTTATAATTAAACACAGCTTCAGCGCGTCAGTCGCCGCGGCCGATTCGTGCTGAATATTTCAGTCATTGCGGTAGGGCGGACGGGCGGGAAGGGCGGACGGGCGGGGAAGGGCGGACGGGCGGGAAGGGCACCCGACAATAATGTAAACACAAAGGCAATACAAACAATTTGTCGTCCCGGTGCCGAAGCGCCCCGAGCGCCCCGGGGAGCTGAACGCCAGGCCCGCCGCGCAATATGCGGGCGGCAACGCGAGGCAAAACTTTGCCGCTTATTAGCATACATGACAGTCGGAACAGATTGTTTCTTTCTGCGCCTCGTGACATGAGGCCCCCGTTGAATTGTAGTCTTTCTCGAGAGGCGGAAGATTGCAAAATATGTTAGCATTTTACAATCATTCAAACATAATACTAACTTCGCGTCGTAATCCTATAAGTACGCGACACATGTATCCAAAATTGAAGCGGTTCAAAATAAATTCCTTAAACACTTCGTTCGTAAGTCATGTTATAAAGTACACTTTGCAAGTAGATCTGATTCTTCTCGATTTTATAAAGATAAATTCTTAGCTGAAAGAAGGGCTAAAGCTGATGCTGATGCTGATGCATATCAAACTAATATCAGGTGCAGTTAACTGCAGCTCCCTCTTTGAGCTAATGCGTCTCAGGGTGACAAGAAAAAACTATTTGACATCCTACATCGTAAAACCAATTATAGGCAAAATAAACCCATTAATAGAATTATATATAGGGTGCTTTTTTAGAGGAGTGGTTTTCAATCTGGCACTACTTTTTTCGTAGTTGGTGTTTTTGACAGCTGTCACTTGATTTATGCTCAGTTTGGTTTGCCATTTCATAATGAATAGACTTACTTCTGAAAAACGTTTGCAAATAGTGCAAATTTAGAAAAGATCACTCTAATTTTTTTTTAAATCACTCTAAAATAAAGAAAAAATCGCGTCGTGGGCCTGTGGCGTGGCCTCCAAGATCGTGCGATTTAACACCGCTGGACTATTTTTTGTGGGGTTATGTGAAGTCGCTTGTCTACGCAGATAAGCCAGACACGATTAACACCTTGGAAGAGAATATTCGGCGCGTTATTGCTGACATACGGCAAGTTGGCTGCAAAAAGTGGTTGAAAATTGGGCCACTCGGCTGGAATTTGTTCGAGTCAGCCGCGGCGGCCACTTACCCGAAATCATTTTTAAAACATAATGTCAAACCCTTATCTTTATAATAAAACTAAATTCTTAGCCATAACATCAAATTATATGCGTTTTATCTCTTCTTGAAAACCACGCCTCTAAAATCATCACCATATATATTCAACCTTAAATATAAAATATCCAAAAATTAATATATTTAATGTTAACCCGGTGGCGTTCAAAAAACTTATCAAAAACTAAACTTTAAAATGAAATTTTCTTCCCTATCCCTCCCACTCTCTTTATCTCTCTTGCATTTATTAGGTTAAACACTAATTTTACTCGGTGGAAATACTTTACTTGGTTTTTCATTACATTTTTAAAATTTTTATGTTTATTTTAATTTTACTGTTTTTTGTAAAATTACATTAACACGACAAAATGTACAGTATATGCGAAATAACTAGTTTTCTCTCAAGAATGATTAAGTTTGAATCAATGAAAATCCTAATCTCGAATAAATAAAGAAGCTTGAAAAATTGAATATTTATTTATGTACTAAATCAACAATATAATAATTAAAATATTGTATGTTAATTTATGATGAATGAATAAAATACTTGATATGAATATATAATATAAGATAATAAGAAAGCTGTGCCTTTCGTGTATACAGTATAATAATGAACCCATTGCAATTAATTAAGATATAATCCGAGCCCATTACCCAGACGCCATTACAAAACCACACGACTAACCCTGCCTTGTTATAATATGTGGATATTATTAAAGGCCACAACAATTATCTTAAATGTAGGCCATTTTCTTGCCAGGAAGCGGTCGGGAGAATTAATACCTACATTACATCTTGCGCTACTAAACAGAATCTCTCCGCTCCGCCGCGAGAGATATCTATCTGGAGATAACCACATTCCGGGAGTACAAGTAATTATGCAAGTACGTATGAGAAACATTCGGCGTTTTAAGTGTACACCTAACTCAAAAAAGGTTCTGTACAACAAAATTGGACATGTCCACCCTCTGACAAAATACATTTTATTTCAAAATTCTATAGACATTTTTTATGCAATACGATGAACTAAAAGTTGTGTACCTACAAAATACGAGTTATGGAAAACCGGATGTTATTTTTTCTTCTTTATTAGAAGCTTTTTTGAATCATTTTATTCGTAGTGAAGAATGTGGATTTATGTTCAAATCTTTAATTATTATATTTGGATTTAGCCGATTTTGTTCCTTAGCTCCTCCTTTTATTTGCGGTAACAGAGATACGCAATAACGACGATTACCCGGCTATAGCACAGGTCAAGTAAGCTTTAACTAGAAGGGTTTACTTTGTGTGTTTGTGGAATTCATTTAACCACCATCTGGATCTATTGACAGACTAGCTATACCACTGTACCATAACACTGTTCTGTTATCGGAACTAAGTGCATGTAAATTTATTTTTTAAACACTGGATAGAATGACATAAACCGACATTGAATAGCAGGATTTAACTCAAATGAACAAAATGTGAAGTGTAGTGAAAATATTATTAAAATATATCTTGTGATACTCCGTAAGCTCTATTTAACTATTACCAGAACTAGAGTAGACATAACAAGGATAACGTTGTTATTTAACAATGACACGTTCACTCACCGTACAAGAAACTAACCCTAATATTAAAAATTAATTAGGAATTACATATTTTAGTTTGTATTAATTTTTATAATTTAGTCAAATAATTATAATTATTATTACAATATTAAGCTTTCTTAATTCGTCGTCGTCGTCAGAATATAATATTAAATATGACGAAAAAAAATCATTTTTAAACATGTCTAGCAGCTTGAGATAAATTATGAACCTCTTAGCATAATTGTGGCACTAAATCATAGGCATAAATGCAGGTTTGCGCGTTGTGAGCCACGCTTTTTTTTCAGCCGAGTACTATAGGCGCCATTGATAAAACGCCTGAATCCCGCTAAATTCCTTCACGCCAAAGTTTCCGTGGGCGTCTCTCGTGTGAAGCGCGGCGAAAATCGTCGTTCGAACAGGGCGGGCGGCGGGTGCGCCTGCAAAATATAAATGTCAGCGGCAAGCGGAAATGTGCGTGAATTTATTGCGGTCGTGTGTGGAGGGAAGTAGAGGCGATAGGGGGTTGGAGACACTGAAAGAGGGGAACGCGGGCGTGGGTCCAATGCGTTTTTCCAAAGAGCAGATGAGCTTTAAACGCGGCAGTGAAAATGAATAAATTTACCTATACTCTACGCTTAACTCTTATACTATTAATGGTTATTGAATTTAGGAATAAGATTGTTTGTCTATTAGTCATGGTTGTCATTATAACCTGTATAATCTTGAAGTTTGCGCTATAACTTGCAGTATATGCTGATACAGCAAATTGTTTAAAAAACAGTTATTTTATTTCAGTACTATAATAGATTTATATAATATTCACCTATTTTTACTTTGCATGTAAACCACTATGAAAGGTCGTAGTTTTCTTTAAAATTAAATAATAATAGAGGGTAAATAAAAATTACACAAAAAATCTACCAGTTTCTCTAAAAAAATATTGTTTAATTTATTTAATCATATACTAACTAATAATTAAAATCATTTATAAATTGTGCAATAGGTAATATATTATAATTAAAAATTACCACAATTCTAAAAAATATAACATTTTTATTTGGCACATTGTGAATTTCGTCTATTAAGCTTAATACAGACTTTATTATTCTGGATTCCTACGGGTTCTTATAGGTATTTTTCATCCCTCACAATTGTCGCAAGGAAATAGGGGGAATATAGTCGGACTCAAATCTGCCGTGTTCGTAAATGTCTTTCACATCGCGTCCTGAAGGTGTCTGAAACTCACAACTTTTTCACGCGAGGATGGCGGCAGCTGTGTGATTTACCCATTTAAGAAATGGATTATATACAACCCCAAAATCGTGGCTTGCGGCGTCGAGGTTTTATTTATGAGGCTATATTTTATTCATGAATGATTCCTCAATAAATTAAAATGCGCTTTTAATTTACATATCTCTTCATAGTTTCGGTGGTATCTGATATACGAAAAGATTATAATTTGGGTCTATAGTTGTTTCTTTTATTATGAAATATATAAAAATTATTATTAACAGTAATAAATTACTGTCAATCGAAAAGTATTTCACAAACTTCAAAATTATTTTCGCTCTCCTTAAACGGCGTAATATTAATAATTTAATTTGGCACGATAATATTCTTGAAATACCTTTAAAGAACGTGAATACATTGCAAAAACGTCATTTCTCTACAGCCTTACATTATTTTTTTTTATGAATTATTATTGTGTATTTTCCAAAGGAGTTCTTCTGTTCAGAGGTAGGAAAACCTCTATCCAGAGGTTTTCATTCAACTATCAAATGCTTTTTCCTCCGTGTACCTATTATGGTAGTCAGTCTAGAAATAGACCTTTATTATTCTTGGGCGTGGACGGCACCTTAAAGGAATATTCCATCAAATCAGAGCACAGTAAGCTTCAAATAATCCCGATAACGTTAGAGCAGAAATTCATTTCCCGCCAATATGCGCGCCTCGCCTACCGCCTCTGTTTTTATTTCCAGCGGATTCATACCCGTGCATTTTTCCATCTGCTCTACTTCAAAAACTAACGCGGCTTGCAGAGAGACTAAGAGGCTTATAGATGCGATATCGCGCGACCGTGCTTCAAAGCTAGGTACATCTGTTTGTCACTAGGCAAATATGTTTGAATAAAACATTGTGTGCATTGGGTGCCGCTTCAAGGTTGAATTTCCTATGAATTAAACAGGTTTCCCTATATATTGCTTTCAGTACCTTGTGTCCTTTGTGATTTCCGGTTGCTATGGTGACCGACGCTTACTACGTTAGCGTTCATCTTGCGGTAAGATAACTACTTAGCTGTTTGTAGGCGCCGGTTTATATCACGGAATCTCTCTTTCCGTCATGAAATTTAGGCTTCCTTCCTTCTGAGACATCCATATACTCTGCAGAAAATATAGCAGTTCTTATGAATTTTAAGTACATCCTCCAAAAAATTTGTTGATTCAATTATTTTTAGTGATTCTCTAAGCTTGGGAAGCTTCAATCATCCCCCTTATTTTGCAATTCCAGACATATTGAACTTGACATAAGGACCTTATTTTATTTTATACGAGTATGTTACAAACAATCCTGTTACCCTAGCTTGGATTCTGGACTGTAGCAGACACAGACCAAGTCGAAACCCATTTTGCAAAAATCTGACCAACTTTACCAAACCCTGGTATATTAATTCTCGGTTCCCTAGGAGTCAGATCACCTCAATTTATAGATTAAGATTTAACCATTGTAGCGTCCCCGTTCATTTATTTAAAATTAATGTGGTCAACACTCCTTTATGTCAACTGGAAGTAGGATCAGTTGACCATATATTTTTCGAGTGTCCACAAAATTCGCTCTTCGCTGATTTTTTTTCTGAATTATCCATTGATAAAATTTCATTCCCTACGAATATGTGTTATTTACTATTTTCCAATAATCTTAACGTTTTTAAAATTATCCCTAGATCCATCGACTTGCATAGTTTAGACATTTAGTAGTCCTTCTATTGATAAATCTAATGTCAAAAATCATCCCTTAAGAGGATGGAAATGCCAATAAATGGAAAAAAATACTTCCTTATATAAAATTTACCTTACCAGGAACTTGTTTGTTGATTTTCCTGTAACGGTCCGTTTGGGTGTGTGGCCCGTGGGATAATAGTAATAACTTGAGAGTTTGGTAGAACATTTATTACTTGATCCTCTTACTACATAAATACTCCGATATACAATATAATGCTCGACCCAATGATGTATGTAAACGAACCGGCGTGACGACTGCGGACGAGTAAGTACCGGCGAATACGTACTGGCGACGCGCGAACTTGGTTGAAAAGGCGCTGCACTAGCGGGCGACCTCCGTTCTTATAGACTGTCGTCTTGCGTTGAAGGGGAAACCCTCTTCCTCAGCCCTGGTGGATTCGTCGCATCACTCTCGGTCGACGGACTTCGTACAATGGCGTCAGATGCTGTCGTCAGCGGAAACGCGGTGCGTTCGATCGACGCACTTTTTTACCTGTGGTCTGATGTAGTCGTCAGCGGCAACCTGGTGCGGCCGTCCGGTGAACTCGTGACCTCCACAATCCACTATATGATTTCGTCTGAATTACATAAACTCTGTTTTATATTTATTCGTAAATATCGTACATAAACATAATCCATTAGAAAAAAATATTAAAATAATGTTTATGCTAGTTTGTGCCTAAATTATTTTTTTACTACTTCTATTGTTTATTACTAACCTATAAACTATAATGTATTTTAGGCATCATCACTTTCATTATTATTGTTTTTTATTATTTTTAATGTTTTTTATTATCATGTAACATTTATTAACACCTTACATCGGCATATAAGTACCTTACTAACAAATTCATCCGCAAAAAGGTACTTATGGCGATACATAGAATGAATTTGAATGATTCTGTCTATTCTTTTCTTCTTATTTTTAAGTGATTGCATAAATAGTGATGTGAACACACCCACCCCCTATTATGTGAAAATAAGTAAATAAATATTGTTTTTGTATGTGTCACGACCATGTGGAGAAGTTTTTACAGGACACATACACAATACACATTGATTATACAATATACACAGATACTTATACTTATCTGGAAAATAAACCTAACCCAAGGGATGAAATTTTCGTCTCGTGTAGCATTTATTGTGAGGCCGCCCGCGTCTCGTGGGGCGTTCCCTAATGAATCTCTCCGGTACAAAACAGCTGGGATCCAATCTATCCGACGTTAGATCGTGCGTTTTGTACTTGGAGTATGTCAATGAAGAATTCCGCCGAGCCTACGCGTTCGTAATATACAGGAGTCACCTAGCGCTGTAGATACATTGAAGGTAATGAAATAGCGGCAAATTAACCATTCATTCGTTTTTATACATCTTTAAAGATTTGTTTGTTTGGTTGATATTTGTTGATCCTAAATAATAGATTATACAGGTTGTTTCAAGACCATTCCCGAAGACTTGAGGGGGTGTTTATGTTCCCTATTACATGTAAAATTATTCATCTCCGAATTTATAAATGTTATTAAAACATTCGTGTAAATTCCCTTTTTGTGTATCGCTCGTGCTCGGCCAAGGCAGATCATTGACCCGGTACGGCGCGGCCTCGCGAGCGGATGAACTTATGACAAGAACGATTTATTATCACGTAAAGTTTAGATTTTTTTTCCCCGGGAACCATAATTAATTTGATAGAACAAATCATGTTTGAAATAGCCTTCCAGAAATGGTCTTGGGACACTGTATATTATGTTACGTATATAAAAACTGTTTGTGTAACGTTTAATATTGACGATATGAACCGGATGAGTAGAGGTTAGTTATAATTAAGTGCACACTACATTGCATTGTTAAAATGTATTTTTATTGTGACGCTTGATTGTAATTGAATGAATAAACAGATATTTCGACAAGGCAAGAGAATAATGGGAGCGTCTCACTCGCATACAGTAATAACCCAATAGCGATACTGAATTCTCCCTTCAGTTTGATCGAGAGATGTAATATGCCCAGAATACAGTGCGATTTGCGACAGAATGGAATTGGCAAATTATTATACGAGATACAGTCCGACAGAGTGAAAAATAGCAGATTATTTGTCACTGGGCTGAGGGGCGAATGCGTATTTGTCAAAACGTGACCGCGGCGCGCAACGCGATGTTGCCAATTTGCAGTACAACCATTCCATTGCTTTGCTAAAATTACAGGTATGTGATTATTTATTATTTCTACTGTCGTACCGATAGATTTTTAATTTTCGATCCCTATGAAAGTTATCAGTCAGGTGGGACAGACCGTCGGGGATCCTTTGTATATATTTACGTTCTATCCTAGCTTAGCACTGGAATGTTTTTTTTATCTCATTTGTTATTACAAAGAGGTTTTATTGTGATGTTACATGTGACAATGCCACGAAAAACCGTCCATGAGAAAAACATTCTGAGTCGTCTTTCCATGGTAATAAAGAATAAAATGTGCACACTACAGACATTGTGCTAAATGCACCATGGGGGTGCTATCGTATCTTGTATCTTGTATAGTGTCATTCTATGCTTCAAACTGAACTTGTTTCCTACAAGCTTTGGAAGGTGTCAAAAAAAGTAAAAACTATTGATGAGTACTAATATTATTATGTACTTATCTATCATAAATCTTTAATAATTTAAAACGTGCAACGCAAACGTATAATTTTTTAAATACACTGCACTAATGTTGTTAGTCCCAAATAATAAATCGTAAAACTAAAAGAGAAATCATGTCGTGAGTCTAGACATTCGGCTTAAATGCATATAATATTTCGTCATAAATTCAAATTAAGTCCACAGAGAATAGATATTGCATGCAGCGTTGTCAGCGCGGCTGGAAGGAAATCTCATTTCTTTGCCAGCTCGCCTTTGTCCGCGCCGTAATTAGATTTGCATTACTTTCAGCCAATGAGTGGGGCATTATTTTGTTATTTTCTAGGGAAAATGTTGCGTTGCGTTTTGAAACGAGGGTTAAAACGCATAGTTTCTCTTACTGTTTTATTATTTTACATAACAAATTCCAATATTCTACGGTTATTTAATTAAAACAATAAAGCAATTCGAAGATTATTGGGAGGTACAATGACCCAAACACCGTTTTGTCGATGTAGTGGTTAACTGAAAAAATATTTTTGGACAAACAAAATTAAATCTTCTTTCTAATAGTTTCTTTTTATCTTAGGCAAAGCCATTTTTTGGCTAAGTATAAAATGTTAATAAATTATGATAAAGTAAATCTGATAATGCAAATAACTCAAGGAATAAACTTATAGGCATATGGTCAATTTATTACTTAGCGAACGATTTGTTCGTACATGCCACAAACAATAAAATAAAAGATTTATAAAAGAAAAGAAAGGAAAATTTATACATTTTTTTTTGAAGTGCTTTAAATAAAATTTTGCCAAAAAAAATATTTAATTTTAATTTATTACTAATATTATGTCTACTGAGTGTTTCAATAATGTAATGGTTTTCTTACAAACCATTACAGACCTCGAGTTTACATAATAAGATAATACTTTTTTGAAAAAATGTTCATTTGTATTCCACATAAATTATTTGTCTATTAAAAACAAAATTGGCGTACAAATCGCATATACGTAATAGATAAATATTATCATGGTACAAAATAAAGAAAGTTTATTTTTATTAATAAATTGAACAGAAATGGCACTAACTTTCATAATCAATTTAATAAATTTTACATTTATTGAATATCTTTTTTGATTACCAAGAAAAAAATGGTGTAGTGGTGGAAGGAAGTTATTACATAATAACTAATTGAAACATAAAAAGAAAATAATTGTGAACATATTATAATTACAAAAAAAAAACTTGAAACAATTAATTATTTACATGAAAAAAGGTTATTATGTATGAGTAGGGATGTACTGAACCTGAGAATACTATAGTATATCCAGTAAAATAAAACCTATCACCTATCCTTATAACCTAACTTAATCACCACGTCGTATTATTACTTTAAGCGAAGATAAAAACATAAAAGTACTAAATGTTAAATATCCTATCGGTAAAATTACGTTATTAATTTTACATATAAATAATAATTAATTTAACATTTATACGAGTATAACAATTAAAATACATTATTATTTCACTAGATACAAAATCGAACTTTTAAACAAATTAGAGCCATTCTTGTTTAATTGTTTGCCGAAATACCGAAGTATAAAAATAACTTAATTTACCCCTACTGGAACGATTTAAAGTAACTGGACCTATCATGCCGGCGGCACCCCAAAAAGATGCGCTCCTTCACAGAGCACAGAGCGACGCCGGATAGCCGTATGACTGAATCTATAAAGATAAAATAGAAACTATTTTTGAGCTCTCGGTAATTTGGTTTTGACAGATAAGAGCACCACTCCAAGACGGAGGGGCGTGGTCCTCGATTAGTGCGATTTTGGTAGGGGGTAGCGATGGGATAAGTGAATATAACCACGTGACACCCTATTCTCGAACGAAGATAGGGTGGCAAGGACCACAATTTTATAATGCAAATATATACAGAACCAATCATATTCAAGGTAATTACGCCATTACAAAGATTATTGATTTTATTTAAAATGGCTTCGATGTGCCTTTTTTATTTATTTAATTATAAATGTACAAAACAGTGATACAAGAAGATAATTCTCTAATACTAGAAAAATGTACCAAATATAAAGATGGTTGAAAACATCAAATTAATAAATCAAACTTGAACAATGTGTATTGTGCGTGAAGTGAGTCTATAGTGTGTGGCATGGATATGTCTGTGTGTGTGTGTGCGTTTAAATAAAAAAAACATATAATGGTAAAAAAAGGACATTCCTTCAATTTATCATAAATTTTAACACCATTGTAGTTTTTTTACTTTTTACACGAGGCTAGTAATGAAACATTTCAATTTAAAAATAATAATATTAAAAATATTTTTTATAATAATTATAATGTGGCATTGAACATTATTTTGTATGTTTCTTTTTATTAGCATACCTAGATGTGTATTGAATAAAACCTCTTTTTTTTGGGAAATATTATGGCCGCGCAAGCGCAGATCTTAATTTTTTTTTCACACAAAACAAAACGTCACAGTTCAGCGGCCAAAATCACACTGGCGATGAAAACGACTGTAATACTTTTAATAAGCCCGTGAGAAAAAAATCTTAAAAAACTAAAATGTAAGATTACTACCTATTCGAAAAGTTTTAAGTGGTGAAGCTTGTCAAACTCTGCCTCTTTCGCTCTACGGCTTTCCTCATTCGGCTTTCTAGCCGTTCTCGTTTTAAAGTGTAGATTTATGCAAAGTGACGTTAAGACTATCTCTATTTTTGTAAAATAACTAGACTAGCGACAGCGACTTCACCTTTGCTCGATAGCTATCGCCGTATGCAGTTATTCTTCTATGAGAAACTACCTTTAACCTTCAGGTGTTACGCTTCGTATATAATAGAGATTGATAAAACCATTTTAAGTAATAAAATGGAAGTGTTATACTGTTATAAAGACGTTTTTTGTCGACAATCAATCCGATCATATTGGTCGGATTGATTGCATTTATTTATTGACTGCTTATTTGGTTTTAATTTTTAGATAAAGTTTATTTAAAGAACACATAGTTATATAAAACATAACATAATTATACCTACTAAACTATTAAGGTTCTTTTTGTAAATAGTAAAACTAGACGACGTTGTAGAATATAAAAAATTGTTACAAATTTTTGGTACTTAAGAAAAAGCGTCCACAATGAAGTTAGGATAAAATATGTATATGATACCTAATAAATATACATTTTTTAAATTTTTATATTTCACTATTAAGAATGACGATGGTCAAACTATACGAGTGTTTACTTTTCTAATAGTTTATTCAAATTGTGAATTGTGAGACAATAATAAACCTACGTACAAATATTTGTACAAAAATTATTTATTATTTAAAACTTATAAAACGACAACTAATTGTAAACAACAAATATTATTTGTTTGATTCATCTATAATTCTAAGATAAAATAATTATTTCAATTATAACTACCTTAAGAAGACATTAAGAAGCCATACTTAAAATAAATATCGTATTTCTAAAAATTTTCTTTTATTTATAATATTACGCCTGAAATTACAGTCGAGAAATTAGTTTGTTACGTGTGCATACGAGTTAATTGTGAATTTATTTATTTCAATTACACTATATTATTGAAATATTTTTATGATGCAAAACATCTCAAAACAAAACAAAATCAAATTTAATGTCGCTTTTGTGACCTATATTGCATATTATATCTATACAAGTTCACATGTTCTGGAAGAGTCTGCAGACTAATAAATTACTAATTTAAATATAATATCTGGCAACACTAATAACCAGGACAGCCAGCCATGAAATAGTATAGGAAAATAATAAAAAGTTACTACGTTAAAAATCGTAAGTAAAAATAAAAAGTAAAACCAAACAACAAAAAATTAAGGGTAAAAGAAAGTTGGCTGCATCATTGTCATAGCGAAAATTTGAAATAAGTATCACTATTTGTAAGAATTATATACAGCTCTCTGATTCTTCTACTTAATCTACCCAATGATCAAACGATTAAAATTTTAGCATCAGGTACCGGTGGATTAATCAACTAGCCGCGGCGTACAGTTAGCACATTATTACGGCTTCACGTCTTCGCAGTTCAAGTGCGCGCTGACCCAACCCGAGCCAAACCCAATATTCCTGACGTAAAATAAAGGTTAAAAGTCAAATTTCTGTAATCAACCTACCCGACAAACTTTGATTAAATTCGACTATATTCATATTACATTACACTTTAAACTATGCAACAGTACCGAACATTTCGCCTGCACGATAGTAAAACCTTGCGTATTGAAAAAAAAAACCCGCTTTTTGAAATTCTACCGTTCTCCAAATGTAACATCTAAAATTGTTAACATGAGAACAATTAAATTAAAAATTTAATTTTAATTCTATAGCAGTGTGTAAAATTGGGGTTTTTGCTTTAGATATTTTACTTAAAGATGCAATCTTTATTGGCCTAATTTACTCGTATATCTAACTCCATATTTTTCAAATGACAAATGATCTATTCGAGCATTATGGAAAACCAAATTGAGATGATCAAGTTAGTATTGAAATATTTACAATCGTAGGTATACCGTGCTTAGCATGTACTCTAGTGAAGTCGATCCTGAAATCCTGAATGCACGGTATCAATGATAATGACGTTTCGAGCAGACGCACTCATTATTCTGGTCTGTCGATTTGCATAATTCCCCAGCATCAAGTGCCAGTACTGCCAGCGCTCGTCGGTTACGACTTTCGCTCATACATATCTATACCTTTCGCTCGTTTTGGCTTAGTTAATGGATTTCTACGGTAAATTGTTGTATACCTATGCGGTCAATAGTTGACTATACAACTTCGGACGTTAAGAATGAATTTCGACTATGATACAGTGCAGAATAAAACACTGGTCAGCAGATTTCTCATATAATTTTGTTTGTGATAATATTGTGCCCATACAACAAGTAAATCTTACTTCAAAATAAATCTACAAACAAGAAAAAATCCAATAAACCTATCCGCACAAAACGTATGCACAATAAAATGAGATATTTATTGAATACTTTTTTGGTACTTCGAACATTTATTTTGAAATCGGTTTTTTTTTTCATTTATTTCAATTTTTTTGGTGCCTACACCACTTTCATTTTGATACCTAATAAATGGGACTACCATTGAGAACTTCCCTATCATATGCAAAAAAAAAAAACGAACAGACAAGACGCCTAAAGGACGGGGATAGTAGCTTCACTAGCTT
Source organism: Neomicropteryx cornuta (assembly GCA_020383195.1). Lineage (NCBI taxonomy): Eukaryota > Metazoa > Arthropoda > Insecta > Lepidoptera > Micropterigidae > Neomicropteryx > Neomicropteryx cornuta. The sequence goes on from JAHKQU010000030.1 coordinate 6,573,071, forward strand.
CTTAAACACGAATGTAACGAAGGAATCTTTTCCCACTAGGCGATGTTACTAATAATTAATAGCCTTCATTAAGTTATGGTCTCAAAAATACGAATATTCAACCTTTCCATATACAAAACAATGTATGAACATTAATTTGTTACTGAGATTTTATAAGTTACACGCAAACCGCTAGGTAGTAGGTACGTAGCTCTAGGTCTAAAAGTACGATCTCAGAGCGCTCATTAAATGCGCAACTAACAGCTGAACTTAATAACGCTCTTTTGCATACCCCTCCCCTTTTACAGCGAAAACAGGCCAGGAGGGTATGCTGAAACGTCGGAGGGACCCTAGAAAATTGTCTAAGCACACAGACGCAATTCATCATGCGCATGTATGTGTCGGACCGCTTCTTGAAGGATGAAATATAACAACGTTTTTGCTTAATTTAATAAGTAGTGCTTTTTAGGCTTTGTTTTATCAGTTCATCATAAAATATATTATACGACGAAGCAAACATCATTTTTGTAAATAACTATTCTACGTATGCATGCATGAATTACCAGTATTGTTCATACTAAAATAAATGGCAAACTAAGATATTGTAAATAACAATGTGTTACAAAAAACTATAACAAAACAAAAGTAAAGAACACTGGTTATGACAAAAAGATTTTACATATCTATTGAGAATAAAACGGAGGCTTAAAATTACCAAAAAGAATTCATTATATGTAAATTTATTTTGTAGGTGTAATATTACATTTTGTCCATGAAATTTAATAACTGCGACAGATAATTTAAGAAACACAAGATTTATAATAATTTATTAATATGTATGTTATTATTTATACTTTTTACTAGATTTACAGGACTCTGATCATGCGAACGGAAAGGGTCGACCTAAATTCGGGGACGGCCCACAATTTACCGGATGGCCCCAATATCAATTATATAAATTCCTAATGGTATCCTATAAATATCTGTTTAAGATTTGTAGATATTGGGGGTATATTAATGACATATAAGATATTAAAAGAACTGACTTTTACTACTTAGAGGTCGTGTAATGCGTATAGCGAAAATAAATATTTTAAAGAAAATAATATTATAAAATGCCGAGTTTCAACTATAGCTTGTGTGGTAGGTTTCTTAGTGTTTTATGTAGAATATTATAGCTGAAAATTATACTCTAACTTATACAAAATATATATAATTTATATTGTTTCTATATAGTGTGTGTCTGTGTATTATCTTTTATATGCATGTGGTCTCTTTTAGAGTACCGTATAAAAATAAAATAAAATAAAGTATACCAACATAATCTATCTGACTTCATAATGTGGTAGGTAACTTGTAGCTTAATGGAACAAAAAACGTACGTTCCCAATAAACTAAAGAATTATAAAGTTTGACTTCAACTAAGCATCCGTAGTAAAAACAAGGCGATAAAATAATATGAAATTGATATATTCATGTATGTTTTTCTTCATTCGTATGGCTTGTGTTGTCGGGGAGGCGCTATTGGGCGCAGTTCCGAGAGCCTTATTGTTGTTTTCATGATGCGAGGTCGTTCATTACAGGCAAACAACATCTCGCAAGTCTGTAACTGAATGTGTTCTTTTTTTTGTATGTTGTGTTAGACTCAGTCGACAGTGTTGAGAAAAGCGCCGTTGAATATTCTCAAATTTTGCGTGACCCAGAAGGCCATCAAAAAATAATAAAATTGACACGAAATGAAAGATATGCTAAAGAAAAGAAATTTGTTGAGCAGATTAAATATCGTAAAGAGGAACTTACAGAGGTTAGGAGAAATTTACAGAAAGTAGGAGTTGAAATGCTTGAGAGCGTTCTATTAGGCTATTCGATACTATCCTCCCTGTCCACCATTCGAAGGTTTTCCGATTCAGGATAACAGTGTATGCGGCTCAGAGGATCAGAATAACTCCTGCCTAGGTTGGTACAATCAATCAAAACAAGCAAAAAATAACGTTGTTGTCTCCGTGACAGCTAGCTAAGAGTGCTGTGTACTGAAGTTTGCCTATCTATTCCGTATTATATTCTCCTTTCCGAAGACGGGTTTTTTCACCATAATAATTTACATAGCGTTTTTTAATATTTAATCGAAAGTACAATACTTGTTGGCTTAGCTTGCTTATCCGACAAATGTTGTATATGTATTTTTTTATTTAATATAATTTTTCATATTTTCGCGTCAGCTAAAAATCATTTTAAGCATTGCTCATTAAGCAATGCTTAAAATGGTCCACTAAAATGGTCCTTAAAAAAGACACTGGGGTCCGAACCCGGTTCTTTGTACCAAAAGCCACATTGAATAGTTTAAAATAGATCAATGGGATACGAACCCTATTCTTCATACCTGAGACTATAAATGTATGGTTCGAAGCTGGTTTTGTAAGCCAGAAGTTCACATCGTATGGATTTAGATACATAGATCAACGGGGTTCAAAACCATTAATTGTACCAGAATCCAGATTGAATGGTTTAAAATAGATCAATGGGATTTGACCCCGGTTTTTATGACACATAAACCACATTCTCTGGGGTTTTGTCAACAAATTACACTAAAATATAAACATTGTAATATAACAATTGTAACTTCTAAAAGTTCGACCACTCTAAAACACGGTGAATATTCCTCCACCTACCCTATAAATAGCGCCCAGCAATTTGCACTTAAAATTTGTAATGGCGGCGTAAATACTTCCTGTACTCCATATTGCACTACCCGCTTTTAATTATCCGTTTGATGTTGTAAGTGAATGCACCTAATATCTTTTCCATTTAGATAAACGTGTCATTTAGTAATTGCTAGTATTTATTAGCAACACCTATTTTACACAAGGGTTTACTATTAAATATCCTTGGGCTAATATTTTTATTAAATCAGTAAACTAAATTAAAATAATACAGTGAAACTTATTAATATAATATCTTATTTAAACAATTACAAAAAATATCTAAAATGAATAAATATGTACCTAATAATATATTGAATTGATTTATTAGTAGTTTTATGCAGTCGACATAATATAGGAAAATGACAAAAACCTAGAGATTCAAATAATAACATGGTTGCAAGTTACCGTCTTATGGCTATTAAATAAGAACAATCAAATAAATGTTGATAAATTGTATCTTTTATATCAGCGAAGCTATAAGGTGTATTGCACAGAGGCGACACACGTAAGATATTGGCTAAAACTGCATTGCGTATACCGTTCGAATCATGCCAAACTTCCCGCTAGTTGGGTGCGTAAATGAGCAGAACAAAGGCGCATCCGTGTCGTCTCTGTGCAAAGCACTTTTATTTTAAATGTACACGATCTTCGACACAATGAAATCTTTTACCATGCAATTTACGTAACCACCACAATCACCGCAACTACAATCCATCACGCCGATCCTCAAGCTATTGCCAGCGCGTGCTGAGTGAAATACTTATCATCTCCCTCGCTCTCTACCCCTCAACACTTAGCAAGGGAGAGAGTACTGTATGATCGACAGTAGCACTCGGACAGCTTAGATGTGAAACGGATGCCAGTTAATGTTCTACATTTTTCATTGCCTTTCGTTAAATATGTGTTGTGTGCTTGTGAACATTAAGTGAACATAAGTACATAGGCTCCTCGATTATAGTGTAAATGTGTATCTTTTTAAAAGATTTAAACTGAGGTAACATATTGAGGTTACTAAAACCTCAATATATTACATTTTTATTCATGCTATTGTTATAATATTTGTGAATAAAAAAAAGATTTTTATTTAACGGTCCGAATAAATGAAACATTTTCCTTGTTTAACAAACAATCGAAATCTTTTAATAATGATGGGCAAAATAAAGAATTTTTTGAACGCTCTTTTCCGGAACCTACCGTCGTGTATGGGTGTATAGGTAATACATTTTGCAAGAGCCCCAAACTGCAATATATTCTAGTGATAATGGTAGTTTGAAAAGAGTTTGAAGCAGGTGCGTTGAAATACGACAAATGCCTATCTACCCCCTTCATCGACCCATTCGATTATCCTACTTATATGTATGTTTGTGTTGCGTCCGTATGTTCACAGGTATGTATAGTGAGTAGGGTGACCATCCTAATGCGGGAGTAAAACAAACAGAAAGACGTTTACAAATAGTTTGCGCTTAGGGCCAAATTTGCTAGTGGTAAATAGACAATATAGTTTTGTTTGCGGAGGCATCCGCTCGTCTTGTGTACATAGTGCGTAATTGGCAATATTAGGATAATGATACGGTCCATTATTCTACATATTTGTAAACCTGTAGGTGCAATAAAAATTGAGTTTTAACTTACTAATAGTGAAAATAAAAAAAACGGCAAAATCTATAGACATCATTTTCTTTCCTTTAGCCTCTAACAGTTTGAACCCAATTGTTTCAAAATAATGTGTGTTAAAAAAAAAAACATACGCTAGTGCGAGTATATTTTTTTTTTTTCATGTATATATGTACTTTAGTGAAAACTTTGTTATCAGTCAATTTTATTCGTAATCATATGTACGATCTCTTTAATATTGTTCTGTTGGTTTTCTAAATGAACAATAAATAAATAATAGTATATTTATTTATTTATTGTTCATTTGGAAAACCGCACGAAACGACTTATCTCCTTGATTTTTTATTTACTTGAATTAATACAGAAGAAATACAAAATAAAACGACTTATTTTAAGAAGAATCTATGTTCATTTTAATATTAAAAAAATTCATTTCATGTTAAATTTTTTTTTAATTAGAAATATTTTAATTTTGCTATAGATTTTTTCAAACGAAAAGACTTATTTCCTGGCCGACCTAACCAATAAACATATTTCCAGGCTTAAACGTATATTTTTATTAATAAAGTAGTAAAGAACAAGGGAAAAAAATAATAAACTGCTATTTATTAACATTAAAATTAAATTAAAAAAAAAATATTCCTATATTTTGGCAGCAACCTGCAAGGTGTTTTCTGAACATTCTATTAGTATGGAAATAAACTCAAATTATTTTATAAAATTATTTTATAATCCTAAATTAAATAAACACGCCTTGCCAGTAAACGAGGTGAATCTCAGCAGCGGGGCGGCATTTCCGAAACATATTTCAAAGTAATGCGGTTGTAATCCGAATGGCCGCAGTTCGTAAGATATTGCAAATTAGTGCCCCGAACTTAGCCGACAGTTCCGAAATCTTACAGGGCGGGGCGGGGCGGCTGAAACGAGGCAAGGGGGAGGGCGGCGTCGGGGTGGAGACTGAAATGCAAATAAGAGTTGTCTCGGTTATTGCTGCAAAGGTATGTAGGTACTTCTTGTAACTTTGATCGATATATCATTACCGGCGAGCTGAAACTTCGGGTATACAGTTGACTTAAAATTATATGCAACTTTGATTTAAATACACGCAAACACATAATTTTGAAATTGGCTGTATCTATTTAGATATCCATAGTGTGGCTTTCTAACAGCTTATAATAGCATCAGTGTGTAAATACATTTAAATTATTTTCCAAAAATCATAAGAACATAAAACAAGGTTGAGTTACCATTATTTATATTTAAAAAATATATATATTCAATATTTAGGTAACCGACCACTTAAATTATTATTTTTTCTAATATTTGTTTTTACCGATTTTATGTACAATGTAAGATTTAGTAACTATTTATTTAAAAATAAATAAATTGTGCTCATTATTGCATATCATTGTAACGTGTATTTTCAATTGTCTTGTATTCGATAATTGTTGCTGTTTGATTAATAACTAATTAACTTTTAAAAAAGCAACTGTCCATTAAAAATATTTTATATTCCTAAAAAAAAGAATAATTTTTTTTGTGCTTGGACAGATACTCTCTGCACACACAAAACTAATGACGATTTTCTTAGCCAAAATGAATAGGGAAATTTTAAATAATAATATTGAAATTTTAAGACAGTACGAGTATCAAATTGATTCGGACTCAATTACGTTAATAACTCTAATCTCCGGAAAACTCGTGAATATTAATTGTTATATATAATGTTATTGTAAGTATTTGAGACACAAATTTCATTAATAAAATGAATTTATAGGTAAAACATGACTGGTACCTATGTAGGTATTCGATTTGCTATTGTTTTTATAATTTATTATTGGATATTTGTATTTTATTTTAATATTTACTTTTGGTTGAACTGAATATTATGTAACCGATACCTTATTTTGTATAGTGAAAACTTTGAATTTGAAACGTTCAATATCAGTTTTAACTTAAATAAATTAAAAACTATATTTTCTATAAAATAAAATAGAAGTATTGTGACAAATAGTAATTTTATTATGAAAAGCCTGTCGAAATTTGTACAAGTCGAAATTGGCTTTTTAAAAAAGCCACAATTCCCTATTTGAAATCAAAATATGTACGACACTTGTACACATGTGTGGAGTGTTACCACATTATACCACTTAATAGAAAATAAATTAAGAAATAGACATATGTGGGTAGTTTGTAAGATGAAGAAAATAAATTATAAAGTAGCGTAATTAATATACAAATTATTTACAGCCATTTCAACACAACATACAAACAACAAAAAGAAAAAAGTCGTCAGTGAATATATAATCCAGCCCAGCTGCCAAAAGCCGCGGGGTGCAACGCGCCAACGCCGGATGTACGATAATGTATGGGCGAAGCGCAGAGCACTATGCGTCGCGACGTCACGCTGCGACGGCGCCGCATTCTCGTCACAATAGTACGATACTTTCAATTACAAAATTATCGTACCGTATATTATATGTTTTCCATAGCTATTCTAATTCAGGATTTTAAATTACTGTACATTTGACATTTGACCATAATATAACCTTTTGTTCATTGTCGCACAGATAAAGTAATCTTTTATAAATTAGTTGCAAAATAATTTCCAATAAACCTTAAACTTATTGTAGATTTTTCTACATATTTTATTTATGTATTTTTATCTAACAATTTAACAACTAGTATTACCACTATTTAATAATTTCATAATTTGAGCTTCGTATAAAGTAATATCCTTGAGATATCGTAGCTAGATAGAATATTGTGAAAAAGTGAAACTAGTAAAAGATTATATTTTATGCTAAGAACGTTGAAGCACCTTAACTGAACTCGTTTCAATTATGCTTAGAACTGACTAAATATTTAAAATTAGTTCGATTTATAAATACTATAAATACATAACGAAGTTACAATTAATACTGAATTAATAACAAAAATAGTAATAGTCGACTTTTCCTCATTTTGTTGTGTTTGTGTTAAAGCGGCTATTATTAATTTGTAGTTAATTACTCTACTTAATTAGATAATTAACAAAATTAACATACTTCTATCCCTCAACATTTTCTATTGATTAGTATAATGTGGTAACACTCTACTATAATCCCATACGCGCTTTTCCTCGTTGAAGGTTTAATTTAATATTGTTATAAAAGTATTTAATGTTAATATTTTATTATCGTATAATAGTTTATTATAGTATAAAAGTTTGATATGGGTTTGATTTTATAATGTGTCCATTTTACTGTAGAACTTTAGTACTGTAATACTTGATCGAGACAAACCAAAATTATATTATATTGTTGTTTTATAAATATCGTCATCCTAGCATAAACACTTGCATTTTTATTATTTCATAAATACCTACGTTTATAGAATAAGTAATTGCCGCAATTGTTAAAATTGCAGTAATTGTTCAAATAACAATGAACGTATTACGAATTTTCATAAATAGTAGTTTTTCCTATCCCTATATCTTTATGCGGATCCATTGCAGCGGCCGTGTCAGCGAGATTTAAATGTTTGCGCGCTAAGCGCTTTAGTATTTCGAATCGTGCCCGGCTTAAAGCGCAAACCCGCGCCCGGGCGGGACGAAGAGTAATTAATTGAAATAAACAACGAAGGTAAAGGGCCTCAACAATATTTCCTATGCAAAGTTTAAACGAAATACTTTATTTATAAGAATAATAAATGTCTGGTTGGCAAATATATCTCTCGGTCTTATAGAAATAGTTGATTCAGTGTCAATATAAAATATGAAAGATATATATATAAACATGTATATATGTATACGTATGTACACAATATATATGTGTACGTAAATATGTATATGTAGGGCGACGGGCAACCCATGACGTCGCTCGGACACCCCGCCTGGCGCCCAGAAATCTATCACACACTTTTGATGCTACTGTTTCATTCCATAGCTGAGGAAGTGCCTCGCCTCGAGTGACAAGCAGACCCCCCGGGGAACTGTCCGACACCAAACGGGTCAGGCAAGTGGAAAAAAAAAATTGGATATCCCAAGACATGGGTGTTTGTTTATTTTCTCTATTACAACTAAAAAATATAAAAATAACTCATTACCAAATTTATTAATTTTATTAAAGCGCAGATTTTAATACCCTTTGCTCATTTGTTCGCTCGGCCAAGGCCGGTCAGTGACCTGGCGTCGCGAGCAAACGAACTGTGACAAGAACAATTTAATATTATCACGTAAAGTTTACATTTTTTTACCTCGTAAACCATGATGAATTTCGATATAACATCAATGCAAATTATGTTTAAATTTTCATTGCAGGAATTGGCTGACTTTTTTTTATCGGGAACGGACTTGGGGCACGGTGTATACTCGTATTATATATTTATTTTTAGTACCTAGTAAATCAATTTATACAGTTTTCATTTTTTTTATTTTATAAACTGCCAAACGGGTACATTATTTTTATTACTCCAAGATGACTATTAAGTTATATAATATTAAAGCCAATAATTATTTTAATATGGTAAAATAGGTACCTACTATAAAAACACATTTTCTTTAATAACGTTGCCAAGTGCTATAAAATAATGCTTAATTCAGTGTTTCGAGTGAATAATTCATTGTTATTTTTGTAAAATTATTGTACTCGTTATAAAGAAATAAAAATAAACGGTTGCATAAGTTGCGCTCTGTTATAATAAACTTAACTAGAAGATATTTTATTAAAGTCTGAAATCGTATAATAAAATATGATAAACCTAAATAATTAAATAATAATAAAAGACCACAAGTAATTCCTGTTTTTGTTATTCTTTTTCAAAATCTTTACAGAATAAGTAAAACAGAAATCAGATAATATTCTTGGGATTATCTGCTGGCTCTCGATGTTATGTAGGTCTTGAAGACATTTCTAGTATTATCGAAAGTTAAAGGGTTTGCAAAGGATCATAAATAAAAGTGGTTCTAATGTTATTAGGCCTTGTAAAACGTCAATAAATAAGCTTCTACGATTTTTGAAATATTCACACCGTCTTAAATACATCATAAATAAGATAAAGAGTAATGCTTCATTTAGAAGCACACTTCAAAGCATTAGATAATAATATTCTATATAATAGTATCTATATAATAATAATAGCTATAAAAATATTCTTGTCGTTTCGATAGCTGTGAATTACATGATATTGTACAGCTAGATGACAAATTGATATCAAATAGCTGTCATTATAATCCCAAATTACCAAAAAAACCACCAAAATATATCTTTACACAAATCGACAAAAACCCAGGAGCCAGACAAAGAAACTGCAAAGGGATACTTATAGAAGCTGGATTGTGTTCAGCTAAGAGAGGCAGAGGCAGTCGCTAACGAGTGTAGTCATGAATCAAACGCCATCTAGAACTAGGAAGCGTATTCGTGCGCCAGGCTGTCTCGACTCCACCCCTAGACAATAGTCTCAGAGTCACCGAACTAAAAAAAAAAAACTAAACCTAATTAAAAATTCTAGATTTTTCTAAATTAATTTTCTGTGCCATAAAACATGTCCTCAAGTAATAACACGTGCTACCGTTTTTAAAGGTGTTACAAAAAGACCTTATACAAATTACTTTAACTTTTTATTTATATAGGAGAGTAAAATTAATCATTCAAACAGCATTAATCGATAAATTACGTTGCCTAACCAGTTGATTTTTGTTACCAAATCTCAACCAGTCGAGCGCACGGTAGTGCGTTATTTTATATTTCTTATTAAAAAAGAAATACAAACAATACTATCCCAAACACACTCGTAAAACCACAGTCTCTGCTTACGAGATTTCGTGTGCTTGTAAATAACTTTAAAAAAAAGATAGATAAAATCGCAAATACACTTTCAGCACATCTTATATTTGAGTAACTACACAAGCTATGTGATACTATAACTGCGTTTAAATTTGCTATACTATAACAAGAGTTTCGTTCATATTTTTAGATAGATTGACGAACGGTAAACCATAGAAATTGCCTAGTTAAGTTAAAAGCAATATAGTTAGAATAATATTATGATCAACTTACATCGCATTCTGTTTCGTTTCTATTTCGGTTGGTTTTTTAATTTGCCATTGATACAGTATTCTTCACATTGATATAAGTAAATTTGTATATAACTGGCTCTATGCCTAAAACGTGTCGTCCGTTCGTCCGTCTCGGATCCACCACTGGAGACTAATGGCGGCCGAAACATACGAGTATATTCTAGAAAACTGGATTAACGATAGTTACCCGATTTCGACGAAACAAAACACGACGAGAATAATGAATTCAAACGGATTCAAACCAGAATAAATCTATGTATTCTAGTTTTTTAATCATTTTTTATAATTTTCGATTATGTTTTGAAAATCAATCAGTTAAATATTTAAAGAAATATTGATTAATTTAAATGGAAATGATTAATTTCATTTGAAATAATTTACATGTTATTAAAATTATGCACTATAAAGCCTAATCTGTGTTTTATTTATTTATTTATTTACTGAATCCGTGCATGTATTATATTGTATTTATATAGCGTTTGTATCAAATACCTATTATCAGATTAAATTTAACTTAATTTCGAAAACATAGCAAATAGATGTAAATTCGGAACCAAGTACCTTCAAAGACTCACTGTGCTATTACGTATTCAGCAGAGTGACAGAATTTATTAACATTTAATCATTTTTGAAGTAGATTGGAAAAGCAACTTTGGCTTACAACTAATGAGGAATTTACCTATAGGCGCGACAGTAATGTTACATGCATAGTTAAGTCACAAACGTTTATTCCCGTAGTCGGACGCTGTCAGTGATTTAAACATATATGTCTGTAGTACTTGTTTGTACTGTGAGTCAACTTCAGAGGCATTCCTAATGTGGTTAATTGGTTTATAAAAAATGTATTATTTAGCAGGTCGTTTGGTTTTACCATATTTCTCTTGTGTAAAGATAATAACTGCGATTAAATACCATTAGTTACTGGCTTCATGATCTTTGATTATATTTGAACCACAGCGCAATTTCTATTTTTTTAACAGCTCTCTTTAAACATAACCCTCTTTAACAGACCCTCTGAGAAACACTTGGAGGTTTCAGGTTATATCACTTGTTCGGATTGAAGGCACGAGCAACGGGATATCCGAGAAAGTGCTGAAATTAAATGCTCCAGATGAAAATTAATTTTTCAGCCAGCCGGAAATACGACCATATCTCAGCGGGTCGGGGTACATTCCTTTAGGCGGAAGTGAGGGCCGCTGCTGAACGGGATGTTCAGCGGGGGAGGGGGCGAGACGCTTGTGTGGTGGTTAAGGAAAAAGGGGGTTGAGGGAGGTAAGCATGAGATATTAATTAATTTGGAATCTCGGAGCATCTCCACTCGCTGGTTCATATTAAGAAGTCTTTAAGGCGGTTTGCCTGTTGATGTAAACCTCTTAATTTGTTTGCGTTGAAGATTCATATGAAAATTTGTTTATTGTTTTCTACTCAATGGTACGGCAAGGCTTAACAACCACATTAAGCAATTACCTCTATTATAAGAATTTCTTGGTTAATTGAGAGGATATTTAAAATACTAAGGATTCATTTATAAAAATTTGTTCGCTAGAGTTGTGGTCGTAAGAAATCGAATCAATAACGTAAAATTATCGTTTCAATTTTTCATAAATCCAACTATTAGATGTTTCGATTTATGGCACAATATTATTACTGAGGTAATATAAATAATACTCCGACAATTCTGACCAATTAATATTGGTCATATAATAATGCTACGAAAACTAAAACAAACAATCTAGATTTAGGGAGTTATTTGCCCTACATTCTCGGTTATATTAGGGTAGTACAAAGGTTACATAAATTGAAAGTAAAACAAACAGTAAAAATACATACTACCCAAATTTCTGAGATTTATATCTTTATGGAATGAGTAAGTATTAAGTTATGAATAAAAGTTATTATTCATTAGATTATATAATATCCTTTAACAAATTACCGGCTAATACAGATGTCACTTTAGTGGTAGTGAATAAATATTAAATGTTATGTATTGTATTTTATGTGAGAAGGGGTAATTATATATGTGTGTGATGTGTGAGGGTCTTTCTATCTATGTGAGGTCTTCTACCATCACTGATAACTAAATTATTTTTATTATAATCTGCAATAAAAAAATACGACATGGAAAATACGACAGCCAGTGGACAATATTCAATGTGGTTCAGACGGTAGAACAGTTACACAGCTGATGCGAAAACTGTTTAGTATTGTGTGTGTAGGAAGATTTAATGTACTATTAGCACACTTGCTTGAGTATAATTAATGAAATAAAGTAAAGTATTTTTTGGTATGTTTTAATACAAATCAAATACATTAAACATAAAACCTTTGTTTGTTTTGCTAACACAATACTTGTCCTCTTTAGGTTAAGAGCAACCTCTGTTGCTCGCGGAAATAAGCTTATCCCATTGTAACGTATTTAAATATATCAAATAAAATATTACTAATTATCATAAATGTATAATAAAAAAAAAATATAGGTACTTTATAAACAATAAAACATTTTTTTCATCATATTTTAAGTACGCAGATTCCCAAATAATCATTTTATTGCAGTTTTTTTACTATCGTAAACTCTCTTCAAGTTGTACCGTTTACATTGAAAGCATGCAACGAAAACTTTTTGACCGAGTTATAATTGAAAAGCAGATGCGAATTCCAGCCCGCCGATCCGAATACTCTTTTTCTTCGATTTCCTTCTCGCAAAGAAACCGCTGGAGTGTAATTGAATTTCGCCAATGAAACAAATCGCGAAGGAAAAAACTGTGTAAAAATATAAGCGCCCTTATATATTTTCAGATTGAAAGGTTGACCATCCGCCGGGCGCTTTTTATGGGAAAGGTAACTGGTAACGACTTTCGATTAATCTCGACGGGTCTCTAAATTAATCGTCTTTCGATTTAATTAAACTGAAATTAGGAAGTTAATAGTATAATAATAATCGACACAAAATTTAAAAAATAATGTTTTCGTTGCTTCTCTTTCTCTCGCACATTCATACACACAATCATAAACAGAACTTTTTATGTTTTCCCTACTTATATACCTACGAAGAGTGTTGATTTTAATTGCTTTTAAATCTGAATATTTGTTTTTTTTTAGGTTTTTAGGTTACCACTGTCACCCTAATGTTTCATTTTGAAACAAAGAAATAAAATGATTCTTTATTAAAAAAAGGTATACCAAAAAATAGGTATACAGATGTTTTGTTACATAGATTTTTTTCAATAAAACTTATGTGATCATTCGGGGCCTATTTCTGAGAGGGGAGGGGGGGAATTTGTATCGGTTCTCGTTTACCAATGAATAAACAAATACAAAATAATCGCTTCTCTAAATACACAATATTTTAAAATAGAAAAATAAATAAAGATTATAACTTGCAAAGTATGAATAAATTGTGAACCAAATGTTATATATTATAAAATATATGAAATTTACGAACTCAAACACTAATTTGAAAGACTAAGTCCTAGTAGGCCTATTTTTGTAAACATTGAAACTCTCCTAAACAGTTAGTAAGGTATTTAAATTAACAAACTAAAAATAAAATAAAAAAGGGTATCATCTTTTTGGATAATAATAAAATATTTAATTGCATAGTTTGTTCGGTGTGTATTTATACTACGAAATAAACACACTGTTGTAAACAATAATGGAAATTTTATTTAGGATTAAATTTATTCAATTAAAGGGTCCCGTTCATTTAGCGAATAGTGGTCACCCTACCCATACAGATACTATTCCTTCGTCTTTCACATCTTATTTGGCTTTTGCAATAATGAGTTTTCGAATCTTTGAGTCGTATCGTTGACATTAACTGATAAATGTCTATTAAAAATTCTCACTTTTAATTAAATCTATTTCAAAACAAAAATACAAAATGTATATTAAACTTTACCTCAAAATAGCTAATGAAAAACAAACTTAATCATATGCATAGTCTTAGCGAAGATTGTTAACGCGCTTCGCTACGACTGGACTATTAACGATAAAAGTGTGCACTCTTTCTTATTTTTTGAGTGGTTAGTCTTTGTGTCTAAATGTAATCATTAAAAGTTAAATATCCTATATTAATATTGTTATGATTCCAATACAATATTTAGAGTCGGTGATATTGTTAAGTGTAGTAGGTGAGGTAAAATAATGTTTAATGGCCCAACCTACGACAAGGAAAAGAAAGTATTAAATACTACGAAGAGCATTCTATTCGCGAATTGTCCTGGAAAGAAAAGAATAGAACCCAAAATTCCGTTTTCTCAATATAGGTTAGGTTTTATCTTGGAAGAATAGTCACTACGAACAATATAAGAAAGCTTAGAAAGTTGAAGTTGGGAGCTTAAATTTGACCAGGTAGTACATTCGTTACAGTCTAATGAATAAGATAATATGAATTAAAAGCGCTTTCTAATTAGTGGCTCCGAATTAGGAATTGAAATTAATTCAGTTGGCAATCATATCGAATAAAACGCACAAAGCGTTTTTTTTAAATTACTTCTAGTTCATCTTTAAGACAAAAGTCACCGCATAACATCCGTAATTATCTGTGAACCTTACCCAACCCCATTACGAACATAAGTTCTCCCGCTGAGATAATTACAGTCAAATTAGATACATTTTGGCTAATAAAATAATTCCAATACGCATTAACAGAAAATAAATACAGCATTCGGACGCCAAATATCTGAGTGTATAACAATTAAGTATATTACGTGTGCTCAATACAAAATCTCATCTGACGTGGCGAAGCTGCCTGAAACTGTCAATTATTTCTCTTCACTATTTGCCGTCTCCTGATCTCGATGTGATCCTCACCGCGCGTCCATGTACCAGCAGTCTGAAAGCCTGCGACGTAAAGGTAGAATGTAGCAAAATACGGTAGAGGAAAAATAATACAACCTTTTGGCTTTTATATACTTACTTACTTATTGTTTTTTTATAGTATAATAAAAAAAATATGTTATGATCAAAAATAATATTTTTTATTATCAATCAGCAACAAAATATCAGTCAATAGTATGGCAACTTAATTTTAACAAATAAAACAATGGCGGAATAAACCTAACTATTTCTTTATTTAATATTTCTATAAAAATCTATAACTGATCTCTTTGTGATTAAACTGTATTTTTTTGTTTGTCTTTATTACGATAATATTTGATATTGCGATGGGTATCTGCTTTTATTTATATATTTTACCACTTACTACCTAATTAAGTACAAAACACCTTGTAAATTTGTTCGAATAACGGAGAGGCAAACCCACCCATTTATCAGTCCATTTCCATAACACAAGGAACAAAAGCTTACTATAATTATTGAGCCGGTAAATTTCCATTAATTCTAAGTTCCAAAGTACCAGTTTATATACCAGCAGTTTATGTACAGGTGTTTTTAAATTGATGGCACTCCTTTTAAAATGATGATTTATATCGACAATCAAACATTAATGAGCAAAAAATATTTCTCAATTACGATAAACGCAACTTAAAAAACTTAAGCTTTGAGAGCGCGTTTGAACGCAAGGCGCGAGACCGGTCAGTGACCCCCGAGCGCGCGGTTCGTAAAGCACTTCGTGGAATAACAAAGTTTTTTAATAATATAATTATTTTAGTATGACTTTTTTTTATTAAATTACATTTTTTTTTCGTGTGGATGGGAGTACGTTAAATTTAAAAACATCCTATATAGCATTAGAAACGGATTATAAATTTACAGGAGAATTTAAAAAAAATGAACTGAATGTCTTTTCAGAAGCATACACATATATTATTAACTATTTGTGTTGGATTTTTGTGGTCATAATTTTGGTGATGAATTTAAAAAAAACAAGGTCAGTGGTGGGGTGTGTATGGGGTTATGTACATGTTGATAACATGGGTTAGAGAGATATTTATGTACGATTTTTTTTAGTTATAAGTGTGTGTGAGCAGTCTCGTGATCTTGATTATAACTTTCAATGTATTATGGAGCTTTTTAATTTGATATCCTATATAGAACAGCGCCGCCATAGATTATAATAAAAAACAATTTTGTTTCTACGACTAATTATTTTCCTACGTTTTACGTTTTTCGACGCTAATATCTTACACAAAATATCACAGGCCCTTGGCCTATTGGCCCCTCCATCACTCCCTAGGGTCGGGGGCGATGTCACTCACTGTTTGACTAATTGCTGCTTCGCAGGAAAGTTTCCTCTTTATCTCGAATAGACTGAGACGCCTAGGAATTTGACCTCGTAAAGGCCTCTCCCTTAGATTACTTATCTAATACAATTTCTCGAGAACAACTCAACATAATTCTACTCAAGCTAATGAACACGAAATATTGAGGAGAAAAACCGGTCCTTTAAATGAACTGATGAAATATCACATAAAACCCAAGTAAGAACAAAATCCAACGAAAGATTCAGTAATATTTACTGAATTTCGAATAATAATCTATGACATTTTAAAATATTAATGCTATTGTACTAATGTCCCCCATAACCTATGTCGCTTGTAAGAAATCTGGTTATGTAAGTGACCAAAGATTAGTAGAAGCCATTGTTTTATTTCTCTTAGATGTATAGTCTCTACCTCTTAAGTACGATGTAAATAAAAAAAAAGATTAATGAAACTACTTCGGAAATGAGTTTTTTGATTAAGCAATCCAGGAGTTAGGTAGAGGACGTGGTTCAACATCGCACATATGCTAATCGGCAATCCATCATCCCTTCCTCATTAATGAGGATCGTGACAAGCAAGCATCGTAACATCTTTCTATCTTGGCTTTCAGCAAAGCGACAGTAGGGTTTGATATTGCTAGTGTAGTTATCAAAGCGTTTGACTATTGACCCAGCGGTCGCGGTTTCGTATCTGCATATAACGAGTAGTCAGTTATCTATGCGATACAAAAATATAGATATGTGGCTGGTAAATCAAAAGCACTGAAAGTATACAATGCCTGCTTCCATTCGCGTATGACTTATGTCACACAATGTGGAGTGCAAATGAAAGTTCAAGAGTTTATATACTTCAGAAATAAGCTATCAGTACTGTTGCTACTGCTAACAGTAACACCCACTGCTAACATTGCATCACTTTTTAAGTAATACAATATGATGACATTTAAGTAAAAATATATTTTTGAATGTCTCATTTATACTAGAAACAGTCTCGACCAATGCGTTTTAAATTCAGATATACATTCACAAATTACAAGAAAAAAATATAGAATAACCATCAGTTATACTTACCCACTTTCAGAAATCTTTGATATGTTTTTTTTTAGTTTCAGATTTTTTAATATACCTGAACGAGTTCGTAATATAAAATCAGGGCCACATACCTACACTATTATTAAAAAACTGTATTAGCTAAACTTTTCTTTATAGTTGATGATTTTGAAGCAAGCTCTAAGTCTCTATTTGAGTAATTCTCTGATTATTTGCTATTAAATTCAGTATACTACTTTACAGCAAATAATTTAGTATAATTGAATTTCTATAATATCTTTATTATAGAAATACCGTTGTATATTTCATCATTCTAAGGCATGTTAAGATACCTATGTTTTGACTTTACCGTTCAAATTATTTGGAAATCTAAAGTAGACTTAAATATATATATTAGATACTGTGACTTAAAGTAAGTTTTATACTGAAATGATCTATTAAATGTTTTAGTTTTTATCACTTGAAATGTATACTTTGATCTATAACTATTTGTATAACTGACAACATTAACCTAACCACATTAATTTTTACTCTTCATCACTCCCATGTCCACTTTCTTCAGGCTAGTAAATTTAAATAATTTTATAAGAGCAATTCTTTAAAGAAAAATGGGTATAAGGTTGTATCAGACATTTATTTTTAAGATTCATAAGGACTTAATCAAATACCTTATAATTATAATGCACGTGATTTCAAATTAACATAATGTATTTGTTTTTGTAACACTATTTGTTGTTATAAATAAGAGTGCATGTAAATGACGATATAAATAAATAAATGACAACTAATGACTGAAATACACAGTGCTTGGATAGAGCAAAAGGGAAGTCTGAGTAAGTAAATAGCTCATTTATTACATAAATATTAATATAAGAGGAAATCGAAGAAAAGTAAAATTAGCTCGACTAAATAAGGATGCGGTAATGAATATACTTACTACAAAGAAGCTCGATTTGTTTATCGACGCCAACGGGGGGCTTAATCTTTTCGTCGACTTCGACAACCGCGGCCTCGCAAATGGGCGACATTCAAACTTAATAAATCACCAGTTTCAAAATGGCCGCTCAAAACGGCGGAGACCCGAAAGACCCGGCCGGGGGGCGGGCGGCGGCGGGGCGGGCGGGCGGCAGACTCGTCCTCGATTCGGCATTTTCCACGCGAGTTTTCTAAACGGAGCTAATGACTTTTCCGCCTATTACACGGCGATTTAACGCGGCCAACCTTTCAAAGTTTTGGACTAAACTGTCGGCGAGTTTGTAGTTGATTTAATTTCACTTTCAAAATTTAACTTTTTTATTAAAAATAAACTTTGTTTTGACGTGAATACGTCTATAAATTTAATATTGAAAGAAAACCCGATTATAATGAAATTTGTTAGCAGTTCAAAAACTATTCTTTATATGAAAAATCAAAATATACCACGTCGTGGTGCATCGTACTCGACGAAGGAAGTTTCGTTTTTTTGCACCATGTGGAAATTTCGGCATAAAGACAATTAAATAAAAAACACATCAAATTAATAACTTAAGCCACAAACACCTAAAAATTAACATATAAGAACACGAGAACTTAAGCAGTATCTATATTTAAATATGCGATAATAAGTATGTGTATGTTGTAATTTGTCAGTATATTTACTTTTTTTTTTCATCTTGTAACTTTTTATTTGACACCTTTTGTTGGAATCTATCAATTCCTTATAAAAAAGACACCAGCGGATGTTTATAGTTAAGTTGTAGAGAATTAATAAATATAAAAATGTTATTATTAAATATATGGATGCTAAATACACGCAGTGCCACTTCTTATTAAAATAATAAATATTTATATATTTATAATTTCATCATCAGTACTCTTTATTCTAAAATATTGTTCAGTATAAGAAAATGATTCACTTACAAGAAATTTACATAATTACAGTTATATATATTTTTATATTTTTTATGTTGTGTGTTGTGTAAAAAGTGTGTTTCTTTGTTTAACAGAAGTTCTGCAATTATAAAATATATATGGCTATTGTTCTAGTATAGTTAAATGTAATATTTAAAATAAAAAAGATTTAATGAACACATATTATTATTACAGTGGTAGAAATTTTAGCAATATATCACAAGAGGAATAATGGAACCTCAAAGGCCTTTTATTGGCATTCCTGCGGGTCCTTTTCCCGCATATTAAGTGGGATGAGCACATAAGTGAGCCGTCCGACATTTTAATTTTCACTTTCTGAAAAATAACGACGCCATTAACAGATTTCATTTTAAAATGGATGAGACGATGAAATCTTCATCGCCGGCGCGTAGCGATTACCATAATAAAACTTTTTTTTTTGCTAAAATGTTAGCGGTTTTTTTTAGCATAGTTACCACTTGTTTTGGTTCAACCTTTTTTTTTTAATCCCTAAGATATATTTTTTCGAATTTCCAAATATGATGTAGATTAGGTATTCCAGCTATGTACAACTCGTATTAAAATAAATCCATCTTTTAATATATTTCTAATGGTTAATAATGATGTATAATGTTAATATTACTCACTTTTCATAATCGCCATGTCATCGTTACATAATAGGTCATTCTTACCTGAAAGAACAAAAATCACATAATAGGGTAACAAGTACAAAGTGTGCAGATTCAAAATATATAGTTAGAATTACAATATAATATTTTAGAACTTATTATATAAATTTAATCATTGTCTACGTTAAGCGGTTAATCTCGACATAAACTGGTATTTTCAGATATTCTTTTAAATCATTTTATATTTTGGTAATATAACGTTTTTTACCAGGCTATTGTCAATATAACGAGCACATGGATAGTGTATATTATGAGGCAATTCTATATTACTGTTGTTTCCTAAATGACCTACCTACCTATCTTATTTAGACTTATTTTTAAAATAAATGTTCTTTAAGTGAACCTTACACAATGCTTCCTAGGCAGTGAATAAGTCTAATTGCGATGCGCTCATTCGGTTAAGCTCGGGAGGACTCTCGGAGGCTAAAGTCGGTGCGCTTAGCTGTCACGTTGATTTTTTGTTATGTGCCAGGTTTTAGTTTTTAATAAATAGACTTACCTAATGTAGGTGCCTGTATAAAGTGACAAATACATTTCTTTACACAAGTTCAAAAGCGCGTGATGGAAAAACATTCTGCTTTTTTAATAGTTTTTAACTTACATTTTACATAGATTTTGGATTTTTTAAGATGACTTGACTTGACTTTGGATTTGTTGTGACTTTTTTTAATTTATCAAAACTCGTTGCTTTGTGTCGTTGTATCAGTCAGACCATTTTCGACCAGTTTATTTTAGGGGCAAGGTTGTATTAGTACGACGATTGTAGTTTAGAAAATATAATAAAAACAGATACTTTAATAAGATCGTGGTAGGTAAGATTGTTAAAGCGTCTGGTTACTGCCCACACACTGTCTGTAGGTACTGGTGTCTGGTCACAGGTTCGAATCTGCACATTATAGCTGAACTCACTGAACTCTTTTGAATCGAAGAATTGAAAATAACTGAGCATTATATTCACAAAACATTTGTAAATTAATAAGCATAAACGAAAGTAAAGTTAACAGTATTTATTATAAAAGCAAGTAAAAGTCTCTTATCTAACTTTTTAATTATTCTACCACTACTATTCTATTTTTTTTAATATTGGTAAAAATAATGCCATTTATTTACAAATTATTTAGTTTGTTTTCAAATACAAAAATTTTAGGACAACCAGTTTTAACAAAATGGTGCATTTATATGAAAGCAGCTTATCGTATAAGTTATCGTGTTAGTAGAACGTTTTTCGGGCTACGGCTAGGAATTATGACATCTCGATATTAAATATGCAGTCTGCGCATCCTGCATAACGGTCCAGGTGCGACGCAGGAACAATCATAATGGCAAGATTTATTCACATAATAAACATCCTCTAACTATATATTATATACTCTGAGCATAGATATTTTGTGTGAAACAAGCGCCAAAACATATAACTTCCATTCCATTTTTTTATTATTATTTCCAACACAATACCTAGTGAATACCAATATACAACGGGATGAAAAAAAATAAAGTTTAAACATTAAAAAAATAAAAATATAAAGTTGCTTTGATTTCTCCTTTTAAACTATTTTTTTCTCTACATAATATGGAAAAAAACTCGCATTTAAATGAATTTGGTGAAATACCAGCCGCTTTAGTGCATGGCCATATTGCACCGGATCGGATAGTCTTTTTCAGTGATACTGTGTTGTTTTGTAGTTGTGCTGAATACGGCCCTGGACGGGGACGCAAATGCATCGTTACGCTGTGTTTGTACGGCATTGTCGCCGCCTTCGAGCGGAGCACATTCGGCTTACTGCAGTTAGCGACGTTGAAAACAGGAAACCAAATGTAGCCATCTCCCGTATTTATTGTCATACTCCAAGCCCGCCTATCTTTCTCTCTCTTTCTTTACCCTACTGGTATTGTGTGTCCTTATTACGTGCTACTTCTACAAGAGATTGTATTCGTAAAAGTGTCATTTGTTTATTTGTTTATTATAAAATATACATTCATTTATATAGTATGTATTTCATTTAGTATAGTATGATAATGCAGTGGCGTTAATGCCCAGAATTTGTACAGTAGGCAAGCCATATCGCGGTGGAGCGGTGGAAGTTTGCACTAACCGCAGGAGACGTTTTTTTTTTGAGGTACTTAGTAACTTTCGTTAAAAAATCTAGGTAAGCTCGGCGTTTAGTCTTTTATGGGAGTACCTCCAAGTAACCAAAAAGCGACTGACTCTAATTTAGTACAATTGCCTATATTCTAACTAACTCCAAGTGTTCAAGTAATAGCTATGCGATGATTTTTTGCGATTTTTTTGCGATGCGTAGGTACGGCTAATACTTTTGGTTATAAAAATTCCATTCAAGCACAGTTCCATTGTGTTATTTGTAAACTTAAACCGTAGTTGGTGTTGTTAAACTGTTAAACTTATTTTATTAGCTTTTAATAATTTCCAGTTTTTTGTAAACACATAACAAATCTGAATTCTCAGTTTTAAATGAAAAAACTGACTTTTACTGGTGTTCCAAAACCCGTTACCATTCGAATCATCGATTGTTTTATTAAAATATTTATTTAAACCATCATTACTAGTATAGTGCACCTACATTTGTCAGATGTAATTCCCCACTTTGTCACTAAAGCCCCTTCTCCCGCTTACCTCTATATGTAACTACCTTATAATTGTGTTTCTTTTATCAATTGCACAAAAAAGATATACTCCAAATTTTCTCCTAGTAAAATATTTTACAAAAGAGGCTCGGAGGGATTCTATATCTATTTTAGAGACGCCGAAGGCTTTTACACCTATTTTATTTTCAGTACGATGGCTCAGTCCAACCTGGGGTTGCTTTAATTACCAAAGGCGACCACAACTAGATTCTTCAACTTTCGACATGATCGACGCGCTCTAGCGGAGCAGTAAAAAAATCGTAAAAGATCCATCGATCCTCACTTCTTTGATCTGCTGTCCAACCTCAATCTCCGTTCGAAAGTATTTTCCCGGTTGACCTGGAGTCACTGAGACTAAATTCGTGCCTGAGGCTCGGCCGGCTATCTCGAGGAAATCTACGGTGCGTTCGAGCGGAGCCAATTAGGATTATGTACACTGTACATATATGTATGCAAATATTATTATGTTTGTATGTGATATTTAATTTATTTAATATCTTTATCTTTATCAAGTTTTTTTATTTATAATAAAAATATAATAATTAAAATATTTTAGTTTTTTCAAAGAACCGCTTTAATTTCATTTTTGGCCGTATTCAAATAATCAAAATGTGTTTGTGCAAGGGAATGAAGCGTGGTCGCGACCTTAACCACGCTACAATCTTTTGGGGTTGTTCAATCGACAGGCGCAGTGTGATTAGCATAGTGGGGATATCCTTAATATTCTTAACCAGTTGCCGCCAGTAATCTCAGTTCTTTAATCACCAGGTTTTCCACAAATTACATTATTTTAGATATATAACCCTTATCTTTATTTACATACATTCTTCTACGCGAAAATAAGTGAGGATAGACCTTTCTATAACAAAGTAAATTTCAGACACTAACAACATTTCTTTTCACAGAAAGCAATACGAAATCTCGAAAACCGTCCTCCGCGTAAATCGTACGCGGAGATTGTTATCCCAAATCATCCGAACATTTTTCCGACGCCGATTTCCAGCGGAGCTCCTCCGATGAGCAGTGACAAATTTCTGTAACAACCTCCCCCGCCCGCGTCGGCGTTTGGGCGGGCGGTTGGGCGGGCGGGGCAGAGGCCGCCGCAACTCTCCCCTCTCGGCCCAAAGAGCGGCACGTCCAGAACGTTCGGCAGATAAAAGGAAAACAAAAGGAAACCTCATCATTGCCGCTTGGAGAATTGCTCCCTCTAGAAGCGGGTCTGGGAGACGCGCTGCCGCCTGGTGACAATTCATTCCAATAGTGAGAGGCCTTCTTCACTTTTCGGGTCGCTTTTACAGTATTTTGTGGCGAACCGTTAATTAATGGAATGGACTTTCTGCGTTGATTGATCGCTTTTTAATGAAGGGTAATATAACATTTTAATTGAGTTCGCAATTTCAAAGCTCACAGGATATTTTTTTTTAAATATTTTTTATGCCTCGAGTTTCAAAATACATAATATCGCAATATGGATTGACTGATCACTAATTTAAGATTGCCCTCTAAATGATTAAAAACACACCATATGCAACTTCAGTATAAATCATGGCTCAAGGTTTGGTGGATCGGTTTATTTATTGATTACTAATAAAAAGAAGTTTATTGTATTTTTTCTTTTTAAAATCGATATATTTAGTTTTTAAAAATTACTTTTTATTTTAAATATTATTCGTTTGCTCGGAAATTTTCGATTTTAGCTATCTTACTCCAAAGTAACTTCCATGTAATCAACTCCATCCAAACTTACAGTGCAATTTGCAAAAGTAATAATCTTAGTGAGTTTTTTGTAACTCAAATCAATTTATTCGATTTTTCTTGCATATTAGATAGGTTTTATATTTTTAGATACAGTGCTTATAACATATGTGTTAAATACATATAAATCATATAGATTTTATTGTTCACACTACTGCACTGGCCATCCACGTCCCATTAACTAGACATTAGCCTGCACCATTGAAGGCAATTCAGGTTTTGTTTGAAAATAGAGATGAGCTAGCAATTCAGACTTACCTTTACCTATACTAATTTAAGGTAAGGTTCTACTATTACAACACATGATGAATAAATAATAATAAATATATAAAAATACAGATATAGAATAAATAAATATGGATATCTCTGATATAATAATTTATAATTACGAATGTAATTAAAATAATTTAAATATAAAACGCCAGTATATCCTTACTATCTCTCTCCAAAAGCCCTAGTGTTATATTTGTATTTGAAGTGTTTATATTTTTAACTCTATAGGTAGGTAATTCTTTAGGAGTAATGAGAATCTATAGTAATTGCCGCGTATTCATAGTATCTTTCACCAAAAGCTGTAATGTTAGATTTTTAGACAAAGTGATTATATTTTATTGTATTTATTTCTTCAAATTGCTATGATCTAGGTCATATACAATTATTTTGGGCCCTACTCAACTAGGCAAAATATGCCTGTGTGGGGAAATAGTAGTAATGAAGCGTTAAAAATTAAATGGGTTTAAGTAGATAATTGTAGTTGTTGTATTTTGTAACTAAAATACTGGCCTTTAAAGAAGAAGAAATTTATAATCAATCAATTATTTATTAACAAATTAATCAATATTTTTTTAATGAATGAATAATTTATGACGAAATGATATTAAACACTACGAGTAGTAATAACGGTGAAACTGAAATATAAAACAATGGCAATAGAGGGCGCTTGCATGAAACTCAGATTGAAAATGTGCCCGTAGAGCCGCGGCGCGCATTTCCACCTGCCTCCTCGCGTCTTGTTTTTATTGCGAATTCATCTTCACGCTTCGGCAATATTTTCTCCAATTTATATTTCGCTGGCGCTCCATTGATAAGTCAATCTCGGCTTTGTATGGACTGAAAGCGCGAAGGATTTTGGATTTTCACAATATCCTACTTCGGAGTCGCACCACCAGGGGATGTACGCGCAGTAGGTAAAGTGTACTTGTAATTTTATGACTCGAATGAAAAAAGCTAAATAAACTACTTATATTATTGAAATTTTAAAACTGTTATAATTAAAGAATTAATTATTAATCTTAATGAGCTTTCAGTAGAAACTGTGAGTTTCATACGAACGGATATAATTTTAAGATCACGCAGCTCAATATTACTTATATCTTGCATTTTTTAGGTTAAACGCTAATTGTATACCCACTCGGTGGAAATATTTAATTGGTTTTAGTTTATACTTATAAGTTTTTTTTTTTTTTTAATGATTGTATATGTACTGCCTGTATATGATTTTCCTCATGTAACTGTTTTATTTCCCTAATAAAGATAAATAAATAATTAAAGATTTTTTTTTATGAAGCCTCAAATTGGAACGAAAAGCATTTTTTTAATGTGTAGGAAGGTAGTTGCAGTTTGTAACTAATTGAGGTGCATATGTAACAAGAAATGAGAAATGACTGCGGCACTCAATGCCGAGCGCTGAAAGTGACAGAAACAAAACGGTCCCGTCGTCTTACCGCCCGCCCTCGCCAAAGTAAGGAACTCCTCGCCAACTGTCCAAACCGTGGATAAGATTCATCGTTGCACTCGCCGAAAGATACGCGCCTACGGGGCCGGGTTGTATGTTCGAAGCGAAATCGAAAAGTATAGCAATCGCTCGGTTTTTGTGTACTCTTTTAGGTGCCAGGCAAGTGACAAGCTCTCGACAAAGCGCGTGACAAATTTCGGTTGTGGTACCGAATAAGTAACCTCGTGCGCAATAATAATTTCAAGTGAAATACTGGTACAAAACAAATTCGTAGATTTATCGATTACGAATTTAGATTTTATTTAAGCATTACATTGATTTTATTTTTATATAATTATATATATTTATATAAATAACAGTAAAAAAAAGACGCCTTGACCAACATTAGGTAATTACAAGAAATATTTAATTAAATAATAATATAAATAATACTTAATAATACTTGCGGAAGTTTATAATTATGGATATGTATGAGTTTGAACGTGTGTGTGTTTGTAAGGGTGAAAGGGTTAATAGTGTGTGTTTATGCGGAGCAAAAACAATGGGCAAATAAATTTAAAAAAAAAATACCCAATGCATAATCATCTCGTATGTTAAGTATTTTATTAGGTTAGATAATTTATAAAAATATTATTACTCATATTAATAAACACACACATTTAATAATGCAAGCGTATTTGCAAACGTAATAAAATTAAAATAGTGCTGGTCTGCAAAATTTATTTGAGAAGTTCTTATTATTTAGAAAAGAACTCCATGGACTTCTCAAAATTTATTTGAGAAGTCCATGGAGTTGGCTGTGAATTTTAAATAACAGACGCTAAGCTGTTTGTTTGTTTTAAAATATACCATATTAACTATTTAATTACATGTCAATTTCCAGGTTTCTTAATCACGTAATCCAAATTTTAAATTGATTGGTTTTAGACGTATATAAGCTGTTTTTTTTAACCTGTGTTAAACCTTATGCTATACGCTATCTATAATATTTATTTCAATATGTTATATATTTTCATTTTATAATGAAAATATATAACAGTCCTTACTACCAATGTTTCCAATGTTACGTTAGACCTTATGGTCTAACGTAACATTGGAAAGTACATACTGATTTCACTGCACAGGACAACAGTAGCACATCTATAGTAAATGATCAGCGATTTATATAAACTTAATTAGCTAGATTACGTATATTATTACATGATTTATCCAGGTACCTTAGAGCTTCGAAATATTTTAACAGTTATAATTATTTGAATTTCAGTATAACCGATCTATATTAATTAATAACTATAACAAAAAAACTTAGTGAGTAAAAACATATAGTTTTGTTGAGCAATATAATATAAATGATGATTTGCTTAATTCTTATCAAAAAAATCGTACAAAAGTGCCTTTTAATTTCGTAAATATTTTTTAGTAGGATATTTGATCCGATTTACTCTACCTCAATAAGCACATCGAAAAAGGTTTTTCGATATATCAGAAAAATATATATTTTTTTTTAAAAACTGTTTTTTGGCAGTGTTTAAATAAGATTATTTTATTATAAATCCAAAATAATCTTTCATGACAACATTTTCAGTTAAGGGTCGTCGTTTTCACTAAATTTTCGCCAAGCCGACATACCGCGGTGAAAAAAGTGCGTGTGGGCAAGTTTCGCAGATGGATGACAGGACGTTTTCCGTCGCATATACTGAAAATATCGTAAATCAAGAGACAGAAGAAAGATAAAGGGTCTTAAGGGTCTCAAGCAGCCGAACACTTAACGGAGGTGTGGAAAAATGGACTGTTTTTATAATTTTTTTTTCGCTCTGTCATCTGTTTTAGAAGCCTACATAAAATTATATATTACGAGTATTATCAATCAAGTTTCGTGTCAACGGAGCATTTAGGATAGATGATTGAAATTCGTAAAAAATTAAAGACGGCAATTACCTATTGTTATTACAATTATTTCACTTTTAGTTAGCTAATCAAATATATTACAATAAATAATAAATAGTATACAGTACAATTCAAGGTTTATAGCCGACGTATACTTATTCAGGTCTGTGTGAAGAGTTGATGAGAGAGAGAGAAAATTAAGCTTATGAGTGTGGGTGAATAAATATTTGAGTTTTATGCGAATTTTATGAAAATTATTTTTTGAGACAAAAAAAAAATTAAACATTACCGTATAATAAAACATATATATAATTATTTCATCGAATGTAATAGTATATGACTTTTTTTTTAATAAAATAATTGGTATGACCTAGGTCATATACAATTATTTTGTCCCTACTCAACTAGGCCAAATATGTCTGTGCTAGAATCAGGAGAGATGGTGGTAGTTAGGCGTTAAAAATGGTATGACTATGTGCGGATTCGAACCCGAGACCTTTACAAGACGAAATAAAAGAACATTACCAATTTTTTTTATTTTTTGAATACCTTTTTTAGACTATTATTCTAGAGCCTGACGTATTTATACAATAGCCACCAATAATCTAGATATGTTATATTTGCATGCATTTGTTGCTAAGCATTTTGACTTTTTAATAATCAAGCATAGTTAAAACAAGGACGTAAAGCGTAGTAAAAACTATGTATATATCAAGAGTAACATTAAAACAACAAAGCTCATGTTGACTTCAAGTCAACGGGTTCAGACGTCTATCGTTCATTTTGCCGCGGAGTTAGCGAAAGTCAAAATGCGAAACTTTAGATTAAAACAATAACTCTAACAAACTTGCAGAGAGAAAGAGATGGCCACATATTCGTTATGGTCTCGCGTCTCGCTTTGTTAGTTATGGCGACGGCCACTAATAGATAAAGTGAAAACTAGAGAATGAAATTAACATCCGTCCGGGAGTGAGTGAGTGCTAATTTACATGAAAACACTATTCTCAGCATTTCACTGTATAGAAAAGTCAGGGCTGTTGGCAGCTGTCATAAGGTAGTGAATTGTGCACTTAAGCTGCACGTGAAGCTGCGTTGTGAAAATGTTTATTTGTGAAAAATTAAACGGAACAACCCTTGAAAAAATCCCAAACATATGCAAATAATCACTTCAGCCGTTTCAGAGTAATGCCTAGAATTTTAGAAAAAAATAGATAGAATTAAAATTAACTTTCTTTTTTTGGAGTCGGTTAAAAGGGGGAAAATTTTATAAATGTTATTATTAAACAATAGCCGATTTGTCGCTTTTGCACTAGTTATTAGACTAGTAGATAAGACTTAGAGAGGTTCCAGTAGCTTTGGTATCTTATAGTAATTCATTTTGAGACTGGTTATTTGATTATGCCAAGAGCAATGTCTTTTTTTTATTTATTTTTCCACAAATTGTGTAGGAATTTGTTGTTAGTATATAATTTGGATGGTAAGAAAAATTATAATGGAAAAAATCTTTAAAAGTAATTTTTATAAATAGTCAATTCGTAAAAAAAAACATAAAAATCTATTGATATGATTATCATATTAATATTTACTGATAAAAGAATGTACCAAAGAAAAATTCCAAGTTTATCAATTTTACAAAAAAGAAATTCAGTAATAAAAAGTGTATTATTAATAAAACCTCCTACTCGTATGTGTGTGTGTGTGTGTATAGTAAATTTTATTTTTAGTAAAAACAACCGTAATATATGTTCGGGCGGGGATGGAGGTGGGTTGAGTTTAATAAATACTGTGTTCAAAAAATATTTAAGTTAACCGACAATATGAAGTGAACTCAAGACAATAAAAGGTACTCTAAGCGTACGAAAAATCAATGTCAATTTCAGTAATGCACTGATATTCCCCAAGGTCCTCACCTAGAATCCACTCAGTTAAAATACTAGACGCGGTGCTCGCCGCTAAAATAATATCGAATGAAATACGAGATTCGCAATAACACAAGTGCTTGTTTCACTTTGCAGGTATATCACACAAATATCGAAGCCTTGCGGTCCTGATTTATCGACGCCAAACACAATTCATTACCGTAATTACTGTTTTGTGAATTGTGGCCGCATCAGTCAAACTGCGGTAATTAAGTTGGAGTATGATGTTATTCAATCGAAATATGGTAATTGACTGATTAAAATGATCGACCTGTACTGGAAATTAAAATGTAGGTAAGTTTAGAAAAGCTACAATGTGCCGTTTTTTTTAGCTTAGCTGGATTATATTTATACATACTAGATACATTAATAAAAAAATACACAAACCGTATACGTACTGTGAAATAATAATTACGCTACGCTTTGATAGTAATCACACTATCCGTCATTTGATAAGATATAGTAAGTACTATATCTGGTTTGAGTAACGGTAATTATTTTATAAAAAATCTTTGTAAATATCTATAATATATTTTAATTTGTTAAGTGTTGGGCGACATTCTATTTGCTATTTTTAATAACGTTTTAAGAAAACAACTTTTCATTGCTGAATAAGTGATAAAATTGAGTTCCTTAGCGCTAATTGCTGTGCTACGAATCTCGAAAGTAAAACGAACCTTCATGAAATGAATCATAATTAATTTGACGTTTCCGCTTAGCCACTTTTGAAATACTCGTAATATCGAAAGTCAGGTATAAAGGAAGTGTAACTATCAATGAGTACCTTTTACTATTCGGTTTAAGTTTACCAGTGAAGATTCCCTAGCTAGATGACATTCTTAAAATCAGTGGTTACATAGGTTACAAATCAGTTACATAGGTTAAAATTTATAGACATTCTATAGCGTTGTAATTTCCTCACACACCTCTCATCCACCTGTAACTCTCATCCAACCTGAAAAACTGCAAAATACTCGGGATTATCTAAATAATAAGTCAATGCACTTAAAATGAGTAAAATACAATTTATGTGGACACAGAGGACTAAAAATCTTAAAGTGTAATTGAGAGTGCTGGAGGCAACGGCCTGTACGATAGTGTTTTGTTACATATCCTCATGAATTCGTTTATTTAATATTATGCAAATATGCTGAATACTTATATTTTTAATATGCTATTAATGGCTGCTAAATTATTTCTACCATTTTCAAAAAATTATTTTCCAAAAAAAATGAGGTAAATGTTCACGTTGAGACGATGCAACTTTTTTTAAGGGTTTTCGACCAAAATGCTTATAAACAGGGGAGATAAAAAATACTTGGCACGAATTCTTGGGCGTGTGAACTCATTTTTTTTTTTAAATTGAAAATTCACCTTCTGAAGCATAAAATAGTGGGAAACAAAGAAGTCTAAGATGTTGGACCATTAGATACGTTTGTCACAAGTTCTGCGTTTAAAGATAATTTTGTACGAAAGCCCGTGCTATCCGAATGCTCGGGACGCCCCTTGTGGTTTCAACTACCGATGATTTATGTTTGCGATGATAAATGATACATCCGCGCCACTAGCGGAGACTTGGAAACTGATAGGTACGTGTACCTTCAGCGCCGTATCACGATCGAAGGTAAGCTGCTCGTATCAATATGGTGGCATACTGAAGTAAAACAAATTAAAGAAAACGCATATCAATGCGTACTTGCAGATTCCTTTTTTTTACCTTTACTTAACATACAGTCATTTGAACATAGGAACATTTAAAAATACTATACTTATTTTATCCAAGAATCCACGGATGGAAGGATATGTCAATTTTTATTGATTCCTTGACTACTGAGAGTGTTTTTCAAGAAGGTTTGAGGAGTTGGGAATTAAGGTGAGGGCAGTGTTATACAAGAAGACATAACATTAAATGTGTTTGCAAATCTAGCGAAATAAAAAAAAGTAGTTTCAAAATAGGAAAAAAATAGTAAGATATTTCATCTATTGATTAATCGATTTCAATTTAAGTATGGGTGAGTGAATCTTAATTGGTTCGAATTACACATACGCCCTAAATGTTTTTTTTTATTCAATATTAATATGCGCGGATGGCTTTCAGTAATAAATCCGAGAACAAAGTGCGGCATCTGAAAAAATAGCATCCGGCAGAAACGAAAGCGGAAATTGAACAACGGCCTGAAAAAGATACGGGAAACATGCGAAAAAATCATCACACTTCCGGTAATAAGACTGGAGATAAATGAAAAAGAAAATAATTTTAGCGGGAGACGCCGATGATCGCGTGTGAAAAGGTTCTTTATTTTTGATCAATCTTCTCTAGGCAATTTTTCCTGGGCAATAAGTGAATCTATTAATTGCGACACGCTCATTCGGCTCAAATCTGAGGACACATGGAGGCGATGTACTCATTCGGCTAAGGCCGATGCGGTGGTCGGTATGTTGATTTTTGGGACTTATCTGTCGAGTTGACTTTTTCTTATATAAATAAAAAGGCATACGAAAACATTGTTGATTGTAAATGCCAGTATGTAGTGATAATTTTGAAATATAGTTTAGTACATTATTATGCAGTTGATCTGTCACATTGGTTTTCTTTTTATATAAATAGGCGTGCAGAAACACTGCCTAATTTAGATACAATATATACTTTTTGCACCCATCTCTTTCATATTCAACGAGCTAAAGCGACAAAGCAATATTGGAGCGTTATTTCACAAATATTTATAGTGTGTGCGTTCATATATTATGTTACAGGACTGAACATATTTCCCCCGCCATTGGGGAAAAAATATCTGTATGAGGTGATGTTTTTTTTTAAGTGAAAGTTTTTATTATAGTATAAAAAATTATATTTATTTATTCATCATACATCATACATACATCACGAAGTACTAACAATGAATATTACACATTTAACCATACCTAACTAGACTACCACCTGTTCTAAGGTAAACTTTGTTAGCTATTAGTAAAAAAGTACTTATTTTTTGTGATTTGAGCAAAGCTTTTGATTTATCAATTTGAAATATTATTAAAATAACAATGTTTAAAAACAACTTAACCGCCTTCTCTTAAAACAAACAAATAGTGGATTTAGTATTTATTATAATATTATTTTTTTTAAATGAGTATTTAATTTATTTATAAAATTGTGTGATATCAATTGCCTTTTAAACTACTGTATTATTTTTAGTTTCTTGTGTATTAGAAAGACATAAGTAGCCAGGTCTTTCCAATGTATAAAAAATTACCTTTTGGACAAATAAACTTGATTTTTTGCGAGAGATTAGGAATATATTGCATAAATTAAATATAACTTAATATAATAAATATATACATATTATGATAACCTTGCTAAAAATGATCTAAAATGATAAACTTCATAAAATGATAAACTTGATTAAAAATGATATACTTAAATAAATTTAATAAAATATCAAAATAAGATTATTAAAAAATAAATCTTTATAGTATAATAATAATATTCATACATATGTACCTTACACATAGTTATATTATACAATTAATAGGAAAAAACAAATATAGAATAGTTTATATATCGTCTCTTGATTTCATATTTTTATTATTATCCTATAAATAACCTGAAAAATATATATTCATGACCTAGCAAAAGTGTAAGCTGCTCAGCGCGTAAATCTATGCATAAAAAAAAATTTGCTAATATAGAAAAATCTACCATAGGATGGCATGGCCTAGTTAGGCAGAACTTTGCATTAATGTCAATTATGTCAACGTCAGTAACTGAATAAATATTTTTTTTTTTTCATTCATTACCATAACAAGTAATCTAAGTCAATAATAATTAATGTTTTTTACACATTATTTTCTATAAATAATACGAAGTAGATATGGCGATGTTTTTACAAATTATTCGAAAAGAATATTCATCTAACGCCTATATTGTAATTTATTGACCGAGATCAAAAGCTGCTCGAATCGAGTGAAATTGGCCATGGATCACTAAACGCAAACCGTGATCAAATCTATTGGGGTTTACAAGTAATTTAGCCGTTTTACCGTCATAAATGGCCTGTGTGTCTTTGTTTTGAGGCAATTTAATGCCGGGCCGTATTGATAAACCCCGATTATGATCGTATCGTCTGACATTGTTTGATGTGACGTTTTGATGTTTATCTCCACAGTTGAAATCACAAATTTTGGCCGCTTTATTATTGTGTATATTATTTACGCTTTCACTTTTAACATAACTACCTAAATATAAATATTGTAATCATGAAAAGAAAACAAAAATGCTTGTAAGCTTGGAATGCGATAAGGTAACCTTGACAGCGCTACGAGTATGTTAACCAAGACGTATTTATTACAAGAAGCATTTAATATAAATCACCTAAAAATAACATTTATTTGTCGTGCCGAGATTATGCAGAATGTTGATATACCATCTTGACAAATAACACTTGAAATCGCCGTACCAATTAGCTGAATTATTTTTTTGAGAATGGTCTTGGGACACGCTGTCCAATCGAAATTATTATCTGTTACAGGATAAATAGTTAAACAGTTTAACAGATCCACAACATACCAATTTATTTGCTTTTTTGATACCTCCGTCCTCCTCGGTAGGTTAAATAACCCAAAAAAAAATTATAAAAAAAGTTTAACTTATTATAATTCCTTTTTAATATTTTTTTTGTAAATAAAATAGTAAATGTAATATTATGTATTCTGAATAACGGTAATTAATGTAAATAGTTATTTTAAAAGTCAAGAACGGTGTGTAAATTCAAAATACGACCAAATATCAAAATCTACAGAGTTAAGGAGTTGGAGAGAGAGAGAGAGAAGGATACTGCATTCACTCATGTCTAAAATATATATTTACAGAGAGGCAATATTATGGTGAATCTCGCCTGAAATATGTGTATCCAATCGACCACGTACAGCCAATAATGTTTACCTTGAATTAGATGCCATGTCCTTACACGGTATCCTTTAACCGTCTGATAGCGATGTCGGGTGAAAACTACCTCAATATTAATTATGCTAATACATTCATACGAACACGTAAAACGAAAAGTATTTAATTTTAGCTATTATTTCAAACTTACCATATAAAATTGATCTTGAAACATTAAAAACTAATCCAAACGACTGTTAAAATAAACATATGAAAGGTTTTGGTCATAGATAAAATTTTAAATATATTTTTAATAAATTATGTATATGTTCGTTCCGTTTTATTTTTGTTTTATAATTTGTACAATTGGTAATTGTATTGTATTTTGTATTTTTCTTGTATATTTTTACATTATTTAATTTCACCTGTAAAATATTCATTTATGAGTTTTGTTTGTGGTCAAAAAAAATGAATTTTAATTAATGGGACACTTTTGAATATTTTTAGACAAAAAAAATAAAGACATGCAAAATGAAGTAGGTATGCCTGCATTAGATAAAATAACTGAAGTGTGAAAGAAATATGTTCCCGAATTGTACTTTAAAACACGTGTACACTCGAGAATTGCAAGATTCTAAAAACTACTACGCCCTAAACTAACTGTTTGACTTGCTATCATAATTTAAAACGATGTAGCAATAAACAAAACAGTATTTCCTTGCCTGCCACAAGCATCTTTATGTTCGCTCCGTGACCTCATTAAAGACAAAGATTGTAAACTTTACGTGAAACTATTAAATCTTTGTTGTCATACGCGCGCCATCTGATCGTCCACTCGTAATCCGTAGGACGTTGCCACGCTCAGTGAAGCCTACGAAATATCGATGGCGTTTTCACGAATAAAAGAGGAAATAAAAACCGCTTTCAAAATTCCAAACATTAAACTCAAGCTACGCCTTTTCCCTCCCTATTTTAAGCCGTCATTTCACCTCCATCAAAAGTGCTCAATAAGACCTCAACACTATGTGTATGAAACTAATAATATATTAATCAAACCATGTGAAATATAACACAATCACCTATTTGTTCGCAATTTGCAACAAAAATGTAATATTTCCAGCGTTTACCTTAGCTTTTTAGGGGGTTGGCTCTTCTTTAAATTTTTTTTTTTAGTGGTTCATAAGAATTTATTAATTTATTTGACCTAAGTCAGATACAAATATTTGTAGATCAAAGTTATTAGTCGAATAACTATAAATATAGGTTAATGAAATCATTTGACTAATAAATCGATCAAAATAAAAGTAATTATACGTAAGTATACTTAGTTTTATTTAATTTAAAATATTTTGATTCGTAATTTTCGTAACCTTCCAATAAATAACACTTAATAAGGAAATTTAAAAAAATTAAAACTAAAATGATTTTCGGAGTTTTTCAATTTTAATTAGCTTTAGAGGGTTAACAGCTCGGTTCCTAATTTCCATACTTAGCACATTATCGCTAGTCTACGAGGCAGCTTTATCGCTTCACGAAACTGAACTCAATTCGCAAGAAAAGAAAGAGTTTCTTGAATGTTTTCCCTCGAGACTTCGATCTTACAAGTTAAGTTATAAAGTTACTGTAAAGATGAAAATAAACAATGGGAAATTCGAAACTTCTTACAGAAATGTTGAGATTTGTATTATATAAATTTTTTTTTTATATTGGGTTATATACAGTAAGAATTTAGTTTAACGGGTTGATTTAGCAACATTGAAGAGGCACCTCAAGAAACACGTGTTTAGCTATTTGTTTTTAATAAGAATATTTGCAAGCTAAATAAAGGCAATGGCTACCTATAAAAAAATATTACCTTTTGAGAAATCTAATATGATACCTTTTTAACTATGATTCTAAATATAAATAATTTAAAGTGAGTTAGAATAGAATTGAGTGAGCTATTTAGGTTTTTTTTATTTTTTAAATTAAAGTTTCATAATAACTTTTTTATATACAGAATGTCCCAAGACCATTCCCGTTAAAAAAAAACAGCGAATTTGTCCTTCGATTTCTAGTGTTATTTGTTAAGAAACTATATCAAAATTTATAATACTTTCAAAGAAATACAACATTAAAGTTTCTATTCTAAATCATGTAAAACATCTATTTTTCAATGGCTCCTCCCTCGGATAACTACGTCACTGGGTCAATGGGCCGCGGTCAGTCAAGATCGAGGTTAATGACCTGCCGGGTTGTTCGAAATGCCCTATTAGGGCGGAGCTAAATGATTGCTGTCAGATGCCACTGGTCGAACAGAAGTCGGTCTAAGAAGAAGAGGTAACTCCTTACCGCCTCTCTGAGGTTGTAAGAGGGATGCTATTGTCGATAGATAATATTGATTTATCGATTGATAAGATCAATTTACACCAATTTTATTACCAAAAATAATAAATTTAATGATGAAAATTTTTCGCATTTTGTTAAATAATTTCTTACCCTTAATAGGGAACTTAAACACCTTCTAAAGTTTGTGGGATTGGTCTTGGGACAGCCTGTATATTTTAGTAGATAGACTAAACTTTTGAAATAATATTTAAAGCTACAAAAAATACATTTTAATTAATTCATATTTTATTTGCTTCCAAAACGATGTTTTTTTTGGCCAAGCGATTTTCCGATTGTATAAATTTTATCATCAAATATTTATCAAAAATATTTTAATAAAGGAGTCACTTCTTAGGATCATATCGTGTTGTTCAATATTGATATTTTTACTACATGTATATAAAAATCTCATTGAAATGATTTCATCCGTACATCTGAAAATGGTTGACTTTGAAATTTCACGGGCTGCAAACAATTGTATGGCCTGAACCCTCTGCGGATCATGAAATACAATTCTAAATTCAGGCAAGCGTGTCCGACCGCAAATGCCCACCTAGTACAAATGCGTTTTTGAGAATAAAAGTTATAAAAGGAAGAGATGTTTCTGGTAACTGGCAATAGTTCATGATGTGAAACGAAGAAGTGTTCTTACTTACTCTAGAAGTACTTGTAGCATGCACTGTTTACGATCCTCTGGTTTTTAAATAAAGCATACCTACTCCCATCAAATAGCATACATACGGTTGTAATATGCAATAACATACAGTTGTTTCCGATTTATCTTGAAGATGTTAAACTAAAATCCAACTTTCTGCAAGAAGCAGTTCACGGTACATACAATAGCAGAGCAGTGGCTGATTCTCTTTCTTGTGGAAGTAAAACAAAGTCGTTTTCTAAAAAAAAACAAAATGCACAGTTACGGATTCTATTAATTCCCTTGTAAAATGTCAAACATAAATATTACTGCCCACAAAAAAGTTGTGTAGTTTTTGGGGGTTTTTAGCATTTTATTATTAATGTACGACAACAATTAATTTATTAATTTCATTTTAAAAGAAATCTACAGATTCACATAGTAGTTTGCATTAACATATGAAGAGAGAAAAAATAGTTCTTAAATATTACATAAATCTAAACACAGATTCCTACATTATGCTACTTAGATGATAATATATTAATAACTAAAGAAAAAAAAAGAGAAAAAGAAGCGGAAAACAAAAACTTAAATTTAAATATTATTTAAATTTTTCAGTTATTTAAATTGAAATTATTTTTAAATTGAAATATACTTAGTTTTAGGCAATCGTGATAATTATTAAAATGATTATACAAGAGGGAGATCGAGGAATAGGAGAGTGAAGAGCATTATTTGAGATCGTGGTAGTCTAGTGTTTAAGGCGTTGGACTACTGACCCAAAGGTCGCGGGTTCGAATTCGCGCATAGTCGTACCATTTTTAACGCTTCATTACCACCATCTCCCCTGACTCTAGCACAGGCATATTTAACCTAGTTGGGTAGGGCTCAAAATAATTGTATATGACCTAGGTCATAACAATACAAACAAAGAAAAAAATAAATATATATATATATTTATTTTTTTCTTTTTGTACGCTGATTTATATTTAAAATTCATTTAGCGGCTTATAAACTAAATACACTAATAATATTCATTCAAAAAAATAAACAAAGCTTGCTAATCTCATGCTAGTCTTGTAAATATTTAAACAAAGCTCTGCGTTCTATCGGCATTTTAATATTTGACTGTTCTCGCGAGGGTTAGCCCCATGATAATAAACCCGTTCCGATACATTGCCCACGCTATGACAGCGTAAATCACAGCGAATACACATTTCCTTTTTTTTAAATGCCCTCTTTTTGCTCTAGGGACACTCAAATTATTTTGATTTTCAGTCCCGTAGGTGCGAATAAGAGGCCAGTAAAACTAAGGTTTTTTTATTTAATAAAGGTATGTCAAATTATAATAGTAATATGTTTCTAAGTAGAAATTTATTTGGTAACAATTCATTGCTTATATTCATATATGATTTGTTGAACTTTATGTCAATTTCTAAAACTGTTGACTTCTCTAATAAAAAAAATACATAAATAAAACTCATAGTTTACGCATTAGTTTTATTATATTTAGTGTATAATTTATAATTTAAATTTATAGTTTTATACCACTTATTTAGTTATATTTTTTTTTACTTCAGACATGCATATTATGGTTGGAAATGCTTTTTGTTCATCGTTGATTTTATTTATTAATAACACGTATTTGTAGGACTCTATGTTTCCAGTAAATAAAATTAATAAAAAAATACTTTTTTGTAAAAAATTTAAAATATACATCAATTAATAATTGTTAGAAAAAGAGTATCATCTCGGAAATAGCACCGTGTACCGGTAAAATATCACCCATGACCATTTAATTTAATTGAATAAAAGAAGAGTATTGATTAAACTTTATTAAAATAACAATACAAAATCCAAAATAATTTTAAACATCTTTGGCAATATAGAAAAACCGTTTTTTTTTTATATCACCGTAGACTAAAAAGCGAAATCGAAAACAAAATATAATTATTTAACTACCAAATATAATTATATTCCTTTCTTAAGCGTAATACACACTTTAAGCGTTCGGAAAAGGCAAAGCGGGTTTTCATTGGGGCTTTCAATTTACGATCCGATTTTGACGTAAACTTTCCGACACGAGAAAACTTTGACGCCCTGTTCCAGTTTCTTCAGCTGGTTCTCGAGTTCGAACTTGCGGTCGTGCATTTTCTGCGTAGTCGAGAGAATAGGCATCTTGTTCAATTCGTTAACCAGTTGCGAGTAACCTACAAGCACAATCAATTATAATTTATGTTTGGCCATTAATTATATGGTTGTTTTACTTTGCTGAAATACTAGAGAAATTGGAAACCATTCTTCAGTAACTAAAACACGATGAAGATGTCGCACCAAGTCTCAAACAGCCACAAAACATCGTCATTTATTGAAAAAGCATAAAGTTTTATTCCGTTGGCTGAAGAAACTTAAAATTATTTGCTCGTCATCTGTCAATTGGAAAGATTAGTTTTTCAGAAACAGTTTGCGTCTCGGCTATTTTTTAACGAAATAAAAATAATAATGAAACAGCTAAACATCTAAATTGATACAGCAGTTAGAAAAAACGTTCCCAAGAAATTTAAAAAAAATACAGAAAATTCTTACAATCAAAACAATAGGAAAATGGCATGAAAATAAATATATATAATAATAAATGATAAAATATAAAATATAATAAAAATTCTCTTGTCACCACTGGATAATGAATGAGAAAACATACATCTCGATTTGAGAACCTACTCTTATTTTGAAGTCGGAAATTATTACTATAAAATCCATTCAAAACATTTGCAAAATCACTTAATTTAAGGATTTTTTGGAGGTATATGCAATTGAAAACAAAATATTGGCCAATATCAAATGTTTACAACTTATACATGTACCATTCCTAAAACTATACCAGCTTACAAGGAGTTATGTGTCACTATAAGTAAATTATATAAAAATGTAACCTATATTTTTTATTATATTTTTCGGTCAGCGCGTTAATTCTCACGCCGCGCGGATCGATAATGTGGCGACAGCTACAGCTGAGCGCTAACTACAAGAACGTTATTACAAGACCCGTTAAATATTATCACATAAGTTTACATTTTTTTTTCTCGGAGACCACGATGAATTTTTATAATAATACAGTGCCTTTAGTAATAACGTCAGAAATCGCCAGACTAATTATCTGGATTATTTTATCGAACTGTCGTTTATTATGTTTGTTATTTAGGTTTATACTAAAGATTTTATTGTAGTTTAGCTCTATACTACATAAATAAAAATTTATTTATAATCATATAGTGGGACATTTTA
Organism: Neomicropteryx cornuta; assembly: GCA_020383195.1. Taxonomy (NCBI): domain Eukaryota; kingdom Metazoa; phylum Arthropoda; class Insecta; order Lepidoptera; family Micropterigidae; genus Neomicropteryx; species Neomicropteryx cornuta. Next base: position 6,614,320 of record JAHKQU010000030.1, read on the forward strand.
ATATAATTATTTATATAGTTAACATATTGTGTTACCATATTATATACACATAACATTTGATACAAAATAATATATTCCAAATAATGCATTATGCATACTGTAGGAAATGTACGTATCTACAAGGATAGTGATTTTTTTAGGATAAAGAAATGATAACGATTTTGATAAATACCAAAAAAATATATATATCAAGACCTACATGTGTTATAGTTGTCAAAAAAACAATAAAAACTAAGTGAAACTAAGTGCTGAATGTAAATTCAGCATACATACAAGATCAATCATCATTAATAGGTTTTTTCTCAATACTGAGCTAACGGTAACGCAGTGCCTGTGTTTAGTGCAAATTGTTTTAAAAATAAAAATGATTGGACTCGTAATATCTTCTTCCTTATTTCTTTCATACAATATAAAGTCATTACGAAAAATATGACGCAGTATTTCTGGCTAACTTCCGCTTAAAAATTAATATTCCCAAGTGGAGGACATAAGCAACGCCGTTTAATTTGAGGGCATTCGAAGTTTGCTACTAAATAATTACCATAATTTATTTTTTATATATTTTTTAACGCGGTAACTTTCTTTTTTGCCTCACCGAAATTTTGAATGTAGTAAATTAAAATTATAAAAGCGTAGCTACCATAGCCAAATAGCAAAGAAAAAAATAATAGCCCTTATGAACCAAATTTTGCAAGATCCTTTAAATGCAGGACGAATCAGGCGGCATAAATACTTATATATAGAATTACATTAGATCATTATATGATTAATACAATATGTTACAATCTCCTCGTGACATAACATACTTTTGTTGATTGAATAAAACAAAATTATAGAACTCTAAAATAATGTTAACTAACTGCATCTCAACATTTTGAGTGCTTCCTTCCTTTCGTCTTCAGGCAGAAGAGTGTGTCCAGGAGGGGGTGTGTCACCATTGGAATTTTGAATTTTCGACTCGGCTATCTGATCCAATCGCACTATAACAAAAAATATGTTCGCTAATCGTTCAATATATCAAATGCAAAAAGACCATAAGAGATATAAAAAAAAAAATCAATAATAATAACGATGATTATTGGATGTAATTATTACACAAAGCTTAAAATTTACCATTTGAATAAATGGTGAACGTATATTTCACAAATACGGTTTAGAAAAAGTACATAAATACACATATTTTATCGGCGAGGATGAATAAAATTGAATAGCGATGTTATCATTTTCTATAGCCGTCATATATACAGTAATATTAAATACGATTATACTCTAAGTTGTTTGAAGTCAATAGATGTCAGTCAGTGTGGGTTATAAAATATTATTCTATAGATGACAGATATTTTCGAACGTGTTTTCTGGTAATCTTTTCCTAATAGCTCGTCGTTAGATCAGTCTTAAATCATAAAAATAATTAAATCAAATGATAGTTTGCGTCAGATGTATAGTGTATTTTTATTAATACTTGATTTTTTAACTTTGTTCGTATTTTGCGGCAAACTCATGCCAAAGGTCTCAAAGAAAGAGTGTGCCTGATACCAAAGAAATAATTCAACGATCCTGTGGCTCTTGTCACAAACCCACTCGCGAATCGCTCGCTGGCTCTTTGATGGTGTTGGTTAGAATCGCTGAGCGTTTGGCACCAATGCCATCATAAATATACAATATGGATACGTGAAACTCTTGCTCGCGGTCCCGACTAGCCCTGCTGGTAGTCTACCAAAAAATACCGATTTCTGCTTCACCTTAGTATCCTGTAGGGCTGACTCTTTGGTATATCGTATACAATAAATCCTTGTTGATAAATATCCTTATTGATAATCATCTCACTTACGCATATTTTTGTCGAGCTTATTCTGATCTACGCGATCGATACTGCGCTTAACGTCTGCAGCAGATGAATTGCGACATTTGACAAGGCTGCTGTTCGCAACATTATTAATCTGATTAATGCAACCTTTCTCTGGATTGGTCAAGTTGGATGCTGTTTGGAAAACCTTCCCTTTCCTCGCATCGGCAGACGCCGGTTTAGTATGCTGTATGAAAGAGATTTTCTAATATAGCTTTATACATACACATGCAATATCACAATTTTACTATTTATTAATATGATATCAATTTTTATTATATGTATAAATACTCTTGGTAAAACAATAATATTATATTTGTACATACCTCACTTTTTACTCCTCTTCCGAACGCCTTATTCGAATTCATTTTAGTTAATTATTCTCGAGATTTGAATAGCTAAAAATGTTATTTCGATACAAGCAATGAACTGAAATTTGGAAATTTAGACTGACATATTAACCGATTTGACACTTACGTTAATTACTAAATTTTGAATTTTCTTGTTTTTGTAAATAGAGTTTCAGAAAATATATTTTTTTAGAAGGTGTGAAGCTACCGAACTTATTAAAAATTATAATCGTTACGCTTAGAATAAAATTAGTTTAGATAAGATACGTAGGAATATACCTATAATAAAATACAAGTGAAATATTAACATTTTTGATGAATTTAAAATTTTTGAAATTGCAATGAAGATACAATTAGAGTAATAATATATTTTTAGTGTTTGCATAACATCAACATTTTAACACCATATAAATGTAAACGGCGACAAATCAGATATTTCAACTAAATTCATGCTTACTGCTATCTGTTGCGTTGGTACAATACCGTTTGCAGTCCTTCAAAATAATATGTTTCTTAGCGAAGACTCAAACCAAGCCACCTCGGGAGCTTTCAAGCACGTTCACTTGCGTAATGGTACGGCATTTTGAGTATAGGTGGCAAGCAGTTTTAAATATACCATTTGGCATAATCTTATAATTTTTAATGACAACTACTAGTAAAATTATTTTAAAATGATTTTTGAATTTAAACCGTTTTTTTAAATATTTTAATGTTTATGAGTTTTCGATGTAGACCAACTCACATTGTTAGTGAAATATGGTGTAGCATGGTCCGAGAATATCAAAGTTTCACAATCCCGGAACGAAAAACAGATAATAATAAAAGATATGAATTTACATAAAAAAAACAAACATCACTTATTAAATCGCAGAAAAATCCATACCTAAACTTCGCGGATAAAGCAATTTAGGCAAATGTACCCTTCATTCGTAAAAGTTTGCTTTAAATTCGCATAATGGAGTATTTATTGCCTATAAGAAATTGAGAAAGTTAGTTAAAAAAAAATGTCTATAGCTGTTGTGTAATTAGTTTTGACAGGACCTTTATTGAACGGTGTATCCTATGAAAATAATATTCATACAATATACTGGTAGGTGTAAAAAAAATATTTTTCTTTGTGTTAGACAGTCGACAAAATTATTAAATTATGTATTAAAGGAACTTTTCTTAAAGATGCGAACAGGCTGGCTACACACAAAAATATTTTTGTAGCTATGTTAAATTTTCTGATAAAGATTAAGTTTCACGATCTTACATTACAAATTTGCTATATTTTTGGTCTCGCGTCGCATCTTGCGAGTGATTTTAAATAGTTCTGTCTCATGTATCTCAGAATCAATTGTATGACAAAAACCATAATGAATTTGCAAACTGTGTGTTTATTGTGTTTTAGATTTAGATTTAAATGACCGGGTTTAGGCTTCTTAATTTAAGACCTTAAGATTTAATTTAGACACGTGACTTTAATATTAAATCGCATTTATAAGTGCAAGCTTCTCTATAAAATATCTGCCTTCGATGCAACTTGTAGTTTTGTAGCACCTTTCAGCCGGGCTGAGCCCGGTATTTTCATTCAACGAAACAACGATCGCTCGGCGCCGGTTTCATTGTCAACGTGTCGTGTCGTGTCGTATCGTGTCGTATCGTGTCGACACAATGTCACCGCAAGCACACCAGTCGCTAAGTTGAAGTCAATGCAGCCATTCAACGTCTAATGTCTAATGACAATATGACAGTGGAGGACCGTCCAACCATTGTTACGGGCACTAATATGAAAAGTTACCCCGTCAAAATGCATACAGGGTTAACATAGCTACATTGAGGAGGGTAAAAAACCACCTAAAAAAAAACAGCGTTATTACTCCATGCTGCCATCTGTGTACATTCAACAATGTTTGTTACAATTTAATGTTTTGGTACAATTTGTAAAAAAGAATAATTATAAAATATATTAAACGAATTCATACAGGGAAAAATAAATAAAAAAATATTTTAAATTTATAAAAAAATACAAAAAAAAAAGAATACGAAATACAATTTAAGCTCTGATTATTTATATATATATAGAAACACAAAAAAAAACTGAATTAGTACAGAACTACATTTTTTATTTTAAAACAGGGTAGCGAAACTTTTGCTAAGTTGCCAAAAATAGATTGGTAGAAGATAGTAAGTATTAAGTAAATCACAAATTTAGAAATGGCATATATTAAAGCCAAGATTTAAAATACTAAGAATAATATACACTTTATAAAAAACTAAAACAGAACGAAAACAATGATATAGGTACACGATGCGGAGAAAAGATTATTATGTAACGAGCTAACACATGGCACAGTTGAAGCCATGCTGTGAGACGAGGGGAGTACCAACTATCAAATTTAATTAACGTGCTATTAATACTCCCTGTAAAGATATTAATTACCAGCGATTTTACTAATAATCCGGTATTTAAGGTTCCGTAAAACACGATTAATGTTTTAGCCGCAAGGAGCCCAAAGTCCATAAGTTGTGATCAAAGCGAAAGCGAGCGGAACCGCTATTGGCCCGATAATCGTATTATCAGACAATTGGCTAAAATCCAACTCAAAGGTTCGAAGGCAGGCCACAATGGCCCGCCAAGAATAATTATCGCACTGCTGGGAGATTTAGCAAATCGCCGCAGCAGCTTCCTTGGCGCTCACCAGAAGTGGTCCATGCTCATCTGCTTTGAATACCACAGCTTTGCGCTGAATTCGAATTGAGAATTCAGTTTCGAATCATGGCATCATTATCAGTTTGGGTCGCATCTCGTGCTCTCTGACTTGAATCACTTCTATTTTCCTTCTTACAGTATAAAAAGACCGCGCACCCTAGCATTTTGCGATTTTACCTAGTTACTAATTTTAATTTATGACATTTTACCCAAAGTCGCTTGAACACGTAAAATTAATCAAGTTAAAACCTTTCTTCCAGAGTTTTAACTTTATTAGGATACTTTAAATGGAATTCGGTACTAATTGATGATTTTATGTTTCATATATTAAGTAAAGCTCAGCTAGTCTAATAAAATTATCGTGAATATCGGGTAAAATTACACTAGTTTAATTACCTTCCCCTATTACAATTGCTTTTATAATGCTATAGGTTAAATTCGCATTTTTTCATATGCAAAAATATCCTATTTACATTTAGGACATCATTTTGTAAAGTTTTAGAACTAATATCAAAGATGATACTTATGGCATAAGTGGTATATAAACATATTATATTCTTCAGAATTTATTAAAAATAGAAATTGTGAATAAATGGTCGGTTTTTAAAAATGTACGAAGTAAATCGTCCAAATAACATTTAAATTATTTTTTGATAAATTAATATATCCCACCGGCTCAAGGACTGCCTGTTTGAATACATTGATCGCCAGCGCCCGAAATAATTGCACATGTCATGGGTAAATAAATAATAAAAAAAATATATACTCTAATCTTTTAATAATAGTATAGAAAAAACAGATATATTCAAAGCAAAATATCCTTCATGTAAAACATATATAAAGGTTTATTTTTGTTGGGAACTTACTACCTGGTTTTGATGAATAATTAATTCTATTGTCGTAAACAAATGTAGTATTTCAATTTGAATATTTTTTTTTTGTGAAACTGCCTCTTACTAGTATAAAAAAAGATCTGTATTTATGTCATGTATGTAAAATGCCTTCTTTCTTTGTTTGAAACTTTCTTAATACGTATTGGTGAAGAAGCCATTCACTAAAGCTTAGCGTACAGTCAAGTCTGACAGAGTTTTCAGTTGTCCGACGTAGCTAATATGGTCAGAAGCTCGTATGCACTTACATAATATTGGCATAATACTCTTAGTTGAAGCCCACGTGAGCCTTTTGTGGGTAGTTTAATAACTTGAGAAAGTCCTTAGTCCTTGAGTAACGAGAAAAGGAAATATTACCAGAATTCCACGGTTTTACAAATTTTGTATTTTTCAGTGTACATAATACGTATAAAAACAATCGAATTTCCACTTTCAGCAAATGTATTAAAAAACTTTAATAGGTCTACTTTAATAACTTTATTATGCTTTGATTTAGGTAAAGAATAATATTTTTTTTGTAAAAGTGAATAAATTCTATTTAATTTGATGTCAATTAGATTATTAGATGACGAATACTTTCGAGGTTCAACCCAAAGATTATAATTCCGATAAATGGAAATTTAGGGTACCTAATGGACCTAGTGGTACCTATGTCTGACTCGGGTTCGAACCACAGTGTGGATCAAAGGAGATACGTAATAAGATAACACTTCACTACAGGCAAATAATATCTCTTACGTAGTTTGCATAAGTGAGTTAAGAGTAATCTTCTTGAATCATGACGAAACAAACAAGGCTCATCTAATGGCTTCTAAAACAGAATCAATTTATTGTAAAAAAACTTAATTTAAAAGAATTAACTATGCCGCTGCAGATATTTTTATCTAATGTTTTAATAAAATGTATGATAAAATTCAGACCTTTTAAGGCTCTTAAATTTGAGACCAAGTAAAAATTTAACACAATAATCCTGAGTAAGCGTAGATAAGTATCAGATAAAAATAATAGTAAATATTATTTCTTTTTATATCAAACAGTTACTAAACTACAATATTTGTAGGAAAAATTACCGGGTGTTAAGAGTACCTCTTCGACTACAAAGTTGAATGGTTCAGATAAATAAGCCATCGTATTAGCTTTTTTAATACATACTTTTATATTTTATTATATCTATATTATCTAAGTCTAAAAAAAAGTTTATAAAAAATATTAATCAGTTGACTAAGGTTTAAACTACCTAATTAGATAGTCTATCATAATGGTTCTTAGTTGTCATATAAAATTTTGCTAACTCTCTGAGATGGTTCAAAGCGAAAAGTACATAATATCTGATATGGCTCGTTACTAGCAAGTTCGATCCAAGATCAATTTACACAGCTCTCATTGCGGAGCGATATTTGATTTACCGCCAATAAGAGACGAACGTGGTCCGCATCTCGGAGGGATGCTGCCGTCCACATCTCATACCAAGTGCGATTGCATAACATTCGCATTCAGAAGAATTACAATTTTCCGATATAAAAACAATTTTCGTTTTGTTATACCTGATGGCGTTCACTTAAATATAAAACTACAAAATGTACTGTATCTTCAATGGCAATATCTACCAATTAACTAACACTAGACTACAAATTAAATAAATAAATAAAATAAAATAATGGAATTAGTCATATTGCAAATAAAACTATTTCTTATATTATATCAGAGAAGATAACTGATAACTTGATGGGAGTAGAAAAGAGAGGACCAAACGAAACATAGAATTAGGGAATAAGAAACATTAAGCTAAACAGACAAAAATGAAAATTTTATTTGGTTTTTATATAAGCAGATTTTCATATACAGTATTAAATCTGACCTCGTCGGGATATATACAAAATCTAACCGAAATATGGTTTGTTTATTTTTACTTATTCTTAGGTAGGTAGGTTAGGTTAGGTTTGGTCCTGTATTTTTATTACTTAGTAATTTTAGTAATAGAAAAACCACAACTTGTGGTACCGACGTGTACACGTGTAATTAGGCATAGTTTGATTCGGAGGGCAGACAAATTACGAATATTCGTCTCTTCGCCGGTTAGAAATAGCAGTATGCTTTCTTTTATTTATTTATTTATTTAACAGGTTTCCCCATGTACATTATAATGAAAGTAAAAACAAATTAAACTACCAAAAGAAAAACAAAAAGCATTAAAAACAAATAAAAATAACATGAAACACACTAAGCTAAAAAAATTAAATTAAAAAATTAAAATTAAATTAAAATAATGCCTCCAGGCAAACATTAACAAATAAATAATTCACGCCGATCCTACAACGGCGTAATAGAAAGCAGATTTTTAATCCCATTGGGCGAACAGACAAAAATATCAATCTCCGCGGAAATGGAATTTAATAATTCGACTGCTCTCCCAATAGGACTATACTTGTATACGTCGGTACGACACGCTAACCGCTTAAATAACGTGTGCTTCCGCGCTCTAGTACGACGGTTCGGAACAAAGAGACCAATATCACCGAGTATTACGGGATTCTCGATGAAACCGCGAATAATATAACACAAAGTATGGATTTGTCGCCTAAACTCGAGCGTGTTAAAGCGTAACATCCCTAATACAAATGCTGATGGATACGTATTAGGAAATATTTCTGGATAATATCCATACCTACGGAGATAAAGGTATCTAAGGAACCTCCTCTGAATAACCTCCAGGATATTACCGTAAGTAACCTCATGAGGACTCCAGATAATGGAACTATACTCCAATATACTCCTCACGAACGTGCAGTATAAAAGCGAGATGGACTTCGCCTTATTCAAAGATCGACTGGTTCGAAGCACGAATCCCAACATTTTATTGGCACGCGTAGCTATGCTTCGCATGTGCAAATGAAATGTTAGACGCGAATCAAACACAACCCCCAAGTCGCGAATTTCGTCGCATCTGTGAATGATCTCATTACCCAGAGAGTACTCACAACTTACTTTTTCACGCAAAGCTCGTGAGAAGGGTACTGCGATTTTATTACTGCAGAAAAAATATTGTTAATAAATAAAATAAAAAATAAACCACTTAGCGCGGCCCCTTGCTGGATACCAGAATAAGTATTAAACATATCAGACACTGAGTCCCCGCAAGATACATATTGCCTTCTATTTCGAAAATAGCTAGCAACCATGTTTAATAGATCGATTGACAAACCAGCGTCAAACAGCTTTTTCAATAATGTATCGTGATCTATTTTATCGAAGGCCTTCGAAATATCAAAATAAATCACATCCGTTCGAATATTTACGTCAAGATTGCGGGCTACTTCATTAGTAAAAACTAGCAAGTTTGACGTTGCGGATCGACCTACGCGGAACCCATGCTGATTCGTGCAAATCTTATTACTTAGATTAAAAGATAGATAACGATGCAGAATTATCTCGAAAACCTTAGCAAATACGCAAGTAATTGCCACTGAACCTTTTAAATATCATCGTACATATAATGTTTATTATTTTTCCGGTGAGTGTGTTATTATTAATTTTTATTATGTATTTGCCAACTTCCAAAGAAATATCTTCTTCCAACAAGATTGTGAAATATATTATAAATATTATATCAATATGTGAGAGCATTCAAGACATAAGCTTTAGATTTTTTTTTAGTATTTTTCTCTTTTGGGTTTTTTTTTCAAGCTACATACTTAAAATATGTGGTTTGTGACCAGTGAAGTGCATAACAGCCAGGCATTACAGCATATTGGTGACGTGTCTGCAATTTTCCCCTGATTTATTTCGCAGTTGGCTCAATGCACTGGAATTCTTGGAGGCTTTGGCAGCGACACGGCACAATGTGACAAACGCTACCAGGGATAAGCAACATTTTAACGTGGTCGGTTTAATAACGCATTGATAAGTATTTATTTATTTATCCATAAGCACATAAGTACATAACATTAAAAACTGACAACCTTATAATATAATAATCTTAGACATCAACAAAAGTAATAATAATTACATAATAACATAGCTCATCTAAATTTGCATTTAGTGGTATGTCAGAATCTTCAGTGTCCATCTAACTAGGTGCTAAACACCTGTCCTAAGATGGACTATCTGTTTCCATTAAAAATGTTCCTGAATGCGGAGTATACGGAGCAGAAAGAGTAGAATTGTAGTATCTATATTTAGTAAAGAAATGGATACTATTACATATACGACGGACCGCTTTTGCAGAAAGCCTTGCTGCGCACAGGAAGAGCGCTCGCAATGACGCACGTGCGCCTTATTAAGTTTACCCCTGTAAACTTAATTCAGATTTAAATTTAATAGATTTAAACTTTCTTTATGAATTGACCATTCGTGATCAAAAATCGCCACGTTCCCAAAATGAGTCATTCTCAAAATGTTTTACTCAAAATGGTATGTCAGGAGGAGGAGAAATGCCTTTAATGACACCTGTAGAGCCTAGCTGTAAGACAGGTTCTGGTTAAACAATTTACTGCTACTAAACGATGTATAGAAGTAGTTGATATTAAATGATACTACAGGTGTCATAGCCATTCTTATTTTATATGACAATGCGCACCGTCATCACCCCTAAAAAATGATATTAAATATAAAATAATGCTCTTTATGTAGATTTATTGAGTATTAATTGATATTTTTTTAAAACTTAACCGATTTATTGAGGGACAAGTGCAATTTGAAAATTTACAAAAATAAAATATGTTGTCTCCAAAACCTCTTGTTGCCGACCCCAACTAGCCGAACTGGTAATTACGAGGGGCCTGACAAAGCCAGCTCTTATTACATTTAGATTTATAGCCATTTTTGTTCCAGTACTCCTAGCTTCAGCGCTGATTTCCTTCGTGGCTATCTTCGCAGCTTTGCGAGGCTCGCAGCGGCGAAGGCTTGGGAGTAAATTACTTTCACCCATTTTGCCACATTCCGTTCAATTTATATTTTATATTAAAAGTTGGTGCTGGTGTGTCGCAAAAAAAGACGACAGATAATAAATAACAACATTTGAGTAAACATACTTTAAATTGGCTCTTCGCGTTTCTAGGATTACTCTTACTTCATCGCGTCGAGTAATTTCTAATTTAAGGCACTTTAATTGCATGTCAAGAAGACAATAAATCTAGGGGTTGAATTTGCCCTGGCGTTCACAGCCCTTACGTATCACGAAAACCCCTAAAATATCCTTTGTACACAGAACTACTAACGTATTTTATGTCTTAAAAATATTTAGATAGTTGAACCGTCAATTAAAAATCCGATTTTTATTAATTTTAACTCTGAAGCGACATTTTATAAGCGCAGGTACATCTTAGAATTCTTTATATAGCTAACTACGTAAAATTAGCAAAATTAATATTATCAGTCCAAGCAAAATTACTCGAATCGTCTAGTTAGCATCAGCTTAAATATCAGCTCTTTTGCAATATTACGAACGTAGCAAGGAGTTTTGCAAAATTACTGGTTTTCTCTTAGTAATATTACATATTAATGCATTTTTTCTAGTTGATCTTTCTAGTAGTCTTTCAATATTACTAGTGATTTAAAAAAAAAACGGATTGTTTAAACTTCCTGTGACATATATGCATGTATTTTTATTTATATATATTTTTTTTTTGAACTACTAATCTTAAAGTGCTTTAATTCATAGATACTGGTTGGGATGTGTAAAGCCAATATTCTCATAATAGTACTTATAAACAGCTTACGTGTTAGACAGGCATTTGAAAGAAATGCCGGAAAGACAATAAGGGTAAAAGACGAGGCCAAAAATTTCGTTATACATATTAAAACCTGAAGCACGTTCATATAGGAGCATCTGTACGTGTCTAAGAGGGAATGCAAGTTAAATAGTTTCAAAACTATGGCAATATGTTAGGTATATGTACTGTTACTTCGAGTTATGATGATGAAATACTATTTGGCAATACATCATTCTTACAATTTATAGTATAAACTAAAACTTGGTTTTAAAGAAAAACTAGTTAGTCATATTTTCTTCTAGGAAAAGGTTAAATAACGTTTATATTACTTGATTTAGCAAGAAAATTTCTATCAACATTTTTAACAAATGGCAATGGTGGTTTTTAACGCTGGTGCATTATAGTCTCAATTCTTGTGTCAGTCAAGCCCGAACGTAGAGTCTGTAAGCTAATACGTTTTAGCTAATTTAAGCAATTTTTTATTTATTTATTTGATATATGTTTTGCAAAATAAAGTTAATATCAATCGTAAGTCAAACTAAATGGAATCGCGAAACAAAAATTATAAATAAATTACTTAATTTTCTGAATAAATTCTAACATGCCTGAATTCACTCTGAAATGTTAAAATAAATATTTAAAAGGCTAAAATATACACAAAAAATATTTCCGATTCAATTTTTTGAACTTTGGACTATTTCTAAGAATAGAATTAAAAAGTTACGTTTTTTTTTAGTTCAGCGTACGATATCAGCTAGGAATAAATAAATTTAAAAAAGCATGAGTGCCGGGTCATACGGTTACAATGTGAAAACTTGTCAGTAATTGCAATTCTATTCTGACGTTACGCAATTTTGTGCTCTCTCACAATACCTGGTCAGTCGCGTGTTCCGAACACAAAGAGCAACCTAGATTTTGATTAACCGGGCTCTAATTCGATTTGATTCATTTATCGACTTGCTCTGACGTCAGAACGTCACTGACACATGATGCCAAATCGAAATTAACTCCACCCTGGGAGGGGGTTTCGCGTATAAATCTTTACACATCTTTACCTGCCGCATATTGTGGACAAGCGAAGAAAACATACTTTCGCTATTGCATTTCCACTGATACAAGGAGTGGATTCGTTTTTCGAGACTAAAGCGTAAAATCAGTGTCCCTAATATGATCTTATATTGAGATATCGCCCCGGCAACCATTCGCATGCGAAATTGCGACACGTTCGGAATCGGCAATATTGAAGGGGGGCGAGGTTCTGTAGTGACCACACTTTTTAGGACAGCGGAATTGCGATCACGTGACTCGTATTTACTGTTAATTTATAAACGAATATATTTGTTTTTTTTTTAATAAATCGTCCACAATAAAAAGCTAATGTCGTTATTTATTTTTGCTAGTTTATAATTGAATGGAAATGAGGGAAATTGCAATCGTACGAACGAACCACACATAATATATATACAAGCTCCGCAGACCATGTGAAAAATGTAAATTATTTATTAAGTAATTAGGGAATTAAGTAGTAGGGAATATAATAATGCCCTAAAGGGCTGATTTGATTTAAATTTGTTATAAAAGGCGAGCTTAAAGGCATCCCATTGCTATGAAAATAAATATTATTGTACTATATAAAGTCATCCTCTACCTTGAATTGAAATGAAATGGATCTTTTGGTCACCTCATAAGGAGCAATGCTTCCGGCGGTCGCTGCATCCGGTAGCCGAATAACTCATTCGGAGAATAAAAGTAAAACAGATGACACCTTAAGATATTGTGGTGGGGCTGCGTTTGAAGCGGTGAAGTGGCGAAAAGGTCTCCTTCCCCCTCCCCCCCGCACCTCAAGACTGCGCTGCGCGTAAGGATCGGAGGGTGCATAAAATTGAATCGACAATCGACATCATTTGGCGCAGAGGTCGCTCGTTCGCTCCAATCGAATCGGAAAGAATCGAATATTGAGAACGCCCTAGAAGAATGAGGCGAGGCTACTTAGATATTACGGATTTTCGATTAAGCCTTTTGATATCCGTTCGTCGGTAACTTGGTTCAAACAGCTTCTGAATAAAATGCTCCCAATTGTTTTTTTTATCAATTAAAATTATATAGATAGGTTATCACAGCAAATAGTGCTTTGAATACTTTTTTAAATGAATTATTAAATCAGTTGTTGTCATGATTGAGAATTTCAGTGTGACGAATTCTTCAATGACTATTACTTACCTCGTATATTAAACTACTTTATAGTGATTAATTAGTGTGACGTTTTTAATTAGTGTAGCTGCATACATTAGTCCATAATCTTATGTGTTAATTTATGCTGCCCAAAATTAAAGAAACCCTTCAAAAATGCTCATTCCTAGGACACATCCTCTATAATAAATATTTGAAGATCTGCTTGAACTGTTGAATTTGATCATTTTATTGTAAGCAGCAGTTTGTATCACTCACTAAAGTATAAGTTTTCGAGGTGGTACTGAGGAAACATATAGGTATGCTTGTTTTCATGCGATTCTCTATTGAATTGCTATGATTACAAAGTATGTAATATAAATTATTCGTAATGCCACGTAGGTCTTATTTATTTTTCTAATAAATGCATATGTAAGTTTATCTATTAATGTCGCGTATAGTTTTATATAAAAGAGTTCAATGTTATAAGAGAGTTCAGTATAAAACAAATATTTCTAGAAAGGTATGTGTTACACCAAGTTAAAAGCTAGGTTTTGCCAGAAGACCATAATTATTGTATACAATATGGGTTTGAAACTCTACTTTATTTCGCAAAAAAAAAAGAATTTATGTCAAAAATCTTATGGCAAAGCGTCAAATAATCGTATAAAGCATATAATTATTTTCTGTTTCAAAATCACACTGAACAGTAATTGAACATTGAACAGCGGCTTGGAAAACAGAATACTCTTAAGTAATCTATGAATTATTTTTTAGATATATTACTTTTTACTGGGTTTAAATTTTGAATACTATAGCAATATATTTGGTTTTGATCTACGAAATTCTAATGAAGAAAAAGACACTTAGAGATTCGTTATAGGTATTAGGCAATAATCAATACAACATGAGGCAGGATGGTACTTTTAATATAAAGACTACTTTAGTAACAATGTCGAGGGACAGGAGGGAGGCAAAAGGAACTCTGTCCATGAGCCGATTTATCGCATCCATTGTCACTAGCAATGTGGGGACTAAGTCAAATATTGTACTTCTTTAGACGGGGGATTTGTGACGGCTGTCAATCAAAACACAAATTATCGAGGGGAGAGGAATGTGAACTTCTAAACAAGAACGTGATGGAATGCAATTATTTAATTCGAAGGTAATCCCAAGAGATGGCACGCCATAATGCCTGTGCAGGGCATGACAATTACAACGACTAATGTAATAGGTGCTTATATTACAGGAGAATAATTATTATAAAAATATGTATGTTTTTCATTATTCTAAGATGTTAAAGAATTCTTATATACGTATAAATAATAAAGTAAATCTGTTTAGAATGTTATTTTTCAATTAATCACACGTTTATTTTGTACGCTCAAAGCAAATATTTTGAAAAATAGACGAATCCATGAGGGCTTCTATTATTTCCACTTAAAGATACACTTATCATTGTGGTAATATGTATTTATCTAGAGATATAAGTAGACAGTGTGGCCGTACCCTTAAATATACGCATCTCTAAACGGTAGATTGTATATTACGAAAATATTTTATTTAAAAAAAGAATTCTTTCAAAATAAATCAGAAATAATATTGTAAAATTTCAAAATATTGAAGAAATGGTAAACACCGTTTTTATTTTTTATTTATATTAATGAATCCCGCAGGTGAGCCATCACTGAATGTAAAAACTTTATATCGACAATACATCAATACTTTCCTAACATTATTAGTAATTAAGTTTTAATGATATGGTTTAAGTAATTAAGTAAGTAAGTATATAAATATAAAAATATATGGTTTTGTCTATTTTTATTTTTTTTTTCTCTTTAACTTTGCTTTTGATAGGTTTTTACTTTTTACTTTTGGTTGTTATCTACTTTATTGCTTTTGCATTTTATTATATTGTTTTTTGTTTTTCCTTTTTCTTATTGATGTAACCCGTTGGAAACTTTTATACTGTATATAAAATGTTTTTTTTTCACCCACAGAAAAGGCACCGTCTTTGTGGGGAAATGTAAAGGTGTCTTGTAAAAAAATAATAATAAAGTTTAAAAAAAAAAAAAAGTATTAATTGAGCTTAAAATGAGTGTTTCTTATTTAAATTATTTCGAGTTTTTTTATGGTACACCTAGTCGTTAGGTGTAATAATTATTTGTTTATAGCAAAATTTTTATTGTTGCTTCTTAGTTAAATTAATTGTTGCCCACTGATTGGTATTATAATGGTATTAAAATTTATATGAAACAATTTTATATATACAACTATTATTAAAAATTTAGGTTCCCATATACACTAAATGTTTGTAAACAATAATATAATCCTATATAATAATACTTATTTTATGTAGAAATAAAAGTTATTTTTTTTCAGCATATTATTTTAATTTATAAAACAATTAAAATTATCCAATTTACTCTTTTTGTATATTGATAAATAAAAGATAAGTATTTCTTTAATCATAATACAAAAAAGTTACAAGTAACTCATTTAATTTTTCATGTTATTTAGGTACACTTTACAATTATATATTTTAGTATGAAAAAATATGATGAATAAATATTATTCAATTTGGGCGTAATATTAACTACTTAGCATTAACGATAAACTTTATAAGAAGGAAATTATATTACTAAATACCTATAATCAATTATTTAAAAAGTCATTTTCTAAGTATTCGTTTATTTTCGAACTAACAAAACAGTTATATGTCAAATTCCGCCGTGACCGGTCAAAATTTACTAAAATTACCGTATTTTCTTCAAAATTCAAGTTTTGTAAAGATTTTTCAGGTGTAAAGTAATTTTCGGCTAGCTTTTTGGCAGATGTTTGTATTTTTGGCGTAGTAAGTAAATCCACAAGTCGCCAAAATGACAACCGAATACTGGAATAAAACCTACTTAGAGGAAAGGATCACGCTGGAGAGGCAGAAGGAGATCAGAGATGCTGACAACCGACCCTGGCTGAATCCACCTTTCGACAACTACTTTATAGAGGAGCAGATGATGCATATAGCAAATGCAATTTATGATGCCAAACTAAAGCAATCGAATGCTTACAGAGAACAGGATGTGAGAAATAAGATTGTTAGAGGTACATAACTTGGAAGTACATAACTTTCGCGTAAAAGTACTATACGTTTTGTCACTATATTTTGATTCATTTTGTATAGAAACCCTTCTTTGTTACCTACTATGATTAATCAATCTTTCAGCGAAACGACTGGCAAACATCGCGAGAAAGAACATCGGTCCAGCGTGGTTTCAGGAATTGACGCAAGATCAAGTGTCTTCCTTAAAGAGCCTCCAGTACGCCTTGTATATGGATATTCTGGAAGATACAACCGCTCGAATTAGAAATACCATAGAGCTTCTAGATATGAATCCCAAACCAACCGATAAGCAACTAATCAGATCGCGGAATCTGAGCAAAGGCGATCCGGTGTTTCTTATTTACTACCTCTATAAAGAAATCTTCAAAAAGTCTCCGTTTGAGAGACTTAACAGTAAGAAATAACATTTTTTTTTTAAATAATTTATTGTATACTCAATAAATGTTAAGACAAAGGGTGGGATAGGTTATTTTTAGGCTGTCACTCAACCAAAATATTTAATATCCGACTCGCTATATGACATATGTGAAAATTTATTAATCATATAAATTATTCATTATTCAAGCAATCCCTTCCATTGCTAGCTTTTTGACTTATATGTCCCTGATTGTAAATCTACTGTAATAAATTTGAATCGGCCATATAACAATTTTGAACCGCTGTTTGTAATACCGCCGAATAAATAAATAAACAATATTTTCTATTTAATTTTCTTTTTCAGGTTTTTTTTTTAAACAATGGTACTAACTAGTACTTACGGTAAAAAATGTGTTTCTTGCGGAAATTAAAAATAATTTTCTTATTTGTATTTATCACATAACATTATAGAAACCATTGCGTTATGCGCAAAATAAAAAGCCGGTTACACATTACAAAACATCACAAAGGTTAAATGACACGCAATCTTCAAACCAACCATAGCTATTTGTTGATATTTTCCATTATGCAGGGCAAACTTCAACTTCAAAATAAATAAATAATTTCAGCAATCGTGGTTATGCAGAAATATCACTTTACAAATAGTTGCGAATATCAATACGTTTATTCTGTAACGAGTAAGTTCAAAGAGACTGTGATGTCGATCACTTTGGTAGGCATCAAGAATATTTATTTAACAAGCGAAATCTACGCTCTCGTAGTCACCTGCAATGCTATGATAAGTCCAAACTTTATGTTTTCATATATATTATTCCAGTGTATTGCTACAATGGCCGAGTTTTGATGACGTGCATATTTTACGCGTCTATAGAAATTATAATGAGAGAAATATCAGCCCGAGTTCGACACAAGGACTTAAACCCCCCCAAAACGTTTCGTAAGTAAAGTACTTAATGAAATTGATAAGTACGCAATTTCAAAATTTCTGCCTTACTATCAGAATCAGTACACATTTTACAGTTCTCTCTTTGGTTTGTGAACATTCTTTGGTGTAGGTCAGACTAATAGGTATTTAGGTTATTCATACGTCACTTTTGCCTTCTTTTGTCAAAATATAAAGGTTTACATCCTATTATATATGCACATGTTATTTATTTAAATTGTATTCGTTAAACATTTGACAGTCTATCATTCTTATAATTAATTAAGTATAATTGAATCATATTAAGCATAAGCTTAATAATTAAAATAATAATTGTGTAAAGATGATGAAATCATAAAATATAATATAACCAGCATCGTATCAATTATACTCGTTTTCACATCTTTTTTTTAACAATATTGATAAACGATGTTATAGATATGATTTTAATTAGTCAGTTAGTAATTAGTTGGCCTATATTTTTATTTTATAGCTATACGACATAAAAATGTATGTAAAGCACAATCACCATACCTGGAACGGTACAAAAGGGTACCATTGATTAAATCAAAAATCTACTATCCGAAGGTCAAGGATAGGTCGGGACTACAAGTAATACAAGTTAGACAAGTTAGTAATAATGTTTTCTTAATATGTAATATATTATGATAAAAATATTCATACCGTCCTTTTAAATACATATCGTATAAAATCAACATATACAGGTTGTTTTTTAAATTTAGGGCTCTCCTTTTAAGATGTTGATCTATGTCGACAATCAAACATTGATCAGCAAAAAGTATCGGAAAAATCTTTCGCAATTACGAGAAAAACGACTTCAAAGTTGCAAAGAAATCGTTGTAATGTTTGAGAATGCGGTTGAACGCATTGCGGCGCGAGCTCGACCAGTGACCCTCGAGGGTACACGAGGCTGGTGAAGAACTTCGAAGAAAACAAAGTTTTTTAATAATATAATTATTTTTTTGGTGGTGGGGTAACCACATTTCTACGTATTATTGACTATGAGGTTGCCAAAATCCGAAATGTTTATTAGAGCATTTTAGGAAAACTTAAAAGTTTTCAGGCCTCGTTGGTTCTACCGCGATTACCGAATTTGATTTACCATATGCGTGAATAATAAATTGTCACGCATTAAAATGCTTGAATAGACAGACGACATGATCAATGACCAAACTCAGATGATCAGTTATTGCAACGGGTTTTATCTGCCTGTCGTGGGATATTAGCGAGTATGATGGCCTTATATTAAATAATTATTGAATAACGATAAGACCATTAGCTATTGGCACTGCGATTTCAAAACATGATTCGTTTAACATCAAATTCATCGTGGTTTCCGAGTAAAAAAATTGTAAACTTTGCGTGATAATATGAAATCATTCTTGCCAATAGTGAGGCCGCGCCCAGCCGGGTCATTGTCGGCCTTATCAAACGCCCGCGACCAAAAAAAGAATTTACACGGGCGCTTTAATAAAATTAATAAATTTGGGTGTGAATTATTTCCCGCTTTTTTTACAATTTCTTACACGCAATAGGGAACATAAACACGCCCTTGACTTATTCGGAATGGAAAAAAAAGATAGTCGTGAAAATTGCTGGATTTTCAGGTACCTGTGAATCTAGATGAAAAGGACAAGGCTTCACTGCCTTCCTCAACAACTATCTCGATCAACAGCGAAGCCAACCTGAAGACCGGTATTATACCGAGACAGCAGTTCAATCCCCCGAAGGTGTTCGGCGTGGTGCCTGGCTCACGGTTTCCGAAACCCATCAAGAGACCTTCCACGCCGATATCAAAACCAAAGGACTTGGTAAAGGGTAAATACGTCATCAGTGGTATCCAGCCCGTTCGTAGAGAGAAGCCCTTAGTCGTGATTGGCGGTGTTATAGGGGAAACTTGTGATGTTTTGTGAGTATATATATATATATTTTTAAATATTCTACAAGTATATTTAATTACAAATTTATCTGACGTTATTGACTTAAATATTATACAAAAGTTTAGAAGCGCGGCTGAAGTACATAATTGTATTAACACATTATTGTATTGAAGTACATAATTGTGCACTTAACTAATTTTTAGACGCTCAATGTTTAGATTCAAACGACCACCAAGATCAGAGGCAAAAGTGTGAGTTCGTGTAGATAGAATCTTTGCATCGAGATGTTGGTTTATTATTATTAAATTATAATTTATCTTTCTATCTGATCTAAACTAATATTATTGACGACTACTATGATTGTAATAAATAATAATTAAAAGGCAATGAACGTCTTTTCTTATTGTTTTACAATAAATTATAGTAAAATGCAGTTGTTTAAGGGCCGCTTTACCATTGTTTGTATAATAGTAAAAAAATATTTTTAAAAACAAACTTATAAGTGCTTGAATGCGTGTACAAAATTTCATGTCAGTGCTGTTGACCGCTGAGGAGTTAATTCGTCTGGAGCCATTCCTGTGTGTATAATTAGGTCATGCTCATCATAAAAAGCATTGTCATAGGAACTAAACCAAATAAGAGGAAATGGTTCTAATTCAGCTTGCAAGATTTGACCTACACCGACCAACAAACATTGCAAATTATTTTCTTTAAATAATTACTATGACCTAGATAATATACGATTATTTTGGGCCCTACTTAACTAGGCCAAATGTGCCTGTCCTAGAGTCGGGCGAGATGGTGGTAGTGAAGCACCTTTGGGTCAATAGTACAACGCCTTAACCACTAGACAACCACCATCTTTTTCGTTTTTATCTGCAATTTAACTACTTATTGTTTATTACTTTTGGTTTATACCATCCATAAATCCATCGTTTTATTAGCTCGTTCAAAATATACATTTCAATCATTTATTTTCTAATAATTAAATGTATTTATTTATTTTTTTTATTTAAAGGCGTGTGCATGGAGGTATAGTGATGATAAAAAACAAGCCTATACCACTCATCGTTAATAGCGTCGGTGACATTAATGAATCCCCTTCAGACTACTGTAAATCAAACTGCGATTGCTTAAAATACTACCAGATAGTGATTCAATTCTGCAAATTGAGCAAATGCAGGTGAGTAAATATGATCATTTTGTGATATTTTCATTATAGATTTCATCGAATCGGTGGACGTGTTTCATAGCCGATATTTCCCTACACGATAAATTGCTATAAATAATAATATGTCGGCAAAATTCAATGAAATTGTTGTCTAAATGGGGGGGGGGGCGGGGGGAGAAGAAGAGTTTTACTTAACATCCCAGCTGCATTACTATTAATACATTGCATCTTTTGTACACAAATTTCGTGTAGTGCTTTTTCATTTTGGAATGGTTAAAGAGTAACACAGCTGTAGCTCATACGTTAGTATCTAGTTTCACCAACGTCAAACAAGAGTATCACCAAAAAACCTATTTTTAACTAAAATTAACTTTTTATTTATGTTGGTATCAAAGATCCATAATACAAACTATCTCGTGGGTAGTTTTTTGGCTATAAAAGATAATCATTCTATAAAAAATACAATACAACTGTAAGATTTGTCTTAGGTTCGCAGTGAGCTCAACACCAACTGTATATGTTATATTGGTCTGGGTTTTTTAAATTATTTTTAACACAACATATTTTTAAATTATTTGTAGGAAAAGAACATAGATTCATAGAGACCAATATAATTTAGTAACATTGAAATAATTTTTAAACCTTAACATTTGAGGAAGCTGGTCAGTGTTCATCTTTTTGTGATGATAATGATATAATTTTTGCAGATGCGGACATCACTATGATTTTTATAATGCAAAACAGGGAACTGTCAACTACTTTCATCCTCCGACTAAGGAAGAGGGCTTTTGGTTTGATTTCGAGAAAATATTTGCCAACGACTTCAAGCAAGACTTCATAAATGTACATCCTTAAATTATTTTATTATATTTTGCAGCTTACAGTTCTGACAGATTCTAATTTGCCTAGTTATTAGAATTAAGCGAAAATGTTTATGTAAAGTTATTTTTTGTACAATTAGTGGATTAAACATCTTAGTTTAAAATATACAGATGTATATATTTACAGACAGTGTTATCTTATTGTGTTCTCTTCAATAATAATAAATTCTTATATTTTTTAGAAATGTGTGGAGGATTGTTGCTATTCAATTTCGGAAAAATCTGAAGATTCTAAACAATTTACACTTGACGAGAGGCCTGCCATGCCAAATCCATATAAACAATTGACGGTATAATTAATATTTTTTCAGTTTTTTTTATGAAGTATTTTTAAGTAAAAACAACATTCGTCTTCGCTTTTATGGACACCATGAAACGTTCTACTCGCTGCTATGCCGACATACTCCGCGTTGCCAAAATGGCTTCAAGACAACGACTAACTTTTCACACAAACTAATAAAATGTACATATAACAAATAACTAAGTATTTCCAGTATTTTTTTATTTTTTCTTAGAACATTTTGTATATTTGGTTTTGGTAATCGCTTGGTTTTCTACTTCGCACTTTGTCATTCTCTAATAACGTCACACAGTAAATTTAAATAATTTAATTTAGATTGAAAAAAAAACATACCTGCTGTACAATAATGTTTGTAATCCATAATCGGTTTTGTTATCCAATTAATTTTTATTTTTAGTTTTAGGTTTTTTTTTAGTTTAACGTGATTTTAACCTATATCCTCTATCGCGTAAAATGTCTCACCACATTGGAGTATACTTTATATTTTTGTACTGAATACAAATATATAAATAGTGTATTTGAAAGACGTTTTGCAGCTATTTTCATTTTATTAACATTTATGAATTTTTAATTCTGAGCGCCCTAACTTCTAGTAGTGTTTTCTTTATCATATTTTGGCATTGCTATTATTGTGTCATTTATGTCACAACACGTGAACATATTACCCTGTTGCAGGAGGTGATGCGGCAGCTTAGCAATGAGGGCTACTTATTTGCTAAATTACCCGATATTGATAAAGTCCAATGCTTGGTGGCATGGTTTAGAAAAATGTACTTCGGTGAACTTACACCCAAACAACATCGTAAGTATTTTAATAATCATATCTTTCATTTAACAGTAACCTCTTTAAATAATACCAATGGCATATATTTTGAGAAATATTACCCAATTAAACATATTAAATGTTGTTTAAAATTTTTATTTTATATAAAAAAATTAAAAATATTTAAATGATATATACATTTTCAGGTTTATTAAAAACTGAAGCACAGAGGTTATGGAACTTCAAATTTCCATATTACTATCAATACCCATGCCCGATTTATCAAAAACAATTAACTTGGCTGGACATGCGCTCTCTCCGAAAATCAGTAACATAATTTTTATTTATAGTAGCAAAAATAGAAAATGCTTAACATGATAATGAAGCCAAATTATATTGTTTTTTTTGGTAAATTTTCCAGATTCGTAAACAGACAAGAACGTTTTGGGAACAAATCTATAAGATATGCGTTCGTTTCTCGATGTTTAACTGGGCATCAATGCATTACGATCGAATACCGACAGATTCTTTCAGGTATTTATCTAATACACTATTTCCAATCCATTTACTTTAATTACTATTTTCCGTTTAATTTTACCTTATTGTTACGATTTGGTGTCTCCATTATTTGGTTTTAAATAAAACATATTTTTATTATATAATATATAATGTGTATAATGTGATGCCACCGCATGTTTTTTTTTTGTTATTAGTTCGCATATTAACAAGTAGAAAACAGTCATACAAATATTTCGCATAAAAAAGTACTTTTTACAAACTACTATGTTTTATTTCCTTCCTTTTATAATGTCAATACTAATGTAAAACAATACAATCAATTTGTGATTAGATTTTTTTCTAATTCAAAATTTATTTATTCATTCTGAACATTGTATGTTTCAGTTGTAATACATAACTGATAAACTCGGGTGAAATATAATTATTTTAAGTTAAATCATAGATTATGTGATTTGCTCTTATAACCGAAGTAGTGCTTTATAATAATTCTATTATTATTTAAAATTTAAGTTTAAAATTATACAAATATTTTATTTTAAAAAGTATCTTTTTATTTATTTTTAATGTAGCAGAACGACATACAATGCATATCTTTAAATATTTAAGTACATGTAGAATTTCATTTCTTATTCAAATTTCTCTTAAAAAAAGACTATAAAAAAAATATATTGGTGCCCCAACCTTGGACTGGTTTCATAAACCTTCGTGTTTAACTATATTTTTTTTATTAGTGTATATTTTTTTTGTACTAATTTAGTATTTGAAACTCTACTGAAACCAAGTATATTATCTTTAGCTTAACTTGGACTTTTTTGGCAGTTATGGGGTTTTTCTGTACGGAGACGTTTTGTTGTATGACTGTTCAGATTTATCTATTGCCTTGAATTTTGTGTGAACGAGTTAACAGTTAAGGCGAAGTCAAAGGATAAATATTATTTTTGATTCATTTAAACCCGTTTTTCTTTGGCTGGCATTTAGTAACCATTAAATATTAAATCATAATAAAAATATGTCTAGATATCTTGATCTTATGTGTTCAACATAGTAAAGGCATTTTTCAATTCTATTTTTGTGAAATTTAATAAATGATAAATTGCTAATAGTTCTTATTTAGTTGAATTGCTTTCGTATATAAGATATTACAGCCTTAGGAAAAATAGTAATTGAAAGGTAAATGAAGGGGCTTTAACAAAGAAAAGTTTGTTTTTTTAATTTCTGTATTACCCAGCTGTAATGAAATAAAAACTAATAATTGCTTACTGACCACTCAAAGAGTAAAATCAGACCATATAGAAATAAAGCACCGAATTTCAAGGCCAATATGCTTCGCCTTATGCCAACAATTGCATAATATGCTATTTAAGACGCGAATGACTTTAACTCTGCATGCACTGGCGAGATAAAAAAAAAATAGAACATCCGTCAGTAACGAAATCTACAGGTACAGCTAGCAAACTTCAAACTAAAATCATCTAAATATCAGGGTACGTAAACGGCCCACAATTCTAAAAGCATAAACTATATAGAATGTAATAATAACAATAGTTACTCTCTTGGTGAAACTAGATATTGACGTGTGAGCTACAAGCTGGGTTACCCTTTAACCTTTCCGAAATGAAAAAGCATTGTTCAAAATTCGTGTACAAAAAAATGTATGGTTTTAAAATTTATTAATAGTAGAGTAGCTGGGATGTCAACTAAAACTCTTTCTTTCCGACCCCCATTCAGATAAAAAAAATAATTGAATTTCGTCTACATATTATTAATTACAGCATTTTATTATGACAAATGTTTCTATGTTTTACAGGACAGCTCATTTTACCTATTTACCAGTTAAAGCAGACGAGTATAGAAACTTTCGCACAAATAAACCCTCGCTTATCAATCGAGCTCCTGGACGGGTTTGTCCATCGAGCTAGAAATGTAAGTTAATAAGGAACTGTAATTTTATTAATTTATGAAACGCTGGTTTTCCAAATGTTGTAATTCAGTCGTCTTTAGAAGTACGCGTAAATAAAATATAATTGATTATGCAGTATTTCGAGTGACTTCTATATAGATCTTTAATTTTTAAAAAAGTATTGAAATAGCTGAAATAAAAATAAGTAAGAATTTTTATTTGATGGTTTTCAACTTAAATTTCTTAGCATAAAAAAACAAGACCAGCAGACAAATATATGTAGTATATATAGCAGATCTCTTTTAAAGTGATATGAATGTTTTTTATTTTTAGTTTGGAGTAGTAACGAAATTGCTATTTTTTGCATGTTAAAGTGCATTGCTTTATATTTCATAGGTAATGTTAGATGAGTTGTGAAAACGTACCTTTTCCAAATTTTTATAATTCTACAACTCGATTTTCAAAATAAACTTTCATTTTAAAATAAAATGCGATCTAATGACAGTAGACGGTATTTTGACGTTTAGGGAGCGGGTAAATTTTTGCAGTTTCGCGTAAGATTTATTATTTTGTACACTTTTAGATTTTTATACAAATTTATTATGGCGAAAACTGACAATAAAGTAAGTCTAAACCTAAACCTAAACCTGATACTAAAACCATAAGTATATATTAACTTACTTTATCTAATATTTTAATTTATATTGTTAACCTATAAATATATTTTATTTTTAAGGTTCTAAATAAAAACGTTTTTTTTTATTATTATAATCATTCTAATATATCTAGGTTTAATTTTGATGAAAAAGATGCTTGATGATATTGATTATGATATTGATGAAGATGATATTGATTATGCTTTCCAATATTTTATTATACATTTTCAGGATATGGATGAACCGCCACTCTATTCAATTACACGAACGGTATTATTTTTATTTATCTTTTATTTTAAGACTTTTTTTATTAACGACGGTATGAGGTTTCATGAAAAAATATTCTCATTAAAAATGTGAATAATTTTAAAAAGGCTCATTTAAAATGCAACTACATTATTATTTATTACTGTAATAGAAGGAACCTGTAACCGAAAGAACGAAAATGTTTTCTGATTTTTTTTAACGAAATAAGTAAAAATAACCTGTGATTTAATGATCCCCTGAACCTTTAATGATTAACCTGTGATAACAGATGAAAAGTTTTGAGTATCTAAATTATCATTAATTCAAGCTTTATATTTTGTTTTTATGACGGCATTTATATTTATTTTCATAAAGTATTCATAATATTTTATCTATTATCGTATATTTATATATATTATCTATTCGTAAAATTTACATAAAAATCTGTTTGTCAACAGATTAGACACCGTTATTGTGAATATGTATGCTTTTTATTGTTTCTTAGTTTTGTTTAGTATTTTTTAAATTTCTACTAAATGCTATTAAATAAGTTGATACTAATATGACTTTTGGTATTGCAGTCATTTAGTTTGAACTAAAAACAAAAACGATGAAAGAGAAGATTGATACATTCCAGATTATATTTTTTTTTTTTTGCGATACCACTAATTATTTTATATTTTATAGAAAAAATTATATGAAATATTAAATTTAAATTCTTATATATTGTTTTAGCCTTTGTTAAAATTAATATTAAAGAGCCCAGAAGGAATCCTTCATCTATAAATATAATCATTTACATCAGATTAATTATGTAAATACTCTTAGCTGTAATCTCGTTGTTTCCTAACTACTAGTGCATACAATGAAGTTATATTTTTGTCTTTTTTTTTCAGGTAAATTACGACGTCAACCCAAGATATGTATTTGTAAGTATTAAATCTATGCACACTTATTAAGAAACATGGATGCCTATTTTATTTATAAACTTAGTCAGTATTTTTAATTGCATACTTAAAATAAAATATATATACTATATTTAATACTTATAATTACTATATAATTAAATATAATCACAACCAAAAAACAACATTTTCACTTGACTTTATTTGGACAAGTGATGATGGATGTATAATACTTAATTAATATGATATTATAGTAAGTTGTAATAGTTAGTAGTTAAGTGTTGTAAGACGTTTTTATTTTTTGAATAAAACAACTCATACCAAATAAAAAAGAAAACTAGTACCAGTTTCGCAAATATATTTTTTATCTTAGACATATTTTGTCATTTTTTTTTTATTTGATCTTTTTTTTGCATTATAACAAAACGAACCCAAGAGAAGTTAATATTCAGCTCAGATTATTACAATTTTTTTGTTGTCCACCAATAATGACCACATTAAACAAAACTTTTTATTTAATTGGCATAACTTGGCATATTTATAGTAAGTATTTTATGTTCAGCCTGTAGTACGTTGCAAAGTTCCGAACTTTGCTTTTTCTAAATCATCAAGTTTAT
Source organism: Neomicropteryx cornuta (assembly GCA_020383195.1). Lineage (NCBI taxonomy): Eukaryota > Metazoa > Arthropoda > Insecta > Lepidoptera > Micropterigidae > Neomicropteryx > Neomicropteryx cornuta. The sequence goes on from JAHKQU010000030.1 coordinate 6,642,262, forward strand.
TTTTTAACCGCTCGACACATTCCTCGAGTATATGATTTTGAGTCTTGAGCGCATCGCGTTTATTTTTTAATGGCTCCAAATTGTTTCATGTAAGATAAGTAAGTATAGTACATCCCTGTCTCAAACGATGGTCTATAATATGTGGAATTTAAATCCGTCGAAGATTAGCGCGAACACAATTGCGACTACTTTATTAAACCATGTTGAGATGCACCTGAAAGTAGTATTATTTTATAATATAAATATAATTAGAAATATTTAGTGTATAGCGTAATATTTGCTTTTATTTATTATAACTTTCTCAGATACATTTTAAATTATAACAATATTCTTTTGTCTATGCCTAAAATAAGCCTAAACCTCTTGATATGAGCTTCTCTCGATAAATGCATAAATATATTTTTTTCTAGGACAAAAGTTTATCGACCAAGCCACCTTATTATTTTTTTGAGGAAGTCCTTGCGAAAGAAAGAGACAAGTACTATGAAGCGAGGATGAAAAGATATTTAAAACCCCAATCGCACTACGATGACATACGAAGAAAGCAGTGTAAATTTTCTAACTCGTTTTATCGCATAAATAAAAATACTTGTATTCACTACAATCTCTTACCAAATTAGGTCAACCGAAAAAAACAAATAGTTTAAAGAAAATATACCTACCTGTAGGAGTGGATAAAGACAGGTTGATAAAAAAAAATAGAACAGATAGATGTAAATGGTAATGCGGTGATATATGATGTAGATCTAGGTAGTAAAATATAAATAATATATTAATAGTGAAAAGCAGTATGTATTTTTTTTATATATACACGTACATTTTTTGGTTCGTCATTACTTTGAACTATGTAAAATACGAGATAACATTTTTAATTAATTAATTAACGCTTCTCAATTAATTGCCTTGTATTTTATTTAATTTTCATTGCATATCTTTAAATTGAGTTTGATAATAAATTATACCATTTATAAAGCGTAATTAAAACAGGTTTTTGTTTGTCACAAAAAAATATTTAATATGAATATAAATGTTTTGTCATAAATTAGCATGATAGTTTATTTTATTGTAAATATTTATCAGTTTAAAATAAGATATATTTAATCAATTTGAATTTCAACTTTGCCAGAAGCAACTTTTACTTACACAAATAGATTGAATAGATTCAGCTAAGACACTCTATTTTCTGACGGTTTCTTAATCTTATCTAAAATACAATTTATTTACACATGCATAAAATGAAACACAAAATACTTACAAATTAAGTTAATATAAATCGTGTGATTTAAAAAGAGAATACAGCAAGAATGTGCGTGTTAATATAATTAAGGTACCAAAATAATTTTTAGTACGTTTTTTCCATAAATTCTTTTAATTTGAGTTTTATTAAATCATAATAATATTATATTATATTTTAGATAAGAAAAAGATGGATAAAATATATCGAAAGGCCGGGCCTCCTTGGTATCAAATAATGTCAAAAGATCAATTAAAAACTCTCCAGACGTGAGTGGATTATTTTATATTTTTTATAGCTTTGTTTCATGCAATATAACAAGACATTAACCACTTACAGCCACACTCAATAATAGTGTACTGCTTTATACCGATATCCATAACCAATACTTTGCACTGAATTTTTGTAGCTCAGTATAAAGTATTCAAATGGGCACACCTGATTAGTTGGGACGAATTTATCGTCTTTATCTAATACAATCGGACTTGACGGACTTGACATAGTGCCTGCCTTTAAACACAAATAAGGTTATCTATCTTTATTAGAGAGATTAGAAAAAATGTTATTGAATTACATTTTTTTTCGAAAATAAAGTGAATTAGTTAAAAAATAAAATGAGCTGCCACTCACCGTCATATTGGATGCTTTGGGGATATGAGGGTGGTACATGTACGTGTCTATAAAAATATACAGGTGTCCCAAAGACTTAACTCCGTGTTTGTTTTCTTTAAGGAGTAAGAAATTATAAAAAAAAAAAACGAAAATAATACATCACCAAATTTATTGATTTTATTAAAGCGCTGCTGTGAAATCCCTTAAGCGTCGCGACACGCGGCTACCGACATCGTAACCTTGAATGCACTCAGCTAGAGCGCGGCCAAGGACCCCAAAGAATCAGCTAGTGGCGCATTACAAAATCGGTTTATTATAGCACGTAAAGTTTACATGTTTTTTTCAGAAATCACAATTAATTTTGATATGACGTCAAAACATTTTTTTATAGGGAAAGGTCTTGGGACACGGTGTATATTCTAAAATATGCATTTTGATTTCAGCATGAGCGCATATTTAAAATGGGACTTCCTCACCGGAAAACCCACGAGAACAGCAGAGAGCCTGTGCCGGCTGGGCCTTTGGCCTCGCCTGCCGCTCGTCTACGTCTGCCGGGCCATGGTCAACTCGAACTGCCGCGGGGTGGTCTTCATGTGGGAGCTGACCAAGTATCTCTTCGGCTTCGATCCGAAAGTGTTGCAGGAATGTAATAACATTATCTAATTATTAGTCTTTGAAATCGTACACAACATTATGCATAGTTGCGTTAGTTTTACCAAGCTTAAAAATGACCACAAATCATATGTATTTTGCCAAAATAAAATGAAAAGTTTTCCTAGCGTAAAAATTAATTTCAGCATATTCATACCCGGCACGTTTGATGATGTCATCAATTGCCTACTTGGATATGGAAGAAAGCATGACGGAGCTAGCTAGTCGCTTCAAATGTGAAGAAGTTCCCGTAGAAAATGTTCAAGGTGTGAATATGATTTATTTATTTATTGATAGAGTAAGTGCGGTGGGTAGTGTAGTATACTTAGTATAGTGTACCTAGCTTAGTATATAGTAGGGTATAGGGTAAGTGTGAGGCTAGTGTATCTATTATACTTGGTAGTGTGGTGTATTGTTTAGGAATAAACTATACAGAATCATTTAAATTTTATCAATTTATCTCTATAACTAAATCATAAGAGTATAAAATATATTTCATATTGCAAGATAACCTTTACCTAACATTTTTTTTACTGTTTAAACATTGAAGGAAAGCTTATGAAGTAATAAAACGTTTTATAAAATCAACATCAACGATTTGGTTTCTAAAACATATTTTGAGAACGCCATTTTATCGAATACTAACTAATAAAATATCGTAATAAGCGATGTCATTATATTTATTATAATATTTATAAAAAATTTAAGAAAGAGTGTCAAACATTTTAAATGGACAACTATGCATCCATATTATATAAAATATCATTTTTATAGGTTGATAGGTACGCCGTACGCGTATATGTATTTAAAGAACTACAATTAAAAAAAACTTAAAATGTCTATTAAAAAAACAAGCAATCTATAACTAGGTAAAAAGCCTTAAAATAGGTTGATAGATAGCTATTTATAACCAACAATTTTATCATAAACCATTTAAGGCCAAAATATACACATTTTGCCAAACAAACTATTTGTTTTTAATTGACGTTTAAAAGCCTATTTAACAGTTTTTTCATAAAACAATAACAGAGAGACTGATATGAGAGACTGGTAGGTCATTGTAGAGATATAATATTTTTTTAATGTTTTCTTTAAATCGATCTTTAAATTTTTGGGGTTCCTATCACTTCACCTGCATTTTAAAGACCACGTGCTACAGCACGGGGTGCTAGGACAAGAATATAGCTGAGATTGAATCAATGAAACGCAGATTTGTCCCTTTTTCTCAGAGGTGTAAACAGGAACATACAATAAGAATTTACACAAGAAAAATATAACGTAGCCAATAAAATATAAATATCAAAACGTTGAACGATTGCTTTTTACACGGACTTTTTTTAGTCCCATTTTCCCGAACACCTTTATTATATTCTGACACTACCAAGAAATTACACTTTTTATTCGAATTGGAATATATAAACACAAATATGATTCCTCTGATGCCAAATAAAAATTCATCAAGAAGCCATGTCGTCAAATTTTACAGCTTATAGTGACAGTGAAGAGTTAGTATTAACGCTTCACATTTTCTGCTATTACACAGTTGGGTCATAATTAAAAAGTATGTTCTTTTTTCTATAAAAGCGAAGAAATGGAGATACTACAGCCGATACAAATCGCCGTACCTGGCACCGGTTGTACCGCCACGTTTAGTTGGAATAACCTGGAGAAAACGCGCGAGGAAGGTGGGCTTGCCACTGCCCGATCGTAACGAGATACTAAACCGCAGGAACAAGAAGCTCATATGCAGCATCGTGGTAAGGATTATTCTCCTTGAATTTAATAGAATACGCTTAGTCCGTCCGTGCAAAACATCAATTTTCAGATCAGTAAAGCATCACTCGAGATGTATTCACCGTGTCCCAAGACAGTTCCCGATAAAAAAAACACCTAATTGGTTCTGCGATTTCTGGTGTTATTTGAAACTATATCAAAGGTCATCATGGATACCGAGAAAAAGAATGTAAACTTTACGTGAAAGTAGTAAGAGGATCATTTAATAATGTATTTGCTGTGAGCGCTTAGCTGTCGCCGTACGCCTTAACAGTATCAAGGCCATTATCGATCGGCTCGGCATCGAAATTCGCTCGCTGACCGAATTGCGACCATTTTTTAAAAATATAATAAATTTGGCGATGTTTTTTTTTTCGCTTTTTTTTATATAATTCTTACCCATAATATGTTACACAATACCCCCCTTAAGTCTACGGAAATGGTCTCGGGACATTCTGTATAGTATCTATATACCTACAGGATATATTTAGGTTCACATACTACTTTTCAGGGGTTTGATCAATTCGAGAAATAATCTGGCCTCACGAAAAAAAAAACATTCCTACTTAATTATTTGTATTGTTTTTGCTTATCAGTTTATTTAAAAAAATATAGCACTACATTTTACTCATTCTTATAGTTTATATAATCCACATATTTTTATATAAATGTATGTACACAATACCTTATGTTTAATAATAACAACTTTTTACATAACAGTTAGGCATAGGAAAATGAGGAAAAATATTAATTACTATGTACCTACTTGATGCTATTGTAATACCTCAATTTTTTAAATTTTATTTAAGAATATAAATGTCATTGATCCTCTTATATTAGTATATTAAACTATTTTTTATTCATTTAAAGAAGAGGTCTGAGAACCCTCGTTTAAACAATTAAAAACTAGTAAATGCTAGTACTTGTCAGGGGCGTGGCTACCGTCTTACGACCCATTGTTTATTTCCTATAAAAAATAATACTAAAAAAAATGCAAAATATGAAATCTACGTAATCAATCATTGGCCATTTGATCGGGTGGGAGCATAGTTATTATTACGCTTAGAATATGTCCTATATCATTAATAATCATTTTTGATAACATTTTTTTTTTTTTTAGTCAAGTGTTTTTATACAACCGCCCGTAAGAGAACAAAAGAGCGGGACATTTGACATCAAATCCAAGATTGACACTACAGTTTGTAAATTTTATTTATTTTTTATACTACGATTTGTAACGTAACATTGCATCATAGTAAACATTTGCATGTAATACCAACCCAGTGATTTATTACAAATATCGGGTTCAAAAGGTTACCCCGTACCTAAGCAAATGTTTTGAGAATATTGTTATAGTAAATACCCCCCTCCCTCCGACAATTCAATTAAACCACAGAGCGTGTGGAAATTACCAGTATATGGACCTATTTTTTATATTCATGTTAGTTTTTGTTCTTTTTATGTAAAATGAATATATTATTTATTGTGTTTATTGTATTTTTCAGAATGAAACTCAAATTGGAGTTGTAGATTTGACAGCGGGTGAACCTCTTAACGAGCAGCGCTCCAAGCCTTCCAGTTCCGCAAAAAAGTACTAATCGAAAATACTTCTATGAATGTACTTTGTTTTTGGAGTATATAATATATAATAATCATATTTTTATTAATATATATATTTATATATATATATATCTATTTATAGTAAAATTGTATGATGTATTGCTTAAATACCGTATTTAGATGATTACGTTATAATAGGCGTTCACCGTTAGTTTACATTACTCATATAAAAGTTGACAGTATATTAACATTTACAAAATTCGTATTCTATTTAAATATATATATATATATACATATATTAGTTCCAAAATAGAGCGGAATATACCAGCAAACATGTAGATTATTTATATTATAACTAAAAACTCCATTCGCCGCATCAGGAGTTTTACGTGTTTTTAAAACCGCCTAAGAAACAGAAAAGCACACACATATATTTTCCATATCGAAACCTCAGTCTCGGAAGAAAAATTTCGAAAGTTGAAGTTCGCTCACCCGCATTAAAACTCCAAATGCAACGCCTCGAGCAGGCAGTTAGGTTTAATTCGCAATATTATTTATTTTTTTTAAGTAGTTTTTTAAGGAAATTTGTGGATTTATCACAAAATACTCGTAAATATGTTGATAGTGAATTACTTAATGAAGTACGAAAATGTAATCAATGTTTTTTTTCATTATTCTTTATAATTACTTACCTAAGAAGTACATATTATTATTTTTATCTGAGATGTAAAACAGAGCTCGCTCGCCAGTCAACATTAATTAGTATTCTATGCGTAGATTTCAGTAACAAAATTAAATAACTATAAAGAGGCTGTTTTACAATTATTGTACTGTCTTATTTATGGAAACTGATGTTAAAATATCTTTCAAACTATACGGCGTAAAAGTGATAATAACTGTATAAATGCGTCAGAATTCTACCTATATTAATTACATATTATATATTCTTCTGTAATTCCAATAGACGCCCGAAATACTTCAGATATGGCGCAAACAAGAAACAGGTAACATGGAAGAGGCCACCAAAGCCCAACCCACCCAAACCCGTCAGTCCCGGTATGGGTTTGCAGGATGTGTACTACATGATCAGTGGAATAGCACAAGTGGGAGAACAGGTAATGCTCCTACGTACTATAGATTAAATTTTAATCTAAAGTCGGTGATAATAAACAATTAGGTAATAACTTAGCATAATAATTAGGCGAATCTATATGATTAGATTCGGTATTGATATATGATGGAATGGCCAATTAGAAATTGAACTGATCTCAGAAAAGAAACAAGCACTTATTACAACAACGACTAAATGTCGAACCTAAAAATTCTGTTGCCGATTTTTAGTCAGCAAATTCAGTGAAGTTTAATGAAGTACTTTTATATGTATAATCTCTGAATAACATTCATTTGTAAAATTAACGATTCGAGCAAGAAACAATAATAATAAATAAAATTGATAATATTAATATTTCCTGATAATAATAATAATTCTTATTTCATTTAATTAACGCTCTAAAAAAAACGTGTTGATTAGGATGGAAGTTTACCCTAATTACTAACCAAATAGTATGTAATATTTTAATTATATGTGCTGCTAAATATGTCGCAATTTTCATTAAAATATTGTGAAAACGTGCGTTTTTCTTAAATCTAAAGTCCGAACTGGTTCAGTTAATAAAATATTGTCTGAAATAATTGAACCCAGTTAATTTCCAAACTGAGTTCGTAATGTTTTAGCAGCTATATTGTAGTGTAACCACTAACACCAGACAAAAAATAAAAAAACTTCAACAAAAAATCTCATATATAATATACGTCTTACGGTCACAATTTTCCGAGCACATCACTTTAGCATACGTGACCATATCAAAGATAAAGAAATCAGCTAGAAATAGACTATTAGTAAAAAGCATACTTTTATCATATAATCTCACTAGAATGGGCAGAATTTCGGCAAAACCGCTAGTCGATAAATTAAAAAGTAATGTTTTGTGTGATTCAGTTGGTGTACATCGTAAATGGAGTCACTACAGTTGAAAATCAGCACGACATATTGCACGGAGGCGTGGCAATTGTGGAGAGCAAGCCAGTTCCCATCATTTTGGGTGTTCAGAAATATTCTGTTGCCGACGACTTATGCTCATCATTATGCTACTGTAGCGCTTGGTGAGTTAAAACTTCTTTACATTATGTATAATAATATATAAAAAATACTATATATTTAATATTATATTGAAAAATCTTTTAGAAATCAGTGAATATATCAGTTAACCGAAATTCATATGCATCCAATTATTTTAGAAAATAACACTTTGGATACAAAATTTTAAATTAACGATTAAAATCATTTCTTGTTCATTGAAACATTTGTTCATTGAACTCTTAGTTTCGAATGAAATTACTTGTAGGTTTCAATTTAGGATCATATTAATAACATTTATTTTCTTCATCTTAATGCCAATTCAGTCAACCATAGAAACCGTTGACCGTTGACTTTAAACAGTTACCTATTATGAGTTCGAAGTCTGCCAATGAGTCAAATTTTGCCAATTTTAGTTAGTTTATTATATATAGCCAGTCAGTTTGATAAGGTTAAGACAAAGGTTGTATTTAAACGGATCCCGGATCATGGGCCTATCTTCAAATATTTTTAAATTCTCAGGTACAGTGAAGTCGTTGACTACATAAACCAGACAAAGTGCAACTGTGGACACTTCTACGATTTCTACAACGAAGGAAAACTGCTGGAACCAAACGCTTATTTCCATCCGCCGACGCGTTTCGGCCCTTACTTCTTCGATTACACCAGAATATTCGAAATGGAAGAAGTCAAAGAAAAGATAAGGTTTTATTTTTTTTCTTCCTTCCTACTGACAGCTTAGTAGAATTAACTCCCTAAAAGATTAAATAAACTTCTGCTATAAGCATTTTCAAACGTCGACTTTCCTATCCACGTCCATATCTTATCCCCATGTGCGCATATTAGTCCATTAGTAAAGTCTTTTGAAGAAATATTTTACTAGGTTTTGTCCTACAATATAGGAAGACAACGAATATAGAGCTTTCATCTAATAATTGTGGCTATTACCACTACAGGCCTTTTAAACCAAATAAAACTCTTTGTTTATTTTGACTTTTTTGTTTTTTGTGGCATTTGCTGAGCTTTTTGACTTTTCATTTTTTCTTGTTTTGTTTGCCCCGCTTGGGCCTTCTATAATAGAGCATAGACTTTGAAGAAACACACGCACGGATTAATCCGCTTGGGTCTTCTATAGTAGAGCATAGACTTTGAAGAAACACACGCACGGATTAATCCGCTTGGGCCTTCTATAAACTTATCGACTTTTAACCTGTAATTTTATGGGAAGACAACGGTGTGTTACCAACTGACTATTGTTATTATCAAACGTTTGTCTTAATATACATGAAACATTTCAGATGCTGTATCGCTGATGAGTTGGGCGAAGATCAGGGTCTGACCACTGATATTATGGTTAATGAAATGCCACAAGTCGAAAGTCACTATGTGGGTTTCAACAAGATTTTTACCATTACTGGACAACTTAAAGTAATCGTTTGTTTTTTTCTTATATCTATTTGTAGTTAGCCATATTTGTAGCCTTTGGCCAAATATTATAATGTACTGACTTACACAAAGAATGAAACAAATATAGTTCTTAATATTTTAACGCTAATTTTGCATATAACAAATAGTTTTCGGGTTATTGTAATAATAATTAAACAGCAAGGAAATACTATTGTTATGGATAATTTCCAGGATAATTTCTTTGCTTTTGGTAAAGATAGTTTTTTCGTGTTTATTTCCAGTCTGTTCTCCAAGGAATGGGGGAAGACGGTTACCTTTTGGGTATGCTTCCACAATCCTACAGGATTCCTCTGTTGAAAGAATGGATGAGATATAGAGCAAAAGGTGAACTTACGGACGAACAGCAAAGTAAGTTCGAAAATATTTTTGATGGATTCGGTCAGATTTACAGAATTGTTTCTATGGGGAATAATCTTAAATCACCCATTATGACCCGTAAAAAAATAAATATCGGCTACTAAATAACTAAAGCTAATAAATAAAAAACTAAATAAATATATTAATTTGTTTGAAGAAGCTTTATTTATTTTATTTTTTTTTATTTTTTTTATTTACCTCGCATAACAATATTCCTTTTTCAGAATCATATACTTGGTTGGAATTACACTGGATATTACGTCTAAAGGACATTTATGATCGATAGGGGCCGGTTCGTGTCACCTCTTGATATTTCTAAAATTACCGTTTTAGTTTCGGCGAATTGTTATTTTTTTTCCGCGTTAATTATCCGATTCATATTTTGCCTTAGACCAACTTTGAGAGCCTGCAAAAATCGATTATATATTATAATAATACTAATACTTTTATATATAGTAATTAAAATAAATAAGAAACACGCGAAATTAAGCGAAACTTATTTATTAATTTTATTTTTATTTATTTATTTTATCCATAGTACAATACAGCTACAATACAAAGTCCATACATCTTTACTTTTTTTTTAAAATATAAATTTCTAGATCTAAAATATAATTAGCTATAGAAAAAGGTTCAGGCATATTGGATTATAATCACTTCACTAGGCGTAATGCCTGTATCGAAGTGATAAATATTCGAGGCATTCAATATTTTATTTGGAGGGTGCTATTGTATATACATATGTACACATATTTATAAACATATAAATATATATATATCGTTAATTAGATGATTTCTATGTTAAAATAGGTAAACACCTTTAGTTTAACATATATAAAAGTTGGACAGTACTGACATTTGGAAAATACGAATGCTTTTTAATATTTTAAGGATTGAAATTTTTTGCAAATAAAATATATAGCTAGAATGTTCAAAGAAAAATTAATACCGAAAGCACAGATAATTATTATAATTATAATTTTTCATAATTATTGTTTAATTTTTAAATCATTTATTCACTACTTTAATGAAAGTTTGACCGTATTGCATATCGCACAGATAGGTAGGTGAGAGTGAAAGACTTTCATAAAATACAGGCCTGTATTTAAACCAGCGTGCATTACCTCAAGCGATGCAATTATCTGTGCGTTCGGTATTAATTTTTCTTTAAACATTCTGGCTATATATTTTATTTGCAAAAAATTTCAATCCTTAAAATATTAAAAAGCATTCGAATTTTCCAAATGTCAGTACTGTCAAACTTTTATATATGTTAAACTAAAGGTGTTTACCTATTTTAACATAGAAATCATCTAATTAACGGTATTTAAACAATACATTTTACTAAATATATATATATATATATATACATATTTATTAATTGCGTTAATGTTATATTACTATTAGATACTCAGAAATTATAGCAGATTTGAATAAGAATAATACATACTATTACAAAATATATTTATTTTCATAATGTATACACACTAAAAAATACATAAATACAAATAATAAATACATATAAAAATATAGTAATATATAAATTTAGAAACTATAGATTTTTTTTTTAACACTTATTACACGCATATTCATGACATAATGCACTTTCATATTTGCACGAACTGTACTTTATTACATTAGATTATTACTGTATTACATTATTTGTAATATTTTTTAAAATTTCTAACCTATAAGTCAACTTGACTACAGTTTGAAAAATGTCCATGTGAGTATGTACTCGTATGTAGAAGCAATTTTTTTACCATGATCTCCAACAGCGATGCAACTCTTCCCATTTATTTTGTATTTGTAAATCAAAGCATCGTGTAATATTTTTTTCGCAACATTGCAGAGATGGTAAATGTCCAACTATTGAATTTGAAAATTATAGTAATACCTGCAATTTTTAAAGCTTTTTCGCTATCATCTCCCCCGATTTTAGTACTACTAAACTTAGCCCATTTGTGCAGGACGCGAAATAATTGGATATGGCCTGTGGAAGTAAATTACAAATTAGGGAATAGATATTAATGTTAACTCTGGTTCAATGTGCAACAGAATATAAACAATTATGGTGAAGCTGAATTTAATTTAAATATCTTCTAATAAGACTTTAATATCATCACCACGAACATCACCTGTAAATACATGTGATGGAAATAAAGAATATTATCTTATTTTAGATTTATAAGTTTTGTTAGTAGCTCTTGCGTATGTTACAAAATATATTAGCATTTTCAATAAAAATATTACATTATGAGTTTAATAGAATGTTGACATAGAATGCATTGCAGTATTACATTTATAATTGAGTATAATTGAGTATAATTTTGTATAATTGAGTTGTAAAGTTATTTGACTTATATTTGATGATTGTTTTTTAATAACGGCAAATCGCCTGAAAAGATAAATGACACAACCTTTGACAATATTGATTTTTTTTTAAATTATTTGATAAAGTGCTGGATAGCATAATATTTATAAAGGTTCTAGAGAGGTACTTGAGAGCGCAGGATGTCGGTTTAAACCCAGCGCTGAGTTTTATAAAAATGCATTTTTAACTCTCACCTGTCCTCTTTAGTGTAAAATATTGTCAAATATTATGTAACCATATAATTAAATGAAATAAGGAGAGGATGATATTTTAACAAAAAATATAAATATATCTATATATATTTAAACAGCAACGGTAAAATCGACCAAATGATAATAATATAAAAAGTCTAAAATATAAAGGTATTTGTTTTTCTACTATTCAATATTATCTAGAATAGATTACGAATGAAGTATTTAATTTTTATAGGGAGAATATCTCTGAGATCTCGAATGGATTGGAGTTTTTGGATGAACAAAATATCTGGAGTTCTGTCATCGGATGACCGAATACCTGTTCCCAGTAGTGGATACACTCTCCAAGAAAAAGAAAAGCTGACATGGCTGCATAAAGATGACGTATTTCAGAAGGTACTTTTGCGTAAATTAATGAGGAAATGTAATAAATTCTACCCTTTATGGTGTTTTTACTTATTGAATTATTGAACGAGTAATTTCATCAAAAAAATAACATATCTCGTTTAACATGGGATTTGTCTCGATTGCATTACAAGCTGTACAGAGAGAACAGTTTAATTTCTTAGTAAGCACTTTATTAGAAAGTTTTAGGTTAAATCATCAGTAGCAGGTTTATCCCATGTTTAAACATTGTAGTTAGCAATTTATGTACAACACAATAAAATAATGTTTTTTTTTTCTATCCAAATACATTATATTTTCTATAAATCGCTTAACCTACAAAGTTCACGAGATCTTATCTGTAGGTATACTTTTTTCCTGAGTAGCATGTATTTTTTACACGTTTAAATATAAGTGAAATTTTCCACAACATAACAAATTATAGATCCAGAACAATAGTGAACAAAAGAAAAAGAAAGTTATCATATATATATATATATATATATATATATATATATATATATAGAAAAGAATAGAAGAGAGGTTCAGTTATAACGAGCTTAAAAAGAAATATTTTAACCTCCCCTGAGTTTGACTTTTTGATAACATGCCATGAAGTTTTTTGGTATAATTGAGTACGTCGTTACTTCTAAGTTGACAAAAAAACTACTCTTTAGATGCAAGGCCTGCGATCCAAGTACGCACTGAAATTCAAGAGAAAGATTCTGAAGTTTTCCAGAGAATTTTGGCCGTCAATGGACGAGGAAAAGTTTCCCAGCGATCCATTCAAGTAAGCTATATAATTGATTCTAAACTTTCAGTGTTTTAGTAAGCATACGATATAACTAATCTAAAGTTAATGATAATCCAATTGAACACTTATCAAAAATATAGAAAGATTTTTGACTCTTGAGTTGCTTTCGAAAAAAAAAACACGCGCTAATAACAAAGGTTCTCTTTTGCAATCATATAACTAATCCGAAATTTATCAGAGGCCATATTTAGCAGCCTTTCCTAATTATGTTATCCTAATTATGTTTGCCCTCGTAGAATGGCGTATGCGACGTATATGCCAATGAGGGAGCAGGACATATATATGACCAGACCTAATCACGCGAGGTTCTACGTGAACAGAGCAAGGAGGAAACCAAACTGCCCCACTGGATATTGACAAATTCCCGAAATTCTGGAGGAAGTGCCCAGCTTTGAAGGATTTGTGGCAAGTTTTTTCATCGGGTCCATAAAACATACAGAAAGTCGTCATTGTAAACGAACTCTACTATTATGGAATAATAAATTGGGTAATGTCTGTAAATTTTGTTACTTAAACGTTCAAGTTACTGAATAATGACATCGTTTCGTTAATAGTTCTGCGCTGTATACTATTTTAACCGTTTAGTGATCTAAACTCCTTACTTGAATATGAAGTCCTCGATCACTTTTCGTACAATTTAGTTATTCTAACTTCCACTATTATAGTATTATTTAATATTCTATTGGGTTGTCAATTTGGCGATTGTGGTATATTTTTTGAATATCTAGATGCAAAATTATTAAATGTCACAGTCAATGGTATTTTCGCGATGCGGTACGATTATCGTATATAATAAAGGTTTTAAATTTATGTTTTTCGTGTCGTGTTGTCCAATTTTCGTTTAATTTATTTAGATTAAGTTTTGTTGCGCGCCCTATATTCGTGTATGTATATCGTCCTATGTATTTGTCCGAAGTCTTTGTAACGTTTTTAAAAAACAAAATGTAAACATTGTGCTACCTTTGAATGTATTATAATAACTGTTAACATAATAGTAAATTAAACATGCCTAAAATGCTGTCATTATAAAATTAAATGTTTGTTTGATGAAATCTTGTTTTTCTATAGATATGTATACAAACGGTGAAATTAAAAGTCAAACAAGAGCCTTTGAGGTAATTTATTGTAATAAATTTTAATATAAAATTAATGTATTTAAATAGAGCATTTTAAATATAAAAAAAAAAATCTCCTCTAAAATGAACAAAGCATCAGCAAGCCTAAGCTATTTTTATGAGCTACAATTATATCTCGAGAGCCCGGACCAGTGTTTTCAATGGAATATTGTTACGCAAATGAAACACAGAAGAATAACCGCGAATTAATATGAAAATTTTCACACCGCTTCGAGGAACGGCTTTAACCTTTGGATTCTTCCTTTCATGAATATGCAAATTAAGCATTTCAAAGACGGAAATATAGGAAATAAAATAAATGCACCTTTGGCGTGGCTTCTGTCGTTTGAACAGCGCTTCTTGAACTGTTTTAGTCGATAATAAGATGCTTTTATTTATAATTGCAATAATTGCAAAACTTAATGACCATAAATAATTTAGTCTTAGTGTTTAAAAAAATATTAGTTAAATAAAAATATTATCTAATGTAACTGTTTTAATAATGCAGGCTTTCATTTTGCTTGCATCATCTACAATAGGTACTTTTCCAAAACAAAGGAAAGGCAATTAATTCATGAGTGGCAGATGCCAATCAATTCCAAACATTATATTAACAAAATATGGTTAGTTTACATTTCTTGCGGTGAGATTTTTTAACTCCCTAGACGCAATGATAAAGATTGCGAAAATGTATCAATTTAAGAAACTTGACAAAATGGCTAACTCTCCAAGGCAGAGATTATTATTAGAGATCTATTGTTGCCATTGTTAGTATAAAATCTCTCTCATCCTCACGCACACACGCAAACACATACACACACACACACACGCGTGTGAATATGTAGGAAATCCATAATCGTCTTTGTTATCTGTTTAATTCTTTATTGTTTTAATGTTATTGTTATAACTGTGTGTTTTCCCATAGGAAAATAAAATAAATATTTATTATTTATTTATGTTTATTTATTCATTATGGAACAATAGGAGGTCAGAAAAATAAATGATATAGTTACACAACAAAAATTAAACTATTATAATATAGGCAAATTAAACACCAGTCATTTATTGTTGTTTTGAAGTAACATGGCCACTCTAACTAGGTTAAAAAAAATCTGTTCTGAGACCGACCTGAAGAAGGTTGCAGAATTATAGTTAAAGTATATTATTATTTAAAATAAATAAACAAATATAAAACAATAATAAGTAAGTTTAAGTAGTTATTTCAGTAGGTATTTGAGTATTTGAGATTAAAATGTAGTAGTATGTTCGTATGTAATTTTATATATAATATTTATTTCCTCTATGAGATTGTATTAGTACCATTTTTTGTATTAGATTTCATGTATTTGTAATTAATATGTATGTGTGTTGTTTTAAACGCGGGAATAAGACTTCCGAGTAATAGACAGAATGTCTTACTTATAACAGGTGATAGCCTAGTTAGGCAAGATATTTTGCATTATGATATGATTTGCAAAAATAAATAAATAATAAAAAGAATAGAAGTTAACTTGAAGTAGAGGAATTAAGGAAAACATACGAAACATAACAAAAATTCGGGTCACTTTATACGTTAATATTGGAACGCTAGTAAAATACATAATATTTAATACCTGCCGTAAATTGAAGTTTACCAAAGTTCGTGCGTAGTAAGTAGCATCAAAACCGTAAAAGTATGGGAAATACTGCAATGGGTAATTTATTTATTGTTCGCAATACTGACTTCTAGGTCCGGAACTAACGCGATGAACGCAGGAGATTTTAATATAAAATCACGCAACTAACGGGGCTAAGCAAAAGGGGCAGAAGACACAGTAGGAGATTGCAAAGGGCGGCGCGTCACATTTTTATAATTAAAATTTGGAACTATTTAATATTATTTTTTAAATATTTTAGAGAAAACGATAAATAAATATTAACAAAACCAATCAAATACTAGTATTTAATTTGTCGTTAACAAATAATATCTTTTAAAAATATTTTTCTTTATCTTGCAATAAAACTGCCACTATAATGTGGTTATAGAACTGTACTCGTAAATATTAAAAAGACCAGAAGAAATTTGCACATTGATAAACAGTGATAACATAATTGTGTTTATTATTCTACATAAGTAGATACAGGAAAACTGTTTAATATTATTACTATATTTTACTTTAATTAGTAACGTTTATTTTTGTTACGCTATATCTCTATTGTATGTTAACACTGCGTTAAAATAGATATGATAGTAAATAAAATGTTGTATCAAACATGAAAAAAAAAAATAAAAATTTATGCTAAATGCATACCAAATAATCTCATTATATACGAGTATTAACATATAATAATATTTGAAATCCATATACAAGCGTAGCTGTTACATTTATTTGTAAAATCTACAAATAAAACTAAAATAAAGTTATGTTTAAATTAATAACGTCATATTATAGACGCTTTCTAAGTAAACTGTAAAATGGGGAAAAATATAAAAAAATAGTTGATTTAAGCAAATCTGATTATAACCGCCCCTGCACGTACGACTTGCGACCCCTCTCTTCAAACAAAATAATTGTCTTATGAAAATCTTCTTGGGATCAGAAGGGAAGCTGCATGCACTGACATTTATTCAATCAGTGTTATTTGCAGTAGAAATGCACATTTTTATTTCACGGTAGAATAAATGCAAAAGTTCCGAACGAATAGCCGGGCCCCATTTACCTTTCATTAGAATACGAGGAGATCTCTCAGCTTGGCCTCGTTAGCGGCATTCACGCTGATTGGCAGAGATACCCGCGTAGCAATATCTTTAAAATCTGAGCATCTTCAAAAGCCGAGCTGACGTAATTTCTTGCCTAATATGTTATTACCTTGATATTGCTTCATCTACCCTCAAGTCCTGCAGATACATTGTAGGGAAAAAACGGTGTTTTTTTAGTTTAGAAGAAATATCGTTAAAAAACTTTTTGAGTTTGGACAGATGAAGCTATTTTTGAAATTCGTTTATCTACAAATGGGAGCTATTTTTAGTGACGCGTCGATATTTATTATACGATCTTTCTGTAGGACTAGTATGGTTGACGATCGACGCTCGAAAATCGATACGCGCCATCCTTTTTTTTCTTACGAGCGTCGGCAGCGAATGAAAGAGACAATCGAGTCGATTGTCGACTGGCAGCCTAGATGGTTGATTGATTATATGGTCCTACGGCAATAGATCGCCCTCTTGTGTCAAATATATTGTTTTTATTATTATTAGGTTCTGTTTTGTAATTTAGACGTGTTATCCACGGTGCGTAACAAACAAACATTTGTACTAAATATGTTTCTTGATTTGCAACACATGAAATGAAATGTATTGTTATAGAAAAAGATTAAATACATAAATAAGATGTAAAATTAGAATACCAAGAGGGAAAACAGCATTTTTCTCAGCATTTTTCCGGTCGTTGAAATGTGCATCCTAGATTATTCCGAGGGTGACTTTTATTAAACTATCCGGGTAGATGGTGCTTTGTAGAGAGAAGTCGCAAGTAACCATTCGGCGTGGTTTGATATTTATTATACACCCTTGCAATGGCGATGCAATCAAACGAGGGGGCGTGCAGTTCGCAATCTAGAATCAAAGATGTCGTTGCTTGGGAAGGTGTTATTTTGATGAATATTTGATGTAGCGACCCTATAGTTTTGCATAATACGCAAACAGTGCATTTTTGAATGGGCACCTTATTTATAATATTAAAGTTTTTGTTAATAATGAAAAATATGTAAAATTAATATAAATTTATTTTATGAATTAAAAGGCATCGCGTTTATTTATTTATCCATATATTACTAACAATAATTAATTATTATGTCATACCATAAAGAAGTCTTTTTCTTGTCTTGGAATGTAAAATCCATATTGATAATTAATTAGGCAATTAAAAACTGAACAATCTAAACTGACTCTTAAAATAAACATTGATATCCGATGTTAAAAAAATTGATTAAATTACAATAATATGCTTTCATTGCAAAATATTACAGCTAGCGCAGGTGCGAGGTCCGAGGTTTAATTAATGGTGTGTGTTTTATTCTGCATGATTTGAATTATTGAACTTTTTTCAATTGATTAAAATCAATATACCTAGTTATTGATATGGGATTAATGGCGTTGGATACAAAGCTAAATCAAAAAATAAATATAAAGTACTATGGTAGAGTACTTCGTAAGAGCAGACGTCAAACCTTGTTAATTAAGCAGTGTAAATTATGTAATCCAGCTAAAACAATAATATGTAATTCCGTCGACCGCTTTTTTGAACTTTTCCAGATTGTAAGCGTTCCTATATGTTTTTTTATTATTTCTGAAAAAAAGGCTTAGATATTTTTTTTTCAGATAATTGGTCCTGTTTTAAACACGCGATATTATAGATACCTATAAACATATTATATATACATATATTTGGTAGTTATCTTTTGAAAACGGCGGAGGGATGAGCGTTAGTTCGGAAAAAGGGCCTTATCTTAACCGCATTTCGACGAAACTCAGTCGAAGTGCTTCGACATAAAGTGTTATGTTCGGGGGCACATTTGTTAGTTTTATAGCCGAAGGGGTTGCAGATAAGTCGCTCTTTTTGAAAGATATGGGTAGAAGCATATTTACAGCAGGTTAGGTTCTATTTTGAACGTTTGTCGAACGCGATGCATTTACGCTTCAAAATGTCAATTCAACCGAACAAATATATTTACAATTGAATGCATAAATAGTACCTAAAAAATATTATAGTTACTTATCTTAACTTTAACAGAATAGATACGTTTAGAATACAAACGTCTTTCACTTTGCAGACCACACAAGCAAATGACCTAAAATTCACAGAAAATTCATAACATTTGGCCAATAACTGTTAAACGGTCATTTCTTGCTTCGAGAGCGTTTAACTCCCTGGACACAAAGATAAAGACTGTGAAAGGAAACCCATTAAAAAAAGTATTGACAAAAAGGCTAATTCTCTAAGGAAGAGGTTATTATGAGAGATTTATTGGCATTGGAAGAGGTTATTATGAGAGGTTATTGGCATAAAAATATCGTATAGGAAATTATTATTTAATAAAAAATAAATATAAAACACTATCACTATAACAAAACCGTATACCACAAATGAGTTAAAGTAATTCGTACATTTCAAAAAAATAATAATTAAGAGAGTTTAATTACTTCTTTTAGTAAGAAAGTTAAGTATTTAAGTAGGTATCTACGATTAATATTTATATAAAAAAAATATAGTATTTATATATTAGGTTGTAAATAAACAAATAAGTAAATGTTTTTTGTATACCTTCAGATATATTTCATTTATACGAGTATATGTGATTTATTTTCCACCCGGCAACAAGACATAATGTCTTCCTTAGAACAGACGATAGCCTAGTTAGGCAAGATATATACCTACTATATCATTATAACATGTGCAACAAAAAAAAATATATAAATAAATAAATCTTTCGCGATGGCGCTTGTATTGCATTCAAATGACCGCGTTGACAGCAACCATTTTGTGTTTTGTTGGGCGATTCTTCGGATGAACTCGGATGAGAGCGGATGAGAGCGGATGAGAGCGGTACCCACAACAGCCCGCTCGCCAATCATTCAGAGACAAAGCGCGCTGCGTCCGGCCCATCCGTAACCCGACGGGCCTATTGTTTGCATTTTGCCAGCTGACACTCGAGTCGGGGAAAGCCCTATCATAGTTCAACGACCATTTTGTATGCGTTTTACTCGTACAATAATTCTTTTTTTTTAATAAAGAAAATATTATAGAGTAAAAACAAATACACTATACTTACTTTGTAATTTCACTTAGTATAATTATTTCAATTTTTTTAAACTTAAACGTTTATTTTAATTTATTTTTACAGTGCATTGACAAAATATACATAACGTAATCATTAGAATTTAAAACATAACTACAGAACCACAAAACCACCTCACAGAAAAGAATGTCGGCTGAGTATATTATAAATTGGAAGTCTGTGTGTAAAATAAAGTCTAATAATAAATTTAAAAAATATTTAACATAAGTCAGCTTATTATTAGTTTATATGCGAATTTAAAAAAATGAACTAAAACGATATGAGTAATCTAGTTTATTTACATCAAAGATAATTTATTATTCTAGGGAAAATACCTGTATGTTTTATTTTTAGGTAATTTATAGGTACACTAAAAGATGCTAAACAGTATTCAACTTATATAGATATATATATATAGGTATATATTTTATTAAAATTAAATAGAAAATTTGACTGCTGAAAAAAATGTTACTTCGTAGCTTGTAAAATATTCCGCATATATGAGACCCGCTTTAGTGATTTAAAAATATTGTAGATATCTATGTATGTATTATGTGAGAGAAAATGGAATAAACAATGTTAGAAATATCTTACTCATAAATTAAACAACTAGGATGTAAATCGTCTAAAATATCTGCAAGTTTCATTATTATGGAAAAAAAACGTTTTTTTTTTCTAAAATACATACGTTCGTATTTATAGTGATTAACGCATGTATGTAGCTGGGAAGAAATATACAGGTTGTCCTAAAACCATTCTCGAAGACTTAAAGGGGTGTTGTGTAACCAATTATTAGTAAGAAAGTATATGAATAATGCAGAATCAAACATTCACTAATATTTAACGTATTTTTTTAAAGGTAGTATAAATTTGGTGAGCTCACGATTTCCGATACCGCGCCGATCGATAATGACATTGACACCGTTACGGCGTACGGCGACAGCTGAGCGCTCACGACAAAGACATGATTTACTATTTTTTTTTTATAGTTTGCAAAGTTTACAATTTATTACTATTCGTAAAAATAAAATATTTATAATAGTGCTTCGACATAAATATTAAATACATGCATGCATGTTATGTAAACATGTAATTGGAGAGTATCGAGTGCTGGCAACCTGTGTATGAAATATTTGAAAATGATTACGGTTACTCTCCGTATGTTTACTTTATAAAATAAATAAATAAAAATACAGGCTTGGCTGCCAGAAACAAGTAGGGTCAATATAAGCATGTACAGTTTTACATTTAAACAAAAAAAAATGATATTTTTATGGATATTGCTAAAATGACTACTAATAGCGGAAAAATGCATAATTACTCTGCTAATGCAATTATAAATCAGTTGAAATTACACGTGATATTTAAAGATTATTTAACTATGTACTCACTACTGATTCTATTATAGTTTTGTGTTTGTATGCCGCATTATTGAAAACTTTACATAATAGGCCAAACATATATTAGCCCTAGTTAAACCTTATCCCTTCATTCATACTTGATATGATATTAAAAAGCAATTGTACGGTGAAGATAGTCACGCGCCAACAGTCAAACAACTCTCGCTTCAGATTCACGCGCGAGTCGAAAAGCAAACTAAAACTCGCAAAAATCTCATGCATGCTTAACTACACGTCAAACGGACAAACATATCGCGATGCGGCCCTGGAATACCGATGCGGGCCTGACTTTGGCGCGCGTCGGTGGTGCTGCCAACCCATCCGGAATGGTTTCCAGTCTCTATGTTTCGTAGTGGAGAAAATTGATACGAAATACATCAACTGTCATTACTATCCATGCGACGCAGTTTATTTTTTTTAATTTGTTTCAGCTCTAAGAGAAAAGCGATCGATATTTATGTATGTATTCACAAAAAGTACCGCACCTGATTACTGTTCACGATCCGCGGATTTTTTTTTTTTTCTATATTCACTATTGCATCTATTTGAACACTTGGGCTTGCATCACAATCTTAAGTAGAAAAAATAACGCTTTTTAATTATTACTCAAAAACTCTCGGTAAAGAATTGATTTTATACCTACTTAGAACTAGTGTATATAATACCACTGCATAATTTGATTACCGATAATTTTAGAGCGAAAAGTGGCCATAAATCTATACAGGTCACACGCTAAAAACATATTAATCTAAATATAATAATAGTGGCAACACCGCTTCCGAATGTACCCGCAGGTTGTATAAGAAAAAGAGGAAAGCGTGCGAAAGAGATAGAGAATTTAGAGCAGAGTGGGGGGGGGGAACACGCCAGGCCTGGAATGATAATTGAGTTCCGATTACAACATTTATTTATTGAAATGGCCAACTGGTGCGACGGTATTTGTTGACGTCACAGTAATCACTCGCGCTATATATATGTGCCAATTTACGGGAAAACCGCTATTATTAACCAAATATTATTTTTATCGATCAAAGAGCACATTTTAGTTTTTAGTGATTCTTATAGCAGCATATTTAATATTGATACACGTGTAAAGTTCCGTTTTTTTTATGTAATTTAAGTACGTAATAAAATTATAAAGATGTAAATTTACTTTACTTTTATTTTAATTATCCAGGTCATCTTTTTAAATCATTATTTAATAATATATTCATAAACCATTATCATTTACCTGATCAGCCGACCTCATTAAAACTTTTTAAAAATAATTTAGATTTTACCATATTTAATGTTTTTATTTTTTTTACAAATATAAATTTAACCTTATTGAGTGATCGTATTGGTATTTATTACTTAGTTCGAATGAAGTTCCTTAAAAGTTTAGGTGTAAAACATACAGACGATTGAGCAAAAGGCACGTGTGGCACAAACCTAAGCTGTGTTATTTTCCTTTTAAATATTTAGTTAAAAAAAGAAATTTTAACTTGTATAACAATGCATTAAAGGTTTTCACAATGTCGCAGTAAAATGGAAATAATGCCCAATGCCGTTCGGCCGTTGCGCGCTCTGCCCGGCGCCGCGACCGCGTATTCAACCCGCGTCCGCTGGTCGAACGCAATAATGCGCGCCGTAATGACTGTGCCTACCCCCATTTTTATTGTGATGCCTAATTTAGTAAATACGCGAAATGGCGGTCGACCGCCGATAAACACATGCAATTATCATCAGTCGTATTGTAAGCATTCGAATGTACCAAATTAACCACGGAATCGATTTAATTTTTAAGCAGTGTGCGATATATTTTTTTATTTGTAACGTTTTTTGAAGTTAAACTTCTTTGGGCCCGTTGTACTCTTTGGGATGGGATGTTGGTCGAGAAACCGCGTCACGCGTTAGAAGTAATTTTTACGTTTTTTCGAGTTGTAGAGTCCAATTGCTTTTTTACGAAATATGTTTGTCGCGTTGTAGAGTCCCTTCCGAAATTTGAAGCTAGTTGTCTGTGTTTTATTTCACAAATTATACGAATTTAATAATGATAATGTATAGGTGTATAGTATAATAATGAAGTGACTTATAATAACATATTGAAGAAAAATATATTGAATAACAAAGAAAAATGTCTTATATTTCATTTATATATCCTTTCTTCCGTTCTGTATAACTTCCACCGTCTAATCCGACGCAGACCCATTTTTTTTTTAATAACTGTAGACTCCAATGATGCCACCATGGCTAGGTAGGCGCTGGTCAAGTGATAATCCATATTAAAGTAATTTTGACAGCTGCCTAAAGCAATAAGTGATCTTTTCGCCCGTGTCATTTAAATAACTACTTTCGAACCTAACATACATTTATTAACTGCGCGCAACAAATTAATCACATCGTTTCTTTAATTCGGTCAATCTTCTGTTCATAATTTTCTGGTACGAAACCCGAAATATTGTGCGAACCCGATTCGCTCTTGACGATTTTTTTAATATTTTTTTACTGGCCTATACGGTAGTAAAGAAACATGCATAGCAAGTGATTATTTTTGTTTCACGTGCTCTTAAAATTAGTAATTTACCGGTATTGATATTTTTTTCTAGGAGTTCAAAAATAATATTTATTCCTCATTTAATATACAAGGAAGCATGCGTGTTGAACGCTGGCTGCTAATTATAGGACGTCAAATCTGCTAGCTTATAATTAGCTCTTAATTAATTATCAAATTGATTTATACCCCAACGGCACTTACGACAGGATACAGTTGTTGAAGTCATCATTCGCTGTATATGTAACATCGACCACATAGCTTGGGAAAGCATCGCTTTAATACGACTATCTCAGTCCGCTAACGAAATCTCGTATGTGGCAAACTGCCTAATTGCGTGTTTAGACTCATTTGGTCGCTACGAAAACTATTATTTATTCTGTGCCCGCTTCTCGGATTCACGGGGGCTGATTCATAGGTATTTGTGTTGTAAATATTATATTTATTTTATTTTTTTGACATTGGTCAATGACAAACATAGGGTAAAGATAACAATAAAGAATGTAGTTCGTTTATGGGTACTTTTTTTGAAATTTTCCAACTCTTAACATTATGCATACATCCAAACATACACACATAAATTAACAGTAGTTATAACTTGTAAGAACAAATAATATACTGTATAAAAGTTATTATCCACAAATAAATAAATTAAAGTAAAAATAAATATTAAAAATAGAATACTGTAAAATTTGCACCTTTTTCACAATAAGTTATGTTTTAAAAGAAATATACGTATATTATAATATAAATTGTGGTGAATATTAATATTTGTTATAATTGATAATACAAAAACAATACATAATTATTATTATATAATTGAATAATATTAAATTGGATTCTTTTTCGAAAAAGTTTTCCTCCTATCCTATTCTTTTTGCTGAAGTTGAACCAGCTAAACGAACGCGTTTTAAAAATTTATTACAACCATGTGTCGTATTTAAATACGCTCAATAAACCATGAATATATTTCATTTATAATTTTTCGATCCATTATTTCTTCGCGAATGTGCAACGGACACGTCTCAAATGTTGCCTCGATGATTAATGACGCCGGTTTTGTGACTAAAGTTTTCACAGAATTTTTCAAGCAGAATTTCCACAATGGCTTCATAGACGTCCTTCGCTTTTCAGAAAGGAATGACAATAACTCAATGCTGACGAATCATTTATCATAAAATTTAGTTTTTATTTTGCTCTGCTATTCGGAGGGGACTTCCGTTGTTATGTCAATCGGAAGCAGTTTGTATCTAAAGTATTAAAATTCTCATCATATCTACATTTAAATAAAAAAACATAACTACCTTCTTTAGGACATATTTTTATGTCCAGTTAAGAAGACGCGGAACAGAGTAGTCGTACTAAACGCTCACTCACATTTTATATATTGTTACAAATTGTGTAGCTCTAAGTCACCGGGATTCGTTCATGTTAAATTTAGTCCTTGGAATATCGCCTTTAATATAAACAGACAGAAGGGTTGCTCTTGGGTCATACCAAATTACTTTAACTGTCAAATCTCTGATTTTTTTTTACTAATCTAAACTGCAAGATAGAACAGGTGAGTGAAGCATTTGAAATGCGCCCAGTTTGGTGTGCCAATCGACTCGACTGGTATTTTTTTCATTCGCTGTCGCGCATTCAGACTATGCGGGTGACATTGATAGGCTGACGTCCGACATTTTGCTGTAAAGATGTCATGATGGATCGTCCATCGCACGGATTGTGTTATCGGGGAGAGGCGTGTTACATGCAGTTCTTTGTGTTGTCTTTTATGAGTAAACAGCACTAAGAGAAGCACTTAACCTAATCCACAGTTCTGACAAATGAATCAAGTGCGTTTTGAACCTTAGACCTCTGGGTCAAAAGCAGACGGTTGTATCATTTAACACATGCAACAGTTCAAAACCTCAACAACATATAATAAGCATATACAATAATGGCAACTCTTATATATGATAATGAAAGTAAACAGACGTCTTGAAAAATAAATAGTAAATATGTAGTTGATGTTTGTGTAATCAAAGGAAATGCAAGGAAAGAAAGGGAATACTTTTTCTCGTTTTTGGAATTTCTGGATTTTTTTTCAGCGTTATTATATCATTTATTGTTGTAATTTCTTATTGTGCCATTATGAATAAATAAATTCACCTAATATTCAATAAATATTAAGTCA
The DNA here is from genome assembly GCA_020383195.1 of Neomicropteryx cornuta. Classification (NCBI taxonomy): domain Eukaryota; kingdom Metazoa; phylum Arthropoda; class Insecta; order Lepidoptera; family Micropterigidae; genus Neomicropteryx; species Neomicropteryx cornuta. Next base: position 6,668,860 of record JAHKQU010000030.1, read on the forward strand.
ATATTACTGTCATATTATTTCTAGCATCGCCGTACCTATTATAGATGCGGCATAACCCATTCGAAAATGTTATTATTTGGTTACAAATGCATTCGTTGAGGCGCCGGTGCACTTAATTTAAATTACTAGTCGTTTCCTTAGAACATGCCTATTCCGGTAAGATCTTTTAAAACATACTCGTACATATCTCGAAATTATTATGAAGTTTTTTTTCGTCCTTTTGTGCCGCGTTTCCCATTTGATCAATTGTAGCCATTTAATCTCCTCTTTTGTCTCTCTGTTTTTCTGTGTAATTTTAAAGCTTCATTACAACCATCTTCCCTGACTCTCACACAAACACATTTGGCTCAGTTGAGTAGTAGCAATTCTTTAAAAAAATAATTATATCCTGTTTAAATGTCTTTAAAAACGGACGCAAGACGGCGCCGTGCAAACACCGTTACATTTTAGCGGACGTTATATATGTATAACGGCGCCGGCGGTCGGTTTGTATGAAAGAATTTCCGGCGGCGGTTTCAATGTCGAAAGATGAAAAATCGATCCCCGCGCGAGGCGGCCAGTGGCGGCTCGTGCATATGCCCCGACGGGGATTTATCCCCGTCGCGCGCAGCGGCGCGCGAAGCCGCCCGCCGCGCCCGGACGAGCCGCCACTGCTCGCTCGTTGTTTTCAACGGATCGGCATATCTGACGGCCGTGGAAACTTTTTCAATTTGTTTTTCCGTACTTTGTTGTATATTACTAACATCTATCTGAAACAAATCATTTATGGTATTTAAAAAACCTTACCTACCACTTTTTAGTTGGTGTACACGATTTTATAATATAATCAACTGCATGTTGTACACATTCCAAGATCCGCTTCAGTCTGTTTATTTTTAATTATTGAATTTAATTTATACAATTTATGCATTGTACGCAAGTCACTAATCATTACATACTCTAAAGAAAATATTTTATGCGGTATAATGTAACGAAAATGATACAATTAGAGAAAAATATTTTATTTATTTATCTATCACGAAAAAAATATATTTTATTACAATTAACCATAGGTACCTCAATAGGTGTAGAAAAATTTACAACCTCTTTTCACCCCCTTAACCCCCAGGCAAAGCGGTTTGAGTTGCAATGGGTGATGTAATCAGTCACTAAGGTCATTCAGTCTTTTAAGGGGTCATTCTGTTGGAATCTAAACAACTTTTGTTCAACGAGTTTTCATAAAGCTAACAAAAAAAAATCCATATAAAAATATAAATACTCTATTGAATGTTTGGTGCACGTATTGGTGTGTTCCTGACCTATCCAATTGATCTACATTACATTATTTCCGCGCGATTACCTTTATAGATATTTCACCTTTATAGATATAGACATTTCAAGAATGGTAATATTTTAAATAATCAAGTTATTAAAGAAATCCGTAAAGTGTGAATATTTTAACAAAACGTAAGAAACACGATAATAATAGTAATTATTTTTAATATTAGCATTTACTTTAAACTATCGTATAATAAATAAAACTACCGCTAAAACTAGGAATAAAATATCGCTTAAGGTAATATTCTTTCTCTTTTCAACGAGCCCGTTTTCGGGATCCCGGAGAAAAGCTCAATATTTTAGGACATAGCGTCTTTTGCACGCAATGTTAAACGAACAGGTAAACAACTCTCCTGACTTATTCATGTCATCCCGCTAAGTGTCAACCTTCATTTTTTACACTTCGGCGTTTTAGGACACAAAACTCTTATTTTTGACAGCTGGGAAAGCGTCAACAGTCCTTGTCGAAATATAAATATTTTTTTTTTATGCTTGTCTTTTTTTTTATATATATATATATATATTTATATACCGTATTTAGATGATTCCTTACGTTATAATAAGCGTTCGTTGTTGTTGTGGCGTTGGGCTTTGTAAATGACTTATTTTTCATAATTATTGTTTCTTTTTTAAATCATTTTTTTGTGAAAGTTTGACCGTATTTCATATCGCACAGATAGATAAAGCTTTCATAAAATACAGGCCTGTATTTAAACCAGCGTGCATTACCTCAAGCGATGCAACTATCTATGCATTCAATATTAATTTTTCTTTGAACATTCTGGCTATATAATTTGTTTGAATATTTTCAATCTGAAAAAATATTAAAAAGCATTCGAATTTTCCAAATGTCAATACTGTCAGACTTTTATATAGGTAATGTAAACTAACGGCGAACGTCTATTATAACGTAAAGACTCATCTAAATACGGTATTGAAGTAATACATTATACAATTTTACTAAATGATGGTGGATGGTGGTGGCTGATTAGTAATGTAGTATAAGAGAATTATCTTCCCTATTTTGTACATTTATAAATAAATAAATATTATTATAGTATCAAAAAAAAACAATATAATAAATAAAATAAAATCGTGTAATTTACTTAGTAAAAAAAGCGTTCTGTATAAAAAAGGCATCATTGTGACCAATTTAGCATCTTTTGCATAGAACGTAGTTGAATTGAAAACCGATCGATTTGGAAGTTAAAGAACTAAATGTCATAATTAAATAAATCGATTTAACAAATCGATAAAGTGATTCGATTGTAATTACTTTACTGAGAGTAAAAAATATATTTATACCTATGAACTGTAATCCATTGCAAATGTGTCAATGCAAAAATAACACATGTCTTTAAATGCGCCATGCATGTACTTAATCGATATTGATCAGAGCGTGTGCTATGAAAGCTTGAAGTGGATTTAGTTATCAATTAATAGTCATCATATTGAATTCATCAACGCTACTTCTAAGGGTCGGTTCACATGTTCCAGTTCTTGTGCCTCAAGGGTCCCCGAACCGGGCCGTCGACCGCGAATCAATCATTCCGGTACAGCACATATCCATTAGGACCTCAGGATGGCGGCACACATTAATACCTACCTACTTACAGACAGCGGACGATATTGCGTCACATTCTCGGGACAGAGGGTACGTATTCTCTGAGGATATTTTCTGTTTATTTTCACGCGGACGCAGAAAAAACATCAACTGCGGCGAAAATAGAATACGGTGGAAAGAGAGGGGGTGGGGGGGGGGTGGACTGCCAAATATATTTAATATATCCATTTTTCACAAGACTATTAACATTGCCTGTCTATGAAAAAAAATAAGAAAACAGTCGTTATAAATTTTATCACTTTAAACATTGTAGGTTAATATATGTGAATATATTTTATGTTTTGTAAATATTTGTAGATATTATGTTGACACAGTCAGTATTTGCCATACAATCGTCACATGTTTAACAATCGTTTTATCATTAATTAAAAAAGGCAGTTAACATGATACGAGAGGCAATTAGCGCTGTCGCAGTAGAATGGAAAAATAAATAAAAAATAAGAAATAGTTATTATACAAATAAGCTATCTTAGCTGTATTTTAATATAGAATAAAGTTTGGTGAAACAATCTCAACGGTCTGAGTTTAAAACGCTGAAGTGGGCGGGCGTGTCTGAATAAAATTACGAGTAGCGACGCGTTAACATAATTGAATATTTGGAACAATCGCAGCTGAAGAAACTTTCAGCTGAAGCGGCTATAATCTTTCATCTTATCTCATAAGTCACACTGTGTATGAATTTCGAAGTTTTGTTGAGAAGTCAAAACATGCATATGGCCTAAATATCCGACAAATAGGTTCCTCAACATAAATACGAAATAACTTTACTACACCGCAAAGAAAATGAAACTTACATAATATAATATATTTAAACACTTTATTTAAAAAGTTATTCTCTTACATCGAGAGGTGTTATTATATTATATTGATTTCAAGCTTGGCATAGTAACTAAGCAAAGTAAGGCAGATCATTTATTTTTACAATTTACTTTACCAATTAACAATTTAATTTTGTTATTATTTTTAAATAAGATTTTTTCTCGCTGACATGCAAAAATATATTTTTATACGCGAACTCTTTATGTAACTAAGATTGCCTTAGAATAAGTTCGCCCTTTTGCAGCTTACATGTTTATGCTTGTCTTATCATGCAAAGATGGTAATGGTGACCACAAATAAATGCTTTAGGTTGAAGGATCTACTATGGATCTACTGGGGATCTCTCTGCAGTGTGCAGATATAGGCTGATGATGATTATATTTTTTTCTGAAGTAAGGTGTTGATGAAACTGTCTTTACACTGTTTTAATTATTATTTTATTTAATATACTGATATATTATTTTTATTAACTCCAAAGCATTTAATATTTTTTAGGCGATTATCCACTCGCGGATCGACTTTCTCTAATATTTGTAATAGGGATCTCACTTCCACTTCTAAAATAGACATTAAATAATATGTCAGTGAGCGCAAGAAATTCGCCATTGGAAAAAATAAAAATAATATAAAATATTGTTGTTTCTTTCCCAATAAATTATGTGTATCTTTTTTAATAATTTACTGATAACCTACTTTAGTTGAATAACAAGATTTGTGCCACTCCTACTGAAAGTATAAAACCAAACAAGTGAACAAAGTTTATTTTGTGATATTTCGGGAAAAAAAATAACCTTCATTGAGGTTCAAAAAATTAGAAGCAACATTTCAAATAAACAAATTGATTAAAATAAATTATCTCCCGCTTTTGTATGGGCTAATTGGCACGGAACCTAGATAGTATAGGCTTGATACGTTTGTGTCTATAATTTTGTAATATTATTAAACAATATTTTATAACTAAGTATTTAAAATAAATAATAAAAATTGTAGTTCAGTTAAAAGTTTTCGTTGCCGTCTTGTCAGCCAGAAACGTTAAACCGCGCATCGCGCAAAGTAATCGTCTGTCGCTCGCGCTATACGCACGGCGAGAGATTTTTAATTCTGCATTGTAAGGGCAGATGATTAAGAGAACACAAAAGGCGATGGAGATTAATTTCTCCTCTCGCAGTGGTGCCTGTCTGGCTCCATTCGGAACACTATCTATACATAAATATTATATATGCAGACTACATGTACATGTTGTGACATATTTGTAATATATATATTACAAATGAACACGAAAACGCATCTTATAATATAATCCTGTAATATATATATTGTATGAAACACGAAAACGCATCTTATAAGTTGACTACCTTTCTAATCACATAGTTAGCATTTATGGCGTCTAAGTTGCCCAGTCATCTAGTACCTACGGCACTCGTAATAAGTCACTTCGTTCGTTATTTACCTGAAGCATTTTTTTTATTATTAAGCGATTTAGGTGTATACTACTGAAAGTTCATTTGTACCTCGTAGGTATAGACCACTACGTCCACTTTTGATATGGTCTTGTAGCATTTTATACTCTGTATTTATTGGCATATGATACTATGTCCAGTTACACGCATATTTTCGAAAATAGACTTGTTAAAAATAACATCATATGCATATTTGTTCAGAGGCATACAATACTAATGTGGAGATAAATTTGTTTACCTCAACTTTTTATATTGCCTAAAACACTATCCACTAAAGCGTGAGTAAATATGCCATGGGACTGGCAGAAATTGACCAGCATAAATCAATTTATTACAAAAGTACATTTCAAAGTTCTACCTACCTAAATAACACCTGTGCTAAGATAGATTTTGTGGTGACTGTGTATGCAGCTATTTAGTATGAGATAGTAAACCCAAGTACCTTACTGAATAAATATTGAAATAGCAATAACATAAAAATAAGAAAAAAAAACGATAAATATTTTAATATTAAGAATTTATAATATTTAAATCCGTAAGTATTTGTTTTAAAGTACTATGAATAGATTAGTAGATATCACAAAATTATGTATCCTAATGAAACATCATTACTCTTAACTAGTTTGGTGACTTAACAAAAAACCCACTTCAAAATAATTGTAAATCCAAAATAAACAATAAAAAATCATATACAACTTTAGTATTAACCATGTATTTGCACCTACTACAGTTTTTTTTAATTTGTTAGTGCTATTTACATGTAAATTTTCTAAATTTTAACCGTTTTATATTGATTAATTCATAATAAAAACACTTTGAACATTTATTTAATTATTTTTTATTTATTGTTCCTATTTTATATATGCCATAACGTAGATTTCTAAAAATAACTCTTGTTCCGAAAATCGTGAATTTGATTGAATTTCGATAATAATAATCGTTAGACCGAATCATCGAAATACTGGTAGTCTGGTGGTTAAGGCGTTCGACTATTGGCCCAAAGGTCGCGGGTCGATTCCGCACCATCTCACCTGAGTCTAGTACAGGCATATTGAGTAGTACCCAAAATAATTGTATATGACCTAGGTCAGAGCAATTATTTTATAAAAATCTGTCTGGTTTTGCGTGGTTATGTGAGGGACAATCTCCGCTCCACTAATCTCACGCTGCCCACCTCCGGCTCTCATCACATAGAGAAGTTTCCGTTTCCGCCTTAATAATAAAATTGAAGAAACAAGAAACTGCCATCGAGCGAGACGTGCCCGCTCACGGCTGTCGCTCGGCGAGATAATTGTGCTCTTGTCAAAGATTTAAGAGCGAAGGAGTTTGAAACAACTTTATAATAACACAATTGGGCGTCACGGCGAGGCAGGATAAGCTACCAACTTGATACTGCCTGTTAGTACGACTGAAATTCTTAATATTAACAAAATACATTTTTGAGTTTTGCAATTAATTATAAGTGACCTTACTTTAAGTGTTATCTAAATATATGTTATATTAAGTCAAATTACCGGTTTCTTCGAGTTCTCAAAATCTTCTAGTTTACTAACATACATCTTAGCTAGCAAGTGGTCTAGTATGATACACAATGATAGGTACGTTATATACCTATGAGTATTTATATTTATTATTTATTAGTATAAACCAAAAAAGATACCAACAAGTATTTTTAACAAGTTAGTATCTAACGGCGAACGCCTATTATAACGTAACAAATAGTATATCTAGTAATTATACCATAAATTTCGTATAATAAAATATATAAATTATATAAAAGTATTTAAGAATTATATTAAAAAAGATGCATCAATTAAATAATACCTATATGCAAATGCAGTTTATAAAATAGTAGGCTGGTAATACAAGAAGTAAACTAATAAAAATAATAAATAATAAAGCACCGTTAAATGTTTATGATTGTGTAATTTAACTTAAGTAAATTTATTGTACACATATATTCTTATAGCTAATAAATTTTATAATGACATTTAGTAAAGGTCCAAATATAAATTAGAATTTTAAAAAAGTATTTTACGCTAAATTGGAAAAAATACTAAAGATTTAACAATCCCCAAGTATATTAACATGTCCCAAGTATTTCAAGGTATCCAGTACAATTGCAGTTATTTCCCATCCCTAAATGCAGTTATTTCGCATGTAGATTTAAAAAAAAAATGTCATCTGATCTTGGGGGTGCTACTACCTAGTTTTCGTGACTTTAATTCCTTTTTCAAAAAAAAAATAATATGGGTTTTTGCATAAAGTACCTGGACTCCTCAACACAGAATGAATGATACTTGAAATAGCTGTAATGCAGTGTACTCACCACATTATCTGCATGCTAAAATTACTTACTTCACTGTTTCACTAAATTGTACTAACTACGTACGACTAACATTTTACTAGTTACAATAATACGATTTAAGTTATTACAATTTGGCATATTTATTTGTTTTATAAAATTGTAACTATACAAATCTACCAATAACATATACAAAAGTATTAATACGTGACTAGTTACACGTTTAAGAAGTAATAAGTCTTAGAATCTAGTGATATAAATAGTCGTTCACCTGCATACGGACCCAAGCAGGTGGATAAATTGCACGGGGGCATCCTCGACACAAAAGAAGGTTGCTCACGAATGGAGGGGAAAAGGAGCAAGGAAAATTTGTCCCGGAGGAGACATTCGTCTTGCGCGCGATCGCCGAGCGAAGGAACGCGCCGGGCACGTAGCGCGAACACGAAACGCCCAGGGTTGCGCACATACTTGCGCAGCATGGCGCATCGACTACGTGTGTTGTCAAACAACTGATCATGTTTTTACTTTATGTTACACTAATTTGTTCAAATTAAATCAAATCAAATTTAATACCATTTAAAATGTCTCATTAGACAAATTAGAAAAAATAAAACATGTGAATAAAAACATCACCACGACGAATTAGAATTTGGATCTGATAGCTGACCTTAATTTATGCACTAGGTGCAATTACTGGTGCGATTTTTTTACATTTTTAATTTACTCATCAAGGAATAAGGTAAATAATAACATAAATTGGATAAAGTTGTATCATCATGAATACTTGTTGGCATTTCTTTTATTTTAACTGACTTGAATTAAACATAAAAAACAAATAAACAATAACCGCAAAAAAAATTTAGTTTTCTTGTTAATGAATAATAATGTGCTTTTGAAAATGTGAAGCTATTATGTCCTCACCCTAACGGTGCACCCTGATGAATAGTAAGCAACGCACGAGCGATAAAACGCACGTCTTTCGATGTGTAATGTTTCTTTGATACACTCCTGGTAGCATTGTGGTGTATTTTTGAGAAAATAAAACAAAACAAGCTACGTAATCTGTGGTCGCGCGAATTTTTATGCTATAAAAAAACTACAGTATTTACAATTCTAGAAACTATTTTACCATATTATTATAGTTCTATTATTATAGACCATTGAATTACTTTTGGAATGTTTTAGCAAAAGGAAAATATTATTTAAGGCTACTTAAACGTTTCAGGCTAATTAAAGCTTTTGTTGATCCATTTGTAATGATGTACGTACAAGTTAGTTTTATTAATATTAATATAAAATAGTTTGTTCCAACACATGCACGTTAAAATATACAACTAAAATTTCATATTATTTTATATGGTTAAGCAACGCTGACGTACTTTGTAAAGCTCTGCTTATTATTTATAAGTGGTAAAAAATATTGGTACCTATGAAAACAAAAAACCTACTCTCTCAAATACATCAATTATAAAACTAATGCAAAAAAAAAATATATTTTTTCAGTTATTGTTGCCCAAGCCGTTCATTGATGTTTAAATTTGTAAGTTCCATATAAATTAGGTTGCTGGTTTACACAAATGACAATTTGTTTTATGTAATATTTTTTATTTTGTACGTACTAATAAATAAGGCAGCAAATATTAAAAAATAAAATATACAGGTAGAAAAAAAAGTAAATTACACTGGTTTCGTTTGTAAAATAAATATTATAGGGTATCTAAATAGGTGGCATTTTATTTAGAATTCAACCATTTTGGAGGATGCCCAAAAAAAAAATTCATTTTATCCGAATCATAATTTGAGAACGGCCTACAGACATTTTTTGTTTTCTATTTTGACTTCAGGAATCGGATGACCTGTATTTTTTTTAAAGAATATGATTAGTTTATTGTTAGATTTGTTGTTTGAGTTGTTTTGTTTATTGATATTATTAATAATTTTATAATAACATGTTAAAATTATTATCTTATATAATAAAATAAAAAAAGGAAACCTGATGTGTCTGGTATCAATACACGCTAATATACTTTTCACGTCAAAAGTTGGATAAGCACCTACCTACTTTATTTACTAGAGTAAAATAAACGTACTGCCTATAAGTGCTTCAAGAGCTGACTTCCAAATAATTAGCAAGTCAAATGATGGTTACAATGAATAATTTAATGGACAAATTGAGTCAGGACGCTGGAAGATGCCTCGGGCAATTTCAAACAGATTGTCTTTCAATCGAAACTTTATTAAAATACGCTTTATTTATAAACTTTATCTCGCGTTGGATTTAGGGACGATAGGATGAAATCTAGCATTTTAACGGTCAGCATTCGCCAATCAAAAGACTCAATTTTAACATTTTAAAGGGTCAAATGCTTATTTGGGGAAGCAGAAATTCTAGCGATATGCAGATAAAAAAAAACATTTTTCGTATTGATAATATTGCAACTATTAAATAATATTTTCATAAATAACTTTCACTTCTGTAGTGTGTAATGAAAAATAGACTTTTTTTAAATACGCGGCGAGCGCGCATATCTCATAGCCCAATGTCCCAAAAATACCGATGCATTAAATTTAAATAAAAATCTACATAAGCCTATAGTTTTGATAGCTAAAATGTGTTATTTACAAGACAGACGAAATAATGTGATAAGCGTTTAAAACCATAATGTTTCGATAATAAGCACGTTTTAACAAGTGGCACTTTAATTCTAAATATTTAACGATGGCAGCCACACAATTCGGACTTAATTAAAAGGCCCTCCGTCCGACCGAAGAACTTTGCTTCCCTTTCAAGTATTTTATAACGGCTTTTGTGGGCGACGGCGTCCCCTGCTAAAGGCAAATCGTTCCTCCTTCAGCTTTTGCATCGCCAAGTTAGGATAACTTTTACTCGAGTCAGCGTTTTGAGAAAGCGGTTCTTTTGAATTGGACCTTATATTGACCTTATATTGCGATTAACAGCAGTTCACCGATAGAACGTTCCACTAATTATTATATTAGAAAATTTTACTGAAATTCGAAAAAAACGATCATTTTTGCATTCAGAAAAATTAAACCAAGCATAATGAAAAAATTAAAAAAAAAAAACACAAATATCGACTAAACATGTTAAACCATACTACTATAGACTGTTATTAAATACATCACGTTGATATAGCTACAGGGTATAATCTTCTTTAGAAACCAATCTTCTTTATTTAAGATTGGTTTCAATACTGTCTATCGTAACTATGCTTAAAAATATCTTTTGTTGCGTACCGCAGGACAATTTTCTATATTTCATCTTTGAGAAGCTTTCAACGTGTGACGTCACGGTGTAGAGATAGACGGACAGCACCCAAGAGGCGTATAAATTTAACAAGCTGCCATAGAGTGCCTACCACTACTACGTATTCTATGGGACTACATCACGTGCACCTCGAACAAACGTTAAGGTTTCATGATAAACAAAAGAAAGAAAAACTATTTCATGGTGTATTTTAGAATGCGTTTTGTTGGAAGTTGGTTTCGGAAAATTGTATCGTCTATAAGGGCCAATAATGATAATGCATCGATCTCCCCAACATCTGTGCCGTAAAGGAGTATCTACGGGGAGAAACATCAATGTACGATCAAGTTATCAATGAGCAATAGTCAGCCATGGATTTTGTGCTATTATTATATAGAATAACCAGCTAGTAATACGGAAACTATCTTAATAGAAGATAGGGGTCCAATTTTGATTAAATTTCTGAGAGACCCACTCACTTTCTGTATGTGTACATCTCATAAGTTTTACGGGTCAAGGTGCGAGTTTCACACATTTAAATCTGCCTATTTTGTGTATCAGGACAAACCAAGATTGTGTCAATTTGTTAATCGTTAGGACCGCAAATTTATTTACTTATCAAACAAGTATGATAAGTGAATACTTATTCAAAACGAAACGCACAATTCATACATTTGCCTTAAAGACCACCCATTAGATTGCACCTTAGCAAGCTCTTTAGTTTAATTTTTGATTCTACGTATATTTGTTGACTCAAGATTCACAATGAGAATTATACGACATGTTTCCTCGTCCCCCGTTGGAAATAATTACCTCTTTTGAATAAACTTTTAAAATGATCTACTAAAAGATATTTTGTCTTTGTTCTTTTATTGAAAAAAGTTACCTAAAGCGTTTACAGTATTACTTTAGTGACGTTAACTTTCGAAGCTTCTCAACGTTTTTCTAAATGCACATTAAAAAATGTAAATTTCCTCACAGGAAACCGTGTAGCGGTTGATTTGTGGTCCCGAAGGCGAGAGACAGATCCCGCAATGCTCAAAGAAAAAAACTGCCATCAAACACATTTAAGATTCAAATTCTAGATTGTATTTTTTCTACATAAAAAAAAACAAAGGTAAAACTATAATTTTGTTTAAAAAACCGCCCCTTTTATTTGGAGAATTTCTATTATTTAAGCATATCTCATTTGAAGTGCCGATTAAAAACCCGACCTAAAGTTTCCACAAGTAATAAATCGCACAAAGTAATTAATTTACCTCGGAAATACTAATTTATGTTTATTACTGTACGATTAGTAATAAGGCACATTTAAAAAAAGTCGAAAGTAAGATTGATAGAGGTTCAATTTAAAATGCTAGGTGTGAGTGATAAAATTTTATATTTAAATTTACTATAATTTTAACTATAGTTACCATGGTAGATTTTGTATAGGGTTGATATATTGTCAGAATTTTGGGCGAAAAAACATTCAAATTTTACAGTCTCAGCAATTAGCGTACTTAGGATAAGAAATTGAGACTCCTTTGGCGAAATCGCGAAAAGCAGCCATATCCACACAGATTTGCAGCATTTGTAACAATTCATTTAACCATATGCTGCACTACCATAAATGCATAGATCAGTAAATAATGAAAAATCAACAAAAAAAATATTTTTCTAGATGTTTCTTTTTTGTAGAAAATAAAAATTAAGGTTTTTGTTTATTTTAACAAGTAAGTTTATAAATATTGTAAAACCTAAATCAAACTGTTTACTAGAATGTTTGTATCATTAACGAGTTTACATTTAGTAGGTACAGTACCGTGCCATATTAATAGACTCAAGGAAAAAAACATTTTGCATGTTTATGTATTAAATTTATTAAAAAAGATTAAAATAATTCTCGACTATTCTTACGCAATCAGTGTATTATTTATTGTCCTGACAACAATTTTACAATGCAATGCACCTTGCAACGTAGAAATCTGGGTTTGATAGCAGCTGCCAACCTGTCGTATCCTAAAAATAGTTATTCTATAAATTAAAAAGTTTTTTTAGATTTATTCTCATTTTAGAAATTAACAAAATGCGTGTAATATACAAAATTAATTATCTTGCATGCAGTTACAAAAAGTTAAATAATCTACATTAAAATAGCATAATAAACAAGAACACTAACAGATGTCAAATTCAAAATTCTGTGTTACAAGGTATAAAATAATTGGTATAAGTATTACCAGGGTAATAGCATATTAGGTAATAGTATAGTATATTAATTTTCATACAAACATATCCAAGAAATAAATCTATCTGTTTCCATTTTAGTTAAGGAATTATTTAGGCTTTCAATCAATTTAACAAAAGTGCATAAAATTTTTTTTTGCTTACTTGGTTCTAATAATAATATAAAACCTAACTTATAAGGCTTTTTTATATATACTTATCAAATAAGTATGAATTACTTTTAAAATTACCAATTTTGTAACTAAAATAGCTTTTACTGAAACAAAATTCAACGATTCGAAAATGGGGTGTACATCGTCTGACGGGGAGGTAAATATCATGAAAAAATGTTTTGCGAAGCGTGGGCCACAGTCTCCGGTATCTGCGAGCCTAAACTCTTTTTTGATTAATAGCTCTCTGCTAATGGATACTTCTGTAATGAGTTTTTTTTTTTAATAACCTGGTGATATTAAAACAGCATAAAACAGTATTTTAAATTATATAAAATATATTATAACTTACAATAAATAACCTACAATAATAATATTACTAACTATTTATTAACTTTTATTTAGATATTAACTATATCTCAATGAGAATTTATTTTTAAGATGTGGAAAAAATAACAAAAATCAGCAATATTTTTATTTAACACAATACATGTGTGTGTACACATATTATATTAAACGAATAATTTCTTAAAAATTAATAATCATACCATATTTTTACGTAGTAGAGCCTAGTACTTTTCGCAATGAAGTAACCATATAAAACATTCCCATAAAGGGCTTCTAAAACATTACGAACATTCATACGATATGTCTGAGTGTTTATTTTTTAACATTTAATTAAAAATTTTATTATACTGATTCGAAACGTAGTTTTTTTTTTATTATACTATAAACATTACGGTTATAAGGTACTATATTTTGAATGCATACAATTCCAGTTCATATTCACGTGAACATTCAGGGCTTTGGAATTAATCCCTTGCCCTTTCGGAATTAGTTCAAAAGTATAGCCAGAATACGGTCGTATAGAGGACTTTTCCAACCCTTATATTTTACCAAACCCCCTACACCCCCCCCCCTCCGTGAAGTGGAATTATACCAACAGATGCTGCAGTGAAAATGCAAATATTTTTTTTCATAAATTCGAACAGGGTTATTTTCTAATTGGACCTTAACGGAAACTGTAATATTTAATATTATGCATGTACGCAACAAAAACTGTAATAAACTTGTGGATGATTTTTTTTCATATTTTTTCATATCATTTCGTTCTCATAATAGGTTACACAACCCCCCCCTTTAAGTTTTCGGGAATGGTCTTAATAGGACAACCTGTATACCTAAACCTATATTATTTTTATATTATAAATAATTTATTATATACCATTTATATTTTTTGGGTTTAATAAAGTGGAAATTTAAAAAAAAAATATTAATATAACTATTAGAAAGGGATCTTTATGAATTAAATATGATTATAATATTTTATTTTTATTATTCTTATTTAATTAGTTTGTTTAGTTTGTTTTGGAATATAAACTTACCTCAATCGACATTTTGATATCATATTACATTTAATTTAATTTAATTTAATTTGATATCATTTTACATTTAAGGCGAACCATTGACAGTCGACCTCAAAATTCAGTGCTTCAGTGATAGGGCGTTAGGTTTTACTCTGCGCAGTCAGAAAGCAATTGTTGGTGTTTTTTTAATTACAGCTTCATTATATAGAAATTAAAAAAACTAACCTTACTATATTTTAGAACCTTCATTTTCCTTTCAAATACTTTTTTCCTAAGGCCCTAATGTCTTTATAAGAGAGCGATTCAAGTAAAAAATAACTATTAGGAGTTTATCATTTATTAAATTTCTCAGAAATATAATTAAATTTAAAAATCTTGCTTTACTATAAGGAAGACATAAGAACAAGGTATGTAAACATATTTTTTTATATTTTTAAATATCTAATGGTTACCAAATGCCATAAATAAAAAAAGGGTCTAAATGAGACGAAATTAATGATTATTATCTTCGCTTCGCCTGAAAATTATAGAAATAAACCCTAGAAGTAGAAATATTGTGTAGACCGACAGTTTTATGGTAACCCAAGGGCTGAAATAAAATATCGTGTTGTCTTTCTGTAATGTTTTTTTTTTTTATTTAAATAAAATAAAATGTAAAAATATCATTTAGGAACTCTTTTAATTGCCATTGTCTCTTTTTCGACGATTCCTCAATTCTGAAGGTAGTTGATTGCCTTCAGGGTCATAGCTTTTAGTGTCTACTGCTAGCCAGATGATGTCATAAAAGATCGATAGCTTTTGAATTTTCAGTTTTACTGATGCAGGACGCACTTTTCTTACAGTACCAAAACGTGACACGGCACGAGCAACCATTTTTATTTTGCAGTATATATCAGTTTTTGAAGCTGATTTTGAAGGCGGTGGTCACACTCTGCTGCTGAAAAGGCTAAGATAATCTCTATTATTCTTGCAAATTCTCGTACAAATGATTGTTATCAAAGTAGCTTTTTGAAACTACAGATCTTTAGGCATTTCTCATCTTGTATTTTTCATAAATATGAAAAAGCTCTACATATAGTATGCAGGTTTGATGTTAGACTTAGCCTTACCCATTTCGATTTTTTGAAATTTTATTAAGAAATGTTGCCAATAGATGGTACAAAAAAAAATATTAGGGTACATTTTTTTTATTGCATGAATGGCAGATTCATAACAAAAACAAATTATTTATGAGTCGCATTCAGCTATTTCTCGCTAAAAAGGATGACGAGTTATGAAGCAAATAGGAGGGTTTGCTAAGTCATCGCAGATAGGGAGATACTTGCTTCTTTTCAAAGAGGCTTAGCAGATCGGTCTACGCCACTAAAAGCTCTCATGGTACTAAATTCGTTTTTACTCCTATTTTTAGGGCGCTTCTAATAAGTATCCCTCGGTTCATGCAGTCGAAAGCCATTTTTCCACTTTTCTCAATTAACTATCGAACATTCTTTGGTTACATTCAGCAAATATTTACTGGCATCGAGACCATTTATATTTATTAATCAAACAGTAGGTTAATAGATTTTTGTAGGAAAATTAATTTATTTTCTAACGAATAAAATAAATCAATACCTCATAGAATACCAAGCTCAAGATCATGTTGAGGTTGGTTGTCTTACCTGAAAAAAATAAAATAAATATTGTTATTTATCTCTTTATATAATAATATTTATCTTTTAACTATTCTTAAAGTATTATCAAACCTTATTGGCAAACTGATACAACAAAAAATAATATTTATTTTTTATTTTCTTAATATTACAACCATGTGATTATTCAGTGTTTTTGCAGATCTCTTAATAATTTCAGTGTAAATGTTTTTATTTGTACTACAATGAATTTGTGAAATTAATTTTATAATATGTTTTACAGAGATACAAACCTTTTAATTTTATAAGTCTATTAGTCATTTTGATCACTTTAAACTTTAACGAAATAAACTAGATTTTGTTAAGACATGCTGTACCAGTAAAATTTTTATAATATATGTATGCCAATTTCTTCATATCTAAGCAATGGTTATGACTACGCCAATGCAACGGTGATGGTCATAACAGCAGTGGACTTGAAGAATGGGCTTATTGCCACAGGAGTAGGGTCCTCCGAGATAAGAGTGGAATCTAAACGACCTACGATTCCTTTGAGGTCGGTAATGTGGGTCACATTTCACATACTCTTGAAAATAATGATCCTCCGTAAATCTTCAACTACAAGGAAAAATCTTTTAAAGAAGATTCTTGGTGTTATAATAGAAAGAGATAAATCAAATTGCTATTTTTGTTTAGCATAACCATAAATTATAATATTACCATAAAAGTAATTAAAGGTGCGAGTACAAGTTATCTTTTTATTAATAGTACAATGAATTCTCATTTTTCTGTTTTATAACAGGTAAAGTTTATTTATTTTTTTGTTTAATACATATATTTTAGAGGTATTTTACTCCGGTGATATAACCATTTAAAAGCTGGTTTAATAGGGTTATTTTTTTCTAAATGTTTTCTTCTTCTTAGCTGGTATGTGTTCTTGGCGAAAGGTTTAAAGACGTTGCATTTATTCCATTCTCTGATAGTACACAGAAGAATAGAATGGAATCCGACATCTCGTTGTCAAAACTTCCTTTATTTTCTAGGAATGGTCTTTTGGTCCATGCTGTAAGTTTTAGTAAGCCTTAAATAATTTAACTAGATGACATTTCCGTTCACGATAAATACTTACTCTACATTTTTCCTTTTGCTATAGTTGTTAATTAAATATAATAGATACAAAAAAAGCAAATTTACAAATTGATTGGTAGTTGAATTAGCGCGATCGTCTTGTTGTATATACGAGTATATCTATCTTCCTCCCACACATCACTATCCTTCCCGGACGTCTGCCTGTTCATCTCCCTTGGAGTTTGCTGCAGTGAGGGAGGCAAAATTAAATAAATAATGCCAGACGGCGCAAAGTTGTGCGCCGACAAAAGTATCTATTTAAATTGTTTTCATTTCATTAAAACGCATAAACTTTTTTTAAAACGCATAACTATACTACAAAAGGGCTAGCTTATTACCGTCCTAATCATTACTATCCAGAAAGGTCGTATAAAAAAAATATTTTCGTGTCGGCGAAATAAAATTATAAATATGATATTATTATTTAAATATAAATGACCATGTTTACTTTAACCAGTTAATATGCCCAAGCAATACTAGAACTGGAACGAGGCTGAAAATGTAGCATTAGGAACTAGAAAATTTTGACCATGAACGCTGTCTACAATCAAGACTTCTCGGTCACCTTTATTTTTAAATGGTATTTGAGAAAATACGAATAACGGTTAAATTTTTTAACGGAAACATATACACGATAAATGTAAACCTATAGCTTCTTTTTAAATTATTTGTGATCTTAACGGATAATGCATCAAAGTATTTATAAGGAAAAACTTCCGAAGCCGATACGATCAAAATACAGACGGGTGTTAAAAGGGCGTATCTCCGCGCAACTGGATAAGCGAAGCTCCCGCGGGGCACAGTGTCTCGAGCTTCTCGCTTCTTCCAAAATGTCGCTAATTATACTCATTCCTAAGACAATTGTTTGCCATATTGTCACCCATATTCTCTGTTCTATCTATAGTAGCTTCTATTGTTACCTTTTGTCATTCGAACTCCACCATGCCTCCTCCACCTGCCATTCGATTCTCGTGGGTTAAACACTATCATTTCTTTCAGTTGAAATTTATAGAAAAAATATTATTTTCTTGTTTCCCAACACGATGTTTTAACCCGAATACCAGAATTTTGATATTATACTTTACCTTATAGAGTATTTTGTGAGTGCGGTTGGCCACAATCAGAATGATTCTCATAATCAAAGGGTCAATTTGATGATAAGATAAAAGTGAATATTAAAATATGAATAAAATTATTTAGGTACTTACTGTAAGGATAATCAATATTAAATTTATATTAATTCACAGAATATGTCACGGCGCACAGTCCTCATAAATTAGCTCTTTATCGTGACAATTTACGCATCGGTAGTCAGTTTACACAATTATTAAGGCACCACCTATACCTAGTATATGTACCTACTATTATACCCATTGGTGCATTGATTAAGTGAGAGAATGAGTGAGTAACTTTATAGACATCCATTCATCCGTAAGTCTTAACATTTCTAGTATTATATGCATTGTCGTTGCATTGTCGTTGTTGTATTGTAAGCAAATACGAATATGTCAATTCGAAGATGTTTATGAGCAAAACCAGCTAAGTCACTAATTTCTTATTAGTAAGGCAATACAAAAAAGACAGTATTTTAAACAATAACCCAGGAAACATTTCCTTGCAGTTCGACCTTTGTAAAATTGAATATGTATATTTTGTCTATCGATGTCATACACAGTTCGCTAACAAAAAATATCCGTATTTAATATTTATGACCGCGAATTCATTAATTTTACCTTGGAAACCCCAAGCCCAATGTCGTTTACAAAGTACTTCACGGTTCATGCACCAAATGCACCAAGACCAGTGAAATGAACCTCTGATAGCATATTATTTTTCATTTATGTCCTCTTTTCGGCCACACGACAATTTATTTTATTGCGTGACCTGTTTGGGTTAGTCAGTAGAAATTGTTCTACGGAAATAAGTTCGTATATATAAATAAATATAACTGTCAAATAACTGAACAAATTTATTTATTTATCTTTATTGGAGAAACCAACAATTTTACACAGTAAATATAAAATAAAAAAATACATTTGATCAATCGATAAAAAACTATGTAAAACTAAAAATAGGTTTCTGCTAATAAAAAGTATTAAAGTTAATAACTAAAATAACAAAACCATTTTATATCAATATATATACATATCTTATACACGAATTTAGAACAGTTAATTCTTACACAAAAGATCGTTGCTGAACACTTTAAATTGCGATTTATTCAGAGTCAATTTATCGAAGCAGTTAACAGTTTCATTAAAATAACTTTGTATCCGTGGTATCGGCGAATGTAGAGCGTTATTTGAGGAGCAGGAGGGTACTTTAAAGACATTGTAATGACGGGTGCGATGTGATGACGGTACATTAATCGAAAAGGATTTCAAAAGATCGGGGCAATTAATAGTGTTATTGAAACTATAATAAGCTATAAGCTATAACAAATAAGCTATAATCTAAATTTGAAAAATGTTTTGAATCAAAACCTTTGTTTATGTCACAAAACTCGGATGAGTATACTACACATTCAGTAGTATTTCCGTTACGATACACTTAATCGTTATAGACTAGCATTACATTTATTTAAAGTAACTTCTCTACGCGCGGTAGAGTGACATGGATCCATGCGACTGAACGTTAACGAAAAGCTCCTCGCGCCGACAAGCTAGAGTGGGGACATCAACATTGCAGGATCTTATTTATTTATTTATTGATTTTCTTTTTACATATTTCTTAGATAATGAATAACATAACCATACCTAACTGAACATTGCCCGTACTAAGGTAGGCTAATTTTAATAGTTATTTAATAGATTGATTAAATGCAATTGCGCTGAGCTTTTTTGTAAATATAAAATAAAAACTACGAAAACTACATTGATATACATACACGTACATGTAATACATGTGTACATGTACTTGGGCATATGAATTGGTATACTGTGCTAAAAACATTCGCTGCTTTATCGCTAGATTTCAGAAGGCGGTGAATTGTATACGCCAGTTATTCCTAACATATTTGCATATATTTCTACATTTTTTCCAACATTAAAATAAACGAAGAAACCAAAATCTGTCAAATGGAACTGCCCCTTGACCGCTGACGATACCAGGCATGACCGGAAAGTGTACAGTTACCTTTGCAGCCGTTCTTAGTCGCGCCTGATAATTCCACCGGTTTCAACCGGTTCGCTCAACCCTCGGCTATCTCTTTCTATCGCTAGAAGGTAGTAACCGATGTCCGTGAGGTATGAACTTAACAATTCTGAATTACAGGCCGCAGAAACGTGACGGCAAAGTGATGTCTATACGGCACAACTCCGCCAATGTTATCGATTCTCATATTTTATTTAAAGACAATGCGCGAATCAGCTCCTCTTACATAACTCTAGGAACGTTGCGCAAATTACTGTTTACTCTAAACCTTTAGGCGATCATTTATTTATTTATTAATCAAATTACTTTAGAGGAAACTCAAAATTTTCCCTGTAAGAGGAAGTTTCACAACACGTTAAATATACCCAGAGTTTTAATTCAAATCAGTTTCTAGTTTAGTTGTTTTATAATATTCTAACGATGGATTTAACATTGTCCAAATAAATTTAAATGTAGGTGTGGGAGTGTGTTTAATGACGAAAGTCAATTATTAAGCATTTAAAAGCTCCTTTTATTATTTTTTGTAATAATAATTTATTTTACACGAGATACAAGCTAATACAACGTTTAATTGTTCATGTGACGCATTATTCATCGGTAATTGAAACCTAATAACACATAGGTTTAAAAAATCATTGTTTAAAAATGGTAACAATTTTTTTTTTAAATAAAATTATGTACAAAATTATGACAGTTTCAAGAGATAAAAATTCATCTTTGAGCTTATTTATTTTATTTTTTAAAGGATCTTAAAAACTTTCTCGATACACTTTATTTACATTATTTCATCATTATTTAGAAACAATGATGAAATAAATGATGATGATAATTTGATAACGATATGATGATTCGATTTGATAATTTTGTAATGATAATAACCTGATCGTATAAAAAAAAATATCAACGGTTTTCGGAAGAGTGTCTTATTAGGCAAACATCTAAAATAAAGAAAAATTCAACACAAGAATGTAGCACCGAAAAAAAAGATAATATTTTGGCCTTTTAAACATTGAAATTCTTTGAATTGCAACGAATTTCTTCATTCTGTAAAAAATTAACAATATTTTTTTGTATTAAAATTCTTTCTTTGTCCAAAATAAAACAGGGTATTTTCAAAATTTTCTTTTAATTTTTCGTATCTCCTGAAGAAAATATGTGAAAGTAACTGAAGAAAATAAGAAAGTAACTGAAGAAAATAAGAAAGTAACTGAAGAAAATAAGAAAGTAACTGAAGAAAATAAGAAAATAACTGAAGAAAATATTATGTTTCCTTGTCATACTCCTCAACTCACCTACCCACCTGGACCTGGTTATAGCCATGAAATACTGCACTGCGTACATTATAAAAGGGCAATTACAATAATTATTAGTCAATGTCACGGATTAAAGCGAGTTGGAGTTATCGCCAGGCTTAAGTCATGCTAATAACGTGTTTATTAATGGCGACATAAAATATGTCGTGCGTTTTACTCGTACATTATTTTAATTTAGCAATGTATCTAATAATTAGATTGTAGGTAAGTACTATTATTTGTGGACACATTATTGTATCAATAAACATATAATTCGCCACTGACCATTGAAACATAATGTTTTCAATCTTTATTACTATACACAGCAGGGGATGTTCGAAATTTAAAAAACAGTAGTTTTTTGTTGTTTTTTTTTTTGTTGTGATTTTAGTTAATTTGAGTTAGATCAAGCCAACGCATTTTATAGTGTTACTGATATTTTAACGCGCGCTTACGACTCTGTCTCGATTTAATACCTAGTGGGTACACATCTTGCTAATTAAATGCATTTAAATGTGGCGACAATCAAGAAAATTATAAAACGTTGGTTTAAAAGGCTTGGTTTAAGAGGTGAGAAGCGAAGTGAATTATTCGAGTACTGCAGAAAGTAGTGTAGTTATAATTAAGTTTAAAAAAAACTGTTAATTAAAAAATATATTAGACGATTTCAAAGAAATTATTGCAATTGTAACGAGGTTTAAGGAGCCCTCGTTAACGTATAGATAAGGGCGACGTTAAGAAATAGAGTTCAGACAGGGTCACCGAGTTGTTTATTGAGGTTTCACACTTATTTTAACCAGTTTCTGACTGTGTAAAAATACGAATAAGAGCAGAAAAACAGGTAAGAGCTTCGACTCGATAACAAGATAAATACTTTTATGTTAGTTGACTACCTAGAATAGGTTCTAGTCCGAGAGCGCGGTAAAACAATACTGAAGACTGAAAGTACAGTCTTCGATTATGAAAACAAAACTGTGAGAAAGGAATTTATAAATCGTCTTAAGGCGCCTACATACCTGAATGTTATCAAAATGCGAATTTTGCAGGTTTTCAAAGTATGTTGCGTGCGTATTCAGAAGAAATACCACTAATCTACTTTACTTATATTAAATATCATTTATTATTCTAGGGAAATAGCTATAGAAAACTTCTTTAAACATTGTCAAAAAAACATAAAAAAAAAAACAAATCCACAATGTTTTTGAAACATCATTTTTTGATGTCGACTATCTCTGAATCCAGAATCATCTCATATATAATAAAAATATTTTATTGAAGAGAATCGAGTCGCGGAGGGAGTTACCTGTCGAATTTGCGATATATGGTATAACAACTTAGAAATAAAATAACAAAGTTGGCCTAAAATGGGTGATTTTTGTTTTAGATTTGATATATGAAAATGAAATTAAATGCCAAAATTATTTAGATTTTCGGAAAATATATGTTCTTGTATTATTAATGGAAAAAGAAAAAATTGAAAAAATGTATTCGTTATTTTTCTAAAAAAAAAACTAAATGCTATCAATATTTCATACAAAATGGTAGGCCGTGGTTTATGTTATAAACGCCATTCATGTCCGCTATAGAGTTTACACCTTTCTGTTCTTTGTGCACGGGCGTTTTTTGCTGACCGCGCATTGCAGCTCAGATTATTTTCTTAGTAATCCAATCAGTGCGGTTTTGGCCGCTCCAGTGACTAGACGTTGTTTCTGCGCTCGTTTGTTTTTCAATTTTCGTTGCCTATTTATTTACGTAAAAATAAAGTTGTCAAGACGAAGCGGCGTTGTTCATTCACAAAGTCAGCAATTAGAAAAAAACAAGGATTACTCTTACAGGAAAATAGGTTTGTATTTATAATTATTACCATTTTATGTTTTTACTAATTTCGTAATGTGAATGAAAAGTTCAAAGCTATTTGCTATATACATATGTACATACCTATTTACCAAAATAGTAAAAAAAAACTTTCTATGTAGATCAAGAGAATATAAATAATGTACTATTATCATCTTTTGTAATGAAAATTTTTAAAATTAGTATATAATATAAACAAACCTTTCTTAGAACTCTAACCTTGTTAGAAAGCTAACGACCTTTGAAATATCTAGTTTTAGGTCAACATAATTGGTAACTTGCTGGTACTTGATTATTTTTTTAATATACAATTTTTTATTTTAATATAATTATGCTGACCCGGCGAACTTTGTACCGCCTCGTAATCAATACATGTTATGATATTTTATTATGTGCATTAAATTATTAACAAATGTGCATTCTTTATATTTTTTTGTTGTGATTTTTTTCTGATGTTTTAATAGTTATTCTGCTATTCGGGGCGGAGACAAATCCAACAAATCAAAAATCATAAAAATCGATTCAGTGTTGCTTGAGCTATAAATGGTATAACTATTATATAAATATATATATAGATTTACTACACTTTATACCTATTTTGAAATTCATTTTCGCGCGAAAAAAACCATTATTCCTAAGAAGTAGTTTTAGTCAAGGCCATGCCACGGCTGATGTAATAATATTTATAAAATATTGTCGTCAGGTGAAAGTTAGCCAATGCGTCGAAGAATTTGACGATTCAAATTCTCGGAATTTTGCGAGCGACTGATTCAGGGTTGGCAAATCTCGAGCGAAAGACATTATTATAGTGTGATCATATTATCTAAATACATTATAGTTATCTAGATAGGTACTTCAAAACAACATATCTGTAGTGTACTTTGCCTTTATTTTAGATACTTTTATGACATAATATTATTTATTTTAATGAAATTATTATACTATATAATCTAAATAATTTTAAAAAATTAAACAAGTTCCTTTTTAAACGCATTAAACGAGCTTTACTTCAGCATTTGTATCGATGTTATGCTATATAAATAATGTAAAAACAAGCGATTTGAAAACGATGATTGATTTATTATATTTTCAAATGTTGCAGATTACGAATGCAATCCCAATGTAGAGAAAACCAGGAGAGTACATTACATTGATGTCTTCTAATGATTCTTCGGCCAACGCCACAACGATAGTGAGTTAATTTAATTTAATATTTATTCCAAATATTCTTACACACATAAAATTTAAGTTGAATGATTCTATTTTAAATATATATTTTTTTATTTTAGGAAAACCACAATCACTCTGATTTCACCAATGAAGAGGCTAGAGGATTGGCTGAATCTGAAACTACTCCAAATGTTCTTGAATGCGAATATGAGGTGGAGGTTCAAACATCTATTTTTATTATCTTTAACAATAAAAAGCGGCCAAAGCTTTATCTACCTTTGGGATGAACATGTTTTCGGTCTCTAGCACCATTCCTACTATTAACCACGAATTGCTTCGGATTCTCATTATCTATAATAACTTCCCGTTTGATTCCTAATAAGGCAATCCAGTGGACAATTTAAAAATAAACACTATATAAAAGTGACCATAGTCTATTAGTTAATAATGTCGACGAATTAGTTAATAATGCCCGAAGGGCCTAGCATCGAGTGTTATCATTTGATAAATTTAATTTCTATAGAAAGAATTGGAAGGACTGTTACGTGAAATACATAGAAATGACTCGAATACCATTTACATACGGCGACAAACTAAATAAGGCCCGAAGGGCCTACCATCGAATGTTTTTATTTGATAAATTTAATTTCTATGGAACAATTGATACAATTGAATCGAAACATTCTCGCATAAGAAGTTTTCTCGAAGCGTTCTGTCAAGCTTGCATTTGGAACGGTTTTCCATCCTTTATTAAAAAGTGTTATGTCCAAAAATTGTATTTCGTTATAATATTTCATGTTTGTCTAGTTAAGTTTGAAACAACAATTAATTAAGTATCTTTATTTTAATATTTTAAGTGGTGGTTGTCATTTTTACATTTAATCAAAACATACTAGCAGTTTTAGAGGATTAGGCCTATGAGCAATGCGTACATGTTTACGAAAGTATTTTTATATTTGTCTAATTATAAGGATTTTTTATTAAATATTTGTTCTAGAGTGCATAAAATTCCAAAATTCTTTAATGTGGTAACAGAAATAAATATTTATTACTGATTTTTTCTATTAAATTATTGTAGTGACCATTTGTTTGCAATATTTTTCTTATTATATTATTATTTACATGCTTTGTAGTTTTTGCTTTGTTTGTTGTTTTGGGCTTGTGTTTGTTTTATAACTGTAACAAATATTTTTATATTACCTTGTGCATATTAAATACTATCCAAATAATTAATTTGCAAATAAACCATCGTTGCACCCCTGATTTCAACTCGGCGTTGTGGGGCATTATAATACGTTTTAATTATTGCATGATGCAATTATCAATTCGTACATTGTTTGAGCAACGCTCCTATAAATAACGAATTTTTATTTGTTTTTGGTAAGTATATCTTTCTTACTTATTATTTACACTTAATAAGTGTAAATTACTTATCACTTACATTACAATTCTTAATAATTGCTAAGTTTCGCTTTCTGCTAGTTTTGAAATTTGTGTTTCAAAATTTAATAATTTTGTTACACTGCCTAAATTTGTTAGATTTTGGTGGTGGTGGTTTAGTCAAAGGTAGGCACTATAAGTAATCGTTTTACCGTCTAAATTTACTGAATTTATATTGTACTATATTTCATCTACTCTATAGAGAAAGTCATATTGAAGCTTACGTTATTCTAAAGATAACTTAAATTCGTTGTATTATCTATTTTTGTATTAACTATTTTTATTTATTCATGAGCCGTATTGTAACATTTACCGATTTTTTATTAAACTCATTTAATAATTATGAATATTATGTACTTATATTTTGTAATGACATCGTTGTTCAATACTTTGTAAATAGAAGTAGAATATTATGTAACGTGTATAATGTATTCCATGTAATAATAAGAGTGTTTCAAGACTTTAGTACTAAAAGGGCAGATATTGAAACAGGTATTGAATGCTGAAACAGGGTACATTTTGTCAAATATCGGTGACCGAGCCTCGGGCGCTGCGCGGCGACATTTCGAGCCTTGCCGCGTCGGGACCGTTTTATCAGAATGAATCCTATTGGCCAAACCTTTTCGCTCTGCGGGGTTTGAGGAAGGGAGTCGGGGGGTGGAAAACGGGCAGATTCGGGATTTTGTTTTGCTTCTGTAGTCGCCTTAAGACTGTTATTGACGTCACGTCGCGTGATATGCAATTTAGTATTTTTCCAAACATAGCTAATGCTTTTGTCTTTGACGTCAATGCAAAACTTCAAGTTAAACTGGAAATGAGAACTGTGGATCTGGCAATTTCACAGGAGTGAAATATGCTTACGTTACCAACTTGTGGCAATGGTAATCATAGTTGTTTAGTGTTGTAAATGTAGTCAAATTTTAAAAAACGAAATTAATAGTTCCGGTATCTAAAGTAAGACATGTAATATAATATTTCAGTATTGTTTAAAGACCTAATTTAGAAAGTCATAAAGCCTTTACTAGCAAAACATACTCATAAACATAAGTTTGTTCAATGTTACTGTAATACTTTTATTGAATGCTTTTTTATGAAAACAGAGTTTCCAATTATTTTCAGTGTTCGTTTCATAACAGCGTTACCGCTTAGGTGAGTAGGTTTTCTCAAAGTTGGTAAATATTTTGAATAACGTATGAACATACAAGTTTCGCCTTTGCGAAGAGCAAATGAACATACGAGTCAGAAACTTTGATATTTTCAGCTCCATTGGTCTTTCTGGCATAACTCTCGCTAACTAATGATTGTGGCGCCTTTGCTTAGCGTGTTTCTAACCAAAATGAATGAGGGTAGGCGGTTCCGAATTACATTGGCCGCATTACTTCTTACGAACGTTTCTTGTTAAATCACAGTTATCAAATCTATATAAATCAAAAATACACGTCCTGGTGGTTCCTACGAATTCCTAGCAGCAGTAAATTTATGGATTGTTTTCGTATAACAGTTCAAAATCTCTCGTAATGATAAGAATGTGTTGTCAGTTGTAGCAAAGGGTCAAACCAATTAAGCCTGGCATACACTGTTTTTGTCCGTTTTACCGATAATGCGCATAATGCATAATGCACACACAATAAGGGCTTATCTGTCGGTTACGAACAACGCATATTTTGTTGTTTTATAGTATAATATATTTAAAAATAATAATTTATATTAATTTATCAATTTGTTGGTAGGGTTGGGGTGGGTAGGGGGGGGGGGTATTATATGAATAGAAAGCCCCAAATATTTGTATTGGGTACTGTTAAAATATACCTATATTAATCTGACCTATAAATTGCGTTGTGTGGACACACTAATTCCAAAAGCCAAGAATGTAGCGTGTACACCGTTGACATTAAAAAACGTAGTGAAACGAAAACTGTTGACATTAAACGTAGTGTAACGCATCCCTTACACGAAGCTATATTTTTTTATATATTAAAATACCATGTAGAGTCGAGAAATTTAATATTAAAATTTGTTTTACCGGTCTTGAAGAAAAAAAGAGATGTTTTATTATAATTACAAATTAATGATTTAACAATAGAGGTTTTAAAAGAAAGGCACCAGAGGCCGTAGTGTTCTTATTTCGGTCAATTTTGTATATCCAATAAAATATCTACATAGTCTCTTAACTTATCGCGTTTGGTTTTATTAGGAGTTAGCTTGCAGCACCGTGAATTCATCCAATTCACACGTTCTCTTACATAATAATTATATTTTCTGCTTTGTGAGGTGATTTAAATGATTTCGTGTGAATTGGATGCTTCAGCTTCAGTTTTCCTGATAAATACTGAATGGGTTAGCTATTCCCTAAATTTGAAATATGATAAGGGTCAAATTGTGTAAAACATTATTTTTAGTTTTTAATACTTATTACTATTAAATTAATTTTAGCTACGCGTTACTAGCTTAAACTCTAGGCAAATGTATTATATTTTAAGTTTGGCTGGATGAAATGTCACTACTTAAAATATACGTCTTTTCTAAAATATACGAAAGAAACTTCGTGAAGATACACAAAGTTCCCTTATACTGATTTGGTTGGTATATAATTATTATGATATTAAAAAAGTGAAAAATATGTATTACATATTTACGCACAAATAATTTATTAAAGATAATAATAATACCCAATAATTTATTTGTCAAAAAAAATAATAATTTATCCCAATCAAAAAAGTCCGAAATAACTACATTATTTCTTGCATTTTACATAAATTGATACGAACTTCGTAAAATATGTTTTTTTCGATGTTTATAATTAACAAAACCTAACTAACGATGTGTTTCCGAACATAATGAGATTATTTAATTAAATACCAACCCGCGGCAAAGTGGAAACGGTCTATACATATTTGCTCGCTTGGCGATTCTCTGCGACTGACCTTATGCCGTTGGGAAGGAATTATTGCTCACTAGGCTGGCTAAGCAGGACAAGATTTATTCAGCTGAAATCCGCCCAAGTGGCCGGCTGTGTTTATGATAGGGAATCATAGACCCGCCCGCCTAAGCTCTACTTTATGGTGTGAAAGTGTCTGCAGATAATATCCTGCACTGTTTTGATATATTTTTGGCGTAAGTCTGAATTCGCGCAAGTTTTAAGCAAGTATTTCCAACAGAAAAGATGTTTAGACTATATATTTATCTTTTTGTCAATCATGACAAAAGGTCTACAGCTATAAATTAAAAACTTTAAATCTGGTAAGCTTAAAAACGCGTCTGTCTCTATTCTAGTATTTTTTCGAGTTCTTGTTTTCGATCTGACAGCCGCTGCATTTGAATAAATAAAATCGACCAGATTCGTACTATTTTCGAACATTCGAAAAATAATTCAGACCTGGCCGCTTCGTGCAACGGCCATCATTGCTACAGTATATTACAAATACCTATACCGAACTAGGCTTTTGCGTGTTACAATTTAAATAGACTAGGTCGCCGCAGTCGCTCGCATTTTGCTTCGCTGCAGCACATATTAGAGCGAAGCGATTTACTAAAATTTTCTAAATAAAATTTAGTCTGTGACAATAACTTTTTAACGACGGGATAGATTTTGATAATTTTCTATAATGAGGTATTTGAATGTTCCTCTGCGGAATGAAACTGTTGATGGTGGAATAGGTATTGCATTCGTATTGTTAAATTTTGGACCAGTGTACCCTTTGAAATGCACTAACACACATAATGGGAATGCGTTTATATATTGTCCATCAGTATTTTCAGGGTAAATGATGTCAATTACTTACCTAATTATTTTTTGTATTTTTATTTATTGTTAAAAACGATTTATTATTGTTAAATTGTATTAAATTAATATCAAATTAAATAATTTAAAATAAAATTCGATTAATTATTTTCGAATAAAAAATTTTCAAAAAAGCGCGTGACTTTTTTATAATGGATATTCCCATAGACAATTTTCTTTTGACCCCAAAAATTTTATTTTTGACAATATTTAAAATCAAGCTCCGTCACGACCTTCACTTTTTCATGTAGATTCTCTCAAAATCAAAAATTTTTCAAATCGGTCAAGGAATGACCAAGTTAGCCCGTGACAAAGTTCTAATTGGAGTCGCCTTATGAGAGCTTCGCTCGCTCCGCTCGCTTCGCTCTAAAAAACTTCTTTTTGTTAGCGAATAATTTAAAAAAACATTCCATCAAAACTTTCCGACATCAGCATAAAGTGCACCGGCATTAAATAAAAAATAAAATATGCAATAAATTAAATAAATAATTAAATAAAGTTTATTGTACCTATTGTTTCTTAGTTTTCTGGCGGTAGGTTTATTGAAGACGGTTTGGTTTTAATTTTTTTTTATTTTATCATATTTTACACAAAAAAACCTACACAATACTTCAAAGATTAACTCTGAAAAGTCACACTAAAATTTAGCATTTACTTCCTTACCAGCGACATACGATCGAGCGTGAAAGACTAAATAATAGAAAAACTAGACAATGTTGAAACGGTTACTCGTAAACACATATATTTGAAGACAAAACACTATTGATCTATTTGCATAGTCGAGTTGGCCATTTTAGTATGTTTGTTATCAAGTTTTTGCTTCGAAGCGTGCTACTGATACAAAATAACATAAAACCGATATTTTTTTGTGCTTTGTATTATTAGTTACAATAATATAGTGGCTTTTAAATGTGGGTAGCACTGGAGAGTTTGCACGCGAAATGATCAAAATGTTATTATTATGATATATATACCTAATATATAAAAATGTCAGAGATCGAGACATGCTCGAACATGCTTTTTCGACATGCATGACATGTCGAAAAATGCTCGATTGAGTTTTAAAAGACTGTGTGCAATCTGCATCCTTCAACCACAGCAAACTCTTCTGCTCTCCTTGAAGATGGGATTATCTGCACTTCACACGTGGCTTGCCTTGAGCTTTGAGGCGAGAGTTTAGGACGGATGCACCGCGCGAAACGTCTTACTGGCACGCGCACTGGGAGCTCGCGCAACGACTGGTAAACCTGAAGCTGGGATTGGGCAGGTATATGATAAAATGCACTGTTTTAAATTAAATAAAGGTCGTTCTGTGATAATTTAAAAAAAAGAATATGGTTGATTTGAGTGTTAAAGGAACTGGAATATATTGCGCCAATATATTATATTGTATTATGTTCAAGAATTAATCTAGTTTATCGAAAAGGGATCATCTAAAATCAAGAGAAAAATTTAGCCTAGAATGTTATCTACCAAATTTTATCGTTTTAATCTGTAACCAAAGGGAAAAACCAACTTGTCAATAAATCTATCCGTTAAACGGTAGGGAAACTCTATGCGAAAATACTACCTACGTCATAAATATTTATTTGGCAAAATTAATGATTATTTATTGTTGTTTTAACAGCTTATTATAACAAAAACAAGTAATAAAGACACTACTGAAAATCGTAACCACAATAAATAATTTTGATCGCGAATTACGCCTTATCTTTCACACTCGTAGATTCATTTGGTATATAAGTATAATAAGTAATACTTTAATATTTTATACGCATAAATATGTAATAAAAAACGCAAGCTTATTGCCACAAGACAATCTTTACCAGTTAACCCATAGGGGAAAACCAGAAGAATTTCAGTATTTTACCGTTATTATAATCTTGAATAATGTAAAGTACGTGTTTTTTATATGATACTCTTTAATAATATGATATGTTATTATGATAATCTGATGATATCAATGTTCAAAAACATTACAGTTTGAAAAAACTTTAAATCGATTTCTAGGGCGGCAGCCTGAAGTCTGAAAGTTTCTAATCTCGTTAAAATGGAATCGATTAGATCCGTAAAGGGCAGGGTTTTATTACGCTCGAACAGCCATAATGGCATTGCATTAGACCCCGCGGGGGGAACGGAAAGCGTTTCAGGGGGCCCGCGCCGTGGAGTATGTGCTTAGGGGAAGGCGGTTGGTCTTGTTTATCCAACGCAGACAGATTTGCATATATTTTCTTGATGCGGCTTGAGGAATTCTCTGCGGGCGCCGCGGCGTTTTCACCGAGGAATAGCCAAGCTTCTCGTAGCAGTAGCCGAGAACTTATTAATTAATACCTTTATCACACTTACCCGTCGACGCCAGTGCTCCTTTCAACTTCAGAGCCAAAGCGTACTAGGAATTAAATACGAATTGTTACATACAAATAATAATTACGATGAAACGTGGATCACACGAATATTTAATTTTATTACTTAAAGAAGTCTATTTCGTTAATTTCAAGTTAAATTTCTAAATATTAAACATTTCTATGTCTAAAAAATCATACATACAAGTATAAAATAAAACACACATTTTTTCCTAGTTTAGCGCTAGCTTGAAACGACCGTTAAAAACATGTGTAAAATGCAGCTTTTATTTTATATATTGAAAATATAATATTACATCGCTTAAGTAGAACTATGTAACATATAAGTATAATTAAATATCATACTTAAAGCGAGAAGCGACTCTTGTTTCCAGCCTCCCTAACTAGATCATGACCAAAAAAGGCAATTTAGTTATCTTTTCTTAATGGGCCACTTCTCTCATATAATCGATGCTATAATAATATATAAAATTAAACTAAACTTACATTAAAAAAAACATTCTACCTCTTCAATAGCCGGGTTGCTAAGACTAGTATCACAATGTAGAAACAGCCAATAGCTTTCATGATACACCTAAATGCAGGTGTAAAATAAAGGTAGTAGTACTCTATTTCCTACTTCCTGATCCACGCCATTGATGTCGGGAAGGCGCTGTGAAGTGCAATGCAAGTGTAGTCTGTGCTAAGTCGAACCCGCTTGGGTTCGAATCCACTACTTCAGGTATCAGGAAAGGCAGGCAGGCAGTTTTAAGTTTTCTTCGAAAATGGTTCAAAGCAAAATTTAAACTATGTTAAAACCTATTCTTTACTTGTAATAAAGTTAATAAGTTACGTTGACATATTTCTTTTATTTTGCTTCTGAAATTTCTGAATACGGGGGGGGGGGGGGTACAGCATCGACTAAAAGAGAATTAGGAGGTATTATGTACCTGTAAGGAAAAATATTATAGGATTTATTTCTTCAGGTAACTGATGAAATAGGTTAGGGAATATGTTCGTTGTTGATCGACTGAAAATGTTTATGATCATTCCATATTTCGTTTTGCATATATTAATAAAACAAAAAGTTAAATTACACAAATATCGAAAATGGAAAAGGTGAAAGTAGCTTCTGTAATCGGTGGTATTTGGGGGGACGACAAAACTGGGGCTTAAATCATCTCAAGCTGTCGGTCCGATATGACGCGATGTGGCTCCCCCAGCAGACTGGAAGCGGGTTGACAGCTTGGAGGTTTGGGCACATACGACCGACTGAGAAACCCGCTTAAGTACAGCAAATACAAATACACCAATATATATATCTATATAAATATTTTACAATCACGACTGACAGCTTTAAAATTAACAATATTATGTTCTGTTACGAATATTTAAACGAAAATTTGGATAATTATATTATTGATAGTTAAGTTTTGTGCACATGCCATGTAGGCGTATTTTTATTAATAAATGAAATAATAATTAGAGAAAATATTGTTAATGAATTGAAATATTAATAATAATAAAAAAGCTATTAATATTAAATATTACATTCATCATTATCAGACTGTATCCGCCCAATTCAGGGCATAGGCCTTCCCAAGTACTTTCAAGTCTTCGCGGTTTTGCGCTTGTTGCACCCAGTCTCCTGCGAAGCGTTTGTTCTCATCAACCCAACGAACTAATGGTCATCATTGTGTGGTTCTAGGGCACCATTGCAAGACTCTTTTGGTCCACCGCTCCTCTGCTGTTATGCAGAGGAGCGGTAGAGCTCATGCAATATGCCCTGCCTAGTTTCATTTCAGTGTTGCCATTGTTCCTACGAAATCCCACAACTTCGTTTATTGCCTTATCCATTCTTATACATTACAAGTATTGTAACTACAGGATATATATTTTTATCGTCATATATACTCATTCATGGCGCATCGGGGATTTTTATACAAAACAATTAAACATAATCAAAACATATATATATTTCTCTATAGAAGAAATAAGTTAGTGGTACGTCGTATGTACATAAAAATATTAGTATATTTATGTTGTCTACAGACACATTTTCTGGATTTTTTTTATAGTTGTAACCAGTCTATTAAAATATTCGGTGGGTATCGAAAGTTTTAAAAACACCTTCGCCAATCCATAAACCTAAATAATAATAAATAAAAGTGTAAGAAAACATATTCTTACTTAGTTACTGTTCTGAAATCAACGGTCATTTAAAAAAACACACTTTTAAAATCCACCCCTCCATTGCAACAAATTTCAGTCGACATCCTGAAGCAGTTTTGTCGATGAGTGATAAATTGTGTATTTTTGAGATTTCTTCCTCTTCGCGCTTCAGAGCTCTGTACCGACTTTTGCAATTTTAGGAAGGCGACTTTTATATTTAGGAAAGTTTTAATTAAATGTAATTATAACCACTGTCCCTTTTTCCCCCCCCCAGCCAGTGATTAACAGAGGTAAGCACTTGGCGTGGCTGATATTATAAGAGGGTGGACTTATTGAGCTTCACCAGAAATAATAAAGTGATCCACTTTGGAGTATTTTATTAAAATAAAAATATTCAATCCGAGCGGTAAATTAAACGAACTCAAACGGTTTAACGATCTCAATACGACGCTGATTTTTCAGGCTTTAAAAACTACAAAAACACGAACGAAGTATGCGCGAGATGTCTGCTACGCTATTGTCTTTTTATAAAGAAAATAAAATGAATCCCCGCACTGAGACCATCAAAATATCAGTTCACTTATTTTAAACAGCCCTAAAGGAGTACTTAGCCAATATAACATTAATCTTTTATTCAGTTATAAATAATCTTTTTTTCTTTCAGTTCACAAAATACTTAATTTATTTTACCTTTCTGAGACTTTCTAAAAATATTTTCACCATTTTCGGAGTGTCCCAACATTGCTCTCTCGGATTTCTTTTTTACCTATAATTCTATACATATTGTCATTTCTGCACGTATTAAGTGTGAATGCGAATAAATAAATGAATAAACGAGCTCACATCCTAGCTCTTATTTTTTTAAATGGCAATACAATCATAAAAATATGTTTTCAATATTTAATCTCGTTGAAAAAAAAAATAATCAAAGGAATTTTACATATATTTCGATTTAACAGTAAATATCTGCCCATAAGCGGTAAAATTAAATCGGTGGTCTCTTCTTTAACAAAAATAATAAAAAATAACAACCTTTTGTTCAAAATATATTATTTAAATTTATTACATAATACAATCACATTTATTTTTTATGCATAACCTCGACTTAGTAGTATTTTATTGTTACTATTTTTATTATAACATATACTATTTATTTGGTAATAATCTTTAAAGAATGTTTCAAAGACGCATTTGACTAGAAAACATTTTATACGTATACAGTTAATGCATAATTCATATTACGGTAACAATATCCTCCTTCTGGAACATGTCACTGTTTTCATGTTTTGATTCAAATCCTGTTATAAATTACGCAGGAAATGTGCTGAGCGAAGTGCTCTAAGCCAGACGATAAGACGTACTTTGGTGTGACTTAAGTTGGGATGAATCATTCTCATCCGCGGACGGCGTAGTACTTGTTTGTGATTCTGGCTGCTCGATCAGACAAGGATTCCCAACATTTTTTGATTCAACTACATACAATCGATACAATATTACCGACGCAATCATTGTGATCTGAGGCAAATGCAAAATAAATAATATTTTTTTTAGTTACCTTCTAAATATTTTTATTTCAGAAACTCGATTTGTATTTCACATTTCTTGCAGTATTCCTATGCAATTTTTAAATTATCTTAGCACAAAATACAAAAACTGTTAAAAATAGCCACTTTAATAAAAAATGTAAGTAAATAATAAGACCCATTTGTATGAATTCCTAGAAAATAAAAGACTGATTTAAAAAAAAATATATATTACATAGGTAAAGTAATAAATTACTCACTATTAAGACTCACTTTTTGACTCATTACAAAACAGAACACAGAAATAAATCAATAAAAAAATGAATGAATCGTAAAAATACATTAAAAATACAAAAACAAGCTTTTATTCAAGTGCTTGAATGCGTATACAAAATTTTGCATATGTGTTGTTGACCTTTGAGGAGTTCCTCAATCTGGAGCCTTTCCTGGGTGTAGA
The DNA here is from genome assembly GCA_020383195.1 of Neomicropteryx cornuta. Lineage (NCBI taxonomy): Eukaryota > Metazoa > Arthropoda > Insecta > Lepidoptera > Micropterigidae > Neomicropteryx > Neomicropteryx cornuta. The sequence continues at coordinate 6,705,332 of JAHKQU010000030.1, forward strand.
ATCAGGTCATGCTTACCATAAAAAATGCATTGTCACCCGAACTGACTCAACATGTCAAATTTCAACTCCGTAGGATAAGAGGAAATGGTTCTAATTCAATTTGCAAGATTTGACCTAAACCGTCATACAAACATTGCAAGCTAAATAAATAAAAGCTTGTAAAAATATAAGACACACGACTGTTACTGTTAAAAATAATACACTAAAGATTTTAAATTTTTCAGGTAAATATTTTTTTTGCAAAAAAATATCACAGAAATGAATTGTTTTTAATAAATTAAACGAGCTCGTAGTATTTCAAATACTTTTATACAAAATATAAAAAACAGTATAGAAAAAATCTATCATATACGGTAATGTTATTAAATGTAATGTTTTTATATCATTATATTATATTATAGTCTATTTTATCATTGTTTTCATTCTGTAGGTAATTATTTATTATAACAGCAAACATATAACAATTTAAAGCAAAACAGTTCAAAATGAGACTTTGCCGGTTAAATTAACACTCGCTCTATTTACCAGTCCTGTTATAGATTCAATAACATAATAAGTCGCTATAAAAGGCTTGTTAAAAGTGTCGTATGTAGGTATTTATAATAAACTAAAATTAACCACCGAAAGCAGAGCACTTAAGCAAAATTCTGATTATCCGATTGTTTATGCATTGGAATTTGATCGGTTTACTGGGGTCGCGGACGATGCGGTACCCATTTAATAAATAAACCGATGCAGGCTTTTCACCTTTCATTTCGTCTTTCCCTGAGAGGCGCCTTCGGCCCTAAGCCCTTCGCCCTTCGGCCAGATGGCGCGGTTCCCATTCATGACTATTTTAGCCCCGTACTCCCGTTGCGAGCATCACGGTCCTTGTCACGTGTTGCACAACGGACTACCATGAATATTTGAAGGTTGAACGGTCAATGACTCCGAGAATGGATTACGGGCATGTGACTCGGGGAAATTTCAATCAAATAATATACATAATTGCGATTCGATGTTTCGTGATGCATGTAAGGTTGATTTGGTATAACCGATTACGGTTTGTAAAAAATTCATTTTGAAGTTAGTTATTTTAATCAATTTTGTTACTTGTATAATGTCGAAATATTAATTGTAATAATATTGATCAATTCAATATGAAAGCATTAGAAACAGAAAACTTTTTTTTGTTTTTTCTACCTCGTGTTTTGTATGTTAGTGGATATGGGGTTTATTTACCCCTCATGTCCCGTATCCTTTGCAGAACTATTGTAATTCTAAATCCACTTATAGTAATCTCTTCTGGTTTGAGGAGATGGTTGCCCCTAGAAGCTGGTATCTTTTGTAGATGAGCAGAATCTGCACCTGACATCGATCGATTGTCTCAGTTCGTGCATGTGTTTGTTCAGCTTACAGTGGCCTGTTAAGGTTCTGGTCAGGATCCTTAGTTGATTCCGGCTTAACTTCAGTAGCTCAGAGAGTATTTTTTGCGAGAATCCTACCATGACTTGCTTTTGTCCGGGTATTTCTTGCCAGAGCTTTTGGCTTTGTTTTCTAGCCCAAATTTTTAGCAGTCTGCTGGTAGTGCTTTTTTCTACCTAATACTAAACGTTATTTAACTAAAAAAAATATTCGAAATTGCTTAAAGCAACGCTGAGTAATGAGTAAACACACACATACAAAAAACCACACACACACATATCAAATTGAGAACCTCCTTCTTTGTTTGAAGTCGGTTAAAAACAATTCAGTAGCAATGGCAGCAGCTAACAATTTTATCTGGAAGAAAGCGTGATGCGACTACTACCCGTTATTAATTTTTTGTAGGTAGACCGTTATATTGTAGGTAGACCGTGCATAAATAACACAACACAATCGGGTTGACACAAGTCTAGGTTACTATTATGGCGAATGGTGGTACAAAATCGTACTACTTTTCAATAAATGACGCAATTATTGTAATAAAACGTCCCACCAAATTAGATTAGTCGCCCACTTAGAGACACCGAACGGAGGGTAGGAAATATCGAAAAAGACGGGGATAATCCAAATCTGAATCAAACTAAAAACCGGGGAGGTCCGCCTCGCCGAGCGTCCCCGGGGACCGCGCTGTCTGGCGTCTATCCCTTCTCTGTCTCGCTCGCTCTTTTTCTCCGGCGGCGCCGACAATGCGGGAATTTTCATGGAATTCACGATTACTTAATCTGGCAGCCTCTCGAGCTATTGACATTGAAACGGCACGCAAATGAGCTGGTGAGCGTAATCAAAATAGGCTGACACAGCTGCGAGCTGGTGGCTGGTGCAGTCCTATGATTTAAGCAAAACAAAAACTCAAATTCAGATAAAATGTAATCACACCAAAATATATAAAAAAATAATAGAAAGCGTTGCTTATTTAATTAAAACTGTATTAAATGCTATCGAAGTATCAAGAATATTGCCTTGGCTAGGGCTATTTATTCAGCGCATTTTATTCTTTTTGATATTTTCTGAAAACTACCTTCTGGAAGATAAATAATTCCGTTAGATACATCGAAGCAAAAAAGCTTCAAACGTCAGCCGAAGGTACGTTTGTAAATACATTTATGCGCCTCGGGAAAAGAAAACAAAGAAATGGCATCTCAATCCAAAGACGTTGCCTTCGACCGCCCTCAATCACGTCAACTTGAAGGATGTAAGTTCGTATTATGCAACCTTTTATAAATTCGTTCCCAAAGGCTTGAGGGAATAAGTGATCTAATGAAGACTTTTCCAACCATAAATCACTCACCTACCCATTTAAACGATATGCTGACCTAAAAGAATGAAAGAAAATATTAAAAGCAAAATGAGTAAAATTCAATAAAATACATTGAATTACTAACGCTATATAGTGAGCTACAACTTGAATAATTAACTCTACAGTATTTAAGTGTATTAGAATGTTACTAAAATATCAATATTATTAATATTTTATTACTAAAATAAACATTTCCTTAAGTGTGTTTTATAGGCACAGAAAACCTTGGATGATCCTCTGATTAGATCTCAGCAAATACTGACGGTTGGTTGAATATATTGAATATATTGGTAATTTTTGGAAATTTTGAGAAATGTAGCAACTAGGTCGGTCTTTTCATTGCTGTGTACATACACAAAACATATTTTTTTATTTTGTATTTACCAGGGAGTAAATAGTGCAATAAAAAAAATGAGCGCTATAACAAAATAATTATCAGTATTTATTTAACAGTTCTTTCACATTTATTTAATCTTGACCTTAAGTAAATTATAAAGTTGACCCATTAATATTGAAACTTGTCAATTTTATCTTGATTCTGCAATAACATAAAAAAACAATTGTACTATTACAAAAACATATTGCTATTAGAATTATGCAGGGTCCCATTTCTTTGTAATTACCAGTTGTAACAATTGTGTGCTCTTGCTCTAATACACGAGTGCAAACTTCTTAAAAATGATCTGATTTATAATACATTTCTTGTTTGTTTTTTTATCTGCTGCATAGAAAATACGCTGAAGGATATCTACTCGTATATTAATTATTTTAAAAGGACATCTTTTCGTTAAGGTACAACAGTACTATAAAGAAAAGATGTTACATCTAAGGCATATAGAATAGTTTCATTATGTCGTTAAATGCCCTGAGAATATACAGATACCTATCAGCTACATCCTACCAGAAAAATATCTCTGCAATTACCTTTATGGATAAAGAGTATAACGTGAGTGCGCTAGAAGATTCTTGTGCTGTCTCGAAGTTTTATGTTGCAATTATATTTCAAATGTCTTTTACAGAAAACGGAGAGATTTTGTTGAGTGGTTCTAGAACTTTGGCAACAATTTGTAATAATTTCAATCTAAAGTCACACTGACTATGTTTTGAATGCCTTAAATGGTTACTAAATATTATGGTAAATTAAGTGCATTAAATTGTATTTTTTATATAGAATTTTTAAAATTTAAAACAAAAAAATAATGATAGAACCAACTATCAGTTTAAAAATTTAAAAAAAGAAAATAAAGTTTTGATTAAGGGATTTCACTTTATAAGAATAATAAAATATATATGGACTGGATCTGATATAAAGACAAGGAATTTAAATTATGTACACATTAAAAAAGGTTAATTTATAATTAACGTTGCAATCGCAATGCAACGCCTGTGTAGAATGCAACTCATATAATACAATCACAACCGTGTAAGAAAGCAAGTTGATAGGTGTTTTTAAAATATATGAAAAGTATATTTTATTCATATTAGTGTATAAAATCGTCCAAAATTGTATAACAATTATCAAAAGTGAATAAAAGTTTGTGTACAGAATGAAAATTTCTTTATATTTAACTTTGAATATTTTTAATAAATATATAATTACTATATTTATAATTACTATTCAGTGCATTGCAAATTTCACGAAGATGTCAACGATACTAAAAATAGATTTTTAGGAAGAAAAACACCTTCAAAATGACATTTCCAATGAATCTGTGAGTTTTTTAATATATTGTCTAATTTAGGATGACATTTGAAATTTTGAAAGCAAAAATTTGACTGCAAATAAGTTAAATATATGAACAAATAAAATATAGAAAATAGTGAGACCAAATTACAAAAAATTGGCAATACATCAAAGTGGCATGAAAAATAATAAATATTCACAAAATATAATAAATAAGTAAATATGCTTATTGAAAGCAACTAACCGCTTTTTAGATGCCCAAAAATATTTTTTTTCAACAGTTTTTTCAACCTGAGCCTTTTTTCACAACCTTAAATTAATAATGAGCTTCGTCTTTAAATTTTCAATAAGCTATTTTATTAAGTGGAAATGCTAAAGACGGCCAGTCTCATTCGATAAGCTTTGAGCTCATGAAAAATGATGAACGTCTTTTAATTCTTCCACGGATAATAAATTATAAAATAAAACTAATAATTGAAACTACCTAAATTGGATAAAAGATATTTTAATAAATAATAATAATAATAAATAAAGAGTTTAGTATAAATTAAAATAAATATTTATCTTTTTCTCAGTAAAACTAAACTGGATAATGTGAGATGTTTATATTGAGCTAACGATTATCGTGAGACGTCAGAAACGCAACGTCACCGTTGGCCATTTCAAACTATCTCAATTGTGCATTTCTCTCGAGCCGTTTGCTTTTGTCCAACAAAAGTCTCTTCGTTCATCTCCGAAGGGTAATTGTTTTTTTTTATCTGCTTTGCATTCTTCTTCTCCTGCATGCCTTTCGCCTTTCGCTCTGATTTTTCTTGAATTGGTTTCGAAAGAACGGATTCGGGAAGGCTCCTATCCTAAGTGGGCGGTAAAATAAACAAACAAACGAATGCGCAGAAATAACCAAACTGAAATTTACTCGAAATTATGTTAAACAGCCTAACCTAACTGAAATTCTATTTTAAAATAGAAAATGCAGGCTTTGAGATACTCTCATTATCGCAGTTTTTCATAATTAAGCTATTGTTATTTAAAATTCGTTTTACCTATTAGCAAAGTTTTATTTTCGTTTTCCATGTTACTGAAATTTACTCGGATTATCCGTCTTGCGATATCAGGAAGTAAAAATTCAAAAACATTTTTTTCGTTCAATAAATATTGTAGTCATAGATTGGCCCAAGGGATTTTGTTTGTTTATTAAGGAATTGCTTGGCGGTAATATTAATGTAGTTTATCAGTAGTACAATTAAGTACCTATACAAAAAGTTTTTAGAATACAGAAAAATAAAACTTTCACGGGTAAAATTCAACATAAACAAGAAAGGTAAACGAAAGAGATAAATCTTTTACCCCGGAGGCCTAGGAAATGAACTCGATGACTCCAACTAAGAATAAACGAGGGTGGTAAGTTAAGGGGAAGCATTGCCTTAAATATGAGGAAAAAAAAACAATTCAATATCGTTAATCTTCGCTTGTGGAAGTTATGTATTAAAGCAACATAATTTATTGCTAGCAAGCTCTCGCTTCCGACGGACCTAACATTTTTTTTCAATTCGTTTCCTAGAAAACGCTCGGACGTTTGAAACGATTGGCATACAATTGAACACATACAGCTTAAACCATTTTCTATACTGACTCCAACGTCTTAAAGATTGGTTTTCCTATTGGTTATTATAACTTATTGAATTTTACAAATGCCTATCTAGCTAGGCAACGCCCGTACCCCCGGCCGTAGGCCGTAGGCAGTAGGCCATAGGCTTAGTAAAACCCACTGAAATTATAAAGATAGAAAATAGAAAAAAACTAAATAGTATGTGCTAGCCTATTATATAATATTGTGTAAGTGTATAAATATATATATATATATATATAGTCATATATATTTCTGTATTTAGAGTGCAAATGCGAGTGTAATTTAATTTAATTTTAATCTTTACATGTATCTCTATACTTTTGCGAAAACCTGTCATCAGTTAATTTTACAAACAACTGTATGTACCATTCTTTTTTTCATATATTATACTGTTGGTTTTCCGAATAAATGATAAATAAATAAATAAGATAAAAATTGTGATAAATAAAGGGATAACTATGAAAAATTGATATTTACCCATGATTATATTATGTACTTATTTATGATATAATATCATATTTTATAAACATCTTACAATTATTAATATTGTATATTTGATTCAATCATCCGTGGTGTATACTTAGTGTGAAATTAAAAGAAAGTATCTTGTCGCTTATATTAGAACTGGGTCTATTTTGCAAGAATATTAAAAGGGGGAAATGTGTCTGGAACTTCGTAAGTATGGGAAATGGCAATGCCTCAGGCAGAAAGAGTAAATTTAGTAATTTATGAAATCAAGTTTTTTTTGGAAATGAGAAATAAGTATAATAAAAAAAATAAATAAATATAAAATAAGCTCTTAATTAAAAAATATACTACCATGAAGTTAGTTTCTATTGAAGCCTCAGAAAAATATTAATTATTCAGCAATGTGGATAAAATTGTTGCGAATAGGTTATTTAATAGTGCATGTTTGGTTTACCTTTTAAGGTCTTTAAAAAAACATGAATTTTATTTAAACTTTTATTTATTTACTTTTATTTATTTAATTTATTTATTTTATTTAAAAGTCCTGGCATTAAACTAATCATGCCCAAATATAAAGCTAACCTTAATTCCGCTGATATCCGGTTCCGTGTAATTATGATTTAGAATGTGATTCTTGAATTTCGCTATTTTCTTTTTTTTTCAAGTATTCACATAAAATCACTTCTCGTGTATACGCGGCTTAAAGGGAATAATAAAAACCCGCGCTCAAAGCAATAAGTTATCCGGAACGGGACGAATTTCTAATCCAGTTTCTCGCCTAAATCGCATTTAAGGATACGGTCTGACATTCGCCAATAAGAATGAAAGATACGACGTTTCACTTTCAGAATCTCGACGGGCGCGTACGTCGCGACGCGTCTTTATGAACAAAAATGGCGCCGAAAATCACAATCGCTTTCATCGCAATACTTCTCGAACAGAGAACATCTACGGTCTATGCATAGTCACGTTAGTGCGCTGCTATGTTTCAGACTTCATAGTGACAAATAAACATAATAAAATTCTTGCACTGTCACTTTATTAGCAAACGCAACTATTTATAAATAGTTCTTTTCCTTCTCTTCTCTTCGATTTCTACGAATCGAAATAATAAAAACTGAACCTTACGTAGGATTACAATTACTGTGAACACGTGGTGTTCCTGGAAAATATTTAGTAACATTTTTTTTCTGTAGTTCTAATAGCTAATAATACCTGCTACATTAACCTCGTGTCATTTTCGGAGATGACAGTTTGACAGCCTAGAAAATCAGATTTTTTTAAAAGAACCTTCATTGAGTGCATGGTGCATTACTGTAATAAAAAAAAAAAAAAAAAAAAAAAAAAAAAAAAAAAAAAAAAAAAAAAAAAACATTAATTTTAAACAGAAGTTATTTCTTAGTTATTGTTTATATAAAACTGTTTTTGACTTTTCGGGTAGATTAAAGCGGCTAACCGGTAACTTAATATATATTGTTTGTTCTATAAAAGCTCTGTTTCTCAAATTGTGATATTTTCTCATCAATACACAACATGCTAACGGTCTCAGGAAAATATTAAATAATAGACTCGCAGGCACTATTACAACCCCATGTACTGGTTGCACCCTTTGAACTAAAATGGTAATTCAGGCTTCTACTCTTACTAAATAATTATACGTAGTCAGTTACTCCGTACAGATTTTGTGTCATTTTCATATAATTTGTCCCTATAGTATTTTTTTATATTTCCGAATTCCTCTCAAAATCTCTTTATACGAAGAGCCAGTTTTTAAATTAATTTAAATATTTGTAATATTATTATAAAAATATTAAATAACTTTACGAAACACAAACCCAAAATAATTTTACTATGAAATGTATTCCTAGTATCTACTCATCTTCGAAATGAAGAAAATAAAAAAGTAAAAAGATAGACCATTTGGGCATAAATTAAATGAACCTCAGGATTATTATCAAATTGATTTAGATATTGGTAAGCCTATGCCATTGAACTAAAGCGACAGGCGACTGTTACACCGCACTGCTGTTTATAAAATGTTGTTATATATAAAATGAGAGCGATTTTTTTCTCACAGCGCGTGTAATCATATGATAAGTAAACAGTTTCAGAACGGTGAAGGTGACGTTCTATGAGGAGCTACCATCACACCGCGAGGCACGCTCTGTGTTGCGATGCATTTGGAAATGACGACCCATCTCGACGCGCGTCTGCCTTTGTAACGCGTCAGCGATTATTGCCTCCCGAAAGCAATTATATGGAAAGACATGACGTCATCAAACCCGCCGCCGAAACATACCGGCAACGAAGATATTCTGGCTTCAATTTATCGTCGCTGTGAAACAAACCAAGATATCTTTGAGTGTAATATGAGGGGCGATATATGCATAATTTTGCGATTATAAAAGATCTCAAACGCTGTAAAAACATTCAGAACATTCTAGCCTGTTAGTCCAAACGAAAACAACTAAAAAACCGTCATTTGCCCCAGCTATTTGTGAATTACGGGCGAGTTTGGGTGGTAAAAATAGTTGGGTGCTGTTTTGGTCCGGGAAACTAAATGTGAAGATTGATGTACTGCTTCCTTATCTTTTTAGTGTGAGTAATTTTTTTTCCCAAGGTAAATACAAATCCCAAAATCATAAAGCCGCGCGTGTTTGCTAAGATCGGTGATTTTTATATTACTTATTACATAAAAATAATTTATAACATCATAAATAAATAAGAAATTAGATTTTCGGAATCTTAGTAAATTTATGGTGTCTTTATTATGTTAATACTTTTAACATAAATTAACTTCAGGGTAATTTAATTTCCCACTAAGAATGTAAAATTTATTGCCGAAGAAAGCAGCGCTCCTTCCAAAGCTGCTCGACTCACACTAAGTATGTTTTTGCACTTAGTTTTCTTCTGAGCCAAAGCAGCCTTGCTTTTATAATAATGCAAAACTTCACATTCGCCAAATGTGTAGGCTAAGCTGCAATAATTTAAAAAAAAAAACTTATTATTATTTTAACTAGTTTTTTTCATTTGTTATGGTTTTTATTATTTAATACTTTTAGCAAATTTGGAGTAAAACCTAGGAATCGAAGTATAAAAAACGGACTATGATTTATATAACCTAAGCATCTATAAAAAAGAAAAAACCACGATTACTAACCGTTTTTTTTTCTTCATATTGGCTCATACCGTTTTATAATTATAAAATAGTTGCTACTCATCTAAGCTTAATTTGCCTAAGTCAGGGAATATAGTGGTAACAAAGCATTAAAAATATAATGTGACTCGACTCCGCGACCAGTCTATAGGTCAACAATCAAACGCCCTTATATTTTTTGGGTTTTGTGATATGCTTCGCAAATTTATATCTGAGGGTTGTTTCTGTATTGCGGTGGGAAAAACTATATAAACTGTGTACACAAATGCAAAAATATATTTATTTTTAATTATTTGGTTTTTATTTTTATATTTAACTTTCAAAAAAATATTATACCAATACAAAATTTTTGATACATTAGCTAAGAATTTTATAAATCAATAAAACAATTTTATTACCTAGTTATATTATTATGACCTTATAAAAATATTTAGAATATTCTGATAGGTAAATAAAATACAAAAAATTAAAATATATGCTAATGGTTTGGTTATAAAAATTATAACCAAATTTTATACGAAAGTTTATAAAACTAATTAAAAAATAACTACGTAGCTTGTTATTGGCTTGGCCTATGACTTCGGCCTAAAACTAACCAGAGGAGTGAATAAATTAACTAATATTGTGTACTTAATGCAACCGAATATATAAATATGTAATATTCAAATATTTAAAATATTTTTGAACAAAATATCTATAGGTGCTTTGGAACATTGCTGCTTCGTAATCTTTAGGGAAAGTTAAGGTTCTTCGAAAGTTATTTTAATAGCATTCATAACCTTCCAGTTGCTTCATTTTAATGTTAGGTAATAAACAAAAATCAATTTGAGCATATAAGTTTCCCAAATTTTTGTAAAAAGACATTTTCATATGGTTGTTTTTTTAAGATAAAAAAGTTAATAAAAAACTTTATGTAATTTTGTAACAAGAAAATACCTTTAAAAAATACATAATAATATATGTAATCAATTTTATACAGTCGAAAATACCCGTATCGTCTCAAACCGCTCATTATACGAGTAACGAGTACGTCCATACGCTTCTAAGAACCGAAATTACCTGACAATACAATATTGTAAGTCTTCTAGTGAGGTATTTCATATGTATGAGCAAGAATCGAGCCGAAAGATCAGCGATGCAATATAAAATCCTCGAGCGAATACCTCAATATAGCGAATAATAAAGAAGTAGACGAGCTTTAAAGCCCATACTACGGCAGTATATTGTACGGAGGATGATCTACTTCTGGAGGAGAGACGTGATAGTATCGACTTTTATACACTCACTATAGAAGCACTCGTTATGGAAGCACTGCGCTCGGGCAAAATATTCATTCGATGATATTAAAAAAAACATTTATTTATAAGTAGGTATAGTATATAATCAAAAAAAAAATATATATTATAAAGTTCGTTCTAATCTAAATTTTCAGTAAAAAAGGGATAAGTGGGTTATTTTCTTAACTATAAAACAAAATATTTGTTAAAATAAATTTATAAAGTTAAAAAATATGTTTACTCTTTTTCCATGGCAGTTATTTGGCCCTAAATCGATTATTTATGTAAAGACAAATAAAATAATAACCGGGATAAGTATGCGATTATTCTTTAACTCAAAATCTGGCGATAAAAGGGCAAATTAGTAAACATAACCTTCAAATATTTTTTTTTTATTGGTAGCATCAAACAATCATTTCGATGCCTAGCGGAGTGATTATAATTTAAACCTCTTTTCTGAAGCAAAACATTTTTGAAAGAGTTGATTTTAATAATTTATTTTTAAAAATATGTTTGAAACATATGGATAGATAAATAATAAAAAAAAACTTAAATGCAGGAACGTATTTTGGTGTAATTCGTTTGAATGTTTTTGTTATTTTAATTATCCTGTTTTTATCACTTTTCTTTACTTATATTACAAGTATAACGTATGAATTTTTTTCCTCTCTATGTTTTTTATAAAATCTCATTAAATTATTTCATTTTTATATCTCTATATAATTTATTTAAAATTAGGGAAAACTTTAAAATAAATATGTACATAATGCGACAAAGGCTGCTATATGTAGCGTGCAAGGCCTGGCCGAGAGACAACGCTACGATACCTGGTTATAGACATAATCTGCTAGTTATGATCAAACTTAACAAAGCAGTACTTGCTTTGAGTAATTGTAACTGCGTTACTCGATTTAAAATCAAGCGCGAATTACCTGTTTATCGTTATATAGAAAAGATAGAAATACTCGACGCTATCATTACGCCGGATGTAAAGGCATAATGCAGTTCGTTTCCATACAACTCAAGAGTAGCTGATGGAATTGCATGGTAGTTTTGCATCGTAAAACTGCTTATAATGGCGCCCCGGGAGGGCGAGACCAACTCGTCTGCTTGCCACGTTGCCCCTATTCATTAGTGATGCTATTCCCAGCCCCACAATCGATTTTACGGGAATAATCGAATAGGAAACCGTATCACCTCGCATTTCATAGATTAGTATTGTTTTTTGCTTATCCTTTCCTTCTGGAGGTGTATTAATTCTCCTCTGGGAACCGCTATTTGCATTCATTCTTTGATTGACGACGTTCGGTAATTATCAGTCTATCTCTTTACATTCAATGAATAGATTGTTTAAGATTAAAATAAAAATATTTACTTTTGTTTAAATTTTTGTTATGTTACTTATTAAAGCCAACCTACCTTTGTTTTTGGGTTTACACTGCTACATGAATCGGTAAAATGCCCGCACCGTGGCTGGTTACAATAATAGGAAAAGCGCGCTAAAATTTTTATATAGGTTTAAACGTAACAAATTCTCACATAAAGGACTCATCGGCTTCATTCCCTCTGCTGTGCTACCTAACCATGATCAATTCCAAAATAGAAAAGCATTATTTAACCGTCAAATCGAGCTTTCTTTTTTTTTAATTGCAAGATTTGTCAGTTAAAAGCTTAGAGTAGGGAATTGGGTCGCGCATGCTCTCTTTACTAGAGAAGGTGAAGTTACTCCTTTTGCCTGCGGTAAGCCAATTCGGGTGGAGACGAAAGAGGATTCTCGAGTGCGCTGCATTGGGTTACTTCCACAATGACAATTTGGTGTTTGAATGGTCGAAATGAGTGCTGATATATTTTATGAAACCTATTTCTTTACATGCAACGATATTATTAGGAAAAATAATTATTCCTATTTATAGTGATACAATATGATCAATGTATACATACATTATTTTCAGGGTTCCGTCTAAAAATAATTTATTATACAATAGAAAGTTGCAAGTAATTTACGAAAACATAACTCACAAGAAGACAGCAAGATTACTCCTGATTATGACATAATCAGTCATATATTTATGAAAACATATTTAAGATTAACGACGAAGAGAGCCGAATTCAGAATGCTGAATTTGAAAAGACTTTAGAAGAGTAAATACAGATATCTGTGACCTTCGAGAAAACATCCACCTCTAGGAACAATTTGTTGAATGTTTGACATAATCTGTCAAGGGGCGCTCTAAAACCTGCGTTGTAATGTTACGTCTAACGTGATAGTAAAATAATCGCATTATCAACAAATCTTAACATAGTACCTTTATTAAAATTAAACAATCGCTTTCCACCGTAGTAACTTCGAAGTAATATTTCCTTTCGTTGATCGGCTCGGCGGACGAAATGACGCTATTTAAGATGCAGTAGAATGCAATAGAATGACAAAAGGCAACAGACGTGTTTCATAATAATTAAACGAAACAGAAGAAACCGGTTAATTGTTCGATAACTCGTCATCCCTACCATCGCATGTAAGGGGTAGGTATTGAAGTCTGTCGCCGTTCACACGTTACGATGTTCCGAGCAGAGGCGCGCGTAATCGTAAAAAATGCCTGGCGCAGCGCGGGGTGCCTATATAAAATACGGAATCGGTTCTTTTTTTTAATTAAAATACAGTATATCCCACCCTGTTGTTTTAATTGTAATGGAAGATACATTTTATATCTAAGTGCATTTTTAAACTAGTCCTTTTTTATTCACATTTGTTTATATACCGCGTTTAGTATATAAAGAAACACTTTATTTATATATATTACAGCTAGACCCTACAGGCGTCATTAACGGCATCTTACTTGCGATGGGTTGATTCATTTCTTATCTCCACTTGTGCCCGTGGCACTTTTAACCAATTCGATGTGGGTTTTTTTTTGTAAATTTTGACGCGCGGCTAGTATTGCAACAACACGAACGTAATATTTCAATTTATAATAATCATAATGTGGCACTGAACATATTTTTACAATTTTCTATTTGCATTCATAGATGATACGTTCTAAGTTTCGAACAGCAGTCCTATTTTTAAATTCGAATGTGATATTTGGGTTTTAAATCGGACTGTCAATGTTTCATTTATTAGTATTAAATATTAGTTGATTTTTATGTTATATATCTATATTATTCAACCTGCCTCCGGTGTAATCTAAACGGCTATGATTGTTACTCTAAAAAAAAAAAGTATAGCATAGTCAAAATTACAGCGCGGTAATTAACATAAATTGTCTTGTCTAGTCATAGGAGATGTCTAGGCACAAGGAATTGAATGTCTTGTGTTGGGTTACTGCATTCTATCGTGGTATTCAATACAATTCCAAGAGAAAGTTTGAAGAAAGTACTATTTGACTAGTATATTATAGTCATATTTTATTCTATTATTTGTTGTATTCTAATAACCGGTTTTGCATTTCTGTTGCGTATATCGCTGCGTATATTGAGGCTCACTTCAACAAAATAAAATATAATACTGATCATATTCAACAGTATACCGTTATTAATTAGCAAAAAATATATCAAAAGTACAATCTGGGAATAATTTAAGGAATCGACATTAATAAATTAGTAAAAATCGCGCTGTTAACCGTTGAGGAGTTTCTTCGTTTGGAGCTAAGGCTGGGTGTTAGAATAGGGTCATGCTTACCATAAAAATGCACTGTCACCAGAACTGAACCAGCATGTCAAATTTTAACTTTGTAGGATAAGAGGAAGTGGTTCTAATTCAGCTTTCAATATTTAACCTAAGCCGACTTATTGCTTGTATAAAATAATATATTCGTATAAATAACATTTTAAGAATCTAATTATAAAACTAACCCTAACGTAACGAAAACATATTTAATAAGTTAATTATAATAGTATATATATGATATGATAAAATTATTACTAGGTAAATATTATTTTTTGTACCCACCGTAACAGACCGCATAGTATTATTAACTATTTCCATTGATTGTATTTACTCGTATAGGAGGATATGTATTTTTGCTGTATCTTTCTGTATTTCACGTAAGCTATTTTGAAAAACGTTGCTTTTGACAACATTGTGCTGAATTAAACTAAAAGATTTCCAACTAGCAGCAAGGGGAGAGCTCTGAAATAGATTTAATAAATCTATAGTTTTTTTTTTATACGTGAGTTTTGCATAAAACTGATAACTCATCTGTATCTACAAAGCGTAAGGTTAGGATAAAAAAGAGTAGTGGATATACTAGATGTAACCCTTATGAAGATATTTAAATACATATAACTAGGTAAGTACCTGTATAATAATGAAGTTATTAGTAAGGTACGCAAATAACTTGAGGTTTTAAGCCTAATTAGCAGTTTATTTGTTTACAAACTATTATATGAGTATAAACTATTATGATTAAGAAAAAAAGATTTGTAGCATGTTCGTTTTAGAAACTTAATCTTTCTTAGCGTATAAAAGGATTTATAGCGTATACGTTTTCAATTTAAAACGTATGTATTTAGTATGACAAATGTATTAGACGGTTAAAAAAAATATCCAAAACGGGGGGGGGGGGGGGGTGCAGTATTGCCCTTTAGTATCAGCGTAATCGAACTGAGGCAAACTCGCTTTTGACTGTGAGCAAAGATTATTTATGAAAATTGTTTTCCATTTGCGCGTCGCGTATTTCAGAGATTACGCTAACGAGGCGTAGCGGTTCGATTTCAGCGTAAAATCTTATTAAATTACGTCCGTTAAGCTTCACGTTACCACGTAAAGAGCGCGTGCCTCCATTACGTTATCGAACAGTGGATACATGCTCAAATTTAAGGGAAGCTTTGTGTATAGAGATATTTGTTATCCAATGAAATACTTTTTATTTAGTTTTATTGTCATACAGAATTGCAATAATTATGTATCATTTTTTAAAAAATGGTAATAAATCTAACTGCTGTTTAGAACCAATTAGCACGATTAGATTGAACGATTCATCTGGACTACAGGAGAAAAACCTCCAAATTAAAAGTATGTAAATGAAAAATATAAAATAAACAGATGTTTCGATTTGTGTTTTGACTGTACTGAGCAGAGATTTAAAGTGCCCGAAGGGGGTAAATCATCCATTTATCGTAATCCACGCAAGCCACACTTGAGTGACCGCAGACTTCATATCGTAAACCGCCGGGGTAGGGTGTGAAATAGTGTGAATTGTTATGAAAACGCTGTTTATGCGGGCTGTAAGCAGCGAGTTTACTATAAAATGGACGCTGCCTGGTGTGCGTTCCTTTTATCCGTTCGTAATATTCACGAGAATAAATATAATAATATGCGCTTAATGCCTGAGCGTAAAATACGTGACTTTATTTTAACAGAGCATAAAATCGCCATAACCCTATAGTTCGCTTTGAATTGAGCTAGTTGCCGTATATTCATAGCGCATATTATATATGAGATATCGTCTCCGCGGGTCCATAGTTTAAAACCTTTAATATTACAAAATTCATGCTGTCGTGGCCGATTGTATTAAATTCACTACTTACTTTTGAGACCCAAGTTAGTCACAGCAACTACTAGTTAGTATCGATCATAACTAATAATAGCTATTTAAGCACTTATGCTTAAATAGTCATTATTAATTATAATGATGAAATGTGTGAATCACATTTTACGTTTTGTCTTAGGTCAGTCGTGAGATATGCATATAGAAAGATACCTACATAGATACCTATGAACCTGTTCTTATCCTATTATATTCTAAAATTTCTTAAAAGTTATTCGGACATGTATGTTGTATGTTTCTTTAATTTTTTAATTTACCCAACATGATTTTTTAAAATTATTTTTACCTAATATGGACTTAATTCGAACAATATTAACTAAACATTTTTAAATTAAATACAATTATCCAGTAACAAATATATGTAGTAACTATTCAGTTGTGTTCGTTCAGCAACTATTATTATAATTCGTATCGCATGGTATCTTATCAAATAGACGAAACCCGTGTTAGGCATATTTTTTATAAGCAGATTTATTAAAAACCGAAAATGTGTCTTTTACTTCTTTTACTTCAATTAAAATAAAAAAAAATGGAAATCAAATATTTTCGCATTTTTTAAATATAATTTCTTACCTGTAAAAGGGAATATAAACACCCCCTTAAGTCTTAGGTCATGGTTTCGGGACAACCTATATGTACCCAAATAATTTAACAATTTTCATAGCATCTTACAGCAACTGACTTCACCGTGAAAAAAAAAAAAATATCAAAGAGGATCAACCGCATTTGTCAGGAAGTGAACATTTCACGATACAAAGGCCCAAGTAGTATCCTTGCGGATCTCCACTCGTGTCGCCGTTATTATCTATTGCATTAGGAGAATCTCTCTCTTTCTCGTGGCGTCCTTAACCGTGTAATGCTTTGTTTTTTTCTCTCGGATGCTCGCCTCTCTCTCACACACCCATCCTCCACTTCCTTTTGTTCCTTTATATCTGCGGGTTTCCTTACAAATGACTGACACGTTCTTACGGGTGCTTGCATTCTTACACTCGACCAGAGAAATATTTTTTCTTTAAATATTTTCAACCGAAATATATTAATTAGTCGCTTTGATTAATTATAAAAATAAATTTGAGCTGAAAAGGTAGTGTAAGGTTAAAAAAAATAAATAATTGTTTAACATTTAAGTGAACTTCAGTAATTGTAAAATTAACAGGCCTCTTTCCGGTGATGCTATTCTCTGCCTTGCGCGTGCTTTTAAATCGTTCTATCTCATCTAACGCATAAACACTCTGTTAACCTGTTGACTAATTATGAAAAACAATATCAACATATGTCTAAAAACATACTCGAATTTGCATCTTTATAATATAAACTGTGCTTCTGTAGTTTTATTTTCTTGATTCTTGTATTCAGACAGATACAGATTTATTGAGACTCTTAACTTTCAGACAAAATAAAAATTTAACTTATTAATTCTATAGAAGTCCCGATATTTAGGAGATAAAACGATTCCTAGTATTATTTTTCTTTAACGTCTATAAATGAGAGAGTCACAACACTACAGCGTTTGTAAAAGGAAATGACCGAGTTGAGTCAAGGTTTATTTTATAAAAAATAGTTTATTAACCATTCAAACAACAATTATCCAAAATCATGACAGTTTCAACACCTGACAATAATCCGAGTGACTTGATCGAATGAAATTTCTTCCAGCGAATAATAATATTTAAATTACCGTTAGTTAATCGTAAATGCTATCTCTGGCCAAAAAGTGGTCCTCCTTCAGGACTTAAGTGGCTAGGCTGGGGGCAATAAAAGTAACAACTCCTTAAGTTCTCCATATATGACTGTCATTTGTACATGAAAGCAGACACAGGCCAAGTAGAATAAGTCGCTTCAAGTTCAAGAGATTATGTCGGCTAGGTTCGCTGCGCCCGGAGTAGCATTTCGACAATATGCACATTAGTTAGTGTTACGTTTATGCGGCACAAATAAATATACACGGAGATTTTTTTTTACATCGAAGAACATATATTATAGTGTCGTTATTGAATGTTATTAAATATAATATAATATTGCACTTACTCCATTATTAGATCTCCGTTACAAACCGCACACAGCCAGGCAACATGCCTGACCTTAACTGACTTTAAGTAAAATTAACACTGTACAATAATATTTTTATTTTTATAATTTAGCTCATATATGTGGACTCTGACGTATGTTTGTACGGGAGGGTTTGTGGCCTGCGTGAATTGTTGGAATGGTAAAAATCATTTTGTAGTATCTCATAGTAGTGGAGGAAATTTCAATGTTTTTGTAAATGTTAGCTTACTAGTTAATGTTCGAAACGAAACAGATCATTTAAATATCCTGAAAGAGAGGTTAGTTTAAATTATATTTAACACTATTTGATATTAGATTATAAACTAGGTACATATATATTGACTTACAAATATTTCTATGTTTTCTTCTGCCTTGTTTTCAAAGATTTCCACATTTTTCTTATACTATTTTGCTGACCTCTGACACGTCTTTTTTTATTTCTTACATTCGTTTTTTATTTTCAGAGATTGGTATCGTAATCTATTTATTGTTTTGCCTCCAGGCCGTCAAGTTTCAATGACCCACTTATTCTAAGTATGGTTATTATTGGCCTTACTACTTTACTATACTTTTTTTTGCCCCATTAAGAAAGTATAGGAGCATGTAAAAGTATAACTTTCCTCTACATAACACACTCTTGCAATAAAATTTAAGAATTCTCTAAGATACTATTTATCTGTAGTTAATAATGGAACAAATATAAAAACAAACAGAATAAGGACAACACAGAATAATAGTAATTATTCTGAGATATAATTGACTCCCATTTTGTGGGTTTAAATAGTTTTTTTTTTGTGCCGCTGAAACGGTGCAAATTTTTAGAATATATAGAACATCCTCAGCATCATACTTTAAGAGTAAACAAAAATTTATTTGAATATAGTATTTAATGATGAATATACTAATAAACAATAAATAAATAAATAAATATGATTCCATGCCGCGTGTAGATGTGCACACTGGTAAACAGCTGAGGATAGGACGATCGCGAATACCACCAAGATCTGCGTCATTAGCGGAAGTGCGGCTGGAGAGGGGCCGTTGGCTTGGCATACGCTGGTTGAAGAACCGTGTGTGGATGGAGCCTTGCGGGACACCCCATTTTTTTGAGATAAGAGCAAAGCGAAAAATAATCTCAGCGTGTAGGGCAGAGGTGTCATGGCCGCCAGCGTTAATGTTCTGTTTAGATCTTTTCTTTGTTATTAAATGTTAAATAAGTGATCGTTAATTCAATTAGCTTATTTGTTCTCTCCAACAATAATAATATAGTATACTCTGCAAAGGACCACTTTTCTGTCTTCATTTGTTTTACCTACTATATTTAAGAATACATAACTGGAAGTAAAATTTAAACAAATGTAAATTATTGAATATCGAATAAACGGAGGCTTTCCCTTCATTTCCTGAGGTTCGGGCAGTAATATTATACTCAATCTTTCAAATATGAACTAAAGCCAGCGACTAATAATATAAATAAATATTAGTGATACTTATTACAATATTGACATCAATATAAACTACAAATTGCTTAAGAAAACTTACTTTTTATGCTTAATTAGGTTTTGTAAAAAAATTAATGTTTGAATATTAATACAATCATACATTTTAAAATTAATATGTCAATAGATTTTTACTCAAATTGCGGATCCGTCTATGAGCCACGACAAAAGATATGAAAAATCACAACCGAGACCGTAAGACCAAAAATCGCAAAAATATCTTTGACAACCTGTAGCTATCAAATAAAATCAAGTGCTTCTATACGTTGTTTAGTAGTAGTAAATTATTTAACCATAAACTGAAGTCTTATAGCTAGGACCTACATGCGTCATTAAAGGCATCTCACCCAGACTACTCGCGCCTGTCATACCAACTTGTGATGGGTTACTTCATTTCCTATCTCCATTTATACGTACGATACTTCTAACCCATTCGTTATGCGTTTTGGATGGCATAAAATCGACACCGGGTTATTTTTTAGCTTTAAGTAGATCTAAATAAAAAAAACACTCAATGTTAATATAATATTCTTTCAAATTATTATAAATTTTACCACCATTTTAGATTTATTTTGTAAATGGAAACAACACAGACATAATATTTCAATTAAATTATAATAATTTTATAATAACTATGATGTGGCCCTGAACATTCTTTCAGATGTTTCTATTAGCGCACATATTTAAGTTTGTATTAATTTTAATTTGTGGTTCTCAAATGGATGTCATTCATCCATCCACGCCTCGCTTTGTGGTCTTTGGTCTCCTTACTGGACGATCTTCATCGGCCACCTAGTATCAGGCCACGTGACCAGCCCAGCACCATTTGTGACTGGCGATTCGTTGCAAGATGTCCGTGATTTTGGTTCGTCTTCATATATCCTCATTCACCGTGCCCCTGAAACCGATGAGAGTAACTCTCCAGCAGATAAGCCTGTCCTTACAATACTCTCTTTTTTATTCCAATTACTTAGTAATTAAATATCACCACTAGCCAGTGGTGATATTTAATTACTAGTTACTATACTAGTTAAATAGCCAGTTACTTAGTAATTAAATATCACACGTGCATCGTCATTGTTACTAAATCGCAAATTAATCGACGATGAAAAATCCTCACGGTACCATTATAAATATTTACATATAAATAAAAACAAAATCCAATAACCAAAGGAACAAGCCACATACGGTAACCTTCAGACTTTATAATTTTTATGAAATTTATTTATAACTCCTTTATAGTCTCTCCTATAACTAATATGAACTCCTATATATACTAAAAACAATTTCGTTAATGTGACCAATAGAAAACAAGATTAATCCCACAAGTTTATACAAAAGCTTTATTAACCAAACAATTTATATGAAACAAACCCACACGTTTTACTATTAACAACTTTCTTCTGCATTATCGAACTATAAAAGAAAATAATTCACACACAGTTTTAATTGTTATATAATATTTAAACCTGTTAGAGCACTTGCCTCCAGTTCAAAAATGACTACTGTGCGTTAGTAGCATCGTTTGTTATCGTAAAATACCAGCAACGTCATACTGTTTCTAGAACTGGGTGGAAAAAGTACTGCTGGAAATGTACTCGTATGTACCGTGTTTTAGCGCTGCTCAAATGTTTTGTGGACTATTATGAACATTCATGATTTAATAGAAACGATGTTTGGTACGCAATATTTTGCTATTGCGTTTTTAACAGTTTCAATCAAGGAAAATAAAAAGTGTTGAATTAGGTAAAAAAATATAAGGAAAAATAAAAACGATTGTACGGAATACAGATAATGTTCATTACGTCTCTAGCCGCCTATAATTCCGATTGCGCGCTGCCAGCGTTTCAAGAGTTACACTACACCGAAATGCACTTAAGCCTATAATGCCAGCAGATTTGTTCGCTACTATACACACTATAGTATACCGGCAATTACCTGTGAACTGTATCGCCGAGATGGCCCTGGGGTGTGGTTCAAAAGTATCCCATATGCGACACGCACTTGAGAAACTTCGCTGCTACTTTCTTATAGATGATCTAAACAATTTCAAAGACACAAAACACCTGAAGATTTCATAAGGAAGCAGATAAAACACTCATTCAACATACATATAGTACACGGCAAATACAAAATGAAATGTTGTTTATACCTGCATTTAAAAATGTTTACGGTAAACGAGCGTTGCAATTCATTGTACCATTCTTTTTTAATAATTTGCCATGACCTTAATTAAAAGTAATATTTAATATAAAAAAAATAAATATGAATTTAAAAATATTTGCTATGAAATCGCACAAAAATACTCTCTTTGATTGTTTGTAGTAAATTGACTTAGCGTGTTAATTATTATTTTAAGTATACTTACTTTTGGTTTGTAATATACTACTAAGATTTTAAAATGTACCTCAATGTATGTGAATATGTATATTGTAAAGGACGTGTAAAATACAGAAAAAAATAATTTGAAAATTTTTCACAATTAATAATATCTGTATTTTACACACCTGGTTTCCAGCAGATAAGCCTTGGGCTTAGCTGGTACATAAAATAAAATAAATGTAAATTTGATGAATAAACTAAATAAATAATAAATAAGACTTCAGTTCAAATTACTTGATATTTTTTCAATAATTTTAATCGACTAGAATTTTTCAAACAATTTTTGCTCGAAATAAAAATAGCCGAGTGTAAACATTCAATGTCGGTGAATGTTTTAAGAGGATTGAAAATTCAAATAAAATAAAATATGTATAGACAGTTGATTTTAATTCCACCAAAATATGAGCCGCCTCTTTCAGTCCAGTAGGTATACAGTATAGAATTACTCTCTATTCCCTATTAGATAGGACCTTACGACCGTTTCCAAATCGCAATTTACCCTAGTCCCTAAAAATCTTCGGAGCCCGTTAGAAATGTGTACACATCAAAACCAGCATCTACTTTTAAATATAAAGAATTAATAATATTATTTAACGTCGATTTTAAATATCCAGGAATTCATTTCCTTTAAATCATTAGCTCATTCGTTTGCATATTAATTCTATGCGATCATTTAAGATGACAGCTAAAACATTGTTCGGCGGCATCGACGTACGTCCTCCGCGCCACTCAGACTCCACGCGCGACAATGACGTCGGTGTTATGTTCGTCGCGGTGCGATAATTGCCAGGCACTTTGATGTGAATTTATTACCGCCAATTAATTCAGAAGTGCTCGGGAACAAAACCAGATTTCATATATGAAGCGACTCTGCGCCGCCGGCGGTTTGGGCCCTATTGTATGCGGAATAGAGCTTCGAAGGAGATTTGATGGGATATGGCCATTATTGCCCATTAAACCATTAAGAATGTCCATTTATATCTGAGTTCCATATATACGATGTAAATTTCGAGGTATTCTACTTATTCTTTCGAACAATTTTATATATATTCGAATATTTATAATTTAATTTAATTTATCTTTATTAGGGAAATAAACAGTTACACGAGAAGAATTATATACAGGCAGTACATATACAATCATATAAAAAAATAAATAAATAACAAGAATGAATCAATGGTACCAACTTATGGGTAAAAAATAAAACCAATTAAATATTTCCACCGAGTGAGTATACAATTAGTGCTTAACTTAAGAAATGCAAGATGAAGAGATGAGGAGAAGGGGAGGGAGAAGAATGGGAAATTTTCACATTAACGTTTCATTTTTATAAGACTTTTGAACGCCACTAAATTAACATTGAATACATCATTATCTGGGTAAATTATAGGTATAGTTTTCAAAATTAATTATGTAACTGACTTATCGATTGTCAGTGTATGTACCGCATTCAAAATTCGATCGTGCAAATATTATAATCGTTATTATTTTAGAAAAAGGTGAAATATTTTAAACGATGCAATATTAAAAATTAATAAAAATATTATGCAAGACTTTGTACGCTTCACGCCGCAGCAAAACCTCTGCCGTTCCTAGAGGAGAATTGACGTTTGCCATAATGTCATTTAATACACGGCGAGGCGACGTAAACGCAAACAAAATTATGGATGTTTAACGTCACCTTCGCAGGCACGGCAAACCTGTCAAGCCTCGCAGCAGACGAGTTGACAGTGGCAAAAGCGACACGAGATTAGAAAGGCAAATAAGTACTCAAAATAAGGATTTTTGCCAGATCTCTTCGCGTTTTTCACCGAGTTTTCAATGATTATAAAAATTTAGGTAAAAAACTTGAGCATGATTAATATTAAATTTCACTTACATTTTATATCACGTCAACAATATTTTTTTGTTTTTTTGTCTTTTGTAGGTTCACAAACTATGCTTAATTTTCATTCTTTTTGGCACATTTTATCCTATAATCGTAATATCTACTCTCTGGTTTTAAGTTATAACCTCTCGATGTTTAGTCTTCAGATAATTATAATAATATTGTGGAGTTTACAAATAGAGAACGGAATTTCAAGATATCCGTTTTAAAAATTGATGTTTTCCTTAAAATTGCATATTCAAACTAATCTATCAGTTGATATTACGACGCATCTCGCTATAAAAGTAGCACGATCTGTTGTTCAAAATAAAAAATCAAAATAAAAAGTGCTTTCGCAGGTGAAACATTTTTAATTAAATCCCTATAGAACCTAAAACTATTAAACATAATAAATAAATGACGTCTAAATTATTTATTATGTGCGACGTGCATGGCTCCTAGAGAAAGGTACAAAGTTCACCGAGGATTCATTACAAAATGTGATTGAATAGCATACTATAACTAACTAAAAAAACATCTTTTGTATACCTACATATAATTTTATTCCGTCACAGAACGGACTCGCGTAGTGTTGACGGTAGAATACACTCATACCCTTGGCATTATCAGCGTTTCTTCGTCACCTCGACATGAGAGTCGTTGAAGGTAAATGGAGTGTAATCATTGTAATAAAAAGTTATAATGGTATATAATTTGTAATCAATAATTATGATATCAATATTTGTATTTTCCATCATGCAAATATTGTTTCAATCCAAGAGCACCAACTACTACTTTATACTTCACCAATGAACATGTTTGTGAAGTGTAGAACCTGATTTCTGAAGTAGGACCCAGTACTTTTATATGTTATTCACGTCAAAACACCTATTTTGCCACAATACAATCGTTTAGACTTAAATTTGAAGCCTGTGATATTTGATGCTTTTCATTTGTTCCTGAATATTTTATAACATAACGTTAACAATAAACGTGGGAAGTCGATAAGTATCCTGGGGGATCTGCCCGTGATGGAATCGGGCAGGTTTGCCTTTGCGACGATAAATTTTATTCCCTCCGAGGCTATGAAATGGACAAGAGCACGCTTTCCACTCCGAATCTCATCATATTTTATTTCTCGTCTCCAAGCGACGAGTTTTTCCTTGTAAACAAACTTAATATTATCCTTATTTTTTTTTTCGGGAAAGTTTGAAATACGAACTTTTTTGAATGGCGGGTCGATGCGCAATTGTTGTATAATGTTAATAAAATAAATAAACTAATTTAAATGATTTTTTTAATCATTTGAAAATATATATTTTTTGCATTTGTATTTTTAATAAAAGTTTTTCGCGGCTTACCTACTTTAGTATATTTTTCCGCGTTATGATGTTGATCAACAGAAAATAAGTAAGAAAATGACGGAATCGATAAAGTGAGTGTAACATAAAATTCATTTTTTTACATAAAAGTATTTTTACCGAAAAGATCCCGTTGACTGACCTTAATTTAAACTATCCGCTTAAAGTAGTATACCTAAAAAGTTTTTTTTTTCCTTTGACTAATTTTTTTTACGTAAGATTAGAACAAATGAGTATACCAATTTAAATACAATTTTAACGATATGAATTAAATAATTTGCGCTAGAAATTTATAAGAAGTGTAATTTATGGATGCGAGAAATGTGTGCATAAAAATAATCGTGTCCTGAGACCATTACGGGTCCTACGATTTCAAACATATTTGTATTGGCGTCATATCAAAATTTATCATGGTTGCTGAGAAAAAAAATGTAAACTTTACGCGATAATAAACCGTTTTTGTAACGCACCCGCAGCTGATCGTTCGGGATCGTTGACCGCGCTTCAGCTGACTGCATTCAATGCTACGATATCGATCGCCGCGTGTCAGTATTCAGTATTCAGTATTCAGTTTTTTCGCATTCTTTTGTATAATTTTCTTAAACGTAATAGGGAACATAAACACCTCCAAAGCAAAATGGCAATCTCCGTCTTAGCCAATCACACCATGCCACTTCGTTGATTGTTTATGTTTCTTATGTTTTATTGTTTATGTTCTTAACACAAACGGCAAAATTAATATGATATAAAGCAAAAGTGATAATTTTCAAGCTTGTTAAACTAAAATTTCCAACTTTAAATATTATTTTTTCGTTTTTATTATTGGTAATTTAAATATTTTTTAATATACAATACAATTTGCAGCTTTAGTTAGTACAAAACACATTTTTTTGATTTATATTGTTTTTAAACACTAAAATATGTTATTTCTATACCCTCACCAATGAGGAAAGATGCAGATTGCCTCTTTTGCTAATATACCTCTCATATAGTATATGGAGTAAGGTTATTAAGTAACAAAATCCAAAAAAAAAAATATATTTTTGTAAGCGGTTATGGTAATTAGATTTTCAAGATGCAATTTCGGGATGGGTTAATTGATTATAAGAATGTGTCCAGCTTAGCTGAAATAAACGCTTAGTATTGAATTACATTTAAAAAAAAATAAAGCTCCTGTTGCATAATAGATTATAATCGTAAGTATAGGAAGTCTTTCAGTGTTACTATACCATTTTTTCTAGTATCTTATTTGCTTAGAATATATGCAATTACCTTTGAAATTCCGCTTAGATAAGTTTACTTGGCAAGGCTTGTATTTAGGCGTCGACCACATATCAGAGCGTGGCTTATCCAGGCCGCTGCAAATTGGCTTTAAACAAGACCAGAGACATGTATTAGTTTTAAACTCGGAAACT
Organism: Neomicropteryx cornuta; assembly: GCA_020383195.1. Lineage (NCBI taxonomy): Eukaryota > Metazoa > Arthropoda > Insecta > Lepidoptera > Micropterigidae > Neomicropteryx > Neomicropteryx cornuta. The sequence goes on from JAHKQU010000030.1 coordinate 6,732,431, forward strand.
CTAAGCGGCCACTTTCCAACTGGTTGTCTTCAACTCGATATGGTTAGGCTATAAACTTAAAGTGTGAAACAATAATATGGCAAAGTTTCAAGTGAAGTCTCCTAATTAGGTTTTGCAACGAATGAAGAGAGTTTATAAAACGTGTACAATATATAAGGTAACTTATTTGTGTTTTCGATCAGTAGACAGAAATTACTTAAGTGGATTAGATTAAGTAGTTATGGCAATGTCGTAAAACTACAAAATATTTTTACGATATATTTATTCTCTTTTGTTCAGCTAAAGGGTGGAAAGAGAGCGTACGACGGTATGATGACAAAGTATTAAGACGCTTCAGACAGATGTAGCTAGCTGCTTACGATGGTTGTACGATCGGCCAAAGATTACGAGGTTGGAACACGAGGGCGACAGCTTACCAGTGATTCGTTACATGTAACATAAAATGGTAGATAGCTGATCGCAAAAAACTGACTTCTACCTACAAGTGACACCATCACCCTTAATATTTTATTGGAGTTCGTAAATAAAAATTATGTTTGAGTTGCATGCCTATTCGTTGAGTGAAGTTTTAGTCAACTTTAAAACAAAATAAGTCTCAACCAAAGTTATTCATTATACAAATTATATAAGATTCACTATCACATCTAAATAAAATGCATTTCAATTCAAACACTTCCTTTCCATTGTTCTACCCTATTAAATATGTTCAATTCTAAAGGGAGTTATTATTACTATGAGCAACGCATGTTATTACAGTGCAGTGGACAATAGAATATATTTTCAAACTTGGCACACTTCTACCGTAAAATATTATTCTATTTTTTTTTTATTGCAATGCTCAAAGTTACGGGATGCGTTAAAATCAGTGCAGACGTCTGCTATGCTATTGCTGGCCATCATAATTTTAGTTCACTGGGCGCACCCACAGGATGTTGGGCAGCGCGCGTACGCCAGGCAGTTCCCGTACCAGGTCTTCATGAAGAAAAATGGTACAGTGTGGTGTGGAGGCTCCATCATCAGCCAAAAGTTCGTGCTCACCGCAGCGCATTGCGTTGAAGACAAACTGGTGGACAGAATCGTCGCCGGATCGATCGATTCTGAAAGCGCGGGAGACGTTTATGAAGTAGAAACCTCAATACCGCACCAGGATTACAAGGGAATGAAAGGTTTCCACGAACATGACATCGCCCTTTTGAAGATGAAAACAGATATTGCGTTCAACGATAACGTCCGCCTGATCGAACTATCTCACGGTCCCACGCCCACCGGTACGGATGCTGTGGTATCGGGTTGGGGAAAGATGGAAATCGGCGGAAACCTGTCGAGATTTCTCCAATACCTGAATACAAAGACAATGTCGTACGAGGATTGCGCGATGTGGCAATTTCCGCCGGGTCTGATCGCTTTCAAAGGCGATGTATGCACATTCACCAAGAGGGAGCAAGGTACTTGCAGCGGAGATTCTGGGAGTCCATTGACCACCAACGACCAGCTGATAGGAATCGTTTCTAGAGGCGTTCAGTGCGCTCAAGGCTATCCGGATATATTTTCAGGCGTTTATGAACACCTTGATTGGATAATCAAAAACACTTTGTTGTATATGTAAAATGTGTTATTTGTTTATACTAAGTATAATAAAAAAAATACATAAAGTGTCTTTATGTATAAAACTGTATAAAAATATAATACCGATTTTATTAAAGTAGCATATAACAAGTTTGTATATACTTTAATGTGCTTGAATGTATATATTCAAGTTTTTTTCAAACACAGGTCTCTCCTAGAACAGGCGACAATATAACTAGGTAACATATTTTGCATAAACAACATTATTGTAATAACTAATTGTAAGTTGATTTTTGTACTATAATATAAATACACACCTACTTGAAATTTACAATATCATCTAAGTTTATTTGTTAAATTGTATGAAATCTAACAAAGAATATATCATTGTGTTGTTTACGTACAAATTGGAAAATTCATAACTACTTATATCAGCTATATCTTTTAAAAAAAAAATAGTTTGTAGACATATGCTCAAACTTACTCGTATACATATTTTAATAAAGTTTAAAAAAAATGTGTACCTACTTAATGTTATTATCCACAGAATACCTTAAGTAAAAAATAAAATCAAATAATAAATATGAATATAAAGAATAATATGTATTTTTAATAATAAATAAATTCATGATAGTTTATTAAATTTGTTAAAAAAAATGTACTCAAGTTGACTTAATATTATTAATAAGAAATTTCAATTTTAGTGCCTCAGGACTTGCTTAGCTATTCATATTTAACGTACTTTCTTATCCATTTTAGGTGCCTATGTATGTTTACAAAAATATCAGGAAAACCCAAAGCACAGGGCTCTCCCCGAGAGAATAATCCTAAAAGAGTTTTATTCATAACCAAGGGTGCACCACCATCACCTTCACACATCCCCTTACCGTCCTTAGTGTAAGCGCATATTTCATTCATAAACACTTTGATCCGTGGAAATTGTACTCTACTACATTTATTGTAGGTCTGAATTTTAGTGTTGAGAAACTGAAGATTTCTTGGTAAAACGGGCCGCCCATTTTGGAACGCGATGTAGCCCCAGCCGCTGACCACCGCTCGCCTTCCGTCTTCGGGCGGCCGCGACGGTAGCAGTATCTGGCCAACATTCTCGCCGAACAGGAAATCCTCCTGGGATCGCACCAGAGCCAGGTCAATGTAAGACGTTACGGGATTATTACCTTCGTGGATCACATAATATGCAGCATTTCTCATATTCCGATCCCCGTCGAGTATTTGAAGGCGACGTTTGCCGGCGACGCAACGCGCTGCTGTGATAACCCATCTGTAGTCCAGGATTGCTCCGCTGCATCGGATGTGTTTGCCATCCGCTAGCAGTTGTACCTGATAAGGAAACCTTCCCGGGCCTGTAGTTTTTCCTCCGAATATACGCGAGCAAACTTCAGACACACCCGCCACAATGAACGCAATTAAATATAATTTGGGTAGCATCGTAAAATTTGTTAAATATATCTTGTCAAAGTTTAAGCCAGAAGGTAACTTACTATATTTTATCACTGTTTAAGATTATATTATGACAAAATTATTGAAATACGTTACCTAATAGGAATGTTTCAAAGAATACTAGCGATCATTAATGAGTTTGTCGTTAATTCAGCACGAGTATTTGTCGTGTTGGAATTTTCGCGTTAACCACATTTTAATCGTTGTATTTTGTTAAAAATATTACGAACATTTCGACGCTGGTCGTAGTGGGTGAAGGTCGACTTTTCAGTATTTTCAATAAATTGAATATTAATTTATATGAATATTTAGTTTTCTTTCTATATATAAGTATTAGTTTTTACCAGGAATATGATGAAGCACATTTTTTTTTAAACTCATATTTTGGCTCTGTGCTGTGAAAGCAATCAGACAACGTTTAGACAGCTTACGTTACTATGATTGTTATTATTGTGAGTAAAAAATAATTGATGACATGTTGATGATGGTTTGGGATATGCGTAGTAAAATATGTACTCAAAAATAGGCTTCCGCGAAGGAGATATTATGGTCCTTGTTTCTCATCGACAACAAAATGATTACGATAATAAAACTACTGAAATATAAAAAAAAACAACAACAAAGGGTCTAGTCGTTAAGGTGTTTGACTATTAACCCCGCGGTCGTGGATTCGAATTTTACTGTATATATTTGAAATTATTAGCGGCTAAAAACATGCAAAAAAGAAATTTTGGCATTTTCATCGACCGAAAACAAAATGAAGCTGGCAAGGCTGACTGAAACCCTCAGTTGAACCCGCGAAACAATTATTGGAATTAAACTTTATGACCTTCTAAACAAGAAGTCTTACGCCCCTGCCCCCCCCCCCCCTTGGGGCGTATAAAAGAAAGTGGCGAGATCATTTGCATTTTGTTCTCGACTCTAATTAGTGATGCATCGAATTATACGAGATAAGGTCGGGATGCAGGAGATTCCGAGCGAGATTAAGTCGGGGAATATTTTTATGGCCAATTATAAACTATGCCCCGACATTGCTGTGCTCACAAAATCGCAAAATGCCTACTCTTACTTGCATAATATAACCTCCGTTAATATAAAATTTGCCACTATCAACGTCTAACATCAATGAAAAAAATGTAAGAAAAACGCATTTTGTCAAGTTAAGTTAATCTTTACTTTAACTATTGAGTAGGTGTTGTCATTGACACCAATATAATCAATGATATTACGTATGTAGTCTAAAGATTTTATTTGAACACTCCCTGCCGAATTTATTTAACATCTAAATCTTTAGAATTGGCCGATGGGTCTGTATCTAATAGATTTATTTCAAAACTGTGACTAAGTTACATGGTTGGGCTGAACTATTATAACTTCTAAGAAAATGTCTACCAACATACAACGAGAAAACTTTTTCTGTAAAACAAATGGTTTATTTTGTTGTTCGACGACCAATCCGCGAAGCACTCCACAAGCACTCATTGGCAGCGCTCCACAAATCAACGCCTTTATTAAAACGCTATTATAAGCTAAAAAAACGCTATATCATATATACTTAGTATTTTTTTTTTAATAAAAAGAACTTTTATGAACTAGGTCATATACGATCATTTTAGGCCCTACTCAACTAAGCTAAATGCACTTTTAATTGAGTGAAGGTAGATGGTGGTAATGAAGTATTAAAAGTGGTACGTCAGAAATGTAGATTATAAAAGAAAAAATGTAAAAAATATATAAATATATATTTTCGCCTTGAAGCAGCTAATCTATTTAGGTATTTTTTTGCAGAAGATAAATAAATAATATAGTACCTAAATATTCTGAAGAAAGAAACAGTGTATGAGACTTCTGCAAGGAAGTGCATTTAATTTGTTATAACTAAATAATAATAAATTGATCTATTTTTTAAAAGTATGACCCCATACTGGTATCTACATTTAGCGATGTAGCGATTAGGAGAAAATTAACGTGATAAATAACCAAAACTGAAGCACATCATCTTCGAGTGTAGCCGAATGAGCGTGTCGTACTAGAATCGTAAGGTAAAGGGCATAAAGTAGTTTTACTTTTTAATACCACTGAGAAGGTTCTTATAAAGTTTATAAATTATAGATGTGATCACTAAAGTCAGAGAATGAATAACCAACCAATTTCCCAATATACAAGAAAGGGAGAAAATGAGTTAGAAATTATTTTTTTTACAATGAAAAGGTAAATGAAACGGTGCAGGGGGACACTTGCTGTAATAATTGAACGTTCGTATCCGCGCCTTCCCCTCTAGTGCATTCATTTGCGCGCGCGAAAGAAACAAAACACAAACGCCTCGCCATCCAGAGCATTTTAATTCTGTCTCTTTCTTTTTTTTTAATTTCTACGCCTGGCAACATTCCTCTGTTTTCATTCCCCGCGGGCGTAGCGCCGCGCGCCGGCTGGCGCGGTCTAATAATTTGCATTTATATGCGTCGCCGATAGATGGCGCTAGGCGACGTGGAATTTCGATGAATGGCTTCAGCACCTCGGGAAATCTGCCGTCCAATTTCACAGTTTCCCTCTCTCTAGGCGTGTCTGGAGGAAACCTCAGTTTCAATCATTTGGTAATCACTCTTATATAAACACTTTAAATGTTTTTCTAAACATTATTTAACATCTAATTTATTCATTTTATTAGAACAGAACAGCGACACATTTCAATTCACAATTCAATAAGTGATACTTTAAAATGGCAAGAAATATCTACTTACTAAATTGTAGAAAATATTACATTATTAAAATGTGTAGTGTAACGTATGTTTATAATGTGTAGAGCTTCTATTTTGTATTAAAATGGATATGTTTGTAAGTATGTGAGTACTCGATATAAGATCCGAATGTAATGCGGATATTTTTTTATTTGAAATACTATATTCTATTAACCCAAAAAAATATGTCGGTTAGCCCAGTATAAAAATTATACAATTACCCGAAAAAGCCTAATTTATAATATATTTTAGCGGGGTGTTTTTAACTCCATAACGCTTTGGGTGGACAGACTGAATCAAGCAAAAGGAGGTAGTCCAATCAACGTACAGTGGAGACTATCATTCGTGAGATCTACAACTGAAAACGTCACAGCGGGCATCACCCACTCTTCATCACTTCAGCTGCTCCGGTGGAAAGGCACCGGGTCCGTACTTTAGGACTAAACGTTGTTACTATAACAGGAATACTAGGAAGAATAGTCGAGACGAACTGTGAAGCATCACCACTGCAATAGCCAGCCATCTCGACAACCATCCACAAATTCACGAGGAGCGTGATTTTTTAACCCGAAATCACTGTCCAAGAAATACCCTCACAGAACCCTATTTTGGTCGGTAGAGTGATTTTGGAACTATCAAATTAAACGGATTTGATTAACATTTCAAAATGTCTTTTGCCGAAATAATTTGTATTTTAAAATGCTAATTTACTTTTAACAACGAATAGTACTTATAGGTGAATTTTTAAAACCTAAACTTTGAAACAGCGAAGATGAAAAATGTATAAGAAAGCACAAAAAAGCAGAGAAGCCTTACACACACCTCAAAAACCCATTAAATTCTACCTTTCACTCACAAAACCTACATACTTAATTAGTAAAATATTTGTCATGTTGTTTTTTTTTAAAAATTATAACAACTCCCTGACATTTTTCAGTTTAGTATTGGCGTGACAATGCGAGATCTCCACAACCCTATTACAGTAGGGTGCGTAGCGAATGCATCAATTTATTCCAATCGTAAATTTTGGTACACAATGTTAACGCGATATGCCTCCCCCTTCCCTTCACCCCCCCCCCCCCCCCCAACCCCTCCTCCTATCGGCACCCGATCGTACCTGACACTCACAGAATATGTTCACCTATATGCGACGGCTGAAATAGCCTAATAAAATCTAGTGATTTGCATACATTTGCTTTCACAGCTACTAGCAAAAGTGCGCACAATTGGGGCACGCATTTGCAATAAAAACGCGCCGCGTTCAAACATCAAGAGTTTCAATTGATTTTCTGGTAAACTAAACAATGCTTAATCCTAATATATTCAAAAGAATTGCTAAATACGTAATCCGAAATCAAATTGTTCGTGTATTGACGAATCTTAGATGGTGGTAATGAAGCATTAAAAATGGTATGACCATGTGCGGATTCGAACCCGCGACCTTTGGGCTAATAGTCCAACGCCTTAACCACTAGACTACCACAATCTATCTATATAATGTGTTTAATTTTGAAGGGCAAATAGTTGGTTTTAAACTGAAACTAAATGCTTATGTATTGCCCAGTGGTAAAAAATATTTATAGTTCTACATTAAAAATATTTTGTCGATATTATTATTATTATTTTCTGTTCAAACTAAGTTAGACTAAATATTGTTTTGTACTTTAATTACTTGACAAACATTCGAAACATACCACTTTATGAATATTTACTAATGCTTACTTGCTTACTTATGATACTTTATTTAAACCATTTAGAATATTTATTGCCGCTCTCGTTTTTAAATATTTACGATCGACTTTAAGCTATATTTAATATATTATATCTTGCTATATTGCCATATCTATTAAAACTATTACGAATAATTTTACTTTATTTTTAAATGCGATTTGCCAGTTTTAAAATACAATACACCAACATAAAAATATTAAAGTGCAATAAAGATAAATAATAGAAGTGTGAAAAAAATGTACCCAAATAAAAAGATATTGAACATAATATCCACGAAGCAATAATAGCAAATAAGTTAGAATGCTATTTAAAGGTTTTTGGAATAAGTATTATTCATAGAGGGGCTAAATTCAGGTAAGTAGTAAACCGCATAGATTGAAATTAATAAAATCTTTATAATTTTGAAATAATAATCTATTATGCATGGCTCATTTTTTTGGCAAAGGAGTTTAATTGAATCGAACGCAACTGATACCCATCCTCCGGCTGGACCGTCAAAAAATCTTTAAGTTTTGTTTTTGTTAGACTTGAACCGTAATCCTACGGAAATAGAGATTAACCCATTTAAAAATAACATGAAATCGATTAATTTTCATTTATAAACGCATTTCTACGCATATCCGTCGAACATAATGAACTAAATCTGAGGAATGGTACGTTTCAAACTCCACATTAACGAGGGAATATTTTTGACTGAGAAAGGGTTCGAAATAGAGGTAACATTAAAACAAAGCAACGCATTAAAACGCACCCCGCGGCATTTACATACGAGACGCGGGCTCGTCCATCAATTATGATTAGGTCGTATGAAAATCACGAGCGTTTCGTTCGAGCCAACGATTCGTTTCCATTAAAACAATAACGGGATAACAATTGGATCATTCCGTGGGGCTGACGTTAAACAGCGGATATTTTGTCGACGATTCGCGTGCTCCGCAGTTCGCGGATTCGGCAGGTATGAAAGCGGAATTTCACTTTTCGATTTGCTTCTGTCAAATTAAAATAAGCCATTTGTGAGTGTAGAATCATGTCATGCTTAAAAGATAACAAAAGTATAATCTAGGAATTATTTCAGGAATGAACATAAATAAATTAGTAAAAAAACATTTTTATTACAGGCTTTTAAATGCGTATAATTTTTTTTCGTATATAATCAGGTCATACTTACCATAAAACCATAACCAACGTGTCAAATTTCAACTACGTAGGATAAGAGGAAGTGGTTATGATTCAGCTTGCAAGATTTGACCTAAACCGCCATACAAACATTACAAGCTAAATAAAAGCTTCTAAAAGGCAGGATACAAAACGTACCAGTGCTAATCGGTCCCTGTATATACCTACATATATATAAAAATATTGATTATTATAAAAATATCTATAGGTTCTAGCCGTAGTTCCTTACAACACGTAGTGGAATCTGCTGGTATAATAATAGTTAACGATCTAAAAGTATAGATAAAAATAAAATATCTGAAAATGGTATTAATATATTTTTTTTCGAGTTTACAACCCTATAATAAAAAAGTCTGTTTTTTTCCAATCCCCAAACCAACTAATTAATTTTTGCCCACTAAGTGGGTCCTGCTTTGTGCGGCAATACCGATTGTTATCAGAATTTATCTCCGCACAATTTCATTAGACCATCTCTCCGCGACACAATGGTGGCCTATCCAGTTCTTTATACGTGAACCCGCGGATGAAATTTGCATACGGGGACGAGCGGAACCCAGCAGGGGCAGGCAGGACCCTCGATCCCAAACCCTACCCCTTTACTGGACACCCTCGTGAAAGGGTTAACCAGATTATGAATTACGCAATTCGAGCTGGTATTTTAGGTTTTGGGGGAGATGTTTTTTGATCGTCACCCCGGTATTTGTTGGTAAATATGTCTTTACCTTAATATCAACTAATACCAGAAATATGTTTTACTTATAACAACGAAGATTTTGAAAATAATAATAACTTTTTCGTTTAGATTGCCAGTTTTTTTTATCTAGAAAATAGTTAATATTATTAATATAAACACCTGTGTATATCACTGACCCTATATAAAATTTAAAAAAAATAATCCCGAACAACCGTTTTAACGTAGTTGTTGTTGCAATTTAACTAGACCTATATAACTTTATAAATTTATAACTCTTTTCTCTTAAATATCGCTTTTATCATTTTTGTTCACCAAACACCACCATAGCAGTTAGTGGTTATTTTGCACTGGACCCCATCCCAACATATTAAAATGTTATATAAATATACATTCATACATACATATGTTCATTTTAGTTCAAGTTGACTTAGGTAACGATCATTATACAAATGGATTGGAGGGCAGCGATGTTGTATATGGGCCCATGTTGTATATTTCCGTAGTCTGTAACTGAATGGATGTTGTTATGAGTGTCCTGTTACTTAACTGAGTCGATGGTAATAATAATGAAACAATTTAATATAATATTAATTAAATAATAACATAGAACTGTTTTCGTATTCACCGTTCTGTAGCAATGTTTCCGCGTTAACACGCGCTTAGTTAGAGATTCGACTGGCGTCGAAATGTGTGTTTGTAGATTGTTGCCAATTAGGCGTTAGATCAACGGTAATGGTCGTCTGATAGGAATATGTTATTTCGCTGACGGAATACATCGAATTAAAATATTAAAATCGAATAGTCTAAATATTATACGATCGGCACGTTCTTCTGAATCTTTATTATAGTTAATTCTTTCACTACGCATACATAATTGTGTGTAAGATGTGATACCAGCGTCCGTCTGTTTTTATTATTATTTATTTTTTCATAATTAATTTATTTTGACTCCAATTAACAGTCGGGTTTATTGAATATTATTTAAATAATAGTAATAATATTAAATCGTTTATTTTGAAACAACGGAGAGCACAAGGCTCTCTACCTAACTGGGAACTATCCGTTCTAAGGTAGGCTTTATGTTATACGAGATGTGTTTTATATCTAGAAAGTATTTCACAATTTAATTGCATAACAAAAATAAGTACTGAAGTTTTAAAATTAAATTTAGCATTAAAACGAATCTATAAATATAATAGAGAATTGTAAAGTAAATGATATAATTATAATCGTATTCTTATATAAGTATAGAAATAAAAATATTAAGTCACAATATTTCCCGTTTCACTAATTCCTATTCATATTAACCAATTATTGATCTTATGCTTAGCACATCTCTAGTAATAGGTTCTTTTAAAATAGCTTTAACCAAATTGTGTATTTTGGACACTTCTCTACGCGAAACCTACTAATAAATTAACTAATTACCAATTAAAAGTCAGCAACTAAGTAGTAAATACTAACCTGTCACCAAACATTCCTCAAATTAGACGCAGCTGACAACGCTCTATGTTAGTTTCATAACCCTTTCAGACGCATCGGCTAACACCGTGAAAGATTGCGGGCGTGACTAACAGATCGACTAAATCGAAATTCACTCTTCCCGGGGTGGCAGCGGGAAGCATAAATGTTTACACTTCAATAATAGCCATGATTAACAAATTTTGAATATTTTAGTAAATTGAATGTTGACTGTTACAGCATGGACAAACAAATGTCAATTGATCCTAACTTCAATTAGAGAGGGCAGTTCTAGTAAGTAGATCAGAATTAAAATCCTTTAAATATAAATCTGTATTATCAAACTCTACTTAACCAGTTTCCACAACAGGATCTTGTCCAGAGACATATCATTCGTGATTTGGGGGATTAAAATAAGGTGTATTACGATACACCTAGTATAACCAAAGAACGTCAAAGAACGTCAAAGAACGTCTCCAAAGAACAACCCTAGCGCATTATATAGTATGTATATAAATATTGAACCAAGTATCTCGCAGAATCGGTGCATTGGAAGTGTGGCGTATAGAACGAACGTTGCAGGTTTCACGGAACTTCTCATTTGTAAAATAGGCAAGATACGATATTATTAAATGAAAGAAAATCGTAATCACAAATCTGAAAACCAGCATCAGACTAGAGACGGTTCTCAAGAGGCCAACCTGGTGGTCACCGGTAATCAGCATTACCGAAGTCTTAATAAGGTGTTTTTATTTCATAATATCGTAAGAAATTATTTAAAAAAAAAATGAGTAAATAATAATATTTCTTTTAAGAGATTGCGTAAAATCGATCAGCGCGCGCGTCGGAATTCGCGCGCTGATAACTTGACCGTATCACAACTTGACGCTCACAAAAAAGACAGATTAGGCAAGTTTATATATTTTTTTTCCTTGAAAACCATGGTGAGTTTTGATAAACTTTCTTTCTGATATATACTAACGTTTCGCATCATAAATGTTTAAGTATTTCTTTTATTTTGAAGGGATTATGTATATAGACTGTCTTTCATCGAATGCGCCAATACTTTCTTTCCGATCAATTAAAAGCGAAGCCGTTCGAGCTAAGTTTTTAATGCGCGCACCCAGTCAAAGGTGTTGAGAAAGTCCTGGGATCCTGAAGTGGAAAGTTGAGAAAGCAAAAAAGATGAGAACGGAAAGTTTTCGAAATTAATATCAGTCACGGTCCGCTCTTCGCGATCTTCTCGTATGTCTGAATTATTGAAACGACGTTTGCGAGAAAAGAAAAGTTTGAAGACCAGCATTGCTGGCCATTTTTGATCCAGGTTATACCAAGACCGTTTCAGAAGAATTAAAGAAGATTTTAGATATTGAGTAAGACTTGCGAAAAAAATCATCCGCAAAAAGAATATTTTTTAATAGATTATGTCGATTCGGTCAGCGCGCTAATTCCGATCCCGCGGCGATCGATAATGACCTTGACACCGTTACGGCGTACGGCGACAGTTAAGCGATCACATCAAAGACATTATTACATAATCCTTTTACTATATCCACCTAAACTTAACATTTTTTTTGTCGGTAACCATGATGAATTTTTATATTGCGTCTAAAAAATTAATTCTAGAAATTCGAAAACCAATTAGCTGTTTTTTTTTTATCGAAAATGGTCTTGGGACATGGTGTAGATTTATATTAAATAAATGTTAAAACTATACGAGGTACTTAAAATAAGGTATGGTGAATATTAGGCTGAGATTTGGACCGTAATGAGGGTAATGGGTCAACTCATAGTAATCCTTCGAAAATATAGCTGAAGGACCCTGCTAAGAGGCAGCATTAAACCGACTAGCATATTGATATAAAAACGGTTTAAAATTAACGTCATTCATTTAAAATACCTTTATCTGCCCAAATTGCTTAATATACATTAACCCTATCGTAATTACACTTGGTTTTTATTGTTACGATTATTTCAAATAATATTTTTTGCTAATTTCGTTAATAAAATATTGCAACCGAGTAGCATTTAATTATGTTCTAAAAATAAAAATACTTTTAAAAATCAACCCTAAAAGATATTACTACCAGCCAATGTCAACAACGGACGTGATTAGTTGTTTTTCTGAAAATGATCGATTCGTTAACGAAACTGCGCTGGACCCAAATCATATCTGCATTTTGCTAACGAGCTCTTGTTTTAAAAAAAAAATGGAGCTTTCGCGATTTAAATCATTAATTTTGAATGTGTTAAGTTACAGTATCGCAATCGTTTGCACATTAATCGTTAATTAACTTTGCACCTGAATTTGATTGAAAACCAGTTAAATAATATTATATACAAACCTATATTTATTGATAAGCATATCAGACATATCGTAGTCAGGCACTTTCGCAGATTGGGCAAATGGTCCATCAAATGTTTTGTCTGAACTTAATGGAAATCCTTAAGTTTTAGACATAAAATATTTCATTTCGTTGACGTTTCTGAGGCCGTGGTCCTTAATTAGTCGAGAAAGACTATTACTTTGCACGCAAATGCTGTTTCCATAAAATAAAAGATTTTCTTGTTTTTCCGTCTAACGTCAGATACGAGTAAGAACCCATTCCAGCTAAGAAACAGAATCAAACGTGTGGCCAAAAACGAGACTCATACAGCCTTAAAAGTATACAAAATACTTGATAACGTACTAAACTTTATTTGATTAGGAGATTTGAAAACAAATGTACGCAATTTGTAAAAGTAAAATGTTCATAATATGTCCTTACGTGTGTCTGTTAATTAACTCGATCGAGTAATTAATATTGTAATCACCGCGCCATTTTGCACTATTGAAGAATCATTTGGATACAAAGGCACGTTGAAAAATATTCATAATACCATATTTATTTAAATCTCAATTATGTCTGTACGTAAATAACAATGGTGGCATGAAATTAATAACATGTTCACATAACAAGATATATTATATTTTTCAAAATTCGCTTACTTGCTGATTCACGATTATTTTTATTTTCAATTTTTTAATCCTATATGTTTTATATAAATACATAATAAAGTAAAACACTAAAATAAAATATATTTAACATCCGTGTATTCAAGTATGAATTTCGAATATTATCTGTATGCTTTATATGTTTATGTCAATTAATTAAATACATAGGTGTGTACAAACATGTACATGGTTTATATATGAAATTGGCGAAAATCTATTGCTAGCAGAGTCTATGACTGTTTAATTGATAGAATGAATATTGTAGAGAACAATTCTTTTAATTTAACTGCGAAATATAACGTGGCAGATATACCATTGCAAAACCATTTTTTTTTTCACGTATGCAGAAAGGATCGTTCTGCTGATTTGGACTTTCTGATTTGGACAAACTATTTCGGAGGTACGTATCGCTGCTGTCATTCACAGAGGTTTTATTTGGCGACCACCCCCCCCCCCCAACATTCTAAAAAAAAGTCCACTCGTATTTATAGCGCTGACGTCATCATTGATGACTTCTATGCGGGTGTTTGATGGCGCCAAAATTCAACCTAAAGTAATACGCTGTATATATATTATTTTCATTTTTTATCTTATTTTATTCATAAAAAAATTGTTGTAAACGAAATAAAAAAAAATTATAGAGAATTGTATTTTTTAGCTAGCTGCCAGCACGGATTCGAAGTTTATTTACTGAAAAAGAAAAGTTGAAAAAAAAAATAAAACTAATCAGCACTCTGTTGTATTCGTTGATAAATAGTCCAGATGCAAATCTTATAGAAGTTTAGGGAAGCTTATCATAATCAGTTTAATAGTATAAAAGTAATAAGATACCATGTTTCCTTTCTTATCACACTCTGTAACATTGTGCTGTAATGTAATAATCTAAGTATATTATATAATATTACGAATCAATTTATTGTGTGTATAAATAATTTTATTATTATTTAAAAATTTTAACAAACACATAAACTATGTTAAAAGTTTATTTTTTTATTTGTACACATAACAAAACAAAAACATCGCTTTACCAATTATACATACGTAGCCTAGTATATGAGTATTCCCATAATATAAATATTTTTTACAAGCTTTTATTTAGCTTGCAGTGCTAGTATGTCGATTTAGGTCAAATCTTACAAGCTGAATTAGAACCACTTCCTCTTATTCTACGAAATTGAAACATGGTTTAGTTCCGATGACAGTGCATTTTTATGGTAAGCATGATCTGATTCTACACTCGGCATTGGATGATTCTACACTCGGATTCTACACTCGCCATACGAAAGAACTCCTCAACGGTCAACAGTATTCAAGTCCTTAAATAAAAGCTTGTTTTCAAAAATGTTTTTTACTATTAATTTATCTATTATTATAAATGAATTTGAATCAATATCTTTTTTTTGTTCACATTGCTATTATGTGGTTTTCCTCTCACAATCACTTTGGGAGTGAAATTATTGTGGAAACACTTAAATGTTTGTCAGTTTTAATTTTTTTTTTTTTGAAATAACGCGCCTACCTATTTTAATAAAAACATCTATAAATATACTACAAGTATTTGCGACCTTGTGCATGCATATTAGAAAAATGTATGTGATGTCACTTCAGCAGTAGATTTTTTTAAAATAATGATTCCGTATGTATCCTCTGTCTAATTTGTATTAAAATAAATGCATAGTGTAGAAGAGCACTTTGTTTTTGTTGACTGTCGTATCGAGACAGATGTTGGATATATATCCATCACCATAAATATCCATCCCTAAATATCTCGACGGCCCTGTCGGAGGTACTTTTTTTTGCGGCTGAAACGTATAAAAATAAATTGCAAATGGCATTTGAGGGCTTAGCAAATACGCTGTCGGTCATTGCTGAGCGCAGTACGATTCTTTCCGTATTGCACCCATGGCCACAGGATTGAAATCACATGCATGTTTGTTTGCCAATTCAATATTAAATATACGCTAGCTCCAAAAGTATTTATTTAAAGGGAATTGTGTAAAGGAGAAATGTAGTTTAGTAAGTAAAAGTAAGAACTTGGTTGTTCTGCGAATTTTGCAGTAATCTAACGTGTAAGTAAGATCAGTATATTTTTAAAACTGTAAGTTTTACACTAATATTTTAAAGCTTTAAATCTTTCATACAAACTGAAAAAGGTCCCCACGGGGAATTCATTAACAATGTCAAATGCAAAATTATAAAAGTGAGCGTACTAACGAACCACGACGGCGCTAAATTAAAACGGACAACACTAAATAAATAAAAATGCCGTGCATCGCGGAAAACAGTACAATGATTAAAGAGCAGGTAAACGTTCACATAATCTCTGGTATGAAAACATAAAAATTAATGGCGCCGCAATAACATTAATTGTTTTCGTCCGGCAAGAGCGGGACGGAAATAGCGTGTCGGCTCGCGGGGAAAAGAGAGACACGGCCGGGAGACGCGGGAACGTCGGACACGTTTCCCGGCGCATATCACAGCCGCTAATGGGGATGCCGAGGATTCTCTTGACGAAGCGCCCGTCCATGAACCTAACTATAGGCAGAACAGAATATTCTGTTTAATTGATGTAAGCGATTAATATCTGTTATAATAGGGTAACTACGCATCAGAAAACAAAAAATAGCCCATAAATGTTATTGGCTCCTGATAATCTTTTGCAATAGCTTTTGCAATTAACGCTAACTTTTAGCTACTAGCAAACACTCCCTACTTAAGTACAAAACTAAATATTTTGTAAAATTCCTCTTATAATAATACGAAATATAAAAATGTACATACCTATACATATTATGAAGCTATAACATTACATTTGCATAATAATTTTCGTGTAATTTTAACGATTTCTCTAAACATTATTCATAATTATGTAACACAAAAATATTAAACCTATTCCCAGTTATACATAATGTATTAAACAGGCTCCTTTTTTTCTTGGTAACCATGGTGAATTTTTATACAGGATGTATTTATATTCACTGATGTCATTTTAGGAGATTTGATCTATATCGACAACTAAGCCGGTCTCACGAAATAAAATAATAATTTCGAAAAAAAATCATACTAAAATAATTATATTATTAAAAAACTTTGATTTTCATGGAAGTTTTTTTTATCGGGAATGGTGTTGTAACGCAGTTTATTTTATCTCAAACAATCTAACTTTTTTAATGTAAAGAGAGAGATGGATAATACAAACCTATATTAGTTGATTATCAGAACGTGGCTAATCTAAGAATTAAAGCAAAAAGCGTGCCTTGGAAAAGTATCAAAACACCCCCAGAAGGGGAGGCAAAGGCATGTGAGGTGCGCATCGTTCACAACTCACACAACTACCAAACTCCGCAGGCTCCCGGGAGGAATACCCGTTTCTATGAGTATCTCCCATTTCCCGATCCATGCTTGAAGCTATATACTCGTAATGTGAGCCATGTGTTCTTTCTGTGTATATGGTAGGAAATTAAATAAAAAAAAAACATCCCAATTCACTGCATTAAAATCACAAACCAGGTACAAAAATTTAGCGTAAATAATTCTGTTATTACTCCCATTTTTTTAAGTTTAAGTTTAAGTTTTTTGTGATACCATTAAATCAACTTTTACTCATTATTTTTCAATATAATTTGATCTAAAAATATTTATTTTATTATTTAAAATATTGATTTTATGTGTGCATATGATAATTTAAGTTACTGACTTCAAAGATATTTTTATGGCATAGAAATTAAATAATATTTAATTAAATAAATACTTAAATAAATAAATTATGTTAGGACATTGAGCTAACTTTTTTGCCACGTGCCCAAAAGTATGAGGTTGATAAATATGTTAAAAATATATCCTTAACCAAGTTTGTTGTTAACGTCAGTGTTTTCGGTGAAATAAATATATATAAGTGGCTACTGAGATAATATTTACATTTTTTATACGAGAATGCCTACATATGTAGCTGGTAGATTAATTTAGTGTTCTTCTAGTTTAAAGTTTAAAAGTTGTCGAAGTGTGTTGGCCTCTTGTAAGACTCTCAGTTCGAAGATTCTTATTGGTAAGACCAGTAAGACCATCACCTCGACTTTGTTCCGATCAATTTCAATAAACGTCACAAATGAAATTCCGGACTGCCTCTTTGCGCTTGCCGCTGCATATGCCAGGGGTCGGAAACATTTCGATCAGTTAGTGCTTTTAATAGAATTTACATATTATTTTAGCATTGTGAGTTGACAGTTATTGTTAATTTTTTGTTTATTTAATTATTTATCTGTTGCACGATATGATCGTTTGAATATTTTTTTTTTTTTAAATAAATTCCTATGACCTAGGTCATTTACAATTATTGTGGCCCTAGTCAACTAGGCTAAATTTGCCTGTTTTAGAGTCAGAGTAGATGGTGGTAATGAAGCGTTAAAAATGGTATGACCATGTGCGGATTCGAACACGCGACCTTTGGGTCAATAGTCCAACGCCTTAAACACTAGACTACCACGATCTTTAAATCTAGTTATGTGAATGCTGGCTGTGATAGCTATGAAATCCATCGTTTATTTTTTAGTGCTAATGATTGATTTTTAATCCGATTATTTCAATCAAACTAAATTATTCATTTTGTTTTTTAAGTATTTCATAAATGTCTTTTTTTTAAAAACACAAATAATGTACATATGTAGTGATATGATATTATTATTATTTTTATTTTTTTAGGTTCTACATAAGCATCAATTGATGGGGTAGTAGACAAAGTTCTAATTATAGTTTTTTTTTTAAATACCCGTCACTAGAGTAAATCTAAGGCCTAAAAATGTGTGGTTAGACCACGTACGTGCGAAGAAAAATTTCTGCATGGAAATAAATTAAATTTAACGCCATATTGGCATCTACGTTCAACAATGTTTCCGCATCCGAGCGTCCTACCGAGTTTACCCCAACGTACTCGAATGAGCGTGTCGCAATTAGGTTCATTCAATGCCTGAGAAAAATTGTGTATGGTAGAAAAGTTTAACTTTAAAAAATCCCTGTTCATTTTGTTAATTTGTCCTTCGAACGACATATTTTTGCTATTTTCATTTTGAGTATTTATTTGAATAATATTTTATATTGAAAAAATAGGTACAATATTTTTCAAACCAAATGTTTTTACTTCTTTCGTGACAACTATTCAAGGCGCTGATATTTCGTGATCGTGCAACTCGTCTGAACATTATTCCAATATTCAAGTGAGTTGGCTCGAATAGTGAGAGAAGAGCCTTCCATCTGTTGTCATCCAACTGTTTCAAATCAGACTATGTATATAGTTGTTGCATTACATATGTAGGTACCTATGCGATAAATATGTTTTCTACAAGTAGTGAGAGTTTTTAAAAATCCTATAAAACATTTAGATTAAGGCGGACGGTTGTGAGCATACATACGTATATTTTGAGATTATTTCTAAAAAAAAAACCCGATGTCAAAGGTTAAAAATTGACAGAAAACATATTGTGCTCCTTATATTCTTTAGGCTTTTTTTGACAACAATCTGTGTAAACATTTCTTGACTTTTATATTTTGTGAGACAAATAATAACCGATTCGGAGTATTAAAGGGTTTATTGAGATTAACTAGGAATATTTTATTATTTTAGCATAAAAAATAATCAAACTAATTTCGAAAATTTATAAACACATAAATGTTAGGCTTAAATAACTGAACGTGTCTGTGGGCTGTCAGAGGTACTTGTCACTTTTTAATCTTAGGAAAACATTTAGTTTAACGCTGCCGTACAATAAGGTAGCCTCAGCAATAATATTTTAGTATAGCAAGCAGAATGTTTCGTAAAATTAACAGAGAAATTTAGTTAACCGTTTTTCCAAGTTTGGTTAAATAACTAAACAGTTTAGTTAATTTTACTAAATTTTAATAAAAACACCAACCATTTGCATTTGCATTTGTACCTTGGTTACCTTAAGCAAACGGTTGCTAGTTTAGCTAATAAAATCATCAAAAAATATCTTGCTGTACTAGGAATTTAATAATCAAGATGGTAACTGTAAATTTGGTTGGAATTAACAGATTCTGGCTACCAATACCTACTCTAAATTGCTTTCAGTATTCACTCTTTTGACGTTTCATCTATAGTAAGGATAAAAACGCGCTTGGCATAAAGAGCTAATTTGGGCGTGAGTGAAATGCCCATTTGGAGTGCTTCAAGATACGGCATTGTTCAACAATCGATGACCGCGATTTCCTTTGTATAACAAATTACATAGGTAATTTATAGAGAACTGGGTTCAGTACCCCGGACTCGCGATTGCACGATGTCTTTCGGCCACAGTCGACTCACATCCAGAGACTAAGGCCGTTATAAGTTTATTGATGATAAGTGAAGCGACCCATACCACAATAGAATACGCAAACATACAATAAAAACATAATAAACCCTCAAAATAATTACACATTCTCACTTGACAATTCGGTTACCACTGTGCGCTATACAATAGTAGCGCGTTCAGTTTTAACTACCAGTTTAGATTGTTTCTCTTCTTTATCTCAAAAGTGATGACATTTAATAATGGTCTTATTGGGATATATATTTTACTTAATAATAAAAGCGTCGCTGCTAGACTACACAATGGCCATTTACAGCTAACACCTTTGTTTCGAAAATAAAATTAATAAATATGGTAGAAAAAATATATGGAATGTAGGCTGTATAAAATTAGGGTATCTGTGGGTAGAGTACGTGCTTGAAATAAAAATGAACGAAAGAAAATAAAAGAATGTATATAAAAGGGTGAAAGGGAGAGGGAAAGGTTGAGGGAGGGGGTATGTGACAGGGTGTAATGTATCTAGGCGTAATTTTCAGGTACTAGAAATTTAATCATTTCGTTCACATTAGACTGCGTTAGTGCAGCCTGAATAGCAGGTAGAAATATATTCCTGCGAGGATCGCGAATATCAATCTGGCCGAATCTAGTGCCTTAAGTAGTTTGCGTTTGGGCACCTGGAATAGATTCGCCGTATCTGTGACACGGGAAGGTACTCAAAGAAGTACCTGCTACTAAGTTTGGAAAATCTACTTTATTGTAGATGATGCCGTGCAGAATTCCCACATTCGTTACAATACATCGACTTTCAAGAGTTTGCAGATTGAAGGAGTCGAATCTCTCTTTGAAAGAAAAGAATATGGGAGAAGATGTTATTAAGTACCCTTAAAAATCTTATTTTAATGATGCAGGCATTTTGAACAAGAAAACCTAAACTAAAATGTAAAAATATTTTTTTTACACACCGAAGCTTTGATGTAAAGCATTTGCGCCCACCTGTTCCTCCAATAAGGTTCTTAATTTTAGGCCATAGATTCTGCTACCTAAATTAATTTAACCTTGACCTATCCGAACACTCACTGCTACACTGATTTACCAGAATAAGATACCAGCACCAGCTCGCAGGGTTAAATTAATAATACTCCTGAATCAATCTTCTTAATGCTATTATCTAACCAAAAATGTTTATGTTATTATATAATAAACTTTCAGCCTATATTTCAAGTTAACTTTACAAAAATGTGGCCACCTCTCCAACTCTCTATTTGTAATAATAGCCCTCCGGCCACATAGAGATTTTCAGACGGCGAATAAAAGTACGGTAGAACAGCGCTTTTTCAACTTTAGGTCGCAGGTTCAACATAAACAATACTTTTGTCGGTAAAGTTGACAATGTAATGACACTAAATTTTTAGAGTAAAGGGTAAAATAATGACAAATCATCACCGGCGTGTATCTGGCCTCCCCAATCTTCGCGCCTTTAAGCCTAGTAGTGTATAGTTGTTCAAATGAGACCAGTTTGACCTCAAGCAATAATAATAATAATAATAAGACCCTGGCTAATAATAAGACCGTATACGAAAGAGACAGCGAACGCCATCTCCCTCTCTGATGACGTCACTTTTTTTTCACATCGCCGAGTCACATTAGTCCGCCGAGTCACACGGTCTTATTAGTCAGGGGTACTTGAGGTCAAACTGGTCTCATTTGAGCAATTATACACTACTGAGCCTTATGCTATCGTGACCCACAAGGCTTTTTATGTCATCAATCCAACGCATTGGTGGCAAAACTTTCCATCTTATCACATGAAAATATTTGTGTAGATAATTGCATCAACTTGGAACAGTTACCCGTTAAGTGGTTTTTGCAAGTATTGAAAACGGCCAAGAAGAGATCTGATTTTATATTATTATATTTAACGTGCTCAAAATGCTTAGGATTGGGTAAAGTTTTTAGATTTCCACTAACTTTTATGCTGTATAATGAAGGCAATCTACTATGGCCTTCGTTTGAAATTAGGCAAAGATAAACAAATTACTGATATCAATGGCCAATTAAAACGAGACGGTACGGTTTCGGTTTAGTTTCCAAATGTAGTAAATTATGCCATTATATATTGAACAGACATTCTGTCCAAGCTGACCTATAACTTATTATTACTTATATTTAAAGCACATTCGCATACGTTGCCGGATCAACTTTGGAATGAAGACGAAATAATTACACTGTCAATTACCTATGCTACGGTACAAGAAGTGGTGAGACCAAAAGCGTTGGGTGTATGATTTTGTATAAAGGGGCATTCTTTATCAAATTAGGATCTGCTAGCATAAAACGGAATATCGAAAAAAATGAACAGGCCCATATACTAGAAGTAAAAACATACAGCCTGGTACTAAATGAATAAAAAGAATTACTAGAGGCGATATTTTCTAAATAAATAAATTTAAGATTTTACTATTGCCAAACTGTTTAGGCTAATACCATTAGCATTCACAACATATAAACATTATTTTGAAAGGAAACACTTTTGTAAAGACGTTTTATTAATAATATTTTAAAAAATAACAAAAATTCATAGATACTCGTATATGCTAGAAATATATAAAATATGTTGTAATTAATAAAATTATAACCATTGAATTTTTAAGTTAAATTAAAATAACTTGTTTTTTCAATCCAGTTTTCAAGATATCGGTACATAGATATGATATGTGTTTTTTGCAAGACCGACTAAAGATAGGATAGGTTGAATTCTTACCTAGTATATTTTGGTAAGATACGGTATTCTTTTGTGCTCTAATTCTTTGTATTATTGTAACAATCCGTAAACTATAAAATGTTAGAATCACTGGATGGCCTCGTACATATAGGATATTTCGTAGTTAATAAAAGAAAAAATTAAAAATTGAATAAATTGTGCGATACGATATTTTGGTATATCGTTATGATTTTGGTCATATAGTGTGATCATAACCGATACAGTTTAACAAACACTGCAATAGTCTAGAGATGAATATGAGGAATGGAGGATGCGGTTATCTCCGCTGAAACAAAGATGCATTCTTATAAATACGGAGCGCTTGAATGTTTTCGAATCACCCATAGAGTTTCAGACTGGCGTAATGTCTACGGTCTAGGCCATAAACTAAAGTAAAAATGAATCCGAGCGTCCATGCATGAAGATTGTCTACGGTTGCTACAATGAATGAATGACGACAGCCAGTCTGCATATTTTAATCACATATTTATTTTTAATATTTTTTAATACAAAGTTTGCTAGGTGGCTGTTCCGTAGAACAATGGTAGATGGTAAAAATATGTTAGTAAAGTAAAACTTCTTTAGGCGAAAACTTCTTTAGTTTTTCCTAGGCATTATATGAATCTAGTGCGACACGCTAATTCGGTTACGGAAGGAAGCTCGGAGGTGATGTGCTCATTCGGCTAAAAGTCGGTGCGCTCAGCTATCACGTTGATTTTTGGTTATCTGTCACATTGATTCTGTTCTTATAAAATAGGCGTGCGGAAAAAATTTTGAACATAAAATTTAGATGCGAGTAAAAGTGCGTGTGATAATTTTGAAATATAGGTTATTAGAAACAAACACAAATGAAAAATTGATGACAAATTTAATCTACTTCCATTATAAGTTTTATTTCTAAGTACACTACCAGCAATCATCATTTTATAAAACTTATTTTAACTACACGATAAGCAATATTTAAGTTAGAAAAGCATAATAACAATATATAAAAAAAATAATAATATACTTATTTTAAGCTGCCGCTAAATTGTATTGTTACATACTAAATAATTAATGAATAATCCAAAATTCTAAAGTAACATATTACGAGAAACAAAAATATCTTAATCCAAATTTCTACAATATTAAATTAATGTACACATTTTAAAAATACAGAAATAGATAATTAAGTATACTTTGTGTCCCATGACCATTATCGATAAAAAATTGGCCCTACGATTTCAAAAATGATTCGTTTTGAGGTCATATCTACATCCATCATGGTTTACGAGAAAAAAATTGTAAACTTTAAAAATAAGTTTTTGCCTTGTTATGAGTTATAAACGAATTTGTACAAAGGGATTTTTCATAAGCGCTTTGACAAAAGTAATAAAATTGGGCATGATTTTTTTCACAAGTTACATAAATACCTAAGTCTTAGGGAATGGTCTTGAGGCAACCTGTTTATAAATATAATATATAAATATACATAGGTATGTCGTAAGTTTATATTTCGTAAATTATTGTAACTTAAACGCCAGCGCCATATTATATAGAACGAAAACATATAAATTGAATGTCATTCCACAAAAGCCTCCCGCCGACAGGATCCCTACGTAGACGTCCGTACACCTGTCGACGCCTTCGCATAGTTCGCCGACGCCGGCGATATGAGTGTCACAGAATGTGTCAAGTTCCTCTGGCGACAGCGTCGTATTAAAAATCATGGATGTTTCCGGCGCCGAAGGCCTTCTTCGAATATTAACGTGTCGTATTCTTGTCGTGTCGTATTATATTATGAATGCATATGTAGGTATGCATTTATTCAATTTTTAGAACGGCTTACGATTTAATTTACATGCATGTTTTTTTTTATATCTTACGCTATTCCGACCTAAAAAATAGGCCACTGTCACCTTTATGGCCATCAAAAACGCACATCGAACAAGCTAAAAGTGCCGCAGGCACAAGTTGAGATAGGAATTGAAACCACCCATAGCAAGTTGGTACCACAGGCACGAGTAGTATGGTTAAGACGTCTTTAATGATACCTTTTGGGCCTAGCTGTAAGACGTCAGGTTGTGGTTAAATAATTTACTACAATTAAACAATACTTAACTAGAATCAGTTGATATTATATGATATGGATACATAGCCATTTTTGTTTATAACATAATAACCATTTAGCAAATTGCCGACAATAACTTAAAGATAAGCACAATTGACTTATTTTATTTCAAAAATCAATTAATATATTCCACATTAGTATAATTAATACAATATGTGTAAAATTTTTGGTGCTCTTGTAAATACAATAATTATTATCTAAATAAAAAATAAATTTGTTCAATACTTTTTCTTATATTTTCAAATGATGAGGTAGACAAAATTACATATTAGTAGAAGTCGCCCAGTGGCTCGTTAATTTTATTTTTATATAAATAAGCATGTGAAAAAATTTTTGGATGTAGATACCAGTTTGTGGTGGTAATTTTTAAATATAGACATTATTCTGCAGTTGATGACAAATTTAATCCATTTATCATAAGAAGTTACTAACGCGAGTGGTATCCCTGTTTTTTTTTATTATGTTTAAAGGCACTTTAATTGTTAGGAATTAGGTACACAATCTCAATGTTCTATTTTGCGGTTTTGCACCCCGCACTGCGCGACCAGGGTTAGCGCGACGCCGTCGAACTCGGCGCAACGGGAAAGTTGGGCGTCCCGTCGCCAAACTCAGTTTCGGTTTTTTTCTTCTGCTCAGCGGTCGATTTATACGGCCAGCGCAGCGCGGCGCTCCTGACAAAGGTCAGACTCCTAATGGATAGGTAATGGTCGGTATAAACCATAAGGAACTCACTAACTCCACCGTGAAATTGGCGGATATTGCACTGCGCCATAATATCAGGAAAGATGTGCGTTAAAGACTTTCTTATACATATACTAGGTAGTAGGTATAAGACTAGGTAGTAGGTATAAGGTTATTTTTAATAATGTTTGTCTTTAATGTATGAAATGACTCGTGGTTTCAGTGATAAACAAAGTATTATATTTCATTATCCCACCTCTCCACTACGACGACAGCTGATAATTCTAATGGTAATAACTTAAGATGACAGATGATGTACGTACTTAGACCAGTCATCTATTAGTTATTAAAACGTCTTACAGCGGTACTTGCTTAATTCTTCCTTTGTATATTTTTATAATGCCAATGGTTTATTAAATGTTTATAATAAAGTACTATCAAGTTCAGTAATTTGTTTAAAATAAACAGAAAACTCTCTCTAGTAATAATATATATTGAAAATTATTAGGGCACCATATTGAAACTATATTTATCCAAGTTTATCTGTCCATCGTCTGTCCATGTCTTTTCAAATGAAGAACGACAAGCGATTTTGATGCAGTATATTTCTATTTATAACCCTTATTGCATGTAATATTAATGATATGATTTCCCGGAGTTAGGCTATTGACCCTCAAGACTAGTTAGTACCTACCTATAGTTCATCACCAATAACATACTAATTACCATACAGGTAACGAACGGTTTAATGAATCTTTCTTCGATCCTGTTACATAAAAAATCTTATTTGCATATCGTCATTGGGGTCGGGAATATGTTTTCTAAATATCGTTTATTTCTGATAAATAAGTTAATAACAATATTCATAAAACCTAAAACAAAACCAATCTAATTAGATTTTTAATTTTGCAGAGAAATATTTTTGCAACCATTGTAATTAAATCGAAAAAAATATATCAATTTAGAAGCATGGTTTAGCAGAATTATCGCCATTCTTATTTATAGAGAATCTGAGTACGGTGGTCCAGCAACGTAAAAATTTTTAAATCAGGGCAAGTATATTTTAGAATTCTCTATACCCTAAGAATCTATTTTAATTAAGTATTTTAAATGTTTCGGATGGGAGTGATCAAAACGAAGCTACCCAACTATAGTGCCGCTGACAGGGTGTTATTCGCCTAATGAGTTGTCTAAAGCCGCTCGCAGGGTAAAGCGAATCGAAGTGCTTGTTCAACAGCCATATTATATAATAGATTCACTCATCGAGCTTATTTTCCGAACAGTATTTTGCTCGGCGAAATATGCAAAGAGTAAATGAAAGCGAAAATGCATTGTTCTAGAGTTACGCCCTACGGTGGGAATCGTAATTAACGGGTAGGTAAGGTGTTTACACGCCCCTCGCTGTTTCCGTGGTTTATTTTTACGCATTGCAGGCGAAAGCTCTTACGCCGTTCGTCCATTTAAGCAAATTTAAGTTCGTGTTTGCGAGACAAAATTTAAAGATAACAAATGGGTAAAATTGATAAAATCTAGTTAGATGTTAGTGGCGGAGCTATTTGCAGAAACATTAGTGACTCCGACAAGGTTACTATCAATTGTTTTATGTCGCATAGAATTATATGCTGAGAAGTTGGCACATTTAGCTATTTGAACAGCATTGTAAATTCTCAAAAAGTATAATAAAAGTTATTTTTAAAGATTGTATGGTATACCCAAATGCAAATTTGATGGAAACCCAATTATAATTCAATTCGATTCAAAATTATCCCTTACAATATCGCCTATACAATAGATTTAGCCTATATTATGTCCAATGTGAAATTAACATTTCATCGAGTCCCAAGACCATTCTTGATTAAAAATTACAACTTTTGATGTGAGCAACCCTTACTGTAGCTGCCGCGCGGGAAGTGGATCGCGCGGCAGCTCGTTTAATGTTTGATACAAGTTCGTGCAATTGGATTTTGCCTGTCCCCTAATTTGTTCCGGTGAAATATACCTCCTCCATCTATTTTTTTTATATATAATTTCATACTCACAATAGGGAATATTTTTAGTCTTGGGGCATCCCTGGTTTGAGAAGGTGTGATACCTCTTATCTAAGGTTCTAGGGTTTATTAAAGTCTACATATTTAAGTATTTAATGAGCCCAAAAATATAGCTTATTTTATACAAAACCTCAGTGAATATGACATCTATGATTTATATACTTACATTAAATGTTTTATGGATATGAACCCCGGTTAATCCTAGGTAAGCTTGGATAATATTCTTTGGATAGTTTGTAGATTAAAGATTGTTTTTGTCTTTTGTTTTTAATATTTTTACATAGTAAATTTCATTTGGTGCATTATAGCGTTTTTTGCTGTCATGTAAAATGCCCAAAATTCATTATTATTGTTATGATAATTAGCCATCATTATTTTATAGAAAACATTGTCATTTTTAATTATGCATTACAAAAATATCATAAAGATTTTTTTTTTAATTTATGTATACTGATTTATGACCATTTTATAATATCCATTTATTAACTATTTGTTTAGGATTTATTAATGGATGTTAATTGTACATAAAGAAATACATTATTAGAAAAAATATTTCAAGAGGTTATAATACTGGAAGACAGCATTCTGTTAAACTTGTTTGTAGGTCCGCTCCAGCCCAGGGTATAATTGCTCAAAGGGACTGGTATAATTTTATAGTCCAAAATAATTCCGTTTCGCCATTCTATAATAATTTAAAGGGTATATACGTACTTGATTATCAAAAATAGTTTAAAAATCTCAAACGGTAAAAACAATTTTTAAAGTTTGTTCGGTATTTGATCAAGTGCGATTTCATGGCCTTAACTCGCCGCGCGTGGGATTGGCCGTCTGACCCGCCCCCATTACTTAGGAATGGACAAAATAAAACGGCTTTCAAGTCTCCGTTTGCAGTTTCCACTTTGTCTTTGACTTTTATTTGATCTAGTAGCGCCCGTATTATTCTTTATTTTACCCACGACTTCGCTCTCCTTCCACAGTTTTCATTCAAAATTGAAGCGAAAGTTTTTATTGCGTCTAAAGTGGACGGGGCGACCCATCTCGCGAGAAGAGTTCGTTAACTAAAACTTATTATTTTATTTTTGTTGAGATACCAGTCTATTATTTAGTGTACTCAGAAACGTAAAATAATTTTATTACAAATTTAAACCTTTCATATCTAATACCTGACCCATCTATTTTGCTGAAAAAAAATAAATAACTAAACGCAATGTTACTATATTTCGTTCAACGGGATTGGGTTTAATCGGAAAGCATTCGCACGCGATTTTATTGTATAATAAATATGATATACACAAATATAAACGTAATAAAAAATAATGATTTTGTGACGTACCTAAATAAATATAATAATAAACATATTGTATTATTACCAAATGTTTTTTTTTAATACTGGTATTTTTCGCTGTACGTATTTTTGTAAAATACATGCTTTATTTAAAATCACTGCTATCATTTCATGTGATTGATCTATACCAACAATGAAACATTAATCAGCAAATTGTTTACCAAATACGAGAAAAACGAATTCATAATTTAATAGAATTTTTTAATGTTTGAGAACGTGCAGTGCCAGATTTCTAACTAGCCACTCTAGGTACGCCAGAGGGGGCGGTAGTATTTTAATAAAAGATTTGAATCTCTACCTACCATAAGAAATTATAAAAAAAAAACTGTAATTGAACTGTTTGTATTTTCATTAACCAACAATACAAATCATCTTATAATTATTATTAAGAAAACATTTTCAAATTTTGGTCTGTCGAATTCCGGTGTCTTGTGTGATCTAAATAAACAATCTATGACCAAATATGGTACGGTACGCAATAATCATTTTGCCAAGTTTTTCGTAGAAAACGTTTATAAATGAATAGTATGTAGGTATTTTTTTAAAGGGGGAGGCGGAAAATTCTTAAATCCGGCCCTGAGAACGGGATAAAACACATGGCACGTAGTCGGGCGTACCGCCCGACCGCGTGGCACGCGAAGTACTTTGCAAAAATAATATAATAATATAATAGTATATTAGTATAATAGTATACATTTTTTTATTTTTTTCGTGTGACCAATTTAGTGATCGATATAGGTCAACCCCCTAAAAGAACAGTAGTGATTTAAGTACACCTGCATACGAACGCAATAAATTATTTTATATTTAGTCTGGACATATCTAATACTTTTTTATTTATAACACACTTCTATCTTATTAGTTCCTTTATGAGAAAATAGCCATGAACGTTACAAATGGTTTTTGGTAATTTATGATTTAAATTGGCATGTTCGTCATTTTGATTCCTGGAAATATAAAAATGTAAGGGTAAATAATATTTAGGTTATTATAAAACAATTATACGGATTATATAACATCGCACATTATTTACAAACTACCGAAAGTTTATACTCACGTTCAAGGCAGTAGAATATGCCGATAGCTATACATTTATTTTAAATATAATCTTATATTTTTCTTACCTTTGCTGTGATTTTCAGTACATATATCGTATACACGGGAAACACACAAAGAAAGTCATTTTATTTCAGTCATAATATACCCTCAAAGTTGCACGCGAAATAATCGTTTAAATATTCAGCACACCGTTTGCTGGGTCCCGCAGGCTATTTTACCGCAGGTGTCGGTTATGGTTTAATAATCTCGCCATTTACATGTTAAACGTTAACGTATTGTCGCAATATTTGGCAATAAGTTTTGTACCATTTATTTATATACTTTGTTATTATTCTCATGTCTCCCGACTTTCATTCTATCTTCAGTGAGTTTGTTTGTATACCATAAGGACCTTCTAGTGACCTTCTAGTAGGAGTATTGTTATAATTATTAACAAAGTTGTTTCTGGACAGAGTTAACATTTCAAAATATGCATAGATTCATTAGATTTTATCAATTATAATACTAGATTAACTCGTACTTGTCTTTATATGAAAAAGTTACTCTTTTAACTGAAGCTTTACTTTATATGGCTCCAATACCGCTCATTTTGAAGCTGTCACAATCACACAATTTATTGTAGCCAACAAATCGGAGAAAGCCTAGAAACACAGCCGAATCACTATAATATTCGAGCACGCGAACTAGTAGAAAGGACGTCTTCATCACGGCTCCAATTCTTTCAAAAATATTGTACGAAAATTACGAAAAGGAGGAAAACTTGTAGCTATACCACCTAAGAAAAATATTGAGTCATGTCACCCATCTAATGACGCTCAAAGTCGCGGTTCGACTGACATTGGCAACAACGCTCCATGCGTTACGATTTATCGGGTCAAGTTGGCTGTTAGGCTCAACCAATCAAAAATATTGGGCAACAATAATAATTAGGTTTGACAACAAAGTTACAGACGTTACAATTTAACGGTTTTATTGAATGTTCGTTCCGACAAATTTTGTCAATTGTAAGGGCTATTAGATTAAAAATTTTCTTTCATTCGCCCGCATCTGGAAAATAATGTAAACGCAAGTAAAACTTAGTTTTACCCAGTTGAGTGTAACTAGTACTTGAAGGTTAATTTCTATATTATTTAACATTGAAGGCATTCTCATTACTGTTGGAGCCACTATAAGTATAAAAAAAAGTATTATGAATGTTACAGTGAAAAATCGTTAAGAGTTAAAAAACTGCTTATTAAGCTAAGGATTGTTAAATACCTTAATTAATTGTAATAACATATGTCACACTCATGACCTATCAATTTACACATAAAATTACGATCGTATTAGATGTTTATTTGCTATATTTCAATAAGTAAAATTAACATTTTTGTAAACGTATGTTTATTTATTTTAGATTATAATTTTAACATTTTAAAATTAAAATTCCTACGTTCGTAATAATTAGTAAATACTGTTGTTTAGTTTTATTTTTCAACATATATGGTTTCAACTAATGTAGAGATGCCAAAATTGTGCACATTATTAAATTTAAAAACTTTTGTTTTATAACACTAAAAAAAGCTTTAGGTAGAGCATAATTTCATCATACGGAAATTAAAAAATAAACTATTGCTTATAACAGTCTGACCGAGCTGTTGTTTACACTAAAAACTAGTTAAGTTTTTTTTTAAGATAAAATAATAAAACACTCGTATTTTAATTTAAAGAATCGTAGAAGAATTACATTGCAACCATTTAAGAAATATTAAATTTGGGACTAAATAAGACTAAAGAAATCTTTTGTAAAAAGTTTTACTAATTCACCATGCGCAGGAAGAAATCTTAACCGCGAAAATTGTTCCGAGTCGCCATTATAAACAATTCAGAACGAAGTTGGACTTTCGGGTCGTGCAACGCCGCTAATTTTGAGAACGGCCGCAATGCATTTGAGCGCGCAGACTCTCATGGAACAACTTCGCTCGGAGATCATTCCGTATTAAGTAGATTGCCTTGAACAGATGCAGCCAGAACACATTCTGAGTGCTAGAGTTTGTACATTTCGCCCTTATAACTTGGACATTTTTAAAACTAATTACACATATATTTACACGTACATGTTTGTTTTAATTACGAAAACATATATTGTCTCATAATATAACACGTTACTTTATAAATATTATGTTTATATTTTTCTTAGGTACGTAGTCATTTGGAATATGCATCTCAAGTCTGCAATGGTCACCACGTTACAAAGGTTACATCGATCGTATTGTGCGGATTCAGAATTTATTTCTTAAAAATTTAAATTTCAGGTATTATTTGAAATTTCCTGACTATGCTCAATGTGCCACATTTTACGAACTCCAGAGTCTTGAGTTCAGAAGAATTCGAGCTGATATGTTGCTTTTATATAGAACTGTCAACGGTCACATCGACTGCGCGGATCTTTTAGGGCTTCCGGGTTCCATCTAGACCGACTCGCCAGTGTGAGACATTCCATCTGTCACGGTTGAGTACGAATTATGCACAGAATTCATATATACAATAGCATGTTAGCACCATCGAGTTATTCAACATTACATTCCGGGCATTCGAGAGTGTCTACTCTAGATCTAACCCTAGTATAAGTAAAATCTTATTATTTGAAAAGAGCAATAGTAATAAATAATAATAATTTATTTATTAGTTTTAAATTTCAAAACTCTGCCTAACGAGGCAACGCCCCTACTAAGGTAGGCTTTATTTATTGTAGATTATTAAATGTTTCCAACAAACGAACAATTATATTTTTATTCTGGTAAACATGTCAATTCCCCAACCCCTCCTAGTTCCTAATTTCCTAATTAAAAGTACTTTTGTTGTACCGTTATTTTTTGTATTAGCTGTTCTTTCCTGAAATAAATAAATATGAATTATTCTTAAAGTGTTTATAAATACAAATACTAATTACGGTTTTAAATAATGTAGATCCCTATTTGAATATTTGTTTTTCTATTGAATGTATCTGTGATACTTAATTTTGTGGGTGAAATCAATTACTATACCCTTATTATTAGGATTTATAATAGGGTCAAATAAAACTTACATTTATATTTATATCGATTTAAACCTTTCGTTTATATCGTATTATTTCAAAGTATTGTAATATTTTTAATTATGTGAGTAAATGCGTCTGCTGTACATACTCGTACCTACATCAAAATTAAGATTTTGTATGTAGATAGGTTTTACTTTTTGTCAAATTGACTCTTCGTTCAATTATTAACATATTTATTTCTCTGTTTTTCGAAATTTCAAAGAAAACACGAAGGTATCTCATTGTTTAAAACCAGCCAACTCCAAAGCATAGACATCCGCACTTGACTCATTTTAACGTAAGTGTTACATTTCTGTGGTCGAGACTCTTAAATAGGTTCGCGTGGGCTTGATTTCGAGGTGGATACGCCCGGCACTCGGACTGCACCAGCGCAGACAAATATCCATTAACTGGCGAGCACAGTCGCAGCGAAAAGCTAATTAAATTTGCTATTTTACGCAAAAGGAAATAGGCCGCCCACCGTCCGCAGCTTTGTTTCTGTAGGGTACAGATATAGAACGTTGCGAAGGGAAACATTCTCTCTGTGTCTATAACTCTTGACCGCCCCCCCCCCCTTGTGGTTTGATAACGGACAGCGACTTTAATAAATTAGAAAAGTATGTCTGTTTCATTTACTTAAAAGCAAGTTTTCAAATAGGTTGAGGCGTACAATTCGCAACCAAGTAAACATTATAAACACTATTTGAAATTGTATATGATAAATCATCAAAAAACATCTATTAAGTCAGCTAATCAACAATTATGAGATTTGTTTAGAGCTATATTTTATAGCATACCTCTGTTAACATCCGCATTAGTTTCACTTATTGGAAATGCCCAAAATTCATTCCACTTAGTACGTTTAAAAAAATCTTTTTTTTAATATAATATTTTTTAAATTTAACGGTAGATATCCTGTCATAGTATATATTCATTTCTAGGCATCACTGTTGCAACTACGGTTTTTTATTTTTTAAGGCTTGTCCTATTTTAGTTTTAACTTAGTCAAAATTTCGTGATTGCAAATTACAATCTAACCACGATAAAAGTTTACTTTGTAAATTGATACAGTGCTACGTCGAAATAAATATTTACAAATAAAATAAATAATTAACATAAGTTGACCTCGAGATACTACATAAGAGTCTATGAGAATACAGTCATGTAAAGTTAAAAAAATACACGCACCATGAGTGAACGAAGAGAATCAGATTAGTTCACCCTCAAAATAGATCAGATATGACTTAGGATTGGTGGGATTAGACGTTGAAGATTCAAGCCACTTAGCTTAGAGTCCCCCGCTCCTGAATAGCATAAGAGTGCTTCAACGAATAAAAAGAGGGCCGATTAAGAGTAACGAAAAAAAAAATTTTTTTTTGTATGTTAGAATATTGCTATTAACTAATATTTATTGATATTTTTTTACTGTTTTTTGTACGCAGGATTGTTTTGCTTTCGTTCATTATGTACCCCTAATGTGTTGTATTCTTTGTTGCTTATTGATAAATAAATAAATACTAGGTATACATCATATCCCAAGACTATTGGTACTGCGATTTCGAGTATTATATGTAATGACGGTATATAAGAATCCATCATGGTTTTTGGGAAAAAAATAGAACTTTACGTGATAGCATTAAACGGTTCTTGTAATAACGTCTCTGTTACCCCGTTAATCGCGTAACGCGGTCAAGGTTAGCATATCGATCCGCGCGCGTATCGCAATTCGCGTGCTAATCGAAATTTATACCATCTCTTTAAAATTTAGGGATGAATCATTTTCGCATTGTTTTAGGTATATAATTTCTTACGCGTAATAAGGAATACAAACCCCCATTAAGTCTTCGGAAATGGTGTTGGGACAGCCCTGTTTATTGTTATAAACATGTAATACGTTTCGTATATTCACTACTAACAACTATACGAGGTAGTATTTAGTATTTATTTTAAAGTGTAAATATACAGTGAGTCACCGAAATATTTTCAATTATTTGTAATAATAGTTGCAGTCACTCGATACTATCCAATTTTATGATTACAAAACATGCATTTGTATTTAATTTGATGGCATAAACTTAAGTTAATTATACATAAAGGTTTAATACATTTTATGTTATTTATACATTGCTCAGAACGTGAAAAAACATAATGCCAAGGGGGAACAGAAAAAAAGATAACAATTAGGTTGAGAAATATAAAATAATGTAATATTAATAATAAAAAGTATAAAAATTATAAAAGTATTTAAAAATAGATATTATCCTATAAAAGTTTCCACATATGAATTATATACATTATTATTTAAAAAAAAAACATAAATACTTAAAACATAAATAAACTTTAATTCATTGAAGGCCCGTAGAGTATATACGCGTTTATAATTTCGTATTACAGTACAAGTATGTATTGTTGGGTACGCTTTTCCGACGGAGGTATTCCGCAGTACCCATCGCTAAACCTAGCACAAGGCCACAACTCAGGGGCAGACGATGCGGTGGTAACATTAATTTAACAAGGTCTGATGAATTGAAAGCGATATACTGACTCACTAGAGGGAAACTTGCACAATTGCACATTCTACCACTACATTCTTGTTTTCATTCCGCATCCCACCGCGGCGCGGCGTTCAAGTTGGCAATCCTCTTCTATTCAACCCTTAAGACCAGGCACGTATTCTTTTTGAATTGTGCTCCCTTATGATATATATGTTTTTGTTTTATAGCAAATAAATAATTAAATAAACTAATTCTGGTAAAATATTATAAATATCATTATTTGTTGTTTTGTTACATAAACTTACGCATAACATATATTTATATAAAAACCAATAAAGTCTTAATAATTACATGAGATATTATGAAATACATAGGCACAATACAGCCATCATTTATTATCTAAAAATGACTAGTAAAAACAAGAAGAGAATGAAAGGTAAAACATAAATATATAATTTAGATGAGTTAAACATATATGATGACTGCGAATGGTGGACCGTGGAGGGTGGTTATATTATATTGTTTATTAATTTACCTAAATAGTACTGTAAATATTTTTTGATGTATTAAAGGTGTGCAATTTTTTACAATGAACTTTAAGTCGGCACGAGTTTTAAATGTATTTTGCACACACTCCCGATTTAAAAAAGAATTGTCAATTTGTACCCATCATTTTGAGGTAATGAACTCCGGAATATAATGAAAACCGGAATCCACATAGACGATTTTTTTATACATGCTGTTTAAAGTTGTATTATTTATCGATTTCAATGTTTATTTACTATCCGCAAGTACATAGTTTAGTTTTATAATATATTTTTAAATTAGTGTGTATTTCAGTTTCAACGCCAGGGTAACAACTTACTAAAAATATTTCTTGTATTTTTTTTTAAAATAATATTTTTCTGTGTAGCCCGAGTAGTATAACTTCTGGTATGTGCTGGTTCGGACCAGTGACCGCCGGTTCTAGAGTCTTAACAACTAGACTAACGCAATCTACCTCAACTATAACTTTTTTTTATAGATATCATTCTTGTAAAGTATTATACAGAAACAATTTTCTGATAAAACATGACGGACAAAGAATTCTCGGTCTTTTCCCATGTGCCTAGTTTATCAAATATTTTCTTTTTTACCTTTTCTCGAGGGTGTAATATGTAAATAAAAGAATCAAAACTTCAATTTAACTTTTCTATCGTTTGTCGAACCAATAGCATATTATTATAGATGAGTTTCTTATTTAGAATATAATATATTTTTCATACAAATATGCTGAAAATGAAACCCAAATAGGATTACACCTGTATGCTATTGTATTGTATTATATCCTAAAATCGAATCAATTAGAAAGCATAAATATCTAGGAGGTATTTATTTTAATTGGCAAAACCATAACGATTTATTATTAAGCTATTTTTGATAAAATTTGTGCATTTAAAACCTTACCTAAATAATAAATTCTAGGTGATATTTACATATTCTTGTTTGAATCTTTTACTCTGTATGGTAATACAATTTAGGGTCTTACATAAACAGCAAATATATATTTTACAAATTCGTATTTTAAAAACAATTATTTCAAAAACAAAAAGTTTTGATGCATGGCGACTACTCTACATTGTTTGCCTACTTCAAAGTTCTATCGGGACGCCAACTTTGTTATTATAGAATTGCAAGCAATCACTTTTCAGATGAAACATGAAAAAAGTACTCTACGAGACAAATGTTGAATGAAAAGAATATTGTTTAAATATGTATAAATACGTATGTGTATCAATATTTAAAATGTATAATACCCAGCCTATTTTATAAAACACCTTTAGACAACAGGAAAGAAAATATTTATTAAAACTTAATCTAAAAGAAATTATGCAAAATAACCAGCTAAAAACTATGGTAATTAAAATGTGTATGTGTTAATTCTGGTTATATCCTCTCTTCATTTTACACACATTATAGTAACTTAGTTGATAAGTATTTTTGTATAATATTTTATTTTATACATGTATTTCATAATTGTATTTTAGTTTGGATTGAGAAACCGTCCGAAAAGACAGTGTCTTAGCTAGGTTCTTGATCAATCTACTATGTTTTTTTTTAATAAAAGTTGCAACGTTGAAATTAAAAATAGTCAACTAACAAATATCAGTAAATATATAACCCACACATCAAAGCCGTTTTTAATCCGTTGTGATAATCCCATAATATTATCACACTTTGATTGCACGCTGAAAACTGAAAAATAACAATGGGAATTATTTTTGCGTTAATGGAAAATGCAACCTGCATTGTACTGAAACGAACACCCAACCGCGAAAATGCATTTTCAATTATTGTTGAGTCTAGTACACTTTTAATGGATTTTCACGATGTTCAAGCGTTTATTTGCATACTTCGGTAAGTTTCGGAAGAGTTATCACATATTATTGTTGTCTTAAAATTTATATTTGTAATTAGTTTAATTTTACACATCATATACTCGAATAACAACTAGTAATTCAATACATAGATAAATATCGATGTAGATAACTTTAGTTCTCTATTTAAGCATTTAAAAATGACAATTTTGTAGATACACTAATAATTACAAGTAAAATAATAGTGGCTATTTTTTTTTATCCCAAAATTATCTGAATTTATGTAAAATGTAAACTTTCTACTATATCTAAATGCTAGGAACCTGGAAAAACTTAATAGAATAGAATATTGAATAGAATATTCACCGAATACAATAATCGAGAAAAGTTCATTTTATACAGATGCAAATTAACGTATTTTTAAATACATTAATTCGGTTTTTCAAGATTATCCTATAACTATATCTTTAAATATAACCTTTCTGCTAAAAACTTTCTAAAATTAATAAACCATAATAATTTCAGTTTTTCAGCCGTGTATCCAGAAAGATAATTATCAAAAAATTTTACAATTATCAAGTTTGGTCGTAAAATATTAGGATGGGTTCGAAGTTATTATTGAACAAAGGTATAATGATTTTGTTACAGCCCGGCGGTTCACTTCATGGTTACAGTCTGGCATTTCAGATATTTAAAGAGGCAGATAATGAATACTGAAAAACTATATCGATATCAGGTAAGATTTAGTAATTATGCCTAATTTGCGCAAAGCACTTATTTATATTATTTCTATATCTTTGGATAAATGTGGGCATTTTTTTTCATATATTTATTTATTTGTATGAGAATATAAAGTAAAAAACACAATATAAAGTAAAAAAGCTAGAAAATAATGAATATATTTCGTTTTTGTATTTCTTGTTTTCAGCGCTGACGTCACAACTGCTGCTCTGTCGTAGCGCCGCTAGCCCAGTACGAGTCGCCAGAGGGACCGGATACGTGACGTTGGCAGTTTTGACGTTATCTCCAAATGGGGAAGAGAACAGAACATTTTTAAAACGCTTTACTTTGAGACTTCATGATCGCGACCAGTTTTAAGATATAGAAAAAGATTTATTCGAGATAATAGAAAAAAACTAATCCACTAATTCATTCCTGAATTTTCTTAGTTAAAATAATGACTGTAGGACGCGGTAAAACAGTACGGTTCGTTTCCTACTTCATGAGAGTCATGCATAAATCCCGCATACATTTCCCGGTTATCTCTGGTATTTCCTTCAGGAAATTTTACTTTTTCCCGCCAGATGCGAACTATGTGTAAACTCTCGGCCGCCTGCACTCGGTTCGGAAGCCATTTCATGTTTTATTACGTCCCCTCTGACAATGTTGCTGCGAATGCGCCAGTGCGTCATCTCCGAATGACTTCGACTATAACTTAAATATTATTTATTTTGCCACAAAAGGGCTATATTTTTGAATATTTTATTTTATTGGTACATTTAAATGGCCAGGAATATGTACTAAAACATATGTGGAAAGTAGTGCCTGTATGGTTTGTGATACTTCGATTTTGTCTTTAGAATAGATTTGTTTGTGTGTGTGAATAGGGTGTGTTTTATGTCGTAAAAATGTAAATTGAGAAAATTGAACGTATATTGCATAATAATAATCATTCTTTATTGATAGAATGTACAGCTTATCAATAGTACAGCATATTTTGAGTGATTTTATCTAAGAGACAACAGAAATAATTTCAGTGAAGTAAAAAATACAAACATTTTACAATAATCCTACCGCACTAGATAATATCCGTGTTACGGTGGAAACTAAATTCGGGTGCTTGCATTATAATTTATGATTGAATGCAAAAAAAGACCTGTAGTTAACCCTAACTACAGGTTTTTAACATAACATCACGCATACATGAAAATAAAGCTGATCAATTTATAATAATAGTCAAGTTTATTCAACAAAGTCGATGGATAACTTAATAGCATCTATTTATTTGACAGACATACAAAATGATAATACTATTGCGAAACACAGAAGAGCAATATATTGTTTTGTCGGTGAAAAGAGTCCAAAAAGATAATGTAATAACAATACAGCACATTATTTATTAAGATAACATTAAATAATTTAACATAAAAGTATTTCACTTTAGTTTTGTTTTTTTTTTCATACGTAAGTAACTTGATGTTATTAAAATCAGACGATATTGAAACATTAGTAATGGTATGGATGTTTGATGGATGTAAACTGTACAGCAGGTCAACTCCACCCAGAATTTTTTTCGAAACTAATAATATTCAATGGCGCCATTCTCAACACAGTCAAGTGAGCTAGGTAACAAAAAACACGCAATTACTTGAGAAATATCGTAACACTGTTCAACATTCATTATTTTATTATTTACACAGTTATTTTAATAATTTTTCAGGGCGTTGTGTAACAATTTATGCGGTTGGCAGTAGCTATAAATATCCATACGAGTATATCTACTACATAAACGGGAAGAAAAGTGCACAAAGAGTGGCTCGTCTCACGTCCGCACGACAACCCAGCCGTGATATCGGTCACAAGCGCGATGACTTGACTACAAAATACGACGATACATCGGGATAATTTTAAAGGTACGATTTTTTTTATGCCTACTGCGATGAATATTCCCACATTTTATTTATAAAAGCATCGTTCGATTTTCGTTCCATTTGAATTGTAAATGGCTAACTA
The DNA here is from genome assembly GCA_020383195.1 of Neomicropteryx cornuta. NCBI lineage: Eukaryota > Metazoa > Arthropoda > Insecta > Lepidoptera > Micropterigidae > Neomicropteryx > Neomicropteryx cornuta. The sequence goes on from JAHKQU010000030.1 coordinate 6,773,202, forward strand.
TTTTCGAACAGGACAAAACTTTCCTTATCGGTACTAGTATAGGGTATAACTATTTAGATTTATTTCAATATATGACTTAAAATAACTTTGAAACACGGAAAAGGATTAAATACTGACCTATAAAGACATGTCATTGTTTTTCTTTGAATTACTTCCAGTTCGTCTTTAGACATAGTGTCTAAGACCCATACGGATGAGCGGTATTGAACGAGGCAACGTTTTGTATGTTAATAATGCTCGTGATTTAAAATCAGCACCTAATAAACACCTTCACGCCAGCATATCAAATCGTAATTGTTAGTGAGCCTTTACTACGTCACCAAAACGAGTCCCCCAATAGAGATTAGATGGCAGAAAAAAACCTAGATTACCAGATAGTTCACATTTCAAACCATTACTGATGGAAACAAACTTTATCAAGGCCGATCGTTGAACAATTGCGTCTAGATCGTTTTGCAATGTTTCACAATTTGAAACAATGTTTTTAATTCTAATTATACTAAATATAACACATAAACTGGACAAATTTGCATGAGTGATCAAACACACGCAAGAAATCCATATATAAATATAAGAAATAAAATATGGATGGTACGGAAACTAAATGGGATAAAGCTTTTCCAACAGAAACCTGTAGTCTTCTTCTAAGAGGATTTCGAATTAATAATACCTACATGTCTTGGAATTCACATCCGATACATCTAATCTCATAAAAATCAATTATTATTGTATAGTTTATAATTTATTATTCATTTTAACATACCTTAAATATATGATTTTAATATAGACCTAAAAATAATATGTTTATGCCTTAATAATTTATTTGTAATATTTGACATATTGTATAAATTGTGTAAGGAATTTAAGTAAGATTGGTTATCCCAAATTATGTTTCAAATGATGTATTCTTGACGTCATCCAAAGTATTTTTTCGTATACGTAAAAATATATGTCTTATATTTTACTCAAAAAATAAAGGTAGCAATGATCCAACTTCCACTTCATAAAACATGTATTTCAACAATAAATGGTACATGCATGAAGATTCCAGGCCAGTAGCTGAGAAAAGAACAAATGACATTTCTTCATACCTAATAAACTATCTATAAAGTCTTGTCATATTATCTATCAATATTAATCAACGTATAAATAATGTTTATGAAAAAACCTTTCTAATTGATAATGTTATAATTTTTAATTATATTTAATTATAGTTTTTTTTTGGTTTTATAAGTCGGTAAAAAAATGTCACCTAATTTTTATTTTATTTTATTGTAAAAATAAAGTAACGTGTAAATAAATGATGTAATTTAAATCAGTACCACCATATATCTGATCAGTCAGAGATAACGTATCTGGTTTTGCTGACTTATCACCGATTAATCACTAAAACCAGATATTATTATGTCACCTAATTATGAATTTGCTTAGTTATTTTAAAATAAAGTAATATGTTCGAAATAGAACATGTTAATAAATAAAATCCTAACTACGCGGAACTGATATATTATGAAATGAATTTGTTAAAACCTGTAAACGCGTCTCTACAAAACGTTGCAAAAGTGACATATCTGCTTATGCCTAATACACATGAATAAATATATACATAATATTGTAAAAATGTGGCACCTAGCCTAGATAAGAAGTAACAGTAGGTATTTTGCTAAGGATTTATATTTTTAAAATAAATTATAATATGTGAATGAAAAATGGGTAATTTCATGAACGAAGGTGTACAACAAGATGCAATATATAAATAGTCTTGCAATATATAAATATACTTAATATTTTGCAATACTTAAGGGTAGATTATTGTTAAAAATGTACTTTTATACTTATATCCTAGGTATTGTTTTAATTATTTTGATTAGTGTATATCGCTTAGAAACTAATTTATAATTCATTAACTTTATATTATCATAAATTTCAAAAACTTTGACATGTTCGCATCGTAAACTGAAGAATCCGTAATGACAAAAGTATAGAAAAGTAAAGAAAATCCACTCGATGTAGCCTCAGAGCCAAGCGCCTCGAAACCCGCCAGAGTTATTAAGGCCAGGCGCAAAAGGCTTGGCTCCATCGTCGTGACCGGAATCCCAAATTAGATTACGACCACGGAACGTATAGCTTTATGGTGGTCAAATTACCCCAAAATATCTAGCCACTTTGGCGGTGGCATTTCGTGGACGGGACCCGAATTAAAGGGTTCAAAGATGGGACGCCAAATTAGGGGCACTTTGTAAACTATTTCAGTATTCGTCTCGGGGTTAAGTAAGCGAGCAAGACTTGCTAGTGACTTAAAGTGTGCCGTGCTATATTTTTATGTTGCAAATAGTGAACTACATTCAACCTACTAAATAGTCGATTTTTTTTATATTATCAGGTTAGTTTTGACAATTGCTTAGCAGTTGTACAATCAAGACATACTTTCAATAAAGCCTTCAGAATTTCAATACAAAAATCTGTGTTTTTACTAAAAAACATGCGGCTATACTGTGGAATCACTAGACGTGGATGTGAAAGCATTAAAGGATCTATGAATATGACAATTTTCAAACATTGTTTATTATTTATGCTTTAATAAATTAATGTTTATATTTATTTTTATTTGATTATAATATTATAAGCGACCTAATCTGGGTTAGGAAGCAGACATAATCCAACCCTTTTTGCTGTCTATATCATAGCTATGCATGACAAAAAAATAGTTTATTTTTGATATTTTATACTTTTTAAGTATTTATTTTTATTATTTATTATTCTAATTGACGAATATCATATACCTACCACTGAAGCGTTATATTAGGTATGCTTAACCAGGTTAAAGAAAGATTGTGATGATACAGTTTTAGAATAACGAAAATTATGTTTGTTTGTAATATAATATTTATATATATTTTATTTTTTAAATACCATCATTAGAAACATAGGACAGCATATTTTCTTTTAGTCAACTTAAGATAAGATAAGATAAGTTAAGATATTTTTATTTCAAAAATACATTAGTGTACATAAGAATGACATATAATTTACAACAATTAGGTAAGAAAAATTCATGATGAAGATAGAAATTACACAATAAAATTTTCTAAGCGTAAAATAAACGAATTTAGATAACATGAATAATAATCGTTAATGACATTGAAAGACCTACATAGGAAATAACAAAAACAAAAGAATATAAAGATACAACAAACAAAAAAAAAGAAAAAAACAATCAAACTAACATCACAAAAATTCTTTAACACTGTATAAGTTAAGTTTTAATAATATTCCTTAACCCCTTTTTTGAAATCCTTTAGAAACGTCAGGTTTCTTATGTGGATCGGTAATCTATTAAAGAAGGAAATACTCATATAATTACTGGTGTTTTGGAATTTAGAAGTTCTAGGTTGTGTAGAATGAACAAACAAACCTTTGAACTGTATTGTGCACGTGTATATTTTCATGTTTATTAAAATGGTTTTTATTTTTAAAGAAATCACAAAGTTCTTCCAGAATAAAGATACACATAGTTAAAATCCTCAGCGACTTAAAGTGAGGGCGGCATGATTCCCGTTGACCAATATTACAAATTGCTCTAATAGCTTATAAGGCAACTTATAAGGCCCCATACATCCGATTTTATACAAATGATAAAATGATTAACCACAAGTACGAGATCTATAACAAAATTTTAAGTGGTTGCGAGGTCATCGTATCATACGAGGACATATTCCGAGCGATTATTTCAAAAATGTCATTCGATTAAATAATCTTAAAAATTCATTGAATTCGCAGTTTTAATGTTGATAAACCAAATCAAAAATGAAATGTACATTTTAGGCAATTGGACTGTGCGGATTTACAACAGAGGAAACTATTTATGTTAAGAGACCCAAACGTATTTGTTAAATTCCCCCATCCCGTTAATATCTCGCCCGCGGCACAGCTTTCCCACAAAGCGAACAGGCCTAAATAATAAAATTTGCAAATGTTAGTCTAACAAACCGGACAAAATTGAAAAAGGCCCCTTTTGCATTTTGGAGTAGCCGTTCCCTAGTAAAATCGAACATGTTTGAGAAGAAATTTAATTATTAAAGAATCCAATAAAAACACATTAAAATTATTATTGAATCAAAATAAAAAAAGTGTTTTTCCCTACATATACAAACATAACACTTAATATATTATTATTATTATTATTATTAAGTAACTAGAATATTTAGGAGCCATCTCCGGTGATACTGTTGAGTTTAGTAGGCGAGGGAAAAAAATAATGCTTAGCAATTCGCAGCCTACGCTTGAAAACAGCCTTGGAACAAGAAAAAGAATCAAATACTGACCTATGAAGAGCATTCCACTGGCGAATTGTTCTGGAAAGAAACGAATCGAACCCAATGTTCCGTTTTCTCAAGATAGGTTTTATCTTGGAAGGATGGTCATTACGGCCAATATAAGGAGGCTTAGAGAGCTGGCAGGCTAATTCGTCACAGTCTTATATAAACTAGTTAACCTGAATTTGAAACGCCTTCTATTTAGTGGCTCCCAGTATATATCATATACATAAAAAAAAAGCACCCTAGACTAAGGACTTCCACCGCCTCATCGCAGCGTCCAGGTTGTCCTGTCCCCCTTTTCCCTCTCTGCGCCATAAAGGCTTCATTAATTCAACCTCTAGAAGGTACTGTAAACAATTTTTCTGTTATATAAATAAAAGTGTTCAATCTGTTCAGTGGTTGGTTAATTATTGCATCTCAGTGGAAAATCTAAATTACCTATTTGTCACCTAACGTGACAGCACTTATAAACTGTGTAGGAAAATTATTTAGCAATATTGAAGAGAGGTGCTTACCATTTTCAGTAAAAAATCCAGTTAAGTGGTCCTGTGATTTCAATGAAGCCGAGATATCATCATGATTTCCTTAGAAAAAATTAAAACGTGATAATATATACTATACGGTCCTGTAATATGTACCATAGCTGATCGACGCATCATAAACGGCTACGCAAACGCGTACGCAATGCGGCCGTTATAAGGTTACGTTATCATCTTGTGCCGCCGCGATAAAAAGATAATTTACACCAGTGCGGTCAAAAATAATATAAATTTAGTGATGAATTATGTTCGCATTTCTTCTGTTTGTGTGTTTGTAAATCAATCAATTGTTATTATTATTTTTTTAATGACTACTCGTAACAATAATTTCTGCTAACCAAGGCGTTGGGTAAGAAAGAATGGACCGTTAAAAGTTGCAAATGTCATGTAAATATGCGGCGCAAGTAAAATGAGCATTAAAACACAAATTATTTTAAGGAAAATTTAAAAAAAAGTAAGATTTAAATAAAGTTGAAGTATCTGCCATCAAATTGATAATATACAATATTACAAAGTACAATATATACCATGATAAATGCGCTTTAACAGTGTCCCCACAGTCTCAATACTGTAACACATGCCATAGATAATTTCATGCGAACGATCATCGATTTTAGATTACCTTAGTAATATCGTCAATTCCGTGCCACATGGCTGATCCATGCGTCGACAGTTCAACGTATCGCATGTTCCTACACAAGTAGGCATGTAGTCATAAATATATACACACGTGCAAGTTGTTTGTATAGGATAACAATTATGTACGGTTGTTTAGGTAAAATTATATATAGCTTTCAAATACAAAAACATTCAAGCTGAGGGTTCACTTATAGGCTAAGAGGTAAACATTTTCAATTCTGTACTGTTTTGATTATATTATAGTGCCTTGTAATGAGCTAATTAAAAACAAAACTTCTCATTCGCCTCGTGCTCCAAATGTTTTTTTAGGTATTTACATTTATTTTCTGCAATTATTTTAAAGTATAATAAAATAAAATTACAATTATAATTAATGCCACTAACTAGCTTTGTGCTGACCTTTATAAGGTATACAGTGATTTTATTAGATTTTTCAATAACTAGGTAATATAACGATTATTGGTATATTACATGCAACATTAGAATCCTAAACTAAACTCCTCATCCTCATCAGAAAAAATATCCCACTTCTGATAATTTTATTTTTTGTTGAAGAATGGCTAAGATAATCTGTAGCTATCGTATAATTTCAATAACTTCTATACATTGTTTGGTAGTTGTAAATTGTTTAACTAGAACCTGACGTCTTACAGCTAGGCCCTACAGGCGTCATTAAAGGCACCTCCCACCTAGACTACTTGCGTCTGTGGTACCGACTTGTGATGGGTCGCTAGGAATAAGGACTTTCTTTTTCTAAAATATATGCATGTATGTTTATTTATTTTTTAGATGTTTATAGTTTAAATGTTTGAAAAGGCTTGTTCCGGAAGAAAAATAATATCCTTACATTATTGACATTCATTCTTGAATATATTTTTTCTTTATGATTTTATATATACATACAATAATCCCGAGACCATAGTACTATCGGTTATATTATTTTTTTTATATTTACGTCCACTAAGGTCAAAAAAGTGATCTCGAAACCCTCAGAGCGTAACGTTTGACCCTGACTGCTTTTTATTTTTTTCATATATATATGTGTACATAAAATACAACACTCATTCAGCATATCATTAATTAATGTATTAATGACATGCTGCGGGTTTGTTTTTCATACATTAACGTGTTGGATGGAAAGGGGAGCGTGAAAATGATTTAGATATTTTATTCTCATCTTCCATTGTTTGGAAATACGAACGTGTTTTTGGGCAAGGGAAGAATCCTTACTAAGAAAAGATAATTTATCATCTGTGAAAAGGATCCTCTGACCCGAGACTGATTACATAGTAGCATGTAAATAATAGTTATTTTTTTATATTATAATTAAAATATATTTTGGTAGGTGTAATTACCTAGCTATCATTAATTATACAACTTTGATAAATAAATGAACATTCTAAATATTTTTGCTACACCTATATTATAAATAAATAATATAATTAAAAAAATATATTACATACAATTATTCATTTTATAAAAAAATGTATAAAAAAAAATGCGAAAATAATTCATGTCCACATTTATTAACTTTTTGCTCTCGGCGCGGCCTAGCTAGCGACCGAACTTATGACAAGAGCGATTTCATGTTATTACGTAAAGTTTACAATTTTTTTACTCGGAATCTATGATGAATTTTGACATGAGGTCAAAACAAAACATGTTTGAAATCGCAGGGCCAATAAGCTGGATTCCAAGAATGGTTCTGGAACATGGTGTTAACATCAACAAATTTGAGACATGAGTATGTGTTTACTAGTCGCATAAAATGGTGTATTTCTGCACCGACTTTTACGTTTTGGTAGATCGATTTTGTTATTATTTACTAACAATAGGAAGATTATTGTAGCTATTATTTCTTATTTGTTTTGTTTATAGGTTTATTTTAAAGTCAGTATTTTATTTTTAAGTTTTTTTTAGTTTAATATTTTTTGTTACTTTACACTAAAATGTATCTCAATCAAACTTTAATCGAACCATACCCATGCGATCGCCTATAATTGAAATAAAAATAAATGAGCGAACCAAATTAAATAAAAACGTATTGATGGAATTGAGAACCTTCTCCGTTTTGTATTATTCCAAACGAGGGAAAAAATTACCTCGCTTATAAAGATTTATTTAGGTACAAAAAAAAACTCCTCGTGCGAAGTCGAAACAGGGCAGCTAGTTAATAATGAAACAAATCTAAGAATGAACATAATATTATTAATTGAAACTATATGATTAAAAACGATGAAATCCAATTTCACGAAATATGAATTATCATATTATATCGCATGAAGTGGTACATACGTACATATGTAATAGATACGAAATGTTAATCATGAAGGTAGATCGCACACGGTACACACTCGAGCATCGTTAGAGGATAGCGACACGTGTGTGCTGGGGCGATTTATTACAGATGAACCATCATCAATATATTGTCATAACTATCCCAGGAGAGATATGTCCCTGTCATAATCAGGGCTGGATAAGGCTGTACGATCGCGAATGGAAATGATATGTTATGTAATGATGTTATATCGAACACATTAATAGGTTGCTATGAATACATTAGAATCATATTTAAGTCACTCTCTTACCGTATGCCAGTCATTTTGTAAGCTCAGAAATTATTAACTGAATCTGTTTGAAAATCCTAGAACGCTGGGTATCGATATGATAATTGGGAATAACCATCTTTTTTACTACCAATTGTTTAATATTAATCGGCTAAATTATTTAAAATATGCGCCATCCCATATTTTTTGAATCAAAAAAATATTTTTATGTGAACAAAATCAGAAAATAAGGCTTAAACTGATTTTAAACTGCCCTTAATTCGCAAAATTTCTAGTAAACTTTAAATAACAACTAAGTAAGATACTTCATCAGAAACCACTTTAGTTAAAAAAACATATAGTAGACAACATATCTACCACTCTTTTCTTTTAACTTTGAAATTATTTAGCGCCTTTTTTTCTTAATAGCAGAAATAAACCAAAAATACAAAATATATAAATACAGAAAAATAAGCATAAATCATATTATACCTATTACTTTTCTGTCCATCCACCAATAAAGCCACTATAAAAAAAATTTACTTATTTAGTATGACGTAGTAAAACGTCAGGGTGGGTTTTCTCTAAAGATAAAACAAACTTATTTATAATTTTTTTTTATAGGTTTTTTAGCTATAAATTCAATACTAAAGTTTAAATACAGTAATAGTGGGCTCAATAAATTGGCTGTGTTCAGCTACTTTTCTTATTGTAAAAACAAGAAGGCGCTGGTTTTCAGCACAGCCCTTCGTACGTGAAAAGCTTAAATGATTTTATAATTATTAATGTAATAAAATCATGAATTTAAAAAAAATGGTTGATATCAGTAAAAGTATTTTGTGATTGTTGATTGAGTAAATTGGAAATCAATCATTTTTATTCGACGTCAAAAGCTTAAATGACGTCGTAATTAAAGTACGTAACAACTTAATCATTCAGAATCTTAAAAAAAACGCTTATTTTATATCTTATTTAGTTTTTACTAAAAATATATATTTTTTAATGTGTTAAAAATTATTAAGCGCAGTGAAGTATATTTCCACCTGGCCGATCGGTCAGTGACGCTTGTCGTGACTTTATGAGCTTTGACGTTTCAGTAACTTTTCAGTAACAGTAATTATTGAGAACCTGACATATTATTTGATATCAAAATAAATGAAAAGGTTATGAATAAAAATAAATAAAATATACAATTCTCCCATTATATTCATAGACGAATGAAACATTAATCCTAAGAAAACACATTTCATTTCCTGTTCATTTCTCTACCTCAGTAAATAGGTTCCCAAACTTGATTTACCATAAAGCAAACTTGTGCTTATAATAATCATTAGAAATACATCCTTATCGGGACGTCAGGCCATATTCTACAGTGATATTTTTATGGATTAAATGTTTTATCTCCTTTTTTAAATTAAGTAATTCAAAATTTATATAACCCCTTGAAAACGTAAGTATCTTTATTACGAACTCTCACTTATATATATGTACTATATGTGTATATATGTACTATTCATATAATTTTGAAGAAAGTGTATTTTTTATTTCCTTTTTTATATTATTTTTCTTTTTATTACTATTTATGTCAGTTAGGCTAATTATAAATGTATACACGTGTCAGGCAAAACGCCAATGTATTGGGGTGTTTTTTTTAGAGGCGTGGTTTTCAATCTGGCACTACTTTTTTCGTAGTTGGTGTTTTTGACAGCTGTCACTTGATTTATGCTCAGTTTTGGTTTGCCATTTCATAATGAATAGACTTACTCCTGAACAACGTTTGCAAATAGTGCAAATTTAGAAAAATCACTCTAAATTTTTTTTAAATCACTCTAAAATAAAGTAAAAATCGCGTCGTGGTCCTGTGGCGTGGCCTCCAAGATCGTGCGATTTAACACCGCTGGACTATTTTTTGTGGGGTTATGTGAAGTCGCTTGTCTACGCAGATAAGCCGGACACGATTAACGCCTTGGAAGAGAATATTCGGCGCGTTATTGCTGACATACGGCCCAACTTGCTGCAAAAAGTGGTTGAAAATTGGGCCTCTCGGCTGGAATTTGTTCGAGTCAGCCGCAGCGGCCACTTACCCGAAATCGTTTTTAAAACATAATGGCAAACCCTTATCTTTATAATAAAACTAAATTCTTAACCATAACATCAAATTATATGCGTTTTATCTCTTCTTGAAAACCACGCCTCTAAAATCATCACCCTATATTTAAAAGAGTTTAAAAGTTAGTGAGTATTTATTCCACTATAATATTTTAGAATGACTTGACGCAAGCTTTACAAAATATTTTTATTAATATGCAATGACAAACTCGCTCGCTTATTGTAAAATAGAAATCACGCCATAACTCATAACTATACCTAAATATTTGAAACAACACTTTTATAATCGTGTAACTTTGTTAACATGTAACTATTTTTATAAATATTATTGTGGATGGATTCCTATATTGTTTTGTAAGAATAAGCCATGGAATGCGAAGTATGTAGGTAGGTTACTTCTACGGTGATTAATGTGAGTTTTGTGGTGTAAGTTTTACTTTTGAAATAACAATATTTTTTTTGTAGATATGTTTTTGTAATAATAAACCATTTTGGTAAACGCCTTTGTATACTATTGAAAATAATTGTTTCTTTGTTGTGTTATTTATTACACATACATTTATCTATGTATGTTATTTTTTTGTGAAATATTTCTTTGAATCTTTGTCTGAAATGGATATGATAATAATGACTTAGTTTTCCTGATAAAAAAACGCTATCCTGTAATAAATCATTCAGAGTAATTTGTATGCGGTTTTGTCCCGCCTGTGATTTCTTTTTGTGTATGGCATTAATTTATATGTATGTAGGAAATTGCTAAAATATTAAGCATTTTCGTAATAATAAAAAATTTCTTTTGTTTATTTATATGATTCAATATTTTATAAGGACAACATTTTTTTATTTTTCATTTTTCTGAGGCTACTCCCCAACATTGGTAGATTCTTCTATGCTATATAAGTTTCCAATTGCTTTGTTTACTAATAATAAAATGTATAGGAATGTACAATACATAGTTTTTATTCCCTCTTACTTTTAACCCAGTGGCCTAAATACGAAAATTTTATTAAAAAAGAAGGTGTAAAGAAAATAAATTGTAGAAAAATGAATTGCAGCTATGTATTAGAAAAAACAACTTTAACTATTTAGCATAGAATATAATATTGCCAAAATACTAATAAGGATTTGGCATAACATATTGGCATTGAGCTGATCTTGCCACACCGGTGTCTTTGTGTCACACAGGAGAATTTTAGGACATGTTAAGCAATAATGGATATTTTACAAACAGATATTTGACTATAAATTGAAAATTAAAACTTTTACAATTGCATCATTTTGATTAGAGAAAAGAATATTTTTTTATTTACTTTATAATATTATTTGAGTTTAACTTTTGTCAGTATTCAAATAAACCTTTTTTTTTATTTTGTCTGCGTGTTAATAAACCAAAAAAAAATGGCGTGTGAAAAAAATTGTGAATTCAACCGACGAGACATTTTAACTTAAACTTTTATTTAACATTTTTAAAAAAGCGTAAAAGTGAATTTTAATATATACTTCGAGTAGAATATTTATTATGTATCTAGTGTATAATTACAAAAATCATAACTTATTTAACACTGAAATAACAAAAATCATAATATAAAACACAAATAAATAAAAAGTGTCCACGCACTAGCAATACAACGTTAAAACCTACAAATATTGTTTTTTTATGTGACGTTGCATGTAAAGTCATGTCCACTTTAGATAGTAGGGGGATTTAATGAAAGTAAGTTGTACGATTCTAATCTCGACCCGTTGTAACTGTCGCTTTTAATGGATTCAGGTGTACCAACGCATGGGATGGGATGAATTAAAATAAATACTTTCGACAACCCTCGTACCAACATAGAAATAATAAATTACCTTTTTTTTTCATAAAAAACATCTTCCCGAAAACTTTAAATATGTATGTCCTATAATTATACTGCTATATTATGCCATTATATTTTCTACTGAACTTGAATATTTCTCATCTTTATTATTATTTGACCCTAAAACTCTTAAAAATAACAAAAAATAATCAAAGATTCTAATCTAATTTGCCTGCTTATCAATCTATATTCTCATCGATCGCATCAAAAAAACAAAAGTGATAAAATTTATTCATAATGCGTTTATCAATAATAATATAAACGCATACTTTACGAATATAACAGTCAACAGCTGGTGTTTTTTTAACACCAGCTGTTTGTTTTAACGCCAACAAGATTCATATAATTGATAACATAATCATAAGACGCATTTATATAATATATGTCAAAACAATAATATGACAACACCTCCTTTACAAATCTTTTAAATAGTACCAGTTTATTTGTTAATACAACAAATAAGCTGGGTACGCTAACATATACCTAAACTAAATAAAAAAATCGACTTTATTGAGCCACATACAAAGATTTCTACGTCAACATACAATCGATACAGATCATACACTTCAATAGTAAACCCATATAGAAGTTTCTTCTACAGAACGTGTATAGAGAGACTTCACAGACAAAATAAACACATACATCGTGAGCTGACTAAACGGACAAATTACGCCAATGTTGGGGTCGGGAAGAGAAAAAAAAATCTCGTTAAATTTCCGATGTGATGGAAATTCATTGAAGGCTAGGCGAGTTCGGAATGTTATCCACTGCTTGAACCTCTTCTAGCATTCTTTAAGCCATGATATACTGGAAAGCAAGTATGAGAAAATATGCGGTCACACATAGGTGTCGGAAGAAAAGGGTATAACAGAGAGTTGTATGGGGATGGAGATAAGGAGGGAAATGCAAATAATAGACGTTTTGCACAGCTACCACTTACAGCTCCACTTTGAATTTGCCGCCATTCTCTTTTGTTTAAGGCGAAGAATATTGAAAGTTGACCTTGAAACATTATTTTTATATGGTGTCAATGAATTGAAAATAATATTTATCCTTTGGCTTCGCCTTAAATTAAAAAGTTAAAAGGAGTTAACCCGGTCGTTTCATCATATAGATATTGTAGCGTTGTGACTTTGTTATTTATATAAAAGAATACAGGTTATCGTTTTATCTCCTTATTATCTATGCGTATAAAGAATTAACAAATAAATCTTCTTGGTGTACAAAAATGAGCCTTAAAAAGTTAGTATTTTTTCATGCATTTTATCAAAACTATAAACGTAAATATCTTATTGACCTGATACAAGATTTGCGAAAATAAAACAGCACAGATAGATATAGTTAATATCATAAAAATGCATTTTTTTCCATTTTTTTTTTTAATATATTGATTCTGTTTTTCAAGATTATCCTTTAAGAGTATCCTTCTCCTTCAAGTGTTTCTTTTTCTACAAGCTGTTAGATGAGATAGAATAGTTTAGAACCACGCACAAAATAGATCAAAGCTGTTTCGGGAAGAGAAATTTGAACAATTTAAAAATATTTTACCTCACTCATGCTTGGCTGGTCTTTATATTGAACTGTAAATTATGACTGAGTTTAAGGAAAAATTTTACAAAACAAAAATAATTACCTATACATAAATATACTTATGCAATTAACTACTAATAAATACTAAATTTAAAAGTATCATGTGATCTTTAGATATTTACCTTTTCTTGTTCCCCGTTAACAAAGTTTGAATTTATTTTTATTTCACCCTGCAATAGTTACTTACATGCTATTTTGATATTGACGTTATAAAAAATGCGTGATATGTTTACATCAAATAATCGATCCTCTGGAATAACCTCTTAAGTCGAAAAATATTAGGATTACATATTAATTAATTAATAACTTTCTTATTTTTTCATGACACAAGGATTTACAAAAAAAAATTATATCTGTTGTCTTTTATGCAATCATGATTTATCTAGTGTACATGCTTGCGCATATTAAATATTTTTCAGTCGTATTTGAGAAAACTGACGTAACTCTTGGGTAGAACTTTTCCTTTATATAGAAGAAGTGCGCCCGGCACGAGTGATGAGAGAATCAATCTTATGGAGCGTTGATTGCCTTTTCGGAAGCTGCTAAGGATCCCACGCTTTTGTCAGCGACGACAAGATGGCGCCAAATCAATTTTCAGCTTTTGTGGGAGATCAAAGATGTAGAAAAAATTTACAGATGTACCTACACACATCCAAAACGTAATATTTATTTTATTTGATTGCAGATCTTATATAAGCTATGTGAATTATATCGTTTTCGTGCCGAGCTTTGTTTTGTCTATCTTGTTTTTCTTTATCCTTTTTATTTTTCATATAGTAGCTTCTCATTCATGAATGTATGTATAGAAGCTAAAAGTACCACGCCTTGGTATCTTGAATATTTGGAAAGTTTGTTAATTTTTTGGTAAAGCGTATGATATACATTCATATAGAAATTATATACGAGTATTAATATATATTTCACTGCTGACCTAACCTGACCTAACCTAACCCCTTTTTTTAAATTAACACTAAACTGATTAATTACCAAAATTTAGTCAAAAAGGTCTAATCCTCAAATTTCACCTTAAATGAAACAATAAAATTGAAATTATTCCTCTATTGATATGCTTATCTCAGAAAGCGCACCTAATAATATTAAACCCACTATGGAGCATTTTATTAAACCATAAATTTAAGCCTATTTTAGTCTCTCGGACTTGCGTGAATTTAGGCGAAACCTCCACCGGGTCGTGTGTGCGCTGTCATGTCGAATTGATTTTTTTTATCAGAGTGCAATGAAGGTGAAAAACTCGCTGCCATCAAGCACAGGCCGTTTATCAGGCAAACTATTTGCCATTAAGATGTGACACTGCGATACGCGCGTCTACATAAATTCAACTTATGCGCCGGAAAGAAGTGAAGGGGGAAGCACTGAGGGAGAGCATCCCGCAATTTGTCAAAAAGTTTGAGGAGCCGAGACCATCTGTTTGGAAAACATTCCTATATCCAAAAACAAAAATGGTTAGGCGTCTGTTAAGGGGCGTACGGTTGTGTTTAAAAATTGAAAATTGGCGCAAGAAAGACATTTACATATCTCGGCGTCCTGCTCTATTGTTCGCGTCACGGCAGATTCAGACATTGGTGCGAAGAGAGCGCCGTGCACACAACTATTGCACGCTTCATCTCCCAATACCGGTCCCAATGCGGATTATCAAAAAATAATTTATTTTGAACACACATTTTAAAAAAAATAATCTATATGATTTTTTTAAAAAACCTTTTAAGTATAAATATAGACACCGCAAATTTACAACACACTCAGCACAGAAAATAAATTTAAAAGTGTTTAAATCCATTTTTTTTATCATTGTAACCATCACAACTTCTGAGAAATCCTTAATCTAAAAAAACCTATTATCACGTTGGTTAGGTTAGGTTAGGTGACAAGAAGAATGAATGAGAAGATGTTTCACCTCCTTTAATGGTTCACTCACTATTTTTTTTTAATTTTTAACAGTTTTTTATGATACAATCGTGCCAGCACAACATTAATATGGTATTTTTACCTACGTGTACTTTTAAAATGAACTTCATTAATTATAAATTATTTTAAGGATTCCAAAATGACTGCACTTTTGTTAAGTAGGTTTTATACCCTCTACTGTAAACTATCAGCCTATAACCGATAATGGTAAACTGTAAATTTGAAACTGTAAACCAGCACTTTAAACTGTTAGCAAGGTTTAATACCTTGCTAACAGTTTAAATGTAATAGTGTAATGGTGGTTTATGTGGTGGAAAATTTGCAAACATTAACATCGTCAGTGGAATGCACCATCAATCATGGGGCCTAAGTATTTAGAGGTGTCAAACGTTTCGATAGTCACAACTAAAATAATAATTATTGGGTTAATCAGATATGGTACTGATATCATGTAGGCAGATAAGCAAGTGGCTTTTTAATAGGTATATTTATATTACAATAGAAATGTATTTATTTTTTTATAATAATATTTTATATTTTCGACACACAAATTATTTGAATTACTAATTATGATTTAAACTTAAACGATTATAGTATTGTCATTATTTTAATTTATTTCCTTATTTTTTATAATAAGGACTATTGAAAGGCGTATAGCCATAAACCAATGATTCTATTATATAACATATTTCAAGCTATCTCAGACAAAACAACAGGGATCACTACAGCTTGTATTGATAAATAATTAATATTCTATATCATATGCAATGTTAGATTTTTATGTAATAAATGGCGTAAATATTTATATAAATTTCTTGCCCAATTAACGGAATATTTTTTATGTAAATAAAACTTTTCACTCTCTCTCTGCTGTTAGGTCAGGGGTGACCTAACCTAAGCCTCCTTTTTCCTTACGTTTATTTGGAGTATCTTTTCAGTTTTGGGGTCGGTTATTGAAGTATAACTCTAAAACAACCGCTAGTTTATTAGGTTTCTAGTTGCTTCAATGGTAAAAAAAAACAGTCAATGTGAGTATCAACTAATGCGTAATATCATGGCAAAAAAGTGTTAAAATACTACTAATAATAATGTTATGTAATGTAAATAATGTAGTAAAGTGGTAAAAGTATTTATTAGCTACCTTATTTAATGAAATATTATTTTTAAGGATTTATATATATGTTATCTGTGTACCAAGACCATTTCCGATAAAAAATCGCTAATTGATCCTACGATTTCTGGTGTTTTTGTTAGAAAACTTTATCAAAATTCATCATGAATTTTCCGAGAAAAAAGTTGTGTGAGCGCTCATGGGCTGTGTCAAGGCCATCATCGATCAGCGCGGCATCGGAATTCGCGCGCTGATCGATATTAAATATATATATTTTATTTAAGTAATAAAAGCATGGATATATTACGCGTTACTTACATACTCAAGAAAAACTTATATCGTTTGCTTACCTGAAAAAAAGAAAATATAGTATTTAAAGTCATAATAAAATATTCAAATTTAAAGGAAATAGTAAACTTATGTTCTTTTTTACTACTACGTCATTGTTAGTACTTAATATATCGATGTTAAATGCATATACATGGTTAACAAAATTACATAACTTATTGTGTATTGGCTGTACGCCGGAAATATATCTTACAACAAAGCAGTATTAAGAAATAGTGTGAACAGGGCAAAACCGGGAAATTAACTCTGCGGGCGAGCCGATCTGGCTTTTGTCAGAAATGCAAGTTTAGTAGTTATTGGATGCCGTATTGGAACCTAGTCTCAAACAACGCATCGGAAACGGACTGTGGATATTCTCACTGCGGGCATATAACATCGGCGCATATAACTGCCTAACAATTTCAGTGTACAAAACAAAACGAAAATGTTTAGGAAAATATAGTTTTTTCTGTCTTTTATCAAAATTTGGTGCTTTCTGAGTTAATACATAGGGAATCAATTAAATATATATTTACGAAAAACCCTATAATAAACAAAGTCTATTTTAACATTTTTAATTATTCCTGTACCAATTTTTTCTTATTTTTCTCTAAAGAGAATGTTTTTTAGGTAAAACAATAATCGAATAACTGAATCTTGATTGAAGTTTGTATTATTTATGGTAAGAGACAATTAAAGGTTATTATTTCTCTAATAATTTACCGATGCAACTGAAAAAATCCTCTTTGATTGATTGATTTGATTTCCCCCAAAAAAATTAAAATATGTAAAAAAAAACGTATTCCTCTAAATATTCTAAACAAATTATTTCGTACATATTATCTTTTACGAGTTCAATTAAACAACTTATTTAATATTTAGGTTTTTTTTAGTATGGAACGCAGTATATTTTATTAAATTTTCGCTAGTTTACTTCTTCTGGTGTCTATAATTGGATGCTCTAATTTTTTTTTGCCACAATTACTCCAAAGTACTTGATGCCGCCTAGATCAGTTTTTTGCGTTTATGGCTGTAAGGATGCTGGTTTCCATAAACAGGTAGCCGACGGGTTTTCATGCATTGTCTAATAGAATATAAAAATCCCTTTCACGCAGAAGTTTACAGTCGCGTTGGTGGCGCTCGTAAAAATCGCTGTTTTCCACGTTTTCTGCGATAAAACGTCCGCTTAAAGCCGTTCAGGGCGATTTGTCTCGTTCCATAGTATATATGTAACCTTACGTTACGGTGGACATAGTGCGGCTGTTGGGATTACTTTCCCCCATAAGTTTAAAATAATAATATCAGATTAAATATATGAAAGAAAGAAAGAAAGAACATGTTTTTTTATTGAAAAATGTACAACAAAAATAAATGGTTTTTTAATAAAAGGACTGTGCTCAGCTGCCCTCAGATATATAAGCGCTTAGGCAGTGATGAAGAACGTATTAGTGGGTGTTAATAGTAGACGTCCAAACCGTTGTGGAAAAATCTTGAATTCATTCGTTTACTCACAACTAACATTGCTCCGTTACCAAGTGAATTTTAATTTTTAGAACGCTGAGGTGAATTTTTATTTAAATGTATATATTGACCGTATAAAAAAAGGTTACATTTTGAAAAAAAAAATATTGGGATGGTTTCCAAGATATGAATGTTAAACTACGTAGGAAACTCAAAATAGATTGTTATTGTATTGTATTTATTGTATATCCTGTATATTTATTAAAAGGTTGTTTTGAATATATTTTGATATAATATAGGTATTGGATATGGATTTTTTTTTGCCGATAATCCTAACATACTAACATCATTCAACTTTTAACACTCTCTATAAACTTCCCCGTTACAGGACAAACGTATTATAATTCGCAATTTTTGGGTAGCAATATTTTTCCTGAATATGCTTTTCAATTATTGATTTAATCAATTTGAGAAGATTTATGGTAGAAAAAAGTTTGCTTGCATAAGAAATATGAAAACTAGTTTATTTCTTAAATTTTTAAAATATTATGTAAGGTGTACCGTTTTTTTAGTTTTGTGTATCCGTAACTATATTTCTTAGTCTTCTAGAAATTTAAATTTGTCTTCGTGAGTATTTTTACCATCAATAAAACTTTTAGCTTAAGGTCGAAACGCGCGTAGACACGCGAATTACTCAGACACGGTTTATACTGAAGTTGCATACGTTGTAAATTTTCCCTTTGGTAAATCGGTTTTTTATTGTTTACTAAAAATAAGACTTATTTTGAAATCTGTATATTTATTTTTTAAAGGCTTTTATTACATTCATTTAATTCCATTTCTGCTGTGTCTATTTTGTTTGTTTGTACAACTTTAATTTTAATTTTATTACTTCGAGTACGGTTTAACATAAATTTTCACCGTCTCTAACATTCACAATCACAATCAAATAAACACACACTTGTATTTTTCTTTCTTGCAGCCGGTTCAATTTTCGGATATTATTTTATTGATTTCAGCTAGTGTTTCTATTTTACTGACATTATTATTGTATATTTCTCTACCGTAAAATATTTCATATACCTAATCAATAATTATAATTAAACCATCCATTGTTGCGGGCAATTTTAAAGATTAGTATCGCTATATTTGCCCGTAAACAAAGGTAGGCCATCGTTTTTTATTATTTGCAACAAAACAAAAACAAATTTATAGCTAATAACAGTCATTAAGCATTCCTAGTAATATTATATATTTTATCTTAAACAATCGTAAATCAAAAGGACAGAAGGATAATACTACAGATTTATAGACAAAACCTATAAAAAAAATAAATCAATAAGGAGAGCCTATTTCGTAAATACGAGAGATGATATCCCAGGGGCACAGGGAGTGCAGGAGGCTGCGAATAATGCAGCGTTCAGCGCCAAGCTCGCAAAAGGCCCGAGTGATAGTTTCGACGTAACGACAGATGCTCTCGTGGGATTCCGAAAATGGCCTTAGACCTAATGAACCTATTGGTATTGTTTACGATAAGACTGCATAAATATATTTTATGTTTAATAATAAAGAACAATCGTTTTGACCTCTTGATGTAACAAAAAAAATCACTATTTTAGTAACTGGTGTTTTTTTTTTTTTTGATTAAATGTTTTTCGTTTAAGCAGTAAGTGTTCGTGCTTGAAATTGCTCGTGTTTACACTGATTTCGAATGTCGTTTCGTAAAATCAATAAAGAAACCTGATTAATATTTTGCATTACCGTAAATATGCGTGCTATTGTGGATACAAAAATCCATATACCAAAAATAAAATATTATTACGTAAGTTAAAATACGCAATTTCTTTAGCTCAAAATCAACGCGTAAGTAAATATATCCGAAGTGGAATTGAGTACAGTAATCAATTTTGTCGTCGAAGTTTCAATAAAACATGAAAAGCTGCAAAGGGATTGGACGCTTTTCAGAATAATGCGCTCAGGGGACAAAGCGAGTCATGCAAAGATGAACATCACTGTGGCAAATACAACAAAATGGAAATTATCATTTTCGTTTTAAATTCTAAACATTTTTCAGTAAAAAGTCAAAAGTGTGAGAAAAGCATGTTGACTTTTTTATAAAATAAAATCACTGCCACGTAATTTCTAAAATAAATTACACCGAACTGGTGGAAGACGGATTCTATAGATGATGAATGTCAATTATTTTGATTAAGAGTCATTTTAAGATTTTAAATATTATTTGGTTTTTGATACTTTTACCTATATTTAATTGTCGGATAGGATCGTATAACACCACCACCACCATGACATCACCACCATAGTGCCACTACCACCATCATGATATTACCTCAACCTGTGCCACCATCATGTCAAGTCAGCACAAATCTTTCGATTTGTCTTTTAGAGGATTTTTCTTAAATAAATAATATTCAACTTATTCACATTTTTATGTTTTTTTCTATTATATTTACTCTCGACATATTTAGTTATTGTTTTATTTTATACCTAAGTTATTGTTTATTTATTTATTACAGGCTCATAGATGTTATAACAATAAATAATATCACCCGAACCGAAAAATCGGAACCGGGGATCGAATTTTTCGGTATAATCGAAAAATTTGTTTATCATTGAGACAAATTACATACCAATCAATTATTGTTACTATTGAAGTATGTAACATGGACCACTCTATGTTAAGCCTGTTCTAAGAGCGACCTAAATAAGATAGATATATGTCACAATGTTTCTAAATTTCCTGTAAAATATACTTAATGATAATTTAAGTAGATCATCAGTACGTATATGCCACTAGGCAATGGTGAATTGACTATATTAAATAAATAGTTTAAATTACATAATATTTGGCAGTAACAACCTTGAGAAAAGTATGTGCTATGTGCTCTTTGTTACCTTTGCACCTGGAGATAACGTCATTATTGGGTTCAATTGCAACACTGAGCATTTCTCAAAGTGATGCGCTTCTCCCGGAGCGAGGGTGGAAAGATCAGCGCAGGGACGCCTCAGATGGATGGCAGAAAGTCGCGCGTCGTGACGGAGATGGATTCAAGGAGCCACGCGAGATACAATTGACTTACCTACCCGCTTCTCGCCTTCGCGGGCGCGAAAAAAAGGGGAAGGAGAGGTCGTACGGATGGAGATGTGAGCGCCATTAAAATGCACAAATTCTCGGAAAATTATTCCGCGGAAAAACGAGAACGTTTCTTCTCCGCGAATATACTTTCTTCTGGTTGCATATTACGTATTATGAAGAGCTTTTAAAATTTTGGATAATTTGAATCCTCCCGCCGACGTTTCGGCGGGAGGACGGGATTTGTGATCATCACCGAATCGTCAGGATTAAATACGTAACGGACGGTACGTAAAATATTTTATAAGACTAATATTTATATTATATTGAATTATTGTATAAATTAGCACATATACAGGTAACCTTAAAGTCAGCAGTACCCCTTAAAGGTTAGGTTAGAACGAGTTTTGTTCGACAGGTTTTCATATAGCTGACAAAAAAAAATCATATAAAAATATAAATACTCTATTAAACGTTTGGTGCGCGTATTGTTACTCTGATATTTTATTAGGGGACCATACTTTAAAATGATTTAGGACTCTTTTTTTGTATTTTTATATTAGTTTTTCGCTTTATTTACAAATTTGTTCAATTTTTTGTCCAGAATCACTCCTTATACTGCTGACTTTAAGTTCATCCTGGATTTAGTTAGTAATATTTTTTTTTTGTAATATTTATGCTACTTATACTTCGGGTTGTTTTAAAGATATAATGCGTTAAAACAAACATTCGTGGAACATTGTTTACTATCTAAAAATATGTTTTGCAAATATGGAATCTCAAAAGGCAGCACCCAGGTTTTTTTTATTTGAGAACAATTGATATTCAGTTATGTAATATAACGGTAATATATTAAACGGTTTACTCATTTTGCCGTTATGGTGTTCGTGCACTTTTCGTTGCTTTAAATCCTATATAAATTCAGCTATTTTAAAAGTAAAGGTAGTGCCTCTTCGAGAGAAGCAATATTGCGTTAGAATTGGTGTCATCGAATATATTCCAGATGCGTGAGTTCGCCGCTATTTTCCAACGCCTAACGGGTCGGAGATAAAATGCGGGCAACACTCAGACCGCGAGCGACGTGATTTTTCATCGCGAGACTCTAAGTCTAGAGGAAGACAGTAATCATCTCCGCACTTGGCTCGAAGATGCTCTTTGCAGCCTCCGATAATGTGCGAATACCATTTACACACCTCTCGTGCATAAGTATAAGAATTACATTAATGGTAGGTACTAGATAACTAGATAATAAAACGTTAACGTTTTGTATTAATGGATATTTCGGTTAATTTGTAAAGGTATACTCACTTCCTTAACCTCAATTGAGGTCCCTAACCTCAATATTTAACACTGAATAGCCGAAACAATTTTATGTATCTAAACTGAGAAATATTCGCAGTATCATATATTACCCATAAAAATAAATATAAAAACGTATCGATTGAGAAAATATGTGTGTGTGTGTGTGTGTGAGGGTGTGTGTGTGTGTGTGCATTCACGTGCAAAATGGTTGTTTAAAGAATTCATTTCAGGCTTTTTCATCAACACGAAATCTGCGTAAATTTAGTAATGGACACACATTACGATGCAAATGAAAATACTCGACGGCAATTCGTGGAATTATTACCATTTACAGATAAGCGCTATGCGTCTCTCTGAAGGGTTGGAATAGCATTAGACAGTCGAAATAAAATGGCGGAGGGGAGTTGGAAAGTCGTAAAATAAAATAAATATTTGTATGAAATTATTCAGGCCGGAAATTCTTTGCGCTCTTGTTTAGGGGTGCGCTAGAGAAAAGCGCGGCAGGTCCTCTGAAAGGAGAAGGAAAAATGCCATAAAAGTGTATTCAGTAGCTTCCGCTGATGTTTCCTTTGAATTCAAAATTTTTATTTATTTGATTACCGTGTTTTTGTAAAATACTCACAAGTACGATCACAAAACGTGCATCTGTGCGATGTACGAGTATATACGAGTATTATGATCAACTTTTGCGTGATCAATAATCTACACAAGAAATTATAATAATATTATTTCTACAGACGCGTAAACACATACCTACTCGCATAATTAACAATATCCTAAATTATCAACTTGAGCTAATCGTAAATTATTACACATAGTTAAGGATCGTGGTAGGTTACCACGATCCTTAACATTTATGGTTTTATGGATATTTGAACCATGCAATAAGCAAGAATATTAGATATATATTTTTTTATTTATTTTTATATTTTCTAGCAATAATTCCTGAAAAAGCTCCATTTCCTATAAAAATGAGAATCAAATATTTTAAAAACTTTTTGCCTAAGGCTATTTCGCTTAGGCTAAAATATATACATACCCTCTGTCTTTCAGTGAAAGTACGACCCGACGTGAACATTGGTTATTTCACGAGAACAAGTCACTTCTTATAAAGGCTGGTAGGATCTCATTGCGAACATAGAATTAAAAAACACAAATAGAACAGCAACTTGCTAATTTTCTTTTAAATTAAACACAAACATACAACCAGCCATTTTTAAATATCCTGAGGCTGTATTTATTCTACAGCTTTATTAAATGTTTAACGATTAATAAGAAACTAATACACTAAAGAAGTGTCTACAATTTCTATTTTAAGGTAAAAAATAAGTAGGTAAGTAATAGTTAAATAATTTATTTAATACTACTTATTACTTAATATTACTTTAATTATTACTTATTACTTTAATTATTACTTAATATTAGTTACTGTTACTGTTACGAATTACTATTAACTATTAGTTACTACTATTACTTTTATTTATATAATATTTTTTAATATTTCCTATTAGTTAAAAAGCATTTTCTCATAATTTCTTTAGTATAATATTGTATTTATTTATGACGCCGTGCCTATTGCAGAGCGATAATTCTGAGACCTTTTCAAAATGCTCAGAAACACCTTCCTAGCAGGCTATTTAAATACGTTCAATCCCTTTTTCATCCTCTCAGGGTTGATTTTTTTAAACAAAATAATCTGTCCTTTAGCGGCTTAGTCGTCAAAACGTAACACACATACTTTCAAATTTATAATAATTGTATGGATTATAAATACGTATGATAGTAATTAAAATACCTTTCTCATATTGTAATTTTTTGATTTGAAATTACGTATCTTATACTTTATACGCATACTATGTCTTTCTAGGAACAAGCAATACCTAGGTAGGAAAAAATATTTTTTAATATTATTCCGTGCTTTTCTGGAAATTGGTAAAATTATATGTATTTAAGGACTTAACAGGTTGCAATGTAACACACAAGTAACAGGTTGCAATGTAACACACAGGTAACAGGTTGCAATGCAGGTTAATAGGTAACACAAACTAACAATTACTTAGAAGTTAAAAAAAATACTTATTCCGTATACTAGTTTTTTTTGAGCAATTTAGATTAATTTTGTTTATAATTAATTATAAAATAAATAATGGGTCCTAAAGTAAAAATTAATTTAAATAAATATATTTTTAAGGAAACATTCATTTATAATAAAAATGCTTTAGTAAAATTTTATAGTAGGTAACTATTTAAAAAAAAATACGGTACACATTCTAGGTGTCGACGGACTTCATTACAATCTTGAGTGTAGTAGAGCAGGACGCGGTTAACCAGAAACGCGTGGAAAGAATGAAATAGTGTGAGGCGTTGAAGTGGAAATGCACACACATTAACTATGCCACAGCGCTGGTAGGGGAGACTGTAATTCAAATTGCAGGTGTTCGGGGACAAAAGAAAATTTACTAATGGTGTGGTGTTCTTCGTCACTCTACTGTGTGTGTGTCTGGATATTACTTTTATAGTTTCTATTTATACAGTTTCTTTATAAGTAGATTTAGCGTGATATTTTTAAAAACTTTTGTTTAGAAATGTAACTGAATTTAACATATCTGGCGAAATTATAAATGGTTGTAGTATAATGGCATGCCGTTAATGACGTTTGTAAAACGTCAGATTCTTGTTAAATAATTTACTACTACTAAACAGTGTATAGAAGCAGTTGATATTATATGATAGCTACAGGTTATCGTAGCTATTCTTGTTTTTATATTTGGAAAACTCCTGAAAACTCGCGCATCCGTGCTACTTGATATCGTGTATAGATCAAATCATATTTTAATCAGTCCCAACAAAGCTTGGTTGCACAAAAAATATGTCTGACCTTTTCAAAAATTTGGACCCATTCTTAAATAAGCGAAATTTACTCGTACATAATAGGGTCAAGAAAGATGAAAGTGATAAAAAAATGGTGCGACTCTAATGTGTTGATTCGAACCAGTGGCCACCGAGTCAATATTCAAACACCTCCTCGACTGCTCACTCTAACACAAGTAATTTAGGTTAGTTGAGTAGGACATAGCAATTGTTAATATATATATATTCCCTTATTCCATAAGATTTCCCCCTTCCCTACATCACACTTTCGACTCTAAATTTCAATGTTATGACATAAATTTTCGTATCTATGCGTTGAGGAGTTACTTCGTCTTGAGCCACCTTGAGCCAATCCTGTGTGTAGAATCAGGTTATGCTTACCATAAAAATGCATTGTCATCGGAAATGAAGCAACATGTCAAATTTCAACTCAATAGGATAGGAGGTAGAGGTTCTAATTCAGCTTGCAAGATTTAACCTAAGTGAACTAATATTGCAAATTAAATAAAAACTTGTGAAAAATGACTACCACACATTTATTGTGCGTATTTCTTTTTGTTTGTGCATTTAAAGTTCCGTGTACCATACCATGCATAGAGTTATGCATATGCAATACAAGGTATGCATAACCCGACGGTGTAAAACAAACCGCCAGCGTCGCGATGCAACCGGTCCACGCTGCTCGGGCATATTTTGCGGTATGGCATCTAATCTGCGGAGGCTTCTCCGCTCGCCGGAGGCTTCCAGCTGTTTCTTTAATGCTCCGCTCTCTCCCTTTTGTTTCTTGATTAAAATGAAAAAGGCTTTAATATCTCTATGCCTATAGCCTGCGTACGTCCCTATATCGAAGTAGGCAGGGAGTGGAGGGATCGTTTTGAGGAAAATGCGGTATTTGTTGATTAAATTTCCACTGGAAGTTGTTGAAATGTATAGGCATTTATGGGCATTTTTAACGCTCAACGCTCAGTAGATACTAACTTGCGCTATATTTTATTTATTTATAACGATACAAATTACATTTTAGTGATATACGTATGTGTGTATATGGTACGTTTACATTCTATATACTATAACAGAGTACTCAAATAGTGTTGCGTGTCTAAATACACACCCAATACTGTTTTATTAACAAATTACAGGTTTTTTTTACGAATAGATGTATCCTTATTTTTTTTATTAGCATTAAAATAAATCCACATTTATAATTATATTTTTTTTTTAATGATGTTTTGTTTGGTTTTTTTTTTAATAATTGTTAGGACCTAGGTCATATACAATATTTTGAGCCCTACTCAACTAGGACAATTGTGCCTGTCTTAGAGTCAGGAAAGATGGTGGTAATGAAGTGTTAAAAATGGTGTGACCCGAGAACTTTGGATCAATAGTCCAACATCTTGACCATTAGCACAGAAAAGTGAGATGAAGATACTACCGTTTAGTCTTATCTTACAATAAATGTATATATTTTTCATTTCAATCATGATTTATTGTATTATCAAGCATTAGGTTTATTAATTTATATTTTATAATTAGTAAAACAGAATTTAAAAATATTGCTAGAATTACGGAACTATAATATTATTATATTTATACAATTTTTTATATAATAATCTAAGATTACGTCCCGGATTTAGGAGTGAGGTCAATACATTTACCTGCTAATTATACTTCGGGATAAAGTAACGTCTGTCATAGCTTAAAACCAGTAAAGAATTTATAAGAAGTGGAGCTGAAAATCGCCCAGGCGGTTTTTCAGTTTTTCTGAAAAAATCTACATACAGCCAATTACGATTGACCGCGATTCCACACACGCGATATCACCCGTGGTCCAGGGCAGCAGCCGCCCGCTCTCTCGTGAGCGGCTATAAAATTTATCTCCCAATTAATTTTTAGACAAGCCCTGCTAGCGGGCAGAAGTACCAACCTCCGCCATTCTCTGTCGTCCGAAACGAGCTAAATTAGAATCGTGAGGGGCTGAGATTTTTCGCTGTTTGAATAGAAAATTAATTCAGCTTTGCATTGCCTACGAAACCTATGCATACATATCGTTAACACAAAAGTCAGCAGTGTAAAAGATATCACGAATTTATGAGGAATATAAGCATGGTACTAATTTATTTCATTATTATAATTAAACAATCAGTTAATTATGATAAATAAAATTAATACATATTATGAAAGTAACATACAACATGTTCCAAGACCATTTCCGATAAAAAAAAACAAATATAAGTATACTTTTTAGGCTCTAATATACATATAAATACCATTTATATCACATATTCATGCGTCTTAAATACTCGTACACACACTTTACAAATACCATTTCTGTTACTATAATTACTCTCAAGAAACACTAACTTTTGAAGCACATTTTTAAACATTTGTACTGTTTATTTTTATCATTTTGAGTTTTACTTTTAGTGAGTTAAAACATTATTGTCTCAGATACTATACACTACATACCGTTATCGCGGTAATCTAGTGTTAGGGCGTTTGACTATTCACACTGCGGATGCGGTTTCAAAACCAACTATGATAGTTTGCGTTTCCTAACCAACAAATTGTATGTGCCATATGTACTTTTTGAAAATGAAATAAATGTATTAATTAAATGACATATTTTACTACTTTATAGAAGGCTAAAGCGGCCCATACAAATTGAAATGGTGTTGCAGCAGGTGACAAAATAAGGGGCACATTTTTAAATCGTAAAAAAAATCTTTTATTTATAATACATTAAAATTTCAAATAGTTTTCTTTAAAATATAATACTATCCTATAATTTTAACAAAAAATAAAAAATGTAACTCTTGTGAACTGCGTAGAACATTAGGCGTATTACCTACACTCAGCACACTAGGTTTTAACGAGAAAGCGAGTACTGTGTGCGTATAACTAGGTGTAAACATTTGCTCTAAGGTAAACTTGTGTCCCGCGTGCTACCAATTACCTACGGTTTTGAGACAGAAACACTGATAAAGGCGAGGTCCAATCGGCTAAGGATCTGCCAGAGGGCATGGAAAGAGTCGCAATGAAGAAAGACAATGACGCACTAAGGTCACGGACTTCTTGCGACGAATCGACAGCCATGAGTTATGGCGCTGGGCAAGACAAACTGACACGGGGTGGAAGAAGAAGACCCAGAACAACCAAGCGAAGAGTCGGAAGACCATCCGCCGGGCTGCAGGGAGAGGGGGGCTGCAAAAAGCATCAAACGAGAAAAACTTCAACTGTACGAGCATTATATCAGTAAGTATAGAATAAAATTTAACTGTGTTTATCGTAGTTTTATCGTCTGTGTTTGTAATTCTGCATTGTTTTTAATTTTGTTTTGTTATTCTGCATTGTTCTGATGTATATATGAACCACATGAATGTATATGTTTCTAAAATAATAAATAATGGCTATTCATTGGTTGGGCAGATATAAAGACTTCAGTCTTTAAAGCTGCTCGGTCGGCGGCTAGTCTAGAAATACTGTGTTTATCATAGGACATGATACTCATATTTTTGAGTAGATACTTGCTCGGACCCCTATCATAAGTACTGACAGAAATGCCAGTTTACCTTCTTTCTTAGCCTGTCGCCATACACTCCCGGATGTAGTCCTCCTCCCTTTCCTTCCGTGTGTATCTCTTTGAGTTACATTATGAGTTATACCTTATACAGGATGACACATAACGTAATGTTATTAAATTGGCTCATAGAAAACCACCGTCAAGCGTTCACCCCGACTCGAGCGAGAGTGTGCGTGTGTTAATCCGATAATTCGACAGTTTGCATCGCGTCAAATACCGTCTCTCGTTCAGGCCTCCCGCGAGACAAAATGACCAAAATTAACATTGCAAAACTTTGCGACCGAAAATAATCCAGTTATATCCTAAACTATCAGGCTGCGGTCGCAAACGGTAGAGGGGGGGGGGTAAATGGGGTTGGGCGCAGGGAGGGTGTGTGTTTTGATTACGCTCGACGGCTAAATGCGGTTTAAACGTCT
The DNA here is from genome assembly GCA_020383195.1 of Neomicropteryx cornuta. Classification (NCBI taxonomy): domain Eukaryota; kingdom Metazoa; phylum Arthropoda; class Insecta; order Lepidoptera; family Micropterigidae; genus Neomicropteryx; species Neomicropteryx cornuta. The sequence continues at coordinate 6,802,888 of JAHKQU010000030.1, forward strand.
ATGCCTAACATCTATGCCCAAAATATATGAATTTAGGCAGTATTATGACAAAATTAATTATCGCTCACTCGCTGTTATAGTAGAGTTAGGAAAATTCATCATTATTTATCATGATAAATCATCATCATTATCATCATCATCATTTTTTTGATCATGTAATTATTATATAACGATAAACCTGCAGTAATCAGAACCAGATATATATTATTTATTATATCCAATTATACGATTTCCTTATTTATAATTTGTCATTAACGTTATTTAGGTATTTTTTTTTCAAAAACTGCTTGTGTTCAGAAATGCATTTTTAGCTCAGCGCTGGGTTTAAACCGACATCCAGTGCTCTCAAGTACAGGACCTATTTATTTATAATGGCACAATAGAAAGTTACAATAATAAATTATATAATAACACTGAAAAAAAAAATCTCGATTGAACAAATTAAATACTAGTCAATTTAATATATTTAGTACCTTTATATTACTTATTATATCAAAAAATAAATAATACTTTTCTATATTTTTTTTTGTGTGTCATTAACCTATTCAGGCGATTTGCCGCTATTAAAAATCAATCATCAAATATAATTTAAATACTTTTATAAATCAATTAGATATTTATATATACTATTTAACTGTTAATACAGATGGTATAAAAAAGAGAAAATGTCAGGTGTTTCGGCGCGAGATGATGCCTTCTCCGTTGGCGAGTTATTTATTTATTTATATATTAACATGAATTATAAACAGCGAAATTCAATAAGTTTACAATTAATATACTTAATATACGGCCAACTGGTTAATTCAAAGATTAACAGATAATTGACGTGTAATTGTTATAATTACATTTAAAAAGTCATGAAATGTGAATGTCATGAATGTGTGTGTGTGTGTCATTAAGCGTGAATAATTTGTGAGATATGTGAGCGTGATAAGTGTGATTTGGCAAACCAATTACGGTATTTAGGAAATACATTTTACCACATTACTATATATGTGCACAGTGTCCCAAGACCAATACCGATAAACAAATCTAGCTAATTGGCCCCGCGATTTCAAACATGATTTGTATTGACGTCATATCAAAATTAATCATGGTTTTCGAGAAGAAAATGTAAACATTAATTAATCGTTCTTGTTATAAGTTCTTCCGCTCGGGACGCCGCACCGCTACGGGTCTTTCCCAAAAGTATTTGTTTTTTATATTTAATATTATATTAACATAGCTTTTGTAAGTAAAACTCGAATTAGTTACCGCCAAATCCATTAAAAACACTTCAATTCATAAGTGCACTTTTCAAATAAACAATTAAATGTCAAAACTAAACTAAAATGATAAAAAACAACGATTAATCTACGCCTTTCATAAATTCAGGTATACTCTACATGCACCGCTTTTAAATAATAATAGAAATGCAGTAAGGCGATGACAATGATGAATATCTCGTCATCATCAAGTGTGTTGTCTTCGAGAATGGTCTTGACTCACCCTTAGATTATTTCCTTATTTAATTAATTTTCTTATTGTTTTTTTTTAATCCGTTTTATACAATTACTCGACGTTATATTTTTTTTTAGAAATACTCAATTGTACACATTTTCGATAATATATACATAAATAAAGAACATTCGTGGCATTCCCTTCATCGCTGGTTTACCGCAACCTGTATTCCAACAACGGTTTTCATATTATTCGCATTTGAAGTAACGCATGGCCGGGCGCTGTTGGAAAACTCATAAGTCCGGTGCGCACGTCCGGGCGTCCGGGGCGTCCGGGCGTCCGGCGTCGGCGGAAGCAGCCGTTGTCGCCGCGACGCAACTAACGACCCGCGAGGAAATTGATAAGTTATTACGGCGCGTCCGGATAAAGTTTTCACTTTCCGCTTTCTAGTAATTTAAAAAGTGGGCCGGATGATTATTTCCCAGCAAAGTGACACTACGCAGATCTCCGAGAGAACTGCCTGGCGAAATTTCAACATTTTCTAGAAATGCCTAACATGGAACATTGCCCGTGTTAAGAACAGGCTGTTTTTTTTAATTTTCTAAAAATTAAAAATATTAAAATGGTATTAAGAAAATATTTTGTTTTTAAATCTTTTGTGCGGTTTGTATTAAGTTAAGGTAATTTGTACATATCGACGTCAGAAAGGTTAATGTTCAGGATTTGATAAAATAAAAATGGTTCCAGCGTTTTCAACTTTAGGATATGAGTCATTTTGCTAAACTTCCTCATACCGTGCAAATAAACATTTATCATTTAGGTTATTTCAGCAGAGCATGTTTGTAGACAGTTTTGCAAGTCAGTCGTCTGTTTTAATACGTATTTTTTTTTTATAAAATAGATTTATAAAAATAAGGTTTATCGTTGTTCCACAAGAGAATCATTTTATTTCATTTTATCAATAATTTCAAACTTTCTTAGATGTAAAAGATTTGTGTAAAAAAGAAATTGTCTCGAGACATCTGATTCAGTAATAACACCATACCGTAATATAGTTTCGATCCTATATGGTAAAGCGAGGAAGAGCATATCATTTGGAAACTTCAGACACTCGAGATTATATACATAGTCAGCCTATTGTGATGGCTGACAATGCGTTGGGAAACTTTCGCCTCCTTTACGCACGCGTTCGACTACCGCAAAATTATAGCAACGACAAACTAGACGAGCGCTGGCGTAAGTCAAAACCGACCAATCTAAAGGCAAGGTGAGGGGGAAGATTTGGGGGTGGCACTTTGGGGTACTATTCCCCCCATCCCCACCCCCACTCAGTGGGAGAGACTATTGTGATCAGCCCAGCCACTGTCGCAGCGCCCCAAGGGTGCAACGTCGGTTTGGATGATTGCTTGTTTATTGGTCTCCACACGGCAACACTCTAAGATTTTTGTAAAGTACTTAGTATACGAGTTGGCTTAACGCGAGGCCAAAGGATAAATATTATTTGCGTTTCATTTAGACCCATTTGTCTATCGCTGGTATTTGGTAACCATTGGATAATTTAATTTAATTTAATAATTTAATCATAAAAAAATATGTTTAAAATATGTTGTATACAACATAGTAAAAGCAAATTTTTGAAATTCAATTCTATTTCTGAGAAATATAATAAATGATAAACTTCTAATAGTTTTATGTTAGTCGAATTGCTCTCTTATAATATAAATTACAACCTTAGTTAAAAAAAGTAATTGAAGGGTCTAAAAAAGGGGGTTTTGTTAAATTTCTATATTGTGAAGCTGTAATTAAATAAACACCAACAATTTCTTACTGACCGCACAAAGAGTAAAACCTGATGCCCTATAAAAATAAACCACCCAATTTAAAGGTCGACTCCCAATATGCTTCGCTTTAAAGGAGTGTTTATGAAAGTATTATAATCGTATTACGTGTAAGAAATTGTATAAAAAATGCGAAAATAATTTATGCCCAAATTTGTTAATTTTATCAAAGCACTCATGTAAATTCCCTTTTTGTATTCCCCTCTTTCGTTTGCTCGCTCGAAGGTCATTTAATAACCCGACGCACAATGGATCGACTCCATACAAGAGGTTGATTGGCTAAATTAAAAAAACTAAAATATGTAAAAAAAAAGCTTATATAAAAAAATATTATAAACAAATTATTTAATTTGTTGATAGGTAATTTAAATGAAGCTTTTAAAGCTTAGTATATTAACAAGTTTTTGCTACGAACACTGTTAGCAGACCCAATGTTCATGATCATAAATTTAGCGTTATATTATTATTTTTGACAAAACCTAATAGGAACTTACTTAAGTTTTACTATTTACCCATTTTATGAAAAATGGTCGGGTAATAGGTACATCAAAATATACCGGTACCACCGCACCGTACCGACTTACCGACTACGGTGGTCGGTAAAACGGTCGGGTTAACCCGACTTCCTAATTCACATCAGATGACTATAAAACTTATGACCTCAACCATTAAGTCGAAAATCGTGAAACAGACGTCAACAGCAGATGTCATATATTTTGTATTACCTATGGACCTTAAAATTTAGAATTCATTTTTATTATTTATTACCAATGAGAAATTCCAATTTAGATATTATTTTGTCAGAGAGCTAAAAGCAGGAGGAAAAAACTTCTTAGGAAACCCCTAAAATGACAATATAAAAATTATTTACACATTATGCCTTGGAATATTGAAATATTTATTGTAATGACCGATTTTACAAAATCTACATGCTTAATATTATACCTAATAGCATATTATTTCCTTACTTTTTGCAGTTATGACGATATTACATAAGTATTATTATAATATTGTAATCTTATTGGATATCGATAAATTTAAGATAAAATTACTTTTGTCGCTAAGGAAAATCTAAATGACTTTTGCCTGTATGAAGTAAAAACCTTTGTTAAGAGATAAGATTATAGTTTATTGGATATTGGATATTGAACCCGTTGACGTAAACATTGATCGTATCGTACATCAATAAATTATCTGCGGCAACATCGCATCGGCGTTTTGACAAAATTAGACCGTGTCCATACAAAATATACGCGGCCACGCTTCTACTGAAGCAACAAAGGAAGTGCTAATAGTGATGGATTTAGCTTAATAGTTTATCGAATGACTAACATTTTATTTTTTATTTTTTTTAAATTGCTACACGATTTGGGCAATTTGGCTTTCTACTGACTATTTATTGTAATTCTTTCAAAATGAACTCCCTGCACTCCGAAAAGCGTGTCGCATTAGATTCATTTACTACCCAGGTATAATTGTGTAGTAACGCGCCTAAAGAAGTTTTACTCTAATAAATAAAAAATGTAGTAGGTAGGGGCAATATACTGTTTTTTTAATTTAATTAACCGATAAATATAAAACTTTTACTACATTGTATTTTACTTAACTTTACGCACATTGGTCAATGTCAATATTTAACATCGTAAACAAAAATATTGTAAAATACTTTATTGTATCGTAAAACGTAATAATTTAAAATATTGTATTGTATTGTTATATTGTTGTATTGAATTGTATTATAATTGTACGATACGATACTAATTCACTACATAAATCAAAAATTATTTTTTCACTAGAGAGCATTTTCCCGGAATAGGGGAATTGAAAAATGGACGCAGCACGACGTCACGAGTGTCTCATATGATAAATTAATATTTAATTTTTAACTCGATTTGCTTTCCACCATTTTGTAATTAATGTGACGTATGTTGAATATTTAATCGCCATTGTATGAAAATACTTACATTTGAAAGTAGTAGCTCTGTTCCATGGAATTTAATTGGCTAGGTATCGTTGGTATTAGTAGCCCTATCTACGTACTCCTAATTCACATTTTTGTTCATATAAATTATATTTTTAAAATTATACCCACAGCGTTCGAGGATTTATATGATAAAAGATATATCCCTTCTTTTATACTTTTATACCCAAATCATTTACGATACGGGTACGATAAATATAAATTCGTCGTGACCTATCTATATTCTTGTGTTGTGGGTTTCAATTAATGCGAGCCAGGCTGCAACATTCATAATAATCACATTTTTACAATCATCGATTATTCGAACGATCACGACGGTCACATCACTACCGCACGAGACGCTATAACATCTGCATTACATGGGCCCGGCCGTGTTTGCCCAATCTGCGTTGAGGCTGCTACGCTGCGTTGTATGCAAAATCGACTATGTAAATATGATACACTAATAAGTTGTCGCGTCCATGCAAGCACATAAATTTTCCTTCCTTGTTTGCTTGGGATGCTTTTCATCTGTATGCAAGCGTATTAGAGAAATGTCAAAATGAATCATGTCCCAAAACGATAAATTTTTACAACAGAAAAGAATATAGATAATCAATTTTAGGAGATCTGAAAGATAATTTTATTAAGTCCCTTTAATGCAGCAAAAAAATGAGTGCTAGAAGAAACTTGAACATCACCAATCCAAGTATGCTAACTAACCATTGTACATACTATAATAGTACGAGTATAGAGCTCTGTTCTAAGCCATTCCCAGCGATCTTAGAATAATTTTGATTATTTATTTTTAGCAACAAAACCTACGACTTTAATAAAATTTTCCACCCACCATCTCCCCTGACTGTAGGACAGGCACAATTGGCCTAGTTGAGTAGGGCCAAAAAATAATTGTATATGACCTAGGTCATAACAGTTATTTATAAAAAAACATTCAAAATTTTATTAAATCGCTTGTGTCAATTGTGTATAAAATAATATATATACTCGTATATACCTACATCTTTTACTTTAATTTACTGACGACAGTTACCCTATGAATTAATTATAGGGATAATATAATGCAACCAGGTTTTTAAAATTTAAAACCGTGAGTAAAAGTAATAAATGCTTATAAAGCTAAAATTAATACAAGTTTTGAGTTTATTTTAGCGCTACTTTGACTAAGATGATGAGGATAAAGCTTTTAAAATGGTATGACAATAATGATCAGATTCGAACCCACGATGCGTGGATCGATAGTCAAACGCTTGAACTAGACTACTACGATCTCAACTACTCAACTATAAATATCGTTACAATGCATAATAACAAGGTAAAAGTATTTCTAATGGTGTTAATTAAACACGATATCAAGAGACGGAGCCTGAAAGCTGACATATAGCTATTTTATAGCTACATAGTAATCGGTAGGAAGCTACAGTAGTGCGTACGGGTTCCCTCTAAATAAACAATGTATCAACATACAACGGGGGTTGACGATGCGCTAAGAAGTTCGCAACTCTGTAAACCGAATAAAAAACAAACTTTTGTTTAGACGAGATAAGCCCGCTGACCGTACGCGCGAGTTGCCGTGACAGATCTTCCCGCTCCCATATTATGCAAATGCTGCGTAAATATGTATGAAAAAGGGCGGTAGACTTTCCAACATTCGACGGGCGCCTTGTGAGACTGAAGAAGATCACAGCGATAATAGGTAGCGCGTTCTGCATACCTAATCGATATTGACATGAATTTGCAGGACCTTTCGAAGGCGTGTTATAGAGTATCTACGGCAAAATCTCAATAAAAAACTCGCGAATACCAGTGAATTCTGTTTTCACAATATTTCAGAATATTTGTCAGGGAGGAGAGAGAGGGTTTGTAGAGGGAAGGTAGAGGATAGAAATAGGAGGGCTGTTATGCATTTAATAATTTTATTGCTATTAAATACAAATATACAAATAAATTAGGAGATAGGAGAACGGGGGAGAAAGATGGTAAATTTTATATTATTCCTTAGATAAGGGCCTAAAACCTATCTAAGTAAACTTTTTTGTTAGCACCAACCATTGATCCCAGGGGTTGAAAAAAGTGGGTTTTCAAAATGCAAAACAAATTATACGTCCCTTAATAGGCACAGAATTTTCTTAAAATGTTAATTGTAGGCCAATAATTTCCCTATAACTTTTGATTTGAACAACCCTTACGAAAGAGATGACGAAAATGTTTCACCACTTTGATCCGGCGAAATCTACCTCTGCCTTACGGCATGCCGATAGGGATTTTTTAAATTTATATCTAAACTAGCGTTACAGATTTAAACTTTTAAGTTTGAGCATTATTGAGGTTCTTATACCTCTATAATTATTGCATATATATATATATATATATATATTATTTTTTTCTATTACGTCAACTGCGAGCGTGTACAAATACGTTCCCCTGCAATACTTATGAAATTTAAAATTTAATGTTACGTAATAACAGTTGAATAAAAAATACACAATTACAGAATACTGAATTGTATTTACGAACTTTTCAAATTATTTTTTGACTTTCTTTTTATTAAAGGTTTATGTGATGTGTGTGATGATCATACAATAATTAAAAAAAATCATTACGATAAGGCCAATATGATAACATGAAATGAATGCAGCCTTTCACCTAAAGTGACTTCAGATTCGAAATGTTTTGCATTGCAAAACTTGCTTTATAAATGCATTGATCCACAATCAGAAGTATTCGAATTTCTTGGATTTCTTCAGTGCACATTTAAATGTATCCCTTAAAGTAATTTCATCATTTTGTAATACTATTTACACTTTTTAAATTTGCATTTGGTCTGTTATCATTTCGACTTTCACGCGAATATATATTCTTCTTCTTTGTGTCTCACGTCAGTTCTATGTGAAGGCATACTGGAAGATAGGTGCGAATATCTGAATATTGAAAAAGGAAAGTCTGAAATCACACAAAATTCATAGCTCGAAACTCATTCATGCAATCTATCGTTTTATTTTATTAAATTTAATGTATTTATAACACATATAACAGATAATTTTAACTTTCCGCTCTCTTTCTCCATATAAGCTGTAACTATGCCAAATCTCACACTCCTCCCTGCGCGTAATATGCTTAAAAAGGTGTACAAAGTATTTTTTCCCAAAGTTAATATGTAGATTATTATTATTTCAACTAAATAAATAATTTTATTAATTTTTTGTAGTTTTTTTTTATATAATTAGCCGTCTCATGTGATAATATGAAATGGACTTTTACAGTGGGCCAGATGACTTCTGCAACTTATTTTCTTGCAAAATAATGATACAGTCGTATGATTTAAATTATTTTCAGGAGTGCTCAAACTTGAACTGCTGGCGATCTACCTCAATATTTTTAGACTACTTACGATCGACTCTGAGAGACTGCAAGTGTGTGTGATGCAGGGTTGTCGTACATACACGATACACCCTACCTACCTACGTAGGGCGTACCGTAGCATATATACCTAGATATTAGCTTTCTGCACGGTGCTCAAACGGTCGATCGCGATCGACCGTTTGAGCACCCCTGATTTAGGTATACAATAAAGTCAAGAGATCTATTAATGAAATAAATGAGTACATGAGATATTAAAATCATTTTAACTGATCTCATTACCATCGTTCTAACTTAATGGTCTGGACGTTTCAGCAGGTGTGTTCGCGCAGCATCAATTTGTTAATCTCTGTAGCTAGTGGTACAATTAATGTTCGGTTTAATGTGACCGCGAGATGGGAAACAATTGCTGGGTACTCCGAATATTACAAAACGCTCTGCCTGGAGGCTTTCGCGAAATGACAGCTTTAGTGATCCCCCGGGGTAGCACACATGCATTTGTGTAGCAGGATATATTCTAGCATTAAGTATTTAGTTTACTTATTACCATAATATATAGTCATATTTAATTTTAAACATTATTTTTATATTTATTTACTTACATAGTAAAAGTAAAATAAAAACTAAAATTAGAAAAAGGTTGAAATGTTACTCAGGTGTATGTATGTGTGAGAGCAATGGTGTTTGTAAGGAAATTCTGAGTATTTAGATAAAACAGATTTATGTTAATTCAATACATCCCTGCTATTTAAATATACTCACATATGTATCAATAACCTAAATAATAAATTAGCCAATTTTTTGTTAAAATGTCATTTTTCTTATTTCATCTAATTAGAAGTTACATAATATTTGTCATTTTTTCACACTAAAGAGTACAGTTGAGTGTTAAAAATACATTTTTATAAAACTCAGCGCTGGGTTTGAACCGACATCTTGCGCTCTTAAGTACAGGACCCCTTTAGTACCTTTATAATTGTGCTATATGGCTATATTCTGTATGAAAAAAAAACAATAATGTCAAAGATTGTGTCATTTATTTTTTACGTGATTTGCCGCTATTAAAAAACAATTCGTATACATATACATATATTTATTTATATATATATTTGTACTAAGAAGAGAAATATGATACCATGATATTTTCGTATAGTTTGTATTTGTTTCGCGTATTAATTATTCAACGACCTACAGAAGTTAAAGACATACCTAAATAAAAAATAAAATACTCAATTTTCTTCTTCTTTAATAAGATTTCTGAAATATGCAGTGGTCTTACCCCCAGGGGTTGATGGCTAGGGGGTTACAAGGTGGATTTTAGGAGGTCAGGGGGGTTGAAAGGAAAACCCTCGAGGGCTACTGCGGTTGTAATTCAGGCATACACTGTAAATAAACAATTGCGTATGCGCTGGCATTCGATTAATATTAGATAAGTTAGACGCATTTATGCAGTAAGTGGAGTGTGTTTGTTCGAATGGATGAATATAAGAAAAACGGTGAAGAGCTTTATGTTTCTATACAGAGTGCATATTATTTCTGTTCACCCGATAATATAATCCCCATTTTCCTAATTTATTGGAAAACTTATTTTGTACATTTTTATATAAATATTTTTATAACCTGTCACAGCTCTTGTTAATGTTGGTGTGTGAATAGTTTCGTCATTCATATTGAAGTTGTATTTTAAGGACATGTCAACGCCGTTTACCAAAGCTAGCTTTATGGATACGTTCTACACGTAAAAGAGACCCAAGATAAGATTAATGCCTATTCACAAAGAGTAATTTTAGTTTTTTTTTCGCGTGAGACTTTTTGATGATTAAACATTTTTGAGAGCCACATTTTATTACTTTTTTTTTTAATATTAAAGCAAATATTTTATTTTTTTTATATATAATTTATTTTTGTATATTCTCAATAACAACATATATATATTTTAATGCCAGGGGTCTATGGAATTTAGAAATACCGCTCACGAAAATTCTCCATCCATGCTATTAATGCAAAAATATACATATAATATAAAAGTTCAACTTTATAGATATTTAAATACTTTTCTAAAAGAAATGCCAGTCAAAAACATACAAAAAACTGTTTTCAAATATTTATATGCCAATTTTAAAATTTAAATAATTAAATCATAACCATTAAGAAAACATAAAGCCATTTTAATGCTAGCTTTCTTAAAATTTTCGCGAACAGAAACTTCACTTCTGAGATGCTTTCTGACATTTATGAAATAAATGTTCAAATATTCTTTGATTTTAATTATCAAATAATGTAATTTTTTTCTTTTGTAAATCTATAAGTGTAAATGTAAAGTAGGAATGTACTTTATACAACTCTATAACCTCTTAACAAAAAACTAATAATAGACAGTAATTTTATTAATCTTTAAAACAATATATTTTATTTAGGTATAGAAACGCGTCTGATCCATCCTCCAAGTTTTTTTTGAAATATTGTGACTATAAAGAGTAATAAATCATTAAGCACGCATCGCTGATAGTTAGTTATGATAATATGAACTATCTGTTACCATTATTTTATTTAAGTATTTTTATTTAGAAGAGTTGATAAAAAAAAATGTAAGGCATAAATTCACCACAAAAGACGCAGCAAGATGCTAACGAGAGGAAAACCAGAAGTGGAGGGCGGAAATAAAACTGAGGAAATATTATATCTCAACGTCATAATCTCAAAAAGAATACGGCATTCGCATTAAGACAAGCGCAAGAGCATTATAACCCCATAAAAAAGCTTTCCATCATTACACCGGGACCAAGACGGCACTTAATTTTTATTCATAAACATCCTGTCCTGGCGCGCGATAGAGAAAGAAAGAACAAGGAAGAAGACAGGAGAGGCCTGCATAAGAAATGAGCACTTAGCAATGAAGATATTCTTACATGGTCGGAGTGTGCACTTGGAAAGTGGTTCCATGCAACGAGTAAAGCATCTAGGTAATAAACTGTTTGACGTTAATAAAGTAAACAAACTAATAATTATGATTTCGTATTAATTTAATAAAAAACAGAAATAAACGATTAAAAAAAAAACGGAAAATAGGGCGAAAAATATCGAAAAACTGGGAATTGAATTCACAGCTCTCTGGGATCCATGCATCGTGCCCGTCTATACGTATGTTGGCCGGCCTAAAATGTATAAATGATTCTAATCTATAAATGCTATTTAATATAAAATTAGTATGCAAATTCCTTCGTAAAAGACACAAGTATTTGGTTTGCGTGGAAAAATGCTAAATTGCATTTCACACGACGTGACGTTAACACAATCCATACGTTAACGAGGGAAGGAACCTCTCATCCACCGTTACTTACACTAGTTTGTCCTAGACGGAAATGTATCAAATTTAATGAAAATAAGAAGGCTAAACGAAGGCTACGAATTTTGTGCGTAGATTCTTAAAAAATCTATATATATTTGTAAACTAACGGCGAACGCCAATTATAACGTAAGGAATCATCTAAATACGGTATTTAAGCAATACATTATACAATTTTACTATATATATATCTATATATATTGAGTATCTAAGATGTACATAAAAGTATTACCAGTGCTTAACCAAACTTGGTGTTATAACAATCCTAATTCCACACGTATTAAATAAAAAACTGTCATTATCAAATTAATACATTATCATTGAATTAAGATAAGATGTGATTTATAGATTATAATATTTAAAATCACTAAATCGTTATTTAATTTCGCTTAGATACTGCATTTTTTAGATTGTGGGGTAAGATTATTGAAAATAATAAAATATTTTATCAAGAGACAACGAAATATAATTTGGTATATAAGGGCCTAACCAACTATTGGTCTGAACTTACGAAACTTCGTCTATTACAAAATGGCACTTAAACATTTTCTGTTGGTACTGATAGCCGCTGTTGCAGTTCAGGTAATGAATTTTACGTAGTTATTTACTAATTACATATATATCTCGAAGTTATGGAGATGATCATAATATCCCTTATAAGTATATATTTAAAATATTTTTTTATTTAATTCGATTCTAAATAATGTTACATATTAACATCATAAATATTAAAAATTAAATATTTCATCAATAATTACTTATTTATATTATTTCATCCTATTGTTTTTTTATTCATTGGCGTTTTAGTCAAAATGATAGTCATATTCAATATTAAAATGAAAACAAAGATAGATACTGAAAAATTAAATAATTTAATTTTGATGATATTTTGACGACAAATAGATTTAAATAACTAAATAACAGTTGCGGTAAACTTAATATGTCGGTATTTTTCTGTATCCTATTAAGTATGTTACTTTTCTACAAATCGATAAGTTTATCTTAAGTGTCGCGGAGCACATTATTTTTAACTTCAGAGACATATTAGTCTCTTCTGATAGACGGAGTAAATATTTTTTAGTTTGAAATATTTTAGGTAAAATTTTCCTTACATATGTATAAAGAAAAAAAAACGAAAGTAGTAATTTCAGTTGTTAAATTATTAAATTTTCAACAACTTTTACTTTAGCTTTTACTTTTTACAAGAGCAACCATACAAGCAGTAGACAATTTAGTTGAAGTAGGATTATCTCGTAGTTGATGCGTTTTAGTTTATTAAAACTGTTTGACCTCTAACAGTAAGATTATAATATATTGATGTACTTTTTAAAGTTTCTGTTATTGTATCATTCTTCTCCTAGTTCCTGATAGATAATATTTTTTTTATATAAAGTAGTGGTAATACTTTTTGTAGTGAGTGATAATAGGTATACATTTTATTTAACTGTTATTAAAATAAAATATATATTTAGTAATATTTTTTACGTATACAAAACGTATTACCTACTAGTTTTACATTTGCAGTTTTACACTTACTTGTATACAAACACCCACTCTACTCCCCTACGGTAAAATTAAATATTTTTTGTAATTTTTCCTTAGACTTAAGTTTAGACCTACTCGACCGAGTTAAGTTTGCTTGTGCATAAGTCAGGGAAGATGGTGGTGATGAATATAACTCAAATTTGCGGATTCGAATGTGCAACATCTGGGTCAAAAGTCGAACGCCCGTAAAGTTAGAAAACCGTGATCAATATACGCATACAATCTTCTCTTATTTTTAAATAACGTAAGATAAACATAATTAAAACGTCCTTTGTCCATGAGTAGTTTTATATTTTAAAAATGATATATGTTTTTGTTGGATCTAAATAAATTTGAATTATGCATATTTTAAAACAGGCTAGCACTCAAGACGATGCGCTGCTCGCCGATTTGCAGAAGAATGCTCTCGAGATGAAAGAAGAAATGGATGTAGTCGTGGAACGCTTCCCAAACCTTGAAGTATCGGAAATCCGTGATCTACTGGAAGTCTACGTTGATGTTGAAAAAATCGTAAGAAACTTCATTATACAAGCCAAAAACGAATATATATATATATATATATATATAAATATATATATATATATATATATATATATATATATATATATATATATATTATGTAACCATCTATATAAATATATAGATGGTTACATAATATTTGACAATATTTTACACTAAAGAGGACAGGTGAGAGTTAAAAATGCATTTTTATAAAACTCAGCGCTGGGTTTAAACCGACATCCTGCATTCTCAAGTACAGGACCTCTTTAGAACCTTAAATATTATGCTATCCAGCACTTTATCAAATAATTAAAAACCTTTTTAAAAAAAATTTCAATATTGTCAAAGATTGTGTCATTTATCTTTTCAGGCGATTTGCCGTTTTTAAAAAACAATCATCAAATATAAGTCAAATAACTTTACAACTCAATTATACAATTATATATATATATATAGATATATACATATCATTAGATGTTAATCGTTACAGGTGGTGAAAAGAGAAGAGGCTAACTAATAATATATCTAATAATAAATAAGTCAGAAAAACAATCTGCTACTAATATCTATATATATATATATATGTTTAACAATTTATTTATTTATTTACCGGTTATATAGATAAAATATATATATAAATAATAAAAACAACCGTGAAGACACAGTGAAGTTAAAAACGATAAATTAATAGTTAAAAAAAATACGATTCACACCACCCTTATTTAACCCTTATTTTAGGTTTTAAGTTTAATTTTGGTATTAAATTTAAATAAAAAAAAGGTAGGTAAACCTGTTTGTAAACAATTAAATTAATCTTATCTGTATACTCCGCGTTTATGTTCAAGTTAAATAAATGTACTGTGAAACCACAAATCAACAGGGCATTTACAAAAAGGACCTAAAATATTTAATAAATAACATGTTAACAATAAAATACAGAAAACAAATTATGGCATAAGAAATTTAACTAAAATTTTGCTTACACATTTCATTTTTCTTCTACTTTATTCCTAAATCTCCTAAACAATTATTATTAGTTTACCTTAATGGCCAAAATTATTTTTTTATATCTTAAGTGATACCTGTTTTACTTTTTCCAACATGTGCGCAGTTCCAAATAAATAAAAATAATTAAAAAAAACGATAAAAAATCAATTTTATATATATGTGACATACAGTTTAATAAAAACCCGTTATTATTACTCTCAATTTTATTTATCTTACTTATTATAAATTATTTTACTAATCGTGTTTACTTGGTTTCGAGACTACGTTTTATAACTTGGAAGGGGAGGCGGGTTTAGATATTTAAGAACAGTGTATAGAAAAATAAAAATAATAGACAACGCTATGTGCATATTTTTTTAAAATGTGTTTTTATATTTGTTTATGTATGACAAATAAACACATATAAATATTTTATGCTATTTACAATAAATGCATAAAATATTTGTTATTGGAGCAATCAATTATCTACTAAAATAAAAAAAGTTTTATCGGGGTACGGTATAGAATTGAAAAAAAAATAATAATTTATAACTAAAGCCTGTTTTATAATATTTACTAACAGGATATTATAAAAAAACTAGTAGTAACCCCACGTGACGTGACAACCAATAAGGGTGTGAATTTATGCACAAAATTATGGAGGCTAGATTTTGACAAATCTTTTTTGTTACTGTAATTTATGTGCAAAATTGTTTTAATAAATAATAATATATTTTACACAATAAAATGTCGTGCCTACATAGAAATTAATTAATTGTGTATTTATCTTATCTGTACAAACGTCACTGTTGATGTATAATGATCATATTTCTAGATCTATTTCTTGATTCGGGCTTAGTAATTGTGTAAGATACATTTACTGACGTCATCGTATTTCGTTTTTTTGTCTAGATCGATCTGTTAATTGCTCTGGACAAAATCTTCGGAGAAGGAAACGCTGCAAACATTAAATGCTTAATTGAGAATCTCCAAAACAGCGATATACCCGTAAGTTACCTACTATTTTCCATAGTTTAAGAACCACTGCACCACCAGGCCGGCGTTAAGTAATAGCTGATACATCGCCATTGCATGCAGCGAAATGTTTTTTCTATTGGAATCTCTACAATATGTTAATGAAGCAAAGAGACTCCGCTGTCACACAAAGCACCGTTTATTTGACAAATTCTTTTTTTCAAAATTTATTATTTATTTACTTAATATAAAAATGAAACTGACTTCAAAATAAATCTACTACCTACCATAAAGCTAAAAAAATAATACAATAAACTTCTTATAGTTAGTAAACAAAAAAAAAGATTCAACAAAACGTTGAAGTTGGCGCAGAAAAAAAAAAAGAACACGGTTGAAACCATGCTATCAGCTTTTTTAATGTTACTAACAAAAAAAATATATTGCATTATCCTTTTTTACTAAAGTTTTGTTTTAGTAAAAATGGTCAAACGCCCTAACCTCTAGACTACCACGATTTACTTGTATATTTTATTAACAAAAATCGTATTAATTTTATTCTTACAATAGAAGTAACTTTATAAAGTTTCGATGGTATTAGCGCAAAACAATTAACGGCAAAAAAAATTAACGGAAAACATATTTTTTGCTAAACCTAGTCAAAAACTAAGGACCACTTCTGAGAAATCCTTTATCTTATGAAGAAAATAAAAACGAAATCGCTCGAGCCGTTTGAGCTTATGCCGAGTATACATATATTAAAAAAAAAATACAGACAAATTCTGAACCTTCTCTATTTTTTTGGAGTCGGTTAAATAAATATAATTCCCTCTAACTTTCTTCCTATAAAGAGAGACAAGGAAAATGGTACAAATAATATAGAAACGTGTTCAAAGAATGCAACTTGTAGAACACCACCTGCGAGTGTCTCCAGGCACCAAGCCTTGTGACGTTATAGTTTGAACCGAAAGTCTTCAAACTTGGGTAGCTTCATTTTGGCCAAGCTTTAGCAAACATTCATTGAATTATATAGCTTTAACGAATGGCATAGCAGGTATAACTAAAATGTATTTCGAAAAAAAATTTACTTTTGCAGGAGGAAATCAAAAAATTGGGCGAAGAAATAAAACGCATAGTAAGCCGCATCCAAGAACGCGACGAACAGCTCGAGGAATGTGATAAAATTGGCGGTGAAAATGCTTCCCTGATTGACCAAATTCGTAGACGCATCTGCCGCGCCCGCGTCACCGGAGATATTGGCGTTCAGGTCGTCAGAGAACTGAGGGAGGTTAGTGGCTATTTTCTATGGTCTAAATCATAATTTTAAACACAGTCAACATTTGCAAATCAGATATCTCATATTATCAGTGCGTTAACGAAAGATTAACCTTCAAAATTTAACCAATAAAAAAATAAATAAAATATCATGTGTAAATAAAATTACTATAGTTAGATCATAGGTACAAAATTACTCACGTCAAGTATCGAAAAGTGGATTACAAGTTTCTTAAGTAAATAATATCTATGGAAAAATGAAGCTAAGTGTGGGTCTTCTAAAGAAAAATGAAATTTAATTTAAAAATTACTAAAAACAATTATTAAAATACTTTCTTACACGTGATATTAGTAAATAAATACATGTATTTTAGATTTCTTTAACAGCATTAATAGGGTATATTCAAAAATATACAGGGCGTCCAGTAAAAATTAGATAAAACTTTATGAGATGCTAGAAACAAAATTCAGTCAATATTTTGTTCGATTCTCAATCATTTTGTAGTTATGATTTTTTAAAAATTTTCTTGGCGATGATACTCCTCGTTGATTATGCAATTATACTGGAAACACCGCTTCATATTTTATTTATTGTTTGTCTTGTAGGTAGCATGGGCATTTTTTAATATTAACTACATTTTTACCTAATAAATGTAAACATTATATTTAAATGGAAAAATTAACTTGGAAATAGTTAATTTAAAAAAAACTCCACAAAGTCTCTTGATGCCGAATATCTCAAAAAGTGGCCAAAACTTTTTAGTTACCTATTTACTTACATTTAATAGGTAGTTGTTATTGCTTTATATAAATAGTTGGAGATACATATTTTTTTGAGCTATTTTTTGCAGCCTGATAAAACTTGGCCTGACTAAATTTGGAGATCAATTTTATAAATATTTTGTACCACATTTAATTCTGCGACACATACCTTTTTTGTTAAGGTCAAAACGTGGTTCTTAAATCACACACACATACACATTCTCAACCACATTACGAATAATTAACTTATTTTGTTCCTCTTAGACTATATAAAAATATATAGACACTCTTAATTTTACTTTCTAGATCCACCTTATTCAAAAGATTTATCTGTGTGGTTCTTAAATCACACACACATACACATTCTCAACCACATTACGAATAATTAACTTATTTTGTTCCTCTTAGACTATATAAAAATATATAGACACTCTTAATTTTACTTTCTAGATCCACCTTATTCAAAAGATTTACAAATAAATAACGCAGCAAAATACTCTGACGTTAACTTTGCTTACAAGATATTCCATAGATAACGTCGTCTCGCATTTAGGAGCGATTTGAGTAATTTAGGAAGTAAAAAAAGGGATTAAGATCAACTTGAAAATAGGTTATAGGCCCTATAGGCTTCTTTTCAATTGTTAAAATTAGTTTTAAATCTAGTTTTAGTAACGTATAAAATAGTCTTATATATCCACATAAAATGCATATGTATTTATACATGCGTATTTATAATAATGTTTTTCCTATTTTTCTTCAGCTTCAAGACGAAATTAATGCTCTCGTGGAAGATATCAAGAACCTTTGGAAATGTACACGTTGTTAAAAGAATAGCTCACCGGATGCTCGAGAAATCATATAATAATAATAATACTTATATTTCAAAGCGTTTTCTTGTTTAACCATTGAAGTTTAATTATAAAATAAATCTGTATCAATGATTATATTATTTTATTTCTGACTACTGCAACAACTTCTTCTTTTACCTGTTATTTGTATATAAACAATAATTCGCAGATAAAATATGCGTAATGAATGCAGGTAAAATAAGTAATTAATTACTATTCACACTAAATAAAAAAAAAACAAGTAACTGGCGGTGGTGGTCCGCCTGTCAAAGCATAATTTCTAATCAGTACCAACCTAGGTGTCACATTTTCTCTGAGGGAAGTGTGTTAAATTTCTAATCTGTTTGATTATCTGGTCGTTGTATTGGATTTGTAATCAACGAATTTAGATAAATATATATAAAATTAGTTTCTGGGCTGTTTTATTTAGTTTTCCTTTTGAAATCATTTATTCAAACATAATTCATGATATTTTCATGAATTTTATATTTTTTATAAACTAAAAAGAAGAGTGGGAAGCTTTGCATTGTGTGCGTGTTTTATTTTAGGAAATCTCGTTTTATTGTACGAGATCTAACGGCAGTTTGGAAATATTCAAATGCCAAATTTCACACAAAAAAAACTATTTTCTTATTCAACATTTGTGATTTAAATACCCCATCACGAAATAATAAATTTAAAAGCAAGTTAAATTTTTGACGTTATACAATACGAGTATAGTAGATATCTTAAGCCATCAACTGAGATAACACTGTGTCAATTTCATTGCTTCTATATATATTTGTTTTTACGTGGTATTATTATTAGGTGGTGATAAATTGTACCTAATATAAAATTGTAAAAAAAAGATATTAGTATGGCAGAAATGATATTCTACGGAACCCTACAACAGAAAGTTTCGTGTATTTTCTATGTATATCTTAAGACCGCTAGCAGGGTGACACCTATATTAATTTCAACGTTGCCAGAAGTAACTTTTATATAACAAATATATACAAATACATTGTAAGTAGATCCAACTAAGACACTGTATTTTTTGCCGGTTTCTTAATCTTAACTAAAATACAATTAATTTACACTTGCATAAAATAAAATAAAATACAAATTATGTTAACATAATTGGTGTAATGAAAAGAAAGAATACAGAGATAATGTACGAGTTAATTTAATTAATATACCTACATAATTTTTGAAATTCTGCAATCATATGCATTACATTAATGATTTGTGCAAAATGGATATTGAAGGGCAAATTGTATCATATGCTGATGACACAGCTCTGATTTTTGTGTCTGACAGATGGGAAGATGTTTATGGGAAAGCATCAAATGGGCTTAAAGTCATCCAGGACTGGCTTGTTGACAACTCACTAACATTAAATGCTGATAAAACTAAATATATGGCATTCAGCATTGACTCTCGTCAGCAACCTTCCCCTAATAATCGTCTTATCCTTCATGACTGCTCTAACGAATCGCGTTGCGTTTGCGAACCCATAGAGAAAGTCTCTTTTATTAAATACTTAGGCATCTATATAGACCAACATCTAAAATGGTACATACAAACTGACAAACTTGCAGAGAAAGTACGCAAATTAATATACATTTTTAGGAACATAAGAAACATCCTCAACACTAAAATGCTAAGAGGAGTTTACTTTGCATTAGCTCAGTCCCTAATCTCCTACGGTCAAATAGCCTGGGGCGGCGCCGCGAAAGCGCATCTGGATTGTGTGATAAAAGCTCAAAAAGCCGTTATCCGAGTTATCAATAGGAAGCCATACTGCTATCCATCTGATCAACTCTTCGCGTCTTTTAAAGTATTAGACGTTAGACAGTTGTATATGAAGACTATCATGGCACACTTTCATGGGGACTCAAGACGTCACACAATCATAGAACACAAACACCAAATTAGGTATAGGCGAAATATGCAGCCTCGTATGAATACAGCCTTCGGCCAACGGCACTATACATTCCTCGCTCCAAAGATATACAACACCTTTTGTTCTTCGGTAGATGACGTTCCAGTGCGGCAAGATGTTTTCAAGCGCAAAATTTGCAATTGGCTTATGACGTTTTCAAGAAACGAATGTGAAAAACTACTCTTAAATATTCCTATATAGACTATTATTATATAATATTATATACTATGCACATTATATATATTATATATTATTACTAAAATCTAACACTTCACAATATAACAATATAAGTATTTCATGAGCATTTATTTCTCATATATGATGTTATATATATTATGTACGTACACTATTTATCAAAATAAAATAAAAATATAAAACCAGGTAAAGCAAACGTGTAAAATTGGAGCAGGTATCACCCCAGAACAGACCTTGTCTAGTGGGGTGATAAAATCCACACCACCTATCTATTTTGCTTTGTATGGGATAGTTTAAGATTACTTGTAACTAGTTTTATTATTTAAATTGTTTTGTGCTATTTCATGTATATTGTTTTTGGATAAAATAAAAAAAAAAAAAAAAAAAAAAAAAAAAATATGCAGATTCATTTCTTAAGTGAAAGTACTTAACTTAACTGAACCTAAGGCATTCGATTCTTAATCCTGAAATTTACTTTAATTACCAAATACTGGTAGTCCATCGCATTGCTCGTAGTAAACTTCAAGTTGAACAGCTAAACGGACGAGATTGTTCATGATTGACGTCTTGAGTGAGTAAGGAAATGAATACCTTAGTTATGTAAGAAATGACAATTGTTTAATGAAATTTTCGAATTAGGTAATGTTTAAGAATGTCTATGATTGGTTATAGATTTGTTGATAAACTTACACAATACCACATAATAAAATTATGTATGGAACTCGTGAATGCAAAACTCTACATGGGTCACTTTGCTCCCTTTCTACAGTAGTGTTTACAGCACGCAACGCCTATTATAATTTCAAATGTAATATAAACTCCTTTTTTTTAAATGTAGATTTTTCGCTCAATCTGATTTTTTACTTCAGTTCATGAAATTTTGTCCTCTTAATGTTCCAGTTTTGTTTTGTTCATACTTTTGGAGATAAGGGTGTGAGGAATTTGAAATTATAACTTAATGGAAATTTACATGTTTGTCGATTCTTTTGTGATAGCTCTTTCTAACAATATAGTAAATTAAAATAAAAATACAGAATATATTTGTACACTATACTAAATAAGTTACTGTCAAATTATTAGAGCAGATTCTATGACCCAATGTAAGAAAGAAAATATATGATGAAGAGTGGGTGCAAATACTTTGTTTTGTAAACTTTTAAAAAAATTTTTTTTAACGGGTTAACTACAAAATAATAATAATAATACCTGTATTACAAATAAATGAGCTAATGTCGCTAATGTGTGTCGCTACACAGAGCTGCATTTGCCTGCCCCAACTTAGAAAGCCTTATCTACTACGTGTGGTATCCGCTATGCAAATCTAAAAGTGTGTGAGAAAATAAAAATTAGGATATGCTTTATCAAAATTAGCCTAAGAAGATGTAATTATTTCTCTTACCTTTAGGTTAGAAGTTTTTTTTTGTGGACGTCACTAATTTATATTTAAAAAAAAAGGCATTTGAAAGTAACTTAGAGATGCTATATTAAGTAAAAATGGAATATAAGGAAGTTAAAACGGAAGCGTGATTGATGGTGTGAAGTTTGAATTATTTTGGCTTCAAAACTAGTACTATTCGATAGCTAATAAACATGATTATTACACAACAATCTCAAAAGCTACAAAAAATAATAAAGAAGAAAGAAAGAAAGAAATATGTTAGGAAATTTATCTGGGTTCATATTAGAACTAAATGAACTGGGGTATATAATTTTGAAATTTTTGACAAAATCGACATTTAAATTAAATAACGATGGTAACCGATCATATATTTTAAGAATTGAAAAAAATAAAAGACTGTTAGATGACCACAAAACTCAAAGTTCGAGCCACTAAGGTGAAGAAGTGAAAATTATTAATCTCTTAAGCTCGGAAGTAGAACAACGGGAATTCATATTGTCAATTTAAAGGAATCTCGTGATAAATAATGTTAAAAAATGTTTACCTTCGTCATTTGCTAGTTGTTTAATGGCTATAGTTTAAACTCTTAGATAAGATCTTCGTAGGGTTAAGGCTAAAAAAATAGCTTTGGTCGTTTTTGGCTGATACTGATTTATCTATCGGAGGAGTCAGGATAATTTATAAGGTCTTTAATATGCAATAATGTGAAGTCTAAGGCGATAAATCCCGGACCTCAGTAGAATCACTGATATCACAATAAACTGATAAGGTAGGGATCTATGTTTGTGTAAAGCCACTCGCAGCTCATGAATAATATTATTTTGAATAGTATAAAACGCGTTTAAATTCTGTAAAAACTATGTCGTATATTTAATTATTTACCAGCAGCTGGTAGCAAGGTTCCGTTGGGCCAAAACTTAGGTATCGAAGCTATCCGTTTCAAGTGCCGAAGGATAAAGGTGTCCGAGAGTCGGAAGAAGCTTTACTAGATGATGATATTCAAAATAGAGGTTTCCACAAAGATACCACTAGAACCCACTAGAGAACCCACAATAGATTGGAAATGTGTCGTTCGTGTCACTTTTTCTGTGTTTGACTAAATCTTTTATATTATTTTATAACCTCTAGGTACATATTATATTGTAGGTATGAGAGACTAATAATTATCTAAAAGGCATATTCTAAATACTTTCAAAAATATTATTTTGGCAGATCATAAGAAACGACGATAGACCAAAGGAAAAATAATTATATTTTAACAATTATTAAGTAATGTTTTAGCTACTAAAAACACAATCCTTGTCTTTTGTGATGCTGCAACACAGAAAATTTAATGTATCCAAAATTGAATCCCTTATTAATATATTTCGAATCCAAACGTAATTGCACGAATCCTATATTAATAATACAAATACGCAAGTACAAGTAAATTTACACAAAAAATATAAGTGAACAAATAAGGAAGTTTGCATAAACAAGTGAGGTTTTAGTAAATAAACTATATTTGTTTAGAAACCACAACTTACATACCCACACAAAAATCAACAAAAAAGTATTTATTGTTATAAATTTTATTTGTGAGTTTTTATAAAATAAAAAACACAATTAAAACACAACCTCAAGCATAAGAAATGACGTCGACCTGAAAGCATTTTGAACGGGAAACTTTTTGATTTATCGCGACCCTATACTTAACGTAACTTTATGGAACTATAATGGACCGCCCCTGAGGAATTCTTTGTACATGATTGCGTTGAAATTCCTTGTAAATAATCATACGTAAAAAAAACAAAATTGTCTAAGTCAACACAGTAAACATGTATTAGTAAACATGCAAATGCATTTATTAATGTTGTGTTCCTGTTTTATAATATTGATATTTTTTTAAGAAAACCAATAATAAATAAACAATTAATTAGATTTATTTTTCTAATATTATATAGTTTTTTGGTCCCGCTTTGCAACACATAGTAGCGTGAATAGGTCAAGTGAATTTATCGGGTTTCACATAAATTAATAGGTTATATTTTAGATGGTATCTTCAAGTTACATCGAACCTCTCCAGGGCGCAAACCATTTGATTTCGACGCTGGAGAGCGCAAATACGATATAAACTTTTACTGGAGACGACATTGAGCGTATGTCTCGTCGGTTGAGGTCGTTTGTTAACAATTTGTCTAGTAGATAATGGCGGTTAACAGGCGACAGACGCGTTCTTATTATCGAAGTCGTTCGGTTGGGCACATGACGTCACTTGTGTTCGTCCAACATCGTCTACGTAGGTGCATAGGTGTATTAGGCATGCCTAGGGTCGCTTTCAGGACACGTTTTGAGTGGTGAATTTTTGTGATTATACTTCTCTAGTGAAACACCACGCTTTTATTTGCTTTTCAGCCCTTTAGTTGAATCAGTCAGTCGTCCTTCAGATCAGTTTATGAGGAAAACATTTATTTGTTTTCAATGAAAATAATACATCTGATTTATATAGAAAATTATCGATTCAACTAATCAATTGATTAACATCAGTTATCAAAATTCAATTAACGTTTGACGTAGGTCCATAATCTTGATGCATGTATGGTAAGATAAAGAAAAATAAAAAAAAGCGGAAAATAAAATTAATATAAAAGGTAATTAATCCATTACGAGTGATATTATTTAACTTTGTAGATTCAATGAGAATAAAAATGGTGTTAAAGTTTGCAATTATTTTCATGTTGGCCCTGTCTTCGGTTCAGGTATAACATTTCATGATATTGTAATAAAACCGAGTAAAAACAAAAAAAAATGAAATTTAAAACAAAATAATTATTATCTATTTTAGATACTGTTTCTATAAACTTAACCACATGCTTGCCCATAATTTTACAACTTTTTACTTTTACAAATAAACTTTCTATTAATATTTCTTTTCATGCAAACTTACCAGTGATTTATAAAGTTCTGTATACTTTATATGCACATGCATATTTTTATATAGGTTTAAAATGTTTTTTTTTTAATTATTAGTATATTTAAGATAGGTATTCGTAGAAAGAAAGATAAACTTTGGACTTAGATCTATTTGAACGAATTTTGGCCCTTAGGCGGTTCCCTGTTTTCTACATGTTTAACCGTACACGTAAGAGGGTTCTGTACCATGTTTGGGTACGGTTAACCTATAGGAAATCTTTTAGAATTGGAGGATTATCGATGACCAGGATGCAGAGTACCTTGTATGTTTCTTACGATTATCCCTTTATTATTCTTTTAAGAATCAGTAAATGTTTAAGGATCAATGAAAGCTTCAGAGCATTCTATATACTCGTATGTGTTCGTGTGTTCATGGTTTAGAAAACCGTTCCCCTCTCAGGTTTATTGATCTGCGCATGAGTTATCCGGGTCTTCTCGGCCGAGCTCAACTGATAAATTGTGTATCCCTAGCTTATGAAATGAAGCGCTTCATTTTTCAAAAGCTTCGTAATCAAATGCGTATTTCAAAGAATTCTTCGTAAATAATGGACATGAAAAAAATGTAAACATTACATTACTCTAAGTAATATTCTATTAAAATGACAAATCATTTTCAGAGTATTCCTCAGAACCAAGGAAAGCTTAGCGAGTCGTACACAAGACTCGCTTCAGAATTGACAGAGGCTATAACTCAGGTCGTCGATGTAGCGGCCAAGAGCCACGTGGATTTCAATGAAATTAGTCAGCTGCCTGAGGCATATTCCGCGATTCAAACTATAGTAAGTAAAAATGTATTTCTCTTCTAATGTCGGCTTAGTAAACAACCCATACATACGAATACATTGTTCGTGTTTGTTCTTTTTAAAGTGGTATATTGTTTAAATAATATTAAATAACAACGCTACAAAAGGGTGATCTAATTGTCGTAGGGCAATCTCTACCAAATAATAGATAGATTATAAAAAAAATATATTTTCGTATCGGCAAAAAAAGTCCTGAATGAAAACTTATAGTAGGTAAAATGATATTATCAAATCATAAATGATACCACTATCTCATGATATACCGCCACATAGATGACCACCTCATGGCCATCTATGACTTGATGATCAAGTTATGCAAAACAAGAACGATGATATGGATGAACTTAGTTAGGATGTTTATATGAAAGTTGAACAGAGATGTACCTAGGATTAATGATCGGTCGCCGTTATGCAAATATGGATGATTTAAGTAACAAATTGCTTTTAGCCATGAAAACAAGTTAAAAATTCAATATAATAAGGATGTTATATTTCAACATAGTTGTATTTACAATAATTGCCCATGAAATCATTTTGAATTATGTAAACACATTCAAAGCATACATGTATAGATAAAATTAAATAAATAAAAGATAAAAAACCATAATTTAAAAAGTATGAAAACGAAATCCATACAATGTTATTATCTCAATTTCAATTTGATTTTATTTGCCTTGAGTAATATAATATATTTTTCAAAACAATACCTGCAAACTTTACAAGGCATTATGAAGTTTATACTACACTTTACACATTAACATTACATAAAAATAAACTAATTTACCAATAGCATTTAATAAGAATATATAAAATATACTTCAACATACAGTCATATTTTAGAAAAACACATATTGTTTTCAATATTAAATAACCTAACCTGTTTCTAACTTAGTTTTTAGTGTTTATATTAACAGTAGAAATCTTTGATTAGTTTTACAAATACTCTTTAACTTATCATATATACCAATTGTTTGTTTTCAATTGACTGTTGATTTCTCTCAATAAAGAATAAAAAACCTATATAAACCTATTTTTGCTTCATTTTTAACTAAATTTTTTTCCAGAATGAAGTGTCACTTAGTTTGTTGTATTTATGAAAGCTTTTACTAAGTAAATACGCTTTGATGGCTTTTTTGAATTGAGATATATTTTCAATTTCCTTGAACTTTTTTGCAAGTTGATTATACCAACGTAGGCCCAAGTACGCACTTGTATTGCGTAGGTTTAACTGGCTGTGCAAAGTCGGTCTTACATCTTGAGTTATGGAAATGGATCGATTCGTGGGTAGCTTGTTTCTTGTTTCGGAGAAAATCACATAGGGCTTCTTGTACGTATATTCAATTTGTTAGTACGCCGAGCGATTTAAAATATGATCTCTTGCGGACTAATGCCTATTGCTCGGATAGCTCTTTTTTGTATAAGTATAAAGACTTCGTCTAGGTGGAAAGCTATTATAGCCGAAGGTAGGACTCGACAATAGCGTAATAAACGCTTAATAGCGTAGTAGCGTAATAATAGCGTGATAAAACCTGCGATCGATTCATAAGGTATCTTGCCCTTGATAAAGGGACAGTTAGGTACATTTCTTTAGGAAAGCTACCTATTGTCATGACTTTCGGAAAATTTCAACATATCTTCGCGTTTTATATCCCCTAGAGCCTAAAACCACCCTCATTTTTAAAATGTATATAGGTATAAGTTTATATATCCATCTATCTATCTATAGCACTTTCTTGTGGACACGATAACTACCGTAATTTTACTTCAATCACTTTCAAATTGAAACATAAAATTTAAATGTACAAAATCTCGGTCAAGTTTTTTAATGAGAAAAATCAGACCAGGGGGACGGGAATGGGAGGGAAGGGGTTTAAAAAAGTGAAATTTTGCTATAGCTTTCTTAGTATATAAGATATCGAATTTATTTAAATTTTATATTATTTCTTAGATAAGGGTCTAAAATTAATCTCAGTAAACTTTTTTGATAGCACTAACCATAGGTCCTAGGGTTGAGAAAAAGGTGGTTTTTCCAAATTCAAAAAAATCACACCTCGCTTAAAAGGTACAGGATGAAATCCGTTCAAATTAGAAATTGTAGGCCCATAATTTCACTACAACTTTTGTTTGAAATACTTTTTGATATGAGCAACCCCTACGGCACAGTATAAAGAGGGACTCAGTACGCGCACTCTGGTTGCGCGGCGTGGGTTGTAGCGCCGAGCGGGAAGTGGATCGCGTAATGCTTGATACAAGTTCATACAATGGAGTTCGCCTATCCCCTACTTTGATCCGGTGAAATCTACCTCCGCCTTTGGCGTACCGAAAGAGATTTTTTTGATTTAAGGTGTTCAAGGTGTATTAGTTTATTATGCCAAATTAGTTTATTATCAAGGAATACACCTGAAAACATAAGTTGATTGGTTATTTCACCAACATAATTTATATTAAGCTTATAATTACAAAAAAAGTTGCCTTAAATCAATCTTCAATCTTCTACTGATGTTATAATGCCATGTCATCTGCTGAAAGGATTTTAAATCATTTTTAAAAAGTAAGTATCTTTATAAAGGTTGGCCCAGAAACGCGAAAATTGAGTATATCACAATCGTTAATGCTGAATTTTCTCTGGCATTGAAAAAAACGTTATTTTTGAAAACATATCAAAGAATATTGTAGAGAAAAAATACGAAATATTTGCATTAATAATCTAAAAAAAAAAACATTAAAGGAAGCTTTCTAAAATGTTTCATAATCAAAAATATAAGTACCAAAAGATGAGGGAAAAAATAACTGTACCATGATATTCTTCGTAAAGAAAACTAATGTTAGTTATAAAAATAAAAATATTCCTATAAATTACCATCGAAAATAACGAAAATACTGAAATTATTTATTTTAAAATGACATTAATCTTTTCTCATTTACGTGTGAGCATATCCGTATAGCTATCTTTTTCTGTTAGCTGCATGACAAACGTCGTGGACATGGCCTTAAATTCATCCGTTTTATTTCTCCAGATAAGGATATTGACATGGATAGCGGAACTTCTTGGCCTTGGTAATGTGGAAATTGTGTATTGTATCCAAGACGTCGTCGCAGAAACAGACAACATAGAGGTGAGAAGAACATTTTAATTATCATCATTAGGGCCACAGTGATAAGTACTATCCTCTTGATGTCTGTATTCGATGAACGCTAAGAGACAAGAATGGCTGTAGCCACACCTCTTTTCTTTAAATAAAAATACCATCCAACTTTTTATTATTATAAAATACCGTAAAAAAATATATTTTTAAAAAGGGACATATTATTAGCAGTATTATCATATTTTCTGATCAATTTACTGCTTTTCACACCTCAAAGGTTAAACCTATATTTTCTGAAGAAAATATAATTTGGTGATACCGTTTTGTTTTTTAACGAACTTTGGTAAACATCAAACCAGATGTTTATCTAATTTAAAGTGTATTTGGTATCGAATTTTGTAATAAAAGATATTTGATAAGATATTAAATACGGTATTTTAGCATTTTATAAATAAAATAAAATCTTGATTTTTGATACGAAAAGGTGACTGATTACTTGATAAGTTAATATTATGCAGATGGCAGATAAATATATTAGGAAAAAACTGCGAAAACAAATTATTTTTTTTGTAAAATTAAATTATTTATTAGACAGATTACAATATGTATTATGTATGTCATTAAAGATGAAGCCTTCGATGACGCTTTAAAATTTCTTTTTCGCAATTATAAATAACAGACTCGAAGTTATAATATTAGTAGGGATAAATAAAAAAAAAAAAACAACATTTTAGGAGTAATTATTGAAATATGCATACACACTTATAACATACAAACATTTCAATAAGCACATTAAGAACTTTCTAAAATGCATTCATTAAATATTAGAATTAGGTTTATGACTTCCTTATTACAAGATTGGCAGTTGTGTTACTATAGTTGCAACACAACTGCCAGTATTTTAAAAAGATTTCTTTATTTGAAGCTTTAAGATTAGTAATTTGGTCAGATTATAAAGACTTTTAAATCCGGTCACATTACTAGGCGGGTAAGAAGTAAACAACATTTGTGTGTTTCAATACTAACTTTGTTTTGCCGTTAATTGAACTATAGAATACTGACTATGCTCAATAACCGTCGAATATTTTCGGAAGTGAACTCTATATTATTGTATATGTGTTTTCTCAACAGGGTGATATAGACAACTTGACAACTGAAATAATAAAATTGGTTCGACTTCTGATGGCTAGAGAAGAAAGATTAGCTGAATGCGATAAAATCGGTGGAGACAATCCTTCTATAATTGACCATACTAATAGGCTAAGGTGCAGGACTGCCGTAGCGTTGGAGATATCTACTCAGACCACCAGGGTAAATAATGATAAATCAACACATCATGCATTCATTGAAAATCATTCGAAGTCGTATAAGAGTGTTCGATTTCAAAACCAACCTGTAACCTAAATACTAATAAATAAAACAATCAAATACTTATTTTGTCATTAAACAATAGAAAAACTGATCCGCGAAATTCGACATGAAAACATTTCGAACGTTTTTTTTTTTAATATAAATCTAATATAAAAAAAATAATATAATTCTAATATAATATAAAACCATACTTTAAAAAAATGTATTATTGCTATCATATTAAAAAAAGTACCTAGTATTAGAAGTAAACACATCGTATGAACTTCACTGTGATACTTCACTGTAACCATGCCTCTGCGCCGACTTCAATGTATTGGTGTATGGTTTTTTTTATTGTTTACTAAAATATAAGCATTTTATTGCATTATTTCTTAGGTTTTTGGGTAATAACCGTAATAGGTCATTTCATTATAAATAGTTTTTTTATTATAAATATTTTAGTTACTAGAAGTAACTTAGTGAAACTCAAACGGAATCAACTTTAAGCTTTTTGGAACAATTTGCAAAAATAATAATCGAAATCGCTTTGGCCAATTCGAGATGAAAACATTTTGAACGGAAAATTTATATTTTCATACCTTACACTTGATGAAAGTAAAATGGGACCACCTCTGAAAAATTCTCTAATAAAAAAATCACTTATAGATTAAGCGAATCCGAAGTAATGAGTGAAATAATATTAAAAATAAAACAAACAAGTCGAATTGAAAACCTCCTCTTTTTTTTGAGGTCGTTTAAAAAAAATCATTTCGAATCGAGAACATCGTCTTTTTTTTAAGTCTGTTAAAAATGGATTATTATTCTTTAAAAAAAAAAACACAAATTATTACCGTACTTTTTTTTTAACGAAAGTTTTTTTTTTCTCTTACAGGTTACAATCGCAGCTATAAGGCTCGCTAAATTTGGACGGGAAATTGTGAGCTGTTTAGGTTGCATTGGCCCTCAACCTGAAGGAATAAAGAATAATTTTATCAGTGTTTGAAATGTCACATTAAATCACTTTGATTTCAAATTATATAATAAAACGTCAACACGAATTAAACGGTTTTTAACCTACTTTTTAACATTTTATTATAAATAAAAACAAAATTATGTATAAAAAATATTAAAATGAATTGAACAAAGTTTACAAACAAATCATATGTGTATAGCTTATGCGCGGTTGTAGTAAAACTTCGTAATGTCGATTTTTTTATTATACGGAACCTAAAACAGCGAATTATATAGAGCCTCTGGTTCCTAAGTTACAAAAGGTTTGACTACAGAAGTACCGAGAAACTTCTAAATTTAAATATTCTTCTAAGCATATAAAAAATATTCTCCTAATAATATAAACTAAGCATAATATTTTCACCTTGAAACTATTTAGAGTGATTTAAACTGTTATAAAAAAGAATAAATCAGAAATAATGTCACATAACAACATAATTTTGTGAAGTTATTACTTCATTTGTTATAAAATAATTTATAAAAAAAATCTTTTGTCATATTTTTTTATTATTTCCCAAAATATAATATTTACAATATCGGTGGTGGTCATTTTGATGACTTCAGCACTTTAGAGATCTTCTCTGGTAGGTTTTTAGGCCTAAAATAATACTAAAATTTAGTGCGGGTCTCCGAAAGTGAACCTTTTTTTTCGTTAAGGCGAAGGACTAAAAGCGCCAGAGAATGAGATCGCTTTCTGACTTTCCTGTGCTAAACGTGTTCTCATGGAGCGAGTGTTTCTTATTAGGTAGAAGAAGTAAGCCGGTACGCGTTGTTAGAGTATCTCAGGGTATCCCAATACCATCCGGCGCGGTGTCCCGCAAGGTAGTGTACTCGGACCTATTTTGTTTCCCATTTTCATAATTAATGATCTCCCAATTGTGTTTCATTACAAAAACGACTTTTTGCTGATGAAACAATAATATATAGAGTTATGCACTATATATAGTTCATAATAAATAGTTCATCAAAATGGAATGCGGTTCCTTTGATTAAATTTGGTCCTTCCCAGGTTGATTTTAAATATATGTTAGCTGGTAAAAATTTAGAGAATACTTCTACCATCAAATTCCTCGGGCTGCGCAGGATGTCGTTTGCTCTTTCGCTCTTATATGTCCGGGATGTCCAATTTGCTAACATGGATAAAAAGGCCTATAGGTAGATCGATTTAAATGACGAATCTTAAAATTGCTACTTATAAAACACATACTTATATTTCCAGCGAGCAGCGATCTTTTTCCGAGCAAGAAAAGGCTTTTAGACGTGTCTCAAGCCATTTTAGTTGCTTTATAGCCCTTCAGAATTAATATAAAATGGGAGACACTTCGTAAGATATGCTCTTATATATGTGGTTTTAAAGGTATTTAAGGTTATTACAAATCATCTTGTGTGCTCTAAAATTAACTCCTATCTAGCCAAACCAAATTACCTTGGTCGGAAAGATCGTCCAGATAAAATTATACCTCTTTTTAAAAGGAAAAATGTCGTCTGCAACTTTTTCTTCCTAGAACTATTAGCAAATGGAATTGCGAATAGTTCTAGAAAGTTTTTTTTTTTTTTTTATTAGAGTAATGCACCATATACAACCCCACGAAGGCTGGTGCCTTTTCCGTGGGTATCTTAGCTTACAAATTCAACAATTAAACGTCTCAACATATTGACACATTATTCTAATTAATTATCTCCTTTCCCCAAAGTCTTTGTAGCAGCGTAGATTGGTAACTAAGAAAACACCATCACCTGTCAATACCGTCAATATCACCGGACCAAGCTCCTATAAATATATTTTTAATTTAATAATAGAAATAATAGATATTTAAATAAATTCCTAATTTCATTTTTTTACCTTTTCATAACAATATTATTATATTGCAAAAAGTAGCAGCAGACAAAAACATTATTGTCTGTCACTGTTTTAATATTTATTTATCTATGTGTAAAAGAACGCTGGTTAAAAAGCAATATTATCCATTGATTGATCCTTATAAAATAATTTTATATTGTTGTAACGATTTAGTTGTGTAGATTTGTATATATTGGTATTATAATGTCAATGTCTTTTACTCAACAGAGTAAAAGACATTGACATGTTACTTGCCTTGTTAGAGAGACATTATTTTTATAAAGTTGCCGATTAAAAATAAGAAATAAACGATTTTAATAATAAAACTATACGAGAAAAGGTTATATTTCTGAATAGACATCCATCTACTGGTCAGGAGAATAAAATGCAATATTATCTGATGCATAAAGATACTCTCCATTTTGTCTTTTTAAATTCGATATTCTACGTCTAGAGACGACTTGCTATTGCGGCAGTACTAAGCCAGAGTGAAGCTTTGCATAGTAAATTTCCTTTAAAACGTCTTAAGCAGGCGATCTGATAGCGCCGTAGATGTGAATAAATCGAGTTGAAGTGGCTTTTAGCGCCACCTTATAAGGCTTCGCGACTGTGCATAAACACCAGGAAGCGATACAAGGTATTATATAAAAGCCGCATCAAGATTTTATATATAGGTAATTCTGAAACAATAGCTGCTCGTTATAACGTGCCGTAGATACATACACACACACACGAACACATTATGCAACACTACCTATATAGGCTGTCCTAGAACTTTTATTATAAACAGTAACCGTCAAGAATAAACTTTTGTTTGGTAATCTTCATTAAATTTACGTCTAATGTAAAGATATATTTTTCTAATAATAACTGCTTTTAATAAAATACATACACTAGCGCCATTTCTCAAATTCAATATTTTTCCGAGCTCTATTTCAAACACATACATATAAAATCAAAATCTTAGTTTAATTCACTATAAACAATCTCTCAACGAGTTTTTCGTTTTCTTACTAACCAAAGTTATAAATAAATAGTAGGTTAGGTACTACATACTTCAAAATTTATCTAAACGTTAATATTTTTTACGACCAGTGATATGGTCGTAATTTTTTTACAACTCGCCGATAACAATAGGTTAACTACCACCTTGTAGGTCGGGGTGCTATGTTAGGACGGCGTAAATCTGAGAACTGAAAGGGCTGTTTACCCGTTTTTTTTTTAAAATAAATGAGGCCAAAATGCCGGACCGCATTAGGCATTCCATGCCCGAGTTCGCTGGTGGGTTGGTTTTTGTTCTATTCCGCTCTGAAGTTCGTCTGAATGCAGGCGAGCAGACATCCCGGGGATATTCCTTTCAAAATGATTAACATATTGTGGATTTGTAAAGGATTTCCTTATACGGTACGTGGCTAGAGGCGATGCTAAGACGTGCCTCGTGTTTCATTTACTTTTCTTCAACCTGTATAGATTTACTTTATAAAAGGATATTTCAGAGAAATTGTGCATCTACGAAATGGTGGGTTTCAATAAGAACATAACAGCTGTCATTGATTTTTGTGACTTATTTTGTTAAATCGTTTACATCTTTAAAGCAATACGGTTACATTAATTGATGCCTACGAGATGAATCGTTTCACACTATAGCGTATAATGCCGAGCGAGAGAGGTGGGTTATGAGTTGTCTACGAGCGAGATAAATACATTATTAAAACTTTTTATTTAGCTTGCAATGTGTATATGTCGGTTTAGATCAAATCT
This sequence comes from Neomicropteryx cornuta, assembly GCA_020383195.1. Classification (NCBI taxonomy): domain Eukaryota; kingdom Metazoa; phylum Arthropoda; class Insecta; order Lepidoptera; family Micropterigidae; genus Neomicropteryx; species Neomicropteryx cornuta. Next base: position 6,838,061 of record JAHKQU010000030.1, read on the forward strand.
TGCAAGTTGAATTAGAATCACTTCCTCTCATCTTACGAAGTTGAAATTTGAGATTTTGGTTTAGTTCCGCTGATAATGCATTTTGTGGTAAGCGTGACCTGATTTTACGCCTAGGATCGGCTCCAAACGAAGGAACTCCTCACTGATTAACATCGGAGACATGAAATTTTGTGTACGCATTCGAGCATTAAATAAAGCTTGTTTTTAAAAATGTTTTTTACTATTAATTTTTATATTATCTTTGTATGTCGCGTATGGTTGGTTAGGTTAGGTTAACAGGACGTTTAACTATGATTTTCCTAGTTCGTGATGATCGTGTTGGTCCGAAGCTCTAACCATAAGTTGTTAGACCTAAAAATACCAATCAGATTTTATTTATAAAAAAGTATTTAATTTATAATGACAGTAGAAGAAAATCCTGGATCAACTCGGCCGAGTGCGCAAGCGAGACAGCATGCGAGTGAACCAAACATATTAGTCCAACATATCGCACGCTGTCTCGCTCGCACACTCGACCGCGTTGGCTTGAACAACCGGCAGTTGTTGTCCGTCACTCGATGATTATTTTACACTCGTATAACTGACAGTTGTAACCCGATTACGTCACACATGGCTAACTAGTCATCTCGTCCGATGGCTGGACGGATAAACGGACGATCGTCTTTTTTTAATTTAATTATTTTGTAGAAACATAGGACACGGATGTCTTGCATTATTTTATTAATTAATTTTTTTCTTTAGATTCTAGAAACAATATTATTTATTTAAAGAAGTTCATAATTTTACTCCCTTTTAGGGGTAATACAGTTTAAATATTACTGAACACACATACACATACATAGATACATTCGTACACATACAAAACACATAAATAAATATTACAAATACGAAAGTTCATTACACGCTGGTAATATTCTACATACATAATTGGACGTACTTAACATAATTTGTGTCTTCAGCTGACTGCATATGAGCAATTATAGCCACCTTGTAAAACATATATCTAAGATTATACAATTTAAAATGTGTGAGTTATTTTATTTAATAATAATAATAATAATAATAAATCGTTTATTCCAAGAGGCAGTATGATAGTGCAGACGAAGATATTTGTATAAAGGGGACAGTGGTACCGATTATAAAACAAATTAAATTGCTAAATAAATTCCCCTACATACAGTATCCTGTCTGAAAAAAACCTAAGATTTATTTATGTTCACTGATGTCCTTTTAGGGGGTTGATCAATATCGACAAATAAACCGGTCTCACGAAAAAAAAAATCGAAAAAAAAAATTATATGAAATAATTATATTATTAAAAAAAAATGTTTTTCTTCGAAGTGCTACGAGAACCGCGCGGGTCATTCAACCGCCTTCTCAAGCAAACCTGACTCTAGGACGAGCAAATTTGGCTTCGTTGAGCGAGGCCCAAAATAATTGTATCATCGGTCGGTCGGTTTATCATGTCAGATTTCAATGTTTTTATTGCCGATTTTAGAATTTTAAAGTTTCAATCGGATCTAAATGAAAAATGCTAGCTCGTAACAGAGCTGAAATTTTAAAATTCGAAATAATAAAGAAGTTATGTTTAAAAATATTTTCTTTTTAGGGAATCCCATGTTAAATTTTTTCGCGCGCTTATTTATTTGAAGTTTGCATTTCTCCGCTCAAATAAGCTGTTAGTATAGGTATATACACAGTAAGGATATATAAATGAAATATAAGACATTTAAATGAATTATAATTTTTATGAATTTTTATACTCACACGGCACTCTACGGATTTTACTCCTAACGCGTGACGCGGTTTCTCAACCAACATCCCACATCCCAATGAGTACAACGGGCGCAAAGAAGTATAACATCCAATATATTTTATGACTTTTGTTTATAGTAACTTGAAAAAATGTGTTTAATCGCATGGAGCTGCGTACACCTATTCCAAACATCCATCTCTCTCCCTTTCTTCATTGACAGCTAGCGATGTCTCTTTTTAAACACGCCTATTTTAAATATTTGAAAAATAAAAATAAAATTGGCATCAAAAGCGAAAACCTTTTTACGTTAAGTTTGTATTTATTATTTCTTATATAGATAGTTTTATGTGAACTTTAAATTTGAGTTTCGGGGCCACTGTTAAAATTTCGCGCCCTGATATTAAATCTAAAGATTTGCAAATTGTGTTGATTGGCAAAATGAACTAAGCCAATGATGCTGGCGCCATCTTGCGGAATTCACAATAATGCTGTTGCAAGTCCGAACGCGGCGCTGCTATATAATAAAAAATCTAAAGAGTGACACGGTTTCTCGACCAACATCCCATCCCAATAAATACACGGGCGCAAAGAATAACTTCAAAAATGTTGTTTTTTTTCATCGAGAGCTTGATAATATTATCATGATAGTGTCGACGTAGAGGCGACCGCCGCTCGCATGACGGCGGATAATAACGCGTCGGCCTCACGCGGCCGGGACGGGAACCGAACCGGGGGACTTTTTAATTTGTTTCGGTTATTTACGACTGCGCCGCTTCGTTTGGGTGTTAAAATGGCCGCTATCTGCATAGCGGCGAAGCCTTACGCGCCGCGGGAGGAAAATTGCCGCGAATAAAGCTCTAAGACGCTGGCTTACGGCTGTTACTTTCGGCAAGTGCTTCGGCAAGTAACCAGAGGCTTCATTGTATTTCTGCTTAACGTTCGACCTCTGCAATCTTCGACGAATAACATTTATTTTATGTGGCCCGATAATTACCTAACGGACACATTGTTTTTGAAGTTAAACTTCTTTGCGCCCGATGTACTCATTGGGATGGGATGTTGGTCGAGAAACCGCGTCACGCGTTAGGAGTAAAATCCGTAGAGTGCCTTTTTTCTTTGCCTTTTTTGCCTTTCTGTCTGTGTGTGTGAGTGGGTGTGTGCGAATGGCCAAATAAGTATAACTTCCACCCTCTGGTCCGACGTAGACCCAATTTTTTTAGAGATAAAGGGGTTTCTATTTTTTCGTTCTACGATTGCTTTAAAACGGTTCAAAAATAAATCAATTGCGATATTATTAAAATTTTATTTTTTAGGTAATAGATACCTGAAGTTTTTTTCTTTGTACCTCTAAAAAATTTCTCAAAATATACCCGAAAAAGAAATAAAAAGCAATTATTTATTTATTTATTTAATTTTAGAAGAAATCTACAGATTTACGTAGTAATTTAAATTAACATACGAAGAGAAAAAAAAGTTAACACCACATAAATCTAAACATAGATTCCTACATTAATAGTTAGATCAAAATAAAAGTACTAAACATCGTCTGAATAAAATATTAAATAACGAAACTGAATAAAAAGAAATAAACCTTTAATACTTTATAAAAAACAATATTCAAAAATGCTCTTTGAGAACATACAATACAACGATTTGTATATAATATAGCTTTTACTAACTACTTTTAATCATTTTTGTTTTTAAAAATTGTTGAAATAAAATTAAATATAAAACTATTAGAAATTAAATGAATTCTTATAAAATGCATTACAGCCATTATGTGCGTTAGTTGGTCGTTCACTTTCCACCTCAGACAAAATGGAATAGGAAAAGCCCATGTTGAGCTTAATATTGATACCTTCTTCCTCATCAGTCTCAAGAAATATTTCAACAGCTATGTCGATGCAGTTCCTCTAGAATCAACTTTTCCTTACAAAGTCGCATCAAGACTTGTTTTTTTAACTATGATACTTAAAAGTTTTAAATGCTTTAGAAATATTCGGTATGTAAGATTTAGTATTTTGAAAAATATTATGTTTTTTGTTTGTGTGATGTTTATATTTACATTTATTGGTTTTACAAGTAGTAACTCATACACGTCTTGGTTAATAATTTTAATATGCTGTTGTTTAGGATATTGACTTACATTTTAAATGAATGTAGACCGCTCTATTCAAACCGATATTTAGTATTTGCAGGATTTCCTTTTTCGAAGCGAGGAGATATCATTTTCTACTGTGGAAATAGTCAACAGAGTGTTTTATTTCAAAAATTATTTCAGAAATTGTTGGATAAATATATATAGTTAGTTACCACCGATAGAATAAATAAAATTTGCGCCACGCCGATGTACGAGTATATTAATTATAGCCTAAGTTAACTTAGGTGGCGCGTATTTAGGTAGAGCAACCTTGAATATTTTATATATATAGTACCCATTATTCACACCCTTTATACAGTGTGCGGTATAAAGTGTTCATGCAATTGTGGTATATATACCACAATTGCATTAATCTAGTTATATTTAAAATAGAAATCCTGAGGCTCCAACAGCGTTCGAAACCTTCGAACCCTTTTTTAAATTTACTATACTGCCTTTGCATGAAGCTACAATTGCCAGAGACATTCCCATACCATGTTATTTAATGTACCTATTCTACTAATAATGCAAGATATTTACATAACCGAACCCATTAAATTCCATTTCACAAGTACAAGTAATAAAAATGTAATAAAAACGCACAAAGTTCGCATGATAATAAACTACACAGTTGCCTAAAGGAGGAGTGAGGGACAAATTTATATTGATTTATTGACCACTGAAAAAGATTTTTTTATAAAAACTTATCATTGTGTTTTAAGATAATATTTTAAAGAAATAACGCGGTGTGAAAGAATACTCGTTTTTGGTTTGTGTGGTATGGGCTAAAAAATTGTTTTATTGTTGTGGATTCGAATTTCAGCAAATAAAACAGTGCCAAATATGGCCCAAAAGATTACATCCAATTGAAATAGATATCTAATTCATTAGACTGTGTATAAAAAGTTCTAGATAATTCTTCTGATTATCTGGTGATTTTAGAACTGATACTTAAAAAGCATAAAGGCTTTGAAAATCAACAAAAACATTAATAATAAGAAATTTCTCATACAAGATTAACATCGCGTTTTGTAATTAAGCTTTTGCTTCTGATAATATAATCAGAGCGTAAAACTGAGATATAAATTTGGATTACCATATTCAGTGAATTACCAAATATAGTGAATTACCATATTTAGTGAATGTAAAGAAGAAAAGCTCCATGTGTAACTTTCATTCTGGAGACTAATAATCCCTAAATCCTATCTGTAAATGACATTATAAGTGGAATCCTGAAAGCGGATCTCTTGAAGAAAAAAGAAACCTGTTCACCTTTCACGCGCCAAGCGCCTAAATCAATACAGTGGCGCAGATCACCGAGTATTAAATAAAGTTTATTACAATATGAAGTCATATTTATTTTCAAAAACAGGGCAATTTTTCAGTTCACGCAGATGGACTTCAAAATATTTTTACACAAAATATCGATATTACACTATGATTAGCGTGTCGTACCGACACGCTAATCGGGAGATTAGGAGAGCAGTCGAACTATTAAATTATTGAATTATTATTTGTTATTGTTCACCTTTCCAGGCGCATCATCCTTCCTAGACCTTTTCTGATCGCTTGTGGTTATTTTTTGTTATTGTTTTCGATTTTTTAATGTTTTCATAAATATTTTTTATAATAATAATAACTTTAAATAATAATAAAATAAACCTTATAATAATAATAACCTTTTTTTTAGCTGTCATTGTTTAACTGGCCGGGTTCAACTAACAGGGTTGTATAAGTTTGTATGTATGGTCAATTTTAGTGACGTTGATGTTATTTTTACTGGTTCTTTCGAACCAAAACCATATAATTTATTAAACCACGTATCCACTTTGTCTCATTTTAACATTCCCATGACAAGTCAGATATTTATTTTAGTAGTCACTTACAACATGTATACCTAAATTATTTGATTATTAAAACACCTATTAAAAAAAAAACAGATCACTAAATCTTAGAAGTGGCGTACCTCTATCTATTATAATCTTATGCATAGTCGCTGCAAAGCCTATAAGTAACCACTGGATATACCTAAATGAATCAGGCATTCGCTGCTATTTTAGTTGGTTGCTAACTCGATTACGTATTAGGTTGGTATTATTTGAAAAATATACCTACGCAACTACATAGTATTAGAAATCGTCTACACATTAGGAGATTAGTAGTCCATAAAGGTAATAAAACTATAAAAATATTTTCAAATATACCTTCGTAATACCAAGCTTATATTTTTACGAAGAGTTCTGATTTATCAAAATAATGAATGACCGTTAGGCATAGAATACATTTTGAAGGTAGAGACGGGAATCACAATTACCTTCATGTGAAAAGTTTTTCACAAGAAAGGTGGCGGGTGGGCTGGTAGTGAAAGGGGTGCGGGGAGGAAGGAGACAGCGTTCAGCTGTTTCAGATCGGGGTAGAATTTAAATATGAATTCTAGTTATTGTGGTGTTTTTAATTTAAATTCCTTTCTTTCTCCTTCTCGACTACAGAGACATCAACATGCTTGTCCTTTGTACAAAGTTTAACCTTCTTCTCTGTCGTATGAAACCATCTAAATGGCCTTTTCTTTTATCCTCAAAGTCGTTCCATATTCCTTCGTATCCTCCTTCACATGCTGGAGAATTTTTTCATTGGTATATTCTTGTGCTCCATAGATAGTTGCAGTCTTTGAGTTAAATAATTATGTTATCAGGTTTCTTACTTCATGTCTAGTCTTTTTCTCTTTCTACGAATTATGAGAGCTACCTCGAAAATCCCTCATAATTAATCATTTCGTTAGTGGGTTTTTTTTGTGTACCACTTCGACATTTTAATTTTGGGGTTTGAAGAGTTGTCTCTTCAGATTTGAGCGGTGCAAACGATTCTAATTCCTAGTTTAATTCGTTAATCGGACAATGCAATTATCGCTGGTTTTGTTTTTGTATTTTAAAATTCAATTATTTTTTAATAGATTTAAAAAATATATATGTAGGCATCCTCTACTGTGAACCGACCCAACGGTACACAACTAGCCGAGATTTGTGAGGGACCTCAACTTGAGTTGCCCTTCTCGCCGGACTCACCCGATGTTGCGCCGCATTTTATTGCCCTTAATTATAAGGCACGTCCAAAGAATTGCCCCGTCTAAATCCCTCACGGAGAACATATTTCGTCAGCGGGTTTACGACCTAAAACTAACGTTTAAACCCCCGCACGGACCCTATTTTTTTTTGCTATAAATTTGAAAGTGCTTTTATTACGACTTTTATTTGTTGAAGAGATACGTACTTCAAGTGCTTAAAAAATGGAAGAGAATTGTATGTATTTTTTAATAAACGAAATTTAAATATGACTAACACTACTGATCCACACACATACGAGTATACCCTGAAATGTACTGAATATATACGGATTTAAAAAAAGAACGTGATATGAACGAAAAGTTTTTGCAAATTATGCTTAGAATTCCGCAAAGTTAAATATCCTGGTATTGATACTTTTACCAGCACTATATGGAAATGTGCTTAAAAATGTATCCTTTGCCGGCAAAAAGCAACCTGCTGCCAAAGTAACAGCGCATGCATTTTCTTTTGCACAAATGCGACTTTGCAAAAAGCCGAAAAGCTTACCGAATATGGCATTCAATCGATAGATAACCATAATATGTGAGAAAAGGGTGACAAATATCTGATCATCCATCTTGTTACTTTGGAGGCATTTTTGACTCCTTTAACAGATATATTTTAGTCCCAAGAGCTAGCGACATCTCTCAAGAGGTTTTAAATTGTTTATTATTGTTTATTAAATTATTCACAAAATAGGGTTCTATAAGAACTTTCTTACATTGGGCATTTTTTTTTCACAAGACTAGAATAAACTTACGTAAAAAATTATGTAAATTTCCTTACTTATACAAACCAAAATTACAATACTAGCATAAAGAAATAACTTAACAATAGGTCTAAGGAGTGTTTTACAAATTTCATTTGTCTAATAACATGAAGGTATTAGATATGTAATTAAATAATCTGTCATTAGAAAGGCCCAAATACAATCAAAATTTCTAAAGCAACGAAGCCTAATTATTGGGTAGGATATTTTACGATCCCTTCTTTGAACTAACTTTCTATTGAATTACTAAAGAACTACTTACGTATTACGTACGCTGGACTTAAAACTTCGCCCCGTAATTAAACAATGTTAATATTTCAACACTCCGTTTTCTTAGCCCTGTTTATTTGATTAGAATACATTATTAAACTAGTCATAGTTTACTTTGGAACCAAAAAAAACTTTACTTTGGTAAGATCAGAAACGGAAAATATCGGCTATTACCGCCATATACCTGAAAATTCTTGTATTGTCGATGATTGGCCACTAAATATCCTATAGATTTCATTTCGATTGTCCGCACAGCTACTTATAACAGTAATAACTATATTATGAAAGCGCGAACTTCTCGAAAAATCTCTAGCAACTAATCAATCCAACAAATCAAAGATTATAAAAATCAGTCCAGCCGTTCTTGAGTTATATTAATAGTGTAACTAACCCGACCTTCTTTTATATTTTTAGATATAGATGTACTTAGTTATGATAAATTATCGTATAAGAAGAAACAAAAAAGTCTGATGTTGATTAAATCTACTTTTGATAATTTGGAAGATTTTCTAATGCTATCAGCCATTTTCTTTTTTATTTATTTCACAATTTAGCCACACGAAATATGCCACTTTGTTAAAAATATTTTTTTATATTTCGGATTTTCAAGGTATAAATAACATCAGATCGAAGATATTGGTCGTGTTTTGACAACTCTCTATTATTTTTTTTTTAGCTTGAAATTTCAGTAAAGAACTTAAATGTAGCAGTCACTAGCAGATCACGTACTATATCAATATATAGTACGTGAGTAGTAGTAGTAGTTGGAGAAGAGTTTATGATTATTTAACCACCACACCATGTTAAAAACATAAAATATGTATATTGTCTAAAGAAACGATGATTTTAAGGGAGCGAGTGAAAGAATTAAGACAAATGACAATCCTAAAAAAAAAAACAAGTTAAATACAAAAAATATATTTTCACAAACAATTTCCTTTTCTTAAAATTCCGAACTAAAATGCTACATAACGAAACTCCATAACATTGTCGCATTAAATACACAAACTTTCTTACAAAATAATAAAAAAAAATCCTACCTGCAGCAGGAGACAGCTTAGTCACAACACCCCATCGGTTCTTCCACTGAAAAGAGAAAAAAAAAACAATTTTTATAATTTTTATTTATAACTTACACACATAAATAATTCACCAAAAACATATACAGAATATCTCAATACTATTCCCGAAGACTTGGGTGTTGATTTTGGGAATTGAGGGGTGTTTAACCTATTATGAGTAAGAAAAAGACTAATATAAAAAAAATGTAAAAAAAATCCTCCAAATTTATTATATTTCTTAACAGATGGTGTTAATTCGGTCAGCGCACGAATTTGATGCCGCGCCCATCAATAATGTCCTTGACACCGTTACGATGTACGGCTACAGCTATGCGCTCACAACAAAAACATTATAACTATTTTCATTTTACATTTTTTTCTCGGTTACCACGTTGAATTTTGACATAGTTTTTTATTTTAGCTGTTTTTGTTTTAACGGGAATAGTTTTTGGTTTCTGTGTATATTTAAAATATAATAGGTCACATTCTAATTAAAATACTATTTTATTTTCATTGTTTCATTGCTGGAAAAATACATTCAATAAAAATCTTTCTACGAAATATTTATTCCGATCATGGATTGACCCTAATGGAAATTGGATAAATGCAGATAAGTCCCGTTTGATTGTGGCCGGTTCTTCCCACACTGATTTTAATTACAAGTTAGCCGGTATGCCGAAAGCTTCTACCCCACGTATCTACGAACTGACCCCACAGCGCCACCTGCACAGGGGTGCCCCACATACGTTACATAATCAAACACGGTAATATAAAATATATATAATATACATATATATAAATAATCGACAATATTGAATATAAAATAGAACGTTAAAAATACCTGCTTTTGGTTTTATATCAATTAGCTCGTCATTCGCATCTCCCTTTCTCTTCGAAGAAAAACCAGTAAACTTGCCTTCAGTAGTCCTTTAGTTACAGGCTTAGTAAAAGATTCTATTGTGTATCGACATACAAAATTTTATAAGCCATTTTTCTTATTCCATTTATATTTATATTCCATTTATTCTTTTTTATAATTCCATTTTTCTACAAATATTCCTTGTCTGCACTAAACTACTAACTATTGCGTTTAATTGAACATTGGACATCTTAAGTAACATTTGTTAAATTTACCAGTTTAAGCAGTTAAATTTATTTTTATATTTATTAGTTTAATTTTTAGGGCGACGTTTTATTTCCAGAATTATCTTCAAATTCCTGCAACATTAACTAAGCAGCCAACCAGATAGTAACGCATATATTTTAGTAAGTTAGTAGTCACTTTTAAGATTACCATACGAATCACCCGTTCATAGAATCGATAATATTTAAAAGGAAATTACAATCCCCTTTCAATATCGGTTCCATATATCAGAAAATCTATCTTCATTTTTTTATGCAGATATCTCAAATTTCATAGCCTTTGCACTTTTTTATTTTTTTTTTTTTTGTTGAAAAAAATGATAGGCAAAATTAAATAATTCATTTTCTATTACTTTTATCCATTTTTTTTATCTCTATTATATAACATTTTCGTAGCCGTATCTACGGCATATACTAAAATATAAAACCAACTTGAATATAAATCTATTACCACAAAAACTAAGATAAATTAGAATAAACTTCTTATTGTTAATAAAAAATAGAAAAACCTATCAACTAAAACGTTGAAGTCGCTACAGGAACACAGTGTATGCAACTTCATTATTATTATGTTTTTGCACTGATTTCAATGTTTTGGTGGATGGGTTTTTTTTAGGAAGCTTATTTATTTCTTGTTTTTTTTTGTTAAAATTTATTTTGAAGGGTTTCTTTTTTATTTCGACATAAAAAAACCAATTCGATATAAAAACATTTTTAATGAAAAACTGTGTTTTTATTGCTGCAGCGTATATAACAAAATCATGACATACCGTAAAAAAAAAGTACGCATTGATTTAAGAAACTCCTCGGTTTTTTAAGTTAAATTTAATTGTAAGTGATTTTTAGCTATCACTTACTCTGTTCATGTTTCTACATCGATAAAATGTGCTATCTCCGTCTACTCCTCCTGTAGAAGGTTTTACTTGCAAATTTTATGTTTCAAATTCATAACGATATTATCCAAACATCTGACGTCGAAATTCAGTCGCAGCACTGCCGCTGGGGTCACCAAACTCATAGATTTTGCAGGATTTGAAACTTTCATAAATTCTAGCGAATAAACCAGGTTCTGAAACTTGGTAGAATCAAACGTTGGTCAATTTAATTTATTATGTACTAAGCTGGCAAGTTTATACTCATGTGACCGCGCAAGGTAAAGCCATACATTATTATGTAATCATAAATAATTAATTTAAAGTCATATACCCCAGCGCCAACACAAACTTTCACATAAATATTACGTCATTTTGCTGTAATATATATAGGATTATTCCATACGACATTTTAATGTAAAATCAAAAATTATTACATGAAACATAACATTAAAATATAGTATAAAACTTAGATAAAAAATATTATTTTTTATCTGTATGATTTTGTTTAAACGGTTGGTCATCCTACATAGGCCTTAGCAAAGCTACCATGCCCAAGTTACGATCGAACGGCAAACGTTATAACATGCCTGTGCTAACGAACGTAAAGGCAAGAGCATATACATACATTCAGGTAGATAGTATCTGTGCAATTTCCTAATAAAATGGTTTATGAAATAGTGGAAGCGATAGAGATTATCATTTAAATATGAGTACCTACTTTTTTATTTTATTTGATACTTTTGACAAATTAAATATCTTCGTGTAATGATTTACCATATTTTTTATTTTGGTCAAAAAGTCGGCAATGTGCACTTAACATGTTAATATATTAATGTTAGAAGTAATATTACTTACTAGATCTTACTAGCGATTCTGATAAGACTTTATACAAAAATCCATAATGTTATTACGTTTTCGATTCGTCGTTTTTTTTTAATCTCTTTTAGCTATCAGTGATCCTGTGAATCCAGTGGAAGGATTTAACATTTAAATAAAACGATATATAAAATGAAATAGATATTGTTCATTCATTCATGTATTTCGATTCTAAATAATAAATGCCATTTACTTAGTAATAAATATCAAGCCCCTCCCTCAATTAAATCCCAGCTGACTTCTGTCACTTCCTTAAAACATGAATACGAGTCCCCCGCATCGACTCCCATCATGAACGCTCGTCTGAGCGTCACAGCCACTAGCGTTACCAAATCGCAATTCATTCCACCTATAAATGTGTACACATCAAAAACTAGATTATGCTAGACTAGAAATAAATCTTTTTTAAATAACATATAATAATCTGATTGGCATACATTATAAAAATATATATTTTAAGTAGATTTTAGGTAGGAAAGCTACCTATTGCAATGGGTACCACGTCATGGCTTACTGAAAAGTATCATATAACATATCTTCGCGTTTCACATCCCCTAGAACCCAAAACCACCCTCAGTTTAAAAGTTTATATCAATCTATCTATATCACTTTCTTGTGGACACGATACCTGCCATCATTTTACACCAATCACTTTTAAAATGATACATAAAATTTAAAGGGACGAGAGGGGTGGGAATATGTGTTTTCGAAAAAGTGAAATTTTGATATAACTTTTTTAGTATATAAAATATCAACTGTATTTTAATTTTATATTATTTCTTAGATAAGAGCATAAATCTTAATTTAAATGTTTTTTTTTTTTGATAGCACCAACTAGGGGTGTTCTAGGGGTGGGAAAAATTGGTTTATCAAAATTCAATAAGTCATACCTCCTTTAATGGCACATGATAAATCAGTTAAAATGTTAATTGTAGGCCTATAATTTCCTTACAATTTTTGTTTAAAACAATTTTTGATATGAGCAATCCTTGCGGTTAAGGTGCCTCGCGGGAAGTGGATCGCGCGGCAGCTCGCGCAATGTTTGATACAAGTTCGTACAATTGGAGTCCGCCTATCCCTTACTTTGATCCGGTGAAATCTATCTACCTCCGCCCTTCGGCGTGCCGAAAGGGATTTTTTTTATTTTTATTATTATTATTCTTTATGTGTACGAGCTAGCTGCTGTGTTAGTTGCTGGGTTTACCAGATTTATCTTGTGTTAGTGCTAGAAACGGAAGTAATTTAGTCAACTGAGTGCATTCCATTCGAGCATTGGGAGAATGGAGAAAAGAATACATTCTTCTTTAATTTAAAAAAAATCTTTTCGATTGTTCACGCTGATGTTTAATATAAATATTAACGATTGTTTTAAATGCCACTCAAATGAAATTAATGTGCTGTACGTCAGATTCGTCATAAAAGAGGCGCGTATTTATTGCAGCCGAGCCAAGCGTCGAGGCCATCATAACATTCATCATTTTATGACATGCAGCGTGACGACTAGCGAGCCAGTTATTGACCAGTGACTGCCTAGTGACTGTCGTGACTGCCCGTGACGGTAACTAGATGTCCGACCGCATGACGCACTCAGATAGGTAACTGTCATTACATTTAGGTATAGCTTCTGCATCCTGAAGCCCAGACGAACGTTCACTTCACAGTTTTCTAATCTTAATCGGGCTTTTTTCGTTCTTTAAAACACGTATTACATAGTCAAGAGCAGCTTTCATAATTTGCGGAAATATTTTAATTTTAGAAAATGTGTACACTAAAATAAATTGTGCGATTAGACTACATTTGTACCATAGTTGATACAAGTGTTTTTTTTATTTATTTAACCGAAAGTATGCTTAATTAAAATACTTTTGGCCGGTTTATACATCGAATTTTCTGTGCATTTTATGATCAGGTCAAATCCTAAGATTTTTTATACCAAGTAAAAAAGGCGGTCTTTAATGTCTTAAAAAAGCTTTTTTTAATATCTGCTATGACGTAGGTCATATACAATTATTTTGGGTCCTACTTAACTAGGCCAAATGTGCCTGTGCTAGAGTCAGGGGAGATGGTGATAATGAAGCGTTAAAAATGGCATGACCATGTCCGGATTCGAACCCTCTACCTAAGGGCCAATAGTCCAACGCCTTAACCACTAGACTTATATGATTTTACCCATATCTGATTGATAAAACTTTGTACAGTCTTGACCTTAGTTGAAGTTTTTTTAATTTTATTGCATTTACTGTTTTATTATTGTTTTTCTATACATTTTATAATATTATTGTACTATTTAGTTTATACATCGCTTTTCATGCATTTGAATAACTGTGTATAAAGTGTAGATATGTTAGTCTTAATTACTATATTTGTTGTTTGTATCTTGTTTTTGTTATATTATTCTATTTACTTTTATTGTTTTATGTTACTCATTTCTGTCTTTCATACACAACTGCAAAGTTGTTTTTTGAAATAAATATACTGAATGCTGAATACTGAATGCTGAATATATGATATGCCTATTATGATTTTCACCCCATGCGGAAACGTGAAAAATAAAAATTTAAGAACATGCACATACAAAATTTGTCGAATAAACATCCCATAATCAGACATTATTGTATGGTTTTGAATAAAGACAAAAAAACGTTAGTCTGAAATAAATCATTCCAAAATCTCAGTTAAACATACCTATGAAGAGCTTTTTTAATTGTTTATGGACAGAAACTTTCCAACACACAAGCCGTAAGATAAAAAAAAAACACTTTTTACGGTCAAAACCAAATAAACCTTATTTTTTAAACTTACTTTTGTTGGAATACTAGCTTAGTTTGTAAAGAAAATTCTTGGCTGGATGAAGTCGACATTTCAAAGTCGAACTCCGTTGACAAAATAACACTTAAAGACGGTCGAAGCACTCAGTTTTCATAGCGAAGCTACTCGTATAGCTGGAGTATGTGCACTTGACACGAGCAAACAGAGAAACGAGCTAAGTGTTTGTACTTCGTTTTCAGCGCCGAGCGCAGCAATCTTTGAATCAACCCTACCCGCTGAAACTTCAGCCGTACGGAGATATTTCGGTACCTATGAGAAAATCATTCGATGCTAAAACCAAGCAAAATATACACCTTATTTGACGAAATACAAATAGGCTACGCTACAAGAAAGTGAGTTTATTTACGAGGACAATGTCTACGAGGTAACACTGATAACAGGACAAAAGTCTAATAGATAAGTTAGCTTTTATTAATAAAATTATATACCTCAACAAAATTGTAGCACATATATTTTGCAGTGTGTACATAAGTACACCGTCTCTTAAGACCATTCGCGATAAGAAAACAGTTAAATGGTCAGTCAGTGAAATAAACAGTTAAATGATCAGTCAGTGAAATTAACAGTTAAATGGTCATGATATTTATAGTGTTATTTGTTGAGGAACTATAACAATATTCATCGCGGTTAACGGGGACCAAAATGTAAATGTAAGAATTACTCTCATATAAAAGACATTAGAAGCTTAGGAAAATAGTAATTGAAACGCAAATGAATGTCTAAAATATAGTTTTTTTTTGTTTAATTTCTATATTATGTTGCTGTAATTAAATAAAATCTTACAATTGCTTACTGACCGCACGAAGTGTAAAACTTAACGCCCTATAAAAATAAAGCACCGAATTTCAAGGTTGACTGTCAAAATGCATCGCCTTAAGTTCTCCAAAAAGCTCAAAAGGTATTGTATCTAAACTACCTTAGTCACCATGTTGTTATAAACTATGCAATCTCAATTCCCAGCTGCCGAAAAGAAATAAATGATACATAAGGAAATGTCAACAACATAAGCTGTTTTCTAGAGATCGTGGGAGGAAATTCTTTAGGCAATAAATCAGTGTGAGTCAAACTACTGCCAGAAAAATTATGAGTAATAGGAATTCATGCGAAATACATGGTACATACATAGGTACTAGAGCACTTTTGGGCAATATTGTGTATACAGAGTGTTCCAAGACCATTACCGAAGACTTAAAGTGTTATGTTAAAAAAATGCGAAAATAATTCGTGCCCAAATTTATTAATCTTATCAACGCTTTAAAGCCGGTCAATGACGAGAGCGATTCATATTATCACGTAAAGTTTATAATTTTTTTACTCAGAAACCATGATGAATTTTGTGATATGAGGTCAATAGAAATAAATCATGTTTGAAATCGCAGGGCCAATAAGCTGTTTTTTTTTTATCAGGAATGGTTTTGAAACACGGTGTATAAGGCCTTGTTGAGAGAGCGACTGGTTAAAACCTTCCACAATAATTGAAGATTCCATACTGGTAGACGATCCTTTATTATTCTTGTAGCAAACTCAACAATCTTTATGGAAACGATAAAAATTACACATATTTAAATATTTATTTATTTATTTATTTGTTGACAGTATTTTAACATCAATTACATATAATGCAAAATACTACCTAACTAATTAGTTGTTAATTACAAAATTTTATTTTTCAAATTCATTTTCGCGGAAAACATTTATTATTCTGTGAGATATCCTGCCGTATATACTAAGATTTCTTTTTTTTGTAGAAAGTCATTTTTGATAAAAAAATATTGCTTCTGAGGTGAGTAATATTCGAAATAAAAGATACTGATAATGATATTTTCGCTGTATTCATTTGGTAATGAATTTAATTACATCTATTTTAGAGCATGCCTTTTTTCAGTGTCAATGGCGAAAATATTGAGTAGTAATTTTGCACTTACAATAAAGTTAGACTTTATGTGTGTGTATCACTGAAATATATTTTTCAGCTTGTCTATACCTTCTTACTGTAGCGTCTGAATACAATAATAATTTCACTGTACGGTTCAACGGTTCAAGGCACTTGATCTCGTTGTCCCGAGACAAAGGCTAGCGGAAACAATGGATTGAAATACAGGGCAATTCTCAGGCGCCTTATTGATAGATAATTATGTTTGAACATCTCAGAGAGAATTAAAGCGGCACGCTCTAATTGATTTCGTTCGTTTCTCTCGCGAAACGAGCGAACTTTTTAATAATATGATCAACGCGAACATTTTCAGGAGCATTATTTCATGCTTCATTTGAGAGAGAGGCTGACTTTGGTTGACTCATAATGTGTATCCATTGAACGAAATCGCGTTCGTCGAATTCAAATGCCTATATTTTATTTAGCTGGCTAAATTAAATATAACCTAGTTTACGTAACTTGGCTTAATTTTGAATCATTAGTTCCCCTTTTTATTGCATCCCACATTTTTTAATTCTTGAGTTTCAGAATTATACGCCATATAAATCAAAATTCATCATGGTTTTCGAGGGTAAGGGTTGATATATCAAATTTTTTTTCAAACAAAAATGGTAGGAAAATTATAGGCCCACAATTAATATTTTAAACTGATGATTCTGTGCCCATTAAGGAAGGTATGATTTTTTGAATTTTTAAAAAACCAATTTTTCCCACCCCTAGGACCAATGGTTGGTGCTATCAAAAAAATAACCTATATAATTTTTAGGCCCTTATTTATGTAACAATATAAAATTTAAATGAATTCGATATCTTATATACTAAGAAAGGTATAGTAAAATTTAACTTTTACGAATCTCTCTATTTGTCTCCCTGAAAATTTTGTGCATTTAAAATTTATGTATTAATTTAAAAGCTTTCTGTAAAATTACGGCAGTTATCATATCTACAAAAAAGTGATATAAATAGATAAATAGATAGATAGATAGAAAGATAGATAGATATATAAACTTATATATAAACTTTTAAACGTAAGGTGGTTTTGGGTTCTAGAGGATATGAAACACAAAGATATGTCGAAATTTTCCGAAAATCATGACATGACATGGAAATCATGACATATTATTTTAAATTAAGTATGGAACATTCGTTGCTGAACTTTATATTATGTTTGTTTAAGTTTAAATGTTTTGCAGGAGAGACTAATGATCACATTCTATTATGTAATTTACTAATATAACCTCTTGTATCTTAAATGTGCATTTTGTTGCTACCGGTCTACTGCTCAGGTAGAAAGAAAATTTGTGCAAATTAAAAAAAATAAAGCTCAGTATTTATTTCCATTAAACTTAATTTAATTCCCATTTACTTTAAGCAAATCACCAGTTTTTTACATAATAATTGCACAATAAAATGTTCCTCTTTCTCCTCTGGCAAATGCTTGACAATAACTCGAAAGGCCTGTTTTATAAAATTACTTAAATATCGTCGTGATTTAGAGGCCCACTGCGAACAACCTCTTTATCAAAATTTACCACAATTTAATATCTACATGATTTTTTTTATTTATTTATTATTTATTCATTTTAATTTTTTTTTTCTTTGATTTTACGAGTATACATATTTTCATTCATTATTTAAATTAGTAATTATGTTCTTTAATTTCGTTAACAGCTTCATTAATTTCTTATCACCGCTTAGTTATAAGTATTGAATCATGTTGTATTAGTAACGCCAACACCGCCCCCGCCCCTGCCCCCGCCCTTCCGAACCCCGCAGAGCAGTCACCAGCCTCACGACTCGTCACCAACTCAAATGTTGACTTTGTCAAAATTCCAAATTGTCTGATAAGTGGATATGCCTCCGCAAACAGTACGCCGCCGCCTTATTAGCAATGTCCCCGTAATTTAGCGCTGCTAGACAAATGTTTTGTGGGGAAAGATTAACTTTTCTGCAGTATTTTATTACAAAAATAAGATACGTTTAAATTCCTAGTTTTTTCATTAATACCTATGATTAATATTTTGGTCTACTAAGGTCCGAACGTAAGAGAAGCCTTACAGCGAAGGAAGAAAATGAAAAGTGAGTATTATTTATCAAATTATTAGTAGTATAATTATAAATTTAGATGATCATTATTTTTGTAGCATTTTTAACTTATCTAAGTTTCTTAGCTGGTAGTTTGCGTTTATTTTGACACGCTCACCATGTCCGTAGACATATATTCACCACAGCGTAAAAGGTAAACAAAAAGGGCTTTTTTTTTTATTAAAATAATTGCTGTGACCTGGGTCATATACAATTACTTTGGCCCCTACTCAACTAGGCCAAATGTGCCTGTTCTAGAGTTAGTTCTTTCTATATTTTGTTTTGACGTCTGTTCGTTGCTCCACGGCGGTCAAACAGGAAATAACTCTCGTCTCTCAATAATCCTAACATCTGTACAGCAAAGAAATTGACAAGCCTATCTTACACTTTCAGCTGTTTTTCCATCATTTGATTTTAAAATAAAAACACAAAATAAAATAAAAAAATATACACAGATATTACGAAACGTTTGATCGACATCTAATAGGTAAAATGCAGCGTCTAATAAGCGTACAATCGTTATTACGTTTTTAGATTTGCATAGGTTTCTTTTATTATTTGAAATGCAACATATTTAATGGTCTACAGAGCTTTATTCATTATTTATAGTTTACAAATATGTTGTTCCTGTGGACTCTCGTCCGCCGAAGTTTTACGACTTTATCCTAAGACATTAATTCAAAGCATAGTGGGGACCAAAATTCATTCTTGTTTGTAACACTCTATTTCTTGGGACATCCTGAAACCCACGAACCGCGAACCATTCAGCACTATTAATTTATTTCTAGATATTCTTTTGATGCATTTAACATGTGTTTTAAAAATAAACCGCTAGAGAGCGCTAGCTATTTATTTATTTAGATATAATAATCAATTTATACACTTACTATGTAGTTTGGACGTAAACCACTAGAGAGTTAATCGATTTTTGTCAATGTACTGATGTCACCGTGACGGGTTTTTCCTTCGTCTTGCGGATAATAAGTATGCCCGAAATATTTTCGAATGCAACTACTAGTTTCCCGAGAATTTTACTTTTTCTTCGCTTTCTATGTGAGTATCACGCAGGGTTCCTCGTTATGGATATGAAATTGGGAATTTCCAATTGTTTTTTTTTTTGCTGATGTCCTTCGTTCGCCGCCCGCCCGCACCGCGCCGCCGCGGCGCCGGTCGCACTTCACGACGATCTTTGCTTTCTCTTTTCCATTTTCCCGGCCGTTTCTAATATTTATTTTCCGCCTTTTCCCAGACGACCACTGCGATAAGGCAGAACTACTTTCCTTGCATATAATAAAGAGCGCCGTATAAGTGCGTGCTTCAAGTACTATTTGTACAACCGAAGAAACTAAGAAAAAAAAACAAAAAAAGCTTATTTTTAATTTAAAAAAACGCCCCAAAACATTGAAGTCGATACACAATGCATCGTATGCTACTTCAGTAGGATAAACCATGTTTCGGCCCCCTAATTTCATAGTCGCGACCATAGGTCTTAGTAGAATAAAATAAAAATCATACAATGCTATCATGACATTGTTTAAAATAAGCATAAATGTTAACAACATTTTAGTTTTTTTCGAAAATGATGACGTCCGGCTAATAATGAAACAACTCAAACAAAATATTTCGATTTATAATAATTATAATGTGGCGCTGAACATTCTTTAACATGTTTCTATTTGCGGAAATGATTAGTGTACTTTTAGAGTTGGAAGATGCAACGGACAGACGGATGGACAAAAAGACATACGGCCGAAAGATAGGGATATAGTTTTTTGTACATAAATTTATATATAGAAGCTAAAACCAAACAATTGCCATTTTACAAACTAACTCATTAGGGTCAAAAATACAAATGTGTAAACAAAATATATATGAATTATGATAATTAAGGAAATGTAGAAAAGTATATATAAGTAATTAAATATATATTCATATATAATATAATTATATAAATAAATAAATGTGTCAATGCGTGCTCGTAGGTAAAAGCGACTGTATAAAATTAGGGTGGTAAGAACGTAAGTGCTTTAATTATAAAATGAAAGAGAAGGAAACTAATAAAGGTACATAGGAACATAGGTGTTATATAATGTAATATTATAAATATAATGTACTAAGTAATTACTCAGCAATATTCAGAAATTACTAGAAAATTAGGAATTAGATAACATCAAATTGCGATAATTCAGCACGAATTGCATATAGAAAATGATAACATTTTTTTTATTTTAAAAAATAAAACACGCATGAGATAATAATAGCATAAAATTACTAATTTGTTAATTTTAGGGTCATGCTGAAAAACACGAAGTAAAATGTATTTTTATTATTATTTTCATCGTAATGTTTTCATTTTGTGAAAAAAACGAACCACAGTCCTTTATTAGTATGACCCTCATTCTCGCACCCAAAGAGAAAACCGCGCTGGGTATCGCTCAGCGCTAATATTCCAGTGTAAATCCGGGCTTAGCTCGCTTGAGTGCAACTCCGATTTCGGCAAAGCCTACCCTACAAAGTAGAAATCCTCAGATTTCCGAATGGACGTTTCTTTCTTCGGCCGATAAAACGAAGTCGAGAGCCGATCGGGATTACGGACGCTACCTATTTAGCGCGCTTCAATTTTGGCGATATGAAGACAATATATAAATATATATATATATATATAAACACCGTATTTAGGGGATTCCTTACGTTACGTGGTTGCTTTAATAAATATTTACAAGAATCACTCACGTTCAACGTAGTATATATGAAAATGAATCGTTGTGGCTAAAAATAAAAAGAAAAGTGTAAAATAAATGCTCATTACGTGCGAATCGTTTAGGTATAGTATAAAAGGCTTTTTACAGATAGAAAATTTTCAAACAAATTATATAGCCAGAATGTTAAGAGAAAAATTAATACCGAATCCACAGATAGTTGCATCGCTTGAGTTTAATTTAAATACAGGCCTGTATTTTATGAAAGCCTTTCACTTTCACCTATCAATCTGTGCGCTTATAAAATACGGTAAAACTTTTATTAAAGTAGTAAAAAAAATATTTAAAAAGGAAACAATAATGACAAAAAACGGTAAGAATGTAACGAATATCATGTATATATTTCGTATTAAATTATAAATATTACTGAACCTTTTCTTACAAAATATTGCTCTTAGTTGTGAATTTGCTTATGATTATGTGGCGATTATCTGCGGAGGAAGGGGAGGGGAAGGTAAGGAAAACAGATCATGCTTTAACAATACGACAACTAAATAAAATCAATTGGAGATTACAATCATGACATGACATGACGTAAATACAAATGTAACAAAATGCAATGGAAATTAAAAAAACGTACGCGAGTCACGAGCGTCACACGTATTAAGCATTCGCCCGGCAGAATGAGTGGCTCAAACTGTTTTAATGTCTTTTGGCGAGTCGTAAATTAAACAGGGAAATGGCCTGAATTTGGCAGCGCCCTCTGTCGACGAACAACACATGCATAACGCCATAATCCGCAACACCTCCCTTCCGAGACTAAACGCAGATAAATATATGCAACCTCCGGGAACGTAGCAGCGCACCTAATTATAGAACTCCAAATAAATAAAATAAGCATCTATTTGGCAGAAATTGGTGATATGATTTCATTAATTTGTCAGTAGTAATAATTGGCAGCTCATGTAAAAATAAAATAAAAAATGTATTGATGGAATTTCAAACGCTGATAATTGGTAAGCTACAATAAATAAAATATGCATCTAATTAATCACATTCGCTAGCAAAAACATATTCGGTAAGGTCTATTGAGTGGTGAAATGGTAGTCTCGCTCTAAATGTGTAGAGGGGGGTAGTTATGACGTCATAATGATGGCCGTCGCTGCTATTATTTTTTCGAATTACTCAATATCTATATAACCGATTTACTAGTATGAGGTTTCATATGAAAGTGTATTAAATAGCTAACAATATTTTTTATAAGTTCTTAAATAGTTTTAATATTTTCATAATATATTTTTTTGTCTCATAATTACAAATTATAGAAAAAAAACTTTTAACCCCAATGATGATTTTTGTAAACTAAGTCGCAGAAAATACTACGCCTATGTAATAAATATAACAATATTTTAACGCGTATTAATTGGTTGTTTATGGTAAACAAATAAAATATTATAGCTTTGATAAAACATTATAGTTAAATTAAAATATTTAATATAGCCTTGCTTTTTATGCGTTTCTATTTTCAGTGTTAAACATTTTAGATCTTTTGGAAAATTTCTATCAAAATATTATACAGCTTATTCGAAATTTGTAAATGTCAAACTATCATATAAGCTCACTGCAAACACATCTCGTAATGGTTTATCTAAAATACGGTATTTAAGAGACACATTTTACTACCTAAATATACTATTTTTATATTTATATTATCCATTTTATTCAAATGTAAAATTAGTGCATTTTATTCTTTGAGCGAGGGAAAGAGATGGGAAGCTAATTTTGTGTGTAGTCTTCGATCGTCTAATATCACTACATAGTTGAATAATATGCAAATGCGAAGAAGTTATCGTCTAAATATTTGCCATTTGAAGAGTTCGCCAAACTTGCATAGCAACATCTCGCAAGAGCGACTTCAGAGACGAGCCCTAATAGCCATTACGTCGTTGTGTATTAAACAGCGCTTGACTTCATCCCGTTAAATAGTTAGCTTTAGTTTCCTCAACATTATGATACTTGCGTCTTAAAGCTCCTCCGTTAACTTTTCTTAGCTTTGCGTACACGATATATAAAATCGTGACAATGACTAGTAAACTCTTGTAGGGTACTCGTTTCTGTCCTTTATATTTATTTATTTTTCTTTTTCACTAACGCAGAAGGTGCATGTATTTCATGCACTAACTTTATAGTGTATAACGCTGTTCTAAGGTAAACCGGTCAGTGATAAAAAAAAACCTTTAATAATAAAACCAGATAACACACTAACAAGGTTTACCTGATAAAAGGATATCTATCTTAGTCATTCTTTTATTGTATATTATAACTAATTAAAATGCCTTTCCAGTGAAAATGGTGTAAATAAATTAATTTGAGG
Organism: Neomicropteryx cornuta; assembly: GCA_020383195.1. Taxonomy (NCBI): domain Eukaryota; kingdom Metazoa; phylum Arthropoda; class Insecta; order Lepidoptera; family Micropterigidae; genus Neomicropteryx; species Neomicropteryx cornuta. The sequence continues at coordinate 6,861,972 of JAHKQU010000030.1, forward strand.
CGTTTTAGAATAGATAGGAAAATTTAAAACTTTTTGCAAAAGTTACTATTTACTTTAATATTTTACATTTTTGATAGTTACGCGTATATTTAGGAGTGTGTCTAGTATATCTTTGATTACACAAAACATTCCATTCTTGAAGAATGTGTAAAAAAAAACATAAAAGAGTAAAATCGGTAGTATTCGTCTTTGGCAGTCAAGAGCTGGGGAAAGTGCGGGGAAGAAGGGGCGGCGTGGGGATGAAGCAATTTCACACTACAAGATCGGGGACGGCCGGAAGGATATAATTCATCCGTTAGCAGGGACAACTTGAAGAGGATCCATTCGATTCCTGTTTTAGGATTTCGGGAAGACTACGCCGAGAGCCCTGCGTGAAAATCCAGACAGGGTTATGTGCTAAATCCATTGCTGGCGTTATATCTTACATACAACTATGTTAATTCTGAAGGGTTTAGTATATAAGATGGGTTAATTTATGCAAAATTATATTTCTATTTTGTGACCCATATTTTTGAGTTACGATACATTCATAGTTCCACTAGAAAATAACACCATTTTATTTATAACCTAGAAATCTGTGTTTACAAAAAGCGTAAATTAAATTGCATAAATTTTGGAAAGAATTATTTCTAATTTTCCTACGTTGAAAGGGATAAAATGGTACAAAAACAGGCATAATATTGTACCTATTTTGTATACCATTTTTGCATATTATTGTTTAATAAATACATTTATTTAGTTTAACAATCATTAAAAAATTTACTGGCCTCGCACATGCAATAAAATTCGTTATTTTTATAAAATATTAAGTATTTTTTTTATAATGTAAAATAATTATTTTGTTAGACATTCTATATACTCATCAATACACATATATATGTATATATCTTAATATATATAAATCTCGTGTCACAATGTTTGTTTTCAATGGACGGCTGAACCACTTAACCGATTATAATAAAATTTGCACACCATATGCAGTTCGATCCAACTTGAGCGATAGGATAGTTTAAATCTCAAATTATAGTCGTAATTTTAATTTATTGCTAATTATTTGTCTGTTATTATTTGGCAGTCATAAAACTGACAGATGTCGATACGGAACGGCACGGAACATGCATGCATACAAGATGCGATGACTTACGTACGTCATTACGGCCGACCGGATTTATTTATTACATTCACATGTAATCCGAATTGGGAAGAGATACAAACTTTACTATTGCCAGGACAACAAGCCATTCATCGTCATGATTTAACTGCACGTGTGTTTAAACAAAAATTGAAATCCTTAATTGATTTTATTGTTAAATATACAATTTTTGGTATCACACGTTGTTGGCTGTATACGATAGAGTGGCAAAAGCGAGGTTTGCCTCATGCCCACATTTTGGTTTGGCTTAAAGATAGAATCCGTCCTGAAGAAATCGATCAAATAATTTCAGCCGAAATTCCAGACCCATTAATTGATCAAGAATTATTTGATATTGTCACCAAACACATGATCCATGGGCCATGCGGTGTTTTCAACATGACGTCACCGTGCATGGAAAATGGAAAATGTAAAAAAAACTTCCCAAAGCCGCATACGAATGACACGATCACGGATATTGATGGTTATCCAATGTATCGCCGCAGAAGTACTGAGAATGGTGGCCACACATTTACAATGCGACTGCCGAACTTTCCAAATCAAGTTGAGTTTGATAATCAGTGGGTGGTACCATACTCACCACTACTTTCAAAAACTTACAAAGCTCATATCAATGTTGAGCTTTGCAGTTCTGTTAAATCAATTAAGTATATTTGTAAATATGTAAACAAAGGCAGTGATTTGGCCATATTTGAAGTAAAAAACATAAATAAAAATGACGAAATAGCACGATACCAAATGGGCAGATACATTAGCAGCAATGAAGCTATTTGGCATATTCTCAGCTTTCCCATCCACGAAAGAGATCCTGCTGTCCAACATCTGGCAATACATCTTGAAAACGGTCAACGTGTATACTTCACTGAAGAAAATGTTCTCCAAAGAGCGTTCGAAGCTCCGAAAACGACTCTAACTGAATTTTTTACATTGTGTCAAAAACCTGATGTTTTTGGCCAATTCGCGAAGACATTGGTGTATGGTGATGTTCCACGTTATTTCACATGGAACAAATCCAGTAAAAAATGGGAGCCACGGAAACAAGGAAAACCACATCCTTCCATTACAGGCATATTCAAAGCTAAGACATTGGGGAGACTTTACACGGTACATCCAAAGCAACGTGAGTGCTTCTATTTACGTTTGTTATTGGTGAATGTTCCCGGACCAACGTCTTTTGAATTTTTACGAACAGCTAATGGTCGAGTATTCAATACATACCAGGATGCATGTCGTGAACTGCAATTGCTAGAAGACGATAACCATTGGGACTTAACGCTTGCTGATGCTGCGTTGACATCAACACCGAATAACATTCGTCAGTTGTTTGCAATTATTTTGGCGACATGTTATCCCTCGCAAGCACAAACTTTGTGGGAAAAATATAAAAATTGTATGACAGAAGACATCTTGCACCGAATTAGACAAACAAATCAATGCCAAAACATAGATTATACACCAGAGATGTACAATGAAGCATTGGTCTTGATCGAGGATTTATGTGTTCTTATTTCAAATTTACCACTTAATCATTATGGTATGCCATCACCTAATCGTCCAGCCACCGACTTAGTCAATACCGATTTACAACGAGAAAATCAATATGACCATGGAAGTTTAGCAACAATTATCATGAACAGTGAACCATTACTGACAGCAGAACAAAAAATTATTTATGATCGGATTATGCTGGCTGTTGCTGCTGAACAAGGCGGTTTTTTTTTCTTGGATGCACCCGGTGGAACCGGTAAGACATTTTTAATATCGTTGATTCTTGCCAAAATACGGTCGCAACAAAAACATCGCATTAGCATTAGCATCGTCAGGCATTGCGGCTACTTTACTGGATGGTGGGCGAACAGCACATTCAACATTCAAGCTGCCATTGGACGTTCATAATAAACCAGATGCAATGTGTAACATCAAAAAGAATAGTGGAATAGCTGCAGTGTTGCGGAAGAGTTCTATAATAATTTGGGATGAGTGCACAATGGCACACAAATATTCACTTGAAGCATTAAACAGAACTATGCAAGATTTAAACAGCAATAATAAACTTTTCGGTGGTGCTATCTTACTTTTGTCTGGTGACTTCCGGCAGACCTTACCGGTTATACCTCGCTCTACTTTCGCGGATGAGATTAATGCATGTTTGAAACAATCATTCTTATGGCGAAGTGTTGAAACACTTCGATTGACCATAAATATGCGAGTACAATTGCAAAATGATCCATCAGCACTAATATTTTCCGAACAACTACTAGATATTGGGAACGGTAAAATAAAACTGCAACCAAATACGCAATGCATTAAACTACCAGACAATTTTTGCACTGTTGTTCAGGATAAAACTGAATTGATTCAGAGTATTTTCCCGGATATACAGAATAATTATTTGAATCATGAATGGCTTAGTCAACGGGCGATTTTGGCAGCCAAAAACGTTGATGTTGACGAAATTAACTTCCAGATACAACAGTTGTTACCAGGCGATCTGATGTCTTTTAAATCAATCGATACTGTTGTTGATGAAAATGAAAGTGTAAATTTTCCGATTGAATTTTTAAATTCATTAGATATCCCTGGAATGCCACCACATAATCTTCGATTAAAGATTGGTTCCCCTATTATTCTCCTCCGTAATTTGAATCCACCTCAATTATGTAACGGTACGCGTTTGGTCATCAAAAAGATCACCGGAAACATTCTTGAAGCAACCATTTTGGCTGGGAAGTTTAAAGGAAAAGTGGTCCTGCTGCCACGTATTCCGATGATACCATCAGATTCTACCATACCCTTCAAAAGGCTACAGTTTCCAATTCGTTTAGCTTTCGCCATGTCTATAAATAAATCTCAAGGTCAAACAATGTCCATTTGTGGTTTAGATTTGGAAAATCCATGTTTTTCTCATGGGCAACTATATGTTGCGTGTTCACGTGTTGGGAAACCGTCGAATCTATTTGTGTTAGCTAAAGACAGGTTAACCAAAAACATTGTGCACCGATTGGTGTTAAATTAAATTGAAATTGAAAGTATTTATAATTCAAAAAAAAAGATATTAATGTTTAAAAGTTTAAGACTGTCTGCCTTGCCTACCTCATTCATGAGTTTAAGCGTCACATGTTATTTACTGTATTATACTGTAATATACTTATATTTGTTATAAAATTAAATGGAAATAATAAATCTGATAAATTTTTATTTTTTACCTATTGATTTCTGCTTAGTATCAAGTGTAAGAACATTTTAATTAATTGTGTTCAACGTACTTCCCCTTCAAATCTCAATCCAGTGAATTTGTATACCAACATCAACATTTTCGTCTTTGTTCGTAAATAATTTCATTGTACTAAAGGGTTATAGTAGTAGAAAGTCAAATAAGGAGATCACCATATTTTTTTACAAATACCATCTGTGTGAAAAAGCATAGTGGACTCCGTGACTGATGTTCTCTTATTGTTCCTCTTAGATTGTTTACTATAATGTAATATAACAAAAACTTTAGCCACAGCAACGCGTGGCCGGGTCAGCTAGTATATATATATATTTGTGTATTGATCCCTAAATCATCATACCCTGAGAAGGGAGAAAGAGTCCCTCTAAGCCGTTTTAATCAATTTTGAAAGGATGTCTGTACAAATGTTTATAAATACTAAATTCTAGTGAGTCCTTCAGATGGACTCATTTTAGTATAAGGTTTTACTAATCTATTTTATTTTTTTTTGTCATTATACATTCAAAATTATAAAAATATATTCTATTTTAATCAATATGATATAAAAAGGGCAACAAACGAGGAGGCATTTAAAAATATAAGTATGATAAATGTTCACCCGAGATCGGCAAATCCGGCAAGGATTCGGTCGTATTTCAGAATTAATATGCCCTTGCGGGGCAACCAGCCAATATCAATAAGGGAATTCCAATGGGAGGACCCTCTAATACAAAGCATTATAGATATTAAATCTATTAAGAAGGAAATTGACAAATTGCATATCTGGATTGCGGATTTGTGAAGGCTGTTTTCATAAACGTGTCCACGGATTTATATTGATAGTGATAAAGTAAAGTAAAAGTTTAGTTTTAAGAACAGCCTAATGCATAGGAATGGCAATTTGCAATTGGTTTACAAAACTTGACATAATGAAATATACAGATACATCGTTGCTACATCATACCTAGAGTTTTCGGTATTTTTACTACTCGTATTACATAGCTAAAAAATATAAATTGTAAACAAGAAGTTATATAATTTATGTTTAAATATACTCTATTAGATTTACTATGAAAAATAGGCAAAACCGTTACTAAATGTATCTTATTGATTTATTATATGTAATATTATTATTATTAGAATTGTATTTGTCAAATATACAGTTAAATGTAATAACCACCCGAACTGACAGATAAAATCGATATTAAAAAAATGTTTACTAACGCAGTTTTAGAATAACCATTGGATTTTAACGGTTATGTTTTGATTTTTCGTTGAATTATTAAATATTATTTTATCTTTATGGTTTTTTTTTTTTTAAAAAGGTAATAATAGTAATTGATTGATTGTAAAACATTGGTTACTTAAATTAACTCTATAGGACGCCCATTGCAAATATTATCTTATAAGGTTCATGCTACTTTCGATTTCTAATTTAATGAAACAAAACAAAAAGTAATTTAATAAAGTAAAACAAGCTTCACACAAATCATTTCTCATCAATGAACGATGATAAGGCAAAAGGAAAATCAAAAACCGCAAAACCGAGAATGGAACGGAAAACGGAAATATATGTGAAAACTCTCTTTGACCGCGCTAAACGAAGAACCAGCGCAGGCCAGTGAAGTGGAAAACTCGAGGAAAAAGCAAATAATAAAATGATTGACTCTAGAGAGTAGACGGTGGGCGGGCGGGCGTCACAACTGCGATAATAAGCGTCTCGGCTAAAGGCGGCGAATTTCCCGACAGAAAATCAGCGACTTTTCCTTGTAAACAATGAGAATACCGCCCTCGCTCTTTCTTGTCGAGAAAATCGATGCATTTAGCTCGGTGATCGCACAAACTATATTGGTGCACTTTTCTGGTATAGTGACCTAAGACAGATATTGCACTCAACTAGCTACAATTTTCGAGAGAGTCGCCATATATTGTCGTTTTCTATGTATACTAATTTTTTTAGAAAGATTCTTTTTAAAATCACCGAAATCTAAGATACTTGCTATCTAGAATCAGTTTTTTTTTCTATGTTGGTTATGACTACGACCAATGTGTAGCGGTACTATTTTTATTAGTACAATTCTTAATTGGAACCGGAAAACTCAGTGATTCGAATCACTCATGAATCATGACTCATGAATCACTGGATCACTTCTGCGCGATGCGTCCATGTGCGTAAGAGGAGCATAATAATTATCTTAAAAGGCGCATTACGAGTCCCTCTTTTGATGTTTGCCCTTAATTTAAGCTTCTTCATTCTGTCCAGCCAGGCGTGTTAAGTTGAAGGCTAGACGCGTGGCGGCATTTACGATCCTATATAATATGCACTCGTATATATATATATATATATATATATATATATATAATAGCTCAATTTTTTGGTAAGGGGAAGATAACGAGACATTGTTCAGGAGCGTGAGAAATCCTTTCTGTGAAATCGCGGGAAAAGCCGAGGGGATCTTTTCCTGTATTTTTTGCCTACTTTCGTTTTTTTTTCTTGACTGACATTTAAGTGAAAAGCCTTTATTTTTTGCAGGGCGGTCTTCGCCTCGAACGAGATCGCTTGTCACAATCGCGTAGCTTGTAGACACATTATTTCGTTTGACAGTAATTTTAGAATTAGGAAATAGTTTGAGTGAAAAACACTAAAAGAATAAAATTATAGTATTTTTGCACTGAAAGAAGCCGTATACTTTGCTATTTAACTACTTTATTAATTACATAATATTATCCTACATAAATCTATAATTATAACAATAAATACTAATCAATATATACGTCGATAATTCTCTTTTTTTTTTAAAATCTTACAATTATTCATACTAAGGTTATATAAATGCCTTTAAATACACATTTAATAATATGTGTGAACGAATAATAGCGGTGAAATGTGTTTCAAAGGTAAAGTAAATGTTTAATAATTAATAAGTTATAAATAAATGATAGGATAAATGAGTGACATCTAAATGTACTGGTGAATAGCCACGATTGCTTTTAAAGAAAATAAAGATAAAGTGTGTTCTACACTTATAAATTTTAAAAGAACCTTCAGAACGTTTGTGTTTTAATTAAATAAAATACTAATATTACAGGTCACTGGCTGATTTGTGGTAAGATTGTAAGATTTTTAGGTTAATTATTACACTAAACTATAATTCTGTAAGATATATGTTTATACGCAGTTAGCTTCCATAATGTACCCATTGAATTAATATTGTAAATATAAACAAGGTGGCACATGCCATCTTCTACTCTTCTTCATTTGTATGGCTTGTGTTGTCGGGGAGGCGCTTTTGGGCGCAGTCCCTACTGCCTTATCATTGTTTTCATGATACGAGGCCGTTTATTATGCCGTTCGTTCGTTATTACTTCTCGTAATTTTGTAACTGAATGAGTGTTTTTTCTTTTGTATATGTCTGTATATGTTGAGAAAGGCGCCGTTAAATATTCTCAAAGGCGAAAAATGACCTGGTCGGATTGACCCACTGGGATTCGAACCCGGGACCTCTGGATTTAGAAGAAGGCGCTTATGCCACTGCACAACTAGCCGATGGTATAATCGTAAGTACTCGTATTATAATATTTTATTTTACCATTTAAGCATTTTATCATTTAATCCTTAAAAAAAACTATTTAAAATAGATATTCCTAATATTTTATCTGCTGATTATTCTATGTGCAATTTATGCGGAGTATAAAATAAACAATAGCCAATCAGTAGCCACATTAAGAGAAGGGTGAGCGTCGGGACGCCCCGTCAATACTTACTTGTAGCGATTATGTTACCGTCGCGCCGTGCGTGGAAATTCATATACAAGTATGCTTACATAACGTGATAGCCACCGCTCACGTCTGACAACTTGATAGCTGCAAATTTGTTTTGGTTATGTTTCGGCAGACACGTAGAATGCCATTAAATTAACATAAATGCACAACGTCGATTGCTAACATTATATTTAGGGGTGCATACACGTTGGACTTATAAAATGGTATCATAAAAAATATTTTATTTTAAGCCTATTTAGGGACAACCTCTAAATGAATTTACTATCACAAATATCTGAAGAGGATAGGCTGCTTCAGATTGGGAGAGCGGTCGAAATTTTCAATTCAATTTTTTTTTATATAAAAAAAACACTGTATTAAAAATATATAAATATATTTATTGGGAACTGTTTTAAGAACGTTCAAAGAAAAGGGATTTACATAAAAATTTACGAGGTGTGGATTTGTTTTATATTTGTTTGTTGATTTGGTAGTGTTATTTTCATTTAATCTAAGGGAAAAAATAATACCTTTGTGGATTTTCGATATTATTGTTATACGTCAAGGTCAATTTAAAGGAATGTAACTTAATAGTTTCTTTCATAAAATTCAATATAATTTTATTTTTAAATTTACGCTTAGAGTTGTATTGACAAATACAACAAAGTTTGTGAGTTGGATAAATAGAGTCCTGATTGAATCTATCAGGCATCAGCAAACCACTAATCTAGGACCTCGATTTTAAGCTGACATAACATTACATTTTATATGGCTCCATTAGTAAAATGGTAACAAACATATTAATTAAATATTACACATATTGTATATAAATATATATTTATGTTTACGTAGGTTTTAGACGTTCCCGTCGGAATTTCGATATCCCTTACAACAAATGAAACAACCAATATTGATGCTGACGTGCCCTTCAGTCCAGTAAAGATAAAACAAACATACCACTCGTATCAATCTCTTTCGGTTACACGACAGGATCGCCGCAAAGATGATGGGCTGGACTGATAAGTGCGTCGTACCAACCGACACGTGTCAGTCCTATCGGAAAAACACAGTGTGACCAATATTCCGCGAAAACGTTTAATCTGAATGTTTAAGGAGATATTATCCCCGTTTTTGTCCGTCTGACTGTGCATCTTTCAACTCGAGAAGTACAAATACACAAGAGTTGATTTTTTGTGTGTACTTTGATGTAAATAATGATTCATTGACAGTTCGATAGTGCGCTTTTAAAAATAATATTCGAATTTCAAAAATATTAGAACACGGCTGTTGGAACGTATTATTTATTGCTGACCAGTTAAAATTAATAAAATCAAATATATGTGCGTAATATCTGGCATGCATCAATTTTTTCAAGGAACATCGTAATTTTAAGTGGTTTGAAAAGCCTTATTAGCTACAAGGATGACCTCTGAATGAAGAATGATTTATCGGATCCCACTTCTTTGAAAAAAATAATCGGTTAGTCACTATAACAAAAAAAAATTACAACGATTTGGAGTAGGAAATGTACAAATATCGTTTTAACAGGATAAACCAACATAAGTACATAAATCGTTTAAAATGAGAGTTTTTTACTATGACTATTTTTGATGATCAAGATACCAAGATGTTTAGGCCGTCCATTACCGCAACAAAGACACTGCTCTTGGCGTAATCAAACTTGAAATCCCATCTCTTTGGGAAGGAACTGTTGACGGACGTGTAACCAGCCACAAATGGAACAAAGATAAATCGCCTAGCAGTTGTCCTTAGCAACGCGACGCGACGGCGTGTCGGTCATTTGAAATGAATGTGGCCAAAGTCAGAGAAGCCATCTTGTGAGCGGGTGAAGATATGACAGCCTTGTATCAAAGTGAAATGGCTATCAATTTTTTTGTAATGTAAACTAGGGATTATCAGCCGGTGTACCTATACAAAAAAATACCTAGCGAGTAAAAATACCACCTAAATGGGGCTGTTCCCGAAAAGATATTGTCTTTGGAGATAGTGATTATAAATCATTACATCTAACGGCTGTTTAGCTAGGTTTTATGAGACATGCGATATTTTAAAACAATAACATTGCGTGGCAAAATGATTAATTTAACTCTAAATGATAACTTCTCGTTAGGGGATAATTTTCAAAAATATAATCCATGTATTTTAAAAAACCTAATTTAATTAGAACTACATACGTCTATTTAGTTTGTCACAGTATTTTATTTTCTCGATTCTTGTATGTAGTCAAAATAATATTTTGACTAAATTGGAATTTAGTTTGTCAAATTTTTGTTTAGTTTAGTTTTTTAACACGAATTTAGTTTTTTAAAGTTTTTTATTTTCTCGATTTTTGTATTTACTCAAAAAGATACCTAAGATATCAAAAGTTTTCGTAAAATGTATTGAAATATACACAAATAAAAATAAACAAAGTAAAAATGTACCTTTTTAGTTCCATATTAACCAAAATAGTTATGAGATAAAACAATTTTATATTTGATTTCGTTTAAATGATTAATTCTCCGATTTGTTCACAGACAAGCAAAATCTGGCATTGATACGTTTTTTTTTAATTTAAAATATTAACTTTGCAAGCACACATATTCATAGCTACCATTTCACCCGTTTCAACGATATAGTGGTGGCTTATCGTAGTAATCGTTCTGAAATACATTGTATAATTGAATAAATAATAATAATATAGCTGAGAATACTTAATATCACGCTTAAAATCACGGGTGGACACTATCCAGTAGAACTTTCTTAGTGTCCGGATAATTACAGTTCTTATGTCGTATAAAGTTCTACTGTTAAACTAACGCGAAGTACACACATTCGATTCCTTTACTGAAAAGGGAGTGGAGTGAAAGAAATGGGGGGGTGGGAGGTGACGGCCGTCTAACTGCCCCTCGCGAGAGTTCAAGTTACGGTAAAAAAGTTTCAGGAAGGTTGATTTACGGGAGGACTAAGCTGAACGTAGCTTAAGAAGGACGGCAGGTATCTTACGTGAAATTCGGCGAACTTACCAACTACGTTTTGTATTATAATAGTGCGTTAGTCTTATAAAAAATCTTTTTAAAAACAACGCTTAAAATGAATTAAAAAATAAGAAAATAAAATCGTGACATTAGTGAGTATAAATAATTGAAAGATGGAGCGCCCACGTAGATTACGTCAATATAGCGCTCTTTTTAGTTTCAATACTTTTTACAATATTTTTTATTTTCTCCTTTTTAGTGCTCTGTCGAAATATGACGATGCTACTGCACTTGCGTCTTGGTTAAGTTATTTTAGTCACTACCTAACCTATGATGGCGCTGGTTTAAATAAATCTCATTATTTTATTTTATGATCTCACGTTTATTGTCATCGAATATTTAGCACATTATTTTGATATCAATAATATGTTTTATCGAATAGGCTGGATGTGATGTATGTATTCCACCATTATAACATTATATTTTTTTCCCGATCAGTAGATTGCTACAATATAATTTAATTTAACTTTTTCTTAAATAACGCCGTTAACGTAGTACACCATTATGTTAAAAAAAAAATATTTTCTTTAAAAATGACATAAATAATTATAATAGACATTAAAATATCCTAACACAGCCGGTTAACTGAATATGCAATAGCGTGTCAGGCGCCTACTAATTTAGGGTTTAATTTCCGTAAATGCGTCCTGTCATTAATCTCAATCAATGGACGTCATTGCTTTAAAGTCACGCAAATTTCTCTGCATTGACTATGGTAATCACCGCTTAAAGATTTTGTATAAATCTGTAGAACTATAGGTAATATAGTGACAGAAAAATATGTATTTTGAATCACATGTAAAATACATATATTTGTCGTTTAAAGTAATACAGTCCTTACGGAAGAGCGAGGGTTCTGAATTACGACTCAAATCAAAAAATTGTCTAAATGGCAACTAAAAAAATTGATTTATTTATGACCTTAGGAAAACAATATAGACCTAATTAATGAGACATCCATGATCAAGAATATGGATCACAAATTATTTACCAAAATGGCTCTTCTCTTTCTTGCGATCGGTTTTTAATCATTCTGTCTTATCTAACTACTTATTAAAAATTAAACTGTTGTGACTCTTCTTTTTGTAGATAATGAAGAAAAATATATCTTTTTATTTCATAATTATCCTGGCTTAAATTAAAAAGTTGAATTTCTACTAAGTTAGGAGCCTCGACAAGTTTTTCTATACATTTTATCATTTTTTTACGTAATTATTGTATTTACTGAATATGAGAATAGAGAAAATAAAACTACAGAGGCATAACTCTTGATTTCATTAGGATGCAAATTCGAATAACTTTTTAAAATGTAGTTAAAATGTAAAGTCTCGGGTTCGAATCCGCAGATGCTCATACCATTGTTAACGCTTCATTACCACCATCTCCCCTGACTCTAGCATAGGCACATATGGCCTAGTTGAGTAGGGCCCAAAATAATTGTGTATGACCTAGGTCATAGCAACTATTTAAAAAAAATGTTTTAAATGTAGGGTGGGTGTATGGTTTAAATGTGTGGTATATGTTTAAATGTAGTTTATTTTAAATACTTCTTTTAAAGATTTTCTTTTAACGCGTAGTCGATTTATCATTTTGTTGCGCATTGTTTTTGTATAAAAGTGTCGTATGCCGAACCAAGTTTATCTAAACAAAATATTCGTAATATTCGAAATTAAATTATTTTAAATCCTGTTTTTTGTGAGTGTGAAAAATACTCAAGAGGAATATAACTAAATTAAAATGAAACGCGCGGAAACGATTCGGGCTAACAGTTTTAATTTTGCAGTAGCAGCCGCATCTCTCGCTGGAGGTACACCAAATAATAAAAATGAAGCAGACGCACTTCAATCCGAAACCTTATCCAGGCAAAGAAACCCTCTTAAACAACGGCGGATACGAAAATATGTCCATTCGGAGTTTTACACTTGCAATTGCGAGACGAGCTGAGTAATGAGGGTAACCCACCCAGGAGGGAAGGGGGAGGACCTTGGTTATGCAGTTACGCGTTAGGGTGAAAAAATATTTAGTACAGGCGAATAAATACTATATTGTAGTAGCTCGTTCAAACTCTTCCTGATACAGCTAATCACAATTTTGTACGCTGTTACAGGTACACATTCCGATCTGATTATGTAACGGAAGTCAAGTATGGACGATATACCACCTACACAAAATCGTGCAAAAATTAAAAAAATATAACTATAAAGATTTGATGCTGAAAAAGGGTAGACATTACCTATACAGCAAATCTGCTCAGTATTGCTAGTTATTTAGTATTAATTGTATTTACTTTCGATTATCAGGTTAAACATTTACCTAAAAATTAGGTTAAAGCATATTTATTTAGAATTTTATTAATCGTTATTTCATATAAACCTATTTTCTACTGATAAATTCTGTTGTCTTCTATATTTCAAATGGAAGTGTATGTCAATTTAATGTTATCTTAACTTATCTGAAATAGTGGATGTACCCACCCGCAAATCCGCTATCCGAGCAGATTGTGACGTACTTACAATACTTGTAAAATCTATTTTACCCACAGTCAAACAATAAAAATTTTCATTTTAAAAACTTATATTATTGTGTAAAAAATAGACAAAAAGATAAATAGTCTTTATTATATTTGTATTTTTTTTTTGGTTATATGTATATTACTTTTTATATACTTTTAGATTTATTTTTTTAGGAATAAATGTAAGTTCGCATAATATTATAAAAATAATTGTTTAATATAATGCTTGTATCATAAATTATATTTAAAAATAATTATAGCATTATAACGATAAGGGAAGTGCTTTGGTACAGTTTCGTCCAGTTATGGAGGCAAGAAATAACAGTACAATATAACGGTCGTTTGTTGCTTTAAATACGTATTTGAACGTTAGAATTCAAAATATATTATTTCAACAGTATTGACAGTATGAAGTTATCTTACACGTAGAAAATACCTATTTAAAACGACCACCTCCATAAAATCATTAGGTATAATATGGATACATAGTGATTTGTATGATGCATATTTCGGTCGCCATCAGAAAGATTCGTATAATCGTGTTACCTGTGTTGGTCAATTTTATTATTAATTCTGACAATTTGTCTAAATATAAATATAATATAATAATATAATTTAATATACGATTATATATAATATATCTTGCATCGGTTTTATTGCCATTGTTTTGATTGCATTTGATTCTCAATAAATCCAAAAGTTTGGCATCACTGGTAGATAAAATCTCGTATGCAGCTAGCTTCTCGTTGCGATTGTACATTTTTTTTAGTATATTCGAATGTTTATACACGTAGTTTTATATACTATAGTATTTATGTGCATTCAGCCACTTTCAAGGACCTTTCAGACACGAGTACAGTTAACTGATGACGGGTTGTTTACAAGCTATATGTATGTATATATTATATGTCAAGGACTCTGTGTACAGTCGAGTAATGAAGTACAATAGTAATTTATTTTAAAGTAAGACATTTTATTTTCAGAACACTCTTTAAAATTTAATAAAAGTAAAAAATATTTCATTCATGTGCAGTCTATATTGACACCGAGGGTTTTTCGGGGCCAAAGAGAATTGCGATTTTTAACAGTGACACTGACAAAACGATCTCGCTAAAGAGAGAGTACTGAAAGAGGTGGCTGGTATTAAATAACTGATATTTATTATTTGAATTGAAACACTACTTAAATTAAAATATTCTTTGAATACAGTTTCCGATCAACAAAAATAGGCTGCCGTTCATTTAAATCAGAGACCGTATGCCTTTTTCATTCAAAGTTATCAGCTCGACCCTTCAAATTTTGAAAGATTTTATATCGTTTGACAGTATTTACAACTGGAATTGGTCCTAAGCTATGTTATTACTATAGATATTAGTTAATTATAAGTTTTATTAAATAAACTTTTCTTGTAATTGAAGTATATGATTAATAATTTTATTTACACTTTTTATACAGCCTACAAATGTTCACAGCCATTCCTAATTATCATTCATGTCATCAAAGAATAGTATAAAAATATTGTTGGTAAAGATGAAAATCAGCATGTCCTAATCGATCAATACAGATATAAAATATACATCCCTATAGAAGAAGTGAATCAATCAAACTTAAAAATCTATTCAGTTATGCCGAAGAGAATAAATGAAAACAAAATATTAGGTAGTTATGAAGAATTTCAAGACGTATGCAAATATACGCTTTTTACAGATTCTAGAATAACTTAAAATCGCAAGAGCCTAAAACATTTTTTCCACTTTCATTTGTCATCATAAACTAATTTTTTAATTTTAAAATTAAATTTAAATTTTACTTTAGTTTTTATTTAGTATTTCATGTTTTTTATCATTTTATTTTGTAATAAAAATAATAATAAATACGTTACAATTTAAATTTAAAAAAATATCTAGGGCTCTTTACCTTCTCCCTCCCTACAATATAAAATATAGTTTTTTTGCACATCCCTTTTTTACTCATTGCCAATAATATTCACTGATAGAAAAAAAATATTAACTATCTCTACTTAGTTTTAATTTACTATTTTTTTATATTTCGAAATAATCAATCTGTATTTTAATAGTTTGTTATCATATTGAGTAGAATTTTTGTTGGGTAACCACAATAAATAAATAAATATTAGCATAATATGCACAGAAAGTATATATTAATATATTTTACCGACTGTATGTATAAAGGAGGCAATATAAATCTAACTCCAAGAACCTGTCATAACCAAAACAGCGTACTGTCTTCTATGGACCCGTTACGCTTTGAAGGTTTTATTTCTTGACCCTACTCAAAGCGATCCTATACAATCGCCCGTTTCAACAGCGGGACATCGCCAACAAAAAATAATGTAAAGCCGTCATACAAACGATATAATATATAGTCTTATAGTACGTATAATATAGAAGTATACTTACGAGAAGGCGAGGTATAATATTAAATAAAAATATTAAAAAGTTTAAATGTTATAAGTTATTCGTGTACTGCATTTCGTTAAGAAGCGCGTATACCTATCGAATACCCAATCGCTGTGATGATATCAACCTCAGTAGCGCAGCCCAGTTAGATATTACTTTTACCTGATATTTTATATTGTATTTTTTACGAAAAAAAATAATTAAATTAAAATTCGAATATCATCTATAATATCACCCAGGATACTCACTATTATTTATATTCTATGATTATAAGCTCTAAGGACATTTCCTGCGCTCACGTTTGGATTCTACCGGGGTGTCGAATTCTCTAATCATAAAACTGCATTATCATTTTATCTATTGCAATCTCTGTTTTCCATATTAAAAATTATGAAAGACGGTTTTCTTTTATAAACTAATTTCGAAAGAAAGACGTTTTTGAACGAAAGTGAATGATTTTATTATACGAGTCTAGTTTAGAGGACAATATTTGTTTGCTCTAATTAAATTCTTAAGAATTTTAATGTGTGCATTGATAATTTCTAAAAGTCCTTAAGTCTTAAGTCAAACAAAGATAATAATTACAATGTGTCCTGTTAGAAACTGACCAAACCAAGGAGCTAAGACTAGCTAAAAATCCATCGATAAAACCAATAAGTCAATTTTGTTTCATTATGGATATGCGGCGTTGAAACTCTTTTTAGTTAGGCATTTAATTTTGTTACCTGTGCAGCGTTTTTTAACTAAATATTTGTAATAGCATTTTGCAGTAAAATATAATATTAGGGTTTGAAAATAGGGTTCCGGCAGTAAATGTCCTGAAGTCCAGTACGAGTCAGACAAAAGAAATATCTATGATATTAGCCCCTGATAATCCGATTCCAATAGGCTTAGCCTTCGTGGGTCATTATTTGACTGCACCCTACGGCTTGTCGCCTGGCCAGTCGCCGAAGATAAGATTAATTATCTGCCCTGCCCTTCTTCACCGCTTCCGATAGGATTTGCGAACACTCCCACGGGGAGCGGATCCTTTTTTACAGCAGCCTTTGTTGTCTCGTTTCGTGCATTTATTTCATCCATGCATATAAACGCTTTTATATATGCGAAATAGGCTCCACCGACACCCATATATGAGTTAATACGTGAATAAAATGAGAAGATGTGGTTTGTTTTATTATTTTCGTCAATTAGGTAGATTTCATTAGGAAAACTACCTATTACAATGGGTACCACGTCACACTTCTGGAAAATTTCGACATATCTTCGCGTTTCACATCCCCTAGACCCCAAAACCACCCAAAAGTCTATTCATTATGAAATGGCAAACCAAACTGAGCATAAATCAAGTGACAGCTGTCAAAAACACCAACTACGAAAAAAGTAGTGCCAGATTGAAAACCACGCCTCTAAAAAAAACACTCTATATATATACGCACTCTTGCTACGCAAGTGTACGGTGCGGCGCAGGTGGGTTGAGGTATTTACATAATACAACATAATGTCCCAACTTACAGCATCAGCTTGCCCCACGACCTATCTTTCCGATTGACAGGTAAACAAAAATTTAAAAAAGAGCTAATTGAGGGACATCTCACTGAGTCGTGCGCCGATAAAGGGCGCTCCCTCAAGGACGGCCGCTGCAATTTCCTTTGATCGGGCTTAGAGGGTCTTTTCAAAGTTGACTCACTGCATTTCGTAGATAAATAACGTGACGCTAAGGCGAGATACACCCAGGCGAGCTTAAGGTTTCTCTGGGTGCTAGTCGAAGAGCTAGTGACAATTTTTATTTCTTAAATTCATTCCCTAACCGCTGATTTGGAGTAAACGGCCCAATTCTACGGCCTGTTAGGTCCCTAGACTAAACTAACTCCCCTGGAGTTCTACGTTTGGGGACGAGCAAAAAAAATTGCTTATGAAGAAGAAATTTGTGACCAGGACCACATAATAGGATGAATAAATGCGGTATTTGAAAAAATGAAGGAAGAGATGATTGGCACCACAGAAATACGGTGAAGGGCACATACCTGAAATAGAAATCGTGGTTCACATTTCGAAAATGTATGAAAATTTATTGAATAAATGTTTAGTAAATTAATTTCTGTTTAGTAATTAGTAGTTTAGAAACCTGGTATAATTTTAACATAAATAACTTCCTACATATTATATTGATGTAAGAAGTTTTAAATGTTGTACTATTTTGATCGTATTTACTATCTTTTTTTATTGAGATACATTTGTATATCAATAAAATTTGAATATTTAAGGTATTTGTATTTTTCTTTTGACACGATCTGAAAAAAATGATTGATATTTTTTTAACACATTTCTAAAATTAAAAATTACATAAAAAATATAAGAACATTTTTAGATCTTCAGAAATATTTTCTGTTAAACAAATAAACATTACGGTTTATAAAAAAAAAATGTTTGACATTGATGGTATCTTTAAGTGATAGTTATCATTTTACAGTGTATTTTAAGGAAAAATACAAAAAAGACAAAAATGCCAATATGTCGAAAACCGTGAGATATTGAATCAGGGTATATGTGGTCAAATAAGTTCCAAAAAACCTCTTCTGTCACTCCTTAAAAACTTTTTACCCACTGCCAAACACCCTTACGTCACAATCTTATATAAATAATAACCACCGTCGCACCTAACAATCATCACCCCTGATAATCGACGTGCATAACGTTCAAAGAATATTTCAACTTATGAAATATCCTAACATTATTGCCTAGCAGTCAGGACCAGTAGTGCCGCCTCTGTTGGCACTAGCTATTTCCAGTAGTCCTTTCATACAAACGTGCCATCAACCTCAAAGTCACTGTAAAGTGATGTTTATAATACCTATACTGACCATAAGACTGTTTAGATTTTTTTTAAATCCTCTTAATCGCCAAGAAACCTGTTAAATAAATAACTAAATACCTATGTTGTAATCAAAATGCATAAAAATAATAGATAAGTAAACGAATACATTTGATTGTGTGAATTGCATCCCTAGCCCTTAGACTAAAGGTACATTGTCGGCTTTGGCGATGCAACGCTATTTTGTTGATTAAAATCTTTCCCTCTAAGAGATGCGATTAATCTTAGTGATTGAGTTTCTCATGGCGAAATGCTGCGCAAACTGAAAAAACACCAAAGTAATGGTCAGATAAATTTATATTTAAAAACTGAAAAATGCACAGAAAATTTCTCTAATAAATAACTATTAGGTTTAGAAACCTTTTTATTATTGATATATATTTAATTTTAATTATACATGTTGGATAAAAAATCATTGACATTAATTTGTGATTTATAATGTATGATTTTCCGACATTATCCTAAAAATATTTAATGGTCTCCTACTTGTTACTATTTTATTGTATTTTATTGCATTTAATTTTTAAAAGAAATTGGTCGATAATCCTTATTTGTCCCTAATGGGATACAAGAAGATAGTTTTCTCTGAACTATTTTAATATTTATAGTCATAAAAAAATTCCATTGTTACATTAAGCATCTCTAAAGAGAAGTAAATGTAAAAATTAAATATTATTACAAAGAGATCCTAATCATTTAAGATTATATTACAGTACACGATTGGATTTGAATTCAGCACTGCCATATTTCATAAAAGAGCTTTAATGAAAGAACTATTTTAAAATTACTTGCAAAGCGTCATCGAAATCTTTAGAATGTACTGCAAACAATCATTCATACCACCACTGTAAGTAAATACCTTTTTATTTTGTGGTCAAAAAAATTATCTCAATCTGAACTGTTAAATCTGAGCATTGAGAATACTCAATCTGAGTATAGGGAAAGTCTATGAACTTATATATATGTAAACACATTGTATCAGTCTGAAGAAAAACAAGGGTAACTTAAATAAGTGTATAATAATTAATAATTAATAATTTAAATAAGTGTAATAATTTAAATTATTATTTTTCTTACAACAACATGATAAGAATTACCGTTTTATGTTTTTATTTTATATCATAGGAACTGCTATTTATTTATGTATTTCTGGAAAAAACAGTGCAATAAATAAGTATACCATATAAACTAACTGTCAATTAATATTTTTTTTAATAAATAAATGCAAAGTATTAGTTCTGGTAATCATGGTAAAATCCCTCAATCGATAAAGTATCTTGATGTTTTAAGGGCTACCAGACTTATACATATTTAAAGAGGGACAATTAGGAGGGAAGGGATGAAAAGGTTTCAATTTGCAAGCAAATAAGTTTCTTTGTTCATTTTTATAAGATTTTAAAAATTACATCGGTTGAAAAAAAATATTATATTTATTTGCAATCATAATGAAACCCTTTCTTACTGTTTAATTATAAGCTCAAACGCTATGATTAAATCTAACTCAGTACGGGCGTAAGCCTAGTTAGGTATGATTTGTACCTTTATATATTATTCTGTATTATTTGCTAAATAAATAAATACATATTACACATATAAATTTAACCTGAAATGTCTGGGAACCTACTAACTTTTTTTGAAGTAATAGTAGAATAATAATGAAAGTTTTGGGTTATATTATATGTACGATATTACGCAAACAATTTTAAATATAGGTGAGAGATTTAGTTTACGTTTTATTATGTTTATTTGGCCTAAACATATCTCGTATAAAAATATATAAAGTATATATACCTTACCAAATAGGACGTACTGTATATATACTTCATTTTTGAGATTTTAAATATCGTTTATTTTTTTATTTTACTAAAGTAAATAGGTTTACCGATTACATTTTCTTCGCAATATGAATATAAAATTCGTTATTTTATTTCTATTTTTCGGATGCCAAAAATAAATTTCTCAAATAGAAAGCATTTTTTAATGGATATTTTTTAACCGTCGTACTACGAGTATAATAATAATCGTAGCAAATTGTTCCTTTTTTACTAAGTATACTCATCTAAGTAATTTTGATATATATGCAATGTCAACCAAAGTATAACCAAATTATCCTTTATATAAAATAGGTTAATAAAATTAAATAGCTCAGCATTACTAAAAGCTCAGCGTGTAGCTCAGCATTGCTAAAAGTGTTATATGTTAATATTGAATATGTTTTGTATATATACATTTTATTAAATAAGTTAAAAGTGGGAACGAATGAGTTCACATAAAAACCCGCAAGGGTTTAGTGAACAAACAAATAAAATATGTACTTTTTTTATAAATAAAAAAAATATATATATATATATATATTTTTTAAGGTATTAGGCATATTCCCGTTATTTTTTATTACATGTAAAGTATTTATTAAACCTTTATTTTTTTGTACTTTATACACATAAATATGAATATGCTTCTTGTCCATTATTGATTTTTTTTATTTGCACTTGTATACTGTGTTTCCTGAAAAATATATATAAATTTCATTTTTAAATATAATTTCTGAAATTGCCATTCTTATTTTTATGTATTTTTTTTGGCTATTAAACGTTATTATTAAAGCGCTCTTCTTCGTCGAGAATTTAATTTACAATCCATTAGTGTCTATTCATCTTAATGCATTAAAGGATCGATTGAGCGGTCGGTAAAGGTGATCGATCAAGTAGTCTTGACCTAAGCAAACAAGGGGCTAAATGGTCGATTGGTTTGCTGCCCGGAACAGCCGCCATGCGGGCAAACAAGGCACTGCCGATGGAAATCAACCCAGCCGTTAATTGTGGGGGCATCGCTTGTTCCATTATTGCGTTTCACTACGACCCGCGCGGACGCCTGCCCAGTTGACAACGAAGCACTTTGGATACATCTCTGTTACAGGTTATAAAAATGATTAATAATTCTAAAAAACCCCAACACACAAACGGCTGAAGAGAATTTCTTAAATCAAAGCGAAGATCACCCTCGATCAAGTCACCTTTCAAAGAAAAAAAAATAAATAAAATCGGTTCATCCGTTCGGGAGATACGATGCCACAGACATAACACCCCACTGTTTGCGTCGGAGGTTGAAAATAATGATCTCACAAATCACACGTCTGTAGAACTCTCATGCGAGTATACTACGCCATCTTTATTAAGTTTTATTACTTGATCCGATTAAATTTGTGCAATTATAATCGGAAATTTCAAATGCCGGGTAATTGAAATATTTTAAATGGTTTAAAATCGCAAAAAATAATAACTCTTAACTAATAATAGTGGCAACGTCGTGTCGCGATGTAAAAAAATATAAGTGACATACCGATAAAGTATTCACTTTTCAATAACACGTGATAAAGTTTGTACTACAAATATTATAGGGCTAAAAATAGGGTAAAAATTACAAATATTGTTTTTTAATTATTTCTAATGCTACTTTTAAATGTGCTTGTATTGTATGGGTACACAACATGCTTGTTTATTGCTTCATTTATTATTATTGCATATAAATTTAATTATAATAATTGTAAGATAGTATCGAAGCAATTCACAATCGATGGTTTTTACTTTATGTATCAATTATGTTACAAAATTATATCCAATTATGTTTCATAAGCGCAAAAAACAAGTCCATTGGGTTAGGTGGCAGTAACACCGTCCGTCATACTGAAATATTATGACTATTATTGCACTAGCAGTTTCAGGAAACGTGCGATTTATAACTGCTAATGTAAATTTGTTTACAGCGAGCGCGGCACAATGGATGTGCGGGTAAATGGACACCTGAATGTACAAACGTACTTTATGGAGGGTGAATACTTCCGGACTGAACAGTATGTCAACATTTTATAGACTTACTTAAGTAAATAAATTGTTTATAGTTTATTTTTTTCAGTTCAAAAATGTTAATTAACTTTTAAAAAGTATGTGGACTTTGATCAACAGCATAGTATTTTAATATAATTGCATTTTATTTTATTTTTTTTAAATACACATTTTTTTGACCTAGGTCATACACAATTAATTTGGGTCCTACTCAACTAGGCCAAATGTACCTGTGCTAGAGTCAGGGGAGATGGTGGCAATGAAGCGTTAAAATGGTATGGCCATCTGCGGATTCGAACCCAAGACCTTTGGGTCGGTAGTCCAACGCCATAACCATAACCATAACTACCTACCTACTTTCTAGATTTAGAAATGTTTTACTGAAAAAAGTGGATGCAATGAAATTTTGATGGAAAATGATAATATTAATAATGGTTTAGTTACACGTTTAAGTGATTCCAAAGAAAAAAGTATTACGCGATAAGGATAGGGTAAGCAATATTGATAGGTATAGTTCATCCTGTTCATCCTCGAACACAGGTATAGCCACCGTTTATTGAATATTAAATTGTTCACATTTTTCTTAAACATTTATAATGGCTACATATTCTAAATTATAGTAGAATTTTGCATTTATAAAAACATAAATTGTATATAAAATAAAAACATTCAAACGTAGAAAAGTGCACCTTGGCCGTAGTATAAAACCCCCAGAAGGAGAGGACAAAACACCACCAACAGGCGACTTCAAGCAAAAGGCGCACGTCTCCAATCACATTTACACAGGCCCGCGCAGGGTAATTCCAGGACCTCTAAGAATCTTCCATTTCTCTACCCATGACATCACCAAATATTCCGCACGAGGTTAGAGAACCAGACAGGCCTAATTTATTTATTTTTATTTATTGAAAATAATTACATACTTATTATATAAGATTACAAATTCGTGTGCATAACAAAATTAAGATAGTTTTTATTAGTGTGAGTTAGGTACCACTGCAGGCTCTGTTCGCTGCCTTCTTAACTAGACTAAATGTCTGTCCTAAAGAAGGCAGTTCATTTTTTTCTAATTTTTTGATTAGTTGCCAACTTAAAATAAGCGAACGTTTCATCATAAATAAAAAATATATGAACTATACGATATATTATCATTTCGCCACCTATCTTATCAATAATTGTGTTTCTTCATTCCTTATGACAGTGCTTGTCAATATTGAGAGGATTTTCTTATTAGGTTGGTATTAATTATATCAGTTAGTAACTTCTACCACTTCTAATGGAAATTATCGAGAAAGATATTGTCTTCTGTGTACCTATTTCGGATATTAATTTTCATTTTTGAAATAAGATGTTCGCATGAGAGGATTTTTTGAATGCCAGTGGAGTGGAGTAAACTTTGGTGGTAAGACATTTCTGGCAAATGCACTCGTAAATAGTTGCATGCTAAGTCTCGGTGGTGTCTCCAAAAGAGGGTGTCGAATTCCAGTCTTGAGATTATGAGGACAAACTTTGAGGGGACCCATGGCAAATATTGCATTGTGGATTTTTAGTTTTTTGGCCTAACATACTTTGTCGTAATAGATTTTAAAATATCCAATTCAGTTTTTTTATTCAAAAAGAATCTTGACTTGACTTAAATACATAGTTCTTAAACAAAAACTGATTATAACAAACTTAAAGAAGTTGTGTATATTGTGAGTGAAGTGTGTTTTAAATTTGCTATAAGGTTTTTTACATTTTCCATTTTCTATAATTTACTCCAATTTGTATCTATATTCACTTTAATACTTTCGATTGGTATATATGCTTATTAATTAAACCTAAATTGAATTAGTATACACAAACAAACGGTGTCCTAATGGGTATATAACATATTAATAAAGGCGCATTACACCCTAGAAGTCATATTCATTAATAAATTCACGAGTTAATACTCGTACAATTCATTAATTATTTTAGCTCGTGGTGGAAATTATCAGGTGAACGAGGTTTGTTCAGAACTCGCAAGTGGACGGATTATTCTGTGACTTCTGTTTACATTACATTAATTATATTCAATATGCTCTTGTTCCGTGGAGTTTGTTTAATGTTAATTATAATTACTTCGTTTTCTTGAGCTTTTATACTCATACCTTTATGTATGTTTAAGCAATGTGGCTTTTAGGATTTTTGAATTTTTAAAAACCAATACTAAATCATATGAAAACTTGCTTTTCTTGGATTTCGCGTCCACGCGGTTATAGCAGTGCATATTTTGAAATAAGAAAAATATAAACATTAGGGTTTTTATTATTGTAACAGTTACAATACGTTAAATTGTATATAATAAAACTGTAGGTACTGCTACATCTTTATATAAATTTGATTGGTATACATAGATATAAATGTTATAATTTAGGATACGAGACACGTCCTTGTAGTATCATTGAAGTTATGAGTGGAGTGGGTGTAATAAAAGTATGATTTCAATGGAGCTAAGAGTTAAAGAGATTTAGATAATATCTCTTTTATCACTTTCAGTTTTCCTAATATTCAACCATCCGACTCATTCATTTATTTATTCATTCACATAATCATCATCATCATCAAACATCAAGAATTATTTATATAAATTTATACATTAAGAGGACGTTAAGTTAAATCTATATTTTCATGTATCTATGTTCTAATTACAGAACGACTATTAACGAATAACGTCTACATTTCTTTGTTGTTTTTTTTATTATGCAAAATGAGGAAGCGGCTAAATCGCAATTTTACTTAAAATTTATAATAGAATAAAATACAAATATTATCTAATTAAGTTACAAAAACTCAAGTAAATCAAGTAGGTAGCAGTGGCTAATTTAACAAGGCCTGTTCCCTTTCTAACTAGGTAAGAGTTACCTATTCTAGGAAAGGATATTTACTATCTGCAATAACGTAAATATAAAAGACCTACTCAAAACCCTGTAAAAAAATAACAAAAACGTATTTTAAGCAGGTTATTCACACAAACATACCCACTGATATACACATATACACAAATAAATGCAACCTAAATTATCTTTTATTCTATAATACTAATCTATTAAAATTGACTAAAAAAATCACATCAACGGTTTTAACAATTTTGGTAATAAAATAATTAAATGGAAGGCTTCATATCAACACTTTAAAAAAAATAAAACATAATGAGCTACGGTTTTAATAATCGATAAAATTAATATGTTCACATATAAAATATATGCTTATTTTGAACCGCAATTTCGCCTTCATGAACGATGCCTTATCGTTCTGAAACAAGTACGAGTATGTAGCTCTTTTAGTGTGATCACATTCACATATTCGTATCGCATACACACATACATTCACGCAATGTATTTTTTTAAACTTTTATCAAATTGAAATAAGTAACCTAAAAATATGTATTTTTATCGAAATTCAAATATTGATTTTTTTTTAGCAATTGCAACACTATATTTCAGAATAAAAAATATTAGGATGCTATAATGTTTTTACGTGTGCGGCATAAGTACGTTTTGGTCACGTCCAATCGTGCTTTTTCAGCACGTGAATTGCGAGCAAACGACTGAATCGGCCTGCTAAAATCGACTGGGTTCGTTGCGTTTCAACTGAAATATTCAGCGTTTATTCGGGTCGCTTACAAAACGAAGGTCTGCGCGGGTCGCAAACATCGCAAAACCGTCGACATTTGCTTGTCGATTTAGGCGAGCTTCGCTTGTTCCGAAAAGCACTGTACGCAATCATGTCCCTATTAATTATTATAAGTAATGCGGTAAGGACACAGTAGATACTTAAAGAATAACATTATTTTTTCTTACCCAATAACAAATTAACACAGTTAAAAATCAATGATATGAACAATTACATAAATCACACAATAGTTAGATGTGTCTCCTATGCCTAAAACAATCTTTTCTATTAAATATTAAATTAAATTTTGGTAGCCACGCGAGTTAAAATCCGCACCATATTTTATGTTTCATCACCTCCTGGCACAAGAAAATTTAGTTTTTTTGATTAGGGACCACTCGACCCGACTATATAATAAAAAAATATACCATTTAAATAATACGAACACAATAATACATGTTCACAAATATCATTTTTTTGCAATAGGTATGCCTTACGCGCTAGATGTTAGACGTGACATCACATCACACAGAAGAGAGAAAATAACAGCCAGTGTCTATCGATATCTCGCTCTCCTGTTCCCGCCGAGTCAATTGAGTTCAAGTTTGTCAGCTATTTGTTGTTATTTCGCCAAACAAAACGCGTCGCGCCGCGTAGTACAATAAACTGAAAATTTACACCAGTACTATAATAAAAAAAATAATGTGAGGATAAATTATTATCGCATTATTATATTTAATTTTTAATAGGGAACGTAAACACCCAAGTCTTCGGGAATTGTCTGGGGACACCCTGTAATTACAGGGATGCTATTAGTATATCTGTTTGTGGATATTACTTTTAAAAACACTCGTAAATATTATACGAGTAGTATACTCTATGACTTCATTTAGGTATTAATTTAAATACAATACCAAAGATCCAGGAGCTGGATGCCACCCAGCTGGGTTTAGGTGTATTACATGATAGATACCCATCTATCTTTAAGTTCTACCATTGATTCTACATATAGGTAAAATGTTTATGTTTGTAGCATTATTTATTATTATGATGTCGTTGATGTTATTTGGTTGTAGTTCTGGGTTATTTTTGTAGTAAATACTACATAGATGTAGTAAGTGTTTAATTAGTATTTTTATATAATTGTATTGTGGTATAGGTACATGATTACTGTTTTTCAAGTTTTATGTTGAATAAGAAGGTGATACTTTGTTTGTAGATTGCCAATGATTTACACTTTTCACCTCTTTTAATGCCTATCATGAAATAATAATAAAAAATATAGTCGTTTATCTAAAACCGCATTGTTAGTCATTGTCATCGACAAAATATGATAATAACTTAAAATTTAAAACATAAGAATTAAATATACCAAATTCCAAATTTAGTATCAAGTTTGTCGATGAATATTCATCAATTTTTCTATGTTCTGACAGTTAATACGGGAAATGTCTGCTTGTGATGAAAAATGCTTTGACACAACTTTAATCAAAAAAATTTCAGAGGTGATTTCGAGTCAGCAACACTCTTTGACATTTGGTCGATTCACACAGGTAAGAGATCGTATTATATTTTTTTTAAAACTTACATTCTTATGTGATATTGTAGTTATAAAACACATAATATCATTTTTTAGGAGTTTAGTTTTTTTTTTATTCTAATAGAATTATTATTATTCTATACAATTTAATTTTTACACGAAGCAACATAGGAAAGTCTCAGAAACGAAACTAAAAAAAGTAAGATACGGTATTTTTCCCGAGGTATTTTTCCTGACCAACTTTGAACAACTTTTATATGTTCATAAATGTTGTGGTTTTGGTTCACGACTAACAATAAACTCCCTTGGTGAGTTAAAAAAAAACAATAAATATTTTTTTTTCATCATTACAACTAATTGCTTTAAAAGCACCAGTTTTTACTAAGTATGTAGTTTTTACAGGTATGTGTATGGATATGGTCGTAAAAAGGAAGTTTTTGTTGTCATCGGATTTTTTACTCTATAAAAACCAACTAACCATGCTAGTATCAAAATAAAATTGCACCGAGAAAAGAGAGAGTGATTGGCACATGATTACTTAGAATTGTATTAAGGTGCCTCTGGCAAATGTAGCTGCATGCAAAGGTGGTGGTACAGTTTAACAGAGTTCAAGTTCAAGGGGAATTTGCTTCAAGTCTCGATGGAGACTTGAGTAAGGGACGCTTCTGGCAGATGAAACCAGCTGCATGCAATAGTGACACATCAGTTTCGAGGTTTTATTACTATGTATCAATGTAGCTAGTTGCGTAATCATCAGTGTGTGTTACCATAATTGTGAGGGTGGTACTTACGTCACTTTTGTTACACAAGCAGATTGTGTCCCTGTCTAAAAAATGACGTCCTGGTTGAAGTCACTCTAAGTGTATAATATTTCTTTTAATAATCTTTCGACTGAACCAGTATACGGATTTTTGTATCTACAACACAAAAAATTTTGTGTTGTAGATCCTTGTAGACGATTTTTGTCTAAATTTAACTCAATTTCATTCAAAGTTACTAAAATAATATAATGCTAAATATGTGTAGTTTTTGTAACTCACTGTGTATCTTATAGTTTATTATGTGTACCTAACTAAAATTTAGAATTGACCCGCTCATTTAACCATGGCTACATAGCCAATCAATTTAACATTAAATTTTATCAATATTCCGTTCTGACTCGGGATCAAGCCATTTCTCCATCTCAACTCAACCCATTATGCTAAAATGGAAAATGCGATGAATTCCGTGACAGGCGCCAACGCGAATTGCCGAGCATTCCGTCAAAAGGCGCCCAACCCAACCAACCACACCCATCTATAGGAGCTGCTTGAAATTATTATGTACTCGAAGGTTCTTCGCATCTCAAACCCCATATCTTAGATCAGCTTCTTCGAAGACATCTCCAAGTTTTAAATTAAATATTTTTTATTTGAAGTAGGTAGATATCAATTGAGATTTCATCCAACCTGGTTCTGAATTTGAATAGCAAAACTTTTTTGAATACGCAGTGTCTAATTTTTTAATTACATTATTTTACTTATAACCCAATATTTATATTGACATCTGAATATATTAGTAATATCAATTGCAAAGGCTTTTGTATTCTTATTTGTTTTTATTGATTTTTGAGTGGTATTCTTTACTTATTTATTTTTTATTCTGCACTAAATTGACAATATATATATAATATGGAATATTATACAAATTATTACACAAAATATCGTTATTACAAGAGCTTACTTACAAGAGCCCTATGACCCTGGCTTCTCTACTAGACTATGACGTATTAAGAGTGTCAGTTTTAATTGCGCAATACCTGTAGTTGGCACCTTTTAAAGAACTTTTGATGATTAAAAATAACACGAATATTGGAAATGAGAGTTATACTCTTATATTATGTATACTTTTTATTTTACTTACTATATAAAATGTTGTCGAATAATATATAGTACATTCAATTTAAACGAAAGCATAATAAACACATAAATTACTATAGTAGTTAAGTCAAGTAATTATATTATGCTTGTCTGTTTAAATATATAGCTTAAAGAAATGATTATTCATTGTTAACTTAAAAATATTTATAAGTATTTTTTTTTTATTTTGGCCACATCATGTGTATTGTAGTTAAAGATGACGTATCTACCTACGAGAAAATAGCTAAGAGCATTACCAATTCGTAATAAATATTTTCTCGTTCTAGTACTGTTATACGAGTACACCTATTATTATTTATCTAAGCTTTGTTTACTATACTAGAAACTGCAAAGGTAAAAAAAAAATAACTTTATATCTAAATGGGTCAATCGTTTTTTTTTTTGTTTTGTCACATCAACGCAGAAGAAGTGACCCAACTTAACCTCCATGGCCTCCATGGCTTAACTGACACAGACTTGATGTGTCGGTATGTGTGTGTTGGTCTGGACTTTAGCTAATTGGTCTGTCCATCTCGCGTGATTTGCACCGTATCTAGACTGCGGGCTCAATCTAGCTACCATTCGATGCATAGGTACAGTTCAACCAATCGTTAAATAGAATCTTGTAAGTAATGTGTCCGTAGCGTACATTCCAATCCAAAATGGCGGATAATATAAACTTTAGAGCCCATAATCTTTATAGGTAATAAATTATTATACATATAATAAAAATAAACTTTGGCAGCCTTAGCAATAGTAACTATATGATAAAAATGTCAATCAATTTTAACCCAAGGCGAAAAAAATATAACAAGACGAAGACGAGCACTATGGCTGAAACAAATACATACATGTGACTGATGAACGACTTCCTGCCGAATTTGACATTTGTATCCGGGTAAAAGATGTTTACGTAGGTACTGAACTAATATCTTCCAAGACTAAGGTCGTAGATAAGTCACTCACACTTAGCTAAGGTGACGCTATTGAAGGTAGAGTGAGCTAAGGTTGACGTTTATGTTCTACCTAATGCCAAAATTAAGTTAATATACAATATTTTATGTATGCACTTTAATATTTATTGCTTTGTAATATGATCGTATTTAAAATTTAAATACTAAATCTTTTACGTTTAATAAACCTATGGTAACAAATAGCGTATAATAAATACCGTGGAAATTCAGGAACACAGGATATATTTCATCCTAGCTAAGTGACCTACGGCGGCCAAAGTTTACAATGTTCCACCCACAAGTACATAACATAGATTCTATGATTATTTCTCCAGGTGGTTCCCAGTTGGTACTTGCGTTTACATTATCATCAAAAATTAAGCATACTTAACCACTTCGCAGAAACTTTTCATATAATTTCCTTGCCTCTATGTAAATTACACATTTTTTTCTATATGTCTTTTTGATTTTCTCCCAAACATTGAGCACGGGAAACCTATATTTTAATAACCAACCAAAGATAGTTCATTCTTCTTCATTAGCAGCTTGTTCAAACTCGTCGTGTGGTTGAATTGAGGATAGTAACCTGCAGTACACCCTGTTTCCTCATAAAGACTCATTTCTTCGACCTGATTTTCATTATTCCTATGATCATATAAGTATGTGTTTCAGAAGTAGTTAGTATGTTTTACTTAAATAAGGATCATGAAACTACCCACATAATCTGGACACTCTTAAAAAACGAAAAAGGAAAATTATGTATACAACTAATAGCAGCTCGTACTCTCCAATTTCAAAAGATTACAGTTATGTACAGTTATAATATAATATGCTACCAGGTGCACTAAAAAATATCTAAAAACTAAACAATTTTAAAAATGCAGTGCTGTCATACATTTTAGAAAAAAAATACGTATAATTTTAGCTCCGTACGCCTGTTTTAGTGAGCTGTTATTTAATTGTTTCTGTTTTTCTCTTGAAAATTACATACAAATATGTGTTTTTGTTGTTATTAAAAATCTTACACACTTAATTTTTTTTTCTAAAGTAGAAAATTCATTACCTTCCAAAGTCACATCAAGATTCTAAAGTGCACATACTACCAGCACTTAAACCGCCATTTTGTTTATTATTCTTGCCCCCCGCTCCCTCCCTTAACCGCCAGATGCTCCTCTGATCAAACAGGCTACTCTAAGCTGGTTTTCGCTATTATTATTGACAATTTTTCGCAGCCAGAATTGTACGAATGTCATTTAAATGATGTTTTGATAAGGAAGGCTGCCGAAAGCGAAAGTCCTCTCAGCCTGACGTTTTCAGAGAGCTTCGATTAAATTGAGAGGGGCATTATGCCGAACAAACTCCC
This sequence comes from Neomicropteryx cornuta, assembly GCA_020383195.1. Classification (NCBI taxonomy): domain Eukaryota; kingdom Metazoa; phylum Arthropoda; class Insecta; order Lepidoptera; family Micropterigidae; genus Neomicropteryx; species Neomicropteryx cornuta. Next base: position 6,894,172 of record JAHKQU010000030.1, read on the forward strand.
TGCGCCGAACCAACCCGTCGAGTGCATATTGCCAGCGCCACTCCGCTCGATTCTACGCTCCGCGGACGGATTCGCAGCCCCTTCGCGCGGCAGGCCATTTATTCGCCCCGGTATTGATTTCAAATGTAAATTGAAATAATCGAATTACAAGCGAAACTCGATGTCTGTTACCAGTACCTACACCCCGGGGAAACGTTTCAACTAGTCCATTACATACTTGAAATACCCATCAAAGGATAATGTACCCAAATTCCTTGTAATAAGGGACCTAATATGAACATGCGTTCGTCTATTCAAATTTCCACCATAAACGAACACCTCATCTAATACAAGAAATATTTTTAATTTTCATATATTTATCTATATACAGGATGTTCCCGTAGAATTAAGGGGGTATTTATGTTCCCTATTACGCGTAAGAATAATTTGTATTCTTCCGCTATAAAAAAAAGGTCATTCCTAAATTTAATAACTTAATCAGAGCGCTCGCGACAATCCCCTTTTTATCTCTGGCACTCGGTAGGGCCGATCAATGACCCGGCGCGGCCTCGCTAGCGATCGAACTTATGACAAGAGCGATTTCATATTATCACATAATGTTGTCAAATTTTTTACTCGTAAACCATGATTAATTTTGATATTTTTTATTTTATTTTTATACGGGTACTCTAAAAAAACATTGACTGCATAATATGTTTACATTAATTTTAGACAATTAAGTAAGAAAAACCTTATCAATATTCAAATAAAAAAAAACCACAACACGCATATAAAAGATAAAATACAGATTATACTAAATAGAAACAATATAAATCATATATCATATAATAATACATACACTTTAAATATGGATATTATATGATTACATACAAATAAATATATAACTGTGTATATATAAATATAAATATTATCATGGAAAATATCAATGCGACTATCTCTATGTAAGGCATTATAAAGACGACACGAGGTCAAAACAAATCATGTTTGAAATCGCAGGGCCAATAAGCTGAGTTTTTATCGGGAATAGTCTTGGAACACGGTCTATGTATTAGTATGTAGGATTTAACCAGTGGCGTGCTTATAGTAGCAGAACTGGCAAAATGCAAGGAACCCCGGCCCAAGAGAAAGAGACAAAACCGGACAATATTACAAAACTGCTTAAAATAAACAAAAAAAAATGTTAACGTATTCGTAAGAGAAATAAAAATCCCCGCTTTATGTTTTGTATAAAAATTTATACGGCAAAATTATAAAAGGCCACTCTCGTTTGGGACTGGGTACATTTATATAGAAATATTGTGCAATTTATCGTACCTCCATACATACTGCTTAAGTAGCCCCGCCCCGCAAGCCTTAAAAGAATTCCAGGAGTCTCAAATAGTGTAGTTACACCACTGACTTAACGATAATTACAATTTGAATTTACGACGGAGAATGCGTATATTTATTTTGCGCTTAACTCAGTTGTAGATGTGAACAGAGTGGGTGTATGTGTGCGTACAATATGTTACAATCTAAGGGTGAGTGTATATTTAAGATAGGCGGGGGAGGGGATGTGTATTTAAGAAACTAGAGGGTGTCTCTCACATTTTGCTCACTGAATAAAATAAATTCACGATACTGCCATGTTTAAGACGATTAGATCTATCTATTTTAGGATGCATAGGTCAATTGTATAGGTTAATAGGTCATGCATACACATTATTTGCCATCAGCAGCACGTTTCGTCCTGCAATCATTAAAACGACCCATGAATTTTAATCGGCCCATCTAGTTTAATAATAACTCCGTGTCAAATTTAAATTAAATCGTATTATTGAGTTCAAAGTATTGTACAATTTTAGGCGTCTTAATAAAAGCTACACTAAGTTCCTTATGACTTGTTAAACGAACTGAATTAACACCGTTTACAATATATTTTTCTGAATACACAGCTCTTACAAACTAATATGGGCATATTTTAAAATAAAAAAATTCATGCAAAAGAACACAATAATATGGACAAGAAAAGAGAAGGTATACGGAGCTTTACCCCAAGCATTTAAAGTTGTACTGTAACGCGTAAAAAAAGAGATAGTACGTGTGTGTGTGTACTGTATCTATAAGAACCACCGCTTTCTCACATCCGTATGAGCGGTAGATGAAGTTAATATTTATATATACATACCTACACAATCTGTTGATTCACCTTCCAAGGTGACCCTGATGACCTGGTCTGGCCTGGGGGTCATCAGGAGGCTTCATTTGCCCTCGTACACATACTAGCCTAATACTTTATAAAATAATTTTATAATACAATGCATAATTATTTATTCCTGTTAAGTATAGATGGAATTTTAGATATATGAGGAAGAATGGCCATATAGATTTTTGATTAGAAAGCATATATCGGGCATGTAATTAATAGGTGGTAGAAAGTAACACAACCGTTTTACGAAAGCAGTTACTATGTTTATTATCTGCGTATAGTCCAGTTCTGATTGTGTTATAGAAACGTAAGATTATAACTATTATAACTCTGCCCCCATAACATATTCATCGCAATGCACTTAATTACGCTATGAGCGTAACAAACTCATAAATTTATATACACTGAAAGGGTATATAAATTCAGTTTTCCTGTAATGATTTTAAAAAGGTTTTTTTTTTACTTAAATTAAAAATAAACGGGGCATGGGAGGGAAGGAAGGCTTGTATGCTAGCGTAATCTTAAAGGCATAAAGACATAAAGGTCATAGTATAATAAATGTTACTACATGTTGATATATCCACTACAAAAGTATCAAATTGATATTTTTAAATGTACGAACGATAATCACTAATCATAAGAAATATTATGCACGACTTTAAATTGGTAAAAAGTTTCAATTCAAAAAGAAATACATTCACCTAATATGTTTTTACATTTATTTGTGCTGATAAATCTGCTTACTTAACATTATGGGTAGGTACTTTATATTATGCGCTGTATGCTTACTTCAAAAGAGTAGGTAAGCGAGGACATAAAGGAACAAAATACCGCTTACATCGTTAGTTTTGGCTTTGGGTGCATTAAAAAGGGCCGGATCGGAAACATCTTGTTTTGCATAAGGAGAGCAAAAAAAAAAGTTGAAGGCATTTTACTATGCAAATTGGTTTCGTCGCTTTTATTATGAATTGTATGCGCGGAAGACTTGCGACCCGCCCTCAGACCATTTTCGTTTTTTTTTCGAAGGGAACCTATACTTGTAAGTGCAAGTACGTAAAAGGAAGATGAGGCTTCCTTTACGGTCCATGAAAATGCTCCTTTAATAAATTTTCACCCTTTTCAGTGGGGTCAATGATTTTTTGCCGGTAATATTTTTCAAATGATATATTTTTATCTCATTCGATGACTTTTGGCATGTATAGGATGGCAATTTTACGTATGTACGCATATCTTTTTTTTTTTAATTTAAGTAGCGTTTTTAGCTGACCATAATCGTCGCTTTTTGAGTATTAAGGAGTGAAAACCAAATAATACCAGTTATCGGAACCGCAGGTTGAACGCTGAACAGCTTTTGAATTTTGAAAATTTGCACTCTTTCTTTCTTTCGCTGCGACTTTTAATTTGTTCGATTTTAAAATCCACGCCATTTAATTAAATGTATATTTTAATAACTACGGGTTAGTCTATGGTATAGCAGTAAATATTTTTTGCTTACAATACTATTTGCAAATTTTATTTTTTAAAATATAATGCTCATTACTCTTATTGATATTATAAAAGTAAGATTTTATGCTCATATTTTTTTATTAAATTTTCATCAATATAATGCAGGTACAAAAGTAAAATTTACACATTATGTTAAAAAAATTCGTATACATTGCACAAAGAAAATACAGATGTGTTACCACTCAACGATCTTTTAAAACTTATAGATACGGCATGTCATACGAATCGTCGATGTCAAAACCCGACACGTAGATCCCTCCGCCGTTCCGCGCGCCGCAACACTCCGCCAAACATATCTCGCTTGCTTCGCCCATGCGAGCAAGCAACAAAACGCACCACGCCCAAGTACGCCACTTTGCGTCGAGTACGCTCCTCGCGTATCATACGTCATATTACGCTTGTGCGAGTCTAAATTAATTTTAATCATTTCTTATATTTCAGCACTTTAGCGAGAACCAGTTATCAGTTAACTTTATATGGAATTATAATAATATACACCATTTCTTGTATATTGAACTGTTGGTTTTCTAAATAAACAATAAATAAATATGAACTGTCATAAATTTTTAAATATTTTTTACTAAGTTCGTACGCGAGAATAATTTAGCGCCTATATTTGCATAGGGCAAGTTGAGGCGGAGGGCTACAAAGCCAAGCGGAGAAATTCTTTTATCTCTCCCGCCCGCCCTTAAGCAAATCGACAAATATCGGCGCTAGCATGAAAACTTCAGCCTTATGGTCCCGTTTTCGTGAGATACATGTTAAGATCCACCCGCATTTGAAATGGAGACTGTAATACTTGTTCGGGATCTATAGAAGGGACACAAGATCGAATAATATTCAGAATAGCACTGCCATAAAGTAATTCTAAATCGGGTTTTAAATGTTGGAAATATATCTAATTTACCGAGTTTTTTATATGAATGTATGTATGAGATGTGCTTCAAATCTTCTAAATAGATATTTATAAAAATTATACTAAAATATTCCCTGATATCTAGGGTTGGGTTAATTTATTTTCATTAGTTTAAAGACAAACATCATTTATTTTATGTTTTATGGTTGTATTTTATTTTATTCTTCGGAAAATATTTATATAGAGAAGCTTTAAAATCAGTTTCTGTAGGTATATGAGTCATAACTGTTAAACCGAATTTAAATTTGGAATCTAAAGTGACTTTTTGTTATCAAATGGTTCTTATTAAATTATTATTTTATAACTTTACTACAATTCGGTAACTTTTAGAAGAATGTGCCAAATACAGTATTTTATACGATACTGAATATATTGATAACTTACTTTCGACGTCGAAAAAAGTGTATCCTCAAGGAAAAGATATATTCCTTATAGCAGTTGTTTGCATAATCTGCGAAGGCTTTCAGGCCAGAAAGCGTCGTATGTCACAGTATTTCTATGCTATTTTTGCTTGAGTCAGCATTGTCCGCTACATGACATGGGTCGCTTCCGTGCTTGAAATGATTCATTCCAAAGAAGGATCGCTCTTCGCTCTTATTATCGACCCATCCTTTCGTAAGCCATTCACTTCGGTTGAATGGCGATATTCTGACCTACATAACGAGGCAGTGATCTTGACACTAGTTTATTTCTATTGCCGTAAAAAAACTGAAAAAATAAAATTCTGTCGGACTTGAGTAGGCATAACCGTGTAAGTACGCTGATAAGCTCAACATTTTTTAAAAATGCGCTGTTATTTTAGCAGCAAACTTACAACTGACCATTTATATTAAAAGTATGTGACTGACTCCTCCTCGAGTAATTAGTATTGCATGTCTTTCTAATCCATTGCAGATCATACTTGCGATTAAACCGGACATTAAAATTTATTTATTTATTTAATATATTTTAGGGAAACATACAGCGTAACTTAGTTTATAGAACAGTAAATACATAGTCATTCATTTGGCCAATTACACGAATTCACTGTTTAACAATTGAATTGAATTGAATTTATTTACAATAATGGCTCTTAAAGATGTCAAAACAATATATGAAATTAGTACTTACTTAAATTGAATAAATTTAATATCAAGGAGATAAATTGAATACCAGTCCTTTATTTATCTACATTTTTTTTTTAATAGCTTATTGACATTCTTTTTTAATAATATTTTGGAAGTTGCCTTTTTTTTTTTGTAAAGTTTCGAATTAGCCTATTATTTTTGGCATTAATGTTTTATACCTTGTCGATCTACTTACTAATTAAAAAAAATAAATAATATTCGTTAAAATTTTTCCTTCATATCTGCTAATTAGATCTCTGTTTGAGATCCCTATTTAAAAATTCACGCAACATTCCTTCCAAATGAAAGCCAATTACTGTTAGCCTCGTCAGCACTGATGAAGGAATAAATGTAAATAAAGGAGGCATTCATTTGACGAAAGGAATCTGCTTGACATAGACAAAGTGTGCAAAGATTAAAGGCAAATCTTTACTCTCCAGTTAGCGTTTGATAAGTCTGTACCTTAACAGGCTTAACAGGGATAAACTGGGTTTTTTTTTAATATTATTTTGAATGCGTAGCAATAAAACTGCAATTCTTTTTTGACATATAAACCTAAATTGCATCTATTTAATATTATAAAAAGAAAGACATTTTTATCATAACTTAACTTCAGCTAGAAAAGTGCCCGAAAAGTCTACAATGTGGGGCATTACCTCTTCGAAAGTAACGCATAAAAAAGAAGGCAAATTCAGCAAATGTAAAAAATCGAATCTATTTCGAATTTTGTCAATTTATAACTATTGCTATGCATAAATACGTAAGGGTGAGCTTATTGCAATAATACAATCTCTACCAAATAAGCAAAACAGTTAAATTAATTTAGATGTGTGAGTGCGTTCAATAGTGGGTGAATAGTGTGATAATTTTGAAAAGATAATAAAGATAAGATACACAGTGTGCAGAGTTACTTCGCAACCTAAAACGGACAACTTTGGCGTCCTATTCCGATTTTATTTTCCCTATCTTTATAATAAATCTATTTCATTTCATAAAATGTATATTAAAGAACAACTCTACATAGAGGTTTTTACGATTTATTTTATATTAAATCCTACAGCGTGTGTCGAAGTAGTGCCATTTCTTAATTCCAACACTTTTGTTAGCTCTATTTCGGTTAAAATTCTAGTGCTATACATACAGATAAAGAACAAAATCATAGCTTGTTTCACTATAAATAATCGTTCAATACAATTTTCTCGTTTTCGTACTAAATAAAGATAAAAATTAATTATAAGGTTAGATACTAAATGCTTCAAAATTCATCAAGTTTAAGTCTTTGAGTATCAATGTCTTTGAAATCAGATCGTTTTGACGAAATATATATTCAAAACCACACGACCAAATAATGCCATTGAGGGGCACGAATCTCTCAGTAATCATTTTTTATTATTTTGTAATTAGTGGCCTTCACCATACGTTTGCTTTGTGATTTAGCTGTTTTAAAACAGCTGTTTAGTTGATCACGCAAATATCGATCAAATTATTATATTGACGCCGGTTTCACAAAACCTTTTTTTACATTTAACGTATTTTTAAACAGATTCATTTTAGACGTATAAATAAGTAAATAATCAAAAATATAATTCGTGTAAAGCAGTAGTAACTACCTAACAAACACATGTATTATTTCTATGTAACATGTGTTTTGAAAAGTGATAATCAGACGCTATTATAACCTTAGTGTCCGTCTACACAGAGATTAACATTGCTTGTTTAGTTCTCCAATCTTCCCCTTAAATACCCTATTGCGGTTAAAACAGAATTCTTTTAAATACTCAGTATTGGTAGTATTTGGTATTTGTTAGTGGATGAATGGCGCAGCACAGCAACAAACAAAAAGTTGTCCAAGCTATGCGAAAATACGAAAACGTCGGTACATTATACCGTTCATAAATTTAGATTCTGACCCAGAATTCACACTGCATGGCGCGATGAAGCTAATGGTATCTGTATTCGATATTTTTCGAAAAGCCATCATTGCCAAACGGAGCGGTTCTAAATGGCGTCAGGTTTTTCATCTGCCGAAAAAATCACTGAATAAAGTAGGGCAAAGAAAGTGCTCTCGTACAACGTCGTCTCGTCCTACTCACTTACGACCTTATATAAGAGCAATAAACTAACCAGTGAAGATAAAAAGGTCTCAAAAGTTGAGAGCGGGTTTATATATATTTTTTTTTATTTAAATAAGCATCTAATCCGGCTCTTTAAAAATGCTATCAGCAAAGAAGAAACTTTTTCGCGGCCGTTTGACTACCTCGCTTTGCCGCCATCGGTCTAAAAACATGACGGTAACATCCGATACCTTCGGGCCATTTATCAAGTTATTTCATTACAATTCACGCCCATTCCTCCCTCCATTCCCCTTCTCCTGGCCCCTCGCCGCCGCGAGAGCTTCGGGCTATAATGCCACCTATAAAAGATGTTGCCTTTCAGGTTCCGTGGAACTTCCAATCTACCACAAGACAGACAATAAAACAGAAACCCTATCATTAGTGAAATGCTCCCTTTTCAGTTGCATTGGGCACACACATACAGATACAGATATGAATGAGTTTTTTTTTGACGTTATTTAAAGTTGACCCAAAGATATAAGGGTTGTTTTCCAATAATATCAAATTTCAGAAAATAAAAAGAAAGTTAATAAAGTTACAGACGTATTGTATTTCATACCTAAAATACAATTAAAGAAGCATAAACATACACAGTTTTATTCACCGCGAACAATAACCTACCTCATTATCAATGAAATTATATATCATTCAATCTAGACCACAATATTCGAGTTGATATTGTGTATACGAAATTGAGCAAAGCTTTTTTTAAGGTATATATTTCTAGATTACTCCGAAAACTAGCCAAATTTGGACTGTCAAACTCTTTAATTTCATTTATTTCTTTTTACTTATGTAATCGCTTTCAGTACTTCAATTTTGGTAATGCCATATAAAATATTTTCTATCGTCGTCAGTAACTAGACAAACATCAAGTCTAGGACCATTATTTCTTTCACATTACATTTATGAAATGTGTAATTCGAATACTGTTATGTTTTTATATTTGCTTATGACGCAAAAATTTTCACTGCAATCACTTTTCAAATTCATTTATTCTGTCATTATGAGCCAAAAATCAATAAACTAGGAACAGCTTAATAAAGGTAAATGCAATTTATTAACGTTTTCAAGATCGCCTAATTCTATATTATAAAATTATTTATTAAATAATACATTCTTAGGACGAGTAAATGCGATTAAAGATCTTGGCGTTATTTACGACACGAGTATTACATTTCATCCTCATATAATATAATTTATATGTATAAAATCTAACGAACTGTTAGGTTTGGTTGGGTGTAATAGTAGGTATTTCTACAATAGTAGAAATACCTACTATTGTAGAAATACCCACCCTCCCCACCAAGATCACCCTCGATCAAGTCACCTTTCAAAGAAAAAAAAATAAATAAAATCGGTTCATCCGTTCGGGAGATACGATGCCACAGACATAACACCCCACTGTTTGCGTCGGAGGTTGAAAATAATGATCTCACAAATCACACGTCTGTAGAACTCTCATGCGAGTATACTACGCCATCTTTATTAAGTTTTATTACTTGATCCGATTAAATTTGTGCAATTATAATCGGAAATTTCAAATGCCGGGTAATTGAAATATTTTAAATGGTTTAAAATCGCAAAAAATAATAACTCTTAACTAATAATAGTGGCAACGTCGTGTCGCGATGTAAAAAAATATAAGTGACATACCGATAAAGTATTCACTTTTCAATAACACGTGATAAAGTTTGTACTACAAATATTATAGGGCTAAAAATAGGGTAAAAATTACAAATATTGTTTTTTAATTATTTCTAATGCTACTTTTAAATGTGCTTGTATTGTATGGGTACACAACATGCTTGTTTATTGCTTCATTTATTATTATTGCATATAAATTTAATTATAATAATTGTAAGATAGTATCGAAGCAATTCACAATCGATGGTTTTTACTTTATGTATCAATTATGTTACAAAATTATATCCAATTATGTTTCATAAGCGCAAAAAACAAGTCCATTGGGTTAGGTGGCAGTAACACCGTCCGTCATACTGAAATATTATGACTATTATTGCACTAGCAGTTTCAGGAAACGTGCGATTTATAACTGCTAATGTAAATTTGTTTACAGCGAGCGCGGCACAATGGATGTGCGGGTAAATGGACACCTGAATGTACAAACGTACTTTATGGAGGGTGAATACTTCCGGACTGAACAGTATGTCAACATTTTATAGACTTACTTAAGTAAATAAATTGTTTATAGTTTATTTTTTTCAGTTCAAAAATGTTAATTAACTTTTAAAAAGTATGTGGACTTTGATCAACAGCATAGTATTTTAATATAATTGCATTTTATTTTATTTTTTTTAAATACACATTTTTTTGACCTAGGTCATACACAATTAATTTGGGTCCTACTCAACTAGGCCAAATGTACCTGTGCTAGAGTCAGGGGAGATGGTGGCAATGAAGCGTTAAAATGGTATGGCCATCTGCGGATTCGAACCCAAGACCTTTGGGTCGGTAGTCCAACGCCATAACCATAACCATAACTACCTACCTACTTTCTAGATTTAGAAATGTTTTACTGAAAAAAGTGGATGCAATGAAATTTTGATGGAAAATGATAATATTAATAATGGTTTAGTTACACGTTTAAGTGATTCCAAAGAAAAAAGTATTACGCGATAAGGATAGGGTAAGCAATATTGATAGGTATAGTTCATCCTGTTCATCCTCGAACACAGGTATAGCCACCGTTTATTGAATATTAAATTGTTCACATTTTTCTTAAACATTTATAATGGCTACATATTCTAAATTATAGTAGAATTTTGCATTTATAAAAACATAAATTGTATATAAAATAAAAACATTCAAACGTAGAAAAGTGCACCTTGGCCGTAGTATAAAACCCCCAGAAGGAGAGGACAAAACACCACCAACAGGCGACTTCAAGCAAAAGGCGCACGTCTCCAATCACATTTACACAGGCCCGCGCAGGGTAATTCCAGGACCTCTAAGAATCTTCCATTTCTCTACCCATGACATCACCAAATATTCCGCACGAGGTTAGAGAACCAGACAGGCCTAATTTATTTATTTTTATTTATTGAAAATAATTACATACTTATTATATAAGATTACAAATTCGTGTGCATAACAAAATTAAGATAGTTTTTATTAGTGTGAGTTAGGTACCACTGCAGGCTCTGTTCGCTGCCTTCTTAACTAGACTAAATGTCTGTCCTAAAGAAGGCAGTTCATTTTTTTCTAATTTTTTGATTAGTTGCCAACTTAAAATAAGCGAACGTTTCATCATAAATAAAAAATATATGAACTATACGATATATTATCATTTCGCCACCTATCTTATCAATAATTGTGTTTCTTCATTCCTTATGACAGTGCTTGTCAATATTGAGAGGATTTTCTTATTAGGTTGGTATTAATTATATCAGTTAGTAACTTCTACCACTTCTAATGGAAATTATCGAGAAAGATATTGTCTTCTGTGTACCTATTTCGGATATTAATTTTCATTTTTGAAATAAGATGTTCGCATGAGAGGATTTTTTGAATGCCAGTGGAGTGGAGTAAACTTTGGTGGTAAGACATTTCTGGCAAATGCACTCGTAAATAGTTGCATGCTAAGTCTCGGTGGTGTCTCCAAAAGAGGGTGTCGAATTCCAGTCTTGAGATTATGAGGACAAACTTTGAGGGGACCCATGGCAAATATTGCATTGTGGATTTTTAGTTTTTTGGCCTAACATACTTTGTCGTAATAGATTTTAAAATATCCAATTCAGTTTTTTTATTCAAAAAGAATCTTGACTTGACTTAAATACATAGTTCTTAAACAAAAACTGATTATAACAAACTTAAAGAAGTTGTGTATATTGTGAGTGAAGTGTGTTTTAAATTTGCTATAAGGTTTTTTACATTTTCCATTTTCTATAATTTACTCCAATTTGTATCTATATTCACTTTAATACTTTCGATTGGTATATATGCTTATTAATTAAACCTAAATTGAATTAGTATACACAAACAAACGGTGTCCTAATGGGTATATAACATATTAATAAAGGCGCATTACACCCTAGAAGTCATATTCATTAATAAATTCACGAGTTAATACTCGTACAATTCATTAATTATTTTAGCTCGTGGTGGAAATTATCAGGTGAACGAGGTTTGTTCAGAACTCGCAAGTGGACGGATTATTCTGTGACTTCTGTTTACATTACATTAATTATATTCAATATGCTCTTGTTCCGTGGAGTTTGTTTAATGTTAATTATAATTACTTCGTTTTCTTGAGCTTTTATACTCATACCTTTATGTATGTTTAAGCAATGTGGCTTTTAGGATTTTTGAATTTTTAAAAACCAATACTAAATCATATGAAAACTTGCTTTTCTTGGATTTCGCGTCCACGCGGTTATAGCAGTGCATATTTTGAAATAAGAAAAATATAAACATTAGGGTTTTTATTATTGTAACAGTTACAATACGTTAAATTGTATATAATAAAACTGTAGGTACTGCTACATCTTTATATAAATTTGATTGGTATACATAGATATAAATGTTATAATTTAGGATACGAGACACGTCCTTGTAGTATCATTGAAGTTATGAGTGGAGTGGGTGTAATAAAAGTATGATTTCAATGGAGCTAAGAGTTAAAGAGATTTAGATAATATCTCTTTTATCACTTTCAGTTTTCCTAATATTCAACCATCCGACTCATTCATTTATTTATTCATTCACATAATCATCATCATCATCAAACATCAAGAATTATTTATATAAATTTATACATTAAGAGGACGTTAAGTTAAATCTATATTTTCATGTATCTATGTTCTAATTACAGAACGACTATTAACGAATAACGTCTACATTTCTTTGTTGTTTTTTTTATTATGCAAAATGAGGAAGCGGCTAAATCGCAATTTTACTTAAAATTTATAATAGAATAAAATACAAATATTATCTAATTAAGTTACAAAAACTCAAGTAAATCAAGTAGGTAGCAGTGGCTAATTTAACAAGGCCTGTTCCCTTTCTAACTAGGTAAGAGTTACCTATTCTAGGAAAGGATATTTACTATCTGCAATAACGTAAATATAAAAGACCTACTCAAAACCCTGTAAAAAAATAACAAAAACGTATTTTAAGCAGGTTATTCACACAAACATACCCACTGATATACACATATACACAAATAAATGCAACCTAAATTATCTTTTATTCTATAATACTAATCTATTAAAATTGACTAAAAAAATCACATCAACGGTTTTAACAATTTTGGTAATAAAATAATTAAATGGAAGGCTTCATATCAACACTTTAAAAAAAATAAAACATAATGAGCTACGGTTTTAATAATCGATAAAATTAATATGTTCACATATAAAATATATGCTTATTTTGAACCGCAATTTCGCCTTCATGAACGATGCCTTATCGTTCTGAAACAAGTACGAGTATGTAGCTCTTTTAGTGTGATCACATTCACATATTCGTATCGCATACACACATACATTCACGCAATGTATTTTTTTAAACTTTTATCAAATTGAAATAAGTAACCTAAAAATATGTATTTTTATCGAAATTCAAATATTGATTTTTTTTTAGCAATTGCAACACTATATTTCAGAATAAAAAATATTAGGATGCTATAATGTTTTTACGTGTGCGGCATAAGTACGTTTTGGTCACGTCCAATCGTGCTTTTTCAGCACGTGAATTGCGAGCAAACGACTGAATCGGCCTGCTAAAATCGACTGGGTTCGTTGCGTTTCAACTGAAATATTCAGCGTTTATTCGGGTCGCTTACAAAACGAAGGTCTGCGCGGGTCGCAAACATCGCAAAACCGTCGACATTTGCTTGTCGATTTAGGCGAGCTTCGCTTGTTCCGAAAAGCACTGTACGCAATCATGTCCCTATTAATTATTATAAGTAATGCGGTAAGGACACAGTAGATACTTAAAGAATAACATTATTTTTTCTTACCCAATAACAAATTAACACAGTTAAAAATCAATGATATGAACAATTACATAAATCACACAATAGTTAGATGTGTCTCCTATGCCTAAAACAATCTTTTCTATTAAATATTAAATTAAATTTTGGTAGCCACGCGAGTTAAAATCCGCACCATATTTTATGTTTCATCACCTCCTGGCACAAGAAAATTTAGTTTTTTTGATTAGGGACCACTCGACCCGACTATATAATAAAAAAATATACCATTTAAATAATACGAACACAATAATACATGTTCACAAATATCATTTTTTTGCAATAGGTATGCCTTACGCGCTAGATGTTAGACGTGACATCACATCACACAGAAGAGAGAAAATAACAGCCAGTGTCTATCGATATCTCGCTCTCCTGTTCCCGCCGAGTCAATTGAGTTCAAGTTTGTCAGCTATTTGTTGTTATTTCGCCAAACAAAACGCGTCGCGCCGCGTAGTACAATAAACTGAAAATTTACACCAGTACTATAATAAAAAAAATAATGTGAGGATAAATTATTATCGCATTATTATATTTAATTTTTAATAGGGAACGTAAACACCCAAGTCTTCGGGAATTGTCTGGGGACACCCTGTAATTACAGGGATGCTATTAGTATATCTGTTTGTGGATATTACTTTTAAAAACACTCGTAAATATTATACGAGTAGTATACTCTATGACTTCATTTAGGTATTAATTTAAATACAATACCAAAGATCCAGGAGCTGGATGCCACCCAGCTGGGTTTAGGTGTATTACATGATAGATACCCATCTATCTTTAAGTTCTACCATTGATTCTACATATAGGTAAAATGTTTATGTTTGTAGCATTATTTATTATTATGATGTCGTTGATGTTATTTGGTTGTAGTTCTGGGTTATTTTTGTAGTAAATACTACATAGATGTAGTAAGTGTTTAATTAGTATTTTTATATAATTGTATTGTGGTATAGGTACATGATTACTGTTTTTCAAGTTTTATGTTGAATAAGAAGGTGATACTTTGTTTGTAGATTGCCAATGATTTACACTTTTCACCTCTTTTAATGCCTATCATGAAATAATAATAAAAAATATAGTCGTTTATCTAAAACCGCATTGTTAGTCATTGTCATCGACAAAATATGATAATAACTTAAAATTTAAAACATAAGAATTAAATATACCAAATTCCAAATTTAGTATCAAGTTTGTCGATGAATATTCATCAATTTTTCTATGTTCTGACAGTTAATACGGGAAATGTCTGCTTGTGATGAAAAATGCTTTGACACAACTTTAATCAAAAAAATTTCAGAGGTGATTTCGAGTCAGCAACACTCTTTGACATTTGGTCGATTCACACAGGTAAGAGATCGTATTATATTTTTTTTAAAACTTACATTCTTATGTGATATTGTAGTTATAAAACACATAATATCATTTTTTAGGAGTTTAGTTTTTTTTTTATTCTAATAGAATTATTATTATTCTATACAATTTAATTTTTACACGAAGCAACATAGGAAAGTCTCAGAAACGAAACTAAAAAAAGTAAGATACGGTATTTTTCCCGAGGTATTTTTCCTGACCAACTTTGAACAACTTTTATATGTTCATAAATGTTGTGGTTTTGGTTCACGACTAACAATAAACTCCCTTGGTGAGTTAAAAAAAAACAATAAATATTTTTTTTTCATCATTACAACTAATTGCTTTAAAAGCACCAGTTTTTACTAAGTATGTAGTTTTTACAGGTATGTGTATGGATATGGTCGTAAAAAGGAAGTTTTTGTTGTCATCGGATTTTTTACTCTATAAAAACCAACTAACCATGCTAGTATCAAAATAAAATTGCACCGAGAAAAGAGAGAGTGATTGGCACATGATTACTTAGAATTGTATTAAGGTGCCTCTGGCAAATGTAGCTGCATGCAAAGGTGGTGGTACAGTTTAACAGAGTTCAAGTTCAAGGGGAATTTGCTTCAAGTCTCGATGGAGACTTGAGTAAGGGACGCTTCTGGCAGATGAAACCAGCTGCATGCAATAGTGACACATCAGTTTCGAGGTTTTATTACTATGTATCAATGTAGCTAGTTGCGTAATCATCAGTGTGTGTTACCATAATTGTGAGGGTGGTACTTACGTCACTTTTGTTACACAAGCAGATTGTGTCCCTGTCTAAAAAATGACGTCCTGGTTGAAGTCACTCTAAGTGTATAATATTTCTTTTAATAATCTTTCGACTGAACCAGTATACGGATTTTTGTATCTACAACACAAAAAATTTTGTGTTGTAGATCCTTGTAGACGATTTTTGTCTAAATTTAACTCAATTTCATTCAAAGTTACTAAAATAATATAATGCTAAATATGTGTAGTTTTTGTAACTCACTGTGTATCTTATAGTTTATTATGTGTACCTAACTAAAATTTAGAATTGACCCGCTCATTTAACCATGGCTACATAGCCAATCAATTTAACATTAAATTTTATCAATATTCCGTTCTGACTCGGGATCAAGCCATTTCTCCATCTCAACTCAACCCATTATGCTAAAATGGAAAATGCGATGAATTCCGTGACAGGCGCCAACGCGAATTGCCGAGCATTCCGTCAAAAGGCGCCCAACCCAACCAACCACACCCATCTATAGGAGCTGCTTGAAATTATTATGTACTCGAAGGTTCTTCGCATCTCAAACCCCATATCTTAGATCAGCTTCTTCGAAGACATCTCCAAGTTTTAAATTAAATATTTTTTATTTGAAGTAGGTAGATATCAATTGAGATTTCATCCAACCTGGTTCTGAATTTGAATAGCAAAACTTTTTTGAATACGCAGTGTCTAATTTTTTAATTACATTATTTTACTTATAACCCAATATTTATATTGACATCTGAATATATTAGTAATATCAATTGCAAAGGCTTTTGTATTCTTATTTGTTTTTATTGATTTTTGAGTGGTATTCTTTACTTATTTATTTTTTATTCTGCACTAAATTGACAATATATATATAATATGGAATATTATACAAATTATTACACAAAATATCGTTATTACAAGAGCTTACTTACAAGAGCCCTATGACCCTGGCTTCTCTACTAGACTATGACGTATTAAGAGTGTCAGTTTTAATTGCGCAATACCTGTAGTTGGCACCTTTTAAAGAACTTTTGATGATTAAAAATAACACGAATATTGGAAATGAGAGTTATACTCTTATATTATGTATACTTTTTATTTTACTTACTATATAAAATGTTGTCGAATAATATATAGTACATTCAATTTAAACGAAAGCATAATAAACACATAAATTACTATAGTAGTTAAGTCAAGTAATTATATTATGCTTGTCTGTTTAAATATATAGCTTAAAGAAATGATTATTCATTGTTAACTTAAAAATATTTATAAGTATTTTTTTTTTATTTTGGCCACATCATGTGTATTGTAGTTAAAGATGACGTATCTACCTACGAGAAAATAGCTAAGAGCATTACCAATTCGTAATAAATATTTTCTCGTTCTAGTACTGTTATACGAGTACACCTATTATTATTTATCTAAGCTTTGTTTACTATACTAGAAACTGCAAAGGTAAAAAAAAAATAACTTTATATCTAAATGGGTCAATCGTTTTTTTTTTTGTTTTGTCACATCAACGCAGAAGAAGTGACCCAACTTAACCTCCATGGCCTCCATGGCTTAACTGACACAGACTTGATGTGTCGGTATGTGTGTGTTGGTCTGGACTTTAGCTAATTGGTCTGTCCATCTCGCGTGATTTGCACCGTATCTAGACTGCGGGCTCAATCTAGCTACCATTCGATGCATAGGTACAGTTCAACCAATCGTTAAATAGAATCTTGTAAGTAATGTGTCCGTAGCGTACATTCCAATCCAAAATGGCGGATAATATAAACTTTAGAGCCCATAATCTTTATAGGTAATAAATTATTATACATATAATAAAAATAAACTTTGGCAGCCTTAGCAATAGTAACTATATGATAAAAATGTCAATCAATTTTAACCCAAGGCGAAAAAAATATAACAAGACGAAGACGAGCACTATGGCTGAAACAAATACATACATGTGACTGATGAACGACTTCCTGCCGAATTTGACATTTGTATCCGGGTAAAAGATGTTTACGTAGGTACTGAACTAATATCTTCCAAGACTAAGGTCGTAGATAAGTCACTCACACTTAGCTAAGGTGACGCTATTGAAGGTAGAGTGAGCTAAGGTTGACGTTTATGTTCTACCTAATGCCAAAATTAAGTTAATATACAATATTTTATGTATGCACTTTAATATTTATTGCTTTGTAATATGATCGTATTTAAAATTTAAATACTAAATCTTTTACGTTTAATAAACCTATGGTAACAAATAGCGTATAATAAATACCGTGGAAATTCAGGAACACAGGATATATTTCATCCTAGCTAAGTGACCTACGGCGGCCAAAGTTTACAATGTTCCACCCACAAGTACATAACATAGATTCTATGATTATTTCTCCAGGTGGTTCCCAGTTGGTACTTGCGTTTACATTATCATCAAAAATTAAGCATACTTAACCACTTCGCAGAAACTTTTCATATAATTTCCTTGCCTCTATGTAAATTACACATTTTTTTCTATATGTCTTTTTGATTTTCTCCCAAACATTGAGCACGGGAAACCTATATTTTAATAACCAACCAAAGATAGTTCATTCTTCTTCATTAGCAGCTTGTTCAAACTCGTCGTGTGGTTGAATTGAGGATAGTAACCTGCAGTACACCCTGTTTCCTCATAAAGACTCATTTCTTCGACCTGATTTTCATTATTCCTATGATCATATAAGTATGTGTTTCAGAAGTAGTTAGTATGTTTTACTTAAATAAGGATCATGAAACTACCCACATAATCTGGACACTCTTAAAAAACGAAAAAGGAAAATTATGTATACAACTAATAGCAGCTCGTACTCTCCAATTTCAAAAGATTACAGTTATGTACAGTTATAATATAATATGCTACCAGGTGCACTAAAAAATATCTAAAAACTAAACAATTTTAAAAATGCAGTGCTGTCATACATTTTAGAAAAAAAATACGTATAATTTTAGCTCCGTACGCCTGTTTTAGTGAGCTGTTATTTAATTGTTTCTGTTTTTCTCTTGAAAATTACATACAAATATGTGTTTTTGTTGTTATTAAAAATCTTACACACTTAATTTTTTTTTCTAAAGTAGAAAATTCATTACCTTCCAAAGTCACATCAAGATTCTAAAGTGCACATACTACCAGCACTTAAACCGCCATTTTGTTTATTATTCTTGCCCCCCGCTCCCTCCCTTAACCGCCAGATGCTCCTCTGATCAAACAGGCTACTCTAAGCTGGTTTTCGCTATTATTATTGACAATTTTTCGCAGCCAGAATTGTACGAATGTCATTTAAATGATGTTTTGATAAGGAAGGCTGCCGAAAGCGAAAGTCCTCTCAGCCTGACGTTTTCAGAGAGCTTCGATTAAATTGAGAGGGGCATTATGCCGAACAAACTCCCTGCGCCGAACCAACCCGTCGAGTGCATATTGCCAGCGCCACTCCGCTCGATTCTACGCTCCGCGGACGGATTCGCAGCCCCTTCGCGCGGCAGGCCATTTATTCGCCCCGGTATTGATTTCAAATGTAAATTGAAATAATCGAATTACAAGCGAAACTCGATGTCTGTTACCAGTACCTACACCCCGGGGAAACGTTTCAACTAGTCCATTACATACTTGAAATACCCATCAAAGGATAATGTACCCAAATTCCTTGTAATAAGGGACCTAATATGAACATGCGTTCGTCTATTCAAATTTCCACCATAAACGAACACCTCATCTAATACAAGAAATATTTTTAATTTTCATATATTTATCTATATACAGGATGTTCCCGTAGAATTAAGGGGGTATTTATGTTCCCTATTACGCGTAAGAATAATTTGTATTCTTCCGCTATAAAAAAAAGGTCATTCCTAAATTTAATAACTTAATCAGAGCGCTCGCGACAATCCCCTTTTTATCTCTGGCACTCGGTAGGGCCGATCAATGACCCGGCGCGGCCTCGCTAGCGATCGAACTTATGACAAGAGCGATTTCATATTATCACATAATGTTGTCAAATTTTTTACTCGTAAACCATGATTAATTTTGATATTTTTTATTTTATTTTTATACGGGTACTCTAAAAAAACATTGACTGCATAATATGTTTACATTAATTTTAGACAATTAAGTAAGAAAAACCTTATCAATATTCAAATAAAAAAAAACCACAACACGCATATAAAAGATAAAATACAGATTATACTAAATAGAAACAATATAAATCATATATCATATAATAATACATACACTTTAAATATGGATATTATATGATTACATACAAATAAATATATAACTGTGTATATATAAATATAAATATTATCATGGAAAATATCAATGCGACTATCTCTATGTAAGGCATTATAAAGACGACACGAGGTCAAAACAAATCATGTTTGAAATCGCAGGGCCAATAAGCTGAGTTTTTATCGGGAATAGTCTTGGAACACGGTCTATGTATTAGTATGTAGGATTTAACCAGTGGCGTGCTTATAGTAGCAGAACTGGCAAAATGCAAGGAACCCCGGCCCAAGAGAAAGAGACAAAACCGGACAATATTACAAAACTGCTTAAAATAAACAAAAAAAAATGTTAACGTATTCGTAAGAGAAATAAAAACAGGCGGATAATCCCCGCTTTATGTTTTGTATAAAAATTTATACGGCAAAATATAAAAGGCCACTCTCGTTTGGGACTGGGTACATTTATATAGAAATATTGTGCAATTTATCGTACCTCCATACATACTGCTTAAGTAGCCCCGCCCCGCAAGCCTTAAAAGAATTCCAGGAGTCTCAAATAGTGTAGTTACACCACTGACTTTAACGATAATTACAATTTGAATTTACGACGGAGAATGCGTATATTTATTTTGCGCTTAACTCAGTTTGTAGATGTGAACAGAGTGGGTGTATGTGTGCGTACAATATGTTACAATCTAAGGGTGAGTGTATATTTAAGATAGGCGGGGGAGGGGATGTGTATTTAAGAAACTAGAGGGTGTCTCTCACATTTTGCTCACTGAATAAAATAAATTCACGATACTGCCATGTTTAAGACGATAGATCTATCTATTTTAGGATGCATAGGTCAATTGTATAGGTTATTAGGTCATGCATACACATTATTTGCCATCAGCAGCACGTTTCGTCCTGCAATCATTAAAACGACCCATGAATTTTAATCGGCCCATCTAGTTTAATAATAACTCCGTGTCAAATTTAAATTAAATCGTATTTATTGAGTTCAAAGTATTGTACAATTTTAGGCGTCTTAATAAAAGCTACACTAAGTTCCTTATGACTTGTTAAACGAACTGAATTAACACCGTTTACAATATATTTTTCTGAATACACAGCTCTTACAAACTAATATGGGCATATTTTAAAATAAAAAAATTCATGCAATAGAACACAATAATATGGACAAGAAAAGAGAAGTATACGGAGCTTTACCCCAAGCATTTAAAGTTGTACTGTAACGCGTAAAAAAAGAGATAGTACGTGTGTGTGTGTACTGTATCTATAAGAACCACCGCTTTCTCACATCCGTATGAGCGTAGATGAAGTTAATATTTATATATACATACCTACACAATCTGTTGATTCACCTTCCAAGGTGACCTGATGACCTGGTCTGGCCTGGGGGTCATCAGGAGGCTTCATTTGCCCTCGTACACATACTAGCCTAATACTTTATAAAATAATTTTATAATACAATGCATAATTATTTATTCCTGTTAAGTATAGATGGAATTTTAGATATATGAGGAAGAATGGCCATATAGATTTTTGATTAGAAAGCATATATCGGGCATGTAATTAATAGGTGGTAGAAAGTAACACAACCGTTTTACGAAAGCAGTTACTATGTTTATTATCTGCGTATAGTCCAGTTCTGATGTGTTATAGAAACGTAAGATTATAACTATTATAACTCTGCCCCCATAACATATTCATCGCAATGCACTTAATTACGCTATGAGCGTAACAAACTCATAAATTTATATACACTGAAAGGGTATATAAATTCAGTTTTCCTGTAATGATTTTAAAAAGGTTTTTTTTTACTTAAATTAAAAATAAACGGGGCATGGGAGGGAAGGAAGGCTTGTATGCTAGCGTAATCTTAAAGGCATAAAGACATAAAGGTCATAGTATAATAAATGTTACTACATGTTGATATATCCACTACAAAGTATCAAATTGATATTTTTAAATGTACGAACGATAATCACTAATCATAAGAAATATTATGCACGACTTTAAATTGGTAAAAAGTTTCAATTCAAAAAGAAATACATTCACCTAATATGTTTTTACATTTATTTGTGCTGATAAATCTGCTTACTTAACATTATGGGTAGGTACTTATATTATGCGCTGTATGCTTACTTCAAAAGAGTAGGTAAGCGAGGAACATAAAGGAACAAAATACCGCTTACATCGTTAGTTTTGGCTTTGGGTGCATTAAAAAGGGCGGATCGGAAAACATCTTGTTTTGCATAAGGAGAGCAAAAAAAAAAGTTGAAGGCATTTTACTATGCAAATTGGTTTCGTCGCTTTTATTATGAATTGTATGCGCGGAAGACTTGCGACCCGCCCTCAGACCATTTTTCGTTTTTTTTTCGAAGGGAACCTATACTTGTAAGTGCAAGTACGTAAAAGGAAGATGAGGCTTCCTTTACGGTCCATGAAAATGCTCCTTTAATAAATTTTCACCCTTTTCAGTGGGGTCAATGATTTTTTGCCGGTAATATTTTTCAAATGATATATTTTTATCTCATTCGATGACTTTTGGCATGTATAGGATGGCAATTTTACGTATGTACGCATATCTTTTTTTTTTAATTTAAGTAGCGTTTTTAGCTGACCATAATCGTCGCTTTTTGAGTATTAAGGAGTGAAAACCAAATAATAACCAGTGATCGGAACCGCAGGTTGAACGCTGAACAGCTTTTGAATTTTGAAAATTTGCACTCTTTCTTTCTTTCGCTGCGACTTTTAATTTGTTCGATTTTAAAATCCACGCCATTTAATTAAATGTATATTTTAATAACTACGGGTTAGTCTATGGTTAGCAGTAAATATTTTTTGCTTACAATACTATTTGCAAATTTTATTTTTTAAAATATAATGCTCATTACTCTTATTGATATTATAAAAGTAAGATTTTATGCTCATATTTTTTTATTAAATTTCATCAATATAATGCAGGTACAAAAGTAAAATTTACACATTATGTAAAAAAATTCGTATACATTGCACAAAGAAAATACAGATGTGTTACCACTCAACGATCTTTTAAAACTTATAGATACGGCATGTCATACGAATCGTCGATGTCAAAACCCGACACGTAGATTCCCTCCGCCGTTCCGCGCGCCGCAACACTCCGCCAAACATATCTCGCTTGCTCGCCATGCGAGCAAGCAACAAAACGCACCACGCCCAAGTACGCCACTTTGCGTCGAGTACGCTCCTCGCGTATCATACGTCATATTACGCTTGTGCGAGTCTAAATTAATTTTAATCTTTTCTTATATTTCAGCACTTTAGCGAGAACCAGTTATCAGTTAACTTTATATGGAATTATAATAATATACACCATTTCTTGTATATTGAACTGTTGGTTTTCTAAATAAACAATAAATAAATATGAACTGTCATAAATTTTTAAATATTTTTTACTAAGTTCGTACGCGAGAATAATTTAGCGCCCTATATTTGCATAGGGCAAGTTGAGGCGGAGGGCTACAAAGCCAAGCGGAGAAATTCTTTTATCTCTCCGCCCGCCCTTAAGCAAATCGACAATATCGGCGCTAGCATGAAAACTTCAGCCTTATGGTCCCGTTTTCGTGAGATACATGTTAAGATCCACCCGCATTTGAAATGGAGACTGTAATACTTGTTCGGGATCTATAGAAGGGACACAAGATCGAATAATATTAGAATAGCACTGCCATAAAGTAATTCTAATCGGGTTTTAAATGTTGGAAATATATCTAATTTACCGAGTTTTTTATATGAATGTATGTATGAGATGTGCTTCAAATCTTCTAAATAGATATTTATAAAAATTATACTAAAATATTCCCTGATATCTAGGGTTGGGTTAATTTATTTTCATTAGTTTAAAGACAAACATCATTTATTTTATGTTTTATGGTTGTATTTTATTTTATTCTTCGGAAAATATTTATATAGAGAAGCTTTAAAATCAGTTTCTGTAGGTATATGAGTCATAACTGTTAAACCGAATTTAAATTTGGAATCTAAAGTGACTTTTTGTTATCAAATGGTTCTTATTAAATTATTATTTTATAACTTTACTACAATTCGGTAACTTTTAGAAGAATGTGCCAAATACAGTATTTTATACGATACTGAATATATTGATAACTTACTTTCGACGTCGAAAAAAGTGTATCCTCAAGGAAAAGATATATTCCTTATAGCAGTTGTTTGCATAATCTGCGAAGGCTTTCAGGCCAGAAAGCGTCGTATGTCACAGTATTTCTATGCTATTTTTGCTTGAGTCAGCATTGTCCGCTACATGACATGGGTCGCTTCCGTGCTTGAAATGATTCATTCCAAAGAAGGATCGCTCTTCGCTCTTATTATCGACCCATCCTTTCGTAAGCCATTCACTTCGGTTGAATGGCGATATTCTGACCTACATAACGAGGCAGTGATCTTGACACTAGTTTATTTCTATTGCCGTAAAAAAACTGAAAAAATAAAATTCTGTCGGACTTGAGTAGGCATAACCGTGTAAGTACGCTGATAAGCTCAACATTTTTTAAAAATGCGCTGTTATTTTAGCAGCAAACTTACAACTGACCATTTATATTAAAAGTATGTGACTGACTCCTCCTCGAGTAATTAGTATTGCATGTCTTTCTAATCCATTGCAGATCATACTTGCGATTAAACCGGACATTAAAATTTATTTATTTATTTAATATATTTTAGGGAAACATACAGCGTAACTTAGTTTATAGAACAGTAAATACATAGTCATTCATTTGGCCAATTACACGAATTCACTGTTTAACAATTGAATTGAATTGAATTTATTTACAATAATGGCTCTTAAAGATGTCAAAACAATATATGAAATTAGTACTTACTTAAATTGAATAAATTTAATATCAAGGAGATAAATTGAATACCAGTCCTTTATTTATCTACATTTTTTTTTTATTAGCTTATTGACATTCTTTTTTAATAATATTTTGGAAGTTGCCTTTTTTTTTTTGTAAAGTTTCGAATTAGCCTATTATTTTTGGCATTAATGTTTTATACCTTGTCGATCTACTTACTAATTAAAAAAAATAAATAATATTCGTTAAAATTTTTCCTTCATATCTGCTAATTAGATCTCTGTTTGAGATCCCTATTTAAAAATTCACGCAACATTCCTTCCAAATGAAAGCCAATTACTGTTAGCCTCGTCAGCACTGATGAAGGAATAAATGTAAATAAAGGAGGCATTCATTTGACGAAAGGAATCTGCTTGACATAGACAAAGTGTGCAAAGATTAAAGGCAAATCTTTACTCTCCAGTTAGCGTTTGATAAGTCTGTACCTTAACAGGCTTAACAGGGATAAACTGGGTTTTTTTTTAATATTATTTTGAATGCGTAGCAATAAAACTGCAATTCTTTTTTGACATATAAACCTAAATTGCATCTATTTAATATTATAAAAAGAAAGACATTTTTATCATAACTTAACTTCAGCTAGAAAAGTGCCCGAAAAGTCTACAATGTGGGGCATTACCTCTTCGAAAGTAACGCATAAAAAAGAAGGCAAATTCAGCAAATGTAAAAAATCGAATCTATTTCGAATTTTGTCAATTTATAACTATTGCTATGCATAAATACGTAAGGGTGAGCTTATTGCAATAATACAATCTCTACCAAATAAGCAAAACAGTTAAATTAATTTAGATGTGTGAGTGC
The DNA here is from genome assembly GCA_020383195.1 of Neomicropteryx cornuta. Classification (NCBI taxonomy): domain Eukaryota; kingdom Metazoa; phylum Arthropoda; class Insecta; order Lepidoptera; family Micropterigidae; genus Neomicropteryx; species Neomicropteryx cornuta. Next base: position 6,920,105 of record JAHKQU010000030.1, read on the forward strand.
GTTCAATAGTGGGTGAATAGTGTGATAATTTTGAAAAGATAATAAAGATAAGATACACAGTGTGCAGAGTTACTTCGCAACCTAAAACGGACAACTTTGGCGTCCTATTCCGATTTTATTTTCCCTATCTTTATAATAAATCTATTTCATTTCATAAAATGTATATTAAAGAACAACTCTACATAGAGGTTTTTACGATTTATTTTATATTAAATCCTACAGCGTGTGTCGAAGTAGTGCCATTTCTTAATTCCAACACTTTTGTTAGCTCTATTTCGGTTAAAATTCTAGTGCTATACATACAGATAAAGAACAAAATCATAGCTTGTTTCACTATAAATAATCGTTCAATACAATTTTCTCGTTTTCGTACTAAATAAAGATAAAAATTAATTATAAGGTTAGATACTAAATGCTTCAAAATTCATCAAGTTTAAGTCTTTGAGTATCAATGTCTTTGAAATCAGATCGTTTTGACGAAATATATATTCAAAACCACACGACCAAATAATGCCATTGAGGGGCACGAATCTCTCAGTAATCATTTTTTATTATTTTGTAATTAGTGGCCTTCACCATACGTTTGCTTTGTGATTTAGCTGTTTTAAAACAGCTGTTTAGTTGATCACGCAAATATCGATCAAATTATTATATTGACGCCGGTTTCACAAAACCTTTTTTTACATTTAACGTATTTTTAAACAGATTCATTTTAGACGTATAAATAAGTAAATAATCAAAAATATAATTCGTGTAAAGCAGTAGTAACTACCTAACAAACACATGTATTATTTCTATGTAACATGTGTTTTGAAAAGTGATAATCAGACGCTATTATAACCTTAGTGTCCGTCTACACAGAGATTAACATTGCTTGTTTAGTTCTCCAATCTTCCCCTTAAATACCCTATTGCGGTTAAAACAGAATTCTTTTAAATACTCAGTATTGGTAGTATTTGGTATTTGTTAGTGGATGAATGGCGCAGCACAGCAACAAACAAAAAGTTGTCCAAGCTATGCGAAAATACGAAAACGTCGGTACATTATACCGTTCATAAATTTAGATTCTGACCCAGAATTCACACTGCATGGCGCGATGAAGCTAATGGTATCTGTATTCGATATTTTTCGAAAAGCCATCATTGCCAAACGGAGCGGTTCTAAATGGCGTCAGGTTTTTCATCTGCCGAAAAAATCACTGAATAAAGTAGGGCAAAGAAAGTGCTCTCGTACAACGTCGTCTCGTCCTACTCACTTACGACCTTATATAAGAGCAATAAACTAACCAGTGAAGATAAAAAGGTCTCAAAAGTTGAGAGCGGGTTTATATATATTTTTTTTTATTTAAATAAGCATCTAATCCGGCTCTTTAAAAATGCTATCAGCAAAGAAGAAACTTTTTCGCGGCCGTTTGACTACCTCGCTTTGCCGCCATCGGTCTAAAAACATGACGGTAACATCCGATACCTTCGGGCCATTTATCAAGTTATTTCATTACAATTCACGCCCATTCCTCCCTCCATTCCCCTTCTCCTGGCCCCTCGCCGCCGCGAGAGCTTCGGGCTATAATGCCACCTATAAAAGATGTTGCCTTTCAGGTTCCGTGGAACTTCCAATCTACCACAAGACAGACAATAAAACAGAAACCCTATCATTAGTGAAATGCTCCCTTTTCAGTTGCATTGGGCACACACATACAGATACAGATATGAATGAGTTTTTTTTTGACGTTATTTAAAGTTGACCCAAAGATATAAGGGTTGTTTTCCAATAATATCAAATTTCAGAAAATAAAAAGAAAGTTAATAAAGTTACAGACGTATTGTATTTCATACCTAAAATACAATTAAAGAAGCATAAACATACACAGTTTTATTCACCGCGAACAATAACCTACCTCATTATCAATGAAATTATATATCATTCAATCTAGACCACAATATTCGAGTTGATATTGTGTATACGAAATTGAGCAAAGCTTTTTTTAAGGTATATATTTCTAGATTACTCCGAAAACTAGCCAAATTTGGACTGTCAAACTCTTTAATTTCATTTATTTCTTTTTACTTATGTAATCGCTTTCAGTACTTCAATTTTGGTAATGCCATATAAAATATTTTCTATCGTCGTCAGTAACTAGACAAACATCAAGTCTAGGACCATTATTTCTTTCACATTACATTTATGAAATGTGTAATTCGAATACTGTTATGTTTTTATATTTGCTTATGACGCAAAAATTTTCACTGCAATCACTTTTCAAATTCATTTATTCTGTCATTATGAGCCAAAAATCAATAAACTAGGAACAGCTTAATAAAGGTAAATGCAATTTATTAACGTTTTCAAGATCGCCTAATTCTATATTATAAAATTATTTATTAAATAATACATTCTTAGGACGAGTAAATGCGATTAAAGATCTTGGCGTTATTTACGACACGAGTATTACATTTCATCCTCATATAATATAATTTATATGTATAAAATCTAACGAACTGTTAGGTTTGGTTGGGTGTAATAGTAGGTATTTCTACAATAGTAAAAACGACAGCTAAACACGCTTCTAAAACACACACACACACCTTCAAATAAACCTTATCACAATAAAATAAACACTATTTATACTTTTGTTATTGGTACCTATACGTCCTTATTTTATGTTTTAGAAATTTGTGTACTCACAATAGAGAGTAGAGTAAGGTGCTTAAAAGATAGTGTAAATTATAACTTATTTTATGAAATTATTGCCGTTTTGTACTTGTTCAAATAAAATAAATATATTTTACTTGTAATTTAATATCATTGTACAAACGGGTAAAGTATTTATAATTTAAAACGACGTGCTAACGGAATTTTTGGAAATGTCCGGAAAAAATATTTTTAAACATTTCCATTACTATATTTTCAAAAAGTTACTAAGTAGTTTCAATGTTATTTGACAGCAAAATTAATTGAATTGAGACCGCAAAGAATCATGCAAAATAAACAACCTACTGTATTATAATATTTTGATTTCCGGGCTCCGGAAATGTATTTAATTTTGACTAGTCTGTCTCCTTGAAATGACGATGCGCGTTTGAAAACGAATTGAAACACCTACCCTCTTCGGTGCGACACGGATGTACCCACAGCTATTATTTCCGTTATGACGTGAGTCTAGGGATCCTATCTCAGTATATACTCCAGAAAGACGACATAAACACAGACTAAATAATAGAGACGTGTACTATATTCATTTTCATTATAAAACTTACTATTGCAGTAAATTTACGCGGTTTTCCCAATAGCAAAAAGAGGTATTTTTAGTATTTTACAAGCAGCAGTTACTCAAACTTATCAACATTGCTCTTGGTGGAATTTTTTATTTTTTTCTGCCCATTTTAAGAGCACTGATATAATCAACCAATACATAGTATAATTCCAGTTTTTCTATCGGCTGATTTTTCCTATTCGATATCTGACCTAATTGAAGTTAGTAGGCAACGGCGCGTTTGTCAATCGTTCTAGACCGATCGATGGCGATCAAACACTATCAAGAAGGTGTGACCGAGTTTATTGATCAATATGACCTGTATTAAATACCTCAGACCATTTGAACAGGTGTAGAGTGGCACTTTTATAATAAAGAGGAATTTGTCGGGAAACGCCAAAACAACTTTCTTACTTTTAAGTTAAAAGGGAGATATTTTCTCATTATTTTGAAAACTGACTCTTACACAAAATACCTCAAAAAAAAAACAGATAAAGAATTGGTTATCGCTAGGCGTATTGAAAACTTGTTCCGTTCTGTTTGAAGTGAAGTATAAACCAACACAGGGATGTGCACGAGAAAAAGTTCATCTGAATACATAAAAACGTCTTATATAATCACTGAACACTTCATATTTCAATTATTTTTCGTAACGTGTTTCTGGAAAGATCACAATCGAATTATATAAATGCGGTACATTGGGACTACGGATACCTGTTATCCGTGTTTGGGACTCGGCAGAGGGAAAGGGGGTCAATTTTGAACATACGTCTTTTTGTTCCTTAGTTCGTTCTCTGACTGTATTGTTGATAAGATGGTGTAAAAAGGAAACAGGCGGTGAAAAGTAAGTGGCAACATTGCTATTTATCAAGTTGACACAGCGACGGGGGCGGGGGCGGAGACGCGGGGCGCGGTCTTGCGGCCGAGGCAGTCAGACTGTCGCAGGGCAGATGGTGTCGCAACGAGACTATCCATGATCTCGCATACCTATGCAGGCCAGTGCAGTGGTACAGTGAATGTACGAAGTAGGAAAATTAAAACCATTTAAGAAGTTCCCTTTAGTTTAGACCAAGTAGCATGTCGTATTTTATTTACAAATTAGGTCATAGATTGTGCAATTTATGATGTAAAAACAAATACATAAATATTAAAAAAACTACTGAAATTATCATATACCTAACGGCTTTAAAATCCAATTTAGTACATACTAAGTATTATGATCGTAAAAGTCCATCGAAATTTGACAAGTAATATGTGTTTGATAAACCTCTGAAAGTATTTTAAAAACGGAAAATTACCTTAGATAGTAATTTTTTTGTCAAGCATATCATTTTGCCTTTATAAAAATATTATAATCATAAATTATTATATGCATTTATGGGTACATGTTTACATACCTTAGTTGCTCAAAATGTAATCAGGTATTTGCACTTTTACAGAAATAATCAGCATTTTGTGAGTAGCGTGGTCACATAATTGCAATTTTTGCATTCAAACCGTAGTCAAATTGATAAGACTTCAAAAAACGTAATCTCAATATATATTTTCTTCACCGTCACTTACGTAGAGTGAAAAAAAATGTTAATTCTACAATTCAAGTTATTGCAATTACAGTACATAGTGAGATTTTAGTAATTGTTGTTTTTACTCCCTATTTATTATCTACTCGTATGTCCTTCGATTACTGCCTCAAGAGATTTCGCTGATTGCACGCTGCATAATGATTCTTCGTAATTCGTCATTAAGTTCGTTAATGATGCTCAGACATGAGAATGCTGACTTAGTACTTTGCTGAGAGTCACGAAAGAGATATAGATCGATTGTAGTAACAGATATAATATTATTTTGGTTTCTCTTACAAAATGCACTTACATAAAAAAAACTGCATGAAATTATATGCATAAGGAAAAAACCTATTTTTTTGAACCCTATAAATTTTTTCATCCTAAAAAAATTTATATTCTAGAAAGAGTGTGCCTTATATCTCAAAAAGAGGCCTATTTGATAGCCGGCGTTATCAACACGCTCCTGATAATATTTAGTTATTTTGAATTAGCTTTAGACCCCTTCTACAACCTCTTTAAGTTACTCGTATATCCACTATTTACAGGACATCCTATACTCTGTCAAGTATAGAAAATTGAATGTTTTTTTTTTAATTATTTTACTTTATATTTGAAAATTGATATAAAAAAAACCCTGGATGTTTCGAAATAAGTATCGAGAGTATTTTCAAATTTGTATCGAAGGTATTTAATCTTTTATTTTGTCATACTTCAAGAATTGAATTGTAGAAGAGTTGAGTTTATTAAGCTGCTTTCCTGTTTCGTTAATTGTAAGCATTGAACCTCAAAACTCAGGTCGTTATTTTTCATTTTCCTAAACGATAAATATCATTAATTGTGTAATGAAATGATTGTGAGCCGCGTTCGAACCTCAAGAAAATTCAATTTATATTTTGGTAGGATACGGCCAGCGTTAGGTTTCACTTCAAATATGCCATCTATGCTAAATCACGGGCAATAATCTATTTTGTTACATAAAAATATATTACCCAACAATGATTTATAGTACAAAGTTGTTTAAGTGACGAAGTTAAAAAAAATATGCGTTTTTTACAACTGAAAAGCGACATGGCTTTGGCGTTAAATATGTCAGTCGATGACGCAAATCAAACTACTTGGCAAGCGAATTACTATATCTAGGAATAAAACTACTAGCGATCTCTAGCGATTTAATTCCAAACTACAAATTAAGTATTTAAATCGATTGTTTTATCTAAAACTAAAGTTACCGGCGCTTTCTAGCTGTTAAGTCCAAACTAGGTGCGAGAGAATCTTCTGGAATCGCATAAGAATGTATGAATGCGTGATGTGATGTGATGTTACCTTGACGTCACTGACACGCCGCAATGTCACCAAAAAGCCAATTCTGCTATAAATGTTTCACAACAATATATAAGTTGTGTAATATTGATGGCCTAATAATATGAAGTATTCAGAATTGTTAGGGTTCTAACTCACAGAACGTAAATCATGCTAAATTTAGATTTATAAGGTGTACATAAAAAAAAACAGGCGCCCTCATTGGACCTTTTAATTTTTTATCACTTTAAGACAGGCACCAGTATAGTAAAGTGATAAATAAAGTTTAAAAATTGATTAAATATACAATAAAAGTGGGTCATACTAAAAAATAAGTCATGCATAATGCAAAAACTATGTATTAATTTTACAAATCTGTAATAATAAGTCGTATTATTCATCACGATAAAATAAGTAAAATTTCAAATAAACTCACCCTCTTGTTGTCTCGAAATTTCATCCATCCGCTGACGATCGATTGATCCAGTCCACCCTGTACTTCAGTAGTCAGCTCCAGTATTTCGTCATCACCCCACTCCGAATCCATCAAACTGCTCTCACCGAGGCTATGAACCGGGGAGCTAAAGACACCCGGTTCGCCAATGCTCCTCGCCGGCGACGCGAAAATACTATTTTTCAGCTCAAACCGTCTAGCCATAATGGGCGAGTCCATCATTTCCGAGCGACGCTTGGGCATCGGAGAACTATTGTTCGATTGCAGTCCGCTCGGGATAAACTCACTCCTTCTACTCGCTATGGGCGAATTGGTCGCCGATCGCAGCCCCTGCATCATTTCCGATCTCCTCAGCACCAGAGGCGAGTTGGGGAAGCTTCCGCAGCAATTCTGCCGGAGCTGAGGCTGCCGCGAAAGCAAAGGAGAATTTTGGCAAGTCATTCGCAGTCCTAATGACTTGCCGTCGCTCGACGACTGGCGTCTAACTCCACTTTTATTGTTTTCGCTCATGGTTGCGTCTTCACTTCAACCCTTCGTCTCGTTAATGCCAGTCATTAAGAAAACACTCAGAGCGCGGCGCCCTCGTCCGCCGAGGGCTGTAAATGCACTTTGTACATTTAACTACCCTCGGACATCGCTGAAAACACGCCGGAGGACGCGCAATTCGCGACCGAAGGCACTTGCCTTTATTGCGCGCGGCGTTTATCCATCGCGCCGGAGGTACCGGGCGATATTGCTGAAGGCGCGTTGCTATGCCGTCAATTTATTAATGGGCGATGGAAGGCCTCAGCGGAATTCTTCGATATCTGCGGGGAGAGAAAAACATCGTTTGAATATTAATTAATTACTCTTAAGAGATTCAACAATTATAGAGAGACTGCCAAATGACGTGAGAATGGTCGATTAAGATAAAACATAATATACTAACAATATCTACAAATACGTTTCCTATTAATATCACTCAAACGATAAAAAAACTACTTATTTATAACTGGTTAGAGCCACATGAACTTACATTATCGAAATTATTATTTGAAGTTATGAATAAAAATAACGCTTATCACATAATTATTCGATATTCAAAACAGTATGATTAAACAATAATCACATATGTCCTCTGTATAATCAATAAGCAAGTAACATCTTCATCTAGGGAAATTGAGTATTACATTGCGCTCTGCCTATGCTATGAAATAATAGTTGACAATGCCATGGCGACGTTGAAGATGTCAATCTGGAAGGGAGCGGTTGTTAGAATATTTATTTCTCTACAAACGACGGCCAGTGCGTTCGTTCAACTACGGCATTAAGCACTTAGGTACGTATTTTAAGAGTTGTAGGATTTCGTAATAATATCATAACATCTAAATTATATGAACGTAAAGGATTGCAGCCTTTGCATAGTTGCGTTAATTCGTTGCTCAAATGCTGTATTTTTGTCAAATAAAATAAAATTAAAAAAACAATAGTGCCTCATTTTCTAATGGTCAATAGTCACGTTTAAGCATTGATTACTTAAGCGACTTTTTTTTAAAAAATGTCTGAGCTTCTAATCCGTCGGAACTTTGTTATTATATTAAATTCAAAAATTAATTTATTATTTTAAATTCTATTCTTTTTATTCTAAAATTTGATTTATAGTAACTGTTGTAACATTAACTTCAACAAATTATCTTTTTTATTATAGAAAACAATTTATTATAAATATTATGTTTTTGGCAATGTTTTAATAAATAAATATCTTTCTTTTACGATATTTATTTTGATAGTATTTGATCTACTGTTATATCATTGTAGGTTACTTTACAATTACAATTAAATATTAGCACAGCGTGCGTGACTTTATACCGCACAGTGAGCGCTCGTATTTCAATGGGGTCATGGGAAATTAATGCACTTTAGAACTTTGTGAAAATGGTAAAGTTTCAAATGTGCGAGGCGTATTTCAGTATCAGTTTATATATACATGTTATATGTGTGTATGTACTCACTTCGGTGCGCTGTAACACAACATATGAGCCGTATGTCAAAGGCCTGCACTGAATACTGTGCAAAACAGCTCAATTTATATACCTATGGTATATATAGCGTATATTGAAAAGTTCAAGTATTATTTTTCTACAAAATCTGAGTTCAAAGTTATTATCCACCAAAGCGTTATAAACCCCTTTGATGATGTCTCGTTTACAGTTAATTTTTCACTATACCATAACTAAATTATTTTTAAGTGAGTGTTCATTGCACATAACATATTTGGGTAAAATATTGTAGGTGTGTGTGTGCATCTATTTCTTAAATTTGTGCACGGTGTGAATTGATTCGTGAGACAGTTGCATTAGTCAACAGAGAGTCAGTCGAGAAATTTTGCTTTATATGGATTCTTCAATATTTTCATGTTTGAAGAATATTTGAGAAAACTGTAATGAATAGATACAAATTTTAAGTGAAATTTCATTGACCCTAAACAAATAAGAAAATACGGCGCTTAATAAAATAGACGAGCGTATATTATTAAGCTGTAGATTTATAGTTTAAGATAATATAAGAAATTTCAATGATCATGCTTGTATGTCATGATATAACGTAAAATACAAAATAAATACCTTATATCATATAAAACATTTTAATGTTTTTAAATACTTATATAATATACATTTTGTGAATAATATTAAACCACACTGAGCTACATTAATGAATGCAATATTTTAACAATAAAGATCAGTATAAAAAACGTTTCCTAAACTTCCGAAAGCCAAGTTTTCACAAAGATTGAAGACAAAAGAAATAAATTGCAATCAAATTAAAATTAGCCATTAATAAATTAACAATAAAAGAAATATAGGTGCTTGTCAATCATAATTACTATTTAACTCATAAATTATATAATATTATATTGTATTAATTTAATTTATAGTATTTGGTAATGCATTGATTTTCTAAAATATATTAAACATATTAAATATATTAAATATAAATTCTAAACGCTGGCGAAAAATATTATTTTTTAATCATAAGTGTAAATGATTATCATATATTTTGTATAATACATGTATGTTAAATTGTTATGTTTAATTTAATAGTGCAGTAAGTAGACGCGCAATAGTGACAGTATCAGGCCTTAGGCCAGTTCTATAGATAATTATTCGAGATTAAGTTGTCAGTTATTGGTATGTGGCATTTTTACTAAAATAATATTTGAACAATTTAACGAACGCATTAAGTAAAAAGGTTTTACTTTAGCGTGTTTTAAAGAACAGAAAAGTGTTAATACAATGTTTTTTTTATTCAAGATGAAGTTTAATTATGACCTAACATGACTACGTTTTCAAAGTGACAGAATTGCATTCTTGCACGCATTGTAACTCTGTTCTGTTTTAAAGAAAATTGTTTCCATTCTTTCTCGTTTAATTGTTACCAGTTAGACAAGAAAAGCCATTTCACTTTTCCATTTTTTCACGTTTTTCCTTTTTTCACTTTTCACATACACACACACACTAACTAAACTATTCAACTAAAATATCTAATTGTTATGCACCGCGTCCCACGACATTTTACGATAAAAAAAAGGCTTATTGGTCTTCCGTTTTCACTTATTATTTGTGAAGACGGTATATCAAACGTTATTATGGTTTCAAAGAAAATCATTTGTAAACTTTACGTGATTATAAAGTAACGATCGTGTGATGCTGGGCGGCGTGTCAGCTGGCCTTCAAAGTCGAGCCAGCGCTCGGCTTGTTCGAAATAAACATAGATCCTTAAAAAAAAACACATTTGGCCATAAATTATTTTAGCAATTTTCTTTCAATTTCATACTAAGAATGGTGGCCAAGACACTTCTTAAAGTTTTCGTAAAACGTCGTGTATGCATAATATACCTTTTTAATCAATATTCGATATAGTATAATGTTTTTATACAAATCTAAACACATCGGGATATATAAAAGGGATATATAAAAGGATATATATGTTCTCTGTATTTATTTTATCTTTATTAACATACTTAACAATACATTCATAGTGGGAGGGACCTTCGGAGATTTTTATCAAAACGATTGTACTCAAATAAAATATATTACAATTAAATGAAAAAAAAAATATCAAAAATCACCGTTTCATAGGGAAAATTGTTTAAATGCCACATTCATAGTACAAAAAAACGAACGTAACTCAAAAACTTGTGGGTACGTAAAAGAAACGCATAGAGAAAAGGTTATTCTAGTGAAAATACATACCTGCATGGTATTAAGGGAACCAATTAGATACCAGCCATTAGTTAATCTGAACAAATCTTTTTTTTTCTAGAGAAATATTTTTATCTGATTACACAGATAAAACTTGCGGCGATATTTTATAGCATAGAAAACAAAGTTACAAAGTTGTATACAAAAATTTACACTATTTTTGTAAAAAAAAATCACATAAACCAGTATGTCCTATTGGTCTGACACCTTCATTGTTTTAAAGAAACAAAAAACAATATCAATAATTCATTATTGATTTTGAAGTAGCATAACCACTGCACAATGCTCTATCAGGTTGTATTTAGTGTAATTAATACAAAGACCACCACTAATTCATGGACCCACCACACACCGCGTGCTCTTCGCACGCTCATGGCAGTTGACTGCTATGTTGCCACTCACGTCGTGTAGTTGGGATATTTATTATAAGGTATCTGTTCACACTACATGATACATCCTTGCCTTATTTACTTTCTAACATACAAGTTTAAAGTAATGCCATATAGAACTCACAGATTAATAATAATTCGACAAATCGAATATTGATATGCTATTATCAAACTATTTGGGATAATAAACCGTTATTCTTCTTGTATTTCAGATTCTCTGACAGATTTAATTTTTTATTATAAAGTCTCCACTCCCCTTCAATTTTTTTTAAATGGACATTTCTTCGGCGCTCTTAACCAGTTTCGTCCTTCTAACTTGGACATCACTTCCATTTGTGTTGATCTCGGTATGGGAGGTTGGGTTAGGTTAGGTTAGGTTAGTTCAGATGGTGACTTTCCGTTACTGAATGTTACGTACGTTTATACATCATCAGGTATTTTGAAATATGTTGCTACCAATCCTTCCATTCAATCTGACTTATTTTGAGTCTCTCGAGGAGTCTCTATTTTGCCTTTTTATTTCTCCATTTTGTTGTGGCCTTTCCCAAAATATTCTTGGTACCTTCCCTTACTACATAAAGTATCGCTCATTCAATTTTCATGTCAGTGGCAACATCAGATTCCAATGAGCCGATAAAATCTGAGGGTTTATTGCTACCAAATGCCATAAAAGTTTTATCAGAATTTTTGAGTCAGAATTTTTTTTTCAAATATTTTCCTATTCGACCTCAAACGAAAGCAAGCTGTTTGGGTTGTTTTTCATCCGCAGGTAATAGCCGCCTTCAAACGTCTATCTATTGGAGCATTAGTGCTCAAAGCGTTTAACTTACACCCCAGAGATATTTCCTGCTTCAGCGCTATATATTTTCCATGCTTCTTTGGCTCGGGGCCGGGCGGACTCGTCCGTCGCGCTACATGCGCAGAGGGTAGGACTGTACGAAAATAATGGCACGGCTTCGTGTTTCGACGCCGTTAAACGTTTGTTTTGCACGCTAATCCTAGAGGTAGGTCACTTACTCTAAGTTTGTGGGGTAGAATCGCGCGTGTGTAAAAGTTTAGGAATAAATCTTTTCCACAGTCTAATTGAGACTATAGAACTTCCCCGGACATTTAAAACAAGTAATATTGCCAGTATAATTCTTGTTTACAAATGATATTTCGCTAATTTTATAATATTTGTAATGTTATTATTTTAAAAATAATAGTATTTGGGTGTTGTCAAACATAAACGAAAAATTACCTAAATATAATAGTATAATAATTGAATTTTGTCACTAACGGTCAACTGCACAGACACGAAAATTTGTATACGAATTCAAACACTTAAATAAAATAGTGTTTTTAAAAATGTTTTGTACAAATAATTTATTTTTGGTTTTATTTTAATCATGAGTAAACACTAAAAAAATATATAAGTGCCATTATACCGACAATTAACCTCTCTTACCCGACTTTCTAGTATGCAAGTGTAAACGAGCGTGTTTTTATGGTACCAGTATGAGCGTAAATGTGTAAATAATAAATTTAACCAAGTGAAGGGTTTATTTTTGGTTATGTTTTTATTTATTTATTTTTTTGGTTGTGTACATATTTACATACGAAAAAGAAAAAAATATTTTAAAATACAGTGCTGTTTCAAGACCATTTCCCACTTTTTAATAGGGTGTTTATGTTCCCTATTACGTGTAAGAAATTGTATAAAAAAATGCTAAAATTTAATAATTGTATCAAAGCGCTCATGTAAATTCCCCTTTTGCTCGCACACGCTCGGTAAGATCTGTCAATGGCCCAGCACGCCGCGACCTCACTAGCAACCAAAGACAACCAACTTAAGACAAGATCGAATTTTGCCTTCGAACACTGCCTTCTTTAGTACAGACGATAGTCTAGTTAAGGGGGTAGGAAACAAAGTATCAATCGCTTGTACGAATTTACTGTTTTATTATTCTTAATTGGTATACCATATTTTAAAAATGATTGTGAACCTAAAAAAATAATATTATTACCTTAATTTCACACATTTTTTACTTGGAAACCATGATGAATTTTGATATGAGGTCAAAACAAATCATGTTTGAAATCACAGGACCAATCTGGATTTATCGGGAATCGTCTTAGAACACAGTGTATACAATAACAATGCCAGAAACTACATTTACAATGCTGACTTTATAAAAATTAATCATGATAAAAATAAAATAATAATAATAATAATGATCAAAATTTGCTTGTATCGCGTTTATACTAAATAATCTCAATGGCATATACATAAATAAATATTATATGTCGCATGTTTGAAAAGAGGTAGACTGATGTGTGTAACGTGTTTGATTTATGAGTGTATGGAATATTGTTTGAGAACCAAAGTGTGAAAATGTATTTTTTAAATAAAATACTTTAATAACAAATGAATAATCGTTTTTTTGCAATACACATTTATTGCAATCCCATGTGGTGACTCAAATGTCACTCTGCTCGCGGACTAAGGCTCTAGAACTACAAGATCGATTTTGATAATTATTTTTTTAAAATGACCATGACAATGTCTTCTGTGCATATATACCAAAAAACATATACATTTGATTGCGCAAAGAATTATAAAAAATTAAATGGTAATCCCTATGGAGAAATACATTTATATACTAAACTCCGCTCCAATGTATGCGGCAGCGGAGCAAAGCGGCGACCTATTATAGTTTTTTTTAACAATTATTGTTAAAACTACTTACATATGTTACTATGCACTAATTTTAACAAAAAAAAAACATATACTACAGTAATCCAACAAAGTTATTTGTGTCTTCTGAAATAAATAATAAAGTGGATGTGCGCCCTTTTGTTTAATACCACTACAAATACAGCGTCCTTTTGGGGGGCAGTGACGCGGGAAAATGCGTAATCTCATATTTCGTCCACTTTTTCGCCGGCGCATTCACGATAACGAACAAGGATTTATGAATGGCGACGTAAGCGAAAATTTAGATTTCATTTTGTTGTTGTTTTTGCGAGCGTTAATAATTAAAATATGGTCAACGGCTGCGTGGGCTTTCGCCCGTGATAGATAAAAAAAAAATATTACAGACGGTAAAATAAATTCAGTACGAGCTCGTATTTCGTGCGTTACGTTTGGTCGCACTTTACACGGAACTTTCGGGTAAAGTGCCAACATGAACTAAATAAACATTAGGAGTGTGTTACACACACTCGTTGGCTTTATTCATTTTTTTAACTATGTTCAATGTTTGTATGTTTCAATGTTGCCAGATGCAACTTTTATTATTCAAATATATACAATTACAATCCAGCTAAGACCTTGTCTTATCTGCCGGTTTCTTAATCCGAACTAAAAACAAATTATTTAAACATGCATAAAATATAATACAAAATACTTAAAAAATAAGTTAACGTAATTCATGTGATTTACAAACAAAATTAACTTAATTTAACTAAAACCTAAATAATTTTTAATATGTTTTTTTCCATAAATTCTTTTAATTAAAGTTTTATTACCGATTTTCTTTTAAGTTGTCTAACTTCAAAAGGTATATTATTAAATAGGCTGGGTATTACATATTTTAATTGCCGATATCCATAGGTGTTGATACATTTTTCGACAATATACTTTTAATTTGACATTTGTCTAGTAGAGTACTTATTAGAGACAAGATTTGTCCATGTTTCATCTGAAAAGTGGTTGATTGCAATTCTATAATAGCAAAGTTGACGTACGGAAGAACTTTGAAATGGGTGAACAATTTAGAGTAATCGCCTTGCATTGATTTTTTTTTTCCTTTTTGGAATAATTATTTTTAAGATACGAATTTGTAGAATTTGTTTCATGTGTATGACCCCAAATTGTAATATCATACAAAATAATAGATTCAACTAAGTATATATAAATATTAGGTAAAATTGACTCATTTAAGTATGGTTTTAGATGCACAAGTTTTATCAAAGACTAAGACGATTGCATAGTAAATCGATGTGGTTTTGCCAATTAAATTTATTATTAACTGTTATACCTAGATATTTATGCTTTCTAACCGATTCCAATACAGGACATGCGCATTGAGCATGTGTAACTCCATTTGGGTTACTATGCAAGCAAGGAAATGTGTGCGACACGAGTACTTTTTTGTTATTGCTACAGAAATGGATATGTAATATTTTTGTTGTTTAACATTGTTTAACACTAAGCCACTGTCGTGAGACCACTGAATCAACGTTAATAAACCTCGCCACACTCTAATCACGATTTATATTTTTTACAAATATCACTCAAAATCGCAGGGCTAATTATCTGAATTTTTAATCGGAAATGGTCTTGGTACAACCCTATATATTTATTTTTCCAATTTGCATACAACATTCGATTCGAAGTGAGATTACGCCAACCTTTTTGCATGCTAAACGAATGAAAGACATTTCGACCGTATTGTAAATATTATACACAACCGAGAAAATCTTCTTTGGCCTCGAAAGTGTGCCAGGCCAGCCAACTGCGCTAACACATTATTTCAGTCGTTAATTGTGGAGTAGATAAGATAACGCGAGGGTAGGCTACACTTTTGGCGTTCAATTTACTGTACAGGATGCAGCGGCGGAAATTAGAACGATCTTCTTCTGAAATGGTCCGCGTGCTGATGATCGGTACCAAAATGTTGTGAATATAAAGATTACTATAATAGCAGTTACTGGTTCAATCAAAAATTCAATAAACGATTCAATTATCTCTCAAAACTCAGCGCTGGGTTTAAACCGATATCCTGCGCTCTCAAGTACAGGACCTCTTTAGAACCTTTATACATATAATGCAATCCAGTACATTATCAAAAAATTAAAAAAATATTCAAAATTTTCCAAAATTGTCAAAGATTGTATAATTTATCTTTTCAGGCGATTTGCCGCTATTAAAAAACAATCATCAAATATATATATATATAACTTATATATATATATAACTTATATTTGATGATTGTTTTTTAATAACGGCAAATCGCCTGAAAAGATAAATGACACAATCTTTGACAATATTGAAAAATTTTGAAAAGGTTTTTACTTATTTGATAAAGTGCTGGATAGCATAATATTTATAAAGGTTCTAAAGAGGTCCTGTACTTGAGAATGCAGGATGTCGGTTTATATATATGATGATAAAAGATTTACAGATGTACTCACCTAATCTATCTACTACTTTTTTTCTCCATCTGTTTACTTAACAATAACAAGTATATATATATTCACTAGCGTACACTCTGCATGATATGAAAAAAAAACTATGTAGTCAATGTTGGCGGCTGCAATGTCAACTGTCTGCGCAAATGTGCACTCCACCTAATTATTCAATTACGAATGTAAATAATGTCCTACGTAGTAAATCATTGGCGAAGGGCTGTAAATCCGCCACCCTCTGGCCGCCATTACGTGCGCAGTGCATATTTGAAATGGCGGCCCGTTGGGGCGTCACTTAAATCGTGAAAAATTGATACGTACCTTATAATGCAACGCTGTGGCTCAAAAAAGTGTAATCAAGCATCGATGGCTTTTGCTTTGAACACGTTGAGTAAAGTGGAGTAGGGGTTTCAATTACCTAAACGGTGCTTTACTGTAATCATACTGATTACAGTAGAGCAAAATATTTTAAGGTTGATGCAATTTGTTTCAATAATTTCATTCTGTTCTTCATTTTAATTGAAGGCCTTTTTTCGCCGATACGTCAATATTTATTACACGATTAGCAGCTGAAAGGATCGTCACTTAACCTTTTAAACGTAGTTGAAAATGTAAAAAAGATATTTATAATGAAAAGTTTTGATAAAGGCTTTCAATGCATGAGCATATATTTGGATCTAGCGAAGGCCTTTGACACTGTATCTCATAAAATTCTTTTTAAAAACTTCATTCATTTGGTCTTCGTGGTCTGACAGTAAACTAGTTCAAAAGTAATCTCGTAAATCGCACGCATAAGCTTAAATTAGGATATGTTACTACTAATGCAGAAAACATCACTTGTGAAGTGCCAAAAGGTAGTAAGGACACTTGGCCCAATTCTATTCCTTATTTACATAAATGACCTTTTAAATCTCAAACAGAATACGAGTATTTTATCTTATGCAGATGATACTATGATTCTTATAGAGGATAAATCATAGTATTCCTTAAAAAAATTGTGCTCATTTATCGGTAGTGAACTGTAACTCAATTCATAAAGTATGTATTAATAAAAAAATCTCTACATGGTTAATAAATTTGGGTATTTATACACAATGAAGTTAATTTCAATAGTAAAATAATTTTAATGGCGTTACTGATTACAATTAGTTATATGATTATCTTTATATTTAGACTATAACGCACTATTTTATACGATTTACTGTAACAAAACGATGGTTACTTTAGAACAGATTAAAGTCTTGTTGAGTAACCTTATTGACGGTAATTATATTGTTCCCATTCTATTGTAAAATATTATTTCCTCTGTGTAATAAAGAGAATTCTGCATTTCAATTAATAATAATATTACTATTTGTATATATAGTAATAAATAAACAATTATTCTATAAAATAGCTGTGCGATTGACTACATTTAAATGTTTATTAAAAAGGGACTTACAAAGCTACCTTAAAAAGTACGCCCACTTTTTGGTGTTTGTGTTGATAATTGCGTTGCAATGAGACGAGATGGATTGTACATAAATGGCGTAATTTGCTTTATTCGTTAGCATTTCGATGAAATCGCGCCAATTCGGCACGATTGCCACCAATTTATGAGCGAGAAAACGTGCAAATAGTTTCCTCCGATAAAATACAAATACTAATATTAATACTATTATTCTTCTGCTCCTATACTATTATTATACACCCTCTTACATTCCATTACACTACATTACATTACACTACATTACACTATTATCACTTATAAATTAGATCCTAGTTCGTTCTGTTCTGTTAAATTGGAGATGCCTGTAGTCGGCTTAAATTGTTAATTAAAGTATTTCTATGTAACTGTCATTATGTAAGCATTTCTTTTACAAATAAAATAAAATAAAATTACATAAAAAAATATCATGACTACAAAGCTTAAGTACAAATAAATACTGATGTTCTGAAAACGCCTTGCAGTAATTGAAAACGACCTAACCAAGAAGATTGATATGTCGAATAATTATGAAGCTTATTAGATCTGCGAGAGAAGGTGGAAAACGACAGATATCCTTGTGTGAATTCTATGAATTTCGTCAAAAAAAAATATATAATATGTAAAGTTTGGTATTAGCAATATAGCGCTTACTAGAGGGGCATTTGTAAGTATATTATTACCCTCCTGCCTGTTTTCAAAGTACATCATTTTTATTAATTTTAATGAAAGTATATCGGTAACAGTCAATTAATTGTAAAGGATGATAATCTAGACACTATACATTGCCTCACATAGGTCACAGTAGAATGCATTTACAGTATGCAAGGAAATATATGGCACGTAAGCATCACTAATCTAAACGAAAAGTTCCCTCTTTGCATCTGCATGTAGCAATCAATGTCCGGGAACATTTCATTCAAAACTTTGATTGAAAAACTTTCAACAAAGACGAAATACTTCGAATAAATCTATAATGCGACATTTCCCTGCATAGCCTTTGTAATTCCAAATATTTCATTTTCTTTTATTTCAAAACATACCACTCGCTTCACTTCAAACTCGAACTGGATATGTCCTATTTCTTAAGCCTTCTCATATTATTGGTCGCAATGACCGTTTTTTTTTTAAATAAAACTACTATTGAAAACAAAGGCATTGGAAACATTCTTAAATCTAACAAACTGATTAGTAAATAAATTTCACACGCTTCGCCACGACTATACAGAGTGTCCCATAGCCGTTTACCGAAGACATAAGGGGTGGTTTTTGTTCCCTATTTTGAGCGAGAACTCGTATAAAAATACAAATTATTAAAAATTTAGAAACCCCCGACACAAACGGCTACATTTATTCTTAAATCATAGCTAATATCATACAAAAATAAAATAAAAACGGTTCATCCGTTTGGGAGCTACGATGCCGCAGACAGATTTACAGACAAGTTAAACTCTGTTTGCGTCGGGGGTTAAAAACAATTCGAATATAATAAAATTCATCTTCAAATTTATTACTATTTTTTAAATATATTAATGTAAATAACTAGTCTTCGGTCAGCGAGTGATGTGGAACGACTTCACAACGGCCGTTTATGACGCGTACATCAGCTGTGCGCGCATAACAAAATGTACCATTTAATATATTATCACATAAAGTTTACAATAATTTTTGCTCGGAAACCATGATTTCGATAAATCATCTTCACAAAAAAGGCTTGACAAAAAAAATTGCAGGACCGATAGGCTGAATGGTTTATCGGGAATGTTCTTGTAAGACGGTACATATACCGCGTCGCTAATAATGCTAACAAAACATGCCAAAATCAAGAGTTATTTATTTGCTTAATAGATTGAGCGTGTTTACATCCTCGATTAACCCGTGTATGTCAGTAATTTATTATACTATCAATAAAATTAAAATATCAATGTCACATCGAGAAGCAATGTGGATGTTTTCAGTTTTTCGCCAGCTTTGGGTTTGGGTGGTCAGAGTTTAGAAGGTAGAGATTTGTAATCAGACGGACGCACAGGTATTTAGGCGAATTCATAAGTGGTTCCAAAGACTGTTAAACTGGAACGCTTTATCGATTATTTGGTATATGTTGTCAAGATTGTATTTCGTGGTTGTCTTGGAAAGAAAGTGGGGAGGGTCGCATTTCTTAGCAAGGAGAATCTATCTTTTATCATCACTGTGAGATGATGAGATGTGAGTTCTGTAAGATGCCAGTGTGGGATGATAAATCCTAAGTTTTTTGTCCTCCCCTCCCCTTCCACTTTACAGGAGCAGTTAAAATATTGAAAACAACGAAAATTGATTACGATTTCAAAATTCAAAATTCAAATATTTATTTCCAGTAACACAAAACGTATGTAGGAATGAAAATACAAAAAATTAAAATAAAAAGATTATTAAAAAAAAATATATGACAAGCAAAATAAACAAATCATCAACAACAATAAATATTCATAAAAAAGTAAACCATAGAGCAAGCGATAATTTAAAATACAAATAAAATATTAAACTGATAAAAAGTAAATAAAATAAAAGGCAAAGAAACAATAACAGAATTATTTGAATTCATTCATACTATAAATAGTTTGATTAATAATATACCTTTTTAGATCCCTTTTGAATGTATCGTAATCAAGAATTTCCTTTAGATTTACAGGCAACATATTGAAATATTTTAAACCTAAGTAATGGCAATTGTTTTGGAACTTAGATGTATGGGCTGGTACTGATTGAACATATTGTTCCTTATTACGGGGATTTTGTCCGTGTATATTGCTGCGAGTTTTTGCATTTTGCTTATTGGCAAAAAGGAGACATGTTGCTTCTAAATACTGTCAAAATGCCTAATTTTTTAAAATGTGGCTTACATGACTCTCTCCGATTTAGAGCTAACATTGCTCTAACAGCCTTTTTTTGCAGCATGAAAATGTCAGATATATATGGAGCAGTTTCCCAGGCGAGTATACCAAATCTTAGATGTGACTATGAGCGAATAATATACTGATAGCATGGATTCATGATCCATGAAATTCTTTATTGCTGATGACAGCTTAGACTTTAGGTGTTCCAAATGCTTTTGCCATTATTTTCATTATTACAACATTATTTTCATGATTAGTAAAACTGTTTTTGACATATTCATTGATAATTTGTTAGCCTTAAACCAAGTATCAATATCGCTTAAATTCATGTTTATTTTATCTAAACGATACCTAAGCGTGTCCGCCTGAATTACACAGCTAGTATAATAGTATAATCAGCAAATAAAGTTAATTCAGCGTCTGTTGTAGCAAAGCAAAGATGATTAATATACGACAAATAATAATCATATTCTATTATTACTATTTCGTTGGCAACTAGCCTAGACGCAATCCGAAGCGTTTTTAGTTACTAAAGAATATTTTCCAATTTTTTGGTAGAAGTTTAGCAATCTAAAACCACTATACAAAACGTCCCAACACCATTCCCGAAGACTTAAGGGGGTGTTTATGTAGAGTAAGAAATCATATATACGAAAATAACTCATAACCAAATTTATTAATTTTATTAAAGCGCTGGTGTAAATTCTCTTTGTTCTTTCATTCGCTCGCTTACGCTCGGCGAAGGCCGGTCAGTAACCCGTCGTCGCGAGCGGACGAACCTATGACATAAACAATTTAATATTATTACGTAAAGTTTTTTTTTTCTCGGAAAACATGATGAATTTTGATATGACGTCAATACGAATCATGTTTGAAATCGCAGAGCCAATTAGCTGGGTTTTTTTACCGGGAATGGTCTCGGGACACGGTGTATACGGAACACAATGATACAAGGCTGGACTACACCACTACACCACAAAAACGTGAATGCGTTGAAATTTGAACTGTAAAATATTCCAATCATACTTTCGGACCTTCCAATTTCAAACTTCCAATAAAGATGTTCCTCTACTGTTATTTCGTTAATAAATCGGTGAGAATGACCCGCGAAGCGGTATTTCGAAACTTTGCCCGCAGGCCAATCGCCGTAAAAAAGACCCTAAACCGACGAACGGATCAATTAGAAAATTGACCGAAAACCGAATCGCGGATCACTCTTTATATTGCAACTGAAGCGAAAAGCCGTTCGCTTGCTGAACAATGAATACGAATGAACGGGTCGATTTGGGAACCTTTGAGAACTAGTGTTGAGTTCTGATAGGACTTTTCAACGGACTTTTTATGCATAAATAAAACGGAACACTAAACTATGAAAGCTAATATTAGCAGACACTATATTTAAGCCACCATTTCCTCACACTAAAACATAACTAGCTCATACATAACATTTCCTATTCGTTGCCGCTATCTCTCTCTCTCTCACAAACACACACACACACCCACGTCACACGCACTACACACTTCATCACACGCACATTGTTTTTTATTTAAGTAATATGTTTTTTTTCGGACGTATATTTTTTTTCATGAGATCGGTTTAGTTATCAATATAAATCAACCTACTGAAAAGTGTGCCCTAATAACATGTACAGAGTTTTAAAGCTAAATATACTTCTGCTATACTTGCGTTTTAGACCCATCATCGATCAATCCGATGGACCGATTTCGGTGTGTATTTTTCAACAAACGAGGACGAAGATTTCCCCGAGATGTTTGAAGGATTTTTCACGAAAATATACAAATTAAATTTGAAATCAAACTCATTTGTTATATGGTCTACGTACTTTACGCCTGAAAATATATCAGCGTTAAATTAAAAGTCTAAGTAATCTTTCTAATTATCTGCCTATTATTACTATGAATACTCCGTCGGAAGAGGAAAATTTAAAATTGTTATTTTTAAGGTTGAAGCAGAGCCTAGAAAACTGCACCTGCGAGAAAAGTCCTAAACAAAAGGAGTTGCGTTACGTTAGCGTTAGGTATAATTCCAGATACAGTGTAAAATATAATTTTTCAGGTATATTTCCAAATATGATTAGGAAGTTTTTTTTCATTTATCCTATATTTATATATATATATATATATATATATATATTTATATTTATTTATTTATGTCTACTTTTATTTTCTTATAAGAAAATCACACAATTATATCTATAACATTTAAACAATTAAGAATTAATAGATAACAAAACCGATAATGGATTTCCTACATATTCACAAACATATTATTATATATTTGGATAAAAACGTAAAATGTCTATGGGACTTGTCGCGTTGGAATAGAGTATTGTCGTGCATTGGCGAAATAAAGACGATATTCCAAGCAGCTATTTCAATAACTTATTTAGTTAGTATTGTTTAAGTAATCAAAAACGTATTTTGTGTAGATTATCCTCCGAGAGCTCTTTATCACCTTTCTGCTGGTTGCAGGTGTGCAGGTTTCCCGCCGAAAGCGCGAGTCGCTGATCCGGGTCAGTATATTGGCCCTATACAAAGTGACAGCGCATGCATTTCTTATGGTTAGTGGTCACTTTTAAGCTTAGTAGGGTACTAATGAGATATGCATAAGGCCTCTAAAATTATATAAATCTTTACGCACCAGATTGTTAAAATCCAACATATAACGTGTAAAAAAATCAAAATTATTTATATTTAATAAAACGATGTACTGTTACTGATCTAGAACTGGATACTCTATGGTAATAGTTTAATATGAACGTATTTGGGTTATTTCCTTAATCTCGATAGTCGTGGTGCGGTTTGGGGGCGGGCTAAAATATTTCCCTATTTCAGACAGTGGAGTGTCAAATTTAATTATATATAAATACTTTTTAATATAATTTTTAAATAGCTTTTATTTAAATGACTACAACGAAGAAATGAAATGTTCCTTACGTGATATTTTTGTTGAACAAAAATGCATTAAACACAGAGCGAATAAATTATTTAATTAAATAAATTACACCATTTTATTAATTGTTGCTGATAGGGCTTTAAAAACTTGTCGCGAGATGTTCAAAGGGATTTAATTCGACATAAATAGGACTGTGCCTATATTACTAAAAAGGTTTAAAACTTTAGAAAATGATTGGCACACATTATACAAATATTCTGTGAAATGGTTTTAACTTAATACGTATTGTAGGGACTAAGCGCGTCTGTCCGGCCGAGCGCGACGAATAAAACTTTTACGGCCTATCGTTTAAACTTTTCCTGGGAAAACGTCACGTTATTGAGTAATTGAAAACGACCTAACCAAGAAGATTGATATGTCGAATAATTATGAAGCTTATTAGATCTGCGAGAGAAGGTGGAAAACGACAGATATCCTTGTGTGAATTCTATGAATTTCGTCAAAAAAAAATATATAATATGTAAAGTTTGGTATTAGCAATATAGCGCTTACTAGAGGGGCATTTGTAAGTATATTATTACCCTCCTGCCTGTTTTCAAAGTACATCATTTTTATTAATTTTAATGAAAGTATATCGGTAACAGTCAATTAATTGTAAAGGATGATAATCTAGACACTATACATTGCCTCACATAGGTCACAGTAGAATGCATTTACAGTATGCAAGGAAATATATGGCACGTAAGCATCACTAATCTAAACGAAAAGTTCCCTCTTTGCATCTGCATGTAGCAATCAATGTCCGGGAACATTTCATTCAAAACTTTGATTGAAAAACTTTCAACAAAGACGAAATACTTCGAATAAATCTATAATGCGACATTTCCCTGCATAGCCTTTGTAATTCCAAATATTTCATTTTCTTTTATTTCAAAACATACCACTCGCTTCACTTCAAACTCGAACTGGATATGTCCTATTTCTTAAGCCTTCTCATATTATTGGTCGCAATGACCGTTTTTTTTTTTAAATAAAACTACTATTGAAAACAAAGGCATTGGAAACATTCTTAAATCTAACAAACTGATTAGTAAATAAATTTCACACGCTTCGCCACGACTATACAGAGTGTCCCATAGCCGTTTACCGAAGACATAAGGGGTGGTTTTTGTTCCCTATTTTGAGCGAGAACTCGTATAAAAATACAAATTATTAAAAATTTAGAAACCCCCGACACAAACGGCTACATTTATTCTTAAATCATAGCTAATATCATACAAAAATAAAATAAAAACGGTTCATCCGTTTGGGAGCTACGATGCCGCAGACAGATTTACAGACAAGTTAAACTCTGTTTGCGTCGGGGGTTAAAAACAATTCGAATATAATAAAATTCATCTTCAAATTTATTACTATTTTTTAAATATATTAATGTAAATAACTAGTCTTCGGTCAGCGAGTGATGTGGAACGACTTCACAACGGCCGTTTATGACGCGTACATCAGCTGTGCGCGCATAACAAAATGTACCATTTAATATATTATCACATAAAGTTTACAATAATTTTTGCTCGGAAACCATGATTTCGATAAATCATCTTCACAAAAAAGGCTTGACAAAAAAAATTGCAGGACCGATAGGCTGAATGGTTTATCGGGAATGTTCTTGTAAGACGGTACATATACCGCGTCGCTAATAATGCTAACAAAACATGCCAAAATCAAGAGTTATTTATTTGCTTAATAGATTGAGCGTGTTTACATCCTCGATTAACCCGTGTATGTCAGTAATTTATTATACTATCAATAAAATTAAAATATCAATGTCACATCGAGAAGCAATGTGGATGTTTTCAGTTTTTCGCCAGCTTTGGGTTTGGGTGGTCAGAGTTTAGAAGGTAGAGATTTGTAATCAGACGGACGCACAGGTATTTAGGCGAATTCATAAGTGGTTCCAAAGACTGTTAAACTGGAACGCTTTATCGATTATTTGGTATATGTTGTCAAGATTGTATTTCGTGGTTGTCTTGGAAAGAAAGTGGGGAGGGTCGCATTTCTTAGCAAGGAGAATCTATCTTTTATCATCACTGTGAGATGATGAGATGTGAGTTCTGTAAGATGCCAGTGTGGGATGATAAATCCTAAGTTTTTTGTCCTCCCCTCCCCTTCCACTTTACAGGAGCAGTTAAAATATTGAAAACAACGAAAATTGATTACGATTTCAAAATTCAAAATTCAAATATTTATTTCCAGTAACACAAAACGTATGTAGGAATGAAAATACAAAAAATTAAAATAAAAAGATTATTAAAAAAAAATATATGACAAGCAAAATAAACAAATCATCAACAACAATAAATATTCATAAAAAAGTAAACCATAGAGCAAGCGATAATTTAAAATACAAATAAAATATTAAACTGATAAAAAGTAAATAAAATAAAAGGCAAAGAAACAATAACAGAATTATTTGAATTCATTCATACTATAAATAGTTTGATTAATAATATACCTTTTTAGATCCCTTTTGAATGTATCGTAATCAAGAATTTCCTTTAGATTTACAGGCAACATATTGAAATATTTTAAACCTAAGTAATGGCAATTGTTTTGGAACTTAGATGTATGGGCTGGTACTGATTGAACATATTGTTCCTTATTACGGGGATTTTGTCCGTGTATATTGCTGCGAGTTTTTGCATTTTGCTTATTGGCAAAAAGGAGACATGTTGCTTCTAAATACTGTCAAAATGCCTAATTTTTTAAAATGTGGCTTACATGACTCTCTCCGATTTAGAGCTAACATTGCTCTAACAGCCTTTTTTTGCAGCATGAAAATGTCAGATATATATGGAGCAGTTTCCCAGGCGAGTATACCAAATCTTAGATGTGACTATGAGCGAATAATATACTGATAGCATGGATTCATGATCCATGAAATTCTTTATTGCTGATGACAGCTTAGACTTTAGGTGTTCCAAATGCTTTTGCCATTATTTTCATTATTACAACATTATTTTCATGATTAGTAAAACTGTTTTTGACATATTCATTGATAATTTGTTAGCCTTAAACCAAGTATCAATATCGCTTAAATTCATGTTTATTTTATCTAAACGATACCTAAGCGTGTCCGCCTGAATTACACAGCTAGTATAATAGTATAATCAGCAAATAAAGTTAATTCAGCGTCTGTTGTAGCAAAGCAAAGATGATTAATATACGACAAATAATAATCATATTCTATTATTACTATTTCGTTGGCAACTAGCCTAGACGCAATCCGAAGCGTTTTTAGTTACTAAAGAATATTTTCCAATTTTTTGGTAGAAGTTTAGCAATCTAAAACCACTATACAAAACGTCCCAACACCATTCCCGAAGACTTAAGGGGGTGTTTATGTAGAGTAAGAAATCATATATACGAAAATAACTCATAACCAAATTTATTAATTTTATTAAAGCGCTGGTGTAAATTCTCTTTGTTCTTTCATTCGCTCGCTTACGCTCGGCGAAGGCCGGTCAGTAACCCGTCGTCGCGAGCGGACGAACCTATGACATAAACAATTTAATATTATTACGTAAAGTTTTTTTTTTCTCGGAAAACATGATGAATTTTGATATGACGTCAATACGAATCATGTTTGAAATCGCAGAGCCAATTAGCTGGGTTTTTTTACCGGGAATGGTCTCGGGACACGGTGTATACGGAACACAATGATACAAGGCTGGACTACACCACTACACCACAAAAACGTGAATGCGTTGAAATTTGAACTGTAAAATATTCCAATCATACTTTCGGACCTTCCAATTTCAAACTTCCAATAAAGATGTTCCTCTACTGTTATTTCGTTAATAAATCGGTGAGAATGACCCGCGAAGCGGTATTTCGAAACTTTGCCCGCAGGCCAATCGCCGTAAAAAAGACCCTAAACCGACGAACGGATCAATTAGAAAATTGACCGAAAACCGAATCGCGGATCACTCTTTATATTGCAACTGAAGCGAAAAGCCGTTCGCTTGCTGAACAATGAATACGAATGAACGGGTCGATTTGGGAACCTTTGAGAACTAGTGTTGAGTTCTGATAGGACTTTTCAACGGACTTTTTATGCATAAATAAAACGGAACACTAAACTATGAAAGCTAATATTAGCAGACACTATATTTAAGCCACCATTTCCTCACACTAAAACATAACTAGCTCATACATAACATTTCCTATTCGTTGCCGCTATCTCTCTCTCTCTCACAAACACACACACACACCCACGTCACACGCACTACACACTTCATCACACGCACATTGTTTTTTATTTAAGTAATATGTTTTTTTTCGGACGTATATTTTTTTTCATGAGATCGGTTTAGTTATCAATATAAATCAACCTACTGAAAAGTGTGCCCTAATAACATGTACAGAGTTTTAAAGCTAAATATACTTCTGCTATACTTGCGTTTTAGACCCATCATCGATCAATCCGATGGACCGATTTCGGTGTGTATTTTTCAACAAACGAGGACGAAGATTTCCCCGAGATGTTTGAAGGATTTTTCACGAAAATATACAAATTAAATTTGAAATCAAACTCATTTGTTATATGGTCTACGTACTTTACGCCTGAAAATATATCAGCGTTAAATTAAAAGTCTAAGTAATCTTTCTAATTATCTGCCTATTATTACTATGAATACTCCGTCGGAAGAGGAAAATTTAAAATTGTTATTTTTAAGGTTGAAGCAGAGCATAGAAAACTGCACCTGCGAGAAAAGTCCTAAACAAAAGGAGTTGCGTTACGTTAGCGTTAGGTATAATTCCAGATACAGTGTAAAATATAATTTTTCAGGTATATTTCCAAATATGATTAGGAAGTTTTTTTTCATTTATCCTATATTTATATATATATATATATATATATACTAGCTGACCCGGCCACGCGTTGCTGTGGCTAAAGTTTTTGTTATATTACATTATAGTAAACAATCTAAGAGGAACAATAAGAGAACATCAGTCACGGAGTCCACTATGCTTTTTCACACAGATGGTATTTGTAAAAAAATATGGTGATCTCCTTATTTGACTTTCTACTACTATAACCCTTTAGTACAATGAAATTATTTACGAACAAAGACGAAAATGTTGATGTTGGTATACAAATTCACTGGATTGAGATTTGAAGGGGAAGTACGTTGAACACAATTAATTAAAATGTTCTTACACTTGATACTAAGCAGAAATCAATAGGTAAAAAATAAAAATTTATCAGATTTATTATTTCCATTTAATTTTATAACAAATATAAGTATATTACAGTATAATACAGTAAATAACATGTGACGCTTAAACTCATGAATGAGGTAGGCAAGGCAGACAGTCTTAAACTTTTAAACATTAATATCTTTTTTTTGAATTATAAATACTTTCAATTTCAATTTAATTTAACACCAATCGGTGCACAATGTTTTTGGTTAACCTGTCTTTAGCTAACACAAATAGATTCGACGGTTTCCCAACACGTGAACACGCAACATATAGTTGCCCATGAGAAAAACATGGATTTTCCAAATCTAAACCACAAATGGACATTGTTTGACCTTGAGATTTATTTATAGACATGGCGAAAGCTAAACGAATTGGAAACTGTAGCCTTTTGAAGGGTATGGTAGAATCTGATGGTATCATCGGAATACGTGGCAGCAGGACCACTTTTCCTTTAAACTTCCCAGCCAAAATGGTTGCTTCAAGAATGTTTCCGGTGATCTTTTTGATGACCAAACGCGTACCGTTACATAATTGAGGTGGATTCAAATTACGGAGGAGAATAATAGGGGAACCAATCTTTAATCGAAGATTATGTGGTGGCATTCCAGGGATATCTAATGAATTTAAAAATTCAATCGGAAAATTTACACTTTCATTTTCATCAACAACAGTATCGATTGATTTAAAAGACATCAGATCGCCTGGTAACAACTGTTGTATCTGGAAGTTAATTTCGTCAACATCAACGTTTTTGGCTGCCAAAATCGCCCGTTGACTAAGCCATTCATGATTCAAATAATTATTCTGTATATCCGGGAAAATACTCTGAATCAATTCAGTTTTATCCTGAACAACAGTGCAAAAATTGTCTGGTAGTTTAATGCATTGCGTATTTGGTTGCAGTTTTATTTTACCGTTCCCAATATCTAGTAGTTGTTCGGAAAATATTAGTGCTGATGGATCATTTTGCAATTGTACTCGCATATTTATGGTCAATCGAAGTGTTTCAACACTTCGCCATAAGAATGATTGTTTCAAACATGCATTAATCTCATCCGCGAAAGTAGAGCGAGGTATAACCGGTAAGGTCTGCCGGAAGTCACCAGACAAAAGTAAGATAGCACCACCGAAAAGTTTATTATTGCTGTTTAAATCTTGCATAGTTCTGTTTAATGCTTCAAGTGAATATTTGTGTGCCATTGTGCACTCATCCCAAATTATTATAGAACTCTTCCGCAACACTGCAGCTATTCCACTATTCTTTTTGATGTTACACATTGCATCTGGTTTATTATGAACGTCCAATGGCAGCTTGAATGTTGAATGTGCTGTTCGCCCACCATCCAGTAAAGTAGCCGCAATGCCTGACGATGCTAATGCTAATGCGATTTTTTGTTGCGACCGTATTTTGGCAACAATCAACGATATTAAAAATGTCTTACCGGTTCCACCGGGTGCATCCAAGAAAAAAAAACCGCCTTGTTCAGCAGCAACAGCCAGCATAATCCGATCATAAATAATTTTTTGTTCTGCTGTCAGTAATGGTTCACTGTTCATGATAATTGTTGCTAAACTTCCATGGTCATATTGATTTTCTCGTTGTAAATCGGTATTGACTAAGTCGGTGGCTGGACGATTAGGTGATGGCATACCATAATGATTAAGTGGTAAATTTGAAATAAGAACACATAAATCCTCGATCAAGACCAATGCTTCATTGTACATCTCTGGTGTATAATCTATGTTTTGGCATTGATTTGTTTGTCTAATTCGGTGCAAGATGTCTTCTGTCATACAATTTTTATATTTTTCCCACAAAGTTTGTGCTTGCGAGGGATAACATGTCGCCAAAATAATTGCAAACAACTGACGAATGTTATTCGGTGTTGATGTCAACGCAGCATCAGCAAGCGTTAAGTCCCAATGGTTATCGTCTTCTAGCAATTGCAGTTCACGACATGCATCCTGGTATGTATTGAATACTCGACCATTAGCTGTTCGTAAAAATTCAAAAGACGTTGGTCCGGGAACATTCACCAATAACAAACGTAAATAGAAGCACTCACGTTGCTTTGGATGTACCGTGTAAAGTCTCCCCAATGTCTTAGCTTTGAATATGCCTGTAATGGAAGGATGTGGTTTTCCTTGTTTCCGTGGCTCCCATTTTTTACTGGATTTGTTCCATGTGAAATAACGTGGAACATCACCATACACCAATGTCTTCGCGAATTGGCCAAAAACATCAGGTTTTTGACACAATGTAAAAAATTCAGTTAGAGTCGTTTTCGGAGCTTCGAACGCTCTTTGGAGAACATTTTCTTCAGTGAAGTATACACGTTGACCGTTTTCAAGATGTATTGCCAGATGTTGGACAGCAGGATCTCTTTCGTGGATGGGAAAGCTGAGAATATGCCAAATAGCTTCATTGCTGCTAATGTATCTGCCCATTTGGTATCGTGCTATTTCGTCATTTTTATTTATGTTTTTTACTTCAAATATGGCCAAATCACTGCCTTTGTTTACATATTTACAAATATACTTAATTGATTTAACAGAACTGCAAAGCTCAACATTGATATGAGCTTTGTAAGTTTTTGAAAGTAGTGGTGAGTATGGTACCACCCACTGATTATCAAACTCAACTTGATTTGGAAAGTTCGGCAGTCGCATTGTAAATGTGTGGCCACCATTCTCAGTACTTCTGCGGCGATACATTGGATAACCATCAATATCCGTGATCGTGTCATTCGTATGCGGCTTTGGGAAGTTTTTTTTACATTTTCCATTTTCCATGCACGGTGACGTCATGTTGAAAACACCGCATGGCCCATGGATCATGTGTTTGGTGACAATATCAAATAATTCTTGATCAATTAATGGGTCTGGAATTTCGGCTGAAATTATTTGATCGATTTCTTCAGGACGGATTCTATCTTTAAGCCAAACCAAAATGTGGGCATGAGGCAAACCTCGCTTTTGCCACTCTATCGTATACAGCCAACAACGTGTGATACCAAAAATTGTATATTTAACAATAAAATCAATTAAGGATTTCAATTTTTGTTTAAACACACGTGCAGTTAAATCATGACGATGAATGGCTTGTTGTCCTGGCAATAGTAAAGTTTGTATCTCTTCCCAATTCGGATTACATGTGAATGTAATAAATAAATCCGGTCGGCCGTAATGACGTACGTAAGTCATCGCATCTTGTATGCATGCATGTTCCGTGCCGTTCCGTATCGACATCTGTCAGTTTTATGACTGAATCTACCAGCATGTTCACCTAATGGTACTTTGTCGGCTTTTATGACGATTTGATAATTGTCATTTTGCAGTCGTGGCGAAACTCTTTTGATCAATTGAATTAGTTGATTGTGATCTTCTAAAAAATTTTCCAATAATATCACAATTGCTCTTTCCTCTGCTTGTTCAATAAAATTATACTGGCACCGAGTCGTCACGCGCTCTTCACAATCGCCCATAAAATAAAAAGGTATCGACATCTGTCAGTTTTATGACTGCCAAATAATAACGGACAAAAAATTAGCGATAAATTAAAATTGCGACTATAATTTGAGATTTAAACTATCCTATCTCTCAAGTGCACATCGAACTGCACATGGTGTTCAAATTTTATTATTAGTCCATTATTTTATTATTAGTCCATTGAGGACAAACATTGTGACACGAGATTTATATATATTAAGATATATTTATATTTATTTATTTATGTCTACTTTTATTTTCTTATAAGAAAATCACACAATTATATCTATAACATTTAAACAATTAAGAATTAATAGATAACAAAACCGATAATGGATTTCCTACATATTCACAAACATATTATTATATATTTGGATAAAAACGTAAAATGTCTATGGGACTTGTCGCGTTGGAATAGAGTATTGTCGTGCATTGGCGAAATAAAGACGATATTCCAAGCAGCTATTTCAATAACTTATTTAGTTAGTATTGTTTAAGTAATCAAAAACGTATTTTGTGTAGATTATCCTCCGAGAGCTCTTTATCACCTTTCTGCTGGTTGCAGGTGTGCAGGTTTCCCGCCGAAAGCGCGAGTCGCTGATCCGGGTCAGTATATTGGCCCTATACAAAGTGACAGCGCATGCATTTCTTATGGTTAGTGGTCACTTTTAAGCTTAGTAGGGTACTAATGAGATATGCATAAGGCCTCTAAAATTATATAAATCTTTACGCACCAGATTGTTAAAATCCAACATATAACGTGTAAAAAAATCAAAATTATTTATATTTAATAAAACGATGTACTGTTACTGATCTAGAACTGGATACTCTATGGTAATAGTTTAATATGAACGTATTTGGGTTATTTCCTTAATCTCGATAGTCGTGGTGCGGTTTGGGGGCGGGCTAAAATATTTCCCTATTTCAGACAGTGGAGTGTCAAATTTAATTATATATAAATACTTTTTAATATAATTTTTAAATAGCTTTTATTTAAATGACTACAACGAAGAAATGAAATGTTCCTTACGTGATATTTTTGTTGAACAAAAATGCATTAAACACAGAGCGAATAAATTATTTAATTAAATAAATTACACCATTTTATTAATTGTTGCTGATAGGGCTTTAAAAACTTGTCGCGAGATGTTCAAAGGGATTTAATTCGACATAAATAGGACTGTGCCTATATTACTAAAAAGGTTTAAAACTTTAGAAAATGATTGGCACACATTATACAAATATTCTGTGAAATGGTTTTAACTTAATACGTATTGTAGGGACTAAGCGCGTCTGTCCGGCCGAGCGCGACGAATAAAACTTTTACGGCCTATCGTTTAAACTTTTCCTGGGAAAACGTCACGTTATTGTGGGCATAGAAGTTACGTCGCAATGCATATGCAATTGTAACAATCTAATGGCTAGACCGTGTCTGAAAATCGAACGCGCGTCTGCGAGTCGTTAATGTAATTTTATTATATTTACATTTGTATATTATTTCCTTTTTTAAAGAAAATTCCTCGTTCTTGTATTTTTTTTTAAATCTATTTAATTTACCATATTAATCCAGTAAAAGTAAATTTAAAATAATAAAATAGGTAACATCAAATAACATCAAACTGCAAAATCTTAAATAAAGTGTTTATGGAATAACAATCAAACAGAATGGAGAAACAATAATATCACATTTTTGTTTTTTTTTTTTAACAAATTAAGTGGCACTAGAACAAAAAAAAGTATTTAAATATTTAATGATGAAATGCGAATCGAGACGATATGCAGGGCCATGTCGTTAATATCAAACCAGAAACTTTATAAAACTTATAAAATAAAAAGTATGCGAACTGGTGTATTATAAATTAACTAAATTTTCCATAGATTTTTTTTTAGATAATTATTTCAACAAAACTAAAGATGGTGGGGGGAAGAAAAATCAAATTACTAGCATGCACGTTCGCTCCACCAAATCCAATTATATTTCGAATACCACGTCAAATGACCAAAAATGAAATATGACTGTCCATATCGGTCGGCGTTGCCATGTTAAAAAATCACCTGTCCGGCCAGAAATGACAATTCTGACAGGCCTATACGATTCGCCATCTGTCATATTACAAATGCGTGCGTCTTCTAAAAATGCATTTTTGGCAAGGTCAAAAAATATCAAAAACCTCGCAAGCCGCGTGGATGTAATATTTTTTAGTGTTTGGTTCTTTAAACGTTTGCATGGAAAAATATTGTAATTACTCGTGTTACTGAATTTAGGTCATTCTAAAACAGCACATTACCCGTACCCTTAAATTTTACAAATTCATTTTAAAAACCTCAAGGAAAAAATAGAAAATAAAAAGATAACTTACCATTTTACAAATAGTCTAATAAAGTTAACACTGTTGATATCCTATACGATACCTATTTCAATTCATATATTTTTTTCCAATTAAATATATAAAAAAAATGTATATGAAATGTAAATGTGTATGTATGGGTATGTATGTAGCCTTAAATCAGAAATATTTACACCAAACCCCCTACCCCTTCCCAATACCCCTAATCCCTACCCAACCATATTTATTTCTTTTTATAATGATACGTTTGTGTAAATAATAATGTTGTATAAGGAAAATTAACGTTTGTTTTTTTTTCTTCGCGGAGCTACTAAAAGTAACTTTATTATTATTCAAATATTAATACAGTTTAACTAATTTCTGCTGAATATACAATACAAAAACAGATACCATTTACTTTTGTTATTATATCATGAAAGCCCGACGCGAGAATAACTATTTTCCGTGTTCAACGTATTTATATAATACCATTATGGATTGGCGTAATTATTTTACAAAGTTTATGCGCCCCGTTGCTTTGTCTAATTAAAGTGATGTACAATAAATCTTACACGAGTTTAATTTCGATTCCAATGTTATTAAATTAATTTTAAAAAAAAATTGTCCCTATTATTATTTTTTCTGTTAAATAATTTTGTGATTCAAGCATACGCTAGCCATAATAATATGTAGGTTGGTTTGTGGTGGGATAGCTACATATATGTCTTTTTTTTTTGTAGTTTAAAATTTGTTCGATCGAGTGAAAGTGATCACTCGTTTATGAACAAATGAGTTTATCAACAAATATAAAACAAACAATGTAACCAAGTATCTATATATCATTTTTCAACTCTGTAACATCTTTTGTTTGTGAGATGTAAATATTCTTTTTAAAAAAAAACACCCCTCTCCCTACCCTATTTTCACTTCCCTTAACGGGATTTTCGGAAAATGGTGAAACACGTGTTTGTTTATTTTTTAAGTAGTATATAAATATTATAAATATTAATTTTGAACTCTGTAACATCTTCGGTTTCTGAGAAATTGGTCTCAACATAAAAATGTTCACACCCTCTTTTTACCCCCTCGAGGGAGGAATTTCTAAGGATCCTTTTTTAGTAGATGCCTACAAAATTCAGATTGCTAGATTAAGCGGTTTGAGCTGGGCAATGATGAATCCGTTAGTCAGGCAGCCAGCCGGGATTTGTTATTAGAAGCTTTTTTTTAGCTTGACATGTTTGTAAGTCGGTTAAAATCAAATCTTGCAAGTCGAATTAAAATCATTTCCTCTTATTCTGCGAAGTTAAAAATTGACATTTTGGTTCGGTTCCAATTACAATGCATATTGTGTTAATCATGACCTGATTCTACACCCAGCACAAACACACAATTCTGTATACGCATTCAAGCACTTAAAAAAAAGCTTGATTTTAAAAATGTTTTTTACTAATATATATTATTATGTTTATTTACAAATTACCTTACAAATTGTCATTTTGATTTCAATTAAAAATATTTACTACGATACCTAAATCTTAAACCTAGCGCAGGTCTGGTGCGCCGTCTAGGTCGGTAGAAATTTTACTAAAAGAAATATATTGTAATACGTTACGAAATAAAAAAAAAATATTTACTGTTATTAAGTTATTTTTGATGCATTCTTACGGGTTGTGTACCGTATTTTTTAAAAAAAACTATATTTGTATTATATGAAACCATTTTATGACCGTGAGTTGAGATAAAATGAATTTTGAGTGAATATTTCTTTCTTTATTTCCTTGCAAAACTGCGATTAATAAATACTTTTTCACAATATATTTAAAAATAAAACAGGCAGTGGAGTGCACATACAAATAACCATATTATAGATATAAAAACGTGAAAATCATGAAATGGATAATCCTTAAATAAATGTAACCGCATGTTTTGTACTCTTTTTAGTTGAATATTGATAATGTATTTTTTTTACTTTAGTGTCTAAGAATAATTGATAAATTTCAATATTTAGTTAGAGTATCATTTAAATATAAATAAATCCAGCATACGCCATACCTATAGTATAATTACAATTTTATACCTAACCTCATTCGACGCCATTCTAATAATTTCAATACAGACAACAGATTGAATTAGGCCGGTCGATACTATTCCACATTCCCTAGAGATCTCTTGTACCTGGCAAGGTGATTACCCATCTAAGGGCCTACAGATTAAACGAGTATCAGAAGCTATTTGTTTTCAATTAAAAAATTTCCATGTTTTTCGGTCTCTTGTGTTATAAATATTAGGGTAAGCGCTTACGATAAAAACCTAAATTTACCTGATAAATCAAAATAACCAAAAATATGGACTATATAGAATCAAAGTGTATTGAAACCAGTTCATCGAGTAGATTGATGTAATTAAAAAAAATGTAATTTTCTACATGAGTAGATAAAAGGAGAATCTATAACATGCGGATGTGAGAACAAGAAATATTGTAATATTTTATTAAAACAATTGCTTATTATAATAAAATAATTAAATTATTAATATTCATTAAAAGTATGATACTAACCAATCCCACTTGTATGTATAACACGTGATAATTACACCACCTTATGTTAGTTGTATAGTCAATTTTCACATTTTTTTTAATGTAGCTAATACTACAAATAATAGCGTTTGATATTCTTATTGTTTAGACACAGAAACTTTTATTTTAATGCACTAAAGATATATTATGTTTATAATGTTGTAATCCTACCCACGCTAAAATCTTATGTGCTAATAAACAATGCCACTTTAAAAATTATTGTAAATACACTAAATACTTATTAATTCCGAGATTTTTTATAAATACTTTAAAATTATAAAAATGTTACTAATAAAATTATCAATAGGTTCCTACAGAAACGCACGTAAACCTAACCTAAACTTACGATCGATATAAAAGTTTCTAACGGACTTTATATGCACGATCTCTTGAATCGCCGCAGTGCTCCGCATTCGCGATCTCCGCGTCAGTTCAAGGCAGGGAAAAGCGACGCACGCCAAAACGACGAGTTACCGGCAAAGCGCCGCGGCGCCGACTGAGCTGAAAACTGCCCCCAACTGCCAACCCTGCGAGGGCGGGCGGCGACCGAGCGACGGCGTGCGTCTGTTTTGAATACTTCCAACAAGTTCACGGGTAACGTTCCGATGAACCCGCGGCCGGTGATCGGACCCTCTGTAGGGCGGTATTTGAACCCATCAGTTTTCTTTTCAATAATAGAAAAATATTTTGATAAACACCTAGATCATAGAATTGTTGAGGTTAGATAGGTTGGACAAGGTGAACGGGGTAGTAACAATAATAAACACTTTATTTGACACGTATAAATACTCGTACATTACAAAAGGGTTAAGTCATTCCTGAAAGACAATCTCTACCAGCTAATCCAGCGTGTATAAGTGTATAAGTACTAATATGTACCTATACTATATATACTAATATAAACAAGAGTTAAACCTTTCAGATTGAGTAACAGTTACATATAGAGCTACTGTAGACGTTATTGTTTATTTATTTTTAAAAGAAATCTGCCAATTTACATAGTGATTATTTATACCATGTTGATTTAGAGTTTTAATTAATGACGATATTTTCGAATTAATTTACTTTTAAACATAGTCTTTGTTTGGAAAAAGAGAGTAAATATATATTTAATTAACATATTTCATTCACGAATAGTTTTACCAAGGAAGATATTTTTACCTGATATTTTTCTTCCTAAAAGAATTAAATTTTAACTGTACAATCTTTCCGACCAAGGTAATTCGGTTGGCCTATTTGGGAGCTAGTTTCAGACCACGCAGGATTATTTTTAAGAGCATTTGTATGTTACTGACTTCTATTTTAATTTTGTAAATAATCCTATAAGGTTGTCAAACCGACCGAGTTTCAATATTTTTTTTTAATTTTCACTATTTTAGCCGTTTACCCTGTGACCTAGAGGATGCCTTTTTATTGCATATTAGTTTGGTCTAAAATAGAGATCTAGAATATAAGATAGAGGTCTACAAATACTGGCAATAAATACAATGGTGTCTTTTTTTTGTTACAAGCCGAATTAAATATCGTTATAGGCCGACCTTTCATATCACTTTACTGTATGCAGTTGCAAAAAAACATAGTTCTACGTTAAAAATCTGATTTGACTATACTTTTTACAGGGTTTAACTATCTTTCTAAACTCTTTAGATAGCTGCTACAAACGAATGTGCAAATCAAGTAAACGTGAACCCCCGGGTAATTCTTGAAAGCAATCCAAGAATTTAGTATACCAAATCAAGCATTTTTAGTACGGTTTTGATACAGATACGGTGATGGTGATACAGTATTAAAAATTGTATAACTATAATGAGCGGATTCGAACCCGCAATCTCTCGTTAATTAAAAAAAAACAAGGCAAAAAAAGCCTACAAGTAGAAAAAACCTCTATTACATTACCTCTATTCATTCGTACTTATGTAATAGATCTCAGGCCGTACAAGTAAATGGTTTCACCTCCAGGTTTATTAATGTTACCTCTGGTGTTCCGCAAGGAAGCCATTTAGGCCCGATTCTATTTATTCTATTTTTAAACGACATCAACAATTGTTTCAAGTCTTCCTATTATTTGTTATACGCCGATGACTTAAAAATATATTTAAAAATTACTTCCTATTATGACCAGACAGCCCTCCAGAGTGATTTAAACACCTTCACCGAATATTGTAAATTAAACAAGTTATTTCTAAATACCAATAAGTGCAAAACGATGACCTTCACAAGGAAAAAACAACTATTGTCATTTTCTTATACCCTGAACGGTTGTCAGGTTTATACGGTAGACCAGTTTAAGGATCTAGGAGTAATTTACGACCCAAAGCTTAGTTTCAATCTACATCTAGACTATATAATTAAAAAATCTCTGAAGCTATTAGGTTTTATATTACGGGTGACAAAACCCTTCTCAAACTTTAAGGCGGCTATCGTCCTTTTTAATTCGTTAATTCGAAGTAAACTCGAATATGGTTCTGTCATTTGGAATCCGGTATATGTCACACACTCAGATAGAATCGAGAGAGTCCAGCGCCTTTTCTTGCGCGCGTTGACCTATCGATATTTTCGTGGAGTCGAACTAAAATACATCCCTACCGCGATAAAGTTCTACGAATGTACCTCCCTGTACGACAGACGCGCGTTGCTCGATCTGCGCTTCATAAACGCCGTTTTCAACGACACTATTAATTGCCCCGATCTTTTGAAATCATTTTCGATCAATGTACCGTCATCACATCGCACCCGTCATTACAATGTCTTTAAAGTACCCTCTTGCTCCTCAAATAACGCTCTACATTCGCCGATACCGCGGATGCAGAGTTATTTTAATGAAACTGTTAACTGCTTCGATAAATTGACTCTGAATAAATCGCAATTTAAAGTGTTCAGCAATGATCTTTTGTGTAAAAATTAACTGTCCTGAATTCGTGTAGTAGATATGTATATATATTGATATAAAATGGTTTTGTTATTTTTGTTTATTAACTTTAATACTTTTTATTAGTAGAATCCTATTTTTAGTTTTACATAGTTTTTTTATCGTTCCATCAAATGTATTTTTTATTTTATATGTACTGTGTAAAATTGTTGGTTTCTCCAATAAAGATAAATAAAAAAATAAATAAATTACCGTCACTTTAGTATACGTAGGTAAAAGTTAAAAAAAATATCGCTGTAGTGTCGTTTTTACACGTGCTAAATTCACAAAGGGCCGCAAAATAAAAGGTAAAAATCAGAGCGAAAAACGTTCAGTCTCCTTTGATGGACATGCGTTGAAAATTAGAGCAGACATTATTTCGCGAGAGGCCTTACGCGGCAAGCGAACCGTTAAATCCAAACATAATAGGTCAACCTAATTGAGTGAACCCATCTCAAGCGGCGAATTAAAATACAAGTACTTGCGAGTATATCCGACTCTCTTTTTCTATGTCCGCATCACTTTATCGCAGACTTCAAAAAGGAGGACGTTCTCAATTCGGTATATGTACATATTTACTTTTGAATATATGTTCACTCATCACTTCGAAATTACAGTCGACGTGAAGGACTACTGGCATACTTTAATTAGCTTTGTTTGTCAATAACTTTGTCATATTACCATTTCGTTTTTATCGCGAAATACTTAGCCATTTTATTTCTATTTGTAATCATATTTTACCTACAAGATGCACAATAAAAACAAAACAAAATTTTCTGTAGGAAAGTGACTTTACTTTCCTACACAGTTTTTTTTATTAATCGGTAGATGTATTTTACATATTGTTTAGTTTAAACGCCACCACGGTCTAGCTAGCTAATTAAGCTCTGTTTATACCTACTGACTTATATTTTTTAGATTTATAAGTACTATAGCCAAACCATTTGTCCAGATCTCGTAATATTGTGATAGAACTCATTGAAATAACTCAATTAAGCGTATTTCATCAATCTAAACGGAAATCATAATGAAACGGGTTGAAAACGGTCAGCCAAGCGCCTGAACCTCTAATTGAATTACAAGTACGTGGCCAAATCAATCTTAACCCTATTATTATGGATGAAATGAAAATTTGCGCTTCAGCGTATTGCCTGTGTTTTAAGCGAAGGAATGTAACCAATTAAATCTATTTCACAAACTGAAAATTCTACCGTAACGGTAAACGGAACCTTACTGAAATCATCCTGGTGCCAGTCGCTTATATGCCAATAAAGAAAGTGCAGTAACAAGTGAGAATATCCATTCTCACGATAATTTATTTATTTATTTTATTTAAACAGTTACATAGAATTTTGGGAGGTTACAGATTTGTGTATTAATTAATTATAGTTACATATTAATAATAGGTTTGTATCCGTGAGCGTTTGGTACCACTGTAACCTCTGTTCGCTGCCTTGTTTACTAGGCTAAATGTCTGTCCTAAAGAAGGCAGTTATTTCAATTTGTTCTTGTTTATTGAATATTTGCCAACTATTAATAACGAGGTTTCATGTTAAAAAAAACAATTATGAACTCTACGATATAATAACATATTAAAACTTGTAATAACTTGTAAAACAGATAAATGAAGAAATTTTTAGTATATATATTATACATTAGATCATTAAACTGATATAGTCTACATATATATTTTTATAAAACAATATACATGCGTACATATTATATAAATAATACTAAAATAGATTAATATTAATATAAAAAATACAAATAAAATACAAATTAAATTATTTAATTAGTATTATATTTAAAAATACATAATAATATAAGGTTGTTTGTGTTAATATTTTGAGATATTATTCTATTATTTATATTAAGTAAAAAACACCTTCAGTTTTATACAATAACATTTAGTAAGTTGCAGGCAAAAGGTTGTCCATTCTCCAACAACCAATTTTTCAGTAATTTGCCTAATACCTTCTTGCTTCTAATCGACCTCCATTCCCTTTCACATATTTAGGTCCTTTAGGACCACCTCAACAACAACAACTTCAACAACTTCTATGTGCAAGGCCAGTTTTCTCAACTGGCCTTGGACAACTCACTCATTAATAATATTACTTTTCTTCAACATTGAAAAATGTAGATTTTTGTGTTGATACATTTTGATATGATACTAAATTCTCAAGAATTCATACTTTATATCTTTTACAGATGCTGTTACACAGATATGACGGGCAATTGGGTAGGCTCGTTACCGCTGTCTATCCGAATGGAAGCTAATCCTAACTCGTATCTACACTGGGGAAGATAGACATCTACCTAGAAATATACGTCGCTATAGTAAACATATATCGAGCATTTTCGACGGATATGCCCGACTCTCCTTTGAGGACTATAAAGCCACGAAGATCCACATAAAGAAAAGGAATACGATAAAACTTGTTTCGCCTCAGGATTGGTGCGGTTTATAGATATATTTTCATGGATTCTATCAGACAAAACCCTACTATAATAACGCGTTTCAGGTAATCTTATTACGAATACCAAAAACAACTCAATATATATAACTAAATAAAATATTATACCAACAAATTAAATATATCTAGATAGATATAACAAGATTATGGAATAAAATAAAATGACTCTAGGTCCTTTGGGATAAATCTCTTATTTACTTGAAGGTTTTTTTAGGCATATAGAAAAAATAAAATTCGTTATTAGTAACGTTACGTTTTATCGTATTTAATATGGAATCAAAACATTAAATAAATTTATTTTCAAAAAACAAGTTTTCTACATCCAATACATGATGACAAATTTATTTATTTATTTATTTATTGACAGTAACTTAACATTAATTTCACATTATGCAAAGTACTACCTAACTTGGCAATGCCCGACTATACTATTTAAAAGCATCGTTCTTATAAGCATAACTATCTCACTGCGCAACATACAATTACAATTGTTTGAATTAAATTGTATGCAATAATACTATATATATAAATAATAATAATACATAAATAATAATAATAATAATGTATATAATACTATATACTATATATATAAATAATAATACATAAATGTAACGTTAATAACTAATACATAATTTTAATTTTTTTCATAACGTTAAGTTTGAATGCTTTTATAAAAATAATCATAAAAAAATACCACGCATTCTCTAAATATTCCTTTTCCCTATAAATAACGAAAATGATAAAAAAAAATTATGCGAACGGTGGGGGTTTTATCTACAATAATTTTCTATTATATATATATATATATATATATATATATATTCTCACTTTATCGACCACTACTATAATGTGACCATAAAATAAGCGTTTAGGCGCCAATTTACCCGCACCCCAAATTAATTATCCAATTTAATTGGAA
Organism: Neomicropteryx cornuta; assembly: GCA_020383195.1. NCBI lineage: Eukaryota > Metazoa > Arthropoda > Insecta > Lepidoptera > Micropterigidae > Neomicropteryx > Neomicropteryx cornuta. The sequence goes on from JAHKQU010000030.1 coordinate 6,963,693, forward strand.
TTGCTTTCGATAATCAATTTATCCAGAGGACGGCCATGATTGCAGGAATAATGATGATCGAACGATTTCACGCGAAGGATAGCGGCGGCGAATGCCTGCCTACTCTGGAATCCTGGAAAGATTTAACAATTTCAGACCAAATAGAATATCTCTTCTGATATTTAGCACTCCAAATACAACAAAAAACATGCATGCCTGACGTCTCCGTGATGAATCTTTGTTGAAATAATAAATAAAAAAAAACCCTCGTTTAAATTCCCTTTTTTCAATGACCCAGCACGGCGCGGCCTCGCTAGCGATCGAAGTTATGACAAGAGCGATTTCATATTATCACTTAAAGTTTGTAATTTTTTTACTGGGAAACCATTATATGATCAACGATATGAGGTCAAAAAAAACATGGTTGAAGTCGCAAAGCCAATAAGCTGATTTTTTTAATCGGGAATGGTCTTGGAACACGGTGTACAGAAACGCCATACAATATTAACCTCAAATATTATGCATAACGGCAAACAAATATGAAAATAAATGTATACGTAAGTTTTTAATAATATAAAAATGAAGAATACTGAAATAGTGTAAAAGGTTTCGCACATTATATATTTAAGAATCTATGGGGACAAGGCATGCTTCTTTTGAAAATAAAAAGTCATATCTGCAGTACTGAAAAACAAAACATTTGTTCAATACACTCAAGCTAGTAAAGCGCCGCGAAAGATGTTTACACGCCAAAGACAACGCAACGGTGCAGCCTTGCATTCTTTAGACTTCAAACGTGCAATTGAGAACGCGCTGGTGTTTGCCACGCGAGACTCCCGGAGAAGACAAAGCCCTCGCTTTTGTGACTGCAGTATGAAAACAAGACTAAGTGAGCTTACTACCTGACTTTGACGGATGAAAAATGCTAGCTTTGTTCGGTCGCCACACGCCATACTGGAAAGCGGTTTTAACGGACACGACACGGTCGACCAAGCCATAATTTCTTAAATACGTTTCACCGAAAGCTCTAGTTAAATCACTCATTATTCCGCTATAAATATATATATATGCTGACCGAACAGATAAAACAATTATTAATTTTATAAATTGGATTAAAACTGTTACTTTATTATACTGTGGTTGTTACTGTTTTATTCAGATGATGGTCCAATTGTTAAAGTATTCGATTATAGACTTGGGTTATTCGACCGCTGGTTGTTGCGAATTCGAATCAGCGTACAGGTTTTTCACAGTTATGTAAGTGGCGAGCCATAATCTTCCCTGGCTATAGTTTATTTATTTTTATTTCACAGATATATTTACAGCCAAACATAAAATATTCAAAACGTTATAATTTTTTAAATTAGCCAATTATAGGAGGGATACTTAAAGTATAACGGTTTAATTAGTAAACGCTTAGTTTAATAGGCCGTGTAATAAATAAGGTCCTGTAATAAAAAGGTTATAGCAATTTATTTTATAATTTAAAAAAAAAAAACGAATTTAGTTAACCGGTTACGGGTTTCATTTAACCGGTACATGATTTAGTACTCTAAATCTTGGGTAATATAGATTTTTATTGAGTTCCACATTTTAAATTTATACTTTTGATAAAACCTATTTTCTAAATAGTTTATTGGTGTGTTAATTTATAGATACCTGCCCAGTACCCAGTGCAGACTCCGTGGAGAGGCATGAAGCTGAATACATATCGTCTTTCAAAATACCTGTATACCTACTTACCTCATTAAAAATATATTTTTTCCTTTATTTTTTAGTTTCCCAGGTGTGTGTTTTCTTTTTCTATGATCATATACATTTCAAAGATTATTAAATTAAATATAACGTATTATGAAATATAAATATATATATTTTTTTTATATTCTTTAATTATAAACAAAACATACAGGTTCTATTTGATTGATCACTAAATAAACCCTTGCGGGTTTTTATGTGAAGTGATAAAATTGAAATAATATATTTTATTACATATTCATTATTCATTATATGACCACACTTTTCACAATTCTGAGCTACACATGACGGTATCTATCCAGCTTGTCTTCATTATGTTTGTTTTTAACGGTCACTTCCACTCGCGTCGGTCTTATTATAATAAAGTCGGTACGAGGACATCTCACACCGATCGCTTCGAGTACATTCATTCATTCGATTTGACATAAGCTGCAAGCAATAAAGCATACTATAAACGCGGTATGTGTCTTCGTTTTGTGACCTTAAAGACAACATACACGAAACATACACGAACTATGAAGTTTAGTGCACCGAAAGGCCTTGATTCCTTGCCGCTGATGTTGCTTTTTAAGGGGGCACTTTATTCGTCAACTTATCGAAAGTTTTTATTCATTTCCGAGACATAACTTTAAAAACATATTCAAACTATCATACTGTAATATTCAAAACGCAGAGGATGGAGAGAACCTCTAGATTTTGTCTAGAAAATTTTAACTATGATTTAAGAGAAGATAATTTCACAAAAATATAAGAGATTGGGGGCGTGGAGTATGGGTTATCAGTTTCTGAGAAATAGGCAAAACAATGAGCGAAAGTAATTGTGCATTCGGATAGAAGCGTAGTATTCGCGATTTGATGACAAATTATTAGGTCGTTTCTAGCAAATCGTAAAATGTTGTCATATCGTTTTCAATAGAAGCGAGTTTTTTTATGTGTGTCATATGTGATTAACATTTACACGTGCCAATTAGAGATGTACAGATTCACACCCATATGCTAAGTAGTAGCCTCAAGTGAGCACAGTCCTTACCCTAAATGAAGGAACCTTCAGGGCATTCGATTCCTACCCTTTAATTTGCATTGCGGAAACAAATAATACGCATACCCAGGAGAAGGGTTTGTTTTAGGTACTTTCAACGTGTGACGTCATTGTTAGCAGAATTGTGTCGGCATTTGAATATTGGCATTCTACCATTTTGCTTTCTAACCTTAACATTTAACATCCTAACAGACTTATTTCCTAAAGATAATCCGCCCCCGTTTAAGATTTATCTCTGAAAACCAAAATGTTGTCGATTGTTCATGATCGATGTCTTAACAGTAGTCAACCCGGACATTTCTACAATTTCTCCATACAAACGTTGTAGTGTTGTCACCCTCTTATTTGTAGATATAGAAGAAAACGAATACTGGATATCGTATTATTTCCTAGCTATCAAGGCCTGGCCTGGTTGATATCCTATAGATACGGATTTAACGAATATTTTCCAAATAATTTCATTCTCTATTCGAGACTAACCTATAAAATTACAGAGATTCTCTTTCTTGAGCCATTAGATAATTTGAAGATCACGCGCAAGACAGAAAAGAGCTCTTTCGGGAAGAGGCCCCTTAGTTAACGATAATCCTGAAAAAAATTTACACTTTAGTTGTGATATTTGTGCAGTAAAAGGTATGACGGCTCTCTGATGAAATTTTCATTTATTTTTTTATGATCGATTTAGCAATTATAGATGTCGCTGTACCTCTAGGACCTACCTTCCTAAGATGTTTACACGCTAATGATAATCTAAACGGTATGCCAGAGTACAAGGAAAATTCTTGAGTGGCTAAATAATATCTTGAACTTATTTCCTAGAGGAAATAAATGCTCTCACGAATGAGGGCTTACTCGTGACCGCGTTGAAAGAATCCGAGCATTACCATGTCGGGCCGGTGAACCCCGCTGCTGCGGGAAAAGATGTCGTAATTACATTTTCATATACAGATTAAATGATTTTTTCGCGTGACTATGCGTCGTACGTCAATATCGCCGGACAGGGCTGCCGCGGCGGGAACGAACCGAGAACTAAGGGGCTATATTCTGTGAACTTGGTGAATTAGATGCAAAGCTATGGTATAACAAACTAAAGGCGTGCTTCCCCATGCCTGTCTCTGATTTATTTTGAAAGCCTCATTTAGTAATTTATTACAAATTCACTCAAAAAATTAAATGCAAACGCGTGAAACCCGTCATTTTAATATAACTAAATGAAACGTTCAAATAAAGTTTAAGCTATACAACAAAAAAAATATACCTAAATTATAGCCAAATATCAAAAGTCTATTTAAATCATTGCAATTTGTTCGAATCTCGGATAGAGACGATTTTTAAATTAACTTATTACTCATGCACCTACGTGCGTGACTAATAAGTTATTTTAAGCAAAAAAATATGTTATGAATAAGCAAAGTACTCAGCGTACGTATGTGTTTATTATGTTTGTTATAGCATTCAAGTTATTTATCATAAATATCAGTAATTTTGGTAGGCAGTATTCTACGTATGTTTATTTACTAAAATGTTTTATTTTGTATGGCTCGAAATAATTTGGTTATAATTTACCTGCAGGCTACTATTACCTACATATTAAACCTAGTATATTTGAGCTTGCTCTTAAATATTTTTATAAATAATCCAATATGCTAAACTTTTTCACTATTTAAATGAATAATCTATCCTATGTGTTTATTCTAAGCACTGCTCATTATAGTATATATAATTACGCAATTTAAATGTAGGTAATAGCGTTAATAACTATAATTATATATGTCAATATCAAATACAATCATGATTACAAAAAATATTATTTTTAGATACTTAGATTGACTGTTTTGCTCGTCGGAACATTTCAAACATCAAATACATGCGATCGATATGATGTTATGCCGGTCCCAGACATGTGCGTAAATATTTGCACGAATCTTTCGCCTGTTCTTAAACTAAATAACAAAGAATAGACGAAATATGTCTGCAAATATTTACATATGCCTTCCATACATTGTATGTGTGTATGTTTGAAACCACACGTCTGAAACCGGCTTTATAGCATTTCACTTACAGCAATACAAAAGCGGTCATATCGAAATATATTCAGGCGGAGTCGGTCTAACAGCCTGACCCATAATCGCCGTATAATTTGTATGGTAAAGTTGAGCCCGGCAAAGTTCGTGTGAGCCGCGCCGCGGGCTCAGGATTGTCGCCCGGTTGGTTGGCGGAGGCAGCAGAACTTGGAACTTTTTTACTGTTTTTCGTTTATATTTTATTATTTTATTTTATTTTTTTATCTTACCCGCCTTTTTTGGTGTTTGAGTTGGTGTAGATTTATTTGTCAATGATCCAAAAGAACGTAAAAAACATATGTATAAGCGTAGATACTACAACTATACTTACGCGAATATTTCGTCCCTAAGGTGATGACGTCGGCGTTTTGACACTAACGAGTAGGAGAACTGAGAAGCCTCTCAAGTGACTGAAATTTGCAACGATAACCAGATATAGAAGGGTAATATTCATTAGTAGGCACGAAGGTCAAGCCAGTATTTCCCAAAATGTGTTTAGCGAGAAAATCCATACTTTTTAGATCATTGGGCTTATTAACTTAGTATGGCGTGGGAAGATTTGTGCATCTCCTGCAAGAATTGTACTAAATATGTTTTTTTATGTATTGCATCATATATAATCTTACTTATGATTAAATAATTTTAAGACTAATCAACTTCACGTCTTTGCCAAATTATTATTCATTCAATATATTATATTCGTGACATTACTCGCAGATCATAAATATTGGGAGATAACCAATAATCTCAAGCCACCGGTTTTAACGTGGTCATAATATTCCTTTTTAATTGAGAAGTCCCTAGACTAAAATCCTCGGGAACGGAGAGTAAAGGATAAGGTATATCAAAACAAGGTTATTTTTTATAAAAAAAATAATAATATCATTATTCTATAAGTAACCGTAGCAATAAATAAATAAAATAATAACAGACATAATATTTAATATAAATAGGTATAAAAATAAATTCATTGTCTCGTTCAAACATTGCTCTATATTTAAGCTGGTTGTATCTAATATCGAAAAAAAATATTAATGAATAATAACGGGATTATAACAATGGAATATCACTTTCTACGGCTTCGTGCCGCCCTCAAATAGGTATCGATCAGCTTCATTAATTATGTAACACAATAGCACTTGTTTACCTAAACCTACCTATATTGTGTGACATGTGTACATAGATGTGACGTAACTTTTAGCATACACCCTTTTATGCGTGAATTTACGAGACGGTAGTTTGCATAATCTTCAGACGGTCGTCACGCAATAACGCGTTTTTCGCGTATCTATAATTTAGGAAGCTCTATTATCACTCTTAAGTTGTTTATATTTTTACGCTTTACCCAACAACTTTGACGCTCTAAAGTTGCTGTACCAATATTTTTTAAACTGAAGTTGATAGGCAAAAATCTGTGCCGACATGTTTACGCTCCTAAGTAAAATTATTTTGTGTATTTTATATTTTTATTAAGGCATTAGTGACTGTATGTCTGTTATATTAAGTATTTTAAGTTAAATCTAACTTTACATTTAAGTATTTTTTTAATTTAAATAAAGGTGTGATCGCGGCCATCGGCCATTTATTTACGTGTGTAAATCCAATTTAATCAATTTAAAAAAAATGTAGTTTAAAAATGCCTTTTTTTTATTTAGCATTAAAAATAATGCCATTAGATCGTTAAAAAATCTTAAATGACTAGATTTTATTTTACTCTTACATTTATTTTAGTATATTTTGAAAACTCCCCCAAAATACAGGAAATTGTTGTCTTTCCGCTTCAGTGCATACCATATTTGTACATTGTACCATATTTGTACATTGTACCATATTTGTACATATTTGGTTTCTCGAAATGTATTTTAGCGCATGATTGAGCACATGCTGGGGATATTCTAGAAATTGCTTCTATATAAGATACTGTTCACGTATTGTGCGGATTCGGCGTCAGTCCGCAAGTGAAAAACCAACTTAATTGTACTGCAGAACTCAGCACATCTAAAAACAACAGATGGCGCGCAACGCGAATATGACGGCGATGCTGTTTGCTGCAAAAACGTGCACAACAGCAATAAACAAAATTCACATGCATTCGAGGAAATAAATATGTATAAATGCAGTTGAGAATAGTGGACAGGTCAATCTGTAAAGCGAATATGACAAATTCAAACATAATTTAATTTTTCTCTTTTTTACACCGATTTTGTGCAATAGCAACCGCGCTTTATAGCAACAAGCTTTCAAGTAGACCAACCAGCTTTCTCATACAGGGCCAGCGGGCATTTACAGCGTATCTTAATACTTAATGGAGTATTTGTATTACCTATTATGAGAAAGATATTATATGAAAAAATGCGAAAATAATGAATCCCCTAAATTTATTATTTTGTGTAAATACCAGTCTAATTTACAACCATGACGAATTTTGATTCATGGTCTTCACAAGCAATACTTGAAATCGTAGGACCCATTAGCTGGATTAATCTTGGGATACGGTATATTTATTATTTTTATTTATTTATTTAATATTTTTCATATATTTACCTAGTTAGGGCTAGGCAAATTGCCTGTTCTAAGAAACACACGAACACAAGAATATGAACTTTCATTATGATACGTCTAGCATACTCCACCACCCTTAAACCCCGCGTGCCTAAACCACGGAAAAAAAACAAAAAATGAAATCAATATAATAATATTATTTACTTATTATTAACCTAACCTACCTAATATAATGCAAATTAATGTAATTTAAAATACACACGTTAGAGTTAGCATTAAAATATCAATATAGTCAATATATACTAATCGTGTAGCGGGTGTCTAGATCAAATATTGTGGCTAACCTGAATGCCCGATTTAAACCCTCTCACTTTCGTTATTGACTTAATACGTTCAATGTTCAGCAATATCTCTAGACCTAAAGAAGCTACGTGACGTGCTTGACCCACGAATATCAGAGTTTATGGACACTTCTTGGAAACCTCGTCACTTTAACCTCTAAAACGCTAGGCAAAAGGTGTGATATGAAGGAAACGTTTCTCAACCAAGATGGTTTGTTACTGAAACTGGAAAGTATATGGATTATCTAAGATTTCTGGTATCCGTGTTTGAAGCCATAAAGCTATAAAGCTTACTTAGAGTATTGAGTTATTTTGATGACTTTTGTGATACATTTAATTATTCTGGCATTCAAAGCCACAGAGCCAACAATTTTCTTTTAGAAAGCGCATTAATTAAGCGGAGCGTTGCCAGAGGTTGGACTACAAATTATTTATCGCATAGGTTGTTTTACAGGCAATTGTTACATTGTTACATGCGGTGGCGGCCATTTATTTAAATGTTGATATTGTGACGATTATCGCCCTCACGTCGAGGGCCATTAAAGTAACGACTTAAGGAAGGCGCCTTAATTTCTGTACTTAACGCCTACGCGATTTTAGGGTTGAATTTGTTGTAAGACCACGGACAGGATAGTAAGCGATGCGCTTAGCGGAATCGCGAAAAAAAATATCGTATAATATATTTCTCCAAAATATTACATAACCTAATTAAATTATTTGAAATTTCTGCAAAAGAAAGTGACGAGGGGTGTACCTATTTAATGCGTTTGCAAAATTAATGTCGTTTTTGATGCGTGCACATCTAAACCAGTTTCGGGAAGGGGGTGGGGGGGGGTAAAAGTAACGTTTGTAATGAAGGCGACGCGTGTGAGAAAGCACTGGAAGGGGAGACCAGTATTCAGTTACATAGGAATTAACATTCAATAATAAAATTCCAACCAAAATAAATGAATCATCAATATATATTTCATCTTTTTCAATTAAATTTTCACTCAAATACTTTACGATGCCTACATTTGCAGCGAGTTGGAATTTGTTTCGCCATTGTGAATCCAGTAATACGACCTTTTTTTCAAACAGCTGAATTATCGTGAAGACATATTGACCGACAGCTAGGGCACGGAGATGGGCGGTTTTAGGCAAGCTGCTATATCATACGGATAAGTAGGCGGACCTCATGTACCTACAGTGAAACTCCGGTAGATGTATCTCATAACTGCAGCGAATCCATATTTTTTTTACAAGCCGAGTAAAAGATTTTTTTTATTTTGGTCGGGCCGAGGGACGACGCGCGCGCGTGACCGACTTAGCCGCCTGCAGACAGCCCTACTAACTGCGAACAAGCATGCTATACACAAATTAAGATGCAGTGCCGAGATATAGCAGCTTTACATGACTGCACAACGTGTAAGATGTCCGTTTCCAAAAGCACCTTCCAAGCTGCTATAGAGCTGTCTGTGAGCACAATAAATGTAATTATATTGTATATTTTTTAATCATTTTTTAACGCGAAAAACGAATTCGAAACTTCAAAGAAATTGTTTTAATATTTGAGAACGCTGAACGCATGCCGCGAAATCGGGGAATGACCCGCTCCGAAGAAAAACATTTTTTTTAATAATATAATTATTTTAGTATGATTTTTTTTTCGTGAGGCCGGTTTAGCTGTCGATGTACGAGTAGATCAACCCCCTAAAAGAACATCAGTGAATACACTCTGTATATTGAACCTCTCCATTGTAACATTTCAACCCTATGTGCAATGTTTTTTTTTTGTAATAGAAGAAAAAAAGGAATTTACACAAGAGCTTTGATAAAATTACTAAATTTGGGCATGAATTATTTCGCATTTTTTTTATACAATTTCTTATATGTAATAGGGAATATTAACACTCGCTTAAGGCTTCGTGAATGGTCTAGGAACAGCCTGTATGTAGACCAACCGGATATGAAGTAGTAAAGTAAATAAAAATACACCTGAATTTTGTGAGATGTGAACTACCGATATAACAATTCAAATTCCTGGCATTTACATTTTTTAGATAAAAAAAAAAGGCACGGACAGAAAGAATAAGTTGGCATAAGGACAACCAATGGATGGGAAAATAAACATCTCTATACAACGTGTCCCCAAAAATGACAAGTTCTAGGCTAAATTTCATCGACAAATACCCCATAATGGGGGGTCGGAAACTTTTAGTGTTTTTTATTACGTCATCAATATTTCTGCAGCAGGAAATCGACACAACTAAGGTCTTGTCACAGAGGAATAAACTAAACTGATTTGTATTCAGTGATAACTAAAACAGAAAGCCAATAAACATTAGACAATATAAGATAACCTTTTTCCGAAATATGAGTTTATTAGTAGCGTACTTGTTGAAACACTTTCCAGATAGGTATATTACTCCAACGATCTTTATGTTTTAAAAGATCCTTGCATTATTCAATTTCCAAACTCATCTCAGATGATCATAACAAATAACTTAAATAGTAATTAATATAAATGCGAAGTCATTTAGCCGCTACTAAACTTTGTCGATAAAATTGTGAAAAACGTTTGAATAATCAAAAATTAACATGTAAATACCACACCATAAACATATCAGTTTAAAAGAATGTGTCGTAGTTAAGTAGTAGTCGTAAAATTAAACCTAGATAAGGTTTAAAAATACAAACAATACATACAGGTAACATTAAATAATAGGTTACAATAGGTTTTAATAGGTTACATTAAAAATATGACAAAAGCAACAACCAGACAAAAGAAACAACAGCAACAACAATAGCATTAAACTTTAGTGTTACCTGTTAATATTAATAGTCTGTAAAAATATAAAATGTCAATTTAAACGTCAATGTTCAGAAACATATTGTAAAATATATTTTAGGAATTTTGTATTTCATTTTATTTAAATTTTTATAGGAAAACAGAAAGAAAAGAGATGAAAATTAATCAGTGGAGAGTACTTGAACCTGACGTGAACATATTTTTTTTATTTCATCAGTTTGTCAAACTGTAATTATTCATGTAAATATGGCGATTAGTGAAAATATTATTAATATAGTTATTGAGAGACTATATTAAATACTTATTTAATATATTAATTGGCCTAAAAAACCAAAAACCATGCGTATAATAATTTGATGTTTTAATTTTGAATGAACTTAAGGATCCAATTTTACTATATGTTATGTAGTATTACATACTATAGTAATTATATTTATAGTATGCAGTAAAGACCATTTTCATAAACTATTTGATTAAGCGAAAAAAAATGATGCCTAGTTATAATACTAACCGCTATTTATTTTTAATGTTTATATTTGAAATGGCATATTTACATTTCTAAGAAGTTTTATTATTTATTTTGGTTGAGCTGGAATAAGGCACGCGGTTGACAGCTTTTTATTAAGGACATTTATGATGACTGTTGCCTACAATGGCCTACATTACTTTCTATTTTTTACAAAAATGTCTCTGTAATCGATGCTAAGTTTGTTTTACGATACCATCCAAATACGACGAGACACATCAGTAAACTAGCCATAAACAATACACCATACCTTTATTTAATATTAGGTAAAAAAATATGTATCGGATTTTATTTATTAGATAACACATTAAAATATTATCCAAAAAAAATAAAGCAAATAAAATATTTTTTTCAAGACCTCCGACACTGCGAGTCTACCTACCACTACTAAGGACTAGGATGTTAAATGTCAGTCAGCTCAGAAGTGTCAAATGCTAGAAAACCGACCGACAGCTTCGTAAAAGTTGCTAAGTTTGTCATTGTCTACATTGGTTTCCTAAAACGGTGCCTAAATATAATTAACGTTTTATTTTCGTGAAGTTTTTTACAATTGCTCTCGTGGAATGGTCCCTGGAGCAAAACAAAATTGTGTCTTCTAATTATTATCACATCTAATCGTGAGTTGTTCCTAATTTGTTTTGGAAATAGGTTAGGTCTTATGTAATGTGTTGTTTTGTCAGCTGTGAGGTTTTATTTCTATTATAAAGTAAGAACTATATTTTTGTCGATTTATTCATAAATTTGTATGTTTTAACACCTTTATGGTAGGCAGTAAGTTGACGTTTATAATTTTCTCAGATTATGCTTCGTACATCGCTGTCACGGGCTGCTTCGTTGCCATCTCTAACGGCTCTAAAATTATTACCGTCATGCAATATCGTTATTCGTGGTCTGGCTGGGCAACCCGAAAAGGTGGAGGTGTTTATTGATGATAAACCGGTTCACGTTCTTCCTGGAACCACAGTGCTCCAGGTAAAGCTAAGCATATGCTAATAAATTTAATACGTTCGTAAATTTTGAAGCAAAATAGCAATAAAGTGCAAAAGTTAGCTCCAATTAGGGTATTTTTGTCATCTTAGGTACTATACGGTTGCACCATGCCGATCCACATTTATAGCCAAGAGAATTACCATGGTCACTGCAGACATGCTATCTGGTGCCTTCTGTGCTGTGTAATACTGTAGTGGAAGTATTTGAGTGATTTCAAATGATCTTTATGACATTTTAAATTTAGAATTTGTTAATGCGCTTCTATGTTTTTTCATTTTCTTAAATATATCAAATAAAGGGGGCCGGATTTAGACTTGATAAGACCCTAAGCCAGGGGTGCTCAAACTTGAACTGCTGGCGATCTACCTCAATATTTTTAGACTACTTACGATCGACTCTGAGAGACTGCAAGTGTGTGTGATGCAGGGTTGTCGTACATACACGATACACCCTACCTACCTAGGTAGGGCGTACCGTAGCATATATAGATATTAGCTTTCTGCACGGTGCTCAAACGGTCGATCGCGATCGACCAGTCGATCGCGATCGACCGTTTGAGCACCCCTGCCCTAAGCTATGAGGACCCTAAGCTTTGAGATATGAGGAGCAATAGAAGAGAAATCCCTGTGTTTATAGTAAAAGAAATTATATACTTTACACGTTCCATTTCTATTATTAAATGATTTAAATTTAATATATTCTAGGGAAACATACAGCGTAACTTAGTTTATAAAACAGTAAATACAGAGTTATAAATTTGGCCAATTACATGAATCCACTGTTTAAAAATATAATTGAGATGTCGGTTCATCTAAAACTGATTACATAAAAAGAGAAAATTGTGAGAATCATACATAAAATAAAATTGTTTCGTTTTTTCATAATTACTTACACTTATAAAATAAATATATATAAAAAAAAATGTATTAATACTGCTTACATAAACTTTATATGAGGGACTTCAAATGACAGAAGAGTATTCTAAGTGACTCCTGACAAATGAGATATTCAATAGCTTGCAAGTCCTGAATAGGAACCTAAGCATTCTATGTGATTTCTCCACAATTAGATCAATGTGCTTGTTATAGAGTAGCTTAGAATCTAGTGTGATTCCAAGGTCGCGCACGCTATCTGTTTCCGTTATGAGGTTATTATTTATATAGTATGTGTAATTAACTTTTGTGGTTTTGCGAGTTAATGTTATTTTATGACAATTAGCAACATTTATCTCTAATCTATTTTATCGACAATATTCAAAGAGCCTATCAATATCTTCTTGCAATTTGAGGCAGTCATCACTACTTTTTATTGCCAGGTAGATTTTCATATCGTCGGCAAATTAATTGACTAAGCTGTAGCGGAAACAAATAGAAATATCGTAAATGTACAGGTTGAAAACTAAAGGACCCAAATGTGCACCTTGTGGTATTCCTGATTTGGCAACTACAACATCTGACCTAAAGCCACTAAGGACAACTAATTGCTGTCGATTAGTTAGATAAGAACATAACCAACGATAAAGGTCACCATGGATTCCTAGGGAGTAGAGAAATATGATGAATAATGATGATAAAATAATAATGAAATCATTTAAAAAATTACCGAAATGAACAGCATTTACTGTTGCAATTTATCAGCAATTGCGGTAGTCTTAATTACCTGTTATCGGCAATGCAAACACTAGGCACAATAGCGCTTTGTTCTTCGAAAAGACGCGCTAAAGAAATTGGGTGGGAGTATGGGACATTCCGGATGTGCGGCAATAGGACAAATAATGCCACAGTATATTTAAGTATATACTTTTTTTGGGGCCTCCGAGAAAGTGGAGGCCCTAAGCTATAGCTTGTGTAGCTTAAACGTAAATCCTGCACTGCAATAAAGTAGTTTTACTATACCTAATGAATTCAGCTGTCTCTGATATTTTTATTCTCTATGACCTAAATAACATAAAATAACATAAATAAATAAATCATGAGAAGCGTCTGTGTCTCTTGACAAGTGAGTTTTAGTCCCTGAAGACACTGCAGAATACTTTCATCATCACTTATTTGTACTTTTAGACTATTTCTACCATAAGTATGCATGTTTATTTAAAAAATCATTCAATTAAATTATAGGCCGCCGCTCAACTCGGGATCGAGATTCCTCGTTTCTGTTATCATGAACGACTCGCGGTTGCCGGCAACTGCCGCATGTGTCTCGTGGAGGTGGAAAAGTCTCCAAAGCCAGTGGCTGCGTGCGCAATGCCCGTAATGAAGGGTTGGCGCATAAAAACCAACTCGGACATGACGCGCCGCGCCAGGGAAGGTGTCATGGAATTTCTCCTCGTCAATCATCCGCTTGATTGCCCCATTTGCGACCAGGGCGGGGAGTGCGATCTTCAGGATCAGTCAATGGCATTCGGCTCGGATCGTAGTCGCTTTACCGACATTCATTTCTCTGGGAAAAGGTAAAGAATTGTTCTTTACTCGAATATTATTACAGACTAGGCTATTAACCAGTAGTGTGCCCTGAATTTGTACAAGTGATCATTGCTGCAGCTTATGTCATTCTTTACGAAACATAAGGTAAACTATAAAACTCAACTAAATGATATAATATATATTAGTATTAAGATCATTTTTTCATTCTATCTACAGAGCAGTCGAAGATAAAGATATTGGTCCTCTGATTAAAACAATAATGACACGCTGCATACATTGCACCAGATGCATTCGGTTTGCATCTGAGATAGCAGGGGTTGACGACCTTGGCACGACTGGGCGTGGAACTGGTATGGAGGTTAGATTTGAATTAAACATATTCTGCAAAACATAATGAAATTGACAAAATCTGATTAAAGGCATATTTTGAAATATAAGTAAGTAAGTAGTAAGTTATTTTTCCTTCTGATACTTTTATTTCTGATACTTTGAAATATCTTTGCTAAGACTGGTTTTAATTTACTGTATAAAATAATAGAAATTTATAATATAGTTAAAAAATATAGGCCTTTATAGAAAAAATATAATATATTTAGTCTGGTTGAACCAGGAGTTGATTAAGTGGCAGGTTGATCTTCAATATATTTAACTTTTCTGCATATACAGGTGTATTTAAATTCACTGATGTCCTTTTAGGGGGCTGATATAGATCAATAATCAAACATTACTCAGCAAAAAATATTGGACAAACGTTTCCCAATTGCGAGAAAAACGAATTTGAATTTTCAAAGAAATTGTTTTAATGTTTGAGAAGGCGGTTGAACGCATGGAGCGAGATCGGGTAATTCCCGCGCGGTTCGCGAAGCACTTCAAAGAAAAACAAAGTTTTTTAATAATATAATTATTTTAGTATGAAATTTTTTTTTTCAAAATCTATTTTTTTTCACGAGACCGGTTTAGTTGTCGATATAGATCAACCCTGTAAAAGGACATCAGTTAATAAAAATACAACCTGAATCCTTTTTGATACTGAGCTTGTCAAACGAAGATATCATCCATGTTTTTGCCCTGTATTATATTAAACATTTTGAAGCAATTTGAATCACTAGAGGCCTATATTTTATCTAAAAATTTCATAGTTCACCAATATGTTTTTCTTAATAATTGATCAATAAATTTAATAATCAGATTCTAAAATATGTTTTTTTTAGGTTGGTACCTATGTAGAGAAAATGTTTTTGTCGGAGTTGTCGGGCAATGTGATTGACCTGTGTCCTGTAGGTGCCCTGACGTCTAAGCCTTACAGCTTTAAAGCACGCCCCTGGGAGACCAGGAAAATAGACTCCATCGATGTATTAGATCCCCTCGGAAGTAACATAGTAATTTCTACAAGGACTGGCGAAGTTCTAAGAATACTTCCACGGACCAATGAGGTATGTTTCGTTTCATATTCCAGATCAATTATGGTCTTACGGTTAGTGGATAAGTACCTAATGTAAAAAAAACTCCATTTAAGTCATGAGTTTTGCTAAAAATATATATTGCAAAACTATTTTAAATTGCTTTTGCAGTTATGCAGTTTGCTCTTGCGAAAGATCTGTGATGGGTGTGCCAGCAATTTACAAATAAACTTCTTGTCCACATTATCAAAAATTTTCTTAAAATACACAAAGAAACCATATTGAAGATTGTTTTTTGGTCCATGAATGATTGGTTTTTGTAGAAACAGCTCGCTTCTTATGGATTGTTGCTTTCACAGTACTTTTAAAACGGGTCAAGATATTCTTAACGAGGTTTTTGCCAATCATGTCCAGAAGCATAAGACAGTTTTAGGAACCAAAATGACCTACTCCAAGTTAGTCACATAACAGTGCCGCCCATTCTGTCTGTCATTATCAATGTTGAAAATTTTCACTGCTCAAAATGAACACTGGGAAAGCCATGCATAACCTAGTAATGTGAAATATTTTTTGTTTTTTAAAGGATATAAATGAAGAGTGGCTATCGGATAAATCTAGATTTGCTTGCGACGGACTGAAGAGACAACGGTTGGTCAGTCCCATGTTAAGGATTAATGGAGAACTTCAAAATGTCGAGTGGGAGGATGCACTGGTCGCAGCCGCTAAAGCTGTCAAAAACGTCCAACCTCAGGAGGTGCGATAAATATTTTATATATATTATATTATGTTGGTATTTGTATAGTGCTGTTTATAAATGAGAGCATAAATTTATTTTATATTAATGTTTTTAAGATTGAAATTCTATCAAATATTATCAGTATTTGCTACAACGCTAGAGTTGATATCTAAAATAAAATATGCTTTCGAATAATAAAATTAAGCCATCCACTTATGGTACATGAATAAAAACAAACTAGCGAATGTGACAAACAGAGGGGCCACTTATAACTTTACCTTTGGTATTTTGAGTGATATTGTTTACAAATTTCACACAGATCGTTGCAGTAGCAGGTAGTTTGGCTGACGCAGAGGCATTGGTCGCCCTAAAGGACATTCTCAACACCCTCGGGTCCGAGAACTGCTTCACTGAGCACGCCCTTCCGCTGAGTGGCTCAGCCACTGATTTGAGGGCAGCCTACCTTCTTAATACTAGGATTGCAAGTGAGGTCACTTTTCATAAACAAAAACTGTTAAATATTCAAATATTTTTCAAATATTCAAATAATTCATTTCTTTTTTCAAATGCTTCCACATAACTTTTTAATTATAGTGAGTAAGGCTTTCTATAGAGTTCCCCTTCAATAAATTCATCACTTAATTAAAGGAGTCTTAAATCTTCCCTTTTCACTTGTAAACTTACAAATATAAATATGTAATGTATCCCACAAACTACTTAACGAAACAATGGAGTCAAATTTCTTAGGGTGGTAAAAACACTTAATCCCTTTAAGTTTGAAGATCGATTGAAACTGCTGCAACCGAAGAAAAGAGGTGAACAGTTTTGATGGAAACTCAAATGTCTTTGTGATTATACAATGTTCCTGTGCTCAAGTCAATGTTTATTTTTAAGGGGCCTCTTCATGATAAAGCTCTTCTTTGTCTTTTTCATTTCTTGTCTATTCTTAATTCATTTCTATTTCTAGAAAGTAAACACTTATGTTACAGTATAATCTTGAAAGGCAGAATTCATCTATTTTAAAAAACTTAGTTGAATTTGCATCTTAATGAAATCTTCTTTGTCTTGTATTCGGTAAATAAGATATTTTCTCCTAAAGTTTTCATAAAATGTATAAAAAAATACAGACTTTTCGAGGTTCTCAACTTTTATTCCTCTATATCTACAAAAATGATAGTCACAACTTCAACAAGTGTAGTGTTGTAAATGTGTAGGGTTGTAACTTTTCTGTGGAGAAATGAACAGGTTGAGTCTTCTTTATCCTTACAGCAATATTCATGGTGGCCAGTTTAAAATGTTGCATATTTCATTTATCTCGAACCCCATGAAACACTTCCTGACAAATAGAGCGGTTGATATATGAAATAAACTGACAAGTAAAGTGATTGGTGCAACTAATATAGGGTGATGATTTTAGAGGCGTGGTTTTCAAGAAGAGATAAAACACATATAATTTGATGTTATGGCTAAGAATTTAGTTTTATTATAAAGATAAGGGTTTGCCATTATGTTTTAAAAATGATTTCGGGTAAGTGGCCGCCGCGGCTGACTCGAACAAATTCCAGCCGAGAGGCCCAATTTTCACCCACTTTTTGCAGCAAGTTGGGGGGCCGTATGTCAGCAATAACGCGCCGAATATTCTCTTCCAAGGCGTTAATCGTGTCCGGCTTATCTGCGTAGACAAGCGACTTCACATACCCCACAAAAAATAGTCCAGCGGTGTTAAATCGCACGATCTTGGAGGCCACTCCACAGGCCCACCACGCGATTTTTACTTTATTTTAGAGTGATTTTAAAAAAATTTAGAGTGATTTTTTCTAAATTTGCACTATTTGCAAACGTTGTTCAGGAGTAAGTCTATTCATTATGAAACGGCAAACCAAACCGAGCATAAATCAAGTGACAGCTGTCAAAAACACCAACTACCAAAAAAGTAGTGCCAGATTGAAAACCACGCCTCTAAAAAAAACATCCTATATAATCAATTCGAAAACAGATAACAAGCACTTTTACTTTTTCTTACCGTGCAGATGTGGAACAATCAGATTTTGTCTTGCTGATTGGAACAAACACACGACTGGAAGCGCCGTTACTCAACGCGCGTATACGCAAAGCCTACATTCACAAAGACACCGACATCGGGGTCATTGGACCAAAAGTGGATTTGTCATATAATTACTTGGTAAGGTATAGATTTTAGATTTTCTGGGTTGTTACACTTTATTCACCTCTGCATCTCATACTGCACATACAGAGGAATCTTGTCTGGTTGTAAAGCTGTAAAGCTATCAATTTCAACAGCCAAAAAACCCACATTGTTAAAAAACCACCCAATGTCTGGTATTGCCTGGTCAGAAAATTAAATCAACACCCTTACACGAAAAAGCTGATTGGTTTCTTAAAATCCCACCACGATCGGTAATACCACATTCCTGTAGCCTTCTGCCCTAATATTCTGCTGTACTCCATAAAAACAGTTTAATAGTTATGTTAACTGTCCTGTGAGAAGACAAAATCCCTTAAGACCAACTTTTTAAGTTAAATAAATATAATTACGTCTCTTCAGCTTTTAGGAGAAATGGCTTCAAAGTATTATTCTACACGGTTGAGTTACTGAGGACGCTCTGTCTAATTCCAACACCATCATCAACAAGATCTAAGACTGACCAAAAATTCATAAACACCTTTCTTGAAGGTACTTCGAAAACCGCTCTGGCAGTATTCCACATCTGGATAAGCAAAATGTCATTAGAGCTAACATTGGTACTGTAAATAATTCTTAAACTCATTTAGGTGGTCATAAATCATCCAGTCTCCCCAAACCCAAAGGATAAATGATCTGAAGATATAAGATTAAATTTCGCCCTTGTTATGCATTTTCTGATGGGAATTTGTTGCCATACAACCCGCTTAATACAATGATTTTATCAACATGACTTTTCCAGCATGCCGGTGAAGACTTATCTGCTCTAACTGATGTGTCGAGTCCTATCTCCAAGAAGCTAGCCGAAGCCAAGAGGCCAGTGATAATTGTCGGAGCGGATCAACTGAAACGAAATGATGGAGCCGCTATTCTAGCTGCTGTCTTACAACTTGCAGAGAAACTGCAGGCCAATGTGGATAAGGGATGGAAGGTATTTTTTATAATTTTACATTTTCCAGCCGTTTATGGAATTTGTCATAATTCGTTTATTGGTCGAGCTAATAATCTTATTGAGACAGTTTACTAAGTACTTGTTTTATAAATATTATTGTCATAATTTGTAAATAAAAAATTTGAACTTTAAGAATGATATATATGTCGCAGGCAAATGGTTTTAAACCCAGCAAAAGCCGCAAAAGACAAAAGGTTTAGATCACAAAATAATTGACATTCGTTGTTTTCAGGTCAATGTTAAATATACAAAATATCATTGTCGGGCATCAGCAAAACAATGTGCAAAATTTAAAAATAAATTGTCACTTGTTCTACTTGTGCTAACAATAATTAAAATTGTTTTTATTTTGTTATTATAATGTGTAGTAGTTATAGGTGTATTTATTAAATGTATGGTTTTAATGTTTACAATTTTTGCATAAATGCATATGTATGTACAATATTGTACAAGTTCATATATTGTTCGTGTTTCTATGTTTCGTTATGCATGTGAATGTAATTAATTTTAATTTATGAAAGGTCACTATGCACTATGAAAGGTCACTAGTCTTTAACAAGTCTGGTGTCCACCCCAATTTTACGAAAGATACGCGGATTCCTTCCCTATGGGGTTCTGAAAGTAAAAAAGACCTAGAATCCAAGCTGATTTCTATGACATGAACTAAGTCTTCCATAAAATACATATTTATGTTACTTTTATCGTTTACATTTTGATAAGAAAGTTTGCAAATTTGCAAGTTGATTTGCAATTTGTTTGATTTGTTTTTTTTTTGTCTTTGGTTTGCAAATTTTATAGGGTTCACAGTCAATTAACATTAAATGGACGTTCATAAAAATATTACATCAAACTGATTTATAACCGAAAGCGTGCTAATTTTTACTCTGTACCTTGGTTATTCGGCTGTGGTCTTTGAAGAGTTGGTGCCCTTGGACCTTTGAGCTCAGAGAGGTTTAATGTAAAGCCGTGAAAAAATATTCTCTCCTGTTAACAGGTATTGAACATTTTAAATAAAACAGCATCTCAAGTAGCAGCACTCGACTTAGGCTGGAAGCCTGGTACAGGAGATCTTTCCAAAGCAAAAGTCCTTTATTTACTGGGTGCCGACGATACTGACATCAGCAGGGAAAAACTCGACAAAGATGTGACGATCATATACCAAGGTAAAAATGACTTCCGCTATTTTCTATAGTTTATGGTCGGCGCTTAATAGGCGGCGGGGCTACGCGGAAATACTGTTCCTTAAGAACTACGTATGTACGTATGTATTTCGTCAAAAGATTTTTCAGATATTTATTTCAAAAATTATCAGTGTATTATCTCAAATTCTCATATAATGCTCAATATCGCCCGAAATTAAATCGTTTTAATTTCAGAGGATAAACACTGTATCTGCGCACTTACTTTTTTGCGTCTCATTAATATTGCAATCAAAGTTCTGTAGCCTTCTCGACAGCATTTCCTTGGTTGGCAGCCCAATCGAGTATGGTGCAAAGCAGACAAAACGCCTGTTATAAACTGTATCATAAGCAACGACACCTGTTATACCCTTAATGACCTACCTTTTCATAACATTTATTAAGAGAACCCAACCTGGTCATTTCGCCATACAAACGTTGTAGTTGCGGTTTACGTCGATAGATGGTGCACCATCTTACGGCACCATCGCAGAATCGGCGAATAGCGAGGCATAAACGCAACCGCTGCATCGAGCCGTCGGGACCGCCTGAGCTTGGCACGTCCTTCGGCTCCGCGCAGTGTAGCCAAGGCATAATGATAAGACCCGAATTGTAATACAAGTATATTTCGCTACTCTGTGGTTTTATGTTCCAATCCCGGACCAACTACGTGTGATATACGGATTAGCGGCATTATTACGGAGATGCCTGATAGTGGCCGCCTAGAACGCGTCAATAGTACTGTGAAAAATAATACTCTCATAATTATCTAGGCTTATTTAAAATAAAATATGTAAATTTCTACTTTGTCTAAAAGTTAAGAACTTCGAAATGTCTGTATTTTTCCATACATTTTATCAAAACTTTAGACGTAAATATCATATTGATTGAATACAAAAATCAAGAAAATTAATAAACAGATGCATAGTTGATTCCATAAAGATGCAAATTCAACTGTTTTTTAAAATACATTAATTCGGAAAAATTAAAGAGAT
This sequence comes from Neomicropteryx cornuta, assembly GCA_020383195.1. Classification (NCBI taxonomy): domain Eukaryota; kingdom Metazoa; phylum Arthropoda; class Insecta; order Lepidoptera; family Micropterigidae; genus Neomicropteryx; species Neomicropteryx cornuta. The sequence goes on from JAHKQU010000030.1 coordinate 6,985,566, forward strand.
TGTATCGGTCGATCATCTGTTTGAATTGTAATAATTGACTTTTTCACCAGGGCATCATGGAGATAAAGGAGCAGAAATTGCTGACATTATATTACCAGGAGCCGCCTACACAGAGAAGCAGGCTACTTACGTGAACGCAGAAGGAAGGGCCCAGCAGACCTTGGTGGCTGTCTCACCTCCGGGCCGAGCCAGGGAAGACTGGAAGATCATAAGGTGAAGACGAAATAATGAATTAGTTTGCTTGAAGTAAAAATTCTTTTTACACCAAGTTATTTTATGTACTTTGTGAACCAGTCTTATGAAGAAAAATTTAAACCACATTTTATGAATTTCTTATTTTAAAAACAAATCCTTAATTATTCATTGTTCTGATTTCATAAACATTTTTTATCTTGATAATATAATTAACATGGTTAGGGTCCTAGAGTGTAGGACTAGAGAACATTCTCCATACAATGGGTGGAAACCGAATTAAACTGGTTAATAGGGCCTTCTTTTAATGACAACATCCGGTTACCAAAAGACTAATAGTAAATATGGATACCATGATTCGGGAGGCAGCCCAAAATTAATAATAATATCCTCAGAATTAAGAATAACCGTAAAGAAAGAATACAAATAAATAACTGACTATTATTGAAGTATTTCGATCAATGATTTCCAACTGATAAGCCTTGGGCTTGGTTGGATTTTACCTAATATACAATGTTTAAATAATGAAAAATAAAATAATGTATAATTATAAACTATATGTAATATGAAACGACTATTATTAAATAAAGTAGATTATATTGTTTCCTCACTTTCTTTAATTTTATGAAGTAATGCACATATTGTAATATGTTTCCAGGGCACTATCAGAAGTAATTGGCTCTCGTTTACCCTACGACACTTTGGATGAGATTAGGGGCAGACTTTCGGATGTCAGTCCAAGCCTCGTCAACTATGGAGAATGCGAAGACAATAGTTTCCAATCCCAGGCCAAGGAGCTAGCATCCGATGTATGATTTTTAATATTTTCCTATTTTCATAGAATATATGAATATTTGTCAGAAACATTTTTTGTTAAGGAACATAAGCCACATAACTGCGTTACACATCTGACTGATATTTCGCCAAGGATATTAAAAATGTACTAAAATCAGTTTTCTCACCGTTTCAATTTGGATCAGTAACCCAAGGATTTGACGCATAGTTTATCTTATTTTATTAATATCTCTCGAAACTGAGGGTCACTTGCACCAACATCAATCTGTAGTTATATACGTAAATAACCATATTTCAAAATTTGCACCTAATTGTTATTAAATGTATTTTTTTCTGTTGTCTTCATTTTTTTTCTGAATATTGTTGAAAAACTATAGAAAACTTAAATAAAATGTATTAAATAACTTTTATGTATTAAAAACTTAAGTTTGTCATCAATCAAATACACATGCATGTTTTGTTAACATGAAATTGGAGAGTATCGAGTGCTAGCAGCCTGTGTAATCTTAAATTTGTAAATTATTGCGGTTACTGTTTAGATTACTTTATAAAAATAATTAATTATATATATATATAAATTGAAGTTTAAGAAATTTAAGCTCCGTTTAAATTGTTTGGTGACAATGGTCCTTAGATAATCTTACCTTCTTATCTTATTTTTCTTTTTAAATACTAACATGTATTCCTCATGTTACATAAACTAACTTTTTATAAATTATATTTTCACATACAAATTATACAATCTATATATAAGTACAATGGATCGTAACATTTCTTAATTTTTATATTTTATTGTGAAGAAATTTAGTCAAAATAATACAAAACTAACATAATAAACTACTACTACAGAGACTACTATTAATTCAAACATTACTTGTTTAAATTCACACATTGTATAATATTTTCAACACTTCAGCTTCCATATAAACTTTTTTTTAAGCAATTTAGCATAGTTTTACATGTCTTTAAAAAAATTATACTGTTTAATTACTTTATTTTTAAAAATGAGTATAATTTAAGGACCTTAGGATGTTTTTTTTATTTACAGAGTATATTTAAAATCACTACTGTCATTTTAGGAGGTTGATCTAAATCGACAACTAAACCGGTCTCATGAAAGAAAATATATAATATCAAAAAATATCATAGCAAAATAATTATATTATTTAAAAAAAACTGTTTTTGTTTTGAGGTACTTCGAGACCACCCAATCTCGCGCAATGTGTTCAACTGCATTCTCAAACATTAAAACGATTTCTATTAAATTTAAATTCGTTTTTCTCATAATTGCGAAACATTTAGCCAAAAAATTTTTCTGAGTAACGTTTGGTTGTTTATATAGATATACCTCCTAAGAGGACAGTAGTGATTTTAAAAATATCCTGTATAATACATAACTTATCATGTTTCTATAAATTCTTCACAGAATTCCAAGGCATTACAAGGTACGCTTGAAGTGCGGCTGAAGAACTTGGAAGATTTCTTCATGACAGATGCCATTAGTAGAGCGTCACCAACAATGGCGAAATGTGTGCAAGCTGTCCTCAAACAGAAAACATCTAAATATTAGTGCTTTTATTATAATAATTATATAGTAGACCGTGTAATATTCAAAAAATTTAGAGAATTATTATCTTAATATTTATGTGTTTTCCACTAACCTATTTATAGTTTGTATATAAGATTTACTTTTCCCTATCATCTTATTACGAATGCACATATAAATGGACCGTTTTAATTTTTGGAGTCCTTTCAATACGACAAGAAAAGTATCAATGCAAAGCCGGCAGTCTTATTTTTTTCTTTAAGCTACATGCGCTTTTGCGTTTTTTAAAATAATGAATATCTAATATTCTACTTTGTTCTATTTTAACACAAACCGCGGTGTTTTCGTAAGCTAAATATTAGATTTCATGATTATATTGCTAGAGCAATTGTACTTGCTCTAATCGGAACGTATTCTATAACTTCTACCCAATTCATGCAAAATTGTGGTTCCGTAATAAATACACAGTTTATACCACGATTTTTGTGCATTATTCAACAGGTTCAACCCTATTTAAATAAATTTATAATAACCCTAAATATAATAACCCTATTTATTATTAAAATAAAATGCTTACTGCTTACCACAATCCTCTCAATAACTCAGGCTGGTTTGCTTGCTCACATTCATTTATAATCAATTAATATCTTTCACCTACACGTCAAACTATAAACAACACAATTGTTAAACTTTTAACTGGAGAAAACATCAATCTTTTCATTTTATGGTATTCTAATTACCATAATTTCATACTGTTTTTATTTAAAACTGGTATTAAAATTGTATATAAATATTATTTATGTAAAAGTAAATCAATTGATACAAAAGCAAATAACCTAACTAGTAAAATTAGGTAATCGGACAATAGGAAACATTAAAATATTATTGTTAGTCTGCTATCTGCAGGTTAAACCCAGAAAAATCTAAACTTTAACAATTAATTACATATTTTTATTTTTTTTTTGAATAGTGGTAGCAGCTAATATTTTTTAGAATTCCTATTGCACAATAGTTTCATAAATAAGTAAGGGTTTTTATTTTTAGCAAAATGCCCTAGCATCTGCCATTAAATTCCTAGGATGTCGGGAAGGTTGTAAAGCGCATTTCTGGCTGCCTTTTTGTTGTTTTCATAATGCAAGGCTATTTATTATAATCAGGCAACAGTGTGTAACATCTATAATTGTATGATTGTTGTGTGCTATGTTGTGTTACTCAGTTGACAGCAGAAAGCACCGTTAAATGACGGTTATACTCAACGCTCTACCATCTGATCGATCTACTACCCATGAGTTTGATAAAAAAAATAACATTTGCATGAATAAATGTAATGCCCGTTTTAGTAAAAATAGTAATTTTAACTCATAAATAAGCCAAAACCATAAGCTTGATATATTACTAGAGATAAATTGTTTAATAAGAGGCGTTTCTTTTAAAATATTTACAGAATCCATAAACTGATAAAATACAAAACTGAAACACCATTGTGCATGTTTTACTCGCCATTTCAAAATTTGCCATCTCCAAATTAAATTGTTTTTTTTTTTCTTTTATTAAGTTTATATACTTTTAAAAATCTGTTATTTGCAATTTGGACATGGCCAATGAGCAAAATTAGCTTTTCGGCGAATATGTAATATTGTTTCTCTTAGGACAGTCACCAAGAAATAAGTGTTGTGTAAATCGTTCTTCATACAGGTTTTAATTTTTTTATGTATTATAATTAACTTGCGATTGTAGCTAATTGCTACTTTTATATTTATAGTTATTTAGAAAAGTCTTATCATTGGCTTATTTTAATGCTTTACCATTTTTTTTTTAGTTGAGTTATACATGAGGAGTTACTGATATTTCAAGCATGTAGAATTAATGCAATAAATAAGTTGGAACTGTGAATTAGAAAAATTATTATCATAATTTAACCTATAAACAAAACAATAATAAATGAATATTAAAAATATATTTTAAAAACAAGCTTTTATTTAAGTGCTTGAATGCGTACACAAAATCTTGTGTCTCTGCTGTTGACCGTTGAAGAGTTCCTTCATCTGGAACCAATCCTGGGTGTAAAATCAGAACATTCTTACCATAAAAATGCATTGTGATGACAATGCATTTGTGTAATTGAGAAAAATGCTGATAACGTCAGTGAAAAATGCTTCTGCTATGAACGCATTTTCCTGTTGAATCAGTCATGGTTTGTCAATGCCCAAAACAAAATCAAGCCATACTGAGCTCAGTCCTACATAAATGATATTTGCTCCCCTAAATATACGACCAAACCCAATTTGACGAGTACCAGCAAGGAAACGACATCTACAAATTATCCTGCAGAATGCGGGCGGCAAGGGCTATTTACTTTGTGAATTTTCTTTCTAACATTGGTGTACTCAGCAGCTGCATGAAGGTCTGAAGATTTATTAACTTATTTTAAGATTTATAAATGTTTCGTTACCCAAATATGCCTATCCACAAGTTCATTAGCGATCCCAATCTACATAAATGACTACCATCAAGGAAACTCATAGAGAAAAACTCATGAAACTATTCCTGTATAAATAGGCAAGACCCAATTGATGACAGATTTAATCTTTCATCCAGTTATAATACATATACGCGAGACTTGACGGAGACAGTAAGCACTAAATGAACTGAGAATGGTATTAAGCCTAAGTCCTTTCGTTTTTGATTGCTAAATGATAAAAGAAGTAAGTATCCAGTAGCGTGCTGTACAGATTTCGGCTGATAGGGGTAGTAAATAATAAATTAACAGGGAGTAACAGAAGGCAAGTAAAAACCCACCACAAGTGGCAAAAAAATGGTTTAAGTAATAATATTCTATGGACAAAAAGAATCAATTTTGATGAAGGTAATAGTAATTTTTAACAAGCTTATTAAATTAATCTAGCAAGTGCTTGCTTTTTTAATTATTTTTAGTTTCAAACATACCTTTATTAGAAATTAAAACTCTTGGAATGGACATCAAAATATCAGTGTTTTAGGTAATAAATACAAATTAAAACAAAATAACGAAAGAAAATTAGTCTACCTACACAACAAATTTTAATGTAAATGATACTTTTGTGCTGAAGACCAATGTCTGAAACATGCACAAGTTTTGAACATTCGTCGCTCACTCTGTTATGTGCGGACTATGATTTGAAACTAATGAAAATGGAAATTAAAAGCAGTCAACACCTTATTCCCCAAATCCAAATTATCATTTCAATTTGAATCAACAATTTCCCTTAATCTATTTTTATGTGAAATCCTTTAAAGGTTAGATGAATAGTCGATCTGCTTTAAACCAAAAGTTTGAAATTTAAAAAAGAATATTAGTTATCTTTGGACAACTTCAATTTTTAAGGTCAACTTAAATCTTTAAACCCCAGATAAAAAAAAACATTAAAATGTAAGTAACATTCGTATATTTGCTTCTATTATTTATAATTGCATGTCGTCGGTGTTGTGGTAAATTAATTGACCAATCAAAAAATCTGGAAAAAACGTTTTTATTATAACCACACACAACGTTTTTTTAAAACTTAAAGATAGGGCAATTGAAGGTGAAAAACGTACCACGCCCAAGTACGCCGCTTTGCGCATACGTACACCAATTTATTATATTTGCAACGAAGACGCAAACCAATGCAAGAGTGCCTTGTTATATCCCATTTGGGAATGTCCATTCATTTTCTTCCATGCAAATTGCAAACCTCTGAATCATGATCCATGCTGCGTGTCGTGTTTTCTTAGGCACGCAGGTACGTTTATATTTATTTATACATAAGCTGACTGCTGAGCACTATTTGTATCATTCAGCATTTTTTTGAAACTGTTCAACTCAACCATAAAAATAATAGGATTAGTTATGACTTTGGCATTTGCCTTGAAAAATGTAATTTTTTGTGTGCTCAAAAACTGTACAAAAGGCTTATATTATTTTAATAAAGTATTTTATATTTTTGGAAAGAACTTTTCTTTAACTACATAAGACAATAAAGTTTTTTTAATAACTTTATCCTCACAAAAATATATCCTAGTAAAAAAGTAGAAAATGTCAAGTACTGAAAATTATACAAATTTGAAGCATAAAAACAAAAGATATTATGGAATATATTTCATAAAGGCCCTTTTTTTACAAAAGTGTGTTGAGTTTTTTTTTATTTTTATTCAGTAAATTCCAAAATAATTAAAAAACCCAATTTTGGCTAACGTACTTTTTTTAATGTTCCTTGTTTTATTGAGGACAATTATCACAAAAACTTCCCAGAAATCTTCCCAGAAACTTCCCAAAAATCTTCCCAGAAATAGTATTAATAATTAACAATAATTTGTGATTTTTATAATGTTAATATCTAAATCTACCTACATATATTAAATTTATTACATGCAAATGCTAGAAATGGAGATTTTAACTTGCCGAAACTTAATGGCGCGCATTGTATTTTATTTTTTCTATCATAAAAAAATTTGTTATAAGCCCTTCCTTCCCTGTAAGATAGTATTTTAGTGAGATAAAGAAAAAGAATTTGTGTGTGCGTGACATGAGAAAGAGTGTGGAAAGTATTTCACCGAGCAACACCGGCTGCCTGGAGCTGTCAGCCGTGTTTGTTTGACTTTTGATTGACGGATCAGGGGGAAAACGATAAAATGGTTGTGTGGAGCAGCCTGGGTCGGGCTTGTGGTTTTAATTTTAGTAAAAACAATAAGAATTTCCTACCATTGGTTCAACAATGTGTAAAATTCTCGAAAAGTCCTATTTTCAAATCGGAGGAAAGGATCTTTCCTTATACCCAACCATCAAGGTAAGCTTTGGTCTTTGTAATGGGTGATTACCTAATCGGTTTGACCATGCGTCAAAATGATCATCTTTAGCTGGAGTGATTTGTTTACCCTAATTGTACACGTTCCGCAATCAACACTGATTATTTGAACTTTACACAGCACAATTAAGAAATATACCAGCATTTTAAAATGAAAAAACGTTTCGTTATATTACCTAATAATATTTAGAATCGTATTTATATCATAAAATAAAATAATTAGTCCCGATTAAGCGAGCTTCAATAATACTGTTACTTCAATAAATATATTGCTTAAAGGTTTTTGAAGATATTGGCGTGGTCTAACATCAAAATAGAAAATTGCGTCGTATTTTCGTATTGTAAATGCTGTCGACCTTTGACAATGGCTTTATACTAACCTCAAAGTTAACCCCGTAAAAGTAAACTAATATTATTGTAATACGTTTGGCATTTTTTTTATGTTTCAATACGGCAAAACTGTTTTTTATTTCTTAAATCGGGTGTAGAAGTTAATTGAGATATTTATGGCGTTGGAAAATAATAAAATCTATATTTCTAGGATTCAAAATTATTAAATTAATTAATATCCAGCGTCACGGACTTTCGGCAGGTTAAGTGTTTTGTAAATGGAGAACTTATTTATGTACTTTCAGGTTCCAATGGAACAAATTCAAAGATATGCTCCACTTCTATATGCTGATTGGGTTGATACCAGTCCTCTCTGTTGTCTTTATCAGTAACGTGTTCATTGGGCCTGCACAGCTCGAGCCCATCCCAGAAGGATACGAACCTAAATATTGGGAATACCATAGGCATCCCATAACACGCTTCATGGTCAGGTATTGTTTATTTAGTCTTTAACCACACCAAAACACATTCTTTTTACACTGGTTTAAAAGAATTGTCATCATTTTTACAATAATTTTATATTTCGATTGTTAACGGGAATATTAATATTTCATAAAAAGTTCTCGGCCTGATTTTTTGAGGTAATTTTTCATTGTTGTGTTGGCTCTAAAATTTGTTTGTTATGTTACTATAATATTTTTTTTATATAAAATAATTAATTGCTATCTAACAAAAAAGAATTGCTATGACCTATAGGTCATAGCAATTCAGTCAATAGAGTTAGGAGAGATGGTGGTAATGAAGTGTTAAAAATGGTATGACCAGGTGCGGATTCGAACCCGCAACCTTTGGACCAATCGTCCAACGCTTTAACCATTAGACTACTACGATGTATATATATTACAGATATATTCAAATATTTGAAATAAATATAGTAATAATTAAATGTTTAAAATAATTATTTTTTAGGGAAAGTAGAAAGTCTTTTTTTTAGATTTTTGCTTAATATTCAAGTTCTCGTAATAAAAATAGATGTAGAAACAATGTAATTCAACTTGTGGCTGTTATCCAATGGCAGACTTACCAGAAAGGTGTTAGGTCTATTAAACAGGTGTCAGTGAAAACAGTATAAGAACAGATTAAAGAATTTTGATCCTTTAATATAAATCAATAAAATTAAAATATATATATATATATATATATATATATATATTTACTGTTACAACTTCAGGTACTGCCAACATACACCGCAACAGGACTACGAGAAAATGATGCATTATCTATATGAGGAGCGCGAGAAACAACTGCTGCGAAAATTAGAAAAGGACATCAAGGCAAGAATGGCCGAGAAGCTCGATTACCAGGCGTACTACTACAGGCCAGCCATCACGGCCAAATACATGCGGTCTATGAAGCGCTGGTCTGAAGAGACTGAGGCACGTCTTGGCACTCGAGGAGATACCGACTAAAAAGTGTCACTCTAATTCTCTGTAGATAAACATTTGTATTAGTCTTAATTTACATCTCCGCCGGGTGTCCTTATTATAAATAAAGTACTTTTAATTATAATTTTAAATATTCATATATCGTCACTGTACAATGAAAACCTATTAAGTTCAAATACCAAATGATTCAGAATTTGTAACTCAACCTACAAAAAAAAACCTAATAACTGCCTAGATAATAAATTTGTGAGCTATGTAGAAATATAAATTTCAATATGTGTGTACAGTTAAATGAGCAACTTTGTGTGATGTCATTTAATTGTACTGTAAAAATCGTTATAACTAAATTATTCAATTGTTTGTAAAGTGCACAAAGAAATTAAATATTTAGTTTTTTTTAATTTCAAATTATTTTATTAGTTTACAGTAAAAAGCCAATAAATAGCAACTACAATGATTGTGGTACAGGCTGTTTGTGAAATGCATAACTATTATATTATGTTCAGTAGTGGATACAGGTGCTATTCACACCTCATGTACCTTGTCCTTTTCAGAACTATTGTACTTTTATTATCCACTTAAAGTTCGCTTTCTAGACCTATAAAAGTTAGTATCTTTTTGGGTTTGTATCTTTTCAGAGTTCAGAAGATGATTACCTAGAAGCTGGCATCTTGTTTTAATTAGAGGCCCACATTCATAGGAGTTTCTGGAATTTCTTAATAGAACCTGCACTTGTCATTTACTGATATTCTAATCAAGTGTAGGTGTTTGTTTAGTTTGCAGTGGTCTATTAAGGTTCATTTAAAGTTTAAATAAAGATACTGTACATATTATCTTTTTAATTTTGTCTGCATAAACTTTAAATAAACTTTAAATGCAATTTTCTCAAAAACAATAAGGAAGCACTTTTTACGCTTATTGGGTTTTCATGGTATAGGTATGAATATATGGTGTTTTTAATTTATTTATAATTCATTTTTGATTGCAGGAAATGTTGTGAAACTAAAAAAGGAAGTTTTACAAACATTTTCATACCGTCTCAGTATCCCATCCTTCCCCTGTATGGCCTTCATAATTTACTTCAGTTTTATATAATATGTATTACTATATCTCAGGTAATACACGTAATCACTACATCATTTATGTGATTAACCGGCAGATAAATATAATTCTCTAAAAATAAATTTAGGGCACATCTTTTTAGGAGGTTGATCTATATCGATAAATAGACCGGTCTCACAAAAACATAATTTTAAAAAAAAAAATCATACTAAAATAATTATTTTATTAAAAAATTATGTTGTTCTTCGAGAGCCACCCACTCGGGGTCACTATTCATTCTATATTCAATATTCTATTCATAGGTTTGGGATATTTTAAAAGTTCATCTTATATCGGGAATGTTTGTCATAACAAAGATGCTGTTGCTGGGTACATGTTGCTTTCTGGGATTTTCTTTTATAGTTAGAAGGTGTTGTATTTCTGATGATTCTCAACGAAAATAAAATAATTGAAAGTATAATTAATAAAAAGTTCTCAAATTAAATATCGGCTAAATCCGTCAAATTTTTTATTCACTTAGTCTTGCGTCATAAAAAACGTAGCGAAATTTGGCCCCCATTGGCATTCATCTGATAATATAATCATCATACAAATCTCTTTCCGCATGTATCAACAATGAAATGACCTCTATACAGGTGTATTTATATTCACTGATGTACTTTTAGGGGGTTGATCTATATCAATAACTAAACCGGTCTCAAGAAAAAAATAATAATTTTGAAAAAACATTTTCATACTATAATCATTATATTTTTAAAATACTGTTTTTCTTCGAAGTGCTTTGTGAACCGCATGGGTGCGAGGTCATTCCCCCATTTGGCGCCATGCGTTCAACTGCCTTCTCAAACATTAAAACAATTTCTTTAAAATTTCAAATTCCTTTTTCTCGCATTTGGGAAACATTTATCCAATATTTTTTGCTGATTAATGTTTGATTATTGATCTATATTAGCCCCCTAAAAGCACATCAGTGAATATAAATACACCTGTATAACGATGAGATGATGTACTCGCGCTGGGCCAAGCTGATACGAAAGAAAAGAAAATGGCCCCTGTGGATGAAAGTTTCATGATTTGCAGTGTACTCTGTCTGTCGTAGAGATGTTGAATTTGTCAAAGTAACGAATACTACATAGCAGACCAATACAAGTATAAAATAAAGTGCATTTGCCTGGATAGTCAAACTTACCCGATTGTCGGACTTACCTTAGGACTGACCATAGGTACAATTATTTTGGGCCCTGCTCAAATAAGCTAAACTTGCTTGTACTAGAGTAGTTTTTTTAAAGCTTTTAAAAAACATGGTATAACCTTAAAGTGCGAATCTGTCTACTCTCAGTACTCGAGTGAATAATGCTTGGTGAAAACTGCCTCCGACTAAAGTCGGGTGTCTCCAGGAGCTGCTTGTCCTCGATAGCTGAATGCCGATGAAAGTTGATCACAACTCTACTGGTTGATGGGAAAATTTATTTTCTATAGATCTGTAGATTTATTTTCTCGATTCTTATATTCAGCTGTAAAAATATTTATGTCTAAAGTTATGATAAAATGTATGGAAAAATACAGACTTTACAAGGCTTAACTTTTAGACAAAGTAGAAATTTAACTATATATTTCGATATAAGCCTAAATGATTATGAGATAAAATGATAGCCAGTATTATTTTTCCTCTATATCTACAAATAAGTGAGTCACATCACTACATCCGTGGAACTTAGCTTAATATCAGCTAACTCTCTCTACACTTTATTTAGGTCCTAGCTGAAAGCAATGTATAGATCAAGGTCCATTAAACCTATGGTCTTTAACTAACTAATCTTCCCACTAAAATCCTACTAGAATATTATGGCGTACTTCTTGTGTTATGTAAGTTTTGAATTTGCGGAAATAAGAATGATAATGAATGAAATGATTGAAATAATAGTTTTGGTAACCCATATAATCGAATTTACAATTACAATTAGTTTACCCAGGCGACGACCCATAACTCTATGGTCAACACAATGACAAAGTATCGCCAACTTTGATTACATCCATTCGAGAAAAAATTACTTCTAAATGGTTTATTATCCCAACATGTCTTGAAATGAAAAACGCACAAGAGATTGCCTTGTCAACCACTACTGCAATTTTTATTGCATGAAACGCACTGCATTGACTGCAATAATTGAATTGTTAATAATAAAATAACATGCAGTAGTACCTATCGGTAAAGTAGAGACCTGCTGTCAGTTTGAACTAGATGTTACAGTTCATTTACAAACACGGTGCATGAAATTAACTCACACATTCGATTGGGTAAAAAGCTCTATTAATCAACATCATCAAAAACCATAGATGTATGCCTCTCTAAATAAGCACCATTTTGCAATGACCAGCTGCTTACCACCATCTGCATATTGGCGACCTATACTTTGCCATACTTATCCAGTTCATTCTAGCAATTATTTCTTTCAACAGTTGTCAATTCTTATGCATTGTTGACTTATCCATTGCCACTTATGCTTGCGTATTCTTTGAGAGTCTTTAATATTGGTTCTATTGGAAACCAGTATCTGAAAGGAAACGACTCCAAGCTCAGTCCTCTCTATGGCTCTTTGTGTGACCTTGAAATTGTGGGTAATGCTATGTTGAAGACACAGGCACAGGTACCAAATCTTTTATATGTGTTTCAGAATAAAGAAGGCAGCCAAACCCAAGTAGTTATATTCTACGCTGTACGTAAATGGATAAAATAATGAATTGCTTCAATGGCCCAAATAATATTGAAGCTTAGATTAATGAGGCTTTACTTTGACTATATAGCGCATCGCTTCGATACAATGTTTCCAAAAACTGCAAGTTATTTGTGCAAAGTGAGTGATTTTACTTGCTCGGATGCAACCTAACCATTCTAAAGTTAGTGTTAAAATTGCCACGCAGTGTGCGTGGCAATTTTTGTGAACTCGATCAATAATTTTTATTTTGACATAGGTAATTAATGTCAATAACAATGCAGATAAGTTATAGTTGCAATAACAGTCGATAAGTTTTATGTATAACAAATAAATAAAACAAGAAATACTTAATTTTCTCATTTAATTTTGTTATTGAACAATATAATGTCTAATCCGTTTCTAACATAGTAATACATTAAAATTCCATTCTTGTAAAAACATCAACACTTAATACGCTAAACAGACATCCAGTCCTTTGATATGATCGAATAACAAATTGATTAGATTCTAGTCTATGTAGTGTCTACTTTCTAAACATTTTAGGTTTTACATTTTGTTTACACAACTAAGACATATATTTTAATCTACTCAATACACCATATTATATTCATATCATGGAAGAGCTAATAATTATATTTCAATGGAAAAAATATTTAAATACAATTTAATTTGTATATATGTTTTATAACCTATTTAAAATTGTTCAAAGCGGTAGAAACACAATAATTTTATTTGTAAGTATTTAGGCTTTCAGATTAGTCATAATTAAATATTTTCGCATACACCAAACTCTCGACTTACTCGAATGCAATAAGTAGGTAATTAATTCCCTCTGAACTATATATATCTATTTTAAATCTAAAGCAATAAAAATATTACAACTGCCTTTGACAAATAATGAAAAATAAGAAAGAAGATAAATGACCGAAGTCTTATATAAATTGGTATTAAATATGTGTAGTATATGATGCATTGGACATGTGACTTTTTTATTTTGTGGAACTGGTGGGAGGATTATATTTATTAAATTTGAATTATTTGTTACAAAAAATGGGTATCGTTTTATAAAAATAAATTACCTTACTGTGATTTATATTCGGCAAACGAAGACTTGTAATCAAGAGAGAGAGAGAGAGATAGGAGATAAACTTTATTAAAAGTCTAAGTGGCAATTTTTTAATGTAATAATACATTTGAGAATCTAAATGTTTTTGTATTTATTTGCAAAAGCTTATTGACTTATTTTAAAAGAATGGTTATAATATCTTTATCTTATTTGTTTTAATATTTGTCTTTTTTATATGTACTTGAGAAGAAGTTTTTTCAGACAACTTTGATTATACTATAGAATCTGTTTATAAAGTAGAATTGCTCAAGAAATAAATAATTACATATTTTGAAATTCAAAATCAGTCTAACAATTAATTATCTTGAGATAGTACCTATTTTTTTTTTATTTAGTAAAAACTTTGTGAACTAATTAATTTATTTAAGCATGGAAGCATGGAATGGACTACCAGGAAGTGTCATAGAATCAAAGACAGTCAACCAATTTAGAAACAATCTAGATGAACATTTAAGAAAAATAAAAACAAAGAAAAAATAATAACAATTTTGATATTGAATAAGATATAGGCTTATCAGCTATGCTGCCTGCCTATTACCAAATAATAATAATAATAATAATTTACTCTTTGTAGTTAATATTACATAGGTAGGTACCTAAAGTAGGCGTTAAGTACAATTTACCTCTGATGTCTTTGTAAAACTAAAAATGCTACATTAAATTATGAAAAAAAAACAGGCATTATTTCTATCATTTTTTACTGCTTAGCCTCTCATCAAAGATGATTAAACAGAACCGATGCTGCTCAAAAAAGTTCTGTCGAAGTCGTTCCTTTTGAAAATAAACATCTCCGGCCTTATGGGTAATCGCATTAGTCTGTAGGCTGTCACTTTAACAGTGAATTAACACACTATGCATAAGGCAGCTCATCTCAAATTATAATCAGCATCTCACAACATCTACCTCTTACATAAATTATATATATTTTAGCAAATCAAATGAAAAAATATCTTTGTAGATGTGTAATACAACTTCCATTAAGGTATGACCCACTCGTAATTTCTTATAATAAAATTCAATCACTTAATGTTATTTCCTACTTCAGATAATTTACATAAATAAGTAGTGTCTAAATAAGGATAATTATTAT
Organism: Neomicropteryx cornuta; assembly: GCA_020383195.1. Lineage (NCBI taxonomy): Eukaryota > Metazoa > Arthropoda > Insecta > Lepidoptera > Micropterigidae > Neomicropteryx > Neomicropteryx cornuta. Next base: position 7,000,692 of record JAHKQU010000030.1, read on the forward strand.
TTTCAGAAACTACAAAAATATTAGTAAGTATTAAATATAATAATTTATTATCACAAACTGAAATTAAAAATGTCAGTAGGTACATTCGACCACAACCATAAGTTAAAGTAGATTACATTTAACAATTTTACGTTTTACCATTTTGGTGTGACAGTGAAGGAAAACAAATAAACCTGAAAAAATTATGCGAATAAAAAATGTAATTGTATGAGTTACTGCGATTAGTCGCTCGCTCCTTAAATTAAATTAGCAAAACGCACGAAATAATAGATGGTGCTGATATCCATGAATAAACATGGATAAATTAACAAAAGTAATCAAGTTCAAATTTTTTAATTTTGGCGAATGGGAACAACTTGTCAGTCCACCAATTAACATGATTCTATAATTTATTATAGTGTCTTAATTGGCAGTTGAATGTCCCATATTGCAATTCGCAACAATCTAAAAGTATTTCCCCATGTATTTCATATTGCACATTATTTTAATATTAGTAATATATTTTATACAATAGGCTAGATTTAAGGTTTCTACTATTGTAACATTGTGTTTTTATTAATAGAACCGCAATTTATTTTTTTCTACTTTTAATTTGAAGAACGCCATCTAGCGTTTGTTTAAACTATAGCCTTTTCTACGATTCGATATTTGACACTAGGTTAGGGCTGCCATACGTCCCGGTACACCGGGACATGTCACCGGTTTAGAGCCTCGGTCCCGGTTGTCCCGTTTAACCCACCATATGTCCCGGTAAACGAATAATCATGGTTTTATATTATTGCTAAAATTATGCGTTAGATCACGTTGGCTGGCGGTGAAAGTGTACGCTCAAGGGATGAACTGACATTTTACAAATATTTTTTCATATTTACAGTACGGAATGAAAGACTGAAATACCTTCGTGAGGGAGCTGATATAATTCGTGGTAATTTACGATCTCACTCAAAAACTAGGCGGTTAACCGTCTTTGTTCCCGGCCATTGAACGTATTCTGAAAATGTGGGAACCATTGGAAGATTTCCTTTTTTCACAAAATAGATTGCAGCCCTATGGGGGGCGCCCCCCCCTTCTCCTCCGATAACTCACCTATATTTCCACCTCAATGATATCAGTCCCGGTCGGAGCCAAACCATTTATGGTAACCCTACACTAGGTGGCACATTTGTTAATTTTTGGAATAATCATGGGAAAAATTATAACACCAGCATTACATCTTTCTTTTTCTGTGGGCATAGATGACTGAGAAATCTGGAATGGGGTAGACTTGTCTTAAAACCCAGACAAAACCGCTCTCGAATGAAATTACTTGAATAAATTAAATCTAGTGATTTGACAAAAAAAAATAACATACTATAAACATTTATAAATTATCTACATTTTAATCATTTTAGATTCATAAATAATGGCGCAGATAAAAAACCTTTAGAATTTAAAGAAAAATCTTAAACTTTTTTACAATAAACTAGAGTACTAACAGTTTTTAAAATTAGGCACATAGTTAAGGTACCTATATCATCTAGCTAGAGTACTATGGCACTTTTTAGTTTGTAATAAAGAGAAGATACAAATACAAATAGATACAAAAAGAATACATTTTTGCCAAATTACAAACATCGGATCTTCAAAAATATTGTCTCGCTAATAGAAAAAACATTCTTTTTGCCTTATTTTTTCAGGAATTGATTATATATAAAAAAGTACGGATATTACAGCCACACAACGAAATTCCATGACGCATTATTCTAATACATTTTATTCCCTGCTATGAGTATAGTTTAGAAATATCTATATTTTCTGTGGTTATTACCCATATACCAGGAAGTATACAGAAATAACTTAGTTCGGAGCTCAAAACTACCTACATTAAAATTCACTAAATTAGTAGATCACAAAATACATGCTAATTTTGTGAGTACATGCTAATACCTAACTAATGGCCATTGGATAAATGTTGGTTACTTACATACTTACTGAAATATTACTAAAACTTTTTATTAATTAGGTTTCATAATCATATCATACTATTTTATGTAATATCTATACTAATTACAGATGATAGACTAAATAAAATATGACCTTTTTATGTGAAACTACATTCCTTTGCGATTAAAAATCCTAAATAACGCTATTTTATGTTTATAGTAAAAAATATCTCGGAAAACAATTAGGTACGAAATGTGTAAGTAACCTAAATTATTTTCCTAATGGAAGCATTTATTTTGGGACTATTAAATTAATACTAATAGGTTACGAATACTTCAAATAATTTCTACGAAAATATGAAAGTGCATATGGACTAGGTTAATTTTAATATTTATACGCAATTAAGTTATTTTAGATGGATTTAACACAAATCTTTTTTCATAAAGAATATTTGTTTAATCTAATCGTGTTGAGTTAAACACCTAGAAATATATTTATAACTGATATTACTTAATACTTATATTTAAAATGAAAATAATAGATTCGTATTCATTGAATTTGAACTTATTATCAACTATTATTATTATCAATTATCTCTCATGATGACGTAAACATCAGACATTAATTTCGTACAAAGTTTGAATCCTGGATGTCTAACTGCCACACATATATCAAAGAAAATACCCAAGTTCTCCCTAATGATAGAATAATGTATAATCACATTTTATTAAAAATGCAATTAAAAGATTAAAATATAAAAGATCAATCTTTAGCTACTAATGTCAAATTAATCAAATTTCCTATGAAATTAATTATTGTGAGGTTGAATAAAATTAACAATGCATATTATTAAAAATGTACAGATAATTTTATCCATTTTACAAAATGTTTAAAAACTACCATCTAAATCTAATTTAATAATCTAAAGTCAGGGCCTAAATATAATGAAATTATTACACGTGAAATTATACATCAACAATTTTGTATTATCAAAACTCAATCTTAACACTTAAAAGTGTTTTTAACGAGCTAAATCATCCCATCTTTTTCGCAAAAACTCTTTCTAGTCCTGACATGGCTAAATAAATCATAAAAATTAACAGAAATGTTATATGTATAGTTACTGTGACGAAACACCGATGGACAATAGATTACACTAATTCACTAATTTTGCATACTAGTTCGAGCGTTAACACAATCAAAATATAGGTAACTAAGGTTGTTATGTAGACTACGAAGTGTGATGTTAAGGTTACTTACGGATGTTAAGGTTAAGATGATTAATAAATCTATGTTGAATTGTTGAAGTTGTAGACGTTTACTTGGCTGATGAAGGTAAACCTAAAATCCACAGCAAAGCAACCACCTCTATAATATACCTGCTCTATTCTTCAGATGTTTCACTTGAGACGAACAGATTTGAAATTAAGAGGACTATAGTAATTAAGCTAAATAAAATTTGTAAACCAGGATTGAAGTACCCATGATGCCAGGATGCATTTCTTCGTGCCACTTATCCCTCCACATTGTACCGCACATGGCGCAAATGTTTGTATGCTTGTAATTTAAGTATATATCTATATACACAAGAATATAGAATCGAATATAGAATATAGTATATAGACCGTGTCCCAAAGACCATTCCTGATAAAAAAAAACAGTTAATTGGCCCTGCGATTTCATACATGATTTGTTTTGACATCATATCAAAATTCATCATGGTTTCCGAGAAAAAAAAGAAACTTTAGATGATATTATTATTCATTTTTGTCATAAGCTCGAGCGTCGAGTCATTGACCGGCCTTGGCAGAGCACATGCAAGCGAATGGAAGAGCAAAGGGAATTTACACCAGCATTTTGATAAGTTGATAAATTTGGGCATGAATTATTTTCATTTTTTTTTACAATTTCATACACGTTATCGGAAACATAAACAACCCCTTAAGTCAATGGTCTTGGGACACTGTATATCGAATTCCTTTTGTTGTGACGGTTATTGTAATGGTTTCTTGTCTTAATGTTTGCGATGATGATTTAACCGCCGAAGAGGATAAAAAGTTTTACTTATTAGAGGTACAAGATACAAAACTATCGGAAAATTGAACTGTTTTATTACGCATAATGAAGTTGTGTGACGAAAAAGAAACAACCTGAGGTATGACTTTTCTCTCTTCAAATTGTTCCTGTATTGAAATCATCTCATGTTCTTGTTAAAACCTCGCCATAACCAGTACCTATCCTCATGCTAATTGTAGATTACTACGTCATATAAACATAATTTTTCCAGTGCTTAAACCAATAGTGAATATTAACAAAGCAGATCATGGTAATATAAATACATAAATATATTCTCAAATATTATTTGGAACATATAATATGCTACTTACATAGAGAACATACTATGTTAGCGTTGGCGTTTCCTAAGATAGCACTTTTACTGAGTACCTATACTTAAAAATTAGCTAGACTAAGTGTAACTTAAAATATTCCTAATAAAATCTTCCAATAAACTCCGTTTCGCTGTGAACTAAATATATTTCACATGTTAATTTATAGGCCAGAAGAACAAGTATTCATTGAGTACCCGAAGGAGTCACAATGTTGTTTGAAGTGTACTATTCATCACGCAATTAATTACAGACTGCGCTAGCAATGTGATAAGGCCCTTAGTAGATTTCCATTAAAAAATTAAACTTTATTCATTTTAATTACATTACAGAATCAGAGAAAATGCGGTCGACTGGCTAAATTTTATTCTTAATTTCTTATGATATACACTTATTTTTTATCTTTTTCATTTAATTGCGCTTGTTTGGATTCCTTCTTCGCTCTTTTTTTCTCTTCTTTAGCAAGCAATTTTGCTTGTCTTTCTTTTTCCTTCTCCACCTTTTTAGCTTCTTTTTTCGCCTCCTTTTCTGCTTTGAGTTTTAGCTTCTCCTCTTTTTTCTTCTCGGCCAGTTCATTTTTTTTATTCTCGCTGTCGTCTTTCTTAACTTTTTCCTCTTGCTTCTTACCATTATTACCTTCATCAATTTTCTTCTTATCCTCCCTTTTGTTGAGTTGTTTCGATATTTCCTTTTTATTGCCTATTTTTACATCATTATTGTCATCGTCTTGAAGCTTACTCTTTACTTTTGCTATGCTACTGTCGTTATTATTTAACGTTTTTAACGGAGTACGGAAGAAGTGGTGGGGTTTCTTGGAGGGAGACGTCTCCAGTTGTGTTACAATTTTTTGTGCACATCTGAAACATATCGAACAATCGTATAAAAATGTACAATTTAATTTAATTTGGTTACAGGGAAAATTTAATTTCCATTATTATATTGAAAAAAAAAATGTTGTTTTTAATATCCCTCATCTTACATTAGGTATCTATTTAATTTTGTTTACATCTTATTGTACCATATTGATTAAAATAAATAAATAAATAAAATAAATAAATAAATTTAATCTTGATTTAGAGCATGAACAGTTATGATCAAAATAATGAAAGAACAGTGAAAATATTATACAGTAAATAAAGTATTGACAAATGTTTTAAACTAAAAATAAAATAACAATTATGAAATTAAGCGTACAATTTATGAAATATTAGAAGAATAAAACTTAAAAAAATAATTCACAGAAAAAATAGGGGTGAAATAGTGGAACGGAAAATAATGAATATTCAAACATTGTCTATATTGCATTGCGTACAATTTCTGTTACCCAACCACATAAATAAATAATCAATTTTTTTCAGATGTGTTCCAATATGCACCAAATTTTAATAATATTATTTAGAAATTAAAGATAAATTTTGTCAAAATCATAAAGCAGCATTTCGCAATACTGCTATTGCAACAAACTATTTACTATATAAGAATAAAGAATCACTTAGCATAAAGTACCTTTATTATTGAGATATATTAATCATCTCTTATTTAATATAGGCACTTACTCAATATTTGGAGTCTTTCGTGTGGTCTATATAATTTGTTTTTAGTAGACATTGTGTGTATTCTGCATTAACTTATTATATAGACCAATAGTTTTAGAAATACAAATTATTCTAAGAAATTCCTAAAGACAAGCGAGGGATACAAATATTTGGTTATTATATCATCTGTGCAATGTATTTTTTTAACCTAATATGTATTATTGTTTGTTTTAAATTTTTAAACTATTCTCTGATTGGGTTTTTTTAATAAATCCCTTTCGTTCATAATAGCCTCTTAGGTTATGTTGGATCATTGGAAAAAAAATACAACTGCAAAGAAAAATAACCTTACTTTGTTTAGTAGATATGTAATAATTTTTTTTACAAATATTTATATAAATAGCATAATTCGTTTTAAGGGATTACGGATTGGCTCAAATTTATTTCTTTTCTAAACCCTCTGGTCAACGTTGACAGCTCGAAAAGTTTAGTTTATTTTTGATACCAAAAAAGTTGAGTTTGGTTTGGTTTGTTTTTTTTTTTATATATGATTATTTACACATTGTTGCATAATTTATCATTTCCATGATTCCCTACTTGTTCCGAACGCGTAAGCGCTAAACCGTGTTGGTCGCACCATACACGACCGCCCTCCCGCCCCCGCACGCCTGCCTTTCGCCCCCTTGTGGTGCATACGTAACAAAAACAAAATTGACGACTCCATCAACAAAATTAATTTGCAAACAATACACACAACATTTATAGTATACACAGAATGTGTATCCGAAGTAGAATTTTGTGGAGATTATTCCAATATATGCCATGTATAACTGGTTCATCGTCATAATGCATCTATGGTAGTTTGAATCTGATAACATTTATAAAAACGATACGTATATCAAATTACATCTCAATTTTTTAAAATATACACATAATTCGTGGTCACAGATCGTGGTAGTCTAGTGGTTAAGGCGTTGGACTAGTGGCCGAAAGGTCGCGGGTTCGAATCCGCACACGGTCATACCATTTTTAACGCTTCATTACCACCATTTTCCCTGACTCTAGAACAGGTACATTTAGCCTAGTTGAGTAGGGCCCAACATAATTGTATATGACCTAGGTCATAGTAATTCTTTTATAAAAAAAATGATGAGCTAACAAGAAATGTATGTTGAATAAAAGTATATATAAAATTATTTATTATCATAATTATCATCGAATAACCTGTGGAAACTGAAAAAGTAATAGTATCTATCGTAATCGATTTTTTGACATTTTTTAAAACGTTTTTTTTTCACAACCATGTGAGAAAAAAAATATGTTTTTTAAATATGTGATAAGTATCTTTAATTGATATTGGTGCATAAAATCGAGAAAAATTTTACACAAGTTGTCATAAGTGAAAAACGTTTTTTTTTTATATCCAACTTTAGCGATTTTTAATAAATATAATTACCATATATAAAAACCAAAAATAGTTTAATGCGTTGCAAATTTCACAAGGACTCCAAAAATGGATTCTTCGGATGTAACATACTCTTATATTTGAGTCAAAAATATTTTTTTTTTATGTTTTTCACATTTTTATGTCTTACAACTAGGTAATTTGTATGTGACACCACTGGCCGTTTCTTTTAATAATAATACAATTTGAAAATGATTTAACAATCGCCGTTTTCATTAGGAGGATTTACTTTCTTATAGTACAATAGTTTGTGGCTAAAATTAAAATAAATAAATGTACGACCTCTCTGGGTAAAGATTGCTCAACGGCTGACGGCGCATTGTTGTGCGTGTCAGTAAATAAAGTTTTTTATGAATGCCTCTTACCTTATTCTAGTGGAAGCAGAAGCAATGGCATTGGTGCTCGTGGCATGATTAGCTCTGGCGTCGCGTTTGCCTTCGCGGTAGTCACGCTGGAACTCCTTGATGGGCGGCAGACGACCTACTCCAGATGCGGGCTCATCGCCCGCATAGTTCTGCACCTGGTAGTCCTGAAGACGAATCTGGAAAAGCGATAATTGTTGTCCAGTGTTTTCGTTGTTGTCGCCTTACAACACAAACATCGTGACCGATGTTTTTTGTTCGTAAACGCTGTTCACGCACCTAATAACTGATAAAAGACATTCATACCAATTTGCCAGTTTATCGAACTCACGCCTCTGTATTACATATTTTTTTTTACCTTTATTTTTAAAAAAATTTTAAACAAGCTGTTTGAGTAATTTTAAAATGTTCTCAAACAGCTTGTTCAAAAAAAAATGTAATAAAACGCCGTAAGCTATATTTACACCGAATTATTAACAACAAAACAGAACAAAGTCTTTAAACTAAGATACAATCAAAAAATACCTAACCTCCTAAACTAAAATTTAAATAAAATCAAAAGCATAATAAACAATAAAGCAAAATGTACTTAAATTATAGATGATAGTGTAGTAGAGAGTAAAATATGAATGTATGTTAATAAGTATTAAACTATTAGCAATTTTTGTATTATTTATATTATATTATTTATATAGATATTACTTATGTTATCTATTAGATAGGTATTTAATTTGTGCAAAATGTACGTAACCTGTAGCAATTTATACAGGTATAGGTGTGGCTAATTATATAATATTTATTGGAAGTCCTTTATGATGAACAATAAATATTAAAAATAATTAATTGTATTTTTATATTTTTCTGTTTACCTATTTATTATTAAAAACCACTTAAAAAAATAAAACAAAATCAATATTTCTTTATCCTATTAAACAAACTTAAGTTCCTATTGAACAATAGATCCGTAGTAGGTAGTGAATGCTGTAAACAAACTTATAGCTGCATTTGCGTCGTCTACTGAAACATTTTCTGGCTTCTATCTATGAAACCACCAGACTACCAAACTATTGCAATAATAATAATAGTATTCAAACGATAGAAATGTGTTATTCAAACTGATCAAATTGAGGCTGTTGACCCGATCCTCATCGGCTAATAAGCTAAATGAATTACCTTCATGGAGTGATGCTGTGATCTCCTTAGCGCTGCAGATGCCGGCTGTCTAGGCAGACGGGGAACTTTAGGAACAGCGCCAAGGCATGCACCTGAGCACTTCGCTCCTCCGCAAACCTTGACGCCTCCACTGCAAACCCTCGCTCCAGCCATTGATGAATCGCTGGCGGATGACACTGATGATACTCCTGTTGATAGAATTTTGTATTATTTTATTTATCGTACATGCTCGTAATATCTAGCGTAACTTTCGACTCTAAGCGCTCAGGTTTAGAAGCTTTAGCCTTTAGCCTTTTTTAGGTTTAGCCCCCCCCCCCACCCCTCCGCTACCAACCGTCGAGATCGTTTATAGAAGAAACAAGAAATATTTTCTCTGTTGCAAATCTCAAGGATAAAACGGTAAATGTTTTTTGATCATCCTGAAAACTAATACACCAAAAAAGCTTCACAGTACAATGAAAAGTACACAGCACACAAGAAACCCCAAGCACCAAGAAAGCTTCACAGTACAGTTAAAGGCTATTATACACAATTATATAGTTTCATATCATCGGTAAAGAGAAGATAGTTTTGTACAATTTGCGACATTTTCGCCATAAGAGTGCCCCAGGTAGGCACAGTTGTAAATGGGAAAGCGAGCGAGTAGGTATAAGAACGCGCCCAAACCCCATAGTTCCCTTACTACACATAAATGTGTAATTATTAAAATAATCGATCCTATATATAATAGGTAAAAGCCATTTGGACCCATGAATATCGAACCTGGTAACTCTCAGTCAGCAGTCGTCCTAGTCAATATCAAGGTGGTTAGTTCTTTACCGCTCGCCCTCAGACTAAATAGATAATGTATTGTTTATATAACCGGAAAGAGACGACGATCCGCTGGTCATAGAGTAGAGGCTGGCTGAGTTGGGTACAGAACGAGCCCCCACGGAATAGCAGCTGATGGAGCCGGCCATTCCCCATCGTGCGTTCGTACTCGGGCCGCTGGACACAGGACCGGATATCTGCAAGAGCATACCAAGTAGTTGTGGCATCATTTAGATGCTAAGCCATCAATAAATATAATTTGAATCGTAAATTCGTTATCGTCTGAACTTAGCTACGAGTATAAAATGTCGGTACATTGCCGTCATCCGTTTTTTCTCGAAATTATCACTAGGGGGAGATAGATGTGTTTGATTTTTCACATTTCGAGAAATCTCATAGCACGCTACCAAGTGTCCTGCCCGAGACCTTCAAAAATTGGGAGCAGCTGTTAGTATATATTTTTTAATGCTGGCAGTATCAGTGTTTATTTTTTCCAACCCCATAAAACCCGTCATTAAGTACATGTTGTCTTTGTTGTCAATGAATTTGTCAAATGTTAAAAGAATTTCCGAAATATTTTACTTAAGCTAGTATACGAATTGCGTTTTATAAGCTACAGTTGCGTTTTGCGTTGCTACATGCTTTGCTTTGCAGTTTCTTGACAAGATAAGAAGTAATAAATTTCGTATCATTTGATTATTTGTATGTACAGACATTCGGAGAAACTATTTTAAATTAAATTTTATTGCTAATCACATACGTATTCTAAAATCTATATACTCCAATATGCTGCTATAATAAAGATCGCATTCAGTGACGCATGTCTCATTTGTTAACGAATCTATACTGTATAACATATAATTCTTTTTAACCATATAAATGTTTAGATATATATTATAACATCATTCTAACAGATTTCATTTAGAAATGTCATTCTTTATCAAAATAAATAGAAAAGATATTCCATTTTATATTACTTTATCAGAAAAAGATATTTTCAAAATATGTATCTTATTTTTTTTTGTATATTTTAAGAATAAAACAATTTTAGTGAAATAAAAATAAATAAGTAGAAGAATAAATTATGAAGCGACAATAAACAAAAATACATATTTTATAATAATTATTTAAAAAAAAATATTACGGCACAGGTGACGATCCCTCTTGTGGTATTTTTGTGGTATTGTGGTATATATCGGTATTTTTTTAAAATGTTTTGTTCATGTTAAAAATATATATTGCTGCACTATTTTGTATAGCTAATAACATTTTTTAGAATATGTTTTTATTAATAATTATACAAAATGTATAAAAAATAATTACATAATTGAAAATATTTTTTTGTACAAAATTTTATTTTTGGTACGCAATGAAAGAAAATATAAAGCAGTGACATCAACGTAATTACGTCATTTTTGAAAATCTCGCGGGACGTTTTGCAAAAAGGGCCCGGACATAAAGGGAAATTTTACTACGATATGTTTTAGGTCCTTATTTAAGGAATAGAATAAAATTTAAATGAATTTGATAATAGACAATAGAATTTGAATAAAATAGATAGTAGAATTTGATTATATACTAAGAAGGTTATAGCAAAATTTAAAGTTTTCGAGAAACCCCCTCCGTTCCCGCCCTTCTGGTCTGATTTTGCTCATTATTGAAATTGACCGAGATTTTGTACCCTTAAATTTTATGTATTAATTTAAAAGTGATTGGTGTAAAATCACGGTAGCTATCGTGTCCACGAGAAAGTGGTTTAAAACCAACCTGCCAGCTTTTGCTAGAGACGAGCCTCGCCGTGGACCCACCCGTGTGCCGCAGCCGCAGGATCTTGGCGCGGCAGATGACGCAGCGCAGCGGCAGCAGCCTCTGCGAGACGGCCATCTGGATGGTCTTGACGAAGCACCGCCGACAGACCACGCGGTGGCCGCAAGGGGATGTCTGCATGGTGGCCTTGGCGTTCACGCAAATGACGCACTGGAAACAGTTCATTGCGTGACCGAAGATATTCGTAACATATCACCTGGTAGCCGAACGGCATTTGGAATGAGGAATACTTCTGCCATTGTGATGGTTTGCATCTATCCGAAACTTTTTCTGACCCCTTTTAATAATATTACGTTTTTAAAAAATGATTAGTAATTGACGCACTACGAATTGAATTTAGGTCTTATATACCACAGTATAAAGAGTACTCGAGAATGTGAGCTGATTATAGATATTCCACGTCTTTAATATGCTGCATTTTAGTATATGCTCTATCTTAAAAGGAAAGATCCATACGTTTCAAATTATGTAACCATAATTATAGATATTATGGTTGGACATCAACAAAATACGTTAAATTGGTGAAAAATCCATAACTTTAGGACCAGATGATTTATACTTAAAATAATAGGCTAAATGAAAAAGTTTTGCGGTAAATTAGAATAATCATGATTTAATATTTTTATTTTGTCAGAAATTTCAATTTATTAAAAGTGTTAAGTATTTCTCGCGGTCAATTAATTGTAATCGCTGAAGTTTTTCAATTGTAAACATTATTACACCATTATTGCACGATTATTTTTTTCATTATACACGCATGTACTGGATAGTACATAGGATAAGAGTAACTCTCTGGGTTACTTGGTAAAGATTGCCATACGGCAATAAGCTCCCCCTATTGTAATGTAGTTATGCGTGTAAAGTAGTGTTTATTATTATCAGTAAGACTATTAAGGCCTACCTCATCTTCCTGTGAAGTGGCCAACTCAGGTTCATTTTCTTCCAGTTTGTTGAGGAGTTTGTCCTAAAACAAAATAAAATATTTATAAAACGTTGAAAACGTTATTTCTGTACGTCAGTATAGGTAGATAGCGGAGAAGAGGTCTAATATTTTCTGTTGTATTTTATTTAATGAATAGTAAAGCAGGGCTATAATGCGTTGTTGAAGCAACAACCCCACACCCTGAGACCTATTTCACCTCCAATATTTTCGCCATTTTCGAATTTATGAAACTTATATTTTAAACGTCAAGGTCCATTCTAAATATTGGTGAAAGAATTTTTGAAATCCGTTAAGTAGTTTCGGAGATTGCGTCTTACATCCTTACAAGCTTTACATCTTTATAATAAAAATATAGACGATAATAATAGATAATAAAATATAACCTATATCCATCTGGAATAATGTACCTTTCAAATTCTACCTGGAAGAATTTTTCAAATGGGTGCAGTGGTTCCGGAGTTGTGTGGGTGGAGTGGAACCCTCCACGTATAAACAAAAATCCTCTTTATAATAGTGGTGTAGATCATGTTTGATGCACTCTTATTGTAGCTAATTCAGTTAAATCACTGTCGTGCAACTCGCAAGCATCTCTCATCGATCCAAGGATATCGAGTTCGTTTGCGTGCACTTAGTTGGTACTTATTACATATTTATAAGCAATTCCGCGTTCATATAAACCACTTTATGGAATACTTTACATACATGCAGAAGATTATAATTATATAATTATTAACCCCAGCACTGGTCAGATTACATTATCTGCCTGGTTATTTGCCATTAGTGTCCATATAAATACATATTACATAAAACAGATCAAAAGTAACTAAGCGACTTTCTTCGTCCACATAGTCTGTATTCAGTAGGACATTATGTCAATAGGATGGAAGATTGTGTGTGAACTTAATTAGTGACAGTTAATAAAAATAAAAATTAAAGAAATATTAGAAGTGTATTTGGCCAAGAAAAATGGTGGCTTCAAATGAGCATAGTCTACTCGTATATGTTATGAATCCTTACTCTGTTTCACGATTATGAGTGACAAAGGTATAGATTACTTTGCATTCGAAAATATCGCTATTTTTCATTGATGCATAGACATCGATGAATTAAATTTCCCCAAAAAACGTTTTCATTGAATGGTAATAAAATATATATATTTTAACTATGTATTTAATAGTAACAAAAATAACTGAACTATGCATTTTAAGGCTGCCATTTCACTCCCTTCAAGGATTCTCAGTCGTTCTCGGCCTCCTGTATAACCAACACTTAAAAATTGAAGTAAGCCACCCATCAAATATTATCTATGTTCGCGTTGCGTCGTCATTCTGTACAGTATTTATATTGTTATTATGGACCGTCAGATGAGCCGCTACATCTATATTATCTCCCTTAGTCATGCAATAAAATACTCGAGCAAATCTTTCCACTGCAGTATAACTACGCACAATTTTCCACAGAGGTATTTTTGGTGGGTAAAGAGTAAATATTTTTAAATAACTAGAAAAAAAATGCTTCTGAAGATAACAACGAATAGCATATACAAAGCTACTTTAACGCTGCTAAATTGTTTTGCTAAATAGTGTATATGTAATGTGTGTATGGTACTGTAATCTAAAAAATGTGTTAGTTGGAATTGGTAGCCGTTGTATTTTTTTATAAGATTACAAAATTTCTGCCATATGTGGCACAAAAAATGTTAATTCTAAACTAAATTTACTCAGTTGACACAAAACACGTATTTCCGATGAAATCTCTACGAAAATAACTTTGTCAAAGCCTAGCTTCTGAAAAAAAAACGAGTTTCTCATTATTACCTATATTGTCAACCATTGTTTGACCATTATATTGTCAACTGTGAAAAACACATTCGATCTTGACAGCCTTAAGTTCGAATCCTACTCTCTAAAATTGTCATCTTTTGCTTCTTCTATATTACTTGTCCTTTCCAATATTTTTCAATATCCTTTCCAATATTTTTTTTTCTTCTCTATAAACTTTATAACGTTAGACCCATATAAAAAGTTTTTAGATTTTTCGTTTAATTCGAACGTAAAACGTTATTTTATTTATTTTGTAGAATATACAACGTGCTAATTCTAGACTCGAACGCTAATTCTCATTTACATTATTATTTTTGACGATTACATATGAGTTTAGCATACGCTAGTAGTAGTTAAGTTCAAACTTCAATGTCTCAACACAAGAATATTTCGATTGGACGCAACGCAAACAAACGACTGCAGAAAAGCAATATGGCTGACCAAATATAACCGTCAACTGTTTGCATTTACGCTTCAAACGAATGCCAAAGACGCCAACCCTGACAGCGCGGACAGCTAAACGCAAAGCAAAGTAGAGCAAGAGCGAGATAACCCAAGCCGCAAATTGAAATCCTCATTCAAGGGTACAGATTGTTTTGCTCGAGGGTGATCATTAGAAAGATCGCCACTAGAGCCGTAGAAACAATCGTCGTCCGACGAAAAACAACTCATTTCTCTCGAAGCGAGTGTTCTCGAGCGAGGTATGGAGATATTTCATTTTATACTGTCATTCCAGTTTAATTAAAAAAAAATGAACTACCATCCACAAGACTTTCCGAGCTTCGTTCTACCAAATCTACAGAAATCTTACACACATAAAAACGTGTCAAAATTCCGACCTGCGAGTAGAGTTGGCATATCTTTCTTACATGCAATTGCGTGCGTGTGTATAATATAGATAGTCAATTACTATTCGAATTCAACCATGCGAACCTGTAGTGAAAAAATGAATATTATTATAAATATAAATATTTCGGTTGTTAATCTGACTTAAAACTAAAGTTATTTTATAATAAAATGAAAACACACCGCCAACCACTGAACTACACAACTGAAGTAGTAAAAAGTGCATATCTAGTATTGAACGTTCGATAAATTAGTCATTTTCATCGATCTTAGTTTAAACTTAATAAAAATTTCTTAGAATTAATCATTGGAACATTGGGTTTAATTCTTTTCTTTTCAGAACAATTCGCCAGTGGAATTCTCTCCATAGGTCAGTATTTGACCATTTTCCTTGTTTCCTTTTCCTTGTTCCTTTTCCTTGTTAAGCGTTATTTTTTTCCTCACCTTCTAAACTCAACGGTATTACCGGAGCTAGCTCCTAAATATTGTAATAAATAATAATAATCCCACAATTTGGGTTTTTTCTTTGTGTTGATTAATTGCAAATGACAACCGAAAGCATTCGGTTGTCATTTACAAAAAAGTTGTCAGCTGTTGAAAAGATTTCATACTCTGAATGTAATGCAAACGAATGATTGCCTTACTTGTATCTACGTTTATATAACCATAACCGTCCATCATATTATCTTATATTTTGAATAATTATTGACTTAAATATTATCAATATTATTATTCAACATACTTGAATGGTCAGTCGCAGACATTCTTTCCAAAACTGATTGCATTTTATTTTAACAGCATTTTGCGTCTAAGAAAACTACTTACACGTCAAGAAAATTATTTACAGGCATAAGGTTTGTTTTCTGGAATGCAATTTATTTCCTGAATTGGATAAATAATGTTTAATGTGCTGTAAGCCTTTCACTTAATTAGCATTGTCCGTGCGCCGCGTCGCCTCGGCCGGTGAGTTTTTAATTGGCCTGAGTAAATACGTGCGGTTTGTATCTCCTTAATTAAACACGAAATGCGCGCCGGCAGAGGTCAGCATCAGCATCTTCGCGTCAGCCGCCGCCGGAGAAAATGCCGCAGTTTCCGCGGCTACCTTTGCCGGCGCGAGGCGTCGCCGCCATAGGAATGACGCCATGACGTCACGAGCGTGGAAAAATCGAATTTTGAGTTATAGAAGCCAGTGAAAGTTTTATGGCGATAGGCTCGCGCGAATATGCATTGTGCTGGTGTACGCAGATTTTGTTTTGAAAAAAATATACTCATTATAAATAATAACAACAATAAAATTATAATGAATCAAATGAAAAACATATATTTCTTTTTATATTTGCAAATATTTTATATTCAAGTTCGGACACTCGTTATACGGCCGCTACATTATGTTTACGGTATGAGATAATAAAAAACATTGTATAAGAAACCACTCAAAACACACAAAACCTCGAATCATTGAAGAAATGACGCGGTTTTCAATACTTAAAATCTTTGAGCAAACACACTTCATTTATGTGGATACTTACCGAATATATCTTTACGTTTTTCGTTGTTTGCAAAAAAAAATAACCTCACATATCTACAGTTAAAGAGTTGATTGTCAATGATCGGTAGTATTTAGTATTTTAGTATTATAAAAAAAATCTATGCAAAAAAGATATATTTGAAGGTTTACGCTTAATATTCTGTGGTGTCCATCTATATATATAAAACAAAGTCAGGTTAGTTACGCCATTTATAACTTTGTGAGATTATCAGATTTGTCATTGTGCGCGCATCGATTATTGCTTCATTATTTTGATTTTTGTACGTTTATTGAACTTTTCATTATGAGTTCTTAATAAAAAAAATAAATTTAATTCAGCTAATAAGTTAACACAACATTCTGGGACGGTACGAAGTTCGCCGAGTCAGCTAGTTTATTTATAAAACAGATTTTCTTATATACTTTTCCCAAAAATCCGAAAAAATTACAAGGACTACCACTTTACTTTATATCTTAATATGACCGTAATATACACTTTCTTTTTGATTTTAGTCATCGACGATTCATTTTATCTAAACAAGTTATTTTTCTTGTAAATATTCATTGAATGATCAACTTCACTCATCATTTTCACTAATATATATCAGAATCATTTTATAATTATTGTTTTTACTGTTATTTGTTTTTCAAATCATGTTTCTATAGCTTAATTCAACCTTGAGATTATTGTATGTAACGTATCGGTTTAGTATCGGTGAAAGTTGTTTTTTTTTTTTTTAATACAGGCGTATTGAACGCAGCGTGCAAAAGATTTAAGCTTTGTAAGTACTTGGTACGTTTTGGTATTAATTTTCTATTTTCTATTTGTTATAGATACTGGCTCTGATATACTAGCTCTGTAAATTTGTTTTGAAGATTGGAATTTACATCCCAATTAAAAAATTAAAACAATTTGTAAATGTTAACATTTACAAATTGTTTTATTTTTTTTAATGTCAGGTTATCATATTCGAAAGCCTTAAAAATATAATTCATCAGATACAGTTTATTATTAGAAAATACTGCTATCATTTTAAGAGGTTGATGTCTCTCGACAACTAAACCGGTCTATAGAAAAAAATCACACTAAAATGATTTCTATTAAAATTTGAATTCATATTTTTTCTCGTATCTGGGAAGCAATTTCAATGATTTTTTTTATTTGTTCGAGATTAACCTCCTGAAAGTGATTTTAAATGCTTCCTGTATATACGGATTTGATGATTAATTAAATATTGAACTTTCGTCAGTTAAAACATATATTATGTTACATCAGTTATATTGTTATACCTAATCTGTGTAAGATATAGTTAAAATTTATTGTAAATAAATTCTAAGTATTCCGAAGTTATAAAAATATGAAAGGCCATTAAAATAAAGTAGAGCTGAAAATGCGATGCTTTAGTCGCATCTGCAACTTTTGCACATTTATTATTTCCACCACCCCCCCCCCCTAACCCCATCCCCAACCCCCCCCCCCCCACCTCGCCGCGCGCTCAGGAGACCCCGTCCGCCATTGTTGTCAGAACGCAAATTAAAAATGGCAGTCGCGTAGGAAGCAGGAAGTGGGCTCGCGAGAGAGTTTGCCTCCGCTCTGCGGGTAGTTTCAATAATCGTCGGGTTGTTTTCAGTCCGCTTCAGCACTCTACTTGGCGCACTGCTCCAGTTCGCTCCTATTTATTGCTTCCCCTCGCTGCTAGTTTCGCTGTCATTGTTTCTTTTGCGTTCGCTAATATGAGTGTTCTGCGACTGACAGTACCATGCCACTCGTTTAAAATGCCATATTGGTAATAATCAGCTGCATACATATTTGTATGAACGCACACATAACAGAATGTTTAAATTTAGACCATTGAATGTATATTTAAGTAAATTACTATATACAGTGAAGATACTGTGTTGTGTTTTTATTGCCCGAACATAATAAAAGAAAATAAAAATCGTTACAATTATAAACTAAATATTTTTGGCGAATGTTTCTAATGCACTAGGTAATTAGTTGTTTTGTAAGATAATTCTCTATTTAAGGCGTTTGACCAGCGGTATTGAATCATAACATCGATAGATCAGCTTTTACTCTCTACCCGCTAATAATCTTGTTTAGCGGGTAGAGATTATCTCGTGGCAATAAGCTCGCTCTTTTTTTTACTTATTTATTTAATAAGTACAAAAGTATTTATTTAGTTAAGAAGTACACAATAAATTCATTAATATTAATCACATAGTCTAGTCTAACTAGGCGAACTGTTTTCCAAAGTAACCTGTTTGTCGTTTTTAAATATTGCTGTACAGCTACGTATTCTAAAAAATAAATATTACAAAAATAGTGAAATATATATTACAAACATACAGAGCTATCATTTTAAAATAAAGTAGTAATTACTAATAATAAAGTACTAATAATGAACACGTCCATACACGCACATAGCTTCGAATTATCCAATCGCTTTTATATCTATCTCTCTCACACAATAACCATAAAACTAAAATCTTCCTGTTTCATTGCATAGAAATGCGATCTTAATTTTTTTTATGAATCCTATATAATTAATTATATTATATAAATCTAAATGTTCTACAGTGTGCTTCTAGTCAAATCTTCAGGTGCGAATTTTATTATTTGTTATTGTTTTTTTTTAGTTTATAAATTGTCAGCTGAAGTTAAATAATTGATTACTAGTTACTTATAACAGCAGTGCACGTTATAAAGGTGATGTAAAATGAAATGTATTGATTTTGAAATACATTTAGAAATATTTTTTTTATGCACAGAACTATCGGCATAATTAATGCCTTACGCATTTTTGTGTGCCAAATAAAGTGTTTGTTATTATTATGACCTTCCCTGACTCTAGACAGCATTATTTTGTGTTTTTTTTTTACTATTGCAGTGTATGTTTACCATTGCTTCAGAACCGTAAAAAAATACGGTTCGCCTTTGCTAAGAAACACTGCATGCAGCAGATAATTACATTAAAAGCGGTGTGAATAATTATTTAATCGAAGCACCAGAGAATGACAGCAGAATGGAATCGCATAACTCCTCGCGAGAGAGCGAACGCACGCTTTGTTTATTTACACTCGAGATCATTGACACAGCACTTGAATGTGTGAAAAAAACCCAAGGTGACCATCAAAAGTCAGCGACGCATTCGTGCGGTGCAAAAGCGAATTTTCGATGACGCGATGAGGCCAATTCAATTCCGATATAGCTAATGTGTCGAATGCCAGAAGCACTAAATACTGACATAATTTCAATAAAATAAACAAATATTTATTACGGACCCATTTTTCGAAAAAGTAAAATAGTAAATATAATTACCTATTAATCAAAATCACATAAATGGAAACGAAACTCAACAGGGATGATGCTTTTTATGTATACAGGATGCCCCGAGATCGTCCCCAAAAGGGGGTGTTTATGTTCCCTATTATGAGTAAGAAATTATATAAAAAAAGTGCGAAAATATTTCATCCCCAAATTTATTTAATTAATTAAAACGTTGATATAAATTCCTTTCAGCATCGCAACACGCGATCGATACGATCATTTATTTATTTATATGAGAAATGCTTACAGCTGTTCATGACAGTTACATAGAAATAGATAAATACAGGCATCTCCAATTTAACATATACTTTTAACAGAACGAACTAGGATCTAATTTATAGTGATAACATTGTATGAGTGTTGTAATCTGTGAATATAATAGGGTGTGGAATGTAAGAGTGTGTTAATGTGTATGTATAATATATATGTGAGTGTGTGCGTGTTTGCGCGTGCGTGTGTGTGGTGACGAAAATACTATTACTAATATTATGTATGTTAAAAGAAAGTTTTTTTTATGTTGCCTTTATGCAAATGAAAAATGTCTATTTCGCTGAAATTGTGGTTATATGTGGTACCAATACGGTTTATAACTGAATTCATTGCGTAATTCGTATTGCACTAAGGTACAAAAAAATATTCTCTATTTCGAGTTAGACATGACGGAACCCTCAAGCACAAATTGCTTAGTAAATAGAAGCTATCTATTTGGTTATGTAGCACGTTGTGCAATAAGGTAATCAATAAATGATGTGGTCACTAACTCCTTCATTACATTATTTTAATTTACCGAAAGATAATTTTGTGTACTTGTTATAATAGTTAAATGAGAAAATAACTTATTTACCCTAAAGAGTATCTAAGTACTCAATATGACTATGATATTCGTAAGAAATTGAATACATTAATAGTAAAAATACATTTTTAAAAACGAACTTTTATTTAAGTGCTTGAATGCGTATACAAAATTTCGTGTCTGTGCTGTTGACCGTTGATGAGTTCCTTGTCTGAAGCCATTCCTGGGTAAAGAATCAGATTTTACCATAAAAATGCATTTTCATCGAAGCTGAAACAACATATCAAATTTAACTATTATCAACATATCAATCCGTGGGATAAGAGAAAGTGGTTCTAATTCAGCTTGCAAGATGTGACCTAAACCAACATGCAATCATTGCAAGCTAAAAAAGTTTGTAAAAATTCAGAACTTATCCATAAAACCAACGCAAACGCATTGTTTATATTAATTACATCACGAAGATTTTGAAATGGCACAAACGCAAACGCATCGCCACTGTGTTATGGCATTGCAACCGTCTACAAAATTCCGCCGACAGCCTGCCTAAATAAACAAATGAAATTAAGCGAGTGGAGTACCCTTCTGGAGGGGGGCGGGGTAAATGGGGGAAAGCTAGCTAGGTTAGGGTAGGTTGGAAAGGGATGGAGTGATGTTCAGTTGGAGAGGCTGAAACTGTCTGATAATGAAGAATGATGAAACTTATTCACACAATTGACGCTCATGCCCTGGCAATCTAGGTCGCTGCTTCAAGTAAATACAATTCATAATAAATTTTAGTGCTACCTTTGTAAGGTTGGAAGTAGACATTTCAATCGAGTTGCGTCGCATTTGCGGTTTGTGACTGTGCGCACCAGCGAAACTTGATTTATTTAAAACTGTTTAGCTCGGCAGATACAGTTCAATTGTATTGTTACCTATGTATCCATATATGATTTAGCGTTTACGCTAAATCGTCATCTGTTTTATGACTTTCGGCTTAAGCAATACTGAATCAACTTTTAAATATTATTAGGTATGTATCTTATAATGGTGTAATGAGCTGCATAGACTTTATTTATTTTATTTTATTTAGTACAAGCTGACCTGACAAACTTCGTATCGCCTCAGAATCAATAAATGTGTTAACTTATGAGCTGAATTAAAATCAGTTTTTTATTAAAAATACTCAAAAGAAATTAAGTTCAATAAATGTATAAAAATCAAAAAGATATGTATTTTAATTATCAAATGTGACAAATGTGATAACCTCACATAGTGAACATCTTCGAAGGCAACTTACCGTTTGAAAATATAATTTCACAGAATACTAAGCCGTTCCATACAAAATGTATGAGAAAATGAATTTTCTTTATAAATTTTATTTTTGCGATTTTTTTCTGTTATTCTGCTATTCGAGGCGGAGACAAATCCAACAAATCAAAGATTATAAAAATCGTTTTAACCGTTTTTTAGTTATAAATGGTGTTACTAAACCGGCTTCCTTTTATATACTCGTATACATATAGATTTGATTAACAATATCGATTCTTAATACTAAGTTACAAGTAGAAACATGAATGGCTATGACACCTTGCAGCTATCATATACCTAATATCAACTACTTTTCTATACAGCAGCTCCCTAATACATCATACATTGTTTAGTAGTCTAGTAAATTATGTAACCAGAGCCTGACGTCTTACAGCTAGGCCTTACATACAGGCGTCATTAAAAGCATCTTCAATCCAAATTACTTGTGCCTGTGGTACCAACGTGCGATGGGTTGCTTCATTTGCTATCTCCACTTGTGCCTGCGGCAGTAATGTAATAAAATAACACGGACACAATATATCAATTTAATAATAATTTTAAAATAATAATAAATATTAGTATTATTAATATATTATAATAATTATAAAGTGGCACTGAACATTCTCTTACATATTTCTATTTGCGCACATAGACGAGTATTATTGTATTATTAACATTAGCTGACCAGTAATACATAATACCTTTTTGAAATTCGAATATCATATTTGAGCGCTCTATCGAACTGCCAATATTTAATTAATAAAGCAAAGGTAAGTTACCTCCGACGCAACTAAATCATAAAATAATAATAAAATATTGAGTGGAAAATCTTTAATATAATTTAATCACTATGAGTAAAATAATGTATCAATACAATGAGATCTTACGTTAACCATCGCAAACAGGCGATCCAACATAATAAGAATGTAGTTACATCCTAGTGGTTTATACGAAGATTAATGATAGGTGATTACTTAATTTTCCGATATAAACAATCCTTAGAAATTCCATCAATCATTAGGTTTACTGTGCTCATGTAGTACGTACACCAGATCGCCGAGTTGTATTCAAGTATATTTTGCTTAGTAAATTGTAGATAAGGTTGAGTTTATAACAAAAATCGAGATAAACGAAGGCAGATTATACATAATTTATAACGGCAAATCTACGGATTTAGTAGAGAAGCAACGATCCTTTGTGTGCAAATTCAAAATTCAATCGGTTCACTGACCTGTTGGAATTATTAAACGAAATGAAATGAAACCTAAATATTTCTTTTTTAATGTCCCGACTAAAATGTTTTTAAATTTTTCAATTAGTTGTATTTCGTAGGGAAGCAATTATTGGAGCCCTCGTGAGATTGACGTAATCGAAAAATGGCAAAAACTTTTTATCAGGTTTAGAGAAAAATATATGATATCCATTTTTTTTCCTAGTCTTAGCAGGCTACAACCCTCCACTTAACGCAACCTGAGTGAACAACGTATCACAATTGAAAAGTCCTTAGTTAGTTATGTATAATTGATAAACCTTACATTTTGAGCATTATGGGATTCGTAGTTTTTTATTTAACGTTTGGCCTGTTTGTTGGGGAGGCGTTCTAATCGCAGTTCCCACTGACCTATTGTTATCATGATGCGAGGGTATTTATTACAAGCAGACAACTTCTAAGAAAGTCTAAGTTAAATAATTATTTTCTTATATCTTGTTCCTTAGCTCTGTCGGCAACGTTGCTAAAGGTGCTTTCATGGTAGATTGTAGTCTTTCAAACGAGCCTTGCTCGAGCAGATTTTACAATCTAAATATTGTATTTTTTTTTAAAAAAAAAGGCATTGAAGTTTTCTCTATCATCTCCTTTCATTGGTGTATGAAGGACATTACAAGTATTACTTGTTTCATATAATTGATAGAATTACATATGATATACGTTTTAACATTTCCTTATTAAATAAAATCTAGTCTTATGAAGTGACCATTATTATCATTAATTTAGATGAATATCTATTTTTCTCTCAACTTCAGTTTTTTACGATGAATATGTTGGTATCTTTATTTTATTTTATTTTTCGCATCTTTAGGTTTTCACATTTTTGGTGATTAAACTTTTTTGTAGTCTCTTTATGCTATATAATGTATTTATATTGAAGCAGATAAATATATCTTATTGGTAAACTAACGGACATTTTTGAAAAATATATATTTTTTTGTAATAATTAAGTTGTTTAAATATATTTTTTTTTGTGATTGTTAGGTCCCTATCCGACAAATATTTATTCCCGTGTATTTTCTCCAGTTGTCCGAAGAAATTGATAACGTTGGATCAGATATTCGACTCTGGGTTGGTAATTAATTAAGATTGAGGTCGTACCAGATTGTCAAATTATAGTAACGTTTAAATTTAATTTTTAACTCCATTAAAACATCTTCAATACAGTTTTGAAGAATTTATTACGCATTAAAGAAAAAAAAACAAGGATACATTTAATGATTATTTACCATTTCATAATTAGTGCCTAATGAAGTGCGTGCAATTTGAAGGCTTTATTTAATTTAGGGAATGATTTAGTGTAATTTTCAAGGATTTCCTTATTAGCCATGATCACACTATTTTTAAAATATTAATCGTGATTTGACATCAACTGATATATGTATATTTCATGATCAGGTAATATAAATTTAATTATTTTAACCTTTATACCAGCAAACCCGCTAATAATGTCATAATAGTAACCGGAACTCCCCACCGGTACACCCTGTTACTCTCATACGATATCATCTACCTAGTAAATAAAAAAAAACACAAAATGTAAGCATTTTTACTAATTAATATGAGGCTAAATTTAATCATGTATTTTTTCGTCTTTGAATGACCGATAACATTGAGTAAACGCACATTTTTGATGTTTGTAATCAGTATTTGAATACATATTTTCATTCTGCATAGTTTCCAAACTTATGAAATGGTAACAATATCGTTTAAATATTTTTATTAACACTGGCACGACTTTCAATGCGGCGGTATTCAATTTATATGTGGAGTAGATTAATAACAATAGAGAGTTTATTTCTTAGTTTCTTTTTTGTTCTTATTTTGAAGTCAGTTTTTTAATTTTTTTTACTTGCATATTTTATGAATATTAATAGTAATTGATCAATTATAAATATAATAAATGTAATTACGTAATATTTTTTTGTTAAAAGAAAGAGGATTGTGGGCGTCGATATTTAAAACATTTTAATAAAATTTAAATTAATTTTTAATTGCAAAATTACAATCATCATTTCAATTTAACATTATTACATTTAAAACATGAATTATTTAATTATATAGACGTTGCTTAAGAAAAACTCGTTATGTACCTATATTACGAACAGTTTTTTTTAACTAAATCATTTTCAATCTGATAGTTATTCATCAATTTATTATTTATGTAAATCGAGACGGATTACTCTGCGGTTAAACAATTACGACTAGCTTCTTTCGTGAAGAAGATCTATCATATCATGGCTACGCATCCTATAGAATGATTGGCTTCGTTATCCTTGAAAGTAATTTGTTTTTGCGTGGAGATAGATTATTATTATACGATAACGCTTATGAGGACATTATATAATTATGTTAAACAGAAAATATTATATTAGAAACAAATTCAATACCAGTTACTTATTGTTATTCTTGAAGTAACAGGGCAGATAAAAAAAAACTGCTCAACCTGTGCAAACAAACAAGAGGATAAAAAGAATTAGTATCAGAAAAATGTGGTAAATAAAAAATGGCTGATTCTATCGATGTTTGAAAAACATCCTTCAGGTCTCCGCCAGAAAAGAACAGATGTAAAGTGAAGTTTTTTTATCATTTTGGTCAGACAAGTTTTTTTTTACAAAAAAGAATTTCTTTGACCTAAGTCATAAAAAAATAATTTTTGCTTGTTTCCTTCGGAAACATAAATAAAACAACTATACCCTAGTATTGCGTGATACGACTATGGCGGAAAATTATCTTGCTATTATATTGAAAATGCAAATCAAGGTTGCAAAGCTGGATGGAATTGTGGGGAAAAAAAGGGGAGATGGGTGACTTCGAATGCCAGCCGAGCAACTGGTGCTTGATTACCAAATATTAGAATACCTTTGGCAAACGAATTAACTGCATGCATATCTGCGTAAAACAAGATATCCGCTCATCGACTTTATCTGGAAAAGTAGCACCATAAATGTTTACACATCGTAGGATTTAGAACCTCGTTGTATCGCCTATCTCGCATTAATATTACGAACGTGCAAATAGGCACAGACAACGAAGTCTCACCATATAGATTCTGTTGTCCCTCCCCCTGGATCCGCAGTTATTTAAATTTGGTGATTAACAGATCGGGAATAGAGATACGAGTCGCGTCATAAATCTGATTAATTTATTGATAATTTTTTAAAGGTTTTCTTATTTTGATACGAAGTAACTAGTTAACCGAACATAAAGTGTTTTATCAAAAAAGAATAGCAGATTTTATTAGGAAAAAAGAAATATCGAAAAAATTGAAGGCGAGGTTATCGCCGTTTGTTATGCTGCTAACGATACTGCGTTCCACGCGCAAAGAGACTCAAGATGAGATATGAAGTGACCATTATTATCATTAATTTAGATGAATATCTATTTTTCTCTCAACTTCAGTTTTTTACGATAAATATGTTGGTATCTTTATTTTATTTTATTTTTCGCATCTTTAGGTTTTCACATTTTTGGTGATTAAACTTTTTTGTAGTCTCTTTATGCTATATAATGTATTTATATTGAAGCAGATAAATATATTTTTTAATAATTTAGTTCGATATATTCTCAAAAATGATATCCATAGAATTCAGCAATATTGGTTGTGGAAATAGCCAATTTTCGCGGTGCAATCAACACCATTTAAAGAATAATAAATGCCGTGCTGTACGTACGAATGTGCGAAAAGGCGGACATAATCATATTTAATGACTAATTAGGAGTTCTATTAAAAAAAAAATGTTGATTATATCAATGAAGGAGCGAAAAAAAATATTATGTTTTTATTATTAAATGGGAATATTTTATTACCACAGTTTTAGTAACACTTAATTTGTATGGCGGGAAAACACGGTTTCAGATTTATATTCAAATAGATATGAGACAAGGAAAGACCTATTTTATATTATATTGTACTATGTATATTGTTAAAACTTATTAGTATTTTTGCTTTATAAAATACAAACTATTTAACATATACTTGAAATTACAAATATGGGATATACAAATTATTATATTTATATTACCTACATGAATATACTATATTATATACAGATTAAAACCACACGTATATTACTCTTTTTTCACATATTATACTCGTACATACATAAACCATTCAAACATAAACACATTTAAATAAGCACCCTAGAATCAACATCATTAATAAATATTTTAAGGGAAAAACACTTCTAAATTTATCTATTTCTTAATATTTTAAATCCTAATATTACTATGAAAAAATATCTGAAATGCAGAATTGGCTTATACGCTAGTAATAAGTTCTATTTGTAATAATGAAAGTTACCACTGTTAATTTTTCAATAAAAATAAATAAAATAAATATATTATATTTTGGTACAACCCATACAAACTCCTTGTTTTAGATTTTTCTGTACATCTACGGGTAAGCCCTAGTTTTTAGTGATCGGCGACATCTTCATAGCCGGTTACTGACCTCTTTTCCTAACGTAAATTATTGATGATATTTTTTTATGATAACTATTTTTATAACGTAACTTCTGTGACGAAAAGTTTGTGGTTTCAATTTGCAGAAACGCAGATCATACAGAAAATAAATAGTTTTACTTCCGTAAATTTAGCGCGATATAAAAGTCATTTTTTTTCCAGACAACAATAAAAAATAATCTCAAATTGAAAGCATTTATCCGTAGAAATCCTTTAATTTCTTGTTTTATTTATTTTTAAAGACATTAAAGGTAAAAAAGGTTTCTCACTCTACAGTTAAATCTTAGCAATTCTAATACTAGATTTAGGTCGACGGACACTGGTCTATAAAATAAATTTATTTTGGAATAGCATGACTCACCATTCGTCTATGTCTATCCGTCCATCTGTCTAACTTTAAAATCTGACATTTCACAGACATCATCATAAGTTTAATAAACCACAATTTTTTTTTTTTTTACAATAATAACACATTAGTTTTTAGTTGGATGTAACAAAATACATTAGGTTTTATTTGTAGGTAATATATGCATTTTATACATAAAATAAGATAGGAGAAATATGTACCTAATGGGAAATGTGTTTCATACTCGTGTAGATGTATTTCTTCACCGTGCCTGACTCTTGAAATTCTAATTTAGGACCTATTGCACGCCATTTGCGTCTTATTACACGTCATTTGCGTATTAATACACGTCATTTGCGTACATTCACATACTTCGTATTTTAGTTATTGTTATTTGTTTTGTTGTTTTGAATTTACTTAGACAAAAAATATTTGTCTTTCTCTCTGGTTGAGCTCTCTTGAAAATTAACACGCAATGGAAGAAATTTACAAGAGGAAAAACATTGCCATAAACGTTTGATTTTAAAATTCAGGTATCGATTATATGATGCTGGTAATCTCTAATTATAGGTTTATTGTTAGCGTTGAACTCACGCATTTACGAGTTATTAAAAATATATATGCGAGTATATATACATTATTCGTCAATTGAGTTACAATACTATTTAACCTAATTATATTCGATGTTTCCTTTTTTAGTAGAGGCAAATCGCCTGAATGACGTAATTTTTGATAATAATAAAACATTTTAAAAAAGTTTAATTTATTTTTTAAGAAAGTGTTGGATTGAAAGCCATACAGCAAAACAAGTAAACATGGTGTTTTTAAGTTTAGGGCACTCCTTTTAGGATGTTGATCTATATCGATAATCAAACATTAATCAGCAAAAAATATTGGAAACAAGTTTCTCGATTACGAGAAAAACAACTTCAAAATTAAATAGAAATCGTTTTAAAGTTTGAGAAAGCGGTTGAACGCTTGTCGTGAGATCGATCGATGCACTTCGAAAAAGATTTTTTTTAATAATATAACTATTTTAGTATGATTTCTATTTTTAAATTACATTTTTTTTTTCGTGGGTCCGAGTTGGTTATCGATATAGATCAACTTCCTAAAAAGAGTGCCCTAAATTTTAAAACAAAGAGTTCTATTTATTGTTTAATAGCGCACCTTAATCGCACTGAAGGTTAATGCCTTATGTCCCTGGCCAAGTAAAATTCACTGTCACGGCATGTCCCATGCAGGACATTTGCATAATAGCCATAAACGCAACGTTTGCGATTACCGGCAATTTATCGAGCGACCTTAAGGCCGGCGAGCGGGTAGCAACTAAATCGCCGACTTAAGTTGGCAGGCCTGCTTCCGTTCGCCCGCTCGTATTTAAGCTCCGTTGGCTTTGACAGACGCCCGGCAGTCCGCGGACCGGCGCCCGGCCGCCATATTGTTTTGCGCGCTTTTCAAAGCGGCCCTTGCATTTTCGCCGGCGCTTTAGGCTACTAAAATTGAAATGGTGACTAAATGGCCGGCGTGTTTTGAAAGCGCAAACGATCAAGTGACGCGAATTTTTAAGCGAATTTTCAAGTTTTAGTGATCGGTTTTTTGGCGGTGTGGTGTTGAAGTCCTCGGCGATGCATTTAGTAGGGGGAGCGTTTCCGCTCGTTTGCCAAATGATGACATTCTATTTGGGTGAGTCCTAAATTTTTAATAAATACTTTAAATTTTCTTACCCTCTACCCTTCCCTCTCTTCTACCCTTTTTTCCATGTTACTATATTTTTTTCCTTGAACTCCATTTTAACTTTTAACTTAATAACTTCATACCTAATTCAATAGAAATACGTGTTTATAGTCTCCCGAGATAGATTCACCAAAGTTTGATAAATGTCTATCAATATGTAAGTACGTATGAGGTAGCAATTTTATGACCACGATTACTCGACTGTCCCAAATTTAATATCTATTAAATTTTGTTAATTAAACGTGACAGTGAAATGAGCTGATTGAATTCACCTCAAGTCACATATGCAGGTCAAATACTTTTTCACTCAATTAAATAAAGATATACAGAGCATTCTTAAATCTTAAGTTAATAGGGCTGAATAAATGAGTCAATATAAAAAAAACTCACGATAGCTATATGCAAATACTTTCAGTGCTACAGGATGTTTATAAAAGTATTAAGGGAAACAAATTTGTTTTGTACATTTAAATTTTCCATTCAGCCATTTTAAAAAATATTTATGTTTTTACTGTTTCGATAATTTTTAGTGAGTTTTTCTCCCATTATAAATTATAAACATTTATTTATAACTCTAACAGTGAATTTGAAACGATAATACAAAATATTTAATTTTATACTCATGCTTTATCGTTTATGTAAAGTTGAATGTGATTTTTGTTTTTTGTCGCTTATCCTGACAACATTTAGATCAAGAGCCCAAATTAATTTTGTATCATTTCAAGAATCGCTACTACTGACGAATTATCTTGTTAAAGTGATAAAATGAAAACTTTCAAAATATTTTTAAAATAAATGCTATGGCCTAGGTCATAAACAATCATTTTAATACCTTCATTCTAAAATAAACCATAGGTGCGTCAAACGCCATTACAATCAGACCACCATTGTCTCAATTATATTTATTTCTTGTTAGTTGATTTTCTAATATATTTATTAAAATCTTGTATTTTCCTTAATGAAAATATAAAATTCTTAAAAAATTACATATTTAATTTGATTCGAAGAGCTCGATCAATACTTACCAACTTAGCAGGTGGTCGTATTAATTTTTTATTTTAAATAATATAATTTTGAGTTTTACAGTTTACTTTATTTTCAAATTATTAGTTTAAATTAAAGCTGAAATTTAGACCTAAAATTAATAATCAGTTATTAAAGAGGGCAAAAAACTTAGTATGTCCTATAAATAGTGGATAAAACTAAAAGAGGTGGTAGAAGAAATTATTTGCCACAAAAAAATTTAGGCTATGTTCGATTCTCAATCAATTTGAAGTTCTGTTTTTGTTTTTAATATTTCTTGGAGATACTCTTCGTTGAGTAGGCAATTTTACTGGAATATAGCTTTATATTAGATATGTTTTAACTTATAATAACTACATTTTTCCTTAATGAAATTTATAGATTTTTTTACCAAACATTATGCTAAAAGAATGAAAAATTCCATAATTGATTTGAAAGAGGTAGAAAGTTCTGATTCAGGTGACACAAACCCATTCTGTTCCGAGCCTCCGTTAAAAGAAATTTATCTCTTCACTATAGTTCGGTCTTACTTAAAATATTCATATATAATATTTAATAATATTCTAAAATCTCATAAGCTTATAATACAGGTATGGTAAAAAAATGATACTAATCGACTTCCAAAAAACTAAAGGTAATTTAAACTATTCCGATGTTAATTTGGGTCGTAAACATTCACTTTAGGATCGCTAAATTTGCTTGTACTAGAGTCAGGGAGATAGTGGTGATGTAGCGTTGAACATGGTAGGAATTAGAAAAAGTAAGAATTTGAACACGTGGTCCCGACTACTAGCTAGACTACCACGATCTTACGTGTATTTGAATGTTTAGTTCAAACTATAATCTGTAATTTAATTTTTAGTAAATATTATACACTTTGTTGTAGCGGTCGGGTTTTTTGTCAATGAGCTTGTATGTATTGCATTGTAGTATATATCGTAAATATGAACTTCATTTTGCACGTAACGCAGCTATTATGAAAAAAATTTAAGCAGGTAAATATTTTTTTTTTCTTAAAAATGCCGCGTTTTTTTAATAAGTTAATTTGGTATTTTTATTATATTAGTGTTAATGGGATAATTCACTTTAAAATATTATATTTTTTTTTTTACAAAATCAACAATGATCATCATCAGCCGGTGTCTATCCGTTGTTGGACGTAGGCCTTGGGTGGAGCACATTAGGAAATGTGCTCCATTTCGCCCTATCTTCTGCTATCCGCATCCAGCAACTTCCGGCATTCTTTAATGTCTTCCGTCCAGCGCGCTGGTGGTTGACCTACGCTTCGTCTTACAGTTCGAGGTCTCCACTCAGGTATTTTTCTACTCCAGCGGTTGTCAGACCTTCGGCATAGATGACCTGCCCATCGTAACATAAGCTTGCGTATTCATTGAGCTATGTCTTCAAATTTTTTTCTTTGGCGGATAATATAATTGCGAATTCCATCGCGCAGAGATTCCAAGCATAGCACATTCCATGGCTCACTGTGTGACCTTTAATTTGTTGATAAGGCCGTATGTAAGTGCTCAAGTTTCTGCTCCGTATGACAGGAAAGATGCATTGATCGAAGAATCTTATTTTCAATCACACTGATACAATGATAATTTCATCAACAATGATAATAATTCCCAATAGAGAAACAATATAAACAAAATTATCACAAGCAAACTACACAAGAACCAATGTAATTGTTTATTTTAATAAGCAATTACAAATCAACTTACAGGATGTAAAATACATTTGATTGATGTGCGCGATATATCACAAATCGAACGAAGGCTGTACAAACAAATATATTATCTAGATTTATTGCAGTTCATCTCGAATGAACCTTATTTAGACAGCACTAGTTTTCGGCCACAGAGTATCTATGTTATTCTACACTATTTTTTTTTTAATTCACTTTTAATACATCTTTAATTTAATTCACTTCAATATAAATATAATAGTATTGGATATAAACTCTTAAACATTTTTTTAGATTACTAAATGGCTATTCCGATTATCCCGATATTCTAGAATTATTTCACTTTTACGTTCCTACTATCACCGTGGTCGCCATGACAGTCTCTTTGAACTTCTTTGGTGCAGGTCCAAACGTACTTAAATTCTAAAACTAAATTAAAACTATTGGTAGGGTGATATTTCTGCTTAACCATGCTAATTTAAATATATATTTATTCAATTTAAGAAGAGATAAGGTCGCAACAAGTTTGCCTCACATAATTGAAAATTTTAACAAGTAGGTAAGTTTTGTTTAGGGTTGTGTGTAAATTTCGTTATTTTTTGTAATTTCAACTGTTTTTTTTGCTTATAACGCAATAGTTTACTGTAATACTATGTGATAAATGTATAAATAATCCGCAGTATAATATATTACCAAAATAAGAATTTATAATTTATAGTGTGGTTTGTGGTTTACCAAATTATGTTTAAAAGTAAGAAATTACGAGCTTGTTCACTTGTCCCTAGAGAGAAGTCGTGTAAAAAATATATTATACCTGCAAAAAATTCTTACACGAAAATGAAAATATTACGCAAATATGACCTACTGCAGCCGTTTAGTTTGGGTTTGGCGAAATAAACATAATGTTTAACAACCTGTTTAAAAACAGCTTTGTAGCAGAAAAATGGATTTAATACTGTTCTATGAAAAGCATTCTATTCGCAAATTGTCTTAAGAAGGAAAGATTTCAAGCCGATGTTCCTTTTCCTCAATATCATTCCAATCCTACTTTTGGAAGAATGATCATGGCGATTAATATAAGAAGGCTTACTATAAACGCAAAAGTTAAGGGCTCTTGAACTAAAATATTGATAGCGATGCAAAGTGAGGTTTGTCATGGAACTACTCTAAAAATTAAAATTAAATGCCTTTCTACCGCTTTTCACGGCAGGCTTACCGAAGCGAAAAGATTGCTCCAAATTGAGCTCTTTTACAAACTTCTTATCAAACAATTCAATTGTGCAATGGCTGCGAAAAAGCAAGTCATGGTTTTTGGTGCTCCAACTTAAAAAAAAAAACATTATAAAAAATATTATTTTGCCTTGTCATTTTGGATCATAAAAGGAAGGTGATTTTTAGCGTACACTTCGTTTAAAATAAGCGACCTAACCCGAATGAATCTATTCCAATTTTTGCTACATTAATATGTAGCATCTGAAGGTTAATAGCTAATGAAATATTTTATTGAGCCCAAGTCAACTAAGCTAAATTTACTTGTGCTATAAATTTAGAGAGATGAAGCGTCATAAATGGTAAAAAAGGTAAGATGTGTCTGACACCCACTACTACTACTGTATGTATATTTAGTATCTATTGAATTAGATTTGTAAATTATTATATTTTTTTTGCCTGCAAATATTCGAAATTTAAAAATCTACTTTTCGTTTGGCATACCTCTAAATCTTGTCCTAATCCAATTTAGGACCATGACCTCCTACTTAAATGTCAAGTTTGTGAATTATTGACTTTAGTAAAAAAAAAAGAATGAAACTTATAAGTATTGCAAGTAAATACAATATGTAGAGAGACATCCTTTAATGTTATTTGAAGTGTGTTAAAATTAAAAAAAAATCTTAATTTCTTGCAGAATATTTGATGGTGTAGCGTGCCCTATGCCCACCAAAAAAAAAAAAAAAAAACCATAAAAAAAAAAATAAAAAAATAACCTGGTTCTCAATGCTATTAGGGATTTTTAAAGAGTAGATCTGTTTAAACACTTAAAATGCTTTATCTAAAGTGAAAATTTAGGAATAAAATGAATATTCTAAAATTGTAAAAAAAAAAATACATTTTACTTTTTTAAAAGAATTGCTTTGATCTAGGTCATATACAATTATTTTGTACCCTACTCAACTAGGCTAAATGTCCCTGTGCTAGAGTCAGGGGAGATGGTGGTGATGAAGCGTTAAAATGGTATGACCATGTGCGGATTCGAACCCGCGACCTTTGGGCCAATAGTCCAACGCATTAACCACTAGACTTCCACGATCTCATGAGCTGGATAGATCAAACCACTTCCATTGAGTTGAGAATCCATCGAAACGGTCAAAGTAACATTGAATAACGATGTCTAGTGAATAATTCGATATTTCATCAGAAATTTGAATAACAGGTATTAATAAATAATGATAATATTATAAATATAAATATGTAAACTGTTTTTATTAAATTGCCACAAAACACATTTAACGCAGATTGCTGCTTTTGATTCTATACGGCTCCTATATACAAAATACTACCTTTTCCAAACATATAATATAAACGTTAGTAATTCTGACGTATTTCATTAACCTAAGGATTTATTTATTAAAGAGATCAGGGAAAAAATATAACATCCACAATCATTATTATCGATTATACGCACATATACACCCTCGAAATCACACACACACACACACACAAACATGCACGCACACACACACCTATTTTTAATAACAACCGGTATTTTTACATGCATATATACCCTTAGAATCTTAAATATCAGACATTACAAGAATCGACAAATTATAGAGATACAGTTGATTCATAAAGGTGCAAATTCAAACGCTTTCTTTTTTCAAGATAACATCACAGTGTTTCTCTATCTACAAGCCATTAGATGAAATAGAAATATTTAAAATCAAGCGCAAGAAGAGCGGAGAGAGAAGAGTTAGTTCTTTGTTTACCCTTTTTATGAGGTATATATATATATATATATATATATATATATATATTTATTTATATGACATATGACGGCTAGGCATTTATTTTATGTTTATCATTCTAACAATAAATAATATCGCTTAATCTTGCCCGCAGAATATGATTATTGAATTCGTTTTAGATTGATGCTATGTGACTTTAGACATATGTTTTGATAAAACACATTTGTTTTGCTTTGTTTTTTTTTTTAATAATTGTTGGATGTTTAATGCTAATAACTGATGATTACCTGCTTTCCAACATTTTGCTTAGCGAATTTTCCACCAGAAACATTCCCATACTTTGTCGTCAAAGTCCACCATTCGCTCCAACCTTTTTAAACCAACATTGCATGCAGTTCAAAGCTCAATTAGGACAAAAAATAAATTCTTCTTAAAATTTACCCTCGGCGGTTCAAGCTTCAAAGTAGGTACTTTTAACTGATTTATTTTTAGAAATATGCATTTTATAAATCATTTTTCGACTTACTACCGTAACAAAATTTAAAAAATAATAGGTGATAGAAATTTGCCCTTTTCGAGCTAGCATTTGCTTTATATTACTTATTAATGCACGATGTGCACACATCTTCCGCGTGTTACACCACCGAAAGATCGTCGTTTTTTTTTTATTACTCGCTCATTTCAAACTTCAGAGATTGCAGCGTTAAAACCATCTCCATATTTTTTTTTAGTTTTTATAGTGTTATCGACAACCTTTGTACTTACCGTTTTATAAATAAATATGTTGCGTAAATTAACCTTGAACCGCAATAAACTCGGCAACGTTTTGAGCTTAATGGATCACCTGTCAAGTTAAACTGCGGAATAAGGCGATGATTTTAATTAAATCTATATTTACTCTGTACCCGTCAATATAGAAAATTTGAGGTCAGCTCAATCAATAAACTAAAAACATCATATTTTTTTATGCTCACTTCCTTTATTTTCGAAGATTGATTATGGCAGGAAGATGTAATGGAAATCTATAATAGTAAAAAATATTGCCTCAAATCATTACACGATCAACGTTTCGGCTAGGGATTTACAAAATATTTGTATCCGCTTACATTGGGAAAAGTATCGATTGCATCTGTAGCCTCTGCACAGGACGTATTGCTTATATCGGCACTCTATTTCGATGACAGCTCTATTTCTTTCGCTTCCTGTAGAAGAATATGATTTCATAAGTACTACCAACTTTTAAGATATTGTTAGTCAGGCGAGCAAGTTAAAAATAAACACTATAATCGACAATTGAAAATCGTAAATTTTGATCATATTATTATTCGCAAACAAAACTTTAGTCATAAATTCGCTGTCCTTGAAATTTGCCACCCTGGTAAGTACCCGAAAATTGCAAACATGGGTCGATAAAGAACCGTATTTTATTAATAAGGCTATCGTCTATTACACCTGTAACGGATCCAAAAAAGGGGATAGTATAGGATCAGATTCACGGAGCGAAACTTGGATTCAAGAAATAAATAATAATCATAAACACTTTATTTGACAAGTAGCATAATACTCAATAAAAGGGCGAAACTTATTGCCGCAAGACAATCTCTACCAGCTAACCCAGATCAACCTGGGAATGCAACCTAAGAAAGCACACGGCAAGCATATTATGTGGGAGCAATCGACAATTAATGGCAACGAAAAAAGCAGCACAAAATTGGCCATTCGTATAATACCTATAATCGGGTCTGTAGTATACCAAAAAGCACCACCAGCAGACTTTTAAAAGTCTGGGCAAAAAATCATACCTCGAGATATTGGTAAGAACTGCCCGGTCAACAGCATTCGCAAAAAAGATACTAGATACTAGAATTAAGCCGAAACAGACAAAAAATTCTAACTAGGGTCTATTAACAGACCAAATAAAAATAAACAATTGCCTACTTTTGATTCAAATATCAATAAATGATAAATGCAAATTCTGGCGTGAAATTCCGTTAGGGTTATTAAATATCGTCAGCTATAGCTAGCTATACATACCAAAAGATACTAGCTTTAAGAGCCATAACGCACTCGGATTGTATTTTATGCATGTTTTTGAGGTCTACTGCCAAGACAGCTTTTCATACCAGGCATATATAAAAAATATAATTAGATTAATTGAACACTTTTCTAGAAAACCTTTAAGCTTTTAAATAAATTTTTAAATAAATAATTTTAAAATTTTTAAATAAATAATCCTATGCTTACATAAAAAAATATTGAAATTGGTAAGTTTTATTTATTAAAATTCTCATAAACCAAACTACATATGTGACGTAAGCCTAATTTATACATAGAAATGTCCGCAATGTCTGAGAGGTCGGACAGCGCACGGTACTCTATATCCACTACCGAACATAACATAAAATAACAACTATATTTTATTTTAGTCGAAATAAATAAAAATTATTATAAACAACTAATAATAATAATAAAAATTATAAATAGATACACATAAATAATTTAGAAAGTTGTTTAGTAAAGCCCTCGAAACAATGCAGAATAAAAACAAAGTTTCTCTAAAAGGTGACTCCAAACTCATTCTAGTGTTAAAGCTTCAAACATCATTAGACCCGATTATGAAAAATATTTTAAGGTGTATGACCGCGTCTCGTTAGTCAATAGTATATTTAATAATACTGCAGCTAAGCCATTGTGTCAAGTTCGTGACCTCAGTAACTGTTTGTAACCAGTTATTTACTACAATGTGCTAATATGTCATTCAACCAACAGTTTTTTTCTGTTGTTTTTACACCGTTATCTTAATCGCTAAAAGTAACTTAACTATAGACACATTGTAGGAAACAAGTAACAAGTTATTTGGTCAAATAAATAAAAACATAACAATCTACTTTATTCAAAATTTACATAGTTTTCAGTAAGTTTTAAAAGACAATTATTATGTACCTATTTCTGACAACGTGTTGGCGCTCAACGCTGCGGACAACATAAAAAATAATGTGGATTTATATCCTGTGAAATTACATTTATTTTGCTATTCTCGCTTCAGGTGATACTGCTGTCAGGTACGCGCTCAAGCCAAAGGGAACGTGCGATTATTGCTGTCCGGTGAACGAGAGGAAGGATTTTGCCGTTAAGTTGTATACGAGGTACGATATGTCAATTAGCGAAGATCACAGAAAATAATTGATAAAGAAATAAACCCACTAAATTCTTGCATATTTTTTAATTTACTTATTTCGATAAGAAAAATGCCCTGAAAGCCAATAACATTTTCGCCATTCACTCTTGTTGAAAGTTTAAAATTAGGTTGGAGAGATTATTTGGTATAATATTATATTATCTTTATCATTTTGGTATTCTATTTATTTTAGCTCGTTCTGTTTCGTTGTTATTTTAATGGCGAGGTTTCTCTATAAAATAATCTATATCAATAAGAGAACATATCCTATAAAAAATAAAAAATCGTTTTATCTCTAATATTATATTGTTGAAGGTTATAATGGCAAAAACAATATTATCCATTATCCTTAGGTTCCCGGCTACTTAAAAATATATAAGTGCTTAATAGTCGATTTTTTAAATTATGAGTTGTAATATTTTGGCATATTACCGAATATAATTTAAAGTTGAGAAACATATTTTTTTTTCGAAATTTACAAATCCGAAAAAAAAATGTTTTATAAAGTAAGTGTTTTTTTAAAGATTACTGTGAATTGCTAAACTCAGGTATATTATAATAACGTACTATTTTTCTAAAGTTCTTTTTCCTATTTTATTTATTTGTAAAATAAACAGTCAATAAACTTCACAAACCATTTTAACGTTTATATGTATTTGCACTGTTAATCATTACTAATGTTTAACTATTAGTTACATGGTATTATGTGTATATTATTTGGGAATATTATTATGTAATCGAAAATTTAGAGTAAAATATATCTTATATAAGTAAAAAAACTAATATTACACAGTAGATCTTAATAAATCTACTAAAATAAATTTCAGTTCAATCATTACTAGTAAAAGTAATGAATAGTGAAATATAATAATTAGATAAAAAACTATATTATTTCTATTTTAATAAATGAATGAGCGTACTTAATTAAAATCTGGAAAATATAAAATTTGTAAATGTAGTAATATTTAAAAAGAATTTTGCTTATTTAAATGAGTTGTCCTTATTATAAATGTGTCTCAATTATTTTTCGATGACCAGTGCACCTTTTAAAATTCTTTCCACAATATTCCGTATCATATGTATTAATTTCAGGGAAAATCCAGTTTTCCACGATCTCATTATAGTTGGCGACAGAAGGCGTCTTCTGAAATCGAGGCTCAACTTTTCCCGAGACACGGTTTTATTTCTGCACGGATTTACTGAAATGGCGCCCGGATCTAGCGGAAAAGCAATACGCGACGGTAAGCTATGTATATGCATATATTCATATGCATATGCATGTATATGCCTAATACTTATGAATTATCCAGAATAGTGCTACAACAAAGTGTGTTAATGCTGATAATTAATTATATACAATTTTACAATATACAGAGCAGTAAGTTTAGGTTAAGCACATGTCGAAAACTTGCTTCGAAAATTTTGACATTGCCGAAAAACAAAACCGATGTTTTTAGATTAAATATGAAAAACTTTTTTGTAAAATAGAAAACTTACGCTCAAATGAACCTTCACCTTACCTAATTTATTCTTCCTTTATTTAATTTATTCCTACGCATTTAACGGTATACAATAAAAATAAATATTTTTTAGAATTAGAATTTATTTGCGACAGTTCAACAACCTCACTCACAAAAATCTATTATAAAATTTGATTATTTACTGCAATTTACTGTTGAAGCTATCTGCGAAGGATAATTAATTGGTTACCTTGTCCTTGCTTCATCAGTTTAAATTGACACTGCGATGCTAGCGCGAGATGAGTTTTAGCTTCTATAAATTGATGTATAAGAAACTACTATCCTTGTCCTTTGCCCGTCCATCTGTCTATTGCATCTTTTAATTCGAAAAGTACAATTGTACTTCGCAATTTCGCAATTACGAAAGAGTTGATTTTTTGTGTGTAGATTGTTACTCTTGAAAAACAACCATAGACGTTTAGATCACATCGGAGACTGTTTGAATAATTTAGATTTATAACATTAAAGGCAACGAATTTTTAGTCTTATTAATAAAACATTTTCAGTTCCATAGAATACTAAAATCATGTACTAATTTGAAAAATATGACAGCACGCCTGTTGCAACGTATTATTTATTACGCTCGTGTTAATTTACAAAAAAAAAAATATGATAAATTGAAAGAATGTCATGATACCATTATATGATATTTTTATTTTCATTTACTCAGGCTACTATATACAAAGCTTAAAGTGCTGCAGGCACAAATAGAGATTGGGAATGAAGCAATCACGGGCGCGAGTAGTCTGGGTGGGATATGCTTTTAATGGCGCCCCTAAGACCTAAGGCCTTAAGCTCGTAAGGCCTAGGTGTAAGACATCAGGTCCCAGTTAAATAATTTAATACTAATAAATAATGTATGAAAGTAGTTGATATTATATGATAGCTACAGTGTGTTATAGCCATTCTTGTCTTCCTAATAAAAACGGTGATGATTCTTCCTCGCCCTAATCCGTTTTTTTTTAAACCATTAATATATGACAAGTGTAAAATAAAAACGTTATAAAGCTATGAATTGCCAGCCTAAAATAAATATATATTTTATATTACAATAGCATAATAAAAGATGCAGGGATTAATATTATTTTCAAAATCAATGTTTCTGAAAAGACAAGTTACAGTGGGAATAGAGGATACGGAAACCATTTTTAAAATATTGTAGCGGGCTACATATTTTGGCCGCGATGCGCGCGACATCGCCGACGCGGATTGTGATTGGCCAGCGATCTGCGCAGGCGCACTTTCGAGCGGCGCACCGGCGCGAACGGCCAACGGTGTGAGCAGTCATGCAGCCAGCTCACAAGCCGCGATCGTGGCGACAGACATTGTTGTTAATTTTTAATGTACCTAAACTGTGATATTTTCCGTTTACTAATTACTCCGTTATTCTTTTACATCGTTATTTAGTACATAAGTATTGCACAAGCATTGAGACGTTTTTTTTACGGGATTATAAAGATACATAAAGGGGAGGAATAAAGAGGTACCAGCACATTCCTTATTTCACATCCATCAGCCCTGGACCTTCAAACCCCCCGCAATAATATTATGTACTTAAATTATCCCTAATAAATATTTATGACAATATAAAATTTTAGGTTGGTTAGCGCGTATGTTATTAAAAAACTATCTTAGAACGGGCATTACCCAGTTATGTAGAACTTTGCATTTATGTGAATTTATTTTTTAAAATGTGGCTCATCAATAATAAATAAATAATTAATAAAAATAATATTTTTTTTATTCAACGAATAATAAAGGCATCCATTGTTTATTACTGGTACGTGATGTTTGTTGAGGGTTAACAGGTGAATTACTCTTGTGAATATTTTCATAGATGCTTGGTCATTATATTAATAACGATTGAAATGGGTATATTGAACTTTGAAAGATAGAAAGACACGTTTACATTTGCACAAATTTAGCGATCATAATGACGGTTTAGCGTATACCAACTTCCGTTGTAACGGCATCTGACAAATTGAAAAGAGACATCGATTTAGTCAATGACATTTTAATTGCTTTCCAGCCTAAAATTATGACTGTAATTAATCAAATCTGATATTTAAATTGCAATGAATTGAGTTGGTATCTTGAATTTTTATTGCTTATTAGATGAATTTTTGCAGTTTAAGTTCAGGTTGCATATTATTATTTCTACTTTGTACAATGCTACTCTTATTTCTCAAATAATGTACATATACTCCTGCAGATTTTTCTATCATTTCTATTTGTACGTACGTTTATTAAAAAAAAATAAGAGTAGGGTTAAAGATATTGGATGATTTAGTGTATTTTAGGATAGCAGCTAAAATTATGTATGTTTGTATATACAAGATGTCTCAGAGACAGTGGCCAAAACAAAACCTAGTGACAGGGGACAACATACCAACCCCTGAACACTTAAAATTGGGTCATCTGAAACTAATAGTTATTCGTACTTTTGTGAATTTTGAAGAATGTCCTACCTTTCATTACAGAAATTATCACCGCACAAAAATTACTTAAGGTATCGATCTGAAATTAGTGTTTTCTTTAGAAAAATGTTAGTAAGTAGTATAAAAAATTAAATAAATCTCAAACCGATTCGAGTTTCCATTAATTTCCTAAATAGATTCAGCGTTAACACGCACATACCAAACTATTTTTCGCTACCCCTATGCATAGTACATAAATGATAAATTGTTATAAAAGCGACGTGATTATTTAACACGGGCGAGGCGATACTTCTGTCCAAGCGAGACGGCAATAGCATTAACGGCGGTTAACAATAAAGCGTATCACTTTTGTAAAAAATTAATGAGTACCTACTTAAAAAACTGGACAGTTTTTATAACATTGTTAATTAGTATAAAGATTCGAAAACATTCTCACATTGGAAACTTGAAGGGAGTTCAACTTATCTGCTGCACGGTTATCTAACATAAGAGTAAACGCTTTGATTATCGGCGTGAAAATTTAATCTATCATCATAAAATGAGTTACGGTTAGCAAACAGGTTGTAATTACGGTAAAAAAAACACCGATATAATTATATAATTACTACAATAATTTTGCTGTTCTTATTTTAATAATTATTCAAGGCCGTCATTCAGTATTGTCAAGACAATAAAAACTAAGTCACACAATGGCACATTTCAAATATTTGTTTTTTCGTTTAATAAAATAAAGTTTATTTAATCCGAAAATAGTAACGTTATATTACTATTGTCTTTTCAGCATATTTGAAACGAGGAAATTACAATGTGATTTTAGTCGACTGGGGCAGTCTTGTGGGATTTCCTTGGTAAGTTTTTTTGCCTTTTATTATTTTGTAAGAATAAAAATATAGCATTATATCCCGCAATGAATATAAAAAAAAAACTGCCTCAGTTGTGGTCGGAATTCTTTGAAAAACACTGCGATAACGCTAAATGCTGCTTTACAACAACGGACCTTGTGGTACTGAACGTTTTTTACCATACAGTAGACAGCAATTAATCGCATACAGTAAGTATTTTATTTGCGTGATAGCTTTAGAGATATAGTAATTAATTGAAAAAGTACGCCGAGCGTCGAGCAACTTAAAGTTGCTCCCCTCTCCCCACCGACTAAAGAGAAACATGAAAAACAACATTTATCACATTTCTTTGTTTTTGTGTTTCGACAAAGTGAAAACTGTATACTTTCGAGACCCGTTATAGTTTTAATGCTCTTTGCAATAGTTTTTAATAGCAGGTATTTAGGTTAAAAATACATAATACAATAAAATGATTTATGTATTTTTCCTTTACTCGAGTTTAATATAAAAATTATGTAAATATCTTTAATAGATCAAGACTATGTAATCCAACTATTGGCTGTGCTAGATGGTATATTTGGAAGTTAATTCGATGGTTCGTCGTAATAGACACAAACAGTTAAAATTAGCACCAAAATGTTCGGACAAGACGTTTCGTGAGAACTCATTATATTATCACACATTCTTTATGTAATAAAAAAATTGCACTCTATGTTTTCTTTTCGCTATTTCTTATTATACTAGGTACGTTGAGGCCGTCAGCAACACGAGACTATGCGGCAACTTCTTGGCCAGGTTCATAGAATTCCTGTTTGCATCTGGAGTCAAGAGATCCAAGCTGCACGTGATTGGGTTCTCGTTGGGAGCTGAGGCGGCCGGATTTGCCGGCAAGAACTTGAAAGCGAAGGGAATAATGCTGAAGAGAATAACAGGTTTGTGATCATTCTGTTTTTATACCCGGCGCCGCAAACGTCGCTCTAAAACGAGTAAAGAGAGGCGCGGAGATAGGAATGTCCAATATCGGTTTTTTACACTCCACGTTTAAAGATTCTGGACAAAAAAAAAATGTTAGAGCCACATTAGATTCACAATTTAACGTATTTTTTTTTGTAAGGGGTCGTTCGGCTCAATGTTTCATACCTACTCATACCTACAATTCAAACCTACTCGTATTTTCAGGTTTATGTTCATGGTTGTCTATTTGCTATGACCTGCGTAGGTAATAGCGATTCTTTAAAACAAACTTTACTATTAACTTCAAGTACTACTACCATATTTTTTTTTTAAGATTTACCTCACCGTATAAATTCACTGTAGATATATAAAAAAGTTAAAAATATTTATAAGATTTTTTATGCATTTATTCTAAATCGATGTTATTCTATTTTTTTTTTTAAATTATCTTTAACGAGTAAATTTATTTATATCAAGGTTATGACCCTTCGTACATTTACATTTATATAACCTAACCCGACTGCCAAGTAGACTGCTGT
The DNA here is from genome assembly GCA_020383195.1 of Neomicropteryx cornuta. Classification (NCBI taxonomy): domain Eukaryota; kingdom Metazoa; phylum Arthropoda; class Insecta; order Lepidoptera; family Micropterigidae; genus Neomicropteryx; species Neomicropteryx cornuta. The sequence goes on from JAHKQU010000030.1 coordinate 7,045,689, forward strand.
TTAAGTAGCTACCAAATATTAAACATATTTACTTTTAAATACACATCCAACCGTATTAATTTTATTTATTATACAATACTCTTTTACCGTTTTATACATACTATTTTACCATTGTTAATAATAAAACATACCTACATATTAAATCATCATTTTGACCGATGGTACTTAAAGATGGCACTGAACTCGAGACGCTGTCAAGATTGCACTTAAATTTTCGTTAATTCAATGAATTCTGGGTTAAGGTGAGTCATGAATGATTTGCGCATAATAAAAAAATCGACCTCAATCCAACTTTTGAAAATAGTACTCAAGCCCAAGCTACAAATAACACCAGCACACACTGAGGAAACACTCAGATTGAGGGAGAAACTTTTTTATTTTTGAAACAAAAATCGTGCCTTCGTAAGAATTTTCTGTGTTTAGTTCACATCCGAATTACTTCCATTTAATTTTTTTTTTTGTCTAACGTCAGGTCTGTTTGTGTCCTTACAAGATATTTTAAACGATAGGAAATTAATGAACTCTAACCCTGTCGGCTTAAACTGTTGGTGATTGATATTATTCGCGTGCTTGATTGTTGATAGATAGGTGTAAGCATATCTAAGATATACAGTAATATATCGATAATATCATATCGATACCATTGCGAATTTCACAGCATGCGAATGCATCGAAAAACGGAGGGCAACTAAGGCTGTTTTGATCATTTTTGAAAATATGAATGTATGTAATCACATTCACACACGACGATCTAGCTAAAGTGTAAACGAAGCAACAAATTTGTAAAGTCGTGCGGATCGAAACGCCAGATTGAGACTTTTGGCCTAGAAACACTCGAGTCTAAACCGCACATAATAATCGATTGTCACAGAATTGCGAAACTCTTGTTTCACTTATAACTTTGGACTTTTCGGAACACATCTAACTAGGTAGAGCTTGTGCTCTCTAGATAACATTTTTTTTATATTTTTACCTATAATAATAAGCTCTGAATCGTGAATGACCATAAAAGTGTGTATTCGAGATATCGAATAGTGTGTATTCGAGATGGGTTATAATAATTGGTATAACCCTGCGCTAACGGAAGCGAAACGAATGTACGAAATCGAACGTCGTTGTGCATTTGGTTGGAGCATTTGCCATCTCGAATGCACACGACACAGGCTTGAAGCACAATTTTAAGGGCTGCCAATAATCTCATCATAGAGAAAATATTTACAATTTTTCCCAGACAGCGAATGGATCTATTTGCGACACACTCATTCGGTTAAACTCGGCAGGGGCATAGAGCTAATGTTCTCATTCGTCTAAAATCGTTGCGCCGAGCTGTCACGTTCATTTTCTCCCTATATAAACAAATAGGCGTGTAAAAACATTATTAAATGTAGATGTAATTTAAAAAAATATAGATGAAATAATTATTGCAACGTTGCAAAATTATACATACGTTGTATACATAATTACATACATAGTGTGTATGTAATCATTTTTAGTGAAAAACTTTTAGTGAAAAAATAATTTTATAATTTTCAGAAGTTAAAATGGTAATTTAATTCACGCTTTAAACATAATGATTACACGATGATACTCCTTTAGAAGAACATCGTCATGAAATTGAGCATACGTATCTCGTCAATATTATTTTTTTAGACTTATAGGCTAATAAAATGAACATTATTAGTTCTTCGCGTGAACTAACATTAATGATCGTTTTATGATCCTTATTATACGATTCATAAATAAAGGAAGATTTCATGTAACAAGTACCCGCGAGTATGGACTTCTGGTTTTTCTCCACCTTATTAAAATATGCTTATACAAAAACATTAAAAAAAATAATCATAAAATTGGGGTACAGAGACTGGCTAATTTTGGATTTCAGCTAATTGAAAAACATTTATTTTTTTATGGATTCCAAGCTCCAAGCTGTTTAGGGTTTCTATAAGACATCGCTATTGACATGATTCGAAGCTTCTTCCAGTTATCCTTTTTAAAGAATTCCAATAACCTACGTCAAATAGGGCTTAGGTACTTTGGGTCTCACTCGGCTAAGCTAAGTTTACTTGTTCTAGAGGATCAGGAGAATTGGTGGTGATGGAGTATTTAAAATTGTACGACTGTAATAAAAACAGTCCCGTATGATTTACTCGAAATACTGTCACTAAGAATATTAGTTTTTTTTACACTCTCATAATAAATACGTATGACACTTCTATAAATATTGAAAAGAGAATTTATTAGATGGACGAATTTTAAATGACTCAAAGCAGCAAATATACAAAAATCAGCAGATTACCGGCTTACGCACTTGATTACGCACGCCTACGGAAGAGTGTGAAGTTTGACATAGCTAAAGCTTACACGGAGAAGTGCAAGAAGCTATACTTTTTTTTTATGATTTGTGTGTTTTCATGTTCTCTTTTCAATATCTGTCAAGGCAAAAAAGCGTAAATATTTCGACCACTGGGCGACCACTACTTCAAATAAACGCTTGAAAATCAAAACGTAATTTCTAAGATTTTTGTCATCGATCTTGCATTGCAGTCTTAAAATCTTTCTATCAAGTTTTTTTACGCTTTTTCTTAACATTATTGCGAGTATGTGTGTTTTAAATAGGTTTAGGGTCACATACTGTAACGTGGGCATATTACTTAGCTGTTGGACTATCATTCTGACTTAAATTAACATAGTTTAGCTGGATCACACAAATACCATAAAAAAATAATAATAAATATTTTTCTTTCGAATAATTACGCCCATATTCCATTCTTCCTTACTAAAGAATCTAAGCAAGTTTTATTATGATCGAAGTAAAGGTAAATATTTAGGTACTTTATAGTTTAGCGTAGTAATGCTACGAGTAAATGTTTTATTTGTACTCCCGAGTAACTGTCTCATAAAACGCATATGTAGATGGTTTTTCCTCATTGTATTGGTTAAGTTTAAGGCCGGACTTAATGGGCGCAACGACCAGTGCGACATTCCGACTTGGCAATAATTCTCCGCATGTAGGCAGGCCCTTCCGCCTTGTAGTATTTCTCATAAAAGGATTTACTTCCTGAGATTTATTAATAATAAAGATTATTAATTGTAATTATAATGATTAAAAAAAACGCAAAAAGTGAATATTCGGCAACCATACTGAAATGTAATTAACGGTCTAATATAATACGGTATGCCTAATGACTGGCGGATATTTTGATTATTGAATTGTTTTTTTTTTATAAAAAAATATTGATTCTCCCCCAACATTAATTTATTTTATAAGGTAATTTTGTATGGTTTGTGCTTTTTAGCTTCTATATATATATTCAAAAAACATGAAATATACAAATTTAGGCTTTAATTATATATTATCTAGAAAAAAAACGATTTAATACAGAAATAAACTCGGGAATTTTGTCCGTGGTTATGTGTGCGATAGTATTTTAAAACAGCTGTTGGGGTACATATGAGGAGTTATTGAAAAAAGGCCAATTTGGGAGAAGTACAAACCCAGTAAGGGAAGAGGAAGGGGGTTGGTTTTCATTTCTAGCCGCGAACAAAATTTACAAAAAAAAATTAAATGATCTTAAAATATATGATGAATTGAAAGGATTTCATGATACCTTTGTACCATAGGTTTTTTTTTATTTATATCTACTCAGACCTGAAAAATAACTCACTTTCGCCTCTATCGTTATCCAAAACGCACTTCGAAGGGCTAAAAGTGCCGCAGGCTCAAGTGGAGATAGGAAATGAACGACCCATAGCAAGTTGGTACCTAGGCGCGTGTATTCGGGAGTAAGATGCCGTTAATGACGCCTGTAGGGCCTAGCTGTAGGACGTTAGGTACTGGTTAAATAATTTTCTGCTACTAAACAATGTATAAAAGCAGTTGATATTAAATGGTGTCCTATGTATTTATGGCCATATTTGCATATTGTTAGTCTCCTCATCACACGAATTTTGTTGGCGGTGAGGCGCTTTTAAACATATTTATTTTTGTCCGCAAGTAAATTTACAGGAACAAAACTGTTATTTTTTTTTGTGAATTCTTTATTTATAAACAAAATTCACATTCTATTTATTTGTTCACTAAACCCTTGCGGGTTTTATGTGAACTAATTTGTTCCCACTTTTTACTTATTTAATAGCCTATTGATTTGGGCTCGTACGATCGTGGGTTCAAACCGCTCATTATTCTTATAGTGATATGAGTTTGTACCATTTTTAACGCCACAGTGGCACTATCCACCATGACTTTAGCACAAGTAAATTTAACTTAGTTTTGTAGTGCCCAAAATAGTTGTATTTGACCTAGGTCATAGCTGTTTTTTTTTAATGTTAGTAGTTTAATGTTGATAAAAAATAAGTTGATATTTAATTAATATAATTACCGCCGACTACGGAAATGTTATAATATGGTAAAATGTGATTTCCGGGAAACCTAAATATGTTATTATTATGCCCTTTATATTTCCTACACTTTAAATGACGCACTCAATGAATGTCCGTAACTTTATCAGTGCATCAAAAATTTATATTCCATCAGCGGACAAATGCGACACATTCTGCGGCATCCGCGCCAAATAAGGCTTTTACTATGCAGAACCACGAATGCAAGTGTACTTTGACCACGAAAATATGGAGCGACGAGGAAAACGCGAAGTACCTGCGTACATAACTCTATGTACAGAGTTGTAAGTTACACCGTATAAAAAATTATGTGCTCGCGCAAACAAGGAAGCCAACGGCGGTCAGGTTAATAATAATTATAAATAAATAATAATAAGAAATACTTTATTTGATACGATCTCATTGTCGCAAGACACTTTCTATTAGCTAACTCAGAGAGATCGTGTAATTAATAGGTATTTCGTGTGGGCGAAGGAAAAAAAAGAGATTTGAAAAAGAGGTTATCTAACTGAACTGCCTGAGGTATAAAGAATGACCGCACGTGTGGAAGGAGTATGGTGAGCAACACGATAACAAAAAAATTGTATATTATGTGATTTGTATATTATAGATTTTGAGGAACGTAGGTTTTTCCTGGTTGATTTTAATAGTACATGTCAGGATCCCCATTTTTTTTTATATTATTAACAGATGTGTCAATTCGGTCAGCGCCCGTATTCCGGTGCCGTGCCCGGTACCGTTTAGATGATTTTTAACATTAGAGGCATACTCCGAAACCTAAATACAATTCTTTTGTAAAAAAATAAATAAATAAAAAAGTAGAAAATAAGTAATACAACAAAATTCTTATTGGGAACCTGCTAACAATAATAATTTTAGTGTATTATTTTATACGTATTTTAGTTTTATCTCATTTTTGAAAGAAATATATTTTTGCTATATGGTCGATTTTATTTTTCATAAATACTATCTCATATAAAAATACCATTAAACCTTTTACGCTTTTTATAGGTTTGGATCCAGCTTATCCCGGATACAGCTTCGGCAATCCGGACGAACATTTGTCTTCGGGGGACGCAGAGTTTGTGGACGTAATCCACACGAACGCTGGCCTATTCGGTTACCCGACACCAATCGGCGATGTAGACTTCTATCCAAATCCTGGGAACATTATTCAGCCCGGCTGCGATCCTTTCAGCGTCCTCAAGGACCATAGATTTGGACAGCTGTGTAAGTAAAATGCCAGTTACGCAAAAACATTATTTTCATCCACTGTTAGTTGAAGATTTTTTAATAGCTCTTCCATTATTTAAAAGACTGCCTCAAAATCGTCAATAATTTTTTTTATTACTTTTTGTAAATTTATTTGTAATTTTTTGTAAATACATTATATTGTATTATGCGTAAACTGGAAAAAATAGAGAATGAGAGTAACCTTACATAATTAGATTTTTATTTTATATTTGTTTCAATATATATACATACAGGTTGTCCCAACCTGTATGTATATATACCCAAGACCATTCCCAAATACTTAAGGGGGTTTGTGTAACCTATTATGAGTAAGAAATGGTATTAAAAAATGCGAAAAATATCATCAAATCAAGTTTTTAATATTTTTTAACAGATGGTGTCAATTCGGTCTGCGCGCGAATTCCGAAGCCCTGCCGATCGATATTGGCCTTGACACCCTTATAGCGTACGGCGACATCTGAGCGCTCATAACAGATATTACATGATCCTTTTACTCTTTTCACCTAAAGTTTACATTTTTTTCTCTCTGTAACCATGATGAGTTTTGATATAGTTTCTTAACAAATAACACTAGAAATCACTGGATTAAACAGTTTTATGGAGACCAAAGCCCGAAAATGCATTTTCAAGATTTTTGTTTGTCTGTCAGAGATGTCAATGACACTTCCCACACGCATTTGTTTGAATCGGCGCTAAGTGCGGATGAGGCGCGATGCGACCCTTGTCGATGACTGATGCACTGCGAAAACAGTAAAAACATTAACGGCAGCAGTATTCGTATACTTATAGGCATTCAGTAATAGAGAAGACATTCATAACTGACGTTTGACTCATAACCCAAAAGTCACGGGTTTAAGCCCGCGCATAGTCAATCATTTTTAACGCTTCATTACCACCATATCCCCTGACTCTAGTACAAGCACGTTCAGCTTATTTGAGTAGGACCCTAAATCTATCAGTGCCTTGCGTAAGTATCGATAAACGATAGTCTTTTGATGTCATTCTTACCGTTTATTTTTTCTACAGTCAGTTGCAGCCATCAAAGGGCCTGGCGCTACTACGTGGAATCAATCCTAAACGAGCGAGGCTTTCCAGCAACATCTTGCATGAGGGACGACAGAACCTGTTGGTCCAGGGCATGGAACCACCAAAAAAATTATATGGGAATGTCAGCGTCACCTAAGTAAGCCCTTCATTTTCGGTACAAAGAGGCGTATTATATATTTATAACGTTATAAGGGTTCAATCGTAGGCCCGGAAGTTTGTCATCGAATAACATTAACAGGTTATTAAAATGATTAATAACTTGTTGCAGGTTTGCAGATCGTTCTAAATGCGTTTCCTATCCAAAAACTAGCGGCACACAGTTTACCAACAGGTTTATAAATAGCGATTTAAAAAAAATGTATTGTTTTAATACTTGAATGTTTAACTGTAAGTATTTCTAAGTAAATAACAAATAAATTATAGCAGCGATATTTTTTTGGAAAATAAATATTCTTTGTAATGTAATGTAATTTTGATAAAATAGAGAACACGGAAAGTACTAAAATACCTCGATTAAGCACGCTAAATGTGGGGAATCCGATTGACTGGGTCCCAATGTAGACATTTTCAATCATAACTTTGTATGAAATTGTCTCGTGAATGTTAATGAAACCTAATTTTTAAAATAATATGATTGTTGCACAATAAATAAAAAAAAATAATCTACCAAACTTATATAGATACACACACCTCCCAACTTATAACACATATTATACGCTCATTCTTTTACATAAACTAGTCACAATGGTTTATATTATAAGGCGTGTAAAAAAAACAAATAATTGTTTTTTTTATTATTATTTAAATGTGATATCTCAAAATTACATAATTAAGGCCACGCATAGGCATATGCACACACCATACAGGTGAGTTTTGGTTAAACCTAGTCATTACTATTTATTTTGAACTGTATACCCTTTGTAATCTTTGTAATTATATTTTATTTTATTTTATTTATTTTTTCAAAAAAGGTCAGCGCAATTACCTTTGACTAATCTATTAAAATTAGCCTACCTTAGTACGGGCAATGTCCAGTTAGGTATGGTTATATAATTCATCATCTAAGAAATATGTAAAAGAAACAAAAATAAATAAATAGTGATACGTTTGTTTCTTTCCATTTACAACGCAAATAAATAAATAGTGATGTCGGTAAATGGCGTTGTACAAACAACCAGACGCACAAACACGTGGATGCAGCGTGATTGGACGAAAAGCGATTCCCGCTCGCCCTTTGCCTGGCAAAGGTGACTTCAAACCGAATCATTTTCCTATTTAGGCATTGTATCAAAAAGCATGATCTCACTGACTTGACCATTTGTCGATTTCAGAGTACGCGGAAGGTTGTTCCTGTACACCAATGAGAAGCCGCCTTTCTCGATGTATGCAAGAAGAGCTGGGAGATGAATCTCTTTCTACGGGATAGTTTACGGTTCAACTCAATTCGTGCCGACACAATCCAGAGGGCGGTTTCCCTGATACGACTTACGAGTATTATTGAAAACGCAGTTTTTTTTTTCAGGAATATATTTTGTTTTATTTGTCTAAAAATTTTTTAGATATTTATCACTTGTTTGTGTGTAACGTATCTCTTCCCAATTACAAAATAGATTCTCACTCGTATTATGTCATTGTTTGCGTATCTACAGATTAAACTTTCTCTCATGCACATCCTTTTATGTCATTCTATACTTCAAACTGATCAACTTTCGTTTTACAAGTTTTTCAATATTTCATAAAAAGTAAGTAATAAAACAATAGAAAACAAAATCTTATTAGCGTTTAAACGCATAGTTACTCCTTGTGACTGAAGTGGCCGGTGCGGGTTCTCGACCTTCTCGCGGCATTTGGTTTGCTCGCAGCGAGCGAACAAAACATTTTCTGGAGTATTATTTATTTTGTATGAAAAAAATATGTCTAAATTACGAAAACTCGTAGAACAAAAGTCGTTCAGTTTGGTGTGTAGAATAACCCCATAAAAGGATGTGCATGAGAAAAAGTTCACCTGTACATTCAGTACGTAAAAATGTATGAAGCCTCCTCGATTGAATTAAATCATTAAGAGAATATCTTTCTAACAAAAATATTTGTTTTGTCAGTGATTAATATTTCAAGCTCGAGTTTTTTTTTTAAATAAAAACTACTTTTTTGAAAGTGCAGGGTATTAGGCAATATTTAGAATAAAAATAAAGAATAAGTCAAGAAAAAATAATTATAATAAATGATTTCGCTAAAAACATGTGAATTTTAATTATTAAGTCGTACTCTTAGTAGGTTAATTAAACGTGCCTTACCTATTTATAGTTATATATTTTTAAATAGCTGCTATCTAAAACGTATTTTCACACTAGCGTAGAGTCCGTATGAGATTTCAGTTATTTTCCTTTATCCTATTAAAAAATAATATCACGGGCTCTTAGACCGCGTACAAACACCTCTTCCATATCTTACTCTCCTGATACCCTGTCAGTACTGAAAACGCACCGCGAAAAATTGCGTGTAATGACAGTTAATGACAGTTGTCTGAGTTCGAGAGTGTCTGAATATCAATTCGCTCGCTCCGCGCTCGTTACTTGTCCTCCCTGGACCAATGTGATCTATGATCACATATCATAACCTAAACTGTTTACCGCAGCATCCGTTCATCGTTTGTTATTGCATAGCATGTTAAATTTAGTGAAGTTAAGTGTCAGCCAAGCGAAAATCAGCTATGCTGAGCTGCCACGGAGGATTCGATCCAACAGTGAGTACCGACATCCATTCTCTTCCCATACGCTAACTTTCGCTCTGGGCTCATCCCAGGTGTAACCAACGCAACGCAAATTAAACGCATCTCTCATTTGTTGAAATCCCGCAGGACGCTTAGCTTTCTCATTTTCTCAGCGCCTCAGTTTAGTAGACACGCGGCGTCACCGACGTCAAAAAGTTATTTTTTTTCAATTTGAAATATACATTTATTTATCGATATTTATCTATTTATAATAGCCATTTATTTATTAGCCGATTTCCTAAATATAATTAATGATGAATGCATGCCTAACCATATGATTTTTGTTGACTTGCTATACAGAATAAGGCAATATATATAAAAGAGACAGCTGTATGGTGAAGTGATACGTATGTTTGTTTAATTTTAGTGATGTATAATATTACATTTGATGAATAATGAAAAATCATTAATAACAGTATTACTTATCTATACGTAATTTAAAATAATGTATCTTAAGGATAAAAAATAGCTCTTAGTGACATTTTGGGGTAGGCAATATGGTTAGAAAATATTACATTAAAAGTATTTCTAATAAAAAAAACCCAATATTCAGAAAAACTTACATACTATAAAAATGAAAGTTAGTTTATTAAATTTCCTGATTGTTATTTAGAATTTTTGTTCATAAGCAAAAGTAGTAATATTTATTCCTATTTTTTTTTACAATATTTATAATAGAAAAGTGTAATAAAAGTAACGTTTTTTGTGAAAAGTAACTGAATAAAAAACATCATTCATACTCATGCGATTTTATTAAAACGTATATAAACATATATTCTTTACTTTACAGGAAAGTAAAAGATACGTAAAAAAAATATTTGATAATTATTACAGTAAATAAAAAAAATATATAACTGTTTTTAATAATATATATCCTGAAATTATTGTTTTGTAATCTGTATACTCACTTTTAACACTAGATAAATTAATATATTTTACACGGAGAACGCATAATTGATAACCATAGTTCACATATATGTTCACAGAAATGTTTGTATTACTGATATCATTAATCATCGTTTCTTCACATTTTATAAGGTCAATAACAGCGGGTATCAATATTTTATTACTGAATTATTTCGAATCGTTAGATTTTGCATAATCGATGACAGGTTATAGGAATTAAGTTAAAAAAAACTCCGATGATTTAAATTATAAATAGTTAGTACCTTCAGAAGTGGCACTATAATAATTTTCAAGCTTGAAAAACTTTTTTATTTTGGTTCAATAAATCTAACATTATTTTTTTTAATATATGACTATAATGGAACCTAAATAATTAAATGGATATATGTTTTGACATCTAATATATTTGAATATTTTAAAATAAATAACGCGACTTTACGGACAATTTGCCGAAATCGACACTGAAAAATAATTTGTTTGTTATCGCGTACCGTTCAGATTTTGGAGTCATCATCGAAGGGACTTCCAATGCACGCTTTTTTATTTGTGCCGCTAGGACTTGTGAGGTCCTCACCGACCATTAAATTCCCATACAGCGAATGCATCTCAGTAATAAGAATGACGAACAGGATCCTAATTAAATATTAACTGCACTTATTAATATTATTTATATGCAGAAAATTAGACACTGTAAATTTTCTTACAATTAAAATAACAAATCAAAGGACACAGTAATCGTCTGGGACACTGAAAGTGGACTGCCCCTATATAATGCTATTGTGTGGTTAGGTAATGCTTTATAGTTTCAACATTTACAGAAGTGGCTTTTCGAACCTTATTTACGAGACCCATTGTATTAGGGAGATGGTGCATTACTTCTCCCAACTAAAAATATTAATGCAACGCGTGTAGCTTTCGGATTTACCATATACGGAGGCTGAAAATAAAATGAAATATCAAAAGATTACGTGGACATTTTAAAAACGATTGCTAAAATGTGTTGTCAGTAGCGTGTCCATTCTTTCGCTTTTTTAGACTTTTAGTCCTTCGATTTCCATTCATATTTCGGCCATTTTGAGATTTTTCGTGATCTGATTGACATCCTGTGTTCCGTGCGTGTGAACGCGACGTTGGCTGTATTTAAATGATAAATAATCAATACATGATTTGTTTATTATTCCCATTCCATTAAATAAGACATTAAACTAAACAAACATACGTAACAGTTGAATTAATGGTACAATGTATTAAGTTGCATTAGTTGTATTGTAAGCATAACCAACTTATATGTTGTTCAGCGCGTATATTTATTCTTAAAAAACAATGTTACTATAGATAAGTCTACCTTTGAACGGGCATTGCCCAGTTGGTTAGAACTTTGCATTAATATTTAAAATTACTAGGTCAATAAAATAAAAAAAAAATAATATTAAAAGATTTTTACGGTTTGAAGATTCTTTAAACACACACTTTAAATTTCTTACCAGCTAAACATCCATTGCACATCTAACACCAACTAAAGTAGTTTGAATGAAATAAAAATAATATACTTCGAATTCAAAAAACACAAAGGTCAGATTTTCATGCCATTGGTAGCCGCATCGGACATCCCCATAAACCCACACAACAATTTCATGGTTATGTAAAACTTGCTGACAATGTATTTATTGTGTTGAGAATCAAATTTTATTTTATTTATTTTTTTTTTGTATAGATAGATAGGATCATCGATAGGATGAAACTAGAAAAAAATTGGCAGTAATTTGTGTTTGCCAATTAGTTACCATGCTATCTTAACTATTATTTATATAAAAATATGCAACTTAAATTCATATTAATCACATATTAGTAAGCTCAAATGCATTACTAAACAATATTTCTAGTAAATAAAAGTGTTATCGTCAATTTTCTGTTATAGCTTAGATTGAAAAGTTGTAAGCTTGAATCTCGACTGCGAGTCTAAAAGAGACACGCGCTCACTCGAATTTGGTTGAAAGCTTTAATCATCATAGGGATGAGCAATATACATAAACCTACCCTTCTAAGACGGCCTAACAGATTTTAACAAATTTGGTACGTTTTCCAACACAAAGAATCTGCAACATTAGATCGGAATACGCTTGCGATAAGCAAAAGTTTACATGGACATGAAATAATTGTTTGTAATTAATAATTTGCCGTTTGAGGTGCTGTTTTACTTTATCTTAAAAAATCTTTATAACTAAAGATTGATATTTGTATGATGCGTTATAAAAAAAAGATAAAACCCCATTGAAATCCGCGAATATACGCTTCTAAGGACTTTATTGTACACGCCGGAGTTTAATCAATAATCAATTAGTGGTCTAATTCGGGATAAAGTTGATAAAATAAATATTTTTTACAAAGTTAATAATATACTCGTATACACTGAAAAAGACGTTAGTTTATATCTATCAATAATTGTAAAAAGTTCTCTTACTATAATATTGGGAGTAAAAAGAAAAATATAGTTATAAATAGAAGACGTTAGGAGTGGAGTTTTGCTCAACGCGTGGAGTAAAAGCGGTGAGAATTGTTATCTTGCGGAAATTCTAGCCTAATAGGGCGAGAGTGAATTACTTAGTATGCAATTTTCTACGAGCGTTCGTCTTATTACCTACGGCAAATTCAATTGGGATAGGCTCGAGTGTAAATTACTTTTACAGCTGTACCTTAGCCGTTATACGAGTATCGTGTCATTGCAGCTTTCTGATTGATGGCAGGTGCTTTTTTAAATTAAATAATTTATAAAAAAAAAATCCATAAAGCCCTTTTTTAAAATAATTGCTGTAATTTTGGTTTCATCCAATTATTTTAGGGGCCTATTTAATTGTGCTTGTGCTTGATCTAGGGAAGGTTGAGGTAATTAAGCGTTAAAAGTGGTATAATTTTAATATGAGTATTCGTACCCGCAACCGCTGGTTTAAGAGCCAGATGCCTTAACCACTAACTTCTTACTCATTGTTACTTTGATTGGATCTCATTAGAATAATCCATACCCTAGCTATCCCTAATTATCTTAACTTCAGTAATATGACAACCTAAATTTAAGCTATAACATTTTAAAGATATTTTTTATATGTAGGTGTTTTAGTAAAATAATGAAGATACTTAATAAAGTACATCTATAATTTTTAAATATTTTTTTATTACTTGTTTTCACCGGCAATAAATTAATATTTACTACACAACTTCTCTACGTTATCTGTAGAGAATAAGCCTGCCTTTTGTAACGTAATTATGCGTGTAAAATAAAATGTTTATTATTAATGTAATCACTATAAAAAGTAATTTTTTCAGTATCTAATATAAAAAAACTCTGACCATAAACATAAAACTCCTCATAAACTCCACACAGTGAGATAATGATTATCTTCGAAAATTTCTATGTAACTTTATATTTAGTAAGACCATTTTAGCTCTCAACTATCGATCTATTTACGCGTCAGAGTAAAATAAGTATAATTGATTCGTTAATGATTTATAAAAACATGAAAGTAATATGAAAACACCTCTTGTTACTCGTAATTTTTTTTCCATGGGGGTACGAAACTTTTTATTGGTGGTACAAAATGGTATAAAATTATGGCATATCTTAATGAAGCCATATCTAAACGTATGAAACAGGTTATTTTCTTAATTATATGAATAATCAATTTAAGTAGTGTATACACGATAAAGTATACCACGATTTAATATTAATTTTAAAAGGACATAATACACCTACAACATAAACCGTATGCAAGGATAACTTTTCCACACACACACCATTACGCACAATACATACACTCTATCGATTCAAGCTGAAGGTCAAAGGGCAATTTTGGGGTTGGGATTTTGCGCGCAAATTAAAACGAACGCGCCTCTACGCTTCTACGCTTTCCTAAAGCGTAGCACTCAGGTCTGGGGGAATATAATACTTATTATACGCCATACTAGATAATTAACGAAAACAATGGACGTATCATCGAAGAACATGGCGGGCTCTGTATTTTGAAGACGACGTAGTGTGGAAGTAATAAAAATATTATGTGTATGTATATTATAGATAAGAAAATATTTTTTTTTGTGTTTAACTAAACAAAAAAAAAAAATATTTTCTAAAAATTTTTATATTGTTATGTTACTAACTAGTAACATAAATATATAAAAATTTTGTCATTGAGATCTCGCACTTCTGCAAACTACACAACGTTTTTATACAAACCATACAAACTGAATTGTTTTAATCGGTAAATTTCACTTTTTTTTTTGTTTAACCAAAACAATATTTTATTATATATTTTAAATTTGTTCTAGAGTAATGAAATCAGAAGGTCAAAGCCTTTAAAAATAATAATATAAAAAACACCATATCAAAAAAAAAAAATGATTTGAATGCAATTATTAAAAGGGTTTATTTATTTGTATTTTGTATGGCTCAATGTAATTACTGAATTATGTAATTATGATTATTTTTACTGTATTCACTTTTAATAAAATAAATAGTTCTGAGACAAAAATATTGAGAAAGTATACATCAAACACCTAACCATTTTGAGTTATTCAAATCGTGTATCGATCAACCTAATTTGGTATCAACCATACAAATTATGAGTTGAAATTATGGTGTTTATTGTTAATAAAGGCACTGAAAATAGTTGCGTTCACCTAGAAATTCCTAGAGCTTTACATAAATAATTCCCATACAATTTTCAATCTCCTACTTCAATCTCTTGGTGGTTAGTTTTTAAAATAAAAAAGTAGCCTATGTTCTTTCCTAGGGTTTAGGCCAAAATTTCATGAAAATCGTTACAGCGTTTAGCCGTTAAAACGTAACAGACAGACTTTCGCGTTTTATAATATTATTATAAAGTATGGATTACGGATGTTCGTTTCGTCGTAAAACGGTGGTACTTCCCTTTGTTACACCTTTTTTTAATATCTAAGAACGAACGTAATCACAAATAAGTTAAGTTATCAGGTTATTTAATTGAAAATCACAAACTGAAATCAAACTAACAAACTAATGATATATTGAAAAATATACAGAAATGCCGCGGTGTACCTTAAGGGTCCTCTTTGGGGTGGCGCTCATCTGTCTTGCGTGTGCTTTTTAAATCATTCTGTCTCATCTATAACGCATAAACACGCTGTACCGTTACTGGTTAATTATGAAAAACAGAATCAATTTATGTCTAAAAATTTGAATCTTGAATTGAATTTGTATCTTTATAAAATAAACTATTCTTCTGTAGATTTATTTTCTAAATTTTTGTATTCGGACAAAGAGATATTTATGTCTAAACTTTTGATAAAATGTATAGAAAATTACTGACTTTTTGATGAACTTTTAGACAAAATAGCAATTTAACTTATATTAGCAATACAAGCCTAGATATTTAGGAGATAAAACGATACCTCATATTTTTTTTCTTCTACATCTACAAATAAGAAAGTCACAACACGTTTGTATAGAGAAATGACCGGGTTGAACCCTCTTAAATGCTTTTTCATTACACCAAACGCATTATAAATGTGTACTTATCAAGAAATCTCGTGAAAAAACACATCACAGATTAGAATGATTCGAATAGATATTAGATTTTTGAATTACGATATATTTGGCAGGGCGGCTTTCGTGCGGAAAATTCAGCGATAAGGGTAATAGATTTGGTTTAAATTTGGCACACAAAGTCGGCGGCGACTGGGCGGGCGGATCTACTTGGCGTGCGACCAAAACGTCTCGAGACGAAATCGGATCGACCTGTGCGGCTTATCTCGCCTTCAATTGTAAACAAGAGAGATAAAGTTTTGTGTGCTTTCTTAACATAAAGGTCAAAAAAAGAAAAAGAAATTGCCAAGGAAAACTTGAGAATTCAAGGGAAAAGACTATGCCTATAACTGATCAAACATCTAAATATTGAATTAGATCTAATGCCAACAGAGTTCCATAGTTCATTAGATTAGATCACACTTCGATTAATATTCTTTTACAAAATACTAATATTAAAAGGCAATCCGTTACGAATCGTGTTTAATTGGTCCATTTTACGTTCTACTTATTAAAGTAAATGTGTCCTGAAAAAACGTAATTTTTATAGTCTTCTGAGTAAATTTGTTGCCCGTGTGTGTATGTAGGTCATAAAAAAATACAGTCCTATTCGATTCATATAAGATTATAGTAAATGTATAATAAGAACAAATAGTATTATTAAAATACCTGCAAAGCTACATCCAATCCCTCGTTTGAACTACCGTGAGCAGAAATTTCGCAAAGAGTGTCGATGTAATAGAGATCAGTAACAATCTTATCAGTGGCTATGCTTGTGGCCGCGTTGAAAATTTTTGAACTGGGGCTTAACGGAATGAACTTTACACACACATTCTACATTCTCTTTACACTCTACATTGAGATGTACAGACGACAGAGGCTCGCCAACCAATGCTAACAACTTCGCCAATAATTGGGACCAAAGACACACTATCATGCACAAACATACACACACTATTATTATTATTATTATTATGCGACGATATTAAAAAAATACTATAATTATATAGACAAAATTTGCAGTAAATTTGTGATAATATCTTGGAAGAAACGCGACTCCAATATTTATTATAGTTACCATTGAAAATTTCAACATTGAGGGGATATTTTTAGTACCTAGAGAGTAAAAGAAATTAATACATATAGTAAAGGCTTTACTTTTTTTTTATAATCATTGCTTGCATAAAGAAAACCCCCACATCAACACTATAATTAATGCTTATTAGCTTACGTCCACCAAAAAAAATCTTAACGATTACCAAATTTATAACAGATTTTTTAAGAAATTATAATAAAATAGTTATCGGAGACTTTAACGATCGGTAATGAAGACAAAATTGCATTCTGCATAAAAGTTGCATTTAACAAACTTAGAGTAGTATAACGAAAAAGTACTAAGATATTTGAAGCACTTTACAGTGTTATAAGTTATATAGTGAAAAATCGCCGGACAGAAAAAAAATAAAATCGAAAGAAAGTAATTTAATAGTAATGAACGAGTATAGATCGCAAAAACACGAGAAATGATTTTGAAGAGGTAGAAAAAAGTAGTAACTAAAAATGAATTGTGTGTATGGCTACATAATATGTACTATAATAATTATTTATAATTATTTAGAATCTTGGAATAAAACATGATACATGAACATGGTCGACAAGCATCGCTATCTATGCCGAAGAGGGCTGCGGCGGTGTCCAGAGAATGAATCACTCGAGGTAAATGAGTTCACTCTAGAAATATTCAAGAATAGAGAGTAAAACAATTATATACTGTATCCGAATCGTTGTTATATTTACATAAATATTGTAATGCAACAACCCTGTTGGGGGCGTAAATTTTGGTCGTGAAAGGTACCTTGTGGTGCACAATTAAAAGTTTAAAATTTTGTAATAACTTTTTATTACTTTCCAGAAAACTTACCTTTCCATCCATCGATCACATTTTCTTTTTATTAATCTATTCCATTTTCAACAAAACAAAATAACTTAAAGGCTATCGAGACAGCATTCCCAACAAATACAGCCACAATGTTACAATATATACATATTTTTTAAATAATTGCTATGACCTAAGGTTATATACAATTATTTTGGACCATACTCATTTAGGCCCAAATGTCGCAAAAAATTAATTTCAATGTGTATTAATTTACAATTAATATTTTGAATAAACATTAACAAGACGGTAAAATCAACCACAGAATGCCTTCAAAAATAGATTTATAAAAGAATATTACTCGCATTAAACAATAATGTAGGCAGTCTAATTTAGAAATCGTTTTGAACTCAATGTTTAAAATCCTAAGCAAAAGAAAACGTTAAACTCGTTATCAAATCATATTTATTTTTTATATGAATGCTGGTTGATATTTTTTTTGACCGATCAATAGATCGGTCAAAAAAAATCACTTCTTCACGTCATACATTTTAACTAGCAAGTTTCAAATTGTCTCACTACCTCACTGATGGAATTACGCAGCATATTTTTTCGGTCGAAGGTTACGGATTTTTTCGATACCTTTAATATTATAGTCACCACGCCCCTTAGCGAAGAAACCTTTAAAGCCACTATTATAGGGTTGCTATACGTCCCGGTACACCGGGACATGTAACCGGTTTAGAGCCTCGGTCCCGGTTGTCCCGTTTGACCCACCATATGTCCCGGTAAACGAATAATCATGGTTTTATATTATTGCTAAAATTATGCGAATAATTCGTGCGACGAAGTTAGATCACATTGGCTGGCGGTAAAAGTGTGGGGTCGAGGGATGTACTGACATTTTACAAATATTTTTCCATATTTACAGTACGGAATGAAAGACTGAAATACCTTTGTGAGGGAGGTGAGGTTCGCGGTAATTTACGATCTCACTCAAAAACTAGGCGGTCAACTGTCTTTGTTCCCGGCTATTGAACGTATTCTAAAAATGTGGGAACCATTGAAAGATTTCCTTTTTTCACAAACCAGATTGAGCCCCATGGGGGGCGGTATATATAGTAAAATATAGTAAATAGCATATCACTTCGTGTAATAAATAAAAATATAAGATATACAGTTTTACATGTATCATTTACAGAAATAAGATATACAGTACGAACAGTACAGTACACAATTGGAGTATTTATGGTGCAGCCGGTGAAAATGAAAGTGCTTCGAAATAAACGCTGTAAATATAGAATAGGTCGTTGTCATCGGCTCGATGTTATTATTAACATCCAATTTGTTTCGATGCAGGTCGTGGGCACCTGGATCTGACGTATCCAGGTCAAACACCAAAGCTAAGTCAAGCTAAATTGAGTCGGATGTGAACAAACGAGCACATCGCTCACAGTGTTATTTTTAGACAGCGTCGCTTACCTGTGATTTTTATTGCGGTGAATAGGTATGTCGATAGTGAGTTGAATTATCAGATTTTTTTACGTTCTACGAACTATGAACAAAATCCTTTATCATTATTTTACTATTTGACTTCATATTCAACGCTTTATACAGAATTAAATAAAAGTTTTTTAATTCTGTTCATTACACTTACCGACTTTTTTTCATTGTCATTGTTGTATAAGTCAAATCTCGCAATTAAACCACTTCCCATAGTCCAATCTTTCTGAAATTTTGTATGCACACTTCCGATGATAATGTTTGTCTTCATAATCAAAACAAAAAAAAACTACATAATAAAGATAAATGTGATGCTATGCGGTAGATAGTAACACTGCTACTAAAATAACTTAGCCAAGACGCAAACTCGAATGTTTATGAAATATTATGATCATATTATTTCGACAGAGCTATCTCTAATATTAGGACGCAAAACAAACTTTATAATAAAATGCACTAAAAGGAGCAAATGAAAAAGTTTGCCAAAACTATGCTTATATAAATCCAACTAAAATTAATAAAATCATGATGTTAGTGACTATAAAAGAGCTTCAAATTATTAGGTCAAAATAGTTTAGTACCCACGCTTTTATTTATAGTCACTAATGTCATGATAGTATTTAATTTTATTTTTTCCTTTTTAGTGCGTTTTAATATAAGTGTAGGTTTTAAAAAGTTTTTTTATATATTTGTTTTATATTGTTATATCACTCAGTGGAATTGTCGTTATTAAGATATATTTAAATTTATTTATTTAAAACATTTTTTTTAAAGTTATTCCTCCGGTGGTTAAAGCTGGTTGATAGGTTGGTGGTTTATAAAGTTTTTTTGCCAAATATCTAATTCTTGTTCCTAACAATGATAGGTTCTTGGCAATATGTTTAAAGACGCCGCAGTCTATATACATATAATCTCTCATAGCAAGCGAAGGAAAATAATGGTATCAGGCAATTTTCTTTTTGAAAATTTCCCTTATTTTGTAAGAATGGTTTTTCCGTCCAATATAATAGGGGTTCTGAAGTTGTTTACTAATCAAGAACTACGCTGGAAGTTTTAAATAGGTAGCATTAACTTAGTTTCGTTAGTTTCGTTGGTAACTTAGCTTAGACATAAATTATGTAATCTAGTTAATAAGACGACATAACTTATGTCTAAAACGTAAGGCCTAAAAATGACAACCATAATTAAATACAGTTATATACATTAGCAAAGTATTTAGTACTATTATTATTGCACGTTTATATTTTAACACGATTCTTTTTACTATGTATTAAATACATTTGAAAACATAAAAAAAACTATGAGGCCAGAATATATAAAGACATTGCTAGAAAGGTGAAAAAACTTAGTTAAAAATGTACATTACTATATTTGTATATTTTAATAATTATTTAAGTAAGTTTACTTTTTCAAAACTCCTTAAAAAAACTCCTAACTAGGGCACTTATTCTAAATTTTGGTTATCGTTTAGTTAAACTCCTTTGAAATAATATGCAATTGCTGTTTTTAGTTGATGTTCAAAAATAATAGATCGTACTATCGAGAACCCTATGTGAAAGTTTGACAGAAGAATCATCTGAAATTGATGGTACTCGCTTAGTATGGAAACTTTTCAAAGCCCTCGATTTGACATCGGATAATACAGACGCTAAATGCTTAGTTCACATTTGAAAAGGTCTGCTTGCTTTCAAGTGCAGTTAAACGCTTCACCGAACCGAATTAGAGGCAACGTTTAATTATATTTTGAGGCACGATATTGTTAGCAAATGCCGTTGGTGACAGTGTGTTGTATAATATATGGAAAGTAGATCGAATTGCTAATATATTTTTATGTTTATACATGCTATAAACTCTAAACGCTACCCTATATACTTGCTATGTTTGTTTGGGGTATATATGTAACCTAACCTAACTAACCCAGTCATGATAAAACCCAGCCTCTCATTAATACTTTCATTTTATATTATATTCAGATTTTACTTTTATTACTATTGAGTGTGTATTTATGGTGAGAATCAAACGCACTACGATACAATTTAAAATGTGAGCGCTATACATTATTTTGTAATAACTGATAGTTACTCGTACCTTTATTTATTTATTTATTCTGGTTACCCAATAACAATCGTACACAATACAGGTAATGACATAAAAATAATATAAATTGAAGTATAGATAATAAAAGGTAAAAAGAATAATTTTCCAATATAATAAACGAATTTGAATAAGATTTAAAAATTAAAACAAAATTAAACGATTTTATGATTAAAGTTTTGAAATAAAGAGTAGTAAATAAATATATTTTTGAAAGTAATGTTTTTCATGTGTTATGATTCTAGGTTTTTATTTGTTTGCTTAATACTACACAGTATGTCAGATTATGTGAGGTTTTTCCAACTCTTTTAGTAGGTATGTTTACATTTTCATAACCTAAGGAGATATTTTTATTTCATAGTTTTTTTTATCATAACTTGTATTAATAGATCGATTATGTATACATTTTTTAAAATACTTTTTAAAAACAAAACCACAACGGGGAATCCCTGCCATATGAGTGTAAAATTTACGTCTGTGCGAAAGATTACTAAATCCCAAGCTAATATCAGTAATATTTAGTTAAAATGGCAAAGTGAAAGGCTGAACTGCTGGTACGGTATAATTTTCTATCACTCAAAATGATCATCAAAGTAGCCATGGGAAAGTAGCTATCTTTTTAATTCCTCTAAACTCATAGTAGTCTTAAAATTGACTTGAAGTCAAATAATTTGTTTTCTAAATTTAGCCACACAGAATCGAATTAGTTGTAGCTTATTTAATAATTTTGCAGACAACTAATATTGTTTTTGCTCAAGTATATTTTGAACTGGGCGGCTAACGATTATATGCCGCTCAAAAGGTTAGTAGGTAGCTCGAAATAATAATTTTATATTGCTTAACATACTTTGCTAATTTTATATGGCAAACAAATAAATAATATACAAATCTACAAATATTTTTAAATTTTAGATCGTTTAATTACTTCCGATACGATATCGTTTGCGGTCTTGTGTATTTTGTGTTTGGTTTCGTTTTTATCAGCCTAATATATTCCCTATGAAATATCTAACAATTAATCTTAGACACTAAAATAAAAAAAAACCTAATCAATATTCAAATAAAAAGAGAACACATGCATATGAAAGATAAAACACAAATTATACTAAATAGAAACAATATATATTATATAATGCATACACTACAAATATGGAAATATAGACTCTGCAGTTGATCACTGAAAATGTATAAAATATTGGTCAGGCTATTAAGCCAAAATGCAAAAGCACAAACACGCATACAGCTATGTGAATTAGCTATTACTGCGGTTTTAAGTCCGCTTCAATTACGAAATTGTTTCGTGTATAGCGGTAATTATATTCCTATTAAAGCAGAAATTATTATCATATAAGGGAACCGTCCACATAGAATCGTCTATGTCCTCCATTCGCAAGAAAAGGGTGAGGTATAACTAATTATAAATGACAATCGCCTCTGCCCTGACCATTTATTAGCGTGACAAATTATATTCAGAAAATAACAAATCATTTTTAACGTTCGCTTTGAGAATTCGCATTGAGTTATGGAATTATTTTGCGGGCCCGAGTAAAAGCACAACTTCAAACCTATATTTGAGAATTATTATCGCCTTACGTTTGCCATATAATTTACATTTAAACGCACAGTTTACAACTTGCACATTGACCTATTTTCATAAGCTATGAAAAATATTGCGATACCATGTCATAAATATTCAAAATGACTCCATAATAATATAATAACGGGAAAATGTAAAATAATGAATTAGATACATAAATAAAAAAAATCTTAACAATTGTGTAAAAGACTTAAAAATATGTTTACTGTGCAAATATGGTACAATTAAAGTAGTTCAATGTGAAAAGTTGGTAAGTATTTATAGACTTTACTGAACTTCTCTTCCATTAATTACCAGTAATATTTTTATTGGATAATTTTGTACTGTTATACATCATTCATTAAGGCATTAACATTAAAAAGGCAAGGTGTAACGAACAAAATCCAGTTAGGTGTCAGAAAAACATTTAGAGTAAAATATGTTTTAAATATCTGTATGTATTACAATATACCATGTATTACATATAAAATTTGTTTACTAAATTTCTTCCCAGAGCTGATGACCAGCCGTCTGGAAGAACGCTAGAGTTATACTTATACACAAAAAAAGAGATCCGAGTAAAAATATGTAAGTATAATAAATAAAAGTGAAAAAGTGATTAATATATTTAGGTTTTTAGGTTAGAAATGTATCATTGGCGATATTAGTTAATTTTATTATTTTGTAAGTATAAAATAGGAATCAATTTCTGGAGTTATGAAATATTCACTTTTTTTTCTTTGCATGTAAATGTAAATCTTTAAATTTCATTAAAATTAAATTTAAACACCAAGGAAACTTTAGGGCGACTATACATAATGATTTTATCAACATGCATTTTTATTTGGAAGCAATCAAATACTACGAATGAGCTTTTTATTTTGTAAAAAAAGAGAATTATTTACAGTGTACATAACAACTACATTCACACATATAAGTGTATTTGAAGTAAAATTACAATTACATTATTAGTTATAACAATATTTTGGAGCTATAATTGCTAGCTTTGTAAGGTAACTTTAATGCGCGTTTAAAAATAGATCTTCGCTTGGCATTCCATCGACGAATAGTTTGTAGATGATAAAAATGATACCCAATATTCCTCCACCTAAAAAGTGGTTCGTTCCTAACAGATCGAGGTCTAATTTTAAAAAAGCAGTAGAGTCGCTACAGTCTCTATAAATTTGTATGTCGACTTACAGATAGAAATCATACGCAATTACCTCTTTAGCTATGACAACAACCTTAAGAGACTAAGATAAAATTGCCTAAAAATATGTCTACATGCCCTTTTAGTGCGGTTTTAGGATACTATAAATGGGGGCGTTTGAAATGTGTCAAGAAACAAAGTAGGAACGACAAACTCACAATCTTGTGGTTCAGCTGCAAAAGCTCTCTTTCTGTGACCCTTCTCCTTGCGGTCTCCATCTGCTGCTGCCGATACTGGTTGTACTTGTAGAGGAGGTACATCCCCGGCAGAGCGAGGACCACGAACGGTCGCATCAGCGTTGACGACGACAGAGTGCTGTGAGGCATTTTGTGCTTTCTAACGCCTGGAAATAAGGAAAAATCCAAATTATTTGCACTCGATGGAAAAAACACATATTATGCAAACAACACACGGAAGGCTGACCGATTTAAATGTACAAACAATCCGAATGCATGACCAATCTCATCAATATTGTTACAAACACTGCAACTTTTCATGACATTCCATTATTTTAGAGTATTTTTTATGAAATGTAAAAATTTACTTATAGTAAAAGCGTCTATATTTATATACTTTGACGAGCGACATAGCAATCATCAAAAGTAGTTCGTTTTTACCTTAAAACTGCGGTCTCATCTAAAGTACTATTCTTTTCGCGGAAGTGAATTGGAATTGAATTGAACCTGTATCTCGTGTGTTTTGTTCGTATAGAAAATATTTATTTCTAAAAATATAAAACTGTTTCCTGTACTTCCCGACTCTTCCAGCCTCACCCTCTCCCTTCCCGCAACCATCTCGCCCACCCATAACCCCTCCCTCCCACTTTTCTGTTTGCAAAGCTACCCGCTGAAAATTCAGTTCGTTATCGTTACGCGAAAATTCCCCTTTGACGCTGACGTCAGCTCATTAGGACCACTCAATAGAGGACCAAATTGCCCGATAAACCGCTAATTTTGTAGCTTCCATCGCCAAGCAGGGAAACATAGTGTTTCTTCATAATAAGACATCCAAGTGTATGGAAATTAGCGCATTCTTCTGACTTCGTGTTCCATAAAATAAAATGTTCCTTACTCCTAATAATTCCATTTATTGTGTGGATTACATTTCTCAAATAGTATACTATATTGTATATGTTTAAACATCCTAGTAATAAGCGTAAAATATATGCATTTATATGTTATTTTATAATATATTTAATATAAACAAGATGCGGTGAAAATTAGCACCCTTCTCAGAAGAACGGGAAACCGAGAATAATCATTTTATTACAAAAATCCAAAGTAACAAATAAAAACTGTACCAGTTATTTTTTTAGCTTTCTTTACTTTCAAAATTTTTAGCTTTCTAAAACTATCTCACGAACTCAAATTAAAAAAAATATGTTTTTTAGATATAAGAGATGTGCATACTTAAAAAATTACTAGTTTACTAAATGGGTCTAGAATTATTATTATATACATTTATATTTATTTCTGAAAATGGTAATTTACCTGCACCTAAATTATTATATGTATAACAGAGGTCACAGAATTAATTATATTAATTTTCGAAATTAATCGCCTGAAGAAAATAAATTACTCAATGGCTTCTATAACAGCTGATAAGTTACCACACTTAGTAATCATTTATACGAAATATTGTAGCTTTGCAATACTCCGCAAATTATAATACATCTAAGTAACAATTATACGAAGAATGCTACGTTCGACGTCTACAAGGTGCATTTAAATTCTCTAATGTCCTTTTAGGGGGTTGATCTATATCAACAATTAATCATTAATCAGTAAAAAATATTGGAAAAACGTTTCCCGATTACGAGAGAAACGAATTCGAAATTGAACAGAAATCGTTTTAATGTTTGAGAAAGTAAATGCATTGCAAGTGGTCGGGCGATGATAACTGGAGCGCGCGGCTCGCGAAGTACTCTGAATCAAAAACAAACTTTTTAATAATATATTATTATTACAAAAGGTTTTTTTTTTCGCCAGACTGGTTTAGTTCATTGTTACACTTAGAGGAAAGAAACTAAATTTCGGATACGGTGATAATATTTCAAATTCGGCGCATTATTTGCATGTCATTCGCAAAGGCAGCCATTTTGTATCAGGTAGCCGCCGTGTGCGTCGCGCGTAAGTGATATAAATTAAAAACCGCATTCTACTCGTATTTGAGCGATCGTGTAATATTTTCGACAAGTGTGATTCAAATAATCTAAAGAAAACAGGTACATCATTTTCACATGTTATTTTCTTGTTTTGTCCTTTAATAAGCCTAGTTTTATTTTATTATTCAATCATAATGTTTGTTTATTCTGCTGTCATTAAAATGACATACTCGTATGTGTTCCGTTCCTTATTTCGGATATGTGTGATTGATTGATATTGTGATCTACTATGAAATATGCAAGATATTGAAGCTTCCTACTAATGTATCCGAAAACCGGAGACATCCGAAATAACGCTACCAAATGGCTAATTTTGGATTTTGCGCTTTTGTTGGGAAAAGAAATAAATGATATTACCATTGGTAAATTACACATTCTGCTCAAATATGCGTATTTAAGAGCTACCAGAGTATACGTCGGTAAAAACATGACACTTTTGTTAATTAAATACCAATTACCTACGTACGAGAAAAAAAGTATCCGAAATTTGGATCTTTTCCTCTACTTTTATAGTTGAAAACCTCTGCTGGAATGACGGCAGAAATGTTTTCATAAAAGTCACGTTGGCCGTTATAAAAGCAAAAGAGGGTTATTGTTATTCTGAAATCGCTTTTCGCAGTTGGCACACGAAATCCATCAACCGCGAAAGGTCAAACGCCCATGACACAAATGTACCCACATTGATCGAACACTGAGCACAAATGGGCTGGGTAAATAGCACATTCAGTGCGAACGCTATCACACCGACTAACAGAAACGCGATACTATATGGCACACTTAAAGCTTTACAAATATTATGTCAGTGCCAAAAAGTTATAGCGATTTCTTACTTTTACTTCTACCCGAACAGTCTCATTGGGAAAGCTAATATAACAAATTATCTTATATCAACACCAAAATACTCCAGTAATCTATGAATGGAATGCACCACCTAGAATTATATATTTAATAAGCTACTTTACCAATAACGTCTAGGTGTATTTAAACGCAGAGTTATAAGAACGAAAAATTACCATTAGAAATATCACAGGAGCCGGGTAATAATAATATTAATATAATGTTTATTTTGAAATTTCTTTTATTTTCAACAAGTTAAACCCAGTGAACTTCGAACCGCAATCCAATGTTTCGCTCGCTCGCTCGTCGGTTAACTGTCGCGTTGTCTCGCTCTCGTTACAAGTAGGAATTAAATATATCGTTAGGTAATTTATTTTTTTACTAAATCGTAAATTTATTTTTTTACGATTTACACTTGGAATTAATAATACTTATTTCAATCGACCTTAATACGAATTTCACAGAGGTCGTAAAGCATAAATTGTTGGTTATTTATTTAGTATGTTAAATAATCGTCTGTTTAATTCGATACAAAGACGGTAATACGCAAAAATGTAGTTTCAATTGTGTTGAGCATATTACTTTAAATATGATTTAATTTATATTAAATAATTTGAAGTGAGGGCGACTTTACTGCAATATCACGCCGAGCCCCGTTCCGGCCGTTGCGTGCTTAGGCGCTTCAATATGTAAATAGTTTCCCTACGTCCGCAAAAGTATTCGACAATGACAATGAAAAGCAATTTCCGCGCTCCAAAGTTATTTTACCCCATCCTATATTTAGATGCCGTCATAGAGTATTTCAGTAGTTGCTTTACACGAGCCATCTTTCCTACTATTTCAGATCCACTCGTATTCATTTGATTTGAGTATCCAGCCAGCTGGGTCGGGTGTGCCATTCGGTTTCATATCGTATTGAGTATTTGATTGATTGAACGAGAGCGATATGCTTATTAACCATTCAAAAGGTCGTATATTTGCAAAAGCCAATATCCAACTCATCGCGTGTCTTTAGAAATTCATCTATTTAACCCATTTTTCAACATTATTTTTTAATATATCTATCCTTGACTTAATGGTTTATATTATAAACAGATTAAACTGTATTGTGAATCGCAAATTAGCGCTTCACATAAAACAAACGTTTTTTTTTTATAAATACACAACTGCACAAAGACTAACTAAAAGAGTAATTAAGTAATTTCTTAAGAAAATAAATTATCCTTCGCACATTCTTGGGTACCTTCTAGTTCCTTTATAAAATCTGGCCGTCCGTAAGTCGCATTCGCGTCAGGTGCTTGGTGACGGATTTTCCAGGTGGTTTACGTCACATCCAGGACCTAATAAAGCAGCCAAACGTGCCATCAAATTGGGCGCGAAACGACCTCATAAAGGCGATATTTTCCTATCTGCACGAGGCGCCCTAATGAATTCATGAATGAAGACAAGTCGTTTGATGGGCTGCTGTCGGTGGCATAAACTGATGCAATATTAATATCGTGGTCCATATTCAAAATTTTGATGTAGGTCGATTTTAAGAAGCATATTTTATGACAATGGCCGTCGCAGAATAATATATTTTTCATTGCTTTAAATATGTGTTTGCTACAGGAATCAGTATTCAGTATTCAGTATTCAGTATATTTATTTTCAAAAAAACAACTATGCAGTTGTGTATGAAATACAGAAATGAGTAACATAATACAATAAAACAATAAAAGTAAATAGAACGATATAACAAAAACAAGATACAAACAACAAATATAGTAATTAAGACTAACATACCTACACTTTATACACAGTTATTCAAATGCGTGAAAAGAGATGTATAAACTAAATAGTACAATAATATTATAAAATTTATAGAAAAACAGTAAAAAACAAAAAAAAAAAAAAACAAAAAAAAACAGTAGATGCAATAAAAATTAAATAAACTTCAATTAAGGTCAAGACTGTACAAAGTTTTATCAATCAGATATTTTTTCAAAGCAGACTTAAAGCTGTGATATCTTTGCAATGTTTTTATATTATTGGGGAGATTATTAAATAAATCTACCCCCCTATAAATACTTGTGTTCTGAAATTGTGTTGTACGAGCTTTAATTGGTTGAACATAATTGTTTTTGTGTCTTGTGTCGTGCGAATGAACATTGCTATGTGTAGAAGCCGCCTCTTTCTTTAAGAAAAAATCACAAAGGGTTTCGTAGATGAAGATACCATATATTGTGAGAATTCCTAAGTTCCGAAAGTGTGATTGGCAAGACTCACCTGGGCCTAAACCCAGGATACCCCTCACAGCCCTCTTTTGGATTATAAAAATTTCTCGAATATATGCTGCAGAACCCCACAAGAGAACTCCATATCTTAGGTGAGACTCTACAAGTGCATAATAGACAGACATCACAGATGACCTATCCATACAAGTTCTTATACGTGATAGAGCGTAGCAAGCAGACGATAATTTTGATTTTAAATGGTCAATATGTTTACGCCATTTTAATTTATCGTCAAGATGCACACCTAAGAATTTTGTGCAGTGTGATTTATGAACAGGGTATCTGATGTTTATGTCATTCTTATTAACACTCGAGAAGTTTAAAATAACAGTTTTCGACATGTTAAGAAACATTTTGTTTGACTTGAACTAAGAGATTCTAAGAACTTCGAGATCACTAAGAGCTGAGTTCACTTTACTAGTGAGGATCTCGAAACTCTCAGCCTCAATAACAGCACTGGTATCATTAGCAAATTGAGCTATTTCACACGCAGAAATATTTTCACTCAAATCATTCGTATAAAGTATAAATAAAAGAGGACCTAAGATTGAACCCTGAGGTACACCAATTTTTACGGGTTTTAAAGACGAAACTGATATAAATTCTTGGAAATCTTCATTTAGGGATCGCAATTCAACGCATTGAAATCTATTTTGCAAGTATGATTTGAGTAGATCATGCGCAACCCCTCTGATACCGTAGTGATCTAATTTCTCAAGCATTAGTTCAGTTTCGACACAATCAAAGGCACGGCTCAAGTCACAAAAAATTCCAACAGAGTATTTTTTGGCATTCAGACATCTATGTATATAGTTACAACATTTAGCTAGAGCATGCTGAGTAGATCGATTCTTCCGAAAACCAAATTGATTTTCAGATAGAACTTTAGTTTTAGACAAAAAATTTAGCAGCCTTTTTTCGATTATCTTTTCCAGCAATTTCGAGAATACACTTAGGAGCGATATAGGCCGGTAATTTTCAATATCTTCTTTATTGCCTTTTTTATAAATGGGTATGACCTTAGCTTTTTTATAATGATCAGGAAAAACTCCACATAACAAACTCAGATTAAATAAGTAGGTGAGGGGTTCTAATAATAAATCATGATGTTTTTTCAGTAGATTAACTGGGAACTCGTCCAAACCAGTGGACTTTTTGTTATTTAAAGAATTTATTAACTTCGAAATTTCATTTTCTGATGTAGGATTCAGAAAAATAGAAGAGTCATTCTTGCCTACTTTATTAAGCTTATTGATAGGAGATGTTCTTGGAGGTTGTATGGAGGAGGCTAGCGACAGAGGTTTGTTTATAAAGAAGTCATTAAATTTCTCACAAATTGACTTAGGGTTACTCAGAAATTTATTATCAATTTGAAGTATGATTGGTTTTGGTGAGCCTGTTTGAGATCTACCGATCTCCTTGTTAATAATATTCCAAGCAGTTTTTTACTGAAAATCCTAGAAATTCTGAGAGGTTTCCGAAATACCCAAAAACACCTTCATTGCATGTCACCTAAAAAGGTCCTATACAATTTACCAACCCCTTATTTATGATCAAATATTGAAAGATAAAAATAGTTTAAAAAAAACATCCTTAAAAAATAGACGTCTGCTATTGTAGACTTTTCGGTAGGCTTTTTAAAGACCTACAATTCTATAGTATTTTAATTTGATATATCTAATGGTGTAGTCAGCGTAAGCCATGTAAGCGATTTAAAAGCATCTTTTTACGACTTTATTACAAACTAAACATCAACATTTATCTTTTATTTTAAATTTATTTTTATTCAAAATCCATTGCGTAGTTTAGATGAACTAGGTTAACAAACAAACAAACGCGATAGCGGCCTTGCATTATAATATTCATTGACGGTATTTCCCAGAAGTGGATCGATGCAGACAACAAGGAAGTCATGATAAATGAAGAAAACGATAATAATAACATATATTTACTTTGACAGACCTGTCCCCTACACTTTGACAGACCTGTCCCCTACACTTCGATAGGCCTGTCTCCTACGCAAAAGTTGTCACGGGAGAAAAGGACGCACCACGCCAATGACGTACAAATTGGAACACCCACTCAATCAATTTCGGTGAAAGGGGAAATTTCAGGAATTTTGCGCCCCTGACAGCTGGTCGTGATTACCATTCGTTCGTAAAACATACCTATTTGAACAGGGGATATAATCAATATATGTTTTATTACGTGCAATGTTACATATTATAATCGTGGTTTTTAAGTTAAGATAAGAATGTTTATTTCCATCGCATGCATAAATGTATAGAAATTACATTTTTTGTGCTATTATACAGATGACGGCCCGGAATCACAAGTAGGAAGACGTCATCCTATTTTTATAATCTAATGCTTTTTTGTGTTCACCGAGCCTCTTTTTACAAATTGACTCAGTAATATAATTGCTTCTTAGTCCATAGAACTAGGTCATTTTAGCTGAAGTTAATAAGGAAGGCTATTAAAAACAGTTGGTGTTAAATGTATTTTGATAAAATATGAGCAAACGTAGTTTTCCGGCAGACGGTTCTAAACAGGGTGATACGGCTTACGAGTATATATGTAATGTAATTTTAACAATTCTTTCCAGACTTCTGCATGTTTGTTAAATAGATTCAGCGCCCCCTGTCCGTAAATAGTATATTTTAAACTGCCGTCATGTTGTAAAGGCATTTAACAACTGGCCCAAAAGTTAAAAAAAATCCACATAGACCACCACAAACGTCTGCGACCCAATTGCAAATGTAACTTAATTAAGCAACGCGAAGGCAAGGTCATAGCAATTAACAAAAAATAAAAATGTATATGTTTTATTATTCAAACCTTAGTTTTGATGAAAAATGTTTTGATCAGTTCGCTGTGGGACATCCAATCCATAATACCACACCAGAATAAATATTTTTCTCTAACTCTGATTATAAATTGAATTACCATTAAAGATATTGCAGTCTGTATGGTTTTGTAAGATGTATTAAAAATAATTTATATTTTCCACAGTTTTGTTTCTTTAGACTTATATAAATGTCAGGTTTTTTTATTCGGCTACTATTTATTTTTACCTACAATGCCAAACATTTGGAAATTAATATACTTGTAGAGCTAAAATGGTATTTCATAAATTACAAATACAATTTTAATACCAGTTTAAAATATATAGTAATATCCCATTAAAAAAATAGGAAATTAAATATAACATAAAATTGATATAATAAAATGTTAGCAATGGTCTAAGAACGAGCTCGAATTTGGCCATCTGGACATAGCATAAAATGTCCAGGTTAGCCTAAACAAAATTTAATTGACAAACTTGACACAATCGCCTGTTTAGTTCGTAATTTTTAAGTAACACTCACTCCAGCCCTAAATTACAATTTATATGCAAAAGAGAAACACATTTTCCGGCCCATTCTGGATTCTGTGATTCCTGAAATGCAAATGGCACAAAATGCCTGCCGCACTTTATCGTCGGATAACAGAAGAGTATCTAGATCACATGAATATAAAGTAGACAAGGGTATCGTGCCTGGATACTTTCCACGAGACTACCTTTAGGTAATTGACAGTGATAATTACATATTACTTCACTCAATGGATTTTAAATAATTTCACCTAAAATTCACATATTGCCTATTTAAGACTTTGTTTTCGCCGTGTCATTAACATACGACCTCTCTGGGTTAGTTGATAAAGATTGTCTTAGGTAATAATATCGCTGGTTTGTACCGTAGTTATTCGTGTCAAATAAAGTGTTTATAAATTATTGTAACCGAGGTATTGAACCAACATTGAAGGGAGTGAAACGACTGCTAAAATAAGCTTAAAATCATTATTCATTCTCATACTTCTGTGTAGTTTTTTGCCTCGATTTTATTTTTTGTCAATAGGATCATTCACCGGTATTATTTTTTTCTTTAAATTAGGAAATCGACGCAATTATCCTAACATTATTTTATCAAAGTAACAGCCCGGCACAGTAGCTAAGATCTTATTATTTGCTTTGTATAATTTAGTTATCATATTGTATTTGATTTTAAGACCTAGAGAATGCCTTATCCAGAGTTATTTTAAATAAAAGTTGCTTTTGACAACGTTTAAAGTGAAACTGATTGACACATAGTATACAATTATTATTATATGTTTATTTATCGTTCAGCTATACATATACAGTATGTTCCAAGACCATTCCCGAAAACTTAAGGGGGTGTTTATGTTCCCTATTACGAATCGGAAATTATATAAAAAAAACAAAAATAACTCGTCATCAAATTGATTAATTGTATTAAAGCGCTGGTGTAAATTCCCTTTGCTCGTTTATTCGCTCGCGTGCGCTCCACCAAGGCCGGTCAGTGACACGGCGTCGCGTGCGAACGAACTTACGATAAGAACGATTTAATATTATCGCGTAAAGTTTACATTTTTTTTCTCGTAAACCATGATTAATCTGCATATGACGTCAATACAAATCTTGGTTGAAATCACACGGTCAATTAGCTGGATTTTTTTATCAGGAATGGTCTTGGGACACGGTGTACGAGTATATGTATAATATAATATTTCCTCTAAATGTGCTTGTGTACTACTGTCAGGGTAGTAACAGTACTGGGTCATAAGTACAGGTGTAGGTTCTAGGGTGGACAAACTTCAAAGTCATAAAGATGTGTCTGATACAAGATTGCCGCCTCCTCTTCGTTCGGCTGTCACGTTCGCTTTATGACGCCTCACGTTTCCGATTTGATTTGAAGACACCGGGGAAGAGAAAGCCTGAACGTGAGGGTAGGAAAATTGCGTCTCTGCGTATATATCGACAAACGTCCTTCGTTCATACTTAGCTGGAAATGAAATGAATACACTGACACGTCAACTGTATAGTATAGTATAGACCAAAATTCAGCGCTTGTAAAATCTCCACTATACTCGTTTGAAAATATCGTAAATCGTTTGTGTGAAGTCACTCACTTATGAAGCCAGAAACATATTACATATTATTATGATGAAATAGAGCCAAGGAGGAATACCACTAAGCGAATTGGGATACATAGAAATAAAATAACAAAATTAGCATATATAGTTTTAGATTTTAACTGTGAAAGTTATAGTTCATGTAAAGTTTTTAAATTTTTATAAAATATATATTTTTGTGTTAATGATGAAAAAATATATATCTGTTTTGTGACCACTAGAAAGTACTAAATTATGTCGATAGTTTATCTAGTCTAGATAGTGTCTGAATCGCTCAGAGCGAATTCTTCGTTCACGTATTCAGTCGCCCTAACACATTAAATTAATTTGCGGGGCACGCAATTTCATTTTCTCCTGAACAGACTTGGGGCAAAGCCCAGATTGAATTCCTTGAATACATATAAGTACGTTAAACAGGAAGTCCCAATCCCAATCCTAAGTCTTAAGGGGGGCTTTGTGTTGCCTAATATGAATCAGCCCAAATTTATTATATTATTTAAAGATTTATATATTTTCAAAATCAAAATGTCAAATTATTCTCTATATCACACTTTAACTGTGTCAATATAACTGTGTACTGTATAAAATATTATTTTTGTGATGGAACATCGTTATATTTTTTCCTCAGTGTGTTAGTAAGCGTAAGTTTTATTTTTGATTTTACACTTTTTGCACTAGGAAAATAATTTGCAAACTATGCAAACTATGTTTTTTTTTATTTAAAGTATGCATATGAAAATATATTATGTAATAATTTAAATTATAAATGTAATGATATTTAGTGGATTCATGCGGAAAACGCAACGATAGTTCGAATATTTTTTTTGCCTGTGACCATTTTTATTAAACGCGCACACCCCTGGAGACGACACGCTTTATGTGACGTCAAAGCGATTTCGACCGCATGTGACGTCATCAGCAGCGCTCCGTTAGAAAGGGACAACGATAGGAGGATTCCTTTGTTTGCGGAATTCTGGCAAAACAGTTTTGCACACATTCGTACAGTAATTAGTAAGCTTGGCAGTTTTAGAATGCCGACACATATGTTTTTTTACCGCTACATATGGGGGGGAGGGGGGTTCAATGTAGTTTAGGCCCGAAAATAAATAGTCACTCCGTGCTCTTTTCCACGCCTCCAGCTAACCAGTCAAACACATTTGACACGCTTATGTGAATTCATACGGTGAAAACAATCGTCGATAAGTATCAAGTTAAAAAAAAACACAACTTGAATGCTGGTTTTTTAATCACTATAAAAAGTATCTTCCTAATGAAAAGGACACATAATTACGCTACTAGAATTATTTATTTATTTATTTTGAAAGTACATAACAGGAAGAATTACGTGGCAATATTGTGTATTGTGATTTGTGTGTAGAATATTGCTAGCATCAATACAAATACCATTCTATTTTGTATAATTGAGTTGTAAAGTTATTTGACTTATATTTGATGATTGTTTTTTAATAGCGGCAAATCGCCTGAAAAGATAAATGACACAATCTTTGACAATATTGAAGAATTTTTTGAAAAAAAATTTAATTATTTGATAAAGTGCTGGATAGCATAATATTTATAAAGGTTCTAAAGAGGTCCTGTCCTGTAGAGGTTTAAACCCAGCGCTGAGTTTTAAAAAAATGCATTTTTAACTCTCACCGTCCTCTTTAGTGCAAATATTGTAACCATCTAATTAGATGAAATAAGGAAAGGATGATATTTTAACAAAAAATATAAAAATAATGGATTTGTGATTACGATGAAGGATGGTGTGGTGAAATGAGATGATTTTATGAGTGATTTATGTATGAAGCTAATGAAAAAATAACACTATTATTATATATATATATATATATATATAATAGTTAATAGTGTATAATAATGTATTTTGAAAATAGTGTCGTTCCACGAATTGGCTTCGAGCCGCGGTTCAGTCTAGTAGGATAAGGACGAAACTACTAAATATACTTTATTTTTCAATAGATAGCTGTCTACAGCAGTGCGCTAGAGCCTAATCATTTTATACACTTTTCCATTTTTAATTATGCACTACATTAAAATTACAAATGTACCTATAATTAAATAGAAGTGCGTATATTTCGCATACAAATTCTTACTTATGCGTTCGAGTATGGTCATAAACGTACCGAGATCATACGAGTGTATCACGAAATCGTTATCCTAGCTGCATTTCCCGCAACATCGCTTTTCCATTTCCCATGTATCGCAAGAGGTTTTTCAATATCGTATATCAGTGTGTTGCCAATCAATGCTCTGTATTATAGATAGTAGCTGCCGATAGCAAAAGGAAGTACACTCAGGGAAAGTATAACATTCGCAGTTATTTATGTTCTTTACTAGCAATTTCATACAATTATTTAAAATCAATTGCTACTATATGAAGTTGTATGAGGTGAAGTAAAAGTTTATTTCCAAGATCAAAAATTATTTTTCAAGATCACAAAGATGGCGTAATACAAAATATACAGATAAATAGATATTTGGTACAGTGCCTACAGTTCACATTTAAACTACTTATATTATATAGCTAAAAAATATACATCACAAAAAGATAATAAATATTTTTTATAAATTTATCCTTTTTTGGAATTGGTATGAAAACTAGTTACAAGGTAACATTCCGTGAATTTTAATGGTTAAAGGAAAGTTTTAATCCAAAAAATGTTCTACGCAATGTTATTTAAAAAAAAATAAAGTCTCATCTCCCAAAATTCAAATAAAAAATTTTTTTTACACATTAAGGAGCCATGGTGGCGCCTGTCCCGCGCGTGTTTTTAAATCGTTCATCTCACAGTGATTACATCACTCTCTACCGTTGTTGGTTAATTATGAAAAACAGAATTAATTCGAGACTTTTCAGGGTGTAAATTTTTAGAAAAATTTAAAACTTAAACTTTTATGTTAAGCCCAGATAGTTAGGAGGTAAAATGATATTCAATATTATTTTTCTTCTAGAAATTCATAACACTACATCTTATGTATGGATAAATAACCGGTTTGAGTCCGTTTAAACGCAATTTAGTTTAAATTTTGTCACAAAAAAAATTATATCGAAGACACTAATGCAATAGAAATTAAATCTCGAAGGTTAGTCTAATTAAAATTGTATCAATTATATCCTAGCTAGATGGTAGATGTACCTAGTAAATTATTAGATATTAAAAACAAGGATAATTCACTGGTAATAACAATGTTAAAGCCTTTTAAATAACTCGATAACTATAGTCGACTACTTTCGTTTACCGTTTTATTTTATACGGGTAATTAAATCGATATCATTAATTTTGAGATGTTTCCTTTTATACAAACGGTAGGATTTACTTTTAAAGGCCACATTGTATACGAAAGAAAGGACTCAACTGTACCTACATCAATACTTAACGCCCGGCTTCAATATCTTCCCATAAAACTGTCCAAATAGACATTAGCGCATACTTTATCTTGGAGATTGAAAGGTTCTAGTCGGGGAAAGTAATAGGATCTAGAGAGTAATAAACCAGTATAGTAGATAAATATAATATATATATAATTAGATATTTATTTATAACTAAATTTCTATTTAATAAAAATCATATTGTGCATACTTACATATACAAAATTCATACGAGATATCCATAAAGAAACTATTACGTACCGATGTTGAAAACTTGGAACCCTAATTTACAGGTTCACCCAAACAACGCACCCGACTCGAGTATTCAAGCTAAATATAGATACTATAATGAACTTTCGCCGGGTGAGTTTGAATGGCCAGTGTTTAAAAAAAATCTCGATAGTGAGTTAAATTCTCGGAACAAATGGTTAACATTTTTTAACAAATCAAATAACATACAATGTATTTTTTGTTTATAAAATTTTGTATAACCATTTTCGTATTATTTATATGTACTATTATAAAAAATGAACACAATATTTACTTATATTATTTACTATTTAGTAACTGGTAAGACATTTCTAGATTACACTTGTTATCGGGATTGCACTATCATCCCCTGCACCTTAAAAAAGACGATGCATTATCCCCAAATACCAAGTAATGTGATAGGTTCCTTAGATACACTAATGTTAGTAGAATTTGATAAACTCATTCAATTCAGATTAGATTAATTATTGGGCCGTTCCCGGCGGCACTGCAATGCCGGGCCAACCCGCGGCGAGGGTGGAGCAAGCCCCTAACACCTCACCATCTTCCAAAAATCAGTTTAATATACTGGTCCCGCGATGCG
Organism: Neomicropteryx cornuta; assembly: GCA_020383195.1. Taxonomy (NCBI): domain Eukaryota; kingdom Metazoa; phylum Arthropoda; class Insecta; order Lepidoptera; family Micropterigidae; genus Neomicropteryx; species Neomicropteryx cornuta. Next base: position 7,084,372 of record JAHKQU010000030.1, read on the forward strand.
GGAACTATCAGATATTAAGCTGATAAGAACAGATACTACACTTTGATCTTAGCCAAAAGGCCGAGAAGCGATACCTGCTGCAGCTAACCTAAAATTAGGACATTATGTACAAAACCGCGTATAGTAGTGCCCGCTTAAAAATCAGTCATCGCGACATCTTTTATTTTTCTAGGCAAACGCATTGTTTGCGCAGTTGAGTTAGATCACCGCCAAAGGGCGATCGACGATTTATTGCGAAACGTGCCTCACTGCAGCCTAACCGACCACACACAAATTTAATGTGCGTTATTACACAGTTGCAATTATCAGTCTTATATTATTATTATGCAATTATCAATCAAAATAAATACATTATAAAAAAAAAGAATAAATGCAAACCTCCAAATTTACAGACGTATGCTGATGTGCAGACATATTAACCGTAGGTCCCGAAACTCACACGTTTTTATTTTGTTTTTTTTTTGTGATTCTTTTCGGAATACCAATTTAATTTTTAATAAATAAATAAATCTGAATAAGTTTATACAAATATAATTTAAAATTGCTACTATGTAATAACGCACATTAAATTTGTGTGTGGTCGATTAGGCTGCAGTGAGGCACGTTTCGCAATAAATCGGCGATCGCCCTTTGGCGGTGATCTAACTCAACCGCGCAAACAACGCGTTTGACTAGAGAAATAAAAGATGTCGCGGCGACTGATTTTTAAACGGGCACTACTGTACGCGGTTTTGTACATAATATCCTAATTTTAGTTTAGCTGCAGCAGGTATCGCTTCTCGGCCTTTTGGCTAAGATCAAAGTGTAGTATCTGTTCTTATCAGCTTAATATCTGATAGTTCCCGCATCGCGGGACCAGTATATTAAACTGATTTTTGGAAGATGGTGAGGTGTTAGGGGCTTGCTCCACCCTCGCCGCGGGTTGGCCCGGCATTGCAGTGCCGCCGGGATCGGCCCAATAATTAATCTAATCTGAAATGAATGAGTTTATCAAATTCTAAATGTGTCTAAAACATTTAATGTGAATTCCTGTAGACTGTGGAGAATGGAGATCGCCATTGAACCTGAATCTATGAAGTTACTCAGTGGTTTTCTAAGACTATACTGTATAAAATAAATTAATATATGTGTACATTTCAGTACTAAACGTTTAGATAATTATTTTTGTTAAAACTCGTAAATGGCGTTTTAACGTCAAGTTAGATACCACTTTTGTGACGTCGATTATTTGTAAACTATACCAAATATATATATATATATATTTATTTATTTGTTTATTCAATAAATTAACATTTCTTTTGTGTTATGTACCAGCCAAGCCCAAGGCTTATCTGCTAGAAACCAAGTGTATTATATATAGTATACAGATATTATAATTGTGAAATATGTTCACATTATTTGGTTCTATATTTTAGACATCTTTTAGAAGATAAATACACATTGATATACATTTGTATAGCTTAGTAGTAAATTTAAAAGAGAGTGTTTTTCGGAGATTTCATAGTAAATAACTAGTTTCACATTTAATTTTTTTAGATTTAATATTACTTTTTAGTAATGTTTTTGGTAAATTATTACCAAATAATGGTATAATGAATTGCAACGCTCGTTTACCCTAAACATTTTTAAATGAAGGTATAAACAACGTTTCATTTTGTATTTGTCGCATACTAGGTATATGTATGTTGAACGAGTGTTTTGAACTTGTCAGAATCGAAGAAATGGACCACCATCCTATATATAAACATCACGTTTGCCGGTAGAATGTTACAATATTTAAATAAACCAAGATCATCATTGATCAATTTCTATTTAATATTTTTAGGAACAATTATTTTTATTATTCTAATCCGCGTTTGTTTAATTTTTTCTAAGAACATTTTAAAAGTATTGCAATAACTCATATTGCCATAATTAATTATTGATTCGCAAATTATAACATTCGTAATGGTTAATATTTTAAGATTCCTTTTATATGATAAAATTTTGTTATTATTAACCGAAGTTTGTCGCATATATTATTCATGTGTTTCATCCAATTTAATTTACTATCAAATGTTAGTCCAAGATACATTTAAGGTGTACAAATCAGTACAAAATAAGTACTAATCGATGGCATATTAGGAATTTTGATATCTTATAAGTGGTTTCTGACTTGACGCCTCCAAGCAACAAACCGCTTTTTATTACGAAAACAACGCCAATATAACAGAAGCTTTTTTCATACCCGTTCAGCACCCAACAAATTGTTTGTGAAGACTTGAAGAATCCCACGGGCTATTCAATAATGATTCGCATCACGATTCGCATGAAAACGCACTCACGTAATGTTTTAATTCAATAAGCATTGAATTAAATTGCAATTATAATTAGGAAAGTAATAATGTTAAGTATAAATATGAAAAAAAATACAAGAGATTATTAGTAGTAAGTGCCAAAAATCTTAAAACTTTTGGACAACGTTGTATGATAGGTCCATGTGTTTATAATATTAGGGAAATAGGTAAATACCGCTTGAAGTTAGACAACTTAAAATAATACATAGAATACCTATATTTCAATATTAATTTTATGTATTGAATAAAAATAACCTAATGCTAATAAGGAAAAAACTAATAATAAAATGATATTTCAAAAAGATGTAAAATAAATAACTAGAGGTAATGTTTAAGACAAACACACGAGCAGTAATGAAAAACCCAAAAAAAAATCATGACTACACACACTGAGGTTTTTGTGTTTCTTTTTATTATTCTACTCTTGCGTCCAAAGATTTTATTGTGCAAACGAAGATATCGGTAACAACGGCATTAGATATTTATCATGCTATTTTTACAATGTGCTAATTAATTTAAAAAAGTAACTGATTAATATTCAAATAACCTTTCCTCAAAACGGAAAAAGAAACCTGTGTACCGGGTAGCATTCAAAACTTAACAAATATGCCTTCTTTACTACAGATAATAGTCTAATTAAGGGTGCAGGAAACATAGTATAGTAGTTTCAATCGCTTGTACCTATGAATTTACCGTTCCGTGATTCTTTTTTGCTATACTAATATATATATTGCCAATGTATTTGTAAATGACTATTATCGATGACTTTAAATTTAAATGTACATTATCTTATATGATCAACTTATCTATGAAGGGACAGTTTTTCTAAGGGGCTTTCTATGTTAGTTTAGTAAAATTGCTGCAATAACACGTTTTAGTATTAATTTAAGGACATTTTTACTGCTTATTGAGAGAAGTAAAATTTAAAAAGAACAAGCAACCAGATAATAAATATCTACATTTATAAATAATTCAATTCAGTAAATTGTAAATTTAATGAAGCATGCATTATATTTTGGCATTGCTTTTAAAACCCCTGAAGCTTATGGAAAAGCTTATTTTAATTTAAATGTGTATTTTTTTATTGTACATACAAACATTATATATATACATAACTTTCTAGGTTTCATAAAAGATCTTTTGAAATACACGAGTTATCTTATCATTAAACAAATCTAATAATCGCATTTACAAATTCGGTAAAAATAATCCGGTAGGAAAATAATTAGTAATAAAACAGGAAGTAACAGCAATTATATTAATAAAATGAATTTTTATTGGTTCACTAATTATGGTAGCCCAAATATGTACGGTTAAAAGAATACCAAAACGCGTCAGTAAAAAAAATGTGTGTATATAAAATATACATACATAATTTTTTTAAAATTCTTAATTCTTTTTTATGCATAAAAGTAGTTGCCAAATACAATGTGTGAAAGACTTTTTTTTTATATATCATATTTTTAAATAATTGAAGTAGTTTTGAAGTAAGTAAAGAGTACATTTGACAGAAATTCATGTCGTTATTAAAATTGAAAGATTTAAAAATAAAAAAGTAGTATTGCCTTTTCATCGATAAATTGTCAGCATGACCTCTAGGCGTGACTGAATCATTTTAATAGCTGTGAGTAACAAAAACAAGGTTTATGTCATATTCTGTTTATTTTGTAGCCAATTTTAAAATAACTTGTAAACACAATATATATTCAACAGGGCTATCTCGTAAGGTAACAAAAGTAAGATTTATGTCCACGCATGCCATAAAATAAATAAACTACAATAATCTATTACATTTTTTTTTTTAATAAAAAAAAACTAACAATTTGAATTGTAATTTTACCTTAGTTCACTGTCCAATTGCAGGAATCCTAAAATGTATTACTTTACACTTTTAGACCTTTTTTAATTAAATCACCAGGAAGACTTTTTGATAGATAGATAGATGTGTCTGTGGTTTTCCGGAAATTTAAAGAAAATAATGTGATTTATTTATATAATGAATGTCGTAGTACATAACTAAGAAAATTCATTTAATAAATTTTTGTACAGTACGTAAAATGTTGAATTGTTTCTTTTTAATTTAAATGTTTAATTTTTTATACTGTTTTTTTTTAAGTAAAGGTAGCAATTGATACATTTTTTTTTATGTTCGATAATATGTTTTGATACGGTATTATATATTAACAAACGTGTAATATTACATAAAGTTTGCATGTAGTGTCTTTTGAAATCAAAAGCTATTGACCTTTTAAAAGAACTTTACAACAAAAAAGCTGAAGGTTGATTTTTTTAAATATTATATCTACTTCGAATTCATTGCCTCAGGTCGGTAAGAAAACACATAGCTTGATACATATTTTTAATGCCGCAGATGTTATTGTTTACTTTGCGTTATATAATTTGGGCTCCGCATGCGGTTGGAGCGTGACGTCACGAACGCAACATTACGCGACATCGCGAGCCGAGGTGCGCTGAACGCCGCTAGCGACCGGCAGATGGCACCCCGCTCGCTACGGCGGACTTCGCTCGACTGGCGTGGCTTTTAGCGTTGGCGTCGCTACGACAAACACTGCTACGCGAAAAGGCTCGCGTTGGTAGGTATGTGCTATGAACACTTACTTCGTAGTAAAAACGTAGAGTGCTTCTGTGAAACTCCATTTGGTTGCCATCGATCTAACATACTGTACACTATTTAATGTTTCAAGACCAACGTTTCTTTTAGAATGCCATCATTTGATTGTCAAGTGATTGTCATGACCAATATTTGATTTATAATAAATTAAATATAATAAATACTTATTGCCACACCTACATCTTCTTTAAGTATATATTTTTTTGTTATGACACAATCTTTGACAAAGAATTTGAAGAATTTTTTGGAAAAGTGTAAAATTAAAGCACATGATTAGTGTGCGTATTATTTATATAATTGTATAATTGAGTTGTAAAGTTATTTGACTTATATTTGATGATTGTTTTTTTAATAGCGGCAAATCGCCTGAAAAGTGCGACATCCTGCGCTTTCAAGTACAGGACCTCTTTAGAACCTCTATAAATATTATGCTATCCAGCATTTTATCTAATAATTAAAAACTTTTTCAAAAAATTCTTCACTATTGTCAAAGATTGTGTCATTTATCTTTTCAGGCGATTTGCCGCTATTAAAAAACAATCATCAAATATAAGTCAAATATTTTTTTATTATAGTATATGTATTATTTTATATTATATTATTTAGTGTCATACTTTATTTTAAAAATATTGTCGAATATGGGGAGATCGAATCAGGGCATATTGCATGAATGACTGATGAACGATAGATCAAAAATGTTTCTCAAACACAAAAGACGCAAAATTACAAAGTTTGGAAATTACTTAGGGAGACCTATGCCTTGCAGTGATACAGGTGATGATGATGTTGAGGCGATCACTTACAATTTTATTATTATTAAGTAAAGTTAATTTTTGAGATCAAATAACTAATAGAAATATAAAATAAAATAATAATATGTTTTAGATAGATAATTCCAATCTATTTTTTAATAAATAATTCTAATCTAAAATCTATAACTGTTAGTATCGTTACAGTTTCACCAATCGGCTTACATATTGTTAGAGATTTGCTTTACCAAAATCCCGTTGCAAGCTCACCCCTCCCGCCCGATGTTTCACTTTCCCCTCCCTTCTTTGCGCCTGCGCGACTGCTTACTAACACGACCAATTTCGACAGATTTCGTTGTGCGTTACAATCTACAGCTACCCATAACATCTGTGTAGGAATACACATGCACCTTTCTAAAGATATATGCGAGGTGTATATAATACACCTCGCAAAGTACATGGCTCATTTCCACCTCTACGTTCATGCCATAACTCGATTTATATGCGATGTTCATGTCTCGATAGCATATCGTGGGTATAGATGAATTTAGGTTGTCATCTCTATATTTTGTGAAACGCTTCGACGTTTCGACGCGATTGATATACACATATATACCTAAAGTTTATACTCTCCAATAAACTTATAAATGAAATCGACTGTGCTAAGTAGCCATTTTCTGATCAAGCTTAGTAGGTTAAAAACCCATTCGTCATGCTCAAAAAGGGCATTAGTGACAGATGAATTCAATAATATGTTAAGAAAAAGCCCGAAGCGAAGAGTAAAACTATACAATTATATTTCATTTTTTATTTATTCATAATGACACAATAGGAAGTCAGAAGAATAAATGATGTAACATCACTAAATAAAAATATTATCATATAGACAAACTAAATCCCCAATCACTTATTGTTATTTTGAACTAATAGACCACTCTAACTAGGTTTAAAAAACCTTTTCAAAATGGGGCCAGAGGTAGGTTGCAAAAAAAATTATACTTATTACGTACTTGAGACATTACCAACAAGAAGGATCATAGAATTAATATCCTAAATACAAAACATCATACATACAATCAATAGTGCATATTATTATCGTAATAGTGCATACTGTATTTTTTATAATAAATAATAATAACAAAGGTAACTTAACTGTTTGTGTTTTCATTAATCAACAATACAAATCATATTATAATGAAAAAAATAAATAAATTTTGGTTGACGAGGGTGTCTCTTGCCTTGTGTAATCTAAACAAATGACCTATGACCAAATATAGTGCGGTACGCAATAATCATTTTACAATTTTTTTCATAGAAAATTTTTATAAATTAAAAGTATGTAGGTATTTTTTTAAAGGGAGCGGCTGTAAGAATAGTGCCTAGGGTCGGAAAGTTCCTAAATCTAACCCTGCAAATCAACCTTCAATGGGTTTCTTATTCCAAGCCAAATGGGTTTCTTATTCTGTTTAACAACAATACTTAAACTTTTTAAAAAAGTCCATTAATATGTTAAGCTACCATAGAATTGGTACCAGGATAAGCAAGTGGAATTAGGAACACGCGAAGAGATATCTTTCTAGACGGCGACCTTTAAAAATGGTAGACTTTTTAAAACCACTGGTTAAGTTCTAGAATTCTCAAGTTTTTATTGGAATAGTTGTCTTTCGGAAGTCAATACTCCGAAATAGAGTGACAGAACTAGAAAGTTTATTCACACATAAACCACGGCAGATTTAGTTGGGAGAAACAGTGTAAGTTATCATTTATTTTAATGAGAATAATCTCTTTTCGAATGTAATTTTGTATTTTGAATGTTTATAATATTAAATAAATAACTTTTGATGTTACACATTATTTTCAAAAATATTTAAATAACTTTCTACGAGTAGGCCTTTAACAACTGATTGCAGCTTCTTATCTTGGTATCTCTTAGGGTCCATAATTCACCTTCAAAGCTTACAGAATGGTAACGAGTTCGAATTATATAACATTGAAGATGTTACATTACCCAAGACTACTTAATACTTTAACCGACAGAGCTTTTTTAAGTGAAAATGACGGTAGGTGTAATAGCCTTCTTTTAAATTTAGCCACTTCATAAATTAGGTGTTGTATTGCACTACATAGTTCTGTGTGTCATTTTAAGGTAGGTAACCGTACTGTAAAGCTGATACTCACTTCCCGCGAAACATTATATATTTCTCGACCCTGAATCGCGTTGGAAAACCATAAGAGTTTTACACTTCCACCAGATCTAAGTATTGTTTCGAACTTTAAACATGTATTCAATTCATTGTCCACCATACCGACTGACCAAGGGAAATGAGTAATCTTTACACTTTCTCTGATTACCGTGACTTCTAAGAACCTAAGCTGTGCTGTGGTTGTTGGAAATTACACTCGTTATTGGTCAGAACTATTTCCTTCACATCCCCTACGCCGAAGCCTTAGGTTTTTGAAGTAATGATGCATAATGACTTATCCAAGCTTTAAAAGTATAATTATAAGTCTTTTTTCGATATTTTGAATTAACCTTTTTATTCAAGTAGTTATTTTTAAGTTTAGTATACAGCTATACTTACAGTAATTATTTATTAAAATGATACTTTCTTTTTATAATGACCCTATTATATCTAAATTACAGATATAATATGTACCTAACTAAACCCTCCATGTTGACCCCACCACCAATACTATGTAGATAGTGAATACATGTTTAAAATAACATCGTGTGTGTATACGAGCGCCCAACCCCGCTGCAGAGGCCTGCATTTAGGTGAGACAATGGGTCATCGTGTTTCAGCCACCATCACGAAAAGCCTGTCAGCGTCATCGATAAATTATTAGGTATGTCAATGTCAGACTGGCAATTTAAAGAGCTTAGTTTCAAAATAGTCGTATTGTTTATGTCCTAATAACATGTTATATGCATACAGTACATATTATTTTTTATTTCAAATGAGGTTAATTATTATGTATGTTACCCATAAAGCATGCTAAAAAGCAAACGCATTATCTGACAAACGTTTGTACTCAGAAATTGAAAGATGTGACATATGGTTTGCGTTTTGGAATGGCTAAAGTGTAGCGCAACCGATGTCATCCTAGATTACCATGCATTCTAAGATGTAAAGAACATGGATTAGTCATGATATGTTTGTCCTCGACGATTCCATAACCATAGAATATTAGAGTACAATTATAGAGGTGACTATCTAGAGGTCCCAAAATTGTATACAACTTTTACACAACGATATCTAAAATTCTTTCATCACAAGATGGAGCATACTTCCTGATTAAAAGAGGTAAGAAACTCGTAGATTTTATCTAAAAAGGAAATCATAAAAATAATTTACATACACATATTTATATCATACATACAAATAAACACATTTTACATACATACGCGCTTAATGCAGCTATGCGTAATACAAAACACAAAACAAAAAGGTACTCATAGGTAATAACAGATTCACTGGAGGCCAATTTCAATAACAAACCGATGACGGTATGCCCAACAATCGGAATTACAATTTCCCTTATTCAGACGCCGCCGCCCATTAATTGCTAGAACACCCGACGCCTCGTCATCGGTTTGTTATTGAAATTGACCCTGTCTAACAAATACATATCAAAATTCATAACTACGCGTAAAAACCAATATAAATGTAATGTTAAATATAGATTGGTGCCTCGGGACAACTGTATAGACAACGATCATTTAAAATACACAGATAGGGTGAAAGGTTGAAAAACGCACCACGCCCAAGTACGCCACTTTGCGTCGAGTACGCTCCTCGTGTATCATACGTCTCGCTAGCAAGCGAGATTGTGAATGACAACGATATTATGTCACTCAACGATGTTTCAAAAAAACATTAATCCTAAACACTTTCGCCCGTTTGCTTCTACAGTTTCCATTTTTGACTACTGGGAATTGACGCCCACCTCACAAATGAATTTATTACTCAAAGTGCGGTTACAAATCGGTATAAAATATAAATAAACTATTTTCAACAGTTCTCTCACAACCTTCGATAGCTCAGTTGGTAGAGCGGTGGACTGTAGCGGTAAAACATTGAAATCCATAGGTCGCTGGTTCAAATCCGGCTCGAAGGAATCCGTTTTTTTATTTTTGCATTTAGTATAGAATTAAAAAAAGCCATAGTATTTTCATGTTCTTGCAAACAATATACAAAAGAATAATAAATAAAAGATTTTAAGCCATAACGTTAGAAACCGATTCTAAAGACAAAAATCTTTTTGAAATAAGAATAAAAACAATTGTTTTATGAATGATATGCCCATTTATCACTCTTAAATGTTGGTAAAAAAAATAGTCTCTATTTGAATAAAATTTATTTAGGTAGGTATATTTTTTTACTTTCAAAATTGCTCTCTCGGACATTTTTAGCAAATGCGGTGAAATCGTTATGGTGTAAAAGAACGTTGGTTAACACAAGATCAATGCAAGAACGTGGTAAAAGAACGCCTTTACACTAAATAGTATGTATTTTGCTATATTTGAAATAACGTGTTACGTAATCTAAGATATTCATCTATTTTTTTTAAATTGTATGCCTACTGAATTACATTTATTAATGTAAATAAATACAAAATATTATCTTAAATGTATTATTTTTAAATCACAGCTACGCGCAAAAAATAGGCGTGAATGAAATGCATATGTTCAACTAGTACATACCTAGTATAATATAATCATTTTTGACAAAATTAAAAAATAGTAATATTTTATTCAATATAGTTATATAATATTCGAAGTTATTGTAAATAGGGAAATATTATGTACCTTCTACTAAAGAAAGGATACGGATATTAGTAAAAAAACATTTTATTTTACCGTGAACGGTAAAATAAAAATATTGTAATATTGTGGATCTATTTCTATACATCTATTTCTATATTTATGTAGGTATTATTGATTTCTTTTATGTATCTTAAATTATTCAATATGTAGTTCTTACAATTCCCTTTTTTATTATTCAAACTTCAACTAATTTTGTTTTTCTGTAGTAGACCGTAATATTAGATTAGTACAAATAATATTTTTTCTTTGTGTTTGTGTTTATTCTTTTTTAACCTATAAAAATAACAAAACCAGAAACTCGTAACCACTGATTATTTTATAATCAACGTATGGATAACCATACCTAAGGATCACGCTAAAAGGAGTGTCCATTATTATAAATTATATTATCTCGTGATTTACGCCATCTATGGAAATAAATGATAACTAAAAAGAAGTATAAAACTAATTCTGTTTAAAAGCTAAATGGGGGCATCGATCGACATGGCTGCGGTGTCCGAGTGGTTAAGGAGATGGACTTGAAATCCATTGGGTTTTACCCGCACAGGTTCGAATCCTGTCCGCAGCGATTTATTTTTATTGGGATGGCTTTGTGATTCTAAACCTTTAATGCTTAAAATGTTTACAATTAATTAAATTATATAAAGTTATAAAAAGTAAGTAATTGTAATACATTTTTTAATAAACTAATTTATTTTTTTTAAAACAATTGTTTATAATATTTTTTATGGTGCAAAGCTTAAAATTTTTAATTATAGATAAAATCAAAACATTTAAGCTTTTCCAATAACTTTCAAAGATCTTTTATTAAAACAATATATAAATTATAAGTTATTCGCTGTATGAGAAAATTCACCTCGGCTAAGAGGTAAGTGCAACCCCGGGTTAAAAAATGTTTTTCATGATTGTTTTTCGCCGGCGACAGGCCATTCATTATACAGCGCCATCTTCAGCCTAGTAGGGTTTTTCTTTGTTCTATTCGACTGTATATGAAGTTGCTTTACAAAACGTAAAACCAGTATGTGCTTTACTACAGACCTATTACTAAAAAAAAAAAAAAAATGTGACAGCTGACATTTAAGAAGTGAAGTTGAAGTGAATATTATTCACATACAATAATAATAATAAACTACATTTTTGAAAGGTCCTTCGTAAATAAATAGGTACTATTAAGTAAAAAAAAAAAAAAAAACCGGCAATTTTTTTTAAAGCAGTTTGGCTAAATATATGTGGTTAATGTTTGATTACAAAACATATTTTAATATGCACAGATGTAGCAATGGAGACTATGTAGAATAATATGTATTAGAGAAGGACCACGTCACCTGTGGTACCTCGAAGCATGAATTATCATTTTAACCACGTGCTGCTTAAACGACATACGGTTAAGTGAATATATTCTTTAAAGTAAAAATATAAACAAAAACTTTTTATTGAATATAAGTATGCCTATTTTACTTTACCATATCACCTCCTTCAATTGTGACAAATAGTTTAATAATGTGCATAACGCGATTTTAAAAAGAAACTACTTAGCCTGGCTGGAGCGAAGCACGCTTATTATATTTTACCACATATTTTGTTGCACTACTCAACACAGGATAACCATATTATATTTAATTATGTATTGGATTATTGCGATATGCAATATTAACCATAAAATAAAAAAAACTAAAATAATATTAATAATTTGATTATTTTACAGTAAGTTCATTAGTAGAATCTACTCGGAATTTATGGTGATTTCTGTTGACCCTAAACTTATTTTAGCAAAATTTATATTTTAGTTTCCTTATTATTATTAACTAATTACAATATATTTAGGAACTAGTTTCGGTGATACAGTTGAGGAAGGTGAGCCTTGGAACAAGGAATACTGACTTATCAAGAATATTCCGCCGTCGAATTGTTCTGGAAAGAAAAGAATTGTACCCAATATTCCGTTTTCCAACAAAGGAGTTTTCTTGGAAGAATGGTCACTACGATCAATATAAGAAAAAGACAAGTTCATTCGCCACAGTCTTAAAAAAACCACATAATCTGAATTCAACGCGCCTTCTAGTGGCTTCTAATTGTTTATTAATCCGTTGTTGATTAGCCCCGATTTCCAGAGATCCTAACGACCTCTTTATTTGATCGGCAACACAGTTCCCTTTATATACCTAATTATTATATGAAGTGAAAAACTGTAAAGGGTGAATATAAACTATGCTTTAGGTTTTATATATAAATCATTGGCAATCAATAGTATGTGCAGCAATCATAGTTCTCGTTAGAACTTAAAGGATTTTATTTTGAACCAATTGAATTTCTTTTGCTCAATGGTAATGGTATAGTTTTTCTTAGTCATTTTTGAAAGGTCTTAAGTAAAACCTTAACCTCTTACCATTTTTTTTTTGCCTATATGATCTTGCCTCGGTCCGAAAATAGCCGAAAATAAAATTCTTTTGTTTCAGTATTAATAATAAAAAGAAAAACACATTATAAAAAATCATTTGTTATTGTATGTTGATGTTTTCTAGAAGTTGAGGTTAAGATTTATTTTTGTGATAAATGATTATGGTAGTCGCTACTGACTAAACTTATTTTTATCAATCCACTCTTAGTCATATATAATGGTCATATTGCTTCCCAAATAAAGAGTTGTGGTCAATGATTCAAAGACCGTTTCTTTCGAGTGTACCTACATCAATTCTACGTAGGTATATGATTCCTAGTTCTTTGCAAACAACGACACGTTCCTAAAATCACAAGTGAAACACTAAAGGAAACAAGGTAAAGATGATAATAAAATTAAATAATGTTATCGCTTAATTGTTTTATAGTCAATATAGCACGTTTTCAATAATGCTGTACTTACAACCTCTCAGACACGGATTAAATTACGTTTTTTTTTTCTTAATTTGAGACTATTGACTAAAGAATATTTGAGAAATATAAACAATAGAACGTTAATGAAATCTCATTGAATATCCTTTTTACCATCCACAGTTGCCTATGGCTTGACATACGGAGGTACCCAGTCGCCTTTTAAAATTAAATAAAGTATGCTTAAGTCCCATTGCATTGATAAAGAAAATCTATTATTAATTTAAATTTCGGGATTCTGAATAGGTTCATCTTGAACTTAAGTAAATCGACTGCCTCTTTACACACCGCGACCGCAAAGTGGTACTCGCTGCAAATTTCGCATCTAGGCAGACACATGCGTACGAGTATATTGTCGATATGCTTAGCATTGGCGCCTTTTTAGCGCCCCCATCAACAATATACGCAGATTTTGGCGATACGATCATGTCATATAATATATATATATGACATATTTTTTCATACAAACATTTTTTTATGCTTATAAGCTGGGTGTTTTGGATCAACCGTGTTGGCAAAGGAAGCCCCTTTTCAGTGTTAGTAGTCGATGAATGACGCTGGATGTAATGTTGTATTAGACGAAAATCGGCGAAATTTAAGATGGATGGCGTTCGCTTTGTGTTGGCGCCCCTGTATCATTTCTGGATGTATTTATTTGTGTTCAATGTTTTTTTTGTATTTAGTCGATACACTGTTTACAAAAATGTACATATATGCCCACTTAAAAAGTTCAAAGTTAAGCGGGGAAACGAACGATCTAAGTGTGTTGTTATGTTGTTATCCAAGTTTAATTACTTTTAGGATTTGGTCGATTTTTTCTGTCACTGATACGGTTAGATTTTCCTCTATTTTGTCCCTCATCGAGTGACTCACGCCGGACTACAATGTGCACCCCCCCCCCCCCTCCATCCTTGCAGATTTTTTAAACCTTGTCACATGACTTGATTTTATATCTGGAATCGCTAATAAGTATGCACATATATCAGAACAGACTAACCTATGCCCGCTTTTATCACCGTTTTGTATCATTTTCATACATCTTCGATAGACATAAAAAAATAGTGAAACATAATCAAACATAATTTGGAAAAAAAATTATATCTACAAATGTACTTTAACTTTATATCACTTAATTAATTGTAAAACAAGTACTAGAAATAATTGTGACAATAAAAAAGAACAACCACATAAGTACTTTGAGTGATAATACACGTCACAGTAAACGTCGTCACAACATTATAAATGTTGATGAAATGTCTATATTGGTGTAGAAGGATGCTTTCAATAAAAAATAAAAACTGACCTTAAAGAAAAGGTGCTAGAATATTTTTTATAGTTTGCACTACACAATGTATAAGATTTCTGTGCACTATTTCTACTTTTATTTTTGCCACTATTTTTAATTTTACTTTTGTGTACTTATTTATAAAGTAGTACTGTGTAGTTATGCTTGCAATTGCAATTGCTTGCAACTGCATACACTTAACCATGATCTTATTGTCAGTAAACTTATATAACTAACATTAGACATGAAATAAATCACTCTATATGTGAAAAACTTGTAAGGATACAAGACTAACCTATATCATAAGTTTTTCTAAGTTTTCTTCTCATCTCTTGTATCCGTTGTTTTTCCGTGATTAAATAAATAAATAAATAAATAAATTTATTTATTAAATTATGTTAAATCTGTTACCATTGTCATAATTATATGCATGGAGTTAAAACAATAACCGAATAATTTCATTACTTATATTTTAAGTAACCTTCATCAGCCGTGTTCATCTGCTTTTAATAAAGGCAAACTTTTCAAATAAATGTCTACATAATGCTAAGGTAAATTAAATAACAGTATTATAAATGTATCGCTCTGGGTATTTGTTTTAAAAGTATACAGAAAAATATTTAGATTCTATTTAAGTCATGAAGAAAAAAAACATGCATCGTGCAATACTTGCTTATTAATCACAATCACACATTTTTAATGCAGACCAAAACTTAAAGTATGCTAATTAAATAAAAAATACATATAAACTATAAAATTGTCGTAAATAATTTAAAATATAAAGAATCCATGAAGAAATCACCTAACATCTACATATTGTAGATATACACATATACGAGGTAGGAAAATTGTTTAGTTTTTAAGGTAATTCGTACAGGTATATTTACATAATTTATTTAAAAGTCAAAGTTACATAATTTATTTAAAAGTCAAAGTAAGGTTTTTATTTCAAAGTCATTGACAAAGTAAATGTTGATTTGCTCGAATCTAGTATATAGTTATAAAGTCCTGGTCTTTCACAAAAGATGCAAGATAAAAATATATATGAAGTGTCAAAATGCACGCGCTCGACTTTGCTACAAAAGCCAAAAAGAATCCACGTGACACCATTCCATAATAAGCATAACATTTTAATTTAATGTTATTCAATCTCTTTCATATCTTTACGATTAGAACTATCAAAATCCCAAGATAGAGAAGCACTAAGCGAAGATATTTATTGAACCTACCGCAGCATAAAAGCACCTACCGCAGCTTTAAAGGTTTTTGCAGCATCCAAACTGTGGAATGATTTACGCCACTGCTTAAGTTAAAATGCAATCTTCCCGAAAGCGCACTTCTCTACCTTGCGCGCAGAATCAATATTTTTTAAAAACTTAGTTAAATGTGCATCATTATGAAATCAACTGTGCCTCTGTATTTTTATTTTCTCGATTTATTTTTCAGTCTATGAAAAAAGTATTTATGTGAAAAGATTTGAAGGCTCTTAACTTTTAGGAAAATTTAAAGTTTCACTTTTTAATTTAACCCAGATAATTAGGAGATAAAATGATACACAGTAATATCTTTTTTATAATATTATAAATAAGAGACTCCCAAAATTTTAATATTTTGTATGGTATGACAGGATTGAGACCTCTAGGTTAGGTTCAGAGATAGGTTAGGCGGATCCAGAGGAGGGGCACTGGGGAAATCACCCCCCCCCCCCCTCCTCCCGAGAAAAAAATAAAAACGTAAGAAGCTGGAGTTGTTCACTGTCACTCTCAATGTAAAAGGAAAAACTTCATTAGAATAACACAATAAATGAATCAAGGTATCGGCAGCATATTCATTTCTTATTGGGGAAGAAACAATCACCAATATTGAGAATCGGTTCTGTAAGAATACTGGTATAAAACACTATTTCAACCTATTTTTACTAGGGTCTAAAAACACTCAAAAGAAACTAATGAGGCCTTTTTAAAATTTCCCGGATCCCATTTCAGATGTGGTGGGGAGAACTCCATACCCCCGTTTTCCCCCTGGTGTGCCCCCGAGAAATACTTCTGGATCCGCCCTTGCCCGAAGGCCTCGGAGCTTTGGAGTGAATCTGAAGACTCTTTATTTTTTTAGCCCATAGCTCTTGAGACTATCTATCCCTCTCATTCAGTAAAGGGTCATGTAATGTTGGCTTTATTGTGATGGAATGCTATATCGGAGTGGTTTGAACAGCTATAGGCGATTCTAGCTCAATATACGAGTAGTAATGAAGTATTATGATTGTGACAATTATTATTAGAAAGTAATGCGGAAATTTTAGATGAATGTAAATTTAAAAAAATATCGCATCGCATTAGTAAACAATTATTATGTGTTTTGAATTAATAAAATGTTGATGTGGCGATGTTTTGTTTTAATATGTCGTTATAATTTATTTTTATTCGCTTCATATCAAGGCATTTTAATTTTATAAACTGTTAAGGCTTTTACGTAATTGGGGTTAGAATGGTCATCAGCTTTTAGAACCAGATTTAGAAGATTCGTACTGCTGTTTCGTTATCATAAATTAACATACATAAGTAGGTATATAGTATTGGATTATTATTTAAATCTTATTTTTTAATGTCCTTTATGAAAAGGACAGTTCTTGAAAATCAGCGATCGTATGAGGTGATAAGTAATAACCATATTATAGAGGGTTAGGTTGGATTGAGCATCCGAACGCTTGATTATTTAAATTAAAACGGATTTGACTTTGACTACTCCCACTTTATTATCTATCGTTGAATGTAACTCATCCTGCGTTCCGCAGGAAATGTAGGACCTTAAGACGTTATTAAATAACACTTAAAAATAAGCTGCCTAATCCGACTTAAATAGGTTATTTTCAATTTAACAATCTATCTTATTAATTGTACACAAAACACACAATAATATGATGAGAGTGGTTATATTATATCATTATAAAGATAATTTCACCACAGATATGAAAGGTTATTTACCAGTAGCTTATTGAAATAATATGTAATAATAAATGCTATTAAATGTCAAGCGCATACTATTATTAAACTAGCACTTTTCTGTGTAGCGATGGAGACGGCAATTCTCAAACTTATCAATGCAATCGGTGTCAATAAATCGTCCGGCCATGACAAATTATACGTGCAAGCAAAATTGGACTATTTAAAACCAACTCTAGCGAAGTTATTACCCGTCTAATTAATATAGTCGTATATCATTTGAATCCGGGACATATAATTTATCTTTAAAAATATCAATGTTGAGACCTACATATAAATAATATCAACACAGAGACGTCAATAGTTATTACTTGATTGCCATTCTTCATTGAATAGATAAAATAATTGAAATTTTATCTCACAATATGGGTTCATAAAGGGCAGAAGTTCCACACAATTTTCAATGATTTTTCCGAAATCGTTAATCAATTCTCAGCATAAGAAACAACGATTATAAGGTATTAGTTAATTTAAATAGATATCATAGTAAATTAAATGAATAGCTTAGTGATTATCTACATTTATGACCGTGAAAAATAAAAATTATTTCAGCGACCGTTGAGTAATGCCCAGAATATAACTTTAAAAAGATTTTAATAGCCTCCTTTTATGATAAAAGGCTTATACATAATTCTTCAAATTCAAAATTAATTCATATCCATTCGCAACATATTGCCCTTATAAATTTAACTTTAAAAAGCCTACATGACATCATTGTCATATCTGACAATGACACCTCCGAATACTTAGGCCTCATGATTGATGGTGCATTCCACTGGCGATCGTATGTTGACCTCGTATGTACTAAACCACGTTTATTTTTGCAAAAAAAACACCACTTAAAGCACCATTGCTTACAGTTTACAAATCTCTAGTGAAATCCATTATTATTTATTTGCTGGTAGTTTATAGCAGAGGGTTTAAAACCTACTTAACAAAAAATCAATCATTACAGTGTCGAATCCTTAAAATAATTCCACCCAACAAAATACAAAGCAATGCTGGCGAACTCTGAAATCTGTAAGGTATTTATATACTTTTAATTTAAAAAAAAAGATGAATTATTTCACGTGGGAAGAATTCAATGTCAATTAGGCAATTATACTATATAAGGCAATTTGCGAAATATATACTCATTATACCGAAATTTAAAAATGTATATGGAGAAAGGTGTACTTTTAAATATAAAAAAATAGTGAAAAAAGAGCTGAAAATATATTTATATTCTGTTCTTCATTCTTCACGTATAGTGTAACGTCCGTGATAATAGTTATGTAATTCTTGAATAACTATAGGTAAAATGTTGTTAGATAGTGAGTATCTGGAAGACGAGTCAGTAAACTCTTCCAGAACATACAAACTTGTATGTATTACATTATATCTATAATGAAGGTCGTAAAAGCGACATTAAATTTGAATGTAGTAAAATATTGCTTTTTTCAATTTCAAATATCGTTTATTTTAAAATCTGAAACTATGAAGTTTCTGAATGAATATGTATAAGTTAAAATTAGTTTCGTATCATAATTAAAAAAAAAAATAAGTAGGAAAATACATAACGTTTATAGCATAGTTAGGAAATATCTGAGCAAGTCAAAATCAATAAAGGAAAGTGTGAAAGCCCCATGTCATAGGTTATATTTGCATCAAAGAAATTTTGAGTTACAAACTACAAGCGTTCAATAATTCTACATACACATTGTAGAATGTCTGTTTTGTATTGTATTGTACATATAATACAATACAAAATTACCCCTTTATATTAATTTTAATGTATAATGGTTAGGCTGTATTTTAGGAGAAACCGTTATTTTGACAAGAGAGTTATGAATATTAATATTCATAAAACTATTTATTATATTTTTATAATATTATACGAAGAAAAAAGTATTAAATTGCGAAAGGTATGTTACACATTCTCTAACATTAATAGGTAATTTGTGCCTTACAAAAACTATGGCTCCAATAACAATATAATAAAAATAATATAGTATTTTTATTTGAATTAACGAGGTTGTCAATTAGCGTTATAACAATTATAACATATTATCTTGTAGGTATTCCTACTGTTGTAAAATTTGTAGGTATTTCTGTGGTCGATTGTATTTCGGTGAAATCCGAATCGCTTGGCAGGGGCGTCAACTGCACCAGGGCACAGCGCGCGTCTGTTGTTTTATCGCGCGCCGCGCCGTTCAATCCGAAGCGCGCTGCGCGTCGAGACGGACGCTTTCGCGGCGGCGTTCTAAATAAAATGTCACGTTCCTCGATTTGACGTTTTGCTGCGTCGCGCGTCTTGTGAAATAAATTTGATCTTTTTAACTGCCAAATAAAATTATTTTAACTTTGCCGTACTAATCGTGTTGCAGATTCTTTTGTTACGTATAAATATCAATATTCCGACTGACCAACAAAAATTGTTCATCATAAATTTGATAACCTAAACAAAAAAGTGCAGTGAATTTTGATACTTTTATTGTGTAGGTACTCGGACTATTGTTTTTGTACGCAAACTAGCCGATGTGCAGTATCGCGATCGTTAAATTAAAAATGTAGGTAGGCAGACTTGAACACTTTAAATCTGTGTGTACAAACTGGAACGTTAGTATATTTCTGGGGGTGTTTATTGATAAAAGTGAAAGTACGATAATGTTGGTTGCAACCCCTTCGAACTCAGGCTTGGCCGACAGAAAGCCGAAGGTAATCTCGGGCTTAAAAAAGTCACACATTCAGAGATCTCCTTCATTGGACGGACTTCCAAGATTATCCGGTTAGTGATTTTACAAAATCATTTTTTTTCTAACCTACTAAATTTTGAATAGGTATATCGATATTATTTACAAAATTCCAGCCATTTTGGGCGAGGTCTATTAAATAACTAAGCTATTGAATGTGTAAGTCAAATTGTAAAAATAAATAAAACCTTTAATGGTGTTTTTGAAGGCGCTCAAAACGCGAGACGAATCGTAGCTTCGTATTTTAAATTTAACTGCTTTTCTTTTGCAGTTGAAGTTTAGATGCACCATTGCATGCACCTGAATACCTGAAAATAGTATAATCATTATTTATTACTTTATTATTATTTTTTAGTATTTATTACTTAATTGATTGTATATATAAAATGCCTCCGTCGATGTAAATTAATGACATTTACAATACTTAATAGGTACCTAGTATGCTAAAAAAAACCTTTCCACAAACAGTGATATCGGCACTTTTCGCCTAACAAAATAAATGACATATGTCAATAAAAAAAAATATAACAGTATTATTTAATTTTGTATTTGGATGAGAGTAACTCGACTTCGGAGCTGAGTTTCATAAAAATGCGTAAATAAAAAACTGTCTCAAAACAAACGCTACACTAATAGCTAGGCGTCCCCATACAAACTGAGGCCACTTGACCCGGACCTCGACCACATGGGATATATTTCGATCGCTGACACTCGAGAGTAGGTACTCAGCATACTGAGCGCATACTCAGCGTACTCGCTGATCGCTCAATTACTTGGCATATTATAACTTAACGCGTGATTCACTTCATTAATCGTAAATTATCATGAAAATTTACCTACTACTTATGTATTAATGAGTTTTATCACATTTCATTTCGGATGGAGGTGCGAAAGAGATTTATATATTGTAGTTTGATATATATATGTTAATCATATTTTGATGAGAACATGTGATGAATTTATGCAGTTTCACATTCCTTCAATTTCCTGTTTTCTAGCTTAGGGTTTTAGTGAAAAATGCAGGGCCGGATTTAAGTAATTTTTAGGTATTATCGTAACAAATACACTAACTGGGGCACACACACGACTCTATCCAGCAGACCTCTACCGATGAACAAGACAACCACAATACAGTTTTGTTCACGTATTCCAATTTGGGGTTACATGAAATTCCATCTCAATTTCGGTTCATTTTTAACTTCAAAGTAATGAGCTCTATCGGAGAAGTGGGTACCTCCTCCCTCAACCTGTATATAAATATGTATTCAGCCTGAGTGCTTAGTGCTTACTAAAATCGTCACAACCTGTTATCACAGTTTCGACTTTTATAATATTAGTTAAAATTTAGATTTACGAGTAAATAAGTTAAATACAGGGACGTCGTGTTTTTTTGAGATTTTTTTCCATTTTACTAAAATTTATATATTTGCCGCCCGTGGAATGTGGTTAAACTTTTTAATTGCACTAGAGATACAATACAGTTTTACACACTTCAATTGTAAGTACTTATATAACTTAGTATGTAACACCATATATACGTATATAGGTACGTCATGTAATCAATTATCTACCCTATATTTAATTTAAAAGGCGCATTTACCATTCAACAGCACAATTTTATGCCCTCGTTAAACTAATCCCTGAAAATGATTTATTTTAACGTGCCGATATTACATATTTTTATTCTTTTGAAAGTATTCATAGCTAAACAGCAATTATTTAAATATGTGCTTTGGGTACCCAAATACGTAAATAATATTATTTCATCAGCTAGGAAAGTGTTCGTCCCACTTTTGATGTAATTACCTTTATCAACAGTCCTTACAGAATTGGCACAAAATATGTTTCGTTTTCACTATACCGCGGATGCGACGTATGGCCGATATGCCTCACATGTCTCAGATATGCCCGCCGAGTTGATTCATAATCTATATTTAGCTTGTTATAGAAGGGAAAATAAATATACTATTTAAATTAATGATAAAACTCAAATTTTTCTTTCATTCGGCACTTTTATCTTATCTCGCGTTTCCTTTACGCGCCGAATGCATCTTCTTCAGTCATCTTTGTCTGCGACAAACGGCGATGACATGGCCTTAGTACTTTTTGTAATTTTAATATGTAGTTTTTGTCAATTATTAATATAGTGTTCGAAATATCGATTCTATTATATTATAAACATAGATAAAATAAATATTTAATGTGGTGTAAATTGGTCTTATATTAGATATTATTACTTATTTTTTTGTCGGAAAATCTCCTGGTGCAAAGAAACTTTTTTTTTTATTTATTTACTAATTAATTAAGGATAGTTTTATTTAATGTATAACAGCTTTGGATATGAAGTCTATTAAAAAATCCTCTACTTGAGATGACGATTTGAATCCATCGCTGGGTTTTATAAAACTACTCTTTATGTATCAACTTTTTACGCTAAAATAAGAAATTATGAACGTATGAAAATATGTAAAATCTTATAATATAAGAATAATCATTTTAATACCTACCTACGTATCATTATTGAAAAATAATTAAATTACCGATTGTATTTAGAATACCCGCACTAAGTAATAGCGGTTATTGAGGCGTGCGTGGTGTTTTGTCACTTTCATCTGCATTCGTTCTCTCTCGCACTGGAATAGATTCCGCCCGGTATATTTGGCTGTGGTCACTATAGTTGCTGTAACCGCTAACGCGTTTACTTATACGCGTACAGACAGCATGCCATACGGTGGGAAGGATCATCTGTCACTTTATGGATCCACGCTTTAATAGCGTTACACTTGCGTCTGCTATTACAGTAAATGACTTGCTGAACACAATACGATATTCTCCACGCCAACGCGAAAGGTGCACTAAAAATTCCTACTTGGTTTTTTTTTAAATTTATAAGTATTTTTGGTTTTTATTTATAGTTAAAGTACTTAAGTCTACGGATTGTCCCCATAAAATGACTTGAGGATTTAATAATATGTTGTGTGTATTTTATTTATTTATATTAATAATTTGAATATTTTCGACAGAAAGAAACGTACTCTTGATTATTGAATGATTAAATATAAATAATAATAATAATAAAAAAATGTTTTTACTTAGTTACACATAATTTACATCGAAATACTATACCGAACGCAATTTTATGTGATTAAAATAAAGAAGTTGTTGCTATGTAGGCAAGTATTGTTGTATAATTTATATCTAATATCGAATGATATGTTGCTTGGCGATGTCTAAGAAATAGCCTATAAAATTCTCGCCTACTTTGTATACTTACGCAATCAACATTCCCATTTCTAAATTATTCGAAAAATTTAGGATAGTCGGATTTTGAGAGCAGTTTAATTAGTGCTGTTCTAATGTTTAAAAGTCATCAGCTTAATATCGTATATATGCAGTTATGAAATGAATAGAAGTTTCACATCTTCTTCACTATTCTTATTTTTTGTAGATGGCTTTGAATCTAAGTACGAGTGATATTTTAGACCGTACTCGTGTCATTAAAAAGATTAACTCTTGATTGCAGATTAGTTTGCCACAGAAGGGCCTGCATACAACTTTACGTGTCACGGTAAAGTTGTATGCTTCTTGTTTGTATAATATACTTAATTACTAATATTTTTAGTACACTGTTTCAGGTGAAATCTATTTATGACATCTGGTTGTAGGTACCGAAGCGCGCAATCAGATTATGGTGGGCCTACCTGCTTGAATTCTGGTCGTTTACAGTTATGACATTTCGTATCAAATTGAACACCCGTCTCCTTGAACTTACGGCCGGCTATTACAGCGTAGTGTGTCAACTGCCGACGCTTAGGTGGTCGTATTGTGTTAGGTAATTGGCATCAACAATGTTCCCACAGAAATTTGCAACAGACTGCCGTTTTTACTTTTTAATATATATATTTTTAAATTCAAATGTTCTACCATCATATGTTGTATTACGTCTCTACGGTCATTTAAAATATCACACCGTGAACCAAAGTTGAATTGACCTGCAAAGCTACTATGCTACAAATATCATTATTTGTTATAACGTACCATAGCTATAAGTGTCAAAAAAAAAAAAAAAAAAATAAGATAAATATTAATTCTTTGCCCTTTAATTACCGTCCATATGCCTATAATAAATTTGTATAGGTGGTTATAAAAGGTAAAAAAATATGTATTATATATTTCAATAACGGAAAATCGCCTCAAATAATAAAATACATAATCATTACTGTAGTGTTGCCACTTTTTGTAACTACAATTAAACACTTCTGGTTACAATTAAACAATATGTTATCTCGCAACTACGGAGAGGTGCGTACAGAGCTAACGTCCCTCGGACACTGCCCGCAATTCATTTATTGATATGATATTTATGTAGCTATATCTCATACACTACAATTACATATTGTATTTTCATTTTTAACAATATTTAGACAGTATAAAGCTAGTACTACATCGACCCAAAAAAAAACTAGAAAGACTGATAAACGCGTGCGTGGTGTAGTCTTCCATTGTCACGGCCTCGCCTTCATATTGAATGTAGAGATTCCTTTCAAAACGAATTAATATTTAGTAAGTATTTTTAACATTACTAAATTAATGTATCCTTTTGTTTTCAATGCCTATCAAAGGCATGATAATGGAATATCTTCCACAGCAATAGCTGCCAATGCGTACATTATTTTAAAAGCAGCTGTTTATTATGCACTCCATGCGGCACCTAAGCGTGACATACCACGTGGACGTTTATCTCAACGAAGATGCGTTAAAATGCTATACAAGAAAGTTCCACTCACAATGCGAGAATGTTAGACGAATGAATTCGTCATAATAGAATTATTAACGTTTGCAAGACAAAATGAAACTTTTGTTTGGACACCAAGATTGCTCCAGTGCGGTTCGATAGACTAGTACTTATACGCAGCGCCCTAATTCGAAAATTTCATCAAAGACTTGTTTATCATTCCTACCGTACAGATGTCAAAACTGGTGAACAATAGTCAAAAATTTGCCTTCAGATAAATCTTAATAGAAAGCGGATATTTTAAGGAATACTCGTCCGTTTGGCTATTTAATTTAAAGGGAGGACAATAGGGCCGACTGCCAATATTCAAGTACATTGAAGGGTTAGGAATTGAATGTCTTGAAGGCTATTTCGTATATTCACTTGAGGAATGACTACATTGGTATCAATCTCATCTTCTGTGTAAGGTCTTCGAGTTATTTCGTAGATATCTATTTGTATATGATAAATGATTTTGTACAGCCTCCTTTTATTTTGATTTTTTTTCTCTATAATTTACTTTGGTATACTCGTATTCTCAAAAATAACGTATGTTTCTTTCAATGCCAGAGGTCTATGGGGTTCAGCAATATCGTTTGTGAAAATGCTTAATCTCGGTAATGCTAATGGTATTGCTCGAATTTGAACTATATTTCAAGTGTTTTATTAATAACCACTATTTTTTAAAAAAATATTACTATTTATTACAAGTGAATTTTATGAAAGCTACGAAGAGTAACTCATAGACACATTCTTTACGGTTCACATAAAATAGAAAATTCTAATGAGATATAGCAATTATTAAGCCCCTGATTTCATGCTTGCAATGTTCCTGTCTTATCCGCACACGCTTGTCGCAAATCTTCTCCTCATGCCACTCTTATGTTTATTTTAGACAGCCATTGTTGCTCATTTGATTTGTCACAGCTTGTATTAGACAATGGTAAAATTACTTATATTTACTTTGTATTTTTCTGCGTCCGGAAATGATAACAAATTGTTTTTTGTCCGTATAACACGCTTGGTTGATTTAAATACAACTAATTGAAAGACAAAGTACAATTTTATTATACCAATTTTTCTACGATTGGTATATGTTTTTAAATAAACAAAGTTCGAAGATAAATGAGAAAGTTAGTTTAGATATACATTTTTCGAAAATATAATAAACAGTTTATAAATTTTAAGATTTTTTGAATGTATAACCTACCTATTTAGGCACTCGGGAAACACCCTTATATCGTAATAGAAATTCTATGCTACTGGCAGCGCCGTGTGTCATTAGGCCTAGTCTGAACTGCCAATCGACAATCGTCTCAAATGTGTCATCACTTTCATCCGCTATCAACTCCGAAAGAAAAAGAGATGCCGTTGGATCGATTTTCGAACACCGATTGGCAGTCAGACTAAGCCTGCTGATCATTAACAGCGAAACCAGAAGTACGAGATTCGCACAACATGAATGGCCAGCCTCGTTCCTATCTTATCAGCAAAGGTTACGACCAATTCGCGACTTTCTTCTCTTGATAGCTTCTTCGTTTGAGTATCCGATAGCGCGTTAATGTTAGCTCTAATTTCACGCAATTAGGTATCCGAATGAAAGTCTTCTAGCTAAGTAGGTGAGCACATCCGGAAAATTGTTGATGTGGTACTTTTACATTGTTACTAGCAATACACTAATTACTGATTAGATACCTCATTACTCGTAATAATCTAAATACGAGTGTATTTTTGTATGAATTATTAAAAATATTTACAATGAGTATTTTTTACGATTTACAGGCCACAAAAAAAAATTTAAAAAAATAGTGCATGTATGTTACGAAAGTTCACACAAATGTTATTTATTTTCATGTGTTGCATCGACTAAAATAATAAAAGTACATATAGGTACAAGTAGATATTGACTATTGTATCAATATCCTCTCTATGAAAATTATTAGTAGGTACTATTTAATTGAACTGCAATTATGTATTTCATTAGAAATTTAACAACTAAGAAAATGTACGAAAAAAATTTGTCTGGTTTACATTGATAATTGGGGATGGAATTATTACTAGCTTTGTGCAGAATGTTTCAATGGATTTAAAACATTGTTAGTAATAAAGCGAAAACCTGTAATTAAATACAATTATTTTAAGGAGTTGCCCCTAAAATGCTACTTACAATCTCGTTCCTTGGTGGTGATATCGAAAACACAATATTGAAAGAGGCGTGGAATCGATTGCCTATTTCGAATTCCGATAATGCAGTAGTGTTGGTGACCCCCCCCCTCCCCCCTCCTATCGTTATTAGATATCTCGCGTCGCTGTATTGGTGTAGTTAGCTTTTGAAATTTCGGTTATTTCTCGACCTTTGTAATGCGACACATCGACCCCGTTGTTTGCGAAAGTTCTGCCTTTATTTGCGCACACAAAACGTATCCCGAAGCAAATGAAACGCGTAACATTAATTTATTAGTTTTTATTTGCCTACCGTCATTCCAGTGGACTATTTTTCTAATAACCTAATTATTTATCTTTGAACTCTCCGATCTGCCGATGTTAATTACGTTTTCAATTTTTTTATCTTCCTAATTGTCACTAAACGTTTAATATTTAATCTGTCGAAGCATTTATTTATTCATATTTAAAAGATTTTGAAATATGTATTTATTAAATGTTTTTCATAAATAAAATTATACATAAGTATAACGTAATTTAAACTAGGATACCGTTAAATATGTAACATCCTTTTTTTGTAACTATACTTCTACGCGTACATAATTATATATCTAAAGTAATGCTTCTAAAGATGGTACATATTATCATAGAAAAATATATGTAAAAGATTACAAATAAATGTATATATCAATAACTGATTAAAAATTATATCCTTTTTAGAATTTTCGTTAGCAGTTTGCGTTGTGTTTTCAAAGAATACGTTAATGTTTTGATATCTTTTAGTACCTATTGCCAAACACTCGTTTGTTTTTTTTTAGTAATACAATAAAATTATACTTTTTCATTGAGCTCTGTACAAAGAATTTTAAAACAATCATCTTAATAAAAGCAGACAAAAAAAACTTGAATAGGCTTGGTCGGAATGGTAATCATAAGAAACTAGGTACCTTAATCATCGCTATTTATCTAATTAACTTATGCTTGACTTCATGCTGGATCGTTAGCGGAGCATTTCACTTTCGGACCCACACCAAAGAGCAGCTAAAAAATAAAGCGCCATTAGAAACGATTGTTTATTGTTCTGCAATAAAACAGAAGTGCAAATTAATTGCTCTGAAAATCGAAAGCGCTAAAAGAAAACGCAGAGCCACTTCGCGTTTCTTTATATATTCCAAGCTTCGTCCGAATCAAGAAATTATATCGAGCGAAGTCATAAATATACCGCACCCTTCTAAGAGTATATGCGCGGATACACTCGAATTTATTCAGAATTAGGACATTAGGCCACTCAAACTACGAGTAGGTTCATGAAAATAATTTTCAGAAAACGAACTTCAAAACCATTGGAGGAGAGAAAAGAGAAAGGAATAGATATTAACCGCAATAAACTCCGTCAAAGATTTAGTTACATGCTCTATTTTCGCCATAGGTACTGTACTACTGTACTGTAGGACTTACTGTGTATACGGTTGTTTATAGATTTTATAGTCTTGGGGTAGTTATATATTTTTTTATCGAATCACGCCGATGATTTTGATTATTTATCAATCTAGCAGACACATTGAAAGAATATCATCTACAGAACCGACTGTAATTAAACGGAATAATGCAATTACCCGAATTTACTTTCCACCGCAACACAAATATTGTCTAGTGCGGAACGAAACAAATCACCTGGCTATTAAGTAGTTAATATTAAAAGGCTGATATACAATGACTTATTTTGGCCTTAGATTAAAAATATACCTATTTTTATTGTAAGATGTTTGTCTTTTTGATAACATCACTAAAACTATTTCTATTTTAAGATGTCTCTTAGATAACATCACCCAAAATATGCTGTACTATTTTATCTATAAAGACATACTATTATTGTTTAAATAAACATGAAAAAAAAACACAAAACACGACTATTTAAAATAACCTAAAATATAAATAATATTGTCATCTCTCCGATTGAAATGGTTCAATAATAATTTATCTAAATCAGTTCTTTATCAATTTATGCTTTGAATGCGCATAATTTCATTTCAACGCAATCCTACGAAAGCGCTAGCATTCTTAATATTCTTTCTCTCTCTCGTAGAGTTAGTTTTTATGGGTTCCTCATGGTTTGGGGTCGTCGCATCGTCGCCGCACACAATGTGGGCAATCGTGCGTATCCCGATCTGCCCTTAGGGTCCGAATTCTGAATGAAATGATGAGGTCTATTCCCTTTCCGTGGCGCGATCACATTCCAATGAAAAAAATCCGTTACTCCACCGTTGGTATTTTTAAATTAAACTTCATACTACTGTTACACATTATTGACCAAAATAAGTTTATATTGTAATATTTTAAAAAGTATTTTTTTACCTGTTTATTCTATTAGTCTATTATGATACTTTCATAGAAACTGAAATATTCTGATTTTTACGATCCGCCAAAACATATGAAAACACGCAGATTCACAAACTAAAGTAACAAAGTATATGTAATAATTGTTAAGCGGAACGCGTTTTTTTTTTCGAGTAATTCTCAATCATACACATGATTTAGTTAATGACGCTTCTATATAAACAACTTCGAGCATAAGAAAAAACATCGAAACTGAATCGGCTAACATGGAAGAAAACGTATAAGGTTCAAATGAGAACCTCCCTATTTTGAAGTCTGTCATCAGTGATATGATAACGCTCACAAATAAATCGATTGCCAAATTAAGTTGGCGGCAGGTATTGACTTATGTTTGAATCGTATTGATTATTTTATGAAAAGTCGTCTCGATAGTCATTATTATCGAAATTAGTACACATATTTCGCCTTGTATGCGATAAACGTTAGTGATTTATTGTGATGTGTTAATATGTCAATCTACTCGTATATCGGTTACTATCGTACATGTTATTGTGAGAATACTTACTGCTTATTGGTATTGTCGGTGTGATAAGCGATAAGCTATCCATGCGTTAGTTGTATTGTGTTAGAATATTAACCAAATATTAACTATCGGCTTTTATATTTGCTTTCGGAAACTATTAAAGGACTCATTTATTGGATTGTGGATAGACTATTTATTATTTGTGGACAGATATTTATAAGGTATTGATATTGATAGGTCTTAAGCTTAACTATTAATTAAGTGATTCGAGGAATTCCGAAGATTATATTTTTAAAGAAATCATTTTGTAAAGGTGGATATAACTAAACATATATTTGATGCAGATTGTTTACTTTGAGAAGAATACCGCGGCGCTAATGACGTTTTTACGAATGAATATGGTAAAAAAACGTCCCAATCTTTCAATTCCCCATCCCAACCAACCCAACATCCTGTTGGTGGAATATGATTTTTGTAATATTTGTTATAAATTATAATTAAAAAGATTTTTTTTCTCATAGCGAATTATCATAATGTTGGCTTATATTTTTGTCTGATACAATCGGAATCGAGGTGAAATCGTCCGTTTAATGATTAAAACGCGACAAGTTTTAATAACGTTCGCTTATCTTTCTTTGTGATATGTGTTTTTTTTTATTGTTTTATTTCATAGTCGTAAGACAAGTTATATTACATGAGATATACATCAAAATCAGACGAAATTAAGATGAACAATACATCACCAATCACGAAACTCGAGTGACATCTTTTTCGGGCCCGATCATATGGCACGAATTTCGACTAGCCGCAATTAAAAAACCGGGTTAAAGCCGAAGATATATCATTGGAAGTTCTTTGAAATATTAATCACCAGCCATTACGTCGTTAATGTGGACAGCAGTCGTTCGACGGCTATCGGAGACATTCTCGGGCAGAGCAACGCGTCTCGCAAGTGGAACGGGTTGAAGTCACAAAAGCCTACACTTATTTTATGTTCAAATTTCGACAACAAAGAACACCACCACACAGGCAGAAGGTTGACATTCATAAAGTTGTAGGTATAGTGTGTGTGTGTGTGTGGTTATAGTCGGTGTCATCTCATTTTTATGACGAAGTATTCTCGTCTTACCTGGAGTTGAAAGGGAGCGTAAAATGATTTATCTTGTTATTGGGTATAGATTCAGATTTAAACTTACTTCTATTGCCTTTTACCTTTTACCGTTTACCTTTTCTAATAGTTCCATGAGCTACTTACGATCTAATATTACAGTAATGACATAAATATTTTCACCTAGAACTGTAAACAAAAAAGAAAAGTAGTAAACAATAAAAGAAACCGATTCGCCAAAACGTTAAAGTCGGCAAAATGAAAGACAACATTTTTAAAGTGGGTCTACATTACATTAAAGGCGTGTCGCATCACATTTACAAAGATGTTTATATTTTTGTCGTTCACGATAGTAAATAGATAAGAGTGCTAAAACACTATGCATATTGGAAGCTGCCATTTACCCCTTTAATGATGCCTAATTGTTCTGGGACATTCTGTATAAATAATTATAAACCTAGTCACATAACATCAGTCGCTGAAATATTCTACCGTATGTATGTACAAAATTATCTCTATTGCCTTTCCATGTCACCTCAATAAATTTGTATGACGAACCGAATTAAAAGCGTACGCGTCGCGGAGGGTGAATAAACCAACAAAGCTTTCTTGGCAATGACCGAAGGGGACCCGAGCCGACAGCCGTAGCCGAGCTGTTGGGTGCATTATTGTTGAGACTATTAATCTGAGACAGCCATTCAAGTGTCAAAATATACGGGCCCACTGTGGAATGCTCCAGACAGTCGTAGAGTACACCGTGGCTATATGCTTTTCGAGGCAGAGTTTCCAAACCTCACGTTAATAATTAAAACCTCTAATAGACAACAAAAAATCAAAATCGGACATTAAGAGTAATTATAGCAAAGGCACCTTTAAATGGTTTTGCCATCGGCCGCTGTGCTTGCAGTTGGGAAGCCAATTGTAAAATAGTTACAATTTTGCAAATAAATCGAATAGTCATACTCCCATGTGGTGACTCAAATGTCACTTTGTTCACGGACTAAGGCTCTAGAACTACAAGACAGATTTTGATAATTATTTTTTTAAAATGACCATGACAATGTCTCCTGTGCATAGATACCAAAAAACATATACATTTGATTGCGCAAAGAATTATAAAAAATTAAATGGTAATCCCTATGGAGAAATACATTTATATACTAAACTCCGCTCCAATGTATGCCGCAGCGAAGCAAAGCGGCGCCCTAGTTAAATTTACTCGAGCTTAACTTTTTTCTTTAATTTAAAATTATTTTTCTGTATAGTAAAAAACACACCTCCAATATTGGAATTAGCACAATTTTATCTCGAATTATCAGCGCCCACAATTGAACAATCGCTTGTACAAGAAACAGAGAAGTGAGCAGTGTGTACACGCGTTTATTTTGAGATTTTTATCATCCCGTAGGCCTAGGTAGCGACGATACTCGGTTATTGTTTAGAAGTAATCTATAAAATTACAACGAATATGACAATTTTTTTAGATACAAATGTGCGATATTATCAAATTAGAAATAAGTTCCAAATTAATTTATGATGAAATTTTAAATCGGCACTCCTTTGACGTTTTTTTCGATTGCGCGATTGCGTTGCTGACCAAACTCGCTAGTTCACTTTCTCGCGTAGTTTGTCAATAGCGTTACATATTTAATTATATTTCTAATAAATCTCCAACAAATATGCCGACGCGACGACACGGTGCGAATGATTTTTTTTAACGATTTTAGAATGCAATTAAAATCATTGGGTCAGTTTTAAAAGCACTGTATTAGATAATAATCTCGGTTTGATGCTAAATAGAAGTCGTTGACGAATAGAACGCAATGGAAATTATTATTGTTAAGATGTTATCAGCAGTATGCACTTTTCGATAAAAATTTGTATGCAGTCGAAATAAATCTAAAGCATATACTCAAAATAAACGTATAAGCTAAGCTAGGTATAAACCATTGCGTTATCATTATTTAATCAAGTTTACCGATTGTCCAAATCAAATTTGTCCAAATCAAATTGATCAAATTTTACATAACTATATAGGTAATCGGTAATAGAAATAGGTAATGTAAGAATATAACGTCGGCATAGTTATAATATTTAAACGCTTGCGCTTACTATAAAATGGCAAAAATGCGTCAATTTTACAAAATCTACTACGTTTACCAGAGAGATCCTTTATATTTTCTAATCCGGGTCCGAGACTCCACTGGGACTCAATCATTTCTCAAGACCCAATTATTTCGACATAAGTATATCGAAATTCTGATCCCTCATTAACAACCCCCACCTTAAAACTCCCTTAAAAAAATCAAATATACTTTTAATTTAATTCACTACACTTTCCTTGTCGAGATCAGCAATGGAGTATCTTTTTGTTCTTGTGCGTTTTCAAGGATGTAAGATGTTAGACATCAAAGTAATAATTTTAAAATTAATATTTTTTATTCTTTAAACCATTTATAGCATACATAATAAAATTAGTTGCACATATAATGAGTTATAAGTATTCGAAGCAATTTGTACGTGTATATAAACAAAATATGAAAAAAATATATTCTAAAATATACATTCTTAAAATTTGTTCTAAGGTTTTTTTTTTCTTTCTCGTCACTATTGCCGGTCGGGGTTTTTTTTTCATGTTGTATAATGGTAACTTGTTTGTCGAGAGTAATTAAATTGCTCTCAGTGTTCGATAATTACTCGAATTTATGGGCAAAGAAAGAGCAATCGTAATATATAAGAAAGTAAACCGTAAGAATTATTGTTTATTGTAGAGTCAAGTCTTCATTTTTTTTTCGATTATTTAAAATGTGTATTCCTTGAGTAAAATTGTCTTTTACGTTAAAATATTAATGTTAAAAACTTGCTCGCAAGAGTATTTTGTTTTATAATGTAAAACAATTATCAATCTAAAAGAACAGGAGGTTCTTGCACTTGAGTGTACTCGCGAGTACACTCAAGTGCAAGTCACTCGCACCCAAGGATAATGGTTTGACTGTCGCTCACGACATATTCGCGACTTGTTTCAGTCAAGTTTTATAGCGCGGCGTAGTGTACTCTACCGTACTACTAAACAGTATAGTATACCGAAAATAATTCCAGATTTGCACAGCACCATTACATATGTTTAGCGTCAAAAAAAGCTAGCAAGTCGGGAGTCAATATTTATATATTTTGCAAAAATAATAATCGTAATCGTTGTAGCCAATTCAACATAAACCATTTTAAACGGAAAATTTATTTTTAGTATTTCACTACAATACTCTTGACGTAACTTGATGAAACTAAAATGGAACCACCTCTGGAAAGGTTCCTATCATCTGCAAAAAAACATCAAAATGGCTTTAGCCAATCCAGAATAACATATATTTAAAAACAAAACACAAATCGAATTGAGAATCTCCTCCTTTTTTTGAAGTCGGTTAAAAATACAAACTCCCTGTTACCGCAGGATTTTATTGTGGTTTTAACGTAGTTAATTTAAGTGGTTTGGAAAATATGTACTTAAACTATGAAAAAAATGATTCATCTTCTTTATTTTGGAATCAACCTTAGCAAAAAAAAATGTATAGTGCAAAGGGCACATATCTGTGGGAGCATCTTGAGTTATGTATTAGCTAACCGTTTCTGGGCACGATTCTGAAGAAATCTATTCAAACGTTCATTCTCAATGCTGTTTTGTAGGCAGATATATCTCTGGCGAAACGCCATCGTCTCGTCGTATTAATAATTATGATATTAGCTTTTGCAATTATCGGCAATTTTGACGTGGGTTAAGGCAGAAATAATATGGGCGTTACTGTTAATTGTTGCTGGGAGTACGATGGGTTGATAATGAATCCACGCTTAGGCAACTATCAGATTCATTCTTATGTAGGTACTCCTGGTTTTATTACACCGTAGCCTCGCTTTTAACAATGCGGCCTACCGTTTCGAATTGTTTAATCATAAAATAATACAAGATTTTACTAATTATTGGCACAGACTAACAGACATCGGCACAGACTCAACCTAAAAACACATCTCGCATATTTTTGGAAGTAACGCGATGCGCTAGTCGACGACGAAAGCGTTTTAACCAATTAAAATACTCGAAATATAAAATCCATCCCTGCAACATTTTTAATCTTGTAAATATTTTACAGAGTAATCATGAAAATATTTTTAAAATATTATGTACATAAAAGGCTGGCATCGCTCAATTAGGCAGAACTTTCATTATATACTAATTAAATGTTTCAAATAATAAATAAATAAATAAATTTTAAACCTATACCAGCACATGTAAAAATATTTTAATGTACATACAAAACTATATTGTTTTAATGCTTCGAGGCCATTCTTTACAAGCACAACATCTCGAATGTTATAACTGACCCTTGATTGTTTGAAGCAATCTACGAGCCGTTATTTCACAGCCGTATTAGGCAACGTTAACTTGGAAAGAAGTACTCGTAAGTTTTTTTTTTAATTGAACAGCTGATACTTTCCTAAACCTCTGTGTCGTATCGTTTACTTACAAAGGTCGCAAAGGGAGAAATCACCCACTGAGCTCTCCGCAGCTGCGCGCACAGCAGCGACATCGGCCGTGTGCATAGTCGCGTTAGTTACGACCGTCAAACTTTTTATGAATCATTAAATAAATTATCAGAAATGACGGTTACTCGCTAACTAACTTCTCACGTTAAAAATAAATATTATAATAGATAATATAAAATTTCACACTTTGCTTCTTTTAATTTCACTCTATTTAGCAATAATCCAAATAAAATAAGTACGCTGTAAAAACAAACATGAGAATAGTACCTACAAACGATTTAGCATACGTTAATATGCTTTTCCTAAAGTATATTATTTGCTTTTTCACTTAACCGAATAATAAATGCGCTGTAGCAAATAAAACAAATTGACATTGACAATTGCAAATTGACAGCATTCATGTAGACATAAGTAAACTTACGAAATCACCGATGCGGTGATTTCTAGGGATTTCCCTAATGTTTTCAGAAATGATTTGTATTGATTTGTAAAAAAATGTAAACTTTACATGATAATATTAAATCGTTCATGTCCTAAGTCCGTCCGTTCGCGATGGCGGGTCACTAAACCGGCCTTGGCCGAGTGCGAGCGAGCAAACGAAAGAGTAAAGGTAATTTATACCAGCGCTTTAATACAATTATATTTATTTTCGCATTTTTAAATACAATTTCTTACTCGTGATAGGGAACATAAACACCCCTTAAGTCTTCGGAAATGGTCTTGAGACAGCCTGTATATATTTTTTTTTTCAATGTCAGAGGTCTGTGAAATTCAGCAATATCGCTTGTGAAAATACCGATTTTTTGCGGTTCTGGCGCAATTGTCACATTAAGATTGTGCAAGTTCCACCTCGCGGGCGCCGCTCGGCCTAATGAGGTGTAACGGCGGGAGGGGCAGGGGGACGGGTGATCCCGCGCATTGTCCGCCGCAACTCGTTACTCGTACGGTGCGCCCGACCGCGCACCCCACATGCGACGCCGTCAATGCGCATTGTCTTGTCGCCGGTCATTACGTGGGGATTTTTTATCGACTCATTTTCATGAACGGAATTCGCTTATTTCAGAATTTCTCTTACGCGTTACGTTCTGTAACTACTTTGGAAACGAACGTCTGCCCGTCCGTCTGCAGGTTGAAAAATATCAATTCAAATTTTAATGACAATATCGGGAACTATCCAATAGTCCTAATTATGTTATACTGTGGCATAGTATAAATGAATTAATTTGAGGTTGAATAATAATATTATTTAAGCTCACAGTCACTTTAATCCATTATAATTAATTACGCATTCATCAGCCGCCATATTACTTATGTTTTCTTCGCCATTTTAAAGTGTGACTTTCGATTATTATTTTTTTAACAGCATTGTTCAATAAATAACAATGATCACGAAAAATTCAATGGTCTTCTTTTGCACTTTGCTTAATTTTATGTTTTCACCGCTTTCAAATGACTACATTTTTTTTTATTTTATATACAGGCTGTATTTTTATTCACTTCACTCATTTCAGCGGGTTGATCTACATCGATAATCAAACATTAATCATCAAAAAATCTTTTCCAATTACGGGAAAAACTAATTCAAACTTTAAACAAAATTAATTTAGATTATTTTGCATCTGTTGTACGCGGAAATGATATTTGACCTTTTGAAATGATTATGATGGGCAACCTAGAACATTATTATTACCTTTCATTAAATTGTTTAAAGTTAACTGATTGCCTTCTATAAAACATGATTTGCCATTGATCTGTGATTAATACTCGAGATATTTCTTGGTATTACCCGTCATTACGCTACATATACATACACGAGTGCAAGCGATAACTCAGAATATATCAAAATATCATTTAAAATAGTTCATATCCTCAACTTCAATTCAATTCGTCAGGTCCTTAATGATTCATGACTTTTCTATGAGTTTCTCGAATTTATAATAAGTAATAATTTTACAGTCTATTGATAAAAAAAGTTATAATGAAACGTTAAAGTCAACTCGAGTTTCACGAAATTATCACTCTTTTTTAATTTCAGGGTTTTTTTTTTGTAAATTGCAAACATTGATCTTTTTTATTGTTAGAAATTGATAATATTTTGAGTGATATTTGTGTGAAAATGCACATGTCGAGTTATAAGTCAAGTCGGCGGCCTTCGACGTCCAAAGATACAGCTATAATGATGAAAATTCATGAGAGAAGAATGATTGTGACGCATTTTTTAAAATTATCTTAATAAGTCTTCGAGGCCAATAGCTCTCGAGCCAAGTGTGTAAGCTACTGTATATGACCGTGTATAATAATAATATAGCACAAGCTGATCAAGCATTATAGCACCAACCTAAATTCTTTTAAACATGGAACGTACGTCCATATACTTTACAAAAGAATGTCAACTCTACTTGCGTGCTAATCAATCTTAGTGCGTGAAGTCTCGGCTGATTTATCTCAAACACCTGCGAATGTTTCATTTACTCAACTTCGAATGCGGATCGCACTTAACAATATTAAGCTGTTCACGCAACATTCAACATTCAATTCAACATTTTGTTCTGTCATAGATTTCAACGCGTGAACAGCGTATCTGAATTGTTCAAACTCAACCTCTCTCGAATGAATAATCATTGATATTTTATTTGGATAAAGTTAGTTCTTTAATAACAAATACTGGCTGTACTCGCATAAAAAAGAAACTAATTAGATAAATGGTATAGTTATATTGTTTTAGCTGAGTTCTATTTAAAACTATTTTTATATTAAATTAAGGCACGATAGAGGTGTAACCAAAAGAGTATATTAGAAAACAAGTAACGTATTTTATAGTATTTACATACCAGTACCTAAAAGTGTAGTTTTTTCATTCTACATGGGTAGATTATGAAATTGGTGCTATTTTACTGAGCGCTATACTTAATTCAGTTCATTTTTGGAAACGTTTGCATATATAGGGTGTTTTTTTTAGAGGCGTGGTTTTCAATCTGGCACTACTTTTTTCGTAGTTGGTGTTTTTGACAGCTGTCACTTGATTTATGCTCAGTTTGGTTTGCCATTTCATAATGAATAGACTTACTCCTGAACAACGTTTGCAAATAGTGCAAATTTAGAAAAAATCTCTATCTAAAATCACTCTATTTTTTTTTTAAATCACTCTAAAATAAAGTAAAAATCGCGTCGTGGGACTGTGTGCCAAGATCGTGCGATTTAACACCGCTGGACTATTTTTTGTGGGGTTATGTGAAGTCGCTTGTATACGCAGATAAGCCGGACACGATTAACGCCTTGGAAGAGAATATTCGGCACGTTATTGCTGACAAAACTTGTTGCAAAAAGTGGTTGAAAATTGGGCCTCTCGGCTGGAATTTGTTCGAGTCAGCCGCGGCGGCCACTTACCCGAAATCATTTTTAAAACATAATGGCAAACCCTTATCTTTATAATAAAACTAAATTCTCAGCCATAACATCAAATTATATG
Organism: Neomicropteryx cornuta; assembly: GCA_020383195.1. NCBI lineage: Eukaryota > Metazoa > Arthropoda > Insecta > Lepidoptera > Micropterigidae > Neomicropteryx > Neomicropteryx cornuta. Next base: position 7,123,711 of record JAHKQU010000030.1, read on the forward strand.
CGTTTTATCTCTTCTTGAAAACCACGCCTCTAAAATATAGACCCTATATTAATTTCTTAAGGACCTTTTTATTTTAGTCATATCTCAAGCAATTTTGTAGAATGTCGCCACCATATAATATATACGCTTTGATCGATATTATTATATATAAATAATATCACGTAGTATCCTTATTTAATTAATAGAAAAATAGAAATATATAGAACATAAAAACTTTAAAAACATATTTAAAATAATATAGAATTTAAATCAAAATAAAGGGAATAATAAAAACGTAATGTTATCAAAATAGAGTTAAATCCCAAAACAAAAATACCGATGAATGCCATTATTAAGATATTTGGAAAAAATGTGTATCGGTACGAGTAGATGATACGGAGATGAAGGTATCTTAAATCCTTATCTGACTTTGCGACCTCAAATCTCTTACACTTTTATTGTCGTTTCTAGAGAGATCATGGTCCTCTTTATGAACCTTTGGTCTTCTTTCAACGGGGATTTATTGTTTTAATTACTCGTCGATTGGCTGATTTGAAGACCAAACCCAATATTTACACACTCAGTTAAGTGTGCAATAAACTTCTTCAGAGAAAGCCGCCCACAATTATTGCTCAATTGAATACATTAACACTGTCTGCGTGTTTAATTAGCGTTTTGGAGAGGCGCGTCTTGATTCTTCTGCGAATGCCGCCTTCTCTTCACTCACTGATGATCCGAATCGAAACTTGACGTCCGCCACAATTGGCCTCGTGGATACATGTGGCTGGTGCAGCGTCTTTCATTGACACCGGCCACTCGTGTGATGATGTCCGGGGACATCGATTTGTGATGCACCTGGGCGCCCGGTTGTCTCAGACTCCGCGATCCGTCATTCTCCAACAAATATGACGTTTAGCCGATATTACCTACTACCAACGCATGCATTAGATTTATTCAATACGTCCTCATACTTAGTCATCGAAGCATATCGAAACTAGCCAATGCATGCGCATGCCCACAAAAGGAAACTGTATTTTATGATAATATTATGAGATATTTCAATCGATGATCAATATTATAAATCACTTATTACTTTTTACTAATCAAATTTAGGATATTTTTTAACAATCACATTATGACATGTAGAATTATGCTCTAATTCTACATGGTCGATTTATTTAAAATTCTTATTTTTTTAAAGTTAAACTGAACTTGCAACATATTAGCTGACTGTACAGTGTAATAATTTAAATAATATTTAACTAAATAATAAGCTTTTGTAAGTTAATATCAAAAAAACGTTTATACCTACACTGACAATAGTAATTTATGATTGCTTCTATTTATTTTCTGTCTCAGGTTAACAACCCATAATTAAATAACAATAAAAAAGATATTATTATTAAACGTAACTTACCTAATATTCAGTTGTTTTTGTCTTATGCAGTGATTTCCGCTAAGTCTAGTTTTTGTTTTATTAATAATGTTGTTTGGGCGTAAATTACGTTGATTATCATAATTAATCCTACGAAAATAGTTATTTAAAAATGTTTGTTTTTATCATGAATCCTTGAAATTTAATATTAATATTTTTTAAAGAAAAATAAATTTTATTATTTTGTTATTTATCGCACAGCAAAGTGGTATGAAGTGGGTCTAAACAAGCCAATTTTAATGTCTACATTGTTTAATAGTTAATGCCTTGAAAAGTCTGTATTTTTCCGTACATTTTATCAAAACTTTAAACGTAAATATTTTATTGATGAAAACAAGAATCGTTAAAATAAAACCACAGTCATAATTGGTTTCATAACTAAGTTTTTCAGAATATACTATTTTTCAAGATAACCTATAACGACATAGACTGTTTCTCTTTCTACGAGTACAAGCCGTTAGATGAAATAGAATGATGTAAGACCATGCGCAAGACAAAAAAGAGCTCTTTCGGCAAGAGGCCTCGCACTAAGAATATACTGTACGCTATACGATAATAATATCTTTTTATCGATAGCCTCGCTTCGTGTTTTCACTTTGCTGTTTGTACCCGCATTTTGTTCTAATAATTGCAGACTTCTTCGCGCGTATCGCATTCATTTGTGTAGCTTTTACTTCTAATGAAAAGGAATTTGCCTTCCTCATAATAAGTATTCACGCGAATTATTGGCTGCGGCGCAAGAAACTGTTGTGCTTTCGTCGCGTGCGGCAAGCGAAACAAGAACCTCTGTATATTTACATAAAGTGCAGATTATAGTAGATCAACCGTGTTGATTCTCAATACCAGCCTCCGCCGGATCGTTTGGTAAATTGTTATACATACCTATTTTTAATAGCATTACTGAATAGAATTATTTCTATAATTCTCTTTACATAATACTAAATAGCACAATTACATACGATGGTACGATGGTCCTATAGAACAGATTAAAGTCTGGTTGAATAACCATCAACCCTTATTAAGGATAATGTAAATCGTGCCTGATGTATTTTAAACTCTGTATATTCTAAAAATAAAGAGAATTTTGAAATAAAAAGCTTACCTACATAGCTTCGACGACAATAATATAATATATTTTGTCGACATAGGTTTGTCAAGCCCTATTGCTAAATCAATAAAAAAAGTTTAATTGATTTATAACATTTATAGCGGCACTCCTAGGACACACCCGTGATGGGGTGATTTGATGTTCGGTGAAATTGACGCATATAATCAATGATTATTCACCTTGGGGCTATTTAAAAACCCTTTTTCATATTCAGAATTTGAAGCTGACCGTACGGTGACCGTGATAGCGCCGTACGCGTGAATATTCCGGAAGCTGGCGTTTTCTTTTTATTTTCTATAAATAACTTAAATTGTAAAGCACTTTTTACATTTTATGTAGAAATCACTAGATTGTTTTTCTTAGTATTTATTTTTAAACTTAATACAGTTGGTAGAAAAATAAATAGAGCTTACTGAGTGAATACCAGACGATTCGGCGCGAGATGTTGCCTTCTTCGGTGGCAAATTGGCACGTCTATCTACAAACATTTATCTAAGAAAACCATTTTATCGCTTTTTTTTTATTTTGGTCATCGTATGTATCTATTTAATTTATTGTTATTTGTATGTAAACGTAAGTTATTTTTCTTGTAATTATTATGAAATTATTACCTTCTCACTCATTATATATCATAGTAATTTTATTTTCACCGGTTTTACGATAGTTTCTTTTTTTAATGATGTTTTATAGTTTAATGAAAATTTGACATTATTGCATGTAAAGGCGAAAGTACAGGTAAAGTAAGTTTGTACAGGCGAAAGTTGTAAATGTTTTCATAAAATACAGGCCCTTTTTTAAACCCGGCGTGCAAAATAAACCTACATTTTGTAAGTTTCGGTATTTTTTTTAATTTATTTTCTGCGAGGTTTTTTTGGTTCTTTTGAAGGTTGAAAAATATCCCCGTAAAACATAGTGTATTCGATAGTTATACCTAAATGTCATGTTATCATATTTAATTTTCGCTCGGTGAAAGCCTTAAAAATAATAATTCTTCAAATACGATATTTATGAAATGCTTTTTACCACTTTACTATATTTAATGTTTTTGTTTTTCTTTTTTCACTGTAATCTAACTTTTAAAAAAAATGTCTGTTAATAATACGAGTATATCGTTTATCTCCGCATAAGTTGTCTTCCCTATGTGCCATTGGTATTACTGTAAATATTTCAATCATCCTTATAGTGAAATTTAATGCTCATGTTTGACTTAATTTCAGTTAACACCTAGTTAGTGAAATGGTGCATAATCGCATATGTCATTAAATATGAATTTAAAACAGTTATGTGATTATATGATATGTGCTCAAGTTAGCTTCCACTCCAAAAATGTTTTCTAAATTTTCCAAAAGTGTACTTTTGTCGAAACACTATATATAATATTTTAATAATATATAAATAAATCAAATCTTGAAAAACAATATCAATACCATCCGATATATCATCATCATCATCCGATATCATCCGATAAACGACGTCAAGCGTGGTCAATACTAGAATAGAAACACTATGAACGTGTTCATTTGATTAAAATCTTCAAGCGCAACCATGGAGGTTTAAATAAAATAGAAAGTTCATTTAATGATACTGATATGTCTTTAATTTTATTAGTAGGGTTGTGATCGTGGTAGTCTAGTGGTTAAGGCGTTGGACTATTAGTCCAAAGGCCGCGGGTTGGAATCCGCACATGATCATACCATTTTTAACGATTCATTACCACCATCTCCCCTGACTCTAGCACGGGCACATTTGGCCTAGTTGAGTAGGGCCCAAAAATAATTGTATATGACCTAGGTCATAACAATTATTTTTATTTAAAAAAAATATATATATTAATCAATTTTAATTTTGTTGGTCTTAACGACCATCGTGAGATCAAGTTCTTTTTGTCTGACTTCTAACAAGAATGTCGGGTTAACTTAGTATGGCTAGGTTACGAGTAACTACGTCGTCGTTTCGTATTTGTACCGAATGAGAAGATGTCGTCATGCTAGTATACATCGTTTGAGTAGCTCATTTTATTAACTCAACCGTTAATTCAACCGCGTGGCCGTTTGAAAATTTTAAACAGTTCTTTGTTTTTACACGAAGATCATTTTTGATTACCATTATTAACGCTGAAATATAATAAAAAACGAAACGAAATAATTTATCATTTTACTTTACTTTTCAGGGTGAGTTTACTTTACGCAAACCTACATATGGTATTTAACATCATACGACGGATATGCTCACATTAGCGATTTATGAAAATAAAGACAGTAAAATCAATGGTCATTAAGATTAAGCAGTATTACTTTATTGTTTATTTTTTAATGATAATACCTATTTACAACCTATCAGTTAAAATTTTAACCATTATAATGTCCGGTTAAGAAAAAAAAATAATATTTCCTTCTTGGTAGATGAAATTATTAGATGAAAATCATTAAATTATTTTTCTTTATTTTCCACAGAGTTTTACGTAGATCTTTCATAGTCACACTGTAATAGTTTCTAAATAACCTTTCTTAGAATAGATAACTCTTATCTAGTTAGAAAGGTAACAGACCTTATCAAATCGGCCAACAGGACTGTTACCTAGGTACTCGGTTTTCTATATTTGGATATTGTATTATATTTTAATATTTAGTTTAAGTAAAACTGCACATTATGTTGCCGATACCTTATTTTGTTTGAATTTGAATTAGGTCTCAATTTAATGCACTCGTATTGTAGATATACTTATTCTTGGATATTGTAGGAATTATCATTGCGTATAGGTTAGATCTCCAAAATCTCTTCGAAATTTCTATTGAATAATAGTTTGTGCATAATATTAATAAATTTGAAGAATCCTTTTAAACATTTCAGTTGCTAGTTAATGTTATGTTAGTCATGCGTGTGTGTGTTAGCGAATAGTTATAGGTTGGTACCTCACGAGTTTTGTATGAAGATCACAACGTCGCACCTATGTCACGTAATGTTCGTAGATACTAATGTATGCAAACCTATCTTAACTTGAAGACATTATCATAATCAATAGATAAACATCCGTCGTTGCCCGCAAAAATTGCCAACTAAATACATAGACATTGAAAAACTACTAATAGTCCTTACTTTGTTAGGCTTTTATTGCATTGTTTCTCTTTGTTTACTATAATATCTATTCTCTAAATATATATTATATGTATTATAAATTTTTGCAATTCTCAAAATATTTCTTTACTTCTTTGCTAAAATTGGTTATGTATTTTTTTTTCTTCTGGTTTACGCGTTTTAAATTTCGACGGAAGTTTAGAGGACTAATATTATGAACTAACTAAAAATCATCTAATTAATTACTTTACGTATTATTTTTGTTTCAATAATTTTGTGTTACTTCAAAAATTTGCCTAGCATTTTTATGTTGGTCGCAATGCAATGACTGTTCTAAAATGAAAACAATTTTAAAAAATATTCCTTTTTTTTTGTTTTTAATTCTTTCTCCCATGAAAAATTTACAAATGAGATGCTTTTTATAGGTTCATTCCTTTGTTCCACAAGCTGTTTTTAAACGTAGGCTGTGAGATGTCAAACATTAATTTGACCTCACCTACTAAATCCACAATGTCACTAGAGCTATCCCCAAATATTGTAATACACTCGTACTATTTCATAATGATTATATCACATTCATTGATAAAATTAAACATATGTTTAGTTCTTTTGTCAAGTTGAATCAGATTTTTATTTGTTTTGAGGTTATAAACTATAACAGTAAAGGATCGAATACGTAAAATGTAGCTAATTAACACAACAGGTGGTCACCCGATTTCATACTTTAAATTTATGATATTTCTCGCACTTAACCAATTACTATATTATTAAGTATTCAGATTGTAAACGAGACAACGCGTATTGACTTACATTCCATTGAGTATGCAAGTATTCATTTAAAATCAGTTTTCTTGAGACCTTCTTTACGACCAACGACAACAAGCTGGTCAAGGTTAGTAAAACACTTCGTATATTTAATTTCTTGTACCTATTATAGGTAAACAAATTACCATAAAATGCAAAAATAACATATTCGCATTGCAAATATTTCTCTCCGATATTGCAACAACATCCAACCATAATGCATCCAGGAAACCTAAGGTACAGTAAATGAGAGCCATCATACGACAAATACAATGTATTTTCGAACGAATTGGTAAAACATATTCAACATACTACAAATGCTTCGTATACTAACGACCAGGTAAAATTCGCTCCGCCATATTGTAAATTTTACTACTATGGATAAACTTAAAGCCACATTAATGACAAAATTACCGTCCTAATATAATATTAGGGCCATGAATTGTAAGCATTAGATTCAATTTTATTAAGCTAATGTTTAGTTTCATAAATTAAAATGAAACCACAGAACTTAGTTAATTACGGCAAGTAAATCTATGTTCCTTATTCGATATTCTTTAGTATCATCTACCGACCTCTGCATCTGAGTAACTGACTACGGTCATTACACGTTAGCAAGGTGAATCAAATACCGTCAAAATAATTTCTGGAATTAGTTTTATTTTCACATTCTTTAATGAAGTAACCGAAATTTGTATTTTATGCACCCTTAACCACTAACTTCTAATTATCTATTTTATAAATCAGCGTTAATTATTAGTAATTTAAGTATTTATAATATTGCAGATTTTTTGGGTCGTTTCATTGTCACATTCGATTGAAATGACGATTAATTAAATCATAAAACCGCTCAGTCAGTAAACTCTCATGGTTGACAATCACGTTCATAATCCGCGGGTACGAGATTTGATATTCCGACAACGATGCGTTCGTTGCATAAAGTTCCCTTCTTGTACTGTTGCCGATATCATTCGCGACTAGATGTTTTCGATCGATATTTTATGTGATTATTATTATTAGTTTTATTTTAAATTAATTGTCGTTTCATTAAGGAGTAAATGAGGTCGTTTTTGTAAGTGAATTAAAAATGTGACCTACATAATTTTATTGACGTTACGCAGAGAGAGTTTCTAAGGTCTTTATTTCCTTAATACTGAAGTGTATAGTAAGTGTGTAGTGTAAGTGTATGGTCTACCAATGTGTGTATTGTGTATGGTGTTTTGTAGTTTATTCTATAAGCTTATTCGCAATTAAGTACATGGATAACACCGCAGTACTCGGTAAGATATGTTTTATGTTAATGAACATGATAAAATCACACACAGTTCGTAAAGCATGTCGTAACGACGTTGTAAGTACTTAGCCCGATTAGGGGAGCAATCGGATGTCGATTTTGTAATGTTAATTGCACCTTCTAACTGATTTATTTTGTAATATTATTGTGACTCATTTGGTTTGATGTAATTATTGTACCTGCCTTAATGGGTTACCTAATATTGCCGCAAGTTTTTCCTTTTTATCTTCTCATGTCCCATGGTACTGTATATACAAAAAATGAAATACTTTAGTGATACCTGCGATAATTTGACTGATTACAAATTTTGTCACGTATTTATTATAATGGATACACGCTTATGTTTGTATTTTATTTTGAAGTGACCTTCACAATGACTTTAATATAAAAAAAAACAGTGTCGCTAACTAAGTATGTACAAGATTATGGTATCGCGATTCTCAAGAGATTATTTTGTAATCGGCACGTGCGATTACCTACTATAAATTCGAAATCATTCGTTAGCCGTATGTTTTTTTTACTAAGTCTAAGGTAGACCTTGGCTTTTTCTTGGCCATGTTTGAGTAGGTGATTTGTCTATTTGAACATATTACGAGTAGTATAATGTGACATTTAGCAGGAACATTGTAAAATAGATTCTATGTTCTTATATTATGTATTTTGAAATATCAAGTGAGCCAAATTTTCGACTTTAAATAAAAAATATTAGAAAATGGAATATTGTATTTTTGGAAAAGCCACCTTTACGATATTTCTCAAATTTAAATTTATTCGCATTTTGTTAATGTTTATATTTAAGTGTATAATTAATTTGGGTAATATTTTTTAATAAATATTTAAATGTCTATTTAATTAAATAATTACCCGTTTAAAATAACTATTTACTTAATACAGCTTAGTGCTTAATACTACTTACTACTGCTTTATGTCTTTACTATGATAGTAAAATATGTATAAATTTTATTGTAGACTATGTAGTTAATATTATATGTACTGTATATGTACATAATATGTAATACAGTAAAATAGTATATATTTTACCACATTTAATAAAGGTTTTAACCATTTGAATGAATATTTAAAAAAAGAATAAAATTATTGATGAAATATATTTAACTGTAAAACCGGTATTTTAAATAATCTTATCAACCATTTTCTACCTGATTTCATGATATAATGTTTTAATTTTAGTTTTTTCTAAATTCAAAACATTGACAGAATAGCAGTTTGTTGCGCGGAATGGAACTTACAAACCGTTAAGCAATGAAAAATCACAATATGTTTGAATATTATCATACTTAAGTATATTTATCCTTACTTAGTATATTTATTGTACAATGTTAGTTTACTAATGCAACTTTTAGTTAGTTAATGCAACTTTTTAAATTATACCTCTAGCATACCTACCTACATCCTTAAAGCTAATTTTATATTTCAAATTAATAAATATTGTTCTTTTGTAAAATTAAAAATAAACGAAATAGGTTGTTTTTAGAGGTTACACCCATCTTTATCAAGTAAAGCACTCGAAATTCCAATGAATATGTACATTCAAATATTTATTTATAGTTTGTTGTGGTCATATTTGCCCATAACCCTGAAGGTCGGTAATTATTTGTTCAACGACCATATTTACTATCTTTCATCAGACATCAAAGTTAGAAATATTAAGTAAGTTAAATACTTTATAAAATTAGTATCCCTTTTCTTATTTTTATTATTAATTGGTTCAGTATTTTTTTATATACTGCAGATATTTTTAGAACTTATAATATGAGGTATCATATGATATTTTTAATTGATTACAAGATAAACATAAAATAATATAATAATTGCATAAAATATTCATAATTATTTTATCAAAATGACATGGCATCTTAAATTAGTAAAGGCTTATAAAAATTAATTTATAATTAATAATTAACATATGATTTTTACTATAAATATATATTTTAAAAATTACTTAGGTTCTTAGATTTAAAAATTTGAACCGCAAATTATTTGTAGGAAAAACTGACGCTCCGCTATTTAGTTACTCTTATTAATATATAATTTATTTGAAAACATTTTATTGTATTATATCGTTGTTTCTCTAAAATGTATCACGAAGATTACATTACTTTACATACGAGTACAGACATCAAACATCATTAAAATCCAGAGCAAATAAAGCAACGTTACCGTGTTTATGGTTTACCTAATGAACAGTCGTAATATTGACTGCGTCCATTATTTGTATTGAGTATGGATTATTTTAAACGGATTAATAGAATAATAATGTAATTCTGAATTAAATACAGAAAGGTGAAATAAAAAGAACTCGCTATTACATATTTTAACTAAACTTCGATAAAAATAACTAATCATTTTGAATTTATATTTAGCAATAAAAATATATACTGATATTTTGAACATAGCAAAATTATGTTATGCCGTGCAATTAAATTTTAAGGGAATATTATTACGTACTTAACTTTCCGTACTTTATTATAATAAATGAGACGTTTTTTTTTAAATCGTTACGACAATTTTTCTAACTGATAACTGATATTGATATCATTTGAATAACTAATCAGTAATGGCACTATTAGTAAAAGTAAACGAGACATTGAGAGAAATAAAATAGTTGTTAATCGATTGTCGCTCGACTGTCAGGAGTGTCAAGTGCGTAAAAGTGAGTAAGTTCGATTGTAATCGCTGCTGATTGGCAGATCGGTTTCGTAGCCTAATAGGCTGGCCCGTTACTAAGTTTCGACTCTTTAGTAATGCAACGCCTCAAGGTGATACTAATTCAACTCATTTCGAATGCCTTAATGATACATATGTATATATTACGTAACACTCGGGAAGGAAATTGCATTGTGGTTATGTCTCGTAAACGCAAGTGTTGCACGAAATGATACATCATTTTAAGTTTGTAATAATTCAATCCAGGATATGTTAATAATTATTAATGAAATTCTTTCATTATTTGAATATTTACGCATGAAAAATTGCTTCATTGGTAGTTTAGGTGAATGATTTATTAAGGTTGAAATAGTTTCGCATTTTGGTAACGCGCTTAACATATTACATATTACATACTTCCCCTGTGTTACATATTTCTTTTATTTCCTAATTTATGTTTTTAGTATTTACTTTTATATTTTCTAAAATATATGAACCGTTTTATTATTTATCAATTCGTTTTATTATTTATTTTAAACGGAAAACATCAATTGTTTTGCCTTACACCAGGTTTGCCTTTTTACTTTTACCTTTAGCTTAACCAAACTACGTAAAATGGGACCATAACCGCTCGTGAGAAATTCTTTATCAAATGCAAAAAAAAAACCTTTGTTTTGTCTATATTTTATTATAAGGCACATACTCTTATATACTCTAAGGGCTGTCGTGCGTTTGTTCTTTGGTATTTATTTTCTTTAGTATTAAAAATATTAATGGTAACATGGGAAGTTGAAGAATGTTTTCGTTTGAATACACGATTTATACCATAATTTATACCATCAACATTGAACATTTAACATTGAACTTTAGAAAACAAAAGTTAATTTCTATAGATTGTTCGATCGTCGTTCTTAACATTGTAAGGGTTGCTTTGTGTTACCAGTTGAGATTCTCAAGGACGATTTCCGTATTTGGGTTCGTCCAAAGGATCTCTGCGGTTGTTAACATGCCGCCCACGGGAATCCTGCAATTATTGTTAAAAGAAGCTCTGTTGTGGGCAGTTGTATCAATTATTTTTTTGCCAGGTTAAAAAGGATTAGTCACGCGTTGGTATCTCTGGTGTACAGGGCTTGATTGACGTCGAATCATTTACATTTTTTTTTAATTTGGGCTATTGGCATTATGATGCTTATTAAAAAAAAATCGAGCCTCGTTTAATTAAATTGTGGCCATTGACAATGATGGATTCGAATCCTTACAATTCGAAAGACTGCTTATTGTGTAATTCAATGTAATAAATTATCGATATTGATTACTTTACACATTTGATTGCTTTGTCTTCGTGCAATATGATTAATAACGCGTTGGAGATGATTTTTTTCTAAAACGACGGTATGCAATGTACCTCGAAGCGAGATCTTCTAAATGCTTTAGAAAGGTCACAATAAATCAAAACAATCTATGATTTGAAATCGACGTATGTCCTCATTGTCACGGATTCATCTTGAAACTGGAACTTTTATTTTGAAATAAATTGCTTTTTTACTTCGCATACTTAAAGTTTTGGGATTTTATTAGAACTTTTGAAAAATGTAAGTACTTCGTTTATTAAATTCAATATTGGTGGAAATGGATTAGTTTGTGAAAATATTAGTTATACAATAAGTTCGTAACATTATTCCTTTTTTTGCGTATTGTTTTTTTTTAATTCTTGTATGTTTTAAGTATAATAAATATTTTATTAATAATTAGAATATTTCTTATGAAAAAATTAGGAGGCAATTAGAAATTTACTAGTAAAAACTTAGAAATTTAAAGTCATACTACATTTCTCATACGAGTTTTTTTTTTAACGTTTGGTGCACTTTATAATGTAGAATAATAAACTTAATTAGATACACACATATTACATATATTATTTTTTTTACAAAGTTATATAAAACATAACCTAAAAGTTATCGCACTTTCTATTAGAGTTTCACTAATAAGTGAGAGTTTGATATATATATAATATTACGGAAAATATGTTTAGTACCTATTTTTTTTATATTACATTTAAACTCATAGCAAAGAATAAATAATACCTAGTTGCTTATAGCTTTAGTTTTGACCTCGTGAATCCAAATGCCATGTTTCATATTTGCTGGTTTACATGAATAGTTTAGATTTTTTCTAAAGTATTCTATTAGTAATTAATAACATTCAAATCATTATCCATATATTGAACAAGTTGACTGTTACACACAGTCGCATGCCAAGCGCCGCTAGTGCTTAGGAAGTTATCTGTCGACCGCAGTTTAATAATAGGCCCTGGTTGGTAGATAAATCGCATTTCCGTTGATATAACAATATGCACATTCAATGAGTTTATTATTGTAACATATTTTCCATTCTTTTTCGTTTTTGAAAATTACACACTAATGAAACTACCTACTCGATTCCTAAATATCAGTACAGCTTAGTAACATAGCATTGGTCAATCTCCCGTAATCATTTTTTATATCGCCTTCTAATCTCGTTATAAATTAATTACATTTTACGATTACTGTTACAAAAATCGTCGATAAACAACAGCTAGGTTTTTAATTTATGTGTCTAATAGTTGTGTATTTAAAAAAAATAAACCTACTTTTCCCAATTTAGAAATTTGAGGTCAGACGATTATTAGGTTTAATGCTGTGGAGGCGTTTAGTTTGGTGACATAAAACCTATTACATCAAATTGGAACAACGGTTCTTATGATTTTCGCTGTTTTAGGCAAGGAGCTGAATGTCCTCGCGTCGTTTGAACCGTCAATTACCAATTACTATCGATAGATTTACAGCCTTCCTTTGAATCGTTATTTCTATCGCTGAATCAAGAGTTATCTTCAGATCAAATATTGAGTAGGTTTTAACAAGGCTTATAAGGCTCAGACATTTTGGCGCAGGGCTGGCTATTCGGGTTAACTGCTACTCTTATTACTTCGCCGTTATTATGGTGTCATCGCATTTCGTTTCTTAACATTTTCGAAATGCATCATCTTTCAAGTTAACAATAACAAAACAGATGTAGATAAATTGTTTTATAGATAATTGCAGATCTTTTCTCACGTCAACTTCTAGATATAATGAAAATATTACAGGTTGTAATTTGTTTTTTCTGTTTGTTTTACTGAGTACCTGCTGAATCTTTAAAATATGGTTTATTACCTTATTATTATATGCACAATGCATCAATGTGGGTTTTATGAAATAAATCTTCTATCCTTATAACTTTGTTATTTTAAAAGTCACTTAAATGTTTCAAGGTAGAAAAGTATACATATAACATGGAGGTAAAGTTTTATTTCTATAATTGCTGTTATTTTCTTTATTCAACAAAATAACTCTCTATATTTAACCATTTTACAATCAACCAAAGAAAATTTAAGAAAAATTGCTTTTTTTTATATACTTATACTTTAAGCAATGATCGAAATAAATATGCTTAAAGAATACACTTTCTATGCGTGCAAACAGCCAAGAAAGTTTTTATTAGTTTATAGTGGTCTAAATTTGTAATTTGAGATTCTACGTTAAATTTGATTAAATCGATGACGTAATCGCATGTTCTGGAAATTTTTTAAAACCATCAAACTAGAGAGAAAAAAACAACCGCCCAGAGTAAACGCTTGAGTAGATTTGCTTATATTAATTACATTTGGTCGTCATAAAATTACATTCACATACCAGGTGCAGATAATTTATTGTCATCGGAAAGAACCTACTTAATAATTTCGTTATTTCTAGCATAGACGATAAAAAAATGTTCAAACGTGATCATGAAATAAAAAAAATGGGTATTGTTATGGGAACGTAATGTTTGATTCTTCATTTGATATTTTTTGAAGTATATTTAATATTCATTCAAGCTTAAAAATGATATTGCAAAGGTTGACCATACGTTTCAAAATGTGAATCCCAGTGTAAGTTGTTATAGTCTGGTCTTTGTCGGATTGAAAAAAGCGATATAAAAGCACCGCACCGGGACAAGGTCGCAACGAGATTGCTCTTGAATTGTTGCAATGTTATTAGCCTTTTAGACCTTCTGTCTTTAAGTGGAACGAAACAATCATTTTTGTTTGTAATTTCGGATATCGGTAATTTATCGAAATAGCGACTACTTAATAATATCCTTCATGCGATTAGACTACCGATGGGAAATTGTTAATTATTTATTACATATTGAACATGCCTACATACCTTTTTACATTTTATTATGTTCGTTATTCCGTGGCTTCTTATTAAACACAATGGTTTCAAATTATATACGAGTCTCTATATTTCTAAACATAGTCCAACATTATTATAAATTAGACTATTATGGGTTACTTACACTCAAATTGCACCTAAAAATGCAATTGTTATTTTATTGATTACTTTCTTTTCATAATTATTTATATTGAATGCAAACCTTCTTGGAAATATATCTAGGCTTGTTTGACTATACCTAAACTATGAAATTTCATCCTCCGTCTATGTTTCCTTTCGTTAAACTAAAACTCAACCTTATTTGTTGATGTTTTGTGCACTCAAGAAAAGTAAGCGCAATTCTAGCACAACCACAAATTTAACAATTACCTTTGGTTTTAAATTTTATCACCACTTATAAATGTAACATTTCACGCTTATTGGTCCAAATTTTTTTATTTTAAAATTGAGGTGTAGACATTTCACAAATTTAAACACAATAAGCGGGCTTAAGATAGGTGTATTGATGTATGGTCTGGTGCGTGCGAATGGTCCTACTCAATTTCTTTGACTCTACAGCGATAAGGTGATTTATTTGATTGGTTTCGCCGATTTTCGTTACGTTTTCGTTCACCGCCCCGGTTCGATGCTCACTGTCATAAAGACGTGTCACCTTGAAATTTGTTGACCATTCTAGCTTTGTTCTTTCAACCACAAATGGGACTCATTCTTCTCCGAGGCCCTCGGTTTCACTGCATATGCCTGGCTTTGAGGGCGAGGCACAGACCATTCGAATTTTTTTTTTACAATTTATGCGAATTAATAATAAGTTTAACAAATTTTCATTTAAATATATTGTCATGGTCGAATCGAAAATGGAATTAACTAATTGGTAGCAGAACTGCAGGTCAACTCATTATTTACTAGATTTTTTTGGCCGTTGACAAGAATATAAATATGTGGTTTGTGATTGCGAAATGAGTAAACCTGTATTTTGACCCTGGTTTAATTGATGTGTAATTATTAAAACTACGTAAATAAATTTTATTCAGTTTATTTAAGTTGTGGGTACACTGATGACCCAGATTTCAATGTTGCCAACTAAATTTGATATATAAGTATTATTATTTATTTGTCTTCTTCCTCTTTCTTTCTGCTTCCTCAACCTGTCGCCATCCAATGAATGAAGGTCTCCTCCATTTATTTCCAAGCATTTCTTTTGGAATACTGTTGGAGTTGAGTTCGCCAGAGCCCGCAGTCCTACGGATCTCAGCCATACCTCTCAGCTGTGGTCTTACGACTCTTTATTTAGTAATATATTTATTTTTATATGACTCTGGCTACATCCATACCTAATCGTACAAATAAAGGCATAATAACTAAATAACAAATATATCCGGCACGCTCGTCAAATGTTCTTGTGTTTTGAGAATATATGGAGCATGTATTATGTTTTTTTAGCTTTATGCATGTATTATGTTTGTTTATGTAGGGTATTTGTCTGTCATTTATGTAATAGATGTCAAATGAATTTACTATACATGTATAAATAATTAATATCTTTTGATATCATACACGTATATGCTATAAACATAAGAAATTTTGGCGGGTAGCAGAAATGCGTGATGAAAACATTTTAATCCGTCTAACATACAGTTGGAAACATTATACACATAGGATGAAACTTACTCATCGTAAAGAATGTGTGGTTATGAAGTCAAAACCAGATCATTCAACTAAAGAGTTGAACCTGGAACCATGACCCTTTTTTTTGCTTTATACCGATAAATTTAGAATAACCCAGACTCAACTAGTGTACAGGTCAATAAAATGATTTAATTCTTTATATGTATTATACTAATAGCATGAATGGCCTTATGTACATCACAGTTAATTAATATATCGGAAGTAATTAAACCATCTGCTATCTAAAATTTGGATCAGCTAAATAACGATGTGTGCATGCAGCATGTTATTTATTTGTTTGCTATTTTAGAACGTTTAAATAGCAATTCAGTATTTTTAACTCCTTTTCAAGTAACCATTTAGTTATTATACCAGACCTAATTTTATATTTGTATATTTGTATTATAAAGCGTAAAAAAATTGAATGCATACTATTTTCGTTTTATTTGCTCATTCAATAATTTCGTGGCTCAAATGTATTTTAATGCCGAACGAAACTCTCATAATTCACTAACCGCTTAAATCATAACCATATTAACCCATAAATATTTACTTTGTTGCTTTGAAAGCGCTCGTCGAATATGAACAATTGTTATGATAACAATAGTACGATATATAACCTCTATCCGTATAAAAACAAGGTCATGGTGCCAAAAAAAAATCTTGTTCAGTCGGTAATCGCAGCAATTAGTATCCGGTAATGTGCGCTCTGGCGGAAATAATAATGTTCAATCATTTACTTAAAAAACGAAAGATGTAGGAGAGATAAAGGCGACGCGAACAGAATCGTCTGAAATCACGACCAGAACAAATTCGCCGATTGTACCTCGCTCGCTCGTACGCGTGCGCTAGGTCGTGGATAATTTTATTTTTCATTGTGGCTCCGTACTGTCCGTGGCCAAAATTTACCTACTATTGAAAAGTAATTATTACTCGCAATGTTTCAATGTCAGTAGCGATTAACCTCGCCGATACTTGATACATATTCGGAGGTTCTGGTTATTTCTCCAAACAAACGCTGTAGTGTTGTAACTCTCATATTTACACATACAGAAGAAAAATAATATCGGATATCGTTGTACCTCCCAATTATCTAGTTTTCTATGGAATTAATAGTTTTTTATGACCACTTAAAATGGCAGTCTGGTGGCGCACCTTTTTCTAAATCCAGATGTCCCGGGTTTAATCCCCAGCGGGTCAACTCCGATCAGGTCATTTCAAGTTAAGTAACAAGATGTACAAAAAAAAACACTAATTCAGTTACAGACTTGCGAGATGTTGTTTACCTATAATGAACGGCCTGACATCACGAAAACAACAATTAGACAGTCGGAACTGCTCCCAATAGCGCCTCCCCGACAACACAAGCCATACGAATGAAGACAATGACGATTGTTTCAAATGCGTGTATCGAAGTTCAAAACTGCTGACTATTAATGTGAAATACGCAACTATTTACCAAGACGTCCTTAATATTAATTTAGATTGATGAAACTAGGTTTATTTAGCAGATGGACTCGAAAGTATAGCGATCGGCGCGCGCCTGGTTTCCTAACGACGCCGGCGAGTATGTTCGCGCATCGCTACTTATCAGACCATGACGTATGAAATCATTTTCAAATTGAACGGAAAAAATCGCGGAATTAATTTATATGCTATCCGCCTGCAGTGAAAGTCGTTGGAAGTAACTCGATTACTGTGGCAATTTCGTGTGCCAGCGTTGTCATTGGACGCGCTAGACGCGATAAGAAACGAGTGCTGTTGGTGTTGCACCGATTTTTTGTACCACAACAACCTGTGTTCAGTCTAACCTAAATAAGTCAGTCATTTATTTATGTTCATAAAACGAGCAAGTATTGTAAAATTTATTTTATTTTGTGTCTTAGGTTAACTACAACGACTTACAAAACAGAAAAGTTAAATAATTGTCATTTATACCTAACACTTATACACATATCATGCATATATATAAATAAATATACACATATCATGCATATTAGAGCGTGCAAAAGTTTAATATGTAAATTATGTACAGTTTATAGCGAAAGTAACTAGTATACGTCAGTTGTAAGCGAAATTAAAGATGTTTCAGCAAAACAAAGCGAGATATTGAATGCCTACCCGCCAGGCCGCGTTGATAATATAATATTATGACTGAAGAACGTGTTATTATGATCAAATTCTTTTGTTTGAGATTTGGTGTGGGTCGTCTCGCTCGCTCCATACAACACAACCGCCGACAATCAATATTAATTAATTACACAATCAACGAATATTGTTTATATTAGGCGTTCTCAAATATTTCGCTTTATATTCCATTCTTTTCGCGTGTTAATTCAAACACGGCCTTCGTTCTGGCCGTGTAGTGAGCGGGGGGGGGGGTAGGTGCTTTTCAAAATACTTTATAAAATATTCTTTCGTTTCTTTCATAACATTTCTATTCGTATATTGGAATCCATATATTCCACATAACGCAAGTGGTTTTTTTTATTTATCCCGTTTTTTTTAAAATTTAGTCTAAGGCGTTCCACTACCATTATATATTATATTCCACTACCATCACAGAAATTCACCACACATATACACACTTCATTCTATTTTTTATATTTTTACGCTAAACCACTAAAGCATATTTTAGGTATATTGAACGAAATTGTAACCAGTAGCGTCTAAATTCTTTTAAATATAAGATGTTAAATTGGAAATGCCTCTAGTCGGCTCATGTTGTTTACTAATGTATTTTTCGTGAAATTGTCATTATATATAGCGATGAGCATTTCTCAGAATTCAATAAATAAATAAATTTTATAATTCATAATAACAATAAAAAATATTTATTTGGTAAAAAAAAGATTTTTTTATTTATTTATGTAAGATATTCTGTACCAACTAACCAAGGCCATCGATTTGGGTGATTGACGACGTATCGGCGTGAAGAAAAGCTATAAATTAAAATTAATTACTATATTAAATTTTTAAAACATCAATGATATGCCATCATTGCCATTCATTGCTCAAGCGAGGATATAAATGTATAATAAGCAAGAAACGAGCGTTAAAAATTGCAATATATATAATAATAATATATAATTATAAATAATAATACCAAAAAAAATCTATCTACAGGTTAACCGTCTGAACTGCCTGAACCGCATAGGACTTCTCATTGAATTTTCTTCCCTAAATGTAATTCAAGGAAAATAAGCGTAGTTAGAGTCTAAAATAAACGCATATCTTTGACCTTGAATAATCCTCTAGTTAAAGTATGAAATTGATGTATGTAAAGTCTGCTTACTAGGTTTATCCAGGTTTTGATACCGCAGAAATAAAAAGGTGGCTTTTTAAACCATCACAGAATGCTTATTTAACTAAGTAAACCGAAAGGTCACGAAATTACTAAAGCCTACCTAAGCCTAACGCACATTTACATAAACCTTAAGGCCATGTCAACACCGTTTGTCGTAGCTAACAGACAAAGATAGCTTTATGGATACGTTTCACGGGTAAAGGACACTCGAGATAAGACGAATGTTTGTTCACAAAAAGTAATTTCAGTTTTTCATTAATTTAAAAGTAATTTGAAGGAATGCGTACTTTTATATCTATAATTCACTTAATTTTTTTACGAGAAATGTGCATTTATTTGTTTCTTTTTATGTTTTAGACTATTAAACATTTTAAAGAGCCTCTTTTAATTATTTTTTTATTATTATTTAAGCATTAAAGTATTTTGTTTTTTTTTCTCTATAATTTACTCCCTTAGGTGTATTCTCAAAAATAATATGTTTTTTTTTTCAATGCCAGATGGATATGTAATTCAGTAATAAGTGAAAATAGCCAATTTTCGCGGTTCTGGTACAATCGTCCCCTTATTAAGGGGATGCACAAAACTAATCCTTTGCACGTGATTACAAATGACAATAATGTATTTATTATGTAAACGCTATTTTACTGTTATAAATAAGAGTGCACCTCCGAAGTATGTTAATCTAACGACGCCTCCTAAATCAATAGATAGCGCTTTTTTCCTAGCGAGAAACGATTTATTATTTCTGAGTTTCCAAATGCGTCAGGGTCGTTGGAGGGGGATTGGGGGGGGGGGGGTTCAGTTAATAAATTTGAAAGAAACTCTGCCTTGTTTTGACAGTGGATATTTGAAACGGTTGTTATATTTTTAATAAGAATTATTTCTAGAAAGTATTTGAGTAAAATTTGATATTTGATTTTCTACTTAATTGTGTAAATTGTACGCATTTCATTCTTTTTTTATAAATTTAGTAAATCGGTGACCATATCTAACACAAATGAAGCGTATATGTTCTCAGTTTTGAAACCCCGATCTCGTACCCGAAACTCAGTTCACTATCTGAAAATATATAATCTATCATTTATTTAGAACTAGTGTAATTTTACTATTATGTTATTCCAAGCGGTTCATAAATTTAAGTTGTCTCATAGCATAAGAAAACAAATAAATTACAATTAATAAAATCCCTCCTTTTTAACATGTTTAATAGGTTAAGGTCCCATTTTAATATCACATAATATTACATATTGTTTACGGAATCCCAAAAATACCCGTATAGATAATTTGTACATTTCCCACATAGCCTAGTCTTTTTAATTTCTGTTCCAGGTGCCAAGGCGCAATGCAAACTATGCCAGAAACTCTGTTCTGTACCGTTTACTTAATACCTACAACCCGAAATTCAGCGAGGTTGATGTACTTTACCTAAATCGTGGCGAGTTTCTTTCATTAAAAGTAAATATTTCAAGCCAATCTGATTCAAAATAAAAGCGTTGCATATTAAAATTAATTTATCTATACACAACATATACGATGTTCATACATACATACAAACATGCACACACGCAACCACACATCCTCACACACACAACCACACCCTCAGTCATTTCGACGCGGAACCCTCTGTCTGCAAAGTAGGTTCACATTTGATTGTTTTTTTTATAAATGTACTAATTTTCACACTGAATTCACACCGAAAATATTGAACATTTTGCTATGGGTACCATTTAACCAATTATAACAGAATAACTCTGAGAGCAATTTTCGAAAATTTAATCTTCCTGTTCGCCCAGGGCGATATGTTTCAGTGACAAAAAAAAGATGGCTTCCTTGCCATAATCGCGTGTGGTCCAACGCGGTCTCCATCTGCGCGTTTTATTCCGTGTCGGTAATTGCCAGCGGGATGAATTTGCTCGCCAGTACGAATTTGTGTGTCGGTATGTTCGTATGACGTATTTCCTAGTGTTTCTCAAACGTTTCGACCGGATACGTTTTGCTTTAATTCGTATTATTTTTAAAGTGCACGCTATGTGGGCGCATTACACGCTGTTGCTTTTGGATCTATTGGAGCGATACAATATAATAACAAATATGTAGGTGAAATGATTGAATAATACTGAAAATGCGCAATTATTATTTTAATTGCCGATCGATATTTTTTATGTCGTGTGTGCGTTAAAGGCATTAACAACCTCTTGAATATATATTAACTAGTTGATCGATATTACCTACTAAACTATGTTTTGTTATGTTATCGGTTATTAAAAAAAGAAGCAGTCTGCGGTCTAACAACAAACTGAACCGATTTTTTTTTTTTATATATATATTATTCAGATTTTTTTTATGACACGAGTGCTTCTTGATGTCAAATTGCATGGTACGTCTCACTATAAAAACAATGTGGGTAACGTGAGTCAATTGTATCTAAAAACAAATTTAAAAACAAAAGGTATTGTCAAGCCACGTCTTTTTCTGAGGCTGATAACATTAAAATCTACAAATTGTTGGTAGTGATTAATGAAATATTGACAGTTTGATAGAGCGCTTAAAATATCATATTCGAATTTCAAAAATATGAGAGCACGGCTGAGAGGAAGTATTATTTATTGCTAAAATGAATACCAATTCATCTATATGTGCAAAATGAAACATGGCAAAGAATGTTCAGTGCCACATTATAATTATTATAAAATTATTAAGTCCTTGCTATATCATTACTAAACTGTGTTAAAAGTTTATGATGAATTCAAAGAATGTCATGATAACACTTTACGTATTTTTCTATTTTAATCTACTCAGATCTAAAAAATAACCTACTGTCGCCTCGATGGCCACCCGAAACGCACATCAAATGGACCTAAAGTCCCGCAGTAACAACTTATCACAAATTGGTACCACAGGCTCCTACTACTAAACAATGTGTAGAAGCAGTTGATATAACAACTACATGGTGTCATAGCCGTTCTTATTTTTTACGCAGTTGTTTTTCGGTATTTTAGGAACTATTACACGCGTACCTATTCTCTACGTGGGTCGGCGCTACCATGGATGTTTACACTTCGAAAATCTAAACATTTACACTCAGTACGTAACTATATATCGCCTATCTTTCCGCATGGAATTTACGAGGACTCCACGCTTCGGACATGGAAATTCACCATTGTGGTTTTGTGTGCATGTAATAGGTAATTTGCGCGACGCAAAAATATAATGTAAAAAATACGTTTATAAAATATATTTTAGAAATCTCTGCTTTAATTTTGCTCGGATTTGGGAACGTGTGCGCCACATGCGCCGAGATCTTATTAAATCTACTAATGATAGCAACAAGAAAGAACAGAGGCCGATGATGTGTGGATGAATGACTGCCAAGACAAAAGACCAGGTTGCGCTGACCGTTTTGGGGTTCGCTTACCAGTACAACGCGGCACAGTCCGACCCATTGATATTTATTACCCACAGTACCCATTCATCGTAGGCTTCCGTTCGTGACCGGCAGGCGCCATAACCATAAGGCATACAATGTAGTGTGTCATATTACACTCTCAACAGTGCGAGTGCCGGGACTAGCGGTTAGGATGTGTAAACATCAGCTTTCGCCTATAAACCTATTGCAATAAAACTGTGTTTCCTCACACTGGCTGGTTCGTCGCGTATTCCGTTCATACAAACTTCATTTCAAATACGAAATGTCAGTCGGGCGAGAATTCGATTGATTTACACACTGATTAAATCACTCCACCTAAAGTGTTACCGTTAAAATATGTTAACGTTACCAACATTGTTTTTATTTCTATTGATTGACAAGCTGATCCGACGAACTTCGTACCGCCTCAGAATCAATAAATCTTGTGTTAAGGCGCCCCGGGACGCATTTGTCCTTGAGATTAGAAAGAGTAGGCTTTATTCGAACATTGACGTGTAGAAAAGAGACGGATATACTCGCCGACCGCGAATTCGTTACATTTGGAATCGATGAAACATGTTTTTTGTATTTAAATAATTATTATCATTTGAAAAAAGTTTTTTTTTTTTAAGTAATGTCCTAGATTATTATATTGTCTATCTTTAGAAAGAAAAATTAGGTTCGCGTCACTTACACAACTTAAAAGAAAATCGTTGCAAGAAAAAAACAACACTTTCTTATTTATTTATTTTCATTACTATAATAAGGTGTATTTCGTTTTTTTTTTAAGCAAAGGACTAAATTAATATATGTAGAATATTGTGGTATTTTTAGTTTTAGCCATTTGTTGGGAATAACTTCAACAAAATGCACCAAAATACATTGCAAAACACGTTTTAGGGACTGGTGGCGCCTTAACTTATTAGCTGAATTAAATGCAGTTTTTTTATTAAGAATACTCAAAATGAATTAAGTTCAATAAATCTACAAAAATCAATATGATATTGATTTTAATTATCGATGCGCGCACAATGATAAATGTGATAACCTCACAAAGAGAACGTCTTCGAAGACAACTTACCGTTTGAAAATAGAAGTCCACAGAATACAAAACCGTTCTATACAAAATGTATGAGACACACAAATTTTTTAATTTTTTTTTTTCGTGAATGTCCAATGTTTTAATAGTTATTCTCATAGATATGACAAATCCAAAAAGTCAAAGATCATGAAAATCGTTCCAGCCATTTTTGAGTCATAAATGGTGTAACTAACCCGACTTTCTTTTATATATAAGTTTTTTGTTTTTATTTTTCCCAGTCACAATTGTCCTTAAAAGTGAACAACTTGAAGACGGCATGTATTCTTCATGAATTATATTCAAAAGTCATAAAAACCAGTTTTGGGTACTTTTTGAAACCTACTAATTATATTTGTCAATTTAATCATTTTTCAGTTTTGCTTTACGATTCGTCAACTGAGGATCTTTAATCTGTTAAAATCAGTAGCCCCCACATCATGCGATATATCTTAAAGATAACGCCGCGACTTCGGCTGTAATACGATATTTTGTCGTGACTAATTTTATCGCTCAGTCTGAGATAATCTTTCTCTGTTTTGACAATTTAACGACATCCTTTCTGCTTTCATGATATCATGGTCAAAGAGAATTCCAGAGGTTTCCAGCGATGTTTTTAGGTAGTTACACATGGCATTGATGAAAAGGAATAATTCATTTTATTACGTACCTTATATTAGAATTTAAATTTGTTCCTTTATATGTATTTGCTAGTATGAATTTGGTATATTAGGTTTAAACCTTTTTTTTTTATAACATTTGAAATATCAGACATCTAACAAATTTAGACACAACCATACAAAAAAAATTGATATCCTAATATCTATTATTTAATAAACTTATATAAAAATAAATAAATAATAGTTTGCATAATTCTTTCCCACTCCGGGATTTTTTTTGTTATAGATATATATGACAGTTTTTTATACAAAACGACAGAAAGTCCAGCATTAGTGAATTTTTGGGTCTGTTAAACGTTTACCAATAAAACTTTTATCGACATTTAGTGTGCCGTTATTGCAAACTTATTATTTAATTTTAAATTATTTTCGCCAATGCAAGTATTTATGATAACTTACAAAAGGTTTTTTATTAACAAAAATAAATAATCACGAGTGAACTCTTCTGCTAGATATTTTTAAAATTGCAAAATAATCCTTAGTAGACTCACATGAGCACGGATTAAAAAATAATACTATAACGCGGAGCGTGTCTTTGACCCGAGCCTTTGATCTTTGAACCGTGCCTAAAATAAATAAATTTATTTTGAAAATATTCATAGATGATAGGTATCAATAACCTTCAATATTACGACTTTGAAAAAAAGTAATAAGGTAATAAACTGTAAGCATACATATTAATTATGTATTGTTCGAACCACATACAACCTACTTTGAAATTCGTTTGAATAAGATTACAAAACAATAAATATATCTAAGAGAAGGTTCCAAAATGCATAGAAAATATGACGTTTCATTAAAATTCCCTCGAGTACGATTTAATTTTAATTTAATATCTGACGTTTTTCTGGGCGCAGTCAACGGATAATAAAATTTAATAAATTCAATAAAATTTCATAATCATTAACTGAATCATAAGCGGGTTAAAATTGTGCACTAAAGTTTTATTACTAGCTTATCTCTGCAGAGCGCACACAATAAGACATAATCCCACAAGGCCATCACTTGTTCAGCAACAGTTGGTTAACCTCTTTTACCTTCGACTAACTATCCAAGTTGGTTTAGCGATGTCCATATTTTTTTTTATTAGTTAGAGGCAATTAATGTTAATTTTAGTGAAATACATGTTGCGTTAATATGATTAGCTTCGTTTACCACATTGTATTACAATATAATCAGACGTTAGAGTACATAAGGGCACTGATGCATATAAAAGTTTTGGCAAACACATATGTAATTCACATTATGACATGCGTGACTGTAGCACTCTAAATGAGTCGCATCGCTCTCCATATGTAAGTATCTTCGTAACCGACGGCGTTCACATTGCACAGAACCAGGCAGACGACAGCATACCTATATTCTGAGTTATTAGTAAAGTTTAAGTACAAGCTGTCCCGACATTTTGTGCAACTAATACTATAGAAGAGGTTTTAATGAATCCAGCAATGAAAGTCCTGTCGAAGTCTGACTTATTGTGTATTAAGTATTTTGAATGCAATATAGTAACAGTAATAAATTAACTACGCTAAAGTCATAAATAAATTAATAGTAAAACACATTTTTAAAAACAAGCTCTGATTTAAGTGCTTGAATGCGTGTACAAATTTCCGTACCTGTGCTGTTGATCGTTGAGGAGTTCCTTCTTCTGAAGTCTATTCTGAGCGTAGGTCATGCTTACCACTAAAATTCAGTGTTATCGGAACTGTAACAATATTTCAAGTCCGTAGAATAAGAGGAAGTGGTTCTAATTCAGCTTAAAAAAATTGACCTAAACAAACTAACAAACATTTCAAATCAAATAAAAGCTTCTAAAAAAATATAATTCCTTTTTTTAGAAAGGACACACAATATAAAATTAAAAAAGCGTTAAATTCCAATCCGTCAAGTTCACTGAACGGCGAATGTCAGATAATACCTGACGGAGCCAGCAATTTGTTCGGTCGCACTTGCACGCGGTAATTGTTGCTAACTCTGTCTATCACAAACTAACTTTAAGTGCCATTTTCACCAAACCTCACTTAGTGCTAAGAGTCCCTCAAATTGAGATAAGTATCCCTAACATCCATAAGAATAAACTAAGCTTAAGAGTTCCTTAGTAAGGGAAGACCTAAGGTGGGATTGGTGAAAATGACAGTAAATCTCTTTGCTTGTCAGTAGGGCTCGTGCCCTATATGCCGTTTTATCAATAAAACACTTTTACTCCGTTTTGTCCGTTCCTGACAGATTTATGCCGTCGAATCGGGAGCCCTACGTCATTTGCATTAATGGACATTAATTACCCATTTTATTATGAAAACGTTTCCGTTCCCGGGCCCATTTGGCCGACATGACATGTCTATTGCTAGTTTTATTGCATACCGCGAAGGATTTTCGTCAATGGATTTCGTTGGTTTCGTCACGATAGCGCCTGTTTGCGTCGATTTATGAGTTTAACAACATTCACTGTTGATGCTCATTGTTCTATCTTTCTGAATGTGACGATTCGCATGGCGAACCTTCTTGACGCAACTCTATGCCTGGTCCGTTCATCATTCAACTGTGATATTATAATTTTGTTTTGTTTTTTTATTTTTCACTGTTATGTAATAGATCGGATTAATAATTATGAATTCGTTGTTATGGTTAACATTTCACAGAAGCGTACGCCGAAGAAGGAATAAATATAGTGATTGAAAAACTATATTATATTTACACAACTATATCAAATTTTGCAAATTTGCGCCGCCTGTGCATCGGATTAAACCTACGATTTTTCCTTTTGAATTCCTATAGTTCTTTCTTTTTACGTTTTTTAAAGTAATCCTCTTAAAACTTACCAATTTTTTAACATAATTTGTTGTTTTTATTCCTGTTACCAATTACCAATTCATTAAAAATGCACTTTCACTTTTGCTACATTGCGTTAGTTTTTTTTTATATTACTTTGCTGCATACTTGTAATGCTTTTGAGCAAATTAATATTTTATGATTTTGCATAATTATTCCTTTCTAAAATAATATTGATAATGCAATTTTTTCGAAAACGGCTCTTGCGATTTAATGTGAGTGTGCATTCCAAAATTATTTAGGAATGCACAGTCACTTATTTGATTAAATAGAAAAAAAAGTTACCTCGGTGGTTTAATTCTATGTAAATGTAGATATAGACACGTCAATAGATTACCGCGGCCAGGTATGATAAATAAACAAGGAACTTGTGGAAAAATCTCTAAGATAGAGGAATGAAAAAACACTAAAATATCTTTATCGTTCCATAATCTCACACGGTAATTAGAGGTATCCGGGCACTCTTTCACCCTTTATACATGCATATACTTACACGTGTGTATGCATCCACTTTCACCTAAAACCCATCCCGGTATGACTGTTTACAGAAGTCAAGTGCGCGGTTGGTAGCGGATATTGAAATTTTTCTTCCCGAAAAAATGCAGTATGATGAATACTGACCAGTGAAATGACGAGAGTTGCTCGTTCCTTGTTAATATTGCCTCCAACAGGATTGTTTCCTGAGAAGGTATGAATTGTCTTCTGGAAATGTCAAACGACTGCTCGTGCTGCAGCAGCGACACGCTCGCGAGTTGGCGCCGTCAAGGCTGCACTTTGCGTAATCGAGTAGGCATTGTTTTTTTTTTAGCAATAGTGATACCTGCTGGAATGTTACGCGTGATTTATATGAATATTTTAGCTATAAGAAGCTAATAAATCCGTATGAATCTTTAAATTCATTCGTTCGCGTTATTTTCAAACTTCAAGGTTAATTCTGTAGAAATGCACGATTTATATATTTAATTTATGAAGATTTCGAAAGTTTGGATATACACAAGTTTCGCTTGGACAATACGGGATCTGAGTATAACATTTCCACACACTGAAAAATACCTTGTAATATATATATAAAAAATATATTATTATTATTCGTTATTATAAAATAATCATTAAATATAATTTTCTTTCCTTTGACCTCTTAACGGTTTAAGCCTATTTATAGTTAAAAATAATATATCTTAAAATTTGTAGTAATACTCTATAGCGCGAATATAAATTAATTTTAAAATTTCATGAATTTCTGTACTTTAGCGAAAAACTGTTATCAGTTAACTTTATTTATAACTGTTGGTTTTTCAAATAAACAATAAATAAATATATCTTTGAAACTCCGAAGTTGGCTACTTATTTAATATAAATATATATGTATTCTATACATTAGGCCGTGCGACATCCACCCCAATAAAATATAATATGCGCGTTTAAATTAATACAAAGAGCACATAATAAACCTAGATATTGTTATTTAGAATATATTTGACATAAAGGTAATTGATACTCTATCTGCCAAATATTATACAATATATAATTATAAAATACACTTAATATAATTGAATGGTTGTATAAGCAATTAAATAATTATCGATGCCCCGAAGAAGGAACTCTGCGTCGCAGCGTAACTATGTTTGTGATGATTGAACGAGTGACGCATTTAAATTTGTTTTGTATGCAAGGAAAGTTGGGATTCATCTCCGCCAAATCTTTATTTTGGACTTAACGTTTACTTATATCTGAGTTCGCCCCTATGGCCATTGGTGTATAAAGAACCTTTCAAAATACATATTATTTATGTTAGATATGCTCAGTAAGCTATCGGCGCACGTGGAGTTCTAGATTCAGCGCGATACCAATGACGGCTGTAGAATTACTTAGAATTGTTTGTTTATTCGGGTCTCCACGGGTGTTGAAACTGAGTACTTGTAAAATCGGTGACCTGTTCCACTTTATCTGACCACTTTGTTCCAATCTTTATTCGTGTTGCTAACATAATATTTAAGGAGCACCGTTTCGGTCACTACTAAGATATTATCAACTTGAATATAGTGATTCATGTATCTACCTCACAAATAATATCATTTTATAAGTTAATATACTATTGTCTTTATCAAAATGCCAACAAAGGTATTTGAGTCAGATTCAGATTACCTCCATTCTATGACCCTTTGACACTTTGATCTGTCTAGTTGAAGGCCTATAATATTACATACTAGTTTGTACTAACTCTTATAACTCTTAGTGATGTAGATTTACTCACTCTCATTAGGCCACCTATGATCTAATATGCTTTTAAGCACACTTTTTTGTTTTGAAACTTCTTTGATTTCACGATTAAACCCTCAGTTTATGTATCGTACTGTTTTTTGTATGATCGGTCTAAATGTCTCGTATTGTGGAACTCTTACGACGTTTGAAATGTCCCGCTTTCTTGTGCTTTTGACCAAGGCTTCCTTCCTTAATCATTGATGTTTTAAGACTCACTTCACGTCCCTTAAATATCCATTCAATTAGAAATATAAGTTGCATAACCAACAATCTTCTTGTCCTACGCGTTTTCAATGGATGCCAGATGGTAGGTACCTGTAGCGATTTTTAGCATTCAAGGATGAAATAAACACGCACGAAGCGTGTCATAAGCTTATTATTAAAAAAACATATTCTATCGATTCGTTATCATTCCACATACCGGTATCATTAGGCTTTATGTCAAAAACACGTTTTTTTTATCGTAATTGGCTTATTACATCTTTTGTATCGCGGCCGTTACAGTGGGCGTTCTAGGAGTATTACATGATGGGAATGTTTTAATTCATTTGCGGTAATGATAAAAACGTGATCTTTTCAATTGCACCCGCATAAATGGCATTTAGAACGACTTCCCGGCGCTCATCTACATAATAATCTAAACCTCTATGTTTGCAGCATCTTTATGTTTAATGAGGAATTTATTATCTGGTATGTATTTAATGTCACATCGGTATTAATTTATTGATTCTTCCTAATTTCCTGAGTTCATTAAGGCAGAACTTTATAAATGGGATTTAACCTATTGTTAATGATTTAAAAATATATTGTTTTTTAGAAAGTTTGATTATCGACAGATAATCAAACGAGTAAAATCGAGATCCCCAATTTAATATAATGTTTTCAAGTTTGCATTTTACCTTCGATTAAATCACTCAATCACTCATTATCTCAATAAAGTGCCATATTATTGAATTGCCTTTTTACTAT
This sequence comes from Neomicropteryx cornuta, assembly GCA_020383195.1. Classification (NCBI taxonomy): domain Eukaryota; kingdom Metazoa; phylum Arthropoda; class Insecta; order Lepidoptera; family Micropterigidae; genus Neomicropteryx; species Neomicropteryx cornuta. The sequence goes on from JAHKQU010000030.1 coordinate 7,154,501, forward strand.
GGCATTTTGGAAATTATTTAACAATCGCGGTGTTGGTAATATTACCGCTCTTCTCCCCGGTTCTACGTTTCTGCCCGATCATCTCTGTCCCCAACTAACGATTAAAAAGATGAAGAATAGTTTTATTATTTTATTTGACAATGTTACAGCATTTGAACAAAATCTTAAACTATTATCAATAACACAATAATGTAATGTTGTATATAATTATATATTTTATAAAATGAAAAACATAATAGCATAAAAATAAATTGATCATATTTTTATTATACTAGGAATTCATAGACTTTTCTCTATTGCCTTATAAGCAACGTAACAAAAATTTTAAAATATTGTAAAAATTGTATTGTTGTGTATCGTAAAAGGTAAAATGCTAGTCAACCATGAAAATAAGACGTAATGATAAAATGCAAAAATATGTACTAGTTGCTGATGCGGGTAGTTTTAACGATTAATACTCGTATATCTTTATATCTGCCCGAACATGGATATAACCATCGTTTATTCAATATTTAATAAGCATTTTTCTCAAAATTTATTATATAATGGTTACCTTAATTTAAATATACCTCATGCTATAATGTTTTGCTGTAGTTATCAAAAAGCGAACTTTGGCAGGAGTTTAACATCTCCAGAAGGGGAGGACAAAACACCGACAACGGGCGACTTCAGGCACGACGTCCACGTCTTCAATTACATTTACCCGAGCTCTATAGCCCATGAATCCAGAGCCCACAAGAATCCAGGTCCTCCAAGAATCAGGTCAATCAGAAGAGAGGTCAGGTCCTCTAAGATCTCCTATTTCTCTAACGGAGGAGAAACTTACTCGTAGTAAATGAACAATATCGAAATATACTATATACTATAAGCGAGTAGCTTGTTTGCGGAGAGCGCGATGCAGTCGCCATGTAATCTGCCTTCGAATTATAGCAATTATATTCGAATGATCCGCGTATCTGGACTTGGCTGCCTCTCCATTCATCCATCTTCGACGCTTAGCTGTCATTATTTGTTGCACACGTTTCAATTTGCATAGAGCTGTAATTATGCTAAGCGGACATTATAGCGTGTTTTCAGCGCCGCGGAATGTCTCACACTTTATTCTTTGATTCACACTATAGTGGGGTCGCTTAACGTCGAATTTCGCGTTTATGTGGACACAGCGGATGAAAGCACCATTTTTTTCCAGGTACTAATTGGGTACTTCGCTTTCAATTTGTGATAGGAACTGCAAGAAATTTTCAAACTATGATACTTTATAAAAAATAGAAAAGAAAATAACTGCTTATTTTAATTATTATTATTACTGTTAATATTTAAAGACGTTCGTCTTTTAACCCAGCGGTTATGGGTTCGAATTCATACCCGTTTTAAACGGTACAACTGGACCGTCTTCCCTGGTCCTAAAATAACAAGTGAATAATAAAAAAAACAGTTTAAATTATTTATTTTCTTCAATTTAAAAGTAACTGATCGGAGCACAAAACGAACATAAATGGTGTGAATATGGCTTCGATACGTCCGTCCAGTGGTTTAGGCGGAATGACGTCACATACACCAACATTTTTGTGTATTTAGTATATGTTATTATTTCTTTACAAAATAGATAGGTATTTACACCCAAATTTAGTTAGTTACACTCTTTGCTATTCTCCTTAATCTTTAGATGATTTTAATCTTAATAATATGATTAAATGCATCATTACCTTTAACGAGTTTTTTTTAATATGCATGACATTTTCAAATAATACAACTTTTTATTAGTCTACTGAATTATTATAATTAAATTGATGTCACTTGGCTATATTCATTTAGTATCAGAAATATGGCATGATTGAGTAATATAGGAATTACTTAATCTGCCGATGATGCCTACATTTTTAATAGCTAAAAAACCTTTGAACATGCGTTGTTCCAAAGAGGATTTAAGTAAACGTTTTAATATGCATTCATACACGTGCGTTCTCTAATGTCTGTGCTTTGTGCACCGGCTTTAATAGAGTTATAAAATTTGTTTGAAATGATATGCAAAATATCGATTCGAGTAAGTACCTACCTACTATAACTTTTCAACTGTCCAAGTTTCATCGTGTATAGAAATATCCCGTGTACAATAATAAAATATGCAATGCAAATCGTAAAGACGTGTGAGTCCGGATGAGTGACGCGGATTGGCTTTTTGTTCAATTCTCAAATAGGTTATTTTAATACGACTTGTCTATGTTGATTTCGTCACCACGTCGATTGACAGGGACGGATTAAAAATGAAAAAAAAATTTTTTTTCAAACGTAACATCATCTGTTTAATTAGGTACATACAACATAGTAATTAGATATTTAAAACAAAGACAGTTCACTTGTAGAAACGCCTACTACTAATCCAGAGTTCAGAGATTCGAATCCCAGTAATTTCTTTTTTAACCAGGTCATATTTCGCCATTTAGAATATTCAATTGCGCTTTTCTCAGTTAAGTAACAACGTACAGGCTCTTACTTGCGAAATGCCGTCTGCCGGTAATAAATCGCCTTGCAATATAAATATAGCGACATCACAGTCGAACCTGTGAAATAACAGCGCCTTCCTGACAACAAGTTATTAACAATTAGTTATTAGTTATTTATTTATATGTAATCATATATTATCCATATTTATAGTGTATGTATTATTATATAATATATATATATTATTTCTATTTAGTATAATCTGTGTTTTATATTTTATGTTCATGTGGTGTTTTCTCTTTTTATTTAAATATTGATAAGGTTTTTCTTACTTATGAAATGAATGAACATGTTATATATTCAGTTGGTAGTAGTTTTGGAGTACGGTATATAAAAATAAAATACTAATTAAATGTAAAATTATACATGTATTGCTACTTTTTGCTTCCGCGCACACGACTGAATGGAATTATCTTTTACTTAAGTATCTCCTTAGCATCGTCAGATTAGATTGAACCAGTGTTGGTAAAATAATGCACAATTCAATTTGCCAACAATTATTTCAAGCGAATAATTTTTTGTGTCCAAAATTAATCTTCAATTGATGTTACGGGAATATTTTTTTAAACAATATTTAATAAATGCGATTCAGAATACAGTTTCGAGTCCTGCCCTGTTTTATTACTTCAACCCTATTGTTAGTAGGTAGTAGGTCCCTGAATAAGCCCATTATAAGTCAGTCAGAGCTCACCAGGTTCTTTCATCGTCCGCGTAATGTGGCGTAATGGCCGCCCGGCGTTGACTGGCGCAAACCTGAATATCGCGTAATAGATCCCTCTTTAAGTTGCACCTTTTGTCATTGAGGGGACTCCACCTTGAATTCGAACGCATCGCGAACATTTTAACCCCGCAACCCCGGTCTCCGAGCGCCGTGAGAATTCCTCAGTAATTACCGCTTTTGTTTTTATTAGTGTATTTTTTTAAATTGTTTTCTATATAATGTTAAAAGGTAATGGTAATATTTAAAAAAAAATCTATTGTTGACATATCAATACGTATACTAATGTATTTGTAATTCATTTGTTATATTACCTAATATTATATTTAAACATATTAAAACCACACATTACTTAGTTTTAATACATACATACACCACTCACACATACACAACCATAAGCACCTCACTATCAATAAAATCTACTCCATACAAATTATAATTTATACATATTAATCTATTAATGCACAACATTCACAGATAACACGGTTACAATATTATTTTAATGACACTATCAACTGTTTCGAGAAATTGATTCTGAATAAGTCGCAATTTAAAGTGTTTTGCAATAACTTATTCTGTAAAAAACGAAATTTGTAAATTAGTTTTACAAAAGTTTTTCATTATTATGTAAAATAATAAAAATTTAAATAAGTTGTTGCGTAAAACTGTTGGGTTATCCACTAAAAAGAAATGAAATAAAATAAATATTTTTAAGATAAAAACGTTTCTGACTTTCTTACGCTATCTCAATTTTACTATGGAAAATGTTAGAAATCCGTAATTGGTTTTAATATGCTAGAAATAAGATGTATGTAATTATTTACGAAAATTAAGATTCTTGGATTTTTTAATAAAAATAACTAAATAATCTATTTCAAGTACGAGTACGGCCAACATAGCAAGTTTATTTTGCCAGGATGATTTGAAAAAGCAAATGTTCTGATACCTGGATAGCCGACAGGCCTTAAGGGCTGCCAACCAGGGTTTGAATAGTTAATCTGGTAATAAATATATTTAATCTTAAGTTATTATCACAATAGCCCTGAATGAATTAACAGCTGTCCATCCCTCATGTATGCATGTATTACACGCCCTAAGATTAGTCACGGACTGATGAGCGGATCGGGTGATGAACCTCTAACTGTAAAACAATCTGTCTGTTGGTAACAAACGGAAGCGTTCTGTTGAAAAAAGGTGAGACGGTTTTATCATCCTTCAGTAAGGGCGACATTACAGAGTTTACAGGATATCACAATCAATGTCCTACCTGTTACGAAATAGTGGTACCTATTCAATTTGGCCTTTGCTAAAAATAAATACAGCTTCAATTACTATACATACAACTTCTATGCTAAATGGTCAATACATGTTTTCGATTTTATGATATGCCTATCATAATTGTATAAATTATGACCTTTTGTCGTGAAATAAGCCCCTATTATAAAAATAAAACTTTTAGCACTACACACTATTTAATATTTAAGTTTTTTTTAACCGTATGTTGCAAATAATGTTTTAAATCACTAAATACCAGTTAAATAAACAGATTTTGCATATATTTAACCAACTTCATAAAAGGAGGTTCTCAAATCGACGTGTAACTATGTTTTTTTCTTTTATTTTATTTTTAATGTATGTTTACTCATTACTTCGGATTGGCTGGTGGTGGTCATTTTAATTATGTTAATGTATAAGGTAGAAAAAATAAATAAACTCAGTTTCAAATGTTTTTGAATGGAATTAATCAATATTAAGACGATTATTATTTCGAATATATCAAAGTAAATAGTAAATATTTAAAATAAAAAATAAAACCGACTTCGAAACAAATCCTAAAAAAAAAGAAATAATACAATAAACATATTTTTTGGTAAATAATAAAAAACCGATCCACGAAAACGTTGAAGTCAGAAACACACCGTACTCGTATACAAATCCGGTATAAACCATGCCGACTTCAAGGTTTTGGTGGCTTGGTTTTTTGCATTTTTTACTAATACTAATATTTTTTTGGATTTAACTTTTTTGGTGAATTTAAAAGATTTATTCGTTTTCTTTTTTGTAGATTTTATTATTAAATTTATACATCAAGAATAAAATCTGAGGATAATCAAGGGCCATGAAAATTAAAAAGAAAATTCCACCCAGTAACTTTTAAAGCTATTTCATTCCTAATAAAAATATCCGATTATAGTTTCCGTTGATTATTTACAATGATTTTACCGATTTGTCTGTTGTATTACATTGAAAATGGTTCTGCTTTGATACGAAACACACCCTTCCTTTCTCCCTATTTTTGACCTAGTCTTACAATTCTGGACGAGCATCATAAAAAAAAACTACAAATGAAATGCGACATTGTTCTTCAGTATCAATATTTCCATACCCCCAGTTGTATATATTATGTGTTATAAAACCTTTTTTATAATATTTTGGTTACATATATATATCATATACTTAATATATAAAACAAAATATTTTTCATGTCACGTGTCACATGATTAATTATGTATATTTTAATATCCCTTCATTATTTTCTTTAGTATTTTTGTTAATGAATATGAACCACTTGCTTGCTTGCTAAATTTAAACTTCCGGCTACCAACTAAAGTTACAGACAAATAAACTAGCACCGCATTTATTACATTTTCATGTGAAACCATCAAAATTAACAGTACAGTTAAATAAATATAGCTATGGCAAAGTCTCATACTGGTATCATTTTAATAAGAGCACTGGATGATGATATATTAGTGAGTGTACTATCTAATTTAAATTGTTATTTATGGCTTGAAAACAGTGTAATATAAGACGGGTTTATCGCATTTAACTTGTAATGTAACTCATTCATCAATAGGATTGGCTTTCAAGAAAGCCATAACAATGCATGTAAGTCACGCAACTTAGGCAGAGAAGTCAGAAAATATTTACACTCCGTATGTTTGGTAAAATATTAGCATTTTATATTGTTCATTTTCTTCACGTCATTGTATTATTTTTTTTAAAAATCGTACATTCTTATTTGTATGAAAAACCTCCACGGTCTTCTGCATAATCGCGCACAGCGCATGCATTTTATTATGGTAAGTCGCAATTGAGCATAAGGCCGAAAATATTTTACCAGATGAATGCTGTTTATAGTAATCTAGTGACCAATACAAATTCTTTGTGCAAACAACACACAAAGTAAGTTTGTTACAAATCTAATACTTAATTTAAAAACGAATTAAATTTATAAACGTAACTATAATAGTTATTACTTTGGATAGGACGCAGTTTCTTCTTATTGTATAAAGTACTGAATTTTATAACCCGATAAAAGTTTAAGACCTGCAGCTGCAGGCGGTTTCGATGCCAAAAAAAGCAATTATCCATCAAAATCCGCGCCCGATTTTTCTAACTTCAATAAATGAAATTTAATAAAAAATATGAAAAATAAATGGAATCATCTGCATGGAATCCATGCACACCATATCTCAGAGCCTCAGAACCTCAAAGCCAATTTATATAGGACTTATCAAATGAACCTTGGCCTTCTTATTCAGGCAAAACGTTATGAATTAAATTATTTTTTCCCAGAACAATTCGCAAATGAAATTTCCACGGTATTTACCGTGGAAATATGCATATGTTTGCATATATTTATATGCAAATTTTAAAATAACTACGAAACATAAGAGTTAACAGGGTACAAGAGTTGATTTCTAAATATTGTCAACTAATCTCATATAGAAAATCAACGACAATGTTTAGCTATTTACATTTCATCCATATTCCGACATTGAGTAATTTACCCTCATCACATTTTATTCTCATGTTGCTAGTGGTACCTAATATCAGTTTATTATTAGCATGTCTTAGATCGATTACTATCTTTATTCAATCCAGTCATCACCACAGCTATTATGCTATTATTTTATTCAAAACTTACTTTAATGAATTTTATTAGCACTAAACTTGTGAAGTTAATTACTGATGAGGCAATGCGTACACCCTCCCCAAAACTTGAGTACCTACAGGGCAAGGAATGTTTCAAATTCTGCATTTATGCGAAAAATTTAGCATGCTAATTAACATCGTTGTCCGTAAATCGTCGATTTCGCAAATCGACAACGAGAGATATCAATTGCCGTCACATTGCGGCCATCTCTCAAACCATGCGGTCACGATTTCATCATCTGATGTCGTATATTGCGCGGTTATTATTTCTGTAAATATTTGCTAAAAAACTGGCATCTGACAGCTAGATTTAACTGTTGTTTGTCATACTTTGCCAACGTAGTTTTATTTTTTTTGGTCAGCTCTTGAAACAACTTGGCTTCCAGAAGTACATTGAGTCAGAAGCACAACTCTCGACGCGTAAAATAGGTTTATATCGCATTCCGGCCATTATTAAGGGGAGCTGCATGACTTTTATGAGGACTGCTGGACTACGGTTGAACTATGATGCCTTATAGCCTGAATTTAAATGTACTTTTCCTATAAGCTATCAAGAACTTATTGTAAAAATACCAACATTGTTGACGTCGTTGAGATTGGAAGAATTTAAACTGTGCTATACTGGCACTGCAGCGCCCTTTAGTGTTTCAGTACGATCGTAAGCATCGAATCAATTCCTTTAAAGAATAAAAAAATCACTGGTTTTATAGTTACTTGTGCGAACGGCGCTATACCTAGTATTAAAAAAGTAATGCTTTTATCAAAACTCTCTAAGGTACTCCATGAGGAGATATTATTAGGACGATTCTTTTTTCTAATTGATTTAATTAATTAACCGGTATATTGAACCACAATACTGTTTTTATGAGTGGTCGTGGTAATTTTGAGTGGTGATATAGAAGGTAGAGTGGCTTAACTCACTGTATTTAAGTTATATGATTTCATACAAATAAAGCTACAAAACATCACAGAACTCTTAAAAATATTTGTGTTAGATTATTTAGGGTTTTTCGTTTATTATTCGCAAAAGCTGAAGTGGCTTGGTCTGTGGTGCATTTTCTATCGTCTCGCGAGAACCGCTAATCATGTAGGTTTTGTTCGTCGCATGCAACAAAGTATGCATAATGGATTTGTTTTTCACTCAACTCAGCGCCAGTCAGCGCTTAGGCAAAACTATTCTTAAAGTAGGTAAATGAATGTAACGATTCTTCGGATCTTATTGTTTGTCTTTGTGCACTGGTCTGCGTTGTACAGCTCGCCTGTGACATACCGCCTTTGATGTCTGATGTAAATAAATTACGAATAAAACTAATAAATGACACCTAAATGACAATAAAAAACACCTTGTAATGAAATATGTTATTTACTTTTTATATATTTATTTTTTGAAGTGGATGTTTTTGCGGTTGATGGGATGGAATGGTGGATGTAGTGTGGATGGTTTTTGAAGTGGATGTTTTAAATAAATTACGAATAAAACTAATAAATGACACAAACACCTTGTAATGAAATATGTTATTTACTTTTTATATATTTATTTTTTGAACTGGATGTTTTTAAGGTTGATGGAATGGGATGGTGGATGTGGTGTGGATGGTTTTTGAAGTGGATGTTTTTGTCAAAATTTAAGTGATGTGGAATAATTTTTAGGTGGAGGAGAATATTTTAATAGGAAATAGTTTAAGGCACGAACGAGAAGTGTTTGCCGGTGTCAACGGTCCATGAACAAACACTGCGTCCATTATGTAACGCCGGCTCGCAATCTTCATTGAGCCACCCGCGGAGTAAAATAGCCATAAATATATGCAACTTGCGTTGCTTATAAGATAAATAATAAGTTATGTGTTGAATGGTCAGCATTTGTCACTCGTTCGTCTAATTTTGCAATCGCAATTGCGATTAGGAAATATGCTTCAATTGAGAATTAGTATATTAGATCTAGTATGCGGTAGCTTTATTTTACGATTACTGTGGCATCAAGGATACTTTCCTGCGGCACTCGCGATAAGTCGCTTCACACCCCACCACAAACGGCTACATTATCGCAAATAAGATTTACTGGTTGGTTAGTTTATACTGATTGTACTTGTCGCTGTAATGTTACATTATTTGCAACAAATCGTATGATTTAAACAGCAGCAAGACAAATTGAATTTTTAATAAATGAATAATTTTTAATTTTTTGAACTACGTATTTTACGCATTATAGCTCCCAAAGGATGAACCGAATTTAATTTTTTTTTTTTGTTGAAAGTTCAGTGTTCTTAGCTAATATTCAAGAAAATCTGTTTAGCCGTTTGTGTGTCGGGGGTTTTTTAATTTTTTTTAATTTGTTTAAAATATTCACCCATCATCAATTTACTAGCATTCAACCTTGCGCTCGCTTTGGATTGACAGGTGCCGTTTTAGACAACCACGAATATTTTGTATTAGAATTACATACTTTAGACACATTCACAGGTGAGTGAAATTCAATATTTTCTACACCGTCACACCTACTTGATAGGTGACTCAACTTCAGTAAGTCTTTTTACCATTTATTTTTATGGTTATTTTTATGTTTTATGCATTTTGAACATTGTAAACACCATTGGAGCGATGTTAAACGAAAACTTGGCGCCTTTCTCAATGTGTCATTATAAGTTACATGCTTATCTGGGACTTACGCCGTTTTGATTTGAAGATCCAATAAAAAATGATTTTTATGTATCGGTTAAAAATCCCCGAGCAACTAAACTATTTATTTATTACCTCAGCATGTTATACATACCCAAGCTTACTCCTACCAAATCTACTTTTAAATGTTTTAGTTCTTTTTGCGCCAACTTATTACAAATATTTGTTTTAGATTTTCCTTTAGCGAATAATATTATTTTTAAAATATTTACTGCAAAATGATGAGGGTTCTAAAGGTAATTATATTATTATAATAGCACTGTTTATTGCGGTGGTGAATCATTTGACGATAAAATTATGATCTACGTCAAACACTTTACATAATATATTTATGAGATCACCGCAAATGTTTAGTTCTATATTTCCAGACCAAAGTATCAACCGGGTTAAGTCGGGTTGACGATCGACACTCGAAAATCGACGTGACTGTACGCGCCATCCCTTTTTTCTTACGACCGTTGCTCGAGTCGATTATCGATTGTCAGCCAGACTAAGGCCCCATGCTCGAGCTAAGATGGAACCAATCCAATGAGTCGTTTTGTACTCGTAAATGTGCTTCTTCAACTTGCAAACTCTTACTAACATTAAATGACTCATTGCACACATACTACTCGGAGCCCAAAAGAAATATTCTTATAGACTGATTACACACATAGAAGGACAAATTTTGTCCGTAGTCAACACAACACACACATATTATGTTTATTTAACATTCTGCACGCACCATTCAGATTCCTACTTCAAACTTTCGCAAGCATAGCTCCAATCTTTTTTGTTTTATACAAGAATTGTCATATAATATACAATTATTTTCAGCCCTACTCGACTAGGCCAAATGTGTCTGTGCTAGAGTCAGGGGTGATGGTGGTAATAAAGCGTTAAAAATTGTATGACCATATGCGGATTCGAACCCGCGACCTTTGAACCAACGGTCCAACGCCTTGACCACACTACCGCAACGAATTTTATTTTAGTTTTATTAGGCTGTTCTTCTTTATTTCACTGAAAGATACTTAATGATAATTATGCTTTAGTGTTACTATTTCTACCGGACATCTTTAATTGATCAATGTGTGTTTGTATTATTTTTATCATTGATCACTTAAATAACTTCCAATACAACTTTCTTAACGTTCAGTCAATTACAATGGTTTACTATTCATTAGTGAGATCATTATTGGAGTTTGGCTTAGTAATTTGGAATCCAAGTTACAATAATCATAGTCAACGAATTGAATCAATTCAAAAGAAGTTCTCAAAAATGCTGTCGTTCAAATGTGGAATGGAAAAAACTTTAAATAATTTTGAGAACGGCTTCATTTTTTCAAATTAATGCCACTTTACAGACGTCGGATGATAGCTGATATCTGATGCCTCCACAACCTACTGCATGGCAAGTGACAGTTCGAACAGGGTTTCAAAGCCTTAAGGTGCCTTCGAGGACGACTCGAAGTAACGACACATTTCATTTTATTTCAACTTCCTCTAATAATATAAGTGATACAAAACCTTTAAATAGAATGTGTCGTTCTTTTAATAAATATGCTAATGACTGATATTTTTCATGACAATTTTGCTTCAATTAAATCACTTAATTACATGTTATAAAGACTAATAATTGTATAACTTGAATGAAATATAATAATTATCAATATGAAATTACTTTATTATTTACTTCACATAAATAACATTTTCGTATATTTATAACTACAGTATCAGAACAAAAATGTTATATAATTCATATTTCATATTTATACATATGTAGAAAATTTTATATTATATTATATGTATTTTTTTTATATATATTTTATTATAATTTAAATGTTATAACTCCTAAAAATTTCTACGTTCTTATGCAAAGTATAAATTATACATAAGTCTGAAACATATAAACACAAAAAATATTTTGTATGTAATATATACACACACTCACAGACAACATTCCCTCTATAGTCATGTTCATATTGTCGTTATTGCAATCTTTGGAAATTTTGCATCGTTAACCTTAAGAGGAATAAGCTATTTCAATGAATCACATTTTTTATTTAACATTTGCTGTCTTAATAGCCGTTTTTTAATAAACTGGCGAAACTCTCGAGTCTTTAAAAATAAAATGTCAGATCAGTATTACAATGTTCCATAAATTTCATTTTTATTCCGTTCTAAAGTTTATGTTACATCTCGCAATGAAGTGGAAGTTGGCTCAAGGTTATCCGGATGTATGTAGAAATGTGCGAAGATGTCATGTCATAATCTCGGATATCATAATAAACGATTTGCCCGAACGAATGAGATGATTTCTCGTATTCAGCCTCACAAATGGATGTTGCAAGTTTGGCAGCCATTGATGTTTATCTATGATAATTTTATTGCACCATTAAAAAAACATTTTCCGTTCGCTTTACGAGTATTCTGTCAAAATACAGGAGACTCGCGATGTTTTGTCACTTTCGCTTTGCTATGATTGATATCACCTTGAAGTCATTATATTATTGGGTAATTGCAGGTTCTTTTCGCGTGGAGCTTGCGAAAGCTTGAGGTTCGGATGTCGGACCATGTTGTTACTTACTTCCTCCGCGTACTTTTTGCAGAGTTGGTCTCATTAATGGTTTTATTTCTACTACCTATCAACTGAATGTTTTTTTATTACCAACATTTAATTTTAGAGCCAATTCAAATTCCTATCATACATCAATAAAAAGATTATGTTCAATAATATATTTAGATATTAAATTATAAACATAATACGTAAAATAAACACTGCAAGCGTGGTTTATTATATAATTATATTACAATTTTTAAAAAAATCTTATTACAATTACATACTGTCCTTAACTGCGTCGTGCGATTGTCCGGGCTCTATATAGATGCTATAATATCTAAAAGCTATATAAATATAATGTAGGATAAATACATCAAATCAAAAAACAATAATATATTTTATATTTCCATTACACAAACATTAAACTAAATTGAATATAATTAATAAATTAGATGTTCAAGTATTTTAGACCCAATTAATGTGGCTTTATTTTATAATAATATATTTTTAACTCTCTCCTGTTCCCTTTAATATAAAATGAAACAATAAAAGTTGATCAACATACGGTAAAAATATGATTAGGCCTATATAATATTATATATACATACGATAATATTTTTTATCAACGGCAAACCGCCCGACATAAAATAAATATAGTTTTTCCACATTATCAAAAAGCGTTAAAAAAAACTAAACTCACCTCAAGCAAGTATGTTGTACAATCTAATTGACTTATTACCCATTTGATAATAGATATTTGAATTTAAATGTAAACTAGTTATTTCAATGTAAACTGTGGTTTTGTTTTGCAATGGGCCATATTTAAAAACCATCGATTACCTAACACAGGCCTACATCATATTTAGACCTAATATTATAACGCCGACTTTCATAATTTATGTCACACTTAAGCGAAGGCCGGTTGTTATAGTTTCGCTATGAATAATAATTAATGCTCGTAAGATGCGCGGCGCGATATTAATCGTTCACAAAATAGGAAACCGCGATTCTGATCGAGATTATACAACGTGCTTATCACATCGATCATAAAAATAATTCAAACATTGCATTTACATATAATACTAATTATAAAAGCGTTGTTGAAAAACTTATGTTTTGAGCTTATAACTTTAAAAAAATAACATGTAGACATGATTAATTTTGCATTTTGAAACACGTAGACAGAAGTCTGCGTGTTTCAAAATGCTTTTATTTATCGTAAGTAATCGTAACAAATTATTTTATGCTAAAATTTAACCCGTTTCAACATTGCCGTACTGTATTTGTTGTTATATATGTTTCTTTTAAATTATCATATGTTTTTTTTAGATTAGATTAGATCTTATAATAGTATACGATATTATATTTAAACAAAACTACGATAAATACAAATAAAAAAATGACGTGGGACTTTGTTGAGCAGGGTCGAATCGGACATTAAATCATTCCTATTTCTAAATATAGATGTCTGGCTTCAAAGGAAGTTAGTATTTGTCTATATTGTTCTATACATCTGAGTATTCTAGGATTTAGGCTATTTTTCCAAGAATAATTTTGATTTTTATTTTTTTTACGTTGTCATTCTTAAGCAATTTAATATTTTGACTGTACTTATTTTATACTATAATTATGCCAACGTTTTATTATGCATAGTTTTATTTTTTTTTTTAATTTTATATAAGTATACATTTCATATTTTAGTTTTTGATCATGACGGCCCAGAGACGAAACCTTTTTTTCGGTGGTAGAGTTCTTCTAAAAATGGTGTAACATTTGACCCTGCTGTAAAACATCGATAAATGTGGTTGTATTTTTTTTATTTTTGGTTATTCGATCAGCCGCTCTGTTCCTCTGTGCCGTTTCTATTTGCCTCAACATCGTTGGGCGGCGTTCCATGGCGTGCGGAATGCGACGCAATCCCGTAGAATTTGTTGCGGTCAATAGCGAAAATTCATAAAATCGCTATACCTATGTATATATAAAAAAATAGGTATATTGTGTTCAGATTATATGTTCGTATTAATTTGCTATTTGGTTAATAATGTTTTTCTTTTTAAATTTTAAATAAAAAATCACCTTTTACTCACTTTTTTTATACAGTGTTTTTAAAATAAATACATTTAATGCCAATGTCTATTTATATACCTACTGCGCGAGGTACCTACATATTTTTTGTTTTGAAAGAGGTACTTAGATAATTCTTACTCACTATAACCGATACTTGGTTCAAAGCGAAAACATCTCGAAAAAGTCAATATTGAGTATACAAAAAAAAAATCGAATCAATATGGCAACAAATCCTAACGGTAATTATTACACAAGCTGATATAAAAAAAAACGTAATTTTACTAAAAAATAACATGAACTTAGCAAGTTAAAATAGTTCCATATTAATCAAACTTGAGTTGTTGGCTGTCTTGAACCAAGATATCGTTTCTCTACAGTTGCCCGTCAATAACAAACGGTATTATATACAGTATATATATATAAATTGATAAAAAACGTTGCTTTGCGATACTCGCAGATTAACACAAGTGTACAAACGTAAACATCGTACATATATTGAAAAAGCGAGTTCTATTAAATTAGCAATGAGGCACCGAGGATGGATCTTTCCGTTGCAAACTTTTTACATCGGTCATTAGAGATATTGACTTTTTTTATATATCATCTGCCGCCCGAGCTGCGGTCAGTCTCGTCAACGCCGTCCTAGGTTATTAGTACTGACGACATAACTCCAGTTTGCCAGCTGAAGTATCGCTGTAATGAGATGATAACACTAGAATGCCTATTTCCAGTTGGACTTCGAATTCTTTATTACTGTATGCATGTATTCCAATTAATCTACCATACTAAAGCGACTTGTTCTCGTGCAAAACAATTAATTGTGCTATAGTCAGAGGAGATTGTGGTGACACGAGTATAGCCATTAGGACTGTAATGTGCGGATTCAAACCCGCAAAACGAATTAAATGTGTTAGACCTATTTAAATTTTCGTTTTATACAAAATGTATTTAAAATGACTACTGTCCTTTCAGGAAGGTGATCTATACCGACAAACAAACATTAATCAGCAAAAAATATCGGAAATTAAAAATTTAATCAAAATCTAACCAAATTTTGAACGCCTTCGCGATCGATGTTCAAAACATAAACAAACCACGATCTGATTATGTCAAGTTCAGTTGAGCGGTATAAACCGTAGCGACCTGGTTCGGCGTAATGTTTAAATTATTTTTGAATTCGATTAAAAAATATATATACGATTTTTTTTGTCTAAATTTAATATATTTTATTTTGAGACCATTTTGTTTCATTTAATTGTCGATATATATCGGTCTCTCAACATGACAGTAGTAATTTAAATACAACTTGTATATTTATTGCGGTTATTAATATATACATTGTCAGTTAATTAAATTATAATCGTAATTGAAATTAAATTAATGTAATTTATTTATTTTGTCCTTGACATGGTAGTTCAATAGTTGACTCACTACTGAGAGGGTGCGTTCATGTAAAACATAAAAATATTATCAATATACATTGAAATAAAATTCAAAATAAATAAATTAATTTTAGTTCTCTAATTACAATTGGCGTCTATAATTTATAGCTATTACGCGCGTACTTCAAATTTTACGTAACATTTCCTTCCGCCTCTTTGCAAGAGTCATAAACCCAATAATTATTTTCAATAACTTGTCTTTTAGTTTTGCATAAAATTAAGACACCTGACCTATTCGATTCTGTTGACAGGCACCTTTTGGAAATGACATTTTGAATACGAGTATAATTGCGTAGATTTTCTTGGGACATGAAGCTGTTTGGCTATATAGCCAAACAGCTATAGTTATTTGTGAAAGTTCTATACAAAACTCCGTTTGAAAGTTTTCAACAATATTAATATTAAACCTATCTACTATGTTTTATATAATATTTTAAAAACTATTTGCTAATGTTTTTTTTTCGTATTTTTAATTGTTAGTTTAATTTTGACTTGCTCTAGAAAATTGTTTTTATTGAGTATATTAAGTATTTTGATAACCATTACAAATACATTTTAAACAGATAAACAGTTGTTTAGTGGTTCAGATTTTTAGTTTGTTTTATTATTAGTGTTTTTATTGTAATCTTTTCGTACATTTTGTTTTCCTGAATAAGTATTTTTGTTTAATTTATAGTTCCTATAATCGTTTGATTTGAAGTTGTGTTATTTTTTTCATTCATTTCTTAAAAATATTTTGCTCTTTTTCATTGGACGTCTATAATCGCTTACTAGGGTTCATAAACAAGTTTTTAAAGTAATGTGAATTGGCCATTGTTGTGGGTATTATTTATGTTGGTTTTCTTTCGCAGTCTTAATATTTCTATCTATGGATCTTTTTCCATGATCTTGTCCCTTCTTTCCCTGCGGGCGCTTGTTCATTTCCAAAGAGTAGGTTGTCAATCCTATTAACAAGTCGTGCTTGCTGCGCCGGCACTTATACATAAGAGTACATCTGTTTGTCCATTTCCCTAAGATCGCCGCTTAGAAGAGATTTTTTTTGTCTGCATACATCTCGGATACTTTCTCCGTCGGACAAGTTTGAGGTTCGATCGACGCGACGCACAATCGCCTGCCTCCGTGACGCAATGGACCGCCATTGTTCCCGCTCGAGTGCTAGCTGCTCACTGCTCAATGCTCACGTTTTGCTGACCCATATTATTTATTAACAAACGCTTGTTTACATAGGTAAATAATTGAATTGCATGTCGGAAGCTTTGTAAGGTATTATGCAACCTGCCATGAATAGCACGAGGAATAAATATACGAATTATGTACGACGTTAACATTCTTCAACAGCCAACTATGCCAACTTCCTAATTCCGCTAATTACATTTACCAAGCATACATAATGGAAACATATATTTATCTATTATCATCCACAAAATATCACAATATAAGCACAAATAAAAACACACATTAAAATAATTTAATTAAAGCATTTTTATAATCCTTCTTTTTTCGTAAAAAATATGGGAACACCTAAGTACTACTCCCAGTGACGTAGTCTGTTCTGAATACAAAATTACAAAAAAATATTTAACGGCAAATTACCTTATTAAATAATGGGTATTGCTCCATCGGGCCTTGGCAAACGACTGAATTTCCCCAAAGAGGTTCTTCATTTCAATTTGAGAGAGTTCCTCCGATGCATCAGTCCTCAGTTCCCGAAGAGTTTGCTCTCACTCGTCTTTTAATCCTGTCCCAGACATGTTTAATGCGATTTGTGATGATACATCCTTAAAAGTGCTGAATGTGTTCACAAGATGTAAGGGTTGCAGGTTAGCTTTCATTATTGACCAGCCCCGTGGTAGCTGACCGTCTTGCAAGCGGTATTGACATAAATCGTCCTCCTTCTCACCACCACGCTCGCGATTGACCGTCCAAGATCATAAGGGGCCACTTTGGATTCATCTATGAACGAATCTTGCTCTACCCGTAGATTGAATTTTATCACAATTTAGTGTTAAGTATAAAGTGTTAGTGTTTCAGTTGTTACAACTGTATCGAATTGTCTATTTTTTTAATAACTAAATAAAAACATCGATATTTCAACTGTGTTCTAAAAAAAGACATTTACGAGAGTTTAGTTTTTAACGGAAATAAACATTATAGGTTATCAATTCATATACAAACCGAAGTATTTTAGGGTTTTTTTTTATTTTTATCATATTATGTAAATGTCGTGGTTTGTGAGACTTCTAAACTATATTTTTTTGTATGTTCCTGCCTGCAAGAGATGGGATAAAAATTAAAGGGGAAAGGGGGGAATATAAGGCACCGAACGTCGCTTGCATGTCCGGGCTGTTGGACCCCGTGAAGCAGTGTTTAATCTGCTAGTTTTCAACGGTTGAAACTAAGCTTTTCACTATGCTGATGAAAAGACGTACTTCGTTGGCAGTCGCTCGTCGTGAGATCTTTCAAAAGATGGTTCGTCGGCTCGCCCATATGCAGAACCACCGAGGTCAGTCAGGCTACCGATGGTCGATGCGACGAGACGGCAAAAAGTGAAAATGTCCGTATTTTAATGCATATTTGCCAACAGAAGTAATTACTGCTATCAATGTTTACTTAAACTCTTAGGATTCCATCATTTCAGCTTTTACGAGATACGGAAATTTACGTAACGCTAAAATAATCAGAAAATACAATATACTTATGTAGTTATATAACAATTTTGTAGTAATGGTGCCCATTCAAATACCCCTCCTCACGGTCCCCCATATAGGGGATAGTATATATTCGTGATATTAACCCATACAGTGCGCTTAAAACACTTTTAAGTGCACTTAATACGGGAAATACACGCATCAGTTTGAAACTGCTAGCGTATATAAAATGAATAAATAAATCCGTGGACAAGGTCGGGAGCAGCCAGTCCGTATTCATTACCGCTCCCGTCCCTCTCATCGGGGCCCACCGCGACCAACACATAACTCACTCGTTGCACTTCTTAAATAGATTTAAACTTCAAACTGCTTTAATAAATAATAAAAAAAGGAACATGTTTGTTTGTTTAACTTGTTTTAATTATATATACGCATATCGATCTATATAAAATATACAAAACAAAGTCGGGTTAGTTACACTATTTATAACTCAAGAACGGCTGGACCGATTTTTATGATTTTTGATTTGTTGACATTGTGTCAAATGCAATGTGTTAAAATACATATCATTTTGATTTTTGTACAGTTTTGAACATTTATTAATTCTGAGGCGGTACGAAGTTCGTCGGGTCAGCTTGTCTTTAATATATCTCACTATCTTTCAAATATTTTTTTAATTTACTTCAAATTCAAGGCTTTTAAAACATAACACACACACACATGCTCCTCATACAAATGTTATGCCTGCGTGTTTGTATTTTAATCATTTGATTTGCATCAATTTAGTTTGAAAGTTTTATACCTACTGTATAATAATATGTTTGTGAATATGTAGGAAATCCATAATTGGTTTTATTATCCGTTTAATTCTTAATTATTTTAATATTATTGTCATTACTGTGTGTTTTTCCATAAGAAAATAAATAAATAAATTATAAGGATATGCAAGAAGGATAAATGTGGTTAAATCCTGCAAACTATCAACTAAAAACGAACGGACTATTTTGTTAGTCAGCGTGCTACCGCCCTTATCTATGTGTTTTTTACCTTGTTATCAGAGGCTATTTTATAAGGAATATTTGTGGGTCTCATATCGGCCTAATTCTTGTTTTCGACTGGCCTGATCCCATTCAGAGACGTCGCACTGCTTTCTCTTTGATAATTACGTTGTACAACATCAGTTAGATATTTAGAAAAGGCTGTGATTCTGTCTGTGAAAACACGACAGCATTCGGACCATTATTTGTGTGTCCATTTTGTCAATCATGTTTCCATTCAACGTTTTCTCAAAAGAATTGAAAGAATCGTTGTAAGCTTGTCAAAAAGAAACTGAACTACCGAGTTGACGTTTATCGTTTTGCCTTTGTCCGATGAAAATTAAAAAAATATACGGCAACATACGCTAATGCACGGTAAAATGTATGGTATGAAAAATTATCACAAAATAAATGATATCTTAATTTAATTGTCTGTAGCTATCAACTAATAACCCGAATACTATCTACTCGTAGATCTTTCATATTTTCACAATCTATATATTAAGGCGAAGCATATTTACAGTCGATTTCGAAATTCGGTACTTTATTTTTATAGGGCGTCAGGTTTTATTCTCTGCGCGTTCAGTTTGGTTTTATTGGTTTTTATTTAATTACAGCTTCATAATAAGTGAAATTAAAAAAAAACTTTTATACGTTTTAGACCCTTCATTTGCCTTTCAATACCTATTTTCCCTAAAGATCTAATGTCTTTTATAAGAGATAACTCAATTCAACTAAAAAAGAACTATTATCATTTATTACATTTTTAAGAAATAGAATTGAATTTTAAAAATCAAGGTATTCTAAGCATATTTTTTTTATGATTATATATCCAATGGTTCCCAAATACCAGCTGTAGGAAAAAGGGTCTAAATTAATTGAAATGAATATTTATCCTTTGGTTTCACCTTAATACGTGAAGGGAAAACTCCGGATTCCTTTACGGAGGAGTGTGAGATTTGGCATAGTAAAAGTTTATATGGAGAAGGAGCGCAGAAAGTTAAAATTATCTAAAATATTTGTTATAAATACATTAAATTTGATAAAAATAAAACGTTCATACTAACTGAAAAAAGTAATGTCAAGGCAAAAAAGCATAATTATTATGTTAAAAAAATTTGACTTCATTTTATTATATAAATTAAACCGTGTATAATCTCAGTTTCAGTAATTTCGTTTTACATGTTATATTTTTAATTTCATTTACATTCAGATATTCGCACCTATTATGCCTCCACATAGAACTGACGTGAGACACAAAGAAGAAGGAAGAATATATATTCGCGTTAAAGTCAAAATAATAATAGGCTAATTGCAAATTTAAATAGTGTAAACGGTATTATAAAATGTTGAAATTATTTTGAGGGATACATTTAAATGTACACAGAATGTCATTCCAAGAAATTTGAATACTTTTGATTGTGGATTAATGCATTTACAATGCAGGTCGAATCTGAAGTCACTTTAGGTGAAAGGCTGCATTCACTTCATGTTGTCACAAGGGTAAAGCATTTTGGCCTTATCATAATGAATACTTCAAATTAGTGTAAGAGCGACTTACATCACGTGAACCTTCAACAAAAAGAAGTCAAAAAAATATTTTAAAAAGATTCGTAAATAACTTCAACGTTCTGTAATTGTGTATTTTTTTCGACTGTTTAAGTTTTAAATTTAACAAGATACGGTAATAACGTATTTGTACATGCTCGTAGCTGACGTAATAAAACAAGATTAATATATATATATAATAATATATATATGCAATGATTATAGAGGTATACTTACTGTATGATGATAGAGGTATAAGAACCTCAATAATACTCAAACTTAAATTACGTTCGAAATTCGACTACTGGGCGACCACCACTAGTAATCATTAAAATAGTAATCACATAAATAAGTAATTGCCATTGCTAATATTAAAAGATCTAAAGTGGACCGTCATTAGATTAATTTATTATATAAAATCTGTTTATGTAGGTACATGAGAAATGCATGATTTAGTATGCTTCTATTTTAAGGCCTAGTGCATAGTCGCGCTAGTACGCTGCAAAACTACATAATCATACTAAAAAGCGTGCGCAGTTTAGTTGATTGATAACAATAAAATATGCTTGAACACATTTTTCTTTATTTACAGGGATACTTTACCACTATTCAGAGTTGGACGAGGCATGGCACTTGCGATGGGCAGTCGTCAGGGATGGTTCACTGCTGGTCTACTCGCCGGACAAGGATCCGAGGAGCCAGGGTTGTTCGACCCTCGGTAGGATCGATAGGTTACAGAATTGCGACAAATACTTTCCGGTCGTAACTGATAACGCAATGCAATCATTGGACAGTAGTGTAGTAAGAAATGATTCACACATTATGAACGAGGAATTACTCGAGGATAAGAAATCGCCAAAGTCCACTGATGACACAGATACGCTGATGTGCAGCACGAGGAGTAGAAAGAACTTGGACCAGCTGCTAAGACGCGACCAAGCCATCTTCGACAGTGCGTTGACGCCGTTCGGTACGAACTCGCTCGGAAGGCACGGAGGCGCCTCGTGTGCGAGGCTTCCACTCCGACACCTGAACCTGAGACCCTGCGATCGGAGGCCTTTGTCCTTCAGCCTCAGCCGACGCGTGGAGGATGGACAGCCGTGCACTGTTGCCACATTCCAGGTGTGTACGGTTTAATCATGCGTCTTTTGGAATAATAGAAATTCGTAAAGCTCACGAGCATAATGGATCACATCGTAATGGATTAGTTTTAGTCACACTTCTCTGTATTTTTAAATTTTTCAGTTATATAGGCCCTGCTCAGTAATTAATGCACATTTCTTGTGCTACAGTACATTCTGACATCTATGGCTATGGGCATAGAACATATTTTGCATGAACACACTAGGAATCAGATTGCTAATACATGTGTAACTGCATGCGACCCTGACCGAAGTTTTTCTCATGAGACTTTAAACGTTTCAGATACCTGTTGTCTTGAGCTCACAAAACAGTAAGACGGCGGCAAATGAGTAAATATCAAAGGCATGTATCATTGTTATGATAGAGGGCCGTGACTCGTTATGGATTCGAAGTACAGATTCCATGACTATCTTTTTCTCAAAATAGATTATATTTTAATGTGATTGTATAATAATAATATTTTATTTTCATGCGGATTTTATATTTCATTTTGGGTATTCAAATATAAAATAATTTTAGCCTTCTATATTAACAAATATATACCCATATTAGCTCATAGGTATGGTATACTATCGCAATAAAAAATAAAAACCGGTATTTTAAAATTATTTACTATCATGGACCAAATATCAAATTACTGCGCAATTTATACGTCTGGTTTTTAATGGCTGTCACATTCTTAATTTTGAAGCATTATGCCAAGCGATAATTGAGCGTATTTTTTAAAGTCTAATGACATTTTAATGGTCTTTCTGCTTATTTTTACTAATAAAGTAATATTCAGTAGACTCAATTTCATTGCTGGTAATTTTTCGGCGTTTTTATATAACCACAACGTACGTAAATCGCTAAAAATAATCATAAACTCGAAAAGTCATTAATCACTGGATGTCGGTCTGAAAACTGAGTTTTTTTTTTTGACTATAAGAAAAAATATTTACTCGAATGTCACAGCATTTGGCCTATCGACACCGGGCAAGTGGGGGTTAGGGTAAATATGTATTAATTTTAGGGTATTACTGTCCATGGGTCAATTTGTTGACTCTTCATAAAATAGTAGAAGAGGGTCATACACGCATATACGCTTGCATATACACACGCTTGCATATACGCTTGCTCCATAAAGTACGTTCACTTGCTGAGGAGTACTTTATGATTAAGTAGGTAAAAACTATTTTATTGATCTGTTTTTTATCAGTAATTTAAAATATTGTCAATAACAATGTCCAACATAGCAAAAAAGTAAAATTAAAAAATCTTTAACATATTTGGTTCGGTTACGTTTGATATAGGTGTGGTGTGCAACACCTATGTATTATTTAGTTAGGTAGTTATCATCGATATGAGCACTTTAGGCACATTTTAATATAATAAATATAAACTACGGATTCATTTTCGGAATAAAATAGGTCAATTTATCGCTTGGTTTGACTTGACCATTTGGATCATCGGCCGTGACCGCTTGGCGACAAAGCTTGTCGCCACTATGCGATTAAATGCAGCAGATATTGGCGCCAAACAGATGTTTACAATATAATAAAAACATTTTTTGTTATTTGTCTGCGTTGTGTGATCAATCTGTTAATGTTAACGTATCCTAATTAAATATTGGAGATAAACGGTTTCTGGTATTTTACTGGCTAACACTGTAATCAACATTAATATTAATCGTAGCGCTGTAATTATCGACAATCTGTTACCGTTAATTTACTTGAACGATTGATTTTATAGGAATCTAGTGGCGGACCTAACGTTATATTTAAATCAGAACTCTGTTTAAACAAATTAAATAAATATATCCAGTCTGAGAACAATAATATGTTTATGCATCTCAAAAATATTTACCATACCGTCGTTGTAGTTATAGTCAAAACTGGAATTACCTGTTTTGACTATATATTTTTTTTTTATTAAGTTTGGTCTTCTGAAATATGCCTCGAATGAGGCAGAAGTTGTATTGCGCTTGACTCCTTTAGAACAGGTTAAATATTGTAACAGCGTCACCCTTACCCGACTTCAGAGCCAATACGGCTCGGCTTCGGGTTAATGGGGTTGGGTATATATTTTTCTATATATTTATAGAAAATTATATACCCAACCCCATTAACCCATTAGTATTGGCTCTGAAGTCGGGTAAGGGTGACGCTGTTACCCAGCAGCGATGGATTATGGATTATGGATGGGTGGTGGATTATTATCCAGCAGGCGAAAATTTCATGGAGCTCTAGGCATCGTGTCCGACACGATATGTTCCACGAAAACTTAACGGGGAGTTTTATTCACTATTTTTGTTATGATTTTTGAATAAAAAAATACTAAAATAATTTGTAGTCAATTTTGAATATTTTTTTTAAAAAATAGTGTCAATTTCCGCTATATTTCCGTGCGGAAGATCACGCGCGCCAAAACACGAGACTTCAACTTGCATCGGCGCAGCGGCTTTCGCAGCTACGCGTGACATGATCACTTAAAGTTTATAAATTAGTTTCTCTGAAACCACAATGTTTTTTGATAATCATTCTTCACAAATATTAATGGAGATCGCAAGACCAATAAGATGGATTTTTTATCGTAAAAGTCACACAGACACACACACACACACAGGACACAGTGTATTTTTGACTAGGATACCTAATATACTGAAAATCGATAATTTTAAGCGTTCAACGAATAAGATCGACAAACGTTGATTACTAATGTTTGATCTCCTTCACACATTGAGGAGGGTGACGATGATTCATTCTAAAAATTAAAAAAAATCCTTTCGGCATGCCGAAAGGCGGAGGTAGATTTCACCGGATCAAAGTAGTGAAACATTTTGGTCATCATTTACCGTAAGGGTTGCATATATAAAAAAATAAATAAACAAAAGCCGCAGGGAAATTATAGGCCTACATTTAACATTTTGAATGGATTAGATGTTGCCCCTATTAAGGGAGTTATGGTTTTTTGAATGTTAAAAAACTACTTTTTCCCACCCCTAGGACCAATGGTTAATGCTATAAAAAAAAATCACTTAGATAAGTTGTAGGCCCTTATCTAGGATATAAAATAAAATTTAAATGAAGTCATATACTAAGAAAGTTATAGCAAAATGTCGTTTATTCGAAAAAAAACCCCCATTCCCGCCCCCCTGGTCTGATTTTGCCTTTTAACGAATTTGAGCGAGATTTTGTACCTTTAAATTTTAGGTATCAATCTATACGAAGGTGATATAGGTAGATAGATAAATACATATATGTAGAAACATTTCAACTTTGGGTTCGAGAGGATGTAAAACGCGAAGATATGTCGAATGTTTCCGGAAATCATGACACGGTTCTCATTGCAATAGGTAGTTTGCTAATGAACTCTACCTAAATCCCTTGCATAAGATAAAAATGATCTAGCATTTTCAACCGTTTCCAACATAAAAAACATGACTACACCATCTGTATTATCACAAGTAGGTTCGTAATGATTATATTTTGCAATCAGTCTTTTGTATATCGCGTCTGGTCAGACCAGCGCCGTCTAGCCCTGCGCCGCGCCGGCGCGCAGAGGCTATCGACTGGCTATTGTTAAATCCACAAACGCACCGGCTACAGCGCGGGCGCAAAAACCAAACTAAATCGCCCTTATCTTCCGTAGACAGCTTTAACTAAGATATCTCGCAGCATGTTAGCCAGTGGCACATTCCTCACATTTCTGGCTGGACTGGTCTTTTTGTAAGAGGTGTCCTTTTATCATTTCATTCTTAGATAGATTTATAACAACTGACTTGAGATCCATTTAACCATCCCGTCATTTAACCATCCCATCATATATATACTTCTATCCATGTCAGTCAGTACACGTCCGAAATGCAAACATCACTATTACCCTTATAGCCTTTTATTATAAATGTGGCACAATTTATGGTAAAAAGTTGGCTGAAAATATATCTATTATTTTGTATGACATGTAGATATAAACAGTTAGAAAAATATAAATAGATTTAGGGTGGTGTTTCGTGTAATTTAAAAGCATTATATCACCATTTCATTCGCATATTCGACTCTGTAATAATAGTATTCAAATAAAACTCTGTGAAAACAATCTAAAAGCAATTTTAAATAAAAAAAAACATTACTGCAAAATAAATATACATAGGTCCATACTAAAAAAAAATATTTCAAACACACTTGGAGAAGAATAGAAGAACGTGCCATTCGATAAAAAAAATAAAACGCGGATGCGTGCATTTGGTGAAGGGTTCCTAGAAGGTAAGCTATAACTCATAAAACTGTGAGTAATGGCAAATTGCTGTTTGCTGATATTTAATATTTTTTACAAACATAAACGATTTCGGATTTCTTGTCTAATCTTTATAGCGTAAAATGCTGTTCTAAGATAATTCAGCTTTTAAAATGGTCGGTCAGCTGTATAGATCAATATCTCAAAGGGTATTTCGTTAGTTTGGAGCATAAAGTTATTACCTAACAAAAAGGAAATGTTACAGATGTCACTCAATATTTTTGGGACTTTGGACTATAATCTGTAACATTTTCTTTTTGTTAGTTAATTAATAACTTTATTCTCCAAAACCGACGATTTGTATATAGGTGTGTGCTCTCTATGTACTATGGTATGTATGTGTGTGCGCGTAAGCGGGTGAACGAGGCATGAAATAAACTTGAACTCAGGGTATTTAGTTATTTTATTGTAAAAGGTAATTGGTTCACCTTTGCTTTAATGTTATGAAGGTAGTTTTAGTTAGATTCAAATCACTTCGCGGGGTGGATACTGAATAATAATGTAATGTGTATCGAGTTGTAAACATATTTTTATTATACGTTTTTTGTAAGAAATAATAAATTAAAGTAATTATTTATTGTGGAAATATACACAGGGATAAACAGGTATCCTCGAGAAAATTAATTAATTATGTGTACTTAAATGTCTGTATAAAACGTATTAGTATGTTATAAAACCTAATATTAATTGATTTTCCAAATTCTACATACAACAACATATTTAGATTATTTTCGTGTAAAATATGAAAATAGCAGTAGGAGGTAGTAAATATTTAATATATTTATAGACTTTCTAAACAATTATATATTTTTGATTGGCTGCTCAGTGTTGTTCATTGACCAGTGGCCATATTTTTTAGGTGAATTTACTTCAAAACGTTGAAACCAAATAATATAATTATTCAAAACGTATCAGCCTCCAATACGCAGACCGTGTAAAACTGGTGAAACAGCAATAGTCCGTCATTCGGCTAGAAAGGGTCGCCTATAAATTGCAATTTTTATTTTCGCTAACTATACTCATTTAAATCTTTTGATTAATAGCAGTGATATCCTAATTGGATAACTAGACGATCTGTTCTATCGAAACACAATTTAAACTGACCCACGGCTGAGATTGAACTTTAAATGTATGCGAGATTTGCGCATATCAATATTTTAGTGGGACTTAAAAATCAATCGCTTGTGGAATGTCTGATTTGCTTTGTAGCCCACGGAATCGTTCATAACATAAAACATAGCGGGATCGGCGGACCGTATTTATTATATATATCATATATCACTGTGTTATTTCATTTAGTTCAATATTTTCGACATGATAATATTTTTGTTTACTTAATAAAATCTTTAGGAACTAAATTGTAATAAAAATGAATCGATAATAAAATATAAAGTAACATGCAATTTTCTTGTAAAACTCATAATGCAAAAAAAATTATATTTTTAACGTTTCGTTGGCTTACTATGTCAAACTATCAACCTATCAAACAATAAACGTTTTTGCAATTCTTCTGAATGCTTTAATTAAAATGATCTCTTTTGCGTCCAATACAACAGACATTGTCCGTAACAAAATCAAGCAGTATTCTTTAATAAATATTTCTTCTTTGAAGTCTTTGTTGAATTATTATGTCACCACAAATCATTAAAGCCGTCAATGATCAATCATTTGTTATCGTGTCGCTTTTGGCACTTCTCTTTTGTATTAAAGAATTTCTTTCTTTTTGTATCTTCATTCCATCCATTGTCCATCTTCATTCTCGATTGCAACGTGATGGCGGTTTTTATTGCTAACAATTTATTGTGCGTTTTAATCGTGTGCTCTTTGCCCTTTTGTAATGTTATTTCTTCTCATTTTAGTTTTATACAATTTCTTTTATATACATTCTTCTATTTAACAACCTAAGTACGATCTTAGGCGCTAAGTCTGCGAAGACTGAAATACTTTTACTGCAGCTGCCGGAAACTTGTTATTTCGAGGCAAATTCAAAATCGTTTTCTTAATTAAATTCTTTGTCTGCCCGAATAAGGATTAGCCATCGTTTATTAAATTTTAACCAAATTCACATTTCTTATAACTATTTACAATACTTTTACTTATTCTAAATACCAAATTGCTTGGAATACTATTGCTTTTGTCTTTTTCTATAT
Organism: Neomicropteryx cornuta; assembly: GCA_020383195.1. Taxonomy (NCBI): domain Eukaryota; kingdom Metazoa; phylum Arthropoda; class Insecta; order Lepidoptera; family Micropterigidae; genus Neomicropteryx; species Neomicropteryx cornuta. The sequence goes on from JAHKQU010000030.1 coordinate 7,183,188, forward strand.
TTCTACTAATTTGAGTAATACAAAGTTAAATTAATCAAAAATTAATCAAAGTTAAATTAGACAAAAGTTAAATTAATCTCAGTGAACTAAATACACTAGGATGCATACAATTTCTGTGTATATTTAAATTATTCAAAAAAAATGCTATAGCGTATTACGATTTTTTATACATCCATTTATACTATATACCTTTTAACAAAATAAATTATATTATAAAATACATGGTATGGTATTCACTGATGTCCTTTTATGGGGTTGATCTATATCAACAACTAAAACGGTCTCGCGAATAAAAAATAATAATTTCGAAAAAAAAACATTACAATAATTATATTATTAAAAAACTTTGTTTTTCTATGAAGCATTTCCATTTGAGATCGTGGTAGTCTAGTGGTTAAGGCGTTTGGCTATTGGCCCAAAGGTCGCAGGTTCGATTCCGCACATGGTCATACCATTTTTAACGCTTCATTACCACCATCTCCCCTGACTCTAGTACAGGAATAGTTGGCCTAGTTGAGTAGGGCCTAAAATAATTGTATATGACCTAGGTCATAGCATTATTTAAAAAAAAAAAAAAAATCGCGATCCGCGCAGGGACGAGGTCGCTGTCTATAAAAATAAAAATATCTACAATATTTGTTTTCTTGTTATTTTTCCAAAACTCTACTTCATTTGGTCATTTTTACTTTTAATAGTTAAAATAATTCTCAAGCAATTAAATACATTTTTAAATATTTCAAACAAATTTGAAAAATAATACCTTTTTATTTTAAAGTTTTTGACGATTATTTTACATATAGTTTCACATGACAATGGCTGGTCACTTGAAACTGGGACAAATTGTAATTATATGAGTGTTTGTTCGTGTTAAAATATAAATTTAACATAACATATTTTCTGAAATAATTTAAACAGGTGCTGTCGTGGTTTTTTTTTAAGTAGGTAGAACATTTGCCACCTGGCTCTGCTAGGGTTTTTAGGGTTTTGATACGACTGTTAACAGTTGGTATTATTATCTATTTATTTATACAACTGGACTAATTACAAAATGCGGTGTCAATAGCAGTTACGTGGTTCGAAAAAAAAGTATACCGGTCTGAGTGATATAGCACGTGCGCGCTTGGAACGTGACCGACGGCCCGCGCTGTGATCAGCGCGTAATCAGTGATCAGTAATTACCGGCGCCCGCCCTCCGCCCGCCGCCCTCCGCCCGCTCACCTGCTAGCGTTCGCGCAAAAAGCTATTCCGGCGCTTTCGCTGTAGAGTTATTACTATTGCCTGCGATGCGATTACGTTGAATGAAAATAGCCCAGCAGCGAGCCGATTTTGCGCGTGCGTATCGGTACGTTGTGCATTTTATTTTTGGTCAAGTGGCACAAGCACTTATTACGTGATAAGCGGCATGTACAGTAGTGTACACCTGAATGGAGAATCAAAAAGTTCCCACGCGCATGTGTCCCAATGACGCGACTAAAGATTAGCCCGGTAAAGAACTAAATGATACAGGATATAAAAATGATTAAGCAACATTATTGAACGGATCTATAATCGTGTGTCTATATATATGTATAGGTGAAACGTTAGTAGATTTTTGCAAAGGGAGAAGAATGTCTCGATAATCATAAAAAAATCAAAAATATGCATAATGTACGCGGATGCATACAATATACTGTACTGTAGAATGACGCAACATAAATAGTGTCGTCTTTTAATCGATGAAGTGAATATATTTAATGGATTAAACAAAAAAACTGCATAAAATCAAAACATCTATTAAAAATATGTGCTCGTTTTGGGCTTCCATTTCAGCCCCTTTAAATAAATAAATATTTTTTTCTATTTTTATTGAATATGACAACAGCTCAGTTGATTAACCTTCGAGTTGGGTAAATTTGACCTTAATGTGAGAGCGGATTAACAAATGTAATAAATGTTAAAAGAAAAATCCAACGTGTTTTTAAAATCAGCATTAAGTGTGTGCAAGAATCCGGATACAACCTCAAGTAAAATGCAAAAATAATGTTAGAAAATATAAACTTCGTTTTAAAACTACCGTTTACAATAGATTGTGAGTCGATGAGTCAAGGTTTCTCTAGTTAGAAGTTTGACATGTGGCAGACACTTTTTTAAATTTTTTGTTATTTATGTTGAGATGTTACGTGTCTGAAAACAAATTTGAAATATGAAAAAAAAATCTTAATGTTGTCCATTTGTAATCGGTTTTTATTGTTTTGTATTTCATAGTTCGAGTTTTCGAGACTACCTTTTACCAATAATTCACTTATAGCAAATCAATTTCAAATCGATTTCGAGTAATCGAATGCATCAATGTATGACGACTAGGGCGTCTCTATAATAATGGGCTTCTTTTACAAGAAAATTGCGAAATAAATTCGAGTGCGCCTTGTATTTTCTTCGCTTGATTGCGCGCTAAATGCGCTCGCTCGTTCGATTGTTACGAAATTTTTTGCAACTCTATTCTGGCCCATTTCGACCTGTTTTGCACGTTGTTGGGAATAATTGACATGTTTTGTTTTATTATAGAAATATATAAAAAACCAACTGCGCTCCCTAGAAGACCTAGACCTGAAAATTACCACATTCAAACCAAAAGCTACCAGTAGTATCTAGTACCGAGCATATAGTTCAAGCAGCATTTAAAACACTTATTTTTGTTATAACGACATGTAAACCGCTTTAAAGTACAGATTCTATTATAACACTTTATAACGCTTTTGTTAGGAGCGTCTTAGAATATAGCTCACAAATATGGTCACCGCAATATAGAATTCATATTAGTCGCATCGAAAATGTTCAAAAACTATTATTAAAACATCTTAATTTCCGAATATTTTCAAGCTTTTCGACATACGCTGAGGGAATTTCTCATTTCAAGATGACCACGCTTGAATTTAGGCGTACTCTCGCTGACATGGCTTTTCTATATAATGTCATTAACCAGAAATTCGATAGCTCATACTTGATTGGCAGCATCCCTACAGTACAGAAATACTAGAAACACCCAATTATTTCACGTCACCCGGCGTAATACTAATCATGCACAAAACGCAACGATTTGTATCATTCTCAGTCCTCAGCGCATACAATGAAAAATTCAACGCAGTTGATATATTCAAAGAGAATAAGGGGTTATTTATGCGTGAAATTCGTAACGAAGTTATGATCATATTTAGTGTAAAATGTATAAATAATTATTATATTCATTATAAATATTAAACATTCGTAAGTATATATTGTAATTTTTAAATTATTTATTATATCGGTAATAATATGTAGGTTTATATCACACACAGACACATCACACACACACACACACACACACGTTTAAACATGTCCATGCCACAAATGGCACCACACTCACTCCACGCACAGTATTGTTTAAGTTTGATTTATTAATTTGATGTTTTCGACCAGAATTATCTTCTCGTTTCGCTGTTTTGTACTTTCGTAAATAAATAAATAAATATAGTATGTATCTAGTTATGCAGGATATCCTGAGGTCATTCCCGATATCAGCCAGTCAAACGATGTGAGTTTCTATTCTTATAATCAATTTGCTTGTGTGAAACCTTCTAAGCTCGCTGAGGACCCTCGAGTGACTAAGTTGGTAGGTCAGTGTGACGCGATCCGCTATTCGTGTTTTGTGTAACTATTCCGCTACGTCTGGCTCCGCTCTTAAAAAATGTTCAACATTTTTCAATATTGTCAAAGATTGTGTTCAGGCGATTTGCCGCTATTAAAAAACAATCATAAGTCGAATAACTTTACAACTCAATTATACAATTTTATAAATAATACGCACACTAATCATGTGCTTCAATTTTACCCATTTGCATATCCATTATTTTTATTTTCATCAACTTCATACATAAATCACTCATCATATTCACATATCCACTATTGTTATATTTTTTGTTAAAAATCTACTTTGGTATCTTTTGTTATTTATTTTTTGTCGTATTGTTCTTTTCTTATTTCATCTAATTAGATGGTTACATAATATTTGACAATATTTTACACTAAAGAGGACGACAGGTGAGAGTTAAAAATGCATTTTTATAAAACTCAGCGCTGGGTTTAAACCGACATCCTGCGCTCTCAAGTACAGGACCTCTTTAGTACCTTTATTAATGTTTTGCTATCCTACGCTTTATCGTAAAAAAAAAATATAAAAAAATAAAAAATTGTTCAAAATTTTTCAATATTGTGAAATTTATCTTTTCAGGCGATTTGCTGCTATTAAAAAACAATCATCAAATTCACGATTTGGGTACCAAAAATACATTTCTTTTTAGATTATCCAGATTTTCTTACTGCTGCGACAAACTTGACAGATTAAATTAAGAAATAAAGAATCTTAATATTCGAAATCTTCTAATAAAGTACCTAACTATGATTTTTTCTCACACCAAACGCTACTGCGTTTATGTCAAGGAGGGCAGGTTTAGAATAATTTAGATTAGGGTCCTATTATAATGTACCTGATCGTAGAACATTTTATGTCCACAACCAGTTATCAATCTTAAGGGGCATACAGTCGTGTTTAAAAATTGGGAATTGGCGCAAGAAAGATCTTGGCGTCCTACTCTATTGTTCACATAACGGCAGATTCTGACACTGTGCGAATAGAACGCCGCGCACACAACTATTGTTAAGTATGTATAGAACTCCAAAAATGGCATGTAGCTTCTTTACATAACATAGACATCGAATGAGAAACGAAAAACCAAATTTAGGCACGTGGATGGCCTGAAGGGCCTAGAGATAGGGAGCGAAGCGACCCATCCCGAGTGCCGCAGGCACGAGTTGTCGCGCGCTAAAGGCGCCGTTAAAGCCGCCTACAGGGCCTTGCTGCCAATCCGGGGCAAAGCCCGGGGTTGAACAGCTAATAATCAAACAAAGACCCTATAAATATAATAAATATACAAACCGCAGGATAATTTTTTTTTACTCAAAATACAGGATAAATTTAAAATAAATAGCCAAGAATGGAAATAGACAAAGGTTCAGTGTATTATTTTAATTTTTGTAATCATCATAACTTCTGAGAAATCCTTTACCTAAAATAAAAAAAAAGTCATCTTACGTATGCCCCTTAAGAAGAAATCCGGGCGTACAAGGACAGCCGTAAGGATAGACCCTTATCAGGGTTATGTATCGCGAGGATTATGACCCATCAAAGAGAGTATAAGCTTCTTTCACGTGGAGCGTATAAAATGGAATAGAATGGATTAGGCGGTCGTCAATGCCACCGAAAAGTCCTACGTTTTTTTTTTGCTTCTTGGAAATAAAATTATCCGCGGATACCCACATATCGACGAATTTGTAAAACGGTCATTTTTGTTCTTGAAAATGTTAAACTATGATTAAGTCATTTAAGTATACAATATATACTTACTGTAGATATATAATTACACAAAATATTTTCATCGTATCAGTTCGTTTTTACTTTTTTTAAAACCAGAACACGATGTCTTATAAAGGCATCATAATAAGAATGTTTAGCTTTCGAATAATACGATTAGTAGGCCGGCCAATTGACCTAGTAAAAATATCCATCGGACTCAGCTGGGTTATAACAACACAAGTAAAAACATATTCGGTAAAAGGTCTACAAGTGGTAAAATGACAATTAGTCGCTTTATAAGGGGGGGGGGGGGCAGTTTTGACGTCCTAAAGATGATCTATTTTTCAAATTACTCAATATCTATGTAACCGTTTTACTTGTGTAATGTGTCATATGAAGTCATTTTAAATTGCCAACAATAATAGTTAAATAATACTGTTAAATCGGTGTTAAATTTGATAATGAAATATTTCCAAATTATCTTTTTTGTGAAATATTTTTTAGACGATTATTTAAATAATAAATGTTGAAACACTTTTACACTTTTTTATAACTCAAATAAAGAATATTGCTTTATTTTTCAGCTTTCAACCACAATGATATGAAATAAAATAACATAATTGCTGATTTTTGTGACCTTCAGTGTGTTCAGTGAAGGACTGAGGTAATAAATAATTGGTACTGATAATGCGAAAATTGACTGTATAGTTAAATTAAAATATTAAATATATCTTTTCTTCATTTTTTATTGTTTCTTTATTATACAAAAAAAAAAAATACGTTACACACACATGCATTGAAACATACGTTTCAATGCATATTAAAAATGCAACAATAATTCAGGGTCACCTTCCAGTACTAAATAAGGTATGTGACAAACATCGACGTTTCGCAGATGATCACACATCCCGCGTAACAGACGGACGTCTCAACTCTTACCTGAGGACAGAAGGTGTGATCATCTCCGAAACGTAGGTAAATAAGTGCTTAACATGGTAGGTATAGTAATCGGTATGCTTAATTTGAAAAGAGTCATTATTTGCTTCAATTTCGTATATTAATTCAATTTTCATTTTTGTAGTGTAAAACTACTTTGTTAAAATAAATATAAGATATAATTATTAATAATAAAGGAATGGTTAACTGATTTCCCTAGCTCTTGTAACATTAAAATAGAAAAATATAATTCGGGAACGAGGTTGAAATTAGGAAGTATTAGGGGTTTGGGGGAATTTACATAATTACCAGAATATAAAATACAGCATAACTCTTTAAAAATAATTGATTTTACATATACATATAATACACTACTCTAGGGTTAGAGCTAGAGTAGACACTCTCTTGAATTCCGGGAAGGTAGTGTTGAATATATCGATGGTGCTCAACATGCTGTTGTAAAGCTTACATGCTCGATGTAGTATATGTGAATTCTGTTCATAATTTGTACTCAACCGTGACAGATGGAATGTCTCACACTGGCGAGTCGGTCTAGGTGGAACCCGGAAGTCTATGAGCCCTAAAAGATCCGCGCAGTCGATGTGACCGTTGACAGTTCTATATAAAAGCAACATATCAGCTCGAATTCTTCTGAACTCAAGACTCTGGAGTCCGTAAAATGTGGCGCATTGAGCATAGTCAGGAAATTTCAAATAATAGCTGAAATTTAAGTTTTTAAGAAATAAATTCTGAATACGCTCAATACTATCGATCGATCGATATCCAATAATTATTATAGCATTTGCTTGGGCCTCCAGGCTTAATCAAAAAAACCTGAAATGGTTCCGTCAAATGTTATAAGTTTATTGAATAATACCATTAACCAGAATAATTGCTTAAACGACAGCAGTGGAAATATCTTGTTTTAATGTCCGATTAGTAAAATTTGGTACCTGCTACATATCACCCTTCAATTTTAAGATTATAGTCAAAGGTCTACTCAACAGTTCTAAGTATGCCATCTAAATGTCCTACAGTTAAATTTCTGCTTGAACTCATGGGCGAAAAACATCCAAATTAATATGGCCCTTGTATGAATGTTGAATCTGACGCCTAACCCGAACCCTCCCTATAATATTGAGATACGCTATCTTTAATCACAACCAGGTAATAAAAGTAACATATAAAAGATTTGATTTACTATTTTACTTTGACACGTATTTAAATTTTACGTGTACATTTTGCCATTTTCCACCATCCACATATTTATTATTGGACTTTATAAACGAAACATAGACATACCAATAAACAGTTATAACAATAAACGAATAAACAATTATTGAACATTGCTGTCATGAAATTTACGGAGTTATATTATACATAATCCTAATACATATACTCATGAAGTTTTAAAAATGAACCCTGCCTTCTGTAGATAAAAGCCCTATTGGTAATGATTTTTTTTTTTCATTGTTCGCAGGCTCCATCCCGGCGTGACTACGAACGCTGGGTGAAGACATTGGCCGTGGAGATTCTCCGACAGACACCATTAGATGCTGTTCGCTTCCTTGATATATTAGGAATAGCAGCATTTGAAGAAGAGAAAACAATACAAGGCTCTCGCAACGGTTCAAACGAGAGACTCAATTTCACTGACCATACGCCCCTCAGACCAGCCAGAATGTCCAGGAAGGCGATGTTTGCCAAAGGTGACGTCTCCGCTACCAAGAGACCCGAAACTCCAAAAAAACCTACATTCAAAGCCAACCCTTTCGACCGCTCTAAGAATGGTAGCATCAAGAAGCATCGCTGCTATAATTCTCCCAAGCGCGACAGGAGTAAAAATAACAGCAGCTTTAGGAAAAAGGAGAAAGTAGAAGAGAAAAAGCCACCTCCGGTAAACGGTATTGCCAGTTTCAAAAATGTCGCTAGAAACATTTTCAATGAAAAAAGTCGGATGCCTTTGCTCACATGCCAAAGTACAGTCAATCAGGATAATGTAACAACGGTCACCATAATGGAAGCAAAGGACGTCAGGGGCAGGGAAGTGTTCACTCCTCCGCATACGATAGAAAGAGAAGTAGTTGATATCCAAGCGGATGAAGGAATCGTAGTTGAGATATCCGATGACGATTTCTCGTCAGAGGGAGATGGCAAGACAAGGCGACTATCGGAGCACAGCAACTGCCTCGACAGCCCGAAGAGTGGCACAAGCCATTCGAGTTTCGGCGATTCGACGCTATCAGCCGACTGTGTTGACGGCTTCGACGATAGGATCCTAAAGATCAACATTCCTCACGCCGTCAGCATTTCCAAGAGGAAAAAGGACGAGATCAACTCGCTCAGGTCCGATTATGAATCAAACAAAAGACGATCAGAAATTCAAAGAAAAGAACAAAATGTTGAATCCAACAATACTAATAATATAAATCCTGATAGCTATGATAATAGTTATTGGGGTGCTTCGAAACCATCACCACCATGGGCTAGTCGCATTCTCAAACCAGCAGGGATAGGTCAGCTATTAGCCAAGGACAGATCTGAACCGCCCGCTGTCGTTCAAAGGATAGGTAAATCTCCTCAAATCTTGTCTGGAGAATGGTCTTGGGAAAATAGCGCAATCTATAACCAAATCAACCCGCCGGACTCCCTGTTCCTCCGTGCGAGGTCATGCTCCCCAAATAAGAAAGCGTCCTCGGTGCCGAGGAGGTACGCGTCCTCCTGTAGCAGACACGGTCGCTTCTCTACCGGATATATGTCTCTTTCGTACGATGGAGGCCAGGAAATGGTTCAGAGGCTGAAAATACGGTGTCAGAGCACCGACAAATATGTGCCTGTCAAGGAAAAGCTGGCGCTGTTCGAGACGCTCTCGCAGATGGAGCGCCGCCTGGCGAGAAGTAGCGACGACTTATTGAACAAGATTTCCTCGGATAGTCTGCCCAACGTCGGCAAGAGGGCTCAGTCGCTGCACGATCTCACCAAGACCGATATTCCGAGCGTACCCGTCAAAGAAATGTGTAAATTTTTCGAGCAAATGTCCAAAGATAGACTTAAGTCTTCTTCCCTGCCAACAAATACGACTGTAAAGAAGCGGAGAGGTGAATTTTGCACTCTTACCAGTTTCCATTTGAACGAAAGCAAATCTTTCGATTCCTTTCATAGTACTCGTGACACTGTAAGTTACTTAAAGCCAAATATAGAAAAAGTGATCAACTTCAGTAAAAAGAAAGACGTGAATGAAAACTATGATCGGTTGGATTACATAATGTGCAGGCAAATTAAAGATGGTAATAAAATTATATCTTTTGTGTAAACATTTTTTTTTTTGTTATTTTATCTATCTGGTCATACGTAAAAAATATCCATTGTGTTTATATTGTAAAATAAAATCATGTACCTATATTGTTTACTTAGAGAAGACTGTTTATGTTTTATTTTGTATAACAGAGACTATAATATATGAATTAAAAACGAAAACATTACCGAATGAGACTTTTATTTTAATATATTCAAATAAAAATCTGTAATTTATTGGCAAAGTATAGTAGTGATGGAACTCAGCGCTAATTTATAAAAAAAGCATTTTTAGATACACTTCCTTAGTAGATATAAATTGCCAATAAAGTATTTCTACAAATGAAATAAGGACCTAAAAAAATTTTGAAATAATTAGAAAGCAAAACCGACATACTGCATCCAGAAACTATTTTGGAGGAAAAGCCAAGCTTTTTATGGAAACGATACACACGAACTTGTAACTATATAATTAAAACGCAAGTAATATAATATAAAACTAAATAAAAATTACATTGACCCGTTACTTATTTTGTATTTAGCTTAGAGTTCTTTTGATCTTTTAGTTTTTTTTTAAAGATATACTAATTATTATTATAGTAAAAGATGAAATTATAAGTCAGAAATGGGAAGTTTAAATCATATCGGCTTGACTGGTTTCTGATGTAAATACCATCAAACACAAAACAACAACAAAGTAAAACATAACAAAAAATAAACATAATTTTCCAAAAAATAAACAATATTTAATACCTTACCTTTTTGGTAGGCATTGTTTTTGATGTTATTTTATAAGAAATGGAAAAAGTCAGTTATAATCCTCCACAGATCAGTTAATGCCTTCGTCATCTCTCGTCATTACTGAAAAATTAACCTACGCAAATTTCCATGTAAGGCGTTTTCAACTAGTGGTTACATTTTGCATGTCATACTCGTATATATATTTAAACATAAAATTATAATATTTCCTGGTACTATTACCAGGAAATATGTCCTAAAGTAGTATGTAGGAGTATGTTTTTGAAATATTTCTAAAAACGTTTTAATATGTTTAATAATATGATAATAAAATATGTCCTAAATAAAATATGCTTGCCCATTGGAAACCTTTTAAAACGAGTAGCCATTTTTAGTTTCTTTTTAGGAAATCAGGCCTAATTTTTTAGGAAAATTACAAGAAAATCTATATTTTTTCGTAATTTTCCTATTTATTTATTTTTCTATATTTACGTAAATCGGTCGGTACGTAGAGTAGACCTACCTCGCGTGCGAGCGAGATAGCAATGAATTTAAACAATTATATGATATTTTTTTTTTTTTTTTTTTTTTTTTTTTTTTTTTTGTTATGGAATATAAATTGGCCGATGAGTGTAAGTCAATAACCTTCCTAACTAGGTAATAGTTACCTGTTCTAAGGAAGGTTATATATGAAGTGATAAAGTGCATAGCAGAGACCAGCGCAAAACCCTGAGAAAATATAAAAAAATAATAAGGCACAAACAAATATACACACTGATATACACACCCACACACACATACACACATGAGTACAATTTAAATGTGTAATCAAGAATACTTAATATATGAAAAAATAAAATGAATAAATTAAAAAATAACAAATAAATGAATAAACAATTATTAAATATATAGGTAAATAAATATTCGATATAAATAAATAAATATTCAATATAAAAATAGTGTTATACTACATATAGTATAGAAACATATCTTATAGTGATATATATATACATTGGGCATAAACATATTGGTATGACATATCTAAGTAAGCATATTTTTTTTTTTTATTTTTTTAAACATTCTAGGTAACTAAAATAATATTTTTTACTCAGTAGCTAAAGTCGCTTAAATTACAGTATTAATAAATGTTATCTAAACAACTATTTCAGAAATTAATTTCTCAGCAGCATCTCTACCCAAAGCGATTAACCATTTTAAGATAGATTTAGCGAGGCACGCTTTAGTTTTAGCATCCCTAATTTCATCGCTTATCTGGTTATATATTTTTGGGCCCAGAAAAATGAGATGTCTCTGTCCAAAAGAAGTTTTCATTATTGGTGCCACTAAGTGACCTCTATCGTTCGATCTTGTCTTCATAGCTTTAGTGCACTGTATATTACTAATTTTATTTTGCCAAACATGTATGACTACTTTTTTAATAAAAGATTGTCTAATATCTAGCACCCTGTAATTTGAGAAAAGGATTTCCGAACTAAATCTAAAAGGCTTTTTATTGATCACGCGAAGAACTAATTTTTGAACTTTGATCAATGGTTCAAGGGCTTTTCGAGTTGCACCGCCCCACACAATTAACGCATAGGTGATTAAAGAGTTAGTTAAGCAATTGTAAACCATTTTTAAAGTTTGGGAAGATAAACAGTTTCTAAGATTTTTATAAACTACAATTTGCGAACGAACTCTTTTAGCAATTGAATCAATGTGATGGTTCCAGCGAAAGTGCCTGTCTATTACAATTCCTAAGTATCTAATATGGTCAACATTCTCCAGAGGAAGACAATCACATTTTATTCGGTTCTGACAGTCATGGATGCGAAGATGAAAGCCCGTATCAACTAAACCGGCGGAAGTAATACTGAAAGTAACATATTTAGTTTTGCTAATGTTTAGAGTTAAAAGATTATTGTCCAGCCAATTGATAATAGTTTCCAAATTATGTTGCATCTTACATTGTAACTCAGTCCACGTGTCACTAGAACATACAATCACAGTATCGTCTGCGAAACTTATAATTTTTCCTTTAAGTTGCAAGTTACATAATGCATTAATGTAAATTAAAAACAAAAGAGGCCCTAAAACACTACCCTGTGGCACACCAAATGTTGTTATTTCAGTATCGCTCTCCTGCTCATTAATCCTGACTACATGACTTCTATCAGTTAGATATGATTTAAACCAATCATATTCGCTACCCTTGATCCCTATGCAATCTAATTTTTTAAGAAGAATGCTAAACGAGACAGTATCAAATGCCTTAGCCAGGTCGAGAAACACGGCAACGCATTTTTTCCCTTTGTCGATGTTTCTAGTTATATATTCTGTTAAATCAAGCGCCGCATCTTGCGTACCTCGATTCTGCCTAAATCCATATTGGTTTGTAGATAATAAATTATTTTGCTCTAGGAACATTGTCAAGCGATGTTTGATAATTTTTTCAATAATCTTTGAGAATGTAGGCAGCAATGAGATGGGTCTAAAGTTTTTTATTTCCGCCATATCACCATTTTTATGTAATGGTATAATGACAGCCTTCTTTAAGCTATTAGGAAAAACACCATTTGACATGCTAAGATTTATAATATGGCACAGGGGTATTAAAATATTGGATTTTAATCTCTTTATTATATCAGCATTAATTAAGTCAGATCCTTTCCCAAGTTTAAGACTATCAATAACTTTAGAGACTTCTAAATGATTTGTTGAACTAAATATTAGTCTATATGGTGAGATAAGAGAGTCAGACTCTAAAGCTAATTGCATTTCAGTTTTGTTGAGACGTTTTAGGATTTTACTCGCCAGGTCCGATCCTACAGTGGAATAAAATTTATTTGCATAGTCTACAATTAATTTGCCATCTGATTCCATATTCTTTAGGGATTCTTTTACACGCATTTTGTCAATGCTGGATGCTTTTTTTGAGTTAAGATGGCCGATCTCTTTAATAGTTGTCCAAAGCTGTTTACTAGTATCAGATTTTTTTATTTTCTCCTTATAGTATAAGTTTTTAGTTTTTTGAATCAGAGCATTGCAAGTGTTTCGATATTTCTTAAATTTTAGACACAATTCTATGTTATAAGGATCTCTCCTTAGGGTGCGGTGCATATGGTCTCTAGTGTGAATGCTTTTAATGAGTCCAGGAGTAATCCAAGGCGTTAGTTTTAGTCTTTTATGAGATAAATGCCTAACAGTGGTATTATTTTTAATAAAGTTAGTTAATATATTATTAAATAGCTCTAAACATTTATCAACATCACGGATAGCTAACACCGAAGACCATGACTCTTTTTTAACATCATTCATTAAAGCGACATGATCAATTATAGATATATTTTTTATTTTAATTTTAATTTTTGGTTCTGGATTAATTGCGTGTAAAAATAGTAAAGTCGAATAGTGGTCGGTCACTGTAGACGAAAATACAATACCATTATAACAACTCTTAGTTTTAATGAATATGTGGTCAATGCATGATTCTGTACCTTCGGCAACTCTAGTGGGAATGTTTATCGCAGGGGACAGACCATATTGAGCTAGCATGCCTGTATAATCATCACTTTGAAAATGTTTAGGTTGTGTTATGGAAATATTTAAATCACCTGCCAAAACGAGTTCCTTGTGACTATTAGCGTTTTTTAGAATATCTTCCAATTCATCTAGGAAGCAATTAATATTGTGAATAGACGGAGATCTGTAAAAACACAGAATGCACAGATCATTAGGTAATACTAGCTTTAGGCAATTAGAGTTAGTCATATTTATTTCAACTACTGTCAGACTTAGATCTTTCTTAGTAAAAACGACAATACCACTGTTTTGATTGAAATTGATGGATGTATGGAAGCTAGTATATTCGGGTAACACATTGTTATTGTAATTGTTTCCTAGCCAGCACTCTGTTAAAATAATAACGTCTAATTGAAGAAAGGAAAGGTCGTGCAAAGGAGAAGAAAGTTATCGTAGTTTTTGTTTATGCTGCGGATATTTAGGTTTAATATTTTAAAGTCATTTCTAATCTGTTTAGCTTTTAAATCTGATACAGATGTGGCGAAAGAACAAGATGCATTAATGATATTGTCTCCAATATCATACGTGGTTTCATCAAAGCCTGTATACGTAGTGTTTGAGTGACATTAGGAAGTTTATTTTACTAATATAGTATGAGTAAAACTTACGCATATTTTCCTGATAGTTTTGATTTTGACAGCAATTATACGGAATTGCCAGAAAATTATTCATAATATATTTTAGTCTATTTATTAACAATATTAGGTTGAAAATATTAACGATATGATAATAGTGTTTAATTGTTAAATAGTTAATAATTAATAATAGGTATACACCATATAATTGTGCATAACTAATAATATTAGGATTATTCAGATATTTGACTTTAGTCAACATTATATTATTATACGAGTATATTGTGAACGGAATAAATACCTTATGATTATAACTGATACAATTACTAAAAGGAATAGGTTTAAAGCATATAAAAAGGTATGTACTTTTGTTATGCTCAAAAATAAGAATATAGTATTTTGTAAATAAATAATTAATATAAATATAGTATACAAGTAATATTGCCCTTATAAGTGCTAATAATAAATATGATATAGCAAATAAATAAAATATGTATGATATATTGAAAATTATAATTAATATATTTATGTAGAGAGATGATATTTGTGTAGTATAATAATGGTAATGTACTTTAATAATAAAAATTAAAGTACTAATAATTATGTGGCTAAATTTATGATGCAAGCCCGAGAAAGTTATTAATAAAATCCTTATTGAGCAAGTAAAAACAAAAGTCCAGCGAGAAGCAGATAAGTCGAGATGTATTTTGTTGGAGATCAGGTGATGGCAAGAAAGCAGTCACAGGTCAGCTAATTGATTTTCATGCTTAATGAGAACGGGAGGCGTGCTTTGATTTTTCCTCATGTAAATCCTACCAGATTTATGCCAAGTATACATATACGACTTATCCTTCGCCGCTTTCCTCGCTAAAGAAAACAGTCGTTTTTGGTTTGGACTGAGATGTTCTGAGATGTAGATGGGTAAGGGATCTTGCGGTAGGCGAACATGACTGCTATTCAGTTTGTCACAATGATTTTTTTGAGAGATGTTAAATTCTTTAACAGCACATAGAAACTTATATTTTAAAACGTTTGAGGTAAGTTGACACACTATGGACTTAGGTTGCGAAGAAGACATCTTAGAAGCGACACGATGAATTGACACGACGTCACCCTGCTTTATCTCACAATTAATTTTCTTGCTGATTAGGGAAACCAATTCTGTAAGACTTTCTTGCTTGGTTTCGGGTAAATTTCTAATTTCAATGTTGTTTCGACGCCCCATTTGTTCAAATTTCTCTAGTTTTTCTTCATAATAGGATAATTTTAACTCCAATCCATTTAGTTTATCGCTTAATTGTTGTGTTTGTTTATTAGAGTTTTCCAACGTTACAAGCTTTTGTGCAAGGTTATCATATTTTTCAGATAAGAACGTTAGAGCTTTGAGAGCTTCCTTGTTTTGAGCAAATAGTACATCATATTTTTTGTTGTACGTGTATATGATTTCGTCAATTTTAGAGTTAAGTTTAAATTTGATTCGATAGTATCAGGGCGGCATATCGACGAAAACACAATATTATAATAAGCATAGTTATAGAGGTGCCAAAGTTCAGCTTTAAATAAGAAAGTTATGAGTTCCTTAATCAAGATTTAAAAGTCACTCTACAGTGAATGCATTTATGTATGTTGGGTGATTAGCGCCGAAACTTAGCGGTTAAAGCGTTGAAGATTATATTTTTTTTTTATAAAAATAGTTAAAAATATAAGCGGTTTCATTTATGACTGGGTTCAACTTTTCGCAGTTTTAACTTTTATAATAAACATATAATAGCCATTTTCCATGGAAAATTGTGCAAGAAATTGAATGACTATAAAATGTGATTTTTAATATACTATAAATTTATTTATTATTTATGTATAGGTTTTAACTATAACAAATAAAGACATAACTTACGGTTGTACCAGGAAACTAAACGAGTTCAATGACTACTACAGTGTGTACAACAATGTGACATTAAAAGGCGCGAAAATAAAGATAAGTGCCTACATGAAGCTCCCAGCATAGTCCTCCATTAGTGAGCAACTACAGAAACCGTTCTATATTGGACGAAAGGGCCATTCTCACAAAATAAAGGAAATTTGTAGGAGAAAAAAGGTCAGTTTCTATTCTATCTTCCGCGTACCATTAGAGAGTGGAATAGTCTCAACTGCAGCGACTTCAAGCCATTGCCTAAGACCCCTTCCCAGCTAAGAAAAAGGAAAAAAAACTTGGCTTTAAAATAACTTTGTTACACCACCTGCCAAACAGCTATACCACCGGAGGAATGGTACCTCCAAAGTATATGTAATTTTAAATAAAAAAGAACCTTATTATAATTATTTTAGTACTAATTATTATTAATTATAACTAATGAGTTATTCTTATTTTCAGCCAAAAGAATAGTTGTTTTGAATAAAAAAAAAACCACCTTATGTTATCAGGGAAACATAAATTGAAGAAGTATTTAAGTAAATCGGTTGGTACTTAGAATACCTGTAGTAGTCACTTGCGCAAGCCAGATAGCAATAATTTCAACAAATTAAATAATATTTTGATTCGAAAGTATCAGGGTGACATATCGACGATAATAATTACTTTTCGAGTAATAATTACTTTTATTTATAATTAAATAATGCAATCGAATGAATAATGATTTTGAATAGATAAAAATATCACATTTTGTTATCAGGGCAACATAAAGTGAAGAGATATTTACGTAAATCGATCGGTACCTAGAGTGGCTACTTGCGCGCTAGCGAGATATAGCAATAATTTCAAATAATTACATGATATTTTGATTCGAAAGTATCAGGGCGACATATACACTCATACACACAATACTATAAGCATAATAGGTATAGTGGTTACAAAAGTATGTCTGTTTTCAGCAGCGGAGTTAAATGAACTGGACCTACCTGTGTTACGTATAATATGCACCACGTTCTTTTACTGTGAATTAGGTGGATACCAGTACATATTTTGTAAGAGGAATTTTGATAGAGTCAAAACAGGGGGGGAGATGGGTTACATTTTACTCTGCAATTAGAGCAACCAATGGCAGAAGCCTACCTAGATTTTGGAAATGTGAAACAATCAAAAAGTATTTTTCTATGTATTTTAATAAAACGGGTGTAAACCAACGGGAACACGAGGCGGAGATAAAGAGGCCGAATAAACATTGCAAAAACTTAAACCAAATGTGAAGAGAGATTATTGATCCATTCGGGTTTGAGGCACCATCCAGGCCTAACAATGACATGCTATCCACGACAGATATAAGATCTGAGGTTTCAACTCAAGCCTGTGCCTGCAATGTATGTATTTTGATTTGAGATATTTTAATTGATCAATAATAGGGGTCATCCATAAATTACGTCACCTGTCACCCGTGTCTGACCTGTGAAGGAGAGGTGGAAAAGTGTGATGTGGTGAAACTTGAGTGGGGGAGGAGTCATTAACTTCTTGATGTGACATCTAAAAAATCAAAACACCGAAATATATTCATTAACACGCAAAAACGAACCTTCTACCTAATATTTGAAAAGTTGTATGTACTGTTTGTACGTCTTAAATAATTATAGAAATGTTTTAATCTAAATTAGTTCTAGATTTACAGATGCAAATGAAACACTCATGAATGTGAGACAACCTATAACAAGGTTGATGGGAAATCAAAAAACTATGAAATTTGAAAGACACAAATTATGGATAGTCAGTCAGTTATTATTTCGGCATCTTCATCAATAATTACGTAATATTAACTTAGTTGTTCTTAAATGTTTTTTTTTTATATATAACAAAAGAAAATGAAAAATAAAACAACGTATTCATATATTTTCGATCAATATTTATTATTCTATAATTCTAGATAGTGATTAATTTACATTTTACAAATATAATTTTTGGTTAAATGTCAATTTCAATTCTCTCCGTACAATATTTGGTAAATAAAACAATATTAAGCATTAACATACAGAAAAACTATTAAAAATGATACCTAAATCGCACACACACTTTGCACTAGGAAAGTGAAAAAAGCTAATGACGAAAAAATGAAGATATTATTATATGCAAAGTGGAGGAATGTAAACTTTGGCATGTCTCATTAGGATTAAAGTAACAAAAAAAAAATGCACCAGAAAATTATCTCAAAAATATTTTTTTGGTTTTAATATTATTGACATTCTCTGCGTTATCTTTTTCCTAATGTATGGTTATCATACTAACAAACTACATGGTAATATTAAAATAGTTACTTATAATATGATGGTAAATATAAATTTAAAGGTGATGTACTGTGAAACATAAAATATGCTTAAAAAATATGATCAAATAAATAACTCCTAGCCTAAAAGACAAAATATACAAAATTTAACAAAATAAACTGGCAGAGAAACTGGTGCGAACTAATGGCAAAATGCAAAACAAATAAAGATGGTGACACATTGCGAGGCCCTGTGCTCCTCCCGCTACATTAGGCAAAAATAAAAAGTAGCATGTACGGAAGGAAATTAAAATGAGGACAAATTGATATTTTAAAAACTAATATATATGACAACTCTTTATTCAATTATTATTATTTATTTATGATCTCAATATTTTAAATCATTATTTTAATAACATCATATAACAAAATTATTAAGAGATTATTTCAGAATCTAATAGCTGATTGTGTCCATAATATTAAGTCTTAATAAGGCAGTTACATGATATAATTAAACAAAAATAATTTGCATCCGAATTTCAAGTTATAAGGAATATTTGATTAATTTTTAAAATAATTTGCTGGGAGAAACTAAAAAAACTTTTAAAAAGTGTTTCATAAACAAATTGAATACGTATTTTACACAATTTTAAACCATACATAAACCAAACCATGGTAAACCATGGTATGGTACCATGGTTTGTATGGTAAACCATACATAAGTGGCAGAAGATATTTACGGGTTGAGATAATGTCATAATTGAATAAAGAACTTAGCGACAATTCCAAAAAATTCACTATGTTTATTAATAGCTAACGATTTCCTCCTAAAAAAGAAATTTCGACATAAATAAAGATTCCCATGAAAATGACAACTGTATCTATATCTTTAAATTTTAAACATAATGAATATGTAGATATAGGTAAATGTACTTTCTAACAATAACAAAGTTTAAATCTCTACATGAATTAAACATACTATTAAAATTGCTATAAATTTTACATAATGTTAAAACAAAATCAACACTTGCTTTACAAGTAACTAAATTAAAGAAAATATAAGCCACAAATAAAAATATACAAATTATAGATTTTACATCCGGAATGATTGTGATAAAATGTATACATATATATACACTTTATACATATATATAAGTAACAGATCAAATAATAAGTCAGAAATGGGGAGTTTAACCGTGAATTGTAAAAACCATACAATTGTATGGTTTTTACACAATACTGGCTCTACTGGTTTCTGATGAGTTTTATTTTAGATTTTGATTAAAATAACGTCAAAAGAACCATTTTTCAAAAAATAAACAAAATCAATACACTACCTATTTGTGAGGTATTGTATTTGTTGTTATTTTATAGGAAATGCAAAAGAAGAAAAATAAAAAATGTTCTGTTCTCATCACTCAAAATAATAATATTTCAAGCACGATTGAAAAGTTTTCTGAAAGCACCGTAGAAATGACAGAATGAAAATATTGCTTAAAACACTTAACATGTCTAAAATGTTAAAGAATAGCACACAAAAATAAGCATCATTAAGAAATATATTACATTCTAAACTAAAAATTAATCAAACAACTAACTTAAACCTAGATATGGTGTATTTTTATAATAAAAAATACACAAAATAGGTACAAATGAAGATACAATTGAAAAGCATTTAACCGACAAGGAGTTAGTCTGACTAACCTTTTGCGGTAAAAGAATAAATTAAATGTAAGCATTAATTGACACACATATTAAAGAAAACTTATAATTCTTAATAAAACTTAGAATCATAAATTTTACATTGCATGTGTTATGCAATAAATATTAAGATTTATCATTCCTCATCATTAAGGAACTTTTAATCATAACTTTTTAATTTAAAATAGGTAAGACAAACAAAGGCTTTTTATAGGTCGATATTTGTTTAAATATATATACACATCTAAAAATATATCTATATGACAAGTATTAAACTTAAGGTAATAGTATATACAAAGCAGACATATTAAAAAAACTAAATTTTAACATTATTTCAAAAATAAATGCAATTGCTATGTGCTTAGAGTAATGCCAATCAAATATTAAGGTTTCGGCAGAATCGCTTAGTAATAAACAAATCAAACTAATATTGTTCTTTGCCGAAATAATTGCAAAAATTTTTAATGTAACAACAGGTACGATAGCCTGACAATATTTGTCAGAATTTGAGATTTTCTTTTATCAAGTGCTTCAGACGTGCACTAGATGTCACTGCTATCAAATTTGTAATGTTAACATTTTAAAAAATTATTTATCTGATGTAACAGGTTGTTTAAAATTTAAAGAATGATTATATTCTGAATACATTTAAAAATAATTTATTTAAAACCATTATTTATCTTCTGCAAAAACGTACATTAAAATGACATGCTACAAATACTACGAATTAAATGCTATGGAGATGAGTTTTATAAAATTGAAAGTGACATCTAAGCAGGATTCTTTGCACCATTAACTTAAACATAAATAAAGAGAGCATGAAAGTATTAAAAACCATATGAAAATAGGGAGATTTCGTAAAAGGAAACATATATTTTTCTTTAGATGGAGAAATTCGTTCTCTTTGGACTTAATAGAAATTTTGTTATAACATATTTTAGAATAAATTAAAGAGTAGACACTTTGGAACCAAGTAAAAGCTGGAAGGCTGGAAAGCTGGAAGTTAACCTGCGAGACAAAACATAAAATTGTGTTTGACAGCTGTATCTATTTTTTCCAAAATAAAAACTATAGTATTCACATGTTTGAACTGTGTCAAGACCACTTGCTATGCAAATGGCGCTACTTCGCTTACATTAAAAAAGTAATTATAGTTTCCACTCAAAGAGTTCCAAATCCCTTTTCTAGCTCAGCTTTTGCTTTTCTAGTTCCATAGGAAAAGCTTAGAAATAAAATTACACACAAAAACCGAAAATTAAGTTTATTATGAAGTTCAACATTGATAAATTGCAAAAAGTATATTTTGAATAAGTTGTAAAAAATATGAACTGAAAATAAAGGCCTCAGTAGTTATTTGAGAATCAGATAATAATGACATTCTACTGGCCGGTAGTGTAAATCTCTTGGCTTGGAGCTAGCTAGCATGTCTAGCATGTTCAGATTCAGAATGTTTAATGTGATTCAGAATATTCGAGTGGAAACTTCCGATGGTTATTTGCGATGCTAGCCATTAGTTAATTATTGGAACTGGCTCTGTGTTTTTAAATGGCTCACATTAAATTAGGGTATGAACAAGCTAAACTTGATTTTTACGGAAGTATGGATCGAAGTTTGGAGGTTTTAATAGTAGCTAATTGTCACAGATATTGTAAAAAGAAAATATTTGTCTCAAATAAAAAGTGTTTTAGTTCAAAATGGGGTCCGTAATGTAGAAGATAAATATGTTTATATCTTGTGATTAGGTTATAGGTACAGTCTTTAAAAACTAGGTCTCTCAGATGAAGGCTAAAAAATATGTTATAACATAAATGATGATAGTCTTTAGGATACATTACCACTGAACAGTATTCCTTAAAAAAACATTTTACCTAGCTTCCTCTTAAACATTGACTTTTCTATTAAAGGCATTTTTCGGTGTGATTAAAATACCATCGCTAGGTTCCCAAATTAAATAAAAGTTCATATAAATAGACAGACGTAAACAAGACAATAAGAAAGTGAAAAAGCAGTCGAAGGTTTTTGCCACGCAGACTTCTCACGTATAATTAAGCAGTGGAGTCTTCACTGGTGGCATTGGTGGTGGCGGTAAGAGGCGACTCTCTGAGGATGTCTCGCAGCCTCCGCACCTCCCTGGACGCGGCTTGGAGCTCCGCTTGCAGAGAGAGCTCCCGTTCCCGTAGCCATTTTATGTCCCTTTGGCAGGTCTGAAATATTCAAAATATTGAAAAATTTTCCAAAAGAAACTTCTTTAGGAGAAATTAGCGTAACCAGCCTAACTAGGCTAAACTTGAGATTTCTACTAAACATTATAGGTTATAAGCCATATTGATATTAATTACTTTACAGTTTCACCTGACCACGAAGTGCAACCATCATTCATTCATTTTAATCGATACGTTATTTATCATCTGATATTACGTTTAATTTTATTCTGCGAGAGCCTGAAGCCTGAAGCTCATTTGATATAAAAATACATAAAGTAGATTTCACCAGGTGGCATTTTAATATTTAATATGAAAAAACTCTGGCAAAAGTGAGTATTTTTTTTGTTTTTTTTTATCAATGCGTTTTCATGCCAATGTAAGTCTAACAACTGTTTTGGCATTATCAATTGGTTTTTATACATTTTATGATATTAATTACACCCAGAAAGATCGTTTTTGAATATTTTTTTCTATTTAAATTGTAAGATGCTTTCTTTGTTTTTGCTTAATTTAAGTGAACATATACTATTTTAATATAATTAGTCAATATAAATATTATTATTATAATGAACCTATTTCTAGATAGTAGATAGTACTTTCTGCAACAGAGCTTAGTCAAATTAAGGTTTTTATAATAAATTCTTTGATCCATCTGTGATTTCCCCTGATTTCCCATCCCTACGGGTAACGAATATAAAATGAATACTTACAACATTCTGCCTCAGTAAATCGAGCTTGTCACACTTGAGCCTGGCGACCTCCTGCCTCAGCAGATCGGAATGAGGCTCCTGAGGCGGCGCTGGGGATGGTGAGGGCGCTGGAGGCACTGGCATCGCACCCTGCACCCCGCAGGGGGCTCCGTTGCATAGCGAACAAGCCTTCGTTGCAGCCTCCGCAGACGACATTGACTCTAGACCAGTATCTGAATCAACGTATATATTGCCACCTAAAATAATAAAGAATCATTTTGAAATCACTTTGACAGACAGAAAAATTATTATTATAACAGGCAAATATTTACTATAATTTCTCTCAAAATAAAAAAAAAAACAAATTTAATGCACAAAAAATTGTGTATGTGGACATAACTTAATTTAGTATTTTTTCATGATAGTCATAAACTTTATACACATTTTTAATTGCAAAGTCTTTGCGTTTCTAAATACAAACTACAGTTTAACCATCTAGGGCTGGTTAGAAACCTAAACCAGAATTGGGCCAAAATTGGAGTGGTCATATTTCTTGAGTACAATTTGTTTAAAAACAAAAATTAAGGAATTAACCTAAGGGATCCAGATCCACGCTATTCAAGCTAGAGTCATCGCTGTGATCATGTTGCTGCGGCTGGTTGATATTGATCTGTGGATTGTTGACCGGTGGCGCAGGCGGTGGCGCCAACGGCCTGATTGGCGCCGCTCTGGAGGTTACGTCGGGACTCGAGCCGCCTGATGCGGAACTGTCACAGGCAGTACTTGATTTTGATCGCCCGCTCTGTGAAAAAAAATAAGATTGTGATGTAGGTCAAAGCAATATTTAAAAACAAGAAGAAGTGGTACCTATGCTAGCTATTTAACAATTTATGAGTTATTTATTTATTTCATGTTTATTTGGAAAACGAACAGTGCAAGATTTAAAGAGAATGTACATAAATTTGAACATAAAATTAGGAGATATTGTTAGTACTTAACCACAATAACAATTTTTATTCACAGTAATTTTAAAAATAATAATAATGATATTATTTATTACGTATTAAACTGTAAGAGGACCAAATAGATAAAAAGAAATTTAATATTAATAGGTAGGTTTATACTATACAGGTTGTCCCAAGACCGTTCCCGAAGACTTCATGGGATGTTCATACGGTCGTGTTTAAGTTGTAAATTCGACTAAGGTTTTAAATAGCTCCGGATAGTGGTTTGATATGCGTTAGAAACCAAATAAGTTTATCTGATATAAACTTTAGTATTACGCTAGATCTGTCATCAGCGTAATTATAGTAAATATTTTGTAAGAGTTTTTAGCTAAAGTTAAGCGAACACTATGGTAAATAGTATAAAGCCAGTGGTGTATTATTTTGGGTGTGTTAAACTTTATATTTGTTACTGAACTCAGGCCTAGCCTATTTTTTATTTGTGAACTTTATTGTTGTAAGATTATTAAATTCAAATAACATTGTTCTGCGTATAAACTGATCCACTATATTTTACTAATACCCCAACTGAGATTTACGACCTCAAGTTCGGGTTCTGTGTTTTTTATTGAATAAAAATTGCATTTTTTTCCAAATCAAAATATTATTTTCATTTGCCTACTAATCAACACAGCTGAACTGAACGACCATGTCACTAACTGTCTAATTACGAAATCAGAAAATATTCAGGGACCTGCCAAAGCCAGCAACACAGCGGAGGCTGTATGGATTCTGCTTGCTGGCAGATAACCCCTACGAGTAGAAACGAAAAAGAGATTTGCCGACAGTTGTAATTGTAAACAACGGTGTCCGCCCGTCTGTGCAAGCAGATCGGCTATAGGCGGCACAAATCAAGGGGGAAAAATGTCCGGACATACGTAGTGCTCTCAGGCGTAGGCTATTTGCCCGGACATCCCTCGCTTTCTGGTCCTCCAAGCGCGGATTTATAACCAGCCGTGGATTTGACCAGACAGTCACTCTGACCGCGACGCTTGCGGTTATTTCAATATAATATTAATAATTTTTGCCCCGACCATAAAGTTGTAAACAGTACCACGACAACGCGGGGATAACACTTTGCTTATAGCTTCATGGCCTCAACACATGACAACCAGCAGTTACAACATAAAAAAGCCGCCCTAATATACATTAATTGCACTAACCCTATCGGTTAGTGTAACTTACAGTGTACATATACATTTGTATAATATTCACAATACACATTACTAAAATAGAGAAACGATTACTTTGGATTGCTGTCAATGCTCACAGTTTAAGTTTTAAATGTAATTAAATTCCTAGTCGCTAAAAAATAGTGATATGGAATTTCATAAAATTCTGTTAAAATTTGTATTATATGTTTTACTTGTATGTATTTGTAGTACCTAGTGTTAATTTATATGGCTGGTTCCTTTCATTCTGAGTAGTCATAATTCTATTTAGCAATTAAGATACTTAACCAGCCTTCGTGGGGTTAAAAAATAAAAAAAATACACGAGTAATGAATATAATTAAAGATGATTTTGAAGGTCATGTTTTTGAGTTCTTAGTAATAAATGATTTTATTAAAAAAAAATGTAATAAGAGTTCATCCACGACCAAGTTTGAAATAACTTCCAAAATGTTAAAAAATTGTGAGAACTGCACCTAATAGTTTCTCGGCAACACTAGCCATAAAATAAAATTATAAATGATGAAAACTTACATTTGGTGTTGGTATTTCTTGTATACTTGGTTCCTTGCTCGATTTCTTTGTTAGAGAATTCTGCTTGCTGTCATTTGAAAGATTTGTATCCACACTTTGAGACCTGAAAGTTATAATTATTGAGTATAAACAAAAATAAAATTAAAAATATACCCCCTCCTTAGTAGAAAGGGAAGGGAAAAGGGGTGATAATGCATATAAACAATGACTTAAACGCAAATATATTTTTTACATTGTGCAAAACGCTTCGGAAGTTAAATCAGCAGTTAAATTTAAAATTTGTTTTTACTTAAAATAAAATCACATGGGAATCTGATATTAAGTTTGTATTTTCCCAATATCAAGTAATCAAGATATTTTGCAAAACTCTTCATATCAAAAGTTTCGGGTATTATTTGATTGATGAAAAAGTAAACCTAAACGCGGATCAAAGTAAAACCTAAATAAAAGATGACTTAAAATAAGTGATATTACTTTAGATTTCGCTAGAGCAAGGAACAGAAGTCTGATAAGAAACTAACCTGACTTTCGATATTAGTGCCTTTCTGACCGTGTCAATGAACCTAGATCCGGCACCCTCATTCTTAGGCGTGCCTTCGGGTTGGGGCGAAGTGGTGCCGGCGATGGGAGCGCTCTGGTCCCAGTGGTCGCCCAGGAACTCCTTGGTCTTCGCCTTGAGTTCCTCGGCCAGGCTCTGCAGCAGCGATGTCCGGGTGCGCATTTCCAGCTTGGCGAACTTGTCCGCCTTGTAGCAGGCGTTCTCCGCGTTGATGAGCTTTGTCAGCAGGAAGTCTTTGAGCTCGGGGCCTTTTTTGAAGACCGACGGCTGAGGAAGAGTCGGTCCGAAGAACGGAACATCATCGCGGGCTGTCACAACGATCTTATACCTGTAATTGAGATTATGTTATGAAAAAAATGTTTGTGAAAAAAAATATATTATACACCTATATTAACAAAATTGAATAAGTAGTTACTTATAGGTTATAGGTTAAAGAGGAACCCCCTCATCATTTCAAATGCCATCTGAGTCTCAAAACCTCGATGACAAAATTTGAGGAAAGTTCTGGCACCGATGTGATGGTGGTTTTCGACCATAGTACACGTCTGTGGCTTCGTCACATCCGTTACAGTGGGTGCATCACTGTGTAAAACAAACTTGCATTACAAAGTTACTTTACATAGGCAACGCCGCCATACACACTCGCAGTACTTCTACACAATGCTTCATAAAGTACATAAATTATCTTTGAAATCGGTGGTATGGATCGATGGACTGGAGGCCAGCAGGCATACCTCTGTAGTCTTTAAACGAATTAGTGTTTTTGTGTGTGTGTATGTGTGTTACTTAAATCAGTCGACAGTGTCGTTGAATATTCTCAGCGGCGAAAAATAACCTGGCCAGATTTGACCCACTGGGGGATCCAAACCCTGAGCCTGTGAATTTTAGAAGTAGACGCTTCTACTTTTAGAGTCTAGAGGCATCACAAGGCCGTCTGATTTTACGTTATATTCTAATATATTCTATATTCTAAAAACAACAATCAAATGTAATAAATAATTTAATTGTATATATCCAATTATACATTTCGAAATGTATGCGTAAGCTTTAGATGTTGGACAGTATTGAGTGCTATGAGTAGTGAGTGTTATCTTGTTAAATTTGTAAATTTATTTATTTTATCCATATAACATATGTGTATAAATGAATGTCTGTATGTTTGAACATAATGAATAATGTCCAGTAGCCGTAGCCTAACACAAAGACAATTTTGAACAAGTCGCAATTTAAAATGTGGTGCGATGATTTATTAGGGTAAACAAAATTTTGCTTTTTGAAGTAGTTTTATAAATATTGAGATATTAAAAAAAAAAATGAAAATCAATCAGCGCTGAATTCCCACTCGTTGATGTCGCTTCCGAACACCGCTATCTTTAGGGCATTCGACCCCTGACGAATCCGCGACCGCTCTGTGGTCGCGGATTAGATCCGCCATCAACATATCAATTTTTTTGTAGGGAATTTTCGCTGTTTATTTATTATGTATTATGTATTATGTATGTTTATTTACTGTGTATTTAATTGTTTATTTTGTCAATTCATAACTTTTAATGTCTGTTGCAAATTTTAAGCGATCATTTTAAAATTAATATTATTAAAAAATTTACTTGTAAATTTAGTTAATCTTTTGTTAGGTTAGAAACATCATTTGGAATACAAACAAGTATTCTTTATCTCCGCATAATTCTTTAAGAGGTTAATTGCGTTTGAAATGCTTCATTTTAGAAAGAAGGATTCGTAGAAACTGATCGTTCGCGAATCTTCCGTTCGGTCACATCCATGCAACAGGACCTGCGGTTTGGTCACGTGGGAAGTTGACCGGCTTTCGACGCAGTTACAATAATAAACCGCCGTAGCAACAAAGCGAAGCGCATGCGACATGCGACAGTGAGCTCAGCAGACAACCAACGCATGGCGCATTTTCTCATGCGCACTTCGCGACGAGATAATTGCGTAATAGGTCGCAGCTGGATGGCGTGTTATGGGCTGCCATGAATAAAAAGACGGATCCGTAGTATTACACGAACACAACAGCAAACGTTACATAAAACATCCCATGCTTCTAGTACTAAGTGAGAGCCACCAATTCATTGAAATTTGAAACGTTCCCAGGATTTACAGAAGTTTTTAATGATGATTGTATTTAAGACTCAGTGTGCAAATTACATGCAGTTTAAAGCTGGTGGAAAGGCTAAAATAATACAAAAAGGGTTTTGTTTTATGTAAAAGTGATGATACAATAAAATCAAGAATAACCTAACCATATTATATCAAAACTGCTTCTATACATTGTTTAGTAGTAGTAAATTATATAATCAGAACCTACAGCTAAACCCTACAGGCCTCTTAAAGGCATCTCCCACCCAGACTACTCACGCCTGTGGTACCATCACGAGATGGTTTGCTTCATTTACTATCTCCTTTTATGTCTGTGGCACTTTAGGCTATTCGATGTGCGTTTTGGGTGGGCATAGGTATTTTTTAAGTGTAAGTAGATTATAATGAGTAAAACATTCAATGGTATCATCACATTCTTTTAACATATACATTTTAAAACCATTTCCGTTGATTTTGGTAAATGTTAAAAGTATGTAATTTTTGTAAATGGACATAATATTTCAATTTTTAATAATTAAAATGTTACACCAAACGTCTATCAATCTGTCTTTGTTTCATTGATTAATACTAAAAAAAAAATGACTTTAATATTATATCTATATTATTCGACCCGCTTCCGATGATGACTCTACGGCTATGGTTGTTTTTCAAGAGCACCAATCTACACACGAAAATTCAATTTATTCGCATTTGAGGGTTGAGGGTTGTAAATGAGGGTTATAAGTTCATGAAGGGATGTTTGTATGAAATAATATGAGGTTGCATGCGTGTAATGTTTGTTGTTGTGTTAGGTACTAGTTGATTTAAATCAATTTAGCTAGTTCTTATGTGAATGTATATAAAGGAATATAAATATGTATGAAGCATCTACCTGATTAATTGCCTGAAGACAATATGATATTATAATTCCTCGTCTCTTGAGTGCCCTTTGCTTTTTTTAATAGTGGTTAAAATATTAATCTTTTATTGTTGCACAACAAAAAAAAACACTTACTTAAACATCGGTTCAAACGTAAGGTATCTAAAAAAGTTGTATAGAGAGAAACCCCACTATCAAGGATATTATTGAAGCACCAACATAGATTGGCAAAAATGCAGCAATGACCTAACTAAACAAGTCTTAGATAATGAGTTCAGTCACGTCATTTATATATTGTAGTTACAAAACAGAAATTATACACAAAACAGACAATGACAAGAAGTAGTAAATTGAAGTATACTATTTTAAACTAGGTTAGCCCAATTGGATATTATAGATGGTTAGAGGTTAATTAATGAATAATATTAAAATATATATAACGAATTTAAATAAAAGAATTTAATAATGATTACAAATGTAAACAAAAAAAAAACATGAAATATACTAATATCAACATTGATTTAAAGATTTATATAATGAAATGAACGGTAACACAAATCTGGAATGAGCAGAAAGTTTTATATCATTAAGTTGATGTGCAGGTGGAAAATGTCTTATCCATGAGTATAGAAAATAAATCAAGGGCCCCAGAATGCACCTGCTATGCAGAAAATTGGTTCTTCCTTAATGGATTAATGGATTAATTTCGAGTAACGGAGAGTTGCATAACTCTTTCTTGTTCTACTAATTGTACTAACCATACAATCTTATCGATCGTACTCCAAAGTTGGGCGGACATTGTTAAACTCAAATTAATTTCTGTGGTTTCCGTTGAATGTATTTGTGTTAGTGAGTGAACTGGGTACAGTTAGGGGAAAAAACATTTTTTTAAATAATTTGAATTCATCTTAACTTTATCTTTCATACTTATTCACGAGTTCATAAACTTGGAGACAATAGTTAAAATGAGTAGGTACACAGTTCTAAGCACATACGTAACATAATGTTGGCTTTACTTATTTATCGCTAATTATATTCTATTACTATAACGATTTTAGGTATAGCGTTTGAATTTGACTTTGTTAATTCGTCCGGGCGAGCTGTAGCGAATACATAGCAATGACCAAAAGCAATAAAGTAATTCTGATTGATCCGTAAAAGGGCAGTCCTTCCGAGAATTTAATAATACTCGACTGTTCCTACCAATACACCGTGTTCCGAGACCATTTCCGATAAAAAAATTTTTTTTGACCTCTTATGGTGATGCTAGTTCATGTTCTCGTGTTCTGTTAAATTGGAGATGCCTGTAGTCTGCTTAAGTTGTTGATTAATCTATATTCATGTAACTATCATGTATAGCTGTATAAATAAATCGTTCTTATCGGGAATTTACACGAGAGCTTTGATAAAATTGGGAATGAATTATTTTCGCATTTTTTAATACAATTTCTTACACTTGATGGGAACTAATTAACACACTCTGAAGTATTTTGGTCTTAGAACATGCTGTATTTTGTATTTAAAGGGAGTTCCAGATATGAGTTGTAGTATATATACCTGGTGTGTCCGTCGTCGGCCCTGGGCATCGGCTGGACGACGAGGAACGCGTGCAGGAAGTGCGAGGCGATCATGTCGGGCGCGAAGGGCGTGGGCGAGTCCTGGAAGACGACGGCCACGATGTCGTTCCCGACGTGGCGCTTGCGCTGCAGCTGCTGGGCGTCGCCCTGGGTGTGCGGCAGCAGCGGGGCCACGTGGAACATGAGCTCGCGGCCGCGGTGCGCACAAAACACGGCCTCGTCGCCCGTGTGCCCGTTGTGGATGTCCAGCCCGCCGCGGTAGCCTACGAACATATCGGATGTGGTGTGACTTGGCCAGCATTGCGAGGAACTTAGCTCATTACCTGGTGGCGCAGTGGTATGAGCACCTGCTTCTAAATTTTCGCCGTTGAGAATATTCAACGGTGCCTTTCTCAACACTGTCGAAGTAACAAGACATAAACAAAAAAAACACATTCAGTTATAGAGTCGCCTGTAATGTTTGCCTGTAATGAACGGCCACGCAGCATGAAAACGAAAATAATGCTGTCGGAACTGCGCCGAATAGTGCCTCCCCGACAACACAAGCCATAAGAATGAAAAAGAAAAGCTCATTTAAAATAGCACCTATGACCAAAATTCGTTAAAATAAGATCACGATGGCCCAAATCCTAATAAGACCTTCGAACTACTGCGAATATTATTTACCTGCGATAAATAAATACTAGGAAGAATTTAAAATTATTACCCGTTTTGAAGCAAAAAATTAAATTGACGTTTAAAGCGGTAAAAAAATTGTATTAAATCGTGGGATGTGGAAAACCTTCATAAAACCACAGAACAGGGACAAATTAATTTGCCATTGACTCATAGAAAACATTTCGTGCTAAAGTATTATTGCTGTTACTTTACTTATTGATTATTAAAAACGTTCGATTTAATTTGACTCTGGCATGTTCGTTGGTCGTAGTAAGTACCCAGTTGTCAATAGTGTACCCACCTTTGTGATCCTTAAGCCGTATCCTATCGCCGAGCACCTCGAGGAATTCGTCGAAGGCCGGCGACGTTTCGTTGTTGCCGAAAATCTCCTCCTCGGTTGTTTGGCCGTACTTCTGGTACAGGACACCGAACTTGAAGTTGGAGACCAGCACGTGCTCGTCGTAGGCGGCGACCAGCCCCGAGGCACGCGCACAGACGACCGGCGCGAAGCTGTCCACGGTCAGCTGGTCGTTGAGCAGCCGCGCCATCTTGGCGGGCGATGGGGTGGCGCCGAGGCAGGAGGCGGGGATGAGCTCGTGCATCGTCCCCGCGCGCAGACGGAGCAGGATCCGGATGTGCTCCTGCGAGGCCACGTTCTCCGACTTGATGGACATCACCACCGGACCGAGGTTCTCGTCGAAGGCGATCAGGTGGGAGTGCTCCTGGAACAAAATATTACATTTACTACCACAAAAACAAAGCCTTCGCATGTTACATACTGTCGTCCACAGGGGAAGGGGGGGGGACAGAGGGGGTTTTGAAGTTATTGAGCCAAAAAGATGAAAGTAATTCTTTAGTAATACCTATATAACACAGAGAGGGGAATATGTATGAAATAACATTGATATGTTTGTTAAAAATACCAACATAATAGATCAGTTTTTTTTTATATATATTGAAGCGCTCATATTATAATGGCACTCATTTTTTTTATTTATATAACGATAATTCAAACATATTCATTTATCAATTTCCATATGACATTCTAGGTTATTTAGTAAACGGTAAGTTTCCCATTTCAGTTGGGAAATCATTTTAAATTCATTTAGTAATTTTTAACTTAATCATAGAATAAATTTTCGATACAATGCAACAAACTGCATTCTACAGTTATTACTGAGTCAAAAGCTTTTTTCATATTGCAGTTTCGCAGCTTTCTTTTGACTTGCGTTTAGTTATGTACTCAAAACAGTAGCGGCACGTCGATTGCACTAAGCGCAAAGTAAATTGGCACTTCCACATCCTGCCCCTGAGTCTTGTTTCATAAATTGTAGGTCCCCGCGGCCGACGCGACGCCGGCGCGGCGGGCAGCGTCATTTGCGAATATCGCTTTCAATGCGCGCGCGTAGCGTCGCTAATAATCAATAATAACGCAAAATTCACGCAACACAGATGACCGACGAATAAGCAAATCGATTAAATTTTAAACTATTTTGTAATGTTTATTTATTTATTTTTATTTATTTATTCTTTATTGAAAAATCCAATAGTATTAATTTTTATAATTACAAACGAAACTTATTACTAGTATACAAAACCAATTATGGATTTCAGACATTTTACATATTAACATTAGCATAAAAAATTTGGAACAGTGTTCTTAAAATATATATAGATTATGAATATTATATGCGTATCAGTAGAATTTTTTGGTGTATGTATCTATGTATGTGTGTATGTATATGTTAAAATAAAGTAATAAATTAAGTATGGTTTTAGTAAGTATAAAAATAATTTATGATGAAAGTAATATAAATATAGTATGTATGTGTATTCTATATGTAATTTCAATTACAAGTCCTTATGTTACATTTAACCATTAACAACATAACAATCTAACAATACAATTAGGTTTTATTTATCTTTACTATTGATGATATTGGAAATCTCTTTTTGGAATGATAATAAGGAGGTATTCAATATATCGTTTTTTGAAATATCTTTATTGTTATAAAGGGAGCAGATACGTGGTATGGTGCTATTGTCCGTTGACTTAGTATGATAACGGGGTATACGGAATAATTCTTGCTGCCTAGTTGATATGTATGGTACATTTATATTTATTTTTTGCAATAAATTTGGACAATCAAAAATACAATTAAATTTTTTTTATAAAAATGTTTAGTCAGCTAATTGTCTACGATGTACTAGAGCATTTAATTTATAAAAAGCTGAAGCGTCTTCAAGGTTTTGAAAACAGCGATGAGATGTGATGTG
The DNA here is from genome assembly GCA_020383195.1 of Neomicropteryx cornuta. Lineage (NCBI taxonomy): Eukaryota > Metazoa > Arthropoda > Insecta > Lepidoptera > Micropterigidae > Neomicropteryx > Neomicropteryx cornuta. The sequence goes on from JAHKQU010000030.1 coordinate 7,217,215, forward strand.
ATGTTTTCCCACATATATAATAATAACATAATCATTTCAACCGAAGTTATTTTGTGAGCAAATAACCATATAGGAAAAAAAACTAATTCCGTGGATCGAAGTAGGTATAATTTCATGTTTTATGTATAATCTAAATTTTAGGTAATTAAATGTATAGTAAATTAGTAAGTAGCGAAGTATTTCACACAAATGGGCATAAGAAATTTACTTTTCATTTTCCGATGAAGCATTCTGCCCCTTATATTTTTAATACTATATTTATCTATAAAGGTAAAGTATTTTTAAATAAAAATTACAGACCCTTTGCTCGGTGTTCGACAGACTTAGAAAATAACTATAACTTACCACTTGCGCTAACCAAGTTTGCTATCAGGTCCTCTTTGCCTTCGAGGCTTGACTCCGGATGACTCATGGAAATTGAAAATTTGCAAGTCAGCCTGTTGTAGCTGAGAATTTATATATACAGCGGATGTATTCGAGGTGATAGCTACGTACTTCGCAAAACGAGTTTCTTTATCCAGAATTTCATGGTAAAATGCTAAATTATGATAACGTTTTAGTGACAAGAGAGATATAATAATGGGTCAATGTATTTTTTTTTTAATATGACGGAATGTAATGGCTTCGTAGTGACTTACGTAGTGACTTACATCATCACCAATTATTGAAACATAATAATGTGTTATCCCTATGGAACTAGCGACGTAATAAGTGTATATCCAATACAATCATAAACATAATATATATGTAAATGTACCATACATACATTTTAATTCCACCTCGATACATTTATAACACAGTGTACATAATTATTATATGCGTTATTTTGCAGTTTTTATTATTACATGTAATACTGTAATAATAAAAGAAGAAAATTCTTTCTGTTACCTCAAATCTCTAATAATCATTTAATAGGCAAATAATGGATATTAAATAATTATGTAAATTGACAGCTTCCTTACAAACCTTCCAAAAATGCATTTACAACTCTCACCTTATATTGTAAAATATTGTTAAATATTATGTAACTATTTAATAATAACTTAATTTTCTAGGGAATTTTTTTTTTAATAGGAAAAGTTTTACTATTGTCAGAAATGCATCATATTTTAAGGCGAGAGCTAGTATTGGAACTAGCTGGAAACCATTATAAAGAGAATGTTTGCATTTATCGGCCATAAAAAATATTGTAAGTTCAACAATGTCAACAATTTCAGTATCTAGATAAGAAAAGACCGAGAAGCAAAAACGTGAGTCGATGAAAACTTTGGACTGGAAAATCAAAATAAAAAAAATATGCTATAAAAAAGGTCAGACTAATAAAAAATAAGGAAAAATAAGCTAAAAAAAAAAGCTTTCAGAGTAGAAGATTCCAGACTACTGATCGCCGAAATCCAACCCTAAAAGTCAACCTAATGACATATATTTTTTTTATACAATTAGATGAAACACAAATACGTTGCACCTTCATACGAAAATAAACAGAGATAGATACATTGATCGATACAAATAAATCAAAATGTTGATGCCAATGAGGTTGCAATGCAATGTTCGCGTTTGGCCCCATGAGAAGAGAACGGGATCAGGCGTTTAACTCAACAACCTCAGAGATCAAGTAAAGCCTACTATAGATAGACATTAATCTATATCTGAAGAAAAGTCGTTAAATTATTTCATAGCCGTTTGTAAACTACTCTTGTGTTGATTTTATTACGCTAGCTATTAATATTATAATAACTGTATAATTACAGGTAATACAGTTAATGAATGGAAGAAATCAGGTTTAAATGTTCTGTTAGGTTAAGAAATGAACAATGAAAAAACCCCGAATAGAAGGTTACAGATAAAATTAACACGATGGGTGATTTCTACAGACAGGTCAAAGGTGAGTATCTTCCATATACTTCCATATATTTGGACAAAGTCGAGAACATTGAACGAGGTGACATAGCGTAAAACAGAGATTATGAAGGAAGTAGTCAATCAAATATCTTTGTCTAACGAAACGAGACCCAAAATGAATACATGACAAGACCTTCAATCCTTGACAATAATACATTCCAACACAATTATCTTTTATTTGCTTGTAATTCAAGAAACTGCATTGGGGTTTTAAAGAAATATTTCGCTGTTGCCATGCACAACGTTTAAAATAATAAATATAATCCAAAAGATTTTTAAACAGCTGTTATGTTTAGAGATGACGCTACGATCAAATTTAAGTATGTATAGAAAGCTTTATATTTGAATCTCTAAACTAAACATGATGTAAGCGCGGTCAGAACGCCTACTCGATACGGCATTACCCGTGCAATGTGATTCATATTTTCATGATGTAAGCGGAGTAAATCGTTGTTTCTCAATACGAAATGTTACAATACGATCGTGCCATGCGAATACAGATGTATGAATAACATTCAGTCAGAGTAGGTTGTAGACTGGAAATTATATGCAGTATAACTTGTAGCGGCTGCGGATAGATTTTCTTACAAATAAAAACCACGAAGATAGAAATGATTAAGATTTTGACTTACATAAGCCCTTTCACTTATGTGAGTCAGTACCGCTTAAAAAATCAGATGAACCCATCTGGCAGGACAAGATATTTCTACAAGCTTTTATTTAACTTGCAATGTTTGTCAAATCTTGCAAGCTGAATTAGAACCACTTCCTCTTACCCTACGGAGTTGAAATTTGACTTGTTGGTTCAGATTCAATGAGAATGCATATTTATGGTAAGCATGACCTGATTCTACACCCAGGATTGACTTCAGACGAAGGGGCTTCAGCGTCGAACAAAAAAACGTGAAAAAAAATTGGAAGAGACCAACATCCAGGAGTGGACGACGACAGGCAGAAGAAAAAGAAAGAAGAGTGCCCTAATTAAATTGTGGGCCCTAATCAACTAAACTAAATTTACTTGTGCTAGAGTCAGGTGTGATGGCGGTGATGCAACTTTAAAAATTGTATGATGTGTGGATTCTAACCCGCAACCGGTCGGTCAATAGTCTAACGCCATAACACTAGACTACCACTATCATTTTTACATTTCACATTTTTCTATATAGATAAAGGATGTATCGCCCAAAGTTATACAGAATTTGTTTTATTAGTGCTAATTTTGATATTCTAACGATATCTTTTTAATTCATTCAATTAACGCGAAAGCTTTTGTTTCCTAAAACTAAGGATATTACGTTTCCATATCAATTAATTAACAATGTTTTTTCCTAAGTATTAGTATTGGAAATATTAGGTCAATATTCAACACCTCACATAATGAGCCAATATTAGAGCAAATGGGTCAATTAACGTGATCGACCGCATGGGAAAAGACTGGTGTCTGCCTGATGACGATATAAGGCATCATGACTTGACACAGTTTCGTCCGCAGAACCGGTTGCAGTTACGTGCCATGCTGACGGCCAACCGCCCAAGTTCGTCGGCGCGCACGGTCAGGTTGCGCAACTGTCACATCGCGCAGCCGATGACCACCACTCCTGACCGGTGGCCGTCGGCAATGCTATTGACCGGATTCGATCATTCATATTGACTGACGTCGGTCGAGGACACGATACTGTTATGGGTGAAAGAAAAAGTAGCTATTTTGGATGATCCTTAAGGATAACAACCGTAGTAAAAGTATAACCCATTTTTATTGTGGCGACACCGCTATTTCATAAAAAATACGTATTTTTCAAGGTTTCAATTATTTGTTTATATTTATAAAATATGTATCTACTTGTAAATGTAATGAAAATGTTCTGACCATGATATCATCAAAAAATATATTTTCTTTTTCTTTATATTGTGTCAACGATTGAACATAATTCAGACACGGTAATTCTGCATAACATGAAAAACCATAAATGAATAGTATAAACTTGGTATACTATTACCAATAAAATAAAATGACCAAAATAAAATAAAAAGTTGGTGAACTGATCAGTCAAATCACTGTCTAGACTTTAATAGAACCGTTTCGTTCAGCTTAATGCCCTCACAAATGAATGTAAGCAGCACCATCGCCAGGAGGATCACGATTCTTATTTTGTTAAATTTGTGTTTTATGTTTATTTATTTGTTTGGCATCAAATACTTAATAAAGTTCACGAAAAACATACAATTTAAATAACAATTATAACCTTTATACGTATATTATACGCACTGTTAAACTTTAAATATTTGTTTTGATAATTTAAGTTTTGCTATTCTTTTATAACCAGTATAATTTTTTAACCAGTATAATTGCGACTAAAACATTTTGATATTAATATTTACAGCACAGACCTAGAGGCCTAGAGTCCAGTTTTTGTGCGACTTTCTTCGCAAGTCGGTCATAAGTTCACTCTCACCATGTGAGCGTACAAATTGCCTTTACGGCAGAAATACAAGAAGCTCATTTGTCCTCCTCAACATAACTAAGTACATATAGTCAGTATACTGTCTTACTGCCATTTAGGATATGCCAAACCATTGTCCATTGTCTTATGCGGCGGATTACATTTCAAAAAAAATAAAAATATATTTAAATAAATGGAAGCATTCTTTTACTATATGAGCTGTATATGTGACCTGAGATTTTATGCATACAAATATTGTCGCATAATCACCCGTCACCAGTAAAAATAAATTATTTTCAAAAATTAAGCTGTTTATGAGAATAGCAATTATTAATTATAAGGAAAAGATATAAACACACACACCTTCATATGTAATACATACGTTTATTATAAAAATGCATACATTACAATGACAAGTAGAAAACATTATTACATATATAGGAATAGAATGGAATGGACCTATTTAGGTTTTCTTTTTTTTTTCAAATTTATGTATTGTTCTTTTTATTACCAGTAAGCATTCCTTTAACCTTCATTGACCAAAAGTCGATGGTTGAGCCGAATATGTTCTCTGGTGTAATTTAACTCTGGTGTAGTTCAACTCTATTTTAATTATCAATATATTTTTTTATAATGATACATTACTTTATATAATAACTAAAAAAAAAATATTTTAACCAGTACAGTGTTTGTGACAGTGTGTCATCATATGTGTAAGTAAGTAAATTGTGAAGATGGACACCATTACAAAACTACATACTAAATATACGTAAATTTATTTACGGGAACATATTTAGAAAAATGCTCTATATTTGCCAGATCTTGTCCATATTGCCTTCTCTTAGGTGATTAAAATTACGATTTGTTTTGTCGAGCTATTTTATATAACGACTTTGGCGGTTTACTGATTTTCGCCTATACGTCCAGCGGTCAAGACATTTTTTGTATCTTTTATTAAAAAGAATGTTATAACTTAATGTTTACCAATAAAAAGAAGGTTCAAAATTGTTCTTTTGAATCACAAATAGAATTTGTAAGCGAATCGGTTTATCAAAGTAACAAGCGCGTTGAAATAGTGAAACAAAATGTAGATATTTTTTTTTTATTTTATTGACATAAATTTTAAACTTTAATTAACATATAATGCAAAGTTCTACCTAACGAGGCAATGCCCATCCTAAGGTAGAATTTTATACCTACTAATTATTGATAAAACATATTTGGAATTAATTTATGATAATGAATTTATTAACCTTTTACTTAAATAATATTTTTGATCTCGGTTTACAACACAATATTAAGAGTAGTCATAATATTCTAAATAAATCAGAAATAATGCGTTTTACTAAGCTATTGTTTAATATAATTAATTAGTATATCATAAAATTAAAAAGCCTTGCTTGGAGTCAAGAGCTAAAAGTCATTAATAATATTGAGAAATAATACATATAAATCAAGGTTCCATAAATCAAAACATGTCGAGTCGACGCGGAATATGATTAATTTAGAAAGCGATTAATACATTTGTGGGATGTCAAAAAAAAAAGGTCAACAAAATAATAATAAATTCAACAAAATGTTCCTATAAACTATAATATACATTTTCAGTCTTATCGAGAACTCAAAACAAATGTCAAAATGTTTCGCAACTATTCAGACGCGTTCAGTGCGACCTTTCTGCATTGTTTCCCGAAACTACAAGAATTTCGAAAACAGCGTCTCGTAATCAAAGGTCGGGCGTATTGTAGCTAAACAGATTGTCTATTTCACTCGCAGGATAGTGCGTTTTCGCAAGTCAACAACTTCTGAATGGCTATTGTGAAAAAGTTGTAGGAACGAATACAACTTTGCATAAATAAGCGAGATTTAATCAGCCCGTTTGTGTAGTACAATAGAGTTGAGTTAAGCGATGCAAACTTATATTGCGAATGCATGCGCAGATAAGTAGTGTGTTGCAAAGCTATTTAAAAGCGTTAAGAAGATTGAAGTGTCACAATACAGCTTCAAGCTTTTTAAAAAAGATTGTCATGTCTTTTCAAAATACAGCATCCTGAACTCGGCTCTCTTTACCGTTAATTTTAATTCACCTCCATAGTCACTTTACTCGCCACTATTATTATTTTTGTGTATTTAAAGAGTACTGCGTTAGTTATGCTTGCAATTGTATACACTCAATCATGATCTCAATGTTAGAAATTTATATAATTGATTAGCATTAGATATGAAAAAAAACACTCTATATGTGAAAAACTTGTAAGAATGCAAGACTCATAAGTTTCTTTAGGATTTCTTTTCATCTCTTGTACCCGTTGTTTTTCCTTGATTAAATAAATATCAATTGCTTGACCAGATCTTGATCAAAGCGCTGGTGTAAATTCCTTTTCTCTTTCGTTCGCGCGCTCGCGCTCAGCCAAGGCGCGGCGTCGCGAATAAATGAACTTACGACAAGATCAATTTAATATTTTCACGTGAAGTTTATATTTTTTTTCCCGGAAACCATTAGAATTTTGATATGAAATCAAAACAAATCATGTTTGAAATCGCAGAAACAATGATTTTTTTTTTGGGAATGGTCCTAAATCCTAAATATTTGAGCTTTTTTTCTATCCGTTCCATCCTAAAAATATCTTCTTCCTAGACAAAGCGAGTTTCTAAGATAGTTACGAGGTAAAGCTGTTATAAATAACATTATGTACATTAGAAAACTGCAAAGGTAGATTTTTTTATAATCTTTAAATAATTTATAAGAGAGGCGCGCCTCACAGAATTTCTAATTTCCAAAAGTGCCAATTTGGTAGGGAGCTGTACTCAGATTTAAGATTAATTTTAATCGTCGCTCAGCAGGCGGTACAAATCTCGAGCTAGCTGAGCGAAAATCTTCAAACTCGCGCCAGAGAGATAATAAATATGTCTGAGATTAAAATCTCATTTCTCTTTTGCAGCATACTCCGCCAAGCGGAGGTGAAATTATTTTCTTTTTTATGCAAGAAGTCGGGATATATTTACAACTGCTGTGTCTTTACGTAAACATTGTGGTATTGTAGAGCATTAAAGAAGTTATACATTTAGTCAAATTCTACGCCTTTATATGCAATAAGGAATCATCTTTAATAATAAATTAACTTTCATTAATCTTCTGTTATCATTACATAAGCTTTTTCGTTGTAGGATAATAATAAAATTATAATGTTACTACAATGTGTAATATTAATTTAGTTAAAGTGTAATTCTAATAATTTTTGCCTTTAATGTTTTTAAACTTTTTAATGGCTGTTGTTTTCCTAATAAAATCAAATAAATAAGATTTGTATATAACGACTTCAAAATTGAAAACATTTATTATTTTAAAATATTCATCGAATATTGAAGATACATTTGTGGGAAAAATCAAAAGAATATATGGTATTGACCAACATAGAATATTCTGACTCTAAAATATAGTCATTTGTCAGTCTTGCAATGAAAATATTGGTTTTTAAATTTTTATATTTTGAAAGAGAGGAAATGCTAATATCGGATAGTTAAGCAATGTTTTTTCTCGTATATGCACGGCCATATCAGTTTTATTTTTTGACAAATTAATATAAACGTACCGAAATGACGCATTAATTAAATGATAAAATGAAAACCTACTTTCTCTTTTGTCGCATTCAGAAATCATTGCTGTTCGTTTTACGGACTTCTCGCATCTCGAAATTCTCTTGGTCCAGCCATACAAATTACTTCTTAATATTGACTGAAGCATTGATATAAAACTATCTCGCAATTCATTGTCCATTGTCGAATATTTTCACACATACTTATATTAAATTATTACTGGTAAATTATTTAATATATTACTGGCAAATGATTACCTTAACAATGCTATCTCAATATTTAAATTAATCAACCTTTAAAATTTAATATCTCAACCTTTAAAAATATTTACGTTAGCTGATGGACATAAACGCGCCATTGCATTGATAGTCGAGATATAATTAGAGATATATAATGAAAATATAATTATACGAAATCTAAGTAGTACCTTGATTCATGTATTGACAGTATATAACAATCGTCGGTAAAAAAACATTAAAACATTAAAGGCGGTTTTAAAAACCTCAAAAAAAATCATAAAGCTTAAGTCAAACACTTATGTAAATAGTATAAAGTATGAATAAAAAGCTAATGAGTAAAGGCTTTTGACTATTGACCAAGAGGTAGCGGGTTCGAATTTGCACACGAATTTTTAACGCTTTACCTCCCCTAACTCTAGCTAGCACAAGCATATTTGGCTTAGTTTAGTAGGGTCCCAAATAATTGTATTTGACCTAGATCTTTGATCTAGCATAAATAAATAAAAAACACTAAGTCTATTTTAAAAATGAGTAATTTTACCGTAATCAAACGCGTTGTACTGGGCTAAACCTACTTCTTGCCGAATTTTAATTGTGACCAATCTACGCGTTCTATAATTTTCTTGGGCGTATTTACGAGTACGATAGATATAGATCAGCCAAGAGATCTCCGGCTCTTCGGTAAGTATCGCAAGTTGGTCTTCTGTGGGAGCGTTCACACGTTTTAATTAGCCAGCGAATAAAACAATACATTTTTTTTAGCAGCACATTGTTTCTAGATTTTCATGGCGTCGACTGCTAGAAATTATTAGAATAGAAACGCCGGCGTCACTGCGATACTGTTTACTACCTAGCAGTATCGAACTATGCATTTCGTTAGGGTCCCTCATCCCTTTTAGGGGAAATAGCTTCTCTACGGTTCAGGTTCCCACGCTCGCTGATATTCTTCGTACTTATCATATGTTAATATTGTAAAATGTATTATTATGTTAATTAATTATTGTAATTCTGCATTATTTTTAGTTTTATTTTGTTACCCTGCAGTGTTTTAATGTTTATATGAACCACAAGAATGTATATGTTTCCATGAAAATAAATGAGTAATGTATTGGTTTGGCAGATATAAAAGACTTTGGTCTTTAAAATTGCTCGGTCGGCGGCTAGTCTAGTATTGGAATTTTTTATGTCACGCACAAATTCATAATTTCACTATGCGTGTACAAAATGTGTAACCGACGTTTATTATTCTACCTATCTTATGTAATTTACCCACTCAAAATGAAAAAATAAAAAACAAAACAATATACAGGATGTCAGCGCAAAGTTAATTCCATTATTTAAGGAAATACATCCGTTTTTATTATTTTAATTACCTTCTATAATACAGTCAGTATGATAATTTGATAAATCTATTTAATAAATCTATTAGTCCGGTATTATCTATTCAATAATAATAATATTCATAGCCAATGTTTTTATGCTTTATGTATTTTATGTTTTTGATTGCAGTTTCAGTTTTTTGACCTTGCAGTTTAACGTTTTAAATTTCGCCGGAGGCGCCATTAACGCCTCCCGCTGGGCTAATCTGCCCGTCCAGGGCGATGCCCGGGGTTCAACGGTTGAGAAAGTTGAACAAATAGAATTGGGTAAATTTCATTAATTTAATAATATTATTGGTATGATGCATAGATAAATGGAGCATTATTGCGATGATAAATAATCAAGTAATAATTCTGGTCCCACAATTCGCTTCTTCGTTCCATTCAAAACGCGAGCGATCATAAATTTCGAGCCTGTTTTAACGGCGGCGGGTACTTAAAACCCATTCGAGTTGGGTCGTTTTAAGCCTGAGCGATTTCGACCAGCGCAGCGTTACAATTAAAGCTATTTCCGACTTCCTTTTAATTGTGAGCGGACTGAGCGAATCCGACAACGCGAAGACAAATCCCACGGGTCGTTGGTATTGTTGTCGAAGAGTGGCTCCTCCTCCCGCGCCGCGCTGGACGAAACGAACCAAAGGGAAAAGGTACTCTCCTGGAAGAAGGTAATTAGTTTACGCCTAGGTGCACAACTTATTAATAGGACCCGATGATTAATATTAAAAGGCCAGAAAGTGGGTTTTTAGAATAACACTAAAACTTTGAAAAAACTTTCTTGAATGTGTCAAGAAAATATATGTAAAATTTTGCAAACTGCAAAAATCAATAGAATTCCATAAATAAAAAAATAAAATATAATAAATCCAGAGTGCACACAGGGGGATGGGGGTGGTATATCATTATATATACAATATACAGAGACTGCAGATTGATATTAAAATGTAAAAATAAGCAAAATAAAATAATAAAAAATATTAATAATATTTACACGAAGAATAACCATAAAACGGTGTATTTTTAATATTTAGAATCGTGGTTTATACAAGGTTAACCGTAATTTCACATTGCTGATTCACATGCCTTGTTTTCGTACAGACCATTGAATTAGGTAGACGCGGCGTAAGCCAAATCTACGTGCTGCGTAGTGTATCCATCCATCTTCAGACATCGGAGCGGTATTAGTGATGATATACCGACACGAATACACTGAGGTAATCATGCACTGCCTGACACAGCTTAGTTTCGACTGAGGGCAATGTCACGATTTTGTCATATCCACTTCAGCTCGTTTACAGCGCTTCTATGGCATTATGAATTTAAAACCTTTGTTTCTCATCCATTTACGCTTGACCTTTGTCTAATGACGTGAAGGTGGGAAGAATAGCGCGCAACGTTTTTGCATATTGTTAATGTAATAAATTATGTTTGTATGGCCTCAGAAACGTGGTTATAATTTTTAATACAGATAATTTTAAGGTTTTTAAATATACAATTTTTATAATATTTCTTGATGACATTTACCGTTTGTTGATTAGATTTCCCCCCTTATCCACCAGACAATGATATAAGTTTAGTGTGTTGAAGGTTTTTAAACAAAATTACGGTAGAGACAGTTAAAATTCAAAGATACAAAATACTCTTCTCTAAAATGATGTTTTACCGGTATTTGGTTTGTTTTTCCGGTTGTATGTGTTTCCTATGTGCCCTATAGGAATAGGGATGCAAAATAATCGACTTGTTTTTATGGCATATACATATATTATATCGTAACTTGTTGGCAAGAGCGATGCCCTGATAGAAATATCTTATCTACATACATATACAAGTATTTCAACACGTTAAATTTACATCTGATTATGCATCAGATGTAGCGATCGTGCGTGTGTATGGGTGCATTAATGTCCCGTTCAAATGTTTCACACAGTTGTGTAAATGCCGTCGGAAATTTCGACTAATCGAGATAACAGACATTTAGGTGTTTGTGGCTAGGTCACATGCGTGGCTTTATTTTTGGAAAAAATATATTTCTGATCGATTCCGAAACAAAAATAGTATCGAAAGACGATGATCACATTCACAACTGTATTACTTTTTTGTGTGATATATATAGTTCGCAAATAATTGTATGTCAAACATAGTGAAAAGTCATTGTCCATCGTTTTTGTTCAATTTTCACTTTATTCCGCCTGCTACTTTTGAGACATTTTACACGCCTGGTCATTTCTCCATGACAAAAGTTGAAATGTTGTAACTTATTTTTTTTTTAAATAAACTGAATAATATAGAATGAAAAAAAAAGATACATTTTTACTAGTTAAAAACCTTTTACACATTTTAAAACATTTTATAAAAATTTCAGATGTAAATATCTTATTAGAAGATTTCCTAATGATGCAAATTCAACTAAGTTATTTTTAAATACATTGATTCTCTATTTAACATTAACCTATTACAAGAAATTTAGTTATCATTTTGCGACATGTTTTTCTATGAAAATATCGCGTGTCTCATCAATGTTAGCTAAACTAAACAATCATTAGATTAAATAGCATGATTAATGACCACGCCCTACAAAGATAACAGCTCTCCGGAAGGAGTCACCTTAATTGTTAAATCTTGTTTTTTTTTTACTGGGCTTGTTTTTAGTAACGTTTACAAAAATTACGTAATTTTAAATTTTGCTTCTACAACAGTTTGATATTACAATGAAATAAGTTCTCGTAATTACGAAACGATGTTCGGATATTTTTTTTTATTTAATGTTAAACATAAATTATGCAAAATTAATACGACGCCCAGCAGGAATTACGAGAATTTCTCCCCGGTGAAAAATACCCATTCGGTAAAAAAAGAAAGTTTAATGTCATCCCCATTAGGATTGCAAAACGCCAGACGCACTGAATGCACACAAAAAAAAACCAAAGGAAAATCGTGGCTTTTTTTCTCGTGAATTGCACTTCACTTTATTATTTTAATGAAAAACGCACTAGAGACAGTAGCGCCGTGTCGCAGACAACGCTTTCAAAAGCTCGAGTGGTCTGCCCGTAGGGAAAAGACAAAGCATCATAGGGGACTCATATTACATTTTTATTTTTTTTTTAATTTGGCTTCATATCTAAAACACTTGGAATATGAAGAAAGGCTGTCTGTGTTAAAATTGACCTCATTACAGGAGCGACGTGATCGTGGTGATCTCATTGAGACATTACAATTGTGCAAGCATTAAGGACATATTCATGTTTAACCAAAACACGCAACTTCGCGGCCATTCAATGAAGTTATCTAAATCTCTTTGTTCCACTAATCCTAGGAAGAATTTTATCTCCAATAGAGTTGTGGATAATTGTAATCGGCTACCACAGGAAGTGGTGGAAGCTATAAGTGTAAACCAGTTCAAGAACCGCCTTGATAAATTTCTTGAATCTACGCAAATCGCTAGTAACTGTGAATGAGATATGAGCATATCAGCTAAATAGCTGCTTGCTCAACAAACAATAATAAAAAATAATATCCAACGCTATTAAGGGTTCGATTGAAACTATGCAAAGGTTTCAAACATTGGCAGTATATTATGAAAGGCAATTTACCTTAAAAATAATTTCATTTATATTCATTATAAAACGTATAATTTTGGGGATTTTCAAATGCCATGTGTTTGATCCTGATGTTTTGGATAAACACACATCCCGTCCTCGAGGGAGAGTTCGAGACGTCCGTCCGATACGAACTACTGACTGGTACTGATGCGCTGTTTAGTTCGTAACTGTGGGCAGCTCACGACCAAACGCCGCAATATTCAATCTTACCAGATTCGCCAAGCAGTTATGTGAATAATTTACCTCTTTTTTTTAACTTCTATTCTGCAGTCTGTTTTATTGCATTAAACATATTTTTATCATATAAATACAACCTCCCATATATTTTCGTCCTCATACAGTTACCTCACAAAACAAACACAATACACACATGGTAGATGTTTGCCATCGTCTGATCAATTATAATTCAAATGTAAATTTTTGTTAATTTTAAATTAATTTCAATTCTTAATTGGAAGCCAATGACTAGAAAGCGATTTGAATTCACAGTATCTTATTTATTTAAACCGTAACGAGTGAACCTGCCTGGTGTGATTCAAGCTCCCAACTTCCTAAGCTTTCTTATATTGGTCGTAATGACCATCTTCGTGATAATATTGCTTTTAAGTGTAATTTCTTAATTTTTTAATAAATATCTGTATGTTTTTTTTTGTTGTGCTGTACATTTACAATACTAACGAATCAATACATTGATCCTGACAGGTTGTAACCGAACGATTTAGCAACATTGAAGGTGGTGAAACGGTACCCAAAAACTAATAATATTCATTTTTAAAAGAACAAATTGCAATTTATTAGGGTTTCGTGCACGTCGCCATTACTACCATTTAAGAAAGTTCGAAACAATTCGTCGCGACTCACATCGATCGTAACCCATTATAACCAGCGGAACGAGCGAGCCTTTTAATTAAAATCACGTAGAACGATAAAACGACTAATGATGTGAGAGATGACGCAATTCCCCGTAAAAGAGACGATTCAACTCTATGAAATAACGTGACGTCATATAGTCAAGCGTCATCAATAACATTTAACTCGCATTTGTCAGAAGTGGTCGTGGCCATGGCGGGGTCAGTACTAGGCATCGAGACGACATAGAAAAGAAAATAGTGGACTCAATGCTACGGGTAATTCTTTCGAAACGGTCAACAGATTTTATTATGAAGAAGATCCAATACAATAGTAGGAAAAAAATCCTTACGCTGGTGCCAACGGCCCAAAAAGAAGTATAGTAATGCGATTACTATGTGGTTCTCTATGTTCTCTATGTTCTACTACGTTCTCTATGTTCTACTCGTATGTGGTTTCAACTTCTTTGCTGAATAGTTCTTACTACTACGACTAGTACTAGTTTGCTGAATAGTGAGTGTGCTGAGTAGTGTGGTGGTAGTAGTTTACTTTGCTTCTTTGGTGACACGTTTATAACACACAAGTGGGTAATTTGAAACGCAGGTAATCCTCGAAACAGATTTTCTGCGAGTGTTATAACATATGCCAATTTAGCCTTACAGAGAGGTAATACTGTGTCCATAAAGTCCAATATGCCATTGGTGAAAATGAGACACAAATATATTACAAAAAACATCTTGATTGGATGGACGCATACAATTATTTCAGTAATGTGCAGTGTGTAATGTTGAATGTGTTTTATGTCCTAATGTTTATGACGCAAAGAACAACAAAACAAGTCAGGATTGAAAAAAACAATTTTAATTAGTGAAAGGCATTTTCAAAACCTGTTGAAACACTAAGATGGTACTCAGTAGGCAAATATTATAACATAAGCAAAAAAAAAAAACAACGTTCGGTATATCACGACTATAACCCGAATGTTGAAACGATAACGTGTTACACGAATTTGTGGTTTCGGTTTTCAGTGCGCGAGTTTCTAACCGATTTAGAAACGATGTGCCGTGAAACAGGCGTTTTGTGGTATTTATATTTTACATATTTTTTTACCGTGTATGCCATCACTATGTATGTACAGCTTTTACTATCCTCATGTAATTTTAATAATAGTTCAAATAACAAATTGTTCGCAAATATATACTTAATAAAATATTATGGTAAATAAACACTTTTCGTATTTTGATGGTTTGACATTCTTACTTGTAGCACAATATAACACTGCCTTCCTTAGTACAGACATAGTCTAGTAAAGAAGGCAGGGCACAAAATGTAGCAGTGCTAATCTCTCCCTGTGCATTTTTAATAGGTTATATATTTGTAACTGTGATTTATTCTACTACGTTTCGATGTTTTGTCAAATTAAATAGGTATGTCCGAATAAATAGATAAATAAATAAAATAGATAAATAAGCAAAGCTGGTTTTATAACATAAAGGGAAAAACAGTATTGAATAGATTGACAATGTCTTGTTTTCTTTTGGTAGTAGTGGTTGTAAATGGGGGGTTTCTTTTCATATTTAATGCTGTACATCAATAAATAAATACAGTATGTTAAACATTTAAGGTGTTGTTATAATGCTGAAGCAAAGAATCAAAGAAAATATTGTCAATACAAATTAAATACGAAGTTATACAGTAATATTCAGAATTAACCCTTACAGTGCATAATAATTTTAACGGATAAGCCAAAATGAAAAAAAATGTATATCTAACTGTGAAGGATGGCAATCATCTGTGTTATTTTCTCCTTTGATATGTCGCATCGAAGCCAGCCTCCGCAGAGAGAAATACGGTTAAAAAAATAGAATATCTTACTCTGCCAATGAAGAATCGCCTGTAGCACTTGGCGGTGTCGTCGCACTCGATGTTGAGCCGCCAGGGCGCCGCCCGCGGGGTGCCCGGGGCGCGCCCGTGCTCCGCACTCTCGTGCGCGTCTAGCTGCTCGGAGTTTGGGGAATCTTGATCATCGAGACCATCCGCCCAATAGCCCGTTGGCGGTAGGACGATCATTGGGGGCTCGCCTAAGATAAAGGAAAACGGGCATATTTATATTTTAACGTTTCCATTATAAACCAAGGAAGGGTCGAATAATCGCAGATGTTCGTTTATTATCAGCTAAGATATTCTAAAGCCAAATCAAAACTATCAATAATTTATGAGTAATCATATTAACCACTATAGTAGGCTACCGTTTTGAATTTAATTGATTTTTTTATTAATCTTTCGTCTGTATGGCCCAAATAGATGCCGATGGTATATTTATAAAGCACCGAGCTCGGCAGTAACTCGAAGGAACTACACCCACCTAAATCAAAACACACTACTGGAATGTCACAGAAAAAACAATAAAACACCTTAAGGATTACCCCCATATAATTTGTGGAACATAGAATCGCAATTCTCCACACAAACCATGCATGTATTCTGCACATCGTTATGGAAAGGATACTGTTGCGGTAGATATCTGAAGCTGTATCAATATTTATGTATCTCACTTAGCTTCGCAACTAACTGATAGTGGTAGAGTTGCAAACGCGATTGCCTACGGTACAACCACAGTCCGATATCTAACTGTTCACCGATGGCCTGCTTGTCCTCTGCATCATAATGTGTGTTATGAAGTATATTTGAGATACTTACTGTATACTAAGTATTTTCAGTATTTCATAAATGATCGCTAATATTATGCCTACAGTAGGGTAAGTTACTGTTCCCACGAAATATGCATATATTTCGACACAACACAGAGCGAACGTCTTCCGAGGCACCCGGCCGTTCGTGACGATAAGAATTCAGTGACAAGATCGTGACGCGAAAACGTGTCGCCGACAATATCATCCGAATCGCACCAAATAAACGGAGCGAGTTGGACAATCGAAACGTACGAAAATCGTGCTCAAGCGACGCCAAATGACGACATCGCATCGCACAAAAAGCTGGGGCATCGGACGAACACAATGCGCACAGCTCTAATGGAATAGTACTCCGACATTTGCTTCTATACGCTTAATTACGTCCGATGAATAAAGCACCAATTGCCGATGAAAGATTGCTCGATGCTACAATTTTGTAACTATGTATTTCCTTTAATGCAGCTCTGCGATAAAAAAAAATCTTTTTCGTGATTACTTCGTTCACACAAACTGTTCCATAGAACGTGAGGTGACGTGATGTAAAGATCACGCTTTGCTTGCATAATAAAAATATGAAAAAAAAAACAGTTTTTTACTCTACGCACTTTGCAAGTAGGTCCGATTCTTCTCTATTTCATAATGTTGAACCCTCAGCTAAAAGAAGGGTTAAAACTGATACTGAATATGCATACAAAATAATGTCAGGTGCAGTTAACTGTACCTTCTTGTGTGACAAGAACAGCTGAACATCCCACGTTGTAGAACCAATTATAGGCAAAATTAACCCATTGATAGAATGTGTTCACCTTAAATTTAAAATATCCAGATATTGATATATTTAATGTTAACCTAGTGGCGTTCAAAAATCTTACCAAAAACCAAGCGTTATCATGAAATTTCCCTTTTCTCTTTCTCCCTCACTTCATCTCTCTTGAATTTCTAAGGTTCAATACTAATTCTATACTCACTCGGTGGAAATATTTAATTGGGTTTTTTTTATACTTGTAAGTTGGTACCATCGTTTTCATTGTTTTTGTTATTTTGTTTTTATTATTGTATGACTTTAAATTTATTTAACCGTTTTATTTCCCAAATAAAGATAAATAAATAAATAGCATGATACCATAAGCGACGACCTTTAAGGTAATATCGAATCGAACCTTTAGAATAGTCATGTTCTTCTTTTTGTATTTTTATTAAATTTAAAATCGTTTAATTTTGTTTAAATTTAAAATCTTACTTAAATTCATTCATTATATTTAATATTCTTTTTTTACCTCTAATTATCTTGATTATTCAATCTATCCCATCCTAGTTTAAGGAATGTATTTATCAATGTATATTATCATTAACTATATTGCGTACAATTTCTGTTGGGTAACGAGAATAAATAGTAAATATATAAAAAATCGGGATGCGCATCTCTATTTTACAGGTTCAACGAGTTCTAATAGACGTTTACTGACCTGGCCTGGCTAGCGCTTCCTCGAGCATCTTCCGGCTGGCGCTGCAGGCGGCCCGGCGCTGGGCGGCCACGGCGACGGCGCCGGGGGACGAGGGCGGCGCGCGGGGGTCGTCGCCCGGCGAACGCGCCGTGCGTCGGCCGGCCGTCGATGACATCTGCAGACAAATACAAAAACATGATAAGTCAAATGCCATAGTCGATCATTACAAGGAATGGTAAACCATAGACTAGTAGTGCTTTTCAATAGGAACTTCTTTTAAGGAATTTTTCTTTTAAATTTTAACTATAATAGAAATGGGAGAGCAGGATGTAAACGACCGAAAACTCAAGGACGGTAAAGTATTACGAGGTGGTACAGCAGTTTCTACTGGGAGTTTTTTTATACGAAATATAAAGTGTTTTTAAAAATATCAAACCATATTATGTAAGTACGATTTGGAACAGACTTGTTTATCGATTATAAGGTAACACTATTTAAAATCTATATATATAAATAAATAACTAAGAAAGCTAAGAAAAACTTCGTAAGAAAAAATCGTAGCTAAAAAATTCCAAATCTATATTTAATTCAATTATATAAACAAATGGATACATATACAATATTATCCAATTTAATGGAATTAAAAAAAAACCGCGCGCATAACAGACTCAGACGTGGGAAATTTTAGGTGTTTTTAATAGCGTGAAATATATGAAAAAAAAGGAAGAAACTGTAAATACCCACACTTAAGAACTCACGCTCTGAAAAGTTACAATAATAATAATAAACACTTCACTTGACCCAATAAATACTTAACAAAAGGGTGAATCATACATAATGTAATATTTTTGTGAAAAACTATATCGAAATGTTTAATATTAAATTTAGCAGTAACATTTAAATGTGGAATAAAATTATGAAGGGTTTAAAAACACAAACTAAAAAATGTTTAAAAATTCTCTCCCAACCACAATCCAAACCTCGTAGAGCATATTACAAACTGTCATAATTTTTCCATGAAGCTCTACAATTAGTAGCTCTTAGCGGATAAAATCGCCGGGGCGGCCATTTTGCAAGGTGGCGTCCTGTGCCGACAGAGGGCCGCGACCGCATCCGACATCCGCTCGCGGCTTCCGTTTCCTACCCGCGCGAGTTTTAAACTGCATACAGCAGCCTATATATGTAAACTATCACAAGCCTTAATGTACATCTTCATTGGGATTGTTTATATTATATTCGGTAGGTGATTAGAGGATCGAGAATATTAGTATAAAAATGTGTGTTGCTGATAGGCCCCAGATATTATGTGGATATATTGCAAATTTAACTAATGAAAATCTGTGTTAGAACCCGGTTTTTTAGAGAGAGCAATAATGGAGATCATAGTCATGATCACCATTGTGTGGAAAAGGTACAACAATCAACCTAGAATACCCAGGGTACCTAGAATATTAGGTCTGAAGTAAGTCTATTACATATTAATATAAACTAAATTATTAATATATTATTATTTATTGATTGATTCTTCTATCATATTAACAAAATTACTAATTGTTGATTTATTGTTCTATCAAACAAATACGATAATAATAAAAACTCGCACTTTCCAAAATTAAACAACAAAAAAAATGCCGCTGAAAATAAGGCAGGAATCCAGAGTCAGAATATTTTTCAAACAGAAAGAGACAGACTACTACAATGTTCGTGGCCAAAATAAGCTTAATAAAAAAAGGGTATGTCAGTGACGCTAGATAATTTATATATGTTGCGAATCTTGCGGTGTTTTATTTTTTCCCATAATTTTCCTAAGCAGGAATAATTATGTTGAAAAATCAAAAAATTATATTTTAAACGGTAGGATATTACATAATACATTATAAATACCGAACCTAAGTAGTTAGGGTGTATTCACCCGAGTAAAAACCGCATGCACTGCAGCGATGTTGACGTATTATGCAGGTGTAATTTAGGCGGTAGTCCGGAAAATTATGCACGCGGCGCTCGCACGAGGGTGAGGCGGCGTTATATTACCCACCCCGGCCTCGGCTAAACAAGGACTTAGCATAATAATTTTGTTGTTCCGTGTAGCCGCCAATAAAGTGACGGGCGAATTACCTAGCGTGCATACTTTGTAATAAACATAGTTTTACTTAGCTGTGACAATGAACCCAACATTTATAATTAACTTTTTAAAAATATCTATTAATAATAACGGATATCACTGTACTATAGAAACGATGGGAGATACTAGAGGAACTGTTCTCCCTCCTTGAAACCTACAAGTTTAGCTGCTGTGGATGTTGCACACCTCATAGGATAGTTTTTTTTAGGGGGTGTTTTAATATATCTCATCGCATGCTACTTGCTTTTGTTCGATTAGCTATTTTATATGTTATATCAATCTATTATTCGCCTATTTCATCAGAAATTAGATTGTTTATAGTAAAAATAAATATAATATGACTTAAGAACAAATGGCGGTTATAAGTTTTCGTGATAATAATAAACGGAAACGTGAAAATTTCGCAATAGTGACTAGTTTAATTTAAAACAAAATTATTATTATCTTGCATTTGCTTCATTTTGATCCTCAAACACTTCCAAGCTGTTATGATGGTAGCTAATGGTGAGTAATGAAAGTGTCATGTGTCATATTTTTTTTTTATCTAACCTTGCTTCGTATATAACATATATTACGATTTTGTTTTCACCAGATGCAGCCAACTAGTTATCTACCTTATCACGGTTTCGAAATTAAATAGCTTTTAACACTCTTATCGTGAAACCAACAACATTAGTATCGAATGCGACTTTCATAATAATTATCTTGATCAATTTGGTAGATAGGTGAGGAAATTGGGAATTCTAGGGACGCAGCTGTCATATTGGGGCAATTTGTAAAGCTGTCGTGTTTTGCTCTCCCCTAGTTCATTAAAAGTACACGACAGGTGTATCGAATTATTTCCGAGTCGATGGATAAAGCAAATTGCGATCCGTGAAAACATAAAGGTAGAAGTGGAGCAACAAAAAAATTAAGACATTGCGATAGGTAATTAATATACAACATTTTGATAGTAGGCCCAAGTATAACGTCTCTTTTTCCACCCATTGATGGGGGATTCAATATACAAGCATAATTATAGTGTTGTCAGTCTTTCGATTTAAAAATGTTAGTAGTTCGTTCATTTCTCGATAAAGGAAAATGAGATTTCACTCCTCCCTTTTTAACTTTCCAGAATTCAGATAAACAAATCCACACCACTTGAAATCCCCACCCAAGGAATAAATATATACAAAAATTCGTAATAAAAATCCACCCACATTTATCCTGAATATGTAAAAGTCCTGGAGCTTTGAAAAAAAGCATGAAGGCCATCAAAAGCAACATCGACGACAAAGTACGGTAAAAAATCTGGTAAACGTAGCTCGATGCACGCAATCACATGGTACCGTAAGTAGGCTTTTGTCTATAGTTTCAATACAATAGCTATGAAGCATTTGCAAGAGAAGGGATTCGTTATCTCCTTCGCAGGGAATTTATAGAGCTTTCTCTAGAATACTTCCTACGTAATTACGTAGTCTGTTAAAAAAAGGATAATTTAATTAAATTATCCTTTTTTTAACAGACTTCAAAAATTTAATCTGTATTTTTGAAGCGAAATTTTCTATATGCACGAGTCAGCGCAAATTTTTGTATAGATAGAAAAAAAAACGATTTTAAATTTAAAAAAAAAATGAAATACATCATTTTAAACTTTCGAAATGTATATATATAGAAAAAAAAACCATTTATTATTCAATCACATTCAATAAGATTCATAAAACATTCAATAAGATGAAATAAATAAGAAAAAAAATATTTTTAATATTAAAAAAAATACTACCCAAAGAACACGAAATACACCAATTTAAACTTTAATGATTTATATAAATTGAAGAAAATATGATTTAATACGGAACTAAACTAGGAATTTTGTCCTTGGTTTTGAGTATTCGTATAGTATTTGTATTGTATTGGTATAAATAAACAGCGTTACGAAACTTTTGCCGAGTTTTTAGAAAAAGGACAATTTGAGAGAAGTTAGTATTGAATGTATCACAAATTCAGTAAATAGAAGGGGGGGTTAGGTTAGGTTGTTTAGGGGGTTTTAGGGGGTTGTTTTATTACTTAGTGCGTCTCATAAGTACCAAAAAAAAACTGAAATGGTGTTAAAATTTATGATGAATTTAAAGAATGTCATTATACCATTGTACCTTTGTTTCTTTTTATTTTAATCTACGCAACCCATCACAAGTTGAAACCACACACAAGCACGAGTAGTCTGCGGGACGCCTGTAGGACATAACTACAAGGCTTCAGGCACAACTACAAGGACATAACTACAAGGCTTAATTACAAAAATATGTTCTATTTTAGTAAAGCGTTTTGTAATATGACCACACTTCGAATATGAGCAGCAGGTGACTTTGCATACTCAACAACATCTAGGTATATAACTCGTTTCTTTCTAAATAATAAAAGAGGAGACGCTTAGCCCAATTTCAGCTCATTATTTTTCCTATTTTCACGGTGAGCTATTCGAACGACTTTTCCGCCGCGATAAGGAGCGGAATGAAAACACGTCCGGAATAAGGCGCAGAGACCGTGCAGACGTGAGAGTCATTCTAGTGAATATTTCACATGCGCCTGCCGCCCGTTCGCCTAGCATCTGCGTTCCGAATGCAGGAGGCAGGAGGCAGGAGGCAGGGTGTGCAACTTTGATAAGGTGTGCAGCCAGTCGAGAGCCCGCAGCTTTGCCGCCCGAGTGCGACACACACTCGAGCGTACTTCCTTTGCAATATCAACACCTTCCGTGCAGGCGCAAATAGATAACGCCATCGAGTCGAAATGTATTGGACTGAACATGTATCATTTATTTACGAAGAATATGCCATCAATAGTTAGTTGTCAGTATTGACTTACTGAGATAAATTAATTTAATATAAACAAACAGTGAATCCGCAGAATATTGATATCATTAATTTTCTTAGCCAGTCGCCGCCAATCTATAAATTATTAATTATTGTAATGTATGATTTTTTTAGATGACACCTTTTTATAAAAAAAATTGCATTGACTTCGGTCATATGAAATTATTTTGGGCTCTACTCAATTAAACCAAATGTGCATGAACTAGAGTCAGGAGAGATGGTGTCCTTATAAAGTCCTTATATTGTAATATTTGGTCGAAAATACTCAAAAAGTAATAAATCAAAGTAAATTAGAACATCATCAACTACATAAATGATGTGATTCCCTCACTATTAATGTAATTTCGTTAAAAGTAATAAAGTCTACAAAAAACTGAAAATAGTTTTCTTATTGCTAGTAATAACTAAGTAAATAAAATAGTTTATTTTTACCAAATCGTATAATATATCCGTCGAGATTAGATTTTTTACTATAATTTTCAAACAAAAAGGATTTTTAGTATTCTGTTTCCGGCTCATTTTCAGTGGAGCACAGCCGATACAACACGCTCTATGTCTAAATATAACGATCGCTAGTATGACTGAGACTGACTAAAATGAATAAGATCGAGGTAAATCGCACTCCTTGTACATTTAGTTCCGGAGGATCATTATCATCCTTTCCTTATTAAGCTCGTTAAAAACTTTAATGAACCTTTTTTTACTCAGGAAGAATCCAGTAATATTCAGCTATTTATAGGCTAATTACATCGCGTAAATATTTGCAGTTCGGTGCTGCAAATATTTACGTTTCACCGATACTTTCCGAATCAAAGAGATTCTCCAGATTCGGTTTTGTTTCATTGCTTGCTGTTAGGAAGTTGATTAAATTTGTCATCAACGGCATACGAATGTAATAATATATATATTTAAATTATCACCCTATACATCCATCTAACACCGTACGCTTTTTTATAAAAGAAAATCAGCTGGACGCTGTCGGAATCAGCCAACTTTAGTCGAATGTGCGTGTCGCATTACTCATTCATTGCCTACGAAAAGTGTGTAATAATAATCCGAACTGAAGAGACAGAACTGATCAACAAATAACAAAAAAGCCTCGGAAACCCGCTGAGCGCGAATACCAAGCACAGCGGTGCAAAGCGGACCAGGGCCAAAGCCTCGACACAAAGGAGCCCGCCGAGTATTGCCAGACGGATGGACGAAATATAGTGGAAGCCTTGCATTTTCAAAGGGCTTAAATAGACTTCCTGTCCGTCGAGTCCGCTAACCGCAAAGGGTCGAGAACGCCCCTCCCCCTTCCCCGCGCCCGACCCCCGCGCCGGTGAACTTTGCCGCGCGAAGGCCAACTCTTGAGTAGTTCAACTTGCAGGTCTTGCGGTACCTATCTTCACCGACACGCTTCAGAAAATGGTTTAACGTTAGCTTGAGATCAACGTTGAAAACACAACGTCTGTATACACGTAACTGTTAATTCGTAAACTATATAGTCTAAGAAATTTTTTTATGTATAACAAACAAAGCATGCTATCAAATATTACATACAATAGCTGTAATGCTACATTAAGATAATATAAACCGTATTCTGTGTCAGTATATTATTTATTTACACAGCGGTTACCCAATTCAGGAATTACAATTAGGTGAGAAAACAGTTGAATACACCTCGAATGAAGACACAAACTTGTGCCCTAAATACAGGTTTGTTATATTGTGAAATCGGTTACGCGCCTCATACGATTAATGTAATTAAGATAACGGTTACTTGATAGATAAGTATGGCAAAAGGACAAAAAGTTTTATCAACAAACAATAGGCAGTAAAATTGATTGTTGGCAGCCCAGACTCCAGGTGCAGGCCCTACTGGTCTAGTCTCTGGCGCACACGCATCACGCTCGCTGGCTGTTCGACGTAATAGCACGGGAGCTAGCAACGTTGTTAGTTACCTTACTATTACGTCATACAGTGCAAGTGCGTCAGAGGCTAGACCCGCTAGTGTTTGGTAACAATTAAAACCCGCATAACTTTATAGATTTTGACGTAACAAAGATCAAAAAAGAATCCGACATTCTTCCTTCTAAAAATTTCCTTTAGTTTGTGGGAATGGTCCTTTCGTCTAATAAGAAAGGTTTCCGTTTAAGGTCAGATAAAAATTTTGGCGGACTGTCAAAGCGCCTAAACACATGTCTGCTTGCTAACCGCTGAATTACTTCAAGGTCAGAATTTAGATAGGAAATATCAGGATAGGATATTTAGTATAATCTGTGTTTTATCTTTTATATGCATGTGGTGTTTTCTTTTTATTTAAATATTGATAAGGTTTTTCTTACTTAAGTCTCTAAAATTAATGTAAACATGTTCAATATTTTGTTAGAGTACCGAATAAAAATAAATAAATATGAGGGTCCCAAACAGATGAAGGGTGGACGAACCAGTGATCTATAAGCAAGTGCCTTAGCACTTGACCCAGCAGAACGTAAGTTCCTCATTACGTAAGTTCGCAGCGAGCGACCGGATTGTTTTATTCTTATTGTAGTTTATTCTTGTCTTGAGGGCTTACTTGTAAAATTAAATTGAAAATATAAACGAGGAAACACTTTGAAAGTGCATTCAAACCGCACAAGTTTTTATTATCTCTCAGGATAAAAATACAATCAAAAGACGCTGAAGTCGGATGCGTTGAACGGAATCGCCTCAGAATTAGAATTTCAATATGGTAGCCATTTGTTTCGGACAAAGGATCCGTTTAACGGCGCCGCTCGCGGTGACAGTATGTTTGCGTGACGTCGCGCCCGCGCCGCTCGAGATGTGTTTGCCATGCAAACATCACGCACTGTGGGTCTCACCTTGCCTTTACGCAGCTGAAAATCTTATCAATAACGCCTACGCAAAGAAAGGGCTATTTCGTAATATTGCATCCTTTTATGGTAAGTAACAAACAACTTCTCAACTGTAATTTGTTAAAGGGAGCGTATAATAGAAAGCGTATTTTGTAGCGTAGATAATTTAATTTAGATATTTTTTATAGTACAGAAAACGGCGAAAGTCATACCTAACTAGGGTGCACCCGTATAAAACACAAACACTATACCTACACATTTTAATGAAAATAAGTATCTAAATAAAAATGATCGAAGCCGAAGAAAAATGGATAACAAGTGATTTCAATCAGCATTAGTCACCAAATATCGCATCTAGCGTATGGTGTAAAGGTCACCACTCAACAAACATCAAACATTCGATTCGATCCGATAGGATACAATTTCTAGTATATAGTAACGTGTTGCCCCTAGATTTTAAGTGGTACTCATCAACCGGAAGTTTAATTTGAAAATTGAATTCAAAACATACAGTGATTTCAAAGATTCTGGATAATCATAGGACGTTTCAAAACAGGGTAGGTTTTCCATTATCATTCGTTGCTTGACAGATGCTTGGTTAGTTATAATAAGTTTATAATATAATTAAAAATAAAGAAGTTATAATCATTTTAAGTGACCAAAAGGATTTAAAATGTATGAGAAACATAAATTTCATACATTTTATATTTAATGGTAGTATTAATCTCAATTTCTAAAAAAAAGAGTAAGCTACATCGTGTAACATGTAAAAAATTGTATTGTATAAAAATACATGTGATGTGAAATTTGTATACATCTATATATATATATATATATATTAGGTAATCACCGTTTGGTTACCTTATATAAAAGTTTGACAGTACTGACATATGGAAAATTCGAATGCTTTTTAATTTTTTAAGGATTGAAATTTTTTTCAAATAAATTATATAGCCAGAATGTTCAAAGAAAAATTAATACCGAAAGCACAGATAGTTGCATCGCTTGAGGTAATGCACGCTGGTTTAAATACAGGCCTGTATTTTATGAAAGCTAACCTTATTTTATATAATTAACGTAATAATCATCCAAATAAGGTATTTAATCAATACAATATACAATTTTATTATATCTTAATGATTTGCATGTAATGTGCATATATTTTACACTATTTTTTTTCTTTTTAGCCATAACGATTCATTTTCATATAAACTACGTTGAACGTAAGTTATTCTTGTAAATATCCATTAAACCATTCATTTCTCATTCATTATACGTCATATTCGTTACATTTTCACATTTTTTCATAATTATTGTTTAATTTTTAAATCATTTATTCACTACAAAAGTTTAAAAGAAACCACAATCCATAATAAAATGCACGGGCTGTCTTAGCAGCGATCTAACGCGATTATGCATAAGGCCGCCTGTGTGTACAAAATAAATGAAGGTACAAATGAGTAACTAAATACGTATGCCAAGATAGTTATTTAACAAGAAACTCAGAATGGATCAATTAAAAACATGCTTTGTTTTCGACACGTGATATCAATATCGAAATTAAATGACAGCGGCGACCAGCCCATTTCCACGTAGTGAAAGTACGCGATCAGAACATAAAACTCAAATTAAAAATTAGAAACAGTAATAAAATTAATAACTCTGTCGTGACAACGTCGCGTGCACTGAAATCGTTATTAATAAATAACATGTTACTGATAACGGAGTACACACGATAGAAAACTTACCAAATTAATGCCGTAAATTAAGTAGATTTTCATTATTCGTCCTCAAAGGGAATGGTTTAGTATCTATCGGTTCTATCAAGCACCGGTTCTATCAATAATCGGTTCTAGAGAAAATTCAGAAATAATTAGTCTCGCTCATGGATACCAGAAAACTTGGAAAAGAAAACGTCGCAATGATTGATCGAGAAGCGTTCCCTTCACATCCCCGCGCGCCTTTTGCCGCGCGGTTTAGCGGCTAGGTAGGTTTCGATACTGAAGCTGCATAGTGGCTCATCCAAGCCCATTTCCTGGAAAAGTCTAAAAATTTACACCACATTTTTGTTACAACTAAAATTCTGACAAACATCAAATTCACACTTCTTTAAAGTTCATTCTCAGGAGCTAAGGAATCAATGCAATACAAGCCACACTTGCGCTTTATAAGCTTCAACGTTACATTTATGTATGTGACATTTATACCTACTTTCCCTCGGCGTACTAAGTGCTCTAGTTTGGTTACGGTTCATCGTCCTATCGATTTTCTTGTTCTGTGAATTTTTAATGATCGAAAGATGTTTTATGTGTCTGAAACGGATATAGATATCGAATTCTGTCAAAAAAAACACTCCCTTACACTACCTCAGCGGCTGAAAATTATTAAAAATACTCGCCTCAGCTAAACTAGATTATTTCCTAGTGGACAGGGTTGTTCACTAGAAAAAAACATATTTGAAAACGCTTTAGTGTGGCGATGGTTTAGGTGAGGAAGAGTTGAGGAAGAGGTGAGGAAGAGGTGAGGAAGAGGGGAGGTAGAGGGGAGGGTCGACACGTTGGCGTTGGGGTGGACCGCGTCGCGCTTTTGTAATCGAAGCATATTTGACGTGTGGCAAATCGTACACCGGACCCAGGTGCTAATTCTGTTCTCACTACAATTACCAATTAGCGATCTCAAAACAATTACTTCATTTATTAATTAATCTCAAAGCAAAAACAATTAGTGATCTAAAAAGAAATCTGAAATCTGAAGGAAGAATCCAATCTGAAATCAAAAACATCTCCCTGCAACTTCTTATCGTCGATTTACAGACTCATTTAGAAGAGTGTATTCGAATAGACGGCAATCATTTAGATGGCATTATCTTTAAAAAATAAAATCCGCATGATTAAGGTTTTTATTCATAACAATGAATACTTTGTTCTATTTAAAATTCTTGTTTTTTTTCTATTGAAACTTAAACTTTCCCAGTGGACACGCTGTTTTATTAGTAACAGCATTAGAGCAAAAACATAAACTACGTATAGCTGTAGTTTTTAATAAAATGGCAACAGATGTAAACATACATTGCTAAATTTATAAGGACCTGCATTTCTTTATGCGTATCTTTAACCGTCGAATACCATCTGAATTGGACAGTCTTTTTTGCAATTATATTACTGAAAAAAAAATAATGATTTTATATTGTGATAAGTAAGTTTCCGTTTTTCTTAACATTTAGTGTGTGCTACAGCCCATTTTTATTGGACTATAATTTCGTAGCAATATAATAAACCTAAGCAAACACACAAATAATTTAATGTTCACTAAAACTGAACGATAGTATATTACCGAAATTAGGCAATTAGAATATTTAAATATTGCATCCAAAAGTGCTATTATATCCTAATAAAATCTTTTGCGCTAAATAAAAATTATATGGAAAAGAAGAGCAAGAACGAACGCAGAAAGTAGGTATTAAGTCTTTCGTAATCTTCATTAGGGAAAACTTAATGAAACTCTATAAACGCGTCTATTTGTGTAAGTTCCGTTCCAATTCCTATTTTCGTACTGAACTATGGTGAGATAAATCACCATCGTTTTATTGTGAAACACAAAAGAGCGGCTTTAATACAATTCTTAAAATACACGCAACATTTTAGGCCCGGAGTCGTAAAGACAAGATTATGCACTAGGCCACTAAAAGCACATTAAAAAATTTTAATAATTTTAAAAAAACCCCACACAAACGGCTCAACAGATTTTCTTGAAGCATAGCTAAGAACACTCGATCGAATCCTTTTCGAAAAACAAAAAAAAATAATTAAAATCGGATATGCCGTTTGGGAACTACGATGTCACAGACAGACGAATTAAACTTATAACACCCCTCAGCGTCGGGGGTTGAAAAGTAGCTTTAAAAAAAAGTTTTTAGGATCAGATCTTTTGATTTTTTATACCGGGTGAACAAAACGATCTTTGTTATAGTTTTAGGAAAGAGATGTTATGATGTTTATCTAATGCGAAATTGTGAAAAATAATAGTATAAACAATGCATATAGAGTCTGTTGGATTAATAACCCATTAGTATTGTAATTAGACATACTCTTGGTTAATTAAAAAAAAAATACTGACTGAATCATGAAAAACCTTAGTTTTACTGGCCTACACCGACTATCATAATATGCTAGTAGTATGTTCAAAATATATGTAAAAATACTTTCACACACCACGCCAGTTTACGTACGGTCAATTTACAACAATTGCATGCAGCCAGCTACGTTTACAAGAAGTGTCGTAGTATCTTATTATATCTTAGTCTCTTATTATCTTAGTGTCTTAGTGTCTTAGTATCTTAGTATCTTAGTATCTTAGTATGCTTAGTATCTTTTTTTTTATCTATTTCAAAATCGTCGAACGTCACGACTCTGGTAATTCTACATAATCGCACAACTTTACTCCGCCGCCCCTCTCCACTGTCAAATAAATAATATAAAGAAATAGTTTCTTGCTTGGTTTGTTTAAAAAACAAATAATGTCCTTTTCCGTTTTAGATGTTGAATGTATGGACATTGTGCGTACTTTCAAAACCGCACTCATAATATTACAATTATAAATAGATATAAACAACCAAGTTCTCATTCTCTTTTTTCCATTGCTTGCCTATCAAAAGCAGTTATTTTGCTAAATATAACATTTTTCCTGTTTTTTTTTCTTACAAAGTTTACAATTGTCCCTAGTTCATCCATATTGAAACGTGAAATTATATTAGGCCAAGCTTGAAGAAAAAACATTTGTAATAAGTAGTGATGGAGTAGGATTTTTGGTGAATGCCAAGACAATCAAGCAGCTAATGGAAGTCACACGGAGGTAATAAAAAAAGCCGTACATCTCGTCAAGTTATTCACATAGATTATGGAAACGGTGGAAGACAAACAGCTGTCCGTCCGGTCTGAATGCTACTTTCCTCCGGGGAAGGGAATAAAGAATGTAGCTGTTTGCATAATTAATCGGAACGAGCCAGTCGTGCTATTCTAATGAGGCCCAAATAACGCAGGGAAGGATTTCCTTTATAATCACGAAACTCACAAAAGGAGCTAAAGAAAGTATTCATGAATACTCACAAATAATTGTTTTCACGCGGAACAAAATATCAGCTGATAATTAGCATTGGCCTGGCGACAAATAAAAATACAACAGTAGGAAGTGATTTTAAATAACCATCGTGGTCATGATTATATAAAATCGCATAAAACGAATTTTTTTAATCAAAAAAAATTGACTCACACAGTTTCCTCCACAAACGAAAGAGGAACGTATCTAATAGAAAAACATCATTTTCAGCAGCTATATTATTTCAAACAAATCGGTTAGTTGGATTGTTTTTTTTATTGATTTATTGTTTTTACAATAAGAAGTTTTTGTATTTAAATTTTTTATTTGGTTTAAGATTTATTATGATGCCGGTTTATTTTTTTTTTTATTAAGCAGACGATGATTATATGTTACAAGAAATATTCTATAGCCAGTATAGAAAATGTAATGCTTAGACAGTATTTTTTAAACTAACTTACTACAATGGACATGCTGATAATTATTTATTTTAAATTTTTAAATTATTATTTATATTTAAAAGACAAACTTTTAAATACTGTTAGTTAAGATAAATTAGGGAAATTCGCTATTGATCAAAAATTCCTTTTTTGCTAAGACATTGCGGTAATATAAAAAATAATAAAAATACAAAGATCCATCATAAGTCAGACAGGTTCTACAATCCACATGTAACACACAAACCCTAACCCTGTGTAGCCCAGGCGGTCATTATCTTGGTAGTTGAACAATTTAATGCCAATGTTTGTATACACTATCACATCAAAAAAAAATTGTATGCGTGAAACAATAATATTATCCTCTTATGCTCGAAAGAGCTCGCAAGATTATACAAGTGCCTCGCACATGCATCTGTATGTAATATATATGAATTGGTGAATTATGCTTTGCAATTGTAACTGCCAAGATAGTTGAGCCTGCTGTGCTCTTTAGACGGCCTTCGTTTTTCGCCTAAAGCGAAAATCGAATCACGATTAGGCAAAGTAATCAACACGTAATCGCAAGGCTCATAAAACAAACGCGTCTCGTTGGCGGCACGGCTATGGCTATGGCAAGTCCGAGTTTCTTGAACTTTCTTCCGCGGTTACCCTCCGTGACCATCGGACGGTGAAATCAGCAGACTGGAAATGATGGCTCATAATTCTCTCAGCCAAATCGTAATAACGAACCTTGTTTCAAGGGTAGGCGAAGAATATTAAGCGGAGTGAAGAGCGGAGTCTATGAAGATACTCAAATTTCTCACTGGTAAAATATTATAAAAAAATAATGAAAAACTAAATTAATTGCAGATCCAGCTAAAACACTGTCTTACAATTATACAAAATATAATTATATAACACAAACGTAAAATAAAAGTATATACAACAATACATATAAATCTAAATTCCTACAATTAGTTAAAATAATAAATTAATATAACATATATTAATATGTTTTTATAAACATGACTATCCCGTTTATTACATTTTTAAAAAAACTACCTTTAATATTAATTACACCTGTTAAAAGAAAAACAATATCTTTTTAAAAATCTACATCATCGAGACGCTGAGGGGTTTCAACCACAGTTATAAAACAAGCTCTTTAGACATGACAATTTTTATTTTAAAATAGCGAGTGGATTTTCAAGATTATCAGTGAAATGACATGGTTGTAAAAGAAAGAATGTGTTTTCGCAAATGAAAATTAACTCTTCCCTTCAAAAATACACAGAAAGTGAATGCGTTTTCAAGTAATATTAAATCAAACTCACTGTAATTGTTTTATTTTATATATATAAAAGTCATATCAAAGAGTTAACAACAAACATTAAAAATTCAACTTTCCGAAACTAATGAACAAATCAAGCCAATTCCAGTATTTATTTTTTGCCGATTTCGTAGTAACATGGCTACTATAACCAGGTTACAAACCTGGTTACCTTTTAGAGCGGCTATAAAGAAGTGTTTTAAATTTAAGTAATTTGTACACCCATTTATCATCATATTAAGAAAACGGTCATACTCACCCCAGATATAATTTCATAAATGGTTTAAACTACTCGCAGATAAGATCTTACAACAACGGTATTTTTAATAATGGCGATTATAGTTTTTTTTTATTAATTTAACACTTAAATGGGAAAGAAACATAGAGGAATAAAGTAGGTAATTGGATATTAAACTTTTAACCCATAAAAAAAATACTTCACAAATTACGCATTAAAAATGAGGTCACAAGAAAGGAACTGTGCTTATTAAAACTAAGAGACCTGCTCGCTAATGAGAGTATTGCACGTCGCTGCATATTAATACAGAAAATTTAATTGCAGAACAACATAATACTCTATAACTTCATCGTAAATTAATTACAAAAGATATTTATTTCATTACAACAATGATAATTTAATTTAAGCGTGTCATCAAAAAAATATTGCCTTTATACAACGCAATACTTAGTAATGATGCAGGTTTATTTAAGAAGGCAGGGAACAACGGTACAGATGTGTCGATCGTTTTTACTTACTGGTTGTATTTAGACTGTGTGGTAATAGAGAGTAGATTGCAATTCATATCTGTATGCAAGAGTAAGTTAGCTTATCAAAACGACATATTTAATATTGCCTAATATATTCCAGCTTACGAACGAAATATATGCTAAGCCTCAGAGCGACATAGCAACTATTGGGATGGAACATATTATACGAATGCGCAGTATTGTGCCGCTCATATTAAAACTGTCACGTTATCGTGTAAACAGGCACTCCAGAGATAAATTTCATATCAGGAAGCTTATCGGCCTTGAACAAATATCTCAACGGAATAGCGAGCTTCGCGTATGAATTGGTGCGAGTGAGCGTCAGCTTTTAGACTCGAATCGACGTGATTTTCAATTTACGACGCCCGATTATGGAACCGCTCACGTAGACAATGGCGCCTTTTACGTTCTGTCGTCGTTAGTACAAATCGCGTATACGAGTATAGTACTGATAAGCGCCTACATTGCCTACATAGTACTGAAATTATATCCAATCAATAAGAATGAACTTAATCAATAATACTTACATACCTAAATATAATGTTTTGTATATGTCTGTACAATTATATAATAGGTAGGTAATAAATAAATAAATATATAACAACGAATGTACAAACAGACCCAAAATATATATAAAATTGACAAATTAAGAGAAAGCTCTGGTAAAAGTGTAATGTTCTTTTTAATAATCAGTACAAATTTGGGGGTTATAGCATGAGAAAAAAATTATCAGAAATAAGTACACACTTTTGACCATCTACATTATATATGTAGAAATTTAATTGCTTATTGTTTTGTAGTCATAAATAAATAAATAATCTTAAAATCCTATACATTTTACGACTTGCAAACGTGCGTGAGTATCTAAATCTGAAACTGTTAATACTTTTTGTTTATTTTATATGCAAAGGAACTCAACGTTACTTAAGACTAGAGGCTATAACGTCAACATTCAGAAACCTGATCGTAAAGTCATTTACGCCAACTATGTGAATGCTTGCGAGCATGAAAATGTGTGACATTTTAATGTGAGATGGACCGATATTAAGTAAACTGGTCTCCCGAGTATTCTAAAAATATATTTTTCGGCCATGGTTCGTTATCAAACAATCCTGAAAACAACAACAATTTTAATTGTATCTGTAAATATAAAATGAAATTAAAAAAAATGCGGGAGAACTAAAATAAAGTACGGGATTGTATTAAAATATTTATGCGAAGGACTGTAATACTATATACTTCAGCGGAGCATGTATCTTATAAATTTGTTCTAGCTTGCTAAAATTTACGGTTAACTTTAATAATGAGCGAATTTCGATCGTAGCGCCAGCGGGCGCCGAGAATGCTTTCGGCAACTTTACCTGGATATTTGTGAGAAATTTATGATAGGAAATTAGAGGTACGTGTATCTAAGTGGATTGTAAATCCGGTACGGGAAAACTTGTCATTCTATTTATGGGAAATTTGTAGAAAAAACAGTGAAAAAAGAAGCATTGCCCAAATGAGTCACAGAACAAAGAACATCTCAGGAAACCTGCATCTATAAAGATATACGTCCAAACACAATTTCATACAAAAATCGCATGGTGCAAGTTACAGAACAAAGAAAAACCTAAAAACGGCGATGATAGCCTGATCTTTTAACGACTGTCTCGCTCTCTCACTCACATATACGCGCACAGCCACTCTCCTTCTTTCCCTCTTTCCCACACATGTGCAGTGTGCACACTGCACGCAGGTGGTTCGTTGCATATTGTATCAGGGGACAAGGGCCTATCTACTTTTATAATCTGTGATGCAAATCTTACAAAAACGATTTCCGCGCGTTGAGTTCGATATATTACAGATACAATGTTATAGTAATTTTACATAATATGAATGTTATTTGAATCACAGTCCTCCACAAATAGCTACATAAGGTCAATAATACACATTACTAATTACTGGTCCTGAGAGAGTAACCTTGCGCGACCAAGAAGTTTGTAAATTTGAGTTACTGCCACAAAAATACCATACTGATATATATATGTATATATTTTTGTTACAATGGTTGTTCCGTATCACAATAGCCTAAGAATACAAGCCCCATTTTTTTTGACCAAGTTATTGGTGTGCAAAGAAACTTTTCATAGATTATGCGATAACTGCAGCTAAAATTTTGAATACTAATTACTGGAGTTGTATCGCGCTATTTATAAATCTGTTTGAACAGTGTGACATGACTTATAACCAATTTGGTGAGCCTAATAATTCTTGCAACTATAAAAATCATCACCATCATTAGAAATTCATGATAATCAGCATTTGCTTCACTGTACTCTGATTTGCATTTACAGATAAAAGAGAAATTAGTTAAAATGATTAATAACGGACTATATATGAAGGAACGAAATTAGCTTCCATGGCCGGTATAAATAACAATACAAAATTTTGGATCTTACCACACTCGCCCATTTTATGCCAACACAAAATCCTCAGAATTTGCTCACCTGAAAAAAAAATAAAACTGAAATTAGTAATTGTTTAACATAACATAATAATATCTGTTTTACGTGTAATACCTATTGTATTAAACGAATTATAGTAATGAATAGTAGCATGAAAACGTCACACGAAATTACAGGAAATATAACACAGTACCTACATAGCTTTGACTCGCCGTTTTCTATTGAACGTCCTACAAACGCGTTGGTTTACAATATTAAATAATGGGAAAACAGGGTGGTATGGATTAACACTAAAGATTGGAGTATCTCCTAATCTACACATAATTTGGTATTGACGTTGTGATACAAGTATATAATGTATTCAGTGTTACTAATGCTACTACTACTAATGCTGCTAATGTTACTAATGCTACTAGTATTACTAATGTTGTGAATTTTCTCATTTTACCTACTGAACAAAGCATAATTTTGAAATACGTATACTCGTACATATCATTCAATTTACTAACACGCCCGCAGTACGTTAGAGTTTTAATATCCGACGATGTCCATACATTCTAATCAGAAATACCGAGTGCGCGGTTAAGTGCATTTCGTGATACATTGAACCGTAAACCGATTTAATCGCATACGTCTCTCGGTTGATTTGAAAATATCGCACAGAAATAAATGCGACCCTGTCTTACTTTGGCTCCAAAACTTTAGGTTTTGATAATAATGACAAAATAAAATAATTAAATGAAAAATATAAACGGAAAGAATTTGCAAGAAGTAGTATTTGAGTAACAGTAGTAATGGATGATAACAGTTTTAAAGAATAAGGCGAGTAAATTGTAAAAAAAAAATATTTGTGTGTGTATTTCAATTATTTTGTCTGTAATAATGTCTCGAAGACAATAAAAGCTATTGGAGAAAAGGCTCGTATAGTCGTTACAACATTTTGTAAATTACTATCCACATTAATTAGATGTATTTAAAATATATAAAACACACTTACAATTAAAGTTCTAAAAAAATATTAGCAAATATAAACAGAAATTAATTACGAGTTCATTAAAAGTATTTTACCAATCACACGATGCACACTTTCACATTTATTTAAATTCAGGCGGAAATATTGTTGACATTCCCCGGAAAGGTGTCCCAGTTAATTTATTTAACCGAATATTCGATCTGATTTTCCAATCTGATAGTCTTACGTAAAGGATTTTAAGATGATATTGTAACTTTCAATAATATATTATAAAATATGTTTCCTTTTTTAAAGTTATATATACAAAATTGGAATAAAAGTATTCATTTTATTGGTTACACCTGGTAATTTTCGTTTAGCTTGGTTTCCGGTTACACTTATGTATGTACCGGTATGAATACTTTATGGTAGCATACTTTAAGTCGTCGGTCCTTTTAGCAGTTTGGTGGAAGCCTTCCCCTCGCGGAGTATGCAAATCGGATATAGGCATTTCGACGTCAATCCATCGGAGATCTCGAAATGCCAGCGTCGTCTCGAGATCATATTAAATTTGAATGCTAAGCTGTACGAGAATTTGCCAGAGAGAGCCGTTAAGAGGCACATCCTTACACATCCGGCATGCGTTTTGTTATGATTCGATGCACAGGTTGGGTACCGTTGGTTCAGGAGATCGCTACGTAAAATTTTAACATTAAATATTAATAATGTTGTATTTTTTAAACTCTGAAAACCGATCTTAAGTAATATATGTTTTTTTTATTTTTTATGTGGTGAGGAAGACACTAAATGCGAGACCGATTTTTTTTATATGCCTTTATATACCTATATTTTATATTATATTATATTATACTAACCTGACATCATTGACCTGTTTCTATTATTTTTTTTTGTATGATGTTTTATAGCTTAATGAGAAGTTAACATTATTGCATGTAACGCAACGATCTTTCAAAACATATAGATACGGCATGTCATACAAATCGTCCTTGTAAAAACCCGACACCGGTAGATTCCCCCCGTGGTGAAAGTTAAAAACTTTCATATGATGCACGCCTACATTTTACCCAGCTTGCAAAATACTTTAGCATTGCGGCTACTTGCTTGGCACGTTTTGGTATCATTTTCTCTGTGTTTTCTTAAATATTTCTAAGAATTATTCCAGTTTAAAAATAGTGATTCACTTTTTTCTGGTATTGCGTATAAAAATAACTACCCAAAATTGCCAACCTGCCTTCAGTTAGACGTTAACGAGGCTACACCTCAAAGAATTATTCAGGAATTAGGGGTACACATGGTCAATTTCTTTAAATCAAGCAGAATGAGTGGCCCGGCCTGTTTACGCTTCAAAAAAATGCTATTTTCAACAATATTTTATGTGAGCTATAAAAATAATGTCGCTTAAAATGTCCTTCCTTTTATTATGTAAAAAATAATATCGAAATTATTATTATTATGTAAACTCTTAAACATGGTTGCCAACCAAGGCAGCCCTTTTACCCTAACCATATATCACATCGTCTCATTCAGGAGTATGCCATTCGTATTCCACTGCCATATACGCAGATTACGTGGAATATGCGAGACGTGAGAGATTTTCGCGTGAGCGGAGCGGGCTCAGCGGCGTCGGCCTGGCCGCAGACTTCACTTTATATTTTTACATCTGAACATTTTAAGATTAAGCCTGTACTTGCAAGTAGTGATGTGCCGGAGATCTGCGTACGAGATCCGTATCCGTATCCGCGGACATCCAAGGGAGACGAAAGATCCGTATCCGTATCTGTATCCGTTACTTTTTGGCCGATCTTGAACGGATATCCTTTACCTTATTTTAAATATTATGACATATTCGAAATTCTAAATATAGATGATTAGGTAGCAATGAAATACTTTTAATTTCCATTTGAATTATTTTTTATTGCTTAAAAACACATATTTAGCACATTTATATTGCAAACATTAAATATTTAGACTTTATTGTAGTGAATTGCGAATGACTAATGACTCAAAGGTACTAATTAAACTATCTTTATATTGAGATCAATCTCAAATCTTTGTGATAGGCTTATTAAAATAATGAAATATTTAAACATTTATTATAGAAAACATTTATTATCAATTGTCGTGTCAAGGTTACACGCACCGACCCGGCTGAGTAAGGTCCGTATCCGTATCCGCGGATCTACACACCAATGATCCGTATTTGTATCCGTATCCGCGGAAATATATTTTTAACTATCCAGCACATCAATACTTGCAAGTCATAAATATCGTTTGACTATTAAACTTGCGATGATTGTTGTATGTTTAAATCTTTTTTTTTTTTTTGTAAATATACAATATATTTTTAAAGCCCCTATTAGTCGCATAAATAATACAATTGTTTTATTTAAACTTAATTCAATCAAATTTAGTCAGAAATTTCAGATAAAAAAAGTATTGTTTGCGGCGTATGTTACGGTGTAACTAGTTTTATCGCTGAATATTATTATCGTTACAAAGCGGAAAACTTTTAAGAAGGAGCCGAGAGCGCTACAATTTACTTGTGAAGATTCAAAAACGTGGTTTCGTTCCAGATAAATATTTTTATATTGGTAAAAATACATGTTTTTAGCCATTTTACCACATGTTAAACCCATATTATACGCAGGTACAAACGATAAAAGC
The DNA here is from genome assembly GCA_020383195.1 of Neomicropteryx cornuta. Lineage (NCBI taxonomy): Eukaryota > Metazoa > Arthropoda > Insecta > Lepidoptera > Micropterigidae > Neomicropteryx > Neomicropteryx cornuta. The sequence continues at coordinate 7,256,862 of JAHKQU010000030.1, forward strand.
GTATTTTTTATCAAGTAAACGTACCTACAAATAGTAAGCACGTTAAATTCCAAGTTTAACATAACACGGATATCCTACTCATACTGTCGAATTTCGTGTTTACAAATGAACTTGTAAAAAAAAATTACTTACCTTAAAAAGTACGTTTCACCCTATTTTTTTATCTTTGGGAGTATTTTTCACAATTACTCATCATTTAGATATTAGAAATTATGTAGTTATAAAGAAGGGAAGTCCGAAAATAATAGGTTCGAGTTTAACCTCTAAAAAAATATTGAAAAAAAAACTGTAAAGTACAATCAATGACCTGTACATAGATTGAACAGTTTGTATGAGTACTTACGCAGTTAAGTTGAATTTCTTTCGAATGCATTTTTTTTTATGTGATTCAAGGACGGATAATGGATGCACAGAATGCAAATTTCGCGTGGCTCTTAAAACTCTCCCGTCGTCCGACGGGAGTCAGGAATGTCGTGGGTTTATCGAGTCGAGAGAACCGCACCTTCAGCTCTACGCCCCCGCGAGGAGGCGGACCGCACTGAGGCATATTGGCAGTTCGCTGGTCCTCGCGCTTCGATACCTGCTCGGGAGATACTGAATTTAAGTCCCCGGTGTTTACACCGGGGATTTAAATTCAGATAGATTCGGGGATTAGATTAGGAGATTGTCAAAGAGAGATGAAAGGTAGGTGACGTCGCACGCGGTACTAAAACGGACAAAATTAAAATTAAGAAACTAAAAGCTGGATATTTAATTTAGTAGAATGATTTGTGCGAACAGCATACTATAATATATAGGTATGGCCGTAGTTATGTTTCCAAAATTCCAATAGAAAAAAAACTAAAACTAAATGTTTACCTAGTTGTTGGTGTAATAAAATTACCAGATATAACCGGGTACTACACACACACACACACACACGCATCACATACTCGGTATACAAATGTTATACCTACGTGTTTGTATTTTAATAATTTGATTTGATTTAGTTGAACAAAATTTGCAAAAATTTAGTTTGAAAACATCATACCTACTGTGTAATATGTTTGTGAATATGTAGGAAATCCATAATCGGTTTTGTTATCTGTTTAATTCTTAATTGTTTTAATGGTATTGTTATAACTGCGTGTTTTCCTATAAGAAAATAAAATAAAATAAAATGTTAGTTTTAGAATTGCGGTTTCTTTATTATATAGATAAAAAAAGAGCTTATTCCAGTTTGAGGTTTGTCCAAATTTAGGTAATCACCGTCCATGTTGTACAATGCACAATTTGTAACTAAGTAATAATACGAGAACATTTTATTCAAATAGAAGAAACGTTGCTCATTATTGGGTATTCGTTCTTATGTTCGTTTCGATGATTGAAAAAGAGGTGCACAATAGTTACTTCTGTTATTTCTAGTTTACATATACGTCATATTTATATATGACCTTATGTGACATACTCTGTTAAAGTTGATAAAGATAAAGTTACATATTTGATAATATTTTTTTTATTTTTTTTCAATACTTACTTGATTATAAATGTAAATTATTATAACCGAAATAATATTCTCTTTTTTATCGCCAACCTATCAAGCGTAGAGCTACAATTTAAGAAATGTGCAAGTAAACGATGCAACAACTTACAGATTTATTGGATTTTCGAATTTGATATTTGTTTATTTTGATTCTTCATTATTTTGTCCGATAAAAACATGCCTGGTATCCCAGTAAGTTACATGAAGTTTTCTATACACTGAAGGCTGAAATGATTCGGAATATCTAGCTGTTCGGGAACTACGATAGTTCAAACATTATTCTCATACTTGATAATTGCACATCATGGAAAACTGTCTAGAAGGCTCAAGAGATCGTTTCCCATCTCGTGTTGCGACTTGCAGCAGTTCGCCCGATGCCAAACGAAGCATGCCGCAAAAATTAAGAGCAATTAAGGCCATACACAAAAAAAAATCGTCGAAGACTGCGTACGAGGTATGTCTGCCTGTTCAAAATACGTGACTTCAAAACTACGAGAAATTGCACTCGTTTTCTATTTCTAGTCTATGATATTACTACCGACAGTTTAGATTTACACACACCGGCCCTTCGTATGTTTGTATATTATTTGTGCGAAATTATTTTATCTATCAACTTGTGTGCGTATTGATGTAAGATGCTATCAGCTATAAATATTATTAAGGTCAATATTATATTGTAACATTATAATTATCAATATTTATAACTCTAGCCCGAGTACTATTTACAAATTTATTATGTGGGTCTGTTCTTGCTCTAAAATAAAATGTTTGCTAATAAGGGTTTTTTTTTTTTTGTTAATTTTACATATCTCAAAATAAAAAGCAACAGAGCTCTTTATTACGATTTTTTCAGCACTCTATTCATGTTTTTTACTAACTTTAAGCACACTAGAAAATATCTATGAATTATAAGGACAACTAGGTACATAATATTTGTTATAGAATGCGCGCCAAAGCCCATATTAATTTGATGCGAATATTCGCATATTTCTGATAATAGTCACGTATCATGGTACCGTAGTGATTAATTTTGACACGCATCAAATATTTGAATAATCAAATGTTCAAAAAATATATACCATTACCACAATAAGTCATCTAATTACAGTTTACTCCCGTGCGCATGTGCGTGCCAGAATGACTCGCACGCGAGCGACCGGTAGCATGAAAACTGTCTGTTTAAAATGCAAAATATTTCGTAAATAGGACGGTCCGTGGGAACGCGTTTCACTGACGGACATTTTGAGGTCTATTAGAAAATTAATACATGGTTATAAAATGCAATTACGCTAGTAAAACAGGCAAATGATTACGAACACTTTGGCAATTACGGATTTATATTCATTTTTATGTGATCGTTATTTTGTTTTGCCAATTTAGAATTGTATAACATTCACCAGACCAATATTTTAAAAGTTGATTAAATTTTATTGAGGTCTTGACTTTACCCTACGCCAGAAGATGACTATGACAAAAACAATTTTTATACGTTAAAAAGAAGAATGGTAATGACAACCTGTAGCTATCATATATCAACTGCTTCTATACTTTGTTTTGTAGTAGTAAATTATCTAACCACAACCTAAAGTCTCATAGCTAGGCCCTACATGCGTAATTAACGGCATCTTTCCCCCAGTTTAGTGGATTTTATCATGTTATTTATTTTACAAAAAAGAATATTTCGAATTAATATGCAAGCAAATCCTTCAGATAAATGTAGGCCTTTATTTAAGAAACTGACGTTTTTAACCTTAATATACATATGTGAATGTTATTTATTTGTAAAAAAAACTATTTAAAATATTTTGAGTAAAACTAATTATACACATAAGCATATTACGCGAAATAAACATGATTTAGTATATCCGAAGGCTTATAAAACCATCTTCGGAAAGACATTCATCTATAAAAATCTTAAATTGATATCTGAGATTAATATATTTAAAAATAAATTAAGAAATCGGTTAATATATAAAAAAATTCATAATACTGCAAAATATTTTAATTTTAAAACTGAAAAATAAAAAATAAATAAATGAAAATTTGGAATACACGTTTAATTCTATTTAACAATACATAATTAATTAGTGGATTATGCTTGAGCATATTAAAGATAATGTATAGTATATAAACATCTACTGTGTACTTAACCTATATTAGATATTATGTCCCTATTAAATAAATTATATGTTTACTGAAATTTATTATATTATTTTATGTGTATGTCAAGCGATATCTTATTGTCTCTTAATACTTGTATAGCCTATTTCACCCACAGTTAAACAATAAAATATTTTGATTCTGAATTACTCGCACCTGTAGTAACTTGTGGTGGGTTGCTTCATTTCTTATCACTACTTTTAGCCTATTCGATGTGCGTTTTAAATGGCAATAGAAGCGACGATAGGTTATTTTTTTAGAACTGAGCAGGTTAAAATATAAAAAAAACATACAATGGTATCATGACAGTCTTCGGTTAAACATAATTTTAACACCATTTTGTTTATTTTTTGTAAATTTTGACGCGCGGCTAGTAATGAAACGATATGGACATATTTTAATTTAAAATAATTATAATATGGCATTGAACATTCTTTTACATGTTTTGATTTGCGCACATATTTGAATTTGTATTAACATTAACCGGTTCGTAATCACTAAAACGTTCTAAGTTTCCAAAAGCCAGCTGTTATATTTTGGACGTTCGAATATAATGCTTGCGCTTTCTATCGAACTGTCAATGTTTCATTTATCAGTACTTTGTTGACTTTTTATATATTTATATTATTCGACCAATCTCCGATGTGAACTAAACGGCTATGGTCCTTTTTCATGAGCTTCAATCTACACAGACAAATTCAACGCTTTCTCATTTGTACCTACTTTTCAAGTTGAAAAATGTAACGGACGGAAGTACTGATAGAGGACCAAAAGACGGGAATAATAGCTTATTTTATCTGAATGACGTATAGGCGCTAAAATGTTGATACTGACATAAAAATACAACTCATACATATTTTTTAAGCATTGCGGTGAAAAAATAACAAAATTATTATAAAGCCAGATATAAGTAATATTATAGTATAAGTACTGCATAAATCAAACGTCGGTGATGCAAGTTAGTAATGAAAGTAATATTTTTTTTTTCGTGGCATGGATTTCACAACATATGTGCTAACGCCCACACAAAATAATCTGGATAGTACACTATTAATATTTTTTTATGAATTCTAAAAAGTTCACCATATTCAATACATGTTGTCAGTGTTGCATTACCGTTCACGCGGAAATAATGATTAATATGTTATGGCAACATCTTAGACGATCTTAATGATATTTGCTAGTTACCTCGTCTGGGAATAAATTCAAAATATATAAACAAAATAGAGGTAAATTTTTGAAATATACATATAAGATAAATCCACATTGGATCTATAGATATGCAGAAGGCTGCAGTCGTAACTTCGAACGCTCGGGCAAACATTCAAACGCCCGGCCTATTCGCCGAGGTGGTTCGTGTCGCGACGCCGGCGCCGTCATAACTAGCGTACCCCGACGGGAGATATAACTGGAAGGGATTCCTTCCCTTTCCTTTAAAGTGCTTCCGGAAGTCATCCCTCGAGACTGAGAATACTTCCTAGGTATATTGAGCGAGAGGGAAGATGGGATTTAAAGATCCAAAGTTCGAACTGCTAATGGATTTTCAAATCGGATGCCATTTTCGGTGATTCATGTCGCTGAATATAAATTGAACGATTCAAGAAGTATTTTTACATTCATTTTATTTTATTATTTTATATTTTATTATTCAACGATTCATTGACGCCTCAATGATAAAATAAATAATTGTGTTAAGTAAATGTTCAATAAAATGTGTATTTTCAAAAAGCCTACGCAGCGCGTTGAGTTTTTGGCATGGCTTTTGAATGCAAAATATTAGTAATCGTAATGGCATTCATTATGTAAATTTCTAAAAACTTCAAGAGGCATTCGCAGATATTAAAGTTTTTGCTTTCTTTGATGTAGTTTTTTGTTTGTATTTAAATAATATTATTTTTAATTGATAATTTAATTGAATTGATTTTTTATTTTTGAATGGATAGTGTAGCCTAGCTGTATATATTGGTTGGACGTGTAATATCGTATACGTCATGGCCATGTATTTATTGTGGCTAGCCAACAGAAATTTTACCCAATACAGGTAATGTAAAGACAATGTACGAGAAGGGTTGGGCGGTTTTCAAAACCAGTTTCTTTTTCTATTACAAATTGAACTGGCAGAGCTGAAAATGAAAAAAATTAAATAAATTCAGCACATTAGGTTTCCTCTTAATCGGCTGAAACCGGGGCAAACGAAGACTTCAGGCAAACCGAAATTCTCGAATGTGGGTAATAAAAGGTTTATGCAGTCCGACGGCGGGCCCAGGCGCCATGCAATCTCGCGAGTTCATCTCGAAGACGGCGGCATAAAGCATACGAGCAGGAAACTGATAAAAATTGTGCAATTTCAAAAAGGGGACAAACTTTATGGATGCAGAAGAGAGTACTTGTAGTTAAATATTTTATTGTAACAATGCAATCGCCGGATTTGTTTTAAATACTCGATTTTTACATTAGCATACGAATCAATTACTTTAGGGCTCACTGTAGTGATATACACGTTTATGTGTTTTTTATTTGTTTTAATGTAGGGCTAATTTGCCTAAAATCGAACGAACTTATTCAAAAAATCGTAATATCCATTTTGATGTAATAGTATTGAAATACTTGTGCACATATAGATAGTTTATTTCCATAGAAAAACATTAGTTTTATAGGGATGACATTTCCAATTTAGATTTTACATTCAAATACAATTACAAATATTATGTATTTACCAAACAATCATTGAATAAATACAATTACAAACCTTCCTTTTTGACAAAACACAACACAAACATACATACATTTTTAACAACATATACGCATACATTCAAACCTTAATTACTGAAAATAAAGCACCTCAAAACATCTATTTTTGGTATAGCAGTAAAAATGACACAAAGTAATACAATAAACCGTTAATCAATGTCATTGAATTAAGCTTTGAAGGTTTTTGGGCACGCTGGTTTAGTGAACAAGGCGCAAGTAAGCAGATTATAGGGTTTGTCGGACGGCCGAAAATATAATATTAGCAATCAGTCAGTACTGTGGTCACACGTGGAAAACCCTCGGTGTGTTATTGATTTTCATACGCGCTTTAGATATAAACTTATTGAGAGCCGTAAGTACGCATGCATACGACAAATGAAGTGACATTGATACGGTCGATACGATTTATATTCGGACGTTATGAAAAAAGGAACACACGAAACGAACATTCCTCTATGATTATTATGTAGGTATGTTTCGATCAACAAAAAAAACTAACGAGTGCGGACGAGATGTACACATCATGCGTTGCTTGAAAACGAGATAACATCAAAACAATTAAAGAGAAGGGGAAATTAACATGTGTTCAATCAAATAAGTTAGAGTTACTGTGTTGTAAGTTTTTGTACAACGTATGAGTGATTTTAAAAGACCTACGTGAACGACCTCTAGAAAAAATATTAATGTATTAAGTATGGAAGATTAATAAATACCGATATAAACTATTATTGTAAATGTTAAAATTACTCCTAAACTGTTAACACCCTATAAACCTATAGCTGTGTCAATTATTATTTTTGAAAAAACAAATACAAAAACAAACATATTTATTATATTTTAATGTCTTTGATATAAATAATAGATTAAAAGTGAGCACGACTGTACATAAGACAGTTTTACATTAGTCATCAAGTACTTTTGTAATAGGTCGATTACGTATTATTTTTCATTTCAAAGAAAGCCAAAGTCATCCCAACCGCATTCTACGCGTATGCTATATTAGTCTATACAAAGAAAGTAATTTTCAGTTGAACTGGAATTAATTTCAATACACTTCTAAGCTCTCTGAAGCTTCTTAGTACCTACCTTCCAATATCTAGAAATAATTATACGTTTAATTATTTGTTCAGTTTTTAGAATACGAACAAGATTTATATATTAAAAAATAAGGAAATATTACATTGTGAATAGATATGGTCATCCAAGTAAACCTTTAAAGGTGTTATAAATTTAAATAATACGTAATATAAAGTAAAAAGTTAATATGCTAAAATGAATTATGAAATTGGGCAGAATAGGTCGCAAAGCGAAGAATATTTATATTTACACTTTTTCTCCTTACCTATATAATTTTTCTTGCAGCTATTTATTATTGAATAATTATAAAATAGGTAAACGTGACTTTTATTTATTTATTTATTCATTATAGTACAATAGGAAGAATAAATGATATAATAACACTGAAAAAAGAAATGAAATTATTATAACATAGACAAATTAAACTTTAGAAGCTTCAGAGCAATAATAAATAGTCATTTATTGTTGCTCTGAAGTAACATGGATACTTTAACTAGGTTAAAAAACAATCATAGGATAAATATCATAAATACAAAACATAATATTTACAATAAATAGTACATAATATTAATTATATTAGTAGTTACTTTTTTTTAAAGCTCTTGCTCAAATATTGAAGAAATAATACTAAATACTTTAAAATATTTCCTCGATTCATGTTCGGCTATAATTTGCACTGTCGTTTCTCGTACAATATGTATTGCGTATTTGTTGTCGATTTCATCAATCGGAGTACGCCGTTGCTCGTTAACGTTCCGTTACTGCCTTGGACCAAACAAAAACGGTAATGCTTTGCGCAAATGGAACAAATCACTTTCCCGCGCATGACGCGACCGACGCAAGCGATACATATCGATATGGCCACTATAAAGACAAAAAAAACCGATCCACAGTCGACGCATTGCGAGGTTATTTTATTTTATTTGTATGAGAAATGCTTACAGCTATACATAATTTCTGTTACATTGAAATTGATAAATAACAACTTAAACCGACGACAGGCATCTCCAATTTAACATATACTTTTAACAGAACGAACTTTCGTATTTTTAACGAATTTTCGTAGATTTATTTTGTACTTACAAAAAAGCTCAGCGCAATTGCATGTAACCAATCTTTTAAATAACTATTAAAATTAGCCTACCTTAGTACGGGCAATGTCCAGTTAGGTATGGTTATGTTATTCATTATCTAAGAAATATATAAAAACAAAAATCAATAAACAAATAAATAAATAAAATAAAATAGGATATAATTTATAGTTATAAAATTGTATGAGTGTTATAATCTGTGAATATAATAGTGTGTGGAATGTAAGAATGTGTTAATGTGATAATGTAAGAATGTGTTATGCTGTAGATGCATGTGTTATGCATGTGTATGCATGTGGAATGTTTTGGCGCAGACTTCAACGTTTTGGGAAAAAGTATGTTTATTGTTTACTAACAATAAGAAGTTGATTATTTTATTTTTTAATTTCTTTTTTGATTTGGATTTATTTTCGATCGTGAGCAGCGAGTGTAAAAGATGCCTCGGTCGATTGATGCCCCAAACGCTGGTTGACTTTTGTTTAATTTATGATGATAAAAAAGCTTTATTACTATTTTATAATTTCATGAATTTTGTTTGTGGTATAATGGTAGATACGGCCTTGTGAATATTTCTTATATTAATAAATGAATAGAAAAATGAAATCATTAATGAAAACTGATTGATTTTTTTTTTGCGTACTATCACAACCTCAAAACGACGTTTAATCAAGTTGGCATCTCAATGTTCAGTGACGATATTTCCAATAAGTAGGTATGCATGATCGATTACCACATTCTCAAACGTCGAAGCATTTTCATCGATCTATTATGGAATAATTTCATTATTATTCATACATTAGGAAATCTTCACCATATCGGACGGCTTGTGTTGTCGCAATGTAAGGTTTACTTAATATTGTATGAATTTAGTTTTAATCTTCACGAACTAGTAAAACGTGGCAAAATTGATGAGGCCAGGTCAGGACCGTGATATTTGGAGTCAGAAGCACGCGAGCAGAGCACAGGCAGTTTGCATTAGAAAATGTACTTCATGTGGTGCTTGATTTTGTTCACAGAGTTCAGGGTTGATTTTGACGATGAAAAGGAAAATTAGACACTCATATACGAGTATAAAGTAAACATAGATGAATTTTAAAATATAATGAGAATTACTAGTTGACTTATTACTTTAAAAGACCTCATTTGTAACATTAATTACCTTGTTGATATCGTTATAATACGTCAGATAATCAGCCTATGCGTTATAAAATTGCGAAAAACACAATTATACCTAAGCAATCGGATACCATCCGTCGAAAAATAACTAGATGACAAATTTTATAACAGACGGGCGTGGCAGAATCAATACTTTGAGACCTTTTGTTCAGTTTTATGATTATTGTAACCAAATGCTGTAATAAAAGAATTTGAACTTTTTCGTTTACATTCTACTATATATTATTCATAACTAAAAAGAAATATTGAGAATTTTGAACTTTATATTGAACGTATAATTACTTATACAGATTGTTCGAAAATTAAATTGCCAAATTGTTAGAAGCATAGCCATGCTTTGTTTCAGAGCTACAGTGTATTTTTAAAGAGTATAAAGGTTTACAACTTGGTTTAGTTTTAGGTTTATATTATAGTTGTTTTACAAGATATTCGAATCGTAATAATAAAAGATTGTAAAAATAAAAGAAATTTTTAAATATTGTGAAATAAAAATTCTAATTTTCTGTAAAAAAATACATATTTATAACTGTGAAAAAACCACTAGGTAAAACCGCATTAAGCACTTTAAAAAAAATGGTCTAGTGTTCTTCTTTATAATTTTAGTTACCTGTTTAGTGGTTTAGCTAAATCTATGTAGTGTAATTATATTTAGCTGGTAAATAAATTAGTTATTTATTAATTTTGTGTTTATTTGTTTAATTATGAGTCAAATCTGCGGTTTGGTAGATACCAATGTCTTTTTTCCATGAAAATGAGGTAAAATCACAAGCTTATTTACATTTTTATAAATCCTAATAGTCACATTCTTAGGTTTAAATATATTGTTCTTTTATTAAAAATTGCTAATATTACTCCTAAAAGAAACCAAAAATGTTGAGCATACATGAGTGTATAGTATTACTCTACTCTTTACTACAACACCATAAAATTTTAATATAAATCTGTATATATTTTATTGACAAACTTAAAAAAATACTCGCCAACCATTTAATGATAAGGCTGTATAAAGATATTAAACATAGATTTTGTTAACAAAAATAATAGGTATATAGAGTGAACGTTTATAAAATGGAAATACCTAATTCTCGTTGAAACTAGGTCAGAAAATTAGTTCATAGCTTTATTTCCTCTTTTCATTTGGGTAAAGAGAGAGGAAATAAAGTTTATCGCGTTATGCAAATAAAAACGTACGATAAGAATGTTAGGTTGTTTGTGTTTCGCGAATTGAGATCGAATTTATGCGGAGAGCTGGTTTACATTTTGTATGACCTATGTATTATTTGTGTTAAAATTGTTATTACGGTGTTCATATAACTGCAAAATGCACAGGGTGGTTCATAGGTCTCACAACAGTCGCTTCATCTCAAGATCAGAATAACCAGATAGAAACTATAAAAGGGTGAAGATGATCGGATTATTTTTCTTATAACAAAACTCTGCGAAGACAATACCGAAGGTGAGGAACTCAAGTAAAGGGGTCCGTAGATTTGAATATTTCAAAATAATCTGTTCAAAATTGTGTCCCCCACCGCGATTATTTGTAAATGTTCTCGCATGAAATCGATGCTAATCTGATCGATAATCAATTTAAACGGTTGGTTTGCAGTTAGTGACGTAGCGAAGTGTGAAAAGTATTTTTTTTTTCTAATACTCCTAAAACCTAAAATAAATAATAACAATGTAACTTAAAGTACAACTATGAAATTACTACCTACTTATATACATAAAATACGAATAATCAATAATATGAAACGATCCAACTCAGCAAAATATAATTTTAAATAAGACTTGTTAAAATAACAATACATACAAAACTACCATGTCAAATCAATGGATATTGTATTTAACTGGTAGATATATTTAGCTGAACTAATTTTATATACATTTAATGGTCAATCAACGGGTATAATGTAAAATTACTTCTGGTTATATTTTACGAGCCAGGAAAGTAAAGATGAAGTTTATAAAATATTTCACATAAATTTTTTCGCAAAATTGTATAATATTAGAATGCCTGAACATAAGCTCATAATGTTGAGATATAAACCCACAAGAGAAATAAATATAAACCTTATTATACGTAACCTATAATTAAAAATATCTTTCGCGTTACACCTCTACATATTTTACAACGTAGTATTCCTTATAAGTTATTGCACCATTAGGACTTCTAATTCATTAGTTATTTACAACACGCTCCTGTTAAATGGCGTTATTGCAGTAACATAAAGAGTCGTTTTTATTACGCAATATAATATGTGTAAGAAATAGTGTAGTATTCTGGACTACAAAGATTATTTAATAAATGCTGTAAACGTCGATTGTATCCTAGTAATAATGTAATAATAGATGAAGTCTCGGGCAATAACGTGTTTTCCCGATATAAATAAAAGCAAACCCAAAAATGTAGGTCGCGGCAACGACTCTTAAACTATTAAAATTGTTTGTCATAAACACAATGACTATTTAATTACACATAAATTAAAGATGCGCCAACACAATTGCTTGCAACGTGTTAACATTCACGCCTCTACTCATAAGCAATATTATTGAACAGTAATATAAATGATTTTAATTATCAAACGACACCAAATTCGTCTTGTCACTAAATCACCCATCGAAATAAATAATAATGCGACATCAATAACATATCGAAAATTATTAATCAAACCTTAAAATATCAAACTATATTTTTTGTAGCAAATTTAATGAGGAATGAGTGGTAAGCAAATTCTGACAATCATCCGGTATTTAGGGTGAACCATCCGGTATTTAGGGGGAGTCATCATTATCCTTTAAAGGGGTTGTTCTGGAAACAAAATTGAATAACTTTCGTTCGATAAGTTTTCATATCGCTAACAAAAGAAATCTATAATATAAAAATAATTATCTATATTGAACGTGGTGCGAGGCGAAGCGAGATCCTTAACCTATCCTAATAACAACCTAAATGAAACAGATGGTCCGCGGACACGCAACGTTTATGGCGTGATGCGGGGACACACGTTAACCATATTTTTAAATGGTTTTAGATTTTTCTTTTAGCTGTTTTATACATTTCTTTATTTTTTTTTTGCTTCATTTACAAAGTAATAATTTATTCAGATTTGTGTACAGAATAACTCCTTAAAAGGCAAGATAACCCATGGATATATAAGTTTATTTCATGACATAGTTTGTGAAAGAAAAATTATTCGCAAGACATTACACTTTTAAAATGGGAATATACGATATGACTACATCAAAATATTTTACTTTGAAAACGATTAAAGCTGATTATAAATTTCTAAGCTGCAATAGTTGTTTTAAAAAAAAATAACATGTTAGTGGGTAAACATAACAAAAATAATAAACGAAGAGAATGCTTCGGTAAAATAAATCTAATTTCCTTGCATACTATAGACAAATAAAGAAAAAATAATAAATCTTCCGCCGGCGAGCACAAAGGTGCGATATAAATTATTTCACTGACAGGCAATTTCGTAGCACAAGAAAGTGATATGAGAAAGGTAGCTGATTAATTTATTACATGAGCGGTTTCGATTCGTAGGTGAAAGCGATTTAGGTGATCTCGACCTTAGTCGAATGAAAAGTATCTATCAAAAATTTATGTTCATACAGGGCGTCTAAGAAACCTTCACTAACGAGGGATCAGTTATGTGTTTTACTCTAAAATGCATGATTGAAAAAGAATATATTTTTTTATATTTTATTAATCGTTAATGACAAACTAAATCATTAAAGTGTTAATTTCACAAATATTGTCGAATAAATAAAATTTTCTATTAAATATATATGTATATATAAAGTATAGTCTAGCCGGCTGCAAATAAAACGAAACATCATATTATTATCGTATCATTTAAAAAAATATATATATTTTAGCAAATTATAAAAAAATATGTTTTTAAATATACACGTATATTATACATCGTGTAGCAGTTAAAATAAGTTTACTTGTAACTAGGGCGCCGCTTTGCTTCGCTGTGGCATACATTGGAGCGGAGTTTAGTATATAAATGTATTTCTCCATAGGGATTACCATTTAATTTTTTATAATTCTTTGCGCAATCAAATGTATATGTCTTTTGGTATCTATGCACTGAAGACATTGTCATGGTCATTTTAAAAAAATAATTATCAAAATCGGTCTTGTAGTTCTAGAGCCTTAGTCCGTGAACAGAGTGACATTTGAGTCACCACATGGGAGCTTCGCTCCAATAATATTCTTATGATTGAGACATCACGACCTATAAACTGCATAAAAATACCTTACTTTTAAAATTTAAAAAAAAATCAATTTGAAGAATAAAGAGGAAATTATAAATAAAGGAAAATACGTTTGTTCGCTTTAAAAATCAAGTAAATTTCGACTAGGTAGATAAGCAAGCTAGTTTGAGATAGAAAGTAATAAATCCCAATTAAATTACCGAGACACCGCGTTAATTAATAAAATAAGAAAAACTGGAAACACTAACTCATTATGGACAATAAAACGCTCGAGTTTTGGTATCGTTCGCATTGACTTTCACGGGCTCTTTCGTCGGACAACTAATTGAATTTATTATTTCTACGAAACGATTGTAATTATTATTCATATATGTATAAAAATGTATCGCAAACGATGTGAATCGCGCATACAAAAATAAAAATATTCTCGAAAATTTAGTGAATGACAAGCACAAGCACATATGGTTTATTTGAGTTGAGCCCATAATAATCGTATATGTTGTCAGTCATAGAAATTCTTTCAATATACATATTATTTTATTTTATTATTTATATTATACAAATGAAACAATTTTACTAATAAAAGAATGAATTGTAAAAATCATCATAGCTTGAAAGACATTTAGTAATTTTATACTATTTATTTTAATGGTAGTCGTTACAATATCCGAAACAAGAGCTTCTCGACATATTTTGTTTTTCGATTATTTTTTTCAGTGTTATTTATTAATTAAGTGTTAGTTTGAGGGATTGCATTGTCATTCAGATAGTTTGTAAAAAAAAAACAAGCATCTATAACAGTTATTCAAGTCACCATAAAAACAATCTCATCAATCAAGGATATAAGATTAAAAAAACATAACTCAGAATCATGGGGGAGGGGGTGTTTCGGATAGGTCTTGCCTACCCTGCTCTCGAAATATAGGTACTTCCTGGGAAACCCTTCAGATATTGATTATTAAAGATATTAAAAGGTTAAAGTAGTAGCTATGAGAGAGCCTAGCCGTTTAGGGTCTAGGTGTTACGTTATAAAATGTACTGACATACAATCACGTTAAACAGATTGATCCTCCTTTTGGCATCGCCTTAGTCGGGTAATAGACACCCAGCGTGACCAAGCTCATGTTAAAGAAACATAAAAACATATAACCACCATAATCTAAAGGAACGGTTACGGAGCCTATAATTCCGTCCACAATCATTTCCGCAGAATTTTCTACGATGGCAAAGCTGAAGTAATGCCTATAATACGGTTCATGGCCGCCAACGTCAAGAAAACGAACGAGCGAACGAACGAATGGTAAAATGTCACGATCTTTACCCGTATTATTTTATAATGATAGCGATCGGAAAATAAGTATGTATTATAAACGCAAAAGGTATCGAAGTGGAAAGCGGAACGGGCCTTCTAACTCGTAATTCAATATAGGCGAGGCGACAAAGCGTGTATTAGAAATGAAAAATATTTTAGAGGTCATATATCGGGAGATATATGATATGAGATATAGATAATGTAGTTAGTTACATCGAAATATTGAAAAAAAAAAGACTTAATCTGTTTTACTATTTTAACAACCGACACCACTTAGCAACTGTAATGTACAACATAGTTTGTTTTTTGTGTTGTATAGTCTACTGAAAACATACGGTTTCTAGAACTGGTTGGATTATCTTAGAATAGCATTTTACGCCATACAGGTTTTGCAAGAAATGCATGTATTACGTTTGTAAAAAATAATAATAAAAAAAAGTAATAAACAAAATTACTAAATAAGACAACATTTTTTTTTTATTTATTGAAAATATAATATTACAACTCTTAATTAGTACAATCTAGCTATGTAAACGTATAAGCTTAAATAGCTTAACTAAAGCGACAAGCGACTGTTAGATTGTACTGTTAGATTGTTAGATTGCTGCCTCCCTAACTAGACGAATCTGTACTAAGGGAAGCAGTTTGGATTTGTTTATCTAATGTGCCACTTCCGTCATCCGATCAATGCTATAATATTATCTAAAAGGTATATAAATATATATGTAAAATATATATATACATTATACAAAAAAATAAAACCATGGAAAAATATATGGACGAATCTTTATTTACTTTGGTTGAAATATGATAACAATAATATTAGTAACCTATACGAAGCCCATTCCAGAATCAAATTACCTGAAAGATATCCCCAGAGATAGAGACGGTGCAAAGAGCATCTCCGCGATCGCTTACCGTCTAGAATCACGAAATGAAAGAGGAAAAGAAAGGTCCAAGATTGGATCCCTGCGGATGACTCGGAAATGCGTTACGGGCGGGCGGGCAGTGCGAACTTCGCCATCCGGTCCTCGAGCTGACGGCTGACGCGGACGTGTCGGATTGAATTCCCGCGGAGGTGTCGTGGGGCCTCTCGTTCGATCGCCGCACAATGGCGCCATTACGGCGTAAATCAAAACCTCATTTTCTCGGCTCGGCGCGAATAGAGGCGAGGCTACCGACGGATTGGGAAAATGCTGATAACGTGCCAACAGGAACAAGCCGTTTACGTCTCGCTGGAGTACGTCTGTGTAAGACACGTTATGAACCGTATCGTGACAAAACTGTCAAAAGTATCACAAATGTATCACGAATATAAAACGATCATTTAATTAATCATACTAGTATATATTTATATAATTTTTCGGTTCCTTCGGTTTTTCGGTTCATGAGTTCACACTATTCACACAGTTGTATTTTGAATAAATAACTATTGGCACATTTTTTCTGAAAATACATAAAAAATAATATGAATTCTCAGATCTTACAATGTGTCCGAATTTATGTCTAATCGCGATAATCAAATTATGTTAATTAAGCGGGCAGCATCTTATGGCGAAATATCGTCATGACATTTTCACTAATCGAAAGTCAATTCGAGCGTCGAAACTGGAATCTTAAGATAACTAGCAAAATGACTGAACGACCTTCGAAAATGTTGTACCCAATTCGGAATGACGAAACAATTTACTCAAAAAAATATATTCAATCCAAATGCATCTGTATATTGAAGGTCATAATTTTAATTGGGACTAACATGCATCAATCTAGCCTTAGTTACCTATAATTTTGATGAGATTTCCAACCGATATATTAATCAACCTGCAAAGTTCAATGGACATCAGCAAGATTCAATGTCTTAGCCGAAGAACAGTTATGACGCATTAAAACGACATATGAATTATTACGAATTATTATAGAAATTATATTGTCAGGTATTAGACAATTATTTTATAAAAAAATATACTGATAGTAAGTTAAAAAAAGAATAAGATCCAATTTTGTAATATTTTATTTAACTGGCTCCATACTTCTCTGCTTTTTATGAAGCTGCATTAAAAGATCACAAATTCTACGAATTGTAGATTGAAATCAACGGTCTGTAAATTGTCAATAACAATTTACAATGAACTTAAAAAGGTGTAGTTCGTTTCGAGCCAATTTATAAAGCGCTACCTACAGCAGTCGGTGAAAGACCGCCGGGTACAGATAGAGCAAGGTAGGTACGTATGTAGGTACAACAGGGGACACAAATAAAGGCGATATTGTTCGGGCCGTAATGAGAGGCGTACGAAGACACGGCAAACATGTGACATGCGGTCGGAATTATTTATCAGGGGAGGAGAGGACAAACATGGTCGGGGAGCGGGGGCGGGGGCGGGAGAGTAGTTTGGACGCGACGCGAATTCCGTACGACTTCGTGCAAACTCAGTCTACAAAATAATATACCCAACGTAATGCACTTCGTCGATCTCAGACTCTTTCAGACCCTTTTACATTCAGAAAAGTAAAGTATACCTTGTCGATCACTTCCTATTGCGTCAACCAATTCAGAATTCAATAAATTTTTTGAAATAAATAAAAACAGCATAGTTTAGTCTAAACGAATAAACAATTAAGGTTAATACCTATTCTAGGTTATAGCTATCATCAAAATACACACAAAAGATTCACAAATTGTATTTTATATTATCATCTTATAAATTTTGACCTTTTGAAATCCTGGCGGCCAAATCAGTTTTTTTCTCTACGTGTACTTATTTCATGGCTCTTCTTCATATCACTTCTTCCCTATGTTTCGACGAAGGTTCTTATAACTATCAAAACGAATTCTTTTCATTCCAAGTGCTTCCAGAACTTTTCCAATAATTCACGAAGTGGAAAACTCTGTCCGGAAACCTTTACGATCGAGAACATTCTTCTGTCCTTTTAATTGCTTTTTTTCTCGGTAAAACTTCTTAATTGCGACTCAATGACTTGAATTAACCGTCTAGACCTACACTTCAAGCTACCTTTTTATTGCGTTATCCATTTAAAAACTATTTTTATAAAATTGTTTATTGTATTTATATACCAAATTTTCTTCATGTTACATTTAAACCACTTGTACTAAAAAATGTTAACGTCCTACAATTTGTCCACCTTGATTCTAATATTATGACTGGATCTGTATTTTTTAATTTTTATTAATAAAAAATGTTAATATTTGCCAGGATACGTGGTTAGGATACCTACTATCTAGGAGTATATGAACCTATCTGACGATCTGTGACCTTGATATACCAATATATATATATATGACTTATACTTGATGATTGATTTTTAATAGCGGCAAATCGCCTGAAAAGATAAATGACACAATCTTTGACAATATTGAAAAATTTTGAATATGTTTTTAATAATTTGATAAAGTGCTGGATAGCATAAGATTTATAAAGGTTCTAAAGAGGTCCTGTACTTGAGAGCGCAGGATGTCGGTTTAAACCCAGCGCTGAGTTTTATAAAAATGCATTTTTAACTCTCACCTGTCCTCTTTAGTGTAAAATATTGTCAAATATTATGTAACCATCTAATTAGATGAAATAAGGAAAGGATGATATTTTAACAAAAAAATATAAAAATAATGGATATGTGTTTACGATGAAGAATGATGGTGAAATGAGATGAGTTTATGAGTGATTTATGTATGAAGTTGATGAAAAAATAAAAATAATGGGTATGTAAAAGTGTAAAATTAAAGCACATGATTTATATATATAAGTACGGTCGAGAGAATAACAACTAATAACCACTCATAAAACGATTTAGTATCGCGTGACGGACGATAGTGCGCGTCGGCAGCCGCACCATAAAACTCGACTGAAGCGAAGCGTGAAAATGACGTAAGCGACAGTCGCGCCATGTCCCTCAGGGGTGAGTGACTTTTTTGCACTTGGCTGTACATTCAAGAGGACGATTGAAATTGAAAGGTCAGTAGGTAATTACCGCAATACTTTTTAGGTTTTATTTCTACAATATTATTATGTATGACACTCCGGTAACTACAAGTTATAAATATACAAAGTTTTACCAGCGGCGATTTTTTGAAATTTGTTTTCATGTAAAAGATTTTTATAAGCTTTTATATCACGTGTAATTAGTTACATCTACATTCCTTCATAAAGTTTAACTTATTGCGATTAAAAAATGATACCTGGTAGAAATAGCCGGACCTATTAATACAATGTATGCAATAAGCGACGTATCCATCAATCAAATTGAGCAGCCAGCAACCACCTGGTTTATAACCAGCTTTAACTAACTAAGAATACCGTTATTCTTTGAAAATTAGTGTTGCCATTCGCATTGTTAGCTTACGTAGGACACGATCGAGTTGAGGCATGTTAAATAACAGTTAAACCAGAAGACAGCATTTTAACTATAACAACTCCAAGCTTTTAGTCATTCGGAAGAAAAACTTGCATTTGGCAAGAAAAATTTTGAACTCGGCCAAAAAGATGCAATAACCCAACAAAAAAAGGTATGTAAAGCATACAACCGTCTTAATCTAGATGATGAGTTTACCTAAACAAATAAAAATCACAATTTTTTTAGAAAAAAAATATATTTTGAATATACTTTAAATATCTAAAGAGTATTAAAATGTTTACAATTAACCTAAGTAGCATTGATCAATATTAACTTAATATTTCCATTAATGTCGGGGAGTGAAACCTCGATAACTTTTAAATTTAACTAACTTTGGGGTTACTCACTTTTAGTTAATGGCTGCATAAAAACCAAGTAGGTATATAGTAGTATAACACTATACCCCGTAACCCGTAAACACTATAAATTTAATTGTAATTGTACGTAAATTATTTAAATATAATATTGAGAAATTAAATAATATATTATTATTTTAAGTATATGTTTGGCGTCGTGATATTTTTTTGTAGCTCCTTTTTTTTATATCTCCTGTCAGTGTCGAACTTTTTCGTTTGAATTTGCCAAACCAGAATTACTTTGAAAATTAATATCTACCTGGCCTTAAATAATAAGCATTAAATAATAAAAGCTTAAATTAGCATATTTAAGTTGTTTTAGTTTACATGTGTAATCGTTTCTCTTATTTAAATTCGTTAAAAATATTTATATTGTATTCTTTGCATTAACCTCGACTATCTTTAATAACCAATTCGGCTACCCCAGTTAAGGGATACTTCAAGCACTATACTTTAAGTTACTATACACAATATTATGTTGGATTTTGAAATATGTACGGAATCCTCTGTATAAGTCAACATTAAGCTAGTGGTTTTCGATAAGGTCAACACTGCATATTTCGAAATGATAAATATTCACATTAGCCTATATTCATATTGGCCCATAGAGACAAATTTATTCCAAATGCAATGAAACATATCTATTAGATTAAAAATATAAATTTCAAATTTTATTGTAATACGATATTCTAAAGACAAAAAAATTGCATAATGAAACGCCCCCATAAATAAAACTAACAATTATTTTAGGACCACACATTCTAAGCAATCTCAGTGAAAAAATGTAAGAGAAATTAAATCAAAATAATATATAAAACAAAACGAGCAGAAATTAACAATTTGAACCGAAGTTTAAACATAAAGCTGTATATTTAAAAAAAAATATATAACCTTTCTTAGAACCAGTACCTCTTATCTAGTTAGAAAGGTAACAAACAGACCTTATCAAATCGGCCAACATTACTTGATTTTCTACATCTGGATATTTGTACTTTATTTTAATATTTAGGTAAAACTGAACATTATGTTGTCGATACCTTATTTTGTTTAATAAAAACCGCTAATTTGAATTTAAAACATTTTAGTCGTTGTTTCTGTCACACCGCTCAATGAAAATTATCACAATCCTACATTCAATTTTATTAACTGCCATCCTTCTATATTGATATCTTTCGTTATCCTCAAACGTGAGTCGTATGTGTATGTTTATACTTTTTTGTATTGTACACAAAATCTCAAGATGTAATATTATTTATTATTTTATAACCATAAAAAAATGTTATGTAATGATTGCAGGTTTAGCTAGAAATTAATTTGATAAATTGGGATTAAGCCAACCGAGATGAAGCACTGAAGGAAAAGTGAGAAAAAAGGACAAATTTATAAATAATATTGCTTTCCATAGTATCTTTTGTGGCTATATACCAGTATAGATGGATTGAATTCTGCGGATGAGTTATGAAAAGGCAATGAAAGAGCATTTCTAACAAACGGTGCGAGTTATTTTAATTAAAGCGCCGCATGTTTTTGTATAGGAATTGGAATAGAATTTTGTTCGATGAATAGATATAACAATTGCAGTGTCATCCCTCGACCTTAACGCGACCTTAAGACTTGGAATGCGATTAAGAGTTTAGTCTTGTGCTGCGGGGTAATTCTTTTGATAGCTGAAATAACGTGGTCTTAATAATGGTTTTTAAACAAGATTAATTTACAGTAATTTACAGTTTTAACCTGATACAAACGCAGTGCCATATGGGAGTGCCAAGAAACAGAAAAAAGGAAATTATATGGGCTCGCGTTTAATTAATTACTCAATGTCAAACGTCCGACTAAAGTAAAAAAAAGTGACGTGAAAAATCTAATTTAGACATTGAATTAAAATTAGTAACTTGATTTAAAATTTACCTACAAGTTGTAAAAAAATATATTTTACATTACGCTTTTCTTTATTTATGACCAGCGTCCAACACGATGTCGTCCAAAATCATCACTTCGCGTGGTGCAAATCCGTTGCAAATTAGTTTCAAATGAGTTCCGAAACGGCATAGCATGACTCACCAACGCGGCGTGGCACGAAACGCCCGTACAAATTGTATAAAATAGCATGTAAGCGGACATTCAGGTAGGTGCAAAATAATAGATCAAAAAATACTGTGGTATTTTATAACTATTTTCTTCGCCGAGCAGGTGTAATTTATATTGGATATCTCCTAATCCTGCCTGAATAACTTCAAAAGTGAATTGCTGTATTATACGGTTATAGTTATTGGCATAAGTACAGAGGTATGTATGAATAGTATAATTTAGTTATATTAAGTAACCATTATTGATAATGTGAATACAGGGTACGAAAATCAACGTTTTATCAAAATATACCAAAAATGGTTAATATTTTTCTATTAATTTTTATGTCCTTTTGTTAAAAGTTTTAGGGGTCGCTTTGCATTCGAATTGAAACGACCAACAGAACTGCATGTTAAATAAATTGTTTTAAAAAATACTAATAGTAGCATTTCGCGCTCCAGTGGTACCAAATTGTGATGGGTTGCTTCATTTCCTATCTCCTGCGGCACTTTTATTCCGTTCGCTGTGCATTTTGGACGAACATAGAGGCGACAGTGGATTATTTTTTAGATTTGAGTAGGTCTAAAAATAAAAAAAATGGTATCATGACAACCTTTCAAATCATCATAAATTTTAACACCATTTTAGTTTTTTTTTTGTAAATTTTGACGCAACTAGTAATTTAACAAGACGGACATAATATTTCAATTTATAACAATTATGATAAACACTGAACATTCTTTTACATATTTCTATTTGCGCACATAGATAAGTTTGTATTAATTTTAAGCGGCCAGTAATAACTAATACGTCCTCAAGTTTTGAACAGCCGCGCTGACATATTTTTTTAATTCGAATATGATATTTGAGCTTTCTATCAATGTTTCATTTATTAGTACTAAACATTTGGTGGCTTAATGTTATAGACCTATATTATTCGACCAGCCTCCGATGAGATCTAAATGGCTATGGTGGTTTTTCAAGAAAATCAATCTACACACAATAATTAAACTCTTTCGCATTTGTACTTTTCAAGTTGAGAGATGCATCAGCTGCACGGACGGCAGGCAGACGACCAAAGGACGGGGATAGTAGCTTCTTATATATAAGTGATTTGAGATAAATTGGTCTTCGAGGTCACTATGCGCAAGCGCTAAGCATAGTGAACTCGAGAAATATTTTGTATAGGGAAAATTTGTGGAATGCCTTGAAAGGCACTCCGCAAATGATCGAAAATTATTAGGGGCGCGATAAGGCGAGGACTTTTGTCCCGTTGAAATTATGACTCCGGCCGCGACACGTCTCCAGACGCCATGGCAATAATTACTGAGTCTGGCGGTTTATGGAGCCGAATAATGGAGGCGGCGATAGCGGGCGAGTGCTGGATAGCGGGCGAGTGCTGGATAGCGGGCGAGTGCTGGATAGCGGGCGAGTGCTGGATAGCGGGCGAGTGCTGGATAGCGGGCGAGTGCTGGATCAAGAAAGAGTGCTTTGTTGCGAGTGCCTTAAAATATAGTAAAAGATAAAATCCTTTTTGAAATGGTTTACTTTTCAAATGGTTGCCCTCCCCTCACGCGAAGCATCGCGCAAATCCAATAAAATTTTTCATGTTCACCAGTTTAATAAATCTTCATATTATTTATTACTCGTAATGTACAAACACTCATATTTGGACAAAAAAATGGAAAGATGGAAACAAAATCAATAACCGAATTTACCGCAAAATCAGTATTATTAAAAATGGAGACATTCGAGCGAACATGGAGACATCCTCTGAAATACCGAAATAATATAATCGGTATGCACTCTATGTCATTACATAAAAAATAGACACTCAAATTTACATAGCAATCGTAGATAAAATATGTGTAGAAAATAAATAAAAGACCAGATTTTGGGTGGGCAAATATTATTTCTTTATGTCAGAATGAGGAATGGTTTCCTTCTTAAATTGTCTTGACTACCATTACAATAATATTATCACAGGTATTATTCCTGGAATGGAAAAAATTGACTAAATATAAGGCCAAGCATAAGGTGGCATATAATATTATGTAGACTTCCACGAAGTCGCACTGAGTTGATCCGTTTGGAAATCCCCACAACTAATGTAGACCGTTAGTTAGATTTTTAGTTTTAGCACCTATACGGCACTTTTTAGGGTCTGTTATCCGGTAAATATTATTTCCCAGGATGTCAGCTTTTACGTGTAAGGATGTCACATGGCTACAATGTTTTTTTTCGGTTTTTTTAATTATGGATGAAAAAAATTATCGTGGGGAAAATAAAGTTATTTAATCGTATGAAGTTATTTTGAAGTTAATTTACACAGTTAGCTAAATACTTCGACGGAACAAGCTGAAACTTCAGACAAGGGGCACCAGAAACCGGTTATCAGATGGGTGTCACACGCAAACTCCTCGAAATGAGAATTATAGCACAAATCGACGGCGCCCACACAGCACTAACCCAGTTGCGAAGCACAGTACATACAAGACTGTGATTACGAGACGATACCATCAAGTTAGAAGCAATAGCACGAGATGTACCGTAAGAGTCAGTCTAGCATTATAGGCCGGTACGCTTTGGTAATTAAATGAGAAAATAAGATATTTACCGTTAGGACGAACAGGAGAAGAAAACTACACAATTAATCAGGATTTTCTTAGATATCGCATCCAGAGTAAAAATGAAAATACTGATTTATTATGTAAAAATGGAACTTATAAATACATTCTACAGGATGTCCCAAGTTAATTTTCCCTGCGATTTCAAGTATGATTTGTGAAGAATATATATCAAAAGTCATCATGATTTCGGAACAAAAAAAATATAATCTATGGGTGATAATAGTGTACGGTTTTTTTATTTGAGTAATGCACCTTAAACAACCCCACGAAGGGTGCCTTTTCCGTAGGTATCTTAGCATACAATTCAACAATTAAACGTCTCAATATAATGACACATTGTTCTTATGACTATGGTGACACTTTTCACGACACATTAATTAAATTAGAATTAAAACTAATAGGTTGTTTTAATAGGAACCACAGCTGGTCGACGAGTCATAAACGGCTTTGTCTAGTCGCGGCGGCGAGATCATTGGCCGCGGATTGTACGCAAATGCGGTAAGGTTTTTGCTTTTTACTTTTTTTAAATATATGTTTTTACTCATAATAGGAAAAATGATACTATTAGGTCTTCGGGAATTGTCTTGGAACAACCTGCTGTCAATTTGTGGAAATTACCTGAAATGTCCATCAATCATATTGCGAATCCAGTGGGACTCGTTGGACATGGGAGCCGCAGTCTTATACAATAACTCCAATGCTGTTCGCCTCTTAAAGATTGATGTTGGGGACGTCGAAATCCCCAAGCAGTCGATGAAGCCACGCGACCCCTCATCGGTATCAGTGCGTAACTGCCTAAGTACTGCCTTAATCACATTAATCTGACACTATTGCGACACGCAAAGGTCGTATCGCAGTTTACGTACTTTTAGCCCTACCTTCCTTCTATGGAGGTTCAGCCTGGCAACAACATACAAAGTTATCGATCTATAACCGTCCAAAGCACGGGCGGGCTTAATGCGTAAATTATTTAGAAATATTACGAACGGTCATTTTCGTTTTTCTAAATGTTAAAAATTGCAGAAGGAAAGATTATTATGGTAATACCAAATAATATTGTCGACAGATTTTATCAACTATACGGTATCCTAAATTTAAACTAGAGAGATGTTTTTTAAATTATGATTTACCCACTCATGGCGTGTCCAACAAAAAAAAAATACTATACAGAAAATGGTACATACATGTAGCACGTCAACCAGTCAGGCAAAACTTCAGATTTTATATTTTATTAAGAAAAAAAATAATGGATCTTCTATGCTTTTGTGTTGTGTCATTTTGATTTTACCATTTTGATTAGGATAATATTTTCACTATGTGTTTGATTATTTCCATTCCGGAAACTGAGGTCCGTACCAGTTCCGTCACGTCCGTCACGTCATCGTCCCAGTCCGTTGCGATGACGTCACTTTTCCTCCCAGCAGAAAGTAACAAGTCAGACATTTATCGATACGGCACGCTTGTTTACTCTCCAACGCTAGAAAACTGTCACGAAAGAAAATAAATTCCAAGGTCATGTTCGATTTGATGAGGGACATTTTAGGAATGTAATATATTTTTGAATTTCGAATGCTTAGAGGACAATTATTTTGGCTTTCAATAAAGAATTTGTAATATTAAATATATATTTTTGAAGGTACCTAATGAAGCTATATACAATCATCAACTGATTTCAATGATTTCCTTAAATTAAGTAAATTTCAATTATATACATATAATAAATAATAGCGAAAAATTTGATTAAGTAATACTCGTATACAGAGTCTCCCAGAATTCCCGATGTTAAGGAGGGGGGTTTGTGTTACCCATTAATTGATATAAAAAATCATCTCCAAATTTATTATATGTTTTAACAGATGGTGTAAATTCAGTTAGACCGCGAATTTCGGTGCCGTGCGAATAAATATTGTAATCTTGACATCGTTACCGGCGTACGACGACAGCTTACATAATCCTTTTACTATAGTCACGCAAAGTTTACTTTATTTTCTCGGAAACCATAATGATTTTGTATATAGCTTTTTAGATTTTTTATGGTCTCGGGACACTGTGTACATTTAGGTTTTTGGTACTCATAATTAATATCTTCATAAATGTTAATACGTTTTCACAGCTTTAATAAGAATTGTTCGAAAGAGACCTTAAGATATGTTACACATCTACACTTTCTCTCTTTTTGACTATATTTTAAATTCGGATGTATAATTGAGAATTTCCTAACGACTAAATGCGAGGTAAGTGATAAATTCTTATGAATTAAGTAATTAATAAATTTTTCCATCAAAAAAAGTTAAATTTTTGACACCAAAATTGAAACGCTGTGAATGTCAGTTTATTAAATATTTTGTAAATGTATACGATTTCGTTACTTCTCTTAAAACTTTTTAGTATCTAAAATGCTAAACAAGTTACCCATTTTTTCTACTAGTTAATTAGATAGTGGTATCTTTATTATGCATAAGGCTGTTTGTAATAATAGAATTTGATAAATTCTATTGAAATATTAGGAAAAACCATTAACATATTTTATGGTTTTACTATTATAGACGTCTCTTGCTTATAGCAAGGGACAAAATAGGCCGCAAGGCTTCGAAGAGACCGCCCACAGATCGAGGGCGCTATTAAAAAAAAAAGTCACATTTTGGGAATCAATGCTTGTTTATGGTGCCTATCTTTGTAAGGGGCTGCAACGGTTGGCAACAACGAGCTACGACATTCGACCCAACCCATAAATGTTTAAAAGAAAAGGCACATGGCACTATCGAAGACAACAACGTGCTCACAAGCAAGCAACAAGAACTACATATATTACCACACAAAAATCTAATTTAAAAAAAAGTAGTCTAGAAGGTACCGACTGGAACAGGGAAAATTATAATTAGCGATAAATACAGAAAGGGTTTATTATAATTATGTTGTACCTACTCAAAAAAAACCCCCTGAGTTTGTAAACCTTTGGATAAATGTGTTAAAAATCAACATGTAATTATTTAAAACACACACAGAGATTTTTTACACAGAGATGTATAATTATTGTAGGCAACAAATATAAATTAAATAACAGTTACTTAATATGTATATAAATATTGCTTTTATATTATTAGGTATAATTAATAAATATGATAATTTATGATCTAAAAGACAATTTCACCGGTGTATTTTTTTTTTATTTATTGTGCGTTCAACAAATGTGGATGCATCTTGAGAGAATTGCTAGCACTTGCCTACGGAAGAAATTAATCTGCAACAATTAGTCCGCACGAAGAGGACGACTTTTTTAGATGTCTCAGAATAGATCTACGCACAAGGAAATCGTATGAGACGGCACGCAGCTTCCGTTTTAAAGGACAGATTTATTGATTGCCCGTTCTAGCGTTCTATCCCTGGCGCGCTCCGAACCATCAAAGGAGAACAAATCATGAGAGCAGTGATGTTTTATATTTATGAGGTTAGTTAATTAAGGCAATAGGCGACAACTAGCGCTCTGGTACTGAATCTTGAGTACCAACATTTTTCATAAAAGTTAATTGTTTTTTTTAAGAGAAATATATGTATACCTACGTCTGAAGTTATTTTACAACTACAATAAAACAATGAAAGAGATGAAAGATTATTCTCGCGTATGCACCTACCTAAAATGAAGACTATTTTAATCAAAATATTCTTGATGATTAGCACTAAAAACCAAGAATGAATGAATCTATCATAATATATTATATTGCAATAATCATAAGTAGAAACTCCAATTAAAACTCAACAACTTTATTTTATAGCAACAAATCTAAATATTTACCAACGTGTGCGGCCAGTGCCGTTAAAGTGATATTCAGCCTATAGGCGGTCAAGTGCAGGGCTTAATTACCCATAAATCATTGCCGAACGTACTTGACTATGCCGACTCGAGTGGTTTTCAATGAGCGACTTTCAGCATCTCGTCGACACGTGCATGACAGTTGCCAAGGGCATAATTATAAAAATATTCTACAACCGTAATTTATGCATTTACTGGTATTTTAGCTTGAAAAATTAAGAATGTTGAAAGTCAACAACAATTTAATTGCTAATTTAACATTTTTGCTTAAAAAAACAATAATAATTCATTATTTCTTTCGTGTATTCATAATCCTGCCATTGTAAGCATGATACTAAAAACACAGTCACTATCAAATTTATGTATCAACACTCACTCACACTCAACGCTGACTTTTAACAAATTCTCTGTGCGATATTAGGAAATAAATGATAAAATCGCTTACGAACTTGCTCAAATTCCAAAAATGTCGCAAATGCTAGTGGTTCTATGTGGAAACACATAACCAGTATCTCAAAATATTATTTTATGATTCACGGAGTTCACATCTAAGCGTTCAATTAGATTAAAATATTGTCAGGAAGAAAAACGTAATGTCTCCTGACATTTTGTCGGTGGACGAATTTTAGAGTGCCGACGCCAGATTAAATTTGTTGCGACAGAACGCGTCGCGTACTCTACTCCCGCATCAAAAATCAACAAAATAAGTTGCCAGCGATCGTCAGAGATGAAGGGATGATGGATGCTCTCAAATGTCTTCAAAGACCGCTTATTTCCACGCGGCAACATCGTGTCACTCATCGAACTATTTCGGTTATAAATAACAAATCTTCTAGGTGCTGTAGAAAGGATAACCCTAACCTAACAAACTAAAAACAACGTTTCGAAACACAGCTATGTTAAATACGATTTTGTCTATATTAACTTATGTAGTTTAGACATTTTCAGGTTCTAAAGGAATGAACTGCTATGAAATCGATTGAATATATTTTTAAAACAACATACGTAGGTATAATAAAATACCTTTGCGTCATTAATTATTATATTTCGAAGGGATAAGAATCTCTATAACGAATCTGTCAATCATCTGTATCTTTTTTAAAGGTTTTGCAATTTTCATATAAAAACTATTACTATGTAGGATAAAATATCATTTTTAAAAATTGCATGAAAATTATGAAACAAAGAGATTCTCAATTCGATATGTAAGTTTTTTTTATTTAATTTTAATTTCGAGTGTTTTCGGTCATTATAAGAAACGATGCAATGAGCACAGTAAAACAATTATCAAGAAATGCACAAACCTTTTTATGAACTTAAGATGAGCATAATGTATTGTATTCTTACCTGAAACAAAAAAAAAACGATATTTAGTGAAACAAATATTTTTTTGTAATGTTTGTAAAATTGATTGAATAGTTTTGGGAATAACCTACAAATCGTGTTTTTTTTAAACGAAATTATACAATAAAACAATCAAACTGTAAACAGTTTGTTGGTTTTATAACAGATTGTGTGTTAGGCATACCGTATATAAGTATTTTAAAGCATACACACTAATATAACACAATTGCTAAACATAATAATATAATTTAAGTACAATTTTTGCTAACGGCTGACGAACGTAAACATATTACACAACACAATCTAATAGGGTGTAGGATGCATATTTTACCTCAGAACAGTTTGCGCCGCATTCAAGAAACTGTGACGTTGGTTCAATGTTTTCAAATTTTTGGGTTGTTCACTCGTGCCTAAGGATCGTGGTTGTTTAAGTTATTTGTTTTATTTTATTCACACACACAGTCACGACCTTTCTATATCGATGACAGTCAAACATATAATTGTACGTGTGTGGATATAAATTATAGAACAGAAGCGTTTCAATATAAAACTGAAAAGATTATCATATTTTTTTTCTACCTAATGTAATCCG
This sequence comes from Neomicropteryx cornuta, assembly GCA_020383195.1. Classification (NCBI taxonomy): domain Eukaryota; kingdom Metazoa; phylum Arthropoda; class Insecta; order Lepidoptera; family Micropterigidae; genus Neomicropteryx; species Neomicropteryx cornuta. The sequence goes on from JAHKQU010000030.1 coordinate 7,287,388, forward strand.
GGTGACCTTTTCCCTCTGGACTTTTTAGGGTAGTAATCTCTACAATCTCTATTTCTCAAGTAATTTTGTTAAATATGTTTAATAAAAAAAAAAACTACAAAATAACTATTTGTGTGATTTATTATCACAATGTAAGTCTATACTGAAGGTTCATAGACTTAGTTGGTTTTTTTGTTTCTTTTCGCCGTCGACAAGTTCACAAACTTAATTTCGTTGCGCAGCAGCCGCAATGCAGTGGAAATTTTACAATAAATCTACCGCCAATACTATCCTAATGCCGCTGCAGTATCTTTAGCAGAGCTGCCAACTTTTCCGAGCCTCGTGCCATTTTCGATGAGGTTTTTCATTTAAAGTACAAATAACTTAAGTTCTTCTTTTTAACAACGGAACAAAAAATCCTACTATCCTTCGAGACATAATTTATTATACCCATAGCCTAATCTAAACCTACTCAGTATCAACTTTATTTATAGAATAACATTTTTGGTCATTATTAATACCATATTATCGAAATACAAGGTTTTAAATCAATAAATAAAAAAATCCCTCCATAGATTTTTTTCTTGTAATAATAAATAAGGCCGTGACAAATGTGCTGTCAATTTTTTCTGTTATTTATTTACACATTATTTTGTGTATAACAATACGATTGTGATCTGCTATGGATTAAACATATTATTAAGATTTTAATAAAAAAAAAATAAAGATTTTTTTGCAATGTAAAAGTCATTATTTACAACCATACCCATATTTTTATGCAGTACCACGATTAAAAAATATTTAAATTTAAAACAAAACGTTGAATTTTGTAGAAACCTTATACCCCAGTCTGACGCCTGACTGCTACGTCTTTTTATCTAGGAGGGGCGCATACATTTATTAAATTCATTAAATATAAACAGTAAGAACAAATTTTCAAAAACCTTTTAATAAACAGGAATAAGATGTTGAGTATTTTTTTTTTTTTTGAAGTAAAACTCTGCGACAAAGGCCACAGAGAGAACGTAAACCATTGCAGCTATTCATTAAAACAAAACCACTCGAGACAGTCCGAAAAAGCGAAGGTAACAAAAAAGCACGAAGCCTGCGCCTCTCGCCGCATTTTTCCCTGGTTAAGAAAAGCAAGCTCTGAAAGGATTGAGCGCTTAGGCATAATGTAGGTACAAAGGTGTGTAATTTCATAAAAATTATATATCTTGATTTAGACTAGTGAGAACGTATAGATAAAATATGTGAGAATATATTCTCACATAGCAAATATCTATAAATAGTTTGATACTCAAACAAAGCAAAGGAAAAATAGACCACACAATACTTGTTTGGTGTCTCATCAAGAATGCCATGATGAGCCAAGCGAGATCACGAACTAATGACCACCATAATGAACATAATATGTAGATGTACCAACACTCCAGAGCAAAACATGGGTCAAAGACATTGAAGTTTCGAAAACGAAAAAAAAACGGATAATTGTAGGCTATCAATGACCGGAATGTAATAATAACAGAATAATGAGATTGTGGCGGTGTTGTTAAGGCGCTCGACTACAGACCTAACGCTCGCGAGTTTGAGGCGCTCGTCGACCGCTGGGTGCATGGTAAACTAGGCTGATGACTGGACTAGACGAGGCGAAAACTGTTAAATGAACTACATAAGTACAAGTGTTTAGCGATTAATTACCAATTTTTCCCGTCCAGGCGAATCGTATGACATCGTGAAAGCTCCCAAAGTCACGACGAGTGTACTAACAGATCGAATAATTCGATATTACCCAGGACTGTCCGTGTATGTTAATATGCGTTTAAATGCAAGAAAAAAGAACTCGAATTTCTCATTTATTTAAAAAACATTATTTTTCAAAAAAACAGCTACTAATGCTACTGATATTTCGGTTATTTTGAAAGCGCTGTTTAGGCCCGACATAAAGTCTACACCTTTCGAAAGGTTAGGCCAGAATCGTTCGAAGGGTGTTTTTCGTTCACGTATGTAGTCACCTTAAGAGTGCCCACCTTCAAATTAAAATAAAACTAAGTAAAGCGTGTAAGGCTTAAATATATATTTTAATGGTTCCGCGTAAATTCGCAACTCGGCTACCGGCTTATTATATGTACAAAGAGTTCCTTCTAATCAACTCGTCCTTCCTAAATCGTCACTTAGATTATAAAGATTTCACGCGAAATGCCGATCGCAGTCTGTACAGCGATCTTACAACCCTGGCACGGGAAATTTTCTTATCAAAATAGCGTAGTATTTATCAAATCAGACAGTTTATAATACATCTTCACTCGGATTAATGAAATAAAATTTCTGGATATTACCAGAAATTATTTTTTTTCATTTCATAGTATAATAGCACACACAAAGGCACAAAATTACCGACTATTAGGGAAAAAAATCTATGAGCTTGTTGTCAAGCGTGCAAATAAACTAATCCAACGAAGAAGCAGGTCGGAAAAAAAATACTATCTCTTTCTAACTTAACAATGTTTTGTTTATAAGTATTTTATTTTCAAAATATCTTCTGTTGCGTCTTTAACTTAGCATTCGAAGAGCATATAAATGTTTGATTTAGCAGCGCAACCTATAAAGGAAGTGCTGATGGGCCAGATTCGGCAGTTGTTGCAATCTATTTGTTTCCAGACTCCCGACACGTTCGACAAACGAACGTTAACCATATGGCGCTGAACACAATGGCCGATTTCGCGTGCTTTGCGTTGGTCCGGCTAGAATAGAACAAAAGAATGGCGAACGAACGCTGCAATCGAGTGAATAAATATGGCCTTCCCTAAGAGGTGCCTTCAGGTAAAATGGTAAGTTCTCGACTGGCTTCTGCAACGTGATAAGTTTTTTTTTTTTATAAGTTCTTTATTTATAAACAAAATACATATTTAATTTGTTTGTTCACAAAACCCTTGCGGGTTTTTATGTGAACTCATTCGTTCCTAATTTAACTTATTTAATAAAATTTATATATATAAAACATATTCAATATTCACTTAAAACACTTTTGGCAATGATGAGCTACACATGACGGTATCTATCCAGACTGTCTTTAATTGTTTATTTATAAAAAAACGGTCACTTCCAGTCGCGTCGGTGTAATTATAATGAAATCGGTACGAGTACATCTCACACCGGTCGCTTCGAGTACATTCATCAACAAAAATACTATTTACAATATATTTTTTTTAATTCTTTTTTTAAAACGTAATTAGATAAATTATTAGATTGCTTTATATTACTCGGAAGGTTATTAAATAAAATTGGAACAATTCTCTCCAGCCTTCTTTTGCCATATTCATTGTTGAATTTCGCCACTTCCAAAATTCCTTTTGTTGTTTGCCTTGTTTTTATACTGTGCGGTATTTTCTGTTTATATTCCATAGAGTAAAATTGTTCCAAGTTGATACGTGTACGCAGAGAAATGAGTTTATAAGGTTAGACGGCATGGTAAACGCCGCCTATAAAAGAAAAAATATAATGGTAAAATGGTAGAAGCGAGATAAAATGCTGTGATTTTGCCCTGCATTAATAATAAATTTACGAGAATAAGGTTCAAAATCACCTCGCCATAATAACTCGTCATATGCAGTTATTATATTTAAAATCAGTTTAGTTTTAAATAACATTTCTTAAGGACAAAATATTAAAAATTACCCAGTTTGTTTTTTTTTTTGGTAATTTTATAAAGACTATTCTCATTATTATTCCTCAATCGATCGGTAGGTAGCATTCTTGCCCATTTTTATTAGTATTATTTTTGTAATTTATGTTTTGTTTTTCTAAAAATGATTAAAAAAACGAAAACAGTAAGTATAAAGTTTTATTAAGAAGCGATCTGGCTAAAATAACCCAATAAATAATTTTCTCGGATAGATTTGTAGAAACGACCTTAGAAAACTGAGGCCCATGGCAATTTTTAAAAGCCTGTGGAGAGCCCATAAACCAAAAAGTTCGCGGGGTATAAAAGGTCGTACTGGTACCTAATACTTTAAAGTATTTGGTACCAGTACGACCTTTTATATTTTGCTTATTAAAAACACAAAAGAGAAAGCGAGGATGCGTTGTTTGTTTATTTATTTTTTCTCTTACGAATGCGGTAAATTTTTTTTTTGTTATGTTTAATTTCTGCAGTTTTTTAATAATATACGGTTCTTTGAGGCCCTTTCGGGACGGGGGCCCTGGAATTTTACTAGTAATACACCACTGAAATAGGCACATTCTCATAACCAAACCTCTATTTCTATGATTGCCGTTACTTGGTCGGTAAGTGATATTTAATTAGCGCTCAAATAAAAGAATATTTTGGGCAGTCATTCTTAACCGCTTTTAATATTTCACACATTACATTTATTTGTCCTCGACAGTTCCGCTCATCAGCGTTACTCGGCTCGGGATTGCGATCAGTTCGATGATCAAAACTGCTTCCTGCTGCTCTCCAGCTGCCTTCTGCTGCCGCCACAAATAGGACTGGCATCTACGCATTCTGTCACGTCGTAAATTGGCACCGAAGTGTACACAATTCTCCGTGTGGAGCGCATTCATTGCACAGCTGGTATGTATGTATGGAGTATACTAAAATTGAATAATATGCCTTTAGTACAATATTACTTCATACTAACAATGTCACGTTCATGGTGAGAGTGGATGCGCATTCTATAGAGCTTGTGATATATTAATAAAGAGAAACGTGTAAAAATCACACAACAGTTTCTTATTATATACATCATAAAAGCACGTGTCCTTAGTAAATATTAAACTAGAAGGGAGGGAGTACAAGGAAGTGATACTGAACGCTTGTCGTTATTTTGTTAAACCGTGAGATTTGAGGCGGTAAGGGCCTCTTCCCGCAGAGCTGTTATCTTTGTGGGCGTGATCATAAATGGTGCTTTTTAATATAACGGCTGTTTAGGATATTTTTCACTTCTCTTTATAGGATAGTCTTGAAAAGACTCTTATTCAAAGTAGAAATGAAACTTTTTATTCTATTTAAACCCAGACAATTATGAAATATAACAATATATGCAGTACAATTACAAAAATGAGTCACAACACTACAAATATTGTATGGAATTTGGCCATAAATGTCACTTTCCCCTTTCGCCCGCGCGTTCCTTGGTGTGTGTGATTTTTGCACGAGCGAAGGGATTAGATTCGTTCCGAGCAGGGTTGTCACAATATCGATCATTATCGACCGTTGCGCATAGGCAAGTCAATCTCGTCTCTGCGGTCGGCTGTGTCAGACGTAGTACAGTGGTGTAGTGAATACATCTTAAACTTTTCTCTTTTCGAGGACTTTTATATCTGTGTGTTGCACAATGGGCATGTAAAAATCCCCTTATCGTTCCTTACCGAAATTGTTTATTTTTACTCGATGATATTTCAGTAAATAAAAGTAACACAAAAAAAAACATTTCATTGCGACCGAGTTCAAGATATATGAAACACGATAATCTAAAAAAATTTAAAAAATGTGTTTTTTTCTAGTAAAAACGGTGCATCAAAAATAGGTCTATTTGCAACAAATTCAAATGTTTACGATTTTTTTTTCAAATATATATATATATACGCATTTTAAAAAATCGGGATTCATTGATACTAGTTTAAGAGTTACTCTTTTATATGTTATTTTTTATTTTGTGGTGGTCTTTCCGTAAGTGCTTTAAATTACACTTTGAAATGTCCTTATTTTGCCCAAAAATGAACAACCGACCCTTAAATGAACCATAATGACTCGAACCATATAGAGATGAATAATTAAATAAATAAATATTCACACAAAACGCAACAGTTGAAATGTTGAATTTAATATCTTAAAGTATAAGGCTTTTAGGGAAGTGTAGCCTAAATAAACACTACCATCTTTCGAGGAAAATCCCCTCTTATAAAAGGTCGCCATCTTCTAAAACTGCAACAAATTAATCCGCAACGATGCAAATGAAGGAATATTAATTAACGTACGAATTTATGACCAGTGGTCGTTCAAAAAATACTAATATTATGATTACCAAATCATCAATAACAATAAACGTCATTGCAAAGGCTACTATGAAATTACCAGGTAATTACGTTGGAACTAGTGTTTCGCAAACCTTAATTTGATATTCAAACCATATTCAAAGTTGAAAATAATTAATGTCCTACATTCATAATATGTGTGGCCAATCACTTCAATCAATAGTTATTAGGATTTTCAATGAGTTAGTTGCCTAGCAATCTGAAGCAATTAAATTCAATTAGAGTTAATGAAGAGAGTTTAAAGAAATATTTTATTACTAACATAAGTAAGTTTTAATCTATAAATAAATACTCTAAAATATATATATAATTATGTATTATGACGATAATAATAGCAGTGAGCGTATAGCACTCAATTCAAATAGAAATTTTCCTACTTCGCGCCCGCCTCGGTACTCTACCTACATATAACCTAACTCAGCAACGGAGCAGCTACATTGCGACATTCTATATTTTTTATTTTTAAAGAGTATTTACGAAATTTGCGGGTATAAGGTAGACGTGGTTTTTGTTTTATATAATTATTAGTTATTTATTATTATTTTCAAATTTGTTTGTGTCTATTTGTCTGTAGGTACTTACTACTATTTGTTAGTTACTTTTATGAAATCAATAAATCAATCATTAAATGAGTACATTGGAAAAGTACACCAGGCAAAAAACTGCTTATCAAACAACCTACCAAAGAAGGTAAGAATCAATACAGTTATGGAATGATGTCATTTTCAAGGTTCAAACTAGCCATAAAATATATTCTGTTTTAATTGCCATTATGGATGAGTTTCTTGAAGGTGAATACTGATTTTTTTGTAATATGCGGAAATGTAGTAGGTACTCATAAGAGTACTAACAACAACAATATCAGTATGTAGTACTAAAACACTACTCAAAACGAGTACATGTGTGCGAGATGATGCTGCCTGCATGTCCGCCTGCCCGCAATGAACGGCCTCACGTCACTAGAGACCTATTTATTTATATTTTCTGGGTCGGTGTTTGAAACTTTGGCAATTTTAATACATAGGTACACATATTTTCGAAACAAAATACTTTAGCATAAAAAGCTGAATGTTATATTAATCATAAACTTTTGCGTTTTATACTTCGCTCCGAGTTAGCAGAAAGGCCCCGTGGGTGGCTTTAGTGGCGCCTATGGCACGCGACAACTCGTATCTGCGGTATTCGAGAGACCTTCGGGGTATTCGCTCGCCTAAATTTTTAATTTAATTAAAGCGGCTTACGCATGAACTCGAGGACTTCAACGCGCAAGTGATAAATCTGTCACCAGTGCGGCAACTTTATTGAAGTAATATTATTGGTCTAGAGATAAACAGAGATGCATCGTACCTATATGCGTGTGATCAAGTACACTTTTATTCGTTGATCTTTGTAACTGAAATACATTTTAGTATCATTAAAGGCAGTGGCATTTTGGTATTGTATAAATACATTAAGAATATAACCCTACTATGTTTTCTTTTTGAAATCTCGTAGTTTATTGTAAATATTTTTTTGAATTTCAGTGTTGATACTCTTCTGGCGTTGCTGAATTTGGTTATTTCAGTTTCGGTATAATTTTTCAATGGGGTCAAAAAACCAGCAACATTTAAAATATTATCAATCTCCCCCAGACTTATTTTGGAAAAGATAATATTCAGATGGTGACAAATCTGGCGTGGATCGTAGGTTTAGTTGTACACTTGTATGCACCACGACGCTTGTCAACAAAGCGAATATTACATAAAATGATGAATGAAATCATGTCTATGAAAGTATCGCAATATTTTGAAAGTAGTTTTTAATCATAAACAGCAACAACGTCCTTACGATTTCCCTCGCAGGACAGCATGAGGGCTATCCCTTGGCCGCTGGCCAAGACCCTCGGCCGGCATGTTCTCGTATGTGGAAACGCGCCCGCAGCGTCCAAATCACGTAATCTGATTTACGGCCGTGGCCGCGCTACGTGCTCCTTGATAAATAGAGCCTTTTACTTAATACAGATTACCTGTAATACGTTGGATAAACTAAATAAACCCGTGACGTAACATGTCACTCGGCTTTACGTGGTAGTTGGCTTATATATACATATATAGAAACAGGAACAAAATGAAATGTATTTGTACGACTCTGCACTTTTTTTATACACTACAGAGGCACGATTTTATACGATGTATTTTTTGTAGACGTTATTTTATTCTATAAGAAACACACTCACATTAGCATTCTAATTAGCAATACCTCATCGGAAATAATAATATCTTATGATCATTTTATCAGTTTTTGCAAACGCCAGAATGTGCCGGGAACGCCGACGGTTTTCTATATTTTCCCCGTCTAAACTATTTTTCACCAACTAGAACACTCTACCCACGTGGGAGACACGGTCGTGGATTCTAATTCATAAGTTTTTACTACTAAACGTCGTCATGTTTTTATCCCGTTGATATAATTTATAATATCATTACAAGTATGATGCAATGGATGTATCGCATTTTTGATCAGTTTGGCCCATTGAGTGATTAATTTTTCATCTACAAAGAGTAATCACTCTATGATCCTAGAGTCTATGTATAAAGACCATCCATCCAGATAGGTATAATGCAATTTTGATAAACAACAGCACGAGCAGTGCTGGTAATCTTGCAATAATGCATAATTCAGTGGAAGAGTATTTGTAACATCAGGAATGGGGTCATCGCCATCCGGCTGCCGGGCTTCACGAGAAGACGTGGCAACGCTTTTAGCCTGAGTTCTTGCCGGGTTGCCAAGACGCGACAACTCGACGGCATTTTATAATATTCGACATAGCACCAAGAAGACACGGTGCAACGACGATGCCGAATTAAGTTCACTAACATGATGTTATTTTCGATATTGTTTTTTATGGAAAACAGCTGACAAATATGCTGCTACTTTAGAATAGAAGCTAGATTGCCTCTATTAAGCTAATGTTACTGCAAATATGGATAACCCCATACGTATGGTCTATTTAGCTGATGAAACTGCAAAAATGGATAACCAGCTGTCTATTGGGCTAATGTAACTGCAAAGATGGATAACCAGCTGTCTATTGAGCTAATGTAACTGCAAATATGGATAACCGGCTGTCTATTTAGTTTATGAAACTGCAAAAATGGATAACCAGCTGTCTAAACTTCAAACTCTACTAAGGTGTGGTATTCATATACTCGTATAAAAATCAAAATATTTAAAATTGAATACTTCAATCGTACCGTGTAAGTACTACTGAACGCATTTTAGGTTGTTTGCTTAAAACAAATGTAAGATTTTAAAATATAGAGAAAATAGAATATATATTTAAATGTTTGTCCATTATTTATATTTCGGAAACCGATATTTGCCCATCCTCAGAACCGCAATCTTTCAAGTTTCCTTATTGAAAAAACATGCAGGTAGTAATAATAAAAGTATCATATTTTTAAATGACTGGACCAGCTAAAGAGGAAAATAATCGTCAAGGTGATTTCACGGTTGAATACTTCCATGTTTATCGAAATAACCTGGCATTTCCAGCGTACGCGTAATACCTTACTCGCCGGGACAGCGTAGTGCCATTACAGTTCGTTCGTTATTCATTAGTTAACTCTGTTTTAGAAATGGCAGTCATTTTACGTTTTTCAAGTCAAAAGGTTAGAATTACATCAAAAGGTTTACTCGGACGAATGACTGAGCATTTTAAATGCCGGATAGGAAATATTTATTTTAATATTTAATGAATTACGAAGTACTTTCTTAATGTAATACGAATTTTCTCCAAGATTCACATTCTTTGATAACCTTTGCAAGTTTTAAGTTTCCTGCGTACTTTGGATTGCCACAATATATTAGTTTAATTTTTGCAGCGGTATGCATACAAGTTGTCTTTTTTTTTACATAAATTGGTATTTAACTAGTAACACTATTGAATACAGTTACACTACACGATTCCTTATATATGTATATGCAGTAAAGAAACTATCGGAATACTGTTTATAAATTTATGGTTACTTTGTTTTTGTGTTCTTAAGATTAGAAGGGTATGAAAGTAACCAATGAGGAAGTTAGATCATTGGAACCCGAATCTCCTTGCGAGGAGTTACATAATTCAGTGTCTCGGTCAAGAAAAACAACGTCCTCCGGGAGATTTTAACCCAATAAAGTAGAGAGTTGAGCGCAAACCGCTTCGGCAACATTCGGTATCCTTTCACGAGATTACAGTCGTAAAGCAAGGCGTTACTTCGCCTCCCTGGACACAAATAAGCCGGTGAACGAGACACGTCCCCGACGCTAACAAACGAATTGGCTTGAAGGTATTTAAGAGAAAAAAACGCCATCGAAAACGGTCATGAAAAACGTGCACAAGAAAATATCATACAACAGCGTATTTTTAATGTTAAAAATGTTGGATGTAAATTATTCTACGAAAAAAAACACCCATTACTTAAAGAAACTAAAACCCGTACCTACGAGTACAATTAGGACAATGATATATTAAAAAAACTACATAATAATATTAAGAAGTTGGATATTTGATACCCACTCTGTTTTCATATTAAATCTGTGTTACAAAAAAATCTAGCAAATATTTCTAACTAACCTAGCTCGCTGGTAGGTCGTCGGCATTTTGAGAAAATCTTTCTTATATAAAATTAACAAAACCTTACCTTAGTGTATTTTGGGAGGTTGGTACTTTTGTAATTTGGGAGAAGTCAGTATTAAATAAATCACAAATTCAGTAAATGGGGAGAAAAGATTGTTTCATTACTAGCCGCGCCAGGTACAGGGTGTAATAGCCATTGTTTTTTCTACATAGCTATTTGCTCACATATGGGCTTGCAAAGACGCCACAATTTAAGTACAAAGAATGACCTTTCAAACGCTTGTTAAACAGTACTTTAATATTTATAAAATAATCCATTTCCCGGCAAACAAAGACGTAAATAAACCTTTTTATAAAAAAAAATATTTTTATACCAAATTTTTAAAAGGTTTAAATTGAAACAGCGTTTGTTCCTATTTTCAGCGAAGACGGCCCTCTCAATATTATTAATGCCTGTATTGTGGAATTGAAGTGGTGGCCGGCTGTCGACTTTCAGATTACTCTTAACACAATTTTTAATGATTAGCCATAATCCGTCTCCGAGGCTAAGATTTAAACTCTCCTAAATGTGTTCGACTGAAATATGTAACAACTTCGGATCATCGGGTTGTAGACATGGTAATGGGTGGCTCATATAACTCAATATTTATTATTGTATTTTAATTTGTAATAACCTATTTTTGTTATAACGAAAAACAGAGAAAAAAAAAACAATAAACCGACAAAGTTAAGGCCACGCCCGATACATAACAAGATAACCACCGTCCGTGGATAATTTAAATACAAATTCGGTAAAGATAAAATCTCGATGACCGTTGTTAGATAGATAGTATATATAAACTAAAACAAAAGTAAGTTAATTTCTGTCGCGGAGAGTTTATTTTTCAAAATATGAACACGATTATTGAATATAAACATATTTATAGTATCTCGGTTTTAACGGATACCAAATAAGTAAACTTTATATTATTTTTATTAAAACTAGTTTTTATACGTTAATAGTTTTTTTAGTCCGGTTTTTGATTAGTATACCTAACATTAATATTGACCAATGGAAGAATCCCATAAATTCGGATATGTTTCAAAAAGTGCGTACCTTCGTATTACATCTCATGAGGTGTCATTTTACAAGTGAGTCAAGTGAGTTATTTTGGCTAATTTCATTAAAGGATAAAGATTAAATAATTGTATGGAAGACTATTGACAGATCTTATAAAAAAAGATTCAATTCAAAAGTTTCGGTACATGTAGGTAGGTAGTATGCGTAAGTTTAGGTAAAATCTTATTTAATCGATCGTGTAAAATACTATAGAGAAAAAAAGATAGAAACGTGAAACTGTTCACAGTGGATAAAGTTAGTTTATTGCAGCCTATAGGAGTGGTCTGACGCCGAAATGTCTCATTTTCAATAATCGACTCTTGGTTCATAGAACGCTGCGCTCCCGTTACGAATCGAATTGTCAGTAATAAACAGACCGAGAGAATGGACAAAAATGGCTGAGATAGTAGTAATTAGCATTCTATGATCTTCAGAACATTCTAAACATTGATTTGGATTAATTAGATAAAAAGACCTAAATTAGATGAAAACCAAATCCCATCTGTTATTAATATTTTGATAAGCCTGATATTTTGAAATGAAAAAAAAAATACGACTATGGTTAATTAATATCATAATAATTTAAAGTAGAGATAGATATTGTGTTTATCTATAAATGTTGAACTATGAAAATATATACACAATATATGTTTAAAGAACGTTGTGCAATAAAAAGGTAAGCGTATACACGTGTTTGTGTTTCTGCGAGAATGGGCAATGTTAAAATATATAATTTATTGTTAAAAACATCCTCTGCATCTATGGCTTTTCTGTGAAGAATTTAGGATATATATAGGATGATGATTTTAGAGGCGTGGTTTTCAAGAAGAGATAAAATGCATACTCGTATAATTTGATGTTATGGATAAGAATTTAGTTTTATTATAAAGATAAGGGTTTGCCATTATGTTTTAAAAATGATTAAAGTTTTAAAGTGGCCGCCGCGGCTGACTCGAACAAATTCCAGCCGAGAGGCCCAATTTTCAACCACTTTTTGCGACAAGTTGGGCAAGTATGTCAGCAATAACGCGCCGAATATTCTCTTCCAAGGCGTTAATCGTGTCCGGCTTATCTGCGTAGACAAGCGACTTCACATAACCCCACAAAAAATAGTCCAGCGGTGTTAAATCGCACGATCTTGGAGGCCACTCCACAGGCCCACGAAGCGATTTTTACTTTATTTTAGAGTGATTTAAAAAAAAAATTGAGTGATTTTTTCTAAATTTGCACTATTTGCAAACGTTGTTCAGGAGTAAGTATATTAATTATGAAATGGCAAACCAAACTGAGCATAAATCAAGTGACAGCTGTCAAAAACACCAACTACGAAAAACGTAGTGCCAGATTGAAAACCACGCCTCTAAAAAAAACACCCTATACAAAAATTATATGTATCTAACTTTTTTAACACGGGTTTTCGCAGTTAACTGGATTTTCTTAATAAATGAAAATTCTCAGAGAGAGAATGAGAGGTAGAGTCGGTTAATAAAAAAAGGCCGTCCAAGCAGACAGCTGTGCTCCAGGTGTCCCGGACAGGTAGAGCACTAAAACGAGCGACAACCTTCGCATAATCGCGCCGAGATAAATCTTCTGGACTTTACGTGCGCCACGTGAAAAGGTCGGGACGCTGAATGGCCGTTGAGAAGCTATTGGAGGTGGGTCACAAATGGACCTACCTAACGTCGAGGAGATTAGGGACGTACCTATAAGTACATTGCAAACGCGTGCGCAGGAAGATGTCTTTATGATACTTTAACACGAGCAATTAGTGTGGCCTTTGCTTTACAATCGAAATGAATTCATTTCAGACCACTTCTCGCAATTTCCTTACAAATAGTAATTTACATAGTTCATCCTCCTTTCCAGTAATATTATACCACAATTTCATCCATTTCATATGACTCTGGGGCAGACATAATATATCTGGTATATTATATTTTAAATAGACACGTTATACGGGCACGCGTAAAAATAGATATTTATCTCATCTTCAAATCGCTTTAGCCCAGTGTGTTTTCCAAATAAGTACCGCAACGTTTATCTCTTTCTAAAGGCAACAATAGGTTTGAAGCCGTGAATCTCATACCAAGATATTAAATTAATATCACTGGATCCGCTTAAATAAGTAGATTTCAACTCTCACAATCTCCAAGTCAATCGAGTGGCCTCATAGTGAACCGAATTTTAAAAATATTTGAACAAAAATACCTCATTTGACAACACTAACAAAAATATATTCCCGCGGTATTGACCTTACAGCCATTGTTGTGTGAGCTGCGTCAACTCAGGAAGTACCTGCATGAAGCAACGACTCTTAATGAGACAAAAAATAAATAGATTCAACAGCACGTTATGATGTTCATAAACAGTATAATTTGAGCACCTAAAGCGTGGTCGTAGAGTAAATAGTGAATATTATAATATAAATAAAGAAAACACGTTTTGATTTTTAAATAGTTTGATGCGGTTTACTGTCTCATGCACGCTCAGTGTGCAGATGAGCTCCAATCATGGTTTATTACAGACTTATTTATTTATTCGAGAACCAAAATACATACATAATATATACAGAGTTCAATTACTGTAACCAACAAGCGGTTTGTGCAACTGGAAATCTGGGACTTTGTTTAATATTTGTTATTTTTTCGCCATAATACGCTTTTCATTAAGGCACGCCTCATTTTTGCGTTAAAGATTGAGTTGGTCAGACTAAAGAAACAAATTTAATTTAGCGCTGGTAAGAAGCTCAAGCTACGCTCATTAATCGTGTGAGCCAAGCGAGGGGCAACTATGAAAACACATCTCTAAACAGAGCGGAGCGAAGCATATTCGAACGGTGTCATACCTAGGTAAGTAGGTTTATGAAATAGGTTTACAGTCGTAATAAACACCAATGTCTTGGCTGGCAGGCCAACCCTTAAAACAGGACGCATTATACACAGATGACCTGGTTTCTAAATGATTACTCGTAGCATGGTAATTATTAATACTGGGACGCTGAAGTACCAAACACGTAATAAAATCATTTGTCAAAAAAACTTCTATAGATACACATAGGTATAGGTAGCAATGATCAAAATGAGATCTTCAATATCTTATTTAACTCACAGTAAACAATCTTTTAATACATTACTTTCATATTGTTACGAGAAGATATTTTTGGAATAATGTTCGAAATTTTTCCGTCCACGATTGCAGACAAAGGCATGCATCGATTGACTTGACATAAAGTACAGAGCAGCGGTCTTTAGGAAGAATACTATGGATCGAATGCAAGGAACCAAAATATTACAGACCTAGGTAAGTATATTCCAAGTAAAGAAGCTTACTTAAAACCTACGTAGGGATTAAACAAAACAAATTTTCAAACAAAGTTGAAGTTATAGCAACAGAACAATCTACCTACCTATATAACCTACTCCCCCACGCATTCACTCCAAACACGGCGTATCCAAACAATAACTGAACTTTTTACTCTTATAATACACACATGACGTTAAGAACTATTAAATAAACCATTAAACTACTAAACCGAACTATTAATTAACTATTAAGCTATTAAATTTAACCAATAATATGCCGTTCGGATACATTTTTATTTTGAGTTTTTACGAATATTCTTTTTCTATAATACTTAAAGTGAGAGTAAAAACTTTTATACTACACATATATGTAATATCGATATAGATACTATTAGAAAAGTTAAAACCTAAACATTATTTTTAGATTACCTTTTTATTAGAAGGCTTTTTAAAATAGCATTTTAGTTTTTTATTTACATTGGGCATTACGATCTCATGCCCTGCTACTATTAATATAAAAAAACATCACATGATCTAGGATTACAGCACACAATAATAAGCTGTTAATCTCGGACCGTATGACTTTGTTCAATATCGCTGTTTATAATTCTTTGATAAATAAATAAATATCATAACCCGACGATTTGGAGATGGCTATAAATCCTGTCTCAAGATGCAGGTTCAGAAACTAATGTCGGGAAACTTCCATGCGATTGTAATAATGTTAGTGACCCGCAAAAAGTTCAACCACACAAAATATCACCTCGGCGTGTTTTGTCAAATAAACTGTCGCTTGCGAAACGTTGGCCGCCACTCGCCACTCGCCACTCGCCACACCTTTCCCTCTACTCGCTGAATGTCGCGTCGCGTTGAGAGGAAAAATAATATTGGGATCAGGGTTATCACTCGAGTTATTCTGTCACAATATGGTTCAAATATTTAAAGTTACATACCACATCGAATAGGCACCTAGTGCACTTTAACAAAGCTAGGTGACTGAATAATACCCATCTACTTATAGGAAAATAGTACTAAATAAATTACACAACAAATTAAATGACTGCAAGGATAGCCTGCCAGGCTCTGTTTACCTCTATTAACATTGCATTTTTTTTTTTAAATTTTGTTTACATTTAATTGAATTTTCATTACGTGAGTTGCGAGCGTGTACAAATACGTCTTTAGCGTGTGTTGTTTGCCTTACCTATGAAATTTAAAATTTATAGTTAGTAATAGATTTAAAAAAAAACACAATTACAGCTTGTATTTGTATGCAGAAAATTAAAATTTATCTGTATGTATTATAGATACATTTTAACTTTCTGCACTCCTCCACATAAACATTAACCATGCCAAATCTCACACTCGTCCGTGAGAGCAATATGCTCGAAAAGGGGTACAAAGTTTTCTTTTCTTATATTAATATATAGATAACATTTCAACTAAACAAAATTTAAAAAAAAGAACAAGCAACGTAAATTAAATTGAAAATAATAAATACATATAACTTATTTTAGGACATTCTGTATAAGGCATGTTTCCGTAGTAAAAGTTATGGACATGTTTCAAGCCTCGTTTTTCATATCTTATTGTAAAATACAATGAATGGTTTTCGTGGAAAACGGTCAGTTCATATTTATTAAATATCTCAAGTGCATCGCCAGGTTGGACTTACTAATTATAGACTTGTGTATACCACACCACCCTCAGCGGCAGTGGTATATTTGAACACCCTATGCCACTCTCACCAATTACCGTACTTGGGCGCGGACTAGGACATAAAATCAAATCTCACCTCTTTAGCGTTATTTTCGAGAACGGTCGGAGCGGTGGCCTTGACTCCGGCCAGCTCCTTCCAGCGGAGCACACCCATCACGGCGCTGCGCACCCAAGAGCCCCGCCGGCCAGCGGCGGCCCCGACCACCCCGCAGAGCACCTGGTCCACCTTCGCGTTCGTCACATCCCCCACCAAGCTGACGGACACCACTCCCGCACCTCCGCCGACCACGCCAGCGCACTCTCTCATACGGGATACGATTCCGAATGAATGACTAGTAATCCGGTGTAATCCCGAATGTATTACAGGAAGTTCACTGAATCCAGGTCCAACTATTCGAATATTCACATTATAACTTTCAGCACACACTTTTAATATCGATACTGTATTAGTTTCATGTATCGAGCAATGTTTACATTTGCATTTTAGTTACTGTTTAAAAATATCCAGTCAGAAATATCGATTTGATCAAGTTGTTTGCAGATGAATGTATGAATCATAAAATAGCCTAATACCTACTAGAAATTTGCGTCCTCACAACGTATAGATAGGAGAGCGCGTATAGATGGCTCGTCGGCATTTTTGTATGTTTGTAGAGCAAGCAAACTTTCACTGGGCCTTCCTATCCTAGAGAGGCCGAAGAAAGAGTTAGACATTGACGAATCGACGGCCGCCGCTCGGCGCTATTTTGAGACAAAAACGGAAAACGGAAAACGTCTATCAATCGAAAATCCGAACATATTTTAAACAATCACCATATCACGCAACGAATTTAGGTTATAATTAAACCTAAAAATGCAATAAGTTTAATTTAAGTTTTATAATAATAATTAACACTTTCTTTTGATTCAATTTACTATCAGTCAATTGTGTTTTGTATTTCAAAACATTCACCATAATATTTGACTCATATTATGCCTGGTTGATAAACACGAGAAAATTAAACGATATATTTCGTAAACATAACCCGCCATTCGGTTTTGACGTTTGACGCGGCGCGACCGAGGCGACGTGCTCGTGAGCCGACCACAGTCGACAGCGCGATGGGCGTCCGCGCGCGGTTGCGTCCGGGAAGGTTCTAACTTCTACTCGCCTCGCCACTCGCCTCGCCACTCGCCTCGCCACTCGCCTCGCCACTCGCCTCGCCACTCGCCTCGCCACTCGCCTCGCTACTCGCCTCGCCACTCGCCCCACTCGCCCTAGCCGGCGGCGGCGCCGATGCGAGTCGCGCCATGTGCAGTGATGCAGGCCGCGCTGTCTCGCTCGCACAAGCCTAATGCCGCGTGTGTGCGAACGAGACGAATCGATCGATGTACTTCCGATATCCGATTTCAAAAGCGCACATGGTTTGCTCGCAGCCGCGTATTATCAGGACAGGTGGGAGGATCGAGTAAAAGAACGAAGCGAAAGAATCAGCGAGCTTTTGAAACTTTTATAGAATAAATAATTTATGTATGACATACAAATTATTTAAGACACGATTTACATAATAAATACAAATAATATAATTAATTGCAAAATTAATATATTCACTAATCATATTGATTTTACCTTAAAAAAGAGTTGTGAATAATTTTACTATAATAAATAATAATAAAAATATCTCATATTTTTTTAATTCAAATTTGGATTATTCTGCTCTTATAGAAAGTTTAAAATATGTAACTTAGTGTAATTATGTATGTCCAAGACACATAAGGATGTGATTGATAAAACAATAATAATATTTATTTATTCTTTTCATTAGTACATGCCTTACAATATTTTACATTTCATTATACCTATTAAATCAATACATACATATATTTTATCATGATAAATTTAGGTAATCCAATTTCATTATAGTCTAGTGTAGTGAAAATGGTAATGTGTTTGATTACATACATAGAAAAATAGGTTATTCTGAAAATCGTACAAACGTTAAGTAGTGTGATTTTTCAAAAAAATCTGATATTTATTCTGATCTGATAGAACAAAATTTAGAGCATTTTAAAAATTCCCCCTAAATTAGAACAGGTAAATAAAAAAATATATCTAACCCAACCTCCACTCAAACATACTTTTATTTATATTATTATTACTAACGAATTTTTAATACTTGCGTTATCTTGAAGATCCGCGGTCGTTCTCAACCTGTCGGCTGTGCTCGGCTGTGCTCGTCTGTGCTCGTCTGTGCTCGGCTGTGCTCGCTCGGCACGGCCGCTCTCCGTGGGAAATTATAATTTCGTGTCTACGGCTCGAGTCTATTATCTGCGCCATATCAAAATAGAGATAGCCAAATGTGGTATCGGAGCCATACTATTTTGACATTCAAGAATTCGAAATCACAACACAGTACTCAATTCCTGATCTAATTCAGTATGAGCATAGGTAGAAAGTGGATTTTGAGACACTCTACCCTAAAATATGCGAATTTACACATTTCGACGACGGCAAATCGCCTGACCAATTAAATCTCAATTATTATGGTAATAAAAAAAAGTTTATTTATATATTTAGTAGCGTCAAATACCAAATAAATAAAAAAGCCATATCAAAAAAATAAGAGCATCTGGATTGAGATCGCACGACAATTTTACCATTTTTTTGTTTCCCCGCATAATATTACCGTACTTCGAAAACAGCGTCAATTTTACGACCTGATTTATTGGTGGATGCATTGTGATCATTTTCATTACAAGCTTTTATTTAACTTGGAATGTTTCTTAGTTTGTTAAGGTTAAATTTTGCAAACTGAATTAGAACCACTTCCTCTAATGACAATCCAGTTTTGTGGTAAGCATGACCTGGTTCTACACTCAGGATTGGCTCCAAACGAAGGAACTCCTTAACGGTCATCAGCACAGACACGAAATTTTGTATACGCATTATAAAAGGAAATTTGAAATTTTTTAACAGAAATTTTGTATACGCACTTAAATAAAAGCTCGTTTTTAAAAATGTTTTTTACTATTCATTTATTTTTAATTGAATTCACGATCTACACAAATACGACATATGAATATTATTAAATTATTACTATGCTGCTTAAGAATTATCAACTTGGTGGAGCACATTATATACAGGAAGTTTTTAAATTTAAGGCTTTCCTTTTAGGATGTATCCAATGTATCCATTTTACTAAGCTGTGTTGATAAATGTACACGAATAAATACACGAATGATTATGAAATATTATTTACTGTACTTTTTTAAACGTTGAAATAGTTCTCGACACCTGCCTGCCTGGCATAAGCGACTGGAGGCCTGCCGTTGGATTCGTTCCGGTCCGGAAATTCGTATGGAGTCGCAGGGGTCGCGATTGGCGACGCTACCCTTCGCGCTGCAGCTCGTCGTAACGCAACGCTGCATCCTTCCGGCGACGAAACTTTTAGACATGTGCATGTGTGTGTGTGTGTGTGTGTGTGTGTGTGTGTAAAACTAAAGAATCAATGATTCACCTGTATTGTTTTGTCCTAGTTGTATTATTGTATTGCTGCATTGTTTTAAACTTATTTTGTTAGTCTGTATTGCTTTTATGTTTTCTTATAATGAACCACATGTTTGTATTGCTTTTTTTTTATATAAAAATAAACAATGGCTATTCTTTCGTTGGGCAGATATAAAGACTAAGTCTTTGAAACTGCTCAGTCGACGGCTAGTCTAGAATTTTTAGACATGTGCATGTTGTATACAAGATATATATTTTTTTACAGCGAACTTGTCTCACGAAACTGTCGAGTCTGATTGACCACTGACAGAATTGAATGCATCATTGGACGCCCAGAAAACTCGTTTCAGCGGTCTTTGCGTTTAAGTCTGGGTGACCTGGAGTGAATGACTTAAAACCGAATATTACGATTGAAACAAGATGAAAAGGTTTTTCGTTACATCCGAAATAAAAGATGAAGTCACCAACCAGAATTTACATTTATGAAAGGTTATAAATTATAATAACTAGTGGGTGTATTCATTCGTCATGCATGTTGGCTTTATTAATTCGCACTTGCAATAATTTAATACATATTTTTCAAGATTTTAATTTTTAAGTTACACCTAAATAAATTACAACCAATAAAACATAAAAAATAATAAAAAACCAGTAAATCCCCTCAGTGTCGTTTTTGCGATTTTGCTTACGTAATTATTATTATTTATTTATCGTATGGCATGCCGACTGCCTTGTTGCAGTCTTCTCTCTAATCTATAAATGTTTTTTTTCTATTATCGTTATTTCTTTTAATCTAAAATAGTGATTATGAATAATGATTAAGTAAAAAAAATAATCCTAATGAATGCGAGGATGATGATTTAAAACAAATATATTAACATTAATCGCACCCCTAAACCATTATTATTTATTATGACGAATTGTAACATAACCACAACACCCTAATAAATTATAATATATTATTATATTATATTTTCCACATAAATGCTGATTCAGTTACGGCTATCTTTAATTCACTACTTCTTATATCAACATTACTCATGAGAGTATTACAGAAAGCACATGCTTGGTATGGAAGGTACATTTTCATTTAAACCAACCACTGTTGCGGGTAGTTTTGACGATATGTCTGCCTGAAAACAATGGTAGAGCCATAGTTTATTCATAACCATCGAGGAAGGTAAAAAAGACATTTTTTCTATCTCACTTCGTTTACATTCTCACGGATGGAAGTTCTCTCGAATCGAGTGCGTCTTCCTGGGGTGGTGGGAACTCAATACCCGCAGAAACGGAGGAGAATTGGCAGGAAACTGCTATATCGATTTTTTTAACGTCGATAACCTAGTTATACGGCGTATGTATGTGTATGTGAGTACTTAATCAAACCATGCCATTAAAGTACCCGAATTCTAAAATATTTGAAAACTAGTAGTAGAAATCAAGTATTAAATAGTTAATATGCACAAACGCACATTTTGCATGCACTAACAAAATCAACAAACAATGTAGCGTCCAATAGTATTATAAATTATAATTTATAAATCATAATAAATTTATGTCAAAAAAGTGGCAAGACGTAATCATGGCCGGCAAAACAATAAAACAACAACTCCCAACCAACAAAGCCTAGTAACTCAGTAACACATATTACTAAAAGAAACTAGGTCAAACATGGAGTAGATCAAAAATTGAGAAATCCCGCTGAAGCTGTCATGCCGGTAGATAATAAATTACTGTCGCGAGCTAGACTGAGGCACGCTCGAGCGATATCAGCCGATATGCGTCATTTTCCCACAAAATTGCAAAAGTGATTTATTGGTTTGGCGGGCGCTTATTTCTCTCTATTGTTTATCGTATCAAAAATAAACATTTTATTTCTAAAGTACATATAATAAAAAAGTAAAATTCTACTTCGTATAAAAGTAGCGACCTCTTAGACTGCATTTTTTTAATTTTACAATATCAAAAGTTTGGTCGCAAAAATCTCAAAATGTTCACGATTAAATCAAAAGTTGTTTAATCACATTTTAAAGGACAGTTTTTGCTCGAAAATATCGCCTGACTTTGGTTTAATTTAGCCCCATCGTCACCAATTTCCACTAGTCCTCTTCATCACTAAATGTCTAGTCCTACTAGTCCTAAATACTAGTCCTCTTCATGCTTAAATACAACCTTATAATGCTTTTTAATGCTTTTTCACATTATAAAAACAATTAATTCACTTTCTTAAATGATTTAAATTAGATCAAAACATGACCTATTTTATATATAAATAAAAACATATATCATTCTCAATGATATAATATGTTTTTATTTCATTTTACATATCCCATATATTTTAAAAATATTCATTTTCTTTTTTCTGTATTTTTTTTTTTTTATAGCGTGTATGTTTTACATTAAAATATATTTTTATTACGAATCTAAGTATAGCCCATGTATTGAGACAAAATTTTAAAGTAAACGATGTACTCAATAAATAAAACTTGGAAGTATTAACAATGATTATTGAATTATATAAGCTTGAAATAAATATTGTATAAGTTGTTTGTATTAAACATTCATAAATAGAGTTAAAGACGAATTGCCAATTGGCATGAAGTCAAAATTAGTCTGCGTGAAACGAAGTAATTTTTGTGGGTATCAAATTTACGGCACATATTTATTCACATTTTGTGAATTGAACCCACGCCAACGCGGATATTAATTTAGTCGCGCGGAACGACGCTAGGCACGGTAAACAGAAAATAACTCACAGCGCAGTTTACTTCGGTAATGAAATATTTGAAACATTTCGCAGAATGTGTGCGGTTTTCTTTAGTATAATTTCCTTAATGGGAGAGATTTAATTTTATTACGATATATTTAGCTTTCCGTCTTTCCATCATCATCATAACATACTAACGCAAATTTTCCGGGGGTTGACATACTTAATTAAGTCCTTCGCTTTCGATTTTAAACTTGGCTAAGGGAACTAGGGTAAAAACCTGAAAGTACACATATAATTTCTCAACATTTCAAAAAGACAAAAAGGCTTTAAAACCTTATGATGGAAACTAGCTTATGGCGCGTCCGTAATTAGTCACACTTGTTAGTGACTAAAATGAACACCACATTTGGACAGCGACTAATTGGCCTACTTAACTATACCGCTGTCATTCACTCAAAGTAATTATTTTTAACTCGAAAGCAAAAATTATGGACACTACTTCAATTTTCAACAGTAATTACTGCAAATTCTATGCGTAAAAATTTCCGTCGACATCCTACTTTGATATTAAAATATTTATGCCATATATTTTTATATTATTACAAATTTGTAGTATATCTATTTTTTAATAATTGTACGCTCTTTGTTTTTTTTTTGTTTTATTTCATCCAAATTATAATAAATATAAAATATATAATTATTCAATATTTATGTCTGCAATGCTACTTGGAGAGGACCAAAAAAACGAATATTATGGATAGATAAATAATTTAAGAAATATTTATGAAGTTTTTGTGACTGTAACATGTTAGGTACTTATCCTAAATCTTTAAATAATATCAAAGATCACAGTATCGAAATCAGGTCAAAATTTGGATCAAATTTAATTTGAAGCCAATCAAAAATTCTTCTTGTTATTATGTTTAAATTCAATTTTATAATTTTCG
Source organism: Neomicropteryx cornuta (assembly GCA_020383195.1). NCBI lineage: Eukaryota > Metazoa > Arthropoda > Insecta > Lepidoptera > Micropterigidae > Neomicropteryx > Neomicropteryx cornuta. The sequence goes on from JAHKQU010000030.1 coordinate 7,311,270, forward strand.
CACGGTTAGTCATTTTGCTCGCTCTAAAAATCTTATTTTAGATGTAATCATTTAGATCTTCTAATCCTCTCTGAAACTGCGTCGGCTTAGGGACCTTTAGAATGAGACGCAAGTTAATATATTATTAAGATGCGTTGTAGAGTTCTAGGCGTGAGATTTTCCCACCTAATCCACGGTTTATAGCTCAGTGGGTGTGCACATTGTGCGATTGTGTATTTATTAGATAAACGAAATAAAGAACTCAAATATAATGGAAACCTTTTGGAGCTTAAACAAAATGCACTGCTTTATAAGATGACGTTTATTTATTATGTTAAATCACCGTAACTGGTAAAGCATTCGACGCATTTTAGACATTTTAGCGGCTCTCTGGATCCCACTTGACGGAGCCAATGGCACCGAGATGACTGTGACACTCGCGATGGGTTTCTTCCCTTTTACCTTCTCACTGTTATTCGAGTCTCGTAAACATGTCTACGTCAAGAGGCTCTTTTTCATTGCGGCACTCCAAATCTCGGCCCTTCAAGATTGGCAATTGCCTCTGAATAATGTGTAAGTCACGTAAGATCCATTCTAAACTCATTAGCAAATATTATCATCACCGCTCTGTCACTCACTTAGTTCATCATTTTCGCCGAAGGCTAAGTAATGTTCGTTACTAGGTTAATAGGTATCATCACTTTTCGGCACATTTATAATTCTGAATTAAATTTTATTAATATACCTCGGATACTAGCGCTATAACTATTTCTATTTTTTATAATATACTTACTCGTAGAATATAAATATTGTTAGGATAAATTCCTAAAATCAGATATATTAAACCCGGTACCCGGTATATTTTTAAGGTTTCAAAATGGGTACAAAATCACTACTAGTCACACTAATTATGAGATTTTACATTGGCATAATGGTACAATTTCACATAAAATATATATTTTATTATTAAATAAACAGCAAAATAGAATATTATTACATTTATTCATATAGCCAATAAGTATATAATTCAAAGATTAACAGATTATTATCGTGTAATTGTAATACATTTAAAAGTGTAATGGGTGTGTGAGAGGAGCTCGGATAACTATGAGATAAGTTTGAATGAAGTGTGAGAGTAGTGTGTGAGTTTAAGAAATTTAGAAGGTAAGAGAGGAGGTTTTTTTTCGAATTGCTAATGGATAGGATGATATTGATGGTGGCTTGATGACATGAGTTAAACTGGTTTTAAGTTTAGTCACCTTAAATAATTTTAGTATTCAGATTTCACCGGATTCGAATGGCTGTGCAAGGCGGCTTTAGACGGGAGGGGCTTTATTTAAAACGGATGTTCTCCCGGCAAAATGGAGGGTGCTCAGCGGAGCGCGTCAAGAACAATTGCCACCTTTTTTCAATAAAGGAAGCGCCTTCAGAAGTTTATTTTTGAAAGACGTTTTTTTGGGAAGTCTGTTCGTTATGTTGGAGACAATGCTTCTGGCACCGGCAGAGAACACCTACTATCTGCTCTAGTTATCAACATGATATCAAAATAAAAAGACATGTCGCGATGTCTGCTACGGCGCTGGTGAAATTAATGCTTAGAAGGTTAAGGTGATTGATTGTTGCACCAAAAACGCGATTCCAAAAAAATATATTTTATTGTTGAGAATATACCGAAGTAAATAAATATGGGGAAAAAACAGAATATCTGCTTTATTAAAAAATAAAAATGTGGCTCTCCAACATGTTTAAACACAAAAAACACGAGAACTAAACGATGCGCATAAAAAAACAAACCTACTATCATATTCCTAGTAAAAACCGAAGATTATTATAAAAAGAAAAATAAATATTCTTACAAATTACTAATTCTATCTTTTAAAACTGAAATTATTCTTGTGAACAACAATCATCTTAACTTGCCTTTTCCGTAGAACTGGTAGAATCTATCCATATAGCAAACAGTTATTTTAGTTAACTATATAAAATATACGTAGCATGAAATAAAAGGTAGGTAATTAAAAAGTAAAGCGCTATTTTGAATTATTAAAAATTTAAGAATATAGATCTCAAAATTGCAAAATCGATTATTCAAGATGAAGGAAAACCATAATATCTCATCACTATCAGATACCCATTATTATTATATTTTTTGTTTAAATATCTTCTTTTACTTCTTGCATTTCGGGGTTACATAACATTATACAATATTTTACTCTGAAGAGTATTTACTCTGGTGAGAGTTAAAAATGCATTTTCATAAAACTCAGCGCAGGGATAAAACCGACATCCTGCGCTCTGAAGTACAGGGTCTCTTTAGTACCTTTATATTAAGCTATCCTACGATTTATCAAAAAAAAAAGGAACATTTCTAAATTTTTGAATATTGTCAGAGATTGTGTTATTTATCTTTTCAGGCGGTTTGCCTCTATTAAAAAATAATCATCAATATATCATCCTCCATTAGATGACATTTAAAAAAATCATTAAAACAATGAACAACCTAAATGGCAATTCCTTGTTTTGATTTTATGTCTGTGGGTGGGTATTTCTCAGAAAACAAATGATATTTTTAAGTATGGTACAATCTATTTAGTAGGAAATGAAAAATGTAATAATATGCACTTAGTGTGACGTAATATAGTTTAAATGGCATGTATATATATATATATATATATATATAGATTTGATGATTATGATTTATTTAAGCTTTCGCCATTCGGCGTCGTCAGAAAAAATATGAAAGATGACGTTTAAAATGCAACCTTCATAAATTCGAAAATCGCATTTTTAACTAAAAGATTAATATATCCAGCCACTACAATTATTATTATATAATTGCAGTTTTGCTAGATAAATCAATCAGTATTATGAAATGAAACTAGTTTCTTAAATGAATATATCAAGTATCACGCGTTAAATGCTGTTAAGTTAGTTTAATTTTGTCTATTTAGACCTACAGACCTGCAAGCGCCCAAGACCCAAATATGAGAGAGTTCCCATGTCTTTAAATCAATTTCGCGGGCATCTTCTGGCAAAGATTTCAAAACTTTTACATTAAAGCAAGCATCGAAATCCCTGCCGTGAGTTCTCGCGTGAATTGCAACGGGTAAAGCGGAAAGTAATTTGTTACAGGATAATCTATGATTATTAATTCTAATGTTTAGTGGCGTCGTAGTTTCACCAACATAAAACGCATCACAAAACCATACCTAACTGGACATTGCCCGTACTAAGGTAGGCTAATTTTAATAGATTGGTTACATGCAATTGCGCTGAGCTTTTTTGTAAGTACAAAATAAAACTACGAAAATTATCATTGATATACATACACGTACATGTAATACGAAGACATAAAAAAATACATATATATATATATTTATTAATATATATAATAAGCTAATATATATAATAAGTTGAGAAATAGAAAAGATCCATATTATATTACACAGGAATATAATTGACCAGAGTCTCAGTGTCCTTTCTACCAAGATCAACATATATTATATAAGATCAAGATGTATATATATATAATATATATTATTGCTGTATAATTTCAAAATGTTTTTTATGATGTAAAAAAATTCACATCCAATGGTAATTTGTTGATTTTACATACGCTCTAGCGGTCCCTAGGTAAACCTCAACTTTGTCTATATCACCCGAATATTTCGATCTTTTACCGGCAGGTAGCGATAAAATCCACATGTTAAATTAATATATAACATTTATCTTTAAAAAAAAACTTTATATTTTAATATTACAGACACGTAATTTAACATGTGAAACTAATAATATTAAAATAATATGGTTATTAGCATTAATAATTTAAATTTAAGTACACTCTAGTGGCCATAAACAAATAGTTTAATTATTAATTAAATTTTAATTATTAAAGTTTAATTATTAATTATTAATTAATTAAACAAATAGTTAAATTATTAAAGCTAATAACCGTATTATTTTAATAATATTAGTTTCACATGTTAAATTACGTTTCTGTAATATTAAGATATAAAGTTTTTTTTTAAAGATAAATGTTATATATTAATTTAACATGTGGATTTTATCGCTACCTGCCGGTAAAAGATCGAAATATTCGGGTGATATAGACAACGTTTGAGGTTTACCTAGAAACCGCTAGAGCGTATGTAAAATCAACAAATTACCATTGGATGTGATTTTTTTTACATTATAGAAAACATTTTGAAATTATATAGCAATAATATATATTATATATATATATATATATATATATATATATATACACACATGCCATTTAAACTATATTACGTCATAAACAAATAGTTTAGTTTAGTTTTATGTATAAACAAATAGTTTCACTATCAAACGGAAGGTGGCCAACTTTTCACCACTGTCAGCGTATATGATTTTTTTTACCATTAATTTAAATTTATAAGATATTGTGGCGAAAGAATCAAAATATATATTTTTATATTACCAATGTTTTTTTTTAATTAATATTTTGTCTACCTACCGATAGAGTGTATGGTCGTTGCAGCTAGATGGTATAATGGATTTATTTGCGTTACCATTAATTATAAAGTATTAGTGCTCTTAAATATAATTGTAATAACACATTTACAAAAATAATATAAAGTTTTAGCAATAACGCATCTGCGTAATCAGAAACATTTCTTTTATTTTACGGCAAAATGGTGTTTTTTTTAAACATAGTTTCGAACAATATATATGATTAGAATATGAGTTAGTAGAGTTAAGCTTTATTGGTGTTGACAAAATGTAAAATTAGGAAACATAATATATTACACAATATTTACCCTAAAATATATTGTTTAAATGCTATATGGACGAGTTAAGCATATAAACGTCGTCTGTACATTGCATGTATTCACTGCAAACACTAAAATTATACACAAAATGTGTGATGCAAGTTTTATCAAATGAAATTATATTATATTTAACAAATTTAATTCGATTTGCCGGATTAAATTTGATTCCAGAAAACTAAGACACTTGCCAAAATCTAATGTATTATTTTTGTTTGAATAAACCATTTATAATATATAAAATTACTATGTAAAACTTCCGTAAGAAAAACACGATCCGACCAAAATCACGATGCATAAACAATGCTTGATAAATGATTAGAGTGAACGCCAGCGCCACCAGCGAGCGACGTGACAAGTTTTTCGTTTTGTCTCTTGCGGTACAATAGGAAAGGTGTTGCGAAAGGTTTTCCGTTTGAAAAGGCTTCACAATTATTATTCTCCCTACAAAGATAGTCTCCTCGTAACGGCACGAATAATGCGGCCTTTGCGGCTACACAAACACTACAATTTATTTCATTATATTCTCACAGAAAGCAATCATCGGTATGGTGGAGTAATTCATCGTTAGGTTAATGATATTACATTTTGTGGTAAAGGGAAATAGTAAATTATTATGTTATATATAAACTATTATATTAAATAAAAGTCTTATTATGTTAATAAGAGCCTCAGTTTATTTATTTAAAATGTGTTCCTGAGAAAATCGACCTTAGTCAAATCTAGGAAGCAACACCTGTCTCGCTTCTCTAGGGGAATGCACCCGTTGCTTTTGCGCCACATGTCAGTTACTTTGTTTCTTGTAATGTTTTTCTGTAGGAAATTAATATTGAGCGCCCTATGGCAGGCCGAGTGTAAGATGTCAAAATGAAAATGATTATGCCATATAATTACAATAACAGGGTAGGGTGGAGTTGTGTATTTTTCTATGTTGCTGAAAAGTTAATGACAATGATACTACGTTAACCTTGTGTTCAAAAAATAGCGTGATTTCCAAGGCTGAAATTTGAGCGGGCAATGAAAAGTTGCTCTTTTGATTACAATTAAAATGACTATATATATTAGTTTACATTCATAAGTGTGTTTAGCCAACGCTATTAAAGTGGGCGCAGGGCTCAATTGAAACGGCTCGACGTGGGTCGGCCAGTAGCCGGCCGGGCTTAGATTTTACAGTATCTAATTAAATATTAATTTACAATCCTAATAAGGAACGTAGAGATTATTACTAAATAGCTTAACAAAATTATTAGGTTGGTTAACCCGCAGAGAAATAACCAACGCAGTTGCAAAAGACAAAAGTGAATGACGCCTAGGGAAATAATTATTAACAGCAGCTGCACAAGTTGTATTACCTTAGCAGCGAAAGAAATATAAAAGATACATATAAATAAATTTTAATATACTTTAAGAATTAAAGAGGCGTTTGAAATCTGGTTGAAAAAAAAATCGTTTAGCAATTTGCAATTAATTAAATCAATAATTTGCTAAAAAAAATGTCCATTCAAAATTTAACACAAACACCTGTTTTGGGTTTTAAATTTCTCAGTTAATTAAAGTTAGAGGCCTGAAACGACTGGCATAGGCCGTGACTTGAGTGATATCAAAATAATATATCCTATTTTATTGCATAAATAAAAAAACAGACATCGAATTATTTTATTTATCATTAAAACATAAGAAAAAAACCAGTATATCAAAATAGTGTAATTAAATGCTTGATTAACCCTAATACGAAAACTGGTCACCAAATTCCCATACACGTCGAGGAGGTTTTGGCGTTCCCTAAATACATGTCAAGTATTATTCCAAAAGAAGACAAGTACTAAATTCAAAATGATAGGTAGGAAAATAAATTAAAAACATTTCCTAAATCAATACACACAATTAACACAGTTGTGATTGACGTGATAATTCTAAATATATTTCTGTTTGTATCAATGAAACTTTTTTAAGAGTTTTATTAAACAATTCCGGTAAATTATCACACAATAATCTTATTTTGTTGCTAAGCTTTTCAAAGGAACAAAATATCTTGTATTCATTTAAATATTGGGGAAACATTTTTAAAATAATGATTTTTCTATTTGAAGAAAAAAAAATCGGCAAAGCAAATCAGCAAATGTTTTTTTGTATTTATACATATCATCCTACATATACAATGATTTAGGATATTAAAAAAAAAATAATTGCAGACAAGCAGCTTCCCTCACTTGAGAGAAGACGCGAAGTGCGATGCAAGATTAATTCTGCGCACGACCCGTCTGCCGTCTCTGTCTGGCGCGACGACGGATCCATTAGGAGGCGGTACAGATCGCGGCGCGGCGTCATTCGGTACATACATGTATGTAACTACATTTTATGTACCACATACATAAACACACACCACACCACACCACATACACACTATACCACACCACAGACACACACATACCACACCACATACATACATACTCGTATTTCTGTTCGATTTGTTCAATTGCAAGTACGCAAGGTTGCGATTACTTTTGCATTACCAGCATATTTGGTTACATACATCTATAAAAATAAATATCGGGTTTTTTCATTACTTTGTAATGAGCTTGAACGACGATATTTTTTTTAATTTATTCTGGATGAAACCAAAAACGTATTTGTTTTTTTTAATTAGTTCTATAACGCTTTCAGAAAATAGTGATTTTGATAAACATTTTAAAAAATTTTGCAATACGGAATTTTTACGAAAAAAATGTATAAACCGACACGTTTTAGGACTTTTGATGAAAATCATTTATCAAAAACAAATTTTAAGACCTCTGTGCTATTCAAAATTATATTAATAGTATAATTGCTTATTTATTCTATTTTTCGCTTTAATTCTCTTGAGTTTGGTTTGAGTTTCACGATGAAAAAGTATTTAAACACTAATATTAGTTTTAAAATCTGTTTTTTTTGTAAATTATATTATATTGATATAATTTATATTGTTATTATGAAGCCTTAAAAAGCCTAAAACAGGTGATTTCTCCATAAACGTGTAGTGTTGCGACTCTGTTCTTACTAAGTAAAGGAAAAATGATACTGAATATCGTTAGATATGAAAAATATATAGACTTATATGGAATTAAAAAGGTAGATTTCTACTTTTTCTAAACTTGAAGAGCACCGAAAAGACTGTATTTTATAAAAACTTTAAACTAAAATATCTTACCTTATAAAAAAAACGAGAAAATTAAACTGCAGAGGCATAGTAATGCTTTCAGGAAGAGGTCCCTTTGAGGCAATCCGGCAGTTGATTAGTGTGAAGTGAATATGTTTTCTTTTTTCTTTGTTGCTCACACAGTGGCCGTTGGCAACCCTATCTGTCGTGGAGCGATCCCACGCGTTCAATCATAGCGATCATTAACGATGCCTTATTGTCCGCCATAATAGTTCATTCCGTGGAAATTATTCGAAGAAACCTTCATTACGGAGTCGCCCTACAAATCGCCGCTACAAGCCCACGACATACCCATAGAAATGCGTTTGATTAAGAGGGTTATTTGTACATATTTATTGCTAAAACATACGATTATAAATTAAACAAACAAGCATATATAATAATTTGCTGATGTATGAATTTACCTAATTAGTTAATTTCTATTCAAATATTATTTATAATTACGCATCATTGATGAAAGTTTACCATTTACGAAACAAAATCAGATCAATAGTAGAATACACGTCATTAAAGGCTTTATATATATAAAATCTAAACAAATACATAACAAAATGTGAATAGTAATTTCCAAATAGATCTACCCTTAAACGACCGGCTGCTGGCGAGTCCTCGCTTGTGTCAGAAGATTCAAGGGCAACTACGAATTCCCATGAAAATCAAAATTGTTAAAATAAAAAATATTCATTTACAACTCATTTTACGGGCAATCGATCAATTGTTGCGCAATTTTACGAGTGTGTTTATTTGGAGGGCGGTACTTAAACCGAAGATTAGATAATCTTTATTGAAAAGCAGAAACAAGGGCTTTTAGGCTTGACCTTGTCTTGTGCGACGATTATTAAATAACTAGCTGTTTAACCCCGGGCTTCGCCCCGGGTTGGCAGCAAAAATATCAACGTAATTAAAATATCAAATAATTCCGAATGTAATCCAAATAGCTTTATGTCTCAACATCTGTCAAACAAGCGGGTGGCCAAGTTCATATAGAAATACTTTCGCGTAGCAATTCACACACCAAACCTATATTAATTATAGACATGGTGAGATGTTTCTAAACTGATCTGTAGTGCAGTCAGTCCAAGAACTAAACCGTACAGCATTGCTATCTCTGCCCAAGCAGGTCAAACCCACCTCGGGTTGTAGTCTACTGATAATAGCTGTGAAGTCGACGTAAAAATTGCACATTTTTAAAAACGAGTTTTATCCTAGATGACACACCGGTTTAGAATAATAACGCATGTTTGCGCTTACTATTAGACGTATTGGTTTTGTTGTAGTATGTATTCTTGAAGGTTGTGTGTATAGTACAATATAATTACTATTATTCGTTGTTACAATAAAGTTTTATTTCCCTTAGAACCGCCCTAGGCTGTGTATCTAATACACAATCTAGGGTGGTTTCAGAATTAAATTACTGCCAAAAAAGATATTTTTAACATAAATAATACTCGTAGTTACAATAATACTTAAATAAAACTAGTTGAATTTTTATCGTTTTGTTTAAGTTATTTTTATTTGTGTGTGATTTAATTTATTCACTTACTGTTTAATTATTACCTAAGGATTTTAATTTATATGTAGGGAAATTGGATTTTATTATTATTTACAACCTTTGACATTATAAATAATAAAATAATATTTTGTTACTCGATCTTCGAGTGCCGACCGGCCACCTGACTGAGCCGAGCCGCCCTGCGACGTTACAAAAGACCTAGTCTCTAAAAGGCTTGCTGCCGCCGTCGCCCACAGCCTCCATAACGCCGATCTTCCGTTTTGTTATCTCCCGAGGCGGTGGGTGTGATAATGCGTTTAACTAATACTTTTTAGGAACGTTTGAACCGCCGCTGCGATAAAGAACGCTTAATCGTGTGATCTAGTATACGAGTATTTCGCGAAAGTATCTTATTCGAGGTTAGGCCGATTTGCGACACTTATAATAAAAACTTACAAATCGATTTAATCTAAATTTAAAAATGTCGGTATCAACATGCAAGGACAAGTATATATGTAGAGTGGTATAAAATTTTTACTATTGATCGAGCATGTTTGAATCTACACGTTATAGTCTTATCACTTTAATGCTTCATTACCACCATCTCCCTACTCTAGAACAAGCACATTCACCTTAATTAAGTAGGGCCCAAAATAATTATATATCAAGTTCATTTTCATTTATTGAGACATTATAATTTCAATTTTTACTGGTTTTGTAATTCAGTACAAAATTATAAATACAATAATAGTATCTCAATAAATAGGCTGTGCAATGCTTCTCTCATTTTGAAAACAAGAAGGTGCTGGTTTTCAGCACAGCCCTTGTAATAATGTTTAATTTGATTTGTGGGCATCAGGATGACAAAAACAAAGGAGCGGGTACTTAAACAATATCTGTGACCTAGTAACTCTTTTTTTTAACTGACCTGCGTGAAGTAGGGCGGCAGCACACATCTCTGGTCGTCCAGCCGCGAGCACTGGACCCTTTCGAGGAGTTCGAAGAGCTCGTGCTGGGCTCGAACCCCCGCCCCGCCGCCTCCTCCGCCCGCCCATGGCGCTGACACGTGCTGACGTCTGCGAAAAAAAAACTATTATAGCTTCTTCTAATATTTATTATTCATTTCGAAATTAAGTTATTTATATCAACCATCAAAATTAAACCACAAAAAACCTATACGAGTTACAATAGTTGAATTTCACTGAAAATACTATAAAAGTTATAAAATATGTAAGTTTTTTATATTAAACCATAACATTTTACATTAAAATGTAATTTTAATAATTTTATTCAACCTGCGGTAATATTATAAATTTAAATATAGCCTCTTGTTGATAGAACCTGCAAAGAATCATCCATTTTTAATGCTTCATAACCACCATCTCCCCTGACTCTAGCATAGGCACATTTGGCCTAGTTAAGTAGGGTCAAAAATAATTGTATATGACCTAGGTCATAGCAATTATTTTTTTTAAAAAGAAAAAAGAAAAAGAAATAATACAGACAGGCTCTACTATTTGCGTCTTCGCTACATCCGTGTCATGCTTACACCGATAAGAAATGGTAAAAGAATAGAATTAACAGAAGAGGTTAAAACGATTAATATTCTAATAGTTGACCTCCCAACCGCACAGCCGGTCCAATCGACCCGCGCGACCGATTGCAGGTCATAAGAGAGCGATTGCAGGTCAAAAAAGACCAGTGGCGCAACGCAACAGTCGATAGGAAACATGAATTCATTAATCGACATTCAAAGATGATTCATTACATACAGGAAGTTAAGGTTAACTAATCACCTTTTGTTAGGATACCCGAACCGCGCCGGCAACAGCGTATAATTGGTATAACCCACTCTGACTTTATTAGTCATAAATGCAGATATTACAGAAAAAAACAAGATTTTTCCATCAGTGTTTTAGCTGACCGATGAATTCCTGAAGGTATTATATAAAATAAAAACAAAACTGAAAATGTGGTTCAGTCCGCAATCTTTATAGGTGTGTTGAGACTTGACATATGCCTTTAAAAATATATATATCGGCTCCGGTACAATGATACCGATATGTAATATTTGACAAAAAAAACTGTCATAAAATAAACAATATTACAGCAAAAAATAAATAAATAACCTCGGATTATAAAATATATGTCGTGTAATAAACTTATCTTGTATACCAATCTTTATATTCGTCTGTCTCAACTATCTATTATTTTACTTTTGTGTCGCTCGTTGGATTTTCTATGTTTAGAATGTAATTCCTATTTATTCAGTTACAAAAAAGGTTTGTTTTATATATGTCGGTGTTGTATCATATTACGACCGGATCATAATTAAAATAACTTAATTACTAATCAATTAATTATTATAATCGCATTTAAAGTCACAACGCTGATATTGTGAAATACTTAATTACAAAGGCCTATACCATTTACAGGCATATACATATTGTCGATTTTTTCGTATTACCAACATATGGGTGCGCTTTGGTAACATATGCTTCCCTTAAAGAAAATACAATTTAAGTGATAACAAATAATAATTAAGATACCGCCATTCGCTTAAATCAATCGAAAGTGGTGCGACAGTTTCGAACCAGGTGCAAATAAAAACATGCGAGACGCGTGCGCATCCCTAGCTAGGGCGTCCGTCTGTCGCCCAGGGTCGTGGCGTCCCCACACATTATACTTTCGTTTTTATTATCAGTGGTCGTTTTAATAATGGTTCCGAATAGATTAGGGTCATACTGTTTACGGCTTCATTAGGCATCCGTGCTTGCCACTATCGGTACGGTATCAACGTATGCAAACCAAAACTCGTTACAGTGCGTTTAACACAATGTGACTCAGTTTACGACCAAATAATATTAAAAACAAAACGTTAACGTTATAATAATCTTAACGATATTAACTATTCACTTCTTAACCTATGTTATGTCGAATAAGTTTAGAAAATATAACTTCAATACTCTAAAAAGCGAGCTCGCTCGGCGTAGTAGTTTTCTAAATAAATGGTATTTGATGCACACAACTGTCAATATTGTTTTCTATTATATAATTCTTTAAACTGAAAAAAAATTAGAAATGAGCATTAATTTCTATCGCAGATTCTTAAAATAAATTAAAAACTGCAAGATACAGTATCATCTATTCTAGTAACGACTTAATGGTCCATAAAACAGGTCATTCCGCCTGTTTAAGCCATAAGCCTTTAATCGCACATACGGGCAATATCGTTAGCGCGAAATCACTTCAAATCAATCATTATGAAATGTGTTAACAAATTAATTTTATTACCAAAGATTCATTAAAGAATCTCGTTTGGAATTCTCTGTTGGTCGCACGTATGTAAATATCAGCGGTAAAAGCGAGTGATAGTGTTAACTTGAATGAGCTTAGCTTTATTTTGGAAATCGTGTTAAACTTGTTGTGTAAAACGGATAATTTGAAACAAACATTCAATTCATCAAACAATTGGCACCAACTTCGTGCCAACGAACCACAAACAGCTATAGACTAGGCATAAAGAAAACTAGAACATAATTAATAAAATTGGGCTGGGCAATTAATGTAAACGGATATGAACCGTAACTGCCATTATTATAAATAGATAAATAACATAAGCGCCATTATAAAAGGTAATTAACGTAACTGCGATTGATCTAGTATCATTATTGTAATTAAATAAAGTAAGTGCGATTATTGTAAGCAAGTGACGTGAGTGCCATTATACGGTCGAATCTGTTCATGATAAGCTATGAAAAATTATCTGAGATGCGCGGGTTGTATAGGACGGCAAACTCGCCAATAACCAATATTTGGCGGACATTGTATCCATCACCTAAATAGTGGTTTAGGTAATTTTTCATTCGAAATAAATATTTAAAATTAGCAGCTTAGATACAAAAATACAATTTAAAAGTATCTGTCTACAAATGATGAAGTTATTTATTTAAAACATAAATATCATTACAGCATTAAATACCGATGCGAGTCTACACTACTCATATTAATTTAGAACTTCCAAATAATAACTTTATATATCCTGGCACCGTGTTCCATTATTTGCCCTTAAAAATATCAGCTATGTTTTATAAATTCAATTCAATCAAGTTTTTATCCTTTTTCATTAAATGAGAAATTTGTGAGATATTTATATTTTTCTAACATACCATTTATTTATCTATGGGGGTAAAGATTATTACTTTAGATGAGATAATTACCTTTATATTAGTATAAATATTTTAGAATTATTATATTATTAAATCTATATTTTGAGATTTCCTATCTCAAAATAAATAGCCTTAATAAAAAGCACGTATCTATATAATCTATTCGTTATGATTACTTTTAAAGGTATCTAGTAAATATTTAAGTGGTAACGAAGAAGTAAATTGAAGCGCGGATTCAAGTCAATAGATAATATTAAGGTTAATATTTTTTTCCCGTGCGATTTGACGTAAATGAATACCATAATTTATCTCAAAATATTACCTTCATAGGTACCGAACATGAATCTATGGGTTGCATCTTATACTGTACATACACCATTACACATATCGAGTGAGACTGTGTTAACTAATTTGTATCAGAAATGTGTATCCCAGGGGACAATAAAAGCCAAAACCAGGACACGAACGCTGCATTAGAAGCAGGCACGTGACGTCACTGTTTTAATTGCCTCGATGCAAATTCGAGTCATTTCACTAGTCACACAAAACCCCCGATTCCATATTCCAAGCGAATTTGTGTTAACAAAACCTTACGTTAAAAAACATAAAACCGACTTAAAAATAAAAAAAATACGAAAATAAATACAACCTAAAAAGTAAGTATATGACTTAAATATTTTGAACTAAAGGCCTACTTTTTGATACTTAGGTACCCACATTAGACGTTACTTTACGAAGCTTCATGCATAGTATGGGACTATCCCTGAGAAATTCTCTATCACAAGCTGGAAAATAAACATTCGGAATAAACAACTCACTACGGAGTAAAAGGGAACTAAACAGGAATAAATATAAAGATCGAATTGAGAACCTCCTCCTTTTTTGAAGCCGGTTTAAAATAATTTATATTCATCACCATTTTAGAGACGCAATTAATTTTACTTTGAATTAAATTGAACGTAATAATTTTCAGCATAGATACTCATAAAGCAATCTGCTGTTATGTAACTTGATCTTTAAAATAACCGATTTATTTTTCCTTAGAAAATACCATTAATTACCATAAAGTAGTCTTTAAGATTCACGTAATTTTAATATTAAATTTTAAGAACATTGTGGAGGACAAGTTCTGAATAATTCTATATTTTCTTTAATTTGCTTATCGATCTCCAAAAATTAAATAAAAAATAATAGATTAATAGGACGGATTTGTGTGTTATGATCATTAGGGGAATCGTCGAAGAAACCTCACATGGAATCCGTATTAACTTCTATACGAGAACGGGTTGAAATTTTTTTTTTCAATTTTTTGTTACTTATTTCAGCAACCTTTCTTTCATTTAATATACTATACTTCTATAGTTTTATTTATAGGGATTATCGGCGGAATACTACAAGATAATATATGTGTTTTTGGTTATTTTGAGAGGTCGACCTTTAAATGATCATAAAATTGTATAAAATTAAATAAGTCTGTATACTTTAATAAATCAGAGGATTAAATATACATAAAAAGATAAATAAGTTTGTATACTTTAATAAATCAGACGATTAAATATACATAAAAAGATAACATTAAAGAGTGTAGGTATATAATTTTTAATATATATTATGTTAAAATTGGTAAATAGTTGAAAAATAGAAAATAGACGAAATTTTACATAAAAAGTAATATGTATATTACACAATTATTTGCCAATTTTCATATTTAGGTTCCATAATGACACATTCTTAGTTTGTTAACAAAAAATAATATTGAAATATTTTCGTCCTATCACCATGCACGTATTGTTTTGAACAAAAATTATAAAACGTAGGTTGTGACTTGTCACGTTATCTCTAAGGCAGGTTAACAAATATTGAATTGATAATCATAAAAATTATAGTAATTCACGGTGAAGATAAAATGGTAAAAAAACAAATAAATAAATAAATTTGGTGTTTCTATTACAAAAAACAATATGAAGAGATACAGAATCGCACCTTCAGGGACTATTAAAATTGCGGTTTTCTGTGAAAGCTTTGCGATCCTTTGTTGGCGGCGCAACAGACGAACGCCGGAGCGACAAGTCGCCTAACCTAACCTAACTACGCGCACAATGCGGACTTACGGGTGGAGTGCTCTGTCAGCTTGTGATGCATCATAAAGACAACACCAGGCTACCGGAACTGCGCTAGACTACCTAACTGGGCAATGGTCATACTAAGGTAAAAAGGATTACACCATCATTGCTTAGTAAACATAAGCATTCAATTTATTTAGTTAAAATTAGAATTTAATATCTAAATATAATAGAGAATTGGAAGTAAATTTACGTCATATTACTTACATATTAGTTTATATAAATAATATATAGTGAATATAAATACAACCTGTGTATACAAAATATATAAATACATTATGCTTATGATAATAAAATAATGATAAAAAAATAATAAATAAAATAAAATAATAAAATATTTTATTAAAAGCTTTTATTTAGCTTGCAAAGCTTGTATGTCGGTTTAGGTCATACCTTGCAAGCTGAATTAGATCCACTTCCTCTTATCCTACGGAGTTGAAATTTGGCATGATGGTTCCGTTCTGATGACAATTTTTATGGTAAGCATGATTGATCTGAAGCCCAGGATTGGCTCCAAACGAAGGAACTCCTCAACGGTCATCAGCACAGCCTCGTAATTTTGTATACGCATTCAAGCACTTAATAAAAGCTTGTTTTTAAAAATGTATTTTTTTTTTTAGGGTTTAAGTTACTATACTTTTAGTTTCTCTTTTCTCTTTAATTCCTGGTTTAATAACCAATTACTTATCTTATGCTAGAAGACACATCTAGAATTGAGCGCAGTAATGCGTTTTTATTTTGGAATACTTTAAAAATAGCGCAGCCTAATACATTTTAAGGGTTACGGGAAATGTGAAATAACTAGTCCTAATTCAATCTGTTTTTAAAAGAAATTACATTCTTAATCAATTAGTGGTATCCATTGATTTAAATGTACGCGGCGTTAAGTACAACTATTGCATAATGATTGTTTATAGTATATCTTACTTACATTGAGGTCTTGGCATTTGAGATGGTAAATGAGTTTTGATGCAATTTCCATGTTGACATTCAAACGGAGGATATTGCGAACGCGCTGATAAAAAAGCGGGTATTTTGACGGATCTATCGGATGTGAGGATAATCAAGAAATTTACACAGAGAGCCAGCCATCTTCGCGACGCGACCTCGAATTGAAAATATCAACTGAGCAGCATTTCGAATATAGGGTCGCCACAATGACCACAATATCATTGGGACGAAAACTAATAGGTGGCTTCTGGAATTTTTGAAAAAAATGACTAAAACTACAAATGCCACAAAAAATATGATTATTAATTTTTTAATATTTGAAAGTACAAACGATAAAACATTAATATTTATTTATTTAATTTTAAAAGAAATCTACAGATTTACATAGTAATTTACATTAACATACGAAGAGAGAGGAAAAAACACAGATTAATACTTAGATAATAATACAATTATTAAACATTGTTTAAATAAAATATTTAAAAACGAAACAGAAGAAAAAGAATAAAAAAAGAAGTGTAAAACAAATTCATAAATATAAATATTATTTAGTTATTTATAACATCAAGACATTTTTTTTTTAAAATTGAAATTGACTTTGTTTTAGGCAATCTATGTTTATAAATTCTTTATATTACCCTCCCTTTCATTTTCAGCACTCTAACTGTCTCTTTATCTGCTTATATTGGCGCAATTTATATACAGGTTGTCCCGAGACCATTCCCTTAATAGGGGAATGAGAAAGACTTAATAGGGGGTTTATGTTCTTGAGTAAGAAATTATATAAAATCCTTAAATTTATTTTTTTGATCTCTCATGTAAATTGACTTTGGCGTGACGAAAGCTATATATCACGTAGCCTTGACCGAGCGCTGTAAATCACCTAAAGCATCGTGAGCTGATAATCACTTGGCCATTGTTTATTATTTATATTTTATAACTTAGATTAAGAATCCCTATAGCTAAGAAGACATTCTTTAAATTTTCAATTTATTATCGTTAAACATATAAAACAGTAATCGTAGGAATTACTAGGTTTATAATATAGTGGTTAATATAAGTTTTAAAAACAACGCATTTTAAACAGATGCTTTAAATTTTATGCAATTTCAAGTAAATCTCTCGTCGAACATTAAACAAAAAGTATTTTAAAAAAATAATAATTTAAGCTGCTTCAAGCCATTGTAAACCAATTCGAGTACCCGTGTGTCTGATTTGTCCCTGAGTGAAAATAAAATTGTATCGTTAAAATGGTGCGTTTTGGGATTATAAAGAAAAAGCGCTTTTGAAGGCTTTTAACTGGTGCTTTCATTTTAAGTCAATCGGTGAATGGGTTTGACCTTAACTATAAACATTTTGTAATCAAAAGTACAATAGACAATTATTTTCGTCAAATAGCATTCAATTTTGCATCAACAAAAAATGCAATAAAGTAAAAAGCTGCACCAAATTTCAGCTGTCCGAATTTTATCGAAAAGATGGTGGTCGTATTCCACACGGTATTCGACAGCGATTTACTATAGTTATTAAACCGATGTAGGCCGAAGGCGCGTTTTTTGGTGCTAATTCTCTGTAAGTAAAAGAAAAACACTGTACAAGGAAAAATGTAAGAGCAAAAATACAAATTTAAAATAAAATCTGTCCGTTTTATAGTAAGTACAGCAACGTTCCGTTTATACTATTTACAGGTGGACCTGGTTTACAGGTACCTGTAAATAGTATAATATAACCTGTAAATAAATAATAATATACTAGTAATAATAATAATAATCTTCTTAAAACACTTCCCGTAAGAATTTATTAATTCGTTTAATTTATATTCATCCCATCCAGAGATAGGAATTAGGATCTTAAATAATATATAATAAGACACTAAATAATGTATCAGAAATTAAATCAACTTTACGTGTTGTAGTTATGTAGCATAGAAGTGTGTGGAGTAAATATTTTTATGTGCGTGTGTTTATATGTGGTGTATCAGAATGAGAAAGAGAGAAATTAGTGCGTCCCCAATTAATATTTTAAATATGCAAAATAAAATTCTAAGTATATCAAAGATATAAATATATTTTATATATTAATATAAGGATATAAATATACTTATAAATAAAATTTAAAAAATATTTTTAGGCACACAATATACATTTATTTATTTTACAAAAACAGAATAATTCAAATTATTATGCAAGCAAACCCTTTAGATAAATGTAAACCTTTATTTAAGAAACTCTCGTTTTTAACTTTACCCTTGATATATATATATATATATATATATATATATATATATATATATATATAAAAACTGCGGTATAAAAAATAAATATTCAAATTTGGAATACACGTTTATTTCTAGGTACTATTTAACAATAGAGAATGAAATAATGGATGTATGCTTAAGTATATTAAAGATATATATATATATATATATACTTATTATTATTAGACAACAGATGGAGAAAAAAAGTAGAGGAAGATAGAGATTAGGCGAGTACCTCTGCTGGACGTTTCAACAGCTAAACGAAGCTTCGTTTAGCTGTTGAAGAAGGGGCCACGGAGCTCCGAAACGTCCAGCAGAGGTACTCGCCTAATCTCTATCTTCCTCTACTTTTTTTCTCCATCTGTTGTCTAATAATAATAAGTGTTTAAACAAACGAAAAATCTTTGTAAAATATTATATATATATATATATATATATATATATATATATTAGAATGTTGTTTGTTTAAAAAAAAACAAAATATTTTGAGCAATCTCAATATTTTAAGCACATTACGCGAAATGAACATGATTTCGTATATCCGAGAAGGCTCATGAAACCATCTTCCAGAAAGGTCTTTTATATTCATCTATAAAAATTTATAAATGTCTTCCAAAACATCTTAAAATAAAATCTGATATTAATACATTTAAAAATGAATTAAAAATTGGTTACTTGATAAAACATTTTATAATATTAAAAAATATTTTATTTTTAAAACTGCGGTATAAAAAATAAATATTCAAATTTGGAATACACGTTTATTTCTAGGTACTATTTAACAATAGAGAATGAAATAATGGATGTATGCTTAAGTATATTAAAGATATATGTATAATATTTAAAATATCTACTGTGTACTTAACCTGTATTAGATATTATGTCCCTACTAAGTAAATTACATGTTTACAGGAAATATATTATATTATTTTATGTATATGTTTAAGCGATGTCTTATTGTAAGCCCTCTGGTCAAATTATGTCGCACTTACTCTTAATACTTGTAAAACCTATTTTACCCACAGTTAAACAATAAAATAATTTGAACTTGATTTTTTTATAGTCACACAGTTTTCGTAAAAACCACCGGGAGAATGTAAATTGCTCTCATGCAAGTCTAAAACTCTAAAGAAGTGGTCGAATAAAAGTGGGGGGTCACAATTCCCTGTTACGGATGTATGTAATTATTCCATTCAACGCCGGTGTCCATGAATGAGTGTCATGGTGCTTAATTCAAAATACAAACCGTCTGTGCGACCCCGCGCGAGCGTTGAACGTAAAACACTCGTAAAAAGATTCATTTATAGACAGAGATAGACCACGTACTTGCCACTAGAGCAACTATTTTTATCTCGTACTTATACGTAACAGTATTACAGAATAATTATTTTAAAAACTCGGCAAAAAAGTCCAATATTTCTGATCTCCATTGATTACCTTATCAGGTTTTATAATAATTTCAATGATTCTACGAGTATTGTACCATACTACCTAAATGAATCAACCAATCAATACACACACATAAAATTGAAGGGTCTGTCTGTGATTTCGAAATAAATCCTACTAAGTTCGTATGATTATTCGCACGCAACCAATACCTAAACACGCAATTTTGTTTTGGCTGTAGGTTGTCCGAGCTAATCTCCGAAATGACAACCGATTTTAACGAGACTTTGATTACAAGGTAGAGAACTTTTCAGACTACTTTTTATTCAGGGTTCCTGTGTAGAAATTAAAAAATGTAGAAATTATGGCTTCAAAGGCCGTGCGGACAACTTTGATGATCGTCAAAGCCGCCTGCATAGAATAATTGGACGGTAGGCACGTAATGGCCCCAAGTTCCTGGTTTTGTTCTTTGTTTCACATGAAGTATTAGACTTACACAAAGATTCCTTATAATTTGTTATATGTGCAACTCTATATTACTTTAGTAATTATTTTGACTTCGTATATGCGAGTCATGTACTAAGTCGTACATTCTCGAACTGATTGGATCACCTTACAACACTTTCTTTATAAGTAATGAAAGATATCATCTTAAAAATTGGTAAAAAATTGGCAAATTATTAATATTGCAGGCATTATTTTTAATATTTAGGTTTATTTCCCATTAACCTACGTCATATGCTTCAGTACTATCTTTATTGTTTTAAATATCGGCGATTAACGGCATTTTTTTTCAAATTTGCAAAAGTAATATATATATTATAAATAGGTTATTAAAAAATAAAAAAATATAAAAATATATTCCTGTAACTGAAAGCGAATTTTAATTCGTTTTTATATTACTGCAAATTTATTATAATCTAATCAATGAATATTTTCAATGACATCAGTTGACAATAAAAAATAATGATCATAATTAAAATCACAAGCTACAAGGTGACGTTTAATTGAGACGTGGGATCAAAATTTTCTTATATTTTATGTGGTCAAGTTTAAGTTGTCATTGTAAACTAAAAGCCTTAATTATGAGCTAAAAGTTTCTAAAATATACAAGTTTATGGGTTAAATATTTTAACCTCAAAATAAAAGGTAGAAGAACTTTTAGTAAAAAGTAATCTTCTACGATGAAATCAATAGGTTGTTTTGTTTGTATTTAGGATTCCGTAACAAAAACAAAGAATTGTATTGATTTGAGCGGAGGAGTATTTTCTGAAAAATGGAGTGTATTTATTCAAAAAGTGAAATTAATAAAATATATTTTATTAAAGAATGTGACATTTCGTTGCAAAAGATTAGAGATCTACATAAAAAAATATTGTTTTTTTTATACAGGTTTTATTTAAAATTACTAACAATATTTTATCGGCGGTTGATCTATGTCGACAACTAAACCGGTCTCACACAAAAATATATTGTCGGAAACAAAAGTTTCATAATAAAATAAAGACATAATAAATAAATCTATTATGGTCGCCGTGCCGAACATATCTAAGCCAAGGTGTGGCCAAGGTCAGGAGCAGCCAGTCAGTACTAGTAACAAGTTTTCAAATAGCTAACAAAAAAAACCATATAAAAATATAAATACTCTATTGAAAGTTTGGTGCGCGTATATAACGGGAGGCTGTTGTGTGCCTGACCTATCCAATTGACCTACATAATACATTATTAGCCAAAACTACCTGTCGTCAATTTTTGTAAATGTATTGTAGGTACTGTGCCACTTGGAGTTAATCAGTTACTGGGTCGCGACGCCGCGCGGTTGGATATTTTGTTTTAAGGTTTCTTTCTTTTATCTTTTAAGGCCAGTTTTTTTTGTGTATTTACAAAGTTGTTGAAAAAAATCTTTGGATGTCAGAATCACCCCTTAAAAGGATACTGCTGACTTTAAGTTCAACCTGTAAATCAACCACCTAAAAGGGCAGTAGTGATTTTATATACAATTAAGCGTACCTCCTAAGGGATTATAAGGGACAGAGATAATAGGAAAAAGGATTATAGCGTAGCAAGGGTTAATCGCATTTTAACGAATTAACTAAACTTGTTATAATAAATTGAGATTTTTATATACTTTAATTGAACGGACATAATAATGTATCGACGCACGCGAGAAGCGAGAAGAGGGAGAAAGATGCCGAGCAAGAGAGAGCGCGGGATACGATCGTCGCATCTGGCGCGGATTTGCATCCTGGAAAAGTGCACGTTTCGGGAGCCTCGACCGCGCAGTCGCCGGGCCGATTTGCGCACATGCCCCGCTAATCGCGCTAATCGCGCTAATCGCTCTAGTGCAACTTCGCACGACTTTTTCTGTTCTGTCCTCTTTATTCTGCGGTTCTGTTCACACGCACAATTTCATGCTCAACTGCGAATGCTTATAAACTATTAACCATTTTTGTTTATTTTAACTTTTTACTTACTTTAATCATATAATTAAAAGTAGTAATATTAACATATCAGTGGCATTACATGTATGCATATATGCATAATGTAAACTGTAGTCAACTGTAAAATAACCACTCAATGTTTTGGCCAATAACCCTTGGCAGGTGTCATGACCGTAACTCGCGGCATACTACGAAGGCAAGACAGCGAACATCGTGAAAATCACCTGCCAAGGGATATTGGTATTATTATTTATAATAGTAATTAAGAACACTATGTTTATGTAGATTGAAAAAAAGGTCAAGTTTTAAAAAAAAATCTTTCGGCACATCGGAAGGCGGAGGTAGATTTCAGCGGATCAAAATGGTAAAACATTTTGGTCATCCTTCACCGTAAGGGTTGCCCATATTAAAAAAGTTGTAGGAAAATTATAGGCCTACAAATAACATTTGGAACGGATTTGATCCTGTGCGTAAATAAGGGAGGGTATGACTTATTGAATTTCGAAAAACCATTTTTCCCACCCCTAGGACCAGTGGTTGGTGCTATCAAAAAAGTTTTCTTAGATAAGTTTTAGAAATTATTACTTATCTGAGAAATGAATTCGATATCTTATATACTAAGATTATTATAGCAAAATTTCACTTTTTTGACATAGGCCTCTTGGAATAAGGTAACACTTTCATAACATTATGTGTGTCAAATAGGTAATAATTAATAACTCATCTGGCATTACCACTAATTCATTCAGCTTCCGTGCTCTAGGCGTTCTTAAACATTGTCAGCGAAGTTCCAAGACTCCTTTTCGAAGAAAAAATTACGTTTTCATAAGGGTAAAAAAAATATATTTTTAACTCTGTATTGTCAATATCCTTTAGGTCATGTTTGTTTTCTTTTTCAGAAACCGTTTACGAAAACCACCCCAATATGCCCTAATGTAAACGTTCCCCCCTATGCGAGCCAATGCCAAAACGTGTCTATTAAAAAAACTGTCGGCTAAGGATAATGCTGAAATTTTGTATACTCTTTGCGGTTTATTTTCTTTCAATTTATATTAGGGTAACCAATAAAATCCCAATAATTTACAATCTTGAAAAATAATTATTTTTATTAGAATCGCATTAGTTGTACAGCCATACAAACGAATATAAAAAGGACATAATATTAAAGATACAATGCCGAGTTTTACAGTTAATTTGCGTCGCTACGATATGCGTGCTAATTAATCAGTACAACGGAAGTCAGACGGTAGTCCAATTATGAAATGCTTTTGCTTCAAGGCATATTGTTTATTGCGAGTATTGTTTGATGGGTAGTTGTGATTAAAAGACCTTTTACCGACGCAGAAGTAATTCAGCCAAGTACTCGTAATGACATTACTCACGTTTATATTTATGAAACCGTTTCAAATTGACTTTAACACAAGCACTTAGTCAAATTGTTTAATATCATAACTAAAATATTACATATAGAAACCTATAGGAATTTATACATCTAATTTTTTTTGTACAAAATATCCACTAAGAAAATCTATGAATTCTAACTTCGTTACGACCACGGCACAATTTCTGCCGTAAATTATCACGACTTGTAATCTATCCGTGCCCCATATATGTCAACGGAAACCCTTCGTCTGTCGCATATCCGGCTGATTTCTCGCTGCAATCCAACAGTGACGTAAATGCAGAATGTTGCCATCGGTTTTGTTTGTCCGACGATATGTCTGATGGGATCCCCAGCAGACGCCACATGGCGAGAAGCTGCAGGTCCTCGTAATGTTCTCACACAACGAACGGATATCGCGTTGTGAATGCGTGACTCGTTTATTTATATTATTAGATGGGAAGCGGTAACGACTAATTATTATTAAACAATTTGTCGGCGCATTGCTGGTGCTTATATTTTGCCTTGTTTATGCATTAAAGCAAGTTGTCATTTAGGCAAGTCTTTTAGACGTACGATTTTCTAAACGGAACATTGTTGGGTCAATGCAATTGTATTATAATAGCAAACAATATAGAGATAACTATTTGTTTATTTTTATACTCAAATCAATTTCTGAAGTCAATGATATTCAGACAAGCTTCCATAAAAAAAAAAGTTGATTTAACTCCTTTATTTTATAATAAAAATTATTAATATAAAAAAATGAAAACATTTTGAACCTTTCCTTTTATTTATTTATACCTTAGCTTCATGAAACTTCATGATCCATTCCTACTAACCGCCTTGGTTAACGAGTAAACCCCTAGGAGATTTGCTTTGGGATGGTACATAGGCATTAAAGAGCTTTCATATGAGTCGTTTCGTGTCTCATCACTATCTCGTAACTGCGGCACTTATCGCCGATCCAGACAAACGCGCTGGAGCGTATGAGAGCTTTTTTCCCTCGATATTTTTTGAAGTATTATTCTCTATTTTAGAAAAGCATTTACTTGTATCGTAATATGTAAGTATCATATTATTTACTTGATTTATTCTTTTTAGTCCCAATTTAATCTATTATAAACGCCGTCTAAATGTATTCAGTAAATCACACAATTTTATTATAAACTTCATTATTTATTAACATACTTTTCTTATTTGATAGTCTGACAAAGTTATAAATATAGATTTTTTTATCCATTTTTTAGTTAACCGACTGAAAGCCCCACTAATTTAAAGAAATTAAAGAAAATACAACCATCAAATACAAATAACAACCGAAAATACGTATTAAATAATTTAAAATAATTTCTCACGAATATTTTATGTGACTATATTTAATAATCTGAGACACGCTTCAGTATCTAGATTTATCAGTCATTTAACGTTATGAGAAAACATGTCATTAGATTTAGTTGGTTTTATAGATGTATAGTTTAAAATAGTTTTGGCACAGTAAATTAAATATTCTTTGACCTAAAATCGGATTTTACTAATGACCATTATTAATTATCGATATCATCTATAATTTATTTGAGTCTATAAAATCATGAGCTATAAAATAACTTGAAGGTTTATTACTTCGCTCAAGAAAGTTGTCGTGAGATGTTATTGTAAGACAAAGGTTGCAATACGTAGATAATATGCATATTCGCCTAATTTGATACGAGATATATATTTGACCCCGTTTCAATTATGTAGCATTAAAAATTACGATTCCTAATGGAAATTAGGTAGTTCCGATTGATGTTTTATATGGTGTATCAAAAAAAAGATAAACAAATTAATAATAAAAATACATTTTGAAAAATGAACTTTTATTTAAGTGCTTGAATGCGTATACAAAATTTCGTGTCTGGGCTGATGACCGTTGATGAGTTCCTTGTCTGAAGCCATTCCTGGGTGTAGAATCAGGTCATGCTTACCATAAAAATGCATTGGCATCGGAACTAAACCAACATCTTAAATTTAAACTCCGTGGGATTACATCCGTAGGTAAATAATGTAATAACGATATTGTAAAAATCTCTTTTATATTAAGTAAAGCTAAACGGTCTAACTCGATGAAAAATGGGTAATTCTAAAGTTTTAATGAATTTAGAAGTATATAAATGATATTAACGTGAAGTCTTATTACCGACCTAGGATTATTTTACAATGATACGTAATACCGCATTTGCGCAATAAAAAATAAATGTGTATAAATATTTGATTTTGCCTCCTAGCCCGTTATTGCCTTGAAATTTCGATACTATTAAAAACTTCACAAAACTTTCAAACCTAAAACGTAGGTCCAAAGTATAGTGGGTTAGTTAATTTTGTGATGATACAAACGTAGGAGCTGTTGTTTCGAAATGACAAATCATTCGCTATTTATTTCATGTAATATTTTAAAAACCATGCAATTAGAAAAATCGAAATCGTGCAAATAGACATTTTTAAATAAAACACTAAAGCGCAGGAATTGAACATCAGAACGAAATGCCTAATAAGAAAAAAAAATGTACTATGTAACGTCTAACATAATGTCCTAATTTAAAATAAATCATTTTCAAACTAAGATAGAAGGAAAGTTATTTGGAACCTTTTATTAAAATATCGTTGCAGTACCCATTGAAAATATTTCTTACTTATAATAAATACTTCTTCAGCAATCGTACGAGTTACATGGCGGTAACGTGAAATGAATTCCTGCCTTCCCGATGCCTCATGCGATACGATAAACTCACGATCGAGGAGCTGAAAAGCATTTGGTCTGATTTACGAGCGAATATCTCGCTCATCCATAATCGCCATGTAATTGTGGTGTAGATTTCTCATACATCATGCCCGGAAAGGATTCGTTTTATTTCTGGTGGCATTCTCGACATGCTGATACTCATTAATTTTGTATAGGGGCGGGACGGCTTGAACGAACTGCACATAGCCACGTCGCAAGTTTATAAATATTACAGTTTTCTTTTATTAATTTATTGATTTTATTTTATTTTAAGACTAGTAACATTAAAAACACTAGCTCGTCCTAATTTTAGGATTATTTATTGATAAAAATGTCAGCTAATAATGTTATTTTTGAATTTGTTTCGTTTGATCTTGAACCGTATGACATTTCAGAAAACACCATAATCAGGCTTGCCAAAATCCTAGTACTCATGAGCTTAACTTAAGGTGTGGAATAATGGACACCGTCCGGTGTGCGTCATGTACATATGTGTGAGACCTAAAATAGATGTGTGTACTGAACGATTGCCATAGCAACGAACAGATTTTGAGATGGTCTTGGCTGGTCATATAGCCAGACGGTAAGGTGACCGCTGGCCCAAAAATCATTTTTATTAATAATTGTGGTTCTCCAGAAGTGAATGAACATCGCGTAAATAAATAGTCACTCGTTACATCATCATCAGCTATATTAAAATCGATCAATAATTAAAAAATCTGTTCAGAGGTACACAAATAAAGGCAATTTATAATAAGACTGAACAATAGTTTCTCAATACATTAATCAATAGTCAGGAAAAAACGTTAGACGCATCGTGAAGTACATATTGTTACCTAGCAACTCTCACATGTTTGTCGAGGCAACATTGTTGCTCAAAGCGAATGGCGGTGAGAGACGAACGGGAAGGGTCGACGTAATTAAAAGGGAGAAAGGAATGTCCCGAGAAATTCCCTTTTATCTCCCGATAGAGACATCCGTCGGAGGACCATTAGTGCGATTGTGCACAGAGATTGTCTACCTGCCTGCAGTTCGTATCGTACCGAAGCCGGCGGCGATCGCAAACGACGATAAAACAGCGTTGTGATTTCGAAGGCATAACCAACAAACTTGTTAACAACAACAATTATAATATATTCTTGAAACCTTACTTTAAACAGTCGGAAACAAAAAATGTGGTTTTGTAACGTAATGTAAAAAACTTCAACAGTAGTTAATTTCGAAACCCTCTAAATTTCTTGGGATTAAATATATTATATTGAAAAACTATATAACGTTACATATAAGGACGCGTGCTTATATCACTCATTATTTATTTAACAATAGATTTATTAAAAGTATGCGTGTGTAAATCAAAATGTTTGCAATCGGGTTCCACCCCTTGATTTATACAACGCAGTGCGTACACAATAGGTAATTATTTATGACCGGCCGATGAGTTTTGGACTTCCTGAATGTGCTGCTACTCAATGCATTAATCTCGGAAAATATGACGACCATTGTCCGACGGGCAGTTGTTAATTTGGCCCAATTGATATGTATAAGTGAAGTGATTGGGCGTGTGCACCAGTTTTAAAAAATAAAATTCTAATACAGATTAACGATGCAAATATAAAAAAAAAACGAAAATGTTTAAAAGACCATGCTTAAATTATAGATTTCTCTAAATTATGATTATTATAATAAAATTATTATTGGGCCCGTCTAGAAAACGCGTTTGAACGGTTGAATTTATTTTGCAGGTATGAATCTTTTTTCTTTTCTCTATATTTTTACTTAAAAATAATTTTTTTAATTAAATATTGGTTGAAACTGTCCTTCAGCGCTTTACTAGTGCTACAGTTCAAAATAGCTGTGCCTTTGGCATTAGAAATAAATCGCTTCGCTATGTATCTCACTCGCGCCTATACGACACTCGCTGCTAGAGTTAACTAATCATGGCTTTGGCAAGCGAGATGAATAAAATTACTGCGGTACTTACACGGGGCCTTCAACATAACACCGGGTCCTTTAGGGCACTCGGAACATATCCCTAACTCGTATATCCCTATTTGGCACCAATTGAAATCGGCACCGATGTAATTGTGGTCAATTATTTTAGTCCGTAAATATGCATACACGCTTAAGCATCAAATTTTAATGAAATCCGTTGTACGATCCATAAGTTGTTTCAGTAAAATCCTCAAAGTTACTCTAAATTTAAAAATCAATATTATTAATGACCATTATAAATTGTTAAGAAACGTCACATACAATTAAGATATTGAATTTGGTCTCCAAGTGAGGATGTCGTAGCGACGTAAGCCCAAAATAAAGAGAATTAAGTAAGAATTAATTATTAGGGCTGCTATACGTTCGAATTATTTTAGCAGTTCTCTCATGAAAAGAGAACAGTCAGAGACTCGGTCGGACCAAAGTTGTAAGATACTTGTAGATATCCCATACGCAAAAACAACAACATAGGTCGTATTCCAACAGTCGGACATGCTAACGCTTTACCGAGGTATCTCCGCACGATACTATACAGATTGTATTTATATTCACCATGGTGTCCTTTTAGGGGGTTGATGTGGATCAATAATCAAAAAAATACTGAAAAAATGTCTCCCCAATTACAGAAATACTAATACGAAATTTAAAAGAAATTCGGGGTTTTAATGTTTAAGAATTTCGAAATTATTTTTTTTTTTTTCTTGAGACCGGTTAGGTTGTCGATATAGATCAACTCCCTTAAAGGACATCCGTGAATATAAATATAACCTGTATATAATAAGTAGATCATATTATGTTACACATATTAATAGAAGCATATAAGTGCCAATTTAGTGAAGCGATTTTAAAAGAGATAACTAAACGCATAAACCGGCCCTTATAAACCGGACGCAACCAACTGGAAATCCATTTAAAAATGTAGTTACACAAATCAAATTATTCAAAGAGGTCGAACCCCACTGATTTAACGCATCACTAAAATAAAGCCGTTGTCGGCTATTGGTACAATAATTCGCAACATTCGAACCCTTTAATAAAGTAAAGGGGTTAGCATGAAAAAGAGTACTTTAGATGTAATATCAATATTTAGGGTGTGAGGTAATTGATTATAATATCTTTTGAATTTCAAATATTTAGCAAGTATATTTTATTTAGTTAAAGGATATTCAAAAGTTTGTTTCAGAAATAAACCACTTGATAAAATACTTACACACTCATAAATAAAGGACATTTTAGTATCGCCGCGCCCCTAGTGAAAGTAGAAAAAAGCTGTTTATTTATTTTTAAATATATTTTTTCAGTTCAATTGATCCATTAAAATAATATTAGTATTCGCGGATTAGAGACATTTGATATATATTTTATTATTATTTAAAATGTGCCAAACACTTTACTTCAAGAATTGTTTAACACATTTATTTTTTTTCTGCTATCCAAAATATTTTTAAAACGACATAATGTAAAGTGATTGTAAGGTACGGTAAGATATACACACATAATATCTAGTTGAGCTTAATAATTTCCTTAATTTAAAATTTTAATTTAAAACGAGAGAAACTTCTAATTTGTAATTTTTGAATTAATTACAATTTGAATTAATTACCGGCCATGTAGGCCGGTGTTTATAATAAAATACTTATTTAAAGTTTTTTTTTTTTTAAAAAAACTATTGTGCCCGGAAGTGTATTAAAAAATATAAACATTCTGAAGGTTATTGGTAAGTAATCAACTAAAACTGTAAAAATCTTATTTATAAAATGAAAAATGTGAGAGACATTTTGGTGGAATGAAATGGTACGAAACCCTAAAAACTATTATGGCGTCACAATATTTAGTTTATTAATTTTTTTAACAATATAAATAACTTTGTGATTTTGAGTTAGAACCCGACAGTGAGTGGGTCGTTCATTTCATTCCATTAGCATAATCTCTTTGTAATGTCTCTTGCATAAGGACGGTGAAGTGAACCGGTTCCTAAACGCCATTCGGCACATTTTAAAATCAACAACTATCAGCAGCGGGTCTTTTCGCAAAGAACGAATCAGAAGAAAGATTCGGATCATACCAAATAAAATACATTTAATATTATTTTTTAAATTATTCTACAAAAACATTAGTTGATAAACATTACAAGCACTCAAATCGATTACAATAATATAAATAAATATGACGAATACCACATAAAAAGATATAAATTGAATATACTATCAATTGTATATTTTGGACATTGATTAATTAAACTATTATTTTTTGTAAATAAATACAGGACGCTTCTGTTTTCTTTACAGAAAAGGTAGGTTGTAAGTAAGGTTGTAGGTTTAAAGGTTTAATTACTGAAACCTTTAAACCTACTGAAATATATCCCACCTAATATTCGAACCAAATAAAATTAAGTGGTTTCACGTCGGATCGAGTTCTCGCAGTTGCGATTCTACTGTTATCTATAAGTTTTATTTTAATCATTATTGACATTTGTCATGCAATTACAATGATGAGTACATCAGATATTCTAAGGCTTTTGTTATGTTGGTAGAATTTTCTAATAGTTGTATAATTAAAATGTAATAAAAATATGTTTTCTACGTCTTTTAATTTATATTTGTTTTAGACTATAAATATGTTTTTAATTACTGACATAGTATGTATAATATCTTAAATACTTAGATAAGATTACGAGGAGTTGAAAATATTGAGAATGGGCTCGTCGGTCACTGATTCGGTACAATGGAAACGTTTTGAAGTCGTTCTCGTTCAGTCCACTCAACATTCAGTCTCCGATATGATTTATTGTCCAGTGTGTCCTATAAATGGGTTGCAAATTGACTACATTATAAATAACGTAAAGTTTGTTTTGTTCGGAATTTACACAACTCCGTTTCCATTGTTATGTAGATTTATTTTCTAAAGGCGACAAAAAAAAAATGATTTTGCGCAATATATTTTTGTGTTGAAATAACTGTTTGCAATAGATAACGGGGGAATATAATAAATATACACAGACAGCGCTTCGCAACAAAAGATTTAGGGATTATGAAAAATTGTATCAAAAAACGATGAAATTTGAGTCAATATTAGGACGGTGATGTTTTTTTTTCTACAATTACAATATTGCTGTCACTAATGCAAAACTAGTTAGTGGCTCTTGTCTGATTTTTTTTCAGTTTAGTATATTGTATTTCTTTAACCAACTATTTACTATACTCTTAGACGATATAAGACTGCGGACAATAATTAGTAAATAATATATTTATATAGCGAAATTATTAAGTCAGTATTTTGTTACCAATTAAAGCTTTAGCCTGTGAACATTTAAAACATTTAAGTAACATCATAACGTAGATTTTATGGGCAATGTCTGTATGGAAAGGGCATTTGTGTGTGCGAGGTGAAGAGTGCGTGAGAGGGTGTGAATTGTAATTATGTGTGTAGGCGTTAAGTGAAATGCGAACCGTGCATATGTAAAAGTGGGTTTCAAAGCGTGTAGATTACGTTTTTACTTTACACCTGATTGAGTTATAAATAGCGCTTATTACTCTCAGAAATTTTCTTCAATACATCTCAAGAACATCAATCTCGTTGAATTTGGAGCTGTATCTGTAAACGGTACGGTATATAAGAGAGTTTCTGGAATAGTTAATTTATTGAAATATTATGTATCATCGCTTCGAAATAATTTCATTGGATTTCATTGCCAGCGTGCGGGTGATAATAGTTAGATTTTGCGTTCGAAAATTGGAGGTCCGAATGTTGGCGAAATCTAGGGACTTTGATGACACAAGCACGTCATCCCTGATGCGATGCTCCGTTGTTGCCGAGCAAAAGTACCTACTTTGCATTTTAGAGTGGCAAAATGAGGGTAAAAATGCCTTTTGCATGCTTTTCTTGACTGCTTTTGGGCTTGTAGCATTTTTTTTGATTGTGAGGCCCAAAAGTTTGAGAAAGGAATGTTTAATGCGGAGGATATATCGGTCATATACAATTATTTTAGGCCTTACTCTACTAGCCAAATGTGTCTGTACCTGTGTGTGTATGCAATGAGCCAGGGGAGATGGTGGTAATGCAGCGTTAAAAATTGTATGACTATGTGCGAAATCAAACCCGAGACCTTTGGGTTCATAATCCAACACCTTAACCACTAGACTACCACGATCTCTTTAGTGGATCAGTATTAAAAGTATATAATGAACTTTTGACGTCAACGTTATTTTGCCATTTTTATACTATAATACTTCGGAAAGATACATATGTTTAAAGCTATCGCGCACTTCCATCTAGATCCGATGCGGTGATGTTTTCAAAGATGGAGAGCGTCGAGCAGTTTAAGGATACGAATCCAATAAATAGCGATCAATGTCATTGAGGCAGCCGAGAAGATTGCAATATTAACACCTCTTTTCAACCCACTCGTATTGATACATTTTAATAAAAATTTACCTGCTCTCGTGCATAGCAACTGACCTAATATACTCTTAAGATCTCCACAAGCTTACCGCAAAAAAACACATTTTATTTATAACTTAAGACTAACATAAATAATTAAGTATTCTTAGATCGTGATAGTCTAGTGGTTAAGGCATTGAACTATTGACCGAAACGTCCCAGGTTCGAATCCGCATATGGTTATACCATTTTTAACGCTTCATTATCCATCCCCTTGACTCTAGGACAGTCATATTTGGCCTAGTTGAGTAGGGCCCAAATTAATTGTATATGACATAGGTGATATATAACGAATTATTTTACAAAAAAAAATATTACAAATGAAAATATCTTCGGAGTTTTTGTCTGCATATTCTAATTATTCAATTTGCTGACGGATCGCACAATTATAATTTTAAATATGATTTCATTAAATATTTTCTTCATGTTCCATAAAGTTTAATAATTTTACTCCAATAGCACTAATGTAATAATATGCTATATTATAAAATGTGTATATTTTTAATATGCGCAATCACATATAATTTTACAAAAAGAATACACTTTTTGTCATTAAAAAGAAGAATCTAGTAACGTTTTCATTAATTCACTTTTGAAGATACCTATAGGCCTAAATAAATTACAATAATAAAGAATAATTTATTTTAAAAGTGACCTGCGATCTATGTATTTTAAAATCATATGAGAATACCACACAATATAACAATTCCGGTTATATATTGTTTCAACCTATTTATTTCTGTATAAGATGTTGGCGCAATAAAAAACAATAACACAGCATTATTCGTAATTTATCTAGAGACCGTCGATTTTAATTTAGGTTTCTGGTTTGGTAGTAATTACAAAAACCTTTTCTTTCGTGTGGCACGGCGAAGCTCTACATCTACATCTAATACAGCCTGTCTCTTTCTTTTCCCTCGGGATAACTAGTGCCGTTTCTTTCCTTTTTTCTTGGCGTAGCGTTTCGTCAGGACCGTGCCTTGACTTATTTTAATACACAAAGATGGCGCCGGCCTCAGATTGAAAACAATGGCGACGTCGCCATTTGAAAATGGAATAGCATTTTTCGTCTCATTCTATAGAAGCAGCGATCCCACTCTAATGGTTGGAGAAAGTGCTTTAGATGCATTAAAATTATTAATTATAAAATATAATGAATATATTTTGATATACAAATAAAAAAATATAATTATATAAAAGTAATTATAAAATAATTTCTTTGAAATTATTTCTCATTTATTTTTAATCAGTTTTACAAGAAAGAAGCCATAGAATAACTTATATTTGTAAAAAAAAGATACAATAGAAGTCTATTGTATTGAATTCCTAACTATTATGTCCTAAATATACGAATAAAAAGGTTTTTTGTAAAAGTATAGACTTAATTGAGGCAAAAATGGGGTTTATAATGTGAAATTGAAATTTCTAAAAAATATGTGAATGAGCTATAAAAATAATTTTAGGGATTTTCATCGATAGAAAATAATTAAATGATAATATAGTATATCGTCGGTTTGGAGCATAAAGTCATTAACTAATAAAATGCTACATATCCAAGCAAAGATTATAAAATTAAAATCATTCGTGTTGTTGTGAGTGCAAATGTCACACTGCACAATCAATGATTGTAAAAACACATAATAAAATAGATTAACATCTAAATTTGTTAGTTTTTTGTGTGTCAGTCATTTATCCGGCTTAAGTTTGTGTATCAACGAATTGGCCTCTAATTGCGCTCCTCCAAGTTTGTCTATCAACGAATTAACCTCAATTGCGCTCCTCCAAATCCGGAGGCTGAAAACGCTTAAGAAGGATTTAGTTGCTATCCTGCATTGGGCAAACTGAACCTAAAAAAGACCAAAGAAGGTATCGTCCTTGAAGTGGTAGAAAAGTTTTAGTTTTGCCTTCTTGGCTAATCAATAATATTATAATATCAGATATTTTTATGAACGATTTGTTGTAAAAATACATTTCACGTTTGAAAAATCATCGATTCGCAGATAGCCGACAAAAAAACTGTGTTAAATATAAATAAAGATTAAAATTAATTGCCTAAACGTGACAACACATGTGAATAAATAGTTTTAAAGTTAAATTTATGAATAACCATATTGATAGCATAGTTAAGTTAACCAACTTATCTGATTTATATGAAATATGAAGATGTCGCAAACATTTTATACTGCAATAATATTGATAAACGTTCTTTATTAACTTTCATTTCTTATGATTTTCATAAAAATATTTCTATTTTTATTTTATTTACATACTTGAATTTCGTTGGGATAATTATGAAATCAAACAAGTAGCCTGTCGCTAATTTGATGCACATCAGGAAAAGTTGCGTCTATATCGATCGGGTAATTATATCGGTCAAAGTTTTAAAGACCAAACGCAGCGCATCCTAATAGGAAGTCTCATCAACATAGGCTATTTTCATCAACAAAATATAAATGTGCAAACGACACGGTATATTTTGTGTAGGTACACAAAATATATGAGCTTTTAAATAAAAAAAATACCGTCAGAAAAATTTAATAAGTGAAATATTTTGTTTGTTATTTGGCTGCTAAATGATAATTTTAATTTAATAATAATTTACGCAAGCAGAAGTAGTCTTAAACAAATTTTTTAGAAATATTGTGTGAGACGATTTAGGTAAGAAATTTTTATTTGAATCGCAATCTCTATAAAAAACGTGATTGGATATAATCGAATTTGATCAGTCGCTAAAGATTTAAATTCTTGTAATATAAACAGAGTTTTAACCATTATTTATTGAAAAAGAGCAAATACACTAGAATACTTTAAAAAGTGGTTCATCAAAAGAGTCTGGCATTGCCCTAAATAGATTGTATAATATAATAACATCACACACATTTTTAAAAAATCATGTTTTTAAATCATAATTAATATTGGTATCATGCTGCCTGTAGAAGTTAAGATAATTTGATGTTTCGACTATTCCAAATAACTTATCAACGTGGTAAAATCTAAGCATTTACTAATTAAATATATCTTGGATTTGTACCGCTGAATAATTAGTTAATTAATTACAGAAGTTGGCCACAAACTTAAACCTATCCAAAAATGCATGACAATCAGAAAATGATGCGGTCAAGAATCGCGAGTGCCGGATACGCGCTTTGCAATCGTGTCATCGAATAAGTAATACCCGTCCGCGCTGAACAGTGGAATGTCGCATATGCCAGGAATTGAACCCGGGCCCTCGGCGCCTCGGGCTGTGCGGGGCGCGTTGGGTCGAGCGAACCGCGAATGCCTTGCATACGAATTTCGCACGGCTCTCGAATGCCGCTGCATACATTTAACAGATGAAATTCCCTTGGAAATTATTGTGTTATAGAGATAACTTCATTTTCGTTGCAGTTGAATAATAATTGTGAACTTTAATTTTGATTCAAACTCACGTGATTCGCATAAAAACATTCACATGTTTCAATTATGACACATAAACTCGTACTCGTAAACCCATTATTAAATATTTTGTTAATTTATTCAACCGTATTCATTTTAATCTAAAATCATCAGACCGAAAATTGCATTTACCATCCGCAGTGCAACTTTTGTGATGCCTTTTATATTGGCGAAACCGCTAATAAATAAAACCTCCAGGTCAAAAATCCCCGATTTTTAATTTTTAGTCAACAATTTGATTTCTCATTTTCCTATATCGAACCGTGAAAGTTTTTGTCAACTTAAACAGACGGAAAGCTTTTTGACGACTTGAAAAACTTTTCCTTAGAATACTCCTAAAATGAGGGTCTAAACTAAAAATATTGCACACATTTAAATGTAGGTATGTGTGAGGGTAATTACTGAACAACTTATTATTTTTTTATGTTTTTGTTGTTTACCTTTGTATTACGAAATATCATAAAATTTACTGAAAACCTTATTTACTATTTTTATAAGCTCAGATTACACATTATTTTTTAATTGCTGAGAAAGTTTTTGTACATCACTAAACGGTTTTTAGCTTTGACATATTGGTTAGTTTAGAAGTTAAAATGATATTGTTGTTTGGATAAAACTAAACCATGTATTTGTTCAACGTCTATAATATTTTCAAACATCTGATATACGTATATGTCTATAAACATATTTATATTTTATCGACTATATTATATTTGTTATACATTTATGTACATTCGAGTGACAGCAGAAGGAAATCACCACTGATGAAAGTAGCCGGCCTCTTCTATTTATTTTCAAACACATTGTTTTAATATTAAATTGTAAGTGATTAAAAAACAATATTTTTAATAAACTCAAAACAGTATTTAAAGAAACAGCGAAAAAAAACGGATTTGAATTTCGACCGATTTTCAGCGCCCAAATAATCGTTTTGATGAAGCCACCTAAATTTTTTTTTTCGTGAAAACTTCTGAGGCAATTTTTAATATTAATTAAAATCTATGATTCATTGAATGGAAGTTTTACTTTATATACATAAAAAAGACTACTCAGAATGAATGTTTCATAAGAAAAGAGGTTTTATTGTGACGTTACACGTGACAATACCACAAATAGCCGTCCATGAGAAAACATTCTAATGCGCGCACTGCAGCACTGCGCCGAGGGCCGTCATGAGATCGTTCTTGTAATCAAGAGTTGAGTATAAAGTACACAGTCTAAAGAGGGATTCAATATACGAACTCTCGCTGCGTAAGGGTACGGCGCGGCGGCGGGTTTAGACGTGCGAGCTACCGCGCGGGGAGTGGATCGCGCAATGCTACAATTGCGTACAATGGAGTTCGCCTATCCCCTAATTTGATCCGGTGAAATCTACCTCCTCCTCCGGCGTGCCGAAAGGGATTTTTTCGTTCGAGCTGTATATTAACCCATTAAAATAATATTGTTTGAAAGGCCTTATCGAATTTCGAAAATTTTATATTTTTTGCTTCATATAAAAATCGATGGCCAGGCTATATTAAATAATAATAATAATTTGTTTATTTTGAAGTACAGGGAGGATAGTGAAGATATTGATATTCATTTGTATTGCATTACTAATAGTCTAAAAACTTGCAGAGCTATGCAACAATGAAAACCAATTTGAAATCTATTCAGTGGGTTTGGAGGAAAAGAGTGACGACGTGAAAAGGAATTCTAATGTATTAGTATATTTTATATACTTTTAGTATATTTAGTATTGTAGTCCACCATTTAGTATTGTAGTTATATTTTATTATGTTACCTATACCTTTCGACCTATACGGTCGGTCCCTCGTCTGACTTTTGCAAAACCACCTTGGCTGGCAGTATCCGAATAATTGATCCCGCCGCGCGCCCGGTTTCATAACCGTCACGCAGCTCTTAACCTTTGCGATAAGCCTGAGTTAAATTAACATTTAGAATTAACCGCGACTGCGGCACGCGACCGGATGAGTCGGACAACCTGCCGCGGTCAGTTGTTTTACGAATGCGTTTGGAGCGATCCGACTCGGAGGGTTGACGCCGTAGTCTAACAAACGCTTTCCTAAAACGACTCATATATTATGATAGAGTTTCCGTTAGTGATATAGCAATACAGGTTCTGCGACCACGTTTTATTAGCCTGATGACCTATTTTATCAGTAAAAATAAATTAAAACGCTAAATAAAAATGAGAAAAATGCTAAATAGTTCTTTAATGGATTTAGAGATATTTAAGGCCACGCATTTTTGACAAACGAAAATGTTTTTTTTTGTTGTGAAATTGCGTTAATTTTGCGGGAAAAAATCTAAACACGACGCGTATCTACATACTGACCCGTACTCGGGTCATTCTACAAAAACTTGCATATTATCATGAAATACATATAATACTTATATGCTTGTTATGTCACAAACTATTCTCAAAATCTCTAATTCGAAATTTATTGACGTATGTGCACTAAATATTTAAAAATTCTAAATAGAGTATCATAATAATAATTAAGAATAAAATATATGTATTCATTTTCATAAAATAAATTAAACCTAGGTACGAGTACATTTTATTTGCGATACTTTGTTTCGAAATATTTTTAAATACATTCTAACTTTAAAAATCAGTAACACTGTAATAATTATTTTTTAGAATTACCTTGTGACATAACAAAATTTTGTTGGGACCAACATTTATTTGAATATATTTGACCTAACGGTCGATTTTTGTGACTCAGCAACTAAATATTTTACCCAAATATTCTTTGGCGGCGCCGAATTTCATTGCGTTGCGCACACCTGGTGCATTTCGATGAGTACGAGACGTCGATATTGATCCTTTATTGAAAGTACATTTTATTCTCGTTCATTTATAAAAAGGCCTAAATATAAAAGAGGCAATAATAATGCACGCTATGCATGAAAACCAATAAATATAAGGTTTTTTTTGGTAATTTAACGGTTCGTACCTATAATAAAATAATATTTCAATATACATATATATATATTTCGCTTTCAATTATCGCTTTTTTTATATTTTATAATCGCTAATGTATTATATAAATATATATACCTTTTATTATGCAAATGTTTATAAATTTGCAATATTTATTCTTATAGTTTATTTACGCGTGTAACTTTTCCAAAAGTTTTCCTTTCAGTCATATTTCTGACGGTTTGACAATCTCAGTTGTAGCACAATACAGCCTTCCTTAGTACAGACATAGTCTAGTAAAGAAGGCAGGGCACAAAATGTAGCAGTGCTAATCGCTCCCTGTGTATTTGCAATATTCTTTTATAACTGTGTATTTCTACTACTACATTTCTATTTTTTTGTCAAATTAATTATGTACAATAAATAAATAAATAAAAAATAAATAAATAAATTGATCATCGTCGATGTCGGTCACCTTACAATAATGGCGCCTGCAAAAAGCGCCCTCCGCTGTCCGACTCAAGATGGCGGCACGCGCCAGTGACATTTGCACGGGCGGATGGCGCACGCGCCGATAATTGTCCGTTAAATTTAAACGTTTCAATTATTCAATTGCATTACTTTAGCCTTCCGTGCGCACAGGTGAATTACATAACATACCGTCCACAAAACTTTTACACGAGAGCAAATTTATAGTTTGGCTCTTAATCTTCCCTGGCTAGGTTTTTCTTGGTTTTTAATTTGATCATTTATTTAATTACTTAATGAGATGTGGAGCGATTTATTTACTTATTAGTAGTGGCATGCGTGATCTAAACACAGGTATATAAAATAATTAGTTTCATTAGTAAAATGTATCCAGTAATTATTATATTATTAGTCGCAAATAAATTAATTGACAATATCCGGTAAGTGATACTTATCGCACTTGATATGCGGATCGACACTTTCTGACAAGTTAAATTTATTTCGATTACCCATTTAACACACTAACAACCATTTTCGCCAAAACACTATTAGAGCTAAGAAGATTAATACGTTATGTAGGAATTTGTGGTTCACCAAAACCGCCGCCATATTGGCTAGCATCTGTTTTGCTGTCACATTTGTTTGATGTCAGTTGTTTAGTTTTTCGTCAGTTTCTCTTAATTCTCAGAATTTTTAAATATATGACTAGATGTATGAAATAGATGAGATTACTAGTGATGAACCTAGAATGATAAGGAATAGTACAGACGTGTTCCTAATTTATAATGTTAGACTTTGTTAGCATTCAACAGATATCATTCACAGATATTTAATTTTTCTTTAGAAGCGAAATTTGCATTTAATTTTCGCTTCTGTGATAGGTACCTGAACGGTGTTCATTTCATCATAAAAATTCAAGTAACACACGACAGTCTTCACAAAACTTTTCGCAAGAATAACAAAGTCTAACAATCTTTTTTATTGACAGTTCTTTATCGGTCGATCGTACAAGATGACAACTTTACCAATAAATCCATAGACAACGTTCACTTTGCTAAGTAAGTGTCTCCGTACTCAGAGTCCAAATGCTTCGTAAAAACCAAACATATATTCCTAAGGTTAAGAGTCCCGTAGTTCGGGAGAACTTAGGGTGGGTTTGGTGAAAATGGCTGTAAGATAATTAAAAAAAAACTACTAATCCGACCCTTACCACATTTTATTAGCAAAAATTACGCATTACTCATTTTCACAAAATACACTAAACACAATCGTGCGCTTAGCCATAGGAATTTTTATTTTGAAGTTGTTCAGAAAAGATCTTTTTACTTCCCACGGATCGTTCGTTTTATGTATTTGGGATCTTTTTATAACCAAACAACCTTGGTAGTAAACCAATTAATATTGGTACTGCTGGTTGGAAATATTGGTAACATGCCGGGAGTTTTAATTCCATACAATATGAACATTTATATTAAAAAAAAATAATTTATAATAACGTATTATCTATAGCACACCTCGCCGACTATCTGAGTCCGATTTATGTATAGAGCTAGATCTAATTAACGGTATAAATCATTTAGACACGGTATATTAAACTCATTGGTATGTAATCTTTTGAAATACAATAAATACGACACAAATATCTCAACGGACAGCAATATCGCTGAATTCAGATAGCAAAAAAAAAATACTGCGATTATTTCAGTGCCACTGCCAGTGAAACTACGAAATAGTTTCAGCAACTTTTGTTAAACATTTTAGTAAGTACATGAGGTTTATAGGGTGAATGATAAGAATTTAGTATACGAATAACA
Source organism: Neomicropteryx cornuta (assembly GCA_020383195.1). NCBI lineage: Eukaryota > Metazoa > Arthropoda > Insecta > Lepidoptera > Micropterigidae > Neomicropteryx > Neomicropteryx cornuta. The sequence continues at coordinate 7,353,292 of JAHKQU010000030.1, forward strand.
AATAAGTATGGACACCACCATATCATTTATAGCTTCATTTTGTGGATGCTATAAGAAATGAAATATTTTATGGTGACATTTAGAAAAAATAGGTTGCTAAAATATATAATTTTGTCGTTATATTCAGATTTGAATATGATATGTCGTTTGTTCCGATTATATTTAACGAATATTATGTTACCGATAACTTTACACATTAATTAATTCTTAACTTCTCTACTTTCTGTGTAGTCAATAAAAAAAGCATCGCACGATTTAGAATCACCGTTATTTATAGTACACTAATAGTGATTGCCATAAAATAACCCGCTTGAAATGAGACATTTTAAACGCTTATTTAGAAGAATAATTAATGATTATTGTATTATTAATTAATAATTATTTTTCCAAATGAAGAAATAATTGAATCGAAAATTAATTAAACATTTTTTCAAACTAATATGCGCAATAGGATTTATAGGATTTTCTCGACATGATTCATACATACAATAGTTTCTTCATATATCTTCGTCTGGCAGTCAGCAGAGTGTAAGTCTCCTTGGGACCGCCCGGAGCGAAGTATTTCATCTTCCCAGAGTTGGCTATTGCACAGGAGTACACCTTCTTTGGTATATTCAGCTGCGATTCTTCACGGGTACCATATCAATTACATTGAAACGAGACGTGAGCCATCCATTACACTCTATCGGAGAAGAGCTGGAATAGATCGAAGGAAGAATATTGGAAAAGCAGTTTAGAGAAAAGAAAAGAAATGTATATTCAAGAAAATAGATCTATAAAAATTAAAACAAAACAAATAAACATAAAAACAATATTAAAAAATCGAGTATGTTTTGGGTAGTGCCAATCAATATTACTTGTTAATTTAGGGTATAAACATAAAGCGTAGTATATGAAAACAAGAAGTAAAATAAATAATTCAATAAAAATATAAATGCCCGGTGTGTAAAGAGAAAAATACATACAATGTATATAAACCAAAAAATATCAAATACATATAATAAAATACGATAATATCAACGAATTACTTTATTACTTAGTCAAAAATCACGCAAAATAATAATGCCGTGGGCTTAGAAGAAATAACTAGATGTTTTCGAATTCGCAGATCTGACAAACGTTCATAACTTAGTAAACGATAACAACTTATTTTGTTTAGTTTTATTTTAAAATATTACTTATTACTTTTTGTTATTAAATTTAAAATAGTTTATAAATTAAAAAAAATATTTTTTATAAATGATAAAAGAATATATACATTAGAAAGATATCTAAAAACGATAAAACAAATTTGTGATCGATTGAAAAATCCTCTATAACCTACCCTATTCTTATTGTCTCATCACAATGCACATTCTATATAATGTAAAACAAAACTACTATGTTACATGTTGTTATTATATTTTTAATGGAAAACGTAATACTTTGATGTTATAATTGATACTGGCAGTTAAACGATAAACTATATGAACAGGAGACTAGACTCTTTTATAGTGTAAAACAAAAAACAATTTATGATAATGCTCGAATTTGGGAAAGTTTCTCAATCAATACCTACTACTTACTTTCCCGTAAAAGTCAACTGTCGCATTATCAGTGTTACGAAATCTACGTGACTACTTATACTAGAGTCATATAACATAATATGTTAAATAATTAAGCGGCAGGATTAATTAATCGTTTATATGCAATGATCTCTAAAACCGCTGATAAGATTTTAACAGAACTTTCGACTTTAACAAGAACTGCATTGGCTCGTTTATTAGCTCTCACGTCCGTGTCATGTCATATGATACTAAATCAACCGCAACTTTTTTTTTTTTTGAAAAATAGTAATTTTACTACAAATTTGAACAAATAATTTTGTATTGAAAGAAACAAAACTGAATAAAATTATGTCTATATAGACACATAAGTATAAAAAAATATATTTATAAATGACGCTTTCATATTGAATAACACATTGGTACTTTTGTTGTTGACTAAAACTAAACTAAACTGTAAAACTAAATTGTCGAACTTTTTTTTTATTTATATTTTATTTATGATACCTTTTTTTAAACAATAACTTTGTCCAGACCGAATATAGCCTCATTTCGCCACACGCAACTCATTGTAATCGATGGATGTATCGTAAATTTATTAGTGTTGCTGGTCTCGTAGGTATGTGTTCTAAGCGTTTGTTTATACAAAAGGTTTTGGTCTGTAGGATCACCTAAAAATAAAAGGTTTTTCTTGTTATTATAATTATCGGTCGCTGTAAAATTATTGAGCTTTAAAAATATGTGATTATTGAGCTTTAAAAATAATACAGTTAGTGAAATTGTTAAGATTACGAACTGGCAATGCGTATGCCTGCAAATTGGAATAGAAGCGGTCTATTCCAAGTGCTGCATAGATAAAAAGTAAAGAGACTCACACGAGTGCAGTAGCCACGAGTTGCTAATATGGCTTAGTCGATTACATATTACAGCGGTTATATGTCTGTAGACGGATAAGTATCTATGCTTAAATAGTATATAAGTAAAATATATAAATATTCGTAAAAAATAATTTTTATTACTATTTTATTTTCCATAGAAATATTTTACGAAAATAACTTTATTTTATATAATGTTACCTAGAAATGAGGTCAAAAACATGGAAATATAATTATGATAACAACTAAAATATACATTTTAATTATATGGCGTAGTTATAACCCACACACCTTGTCTACTATTTAACAAAAATGTTAGCCTATAGAAATTTCGAAGTTGACTGTGTATTATATAATTTTCCGTTAATATAAATTATATACGAGTAAATAATTGATATGATGAAGCATTTATCTATTTAATATTTATTGCCCAATAGGAAATAAGTCATTTATGTCAGCCTGAAGCATTTATCTATCAGATCAGAAATGAAAGAGAGTGGAATTCATACAACCGGAGGCTTACTTCACGCGGCTCGCTGATTCGTCTGCACAGTGGCTCGTATCGAATTCAAACCCCCCGCGGATCCGTTCTTTGAATGTCCCGTTTTCGAATTATAGGCTTTCTAAGAGTCAGCGACATAATTTCAAATTCCATTTTAAGAAAATATATATATATATAGACAAAACTTTTTTTTACTGTGTGCCATTTCCATGTTCTTTTTATTATTTTATATGAATATATATTAAATAAATAATAACGAGTTATTAATTCACAAATCAGATTTTACACAAATCGCATTATGTTTATTAAAATATTAAAAAAAAAATACATATCAAAAGTTTTCTGATATAAAATCATTATTACTTCTAGCAAATTACAATGAAAACCATAGGTATACGTAAGTTCCGGTAACGAAATATTTTTCTATATCATAATTTCTAAATGGTAGCGCAAAAAAATATTTTATTATGACACATTTCTCTTGGTAAATAATAAAATTAAATTATTAAGTATAAAACTGTTCACAGGTGATAAGTGAAAATGTACGTATAGAAAAAAATAATACGTTGCTAGCCCACGCCGCAAGCACGGTACAAATTAAAAGGACGCACTTCGGTGCGTGCGTGATTTCGTTCGGTAATTTTCGGATGTACTCGTCATCGCCGAAGAATGGAAATTCGTTTTTAATGGCGTCGGCTATTTAGGAAAGAAATACCTAACCATTGCTAGCATTTGAAATTATAAATAATTGTGGCGTAAGTTCCTTTCTATTTGAAGATTCTTCCGAGGCCGGTCCACTGTGAAGTGAGGCATGAATAACGGATGTAACGGAAGTGAGGCACGGATAGAGGCAGAAGTGATAACAGCCCGTCAGTGAAAGGACCAAATTAATACTAAAGAAGCGCCCCTGAGTCTCGGTTGCGGCGACGAAATCTGCCAAGAGCAGAATTAACCAAAACATTAAGTGGTTATTTTGCAATTGATTGCACATAGAATTTTGATTGTGTGGATTTCATCACCTTAAACCCATAATTTTACATCCCTGTCCTACTTGTTGAGTCCTTCCTTTCAGTATAGTCTTTTCAGGTAAATTTTTATAATACTTTGCCACCCATTTATGTATTCATCAATATTTTTTTTTTTCAACAACATTCGTCAATATATGATTTTAAAGTCTTCGGATAAGTTAGATAAAATGAGAAAAGGTACCCAAAAAGACTCATCATCAAACCACCCATGATCAAACACTCAACCGACTACTGGAAATTTAGTTTTTTCTACAGACCTGTAAACACATAAATTCTTCTTTTAGAGGTTTTTGCTTGTGGGCAGGGATCAGTTGTATATTACACTCATGTGAAATCTATGGTCTATAGACGTACTTATTCTCACTTGTACTCGTACTTGTTTTCAATTTGTTGTCTATGGATATAAATGTAATATGAATTTGAAAACATTGTTGTACAAGTTTCAGTGGTTAAAAAATGAAACGTGTGAAAAATATCTGGTCATATAAATCCTCTTCCCTCTTATTTCTGAAAGTAGTTTCAGTAGAATTACGATATTAATTAGGAATATACATAATAACAACAAACTATTAGTTGAGCTTTCAAAATAAAGTGCCATTTAAAGTATGTTACAGTACAGAGAAACCGGCATATGGAAAATTTGAATTCGACGGGATTGGATAGTGTCGGGGGCTTATCAATGGATTTTGCACCCAGGAGCTAGAGCAAGGAGGCGTCATAGGTTCGTGCCGATAGATTCAAAAAGCAGTAATAGTCTGGTAACTACAAAGATTGCTAGAATGTATAGATCTTTATAGGTCCATATTCCTTAGGGTTTAGAGTAAAAATCTGGCCGCTAGGTTAAGATTTTTTTAAAATTTTAAAACAATAAAAGAAAGTCAAATCGAACAGTCTATCGACTGTCGATATATCGTTAACGAGTAGCGTAGCGTTAATTTAAATAAATTAACTTTTATTTTTACGGGGTATCCTATTTAAGGGTCCCCTTCACCCCCGTGGTTACGCAAAGCGGACTGCCCGCGTCGCGGTCAGCGTTCTGCGCCTCCGGACGGTACACCCGCTGAGACACAAGCTATTTTATGGCCCAACGGCGCCGTTCGGATCCTAAACATAGGACAACCATCAACCATTATATTCCCTTAGTTCGTCTCGTTTTCTTTTCTCTCTTAAAATATTACGCTTAACTACCAATTTCGTAATTTTTTTTCATATAAAATAATCGTACTCATATATATTAAGGTATAATGTGATATCATGTCACACAAATTAATGTTGATAGATCTGACTTACGCAAAAAAAATACGTAATTGCAGACAGAATGTTCAGTAAGTTGACGTTCAAACATAATATGCGTATAGAGACATTTAGGGCTTTACTTCATATTATGGTGACGATTCTAAACCATTTAAAATAAACACAATTTTGACACTTCATCAAATTGCCACCTGTGCCTTTGTACAGTATTAGAAATTTTACCAATTGTCAAATACAAGATAAATTAACATCAATGTAAACATCATAATTTTAAAAAACAGATAAATTATCATCAACATTTTTTTATTAATATCTTTTATGTTTTGAGATAGGTCGCATTGTGTTTTATTTCACAAAGAGAACGATAATTGGGCATGTTTTTGTAAGCAAAACATAAACTTGCTCGGTACATTTTTGTTATTTATCAAATACCAAAGACATGAATATGTACCCAAAATTTTCAAGTTAAAAATCGCTTACATCTAATTATATTTTCACATGTAGCAAGGCACATTTATGATTTATTTTAAAACCCCTTTGACCTTATTACAATTGTAAGAAAAAATATAATCTTACATTCTTATATACCACGTTAATTAATACAATTAAAATATATATTTAAAAAACACCGTTTTTATAGTTAGTAATATTTATCATTAAAATTTACACAGTTCAGCTTGAACCAACTGATTGTATAAATCCAAACCCTGAACAATGGGTCCAAATTACCCCGAAGCATTCTTTTGGTCACCGAGCTAACAATTTAAAAGCTCTGAGGACAATGGTGTAAAGTCACCCTATTCGGAACGCCAATATGGAAACTGCAATATGGCAACCCTCCACTGCAGAATTCACTGACCTGTGACCCCAATATTTAATAAAAGCCAATGAGCTTATTTAAATAGGTGTTATGTTTGCGTCACAGAAATCAGTGCTTATAAGGAATGATGTTAAATTACAAAAAAAAATACTGCAGATAATTTAACAAAATATTTTTCTGTTGGATTCGCATTTAAAAAATAATAATTTAATTGTTTTTCAAATAATATAGGCAATCATTTATTAATGTCGACGAGAAATTGATTTTAATTTAAAATAAGATTATAAACATGAAGTAAGAAACACAATAAAATAAATAAACATTTTCGTCCAAGCTTGAGGAATATGGTTAGAATTTGATTTTCGATTAAATCAATAGATCCATTTTCAAAATATTAAAATAGTACAAATCGAGTTACATTTAATTTTACTATAAATTGTTTCGTTTTAGGCAAGATTTCTCAGCTGTTTATGTTAAGTACAGTGCTTTTTTTTAGCACAACCATATTAAACAAAAAATTGTTTTATATTGATAAAAATACTTAAAGAAAAGATAGACTGTTATTAATATTTAGGTAATAATAAAAATGTTAATAAGTAATACTTATGATAAATTTCCGAAAAATAGATGAGCCGGTAAAATCAAAAAAAATATTGTATAAAAGAAATATATATTAACTGTGATATTTTGAAATATGTAACTTTTAAAACATAGTTGGAACAATCTTATTATTATGGTATAAACAAAATGTGACAGCCCTGTAGGACACGATCGGTTGACGCGTCTATTTAGATCGAAAGCCAGGTGTCGATGTGGAGCTGTTTCGTCTATGGCCTTAGGAGGGAGATGTTATAGAGCTGATCGCATTATCAGCTCGCAGAGCAATAACGGATGTATTGAAATGACAGAATTACGCCCATTTTGAACGAGATCGTGCATTCGTTGCACGATTCAGATGGATCGCTAATTAATATTTTGTTAAAGAAAAATGCGTAAAAATAATAATTTAGAGAGAAATTAGTTATAATTTCGATATCCCTACCCTAAGTTTGTGGATGCCAAAGAAAAGTTTGAAGGTGCCAATGGTAAAAACGCAATATTTTATTAAGAACGAAGCTCTTTTTAATCATTTATGTTTTAATAGACAGCATTATGAAAGTGAAAATTAAAAACTCACATTGAACGGATTTCAAATGTATATGAATCAAGGAAGCAGTCACTTTCGAGTAATACTTTGCATTAGAAAATGTTCTTGATTTATTATTTATTACGATTTAATGTAATCTAATGGCATTGCGTGTGACAGCGTGACAATGTGACGTAGGTACCTAATCTAGACTTTCCTCTAACGCAAATCAATCATTTATTAAATTTCTCTGTTAATTAAATAGGCGATGTGGAATTAATTTATTGTCCATTAATGTAATGTCCATCAAGTCTTTTATGATTTTATTAAAAAACACATTTTCAATCATCGAATACGAAATCCATTTATAAAAAAAAAAGGTAAGCGCTAGGTTGTTCTCATTTACAAGCAAATATGGAATGTTTTCATTTATTTCATTAATTAGTCTTTATACTTTAAGACCAATTAATGAATATGTATGGTTTTCTTAACATTTGAAATAACAGGATTTAAAATATTACAAGCGCATAAGTATTACTGTTCCTTTTCTTTCTAACTATATTGAGTCTCTACTAAGGAAGGAGGTTAAGATGTGGCTAAGGAGGGAAGGATTACCTACTGTCACCTATTGTGCTTTTATGTTCTTTTTGTGATAAATGTTATGATAACTGTTTTGTAACTGCAAAATGTTTCTCTATGTTAATATGATAATAGTAATATGTAACGATAAATATATTTTATATATGGTATGGGCGAGAAGGAATGTATATGTTTACTAATCCCTTTCCCTTTAAGAAAGGATTTTAAATAAGTTTTTTTTATTTCATAAAATCATAATTTTCATATTTATTTATATAATCTTCACACCATTTACTGCGAGGTACAAACGTGGTTAGTTCATATTTTCCAAAAAAGAAAATAATTATGAAAATGTTTAAAATTAATACAATAATAATTAATTACGTAGAGGGATTATTTTTAAATGTCATCATAGCGTACTCTAGAAGTCGCCTGACCTTTTAACCTCTCTCTTTTACTATCTCTACTTATCAATTACACAGTTCTTTGTTTACAATTTAGGGCGATGTCATTTATACCAACTGCGTCTGTCAATCCCTATCACTTTCTCTGTTGTACCTAAATCATAAGCATATGATAATGGATAATAATTATTATTAGGAAAAAACAGTTAAACAAACTAACAATTCCAGATTTTTTTTATAAATTCTGCGAAAGACAAAGGCATTTTGTTACGATTGTTATTGTGTTTGTTACGCATTTATATTAAAACTCGTAGACTAACCTAAATTCTTTTTCGGATAAAGACGTTTACAGTTATAGCTGTATACTTATATCCCGAAAAAATAAAATGAAATGTTTGGGGGGTTTCTTTTAGACATTACTTCTTACATAAATAAAACTGTTTTTTGCATATTTTGATGTTTAGAGAAGTGTATTATTTACAATAAAATCAATTCTGTAATAACATTTGCATTTTAATAACTATTGATAACAATGTTTCAATTGCGAAATTAAAATTGCTTAATATATATATTGTACAATATAATCATGTACGGCGTAATGCACATATTGATGTTTTAAGCAAAAATAACGATAATTTATTGAATTTAGTAAATTTAACTTAACCAACATAACTATGGCCATGCAGAATTAATAAAATCTGTTAATAAATATTAAGACCAACAAAGTAAACTATGCACCGCTGTAGATTCTAATAATTAAGAAAGCATTTTTTTAATTTAACGATGTAGGTATTTTTTTGATTTTCAATGTCATATATATTTTTTATATTTCAATTATTTGTTTATCTACGCATTGCAGAAATTTATTTGTAATGCGTGCCATGTGTAAGCAGTATCTAGCATAATGTTATAGCGTTGGTTGGTACCATCTCGTAAGATATGGACTTTTACTTGAATCAATTTCTACGCAGATGATTTCAATGATAATGCATCATATGTTATTCTAGATTGGAAGCTCTTTGATATCGCGTGAGTTATATGTAATTGAGGTGGGAAAAATCACCCAACCATATACTTTCATTATTGCCATACAGTCGTGTACTCGTAATCACATTAAATTCTCCGTAAATCACAAAACCACACAACAAGATTATCGAGAACACAACAATGTGTAGCATAAAGATGTCAAATATGGAGGTTAATGAGTGAGGCGTGTGCCGAAAAGTCGTCTCATTTCGTCATCCTAGTGAATAGAAGCAGTCAAACAGATTTGATCGACCGCAAAAAAAATAACTCGTCTTCGACTAATTTGGAAAATGTTTGACTTTGCAACATGGCATCGATCCAATATGGCGCATAATGCAATCGGTTAATCGACTCTTTTGTAGGTCTACATAGCCTTATAAGAGCTGCAGATGAGATGAAGGATAGACAATCTTAACCTACTTTATTGATTAAGATGTAATTTTTAAATGCTAATGCTAATCCTTCAAATGGGCTTACAAACAAAATATGTATTCCTACAGCTCAATAAATACTTAAGTACAGCTCACTGCTCTTGGAAAGATATTGTTTTAGTGAAAAGTAGTCGTGATCAAGGGGCGTGTTGTCAAATAATTGAGGCCATATTTTCTATAAAATTTATTGAAAGAAAATCTATAGTATTTAAGGGCTTATAACCTTTTGGCCCGGTCGCCGCCTGACGCCATTTTTGGTGAGGCTATTCCAACAATTTGATTGGCCTTGTCTATTGAGGCATCTGATGGCGTATGTGTACTTTATGTTTTTTTTAGGTAATTGCTATGACCTAGGTCATATACAACTATTTTGGGTCCTACTCAACTAGGCCAAATGTGCCTGTCCTAGAGTCAGGGGAGATGGTGGTAATGAAGCGTTAAAAATGGTATGATCATGCGCGGATACGAACACGAGACCTTTGGGTCAATAGTCCAACACATTAACCACTAGACTACCACGATCTCAATTTTTTTTATCTTTACATCCTGAGGTATTCTTTGAGTTCACTCTGAACATGGACTTACTCTATTTCATTTAAGCCTCATTTTTTTCATCATTAATAATATATATTTTTTTATATTTCTTATATTCTGAAGCTTCGTGTATTATTCTTCTTATATTCTATTTTGTACTTTTTCCTATTTTCTGTAAGTCATTTTGACCAAAATTTGCAATAATTTCTGTTTGTGTGTGTGTGTTTCTGTGTGTGTAATTTCTGTGTGTACTCGTATGTGGTAGCAATTTTGTGATCACGACTACATTAGATTAGTTAATTTCTGTCCTAAATTATATAAATTATTGCAAATGCAAATATCGACATATATTATTTATTAATTTTTTATTGGCATAATCAATTTACATATTACATATTACCCATACATATTACCATTTTACATATTTTGTTATTTTTAATTTAATTACTTAATTATCTTTAAAATTACAAATGTTTAAAAATTTAAACCGACGGCACGGGTGATGCACCATTATAATTGTTTATAAACATTTTATTTGAGGAAAATCGCCGGTATTACAATATATATAAAAAGGTAAGAGATTGAAATTGAATTGTAGGTACATTCAAATTTAATTTGTTTATTCAGATGAATAAAATATACATTATCATCTCGTCATTTATTATGAATGCTCTCATAATGGGGAAAATATGTATAGTTTGAATGAATTTGAGAATGTCTCAGAGCTCGTGATTATATTATCTGTGCCGCATTCCGGAAATGTTGCTGTTATGCGAATGCAACAGCACTGAATTGTGTTGCCAATGCGATTGGCCAATTCTGCGTAACTGTGAATGACAATTAAACGCAAAAGCAATAAAGATCGCCGTTATGGTAAAAAATACGAATCTTGGCATTGCGTTTCAAAAAGTAGCGGCTAGCAACTCGATGGGTTGCCATTGTATTCAAGTTGTTAATAATATCGTGAGAAGTAGTGCAGTCGCACAAGATGGAGTTGAGATGATAGATCCAAGTTCAGGGTATATTCTTTAAAGGAATGGCAAATTACGCCATTAGATAAGAGAAAATAAAATGATTGAGGTTCTCAAAGCGGAAAGCGCACTGGGTAATGGGCACTACCACAGACCAGTGTCACCCAAGCAAGTGCCGTAAACACTGCTATCTATGGAGCTACTTAACCATAGAGGAATTTAACGTATTTAAGAAGAGCTAAGATTCTGCAATTATAAATTAATTATAGGAAATAAAAGCATCTTCTACCATGATATATTTAAATGTAGAGTATGAATATCCCCAAATTACCTTAGTTACTTTTTTATATTTATTTTTTAAATTCGTTTGTCTTTAAACTTGAAAATCATAGTCATTTTATGAAACACCTTTGTGTCATGGACGAAATGACAAATTATATAATAATATATAATGGCAATTCATATCACTGTGTCTTTGCCCATAAGAAAAAAAAAAAAAAATAATATGATTACTTGATACAATGTATAAAAATAAATTTTATTAATTAAAATATTTAAATTGTTAATTTTAAATTTTATTTTAAATAATAAATAACCTTGAATTAACCCTATAAAGAAAAGAATAAAAATTATTATTTTTTAAAAAAAATAAATAAAGGAATTAAATTTATTATTCAATCTGATAATAGGGTTATGATTTGAGAGGCGTGGTTTTCAAGAAGAGATAAAACGCATATAATTTGATGTTATGGCTGAGAATTTAGTTTTATTATAAAGATAAGGGTTTGCCATTATGTTTTAAAAATGATTTCGGGTAAGTGGCCGCCGCGGCTGACTCGAACAAATTCCAGCCGAAAGACCCAATTTTCAACCACTTTTTGCAGCAAGTTGGGCCGTATGTCAGCAATAACGCGCCGAATATTCTCTTCCAAGGCGTTAATCGTGTCCGGCTTATCTGCGTAGACAAGCGACTTCACATAACCCCACAAAAAATAGTCCAGCGGTGTTAAATCGCACGATCTTGGAGGCCACGCCACAGGCCCACGACGCGATTTTTACTTTATTTTAGAGTGATTTTAAAAAAATTCAGAGTGATTTTTTCCAAATTTGCACTATTTGCAAACGTTGTTTAGGAGTAAGTGTATTCATTATGAAATGGCAAACCAAACTGAGCATTAATCAAGTGACAGCTGTCAAAAACACCAACTATGAAAAAAGTAGTGCCAGATTGAAAACCACGCCTGTAAAAAAAACATCCCTATACAAGCCGAAAAAAGTATAATAAAAATAAAATGGATTTCATTTAAAAATAATAATGTAATTTTGGGACATAAGACATTTCTAAAAAGGAATTTAATTAATATGGTATTACCAGAAAAAATGATCAATCCACAATAAAATCCAAAATAGGTTTCATTGCGTACAGTCATGTTATGTTTTCTGGAAATCTACATGTCTGATTCCATTTCCAGCAACGGTAGCGCTTTTGTAAGCATGTTTTTAAATGATCAAGTTACCAATTTTAATCAGCTAATTTATATTATACTTTAATCATATAAATTGAAGAATAACGTAGTTAACAAGATTTGTATGTCTTCTTTTTACAATTTCCGTTTTTCGATTAGACAGAAACGAAAGACAATCTATTCTGGTTTTGAGTATTATTATTGGGTACAGTAAAAATATATCAATTCAATACTATTTACTAGGCCTACCCAAAACGGTAATGCACAATGATGCACTATGATTACGACATGCTTCGTCAATCATAGTTATTCAGATAACATTTTTGTTGGAATATAATAGTTAAGTATAAAAATTTACAGAGAAACCTTTTATTGAAAATAAAGTTAGGTACTGAGAATTTTTTTTTCAATGGTAAACCGTTAATATAATTATTGTAGGCGGCTTCTGCGCGGGAGGTGAAGTTATCCTTGATATAAGATCACGCAATCAAATCAAAATTGACAAATGAATCTTGGGTATTTGCAAAATATTGAGATATGGCACTGTTCTTAAATTGGTTATCTAAGATGTACGGTTTGAAGATCCTAAAATAAAATATCTTAATCATGTGATTAGCCTGATTACAAGTGTAATGTTCTGAGAAATCCCTAATCCAATGCTAATTGGTTTGTCCATCATAAACTTTATAAAATGTATATTTAAATATCGGTCATACAAACATGTATTCATTCAATTCTCGCACGCATATATATGGTACCCGACAAGTGCAAAACGAAATATATTTGTTAAACAAATATAAAAACGTTTATGGTATGCGCCTTCTTTCTACCTTGATACCAAAATTTTTTAATGCTTTACCTAAGGCTATCAAGATTGCCCAGCTTAATAAAAAAACCAAATTAGAGCTGAATAAGTTTGTAGCGCTGAGTGATCAAGTGGGTAATTAAAATTATTATTTTTTCACATAATTATTAATTAAATTGTGTATAATTTTCATTTAAGTTGTTACGTATGTACAATTAGTAGTTTTAAGGATTTAAGGAGTTAGACGCTTTAAGAAAAACATAATTCTTGAGTTAATTGAGTTCATGATTAACTGAGTTTCTGCCAGATGAGCCCTTCAGGATCTGGCAGGACAAGATATATTTTTTTCTTTGTAATGTTATCTGGTGAAAAATAAACGTCACTTATGGTGGCATTGAACTGAAATAAACTGAACTCATTAGCAAATAAGTGCTCGTGATCAATTACTTATTTTGTTACCATATACTAAATATTCATTATGCACCAAAAAAGGTAAACTTCAATGAATAAATAATATTATGAGCCTGATAACTATCTCAGCGAAAAAACTTCCTGGTTTCAATAAAACTACACGCGTGGCAGATAAATACAATCGCTTCATTATCTGCGTCTAATAATAAATTTTGTAATATGACACAAGTCATATTAGTATATTTTTTGACAATACGAGTATTGCTGTATGATCGCGTCGGGCCTGTCAAATACCCCGTTGCCCCTTCGTAGGCAATTCTATTAATTGCCACATTCCGAAAAGTCAATTGTAAAGCGTTTCCTGGAAACGATATAACTAATTCGAGAGGTCTTCGAATGGTTCATAACTTTAGAACCCAACACCAAATTGTAAGCCGTGTTCAATAAAGTAGATGTCATCGCGTTCGTTGTACCGAAAATCGTCCAGTGCAGGCGATTGGCAGAATGCTGGACCCAAGAGAGAGACGCTCGCCTGTCACGTTTTTATTTCAGAGGTTCTAATGAGTTGCCGTATCGTTCTCTGGCGGTGCAAGACGATGCGCGCTGTATACAGAGCACTGGAAGTGGAGGCTAATTTTCAATTACAAGTAACCGATTAATAAAATTAAGTAAGAGAAGGCTGGTCTTTAATTACTAAGTAGCTTACATGTATTATTTAAGATCAAAATAAATCTTATATTTCATTAAATATAAATGTATAAACCTCCTATTAAATTTACAGACAAACGCTCATGTTTATACATCTTAACCGTGAATTCTAACAAATAAACAATTTTTTCCAATAACATTTACGCTCTGTTAATCATAAAAACAAAATGTGAATGTAGTACTCGAACGCAAAGTCAATTAATTGTGGAGCCTAAACACAATATAATGTCACAGTATTTAAGTTCAAGTTCAATGCCGTCAACAACGGCGTTTATTTCATCATTGTTTTTATTACAATAAAATGAGCAAGGACCCATTAGTCAGAGACTGTCGACAGGTCCTTTACTTACTACTTACAACTTTATTACTTGGATTTTTCTAATAATTTAAATTGCTTTAAAAACAAAATTTTCAATAGACTGACCACAGCGCATTCACCGTTCTCTAGTTCACGGTTTTACACTAGATGGCAGATGCTCGTTTGTATTTGGCATTCGCGAAATTCAAACGAGCGTCACTTTATTCTCGCCGGAAAATTATATTTTTATTCGACGCCGCGACGTTTGGCAGCAAGGCCATAAGGCAAAGCGTTTGACTGATGTAAGCTATCGAAGTAAGCCTTAGGCTTATGTCAACAATTATTATCATGCTTCGTTAAAAGCCTCCAACGAAGCGTGAATAAAGAGTACTTTGCGTCATCTAAATTACAGAGCAATCTATATATAACAGACGCTCAAACCGCACCGCGCCGCCCACCATCATAAAAGTGGTAACTTTATGAAGGCGTTTTAATAAGAGGCTGTTGAAGTTCAAAACGAGAGCAGTTTAATTAATTTTTATAATTGATAGTTGGCTGCCGACGGCACATGCAAATCTGAAAGAGTTCTTACCTGGCGAATAACACTAAATCAGAGGTAACATTTAATCGCGTCCCGTCAAGGACTTTCAAAGATGGAAAAGTGAGCTTCGAAGTACGTCGGATTTTCTTAAAAAAGCGCGTCTCATTCACACACACAAAAATAAAAAGTAACTTTATGTTCTTTTGAACAGGGGATAGCCTAGTTAGATAAGATATTTTGCATTATAATATTATTTTTATAACATTTGCAGGAATTAAATATATAAATAAATAAATAATGATCCATAGAAAGTCATTTACGAGAAATCAGTTAGTCACGAGTCAGTTACGAGTTACTGGCAACAATATTGTCATTATTAAATCTGAAGTTATCTAAAATAAAAAAGGTGGCAACCACGGAATCGCAGAGATAAAACTGAGTTTGTTATTTGTAGCAATTTGAACCGAATTACACACACTTCACACCGATTCTGAAGTCGAATTGTGAAAGTGATAAAACATAATATTCAAAGAAACTCGTACCAGTGATAGTTTGGGAAGAATACGGTTAATACCCACCGATAGAGTTAAGCATTATTACAAATAATTACCGACGGACAAATTTTGTAGCAAACAACGAAATAATAATAACAAAAATAGAATAATTGAAATTAAATTTTACAAACGTTGTATAGTTTCAATCTCTATTTCTAACCAGGCTGACTTATATATCTTCGCAACTTAGTCAAAAAGAACCTTATCGGAATAGTGTTGAGACTACCAAAATCATATTTTGAAACCTTTTTAACATCATCGAAAGAATACTGAAAGTTTTTTTATAAGAATCCGGAAATTAATTTTATGGATGAATGAATTTTATAGGTGTATACAGTGAATTTTATTAGCTTCAATGTGGAAACCTCAAAGTGACGGTAATAAAAATGCGCTTTTTTTTTGGTTGGAAACCTTTAGGATAAGTTATAAATTATTTAAGTAAAACACTAAATGAATGCAGGTCGAATACAAACCCTTAAACCTTTCGCCTTTAAATTCATTTAATAAGTAAGCAATCGTACTCCCTAACTATAAAGCAGGTTCGTTACACCTTTGGTACGATGGCGGTTTGAATAGACCTGTAGGCAATAGACAACTCCTATTTGCCTTAAATCGTGTCAGGCAACGCCCGTTTCTCGTACTGCGTCAATGGAAGATCATTCAAGGAGACTGCCTGCCTAATAGAGTAGAGAAAACAATTTCCGCCTCTGCCGTATATAAGATTATTATATTTACTTGTAAAATACAGAACCAAATAATGTGAACAATAATTTTTTTTTATTACAGTAATGCACCATGTACAACCCCACGAAGGCTGGTGCCTTTTCCGTGGGTATCTTAGCTTACAATTCAACAATATAATTACACATTTTTCTTATAACTATGGTGACACTTTTTAAGACACCTTAATTAAATTTAAAATAAAATTAAAACACTGCGCGCTGACACCAATCCCAAGTAATCCTTCCTTTATACAATATAATGTAAGTGTATACTAGAGACGTTGAGTAGTCACTCAATATAATAAACATACATAATAAGACAACAACATAAACAACAGCGTTACAGCATAAGTAATAATTAAACAAAAAAACAAAAAAAAAATAATAATAAAGTTATAATTTATAATTTTGACATGAGTGTAATTTTGATGTGGTTTTTTATTGACTTCACGTTTTTAAATGTTTTAATGTCATTTTCTAGCTCATTAAAAAGTTTAGGGATTAAGTAACGTAAAGTACGTGATCCGTAGTAATTATTAATACGAGGAACATTCAATGTGTATCTTTGTGCTTGCCTTGTGGTGTAAGCATGAACTACCGGATCCTTATATGAGGCGTCTGAGAAGTGATCAATCAGGATTCGGTGTGCGTTCATTTGCTTCACTGGCAGAACATTGACAAATCTAAATAATTGAGGCTCGTTTTCTCTACTTTCGGCTCTAATTTCCGTTGGTACAATTTGTTTTAGAAGCCTCTTTTGTAAATTGCCGATTTTCGAAATGTAGGTGTCCGAAAGTGAGACCCCACACTCTTACCCCATATACTAAAATAGAGTCAATGAGGGTTATATAAACAGTTTTCTTTATATTATATGGCAGAATGTTTTTGATGTAAAATAATATTTTAAGGAAGTACCTTAGTTTATCACTTAGTATTTCTATATGCGTCCCCCAATTGAAATGTTTGTCAAGTGTTAAACCAAGATATTTATGATTATCGACAGTTTCTAGAAACGGACATACACAATGTTGAGTGTCAGAATCAAGACATGCGTATGTGTGGGCCTTGATTTTGACCTCACCTCTTCGTATGTAGGGAGAGGTCACATACAAGACTTTTGTTTTCTGGAGGTTTATTATAAGGCCATTGTCATGAGACCATCGCACTAGTTGAGAAAAATCAAAATTCATTTGATCAGTCGCAACCGAAGGGTCCTTATGAGATACTACTAACGCAGTATCGTCTGCAAATTGGCATTGCATTTATATTTGTATATTACACACCTGATTTCTAGCAAGCTTTGGGCTTGGCTGGTACATAAAAAATGAAAAATGTAAATTTATTGATTACATAAATAAATAAAAAAATTAATAAATACTAATTATTATAATGTTCAAAAAGACGCATGGCGTAAATTATTTCAATTTACCAATTTTTTATTGAATATATAAGTATGAATAATATACGTAACTCGCTATTCAATCATTCATTACTGCTACAAATGTCAAACGGATCTAAGACTACAACGGCCAGAAGAATCCCAGAAGCTGACATTTAAACACTAACCATCAACCCTTCCATTTTATTTTATTTTTATTGCATAATTATTTTTTAATCATCGTCAACATACTAACAAAAACTACAACTACCTTTATTTATCATCTTCAGCAGCTAGACTACAACAATAAAAACATAAATATTCGGCATTTGAACTGCATGATCTTCAGCATTGTACCATTCTTTTTTCATATATTGTACTGTTGGTTTTCAGAATAAACGATAAATAAATAAATAAGCATTTCTAAACTAAACTAAATTTTATAAAATATTGCCAATCGAACACTAATTAAAATATAATTGATTTTGTTTCGGTCGAGTGAGTTTAAAAGGGACGGGAGTAAGTACTATTCGACGTGATACCTCTAAAAGTACATACTCGTATTCCCTAAGGCCACCAGTTTTTTTGGGGACAGCAGAAAAGTGTTTAATAGCGAATTTGAAAATCCTACTAAAAAGTAGTATCATTTTTTAATTGATACGTACGTTAAAAACTTACAACATCAACAATAATTGTTTACTTTTTTATATTTGTTTTGAATTTATTGTTATTAATTAAGTAGGTATTCATAAGTAGGGTTTTTTTTTTATTACATTTTGATGGATGGTACGTGTAAGGGCCTTTTTCACATAAGTACTCGACAATGCAATTAGCATCAGAAATACTTATTATACCAAAATTTAATAATGTATATGGAAAAGGCAATCAAAAGTTGTGCTGGCACGATTATTTAATAAGGTACCATTAGAAATTAAGAAATGTAATAAAAATAGTGATGTAAAAAAAGTGCTAAAATTATACTTATATTCTTTACTTCATACTTCTTATGACAAATGTAATGAAAATAATAATAATTAAGTAACATGTTGCTAGATAATGTCTATACTAGTGAGTATCTGGTAGACGAATCGGCAAGCTCTTCCGAGACATCTAAACTGTTTACTTAAAATATATGAAATAAAGGTTGCGACAGCGATATTTAATTTGAATTTGAAAATATTTATAAGACTTCATAAATGGTAATAAGTTAGTTTAGTTCATCCTGATATTTATCGAATGCACTCTAAATCTAACCATTTTCTGTGTATTTTGCGTTTCAGTAATGAACCGGTTCCTAACGATTTTTTTAGCTATATTTATTTCTATGACGTTACCAAAAAAAAACGAAAAACATGAACGAAAAGGGAACTAAAAGAATAAAAGCAGCGAAAGCTATTAAAACTATTGTTCGCATAGCTTCGACCCTAAACACTGGCCTGAGGACCGACCGGTAAAACGGTTTGTAAAACGGTTTGTGAAACAGTGCGAAATGTTGCGTAAAATCCGTTGTTTGTTTACTATTTAGGATTGTGTGCGATGCGGAGGGAAGGGGGCGCGGGGTGGCTGAAACGCGCGACCAAAAATCCTTTTAAATTTAGTGACGATTTGCTCGCGTATCGATTACTCGCTTGAGGTCATCCGCTTTTATATCCGATTTAGGAATGAATGCCGCGAACATCTGTCGCATCTGACCTGCAGCACTACTCTTGGGCCATTCCGAAACGCAAACGCATCGGATTATATCAAATCTTCCGAATTATGCCAAATAATTGTTAGATTTGACAGAATAATTGTTAGATTTGTGTTATTTTTATAAGGTTATTCGCGGTTTCATCGAGAATCCCGTAATACTCGGTGATATTGGTATCTTTGTTCCGGACCGTCGTACTAGAGCGCGGAAGCACACGTTATTTAAGCGGTTAGCGTGTCGTACCGACGTATACAAGTATAGTCCGATTGGGAGAGCAGTCGAATTATTAAATTCCATTTCCGTGGAGATTGATATTTTCGTCTGTTCGCCCAATGGGATTAAAAATCTGCTTTCTATTACGCCGTTGTAGGATCGGCGTGATGTATTTATGCATTAATGTTTGCCTGGAGGCATTATTTTAATTTTTTAGTTTAGTATGTTTCATGCTATTGTTTTTTTGTTTTTAATGCTTTTTGTTTTTCTTTTGGTAATTTAATTTGTTTTACTGTAATTATAATGTACATGGGGAAACCTGTTAAATAAATAAATAATAAAGAGGAGCGATACTTGTCTTCCCTTTCTGTGATTGTTTTTTTAATACTTCTCGAGGGCACGCTATTTGCTTTCATCCTTAGATTAGCCACGTACTGGTAATCAAATAAACATTTGTTTATTCGTCGGTCTCTTTAGATTCAAGAAATCAGATTGTTTAGGATGAAATATCAGTAATACTTATTTATTATCATTAATTTTAGGATTTGTTTTTATGTAATAAATAAACAGTGACCTACCTTTGCTTTTGAGCAGACACATCGAGAGCAATCTTAAAACTGCCCGCAACAGTGGCTGTTGCTATTAGGAATAGCTCAAGAGTAGCATGGCAAAACTTACATCAAACGTTACAGAACATATTACACATTGTTTTTCTATTTATTGTGTATTTTTCATTGAATATAAATACCATAATAAGCCAATTAAAAAACATTACAGTCGATATCATTCATACGCACCAGGAATTGAATCTTCGGATCTTATCCAACAAACAAACAAATATATTGACGTAATGTGTTGAAGAATGATTAAATGTATTTATTTCGTAGAATAACTATACAATTATAAGTGCGCTGCCCGCAATAGACATGAGATCCGAGGTTGAATCCTGGCGATGCGCGACTCTGTTGCGAATAAATATTTCACTATTTAAGAGTTTTAGGAACATTCTAGAGTTTCCGCTTGAACAATTCCATTTTTTTTTTTAAATGAGATGGTATTTTTAAACGTATGCAATGGAATTAATTACATTTAAACGGATGACCTTTAATCTCGAATCTATAATAGTCAGTGAAAACTGGTCAGTTTTTAGTGAATATGTAATGCAGAAAAACAGTTTTATAAATTTTAAGACTTCAAACTATCGATATAGAGTTGTATGATTACTTGTTCAGTGATATCTAAACATTAGAGATAAAACCAAACAAAAATCTTTTTTTCTTAATATGAATATATAAATTACTAACGGAACCCCATTTCATAAAGTAAAAACATATAAATTGAGTACTATTTTAAGATCATCAAAAATAATAACAATTCGAAACTAGACTCTATTAGCCACATTGAATTGATTAAGATCAAAGGAATGTCATTAGTTTAAATGATCGTACACATTCTTAAATACTTTTTGGTATAAATTAATTAAAATATAAGTAGTCTTCAAACACGAGAACTGAAGACCGGTTTTAGCTGCACTAAGGCTGTCACCTTTAGTTACACAATATGTAGGATGGCCGTGGCTAATGAGTCCGGTATAACGATGAAAGTGGACATGATATATGATTTATTTTTTTTATGATATTAATTATAATATACCACGGTATTAAATAAATATTAGATTACCTAAATTGTTAACTTATTTGTTGTAAGATTTGGTTTAAATCTGTAAAATTATATGCTTAGAAATATTAAGTTTAAAAAAAATACAAACAGGTACCTAATTAAAAATTAAAAAATAATACATGAGTGACAAATTTTGTTCTTGTATGAATGTATTTTGTTTATATAACACAAGTAATACAAAATATCTTTGATTAATAATCGTATACGTTTCACGAACGCCTTATAGTATGTATGATTTAGTGTGATATATTATAGTTTAAGTAGAATTCTAAGTATATTTATTTTTACTACGTGGGATTATGGTAAGTTTTTCTTTTCAACCGTTCCAAATACAAGCGCTGGTTCTGAAACCAGTACCTGATGCAACCTAAACTAAATGCAGTTCAATTAGCTCTCAGTGCGTACTTTATAGTCTTTGGGGTGCTCTACCCTCCTCCCAGTTCTCCCTTTCATATTTTTTATATATTGCTTAAATGATGTATAATAATTGGGGGATGACTCAATCATTATTTTATAACAACTTCTTTGATCAAAATTATCTTATAATCGAAGCAGTCCTTGTTGAAAAGTGGTATAAATCGTATGGATCGTGTTGTCGGAGAGGTGGTGTTTTGATGCAGTTTCCCAGTTTCTGACTTGCCTTGTTTTCATAATGTAAGAATTAACGTTATAATTTTTATAGATTCGTTTTTTTCTTCAAATACGAGTATGTTCATTCGTTCAGTTGAACGCACTCATCCATTCAATTTTTTTACCGGATAGTTGTTACACATTCTTGACACTCAAGTTGGCATTATTGCACGCAGATAATCGTAAACATCGTACAATCGGATAACGTTTAAAATAGATCATGAATTGCTAGTTAAATTTCTTTATATGTGTCAAATTTGCCTTCTCTTTCAAACGTATGACGACTTAAAGTTAAGACTAAATATATATTTATATTTAGTGTGATAAATATATATTTAGTGTGGTTGAATTATATGAATAAACATAAATATATTTATTAGAAAACTTAACAGACAAATAGTTCTCTTAGAGAAATTTAATACTCCATATACAGATAATGTTTTCGCACCAAACAAAAACATCTCAGGGTTGTTTACTTTCAAATATATTCAGATAACAAAAAGGTGGCGCGAAGTCGGATAAGCACGGGGCCGCGGGGGTGTGGAGGTGTGGGGGTGTGGAGATATGGGGGTGTGAATTCGATATGTTTTGACGGCCCCATTACGGACTGCGGCTGAGTGAAGCGCGTGGATCCCTGGAATTATGTCGCCATGGCATGACGATGTTTGAACAAAATAACGGAGAAGGTAAACAGTTGACGGACACGACCCAGAGAACTTGTATGCGATTGAGAGACTCGTGATTCTGTACAGACCATTTCGCATAAACATTTTTTACTATTCATTTTTTTTAGAGAACTTGGAAACGATTATTTAAAGTTACTAACAGCTTCGACCTTAGCGGTTGTCTAAACAATTGGGATATATTTATGGGTATAATTATTGCACTTATAGGCTATGAGATAATAGTTTCCCGGAAGTTTAGAATGTGTTATTATTAAATAAGTATACCTACTGGTAATTTGTACCTTCCAATCATATTTTTTGTAAGCATTATTTTAATCTGATCGTGGTAAGTATTATTAACTTAAATTTTCAAAATAATACATGGTTATAATGCGACTACGCCTGGAAAGGTCAGTCATGTACCAGTTGAAACTTATATTCTTAGCCAGCAAATTCGACTCACAGCTCGGAATGCGGAGACCTATTGTTGCATTATAACGCTATTGCTTCAATAGAAACTAAATTATTGCAAGCTTAAGATCTATTATAATTATTGTTTTTATTCCATTCATTTATTTATCCATAAGTACATTAAATTTGTACATTTTATTTACGAACAAACCTTTTTAATTTATAAAAGAAATTTATACCAATAAAAGCTATAACAGCATTACATTTGAAACATGCCGACGTGTTTATTATAATAGTTTATTTTATTAATTTTCAAGAAATGGACAGATTTACATAGTGGAGAAAAAGAAAAAAAATTAATATTACTATATTTAAAAACAGATTTCTATAATACTATAGTGAATAATAACAATATCATACAAACAATACACAAAACATTTAAAACAATAAAAACGAACTGAGATTTTATTTTTTATGAACAAAAAAAAACTTTAATATTTTAATCACAATTTTTGCTTATATTATGTCATTATTTATTGCTGTTCTATGTATTTATCCGTGCAATAGATTTGATCGTAGTTTAGCGAATAGTGTGTTAGATTAGCAATAAAGTGTCCCGATTTTTATGCTGCAACTCAACTGGAATACATTCACCAGTGATCCAGTTTTATTGATCACAATTAATATTTCATGAATGCGTTGTCCGCTGTAAAAGGGTCTGCGATTAGTGTATAAAAATCTTCCAGTACGCCATTGATGCTGGAAGGTACAGAATACAGCCAACGTCATATTTGCCTAGCCATTGCCGCTTGTTGACTTTCACGCCAGCATTGCATAGAATTATCTGACTGATCAAATAGCAAGCAGACGCTGTACCTACTCGTGTTTTGCAGTGCAGCGCGACTGGCGACTGCGATAAATGTACTGCAGACTACACCACTACGCCCAGCATCGCTCACAACTCGCCGTAACCAGGTCAACGCGGAATCTATTTCGTATGTGGTAAGTATTAATATTGAATTCTCCGCGATATCTATATTATTTTATTTATTAATTTAACAGATATCAAACACATATGTTCCATTTAATTTAATAAATGTTTGTATTTTTATTTTATTTGGCAATTTTTTGGGAGTAATTACTCATGCATATGAAACAGGTCTTTATGAGAAATCGAGAGTGTACGCGGTATTTGACAGAAGCAGTTAGCTCAAAAAAAAAAATATTTAAAATTTATTATAATTATAATTTATGTCCGAGATAGTCTAAAAGACTATATATATGGTCAATATATATCTATATATATATGTAAGTATATTCACTATAGTGTAATCGCAACGCTAGTAATAGCACGTGGTATACTATGCTTATAGTAGGTAGTTATGCTCTATTTGTGGCATGGCTACATTGCTCTTTAAATTGAAAATGTCGATCCGAGAGGAAGCACCGTTGAGTAGGAATATTGCCCTGCTCACGGTCGCCAATTTCATTATGTCCGTTCTGCAACGAGGGGGTTTAAAAAAGCTGAGGTTACACGACCAAAGCAATGCGCATTAAATTACGTAAGTGGAAATTAATGAGTACAATTATTAACGTTTTTACTTTATAATGTTAAATACGGATTTAAACATAGATATAGTACATCCAAAACCTATTCTAAATCGAGTTAAATCCTGAATAATTCGATAAGTAGGAAAAAAACCCTTTCAGCATGTAGCCTTTCTCTTAAAGTGACTTCAGATTCGAAATGTTTTGCATTGCAAAACCTGCATTGTAAATGCATTAATCCACAATCAAAAGTATTAATGAATATAACAATTTTCAATGAACATAATAACTTTCTTGGAATGACATTCAGTGCGCATTTAAATGTATCCCTCAAAATAATTTCATCGTTTTATAATACTGTTTACACTATTTAAATTTGCAATTGGCCTATTATCATTTCGACTCTCACGAGAATATATATATTTTCCCTTTTTCTTTGTGCCTCTATGTGAAGGCATAATGGAAGATAAGTGCGAATATCTGGATGCAAAAAACAAAATGAAATTAAAGGAATTAAAATGTTATGTGTAAAATGAAATTACTGAAACTAAGATTAGACTGGGTTTAATTTATAAAATAAAATATTCTCACTTTTTTTAACCTAATAATTATGCTTTTTTACCCTGACATTACTTTATTGACATTGACAGATTATTGAAAGAGGAACGTTTGAAGTCAGACAAAAGTCAAAACTCATTCGGCCAATCTATCAGTTAGTATGAACGTTTTATTTTATTAAATTTAATGTATTTATAACACATATTACAGATAATTTTAACTTTGCGCAATCCTTCTTCATATAAACTTTAACTATGCCAAATGTCACACTCCTCCGTGCGCGCAATTTGCTTAAAAAGGAATCCGAAGTTTTCTTTTCGCGTATTATTTATACAGATTAGCAGCTTCTCCGAGATAACCGTTCGAAAGATGTAATTCTTGCTACTTTGTCCGTTAAAATATCGATATCACATATTTTATGAGATATATTTAACAAAAATACGCCAAAATGAAAAATTAAAGTTAAAAATTGATTATTTTTAATAAAGTAATCTACATTATTATTAAATCTTTTAACTCTGTTAGACTGCTACAATGTAAAATAATATAATGCACCATCGAAGCGCAAAGAATGTAACAGCCATAATATGTATAAGATTACAAATATTTCGACAACATTGCGTTGCTATTTTAATTGACGATAGCAAGCAATCACCTTTAAGACATTTATGATAAAGGCATAATATTATAACATGGCTTCTTCTCATAGATTTACCACCAAACCGGATGAACAGCGCAAGAAATAACGACACGACGCTCGCGGTTAACGACTATTATAAAAGGACTTCACTTTGAAAATAAATAATAATTGATCGTTTTAATAAAACTCTCGCACTTTCGTAACCATCGAAACTATATTATTATATGAAATAAGTTTCTGCTACAAACATTGATAATAATATGAAGATGAATATCGCATAAAGAAATAATAATCGATATTCTAACACATAATATCACATCCTTAATTGCTTACACAATAAAAAAGTAAATTATGGATAATTTAAATTACTGCGTATAATAAAATCATTAAAAAACAAACTCAGAGATCAATTTTTATTTAAACTAAAATTTCTAGTATCTTTTATCATTTGACCGATTTTAAATATTATTAAAATTGAAAGAATAGCATAATGCCGTGTCCGTCGTAAATGCAAGATAATTAATATTAGATATTACGAAGGTTATCTAACAATAACCCATGACCTCAGAATGTAACCCAGAATAATTCATTTCATATTTTAAGAAACTTACAGAGCAAAACGGTAATGGTGGTTTTGCAGCAAGGTCTTAAAAACGTAAATTGGTCCGAAACCTGAAGAAACCAAAAGTAACCACCAAAAGTAAAGTAAAGTAAAAGGACCACTCGAACGGGAACCATAGCGACCTATAAGTAATATTTTAAAACGCGCCCTAATTGAAATTGTACACCAAATTTCGAATTTAAACATACACACATGCGAAGGATGGACGGACGGACAGAATGGTATGTAGTCTATACATGACAGAAGCTAAAATTACATAAATTTAGCCCTCCCTCACACATGGATCCTGTTGAGAAAAAAAAATGTTAGTGACAATAAACTGGGGCTTTTAAATATCAGGGCTGTCCATTAAATAGTATATATTTTATTTTGTTCCAATATTCATTTAATATATTTTTACGGTCGATGTATAAAGTAACTACATTTGTTTTATAAATATACCTAGATAAGCTACACATATTTTTGCGCAAAATGCAGTCGGTACTCGAAGAGATACCGTGCAATGCAGAGTTTTCGACGACCATAAAGACGGCACGTGAGATTACTGCCGAAACATCCTTTTTATAAAAGAGCTTTCTACATGGTACTTTAATATACTAAAACACAGCGAATTGACACAATTTGTAAGTAATAAAGTGGACTCTAGGTAGATAGATATGCAAAGTTAATTTTATTCAATTTGAGAAGTTTTTACGTAAATTTATCGCAGCAACAAATTATTATGCTTAATGCAAAGCATATTAACAGTTGACCTTGAAATTCAGTTACTTTTTTCCTAAAGCTCTAATATGTTGTATAAAAGAACTATTCAACTAAAAAATAACTATTACGAGTTTATCATTTATTAAATTTCTCAGAAATAGAATTAAATTTTAAAAATTTGTCTTCACAAAGAAAAAGATATCTAAACATATATTTTTTTTATTATTAAATATCCAGTGGGTACCAAATGCCAGCCATAAAAAAAGGTCTTAATGAGTCATAATTAATGTTTATCCTTTGGCTTCGCCTTAATAAAGTGTTAAGTAAATTGTGTTTACCTCTCACGAAAGAAACGGAAACTCAGAAGCTCTTCGCGATAACAAAAGGTGGTCCCTGGCCATTCATTGCCAAAGGCGATCTCGAAGTTACAACGTAATCAGGCCTATTACCTAAGTAAATACGCAGTAATAATTAATTTGACCGTCCGAGTAGAAAGGCCGGGGATAAACACAGCATGCGCTTTGAGAGGCTTTGAATTCCTAATGGATCAGTTTCTAAAGACGCCGTTAATTCCTTTGCGCCACAGAGGGTAGGTTTCTCGAGGTCCAAGGCTCTTTTATTGCCATGCAATGCGCCGAACGAATCGCATTTAAAGTAAATTACACTTGAATCTATTTATGCGGGCGAAACTTATGACCGCTCAATCAATCTCTTGAACGTTTAAAATTTTACTGAGAATGTCGTACGGAAGGACGATCGGTAGTTTATTGATATCCCAAAGTTACAACCACACCCCGCATCGTTTATATATAAAGGGGATCTTTTGACTGACTTTAAAAAGCATTTAGTAGCGTTATTTCTTCTTTTCTGAATATGATTATTCCTCCATTCTCACACATGCAGATATAATCACGAGAGCAACGGATGCCACCGCAACGAGTCACTCATTGGCACATTTAGCTATAGGCATACGAACGTACGAGCGATCGAGCGAGTACAATCGGATACTCGATGAATCCGCGAATAACTTTAAAAAATAGAATAATGTATGGACTTGCCGCCTAACATCTAACATCCGTAATACAAATGCTGATGGATAAGTACATATTAGGAAAAATCAGGATAATATCCATACATCTGGAGATAAAGGTAACATGGGAACCTCCTTTGAGAAACCTCTAGAATATTACAGTAAGTAATTTCATGAGGAATCCAAATAGATGTCCAGATGTGGCAGAAGATGCGAAATTTTGTAATCTGTCTGTAATGTATCTTGAAAACCAAGCTGCTGAATCCAAAAAACATATCATATCAATGTCATTGATGTCGTCAGGACATTGATTAATGGGGTACCTGCCAACTTTATGTTATCCTTTTAACATTATCCTATACGTTTAGAAGGACTTTAGTTAAATGTCCATAAGCCAACGTCACAAAGATGGCCATTTCTCCAACGTCGCATTTGGAATTCCTAGTCCAGCCGTATGCCCTTTTAGTCAATTGCCGTGCCGCGGCGGCTCTGCAACGCGATTTATCAATTCGACGTTCAGATCGTAAGCCGTCTTTAGAGTTATGTCCAAATGCGACGTTGACTAAGTTACAACTATTCGTCGATTAAGCAATATAAGACACGTTCACAGATTTAGCTGTGTGTATACTTCGTTTCGTACATTCTTTTATTCAATGTGCAGCGCTGTATTCATTTTTATCAGATGTTGCGACAAGAGCATGTAACAACTTTATTCACGCTTTTATTATGCGATGTCTCATCCTTGTTTCCCTAAAAACGGCATTTCTTAAATTGTCTCATTCTCTTATTTCTTCGTAAAATCTCTAGCCAGAAAATCAGCACATTTCCTCTTCGATATTGTTCCAAATTGTCAGCGTCTAAAAACTATATTTTTAATTTTATTACTGTTTTTGTTTAAAACACAATGGTTTACAAACAAGATAAATCGCCCTGTGTCGGATAATACATAATAATAATGAATTACTTACTACCTATCCCGGCATCGCCAGTAGCAAGGTTAATAATAATTTATTCGAACACGTAATAAATACGTATTACCAAATATCATATACATAGATTAGAATTTAAAAGGTTTTTAAATATACACAATTAAGTTAGTTGACACCGAATACAATTTATCTATGGCCTCACGCTTTCACATCTAAATACAAACTAACTATTTTTACTATCTTTGAATAGATTCTATAGAGGCAGGCAAGAGTCACCAGATTGAAAACATCCGATTTTCACCGAAATGAATAATTTTAATTTAATTTAATTAATTAATTAATTATTGTTATTATTTGAAAAAAAATGGCGGTTTTTCAGAGAAAGAAAGCAAGAGACGTAAGAAAAACTTTAGCGAACCTATGCAAAGTGCAGTTATCAAGTCACTAGGTCGAGGGGTTACTTAAAATTTAGAAATCGAAGTGCGATCGTATGCATACCTTCCAAATTACAATAAATGTATTATAATAACTTGACATGACATCGACAGTGAAAACTTAGTTTTGATATTTTGCTATTACAAAGACGTAACGCAAAGAAACATAAATGAGAACACACAAATTCCACAGAAATTCCGTATAATATAGTTTTTCCATAGTTTTTGAGGTACTTGCTAAAAAAACTCCGGAGAAATAAGTAAACTTGTATATACATAAAACCTCGTCCTTTTTTAAAGTTTAGGGAAAATTTGGGTTTAAACTGAATTGAATCGGAATGTTGCGTTGTAAATGTGGTGTAAATCGGTGTAAATGTGGTATGTTATGGGTTTTAAAGTTATGCATTCCGGCTTATAGTTTGATTAAATGAATAACCTGTAAAATTAGTAACCTGCAAAGAAAATCCTAGTACACTGAAATATATTGTCGAAGGTCCTCAAGAATTAAAGGCATGATACTTGATTGAAACCCGTTGCAGCCTTTCATCGGAGCCGACCTGACGTATCCTAAATTCGCGAGACGATAAACCGAGATCTTCTAAGCGAAGATTCCTGATTTATCTCGGAAATTTATCTCCGCTCGTGATGCTGGGATGTATTCTTCGGCAGGGCGGTCAGTGACGTGCGATTTAATCGATCGCTCAATTGCCTCATAACAATGGCTTATTGGCTATTGGTTGACTTATTTTATGGCTCGTTTCAAAATGCCCTTTCTATGAAACAGATTGAGGATAGTACTGTTACAATATATAGGACTGAGCGTTTGCATAGTTTAGATTCCAAGAAGTAAAAGCGATTATAAAATGTGCTTACATTGAATTAATAACACTAATACATAGTTTATTCCAAGCGTCAAGGAGGATAGTGCAATAGATACAATAATGATAATATCTAGTTTCATTACTTCCAAATACAACCAACTATAGGGTTTTAAAACGAATTTTATGTATAGATTGTGTCACAAAAATATTTTTTTAAATATATTCTATATCGTCGAAAACTGCCTTTTTGACTGTTATGTAAAGAAGAGAATTTTCGATATGATTTTTTCAAATATTTCTCACGTTACAGATGAGAATATCCTTGACAGTGTCACGGACAGCAAACAATACCTTTAGAATCCGGGCGTCTACAAATTTAAGTAATGTTTAATATAATATTTCTAACATTTTGATATTTATTCAATAAAAAGTCACAAATAACGTTTTTTTTTTTGAAAAAGAACCACTATAACTATAATAGCCACCCAGATGGCTAGATTGTGAGAAAAACATATCCGGAATTCGTTAATAAAATCTGTAACTTTTTTTTCACATTTCCAAAGTATAAAGCTATATTTTTATTCAGACAAGTGCATTTTTTTTTATAAAAAAATATTAAAAATTTGTGGATCAAAAAACCAATCAATTTTTGTAAAATTAATTTTCATTACATTGAAGTTTGAAGAAAGATTTTTTTTTTTGTTTCACTAGAAAGGACACTTTTGTGCAGCGAAAGATTCGCAATCCCTTTCGATTACTGAGATCAGCATCAAAGTCCAAATTACAAAAGAAGGAAAAAAGAGCCTTAAAAAATGTGATGACTCAATTTCATTTCGACACCCTCAAAATGCAACGACACGCCGCAATTTTTGCCCTGATTGCTCCCTTTGTGCCGAAGATAGGATTCGTTCGACGACCTCTCGACTGAACGATTCAACTAAATTGATTGAACGATGATTTATACCTGGATCGATGGGGAGCGGCGTGAATAGTGGTTACGCCATTAAAAGAGAATGCAAGAGATCGCGAATGTGTTGTGAAATCCGTAAATAGTTCTTCACTTCCTGTCATTTCCTTAACAATTTATTTAAGAGCATGTTAGAAGAGTGCTTCTTCACCAAAAAAAGTAATAATTCGTCAAGACGCTTTTGATCCGAAGTTTTAAGTTAATAGCTGTTTAAGCTTTTTTAAGCATTACTTTATAACTGTCACGGTCGTCATTCATTAGGTCGGGATGTCTGATGACGGGTGGATCATATTTGATACATCGGGATTAAAAAGTCCTATGCACTAAATTAATAAAAATCTGCTAAAATAAAAGGTCAAGCAAGAACTTTGGTTTCACATAAAATAATATTTAATACTTTTCAACAGGTTTCAATGCAAAATATTGAATCTAATTCAACCTCCATTACATAAAGTCTCGGTAGGTTTTTATCTGTATTTATGTTTTGGCTAATCCTGAAACTACTAAAGCGATTTTAATACGATTCAAATCTTTAGATTTTTTATTTCTTGGGGGAGGTTAAGGTACCTTAGGTAAAAACCTACGTAATGCAGGTGGGAGCATGTGCAGAAAACAATTAGGTCTTCAAGAGCTAGTTAAAAAATCAGCAGATCTATAAGCGATAGAAAAAAAATAAGATCATTATGCGCCATTATGTAAAATATGTGAATTAATTGCAGAGTGTGCAAACACTTATTGTAAGCTTTTTTAACGGTATATTATTTTTTAAATTTAAATATGGATTATGTATGATTAGAATTTAAAAGCAATTGCGGTATGACTATTATCTTATTGATCGTAAATTTCTCTACAAGATGTTGCACGTGATTTTAATCAGAACTTATATGCAAACTATTAAAATAAGTTTGGGTCAAAATAATGTCATATTAAAAAAGTGATGTCTGGTGTGATTCTTACTTACCAACAAAAAATTATCGTTTGACGTTTAAAATATGACAGATTGACGAAATGCGTAGAAAAACTTGTACAAAAAATGTACAACCTAAAGAAGGTTTCGAAACCGTGTATATCGATTATGCTTTAGTTGGTATCGTTTTCAGGATACGAAGAACTTGTCTGGCAAATCACGTCGTCGCGGCAAAAGCGCCCATGATTATTAACACCATGAAATATGGTCGCGATTGGTAACGGAAAACGGTGATAATTCTCGTTGCAAAATCGTGACTTTTACCGCTAAACAATCAAATAATACGAAGAGCCTTCACGAACTGACCTTCCTCCAGAACCCCGCCGCGCCAATGCCATGCCATGCAGTCGGTCGTCCGTGACAAATAGACAATTATCATGGCACTTTTGCGATGCAATGAGGGCGCCCGATTACATTATTATGTAAGATACTTTTTCATCTTCAACGGTAACGGATAGGTACTCAATTCCTGATGATGATTACCCATACCCAAAATAAGCAATGTTGGTAACGCAGTCACAATGCAAATTATTATTTTTGACATATTCAGCATTTATTGATTCGAATAAACAAACAAACAAATAAATGCTTTATGTTCTAAAGGCATTAGGTATGATCAATACCTAATGCCTAGCAATAATGATCAAAATGAGTGCGTGCATTAGTTAAATCCACTACTGAACTTTTTAAAAGAAGTTGATCAATTAAGCAATCAACCATTAATCAGAAAAAAATGTCTCCCAATTGCAAGAAAAACGAATTCAAAATTTAATAGAAATTGTTTTACCGTCCACCCGCGCGTTTCGCAAGGTGCTTATAAAAAAAACAAGTTTTTTTGTAATATAATTATTTTAGTATGTTTTTTTTCGAAATATTTTTTTTTTGTGAGACTGGTTTAGTACCTAGTAGATCAAACTACTAAAAGGATAGTAGTGATTTTATGTACACCCTGTATACATATATTATTATTTCCAAATCACGAGGAAATAGAGCATAGTATGACAACCGCTTAAAAATATACAGGGCTGGTACTTATTTTTGACCATTTGGGTCCGAAATCATCAAAATAAGCTGCCCTAAAATGATTTTCAGAATTTATAGTTAAAACCGGCTGATCTTATTTCTATAACAGTTAATACACATGTTTTTGCATGCCCTATAATGTTTCGTCTCACCTATTGTTTGTGCCATCTTGTCTTAGGGGCCCAGAGATAGGGACCCAAGAAATCTATCTCGAGTGCCTGTCGTATGTAAAGCACCAAATATATCGTTATTGTTATCGAAAGGCAACATTCAGGAAAAATATAGGTAATATTTGTTCACATCTACAAGAGACAACATAATAACTATGATGTCGGATTATGGTAATTGTTATTGTAAATAAATTTACAATACGGATAACCTTAAATGTACCTACTAAGAATAAGTCATTACCTATGTAAGATTTTGAAGGACTAGAATATGCATACAACAAAGTTTCTAAAATTAACTTAGCTACCGCATGCTAAAATCGCGTCAGCCGCAGTATTTTGCAACATTTTTTTTTAAATATATATAATTTATGTACAATAATTTCGAAAACCTTATTAAACTGTATGCCGTCTAAACCACTCTAAAACAAACTGATAACGCTGACATAGGTTCTGGGTTATATTTAGAACTACAAACATCGAAGGAGAAATCGATAAGAATCTACACCGTCTAAAGCAGAATGTAAAATTTAAGATATTTTAATTATAATTTTTAAAGTCGTATAGCAAAGGTAATATTAAGAATACAATGACGGTATTATAGCAATCAAAGGCGATGATATTCGTCCAACTGTGAAATGGTTGATATAACGGTTTTGAGTACGAAAATGAGCTGAACGAGTTTCTTTGTACGTACTAAATGAGTAAGAACCGCTTAACGGCCATGAACATGAAAAAACGCCCGACGACTTGTACTTGAACTTCGTTTCTAGACACGTTAATTTTAATGATAATTTATTATAATTCGTCATACGCGCAATACGTGTAAAATCTGGTACAGATTTGTTTAAGAGCGATCTTGACCGAAGCGGATTAAGCATTGGGCACGCGTTCTTATTGGACTGGTGCTGTTTTTATAGGCCAGTTTTGACTTAAAATGCAGACCGTGTTAAAAGACGGTTCGAATAGAGAATATAAACGGACATCATTAAAAAATCTATCTTACAGTGAAACACATATAAAAACAGTAAAACAAAATAGAAGATGAATTCTTACATGCCAGAAATTTCGCCCGCAGACGGAAGTTCACTCTATGGGTATTATATTATATGTGAGTAATAGTTAATACTAACCCATTAGACAAAATTACAATATTGTTTACTTCCTTCTTAATATTAAAAAGTAACAGGATTTTGACATACTATCGTAGATTAAATAAAAATCATTGGACAAAACAGATATCGTTATGTGTGCAGGTAGCGACAGGAGAATGCGGAGCGAATGACCTGACTATCAATCTCTTACCTAAAGAAGCAGGTACAATTTCTCTCTCTGCCACAGCATCAGCATCATTTTCAGTCTCGTTTTGAATAGAATTTTATGAGGTTACATAGCTCGGCCCAGGCTACCCTCACTACATAAATATAATCTTTAAGCTCTTCTCGAGAGCATCAATGTAGTAGTATACACACTAACGCTCTCACTGATACCCATGGCATTTTAGGGCACAACGCCTTAGTTTACTATATCCTTATGTGTTCAAACATCAATATATAATCATTCTAAATGTGTACATGGAGAAACCTCTTAAATAAATAAATATAGGCCGATGAATTAATAAAGTGTGATTTGTGTTTTTAAAATAAAAACTTGAGCCAAGGCGTACTCGTAGGTCCTATGGTGATGAATCTGGTTATTAATATGTATATATTCATACCAGGTAAAACACATGATTCTCTTAAGGGTATTTTTTTCAATTGCACGATTTTAAAGATTTCAGATTGAATTAGGTTTGAATTCTGGCGCAGTAATCAATCGCTTTACTCCAAATAAGCGAGTATAAAAAACCTATTGCAAAAATTATTCGAACTCAATAATATCCCCCGTTTATAAAAAATGTA
Source organism: Neomicropteryx cornuta (assembly GCA_020383195.1). NCBI lineage: Eukaryota > Metazoa > Arthropoda > Insecta > Lepidoptera > Micropterigidae > Neomicropteryx > Neomicropteryx cornuta. The sequence goes on from JAHKQU010000030.1 coordinate 7,388,867, forward strand.
CAAATATTAGTTAGTTTATGATAATTATTAAAAAAAAAATAGAAATCTTAGAAATATGAGACGAGCATAACCTAGCTTTAAATATCTATTTTTTTTGTGTGCTCTTAAATAGGGATTTTTTTAATACCGTACTTTAATTGTAATTCGTGTAAATAATTTTTGTATTTAGTAAAACCTTAAGATTTGAAAAATGAATTATTTTTATCAAAAATATAGCATAAATAATATAAAGTATTTGGTATATCAATCTAGTTGTATTCTATAAGAAATATTTACAAAAAATTAACACGAAATAATAATGTTCACATTGTATTTCTAAAGAACAATATAAATACATTAGAAGGGTGCGACCTAGTGGCATCAAGTTTCAAATGCGACCGCGTGATAAAAATACCTTAAAAAGATAATTTTATTTGTGCATTTAATTGTTTGATGACTCTCCGATCAGAAAAAAAACATTTTGTTTTACCAGGTTTCATTGTTTTTTCTGACGAGATCGATTTCACACTGTATACAAATGAGAGATGTTAATCGTAAATTTTGACTCTGGTCTTTAGTACTTTGATTAGTTGATGTGTATTTGTTTATCGAAAAAACCCTAGATTATTGTAAACTCTTTGTATTTTCAAGCTGTATTTGAATTAATTTTGTATTATTACGAGTATGTCACAAACAATATTATAGAACTATCTTTGAGTAAAAAAACAAAACGTTTTAGAATTCCACTCATTTTCCGTGATTTAAAAATATAAATTTGATTTTTTGAGCGATACAATTAGCTCGTCTGCTGTTTCTTTTCTCACAGAGCATTACTGCAAATAACTTAAAAAATCATTTTATTTTAGTTAACGATTCCTTTTGTCATTAAGTCTTCTAAATAATATCGAGATCATTAATCTTTAATTAAAGTTATTTTTTGCAATTTGGCTTCAAATAAATCATTAAATTTAAAATAAAAGTATTACAATGCCAATTAGATATACAACAAAACAAATCAAACTGGTTATAAAACATAACAAATATTAGTACCATCGCAATAAAATAAAATTTATATTTTTTTTTTATCTAACCGTTACCTTATATATACAAGCATCTTTCATCGTGTCTCGCCGATCGATATTATTGCACGCATTCATTATCATAATAACAATATGTCCATTAGCTACTGGGAGCGATGAAGTAAACTAAAATAAAACAATTAAAGCTTTTTATGTTTGACGATTAAGGCAAAGATAGAACAAAAGCAATTTTTTATGTTTAATCGATCGTAATTTCTAGAGAAATCGTCGACAGAAGTACGTAATAATCGTACGATCTTTTTCTATAACGTCATCATAAAATTAAACATTTCGACTGCATCTTCCGGAATCGGTTAGTGAGACAACGATAATGTTGTCAAGTGACGACAGCGACGCGGCCAGTGGAATTAGTACCAACCAGTAAAACACTACAATTAGTTGGACATTACCCGGTGCGATCTCGCAATTTAACTATTAGTTCCGAAACGCTCAGCGCGCCTTCAGGCCGTAACTTAGAAAGGCCATAGATTTGTGGTCATATTTCGGCAAAAGTTACCGTGGGAATAACACTTTCATTTTTTTCTATACCTAGTTAAGTCGATTAACACAGGTCATAACCGAATATTATAATGGCTTTTGCTCTGAAATTGAATATTTTTAATAAACTTTCTTGGTACCAATTATTGGCAAATGTGTATATATTTGCGATATTTTGTTGAACTCGTTAAAGGATGGATGATGAAATTGATGATCATTCTCTGAGAAATAAGAAAACAATCAGAGTAAGAAATAAGAAAAATATTAAGTAGTAAGAAAGTAAAAAAAAATTGTATTTAAACATGTGTTACTACAATAAAATTAATTGAAAAAAAAACATGACTTCATAAAAAACGCATACTTTTTATGTCGTCATGTTTAGATGACTGTAGAAGATAATTATCATATTAATATATTTGAATGGGTAACAAACATAAACATTCTACTTTTGGCAAGCAGAATTGCAAGTAATTTACTTTAGCGCGGTATTTCGTGGGAGTTTACAAATTAGTGCACTTGAGGTTAGAGTAGCTTCATAGATCACACGAGTGATTGTCGCTAGAAGTGAAGGGGAGAGTAGGTGAGGTGACCGGTTCACCCACAGCCCGTAGCTAAGAGTGTAATGATCTACTCATGATCTGTGAATAACCTGACCCTAACGAAAAACTTGTCGATTTACGACTTTAATCTATCAAACTATGGCCTATGATTAATGATGATACTGCGCATTCATTTAAAGAAATTTCGGATATTTGGAATACTCATGTATTGGATTGGGAATATAAAATACTAAATAATTTTTATAAAAAAAAACTATTATTACAATAAAGTTGTTGGGACTTCGACGCAAAATTTTAAAAGGGTTTTTAACCGTGTCATACTTTATCTTTCAAATCAATCTAAGCAAATCATGTCAGAGTAGTTTACCTTCATATTAAAAAAGGTGACACACATAAAATTTAATAAACTTTTTTTATTGGAAATTAACATTTTAAGGCTTTTGTGTAATTGTAATTGTGATAGTAAGACGCTCTTGCTCTTGCTCACTGCCCATTACATTAAATAAAGTTTCATTTGTACTAAAAAGGGTAAAAGTGTTTTACACGTATAGTCAATAAATTCGCGAACGTTACCAATTAGAAACAAAAAATAACGAAAGTCGACATTATTCTTTCTAAATAATTCTTTAATTTTAGCGGGATGGTTTTTCCGACCTAGGATTTTTATTGCCTAATAATAATAAAAATAATACCTAATCTAAGATATCGACTTAGTAAATTAAAACGAATTATTTATTTTTCAAATATTGCAAAAAATGTCGTCCTAAGATTGTAATATCAATAAAATCCCATATTACACAAAATAGAATAAAGTTTTTATGAGTTCGTTAATTTAACATATCCGGCTCAGAGGTTATTTAAAATGTGCAAAACGCACATATTATTTATCCCTATTCCAAAACGCAACGGGGTATGAAATATTAGCAATAACTGATACTATTCGAAACGTACGTAGACCGGGTACGGTCTTCTATGTAGTTATAACATTTCGATGGAATGTAATCTCGAACGCAACGATTCCATACTAAATTGTATTGGCATGCATAATTCAACCCCATTAGATTTCTAATATTTTCCAGTGTGATGTTTCTTTAGGCGCGCGCTGGTGATATCTCTCGAACGCGGAAGGCGAGCACGGAAAGCGTGCGGCGCGCAATGCGCGACGTGCCAGACGTGCTGCGCTGGCCGGCATGCTCCACTGGGCAATATAACTCTATGTGAAAAATAAGTAACTATAACATGAGATGTCTAAAATTTTAACTGTAAGTGGAGTTAGAAAATGAAGCAACCCATCACAAGTTGGTACCACAGGTGCGAGTAGTCTGGGTAGGAGATGCCGTTAATGACGCCTGTAGGGCCTAGCTGTAAAACGTTATGTTCTGTTTAAATAATTTACTACTACTAAACAATGTATAGAAGCAGTTGATATTATATGATAGCTAAAGGTGTCTATCAATTCTTATTCATTCTAAGTTCCATCGTATGCTACTATAATAAAACGCGATCTATAATTGCCGTCACAATAAGCTCACCATTTAGTTATGAGGTTATAGGTTACCTATGACGAAAATTCGTTGAATAACATATATTTTATAACAGGACTTTTAAATATAGTTATAAAAGTCATAAATACCCGAAATCGTGTGTTATGCTGTTATTAATTTATATATTTATTTTGGTAAATCATAAAAAAGAATAATGCATAAATTGTAGTAGGTTAAGTTTAGGAGATGTCGAGTTGGGATAGTGGATATTTGAAGCTGACAAAAAAATATCAATAGCCAGTTTGCTTATAGAGAAAGTGTCTTGATACTTTTTAGTTTTTTTTTCTTATCCTATTTATTTTTTTATCCTACTGTTAATACAGTTTTTTTTTTGTATTATTATATTAGGAATAAAATAATCGATATTGTTTTGCATATTTAAATTACTAAATAAAAATACGAATATAATAGGTAATGATTATTTATAGCTAATGTCACATACATGTTTATCATTCAGTGAGAACGATGATCTAAACGGTCAGGTGCAAAAGAATCATTTAATATAAAAAATAAAACTCACAAAACTTATAAAATATATACATTCAATCGTACAAACCCGAAGAAAATACAGATAGTGTAGAATTTTAATACCCCGATAGATTTATAGTCTGTACTGGGTAATAAGTACCTAGTTAACTGTTTGTTGTTTTTTTTAAAGTATAGTACTTTCTATTATTAAAACATCATATTTTAACTATAAACTAAACTAAGGGTCATGGCGCGACTATATAGCTTACTCTATTTTCCCGGTTCACGTCAGTCGAGTTTCATGGCGTAGCTATCGCCTGCCACACTATTTCGAATCGATTTAGTTGTTTAGATCAGAAAAGTCCTGGATTAAATCGCGGGACAAAATACCTCGGTCCACTCTTAATAGTAATTTGTGGTTAGACTCATTCAAGTTTGTTATAAGATGATTCCATTGAAAGTGAAATAAGAGTGGCAATGGAAATGTTTTTAACATCAATTAGTTAATTTCAATAAGGAATGGTTAGGTAATACAACGATTACCCGTACTTCTAATAGGCAATACTATTAGTATAATAATCATATTTCATAAAAATAATTTGACAGTAGTAAAGTTATATGTACATATTGTCATTGAAGAAAATATTATTTTTATGTAAATGAGTTAGTTAAACTGAAAAGCAAAGGTCGGTGTTGAATTCAGTTTTGCATAAATATTGTGTTGTTTTTGTAGTTACAGTTGGTAATTATTTGTTTGCCTTATTTTCGAATTACCGTCGATTTTTTATGCAAAAATGTCCTGGCCCGCAGGCACAACTTTCAAACCCCGCTTCACAGCGTTCAAAAACCTGTTAAGTATCTGTTTTGGCGTATACATAGACCAACAATTATTACAGAACTTTTTTTTATATTAAAAATGTTTATTATTAATATTACATATTTTTTTCTCAAAAAAATATGTGGTCAATAAACCTAATCAAATGACAGCTTTTTGAAAGCTGCGATGCGTAACATAGGAAGTCAATTACGAAGGCAAAAATCGATTTCACACTTGCCAACAAATAAAATTATGTCGGCTCAAATATGCGAACTTCCCGTTTAATAAATAATAATACATATGTCATAATGTACACGTGTGTGTGTAGAATCAACGATGTGTTGCTTTGGCAGCATTTTAGTCACGGTAAAAGAACGCGCTTTAAGGCGCCACCAGTCCCTAAAACGTGTTTTGTAACGTATTTTGGTGCATTTTGTTGAAGTTATTCCCAACAAATGGCTAAAACTAAAAATACCATAATATTCTACATATATTAATTTAGTACTTTGCTTAAAAAAAAAACGAAATACACCTTATTATAGTAATGAAAATAAATAAATAAGAAAGTGTTGTTTTTTTCTTGCAACGATTTTCTTTTAAGTTGTGTAAGTGACGCGAACCTAATTTTTCTTTCTAAAGATAGACAATATAATAATCTAGGACATTACTTAAAAAAAAACATTTTTTTCAAATGATAATAATTATTTAAATACAAAAAACATGTTTTATCGATTCCAAATGTAACGAATTCGCGGTCGGCGAGTATATCCGTCTCTTTTCGACACGTCAATGTTCGAATAAAGCCTACTCTTTCTAATCTCAAGGACAAATGCGTCCCGGGGCGCCTTAAACTGGAAATAATAAAAATAATAATAGGCTAGATAAAAAGGTATAAAAAGTAAATAGGTATTTGTTTTATTACTATGTAGGTATGTTATGTACCTGTCAATATTAAAACAAAAGCATTTTAGTACCTACAATACGTAAAAATATACATGTAACGCAAAATGAGCATTGGCCAACCTTAGTATTCAAGTAGGCGTTCGTCTAGTTGTGTATGGATTCAACAATAATAATTGTTTTATTCGGTTCTCTTGCTTGACGTGAATTTATTAAATTTATTTTTTAGTGTGAAATTATAAACCAGTATTGTAAATAATAACGAATAGGTCAGATATCCGGGGTACTACTTGCTCGGAGAGCTGAATATTTGTCAACTATCTGGCTCCAGCTGTATAAAATAGGTCATCCGGCAATCGGACGGCTATAATATAATAATTCCCGGATAGGCCGGAAACCGATAGAGTTCGATTTCAAGAATATTAATTATTACATTGTTATTGCCGTTTTTATTACACTTGGTCAAAAATTTAAGACAAAATAAATAACGATCTAATCGAACGAGAACCAGTCGCTATAGTAAATTATACAAATATACGAGTGTGGACATATTAATTGTGCACGAACGCGCACGTTAATCTATTGTTGCTAATTTCAAGGGCGTTGTAAAAGTTTAGGCAAATCATGCCGCGCCGCTCGCACCCGCGGCGACGCGCGCGCCAGAGAGTGACGGCAGAGGCGATCTGCGATCTATCTGAACCGACGCGGGCGGCGCGGGCGTAACGCTGCATCCCACTCTTCCTGAGTTGCTCTGTTGCAGGGTGCGAATAAAGATGACTTTCCGTAGGTATTTATTTTAATTGTCTTTAATTTAAATTATAGAGATACCTCAACTTTGATGCAATTAGCGATCAGTGGCTTTGATGCATTTTATGATTTAATTTTGGTAATGAAGAAATTAATAATATATAATTTATATTATGATTATAGAAAAATAAATATGTGTGGGTGTAGGAAAAACCAAAACAGATCATTAATATAGAAATAAATATTGGACTATAAAAAACTAAAACAGAATAATATATTTTTTTTAATTTGGCAATGGCATCACTTTTTAGGGAACAGTGAGTGCATGGAAAAATAAAGATAGGTAAAATTCCGTCGAAAACAGAAATAAACAATCGACGTATCTTCCGTGTTCAAGAAATTAATTAGATAACAGTTCACAAACAGTCGGGTTTAAACAAAATTTAATATTGAATATTCAAATCATATATTTATACAATAACAATACATAAACTGTATTATAAAATAAATATAAAATGTGCAGGCAAAATTATACTGCCTTTATACTATAACTATGAACAGCCAATTTACTTTAACCGAAATCTTATTCTAAATAATGCAATCAGTGTGTACTCACTTGTATAACACAGTCATTTCTTTCAAAAGCATTTTAAAACATTCGATTTATCACTGATCAACATGTCACTAAGAACAGAACTGTCATTTGGTCACTAAACTGTGTATTTTGTGTCATAGATAAAACCTTAGCGTCAATAATGGTTTCACAATGCACTCTGCTGCGACGTAAACATAGATCGTATAAAGCATGCGCGTGCGCCTCGCAGAACGGAAGCCGTCAGCGCGAAGCACGACTCAGCGACGCTCCACGCGGCGATCGACTGAAGCAAGCAAGCTTCGCTCGTTGATTTGTCGGATCGAGCGTCAGCGCGGCTGCGCGCGCGAAAGGTGATCGCTTTAATAAATCGATGTTAACGTGCTAAAATAGATCTCACAAGGATTTATACCTACTACGAACGTCGCTTGAAAAATATGTTTTTAACACCAAAAACAGTTCAAACATTCACACAAGTGTGCATAGCACTGATATTATTATTTTTGATACATACTTTATGTTATTTCGCAGATATGATTTATGTCGTATTCATTTTAGCAAGAGCATATCTTAAATTAAGATGTAATCACGACTGGGCAGAATTAATGAAAGCAAGGAATTGAAACTATTCAAACTTCCAAGATAGTACAGTAAGGAAGTATTTTCCTCGCGACTATATAAATTATCTAATTATTTGTTATTTTTAGTATTAAACATTGTGCTTTTTTGATTGGCTCTTGTCTATTTCTCGTGCGGCATGAGCCCTGTTAGAATAAAGTATAATTATATTATGTATCTGAAATAAACGCCGCTTAACTTAATTATATCTAAATCTGAAGAATTTTTGATTTACTTTCACAATGATTGCGCACATTAATAATTTGCAAATCACGTTAGTAAATTACACAAGTAGTCATTCGTTATCTCGCACACAAATCTGTTTTAAGTTACCTACTCACATTCCTAAAAAGTTTTTACTTTAAACACAACAGTACTAACACAATTTAATTGTATGAATATATAGTACTTTGCGTTCACACAGTATTATTCATGCGGACTAATTTGTTTTATTTTAATATAATATAATATTATTTATTAATTATTACAAAGATAACTACAGCGATTATTATTTTTTTAAGCGATTTACGATTATATTAAACGTTTATTAATTAGTTTATTTAGAACATACCTGTAAAAATTATAAAATCGTAGGAATCATAACATGTTTATTTTTGGGATTTTCGGATTATTTTTTTAAATTCGTATAATGTCCACAATATTTATGCCTAAATAGCCATTGCATATTACCAGGAAAGTATCTTACACGGTGTAAGGTAACATAATATATATAGAAGATACCATACATATTGTATTCATAATATATTATGAAAAAGTCGTTATGGGGAAAGATGATCTTAAGCATAGAAGAGTGAAATTACGGCACAACATGTGAAATTGGTCATCACTTTCACCATAGAAGTAGTAATTAAAGTGACTTAGGCGCTTGAGTGAGGAAAAAAAACGATATCTATAGATATCATAGTGTAGATTACTTCAAAAATCAATAGACTCAGCCATAGTCCTACTTTAACTAACAACCTGTACGGTTTTAGAGAAAACGGACTGATCCTTTATACCTGCTCTACGTCTATTGTATCTCTCTGAACAAAAACGCCGTTTGTTCTGACAGCAACAATAAAATTATTATTTCTTGCAAAAAGGATGGTCAATGTTCATGAGCGCCCTTGAGACTCACCTTATTAGCATGATTGTAACTATTAAGTAATAGCATAAAAAACTATTCTACCCACATTAAAATAATATGTAAGTTTGGTGGATACCTATTCTGCTATAGTACTAATGGTTTATTACGTTAAACTTACAATAAATTAATGATCTAATAATAAAGAAGGATAGTTATAAAAATAAAATACAAATTATTGAGATGTACAAGTTAAAGAATATTTATTTTTAATTTATAATGTAGAAACGCATATTTATTTATATAGTTAGAATTCTGAAAGTATAGGAGAGAGATAGACGGCATGCAATAGTGTAAGTGTTTTGAACGTAGGAATAAAGGTACCTAGAGTAATATTTTTACATGTATAAAAAAAACAATTATCAAGGTATGGATATCTTTTGAACCGAAAGTAATTAATGACAACATTGGCTTATATGTACGGTCGAGGGCAAATGAAGCTTTACCTTGAACCGCGATTTGAAAGAGTGTAGGTTTCATAGTAACACATATTTTCGAAACCATAGGTTTAACAGGAATAAATGAACTCAGCAATTGTAATATAAAACTATTTATAATATCACGCTTACTAGAGATACCCATGGTTATCTCTTTTACTGATAACATGTATAGTTATATATTCATTTATATGTTATATATATGGTACATATACTTTTATATATTATAAATTATGTATATATATTTATGTGTGTATTTATAATCGCTTATGTATTATATAAATATATATACCTTTTATTATGCAAATGTTTACAAATTTGCAATATTTATTCTTATAGTTTATTTACGCGTGTAACTTTTCCAAAAGTTTTCGTTTCAGTCATATTTCTGACGGTTTGACAATCTCAGTTGTAGCACAATACAACACTGCCTTCCTTAGTACAGACATAGTCTAGTAAAGAAGGCAGGGCACAAAATGTAGCAGTGCTAATCGCTCCCTGTGCATTTGCAATATTCTTTTATAACTGTGATTTCTACTACTACATTTCTATTTTTTCTGTCAAATTAATTATGTACAATAAATAAATAAATAAATAAAATTAACTGATTAGTATTCAGATAATTATTGCACTACCACAGGCTACTAATTCAAATCCAATTACCATTCCGGACACGATAACATGGCATTAATTTCATTAAACTACGCTTTGCCTCTAGATAAAACCAATAATGTGTTTGTTGACAATTTTTTGGCAATCGTCAAATGATTAGGGCGCTCTATCGACAGCCGGGCATAATACGAAGCTCATAGAGTCAGACAAGAAAACATTCTTTTCTGTCAATATCCGAAGTCATTATGATATTATTTCTGGGCCAATGGGACAGAATCCCCTTGTGCCTTCCGGCTGTAACGAAGTTAGCGTCGATTGCAAAATAAAGACGTCGGGGTGAACGAACCCCAATGGTTACGTGACCCGTATTGCACGCACCACCCCTTCCTTCCTTCGCTCCCTACTTATAACCGCTCTATGGAGACATTCTATCATCAATGGACGCACAAAATCAGTTTGTTGGGGTCGATTACTAGTAACAGCGTACTCGTTTCTAATTCTTCTACACGCGATGAAAGTTATTTGGTCAAATACCATATTTATAGTCTTCCTTTAGTTTCGGTTATTTTACAATAGAAAATACTATCTTTAGTATTTTGTTTGTATTTTTCTAACGACAACTATTATGAATAATATGATCTTAAATATAAATTCATTTTCTTATTTTTACGTTGAATCTCAAATTTTATATATTAAAAAAATATTGGTTATTAATGGAGAAGATACGTAATTATTAATTCTACGTATTTTATAACAACGAAGAATTTACGAGAAAATTTAAAAATAATCAAATAACGACGTGTACAGTACAGTAAAATGACAAAAAATTGCAATATAACACGCACATGTCAGAAAAAAAACACATAAGAATTATATTTAATACTACTTTATACTTGATTGTGCCTTGATTTAATAGTAATAACAATATTTTAAGTAAAAAAAAAAATATTTTACCATTTGAAGAGATAATGTAAACTTCCTTCTATATAGTATTTCGCCGCGTAAGTGGCAATTTGTGAACGGACGTAGGAAGAGACCGCTCTTTGTATCAAAAGTAGCCGTTGACCGACCGAAACACGCGGAACAATGCAATTTGCACGCGTAACTCGAATCACAACGTAACAGTCATTACATATTTGTACTCTCTGAATGGGGGTCAAAGATGGTCTAGTAAAAGTTTTTGACGGAGATTGTTAAATAGAAATCGATCATTCGTAATGTTAATAAATAATTGCAATCGTGGCCAAAAAACTTTTATTTTTTTTTACTATGTTATCATATTCAGTAAAAAAATCACATATATAAATATTATAATTGCTTATATTGATATACGGTTAGTTAAAATCATTACCACACTATTGTTATTATTGTTGTTATTTATTTATTTGTTTACGCATTCGACATACTTACAGAATATGTTTTCCATTGTGTCCACGCGTTTACACACATGATACAAGGGAGCTTTGATTGTTAATTCAAATGTATATTGTATTATCATGTTTTTTTACTATAATTTTCATACCTATTTTTTCTCTAACATTTGTAATGTTGTACGCTAAAATTACTAATATTTTAATTTAAAAAAATAATATTATAGTGTATATAACATATGATATCGTGTTCATCATAAAATTTTGCACGTTAGTATGTTTGTGAAAACCACCATTCCATCATCAAACGCTGGACAATCTAAATTTGGCTCATTGTCTGCTGACTCGATCGATTTATGGCTCTGACTTTCTGATGATTAAGGACCGTTGAGTTTGTTCTTACATTATGTATTCGAAGATCTTATATTTTCAAGTGTATAAGTGTATAAGTGCTCTTGATAACTTGATTTGGTAGATAAAGCATTTAAAAAAAGCTCTAAGAAAAATTGTTTGAATCTATGTCATTTAAAAATAATTTCATTCCTGAATTATCTTAAAAAGGAACAATTGATTCCTCTTACTGGATAAAGTTGTGACATTTCTAAAAACATTATTATTGAAGAAGCCATAAATATTCTCTTAAACCTAATCCAATCATAACATTGGGGTAAAATAATTAGGGGAGCTTATGTCTTGCGTAACTACTCATTTCCATATAAACGAAAAGCATAATTTATTAAGGCTTTGTAATTAATTTTGAAGAATTAGAAGCACTACTTTCTAACAGTTTCGTTTCGAAGAGCACTTTCCTTCCAGGAAGAATTTCATCGACTCGTTCCGATCGCGTTATTTCACACTCTACTTGACGCATGAACGGGGAAAAAATCAACGCGCATTTGATGAATAAATAAAAAAAACCGAAACGCATTTGCATCGGCGAGCTGAAAATGCACAGGAATGTTAAGCGTTTTTATTTTTCTCTTATGTTTAATTCAGTTCAATCGAACGTTGGATTGCTCGGTGGGGCGTTTACAAGTGCGGCTCTTGGAACGACGAAAGTGTTGAACAGTTCACGCGCAGTTCGTTAAAAAACATAGCTATCGATCGCAAAATAAGAAAGAAGCCTTGGTCTACTAACAATATCCTCTTTAGGCGTTTAGTTTTCGTGAAACAGCCGGTTAAATCTTGTAAGAGCCGATAACAATAACAAACCAATGACGAGGCGTCGAGCATTCTAGCAATTAACGGCCGTGCGTCTTCTGAATAGCAATTCTTCGCTTGTCGGGCGAAACGCGTCTGACAGAGTGCGAAAACATTGATGCATTTCAATGGTTTCGAAATGAAATTGGCCTTAAACTATTATCTGATTAAAATTGGCTGATACAATTCTAACGCAGTTTTTGGTAGTGTTTATCTTTTGAAAGTTCAAAATCCAAAAATAATTAAGCTATACAATTTTAGTGTTATTGTTCTATATATGTAATATTATAACGCACCTGTATGTCAGCCAGAATGAGCAGTTTAAATTTTATTGTAATTTATATTTGTTAATAGTAATTTATAAATATTTTATGTGTTTCAAAGATTATAATACAAAGATTTAAAAAAAAATACTTGTGAAAATGATTACAATCTAAACCGTAATATTACTTAAAACATGTATTCATCATCTTTTATTTTCATTTTATCGTTATATTTGTGTTAAAATGCAATGTTTATTAGACTACTCTAATGTTTACGACGTTGACATTGGCTGTTTGTATAGTTTAATAACGAACTCAAGTCATCGGTGAGTTTGTCACGAACTACAAATAGAATTTTAATATTTTTTTTCATAAATAAATCTTGTGAAAGTTCTATCATAATATTAAACCATGTATAATATTTTAAACGAAAAACCTATTACCTAAGTTGTTTTTTTCTGTATAATAAAATCACGTTGGAATAATAAAAAAATCAAAACGGTTACAGACAGGATGCTGGGCGAAATCCATGCGTAATCTTGATAGTGAGTGATCCATAGAATCCGAACAAGTTACAAGCTTATTACTACGTATAACGCAATTGCCATTCATGAATCGTAACAAAAACTTCATTGGAATGTCAAAGAGACGCTCCTATGGAGAGGAAACCATGGAGACAGTAATGAGACACCGCATTCAGTGGGCGACACTTTCACATATAAACCTTTGAATACGGACTGATTTGAACGGAAATTGGACCTACCTTTATTCATCGATGTTTTCATAGAGACTGTTGAGATACGAGTATGTGCATTACAATTTTGGTTTCAATCGCAAGTAACAAACTTGCATTTTTTTCCTTTAAACATATGGCACCATGACTATTTTAATTGTGTTTATTTAGTCATTAAAATCTTATTGGCCTGAAATGCGACTATAAATAATTAATGTATTTGGATGCAATAACAAGATATAAAATACTTTTGAATGGAATCAAAAATAAAAACTTACGTTAAGGTTAACCACGTTAATCACGATTTTACGACTCGACAACAAGAAATTCTTTTCTGCTTTTTTCTCTCCAGTCCTTTATAAGCATCAGACTGTTTTTACGAAATATAATTCGTCTTCCCGCTAAAACGTCTCATTGTTTTACGCTGCAAATGGTGATTTTGTCTCCTGATATTTCATACAGCGGGAGAATATTTCAATAGTGCGAGTGTAAATTAATTTTAATCTTTTCATGTACTTTAGCTAAATTTAAACCAACAACATTGCTGGCTGTTTTAAAAAAAAACCATTAGAGTCAAGGCAATCATCATTCAATTAGCTTCAAATTACTATTTCTTTATACATAAATAGTATATTCGAGTACTTCTATAATCATTGTCAATTTTCGAGATTAGAGTGACAAAAAAAAGGAAGAGGGTATTTTTGTAGATTTATTGTGAAATATTGTTCGAATGTTGAATCTTTGAAAGCCAACTCCTTTATGACAGTGGATAGGCGAATAACTGTCAAAAATCGTTAGTTTCCTTTCATCATACCATCTTAGGTGTGTAATGTAAAACAAAATATTTATACTTATAATTCTAAAAGAGCCTGTATGTAAAGATCTAAATACATCAAACATATCTTTAAATACAAGGAAAAGTGCCACCAGATACAAAATTTGTTTTATGATATTTTTTTTAGTCTGAATAATTATATAAGTGGTGTGTTATTAGTTTTAAAAATTGTATTTAGTTGTTAATGAGAATACGTGATGGCTTACTTTTGTTCAGGTGGATACAGCAATGTAATAATTGGAACTATCCGCAACAGAGGCTAGTTTTAAAAAAACCCTCTAAGGCATTAAGGCATCATCGCCTGCCTGTATTTCATCAATGTCTAAAAATATATCCTTTACAACTATCAAATCCAAAACTTATAACTCACACTTTCTATACATTGTTTTCGACTTGAAGTTATGACCAATTTGAACGGTCTTTTTATATTTAGCCTGGTTTGGCTTTATCCAAGCCTGGTGTATATTTATCTAAGCGTTCGCCAGCGCTATAAACTCTCTCATATAAAATGAAATGGAGATCGCATCACCGTGGACCGAGACGATGTGATTCAATGTGAGATATTTTATGATAATTCTTTTAAAGAAATTCTTCTTACTCGATAGTGTATTCTATTCGAAGTGCTTTCGCGTAATATTATTTCAACAATGAAAGTGTCGTTAAATTCTTTAGTTTTTATGCTAGATGATCTATAAATTATCATATCAAATATGTTCGAATATACAAACGGGAAAATACGTAAACAAATATGAAAAGTGAACTATTTTCTAAGATACCCAAAATACCTAAATTGTAAGTAATGTCAAAGAAGTTCATAAAGTGAAACAAGTCTATTAAAAAAAAGTAGGTAGTATGAATAATAATTTATATATTAATAGGTGAAGGGAAAACTTTGTACCCCTTTTTAAGCATATTGCGCGCACGGAGGAGTATGACATTTAGCATGGTTAACGTTCATATGGAGGCGTGTAGAAAGTTTATCTATAATATGTGTTACAAATAAATTAAATTAAATTAAATAAAACGTTCATACTACGTATTTATTTATTTATTTATTTATAGCCAATTGCCAGAATGAGTTTCGAGCTGTGAATTTTATGTGATTTTAAATATTCCCTTTTCAATAGTCTGTCAATTTCAATGAATTAAAACTGACAATGAATTGTATCGAAAAATAAATACAAATACAATCTGTAATTGTGTTTTTTTTTCATCTGTTACTGACATTAAATTTTAAATTTAAAATAGGGAATGAAGGAAACAGTACACGCTTATGACGCATTTGTACACGCTCGCAACTGACGTAAATTTAATATATATATATGCAATTATTAAAGAGGTAAACTACTTATCGTACTACAGACGTATAAAAACCTTAATAATTCTCAAACTTAAAAGTGTAATAATGAATTACGGTCAAATTTCGACCACTGGACGATCACTAGTATAATATTAAACTGCTAATTCAAACTAAAGAGATGAGTTGGGATTAAAAGAGAAGGGTTTGTCATCTCTTTTAAATTGGATTTTTCAGGGTTAGATCCGCGGATTCATTGAGTTTGGGAGTTAATATGATATAATGTTATCCAACTCAAAAAACAGTATTGAAACTAGACAATTACCATTCGATCCCCGTCGATCACTCATCTTTTTAACTCAATTGTAATAAAGCAGATTGGATATGACAATAAATCAATTTTAAACATGTCAGATAATGCTTAATATTTGTTTTATTGCAACAAGTTATTAAAATATGTGTTCCATAAAATAAACAAATGTATTCTGTAATTGAAATTAAATTTCAAAAATTATAAGAAGGCCAAGGGAAAGGCGAGATCCTTGATTTAGATTATAAGAAATAAATAAATATAATAATCTTCTATACATATAACAAAAATGGCTCTTGCATCATGTAGCTATCAACTACTTCTATACATTGCTCAGTAGTAGTAAATGCCGTCTTACAGCTGTGCCATACAGGCGTCATTAAAGGCATCTTCTCGCCAGACTACACGCGCCTGTGGTACCAACTTGCGAGGGTTGCTTCATTTCCTATCTCCATTTATACCTGCGGCATTTTTAGCCGATTCTATGTGCGTTTAAGATGGCCTTAGAGGCGAAAGTGAGTTATTTTTTAGGTCTGAGTAGATAATAAAATGAAAAAACATAAGTACAATGGTACCATGGCATTCTTTCAATTCATCAAAAATTTTAACTAATTTCAGTTTTTTTTGTAAATTTTGACGCGCGGCTAGAAATGAAACAAACTTTATGGAGATATCAAAAGATAGTATAAAAAAATCCATAATAAATTTTCAGAAGGGTAGATACAAAATAAGTAGTATATAAGAAAGAAAAGAAATATCAGAGCCTTCCTA
Organism: Neomicropteryx cornuta; assembly: GCA_020383195.1. NCBI lineage: Eukaryota > Metazoa > Arthropoda > Insecta > Lepidoptera > Micropterigidae > Neomicropteryx > Neomicropteryx cornuta. The sequence continues at coordinate 7,405,641 of JAHKQU010000030.1, forward strand.
ATTGCTAAAATTTCAATCAAAATCTAAATGCTGCATATGCGAAATCTAAATAATTGTATTCGTAGCCAATATAGCGCTGAACGGCGTCTACGGATACTGCCTCTTCTATACGCATGCAGATAAGTAAGGAATTGAACAACCCTTTAAGCAAAGGCGACGAAATTACAATGGAAACCTATTCAAATTTCACCTCCAAATCCAGCGCTACAATGAAACGGCGATATTGTAGAACCTTTATTATGAATAAAAGGTTGAAAAGGCCATCCGTGACAATGCCGCTCAACAATATCTAGGTTGATATAAAATATAGAGCAGATCTATTTATATGCAAAATTCTGCTTTTGAATACTTTTGATTGCGGATTAAAGGATTTTCAATGCAGGTTTGTTCTGCATATCAAATCTATATAATAGTAATTAGTCTACTTATACTAAGATTATGACAGTTCCTGTTAAATTACTATTAATTAAACACATAACAATGAAATCTATTTACCTATAGAGTTTTATTATTACTATTTATTTATAGTTTTTTTCTTAAATATATATTCTAATATAATATAATATAATATAATATAATATATTCTAATATACTGAAAGTAAAAAAACGGATTCATATGAAAGTATTTACTTAGTAAATTTCGAATGTTTAAACTCGTAATAAAATCGCGTGCATTTCGTTAATTGGTTGCGACGGGGGACCGTTTTCGGTCCGGCGGCTGAGACCGCGACCAGATCGCGGATGCTGCACCGCATAAAGCTCTGATAATGAAACAAGTGCGGGTTAGTTCAGGATGGGCGTCGCTAAAATCAGATGACTACTGACGATTAGGAGACTAGCATCTGTATTACTCGTATAAGACCACTTATAATATTTTTTTGGGATTCCTTGGTTTACAATTGAAATTAATGCAAGATGTTGATACGTCAATTATTTCACTTTAGTAAGTGATTGATTGCAGTCATCTTTAATTGAAAATGGCTTTATTTTTATTTTGATTTACGATTAGAAAACATTGTAAAGCCAATAATACATTTTTAGTAGAGTAGAGAGACTCAATTTTTAAAAGTTGATTTAGCTTTACCAATCGTAATTATTTCATTTATTTTCAAAATTTGCTGTCATAATTGAACATTAATTAATTGTAAGATTTGAAAGGCTTATGATAAAAAGTACCTTTTAAAAAATAATGTGTATCAGATGTTATTTGGCATTTACTGCCTGCCGAGATAGATATTTCTTGTAAATAACATTTGGGTGATTTCTCGAACTCTAAGTAGTTATTTATTTTATTTATTTATACTAGAAAAAAAATACATTTTATTTTATTACTTGCATATGTTTTTTTAATGCAAAATGTCAATTAAAAAAATCTTGTAAAACTTTTACAGAAAAATAGAGTTTATGAGGGGTTTTACGAAGGGTATTAGGGTTAGGGTTTTATAATACGATTTAGGTAACCCCAGAGCTCGGAAATTCTTCACGATATTTTTCTTTTTCATTTGTTTTAAAATGTTGAAAATAATCTACTTGCACCTTATATGTGCTTATTCCGCAAACGTTGTGACAACGCGAGGGTCAAATTAAGCTCACGGAGAAGAATGAACTTTAAACTGTATACTGGTACTATGCTATCTATTAAAGATTTTATTTTCGCAAATCATCAGACTGTAAAAGCATGATATACGAGTATATCATCATCATAATTGGAATCGTGTTCCCTTTTAAATTTTGATTCAAAATATTTTAAATGTGCAGTAAAAGAATGAAGATTCTTATAATTTATTTGAAAAGCTGAAAAACATTTTCCAATTCGGAGGGAAAACGGCTATAGAAACTAAAACTGTGCTAAAACTTCGGGTCAATATATAATAAAACTGTTGCATTTTTCCACTAAAGTTTAATGTAAAATCAAGAAGGTTAACCGTGAGAAAATGCGGTTTTACGGCCCACCGTCAATATTTAATTCGCACTTCTTCAATTACAATTGATGGAAAACGAAATTTACAAACTTTCCTGTGTTTGTCGTTTCGTAGAAATAACAAAATATTTAGTCAATTTTATAAAATAATAGTTTACAGACAAAATATAGAGGTTTATTGTCATTAGTAGGAGATTATTATTATTAAGTAATTTCAATATTTTGGAGATAACTTCAGTGATACTCTTGAGTTTAGTAGGTGAGGAAAAAATTAATGCTTCACAACTCGCAGCCTACGCTTAAAAACAGCCTTGGAACAAAGAAAAGAATCAAATACTGACCTATGAAGAGAATTCCATTGCCAAATTGTTCTGGAAAGAAACGAATTGAACCCAATGCTCCGTTTTCTCAAGATAGGTTTTATCTTGGAGGGACTGTCATTACGACCAGTACTATATTTATTACTACTTAATACTATATAGAAATATTTTACATACGAATATTATTTATTTTTAGTACTAATTTCATAAACCGTTACAAACATTACTATCTAACCAATATATTTACTATATTCGTATTCATATATTTACGAGTATTTCAATTTCGACGTTGCCAGAAGCAAATTTTTTTTAACAAATATATAAAAATACATTGTAAATAGATCCAGCTAAGATACTGTATTTTATGCCGGTTAATTTTAAATAAAAAATAATTAAGTTACACATACATAAAATAAAATTAAATACAAATACTTTAAGTTAACATAATTTTTGAAATGTAAAAAGAGAATAATACAGTGCAAATGTACGGGTTAATTTAATTAACATAACTAAGTAATTTTTAGTTGTTTTTTTTTCATAAATTCATTTAGTTTGTATTTTATTAAAGATTTTTTTTTCAGTTGTCTAACGGCGCATTCGGTCACGAAGACCACTTCTTTACCGGACGAGGGTAGTAAGATAAAAATACGAAATAGATGCTGCATATTAATTGACCTATTCAAACAAATGAAAAGAATGTGTATTCTTTTCACAGTTGTTACTAAAGTACATCCCATGGATTAATCATTCGAAGCGACCAATTTCGAAGCAAATCAAGCTAGGAATCAAAGTAATATATAAGAAACGCACTCAAAATTAGAAAAATGAGAAAAAGTATGAGAACGCTTAATGCGATTGATTGAAATTCTTTTTTCACGCGTTTTCAATTAATGCAAGATTTCAGTCATCTTTAATCCAATATGTTTTTTTTTTACTATAACAAAATATTTTAAGTGCATGAATTAACAAATAAAAAATAAATTATGGTACTAGAGCTTGGGCTGAAATAATTTAAACTTTACTTTGTACTTTACGTGTTAATTAGTCACTTGTAATTACTCAATTAATTCTCATAGTATGGTCAGTATATAAATTTACAGTTCTATGTTGTATCAGTCAACTCAGAAACAACAAAACAATGAAAACAAAATACATAATTATATATTTATAACGACAATGACATATTATATTATGATTACTTTGGTTGCGTGTTACGAGCAATTAGTTTTAAACATTGCCGATGACAGCCATCAAAGCTGAATAACAAAATCTGTTTTGACTTTACCATTCTTAAGATTGCAAACATTCTAATTATGCCCAGTAATTATTATTACCAGCATTAATTACCAGCATTATTGACTTCGATAATAATATTTATACAAGCTAAACATTCTTTTATACGAGTTTCCTTGGACTAAACCCATAATACAATATTTTTGTAGCTGTTATAATATTACTACACAGTTATCAAACATAAACAAGATTCTGTATTAAAAAATGCATGCCTGCGATATTTTTCGTGAATTATAAGTCTGATTTGACTATGCAATAACCCTTACAAATGGGCGAAACAAATACTTATACCACATTGAACTTATACTTATACCATCTAACCGCTTCCACCACATTGAAGAAGTGTCACATACATAACAAGTAAATTTACGGGTTCCGTCGCTGCGTCAGATCAACTCGATGTTTAAGTAAGTCTCTTCTATTCAGAACTTTTTTACTTTGATAGGATGTGCATATACCAACATATAAGTAAATCGAAATAACTATTCTAATTTAATCGTGGTACAATCACATACTCATACATATAAAAACCGACAAAGATTTTTTTATATCTGCTCATTGACTCACTGACTCGGGTGACGTATGTAAAATTCGATATTATTTACTAATCTATACTACAACTGTAACTATAATATATACGATTAAAAAAATATCAGAAAGTGTATTTTAAGGATGCTAATAATGTGAAAGAAAAAGTATACTAAATCGTACAGCACAAAACAAGAATTTCCCCAAGTTTTCTTTGTCATTTATTCCTAGTATTTACCGCAGTAAGCACTAACCGATCAGAAAGTAACAATATTGATGCATAAGAAATCCCCAGATTATTTTGAATAAACTGTATCTAATTCGGAACAACCTGTCACTGCGTATAAAAAAAGTCCCACTTAATTACGTATAGTCAACTTCTCATATATTGCCCCGTTCCTCAGCCCAGTTTAGCATAATACCAAACTGGAAGTTTGATGTTGATAAATCGCTTAAATTTTGCACAGTTGCTCAACAAGAAGACCTGCTCAAACGATGTAAAAAAATATATATTTGAATGAATGTGCAGGGACAGAGTTTGTTCTATTAGGGCTGTCACCATTTGTTTATTGTCTATAAATTATATTACTAATGTTTTTAAAACTGTGTACATAAAATATTTCATCTAAATATACTATATTAAAAAAATATTTGTATAATAAATACTATTTCTTTAAGATGTTTTAATGAAATTCCTTAGAATACAATCTTCATTCTTTGTAAAGATCTTCCAATATATCATGAAACTATGGATCAGTTTTTTTTAGTCACTACTTAGTGCACCACTAAAGCGCTCAACGTCTATCATCGATACCTACATATACAAGGTGTCCCAAGGTCAATCCCAATAAAAAAACAGCTAATAGATCCTACGATTCCTAGTGTTATTTGTTAAGCAACTATATCAAAATTCAAAATGGTATTCGAGAAAAAAAATGTTGAAGTTTCTATTCTAAATCATGTAAAACAGATATTTTTCAATGGCTCCTCCCTCGGATAACTACGTCACTGGGTCACTAGGCCGCGGTCAGTCAAGATCGAGGTTAATGACCTGCCGCGTTGTTCGAAACGCCCTATTAGGGCGGAGCTAAATGATTGCTGTCAGATGCCACTGGTCGAACAAAGGTCGGTCTAAGAAGAAGGGGTGACTCCTTACCCCTTCTCTGGGGTCGTAAGAGGAATGTTGTTGGTCGACAGATAATATTCATTTATCGATTGATAAGATCGATTTACACCAATTTTATTACAAAAATAATAAATTTGGTGATGAAAATTTTTCGCATTTTGTTACATAATTTCTTACTCTTAATAGGGAACTTAAACAGCCCCTTAAGTTTGTGGGATTGGTCTTGGGACACGATATATATTGCGCAAATATTATTTATTTATTTACTGATTTTTTGTTATTACATATTTATTAGATAATGAACAACATAACCATACCTAACTGGACATTGCCCGTACTAAGGTAGGCTAATTTTAATAGTTATTTAATAGATTGGTTAAATGCAATTGCGCTGAGTTTTTTTGTAATTATTTTATTTGTATTGTACTTTTGTATTATATGGAGTTAACAAATATTCCAAAATTTTAAAATCTTGTACTTTCTAGAAATAAATTTATTTATTGGTAACTTGTGCATACGTGAACAGAATACTCACTAACAAAGACATTTCTCTCTCTCATACATAAACTCAATCGCATAAATACGAGTATCCCATCATATAAAAAAAACCCACGTAGTAATATTAGGTAAACACGTTTAAAATACTCAATATCAACTTTTTGAACAGTTGTTCAAAAATAAAATTTCAGTAATTTTAGAATTAAATACTCTCGGTATTTACTCGTAGTACATACATTAAATAGTTAAAATAAATGAATTTATTTTTTATTAAATAATTACGTATTCAATTACATCTAGCGTAATATTTTAATTTCGTTACAATAAAGTCTATTGTTTTATATTTTTTGTGCTAGCCCTATTGTGTGCAGAGTTTGCAGTGCTACATGCAGTCGTCGTCCGCGCAAAGTGCAGCAGCTTCCAGCAGCTTCCAGCAGCATCCAGCAGCATCCGAAAATCAAACGGTCGCAAGACAAACCCGTTTAACAATCGATGCCGCGCGTTGCTCTCAGAGGTTGGCTTTGGCTGATAACACGTCCGTCAACTCGATGGTGGGAAAAGGCTTATTTGCATGAGCTAGCCGACATAAAGTGCAATGTTTATGGTTGGGCGGTAAATTGCATTTATGGTTATATCGTTTGGGGCGTTTTTTTACTCTACTTATTATTTCTTTTATATAAATTAAATTCAAGCAAGAGAGACGGTTTCAATGAATATTTTATTTTATGTTAAGATATTGAAATAAAAAGCCATGGTATTAAATATCAAGTAAAATGATGTAGCTTCCAAATTCTTTTTTAAGTTATTGAGTTGGAAAGAGAGTAGGTGATATAAAAAAATATAGAAAACTGTAAGCAATCAATCATATATATATTATATTTTTGATTGTTTATTTTATTACTTTTTATAATATTTTCTTGTTACGTAGTTTACTTCTTTTGCAGTTTATTATTTTGTTTTTTTCTTCTAACTTTTATTTAGTAACCGACAAACTTTATGAAACTTCATTATTTGCACGTAGATTGTTTTTTACCTACATAAAAGGCACCTTCTTTGTGGAGAAATGCCTTTAAATCGGTTTTAAAATGATGTACTGTAATCATTTTATTTTTTTTAACACCTATCAAAACGCTATAATATAGTAATAGGAAAGATATCAAAATATGATTTGATTTTAACACTTCTAATTTTATTATAATTTTTGAAATAATTAAGAAAAGGGAAGTTTAAAAGTTTCTATTATTTTCTTTTTGAAAAGCGCATAAAGAGAAGAATTACTTAAATAATGAAAAATTAAAATTATAAAAGTACTTACAAATTATTTCCAGCTTATAAACGTCGCTTATTAAATGGATTTTGAGTAATTACTCAATGATCTTCATTATCAGCAGATCGTCAAGTCAGCGTGGATTCATACTATGAGTAAGTAAAATTAACACTTACCTGAAACAAAAAATAGAAATGTTATTATTTTCCAAAAAATTAAATTTTATTTTTAACAAAAATTGTTTGAAAATAAATTCGAATTATTTAAAATGTGATAGAATCAGGGAATTGATTTGTATTTTAATAAAATGTATTAAATTATAATAATGTTTAAAAAAAACACTATTTAAGCTTATTTTATTTAATAAAAAAAGAAACAGTTTTGATATTTCACAGAAATAGCTCAAACGGCTTTCATAAGAATTTGTAACTTCCGACAACTAGAATTTGTCAGTTATGAGTCGAGATTACAATCAAAGCTACATTAACAATTAGAGTTAAGACTGTCAGGCATGGTGAGTCGGGGTGCATTAATTAATACTAGGTGCCCAGTAAATGGAAAGTACTTCAATAAGAAGTAAAGGTGACCCTTTACACGCGCTTTTTATTCCCGCTTATGCCAGCCCAATTTTTGTTATTTATTTTACAATATTTATAAATATAAACGTTATCAATCTTGCTATATAATTAAGTACCTATTTAAATTTTTCATAATTTTTTTTTTTCCAATTTAAAACAATTTTTTTTAATGGGCTCCCGTTACCTTAAATTTTCTAATTAATGTTTATCTTAGTGCCGGACGTGCTTTTGCAGCCGAAAAGACGTCGACTTGCCGCCGCGTCGCAGCGGGAACCCTATTCCTATACTAATCTCATAAACGCAAAACAAGGTCGTTTCTTTGGATGAGTATTTAAAATATTTCCTAATAAATAAATTTAGTAGCTAGTAGTACATTTTCAATTAAAAGAAATATATTTTATAAAAATCACAATATTCATCTTACCTTAATATTCTAACTAAAAATAATGATAAGGATCATGAAGGGTGACCTTAATTATGTGTGCCTAAGAAATCTTGTTGCACTATATTAAAACAGAGCATTTATAAAGCGAGCATCAACCTTTTTCTTCTTTTAAATCAGGGCGACTTACCAAAAAGGTCTTTAACGGCCAGTTAGCCTCATTATGTATATGTGGCAATTAATATGTTACGTACGCTTTGTTGTTACCTAGAAGGGTCACATCTTTGTCACAAATACGATCTACTATTGTCAGTATGAAAACTGGTTTTGTTTAGCTGTTATATCACTGACCGATGCTGGAAGATTAGGTCATGATATTATATGAGATTAAGGGAAGATGAAAAAAAAACCTTTAAAAAACTTTATTTTGTGAATCTAACTTTTTCAGTTTAAAAGAAAAAACACAGATTTTCAATAATATCTTATTTTATATTAATTTTTTCCTAAAATTCAATTTTACATTATTTATGTTGATGTTAATTATAAAATAATTTAAATGGTAATTATTTTTAAGATATACATACATACATACAGGTAAAAATATTGTGCATGGGCACTAGACATTCGCATTTTTCACTACAAACCTACATAAATATCATTCCAATTAAACTCTGAATAAAATAAATCTTAAGTCAAAATTCATGTATCAGATTTCAGAGATAGTTAATTACTTAAGATACAAGATACAATATAATTTATTTCCATTAACAAACAAGTTGTACAGGAATGGCAATACTATTAAATTATAATAATTAAGTACGCATAAATTTATCCATATAAGAATACAATTTACAGCAATATTATTACAGCAAAAACTTTAAGCACAAAAAAAATATAAAAATAATATTAAAGCGTTATATAGAGGTGCAGCATGGTGCGGTCTGAATAAGGTATTTTTTATAACATTCCTGTAACATTTTGGGTTATTTATTGCCTTAAATTCCTCAGAAAGTCTATTAAAATACTCGAAACCCAATTTAAGTAATATTTTTATTCATTATTTAGAGAAAAATAAGAGAAAAAGATTTGATTAAAAATGCATTATACATAAGAATATTGTGTTTCCTTTATAGCTTACACTAGCATTTGTTACCAATTAAAAATAACATGATTTTAGGTATAATGAACTTTTTATTTGCAATGAAAAGAAAAATCATGATTTGGTTCTAAACACCACCTAAATCGTCAAAAAAACCCAAAAAATGGATGTATTAATTTTTTTTAAATGAAAACACGGAAAAGCTTCATATTTTTATGTTTCTAATTATATGTATAAAATTTACCTTGAGATAACTATAATTTGAGGTTTAATTTAATTAATTTGAGTGTGGGGAACCTGTGAGGTTTTGATAATTTTAAATTCTCCTAGTGATCGTGATATTTAAATAATTCCAGATTATCACGAAAGTTTAAATCGTCGAATTACAAAGAGTTTCATACAGCCACCAGCTCGGAGAGAATGCACCCTGCGGCATGACACCATTCAGCAAATCAACCAAAACACAAGAAGTCGCGCTACAATCGAACAAAGAAACCTGGCCGGCCAGAGTCCTCACCTTTCGCCTGCTACCATGTTAATTTGACAGGTTGATCCGGGGGGAGCATTGTTCGCCTTTCAGCGGGGTCGATGCCTCTCTTTCTCGGCCTAGGAGTATGATTTTCACGGATGAATTATCCTCAATGCGGTCCATTATAAGCATCCCTGCTGATCTCTACTCGCCACTCTGACCAGTTTCGTCTATTCGCTATTATATTGTTGAATGGAGCAACTTTCGTGCTGGAACTAGTCCAAGTGCATCGCGTTTGTGAGAAATCTCTAAGATTATTTATTCATTCGCTGGCCGGCGGATTATTTTATATCGGGATGTCAATAAGCGTATTAATATCAGTTATCATCGGTTTTAAAAAGTTCTATGACTCGTTTTTATTGGTCGAAACATGATGTTTTGAATGTAAAAATGGATTATATTTCTTTTATGAAACTTTATTATTAATAATAAAAAAATAATTTGCTATTGGAATTGAAATTAAATAACATCATCCTATGAAAGCGCAATTGTAATGTTTAAAACAGTAAAAAGATTGTTTTGTTTTTGTTTATTTATTTTACAACAAAAGGAGCGATAAATTATAATATATAAAAAAATTGTTAATATTTAACCGAAAAAATATATATGATAACTGAATAAATATATAAGTATTATAGAAAAGTATAAAATATACAATAATCTTGTTACAGGTATTAAAAATTAATAGGAAGCATATTATCAAAACGTGTTTATTTATTTTATTTTTATTTTCTCAAGAAACATACATGCAGTAAATAAAATCAGTTATGGTCCAGAAGCGTGTATAAGTACAATATATTGAAGATTTTTAATAGAAGTTCAATAAAATAAAAAAATTTGTCGAAAACAATATTATACCTTAATAAATTAAAATATATTATTACGCAGTACCTATTTTTAGTAAAGACTGACTGAGCTTTAATTTAATAATTGTTATTATATTTATATAAAAATGAATCAGGTGAGTATTACTCAAACCAGATGTTATTAACAGTGTGTATTTATAATCACTACTATCATTTCAGGAGCTTGATTCTATATCAGAAAAATGTTTGGAAAAATGTTTCCTAATGAAAGATGAAGTCAAAATTGAATAAACATCCTTTTAATGTTTGAGAATATGAATGGACGCAAGGCGTACTTCGAAAAAAAGTTTTTGATAATATTTGGAATACGCAATGCGGCGAATAAGATGAGGACCGAATGCCCAAGATATGCCCAGGACATAGCGAGATCCCATCTGCTGATAACCCTTATCATGTGTTAAATTCAGGAGATAGGTGTAGTTTTACCCTATACGTATAAATCACTTCTTCTTGTACTTCTCACGTTTGTGTTCGCCGAGTGATATTTGTAATTTTTTCGCGTGCCGTGCGTACAGGTAGACATACTCGTACTTGGCTTCGTCGCCTTGTTATGTTGACGGGACGTTATTCGTAACATATTTGACACGCGTAAACACGGCCGCGACAACAGGTTCCCATAACAAAACAAGCGTACACTCAAAGAAATAATTAGCTTGTTATCTTATCTTAATATTTTTAAATACTACGTTTTCATAAATTAAAATGATATCTTCTATCGAATTTCTATTATTCATACGTACATATTTATGTTCGTTTGGGTGTTTATAATATTTTATAATTATAATACACACGTATTTAATTATTTTGTGACCGCTTGAGCCCCCGGAGGCTATTAATTGAAACCGCACACTATATACATTCATACTATATAATGGTTACTATGGAATAGCCTAATTAACTTTTTAAAATATTATGAATTCGAATACCAGCGGTATGCAGAGCGCCAAAAATGTAAAATTTACGAAACGAAGCCATGTTCGATTTCTAATAAGGAATAAATTAATTGCGTCATATCCGTTTTTTCTAGAAATGAGAGAATTTTACACTTGTGACAGAATGATAATAGAGCTGTAAAAATAAGGTTTAGTTAAACATAATTAAGTAAAGTTAAAAGCTACTACGATTATAGTGTTTCCTTAACTGTCACAATATTCTATAGGAAATAAAATCCTTTCATAATATATGCACATACACACAATTTATGACTCTGCCTGTACCAATTTAAGTGGCATTACAAATTGGAGGGATTTCGTTCATTCGCGCTATTGTTGTGGGATGCATAAGACAAATTAAATGACTTGGATTTGGCGAAGGTCGGTTGACGTCAGCTACAAGTATGTAGGCAGGAGGTTTTGCGCAAGGATCAAAGCCGCACTCTTACCAAAAGAGTCGAATCCACAATTACATTCATTTATAATTTTTCTGCTATTCAACGTGTCTGTTGTTACGTCACATAACCTAAATAAGGTAAATATGTACTTTATAAAATATGTAATTATGGCTTCATTAATAATTATGTACTAAGAGTATATTAAATGATTACAAACAACTCTAAAAACAACACATACCAAATATAAAAAAGCGTAGCAAGTATTAAAGAATGGCCAGGAATTCTATTAGACAGAACGATTTATTATGATGTAGGTACCTTAAAATAATCAAAAATTCCTGTTTTTTTATTTTATTTAAAATAAAAGGAGAAACGAATATATTCATGCTACCTAAAAGCTACAATTTCACCTTAAATACTTACGAATGAGTACGTGTAACTGACAGTTATGTGATTAAATTAATTTTTTGATAATAAATTCAAATAATTTTAAAATAATCATATATTTTAAACAAACATGGGATATTGGTCAGTTTTATTTTTATGTAGGGATTTTACTTTAGTCCAAAACAATTAAAATTATTTAAAGTAAATACCATAATGATCAATTGAAGATACAAGAAAATAAACTTAGTAATTTTAACGGACCAACTAATATTCTACAAAGAAAGAATATTTAATCCATTTTCCAACATTAAATAAGCATGAATGGCCCTGTAGCTATCATATAATATCTACTGCTTTTATACATTGTTTAGTAGACGTAAATTATTTAACCAGAACATGATATCTTACAGTTAGGCTCTATAGGCGTGATACCAATTTGTAATGGGTTGCTTCATTTCCTATCTTCACTTGTGCCTGCGGCATTTTTGGCCCATTCTATGTGCGTTTTGGATGGCCTTAGAGGTGAAAGTAAGTTATTTCTTAGGTCAGAGTAGATAAAAATAAAAAAAATGGGTATAATGGGGTCAAGATATTCTTTCAAATCATTAAAAATTTTAACACCGCTATAGTTTTTTTTTTGTAAATTTTGAGGCGCGGCTAGTACTGAAAAAACAGGGACAAATATTTCAATTTATAATCATTATAAATTAATAGTAACAAATTACTTTTTTATAAAAAAAAGATTTTATTTTAATGCTTGAATGTGGATATAAAATTTCGTGTTTGTGCTGTTGACCATTAAGGAGTTCCTTTTTCTTGAGCCAATCCTGTGTGTAGAATCAGTTCATGCTTACCATACAAATGCATTGTCATCGGAACTGAACCCACATGTCAAATTTCAACATCGTAGGATAGGAGGAAGTGATTCTAATCCAGCTTGCAAGATTTGACCTAAACCGACATGCATACATTGCAAGCTAAATAAAAGCTTGTAATAAAGGTAGCACTGAATATTCTTTTACATGTCATATTTTTGAAATTCGAATATGATACTTGGGCTTTCTATCAAACTGACAATGTTTCATTTATTACTACTAATAATTTGTTGACTTATGTGCGTCCGATATGATCTAAACGATTATGGTTGTTTTTCAAGAGCATCAATTTACACACAAAAAATCAACTCTTTCGCGACGGACGGAAGGACGGAAAAAAATCAAAAAAGTATTTTCTAAGCTTAAGGGCCAGTAAAAAAAGTAAGCTTTATTCAAAATTACACTAACCTATCGAGTGGGGACGAGGTTCAAATAAAAGCGGTCGTAATTTATTTTTAAATGACAGTTTAAATTAAAGTAACATAAATATGTGTTTTCCAAAAAATAAAAACCGTAATTTCTATGAATGCTCTTACCATATAGTGGTAACCTACGTGTCGAGTCAGAAAAATAGTTATATAATTGAAACGTCTTCATTAAGAATAGTTAAGACGTCAAATTTAATAGCTTAGCGACCATTAGCCCAGCTCGCACACATTAAACGCGGACTTGAACCGACCGATGGAAAACAATGACGTGATTATATGCCAACATCATTGGCCTGCAGCTGAAGACGAAATATTCCGTCTTCCGGCGCCGGATACCGAAAAATCCGCACGACAAAAAAAGAATGGAGTCATAAAAGAAACCCAACGCTCGTAGCCGCGGGGTACCATTAGGTTGGCACAAGTGATCATTGGAGGCCGGAATAAATAATAAAATAGAAATTATCAAGCCGAGAATCTGTATAATTACTTAACACAATTAACGACCATAAAGACGCAATAAAAAAAATAAAAGAGAGGGGAGTTTTGTGTTGCACGCTCTGCGATTATAGTGTCGATCTTTGGCTGTGATTTAATTTAAATATTCTTTATCAAGGGAATTGAAGAATTGGATTTTTTATTTAGTTATAACTAAACGGTTTTATATCGTACTTCAACTTGCTCAACCCGATCATTTATTTCTCCATCCATTTTAGTATTTAGATTCTTTTTTTTTGTAGTTATAGAAGAAAAATAATACTGGTAGCGTTTTATTTCACAAACTAAAAAGTTAAATTTCTACTCTAAAAGTTAAGAGCTTCAATAAAGTAGTATTTTCGCATACATTGTATCGAAACCTTAGACAGCAATATCTTATTGACTAAATCTCTCTCTCGCTTTTCCTCACACAAACACACACACACACACAAAACACATCACATCCTTCCATACAGCTATAGCTACGTATTTGTATTAAAATAATTTCATTAGGTTGAAAAAATTTACTACAATTTAGTTCGAAAACATCATACCTACTGTATAATAATATGTTTCTGAATATGTAGGAAATCCATAATCGGTTTTGTTATCTATTTAATTCTTAATCGTTTTAATGTTATTAATATTTTATTTATTTTATTTTATTTTTTCATTATGGTACAATAGGAAGTTACAACAATAAATGATATAATAATACTAAAAAAGGAATTAAATTAATAGAATATAGACAAATTAAACAGCAGTCATTTATTGCTGCTCTGAAGTAACATGGCTACTCTAACTAGGTTAAAAACCCTGTTCTAAGAGCGGCCAGAACTGTGTTGGTTGGAAGTGTGTTTTCCCATAAGAAAAGAAAATAAAATAAATACAAGAACCGAGAAAATAAAACTAAAGTTGATTTCGTAAAGTTGCAAATTACGTTAAAATAATTTGTTTTTATTTAATAATATATTTGTAATTATCAACTAACAATGGCACTGAATGTTTCTGTTTTTACAAGCCTTTAGATGAGAAAAAACGATTTAAGAGCACGAGCAAGACAGAGAAGAGAGCTTTCGGGAAGAGGCCCCTTAAGTAATTTTCGTGCCAAACATTTGAATTAGTATTCAATAATTTATTACTCGTTCGCATCTGCCATTTAATTCTTTTGAGAATTTTCTTTGTAAAATAGTAAAATCAACGATAATATTTAAACTTATAGTATTTTTTAAAAACAACCAAAAAATAAGAGAATACATATCACCAAGAAGCGATTAAATGTTTAGTTTTAGGGTTAAATTAATGCTACTTACTCTGAAGGTACTCTGAAGGTGGCATGAGAAAAAACATTTATAAAATGGGATTAAATTTGCGCTTGCAATGTTTTTTTCAGGCAAAACTTCATTTATCTTGCTTGTACTGTCGGAACGACCATTGACATAATTTTAAAACTTGCACAATGACTAGTGACGTAACAAATAGCATGTAATTCTATATTCACGGCTGCCATTCATCATAATGAAAGATTTGGTGAAATCCATCACTCCGTCCGTCCGTCTGTCCGTCCGTCCGTGCGTTTGCGTCAGTGGCATTTCATCTGCGCAACGAACGCAACCGGAATGATGAATGAGCGAGTGCAGATCAAACCGGTGTCACAGTAATAATAATTGTCTACCTTTAGATGGGGGTAGACGCGGAGATATCAACCCCTTTCATAAAGCGAATTGTAAAAAATTGTACATTAAATAGTTCAAATTATATTCTATCAGGTTCATTTATATTCTATTCTGGAATTCACAAAATTTGTAAACAAATATGTGACGGAGAGACTTGCCTCGGAAAAACTGGGAAAAAATGTCATCAGCGGCAGGCCACTCACAGGTCGACGGTCGGCCCTAGCTGTCAACTGTGTTAAACGCGAGGATTTTCGTGGAGATGGTCCGGGTTTATAATGCAATCAACACAACACGTCAATTCATGATAATATTACTTATAATAAACAAAAGTTTTTACAATCTAGCAAGTTTGCTGATGTGCAGAGATAGCGTTTTGACAAAGAAAATTATATTTTATTTTATTTTGATGGTTATTTGGAAATAGTAGCGCCCGGCAAATAAAAAATATCAATTTATAATTAGTTAAAGGTGAGATTTTAAAGGAGAGAGTATACACAGCTGGTCTATCGTTTATACAAATTATTGTTTTCACAATAGACCCATTATTAATCTATGATTTACTTAGATATATGAACATTTTGATTTGTCATTTTAAACGAGTATTTGCTATAAGAAGGCAATTTTAAAGAGTTATTTATTACCATTAACCCAGTGCATCTACTTAAATTGGAAAAGAATAATGATGAACGAATATAAATAGCAATCGTTACAATATTAACCTAACAGGTAGTCTATGGTCTAAAAATTCAAATTTGGTAAAACGGGAATAGAGTTCGAAGTATTACATCAGGTATGTCGAGAGTCTGTATATTGTGTTGTCAAGGAAACCCTGATAAGCGCAGTTCCAACTGCCTTCGATTCAACAATGTTAAAAATAAAAACATTCTAAATATAGGTTTGATCACTAGAATAAAAATAAATAAATAAAAATAAATAAAATAAAAATAAATATACCTTTGACTAAAAGGGTTCAAGAGAAAACTGACGAATAAAAAAGGGTAACATACTATTGCATGAGTGTTCCATTGACGATTCACCCTTACGCGCGGATAAAAACTGGGTGACATATTTCGAGAACTATGAAAGGACAGTTCGATGTTTTGCTAAAACAGTCGGTGGGGTAATATTTGATGGGCGTCACGAATATCTGACATTGACAGAAGAGTTCAATAATTACTGAATAAATATTTTTTAGAAAAAAAAATATAAGTGAATAGATGCGAAGTTTTTAAATAAACTTAACCAGAGTAAATGATATATACCTAGGTATATAACAAACAGGGTTTAACATTTTCTGATGATTTCTTACTTTCACAAGAAAGGACTGTGTAACTTCACTTACAGTAAAGTTCTAAACGACGTTTGTTATTTTATACAATACAAGCTGTTAAACCTTGGATTAATTTCGTGTTGGCAACTTGACCCTGCATTTGGCATCAATGGCGCCGGCCCGACGACTCGTGCTTTCGGCACTAGGGATAGGTTGCTTCGCTTACCACTCTCTAAATTGGGCACTCGGCGTCAATCAAGGCAAACTCGAAAGACATTTTAAATAGACCAGTACCTTACCACAGAAGAATTTCATTATAATGTAACAGAATAAGGTTAAAAAATATACGTATAGATATTAAATACCAAATAGCAGCAAAAACCATACGATAATATTGCTCGTAATATATATTGGGCATTGAAAGGACATCGAAAGCAGAGAGCCAGTTCGTCTAGTATGAGGTGCAGTAACAAAAGTAGCTAAATTAAACAATCATGCCAAAATTCTATTTTCATCGATCCCCACAGACGACTACATCGTAAATGTCAATTGCGCCATCTGTCACACAATAGAAGAACCTAAATGATAAATCCTTGTCATTATTACCGATTTCGCACTTTCGATATTCAATTGTTAACGTTTTTTACTGGTATGAACTTGTAGGACGGCACTTTTAATCCACTGTAACAAACATCACAATACCACTTACTAAACATTTTCACCGTTCACAAATCCTAGTAAATTAAAAAAATATACGTGAATAATAAAATAAATTAAATTCCGTTCGTTTATCGATTTTTATTATAAAATTGACAAAAAATATACTTTATTTAAAAAAATCTTAAGCAGTTCTCTGTCACTGACACTTTTCCTTGTTTTTAGTTTGAATCTTTTCTTTAAACAATTCTAACGGTAATTTATAATATTGCCTTAAGACATGAAAACAACGTAATCACGGGAGGCATTATTACGGATAATTTAAATATAACCGCATCATGTTCTCAACGAGAGCATCCTCAGGGTTAGTCAGTCAAAAACGGTTTATCCCCACAAATCCCCTGTCGAAATCGAAGCCGAATGGAATACGATTCGTTAGATCGTAAAAGGTGTTTCATGTGACATTGCGCGAGCGCATTGTTATACAAAACAAAAAGGGCAAAAAATGATCAAGAGCGCCTAGTCGTGTAAATGGATGACAATAGATTAGGGTGACAAAAATGTGTGCTCGCAGAACTCTCGATCATTTTTTCCCCTTACAATACATTGTCTAATGTATTGTAGGCGCGTACTAATACATTTTTTAATGTATTTATTAAAATTACGTTATAATTAAATAAAAGAATAAAGTAACACCGTATAAAGCGTCAAATAGTACAATATTTTACACAATAATAACAAAAATAATATTTAACACATTAATATAATATTAACATTTACATGCTTGATTTTTTCAAACATATGTTTTTTGACAAAATTTGTGGATTTTTTTTTGACAAAATTGTCTCAAAAATATCTTCATTCAGTTGTAGATATACTCACGCTAAAAGTATGTCACTCTTCATTGCTTACATTTTAGAATGATTGGTCGTTTTAGTAACTTCATCGCATTATTAAAATATTAGAACAATAATTTACATCACCAATTGGTAACAGATAATGTCAGATTCAAGCAAATAAATTCTCTTATTTAAATTTATTGAGAGACTTTTTTCAAAAAGTTACGAGGCGTTATAGTCTAATCTTAATTCAAATGCGACTTATCCTGAGTTTCGAAGGCAAGAATCCTATAATAGATTATATGTATAATTGCATATAACGTTTGGTCACCCTGCGTGACCCCCAAAAATGTGTTAGGAAATGATTTCATATTCAAATTGTAATGCAAATGCTGGTTTACAAAGCGTGAATAAACAGGAACGTGTCCCTCGGCTAACGCGCGAGATTAATGGCACTTTGGTCGAGAACTCGAGAGGCAGTCGTTATTAATTACCACTATGTTGTTTGTTTCGGAGGCAATACAAAGGTTAAAGGACATTTTTCTGCAAACTCCTAAAGTTTTGCGAGGCACGCAAATGTTTAACAACAATTGACATTTCACTCCATCCGACAAACAATATAATATTAATATTGTAATATATATTCTCAATATACAGGCTGTCCCAAGACAATTCCCGATAAAAACACGGCGAATTGGACCTGCAATTCCTAGAATTATTTATTAAAAAACTATGCCAAAATTCATCATGGTTCAAAAAAAAATGTAGCTTTACGTGAAAATAGTGAAAGAAATTGTCTTTTTTGTGAGCGCTCAGCTTTCGCCGTATGCCATAAGGGTGTCAAGGCCATTATCGATCGACGCTGCATTGGAATTCGCGCGCTGACCGAATTGACACCATATGTAAAACATATAATAAATTTAAGGATGATTTTTCGCTTTTTTTATATCATTTCTTACTCATAATAGGTTACACAATACCCCCTTTAAGTTTTCGGGAATGGTCTTGGGAAACTCTGTATTTAATCACGGTGCAGGGGTTTCATTTCTAAATGGGAAAACCCTGCATTTTCACTCGGAACTTTTTGGGAAGTCGACGCGCGACGTTAATCTTATAACTCCTATCGTCGATACAAGCGCTAAAGTAATTAATTTAAGCACATAATGTTTGAAAAAATGAAATCAACTAAGTACAGAGGGTTCCGCAATCGAGCTACATGCTTCTGATTGACAGACAGATGTCGAATTTCGTATGAACCCACGACCGCAAAAAAACAAGCATATTGTCGCAATTTCCGATTACTAAGATGAGCAAACCCAATGCCATTTATTTAATGTTTGTCTATACGAGACAGAAGTCAATTTTCGAAATGTTTATTGCTTTTTTTATGGGTTTCGTCCTGCTTCCGTGGACACTTTTTACGGGCCGCCGCGCCATGGACGCCATGGACGCCATTGTTGGCCGTTTGCTTTCGGGGAGACTTCCGTTGCCCCAGTGATCTCATCTTTATTAGTTCAGCCATAAAATATCCGATACAATATTGTTTAATCGAACCGACAGCTTATTCAAAGCTACTATAACTCGTATATTCAACTTAAAATGAGGTTTTTTTATAAGAATGTGTTTTAAAAGTATAAAAACAATTTACTTTTTGACAAACCATATTCTCTTCTCTGTCTTGCGCGTGCTCTTAAATCGTTTTGTCTCTTTTAACAGCTTTTAAAAACAGAAACACCTGTGTCGCTATCGGTTTATCACGAAAAACAGAATCATTGTATTTTAAAATACTTAGGTATTAAATCAATTATGCATGTGTAGTTATACATTCTCGAATCTTATATTCAGTCAATAGGATATTTACCTCGAATGTTTTGATAAAATTCGATTGAAAAATACAGACTTTTCGAGAATCTTAACTTTTAGTTAGACAATTTAACTTTTTAATTCTTTATAAACCAGATAATTAAAAGATATTTAGTATTATTATGTTTTCTTTATCTACAAATAAAAGAGTCACATCACTGTGTCATCGTTTGTGTGGGGAAATGACAATGCCAGATTTGCTGCCAGGCGGATTAAATGAATAATATTTATATGGTAAAAAATGTGTATTTTGACTACTATTAGTAATTTTATTGGAATATATAAGGGAAAAAATATAAATCGGTTTCCTGTAATCTCACAAAAATTGAAACGTATCTAAATCGATTGTTTAATTTCACAAAATAAAATGGTTATAACATGAATATTATAGTGACAATACAACCGTTTATAAAGACATTTATTTATGTGTTTTAATGTTTATGTTTAAATATTAAAATTACGTTGCACCTTTAATAAAGTTGTATTGTTCCTGCTTTAATTAATTTAAATTTAGCTTAAATATAATAAAAATAATATTACACTGAATATCCTAGTGATACGTAATTGCTAATTTGGCTATTATTAATGGCATAATTTATTTTATTATTCAAAATCACAAATTCGATAATGGGTGATAAGATATTTTTAAAAAGTTGGTTATGTTGCAGTCTATTCTATTTCTTTTTTAAAAATAAACTTTTTTTTAACTGCCCATCACCGCCAAGATTCTTGAGTTCGTCTCCCTGAAATACAGATCTTAAGGTATGAACAAAGGAGCTGATGTCCCTCTTCATGGTCTGCAGTCGAGCAATATCATCGGCGTTGGAGGAAACCCGTTGGTCCATGACCGCTATCTTATCAACCAAAATCTCCAGAAGCGACTTGCACTCTATAAACTGCCGGCCGAGTCGCTTCAGTTCGTCCTGAGTATTACTCAAAAGGTTGGCGAGCATTTGGTATTCTTCTTTTATGGATTCGCTGCTTGGCATCGTGGACAAAGATGCCACGATTATCGGATGACTGAGGTTCGACTTCTCAGCACTCCTCCGATAAGGATTGGTTTCTTTTTTGGAAGAGGTAGAGTGATGCTTGTCTTTCGGACCATACAATATATTTTTCATCGGTGTCATACTGACCAATTGTGACGTCGAGGAAAATATCCTCTCGTTTAATATGAAAATATCCTTCTTAATTTTACAGGATTCGCAAAGGCAGTTGTTGTTTATTTCGAAAGGGTGAACTTGCAAAGGCTGCGTTGAATCCGGCCCTGCTTTTATGTTCTTGGGATTACATATTATTGACGAGCAAATGGAAAGCGATTCTTTGCGCCTCGCTTCAACATTGGAGTCTGCGGGCACCGAAGTTACTAAACCCAAAGATTTAGGCTTTGAATAAAAAAGTTTATTTTCAAAAAATAAAGGATTCACTACAAGCGTTTCTTCACGCGTCAATTCACAATCAATGTTTTTATTTAAACCACACTTTTTCAATTTTCTCCTAATAAAATACGTTGAATTTCCGTCGCTGCGATGTTTCATCGACATTTTTTATAAAATTAAACATGGCCGGATTTTGATATTTTTTGTCGCCGTTTTATAAATAAACTTTAAATTTTTCAAACTAAAACAACGTCATTAATTTGAGGTTATGCACCTAATAAAGTTGTTTTTACGAAAGACTTTTAGAGGCTCTGGACGTTATACTGACAGTATTACAAAAGTTTCAAAATCAGTAGCAACAAATTAAACTGAAGAAATTACAAAAAAAAAATATTATTATTACATATTAATATTAAAACATATTATTTACAACAAAATAAAATAATTCGTACTACCTTTATTATACTTCCTCCACAGATTAAATAATTATCAGAACACAGATTCAAATTTTCAAATGTTACTAAATTATGATAAAGTTTCCGTTTAAGCTAGATGTTATTTGCACATAAACAAATATTTATTTATCACTTTAGTCAATATCTACACTGTCACTCAGCATTCAAAGCAAAATTTAAATAAAAACAAAATCTGTCAAAGTACCTAACCAAAATCATGCCGTCTATTAATTTTTATCAAAAATAATCTATTACAAAAAGCAGTAAATAGGAAAAACTTATGAATCGGCAAATTTTTGTATATTTTTTCTAAATTACGACATTACGGCGGTCCAGAGAGATGAACAAGTAGGAGGAAAACAGTTTGTGTAAGGAATTCATGTTTGCGAAATTTTTAGATTGTACGATTTATTCCAGAAACTGAAATAAAATTTTGTATTTAAATTCCTTTGTATTACGATTTTGTATTACGATTTAATGAGAAATGTGTCATGAAATTACTTACCTGAAACCAAGAAACTTTTAACTAAAAAAAACTAGCATTGCCTTTACGTAATAGACAGGGAAATATGTTTTTTACATAAACTATTTACTATAAGTTCAAGTTATTGGTGTATGTTCCACAATACATTACAATCGACTATGTAATATAAATTACAATTAAAATATTTCTGCTAGGTTTTTGAATGTATATAATCTTTCATAAGTAAAACTTGATCTTTAGGTAGGTAAGTGCATACCTAAAGGTGTCTACCTCAAAATTTAGTTTCTTTAAATTAATAGCAACTAATACGTCTAAATGACACGTCAAGCTACAGAGAAAATAATCTAATTTAATTATAAAAAATCACGATAAATATAAAACAATTTTTTAAAAATGGTCCTTAAAATACCACTGAAAGTGAAAACCCGCATTTTACGTAAATATACTTAAGAATCTGTTTTGCGGGTTATTTTTAATGCATCTTCATATTATGAATCTTGAATACCTTTCATATAAGCATTTTGAATATATTTCCAACGCAGCGCTGGAAAGTATAGCCTAAATAATTATGACTACGCCGCCACAAATAAAGTCTACCTAGGTACGGGCATGGCTCAGTTAGGATAGACTTTGAATTTTTTTATTATCATAAGTTCTGCATATGTATGCATAGTTTAATAAATAAATAAAATAATAAATGATTTTTTTTGGTGTACAGGAAGGGATGACCACGCGCTTCCGCCAGTGTTCGTCCGACACGAGCGCGGGCGAGAACGATGGCGGCACGAACGAAGTCTACGAGGAACTCGGGCGGCTGCTGCGCGACATCCAGCAGCAGATCTTCAACCTGAACCACCAGTTCCGGGAGTGCAAGTCGCTCCTGGAGATGTGCGCGGATAAGCTCTTCGAGATCGACCAGCGCGTCAACGGCAACGAGGCAGAGATCAACGCACTGCTGTCCACCAAAAAGGACATGGGCAACTTCGTGAGAACCCTCAAAACAGTGTTCAAGGAGCGGGTGCAATCCCCTAATGGTAACCCTATTGCATATCTCATAAGCAGAGCGTGGCCTAAATGTGTACAGTAGGCAAGCCCTATTACGGGGTGGGGGAGGGAAGAAGCGGTGGTAGCTCCCCTTCGGCGGCTTTTGTTATATATGAATTATATAAGTTTTATTTGTTATAGTTTAAACAACAAAATATTAGATTGAACCGCAAATATTTTAAATTTTGGGGTTTTTGCGATAAAAATCTACGCAAGCCCGGCTTTATGGCTTCTATAAAAGCTTCTATATGGCCACTGCTCATATAAGTTTTAGGTTTCTTTAAACAAAAACAGCCTTATAAACACTTGTCTATTTATCTATGCTCTCCCTCTCTTACTCATAACTGAACTGTACGAAACTGAAAAAAAAATAAGACGGGAACTACGAAATATGCACACATAAGAAAAATTGATGCGATCTGTTTAATTTTTAATTTTAGTAAAATTTTATGGGAAAGATCTTAGAAATCATAAAGTTCTAAATGGTGAATCAGAATGGAACTCAAACTGCGACTTACTTTTTATAATTTTCTGAGAATTTAGATTAGATTTTTATAGCAAGTTGATTAGCTCAATTTCGACAAATATGCAGTATGATTAGTTCAGCGCTATAGGCTATATATTACAGTCTACACTGTGCTTGCTATAGGTTAATTTTTCAATGAATTCATTTTAGCGTCAAATTGGTAACGTATTTATTATATTATTGATATAATACAAGAAAGAAAAAAATATCATACATTATAAGATTAAATAATAACATTAAAACTGAATTCGGCAAATAAGCTGATAAATATTACATATTTTTGAATTATTTATTACTTTTTACTTAGATAATAACTGATAAGCACTAAAGAATTCAGATTATTAGATGAGCGACTTTAGAATAGGCTACAGACGGTGTTTTAATATATGCACATATTATCACGCAACTTCGGGCTACGAAATGGCCTATAGATATTTATCTATCCAAAATATTTTAAATACCTAACTTGGGACCAGTGATAAAACGATATAAATTTTACCTTATACTATGAAAAGAAATTCACACAGAACACGGGTCACTGCACAGTGCGAGATAGCAAAAAATACATAACAGCATGAATTTTAACCATTTTAGGAATATTTTCCTTCACAGGACCTAATGTAGCTTCACACCTGGCGGACACTTTTCCGGCCGATCATGAATCCGGTGGAAATGTTGACTCTTCTGACAAGAAAGCGAGAAAGCTCAAAAAACGTTAATTTGGACTTATCCGGACACTCTTGAACATACTTATCTTCGTTTTGAAAATATCGTTAACAGCAAATTCATATTATTTAAGCTTGTGTTCTTACAATGCAATTAATTATAAGTTAGGTCTAACATGCGAGACCATACAAGTATAGTGACAGACGAACATTAAACTTTTGTTTAATCTTCGTTGGGTTTGAAGAAGACTTCCGAAATAAATTAAATATTCAGTTACTGAAATATAATTACTTGTGAAATACTTGGGGAAAGACGATGCAGATAATTTAACAGTAAAAATATTATAATATTCAAAGTGTTACTATATAACTAAAAGTGTTTACTAACGAAAACCGTGTTTGTAAATTATTTTTGAAGAAATACAATATTGGTATTATAACATTTTTACAAACATCCAGAGGTATATATGTACTGATAAATTTCTAATTTATAAACGTAAGTGGATATAGGCAACAGCAGAAGAAAATGATAAAAGTGTGTAAGATAATATTGTAAAACGACTTATAAAGGGCGGATGTGTGCGTGGAACGTTTTGGAAATATAATTTATTTATGTGTGATACAACAAGCTTTCGATTATAATTCGTAATATATAGGTACATACCAACTTAGTTGTCAGGTTTGTAGCATGGAGTATACATAAAAAAATAATAATCAATGTCCTCAGATGCCAATAAATATTGTAAGGCGATCAGATTTTTTGTTGCATCTCATATTTTGTAACACCATCGTTTCAAAAACTATTTTTCCTAAATTTGTGTTAAATGTACGTAGAGTATTAGTGCTACGGTACAAGTTTTATTTCTTATTACGTAAATGTTATTTTTTCAATGCGGGTTACGTTAGTCGTGGTATAAAGTGCGTACTATTTATGTGATAACTCACAATAACCCTAATTATTTCTTATAATTTACCCTAACGACATTCAACGAATTTAGTTTTAGATACAAAGGTTAAAAGATATAAATGAATAACGAAGCAAATTTCTTAACGTTTGAAGGTTAAGAAAAAAACGAGAAATGAATACATAAAAGCAAAAACAACGCCAACTGTAATAAAGAAAGAAGATATTAGGTACCTACAGTTAATTTTTTTTTTAAGATTGTTTCTTAATAAAGAACATAAAGACAAAATAGTTGCATAAACAATTATAACTAATAAAAAAATCAGAGGAAGCAAGCAGAATTCACAATTTCGTCACCCCGTGAAGGGTGCAGACAGTGCCATTGCTCGTGTGTCGCAGATAATGATGAAAATGACGTCCCTTTGATTAGTAAGCCTTATAGTACATATTTTATTTTATTTTTATGTATATTTTGCCATAGGCTTAGCTTAGTTTTTCCAATAGACGTCTCATTAAATACCTATATTGACGAATTTTATTCAAAATTCTTAAAAGTACTCCGTTGTGTTTCGCTGACCAGGGAAAGTGGGTCAAACTACCTATATTACCTGATTTATTAGTGGAACGGAAATAATAAAGACCTTACATGATGCGTAAAATATTACAGTTACAGTTAAGGGGTACTTATAATTATAACAATATTTTAGCAAATATGCGCTGATAATACAGGCAGCCCACTATATCCCTTTTCTTTGTCGACCTTTAAAGTAAAACGTAATAAGAAAATGATTACATTTAAACTTAAGTTATAAGAAAAATATATATCAAACTAAATTTATATAAAATGCGATGAAGATGAAGGATTGTAGTTAAATGAGCTCATTTTATTAGTGTTACTTACGTACGAGATTGATAAAAATAAAATTAATATGGGGATGTGAAGTATGTAATAGTTATAGTAAATACCGGTGAGTATATGTTTTTTATGATATAAATAATATTTTTAAATACATAATATATATTATGTAAGTTTTCGTATTTGTTCAGAAGTCATATCTATTTGTTTCCGTTATTTACCAAGGTTGCGTACACAGCTTATCGTTCGAGAGGCAGCATATGCACGTTCCTTGGTCACAGTTATGTATAATCAGTTATTTGACCAGGTCTGGTTGCGGCCTGCAATCTATACTATAAGTCATGTATTTGATCTTGTCCACATTTGAATTTTTCGGTCACGAATTTGTTTTACGCCAGTCATAGGCATGGCATAACTAGCCATCTCGCCTAGGGTGGGCCTGTGATTGCGACTTGGGATCTTTTAAAAAGTAAAATATTGATGATAAAAGACACCAAATTTTTTGATCAAAACTTTTAATATCGACGAAACAAAATATAGCAACTAAATAATTTTTACTATACCTAGATATTAAACAAATAAAAACTATGTTTTTTTTCATATAAAATGAAAATCTAAACGTCAAAAGAGTACCGTGTGGATTTTAAAAATAGACTCTAAATAA
This sequence comes from Neomicropteryx cornuta, assembly GCA_020383195.1. Lineage (NCBI taxonomy): Eukaryota > Metazoa > Arthropoda > Insecta > Lepidoptera > Micropterigidae > Neomicropteryx > Neomicropteryx cornuta. The sequence goes on from JAHKQU010000030.1 coordinate 7,432,824, forward strand.
AGTTTAATTTTCTATCCTCCTAGGGGAGTTGGCTAGCGAGATCTGGGGAGGTGTCTGGGTATCGTGTTGGCTAAAATAATCTTATTGGCAGCAAATCTAAAAAAGAGATTCGTCTTCTAGCTAAACCATTTCCACAGATTCTTACGCCATGCTGTCCTTTGTCTGCCGGGATTGCGTTTGCCAATTATTACACCAAGAATGCCGTAGGTCTCTGGATGCCTCATAACGTGGCCGAAGTAAGTCAAGTATTGTTTTAACAATTTAATTTTGAACTTTATCTGTCTTTATGTGTCTTTTTTTGTCTTTATATATTATGATAATAATATACATATAGTTTTCTATACTTAACTGAAGTATATGGCTAGGGTGAACCAAACAATAATGCACCTCTAGTGAGAAATATAATAATGTTATTGAAACGACTGTTTTTAATTAAACGCGCTATCGATCGCTTTTCATTGGTATGAAATGCGCAGCGTTACGTAACGCTCTTCGGTCACGTGCTCCCATGAATTATGGGGAATTATACCATCGTTGCGGTAATAATATATTGTTTTTGCGCAGCTGTGACGTTGCTGTTATTGTAACGCGATTATGGGGAAACGATAACTCCTTGAGAAGAGGGTAAGAAATAAATAGAAAAAGGTAACGGCACGTAACGGCGTAGAATGAACGAGAGGGCCGAAGTTCGGTGCTTAATTTTCATTAATGTATATCTAAAGTTTCACCGTTGAAAAATAAACAATATAAATTCTTTTACGAGTATACAACTTATCTATTTTCCATTAATATATTTAAAAAAAAAGAAAATCACGAAAAAATTCGCTTAAGAGAAATTTTACTTTTTTAGCGCGGCGATTATACAATATAATTCACCGATTTAACTCAAATCTTTATTTTCATAGATACAACATATTTCCATTTGACTGTTAGAGATACAAAGGTAGAAAAGTGACTAAATCATTATATTACATATATACGATATTGATTTATGAATAATTAGTTTTATAAAATTAAATTCACTTGATTAATACCATGTTTTTTATATCAAATAATCAAAAGTTGTCTGGATTGGAGAGTATGAATCCTAATTCAATCACAAAAAAACGGCTAATTTACTTTTAAAAATATTTAATAGGTTAAATTATAAAATACAATAATCAAAATTTGAATAATACAAAATAAAATGAAATATGCATTGAGATTTTTGAATATATATTGAGATTTTTCATAATATTTGAAAGTTATCATTTATACAAGATGATTTTAGTATTAAATAATTATCACATATTTTTTAATATAAATATAGTAGGTAAAGCATCCTATAATATTGCTCCCGCTTCCCCTTCTTTGTGAAAAAATGTAAAGCTGCCTTGTTAAAAAATAATAAAGTATATATATAAAAAAAAAATATTATAAAATAAAAGAAACTATCGATTATCAGTAAACATAAAATGCGTTTTCGTGTATAAAAGACAAATAAAGTCTGTCTAAATGTTCCTTACTCAATCACTAAACATATTTTTAAAAAATCTTTTTTTAAAATTGTAACTACTGTTATTAACAACATTAATAATAAAAAAAATTAACAACAAAAAATAAATTGTATACTTGCTAAATTTTCGATTTTATGAATTCATTCCGTTTTTAGAGTTCCGGACCAAAATGATCAAAAGAGGAAACCACATGAGAATTCTATAACACTTAAGATTAGGTAAGAAGTCTATGCTTATCTGTCCTGAATTCTATGTTTATGTGTATCTGTATACTTACTTATAATTAAATATACAAATATATCAGATATAGTATTAATTTTCAAATAATTTACCTTTTATAAGTCAAAAGAGTTTATATAAGTTTCGAATAATTCAACAGTAATATCAGACTATAGTCTATAATTATAAACTGTATGACATATCGATAATTTACGCATCGTTGACGACGTGACTAATGTTGTCTATTCTTAAGACCACCACTATCCTGCGTATGAAATAAGGGCGCAAGACAAAGGTCTTTAAAATAACATTATGTATTGACTACAAAGGTGCCCCTCGTGACCACAACGAACAGACCAATATAGAAAAAGCACTCAGTGTAACGCGGTTCAGAATCAGCTGCGAAAATAGATCTCAATTATTATAGTAAGTATGTAATTTATGGTACCAAGTCATAGCTGATTAAAGACAGTATTGATCAACGTCTTCTTAATTCGATAGATTCATTCCATTAATTCTATTAAATATTTTGAGTATTAAAACGAGCATACTTCGGTGTACATACGATAAAAGCCTTCTTCATTAAAGAGGGTTGCAATTCTCCAGAATAGTCATGATTATTAAAGGAGTTAACTCAGCTTGCAAATTAAGCACTGCAGCTCCTTGGCGCGTTTCGGTATTAATTATGCCTTTTTTATTTTAGACCTATAAATTTATTTTGAAGGCTGAAATTTATATCCCCGTAAAATCATTAAAAAAATTATTCCAAATTGTAAACGTCAATAATTATAGGTTATTATAGGTTATCTCATGATGAAAAACTTTTAAAATAAAAAATCACTAATTTTGGTACATATATAGATAATTATATAATTGACTTGTGAAGGTATTTTGACTTAAATTTGATTATTATTATTATTAGTTTTAGGCAGCCAGCTTATGCTGATAAGCCTAAATCTGCACTTGTATCGTCTCTGATAAACTATTCGTTGGTAACTTATTCCATGCATTCACCACTCTATTTGACATGAAATTCTTCCTCGGATTAGAACTAAAGGTTGTACTTGAGAGTTTTAAATGATCCTCGCAAGTGCGAATTTGTATTAATTGTGTATATGGCTTCAAAATTTTGAACATCATAATAGTGAGTTATATCTTGTAGGTCTCTGTAAGATCGTCTCTCGCCCGCCTGTGCAAGCCAAGCCTGTGTGTGTGTCAGTCCAAGTATATTTAGCCTTTCTTCATATTTCAGATTTTTGAGTTGACTTGGTATTTTCGTTGCGCGTCTTTGCACCTTTCTATGAGATCTATGTCTTTAGTGAAATAGGGATTCCATACTTGATAAGCATATTCCAGTATTAGTCTTATGTATGATTTATAGATCATTAAGAAAACGACCACTGTCAAATTATGGAAAACCTTTCTTATTAAGGAGTTTGCCTTTTTTGAGATTAAGGTGATGTGCTGTTCCCACTTAAGATCTGACGTGATTGTTACACCGAGATCTTTTTGTAACTGAACTATTTTGAGTCGAGTGTTTCCTATGAAGTATGGATGTTTTGGGTTTTTCTTCCCGATATGCAGAATAACACACTTTTCAATGTTCAGGCTTAGTAACCATTCAGATGTCTATAGGGTGATTCTGTTCGAGTAATTTTGTAATTGCGAACTACTTATTAAGGGGTTAGCAAATAACTTAGTATCGTCTGCAAATGATTTATTTCCTGACTTAATGAGTTCTAAAAGAAAGAAAAGATGATTATTTTTTAAAAGCGGCAAATCTCCTGAAAAGATGAATGACAGATCTTTGACAAAATTGAAAAATTTAGAAAATATCGTAAATAAGCGTAGGATATAAAGCCATATAACAAAATAATTATAAAGATACTAAAGATGTCCTGTACTCGAGAGCGCAGGATGTCGGTTTAAACCCAGCGCTGAGTTTTATGAAAATGCGTTTTAACTCTCACTTGTCCTCTTCAGTACAAAATATTGTCAAATTTTATGTAACCATATAATCAGATGAAATAAGAAAAGGATGATATTTTAATAAAAAATATTAAAATCGTTTTTTAATTAATATATATGTATTGTATATTAATTAAATGTGCTTTTTTAAAAAAAAAATATGTACCATATAAAAGTAAATCTAAAAAATCTCATCGCAATCGGGTAACTGTTTCTAGTGAACATAATTCAAAAATTACACAAACATAGACAGGCAATTTGATAAGTTAGTTTTTATCATTTTAATAGATTTAGTAGTATTAGTAAATGTAATTAGAAACAATATGTAAAATAAAATAAGTAAAATATACATTTAAGACATTGAGTGTCTAAACTCTAAGCTATATAGGTACACCAATTATGACTTACATTTGAATTAGCACCATCACGACTCGTCCTCGACAGCACATGCCACACTAGTGAAAAACTTACCTTACTAATGTGAACTTCTGAAGTTCAAGTGTACGCAAACGTAACCTGCTAATTGAATGGACACAGTCAGGAAAATAAATATGTATACATTTTAAGCTGATACTTATAGATCTGTCACTAGTGAAGTATTTCCAACCAAATGTGTAAATAAAAGGTTATTTTTTACACAAATAATAATTTAGGTAAGTATGCTTTTTTATATTGCCCATAGAACATAGTACATAGAAAAAAATAGTTCATACTTATAGCTTACTCTTACGTTAGCAATTTACAAATTCAAAATGTTGATATTACATATATATTTAGGGCAATAAAGGTTATTTTAAATGCTCAAGTACTCAAGCACTCAAGTACTCAGTATACAGAAACTGGATTACCAGTTTCTGTAATATACATGTGTCATGTGTCTTTAATATACATGTGTCTAAAAAAAAATCTAACAATATCTTATACATTTATAAAATCAATAAAAGTAGATTTTGGTAACACAAATCAAATCACGCATTGGCATAATTGCCAATGCGTGATTTGATTTGTGTTACCAAAATCTACTTTTATTGATTTTATAAATGTATAAGATATTGTTAGATTTTTTTTTAGACACATGTATATTAAAGATTTATTTTTAATGTTAGTTAAAAATTCAAAAAAAAAAACTTTAGTAGACATAAATGTTATTTACACTTTTGAGCTCACTGGGTATCCTAAAACGACTGAGCATCATTGAAAGGAGTGGAATGGCGGCCTCAACTGTGCATAGTTTACTTACATTTTTTACTATTGAATAAATATCGTTGAAGAGTAAATATTATTATCAAATAAATGAGAATAACGCCTGGCATTGCGGCGAGTTGAGGATATAGTAATAATTTTAAACATTCTGTAATAATCTCATCCAACATCAAAAAAGTTTTATCAGTTACTAATGCGTGTAAGCGCATGCATTTCCTCGTGTTTAGTAGTCACTTTTAACCTTAGCAGAGTAACAATACAGTTATGCATAATGCCGTAACTCTTTAAACTATAGTCAAATTATTTTCCGCCGTGAATGCGCCCACGTTTATTTTCCCGTCTGTACCTGTAACCAAAACTACGACTTGCTGTGTGTGCAAAACTTTTGTTTTTATTAACGCTTTATGAGGCGATAATAAAAATTCTTTCCGGCATCTTTTCATTTATTTAATTATTTCGGGCATAAATTTTATGTTATATTTTTGGGCCTCACTCAATAAAATAAAACAAATATAGAAAGATTAATAAAAGATGGTAACTATAATGATAACTCATGTTGTTTCAAATGTAAGATTACCTGCTTGGTGTTTGATAAATATTTACTGTTTTTCAGTATGGAGTTTCAAACTGTTTCTTATAATTTTTAAAGAGAATACTTACCGTAAGGTGTAAATTTAAGCGCTAATAAAAACGGTAACATAATGACTTAAATGTACAACAATAAATACGACACGACAACAAATATATCTGTACATTTTTAAACTTGTTTTTGATATTTATTCACAAATATGTATTTCCGAAATGTTCTTTGATCTTCGAACAACATTCTTCGATCGTTATAAATGTTTTTCTCTTAAAAAAAATTAAAACCAATAACATATTTTGAATAAATGTTTATATGAAACTGCCTTTCCACCTTCTGCAAAGATGTTCAAACGTTTTGAAATACTTAGTGTATAAAATTATAGGTGTGTACCAAATTCTAGTTGTACAAGGCGAATTAAAAATGTACAATTCGACAATTAATGCAAAACATTTGCAGACATAGTTCTTTAAAAGTTTTAAATTGCTCCTGAATTGGGTTTCTTTAATTTTGGTCAAATTCTTTTTTCCTAATTCAAGTAATTGAAGTATGTGTATTTCTTTGAGCGCCCCATGATTTTTTTGGTGGCATAAAAACGTAAAAATGTATTTATTCCTACTTTTTATTCATTAAATAAAATCTTGTTTTTAAAAAAATATTTTTTATTATTATTGTATCTAAATTTGACAGACCGGCCTAATACAAGGTCTGGTTTTCGATCCAGTTATGAACAGGACTTTCACCACAATATATATTGTGCTTTCATTGATTCGATTTGCGGGAGCTCGGCTGACCGAAGCACTATACGATTTTTATTATTTTGTCATATTTTTATTTCATCCTTTTTCGTCGAAATATAACGTTACTACTTGAGTTTGCTACTTGGCTATGTTGTTTTAGTAGCAAGTAGCAATAATATACCGCGTGATGGCGCTAGTTTAAATCATTATTATTTTTTAATTTTCGTTTACTTTAATTTTTTATCCAACGTGTATTGTCATCGAAGGCAAGCGTATAGAAAAAACTAGCAAGATTTGACTATGGAAGTGGTAGAAACATCGATTGTAAGATCGCACAGACAGAGGAGTGAAGTTAAATAAAATTTTGTAGAAAAAGTCTCAAAAGTTGCGTATTAGAATAACATGGAAGTAACAATTAAAAAATATATATATTTTGCATGTCCTTCCAGCCTTAGAACATAACATAAGTCCCTTCAACCCTCTAACATAAATCAAAATTTAAAAAAAAAATCTTTTTTGCTTAAATGGCCCAAGTTTAGAATTATAGTAAATATTAATCAGTGACAACACTATACTAAATTGGCATTTTCAATGTAATATAGCATCTCATAGTTGGACACAGTATGAGTCGTGTTTCGAGTAATGAGCGGTCACCTTGTCGCCGGCACGTATTTTTTATTAATTTAAGACCGTTAAAGGTACCAAAATGACATTGTCGACCTGACAAAGTATTGATATAGTATTTTTTATTTTGATCGCATAATATAATTTAAAATTCACCAAAATATACATTTATTTGTAAAATAATAATCAAAACGATATTACAAAAAATATATGTCATTAAAAATTGAATGAACCCTTAAAATTAAAGTTTAGATACAAGTATTATATAATTAACTGTGTGTATGTACACACAGTTATTAATATAAAATAAATATATATATATATAATATAATATAATCGATTTATCTAGCAAAACTGCAATTATATAATAATAATTGTAGTGGCTGGATATATTTATCTTTTAGTTGAAAATGCGATTTTCGAATTTATGAAGGTTGCATTTTAAACGTCATCTTTCATATATTTTCTGAAGACGCCGAATGGCGAAAGCTTAAATATCGTGTCATCCAATCTATATATAATATATATATATATATGTTCCAAAGAATTTCCTTTTATTTATTATTATGGAAATTTGAGGAACATTTACGGCAACCAAATCGCTCATTTGTGAGTTGAAGTTACCTAATTCAGAAGATAGTAACGACATCTGACGTTCGACTGTTGTTGGCATGAGAATTGTTAGGGCCAGTATTAAATAGAGAGACACGCTGATTAAAAATGAACGCTGCGAAAAGACGAAAGACGGAAAAGGCATTTCAAGAAAATAAATGAAACGAAATCCGCGGACTGCGTTATGAGCTCGACGCTTTCATTATTCACACGTCCTTTGAGAAAAGCGAAATTCGTCCGCCATATTTGTATTTGCCCAAAGGTCTGTCAAATAAGCGTGTGAGGGTGAGGGTGGGGGTGGGGGTGGACTAAAGTAATGAGAAAAATCTCTAATGACGCAAGACGAACGTCTAGCCTTTTTCAATGACTAATTATATTTTCTTTCTGTAAAGTGTTATATATCTCTCGGCATATTTAATATAGCTACACTACTCCTTCAATATTACTACAATGATTCCATCTTATCGCCTTATCGCCCTGGCAACAGTAAGAGTCTATAAAAGACTTCAAATACAATGTACACGGCAACGTTATTATAATATGGTATACCTACTAAAAGTACTAAAACGATAAAGATTGGACACATCCAATTCATTTAATTGCCTTTTGAGACATCTAGGTGTGGATATCAAAGCAGTATATGAAATTAATATAATCATTACACCGTGCTTTCAAATTAAAATTTGTTACAAACACATCCGGATATGATTCCAAAAATAGGCAGTAAAAGAATTGTGTAATGTCATTTGGACGTTTTTTGTCGACGCGTCCTCTCTGAGTTAGCTGGTAAAAATTGTCATACGCAAATAAGCTCGCCCTTTTGTAGCAAAGCTATGCGTGATAACTAATGTGTTTATTATTATCACGACCTAAGGAAAAATAAGGTAGGGCAATTCTTTTTAACTAAATCACAAAACTCTTGTATTACATGTGTTTTGGTAATGTCTTTTAATATAATAATTTCTTCAAACCACATATTTCGCTAAATAATTTACCCTTTCCACTTCTATAGGCACTCATCTCAAACACACAGTAAACACATATTTATTACAAAACAATATTTTAACACTTTATTTATATTTTTAAATATTTCGTATTTAAATGTACAAACATATTTGTGTCATTATAAAATCATAATTTGATGGTTAATATCATTTTTTTTTAATATTATTATTTAGGATTTTTTATGATTTATTAGCTATTTAATGAGTATACTTATAGTTTTACCTAAAATATATATTAAAAAAACAAATTCATAAAAGGTTTACCTGATTAAAGAACAATCAAAATAATAGGTGTTGTGTAAGTGCAACATATTAATTTTATCAAAAAGTAAAAAAACACACAATGTGTATATTGTGGGTTTTGGTTTATGTTCAAAAGGTACCTAATTAGCTCACAGAATCAAGCTCGTGCCTCATAGCTGTCAGTGCACAGCCACCCTTTAATCGTACACCTGTGAGGCAAGAGACTGAAAAATAAACTTGTTTGTAATAAACTAGTAAAGTCTCATCTCTCTTCAAAGGCCCAACTTTTTTCTCCGCGAAGAACTTGTAGCAAACTGAATGCTACCTTAATAAAATATTCCGAAACTTTTCATGCCCGGTCCAGAAAAGTTCTGGTGATTGATTTTTCTAATAGAAACTCAAGTTTTTGTGGAGAAGGGTTTTTATTATTTTTTTTCAGCCGATCACATTATACTATTAAGATTTTTGTTTTACCATAAATAGTAAAATATCTTCCGCTCTTTTTTTAAGAAGTTGGATAATCAACTTAATGTTTAGGAGTTAATTGAAAAATTATCAGAAGTACCTACAATTGAGTTGTAATTAAAAAAAAATGAGCTATGACAAAATCCATTCTCCACATCGGTAATGGGCCATCGGTAATCTGGATTCGCCTAGTTAAGTCGTTGTTTTTGCAGCCTTTTCTCAACGGAAATGTTTTTTTTTTGTATTTATTTCCAACTGAAGCCTTACTCGGTTTTATCTATAATCGCCTTGGTACACCGCTAATCTGAAAAGTAACCATTAACTATACTAAAATGTATGCGCTTTCAGTTTAGTTAGTTGTTTAATCTATTATGTATTTATGGATATATTGTTTCCTCATGAGAGTATGGGTCAGCTGATTATTTTCATTCTTTACGGCCGGCCGAAAATATGTGTCCGTATATAATGGAGATGGGAGAAGGGTTTACCTAGCACTAAGGATAAATACAACTAAGTACTAATAAGATATATACATATTAACCATTGAATAAGAGGTGTTGCCTGCTTGACATAAATAAGCTCAGCTAATAAAGACAATTTTTTTATAGGGTTGATTCGATTCAAATAAAACTATGTACGATTTTTCCTTATAACACTTTTTCTTGGCTTACGCATTACTGCCAAAATTTAAATAGGATCAAGACAAAGAACAATCATTGTGCGGTAATATGTACGTAGGTACATATAAATAGAAAGAAACCAAAGCAAAATTCACAGAAGCCAGTTTAAAACCCCCGGGATGCCAATATTGGTTGGCGGAACAGTCGTGGCTTCAAATTGTGTGATTATGCCGGCGAAGCGCCATCTCGCAGCGAGTAGTATGACTACGACATAATAAAGGATGTCTCTGGAGATGCGTACATTACGCCGCCGGATGGCGTTGTTTGGTTTTATTTCAGTCGTCATTTTCGTCGCGTATTTTCGTAAATTTTTATTGAACCAATTCCGATTAATATTAATATTTTGAAAAGTATTATCACACGAAATTTTTACAACAAATAAATAGTAAACAAACAAATATATTTTAGGTACAATTATTTTGTAGTTTAATAAAGCGCGTAAAGCAAAATATTAATTAATGCTAATTAATTAATAGTACGTTATAACCATTAAACCAGCCAATATTTTATTGAAATGCTACTTATTACTGAAGGAAAAATTAAATCCACACTGATTTTTAAATAAAATTAAACTGATTTTGATTACTAACAAAGGACAATGTCGTCACACGATCGGCGACTGTGTAAAATGTGGCGGTTATCATAGCAACTAAAACTAGCAATTTTTATATGAATTTGATAACTCATTCACCAGCAAACAAAGGTTCACGGTTCACTCATCGCATTTCGGCCGAGCGCGTCAAACAATGATTATGGGTCCCGTGTGTTGCGCAAAGCGCCTGCAGTGTTATTTGATAGAAGCCGCGCCGCGCCTCTGACCATTCTTCTGGTGCGCGTCATTAAGCCGCGTCGCACATGTCGACACCTCAGAATTCAGATTCGGACCGAGCGCAGATTGCACGGGTCAAATATCAGTTCTTTCTTACGAAAATCATCGACGATTAAATATTTATTTATTCTGGTTACCCAACAGAAATGTATACACAATACGTATTTGTATTGGTATAGTATATGGGCGCAAATAGAAATATGTAAAAGAATTTTCATTGCCACGTTAAAATTATTATAAGTAGAAATATGATATCCGCGTTTATTTATTTATGTATATATTTATTCATCATTTTTGTCATTCATTTTTGTCCGTGTTTGTGTGCATTATTATAATGTACAGGAAACTTTTAATTAGTTATTGAAAAAAATCATTTGGGAGAAATTAGTATTAAATAAATCAAAAATTCAGTGGGAGTAAAAGTAAAAGTTTCAGTAAGGGAGGAGGGAGGGGGAGGTTTTCATTATTAGCCGCGAGTCAAAATTAACAAAAAATACTTGTAATGTTAAAATGTATGATGAATTGAAAGAATATCATGATATTATTGTACCTAAGTTTTTTTTTATTTTTATCTACTCAGACCTAAAAAATACCTCACTTTCGCCTCCATGACTATCCAGAACGCACATCGAAGAGGCTAAAAATGCCGCAGGCTCAAGTGGAGATAAGAAATGAACAACCCATAGCAAGTTGGTACCACAGGCGCGTGTAATCGAGGGTAAGATGCCGTTAATGATGCCTGTAGGGCCAAGCTGTAAGAGGTCAGGTTCAGACGTAAGAGTCAGGGTAAATAATTTACTAATAATTTAAATTACTATTAAGTTGATAGCTGCAGGTTGTTATAGCCATTCTTGTTTATTATTAATTGATATGAGTATTTCGTCATTAAAACTGAAGAAAAATAACTTAATGTACATAAACTATATGAAATATTTATAAGATGATATATTATTGGAGTTTATTAATATCTAAAAATAGAGAGGGCTTACGGGGTGAATGTCAGACGTTTCGGCACGAGCTGCCTTCTTCGGTGACGATTTGGCACTGATCCTTCCAGCTGTCACCCGAACACACACAGTGCTAAACCAGTGGGTAGGATGAAGAGATTTAAGAGAGGGAATATCGAAGTGTGAAACGAAAATGTGATGTAAACGGAACTTGAAAACGAAAAATATCCAAAAACCTAACTTGTTTTACAATTTGTAATTTTACAGAAAAAAATCTAATGAAATACCGTGGTTCTGACTATCTATATTATATTGATGTTAACAAATTAGGAACTAGATGCAGAAGAAAACGGTGTCATACAATCATTCCGCTATATTTTGAAGTCATCATTTGCGTCGTTGAGCACAACATTATTCCTACACGCATGTAAGTGTTAATTATAACTGTTGTCGGAATACAGTTTTAATGGCTAATTTCACGTCTTTCGTCTATTCGCCTGTAGATAGCGTTGAACCAGTTGTTATTACGGTTTGTAATCGCCGGTTTCAACGTTTAACGGATTGTTTTGTAATTAATGCCCTTAGGTACTCAACGAATTGGCGCCTCGGAGACATGCCGACATTTAGACATCGATTGACCTTTTAATGGGCCCGGAAAACTACGAAAGTCTTGCAAACTTGAAGTCGTTTTTATGTTTATTTTTAATATCACCATTGGATTGCTCACTAGTATTGCTTATTAATATTCTTTTATAACGATGTCAACATAAGCTTTTGTTTTGTTTTCCACCAACAGCATTTGTGCCGACATTAGGTTGAATGTAAGAAATATATTATATACAGTTTTAGTATGGCAATATAGAATTACGTATGATTGCGAATATAAATTATAATTAAATGAAATGAAAACGTAAATCAAGTCCGCTTACTTAATTAACAGTTTAACCTTTGCCTGTCAGGTACGAGTCTGAATAACAGCAATAAGTTTCGTCTGGCGAGCCCAATCTAGTTATCGTATCATAGGCAATAAATCGTCTATCCGTTTGGATATTTAAGCTTTGAATTCCCATAGAATTAATTCAAGAGACTTTGATTTAGCGGTCAGAGTTTATTGGGAAAGTCTTAGATTTAAAGTCGTACAGACAACTGTGCGAGTTTAAATCAGATTGCAGATTTGCTAACCGACTATGACGCACAAGTTCGCTTTTTACAAGCGTTTACTTAGCTTGCAATATTTATTAGTCGGTTTAGGTCAAATCTTGCAAGTTGATTTAGAACAACTTCCTACTTTCATCGGAGTTGAAATTTGACATGTTGGTTCAGTTACGATGGCAATGCATTTTTATGGTAAGCATGACCTGGTTGTACGCCCAGGAATGGCTCCAGATGAAGGAACTCCTCAACGGTCAACGCATAGACACGAAATTGTGTATACGCATTCAAGCACTTAAATAAAAGCTTGTAATTAAAAATGTATTTTTTAATATTAATTTATTAGTTTGGTAAATTTGTTATTTTATGTATAGAAACGTAGTAAAGAAACAATGCTAAAGACTAGCAAAACTAAGGTTTAGATAGGATTTAATTCATGATAGCAATTTTTAAAGAAAGTTTCTTTAGTAACAAAAGTTTTAAGTAAGAAAGTTTCTTTGCTAACATAATTACCTATTTTTACGAGTTGCGTGCGTTTCGAAAGGTAGCTAAAATATATTGTAATGCTAAAAATCAATGGTAAATAAACATAGGTATTTTATAAATTGTTTATTTCATTAAAAACGAGATGTTTTATTAATATCGTAGACTATATTTCTATCGTATATTCTGTGTATAAAAAATAGAAAGTGCTGCTAAATATCTCTCTCGGGCGCAAAAGCTATTAGGGTTATCCCACGACTTAAAACAGTTTCACTATTATATCCACAAGGTATCACGATTTATATTCAATGGGACAATTTTAATATTTTTTAAGTTAATTTAGTTATTTAAGTGGTCACAGGCAGTAAATAACATTTAAATTGATTAGAGTAACTTGTATCATATTCAGAAGACCATTCTTGTAAAAACGATGATAAGTGATGCCTCAGTAAACCACTTTGAAGCGGTTTTTTTTAATTTGTAGCATTGTAAGCCTCTGAGACTTTCTGTGGCGTAATACATATATAACTATTGAAACAAACAAGTAATTGATTTGAAACCTATTCCTATAATAAATAAATTTTAGTTTTGAAATAAAGTTGGTTCAAGCATAGAGCCAATCTACTTGACAGTTACTATTATGGCTATGTTTAAAAACCTAATAGCCATTAAGTGACATTTGCCAGTCATAGAGCAGAGCCAGTAACTCTTCAATTAAACGCCTGGATGGTTCTGAAGACTGGCAAGCGTGAAGAGAACTCTTCCACCCCTCCCCCCAGTAAGCCATCTCTAGCACAGAGTTCTCTAGCATATGTATAGCAAAACACTAGAAAATGGATATTAAATAAGAGCTTTGAGAGGCACATTAACTAGTTAATGTACTGTACGAATGATGAATAATGAATAATTGCATTGCATTGACGTAATACGGTCTGATTAACCAATCATTCAAAGCGAATCGCTTATTCTATTTGAGTTGATATTTTAATGATAAATAGGCAATTTATAATGCGATATCGAGAAAAGTATTTTTATGAATTCAAAAATAAAAGCTTTTGCGTTGTATTGTTTATCAAAACCTATCAATATTGAACTGATAATAATAAATTAATATGCATTGTACTAATGTGGTCCTAGTCTTCAAGTTTAATATGAAATATTTACTAGAAGAAAATATATTAAAACACAAAATACGGAATCTTAGAAAGGTATACCTGACTACTTTTTCTCGGTTACTTCTTTATCTTTTTGTCCTTAAACCATATTATTTTTTTGTGGCAAAAACGATGACCTTTTCACCCTATTAAGGGCTAAGTAATAAATTTAAATAAGAGTGACGGTAATGCCTGAGTAGAGAAGTGCTAAATTCAGAGATTAACAGTGTTAAGGGATATTTATTTCCCTTGAAACGTCTGTCTTCGTTAATTATCTCAGCACCACAGAAAACAGCTTTATAAATCCCTCGGCGATAGACATCCTTCGGAAAAGGAAGTCGCGAGCCGTTATATGTACTATATCGTAATTCGATGTGAACATTCATTTTAGACAGGGAAATCTTTTTGCTAGTAAAGATTTTTGTAGTATATTTTAAACCATATCTCTTTTTAACCGTATAATTACTCAGAATTATTATAATTAGGAAATTTCTTCTTTATTATTGTATATTTTAAAATGTGTTTTTCGGCGAGCGCTCGCGTGTCCAAAGAGCGGACCCGTGAGCCCGACCCCAACCCATGGCCAACTCGCTCGTCGCTTCCATTCACGCAGGGATTGGTCGATCGCCAACCGCGAATGCCATGCATTACAGTCAAGGGCAAAAGAGTCCTTATCCTTAAGGTTCATAGCGCGACTGTCGCTTACGGCATTTTCGCGGTCAATTTTTCATAGACATTTTCGCAAGTCTCACTAGTACAAGCAAATTAAGCTTAGTAGAGTAGGGCACAAAATAATTTTATATGATCTAGGTCATAGCAATTCTTGAAAAGTACAAAAGCCAACTTGATATTTGTAAGTTATTCCATAATTTCAAGGCGTTTCAGTTAATGAACGTAGACTACATATTAAATCCAATGGTATTCGCCTCGCATTGGAATATGAAACAGCCATCTCATCGCCTATATAAATAATTTATTCTCTTAGGACAACGAGAACCAAACCCTCCCCAACATTATCATAAACCAACACCGAAGAAGATAAGAATATTTGGGGCAAAAACTAAAAATATATATACTTAATAGAAAAGGCACCTCGCTCTTGGGGTTGGCTCCGTTCGGTCCTATCTGCAAATGAGATAGATGGTTATCGTCTACGAGTAGTTCGAACGTTTCAAATAGACTTTCGTCCACGTCTTTGTAAGGCTACACGGCGCGGTTATAGTGGAGCTTTACGTTTAGTTTTATATGCTAAAAACACTAAAAAAATGTGGGTTTTGGGTCTAATGCCGTTCCATTATATCGAATTGTAATTATAGTGATTAGATGTGCTTTGCTTGAAGCTTTAAAAAAATATGAAACTAATTAAGTCTGACGTGAGTTGCAAACATGATATAACTATTTCAGGCATCTTCAAAATAGTGTACGAAATTTCAATTTATTCGATTATGCCCACACAAATTCAAGATCACTTATTAAACATATATATAAGCTAAAATTATCTTAAATATATTTTATTGACACGATCATTTTGACAAAATATTTTTTGTTAATATTCAAATCAACTTTAAATTATTGTATTTTTATAAATAATTGAGCTGATGAATACTGTAGACTTTATTTTACTAAGGTTTATATAAATTATAGTATAAGGATGAGTTGGACATAGAACTGTTATGGATTTCTATAATTGTTTTTTTTTAAATTACTCATACATAATTTACTGAATACATCCAACCATAATTACAAAATTGTCATGATATCTCATTCAGACATATTTGGAACATAAATGATTGCGGTTACCTACCAGAAATTTAAATAATTAAATACTATCATAATTATTACTTTTAATAAACAATAATTAATATTATCATTTTAGAGTTATAAATGTAATAACCTATTTATCGCAAAAATATATTTCATCTGGATCCCAAAAAAACGCGTAAAAATCATACTGCTAACAATATTTATGGAACAGCATAAACAAACCCTAGGTACCGGTCTATTGGGCGGCTGCGCCTAGCCAGAAGTTCCTAGAGATGAAGAGCAAAGCGACCCATCTCGATTGCCGTAGTTTGAACTGTCAGATATTACGTAAAAGTGTATTCGGGGCCCTAACTGTAGATCTTGTCTCGTTTCACGCCTTCGACGTTTTATATCTCTTCAGACATTTTTGCACTCAAAAGTAATGACATTTTATTATAGGTGAAGTTTTAAAGACACGCCGTTATCGGGATCTGCCGAAACTAGAAGAATTAGAATTATTAAGTTATAGATGGTTTCGGGAAAGATTTCTTATAAACAGAAAATAAAAAATACTAATTGTTAAGTTTCACTTCTCATACCCCTTATTTTAAGGCTTGTACACACTCCCACACGTAGATTGGCGTAAATGTAAGATTATATCATTGTTTTTACGCTATAATAAGCGTGTAAATAAATACGCGAAATTTCGTTTTACCAGCCGTGTGTTATTTTTTAATTATTATTACGTTTGATAGATACTAGATCGAATAAATGTAGATACGACAGATGTAGGTACATATAACGTTTTGCAAACTATATAAGAAAGTGGCTTTAAATGCCTCCACAAGCATAAGGTGTGTTATTAACATCTGTAATTGCCACTACGCGTTGCTGGTTTCCATGCTAACAGAGAAAATAGCGGCAAACAATGCAATTCTGAATAAAGTACATAACAGAAAAAAAAACAAAGACCGCTTTGTTAAATTCCACCTTGAGTCTGATGGAATCGTGCATTGCGAAATATAAAAACAAGATGTTTATTGGAGAAGTTTCTGAGACAATCATCCGAAGCATGAGTTTTACATTTTTTTTAGAACTAATATAAAATGGTCCAGCGCCTGTGGAATCAAGGCCGTGCCTGTAACATTATTCGGACTATTTTGAGTGAGAGAGCAGAATTTTTAGTGAAATTTTGGCTGAGATGAAGTTAGTCACGATTTTATGGCAATGAATTTGTATTTTAAAAATCTTGTATTAATAATTGCCAGCCCTTCATATTTTTAGCATCTTGGTAATTTTGAGTTTCTTTATAGAATTAAAGGAAAATGTTTCACACTAATTCTTTAAGTCTTGGTAATTAATTAATAATTAGTTTAAAGAAAAACCCTACCCATTGACTTCATATCGAACAGCTGCAATTTTCCTTTGGATTTGCGGCGTGGAATTCTAAATCTCTTATACTTATTTTATCTTTTGTATTTGTATAGGTAAATTTTGTAACGCGCTTTGCACCCAGGAGCTGGAAGGACGTAACGACCATACCTACTTCATCTATTTCTGAAGTATGCCGTAGTTTTTTTTTTTAAAGCAATTTTCTTCCAAGTATGAATTCCATTGACATGTACTGAGTGACTTGCTGCGATGCAAAATACTTGAAAATGCTGACGAAACCTATATATTAGTTTCGCCGAGAAGCACAGCGAAAGCGCTGCAGCATTCGGATGCCTCCGGGGAACTCATTCACAGGATGTGAGGGGAGATGTGGGGCGGTGGGTGTAAGGAGGGCGGGATCACACGGGATTTCCAACATCTAAGTGTTCCAATGTGCACAAAAATTAAATTTATAATTATGCGTTTTTAATGAACATGTGTTTTGAAATTAGGGCTACAATGAGTGGCGCTGGGGATGAGCGTTATTAGTACCGAGTACAGTCAAGAGCAATTGAAACTTTACTATGCAAATACTATTCGACAAAGAGCCACTCCTCTGCACAATACAATAAATGTTCATGCACGGATACAAAGTTATGTATTTATAGTGTATTTATAAAACATATTTGCGTATAGAAATTTAAAATAGCCTAAGTAGTACAATCGTAATGATATGTATAAATATATTTCGATTTATATATCTTACCCATCTTAATAAGTATATCAAAATACCGTGTTTTTTCTATAATATCCTTTAAATTATCTTATCTTATAAATATAAGCAAATGTCGGTACGGCATAGGTGGAGTAAATTGACAATATATAAATTCACGAATGATTACATACCGTTTTTATAAGAAATGTCCCCTAGTTTCGGATATGATCAAACATCCTGGAGAGAGAACGACACTTCCATCCGATGCTAGCTAGTGATAGGAATTAGTGCATTTGATTAAGATTAAAATTACTGCGATCTACTACTAATTAATATCGCAAGACTTTAAAATAAGAAGTTACACAAAATTTCTAGCTTCGATTTCTAGCAGTGGTTGTTTAGTTTACGAATTTGTTCGTTTGATAATTAAATGACCTCAAACTCGACTGAGGTAACATTATAGACAAAAGTTTAATTAGTTTAGTTTAGTTTAAAAGTTTAAGTTTATCGGTAAAAGATGCACTGCCATTATCATTTAAATGGAATGATGATTATCGATTTACATAAATATGAAGTAACGAGAGGCACGTTAGCTGTCGATATCCGAAAGCACATCAATCCGACATTAATCTTGGATTAGAAACGCTCAGCTCAGTGAATTTGCTCCACGAATGCCTCTCGAAATGTATCAGACGAACCCTAATGAAAATACCATTAGCGCAAATCGATAACGGGGGCGTTAGATGGATGCTACGTTGGCAATAATTAATTAAATAAGATTTAAGATTTTTTGAAAGTATTATTATTAGTTTTTTAGTTATCTAGTATAATGTAAGTAAATATTTACAAAATCTATTACACATTATGCAATGAAGTTGATAACAGTAATCATACGAACAATAAGTTTAATTAATCTGTCACAATTTGACAACAAGTCCCGGACTCAGCAACAGCCGGATAGAATGTTGCGGACTGAATTATTCTGAATATCCTCTGTTATAAAATGTGTCCTAAATATCATTTTTATTTTATTATAAACAATTTAGCATGTGGTAATACAAATAGAGATCTTGAAATTCTTTTTTGTTTAAGCCTTCTCTATTTTTTTTTACCTTATATTTTAATTTTAGATAATAATTTTAATAATATTTATAAATTTATAAAAATATATACTTTTATCTATGCATTCAATGTAATATTATGTGAGTAAGGCAGATTATTTATCCATTATCTGCAAAATACTCTTAAGATAAAAAATACTGCTCTTTAATCAACCTCAAATAATATCACTTTAAGAATTTAATAAAATCTATTCGAAATTTCGATTCTAATTAAAAAACTCAATTAATAAGGAACTATTATACGAAAATAAATTTAAAAGAATTGCTCTATGGATGTGCCTCCTTAGGCCCGTTCAGTCGCCGCGCGGTGCGGTAAAGAGTCGCGCTCCAAACGGAAAGGAGTGAGAGAGCGATACTCGCGCTCTTCTGTTCTGTGGCGATTAGAATGTGAACATTTCGTCCTCGCACAGAATATTTTTTCATCAGCTGCAACCAAAGTCCGAAACAACATCGAACTTCGTAACCCCAACAACAAAGATACCATGAAGACAATAGTACTTAGAATTGAAGAATTAAGAAACTCATTTTAATAGCACATAATGACCATACTAGAATCATGGAAAATTATTAGAGATTCAAATTTTTCATAAAGTCATAAAAAAATATTAATTAACCATAAAAAAAACTATTTCAAAAACGTGTATATACTCGTATAATACTTACTTAAAAATTAACATGTATTTATTATAATATGTATAGTTTTGAACAATTTAATAGAGTTGAAAAGAAAACTATACGTGCCTTCTACACAACTTTTGGTAGTAGAAATTCCGTATAAATTATGTTTTTTATTTATGTTTTATCTATCAAAATATGAGTATGTAAAAGTCATTGCATATTGAAATATTGTTTTTTAAATCACTATACTTTGAACGTTAGAATATTTTAAATATTTTTTTGTTTCAGAATTTCAATAAAATATATAATTTCCATAAATCCCCTTTTTTTTTAATCAGAGAAGGTATAACATTCTTATAAGACAAATTAAGTACTAGTTAAAACATTCACAACAAAGTATGAAATACTAATGAATGAACTATAAAATTATTTTTTAATGGATATTTCACATATTTACGATTTAAGTTTTACCCGAATAAGCGTATTTTTTATCGCGTTGCAGGTATGTATATAAAAACATCAGTGCAACGCCATAAAAAATATTGCATTTGAGAGACAAAATTGATTAACAATATAGTAAACTATATAGATCTACATAGAAGCGAAATTACACTAATATATACCAAAGAAGACTGTTTTCTCTAGCAAGGAAAGTAGCGGCTGCTAAATCATTTCAATTTGTGTGGCACAAGTCTAACAGGATTTTCATGCGATTAGCACAAGGTACGCCCCCAATACTTATAAAACATGAAAATCAGCTTAATGACCTGTGACAGCGATTGCTCGTTGACTGCCATACTGCAATGAAAACTGACTCAATTCACTCTTATACCGATATGTTTAGCCAAATATATATATTTCTTATTACTATTCTTACATCTTTAAGTGTATATATTTATGTTTTAAAAGTATGTAAAATATTATATAATTTTTTTTTTGCTTATAAATTTTATATCGTATTTATTATATCACGAATTTACCATATCATGTATATATTATGTGTAATGTTGAATTTGCAATGTCTCACCTCTGTCGTTTGCTTAAATACGCGCTCTCTGGAAGTATATCGCACTCATTTAAATTTAACTAATTTTACAAGAAGCACTAGATATAAATTCTTCTCAGCAGTCTTACATTTACAGAATCTTCGAGTACATACGCGTTTTAGTTTATTAAAGCATTTATTCATTGTATTTTATATAAAATACCATTTAAATAGCCAATTTTTAAATACATTTTTCATTTTTCTGCTTTTCTTAAATTACAACAGGCGCTTTTGACATAGATTCAGATGAAGATAAACGAGCAACCTGTACTTTTATCACTTCAGTAAGTGAGTTAAACTTTAAATGCCAGGAAACTAAATTAAAAATTCTTAACCTTAACATTCGTAGCATCAATAAAAATTTCGATAGTTTACTAATTCTATTAAATCAACTATCTTTTTTTAATCTGGATATCATAATTTTAACGGAATGTTGGTTAGGGTCAAACTACATTAAGAAGCATCTACCAGGATATCGATCTTTCAATACAGTTAATAATTTTAACCAAAATAGTGGTATTGTAGTGTATACAAAGGAAAGCATCTGTTTATCAGTTATGGAAATAAAGATGAATCACTCCAACTGCCTCAAATTAATGTTTAGCAATGAATTGTGTATAATAGCTATTTACAGGTCACCCTCAGTTCAAAACATAAGTTCTTTTTTGGATGAGCTTGAAATTATTCTAAAAAATAGTTCTAACTTTAAACAGCAAATACTTGCTGGCGACTTTAATATTTCTACCATCGTTCCAAAACACCAGCAATGTGAAGATTACTTATGCTTAATGTCCCAATACGGCTTACGTCAAACTATTGATATTCCGACTAGAGTGTGCTCAGGTACAAAATCTTGTCTTGATCACATCTTTCTAAAAAATGCTAGCAATCATAATTCTTTTGTTTACAGTTCTACTATATCTGATCATTACTGTACATTTTTATTTGTAAAATCTGACAAAATAGACAAAAATAAAAAATTTAATACATTAACCAAACTTGATGGCAGAGGACTTACTGAGAGGCTCAGAACAGAAACATGGAAGCAGGTACTTGATACCAGTGATGTTAATGTCGCAACTCCCTTATTCATCGGTCAGTTAACTCGCTATATCGAAGGAAATACTATAAAAGCAACCTATTCACATAAAAAACAAAAACTTACGCCATGGATAACACCAGGAATTATTAAAAGTATTCATAAAAGGAATCATATTCACCAAACATTAACTAAGGATCCATATAATATAGATCTAGTGGTTAAATATAAGAAATATAGAAAAATCTGTAATAAGGTTATACAAAACGCCAAATCTAAATACTACAAAGAAAGACTTAGTAATGCAACGAGCAAAAAGCAACTATGGGATACCATTAAAGAAATAGGGCATCTCGAGGCCGAAAAATCGGCATGTATGAGCGAGGTAAAAATTGATGGCATAACAAAGTCCCTAAAATCGCACGGTAATGATATCGTTAATTACGCAAATAACTTTTACTCTATGGTGGGTTCGAATCTTTCTAGTGAAATCCTAGAAAGACTTAATAATACCCAGCAACAGCATAGCACAGAGCCGATATTATCAACCCCATCTCCTCTAAAATTTAGCCCCACAGATGCAGAGGAAATATCCAAAATTATAGATAATTTAAAAACAACCGCTGGCCCAGATTGCATAACCACCACTATAATAAAATCAAACAAATCCTACATACTAAAACCTCTTCTGCATATAAGCAATTTAAGCATGCAAAGTGGCATTTTCCCAGATTGTTTTAAGAATGCTATTATAATACCCATTTTTAAAAATGGAGATAGCATGGAAATAAAAAATTATCGGCCCATATCTCTGCTACCTGTTATTTCAAAAATCCTTGAAAAGATAGTCAAATGTCGTCTTTGCGAGTTTCTCGAAGCAAACAACTTACTGTCTCCCAATCAATTTGGCTTCAGGGATGGTCGTGGAGTACAGGACGCCCTTTTAAAGCTCACTCAACTTATAAGTCGCAGTATCGATATTGGCAAAAAGTGTGCGGCTATATTTCTCGATTTAGCCAAGGCATTTGACACTGTCTCCATCTGTAAGCTTCTTCAAAAACTAGATAAGATAGGTATCAGGGGCGAGGCATTAGAATGGTTTAGAAGCTATCTAACTAAAAGAACGCATAAAGTTAAAATTGGCGACAATATTAGCGATAGTGCAGAGGTAAACTTTGGCGTACCTCAAGGTAGTGTTCTTGGACCTATATTGTTTCTTATTTACATTAACGGCTTATGTAACCTTGATATCTTTGGTGACATAATAAGTTTTGCTGATGACACTGTCATAATAAGCTCCCATAATACCTGGTCAGAATTACAAGAGAGTCTGCAAAGCGACTTAGGAAAAGTTAAGTTATGGTTAGATAATCATCTATTGACGTTAAATAGCAGCAAGACAAACTATGTTACCTTCAGTATCACGAATAGGGGAAGAGCTAGTAGGAATTTTAGACTCTGCATTCATGACTGCACCAATGTTGCGACTTGCTCATGTATTCCACTGGAAGGCGTTAAGACTGTAAAATATCTTGGCGTACAAGTTGATCAACATCTTCGGTGGAGTGATCACGTTGACCTATTGAGTAAACGACTACGCTCACAAATGTCTGTTTATAAAAATATAAGGAACTGCCTAGATAAAGTAACACTTAAAATGGTTTATAACGCCCTGACAAATTCCATTTTATCGTACGCCGTTTCGGTTTGGGGAGGCGCTTCTCGTACAGTACTAAACCCCCTGATAAAGTGCCAAAAAGCAGTTCTCCGAGTTATAAATCGAAAACCTTTTCGTTATAGTTCCGATGTCTTATTTTCTGATTACAAAGTCCTTGATATCCGACAAATCTTTATTAAAAACGTCATTCTTAATCAACGACTATATAAGCAACAACCCTTAGATACTTTAAATCCTTCAATTATTGTAACTCGATCAAGGTTACGAGGAAATATGGTACTGCCAAAAATGAATACCACTTTTGGGCAAAGGCATCTTAATTTCCTTGGACCTAAACTTCTCAACAGCGCAGATGAGCAATTTAAAAAAGCACAACCTAAATTCAGTCTTGCAAAAAGCATCACCAAATGGCTCCTCGCAATAGGCAGAGACGCATCTGAAAAGATGGTGAGCAGTGTGTTGCAATAGACATAACTATATAACATATATAGACTATAAGTAATTTTATATATTTTCTTTGTTTTGTTTTTTTCTGTATATTTAGCCCATAAATTATAAGTAACACAATTATTAGAATTATATATTTAATAAATGTATATTGTATGTAATATATATTTTATATATATGTATACAATATTATGCACTATTTATTATATGTATTATATTTTGTATTTATGATATTTATCATATGATCCCCTTTGTTATTAGTAACGTCTCGCGAACGTAATAATATTTCATTTTTTCTGCAACTTCCTTTTGGCTGCTCTTAGAACAGGTTTTTTAACCTAGTTAGAGTAGCCATGTTACTTCAGAGCAACAATAAATGACTGGTGTTTAATTTGTCTATATTTTATTAATTTAATTCACTCAGTGTTATTATATCATTTATTGTTGTAACATCTTATTGTACCATATTGAATAAAATAAAATAAATAAAAATATATAGAATTGTAGTGTCTGTTTGTAGATTCATTTTTCTGCCTGAAATTAATAGTCGAGACGGTGTGTACCAATTTCAAATATGTTGATTATCTTGACCAAAACGGACGTAAAGTTTTCTTCCCGCAATATGAAAATAAATGCTTCTAAAATTCCCCTGCAATTTGTTTCGTCCGCATCAAGTCAAACCTGAAAAAGTTTGATTTGCTCTTGGAGCATGGAAAAAACAGAATGACGCTGAATGTAGCTGCTAGAGGAATACTGTAATCTACGTTCTACATAAATAGGCCCGGCCCACATATGGCAGCTCATACCGAGTGCCGCAGGTACGATTAGTAAGTAGTCTGGCACCGAAGGCGCCTTTATACATTTTCGAGGTAAAGCTAATATCATAATTACAGTTACGCTTAAGAGAGACGCTGTTTTCCAATAACTTTCGAACTTTTTATTGTCAATAGCGCACAATAGAACAGCGTAATTGGCTCATTGACAGTAACTTGACAGTTGCAATCGCTTTCTCGTCTCTATGAGATTGTGTGACTTGCATTATTATGATCACATTATTATCACAATCACGGTTTAATGAAATAGGTAAATAAATATATATATATAGTAATATTTTATTAATTTACTTGATGCAGATTTACTGAACAGAACATGAAAACGGGTAACTTTTAGGGCCTATTCTGAATTTTTTAATATAAAATAAATGTAACATATAAAATATGTACATTATAGAACAATTCAATAGGAAAGTAATTTCATTTTATGTTAAATATTAAATAACACAGAATGTGTCGAAGTGGCCCCATTTCACAGATTCAACAAATTTGATATTGTTTTAAAAGTGATTAAAAAATTACGTATGCTATGAACGCAGTTTTGAATCGTATTAGTAAAACGTATAAACACGATTGATATATTTCAACTTAGTAATAGAAATGTTCGCCCCTTCTGTAAAGAATAATATGCGTGCGTGCGTGACAGACGCATCATAGTATCAAATTTAAAAATACCCTCAGAATGTATTTATTTGTGACATATAGGTAATTGGAAAATACTTTATTATTGAATGTTTTTTTTAAAAATATATAGTTTTTATAATTGTGTGGTTAGGCTGTAGGTATTTCTATCACTTCAAGGGTGCCTGAATTGTGTCGGTGAAAATATGTGGGAAAAGCCGTGTTTGCGGAAAACGCGCATTTAAATGTATTGTACACTTATCTTTTATGCCTTAGTATATCGTAAGATGGTTATAAAATAATATAATCAATTGAGCAATACTTTAAATTAAAATCATGGTAGAACCAGGTAATTTCTCTCCAATAACTTTTTTATGTTGGTTACCCTCGTTGATTAAAAGGAACAGTTTAAATGTCTGAAAAAAACTATTTCACTATTTATTTATTTATTTATTTATTTTCTTAAGGGAAAACACACAGTAAAACAGTAACATTAACAATTTAGACTTAAGCAGATAACAAAACCGATTATGGATTTCCTACATATTCACAAACATTATATAGTTTTATACAGTAGGTATGCAGATTTCAAACTAAATTGATGCAAATCAATTTATTAAAATACAAACACGCAGATTACATTCGTATGAGGAGCATGTGATGTATGTGTGTGTGTGTGGGGATGAGGGTGTGTGTGTGTGTTTGAGGGTGCGTGTGTGTGATGAAATGAGAGATTTTGATGACAGTGTATTAAGTTTAATGTAGGTATGAAAATGACGTTTTATTTGCGTTAGATAGATTTATTTGATATACAAATATTAGACTAGGTTATAAAAATATTAGACTGTTTTTAAATTTTTCTTCGCCGAAAAGCCCCTCTAAATAAGCACGAAAATTAAACAAGCAGACCTAATTTTTCTCTCGCTGAAATATTTATTAGCATCCCTTATAATAAAAAAATACTGAAGCAAACAAAATTTACGACAGCTCTGAAAAAAAATGGTATGTTGAATAATGTTTTTACTATGGGGCTGAATTTTATGATGATGCAGGAAGATTAGATGTGATTAGACCCGACTATGATTAATTTTCATAAAAGTTTACGTAACATCAACCCTAACTTTTTAAATAACTAATAGTATCGTTTGGAAATATTTTTATTATAACTTACTTAGCTTATGACAAACGGAAAGTGCACAATATCTCATTGAGCACATTTGATTTAAAAAGGGTGGGTACTTTTGTCAGCTCTAACACTATATAAAAGCCTTCATTATAAATAAATAAATAAATATATGCAATGTAAAAAGTATTGATATGTTGGATGACGTTTTGGTAGGTTTGAATGTGTGGTTAAGTGACGTGGTTTATTTTAGCAGATTTATTTACAATACCCATAACCAGAATACTTTCGTGTGTCGCATCCGATTTGAATAGAATTTCAATGAAGTCATTGAATTGAGTATCGGAATGTGTGCGCGATCTCGCGTGAACATTCTTTAGCACATGTCTCTAATACGAATATATCGGACACATCATTTGAAATGACAGATCATTAACCCTGGGCTACCGAAAAATATTTACCAAAATGGTCAAAAATAATTATAGGAAATATTTATTTTAATAGTAAAATATCCAAATAAAAACCTAGGTCGAATCAAATTATTCTTATTATGTGCTTAAAAATAATATTCGTTAGGGCTAGACTGATGAAATAGACTTAATCAATAGCCTAGAGAGAAAAACTTAAAAGCAGGATCATAAAAGGGTTTTATTTTCGTTAGTAGTTTAGAAAAACTTTCTGGTTTTTTTTTTAGGAAAACTTTCTATTTGGATCGTTTTATTCAAGTGGATCAGAAAAAAAATCTATTTGAGCGAGTGTACTTATCAGAAAAACATTCTACATATATGAGTAGTGGATCAAAAAACATTCTATTTCATAAAGTGGATTAGAAAAACATTCTATATGAGTAAGTATATCAGAAAAAACCTTCTATTTGAGTGAATGCATCAGAAAAACATTATATTTGAGTAAGTGGATCAGAAAAATATTTTATTTGAGTGAGTGGATCAGAAAAAAGGTTCTATTTAAGTAAGTGGAACAAAAAACGTTCTATTTGAGTACAAGAGGATTAGAAAAACGTTCCGTTCGCATAAGCGCCTTACAGATCACTCAATCTGTCGGGAAAACCGGCCACGATTTATTGGAGCCAACAAATCTGAGCAAGCCAACAGAACCACCAATTTGTCATATACGAGCGTGCGAATGAGTAGAGAGGACGTCTCCATCATGCATCCAATTCTTTCAAAACTTAAATAAAACAAATATACTTTAGCTCTTACCTATAATAAATTTAAAAAAATAGGAAAAATTGGCGCAAATAGTTATATTTCTTAAGAAAAAGATTTCAACATAACCCACACATTTACTGCGCTTAAAAAAGATGCGGAGGTGCGGACGTACGTATCTAACGGTTGGGTCAAGTTGGCTAGTCGGGCCAACCGACCGAAAATATTGGGCAATAATAATAATTAAGTTAAACAACTAACCTACAGACGCTACAAATTGTCTGTTTGTGGATCCGACAAATTGTGTCAATAGGGAACCTAAACATGCCTTACATTTTCGGGAACGGTCTCAGAACAACCTGTACAAAACTAAAAAATTAAAATGATAGAATGCCATTCCAGAAATTAAAGGGGTAGAATGCCAATGCTTCGGCTAATATTTCTAAATTTTGAGCGATGGTGGATATGCTATTATAAATTATTAACATTTATCTAGCTGTTATAAATATATTTCTTCCAAAATTGAAGTTATAAGTACAAATTAAATTAAAACATATTAATCTTTCAAAACTATCATTAACGTACCTAAATTTGTTAAACTGGTTTTTTTATAAAGTTAAATATTAGTGTGTGATAAAATTCTAGGCTCCATTTCTCATTTAATAACAAACGCTTTGTGTAATGGTGGTCTTTGCTATGCAGTTGCTTACATAGATCGTTAAAAGAGATATTTGCATTTTATGTTCATTAGCGGTGCCATTGGAGGGTTAACATTCTAACGCTTTATTCTGAGACACGCTCTATGGCCGCAGCAGCCGTAACTCGTGCGATATATTGTCGTACAAAACTGCTTTTTTCTCACATAAAACCTCTAGTATTGTAAATTATGGCATAGCGTGCGTAGCCTTCATACTCGTGATCACTCATCAAGCTGATATGGTATGGAATTGTATGGAAGATATTCATCCATCCACTACATGATAGTTGCCATGTTTTGTAATGATATCATACATATATTTAGTTTTTTTTAAGTCTTTACTTGACTTGGCGAACGCCAGTGTGAAACCACTATTATTAATATTTACGACACATTAAAATTAAACGCTAATAGAATACATAAAATTCAAAAAAACATTTTTATATCTTGCTAATAGATGTTTGTATTTTATTAGTATATCATTTACTTTGAGTAAAATCGAAAATTGTAATGTTACCGATATTTTATTTTGAATAATACCAACTTTAAACCCTATTAAAACTTCGGTAAGAACTTTGAAAGAAATTTAAAACTGCGGGTTTTAATCGTAACTTTCTTTTTCGTTTGTTTAATAAAGCATTATTCACAATTTACGGTTTCTAGTTCATAACTTCCGAACATAAAGGTGTAATTTCACTTTTATTTTGTGCTATTGAAAGAAAGATGTCTTCTATTAATAATAAAGAGAAATATTCTAAAATTTAAATTTAAGTATTTTTATTTTAAAAAGCAACTTAAATGATGATGTAAAAAGTATTCGTTCTGCATTTAAATTACAACACAAAAAAACAATCTATCAACGATCAGGCGATTTTAAAAAGAGTGATTTTGAACCGATGTTAAATCTCCTCACAGATAGATAAAACAATAATATATTACTGACATGTGCTCTAAACATGGGAAGGTCAATATTAAGGTGCATTCAAACAGCTGCTTGCATTCACCGGGGAGTAGTTGCGACTGTAGTTACCTTCAAGTAGTCGATAGTCATAAGTACCTAGGTCTAACTGTAGACAAAAGCCTAAACTGGGGAGTTCATATATCTTTGATCTGTGATAAAATGAGATTCTTCTTGAAAACTATGTACCATATCCGAAATATTTTGAATTATAATACAAAAAGAATAATTTACGTATCACTAATCGAGTCTATTATGTCGTACGGAGTCCGAGTCTGGGGCACTACCTTCGACAGCTATATGGACAGAGTACACGATTTACAGCGACGAATTTTGAAACTAGTGGTACCCGCTAATATTAGGGTTAAAAGTAGAAGAAATCCGTCGCTGCTATTTGCGCACTGCAAGGTGTTACCTGCTAAATATCTAGCTCATTATAAAATATTACTCGATCACTTACATAGCGAATCTTTCAAGGTACCCATAGGGCACCAGTTGACCACCCGACAAAAAAGTAGAGGCTTGTTAGTGGTACCTAGGTATAAAATTATTACGGCAAACGCACTCTTGCTTTTCTTATACCTACTCTTTTTAACGTGTATATTAATAAGAATCTTTTCAATGTACCTAAATATAAGGTTAAAGAGAAGATAAAGATAAATATAATAGAAACATTTACTGAAAAAGGTATATAAAAAAGTGAATACCTGCTCCCTCTCTATCTGCTTGAGATGGAAAGGAAAGGTTAGTTAAGTAAGTATGGGCTATAGATCTACGAAAACCCATATATATTTATATAAATATAAAAATATATGGTTTTGTCTATTTTTATTTTTTTTCTTTAACTTTGCTTTTGCTTTGGTTGTTATCTATTTTATTGCTTTTACATTTTATTATATTGTTTTTTTGTTTGTCCTTTTTCTTATTGAAACTTTTATACTGTATATAAAATGTGTTTTTTTTTCACCCACAGAAAAGGCACCGTCTTTGTAAAGGTGTTTTGTAAATAATAATAATAAAGTTTTTTAAAAAAAAAAAAAAATGTGCCACTAAACTTTAGCGCGCATGCACACGGGCGACGTGCGATATTTCACTGATATAAGAGATATGCCGCACGTTAATTTGTCGCCCGTGTGCAGGCGCGCATTTGCTAGCATATAGCGCGGTATCTTACTGCGTGATGCGGCAATCGCGCAGTAAGATACCGCGCTATATCGCGCAATAATTTGTCGCTTGTTGTCAGTCACCCAGCTTAACTGAGAGGGAAATTTTTAGCCCAAAAAGATCGTTTTCGTCGATTTCGCATGCAGTTCGCGCTATGCGCTATGCAGCTTATAAGGCACCTTGTTCCGCTAAAATAAGCGGTTTGAGCAGAGGCATAACATAAAAAAACTCTCTTTGAACATAAATAATATTAGTATTCGTATTCTCGTCACCACACACACGCACATATACAAAAAGTGGTTGAAAATTGGGCCTCTCGGCTGGAATTTGTTCGAGTCAGCCGCGGCGGTCACTTACCCGAAATCATTTTTAAAACATAATGGCAAACCCTTATCTTTATAATAAAACTAAATTCTTAGCCATAACATCAAATTATATGCATTTTATCTCTTCTTGAAAACCAGGCCTCTAAAATCATCACCCTATATATACCATTATATACATACACATTAACACACTCTTACATTACACACCCTAATATACTCACAGATTACAACCTTCACACTATTATCACTTATAAATTAGATCCTAGTTCGTTCTGTTAAACGTAAGAGTATATGTTAAATTGGAGATGCTTGATTAATGTATTTTTACGTAACTGTCATTATGTATAGCTGTAAGCATTTCTTGAATTAAATAAATAAATAAATAAGGTATATAAAGACTTCATCTAAAAGAAAATGAGCCTATAGGTTTTATGTAAGGAAATATTATGTATTTCTGGGAGTCTATTAAATCATTATACGTATCTTTATCGTAAATAAATATATATTTATATGGGTGCGTACACACTATCACAGTATTATTATTTGGTTTCTACGCGAAATAAAGTATGTTTAAATACTCAAAATTCCAAAATAGATGTTTAATTACATAAGATGTGCCAAGACTACTCCCAAAGACTTAAGGAGTGTTTGTATTTCCTATTACGAGTAAGAAATTATTTGAAATTTATTCCCAAATTATTATTTCTTTTTTAAAATTACGTTCTTTCGCGGCGAATTACTTTTGCGTACATTGATCCCGAAATTAATGTTCACCGCGACCGAACAAAGCTGTTTATGACGCATCGATCAGCTGTCGTAACTATCACAGGAGCCGTATACTATTATCACGTTTTCATATAAAAAAGAAATATTTAAAAATATGTATATTTTGTAAGAAAAATCTCGTTAGAGATGAAGATGACCTAAATTTTAATTATTTTGGCCGGTAGATGAGATAAATGATAATGAAATTAACTAAATTAAAAGGTCAAATACGCAATAAGCATTCAAAGTACATTCAAATTCTATATCAAGGTTCTATTTAAGTGCAAAATTCGTTTGTTTGGATTTATTGAGAAAAACAACTATTTTATGCCATTTAACAGTTTTCAATTACGGTTTAAATTATTTTATTTGTTTAGTGGAAACTGTAATAGTAAAAAACATGTTTATTTTTCAAATTAACTTTCTTTGTAATTAGTTATGTGGAAATGTTTATATTTATATATATTTCAATATTTTAACAAAAAAATGTACCATACATTTATTTTGATATAAAATGATTTTATTATTACCGGTTACCTGAATATTTTACCTCTTAACTCTTACCTAGTTTATAAATAAATTTAAATTGCATTTTATTTTATTTAATGAAAAAAGAACTAATCATCTAGTATTTCATTTGGGCAGTATAAAGTGAATACTCTGCAGAATATTTGTCCTGCATTTAAAATTATAAAATCATATTAAATTCCTTAAATTATAAATTTATACAACAAAAATCATTACAAGTTTAAAAAACCCCCGACACACAAAGGGCTGAAAAGATTTTCTTAAACTATAATTAGAAGAACACGCTTGATCAAGTTATCATTCAAATAAAAAAATTAAATAATTTAAATCGGTTCATCAGTTTGGGAACTGCGATGCCACAGACACGTTAAACTTATAACATCACACTGTTTGCGTCGGGAGTTAAAAATAAAACACACACACATTTTTGTAAATCTTGGTCAAAAATCGACTAAAACCTTAGTCGAATATCGAAATTTTTATATTTTTTTATTTCTAAAGGCCAGGCTGTTGCGAGTTGCATTAACAACTTAAGCTTACATATTACTAATATTATGCATTTAGAAACGACATATATTTCATAATATGTTATTAGATTGCTACATATAAAATAACCCGCGTGTTATTCTCGAGATGAATTTAATTTACTCGTATGTAGGGTTATCAGAGCACGTGATGTTCCTTACTGATGCTATCTGTCGTTACGATCCACAACTAAGACTTAGCTTTGATGTAGTAGATATGCTCAGATATACCACTTTTATTTTCCGCATAAAAGTAAAAGTTCTTTGTTAGAATGAAACTAAGTTACTGCGTATTATCTTTTCATTGGGTTTGTGCAGTTAATGTTATTTAGATCTACGATTCTGTAGGGGCGTAAAACATTTAAAACATTTAGCAAACCGAAGTGAAACAGACGATATTTTTAACAGAAAAAGATACGTGAAAAATTATAAAAAAAACTGTTTACAATGTAATCATGACAGAATCAACGCATTTAGGAAACCTCAATATAATTTATTTTATTTAAAAAGCTTATTATGATTTTTACAATATCACAAATACAAATGTGAAATGTCAATTTTTTTACAAATGTCTAATTATTTTATCGGTCGTGCATTCTTTCACTAAGATATTTGCGCCAAATGACAATTGACCAATTTTATGTAATATTTATATGTCCTTAGTAGAGTCGATTATCATCTATGGAATTACAATATGGGGTCTCACTTATGGCAACTATTTTCAAAGTTTTTTTTTTCAAATACCAATCTGTTTTTACATGTTTTTTTTTTATTAATCCAAAAAAAATTGTACAGCGTAATAGCTTAAATAATAATTTACTATAATGTACAACAATTTTCATATTTACACCTAAAGCAAAGCGATACAGCTGGTGTGGATTTTATAACCCCGCTAGACGGTCTGTTTTGGGGGGGATACCTACTCGAATTTTGTTGTTTTTTTTTTGTTGTTGTTGTTGTGTTGTTGTTTGTTTTTGTTGTTGTTGTTGTTTGTTGTTTCATTTATTTGTCTATAATTTACTTTATTTTTATTTTGCTATTTATTATGTTATAAATTGATTATAAGTACAAATAAATGTTGGTATGTAGGTATGTTGTATAAATATATAGATACCCATGAAATAAGTATATGTACATACAATCTTACTTTTCAGTATGTTTTCGTTATATAAATATATTCCTTTTCTTTATGTATATTCTAAATGTATGTTATACATAATAAAATAAGAAAAGGAATAAATGTGGAATTTACGTGGGTGTTTTATCGTTGAAAGAAATTAAACCCCTATGAAAGTATGTCTTAAATAATTGTCCTCATATAGAACTGCCTAATGTCTAAAACTTCAAAAAAAAGCGAAGAGTTGCACAGATGGATAGTGGTATAAATTTCTATTGAAAACTTGGATAACGGTTTTTAAACTTTTATCACAGATGTTATAATAGATATGCTGATGAGTTTTTACAATGCTTTCCCAGCTTATTTGACCACATGAAATTATTGATCGGGCTAATGCTCAGTAGACTCTTCTTATATTCCTCAAAATGTATATTAATTTGAGAAATTTTTCGTCAAATTTTTCAGTTTGAATGTGCCATTTTATGTTGGGATAAATGCTTGAGTATTTAATAAATGACACTTTCTCTATGGGTTTGCAAGCGCCACGTGACTGACTCATTAGAGCAGTCATAAACAGATTATTATGCGAAGTTTGCTGACGAGAGTATGATTATAATTTTAAATTTGTTTTTAGGTTTGTTGTAAATTTGTAAAACATATGATTGTATTTTGGTTTTTAACTAAAAAAGTATTTCTTGTATATTTTAAATTAACACGTCTACTGGATAAAGAAAGCGAACTTTAATATTTTTGAAAAAAAAATGTGACCTATTATGATTTTTACCCGATGCGTAAATGTGAAAAATAATACTATAAAAAATGCAAAAATTTACTGAATTATTGTAATCAGGTATATTTTCGGTATACCTGATATATCACATTGATATATCGGTATATCACGACTACATAGATAGGTGAGAGGGTAAATGGCACATACAATATGTAGAAGCAGTGGGCCCGGGGCGGCAGAGGGCGGCAGAGGGCGGCAGAGGGCGGCGTGGAGTCAATTTAAAAGGACCGTCCCTGGCCGTGTCTCCCGTTACGGATGTATAGCTAACGAGATGTCGTCGCCTTTGTTGTTTATGCGCCATTCAAAAGGTAGTCTTGGACGTTACCAGTCTCCAGTATGGACTTCAATTATTCTTATCTCATCCTCTAAGCTTACTGAATGTTCACCACAAACCTTTTTAAACTCATGATTTTGATCACCTCAGATTTGGGGTTTATGTATTGGAAAGGCCAGTGATTAGGAAAAAACAGGTCAGTAGAAACCACTTTTTTCAACATCACAACATATTCGCAGTATTTCCAATTTCATGATATCGATACGACGATACCAATTTCAAGAAATTTATTTTGGTTTTTTCTAAACGTACATTTTCCTGAGACCTTTGGGTCAATAATACAACGGCTTAACCACTAGACTACCACTCTAGTTCGAAAGGATTATAGTTCGAATAGGTATAAATAGAGCGTGTGTGCACTCAAACATCAGCATATACAATATAAAATCGTTAGTAATTATGTTCGGTGATAATTTACGTATTATTGCTGTCCCAAATTACCAACGGTTATGAGGATATATTAACTATGGATAATTAATTAATAACCATGAAAGCTGTTGCGAATGATGACGCTCTCCATCAAAAAATCCACTGAACAAAAGCTTCCGATGGATAACTCTCACAAAAGCATTAAAATATTATATATGAACTTATGTACTAGAAAACCCTCAAAATATTTCGGTTAAATTGTAACAAACCATAAAAAAAATCTTTTGTTGTTTTACAATAACACCGTTATTGTTTATTACATTAAATAATTTTAGGAAAAGCTATTATATCATAAAAACGTATTTCAGCAAATTTTATCACTGACCGTGAATCTTGTAATGAATTCGCGCTTTGTACTCAACGCTCGTATCTAGTGATGCGTTTGGATCGACAACCATAGCTATAGTATCGATAAACATTGTCCGTCTGGGTTCACAAGTTTCATGCTAATGTTGTGTCGATAATTTCTACACATTTACAAAACAATTAATTTTATATATAGTTTACCAAAAAGATGATATGAGATTCTGACGTATTTTTTCGTAGTGTCACTTAATTTTAAATTTATTTTGGATACATTTTAAATACGTACTAAATCCAAATTAGCTCATTTTTTATTAGTACATTTTTTGTGTGGGTAAAAGCGATTTTAACACAAAATAGAAATTATTTGGTAACCATGAAAAAATAAATAATAAGAAAAGTATTATTAAATAAACTTAGAATAGGCGATATCCTAGTTAGTCAAGATATTTCGCATTTTAACATCATTTTTATAACATTTGCAGGAATAAATAAATAAATTTATTTTTTCTGTGAACATTTTTTTACTTGGAAAATTAATAATAGAATATACTCGTAGAAATGTAAAAATTAAAAATATTCTTGACTTAAATGGATGGACACTGAAATTAGATGGACACTTCAAATGTTCAATTATTCACGATATCCAGATTACTGCTATTAAAACGGTGATCACGTTAGTGGATAATTATTACAAATATAAATAATTAAATAATTTTAAATAATTTAATTATTACCAAAGCCATATTTTAGTAAAATACAGAAATATATAAAAATGCATATCCAGTACCGATTATGAGGTGCCTGGCCTGCAGCGCAAAATAATCTGATCGGTAGTCAGTACTAATCTAACTAATGATGCGATGTATCGAAAAAAGTCGATATGATGAGATGAAAAAGATGATGGAACACGTTTGGCCCACTCCACAAACGGGACCGATATGTTCGACCTCCTTTCGTCTTTATGTGGCGTTGCGCTGGTCGTTTGTAAAATTAACCTCAAAGTGTACGGACAGCCTGATGCGACGCGACGTAATGGCCGCCGCACAGCCTCGTAAAACACGACGACTTTTGGGGCCATCGGAATGACATTACTTTTAATTGGCCAGCGACACGGCCGCTCACCCGATCGCCATATTTTTGAGGTCCTTAATTAATATCTTTTCTAAAATTAATTACTTAACACCAGTAGACAATGTTACTTGACACTCACATTGTAACCGAAATACACCATAAATAGTCAACCAAAATGAAATTAGAAACAAACGATATTCACCTCTGTGTAGACTGAATTCGATATCTTATATACTAAGAAAGTTATAGCAACATTTCACTTTTTCGAACCCCTCCTCTCAATTCGCAACTCCCCCGGTTGATTTTGCCTATTAATGAACTTGACCAATATTTTGTGCCCTTAAATTTTATGAACCAATTTGAAAGTTATTGGTTGAAATTACGGCAGTTATCGTGTCCATAATAAAGTAATATATATAGATAAATAGATAGAAAGATATATATATAACTTTTTAACTGAGGGTGATTTTGGGTTCTAGGGGATGTGAAACGCGAAGATATACCGAAATTTTCCGGAAGTCAAGACATGGTACCCATTAAAATAGGTCTAGCTTTCTAATGAAATCTACCTAAAAGTTGTAATATAATAAACAGATAAATGAATTATTGGATAATATAAATAATTCGCTCAATTTAATACCATAAAGGTGGGTTTAACTTTCATCACAATATCATGGGAAAGCGGTATCTTTTTTTAGATACATAAGTCGCCTGGCAGTCGTTGATCTTTGCCTAGCAGATATTTAAATAGGATAGAAATCATATTTTATCCATTTTATGTTATTACTTCAAATTGGAGGA
Source organism: Neomicropteryx cornuta (assembly GCA_020383195.1). NCBI lineage: Eukaryota > Metazoa > Arthropoda > Insecta > Lepidoptera > Micropterigidae > Neomicropteryx > Neomicropteryx cornuta. The sequence continues at coordinate 7,470,556 of JAHKQU010000030.1, forward strand.
AACGCATCAAAAAGTTTTTTGAGCAATTTAATGAGGATTATAAAAGACGACTTTTCCATTTTTCAAAATTTACCCCTTACACAGAAAAAAATATGACTTCACCAATTTTAGGGTACCACTTGACCTTAAAGAAATAAATACCCACGTCAATAACAATTATACTTGCAACTGGGTGTGTACTTAAACATTTGCGTACTTATTTACAAATGTATTTACAATTCAAATATACGAATTGAAGTCGGCTCGCTACTTGAATATGCGCTCATCAATAATTCTAATTAAATCTTTACTTTCTATTACTCAGAATGAAGTAACATATACACAGGAAAATACATGAATCGCATCGTTACGGCATACACAATATGTATTACAGTAGGTTAGAACAACAATTTAGAATTAAATAAATTACTACAAGTAAATACGTTTGATAATAATTTTACACCAAAAGTCAAAAATCTCAAAAAAAATCTCAAAACGTGTTAATCTCAAAAAGTTTTATAAGTGATATTCAATAATATAGTTCTATCCAGTATATATATAAAAATGAATATTTATTTGTTCGTCTTCGATGAAACTTTGATAAATTGTTATGGCCCGTGAAGATTTATGACAAAAAAAAATAACAAATAATACAATAATACAAATGAATATATTATGTTTAATTTTTACATTACTTTTACTTTTTAAACAAAGCGATTTTTTTTGTTCAAATATAAGTAATGGTCAACAAAGTGCATCTTCTCTTTAAAATAAAATTTATAGGGTCCAACGAAGAAGGCTGAAATAATTACATCGATTTAACTACGCAGATTTAGTAAAGTAGATGATTAATATTAATAATATTTTTTTTAAAAAATATTATATAGCATATGCATTTATATTATTATTATTAATTAGTTTTTTTAAAATTCAACCGGTGGTCATACGTAGGCAACGTCTGCGTGTACAGTCAATGGCACCGAAGCTTCACCCCAAGCATTTAAAATTAAACTGAATAAACTTATAAATTATGTTTTATTTTATGGTTGCGATAGCTCCTTGAAAAATAAAAATATATATTTTACTAGTGGGTACTTTTAATTACTTCCTGTGAATCTGTGAAGATTTGATTTTGTGGGTTGTGACTAAATTAACGTGAAATGGTTAACGAATAAGCGCACCTAACATCATAAGTTTTAGTCATAATTTATATGTTATCACTATTTCACTGTTTTATTATTAGTATTTATTTCTGAATATTTATTATAAATGATTATATCTTAATTCATTATTTAACACTTAATTATAAAATATTTTTTTTATATAATTTTAACACTAGTGGAAATAAATATATTTAAAGGCTGAAGAAAACTGTAAAAAAATATTAATATATGCTATTTTGAGCTGCTATTTCACCTTTAATATCGCTTCAATGTCTGAAAGAAACTCTCTGAAACTTTACTCTAAAGTATCAGAAATATCAGTTTTACTGATTATGTTGAAGGTGTGTTATTAACAACCATTATTTTTGTCATCGTATTAGGCGGTTTGCAACTTCTATTATAGGTACGATAAAATCACAGTTCTAACGGAATTGGACAATAAAGAAATAAACGGAAACACCTTAGCTCAGAGGCCTTTTATGAAATTAAGCGTAAGAACGTGTAGATGAAAGATTAGGCTTCATCATTTGTATATTACCTTTATTTTTTTAGGTACATATTTAAAAAATAATAATAGGTGTATTACTAATAATACTATTAACACCAACGGCATGCCATTATCACAAATAGCATCCATACTCTATAAATATGCTCAATTGACGACTTTATAATATACTTCTACTTTTATAATATAATCTACTTTTTAGAATACTTACATAATAAGTAATTAGTGTACAAAATATAATAAATTTAAAATAAAATAATAAATAAAACCGAATACAAGATACAAAGTGGCGTGATACTCAATCCGCGATAACCGATCTGTTAAATTTTTACAATGTACCCGCTATAAAAATATTTTATACCTATATCCATAATTGCTTAACATAATGCTTAAATGATTCTCAGAAATGTTTGATGCCGCGGACACAAAGTTACTCGATGATACTGCTGTTTCTATAAATTTATATTGTAAAAAGTGTTTTGAAACGTTTTATTGTGTTATAAACATATAATTTTACGGATTTTTATATGCCGTGTGTACCAGGCTAATAAATAATCCCAACACGTTCGTATCGGACGGATGCTTCAAACACTCACCCGAGGACGGGATGTGTAAAACGTCGAGATTAAATGTCTTGTAAATAGACGAAATTTAAGAATTTGTAAAATTTGTAAAAATGTTTTTAATTAATTACAACCGTGAAAGATTAAACTGTTTGTTTATTGTGTAAAAATATACTATTTTTTTTATTCATCATTTTGATTAAATGTATAGTAATAAATATAAACTTATATTGTTTTTAATAATAAGTAGAAACCAATTTTAGTTTTAAATACGTATTATTATTGTTGTGAGTGTAATAATTTTTATAGTCAAAGTTGTACTGAAACGCGTAAAAGAAAGAGATAGTTCGTGTGTGTGTAGTATCTATGAGATCTACCACTTTCGCATCTCCGTATGAACGTAGATGAGGTTAGTATTTTCATATACATACCTACACACTCTGTCGAATCGCCTTTCAAGGTAAAGCTTCATTTGCCCTCGACCGTACATGCAATATGTATTTAGGTACCTACGAGTACGTTATACATTAGATTTTCTTAGGTTACTTAAATATTACACATACACAGACTCTAACTATCAGCTTCATCTGTTATCACTGGTGCTCTATAATACTGACTGTCATTAAAGGTTTTTAAAGTTCTTCGCCACAGACCGTATCCTTTATTCGCTGTTGAACTCAACGAAATTTGTCCCTGCAGACTGTCTACTATCTATCTTTCTGTGTGCAGTAGTTAGTGTGTTGTGTGGTAGCCGTGGGGTCCCGGATACCTTATTAAACTCAGTTGCAGAGTTCGTCCCTAGCTATATTGTTGCTTCATAAAATATTGATATTGCGTTTGAGATAATTTCAAGTAGAACTTCTAAGAATATGATATTAATCATTCAGATGTCTGCAAAGTTTTTAAGTTTTTTTTTAACAATCTTTGTGTGATACGGCGTAGGAGAAAAGCAACGGGTTGACGCTAAAACATACTCCGTATGTATCACACGCAAAATAAATATTCAATGTTTAAACAATAATTTACATAAGCAGTTAAAACTTCTTATTTTTGTGATTTTTAATGTAGGAAGGCAGTTTTATATAAATGACATGTAATTGGAAATCAGTTTTGAGGATAAATTATTAGTTTATATTTTTTTATGTTTATTATATTTATACAAATAAATGTATTCTTTAATTTAAAATTATTTATGTTATAAAGGTTATTTAGTTTTAAAAACAATAATCCTCTTATTTTCTCTTATTAGGAAGGTTTTTAAAATATATGTAATATTTTCTATATTAATAATAATAAATCAAGAACACACTCGTATACATAATGATTAGGCCAGTTATGTGTTGATAGTGTGATATTTAATGTATTTAATTACATCAAGTCAAACCTACATATTCAGATAATCTGTACAAAAAGAGTCCCAGGTGAGTCCTTCGTAAGATGCTTGAACTTTTGAACAACAAACCTAAGATATACGAGTACATACGAACGCAAGTTTAGGCAATACTTGACGTAGTTTAATTAACGAACTTAAGGGCCTCGATAGTTCGATACTGAGAGATCGAACATGGCGATATCTCCTTCGGCATTCTGGCAACTACTCGTATAAGCATCACATACTAGAAGTACTTTCATTGGAAATTATTTAAGGAAAGTATGAAAATATATTTCAAAATATGTGCACGGAAAATATGATAAAATTGAACTCGTTAGAATTAACGTCACCTATTTTTTTTCACATTTTAACTATGACCTAGGTCGAATACAATTATTTTAGGTATTCTATTCGTATAATAGTTAATAGCTTCAAACCAAGGTTCGTTAATATTTTATTAATATTACTCACTCTAGTATTACTGTGTCAACTTTACTGTGTCAACATTACTGCTAGTACAATTTATTACATATGAAGGGAAACAATGGCTGAGAATTCTTCATCTTCAACATACTCAAATAAAACAGTGTGCACAGTAAAAGGTAGGAATATAATTTGAGCTCACCCCCCGGCGTTCTGTTCCGCCTCTCGCTGGCCATCGGTGCTCACCAACTGCTCCAGCATCTGTATCTTGAGCATCTTCAGCGTTCACCCCGCGCCGGCATGTCCGCGCTCATCGAAGCCCAGCCGAGGATCGCTGGCGCCAGAATCCACGCTTCTGATGACGAGAATCTGATGACGATGGCACTTTTGTTTTATCTAATGTTGAAAAATTTATAAGAACGCGCGCAATTCAGATTCTTCTGTCGGATCAATTTTTAATAGTAGATATATTTATCCTATTCGTATAGTATTCAAATCCACTTATTCTATGAATCCAGATCTTCATAGTATATATTGTACTCCTTTTTTTCATAAGGTTACAATGAATGTTTTAATATTTCATAACACCAATACACAATGTGGTAAATATTTTCTATTCTTTAAATGAAAAACGGAAAACGCAACATTTGATGTGGAAACGTTCTTCATGCCTTCTGGTTCGCTTGCATATTTTGATTTATACGATTTCTCGGTATAATGCCGATTAGCCTTTGAATCTGTTGGATAAAGAATATGTTTTGATTAACTAAAATTTAAGTTTGGTTTTGATATAAGCATAATGAACATGCTTACAATGAATTTAAACCTCCTTAGATACAATTTTGGAATAAAGGGTTGTCAAAACATTAACACTTAATGTAACATTTAATGTGCCCATATTTAATAGTAAAATTATTTGATAATGTTGCATACATGCATTATCGATTAAATAGGTATATATTGTTTTACAGATTGGATCACCTTCGAACAGCATTTTACGCCACGAAGAAAGAAAGAAAAGCTATTTACTGTGTTTGTAAAAAATAATAAACAATCGTACTCGAATAAAATGGGGATAGCCGTCTGAATTTTATGGTAATTTATATTTTATTATTTATTTTTGTTCAAAAACATATTATACAATAAATATGTAACTGTTACATACACAACATATTAGTTTGAATATTATTATGTAATATAAAAACATGTAATATTGACATTGGTGACATTAAGTATTTATTTATTTATTTGTTCTTTAGGACAAACATTTTTAGAAATGAGAAGTATTTTACATCAGCACAAAACAAATACCCGTTCGCTCACGTGTAGTGGAGGTAGACGATTGTGTCCAGCCCACAGATTGTGTCCACTGTCTACTTCAATGTATTCGCCATTTTGACTTTTAATTGTCTCATAATATTAGCATACATAGAAAAATAATTTACGGCCTTATGGATAGTCGTGTTAGTTTGCTGCTATGTTTAATAGTGACCACTAATTATAAAAAGGGCATGAGATGTCACTTTAACAGCGAATTAACGCGACTATGCATAAGGTCGTAACTTATTTACAATCTTCAAATATTCCTCCGCATTTGAGTGCTAAGATTTTCTGTAATTGATTACTATATAGTTTCTTAGGATTTTGTTGATAATACATAAAGATTTTAATGTTTCAGCAGCTGCTAACTTAAATGGCGTTTTCACATAATCAAGAAGTAGCTATTGGTCTTAAAGTAGTGAAAAAAACCGAAAGTTGCTTATACGAGCCCAGCGGACGCAGACTTCGCACTAACTGGCTAGAGGCCGGGCGCATCGCATACTTTACGCTAAAGTTATTCTAAATACATTTTCAGAAGTCTGTTCAATTTTAATGTCCTGCCTTGCTTCAGAATGTGTTGTCAGAAATATACTGGAATAAGAGATATTATGTCTCTTTATACATATTAAATGAAAGGCAACTTCAAGCCATACTAATATTAAAAATGCGAAAGTCTGTCTGCTACGTTTTCACGGCTTAGACCTAGTGGAAGGACGTAGTCTATGCTACATTTTAAAAAAATCAATTGCTGTAAAGGATTTATATGGGTAACATGCTAAGAAGGTGTGGTTGGGCATTGTGAAAATCTCGGCATTTCTATGTTAACTTAAATATTTTAAGTTCCTCCGTTGCCATAGGCACGAGTTTTCGGGCGCTAATGGCGCTGTTAGGAAAACCAAATTTAGGCGGGCGGATGTCTCAAAGCGCCTAAACATCAGTCGCAATAAATGACTAGTATTTCATTTGTCTATATGATAATATTTTTTTTGTTGTTCAGCTATTATTGTGACATTGTGAATAAATTTTATTAATTAATATCTAAATTATACTAAATATTTTGAATATCAAACGCTTTGACGCTCATTGTCTTACATTGTCAACTATGTTAGTGATCTCTAGGAAATTCGCATAAATTTTTAAGCTGCTTCGAATACATTTTATTTAACTTAAATATATTTTTACTTTTATTTTTATTCTGTTAGTTATTTTATGCTTAATAGAAGTAAATCAAAATTAAGTTCATTGTTAAAATATTTCAGCCTAGTGCCAAGCATTCAGCCAAGTTAATGCAGCATAAGACGAGACGATTACTCAAACTGACTCCACATGCTTAAATTAAATTGCTGAGATAAAGTTGAGGTGAGGGTATTTGCGCTAAGGTCACCTTAGGTCGCATCGCTTACGACAGACGAGAATATCATGTGCGTATTTAGTTTCACAAATTAATTTGAAAACCTTATGAGTGCATCATTACTTACCGACAAGAAAGTTAATTTATTTATATGGATACATTTATAAAAAAATAATTATTTTTAAAAGAAAGTATTTAAATATATAGAACATTCTATACTCTACTTTTAGTGTTGAACCTCTTTTACTCAGCTAAAATTTTGAACTTTTGTTTTAACCCTTTTAAAATACTAACTATGCAGGGCGGTCCCAAAACCATTCCCAAAACTGTAAAGGGGGTGTTGTGCAACCTATTATGAGTAAGAAATTATGATAAAAAGAGCGATAAATTTCATCCTCAAATTTATTATATTTTTAACAGATGTTGTCAATACGGTCAGCGCACGAATTCTGATGCCGCGCCGATCGATAATGGCCTTGACCCCATCACGGCGTATGGCGACAAATGAGCGCTCACAACAAAGACATTATGTAATGATCCTTTTGACTTTAGTTTCTTAAAAAAAACACTAGCAATCTAAGGAGCAATTAGCAGATTTTTTAATCGGGAATGGTCTTTGGACACGGTGTACAATAACCCAATCCCTTCAGCGCGTTTTACTGTATGTCGAATTATACCTTCCTGATACCGACTACGGCAGACGACGAATACCTTGCTTTACAAAAACTTTATACATTATGATAAAAAATAAAAATATTGTATATTACTAAGCTAATTCTCTAAATATTTTTTATCTTGGGTGTTCTTTACCATACGTCATTGCATTGTTTCGCGGCGCGGAATTTTAGAATAGTCGATGATTTTATTGCTTGACATTCCCTATTCCCTAAATGTTTTTGCTTTGAGATTGGTTGTATTTTAGTACAGTGCTTTAAATATAAAATGTATACATTTATTAGTATGGTAAGAGAAAAATACATCGCATTTAATTATATTTCTTTAATTTTTTTAAAACCATTTTCTTCTTCGAACTGAGAATAAAGCAAATAAAGGCTTGTATGTGAAATCATCAAGAGTTTCATCATTCAGAGGGAAAGTCTTCTGTAAGACGTATAAATCAAACTCGTATGGCAGAAGGAGTACCTGCCGTTTACGAAGGTGTGAATGACGCTGGAATTGAAACTCCGCCACCCAAAACTCTTAACGGAAAACTCTTAACAAAACACGCAAAGAGAATAACGAATTTGAATCACGAGTTACGTCAACTGAATATTGTTATAATATTTAGCTAATCAGCAATCTTACAAAGATTCTAAATAAATTCATAAAGGCCGTTAATTTTATACAAAAGCTTGAGGCTTAAAGGCCTACAGGGCCTGACCTTCGATACAGAATGACTACTGTGCCGTCCCGCCACGATAAAATGCTACTGCATTTATAACCAGTCAATAAAACGTATATAAAACATAAACATTTTCTACCGTTTAATCGTTATAATATATCCTGAATTTATATCGCAGCACCCCGTCTGTTTTGCCTCCAGCATGTACGAGTGTTTCTTAGAAATACTATGATATCCTAATCTTCCAAATGGGGAGACGGATTGTCGAGGGGCGCTATATGTGGTGTAATTTTGTAATTTCAAAATAAAATACCGCATTGTTTTATAATAACTATTATCTTTTAATAACCTAAATGCCCATCGTCCTTTTTTTAATTGGGAAATTACTGAATTTACCATTGCATTGGTATATTGTGTTTAGAATAGCCTACGCATGTATTGTATAATTGTTTTTTTTTAAATATTTGTACTCAATGTGATTTAGCAAATTGACAAGTATTACGCAAATAAACAGTTATTTTAAATTTCGTACCATTCCAAAACATTGTAACTATAATTATATTTTATCATAATTATAATTAATCTAGGCCTCAGGTCTGGGCTGTCACCTAGTGCAGGTACATAAATGAGCAATTTTGATTTTATTAAAAAAATAATGGCTATACTACAATAATAAATATTTATTTTGTATTATTTTTTTTTTAGATAATTATTTATCGTTTTGGTTTTAGAATCTTTCGTTATTCAATAATACTTATATTTTTTTCCTACTTATGATAATATTCACTACTAATATTGAGAAACGTGACACCTTAACTCGAGCTGAACGTCACCTTGAAAGTTAGTTATAAAGTGAGCATTTTACTTACATAAGTCCTGGGCTCTCAGACTTTACTCCTAATTCTTAAGGCGGGAATAATTGCTTTGAAACACGAGATACGGGCTTAATCCAGGTGAGCTCCAGAAATTAATTTCCTCCGCTTCCGCTTTGCTCTCGCTTCTACCTTATCGAGCGATGGCAAGGTTTCGCGAGGTTATCCAAAGCTTTCATTATAAATAAAATAATTTTCACTTTGCAGTCAAGGACTTGGGTTTCTCAAAGATTTTATTATTATAATTAATGCCTAACAATTTCACACTTGAGCTGTAATCCGGCTGTAGCGGGCTTCTAATTTGATGGTAATCTTATCTTACGCATCTTATGTTCTCGATTAAAAACTAGTTACATAGAAAAGTGAAGGACTGTTATATTAAAAAAGAAATTTCAATTAATTTTCAACAGAAAGAACTTATTTTGAGGTTTGTGATTTTATTTGACAAAGGTTTAAAAAACTGGTGGCCAAAACGGTTAGGTTAGGTTACATTAGTTTTTTATTATTATTTTCCTTTATATTCTTTTTCAATGTGAATTTTCAGTCTTCAGTGTGAATCGAAGTATCATCTCCAATTAAGTCGAAACCAAAATAAAAAACTCTTGAATAGAATAAATTACATTTATCATAACTAATATAATTTTTAGCCTTTAGTGGGCACACAAGAATTACTACAGTTATTTAACACCTAACCGCCATACAAACGAAAAAGTTCCAATTTCTTTCTGAAATTCAACGTTAAAAAAAAAACTATTAACCACGCAATTTAAACTGGTGTTGTCGGTGACACTTTTGTTAAAGTGTCAAACCATAAATAATTTCGCAAATGTGTTTGACGCAAAACATGAAATAACGAAATAAAAAAGAATAATAAAATTAGTGGTGTTAAGAGCGACGCCATAGAGACGACTATCTGAAAGTGCGAATTCTGACCTAAATAAATAGACTTGCGAGTGCAGCAGCGGCTCGATGCCGAGTTCTTATTTCCGGACCCTACAGCCTACGAAAGTATTGACGTCGGGCAAAAGTTGATACTCCACTATTTCGGCAGATTTTTACGTTTTGAGGCCATCTAAATCCATTTTGACATTTTTTGGCAAGAACTCCATATGTATATGTTTGTGTATGTATTTGGCTTATATTTGAAAATTATATTTTAATAGCGGAAAATCGCCTGAAAAGATAAACGACACAATCTTTGATAATGTGGAAAAATTTCTTAAATTTTGATAAAGCGCAGTATATAATAATATTTATAAAGGTACTAAAGAGGTCCTGTACTTGAAAGCGCAGGATGTCGGTTTAAACCCAGCGCTGAGTTTTATAAAAATGCATTTTTAACTCTCATCTGTCCTCTTTAGTGTAAAATATTGTCAAATATTATGTAAGAATGAAATAAGAAAAGGATTATATTTTAACAAAATATATAAAAATAATGGATATGTGATTAAGATGAAGGATTATGGTTTTATGAGATGATTTTATGAGTGACTTGATGAAAATAAAAATAATGGAAAGGTAAAAATTAAAGCACCTAATTAGTGTGCGTATTATTTAGATAATTGTATAATTGAGTTGTAAATTGCCTTATAAATATTTGATGATTATTTAATAGCGGCAAATCGCCCGAATCGCCGAAACACATACATCGCTGATATGTATATATATCGGCGTTCATATTTTAAACTGAATACAAATAAGTTAAATTTAGATAAAAAAAAAATTAATAAAATAAATATAACATAAACATGTCATGTGTAAAGACGCGATACTTCCTCCTAGATTGAAAAGCGACCGATCGTATCCCATCACATTATTCCCAAACTCATTGTTAACCGAGGATGTAAAAGGAATCTTCTTTGACAAGGGTTTGAAGGATTGGATGAACGCGATATTAAATTAGAAGAAACCTAATCTCGCGTAACGGAGCCGGAACGATAATAACTTTGATTTTAATATAAAACATAACATGTTTTGAATTTTACATATAACATAATATTAGATACAAATATTAAATATTAGATATTAAATTTGTTCAATGTTTTACCTTAATCATCGAATTCAAATTAATTGAGAAAATATATTTATTACATTTCTGGGTTGTAAAAAGAGAGTGGTAACAATAATTAATTCCTCCTCGTTCATAAAAAAAGATGTCTCAGTTTATATTTTAAATTTAGTATAAAGAAAATTAATATTTTTGTTTCTGTATATTATAATGAGGTGTAAAAGACTATCGCAACACCGGACCTCATGGCAAAAACCAAAAATACTTATTTTGGTTTTTAAAAATACTTTTAAAATTTAAATACTTGTATACAAATTAGATTTGCTAATTTGTTAGATATAATAAAAACTATGTTCAAAAGAAATTTTAAGAAAAATACATTTGTAAACATCATAAAACGACTACGGGCATCTCCAATTTAAAATATATATTTAAATTAACATTTTAACGTAACTGGTTTACATCTAGATTTCTATTTTTTTTAACTAGTATTTCTTTTGTTCAGTATTCCATCTTATTTAAAAATATTTTTTTCATATGTGAAATTATAATATGTAACGGTTTTAAATAATATTTTTGAATTATAATTATATGTATTAGTATGTTTTGAACGCACTTACACTTCTTGTACAAAACGATTGTCAGGCCTTTGTCGTCCGAGTGTAATAGCTAATGCAATTACTCTCGAAAAGGTGGCTGGCCACATTTAGAAAACAATGCCATTAGGTTTGTAAGGCAAGGCAAGGCAAGGCGTGCAGCACAACTTTCCATCTGTGCCCCGAATTGAATTGAACTATTGAGACGTGCGGCGCGTCGATGGCTAAGCTGTTGTCTCTGTCTCGAGCAACGTCCTCGTATTGGCCAACAGCTAATGTCCCGATGTCCCTCTAATCGCTCTAATTGTAATGAAGACCAAAAAAACCTTTGCTCGATTGACTAACAAACATACAGATAATACGCAATATAAAAACTATTATTGAAGTAAAACTTCTTTAAACGTATTTTTCACAATTTATCCTAGACAGTGACTACAATCTACACCACCACCACCAGTGACATTGAATCTAACATAACACGCTCATTCGGTTAAACTCGGGAGGACGCTCGAAGGCGATGTGCTCATTCGACTAAAATCGGTGCACCCAGCTGTCACGTTAATTGTAGATGCCATTATGAGGTGATAATTTTGAAATATAGGTTAATACAATCTTATGCAGTTGATGACTTTAATCAACCTCCTTACATCTGTTCTAATCCAAACGCGTGTAATCCTAACACACATACACTGATATACACAGTTTTTTTTAATTGAAAAGTGCCATGAAATCGACATATATAAAAATAATGTGGGTACGCTATTCTCTTACATTTATGTCTACTAAATATAGATCAAATTTAAAACTGTTTTGAACAACCTTATAATTTATAAAAACCCCTCTATTTATTAAGAACTTTATTTCGCCAGTTAATTATACCAAATACTAAAAATATATATTCATATATACTAAATACTCTCGATATTCGGACGGCTTGCTCTTAGGATGTACGGATGTTTGTAGGTAGGTGAGCACGTATGTTCTGATGAGGCGTCAAATTGTCGAGCTTCCGATTACCTTTCGTGTTGATTGCCCCCTCCCAACACCCTCACACCCCCCGCCCCCCTGCCAACAGCCAATCCAAAAGAACACTTTTCAATTTTATCTTGTGTCGCCTCCCGCGCAGAACCGATGAACATCCCATTCCACACCATGTGCAAATACAAGGCTACCGACCGACTTCACAGTAGAGCTGTCAGAAAATAATCTTACTAGGTGTACACAGACCACCGGTCAGACAGCTGCCATGTATTGCCAGTTTGTGACGTAAGCGGCCACTTCAGTGATAGTCAAAAAAAAAATTTTTGCTATTTATATTGTTGCATCTGTTTAATTCAAATACTAACAATCTTCGTAAACACACATTTTTGACCGTGAGTAAGTAACAGGGACATCACATATGCAAGCACCCTACACCCTCGCACTCACACCCTCAAACACACCTAATAACCACTACTGAAACACGCGCACCAACAAAAAAACACCATAATATTTTTTTATCGTTTATTTCTAGAATAAAAAATGGTCTGAATAACAATACGTCATGAATTTAGAAATAAGTGAGCACTTGTATATAAATAATTACTTGTGGTCGAGAATCGATATTTTTCTAAAATTTTGTACTGTTACGTCAGCTGAAAGCGTGTACAAATACGTCATATCGTGTGTTGTTTGCCTTAATTCCCTGCAATAATTAGGAAATTTAAAATTTCATGATAGTAACAGTTGAATTATATTTACGAATGTTTTCAAAATACGCTTTTTATCTGTTTTTTTATTGAAGGTTTATGTGGAGTTAGTCCATTCTATAACGATTTAAAGTATTCATTTTAACTTAAGACCTGTAATCTAGGCTTTACCCTTATGATAACATGAAGTTAATGTAGTCCTTTCACCTAAAGTGACTTCAAATTCAAAATGCTTTGCTTTGAAAAATACCTAAATAAATAAATAGTAAATAAAAACAAAAAATGTGTAAAATTTTAATTAATATTATACAAATACCTAACTATACGCTGTTCAATTTAATTGGATAAAGTTACGAAGCTATGTACATATAATACGGTGCACGTTGAAATGTACTAATCAAAGACTAGTTATTGCAGAGCTATCTCCTATCAAATCACCTGCTCCAGATTAACAGCGTTCCTGTGAATTCAATCTGTCGCTAATTGGACGGACAGGAACAATCAAAATGGCGTCGCTACGTCGCCTTTCATTAGTTCCCTTTGGACGTACTCGTACTGCGCTCAATGCTTACAGTCCGGCGTACATTTCGGCGATATGCCTTTGACAGATACACGGCGTCCTTCAATTATAATATTTTTGAAATGTTTGTTATTTACCTCGAAAGAGATATACTTTGGAGATCATTTTAAATAACTTAACTTATAAATATAGTTAACTTCTTATTTTTCTGAATGTATGTCATTTCATAAATTAGTATAAGGAGCGTGTCGAGAAAATAAATTATGTTATTGCTTTTAATTAAAACATGAACAAATGCTTTCCAAAAATACAATAATTTCACAAAAGATTGAAAAAATTAAGGTTAAAACGACAAGATTTAAAGACAACTAAGACATGTTACCAAGAGAACAAAGATTAGACCCTAAAGGAATAAACAAAAAAACTAGAAATCGCCTAACCTCAATCGTGTATAGAACAAATAGGGAGCATAACCTGCTCGATTGTACTCACCACTCACGCGGCCACGTACCAAAGGGCAGCGATAAAAGGAAGGTAGGAAATAAAGCAATGAATCAAGAGGATATGGCCAATCGTCGAGGCGTTGGGCGGCGAGAGGCCGAGTAGGGCGGGGGTGATGACGTCATCGTGATTGATTCGTCACCGCAATAATGGCGAGAGACATGAGCCAGCTGTTCCGTCCTAGCAGGGACCGCCGCGAGCTCACCAATGAAATTGTGCGTAATGTGGCTGACAGATGTACGCACACACTTTTATTACAATATTGTTAAAATCTAAGGTATAACAACAACTACAATTTCTATTATACACTTAGAAAAAATAAATAAATAAATATACAGATTATAAAAAATAAAATGATACATCAACATATTTATTATAACACTAAGTTTATATCTACGAGTATTACAATAATATAAAACACCGCGTTCCACCTTTCAGGTTAAAGAATCCATCTAATTGGACCTGTTTTAATAAAAACGGCATATAAAAAATACATCATGACTTCAGAGAGAGAAAAATAACCTTTACGTGATAATAATTAAACGTATCATTTAATAACGTCTTTGTTGTTGGCGATCGGCTGTAGCATGCCTGGTAACGGCCTTAAGGTTATATTATCAATCTGTTGAGGATATATTTCTTTTAAATAATTTCTTATTCATAATAGGTAATACGATCCCTCTCTTATGTCTCCGGGAATAGGTTTACGATACCCCGTATAAAATAATTTTACCGTAATAAAATTATATTTGCTACCATTATAATAATAACAGGAAAACTCCTGTCAGAATAAATCACACATTTATTATCAAACCATCGTGGTCTTACAATATACTTTATATAAAAGTTAAAGGATTTGACCTAATTGTATACGATGACAGTTTTGTAATATGGAGAAATTGTCTGACAAAATAATTTTTACCTACATAGTTTTTGACTTTCGTAAAGTTTGATTTAATTTTTAAAACGCGTCGAATTAAAACCAAGTCGAAACACAGTTATAAAGGTACCTAGTAATATCTGGTAACCTAACTTCATGCTCCAACCTTTCTTAATCGTGTAAAAGAAAAATTTTAAAGGTCGGTTCGAATTTTCAAAAATATTCTTTTGGTGGAAAATTTTAATAATTCAAAATAGCTTTGAAGAGCACAAAACGCTTTGTTTTGTAGTGCTATTTTATTTTGATTGGTTGGATATATTTGTTTTTATTATTATTGTAACATCGACATTTCGAGAGGGGTATAATTAAAGAGATAAATAGTTAAATAACTGCCAAATAAATCAAGAATGGCTGACACCCTGCAGCTTTCATTAAATATATTTTTTTAGTAAATTATTTAACCAGCACTTGACCAACCAGGTCTCACAGACGCCATTAACGGCATCTTCCTCCGAGGCTATTCGCGCCTGTGGTACCAACTTGTGGTGGGTTCCATCATCTCATATCTCTACTTGTGCCTGTGGCACTTTTAGCCCATTCGATGTGCGTTTTGAATGGCTATAGAGGCGACAGTGGTTTATTTTTGATGTCTAATTTGACTGAAATAAAAAAAACGTACGATGGTACCATGACATTCTTTCAAATCATCAAAAATTTTAACATTATTTTAGTATTTTTGTAAATTTTGACGCGCGGATAGTAATATACAATACGGACATAATATTTTAATTTTTTAATAATAATAATATTTTAATTATATTTATTAATATTATAATGTAGCACTGAAGATTATTTTATATATTTCTATTTGCGAACATATATGAGTTTGTACTAATTTTAACTGGTCAGTAATAAATAATATGTCCTCAAGTTTTCAACAGCCGTGCAAAAAATTGCTAATTGCTAATAAAATTTATTATTAGTAAAAAATTGTTTATTATCCGACTAGCTTCCGATGTTATCTAAACGGCTATGATTGTTATTCAAGAGCATCACACAAAACTTCAAGTCTTTTGCATTCTTTTTGAGTTTAAAGATGCAACAGACAGACTGCCAAAGGACGGGGATACAAAGGGACAAAGGAGGGGGGGGGGCTTCTTATACATTAATTTATGTATAGAAGTTAATAGAGATAATAATGTTGTTACCCTCAGGTCGGTTCTATGGTGGTGATGAGTCACGTGGTCACGAGGTCACAACACCCCCCGCCGTAACAAGTTCAAACGTTCGAGGGTAAATTTAATAAGAGGGTAGTTTCTATCTTTCATTAAAAGCAACATGCCTTCCTTGTTATCTTTAATTGTATCACGTTTCTGGATTCTTAATGCACGAATATAGCCGTGTTTATTTTAGTAGATTCTTAAGCTAACAATAAGCTGTAGGTTGATTTTATTAAATATTTTTCTACGTTAGCATCTTCAATGACCGTTGCTATTTTTATTCGATTCATGAACAAGTAAGCTTATTCAACACCATTATCACACTGTTTAGTGTGTGTTCAGCTGAAATAAATATTAAAATATTTTCTCATTCTATTTTTTTCATTACCGTCCGTGTACTTAAATGATATAGTTAAATATGACGGGAATCTACCATCTTGGGTTCAGGTGATGGGAAGATATGGTAGTTCTCGATGTTCTAACGCGTTTCTTTAAATATTCAAAATTAATAAAAACTAGTTATCTTATTGTGAATATATTATATTGATTTATTATAAAATTAACATATTATTATTGATTTATTATATTGTATTGATTTATTTATGTGATTTATTATATTGATGTTTATTTCGTAAGTCATTATCGAATAATTTGCAGCATGTTGCTTAAAAAATCCACATTAAATAATCTGATGAATTCTTATGAGTCACACTTATTGTGTTGACTTATTTGGGTGGCGAGGAATTTGTTATTATTGTTAACCACTGCATTTGCATATTGCTACAAGCAATATCATTATGACTGATGTGTATAACGCACGCTAGTATTAATTAAATCACAATACATAAATATTAAGGAACCACTTATCTAAATAATCCATTAAATAATAGTACGATTGCGTAATAATAAAACACAGTGATTGGTCTAGGATAGCTTTTAAAGATTATACTAATTTGATTTATTAAGAATAATATTTGACTGTATCTGTATAATTTTGACTTTATCTTCCCAAAATAATTATATATGACCTAGATACTACCGGCACAGAGACATAATAAATTTTGAAAAAAATATAGGAATTTGATCATATTTCAAATATCATTTTATTTCATTTGTTTGTAATAACACGCGACCGTATATGCTATTTGCTGATCTTCTTTGTAGGAACTTTTTTGTGATACCTATATAAAATAGCTGGTTATTTTATTACGAATCGTACGCAAAAGTTTGTCGACAATTTCATCCGAAAAGGGACCAATTCATCGTAGGCACAAATCGACCCATTAAGGCGAAGCGGGACCCTAAAATTGCCAAATTTGTTATTTTAGATTGCAGAACTTAGTATGTTTGAGGTATTTATTAGATTTAAAAAAAATATTTTATACTAGCCAGATCGCCCCTTAAGAACACCATCTGGATACACGTTCTATTTTGTAAACCTATTCCGAGAACATAAATAAATTCTACACGCCTCAAAAAAAATCATTGTTAGCATTGGACCAAAAACGGT
Source organism: Neomicropteryx cornuta (assembly GCA_020383195.1). Classification (NCBI taxonomy): domain Eukaryota; kingdom Metazoa; phylum Arthropoda; class Insecta; order Lepidoptera; family Micropterigidae; genus Neomicropteryx; species Neomicropteryx cornuta. The sequence continues at coordinate 7,488,369 of JAHKQU010000030.1, forward strand.
TGAAAATGTAGAATCTATAAAAAAATATGATAAAAGTCCTCATAAAATTACACTTAATACATTATCGGTACTTTTTGATTTTTCACCATTAATATAGAGTAAACATTTATCCAATATTTTTTGCTCATTAATGTTTGATTATTGATCTATATCAACCCCTAAAAGGACATCAGTGAATATAAATACACCCTGTTTACTCACTGCCAAACGATTTTTTACCTTACATGACGAGTACCTATACACTCTAAAGAGGTTAAGCTTCAACAGGTTCATCAACAGATTCCTAAAATGGTTCGATATATCATAACATGAATTTGCCAATCTTTGATATATCATAACATGATAGGCTTTAACACACTCGAGTTTAGGCGACAAATCCATACTTTGTGTTATTTTTATAAGGTTATTCGCGGTTACATCGAGAATCCCGTAATACTCGGTGATATTGGTCTCTTTGTTCCGGACCGTTGTACTAGAGCGCGGAAGCACACGTTATTCAAGCGGTTAGCATGTCGTACCGACGTATACAAGTATAGTCCGATTGGGAGAGCAGTCGAATTATTAAATTCCATTTTCGTGGAGATTAATATTTTTGTCTGTTCGCCCAATGGGATTAAAAATCTGCTTTCTATTACGCCGTTGTAAGATTAGCGTGAATTATTTATTTGTTAATGTTTGCCTGGAGGCATTATTTTAATTTTTTAGCTTAGTATGTTTCATGTTATTGTTTTTTGTTTTTAATGCTTTTTGTTTTTCTTTTGGTAGTTTAATTTGTTTTTACTTTAATTATAATGTACATGGAGAACCTGTTAAATAAATAAATAATAAATAAATGAATTTGCCAATCTTTGATATTCTATAATATTTTCAGCCAAATGGCTAATAAGCGTCAAATTAACACGATACTTGTGAAATCGTTTCTTTCAAATTTCAAATTCACTTTCAAATTGGTTTTATGTTTTAATGGTTTTTTATTGTAATTTTATTTTTATATCAGCTGTTGTTTCCTGAAATAAATAAATAAGTTACTATTTACAAAAAGCACACTTAAGAGATATTTTAAAAGTAAGCAAATATTGTTCCCGAAATTATTAAACAACCCTAGTTACGCACCATAGGCTTAAGTTCAGGACCTGTTTAGTATGTTTCGAAACTGGTACTTCGTTTTTAAACATAACAATAAATGTATCAATCATATTGACGGCCATTTTGCATTCCAGAAAAATACATTATTCGATTTGTTAGCTCTTTTACATAAAATTTCTAATATTTTAAAAGTATACTCCTAAATCACTTTTATTTTTATGTTATTTCTCATCGTTACGATTGTATAGGTCTCTACTGTGTTTTACATATATCTAGATATGTCAATTTGTTTTTTTTTTTTTTATTTAACATTTTAGACGTTTTTTACGTGTATCTAACCCAAAACTTTTCGGCGAATACTCAGTTAGAAGCTTACACACTGTTGAGCATTATAATTAGGGTAGAAAGGCAGAATGGGGAAAACCTCTACCCCTGCCTTTTATTAGCCCTGTTAATTATACCTACGCTAAAGTAAAGTTGTCCGTTTATTTTATGGGGGTGTTTAACTTTGAAAGATAACACCTACCTACTGTAAGCTAGATAATTTAGATAAAAAAAACTTTAATTAATGGCCTGAGATTTATTTGTCTTAGGTTTGACATCAGACCTACCATGCCAATGCATATTTAATTTTAAACATAAAGGGAAAATATTAAAATCCACCATAAAGGAAAATAGTAAGTAGGTTAAAATTACGTCTCATAATAATTATTTCCAATGAAAATTTATTTGAACGAGGTACATATACTCTGATTCACTCACAGTGCATTTTAGCAGTTGTATATATGCATTTCATTTCTATATGTAATCTGCGTAAATCGCATGAAATTTGGTAAAATAACTTACTCTAACCTATTATAAATTGTATCTAAGCAACTGTTCTCTGTAAGATTCGAAGATTATAAAAACGAGTGAGAAATGACATGGGGTCATCAAAATATCTGTTTTTCGTTACATTCTGCTGTTTATTGTGCCATCCAGAGCGATGTCATCAAATGGACTTTATGCGAGTCTCTGGCGCTGATTCTACGATCAGGTATTAGGCTACTAGGCCTTCAAATATTTAGCGATGTAACAAGTATCGAAACAGGAAATAAAATATTGTAAGCCGTATGTGAGCCTCCAGAGCTCGGCTAATGTGTTGTGTAGTTCCGTTCTGGGATTCCTTAACACCAGGATGTATATAACTTCTACTCCAATTACGCACTTTCTACCCTTATATAGTAACTTTATAATATTTTTTAGTAACTTCAGTCGTTAAAAGTCCTTTAGTCTGTCTGTACTTAAATGTTGCTGCTAGTTTGTTAACTGCGATTACTATTCTTCTTTCTGAACAGGGTGTTGCGATGTGGAGTCAAAGCTGCTGCACATCAAATATGTCATTTTTCGTTCTGATGAACACCAATGCTAAGACCCTGACTTAACGTTTGGGTAAATATAGGAACACAACTGAGACAAAAGACGCTCAATTTTTTCATAAAACTGGCTGCGAAATCCAATTTGCATATATTAAGAACTTTAAAAGACTATCAAACGGAACGATTGCTATCACAAATACCCTTATCGTCAGAGCGAAAACTTTTTACTGACAAAAAAAAAACCTTAAAAAGGCTAGAAAGTCGAAATGGCATATTCATATTTCTAAAAAATAAATAGGAGACTTTACCTCGATGAACAACTAACTGAAATCATGGTAGCCTAGTTGTTAGGACGTTATTGGTCAGCTGTGGCATTGTTGAATCTACATATTATAGGTATACGATTTTTAAAGCTCAACCACTCGCTTTCCTAAATCACAGGTTAATTTAGCTTAGGTGTGTAGGTCTCAAAATAATTGTATTTGAGCTAGGTCATGCCAATTGATAAAAAAAACGATGCTCGAGATCCAATCGAAGACAATACAAAAATACGCAAATTTGTCGATACAAAAAACCATTTCCGTCTCTAGACATTATCGGGGTCCGCCTTGATAAATATAGGTCGTTACGCTTTGCAGTAGCGACCTCTTCATACGCAGCCTAAGCACGAAAACCCCTCGTATCCTACCTAAAAAATATATAAAACAACGTGCTAAATTGAAGAAACGTAATGTCGTCTTGTGGGATAGTATTTCATTTGTTTCCTCTAACGCAAAATAATGTTGGTAAAAATGGCTGAAAGTTCCACTACGGAAATTCCTTAGCGAGAATATCCCCGTAACGATATCCCAGAGGCTTTTATACTAAGGATTCGTCGACATAATATTCTGGACTTCATATGGCGCACCTTTTTGTTTTCTGTTTCACCAAAGGTGAAATAAAATCATACTGGTTGATATACGTATGTTTATTTCATATTTCAACAATATTACCAATAAATAATAAATAAATATTTGATATTTAATAAGGTATTTTGAGGTGTAAACATCTTATGGGATATATTTTACAGGTGTAGTGAATTGGTGACAGGATGTCTCGTTTAAACGTTCACCATGCACTTTGTTTTGTCGTTTGTTTGAACGTTTTGTCAACTAAGTTCCGACCCTACCTTTGGCATTATGAACCCTGCCCCTTCCCTCTTATTCCCACCAAATTTTTTGGCCAAATATGTGCCAACATATGTGGTTTTAGGCGCTTGCCAGGGAAGTGGTTCATATATAACATTTTCTGATAATTATCTTTATTTTTGGTTTTTTATTTTTGAGGAATATAATTGACTCTTTATTTAATTTAATTATATTATTTCCGTTCTTATGTTTGTCAACGATTGATTTTGATTTGAGTATTTTCACGTAATTTTTATTCTGATTAAATGACGCTATGGTGGGCTGCTTTAGGTCTTACTACGGTGACCATGGATGGGATAAACTGTGGTTTGGTGGTTCGCTTTTTGTTATTGGTTTATTTATGAAATGCAAAAACTACGTTTAATCCTATAACTTTGTAGAAATAAAACGTTCTTACCTAACGTTTAACATTATTAGTATTTTTTATGTTTATTTAACATGATTTATAGTTTTATGTATAATTATGATTATTTTGGTTTAGAAATTTCTTAATATTTACGGACATCTATACTGGGATAATAGCGTATTGTTTTAATTAAATAGGTATTATACTGTATGTATTTTATATCAATTCCACATCCTCACTACGACCACTAACAGGTAAACCAACGTGTAGGTACTTCAGGTGACAGATGATGTACCTAGACCAGTCTTCGTTTAGCTGTTGAAGAAGGGGCCACGGAGTTCCGAAACGTCCAGCAGAGGTACTCACCTAATCTCTATCTTCTTCGACTTTTCTCCATCTGTTTACTAACAAAAACAAGTGTTTAAACAACCTAAAAAAAGTATTACCGACAGAACTCTAGGTGTTAAAGTAGGCAATGCTCTTAGCGACGATAGGTTAATAGACTTTGGTGTCCCTCAAGGCAATGTATTGGGTCCAATCTTGTTCCTGATTTATATGAATGGACTTGCGAATATTCTTTTAATAAATGGCCAAGCTATATTTTTTGCAGATGGCACTGTTCTTATATTGCGGGAGCGGGATTGGGTAACTCTTTATAAAAATGCTGAGGTGGGTCTTAATTTATTAAAACATTGGCTCGATAGTAATTTATTATCTCTTAACATTAATAAAACTAACTACATTACGTTTAACTTATACAACAACAAAAGTATGGAATCATATTTAAGTAATTTTCGAATAAAATTATATTCCTGTTTTCAACATTGCCATCAATGTCATTTGCCCGCAAATAGAAAAAGTTTCCTCCTATAAATATATGGGTTTAACGTTTGACCATAGACTCTGCTGGGAAGATCATACTCGTATAACAGGTAAAAAAGTCAAAAATCTTATTTATATGTTTAAATTACTAAGAAATATTCTATCTAAAGACCTAATAAGGACCGTATATTTTGCGCTGGTAAACAGTATTATTTCCTATGGAATTTTTACTGGGGCGGAGCTACCTTGAGTTGTCTTGATCCTGTCATAAAAGCTCAAAAGTCCATTATCAGAGTTATTACCAAAAGACCCTTCCGCTATCCATCATAAAAACTCTTTCAAAGTTTCGAGGTTTTGGACATAAGACAAACCTTCGCCAAAAGCTGTCTTTTGTTTTATTTGAAACAACTAGACGACCATAAGGTAGTTAGTCACAGAATGGTTACGAGGCAACTTAGTAGCCACCAACATACTATACCGAAAGCGAAGACAAGGTTCGCTCAGAGACACTTCACTTTCTTAGCGCCGCGTATTTATAATAAAATCAAAGATATTCTGGGAAAGTCTCTGTCTTTGTTAACATATAAGAAACGAATTTCTTGTTGGCTACTTGAGCTCGGCAGAAATCAAACAGACTTTAATCAATTACATACCAAAATAAACTTCGTTTCTGGTAGATACTATATCTTGTATTGATTTAATATTAGTTATTATTTGGGTTTTACGTTTACAACATAGGTCATGTATTTTCTATAACAATGGGTAATATCTATTTATTAGTTTGAGTTTGAGTGTTTTGTGTTTGAGTGTTTGAGTGTATTATTACTATATTATATTTTTATAATAAATAAATTGTTATTAAAATCATGGTATGGATGGTTCTGGTTAGATAATTTACTGCTACTAAACGATGTTTAGAAGCAGCTGATATTATATGACAGCTCCAGCCATTCTTGCTTATTTTATTTTTAATTGGACCCGATTCCTATATCTGAAAGTTCATTGTCCACTTACGTCAATAATGTGCTATCGACGTCTAATGGAATTATGAGCGAAACAATTCCGAATATGTGCAAAATGTGTGTTCCTACCGCACGTCTCTCGGCCAGCGTTCTTCGTTGCGTGCTACTGAGCGTGCCAAATTTACTACCATTTAATAGTTAATAGTGACTACCGAAGTCTCACAATTTATTTATAAAATCTAATGCTTATGATTCTAATTCTCGTATTTATTTTCCATAAGTCGGTCCCATACATATGCGTAAATGTTTGCAAAGATGCACAAATGTTATGGGAGGCCATTTGCATACACATATTTCGTCTTTTCTTTGTTATTACTTTTAACAAAAGAAATAACAAAAGACAGGCTTACGAGGAGCGCTGCGTGGATGCGATGTTAAGACTAGTAGATTCAATCTATGTAATCCGGGTCTCACAGATAGTTGGCGCAGTATTCTTCGAAAACCAAATATATCCCAAGCGTATACAAAGTTGAACTATATTATTTTCCTAACGTTTAATACTCTCAATTCCGTAAAATATGAAGTGTCTCAGATGAAACATAAAAAATAAAATATAGTAATATAGTCTTTTGTTACACGTACTAATAAAGAAAAGACGAAATATGTATGGAAATATTTACAAATGGCCTCCCATACAAATGGCCTTCTATATATACGAAATGGCCTCCCATACAAATGGCCTCCCATATTAACTGGAAAAACACTACAACGCAACGGGTCTTCAACCATGCAATAGCCATTCCAAGGGATTGAACCATTGCAAATGCTTTATAAGTATATTTGACGGTTAAATGTATGGCTTACTCTATGTTTTCCTGTGTTTGTTTATACGGCGAAGATTTGCATTCAACACAAAAATAATTATATGATAATAATAAAAATATTTCAGGTTTGACACAAAGGGTTTGTTTTTATTACTTTAATGAAAGAATTCGTTTTTTTGCAAATAAAGTAAAAGTAAAAGTAAAAGTGTTAATATGTGGGGGGGCTTCATTATCGTATTCATTATACACACATGAGCATCAAACCGTTTCACTTTGTGCTCGCATATGATATTACTATTGTGTGTTTATAAATATAAAATATGAAAATATATTTTCTAATCTTAAATTTGAGTGATTTATGTCCGCCTAACAAATAATACTATATTAGTTCAAATTATGCATCGTAAATTAATTGATGCCTTATAATCGTGAAATATCTAATATGTTTTATTTAATTTTCAATATTTACGAACATCGTTACAAAGTTCGGAAAACCCACTTGTACATTGGCAGAGCCAAGTGTGTATATATTTTAAATGGATCAAGTATCCAAAGTATTTCGCATAAATAAATTAGTAAGTATACTGGTAAGTTTCCAAACTCGATTCAATTTCAAAAATCTCATAGTTACGATTCCGTTCTACTAATTTCCTGTAAGACTTTATTTATTATGTGCAAATTACTGATGATTTTAGTATCACTTTTTTATGCAAAAATACCATTATTTATTATTTTTACTAAAAGTAGTAATAGATCATATTATTTTCTATTTAACAACATTATTTTTTTTTTAAATATAACAAATATACTGAATTTAAATTTTCACGGTCGTCATTCATTGTAAAATATATAAGTTTACGGATTTTACATACCGTATCTAGACTATTAATTAATCCCAACATTTCGTAAATGTGTAATATTATTTTATAATGTAACATTTTTAATGAAATATATTTCATTATAAGATTTTGTAAAAAAAAAATACTATGTGTCTTTATTATATAAGGATTTCTTGTAAATAAATATGTTGAAAATAATTCATTCCTGGCCGCTAAAACGTATCGCTTCTCTATAATCATTTAAATTTTCTTGTCATAAAAATAAATCCAATTATTGTGGTAGGTATTTAAAAGTTTAATAACGTGTTATAAAATTAACATATAATATAATGTTTGGTAAAAACGTAAAAGTAACGTCTGAATGAAATTCTTTACGTTTGCAGCAGAAATACAAGAGAATACACCCTGTACTGTAAACCGTGTAATTAATGCTATTACCTCTGGAGCTGTAATTCGTGTAACCTGGTTACAGAGCGTATATTAAATTCTCTTAATTAATGTATTTATTTATTATATAGCTTAAAATAAATTAATAATTAATTGAGTGATAAAAAAAACCTACAGGATAAATATTGAAATAGCTATTACGATTGCGTATTGCTGTATTTATAGCTGTTTGTAATTAATTATCTGTGGTACTTATAACCACGCGATACGCGAAAGGATGAGCAGCGTCATGTGTGTGTGTGTGTGGGTAAGGATCGACGCTACGGCGGTGTGTTAGTGAGGAAAGTGTAATTGGCGGGTAGGGAGTAAAATAACGATGATTAGCGGTGACAGGCAATGACAATAAAAGCAGCGTTGTCATTAAAATAAACGCTAGTGATCGTGAGTTGTTTCGCTCTGAGAATGCAACGTTTATGTAATTAAAATCACATGCTTTTACTTTATTTTATAAAACTATTTAGAAATATTACTTACTCGTATTTGAAAAACTTTTTAAGATGTACGCACGTAACGCACATAGGGACATTTGGTATAAAACAAATCTTCAGTTTAAATATTTGCCGTAGGTATGCATATTCTAGACCTAACCGGGCTAGCTACCTTCTCCCTTTGTTGGCTATTTCTTCAATTAAGGACTCGAGAATTATGCAATCAGGACATCATAAGCAGACTTTTACTTTAACCAGATCCTTTACTGGCAAGTGTGAGAATAAAACGAAGCTATTATCAATGGTAATAATTGAAATGCACCAGCAAGTCAAAATTTCACTTTTATTTATATCTTTCTCAATTATAGCGACTGTAAGTAATGACGAAGACGTCAAAGTCGTCGGAAATCATGAATGTTTTGAAAGGAGTATCTTCAAATCTGTCTTCGGAGTATTTCATATATTATTTCCTAATGATTTCTAAAAAAAATCTGAATCTTCGCTTATGAATTGTATATATTTTTATCCATATATATATTCAAATATATAGCCATGACCTGGGTCATATATAACTTTTTTTTTTTGACTTTACTCAACTAAGCTGAAGTCCTCTGGAGAACCTACCGGTAAGTGGCCTCTACTAGAACATGCTCTTCTCTGTTTTCGTGTGGTCTTTAATCATTCTATTTCATCTAAGGGCTTGTAGAAAACGAACCACTCCGTGACGTTATAGGATAATCGTGAATTAGCGTATTAAAATTAGGCGTAAATAAATTTTAATGGACATATTAATAAAATAAACTATATTGTTGTATTCAAAAAAAATTTCATAAAATATATGAAAAAAGTAAAAAAAGCTTTTAGACAAAGTATAAATTTACCTTTTTTGTTCTAGATGATTATGAGATAAAACAATATCTAGTTTTGTTCTAATTTTATTTATCAAATAAAAGAGTGGCTTTTCTACAACTTTTGTATGGACAAGGACTAGGTTGTCCTTCCCCACAAGGGAGTTCACCTTTAGCTGTAACAAAATTGTATATGATCATTTGTTGTTACTAATTTTATTCTTATATTGTTTTTAATTTATATATATATATATATTTACTGTTCTATTTAAAATAATGTGTTTTCGTTTTAAACTAATCTTGTATTAGTCCACAAGTAGTGGGCATAAGTGAGTACATACAAATGTATTTCAGTGAAAAATTAAATTGAAATATGGCCCTCCAATGTTCGGGCCAACTAAAGATTATTATCTGAATCGATCTGCTTAGACAGCAAGCTTTCGAATATCTTTGGTTAATATAGGCCATAGTCTCTATCACGTTTATTTTGATTAAAGTAGGAACTCCTTAGCGCATCAAACGACTTGATTTCTCGCGGGAATACAAAAGAGCCGCAATTCGAAAATTAAAATATTGCGCATAAAAAATGAAACGTATCTATTTAATGATATATTGTATTCTTTGATCGCGAGTGGGAATTTATGGTTATTTATTGGAATATGCATTTTCTAACGATCGTTGCAACCGGCCAAGCGGCGTACATTGAAATCAAAAATATTGTCAATAATTTAGATAGGTATGTTCTTACTGATTGGCTTGTACAAACGTTGTTGCTAATATATTTGATCCATTTAGACCAAAAATATCAGCCTCGATGTATTTGGGGCCATAGAACTATCGAAGTGGTATAACTCATATAATATAACTCATGTACCCACATTTTTAAAATTATTGAAAAAATTGGATTAGAAACAGAATCAACGGCTTTTGCCAAATCAATAAATACTATGATACATTTTTTGCTTTTATTAATGCTGTTATCTAAAACATTCATAATGTTTTCTGAAAGAAATTAGTAAGTTAGTAATAAAACTAACTCGGTGTCACATGTTAACCCAACTTAATTTACATTAAATATAATTAAAATAACAAGCAATAACTATAAAAAATATGATAACCCTACTATGTTTCTTGTAGCAAATTTAATAAGGAATCTCATGGTGTGTAAGCAAATTCGGTCGATATAAATCATTCTTTATACAAAGGCAAATCAGAAAATAAGTGAATAAACATATGTAAATATAGTAATGCCATTATGTCCTTGTCGTGTGGATAAGAACATTTTAACACACACACATATTTTCGTTTGGAGGAAATTTACAACCACGAACTGGCGATTTTCATTAAGAACCAGATCTCGAGCGCTAAAAGTTTACCAATTCGGTTACGAATTGTGGTGTCACTACGTACACGATTACGACCAGATGCATAAGTTTATTCGTTGATAAAATTACTGATAACAGAAATAAAATTTGCAAGGTAGTGAGAAGGCTCGTTTAATCAAATCTATGGAATTATTTTCTGAGAGGTTCAGCCTCTCAGTAAAGACACACTCTTTTTTTCGTGATAATTAAATGATTATTTTTTATGGCCAATTTGTATGAGGTCTGGCCGTTCGCCAAAACTTCTGTCGCATTGTTGCAATGTTTGCTCGAGCACATCTCCTAGCCAGGTTAACAAATATCCATATTGTTCGAGACCGCGTGAAATTGGCATATCCTCGTTTTTTATTACTTAGCGTCCGAACGCATTGACCGCAGGGATATTTTTCTTTCTACAGTACAGTACATAAAAAGCAGAAAAAAATAATAACATAATGATATCACCGACGGCCCAACTTGTCTCGTAAAAAACATACAGATCGAATTGAGAACCTCCTTATTTTGAAAATAATTAAAAAAAAAATGAAGGATTATGGCTCGCATCTAAATTATGCCGCGCTGAAGTAATTCGCGTTTTAGTTATCGAGATATAAGCGTCAGTGAAATTCAGAAATTCGGTATAAAGTTTCTTTTGCTGGATGTAAATCAAATCAGAAAAGAATAGAATATAATTTACAAACAAAAAACAAAAGTATAAGTTCAACATTCCGTAATAATAAACATTATTATTATATCTTCTAAAATATTGCAGGGTTGGATCTAAAATAAAGTAATTTATTTTTCTCACTCTAAATCCACCAATCACTTTCAACTTGATACATAAAATTTAAGGGTACAAAATCTTGGTCAAGTTCGTTGGCAAAATTAGACCAGGGGGGCGGGAATTGGAGGGGAAGGTGGTTGAAGCAGTGAAATTTTGCTATAACTTTCTTAGTAAATCGAATTCATTTAAATTTTAAATTATTTCTAAATTTATTTAACTAAACATTTTTGATAGCACCATCAGCCCTAGGGGTGGGAAAAAGTGGTTTTTCAAGATTCAAAAAATCATTGTTCCCTTAATAAGCGCGTGGGATCAAATCCATTCAAAATGTAAATTGTTGGTCTATAATTGCTCTACAACTTTTATTTAAAACAATTCCTAATATGAGCAACCAGTATGGCACAGTATAAAGAGGGATTCTGTAGACGCACTCTCGCTGCGCAAGGGTACGGCGGGTTAACGTACTCCGTGCAGGAAGTGGATCACGCGGCAGCTCGTACAATTTTTAATATAAGTTTGTACAATTGGAGTTCGCCCCTGCTTTGATCCAGTGAAATCTACCTCCGCCTTCCGGTGAGCAAAAGGTTTTTTTTTACATTTTAATATAATTTGTTTATTTATCTCAAACATCTCCATTATATAAGTACTATATTTGTATTTCTTTATTACTTGTTACTTAAAAGTACGTCTTAAAAGTATTTTTTTTATCTGGGTTTAGCGCCTTCTTTGAAAAATAATCAAATTACTTTTTAAAATCGTATTATGTTAGCATAATTATATTTATGGTGAATATTGATTTAATTGGTATATACACCGTGTTCCACGACCGTTTATAAAAACTTAAATGGGTGTTTTTATTCATTATTCTAGTTATACTTTGAATTTTGAAGTTATATTTGGAGTATTTCTCACGTGAAGAATTCTCACTCAAAGTCTTTTCACATAAATACTCGACAAGGCAATCAGAATTACTTATTATACTGAAATTTAAAAATTTATATGGAGAAAGGCAAGCTAAAGTTGTGCTGGCACGATTATATAATAAGATACCTTTAGAAATTAAGAAATGTAAAAAAAATATTGATGTAAAAAAAGAACTAAAATTATACTTATATTCTTCACTTCATTCTTCGTGTGTAATGTAATGTTTTTAACAATAGGTTAAGGTGTGTGATCAAAAGAAAAAAAATAAGTAGTATGTTGCTAGATATAATGTCTATCTTAGTGTGTATCGGGTAGACGAGTCGGCAGGCTCTTCCAGGACATGTAACCTGCATACTTGAGAGATAACTTATATAAAGGTCGCGACAGCGACATTGAATTTGAATTTGCATAAAAAATAATAAAGTAGTTTGATTACTTTTATATTTTGAAATAGTGTAAATTACCGCTATTATTTCACGAGTATTTTATTAAGTGATATTTTATTACCGTTTAAAGATGTTGGCGATATGGTCTTCGCATGGTGCCTGTTCTTTTAAAATGTTCACCGTGAATTCGAAGGCCTCAAGCGATGCAACTATCTGTGTATTCGGTATTAATTTTTCTTTTAACATTCTAGCTATATAAATATTTATATCTAGCTATAATTAGCTATATTTGACAAAAATTTAAATCCTTAAAATATTAAAAAGTATTCGAATTTTCCAAATGTCAGTACTGGCAAACTTTTATACGAGTACAAGGTAAACTAACGGTGCTTACCTATTTTAGCGAAAATATAATCTAAATACGGTATTTAATCAATACATTATACCATTTTACTATATCTAAACAAATAATGATACCCAATTTTTTAACAAATAACACTAGAAATTGCAGGACCTGTTAGCTGTTTTTTTATCGTGATTGGTTTTGGTTATATAAAATAATCAATAACTATTTCACATATGATTTCTCGTAGACTATTTATAATGTACGAGATGGTAATGGTTTCTGGATAGATACAAAATATTCAACCAAATAAAAGAATGTTATCAACAATTCACTCATATTAAATTACGGTTGATAACATTTGGCGTTTGGTGTCCGGTGGGTGGTGATGGTATTGTAACTATTTTATATGATGTATAACAAAAAAAATAATACCCTGAGGTAAAAAAATGTTTAAACCAATTATCCGACTTATTCTCAAGAGCTCCGCTTGAAGAGTGAAAAAAGACTTTGAAGTGGTTACTGATCACGTTAAGACGCAATTAATTTAATAATCTAAGAACCTCCTAAATATTTTTTAATTTATTTTTAGATGATTTTATTTATGGCTTAGGTGGGTACAATTATATTGGGCCCAGCTCAACTAAGCTAAATTGGCTTATACTGAATTTATGGGAGATAATATTAAAAATGATTTGACAATAAGGTGGATTTGAACACACAACCACTGGCTCACCAGTCAAACGTCTATACCCATCGGGTCATGACGTGCCTACCATCCTATTCTATACAGATATGCAGATATTCTATTGTGACGATTGTTTCACCGATGTAGAACTCATATATTCCAGTAAATAGTGGATAAAATTTTAGGAGGTGGCAGACATTTTGGAGTTATGATTTTTTTCTTATTTTTTGGTAATGATACTTTTCGTTGATTATACAATTATACCGGCAACACCGCTTTATATTAAGTTTATTTTTAGATGTGGTAAGATATGTATTTAATAGTATTACCTATATTTTTACTTATTGGAAACTTTGATTATTATTAGCATAAAATCGAGCGCAAGTAGCATCTTTGCATTTATTCTGAATTTTGGGAAAAGTTATAAAAAAAAATACTCTACAAAGAGTGTGCCTGATATTTCAAAAAGTGGTGGCTATTTAAAAATGTTACATTTTTGACATTAGAACAGAAATATATTTTTTAGGAAAATTTCAGCGAAACCTTGGTTAATGACAAATAATTTCAAAGCGATCTCATAAATTTTATTGTAAAACTATCTTCTTTCTCTACTTAAATATTGTATTTAAGGTAATATAAAATAATTTAAATAAATAAATAAATATTATCGGCAAAATTTCAGCAAATTTAAAAAATATAAATAGTAAGTATGCATCATTGACGCGATGAAAACTTTGAATAACTATAAAATAAATAAAATAATAATAAAATAACTAGGTAAAAATTTTATGGACATTTGGTGTTCTCATTATTTCTTTTCTTGATACACACTTTATCTAATCTAAATTATTATAAAGTACTGAGTGGAAATGTAATTATATTTTAAAAGCTGAGGGATGCCAGGACAGCAATTATCCACGTCCAATCAAATCGTGCAAAATCCATAAAATGATCAGCCTTCAGTGTGATACTTTTAAACGACATTAAACAATATTATTTAAGATTCGTATATTAGTAACTCATTAGCGAGCAGCTATCAATCAAGTGATATCACCGCTGCATTCTATCAATATTATATGACATTTTGGAATGAGAGGTGGCGTGAGAATCAAATGACGCCTAACTATTTTATTATTAATATAAACTGTATTGTGTTTAAGGCGACGACAAAAAACTACAGGATACAATTTTGTTATTTAATTATATTTTTTTTTTGTGATAGTCCAAAAACGAACAACCACTCACAGGGTTTAAACAAAAGGTAATAATCATAAGTGTACATAAAGCGCGCATGGCTACAATTAACAGTTTAGTATAATAAACAGATGGTATTAAAATCACTACTGCCCTTTCATTGGGTTGATCTATATCAACAATAAAATAAAATATGGAAATTGTTTCATATGAGAAAAACTAATGTTAAAATTTAATCAAAATCTAACGAAAATTTAGAATCCGTGCTATCGGCGAACACTTAGATCTGTCCGAAATCAAACAAACCATGACCCACGTTACGTCGAGGACATTTAGGCGGTCTGGTGCGTATAGGCAAAGGAGGCGCTTCGAAGCGATTTTTGTTTCAAAATTAAATATTTTTTCCGTGGGACCGGTTAAGGTATAGATTTATATATAAACCCCCTAAAAGGACAGTGATGATTTTGAATACATCCTGTAGTAGAGATAACTTGTGCAAATACGCTGTACTGAAAACATTTATAGGCTCAAAAGGCGGTCGCGTTTACTCCTCAGGTTTCGTTGTCTATGATACCCCGATTCCATGGAAAACCGATGCTTTATAGAGCCTGCCCTTGGCCTTATAGATGAAATGCGTAAGAAATGGAATTTACATCGAAGGGATAATATTATCAACGAGATTTTATGGAACCCTTTTATTTGCAATTCCCTCCTTAGAAGATTTGCTGTAATCGACCAAGAAATGAGTGAATAAATCCGTTAATTAGTTCCTATTCGCGCCTCATTTGAAACTAATAACATTAGCAGGCACCGCCGAGTGTCTTAATTGCGAGGCCCGGCTTTGGCAAACAAACTCGCCCCGCTCGAAGCGTCGGCGTCGCGTCGCGTCGCGTCGCGTCGCGTCCACGGTCAAATTATATCAGTACAACCACCCTCTTATAATACTAAAATATTTCAGAGGGAGTATCTGAGTGTCCAAAATTAATTTACGTTGGACCGGACCTTTCGTTCGTTTATTTTGGGACCACGGCGAATTGCCCCGGGCGAGTAACTACTCTTAAATACATAAAACAATCTAAACCTACATCATTCTTTAGCTTACGGTCAATTTGTACAATCTAACAAAATATTATCGTATTTATTTATAGTTTGGGAATTCCCACTCAGTGTAAAATTAATAAATGTAAAATAATCTTCACAATACATCCCTGCCACTAAGGCTAACATGCTAGCAACTCGTAATCTCTCGCGTACATGTACGTCTTCTTGAAGCAAGGGATACAACAAGGGCAGGGCTTTCAATTCAATTTGCTTTATTGGGATACTAGCTTCCAAAGCAAGGCTCCATCCTTCGGGTCATGCGAGACATTTGTTTGGGCAGACATTTGTAAGAGTAGACATTGTTATAATTGTTCTTTAGTTTGGGCATTCCGACCGACTCCACATTTTGCGATATATTTGCTAGTATAATAAGCTCGTTCGTCCGTTGAGTTCAGTGTTTCACCGTTCTATTTATACGCTGTATTTGCAGCATTCGACGCAACAATAACAAAAACAGTGCTTCATCTTCGAAATCCTTTTTAAGACTGCGCACAACAACTTTGGCCGGAGAAAAGCCGACCCCGGCAACAACCTGTCAAACGCCCGCGTGAGGGTAGCCGCGATCTTTACCGAGTTGCTTCGCGCCTGCGCAGCCAACGGCCAGTCATATCACGAGCGGCTCTGGCGATATTTTATCGTCACATAGTCACATACCTAATTTTCATTGTTAGTTGTAATTCTCCTTTTATTTACCTTTGTTATCTAGTTCTAATGTATGCAATTATTTTATTAAAATGTTTCCAAGCAATGGACTTATGAAAATAAAAGCAATAACGTCGTCATTGGACCTTATGATTTCCTTCATCCCCTCACCAGGAGAATGATACTTTTCGAAGTAGTTTTAGAAAAAATATATCACAGGTAAATCTTTTGTATCAACCCTGAAAAATGACCGTTAAGCTGGGCGTTCTACCGGACGCCTAGCAGATAAACGAAGTTACTAAGCTCATTTCGCATTTAATATAATTCCTAACTAGGTTCTGCGGTCGGTGTACAGCCCTTTATTTGTCGATTCTTCGATGTCGACCTTTCAGACCTCAATTCATACAGTTCTTTTGGTGTTGTTGTTGACCCTTCGTGCATATGTTTGGCTCCATTAGGGCCTTAGTTCATAAAAGTTATGTTTTTAACTTTTGGAGCTAAAATATAACAATTGCTGTAGGAACTGCCGCAGGATCGAACAATGCAGCGAGTATGCATTTGAAAAAACACAGAGTTTAGATCCACGTCGCTATTACTAGCACGCGACCAATACCAGAAAAATGCTCACTAAGGGCGGACTCGTATCTGTACAACTAATAAATAACTTCATCGCTCGTATGCATAGCTTTAAACGCATCCTATGCACAAATATTATTTAATCGAGACGTCGTAACAGACTGTATTTGATCCTGCTAATGTCGACCTTAAATCCTTAGCCGTAAAAGTGTAGATCGATAGTTTCCGCGGCGTTGATGATTGATGATTGATGATTGATGATTTACGGCCTCGTCGAAATATATAATGTCTAAATTTATAACTTTTAATTATATCTAAAATAAGAATAATATTTAAAAGTAGCTTTGCTAAGAACTACACTATTATTTTATCTCCTATTTTTTAGGTAAATCGTACGCGCAGCGAAAAATAAAAGAGAACACATTTTTTTATTTATTTTATATTTCAAAAACGAAAATCAGTTTAAAAAATCAGCCTCCAAGAAGTATAAGATAAGTCTTCAATGTTATAAACCACTCGTCTAAATACTTATTTACATCACCAAAAATGTGGATTTTTAAAGACTTCCAATGTTATCCGTATATCTCGTATAGTTTTGGCAACGCATTCGGTTTCCCGGCGGCGGGTAGCACGTTTTATTTTTATATATGTATTTTTTAAGATTAAAAACTAATTTTGACAGATACGTACATAATCTCTGATTCAACAACAACAGAGCTTTCATTTATTATAGCAAACTATTCCTAGCAACGATTTTAATGACTCAGGTCCACTCAGGAGTTTCATCATTTACACATATCAACTGATTTGTTTAAGACAATTTGTAATTCTATCGATTTGTCATAAGCACTCGTACATGTTTTCGAAAAGTTTAAGAACCATGAAATACGATTATCATATGGGATGTTTCAAACTCTGTACCCGAAAGGCACTTTCATAACGTGTCCCTAATCCCGAAACGTAAAATCATTTTTGATACCGAAAAAAGAAAAACAGGAGGGTGGCGGTAGAAAACAGATTTTCGTTTCGTGAATATTCAAATCCATTTATCATGCCGACTACCTTTCATCGGCTCAAATCGCAACTCATACTCGTCTATTTATTCTGTATTCGAAAATCTTTTAGGCGAGAATCTTGCTCACGTGCCTACAAGGATACAAGGATGGAGAGCTTTTTTTTGAATTGCTATAAAAGTCGAAAAGGTTTTTACGCCTTGCTATGATTTGCATGCTCCCGAAAAGCGGAGCTTAGATCTCAAAAGAGTATTATGTGCACTCGTAGGTTACAAAAAATAAATAAATTTGTCTATAACAGTGCTATTCTAAGTAAATAGTAAAAATTTGTAATAAAAATTTGTTTATATCTAATTCATATAAATGTGAAATGTCAAGCTGAATTTCGTAATTTTTCTATTTTGTAATTTAAATATCAAAGTTAAACGATAGTGCGAGATTTGATCGACCCTTTAGGGTATTTTATCTTAAATAACATTTATATTATTAATAATTTGTTAGTACTTAAAAAGTTTTTTAATCCGATTCGTACCTCACGTTGTGCTCGGCACTGCGCCGCTTCGCTCGACTGCGTCGTTGCGGTGCGCGGATTCGCTATTGTTTATTTTCAACTAATACTAAAATCATTAGCTATTTAAGTTATTAGGTTGGATTGTTATAAAAGCAATGTTTTGAAACTCTTATATATACCTTACCTTGTTCAATGTATTGTCACGGTTGTTTTCCTCGACCTTCGCCTTTCGACGTCGGCCGATCCCGCGTCGGGTCTCCGCTTCACCTCGGAGGGTCGCGACGAGGGTAGGACTCGCTTCGACGACCGTCCGCGTCGATTCCGCCTCGGGCGCGCTTTCTCCCGCCGTCTCGCGCTGCACACTCAATGGGTTCAACCGGTTCGCCGGAGACTCGGACCTCGAGGAGCGAACGGTGACTCGGTCGGGCCACCCTTCGGTTGTAGGATAGTCGTACAACTAAATCGGTGGACGTCGTGATGACGTCAGGGCGCCAGACGGGTGTCCCAAGCGACGTCACGCGCGCGCGCCTCGTCCCACTCGCGCGGCTACGGTGAACGTGGCGGAACCGCCACGGTGTTCGGCGGTCGTTCTCAGCTCGTCCCCGCTACGGCAAGTCCGGTTAGGCCAGACTGCAACTTATTACCTTGGCTGGGAAGCTGGCTATTCCTCACTACTACGAGGACGCAGTCGTGGAGCTGAAGGGGCTGCTCGGGATCTCAGGGGGTGGGGGTTGACGCTCCACGACGCATTATAGCCCCGTGTCCTTTACCGGTGCGCCTTCCCCGCCAGTAGGGACGACGCCGGCTTCCTCACCATCAAATCAAATTTCAAGGGGTGGGGGAAATCTACCTTAAAGTAGGAACACGGTTTGATACTAAACAACTGATCTTTATTTAATCACGGTGAAGAAATTTACAATTTGTTACATTATTTTGAACTTCAAATCTCCTATATCAAATACCATACACGGCGGCAGATGTCGCCCTATAA
Source organism: Neomicropteryx cornuta (assembly GCA_020383195.1). Lineage (NCBI taxonomy): Eukaryota > Metazoa > Arthropoda > Insecta > Lepidoptera > Micropterigidae > Neomicropteryx > Neomicropteryx cornuta. The sequence continues at coordinate 7,508,030 of JAHKQU010000030.1, forward strand.
TATCGTGATAATATTTATCAACATATGCTAGACAGAGTCAAATGACAATCTCGACGGTATAACGCCGTCAATTCTAAACAAATATAAACGAGAGAGCAGAAAATATAATACACGGCGATAATATTCCTCTACAATCACCAGACATAGTCAAATGACATTCTGACGGAACAACTCCGTCACTTCTAACCGATTATAAAAGAAAAGGTAAAAAATATAATTCTGATAATTCAATTCCTATACAACATGCACGGCATCGTTGCAGCTCGAAACGTTCCTAGGCGATCGATGATGCTTCCGTACAACCGTAGTGAAGTATGCTATGACGTAGTAATATTTAATTCACGTGATTTTAATTCTCATTCTTTAATATAAACTAATTACCGTAATATGCTTGTAAAATTATAAAAGGTTGTAGTCACCAATATATAATGACAGTTAATTAATATATAAAATAGTTTTCATTGTAACCTAATTCTAATATAGCGTAATGACAGACGGCTGTCACCCGCTAATGTAAACAATGCAAAATGTAAACAAACAATGGCCGCCGATTGCGGACCGCCCGCTCTATCGTACGACCTCAGCGCGCCCTACCGGCGTCCGCCGCAATTTGTTACAAGCTTCACCGTCACCGGTTGCGCGGTGCACGGCGCAGGCGCCTGTAATCGATAACGCCAACTTCACTACGTTGCCGCACCGGTGCTATATTCGAACCGCATCGATCCGCCCTACGGTACACAATGTAAACAAAGAAATATGGCGACATTAATAATTATACTATCACTTCGGCCCAACTGGTACGATGACAACTGTCGACCACCCGTACAAATAAAGTGTAGCTTCACACAACAATATAAGTATACAATAATACAGCAAAATAATACAATAGTACAGCAAAATAACACAATAATACAGCAAAATAATACAATAATACAGCAAAATAATACAATAATACCGCCTAGTGCGGCCGTCTGACGACTCAAAACGTCAAACTCCTGATTTAGACCGGCGGTCACACCGCCCTACAAATTAATTTGAACATTTGGCATCTTATTTAACAGGCTATTATAATCGACTTTCTCACAAAAGAAACTCCTAAATCTCAACTTCAATATACACATTTAATCGAACTAATTTCATCGAACTTCAGGCAGATATGGCACGGTTAACTACGTTATTATTCTGTCATTATCCAATATTTACTTCCGGCATCTTACTTCAATCGGCTGACCTTTGACATTGCATTATTATACTCAAAATATTGAAGGGATTTCAACTACAAATATTCCTTAGAACTACAAATGTAAACATAAACATTATACTGGTTTTATGACACTGCAGAGAGAGTAGGATACATTAAGATTTCAAATCTGACCTCAACACTTCATCCTTGCTTCGGTCCTGTGTCCCACTCCTGTCAGACGAGCGCTGCTCACTCCAACTTCCAGTTGTCGCCAGATTCTGCTAGAATTCGCCAATCCTCGGGATCATCCTGGTCCCTGGGGCGTAAGACATAAGGAACGTCCTATTACGCTCAAAATCTATTGATCATCATCGCCGCTTCTTCTTTTTAAACTAATTCTTCGGCCTGTGCCTTGCTTTCAAAACTTCTGGGGAATGTTTAATCTGTTCACGTACTATCCAGACAATCTTTTATCATATTATTCTTCCTGGGGAGGAAATATCTACATCTTCTTTTTGCGCGGGGGAATAGGGTTATATTAGATCGAATAACGATCGCGACGATCACTCCTGTAATCTCATCGGGAGATATTATTCCCGGTTCCTGCCGTGAATTACGGCCCTCGCGTGCGAGCTACTTCTATATCATACAAAAATTACGCCGATCATAATCCCACGGAACTACGGTCAAATTTTGACTTCTTATTACAACCGATCGCTGCCGTGCCGTTTAATTAATATTATAACGCCGGATTGACTCAATATCCGCCGATGGCCGATTCGTGCCCGCGTGCCACGAAAATTTTAGATTCACTTTCTCTTTTCAGAAACGACTGATCGCGCTCGCTTTAACGCACGTCATTTGCCTCCCCGGCCCGTGGCCGGGGGGCAGCCAAAAATAAATACTTTTCGTACTACATATTGCACTTTTGTAAAACAAATCCGATTTTTAATAAAGATTGACTCTTCGACAAAATCACCACGCCGACCTCCGTTCTCCTTCCTTCTTCCTCTCTCTTTTTTTTTACTCTCCTTGTCCTACTCTAACTCTAACTAGCTCTTTCTCATCTATCGCCTATTTTTATTCTCTTTCCGCGTCTGCTAGCGCGCTCTCGCGGCGGCGATCGCTCTCCCTTACCCGCGGTGCGGACGCGATCTTTATTCTCGTCTCTTTCGCACCTATCTCTCTCTCATTTCAGGGTGCCCACTCTTGAAAATCAATCCCCTTGTGGCGCGAATTACCGAGCGCTACAATGCCGGGGAGTAGGGACGTGATCTGCCCTCAGATCACACTTCTGAATTTCTTCCCACTATTAATCATAAAAAGACATAAGCATAACTTAATTACAAAATATTATAAAGTCGGCAATATCAGACAATATACTTAAACTTACTTATCTCCATTTAGAGAAATTTACACTTATTGCTCTAATTGGAGCATTACTTCTCAAGACACTTCTCATCATGTGAATCTTATTTAGATTTCACTAACTTTACAATAATTTAGTTATTCATACAGATTAACAATTTCATCAATTAACAACCAACAATAAAATCATCCCATGCTACATCGGCCTATCTTACGACATAATGTTCAAGGCTACCTCGCGAATGTTCGATAATTTTGTTTCTTATACTCTATCACTTTAACGGCTTTTTTTTAAATTTCACTTGCCGTGATCACTTTTCTCTTGCGCTTCGTGCGCAGCTTTGCACCAGCACTTCTTAGGGCTAAAGTTCAAATGTATAGCAATGTCTCCTCGAAGCCTACTCTTTAACATGTATCTTACTTCCTCAATGTCAAACCAGGTCTAGCCTCACCACATATTTATCCTCCTTCGACATATATTCAACATGAAACTTCTCAATTAAACTGTATTTCCTCTACTTTGACAATTTCCGATTCTTCTGAATCGTTCGCTTCTCAAAACCCAACTTCAATTTAACATTATTACTCAAATTATATGAATGCCTGTCATGGATCGTGCCCTTCCATGCTCAGTTGCATGGCTACATTTAAAATGGACCAATCGTCATTATTACTCTTCGCGCCTACATCTTTTCCCGACTATGCCTTCTCTTTGCCGTGCCATATCGCCTATCGAAGCTTCATCATTAACAATCTACTTTTCTACTTTACTCCAATAAAACTTCTTTTCTAAACAGAATAACACGCGGACTTTAGCTTCACATCATTTCACATAGTCTCCCGAACAATCAACTGAACAATTTACTCTTTGACTTTACTTATTTTGCTCTACTTAATCAATACTTCTAAGCCTGTTAGATTACTTAACATTGACGAAACCGTCGGGTATTACTAATTTTTAACTGCTCTCCTCACGAGCTAGCATCCGTTGAGCATCCCCTCTCTCATAAACCGAACCTCTTCTATATATCAATTAGTTTTCAAAATTCCGAACTCCTTCAAATAATCTCACTTCTATTCAGTACAACACGCGGATTTTAACTTCAAATTATTTCCATGACTCTCCAACAATAACCAACTCAAAACTTCACGCAGCGGACATACACATCCGGACCTGCTCCTCTAACCAAAACATCGGATATACTGTTGTGTAACTAAAGGGGGGAGTAACAAGATATCACTCCTGCTATTCAAGGGGGAACTCAGCTTCTGTACAGTGCTTTGCGTCATTTCTAACGCAAAACATACAATGGCAGGGAAATGTTTGTTAGTTCTATTCGAAAGATCTATTAGACACTACTTTGGCTGCATAGCGCAGATGAAGTAGAAAATACTTCCATACCGATGGACTTATTGGGTCGGTCTCATAGCCGCCGTGCCAACTTGGAAACGAAAGAATTTTAGACTAAGGGCACAACCAACGCAAAATCTTAGATCACACTACTTTCTAGACAAAATGTAATTACTCAGACTGGCATCTATAACACCAGAAAGCGCCTGCATCATGACAAAGATGACAGCGGGCCTCATTGGACTGACAAGGATCAAGACGCAACGCCAGCGAGGAATCGCTTGCATCTTAAACTCAAAATGGGCTGTTTAATTGTTAGCAATCTCAGTAAGCTTCAAGAATTCTCTTTCTTCATTGTCACGATTACATCTTCGGTGTTCCTACTTTAAACGACATCAATTTGGAATGCGGGAACTGATTTAGATTCGAGGGACAAGCTGCATCAATATCTTGATAACCTACCTTTCATGACCGTATCATTCCTCCTCTTTCACACGGTCTTACCTCTTTCATCCCTTTCATACTAAGGACACCGAGACCATCGAAGAGCTCACCTCATTATAAACCAAAGAATCGTGTTCTAAGCAGCACTTGATACTGCACAGATAGAGAACATAACTGGACATCTTGAATTTAACACCATAGCTTACATTGACAACTTCTCATTCTAACTGCTAGTCAGCAATAAACATAAGTAGAATAGGGAACTAACGACATCACGTCATACAACGTGATCCAATCAGGATCGCAATGCTCGACTTCAAGACGAGGATTTGGATTCACATGATCGCAAACAATAAGGACTGCATCCTCTTTAACTTAACAATCGCAAACATAGAAACCGGTGTGTAATGTGTAAGTGTAACTGGGTAAGTGTAAATATATAAATAGGCAATGGACCAACCGTCCATGCTCAGAAATACTAGTAATTCAAATAACCGACTCAAGGAATGGTCGCTACTCCAAAACACTCGAATCGTCACCGATTGTGTAACGTATTGTTTTTACCTGCTCTATTGGCAGGGTTGTAAGGGTCCGTCGGCCCTTCAGCACATATTCATCAATATGGCAGTGTAGGGGGGTGTGGGGTGTGATGATAGGGAAACTCCTAATAACTCGCGCATCCGCGCTCTAGCAACAATACTTCAAAAACTCGCGCCAACTGCGCCCAAGAAACCAACAAAAAAACTCGCTCACATGGCGTACTCCAAACCAACTGCATCAATACTACCGCGTACAACAAAAGAGAGTGTCACCGTAGCTCTTTCACTAGCTACCTCAATATATTATTAGTAAAGTGTAAAAGTGTAGTAAATAAGTTTTAGGTTTGCGTCTGATTGGGGGTAAACAACGTAGCGAACTGTCGACTGCTGAGATCGTCGACGGGGAATATAAGAATTCAGAAACACAACAGTACTAACCTAACGGCTTTAGCCGGGTTAGTAGGGATAAAAAAAACAAAAAAAAAAAAAAATTTAACTACACGGATGCTCAACTTCAAAATGCGTATTGCACAAAACAACAAGACAACAAACGACGTCGACTACAACTGATTTACTTTACTGACCGACCTCAAGATACTCAACAACACTCAATATATCTTCATATTTTACTGGAAAACAAAACAACGAAATACATGTGCCACAAATCAATTTCATACAGCTTATTCTGGGCTTACCTCTGTTCTTCGATACACGAGTATACGACAGTAAGTTTCTTTTTCACACGACTAACCAGCCTTGAGGATATCTTTAATATGATGGACCCCTTTGCTTTTCCCATTTAAGTCTTCCAGCTCATATGCTACTGCGGATTTCTTGGCAGACACTCTGCATTTCACAAACCGTGGAGCCAGCTTAGCTGAAAAGAATTCCGCCTTCTTCGATTGAATGTGGTTTTTGACCCACACCGTGTCTCCAAGGGAAAATACCACTCGCTTGCGACGCAAATTATACCTTTCGGCATTCTTCTGAAACGACTCCAGCATGCGCTGTTGTACCAAGTTGTAGGTTTCGGCTAACGTCTCAAGTCCAGCACTATGAGCCAACGGTTCATCTACTTTCAAGTCAGATGGATTCGAGGGAATGAAGTTGAGAATCTTATGAAACCTTCCATCCACAATTACATTTCTTCCGTACATTAAATACGATGGCGTAAATCCAGTCACTAAATTTTCAGTGTTATTAAGGGCATGCTGCACCAGGGGCAGATGCTTATCCCACGTGCGTTGGTCATCTTTCACTAGAATAGCCAAGGACGTCTCCACGACCTGGTTATACCTTTCCACAGTGTTCGACTGAGGGGCATACACACATGAATAGAACAGCTTGGGGACTTTATACTTCTCTGCAAACTCTTTAAATTTGTTGGACGTAAAATATTTCGCGTTATCCAAAATCAATACTGCCGGGGTTCCAAACAGTAAGAACACGTCATGCTCCAAAGCGCGAATTATGTGATCCGAAGTGCTTTTCTTAAGGGGGAACAACCAACAGAATTTCGTGAAAACATCTACAACAGATAAAATAAAAATGTTTTGTCCTTTTGTCCGGGGTAGTGGACCAATCAAATCTATACTTAACGTATGAAGCGGACGGTCGACCAATTTCGGTCGCGTCATAAATCCTTGAGGGGCTCCTGTACTTATTTTGTGTGCTTTACACACGTCACATCCATGAATGTAATCATTTACGTCTTCAGTCAGATTTGGCCAATGATATATCTCTTTTATTTTTCTAGCAGTCTTGCGAACTCCTAAGTGAACTGCGAATTGTCCTTCATGATGATCAGATATAATTCCTCTCCTTTCTTCGTGGGGTACCACTACTTTCCACGGGTTAGTGTTTAACTCTCCCGGTCTGGGGGTGATATACTTAAACAACTTATCGTCAGCTAAACAATATCCTTCAGCGGCCTCACGGCACGACTTAACTCTCTCTACCAGCTTCTCATACCATTTGTCGGTACTGCTCTGGTCTCGGGCATCAATCTGTGCGCATTGCATCCGAGATAATGCATCAGCGACAACATTTAGGGAACCTTTCCGGTGTACAATCTGCATATCATATTGTGACAGTAACGTGCTCCACCGAGCGAGTCGTCCTGACGGACTCTCCAGCGAAGTTAACCATTTTAAACTTGCATGATCCGGGTAAACTGTAAAGTGCGTACCTTCCAGGTACGGTCGAAAATGATGAATGGCTTTTACCATTGCCAGTAGCTCTCTCTCCGTAACGGTATAATTCTTCTCCGCAGGACTCAAAATTTTAGAAAAATATGCAATCGGATGTTCTTCACTATCTTCATCAGATACTTGAGTAAGAACGGCACCAACAGCAATGTCACTCGCGTCACAACGCAAATTAAATTCTTTCGAATAATCTGGACATGTAATTATAGGGGCTTGTGTTAACGCCTCCTTCAGATGCTCGAACGCCTTCTGAGCTTCTTCATCCCAGCAGAACTCCTTCTTCACTCCACGTTTTCCACCGGTTAACTTACACAAGGGTGTAGCTATCTGGGAAAAATCCTTAATCTCCTGCGCCTTAATTACGGGGTCCAAAATCTGCTCTCCTCTCTTCACGATGAATAGGCGGCTCCAAAACCGATACGGCTGGGCGTCTATTATGTAGGGGGTGTCTATGAGTGTAATTATTAGGTCCTCTTGCATAATTGCGGGTATGATTTGTATTCCTTGCATCTTGCGTAAATGCACTTACGTTTACGTTATATTGTTCATAATTCTTGGCTAATTGCAACAAATGAGAAATATTGTTAATTAAATGGCTTCCAAGTAACGACTGATATTGCGTTGAAACATTCATTTTTATTATCTCCAACAGTACTTCCTCCGGAATCTCGCGATCCAAATGATTGTTGATAGACCTCACGTCCGTTACAAAATCATCCATATTCTGTCCAGGCTTCTGTTTAGTATTCCTTAAGGTCGCTTCCATGCGCACCTGATAATTCAAGGGTTCAAATTTGTGAATAAGCATAGCGCGAAGCTGTCTCCAACCATCTACTGATCCTCTCACGGTACGGTACCACTTCAAGGCTCCTCCTTGTAACAACTCAGTGAAACAATTCACGATAGATCCTAACCTCACTTGGCGCGATCTAGCCATGTCCTCCACATTGTCCAAAAATTCAAGTACCGAAGTACTGCCATCGAAACGTAAATTCCACCGATGTACGTTAGGATTAAAACGACGTCCAGTGTCTCTCACCTCATCCTCAGAATCGCAATCTCCATCTGTCTCCAACTGAACTCGCTCCAATCTTCTTCTGACTCTTGGATTCGAAACCGGTAACATGTACTCCGTATCTGTACCAACAGTGTCATGTACTTCAAGTCTTCTCCCTACCGCCGGGGCATTAGCGTCAGCTTTGTGAACTGGGTTCACGGGTGTATAATGGGGCTCCATATTAGGCAAATTCATCGCTGCAGCAAAACCTTGCTCCTCCATATCGGTCTCCATCTCCGCGTCAGTTCCTACGTCCATAGCCTTATCTTTGGGTAGCAAAGAGTCCTTTTTAAGATCCCTATTAATCTTCCTCAAGTCCCGGTCAGACATGATTAGGAAATAACTACTTACTCCGCCGTATACTGCGCTCCTCGAACACTATCGGCCAGGGCTGCGAACAAAACAACAAACAACAACACCGAAAAATATGAAGCCGCAACTTGTACGGGATGGTCAGGTACCAGCCGGCCACTCGACTCAACAACTTCTAACAAACAAAGGGAAAAAAAAATTGAACTACTTAATACTCAATGTTGCTCTCTATAATTGAAGGGACCTCCTCGACAACAAATTACGCTTCTCGAATTTAAACAATTTTAGGGAAACCCACGTTTACTGAACGAACGCCCCACGCTCACTAAAGAAAAAGCTCCACATTTACTACAGAGAAAGCTCCACGTTTACTAAAAAGAACGCTCCACGTTTACTAAAAAGAACGCTCCACATTTACTACAGAGAACGCCCCACGTTGGGCGCCAAATGTCACGGTTGTTTTCCTCGACCTTCGCCTTTCGACGTCGGCCGATCCCGCGTCGGGTCTCCGCTTCACCTCGGAGGGTCGCGACGAGGGTAGGACTCGCTTCGACGACCGTCCGCGTCGATTCCGCCTCGGGCGCGCTTTCTCCCGCCGTCTCGCGCTGCACACTCAATGGGTTCAACCGGTTCGCCGGAGACTCGGACCTCGAGGAGCGAACGGTGACTCGGTCGGGCCACCCTTCGGTTGTAGGATAGTCGTACAACTAAATCGGTGGACGTCGTGATGACGTCAGGGCGCCAGACGGGTGTCCCAAGCGACGTCACGCGCGCGCGCCTCGTCCCACTCGCGCGGCTACGGTGAACGTGGCGGAACCGCCACGGTGTTCGGCGGTCGTTCTCAGCTCGTCCCCGCTACGGCAAGTCCGGTTAGGCCAGACTGCAACTTATTACCTTGGCTGGGAAGCTGGCTATTCCTCACTACTACGAGGACGCAGTCGTGGAGCTGAAGGGGCTGCTCGGGATCTCAGGGGGTGGGGGTTGACGCTCCACGACGCATTATAGCCCCGTGTCCTTTACCGGTGCGCCTTCCCCGCCAGTAGGGACGACGCCGGCTTCCTCACCATCAAATCAAATTTCAAGGGGTGGGGGAAATCTACCTTAAAGTAGGAACACGGTTTGATACTAAACAACTGATCTTTATTTAATCACGGTGAAGAAATTTACAATTTGTTACATTATTTTGAACTTCAAATCTCCTATATCAAATACCATACACGGCGGCAGATGTCGCCCTATAATATCGTGATAATATTTATCAACATATGCTAGACAGAGTCAAATGACAATCTCGACGGTATAACGCCGTCAATTCTAAACAAATATAAACGAGAGAGCAGAAAATATAATACACGGCGATAATATTCCTCTACAATCACCAGACATAGTCAAATGACATTCTGACGGAACAACTCCGTCACTTCTAACCGATTATAAAAGAAAAGGTAAAAAATATAATTCTGATAATTCAATTCCTATACAACATGCACGGCATCGTTGCAGCTCGAAACGTTCCTAGGCGATCGATGATGCTTCCGTACAACCGTAGTGAAGTATGCTATGACGTAGTAATATTTAATTCACGTGATTTTAATTCTCATTCTTTAATATAAACTAATTACCGTAATATGCTTGTAAAATTATAAAAGGTTGTAGTCACCAATATATAATGACAGTTAATTAATATATAAAATAGTTTTCATTGTAACCTAATTCTAATATAGCGTAATGACAGACGGCTGTCACCCGCTAATGTAAACAATGCAAAATGTAAACAAACAATGGCCGCCGATTGCGGACCGCCCGCTCTATCGTACGACCTCAGCGCGCCCTACCGGCGTCCGCCGCAATTTGTTACAAGCTTCACCGTCACCGGTTGCGCGGTGCACGGCGCAGGCGCCTGTAATCGATAACGCCAACTTCACTACGTTGCCGCACCGGTGCTATATTCGAACCGCATCGATCCGCCCTACGGTACACAATGTAAACAAAGAAATATGGCGACATTAATAATTATACTATCACTTCGGCCCAACTGGTACGATGACAACTGTCGACCACCCGTACAAATAAAGTGTAGCTTCACACAACAATATAAGTATACAATAATACAGCAAAATAATACAATAGTACAGCAAAATAACACAATAATACAGCAAAATAATACAATAATACAGCAAAATAATACAATAATACCGCCTAGTGCGGCCGTCTGACGACTCAAAACGTCAAACTCCTGATTTAGACCGGCGGTCACACCGCCCTACAAATTAATTTGAACATTTGGCATCTTATTTAACAGGCTATTATAATCGACTTTCTCACAAAAGAAACTCCTAAATCTCAACTTCAATATACACATTTAATCGAACTAATTTCATCGAACTTCAGGCAGATATGGCACGGTTAACTACGTTATTATTCTGTCATTATCCAATATTTACTTCCGGCATCTTACTTCAATCGGCTGACCTTTGACATTGCATTATTATACTCAAAATATTGAAGGGATTTCAACTACAAATATTCCTTAGAACTACAAATGTAAACATAAACATTATACTGGTTTTATGACACTGCAGAGAGAGTAGGATACATTAAGATTTCAAATCTGACCTCAACACTTCATCCTTGCTTCGGTCCTGTGTCCCACTCCTGTCAGACGAGCGCTGCTCACTCCAACTTCCAGTTGTCGCCAGATTCTGCTAGAATTCGCCAATCCTCGGGATCATCCTGGTCCCTGGGGCGTAAGACATAAGGAACGTCCTATTACGCTCAAAATCTATTGATCATCATCGCCGCTTCTTCTTTTTAAACTAATTCTTCGGCCTGTGCCTTGCTTTCAAAACTTCTGGGGAATGTTTAATCTGTTCACGTACTATCCAGACAATCTTTTATCATATTATTCTTCCTGGGGAGGAAATATCTACATCTTCTTTTTGCGCGGGGGAATAGGGTTATATTAGATCGAATAACGATCGCGACGATCACTCCTGTAATCTCATCGGGAGATATTATTCCCGGTTCCTGCCGTGAATTACGGCCCTCGCGTGCGAGCTACTTCTATATCATACAAAAATTACGCCGATCATAATCCCACGGAACTACGGTCAAATTTTGACTTCTTATTACAACCGATCGCTGCCGTGCCGTTTAATTAATATTATAACGCCGGATTGACTCAATATCCGCCGATGGCCGATTCGTGCCCGCGTGCCACGAAAATTTTAGATTCACTTTCTCTTTTCAGAAACGACTGATCGCGCTCGCTTTAACGCACGTCATTTGCCTCCCCGGCCCGTGGCCGGGGGGCAGCCAAAAATAAATACTTTTCGTACTACATATTGCACTTTTGTAAAACAAATCCGATTTTTAATAAAGATTGACTCTTCGACAAAATCACCACGCCGACCTCCGTTCTCCTTCCTTCTTCCTCTCTCTTTTTTTTTACTCTCCTTGTCCTACTCTAACTCTAACTAGCTCTTTCTCATCTATCGCCTATTTTTATTCTCTTTCCGCGTCTGCTAGCGCGCTCTCGCGGCGGCGATCGCTCTCCCTTACCCGCGGTGCGGACGCGATCTTTATTCTCGTCTCTTTCGCACCTATCTCTCTCTCATTTCAGGGTGCCCACTCTTGAAAATCAATCCCCTTGTGGCGCGAATTACCGAGCGCTACAGTATTTTAGGCAGACCTTGTGGTTCCAAAACTCTATCCGTACAAACAGTAGGTTATTATAAATTATCACAAAATATCAAAATAAAAAAAAAAAAAAAAATCAAAAATTTAGGGAATAATACTAATTTTATTTGACTTGATGGCAATAATAAATATTTATTTATTTATTTATTCTTTATTGAAAAATCCTACAGTATTAATTGTTATAATTGCAAACAAAACTTATTACTAGTATACAAAACCAATTATGGATTTCGGACATTTTACATATTAACATTAGCATAAAAAAATGAAAACAGTGTTCTTAAAATATATATAGATTATGAATATTATATATAAACTATATATAATAATATATTTTAGTCTATAAAAATAGACAAAAAAATATTTATATGTATTAGTTTTTTTGTAGTCATTAAAACTGGGAGTCTAAGAGAGCGAATACAGCTTTAAGTCTAGCACTTTCCGTTACATAATAATTAAAAATTTAAAAAAAATATACACTCAATGTCATTTCCATTGTTGTTATGTGGTTCCTATCAGTTTCAGTTTATTATTCCAAAATACAATTTTATGTACATAGGAGAGTCTTAATGTAAATGTTATAAGTATTTATATGACTTACAGTAAATTAACCTTCTATTATATAAATAAACTATAGTGTAAAATACATAGTATGTTACGTTATGGTCACTTATATATTTGTTACATTATGATAAAGTAAGTGGGTTTAACGTTATCCAATATTAAATAAATTTATATAAATAGTGCAGCAAGCTTTCGTTAAATGTTGCTTTTGCAACATAAATAAAAATTACAGTCTGCCTTGACTGTGGCACAAAGAATTAAACTGTAGGGTTTATGGCGGAAGAATTTCTATGAAGGAAGAAAACTTCCTTTAGTGAGGGTAGTGCCCAAGTAGATAAAATACATCGTTTTTGTTCTGATATTCTTTGTTACCGTAAATACCCGAAATGAGTAAGAACCCATTTTTACTAGTAAATACGCGAAGTATCTAAGAGCATCGGAAATAACGCGTTTTTACTAGTAAGAGTTTTTATTTACTAATAAAAACGGGTTTTTACCGATTTCGGGTGTTTACGGTAACATCTGTTTGTACCGATGTCTGTACGACATCGAGAACCCTCGTGAACTAAGGTAGAAACTAGGTTGCTCAAAATCATATTAACGCTTTTTAACTTCACATAAAACATAGAAAAATTCAAATGTATACGAATGTATAAAAATTCATAAGATTTGAACATCAGAATCACCGTTTTGGCGGAGGGTTGTCCAAAAAATACTACTTACTCACATAAAGACATTTTTTTAAAACCTTCAAATCGACTCAATATTCGTATTTTTGCGTTGTGATTTAGACATCGATTTTATTGACGATCACAATGCTTTTATTGATTTGGTACCAGCTTTTTGTTTTTTATGAATTTCCAGTGTATGGACACGAGTGTAGATACATTAAAACAGACTAACGTGCGCCTGGTTAATAGTGTTTCACTATAATTGTTCTATACCCTTTAAACTTTAGAAAAGTTTTCAACAATAAAACAGCTTTTAAAGATTTTTGCATTTCTTATTAGGATTATCATAAACATATTGATCTTTTTCATGATGACCTACACGATGTCGTATACTTAGTCACGGCGTCCGCGTGGCGATTTATTTATGTTATCCGCTAAACAGACAAAGTATTACTGTTACACATTTAAAATAGAAGGTTGTAAGTTAAAATCTTAAAAAATTGAACAAACATTGTAAATAAAAATTGTAATGACGCCAAATAGAGAAGCATATGCTCGATTCATAACGATGTATGAATTTCTAAAAACTTTTTTCGTTTACAAATTGACTTTTTTTAAATACATTATAAATAATATCCCAAATGCCTATATTCATTTTCACGTTTCATTTTAAGTATTCGAAAAAATACCAATAGTTTGTAGACCAATTATGGAAATATTTAAAAAACCTTAAATGGGGGAAACAAATCGATAGCTATTTACTATTAAAATCAAAATATTTTTAATAGAAAAGCTATACTCTACAAAGAAAATATTCGTAGTTATTTTGCGATTGCTGTTTTACTGCATTTATATGCAAATTGGTAATTTTTAGTAGTCGGCTTTCACGGAGGGTGTTGCGGGTGTAGGATTCTAGTGAAATGATGCTGCGAGCCCGGAGGGCGGGGGGTGGGTATGCCATTACTTTTTTACTATCACCTTATAAATTTTCTTATTAACTTATTTACCTTTTCCAGGAAACTGCATTATTTCACTTTTTGATACGCTTGATTGTGATTGAAACAGAAAATTATATTATGTAATTTGTTTGATTTATCGTGTGGATTGTGTTGACGGAGGGGCGCTTTGAGGTGCAGCACTGGCCACCTTATTGTCTTCGCGATTTCCTATATTTTTGTTGATTTAACTTATAAATCGATATCTAAATAATCATAAAAAATATAATAAACAATTAAAAAGAAAAGAAAAGTGGCGAATCATAGAAATTATATTATAATTCATCATAGAAAGATATATTTACATATATTTCCCTCCTAATCGTTTTGAATTTATCGCCACTTTGTTCATTAATTTATGAGTGAAAATATCGGTCGGACAGCGGCTACAAAGAAAGAATCGCTACCGACTAAGATCCACCTCGATTAATTATCTTCTCGACAAAAAACCCAACTGCCATTATGAAATATTTATAACAAGCGGGAAAATAAGATCCTTCGATAGACATCATATTCGCATTCAAGCATTAAGAACTCCGCAAAAAACATCACATCGAAAATTAACAGTTCTAAAAAGTGTTAAAAATTACGTTTTCAGCTATTAGTTTAATAAATATATAAATAAAGCAAATATACTAGAGTTCTAGCATAATAAGGAATCTCATTTTTGCTTCACTAAATTTAATGTCTTAAGATTTTATAGTTTTTCACCTTGGAAAAAAAACCGTTAAACAAAGGAAATAATAATATTTTCAAATCCGTATCAATTTTTTAAAAAAAAATTTTTTGTTCCGCCCTTAAACCATACAATTTTTTTTAAAATATTTTGGTATGATTTTGAACGATTCTCATTAGGTCCTGTATTATTTTTGTACACATTTAGCCCTATAGAGACTTACATATATACATATATAGAGAATATAAATAATATGTATGTGATAATAATTATATTGATACTAGTAGGTACTTGCTCGGATACTCTATGCATGGCAATAAAAGAAGCTAAAAGTTTACCTACCTTAAAACAGATATTTACATCTAGTTATATAAGCTTATAAACATAAACATTAAACATCGTTTAGTGCCTTTTTAAGACCTCGTGTTTTAGTTTTATAGAAAAGGAAGAGAAGTAATATCAAAATATCTAAACATTGTAAATTGTAATTAAATAAATAAATAATATATTAAGAAGCTTTCAAAATCATAAACAGGATAAATAAAATATTAGAAACCATCTGCTAGTGATATTTTGAATAGGTTCATATACTTATTCAATATTTATGCATTCACAACAAACGAAAACTCGACAATCTTATTACTTTGGTGCTTTAATTTAAAAATGTTCAAATTAATTTGTTAAATAACTACTTTTAACTTCGGGGCAGCAAATGGTTAAACCTGACATTTAAAATAGATTCATAACGGCCAAATGTTACGATAATATTATGAAAGAGATTTTCATATATTTTTTTTTAACAATGGTGCACATATTGTGAATCAAGGAATATATTTTAGGTTATAAATCTCGCTTTGTTCTTTTTTATCACAAAATATGAAATTAATAGTGTATTATAGTGTATTGGTTTTGACATCCCTTATATAATAATTAAAATAATTACAAATTTTAATAACAATATAGAATAAAAACATCTATTACCATAATTAAATATCTAAGTTTAACGAAAAGTATCATGAAAACCAGAATAAATGTTTCCTTTGTCAATTCATTTAACGTTACCTAAGGAATTTGTATCCGTACATATATTTAACATTTTTATAATTCAGTTTGAAGGCTATAACAAAATATTTTATTTGAAATATGAATAAAATCAATCATTACTTACAAAATATTTCCTTTGGGAACAACCTTACAAAGCACAAACCACAACACTAGCAACAAATTATCAGGTGGTAAGTAATAAAATTATCACACAATCACATTCCTGGCACGGTTTAACACGCCGACAGAAGTCACTGGCTGCGATGTGCTTTCGTGCGTTGCCACAAGGCGAATTAAAAATGTTACGACCGCCGCGAGCTGTCAAAACCGTACGCGATTTCCCGCGCGCGTCAAAGCCTCCAAGATGGCGCGAAGCGACGGCAAACCCGCTGGCGACCGACCGCCGGCGTCGCGGCGGCTAGACTGGCGGCTCGGCGCCACGGACGACCTCGTAGCGGGGCGGGGAGGCCCGCTGTTCAGCAACAGATTGTGAGTACTAGGTCAGGAGCTGGAGATGGAAAATTCATGGAATAAATGTCAATGCTTTGTAATGCTTCACTATGTATGTTCTTCTTGTCAAAAAAAAAAAAATGTTTCTACGGGGCCTAAATAACATCGTTTTACGTAGAATGTACTCCGACTACTCTTACTCGACTAGAAAGATTTTAAAAGTCATAGACAAATACCACCATCAAAAGGTACGCAGTGGTGTTCCTATTTAGGCCAATCGACCTACATTAAATGGCATTTTGGTACGTTTCAGTTTTCGGGGATAAAAAAGAACACTCAATTATATATGTTATTTTTTTTTTATTAACCTGACAAACTGTTATTTATATATATATATAAATCTATATAACTGACTGCCTATGTTACGCATAATTATAGTTTAACCAGGATTCGTAATAAAGGTTTTAAAAAATGACATACGTGATTAAACTTTTTAGATTAAATAAAATGATTCATTGTCGATTTTTATATTTCGGCCTAAAAATCAAACTAAATATATTTAATTTAGAATACTCACATACACACCGATAAAAATATGACGGCTTATTTATATACACTGTAATATATATACAGCTTTTGAGGATTTTTTAAAAACCGGTTTTTGGCGTCAGCAGCTAAAATTTTTAGGGAACAATTAAAACAGAATATTATATAACATTCAAATGAAGCATATAAAAGAAACGTGGACTCTTAAAGCAAGAGAATAGACGCCTTTAAAATATAGTGAAAATCACAATCCTCAGTAATGAGGCAATGACTAAGAAGAGAAGTTATATTAGTATTTTTTGACCGTCCTGAAGTATAAATTAATTGTAGCTCCCTGACTAGACACAAAAGTGCGGGTAGGATTTATAATATTATACATAATGGCACTTGTCAGTTTAGTTTCAATAATTAAGCTTTAGGCCAGATATTTTCTCTTTTGATTGTTAAAATCCTAAATCCAGATTTTGGAGCAGATTTTGCTGGAGCTTCTGTCGTTTTCTTGAATTAAAGGTGAAACCTGTTTTTATAAAATAAAACCAGCTCTTTTTCATTTTTTAATTAAAAATGGTCGTAACTCACCTTAATTATAAAATTTTCCTAATTAATTTTTATTAGAATTAATTTTCTACAATTTTAATCAATTTTTTTTTTCTTCAAAAGATATTTTTCGACAATTTTCCACAAAGATGGTTGCCCTTTCTGTGCGTTAAAAAAAATAAATTTACGAAAAGTAAAAGAAGTAGGAAAAAAAAATAAGACAATAAAGCAGAGAACCACAAAAAAACATAAAGAGTAAATAACTAAAGAAACTATCGAAAATAATCAAAATGAGTGATATTCTTCAACATTTTCTCTACTCTCTTTCCTTCATAATTAAAAATTTAAAAAAAAATATTTTGTTTTATTATTATTTTTGTTTGACTATTGCGAAATTGATATGGTTAAACAAAAAAATATCTGAAGTCGTCCTGTTTATCCGTCGATGTAAAAAACAAAGTACATTACTGTTTCTTTTATATTTTATTTTTAATTTGTAATTATTTAATTTGTTAAACAGTTCATTTAGTTATAGACTATTTTTATTTATTAGTATCCAATATTATTTTACAATATTAAAAGTTATTGTTTCCATTGTTTTTATTTATAATGGTTGCCTTATTGAGCCATTAGATTGATATTTTTTTCTAACAATTATCTATCGTCGCTGCTTTCTTTAGAGAAAAATAACAAATTTATACCCGAATAAAATAATAAAATATATCGTATTTATTCCATCGAGTACTAGACTAGTGCGCGGAGCGATTCTTATACAAATGAATCAAGATGGCTAATATAGTACTTTGCTTCTCTTATCCATGGAGCTGATTCTATGTTAGAGATTTGTAATCGATGACGAAATGGAAATTTTAATTTTAATTTCTTCATTAAAACAATATAGAAATCAAATAAAATACTGATATAAATGAACGCCATAAGGTAGTAACTAAATTTCAGTTTAATTTATTTTTGCTCTTAATTTTAGAAATGATGCTTAATTTCATTTGCAAGTAGGAAACACTTCACGGAAATTTAATGGCGCTAATGGCTCTTATTTTCAACAATAAGCGCTAAGCGTAATTAATCTTAGAGCGTAATGAAACCTAAAGAACCCTAAAACATCTTATCATATTCGAGGGCTGAGCTAGGACATTAATTCCGTCAATACACAAAAAAGGATTACACACAAATATTTTTTTATTCATTTTAATAATAGTAATTTTATGACTATCTTGTTTAACTCGGCTGCATGAAGACATAACTGCAGAATTACACAGAGGTTAATAACCGATTTTAACTATCACGGTTGACATTTATTATAATACACGAGTTTATTAGTATTTTACACATCGTGTGTACGAAACTATTTAATCCCGACGTTTGTAGGCTGTAGTATTTGTATTGTAAAGATCCCTGTATAAATAAATAATATTTATTACTTGCAAATAACCAATTATTTGGATATCATATATTCATTACATATATATTACATATTATCCCAAGGCTTAATGGTGTTTACGTTTCCAATTATAGGTGAAAAATTATTTAATAAAACGTGTAAATAATTCATCTCTAATTTATTTATTTTTAAGCGGGTGGTGTAAATTCGGTCAGCGCGTTAATTCTAACACGCGCGTAGATCTATAACCTAACCTTGAACACGATACGGGCGCGTGGCGACAGCACAGTAGGGCGGGCGGTCACAACAAGGTCGTTATTACAAGATCCGTGTAATATTATCATGCTGAATTTTTATATACATTCTTTACAAATAATACTTAAATCGCAGGGCCAATTAGCCATTTTTTATCGGAAATGGTCTCGAGAAGCGTATATATTTAGTATGTATAACATACCATACTTAAAATGTATATTTATCGTGTAAAATTGTAAACTGATTAATAGGGATAATGAAATGAACATATTTGTAAGGCATGTATTCAGAAAAGAATAAATCTTAATATATATAAATCTCGTGTCACAATGTTTGTCCTCAATGGACGGCTGAACCACTTAACCGATTATAATAAAATTTGAACACCATGTGCAGTTCGATGTGCACTTGAGAGATAGGATAGTTTAAATCTCAAATTATAGTCGCAATTTTAATTTATCGCTAATTATTTGTCTGTTATTATTTGGCAGTCATAAAACTGACAGATGTCGATACCTTTCGACTGGGTTGATGGCGCTAATGTCTGTTATTATTTGACAGTGACAGTTATTCGACGCAAACGTATTAAAAGAGCCCATCAGTTGGCAGAACAAATTGAATCAAGAAATCCAGCTCAAAGAATCAGGACAGCAGGTCATGCACAAGAATCTCAAGAACAGTGTAACGAACGTCTTCAAGAGAATATCATAAGAACAAGAAAATTATTATTTTCAGTCAAATGCCACCGAAAAAATCTAACCTCAACAACGCGAGCGGCAAACGTCAAAACGCAAACGTCAAAACTACGATCGGAATAATATATTCACTTACGAGATGCTGTTGCTGGAAACATCGATGGAAATTTAAATCCCAATGACATCGGTAATGCTTTCATTTTACCTTCAAGCTACATCGGCAGTCCACGGAACATGCAGGAATACATACAAGATGCGATGACTTACGTACGTCATTACGGCCGACCGGATTTATTTATTACATTCACATGTAATCCGAATTGGGAAGAGATACAAACTTTACTATTGCCAGGACAACAAGCCATTCATCGTCATGATTTAACTGCACGTGTGTTTAAACAAAAATTGAAATCCTTAATTGATTTTATTGTTAAATATACAATTTTTGGTATCACACGTTGTTGGCTGTATACGATAGAGTGGCAAAAGCGAGGTTTGCCTCATGCCCACATTTTGGTTTGGCTTAAAGATAGAATCCGTCCTGAAGAAATCGATCAAATAATTTCAGCCGAAATTCCAGACCCATTAATTGATCAAGAATTATTTGATATTGTCACCAAACACATGATCCATGGGCCATGCGGTGTTTTCAACATGACCTCACCGTGCATGGAAAATGGAAAATGTAAAAAAACTTCCCAAAGCCGCATACGAATGACACGATCACGGATATTGATGGTTATCCAATGTATCGCCGCAGAAGTACTGAGAATGGTGGCCACACATTTACAATGCGACTGCCGAACTTTCCAAATCAAGTTGAGTTTGATAATCAGTGGGTGGTACCATACCCACCACTACTTTCAAAAACTTACAAAGCTCATATCAATGTTGAGCTTTGCAGTTCTGTTAAATCAATTAAGTATATTTGTAAATATGTAAACAAAGGCAGTGATTTGGCCATATTTGAAGTAAAAAACATAAATAAAAATGATGAAATAGCACGATACCAAATGGGCAGATACATTAGCAGCAATGAAGCTATTTGGCATATTCTCAGCTTTCCCATCCACGAAAGAGATCCTGCTGTCCAACATCTGGCAATACATCTTGAAAACGGTCAACGTGTATACTTCACTGAAGAAAATGTTCTCCAAAGAGCGTTCGAAGCTCCGAAAACGACTCTAACTGAATTTTTTACATTGTGTCAAAAACCTGATGTTTTTGGCCAATTCGCGAAGACATTGGTGTATGGTGATGTTCCACGTTATTTCACATGGAACAAATCCAGTAAAAAATGGGAGCCACGGAAACAAGGAAAACCACATCCTTCCATTACAGGCATATTCAAAGCTAAGACATTGGGAAGACTTTACACGGTACATCCAAAGCAACGTGAGTGCTTCTATTTACGTTTGTTATTGGTGAATGTTCCCGGACCAACGTCTTTTGAATTTTTACGAACAGCTAATGGTCGAGTATTCAATACATACCAGGATGCATGTCGTGAACTGCAATTGCTAGAAGACGATAACCATTGGGACTTAACGCTTGCTGATGCTGCGTTGACATCAACACCGAATAACATTCGTCAGTTGTTTGCAATTATTTTGGCGACATGTTATCCCTCGCAAGCACAAACTTTGTGGGAAAAATATAAAAATTGTATGACAGAAGACATATTGCACCGAATTAGACAAACAAATCAATGCCAAAACATAGATTATACACCAGAGATGTACAATGAAGCATTGGTCTTGATCGAGGATTTATGTGTTCTTATTTCAAATTTACCACTTAATCATTATGGTATGCCATCACCTAATCGTCCAGCCACCGACTTAGTCAATACCGATTTACAACGAGAAAATCAATATGACCATGGAAGTTTAGCAACAATTATCATGAACAGTGAACCATTACTGACAGCAGAACAAAAAATTATTTATGATCGGATTATGCTGGCTGTTGCTGCTGAACAAGGCGGTTTTTTTTTCTTGGATGCACCCGGTGGAACCGGAAAGACATTTTTAATATCGTTGATTCTTGCCAAAATACGGTCGCAACAAAAACATCGCATTAGCATTAGCATCGTCAGGCATTGCGGCTACTTTACTGGATGGTGGGCGAACAGCACATTCAACATTCAAGCTGCCATTGGACGTTCATAATAAACCAGATGCAATGTGTAACATCAAAAAGAATAGTGGAATAGCTGCAGTGTTGCGGAAGAGTTCTATAATAATTTGGGATGAGTGCACAATGGCACACAAATATTCACTTGAAGCATTAAACAGAACTATGCAAGATTTAAACAGCAATAATAAACTTTTCGGTGGTGCTATCTTACTTTTGTCTGGTGACTTCCGGCAGACCTTACCGGTTATACCTCGCTCTACTTTCGCGGATGAGATTAATGCATGTTTGAAACAATCATTCTTATGGCGAAGTGTTGAAACACTTCGATTGACCATAAATATGCGAGTACAATTGCAAAATGATCCATCAGCACTAATATTTTCCGAACAACTACTAGATATTGGGAACGGTAAAATAAAACTGCAACCAAATACGCAATGCATTAAACTACCAGACAATTTTTGCACTGTTGTTCAGGATAAAACTGAATTGATTCAGAGTATTTTCCCGGATATACAGAATAATTATTTGAATCATGAATGGCTTAGTCAACGGGCGATTTTGGCAGCCAAAAACGTTGATGTTGACGAAATTAACTTCCAGATACAACAGTTGTTACCAGGCGATCTGATGTCTTTTAAATCAATCGATACTGTTGTTGATGAAAATGAAAGTGTAAATTTTCCGATTGAATTTTTAAATTCATTAGATATCCCTGGAATGCCACCACATAATCTTCGATTAAAGATTGGTTCCCCTATTATTCTCCTCCGTAATTTGAATCCACCTCAATTATGTAACGGTACGCGTTTGGTCATCAAAAAGATCACCGGAAACATTCTTGAAGCAACCATTTTGGCTGGGAAGTTTAAAGGAAAAGTGGTCCTGCTGCCACGTATTCCGATGATACCATCAGATTCTACCATACCCTTCAAAAGGCTACAGTTTCCAATTCGTTTAGCTTTCGCCATGTCTATAAATAAATCTCAAGGTCAAACAATGTCCATTTGTGGTTTAGATTTGGAAAATCCATGTTTTTCTCATGGGCAACTATATGTTGCGTGTTCACGTGTTGGGAAACCGTCGAATCTATTTGTGTTAGCTAAAGACAGGTTAACCAAAAACATTGTGCACCGATTGGTGTTAAATTAAATTGAAATTGAAAGTATTTATAATTCAAAAAAAAAAATATTAATGTTTAAAAGTTTAAGACTGTCTGCCTTGCCTACCTCATTCATGAGTTTAAGCGTCACATGAATCCAGTGAATTTGTATACCAGCATCAACATTTTCGTCTTTGTTCGTAAATAATTTCATTGTACTAAAGGGTTATAGTAGTAGAAAGTCAAATAAGGAGATCACCATATTTTTTTACAAATACCATCTGTGTGAAAAAGCATAGTGGACTCCGTGACTGATGTTCTCTTATTGTTCCTCTTAGATTGTTTACTATAATGTAATATAACAAAAACTTTAGCCACAGCAACGCGTGGCCGGGTCAGCTAGTAAATATTATAATTATTATTATATGTATTAAGTATATGTATGTATGTGTAGTATGTATATGTATTAAGTATGGTGTTTGCCGTGATAATAATTACTTATAAAATTACGAAAAATTTATTTTTGATGATTTTGTCCTACAATTATGAAAAAACTTATTAATTTTATATTATATAAATTACCGATCATTTATTACCCGCAATTCTTCCTATGTATTACTCTTAATTTTAATTAAAAAATTTTTATTACGTATTCAACGCATTGGATTATACTCGTATCTGCTGTAATGTTAAATTAAACCTTAAAACCTTACCTACATTTTAAACCTTAAAATAAATAAACAAGTTATTGGATATGGTATATTTTTGGATTTACGAGTACAATAAAGGCATTTATTGCACGTTTAGATCAGTGACCAGTGATCAGTGACTGCAAAACCTTCCCCGCTGATGCAGAAAATTCACCGCAAAAGGCAAATGCATTGACCTGTTATATAGAATTACTTTTAGGCCCTACTCAACTAGGCCAAATGTACCCGTGCTAGAGTCAGGGGGGATGGTGGTTTTGAATTAACGATTGTATAAAATAGTAGAATTCAGATCGGTTTCCAGTCACGTTACTAGAATCTTGAAGATCCAGCCAAGACTATAAAGGTGATTTTTGAAATTTGCCATCATTTTTTTATCAAAACTAATGATTTACGAACATATTACAAAAAATGGTCGATGAATATTCTTTTAAAATAATTTACAGTTTATGAGGAAATATTGATCAGGATTCTTGATATCTTGTATCACAAAAAGGATGTAAATTATAATAAATCCTGTATTCGAATATGATACTGAATTTCAATGACATAATTAGTCACGATAACAAAATTAAACAAAGACTAAAATGATCCCTTGAAATCTCTCGTGAAATCCTTCCATCAAAATGACAGCGTCTGCTTTTAGGAGAGGATTTTCAACTGGTTAAGGGTGGGGGGGGGGTGAAGGAAAGAGGGGAATATCTCGTTAGCAATATTAATCTCTCGTGGAAATGAGACGAAAGGCGTCGAGGTAAACAAATCAAATTAGAAACATAATCGCAAAATCGAAACATAATCGCAAACAAGAAAGAGATCTTTTGGTATGGCAGTTATTTAATACGAGAATTTAATTTGGCTACTCACTGAGTACATCTAGTATATATATATATATATACAGAGTGAACTTAAAGTCAGCAATATCCTTTTATGGGATGATTCTGAACAACTTTTGTTCAACAAGTTTTGGGTAACAAAAAAAAATCCTTATAAAAAAATATAAACACTCTATTAAACGTTTATTGTGTTCCAAACCTATCCAGTTGACCTACATTACAATATTTGCGCGTGGGAAACTACCCGTTGTTCATTGTCATCGATACACTTTGTAGGTACGGTTACTGGGTCGCGACGTAGTGACGCCGCGCGGTCTGGTAATTTGTCAGGTGACCATACTTTAACATGTTTTTAGGACTGTTTCTTTTGTCATTTTAGACCAATTTTTTTGCTTTATTTACATTTTTGTTGAACAAAGGTTGTTCAATTTTATATCCAGAATCATCTCTTAAAAGGATACTTCTAACTTTAAGTGCACCTGTATAATAGTAATCGTTGCCAAAAATAAATAAAATATAATATTATATAAAGAGGAAAAATCCTTTAAATATTAATTATAACACAAAACGTTACTTTAATAAGACCTATATTATTAGTCTCACAGAGTCATTATCAGCGTTTTAATTTGATTGGTTCGCAAACGAAGATTACTTTGTTTATTACACATAAAAACCCGCAAGGGTTTAGTGAACAAACAAATAGAATATGTATTTTGTTTATAAATAAAG
This sequence comes from Neomicropteryx cornuta, assembly GCA_020383195.1. Classification (NCBI taxonomy): domain Eukaryota; kingdom Metazoa; phylum Arthropoda; class Insecta; order Lepidoptera; family Micropterigidae; genus Neomicropteryx; species Neomicropteryx cornuta. The sequence continues at coordinate 7,533,532 of JAHKQU010000030.1, forward strand.
AAATCACAAAAAAAAAAAATTTAGGTAATTTACGAAGCAATTGTAGAATTATTTTTAATGAGGTCCGTTTGGTGCTCATATATTGGATTTATATTTTTTTTCGAACGAAGATCATGGCCTGCATCATGCAATGCATGGTCTTCACAACCGATATTTTCGTTTAATGTTCTTTGACCTTTGTTCTTTAGCTTCTAAACATTCATGTTAGAGAAGCTACTATCCCCGTCCTTTGGCCGTCTGTCAACTCGAAAAGGACAAATGCGAAAGAGTTGAATTTTTGTTGTACTTTGATCCTCTCGAAAAACTACAATAGCCGTTTAGATCACATCGAAAGCTGGTCAGATAATATAGATATTTAACATTAAAGTCAACAAATTGTAAGTAAGAAACTGACATAGCCGCTCATCATTAGGGTGCGATCATAATCGAATTTTAAACATATGAGAGAGCGTTTTATTTGTTACGTTTTATTTATTACTGGCCAATATAAATTATATGAACTTATCTATGACCGCACATAGAAATATATAAAAGAATGTTCAATGCCACGTTATACTTATTATAAATTGAAATAATATGTTCGTGTCTATTTATTTATGTTGGTTACACAACAGAAATTGTACACAATATATAAAGACAATGATGTGAAAAAATATATCAAACTATTTTAAATAAGATAAAATAAAGAGAAATACATGAATTAAAAAAAAAAGAACATGTAATGAACCAATTTTTACTTTGATTATTTATGTATATTGAAAAAAATTAAACTTAAACTAGTTTAATACGGAACTAAACCAGGAATTTTGATGTGGTTTTGTGTATTCGTATAGTATTTGTATTGGTGTTAGTATAGCGTTGCGAAACTTTTACCGAGTTATTGAAAAAAGGTCAATTTGGGAGAAGTTAGTAATAAATAAATCACAAATTCAGTAAATAGAAAAGGGGGGGGAGGTTGTTTCATTACTAACTACAGGTGTCAGTCATTCTTAATTATTTCTTATTAACGTGTTTCCTTCCTGCTTTCTATACAATGTATTCCTATTTTTTCATACAATATTTTGTATAAATCATAAATGCAGTTTAGACATTATCGAATATCGTGATTCAATTATTCTTGGCAAATTGCCTGAAAAAGATAAATGACACAATCATTGAAAATATTCAAATATTAATAAAAGTTTATTATTTTTTTGATAAAGCTTTTTAACAACATACTTTCTTAAAATGTGCAAATAAATTGAATTAAATATATGCGGTTTAATTTCCATCTAAAAATATCCATTGTTCAATTTATGCTGAAAGGAATAATACGATTCGCAAACAAACGAAAGCTTAAAAGTTAACAAAAGTGTGTATGAATAAGCTACGTTTTGTATAAGTCGTAAATCCAAGTTAAGATCGGCCAAGTTTGAGTGGCCCACTTCTGAGTGGCTGTTTGTCGACTGACTCCCCCCTCCCCCTCCCCCCCCCCAACAACTACCCCCACTTCTAAAGCTCTGACATAATTTCAATGTTTACTAGGGATATCTAAGGGCTCTCACGTCGACAACAAAAAATTGCTTGCAAGTTTCAAATACACGTTCATCTGTGCGCTAACGACTGGTTATGTGGATTCCCCGATTTTTTAAATGTAAAAAATAATTTTAATCGCATACTTTCTTATTTTATTTCTTATCTTTCTTAATTTATTTGTTTTTATTTTTTATCTAAATCAAGAATTAACCATTATTGAATCAAACAAATATTTAGTAATAAAGTCATATGTCCACTAATGGCCGTTATAATAACTCATTATATTTAACACTCAGGTATGGATCAAATTGTATATGTATACGAGTAAATCTGTTTAAATATCTTATATATTATTCATAGAGAAATTATAGTATTAGAATTATTTTTCCACATAGTTAATATTATTTTTGCTATGTTTACTCGTTTCAGACTATTTGACGACCCTAGAAAAGTTGTTTTAGTCTCATTTCGTGTTGATACTTCTCCGGCGCCGGCGACGTGTCTCGCCGCATCCGTCGCTCCCCCTCGCTTCCCCTCGCTTCCCCTCGCTCCCTCTCGCTTCCCCTCGCTCCCCCTCGCTTCCCCTCGCTTTCCCTCGCTCACCGTTTCGCCAACCATCACAATATTGGCTGCTAGAGTAGTATTTATTTATGCACAAACAACCAACCAACTCAATTATATTTTTTGGGAACTAAATTTTTTTGACTGAAAATGCTAAAAATATAATTTTCATAAAATATAGTAAGCTAAATGTCATCAGCTATTTAATTTATAATTCTTACTAATAAAATAAAGTGAAAAGCTTACTAGGTTAAGTTTCAGTTCAGGTTCAATGCCGTCAACAACGGCGTCTATTTTTAAGGTTTCATAACCACCATTCAAGAACCAAAAACAAATCCCTCCTCCTTTACATACAAAGTTGAGGTAACCAATCTTGAAAAAAAACATACAAATAAAATGATTTGCATACACGCTCCACTCGAAAAATTTATACCTATTTATTTCTTTGGCTATTTTTAAAAACCTCAAAGATCAACTCGAAATATCGCCAAGATCCTAAGATATGTAAACTTAAACCCAGCACAGGTCAATTTATTTATCCATTTTTGCGAATATTATAAAAATAATATTATAATGCAATGCAATGGCAGGAGGCGGGTCAGGTATTATTACTTGTTTACTTTTTAATGCATTTTTATTTGTTAACTCTTTAACTAATGGTAGTAATTGCTACTATATATGAGGCTTATATAAACCTCAACTCGAGACGGGGTGACTGAGGGTGACACGACCTCTGGTATAAATGTGAGAAATGGCTTCTAAAATAATAAAGGGGTGTAAGTATCACAGTCGTTGAAGGGAAATGGTAGCGGGGGTCACCCACGAACGAGACAGAGTTATTCATTCCAGAGAGACAAAAATAATAGTCTAGTAGGTCCCGGCATCATACCAGAGACCCATATAACTCTTTATTCCTAATATTTATATTTATTTATTTTATTTATATTTATTCCTATTATTATACTTAAAGTTCACGAAGTCTTTTGGTGTTGTTACTCAATCTGATCTTATTCAAAAAATTAAAGTATTTCATAAGAGCACTTTGTGGTTCTTTGGTTAAAGCTGATATAGCTTGTAAGATTAGTTATTAACGCTTCTCAATCGGTAGCTACCCCGTGCGGATTATTGTAGTCGAGGTATTTTCCCTAAACCTATCTTTTCTTATCTTCGTACTATATGCCGTCACTCGGCGACAAAGCCAATCTGTGCTTAAAGAGTTCAGTGCCTTTTGCCACATGCCCCAAGCTCAGCAGTCAGCTGAGGTTCAACAGCCTGTATGCTCGCGATTTCCTTTGTCACCCAATCTCGTAGGCAAATTTATAGAGAAATCGGTTCGGTAATACTGGTGGCCTCTCACCACAGGGCACTACTTTTCCAACTCTGGGCAGTTTTCGTCAGCCCATCGCGCGACAAACACCCGCCCACGATCTGCCTTCCAACCGCTGCTGTCTTCAAGGAAGGATTCATCCGCGCCCGTTTGGCTTTCATCTAATTATATGAAACGAGTTAATCGTCTTCAATTAACGCATTATTAACTTACGACTCTAGTCGACATATATTAAGAGATAAGGGCTGTTACATACTTTTCTGTTGAACTTGTTTATGCTGTTTTTCGCGAAATACAGTTTTCCGTTCAGAAGAATTCTGTAAATAACATATTGTGATGCAACACAAACCTAAATAAAATACCATGGAATGCTGCAAACCCTTCAATTATTAGATTTCTATTATAAGAACTCCTAATATTTAAACATTATCATGAAAAAAAAACCATTACCGAGTTCTATTAAGGAACTGATTTTAGTAACGATTCAAAAGTTTCTAACGGTGATAAGGATCCATAGTCAATGGTTTATTATAATAAAAGAAAAAACATACAAATCGTTAGCCCGCCATACTCTCCACTAACTAGGAGACGGTCTGCATTCAGATTATCGAATAATGCAATACTAAATAACCTAATTTTTATGAAATTAGCTACCAACCTTCAAACATCAGTCGCACTGACGATTTGGCCAAAATCAAACATATCTTTTCATAAACTAAAAATTAAGATATAATAAAGAAATATTTTTTTTACTGAATAATTTACAAATGGTTCTGATTTAATACATTTCAACTCTCTAAAGTTGTTTTTAAGGAAGGCTAGAAAACTATGTGTATCCACTAAACTTAACGACTGGAAACTGTTCCTAAATATTGTACCATAATATGTAATGACAAACAAACAAAAAACAAAAAATTAACAAGATTTAAAAAACTGGGAGCTAGAATGTCAAATAGTTATTCAACTTCCTTTAAATTTGTTAATAATATGTGCAAAAAATGCACACATATTTGGAATTAGCTTTCCCGATTTACCCCCCCCCCCCTATTTTTCCCTATTTAATACTAACTTGACCTTTTTTGACTTGAACTTGAACTCCCAAATTGACCTTTTTTTTAAACTCAGCAAAAGCTTCGTAATGCTGGGTTAAAATACTTTACAAATGCAACAGACCAAATTCCTAGTTTCGTTTTTTATATAATTTCGTTTTTCTTTGTTTCTATATTATATATACCCATATATAACCAAAGTTTATATTTGTGTATTTCGTATTCTTTTTATGCTTAAATTTAAATCATTTATTTATTATATTTTAATATTGTTTATATATTCTTTTTTATCTCTACCTATCTTTATTAGCCAATTAGACTACCCTAGTTAGGTAATTGAATACTTTAATTTATATCTTCTTAACGTCATCATTAGCTGTATTGTGTACAATTCTGTTGCGTAGCCAGAATAAATAAATTAATTAACCTATCTACCTATATAAAATATCAATGCTCAGATATGAAATAGATTCAATTACAAATACCAATATTATTTTCATGATTGTAAATTTCTTCAAATCACTGATTATATTTTTTTTATATAGATAAAACACTTTTAAAAAAAATATAACGATGAGCAAAACTCGATTATTCTATATTAATGATTGCTTAAAAAAATAAAAACATATTTCATAAAAGTTTTCATTTGCTTGAAACCAGTTTCATGGTCAAAATGTGGTAATAGAATTTACAGTAACTCAAAATAGTCCCAAATTATTTTAAATATATTATTTTATTTTTTGGTCGCATTAATTACTATTTGAATTGTTTATTTCCTATTGCCAACGCCGTCGCTCGATAAGTATACGATTAGTAAATCATAGTAGGTAGTAATAATTAGTAATAATATTAATAAATAGGGTTAGTAAATAATATTTTGTATTATTAAGACTGCAATAACAGTATTAATAATAGTACGTCAACGAGTAACAGGACTGGAGGCAACATTCAAGGATTTTCATAAATTTCGTTGTCTGTGGCATTTTATGCAAATTGAGCTTTTTGAGTTTACGCGCACCTGTTGAAGACACTTGGGGTGTTCCGGGAGAACCATTCTAGAAGGAGACGGACGATTTTGCAATCTCATCCTTCGAGATGGAAAAAGTTCTTGGGAGTTGGCTCAGGGCACATCTTAGGGCCGCACATTTAGGGCACGAACATAACCTCCAATTATAATGTCCGAGATAATTGATTTTTTATTTTTTCTGTTTTATTAAATGCGTATGCTAGGTAATACAAGTAACTCAAGGTCAAAAGAAGAAAGCTGGCTTGTTTTATCTGAAGTACATCTCATCCTTCCAGTATGTTATGAATTTACCGGATAAACTTAACAACCCTGGGGGGTACTGTCTAGCTGTCAACAAACGAGAGATTTGTCAGCGGCAGAATGAGAGGTAGCTACACACGCGTCTTTAAATGTGAATTCCTTTTACACAAAAATGCATTGTATAGTGATATTTGTATTGAAAATTGCTTTTATTACTATTATTATACAGATTCTCGAGAAGAATATTTTGGTTCGAAGTACACATAAATCTGCTACCTATGCCACACTTCCTAAGGGAATGTCATCCCTTCCTTCTTTGGCCTTCTTCGGTGGCGGGTTGAGGTGAGCGAGCTGCCGCGCAGTGAGTGGATCACGCGGCAGCTCGCGCAATGTTTGATACAAGTTTGGACAATTGGAGTTAGTTATCCCCTACTTTGATCCGATGAAAACTACCTTCGCCTTCCGGTGTGCCGAAAGGGATTTTCTATTTTTGCACGCTATTCCAAGCTTTCTAAGCAAAAACATAAAAATGCCAAATGTCCACGTTGATAGGTAACTAATGAAGAGATAAGACTAGATAAGACTATTGTGGCTGAATATCGGATACAACGATGGTCTATTCTTGAATAATGCAAAAAAGTGTCCATAATATGATCTATAATCTATATTATAATTGTATGAAACCTGAATTAAATAAATAAAATAAAATAAGACTAGCACCATCAAAATCATCTACAAACATAATATTTTTCTTATTCTTTAAAATACAATTTTATGACTAAGAGGTAAAAAAACACAAGTGATATTCCATTCATTGGCGTATTCATTTCTATAGAAGTGGCATTACCCCTCCGAAAGTAAGGTATGAAGGAGAAGACAAATTTGGCAGAAGTAAAAAGTCAACTCACAGTTGTGTCAAAATCCGTTTCGTTATTGGATTGTGGTATGTTTACGTTTCGAAATACTATGTTATTTGTCAAAAACGTGTAGGTAAATACTATCCAGCAAAGAAGTTGAAACTAAATGGGTGAATGCTTTCAACGTTTAGTGAAGAGCAAAATAGTACAGCATGCCGAGTATTGAAATATTAATACGTCAGTGGCTCCAGTATGCTCACACCCTAATATATCTTAGGGCAACCGGCGACCGACGGACATTTGCTCAAACACGATTATTGAGAACAGGGTCGGATTGAGACTTTCCTTTTTATTCTAATTCTCATCAGGACTTTTTGGAACATATTTGAATCCCAGATTTTTATTTAGGTATTATAAATTTGACATTAATATTACATAATTTATTATGTGAACATAGATAAAAAAAATAAACAAAATAACACACATCGGGATCAGACAGTGCCTTTTTTTTCAATTTTACAGAACGACTATTATTTCATACAAGACAATATATTTTATTATACGCTAGTCCAAACCCAGCTTCAGATTTATCGGGCTCTAAATATAAATTTTGTGTCGCTCTTGTATTACAATTCAAAAACTGCTAAATGTGGGTAACAAAAATATGTAAAATGGAGGTAGGTAGTAGATACCTATTTCGACGGCATCGCGTCGTTCGCGCTGACGAGACGCAGTCATAAACAGAATGAAATACACATAATAGTTGTCATTCTATTACACCATGCTGGATGTTTTTATATTTTACTATTTATTATTTTATTGTTTTAATATTAATTTTATTTAATAAATATATTGTTGACCATTTTATTGCTGTTTGGTATTAACTTCATCTGTAAGGAAGGAATTAATAATTGTTTTATAGCCATATTATTGGTATTTCGTTGAAAAATTTCGGCCTAGTGAGGTGGTTTTGATCAAGCTGTGATTGCTCATGGTGGAAAAATATTGATATCCTTAATATTCTTAGCTAATTATAACGATTAAGTTATTGTAATGCATGTTGTTTTTTACTTGAGAGGATTTAGTAATTAGTGTTCTTTTAGTGTAATATAATGTGGATAAATTACAAAATGAAAATAAATATTGAATTCAGTGTAAACAAACCGAAAACGGCTTTGTCCTTTAAATGTCATTGAAAAATGACTACTCACTACTATTTATAAACACTTACTCTTCTCCAAAACCACTGAAGGGATTTGAATGGGGAGCTTAGATCTTCAGCAAGGTGCCAATCTATGGCAAGTCATAAGTAATGCAATAAAGTCGTTGAGCAAAAAGACGGCACTGCAGAAATATTCTAAATTCAAAACGGCTGACAGCAGTGACAGCTGACATCTATTTGGCAAACATTTTAACAGCGACCAATACCAATATAATTAAGGCTATATGTCAGTAGTATGTGATCATTTGCGATAACTTACAATACACTATCAACTCAAGGCTAAAACGTTGTTTTATTATTTTTTTGATAAAAATCAATGTAAGGATACTACTAAAATACGTCTAAAATATTTGTTTCTAGATTAAACCATTTTTGTTTAGGAATGAAAAAACGTCTTCGTGCGAAGCTGGCCCCCCTGGCCCAGCTTCGCAGCAGGTAGCTAGTTAGTAAATAAATATAGTTAGGCCTAAAAAAAAAAAATAACCAAAACGAACCCTACAAACAAAGCCACTATAAAAAAAATAAGATGATATAAAAATGATTACCTGATTATTGAAACATTTACAACTTGTCATCAAGAGAAATAGATTGATTTTACAAATTCATTTATTTTTAAGCTTACTATATATTGTATATTACTGCTGTTACTCAGTTACGTAAGGTCACTCATCTTGGCCCTGCGGGTGGCTTATCAGGAGAATAAAAAAATATCGGTCTGTTCATCGCAACCCTTGCTTATGTAGACGGATTGCCAATTATTGTCAAGAAGAATTATTGTTAAGATTTTTGCGAAGAACTGGCTATTTTTACAATAACTTTATATTCCTTTATAAATGAACTGATAAATTTCCAGTTACATTTTTATTTAAATGTTACCTATTTTATAGAAAGCCTGATGAAAATTTCAATCCGGTCCTTCATTAGGTACTCTCCTTCGCTCGCGTATTCCGCAATCCGTCTAAGTTTCCATTTCTAAATTTATCCATTTAAATTAGTTTTGTTCAAGACAGTTTCGGGAACAAACAATTACCGTCGGACATTTTACTGCGGCGCAGAAAGGAGGAAAGTAAATTTTCCTGGCAGCGAAACACCAAGACGGCTCTCAAGGCTTGGCTGGACAAATTGAAAGCCGTCACGGAGGGGGGAGGGGGGAGTTCATTTAGCACCGACACTGCTCTCAATCCAACGAAAAGCTTTTGATGTAACATGGGAATATTATTTAACATTGATATTAATTGCCACTAATCTGTTCGACGATCTGCTAGTGAGACGATTAAGAAGTGTTTGTATTTTATTCACGTTTTAGGCTAATTAAAAATTTTTTCTTAAAAATAGTACAACCTAATGCACATTTTTTTAGGTTTCCAAACCAATATTGGCAAGAACATTAATATTTTATTGTATGACCTATGCTTGTAACTTCTAAATGGTTAGTAAAATGTAATAATAAATGCGGATAGTGTTCAGTAAGTACCGTAGATATTCCACAAGTCGTTTTTATTAACATAAAATACGTATAACATAAGAAATAATAATATTTAGCATGTACTATAATGATTATTATCGGAATAAATGCTACCCTTTAACGGTTTAACGGTACGCAACAATGTGTTTCATTTATTTTATTATATTTAATTTTGATTTCATAAAATTATATAAAAAATAGCCTTCCCACTCTTATTACCAAAAGTAATGGATATAAACCCTAAATAAAATTGAAAAATAATAAACCGAAAATTCATATTACAGAAATTAATACCGAAACACACAGATAGTTGCATCGCTTGAGTTAATACACGCTGCTATAAATACAATACATATACGAAAATACGAAAATAATTAAATAAACACCATTTCAAAGTAACATAGAGGTCATTCATATTCATAAGAATGATTGCAACAATAAATTTTTTCGTAAGAGAAAATCATTTTTTTTTTTTATCTTTGCTAGATTTGGAATAGCTGTAGAATTTGTTTTTTATGATTTTAAGCGTACTAATATTTATAAGTATTCGTTATTGCCATCTATTGCCGAGTAGGATATATACTTGTTCTAAAGTCGTTTTAATTTTATATGTAAAAAAAAATGGGGAAGATTGCTTAGATTTCCAAATATATTTTACAAAAATAATAAAGTAGAACATTTCCAATATTTTAAAAAATAAAATAATTACAAAAAAATAACTAAAGAGCTAAATTTAACTAATATCATCTACAGAGTGATCGTGTAAACATAATGTGAGATGTTCCTTGTTCAACAAATGAAATGTATTTCAACAGATGGCGCAAATTTCATTTTTTTTTTTATTGATTTAATTTACTAAACATTCTGTTTTTTGTCTAAGCGGATTCCGTATTAGACCACTCAGGTAACATATTAAGTTGAATTTGGCTTTAGATTAACAATTAACAAAAGTGAAATCGGGAAAAATACTCTTTCAACTGAAATGAAATACCTATTTAGAATCAAGATAAATAGTAAAAAAATATAAACCCCACTCCCCCTTAATCACATAAACCTCAAATAAAAAATTTAAAAAACTCACAATTAAATGAACAATTAATAATACAATACAGGGATGTCCTAGGAATCGAAAGTAGAAAGGCCCATCCTAAACACCTGGCGGTTCAGAGGTTTTTTGATAGTTTCTTAATTATGACTATTAATTTATTTTTGACTTTCCTACTAGTTTGACGAGATTTTAGCTTCTATAAATTCATGTATAAGAAGCTACTATCCCCGTCCTTTGGCCGTCCGTCTGTTGCAAACTTTCAACGCGGAAATAACAAATGAGAAAGAGTTGAATTTTTATTGAAAACAGTTATTTTCATAGATATATGACGGTCCGCTGGGTCTTTGTTAATTATTATTAATCTATGGTTACATTATTTAATAAAAATAACAGTTTAATTCAACTAGTAATCTTTATTCCAACAATAATGGCATTATTAGATATCCCATTCAAATTTAAATATTATTATTAACTAAATTCTAAACATAAGTAATTATATTATTGATAAATCTACATATAGAAACATAAATAATAAAAATACCTGATTATTTTAGGAAAGTAATTTTCAACAGTCATAAATTATTTGTTAATAATATATTCTGTATCAATGTAATCGTATGTTAAGATATACATTTATATATTTAATTATTATTGATTTGTTATTATTTCAAATTAAAATTCCTTAAACTTTTCAAAACCAGATTACTTCTCTATATTTTTATAACAATACGCACATACAATTATTTAAATTAGTATTCTACAATATAATTGACTAACTCCCTACAATTATATTAAGAAAGAACAAAGTGTTAGTGTTATTCACTCGCGTTCATAGTTTCTATCAATAATTTAACCCCCCTTATTCAGTCTAAAAATCAAATTATGGACAATAATTCTAATATTTTTTTTATTATTGTCTAGTATTGATTTCTATATATAAACTCGTATTTTGTGTTTATTCGGTGCGATAAATTCCAACTCGGAGCTCATTCAAATTGTAAACTAGCTTCAGAATTTGGTATTTTTTTAACATTCAAGGCGCTTGCTTTTTATCATGTTGATACAATTTAATACTGAGTGCCACCGAAGTTTTTTAGGAATGATTTGAAAAATAAAGTAACTCTTTTTATTGCACTTTGATGACATTTTTTATATTTGTGGGTAGATTAAGAGGATTTAAGAATGCGCATTATTTTTTAATACAAAAATCTCAAAGTAAAAATGCCAAAAGCCCATTCCTAAATCTATTTTTAAAATGTTAAGAACCTATGCATAACATTACTTCACAAAACTCTAATGACTGATACTGTATGGTTACAAATAATTATCTAAATCTGACATTAAATATTTTATTGTGAATTATGATGCATTAAGTGACTTTCCATTAGGTATGTAATTTTGAACTAAAATTACTATCGACACTAAAATGAAAAGTGTTATTTTTCCTATATCAGTGACCGAAAATTGAAACAACATGATTCTTCTACGACGATTTACGATACTTCTATTTAAATAAATGATAACGTGTAGATTTTACAAGTTAAACTGACATTTGCCCTCTGTAACACTTATTAAAATAGAACAAAATGGAAGTTGAAGAATCGTAACGATGCATGAAATTATTCCATCTCTACGATGTTCATCTCCTTAGCATCCCTGCTTGCACAAAAGGTCTGCCATCCGGAAAACCCTTAACCAGGAAAACAGTGGACAGTTTCCGACATCGACATCAGTTTGAAGAGGAGGTGTTAGTCCCTTCTCTGACGGAGGCTGCGAGGCTTGCGAGTGAGCCGGCGACTTCTTATGGCCCGGTGACTTCTGGGCTATTGACTTCTGTGCCGGTGACTTCTGGGTTATTGACTTCTGTGCCGGTGACTTCGGCGTTATTGATTTCTGCGCTGGTGACTTTGGCGCCGGTGACTTCTGTGCCGGTGGCTTTTCCGACTTTTCTGGCGACTTGGTGTTCACTGGTGACGTCATTTTCTGAAAGTTCAAGAACATTCCGTCATTTTAAGCTGGTCATACATTATTTATAAGCGTAAGAAAACAGTGTCTTTACTATTTGTTTGGATGTTAAAATTCAGCCTAAGCAAAGAACAAACATTCAGCGTACGCATCTCAAGTACAAGTAGCCTATTATTTTGTTCTTTGGAAACCGGAAACCTGTTTAAACACACACCTAGTTAAGAAATGAGCACCTAAGCATTGTTCAATGCCTTACTAGATATGTACTTTCAATATAATTTACATCCACGTCTTGCATAAACACTACAAAATATATTCAGATTTATACTCATTTCGATAACTATATGGTACCTGCATGTTTTCGCTCCACAGATTTGATTTTATTTATTAACGTTTCAGGTTTGTACAAAAATATATTAACAGCAAGCTTTAAATAAATTTATAAGTCTTAAGTCTTCAATAATTCAAAATAATTGGTTCAGCAATTTTACATTTTATTCAATATCTTTTTGATAAAACCATGATTTTATAAAAAACATTTGTTATTTTTCTGTATTATATTTTATAGTAGGTATATTTTACTAATATAATAAATTGTCATATTGATTGAAATAAACCTTCGTGTGCAATAATAACTAATTGAGCATTCCAAAAAAACTAGGAACTTTGTCGCTAAGAAGCCGCGACTACTATTCTGGGTATCACCATAGTTTGCTGTCAATGTGACGCTACTTCAAAATTTAATATTTACAGTTGCGAATTGCTACAAAAAATATTTACAGAAATTTAATTTAACCTCGTGTTACAATTACAATTACACGATCTAACTTTTCAAAACCAGTTTACCAACGAATGAAATTAAGCAACAACACGATGATCAAAAACTGAAATTATAATAAAATTGGCTGACACATGGTTGAATAAAAATAACCCAATACAAACAATATTCTTGTTTTTGATTGACATTGTGCCAAATGTGGCGCCGCCTGACCAGAAAATCTGATGGATTTCAATATGTATTATGTATTTAACATACTTTTGATTAACTTGATAATCAAAAATACGTAGGTGGTAAATACAAATATGTGTAGAAGTTAAAAAAAAATCTGGGTTATCTAAGAATATCGTCAATGACGATGATAAGCGAATTGAGCGAACGTCAACATAGTTCTAGTTGCCCTCCTAAAATGGTCAAGCGACATTCGTGCTGCTTTGATAAGCCTTTGAGTTCGCCGATAAGCTTAGTATGGGAGGTTTCGACCCGCAATGAGGTCAATTTGATCGATTTTATGGCTTTAGAAAAATACAATAGACGGAGATACCGATTGTACCTGGCAGTGAGAAGGTCACTATTATTGTATTGAAATTACATTACAATGTTTTTATGTACTCGTATAGGCCATAAATAATATCTGGTATGCGCATTGCTAAGCCTAGATGAAAGTTTATATTAACCGGCCCTTACAATCTTATAAAAAATCGTAATTTTGTTTGCGTAAAGTATCTAATAGTAGATAATGGGATTATCTAAAAAGTTGCACATAAAATATGTTAAACCTAAATTTAATTTAAAAAATTAACAGAATAAACTATGGTACCAGTTAGAATTCTCTATAGAATCTCTCCATGGTAAATACAAAAAATATCAACCCCTCCTCTCTCTGTTCCCCTAACCTCTGATAGGGGTTACACAACCTTATACAACCTACAGATTTAAAATGAAATGGTAAGTAGTTTTATAAAAATATATATTTTTAATTTAAAAAGTAATGCAAATAGCTACCTTCATAAATATTTGATTCAGTATGTTTAGCAATCGATAACATTGTGTTAATTATTTATAGTTTACGGCCAGATCACAATATTATGACCTTTTACGACTCTCTGTATATGGAAAGAATTAGTAGTATCAAGTTAACCTTGTTTCGATGACGTCATAAAACGCTTGCCTTGTGTGTTTGTGTGATCATCTGTAAAATCGCATTCTAAATTAAGTTGGGCCTTTCGTGGCTTACAAAGAAGGAACATTGAACAGGTTGAATCGTTTGTATCTTTTGTAGTTTTTCTTAATTATGCTTGTTTGATTTGTTACGATAAAACTGATTTGTTTCACATCTGATTGTATTTTCATGTATATATTATAATTTATGAAAAATTCTGTAAATAAAGCGAGTAAATATTTTTGTACTTATACATCGTAAATAGCCGTTATAATGATAGATAAAAAAAATTGATTGGAAAGATTTGACTGTTTGAAATACGCAGCGTTATTTTACTTTCTTAGTATGTTAGTATGTAGCGCAGGTAGTTATTAAGTCAATGTGAACCTAATGTGGAAATACATTAAACACGAAAGTCGGTCCAAAGTATTTCGAAAGCATTAAGCTGGAAAATAAATTATAGGCGGACTGACATCGGATCAAATACAAAAAATTAACATGAAATGAAATACTTCTTACTCTACAAATTATCAAATATATTGATTGCTAAGATTAAGGAGCAGTCCGATTCTAGGAGTCATTTTAACTTTTAACCCCATTTTTGATTCATTTTTAATGTTGGACAACCAATAAAAATACAAATAGAGTGGACAGTTTTGTAGATTTTATATATATATTTTAAGAACACTGTTCAAATTTTTATGCTAATGTTATTATGTAAAATGACCGTAATCCATAATTGGTTTTATATACTAGTAATAAGTTTTGTTTGTAATTGTAAAAATGTAATACTGTGGATTTTTCAATAAAGAATAAATAAAAATAAATATCTAATGAGATCTACCTGCGACCTCCACTCCTAAAATACTAAAATAACACTTTTTGGTAATATTAACTCATATTTATTATATTATAAAGTACAAAAGTATGCATAAAAATATGTATGAAAAGTATGTCTGGGACGCTTTTTGGCAGCGATTCGAAAACAATTGACACACAGGACTGCCTGCCCTAGCTGCCAACTCGGGGCGAAGCCCGGGGTTGAACAGCTAATGTTTAATAATTAAATTCACTAAAAACTACAGAACTGCCCGTTCTATGTAAGTATATTTTTATTTTTCGTCCAACATTAAACCAGAGCGTGCCAAAATTGTGGTTAAAATCACTCACAAGGTTGGACTGCCCCTTAACAACATTGCAGTTACTCGGGCCTTCAAACTATATAGTATCGTAAATCCGTCATATGAGCAAACAAATTAGGGAAAAATATCATTCGCCTCACCATTTACGCGTGTATGTAACTTAAATTAAGGTGTAATCGT
Organism: Neomicropteryx cornuta; assembly: GCA_020383195.1. Classification (NCBI taxonomy): domain Eukaryota; kingdom Metazoa; phylum Arthropoda; class Insecta; order Lepidoptera; family Micropterigidae; genus Neomicropteryx; species Neomicropteryx cornuta. The sequence goes on from JAHKQU010000030.1 coordinate 7,549,070, forward strand.
ATGTAACTTAAATTAAGGTGTAATCGTATGTCCGCGAGTACTGGCAACAGAATTGATGGGCCTTCGATTCACAGTTTATCGCAGTAATAAAAGGAGTTGATTTTAGCTTTGTCTAGCAGTAACTTAAGGCCATCGTTTTTCCGACGAATTAAAATAGACATTTAATCTTTATCCAGAAATATTTTTTTATAAATGGCATTGTTTTAAAATCCATTGTTATCGTATGCATACAGTTTTATTATGTTTGTACCATTACCAGTAAAAACGTTAAGTTAGGAGAATTACTAAATATTACCTATTTAATAAAAACAACTATTAAAGCTAATGTAAAAATTACATAGATTTACAAAAAAAAAATAACATTTTAAAAAGACATTTTAAATAATCACCTTAAGTAAAATACATAATTTACAAAGAATATAAATCACACTTCACCTGCGGATCGGACTACCCGACTAGGTTAGAAAAGAGCCCTTCGCTCAAACAGGTCACTAGACTTTTTTCGCAGGTTTCCAGCTATAATTTTATATGCCAATAAATATTGTTCGTGACGCGTGCAGTGAGCGGATGATGTGATGAATATTCAGCTCCGCTCGAGAGCGGCATGCGAGTAGTGTGCGAGTAGTGTTCGAGTAGTGTGCGAGTAATGTGCGAGTAGTGTGCGAGTAGTGTGCGAGTAGTGTGCGAGTACTCGGTCCGGACGACCCGCCCACTTTGGAGACACTGGCCTGCACTGGCGTTGAAGGCGCTCTGCTCTAATCTATATATCGTTCAATTGAGGACACGCGAGGCGAGGCGGCACCCGGCGCGCCGCACGACCTATTAACGTCAGCTACGGACAAGTGCTAAACTCTTCGTTTATTGGGAAAAGCATTTATTGCATATGAAGGTTGATTTCTATTTGTTCGTCCAGGTTTATCTTGTATCTTGTTTTGAGATACAATCTACCGGGAAGATGTGTTAAAATAATGTCAATAAATCGTCTTAGATGTCCTCAGTTCGTGTAAAGCTTAAAGCCCACAATAATCCATCATTAATAGCAAGTATGTATTCCCCTAAAAAGGACCAAAACCTTGCTTGATGAAAGTATATACAGATTATGTATCCATATATACTATACATACCTAAGCAACTACTTAAATGTGCATTCGGTTATTAGAGCCAGCCATGATCGTAGGGCATTGCGTTGAACTTAGCTAACATCTAGAATTAAAGTTCAACATTTATCGACTATGAAATATATCCCCAACCCCTTCTCGAACTTTCGGGGTTACGGCAATACGGTCCCGTTCAAGCCAAGCATTTGAACTGTATACTGTATTTGAAGGCTGTGATGATAAACAAGGGACCTGCATGGTCAAATGGTCATTGGACGCGCATGAGAAATTATAAGGCTTTCGAAACATTTTATGAACATGCCTGGTACCGAATTATTTATAAAAGAATTATAGAGTAGTCACCCAATTTCTTACAAATACCGTTACAAATATCGATTATTAATAGATAATTTTATGGAGTAGAATAGGTAGAATAGGACAAGGATGTTTAAAAAATAAAAAGCTAGTCCAGTTAGGTATCTATTGTTTTCACTTATTTAAATAGATCGTGCGGCAGCATTACATTTTATTCAAAAAGAAAACAAACTTACACCATGATAGATTTCATTAGAATCGCACATACACAAATGAGTCAATGGCGTAAAGTATATTTGTTTTGAACGCGGACTTTTAACTTTTGAATTTCAATTCGCGTCGAAACATTATCAAATAAATTATAATTACTACGTAAATTATTCTGTAATACAGCTTTCTACGTCAAACGGTTTAGATAGAAGCCTGTAACGGACGGACATACAGTGGAACTGAAATAAAGTTATCTTAATTCACTATTCCTTGTCACTATTTATGAACCCTAAATCAGTACAAATATCTTTTGATGTAGTCATATTTAATATTTTCTTTAAAATCAAAGCTCAGGTTAAATTCTAAACTGAAGCACAAATATGCTTACAAAACGTCGATATAAATAAATATAAACCGAGAGAAGAGAGGAGAGACTTGCTTTGCTGTGGCCACTTGGACTTAGTCGGGCGGCAGCTGCACTCGCGGGTCGCCTGTCGCCTGTCGCCTGTCGCCTGTCGCCTGTCGCCTGTCGCCTGTCGCCTGTCGCCTGTCGCCTGTCGCCTGTCGCCTGTCGCCTGTCGCCTGTCGCCGGGCCCCGTTGAGACGAAAGCGTCTGAATTCGTTTAGACTTGGAGTGTTTATTGTCCGCTCCTTATATTTACTATCTCTAATTTGCGGCGAGTGAGACTTTCAACTTAGCCACAACAATATTGCCTAAACTATATTCATTGGAGTATCCCCCTTATATCGAAGTATCGAAGAGCCCGCTTGAAACCGAAAGATTCATTTTTATGAATATTCAGATTACGATGTTAGAACTAAATACGATGTTATAATTTCTTCGAAAAACCTTTTTCCTTCGAAAAAAAAAATTGTGAAATTATTATATTTAATAGGCAGAAATATAATATCTTAATTTTGTGATTTCTGTCTGTTTATCTGGCTGACAGCTGATTAAGAACGTAAGTGTATGTTTAACGCAAGATTCCTAATACGAGTACGAGTCGTGTGTATGTACTCGTATATAGTCACTCAAAGCCAGCCGAGGTAATATGAGTACAAGTCTGTGTTAAAATTAAGAGGGATATTTCTGATCTGAAAAAGATTTTGAAATGGATTCATTTTCTAACATGTTGCCCAGTTGTGTATAAGCGGGTACAGATGACAGTAATATTTATACGCTTGCGAAATCCTACGTATAAAAAACCACAGGTTGGTGAAATGATTATCGTGTTTTTAGAATATATATTTTTTGTCTCGTAACTGTTTATCTATTTAATGAAATTACTTGAGTATAACTATCGGTTATAAACTAGTGGCTTTAAACTAAAACGCCTTCAGCTACTTTTACTGTGGTCTTAATAATATGAATCGCAATTGTACTTGCATTATATAAATTAGAACTGCTTTTGGTAACTACGACGTTTGAATTTATGTTATCAATAAAAAAAATCTCTTTTACTTATAGTTTGAAGTCTAATAAACGAACTTCATATTAAAAGAAGTAAGAAATAAATTTATCTATATATTTCCAGTATCGGTCTATGTAAATATTATCCTAAGCTACATAAATGCATTTTAAAACTACATTTAATTATAATTTTTATAAATGAAGCACACGAGGCGTGTACTCAAGTGAATAAATGTAAAAAGGTATGTTATACCGTATACCTGTTTAATTAAATAAATAAAATAATAATATAAACTAAAATATAGCACAATACAGCTTAATTACATATAATATTTATAATAAGTGACAGAAAATTGCATTAATATTTTTTCGGCGGTGAAAGAATAATGCAATTTCGCTGTATTTCTAAATGCTTTCTGGCGGCTCGCCTGAGTCGCGAGTCGCGAGTCCAGGCAAAGGCGTCCGTGTTTAACGAGCGTTACCAAACACATTCTAGGCCCGCGGAAAACAAACCTATCCGTGACAAAAGGACGCAGAAAGGTTGAACTAACTAACTTACTTGATCTTAACTGGTTTCGTTTGCGGTCGACGATTTGCCTTTGTTCCTTTCGTGGGATTTACGATATCCACGTTTCCAGACTACTTCCCTGTTTGCTTTTAATCGCCTCGAGAATATGATGCATACTATCACGAAGACCAGGCGTTGCAACCAGAAATACCAAGAAAAAAACTTTTTTTTATCACTTTTTGTTATATCACTAGGCTTCTATATTTTTTTTAATGCATTTACGTGCTCTCGAAATTTCAATTATTTCTACCAAGAGACAATGTTCTGTTGTCTAGTGTTTTTTCTGTTGTTTATTCGTTTCATTATTAAATATTGCACAGTCAAAATCCTAACAACTGCAAACAATAAAATCCCAAACATAACCTATTACTACCAACATTTTAACTTTTAATTGGCTTGTTCCCAATCCTCATAGTTTTCAAAATAAAATCTATCTTCAATCTATCTTCAATGAATATATTTAGGTGGTTGGTTTCAAAATATATCGTATAACGAAGAACACAGAAATTAAGCCCGGTTGTAGCTTGTCTTAACGATAATCTGCCTGCTGATAAAATAGGTAAATTGCCTTGATACAAGCTCAATTTTTAAGTCCAAGATCGGTCATCAGTTTAGAAAGGTCACGTTCTGACGACCAGTAAACATTCACTACGCCTCGCAGTTGCCGTGTCATTGATGCAAATCTATTCCACCTTGACTTGACCAAGCTGCTTGTAGGTAACGCTCAACTCATTTGATAATGACTTTGGTAAGAAATAAAAGTCAATTAAATTTGTAATTGGTCTCCTTACTTGCGTTTTGAATAAATACAAAATATTTGTCTTTGAAATACGTATAAATACTATTATTTACTAAATAAATAATAATATGTAGTAACAGGCAATAGCATGCTCATTGTGCTACATAAGATGTATTTTTTAGCCTTATAATACCTACATAATTTGAAGTAAAATGGAGTATTTAAATATCTAAACATCTAACGATAACATCTATACTTTAACAATTAACAACGTATTTGTCAGTTCTATGACGTACGTAATAAATAAAACCAAAAAAATATGTACTGATCTTAAAAGTAATGTGTAATTTTTGTTGAAAATGTAATGTATTAATTATATAATATTAAAATATGTTATTAAAATATTTTTTATCGCTAAAATTACGTAAAGTTGACAAGTAATACTTTTATTTTTTAACGTTCTCAGCGGGTTTTTTGTGCTTACTTTTACTGGTACGTAAAAAAATATTAAACTGTTTCACATTTAATAAAACTTTTAGATTTCGTCACAGAAATAACAATATTAAATATTTTCCAACATTATAAATATAAACAAAATGAATCATATAATTCAAACCTCAAATAATTAAAATATAAACAAGGAAGTAAGGTTTTGGTTCAAAAATAAAAGTTACAACGATTACTAATTATTTATATTATTTATTATTATTCATTATTTATTTTTATTATTATTATTAATAATAATAATAATAAATTATTATTTATTATTCATTTATTAATTTGAAATTTGATTAATCAATATTCGGTAAGAAGAGATATTTCGATTTCAAGATTGTTTAGTTGTGTCGCAGCCGTGTTTAGCAACACTTCTCGACGATTCAGTCGACGGTAGAGGTAGGAATTTATGATGAGACTGTTGATGATTTACGAATTGTCGAATGGTTCATATTTACTTATACAAATATTCAAACAGCGAAAACAATGACATGTTGCGATATGATTAGTCATTATAAGCATTCCTAATTGAGGTTAGGAAACAAGACTGTAGACAATAATGTTACGTAAAAATGATTACTAGTACTTTCATTTGACTCTCATAACTCTCGTTCTCGATATAACTGAATTCAACATACATAATTTAAAGTATAAGACATTACACAGTATTAGTACTACATTTTTTTGACATATACATACTATTTTTCCATTTGTGTTATCTATGTCTGTTTAAAAATGAAGTCGTCGATGCATATAAATTAATCATTATTCGCGCAAGCTGTTATTTTATTAAAAAAATATACAATTAGAATTTTTTATTTTGTCGAATTCTTTTTTAACTAAAAAACCCAATCCTAGAAATAACTATTTAGAGAGGCAGAATATTTTATAGAAAATTGAAACTAAAATGCCAAAAATGTATCTAAAGACCCACTAAAATTAACTCATAGAACATTGAAAATATATAAAACCTAATATAGGTTAAAATTTTATATTATTAAAATTTTGAGGCACTAAATGCCATTTATCAAAGACCAAAGAAAATGTACATATACGAGTTTGATAGATTATATACATATTGATAGATTATTGTCCCGAAATTAACTAAAACGGATAAACAGATGATACTTCTCACTCAACTTCTTTACAATTTTATTCATTGTTATTGCGTTCATAAAAAATATAAAATATATATACATTGTTTTTTTTTTTATAGAACCAAAGTTTGTTCATATTTTTTTTTTGAATCAGCAGTAAGTGCGTTTATTGCGAGAAATATAAAGGAAGAAAAACACCGAGATGATGATGTTGCACTTATGATTTAACAGCGATAGATTTTGCCTTTTAAGGCATTATCAAGACTGACAACTGAGATGATAGTTGATGATGAATAATGTGCGTAAAAAGAAATGATATCACTGTAAATTACCAAATGTACAACATCAAGGTGGAGATGATACGTGTATATTGGAAACATGGAACAACTAAAAAATTTAACATTAATATTATTAAAAAATGCTGAAAAATATGGTTATTATACAACAGCGTCAAAAAATATGTAATTCATGAGGTAAATGGAAACCTGGTCAAGTTGCCTAAAAAATTAGGTTTTAAACAAACAGTTGCGAAAAACACCCAAATCTGAATGAAACACTATTTAAGGCGAAACCAATCATGGTAGTCTAGTTGTTAGGGTGTTTGATTATTGACACGGTGGTTGCGGGTTCGAATCCGCAAATTATAGTCATACTATTTTTAACCTACACAAATGATGGTTTATCGCTCGCCAACAATGGCGTCATCTGCCTTTTGCTCGAAATTTTCATTTTGACATTATTTGTATGTTTTATTTCGTAATAGTAGTAAACGTTTACGGAACATTTTGTTTACGGTGGAAAACTCATTAAAATTTATTATTTTTTTAACTATCCAGACGGACTTTCTGCTGTTGTTTTATCTGGCTCAATGTTTCGGCTCAACGGACTGGTTTTCCATGAGCCACGAAATACTCGCAGATCATCTGTAACGAAGTCAGACTATTTACTGCCCGAGTCGAAAAATGTAATCTTGTTGCCGAAATTCCGAGGTAAAGCGCATCAAATTGAACGCGGATCCAATTTATCCGTCTTCTCGAACTCTATAATTGCTGACTTCACGCTATGATCAACTGAATTTATTATATTTGATGATTGTCAAATATCTTCACAACTCAAATATATAATTATTAAAATAATACGCATGTGCTTTAATTTTTTAGATTTCCGTTAATTTTACTCTTTAACCATAATTCCTTATCGTAATCACATATCCATTACTTTTATATTGTTTGTAAAAATATCATCCTTTACTTATTCCATCTACTTAGATAGTTTATTTATTTATTTATTTGTTGACAGTATTTTAACATCAATTACATATAATACAAAGTACTACCTAACTAGGCAATGCCCGTACTAAAGTAGACTTTACTAAAAGCATCGTTCTTATAGGCATAACCGTCACACTGCGCAACATACAATTACAATTATTAGAATTGAATTGTATGAAATAATACATAATATATAAATAATAATATGTTGTTTATATGTAATATAGAAATAAAACTAAAAGTAATACTGAGATAATAATAATAACAATAAATATAATACTATATAGATATATATATGAATAATAATACATAAATGTACGGTTAAACTAATACATAAATTTTAATAATAATTTATTTATTATAAAAATATAATATAGTAATCATACACATATATACACTCAATATAAAACCCAAATAATAAACTAATATTAAATCAAAACAAGGTATAATATCTACACAGAAAATAAGTTTATCTTGGTATATAATTAATTAAAGTCTGTTTGATTTCTGCCGAGCTCAAGTAGCCAACAAGAAATTCGTTTCTTATATAGAGACTTTCCCAGAATATCTTTGATTTTATTATAAATACGCGGCGCTAAGAAAGTGAAGTGTCTCTGAGCAAACCTTGTCTTCGCTTTCGGTATAGTATGTTGGTGGCTACTAAGTTGCCTCGTAACCATTCTGTGACTAACTACCTTATGGTCGTCTAGTTGTTTCAAATAAAACAAAAGACAGCTTTTGGCGAAGGTTTGTTTATGTCCAAAACCTCGAAACTTTGAAAGAGTTTTTTTGATGGATAGCGGAAGGGTCTTTTGGTAATAACTCTGATAATGGACTTTTGAGCTTTTATGATAGGATCAATACAACTCAAGGTAGCTCCGCCCCAGTAAAAATTCCATAGGAAATAATACTATTTACCAGCGCAAAATATACGGTCCTTATTAGGTCCTTAGATAGAATATTCCTTAGTAATTTAAACATATAAATAAGATTTTTTACTTTTTTACCTGTTATACGAGTATGATCTTCCCAGCAGAGTCTATGGTCAAACGTTAAACCCAGATATTTATAGGAGGAAACTTTTTCTATGCGCGGACAATGACATTGATGGCGATTTTGAGAACACGAATGTAATTTTATTCGAAAGTTACTTAAATATGATTCCTTACTTTTGCTGTTATATAAATTAAACGTAATATATTATATAATATTTTACACTAAAGAATTTGTATAAATCTCAGCGCTGAGTTTAAACAACATCCCGCGCTCACAAGTACAGGACCTCTTTAGTACCTTTATTAATATTATGCTATCCTACGGTTTATCAAAAAATAAACATATTTTTCTAAATTTTATAATATTATCCAAGATTGTCATTTATTTTTTCAGGCGAGTTAACTCTTTTCATTAAATATAAAACAAAGTCGAACGACGAAATATTCTATTGCATTTAAAATGTAATTATTGTTATGTAATTCAAATTGTATTAACAAGATTCATGTATTTATAATATATTAAAACTTGTTTGAAAATAGGCAAATTATTTGAGCTTAAAATGGAAAACAGAGTTACTAATTCCTAACTTCCTTTGTCACCAAGCCAATTATATATTTTTTTTTGACAATTTTTTCTCTTTTTACATTCTAAATGCATACCTACTCTACATATTAGGTATAACTATGATAGGTACATGCGTTTTTCATGATTATTTTATTATTATCTATTTCCGTGACTTTTTGTTGAGAGTTATAGTTATACCTACTTATGGATATTTATATGTTAGGCAGCGTTTTTTTTTGTATTTACATAATTTGAAATGTGAATATGTGTATTGATTAATGTACCTACATACGTACAAATAAAATTTTGACAATGTTACAATAATATGTTTTTTTTTGTTCAAGTTTTCAATTTTAGTTCAAGTGAAGGCATCATTGGAAGAGAAAAAATCCAACCGAATTCTAATATAGGCTTCAAACGTGACCTGTTTCAGAGCAAGGGTCCAGTCCTTAACAAAGAACACTGCAATCTATGGTTGCAACGCGCCCCCAGCTGAGTCAGAGGAGGGTGGTATAGCTATGTCTAAGAGTTAATGTAGGCTGATATAATGATATATCATCGTCGACGATATTTATTCTAGAGAGATTAAAGTTAAAATAAAAAAAAATAATAGATTTAAACCATTCCATATCGAATTATCTTCTACAGAAGTTATTGTATATTTACAGATACAGGCAGAAGTATATATAAAGAAAATTTGATGCTACGGTAAAGTATCATCATCCCAGCCCGTCGAAAACCCCAACATATCAAAGCAGCCCATCGAAACCCAAAAATAACAGGATTATGAGGAGTTTTCGCCAGCTGAGTGGTTATTTCCTATGCAACACATCCAACAAATTTATATCCGTGGCCGATAAGTATACGAATTAAGTATTCGGATTTTATTTGACGCCAACAGACGCACACGTAATCAAGAGACCCGAAGTAAAGCGAAGCATCTCGAGTGCCGCAGATACGAGTTGAGACCAGTGTTTCCCAAACTTATTTTCCCCTTGGACCCCCTCCCCACCCTTCCCACACTGTGATAGGTGTTTTTGTATAATGGAATCATTTTTTTGTTCCTGTGAGGCCACTTTGGGAACCTCTGGTTTAGACGATCGCTCGATGTCACGCGGCCTATTTAGAGTTTGAGGGATCTAGTCTAGTCTAATCTTCTGACTGCCAGCGGAGCGGAGTTCAGCGGACAACTCGGCGGCCGCAAAACGAATAATTTAAAATAAGATTATTAGAAAGAGACAGATATTTCTTCTTCGATTTTAAAAGGTTTCGTCTTATTTTTTAACAAAATATAAAGCAAAAAAGAATAATCCAGTTATTTATATATATTATATCACCTAGATATACAATTAGTTGTGGGCCTTACTCAACTAGGCCATATGTGTCAAGGGAGATGGTAGTAATGAAGGATTAAAAATGGTACGACTATGTGCGGATTTTGCAAACCCGCGACTTTTGGGTCAATAGTCCAACGCCTTAACCACTAGACTATTACGATCTTGCACGAATTTGGTTTAACAAATAAAGGTATTTGACTTTCATCTAAGGTTTTAGAACTATGCGGTTTGATTTAACTAATCGACTCAAAGCTAACGCGAAATAAATTGTAAGTGCAATTTTAAAACTGTGGACATTTGATTTTATTTGCACCCAAAAAAAAAATACAAACCAAAATAAAAACTATTTTGTTTCACTTATATTCATAATAATTACAGAAATAATGGTTAAACTTTAAATAAAAAAATTATTATTTTAGAGAAACTGACCTGAAGTTCCGCGAATTTTTCAGTCCACTTTCTTGGTTCTTCGGCGTTTTCCTGGCGTTTTCCTGGCCTGCACGCGTCAGAACGGCAGGAGAGCCTTCGTGAAAATATCACCTCTCAGTCCGCTGTGTAAATAAAGCAAAGCCTGGCGGCGCACGCGCGCGCGCGAGAGGAGAGGGAGAGGGAGAGGGAGAGGGAGAGGGAGAGAGAGAGGGAGAGGGAGAGAGAGAGGGCGACCGGCGGCTCGAGAAGGACGAGGATGGCGACAGGCGACAGGCGACAGGCGATGTCGTAACGATATCGACTGCAGCGCTGCGACTAAAGGGAACATTCACTACGCGGGCGAGTCGTGCTGTAATTCACTAATGTTTAAATTGTCAAAAATCCAGATTCGGTTCTTCAATTACAGTAATTCAAACAATAAATATACGTACATATATTTATACACATTTATTTGCTTTCTTTAAATTTACATTTTTTAAAAAAATATACAAATTCTATGATTTGTAAATTATTTTAATTTACTGTACCATTAAATAAATCAATCACCTACACGGCCAGTGGTGACTTTAAATACATTCTGTATATACCATGATTAGTAAATATATTATTATACCTATGTATGTAATTCGTAGAATTTGTTTTTTAGTAATTAGGAAACATTTTTGCAATATGTTTTGGTGTTTAATTTTCATTTGTCGATATAGATCAACCACCCTGGAAGGAGCAAATTGAATAAAAATAACAACACTATTATCGATAAAATATCTAGCTAATCGGGCTTCACGTTTCAAACATGATTTGTAAAGACGACGTATCACTTATTATTCTTTACGGTTTCCGAGGCAAAAAAAAACTTTTTTTTAATAAGAACACACCAGTTGATAACGCCTCGCAAGGCTACGAAATATCGTCGGCTCGCTAAATGCAATTCATACAAGTAGCGCTTTGATAAAAATTATAAATTTACCGTGAATTATTTCAGTTTTTTTAATATAATTTCTTACTCGTAATATTGAACATGTACGCCCCCATCATTTATGGAAATGGTCGTCCTCAACGCCCTGTAAATATTTTAAAGGATTTCTATGACCTAAGTTATATTTAGTTATTTTGGGCCCACTCAAATAAGCTAAATTTGCTTGTACTAAGGTCAAGGGAGATAATGAAGCGTTTAAAATTCAATAGTCAAACGCCATAATCACTAGACTTGCTCCCAGATATTTTATGAAATTCACATACCGTCTAAATCCGCCTTTACACCGCGACCTATATTTGTTTGAGCCATTCGAGCCCAGTCTATCTTATTTCTTCCTCGCTTTCTATGGCAGCTCAGCTCCGTCGCACTCGCACTCGAAATATACTAATTAGCATTTTGTGACATCAGATCGAAAATTAGGACCGTTTTTGAAATGGAATATCTACTGCAAGCAGAGGACATCTGCAAGAGGAGTGAGGTAGTGGGCGCGAAATGCTCATGGTAGCTATAACGCCCCTATAAAGCTAGTCTCTAAAACATACGCCATCATAAACATCACAAAAATTGCAAAAGTGATTTTACATGATAATATTATAAATTCGAGTGAATGTCTGCCTCCGCCTACACTCTAACCCTCTATCCTACTTATTTAATTTTACAAAATAAAAAATGTCTTTTTGAGGCTCGACTACGTCAATGTCCACTTCGATGCTCTAGACCTTTAGTCGCAATTTCATGTTTAAAGGGATATTTACTTGTTTATGTTATTTATATACTTGTTTATGTTATTTATATACAGCGTGTATTAAAATCACTACTGTCCTCTTAGGAGGTTGACCTGTATAAATAATCAAACATTATCTAAAAAAACTTTTCCCAATTACGAGAATTACGAGAGAGAAGTAGTAAAAATCTAAAGATTTTCACAATGGCCGATCCAAATTGGTTAATATTTTTTTTTGTAAAATAGATTTCAGAATTAAACCATAAATATAAAATTTAGAAATTTAATATAAATTTGTTTTTTTCATGATTTTTTGGTATATGGTAGATGTTTTGGAAAAAAACAATAATTAAAATTACTCGATTGGATTACGATTACGTTTTGGACACAAGTTTGCATAGTTAAATTTATCTTAAATTACCAATCACCTGTATATATCGTACTAGTTGTTCTTGAGTTATATCGACACCATTCAAACGAAATCCTCCATATAATAGAAGCATCCGACTTTCGCTTTTATTTGCTACCATTTCAGACCCTCGTTTAGGTGAAGAGTGAACACTTCAACCACAATAGCTTTGATTCAAAAAGACTAAATTAAATAAATTACTTAATATAAATACGAATAATGCTCAAGGTTTCAAGTATCGATATGTTTAAGTTTCAATAAAAAGTAATTTCTACGTGATATTGGGGCTAAATGAACTGAAAAAAATACCAAATCCTATACAACATAAGCCATAAAACTATAACATATCTAGTTAGTTTAGTAGTTAAAAGCAGTTTTATTTACTGCTTGTTGAAATTACTCTTATTTATTGTTCTCTATGAATACGTTTATATTTTTTTCTGCTTTTTCTATTCGTTTTTACTGGATAGAATTTATTCACATTCTGAGTAATTTTTTGTTTATTTTATTTTAATGTCTACCGTATTACACTACCTAAAAACTATAGCTACCAACCCGAGGCGAAACCCATGGGCAGCTAGTGAAACATAAAAAAAATTTAAAAAAATGAAATATTTCTACAGTTTAAATGATTCATTATTTTTAAGGCACAATGTCGTTAACATTTGACATTATAAAATGTACAATTTTTTTAATAATTCTTTAATATGTTATGGGTATGGAAATCCTGCCTTGACAATATATTTTAGAGCCAGAATGCCTAGTGCAAAATTACAAAATGGATGTCAAAATATATTTAATAGCCACTGCACTTGAAATTCATCGTTGTTGGTTTAAATACAAACCGTTATTTTACGGTTTTTTTTCTTTCACCTATAGTATTTAATACGTTACATGCAATAAGATCAAATTATCATTAAGGTAGTAAACACTAAATCATTCCTTCGCTCATCATTCTCACTTTTTATACCAAATAATACATCCATAGCTCTTATACTTTTTTAAAATAATTTAATTTTTTCCTTTTTTTTAAATTTCATTAAAAAGATAATAAAATAATTAGATACTTGGTACTGCCCCCATTTAAAATCCTTCCAACATGGCAAAACATACACCGGGAGGCACTTCGTTTAGAAAAAAAAATTGCCGAACGCAAACTACAATGTGGAATGAGGTTAGATAAGAGCAGTTACTATTTAACTCAATATAAATAAATATATAACTATTTTATTCCGAGCGAAGCCCATTGCGTTTTATTGATTATTTTTTAAAAACTATAGAACTCTAAGCCATAGCCATTTGCATTATCGATTACATTAGCAATTATAAGTAATAAAGTATAAAAATGAAATAATATACAAACATTTATTTATTATCATAAATAAGTATTATATATACAAAATAATTCCAGTTAGTATGAGGCCAGTTTTAAAATATGCAATATGTATCAAGAGTCAACCAACTAGTTAAATTGCAGTATCCACAACATACAAATCAGTAAAATAAAAGTTCTTTCAGATAAACTAAAAAAAAAAACATTGTATTACAACAAAAATAACATATTGCAAAATGAAACGTCGTACAAATCGGTAAAATAAATATAACAAAATAAGAAAAAAATAAAATATATTTTACCAAAAATAACATAAAAAAACAACACATTTTAAAGGTCATTCACGTGGTTAATTGTCGGAGTAACAATATTTAGGTACTAAAGTAATTTATGTGTTAATGACTATAAAATGTCGATGGCTATGTCGTTACATAGCCATCGACATTTTCGTATGCAGTCGAATGTGCATTGTTCAATATGACAATAAAACAAAACATTAAAGTTTAACTAAAAATCATGAAAACATATGTAACGTCAAAAATAACAAAATATGATTAATAAAAACATGCATCAATACATCTAGAAGAAGAAAATATTTCAAAAAATTTAGACATTCATAGGATATTAATATGCAATCTGCAATGACAAAACAAACATTTACTAAAAAATATAAAAGTTTAACTTGAAAAAAATGTATTATTAACATTAAAATATCAGAAAACAAAAATATTTATGCAAACAATAAGCTTAAAGTAACAAGTTCTCTAAAATAATGAGGATATTAAAATAACTTTAAAGTGTGTTAGTAATATTAGGTACCTACTTACGTGTAGGTAATGTTTAAAATACGCTTATCTATAATACTAAAATAATATGTGTGTGCGAGCCACTATCCAACTATATAAAAGTTAATAAAGAAATAGCATATAAAAATGTAGTTATTAAAAGTAGATTATTAGAGCGAAGCTCTCATAAGGCGACTCCAATTAGAACTTTGTCACGGGCTAACTTGGTCATTCCTTGACCGATTTGAAAAATTTTTGATTTTGAGAGAATCTACATGAAAAAGTGAAGGTCGTGACGGAGCTTGATTTTAAATATTGTCAAAAATAAAATTTTTGGGGTCAAAAGAAAATTGTCTATGGGAATATCCATTATAAAAAAGTCACGCGCTTTTTTGAAAATTTTTTATTCGAAAATAATTAATCGAATTTTATTTTAAATTATTTAATTTGATATTAATTTAATACAATTTAACAATAATAAATCGTTTTTAACAATAAATAAAAATACAAAAAATAATTAGGTAAGTTTCACGCATAAAAATAGTAAAAAAAAACAAAATTCGCTCGAAGGTCACGTCACTTTTTTTCTTAGCGATTTATTCTAATTTCGATTTAATTTTCTAAATTAAGCATTAATTTTGAATAATTTATCAAGATTTTTATTTTTAAAAACCATCTCTATGGTCGTAGTTATAAAGAGAAAATAGCATTCATCCAAATTATAAAGTAGTTAACTTGTGATGAGCGAACATGTCTTTTACTATGGCTTAATCTGCTTATGTTTTTTTAACATCTAGAATAAGAGCAATGCCTCCCATAAGAAGGCGACAATTCGGTCGCAGGACAAATGACGCTTTACGGCAGCAGTTATCAAGGGCTAAGTTGTCGATATTGGAAACATAGAATTTGCACTAGGGTTATCTTATGTTGCCTTCTCAAGGGTTAGGAGTCTTGAAGGATTATTTATTTCTCCATCGTTCCCCCTTGAAAGACTACTCAAAATCAATGATAAGAAAGGATTACCTTCCAAACGTCGAGAACTGCAACGCTTGATTTCATTGTCTTAACTTTAAACATTTCTTTAAAATAAATTCATTTGTCTTATATTTAAATAATTGTTAAATGAATTTCTCTTTTTGTATATAAAAGATTTCAAGAACCTCATTTTAGAAAATTATCCATTCGTTGAAAAGTTATGTTTTCAATTTCCCGATGAAATTCTCTTGTACATTAGTATTGAAGATATTTTAAGTACCTCATTTTAGAAAATTATCAAAATCTATCCCGTCGTTAAAAAGTTATGCTGTTGATTTCCGGATGAATTTTTTTTGTGCATTTGTATCAAAGAGATTTCAAATACCTCATTATAGAAAATTATCAAAATCTATCCCGTCGTTAAAAAGTTATTGTCACAGACTAAATTTTATTTAGAAAATTTTAGTAAATCGCTTCGCTCTAATATGTGCTGCAGCGAAGCAAAATGCGAGCGACTGCGGCGACCTAGTAATCAGGTTAATCGCAGATTCAAGCATCCACCGCGCGGTATAAATGGTTACCACTCTAACCACGAAAGCTATGAGATCCGAGGGTTGTACCCGGGTGAGATGGTGGTTTTGGTTTCTACGTGGTGTCAATTTTAAAAAGTGACAACATATTAAACATCGACAATTATTTAAATGTCACTGTAGCAAATTCCGCTATAATACTAATAAATTATGTGAATCCTTGTGACTTTTGTATCTATATCTCAAAGGAAGCCCTTAAATATATTTTTAAAAAAACGATTAAAAATTTATATGCACCTCACGATTGACAAAATATTTACTATGGAATAATCTTAAAATCCTTTTTACTCAAAGAAATTGTGATTTACCTGTGAAGCATCTTTCTTCAGCCTTGAAGTATTCAGCCTCTGCTAGTTTCTCAAACAAAATTTCTCAGCACAGGAAGGAAGGAAGGAAGGCGTGATCGCACAATTTGCACGCGAGGTGCTGAAGGGGGTTCATACATTCGGTCTAATACGCTCTGTCTATATAATCTGTGTATATATATACAAATAGAAAAAAGCATCATTTTGATGAAAACCTTTGAGTACCTTGCCTAGACAATTTACTTGCAATTTATCTTTATTCGTTCGACTTACAGACGCTTTTAAGCATGTAGCTAGTTTTCCATTATCCCCGGTAAATCAATTTATACTCTGTTGTTTAATTAGTGTGTATTTCATAATAGTTACCAAGCTTTTCAGGTGACACTTTAAATTATTTAGCTTAATATTTATTTTTACTTCTTCCTTCTCTTTTCATACGGTTAATCAATTGGCAGTAAATCAATTAGGCTTTAAAGGGATATGTATTTAGAACTGAACTTTATTTTAGGGATTATGTAGATAAATTAGGTTTCACAGCATAAATGGCATATTTTGCTACACAAATCAAATGGTACCAACCTTTACAGGGGGGGTTCTAATCAGGCCGTGAATTATGAAGGTTCGGCCCCGCCACTAGTTGCACTCGAACTTAATACATGAGTTTGTATATACGGTCTAGAAGTTTTTAGAATAATAAATATGTATAAAATTCACAAATTGAGTACGGCGGTGTTGCACGGAGGTAGATTTTACGAAAAAAACAATTTTCCTACTGAGTTCCGACGGGTATGCGCCATACATCGATGCATCGATGCATCGATGCATCGATGCATCGATGCACACATAGCCAATTCGCTAGCGATGCGGTTTGTGTTATACTAGTATAAATCTATAAAAAGTAAATGTTCCATAATATTATATAACTGTTAATTTGTTTTTAAGAAGTTTGTTTTTTTATTATAAGAAGAGAGCTAAAATAAAATAAAATAACACAAAACTTTTTTGAACAATAATAAAAATGATAGCAAACCTTTGCACTGTAGAGTCGTGTAGTGAGAGGCTGTCAGGGCGAGTCGGCTTCCCTTGAAACGCATTCCTAAAAAAAAATGCTTATATTATTCTTAGGTAGATCTGGTACGCATTCCCCTGGAGATGTTTCATTTACACCATACTTAGGTATTACACATATAGCACGTTATGCTAAGACTTTAAGAAAGCATTCTAAAAAGCATATAAAGATGGAAAATTTTCAAATTATTTAGCCAGAATGTTTAAAAGAAAATTAATACCGAAATTCACAAATAGTTTAATGCACGCTGGTTTAAATGCAGGCCTGTATTTTATGAAAGCTTCCTAACTCTCACCTAGCTATTTATGCCTCTTTTTACATTATTGTAGTAAAAATGGTTTCTATCGCTAATATAATTTTATGCGTTCTTTTTGTAAGATAACTTCTATGCCATTTTTAATGGCTTGTCCCTGATACCAGCTATTCTATCTAGTTTTTGAAGAATTTTATAAATAGAGACAGTATCAAATGTCTTTGTTAAATCGAGGAATATAGCCGCAAACTTTTTGCCACTATCAATACTATGACTTATAAATTAAGTGTTAAAGGGGCGTCCTATAAGTACTCCACGACCAACGACCATCCCTGAAGCCAAATTAATTGGAAGATGAAATTTATGAAATATTTTTATTTATTTTTTGTAATGGTAAATAATGGGCACCCTCATAAAAAGTTTTATTTTTTGTTTCGTTTGAGGTACCATTTGAAAGTCTACTAAAGTATAAAAATATTGTTTTCAAAATGTTATGTTAATTGGTTCTTAAGATACACATATATACATATAGATAGCTCAAAATATTCGAAAATTTGACAGTAACCCCTTCCACAATCGGATGCTTTCTAAAGCTAAAATTTCAATAATATTAGTGTAAGTCAAAGATTAAGTTAAAGATTGGTGCTATTACGGTACCTAGAATACTGCCGTTTTTTTCAGTAGCTGAAAAAAAATGAATGACATGTTGCTGAAAAAAATATGTCAAAAAATCGCCTTTTAGCTTACACTGACTAGACCAAAAGAGATGCACCAAATAATTGTACCACCGAATTCTAGATCTCAAACAGGACCACAAAAAATCAGCAACAACATACCTATGTTAATCTTATAAGGATGACCAACAGTAACCAAATTTGTCTTTTAAATTTTGTATAAAATTGTAGTTTACTTATGAAGACTTTGTAAACACACGGTTATAATCTTTATCAAAGCAAATTTAGTAGTCACCTGAATCAATAATTGTAGATCAATTTTATTTTTTTAGCGAGCGCATCTTTATTCCATCGGTCGAGCGAGCACCTGGCCACCAGCCCGCGTTATAAATTGCGCTGCAAACTGCAATTTGCCCAATTATTATTGATTCAGTGATTTGTGATTTCTTTAAATATCTACTTGATTCGACCGATCAAATGTTTGTACATAAAGTTGGGATATCTAACCTGACTCGCTCTTGACTGTTTTTTTTTTTATATTACTATCTGGTAGTTAAAGAAAATACTATTTGTGATATATTTGTTTGTTTTTAAGTAAGGTTTGTTATGCACTGCCATAAGCATACAATGCGAAAAGGGCATATTATCTATAGAACTCTACACGAAGGCCAGCGTTTAAATGGTCCGTGGCATACCTGAATAAAGTCTTCTTCACATAACTACCATTCATATCGACTCTATTTATGTTCAGCAAACTCGCTTCGGAGGCATGTTATTGTTCCAAGTTCCATATTAGAGAAATTTTTCCAAACTTTAAATGGAAATTAACGTTTTTGTGGAGCCTTTAGAAGTTGATGCCTCACTAAAAATGATCGATGTGTTGATCGGAGTAAATTAGTTATTGCATAACTATGCACATACACACCGTAGGGCGTAGAGTTTACTGAATTCAAAATATACTCAACTTACATGTAGGAATTACATATTATATTTCATCAATGTGAAAGTGACAAACAATTGCAGGATCCGTAATTCTACTTACTGCGTTGGGTCTCCCGCATGGCAACTGCAGCAGTCTGCTAGATGGACGACCACTTTTGGATGCTGATGACTTTCCACTGGCCGTACTCGTAGCTGCTTGGAGACTTTGTCACTATTTTTTCTATCTGAACTGATAATACTCTGCAAGCGAAATTTCATTGTTTTGGCCAAAGGCGACTTTGGACTATTTGGGCTAGACGACGAAGACATTTTTATACCTTTTAATATTAATAATACTTAGGATTACCTGCGTTGAAAATAAAACTTTTAATTTATTGTAATCATATCAAAGATATCTAAACAATGTACGTAGGTACTGATTAATTTTAATTTAAAGTAAATTTAGATCTACTTACACTCTACCTACTCGATAGATAGGTACTAGAAAATATCATTGACGAAAGTGGTAATCTAAGCAATATTATTTATAAAAACAGTTACGACAATTTTTTTAATTAAGCACTCACTCACTTAAAATTAAATCAACCAAAACCGCTTGCTATGCGAATCGCGAACGTCTTACGTATACCTATGCAAAAGATTTTATAAAAATATCGAAATTGCAGCTGGTGCTAGGCAGTTCAGAAAGGATGTGGTTTAGTATAGATGTACGAATTAGTAATCCCACTTCCTGTCACTTATTTACCATATCCTGTGGATAACTTTATATTGTTTATGCGACGACACAGCTTAAAATCTTTGATCGTTAGGAATAGAAAAAAGGTGAGGCCAAGAGCGTAAGTATTATAGATGGCTACAGTATCATCTCAATGGGGACACCTATTATATATAATTTGAAATACCCAGATCAATGCTTCTCTATACCACAGAGGAGTACGAGAACTTCAACCGTGGAGTCCATGCCGGAAAATTGTACATCGGCCCCTTGCCCATCATGGCTTCAAAGTACACTCATCTGCAGGAGTCAAAGTAAATCATCGATAAAGATCCGATTTATAATAATTTGCTTCATAACTAATCACTAAGTTAATAGCATGCTTTCTTTGTATTTGTTTTTTTGGGTTTCACTTTATTGAAAAAAACCGTAAACTAAATAAATAAAATTATTTATTCTTCAATATTACTTGCCGATATAGGCATGTTTTTTGTTGTATTATTTCTAATCGAATAAAGTGTAATTTATTTTCTACAATATTAAAATAATATTTGAACATTTCTTTGTGGTTTTTATTATAATAAATAGTTATACATCACTTTATTAGCGAATTTGAAGAAAACACGTAGCTAAATATAATATATTTCTGTATTACCTACCCTCTCAGTTTGTAAAGCTAAACCTAACGGAATTTCCTAGAAAATATCCTGTCATGTAGTATATAAACATAAAAAACAAACGAAAGCAGGTAAAAGCGATTCACCCGTAACGGAGTATTGTAAATGCAGTCTATTGCAATTTTTATAATTTCGTACAAAAAATGACATATATTTTATTTCATTATTCTCTTATTTTTACTATTTATTACCACAAAGTTGTATAATGTACTGTCTATATAGTTGTATAATTTTCATCGAACATGTAGATTATATTATAAAGAAAATAAATTGTGGGACGAAACCCATTTTATTGTACCTAAATTGATATTTCTCAGCTTGGGAATCACTCACGCCTCAAGTATCTGCCCATTTGTTTTTTTTACAGAAATTGTTTTTTTTTATTTTATTATGTAACAACTATATTATGCATTTTGAAAAGGTATACCATTTTATTTATTACAATAGTTAATATTAAATAAAATAATAATTTGTTTATTCAGTACAAAATGTAAAATGTATGTATGTAAAATTAAAAACTGCATCAGTAATTTTAATCTATCTTGGAAAGGGCGTCAAGTGAGTATTGTGTGAGAAACATACAATTTGATGAAATATAAATCGTCTCATTAAAATGCAATCAGTAAAATATAATAAAAGAATATGACAGTGTAATACAACACTAAGCAGGTGTTCAACTTCCATGCTCGCCTAATCCCGGGTATCAGCCGTTTCCCCGCTTGCCTCCCTTGATTTCCCCTCAAATGCCCTGTTGCAACAAAGGTTACAACAAAATTGTGGCTAGGGATTACCATAGCCACAAACTCACTCTTAAAGCACATAAATATTAGTTTGCCTTATTGCGAAATGTCGCCATTTTATGATCCGCCTAGGCTCTTTTGTAAAGAAAGATCCTATTAACCAAAGGCAAATGGACAATTTTTGGAATAGTGTAATTAAAACAAATGGGACTATTTTTTATGTAATAATGTTTTAATAGTAATGGTAGGAGGTACATAACACGCAAAGGTGGGGGGCTTAGGGTCTTGGGACATGGGAAGTTTTGGGTGAGGATTTTTTATACATTTCTATTTTTAATATATACAAAATATACATGTTTTCTTTAAATTTCTACAAGCTAACCACTATGATAGCGTGATCACAATAAATTTTAATCCCTTACTTAAAATAGTTAACATAACATTCGCTATAATAATTTCGTTTGTAGTATTTTTGCATAGCAACGTGCCGTGTAATAGGTCAAGAGTGTTACGAACCGTCGACAGATTACATGGCAGAAAACATTCTTAAACGTACCAAAACTATCACGTAGTATACTCCTGATTATCAAGATTTTTCAATATTATATTAGTGATAATTACAATCATTGTTTCTTCTTTTGTCATGTGTTTATTCCGATGAATAACATTTTAAATAAACATATAAGTAAATCAGAAAACATCCAATTTTGCCAAATTTAAATATCCATTATTAAAAAAATACATTAGTTATTTATTTCAATTGACATAATGTATAAACCAGTTTGTTAGTGTTTGTCAATACCAGTTGAAATATTGAAATATTCTCAACTCAGATTAAGAAACTAATTTGTATGGTGAATAGGGAAAATGACATTGAATCAGAAATTATTAATCCTAAGTAAAGTGCATATTATTAACATTAAATCAATTTATATATTTGCCATAATAAATTACAAATAAATGGACCACAAACTAAAATAGTCTCCAAAAACTTTTAATTTAGAAATATTATTGATAAGTGACATGCGAGAACGAATGAAAAGAAGATAATTTGCTTATCATGGTATGACAGTAAACTACGCTTTACTAAAAACTGCAAATTTTCAGTTTATTAAGATCAAAATTTAGAAGGTTATTCAATCAAGGTTTTTAACACATTCAGCTCGATAATTGCTGCATAACGCCAGATGTCGTTATATCGATATTGATTCATTGTCTTACTGCATTTCTATTAATATTTAAACTGGTGGCATGTTGAGCATACCTGAATTCATGAAAGGCAGAGACTAGTCGATTTTTTTTCATATCAGTTCTGTTTCGTGAAATATTCCATTCGACAATCGACTTTCGTAGAACTTCGGCATTGTTGTCCGCGCATTTTTCGTTTGAAGTAGAATGTGTTAAATTAATATGTACAAGATTTTTAATATTCTCTCATTGTCTTATGGCTAATTACTAGTTGTAAACTTTTCTCTGATTATTTCAAGCACTATTTTAAAAACCATTATCGTGAATAGTTAGTGTTATATCCTTTCCAATGGACGAAATGTATGTAGAATTCCTAATTAAATGTTTATACGGTGAAGAAATAGTTAACAATCTAAAATTTACTTTACATTATAATAGTAATTTGTACTTTGCATTTTCGAAAAATGTAAGATGCATCCTACATCAATAAATTATTATATTTATAATTTTTTTAGACGAAGCATATATATAAGTTTCCAGTAAAAAAAACTCATAAATGATTATTTAGTTGACAGGTTTTATTAATCATTTTATATATAATGTGTAATCTAAAAGGCAATATTAAAAGGCCCAGGGTCACGTATTTTGAGCATCTATTGCACATTTATATTGTGTAAATAAATTCAATTCAAAGATGGACATGCTCGAAATGCACACATTTTATAAAAAATACTGTGGCATGAATGGGGAAAGTTTTACTACAAAAGTGTTTCACTGGGAAAAAAATATATAAAAGAAGTAAAAAAAAAAAGAGATCCGAGTATATTTTAAAAAATACATTGAAGCCCTAGTATGGGAGGCTCATGCATTCGTATCTCTTTGCAATAACCTAACGGACGACAGATGCACATTATTTTAACATTAGTATTTTGAGATCTTCAGTTACTTTAATCATATCTAGAAGTATGCCCTATGCTATATGCCTTAGGGTAAAACCGAAATTATAGTCTTGCATTCAGACTAAATGAACAAACTGATATTTTACATGGAAATGAACAATATACTAAAATTTTAATTTGGGACTAGGATTATTTTTTTTTTTTATTATTCTATCGGACAGTTTCGTGCAATTATACATTTGTGTAATGAAAGAATGCAAGACAAAAAAAATATGAAAATTTCACATCTCCATATCTAATTTTGCACATACTAGCATATAATTTATATTATCATTTCACAACTCTTGACACAGTTTCATAACTATTATTTAGCATATCTACACTATAATTATATAATCTTTACCTCGGTTATGACTTACTTAGAATTTAAAGTCGAAATCACAGTTTACTTCTTATTCTTCTAATAATGTAATTACAGATTAGATATAAGTTTAATCTAAATATTTTTACACTTTTAGAAAGAATTAACTGCATTTTCCTTACACTAACTTCATCACACTAAAATTATTATATTTTAAGTAATATTTATCACCCTGCACTTTGAAACTATAATGTTTAAAGAATTTATTTATGGACGAAGGCAAAGTTAGACTACAAAACTCTAGGTGACAAAAATTGAGTAGTCTAAAATGATGAAATAAACCGAAGCGTCGAAACCTGTCGACGCTAATAATAAATATATATGCTAAATGTAGAAAAGCCATTATCTAAAAGGATTGTGTCCAGTTGTAGTAAGTCAAATTCACAAGTAATGTGCAAAAAGACATGATGGCACAATCAGGAGAGAAGTAGTCAATGAGGTGAACAACAATTAAACTGTAGCGATGACAATGAGAAGGTGGGCAATGTCAGCAACACGATGCAGCAGGTCGGGAGCTATACGCTCCAAATTCTCATTGGCAAAGTCACAAGAGGGGAAAACATGAACCGTATAGACGGGATGATGGTGTCCTGGTGGGGCCACATTGACAATACCCGCTGCCAGCTTCCTCTGGAGGTAAGTGATGAATCCGGATGTCAGATTAGTAGACTGCTGCAAGACGTCCATATGGTCCCTGCCACAAGGAAGGGCTAGCAGCATGCAGTGTTCGTTCTCTAATTGCATTTTTCTGTGGACTGCGTCCAACTGCACGGGCTCTAACCTCATTCTCTGAGCTATCCGTAATGGTGGAGTGGAGCCATCAACTCCTCTTGGAAGTGTATTGCCAGCTACAGCAGGGTTTCCGTGTACAAAGTGCATCTGCACCGCGGCCGCGTCGTTCTTTAATGCGAGCAGGCCTTGCCACATGACAGGATAACGCCTTAGCAGGAGGAGAAGAGAGTCAGCTTCCCTGGGTACTTGTGATGCATGAGCGGGGCCTGGACCTACAGTGGCCCCTCCGCCTGCTATGTGTACTGCCAGAGGGCCTGAATGACCGGGGTGCGCCGGCTGACTTGCTTGACTTGGATGAAGGGGGATTCCTGAAATACCAAGACTGCCACCAAGACCACCACCATGTGCGGGAGGAGGTGATCGGCCAAGACCTGCCAAAAAAAAAAAGAAATTATCATCGGAATTATTATTATTGTTTAAAATTACATCCACGATACTATAAAAATAAAAATTAGAAGTTTTCAGCATTTAATAAAAAAAAATAAATTGCAACTTAGCGTCATATCGTAGCAATATTTCCAATTTTTGGGATAATTTCTTTTGTCTGTCTGCCTTCATAAAAAAATTAAAATTAAGGAAGATTAGCTAACTTTCCAAGTTAAAAATTAAAATATTTGATCATTAAATTATATCATTGAGACTGACCACACCTACGCGAGACACCTACATTATGCATCTATTTTTATAGGACCTTATATTTTATCCGGTAATAAATACCTTCAGCCTGCGGACATTAAGCAGAATTTTTATGTTTATATCTATATGTTTATATGTCAGGTTTATATCTATAGTTTTATATGGCCCTATATTTTTTTTATCCGGTAAAAGATACCTTCGACCTGTAAGTACCCTTGGTCAAATATCGACAAGTGTTCCAGCACATGAACTGCTCTAAATTATCAAACCCAGGAGAAAATTCTTTCTTTTTATTTTATTGCCCTTTTTGACTATGAAAGAAGACCTGGAAGCTGGTAGGAGTTTGCATAAGGCCTAACCACTCTTTGTTAAGTTTTGGACAAAATCATGAATTCAGTTAAGGCCTGTTTCGATGGCGGGCATTCTTCCATTTGCGATTTTAGGATTTCCTAAATTACAGTAATTCTAAACTTTTGAAGTAAAATCATTCAGTGAGTCTTTTATACTAAAATTTTATGAAGAATAACATAGATATCACAAAATGTATGTTTTCAAAATCCTTAAGTAGTTTAATTAGCTTTTATAAATCCCGGCAGTGATATTACACAAATAGTTCATACAAGATATTTAATAATAATGTTTAGATATACAGATGTTTTAAATTTAGGGCACTCCTTTTAGGAGGTTGATCTATTTTGACAATCTTCTTCTTAAACATGAATTATACAATCTAAAATTGACAAGTCATTTTATTGTTCGCAGCCAAAGTGGAGCACCATTTTAGCCACTTTTTCATATTTAGAAAAAAGGATTTTTGTAAATCACACACAATATGATCACCACTCCTCATGATCACTACTAATAATCGCCCGTAGTAGTGAAGCAAAAAGTAGAAGTGAGCAAAAGATTTGGAAAGAAAAAAATGAAATAGCAAAGTATAATGAATCTATGTCCGTAATTGAACGCACGGATCAAATGATTTTCTATTATTCCTGCCTTTGAAAATGTATATATTGTAATAAGAAACTATTGTTCCATTTATTGGATGTTACTGTGTGGAATGCTTTTTATTAATACAAAATGTACAGAAAAAATAATTCCAAAAAATATCATTACATTAACTACGAGAAAAACTAATCAGAAAATACTTAGAAATAGAAGTATTCATGATAGTTGTAGACACGGTACTACTAATAACTAGACTTCTAATATACCTGCAACACTGAAACTTTGCCTAATAATACTGGTCATTGGTCAGAACAAATGAAAGCTCGACCTGGATGTCTAAGTGCTTGGTATGCACTAAAAACAATATTCGGAAAGAAACAAGCTCCCGGTGTAAGGGGTGTCCCGATAAACCTCCATTGTGCCCTTCTTGTTTCGAGATTTATCATGAGAATATATTTTTTTTCATATTTGTTTGTTGCCATTGTTTTATTTTATTGTCTAATCCTTTTCGAGATATTTTATAAGACAAAATAACTACATGTAGTTTTTGTTTTTGATTTCTTAGTTGTACTAGTTGTTGTAGTTGTAGTAGTTGTACAGTTGTACTTTGCAATTTACAAAACATATTGGAGTGTAATTATTATTAAGTTTGTTTATTAAATGCCATATTAATGAAGTTATTGTTTTTTTTAATAACTAAATTTAAATAACGTGTGAAGGCGTTATGCCCTATATTATGTTACGTATGTTAGTGGATGTGGGGGTTTGCCCCCCGTGTACAGAGTCCTTTTCAGAACTATTGTACTTTTAAATCCACTTATAGTTCGCCCTCTAGTCCCGTACTGTAGATAAAGTTAAGTATCTTTTTGGGTGCGATGGTTCTAATCTCTTCTGGCTTGAGGAAATGGTTGCCTAGAAGCTGGTACCTTTTGTAAATGAGGGGCCCACATTCCCCCCGTAGTCTGCACCTGCACCTGTCGTCGGTCGATATGTTTAATGTGTGCAGATGTTTCTTCAGCTTGCAGTGGCCTGTTAAGGTTCTGGTTAGGATCCTTAGTTGGTTTCGGCTTAACTTCAATAGCTCTGAGAGTCTTTTTTGCGAGAATCCTATTATGAGTTCTATGGCTTGCTTTTGTCCGGGCAATTCTTGCCAGTATTTTTGGCTTTGTTTCCAAGCCCAGATTTTTAGCAGTCTACTGGTAGTGCTTTAACTATGCCGCAGGCCGGTTCTGGGCCTATCATAGTCATGCTAGCACCGTAATGCCTTAAGTATACGATAATGCAGAATTATGACAGAACGCTTATACACGCCTAAAGTCGTTCTGTCGAAATTCACACATGCAAAACTAGTTGATATGATACATGCCCACAGCGGTTGTATGGGATTTATTGGTGCCAACATAAGTTTGAAATCATAGCAGATGAGCGCGTCAATTTATTAATCTCTTTTTTTCGCATTTTTTTATAATTTTTTTAGAATAGAAAATTGTGGCAATTCTCAAACTTGCAAGGTGTATTTTTTTTATATTTCATGTTCATGGCAGTACTCATTACCAGTTTTCTATTATATTAAAGAACATAAGAATAGATATTGCAATTTTGACATTTTTTTTACTTATTTTCTTAAATCTTGAATAATTCAAAATAAATCTATATTTTAGAGAACTTCTAAAGCTATATTTCACATTAAGAATATTTGAATAAGTTTAAAAGTATTTTAGCAAACAGTCTAATAGACACAATTTTTAGAAAGTTGATGATAATTTTGCTTATAATAGTGCAGATGGAAAGTTAAAATAGTATCAATAAAATAATATAATGAGATAGAGGTATTTAAGTAAATTATGATATTCAGTCATCACATATCATTTTAAAAAAAAGCACTTTAAACTCAAGTGAAAACAATAAGAAAATATATTTGCAGTTAAAGAAAATTTATTTCTTACCTATATAGGTGTGATGATGTGTTCTCTCAGTGGGAGATGGAGAATGTGCAGGTCTAGGCATCCTGGCAGAAGGTGGTTTCCGCAACTCTAAAGGAGGACTTGAAGCGTCTGATCCTTCGGCACCCAACGGCGATCTATCCCATTCAAAACAGTTATTAATAATTCATAATCATACACATGAAAGTAAAAGGAAAACTGACAAATCATCTTATTTCGCTCATAATTTTGTAAATGGATATAAAGGATATTTTGATAGAGTGGTAATTATACATTATTATTTTGGTGATGTAATACTTGTTTGAAATATTAGTAGCTTCAAATATGTATTTTGTGTTAAGGTTTTTGATATCTTATGACTCTTAATAATCAGATGTTAATGATACATGCTCCATAGATTATAGATTTCCTTTCATTTTTGGGTAATAGGCCGGTTAAAGTTTTTAAAGAGGGACGAGGGAAATTTGTAAAGAGGATTTAACTTACCATCGAAATTGTGGAAGCTAAAATTGCCAGTATCGAAAGCGGCTTATAATCTCTATCATTACAACTAAAGCTCCTTCCTTAACCCGTCTGATCGATTTGCTGTGTTGACGAAACTGTCCGTCCATTGTCAAAAATATTTTCAAAAAAATGGCCCAATTACAGGCGCTTACTAAAATGCGTATATTAGAAAAACTACTCACGTCATCTCGATAAACTGCACTATTTTGAATAGCTTATGAAATTCTCTAGAATATGATTTTATTACCAACTATACAAAATGTAAAAAAAATAAAATATCAAAGTTAACATTTTTTATTTTTTGTATTATTTTATTTTTGATCCTCAATAAAAGAAAATTTAAAACGATAACACACATTTTTTATTTTTTATTTATGTTCTTATATATAATATAAAACTATTTATAAGCAATATATATTTTTTACCATAAACAGAAATCCTCTGACACGTTGATGCACGAAAACATACATATAACCGATAGAATACTATTTTTAAATAATATTTACACAAAATAATGGATTATAATTACATAAAAACACTAAAAACCATCGTAAACACGGGAGCAAACGCACGTCAATAACCAAAAGATAGTCCTAACAAACTAACAACTCAACTGACCAACAATAATCAACTGACTTTAATAAATTTGTAAAACAAACTTCAATGAGCAAGTGTGTTTCTTATTGAATTGTATGTCCTATCTTATAAAGAAACTGTTTTTTTTTTTTGCACGCAGCTACATTAAAAAAGACTTTTATTTCATATCTAGGAACATAAGTTAAGTATAAAAAATGAGTGTCATTGCTTCAATTTTGTTTTTATTATCTAAAATAAAAAATTGCACAAAAATTCATATTGCAATTTTGTAATTTTTTTTATTTCATTTAGTTAATAATACCATATTCCAGAGAATTATATAAGCTATTTTACCAAGATAACATACATAGTTTTTTTACAAAAAGCGTTTTTTTACAGTAAGCGCCCGTAATTAGGCCATTTTTTTTAAATCTGCCGGGGCAAAGTGTGTGTGTGTTACTTTTCAAAATAAGGCTTGGACTACAGTTAGGTTAAACAGTCCTGGAACTCAAATGCTTCAGAAATTTTCCTTTATAGTATTTTTTTTCACCTCTTTGACGTCCGAAAAACGCTTTCTATTGAGGATTTTGTTCATTTGAAAAAATAAGAAAAAGCCACAGAATGAGGGTGAATAGGGATGTAGGAAAGCTGGGTTATACCATTTTTCGTTAATAATAGATCAAAATGAAAGATAAACAAAAATTTCATCGTAGAAAAATCTATATAAATGTCTAATATAAGCTACAAGACAGCATAAAATATATTAGCTAGTAAAACAATGGTTACCACTGCACACGGAATATACCATCATGGTTGCAATCTACAAAAAGAATTTGGTTCCTTTAGTACGACGGCTATCATAACAAAAAAAAAAATCACAATCTCGGTCAGTGATTTTCTTAACCACATACTTATATTTGACCCCTTTTTGTGATGATATTGTTGCAACACTGATTGTCGTTATCTATGGAGAGCACCCAAGGATGTCTATGGAGGAAGGAGGAAGGGAGAGGCACTTAGAGATCTTTGACGTTGCTGGATGATGGTGGATTGAGCTAGAGACTTTTGTAAAACTTTTATGAAGTAAATGTAAAGTGAATGGATAATATTGTGTTTTACTAATATTGTGTGTCGTAATATATCAGAAGTGGGATTAATACACACTCTGCCTACTTGAGATTACGTAATGCGGCGAAATCGTCACGACAGCGAAGATGGCGACGGCGTGGTTTCGAATGATGACAGCGTTATTCCTTTAAAAAAAAAACCTAAGCTGGAGCGATTAGTGGAAGAAAAGATCAAAGAAACGTTGGAAAAATTCTTTACAGGCAATATACCACCCCGATCAAACTTAAATATTGTTCGAGCAGATATAATTCCGTCGTTTGATCCGGACAATAGAGACATAAATGTCGATAGTTGGCTGAACAAAATTGACCAACTTGGAGAAATCCACGGCTGGGATGATTACGTAAAAAGCTGCCACATGCAAACAAGACTACGCGGCGAAGCCCGTGAGTGGCATAAAAGACTCGAGAATTACAATCTCACTTGGGAGGAGTGGAAAACCTCGTTACGCAGTGCATTTCTCAGACAAGTAGATTTCGCTGATTTGTTCGAAGAACTTTTGACGCAAAAAAAGAAAACTGACGAAACAATGACACACTACTTCCATGCAAAATTAGCTATGGTGCGCCGATGTTTATTGCACGACGAAGCGGCTATTTCCCTAATAATTAGAGGCCTACCGACGGAATTGCGCGCGAATGCAAAAGCTTTCAAATGCGAAACCCCAGAAGAGTTATATACAGGGTTTTTAAGTTCTTTGGAATCATACAAAAATGCTGTAAACATTAATAGATTAGATAAACATAGTCTACCTTCGACATCTTATCAAAAAATGTCGTCTTTTACGTCGCCACACAAGGGTATTACACCAACCAGTCCTTCTAACTTTATTGGAAAAATTAAGTGTTTCCGTTGTAATACAGATGGACATTATGCTAGAGATTGCCATGCAAATCGCACCTCCAGATGTGATCATTGTGCACGGATTGGACATACCAAAGAAAATTGTCGATATTTGTTTACAAATGCAACAAAAAAAAAAATATGACAGCAAAAATAAATGCTGTGTCAGTGAGTCATTTGTTCAAGGAAAGTGTTTTAATCAATGGACATAGCAATATAATGGCTTATATTAACATTATGGAAACATACTTGGCTAATGCTTTAAAACTTCATATTAAATCTAAGACTATTTCCTTATGGGGATACTATGTGGTTATGATGGAATTTATCTTCAGACGTCACGATTGTGATGGAATTTATCTTCAGACGTCACGATTGTGATGGGATTTGTCTTCAAACGTCACGATTGTGATGGAATTTGTCTTCAGACGTCACGATTGTGATGGAATTTGTCTTCAGACGTCACGATTGTGATGGAATTTATCTTCAGACGTCACGATTGTGATGGAATTAGTCTTCAGACGTCACGATTGTGATGGAAATTATCTTCAGACGTCACGATTGTGATGGAATTTATCTTCAGACGTCACGATTGTGATGGAATTTGTCTTCAGACGTCACGATTGTGATGGAATTTATCTTCAGACGTCACGATTGTGATGGAATTAGTCTTCAGACGTCACGATTGTGATGGAAATTATCTTCAGACGTCACGATTGTGATGGAATTTATCTTCAGACGTCACGATTGTGATGGAATTTATCTTCAGACGTCACGATTGTGATGGGATTTGTCTTCAAACGTCACGATTGTGATGGAATTTGTCTTCAGACGTCACGATTGTGATGGAATTTGTCTTCAGACGTCACGATTGTGATGGAATTTATTTTCAGACGTCACGATTGTGATGGAATTATCTTTTTACTTGTATAACTGGTTAAACTACGATATGACATGATTTGATTTGCTGATACAAATAAGTGCTTTAAAATTTAAATTGTTCTTTTACTAATAAAAAAAAAATAAAAAAAAAAAAAAATTAATGTATGACAAGTGGATAAGCACCTAATATGTAGATGAGATTGCTTTCGAATGTGTAAACACTGACTAATAATATTTTTCTTTTGCGAGGTCGCAAACTGTCGGATGGCCGATTGTTGCAACACTGATTGTCGTTATCTATGGAGAGCACCCAAGGATGTCTATGGAGGAAGGAGGAAGGGAGAGGCACTTAGAGATCTTTGACGTTGCTGGATGATGGTGGATTGAGCTAGAGACTTTTGTAAAACTTTTATGAAGTAAATGTAAAGTGAATGGATAATATTGTGTTTTACTAATATTGTGTGTCGTAATAATATTATTATGTCTTACATAAAGAGTTTAACAATAATGGTCTGGATTTTACGCATATTTTTGCTATACATTTACAGAAAAACCTTTGAATGCAAATTAAGATTAGATGCTGTAAAAATTTAGAGCGCCGCGGAAGGGCTTTCCCCTCTAACCTATTTGTTTTGCTAATTGACCAACCCTTGGAATTACCACATATCACTGGTTGTAAGTGCTAATAATATAAAGCATATGACATGAAAAAATATTACATTGATAAAACCAACCTTGCAACAAATGGTGACGTTGTTGTTCGCACATCATGATTTCGATAATATTGGTAATTTGGGTGTGTTAAATGAGGGTAGGCTCCTCCTTCAGCCTGAAAATAAAACAAATTATTTAGTGAAAAAATCAAATTAACATTTTATTAGCTTAATAGTGAATGAGCAGTAAAAATAGGTAATAAAATGTATATTAAAAATCCATGCAGTACAATGTACCTAACTGAAAATAGTAGGAAATTCTAATGATTTTATATAAAGTAACGTCACAAGTTTCGCCACTATGAAATCTTGTAGCATAATTATGATTACGAAGAAACATTAAAATAAAAATAAAAATCAAAAGTACACCAAACTAAAAAAAAATAATAAGGTGAACCAAAATAAACATAAATAATAATTGAAAACAAAAACATAAAGCAAAATTAGAAATGAAACCTAATCAATTAGTTAATCAAATTAACAAAAATAATAAAAAAAAAGTGACAAAGAAAAGACATTATTGTGAAAGTGTAAGAAAAGAACATGATTGTTTTTTTTTAGTGGTTCTTAATACCGGTGTAATAGGCGAGGTATGTTGATGTGCCGGAGGAGGACTTCTAGGCTCAGCGGGCTGCGTCCATGAGATAATTTACATTTTCAAAAACTTCCATGAAAATTTGGATGGTTCAGGGTAAATTGGGTTCAAATACTAATGTAAAAATGCATAAAATTTGAAATTGTAGGTAACATAGAAGTTCTTAGACTAACGATAAAACATTGCGGTGAAATCCACAACATTGTCTATTAGAGTAAAAGTTAATATTATTAAAATAAGCAATCACTGAGACATTGCTACAACAACCATGAACAAGAAAAAAGGCAATGACAAATTGAAATTTAAAAAAAATATATTCCACGCACTAAATAAGGTCTAGATTGAACCACATTTCATGGCATGAAGGAAGAAGGAAAGAAGGAAAGTATTCAAAAGCACCAGCAGCTAAAGCTACATATTAATGAGGGTTGTTCTTTAGAATGGGTAAAAACTTTTCTAATCTTATAACATTAAAACTTTAACCAATTCACTTAAACTTAAATTGACTATGTATGAGTATGGCCATCGCAACATGGATATAAAAAGAATAGAAAGTATTAAGAAGAAATTTATCAGGTAGTTAGGCTTTCGGTCTTATGAACAACACTAAAAGTTGCACCATCAAAACACCTTAATAAAAATAGATTAACTGCCAACCTGATTTTACTATATAAGGTAATGGCACTTTACTGCTTTACAGGAAGGTAACCTGTTGTATTTAGATGAATGCATAAATACCTGCCAGCCATTACTGGTAGATTTTCATTTTAATATTTTTGCCAGACATAAATAGGGTGGTCCAAGACCATTTCCGAAGACTTTATGTTCCCAATTACGTGTAAGAAATTGCACAAAAAAAAAGCAAAAATAAATCATACACAAATTTATATTTCAAAGCGCTCGTGCAAATTTCCTTTTGCCCGCAAGCGCTCGGTAAAGTCGGTCAATGACCCAGTGTGGAGCCTCGCCAGCGACCGAACTTATGACAAGAGCGATTTCATATTATCACGTAAAGTTTATAATTTTTTTACTCTGAAACCATGATGAATTTTGATGAGATCAAAATAAATCATGTTTTTTATCAGGAATGGTCTTGGAACAGTGTATACAAAACAAATTATTTCATTTCACCTGCCTAAATGTAAAACAAGCTGGACAATATTTAGAAATTTCTAATTTAGATAAGTATATTTGAAAATCTTACCAGCGTCATTTGAACTTGAGGGCTAATCGAAGGCACGCTAGTGAAACCTATTAGTGAACTGTTAGCTCCTGAAATTTAAAAAAAAAACATTTATTTTGTTAAAGGACTGATAGATTTTATTGCACTCAGGTTATAATATCAAAAAATATTTAAAGTGTACACAGAACTTTTCAAATATCGTAAAATATTACCATGTTAAGAGTTGATTTAAAAAAGTGATTGTTTATATCATTTTAACTTGACATATGGCACAAATGCAGATTTGAGGCCTCATAAAAATGTCGTCCTGTGAAGGAACCGCATTTTCACTGTCGCGAGTATATTCATTTCTAATACTGGCAATTTAGGAGAGTATTCTTTTTCATTGCCATAAAATTCTCCATTAAATTCTTCACCCGATTAGAAGAAACGTAGTATATTGCCATTTTTGAAACACTAAAAATTCAAATGTCTTCCGATCTTTTTAGTTTGCAATTTCTTTTGTTTGCTTAGCCCCTCTGTCTGTTGTCTGTTGCGCAGCCTCTGGACGGTAGCCTCTCGCAGCGTGTTTAAAATATATTATTTTTGCATATTATCAATTCCGGGGTTTATGGTTTCCTATGCTGTTCATTTCTTTATGAGATGAGACACACACAATTCAATAAGAAACACAGTTGACTCTATAGTGGTGAAGTTTATTGTACGAATTTAGCAGTCAGTCGACACCATTAGGCACTGTTTTTCGTTTGTTGACATGTTTGCCTCTGTGTTTATGATGGTTTTTAGTGTTTATATGTGATTATAAGCCATTAGTTTATGTAAACAATATTTTAAAACAGTGTTTTAACGTGTTATATGATGTGTGTTTTCGTGCATCAAAATTTCAGAGGATGGTAAAAATAAATGTTTTTATTTTATGCAATCCAACAGCGTCGGTCATTGTTCGGAGATGTCAACAACAGAATAAACAAAGGTAATTTGTATCTTATACATTCGTATTTATAAGCATTTGGATAAAGTATTCTGTGTGAAATTTTATTGAGAATCACATAGGTATTCTAACATATATATATACTCTTAAGATGGTGATGTAAATTTGGCATTTCAGAAAGGTCTTCAGTTTGTTTACTTGTTTTGGGGACTATTGACAATCAACATTTTTTTTTAATATAATTGTTTAGATATATATATTATAACATCTTTCTAACTGATTTCATTTAGAAATAAGATTCTTTATTGAAATAAATAGAGATATTCCATTTTTAATCAGTTTATCAAAATATTACATTTTGTACAAATTACTGCCACTGTATTTATGTATTATAAAAAAAAATAGCTAATACATACTTAAAAACGCTAAAAAATCATCATCACCACAGAGCACCTTTGCACCCAATTTTTTTTTAAAATTTGAAAGAATTGTCGATAAAATTTTGTAAAGAAGTCATAAATTTGTAAACAAATCTGTCAGCCGAGGCTCAGCTGCGAGATTTACTACATAAGAATATTGGGAGTATTCCTTTCTTTTCACCGAATGTTTTTAGGGATAAATATATCAAACGATATGAATTATCTAATTTTCTTGTTGATAAAATTAAAACATGGCAAATCAACTGTCGTGGTTAGATGCAAAATGAACACATATATTTTGTCACAACACTTGTATAATGCTTTCCACACTATGTTTATGTAATGCTATTTTGCATTATTAAATGAACCAGATAGAATGGCAGCATAATGCAGAATAAATATAATAATAAATATAATATTTACCAGGCAGCGGGGCGAGGGTATGTGGCGCTGCAGCACCTCTCGGCATTCCAGCAGCTGATCCTGTCCTAGCCGCCAATGCACCACCCACACCCCTCGCTCCTCCAATGGCAGCCGTACTGCTCACCAGCACACCGCTGCCCAGGCTCACACTTGAGGTTATGGCAGATGGAATGACACCCGAAGCAGGACTGACCGTACCAGATATAGACATGACAGAAGTTGGAGCACACGCCAAAACTGCTGAAACGTTTGTAATGTTACTTGTCAGACTGCTCATGGCACCTGACAAAGTGACACATTTCGTCGGTGGATCCCTAAAAATTAAAAATAAATAAAAATTAGGCCATGGAAGTCAAATTAAACGGAATCTGCTAAATAAATGCTACATTTTGTTTTTGTTAACTGAAAAATTGTAAAATTGTTTTATTTTTTAGCACTTGTGATCGATCGATGTGGTACACCGGCTGTCCATATGGCACAGTAAGTGTCAACAAGACAAAATGAGTCTCCTAGCAATATTTTTACACAAGAAACAACTAATAATCTGATCTAACGATCATGTGCAATATAGATCAAAATAGTACAAAGAAAAGTTTAATATAGGATTGATAGTACTAGCGTGATCACCCATCAACCCTACTATAAATTTACAATAAGACTAAATTTATGGTGTTTTGCAATCGGCTTATACATAGGAGTATTGTAAAACATGTAAAGACATTTCGTCTAAATATTAGTCCGCTTTTTTCAAAATTTAGCTGTTTTATAATCCGCCTAGGCGCTTTGTAAAAATCCTAATCATACAATTGGCCTGCCACACATACACAGTGTAGAAGTAACAAGGATTCAACATTTCAGTCATTTTGCTACCATGATATGGTTGCGACACTAGCGTTAATTTCAGATATTGTGGTGAAGTTCTCAGGTATATTTTTGAATAGTTTTTTAGTGGCGGTATTTATAAACAGTAATTTTAAGCAATAGTTACTGTCTTTTCTACATACTCAATTATCTGATTTCACTATATTGTAATATTGTGAAGGTAATCTCTATAATTATTATTGTAATGGTCTCTGATATTGAATTAAAACGTAAATTACAAAATAGAGATAGCGTTAGTTTATTTATTTTTTAAGGCTTTTAACTGTTAACCCAGCAATCGTAGGTTCGAATCCACATATAGACATACCAATTATCACCACCATTTTCCACTGATTAGAAGAAAATAATTTAGTGACAATATTATCTGAACCCGCATTATTTTTAATACCATCCAACCTTGAACCATTACTTGCTTGGATAGAGAATTCTAATGGATTTTTCCAATGAATTTAAATTTAAATCCAATGTTTTAAAAGTATCCAAGTTCCCAAAAAACTACTTTTCTTATCAAAAATTGACTACATTTCAAATTATATAATGATAACATTAAGCAGTGCACAGATTAATATATTTAAAAGTGAGTATTCATTTCGCAACAAAAAACTAACAACTTTGACGGCCTATTCTGATTTTGATTTGTGATTTTTTAAAATAAATATATCATAAAATGTATAGAAAGGTTTTTGCATTTGATATTATATTAAATCCTACAGTGTGTTAAAGTAGCGGCATTTCTCAAAATCAACACTTTTCCAAACTTTATTTCGTCTAAAAAAGTGCACACATATAAGTAACAAATAGGTATAAATAATGAACAAAATCCTAGGTAGATTCACTATAAACAATAATCTCAATGCGTTTTCATTTTCTTACTAAACAAAGCTAAAAATAAATGAACAGATTAGATTATGCTTCAAAATTCACCAGTTTTAATAAATTTTTTTACAACCAGAATGGCGCTATTTCTAATATTATGAAACATTAATAAATTGACTATTGATAAATAAACAAGAAAAAATATCATACCTAGTAGTAGTGGCCGAAGGTACAAATGGTGTCACCAAAACATGACTCGATTGCTGAAGAGACGGAGAGAACACAGCTTGCTGGATGGAACTGGAATTTTGTGAAGTAGCTATAGTTAATCTCTGAGGAGTTTTAGGAAGAATCACAGTTTGTAGATTTGGTGTTGATTTTAAAGATATCATGGAAATTGATGACGTTCTGGGCGTAGGTTGCAAACTGCCATCAGCCCCACGTCTCATATAAATTAGCTCAGCTGTGACTGGATCTATCATCAATTCTTCCAAAGAATTTTCCCCCGTCTTCAAAATATCCGGCAGCAACGTATCGGCTTCTTTTGCAGTTGCAATATTACCAATAACAGGATTATCTATAGTCATATTTTCCACTTCAGTTGTTGAAGCTTTAAATTCTTTTTCGCTATTTTTAGCATTTTGAGTTGAAGTATTATTATCAGTGTATGCTAATTTTCCACTGATTTCAGAAAGCATTTTTTTTAGAGGTTTAGCAACAGGAGTAATAAGACTAACAGAATTTATTTTGTTTGATAAAATATTAGTATTATCAGATTCTTGTAAATCAGTAATTTTAGCAAGTTTTGATTCAGATGAGCCACTATCGCCTTTATCAATTTTATTTGATGGCTTATCATCATTGCTATCAAAGACTGTCTCTGATGATTGTCTACCTCTTTTTGGTGCTCTTGGAGATTTACGAACATCATTCGCAACTTTATCAGAGGAATTTGACTTAGCACCATTTTGCCTTGTCGATCTACGAACTGGCGGTTCTTTTAAAACAATGCCAGAGGCTCTAGTTTGTACAGTTGCATTCTTCACTACATCTTCTATTACATCATCAACAGAATTTTTTGAAGTCTCTTTCTTTACTAAACGCCTGGATCTTCGAGTATTTGCCGGGGATACAAACTTTTCTGATTTTTCATCTTTAAATGATACAGGATTAACTGTTGTAATTTTTTCAGAACTAACACTGTCCTTCAAAACAGTTATATTGGTCACAATTGTTGACGTTGTAGGTATTGTTGGTAAAACGGCACCAGAAAGGGGACTTTTTATTGTTAAAATTAACCTTGGCCTAGACTCACTTTTAGGATTAGAGTTATTACTTTCATCTCCAGAATCTTCATGAAAGTCATAGACATCACCAGGTAAGTTGGATTCCTGTGGAACCGCATTCTTATTTTTTTTATCAACTCTTATTCGACCTCTACCTCGACGGTTAGTTACAGTACCTCGAACTAACTTATTTGCATGTCTTGTTTGCACTCTCCTTTCAATGCCACGGTCTAACAAACCCTTACCACGTCCACCTCGCATCCGACATCCACGTTTAATGGAAGTTTTGATAACCGTGTCACTACCAATTTCAATTGGAGGGTTCATTTCATCTTTGGAGTCTGGCAAATTAACATCTTGTGAATTTGAAAAAGAATGATCTTGTATAGCATTAAGATTTTCGGGCGATTTATTTTCATTAATATCTCGATTAGAACTAAGTGTGTCCACCTTTTTTATAATACAATCATTACTTGTTTTCTTTTTAGACAAAATTTCACTGTCATTTATAACCACATCTTTATTTGGTAATAATTGAAAAGATACACTTTTATTATCGGAGTCTTTTAAAATGCTGTTTTCGGATTTTTTGATAGTGATACACTCAATATTTTCTTTTTCATTGTGTATTTCACATTCACTAGATGTCAAAATAACAGTTGATATAGGAGATAAGTCAGAAACAGAGCCGGCTGTTGTAATATCAAGTTCTTTTTCGATGACATGGGATATTTTAATTTCATTAGTAGTATCTTTAAGAAGCTCTTCAAAATCCGTTTCACATTTTGTTAAAGTGTTACTTTTGTTTTCACAATAATTGGACTTTGGTACCAAAGATACATCCGAGTTAATTTCAGTTAGTTTCGTAGATTCCATTTGAAATTCATACACTACATTTTCACCGGTATTTATCGGAGCGGAGATTTCTTGCTTTAGAATATCGGAATTATTAAAAATTGATTTAGGTAATATAGCTCCTTTGGTACTTTTACCACTGTCCAGATTTACATTTTGAGCGGTTTGACTGTTAATACTCTGGAGCAATGACTTAGGAGTGGTTACAATACAACTGCTTGGTGCTATGTGGTTAGAGCCAGTGAAGTGATTGACACAAATTTCACCTTTAGTTACAATGGGCGATACTCTTGCAGCCAATGAATAAGTAGGTTGCTTTATGCACTCAGTTACAATGGGTGATACTTTTGTAGGCAATGAATAAGTAGAAGGCTGTTTTAAGCTATCTATGTGAAAAGAAGTTGTAACGGGCATTGGAACAATCAAGCGTTGTTGAGATCCAACAGTGGCATTGATGTGCTGTGAATTCCTTGGAGCATTCAGTACTTCTAAGGTATTTTGTGTCTGTTGCATCAATGTTTCCTGATTAACAGAAGTCATATGAATTATAGAACTCTGCCCAAGAGATAAATTATTATGACTCTCAGCTATGTAATCTGTTTTAGTTGGTACAACTTGGGTCAGAAACTTATCTTGTTTTTCTGGAGGTTGAGAAACACTAAATATGACTTTTCCACTAGCCATGTTTAAACTTGACATTTTAGTGGCAGACTGTGATACAAGTGGCATTGAAACTATTCTATTTTGTGATAAAACGGCTGAACTCGAAGTAAATTGAGAGTTTTGTGTAGAAAACACTAATTTAGGTCCATTCAACAAGTTTTCTGTTAACGATTCCATCTTTCTCGTATCAGTTGATGTACTTTTCAGAGATAGAGGATTGGAAGAAGAATTTGTGTGGTTCATAAATAGATGTTTACTTTGCTGTACTGATGCAATATTATTGATTAAAACTGGTTTTGATAGAGGAGCCAGCACAGGTGTAACAGGCAATCTAGTCATGTTTGAAGGCATCAGTGAATTTTGATTATGAACCAAAACGGAGCTGGATCGATTTGGTGATAGCATAGACAGATTCGGATGGGTTGGCAAGTGAGAAGTTTGAATTGGACTCAGAGGTGGCTGTTGGACTCTCACAACTGTCAACTGTCCAGGAGAACGCTGCTGCAAAGGTGTAGTAGGTGTAGTTAAACTTTGTGCACCCTTTACAATTGTCTTATTAGTAATTCTTGGAGGGACCACTTCTAATGGTAATGCAGACATTGGTAAATTTAAACCAACTTCATTTGGCATACAAGGAGGCATATAGGCGGGAGCTCGTTGAAAAATCACATGTTGTTCAGGTATTTTTATGTTCGGCGTTCTGGATACATGATTAATAACTTGATACGGTGTAGAAACTCTTGTTGCTACCATCAGTTTGGCGGCAGTATCACTACTGACAGTATTTTGTGGTTTAAATTGTAGAATTGAAGTATTGAGTGGCACTTGTTTTTCTTTAATGCACTGCAATGGGTTGCCTATTTGTGGAAGTTCTTTGCTTTTTGGAGTTCCTAAGCTCCATGATGAAGATATTACACTAGGAGTATTTGTAATTTGATTGCAATCTAAAATACTTCCTGGTTTAATATCCACTGGTATTTTTGGTTCAATTGTAATTTTTACTTCATTTTGTAAGGTTAGCTCTTCTGTATGAGTTGGTTGCGGCTTTTGCAGATTTACATTACCAATAAAAGAAGATTTATTATCAGAAGGACCAGAGACTGAGATATTCTGCCCAATAGATGACTCAATTTCTACTTTCTCAGGGGGATCTTGACGGCTTTCATCGCCATCCTCAGTATCGGTATCAATTTGTAAATCATTTTCAGATTGAGGTGTATCTGGTTTTATGTCTAATTCACTAGCATTGAGGCTTTGAACAGCTTGCCTCATTTCTTCTGCATCTTCTTCAGGAATAACACATACATTACCAGGTGAAGCACTTATAATTTGTGTAGAACTTTCAGATGATTCATTATAGCAATTTGTAAAGCTACTATTTCCGCCACCAAAACTTTCTCCTAATAAGGCAGCAACTGCGTCTTCAGTTTCTTCTTGAGATATCACAGCTCTGGGTTTTTCTTCTATTTTATCACTTTTACTAGTTTCAGATTCACAATCTGCAGCGCTCTTATCAATAAATTTTCTTTCATTAGATGGATTTTCAAAATCTGATATACTCTTAACTGCATTCTCACTGATACTCTCATCGATTTCGCCTCCAAATCCTAATATAAAATTAGCCGATGATCGTCTCATTTCTGACAAAGATGAAGATGAAACGATTGTTGATTTTTGAGTTGGTGAAACTAAAGGTGAATCAATAAGTTTGACCACTAAAGCTTGAGGAGGTAAAACTTGCGGAAGTAAAGCTTGAGGAGGTAAAGCTTGCAAAGGTAAATCTTGAACAGGTAAATCTTCTGTTTGTAATGGAGAATTCAAGCTAGTTGTTTTAAATAAAGGAGGACTGTCTGTGAGTCTAGGCAAACTTGGAGACTGAAGAGTTGGCTTCACATCAGGTAAGCCCACCATACTTGATATTTCACTTTCAGTTTTAATAAATAGTTCATCAATTTGACTGACAGATTTATATTGCTCATCAAGTTTCAATCTTCCATGGCGATCCTGATGGTAATGGTGATGGTTATCTTTACGATTTTGTCTATCTTCCTTATTTCGTTTCTTTTTTTTCTTTTTTTCTTTGCATTCCTTCTTAATCTTATCACACAATTCATTATTTGGAAATAAAGACGTTTCTAAGCTGTCATCGCCATCAGTAAATCTAAAAATATCTCCCTCAGTCTTTATATCTATAGAAACGTTTATTTTTAAATCTTTCTGGAGATTTTCATCAGAAATATTATCAGCAAACAGACAAGCTTCAATCGCTCTTCCGGCTGCATCTACATCAAGGCTGTTTTCATCTTCACGAATAATTTTTCTTTCTTTACGTCTCTTTTCTTTATGTTTCCTTGTGTCATCTTTCAATTTATCACGCATTAGGTCTTGATCATTACTTTTTGACATTAACTTGCAATCATTAAGAAACAAATGGGGTGATTTTTTAATAGAAAATTTGTTAGACTCTATTAATATTTTAGTTTGTAATACAGGATCTTTCACTTCTACATCAGATTCATCAGAGAGAGGACCAAAAATATCCTCCATTTTTTCATCTCTCTTAATAGTATTAATATTGTCGCTTTTTATCATCAATGAGTCTGATTTTT
This sequence comes from Neomicropteryx cornuta, assembly GCA_020383195.1. Taxonomy (NCBI): domain Eukaryota; kingdom Metazoa; phylum Arthropoda; class Insecta; order Lepidoptera; family Micropterigidae; genus Neomicropteryx; species Neomicropteryx cornuta. The sequence goes on from JAHKQU010000030.1 coordinate 7,592,901, forward strand.
TCAGTTTCTTTAATTTTTCCTTGTCAATTTTACCTTCCTCCAACTCAGTGCTACTTCTAATTTTATCACGTCTTCTATCTTTCTTGTTCCCATGTTTCCTTTTTTCAATAGGCAGTTTCTTTTTACCATCAGTAGGTGAAATACCACACACCTCACTTGTCTTTGCATCCTCTTCTGAAAAAGAACTTTTTTGTCTTTTTTGCTTTTTTTGTTTGTGTTTTTTTCGAGATTCTATAAAACATGTTTCTTTATGAGTCGGTGAATCATTGTCAGAGTTTGCTTCTACAGAATCTAATTTTTCAAACTCAAGTTTGGGTTCTAATTTGAAAGATGGTTCAATTTTTGGATTATCAGACTTTACATCCATGTTAAAAACAGATTTCTTGTCAATGGCCAGTGAATGGTTTGAATGGTTTTCTTTGAATACGTGGCTGATAATTGATTCTTTTGTACATTTTTCTTCTTTTATGTCATATGGTTCTTTTTTTAAATCGGACATTAAATCAAGAAATTTCTCATTCTTTAGTTGTTTTTGGCGCTTTTTTATATCAAAATCAATACAAAATGAATCTTGCCCAGAGAAAACTTCAGTTTTCACTCTACATCTGATTTCCTTTAATTTATCCAATGTTTTTTTTACTATATCATCATCTGAAGTATCTGAAGTAATGCGAACACGAGAATTTTTCCTTACAAAGATTTTATTTTTTATGTCTATAAAGTCATTTGGTTCAATAGTTTCTTGTTTAATATGGTTCAGTTTTAAACGATCATTATCTGTTTCAGAATCAGTAGTAAGTTCTCTATTTCTTCGGTTACAAAGATCATCTTCTGATGAACTGATATGAGTTTTAATCGACTTCTTTTGTTCACTGTCTGATTCACTATCTTCATCCCAGCTGGTTGATCTTTTCTTTTCTTCTCGCTTGGCACGGCTTTGTTTTAATTGACTAAATTTAGCTTTTATTTTTTCCTGTCTTTTCTCTTCCTCTTGTTTTTGCATATTTTTGCAAGATCTTGCTTTAACTTTATCATACATTGATATGTAAGTTGGTTCATCATCGACAATATCAAAAATAGAATGTTTCTTTGGTTCATCAGAATCAGAGGTATCTGAACTGTTAACGAGCTTCCTTGCTTTTCTGCGTTCAATTTTGGTTTGAGGGTTCTCTTCACGGCTTTTTCTTTCAGTTGACATACGTTTATCTCTTGCCATTTCTTTTTTACGTTCCTCGTTTTTAACTCTCTTTTCATCCTTAAGTTTATTCAGCATTTCCTCTTGGTTAATTGCATCTTGTTGCATTTGAAATTGTTGAATCTGTTGTAGCTGTTGTAAACGTTTTTTCTCTTTCATCTCCTTTCTTAATGCTTTTTGTTTTTCATCTTCTTCACTTGAGCGTAGTTCTAACTGTTCTAGAAACTCCTTATCAATGCAATTATCTATTTCTGGTGAAGTTATTTCATTATCATGTATTATAGTATTATTTTGAAAAGTAATTTTATCATCAAATTCGTGTTTTTTAGATTTTGTCTTGTCGCAAGTTTTTGTTTTAAGATCTCGATTTTGTTTCTCCTTTAAATAATTTTCTTTTAGATCTTTTTGTTTAATTTCATTAGTTTCGAAAACATATTTGTTGTCATCTATGAATCGGTCCTCAGAAAATTTAGAAATGCTTTTGACTGATTTGGAATGTTTCCCTTTATCACTATGTCTAGAATCTCGAGAATCCCTCCTTTCCGAAAGCTTTTTATTTTCAGATACAATCTTCAATTTCTTCGACTCGTCTAAAATAACAGAGTCAATACTGTCTTGAGAGCTCATTCGACGTTTACAACCAATATTTGCTGGTAGGCTACTAGTGGAGTGAAGACGTTCTTTTCTTTTTTCTTCAAAATGACATTGAGAATCAACAGAGTAATGTCTTATTTTGTCTAAATCATGAGGATGTCGCTCTTTAACTATGTCATTAAAATGATTATGCAATTGATCGACTATGGAATGTTTATCTCGGGGCTTTTCAGTTATGGAATCTTTTCGTAAGTCTAATGTTTCTTTATTCATCTTTGGAGATTGAGCTTTATCAAGCCGCTGATGATGACCGCCAGCATCAATAAGATTATTTTTAAAATGTTTTGCATCATCTTTAGTTTCTAAACAATTATCTGAATCTTTTGATTTTGAAGAATCACTGGAATTTCTTGACGAAGTTGAATCACTGGAATCTTTTCGATTCATTTCTCGCAATGATTCTTCTCTAGATGATTTTCTTGATATGTCTTTACATTTTGATGTTGTTTCAGTTTCTTTTTTATGAAATGTTTCTTTTTTATAATCTGTGGATTCTTTCTTATGTCTCTCTGTATGGTATTTATTTTTACTTGTATCTGTTTTACATATAACTTCATCTTTATCTTTCCGACGATCCTTATGGATATTGGTCATGAATGTTGAATCAAGAGCCTCATCATTGTACTTGAAGTCTTTTTCTTTATCTTTACGTTTTTCTGACTTAATGTGGTGCTTTTTCTCTGTACTACTGCTATGTTTTTCTCTGTCAGTTTCTTTATTTTCCTGCCGAGACGACTCACTTCTATCTTTGTCAGATTTCAATCTGTCTGCTTTTTCTCTAACAGTTCTTTCCTTCTCCAACCTTTCCTTTTCTGCCTTTTCTAATTTTTCCCTTTCATTTTTTTCTCGTTCTGCATGTTGCTTTTCTGATTGTTCCTTTTCTGTTTTCTCTTTATCTAACCGTTCTTGCTCTCTTCTAGTTTTCTCTTTTTCTTCTTTTTCAAGATGAACTCTTTCTCTTTGTTCATTTTCTAAACGGTCTTTTTCTTCCTGCGCTCTTTGTTCCTTTACAAGTCGTTTATTATCCTCATATTTTTCCCTCAATAAACATTCCTCATTAAATCTTTTCTCTCTATCAATTCTTTCCTTCTCAATACTGATATTTTTTAACTGCGCTTGATCATCTTTTCTTTTGTCTAGGACTTTACACTCAAATTCTTCATCTACTGACTGAACTTTTTTATTATCATGGTTTGGAATTACATCCGCTGGTAATATCCTTTTGTGATTTACGTTTTTGTCTCTCTTGTATATATCTTGAATTAATATCTTCACAAAACCTCTTTCACTTTCTCTTTCTTTGTTGGTTCTCGAATTCTCTTCTTTAATTTGTTGGTTTTCAAGTTTAGGTATGTCTTTTGATACCTCGAAAATATTTTCGGACTGGTGATATTTCTCTATACAATTAAGAGTTTCTCTATCATGGTTACTTCTTTCTTTATTTTGATTTAAAAAAATATTTACATCTGAGGATTCATAACTTTCAAGATTTTCTAAAATGGCTTGTTTCACATTTTCTTGAAAATTATCATCTGTAGAAGATATTTCTGTCTTATCACTACATGTTAAATTAGGGCAAAGTTTTTCACTGGACTTAAATAATGGCTTTTCCACATCACTTTGATTTTTATTAAGTTTTTCCATAAATATTTTCTTAAAACTATGATTTTGGTCTTTATTTTCAGTCTCACTGCTTTTGGATTCACTTTTCATAATCATATTTTCTTGACTGTCTAACTTTCTTCTATCTAAAGTATCACTTTTATTTACAAAATGTTTATATGAGTCAGCGTCTTTAACTAATGTTTCTAAATCATTTACAGTACAAGGTTCATTAACTAAAGACGAAGATATAGTATTACTTAAAACATCTATCACTTTCAAAATTGATTCTTTCTGAGAGGCAGACCCGGAAAAATGTAATGAATCATCAGTGTTCGAATTACTAATCGAACCACATTCAATAGACATCTTATTGAAATTGATTTTAGGAATGTCAGAAGAGTCACTACCTGGTGTAGATGGCGTTAATAGAGTAGGAGTTAAAACGGCAGTTATACAACTTGATTCTACAGTTAAAAACGGTAACGAATCATCCAGAGGTAGAATTGCAGATGTAGGTGGATGGGATGGAAAAGGATACTGCAGTGCACGAGGAACAGCGGGAGGAGCAGGGACAGATCTTGGTGATTCATAGGGAGACCTACTGTCAGAAGAATGTGGACTGCCAGGAGGCGGACTCGAAACTCTGACTGTTCCGGTTGTGGTCACAACATTTTCCAATCTTTCAGAGTCTTCATCGAAGACAGAGCGTTTAGCAAGCAAAGATCTCACAACATCGGATGGTTGCACTTCATTGACATCCAAATCGAGTAATCTGTGACGGAAACGACCTCTTTCGGCTTTTTCGGCAGCGGGGATTCTGGAACCTGACCACTTTTCATACTTTTCATCAAGACTTCTTATCCGTTCTTCCAGTGTGGGTGAATCAGGCGCTTCCCCTCCGCTCGATGACGAAGCAGAAGGAGCACGTGAAGGAGAAGCGGGTGCTGCGGCAGGCGGCAAAGGAGCTGGTTGCGCAGGAGTTATCTTTAATACCTCTGCTGCAAACTTAGGCAATGGCAAGTCAATCGGAGTCTGTGAACGCTCCCAGCTGGTAGGAATTTGACGAGGTTCACAGGGTGCTGGTCCATCTGGACGTTCATCTCTTAGAGGTGTTCCCGACCGGCTGGCGCCTGAAGAATCTCTACGGCGACGACGGCGATGTTTTTCTATCATGCTAGTTCTCGTTCGATGATGATGCTCGCTAGAGAGAGAACGATCTTCAGATTCTGCACATAGCGGGCCAGGAGCGGCATTTGAGGGACAAGTCAATTTTGTTTTACTGTGTCTTTTGGAACTAGTATCGTCACCACTAGAATCTTGAGGAGACCTGTATTTTATAGAGTGAGGTCTGCGAGCCACGACCGCCACAGACTGTAAGGCTCGTGTCTCACCCATACAATTTGCTATTATATCATCCACTGGTGAAACGGCTCCCGCAAAATCATCATACGATCTGTAAAAAAAATATAAACACTGTTAAGTAATAGTGTTAAAACAGATGTATTTAATTATACATTTGTCAAAAATATATTTTTACTGAAAGTTAAAAGGTTACTGATTTAAACTGACTGACTGACTGGTAAAGTTATTGTTATGAAACTTTACATGTTATGTCTAACTAAACATACATACTTCATTCTCTCAATTTTAACTTCAATTTTGGTTCGTGAAAAGTATATTGACCGCCAGGCCCTATCCCTGAAAGTTGGCATCCAGGCAACTTGTCATTAAAAAATATATCAAATATATTTGATGATAATAATAATAGATAGTTTTTTAATAGCACTATATATCCTGAATGACACATTTGCTGCAGTGGCTGCAAAAACCTGGCATTTCTTTTAAGTAATATTTTTTTATTTTTTTAAATTGTGTGAGTGATCTAAGATAATATATACTATAATTATTGTAACTTCAAGTTTGGAAAAGACTGGTTCAATATACATTTGTAATATATGTATTAAATAATAGAATTAGTACTTATTTTAATGTAAAATTTATTAAAAATAAAAAAATATTGTGTCGAAAATATTTTATTATTATTTAAAATTCATATACTTTGGAGGTATCTATTCCTCCGGGGTATAGTTGATTGGCAGGTGGTACAACGAAGTTATTTTTTAACCAAATTTTTAATCCTTTTTCTTAGCTGGGAAGGGGTCTTTGAGAAAGGTTTGAAGATGCTGGAGTTGAGACTTTTCCACTCTCTAATGATACGCGGAAGAAAAGCGTGGAATCCGACAGTCTTTCTCCTAAAAATTTCCTAAAAAAAAGGAAATTTTCGTCCAATATAGAAGGGTTTCCGAAGTTGCTCACTAATGGAGGACCATGCTGGGAGCTTCAAGGCCTTAAATAAGTTAATAAGATGACACATTTTATGCCTTACATTTTAAGGCTCTTATTTAAGGTCAGAAAAAAATCTACACTATCAAATCTGCGAAAGCGCCTAAACACATGCTAACCTCTGAATTGCTTCAAGATCAGAATTAGGGTCCCAAACAGATGAACAATACTCCAAGGATGGACAAACCAGGAATTTATAAGCAAGTGCCCTAGCACGTGGCCCAGCAGAACATAAGTTCCGCATTACAAAATGCAGTGAGCGACCGGATTTTTTTATTACTTCACTAATGTGCGCCCCCCAATGTAGAGTATTGGATAAGTGCACTTATCCTTGGAGTACACTTATCCACTTGGAGTATCTTGATACTTTACGAGTGACTTATTTTTCGCGGAAACCAAAATTGTTCTGGCCTGAGAAATTTTAGGGTTTCTATATAACAACATCTATGTGATAAACAGCATTTTACATATAATACACCTTAGACTTATAGGATGATCATTTAAAGCATCGCTCTTAGAACCAACTTTGTGTATTGGAATTAAAACGGCTGAAAGCCATTCGTTAGGTATGACATTTTCACTCAGGCACTCTGTGAAAATATCAAAAAGAAAACGGGATATGTGTTATGGATATGGATATGTGCGGTATATATCAGCATTTAACATCTGCACTTTGATGTCGTCTGGTCCTGGAGACAAATTGCTCTTCAAATTCCTAATAATTCTCATAATTTCAATGTAAAAGTCCATTCTTTATCAAAGAATATTAAAGTACACAATTATCTTTGGTTTTAATTCTTTTATTCAAATAATTTCAAATTAAAATAAATTGACTTTTGACATAAAGGTCCGATTTTGGTTCCTTCCTTTTGAATCACATTTTTTGATAAGATCGGTTCAGTTGTATTGCAGATTCGGGTACAATTAAAAAACTGACCCGAAAATAACCAAAAAACGATATTGGGTCAAACCTGTAATCGTTTAGTTTTGTTCTCCACCTCCTTAATTATTATGGTACTAAAGAGTTCCTGTACTTGAGAGTGCGGGATGTCAGTACAAATATAAAAAAATATACAAATAGAATAAAGGTCCAGACGGTTGGATACCACGGATGTCTTTCTCAGTGAGCGGAGAAGAATCTACTGCCGTATGTAACTTGACAAGCAGAATGGGAAACTGTGGTTTTGCAGGTACTTACTGAGAAAGACGTACGAAACTTTGAAATGCCTGTAGCTCTATTCTTCTATTTGTAAATTTTTCCCATTTGTTTTTTCTTCGGTTCATTTAATGGTTCATTTGGTTTAAAGTATTTTTAATTATACAAATAATATATATATACATATTTTATATTCAGGGGGATGTGTAGCTACTGTTTTAATTATCCTATAAAACTGAAAGCCCATTTATAATGGGCCAGATTGGGATAAATATAAACGTATTACCCATTAAAGAGTAACTGCAATTTCTATCATAGATATTGTGGAAAAAGTAGAACGTACATTACAAATTGCCACACATAAATCATTTTTATTAAGACTGGAAACCTTGTAAATAAACATGGTCAAAGTAAATTTAAATTAAAATAGTTTTAGATATACCATGACAATCTTTAATTTTAAATTAAAAAATGTCATTTTTTGTTATATAGATCAAACAGATAGAAAACATTGTACAGTCGAGAGCAAATGAAGCTTTACTATGAAAAGACTAATTGAAAGAGAGCCACTCCGCCATACAATGCAATAAATAATAACCTACCAGTTAAAAATATTACACTTGATAATAATCTAATGCGCCACTAGGTCATATTATTAATCTGCATAGGTAATATCTAATGACTTAGCGGAAATAACCAAATTATTGTTTATTGCCGGTGAGCGGCTGGCAAAGAATTCCTTCAACGTCATAAAATACAATGACTATGTTATGCTTAAAATAATATCAAAATACTGCACAAAATGTCACCGGATATTTTACCGTGTACAGCCATAGAATCTATAGATACAGCCATGATGCAGTACACACAGTCTTATGATGCCTAAAAATGACAAGACGAAAGAAACACTGCAAATATTTTATATCTCTCTTTTCTCGAATCTCAGTTCAACTTTAGCTTCGAGTGCTTCCGACTGTCTCAAAAACCAAAAAATTAAAAAAAAATATTCAATTAAATTTTGAATTTGTTTTCCTCGTAATTGGGAAACATTTAACCAATATTTTGCTGATTAATGTTTGGTTGACAATATTTGGTTATCCCTAAAAGAAGCAAAGTGAATAAAATACACATTCTGTATTTCAGCCATGAAGTAGAATGTTTATTTTATTTTGTAGGTTAAAGTCTTTTACCATTTTTTTTAAAACTGGAAATTATTTGACCAAACATTTTATACCATTCCTGAATTTACTTCAAAAACCACTTTGGTCATATATTTTGTTTCTGGCTACGGGAAAAAAATAAAAACTAGTCAGTAGAGCGGGTAAAACATTTGTACCATAATTTTATTGTAATCCTCATGTTTCATGCAATTTCAATTCATTGTTATGTCCTTACTGGCAGTCCCATTCCACATCTGAATTAAGAAAAATGGTCTTCAATGAGTGATCATTGATACCGTAAATAATTTTGCATAAATTCAATATATACAATCGCGTGCTTCAATAATATACAATCTCCCCTAGATGGGCCTAACCACCATTAGTGTTTTACATGGCAGCTATGCTCTTATCACACATTCTGAGGATTACAAATCCTTAATCACCTATACTGTTTACCCTCTAACCCCTTTTATGATGGGCAGGCCATAACCTTAATCTATGTAAATGGTTTATTAGGCAGATATGCTTTTGGACATGATTGGATTAGAATTTAAATAAAATGTTATAAGATTCATAAAGTGAAAAGAAGAGCTCATACATAAAAATATATGAAGCACATGCATATATTAATTTTTTGCTATTAAAAATAATAAAAAATTACCTAAATCGTCTCTCAATGGAATATTCATGAGGCGAAGTATCATAGTGATCGCTTGGTGGATAGCGTACAAGTCGCGATGAGCTCAATCCAGGAGTGCTCACCGAGCCTATACTTGAACGACTATATGATGGAGCTCGAACACGTGTTACACCGGTTTCATATCTGCAATAAATATTAACAGCTATTTAATTATTCACCACCAAAATTTTAACTATACGACCTTGTGGAACTCCTGATGCACTACACCATGATAATCAAAGAAAACAGTGAGCAACACCTTGACATTTGACCGAACTTGGCGTGCTTTTTTCGGTCTTGGCTCGTGTGACTGCTTCCACTGGGACGATTGAGCCTTAGTTTCGACGTCATAACCGTATACCCATGTTTCGTCACCTGTTATGACCCTTTTGAGTAAATCTGTGTCGTCGTTGACATCATTCAACAGCCTTGAGCGATGCTCATGCGACGGTTCTTTTGGTCAAAATTTAGCAATTTGGGAACAAACTTCGCTGCCACACGTCTCATGCCCAAAACATCCGTTAAAATTGTTTGGCACGAACCAAATGAAATGCCGATATCATCAGCAACTTTTCTTATAGTAATTCGACGATTCCTCGACACTATTTTCTTCACTTAACGTTCTCATCAGTTGATGACGTGCTTGGGCGTTCAGAGCGAGGTTCGTCATTGGTGTTTTCTCAGCCTTCTTGGAAGAGTTTATACCACTTGTAAACATTTTTTTTACTTAAAGTAGACTCACCGTATGCCACTGTCAACATTTCAAGAGTTTTAGAACACTTGATTCCATTTCTTACACAAAATTTAATGCAAACACTTTGATACATGTTTTTCGACAATAGAAAATCGCCAAGCAACACTTCTAACTCACGCCTTTCAATAAACACAAGAATTGCTAAAATTGCAAGTTAACAGCTTACCAGTCTGAACTGATTGGGTGAGAGATCGCTTCTGTCACACAAACAAGCACAGACGCGGCGCGTTCGTATTGCATGATTGAACAAGTCGCCGACAAGTGTCACACAAGACACAGTCGCAGTCGCAGTGAGAGTCGCTCGTCATAAAAAATTGTTTCGGTTTAGTATATACTACCATTTTATTATAATTAATTTTATAACAATATATCGATGTGAGAAAGTCGATAAAATAAATTTAATTTTAGAAATGCTTGGCGGGCCGCATATACATGTTTCGCGGCCCGTGGGCCGCGTGTTGCTCATCAGTGGTCTAAACGATTTGCACGTAATGTGCATATATTTACTGAAAAAAAAATTACAAAAGAAAATATGAACTTTATATAACTCACCGTGTAAAGCGGTTCGAAGCAGGTGATTCAAACCCTCTGGTAGCAATATCAGGAAACCGATCGTTTAGGCCAGAATCATAAAAAGGGTCTGGAAAGTCGAAGGAAGTGGCTGGTGGGCTGGGTTCGTATGGAGTATACCGGACAACTGATGATGGAGTACTACTATTAGGTGGATCAGTAGCTCTGCCAAAGCCTAGCTTGACTCTTGACCCTCCTACACATTCGCCATCCATTGCTTGCATAGCATCAAGGGCAGATGAAGCTGATGCATATTGACAAAATGCATATGCCCCTGAACCAGTGCTTTGCTTCTTCACATCAACATCGATAATTCGCCCAAAACGTTTAAATTTCTCCCGGATAACAACGGCAGTTGCATCCTTGTCCAAATTCCCGATGAAGAGTGTACGTGATGATGTTTTCGGATATTCTTCGGTTTCGTCTACGTCTGCTATGTCGGTGCCAACATATGGTGCTACTGAGATCTTGCAACCAAAAAAAAGTTTATCCTGTGACACTTCCAAGGCTTTTTGAGCATCGCCGGATCTCTTAAATCTCACCTGAAAATAAAGAATCTCATCTGAATATAAATCTCACCAGAATATAAATGTTACATGTTTTTTATAGCAATTTTTTTAGTGTAAAAAAATAAATCAGTTCATATTTTATACAGAAGACTTCACTCCTTTCAGCCCCCTCCCTCCTTTCATTTATTTCTTTGTCTTCATTTTGTTCAATTTCTTTATTTCTTTCACTCATTTCATGAAAATGTTGTGTAATCATTATTCTGACATTTCAAGTATAAAACATATAAAAAACCTATAAAAAAACCTAAGAAAACATGACTAGTGTAATAATTGAAATATTTTTTATTTATATAACTTTAAATTATTTAAATTTCAAGGATGTTGGATAATGCAATAAGATGGCTCCCATGAAAATAATGGCTCATGAAACAGTATTTATGTATAAGAAACAGATTACATATTTGCAATAATTAAAATTTTGAATTTGTGAGGCTTAGGAACTTTTAACAATATTCAGTTTTGAAATTTTTCATCGCTCTGTATTCCTTTTTGACTGAACCTTATTCATTGCCAATTCGATAAGAAAAACTGGCTGTTAGCCGGCCTGTTGTATGTCAGTTGCGACAGGTAGCTTTGCTTATGTTTGAATCCAACAAAAAAGTGGAAGCACTTCTCTTTTTTATTCGGCAGCCAGCGAAGGCAGTTTGTGCCCACAGGGCAGAACTGATCCTAGTTTTGGATCCAACATTAATTCGGTTAAATCATAATCTTTTATTTCTGCAACGAGATCAGTGTTTGCGTAAAACTTTCAACTAAGGTTAATCTTCGCTTGTTGCAGGGCGCTTGGTTTTATAAATATTTAATTGCGGATTGATATAAGATGGGCTTAATCAACCATTTGGTCGAATTGGACCACCGCATAGATGCAAACAGTTAATTTGCTAAACTCCCAGTTCATCCATCGGCATGATTGTCCGCCACCCATCAACTTTATTGGCCGTGTCCCGGTTTTGCCGCACGCAGTCCTGGTCGGAGTAGCTCGGTTGCTAAATAGGACCTCATGTGCTTACCCAAGTTATGTTCCACACTGTTATACACATTTCTTTTAATTATGCATCCTTGATCATTTGATTAAAACTGTTATTACTGTAATTATAAAAAACAATAAAAGTGTTCACCAATATTCTGTTGGTCTCATTTTTTCCTTATTCTGTTTTATTTAAATATTTGTTTAGCTGTTGCCCAATCCCTGAGGGTGTATTTAAAAGTAGTCTCGTGTAAATATCAGAAGGATTTACCAAATGGATTTATACTGTTACATTTCTTACGTTACCTACAAATCACCCGCTCGTTTTTACAGAAAAAAACTAAATAATAATTATAGTAGCTTCCTATGTTTAGATAAAACCCTGTGACCATCACTGTCAAGATATCTTTACATGTCAAAAATCTTTACATGTCAAAAATGCCACTATCGAGTATACTTTACAGCAATTTAAACCGACTAGCACCCTGGCCGCCGAACAATACCTCCAAAGAACACAGAGCATCCAGGCCATCGATTGGCAGCCTCGGGTATAGTGTATTTATTTAAATAATTTTTAATACTGGCAAATGGGGGGTTTTAAGAAAAACTGAACTGCATTACGAAATCCATATTGTTTAAAGAATAGTTTTTTCTTCGTAAAAAATAGAACCATATTTCACCTAAAAAAAAAAACAACCACCTATATAAAAGCATAATAAGAACGCTTATTTGCGATGCATTTAATTTACATTTGTTATTGCAAGCTTAGAAGTCTGACAGCTGAGGCACATTTACAGCTTAATTTAAAAAATATCAGAAAAATGTAATTGAAGTAAGTTATGTTAATTATGTAAGTTAATTAAATTAATTAAGTAGATGAAAAAAAAGATTTGTTTTTGACAAAATTAACTGGCAATACTAAAATCCATTATAAATAAAAATGGTAGTGGATTAAACAATGAACATGTGATCATTTGTGTGGGCGTTCTGTCTGTAACGTGTGTTCTGTAAATTAATTTTTACATTGACAAATTTTGTATTATTTAACTAAACAATCGATCTCCAAATAAATAGGTACGAGAGATTCCAAACTAACAAGGATACAAGATATGTTTTTTTATTTTACTTAGTCTCCTTGTAAGTCTTTACAATTCTCTTGAAAATGTTTCCAATTCTTCAACACGTCCAAATAGTACCCGGCATCTTTCTCTGCAAAATAGTTATTTACGAAGGTGATAACCTTCTCCTTACTCAATGAAAATTTGTCCTTCGAGCGCAACTTTTAGCTTAGGGAACAAAAAATTTGGCCCTTAGGGCTAGATCTGGTGAGTAAGGAGGGTGACCAAGCAGTTCAAACTGTAATTCGTGTATTTTCACCATGGCAACCGCTGAAGTGTGAGATGGCACATTGTCTTAGTGAAATGTGGCCGCTTTTCTGCCATTTCTAACTTCAGCTTGTCAAGTAATGATGTGTTATATGCTCCTGTAATAGTTTTTCCTATTTGAAGATAATTGACTAAGTTAACTTTATGACTCTCCCAAAAAAACAGTCGCCATCACTTTCCCAGCCGAAGGAACAACCTATGCCTTTTTTGGAGCAGAATGCCCCTTTGCAGTCCACTGTTTTGTTTCTGGTGTGTAATAGTGTACCTAAGTTTCATCTACAGTAACTAATTGGTGCCATAACTATGATTTATTGCACCTAATTGAACCAACAAAGTGTTGGAAATGTCCATTCGAACGCGTTTTTGATCCAAACAGAACACACGCAGCACCCAAATCGCGGACAGACTTATGGCTATATCTTGATTCAATATGTAACAAATACGTTCTTTGGACATATTCGTAGCTTCTGCTATTTCTAACTTTAATTCGATGGTTGTCTAGCATCATTTGGTGAACTTGAGCGAATTATCGTGAGTGGTTGCAGTTTTTGGATATCCTGAATGTTCATCGTCACCCAAACTGGTACGGCCACGTTTAAATTCAGTTGCTGAAAATTTCAAGGTGGTAAATGATGACGCAAAGACCCTGTACATAGAGTCCAACTTGTCTTTAATTTGCATAGGCGTATTACCTTTCAAAAACAAATATTTAATGATAGCTTTATACTCGATTTTTTCTATTTTTCACAAAACTATGCGAACAAAATTGTCAAAAATATATTTTTATTCATAAAAAATAAAAAATTAAGGCAATAAAAGGAAATCCGACACTGTTCCTACTACTAAAATAATTGTTTTTTGTGGGAAATACTGGCGCATTTAATGACACTTTTAACTTACTTGCACAGAAAATATGAAAAAAAAAAATACTTCCCAAAACTGGTTGTAATATTTATTCCCAAGATTTGTGCTAAGGTATTTTATCTGTCAACTGAATGTTACTTTTTTTCTATAAGAGGAAATCATGCATCAGAATCATGCCACTGAGCCGGATTAATTCAGTAAGTTACATTAGTATTTGTCCCAAACCGTTTTTTTGTATCATGTTCTACTAGGATTTATGGGGTGGGTGGTTCCTTGTTTTAGTGCCTTATACTTCAACCACAACCCTTAAGGTTCCTCGCCATCTGCCACAAACTAGCCTCCACTCAGTGGGTGCCATTTAAACTCTGTAGTGTTTTTAGTACTCTTTTCCCTTTTTGTCTATTTACCGAAATTGTATTATTAGCTATATCATTCAAACTTATTTCTCCTTATTCATTTTTGGTTTTTAATCTTCGTTTTTAATTAGTTTGCCTACTCCCTTAAGATTATAATAATAAAATTAGCCTTATTAAATAAATTTGTGCTTAAATAAAGGGCCTAGAAACGCAGGATCATTTTACACTTATTAGGTAGGTTATTGGAATTTTACTTTGCTTTGTAGATAGTCTTGGATATTTGTTTATTCCTTATTATTTATTTCGCTATTTATACATTTATACAAGTGGATTTGTTTTTTGGAGACTTATATTATTAAATTGATTATTTATTTCTATTATGAAAGTTTTTCATTAACTAAATTGTTTTAATTAAATTTATTAGTTCATTGTATTTTAATAGCCAATTTAATAAGCCAACGATGTTGGATCAAAATTTAAATGCCTTAACCACTAGACTACCACAATCTCTGCAATATGTCCTGCCGATTAGTTAGTGCACACTTATGTCCACCATTTTCTTCAAATACTTTAATGATTTCTAAAATATTTCCTACCAATTACTTTCACCCTTTTTTTCAAAAACATAATATTAATACTGGGGCTATACTAATTCAAAAGTTAATAAAATGTTTTTCTAATCTAGTTTTAAAGAAAACATTATATCGTTACTATAAAGTCAGATAGATTTTAAATAAATCATATAAATCATATGAAAACTTAATTTGTGTTTTCCCGAAAGATATGATTTGTGCACAAAATACAATTTATGCTTAGCACTAATCATATTCTATTACAAGATATTTATGTATATCTTAAGATAATTTTTAGATTATTATTTTGTATCAGTTTTTTAATTTTTATACAGGATTTTTTAACTAAAAGTTTAGTAAATAGCGAGGGAATTATACACATATTGTAGTATAATAATAACTATACATATTAGTAAGTAAGTATATCTTACAATATATTTTTACATTCGCATATTAGCAGATTATAATTATCAAATATATAATTATGAAATAAAATATAAATAATCAATATTTTATACTTACAACAGCAAATCGATCTTGATTTTGACCGTGAACCTTGACCCATGCGACCTTGCCATGCTTTTTATATTCATGATAGAGGCCATCCTTGAGAGAGGAATCTGAGGAGCGTGATGGCAGGTTACGTACGCACAGAGCCAGAATGGGCTCTTTGCGACGACGTGGTCGTCGTATTGAAGTACCTGGGGCAGCGGTCGCACTCGACTCTCCTGATGAGGAACGGGCTGATGAGCTTGACGAACGAGAGCTATCACTGCAGGAAGACATTGCGGATCCTGATCGGCGACGGCGGCGCATCGACCGAGCTATGGCTGTTGACGCTGCCGTTCCGCTCGTAGCCGCCGTAGAACCAGCAAAGGACGTTGGACCATTGCGATAGCGCTCACGTATGTAAGCTGGAGTTGAAGGTCTCCACGCCGGAGTGCTAGCCGCCCCGCTTGCGCTCACCGCCGTTCCTGAAGATGTTCCTACTCCTGCTGTAGAGCCCACTACTCCTGTTCCTCCGCATATACTCTGCTCATCTGATGATCTATGGGGGTGAAAACAATAAATATTTTAAAATATTATGGATTTATCCACAACTTTGTATCAATATATAGACAAATACATTATTTTATCTTAAATCCTATATTCAATTTCACTATATATTATTATGGCCTCTAATATTAAATTAATGAGATCATATATCTCAGGAAACTGGTTAAATTTTGAGTTGGTTGTCTCATTAATTCAAAATTTAAATTTAAAATCAGGCCAAACCAAAAAGTAATTATATACATTGTAACAAAAACATAGAAAAATGTATGACTACATTGAACCAAGATAGAAAAGTCCTTCTTTAGGTCAGTATTTAAAAAAAGACGAGGCTTTTTTCATCATTATGGTAGAATTGTTTTAAGCACAAAATAATTAAATAAAAAAAACAAGTTTGTTGTTTTTGTTACCACTATATTGCTACTCTAAACTATACTCCATTCCAAATGAAAAGAGAATAAATGTAAACAACGATATTTTACAGAAGTCAGGGGTCAATAACCCATATAATGAAGTTGCTTAGTGTAATATTAATGTATAATTTATAACACTAAAGGAAATATTTGAAACATTCCTTTTAATTTTTTTCTAAAAATGGTTTTTCACCCCCCCCCCCCCCTTATATCCTGCAAACCTTGATATTGATTACACTTTAAAATACACATTATGCTTTACGAAACTAGGATTATATGAGCGCATTGCAATCTATTTTTTATACTTAAACTAATTTTTGAGGTAGAATAAATCTTACGTTTCGATACTGGGGTTACCATGCTTATGTATAGGTGTTTTTTTTATAAGTTTTTTGTATAAGTTTAATTATAAATTCGTAATAAATATTATCCAACAAGAAGAGATTTTATTACTTGGATTTTGTGGACTTTCTAGTCACCATACTAGAAACTCCACAAAATATGGTTAGTTCTCCAAGGCAGAGGTTTTCTCCAAGATAAATATATCGTCGCGGAGCGTCGTTAATGGTTTTTGACAAAAAACCTAACCTCCAATAACAAATTTTGCTGGATTGCGGTATTAGCATATTTAAACGGAATATATTTATCGTAATGTGTAACTTTTAACGACGACCTATTTTTCCAGAAAAAGTTATTGTACTTTAATGGTTTTTGACAAAATACCTAACCTCCGATAACAAATTTTGTTGGATTCGTTGCATAACATATTTACTATAGGAAAGTACACTTGCCTGTAAAGATATCTCGCTGTGCTAATTAATGATTGGGTTACTGCTTATTTTAGCGTTCGTTTATCGGATTATTAATGGTTTTGCCTTTTGGCAAGTCACTCAATAATTTTGAGGCAGCGAGCTTAAAGGATCCTCTAAAGTTAGAAAGTTTATGTTTTGGAAGGTTGTGTTAATATTCTTTGCCTCTCGTGGGCATGTAAGAGTATCTTAGGCTCTTGATAAGTTTTCATATAAATAGGGAGGACTTTTGTTATTGAAGATTTTATGTATGAAAGTAGCATAATGTAGTTTTCCTCCGAATTGCAAGAATATTCCGTTTTGGAAATCTTTCCGTCAAGCAGTACTTCTTTTTTGGTCGAAGCTATTGCCGTTTCTATAAGACGAAAAAAACTAGCTGTCAGCCGATCGGGCATATGACAGTCACAGCAGGTAGCCTTGCTTGGGGAGCTTTCTTTCCATTGAGCAACCGGCAAAGGCAGTTGGTGCCCTCAGAGCAGTCTTGGTAAAAGTTCTTCCGTCCCGACATTAGTTCGGTAAATGCTTCTCTTTTATTTCGGTTACAGGATCACTGTTTGCGTAAGGCGTTCAACTTAGGTTAATCTTCGTTTGTTGCAGGGCGCTTGGTTTTACTATTTATGGTTTCGGTGATTGTGAGGAGTTGGGAGTACCCCCAACCTTCAAGGCGTGGAGGTGCCGTTGAGTAATTGATTGGTTCCTGCCCTTTACGTGCGTGGACGTTCCCCGTTTTCTTTATTAGCCGCGCGTGGATCGGGTGTCTGGATGGGACAACCTAAAGCCTTCACCCGCAAGTTAAGTACCCCTTCCATTAGGGAAAACCATAGTTTTTTTCTAAAGTTGTGTTATTTATTAAAGTAAGGGTAAAACAATAAAATTGTCACTGGAAACCTGTGTTATTTTCATTTTTCTCCCGGCTCTATTCGTGTTTGTTTTGTTATTGCCCACTCCCTGAAGGTGAATCTTAAAGTAGTCTCGTTATAGTATTTATGACCAAATTTTTATTAAACAAAACAATGTGTCTGAATCGCTTTGATAATTCAAAGCGATTCACGAATGATTCACTTTTCTCAAAATAAAGCAGCACCTGAAAATGACCACTTGCGCAAAGTGAGATATTTAAATAGAAATTTTCAAGTACATTTTACTCCCAATGAAGCATTTTGTGTTGCAACATTTTGACGCAGTATTATATTTCGGCACTACCTTAAGCAAAAGAGGCATAAGTATTGTGTAAAGCTGTTCAAACTGTGTATAATAACAGGATATACTTATAGAGTTGAAATATATGCAGGAAAACATCTTAAGACATCCAAAACTACACCAACTAATGTGGTATTCAATTTAAATGCTTCTTTATTGAATAAAGGTCATACTGTATTTACTGACAAGTTGTACGTACACAAACATGAATTTAGCTGACCGGTTACTTAAATCCGATACTAATCTTGTCGGCAAATTACGGAAAAACCGTGTTTGCCAGCCGAGGTTACAAAGGCGAAACATGGCGAGAATCAAGCCGGTATAAATGTCAAAAGTTGTTGATTATAACAGAGCTAAGTCGTATCTGACCAAATCGCGGCGTATTCTAGTCCACCAAGGAAGACTATAAAATAGTTTAGAAAATTGGGATGTGAGTTGCTCCTAAATATAACTGTAGTTATCGCCTTGTTACAAGCAGGCTACAAAGAAAAAAATTCAATTATTAATTTTAGGCGAGCTATAACCGAATAACTGATGGAATCAGGTGAACAAAACCAGGTGAGTATAACACCAAGATAAAGCATTTAAAGCTTAGAATTCCTGAAAAAATGGCAAGTCAAAAATTGTGCGAAGAAACTGCCAGAATTGTTACAAGAAGAACGTTGAAAACTTTGGAAGACAGCAAACTCGCAACAAGACTAAGAAAGTTAAAACATATTGCCCTGGGTGCCCAAATGAACCATTTATATGTCTACAGTGCTATAAAATACTGCATAAATGAATATATTAAGATTCAATAATCTTTTGTTTTTAACGGACTTCTAAAAGACGAGGTAATTACTTATTACTTCGTGTGGTTCATGCCTTTTTGATTTTTTTATGTTTTTCTGAGTTTTTTAAATGTCTATCTAGTACAGGGAGCAGCTGACGAGCCGCTTGCGGCTCTTTGTTCTTTGCGGCTCTTCGGAAATAAACTCCAATTTCACCTTATCTCAACCAACCTTATAACTTATGGAGTTACTGAGATAGACCCGCCGAACAAACTTCGACTCGTACGGCATACTCTCTAGAACCTACTCTTTAGCCCGTCTGCAAATTAACACACTCGCATTGGTCAATATCAGTCGCTTGCAAGTGGTAGCATTTGAATCATATGATACGTACCGAACTCTGCATTTCTGCGATCGGTCAAGCCACCGCCATCCTTGACCTTAGTTGATGTTGTGTTTCGATTTCGTCTGCATGTCTGCACGTGTTTGAAGCTTTTGGCAACAAGGACATATCCACACTAGATACTTTTTTTAAATTTACTCATCAAATTTTTGCTTGACCATATTATTAAATAAAAAATTGTTTATATTTTACACCGAATACGTGAAATTGCTTCCTTCTTGAATCAGGCAAAATATCTGCAGAGTGCGTGAATTGGAAGTGTATGAATTGGACAGTGTATGAATTCTCGAACAACTGTCAACATGACCGGTAAAAAAGTAAGTTTTATGTGGATATTAAATTTAACTTTATTATATGTATATTATAAAGATGCGGGACATGATTAAGTGTGTTATAGATTGAACATAATATTACAAATACGTTTTAGTAAATCGGCAATCTGTGATGATGGATGATGTACCCATGGAATTTTAAGTTTAAGATTTACCCGAGTTACAATCCTCGTTTTTATTCATTGAAGTAACTTTCTCGACTTGTATTTAAGGCTGTTGGAAACATTTATACTAATTATTGGGATGTGGCTGTGCAGTAATTTAATTTATATTTATAGTTATCCCATGCTTATTGATATCTGATGACTCAAAATACTAACGTTCAGGTAAAAGTAACCAATATTGAAAAAGGCGGGTTTAAGTTGAGTATGTCACCCTACTACATATGTATATGACATATATGCGGCTCTCAGTTTCCTTTTT
Organism: Neomicropteryx cornuta; assembly: GCA_020383195.1. NCBI lineage: Eukaryota > Metazoa > Arthropoda > Insecta > Lepidoptera > Micropterigidae > Neomicropteryx > Neomicropteryx cornuta. The sequence continues at coordinate 7,613,133 of JAHKQU010000030.1, forward strand.
TATCCTGTTTCCATGACAAAAATATAGAAGAAATTATAGAAGAAATGTAGAAGGTTAAATCTTTGATGATCAATCGACTTTGCACATCGAAAATTCACATCCCTACCTGTAGTATTATCTCCACACCGACGCACAGGATACACCCGGGTGAATCGTGTTTACCTGTTTGCTTTTGTTATTTAAGTTTATGCGACTTGTAATGCAATCAATGTAATAATTCTAGCGAAGATGCCTGTTTATTTCAGTATTTTTTAAATTAATAGATCCTCTATGGTGTGCGGTAATTTAATTATCATGCCTAACATACCTACTTTGTCAGCATCGATCTCACGTACTGTCTTCAGGACCGGAAGGCGCTCTACGCGTCTAGACCCATGGCTGCTCCCTAAGTATACTAGCTATTGTTACTAACCGCTGTTACTGCCAAAACGTATTTACACGATACGTGAATATTCGATCTAACTAATTATTATGAATATTAACCTGAAAACGAAAAGCATTTATATAGGCTGATGTTTTTAGGGGCGTGGTTTTCAAGAAGAGATAAAAAGCATATAATTTGATGTTATGGCTAAGAATTTAGTTTTATTATAAACATAAGGGTTTGCCATTATGTTTTAAAAATGATTTCGGGTAAGTGGCCGCCGCGGCTGAATCGAACAAATTCCAGCCGAGAGGCCCAATTTTCAACCACTTTTTGCAGCAAGTTGGGCCGTATGTCAGCAATAACGCGCCGAATATTCTCTTCCAAGGCGTTAATCGTGTCCGGCTTATCTGCGTAGACAAGCGACTTCACATAACCCCACAAAAAATAGTCCAGCGGTGTTAAATCGCACGATCTTGGAGGCCACGCCACAGGCCCGATTTTTACTTTATTTTAGAGTGATTTTAAAAAAATTTAGAGTGATTTCTTCTAAATTTGCACTATTTGCAAACGTTGTTCAGGAGTAAGTCTATTCATTATGAAATGGCAAACCAAACTGAGCATAAATCAAGTGACAGCTGTCAAAAACACCAACTACGAAAAAAGTAGTGCCAGATTGAAAACCACGCCTCTAAAAAAAACACCCTATATTAAGTATTTATTTAAATCTGAACAATTAAAATTCTTTACAGAAATTACTATATTCTACGAGTCACATTTAAGGTGCTTACATACCTCAATGCTACCAAAATGCAAATTTTCAGGTTTCAAAGAAAGAAGAGCGATCCAGAAAATTTATAAATAATTGAGTTTGTTAATACTAAATATAATTTAATTACCTACGTCACGGAGGAGTTTACTGAAGCGATTTGCTATATATGGAATAACAACTTAGAAATAAAATAACAAAGCTTGCCTAAAGTGGGAATTTTTTGTTTTAGATTTTAACCTAAAAAAATGAAATTTTTTAGATTACCAGAAAATATATTTTTTTATAATATTGGAAAAAATGAATTAAAAAAATGTTATTTTTCTAAAAAATAAAGTAATTGCTATCAATATTTCATACAAATGGTAGACCGTAGTTTGGCCATCGAGTTTATACCTTTCCATTCTTCGTACACAGCTTATTTACGCAGGCAACAATTTAGATCGGAATCATTTCAATGAAACCCAATCAGAGCAGTCTCGGTCGCGAACGCAGATGCACGCATATTTCGCACCGCCTTTTTTGCCGTCATTATTAGATATATTCAATAAAATTTTAAATTTAAATTTTTTTGTTTTTTAGATATTGTACTGTGTAATAAATTGACCATGCTATTCGGGCTGGGGCCACCCACATCATGCACAATAAAAAAAATAAAGTTGACAAATTGAGAAAATGCCAAAGTACTCTTGAAAGCAATAAATGGGTATGTACCCAATGATCTTTTAAAACATATAGATACGGCAACTGAGGGCGAAAAACCCGACACCGCGAAGTCCACCATTTTGCGTCGAGTCCACTAGTAGCGTAGCACACGTCTCGCTTGCTCGCATATGTCATCGCGATAAGTCTCTATCCAGCAAGGCCCGCGGGACGGGCGGGGGGAATGGCGGGGTAATCTACCGGTGGCGTGTTTAAACGCGATCGGTTTATATGGGATGGCGTATCTATTGTTTTAAAAGATCGTTTTATGTACCTAATTGAGATTATTTATCATACATAATTTTAATATGATGACAAATAGATTTTACTGTTTTGGGGGTCATCTGCTGTGGCTTTAATAAATTTATGCTTAAGCATATGTAAATTTATATTCTAACCAACAGTCATAATTTATTTAACTGCACTATTTAAATATGTAAATATTCAAATTTAATAGATTCTTATAAGAATCTTATTAATTACTGATAAGTACTGAATAAGATGTAACAAAAATTCTAAACTGAGTTTTTCGAAATTGCGCCAGCTGTCAAAGGCGACAGTCCGCCAAATAGACGTCGACGTCGAGGCGCCCAACTATTATCGACGCCGGTGATTAACTTTTCCGCAGCTGGGCCTCGATTTTTGATTGGCTCGTTTCTCGTTTGTCCACGAAGGTATTTTTTCCCCGCGTTCTTCACAGCTCGCAGCCGGTATGCGATAACGGCATAATTCTTTCTAACGTGATGGTGACCTGCAGCTACGTTTCCCACCAAAACGGCACAAATTTACGTGGTAAGGCGTTCATTAGTAATGACTTATATTATCGTTGGTTATATTAACCTTAGAGTATAGAACGCGCGGTTTTGTACGTAGAGGCGCCGTAAGAGAAAGCCCACACTCGCATTTAAGTAAGCCCGTCGGTTAGGACGTATAAATCGACCCAGTCGTAAACGAGCATTCGCCCGCGCTCCTTTTTAGCCGTATTAAATTACAGCTATAAAATAGCCAAATTGATTATAAATATGATGTTTAATATAAAATATAAAACAGATTATAAATATAAAATGGTCAATGGCTGTAAAATGTGTAGCAGTGTCCTTCTCACGATCCTTGCGTGAAAAACTAAGTTTAAAGTAAGAGTACTCTCTGGGTATGAGATTATTCGCAGATGTGACGAAATTCGCGACCTAGTGGTTTTGTTAGACTCGCGTCTAACATTTCATTTGCACATGCGAAGCATAGCTGCACGTGCCGATAAAATGATGGGATTCGTGCTTCGAACCAGTCGAGCTTTGAGTAAGCTGAAGTCAATCTCGCTTTTATACTCCACGTTCGTGAGGAATATAATAGGGTATAGTTCCATTATCTGGAGTCCTCACGAAATGACATACTGTAATATCCTGGAAGCTCCTCAGAGGAGGTTCCTAAGATACCTCTTATCTCCGTAGGTAAGGATATTATCCTGAAATGTTAGGCTTTAACACACTCGAGTTTAGGCGACCAGTCCATAAATTGGTCTATTTTTTTAAAGTTATTCCCGGATTCATCGAGAATTTCGTGATACTCAAGAGATATTGGTTTCTTTGTTCCGGACCGTCGTACTAGAGCGCGGAAGCACACGTTATTTAAGCGGTTAGCGTGTCGTACCGACGTATACAAGTATAGTCCGATTGGGAGAGCAGTCGAATTATTAAATTCCATTTCCGCGGAGATAGATATCTTTGTCTGTTCGCCCAATAGGATTAAAAATCTGCTCTCTATTACACCTTTGCAAGATCGCAGTGAATAATTTATTTGTTATTGTTTGCCTGGAGGCATTATTTTGTTTTTTAACTTTGTATTTTTCCTGATTAGTTCTAATTATTTTTTGGTTTTTATATATAATTTTTTTTACTTGTATTGTGTACGTGTGTGTTTTATAAATAAATAAATGGTTTCGAAATATGTGCAAACTCAATGAGAAATAAAAACAAAAAACTCCACAAGAATACATTCCACAAGCAGAATATAATTGAATTTAAGATTCTTAAAAAACAACAATGTCTGCATTCGTATGTCAGTGTCACGTGGCTGGTAGTCTTTATCTTTAACTTTATCGCGTCGCAGGGCTGCGTAAAATTTTAATGTATTATCACAATTTTTTGTTTTTGCTTTATTCTAAAGGTTCTTGTTTGATATTCCACAGTTCTTTTCACAATTTCTTTATCTTTCAACAATTTTTCTTTAATTTCATTAAGCAAGGCATACACTGTGACATAAAATTTGTCGTATTTTATCATGAAATTTGATTTATATAATTTGTCGACGATCTTTTATGAAAAATATTTATTTAAATTTTCATAATTAATAAAACTAATATTATAAACTGTACTGATAGCATATAATGCTATATTGTTCTTTAAATGTATAAATTAAGTTATTTTACTTTAAACACTCGAGTTTCATTCCAAATAAGATTTGACATATTGTTTATAAATTAATTTAATTAGTGAAAATAATAATGTAAATTATCTAATAATTTACTGACTGCATTGAGTTCAACATACATTTAATAAAAAGAAATGATTCGACATATTGTTGACAAACGTACGTGCGGAATATTTTGACAGTATATTTTTATTTTTTCTCTTATGATTTACTTTAATAATTAGTAAATATTCTGTCAGATGATGTAATATAATATTGTTATAATTATCTAACAATTTACTGACTGTATTGATTTTAACATACATTTAATTAAAAGAATTGTTTTGATATATTGTCTGCTGTCTGTCTGTATTTAAATGTTATACTTATTTAACACACGTTGATACCTAAAATAAATAGCCTACTTCCAATTTTAAAAATATATGTCTGATTATGTCAAATAGAAGAAGTAATCTTGCTTACAACTTTTTTTTTCTATTGTATAATAAATTATTTTTAGTACGGAACCCTGAAAATCATGTATGTATAAATTGGACATATTGTATCACTATAAATAGAAATGGTGATTTTTCCTAATAATATTGTTGCGTGCAAAGTTTCATAGGTTTCATAAAATGTGCCAGCCCTGCTTTAACAAACACTCATCAAACAAACTATTCAAACAACACCGAATTGCAAATGTGTTAGTAATCAAATGCGGCGAGGCGGCGTCTCTCACCACCGCTCTCTCTCTCTCTCTCTCTCTCACCGCCGTCGGTTGATCGGAAAGAGAACGCGCCACACAATTTTAACCTGTTAATTGTGTACACATATTATCTGTTGCACATTATTCCGCTGCAATTGCGAAAATGTTTTCTCTGGTTCATTTCTGGATATGAAATTGTCTTTTAACATCCACTGTTGGCATTCATGCTCCTGGATTGCCTCCTTGATAAATCCCGTAGAGGCAGGCCTCCAGTTCCGATCCGCGTTTACCCGAGATCTCAATGGACACCTTTTTATTTCTTCTCACTCTGAACTTTTCCTTTTTAAAATAAAACTCTGCGCGACCCTTCTCTCCAATCTATGAACAATGAGCGGTGTCCGTAATTTTAAGTAGTCTAATTCTAAACCTATTACTTTCTATATCTCTATACTTTTAATGGTACTAGTTTGTTCACCCTTCAAACTGTATTAAATGTCAATTTTCAGAGTCCCTAGTTTTATTAATTTCTGGACCAGTAGGAACTGTAACTATACTATAACCATTCTCTAGGAAATCTACGACTGCCCGAATTCTACCGTAAATGGCATCCCTGTAGAATCTCGCGTGTTTGGTTTCTCTCTCCTTTCTCTCTCGAAGAAACTGACACACTGCCTACTTTAACCATTTAATATTTAATATTTCAAAGGTATTTTAAGGTGTATTTATAGATTGTATTTATATTAAACTAGTGATCCCCAGTGGTCCAAATCCGACCGTAATTCATTAAATTTTTAATTTTGAGCGATATTAAGGTTCTTATTTATTTTTAACGGGTTTCACCGTGTACAATCGAGGGCAATTTGATCTTTACTATGAATAGGCTATTCGAGAGAGAGCCACTCCTCCATACAATAAAATAAATGCCTTTGCACGGATAAAAAGTGTCATAGTGTCGCTTGACCATCGGCATTTGCTAACGAAAATCGACTCAAACGTTATGCGTTTCTTTTATCGCGGAATGCCGTTTTAAAAGTCCGCAAACTAATTTACTCATATATATGGATTATCTATCTACGATTCTATATATATAATGCACCACTCCTTCCGAGTTGGCCCTATTTTTTATGCGAGCATTTTTTGTCAGTTGAACACCTGCGTACCCAAAGTTAGCGCCGCCGCGCTGCGTTGGAATAAATGGATAAAAATGCTCCTTCTTAGACCGGAAGCTATGTTCTAAATTAGCTAAACTAAAAAAATATCTAAACGAAAATATAGAAGGAACATTTCGTATCGAAATGTGAATCTTTCGAAAAATGTTTCCTAAATTATTAATATCGAGAAACACGTGTGATTGTGTTTAAAATGTGCATTATAACAAATTAAACTAAATTATTAAAATAAATTAAATTTATTACTGAATATGTATAAATCTACATTATATAATAGGTATGCATTTGTTTGATAAAAAAAAATATATAAAATTTATATAAGCATAGAAAAGAATAGATATTAAGCGCGCATAGTATATTAAGGATTGCTTTAGTTAGAATGCATAATACTTTTTATAGAAAAGCTATTATTACAAAAAGCTATACATATACAGTCTATACTCTATTATTATAAATGTCAAATAAATTACATATCCGAAACTTGGCGACAGTCATCTCTTAGCATTTGTTGTTACCAGAATTTCAAACGATAGACAAAAAAAATTTAGTGGCCCTAGAGATCCTAGAGAATTTGGTGACTCATAAAAAAAATAAAACGGATACTGTCTTATTTATGATTTTTTCTCAAAAATATGGATGAAAGAATCAACACTCTATTAACCAAGATTTTATTTAATGATAATGTTATTTGACAATGTTAAAACTTGTGTCATTTGATGTTGTTAGATTAAATTTTATTAAACATTGGTAGGGTAGAGTGTCACAGTTAAGGTATAGGATTTTTGTAGATAAATATACCCAACTAATTATACAAAATTGGGTATATTTTAATATTTATTAACATAGCTATTATAGTAATATTTAACTACCTAATTTATACGTAAATTATTTGAAGACGAGAAAAAAATGTCTTCTGAGATATAAAAAAAAAACAAAAAAAATCAAGCCTGCTTCCAGACTGATGAACATTCGAACGTGCCCTAAGTATTTGGGACGAAAATAAATAATGAATAAATAATGAATGAATGAATATTGAAAGTTATGCGCATTATAAAATTCGTATTTTTGTCATAGTTATGTGTGTTTGGTTTTGTTAATATGCCGGGACATATAATACCTACGTGACGTGTTATGAATGGAGACGGAAAAATGTTTTATTTTTATATTTATGAGATCGTGGTAGTCTAGTGGTTAGAGTGTTGGACTATCGACCCAAAGTCGAAAAGAAAACGGTACCTGTATTCATTGATTTAATATAAAATAATAACATTATTTTCGAATATACAGAAAACCTATCCATAAGAGGTATTCGATGAAAATATTTTGAGTTTATGTAGTAATATTTTGAAATGGCCGCCATTTGCAATTATAAGGGAAATTTTGAGTGGCTCACGATCTCTACATACATCTCTTAGATCCTGTCTATAAAATGAACGTAGTTAGAACACGTGTTCAAAAAATGCAGTATTTGTCACGTAACGCTTCCACTATTATTCCTCCCCTCTATAATCATTGCATATACATTTTTTTAATTTTGTTATGTACAAATACAATACGTTAAAATTTAATATTTATTTCAAACTGGCTGTTCAACTAGCTGGTCGCTTCGCTGTCCATCTCTAGGCCTTCGCGGGTGTACGCAAAACAATTCAAAATCAAGGGCCCTGCCCTGCGGGTGACCAATTTTGGCATAGATTTATTTTTGTCATTTTTTTTTTGACAGAAACTTCACGGGCGTTCGTAGAACAACTCACAGAACTTTTATCGTAATCGGATGAATGGTTTAGGAATGCAGAGAGACGAACAAACAAACAGAATACATATTACGCACAAAAGAATTATGCACGAATAGTTTATATATTAAGGATTGCTTTAGACTGCATAATGATTTTTATAGAAAAGCTATTTTTTAGAATTATACATTTTATGCGGTCTCTACTTTATAATTATAAATGTCAAATAAATTGCATATCTGAAACATAGTGTGACATTCATCATCTCTTAGGATTTGTTGTTACCAAAATTTCAAACAATAGACAAAAATATTTTGTGACCCTAGAGTTAGTTATACTCATAAAAAGAGAAATTGAAAAAATATATAGACGGATACTGTCTTATCACTATGAGTATTTTTAAAAAATTTAGATAAAAGAATTAAAACTCATATCAACCAAAATTTTATTTATAGGTTAGTGTTATTTGACAATATCAAGACTTGTGTCATTTGTTGTTAGATTAAATTTCAATAAATATAATTAGGGTAGAGTGTCGCAGCAGTGCGCACTTTTAAAGTAGAGAGTTTTTGTAGATAAATAAACCCAATTAATTATACAAAATTAGGTTTATTTTATTACTTAATATTATACTATAAATTTATACTATATTATTACTATAATAGCTATTTTATTACTTATTAACATAGCTATTATAGTAATATTAAATCAACTACCTAATTTATACGTAACTTATTTAAAGAAGAGAAAATAATGTTTTCTAAGATAATTATAAAACATTTTAAAAATTACATGCCTGCTCTTGGACTATGATTTTTGAGCGAATATTCTAAGGAATTAATCTTCTTATTGAACTTGTGCCCATTTTAAAATTCGTATCTTTGCTATAGTTGTGTATTGATATTTGTTTGGTTTTGTTAATATGCTAGTGACATGTGTGACATATGTGACATGTTATGAATGCTGTTGGAAAAATATATTTTTTATATTTATGAGATCGTGGTCGTCTAGCGGTTAGGGATTTGGACTATTGACCCAAAGGTCGCGGGTTCGAATCCACTCATGGTGATACCATTTTTAGCGCTTCATTACCGCCATTTTCCTGACAATCTAGCACAGGCACATTTTGGCCTCATTTGAGTGGCCTAAATACTATTGAAACCTACTCAAATGAGTAGATAATTAATTTGTATGAAATTAGATGTAAATATTTTGGCCGTAACATACCTCCTCCAGTATTTCAAGTATCAAGAAAAAATTGTAAATATTAACGAACAGTTTACAGTTCCAACTTTCGCGTACTAGATTTTAACGTCTAAAATAATTAACTTATTTACAGATCTCGTGTAAATAGTACCATTACTAAGACGTATTTTGACGACTCTAATTTGCTTATCTATGCCCTCAAATTAATTCAATGATTATCGCCTTTGGCCAAACATTACGCGGGTAGTGGCTATCCGATATAAACACGACATCCCCTATTTTTATAGGCTCGATTGTATTTTGCCATTTATAACGTTTCGCTAATGTGGATATATATTCCCGTACGAATTTTCTTCACTACTGGTCTGCCATCATTTGTGCTATTCAAAAGCCACTGCCGTTTTAAACATAAATCGTCCAGACCAAATTTACCTATTAAAGGTGAGTCATAAATATAACCTAGTAAGAAGTGGTTTGGCGTCAGACAATTATCGTCTTTTGAGTCTAACGACACATGTGAAAGGGGTCTCGAATTAATATACTCAACCTCGAGAAGAAATGTATGAAGAGTTTCAAATCTTGGTCGTTGTTCTTTTAGAATAGCGTATAATGTACGCTTTACCAATTTAATAAGACTTTACCAGCACCCTCCGAAAAATGGACTAAGAGGGGGTATAAATTTATACTGTGTCCTTCTGATCATCAAATCATCATCATCTGCTATTTTGTGTGTATCTAACTCAGCTATAGCTTCTTTAAATTTACGATTTGCCGAACGAAAATCAGTTCCGTTATCGCTATATATATAACATTAGGGGACCCTCTCCGAGCGATGAACCTTCTAATGGCCAAATTCGTTAAATCAGTAGATCGGCCATCTTTATATGTACCACTTTGATAGTTAGGCACTTAAACAGAATTCCGTACTGTATAGCTACTCTACTACCTACGGTTATATATAAGGGTCCTAAAAAATCAACACCGGTATTCGTAAATACTCTAACAAAAGTTTCAAGTTTTTCGGTCGGCAAACTGCCCATCAATGGAGCCTGTAACTTAGCTTACAAGTTTGACAAAATTGTCTTGCGTTGCGCTTGTCGACCCTAATTTTGTATTATTGCTTTACGCTATTCAAAACGTACTCTACTCCAGCGTGACCTGATGTTTTGTGGTAATAATAAAGCCGTAAAATTATCTTTAATATCTAAAACTATCGGAAATATCGTCGAAACTTCGATCGATTCTGCTCTTATTAATAGAGTATTCATACGTATAAAGTTTTTCTTATCTAAAAACATATTTAAATTAATAAATTTGTTGTCTTTTGGTAACGCTTTATTATTTATTAAACAATTATATTGTTTTAAAACTACGTTGTTGCGAAAACTTTATTAATGCTTGTTCAGCACTTATAAAATCTAACCTATCCTTAATGGTATATTTATTTTTACAGCATTCAATACATTTAAAACAATACGCTGAAGATCTTACCAATCTAATATAATTAGAAAATCTATCTATATCGATTACCCTTTCGACTTCATTTAGTTGCATAATTTTAATTCAAGATAGTTTCCAATTAGATGACATAAGAATCCAAGGACAATTACGTTTGTAAACATGACAAAAAGGCTATGGAAATTATGGAAAAAAGACAAAATGATTACCTCAAAAGTGATACATTAAAAGCTCTTTCGATAATTGCGTACCCAGCCTAAACGCGTCTTGATAAACTTATTTCGTTTTTCTTGCGTTGATATATCATTCTAGAAATCGTTAATTTTAATTGAAATTTAATTTCTTAAATTACAATCACATAATGAATGATTTTTACCTAGCCATAAATAACATAATTTCAACTTTGTAACTGAAATCCGCCGATTACCTAGAGATAGTTTTTTAAACTTTTTACATCTAACGCCTTCACTTCACTTCTCGTCCCAAAAATGACACATATTTTTTTTGACCTATTTTAGTCGGAATTTACGAGACGCTGAACTATATATTATTTTTTGCCTTTCGCGAGCTCACGTCTTTCCTCTTTTCCGCACTGTCATAAAAAGTTCTTTGTGGAGTATTTATTGTGCGAGCCGCCTCGAAAATGTTATTTTTTCGTTTAGAGGCAATTTCCTTAGAGAATGAATATCTGCATTTTTAAAATTTGTGTGCGAAAAAATTGAGTTTGCGAAATGTCACAGTACCAATAGTTAAATTAATCAATTTTATAAAGTCGCGTGCGTTAAATCACCTTGAATTTAAAGAATTCCTGAAAGATTTAGAAATTGAATATGGCGACGTGGTTTTTAATACCGAAGTACGTTGGCTTAGTAGAGGTGCAATGCTAAAAAGAGTGTACAACTTAAAAAGCGAAATACAATTGTTCTTGGATATGAAGGGATATATATCCCTTAGGACCCTTAGGATAGGGCCTTTCCTCATTTTGGTAATAAAGAATGGATGTGCGATTTCGGGTTTCTTATCGACATGACTCAGCATCTCAATGATCTTAATGTGGAACTTCAAGGAAAAGGACAGTTTATTCACAATTTGTATTTGTATTTTCAGGGTTTTGAGCGCAAATTAAAATTGTGGAAACAGCATCTTTTGCAGAATAATGTGTCTGTCTCACTTTCCACATTTAGAAAAAGAAAACGTTACTACTTCTCAAAAATACGCACAATATACAGGGTGTCCCAAGACCAATCCCACAAACTTTAGGGGGTGTTTAAGTTCCCTGTTAAGAGTAAGAAATTATGTAACAAAAAGCGAAAATTTTTCATCACCAAATTTATTATTTTTGTAATAAAATTGGTGTAAATCGATCTTATCAATCGATAAATCATTATTATCCTGACGACCAATAGCATCCCTCTTACAACCCCAGAGAAGGGGTAAGGAGTTACCCCTTCTTCTCAGACCGACCTCTGTTCGACCAGTGGCATCTGACAGCAATCATTTAGCTCCGCCCTAATAGGCCTTTCGAACAACGCGGCAGGTCATTAACCTCGATCTTGACTGACCGCGGCCCAGTGACCCAGTGACGTAGTTATCCGAGGGAAGAGCCATTGAAAAATATCTGCTTTACATGATTTAGAATAGAAACTTTAACGTTGTATTTATTTAAAAGTATTATGAATTTTGATATAGTTTCTTAACAAATAACACTAGAAATGGAAGGACCTATTAGCTGTTTTTTTATTGGGATTGACCTTGGGACGCACAATATATAGACATTTTAATCAACGAATTTGAATCACGATTCCAAATGTTCAAAGCTGAGAAGACAGCGGTTTCCATGAAAATGTTTTCCTCGCCATCTAATATCGTTGTGGATACAGTTCCCGAAGATTTTCAAATGGAAGTGATTGACATTCAGAATAATACCGATTTAAAAAATGTATTTTTCTCAAATTAAAATTATTAAAAATTTATCAAAAATGACCACCGATCAAGACTGAGTGATGCACTATTAGAAAGCTGCGTACGTGTAGCTACCTCATCAATTCCAGCTGATATTGATCAATTTGTATCGAAAAAACAGTGCCAAATTTCTCATTAAAATTTGTATATGAAATCTTCACATTTTTTTAAATTTTATATTTTTTTTATTCTAATGTTTAAGTTTTGTAAATTATTAATAAGTGTAACTTTATATGAGGCCCGCCAAAAAATTTTAAAATTTAAATTGGCCCGTTGAAAAGGTTGCTCACCCCTGCCCTAGAACATTGAAAGGGCTCCTTGCTTAAGGCGCCTAAATACCTGAATGTTATCAAAATGGGAATTTTGCAGGTTTTTAAATGCGATGGTAAGAAATACAAGTAATTAATCTACTTCATTTATTTTAAAAATAATTTATTATTCTAGAGAATTACGTAAGATTTTTTTTTAAGCGTTATGCAAAAAAAATATATAAAAAAAAACAAAACCACCTTGTTTTTGAAACACCAGTTTTTGATGAGACCTACCTCTGAATCCAGAAACATTCCATATATAATAAAAATATTTTTATAAAAGGATTTGGAACTTACAAATAAAATAACAGTTTGCTTAAATCACTGCGGTTCGGACCGCAAAACTGAGCGGACTTGGTCTTAGAGACGGTTTTTTAAGGTAGATTACTTTAGGAAAGCTATTTATTTAAGTACATAAATAGTTACAAAATCAACATAAAGACATAAAAAAAGGTAATAATCTATCCCTACCTATTATCTTTTTTGTGATATGATTAAAATACCCTTTTTTAGCAACTCTTGCTTAACCTTACCTTACCTTGGGTAACTCTTACCTAACTAGAAAGGTATCAGACCTTATCAAATACGCCAAGATGACTTGTAACAAGTACTTGATTTGCTATTTTTGTAATAATTTAGTAATGGATATTTATATGTATTTTATTTTAATATTACCTTTAAGAAAACTGAACATTATGTCGCCGATACCTTATATTATACAGGTTGCCTCAGTCATAATCGAAATGAATAGAGGTGCTCTATATATGTAGTTATCAGGTTATGGTTAGATTTAAAGTAATTGATACTTTTGTAATCTTTATAGCAATCTAGGTAGCATGGCAGTTCAGTTCAGTGCAGTTCAATGCCACCATAAGTAACGTTTATTTTTCACCAGAAGTGAAAGAAGTGATGGAAGAAGTGATGGAAGGATGGTACCTGATATTTTAACTTTAGGAAAAGTTGAGGGATGATAGGTATTTAATTTTATCGACTTAATTTTCGTGGTAATTTCCCATTCGATGCAAGGTTGCCGCGTATTACGCGAAATATACATAATTATTTTGTAGCGCTAAAATTATTATGGCGGGATAAAAAATACATTATAGATAATAAAGTATAGTAAATAAGTAGGTACACCAAAACAGGATATCTACAGCTTAGTTTACCTTCATTTTGGCTGGAATACTTTTATGACATTATATTTATTCATTCAATAAGATTATACATTCCTGGCTGAATGCGAAATTCCTGAAATTTATTTGAACATTTAAGGTATTTGTACATAAAAATAATTATTACTACAGTATTACTAGATAAAAATAACGTTTGAGAGTGATGGTACCTGTAAGTTACTTATAGTTATCATTTTACACTTTAATTAAGGGAAAATTACAAAAAAAGATAAATATGCTAATATCTCGAAAACCGTGAGACATTGAATAAGAATATGTGTGGTCAATTAGGTTCCAAATGACCTCTTTTGTCACCCCTTAAAAACTTTCTACCGCAACGCCAAACAACCTGTATATTATATGGAATTAAGAAAATTACATAGGATCAGATCTAAGTGGAATTACCTAGAATAGTTAGCCAATACGTTTAGATGATGATCATTGTTGAAATATAGGTGATATTTCCGTGCACAAGGACATCGAAGACAGACACTTTCTTGGCATTACTTTATAGACAGATGACTCGAAGTTTTCTAGAGAGGGGATAACCAATTATCATAATTTAATCACTGGGCCGACAAACATCAAAATCCTCATAAAAAAAAACCAAACTTTATTTCAAAGGAAGTTTAGTATGAACGTATATGCTGGGGTCATCGGGGACCATGGCCAGCCAGGTCCCCGAACCTAAACTCATCTTGATTTCTACGTCTGGAGACGGACGAAGAAATTAGAACCAGGGAACATTTAAGAGGGCTTTCTATACGGCAAGTCAAAATCACGAAAAATCGACTTTTGACGTTATAAAAGATAATCTCACCAATATTTTAATCAAATATTGAAATATACACCTTAATCTATATTCTTTCCGACTGGATTTTTTAAAAACATATTAAGTTCAAAAAACGATATTTTTCAAGAGTACTTAGCGATCAGTACAATTTCACGGCTTAATATCTTTGCCAATATTGATCAAAGACTTATTTTTGTAAAGATGTAGGTAGAGCAAGATATGTTCTATTATTACACCGATCATTTCATTTTAAATTCCTCAAATTTTCAAAGTACTACCTAAATTTCTACAAATGCACTTGATTTCCCAAACCATTATTAGTCGCGTTTTCACAACCGTAAGGGATAGACGTGGCTCTACGCAAGCTGTTACACTGATATTGCCGCGCTTTTCTCACCTATCTTTTTGTCCATCTGAAATCTAGAAGTAGCAGACTACTTGCAAGACATTGTAGCTGAATATTATGGGAAATATATTTTACTAATTTTTCATTATACTTTAATTATAACCTAGCGAATCCTATTCAGCTAAGCCAGGTCTCCCTGCTAGGTCCTGTTGAGTGTGATCGACGCTCGTGCACCTGGTATCGCAACAAGATTCTGATTCGCTAGAAACAAATTTCTATCAGTAGGCGCGAAGTCGCCATCGATATAGAAAGGTCTAGATAGGCCAAAACACTCCGAAAATGTCCGTCCGAAAAGCGGTAGCGGATGAATCCGCCATTGTGGTTAAATAAGCTAATATTATTGGAATATACACTGACTGACGTGCCACGAGAAAGAGACCGAACTCAACCAGGCGGACAAAGAAAGACGGAATATCTGTCCTGATTTATATTGTCTTTCCATTCGCGCACAACTTGGCATGAAAAGCAAAACTGAGATGGCCTATTAAAACAAGGTTATTCCATTTAAGCCTATATTTTTTTTTCGGTGCTAAGCTTTGAAATCTATAAGTGTCTATAAATCTAAACAGATTTTTGTAATACATGATTCCTATTTGTATTTTATTGAATGTATAATATTACAACCCTTAAGTAGTACAATATAACTATGTAAAATATAAGTATTATTTTAATTCTTATATCCTATTTAAAGCGACAAGCGAATGTTACATTGTACTGATGTTGCCTGCCTCCTTAACTAGACGAATCTGTACTTAGGGAAGCAGTTTTGTTTTGTTTGCCTAAAGTGCCACTTCCATTATCTGATCGATGGTATAACAAAGTTAATAAAATAATAAACTTTCGCAAAAAGTTTTAGTGCTATGGGAAATTTTGGGTTTTAGGTTAAATAAATACATCAACCTTGGATGGTTGTAATTTGTACTCTATCGAACAGTACACACCACATGCAGGTATCTTGTAAATTCGTAGAATTGGAAACAAATTAGTAAAACAAGCTTTTATCATTTGAAATAAATCCAAACAGGTAAAAATCGCCTAAATCATTAAACTTTGTACTAAGGTTTGTACTATTGGTAGCTAATTATGTTCTAAATTACGTCTTCAGCCCCGAAAAGATTTGCATCGACCTACCAACACCCTTTATACTGTAAGTGCTGCGTAGACCTACCCTACCTGATCATTCTTGGAATCATCTCAACCTACGCTCGTAGGTACCTAACTCAGACAGAGGCAGAGGTGACAAACTATTAAGCATATATGTATTGAGACTTACTTTTAACCAACGATCTTTTAAAACATATAGATATGGCATGTCATACAAATCGTCTTTGTGAATACGCGACAACAATGATTCCCCCCGCTGATCCGCACTCCACAACACTCAGCAATGCATGGCGAGCAAGCGCAAAGCGGCATACTTGGCGTGGTGCGTTTTTCACCCTTAGTTGCCGTATCTGATCTATGTTTTAAAAGATCGTTAATCAACTATTTTATTTAGCAATGAAGAAGCTGAACTCAAATGGAACGTTTTTGTTTTTATATTATTATTTATTATGAAAAAATTATATAATTTTATGTTATATAATTTTTTATTATTATGCAAGCGTCAATTATTAACAGTTTGTTTTGGATGCGTTGTTTATATCTGTCGAGCGGCATTCCAACGTGTGGAGTGGAATGAGACACTTCAAACCACGCATAAACAAAAATTGCTAAGACATCCTGTAGCTATCATATAATATCAACTCCATCTATACATCGTTTAGTGGTAATAAATTATTTACTCAGCACCACAGCTGAGTATTATTTACAGCTAGGCCTTACAGGTATCACTAACGGAATCTTACCCCGACTATACTATACCAACTTGCTATGGGTTGTTCATTTCCTATCTCCACTTGAGCCAGCGGCACTTTTAGCCCCTAAATGTACGTTTTGGATAACCATAGAGGCGGAAGTGAGTTATTTTTTAGGTGTGAGTAGATACTCACACCTAAAAAACAGCTCTCAGCCCTCAGCTTTTTTTGTTTTTATCTAAAAACAAAAAAAGCTTAGGTACAATGGTATCATAACATTCTTTAAATTTATCATACATTTTAACATTTCAGTTTTTTTTGTAAATGTTGACTCGCGGCTAAAATGAAAATCTCTCTCTCCTTCTCTATTTAGCGAATTTGCGATTTCTCCCAAAATTTGAGTAATGCACCTTAAATAAACCCACGAAGGCTGGTGCCTTTTCCGTAGGTATCTTCGCATACAATTCAACAATTAAATTTAAAATCGTTTTTTTACTATTTTCTTTTTAATTTAATATTATTAATAGTTTTAATATATTTCAATATTAATCTTTTTTAGGTCATTACATGTATTGTGTACAATTTCTGTTGGGCGACCGAATAAATAAAGAAATATATAAATAAATAAACACGGACATAATATTTCCATTTATAATAATTATAACGTGGCACTGAACATTCTTTTACATATTTCTATTTGCGCTCATAGATCAATTAATACTAATTTATACTAGCCACTAATAAATAATTCGTCTCATTAGCCATGCTATCATATTTTTGACATTCGATGATTATATACAAATACCGCCTGCCAAGTCCTGTCAAGTTTTAATCTTCGGTACGAACATGAAATACACAAATTTAAACTTAAATTATTTATATTGAAAAAAAAACTAAACTAAATTCTTACTAAACTAGGAATTTTATCCGTGATTTTCTGCATTCGTATTGAATTTGTATTGGTGTTGGTATAGTATTGGTATAATAGACAGCGTTACAAAACTTTTGCCGAGTTATTGAGAAAAGGTCAATTTGGGAAAAGTCAGTATTAAATAAATCACAAATTCAGTAAATAGAAAGGGGAATGTTGTTTCATTACTAGCCGCGCATTAAAATTTACAAAAAAATAAAAAAATACTGAAACGGTGCTAACATTATTATGATGAATATGAAAGAATGCGTTCATACCATTGTAACTAATTTGTTTTATTTTAATCGATTCAACCCATTTATGACGCCTGTAGGACCTAGCTGTAAGACGTCAGGTTCTGGTTAAATAATTAACTACTACTAAACAATGTATAGAAGCATTTGATAATGAATGATGTGTCATAGCCGTTGTTGTTTTTTAATAGATAGAGTATTGAAAGAAGATTTCGAAATTGATGTCATCAGAGAATTATTGCTGGAAACAGTATCAGTATCTGTTGTTGGAAGCGGTTATACTAGTTTAAAAAAATTAAATGCACCCTTAAAAACCTGCAGTTATATCTGTAAGTACACAATACCGTTTGTGACACTTTGAAAAGGTTGCGTTTCACTGCATGGAAGATGCAGTCAAAGAACAAGCTGGTTGCTGGTTACGTTGAGAGTCAATATTGGCAGATTCGATGAAAACGGCATTGCAAAAATAATTGTAGTAGCAGTTGCCACATGGTCTAAACGATCTGATGGAAATAAATACAATGCCCTATCAGGCATAGCTGCTATTATAGACTTTAATTTGTTTATAAGTTTAGGAATAAATATTGTTATATTTGTTACAAAAGCGGAATGGAATCGAAAAAAATATTTACAGATAAGATCCCTTTTATCCACCCAGATATGAAATCTGATAGTTAAAGGGCCTCTTTCTGGTGGCGCTATTCTCTATCTTGCGCGTGATTACAAATCGTTCTATCCATCTAACAACGCATAAGCACTCTGTACTGTTAGGTATGAAAAAACAGAATCGAATTATGTCTAAAAACTCCATCTGCCTCAATAACCTTAGCACGCGTATTGCTCGGTGGAGTAGCCCGCAATCTTGACGTAAATATTCGAACGGATGCGATTTATTTTGATATTTCGAAGGCCTTCGATAAAATAGATCACAACATATTATTGAAAAAGCTGTTTGACGCTGGTTGCTAGTTATTTTCTGAATAGAAGGCAATATGTATCTTGCGGAGACTCAGTGTCTGATACATTTAATAGGTATTCTGGTATCCAGCAAGGGGCCGCGCTAGGTGGTTTATTTTTTATTTTATTTATTAACAATATTTTTACTGCAGTAATAAAATCGCAGTACCCTTCACACGAGCTTTGCGTGAAAAAGTAAGTTGTGAGTACTCTCTGGGTAATGAGATCATTCACAGATGCGACGAAATTCGCGACTTGGGGGTTGTGTTTGATTCGCGTCTAACATTTCATTTGCACATGCGAAGCATAGCTACGCGTGCCAATAAAATGTTGGGATTCGTGCTTCGAACCAGTCGATCTTTGAATAAGCCGAAGTCCATCTCGCTTTTATACTGCACGTTCGTGAGGAGTATATTGGAGTATAGTTCAATTATCTGGAGTCCTCATGAGGTTACTTACGGTAATATCCTGGAGGTTATTCAGAGGAGGTTCCTTAGATATGTTTATCTCCGTAGGTATGGATATTATCCAGAAATGTTTCCCAATAGGTATCCATCAGCATTCGTATTAGGGATGTTAGGCTCTAACACACTCGAGTTTAGGCGACAAATCCATACTTTGTGTTATTTTTATAAGGTTATTCGCGGTTTCATCGAGAATCCCGTAATACTCGGTGATATTGGTCTCTTTGTTCCGGACCGTCGTACTAGAGCGCGGAAGCACACGTTATTTAAGCGGTTAGCGTGTCGTACCGACGTATACAAGTATAGTCCCATTGGGAGAGCAGTCGAATTATTAAATTCCATTTCCGCGGAGATTGATATTTTTGTCTTTTCGCCCAATGGGATTAAAAAGCTGCTTTCTATTACGCTGTTGTAGGATCGGCGTGAATTATTTATTTGTTAATGTTTGCCTGGAGGCATTATTTTAATTTTTTAGCTTAGTATGTTTCATGTTATTGTTTTTTGTTTTTCTTTTGGTAGTTTAATTTGTTTTTACTTTAATTATGATGTAGATGGGGAAACCTGTTAAATAAATAAATAAATAACTTGGCATTATAATTAAAAATGTAGTCCCTTCTTTAGAATCAATATTATTATAAGTTGGGGTGAGGTGTGCGGGCTGCCGCGAGGGAGGATCGCGACAAAGGGGACATCCATGGATGTCCCCTTTGATAGTTATAAGCCCTGAGCGTATTTTCACCGCGCAGGCCAAACTTGTCAACGCGCAACGCGCACCAGTCGATAGCTAACCTGCGCATGTTATTGCGAGACATCTTCGAAGTTAACTTACAGTTTGAAAATATATAGAATTCCAGAGAATGCAGAGATGCAGAGGCGTTCCATACAAAATGTATGAATTTCCTTTATAATTTTTTTTTTTCGTGAATTTTTCCGATGTTTTTTTCGGATTCGGGGCGGAGATAAATCCAAATCAAAAAAATCAAAAATCATAAACATCGATCCAGCCGTTCTTGAGATATACATTGTGTAATTAACCCGATTTTGTTTTATATATAGGGTGATGATTTTAGAGGCGTGGTTTTCAAGAAGAGATAAAACACATATAATTTGATGTTATGGCTAAGAATTTAGTTTTATTATAAACATAAGGGTTTGCCATTATGTTTTAAAAATGATTTCGGGTAAGCGGCCGCCGCGGCTGACTCGAACAAATTCCAGCCAAGAGGCCCAATTTTCAACCACTTTTTGCAGCAAGTTGGGCCGTATGTCAGCAATAACGCGCCGAATATTCTCTTCCAAGGCGTTAATCGTGTCCGGCTTATCTGCGTAGACAAGCGACTTCACATAACCCCACAAAAAATAGTCCAGCGGTGTTAAATCGCACGATCTTGGAGGCCACGCCACAGGCCCGATTTTTACTTTATTTTAGAGCGATTTTAAAAAAATGTAGAGTGATTTTTTCTAAATTTGCACTATTTGCAAACGTTGTTCAGGAGTAAGTCTATTCATTATGGAATGGCAAACCAAACTGAGCATAAATCAAGTGACAGCTGTCAAAAACACCAACTACGAAAAAAGTAGTGCCAGATTGAAAACCACGCCTCTAAAAAAAACAACCCTATATTTGCCGCTATACTGGGTCAAAACTCTTAACATCATACCATTCATATATCAAGGTAGATTTAAATCTTAACTCGGGCGTGTATATTTTGCTATAGTCCTGTCACATTTAGTTTTGATTCTTTTACTAATTTTCATATTTTTTCTAGTAGTACCTAAATAAAAATTTCTAAATATAGATGCTATATATATAGCATATGCTAGACAGTGTTGTCTTGGTATGTACCAATCGTCAAATATTTTTTGTGCCAGTCTTGATGACGATGTATGTTTCGATTCGTGTTATTGTTCTAAGATGAATTACTATGGTTTGGGTGAGTTAGAGCTAGTTGCAATAATTCACAGATACCACAAAATTCGCTCTTCGATAGTTCCAATACAAACATTTTGCGTTATTAGAATCATACGGCGGTAATGCGGCCCCAATACTGTCATTAAGTATATAGTTTTTATCTTATGAAAAAGAACTTAAAATTAAGAATATAAAAATAAAGGAGGAAGGTACAGAGAGACAGGAACAAGCTAGGAAGTTTGTATATAAGGAGATTGGCAAATTGTTACTCATTTGAAAACCAAAACAATCAGATGCTCGTATCACTTTTAGCACTTGAATTTCACAGACACGTTTCCTTAGGTTATGGCAAAAACACATTTAATGGTTGTTTCCATGTATTGCACTTGTTTATGGTATTTCCATAAATATCACATCCAAATGGGGGATTTCCAGAAACAGCACATAGTTGAGGTGTTTCAATAAACACATTCATCACTTGTAAACTGCACTATTGCACTATTCCTCCGGGAGACAAAATTGCTCATCGCCAATTTACTTTTCACATTAGAACATGCTTTTCATACACTTCGAGCTTACTTCCGATGTAAGTGGCTATCAAATGAAGTAACTTTCGCCTTTATTAAGGATATGAGTTAATACGGCACATACTAAGGAAGTAAGGGGCAGAGTGGGGTAGGAAGGAGCAGTATAGGGAGGAGGAGTAGACGATTACTGACCTGTCTATGTTGGCGAACCTCGGCTGATGCGGCGGCTGCGCGAGCGCGATGGGATGCGAGTGGGCGTGCGAGTGCGAGTGCGAGTGCGAGTGCGAGCCCGCGCTGCCCGAGCCCGTCGAGTAGCCCGAGCCGGCCGGGCTCGAGCCGGCCGAGGGCGACGGGATGGCCGCCGGCTCGTAGTACTCGGCCGAGAGCGGCCGGTCGTCGAGGGTGTGCTCGGCGCCGTGGGCCTTCGCCGCCGAGCGGATGTCCATGAAAGCGACCGCGGCGCACACCCCGCCCCCTGACGACCCCGCGACCGCTCCCGATGCCTCAGTGCTGCCCTTCGCCAGTATCTTGACATTTTGGACTCGGCCATATCTGTAAGCCAATAAAAACGTCCCCATTGTAAACACAATACTAATATACTTGTTGTCCTATCCTAGCTAGGCTTCGACCTCCTTCCTACTCCACCATCGGCTTTAAGAAACGCACTTTGATGAAAACGGACGCGGTAACCATGGCGACGATGGTCGACGACTCCATGGGCCGCTCCACGAACGCTCTACGGCCTACGCCGATGAGTCACTTTCAAACCAGTTGATGGAAGACACTCGTTTTAAATTCAATAAATATTTTATATATATTTTTTAACGATCACTTAATTTATTTTTTTTTTTTTTACTGTAAGGGCAAAGGATGGACTATATTCCATAACTCTTGAAATAAACGATTTATTATTAAATCGTTGAAGGTAAAAACCAAAACTACGATAATGAAAAGTGCTAAAAATATCTAGTTATGTAGTAGCCATTAAGTTCTTAAAAGTGTTAAATAAACACAGTACTAGTGAAATCGGTAAACAAAATGATTAGTTAGATGTTGAACCTAAAATAATAACGATTTTAGAAAGTAATATTTTGAATATGTTACCGTAAACACCCATTTTTACTAAGGCAGTTAGTCCAAATGCCCAATCAACTGATTACATCGGCTTTTTACTCCACTTAAACCCGTTAAAACCCGTTCTTACTAAAAGCATATCATAAGTATCCGAATTTGAAATAAAAATGTCAAATATTTTATTATTGATATCTTAAGAATCATCACAACAATAATTTATTGATATAATTACGAAAAATCATTATACGTTTAGTACCTAGTTACAGTCACTTGAGGCAGTTATTTATTTGAAAATAAAAAAGGCGTATACTTAGTTTCTATCTAGTTACAGTTACTTATTAACTTGGCTATTTATTTTTAATTAAATTAACTGCCTCATTATTGGCTCATATTTACAGATATGCTTTTAATAAGAACGGGTATTAACTGAAAAGTGCAATAAAAAGCCGATGTTATCTGTTTATTCGGCATTTGACTAACTACCTTGGTACAAACGGGTTCTTACTGATTTCGGGTATTTACGGTAACAAATATAAAAGAGAACTATCAAAATCATATGCACCAGACAAAACAAAAAAATCTTACCGTTTGTTTAGTCTTGTAAATTTAAATGAACAAGAGGTCATTTTACATTAGACATTTCAGGGTCAATATTTTTATGAAACAGGTGTTTCAAATATCACATGATACATCTACATAACTTAACCTGGGTCCGTAGTTTGGTTCTGGCGAAGATTTGTTAATGTCTACATTTTATTTATTTAGTTATAATACACACGCACAATTACAACAATTTTATTCTAGATATGCAACGGCGAGAACCCGCATTTATTACCCTCTCCTCTCTCCAATATTATTATTATAAATGAAAGTTATTAATATTGCCATATTGCCTTTGACACCGCGAAACGAATAACTAATTTTGAAACAAAATGAATAAGTCATTTAATCAAATTGATTTTAAAAGGTTAAAAACGATATTAGGTCGCACAGTGGCCAAGGCATAAAAAATGCCGGATACGGTATAATTTCTAGATCAAATGTAAATTGAATTGACATGTCAATCATCAAAGGATTAGTACATCCAACCGAAAGCAATACCTTTTTGGCAATTCAGGTGCGAATTAAACCGATAAAATCAAAAGCCCGAGCAGGTAAAGCAAGACAATATTGTTTTTCATTTAATTTCGCGCAATTGTCAGTCAAGTAGTGATTCAGAAACTCGCAGCTGACTAACGACGCTCTTACGAGTACATCATCACATTAGAACACGGAATAATGATATACCTTTTAATATGCTTAAAAAGGGGTACAAGGTTTTCTCTTCGCGGATTAATATATAGATAGGTAAATAAATGTTTAATTATAACACTTATTTCCATTACCCACCCCTCCCCCACTCTTTATCTATCTTAATTTTAAAACTAACTTAAATTATTTTAAAATAAACCCATAACTTATTTTAAGGATTTTATATAACCGTGTGTGTTCATTTATGACTAAATGAGGACCGTAAATGTTTAGAATTAGTTACATTTTATGGTTTTACAGAAAATTTACTAAAATAAAAAGCACTTTAGATGATTGTAATGATGTAGTTTAGTTTTTACACCGTACTTTTGTTTTTTTTTTTGATAATTAAAAAAAATATATATTATAACTAAGTAGCTTGTGTAGCTTTATGTAGTCAGTTGCTAGCTTCATGAACTAGCTAATCACAAACGATAGACGAAATCCCCCAACATTGGATAACTACATCGGTTATCCCAGATATTATAATATATAGATTTAGTACCGTTTCTATTGACACTGCTCAATATAGTTTTCCCAAAAAGGGCAGGTAAAGGGGGAAGACATGATGTTATTACAGGAAAGATGATCACTTCCAGAGAATAGAAATATAGATATAATATCATGCATTCTTTCACATCATAAATTTCCATGTACGCCTTTAGGTTTTAGAGAAATATTGCTAAGAATTGTTAAGAGTATGTTTGAAATGAATGTCTTACTAAATAAAAACCGTAAACCAATGAGGCCTATTTTTTCGAAATAATAATTTCTCACGGTCCACGCGCAAAGCAAATAACAAACACTCAATGGAAATAACAGCAGAGTATAGATTGTCTCGCAATCGAGAAAGAGCGTCGAGCGTAGAGCGTTGCGTTTGAAAGAGATCTGGCAACGCCGCTCGCCGATCAAAACGGGTTATATACGAGTATGTGTAGTAGGTTCGTGTGACCGTGTGACGTCGATGCGGCAACACCGCACCGCGCCGCGCCGGTTTCTAGTCGCGTTCATGCTGGCTGGCTGGCTTCACAAGCTGGTTTCGCAAGTATGGCGAGTGTGTGCGACAATGCGAGTGTGTGCGCAACGTTCTCGTATTTACGCGACCGAGAGAGTACCGAAGTGTGGAAGGAATGGAAACGAATGGCATGGCATGGCATGTTGAAGCGCTTCCCAAACAACATTTCATTTATAATATAAATATTTTAGACAACGTAACTCCGTAAAGTTAGTTTAACAGAAATTAGACTTTAACCAACCAATTTAAATCGAGATAGTAGTAGTCTAGTGGTCTGATATTTATTAATTATTTTTCCCAGATATCGAGAATTCAATGCCGCACTCAGTCATCTCATTTTTAACGCTTTTTTTATTACCATCACCCCTGATTCTAGTACAAAACGTTTACATTAAAGCAAGCATCGAAATCCCAGCCGTGAGTTCTCGCGTGATGACTTCAATAAAGACATGTCTTGTATTTTTGATGTAATAAATTGGTAAAGGCATGCTTAATCTGTAGGTCTTTAAAAGAGGCATGTAACCTCGGTATTATAGCCGCGAAGGGATATTTGGGAAATAAACCCTTAGGTGTTAGTCCAACTCTGAGACAATCATCTAAAAACTCAAAGTTGGATGTAAATTGAGCAACTTTTAAAGCATGATACGTAACCTCATTCAAATAATCTACACTCATGATATGAGAAATACAAAAGATTAATTAAGACTACAAGGAAGGAAAAATAACACAAATAAAATATGAAAGGATGGAGAATTATACTTACCTCTTTCGGCGTGAGGAAAGGAAAAAGTGCAAGGAGGTCGTCCGTGATAGGTCTTCTACTAGGATATGAGACGGGACGTTGGTGTTAGTTTTCTCCTCGCAAAGTTGACGGTGATATGAAATAATAAAAATATGCAAAAAAAAATGCGTTAGTATTATGTACTAAAGTTAATTGTGTAAATGTGTTTTATATAGATTTGATGAATTTTATTTTTACGCAGAAAATATATGAAAGATGACGTTTAAAATGCAACTTTCATAAATTCGAAAATCGCATTTTCAACTAAAAGATAAATAAATATATCCAGCCACTAGACTGACCAGTTAAATATTCATTCACCCCACCCCCAATCCTTCCCACTCCTTAATCCAAGTTCTGTACTAGTGGAGGGGGAAGGTCAGTCCTTAGCCACGAGGCCACCAGGACTCGCTCTAGACATTCTATTTTCGTGGGTCGACCGAGACTGCGATTTTTCGGGTCCCCTTTCTAAAAGACTGTGCTTTGGAGCAACACAAGTAGGAACGTCCCTCTTGATGTATTGAAGTGATAGAGTACCCATGCGAGATTGTAATCCAAGTAACGACGAGTCGTTAGAGCCTAAGCTGACCTAACAGCGTCTCGGAGACAGCGAATAGGTCTCGGAATAATGTCCGATACTCCTCATCTGTGACATATTTTCCTTAGGATTTGACTCAGCGGCTGCCATACTGTTGTTGTTTACTATTGTCTTGGCAGACAATCTGCTATTCTATTGTACCTTCCCGTAAGATACAATAGAATAGCAATCAGGGTTCCAATGGTATACCTAAATTGTCCACCACGTTTAACACCTTGAAAGTTTGTTCCAGGAAACGAAATAATTTTGATCCCCTTCCTTTCGAAGATGTGCTATATTACAGTCTTGTTGTCTGACTGATGGGGTATTGTCGGGATATAGTATTTTTCCCACTTTCCTTTTAGCATTATTTTGTTTATTAACCTGTGTCGGCTGAATAAGTTTTATAAGAGAAAATAAGTTTTATTTATTTAAAAAAAAAATAAAAAATACATATACTTTGGAGGTACCATTCCTCCGGTGATATAGCTGATTGACAGGTGATGCAACTAATTTATTTTAAAGCCAAGATTTTTATCATATTTTTATAAAAAAAAAAATTTAATATTTTTAAATGACACTTAAACTTATTATTAAGTTTTCTTTTAAAATTGACATTCCTATCGTAAAGAAACATAATTTAACTTATTAATCAAATAATCAATATCCGAAAATTCTTTATTTTATATTATTTTTTGACCTTTTTTGGTAAAAAAACAATTATTTTGAGATGACAATATGTATATTTTTCAATCTGAAATTTCGATAGTAAACCCTAAACACTATAAAACCCTAAATTTGAATATAAGCCATTATTTGCATCTTCTTTTTATATTTTGTCAGTTTTAGTTGTTTTTTTTATGTGTGATAATTATGATATAACAATAATAATATACAACAGGGTATTAATATTATTACTGATCCAAGCCCGATTATTTTCTAGATGGCAGTCGTAAAACATCTATAAGCCAAAATTGTTCGCTGGTTTCCTAGCTGTATGTCGGTGACTGTGACTAGACTAGAATCCATCACATTTTCCCCATGCAATTTTTTTTCCCCACACAAAAATTCGCCCGACCCGTGCTTAAAGAAGTTTTCACTTCAAAAATAAAACAGGAAAATCAGGCATTTTTAAAACAATTTGTGTTCATAATAATTAGACTTGATACGGTGAGATTTTATAGTTGACAATTCATAGTCCCCCCCCCCCCCAAGCAATCGCAGTAATTTACAATGCAATCATCATTTCCATTGAAATGTCGAATACCGGAAAAGGCTAGAATATAATTCGAATGTCAGCAGAGTAATAAACACAAAACAGAAACGCTAACTAAAAATATATAAAGGCATACGCAAGCGACGGGGGGAGGGGAGTGGAGGGGAGGGGAGGGGGTATGGAGGGGAGCGGGCACAGCGAGAAGGAAGTCGGCAAGTGAGGAGGGGAGGGGAGGGGAGGGTATTTGGAATGGAACGGCACGTAACGAACCGAGCGAGCGAGCGAGCATCAGTCGATGTCTGTCCGAACGAACGGTACGCTATTGCGTTCTGTTTTGTTGAGAAGAAATAGCTGCTCCCGTTGACGCGATGCGACGTTGCCGATTCTGCCGATTCTACCGATTCAGATATTAACTATTACTAAATAACTTTGTATATGAAAGAAGGTACAGGATAAAAACGTGTAATGTCACATATTTTTATAATAGCTTAATAATGCCCCTCTCTGGTGCAATCAATAATTCTGCACAATTCTGAATCAATAGAAGTGAGCAAAATCATTCGTAGTACATACAGTTTAAAAATATCCATACCGGAACAAGAAATAAGAAGCCAAAATACAAGAAATTTTGCTATAAAGAAATTTTGTTTTATATCCTAAATATACTAAGTACTAAGTAAGAAAATTTAAAAGGAAAATGAATATTTCGTAAAACCTAAGTATTTCAGGTAATTATATTTTACTAGTGGTCGCCCACTAGTCCAAATTCAAGCGTAACTCATTAAACATTTAAGTTTGAGCATTATTGAAGTCCTTATACCTCTATAATAATTGCATGTAATTTTTTTAAATTTTGTTCTATTTGCGTGTATAAATACGTCATTAGAGAGAGTGTGACTTAATTCCCTGCTAACTATGAAATTTAAAATTTAATGGTAGTAACAGTAGAAAAACATAATTACAGCTTCTATTTATCTCAACTATTTATAAATCTTCTATTTATAAATTTTAGCTCTCTGCACTCCTCCGCATAAACTTTTACTTTGCCATAATTAACACTTCTCTGTGCGCACAATATGCTTAAAAAGAGTACAAAGTTTCTTCTTCGCGTATTAATATATAAATTTATAAAAAAATGTTTTATTAAATAAAAGAAGAAAAGTAGGACTATATAGTTTTCCCTATATTATATTTATTGACTTCGCATGATTTTTTTTTACACGAAATTGTATTATCGTTAACAATAGAAAATGTTTAAAATTAAATTCAAATATCTCAAAATTACATTCTTGTGACATTACACATTATTTTCCTATACCTTCATATACTTTTTACCTACATACCGTAGGTAGTGGT
The DNA here is from genome assembly GCA_020383195.1 of Neomicropteryx cornuta. NCBI lineage: Eukaryota > Metazoa > Arthropoda > Insecta > Lepidoptera > Micropterigidae > Neomicropteryx > Neomicropteryx cornuta. Next base: position 7,642,419 of record JAHKQU010000030.1, read on the forward strand.
GTCAAAATGGAAATTCATTTAATGAGAAAAATAACGAAAATTATAAAAGGCGATTGACTATAAAACACTATCGAGATATCACTATCTCTGTGTGCATGAGTTTATCACTAGGCGGTGATAAGTTTTTTATATACCTACAACACATACACACATCTTAACCTAAGTATACTTATAATCAAAACACTAATACACTACCGTGTATTAGTGTTTTGTATTAGGTAATAATAATTACCGTGAACATTTTTATTTATAGCGATTGCGCATGCCGAGCAAGTGCTAAATGTAAGGTTTTTTTTTGCAAGAGAACAACGTTTAAATAATTAATATTAAAATATTATTTTTAAAATATAAAGAAACCTAAAATATTGTGTCGCGATGTATGTACTTTTTTAAAATTTATTTACTGATATTCACAGCAATAAATCGTGGTTAATAACATACTTCCTGTGATAATACCAAGTTTTTTTATTTACGGCAATAAAAGACAGAAAGATTTTAATAATTACCCTAAACATTAAATATATTTTTCCCCCGTAGAATTACGATAAGGAAGTGATCACGCATGGCGTCGATGAGTTTAGTTCATGATGTACTCAGCCAGTACACGGTAGTACGGTAGTAAGGTATGTTTCGGTAGTCAGTTAGTATAATAGTAAGAGGCTTGGCCAACTCAAAACAATAAATATGGTAGTTCGTGTGTGTTTCATCTCGTAAATTGTTTATTTATCTGATCTGTGGTCTAGTGTGATGCTTTAGAATACAGTGATATAATATACGGAGAGTACCGCGGTAATGAATTGGCGCATAAATGTTTGCCTTCAGTTCATGGTGAACCTTTTGAAAGGACAGGCATATTCCAAAGACAACATCAACATTTGTTAACAATAGAGTAAGTACATACATCTTAGTTATTAAAATATCTATCTAATTCTGCTATTTAGGTAATCCAAATAAAATCAAAGCGTAGGTTCGTACGAATGCGCAACGTCTCAAGTTGCGGTGCGCGCTCTCTCACTGAAATAAACGAAGAGTAATTTGAAAAATTAAAAAAAAATACTATAAATTATTTGTGTTTTTAATCATCATCATGGTTAGTAAAAACACCCCTTTATGTTTTCGTAAAGCGTCGTGGGACACGGCGTATAGAATTGAGAACATAATTTAGATCTATATATATTTTTTTTGTTTAACGCCAATAGTTTTTACTTTAAGAGTGGGTAGGTATATTGTATGATCCTTCCAGCCGATTGGCACCGTGTGCGAGTTTAGTTATACATATTATAATGACGAATAAATAAGGCCTCCTCGATAAAAAAAAATACGATCACTTGACGTTCAACCGGCGCGTATCTCGCTTCGCTACTCATCACGCTGAATCACGTCTGAACACTTAAAAACAATACACGCCTCTCATGCATAAATACTATATAATTACTGTACAGAAGCTAACGTGAGCTATTCTATGTGCGTTCTACCTCCGTAATTTCTACTAAATTTTAAATGACATGATATAAGCTTCCTATATATAACGGCCTAATAAAAAGGACCTATTTTTTGCAGTATTTTTTAAGCTCAATCGCGAGGATCGACGGCAAAACAACTCCAGCAGTCCAGTCCTCTCGAATCCAAAGAATCGACTGTGTTGCTGCGTTTGTGAGATTAGTATAGGAATCGGGTTCCCGCTGCGTTAAGTCGATGGCTTTGCGACTGCAAACGCACGTCCGTCGATTCCGGTAATATGTTAGTAGGTATAATAAGTAATATTTCAAAATAATAAATACATAATAAATTCGTGCCTACGACACTCGTATGTTTGCTCTACTTCCAGTCTTTAGGTATTTCGGTTAGTTTGATAGTCATACAGATAAATTTACACTAAATTGGGAACCACATAGTAAGAGTTGTTATGTGAAATATTACAAATGTATTAAAAGCTCTACTGCTCTAATTAATCTCTGCCTAGCTTATGCTAGAATAGATATAAAAAACGTGTATTGTCTGTGATTTCAGTTTTAATTTTATCGGTAAAAAGCCTTTTCTTCGTCATAAGCAAATTGCCCGAAATGTCGAAAAAATCTTTTTGAAACATGGATTATTTTAGATTAATCTTTGTACAAAATCCTTAAGTATCGGTCGTCCTCCCGTGGGAAAAAAAAATCGGCCCTAAATGGTCACTTTCCCCTTTCGCCCGCGCGTTCCTTGGTGTGTGTGATTTTTGCACGAGCGAAGGGATTAGATTCGGTCCGAGCAGGGTTGTCACAATATCGATCATTATAATGATCGATATTGTGACGATAATTATCGATATATGCGTAACGGTCGATAATTATCGACCGTTGCGCATAGGCAAGTCAATCTCGTCTCTGCGGTCGGCTGTGTCAGACATAGTACAGTGGTGTAGTGAATACATCTTAAACTTTTCTCTTTTCAAGGTCTTTTATATTTGTGCTTTGAAAAAAAGTGTAATAAATCACCTAAAGCTTCTCAAGATTTTAAAAATGATCCGGTATGTGTGACATTATGGATAGAGTGTATTATTGGTGTGTATGAAATTTCTTTGATAATCATCTCCGAAGCAAAGAGATTAAATAGTATGTATGGTGCATACGATTTTTAAATATTAGCAAATATATTATTTATCTTAATATATATAAATCTCGTGTCACAATGTTTGTCCTCAATGGACGGCTGAACCACTTAACCGATTATAATAAAATTTGAACACCATGTGCAGTTCGATGTGCACTTGAGAGATAGGATAGTTTAAATCTCAAATTATAGTCGCAATTTTAATTTATCGCTAATTATTTGTCTGTTATTATTTGGCAGTCATAAAACTGACAGATGTCGATACCTTTCGACTGGGTTGATGGCGCTAATGTCTGTTATTATTTGACAGTGACAGTTATTCGACGCAAACGTATTAAAAGAGCCCATCAGTTGGCAGAACAAATTGAATCAAGAAATCCAGCTCAAAGAATCAGGACAGCAGGTCATGCACAAGAATCTCAAGAACAGTGTAACGAACGTCTTCAAGAGAATATCATAAGAACAAGAAAATTATTATTTTCAGTCAAATGCCACCGAAAAAATCTAACCTCAACAACGCGAGCGGCAAACGTCAAAACGCAAACGTCAAAACTACGATCGGAATAATATATTCACTTACGAGATGCTGTTGCTGGAAACATCGATGGAAATTTAAATCCCAATGACATCGGTAATGCTTTCATTTTACCTTCAAGCTACATCGGCAGTCCACGGAACATGCAGGAATACATACAAGATGCGATGACTTACGTACGTCATTACGGCCGACCGGCCATTTATTTATTACATTCACATGTAATCCGAATTGGGAAGAGATACAAACTTTACTATTGCCAGGACAACAAGCCATTCATCGTCATGATTTAACTGCACGTGTGTTTAAACAAAAATTGAAATCCTTAATTGATTTTATTGTTAAATATACAATTTTTGGTATCACACGTTGTTGGCTGTATACGATAGAGTGGCAAAAGCGAGGTTTGCCTCATGCCCACATTTTGGTTTGGCTTAAAGATAGAATCCGTCCTGAAGAAATCGATCAAATAATTTCAGCCGAAATTCCAGACCCATTAATTGATCAAGAATTATTTGATATTGTCACCAAACACATGATCCATGGGCCATGCGGTGTTTTCAACATGACCTCACCGTGCATGGAAAATGGAAAATGTAAAAAAAACTTCCCAAAGCCGCATACGAATGACACGATCACGGATATTGATGGTTATCCAACTAAATCAACTAATTCAATTGATCAAAAGAGTTTCGCCACGACTGCAAAATGACAATTATCAAATCGTCATAAAAGCCGACAAAGTACCATTAGGTGAACATGCTGGTAGATTCAACGCTCCAACTGTTGATGAGGTTGCTGTTATCATGGTTGGTGATCCAGTTGACAAAAGATCTATAAACATTACACGGCGAGACAACACTGTCAGTACGATTTAGGATCTACACCGTTCATATGACGCACTACAATATCCATTGATATTTTGGCAAGGACAAGATGAATATCACCTTAATATCAAACAGTATGATCCAAATACCGGTAAATTTGACAATTATCTATTTACTTTCTTACTGTATGTATAGATTTTAATTTCGTATTGCATTTTATTTTTTATTTTTTTAGGTGATTACAGAAATAATAAAGTTAGCTCAATGAACTACTACGCACACCGAATAATGGTTAGACAACATCAAGACAATTATATCCTTCGATATCGTCAGCTGTTCCATCAATACATTGTTGATATGTATGCTAAGGTCGAAAGCGAACGCTTGCGATTCCTTCGATTCAACTAGGCAAAACTACGATCGGAATAATATATTCACTTACGAGATGCTGTTGCTGGAAACATCGATGGAAATTTAAATCCCAATGACATCGGTAATGCTTTCATTTTACCTTCAAGCTACATCGGCAGTCCACGGAACATGCAGGAATACATACAAGATGCGATGACTTACGTACGTCATTACGGCCGACCGGATTTATTTATTACATTCACATGTAATCCGAATTGGGAAGAGATACAAACTTTACTATTGCCAGGACAACAAGCCATTCATCGTCATGATTTAACTGCACGTGTGTTTAAACAAAAATTGAAATCCTTAATTGATTTTATTGTTAAATATACAATTTTTGGTATCACACGTTGTTGGCTGTATACGATAGAGTGGCAAAAGCGAGGTTTGCCTCATGCCCACATTTTGGTTTGGCTTAAAGATAGAATCCGTCCTGAAGAAATCGATCAAATAATTTCAGCCGAAATTCCAGACCCATTAATTGATCAAGAATTATTTGATATTGTCACCAAACACATGATCCATGGGCCATGCGGTGTTTTCAACATGACCTCACCGTGCATGGAAAATGGAAAATGTAAAAAAACTTCCCAAAGCCGCATACGAATGACACGATCACGGATATTGATGGTTATCCAATGTATCGCCGCAGAAGTACTGAGAATGGTGGCCACACATTTACAATGCGACTGCCGAACTTTCCAAATCAAGTTGAGTTTGATAATCAGTGGGTGGTACCATACCCACCACTACTTTCAAAAACTTACAAAGCTCATATCAATGTTGAGCTTTGCAGTTCTGTTAAATCAATTAAGTATATTTGTAAATATGTAAACAAAGGCAGTGATTTGGCCATATTTGAAGTAAAAAACATAAATAAAAATGATGAAATAGCACGATACCAAATGGGCAGATACATTAGCAGCAATGAAGCTATTTGGCATATTCTCAGCTTTCCCATCCACGAAAGAGATCCTGCTGTCCAACATCTGGCAATACATCTTGAAAACGGTCAACGTGTATACTTCACTGAAGAAAATGTTCTCCAAAGAGCGTTCGAAGCTCCGAAAACGACTCTAACTGAATTTTTTACATTGTGTCAAAAACCTGATGTTTTTGGCCAATTCGCGAAGACATTGGTGTATGGTGATGTTCCACGTTATTTCACATGGAACAAATCCAGTAAAAAATGGGAGCCACGGAAACAAAGAAAACCACATCCTTCCATTACAGGCATTTTTATTTTTTACCTATTGATTTCTGCTTAGTATCAAGTGTAAGAACATTTTAATTAATTGTGTTCAACGTACTTCCCCTTCAAATCTCAATCCAGTGAATTTGTATACCAACATCAACATTTTCGTCTTTGTTCGTAAATAATTTCATTGTACTAAAGGGTTATAGTAGTAGAAAGTCAAATAAGGAGATCAGCATATTTTTTTACAAATACCATCTGTGTGAAAAAGCATAGTGGACTCCGTGACTGATGTTCTCTTATTGTTCCTCTTAGATTGTTTACTATAATGTATTATAACAAAAACTTTAGCCACAGCAACGCGTGGCCGGGTCAGCTAGTTCTTTTATATATATCTGTTAGAATGTTTTATATATTATTTATTCTTTTATATATATATCTGTTAGAATGTCTAAAATATCTGAGGATATCTTTTAACATCATTGAGTCACACTTCAATAAAGTGTCCCTATACTCGGGAAGGGTAAAAACATAAGTGAAGCAGTAAAAAACAAAAAAAAAATCTGGAGGATAGATGATAAAGGCAACATGGCAATAAATAAAACCATGATTAGTTTTACCAAGTTCAAGGTGAACTTCACGTAACCAAAAGAGACGAATGTATATTTGCGGTTTAGACCGACGTAGAAATAAAAATCGAAACAATAAAAAGAAATGACTACTTGTGGAAAACTAATATGGTTAAGAAGTTAAAGAAATTTTATCTTGATTGTCTGCTCCCAGAAATAATTGATTGGGTTAGAATGAAAAATGGAAATAAGAGAACCAGATTATTTATTAGAGGCAATAAAAATCAGAGCAAATAAGAAAAAAATAAAAAAGCAAAGCAAAAATAAAAACATTAAATGAAACCATCATAAAACGCAAAGAAAAAGATTAGCATCACGTCGCACTAATATGATGTAAAAAAGATCGTAAATATTACTTTTAAGGTATCTTGATTGTCTGCTCCCAGAAATAATTGATTGGGTTAGAATGAAAAATGGAAATAAGAGAACCAGATTATTTATTAGAGGCAATAAAAATCAGAGCAAATAAGAAAAAAATAAAAAAGCAAAGCAAAAATAAAAACATTAAATGAAACCATCATAAAACGCAAAGAAAAAGATTAGCATCACGTCGCACTAATATGATGTAAAAAAGATCGTAAATATTACTTTTAAGGTATCTTGATTGTCTGCTCCCAGAAATAATTGATTGGGTTAGAATGAAAAATGGAAATAAGAGAACCAGATTATTTATTAGAGGCAATAAAAATAAGAGCAAATAAGAAAAAAATAAAAAAGCAAAGCAAAAATAAAAACATTAAATGAAACCATCATAAAACGCAAAGAAAAAGATTAGCATCACGTCGCACTAATATGATGTAAAAAAGATCGTAAATATTACTTTTAAGTATCTTGATTGTCTGCTCCCAGAAATAATTGATTGGGTTAGAATGAAAAATGGAAATAAGAGAACCAGATTATTTATTAGAGGCAATAAAAATCAGAGCAAATAAGAAAAAAATAAAAAAGCAAAGCAAAAATAAAAACATTAAATGAAACCATCATAAAACGCAAAGAAAAAGATTAGCATCACGTCGCACTAATATGATGTAAAAAGATCGTAAATTTTACTTTTAAGGTATCTTGATTGTCTGCTCCCAGAAATAATTGATTGGGTTAGAATGAAAAATGGAAATAAGAGAACCAGATTATTTATTAGAGGCAATAAAAATCAGAGCAAATAAGAAAAAAATAAAAAAGCAAAGCAAAAATAATAACATTAAATGAAACCATCATAAAACGCAAAGAAAAAGATTAGCATCACGTCGCACTAATATGATGTAAAAAGATCGTAAATTTTACTTTTAAGGTATCTTGATTGTCTGCTCCCAGAAATAATTGATTGGGTTAGAATGAAAAATGGAAATAAGAGAACCAGATTATTTACTAGAGGCAATAAAAATCAGAGCAAATAAGAAAAAAATAAAAAAGCAAAGCAAAAATAAAAACATTAAATGAAACCATCATAAAACGCAAAGAAAAAGATTAGCATCACGTCGCACTAATATGATGTAAAAAAGATCGTAAATATTACTTTTAAGGTATCTTGATTGTCTGCTCCCAGAAATAATTGATTGGGTTAGAATGAAAAATGGAAATAAGAGAACCAGATTATTTATTAGAGGCAATAAAAATCAGAGCAAATAAGAAAAAAATAAAAAAAAAAGCAAAAATAAAAACATTAAATGAAACCATCATAAAACGCAAAGAAAAAGATTAGCATCACGTCGCACTAATATGATGTAAAAAGATCGTAAATTTTACTTTTAAGGTATCTTGGTTGTCTGCTCCCAGAAATAATTGATTGGGTTAGAATGAAAAATGGAAATAAGAGAACCAGATTATTTATTAGAGGCAATAAAAATCAGAGCAAATAAGAAAAAAATAAAAAAGCAAAGCAAAAATAAAAACATTAAATGAAACCATCATAAAACGCAAAGAAAAAGATTAGCATCACGTCGCACTAATATGATGTAAAAAAGATCGTAAATATTACTTTTAAGTATCTTGATTGTCTGCTCCCAGAAATAATTGATTGGGTTAGAATGAAAAATGGAAATAAGAGAACCAGATTATTTATTAGAAGCAATAAAAATCAGAGCAAATAAGAAAAAAATAAAAAAGCAAAGCAAAAATAAAAACATTAAATGAAACCATCATAAAACGCAAAGAAAAAGATTAGCATCACGTCGCACTAATATGATGTAAAAAAGATCGTAAATATTACTTTTAAGGTATCTTGATTGTCTGCTCCCAGAAATAATTGATTGGGTTAGAATGAAAAATGGAAATAAGAGAACCAGATTATTTACTAGAGGCAATAAAAATCAGAGCAAATAAGAAAAAAATAAAAAAGCAAAGCAAAAATAAAAACATTAAATGAAACCATCATAAAACGCAAAGAAAAAGATTAGCATCACGTCGCACTAATATGATGTAAAAAAGATCGTAAATATTACTTTTAAGGTATCTTGATTGTCTGCTCCCAGAAATAATTGATTGGGTTAGAATGAAAAATGGAAATAAGAGAACCAGATTATTTATTAGAGGCAATAAAAATCAGAGCAAATAAGAAAAAAATAAAAAAGCAAAGCAAAAATAAAAACATTAAATGAAACCATCATAAAACGCAAAGAAAAAGATTAGCATCACGTCGCACTAATATGATGTAAAAAGATCGTAAATTTTACTTTTAAGGTATCTTGGTTGTCTGCTCCCAGAAATAATTGATTGGGTTAGAATGAAAAATGGAAATAAGAGAACCAGATTATTTATTAGAGGCAATAAAAATCAGAGCAAATAAGAAAAAAATAAAAAAGCAAAGCAAAAATAAAAACATTAAATGAAACCATCATAAAACGCAAAGAAAAAGATTAGCATCACGTCGCACTAATATGATGTAAAAAGATCGTAAATTTTACTTTTAAGGTATCTTGATTGTCTGCTCCCAGAAATAATTGATTGGGTTAGAATGAAAAATGGAAATAAGAGAACCAGATTATTTATTAGAGGCAATAAAAATCAGAGCAAATAAGAAAAAAATAAAAAAGCAAAGCAAAAATAATAACATTAAATGAAACCATCATAAAACGCAAAGAAAAAGATTAGCATCACGTCGCACTAATATGATGTAAAAAGATCGTAAATTTTACTTTTAAGGTATCTTGATTGTCTGCTCCCAGAAATAATTGATTGGGTTAGAATGAAAAATGGAAATAAGAGAACCAGATTATTTATTAGAGGCAATAAAAATCAGAGCAAATAAGAAAAAAATAAAAAAGCAAAGCAAAAATAAAAACATCAAATGAAACCATCATAAAACGCAAAGAAAAAGATTAGCATCACGTCGCACTAATATGATGTAAAAAGATCGTAAATTTTACGTTTAAGGTATCTTGGTTGTCTGCTCCCAGAAATAATTGATTGGGTTAGAATGAAAAATGGAAATAAGAGAACCAGATTATTTATTAGAGGCAATAAAAATCAGAGCAAATAAGAAAAAAATAAAAAAGCAAAGCAAAAATAAAAACATTAAATGAAACCATCATAAAACGCAAAGAAAAAGATTAGCATCACGTCGCACTAATATGATGTAAAAAGATCGTAAATTTTACTTTTAAGGTATCTTGATTGTCTGCTCCCAGAAATAATTGATTGGGTTAGAATGAAAAATGGAAATAAGAGAACCAGATTATTTATTAGAGGCAATAAAAATCAGAGCAAATAAGAAAAAAATAAAAAAGCAAAGCAAAAATAAAAACATTAAATGAAACCATCATAAAACGCAAAGAAAAAGATTAGCATCACGTCGCACTAATATGATGTAAAAAGATCGTAAATTTTACTTTTAAGGTATCTTGATTGTCTGCTCCCAGAAATAATTGATTGGGTTAGAATGAAAAATGGAAATAAGAGAACCAGATTATTTATTAGAGGCAATAAAAATCAGAGCAAATAAGAAAAAAATAAAAAAGCAAAGCAAAAATAAAAACATTAAATGAAACCATCATAAAACGCAAAGAAAAAGATTAGCATCACGTCGCACTAATATGATGTAAAAAGATCGTAAATTTTACGTTTAAGGTATCTTGGTTGTCTGCTCCCAGAAATAATTGATTGAGTTAGAATGAAAAATGGAAATAAGAGAACCAGATTATTTATTAGAGGCAATAAAAATCAGAGCAAATAAGAAAAAAATAAAAAAGCAAAGCAAAAATAAAAACATTAAATGAAACCATCATAAAACGCAAAGAAAAAGATTAGCATCACGTCGCACTAATATGATGTAAAAAGATCGTAAATTTTACTTTTAAGGTATCTTGATTGTCTGCTCCCAGAAATAATTGATTGGGTTAGAATGAAAAATGGAAATAAGAGAACCAGATTATTTATTAGAGGCAATAAAAATCAGAGCAAATAAGAAAAAAATAAAAAAGCAAAGCAAAAATAAAAACATTAAATGAAACCATCATAAAACGCAAAGAAAAAGATTAGCATCACGTCGCACTAATATGATGTAAAAAAGATCGTAAATATTACTTTTAAGTATCTTGATTGTCTGCTCCCAGAAATAATTGATTGGGTTAGAATGAAAAATGGAAATAAGAAAACCAGATTATTTATTAGAGGCAATAAAAATCAGAGCAAATAAGAAAGAAATAAAAAAGCAAAGCAAAAATAAAAACTTAAATTAAATCATCATAAAACGCAAAACAAAAGATTAGCATCACGTCGCACTAATATGATGTAAAAATGTCGCATTTTATTGATATTCTATAGCAGAAAAGTACAATTTGTGTGGATTAGTAACACCTCACTAGGCAAATGCCTGTGTCGAGGAGTTACCTATTTGAAATATATGAGTAGGGAGACAATAAGAGCGCGAGGTTTATATTAGAGATCTGTGATTAATATATATAAATATATATAGATAAAAACCTTTAATATATATATATATATATATATATTCATATAACTTTATAATAATATTGTATAAATGCCTAAACCCGTATTATAATACCTAATACTTTTTATTTATTCATTTTTAAAAAATACCTAACGTTTATATAAAATAAATACAAAAAATAGCCTATTGTTAGATAATTCGATAGTGTTAGTTAATAAAATATTACACAAAAGTATTTTTATTTGCTATGAAAACATTATATTATAGATATAAGCGGCATCATGATTATTTGACAGCTCTGTTGAAATTAAACGGATTTGACAGTGCGAGCTGAAAGTGCATTCTTGAAAAACCGAGCGCAGATCCGCGATCCGCCTCTGAACGCGTCCGCACAGCCCCGTAGCTATGGCGCGACTGGATGATCCCGGGAAACCCAGTTCTGATGTTGTATGGGCAAATGTATGGAGATTTTGCGCCGCGAAATTGTTTATCTTTACTCAATGATATTTCAGTAAATAAAAGTAACACAAAAAAACCGTTTAATTGAGACCGATTTCAATATATAAGAAACACGATAATATAAAAAAGTTTAAAAACTTGTGTCTTTTCTAATAAAAACGGTGCATCAAAAAGAGATCTATTTGCACGAAATTCAAATGTTTTCGTTTTTTTTTCTAAATTTAGCTACGCATTTTAAAAAATCGGGCTTCATTGAGACCTAGTTTAAGAGATACTCTTTTATGTTATTTTTATTTTGTGGTGGTCTTTCCGTAAGTGCTTTAAATTTCACTTTGAAATGTCCTTATTTTGCCCTAAAACGGACGACCGACTCCGACCGGATATTTTTTGTAATGTCACCCCACCATAAATAAGCGACGTTTATTTAAAAAATATGTTCCTAATGGTTTGTTCCTTACTCTTTGGTGGTACGCGGCGAACGAGAGGTTTGTCCGCGCCTTTGCTCTAGAACTAGATTATTGCCAACGATTAAATAACGACTCGGTCGGCAGCTCCACAAAAGAGCTCTTCATTTTTTAATTTTATTTAATATAAAAATTAACAATAATAAGAATTAAAGATCTAAAGAAAAACTTAACAACTAAATAAAAATTGAAGCCCAATATAATGAATGTATTACAAAATATGTTCAAAAATGTCTGCTTTAGCGGGTAACACTTGGTATGGAAATGTTATCAAATTAATTTTAAAATGATAGGTAATCCGAGTTCAATGAAAGCAACTGTAAAATATGTATAGGTACATATACAAAAAACTTTAGAACACTATCTATCTATAGTGCGTACAAAAAAAAACTCAGACGAGTCCACGAAAGTAGCAAGGCACATACAAAGTTGAATACTTTTAATATTATAAATTATACGCAAACACAGTAACGTCACAAAACAACACAAAAAAGTAGCGTGGGCTCGCTTGAACGGATTTCAAAAAAATATGGACACTTGAGCAAGGACATTCATGACGAGATATTCATCACCTCAGCGATGATGCAATACTATTGGCCTAAGTTATTTAGAACGCAACAACATCGAAAGGCAAAAGCTACTGATCCAGCGATTATCCTCCGATCCGAGCACTGCCATTAATGTGCAAAAATATTCCTCAAATACTTGACCTTCCAGAACAGGAAAAAACAACTTTATTTGATTCTCCTATGTTCTCCCGCACTTACTCCGTTTACAAATAATGTAGTTTCAGATGGTTAACCTGTTTACAACTGAGCATATTATTTTATGGGTATCGAACCTAAATTGCTGAAGCGGCAATCCCTGTATGTTGTTGTACCTCGTTGTATGTCAATCTGTTTTATGGTTTTAGTCATGTTGTGAGTACATTATAAATTCTAGTTAGTGGTTCTTGGTTGCTAAGACTTTGAACACGTTGAAACCGCTTACGATTCTTAATAATAATTTATCTGAAGAAACAAATCTTCCTTTAGTAAAACGTAAAGTATTCACTGTAATATAAGAAACTACGTTTTGCCAGATAAGCAAAATTGGAAAAATTGACCGTTTAGAATAAATTTATTTTATTTATTTATTATTTTTTTGTTTTTACATATTTCTTAGATAATGAATAACATAACCATACCTAACTGGACATTGCCCGTACTAAGGTAGGCTAATTTTAATAGTTATTTAATAAGATTGGTTACATGCAATTGCGCTGAGCTTTTTGTAAGTACAAAATAAAAACTACGAAAATTAACATAGATATACATACACGTACATGTAATACGAATACATAAAAATATACATATATATTTATTAATATATATAATAAGCTAATATATATAATAAGTTGAGAAATAGAAAGGATCAATATTATATTACACAGGAATATAGTCGAGTCTCAGTGTCCTTTCTACCAAGATCAATTAACCAGTTAGTGTCTTTTTATTAATTAATTTGCTATTAAGATTTATTTGCAGGATATCTTTCATTTTACTATATAGCCTAGCTTAATTAAAGAATTAAATATCAATATCGCGTAAGTAAAGTAAATTAACCTAAATGCAAAAAAGTGAGTGTCATATAATAATATCTACCTTTATCTACCGGTGTCGGGTTTTCACAAGGACGATTTGTATGATATTCGGTATCTATATATTTTAAAAGATCGTTGGGCGTTTCATTTTAATTTCTGTCGTCTACTGGTCTTTTGTTCCTCAAAAATAATTTTATTGGTTGTCAACACAAAAATGTTTAATAGTGTATACTATTATTACAAAAGTATGTATTGCCAGTCCGTCCGTCAGAAACGATATTTGTATTGACAGTGTATCAAAAATAAATTTATTGACATTTTAAAATTCATAATGTCAATTTATTCTCTACACATTATGACACATTATTAATTTAGGGATAAGTCGCTACGGGACTCATTTTTAAAGATCCTTTCTTTATTAAGGGAGTAAAAACATGATTTTTAAGAGAAACGATATTAAAAAAGTGATCGACGACGTTAAACGTAAGTATTTTTCTTGTAAATATTAATTAAAAAATTCACTTCGCACATCATTCTCACACTTTATAAATTATAATAAATTAGATCTTCAGCGGGCGCTAATAAACAATAGGTCTATTGTATCTTATGTAAACATAAGGCACATGAAAAAGCATTTCAGGTCCATCAAACCCTTTAGTTTGCACTTATTGTGGCCAACGCAACGAATTATTAATAACGAATAACTAATTTTATTCAATATCCTTTAATAGAACTTTTTACTCCCCCTCATCTCTCTATGGTACTTAAAGCGCCCATATGCGGGAGGTTTAAAATATGACAAATTAATAGTCATGGCTAAAAATAAAAAGGAAAGTGTATATATATATATATATATAAGAATATGTAACTGGTTAGCAATAGGAATTAAATGTGGCATTTGTATCCCCACTCTATTCTACTTTATAGTTTGATCAACAATATCAAAATAAAATTTTCTCTGGTCTTCCCCACCTTCACCTAAATTCGTTTTAATTGTAACAAAATTATAGAAATGTGGTACACCTCTACCTATCCACATTGAAGGTAATCTCTTTTTGAAGTTAATATGTGAGGTGTTATAAATCCCATTTTACTATATTGAGAGTTTTAAAATGGGTAAAGCATACCTATTAATTGTTACGCAAACATACTAAGGGTGGATATGCAACGAGATGTGAGCAATAATTCCTACTATTCGGCAAGTAAAACGTTCGTTAGGTTAAAAAAGACGTCGGGGAAGGGAAGGGATCCGGCGTGGCGGAGGGAGCAAGAGAGAGAGAGAGAAGGACGAGGAACTGCAGAAGAGAGAGAAAGAGAGAGGATGGCTGGAAAAGTAGCGTGTAACCGGCAGCAGCATCGATCGAGGCGATGCGACGTTGCCGAACTTCGCGACTGCGCCTGGCAAACGGCGCGTCTCTCCCCCCTCTCCCTCCCTCCCTCCGGCCGCACTCGCCGCGGTCAAAAGACCGAAAGGCAGGAGCGGGCACCGTAGGAAATAATGACCGATGCAAAGGACAGGTGACTAAATTATGAAATGGTTTAATCGACAATGTTAAGTATAAAAATTAGGTAAATATGCATTGTATATGCTATGCTTGTTTTCGTTTGTTTTGTGGAAAGTTGTTTGAAATGTGTGGCAGGGGGGAGGGGGGGGGGATACAAGCATTCGTATTTATGCGAGGTGACGAGGGGCGAATGTGTGCAAATTAATTTCCTGCATTTCTTAATGTATTTATCTACACGCTTGTCGAAACCTTTGTTACTGAATACATAATTGGCTTAAAATAGCTCTAATTGCTGACAGAAATCTGCCCTCATTTCAGGTAAAGGAATAAACATCTCGTCGAATTTAGCATTGTAGGTATCTCTACTAAACAGGTGTACAGAACATAGGAATAGCATCAGGAATAGTTGTTTTATGACATGGCACCTGGGACTTACTAGAGGTACTTGTGGTTGATGCCTGAGACAAGGTATGAACTGTCAATTTTATTATGTAGGTAGGTCGTAAAATAGAGTTTGCATTTCTTCGCTCCAATAAGCTCCTAGCATAGTTTTCACCTTTCCGACTGCGGCCACCTAGTATATGATAATTTAAGACATGTATAGAAATTAATGTTTTAACTCTACACTGGGTCAAAATTAAGTACATTTATACATTTTAGTTTCTATACATATATACATTTATATACCTACATCCCCGTCCTTTGGCCGTCTTTTGAATCATTCGACTAAAAAAAATACAAATGAGAAAGAATTGACTTTTTGTAGATGTTCATGAAAATCAATCATAATCGTTTAAGATCAGTGATCTAAATATATTCAAATAATATAGATTTTAAAGTCATTAGAGTAAACATAAAGGTTGACAAATTTTTAGTATAAATAAATGAAAAATTGGCAGTTCGATAGAAAGCGCAAATATCATATTCGAATTTAAAAAATATGACAGCACTACTGTTGGAAACTGAGACATTATTTATTATTGGCCAGTTAAAATGAATACAAAGTCATCTATGTGAGCAAATAGAAACACCTAAATGAATGTTCAGTAAAACATTATAATAATTATTATACTTTGAAATATAATGTCGGCTTTGTTTCATTACCATCCGCATTTTAACAACCATTACCGTTTTACCCAGTAGTAAACGCTTTTAAAAAAAATTAAGTTGTGCAATATATTGTAGTAGTAATTCAATAATTTCATTTATACCGATGAAATAGAAAACTTGAACATAATTTAAAGTTAAATGTATTGTTTTACTTAACTAATGATATTTTTTGTTACTTAATTTTATTCAAATTTAATATTGTAATCAACTGACGTGCATCATTTCGATATTAGGTAAATGTTATGTTGTTTAAATTTAATGATAATATAAATAAAAATACGGCCAATATTATGAAATCTAACTTAGTTCAATATTTTTGTGTTTTACTTAAAACCTTGCCCGCTAAGCTAAATAGAAGATATAAATTTCGAAAATAGATTAAATTAACATGGAACTGCAACTGCATTTACCTAATTGCTATTACATTATTATTCAAATCAAGGATGGTTAAGCTTTCGTATCGTTCGTTAATTTATTGTTTTTATTCAATTTTTTCACTCTTGATTATGTTGAGTAATGCATTCAATATTTTAGTTGAAACACGAGAATAGGAAAATGCATTTAATAATTAAAAAAACGATACAAAAACGTCCATCGGGCTAATAATGAGTTCGCAGGTTGTGCAAATATAGACTTAAACTAAAAGGTGAATTCTAGAGTAGAGTGGCTCGGCTCCATTTGAACGCGTTAGTCGCCGCTGCCGCTGCCGCTGCCGCACTGAGATTCATCCGGTTTGTCAATGTACAGGTTTTGGTAATACGAGTAGTAAATATACAAGTCATTCATTATATTAATTTGTATACAATATTTTTAAAACTTTACATTCGATGGGTGCCCATAAACCCATAAACATAGTGCTTCAAGGAGAAAATGGACGCTTAACCGAGCTGGATTTTAGCTCGGCTAAAAAAATTGTTTTAAAAATAACCGACGTTAGTAACCAATGTCTCGTAGCTGTCTCAGCTAAAACTGTTAAAACATTATAGATTATAGAAACCGATTAATGGGTCAACATTGCAATTCCTCTTTATTAAAATGTAATAAGACATTCGGTTGTAATTTCAAAAATAAAAGTTTATCTCCAGTTGGATTATTGATCACAATTTCGTATCAGCACATGGTTATACCATTTTTAACGCTTCATTACCAACATCTCCTCTGACTCTAGGACGGCACATTTGGCCTAGTTGAGTAGGAACCAAAATAATTGCATATAACCTAGGTCATAGCAAGTATTAAACAAAAAAAGTAATACATTTTTACCGATCTAGGCAACCATCTCCTCAGGCCTGAGGAGATTAGAACCATCGCACCTAAAAAGATACTCAACTGTATCTACAATACGGGACTAGAGGGCGAACTTTAAGTGGATTTAAATGTACAATAGTTCTGGAAAGGACGCGGTACGAGGGGGCGGACTCCCCTCCCCACATCCACTAATATAAATAACATAATCTTCGAAACAAACCTTAAATTGTTTATTGATTTTGGTTATCTGTTTCAAATGTTTTAGAATTTTGTTAAATAGGCGTGATATAATAATTTTTAATGATCTTTCGCCGTATGAATTCTTGCAATAGGAAATATTACTTTTAATTGGTCAAGGAATGTAATATTAGGTATTATCATCGTCTGGGAAGTTAAATCTTTGTTTGACAGCTTTGTTTTAGCTTCTATACATAATATATTAGATAATTATATAATTGAATTGTAACCATGACCATATTGAAAAATTTTAAAAAGTTTTATTAAACTTTTGATAAAGCGTAGATGGTGGTAAGCATATCGATAAATTACTGCTCTAACGGAAATTGGGCCCATGAAATTGTAATGAGTTTTCACAAAAACAAAACGAAATATGTTCTTTAAAACACAATACACATAAGTTAATTAATGATTCTTATTTTAAGATTCAATACATATTAATTATGCAGTGAAATGCTATATATCACAAGTTATTCCAGTTTTTAATTACCTTTATTGACTAATAATAATATTTTATAATAAGTAATAAATAAATGCCTAATAGATAGTAGTAAGTAAGTAATAAAGTACCTTAATATTATTAATAAAATTTTGATTTCATTATTATAATTTTCCACACATGTATTTTGCTATACATGTGTGGCAAAGAAAGAGAAAAAAAATAGTTTGCTTTAATCACTAGTTAACCTAAAGATAACTATGAAAGATAGTTTAATTGCTCGGAATAGCTATTAACTACCTACCTACGTACTAAGTGGCTAGGCTACTGTTCTGACTGACGTGTACAGCTCTCTCGGTGACAGCAAACCTCTTGCGAACTTTAATTGACACATGCATATAATATATAGATAAATAAGTGACGCGCCGACGCGACGTGACGACGAAAAGGTAGGTTGTTTGGTTGTTTGGATGTTTGGATAGTGTGACGCGTTCATAATATATATAATACGAGCAGCATGAGGCGAGGTTGAGTTGATCGAGCGCCGGCACCGCGGCACCGCCGCACCGCAACGCCGGAGGCGAAAGGAGAAGCGGCAACGTCGCGCTCGTCAGACTCGTTCGACCGCAGCCGCAGCCGAGTCCAGAGCCGAGCCGAGCAGACGAGACTCGGCCGCTGGCTAAACGCGATCGTCCGCCCTTCGTCATGACTAGCGACTGGCCAACAGCTGAATGGATGGATGGATGGATGGATACATGCAGCAAGAAGTCGTTTCTTATCGCCAGAAACGATAATATTATTTATTTCGTGTTCAATTTTATTGTGCGTATACTCAGGGCATTCTTTATAATAGTAGGTGCAATGTACTCGTATTTTTACAAAATACTTAACCTACGTTCATCCGACCCTATACGTAAAAAATAGATTGTTATTATATTATATAATGACAATTCGCAGGGCCCACTGTAAAACAAATTGAGTTATTACTTTTTTTTATTATTTTTTATTTCGACAACAATTGTTTACAATAAGTCTTTAGGTGGATATCGCACAGTACATTTTATTTCTAAAGGTATGCACACTCTCCTTATTTAAGAGAGGTAGGAGAAATGTGTAACCGGTTTCCAATACGCGCGTTTTATTTAACGGTACAGGAAGAAGACACATTTTGCCTTTTACTACCTACCTATATTTAACTTTATTTTCTACTATAAATTATTACTATTTTGCCTTACTACTTACATTTTAAGTTAAATAAATAACACGGTGCTATGGTAATCAAAATAATATTTACAGTAATTCTAGAAACTACCTAATTGAAGATCATACATGTTATATTGAATCAATTATTATTGTATAAAGTAGATGCTGGTACCTATTTAAGTAGAGGGCAATCCGCTCTTAAAAGTTATCTTATCCTTATTTATGACAAACTTGGTTGCTTCATTTTTAAAGCTGGACAAAAAACTTAGATAAGCTGATAGTTTTGTAGTCGCCTGTGAATTTATTTATTAAATATGTTCATGATTTTATCATTTTCCAGACTCCTGTTGACTGTTGTTGTTTATGTCAACCATATTATTTTTACTTCCATTTATCTGTAACTTTGTTTTGTAGTCCTATTATAAACAATTATAGCGCTTTTAGCTTGAGTAATCCGTGCTAGTTTGTTTACACGTCTTGGGGTAGAGCTAAAAACACTATGATTGATTCTAATTACACTATGAAAATAAATTTAAAATTTCTGTTCTGTTTAATGCTTAAAATTCTCTATATACACAAGTTGAGTTACAATGTTAATCCAATTACGTATCGACATGTGCAGTGTATAAATAAATCTAATTATTATTGTATATTTTTATTGTGTGAGAATGTCTACAATATAGGTATTTGTGTAGCTGCTAGTATAGTGCTTGCTTATGAGAGAAAAGTTGTGGCTTTGATATATTGTAATATCTCAAAATACTTTATACAGCCAAGGCGTGTGCGGTAGTCAAATAAACAATAACAGTTGTAGAATGAATTTTGATCAGTAAATTAGGATTTTTATTAAAAAACATGCAGAATATGATGAAACCATAAGATTACAAAATTACTTTTTCAAAAAACCTTTTGTAAAAGTAAAATTGTATTAGTAAGGTAAAATTTTACACTATAAACACTTCAAATAGATCATCATTTTCAACACAAATATAACTTACATTTGACGACAATATCAAAATTAGTTTTGTTTCTCAACCCAGTGAATCTCAATGTCATTTTGAAGGTATGAACATCCACCATCGTGAGAATAAGCCAAGTATGTAAAAAGTTGAACATTTAGTAGTATAGTAGCTTTATAATCCTGGTTTAACTACTAAGGTATTAGGCTCCACCTTGTATAACAGCATTTAAAGCAACGGGAAATAAATTTTTGATTGCCCACAGCGTAAGTATTTCAGTGCCTAATAGCCTACATTAAATGTATTTAGACAATATAAACTTCATTAATAGCCACTCAACCCACAATCGTCATTCATAATTTATTTATAATATCATTTTTTTTTAAATTAATCTGTGTATGGTAACAAATCATATTTGTATAGAAAGGTTCAACCGTATTTTTAATATCGTCAAGTATAATACTTTTTAAACATCTATTGTATTATATTGTGTAGTGTTAAGAGTAAGTCATCGGCTTTGTCCATATTACGGTTATGGTCATCATATGGGTGTATATTGTGCTGTTGATGTAAACATTTTTTTTTTTAATTACCTAATTAAATTAGTAAATATAATTTTTAAAAAATCGCCACCCACCGGAAATGGTTGTAAATACATGATTGGTATTACTAGGTGCAATAACTATAACTAATTTATTTCTCTTGTGATCACAATAAGAAAATAAATAGGTAATGTGTGTATTATAGCTTTCAGCAGGTAGTTACGAGTTCCACTAATTTTATTATTTCTAATTTGAATATTTCAGAAGACTAATTTCTATCGCGTTTTGGCATTCAGCCCCTGGGGGGTAATAATTCTTAAAAGCAATCAAAACATTTAGTATGCGCCAAATGACGCGTTTTTAGGTATATTTCATTAGGAAAGCTACCTATTGCAATGGGTAACATTCGGACAATTACGATATATCTTCGAATTTCACATCACCGTCAGTTTTGAAGTTTATATATCTATCTATCTATATCACTTTCTTGTGGACGCGATAACTGCCATAATTTTACACTAAGTTCGGTCAAAACCAAACTAAAAACGCTAGATTTGGCATACTAAACTTTTGGATTTCTTTCAAGAATTGCCCCCCAGGTTCCGAATGCCGACGCGTGCCAGAACTTAATCTTAAAATTTACTACTTAAATGGGCCGATCGTAAGCAGATAGATAGACGCGCTATTACACGTGAATATTAACTTATTGTGGTTTTATAACTCCGCCATAAACCGTAAGGTACTTTTTACGTAAATAATGCGATCGTAAAAAAATCGAAATGTCGGCGCCAATACTTATTTGTATCTTGAGTCAGTTTATTTAAGTAAAAAATTAAACTATTATATGAAAAAAAACAACAATAAACAAAAAACAAAAAATAAATAGAACTAATGTCGGGAACGTTTCAGTTCGTTTATGTTTATGTCTATGTATATACCACTACAGTGATGTACATATATTTAAATAGGTATATTCTGACCCCAATTATGTCAACAAATACATAGGGTCCTTATAGAACCTTCATAAATGTTCAATTATGATGATCCTATAAGGGTGAAAAAGGCTCATTAGACTGAGCAAACCAAGTTTATTAAAGTTACATAAATGTTATTTTTACATTAATAATACCGTATGTGCTTCATAGTATTTTTGAAGAAGCCTTATAAATATCATTTAAAAAACATAAAAACAAATAAATAAATGCGATACTATAATTAAAAGTGAATAGTAAAATGGGGCAAATAGCCAAAAACCACAATCCACAAACCGACAGATAATTAAGTATATATTAAATATATACCTACTGTTTATTTATAATTTATATGAAAATCCTAGGCTGTCACATAGCTTATGCTATCGCAATAAAAATATGACCATGTCTACACTTGCACCAGTTCAGCAGTTATGAGAAATAAACATGAAGACAGATTAACAATTATCAAAAAAATACATATAGAGGTTTCAGTTAGCTGTCATTTAGCAAACTAAATATTATAATATGCTTGTAACAGAGCATAATTATATATATATGCTAGGTTAGAGCATTCAAGCCACGACTGGACATAAAATAAAGTGTTACTCCCCAACATGGTTGCCATTGTTGGCTTGGCGTATCGTAACAAGGAATTAAATGCGATATATACTTCGTAATAGATCTGTATAATCTGTACAACCTGCCTATCTTCAAGTTATAATCCCTGTGAAGAGGGTTTTTTTTATATATGTACCTACTTATGTACATACAGAGTGTCACAATATACAAGGAGGGTGTTGTGTAATCTATTAAGAGCAAGAAATAAAATGGTCTTGACACCGTTACGGCGTACGGCCACAGCTGAACACAGACATTACATGAACCTTTTACTATTTACACGTATAGTTTAATTTTTTTTTCTCGGTGACCATGATAAAACTTTGATCTACTTTCTCAGTAAATAACACTGGAAATCGCAGTAACAATCAGCTAATTTCTTTTATCGTGAATTGTCTTGGGAGACAGGTATATTAAATAAAAAAAATATTTAAGCGTGAACCCAAGTCAATGAGTGATCTCAGAAAAAAAACATATAAGGGCTATGAATTTTATATTTTGGTGTATGGTGTCAGGAAGATGCTACAAGTGAAGTTTTTGGTTCTCTGCAATGATTCACCTTTTGACCCAACGATCTTTTAAAACATCCAGATACGGCAACTGAGAGTGAAGAATACACCGCACTAAGTACGCCACTTTCCGTCGAGTACACTCCTCGCTCGTTCGCCTGGCGAGCGAGCAATACACGCATGGCGTAGTGTTATGGTGCGCGGAACGGCGGGGGGAACCTACCTGTCGGGTTTTTACAACGACGATTCATGACATGCCGTATTTATAGGTTTTAAAAGGTTCTGACCACATTAACATACAAAATTGATAAGTATATGTGTAGTAAATAACATGTTGTTTGATCAATATGAAATCAAAGTATTCGGTGCTCTAAAATATAGCAAATGTAGCCCCCTAGTCATTATTATACCCTTTTATTTATGATAACAAGTATCGAACCCATTTCAAAATTCTTCCGGTACGTCAACTTTGCTATTATAGAATTGCAATCAACCACTTCTCAGATGAAACATGGAAAAATCTAGTCACTAATAAGTACTCCACTAGACAAATGTCAAATGAAAAATATATTGTCGAAGACGTATAAATACGTATGGGTATCGACAATTAAAATATGTAATACCCAGCCTATTTAACAATATACCGCTTGAAGTTAGACAACTATAAGAAAATCGGTAATAAAACTTAAATTAAAAGAATTTATGGAAAAAAACATATTAAAAATTATTTAGGTTTTAGTTAAATTAAGTTAATTTTGTCTGTAAATCACATGAGTTATGTTAACTTAATTTTTAAGTATTTTGTTATATTTTATGTGTGTTTAAATAAATTGTTTTTAGTTAAGCTTACGAAACCGGCAGATAAGACAATGTCTTAGCTAGATCTATTTACATTGTAATTGTATATATTTGAATAATAAAAGTTGCTTCTGGCAACATTGAATTGAACGATTTCAATGCACCTAAAACATTCCCATACGCTCGTCTAATTCAATGAACGGCCCAAGAGTGTTGTTAAGAGGATTTCGCTGTAAATATTTCTAAAGAAAAACGAAAAGATATAGTCAACTTTGTAATAATAATTGCCAAGCCTATGGACCCATCTTACTACAAGTCGTGGCCTTAAGACGCGGTAAATAAACTTCCATATTAACAAATCCGTTGAGGAATTAAGAACGTCGTTGGAAATATATACTGGCCGACGAGTTTTGGCGAATTTTGGATGCCACGAGACGAACAATGCGGGCGGCGGGGCGGGCGTCGCATTTCAATCGGGTGGGCAAATTTCAGGTTTGAAAAGGCAATTATTTCGTTTCCCTGCGAAATGCGAGTTGATCGCATGCGAGTTGATCTCATGCGAGTTAATCGCATGCGAGTTGATCGCATGCTGTGCCGCCCGCAAGCACGGCTCGGCCACTGGCCACTGCAAAACAACCTCAATCCGGTTTTACCAGCTCAACCAGGTCTACAACTGCTCGTATCGATACAAATGAACGCAGGTAGACCTGCACATTATCTATAATAACGGCTCTATATATTTATACCACTTCTATTCAGACTAAAAATCTACTACCAATAAAATTTCCTCATTTCTAATTACAGGAGTTACACATTTAGAAGCTTAAACAAATTAGTAAATATAAAACTAACTAATATAAAGCTAAGTTAACAATGATATTCCACAATTTCCTCTCCAAATTCAGTTAATCTGCATGAAGTGAAAGTAGCGTAACTATTGGAGTATGTTATGTTATGTGGTGGTTTGCCCCCCGTATAACACATCCTTTTCAGAACTATTGTACTTTTAAATCCACTTATAGTTCGCCCTCTAGTCCCGTACTGTAGATAAAGTTAAGTATCTTTTTGGGTGCGATGGTTCTAATCTCTTCTGGCTTGAGGAGCCCACATTCCCCCCGTAGTCTGCACCTGCACCTGTCGTCGGTCGATATGTTTAATGTGTGCAGATGTTTGTTCAGCTTGCAGTGGCCTGTTAAGGTTCTGGTTAGGATCCTTAGTTGGTTTCGGTTTAACTAACTATTGGAGTAATGAGTCTGAAATTAGTCTTTACTTTTAAAGTTAATGTTCATCTCGCGTCACTGAAGTATATTTGACATTTTAATGAGAGATAATATTTTAAGATAAATTGCAAGGCGATAAACGTCTACTAAAACCAAAATCGTCTACCTACCATTCTCAATTTTCAGTGAATAAAAAAAACTTCTTCGATCTACGCTACTACAGAGCCGCCGCTCCTAACTACTAACAACCTTGTGCGTAACAAAAGCTATAGTTTACAACTCAACCAATTAAAGTGACCAGAGCAAAATAAAATACATTGTTAAATCCTATGCAAAATTAGATTTGTCGTTTTCTTGGCCACTTTTCTCTTTTATCAGAGTTGTGATAATAGATAAAGCGCCTCGCCTGATCGCGACTCGTTTGCATCGAATGCGCCAGAAACGAGAGGCGCGGGAGGGGGGGAGGGGGAGGGGGGGAGGGGGCGTCGATCGGCTGCTGCGATGCACTACTTTCTATTTGGCCGCGTCGCTAGCGCCGACTTCTGACTCGCTAGTGAAGTTACGTGGAGTAAAAATATTTATTTTAAAATAGCATTTTTGACTAGTGACTAGGTACCGGTCCATAAATATTTTACTTTTAGGCGTTTCAGCCTTAATATTTCATAATTGTTCAGAAATTCCAAGAATACCAAAAAAAAATCACTATGTCTCAATTCAATGTTAAAAATGAGTTAAAATTGTGCATTGGTACGTAAGAGTAAGAGTTAATATATCTTAGATTTCATGACCGTTTTTATATTTAAAAAGTATTCGCATTTACCACTATTTTACACAAGTACTTACATGAGATTAGTTTCTTTAAATAGTTTTTTTTTTATTAAATAATGCAGGTAGAAAATGTATTACTAGTTTCAAAGCCTGAATTTAAAAAAAAATTGCATAGTTAAATAAATTAAATTGACATTTTATTTTGTGAGACTAGTTTTAAATGTTTTCTGATTGTTGAACAGTTTTCAAATTCATTTTAAGTTTAATTGTTAAAATAAATAAACAAGCAAACGCCTCTAGCAAAACTGTGACAGGGCGGATTTGGTTAGGTGTGTAGGTATGTGTTCAATCAGGGACTTGTACCGATATGTGACTAACTTCGTTATAAATTAATATAATAGATATTCAAAGAGAACAATAAATGATATAACAAATAATAATAGCTCTTCGCTTGTAACACCTAATTAAAATCAGATAGGCGCACAATGACGACTATAAGAACATACCTACTTACATAAAAAACAAAAAGATAGCAATCTTATCGTTATGGTCTGGAATCCATCAACTTAGAAACATACATACTAAAACTACTCAATAATTTCAAATGACTACTTTAATAATTCAATAATTCTTAATGTTCTACTTCAATAATTTGAAAGTATACATAAATAAAAATTATTATTTAATTTAGTAGCAGCGAAGCGTTTGAGTAAGATTCGAATAATCGAGGTAGGGAGGGACCTCTATCTTGATGAATATTTCATAATTTGGAAATATAGACTAAATCAATGTCATCCGGTAACGAAGAAACCTGTAGGTTTGCGGAGGGAGCACCTACAGGCTAAGTTGCTGAAGATGAAACTAAGTTGGTATGACATTGAGAATTATGTCAAATTTTAACTATAAGATTAGATAAGGTAAGGGTAGATATATATTTTAACCAAAGGAAAATAGGTCAGCAGACATTATTTAAGCATACAAAATAAGTTGCTTCGTAAATAAAAACAAGTGTCTGCAAATTGTAATAAATATGCACCAGACTCCAGCTATAACAATAACGGACAAAATAACTGTAGAGGTGAATGTACTATTGAGGCTAGTGCCAGCTAACACGCCGCCCGCGAGGCAAGCGCACAGCAATTCGGTTTTCCAGTCGCTTCGTTCGCCATATTGTTCGCATCGCCCGCGGCCCGCAACACAATGAAGAAGACTTCGTTCGGTACGAAACGTTCGTTTGAAACGATGAGGAATTATTTCGATATATTCTCGCGAGTTCAAAATAGATCGGATAAAAACGCCCTTCGTGCTCTGAGAAACAGCGATATGCGCAATTTATCATTTAATCGGCTGTACGTAAAAGGGTGCTAGGAAACCAGCGAATCATTCAAACACCGGAGTGCTTGAAGTTAGATCTTGGTTGGTGATAAAATTATGTACCTAGAAATAGATATCCGGCCTGAAGACTTCGATTAATTTAAAAGTCCGTGAAGTTATTATGTAAGCATTAAAACATATAGGTAGATACCTATATCTACTTTTGGGTTCAGATATTGTTTAATCATATTTTGTAGATCTGGCTTGACAGTACCTAAATAAATATAGTTGTATTGAAAGTAGGTATACACGATTGCTCAAAAATACACGTATACGTGTAACCACACAAATGACGTATTAGTATAATAAATACGATTTTACTTAACGGTAAAGTTCACTATGGACATTTGAACTATCAAAATAATTATTTTTGTTCCGTTCTACATAAATGTATGAAAAAACAAGGTATATTTACCGTTTGAAATGTTCTCTTAAACGGTCCTCGCGAATATTATCGGGTAAATTTCCGACCCACAGATGCCGAGTCTCTCTAACCATCTTGCTCTCCACATTAGGAATCGTTTATTCGTTCCGCGTCATTACGTGGCAAAACCAATTGTGCACTGAACACCGGACCACACATCTTGGAAAACACTTAGAAGACAATGGGGAAACCGTTCGCTTCACTTTTCACGCATTTTCGCAAACAAACACTTTACGACACTTCACTCGCGAAAATTCGACTTCACCACACACTCTGAGCGCGATACGGCTGCACATGAAAAAGGCGCAAGCGAGCGATCGCTCTGAAGCTCACGGTACGACAGTTAGGCATTAGCGAGCTGCTACAAGTATCGATTCTCAACGAGTATCGATACATTCGTTACGATTAATTATATTCTCGATGACACTCTAAAATATAGTTATTATTATACTCTTTTCTAAAATATTTTAATAAACATTTTCTACTCGTGAGTCGGTATCAGGTTTATTTAGTGGTAAAATTTTATTGTAAGCGGACAGATGCCACTTTTTGATGAATGCGACGCACTTTGCAAAACTTTCAAGATACACTAGTAGACAAACATGATTAAACAGGTCAGGTTTAACCCAGCTCCTCGGTTTTTGCCATTGGCGATGCTCATAGCACAACATAACATTCTGTCAATTGGAATTGCATTGTTGATATAACACATTTTAGATTGTACAAGGGTACTGATGATGCTCACTTAATGCTGATGATGCTGTTGTTGCTGTACATACAAAGATTTCGGCTTTCAGACCATATTTAAATACTCTATAAATATACTTATAATTATTTAATATACCTATTATTTTAGGTAACACGGATCGAGAATAGGTGCTATGACTTAATTTTAGTTTGAAGCTAGGTATTTTAATATCAAATTTAATATCATGTAATACTGTTGTAATTCACAAAGATTACGAATATATTCGATATTGTTCTGTAAATACATGCATTTTAATATTTGTAACTCTGTAAGTATTTTTATGTTATCTATTACTTCAATGTTTCATTATTATAATATCTTTTATGATATAATATGAAGGCTAATAACGGGAATAAATTCCTGTAACCATACTCCACACTAAACTACTAGACTTCTCATTTTTAAAAAAATGTATGAAAAAGTAAAATATACATTGCAAATGTCATTCCTATACAACTAATGTTTGTTTATGGAAATAATCTACCTGTCTATTTGTCATTAATATTGTAAATTCATTTGTCACAATAATTACTTTATTTATTTAGACCAACGATCTTTTCAAACATATAGTTATATACCGAAACTGAGGGTGAAAAACGCGCCACCTCAAGTTCGCCACTTTTTTTATGTGGCTGACTCGACATGTATATGTGTGTGTTTGCGTCTGCGTATCGATTTAAATGATTAACAATATGCATTATTATGTCTTAAATAGTCTAAATCAACGATCTTAAATTTTAAAAGATCATTGATTTAGACTATTTTAGACATAATCATTCATACTAGTAATCCTTTAAATCGAACTTTAATCGATACTACTCGATACTTTGAGAATCGCTACTTATCATTTCTACCACATACCACATCCCTACAGATAGTCTTTCGAGCTAAAACTGAGTTTATTTATAAACTCCGCCTACTGCAATTTTGTGTTGCTACACTTACTATTTTCGTATTCCCAATATTTTTAAAATGTTTTTGTTTGACGTTATCAAAAGAATACAACTGAAAATGTGAGGACGGCATTATGTTTAATTTATGATTTTTGTAAATTATTGTTTACACTTCGGCAGTATGAATACTATGAGGCTCATAACAAATATGGCGTACCCTATCGACCGACGTTTGGCTCGCTGGCCAGAAATCGTAAGACAACTTTCTCTTTCAACTGTAGCCACGCGTCCTTTTCTCTCCTATCGTTCAAGTTTTATAGTCAGATAATATTGCAATAATGAAAAACGTTTAATATGAACCTGGGAATAATATTTTTTACAGATATAGACTAAAATATTATTTTTTAGAAAAATAGTTCCAAACTCCTTCAGCACTCAACAAAATCTTTTTCAATAAAAACGGGAACTATCAAGACATTCGCAATACACAAATTATTTTTTTAAAATATTTTTAAAAATAATTTTAACTCGCCCCTAGACCAACGTCCATTAAACGTTTCAACGTCCGTTTCAACGTCCATTAAATACAGATAGGCTCACTACCGCCTCTAAATGCCCTTAGCGCCCACTGGTGGGCGGTACCGCCTAATATGGGCTAATAGCTAATGGTACCGTTAAACCTGGCAAGATTGCCTATTGAAGGTTAGCTTTGTCTACACCAAATTAATACATAAATATGTCTACCTATGATCTATTTAGATCCGTATGAAATTGGCACTAGAACAATATAGACATTTATTGATGTATGATTACACTAGCAAAATGATAAGGAGCTAACTTCACATCTAAGCCAGTGGCATCCAATTCTTTTTGAGGTATATGTTTATCGATTTTGATACTTTTGATTGCTGGATTAAAAGTTGAGAGGGTAGGCAAACATTTTTTTGATAAGCTGTAGCGCAAATTTCCACGGTTCTATTTATAATATATTTTTAGTGTTTTTTTTATATAAATACAGTTATTTTCATAAGAGGCATAGTTACTCGACACTGCATGCAAATTCATTAAAAGTCTTTGAAATATTTTTGTGACTCGCGTGTAGTCGGTAGGTTTGCATATTGTTTGTAAAATATACTTTCTAAATTTTCTATATTTCTATAGGTATATAGAAAAACAAAATAATAAACCCTAGCATGGAATTCCACTAAAGTATGGAAACGACAATACATCAGCGGTCAATTATGCCTTTTTGGCTGGTGACACATAGTGTTGCCAAATTTTTGTATAAAATTTTAAATTAAATTATAGTCTTCTCTGAATATAGGAACATTTCATTTACCAGGAAGGTTTTCGAACGACGGAAGAGTTTAACTGTAAAAGGCAATTTTACCAAAGTTCTCGTTAAGTTTGCCTAAATATATTTTCAACAATTCCGGTGTCTAAAATATAAAATAGGTATATATAATTATTACCAACGTAGAAAATACTACTTTTGACCACCTATGATGCACAATTTAAAAGATTTGAAACATTTTTAAAGAATAAAATCTTTCACTAAAGAGGCAATTTATAAAAAAATATTTATTTATTTAACAGGTTTCCCCATGTACATTTAGGCATAGTTGCCACGTTTGACGGTAGATTGTACAAATAATAGAGATAAATAAAAAATAGAGAAAGATCTCAAAATTGAATAGTTTTTTTGTAGAATCATTTGTAAAAGATGATATTGCTTGAGATAGTCTTATCTAGATCTTGATTATGCGTTTCTATTTACCATACATTTAATGCATTAATTTCAAATATTTAGGTAAAATATTTATGCATTATTTGTCACGAAAAGAACCCAAAAGTTCCTTTCACATATTATATCAACATATATAAGTTAATAAAGAGGTCCTGTGCTTGAAAGCGCAGGATGTCTGTTTAAACCTAGCGCAGAATTTTATAAAAATGCATTAAATTCAATATTGTCAAAGATTGACCAATTTATATTTTCACACGATTTGACGCTATTACAAAACAAAATCAGATATAATAAATAAGTCAAATACCTTTACAACCCAATTATTTAATTATCTAAATAATTTACACACTGATCATGTTCATTCATTTTAACATTCCCATTATTATTATTTTCAACTTCATACATAAGTCACCATAAAATAATTATATTAAACCATAATCCTTGATCTTTATCACATATCCATATTTTTTTGTTAAAATATCATCCTTTTCTTATTTCATCTAATTGGATAGTTCCATAATATTTGACATTACTTTACACTAAAGATACAATAATACAATTTTATAAAACGTTAAAAATACAATTTTATAAAACTAGTGGGTTTCAACCGGCATCCTGCGCTCTCAAGAGGAAATATTATACTATATCAACGAGGCTATCTCTGCGGGTATTCACAATTCTACCAGGTGAGGTGAGGTACTCAGAACAGTAGAAGAGGAACGTAATATTATGAGACCGAACCAGGAAAATAAGACGACGACGACGTGATATTAATATAGCAGGGGAACCGGACCATTTAGGGGAGATCTACGAGAAAATTAAGCCCTTGCATTGATCACTAGGATTGATAATTATTAATGAAAAAAAAACAACTGTTAATAAGAGATCCGGCTCGGGGAAATATACCAGACGAAAACACACACACGATAGATAGATAGGGATGGAACTGAAGCCAGTGAGAGAAATCAGATATCTTAGCATATAGTTACATCTAATCAACCGAACAGGAAAGACATGTGAGAAAGAGATGCAGCAAAGAAATTAGAATGACCAAAATTTAATGTCTAAGATGAAAAACCACAAGTTAGCATAGAAACCAATAAAGCTGATCTACACCATGACATTATGATATGATTATGTTTGGATTAAAAGCAACAGCACTCACAAAAACTCGTTAAAACTTAGGAGGTACGAAAAATTCATACTAGGAGAAATGTTAGCACAACTAATACTAATAGAAACAACTAATATTAAAATCCTTCAGGCAAAGAAAATACCAGTAGAGAGGAAAATAATAACACAAAGGATAAGCATGCAATAAACATGCAAGCAGCAATAGCAAAAAGGATATGCTACTATAGCAGAAGGGAATCAAATCATCATCATCAGAGAAGGGAATCAAATCATCATCATCAGAGAAGGGAATCAAATCATTTACTAAGGGCGGCTATATATCACGAAATCAAAAAGAAGAGAATAGGCAGGCCAATACTAAGATGAAATGATACAATAGTGATGAAACCAGAATAAGATATAGCCAGAAATAGCAAAAAATAAATGTCTTTTGAAATCTATGACGAAAAATATATGAAATGGATAGAACCAGGAATGAGGAGGGAAATAATACGGAAAGCGGGGGGAAAATAAGAAGGGACAAAAAAGAAAGGACTAACACGAAATATTATAATAAGGCATCTAACGTCCCGCTTTGAGCGGGACAGTCCCTCTTTACAGAATTATGTCCCGATCACTTCCTCACCAATTTCAGGCTATAGTCCCGTTTTATGATAATGCGGGTTCACTAATTTGGCCCAAGACCTGTCAGCACACAGGCGCAGGAATAGGTTGCAGGCCATCCGCTTCCGGTCGCCTACGCTATGAGTGGTGGTTCTTTTATTTTTGTTAGGTATTCTTGCACTTTAATTTGCGAGTTGTACAAACATACAATGCCTAAACGCAAATGCGGATTTGCAGGTTAAATTTCCATTTATTAAACCACCGATTGTTGACTCAAAAACGAACGTTTATTGCGATAAATATCGAACGGAATTCAGTTTGTCAATTACAAATGTCTGTCCTTAAAAGCTGTGCTTACTGTAAAAATAAATACAAATAAAAGTTGTTTGGATTTTTTAAATTATTTAAGGTAATCTCCTGTCCTCTTATTTTTTTTGTTCTAGTGAAAGTATAAAAAGTTATATAGTTTAATTTTAATAATACATAATAAGATACCCTAACCTACCTTATAGAATACATTTCGTTTTATGTAAGTACAATTTTGTTAAACATTATTGTTATAATATAAGATTTTCGGAAACCACTTAGATTTAACATTTCATAATGACATTGATGTACTAGCTAAAATAACTAAATTAAATAAGTTTCACATGGAAATAATATTTTGTAAGGAGCAAAACTGCATGGGAAAGGAAATGCAAATTAATGGGGGGGGGGGGGGGGTGTGATAAGGGGTTTCGTATTTCGTAATAGTGTTTGAAATCTATACGTTTTGCTCATACTATGGCATTATATCACCACGGTATAAATCGAAATCGTTTTTAACATCAATGAGGGTAGATTGACTAATTGAAGTTTGTTTATCTAGGTCATTCACAGAAGGAGAATATTGACAGAGTTCTTGACCTTACAAAACTGGTTCTAGAATTTTGTAGTGAATGCTAGCCGGATTCGAGAGGGTATGTAAGGAGGGAGGTTTCAGAAAGTGGTCTCTCTCTCTCCCTGAATGCAAGGTTACGTACGGATGGTATGGGTAACATCAATTGAGTGCAGGATTTCCGTATAAGCTACATAAGCTATAGCTTAGGGCCCCTACTTTCTTGGAGGCCCCGAAAAAAATGTAAAAGCAATTGTCATATACACTTAAATATACTGCAGCATTATTTGCCCCAATGCCTTTCTTCTTCAGTGTAATTCAATTATTTTACTATAAACACGGGGATTCCCCTGTGTTGCTCCCCATAGATCAAATAGCTTAGGGTCTTATCAAGTCTAAATCACGAGCTGCATCACACTCCACAGGTGACCTAACATAACGTAGCGGCCTCTAATCATATCTATTTTTATCTAAAATACGATATTTAAGAATTACATTTTACTACTTACTATATAAAAAGTTAAGTTTCTTTCAAAAATGTCAAACCATCAGTAATTTAGAAAAATATTTAGGTACTTTATTAACCATTGCTGTTCGCCATTTTGTTATGGGTTCATTCGCAAATATTATTATCAAAATTTTAGCTCAGATCAACAAATGGAATCTAACTCATTTGGTTATGTTCGTCGCTACTCCTAAAGGAATATTCAATCATTAGTAATAAAAATGAAAATAAAACGTTCAAACGTGAATAAAGTTCATAATGCAAGGGTTCCATGCTAAATATTAATATTATACATTGCGTTATTGTTGGTTATGGCGTGTTTTTTAATTTTTTGACAATATTGTGTTTAAACTAAAAAAGCAAAATTCGTTCGTCTGCGGTTCGCTGCACTCTCGCCTCGGCCGCAGTACTATGTTGAAAAACTAGTGAAATCTTATCTCAAGGTAATTTTTAAAAATCTAATATTCTCATCGATCGATTTCATTTCAAATAAAAAATAATATTACGCCTGAATTTCGATAAATAATCTAAGCCTAGAAAAGAAACCTTTCAAATATATTTACCTAAAATCAATAAGTGTTTTATGCACACAAAAAACCGAAGATACTGCATAGATCAACCTGTTTTGTTTTTAGCGTGAGAATAACAAATGTACAGACAGAGGATTCATTCGTTATTTTTGTTGTGAATTAATGAATAAAGTGTTGAGACAAAACTTTTATGTTTTTTAACCAGCTGAGCATTAACTCTTTGTTGACAAATCGAGTGTGACCACATTCGACTTGACTGCACTTGACTTGAGTGCAAAATAACCACTAAATGGTTTCGGCAATATCGGCGATATGAGATTATTTTGCACTCCGCCAAATACCACGTCAAAAACTGCAATAATGAGTAATCATAAAGAAGGAGTTGAGATTTCGTATATTTTTTAACTTAAAAAACAAACAGAACTTCGTAACATAGTATAAAAAAAATAAGAAAAATGTAATAATCATTTCTTGGAATTGTATCCTCCCAATAGGTGACTAAGGCCTACTTTATAACCTTACATTAACTTAAAAATTAATGAGATTGTGACATGTTGATAGCGGTCCACAGATTCTCAAACTTGGGTATGGCATTGGACTGAGGCAGGCCATTGCCAGGAGATTTTCCTTCGATCTTTGGGGAGACTGCAGCAGATCTGCAACAAATATTTATCTCTAAAATCATCGGTACCAGCGAGTTATCCATGTAACAGGTAATTGTT
Source organism: Neomicropteryx cornuta (assembly GCA_020383195.1). Lineage (NCBI taxonomy): Eukaryota > Metazoa > Arthropoda > Insecta > Lepidoptera > Micropterigidae > Neomicropteryx > Neomicropteryx cornuta. Next base: position 7,677,685 of record JAHKQU010000030.1, read on the forward strand.
GGAAAATAATATTTACTGCGCAATAATTATTGAAATAAAAAGCTTACAAATTCAACTTCTAAATTACTATTATAATTGTGTGCGTAGTAGAAAAATATATTAAAGATATTTTTAAACATATTTTCTCCTTTCACGCTCCCCCCCCCCCCCCCCCGACGTCACATTAGGTCACGCTTTATCAGACCGATTCTTGCCAGTGCGCTGTCAATCGCGTCACTATTGTTTTTTTCTCGTTTGTGTTATGTAACACTCTAGACTAAATAATGTTCGGGATACTATAATATGTTTTAATTAAAATTTTAATGTCTTTCCTCACGGAAAAATCTCGTACCCTATTTTACTCGCAGGATCTTGGTTAAGAAATCAAATTTAGGTCCATAGTGGTCAAAGGGTTTGAATACTAACAAAATGGACCTAACCGGGAGGTCTCATTATCTATTTTTTCTAGCAGGATTTTGATTGGTACGAAACTGGAATTAGGTTCATAGGTCCAAGCGCGTGGAAACTGACTAACGTCGGCACTCGGAGAAGGTCGTTTCGCTCCACATCTCTAAATAGTACCTGCGGAACACGGCGCCTACGGTGCTTCTGATATAGATGCTATACGATCGATATATTGGAAAGAACCTATCACTTCATCTTTTAGGACATATTTCTTAGATGTCCGACTCCCTAATAAGTCTATATTTTTTTTTACCTGAGACGGCGACGAGATATTGACGAAATACTTATTTTTGAGACCTAACAACTAAACAATCCGAATATCCGACATGAATTATACGGCCACCAGTTTTCTGGAGATGGTTAATTTATACTAAGAAACATAACATAATGGTATATTTTGTAGTTTTATAGTTAACACGTGCACGCGGACCGCCAAAGAGCGGGGATAGTACCTTCCTATACTAAGGATAACAGGCATACAAGTGGATTACTAACTGCTGCAAACCTCCCATAGCTGAATCGTTGTGAATGTTGTTTTTCTTGAAGTTGTGGGGAGAATAACGGTTGTAAATTCCCCAAATGCTATCCATCAGCTTGCTGTTGTACTTCTGTGGGTTCAACTCCATATCTGGAAATACACAAAATATGAATACTTAGGCATCTTTATTGAATACCATACTTTACCCCTCAGATGGTTATTTTCGTATACCTTTGTTCAGCCTTTATTCAGCATACGATCGGTAGGGTTAGAGAAGTATATCTAGGAGGTATAGGATTATCGGAAGACTACTAACATAGGGTAGGCTGGCAGTTTGTTTAGTTTTGACTGCCGCAACGAAAAGACCTTGAAGAACTACGAAGGAGTGGTAGTAAGCATCACTTTGGGGACAAATTGATGACATACCGTTTTGTCATAAAACAAGTAAACTATAGCGCTCTTAGTTTGGAAATTTTAGTTAGATCATTTTTCCGTTCAAACTCATATATCAGTGATCATTTAGTTTTTTCATTCAAAGTCGCTTGGCAAGCACCGCCGCGTCGCAAAACGGCGTTGACGCGCCATTTTGTCAAATACCTACCTGGTGTTTTTTGACGGGATTTCTCAAAATAAACAAAAAAAAACATTAAACCTATCCATACCTATGGAATAACTTTTGTTTTTATATCTACTTGTATACGCATCGTTATTATTGTGTTGCGGAAATGGTGAATCATATTCAAGAGTTCACATTTTATACTGTTAAAGCTGTTTGACGAAATACTAACGTCATTCGACGGGTTCTAGAGTTTTATTTCAAGTTAGTTTCTCTGACGCACTGTGGTTGTTTATACTCTATTCTAATTCATTGCCTGAGGTTCGATGTTCAGGGTGAAAGATGCAAGGTGGAATGACGAGAAAGAGAGACAGGTAGAACCTTAGACTGACTGCATGTTATGTCAAACGTTCTGTGGTCTCATGGTTCTTGCGGCGTCTTTGGAAACCGGACGCCTGCACACATGCTTTAATGTTTTTGCGCTATTATGCAAAAAAGTTATAAAAAAAACGAAACATTTATTCACTGTTCAGACAGCCGTTTGATTTATATAAGTGGCGGCGTCTACGACGGGCCAGAACCTAGAAAGGCGTAAGCGACAGTCAAGGCTGACGGTCCTTACCTATTGAACAAAATAGTCTTGATTGCGTTCGTGAGTAGTATACCTCGCAAAAACAATCTTTTGAAAACAAACACAAACGCATCATCACATAGATTCGCAGATCGCCAGTTAATTTCTGGAAAAAATAATGATTGCTGAAAATTCAACCGAATTTATGAAAAAAAAAACACGAGCAAAGTGACACATAACACGAATACTTAGGTAGGTACTTACAGTTCTTCGGGAAGAACTTGAATTGGTTGCCCTGGCTAGGAGAAATTTTAGCGATTTTGTGATCAGTTTGAGCCTCACGAAGTTTTCGAGCGCTGTACATGGACGGTGGGAACGAAGCCATGTTTGTTTTGCAATCTGAAAACAAAAAATCTTTATTTAGTACATATATCGATTAATGCGGTGGCGATGCCGTTGCTGATTACGTATTCTCGTCCATACCTCTACATACAATGATGGAGCAGTTTCGCACTGTGGTGCTTTTGATTGTATCGAAGATAGGCAGCTCGGTAAAGTCGCACTCTCTGGCGGCCCAAATGAAACCACGGTCGGCGTTGCCGAACACTAGCATATAGACGAAGGAAGGTACGAGTTGAAGACCCTTCGCGAAGAAAGGATTTAAATATTCTCTAACGCGGTTGTAGCACTGTAGCCAAAAGTGAATAGCCAAAGAAAAGTCCGGACGAACGTGCATCCCACACTGCTATCAGTGTCGAACAGCAGTCGGCCGCCGCGGCGCGACCCGCTCGATGACCCGCGGCCCGCGCCCCGCGCCCCGCGGCCATTTGCAATTATTATTCATTTAATCGTACCCCTGAGCGTGATATTTTAAGCTACACGACCGCTGATAGCGTTTCAACATTCTTTTTTATTTCTTCATTATAATCAGGACGTCAAAATTTCACATCGAACATTTTGTACTTGCTTAAAATTTGGTAATAAAATATCTTTTAACAACACAACTAAAGGTTGTGGTTAGTGTGAAAAGATTTTAAATGTCTATACCCAATGCCTGATTTCTAATTAGACACTGTAGGCCTAAGGGCGGCAGCAGTTCTTCAATAAGATTTAAATATGTACCTAAGTACCATAAGAATATTTAAAAAAACTGTAGGTAAGTGAACTCATTGGAACTTCATTAACCAAAAATATAAATTATATTACAATTATTACTAAGAAAACACTTTAAAATTTTGGTATGACGAGGGTGTCCGGTGTCTTGTGTGATCTAAACAAACGACCTATGACCAAATATGGTAAGGCACGCAATAATCATTTTACCAACTTTCTCGTAGAAAACGTTTATAAATGAATAGTATGTATTTTTTTCAAGGGGCGACTGTAAGAATAGGTCCTAGCGGAAAAAAATTCTTAAATGCGGCCCTGTCTATACCTACACTACTCACTAACCAAAATTTCATAAAATTCGTACGTTTAAACCATGCTATAAATATGATTTTAATAACATGAATATGAATCTTTTGTAATAAATACGTCCATAATTTAATTTAAAAAACTACTTATAAAATTATTAGAAAAATATCAAAAATACAACACTAATATTTTACTTCTGTTATTGCTGACACCTATAGTTTCACCACCTTTTTCAGTTCAATTATGAATATTTATTTCAGGTACTAACCCTTGCGCCCCCGCTATACACACACCGCCAAGAATAAAATTTTTGTAAATAAAAAATATAACCCTTGGACAATTTTGGTTCAATTTAGTTATCTTTTAGTTATTTTATTTTTCAAAAAAATAATAATTTATGTGAATTAATAATGAATATTACTTACTTCCCCTCCTCTCCTGAACCACCTTAAATGCCCGCCCTGGAGCATTTTGTCTAGAAGAAACACTGCCAATTATGTGATAAATTTCTTACTTTGGGTTCATACACAAAAAAATATACTTATATTACGGAAAACGTGGTCATCGCAATCCAAAAAATTAAAAAAAAAATCAAGAATGGCTATGATACCTGTAGGCATCACATATGATATCAACTGCTGCTATACATTGTTTAGTTGAATAAATTATTTAACCAGAACTTGACGTCTAACAGCTAGGCCCTACAGGTATCATTAACGGTATCTCATGCCCCAGACTACACGCACCTGTGGTTCTAATTTGCTATGGGTTGCTTCTAGCCCATTTGATGTGAGTTTTGGATGGTCATAGAGGCGACAGTGAGTTATTTTTTAGGTTTGAGCAGAATAAAATAAAAAAAATAATACAATGTTATCATGCTTAATGAGGTAATTAATCATCATCCTAATCATGGAATGTAACATCTTACTAATGGAACATCCCCTTCTCTATTTACTGAATTTGTGATTAATTAATACTAACTTCTTCCAAATTGATCTTTTGTCAATAACTGGCCAAAAGTTTCGCAACACTTTTTAAAATGTTTACAAAACCAATACACAAAATTCTTAGTTTAGTTTTTATACCAGTTTATTTTTTATGTCATTATATATAAATAATCAAAGCTTAAATTGGCGTATTACATGTTCTTTTTTTTATTTTTGTTTAAATTTAATATAGTTTTTTATTTTATCTAATTAAATTCATTTTATATTTTAATATTACTCTTTTTTACCTCTACCTTTGTAATTCCAGTAGGCTACCCTAGTTAAAGGAATGTACTCGTATACTTCAATTTATATTGTCTAGATGTCATTACCTGTATCGTGAACAATTTCTGTTATGGGCAAATAAATAAACACGGACATATTTCAATTTACATTAAATACAATGTGGCACATACATTCTATAACGTGCGTTTGTATTAATTTTAACTGACTGCATTGAATTATTTTTTAAAAATTAATAAATAAAGTTGTATTCAATTACTTTTGGTATATCAAAATATGAAGACGGGTATTACCTAAAAACGTGGAAAACGAAGCATAAAGATGATGTTTACACTGCAATAAAACATCATTTAAAATAGGTTTCTCCCGCAATTTATATATTTTTTTTAAATTTTGATGCAAAAATTCTGCCAAGGAACGAATTAACCTATATTCTAATTTTACAAATGTGTAGCAAAAAATTGAATAATGATTAAATTTGGGATATCCATTGCAGTTGATTACTGCTATCATGCTAATAGTTTACAGTAGACGGTATAAAACATGTTAAAAAAATACAAGCACTATCGATTGGAAATTAAAATAATTGATCCAACAAAGTTAAAACAAAGTATAAAGACGGTGTGAGTGCATTCTTTAAATTTTGCAAGGTATTTATTGTATTTTAAATGTATAATTATAAAATATTTATGGTTATTTCTCGTAGTAAGAATTCACAGTCATTTTCAGATGTAGACTCAACAAGGCGAGCGATGAGCACCACAATAGGCTCCTCAACCAAACCATAATAGCTTTAGAAATTTTGTAAATTAATAATCTAATTTTGCTAGACTGTACGAGTATGTTAGTATCTGGTTCTTCCAGAAATAAAGGTCAGATAAGCGACGCGGACGTGAATTTGAATTTGAGGACCACACGGTACGTACCTATGTTCTCCACAGCACTGCGACTCTTTGGAAAAAATCTTTAGGTTAGGTTAGGTATATTTATATATATAAGAAAATATTGTGATATTATTTGTTAACATTATAACATTGAGTGACATTATACTTAACATTTTCTTTCATACGGAGGTATATTTCTACTAAATTGTTATTTTAATCACTTATGCGGCTTTCAATTTATCTCGACCATGGAATTAGAAAATTTTAGTTATCTCGATAATAGGCGACTATTTGAATGTATGGAGATCAGATGGTCGGAAAAAACTCACTCTTAAATATAATGACCAATTTAAACTTTAACAGAAAATGTATGGTTGACAGTTTTGTTGATAAAGTCTATAACTAGAGTGTCTATCGCTGCTAAGGTGTCTACCACTCTAACCTAGATTCCTTATCTGCAACCATTTCCCAGTCATAATAAATAGCCCTTGGCCTTTTAACACAACTGACATAATATTTATGTAGATAAATATTTTTCCTACTTTTAAAAAAATAATAAACTAATTTATTTAATGTTATAGTTAAAAGTTTATTAAAATAATATGTGATTTGGTCTAAGCCATTTATTTGGAATATTTATTTATGAATGGCACGTGGTTTAAACGTTTCGCTTTTATTGCTTGTTATCTGCGAGAGGTCGAATAAGGCAAAGAGATAATTTAAATTTGATAAATATTGAAACAAACAAACACATTTTAGGACATTATCAAGCAAATCAAATTTAAAAATATTATAGAAGACTACCAATTAAATGTATGGTATATTTTTGTGTTCATTTATAACCAGAAAAGGCATGCAAATTGACAAGTTTGCGTCTTGCATTGAAAATTATGTAATTTAATTTGAGCTTTAAAATATATTTTAGAATTAAACAATGCTCTTTATATTATTTCAATCTGTTTACATAACAATATTATCAACTCATCCAACGGCTATGATCACAGCTTGTTCTTTGCATGTGCAGTTAGCCACTGGAAGACATCATAAGCAAAAATATAACTGGAGGCACACTAAAACTAAAGTGAATATAGAGATAGCAATAAAAAACATACATAGATAATAAAATTAAAATAAAGATAAAAAATGTCTATTTACAGGATTATTTTTATTTATTTGAAAATAAGAAGAGCCACCACAGGGTATCCAAATTGCTGCTAACTTTACTTATCGGGTATTACTGCCTCCTAAAGCTTTTAACGGGTTTTTGAATAAGTAAAAACTATAATAGGTATGTAGAAAAGTAAAGTTAATAAAATTCGCCTATGCATACAATTGTTGGCCAATTTATTATTGTTTTGTTTATCTAAAGTGCAGCGATGGAGATTGCTACACATGCAAAAGAAATAACTCTGGTGTTTGTTAATGTCTTGACCTATTTCCTGCACACATACAGGCTATATAAAAATGTTAAGATGCTCCTGCTGGCTGTGCCAGGCATAACCGGAATGGTGGCTATTTCCTTGTCACCCAGTTATGGACAATAGACTGCATGAGGTTATTAGGGCTCCAGTGAAATATGGTTGTTTATGCTAGTTGGTTCTGAATTTTAAAGGTTTTCAAACGGTTTTGGGGCTTGTTTATAACCAATTAAGAACCAAAATTATTTAATAGGAGTAATAACTTTTATTCTGCATGGACTGCTTCATAGAGTCAATTTAACTTACAACTTAATTTACTTAGTCAAAAGATTTTTTTTTTTTTTTTTATAAGTTCTTTATTTATAAACAGAATACATATTTAATTTGTTTGTTCACAAAACCCTTGCGGGTTTTTATGTGAACTCATTCGTTCCTAATTTAACTTATTTAATAACATTTATATCTACAAAACATATTCAATATTCACTTAAAACACTTTTATCAATGACGAGCTACTCATGACGGTATCTCTCCAGACTGTCTTTAATTGTTTATTTATAAAAAAAAACGGTCACTTCCAGTCGCGTCGGTGTAATTTATTGTAGCCATATGTAAATTATTAAACACGTAAAAATAAACTTATTTTAAAACACCTTTACATATATAGCAATAGACTTTTTGTAATAATATGAGAACAAAGTGCCGGTAATATCGACAAATCACTTGGCTCCACAACACATCTTTCTATCGGGACCGCTGGACATCCAATGCCGCCTCCCTATATCGCGTAGCACTACGCAGTAACGACTACTCACTAGTATTGCCATAGTATAATCTCTTTCTTGTCAACAGTTTATTTTTATTGGTTTACGCCTTTTAATCGACTAAGATTCACTCACGCAAAAATAAATTAATTGGTTGACTCCATTATTTTCCATTTCCTCTCCATCCACCATTCTCCTTCTATCTTTTTCAATGAATCATGTTCCTCCTGTACCTCCGACCAGTTTTGTAACTTCGCACTTCAATATCGCCACCATTTGTTTATTCTACGGTATGAGTAGGTTCAAAATTAAAACCTAATTTTTGCTGTCATTGGTCAAATTCTTCACATATACAATCACCTGGCCCCAAGTAACAATTCCTTGCCTGTCTTCCTATCCGCATACTTTGTCTCTCTAAGTAGGATACTTCATGAAAATATAATTCATTTTAAAAAAATGTACAATTTAACTTCATCATCTCATTTACAATGTTAAGGCCTTATTTAACCTTTTGTATTTCTAGATCTTGCTCCGAGTATTAGGCTATTGCTTTTAATGGTAATGCCATTGGTTTAGTAGGTATATTCAATATTTTTTGTTGCATATAACTTTAATTTTCCATTGACGGGTATTGTGTGATTTAGTTTGAATAAAGGATCGGCGATGTTAATTTTTCCGGGTTGACACAAGTCGGATGCCATGACGTGTAAACACGTTAGTCTACTTCTTTAAAGTTTAGGGTGTACTATTAATTAACTATGCGGTTGGTATCTGCGAAAAACGAATGTACTGAATGAAGTCGAAGGGTTGCCAATATTATTTTATTCTTCCAATTCTGCAGTGTCGGCGGCCTACGTCATCGGTTATATTATATTGTTCTCCTTTCGTTTCCTGTTCAACGCGCTTAACGGGGAGCATCGGCTGCCAGTGTACACAAATCAAATTTAATTTTTCGCAGATGTGAATAGATGTGTAAATTGTTAAAGAAATCAAAAAGAGTAAAAAAACAAAAGAATAGTAAGTTGATTTTTTACGCTATGAGAGGGTAATAATCAAAAGTCACTTGACCTCCGCTATCGCCTAAAATATTTTGCATAATGTTACCTATTAGTTGTTATCCTGTATCATTCGCCTATTTTATCTTACATATATTAGATTAGACATTATAATAAAAGAAGCTGGCTCTGGTGATTTGTAAACATTTGTAATTTGCTCTCTTCTTAAACAACCAACATTCCTAGCAAAGAAATTAATTTAATAAGTTTTGATTTGTACTAATTTAGGAATTTATAGTCCTGCCTGTATTTATATAAATAACAATGTTTTTCTTTTCTTTGGTATTTCTTATGGAGCAAAATAAATAACATAAATATTTAACAATCTTGAACTTTATAACATATCAAATTTATAAATAATAATAACTAATAAAGCGCAAAACATTTTTGTCTAACTTTTTGAGGCTAGATTAGAGATTTCAAGCCCCTAACTTTAAACATTTTACAGCATATTCTTATTGGGCTAGCCGAGATTTCCATTTATTCTAAAACAGAATTAATTTTTTCCTGTACCAAGGAAGCAGTTCCGAATAATATTTTTTTCCAATAAAATTTTATTTAAAAATACCTATTATTTACAATTTATAAAGGAAGTATTGAAGACAGACTTAAAAATAATTACAAGCTATCTATCTACTTAAGGGATCTCTGATCTTTCATTTTTACTAACAGTAATAATACAACACCTAAGTTGGCATTTAAGTAAGTTAAGTAACACCTATTTAGGAGTGCAATAATAATGAGCAGCCGTAACAATTTATTGTAATTATCATCAGAAATATGAAAATAGATCACTTTACAAATATAAAATCACCCAATGATTTAAAGATTGAGTGTATTTGAAACGTAAAAATAAAAATATTAAAGTCATAATTTTGACTTGTTGCTTAAAAAGTTTTTACTAATAAAAATAATACCAAAAAGTTAGGTTAAAACATGGACACAGAAGAGTGAAAGAGAAACATACCTATTTATAAATAAATTGTATTGGAAAAAATTACTAGCTATATAACAAAATGTTTGCTTCGGAAGCATGAAACTTTTAACAAAAAATATGTAGATCTGGATGTAATTATATTTTATTTTTGCTTTACAAGTGAGGAAAAAATACAAGATAAATGTACATTTTAGGAAACTTTAACTTATATATATATATATATATATATTAAAAGTGGTACTGTTTGTGCCCCGGGTAAAAAATTCATTTCCCAATGTGAATATTGAATTAAAATATAGTCATTCGAAGGCCGACAATCTTATGATGATGACCTGGAAAGCATAACCTTTAAGGAGGCTAACTCGAGAACTTTAGAAAATGGTATTTATCTTTATGTCACAAGATCAACAAAGATCTTTATAATAGAGAGATGGGAAAAAAGGTAATAAGTATAGGAAAAGTACAAAGGTAAAACATGGAATGTCTCAAAAACCAAAACCACACAGAATCAACAATTTAATATTTGGAAATCTGCACTACACATTTCTTCAATAAAAATGCTTGTTGCAGGAACCACTTTAATTATTACATTAATTAACAAAAATATAAAACCTAACAATATTTCACCTTTTCTTGTAATTAAAAAAAAATACCATTTTTTGTAATTTACTTTATTTTATAACTGTAACGAGTTTTATTTATAACTGTAGATTTTATAACTGTAAGAGCACACCTTGTTTTTTGTTAATTTAGATAAAAATCTAAGTGTTGCCAAATAAAACGTTATTTTACATCTGATGTAGGTTTGCCAGATGGATCCTAAAAGAGGACATGTTCTCCTTATCTATGATTTGTCATCCCATCTGATGATTAAAATAAAAGTAAATTATATAAAAAATCTTGTTTAATTGTGAAAGTCCTCTTTTCATAGAAAAATCTTCCTTTTTAGACCCATCAGTTTTCCATTTTCAAATTATCATCTGGCAACCCTAATCTTATGTGACATTTCATGTTTTGCTTCTGCACCATTCACGGTTGTCCTTGGAAAATGAGTTTTTTTTTATGAATTTTTTTCAATAAACCAAGTTATTATACAAAAACGGCACTGTCACTTCTTACGACATCCATAAAGTTTGCTTGATATTGAGGTGATAACTTATTTATTTAATAATTTGTGGTAGTTTATTTACTTATTTCATAGGCAAGGACATAAGATGGTGTTATTTTTATAAATTTGTCTAGAATCAATGATGTTCAATTTTAAATATAAAAAATGCTTTTAAGTACCAACATTTATCAAAAATCTTATAAATAATTTTAGACACTACTAAACTAAAATATGAACATACGTAAAATATTGATTTCGACTTTTAATTATCAATATGATGGGTAATTTCAAAATGAGCAATGATTTAATTAGCTTTCACAAACATGTGGTTATATTTAAAAACATAATATTATTTACCTTCAGGTCGTGTTTACCCTTAATGTCACTTTTCCCAATACTATTAATGTAATAATAAGTAGTAACAATGTTCTCCCTCAATTATAATTATAATATCATTTAGATCATACAAAGAAATATCAATTCAAAAATAATTTATTCAAATAAGATGCATAAAATCAATATTTTTTACTTTTACTACTATGAATTTCATTTAATACTTAGGTAGTGGCCTATTAATAAGAAAAAACGAAAACATTGAAAAAAAACTTTCAAAACGTGATGTCACTTCTAAACCTAAATAAAACTAATACCATTAAATAAAAATGTACTGCAGGATTTATTACAATATAGTCCATGGAGTTATGGGGTCTGGATAGATTTGACAACAGACAAATATACTCACTACAGTGAAAATATCTAATTTTCTAAGTGATATAATAAATAAATATCAATCTAAATGTAATATAATTAATCTCAATGTTGTTGTACTGACAGAAAATTAATAATATACTTTAATTAATTAATAGTACTTTAAGTACTATTTACGACAAGTGTGTAACTTCAAGATAAAAAAATTTATGCAATAACAAATAATTACTTATATAAATTAATTATATTTAAATGAAAGCAGATATGAGTTCAAATATTTTAGGATACGTTTTATTTTCTCATTCTGTTTATTAAAATGTGAAAGTGAAATAACAATATTTGAGTCTTTAATGATTCATCCACGAATTTGAAAAGATTACTGCAAGCCAAGGAAGTTATTAAATCAGTAATAAATATTACATAGCATAAATAGTTCCATACAATGAAATCATAAAATGACGATAGAGATTTCATAAGATTTCAAATCAGATGTCATTTTATTTAACTTTGCTTATTTTTAATTTTGAAAATGTTTCATCTTAGATTTGATTGATTACAAAGAAAGCTGTTGGAGTGCAATTTCTTCAAAATACCAACATAATATTGAATAAAAGATTGTTAAATCTTGCTAAATCCGGCTGGCTTAATTTATAATTTGTAGGATAGTTTGTTTTTATTTTAGATATTTTGTAACATTTACTGAAATTTGACAATATAATAAGATGAAATTTCAAAATGAAAATCATAAAAACCTACATGATGATATTTTTGTATTGCTCTAAAAAAAAACAATCGGAAAAGCACAGAATTATTTCACACTTTGATGATGCTTATCGGAGCGGGGCGAAACATAGCTCCCATGAATCGACTCTAATAGCGAAATGTTAATGTCAGATCTCAATTTTACCATCGATTTTAGAACTTTAAAGTTTTAATCGAATCTACGAGAAAAATACTAAGTCGTAAAGGTAATTTTAAAATTCAAAATATGGAAAGTCGCATGTTAATTTTTTTCACGCGCATTAATTTTTTGTTCGAATTTTAGAAAAAAGAATTAATTATTTGAAGTTTGAATTTCTCCGTTCCAATATGCCGCTGCCATAGGTTTTACCTCTGCGACTGCAGCTACCTAGTTGGTATAGTTGGTATAGTCATGGTTAATGTAATCATTAACCATTATGAATAAACTCATTGTAGCTGTGCTCCATTTGTTAGAATTTAACAAAAAATACATTTTTTTGATTTGGTAAAATAAACCATCATGATAGCTCAGAGAACTATGACTAAGGGCTAGTTAATAATGGTTATTTGTCTGTTAGTAAATATCTCTTTACTGGTCACATGGGACAACAAAATAAATTAGTTATCCAGTGTTGTTTTTATTTACAAAAATGAATGATTGGAGATGTAGAGTTATATAAAAAATGATAGAATTGTCGCATAAAGACCCCTATGCAATTTGTACATTAGAAAAGCAAGACAATGAATCAATGGTTCAGAGTCAATGGTCAAGAGTTCAGAGCAGCTAGTAGGATCTGATAAAAGGAGGTAAGAATTTGACCTCAGACTCATCGAGGGTCTTATCAACGACCGGTCGGTAACGAAGGGTGCATTTGCCAGTTTCGATGTCCATATTTGATATGGTGTGCTTGCGCCAGTGTTCCTCAAAGGGCCGTTTCGTTTGACCTTCGAGGGGCTTTGCATAATCTAACTCGTCCTCCCGCACTTTAAAGTCCTCTCGGGCGTGCGCACCTCGACTCTCTTTACGCGCCGCAGCTCCTTCCGCAATCTGGATGGAGTATAATAGCAAGTTGTGCAATTCCCATGTCTCCAACAAGTCCGAATTCCATATCATGGACCTGTATATAAACCAAAATTATATTTATTTAGATACAATACAAATACGAGCATATGCAATAGTCGTGGTGTGAAACTGATACAGGCACAGGTTAAAATGTATCTTGGATCATCATCCAGATGCTTGCCAACCAGATTAACTTGCATAACATTTGTATGGGAGCTATATCTCAACACGAGCAAAGTTAATAAAAGTAGACTATGCCCTACGTACATAAATGTTCATTTGTAATATACTGCCCTCGAGCCCAAATGACTTATCTCTAGTTAAGCATTTCCCTTAGGAAAAGTCAAATATGCAAATTTTGCCTATAAAACATGCATCATATTTTTTTTTAATAAAATGATTGCTATGACCTAGGCCATATACAATTATTTTGGACCCTACTCAACTAGGCCAAATGTGCCTGTCAGGGAAGATAGTGGTAATGGAAGCATTTTTAAAAATGGTATGACCATGTGCGGATTCGTACCTGAGACCTTTGGGTCAATAGTCAAACGCCTTAACCACTAGACTACCACAATATATACCCACAATGAATCCTAAAACAAAATAATCCCAACCATGAAAAATAGTGAGGTACATCATTTAGGCCTAGGAGAAAAGTTTGCATGTTTCAGCTTTGGTATAAAAAATAATCATACCAAAATTTGTAGGTAGAACTTAGGTGCAAGCCCGTGACCTATCTTGGCTCAAATTGAGCAATCGTACCAGGGCAGCACTTAAGTGGCCAAATTAATTTTTTTATACTAAAATATTTAATAAAAAGGTACCTAATATGTAGATAACAGTGACACTGGTTTCTGAAGTTGTATACTAATCGATAAGTAGGCCTTAAATAGGTTAACAAGATGACATATTTTACGTTTTAAACTTGATGGACTGAATCTGTGAAAGCGCTTAAACATATCTCCGCTTCTTAACCGCCTAATTGATAGGAAATATAAGGGTCCCAAACAGATAAGTAGTATTCTGAGGATGGAAGTACTAGTGAGCGTATAAGTGAGAGCCCTAGCACGCAGTGAAGCAGAACATAAGTTTCCCAATATAAAACGCAGTGAGGGACTGGATTTTTTTATTACTTTGCTTATGTGTACTCCAAGATACTTTACGAGTGATTTATTTGGGATTAACTATCCAGAAACTATATAGTCAGGTTGGATTATCTCTGAATTGCCAAATTACAAGAAGGAAGCCTTGGAGACATTAAGGTTCACGTTGACGTTTGCCTGTGACTGTTGACTGTGTATTTAGTTAATAATATTCGGAAATAAATTGTTAAAAGTAGACTTTACCAGACCGTTTCCAAAATTTTGTCGCCTCAAGAAGTGAACGATTAACATCACAGAATTATAATTGATTTTCAAAATACATAAAAAAGATCTTCCATTTTTTATTACTTTATCAAAAATTACATTTTGAAAATGTATGTTTGTTTCTACCATTTTTTTTAAAAATTTTATTAAAACAATAAGCACATAATACATTAAATAGGTTCTGGCAAAAACATGGTTTTGGCTGCCAGAAACTCAACTTTATGGGAAGTCTTACAAACTATGCGTATATACATTTTTTAAATAGATATAAAAGAAAAAAAACATTTAACACAAAAAAAGAGTAAAACTTTTAGCATGATATTTAATCTAATTAATTATTTAATTTCTTATTTTTTTTGAATATTTTTAAAATTATATTAAGTACATAGTTTTACATAGTAGAAGAATAAAAAAATAGCTTATAAAGCGACATCAATAATGAAATTTAATAGTTCTCATTAAATAATTATTACTACACAATTGACTGAGATCCCCTATAAGTATCTACGGGATATTTTTTTTTAAATTATCGTCTCATGGTTAAAAATATAAAATATTTATATTTACTTTTATTTGATATCTAAAACAATTTATAAAAAACTAAAAACAAGGGTCATCGCCTGTCAGGTTAAGAATTTTGCAACGGTCTCAAAATTTTAACATTTTTTCGTTGACACACATTTGATATATTTCATGTGGGTGGATAGAACAGTGAAATATAGAATGTTAAAAATTTGTTGGCACAAGACAAACACCCGAGTAATAGGAAAGAAAGATGACAGAGGATAGATACGTAAATCTCAATAAGA
Organism: Neomicropteryx cornuta; assembly: GCA_020383195.1. Lineage (NCBI taxonomy): Eukaryota > Metazoa > Arthropoda > Insecta > Lepidoptera > Micropterigidae > Neomicropteryx > Neomicropteryx cornuta. The sequence goes on from JAHKQU010000030.1 coordinate 7,693,236, forward strand.
ATTCAAGAGAGCACGAAGGTACTCATTCAAGAGAGTACGAGGAAAATTTTGAAGGACATAAAAAGTGACACTATGTCATGATATCCAGGGTTATGAAGAAGTGATGAGCATGACTGCTCTGTCATAAGCAGTACACCTAAGAAGGTTTAGGTATGTGTAAAATTTGGCATCATACAGACCTATCGCAGACTTTGATATTCTTGAATTCTTCATAGCACTGGTGTGCACCCTCTACTCCGGTCTTGAGGGTGGGATCATCGCGGAAGACTGCCACATTTGTCTGCATGTTCTTTTGCAGCTTTAAGCGGAGTTCTGCTGTTGATATTGAGCCCTTTGCGTAGCGTAGCCTATCCAGCCTTGCAACAGATTCTTCGCCAGCAGTCTATAATCATTTGAATTTATTTAACCCTTATACACTTGTTATTTTCCAATAAATTAGTTCATCAGAATTAATTATTAAAGAGTACAAACTTAATAAAAGAATAGATGGTTTGCACATTTGGCGATCAATCTTCACGAACTCCGGCTGTGGGTGGGAAAACACCCGCCCTTAATTGTCGATGTATGCTTCTAATAAAATTGAACATAGTGAAAATTTGTAGGTAGTCCTGCTTAAGCCCTAACCCTGCATTAGAGTGTGAAAACCATACCTTTCTACCTTACTTTAGAGAAAGGTGTCCGTGAGTAGGTAAAATGTTGGAACGTATCAATGCGTCACTTTTGTTTACTTTAGGTACATACAAAAATGTTCATATATAGTAGGTATTTAGCACACAGAGATAGTCACATTATGTTTTATTACACAAAATTAATCATTCAAAAAACATACATGTTCACGTTCTTTTTACAATTGATAGAAAAAACATAATATTTTGAAAATTTACTAAGCAAATTGCAGCACAATAATGCAAATTATTTATTACTTTTTAAAAAATAAAAAGTACAAATAATTAATGCCCTTAATTATTGCTTTCTCTAGAAAAAACTTCTAAACCACTTTTTTGATGAATAACTTTTGTATTTGTTGAAATAGTTGCATTGTGTTTTATTTAAAAAACTGTGTGTTTTGTGAACAAAATGTAATATAAGTTATACAGTAAGTCATCTAAGAACAAAAACACAAATGGAAGTAAGCGAGGGCGGACTATTTTCTCAAAAATAGTTCCAGGGCTGGTGCAAAAAATGTTTGACGATGCGTGTTTACACTGTTTAATCCACTATTATAATTGTGTTTTGATTCATGACAGTTGCAAATACTTCCTTAGAACTATTTTTGAGAAAAACGCAAAACAATGTTTAAAAATAGCATATTATATACAAAGCATCTGAGTATATTTATATATTTATATATTTATATATTTTTTATTTAGGTACTACTTTTGTTGTTACTCAACCCACTTCTGCACCACCAGTAAGTCATCATTAGAAGTAGGACAAATCAAAACTAAATATGACAGGACTACAACAAATATGCGGCTGACGGGAGCTTGTTTCCAATCACCATATTTTTTTTTATTTGTGAATTCTTTATTTATAAACAAAATACATATTCTATTTATTTGTTCACTAAACCCTTGCGGGTTTTTATGTGAACTAATTCGTTCCCACTTTTAACTTGTTTAATAAAATTTATATATACATTTTATTACCTATTCAATATTAACATATGATAACACTTTTAACACTTTAATATTATATCACATGTAACAATATGATAAAAAGCGGAAAAATTATGGTTTTTTTTTTCAGAATTCATTAATGTCGCCATAATACGAAATGTAGTCATAAATGTCCTCTATACGACTATTATGTTTGGATGTCGACTTTTTGAACACTTGCATATTTTATGCATGCTTCTAATAATAATAGACGAGGAAAGTTGTTGTATGTTTCCATCGCCAGCCATAATCAAATAAAAAACCAAGAATAGTCACCTAGTCAGAGAATATATAGAGACAGACTTTAAATTTGCTCTCCTATAAAATTTGGTTTTCGGCAGTTAACACAATCGTGTGCTTAGCCATCGATATATAATATTTACTCCTTATTTCATTTTTATTCTTCTATTTCTTACAATTGCTATCTTATACACGCACACTTCATGATATAATAGGTTAACACAGACTATTTTAGTTTTTATTCTGTCTTCAAGTCTTAATACTTTCAGTGCATTTTAAATCCTTAGCCTACCTTAGTACGGGCGCTGCCTAGTTAGGTTAAAAATACATTTGTAAAGTTTAAAAATGAATAACTTATTATTTTAATATTAACAGGATATCTCCATAAAATAATATGTTTTTAGAATTGTTTTTCATGTGAATGCAATTTTTGAAGATAACAAAATTCCGTGGTATGGTCATCATTTAAAACAATTGATTAAACCATGAAAAAATTAAATAAAATGGCATTAGGTAAGTATTAAAATAAAAAGGTACCTCTTTGAACGGAGCACCAGTATCGCCGGGTTTATCGTTTTCGGAAATAACTTGTGCGCACTGCTTGCCAAAGACAACAAGGTCGAGTAGAGAATTTGCACCGAGACGGTTGGCACCATGTACTGATGAGCAGGACGCTTCACCACAAGAATACAAGCCAGGAACAACGACATCACCTGCCCCATAGTTATAGATGACTTGACCTATGGGGATAAATACAACCTTATAAATAATATCTTCTTTGACAGCTATCATTAATCAGTTAATAAAAAAAAAATAACACCGTCATAGGAAAATGTTCACATAACAGAAAATTGGTTTTAAAATTTGTTTAGCACATGATATGGAAGACTTTTCCCTATCTGGAAAAAAGGGAGCTATAAAATCTGTTTGGATCTAACATAATATTTTTTGATATGAAAGCAATTTAATACTGAAACAATTCAGGTTGTTTGAAATGCTAATAAAAAAAAGGAGCATAATGCTAATAAATGAAGTGTAATAAAAATTAAAGATATTCTATTAAAATATATTACCTTTGTAATTGGTGGGTACTCCACCCATATTGTAATGGACAGTGGGAATGACAGGAATGGGCTCCTTGGTAACATCGACTCCAGCGAAGATCATGGCAGTCTCAGAGATACCCGGCAACCTCTCATGCAGTTGTGAAGCTGGCAAATGATTAAGCTGCAAATGGATGTGGTCTTTCTCTGGGCCACATCCTCTGCCCTCCCTAAAAATAATATAATGTTTGTTTAGGATTTCTTTTCACCTCTTTCACCCGTTGTTTTTTCTTATTCTATAGCAGGGGTCGCCAAATGGCAGACCGCAATTTCAAAATGATATTTGAAAAAGTCAAATGTTAGTTTGATATATAAACCCATAATTAGCCTGTACACCTGGTAATTCTTATTTAGATAATTAGAAATTTTAATTAGTAACCAGTTGGCCAGATTGTCTCGATGGCTAAGTATACATAGTCTTGGTAGTTGATGGCTAAGTATATTAGTAAGAAATATATTAATTACCTTATTTCCATAGTCATAGATCGAGACACAACATCTCTGCTAGCTAAATCTTTGGCGACGGGAGCATAGCGTTCCATAAAGCGTTCTCCCTTGGAGTTAATCAGAAAGCCTCCCTCACCTCTCGAGCCTTCTGTTATTAGACAACCAGCACCATAGATTCCTGTCCAATTGAAAATAGTTATTGATCACTAACTTTTTTCAGATTATTTTATGCTTAGAAATGATAACATAGAGTATATTATTTCGATCGCCTTGATGATCGATGTGCTCGCCTCACTCACTAAAATATAAGTGGTTATTTTGCACTTGACCGAACGAACAGTAGCAAAGTTGGACTGAAAACTGGCCAAAAATATATTTATTCATGTATTGAATTTATTTTGTTTAAAATACGTAATATATTATAAAGCATAGTTTTTGAAAAAAATATTAAAAGTAACTTTTGATTATTTTTTATTAATAAAACAGACAGACAGACACACATTAATTTATATATAGATAGATAAATATTGGCACGGACAAGCCCTGCGTACAGAGGCTGATCTAGACTCAATTCTTAGCGGGGGCGAATTTTCCAGAGATTTTCCAGGGCTATTAAACGTCGAAGCTAGAAGCATGGTTAATTGCAATGGGATGCGTTTCTCGGGAACGAGAAGGGTTGAGTCAAGCAACAATCGAGTGCTCCGCTCTTATTTTTAAAAAGCCTCTCAGTAAAACTCATCAAGACTTGACAAAGCTCTTCTTAGGAGAGGGTGCAACATGCAATTTTTGGATTATTTCAGATTCTAAAGGGGGGGGGGGGGTCGCCCCCTCAAATCCGCTACTGCCTGCGTATGTTGTTGGGCCACGCTTTGCAGCGCTTCATGTATCGACCCTTTGAGCCTTGTCACATTATAATACCATACTTTTGAGATGAAACATTCGTATCTTTGGAAGTTTTGTGTCTACAAGTACAAACCTAAGCTAGTTATTCTCTTCATAACTTTTTTATAAGTATTAAAATCTTAAGTCACTATGCATTACTTTTTTAGTTAAATATTAATTTTCAACTTCAAGACATATTCAACTTACTCGTAGTTATCGAGATATTGAAGATGGAAAAGAAGATAGAGAAAATGGTAAATTAGATCAGATTCGGTTAGATTAGGTAAATTTGTCTAGAATTGTGAGACTGAAAAATACTACTACATTCCAATAATTTACCCAATTTCCTACACTGTTTTTTCATTTACTAATCCATACTAATTACTTTGTAATCCCCACCTGTAGGATGGAACTGAACAAATTCCATATCTTGATTCTGCAGACCAGCCCTTGTAATCATCGCATTTCCGTCTCCGGTACAAGTATGAGCTGCTGTACAGGAGAAATAGCTACGGCCTCCACCGCCAGATGCAATCACTGTGTTCTTGGCTTGGAATCTAAGTAAAAAAAAATATTTAGAGTTATTGTGGGAGTGAATAATGAATTTAAATAATTGGCTTATTGAAAAGAAGCGAGGTTTTTTATTACTTATTTATTTTATATTACTTTAACTGCCATTTTTACCGATCCTGAAATCTCTGTGTCCCAGAATATCAAGACCTCAATTAATTTTTAGTTGCTTGGGGATCATAAATGACATTTTTGTAATACTAATACTTTGGGATGAGGATTCAAAGTAAACACTCAATCGTATAAATATAAATTTAGCGCTCTATTTAATGAAAATAATTGTACATTGCGCCATAAGGGTGGTAAACATGCAGCGCAAATCAATTGTTCGTGTTTGCTATTTAGATGTAACTTTTCCACTATGTGGACTTGACTTTTAGGTTAACGTGTTTCATTTTTCAAATAATAGAGGCAGTTATGTTAATATTACATTAGATTTGTGAATAAAAGTGCAAGTAATATGGCCTTTACCTATGAAGCCTGCCATCTTCGAGGTTCCAAGCAATGACACCCTTGCATACGCCATCCTCTACAATGAGATCGAGTGCAAAGTACTCAATAAAGTATTTACAATCGTAGCGCAGCGACTGCCCATAAAGTGTATGGAGGAGAGAATGACCGGTTCTAAGAAACAAACAAACTATTAAAACATATAAATTACCTCTTAAGTATAAAGTGTAAGTTAAGAGTAAAGTGTTGACAGAGCACTGTGCAGTTGTGACAATATAGTGAAGTGAATATTGTTATTAGTAATTTATTTTTATGTACATTTAAAAAGTGTCGCAGCGGCAGTAAAGCCATTAAAATTAATATTTATTATTTTTAGTTTTATATTGAATACTAAACTAACCAACTAAAACTTCCCTGGTGGTTCTCACGGATGTTGTGTATACATATTGCATTAATGAAAAAGGCACAAAATAAGGATTTGGAAGACCGAAGGTCGCACAATAGTGTGCATTGCTCCATAGCCAAGCTAGACATTTTTTTATTAAGTACAGTAATTTTGAGATTGTAATCTGTAATCTAAAACTGTACTCTACGTTTTTATAGTTAAGTTAACCATATCATGGAAAGACTATATTCCACCACTTTTCAAGTCCAATAAATATAACAACCTCAGTTCAGCCAATAGGAAAAATGTAATTTTATGTAATCGAGGTAGGCGGAGGTATTTCTTCTACCTCAAACATCAGGGGCTGGCCAGAAAACATAAACACATTCCTCAAACATACTTTAAAAACTTCTCTGGTATTGATGGCTGCCACAGATATGGAAAAAGAGAGACTGGTCAGAAGGGTGAACTTCTAGGTCTTAAAAATTCTAGATGTTCTCCGGTGTAACTTTTAGAAACCCCGCTTTGCAACTTTGTAACTTTTAATAATTTTGTGATGCATAAAAAATCCCTAATCTTTTCCTATACTAGTCAGTTCTCGTTCCCTTTGATGTTCTCTTTCTCTTTTCCTTTTGATGGACTGACCTCTGGCCGAGATTTTCATGGCAGCTGTCCTCTAACCCATCAATATTATTCTTCTTTAATAAATTGAAATAGAAAAAGTATTGTTATCTACTAATAAACTAAGAATAATTTCTAATATATGAATAAAAATGAAAGATTTCTTGCTTAAAGTGAAGTTTAAAATGATTGCTAAGCATTTTCATTTCAACACTGATAAATATTTTGAAACTCTCTACCTATCTGCCACTGCGCAGGTGCGATGTGCTTGCCCTCCCTTTCCATAGTTCAACGATTGACCACCAAAAGCCCTCTGGTAGATTTTACCATCAGGGGTTCTGGAGAAGGGCATGCCATAGTTTTCTAACTCGGTGACTGATGTGGGAGCATCTCGGGTCATATGATGTATAGCGTCCTGGTAATACACACAGAAAATTATAAAAGACTAATTAAAAAAACCATTAAAGCTAAGATTGACCTTCCAGCTTTAACATAGTAAAGGACAAAATAGTAATTTTACAAGAGCACAATTTTTTTTTTTAATTTGAGTTTTTTTCGGTTTTATCATTGATTTTGAGAATATTATCGTTTTCTATAATAGCGCTCTGATGATAGATTTATATTTTTTGTTATCGTCCTATAAGCAACTGTTTCTCATGTTCACAATTTTATTTTGTAAGAATAAAAATAATTATAAATAATTTAAAGAACAGAAACATACGAAAGTATTTTCCTTCTATCAATTAAACAAAATCAATAAATAAAACAGTTTATATACTTTTTGTATTTATTTATTTATTTATTTACAATATTTAAGAACCAGCTCCGTTGATACTGTTGAGCTTAAAAGGTGAGGAAAATTTAATGTTTAACAACTCACAGCCTACGCTTAGAAAAAACCTTGGGACCTATGAAGAGGTGAATTACACCAGCGAATTGTTCTGGAAAGAAAAGAATTGAACCCGATGTTCCGTTTTCTCAATACAGGTTTTATCTTGGAAGAATGGTCATTACGACCAAGAAGGCTTAGAAAGTTGAGAATTTAAATCAGACCAGGCAGGCTAATTCTTTACAGTTGTATATAAATTAGATAATCTGAATTCAAAACACCTTTTAGTTAGTGGCTCCCAATTAAGAATTGAAAATGACGCCTAATGACATGTCTACTCGTTTTCCTTTGAACTGCTTCTAGTTCATCTTTAAGACGTTTGTGTAAGAATCCCATACCGATGGACAGCATTCAAGAGTAGGATGAACCAACATTTTGTAAGCTAATGCTCGTGATTTAAAATCAGCACCATTAAGGCTTCACTAACAAACCGTAATTGTCTGTGAGCCTTTTTCACTATATCACCAACATGAGTTCCCCAATGGAGATTAGAGGGTAATTCTTAGATATATTTAGGTATATTTTGTCACACAAGCTAAAATTCATGACAAAAAACTGCCTGAAACTGCAGGAGCCTTTGACGAAGACGGAACGAGACTTAAAAATTCAGAAAATTAAAACAACTGCGTTAACGTCAAATGAAAACTGACAAAATGGCCGTGAATGCTTTTTTCTGTATGCTTATGTTATGGTCAACTCATTAGACAAAATCATTATCAAACAAATTGATTTACCTTTAAATTGAAAATATTCAGTTTGGCTTAGTTTTGAAATTTTAGTCATCGTAGAGGTATGATTAACTATAAAATGTTCGTCAACTTCATTTAGCAATGGAGCGACTTTTTGGTGGTTTGTCCAGAGTGTTTTGTATCAGAAATTATTTCTTGCCAAAATGAGGCACACAATGTTTTGACTGGAAGGTATCAATAGGGCCAAGATAAAAAAACGTGTACCTTGCCAAAATTTATCAAATATTTTTTTATTAATCTGCTTCCTCAGTGTTAGTGTTATAATCGGCAATAAAAATTATAAAGAGTTTACCAAAGAACTTGTGAACCTCAGTTTTCGGACAGGATTTTAGTTTTAAAAAAGTATTTGGAACTCTCACCTTTTAAATGTGAAAAATTGTCAATCATATGTAACATTGGAAGGTTACCGTTGATATCTGCCTATTATTCATTAACCCATTTTATAAACAAAATGTTTTTGTATTTTAATAATTACTGGGGTTGTATTATAAATTTTGGGGTACATGAATTAACCATTTTTGACTGAATGCCATGGCCATTTTTAAAAGTTGTAGTAATTTGTAGTTTCTTGTTTTGGGTTAACCATTAATTTTACTGTTATACTTTTTTATGGGGAAAAGGGATCATTTTTCTTTTGATTCAAAGAATTAACAGTTGTTATCAAAATATATAATGTAAAGGTTCTTCGCTGCATTTAATATCATTTACTGTTAACATTTTTTCAAACCAGAGGAAGGAAAATGTAAGCTGAGGTTAAGAGATACATACTTGGTCACCCAGCCAATCAGAACCCTTTACGGTATCATAAAAATGCCATAGCCAGTTATCCGGTTCCATATTACCTGGAAAACATAAACATTTAAAAGCTTTATATACAACTTTACCTATCGAGCGTTTGTGTCGCCAATAGGTGTTTAAAAGTTTTAAAAAGTTTAGAAAAAGTGATGTGTTACAAGCCTTGACATAATATTTTAATTTATATTAAATATCTATATTATCTGGACAGCCTACGATGTGATCTAAACAGCTTTGGATGTTTTCAAGAGCATTAATCTACACACAAAAAATCAACTATTTCAGATTTGTACTTTTCAAGTTAAAAGTTGCAACCAACGGACAGAAAGATGGCCAAAGGACGGGAATAATAGCTTTTTTAACATAAATATATAGAAGCTAATTATGTGGTGTGGTGTGCTCTGACTAAACCCCCAGGTTTTAAGGGAAATATCCCTTAAAACCTGGGGGTTTTGTCAGGATGGTAATCGCACCACTCTTGCTGGTGGCAAAACACATTCTTAGTATGCATTTTTTCCCACTCCCTTTCCTCTAAGACTTGCCTCACGGTCGGCCACAGGCTAAGCCAGTTAAACTGGGCCAGCAGAATCTTGTTTTTAGCTTGAGAAATCTATACAATAATACAAAAACACATTGTAGATAAGTACCTAAAGCGGCATTGACACCTCCTTGAGCCGCAACCGTGTGAGATCTGGTAGGGAACAGTTTTGAAATGACGGCGGTTTTAAATCCTTTCTGTACCAGACCGAAAGCAGATCTTAAACCGGCTCCTCCGGCGCCCACAACAACTGCATCGAATTTATGATCAATTACTGGATACGAATTAGACACCTCGGTGCTCATGTGCGCTCTGTCATATTGGGTTGTATCTCCTACTGAAAAATGTAATTGGCGGCTGCTGATTGTTATCGATCGTTTCTGGAAAAAATAACAGAAAAAAACTATCTAGTTAAATAAATATATGAAACTTTAAATGCAACGACTAGGCGTTCTAAAACGTAAGATTACATAATGGCATATAAATTTTATTTGTTGTTTACCAAATCACGTGAACTCCTTGTAATTATGGAGGGTATTTTCAGCATGGAGCTCATAGTGGAACTATATTTTCACACCGGAACTCAAAAATACTACAAATTATTCGCTCGAAATCGAAAAATAAAATTGGCAGTTTGACAGTCAGCAATACGAAATATGACAACTATTCCTACCTAGTTTATAACCATACGTCTCAATGGGTCTACCTATTTGGCTGGCGTCTATTTGTTAGGGCCTATTGTTTGTACATTCAGAATTTCAAACGTATCATATGTAAAAATGTACATTTATTAAATACATAAATACAAATATAATACATATGTTTTAAATATAGTACTTTCTCTCTTTTCTGTTTAGGTAAGTAATACTTACATACATACGTTTACCCATTTTAATAAAACAAATCCTTAAAGAAGTTAACAGATACGAGACGTTTTACAGAAAATTAACACTGGTGACATATTAAAAATGATACCTACAGATTTACCATGCCGGTGCTTACTCAGCTTTAAAATATCTAATAGCTAAACGTATTTATTAAAACGTAAAACGCTGAGCACACTCCCGTATTGGAAAATGCTATTAAACTTACGTAACTACCATTTATGTTTGTTTCACATTTTTCAATAATGAAATATTTTCTTTCTTTCTTTATTTTGGTTTCAATATAATGCTCAAGGTATTTTGTGCGAAAGCACGGAGCTATATATATATATTCAGGCATAGAGAAAGTATTTCAAAAGCAGTCCTTTACAACTTGTCATACATAATAATTAATTAAAAGAAAAATATTGGAGGAAGTCAAAGAGTAGGTTCCTGTTGTTGTCATACAGTTTAGGTATCGACCTACTTATAGCTCTAGAAATTCTCGGTGTATATTAACAAAAAAAAAAAAAAAATTGTTTAATAATAAGTATATATTAAACTATAAACATAATAATAAGATCATTTAAAGTTAGTATTTTGTTATTTATTTCCTTTTTGTTATATTTTATGCTTCTATGACATAGGATACTTTCAGAACAGAATTTTGGTAAAGTACTAAATCGCTGGCTATCGCGGCTTTATTTACATCGTGTCCGTATTTTGTTTCTCGTAAAGTGAATATTTTGTAATGCTCGACGCTCCATGCCCAAAAAATTAACCCAAACACAATTGGGGCAAAGAAAATTGATGTCCATCTATTCGTCGGTTGTCAAAATATCCATTGTGTCTTGGCAACAAAATAGATGTCAACCAAATAGGCGGTCATCCTATCTGCGAGTGATCTGTCAAACGGGACACTCATTCGTTTGTTGTAGTTTGAATTGTAGGTTATGATAACCTGTAAATTTCGAGAGTTGGTCGAAAGTATAGATAAAACTATATGTTTTAAAGCTGTGATATAAACCTGATATGTAAAATGGACTATACGTATTTATCGAGAGCATTTCTTAAGCGGAGCTACATTTACAGAAATTATGTTTTCAAACATATTCGATATTTAAGTACTGACGCCAATTCCTTAAAAGTTCCTGAAGTAAAAGTGTCATTTTCTAACGAGTGAGAAGAATTGCTACTTACTAAATCCCTGTTCCGGCTTTGATTTGATATAAAATGATATTGAATGTTTGCTTTTAGGAGAAATTTAAACATATCAACCGGTAAATATGCAAGATTTGCTCATGGTTCTGCCGTGGCGTCAATCGGAGAAACAACTGTTTTAGCGACAGTGGTCTCGAAGGAAAAGATATCCGCTGTCCCCGGTTCCTTCGTTCCTTTAACCGTAGATTATAGGCAGAAGGCTGCTGCTGCAGGTAGAATACCCACAAACTTCTTCAGGCGAGAGCTCGGTTAGTACAACGGCTGTTCTGTATTATTATAGATTTATTGTATTTATAATAATCAAATTTTACTGATTAGTTTAAAAGTTTAAGTAATACCTAGCCACAATATTCTAGATTCAGAGCGGTGAGGCTATTCTTCTTTTTTTCCAACTTGCGTATCATGCAATAACTGGATGCAATAACACAAGTGAGTTCTTTTGTCATACAAAAAAATACAGTTGGCCTGTATAAACGACTAAATCATGTTACAATCCAACAAATTAAGGAAGCTAAAATACCTACTATGTTTTTAACCTCTTTTAATGGTTTTATCATCAAACATATTGCTGGAACACTACTGATATAACTATTCACAGTTTACCTCTAAATGTCGATAATAGTTAAAAGATGCAGAATGACTGCACTATGTCCCATAGAATCGTTGGAGGAATCGATTTCCTTCAGAAATGAAATGTAAATTAATAACATGTTGGTACTTAGTTACGTAGTACGTAGTTAGTCTAGAAGGGACTTAAATAAAAAAAACATGAGTATTTTATCCATCTAGGTAGGTGAAGTAAATTGTTAAAATGATTAAATTGTTCAATTAAAAAAAAAACATTAAAAAATAAACAAAAAAAGTATATATTTGTCCTCCTCATTGTTAAAATTGGATCCTATTAAAATTGATCTAAAAACTATAAACTGTATGGGTAAAAAATTTTTTTGCTATCCCGACAACCAGGCTTGGACCTACCCTGGCTCAAATGGGGCAGTTGCACCAGGATGTATCAATTCCAGGGCGTATTTTTCAGGATAAAATTACTCGGATAAAATCTTATTTTAATGTTGGTAAAATAATTTATCATAAGTACATTTCTTGTTAATAGTAACACATTTCTTAGAAATAGTAACATTAACATAATATTAGTCACATTATCACGCGCGTAATAAAAGATACAAAAATAAAGGATAGTACAAAAATCAATTTAAAATTGGCGGGCGAACAATAATTAACTAAAATAATCACGAGTATTTCAAATCTGACAGAGGGTGTTAAGCGCCTCGCAAATACAATCTCACATTTCATCCATATTACGTCCAGCGCCATTCATATTTCTCACTAACATTGACAAAAAGGTGGCTTTCCAACACCACCAACGTCTGTGCCATTTACCACCCTCTTAATATCCATAAGAATAAAAAAAATCTATTAAAATAATACTTCATATACAAGGTGTGTTCAAAAAGTAAGGTGACTTTTCAAATTTCGCGGGCAACGTATTTTCGATTATCGATTTTTTTTGTATTGTTATGTTGGTACACTCTTGCCGAACATCTGTACCAAATTTCAAGTGAATGGCATTTTTTGTTTGGTTGTGAGAGGCGTAAAGGTTATAAGTGTTTTGCGTGCTCGGCGATTTTTTGCTATCGAAAAATATGGATCAAAAGATTTGCATCAAATTTTGTATAAAAAATAAAATTAAGTGCTCCGTAACACTTGAAATGTTGACAGTGGCATACGGTGAAACTGTTCTGAGTAAAAAAAATGTTTACAAGTGGTACAAACTCTTCCGAGATGGCCGGGAAGATGCCAATGACGAGCCTCGCTCTGGACGCCCTAGCACGTCAACAACTGATGAAAACGTTCAAGCAGTGAAGAAAATTGTTTTGGAAAATCGTTGAATCACTATCAGAGAAGTTGCTGAGGATGTCGGTATATCGCTTGGCTTGTGCCATGAAATTTTTACTAACGTTTTGGGCATGTCAGCGTGTGTCAGCGAAGTTTGTTCCGAAATTGCTAAATTTTGATCTTTGCTTGTGAGAGATTTTTTTGGCCAAAAACAACACCACAATCATGCCTCAGCCACCATATTCACCGGATTTCGCCCCATGTGACTTTTTCTTGTTCCCAAAACTAAAGAGACCTATGAAAGGATGGAGATTTGCAACGATTGAAGAGATAAAGACTGCATCGCTGGAAGAGTTCAAGGCTATACCGAAAAGTGCTTTGAGTATTGGAAATACCGTTGGCATAAGTGTATTGTATCTGAGGGGGATTACTTTGAAGGGGACAACATAAATATTGATGAATAAATAAATATTTTTTCTTAACAATACAAAGTCACCTTACTTTTTGAACTCACAGCGTATATGCTATTACCAGATGGCATGGCGCAAGACTCGCTTTGTAGCCTCTATACGCAAAATGGAGAGCACATTGACAATATATGTCTGTCTCATGTGTGAAGGGTTGCGGCAGCGTTGCCAAACGTACCATTTAAATGGAGATCATATGCGAAATGTACATATTTTATTTCATTTTTTGATTGTTTTTTTCGTATGGCAACGCTATATAGATGCATTCGTTTCCACATTCCAATGCACAGTTTTATATCCGGGAGAATCTTACGAAAACAAAAACGCAAAACAAATTGAATGATTCCACTATCAACGGGACAAATATAATTATCATTACAATTATAATTACTTTTCATTAATTACATTATTTCTTAAAAATCACTTACCGTACCTACCTACTAACTACCATTGATTATATTACTGTATAATCAATGCTACTACTTAAAATAAATTTTAATAACAAATAACATTAGCTCTAATTTAATAACAATTAAAGCACTTAATTTTATAACAATAATTTTAATAACAAATACAGTGGTATTTTCCAGACAATATTTTATTAAAAAATTCTAAAACATTAGATAAGGCTTTACATCATAATAATTCTTCTTCATTCGTCTGGCTTGTATCGTCGAGGAGGCATTATTGGGCGCAGTTCTGACTTGCCTTATTATTGTTTTAATGTGCGAGGCTGTTTATTACAGGCAAACAACATCTCACAAGTGAATGTTGATTTGAAACTGAATGTTGTTTTTTTTTGTATGTCTTGTTACTTAACTTAGTCGACAGTGTTGAGACAAGCGCCGTTGAATATTCTCATTTATGAAAAATGATCTAGCCGGATTTGACCCACTGGGGATTCGAATCCGGGACCATAATAATAATGAGACATACATGCTTAGAGTTTATAAGGTATTGTCACCTACCCTCCTCAGGGTACCTCTAAGACGCCCCAAGTTAGGAATTGACCTTGTGTTCAGGAAAGAATATTTTTTTACACAAAGATTCTAACCCGATGACACGAACAAATAAATAGCAACCATCAAAAGGAACTTACAAATCCAAGCTCCTTCTTGCTTATTGACGGTCACTCGAGCTACTCCGATCCAGCATAGAAGTTGAATCTATCTCAGGGTCGTTTAGGGATTTTGCGCATTCATGACTCTATCTTTGTGCTATTAGTTCCTTATATTTTTAAAAAAATATCGGTACAATGGAGTGATGGAACTATGCATATGCTCTGATACTAAAGCAATTAACTTGTCTGATTTTTGGGCATTTAATTCAAAATTTAACACTCTTAATAATAATAACCTTATTTCTTTCTTTCGTTAACATACAAGAATATTATTCTATCGCTTTACCTAACTAGACACACACTCACCAATCAGGTTTTTCAGGTCTCAGGTTTTTATTAACGTTGCTGTTATATTTGGAAGCACATTTTATGCACTCTATATACTGTTACTACTGTTTAAACAGTGATAAAATTAAAAACATTATTTTATTTACTTGCTCATTATTGAAATGCAATTATTGTATTATTGATCTAATTATTATAAAATGTTTTCAAATTTAAAAAAAATAGTCTTAGTAGTTACTCCATACTATAATATGTGTATGGCCAATGTATTTATATAAATAACTATTTTATATTGAATTTTTATTTATTTATTTTTATTTATTTAGGTTCACAATCATTTTGACAATATGGTATAGCAATTAAGAATAATGGAACAGTAAATTCGTACAAGCGATTGACACAACTATGCTATGTTTCCTGCTCCCTTAACTAGACTATCGTTTGTACTAAAGAAGGCAGTGTCCACCCTTTTCAAGTTTTAAATGATACAGAGGATACTGTTTTCGTTTTCAAAAAAATTAAATAATTATAGTGTTATTTTTATGTTATACATTTATATTATAGCTTTTTTTTAAAAAAAAATAGCAGTACAATTTAAAAGTACATTATGTGTTTATAACTGTTAGACAAGTTGCATTAATTTGTGTGTATCATTCGTGTTTGTGAGCACATATGTACATATTTGTGTTTAAAATTATTTTTTATTATTTTTTACAGGGTTTTGTGTAGGTCTTTCATACTAACACCGTTGCACTTAATAAATAACCTTTCTTAGAACAGATAAGTCTTACCAAGTTAGAAAGGGAACAGACCTTATCAAATTGGCCAACTTGACTGGTACTTAGTTACCTACTTGATTTTTTTAAATTTTGTATAATATACTAATGGATATTTGTATTTTATTTTAATATTTAAGTAAAACTGAACATTATGTTTCCGATACCTTATTTTGTTGAATAAAAACTTTGAATTTGAAAGTGAGTATTGATTGGTGTTTTATTGGATATAATATTCAATTTATATTTTGTTTTTGTAGGGCCTAGTGAGAAGGAGGTACTCTCATCTCGTATGATAGACCGTTCATTGAGGCCTCTATTTCCAGAAGGTTATTATGACGATACACAGGTGGTTTGCAATTTGTTGGCTGTAGATGGGGTTAATGCCCCAGAAGCAGTAGCAATAAATGCTGCTAGCGCTGCTCTTAGTTTATCGGATATACCTTGGAACGGTCCTGTCGGTGCTGTATGGTTTGTGGCAATTTTAATCTATCTTGGCAGAAATATATATAGAACAAATATAATGTGGAAAAACCTATTTTTTTGTAAATGTTTACTGCACCCAATGAGTACCATTGTTGGTATTGTATGGTTAGTGTATGCCATGTGGATAGTGTATATATATCTTAAGAACGAATTGGTCGAATCTCTTAGAGCGTGGATAGGTTTTATATTTCCCATATTACTCATTCAAAACAAGATATTGACATAATTTTATGACCGTTATCTCTTCGCGATGCATCATAGCAGGTTTGTTTGAGATTATTATTTTTCTAACATAATTATTTGGCCACAGGATGATACAAAAAAATGAAGATGGCTTTGGATCAGGATGGCAAAGATGATACAAAAAATGAATTTTCAAACGCGTGAATTTCATTACTCAAAAAGTTTAAAAAAAACCAATCCGAAGCACACTTAGATTAATGAGCTTTATCATAATAACCAAGATTTTTTGCCTAATTTCAACAACAAAATTGAAAATTGGAAACAACATTTGTATGGAGGTTTGAGTGAAGACAACCCTCTTAATATAGCCATCCTGCCAGAGGGATTATTATTATTACTTGATACTAGGAAAACCCCTATGCTGAGAAGCCCAGATTAGTGCCTGTTTTACTCTTTTAGTGTTTAGTCAAATTTTCTCTCGCCAATTACCGTAGCTTACAATAATGATTAATTTTGCTTTCAGTAATTATGTTATTACAGGTGATTAACCCATCTCACCCGTTCTATTACTGGGACTGCCATCTTAAAGCCAACTCGCATGCCCAGGTTTTATTCCTGGCCAATTATCCCTAAAAACAACCACCTAATGTGAAAATCGACTAAAATCTTAAATACAATGACACAATATTAATTATTAATCTTGCGAACATCAACACTTGCAAATAAATTTGTGTACACACACCTTCTCTATTCATCAATTCGTGTCTAACTTATTTTTGGTTTTGATATAATAAATGTCTTTCATAACCTCTAAAATATTTATCTTTTACGCACCCTAAGTAGTAAATAAAATGTAGGTATATGTATGTTACTTAATTAAGCCTTTTCTTATCAGCTTAGGTTTCGTTAACAATGAAGTGTTAATAAATCCCACAAGAAAGGAAATGGAACTATCCACACTTAATTTAATGTTAACGGCTACGAAAAATAGCCTAGTTGTTATGCTGGATGGAAGTGCAAAAAATATATTCCAGCATGACTTTTTAAAAGCCATTAAGCAAGGTATGCCTTTTTTCGCATATTATACTTTTATTACCAAGTAAACTACTATTTAACGCAAAATATTATTCTGGATATTTTCCTTAACTTTATTCTGGATTAACAAATTAACAAATTATGGCTAAAACTCATGTCTCAAATCTCACAACCAACATTTACAAAATAGGTATTAAGTATAATATAATAATAATAAGAATGAATAATAATAATAAAATAATATTATTTAAAATTATTGGTAATATTATAATTAATTTTTTTGATGTTATTATATCATTTATTGCTGTGACTTCCTGTTGTGCCTTTATGAATAAATAAATATGTATGTAACACATATACACATTTATGCCGCAATCCACTTCCGGCACGGCTGCTTATTTGGTAACTTCAACCCCCCCGTACCCTTGTGCAGCAAGAGTGCGCATACTGGAATCTCTTTATACTTTACCGATGGAGACGATCAGAGTTGTGGTGGTCCAGCCACAGGATTTGATATGAAACGATAGGATAAAATTTTCACATACTTTGTAAATTTACTTTCATCAAGTGCCTGACATTCGTGAGCGAGAGGTGAGCAGAGACTCGGCCATCGATTGTGTATTTAATTAATATTAAATTGTTGCTATGTCAGGTCGGGTGTTGGAATAAAAACTTAGAAAAGAAATGATTAAATTATACATTATTCAAAGTCATTCATCACTACATCATTACATGAATAGACTTGCCTGTTTCTAAAATTTTGTCGCCTTGAGAAGAGAACATTAGTTTAAATCACTCGTGGTTTTTTGTGGATAATAAAGTGATTACAAGCTATTATTGTTACAATATTACATAAATATAGTATTGAAAGTATTATATTCGTGGTTTTGTGCATCGGCGAGTTATAGAAATGAAAAAATAAATGTTTTTGTTTTATGTAAACATGACAGTGTCAGCCATTTCTTCGAGTATGTCAATATCATAAGACGTAAGGTAATTGGTATCTTTTTTATATATTTGTATGTAAAAACATTTGGATAAAGTATTCCGAATAAAATTTTATCGCCAATATTCTTTCTAAAATGTGTATTATACTCAAATAATGCTTATACGGTAAACATCGCAATTCGGCCTTATTTATGTATGGCATTTACAAATAATGATTATTTTTTAAAAAATATAAATGTTTAGAAATATATTATAACATCGACCGTTAATGGGTGATCCATTTGTCATATGCCAACTGTCAGGACTGGGAAAAAGCACTCTCTAGAGTTACTCTGTCATCACATACTTGTATGTAGATGGCATTCATACATGTGTAATGACAAATGAATTATTTATGAGGTTTTATAAACTGTATTTACATACATTATTATTTTTATTATACAATGATAACTATCAATATGTATTATATTATTTCATGTTTAATTGCCTATGTAGTACTCATATATTTATTCAAATTATAATATTATTATTTATATTCACTTATACTCTTAAAATATTTATATTATAAAAACTATAACTTTACAATACACTCAGACAGTCAGTCCCTAGTGGGGTAATCATAGTGAGGAATATTTGATACTTATTCTTAATATTCTTAACCAGTTGCCGCCAATATATACATTATTGTCTTTTTGCAATGAATATATTTTAATTAAGGCGATTGAATTATGATATTAATTAATAATAAAAATAAATAAACTAATTATCTATTTTCTTACACTTACTGAAAATTCTTGAGATTCTTGACAGTACACCATGTACCTTATCAACATCAACCCAGGGATACAGCTGTGTTACATAATAATTTTACATAATAACTTTACATAATAATTTTTTGATATTTGACATTTAAAAAAAATATATTAATGATGTTTGTAGCCAAAAAAATAGATAATTTTATAAGCTATTTTAAATAGTCCATATATAATAAGTGTTGATACATAGTTTTCCCAGAATCATAATTTTAGCGGACGTACGTAATAACTGTTGAAATCTGAAAATCGGCCGGGTTATTTTGTTTTTTCAGCCTGGCACATGTCAGGTTAAATAAAATTATCAGTTAATGAATGTGTGTTATTAATATTGGTCCCAGGCTCGCTTAATATAATTTGCAGAATTTAAATATTATAAATTTTCAGGAACGAAAGAAGCTCAACAAATAATATTAGGCATTGAAAAGTTGCAAAAAAATTACGGAAAAACCAAAAGGAGCTTTGAGAAGCCTCCCAAACCTAATGAGGATTTAACCAATTCCGTATCTTCAATGTCTGCAATGCGCATACGAGAAATATTAAGGTAATTAAGTATCTATACATTCATGTATAAGAACCTACTATCTCCGTCTTTTGGCCGTCAACCATAGCCGTGTAGATCACATCAGAAACTGGTCAAATAATATAGATATATAACATTAAAGTCAACAAATTTTTAGTACTTACTAATGAAACAGTGAAGTTCGATAAAGCCCTCAAATATCACATTCGAATTTCTAAAATATGATTTGTTTGAAACTTGAGGACATATTAGTTATTACTGGCCAATTAAAATTAAAACAAACTCATCTCTATGTCTTAATAGAAACATCTAAAAGAATGTTCAGTGCCATATTATAATTATTATAAATTGAAATATATCCATATTGTTTCATTACTAGCCACGCTTCAAAATTTACAAAAAAACTAAAATGGTGTTGATTTGAAAGAATGTCATGATACCATGGTGCTTTTGTTATTTTAATATAACTCAGACCTAACAAATAACCCACTGTTGCCCCTATGGTTGTCCAAAACGAACATCGAATGGGCTAAAAGTACCACAGGCACAAGTGGAGATAAGAAATGAAGCAGCGCGTCACAAGTTGATACCACAGGCGTGTGTAGTCTGGGTGGAGATGCATTTAATGACGCCTGTATTGCCTAACTGTAAGACTTCAGGTGCTTGTTGGTGTTCAGTGTTTAATTAACAGGTTGCCAGTACTGATATGTGTTATAGTATGAGCAAAAGGTTGGATGTAGGCATTCTACCTTTTCTATTCTCTTAGATCAGGGGTACTCAAATGGTCGATCGTGAGTGCTTTTTGAGTAGATCTCGAGATATAGATCTATTCACAGATTTTGTTTTAGATGATCCTCAATTAGGCCAGAATAACCCCCTTATCACTTTATTTTATCATAATAATCCCCTGCTAGTGGCGAAAAGCGGCTTTATCAAAGGAATATAAATATCCGAATCTAAGGCAAATCGCCCTTCAGTTGACGGCAATGTTTGGGTCCAATTACTTGTGCGAGTCTGCATTTTCTGAAATGAAGATAATTAAATCAAAATATTGCAATCGACTAACTGATGAACATATGTCGTCATGCTTGCGATTAGCACTTATGAAAAAGCACGTACAAGTATGCCATCTTATGAAAAGTATGCTGAGGACATGCCTCAACAAAGTCATTCTTTAGTTAAGTTTTGATTAGAAACTAGAACTCGTTTGTTTTGTAAGATCCAATAAACTCACAATTTTGAATAAATATAAGTTTTTTTCATTGACTTTTTAGAGCAGACCTACACCTACCTTGACTAAAATAATGCATATTGCGGAAAACTAATTGCTGTCATTCCTACTAATTCTACGTGGATTCATGGCCATGAAACTCTGCAACATCCCTATATATATACTTATACCTGCGCCAAGATACACCTCACGCTCTTCGCTTATCGCGACGCTTGCAGCGGGCAAGCAAGCAAGCTCGCAAGCTGCGATTTCTATTACCTATTTAAATGACAATCCTGCATCATATATACTTCTAGCCTCTCAGAGTCGATCGATCGAAATCTAACAATATTGAGGTAGATCGCCAGCAGTTCAAGTTTGAGCTTCCCTGTCTTAGATAAATATAGGTGAGACCGTCTAGTCTACTAGCAGGCTCTTAGGTAGAATTTTCATAAAATAAATGGATAAAAATTAATAAACTCAATAATAAGGTTTCTTTTTTTATTCCAGTGATTTCACACATGATAAAATAAGTCGTGATATAGCCATTGCAGATGCTAGGACCTCTTGTCTCTCTGCATTAAGCAATGAGGATCCTAACGTGTTAAATAACGTCTTCAATACTCTCCTTCGATTAATATTCAGAGAATTGGTATTGCAGAACGGCATCAGGTTTGTAATTATTCTTAAAGAACCCATTGATGTTTTATTAAAAGAGGTGGCATCATTTATTTTGCTTAAAGCAAATTTACTGAGTTGGAAAAACAAAATAGAAATTTAAAATAGTACATTTATTAAGGAACAGGTTCGGCTTTGCTTTTTAGGGTATCACACTCCGTGCTGAAAATCGAGTGATGGTTGTTAGTGTTATAAGATAGAGGCCTTTATTCTAATAACACAAAAAAATATTAAGGCTAAGTTAATCAGCTCAAAATTGCAATTGTTATGTTAAAACTTTTAGGTGATGTTCCAACATAATATTTTAATTATTGAGTATAAATACAATCAAATTATATAGTTATAAAAATATTCAGTAAAATAAAATAAGTAAATCATAAAAATAAACATTGTTTAGGTCACATATGTAGTCTAAAAGCCAATTACAATATTCTGCAGTTTATTAATTTAGTGTCTAAGCATAGAGATAAATTGTATAAACAGTATTGCTCTGATTCAACGATTCCTAGCAGGCCGAGAGTCATTTTTCCTATAGTCTAATAGGTTACCTACCAGTTATTGAAACTGGATGAGAGTATTTTCTTATAACATCTTATTGTTAATATGTAATATGTAATATTACAATAAGAGCATTCGATTTTATTATATGCTGGAGGTTATTTTAACCAGATTCCATGTAAATCAATGATTGGTTAACCCATCACGAAACCCACTATTTTAGGGGAACAGTAAATATAATATTATAGGTTTGTGATCCTTATAAGTAAACATACAAAGCTACTAGGAAGACAGAACAGCTGGAGCATTTGTGATCTTCCAAGGTACCAATTTTTCCAGATGTGCAATGATATTGCCAGGGTATACTTTGAGCACATTCAAGGAAAGGATTTGTGTATTTTCAGATCATCCCCAGATTATAAGGTGGTGGGCGTATCCCCCCCCCCCCGCCCCTATTTCATCCACTACTTTATTTCTTGATGGTGTGAGGTTAATATATTTGTTTGGCTTATTGGATCGTTAGCACCACAATTAGGTAGGACTATTTTTGATTACTACACGGATGTATGTATTTTGGACCTAATAAAGTGGGGCAGATTTGAATGGTTGAAGGGAAGTGCCATTGCCAATTGTGGGTATCCATTTTATTTGCATAATATTTGTCAATAATTGCAATGATTGGTAGGGAGGTATTGTTTTTAGGTTTGGCATAATTTTTTCATTTATTACCTAAACTATATTTGCTTTTGTGCCTTTTTAACTGCAGGTGCGATGGTCGTCATCCTGACGATCTGAGGAATATCTCTTGCCAGGCGGGGCTGTACTCTCCCTTGCATGGAAGTGCATTATTTCAAAGAGGTCAGACTCAGGTTCTCTGCACAGTTGCATTAGATTCACTTGACAGTGCTCTCAAAATGGACTCACTCAGTGCATTAATAAGGTAAAAATCCTAAACCCAGCCTAATATTAGTGGTCATCAAAATTAAATATTTTTGAAGAATAGATGTTAAAATGAAAACGTTTTACAACCAAAATGTGAGTTTCATGACCATTAATTTGGAAGATGCAGGACCCATAATTTAAGGGCAAATAGTATATGAATAACTTAAGGAATAATAGGATAGACAGATTATTATAGGTAAATAAAAAAGTTAAGAAAAAGAATTATACGTTAAAAAATTAAGAAAATATTTAATAAATATATTTCTATATTAAAACAATTTAAATATAATAATATTTAAACTTATAATTAAACATTCTAAAATTAATAATATAATTGACGATGTACGAGGTGTGTTAAAAAAGTAAGGTGTCTTTGTATTGTTAAGAAAAAATATTTATTTATTCATCAATATTTATGTTGTCCCCTTCAATTTAATCCTCCTCAGATACAATACACTTATGCCACTTATGTAGCTTGAAGTTACCCTTACAACAAGTTCAACAAACTTTCCACATATATCTCAGTCAGATTATTAAGACGATGTAGTTTCAGGCACTAAGCCGAGCTGAGACTAAAGAAAATAAAATGGTTGTACAACCCTATAGATATTTATTTTTTATTCCTGGAGTTTAGCAATCTCGGACTCAGTCAATTCTTGGATGGGTAAACACCTTTTACAATTCCACTATAGCATATTATAATTTGATTTCCTAGCTCAGGCAATGCCTGTTTTTCTGCTAGCTCTAACATTTAATTTAGGCAATTCTTCCATTTAGAAGTGGGATTTACTTAAATGTGATTTATCAACTGGGAAATGTGTTAGAGCACTAAATAATTATTAAATGTTTTTGTTTCCAATAGTGGTGTAAAGGAGAAAAATTTCTTTTTACACTATGAATTCCCTTCATATGCAACTGGAGAAATTGGTCGTCATAATTCTGGTGCAGGGCGCAGGGAATCGGGTCATGGCGCTTTGGCAGAAAGAGGGTTGATGCCGCAGATACCTACCAACCTTCCTTACACCGTCCGACTTACGACTGAAGTTTTGGAATCTAATGGTGAGACTATTACAAAAAATTCAGTATAACTTTTTTAGTAAATCAAAATGATTGCAATACAATGCAAAATACATGCACATATTAATCATATAATTATGGTAATCCCTGAGTAGAGAATGGGGCTTTTTGCAACATCTTTTTATGTTACAAGTCAACTGTACGTCCGGCAACTTTTTTGCTTCCGTAGAGCAATAATATAAGACTCAAACGGTCAGCATAATATTAAGGGTTTGATCAGTTCAGCTGCCACTTGTGGTCAGCAAGTAGAACAAAATTGATCGGCAAATAATGTCATATTAGGCAGCTCTAAAGTAATTTCTATAGCTAACTAAATGCAAGTAATATTTTATTCTACTATTTCTTTTTATATTTCTTATATATTTACTATTTCTACTATAAACTTTATTTCTACAGTAATAAATGTACGTAACTTCCTTATTGCAAGGAATGTAAAAAAAGCTATTCCAGTTTATTGAATATGTAATCAAATCACTTGTTGTTGCAATCGAAATTCGTTTGGCTTTGGACTTTCAACTTTGGTTTCTTTTTTTTTTCTATAGGAAATAATAGAAATGTTTTTCACCTCTGCAGGAGGAACCACATATCTTAAATAAGTAGGAACGAATGAGTTCACATAAAAACCCGCAAGGGTTTTGTGAACAAACAAATTAAATATGTATTTTGTTTATAAATAAAGAACTTTAAAAAAAAAAAAAAAAAAATCAATAACTCGTTTTAAATGATTGTGAAAACAGCCACTTATTGAAGTTATAGTTTTCAAAATCATCAAAGCTTTCCCATTATCTTTCGAAAATTCACAAGTGGCTGCTTGACCAACTGGAATTTTAATAATCATCATCGTTATATAGCACAGATCTTCCTTTTGTTAATTTTGCCCATTGATAAGAATCTGCCTAGTCCTTGAGACTTATGGAAGGAACTTTCGCAATGTCCATTATCTTCTGGGTTGGTAGTATTTTGTAAACCCATTAGTTCACCATTTTTTCTATGCAACTACTAACAAACTAAACATTATTACTCTGTTAAACGATTCCAATGCATTATTGGTTAATTGAGGATTAAGAACCACTCCCAAAAACAAGTTGCGATTCTGTATCAACCACTGCTCCTTAAAATAATCAACGAAATTTACTGATTTTTGTATTTGTTATGTATTAAGAAAATAGCATTACATACTTTCATTGCTTTAATAAATAAACTGACAGAAGGCACAAACGTCAATAATTCAAAGTAATGAACATGTACTAAATTCCACTTTCGAACATTACAGTATTTCTGTTGAAAATCGTTCGGAGCTGCATCAATCAGTTTTACCACGTTTTTAAAATAAAACTGCACTTCAATGAAATAGAATATTCCCCCGATGCAAACAGAGGATAATAAGTTATAAGTTTAACCTGACGAGTGCCCAGACCGCTATATAGCGGCCTAAAAAATACAATCGTCAAGCCCCCAGGCTGCTGTACAGCAGCCTAGGTTACCATATGTTTGCTTTTTTTGTTTTTCAAATGCTGTTTTTCATCAATCTTTTATTTTCCATCTACATCTGATGTTTAGGAAAAAAAACAGTTCGTCTCTGCTTTTATATGTCAAAATAATTCTCAAACATCTTCAGTTAGTCTAGTATACGGAAATGGCCGTTTGCAGGGTGTCGTGTTTTATTTTGGTCTGTGTTTACAAAAGTTTTTTAGCGTTTATAGGTGATTAGAAGCTATTATTTCTTTATAATATTACATAAATATATTGTTTAAAGTGTTTTAAAGGTATTTTTGTGTTTAAAAGTGCAACAGAATTGAAAAAATAAATATGTTGTTTGTGTCTAATCTGCTCTGAGCCATCCGCCATGTTTTCACAAAAGTAAATAAGAACATTTAGATAATTTGTATCTTTTATTAAATTTGTATTTAAAAACAATATCTGTTTAATATAAATTTTTAAATATACACCGTGTCCCACAACCTCATGCAGAAAAAAAACAGGTTATTGGTCTTACGATTTCCAATAGCATTTGTAAGGACAGTATATTAAAATTCATAATGATTTCAGAGAAAATAATTTGTAAACTACGTTATGATATTTAATTGATCATGTAATGGGAAGATAAGGTAGGAGTACATTTGCTGGGCACAGTTCAAATTCAAAGTTGAAGGTTGAAACAGTTTTTTTGCGGCACTCTCCGGGGAGGGGTTGTCGCCGATGCAACTGTACTAAGTCAAAGTCATAGTCACCTAACCTAACCTAACCTCTTCCATTTCTTTACACGTATTTCTATCCGTTGCTGTTTGGAGTCAGCTATTTCCCCCTCCAGCCCTACAGATTTCATCCATCCACTTCAGCTGTGGTCTTCCGACTTTCCGCTTGGTTGTCCTCGGTCTCCACTGAACGATCTTATTCGGCCAACTCGTGTCGGTCTGTCTTGCCACGTGACCCGCTCAGCGCCATTTCTAGCTGGCGATTCGTCGCAAGATGTCCGTGATCTTAGTGCGACTTTGAATTTCCTTATTGCGCATTCTGTCCTGAGGCTGATCCCCAACATTGCCCAGAAAGATTGTAAGCATTTTAGTAAGTGCCCGTAATTATTCCATTTTTGAAAAATCTTGTCATAATTAGTTCAATCAGAAATAGTTTTGATTTATAGCTATTTATTGATAAAATTTAGTTTGTTTACTAAGCATATATTAAGCCAGATATCTTTTCACTGCCGACAAAAACATATTATGATGTTCAAATAATTTAATAGCTGTTTTTTTCTTGTTGATACAATATTTAAATGGCAAATCATTTAAATATTTCTGATAATATGGATGCCCTTCCCTGCTTTTACCATATCAACGC
The DNA here is from genome assembly GCA_020383195.1 of Neomicropteryx cornuta. NCBI lineage: Eukaryota > Metazoa > Arthropoda > Insecta > Lepidoptera > Micropterigidae > Neomicropteryx > Neomicropteryx cornuta. Next base: position 7,720,379 of record JAHKQU010000030.1, read on the forward strand.
CGTCTACATTTTGTGATCAGACTGTTAATAGGAGGTATAGCTGTTTTATCTTCAAAGAATTCTATATATTGTTTCTACAACCACTTAGCAGCCGTACCCAATTTTGGCATTCTATATCTTTTATACGTACAATATTTTAAATAAGAAAATCGATTAAATAAATAAGTAAATTTATGGTAGTAAATATTTGTTACAGGTTCAAGTTCGATGGCCAGCATATGCGGAGGCAGCTTGGCACTTTTAGATGCTGGAATAGAATTGGAATCTTCGGCAGCCGGAGTAGCCATTGGCTTAATCACAAATCCATCTTCACATGATATCATGCAACCACAAAACTATGCCCTCCTTACAGATATTCTGGTTGGTACAATATTTAATAAATTATAAAGGGCTAAGTTTACTTTCAAATTTTCATGTTACTACCCAAATTTAAAAAAAAAGCCAACTTGTTTGAACGAGTGCTTCATCAACCAAACCAGAGATTATGGTAGTCTAGTAGTTAAGGCGTTAGACTATTGGATCAAAATCGCGAGTTCGAATCCGCACATGGTCATAGCATTTTTAACGCTTCATTACCATCATATCCCCTGACTCTAGCACTGGCACATTTAGACTGGTTGAGTAGGACCCAAAATAATTGTATATGACCTAGGTCATAGCAATTATTTAAAATAAAAATGACAGTCGATTTTCAACATGTATGTATGTATGTATGTTATGATAACCTGCACTATTTTGTGTAGCTTATGAAATTTTCTAGAATGTGGTTTTATTACTAATTATATAAAAAAAATAAAGCAACCTGTTTTTTTATTTATGTTTTTAGATGTCAGTTAAAATTAGTTTATTTAATTTTTTACACAAGAAGAAAAAACAAAAATTGATAATACAAATACAAATAACAAATTACAAATATGAAAAAAGAAACGAAATATCCAATTACCTTTTGTCGTTGTAAACACAACACAAAAACATTTATTTTTCAATTCTATGATACTCTAATGCACAAATATTACTTTTGACGCTAAATTTATGTAAAAAATTAAAAAATAATAACTTGTAACCATTTTATTTGGTCTAAAATTCACAAAAAACCATGAAAGATCTAAACTGCTGACGTTGATTCGAAACGATAACATTTAAGAGATTAACAAATCTACTTTTCAAGAAATATTTTCGATATGAACGATATAGTGATAAACATATTCGAATGTTGTATAATTTAATTATTTTTTTTTATGTTTTCGTCTCAACATCCGATATGGCTGTTAACTTAACTTAATAATAATTCGATACCAGCCGATTAGCCCGTAAATTTACGGGCTGGAAAATTAACGAAACATTCGGGAGCCCGCAAATTTACAAGCTAAACAAACCGTCAGGTTCTCATTTCTTTGCGTGCAAGGTTGAAAAACATTAGTTTCTGGTATGAAATAAACACAGCCCCTGCGAAGAGTCACCACCGTAACTGCAATGGTTAAAAAACCACTGTTCTCTATGTAAATTATGAATTACCAATGTGTATATGTTTTATAGATTTATAATTTTCAATCTGACGTAAAGAGCAGAAATTGTGTTAAGGAACAGTTTTTTTACAGGCTTAATTTAAAGCTTAAATAAGTTTTTAAACACACTACATAGCAAACCACACTTTTAGTAAAAAATTGACTCGTACGGTAGGAATCTACTTGCCACAATTCTGATCGAGATACAATTAAATTATAATCCACATACTAGAAACCTGACTTAAAATTACTTCATTCAACATATGCCTTTTTAATAGATTGTTCCTAAAATTGCTACAAGATATATATATAATACAAGTAGATCAATAGATAGTATTTTTTATAGAAGTATAGAAAATACATAGATCCCCTTCCAAACATTTTTTTCTCAATAACATGATCAGAGTTATCGCACCTAGTAAGAAAACTTTTTCTATTAAACAAATTATGTTATAAATTAAGTTATTTTTTTTTGTAATTTTATGAAAATAATTACCTTTCAGGGTATAGAAGATTACCTTGGGGACATGGACTTAAAGGTAGCTGGCACGAAGAAAGGTATTTCTGCCATTCAGGCTGATATTAAGTTACCGGGTTTACCTCTTAAAATTCTTATGGAGGGTATACAGAAAGCCTGCGATGCCAAAACCAAAATTATCGACATTATGAATGTATGTCTTTCTAAACCAAGGTTTGTTTTCATAATTTTAAACTTAAAACTTCAAACAGCTGATCTTTCAACTGTTTGATAGCGCATGACAAAAAGATATTATTCCCGCCAGTCTCAACATATGTACAATTTTTAATTAGGTACTTATCGGACAACCCTCATATATTCTCTATTTTTTGTTAAGTGTGGTCTGGCTGTAAGAGTCTGTGGCTTGTTAGAAGCATTGATAGTTCCATTTTATGCATTGTTTTTATTACATTCAGAAAAGAGGGAAATCGGAAACTACCTGTTACAGAAACATTGCAAGTCGAACCTCAAAAGAGAGCCAAACTCCTTGGATATGGGGGCTCCAATCTGAAAAAACTTTATTTGGAAACAGGCGTTCAGGTAATTATCATCACTTTTTGATTAGTATCATTCTAAATTTCCTCCTGTGATCTGGTATTTGAAAGCTACAAAATATGAATTTGATACTTTTGTTTACTCTAACATAATTTTAATTTAGAAACTACATTGTACATACTAACAAAAAAAAGCAATTTCATACTCGTGAATGATGGTGTACTCTGAAAATGTGGCTTGCGAGGATTAAAAAGTTGCACAACAAGCACAACTCCGAGATATGAGCATAAAAAGAAGTGGGCGGGAGAAATTCTACTTTTACTGATTCTTAGATTGCTGACAAAGAATTAATAAAATTTTTGATATCTACCTGAGTTTATGACTCAAATTAAAACATGTGACCAGATTTTAATTGTTAACCTTCTCACCGCCATGGGCATGTTAACATGCCAGAACTAACTTAAACTTTATAGCATACGGCAACGCCAGCGTATGTTGACGAGCGACAAAAGCTCCGAAATTATAATGGCACGGACTGCCGCCGTCACGTAAACATGCCGAGACGCGCAATCAAATTTTGGTGATGTACTAATAGATTTTGTACATCAATAATGGAGAAATTTAATCATAGATAACAGTTCTATGGAACTGTACAAACTACCATGTAAAATCACGTAATTTGCAAACTTCGGTTCACATCTCAGCTAAGCAAGAATTTAGCAGTATTTTCACCACCAGCCACTGCCACTGTTAGCCATTTTGTGATCTGCAGCCATGCGTCAATATTCAGAATAAATATGGATAACTAGCATCTATATTATTTTTATAATATTTCGATTATGCATTATATAGTTAGATAAAGCTATTATTATTATTTGTTGAGCAAGCATCTATTTAGCTGATATGCTAATATCTCATTCTCAGCTCTAGTTAAGGCTGTGTGATAAACGTTTATTTATTTTACCGTTACTTTATTTTAATTGTTTTACGTGGTGAACATTTACATTTTATTTTGTTCGATTTGTGTAGTTGCAATATTATACCTAAGGGCGCGATATGTATTTGCTAATAACAATGGTAGGTAAGTAAAACCAAGCCGTTACCGACAATAATAAAAGAGAAATCGTGCATCAGACACATCCCTGTCTAAATAATATTGTAGGTAGGAAATAACCCACAGTCAAACGGCTTCAGAATAAGTTATTATCATTTCATTGATAACGGGAAAAGTAATTAATATCGGTACTGCAGTTCTGTGTTCAAATAGCGGAGAGATCCCAGTCCTAATGGAATTTAAATTCCAATGCGGTTAAAGGTTTTCCGAATGTTTATTTACTATTATTTTATTACCAAGCCAGATAATGTAAGCACTATAAAGAATTTGTTTAGGAAATAAAAAAGTATATTTTTTAATATAAAACCACATTTAATAAAAAATAATAATTTCATTATTTAATATAAGTTTTATATTGTGTTTTACTTTTCCAAACAAATATTATGTGAACCTATAATATTTTTACTGTATCATTTTAATATTTATTTATTTGTCTTATGTGAAAATACGTTATAGGAAATACGAATTAATTATTAGGAATATAGAAACCAAAATTAGGAATTAATTAGATGGCAAAATCGTTTATTGATTTCCTTCATATTTAAAAATATTCCTATTTATATTATGTAGCTTATTAATGCTAGTTATATAGTAAATGTAGGTAAGTTGATTATTTAATTTATACCATTTGTGCGATTACTTGGTTAGTTTATTATTAAAAAAAAGCTAATTATCGTAAAACATTTATTATTAAAAAAATCAAGTTATTTTACTAAACCACCATGTATGATGTAACCAGTGTCCATTTATGTTTCAAATATTTCAAAGGAATAACTATAATATTTGTCATTGCGTATTGTTTACATCCTCTGTCCAAAGCAGTGTAAAAAAACAAGTCAAAACAATCCCAGCAAACATTTTAGGTCAGTTTTCCTAATAAATTTAGGTCAGTGCTCTAGACTTATTTAAGTTGAAATTACGTCATAAACACTTGCTTTTCACTTATAAAAGATTTCGATCAATAAGGGCAGGGTTCAGCTAAATATTACGTTGTTTTTACTATTTTAGTCAACCGTTAGCTCATACAACTATAAGGTCGTATAGAGGTTATCAAATTAGGTTAATTTGACATGTTTTTATTCACCATATAGTCGATGCTACTAATCGGTTGAAATTTTATGTTCATATAGGTAATTATTACCAAATAATCAACTTATTAGTCGTCGACCTGGTGGTCGGTTTTTTAAACATAATTTAAGTTTATTTTCCTTCACTGGAGACACCAGATTTCAACCAATAAGTAATAACTTTTTTGTCTCTATCAACACCATTAAGTTGCAGTCAGTACAGCTTAAACTAACTTTCTAGTCGGATTTACTCAGATATGAAACCAATAAGTCGCAGCTACGTTAAAGTTCGCTCACTTTAGTCGTATCTAAGTAATATTTTGGTGAGGGAAGACCTCTCGACCTAATCACATTTTTTCCATTTTGCATATAATACTGCAATTGTGGAGTGGTAGGAACGTTATAGTGATGTACAAAGATAAAAAACTTTACAGATATTCCAGTACTTTCTATAGAAAGTGCAGAAAAAGGTCAATGGTAATAACAGCGATTGTCCGAGAAAATGCCAGATGATTAACTGACTAATTAATTGGTTACCAGCGGATTTGTTGACGACAATCCTTAATTAAATATTTTATTTATTTATTTACACTTTAATAAAGAATTACCTATTTCGTATTATTGCGAACTTATTGCCTTAAAGGCAATACCTACCAGTTAACCAACCTATAGATCATACATTCGTAAGTGAGACTTAAATAAATTAAATTACAAATAAACCTAATGAAATTTAGACTAACCATAATATTTCAGTAATTATAACTAATGGAGGCAGTATAGAGAGCAGAAAACGGATCTGGTGATTATGAATGAGATAAAACTAAATTATGCAGACAAAATTGTTTTCTTAAGTAGCGATTTAAATGTGTAAATATTCGAAGCTAGGTTTATTTTATCGTCGAGTTGGTACAAGCGAGCAGATAAATGTTTCTGTAGTTTTATTTTTTCGATTTTTGTTTTCATTCAATAAGATCTTTTTGATATGTATGGAAAACACAGATTTTTCGAGGCTCATACCTTTTAGGCCATGTAGAAATTTTAATTTTTAATTCTATAGAAGCCTTGATAAGTAGATGATAAAACAATATGGAGTCATTTTTTTTTTTATATCTACAAATAAGAGAGTCACAACTATAGTGTTTATATTGAGAAATGATCGGGTTGCTCCTCTGAAAAAGAGTTTAAATATTAGAATGGCCACTTGCATTTTTTGATTACTAATGCTGTTTGTTACTTTTCCAACCTATTATTTTTGGTGCTAATTAGAATTAATATATACTCATCTGAGCGCAAATAGAAATATGTTCATTTAATATTAAAATATATAACGAATTTAAATAATATGAAATAAATAAGAAAAATTAATTTTAAATTAAAAAAAGCTGATGTAAACTGGATGATTTAAACTAGGAAATTTGTCCGTGGTTTTGTGCATTGGTATAGTATTTGTATTGGTATAATAGACAGCGATGCGAAATGTTTGCCGAGTTATTGAAAAAAAGTAAATTTGGGAGAAGTTAGTATTAAATAAATTACAAATTCAATATGTGACTCATAATTAAAAAAAAAAAACTATTGGACTGGTTCAGTCATTCGGATGTTGACATAGAGATATTTTAGGTAACGGAGTAACAAGAGCAAATGTAAATAAATATACGAGACGAATGGCAGTATTAAAATGTGCTAGAAGAGGTAAGAATGCGTCTATAATTTAGCGATAATTATGTTTTATTTACTCTATGGTGTTATTTTCAGAACGCCTTTAATGTATTGTATTGAAGAAATACACATTACACTTACTGAAAAAAATAAATTTAACCTTATATGTACATTAATTATGTTCATAATATTTGCTTTGATTACCGAATTTTGCAAAATATCAAAAAGTGCTGATACCTCATAAACAGTGAGACTTTGTATATAGGTAAATGTGGCTCAATAGGTTCTAAATGACCTCCACTCTCACCCCTGAAAAGGTCCCTATTGACCTACCTAACACTCTGTATATGCTGTAAATTATCACAAAAATAACTTCAAAATAGGCAATAATTTGTAATAAAGCTATCTAATGGCATCATATAGGTGTTCCAATACCGTCCCCGAAAACTTAAGGGGGTGTAAGAAATTATATAAAAAACATGTGACAATAATTCGAGCCCAAATTTATTAATTTTATCAAAGCGCTCGTCTTAATTCCCTTTTGTCTCGCAGGCACTCGGCAAGGCCGATCAATGACAGCGACCGAACTTATGACAAGAGCGATTTTCAAGTAAAGTTTACAATTTTTTTAATCAGAAACCATGATGAATTTTGATATCAAAACAAATCATGGTTGAAATCGCAGGGCCAATAAGCAGGTTTTTTTTTCGAGAATGGTCTTGAAACACTGTGTACTAAGTAATTTTAAATTCGTTTTTTTAACTAGGTGTCACAGGATGAGGATTCGGTTTTTAGAATATTTGCCCCTTCACCTGAGGCAATGGAAGAAGCTCGTGGGAGACTTCAAAGTCTCATGGAGACACCGAGTGAGCCCACTCTCGACTTTGGCGCCATCTACAAAGCTAAAGTGGTCGAGATAAAGGATATTGGTGTCATGGTCACTTTGTACACGGGCATGACACCGGCGTTGCTTCACAACACGCAGCTGGACCACAGAAAGATCATGCATCCATCTGCACTTGGCTTGGAAGTCAACTCAGAGTTACAGGTTAAATACTTTGGTCGAGATCCTGTTTCAGGTCAGATGAGACTATCGAGAAAGGTTCTCATGGCATTGCCCTCAGCACAAATACGCAATCTTGACAAATAACGACAATTTTTCCACCCACATTCAGAGTTATATTTCTAGAAATTTCTTTCGTAAAAGACTGAATTTGTAATTAAAGTAATACCATGTTTTTAATGTCTGTGACAATGTTGATGAGAAAATTTTAGATGTATAAAATGTATTTTTAAAGGTTACCCAATAAAATAATTTTCATTTCTATTTTCCATTATTTATGATGTCATTTTTGGTATCCATGCTGGCCTTAGTTACTACCTCTTTAATATTGAACCACGGCTGATTTAAATAAAAAAATATTTAAGCAAAAATTATTTTATATCATAAGATAGGTTAATTTTTAAAGTAATACAGTGTATTTACAATAATTAAATATTCAATGCAGACATCAGAGAGGTCAGAGATACAGAAGTCACTCGGTGTGGCCGTTTTGAAAAGGATGGTTTTTCTCTGAACTGTCAGTATTCTTGTAAGGTTTAAAAATGTAAAGTTACTATGTGAATTGAATTGAATCCTAAGATTGTTCTTGCAGTGGAACCTTGCATATGTGCATACAGCAATATTAACTATATAATGTTTTTTCTTAAAGACTTCAAACTATAATGTAGAATATTCTTATTATTACTTTGACAATTTTATATATGTAAAAAAAAAAGAATTATATCTACAAATTACCCGTACAAACACCATTAGGATAAATAAATAACTGCTATATATCAATATTTCAAAAATGGCTGATTTAGACCTATCTGATTATGATAAAAAAGTTAACTTCTCCAATGACCAATTCGAAGAGACACATATTATCACGTTTCATACGATGCTGAACTTTGATGCTGATGCATTACTTTCCGCGAAGAGTTTATTGAAATTATTGTAAATTGATAAATCCCGCACAAGTTCAAAATGAGCTAATACAAATAAATAGTCTTCCCGGTCATTGGGTGTGCTGTTATTAATTACAGAAGCCCTAAATATTACCGCGATAACAAGTAGCCTAAATTAATCTCTGAAAAGTCCTTTACCTGATAATGAGTCTCGTTAAAATCGGTTCAGCCATTTCGAAGATTAGCCCGGACAAACAGACAACAAAAAAATGTATGTTTGGGTTATGGTCGCGTTTGAATAATTATATGAATTTAGAAAAAAGGATTTATTTATAAATCACAAACACTTCAATTTTATAATTTTATTTGTAATTTGGTATTTTTTTTCTTTATGTGAAGATATTAAATAATTAGTAGGTAATATTATTAATTAAGGGAATAAAGGAAGGGAAAAAGAATATGATCAACAATTAGATAATTAATAAAAAATTAAGGTATAAAAGGTACCGCAGCTGTAAATGATAATTTAAAATCAGTAACAATATTATCTATGCAAGATATATTTTTATACATTTTATTAAAATAAATAAATTGAAGGACAGTGATTTCATAATAGGCATAAAATTATCACATATAATATTTCAATATGAAATATGTATTTTTATTAAAATTTTTATATTTGAGAAACTTGCATAAAATGTAATATAAGATATTTCTTATTAACTAATCTCACTTTTATGCAAATAATTATATGTGGACCCCCGTCAAAAGGTATAAAATATTTGCAATCGTAAAAATACACAGTAGTAATGTAAAACAAGTGACCGGAGTCATGCCATGTTAGTAATTGTGTATGCAATGGCACTCCGTAGCGACATGGAGCACAACCGTTGCAAATTGAGCAACCTGCGAAGACGAGCTTAAATGGATCCAAACAGCTTACTTATGGAGTTTGGGCGATACTGCTTTTGTTTTTGGCATCACCTCTTACAATGGCCCCAGTTTAAAACATTTAAATATAATTTAATCATCAATAACCAAAAGCATTCGTTTAGCGCACTTTTTACCGGCCAATGTTGCATATTCTAATAGATATGACGGCTCGACATTTGGCAAATTGCTTCTTCGGCCCGAAGTTGATTTAGTGTTGTTTTTCACGACATCGTAAGACATAATATTGTGTCCGATTAGCAGTGGAATTCCATCTAAATCTCTTTCGTTGCAAAGGTTTGTATCCAAAGCGTCGATGGCAGGGTCTAACCTGGAGTAGGGTCTTTGGTCTATCTTCTGAATGGCCTCTTTGATTGGAAACCAATTGTAAGTTTCCGGGCAGAGCAGGAAAGATGGCTTGTAGTTTCCTTTGTATCGCATTTTCTGACAAGAGTGAACATAAAAGCCCATGTAGTAATATCGGAGATTTGGAGTTTTTGCTTGCAATTTGCGTGTTAATGCAATTTCTCTAGAAAAAATAAATACACATTTAAAATATACCTTTGATTATACTTTTTTTTGTTATCATATAACGAATACTATTAATTATAAATCAGCTAAGTTCATTTGTTGGGTAGAGGCTACACTGAAACTACTGAACTGATTTTCATAATTCTTTTACAATTGGGACGATTTATTTTCCTTATGAATACCATTATGAATGCATCATTGCTAGAGACAATCTCAGTAACTACTGAGCCAAATTTCAAGATAGACATACGCATTGAAAGCACCAAATAAGGAGGTAATGCTTGAAGGGATAGATATGGCGCCAAGCGACACGACAAAAAATTTAAGAAGAAAAGCGAGATTATTGCTTATGTACCTGGGTGGTACAGGATAAACAGAATGAAAGCTACCCACAGAAACCTGACAGAACCGGAGCTGAAACTGAAATGATTCGGCAAGACAGCCAGCTTCTAATTCATGTGTATTCTTTAAACCTTTTTTGTCTTCGGGCCACATACATATATTTGTAAAGCTACTAGAGCCGCAACACTATACTGGTATGACAAAAAAATACGTACGTCAAAATCAAACTTAATCTCAAGAGTTACGGAATATAGAATGCTAGATTTTGTAAATCATGTCCCTGATAATAAATGTGTTTAGGGCCGCACAAAAAAGCAGGTTGAGTATGGTTGCTCTAGGGCATCAATAATTATTTTACACAGACATACCTGAGTGCTCCATAAGTACCCAAGGTCAGTTGCGAGTAATCTGGATCGTAGTAGAAGTATACAGAGGAGATGCATCTGGGTAAAATGTCAATAACACCCACTGCAATCAGCTTGCCATCCAGCCAGTACTGCTGGTGAAAGGAACCATATCCACAGTCCGGACCATCACTGGCAAAATTTTGCTGCGCAAAAAGTCAACTTGAGATATAAATAAAAAATGTATTATGTAAAATAATTAGGTGCTTAATATGCTTCGTTTTAATCAGTATGTGTTTGTCTTGTTTCTATGAAAATGGCGAAAGACTTTCAGGAGTAGAGCTCTTGGTTTCAAAATGAAGTAAGATATGCTGAACATAAAAGATATGGAGAAAAATTTTTGTTAGAGATTACTTTTACTTGATTTTAGATTTTCACTCAAGAGATGAAATTATTGACATCTTGAATCAATCGCGTGGTTATTCTTTAAGTTGGTTCAGGGCTAAGTAACACAAATAAATAAATCTGTTCCAAATTAGTGTGGAAGAAATCAAACATAAAAAAATAAAGATGTATTTAAAATAAATACTGTCCTTTCAGGAGGTTGATTTACATCAACAATCAAATGTTAATTGGCAAACAATATTGGAAAATATTTCCCAATTATGAGAAAAACTAATTAAAGACTTAATCAAAACCGTTCGAGTATTTGAGAATGTGCGATTGAATGCAGACGTTTCAAAATAAAACTAACCTTGACCTAGTTACGCGCTTGGGAGCAAAGAGGCAAGGCGCAGTCAGATCGAAAGACACGACAGACGTAAAACTTTGACCTAAGATGAGCCATGAATTGTTGACCTTGAATTGAGCAGTGTTTCGAATCCTTCTCATGAGCCATTCCAAATTGCAAACGCTCAAATCTTAGTACAGAAATTTCAATATAGGTCAGATTAGCAACACGTTTGTGATTTGGAATGGCTCAAGAGTAGCATAGTAGTACATTGCGGCGCGGCAAATGTTTACAAACTATACACCTAAAAAGATTTAAAACTTTTAATTTTCAATTATTTTTTTTTGAGACCGATTTAGTTATCGGCTTAGATCAACCCCTTAAAGGACGGTAGCAATTTTAAATACATTCTATATACAAGTAATTCAACAAAAATACCCGCACAACTAAAACGCTTGGAATATGTTAAAATTGACCTTATTACAGGAGCGAAGTGATCGTGGTGATCTCATAGAGACTTACAAAGTGTTAACTGGACATTATAATTGTGCAAACATTAAGGACATATTCATGATTAACCAAAACACGCAACTTCGCCACTCAATTAAGTTATCTAAATCTCTTTGTTCCACTAATCCTAGCTTCGAAGAAGTGGTGGAAGCTATAAGTGTAAACCAGTTTAAGAACTGCCTTGATAAATTTCTCGAATCTAGGCAAAATCGCTAGTAACTGAGAATGAGAAATGAGCATATCAGCTAAATAGGCAGAATAATATGAAATCCTGCAAACATGAAAGCATAACAACAAAATAATGAATCTGTCATTAAATTATTTATTATTATTATTATTATTACTGTTCATAAGTAGGCAGTTTCAACTTAGACATTTCGAAGTTCAAAACATCTGATTGTTTATTCGAATAGGATTGTTTGAAATATCACAATGCAACTAAAAATACCTGGAGTGGGCTGTCGACAAGAAAACCTTCAAATTGTTTAAAAGTGCATTTGGATTCACTGTCTCCGTGTATCTCCATTTGGTACTTTGTATAGACACGGTGGCTTTCCGCTTTTGTAGCTTCCCACTCGGGGCTGTGTGGATTTGTGCGGACTAGTTTCAGCTTCCAACAAAACAATAGAGGATTTATAAAAATACAGTTTACACATACACAATTAAATTGTAAATGTATTTGACTTATTTACTATGTTTGATTTCTAATGACAAATCACATGAAAAGATAAATGACAAAATCTTTAACAATATTGAAAAATTTAGAAGAGTATTATTCATTTTTTCGTAATTCGAAATAAACCTTTTAAAGGTTGATATACCCTATCTTCATAAGCGTATAAGGTCATAATTCAACCCCTATATGCCTAATACAAATTTATTTGTTTTCGAGATGATATTTAACACAATGATGGCGATGCCACTTTTCTAAAAAGATTGCAAACTGGTGCGGCCGGTTTTCAAAAAAAGGCCTAATTACGGGCGCTTATTTTAGAAAAACCATGTATCTTATCTTGATAAACTGCACTATTTTGAATAGCTTATAAAATTCTCTAAATGGGGTTTTATTACTAATACAAAAAGTAAAAAAAAAACTAAATGTACAAGGTAAAAAAAAAATCGTCAACTTTTGTTAATAAAAGAAAATTTAAAGCACTTTTACATTTTTTTTATTTTTACTTATGTTCGTAGATATGATCTAAAACTCAACTTAAAAAACTAATAAACTTAGGGTTTTTTGTTATAAAACTAATTATAAGTACCTAATTTATATTTTTTACCATGAACAGAATGTTAAAAAAAAAAAAAAAATACCCATGGTTACTTATGGAGGATAGTCACTGGTGCCATATTTTTTTTTAAATAATTTTTATTATAAAATATTTTTTTTGTTGCTTTATAATTCATTCTTTTATATTTTTTTTCTTAAAGTAATAAAAAACGGAATACTCTTCTATTTATATTGATTAACGTTGCCATGTCTAAATAAAATCAGTTAAAAGGTTTTATTTATCTAACCATTTATATTTTTAAAAAAATATTGGTGTTTATTTGTATACACGCCAATAATTTGAATAAATACGGCAGCGAAAATTCAAAATTTACTGCATTGGTGTGTAAACATTTTATGATTCAGATGTGATTTGCAAAAAAAAATTATTTGAAATATTTTAGCCGAATATTTTTGCATACAACATATATAAAAAGGAATGAAATATATAAATTTCCGAACTTATTTTGTTGACAATGACCTTAACATTGTGAACACAACACAAAAACATTTATTTTTTTAATTCTATGACACTCAGTCCATAAAAACACTTTTATAATACTTTCGAAATTATATTTATTATTATTATTATTTGATAATAGCTGATAAGCCTATATCTTGTTTAGTATCAAAGTTATTATTATTATTTTTTTCCCCCCTTTTACTTATTTCCTCATTTTTTTCTTAAGTATTCATCTAGATCTAGATTTCTGTAATATAAAAAATAATAGCTTGTTCTCACTTTATTTAGCCTAAAACTCGAGTAATGAAAACTGACTTTTACTCCGCGAGGCGACAAAACTGAAGAAATGGGCAAGTCTTTTTAACGGATGTAGTGATGAAATGATTTGAATGATGTATAATTTCTTCGATTATTTTGTTTCAAGGCCCGATAAGATATTTAATACTAATTAAAAACTAGCCAATGGAGTTTGCCAGACATATTTGTAGTTCGGCGAATATCAGGTTAAGAAATCACATCCTTCACATTTCTAATAAATTACGCCTGATCGATGAGCTATATTTGTAAACTAACTATAATAGTATTTAAAGAAATAGAAATTACCTTTAACCTGTCACTAAATTGTTGTGGCAGATCCTCCAAAAATTCTTCAACACTTTTTTCTTTATTTTTATTAATTTTGAAGATTGTCGAGGGCTCAATACCCTTTTGCCGGAGCTTTTCATGTTTTCTTTCTAATCTTAATTCTTTGGCTTTCTTAGCTGGAGCACGGACAGGATCCGGTCCGTTACCTTTGAAATTATATAAAACATTTCAGCCAAATTTATTTATGACTATTTTAAATATATTCATTTGTTAATGTTGAAATATTGTTTGAACATTTCAAAATAACACAGACAAGCACAGACTAAAATATAAACAGGTAAAATGCGTTTGCATGATACAATTATTAAATTACCTGGCTTTACTTTCCTTGCTTCAGTGTGGGATGTTTGCTCAGCGCTCGTCTCAACTGTAACTAATCACAAATTATAGAATTCAGTAAATAAAGAAATACATACTATTCTAGATGAAGAGAGAAACTTTGTAAACAAACCCAACACCTGCGACAGTCAGTTTAAACCAGTCAAACTGGATATTAGTGGATATTGTCAAGGCGGCAGGTATCGAAAATCGTTACGCCGGGTGCTGAAGAAAGGGTTCTTACTTATAAACTTGCAATCTATATATCAACAATAGGTCCATTATGACCGTACAAACGAAACAGCGGTAAGAGGTGCAAACGGTGAGCGGTAGCATACTGTGCAGTTCACAACCTATTGTCGTCACGAAGTGATAATCGCATTCAGATTGTTTGTTTTTATATTATTAATTAGTACAGTTTTACGTACTGAGTTTACGTTTAGCTGTTAAAGTTAAGTTTTTAATTAATATGCTTGTATTCTTCATCAGATTTAAAAAGTATATGTTTTTTAGTTGATAGATTTTATAAACGAAAATTGTCTTGAGGTCGCATTTTCAGAGTTGTTAAAGTTAGCATATTTGATCCTCACCAGGCTCCCCTGTAGAACGCGCATTATCAGCTTTAAAAAAAATACACATATTTGAGAAATACGCAGGGACAAGATCGATTTACCGAACTCTCCATGATTGCCATAGAAAAAGAATTACTATTAAATCTTCTAATTTTTACATATAACAGTTATAAAATCATATTTTATTTTTTATTTAATTATTATGCAAAATTTGCTAGGTTAAGAGATAGTTAGGGGGGGCTGTGGGAGCCCTCCTACCACCTCCCCGTCAAAGGACTAACCTGCTGTACAAATTCGGGGCACGTCACTGGCTGTTAGTGCATTGTGGATATTTTTGCAGCGTTGCAGCAATTCAAAATAATTTCCTGACTGACATTAGTTTAAAATTCACATACCACTACTACCAGCTTGTTGCTCCGGTGAGTTTTTGAGTAAGAATGGCCTTATTTGGCTAATATCAAGATTCGCTTTGGTTTTACTGAGGCCGGAGGCAGCCATGTGGGCATCACTTGTACCAATATCATTTTGTTCCTCATTCTTGTCCCCTCCATCAATCAACATTGATGAAGATGATTCACCACAATGATTTTCCAACTCTTGTGTTACAAATTTGTTAACCTTTTTGATAATTTTCTTTTGAGATTTCGATGTTTGAAAATCTGTTGCTGTACACCTAAAAATAATCAATTGTTGATTGAACAAATAAACAAATTTCAATGTCTGATAATAAGCTAAAGCAATTACCTACTAGGACATCTTAATACCAATATAATTTCAACGGGCAGCAAATAGTTTATCATTTATTTACATTAAAAAGTTATTATCTAAATAAAAGTACCTAATAAAGGGTAAAATGAACCCTGGGAAAACTACAGCCTGCCAAGTATATCAGGAGAAAGCTTACTTTTTTCCACATTTTAACACCTTTTAGCCCGTCTGATGCATTAGCCGTGTTGACGAAACTGTCCGTCGATTGTCAAAAATATTTGCAAAAAAATTACGGGCGCTTAATAAAATGCTTATATTAGAAAACTGTACTATTTTGAATAGCTTATGAAATTTTCTAAAATATGGTTTTATTACCAACTAAATTCAATATTAAATGTCAATGTTAATATTTTTTTGTGAAATTTCATTTTTGATCCTCAATAAAAGAAAATTTAAAGCGATGACACACATTTTTTATTTCTCTTCCTATATATCATATAAAACTATTAATAAGTAATATATATTTTTTTACCATAAACATAAAAGAAAATACCCATAGATACCAAAGGCGGATCGTCACTGGTGCTGTAATATTTTTTTTTAAATAATTTCAAGCACCGCTCTTTAGCGGTGCTTGAAGGAATTCTATTTTACTTTTAAAATAGAATTCTTTAGGAAATAGAATAATGGTTTCAGAACTTTTCTTTCTGGAACAGTGCGAGGTTCGAATGCTCCACATAGGTCTAGTTTTACTCCGTTTCCTGATAATAATTGGGTAAAAACGTATAAGCAGGAACCTGCAGGTTAGCATGGCCAATGGTTATGAGGAAAATATTCACTTGCGTATCCCCCAAAACATGTTACTTGCTTACAATTATTATTCAACTCACTTTACCTACCAATAACTTATGTTTCCGACAAATATGGGTGTGGTACGTACGACGCACGTCGTTGGGTGTTTTAAATACTGCATCTTTAAGCGCTATTAATTAATTGTATTGGTACAAGAATTACTAACCGTATAGTGTACATTGGACAACATGTGACATTCATGGTAGGTTTATAACAATATTTTCCAGAACGTCTCCATCCTCGATCAATAAGATCCTGATAATCAGATACAGTCATCAAGTGAGCCCACATTCCTATAAAAAATAACGATAGTAAATATTGCTTTAATTAAGACACCCATTACATGGTCATCAATATGTTTACCATGGCTGTAGTTTGTATCGTCACTTTTACAATAACCGCAGCGATAACGTTCATGTTCTGCGTGGTATTCAACTATCGTGTAAGGCATTTTATAATAAAAGGCCTTTGCTCTGACCGTAAAATATTTTAATCGTAAATTATGTCGCGTTACATACTATCCTTTCTATTTCTACCAAAAAAACAAATAGTACCTAAGTATGATGAATGAAACGAACATTTTCTTCTTTTTTTAAATAAATAGCCTTCATAAGAAATGATTTAGGCCAATGTCAAGTAACAATTATAATGAAAAAAAAAAAAACACTACCTATGTTAAATAATCAAATTATTTGTTTATACAAATGAAGCGATAAAGAAAACTATTTTAAGTTACAAAATAGAACGGTTCTTCGCGAAAAAAAACGCGTAGATAATTTCAAAATATAATTCTACGTATAATCGTTTTATATGGCGTGATTTTTTATTTTAATTTTTGCTCAGGATCGTTAATTTTAGTATATACTTTGAAAATAGCAAACGGATAATATTCCTATCGCCAATACAGATATAAAATAACAACAGAAAAATAACATGAAAAGAGGGAAAGAGGTAAAAGAAAAAAATAGAAATATGGTGAATCTTCATGTCATTTAATGAAATAAATGTTATGAAAATGGAAATAATATGTAAGAATTGATAACAAACTTGGTCAAGAAACTAGTAGTTAAATTTTATTCGCTGCAAGATCATTATAAAACAAAGGATAAGTAAAAATGATTATATTCAATAAATATTTTATTCAAAAAAAGGTTCACAAAATCACAAATCGTATTCACAAATAGATGAATTAAAAATATGAATGTTATCATTCATATCTTTTTCTACAGATTATAGAAGAACCATTTTTTTTCTATTCTAAACATCTTGAATTTCTTTAAGGTTAGGAAGGCATCATTTTTTTATTTATTTGTATGAGAAATGCTGATGTGATGTGATATGATGATGTTTGTATGATGTATATAATAAATATAAGCCACCCACAATGAATTCATAAATTCCGCTGTACATTCACTGCGGACTACCCAACCAAGCTCATCAGTACACGTTTGTATTGACGGCTGTGTTGCCACCATACGAGAAAGAAAGTCAATAAATGCTACAAATCACTTAGGTGACCCAAACACAAAGATATATTTCTGATGTGTAAACATTTATACCGGGACCCAAAAAAAATCATATCTAGGGTGAATTGCGATTTGGTGACGGTCGTAAGGGCCTCATTTACACATGTTAACCGTGAGTCCTGGCAATCCACCTTTTTTTTATTAATAAGCTCTGCTTTAATCATATTCGCATTAGTATGCTGTTAAGCGAGTGTTAAGTGGAAATACCGTCCTAGAATGTAGGTACTTCAAAAACCTTCTGGATATTGCCAGAAGGATGCTCGTTCCACATCTCAATATGAAAAAAGGAAAACTGTGGAGTGAATCATACTGGAGGAGTGGACCATATAAAATTCTTAAATATACTTAGGCAGTCATAAATCTTTGTTCTTTTTCCTAGGCCCCTTGTAAACTCAATTTCAAATTTATTAGTTAAATCTTAGGAAAATAAATCCTAAAGTTATTCCTACACTGTGTCTTCTCTTTTTGACGTTGAGCCATTAATTTAGTATAATTTCCATGGCAGTTAAGCCTAGAACCATATAACAAATTATAGTTGTCACAAAAAAGCGCATGCCTCACACGCACGCTAAATTTTATTGTACCTTACTGATGAGCGAGGAGAGTTGTATACTATATAATGTTTCCGACCACCTGGTTATCTGCGACAAATAAACTTTTGCAAGGTTGTATTCAAAGGAAAATACAATACCGTAGTACACTTTTTTTTAATTCACTTAGTTATTACATATTAATTTATTTAATTTCATATGATTCATATTAGCATATATCTTAAACATCTACGTGTGAAAATATTAATCGTAAGTTCAGCAAACCAAAAATGATAATCATTCATCATTCCCTTTTCTATTTATTTTATTTTCATAAGAGCCAATATATTAAATTATATAAGAATTTTGTTGCATACATGCTTATTTGGAAATATATTACGTATTCAAAATAATAATAATAATAATAAAAAAGTTCTTATTTTACTCCGTTTGACAGAAATTTCAATATTTTTAAGACACAGTTCCAAATAGGGAAGGAGCAGGTATAACTTTTTTAGATACTTTTTTCAGAAAATTTACCTATTATATTTTCCTTTATCGTGTCTTTAACCTTATATTTAGGTACATTGGAAAACTTCTTATTAATATACTCGTTGAAAAGAGTAGGTATAAGAAAAGCAAGAGTGAGTTTACCGTAATAATTTTTATACCTAGGTACCACTAACCAGCCTCTACTTTTTTGTCGGGTGGTCAGCGGGTGCCCTATGGGTACCTTGAAATATTCATTATGTAGGTGATCGAGTAATATTTTATAATGAGCTAGATATTTAGAAGGCGCTTACAGTGCGCAAATAGCAACGACGGATTTCTTCGACTTTTATCCCTAATATTAGCGGGTACCACTAGTTTCAAAATTCGTCGCTGTAAATCGTGTACTCAGTCCATATAGCTGTCGAAGGTAGTACCCCAGACTCCGTATGACATATATATATGCTTGCAGGTCTGTAGGTCTAAATTAAACTAACTTAACAGCATTTAACGTGTGATACTTAATATATTCTTTTAAGAAATTAGTTTCACTCTGGCAATGTTGTTTACTAAATTTCTTCATAGCACTGATGACCAGTCGATTGAAAAAATGCTAGAGTTATACTATACATAAATAAGAAAGGCTATGATACCCTATAGCTATCATATATCAACTGCTTCTATACATTGTTTAACCAGACATACATGTTCTATATATTGTTTATTTAACCAGAATCTGATTGTCTAACAGCTAAGCACTATAGGTGTCATTAAAGACATTTTCCACCCTGGCGCGAGTAGTCTGGGAGAGTGGTGGGGTAGTGCGGGTTGCTTCATCTTCATTTGTGCCTGCAGCACTTTAAGCCCCTTCGATTTGTGTCTTGGGTGGCCATAGAGGTGACAGTGTCCGTTATCCGTTACAAACCGCATCTAGCCAAGCATTGCTCTTAACCTATATAGGTAAACAGTCATACCAGGTAGGTTTTAAGTGGAAGTGGATGCACACATATGTGTAAGGATTAGAAGAAGAGAGAGCGTGAAAGTGTGCCCGGTTATGTATACTGTGCGTAATTAGCATTGGGGAATTCAGAATTTTGGATCAGGTCAGAATTCTTTTATTGTGTATACCATCTGATATTATTCCGTGGTCCAAAAGTTTCCTATTGTTTATTTGTTACATTCTTTTATGACTCAACATTTCTTTCATATTTTTTAAACACAAAGGCTTTTTATGATCTTGCCAAATGTTATTACAGAAGTTAGATAAGTAATAACTAAATGATAAGAACTAACAAATGCGATGTTAAATCTGCTCATTTACACTTCCACTATACAAAAGAAAACTATATCATCATTTTCATCTTATTTTCATGACGAGAAAAAAATATTAACTTATGATTTCATATTATATATCAAGATACATTAGGATAAATATAGGGTGATGATTTTAGAGGCGTGGTTTTCAAGAAGAGATAAAACGCATATAATTTGATGTTATGGGTAAGAATTTATTTTTATTATAAACATAAGGGTTTGCCATTATGTTTTAAAAATGATTTCGGGTAAGTGACCGCCGCGGCTGATTCGAACAAATTCCAGCCGAGAGGCCCAATTTTCAACCATTTTTTACAGCAAGTTACAGCAAGGGCCGTATGTCAGCAATAACGCGCCGAATATTCTCTTCCAAGGCGTTAATCGTGTCCGGCTTATCTGCGTAGATAAGCGACTTCACATAACCCCACAAAAAATAGTCCAGCGGTGTTAAATCGCACGATCTTGGAGGCCACGCCACAGGCCCACGACGGGATTTTTACTTTATTTTAGAGTGATTTAAAAAAAATTTTGAGTGATTTTTTCTAAATTTGCACTATTTGCAAACGTTGTTCAGGAGTAAGTCTATTCATTATGAAATGGCAAACCAAACTGAGCATAAATCGAGTGACAGCTGTCAAAAACACCAACTACGAAAAAAGTAGTGCCAGATTGAAAACCACGCCTCTAAAAAAAACACCCTATATAAATGTACTCAATTTCAGTAAATCCTACGTATATTCCACACATATGAAAATGAACCAACAGCCTAGAAGTATTTATTTTCCTGCAACGAACTCACTTAAATGAAAGTGACGGTTGTTCCTCACTCCTTTTGTTCTGCCGGTGTTTTTACGGTAATGCAACAACCTGATGCGGCAGTACACATTCACTTATCGTAACCCGTCCATTGCATATTTAATTATTTAAATTACAAATAATCAATATGTGTTTTATTATTTCGAGCTACACAAAATATAATTTATAACTAAATAAATATACGTGACAGATAGGAATATTTTTTTAGTACAATAGGAAAAACCAATATTTAACTATTATAAAGTATTTTATTCGTATATGATTATATACACATCATAATGACACAATGAAATGTAACAAAATATATAAAGTGTACCAATAAAATGTATTTCTATTGGAAACTTATCTATGTACATGTTTATTAAAACAAATCAATTAATGTAATCACTTATTGAAATAATATTTCATCATAAATTACAAATACTTCAGTTCAGTGCGAAATTTCATTATTAATAAAATATAAAATACTATATGGCCAAGCTTTTGAAGTCTCATACAATCCACTGCACTCGCATCTACCGAGAGAAAAATATCAAATATTTAACATTACAAAACCCAAAAAACAACATATATTTAATTATTTTGGTGAGACATAAACAATCGATAATATTAACTAAAACAATTTTAGAATAACAAAAGGAAAAGTCTTTTTAAAATGGTAGGGTGGATGCGCTATAGACTGATATTAAAAAGTTTATAATTAACATTTTTATAGTTTAAAACATTAATTTATAAAAAAAAATATTATTCACTCTCTTGTCACTAGATACCTACAAAATACTGTACAAGCCTTAAAAAAACTTTTAAACATAAGATTCTGACTCTGTGTCGGTACCAGAGCCATCTAAAGCTAAAACATATTTTTCGGAAGGATTATCCAAATAAAATTTTGAATTAGAATTGTTCTTTGTATCTGTTCCACTTCCATGTTTCTTCATATTATTTGGCGGCTCCTTGTAAATAGGTGGTATCGATTTGGAGCGCGTCTTACTTTCATCGGCTGTCACGTGAACAGGAGGAAATTTCTTTAGGATATTCGCCTGAGAAAGTTTTCTGGGGGGAACTGGCGGGGGAATGTGATTTCTGGCAATGGCAGCATCGTTGCTCGGAAGTCTATATCCATTGTCAAAATCAGGATCAATGCAGGTGGGTTTGGCGGAGTAAATGCCAGAAGTGAAGCCTTTGCTTTTGCCATAGATACCTTCACAAAAAACATCAACGTGATCATTACGACCATTCAGGTAAATGGGTTCAGAGTATTCCATAGAAATTTTGGTAAAAGAGTTGTCGCTACTCGCTGGTGAGTCCGTTGACCTCATGTTGTAAGGTGACATATTTTTTGGTTGATAGAGAGTATCACTGCTACTGGAATCGCTATGCAATACTATGTTGGCCAATGACTTGGAATGCGGTAGTTTGCCATTGGAAAAACTTTGGTTATCATAGACATTCCCATATAGCGACTGTCGACTATGGGCATTTTTCTTCACCTCTCGAGATGGGTTTCGATTCTTTGCTATGTTTTTCATGCTGTAAGAATTTTGCAAGGGTATCATATTTTGGTCGGAACGACGTGGGGAAGACTTTTCATCGGAATACAAATTACATCTTCCCGTACAAACATGAGCGGGATCCACACTGCGCAGGTTACATTTGTTAATGTTTGGGGAAGAATTGTAATTGTAAGTATCTGAGGAGTTGCTGTTATCGCATGACTGAAACTCAGCAGAGCAATCATTTTGATACTCTTTCTGTGAATATGGACAGTCAAAATTGTTTGTTTCTAAGCTTTTTGTTCTGGATGCTTGACGTGTCCAATCATTTCTCGCGAATGTTTTGGCTTCTTCTGTTGTTCTGTGTTCTGCTTTTCGATGGAAATCATACATATGTTTTTCGTTCGCACACAAATCCAACAAATTTTCTTGAGACCTAATCAATTGACCCAATCCTTGCTTCAAATGATTAATAGTGTTTTCAGAGTACATAGAGATATTGTGTCGATTTGAAGGATTACTATAATTCAAAATACGTGGCTCCCAACCGGAATAAACCCTTGAATATCCAGGTGTCAAAACCTTGGGATCCTTTTCTAGTACGTTGTTTGACCTTTGCAACTTTTGCTTGGCGACTTGGGTACATTGTTGAAATTCATAAACATTTGCACAGTTGTTTGCGTTTCTCTTGCTACTTTTGCCTAAAAGGTCTTCCGAACTCTTTGCTCTAGAATAGAGTCTAGCAGGAGAGTTATGATTATTGGATTCAGTATTATCTACATATACACTAGTGGCTTTTGTATTCCTTGCGGCTTTAGATACTAAAACTCTAGGTGGTTTCTCTGGTTCCAGTCCAGTAATATACTTGGCCGGTGAATGGGTATTCAAATTTGCATCCTTCATTTTTGCAGCATCTTTATTTGGAATTTTACTTCCGTATATGTTGTCATGTATTACATGGCTTTGTGTATTTGTTGAATATCTTTTAGATGAATCTTGTTTGGATTTTCCATAAATGGGCTCTCTTTGCTGGATTCGACAGTAAATGTCATCTTCCACAATGCAGCCATAAATATTTTGCGTATCACATTTGTAACTTTTCACAGTGAGCTTGGGTAATCCACTGACATTGTGAACCTCGGTTGTGTAACATTTAGCATAGACTCGCTGAGCTTGTTCAGTGTGAACCATATTTTTTTGTTCCGTTTGAATTTGCTGTCCATTCCTTGGAGCTGGACTATTTCCACCATTGCTGTTTGAGTCATCTTCGGACATAGTAAGCCCAGAATCTCTACTTAATGATAGTTTTTCTTTACGCGGGCATGTTAAATCCAGCGAATCCAGTGATAGACCAACCGAATGTAACGAATCACTCTCCTCAGCTCCAGAATCCAGGGAAATACTAGCAGAGGGTTCAGGGCTGCCCTTCCCAAAGAGGTTGTTAAGCTGTGGACCGAATAATGTTTCCGCATGTAGGATAAGCAGCTCTATTAGAGCTGGTACAGCTTTGGGGGCCTTGTCGCAGGGTGTGGGAGGCCATAGAAGGCTCGGTCCGACGCAAACGCCCAAGTTCATTGGGCACATCAAGTTGATTGATGATTTTCTTGCGATCGCTTGTAACAACGAAACAAAGTAGGACAGCAGATTATAGTGTGCTTTTGGCATTTTCAGTAGTAATGTTCGTACGGCCGCTACTCTTTCCGTAGAGGCAATAGCTGGAAAAAACAAAAATAAATATTAAATTTATCAAGAATTATATTTTTAATGAGACAACAATCAATTAATTGCTACACGAACCTTAAAATGAGGAAAGAATTGTACTTTGTGTGAGAATATAATTTGGGAATAAATTATTTACATACAACGAACAAATTTTCAGAAGTACAGACACCAAAAAATTATAACATGTCATCTACTGAAATGTAGAAGAGAACTAATTTAATGTTTTAAGTTCAGATAGGCTGCGGATTGTGAGTTGTGTGACTTCTTTGTTCGGTCTAAGGGTATTCTGTTAAACGAGGAACATAAGTGAAGGCAGGACAGTAACGATATTGTAAAAACTAAAGTTTTTCCGTTGTTACAT
Organism: Neomicropteryx cornuta; assembly: GCA_020383195.1. NCBI lineage: Eukaryota > Metazoa > Arthropoda > Insecta > Lepidoptera > Micropterigidae > Neomicropteryx > Neomicropteryx cornuta. The sequence goes on from JAHKQU010000030.1 coordinate 7,745,152, forward strand.
TTTAATTGTATCCACTTACTTAGGACACTGATCCAGTTGTTGTAGAGGTTATCACAAAGAAGTGGCTGCGGTAAGTTTCTAAGGAAGTCTTTGAAAAGCGCTGCAACAAGTAGGACCGGAGCATTTTCAATATCCGGAAATCTCACATTCGTAGGACCCAAATTGTCAATCTGAAACAAAATGCAAAATAAATGACTATAAATTTATACTGTAAATGTTGTATAACACTGTTGTATAATAGTTGTATAATACTGTAAAACAAATAGGAATGTTATTTTTCATAATTTCTAATACCTACTAAATGTAAGTTCATATATATTCCTAATTAGGTTATTAGGTCCTTGTCTAATGGACCTAATAACTGAAAATATTATTATTTTATTGTTTAGATTTCAATAAAAATATTTGTAATAAGCGTAAATCTAAGATTTCATTTTCTGCAATCGCCATCTCTATTATAGGTGCTATCACAGTTGACTTCACAACCGGATAAAAGGTCTTCTGCCCGATTTTGCCCATTAACTAAAGTGTTCAGAGTCATCTTGACTACTTTATTGCGAGTCAATTGAATCAAATTATACATCTTCTCTTCTTTAACGGGTATTTTACTGAATTTAAGTTTATTGGTCACAGTCCTATAATACTTTTACCACCATTTCCTATGTAGTTAATTAGTGGTTATGATCCAGCAATCTGCAAATACACTGCTTCCTAAATTCCCTACCTGCAACTACATATTTTCAAATCCTACCATTACGTTACTCCAGTTTTGTTGAATCCATTCTTTTTAGAACCAATTTTTTCCATTCTAAAAGCTGTAAACATACTACATGAACCTCAAGAAGTGTGCACTTTTTTTTCGCCTTCTCCACGTTGATTGCAGATTGCACTTTCATCGACTCGCATAATGTTATATTTTTAACTTGTTCCTCCTCAAACGTTATGCCTACATAGTCGATTACTTGAGAGTCGGCTGCCTGCATTGGTCATTATTTTTCCAACATTCACATTCAATAGCTTTAATAGTTAAACAAACGGGCTAACCTTCTCCTTCAAGACCTTAAGCGCCTTTGCATTAGCAGATCGTCTGAAGATCCCTTGTGTGGATGGACCCCTCCTAAACAAGATTCGTAGCATGGCCAAGACTGGAGGTGGGGCTCGGCCTGACGGACAAAGCCGGACCAGTGGAACACCCCAAAGCCTGCCAGCTGATGCTCGGCGGAAGAGTTTTAGCGGGGTTCTTGAGCTGTTGGTAATAAAATAATAAAAATGATAATTAATTCATAATGGAGTAAAGTGCGTTAAGGACACAATGGTGAAACATGGTGGGAAACATAGGTAGTCTTGAGGTCAATGACAGATAACGTTGACTAATTTTACAAAAAAAAGGTAGGTGAGAGAATGGTAGTGAAATTATTAAAAATATTGCTATGTATGTACGAGTATATGTTAAGAAAACTAATATGGCTTTAATTTGGGTTGAGTTTGGAGACTTAACTAGTTTAATAAAGACTAGAGTTTAAATTTTTCAATATAAAATCGCCCCGTTTAGGATAAATAGCAGTAGCATACTACTGTTAGTAGCAAAACACTGTAAACTATATTTACTTACCTTTTAACGATATTCTTGTTAATTTTCTTAAGTTCGAAGATCATTCCGCAAGGATTGTTTTTTGAGTTTACATGCTCTAAGTCAAATCCTTCTTCATTTGATATAGTTTGGCGAATTCTCGACATCTGCGAAACAAAATAAAATACCATAACAAAAATAAATATTTTATTGAAAACACATCATAAGCTGTAAACTTATATATGTATATCTATCTATATACGTCTGTAACAATTGGACTGACAATTTGACCTAACCTAACCTAACCCAGCTCAAACTGCTTAACCTAGGAAACTGAAATATCAAACTTACATTCTATTTATGACGGAGGCATTCACTAAGAAAGGAGTTTAGAAATTTCCTCCCCTAAGGAGGTAAAAAAAGGACGTGGACATTTTTATGTTGAACCCAATATCTCAGAAATCAAAGGTGTTATTATAGAGTTGAAAATTAATATTTAGATACTTTTTAAAAAATAAACAAACATGTATTTCACCATTTTCCCAAACCATTAAAGGAAGCGAAAAGAAGGGGGTAATTTTTTTTAAGGAATGCGTAATTATTAGGGAGCAGCATAATGCGTAATACGTGTGTATTATTAGCTGTTTTTAAGAATATTATGAACATTCCTAGACACAAGATCAGTTTACGTACTCTTTTAGTTAGATGATCTATGTCATATGTTTTGTTTTTATTGCACAAGGATAATTAATAAAAAAAAAATCCTATAGCTAAAGTATAGCTAATGTCTAAAATAATACCTGGATAGCATGAGGTCTTTCCGATCCGATTAATGGTACAGCAACCCCATCACGCGTGATTTTGGCCCAAAGGGCGTAGTCCTTGACTGGGCCCAGGGAGCCCTGCCCGCTCTCCGTGTCCTCATTGTTGTTTTGAAGGATCTGCAAGGCCTGCCTTATGACAATGCTGGTGGTCATCTCTGGAGTTACCGTCACCGTTTTGCACTGCGAAGCAATTAATATAGGTACATGTAAAATGCACATATGAAATGGCAGAGAGGTTTTTCCCATAATTATGTTTATATATTTTGATGTGTAGATATTATGTACATAGCAATGTTTGTTAGGTTAGCTTGGGTAACTTTTTAAGCAAATACAAAGTGAAGGCGATGTTAAATAAATGATATTATAACTATAAGTTTGTGCTAAGATAGAAAATTGAAGATTAAGACTTTTCATGGCTTGGTTTTCAATGTTTGTTGTGCTCATTGCAGCCCGTCAAGTTAATAAATACTCTTTATAAAAATATTTTACTTTCAGCATGTTTTGTTACTCTCATTGCTGGACTTTTAATATGGCTCTGAGCTCATTCCTTCCTCCCCCACTTAAAAGTATGTCATACTCACGAATTCAACTCCAGATATGCTGTCCTTAAACACAATTTGTATGTTAGTCGACTTTGGTTCCATTGCCAGCTGTCCGTTGAGCGCATTTTGGATCTTCCTGCAAGAAAATAAAGACCATATCAATGCATTGCGAGCAATTTATTTTATTTCTTTTCTTTGCTGGTTACTCATTCGTAAAACCGTAGATAAATGGTAGAGTATATATATTTTATTTCTCCTGTGATTCCCAACTCACACTAGTTGAAACTATTATTTTTATAATAATATAATATTTTTTTGTCTATTATTATTAAGTATTGTTGTTTTTGTATATTTTGAATTGTATTCTTTATTTTAATTGAGTTTCATATAATGGAATAAACAGATAGCGATTCGTGAATTTCAAGTTCTAGTTAAATTACTCAACATTATTTTAATTTCGAATAGGTAAACTTTATACTACACACCGAAAGAAATGTATCTTTTAATATGTACGAGTATATACAAGGTTTAACAGAGCGTTTAGAAAAAAGAAGAGAGTGAAATTTTTAGTTTTTATGCTTTCATAATGAACTTATGCTTTTGTCTATTAAACATAATACAACGATGTCCCACCTTTTATTTAAATATAAAGTTTTAGTACGATTTTAAATATAAAAGTCTAGGTATATAAAAAGTGCAGTTGAATTTGACGTCTATGGAAATGCATGCATAAATAAATACATTGAAATTTCTATCATTTTATTGGTATAATTAAATATTTTTTCACAGTGTGCACATCTAATATTTATAGGAAAATCTAGAATAGCGACTGCTGTAGGCCTTTCAAACAATAAACTCGTATGCATACGTTAGGCATAGTTTACTGATTTAGCGCTTAGGATTAGGATTACCCTGCATCTGATTAGTAAGACCATGAGAAATGAATCACGTGAGATTAAGCTATTTAGAGCACAAGAAAACTAAATTGATCGCCGATCAGGTTTATGTGAGCCGCTATAAAGAAAATGGTTACGCGCAGGCCATCGCGGCGAAACCTGCAGCGACCATTTTGATTTTGTGACGCGTTGCGAGCGAAAGAGCGGGTATTATAGTTTTAACGAAAGCGTGAGTTGTCGATATTAAGTTGAGATTATTTAACTGCTCACGTTATTTTCATTTTAATCCTCTAATATTTATGGGAATCGTCAATCTAAACCACCCTCCGAGAAGTAGATTATCCGTGCAAGGCTTTGGTACCTTATGGGCGTAATTAAAACGGTTTTTAGCCTCCAACCCTAAAAAAAGATGTAGATTATATAATATTATAATATTATTATGAAGTTATAATAGTCACGTTTTTAGAGTAGGTTTTTTTTTCTTAGATTCTTGGATTTGTCATTTTTTTTTTAAGAAATATGTATATATACAATCGATCTGTATCGGAACTTTAGTTGGCTCCTAAACACGAATATGCATTTTTACTTTGGTATCTAATAGTGATCTTACCTTTTATTGTTCTTAGTTTTGTCACTTAGGTGTAGGTAATGTTTAAAATGAATCACAGTTAAATAAATTATTATAATGAAGCAAATAATGATTTACTAAACTGAGTTTGCAAACAGTCCGCCGTACACGGAACCATCGCGTCTAACTATAAACGATTAAGCGATATATTATAATACTATGATTTTCGCTCATGTACGAGTAAAAAACTTGTATAGGCGCTGCAGTAAGGAAGAGAATTAGTTTGCTCGCGAAAACGGCGGATAGATTAATTCTCATACATCGCAAGGAGTGTGAATTGTGCATCAACATTGAAAAATCTAGAACATTCTCAATTGGAATGCTAAACGGCATGTGAAGCATATTCCGTGAAAGCGAGACGCGGCCGTCGTTAGAGAGAACCCACCTTGCCCTCGGCGAGGTGGGCAAGGTGGGTACCTTGCCCTCGGCGAGGTGGGCAAGGTGGGTTCATTGGATGACCATTCCATGGATGCCACGTCTCACTCCTGGATTACAAGGGAGAGAGAGAGGAGAGTAACGAATAGCTTTCATTCCTAAAAATCAGACGCTTTTATTATGAAAGTGCGTCTGTCTCAGAGGTTGGCGAACAAACGTCTCTTGGTAAGCAATTTGTATCCTATTGCCGGTGGTTAGTTAGAAAAGTGGAACGATTTTTACGCGAAATAAGGGATCCACGACACTAACAACAATAGGTATGTACAAATATATAATATATTAAAAAAAACTAAATTTCGTATGCATCATGTCCCAAAACAACTAACTACTGACAAAAAACTATGCAATTGGTTCTGTGATTTCGAGTAAAACATTATATTAAAATTCATCATGATTTTTCGAGAAAAAAATGTAAGCGGTACGCGATTATGTTGTTGATAATGAGTACGCGGACAAGGTAACGCGAGCGTCGACATTCGCGAGCTGACCGAATTTACAAAATCTGTTAAAAAATAGAAAAAATAGGGACGAATTATTTCAGCATTCTATTTAATTTCAATAGGAAACACAAACACTCGATTGAGTCTTTGGGAATAAGTAGTCTTGACACATTCTGTATAATTTCAATGTCCGAGATCAAGTAAATGTTATTGCATAAACTCGTTATTTAGATAAAATAATGTCGGGTTAGTTGCACCATTTATAACTCAAGAACGGTTAAAACGATTTTTATGATCTTTGATTTGTTGGATTTGTCTCTGCCCCGAATAGCAGAATTAACACCGAAAAAATCACGAAAAAAATAATTTCTCATACATTTTATATAGAACGGCTTTGTACACAGAATTCTATTTACAAATGGTAAGTTGCCTTCGAAGATGTTCACTTTGTGAGGTTAGGTTAGGTTTGTAATTGTGCGCGCATCGATAATTAGAATATATAATATCATTTTGATTTTTATACATTCATTGAATTTAATTAATTTTGAGTATTCTTAATACAAATTAAATTTAATTCTGCTAATAGGTTAACACAACATTTATTGATTCTGAGGTACGAAGATCGTCCGGTCAGCTTGTTAAAATATAAATGAAAAGTGTATAGATTTGATACCTTACGGCTTACGACATAAAAGCCAGTGACAGACACACATCAGACATCCTGGATTTAGGTGTGTTACGTACCTATAGGTATAAATTTATGTAGACAGGCTCATACCTAAACCACGTATCTCTGGCTGCCTGAGTAGGGTAGGTGACGAGATTGTTGGCGATGACTGCGCTGGTGCCGTTGGCGGTCGTGCTGGTGCCGGCGACGAGGGGCCACCCCAGGACGAAGCTGGTGTCTCCGGTAGCGCCGCTCAGAGACACCCACAGCTCCGAAACGCGGACACACTCCTGGAACAAGATAGGTCCAAGTTTGGTCAATATATTTTTATTATTTTTATTTATTTTATTCAATATAACACTGAATGAATTAAATTAATATAACTTAGACAAATTAAACACTGAATGAATTAAATTAATATAACTTAGACAAATTAAACACCAGTCATTTATTGTTGCTCTGAAGTAACATGGCTACTCTAACTAGGTTAAAAAACCTGTTCTAAGAGCAGCCAAAAGGAAGTTGCAGAAAAAATGAAATATTATCACGTTCACGAGACGTTACTAATAACATAGGATAAATATCATAAATACAAAATATAATACATATAATAAATAGTGTATAATATTATATACATATATATATAAAATATATATTACATACAATATACATTTATTAAATATATAATTCTAATAATTGTGTTACTTATAATTTATAGGCTAAATACAGAAAAAAACTAAACAAAGAATATATATAAAATTACATATAGTCTATATATGTTATATAGTTATGTCTATTGCAACATTGTCTATAACAACAATATATTATCGACATGGTCTAAAAAAAAAAGATACCTAATCTCTGAGGCCTTATTTCATTCTCATATTAAAAATGTGAAAACTTTTAAATCGGGAAAAAAATAAAAAACGATACCTTAAAGTTAGGAATCCATGTATTTTACCGAAATAACAATTCCATCTAATCCAGAAATTATAATTTGAAAATGTAAAAAAATTACCTATTAATAGTCAAATAGATTTGTATCAATATCGTGCCACAGGAGGTTAAAAGTAAAAAGATTTTAATTAAACTGCTAATGGAAAAATATTAGAGAAAGAAAATGAAAAAAAGAACATATTAATAGAACGGCAGAGAACAAAAGATGCTCTGTTTGGCATCCGAATGCCAAACAGAAGAGGAAAAAAGTTGAAGGCGCCAATTTGAGGATCGACGTAATAACCGGAAGGCGAGGCGAGGAAACAAAACCCGGCGAGACGAGGAGCACAAAAAACCTAACCGAAATAAGAGATGACTTATCAGGCCGATCGATCGTCGTTTGGGAAGCTGCAGGGCCGCAGGGCTGCAGGGCTTCGGGGCTTCGGGGCCCTAAAAGCGTTGGCGTCGACGGCTCAACGAAATATGAGCGATAAGCCAGCGAAAGCCAAACAAAGAATGCCTGTTAAATAGTAAAAACTCGTTTCTGGATGATAATAAGCACTAAAATTTGTATCGATAACACAAATTTTAAAATTATAGTAGATGAAGACTTTTTAAAAACCAAATATTTTAATAGCTAGAGTGCATGGGTCTAAGTAAAGCAATAAACATATTAATTATTATCATGTAATTTTTTAAGATTAACGTCACTGCACCGATCGATAATTCTGCGGTGATAGCGTCGCGTCGGCATGGCATAGGGAATTCTGACTTTGGCACATCGATTTGGCATAGGGAATTTTGACTTGTATATTATTGAATACATTTCCTAAATTTAAAATTAGGAATATTAAATGCCGCATTAAATAATGTAACATTTATATGTTTATGTTAGGTTATTCTCAAATTTAAATTGTTAAGTTTTTTGGAATTTTCCTAAAGTGAGGATTTCTAACTCATCCCAAAATGTTTTTTTTTTGCACTGTTCACAATTTCCTAAAATTATAAATCTAAAGTATGAAATGTTTATTTTACTCATAGATATTACCTTACATAGGTACAGCTTTCTAACTAAACATGGATAATGTAAAAATATACAATTGACACCGTGAGTAGAGAATTCAAAATGCATTTTTATAAAACTCAGCGCTGGGTTTAAACCGACATGATTATTATGCTATATGGCTTAAGCTATAAGCTTCATCAAAAATTAAATAAGACTTTTCTCTTTTTTTATATTGTACAAAAAATAAAATTCATCTAGTTAAGTATCATCAATTAATATATATATAGGTAATAAAGCAATTACTTTTACACTTTGCTTTTGTGGTTGATCTATACCGTCGATCAAAATAATAATCAGCAAAAAATATTGAAAAAATATTTCGCAATATAATCGAAATCGTTTAATCTTTTAACTAGTTACGCGGTTAGTCGCGTTAGACAGTACTATGCGCGATCTTTAAAAAAAATAAAATGTATTAATAATATGATTATTTTAGTAAGTATGGTTTTTTCCGAAATATATATTTTAAGAGGCCGGTTTATTTATCAACCCAAAGGAGTAAAGTGAATAAAAATACACTCTATATAATAGACAGGATATTTTAAGTTATATTACATTCGGAATATGAATGACATATTTTATTATAATATAATTTAAGTAATTCTTGATTACAAGTAAATCTCGAATTATCCGGGATAAGTAAATCTACGGAATCCCTTACTTAATTGTAATATCGAGTGAGAGGGTAAGACTAAAAGTGCGATCTATCGATCATTTTTTCGAAATGTCGACGGCGGAATGTCATTGTAATGTCCTGTCGCATCCCTCGGGCGATCCGGCAGTAATCCAAGGTCCAGACGAGAAGGGCGACGCGAAGGATCCTGGATTTATACCCAAATATCTAGACGCAGGCGCCGACGGGTCCAGCGACGCAACATAAACCTCTACGTCCAAATGCAATGGTAATAATAATAACCACAGGCATTCGCTTGCAGGCGCCGGCGGCTCATTCATCAATAATAATCGATAATAACCTGCCAGCATTTTCAAAGATTATTATTACAAAGTTTACTTAAATATTTATATTTCTCTAGGATGTATTTATTTACTTATGATGTGCAGTTTATAGGACTAATGTATGAAAAGGCGTGTTTATAATGTGCCTATTATTAAGTTCATGACAAAAATATTTTTAAATTATTGATAAAAAAAAAATGTATATAAATCTTAAAAAGTATTATCTTCCTCAAAAATAAATTAATAATTTAATTATAAATATAATAATTGAATATACATTTATAATTATTATGAAAACTATGTACATTTTACACCTTGAATACTGAACCGTTCTGTGTGACTTTTACCTTATTATATTATATAGTTTTCTAATAAATAAATAGATACATACATACCAGTTTAAATTAATGCTCGAAATAAATTGTAAATTAAACCGAATAATACAGTAACAGTAAAGTAAACAATAATACAACACACTAACACACCCACCCACCATCTCACATACCCCCCCATACCCAGAGGTCACTTTAACATTTTTCTTACACGTTATAACTTACACGTTTTCTTCTACTAACTTCACCTTCTTTCAGTTAATATATTACATAATTATTTATTGATTCATTTATTTATCATCGTACTAAACAGTGATAGAAGAAGATACTTTTCTAGTATTACAAGAAATGTTATGTCTCGGTTATTCTTTATACTAATTTTAAAATAGTATATTTAAAACTGTAATTATAAAACTTCTATTTGCAATTTATATATATATATATATATATATATATATATATATATTTCTTATGTATTTGTAGCTTTGTTCTTGGAAATAAACTTTTATTTTACTTTACTTTACTTTACCCGAAATTATTTTTAAAACATAATGGCAAACCCTTATCTTTATAATAAAACTAAATTCTTAGCCATAACATCAAATTATATGCGTTTTATCTCTTCTTGAAAACCACGCCTCTAAAAAAAACACCCTTATAAAAAAAACTATAAAATTAATATGTTAATTACCCCACAAAAAGGCAACAGTCTTTGTAAAAGCGATTGTAAAAGGTGCAATTTGTTATAAATAAAGAAATATATATATACGAGTATATATATAAAAAGAAAACAAACTAGCCCACTCATCGTCAATATTCTAAACAGAAGTAGAATATTACTCCTCCCTCCCCCCACATCTCATACTCAAAACAGAATGTTGGTGATTTAATGGGATTATCGATATAAATTAATTATCCGTTAAGTTAGACAGGTTAAAAAATAGGCCAAATTATCAATATCACGATGCCAATAGAAGGGCGTTTTAATTATTTTAAAAACAAAAGAGTTCAAATTAACGTAATTAGGTAGGTGTCTTGGCCACAAAAAACACCTGTTGATTAGTTGTTTATTGATCGATTATGGTAGTAGGTAGCTACCAACTGGTATGCTATCAGACGTTAGTATTTCGCCGAGGTGTGCTCATTCTTGGCCCCCCCAGCGCATTGGCCAGATCTCAGCCCAGCGCCGCATTCCGCGCGTTATGATAGACCAGCCCCTCTCCTCTCCTCTCCTCTCCTATCCGGCGAAAAGGTTTATTTTCGATGCGAGACCGTTCGTTGCACAAGCCGATGCAGCTTAAAAAAAACAGACGCCCATAAAATGTGGGTTTTGTAAACGGAAGTGTAATGAACGGTGCGGAAGTTTGCTCGCCGGCTTTCCCTGATACGAGCGGACGATTTTAGATACATGCACTCGTTACGTACTCGTATATCTGGTTTGTATCGGTTGTGAAGTCGTGAAAAATAAACGTCGAATTAAAGTTATTTAGGGCAAAGATCAACCGCGTGTTTATCGTAAACATCCTAAAAAATATATCTAATATTTATCAGAACTAATCTATCTATTACAATGTATCGAAAATTATAAGAACATAACACACGCACAAGACCAGTTATACGCTGTGTGTTCAAAAAGTAAGGTGACTTTTTATTTTTATCAAAAAATATTGATTTATTCATCAATATTTATTTTGTCCCCTTCAAAGTAACTACCCTCAGATACAATACACTTATGCCAACGGTTTTTCCAATCCTCAAAGCACTTCTCATAAGCACTTTTCGGTATAGCCTTGAGCTCTTCCAGCGATGCAGTCTTTATCTCTTCAATCGTTGCAAATCTCCGTCCTTTCAAGGTCTCTTTAGTTTTGGGAACAAGAAAAAGTCACATGGGGCCAAATCCGGTGAATATGGTGGCTGAGGCATGATTGTCGTGTTGTTTTTGGCCAAAAAATCGATGCACATGCGACGGTTCTTTTGGTCAAAATTTAGCAATTTCGGAACAAACTTCGCTGACACACGTCTCATGCCAAAAACGTTAGAAAAAATTTCATGGCACGAGCCAAGCGATATGCCGACATCCTCAGCAACTTCTCTGATAGTGATTCGACGATTTTCCAAAACAATTTTCTTCACTGCTTGAACGTTTTCATCAGTTGTTGACGTGCTTGGGCGTCCAGAGCGAGGTTCGTCATTGGCATCTTGCCGGCGATCTTGGAAGAGTTTGTACCAAGTGGTACAAACTCTTCCAAGATCGCCGGGAAGATTTACAAGTGTAAACATTTTTTTTACTCAGAATAGTTTCACCGTATGCCACTGTCAACATTTCAAGTGTTACGGAGCACTTAGTTTTATTTTTTACACAAAATTTGATGCAAATCCTTTGATCCATATATTTCGATAGCAAAAAATCGCCGAGCACGCAAAACACTTATAACCTTTACGCCTCTCACAACCAAACAAAAAATGCCATTCACTTGAAATTTGGTACAGATGTTCGGGAAGAGTGTACCAACAAAAAAAAAACAAAAAAACAAAAAAAAATCGATAATCGAAAATACGTTGCCCGCGAAATTTGAAAGGTCACCTTACTTTTTGAACATATATATAAAAAAAATCTCACCCACCCACATACATCCATGTGACAATACCTACTTAATACAATACAACATAAAAAATATATATATAACTTCTATCCAGACTAAAAAGAGGTACTATTTTTGGTAAAATTTAATAAAAAAAAAAAAGTTAACTAAAAACACATATTTAATGTTTTCATTATATTTAATTTATTTATTTAACGTCATTTACATTCACTCTTATAATATAAAGCAGTAAAATAGTGTTAACTTAATAAATTCATTGTTTGTGCATCACCTTAATAGCACAATGTGCTGTTCCAAGGAGACGCCAATCATTTATAGATCTAGTTTAGGATTATGACGCAAGCTACGGGACTGCTTAATAAACTTATAAATATTTAATAGTGCTCTAATATAGTGCCTATATATAGTGTATAATATAGTGTATAATAGTGCCTGAGTGCCCTTTCCGTCATAAATGCATAAATTAATATAATATAATGTTTAAATGTTCTCTTTATTACCCCAAGTGGATGGATTCTTACTTTTATAAAATCACATAATATGGTTTATCTTCGGTACTCGAGATGCTATATGGATACCAAATTTAAATCAACTTTGTATGACCAACAGTTAAAAAGATACGTCATGCCTGGGACAGATGGTGGTCAAACACACCACGAAGTATCGCCGTAGCGGTTCTGTTTTTGGCAATCAAAAATTATTCAAATATTTGTATAAGTACCTATTCAGTACTGGCGAGGCACAAGAAGCTAATAATATTACATATAATAGAATCTTTCTAACATTATAGACAGAGAATTATCGAAAGAGATTTGATCGGCGCGACATGACCGACGTTTGTCGCTCCCGCAGATTCTAAATCTCGATTTATGTCGGTATTTTATGGCTAATTGTGTCTTTTATTGCGTATCAACTTGGAGTTTGAGAAAGAAACTGTAAATTCACTCTTTTTTGAAACCCCGATAGAAATAATTAAAAGAACTTGGTGCGTTCTCACGTTTAAATATAGCAGCTTATGAGGCGAGAGATTGTAATGAGATTAGCGATGTGATATGTTCGTTTAATTAATATAAATCTAGAGATAGTACTTTGGAAATGAATTGGAGAACATAGAAGTAGTGAGAGTTAATTAAAACATAATTTTGACTTTCACGAGACTTTTGGCCTCGTCTGCATATTTTTTTTTCGATTTAAGTAAGGGTAAATGTTATATGATTTTGATTGGATGCAAATCTGTGTAAATTTATTTTCGTTATATTTAAGAATTGATTAATGACAAGACAGATTACTTAACATAAGGAAAGATTTTTTTAACATTTGGAAATCACAAGAATTCTTCTAAAATTCGATTCATTTTTTATGGCCGAAATAAGTAATACATATATTTTAGTTAATTTAACCATTTTGTAAATATCAGTTTCATCAATTGACTATAAATTAAATACTTGTTGGTTTACTAACAATGTCAGCGATGCAATAAAAACAAATTCATGTGTTTAATATCTTACAGAACTCTATGAAAGTAGAATAATAAACTATTAGCAAAAATGCTAATAATGAATAAATTTTATATTTCTGAATATTGCAAAATACCCTGTTTTGCGGAATGCATCGCGTAACTTTGTGATTTGTATATTAGGCATTGGCAATGGGCTTGTTAAGCATATAATTGAGTATAAATAAATGAATATATTATATATAACATAGAAATATATAAGCTCGGTAAGGAAATAATTACCGATGCTTTGATAATTCACTCCTTCCTAAGCATTTATTTACCCTTTTATTCCTTTCCATGTAAAGTCATTTTTGGGTCATACTTCTGTTTATTTTTGTACATAATTGTTGTAATATTTACAATGCCAGGAATGACCATAACATGTCTATTGTGAAGTTAACATATTAAATGAATATAAGGAAATTTTTTTCATAATAAAAACAAATCTAACAGGAATTAAACGTAGATTGTATTTGGAAATTATGTTAAAAGTAGCCTAATCAACTTTAGTTAAAATTATCTCATTTCAATAAATTCTAGTGCAAGAAGGCAGTTAAACTACTTAGGTTAATAATTATGTTCATAAATTTTACAAGGTTGACTTTTGTTAATACTAAATTGGAAACTGAGTCATGCCTTAAGTCAAGGGAGATAGGTTTGACAAATGGAGTCAGGAGTGGAACGCGATTGACGGTAAATTGAAATGAAATTTTGTATGGTTTGTATCCTAAAGTGTCGGCTAAGATCCTTCGGGATTTGAAGGGAACATGGGCCATCGGCGTCGTGCCCCATCCGTCAATCACTCGGACACAAATGCCCGCATTACGAGGCGTGCGGGAGACGGGACACGGGACACGGGACACGGGACACGTCTGGGACTGCGGGGTGTCCGTCCGTCCGTCCGCACGACTGCGGGCGCACAGAGCGCCAGCAATCGTACGACACTTCGCAAAGGTCAATTTGACCCATAGAAATAGTGGTCTGTGATTTGACCGGTAAATGCAGGTTCTATAATAATAATATAAAATCCAATAATTATTATATTATTGGCAATATATTCTGAAAAATATAATTATGCACGAAGTCTCTAGTAAGTGCTGTTAGTAGTAGTTTGCATTTGTGACTTGTACACGTTTGAATATATTAAAAAAAGTAAGAAAAAAAAAGTATTTTTTAACAATAGTACTCCCCGTTTCTAGTATTGTTTCTATTGCCTTTTTTGCAGCATAGTGACCTAGTTTAAATACTAATAGATGATATAGAAACCAATAAATATATATAAAAAAGATATATACCGACAAATAAATAAATAAAATAAAATAAATAAATAAAATAAATAAATGAGAAATGGACACGAAGAGCAGAAAAAATCGAAATCATAAAATAGTACCTAAGTGGTTTATTTCAATTTACAATCACATCTCACTTCTAACTCTAACGCGTGAATATTCTTTTAGGAATTGAGCACGTGATAATTTTTTACAGGTCTCCAGGCCAGCAATTAAAAACATAGCCAAGTACCTGTTGGCCTCCGCGCTGTGGAAGGACCAGCGCTAAAACAAAGCGCCGATTTCTCTGCGCGTGCAAACAAGCATACTCGCACATAGACGTCTACACTCTACAGGACAAAGTAAACAGCGGAACCGTGTCACATTCTGCTCGTTAGCACAACGCCGAGTAATGTAAAAAACATGTGAAGTGCAAACGCCGTTTTTAATTTGAATTTTACGGCGTCAGCTTCGTCACGCTTATTGGCTAAAAACTCGTATTTTTCAACATAAAGTCGCGAAAGTGACGATTGAATTGACGAACCGACGACGCCGAAGTGACGCTGGCTCGTGAACTGGGCGAAGAATCCCAATTCGTATGGATGTATGACAATGCTAATGGCGGACCACGTTAATGCCAATAATCTGAATACAAGCAAAAAAAAAAAACGATGACTAACAAATCACAACTTTCGAATGGCATGAATTTAGTTGCACCGACATCTACAATATCTTTTTATATCCACAATAAGAAAATGAGTTTACCACTAAGATCTTGAGAAGAAAAAACATAACTTATAGGTCAATTTATTAAAAATAAATGAGAATGTAACTTATATAAACTACAGACACGCGCAATACACGCTCTATTGCGATTTAAACATGAGAGAAATATCTAAGTTTGAGCACATAAACCATGTCGACTAAAATTGGTCCATTCTCTGGAGATTTTTACAGATTATATCAGCCATAAATGAAAAAATAGGAGTTATTTTTGTTTTATAATGACACTTCTATGTAGACCATAGCTTTGCAAATGGGCCATAGCCAAACCAAACTCCTCTATTTAATTCTCGTCTATTTGTTTCTACTTACCTCAAAAGGGCAAAAGTCTAATATGTTCAGATATACAAATCTTATGTCAGTCTCGACTGTTATAAAAAATAAATTTATGTAAGGGTATGTATTGTATATCTAAATATTATTTAAAGGAATAAGTTACCTTTAGCTTAAAGCAGTTGGTAGCTCTGCTCTTAGCCAGAACAAGGAGGTCGGTGAAGAGGAATAGGTGTCGCTCCTGGAAGTTCGTCTGAATCTGGCTTCCAGACAGACAGGCGTCGTCTCCGGGAGCCGTCGCCAATTGGCACGGGGCTTCCATGAGGAACTGCCGGAGGGGCGCGCGCGAAGGACTTGTCACCATCCCCATGGTGGCACTTCCGCCGTTTATTCCCCCCGCCAGCCCTGAGTCCAGGCTGGGTCTTTTGCGGAGAAGGGTCTTCATTTTCTGCAATTAATGTGCAAAAGCACATATTAAAAATTATTTCAAACTCCAGACATAAAAACTATCCTAACAATGCGATGCCTACCCTGAGGTTCATCTTTAAAGTTAATTCTTTAATTTTGACAGATTACATCAAATTGTATATTATATATTTTACTGATTTGAATAAATGATACAATATAAGAGTATAATATAAAATTAATTAATATATATATTAACCTATTATATATAAATTATTATATATTAAAAATTAATATATATTAAAATTAACCTATTATGACTAAGAAATAAAATAAAAAAAATCGAAAAAAAACATCCCTAACTTTACAATATTTTTTAAGAGATGGTGTAAATTTGATCAGAGCGGGAATTTCGATACTGCACAGGTCGCCCCGTTACGGCGTACGGTGAGAACTGAGCGTTACAACAAAGACATTATTACATGATCCTTTTACTATTTTCACGTAAAGTCTACATTTTTTTATCTTGGTAACCATGATCAATTTTAATATAGTTCCTAACAAGTTACACTAGAAATTGCAGGACCAATTAGCTGTTTTTTTTTATCGGGAAGACATATATCACTATTATAATTGATAGGTTAATTAGAGTATTAAGTATTCGAAATACGGACTATATGCAATATTTCGAGCCATACTTAACTAAGTTAAAATTGTTGATTACTCAAATGAAGTTAAAATAATTTCGGCATCGTGTAAATCTATATTTTAATACATTACATTGTTCTTCATTCTTTGATCAGACTATATCCAACTTTTATTCTTTTACTTTTTTACTCGTAGTCTTCGAATACATTTTTATCGGCCCCTCAGCATTAGTGACAGTAAACGACTGTCAACGCCGGATAACTAACCATTAGAATTAGAAGAAACATACTCGTAATAATTAATAGCTGTCATCCATGGCGAATGGATCGAGTGTAGCCAGCCGTACAGCCATGTAGTGCAATCGACTGGGTTGTTTCTAGGGGCGTGAACAAAAATGAACAATAACAAACGAACGGACGTACAAAAAAAACCTGAATGTTCCTCAATCGCACCAAAATTACTTTATCGGGATAAACTCATGACTACGCAGAAATGAAAAAGTCAGTCAGGTAAGAGAATTTGATTAAAAAATTGCATTGATTGTATAGGGCAATCCGAAGTTCTATAAACAGATTACATCCCGAAGTACATAATCGAGGCCCGAAACGTGTGAGACCCTACCGAAATAAGCCCACCACAGCCTACCGAATCTGTTAGTATAAAATTATATCCAAAAGAGCAAGCCCTAATTTCAAAGATTAACTCTACAGGAGTATAAAAAAATGTGCGACTTAAATACAGCGCTTTCTGTCAGCGAGGTGACCACAAATTACCTTTTCTCTTTCATCGCACTAACAGTCTCGGGAAGTTTCGCTCGTAAAATTCTTGAAATCGACACGTGCGATGCATTCATACTTGCCAGAAGGAATGCTCGTCGTGTAAATGCGGGATTTAACTAATTGTGCATATTTTAAACACGCGGTCTCAGGCGTAAATCAAAAATTAAATAAAAAAAGGTAGAGACATTATTCGAAAATATACTAGAAAACATCTATCCAATAGTCTAAACTACGGTGTTACACAATTATTCTGTTAACTAATAGATGTTACCCGACCTACTCGTACACAGCACTTTAAGAGCGTGCTTATATACTTATCTCTATATTTTTAGGGTGAATTGCGATTTGATAACACTCATGACTGTGACGCTCGTTACTTTACGAGCGCGACGATACGAGCCGATGCGTCTGGACGGGAGAGAAAGTTGATATTTATTAAACTGAAATTTATTAATTAGAATCAAAATAAACGTAATCACCCTTAATTTTCAATTCTTTCATTACATTCACAGACGAACGCCGATGTTAACACATGATTGATGCTACCAGGCAGGGGGGACCTCGAATGAGTAGAGCCGGTTTAAAAATAACAATAAATAAAATGAAAATCGATTTCACTTATTGCAATCGTATCATACAAGTATTAAAGAACGCCACACAACGAGCCGTCCGGCAACGTTTAGTTACTTCGTAATTAATCGGACTAATTAATTGAATTAGCGGTCTCTGCGCGCCGGCCTCACCGCCAATGGGAAGGAAAGAGGCACCCGCAGTTCCCTCAGGACGAAACGCAACATTGTCTGCAGGGAACGGGGAACGGGGATCGGAACAAATAGCTCTTCGAATGTAAGCATTGATTTATTAATTACATTCTGATACCGATTTTTAACGCTCACTAAAAAGACGTTAAGCGTTAAGTGACTATTATAGGTAAAAGGTAAGCTGCGTTCGTTGCAATAATATACATATAATTTAGTTTTCATATATCTAATATAATATAAAATACTTTAAAGAAACGTCTAAATAATCTTTTTCTGGTTCGTAAGTTTGACTTATCAATATCTACAGAAAAGCAATTTGCTTGGTGAGTATTAAACATTTTAAATAATTATTTTTTTGTGTATGTAATGTGTATGTATCTTAGTTCAAATACATAGGCCATTATATTTTTTTTTTATTGAATTTAAAGTATATATGTAAAATAGCATAAAACAGTTAGATGTTAGTTATTGACAATACAGGAAATAGTTAACCCTACTTTTAATCTATCAGCAAAGCAAAACAGATCTCGAAAACCTGCTCGAATTCTGTTAGACGGCTGTTTTTTTTCTCTATAATTTATGTATGTTCCGTTATTTCTTTATTTATATTGACGCTAATAATTTATGTAAAGATAGTTTAAATATAATATAAATTTTTTTATGTATGTATATTATAAAATGTTAAAAATCAATAATCGTGCAAGATGTAATTTTGTATTATCATTTAGTAAGTTAGGTCGATAGTACTTCTTAAGAAATAAATCCTGGTTATAGCTACGTAAATTCCCTTGTCTGGGCGGGAACTCGTTCGTGCTAATTTAAAGTCGAAGAATCGGGTCTTTCGCTAGATACCCACCTACAAAGCTGACCGCCGGCTCGGGTCGAGATGACAAACGGTCGCTCTCGACGGATGAGTTCGTCGGCCGGCGGCCCAGTTGCGTTGCAGAAATCGTTACGTCCGTCCGAGCGATTGCGGCGAAAAGTGTCGCCGGCGACCGCGACACCTCGCGATAGCATTTTCCCTGGAAATCTATTTAGGGCTGGTCTCCGGCCGTCGCATAAATCAGCTCGCCGCCGTTCGCAATACTCGCATTCCGAGAACACTTCCCGCCTAAATTAAAAGACACGCAGTCTGCTGCGGGCGGTGACGAAAGATGGGCGGGAAAATTACCTTAAATTTCATTTGGAAAAGTCTCTCGCGAGACCGTCTTCGTTTAATAAAATCCCAATTAACTGAATTGATGACAGCATGAGCGCTTACATGCAGCCAGCAACTGCAAGCAGTTAAGTTAACTATTTCAAGTTAAATAATAAATACTTTAAAATTTATTAACATTAATATTTGTTTAACGACCATAATGGCCATTTCTAATAGGGAAAATTAACACCATCACACAGTAGACTAATGAAATATAATATATCAACATCTTTTATTTCGAATAAGATCGTTTTGATGAAATATCATCTTACCGCCTTAGGCTTTCAAAACAGAAGCATGATTCTCTCTCTGTGATAAATTATTATTATTTTGAAATTAGCGAACTTCGTCACACGTCTGTTTGTAAAATAGCTATTTTGTCAGTCACTGAAATATCGATCATATTATTATTTTTACGCCCGTTTTATACCATATTTTTTACGCTTAACATTTTTGGACAGGTTTGATTTTAGACATTAATAAATAAATAATAAAAAATAATATTAGTGTACCTGAGAACATCTGCTTTTTCGATGCTGTGCTGGTCCTGAAGACCATACGTGTCATTATTTTAAAGTGACAAGCAGACGCTATTATAACATCAGTGTCTATCTGCACAGAGGTGAATATCGCTTGTTTGTACTTCAATCATCGTTTTTTGCTTCCTTCTCAGGTCTGAATTTCCCCTTAAAACATGCTCGTGTGTCGAATATTTTTTAAATGTCATCTTATTAAAATCTTTTTTGCTTACGACTGCAATGAGGGAGCAAAGATAATGCAATAGGGATTAAAAATGATGAATACCAAAGGAAAATCTCGGGATAAAGGACGTTGCAAAAAATAGACAAGAATGGACCAGTATTGTTTTGAGGTAAAAATCTCCAAATAGTTAAACGACATTAGGCAAGTAAATTTGTGTCATCATAACATTGCGTGTAAAAAAAAAGAGTAACTAGACTATATTTCGTTATAAACAACAAACAATCACTGGATTGCACTACCCGAACTAGATTGCCTGTTTTTTTTTATAATCTACGTTTTGATTATAATTATGCATCTATCCGTTTTTAATAAAGTATGAAATAGGTAAGATTTATAATCATAGGATGCAAAGCAAACTAAAACAATGTAGGAACAATGCAAGGAAAATGCCCAATTTAGTGGGGTTACGCCATGTTTACACGGTCCGGCAATAAATATAAAAAAAAATAAAGAAGTTACAACTTGTATGTACATAGGTAAGTATGTTGTATGTCATAAAAATGATTAATACGGTCGTGAAGAGCCTGTACTGATATAGGTATTACCAGTACTCGCTAACAGGTAAGAATTTCAATAAGACAAATTCCACTTTCTGATATTTTGTATAAGATATTGTAAACCGAGTTTAAGAGCCTAACTAACCAGTCCGACAGCGTTTTCAATCAAAAAGGACGACTCGTAGGTTTTATTGTGATATTATTCAGGGTTGCCGTCTCCTCTCCTCTACCCCATTGGCCCTGCTCGGGAGGGAGGAGTGCGGCGACGGGCGGTGCGATTGCATCAGAGAATTCCGTATTGCGGATTAGAATTCACAGAAAAAGCTTTAAAAGGAATTATTTATATTTCGTTAGTTCAAAATCGATTAAAGGTGCGGTTCAACGAAGGCCAGAAATACATTCGTTCCTAACATGGAACTCGCGTATAATTTAAAAAACATGAACATTGGCAATTTTCGTTCGAGGTCTTCTACTTACGCAGTGTTTCAATACTAGGAAGATTTCATTAGGAAAGCTACCTATTGCAACGGGTACCATGTAATGACTTCGGGAAAATTTCGACATATCTTCCCTAGAATCCAAAACCACCCTCAGTTTAAAAGTTTATATATCTATCTCTTTCTTGTCGCCACGATAACTGCCGTAATTGTATACCAATCACTTATAAATTGATACGTAAAATTTAAGAGCACAAAATCTTGGTCAAAATCATTACGGGCTAAATTAGACCAGGGGAGGAAGGGGGAGGGGGTTTCGAATAAGTGAAATTTTCCTATAACTTTCTTAGTATATAAGATATCAAATTTATTTAAATTTTATATTATTCCTTAGATAAGGGCCTAAAACTTAAGTAAGTATTTTTTTTTTGATAGCACCGACCATAGGTCCTACGGGTGGGAAAAACTGGTTTTTCAAAATTCAAAAAATCATACCCCTCTTAAAAGGGCACAGGATCGTAGGACTATTGTAGGATTATTATTTCCCAACAATTTTTGATATGAGCAACCCTTACGGCACAGTATAAAGAGAGATTCAGTACACGCACTGCGCAAGGGTACTTACTGCGGGTTGAGGTGCGTGAGCTCACGGAATGTTTGATACAAGTTCGTAGAATTGGAGTTTACCCATCACCTACTTTGATCCTGTGAAATCTATCTCCGTCTTCCGGGATTGAGATTTTTAATAAACATGAAATACATCTCGTATTTTATTGTACTTCTTACTCTACATTAACAAATAAAAACATATATATATTTATCATAAAATAAATTTTCATTGCAGATTCCACTCATGTTATAGATAAATAATGTCTTTCTTGAACCATTTGTTCCCAGTGAATAGCTACCGCAACTTTACAGTAGGATGTTTTATAGGTGAGTAGTGGAGCGGTGAAAATGATTTAATCAAAGCACAATGCTGACACTAAAATTTAGTGCAGAGTCAGAACGTTGCATCGCCAACGTTAATAAATCGCGGGTCGACGACAGCAAACTTTATGTCGGCCGTATTTATATTTAAAGCCTATAAAATGAAAAAGAAACACGTTTTGATATTTTAATAAAAATGTTATGCGAATGGCTACTTTCAGTTGTCGATTGACAACTTCCTCTCCCCCCTCACCTGCCCCTCTTGGTAACTTGTACACAACAGGTACGCTGATGATTTTACCTAAACGGGACAATATTATAAGATATCAAATTTAATTGTACCTATACTTTAAAATAAGTTTAAATTTAAAAACATCATTAGTATATCCTTGTGTAGGTCGTTGTAGGATATTCTACGTAAAAAAACAGTTTTTTTTTATTTAAATGCTTTTCATTTTGGAATAAAATAGTGAAACCTCTAAGTATAAAATTCAGCGCTTGCTAATTCATCCTTTGTTTTCAAATCCAGAAAGTTAGATATTTGTAAATATCTTATTTTGGCTTTATATCGAACGATATAAAAAATATATAAAATTGTCAATTATGTCAAAACATTAAAGTTTGCCATATAATATATTATGCATATTATATTAATTGGATGTAAAATATTTTGTATTGACTTATTATTATAAATAAAACAAAATAAAACATAGTGTCCACTCACTTCCTCCGACGTATTAAGAGGACGAAATTTTTTATTTAGATTTATTGTTTTTACCTCGTTGTGGTATGTATTTATCAATTTATCTGTAGACCTAAGTAATATTGTATTAGCTTATTCTTAATAAATATATATTTTTTCGTTTTGTATATTTTTTAATCCTTTGTTGTAAATAATGAATAACGAAAAAAGATTATTTTTATTCATAATTTAATGCACAAGATGTATTTAATATGAAAAAAAATAGATATCTTTTTTTAGTGCCTTACTATGGCGATGCAATAAACGCGCTATTGCGACAGATTTATAAAATTATATTACCAAGAATATAGACGAATCTATTTTTATCTAACGTTATCCGTTTATCTATCATATTATGTATCATTTTCGAAATGATATAAACATCATATCGAAAACTATAAACACCGAAAAGTTCAGGTACTTAAATCCAGGTATCCTGAAATTACCGACGTCGACAAATCGACGTATTATCCACCCTCGGGCTGTTTTGTTCGACGAGGATCGCGACTTACTCCAAAATCATTAGGGAAACAGTCTTTAGGAACAAGGAATAGGTAGATTTTTCGCGAAATTGGGTACAAATGGAACTCTTTGTGGGCATTACGAAGTAAATTAAAAACTTGAATGTTCGTATTATCTGCATTATGGCTTCTACGGATTCAAATTCAATGCCTACCTACAAAATAAGCAAATCAGACAATTGCAAGAATGAACGCAGTCAACAAGGACTCCTCGCGGATGGAGAGCAGCTCGCGTCAGCCTCAGCACCGATTGAAAGCGACTGGCGCAATGGCACTTGAAAACAAGCGCTCACTTTACGAGCACATGAAATGCACACCCGGCGACAGGGCCGCGGGCCGCGGGCCGCTTTGGTTCGGAGTACCTGGCGCTGGTGTTATTGGCGGCTTGCGTAACGCGCGGCGAGCGTGGAATGGGACCGCACTGCGCCGCGGCCAAGAGGCACCTCCGAGCCACTGCGGCGACTCGAGGGCCATCGCCGTCATCTGCGCTCGATTGTATTCTCACCACGAGAAGCTTCTATGCCACCAAATTGCCTATTGATTCTGAATACTGTTGACATAGAGGTTACAGTGTGGCCTATTTCGAGTGCTTTTTATAGTAGCACGGGGGGGGGGGGGGGGTAATGTTGCAGTCTGTATGGCGCGGAGCGGTGTCTACTCTATTTACGAATACCAAAAAAACATGACACAAGAACAACCTCATATACATATATACATAAAATACATACATAAATACCTCTGCCTTTTAAATACATATATTTAACAGAAGAGGCTTATACATTAACTTAGAAAAAGTATAAACATTTAATGCTTATTCAAACATTAAACCCTCATTCAAAGTTTTCTTCACGCTAGAAAATCAAGTTCAGGTTTTTAATATGTTTTAAGTACAATGAAAAAAAAATACGGTAATAATAGCAAAAATATGGTATTGGCAAACATAAAATATGGTTGATATAGTGAGAGCAATAATTTTTGTTGGAAGTACCATAAATTTTGGTGACCTTTAACATAATATCCTAGCTATTACTACAATAATTTTTGCTAACTGATAATTTCATGATTAGCTGTTCAGTCACACCGCTATTTTGATTTGAATCACAGCAAATTAAAGTGGTAACAAGTAAAAACAACAAAATTTAAGGTTGCGACTACCAAATTTTCAGGTAACGTCGTTTTATTTTATCAGCTGTTCACCCACGATGCTATATTATTTTATAATCATAGCAAAATGTTTTTGCTAAAATATTTTTTAACTACATCTCTTGCTGCCATAGCAAGAAATGTGGTAAATCTAACCAAAAATTATTTAACAATAATAAGTCTGTAAGTATACAATTTGATTACAATTCATACTGCGGATGCAAATTTTTAAACAACCAAACGTTTTGCTATTTTTTTTCATTGTACCTAGTATTTATATTATTTTATTTATTAATAATATTATTTTTGTTTACCTATTATTTATTGGAGATCCACAAAGAGAGTGGAAAGATTAAGGAGGCGGTTTCGATTGCAAAGTATAGAAACTAGTCTGGCTGATGTAACGAATTACATGCAATAGTGGTATATCGCCATACGTGAACAGGGTATTCGGTTTGAAAATAATCCAACTGGGCGTCTGTCTATATCGATGGTTCACGCATTAACAGATGTATCGCTAAAAACTTTAGAAAAGTGTCGCTTATAGGTGATCTTTTTTTAGGTGCAATTTTATCGCAAGGGCCCTTTAGATCTCTGCGTTATAAAAGACGTCACTGCTAAGATTGAACCTAACTGTGCAAAAAGACGTTAGTACAATCATTTTAAAGTTCCGTTTAAACGGTAATCGCGGTATTTACAACTAACTTTGCAAAGCTTTAATAAGTTAAACACTTTGTCTATCTAGCTTTCGAATTATACCAGTTATAGATAAGTACGTTGGTACGTAAAATTACAGTTCAACAAAAATAAGGGTAGGCATGTAAGTAATTCATTATAGTTTATGTACTTATTTTATTTTACGAGTTAGTTACTATTCGTAACACTAAAAGTTACAAGCTATAAAAACAATGACATATTTTAGAACTGACAAACATAAATAAAAAAAATATGGGTAAATAATAGAGAAAGATACGGTAAGGATGTTTATGCGCTTGTCGGTGAAAACGTAAGAGAGAGGAATAAAAAGAATACATATAGGATGAAGAATGTATGCGTATACTGTGTATCGTCTGCTGGAAGTACCATTGTATGTAGACTAACTATAATACAGGTAGTTAGTCTACCGAATCACTTGTCGAAAATAACAGGTAGTTTTCGACTGAACTCCAGTTCCGAATTTCCAGTATTTCGTAGAGTGTTGGTTGTGAATAATGTTTGGACTAATTAGGTTAACAGTTGCACATCGATCATCTACCATTACAAAGATTTCTAATTATCTAGATATCTTACAAGTTACACACATATATATATATATATATATATATATATTTAAAATATAACGTGCAACGCCTCCGGTTGTCTGTACTCGATATGATTTTGCTAAGGTCGAAATGATATTGCTAAGGTCGAAATGATATAAAGCTCACCATATTGTTCGCCGTGACGGCCACAACGTCGGGTTCATAGAGGGCTAGGTAGTCGTTGGGGAAGAGGTCCTGGACCCTCTCCAGGTCGCTCTGGCGCTGAGCGCGCCTACGGCCGACGGTCACGGCGCCTCCGGACCCCACCAGGCGCTCGTATTGCGCAAGTCGTTCAATCTGTGGATTAATTCAATGTTTAGTCACCTCCTAAAATGCTTTGAAATGTATGTTATATTTAATGACAGTAAATCGCCTGACGAAAAATTACCATAACTTGACAATATTTTAAAATGTTAGAATTTTATGTATATTTCTTTTATTCAATAATTTAACATATTCCTAAGGAATATTTTAACCACACACCCTCACTCACACTCTCATACCGTACACATCAGATACACATTCTAAAATATATATAGTTAAGTATCAAAAAAGTTTTAAGTATTATTGTAAATAGACGTAAGCTTTAATTGGTCTTATTATTAAGTCTTTGAAAAAATGTATATGCTACTATTTTGCTATATGCTTTCACCTATTCAATAAATAAATTATGGAAAAATAAAATAATTATGAATTTATTATTATAAATGTTTAAAAACTATTGTTGAAACATCTAAATTTCCGAACATTTTCAAGTTTTTCGACATACGCTGACGGAATTTCTCATTATAAGATGACCACGGTTGAATTTAGACGAACTCTCGCAGATATGACTTTTCTATTAATGTGATTAACCAGAAATTCGACAGCTCATACTTGATTGGCAGCATCCCGTTCAGAGTTCCGTACAGAAATACCAGAAACACCCAATTATTTCACGTCACCCGGCGTAATATTAACCATGCACAAAACGCAACGATGTGTAGTCTTCAGCGTTAGTGTAAAAGATATAAATAAATATTATATTCATTATAAATATTAATCATTCGTAAACAAATATTATTATTTTTAAATTATTTATTATATCGTTAATAATATTTAGGTTTATATACACACACTAAACACTCACACAGCATGTCCATGCCACAAATGGCACCACTCACTTCACATTGTTTAAGTTTGCTTTATTAATTTGATGATTTCAACCATCTTTATATTTGGTACATTTTTCTCGCCATATAGATGTAGTATTAGAGATTTATCTTCTTGGATCACTGTTATGTACATTCATAAATAAAAAAATAAAAAAATAAATGATTTTGATTTACATTTTGACCAATGATTTGATTTATAAGGCATATAAAGGTAATCTTCGATCTATCTGATCTTAGTTATTATCAGAGAACTAATCGAACGATTAAACGAAATCTAATAAAGTTACTTAAAAAACTTATCTGTAAACATTAAAGCGTTCTAAAAATATCTAAGTAGTTTTTGTAACGGATTAAAAGTAAATATTATTATAAATTACAAAGCAGTACATATAGATAGATAAATGTATATATAATAAAGAATGGCCTCAGAAGTCGAAGGAATGCCTAACGAGCAACAAAAGCGGAAGGAAAGGCGGCGGTGAGTAGAGAAGGGACGGTGGCGAATCGATAATCGATAATCGACGTGGCAAGCAGCGCTCGCCGACAATATCGATTAAATAGATCGATGAAAAATAAATAGGCCACGGAGATAAGATAAGTTATAAGACAAGACGTTTGCTATGTTTTCAACCATATCCAGGTACTGGATGCAGTCGCAAGCCATTTGGCGGAAGAAAGGCATAAGAAAAGATTATAAGTGAGTAATATGCAACGATCTTTTTGGTAATATGTGTTAAACGTAAACTTAAATTAGTTAAACGTTAAATTAGTCGAGTTAAACTGTTATTATCATTTAATTTATTTTAATTACTAGTAGTATATGAAAATCAGGATGTGGAAAGAATGATATTTTATCTTTAAAAAAAGCATAAACTACAATAATATATGAAATGTAAAAAACACATGTTTTTTTATTATCTTTACAATTTGGGATATTTTTTTTGTAATATATTATTAAGGTACTAATTATTTCTAATATTTATTAAATTTAACGAGCTAGTCTCCACACAAAACTAAAATACATAAAAACCTCGTCAATTTTCTCGCATAAAATTACCTCCGTGCGATAAGAAAAATGTCACACGAAGTTTTAACAGCATGCAAACGAGTATTCTGAAGGTCACAACTGGGCGACTCTGTTATCCAATAAATACAACCTACAAATTGATTGGCTGTCGGTCGTACCATATAAATAGTAACTGTGTTATCGATAAATAATAACCGAGTGTCCAATAACTACTATTCTACCCGTTCACGTTAATAATTGAATTCTTGGCAAACAATTATCACAGTAAAAATTCCAATATTACAATATTATAAATGAAATAATATTCCTCTATTATGCATCCTAATTAATCAAACGAATTAATTATGAATCTAAACCAAACCTTAGGTTTGTAAGTACACATATTATAAAAAATGAAATATCCCAGATATTTAATTATATTCATATTACAACGGTTATGGCGTGTTAGGTTTTTAATATTATAAGATAATGAAAATTATATCCTACATCAAAAAAGGAGGACCTTATCAATTCGAAAGCGAAAGCTCCGAAAGCGATTTCGGTGTTTTTTTTTTGTATATTATAGAAAATTCCCATTTTTGGTGGTATTTTAGTTTTATTAAGTTACGTCAAGTTTAGGTAGTAAATAACAAAATGCTCAAAATGTTTTCATGTCGAATCGGATTATTGATTTCGATTATTTTTTACAAGACAGTACCAAGATGCGTGGATCACGGTTATATTAGTTACTTTTAGTGTAAGGTAGCTAAAAATATTAAAAAACTTAAAGCTAAAAACTTAAAAAAAATAAAGCTATTTTATAATAAATCCACCAGAATGTTGAAACTGGTGGAGAACCATTTCAGTTTATACTGAAATTGAATACGGTGGTGGGTTTACGCATTATTTTTTTGGTTTTTGGTTGTTTTACGATAGTTTCTGTCTGAAATCGTTTCATAAACAACAAGAGATCAAAAGACTTGTCTTCCAAAAGACGATGTAAATGTTCAGCAGGTGGTTGGCTGATGGTTGGTTGACCGTCAGCGTTGCGTAGATACGCTTCCATGCGTCTCGTTATGGGTGGCCACTTTACGCTTCGTAGGTTAGGTTAGGGTTGCGTAAAGACCTTGACAATAGTGATAAAGCGGAAATTTTTGTGCTACAAACGATAACTTTAATTCCGAGTACGACAAATGTACGATAAAACACTTCGTGTTAACGGATGTTTTGGGCATGAGACGTGTGCCAGCTCACACGTCATTGCATGTTCGTAATTCTTTGGCCAAGATCAACACCGTATTCACCGGATTTAGTCCCCTGTGACTTTTATTTTTCCGGTTCCCGAAACTCAAGGAACCCATGAAAGGACGGCGCTTTGCAACGATTGAGGATATAAAGAGCGCATCGCTGGATGAGCTGAAGGCTATACCTAAAAGTGCTCATCAGAAGTGAAAATAGAAAGGGTGTACATAACATTTTTATTGTAAGTACAATATCAAGCTAAGCCTAATTTTTTTTGTAGAAGTATGATAAACCGTGTCAATCACGTATTATATATAGAAGTAACTACGTAGATTATAGATAAGCTTTAATTGGCCTTATTATTAACCTCTTGAAAAATGTATATAGTATTAGTACGCTGTATGCTTACATGTTAATAATAAATAAATAAATAAATAAATAAATAAATAAGCCTTTGTTCCCAGTTACAATGCAATGACAGCGCAGGCTCGCACGTGCGAGTGCGAGAAAAAGCAGGAGAATGGCTGTGCTGTGCGGGAAGGAAGGCAGTTGCTGAAGGAGCTGACTTGACACCTCAGATCGACTAACATTGACTCGAGGCAGTTCTTTCTCGAGAGCAAGTTATAGACATATAGACAGGAGAGTCAAAATACAGAATTGTCCTTTTCCCTTTTCGTTATTTTGTCTTTCCTTTGCTTTATATGTCCTAAGGAAAACAAAAGTGCAAGCGGTATTATGGTATTCAAGTTATTTTTTAAGATAGTCGAAAGGCGACCTGAGATAACACAGTTC
This sequence comes from Neomicropteryx cornuta, assembly GCA_020383195.1. NCBI lineage: Eukaryota > Metazoa > Arthropoda > Insecta > Lepidoptera > Micropterigidae > Neomicropteryx > Neomicropteryx cornuta. Next base: position 7,775,188 of record JAHKQU010000030.1, read on the forward strand.
TTTTCAACCAATCTGCGTTTGACCTGAGAATTGAAGGAACAAAGCTAGCTAACAGTTTGCTTACAGCCGCAAGTATCCGTCATGTGTTTCTACGTTAAACATATTTGTAAAATTTTGTTTTCTTTCGTTTTTAAGTTATATTTCTTTTTGTATCCTATTTTTAAAAATTATAATGAATTAAACTAAGATAAACTAAACAGTTAAAGAGAAGTGGTCAATAAAAAACATAAAGTTACACAAACACAAACAATCTGTCGAATATAAAAAGTCACGTTTTTATAACCGATCAATTTTGATAACAGCAATTTCCATAATAAAACAACACAAGAAAACAAGAAACTAAACTGTTAAGATATTAAGCAGATCCTGTAGTGGCGAAGGGACCACAACTGAAGGATATACTTTCGTGTTAAGTACGAAAATTCTGACGTTTTTGATAATCATTTTTCGGTAGGTGCTGTTGGCTATTCGTGTTGTTGCAGATATACGAGTAGTCCTTTCCGAATAATGACGAAGGCTGATATCTTTCCTGGATCCAGAGAGCGACGAAAGCTCCGGGGCCCTTCGGGGAGCGACGCATTCCACCGCGAAACAACAGATCAGACGGAGGAGGAGGAGTGTGGAGGAGAGAGCGGGAAGACCGCGGGTGCGATCGGCGCCACGCCGCTCCGCTGGAGTGCCTAATCACGCGCGCTCCGTAATTACCCGGCCCTAACATTATCGGGGCGAATTCGGCGGTTTGATGGATCACCAGACACCGCTAGCATCTCTTCCTGCTTGCGTGGACTATTATCTTCTGTGTCGTAGCGGTCTTTGCTAGATAGTTCCCATGACCTGCAAGGCCTGGAAACAAGTTTCAGTTTCCGATTACAAATATAAACGTCCAATGGCTTACCGAGCATCGGGTCTGGTCAATGCACAATTTCAGACGGTGACAGGTCATCAAAATAACGTAGATAGTAGGTAAGAAATTATACTTATTTCGCTCAGCCTTCAAGCGTCTCTTGAACTGCTGCAGACTTAGTGCAGTTTTTTTTAGTGTTTTAAGCTGACATCAATTTTTTTGAAAAAATATTGGATATTCATAATTTATCCAACGGAAACTTAAATTAGAGATTTAAAAAGAAAGGTCCAACTTCTTTGTCGCATTCTTGTGCGGTTAACACACGTTGACGTTTTTTTATTCCAAAGGCCTCTTGTAATTCTTAACTCTTATTAATAAGAAGTGCTCATTTTGCAGCGATGAAGATATTTCATGAAATGTGACTCCATGTTTGTATGTAACTGCCTCTGGACATTATAAAGACACTGTAAAGATAACGAAAACTAAAGCATGTCCTCCGTGTGACGAAGTGACGAGGACACAACGAACAGAGCCTAAATATTGCTTATGACGACTTAGGCGACAAAGCGGGAGGGGAGTACCCTCGACGGATGATCGAATAAAAACGACACGAAGATTTACGCTCCTCTCGTCCACGAAAAGGTTTCGTCGATCGTGTGGAGCCACGTGTGGGAGTGTGGACTTTTTAGTGCAGCAATAAACCGATTACGTGGGATGCTTTATATCGAAGCAACGGCCTGGAAAATGGGCAGCTGAGGGGGTCGACGGGGAGAAGAGGGTTCGGAGATCACAGTTGGAAGCTTATTACTAAAACGCATTAAAGGCGGTAGGCAGGTATAAACGCCGCTGGCACGTTTGATACGCGAATGTTTGACAGTAGAAACTGTGCATAGAACCGTTTTGGTTTTGCATTTCGAGGTCCATTACTAGTTATTTCGAAGTACAGCGGCAATTAGTTAGTACCTAAAAAAACTAAAGTTTAATTGATACTTACGAATAGATTTCTAAATATCTAAACTTTCAAATTATAAAAATAATAATACGAAACAACTTAATGACACGCATAGCTACGGTACGAAAGGTCAAGCAAGCTTATACTCTAGTCTATACTATAGGTTTATTATTAGTTTAATTAATTCGGTTTTAAAATACGAACAATTTTCGATGTGAAAACAATTATTATTTTGTAACTACATAATAATAATATTCAAATTAAATGTGTTATATTATTTAAACAATTAATCAACTGATCATAAGGCAATTCTCATCCAGATAACTGATTAAATTACATTTGTAAATAACGTAGGCTTATGTAAAGTCCTTTAATTTGATACTGACACTATTGTACAAAAAGGACAGCTTATTGGCACAAGAAAGTCTTCCGGTAACTTAGTTTACATAACAGTAGCAGTCTTACGCTCAATTGTATATGTACGCAATTCATATTAATTTCTGGAATTAAAATTATTGCCGTGTAGATCATAATAGCCAACAGATAATAGAACCGTTAATCTTACCGACCGCATTTAAAAATTAATATAATATTAACGAGTCAATAATGACTTACCCAAAACGACTTCAATACGGTTCTGGGTTACACCATTAAGTGATTTATAACAAATTAAATATGCTTTTAGTATAATGACTTTTTATTTTAAGTGTCATTGGAATGAAAGAGAAATTAAGGATTTATTTGATCTAAACTAAATAGTAAAATTTCGATATTTTCTGATAATTCAGAATCGTGAGAGATTGTGGTAGTCTAGTGCTTAAGGTTTTGACTGTTAATCCAGCGGTTGCGGATTCGAATCGGCACGCAGTCATGCCATTTTAACACTTTATTATCACCATCACCCCTGGCACAAGTACTTTGGCTTCGTTGAGTGGGGCCCAAAATAGTTGTTATTATCTGGGTCATAGCAATTCGTTTTTTTTTAAAGAATTTATTTCATTGAAATATTTTTTGCTAAAATAATATTTGATTGTTGTTTGTTTTGTGTAATTGGTTTATTTGATTTTGCTAGTGTTTGATTATGTATGTGAGTGTCTGTATAGCCATTATAAACAAATTATTATATTTAAAACAGTTATGGTTTAATAAATTTGTTGAAAACGAAGCCTTGTCATTTGTCAGTTGCAGCGGGTTGAGTTGACGGGGCGTTTCATATTGAGCATCATATTAGATATTTATTTAATTAATATCAAAACCTAACAGCAAATTTATTTGAATGACCTATTATTAGGTAAAATGAATGAATTTGCACGTAAACGAAACAATAAATAAATTGAAGAGATTATTTTTAATAATAACAGCTTTGCAAGAAAACATACAGAAATATCTATCAGAAGGAAGTAAACGCTAGCCTTAGTAATACTAGACCTGTAATATTTATGTACTATTATGTAATACTACTAATACTGTACTACTACTAGTATGTAATATTTACATTTTTATTCTATTTATGGAAAATTTAAATCCAAAGTTTTTACTAAATAAAATAAGGTATCGGCAACATAGTGTTCAGGTTTACTTAAATTAAATGTTAAAATATAATACAATATCCAAATATAGAAAATCGAGTACCTAGGTAACAGTCATGTTGGCCGATTTGATAAGGTCTGTTACCTTTCTAACTAGGTAAGAGTTACTTGTTCTAAGAAAGGTTATTTATAGAGTGTTACAGTGTGAGTATAAAAGACCTAAGCAAAACCACGTGAAAAGAATAAAGAATAATTATAAACACACACACACACACTAACGATACATACAAATGCATCTTAGTTGTCTATTTCAGTTATCAACTAGGTTAGGCAACATAGCGAATGTATTATGAATGTAATTAAAAATAAAATAAACGATACCTCTTGCAGGTTATATATCAAGCGACCCATATCCGGAACAGTTACATTTAAATGAGTCAACATAGCTAGGCAGATATCACAGAATAACACACATTATATTCTTAAGTATTGTTATAATCACTGCACAAAATTAAGATACATTATGAATTGTCCTTTTATTGTGTTATTTCAAAATCACAAATGTTTTTAATTTTATAGTTAATAAATATTATTTTAGTTAATAGGCTGTGTAAACACAACGCACGCAAATCGCGTTTCGTCGACAGGTTTGCGAGAATAAATTTTGCGCGGCCAGCGAAACGACCTTCCCGCGTAAAGCGTGCCAACAAACTGTTGCTTTGGTGTCGGGCGACGGGCGACGGTTCGACTGGCTGGCGGATGGAAGAAAGATCGGCATCCTAATCACCGAAGGCGCTGGACGGACAGAAGTTCTTTGGGTTTTTCGTCTGCGTCCGCGCATCTTGCCCCGGATTGGCTGACCCGAACAGGTGAACCGCTCTCATTGGCCGACTGCAGAGGGTTCGGAATGGAATATACCCTGAATCTTAGGTCACCTGTGCTTTGGCCTTTGGGGCAATTACGTCATTATTACACGGGCGGTTCACGGCAAGATGACAACGTAACGAACGTCCAGGTCTAGCAAAGTATATATAACTAATGATTTATTTATTGCCGTTGTAGCCACACCAAGGGGTTACTAAGGTATTAATGGTTAGAACTAAAAAAAAATTACGTGTTTAAATTGAAAAATATGACGTCGATCCAATTTCAAATTAAATGCGTTCTGATTGATGGCTATTTTGATTAATTAAAAAAAAAAACAAACAGAAACAAACAATTGGTAAAATATAAAGACCATATCACGATTTAAATCCATACCTGTCAATAACTGAGTCATATGCGCTGATTACAAAGCCGAACTCAATAAAAAATATGTCACAGACGACGCAGTCATAAAAATAATAAAATACTAATTATAGAAAATAGTTGTCATTCTGTTACGCCATTTAGGATGTTGTAAAGTTGATAAATAACATATACTAATATTTATAAAAACACTATTTGTTTTTCTGTATTACTTTTTAGCTATTTTTATTCAACTTAAATGTTCAATATTAATAATAACTCTAACCTAAAATAACTAACTTATCTGCATAATTATCAGTGCAGTAGTATCAACAACCAAGATTTATATTCAACTATATATCTAATATATTTATATAATATTGCACTATATTAGAATCTATGTAATATGTAAATACGCAAATGTAATAAATTGTATTTGAAAAAATGAGCTTACACACAAACACAAGCATGTTCTGGTCGTATATCACGGCGTCATAGCGCAATTTCGCAGAACAAATGGAAAATCTCCGAAGTTATAAAATGATTACGTGGGGACCTTTATGTGGGGACATTTGACTCATCGGGTTCGCCGAAGAGTGCCGAGGTTGGCCGAAGACGCGATCGGCCAGATTCTCAAAATTTGCAAACAAACAACGTTGCCGAACGGAGCCAGGTGACAAAAAACAAAAAAAGTAGCAAAACACGAGTGTTTCTCGTAGGCGGTTTACGATAATATTATGCATATTATTGTAATCCACGCCTAATGCGCTAAAGCCAAAGAAACAGGACGGGTTCCAACCGTCGCTCGTCGCCATTTTAAATTTGTCAACCGAGAGGCCTTTGAACCGTCAAGGCTAGCGCGCGCCATTTGACACTAGCGTCGGCCGCCATTTTGTATTCAAATTTTCGCGCCAACGGAAATAGGTGAGCAATAGAAATGCACCTCAAGTCTTAAAATGAGATAAAAATCTAAACAACCATCTACGAAAGCATAATAATAAATACAACAAAGTAAAATGTAAACTCCTATTATCTGAGTAATTATGTATGGATGTGTTAACATATAATTATATAATAAACTCTAAGAACGTCTATTTTAAATAACTTTTTGTACCTTACAACCTGTGCATGTGATTTGTAAAAAAATTCGTAACCCTATATCTTCAAATCTTAATGATCTTTAATAATACATTATATTAATCAAATAGCAAATATAATCTACCTTGGAACAGGTGGCAGCCTGGTTGAGTGGGTATAGCTAATATATTATTCATATAATAGATTTATTGTAGGTACTTTTTGTATGATGGATAAATAGATCAATTATTATCACGATAAATCTCTTGCCTCGATAATCAATATTGAAATAATCTCTGAAATCTCGTGAAGATGGCATATATGTGATATGTGATAGGTCTGAATAGGAAATTATGGAAAGCGCTTGTAAGGCATGAGGCAACTGCAAATGCAAATGCTATAACTTATCTGCTAAAGAGGAAATTTAAAAAAAATCTACGTAGCATTTATGACCGACACAAGGTCTAAACATGACCATAAATAAGGCGGAAAATGCAGAAACAAATTAAATCAAGTAGTTTATACCTTATGGAAAACCACAATAGTGGAATGACACAATATGGATTTTCAGTATTGATTACACTTTATTGATGATTAAAAACCAGACATCAGTATAAAGTGATTTTTTTTTACAACGACAAATATAGTTTTAACAAATTGTAAGTAACTTTTTAAAATATTTTAATTTAGATCTACATTATTAAAAAAAAAACCACGTGATCAAACACTATTAGCTAATATTAAAAACATTTATATTGATGAGAGGAATATCAGGTTCCTAAAAGTGAAGCGTGAAGTGCATTCCGAATCAAAAGGTATTTTACGACATCCTTAATGCGGAAGACACCCGAAAAAAATATAAAAGAATGTCCGTTTGTCATAAAATATTAAGAATATTCGTGAAGTTCAAACGAAAGAGCGCATTTAAAAAGATTAAAGTGGTGAGCAGACGAGCGGAACAAATGCCAGTGTAAAAAGGGAGCTAAGATCCAATTAATTGAAAATACGACGCAAAAAATTATCCTCACAACAAAACTATTCGGCATAAATGTGGAGCACATAAAATTATGTTAACGTATGCGAGTAACATAACAAAAGTTGCTACTCAACATTCTAGACTGAAGGAATATACATTAAATTTTCCATCCGGATATTTTACAACCTTAAAATCTCCATGTATGAGTATGTACCAAATGCGTAAAAAGTGTAAAAACTAAATAAATTTCTCAGGCAGAAATGTTGTCATTTTTCTCGAGTGCAGAAGTCAACGACACGTCAAAAAAAAAAAAAAAAAATTGCAAGTTTATACAGTTTTTTTTTTAAATTAGACCAATCACGAACCACGAATATGAACAGTATTAAAATGGCCTGCAACAGGGCATTTATATAATATTCGAAATCATCACCTTTAGCGCTGACATATTGCTCTCAAGAATATCGCGGCGCGAAAGTAATGTCCGAATGTCAAGTTTCTCATTTTCTATCCAGCAATTACGGAATAATTATCGTAATAGTCGTGAACGGCGCGGGCGATATAATCTCGGCTAAACCTGCTCCCGGACCAGCCTGCTGCCTGCATCCGTCCCAGGAGTTGACGGCCACGAGGCTGTGAAGGCGGTTAGATTGCAATCATCATTCGATCCCAGAATTGATCTAAAATATGGAGGGAATGTAAGCAATACTTAAATTTCGTATGCACATACTGGTACAAACTTTCGGTACTCACAAAATAGTCGATTACTGAAAGTGAATGCGGGTGCGTTGAAGTTTTGCTGTTTTGTGATGTGCATCCCACAAGTCATCTGCGGTGCATCATCACGGCATGGCACGTGCTATAGGTACCCACGGGAAGTTACTACTCCCTCCTAGGCCCACATTCTTCGCCACCCGTACATAAACTTGTGTCCGTCTGTATGAAATGAATAAGGTTTGCTTTTATATGTACGATTACACGTACGATGTCTTGAACAGGTAATGCATGTGCTTCGTTAAAAGTACTAATTGGATAAATTAAACAAATACGCTAGTATATAGGTATTTAAAACAAACCTATATTTACCTATAATAATTAACAGCGTTTTTTTAAAAAAATGTTAATTTGTACGCGATCAAATTTTCAAGAATGAAGCATAGCACAATACTATCTTTTTGTTGGTGCATTATTTCAGGTTTTTGTAATCTTTTTGATTACCTCAATCGATGAGATATTTGAACACCTACTTTAGAAATTATACTCTACGTAATAACAGTAGGTACAGAGAAAATCGCAGATTGAGATAATGAAAAATACAAAAAAAAAATGATCGCCTGCATAATATTAACTAAACATAACGCTGGTGAACTTTAATAGCAACATTACACAATGCTAACGGTGCGTGCCATAAAAATGCTAAAACAAAATGACGACATTAAATATAGCATGAAGCTAGTTTGAACTGACAGCTAAACGTCAAACACAGCCGACCATCTCGGCGGAAGAGTGCATGGCGCAAGAGCTCGAGGAATTAATAACGGTAAGTTGTCATACTTGTACAAACTTAACGAGTGCAGAACATAATACAGCCAACATAATCTCGATGTTGTTTTATGAGGAGAAATTACCACGAATCGTGGCGTGATCTAGAACTAAATACCTATAATAGTTATAGACGGGGAAATGTATAGAAGTGAAGAATATAAATCTTCCGACGGACGGATGAAGCCACGAACCAAATCGGGCCAAATTGGGAAGGGAGGGGAGGGAAGGACCTAAAACGGGTTATAGGACATACCAAACTCACAGCTCTAAACAGTCATGCTCTAAACCCCACTAACTTGACAAGAAAAAATACGATACGTACGTCGTTGTAGGACATGTATCTACCATTTAAAATACCTAAAACGCTAGAAATTAATATTAACCAAATAGAAATAATTTAGGTGGCACTCTATCTATTTTTAACCCCCGATGCAAACAGAGGAGTGTTATAAGTTTAATTTGTGTGTCTGCTTCCAAACGGATAAACCGATTTTATTTTATTTTTTTTGTTTAAACGGTGACTTGATCGAGAGTGTTCTTAGCTACGATTCAAGGAAATCTGTTCAACCGTTTGGTGTCGGAGAATTTTAAAATTTTTAATAATTTGTAATTTTTAATATTTAAAAAGTTTAATACAATATTGTATACGTTTTCCAAATGTAAATTAGTGCCGCGATTTCGGGAATATAGTCAAAGAGTAGCGAACTTATACATAGTCGCATTTCTTATGGTTAGTGGTCACTATGAAGTTAGCATAGTACCAATTTTAAGCATCTTTAGAATGTTTACATTAAAACGGGGAGAGTACGGAAAGGGGGGAGGGGAAGAAGGGGGAATGAAACGCTTTACGTCTGAGGGGACTATAAATATTTGCGTGTGTGTAAAATTTATTGAAGTACTGTTTTCTCTATAACATTTCTATTTGAATGCCTTTGCTCAAGTATAATCTGGTAATGTAGGAATTTTGCAAACTATGGAGGTCAGTCTTTGTAATAAAGATAATAATGTATCGATAAACGTACAGACTCACAAACGAATCACACGTTTATGGTAGGTAGTTGTTAGTTTAACCTAAATTAGAACTTAATGATGGCAATTGCTTTAAGGCACTTGCAATCATACCACAGAAATAATCGCCGACAATGCTATTTCGAAAAATAACTCACAGATGGAGTCATTTCTATTTCTACGAGTAGGTAAGTTCAACACGTAATTAATTGCTGATGCTAAAATCGATTATTGTCGTAAAACGCTTAAAACAATAGACTTTTTGCAGTCACCTACTTAATATCTTACAAAATAAATTCTTAAAACGACATTACCACAACTTACAGTTCTGAAAAAAATATCCCTTTATAAAATGGATAAAATGTAAAAAAAATTTTACTTCGAAGCGTTTTATACTTTCTAAAATATAAATTATTATCATGACTATTGTGAGTACGTAATATATCACGATCAATTTAATAATAACCTGTTGTTTTTGCATCTTCTATGAGATAACTCCCATACTGGAAAATTAAAATTACAAATAACTGCAATAAATGTTAAATGTTACTTACACACACACGCTAACTAGCAGACAAAACTCTACGTTTATGTTTACCAAATGTTTTTAGAATTTCGTTTATTTTGTTTTCTAAAGTTTTATTTTTAAATTCTGTTTAATTTACTGAATACCTTCACCTTTGCAAACAAAAGTTAAAGTTCGAAAATGTACCTGTATTAAATTTACCAATTTTACTAAATTTTATGTAATATGTAAACTATCGAAGATAATTTTAGGTGTAAAATATCTTGAAAACTACAATAAAAAAACAATAAAAATAAAATCAGATCACGAATAAATCAAATGTGTTTGTGTGTGTGCGTGTATAAATTGCTGATTGGCCAAACGTTGCAACACTCCATTAATAATGCTCTGACCGAATCGAACTTTCTTCGCAGCTCTACAAAGTGAAAAGATTAATCGCTCGAGCGCTTTCCAACGCTGGTTATGAGCTGCGCGTGCAAAGCATGGGCACGGGCACGGGCACGGGCATAGGCCGAGAGTCAGCAGCGAACCGGGCAAATGCTCAAGTCCACGCTTGTCGCGGCGACAAACGCGCCATCGGGCAGATCGAATCTATATGGGACGAGCTCTCGATCAGCCACGCGCTTTACGTTATTTAGGGACGATTATTGCTATTATAACAATAACTTATAATATCATCAAAATACTTAATTAAAAAGGGAATTTTCCAATAAAAGGTCATTTTCATTTTATAATATTTGTTGCAACAACTTAAAATAGTGCGGTTACTAGTTTGTGTTAATATGCAAACTAAGATGAAATACAATAAAAGCGTATATTTGTAAAGGAAATTTACGATGAAAGTAACACTATTTATTAACCCTCTACCAGAAGTATTATAAAAAAACTCATTCTTTACGAAACACCGGTTTTACAAACCCTAAGCACTTATAAGATCAAACAAAGCTCTTAATGGTTGTAAAAGTTCAGGCTTGCATCTGATAAGGGATTCTAGCAGATTGGGGTGTTTCCGAACCATCCTTCACTGTAGTATAAATTTATCTAAAATATCATCTATTTTTTTCATTGCCCCTAAAATTGTATCACTTCAGAACGAGGCTCAAGTGATTACCGATAACGATATCACAATTAGACCGACCAAAATAAATCTGATTATCTTAAAAATTAATTATTATTGTGGTTAAGATTTTTATTACACTCACAAAAGATCAACAAAGAAAAACTGATTCCGTTTTTAAGATATTAAAAAATCAATTAAACGAAAAGTATATGCAAAAAGATTACATTTGAAGACGTAAGGATATATGATTTAAATTAAATTTAAACCATGACGATAACTTCTAAAAAAGCACTAATAGGGTGGGTAAAAAATAGAAACTATCGTTGACATTGTAAAGAGAACGCCTTATTGGGATTCGAAATTGCGGCTTAGTTGTACTTCGGCGATTATAAATATTTATGAGGTTTTATTACGGAGTCAACATCTGATTTGTAATCAAGACTGTTGGCTGTTGGCTGTTGGCTGTTGGCAGTATCGTCTGCATATGCGATCGCGTTTGATATAGGCCGGACCGGCGTCGATTACAAAGGAGGCTGGACGAGGGGCTAGAATTTAAAACGCGAAATGAAACCACCAACATGGCTGTTATGGAAAATATATGCAGGACATGTACGAGGCGAAACAATGGCCATCCACGGCACATTCACATGCACAGGCACAGCCTCATATTCATAATATTGATATTATTATCTTTAACATATTTCGACGTGCATTGCATATACCCACTTACCTAATGCCTATACGGAGTGGTCGTAATGGGAAAAAATTGAAATTATTATTCGAGTAAAGCAGATAAAAACGTTTTGAATTAACCGGATATCAGGCCCGGGTGAGAGGCACTTATAATGAAAGATTACTAATAACATCACACTTAAAAGAAATACGAACAATTGCAGACGTTTGCTACATATATTAATTTTATTTTGTTAATGGTCGTTGAACTATGGAATATTTGCATTTCAAAATTTTGGCGCGTCGTTAGAGTCACCCCCTAATGAGATCATTAGCCTCAAATTTAACGAAAAAGATAATGATGCCCAAAATATGCATTTAATAATTTCAGAACTGCGCCGAATGCAAAAACAAAATTGTCCTATTAATTTGATCTCACTCTTGTGATGGAAACAAAGATTTCACTATAGGTACTTATAGTATGAACCATCTTAACAACAATTTTCTTTCTCTGTAGACCAAGACTTGACATTTTTTAGATAGGGTTACACCACACAATCTTTCCCTCTCTTTCTCTGGACAATCGAGCGAATAGCAGAATTCCATGTGAATTCTTGGAATCGGGCTGGATTTCTGCATCACAGAGTGTGAAGTATGAATAATGAGACGGTGCACCGCGCCGCGGCCGGCGGAAATAGAAAGTTTAATTGCCCTCCGCGAGATGGCGATGGCGGCAGACGGCAGCAAGCATTTGACCTGCAATTTCCTCGCAGCGAGGAAACTGTGACCCTCGAGCTGATTACTCTTATTAATGGCTACAAAACGAACGGTCGCGAGGAAGGAGTAAAAGCTAAATTTCGATCTGGATATCGTCCGGTGCGCGAATTGCATACTAGCTCGTCTGCGATGCCAGTGACTCGAGGATAAGTTGGAGAGAGGTTAAACGTTTTCCACGGCAATTTTATCATCTGATATTTTTACAAGCTTTTACAATGTTTGTATGTAGGTTTAGGTTGTTGTTTTTGACCTGTTGGTTCAGTTTCGATGATAAAGCATTTTTATGGTAAGCATGACCTGATTCTACACCCAGGAATGGCTCCAGACGAAGGAACTCCTCAACGGTCAACAGCACAGACACGCAATTTTGTATACGTATTAAAGCACATAAATAAAAACTTGTTTTTAAAAATGCATTAATTTACAAACTTTTTACATTTTTTATTACAAAGAAATACATGTATTATATAAAATCCAAAAATGTTCATACCCTAGACTTCAAAGTCCCAGAACGATTGAGATTCCTTGGAGGGGTGCAATGGTGGTTTAAAATAAGCATAGTCTAGTTATGTTTCACTATTATTACATTTTTGAAAAAAAATTATTTAATTTTTGAAATTAAATGTGGTTTTTATAGTCTTTCTTCGGCAAAGCTTAAAATTTTATTAAATTCTAAATAGAATTAGAATTAGTGTGAAGTATTTTTGAAATGCACGCAAAGTTGTCATCAGATGTGGGATATAGGCTATAAGTATGTGTAAACGCTATTGATAATGCAAAAGACTAATTATGTTTATTTATAGAATTAGGTAAAACTTTTAGTCGATTTTGAAGGTTTTGCGTTTGTCGGATGTTGTATTCGGTAACCTAAAGTTTATATTATAATAATAGTAATAGTGAACTTCAGACTACCCCATCCGGAGTAATTTTATACATTTCCAGTTTTTTCAATTTTAATAATTTCCCGTTTATCTGAATAAAAATTCTTTATATTTTCCTTCCTCTTATATCCCCATCCGTACGCGCCATGATTTCGTATAGCCACCTTTTCCTACACAGATTCATTCACATATTTATGTGAATGCGTCTATATATGCGTCTATGCGTGTATATAACTCAATTAAGCTCTTCTTCTATATATAATGTATTGTTATATATTTTACTGGCATTATTTTTTTTACTTCTTTTACACAAAGATGTTAGTAATAAAGGCCTATTGTTTAGTTGTAATATCTCGAAGTTACTTAACCGCTGTAACTTATATAAAAAAAGAATGTTTAAAAAAAGATATTTTAGTGCCTACATACTATGCATTACCTGTGTTTCAAGACCATTCTTAATAATACATACGCGTAATTGGCCTTGCAATTTCGTGTAGCATTTGTAAAGAATGTCGACCAAAATTAAAAGAAAAATGTAAACTTTACATGATAATATTAAACACATCTTGTATTAACGATTTTGTTGTGAGCGCTCAGCTCAGCTGAGCATATTTACGCCATCAGTTAATTTTTGTTTTAAAATTATTCTTTATACAATACAATACAATAGGAAACACAAACACCCCTTTTTCTTCGGGAATATTCTTGGAACATTCTGTATATTCATTGCAGCTTAAACACACAAAAAAATTGTTTTATTTCGTTTTGTTTATATAAAAAAAAGGTAGATAAAAACGCACTAAGTATGTCAAGAAATAGAAGCAGATATTCAACAACAAAATATCTTTTTATAACCATTTTAAGCTCAACCGAATAAAGACACATTTTCTTATACCTACTATAATATGCATAGTTTATACATAGGTAAATTTTAATAGTTTGTGGTGAAGGCAATAGTTTACCCGCTCGTTTCCTTGAGGATAGTCTGGCATTCACATTATTCGCCTTAGGTTAGGGTTTCGGGTTGGAGGCTCGATCAACATCTGCTCTTTTATTAAATTCCCGCAGGTATTCCCGGAGTAGAAAAAGGCGCACAACATTTTCTATCCATATAAATAAATTTGTAAATACTGTGACTAGATAACTACAACAAATATTATCAAAGTAGCGGTAAAATAATTTACTAATATAATGTAAACGTGCTAGTGAAAGAAAGATTCAAGGAACTCCTCTTAAGTGTTTAATGAGTTGTTAGCAATTTAAAAAATATTACCAAGACCACTTCGATTAAGAATTGGTGGACCTGGGTTAATAAAACAATTCTAATATGTATTCATAGAGAATAATATTTTTTTATAATTCTTTGCGCAATCAAATGTATAGGTTTTTTGGTATCTATGCACAGAAGACATGGTCATTTAAAAAAAATTATTATCAAAATCGGTCTTGTAGTTCTAGAGCCTTAGTCCGTGAACAGAGTGACATTTGAGTCACCACATGGGAGCTACGCTCGCTCCGCTCCAATTATATTGTGACTTTATTAATCTACTACTTATGAATTAATTACCTATGATTAGTGGCGTTTTTAGAAAAATGTATTCGGTGTTGAGAGAAATATAAATTACACTTTAATACAAGCAACTTTTGCTTAGTTGAGTGGGTCTCAGAATAGTTGCATGTGACTGACATAAAGTCATAGTAATTTATTTAATAACAAAAAAAATGTAATCTACTTAAGTTATCATCGCTTTTTTGTTGTCTATTTTTAAACTGTATTCAGTAAGTTGTTAAGCGTAGAACTACTCATATGATTTTATAAGGAAATGTAATGTTTTTGGTAAAGGAAACAAATGAAGTTTTTGTTTTTATTTTTACAATTAAAATATGGTTTTTTTTTGATATTCTGAAAAAATATTATGCTTGTATTTTTGGATATATATTAGGATGAAAAAGAGAGGGTGAGAAAATTTAAAACACCAAAGTATTTTTTTTTAGAAAATAGTGCCCCGATTACTAGCAGCGCTTTTCAAATTAAAATAGCACAACAATAATAAACAACAGGCTTAATAACAGGCTTAATAATAACAGGCTTAATATATAACAGGCTTAATAATTTATAAAGTTTTAACATTTTTCTCTAAGTACTTATGATTGTAATAAAAATTGGGCAGTTTGTTATTTTATTTAAATTTCATGTAAAAAAAAACGGCGATAGATATCTTTTTTTATTTTACTTGATAGGCGTGGTTATGCTTTTATTCTTCTTACAGTGTTCAATTTCTAAGAGCTTTTAACACAAGACAGTCACAATCGTTGCTGTCTCTTGATCTGTCGATATTTAGGCCTGTAGTAAATTACAGGAGTCACGAGATATAAAAAGCTCGCCAACAAAGGGATGCAATAATAAAGTTAAACGTTTATAGGGGTTGGGGGTTGGGGGTGTGGGGGAGGGGGCATTCTTAGAAGAAAAGGGCCAAAAGCTGCGAAGGAGCTTCGATTTGAAATCAACAAAGAAATCAAAAAACTTTTCAGGCAGAACTTTAAAATATATTCAACATTTACTTTAAGTAACACTGAACGTTGGTGATATATTATATTTTTTAATAAAAACTTTGAATTTGAAAATTGAAGTGATAAAGAAAACATTACAATTTAACTTCAAAAAGAGACCGATAAGGCAATATTTAAGAGGTTTTTTTTTTCGGCTTTAATATTTAACCTTTATATTATGATCACAGCTATGGTTATTATAAGACTGTGTTAGCTAAATAATAATGATTATTCTCTAGTTCTGTTGTGGTCTAAATATAATAAATACGTGCACATTCGGTATTTCCTTGTTTCAATATCAAATGAAATGACCAAATTCAATTCGGGTGACGAGGTCTCAAGTTACTATTGCATATGATTATAAACAAAAAGAAATATATGGGTTTAAACGTCTGAATTTGAAAGTAAAATGTATCTAGGTATATTATTTAGTCCGTAAATGAGATATTTTATGCGGTAATATGAGATACTGTCATTGTGTAATGAATACCGAATACCGAATGCTCGAAGTCGAGTCTTTTTTGCCACTTATAAAATAAACCATAGTTCAATCACCGAAAGATAAAATATATATTGGGCGTATGAGGTCCAATAAATAATTCTTTGCGCAGAGGCGGGTCTGACCAACAGTCTCATCCTGTGGGTTGTCCGCCATTTTGGTTTGAGAAACGGTTGGCAAAATGGCTGGCCGGACACTCATTTCCGTAGTTGACAGTGAACGAAATCAATGACTCACCTGAAATAGAAGAGAAAATCGAGGTTAGAAATGAATAAGTACCTAACTAACAATCGTTTTACAGTATATAATACGTAATTAGATTTTAAACTTTCATACTATTCATTGGTTAGACTAAGACATTGAGGCTGAAAGACCTTTGAGGTGCAAGGGATTGTAGTTAATAATGCAGTGCTGATGATGATGCACTGAACTTTATCACTAAGCTCATATTGGAAGAAAAACCAGTTGAAAATTATTGGAATGAGGAGTTGTATTAAATAGAGAAGCTCCCCGCTAATTGGGAACCAAAGTATAGATAAGGAGGCCAGACAATAAGTAGAATTGTGGTAGTGGTGTGGTATCTGGCAATGAATGAGGTACGTTTGAAAAGAACCTCTTTAAAATATTGGTCTGCGTTGTTTGCGACTAATAACTACATATTTTGGCGTGGTAAAAAGGTTTTTTTTTAGGTAATATGCCTACTGATTATTATTTAGGTAATTTTTTGTTCATCATTTGTTTGAATTGAATTGACGGAAGGCGAGCGGGGCGAACGGAGCGAGGAAATAAGATACACAATTTGTACAATGTATGGGTTTCATACCACAAAATATCAAGAGTTGAATTAAATTATCTGTTTGTATGTGAAAAAGTTTAGAGGCGTAAAGAACCTAAAAATAATAAATTATTATTTTTAATATGATAACTATCTCCACAGTATAAAGAGAGGCTATCTCTCGGAGGTTATGCCGCGATGTTATCTAATCGCGACGCAATGTCATAAAAAACTTGTGTGCTTTTTCTCGGAAGTAAAAACGACGAAGTGACATCTTTATTAGGCAACTATTTTAGTGACCTAAACATATAACAGTATAATATACGTATGTATATCTCTTAGTTTAAGGTGCCAACTTTCATTAATTCGTCTGACAGCTCGGTGTCAAGACATGCAGTGTTATTTATAGACAAAATAATTCATCTCAATAAAGCAAAATACCTCTGTAAGATAAAAATCAACATTTTAGGAATATTCATTATTTTGATTATAAATATAACTATTTCAGTTGTAAAATGGAATCTAACATAAAACGATTGCTTTAGATATAAACCATTCGTTTTACACATGTACGAGAGTTTGCAATTCAATATCTAATCTAAAAAAAAAACATACCATACATCAAAACTTATTTTACCAAATAAAAACTATTTATTATTCGATCAGTTTAAAACCTATTTAGGTGGTTTAGTTTAATAGGTATGGTATAGACTTATTTTTAATTATTGAAAAACAAGACTTCATCAATATTAGAGGCAAATGATGTGAGGTATTTTAATGACAGTACACAGCATATTACCTACTACACACACTATGGTTAAGGATTAGGTACAGTCAAGGTATTAAATAATATTTAAAAAAACATACAGATTAAACTGAGAACCTGCTCCTTTTTCTGAGGTCAAAACGTACTTGCAGAATTTGTGTTTAAAAAAGCGAAGTAAACAAATTAAAATTGTGCATTACACAAATTATAATAAGTATAGGTTAGGTTAGATTTTGAATGAAAATACGATTAAGGGTTGAATATATTAGTTTTTTTGCGGTTTCTTTTTATTTTCCTTTTATTTAAATTATATAATAACGTAATGCCGTTAAATTCGTCGTGATTAATATTGATATACAATTACGTTATTTTTTTTAGCATAACTTAATGAAAAACATTTCGAATAAATTTGTTCTAATACAATAAATAAAGGCCTTCCGGAAGTCACGCCAGATCGATTCAATGGAAGTCAAGTGGTGTAGAGTTGTCAAATGATAGCCAATTTCACGATCGATGGAATGAATAGGAGACTGGCCGCTAGATCGAAGCTCGAACGTGAAAAGACCGCTGCGAGTGGCAATTTTAGTGTTTGCTCAGCGCGTCTTCGAAGGTCTCGCGCCGCTGCCAAGCAAACAACAGCAGCGTGAGGCTGATAAGAGATTCGGATCTGGTTATCGTTGACAGCATTTATTCTAACCAGGAAGTAATCGGGGGCAATCGATTGTTGAAGTCCCCGAATTAAGAGTGAACGTTGCTCACAGATGCTCACATCCCATGCCAATTTCATAATAGTCCGTCCAGTGCTCCAGAATTACAAACCTTATCACGTTTTGACTAAAACATTGTCTCTTGAATAATAGGCTTGTAAATATTAGTTGTACAAGTATTTATAATGTTATTAATAATAATCCTGATATTTTTTCTATTCTACATTTAAAAAAAAAAGTAGGAAAATGTGTCAATTGTAGATTTGAATTTTGCATCTTCAAAATGTTCGTTAAAATGGACTTGCTTCTGATCCACATACTGTATTTTGAAAGTTTACCTAATTCTGTAATTATTCGAATAAATCTGTGTTCGATGTCAGTTAGAAGTTAATTTGTCTAAAACATGTATCAATAAATAATATGAAACGTGTACGATTCGCTTTGCAAAGCGGTGTCGTGTCTACAAACGGTTAGCGATGCGAAAAAAGCGTCAGCCGTCGATCGCGTCCGATTACCGATTTCCATTAATCGAGCCGGCGAAAGTGGTCGTGGAGATGAGATGCGACTATAAATCCAACAGAGTAATTAGTACGTCGACATCGCAGCTGAGGCCAATGGCTCGATGCCTGCATTGGGCTCGCTCACGAGATCTTTCGCTGCCCATCACCATTTCGATCTGATAGTTGCGAATGGAAAACTATAAAACAGAACAATAAACTCGATACTAGGAAAAGTGCTAAGTGGTTAGCGCCCTTACTAGAAAGTCTGATTATCTGATAAAATATATCAAACTAGCAAAGTATTTCAATATAAGAATTTCCGCTTGCATAATTAAAGCATACCTCGGTTAGAAATACAGCATAGAGTTTAACAATGATTGCTTGATTTTTCTATTAGTTCAATTTACAGTCTATTTTCGAAGATTTCGTCGTTGAGATCTTTTTTGTACGCGCCTACTAATAATAGCCTTTTCATCTGTTAGTTGGCCTAGATCGACAGAATGAGAGATTCTTTTGCAACACACGAAAATGTGTGAACGGCCAACGGAGGCTGCGCTCAACAAAGCGCATTAAATTGTCCGGTTAATCAATTTTCGGCCGGTCGTCAGCCGCGCAGAAGCGCTAATTGGTTTCATAGCAAACCGCCGGTTAACGATCGCAAGCGATATTGTCCGTGCCCAATCGTATTGTCAGCATAGCAAACCGTATGCCAAAGGTGATGGCATACGGTTTGTTGATGATTTCACACTCGCTTGGCATGAGAAAGCGGTCAAGCTCAATGTATAGGTGTCCTTCCACGATAGGTATACTTTTTAAGTGAAATAATGTTTTTATTAGTGGACGATTTGACAACTGACAATGTGCGGATATTAATTATTAGAAGGCTGACCTTAATAGCGGTAAAACTAACTGAAACAGCAATTTTACCCAAAGTCTACTTCATGGTCTATATTAAGAGACTCTCGTGAAAATTTCATAAATATAAAGTGTAAATATTCAGCTTTAAAAAAAAAACACATTTTGAAAGCGAATGTAAATAATATAGAGTAGCATTTTCGTTTAGAAAGCGGAATATATAAAAATATTTTATTTAAGTAGTTCACAATTATGTGTTTGTGTAGGTAGATACACCACTCGTAAGAATAGAATTTCCCTAGAGAGTAAAAATACACAAATGGACTTGTCTCTTCCTGTCAGTAATTGCCGCAGAGAACCGCGTCGAGGTGTTTTGCAACAAAAGAAGATATCGCAGCCGCTAAGAGCGGGGATAATAATTCATGACGTAACATGCATTTCATCGGCGCAACCAGCGTCGCAGCGGCCGGCCACTCCACTCCACTCCACTCCACTCTCAATGGCGCATGCAGGCGGGAAGAAAGAATACCGACGCGCAACTAATGGGATCGATCAAAGGAAATCCATTTACTAATTTCATAATAAGAGTGTACTTGAATTTTAAGTAACTTTATAGTGTTTTATT
The DNA here is from genome assembly GCA_020383195.1 of Neomicropteryx cornuta. Classification (NCBI taxonomy): domain Eukaryota; kingdom Metazoa; phylum Arthropoda; class Insecta; order Lepidoptera; family Micropterigidae; genus Neomicropteryx; species Neomicropteryx cornuta. Next base: position 7,795,536 of record JAHKQU010000030.1, read on the forward strand.
TAAATTGTATGTATTATTGTGGATAAACAGAACGTGGTCCATAAAGGATATGATTAATAAGATCAGATAAGATTCTTTGTTTTCATCAAATGTATAAAAGTATAGGAAATATAATGTACCAATACAATACAATGTATTGTACAATATTAAATTTTTCATGAGCCGAATCATTAAATTTACAAATAAAAGACATGTCAATTAATTAGGTAATTAACTATTCAATTAATTAAAATGGGTCAAGAGACAGTAAAAGAATGTTAAAATTAAAATAAAATCTCATTAAGAAGTTAGAAAAGGAAACGGAATGATTTTAAATACTTTTTTTCTAACAAATATTTTAAAATTTCTTTTCTAAATGTTTTTATTTTACCTATTTCTTTAAGACGTTGTGACAATTGATTAGAAAAATGAAGACTTCAGTTTTGGAATGTATTTGTTCGAGCTCGAACTGATTGAATGAACCTATCTTTGTGCCTTGCATTGTGGCTATGAACCATCTCGTGTTTCAAAGCATAGTATTTATTGTTAAATAACTCGCAAAGAGCTTTCAGAACAAATAACTACAATGTAAGGAGGTCGAAATCTTCTTTTTTCAGATCTAGGATGGCTCGTACGGGATTTTTGATTTGAATAAATATTTCTTCAGTATATGGGGCTGTTCCCTACACAAAAATTCTACATCGAAGAAGAGATTTAAATAGTTCGCACAGTGTACACATTTGACAGTTGATTTATCCGTGTGAATTCTTGCTTTGGACAAAGTAAAACAATCTGATGATAATTTATTTATTATTTATTTATTTTCGAAACCAACAGCTGACATATAAGTAAAATTACAATAAAAAAAAAACAATTAAAACATATAGCCAATGAGAGTTTCCTCTAAAGTCTAGTCCAAAATTAATATAGTCTTTAAATGATTTAGATAAAGCAGAAATTTTAATTTTTTATCTACATATAGTTTAAAGCACGACATAAGCTTCTATAGACAGATTTTTCATGCGCAGATATTAAAAAATATTTCGGTATCTGTTCAAAACATAATAATGTTACATAAGGTAATAATTCAAAGTATACAGTATTTTATAGGACAAGGAGATTATATAAATTTTGGGTAGGTATGTTACAAAATAGCGGAACTGTAATGAAATATATTATAAGCACATTTTCGATTAATAACAATTTTAATATGAAAATACCACAAGAGTGTGGAATGTGTTACTTAACTGCGAAAGCCTAATCCGTTGAATACTAATTTCGTCGAAATTGCATTTAGGTGATTCACATGTTATCAAAAATGACATCGACTATTTCGAGCCTGATGAAAGTCGGCGCGAAATGTATGACAGTAAACCGGAAATGCGACATGACGTCATCGGCCATCCGCGCTGACGTCATCTGGCGACAGGCGACAGGCGACAGGCGACAGGTGGCAGCACAGGTAACGCAAACGCAAACATTAACAATAAACAGTTCCTCGGCGGCCGCCATGATGGACGCATTTGACAACAATGATAATTATCACACCAGAACCAAAGGTACCAAATTAAAATATTTGCTTAAAATATAAAACGAATTCGTCAGCCAAAAATTATACCCTTCATACAAAGCAAATTCGAAGACACTAGACTTAACTGATTTCTAATTCTATTATAAACCGTATCGTATAAAATGAAAACGTATTCACCTCCTGTTCAGGAATTGTAATGAAGCGAGCGAGCTACTCGCTCCGCTATTATCTCGGCTGACGCGAGAGTTACTGCGATTTCGTAAGACCCGCCTCGAGTGACGCCGAATTCGGAGCGAGCGAGACAGACAATGCCGGGGTTTCTTTCGCACGCCCAGAGCCGAATATTATAATCACCGGTTCGATTGTTGATGGTTGAGGATCGGCTAATTGCGACATCTCTGCAGTAATAATAATAATGCTCGCGACGCGACGCGACGCCATTGTGGACGACAGCGAGGAAGGAGAGAAACCAGTGCGCACGCGTACCACTACAGTCCAACCAGAACTGAAGAACCCTCTTCCCGAAAGAATTCTTTCTGTCATGCGCGTGGTCTTATGTCAATTAGCGGCTTGTAGAAAGAGAAAGCATTATGATTTAGGATACGCTTGAAAAAAATAATTAATGTATTTTAAGAAAAATACTTAAATTTACAGGTTTACGTAACATAATATTGTAATAACATATACTGTTGAATATTCTCAGGGATGAAAGATCGAATCGGCGGCCTAAAGAAGTTGTTAGGGTCTTCAGCTGTGATTATTTTCGGGCTATTCCAGATCAAACGCTCAACTAACTACCTTGCAAAAAATTTTTTGACACAGTTGAAAACAGTTGATCGTTTCGTTTGCGATCTGAAAAAGAGTCGCCCTGTAGCCCTTTGAGAAATATAAAAACCTGTGCAACGAATACCCAAACTTAAGGTTATTTTAAAGTAGATAATATCGAAAAAATAATTTAAAGGTATCATTTTAAATGTTTTTCTTATCAATTTTTACAATATCTATCTTAATATATATAAATCTCGTGTCACAATGTTTGTCTTCAATGGACGGCTGAACCACTTAACCGATTATAATAAAATTTGAACACCATGTGCAGTTCGATGTGCACTTGAGAGATAGGATAGTTTAAATCTCAAATTATAGTCGCAATTTTAATTTATCGCTAATTATTTGTCTGTTATTATTTGGCAGTCATAAAACTGACAGATGTCGATACCTTTCGACTGGGTTGAGTGAGCAAAAGATGGCGCTAATGTCTGTTATTATTTGACAGTGACAGTTATTCGACGCAAACGTATTAAAAGAGCCCATCAGTTGGCAGAACAAATTGAATCAAGAAATCCAGCTCAAAGAATCAGGACAGCAGAAGGTCATGCACAAGAATCTCAAAAACAGTGTAACGAACGTCTTCAAGAGAATATCATAAGAACAAGAAAATTATTATTTTCAGTCAAATGCCACCGAAAAAATCTAACCTCAACAACGCGAGCGGCAAACGTCAAAACGCAAACGTCAAAACTACGATCGGAATAATATATTCACTTACGAGATGCTGTTGCTGGAAACATCGATGGAAATTTAAATCCCAATGACATCGGTAATGCTTTCATTTTACCTTCAAGCTACATCGGCAGTCCACGGAACATGCAGGAATACATACAAGATGCGATGACTTACGTACGTCATTACGGCCGACCGGATTTATTTATTACATTCACATGTAATCCGAATTGGGAAGAGATACAAACTTTACTATTGCCAGGACAACAAGCCATTCATCGTCATGATTTAACTGCACGTGTGTTTAAACAAAAATTGAAATCCTTAATTGATTTTATTGTAAAATATACAATTTTTGGTATCACACGTTGTTGGCTGAATACGATAGAGTGGCAAAAGCGAGGTTTGCCTCATGCCCACATTTTGGTTTGGCTTAAAGATAGAATCCGTCCTGAAGAAATCGATCAAATAATTTCAGCCGAAATTCCAGACCCATTAATTGATCAAGAATTATTTGATATTGTCACCAAACACATGATCCATGGGCCATGCGGTGTTTTCAACATGACCTCACCGTGCATGGAAAATGGAAAATGTAAAAAAAACTTCCCAAAGCCGCATACGAATGACACGATCACGGATATTGATGGTTATCCAACTAAATCAACTAATTCAATTGATCAAAAGAGTTTCGCCACGACTGCAAAATGACAATTATCAAATCGTCATAAAAGCCGACAAAGTACCATTAGGTGAACATGCTGGTAGATTCAACGCTCCAACTGTTGATGAGGTTGCTGTTATCATGGTTGGTGATCCAGTTGACAAAAGATCTAAAAACATTACACGGCGAGACAACACTGTCAGTACGATTTCGGATCTACACCGTTCATATGACGCACTACAATATCCATTGATATTTTGGCAAGGACAAGATGAATATCACCTTAATATCAAACAGTATGATCCAAATACCGGTAAATTTGACAATTATCTATTTACTTTCTTACTGTATGTATAGATTTTAATTTCGTATTGCATTTTATTTTTTATTTTTTTAGGTGATTACAGAAATAATAAAGTTAGCTCAATGAACTACTACGCACACCGAATAATGGTTAGACAACATCAAGACAATTATATCCTTCGATATCGTCAGCTGTTCCATCAATACATTGTTGATATGTATGCTAAGGTCGAAAGCGAACGCTTGCGATTCCTTCGATTCAACCAGGCAAAACTACGATCGGAAGAATATATTCACTTACGAGATGCTGTTGCTGGAAACATCGATGGAAATTTAAATCCCAATGACATCGGTAATGCTTTCATTTTACCTTCATTTTACCTTCAAAATTCAAGGCCAGGTGTACCATAAAATCGGATCACTGATGCCAATGCCTGATAACAATCCGAAATTTCTTCAAATTTATTTTATGGGCGATTGTGAAGAGCGCGTGACGACTCGGTGCCTGTATAATTTTATTGAACAAGCAGAGGAAAGAGCAATTGTGATATTATTGGAAAAATTTTTAAAAGATCACAATCAACTAATTCAATTGATCAAAAGAGTTTCGCCACGACTGCAAAATGACAATTATCAAATCGTCATAAAAGCCGACAAAGTACCATTAGGTGAACATGCTGATAGATTCAACGCTCCAACTGTTGATGAGGTTGCTGTTATCATGGTTGGTGATCCAGTTGACAAAAGATCTATAAACATTACACGGCGAGACAACACTGTCAGTACGATTTCGGATCTACACCGTTCATATGACGCACTACAATATCCATTGATATTTTGGCAAGGACAAGATGAATATCACCTTAATATCAAACAGTATGATCCAAATACCGGTAAATTTGACAATTATCTATTTACTTTCTTACTGTATGTATAGATTTTAATTTCGTATTGCATTTTATTTTTTATTTTTTTAGGTGATTACAGAAATAATAAAGTTAGCTCAATGAACTACTACGCACACCGAATAATGGTTAGACAACATCAAGACAATTATATCCTTCGATATCGTCAGCTGTTCCATCAATACATTGTTGATATGTATGCTAAGGTCGAAAGCGAACGCTTGCGATTCCTTCGATTCAACCAGGCAAAACTACGATCGGAAGAATATATTCACTTACGAGATGCTGTTGCTGGAAATATCGATGGAAATTTAAATCCCAATGACATCGGTAATGCTTTCATTTTACCTTCAAGCTACATCGGCAGTCCACGGAACATGCAGGAATACATACAAGATGCGATGACTTACGTACGTCATTACGGCCGACCGGATTTATTTATTACATTCACATGTAATCCGAATTGGGAAGAGATACAAACTTTACTATTGCCAGGACAACAAGCCATTCATCGTCATGATTTAACTGCACGTGTGTTTAAACAAAAATTGAAATCCTTAATTGATTTTATTGTTAAATATACAATTTTTGGTACGTCACCGTGCATGGAAAATGGAAAATGTAAAAAAAACTTCCCAAAGCCGCATACGAATGACACGATCACGGATATTGATGGTTATCCAATGTATCGCCGCAGAAGTACTGAGAATGGTGGCCACACATTTACAATGCGACTGCCGAACTTTCCAAATCAAGTTGAGTTTGATAATCAGTGGGTGGTACCATACTCACCACTACTTTCAAAAACTTACAAAGCTCATATCAATGTTGAGCTTTGCAGTTCTGTTAAATCAATTAAGTATATTTGTAAATATGTAAACAAAGGCAGTGATTTGGCCATATTTGAAGTAAAAAACATAAATAAAAATGACGAAATAGCACGATACCAAATGGGCAGATACATTAGCAGCAATGAAGCTATTTGGCATATTCTCAGCTTTCCCATCCACGAAAGAGATCCTGCTGTCCAACATCTGGCAATACATCTTGAAAACGGTCAACGTGTATACTTCACTGAAGAAAATGTTCTCCAAAGAGCGTTCGAAGCTCTGAAAACGACTCTAACTGAATTTTTTACATTGTGTCAAAAACCTGATGTTTTTGGCCAATTCGCGAAGACATTGGTGTATGGTGATGTTCCACGTTATTTCACATGGAACAAATTCAGTAAAAAATGGGAGCCACGGAAACAAGGAAAACCACATCCTTCCATTACAGGCATATTCAAAGCTAAGACATTGGGGAGACTTTACACGGTACATCCAAAGCAACGTGAGTGCTTCTATTTACGTTTGTTATTGGTGAATGTTCCCGGACCAACGTCTTTTGAATTTTTACGAACAGCTAATGGTCGAGTATTCAATACATACCAGGATGCATGTCGTGAACTGCAATTGCTAGAAGACGATAACCATTGGGACTTAACGCTTGCTGATGCTGCGTTGACATCAACACCGAATAACATTCGTCAGTTGTTTGCAATTATTTTGGCGACATGTTATCCCTCGCAAGCACAAACTTTGTGGGAAAAATATAAAAATTGTATGACAGAAGACATCTTGCACCGAATTAGACAAACAAATCAATGCCAAAACATAGATTATACACCAGAGATGTACAATGAAGCATTGGTCTTGATCGAGGATTTATGTGTTCTTATTTCAAATTTACCACTTAATCATTATGGTATGCCATCACCTAATCGTCCAGCCACCGACTTAGTCAATACCGATTTACAACGAGAAAATCAATATGACCATGGAAGTTTAGCAACAATTATCATGAACAGTGAACCATTACTGACAGCAGAACAAAAAAATATTTATAATCGGATTATGCTGGCTGTTGCTGCTGAACAAGGCGGTTTTTTTTTCTTGGATGCACCCGGTGGAACCGGTAAGACATTTTTAATATCGTTGATTCTTGCCAAAATACGGTCGCAACAAAAAATCGCATTAGCATTAGCATCGTCAGGCATTGCGGCTACTTTACTGGATGGTGGGCGAACAGCACATTCAACATTCAAGCTGCCATTGGACGTTCATAATAAACCAGATGCAATGTGTAACATCAAAAAGAATAGTGGAATAGCTGCAGTGTTGCGGAAGAGTTCTATAATAATTTGGGATGAGTGCACAATGGCACACAAATATTCACTTGAAGCATTAAACAGAACTATGCAAGATTTAAACAGCAATAATAAACTTTTCGGTGGTGCTATCTTACTTTTGTCTGGTGACTTCCGGCAGACCTTACCGGTTATACCTCGCTCTACTTTCGCGGATGAGATTAATGCATGTTTGAAACAATCATTCTTATGGCGAAGTGTTGAAACACTTCGATTGACCATAAATATGCGAGTACAATTGCAAAATGATCCATCAGCACTAATATTTTCCGAACAACTACTAGATATTGGGAACGGTAAAATAAAACTGCAACCAAATACGCAATGCATTAAACTACCAGACAATTTTTGCACTGTTGTTCAGGATAAAACTGAATTGATTCAGAGTATTTTCCCGGATATACAGAATAATTATTTGAATCATGAATGGCTTAGTCAACGGGCGATTTTGGCAGCCAAAAACGTTGATGTTGACGAAATTAACTTCCAGATACAACAGTTGTTACCAGGCGATCTGATGTCTTTTAAATCAATCGATACTGTTGTTGATGAAAATGAAAGTGTAAATTTTCCGATTGAATTTTTAAATTCATTAGATATCCCTGGAATGCCACCACATAATCTTCGATTAAAGATTGGTTCCCCTATTATTCTCCTCCGTAATTTGAATCCACCTCAATTATGTAACGGTACGCGTTTGGTCATCAAAAAGATCACCGGAAACATTCTTGAAGCAACCATTTTGGCTGGGAAGTTTAAAGGAAAAGTGGTCCTGCTGCCACGTATTCCGATGATACCATCAGATTCTACCATACCCTTCAAAAGGCTACAGTTTCCAATTCGTTTAGCTTTCGCCATGTCTATAAATAAATCTCAAGGTCAAACAATGTCCATTTGTGGTTTAGATTTGGAAAATCCATGTTTTTCTCATGGGCAACTATATGTTGCGTGTTCACGTGTTGGGAAACCGTCGAATCTATTTGTGTTAGCTAAAGACAGGTTAACCAAAAACATTGTGCACCGATTGGTGTTAAATTAAATTGAAATTGAAAGTATTTATAATTCAAAAAAAAGATATTAATGTTTAAAAGTTTAAGACTGTCTGCCTTGCCTACCTCATTCATGAGTTTAAGCGTCACATGTAATTTACTGTATTATACTGTAATATACTTATATTTGTTATAAAATTAAATGGAAATAATAAATCTGATAAATTTTTATTTTTTACCTATTGATTTCTGCTTAGTATCAAGTGTAAGAACATTTTAATTAATTGTGTTCAACGTACTTCCCCTTCAAATCTCAATCCAGTGAATTTGTATACCAACATCAACATTTTCGTCTTTGTTCGTAAATAATTTCATTGTACTAAAGGGTTATAGTAGTAGAAAGTCAAATAAGGAGATCACCATATTTTTTTACAAATACCATCTGTGTGAAAAAGCATAGTGGACTCCGTGACTGATGTTCTCTTATTGTTCCTCTTAGATTGTTTACTATAATGTAATATAACAAAAACTTTAGCCACAGCAACGCGTGGCCGGGTCAGCTAGTATTATATAAAACAAAGCCGGGTTAGTGTCACCACTTATAACTCAAGAACGGCTAGACCGATTTTTATGAACTTTCATTTGTTAGATTTGTCTCAGTCCCTAATAGCAGAATAACTATTAAAAAATAGGAAAAAAATCACAATAAAAAAAAATATAAAGAAAATTCAGTTTCTCATATATTTTGTATTGAACGAATTTGTATTCTGTGGAATTCTATTTTCAAACGGTAAGCTGCCTATGAAAATGTTCACTTTGTTAGGTTATAACATTTGTCGTTGTGCGCGCATCGATAATTGCTTCATTATGTAATTTGTTTAGATTTTTGTATATTTAATGAACTTAATTCATTCTGAGTATTCTTAATATAAAAAACTATATTTAATTCGACTAGTAAATTAACACAATATTTATTGATTCTGAGGAGGTACGAAGTTCGCCTGGTCAGCTTGTTGTTATTAAAATAAAGAATAATAAAAATATCGCGCTGTGTTTATAGATTACACTAACATAACAAAATTAAACTTAACATCAATAATTTATGCCGTCTGATGCATCGTAGCGTTACTACACTGCATAACGAATGCATGCGCTGTCACTTTAACAGCGGGTTGATGTCACTATGGTCAAAGTAGTACATCCCCCGTGAATCTAATTATTTCTTATTCCTTTATTGTGCGTTCTTATTGGATAATCTGTTAATATTTTATGCTTGTGGTTTAAAGATCATTATGACAATGACAACAGATGCAACCTACTCATAATTTTAGACATTCGCCCAGTCAGGTACCTCCTCGCACCGCAGAGTTTCTATAGAATTATTCAGTTTAGCAATACGATCAAAACACAATGGCCATCGATTTCTAGAGCGGTTATGTTTATTTGGAATATTCGGAGTATTAGAATATGAAAAGATATTCGAATGCTCAGTAGGCGTTAAAGTAACATCAGAGAAAATTCTTAGACCTCTTTAGTATTCCGATAAAGCGAGTTGAGTAACGTGAGTTGACATTACATAACGATATTGATTCATTTAAAAGAATGAATTTATAGTAATAATAATTTATTGAGTATAACATTTACACGAAGCGTGTAATTTTACAAACTTTACCTAACTAGGCAGAACCCGTTAAAGGAAGGTTTGGGATTTTACATGCACTAAATTATTTGGGATTGAATACAGAATTAATCTACTAAATAATTATATTATGTTATATGAGGTATAAGATACAAAGTATATAAAATAAAAGAATAATATAATATTGTACGAGTGTATATATTCAATATGAATCCATATTTAATTGTATTTGACGAATGTTTTCGACATGGTTACAGAAAAATTTAAATTGATAAACAAAATAACTTTCTGAGAACAGGCGATATTCTAGTTGGACAAGATATTTTGCATTATACTATTATTTTTAAAACATGTGCAATGAAAATAAATAAATATGAAATAAGAAGTAGATATTTACCTATCATTCTACAATTGTGATAACATCGTAGTCGATGTTTAATGATTATGAAAGAGGGTGTTATCCAAATAAACCATGAACGTAGAATTTAATGTACAGTGTAAATACAAATACGTACCTACATAATGATTACGGTTCAGTATATATTTTCGTCTTATAAAACCTTGTTATACAAGGATCAGAGTGATCTAAGATACAATACAGACTTTAGTGTTGTTTCCAAAATAAACGCACAAAAGCTTACAAAATACTAAGCTGTGGAATTGTTCTTCGATTATTGAAACAACATTGAGTTCAGGTTAAAATAATAATAACATGTTATTGCTAAGTGTAATGCATGGGTGGCATCGTGCTTTGGTTGACAGGTGCTCTACCAAGAAGAGAACAATCTACCGCCTGGTGTCGTCCACGTAACAAAGATGGCGACCGTGAGATTGCATGATTTCATTATTATCCACCCTTCGGTATGAAATACCGAAGGGTGGATAATAATGCTATTTATTGATTATGTGATTTCTTCAGCTTATGGGTTAACGATGACATTATTTCAAGGAGCGTGTGAAACGGGATCATAAATTTGGCAAAATTGTACATAAACCCTTACACCGATACGTTCCTCATGTGAACACAGTCCTAACCATTAAAGGGGCCTTCAAGGCCCCTCCATTCCTTACTCTTCAATTTACTTGAACATCGGTATTCTGCGGTAAACGGGCGAGTTTTTGCGATAAACGCCACCTTTTAAAATTTGTCTCTGCAAACCAAAATGTTGACGATTGTTTATGATAGACGTCATAAGTGGACCGTGATAGGAAATATACACATTCATTTTGACATTTGTAGTTTCGACATTACAACTTATCAATTAAATTTTCGAATTAAGGTATTTCAATCGCCAGTATGAAAATATGCAGAGTGAAAACTCATTTTCTTAGCGTCCGGCTTCGCCGTAATTTGCTGTAAAGCTGGTCCATCATATAATCGTAAAGTTTTCGATAGTTTTTAAAAAAAATATAGAAATTAAAAATGAATAGATGAAACACACTCGTGAAGTTACATACGAATTCATGAAAACAACATCAAGAAAGAAAGTGTTGCTCACGAGTTTAGCATCATCTGTCCATATTCTAGCGGCCTTATGCATAGTCGCGTTAGTACGCCGCGCTTTCGCCGTCAAGCTTAAAAGTGACTTAACCAAAACAAAATGAATGAGCGAACTGAAGTGACTGTAGTGTGAGGCCGTATTTGTCGAGAATGTCGCTGAAATGCTGATTTAACTAGGATCAAGTTCATAAATTCGCATGTTTAATTTGGTTTAAGGTAGGAACTGTGACATTTTAGAAACATTGTAAATTTGGTTACACTCAAGCATTAAACTATCTCTATATTTCTTAGAACAGGTAAAAGAAACTATATTAATATTTCTTATAAGAGGTAACTCTTACCTAGTTAGAATGGTAACACACCTTGTTAAATCAGTTAATACGACTGGTACCTACTCAATTTGCCTCACTTTTTGTAACTCTTATTATTGTATGTTTTTATTTTAATATTTACTTTAAGTGAAACTAAATATTGTAATGTTACTGATGTTTTGTTTTGCATAGTAACAATTTTGAATAACAATAATTACGTACTTCGAAATTAAATCGAACTATTGATATTCTAAAACAATAATAACTCGTAGGCGCAATCTTAAGAATCCAGTAATAAACGTATTTTCTTTCTGAGATCGAATAATTGTCCATTTCGGTATAAGTCAAAGGTACCTCTACAACCCACGGATGCGGGTTGCAGAGGTCACCTAGACCTTGATTACGCTTCTCTGAATCGCATTCATGGAAATACAAGGACGCCAAGGGGAGCAGAGCGAACACGTGGATCCATCAAAGTCGACGGTGAAGATAAGGTTTAAGGACAACAGACAAAAGATTTAAAGCCAGAGAGAATTCATAATTCATTCAAATAATAAAATGAAGTAGGCATTCATAGTCCCCAATATAAAACTTCTATTATTACATTAAATGTATACAAGCTATTTATCAATTTAAATTACATACAGGGTGTCCAAAGACCATTCAGGGTGATTATGTTCCCTATTACGTGTAAAACATATATATTGTTTTTTATATAACTGTTTAATACTACCACGTAAAGTTTCCAATTTACTTCTCAAAACTTTCATGAATTTTGATATTATTATATTATATTATATTAACAGACATACAGCATAGCTGATGGGTCTGTTTCCGTTTCTGTTACTGAGATAGTTGAATATCAAGACAGTTCTTAATATCAAGTTGATGCTGTTTGCGCTAAAAACCGAATCCTTCAGTTGATTCCACGCGTCCACCACTGTTGCCAATCATATGTTTTCTAGGATTCGTTTGGAAGCTTGTTTTCCTGAGTTTCAGATGATGGCCTCGTAGGTGTGTGTTCTCATTAGCTGGGAATATATTCTCAAGCTCTTGACAATCATAGTACCCTGACAACATTTTATGTCTCAATGAGATCACCACGCTCTCGCCTTTCTTTGAGAGTAGGCAATTTGAGTCGCTTAAGCATTTCTTCGTACTCCAAACCTTTCAAAGGTCATGGAATTTTAGTTGCTCGCCTATATTTTTCAATAAATCACAGTCCTTAATGAAGTATGGATTCTATAATTGAAAGCCATATTCCAAAATCGGTCTAATGTAAATCTTATAAATTTTTAAAAATAAATCTTCAGTTATATTTGCGTCTTAACAAATCATGTTTATAATCGTAGGGCCAATTAGCTGATTTTTTATCAGGAATGGTTTTGGGACATCTTGCATGTGAGAACAATGTTAGTTACATTAAAAAATCTTTATTGTAGAATCATGACCAAATTAAAAATAATTCAATATAATCTTTTATTAGGTTTACATAGATTTCGCAATAAAATAAAGATATCTGATTTTAATATCGCTATTTGAATGTCATAAAATAAATTTATTAGATTACCTACTATAACGAAATAAAACCGCTATACGCGTGGGATGGAAGGATCTAAACGCCAGAAATGCGTGGTTGAAGAAAAAGAAATTGCTAAAAGCAATCTTAGCGGTTGCCGGTAAAAAGGTAAAAAAGCGTATTGTGACCAAGAAAGCTTCGCAATGGCAGTCGAAAGGTTTGAATAGTGTAAGCAAGGTTGGAAAAGACAAATGCGTTTTTGTGGTTAGGCGAGAGGAGTTTGAGCTGCGCGTAGGTTTGACATCTAGCCAAGCCACTTGGACGGAGATTTATTTAACGTCTGTTTTGACATGTTTTTCCATTGTACGAAAATTTCCTTCGCTCTCGCGGTACTTTCTCTCTTCTTATGGGCCCGTCTTGTGTTTTCAACTAAATGGCAACTCCATTTTTAGAAAGATATATATTTAAAGCTGTCAACCGCGGAAGACAAGATGGAAACGACGTCTTGTAGAATACGACAGTCAAACAAAACGCCTATCGATGATTGCCAATTAAGATTCTTCAAAGATAAAAGCTTTGAAATGACCAGTAAAGATGAAATGAACAGAGCGAATCTGCGCCGGAAAGTAAAACGAATTAACGATATTAGTTGCTTGGACGCCATGTTCACTATAGTAAATGTTGAAAAGCTAGATATGTTTAATAGGCTTGTCAAATTTGACATAAAGTTTACATTGCGCGACGGATGTGTTGCACACGTGTGGGTGTAACTGAGTGTATGTAAGTTTCCATTATCTATTTTTTTTTTTGTAACAGCAACAGTTTATAATTATTTTTTCGTTTTAATGGAAATATTTGCAGAACAATAACCCGCATAAAATAGTAGTTTGTTGTAGTCTCTTTAAAATTCTGACTCGATTGAATGAAAGTATGATCTGAATATTATGTATGTAATTAGAGACTGAATTTAAGTATGCATTGTATAGAAATTTAATAACATAAGCACGAAATATTTTTTGTATGTTACTGAAACACGAAAAGAAAAGCACAATGGAAATGCAATTACCTATTTCAATAAAAGAACAGTTGGAACGATTGCTATACAAAGCGGTCCGCCATCGGAGTGCGCATCGGTCATTTAAAAAACAGTTAATAACAAACTTATTCTTTCCCAATTGAAAGTGCTATAGTTAAAATGAAGTATGAGTACGTACTTACCGTAGGACTTTCACCCATGCACGTGCCGCGAGGCTCGTGTGTTTGAGAGAGCTGATAAAATCGCACGGTTGTGTTAGTAATGGCCGAAGAGGTCGCCGGGGGCTTTGCAATTCATAAACGTAACATATTGTCTTGCAGGGGTCGTTAAGCATATGGGGAAAATAGGCGTTTAAATAACATTTAGGCAACATAAGAGTCAGATTGGTTTGAAAGGTTATCGTTGCATTGCAGAAGGAAAAGGTTTTAAGATACAAACTACTCGTAAATTGCGTAAAACGAAAGGGTTCTGAAAATCTATAAGAAGTAAGAGTTAATCGAAAAAAAATATTAACATCTAAAATAATAACAGCGAGTATTGTAAAAGTGCACCGTGTCACTAAAGACGACTCACAAACTTTGAAACATAGACGGGGTAGAATAGTAAATGGTAAGTGTATATAAGGGTATTTTGACTGAAATTTCGGCCGACAAATAAAACGAATGTAATTACTATTACTTTGCAGCTCAATAAAATGATCAAATCTGAAGTGGAAATAACGGCATTTTGTAAATGAAAAACATCTGCTGAGTTGAGCATTTTTTTTCCGTACGAATAATCAATAAGCAGCCACATTATTTTTTATTTGTCGTTTTAAATTAATGTGAGAACGCAACGAAAAGTTCAATAAAACACTCGATTCTAAAGCTAAGATTACCATTAAAGACGCAAACACCCGAATTCGTGCATTCGTGCATTACACACAAATAGGGTTAGGTGATCCAAAAAAGGTTTTAGTTTAAACTCTACCTAATGTTGAACACTTCTGGTAGTCAAATAAGATGTGGCGAGTGTGCAGAAGGCAAGGTGACTGACCAAAGGAAATTAATTGTGTAGCTCGTCTGCCATTTTGTCAAACAAAAAGCTAACCTACCTCTCGCGGGGCCGCGTGTTTATTTCGATCGCTAACGTATGAGATGTTACATACAACTTTCATTTTCCATTGCATAGACGTGCAACGCTGTTGCTTTCATGCCGACACGACTATGTTGGTGTTAAGACCGTGGATATCCTAGTCTATTAAAAATGGACGGAAAAGATAATTCATACAGAGGAAGAGTCATCTTAAAACGAATGGAAGGCGAAATGATCTTACAGTGAATTTATTTCAATTAATTAAGATGACTTCATTAGGAGTGTATACCATCCATAATCACATCGAATGATTCGTGAAGTGAACGTCTCAACTATCTACCGCTCTATTTCCAGGATTCGGCAGACTCTTAAGACGTATTTTTTTTCCTTTGCAAACACCAAAAGTGTATGAAATACGCAGATAAATTAGTTGTGAAAAATGTTACGTAATTATACCATAAAATATATAGTAGATTAAAAAGGATTTGGTAGATATAACAAATAAAACTTGTCAGTACCTACATATAAATACATACACAAGTAACGAAACTCACACCTGTATGTCTGTCACAGTCTCCTAAATAAATAAACACGTAGTGGGATCATTGGTTACTATAGGGTTTTTAAAGTAATACATCTCCAGAACAGAATGACCGGCGTAGGTCATAATTTGATGTCTCCGAGATTTGTAGCAGCCACATGCACTATGTAATTATGCAGAACTATTCAATTGACCTTTTCTTTTTTTTATAAACTTTACAATAATATTATTATGTTTGGATGCATTTGTAGATTCTTATCCCTGTAAAATGTATAATAATGTACCGCTAATTTTTTTTTCAACGTAGGTACTATTTATATGTCGCACAATACTTAATCTTTTTTTTTATTTCTTGTGTCTAATTTATGTGTCTTCTAGCCTGTATACGTAATTTCAAATTATTAGTCATATAGCAAGAATCTCTTTATTAGGTCTTTGTTTTGTGCGAATCTTTTAGATGTTGCAACAATATAAAATAATTACATTTTTTATCGAATTGGAAAAACTGACATTTTAATCTTTTAAGATAAAAGTATCTGTTCGAGTGGGTATCCTAGTATTGATGTGCAATGGTGGTAGACAAAAATGCTAATGTCTGGCACCGTATCTTGCGGACGATATCCTGCTCTTTCAAATACCGGCAATTATAAACCATTTGTTCCGTTATCGCTACAATCTCATTATCAGAGTAGGGCATTACATAGTCGATGCTCAAACGATTGGCATTTTGTTCCGCTGTCAAAACGGGCGGCCATTTTGACAAATGACTTCGTCCGCACTGACGCGACATTCTTGGCTTTGTTTAGATAACTTCCTCCGCTCTTATCTCGCCAGTTTTGGTCGTGTGGCGTACCTTTTTATCTTGAAGAAATTTGTAGGAAGTGCGCTGTCTCGACGCTTTTTTGTGAGCGCTCCAAGCGTTATCTTTCCGAGGTCGGGCGCGTTCAAAACTGCCATTTTCTCAACGAGACGCGCAGAGGAGCCTTTTGAATTGTCGGGCGCGCGCAGGCGGAGGCGCACGAGGACAATGCCCAAATGGTTTTG
Organism: Neomicropteryx cornuta; assembly: GCA_020383195.1. NCBI lineage: Eukaryota > Metazoa > Arthropoda > Insecta > Lepidoptera > Micropterigidae > Neomicropteryx > Neomicropteryx cornuta. Next base: position 7,812,263 of record JAHKQU010000030.1, read on the forward strand.
TAAGCGGAAACACGGCGACGAATGCGACCGGATTGTTGTCATAGCGGCTATTGTGGAATTAATTACAACATAACCAATATTGACAAATGGTCGTCGCTCCGGAAGATATAGCGAAATCTATGTGCAACATTACGCATATCTATCTATATTTTGGAGATCAAAAAAGGCTTGAAATATCATATAAGCTATGCCGTAAATGTGGTCGAAAATAAAACAAATTAAAAAGCCTGTTATTCTTTATAGATATACTTATATATATATATATAAACTTTTAAATAAATAAACTTTTGTAGCACTACAAAAGTTTATTTATTTATTTCCTTTATGTAAAGTACTGAAGTTGACAATATAAATGGTGGTGAGAAAAAGGAAGCTAAGGAAAGCAAATGACCAGAAAATAATTCAATAAGTAGAAAAGGCTATGGAGATACCCATTTGTGAGTGGCTAAATTTCTACAGACATCAAGTAATTTGACCAAGGAAAAAAGGTTGTAACAAAGGTATGTTTTAATGTATTATTTGAATTCCTCTTTATTTCTCAAGAATTGTTTCTAATAATTTTATTTTTTTAAATGGTTTATGTAAACGTGAATTCGAAAATATAAATAAATCTTCTAAATCTGTAAAAATATGACTTTTTCATTAAACTGATTTTAGTATAACCATTGTTTATATATAGGTATGCATATGTATATATTATTTTACACTTATTTATAATTTGCCTAAAATATAGGAAAAAATGGGATACACACATTACACACCACATTTGCCTTTACACATACCACATTTCGCCGCATACTCGGGTGTATATTTTGGGAATTATTACTTTTAGCTTGGAAAATACTGACCTTATTTTGGTACGTATTTTTCGCACGAATTTTTTTTATCGTAGTTTCGGTTCAATTATAACAAATAGACAGTCCAAGTATTCATTTCTGATGGAATCGACGAGTTATAATTCAAACTCGTGGTACTTATTTTCGCAAGGATGAAACTTGTACTGATTACTAATACCCTAAAATTTGGCATAAAAGAGTATGGCCGATTTACGGAGTTAAGAAATGACTGACAGTCATTATAAAACCGTTAAAAAAGAAAACTCATAGAACTCATTTTCGTATTTTTGTGGAAGTTAGACCGGAGGTATGTTAATACCATTCTTGCGAAAATAAATTCTACGCATTTACGTAATTTTCAGTTTTTCATTCGCTCGTCCTACCTCGATCGATCCATTGGAACTCAATAAGCCAGGCTGTAGATTTGTGAAAAAAAAATCATTAATTGAAAATAAGTAGCAAAAATATTTGCTAGCAATTTGTTAGGCAAACATTAGCAATTGAAATTCATAATTCAATCAAAACAAGTCTCTACAAATTAATTTAGTTAAAATGCATTAGATTGTATTTGAGAAAATAAAGGTTAAGAGCCTACCAATCGCTGTTTCTCTAGTGACAATAGGTTACAGATATTTTATATATACTTTATTTATCTTTATCTATACTTTGCTATCTTTTATGAGTTGAAAACAAAAGGAAAGTCTGCTTTTGCCCGAACGCGTCGGCGCGGCAGGCCGGGAGGCCGGTCGCAAAGTCTCAAAGCAGCCACCGCGAGCGGAATAATATACGAGCGACCCGACAGTTAATTACAATTGCTTTGCTTTGCTTTGCTTTGCTTGGCTCCCCAACTATCGATCGCAGATTTATCTCGCTAAATTGTTTCCAGAGCCGAGCCATTGTTAGTGGCGTCCGCCATTCCGCCGTTCCGCCTGTCCGATTGTTGACTTATAGCTTTCCGTATTGCGAGAACTAACAAGCGATCGATTAATTCTACCGCTAATTATAATAAGCCCGAGAATCATTTGGTACAAACGAAGGATTACGAATTCCAGATTAAATTAAAATAAATAAGGTACAATGTTAATAAAATAAACTTATTGGAGCTTTTAATTACATCAGAATAAAAGTTAAGTTATAAAGAGATAAAAATAAAAAAGGCCACTGTATTGTTTCAGGCAGAAGAAAGGACAAAGACGCTCTGCACAAAGTTTCCTGTGATGCAGTCAACTGGCTTGTCAATTTCTCTAAACGTTTCTTTAAAATTATGTAATATTTATATTAATTACGACTTTTAAGCTATTACACTCTAAAATTAAGTACATTTATTTAAGAAATTATACTAAAGTACTTATATTAGTAATTAGCCATGCTTCTCTTCGACTAAATACCGCGTATGCACCTAATGTACATATGTGTGGAGTCGTTTCTCAAGTATCGAGACATTCTTGAATATTGGCATTCTGCCATATTGCTCTCTAATCACCTTTAAATTAAACAGCTCAACGGACGACCTTTCCTTATAATATCAGCCCCTTTTAAGATTTGTCTCTGCAAGCCAAAATTTTGATTCGATTTTGAGATGATTAACGTCCAGGACTTTCCTCAAGGAAAAAGGAACGCGTTTGCATATTGCGAGTAGGCGGTGCACGTATTAAATTATTTTAAAGTTTATTTAAAAGGAGTATGTTTATATTTTTCAAAAATAAAAGACAATTATTGCACCGTATATAGTATGTTATTTATATTTAAATCAACAATAAGCACATGCGTGTTGCATAATGCCACCTAATTTAAAGCACGTGTGTATTGCATATTGTAATTTAATAAATATTTAAAAAATATCAAGGTGCTTTAATCGTTATTCGACATGTTTAAATAATTTCGCAATCGGAAGTCGATAATATGATTTTACTATTTTACTTTTTTTATCCTACCGCCTTATAATCAGTTGCCCTAGAAAAATTACAAAAATACATTACGCAATAGTAGGGGGTAAAATGACATAAAGAAAAATATTAGGAGTATTTCAAAAATATCTATTACACTGGAAACTTCTAAATAAAGTCCTGATTTACTGTATACGGTTACACGCAAACTTTGTATTATGTAACGGCCTTATGCATAGTCGCGCTTGCTCGCTGCTAAAGTGATAGAGCATGCATTTCCTTATAGTTAGTGACTTTTTAAGCTTAGCAGTGTACTAACGCGACTATGGGTAAGGCTTCAATAGTTTAACGGAGATGTTTAACACTCAGGTCTCAACTCAGTTATTATGTAGGTTAATAAACTACATAGATGTTTCTGTATATATGTTACATGAGTTTATCAATAAATAGGTTAAATGTATTTATATATTATAATAATAATATAATATATATTTATATATATATATGACAATCAAATAGGAAAAAATCTGAAGCATAAAAACGAATAACTTATAACCCGCCATACTCAAAATTTCAATAGGTACACAAAATCAAAAGAGGTATTACAACTTTTTTGTTACTCCTTTCCCCCTTGTCACACCATGTCACACTTTTTGGTTCCCTTCCTCCCTGTTAACGTGTGACGTAATTTATGAATGACCACTAACTAAGATTGATTATTTTTGGCTGCCATTTAACCCCATTAATGTTAGTATTCATTATGTATCCTTTACGAAAAAAAGACATTTTAGTTGGTACACCTCTGATCTCAAAATATTCTCAAATAAATGATGTATCAAAATGAGGTATTTGAAATCAGTTTCAAAAGATTTATCTTACATAAAGATAATGAATGTTGCATAATTTCTGGCTAAATTTTAGTTTGTTAACATTATGAATTAACAATATTTCTATATCTAGATAACCTGTTATGTCGCCAACGGCTAAGCTAAGCGATGTGGTTTTGTAAGCACAAGATACATAGTCGCAATAAATCTCAAATAGCAGGCGGCATCACGTGTCAGCAACGAAACGTCTGGCGGTGGTAATCGCGAAATTAACGATCCAGGTGTAATCTCACTCCCAGGTAATTGCGAGTTCAGGACTCTGCCGATAAACGATATTGGATTACACCTGTTAGCGCCTTCGGTGCGCAAGACATCCGACTCTACAGGTCTAACGGTTCCGTAATAATGATATCATGGTCAGGCAGGCAGGCAGGCAGGCAGTGCCGCGCCGGCAACTTCCCTGTTGTTGCATAGAATTTGACGCCGCAGTGCAACGTCTAACGGTCGTCAGACAATTTTATTGTTAGCGAGGCAAACACCCAGTTAATATGTTTAATTTGCAATCGCCTCAGAATATCTCCGAGAACCTTCAATCAACCGTTCGAGTCAAACTTGCTTATGAAGGGAATAAAGTTTATTATGCTTCACTATAAATAATAAGTTGTTTGGAAAGCGTATTAGCATTCGAAGGCGTGAAAGTTAATTGTAATAATGTTAAAAACTCTTTATTATTTATTGGCTATTGGAGTTTGAGTGGGCAGCAAGTAATGACAACGACAAAATAAAATAAAATACAGTTGCTAATATTATTCTGTATTCTTAGCACAAGGGAGGAAAGAACTAAGGAAGATGATTGGTAAATGATTCGGCAGGTAGTAATGGAGGACTATATTACAAATATTTTTTTACGAGTAATGAATTTAGTGTGTATAAGTATGCACATGCGCAGAGAAAGACAACTAGGCAAAGGCTGCCCTTCACATACATACACGACACAAATAAAATAAATATACATACACAACAATAAGTGTATAATGTATTTCAAAATATACATTTTATATATTTTTTTTAATTCCGGGGAAAAAAATATATACGTAGGGTGGAATGTCGTACATACAATACAAGTCCTGTGTTTGTTAGGTTATAACAACGATCTTTTAAACCAAATAGATACGGCATATCATACAAATGGTCCTTGTGAAAACCCGATACCGGTAATTCCCCCCGCCGTTCCGCGCGCCGCAACACTCCTCTAAGCTGGATAAAGAATTACCGCGATGACATATGCTAGCAAACGAAACGGTATGATACGCGAGGAGTGTACTCGACCCAAAGTGGCGTACTTGGGCGTGGTGCGTTTTTCGCCCTCAGTTGTCGTATCTATATGTTTTGAAAGATCCTTGGGTTATAAGTTATAGCTACGATTATAGGATATAAGTACTACATTTATCCTTGGAACTGCAACTTCAGTATAAATTATTATTTGCGAAGATTTCAGCGTTTTGATAGGTCGGTTTTTTCCAGTTTTTTTTTTTGATAGGTCAAAAAAAATATTTGAATGAGTGAACATAAAAAATAAACAAAGACATTGAATTGAGAACAAGCTCCTATTTTGAAGTCGGTTCAAATACAAGATTATTATGTTGCGGAATATAGCAATACAACACACAGTAATTTATAAAATATAAAGGTTTAAGGTTGTATGTTAGGAAATATTTTGTATTTATATATGAGACGGATTTCGAGCCCTGACCGCTGGCCGTCAACAATATCGATAAGGTACAATTTGCGAATATATCTACCCGACAAGTTTATATGACAGTTGTTATTTGTTACAAGGCAGGCATCGAAAGCGATCGACCGACTAGCGCAGCGCCACTCAAATTGCACCGCGGTCAGAATGCGATCGGCGAAAAATTGGACAACGACCTCAAATTAAATTGCTACGGCCGCGAAGCGAATCTCATCATTTTATATAGGGGAACATAAACTTAAGGTTATTTAATTCATATTATTATTGCGCGACCTAAGAATAATTTTCTGGAAAGTATCTTTTATATTACCTACTAATATATTTTATTGAAAAAGATGAATAAGAATGAATGTAATTACAGTTGAAATTTTTTAGATTATCATTAGTAGTAAATAATGAAGTATTTTATACTGTGATCCGAATTTTTGTTATAAGCTAATTAGTAATCAAGCCAGGCTTAGAAATTGGCGAGGAGAGAAGATGTAAGGAAATAAATGATACTCGTACCTTGGTGGTTAATACCATTGGAACACATGAATAATCTCTTATTTAAAAGGTTGAACCTAATGCGTGCATTATGCAAACAAGTTTTTCTAAATATGGGAACTTTTCCAACCGCCCACTATCCGAGACAAAGCTAGCAGTTATAGCAAGGGTTTAATTAGAGAGAGGGAAAGAGAAAGACTGCAATGTGCTAAGACATCGCGTTAAGAACTTCATTTCACGGAACGAAAGGCATACAATGGTGAATGAATATTTTGTTCTCCATAACTAAGTGTCGCGGTCGCGGCGGTATAAGACGAACTTTCTAGAGCTGTGAGATATTTGTCATCTTCTTAGTCATTACCTCATTACTGAGAATTGTGATCTTCCAGCAACTTGATGTCTTCACAACTTTCTTGGCCTTGGGCACTCCGGAATGCAGCCACCGCATAGGATTCCGTTGCCAATTAGACGCGATCGGTTCACCTCAATGGGTTCCTTTCACGACCCCTGCATCCATCCACGTTCACTATCACTACACGCCTTTCCAGGTTGCCGTCGCTCCTGCGGGAACGTGACCGAAAAATTGCAAGATACTTTACGAGTAGATTGTTGAGAGCCTGGTGCAAAATGAAAACATTGATCCGTTTTGTAATCCATGGCATTCTCAACATCCTCCTCCAGCTCCACATTTCAAGAGCGTTTACCCTCTGCTTATCTCTTGCTTTGAGTTTCCACGTTTCAACACCATAGACTTTTGTTACTAGCGATAGAGAGTGATTAATTCATATTTAATATAGGTATTTACAAAAAAAAACTTTTACCTTAAACTAATATTGTCATCAACAGATAGGCTCTTATCTGCATCTACATTGCTAGGAGTACTTCAGAGGAGTAATCAGGAGTTTTACTAAAATCGGCGGTGATTAAAATAACCCTATGACAACCGTAGTTAGCGAAAATCATAAATATAACTGATGGCGCTGCTTACTACGGAGAACGACGGTAAAAACGGGCGTACCTAGTACCTAGTATCCTAATATCCTTTGGGAATATTCGCCGCTGAAGGTGACCAAGTTAGCCTTGCAATGCTGACCGATGCGTATCATTCTGTCATATAAAAAGATCTCGGATTGGCAACGTAGCTAGCTGCTGCCAACGCACTGTTTCCCGCTAAATTGCATCTTTCACTAAAATCATAAAACATACGAGATAATTTAGCTAAACATTAAAAAAAAACGATTATTATTATTATAAGAAATTAATCGCGACGTTTCGGAGATGATCACACATCGGAAACTGGTGCATTTTTTAAATCACGACCGTGAAAGCTTAAAATCAATTATAAACTCAACATTATAATATATTTTTTAATGTCGATCGATGCATTATATTTATAGATGAGTTTCCAATGATAGAATATAATATTAAAATAGATTAATAACACTGATAACAGAACTGGTAATTAACTGGCACCTAAAACATTCTGATTCATAACACGCTCATTGTGCTATTGTGTGTTGGGAGTCGTATTATTCAATTTAATAATATCAATTGATCACTCAGATCAAATTTATTGCAGTAAAAAATATTATAAATACCTGATTTGTAAACCAAAGAAACATTATTTTTAAATCTAATGTTGGTTGGATCTTAAAAGACGTAGGGATGTTATAATAATAGTTAGGTAAATTGGCCGGAGGTTAGGTCGAATGGAAGATCAAACGAAGAGAGACGCGAGAAGTGCAGGAGATGCCGGCCCATTCATGCGAGCACAAAAGACCCCGTTAGGAGTCGCCGCCGCCCTTGGCCCAGCGAGCAGCGACTTGCCAATATTATCCCTTGCAATTTTTTTCGCACAATGCCAACAATCGAGCGGTGCTCGCCTGCACGCTGCACAATGCACGCGCTCGCAATTATTGACAATTCAACCGGGCAATTTGTGCAACAGCCACAGGATGTCGCAGAGTGATTGTGCGGAAAGAATAGACAGGTATTCCGGGGAATTGTGGAGCAACTTGCTATTAATTGAGAATACACACTTACTTGCTCGACACTCACTTTATAGCAGGAAAAACAATTTACACACTTCCAAGACGATTTCTTTATTTTTTCAAAAATCCAAATCTCCAAATGAACACTTACCTGCAATAAAGGAAAATATAGGTATATTAATTAAACATATTTATTTCGATGAAAAAAAAATGATTAGACTAAACGAATGAAGGTAATAAACATTTGACAATTGATAATAAACAAAATAAAATTATAAACAACTTTTATGTAAAGCATTATTACAGCTAACGTAAACCGCTTTCAAATCTGCTAATGGCAAAAAACACGTTATTTGAACACATACTAACGTGTTTAGAGGGGCGAGCTTAATGTAGCTAAACTATATTTTCATGTTAACGCTTCAACCTAATAAAATCGTGACATTTGGCAGAAGCTATTTTTGTGTTTTTTTAACAAACAAATTGAAGAGAAATACGTGGTACTATGAGCATCATCAATTAGAAAACTACAAATATATGAAAGTTATCTTTTTACACGTTCATGTATGCTCTCCACAGTCTAATAATCACAAAGATTATCATCTGAGTATAGCTAACACTTCCAGTGCAAATCACTGTTTTGCCTCATACACTAACGCAAGGAATTATGAGTACTGATTACCGATTTTTAAATATCCTTAGATTATCGATAGATTAATCCTTAGATTAGGGATAAAATCGTTTGATCATTGTTCATCATAAAATTAAAATGGCACAATAAATAAGTACATATCAACGTTGAATCAAATGATTAGGTACAGAATTATGGTCATAAAAAGCTCGTTTAACGGTTCGGGTACAGTTAACAATCGGTTTGTGGAAGCGGGCTCGGCGTCCCGTATAAAATGCAATCGACCTCTAGTGAGTGCCCGTGCATCTTGCAATCTACGCTACAACTACTAGTTCTGTACAGAGAGGGAGAGTGCCTACGGAACGTCTAATATATGTAAGATATATCCGGATATCTATATCTTAGAGATAAATAAAACTAAAAAGTAGTGAGGGGGAGGGGGTGAGAATGGGGCATATGCGTTATAAATATTGCTTAAATAATGTTCATTGGGTATGTAAAACTACCACAAAAAATAATTTCAAATTATTTAAGAATAAACAACAAAACCCGTTTCAAACTAATCAATAAATTGTAATACAAAAGTACTTTCGTTACATATTAATATGGCCAACGTTTTATATTCGATTGTCGACTTTAGCCCAGGAAAGCAATTAAACTACTGTAATGGGCTTTACATCAACATGGGAAGTAGAGAGAAAGATACAGCGATAGATTAATAATAAATAACATATTATGCTACGCTATTTGGTCGACAAATGAAACCCAGTATCGTAAGTAATTTCATCCTTAATTGCTTCTTCAATGAAGTCAAATTATAATAATTTCTTAGTACATTATCTTTAAAACTTAAGGAATTGGAATATGAATTGGAGTATTCAAAATAATTATGATTTTATTAAACTATAAGTCTCAAATCACATATGAGCACAATTAATGGTACTTTTTATCAATACCTGTTTTGTAGATTTGTTCACTTTACTTTAAGTAAATTTTTTTTTTTAATTAATTGTCCAACATAATAATGTCAAGAATTAATTAAATAAATTTTTGACATGATATCCCATATAAGAAATAATTGTAAATAAATAAAAATCTTCAATCATAAAGCGTCCCACCGTAACGGTATGCAATGCAATGCGATGCAATGTCAATAGCATTCCAACGGTTTTCAAACCGCACCGCAGAGCGGCGCGAATCAATACAAAATCCACTTTAGATAATAATATAAAGAACGATTAATGATTTAAAACGGCAAAATGGATGTAGGTTTTAATGGAATTGAATAGAGCTGACAACTTCATGCGAGAAGGTAGGTAGATCTAAAGTTCCACATTCGAGGTTACCGGTAGTAGAATTTGCCGTGCATGAAAAGTTGCAAGTTTTAAACAATAATAAAAAATGCATGTAGATTATGTAATACGTTTTTATGAAAAAATACTTGTTTATAAAAAGCAAACATTCGCAATGTTTGGAAAACAGGCGGGAGCGTATCCTGTCTAGAATACCTGATATAAGTGCTAAAGTGGGTCTGCGGAAAATTCTACCTACTTCGAAGCATCTTTTTTATAAAAATATAACGTCTATGGAAAGAATCGAACGGTGCTTTGGGCCGCAAAAAAACATTATTTCTAAATAGTTTTTATCTGTTATTTTGTAAATTTCAAGATTTATTATATCCGTCGATAAATAAATGTGTGTGTGTTTATTTAATATTTGCAATGGCTTGTCCTGACAGGTTCAATCACCAAAAGGATTGATCTATCCCAATGATTTATTATCAACGTTACTTAACCGTATAAATGATAAAATAAAATATTGTATTACCATGTCTATTACTGTCATACATTATCATGCATTGAGTGCCTTTTAATGATATGAGTGCGTTCATCCGACGTCCGTTAGACGGCAGGCGTGTCCACGCGGTCGGTCGCCGCTTGGCAGCGGTGTGAACTAGTTAGAGTGCGACGCGCGGGCAAAGTATGCTACGATAGAGGCGCCGTCGCATCGCCGGTTTGCGGTGCGAAGTAAGTTACTCGTAGAAGGCGATTTGAATGTATTTCCAAATGCTGGTATAATCCGTCTCGTCCAGGATTTAAATTGGGTCAACAGTTCAGGATTGAACGAACCTAATCTAGGATTGATAAAGCCCATTGGGTGTTATTAGGTCTGGCGTTAAGCTTATGGGTTAAATTTAACTAGCTCATTTCAGTATCAACAGGTAAACAAAATTAAAAAAATCACAATAATTTATTTATTTATTTATTTATTTATTTATTTATTTATTTATTATATCCATAAAAAATTATATCATTACATGTATATTAATATATCGCATGTTATTGATATTCCATAAAAGAAAAGTACAGTTTGTGTGGATTAGTAACACCTCACTAGGCAAATGCCTGTGTCGAGGTGTTACCTATTTGAAATATATAAATAGAGTGATAATAGGGGCGCGAGGTCTATATTAGAGATCCGTGATAAATATATATATTTATAGATAAAACATTTTATATATATATATACACATACACACAATAAATATATAACATTTACACACACACACACACACACATATATATATATATATATATATATATACGTAAATACATACATTAGAAACATACTTTAATTCAAATAAACTTATCGTTTTTAGTTAGCTATAATAATACAATATTTATCTGTAGCGTTTGTTAATGAATGTGAAATTTCTAAATACCTACAATTAACATCAGAATTATTATTCTGATGTTTCTGTTGTATATATAATGTATAAAAAGTAAATGAACAATAATATGTGTACTCAAGCAATAGTTTGAATAAGTTGCTTTTCGCATTCTTGCCTTGTTTTGTTCATTAGCCAAAGCGTCACCGTCCTTTTAAAGTTTGAGTCAGTCACCGTTGATCTGTCAACCTCAGTGTAAAATTTGTTATAAATTCTGGGCGCTAGAAACGTGTAGTGCCTCTGTCCAAAAGTAGTTTTCATTCTGTTTTCGTGATGTCCATCTCTTTGTCGTTGTCTTGTGTCGTGACTATGAGGTAGCATTATTTGAGAAGTTACATCTTTTTGGTAGTACATTAGTACTGTTCTAATATATAGCTGTCGTACATCAAGAACTTGAAATTCTTTGAATAGTTTATCAGAAGAGTGACGGTAAGGTTTTCTATTTATTACCCTAAGTATAGCTTTTTGCGCCTTAATTAGGGGATCGAGATTTGTAATAGCTGCACCGCCCCACCCTAGTTGACCATATGATACTACAGACTGCGCAAGAGCATAATAGATAGTCTTTAATATCTGCAACTTAAATACATTTCGTATATTTCGGAATATGTAAATCAATTTTCGTATTCGTGTAGCGGCTGCATTAATTTGGTCGGTCCATTTTAAGTGGCAATCAATCACTATTCCGAGATATTTCATGGATACAGTGTTTTCTAGAGGAAGGCATTTACAATTAATTTTATCACAGTCGTGTATTAATATTTGTTTGTCTTTAATATTAGTTTTTGAATAAAAAAACTGTGTGTTTATAATACCACGTGCAAGTTAAAATTTCAAAAGCAGCATAATGTATTCATAGGTGGTTTGGGCGCGATATGTAAATCATCTTGATTTCGAATTGATCGAAAGGTGGATGCAAAGTTTCCAGGATAGCTTAAGCCCGGGGTGCTCAAACGGTCGATCGCGATCGACTGGTCGATCGCGATCGAACGCAGAAATGATTGTGCAGAAAGCTAATATCTATATATGCTACGGTACGCCCTACCTAGGTAGGTAGGGTGTATCGTGTGTGTACGACAACCCTGCATCACACACACTTGCAGTCTCTCAGAGTCGATCGTAAGTAGTCTAAAAATATTGAGGTAGATCGCCAGTAGTTCAAGTTTGACAGTTAAGCTATTGGGACTATTTTCGAAATAATAATATTATGTTTGAAAATATTTTTCTACTGAAAAAACACATTTGGTTTTAGATACAATATCTGTTTCGTTTCGAAATTGAGACATTGCTGCTAATACACTCTACATATGAAACGCCTCCATAGATGTTTTCACATTTAAAAGCTATTTTTTTCACCTGGATTACCCCCAGTTTTAACATTCGTAACTTTAGACACTTCACTCGTCAATAATGCGCAATCTTCGTATCGTCACTTCAGCGTCTCTCGGAACAAGTAGGCGGTCATTGAGTATTGAGTATTATGTCAATATTGTGCACTAGTCGCAACATTGTCGAGAGCAAAGCGCAAAGCGTAACGCATTCACGAGAGACAAGTTCAGGCGTGGGCGTCGCGGTCGACAACACGAACCGGGCCTTCTGCAAATTGTCCGGTTTGTCGCCGTTTACCGCGGCCAACGGCTGGGACACGGTGTTGCCATTCCATTCACAGCTAACTATTTGCAACAACTGACATTGACCCCAAAAAAAAAAACATTTTATAAAACATTATTTCTCGTTTTAAAAAATAATATCATGTATGTATTTGATTTACCAATGAAGTCTGAAATATTTAGGTACAAATTAAATGAATTTACCGAAAATACGATAAACAAATAAAATATTTAATTTTTACTCATAAGTTTGTATACTTGTGTTGTGTGTACCGCTCGCCTGTGTTGTGCAATGTAAAAAAAATAGTAAATCATCAAAAAGTATTTCAAATATATTTCAGTAATTTTACCTAAATTAGAATAGAACTTATAATTTTATTATGAATAATATAAAATAAGGAGATTAAACTAACCTAAGGAAAACGAAAACACGAAGTTAAGCAGGTGATTACGAAATTTCTGATTGTCGATTTATTAACCATTAAAGATTAAAAATACGTTGAGTTTTTATTTGCAAAAATAGTTGTGCGTTTTTAATTTCGACTATTTAGTCGAAATTAAAAAACGCCTATTTAGTCTACTACTATAACGACTCTTTAGTCGTTATAGTTATTGCTGATTATTTACTAATAACACGTAACCATCATTTTCGTCATTCGTCATTGTTTCAATGTTCACCAGTAATAACCAACCTACATTTATTACAAAATATGTACGGATATATTTGTATCATTATACTATTTACTATATGTTTAGGATGTCAGAATAAAAAAAACATATATCATAGTTTCAAATGTTAGTTTCAGCATTGTGGCTACAAGTGAGGCAACGTCGGGGCAACGTGAAGTTTCGCGGGGGCGTTTTCCGCAAGAAGTGCTGCACGTTTATGATTAGCGACGGAGTAGAGAGAGCTCACCTCATTATACCAAACTGAACGCGATTTTGACACGCAACTGAAATGTCCATTCTTAGAAATAATATTAAAACTAACATCAGAAGTCTACATTTTAATAGCTACCAGGACATATTAAATGACTATAATTGCACCCTCTTAACGGATAGAAGAACGATTTTACATTTAGGTTTTTTAAACAAAATTTTTTGCACTAGGGTAGATTATACGGAATTATAAAGCTTGATTAAATTTGCCAAATAACCAGACAATCGTTACCTTAAAAGTGTCTTCAAACTATACCAATAACGGTACAATAATAAAATAATATTTTATGTATATGTGTATTTATATATCAGTGCATATATTTGTATAAATGGCCTGTTTAAAAGATTATATTGTTATTTTTTTTATAGGGTTTTGCATAGGACATCTATTCTCTCACACGGTTTCATTAAGTAATTGACTTTTATTAGAACAGGTCATAGACCTGATGGTGTAGACCACAATTTTGTATACCCTACAAGTGCGTACATAGTTGACTCGTTTCCATAATAAATTTTCTCGTTGACAGGAATGTAATTTTAGTAATGTTTATACTTCATTCATTTAGACAGCATATAATGGCTTTAAAATATGACGTTTTGCGATGTTTTATAAGGAATGAGTGCTCAATTATTTCGCTTGATTAGATAACGTTCGTTTACGACAATCGTATGTTAAGATAGCATGATAGGACGATACATTAATCTTATTAGGGTCAATAGGGAGAACGACGGAATTGCGCATAAAGCCGCCGCCGCGTCGCGACTCCAGCCCGCAGTTGAATGCAATTTGCGTCCTTATCCAATGGCGTGCGGCGGGTTCAAGTTCGGGTCGAATACCGTATTTCATAACTAATTGACCGGAAAGCGATACGACATGCAATTACTTAAACTTAGCTATAAACACATCTACCTTCTATCATTCTATCATTACTTCGATTCGATTAGGAATATACCGTTTTGCCAAAAGGTTCACTGTAACAACTTAAAATTTTACAAGATGGCAAAAAATCATCATAATAATATTGGTATTTTTGTTGGACATTTTTATTATAGCTCCATCTACTCGTATTATTTTAATCGATTAATTATAATATGTGAAAAAAAATACCTTCTTAGGAAAACCCGGATCCCATATGATTACTACTCACTAACGCTCTAAAGACTGCTGATTTTCTGATGCTGATTTATAATTTGGGATTATATTATGAAAATGTAAGTATCCTTGTAACACAAAAATAATGCGATATTTAGTATTTTTGTGTGATTATTAAGATGACTATAAGTTTTGGTCTCATACAAAAACCATTGACGTTAGCCCTTTTGACAAACCGCTACTAAAACACATTGCTCTTGTGGTAGAGCACAAGATATATATGTATAGGCCCACAAAAAATAGCCTGCAGAATCCAAATCCAAATCTCGGGCTCAGTAAACTGTGTAAGCTTCACGCCCGAAGTCGCCCGTTGTAATGTTTTGTCATCCCTCCCCCCTCTCCGCGGCCCGCCATTTCTTCGTCTCTACAACCGCTATTAGTCCTTCGTTAGCTCGCCTCACCGCACTCTCCATTTTCTCAAATATAATTTTAACTTATGTAGGGAACGTCAGAGCTTCGGCGTGGCTTCGAGGTTGAAAAATCGAGTCCCTAAAAATACGTCGCTTTTTTTGGTAGGTTTTCATCTAAGACGAGAAATATAATTCGACGCCACAAGTATCGAAATATACCAGTAACATATTATTAGGCAGCCGTGCTTTCAAATCATACCAGAATAAATAAATTACTGGAGTGTTTGACGAAATGTCCCCGAGACTTATAATCGCCTTCGAACTATCGGCCATTTAATTATGCACCCAGTAAAAGCTATGATAATATTTTTATAAACCGTAAAGCCGCCTCGAGCGTAAGCTCTCAATCGCTGAGAGCGCATTTCGTAATTTATATATTCTGTACTGCAACTGCCTTTTCATGTTACGTTGTAGAGAAACCAATATTAGCGCCTCTTCACTAAAACTGTTACTTTTTAATTTAAACCATTTTAAGCCGTAATTTTAGTCATAATCAACATATTAACGAACGATACGTTAGCTAAATGAATCACAAAAAAAAAAAACCGGCAACGGAAACCCAGCATCTGATGATCTATCCTCTTGCTTGTATCGGAAACGAGATAGTGGCTGCAGGAACTAGAGTTTCTGCAAAGTACCCCCCAACCTATCCTCATCATCAGCGCCGAGTGAGGTACATACGATAAATCAATGTTTACAATGCCCACAATAGTCACATATTAAATGAATTTATACGACTTTTTGCGTTAGAATATATATTTATTGTTGACATGTAATTAATTGTTGAACTATAACTTGCAGCATTTAATCAAACTGCCAACGTTAAAAATCCATCCTCATTATTAGGCGATACTTTTTTTATATCCTTACAAATAAATATCGTGAAGAGTTACTTTTATGCAAAAAATAGCTTTTAATAATCGTGCATATGCAAATAATATATGACTGGCTGTACAAAAATTAATATATTTTTTTGCTTGCAAGTATAACTTTATGATTGAAATGATTAAATAAAATAACCCGACGACATTAATGCGTTTAAAATCCTCAAATTTTAAGTAAATTTTCTTGTATTGTAATCTCGGGGGCAACTTACAAAGCACGTTTAGCGGCGCTAATATTCTGTGGAAGTTTTTGCGTGCTTTTGTACTGTTCTTCCTCGCAGTTCCTTCAACCTTCCAGAAACACATTCAAAGCGAGAATAAGGGCTACAGTGATAAAAGCGATGAATCATCCTTACCTTATATCGCGAGCCAGACATTTTGTCACCCTTGTTTCATGACTGGCAATATAAAGATGTTTATTTCAATAGATATAGCAATAAAAGAAAATGTTTATGTAAAATGACATGAAAGTCTTCGGGCCACAGTGTCAATAAACGCTTCTGGTCAATGTATTAAAGTATGTAGCGGTGGTAAAAATCAGTTTAGTAGGGGATGTGGGCTTCGAAATTAGCGGACGTGTTTGGCAAATGTAGATAACTGCATTCAATAGTGACATTTACCACTCTCCTAAGCCTAAATTCAAAAAATGTTACAAACTAAAGTAAAATTGTCAACAATATTACCATATTGCGAAAGTCTCTATTGGCAGATATGTAAATTTTTACGGCCAAAATTACAAAACGGCCGCCGTAGTTCGCCATTTGAATGACACGTACCTAATTTTATGGTTCAAACCCACAGAGAGGTGTGGTGCGGGTGGCGACAAGCGAAAGCAGTTCGAAGAAATGCCCTCCATCTTGGCTGCCAAGGGTATTTTGGCTGCAGCGGGACCCCCGCGAGGCCGCACGGGCTTTACCAGTAGGTGTTACCAGTTACACTAATCTTTCTTGACGCGAGAGAAATGCAAAATATTTAGTATTTAGCTTTTAGACCATGTTATAAATGCAGTTAATTTTAATTAGATTCATTTTTTCCTCTATGGTTTTAGTTAAGTAATGTTAAAAATTAAATTTTGATGTATAATTAACTTAAGTTTATATTAAAGAATTAAATACACATGTATGTTTTGTAAACATGAAATTGGAGAGTATCGAGTGCTGGCAACTTGTATATAACTTAATATTGCTTGCAACTTAATATTTGAAAATTATTAAGATTTCTCTCTGTATGTTTATTTTATAAAATAAATAAATATGTTCTATTGGTATAATGCTTTATTTGAATTGTTACAAGCATTTGGTTATATTTTATTTATTTTAAGAATAGTTATATTAAATTATTTTCATAATCGCATCATATTTCCGGATCAAAAGCAAATATTTGACAAAATGATGATTTCAATGTTATCGTCTAATTCAGATGGTATAAGGAGCAGTCAGAAAGATAATTAGGTCTTGGAATATTGAGTGCAAATATGAGAAATTTGAATCAAAGCAGACATTTGAAAGATTTTTCTCAGTCAGTAATTATTTTATTTGAACTCAAAACATAGGGCGTGAGGGGGGGGGGGGGAGGGGGGGGAGGGTAGAAATATTTTACTCGCGGTAGGTTGTTTTTTCAGTGGTGTAACTTATGTTAATAAAAACAGGCAACAGGCGATAGGTAAAAAAGAAATACTAGGTATTTTATTTTCGTATAATGAGATGGATTACACATTTACGCAGCGCATTTATTATTTGTTTAAATTATTATCTATTTATATTTAAAAGTAAAAAAAAAAAGAATTCTTAATTGTTAATTTCTTTAAATTTTGTAAAATTAATTTTCTCTTTTGGTTGATGATTTCCTAAAAATAAAATAAATATTTTTTTGTAACAGAAATACCGATCAGTTCGTTCTGATAACGATTTTTGTAATAATTTTGTAATTTTCAATTTTGTAATACATAGATTGCATGCATAATGCGCGTGCTTTGACAATAGGTTCAGACTACAGTTTTTGGCACGTGAATGTGACATTGTTCGATTCGAATTTGTTAAAATTCGCACGAAGTTTCTTAGAAGGCATTCGAAAATTTAAGGCATTGGTTATCGTGAATAGTAATTTCAATGACCGTTTTCGCTTCAGTTGTCAAAGTTCTGCCGAAAATAATGTCGAAATGCCAGAGCTTTGATGGAACAAGTACGAAGTTATTTTTACAACCGATTTTTAGGTTTATATTATCATAATATTTTTAAAAGATGACGTTTTTTAATATATTTATCCAGAGGTGGTCAATTTGTTTAAATGTATTTAAAATGTCCGGCTGTTTTTAATGCGATTAGGCGGGCGAAGAAGTTGAGTCGGTCACAGAACGGAGACGAAATTATGAACTTACAACCGATTTGTTTAAAACGTAGAATGCAGTACAGTAATTTATAAATAGAACAGTTATACACATTGGCGGCACGTTGAAAACAACAAAACTGACACACGAGCAAGAAAAATTCAAACGTAAGTCGTGACTAAAATACAATAGACAATTTGTAAAGACTACAATTTTTAAACAAATACATCTGACATAGCAAACATCGTAAAATGTGCGCTACATTTTGAATTGAATTTGCATATTTCAAGGTTTTCATAAAACGCTCAGACCGACGAGGTCACAGACGCGGATCCGTTGTGAGGCAACTCGTAAAAATGCGCATTGGGCACGTTCGAAAGGCATGACAATTTATTGAAACTAATTGTCGACTAATTGTCGTAAAAAGCCTTTAACTCCTACTTTGCCAGAAACTAGGCAAGAGTACTCCATTAATTTTTTTAACAGCTGACAAAATCTAATGTAAATGATAACATTCTGTCAAATGTGTAAGCCCAATAATATGCTTTTTTTTCTATTACAATATAGAACAAATACAAAATAAATCAAAGCTTATTTATTCATGCCGGTATTTCGAAATATTCGTGACTAGATAGATGTTAGATAAAAGATTTGGTAAATAATCGCTTTTTAAGTTACAATAAATATAATGAAATTTATTTATAACGCTTATACATTTACGTATTGATTGATCTATTTTCGCTGACATTTTTATTATTAAAGAAATATTTTTTTTTAAAATATCTTATTAAAACAAGAAAGGAACATACAAAATTAAATAACAAATTAGTAAAACTAAAATAGATTTTTACAGGTAAGTATATAAAAGAAAAATTTATAAAGCAATAATGTTATATTATCACATTATTACAGAAACTAACTTTAAATATTTTTTTACGAAAGTTTATTTATTTATTATATTTAATGCAGGCTCGAAACCGCGACCGCTGGTTCGCTGGAAAATATTTAAATTATGTTGATATTCATATTAACATAATTGAAATATTTTTATTAAAATAAAGATTATGTTTCCACGCATATTTTTGAAAGCATACGAAATGATTCAAATTATCATGAAAATTGAAAATTCTGGGATACAAATTAAAAACCACTAATTTGGCTCGGATAGAACTTTGGCGGCGGAGAATTTTTTTGCTTGATTACTTGACCTTTTATCCTTCCGGGGCGAAGGTTTTTAACAGAAAAAGTATTAACCAAAGAAGTGGGAATATTTGTAGTTACGAATGTATGAATACGTCAAAAAGCTGCCACTTTTCATCGTGAATTCGACGAAAAGTGACAGCGCGTCAACGTCACGTCGAATTTAATCGATTGCACCTCGTGAAAGAATCGACTTGCACAATCTTGAGAAACAAAAACTAATAATTGAGATTGATAATAATCATAATGTTGAAAAGCAAACGTTCATGTTTGACGGATATAAACGGATGTTTATCAATTTCGATTCGGTTATTACACCACATTGTTGGTTATATGAATGTCCGTGTGTTGGGCGTGTCGATAAGTATTTAGCAGCCATTACAAGTTACCCAATTATCGTATACATAGCTGTGAAGATTATAAAGAATGGCACTGGTACGTACTTTTGTCAATAATCGTTTAGCATGTACGATCATATTTGATCACGCTCTGAAATTTTATTTTGTTCAATTCGAGCGCATCAAGAAAACCTATGATGCAACATCTTATGAACTCGATACCATGAATTGAAACATCGTCTCCAGTGTCGAACTGCCCGGAGGTAAAAAAAAATTAAACAGGTTATTCGATTCGCATATGATTCTTGAGTACACGAAACGGAACCGTCGAAAGCATATTCCTATGTCGAAATAAAGTAAATTATATGAACGCATCCAACTGACGAATGGCTTGGTTTGGTTTCGCAACATTGGTATACCAAACAGAGCGGTGGTTGATTCGGGCCGCGTAATATTTATGCAAGAAACAAAGGGATCGAGGTTCTGATTATAACCACCAAAAAATTAAAATACAAATTGTAATCTGTTTAATACGAGAATCTCGGTTTAGCACACCTGGCTAGGTGGTTGGTTACATGCAAACATTATTAAATATCCAACATACAATTTATATTATTACATATGGATTAGTTTGTAATATTTTATTGATTTTCAAGAGAAGAAAAAATGTAGCGAGACAACATAACCAAACCAAGGTGGTTGTAATTAATACATGCCTACGCCCTAGAGCAGGGGTGCTCAAACTTGAACTGCTGGCGATCTACCTCAATATTTTTAGACTACTTACGATCGACTCTGAGAGACTGCAAGTGTGTGTGATGCAGGGTTGTCGTACATACACGATACACCCTACCTACCTAGGTAGGGCGTACCGTAGCATATATAGATATTAGCTTTCTGCATAATATAGGTACATTTGTAACGCTTGTCCTGCGATGTCCTGACTCATGACTTCAATACGCCTTGTTACAGTCGGACGAGATAACTGAAGTTCTCTAATAGCAGACATGATTTCTGTTTTATTTTCCGCTAGTCCCTGCAAACAGGACTAGAAATTCCTGCAGGCGCAACATTTATATCGGCGTGAACGAAAGTCTCGAATGTTCCCGTCAAACGCGCCGCCCGAAACTAGACTGTACTTTCTCTCGTTGTTTCTAGACTAGACTGTACTGTGTACTGACTATTCTAGAAACAAAACGGCTTTTCTTTGAAAAGTGCCGCGCGTTCCTTTGATAAAAACCACCTTTCCACCTTTCCACCGTTCCACCTTTTGCCGCAAGCAGTGTTATTTTATTACGTAATACATTTTTGTAGTTTAGTTACCTACCTACTTATTAAAATTTTTTTTCTTCTCGAGATCTACTCAAAAAGCACTCGCGATCGACCAGTCGATCGCGATCGACCGTTTGAGCACCCCTGCCCTAGAGCCTAATTGAGATACAGCACTTCCCAAAAGAACGTCAACGCCCTATGTCAAAAGTTCAGGACCAGAGGTCGCGAAGGATTTTTTACCTAATTCTATATACGTAAGTTAATTTCTTTTTGACTAATTATTCTTAAGTAAGCGTACATAATAATGAATTGTACTAGTTAATACCAATTTCTTTTTTACTATTACTGTTACTATCACTATTACTATTACTATTATTGGTCGTTAATTAATATAGCGGCACGGAAGACTGGAAGGTGAGGCGCATCTATTAGGATGGACACTGAGAAATATGTACATAAACGGACAGAATATTTGACACCTCAATACGCGCACGACCTCGAAGCACAATCAATTTTTCGTACGTGTTATTGAATGTGTTATTAAACACACGAGCATTCCGTAGAAAACTGAAACATTAATTAAAATTTCTAATATTATTTGATAAACACCAGAATTTAGGCCAAACTATAAGGGTTTAAGGATAATCGCCTAGTCGCGGAATCGAATCCGCTCATTATAGTCATGTTAAACAGTTCATTACCACCATCTCCTCTGATTCCAGCATAAAAAAATTTAACTTGGTTGAGTAGGGACCAAAAACAAACCTAGTTAATAGTAAATAATTAAAAAATAGAATATTATGTTAAATTTCGACTTATTTTTCTATAATTTAAGGATGGCCGGATTGACTGTTATAATAGAGGTAATAAATTAATTATTTGTAGCATACACAAAAGACTTGACGAAATTCGATCCGAGGAAAGTCGTTAAAATAACTGCAATGCGGCGAGTTGTCAAGTGAGATGAATGGTGCTTCCGTGGCGTCGCGCGTTGACCAAGACTGTTTAATAGAGCCGTCAGCATTTTGATGATGCTGTTGCTGGACCAGAACGTTGCCCTTTGCTCTTGATTGATACGAGTGAGTTCTTTTTTCCCTCTGACACCTAATCGACGCGCGGTATGCGGGAAGGTGAGTACGCGCCATCTTTAAGTTGGGACGGTTTATTTAAAAATGTATGTGGTCAACTAAACACGTCGAAAACAAGAAAATATCATAAAAGAATAATAATTATTATGAATAGAACAAGGGCAGATAATAAAAATGAAAAACAAATAATCACAAACAATAAGAACAAACGAAAAAAAAAGTTTTTTAAAAAATCTTTTTAAAAAACTGTTTTCCATGTGGATACATCATCGTTCTAATTAAACTACACAATAGCCGATATTCTAATATACTACCGAAAGAGCAGTAACCAATAAATTGCTGGATTTTAGATACGGTCAGGTTTGTTGGGTAGTACTGTGAATCAGTTACGATTGTATCAAATGATGAGCGTAAACGAGTGGTTACTCTATCAGATAGAGTGTAGAAGTAGAGTGTAAGCCGAATGTTGTTCGATAATGACGACGATGAATTAAGTCGATCGGCGCTCGTGAAAAACTGAACACGTTACGTGTACACAATTAAGAGCTAACGCTTCATCCATACCATACGCATTGTACGGACCGAGATTATAGACTATTAGGCAATAATCGTGAGCGACTCCGCTTGGATAGGCATTCTCAAATACTTCATTTGTTGCTGATTAAAATCTTAAGTGAAAAAAATGTATATTAAGACAGATTGCGTAGAGACAAATATTCAAAACAGCCAATGGTCTGAGCATGAGTTGAATGTATCGGGAAGCAAGCATATTTTTTTATTATAATTATTTTTTATTTCAACCTTTTTTAAGATAAATAATTTTAAAATATTTTTTTTTATTTTTTTTTTTTTTTTATGGAATATAAATTGGCCGATGAGTATAAATCTATAACCTTCCTTAGGTAAGAGTTACCTCTTCTAAGGAAGGTTATATATTTAATGATACAGTGCATAGCAGAGACCAGCGCAAAACCCTGTGAAAAATATAAAAATTAATAAGGCACAAATATACACACTGATATACACACCCACACATACACACATGAATGTATGCATTATATTGTATGCAATGTATGCAGTATGTAATATTGTTTTTAATAAAAATAATATTCTACATGAAAATACAATATTTTATGCGGTTTTTATTTCCGTTTAAAGGTTATTATTTGATTTTTAAAAAACATTGCTAGAGTAATGATTGTATTTTTTATATCAAATGAATGTTTTTAGTAATTATATCAAATTATATATATATATGTTTATGAAATAGATAAAATAGATTCTTTACTTAGTAAACATGTATAGGGATATAACTACTAAATAAAGTTTAACAATATCAGATCATATTATAATTCGGTAGTGAATTTAGAATAGTTGAAACGAAATCCAAAGCATCAAAATAAAGCAAAATTAACGAAAATATATAAATAATAATAAACACTTTATTTAAGACGCTACAAAAGGGTGAGCTACTACCGTAGGACAAACTTTAAAATTTAATCCAGAGACGTGGTTTAATAAAATATTAGGTATATTGACGTGGCGGCGAAAAGTTAAATAAAAATTAAAAAATATATAAATATATTAAATGATGGTAATACAATCTAGGCCTCTGTAGCATGTTGTATAGATATGAAAGTGACGATTGAAAGATCATAAACAAATAATACGGCGATACAATAATGGTATATTAATGGAATAGCTGTGTAGAAAAGTAAAAAAGCGTGCTAAGTAAATTGACACGATGATATTTATTCAAGTGAGGCCTTTTAAGACTATTTACAGCATTGAAGTAGGTTATCAATGAGCTATCGGTGTTTGTTCAATTTTTTCGTTATGAGTTGAAGTTAAAAGTGGCGTTAAAGTGACGATAATTGGTAAATGGAATTAATAAATCACTAAATGTTCAAAATGAAAACAACTTTTTTTAGAAAGAGAATTTAGAATATTTAAGAAATCAGAAAACACTATTTACATGGCTCTGGCTGTGACCAGAGCGTTCTAAAGGCGGCGTCGTAATTACACAGAACAATAGAGTAGGTAGAACCCGCGAAGCTCGGGGGCGTTAATGACAGCTTTTAACGCGCGTATGATTTTGCCTATTTTTAGAAAGTGTTCAATGTTTGCCGACAGTTTCCACGTGTGCTAAGTATATTGACAGAGAGAGCTACTGGCGTGCGTCGCTTCGTTGCGAGTGACTGACGCCAGCTCTGTCCCGTTCGCACCTACATTATAATATGTAACGACGAGCACGCAAACACGGCGACTATAGTAATTCTAGGAAGTAGGAAGAAAACCGTAAACTCAACGTGTCCTGGCCAGCGTTTAAACAACGTCTAGCCATAAATAATAGTGTTCTCCGAGGCACGTACGAAGTACTCGTGTTTGATGGTTGTAATATTTAGGTAGAGGACGTCATTGTTGCGAAAAAAAAAATAATAAATCACAATGTCATTTATATTTTCTTCGCATCCTCTAATATATCAATGAATAGTGAATAAATACTACTCCTGTAACAAAATAGCAGATTTATTATACAGGTGTTTTTTTCTTTTTATATTAGTAATATTGGTTTTGTTACAAAGATACACACTTTGGGTCTACGTTAAATTACTTCAAAGAGTGATTTTTAGAAACTAAATTTAAATATTTCCCAAATTCAATATATAAATCTGTACATATCAGGGATCTAATATATTTAATAAGACAATGAAAATCCAAATCTATCTAGATTTTGTGCTAAATCAGAAAAATAGATTTATTTTAAATACTAAGTTTTATAATACTTTTAGAGATAAAGGGCACCCGAAGGCTTCTGTCTCTTTGGTCGTGTTGGTTTAATTGCCAAAACACAAAAAGTGTGTGTGGTAGTCACAGATATTTTATGCAGATTGAATCACCTAACCTCACATTAACACATTAAATGTGCAGCGGAAATGGTCGTATTTTTTTTACATCTCTGGTCAAACAAAAAAAAAAAAACGTAATCATGCGGAATAAAACACGAACGCATATTTTACGCACATAATTTGTTTAGGCTAACGTTTTTTTTTGCTAAAATAAAAAATATTCCTTCCACCGGTTTTTTTTTTAATTTGCTTATACTAGGTGAAAAACAAGAAAACAAGAATTTTCACCCGAGGCGAAAATGATAACATAAAAAAATACACTAACAAAATTTGTTGGATGAACAACCCATAAGTATTGTAATTAGACATACATTTGATTAATTACAAAAAATCGCTAGTACGACTTGAAGTTGAAAAATCCGTTTATATTGTTCTTTTGGTGGTTTGTACCGACCGGCGACCAAAACTGCGGCCTGCGCGCCGGCATCTTGGTTGACAACGCGAACGGTCGACATTCGGAACCCAAATGTGACAGCATGGGCGTCTGAGCGAGCGTGGGCGCCTGCGCGCTTGGGCGGGCACCTGCGCGCTTGGGCGGGCGGCTCGTACACTGTGCATACAACGAATAAGCTCACGCACTCGTTTAGCGTTGCGCAATTGCATGCGAACAAATAGACGGAAACGTATTTGATTTTATTAAAGTCCCTTCTAACTCGCTGTAATTCATATGTGACGAAGTCGCAAACAATTTAATATTTTGTAATAATCAATAATCAATATTAAGAGGCTAAAATTTTTAATAATATTGTTTTGAAAAATATTCGACTTCTCCCTTATTTATTTCGTCATAGTTTTACACAATCATAATAAATATATTGGTTTATTTTTGTTGTACGCACGAATATAAAAAAAATAAAATAATCATCATCTATGGAGTACAGATAACATTGCGCGGGAAAGTTAGTTTAGTGGAGGCCTCTACCGCTATTATAGCAGAAAATGTCCTCATTCAGAATATTCAAATGGCCATAAAATAGGCGAACCTGAGAATTCTCTTTCACTGTCTTACTATCTCGTCGTCTGCCATTGGTTGGAGTGTATGGCTTGTTGCGTATTTGCATCTCATATAATAAGCGTTTAACCACTTCAAATATTTTAAAATTACTTGTACATTTCTTGAGGTCTGTCTCTTGCGTATTACTCAGGAAGTGTGCAACCGCTTAGAAAATAATATGCGGTGGCCGGAAAAGTGTATAAAAATTGACATATCGTTAGTGATTGAAAATTTTAATACGCGTCGTATAACTTAACGACTAATATTGTTTCATAACAAGCACCATGTCAGAATGTTTGCATATCAACATTAGGTAATGCTTCTTGGTGTCAAAATGCCGGATGAAAAAGATGATTCGTTGAAGCGGTCTGGCAAAGATTGTTATCTTATTAAATGTCAGTTAATAAGAGGCTGATTATTGCATAAATACTCCGCGATGCACGAATACAGACCTATTGAAAGATGGCTAATGCTTGAATATTATAAGGAGTTATGCGGATTTGCCGGTTACGAGGTTTATAACGCGGACAGGCAGGCAAACAAAAAATACGATTCTGATTGCTTCCTATTTACCAATTAAATGCACGGATCATTATAAATACTACTTTTTAGCATAACGAAAAAATTAATAAAATAAAATTTTACGTTTTTTTACATAAGGGCCGTATATACAAGAATAATTAATCTAACGTTTCGTTTAATCCGCAAACTAAATGTTTTTTGTTTACTTTTAAAATGTTAGGAATAACCGTGAAAGTTTAAAACAGTTACAAAGAACGTTGTAAAAAAAACTTTTCTTCAGAAATTATAGCTTAATTGCTTACAGTATTTTTATTTATAGTATTTTTTCTTATACATATTGTTTGCTTTAGCATCTACCTAGAGAAATCAGTAGGGAAGAAAGTTTTTTGTGCAAAAAAAAAATACAAAATTTGGGTAAAATAAAAATGTGATAAACAGAGTAAGCAGTTTTCACGAACATTGCGGATAATGTGTAAAAAAAAACCAAATTGAAAATAGTGCAGAGATGATTACCCCTCCGGTAAGCTAAAGTTGCACTGAACCCCAGCCCGAATTAAATAAACATTCCCTAGTCCTAAATTAAGACAAAGGCGAATTTATTTTGTCGCTTCCTTAACTAAGCCGAGTCTCAAAAGGCGCCATCGAGGGCGCGGGAAGGAGGCGCGGATGTCCAAAGCTCTTGGGTGGGTCTGTCTGATTTATAACTCTTCGTTCCCATTCTCTAAACCCTTTTCTTTATAATCCAGGTCTAAATTAAAATGGCCTTCTAATTGCTCGGCGGTCGACCCGCGCGATAAATGCGTAATGCACTCATATAAAAATGTGAATCAATCAATAAAATTTGGTTATGTACACAAAGTGTAACCCTCTTATGAATAATACTAACAAAACAAGTTAATTTATTGACCGCTGTAGCAGGACGTACGATTTGGATAGTTCGACATGTTAAATTATGTATCAGCGGTTAATAATTTATACACTACCATATCTAAAATGTATATTAAAATTAAATGTGGCTTACAATGAATTTAGGCATTCAAAATCTAATCATTTTTTCACAAAAACAGGATCCTTAAGCGTACATATATTTTTGAAGAAAATCGGATAAACCGTTGTGCGTTTTTATAATACACTTAACACAAATACATATAAACAAATCTATGCACACCTACACGTTTTTTCATACCCTTAGTTACATTGACTATGGCCACATTAGAATTACAGTTAATAGTAATAAACTAATGTACAAACCTCAATCATATAAATATTAATTCTCACTTTGATATATTCAATAATGAAAGCCATTTTGTTACTATATATGTATGAATGTAAGTAAAAAATTTAGTTACACAGAACTTTAAAGATACAATTTTCACATATTGTTCACATTTGGTTCAAATAATAAAAAAATATATATTACGCCTTTTCTGTTGATCAAGAATAATAAGACGAATATATTTAATTTTAGAGAGATCCACCCACATCGCGACCAAACTCCACTAAAACACGTCGGTCACATCGCGACGCATAAAGCCAACGACATCTTACTTAGCTTTGTCGCACAACGACAAAAGTGAAACTGCAGAATCTCTAAAATGGCATTGAGAGAAAACATAGCAAGAAATCGACGTCTTAATGTCCTTTCATTGCCATTTGCCTTCGAATTGTCATTAATTAGGCAAAGCAAATGGGCGATTTGAAACTGTGTCAGATAAACAAAGCAAAAAAAAACTGTTTTACCATTAATGTCTAGTTTATAAGATACAGAAACCTTATTTATTTTTCTTTTTATGAATACAGTTATACTTCATTTTATGTTTTAAAGTATAATGCACAAATATATGAATATCGGCTATGAGAGCAACATTTGTATATGTGACAAAAAAGGTTAGAAGGGGGAGTATGTTAGTAAATGTAAAGGCGTGTATGCCGATGGTGGTGTGAAAATAAAACTGGCGGTATTTGTGTGCGAATGTAGAGATGGGTAAAAGAAAATACAAATAGACAATATATGGTTTATATGGATTCTGGTCAAATATTACATGAAAACTAACTTATTGTATGTACGATGATCTGGTGATGATTTATTTTAAAAAAAATATTCTATAACATTTTGTAAATAGCTATGGAGTCAGTTTTACGCTAAGTATTAAAAGGCAACTAGGAAATTAATATCGTCTGCCTGAGAGATAGATGATAGGGGTTCAAGTGAACTGTTGCCAGTTGCAAAGGGTGCTAGTATATAATATTTTAAATATTATTGTTTTGTTTATTTATTATTTTGTTTTATTGTGTTTGTGATTTATTACGCTGAAACGTTAAAGCACATGCATACAGTTTATAATTTTCTTATCATATCATATATTTAATTTAAATACCATTCACATACACTTTACATCCACACTTATAATAAAAAGAAATCCAAATCTGTTTTGTATAAGTTACATTCACTCCTATTAAAACACTAACTGGGTATTTTTATTATCATTGCAGCTTTACATGCTTTTCGAAATTCAAATTCATTTTTTAATGTTTTTTTTTAGTGTTTCAACTAATTTCAGTGTTTTTTATTGGTGAATTAATTTTATTAAGAGTTAATTTTGTTGTCCATAATCAGTAAAAATGTAATTTTAGTTTGTAATTGTCATTAAAGATATTTAGGTTGTTTTTGAATTCAAATAGTTTTTGACGCTTCGTCACATTAAGCAAATTGGATTCGTTAGGAAATATTACATGAAATATTGTATACACAGCTATAAATGTTTTTTCTTCCTGAAATGGTTTTATTTTAGTTGAATGGTTTAATTAGTTAGGAGCTAATTTTAGACCAGTCCGAGATAAGTTCTTTTGTTTGTAAGTGGCACCCATTTTATTTGTAACGGTAAGTTGAGATCGTGGTAGGCTAGTAGTTAAGGCGTTGGACTATTAACCAAAATGTCTCGGGCTATGGTCATACCATTTTTAACGCTTCATTCCCACCATCTC
Source organism: Neomicropteryx cornuta (assembly GCA_020383195.1). Classification (NCBI taxonomy): domain Eukaryota; kingdom Metazoa; phylum Arthropoda; class Insecta; order Lepidoptera; family Micropterigidae; genus Neomicropteryx; species Neomicropteryx cornuta. The sequence goes on from JAHKQU010000030.1 coordinate 7,842,031, forward strand.
CCCTGACACACACACATTTAACCTAGTTGAGTAGAGCCCAAAATAACTGTATATGACCTAGTACATAGCAATTCTTTAAAAAACGTGGGACTATTAAACAAGCAGAAACACCCATAAAATGTCGTTTTGCTTAACTTTGAACTGATCTGAGTTCAGTAATAAGACAGGTACACCTAAAGAAAAGTACACTTACAACATAATATGGAAGGGTTTGTTGAATTTATTATTTATAAGTTAAACTAGGTCTTTAAGGCAATCAACAATGGAAAATTTACAATGTAGGGAGTAAAAGCAATTAGATGTGAAATTACACCAACTATATTATAAAATCTCTATATGCCGCAGTGCCTTAGTCTTCAAAAATCCAGACTTAGGCGCTACTAAGGATTTTTTTAGGTTTAAAAGAGCCTTCTTAATCATGTTAGCAAATATTATGGACACCTCAGTACATCATACTCAGACGATAGGTCCGAGATATTTGACGATAGTTTTGTCATATTAGTTGGAAACGGATTAAGATATTACTAAAACATTTGTTCTTTTTTAAATTGCTACCAACAGGTTGTATAAATTTACGAACTTATTCTCCATGAACAATTCTTAAAATAAATAACGAGGGCCAAAATTTCAATTGTTTTATTAACTTTTGGAAAAAATCATAAAAAAATAGATGTCTAACGTGTGACGTGTAGATGTCTGTGTAAAAGTACAGTTAAAAAAACCACCTGATGCTGTTAATCCGCAAAACAAATTAATATTTAATACAAATATATAACTCAGTTTTTCAGGACAACAAAACCTTTAAAAAATATTATGTTCAAGCTTGATTTAGAAAAAAAATATATATTAAAAATTAAATGTACTGCGATAAGTAGTACGTAAATAGATTTTTTTATTATTTTTGGTACAACATTTGGTCTGATTCGGTCAAATTTATATAAAAAAAATAACATTAAGTTTATTGCAATTCCAATAAAATACAAAATGAAATATAAAATCACCTTTCTATAGTAAATTTATTAAAATTCTAATGGATATATTATATTTATTTGAATATTATTGTTTTTTAGAAATGATATGTATTACTTTACTTTACTCTCTTTCTTGATACTGATATGTATACTGATTTGTATTAAAAAGATAAAAATATCAAACTTCTATAATCCCTAATAAAGGTCATCTTTTTTATTGTTTAAAAAAATAAAAAACAAGCTGTTGCAATATATTTTTCAATTTAGTAACGGTGGTTATTGAGAAAAATAATAATAAACGAGTATGTGTTTCATGTTTAAAGAGAAGAGTGTGTTTGGTTTATTTATTTATTTTCTTATGGGAAAACACACAGTTAAACAATAACATTAACAATTAACATTTTAGGTGTGGAGTCTTATAGAAGGCGTGTAAGGAAGTCCGCGAGTAAGATGTCAGAGAATAAATACGTTCTAATAGTATGTTTGTTTTGATGCCAGTATTTCTTTCAGATACAGTTTCGTGTTACGTATTTAGCTGCTCATGGACAAATGAAAAATGTCTATACTTACGCCATAGTTTATTGCGTCGTCATATTATAACTATGAAAAAAAAACGAAATAAAATGTTTCTTTATGAAAATAAATCTGAATGAAAAAAATAAATAAATGGTAGGTACATAAATTTCAATAGCATTTTTCAATAAAAGGATTGTGCACAACTTCCCTCCGCCCTAAAAGAGGAGGGTGCTGATTTTCAGACGACTGTTATTATATTATAATATATAAATGCATACACTACACTATATACTTTACGTATAAACATACTATAACGTTTCTGGTATACTCGTAGTTCTGGTAGAAATTGCTACTCCAATACTAAAGTTTGTAGAATAATTCTAATCACAAAAAAATACGTATAAATAAAAATAAAAAATATTTTAAAACCTATAGATAGTATATAACCTATAAAACATATTCCAAGTATGCATGTATTTACACACTAAAAAAGAATATATATAGTAATGTGCATTTAAAAAAAAAACTCACGTGCATATTGGCTTCTTCTTATCCCTAATCCACAAAAAGTATTTAGCTTATCTAAATACTGTGTTTCCTAATGAAATAACTAACGTAGAATATTGAGATGACACATAACATTTTAGGCTGTAAAATAAAACTAGGTAGGTACTAAGTTTTGTCATGTTAAATACGATTTTTTGGCAAATACAGATTTCCCGTGCGCGCTTAAATATACGCGAACACGTGCGCGTGTTTTCCTTTTGAGATTAAAAAACTCGCAACGCCACAGAGCGAGCGACCGCGCGCGCGAAGGCTGTTACTCCGATTAGCCGACCGAAATGAAGTTGCAAGCAGAACGCGTTGGCCGCAGTCGCAGAGCGGATGACGCGTATAGCTTCGCTCGCACTCGCACCAGCCGGCGGAGGGCGGGGCGGGCGGGCGGGCGGGCGGGCGGGGGGAATGTTTACGCAACGCTCGCGCTTACGCAGCTAAACTGCACGTGTTGACGACGGAACAGTTTCCCGGGACACGCGAGCTTGGATAGCAGAAGAATATTTTACTTATTTGGAATAAACCTACAAAGTTAGTCATACATGATGTTAGTTTATGATATTGGCATCAGTGTCTGAAATAATAATATGGGGTATGTCTATCGACGAAACATGTACACTGCTCCCCCCCCTAGCAAATACGCTTAAATTTATTGTTTTTTAACCAATACGGTAATGGATCATGCTATAAATACAGTGCTGTACACTTTTTTTTTAAATGCTTACAATACCATACGTTTCACTTCCTATAATAAAAAAAAACAAATGTCTTGATTTTAAGTGTTTATTTTAAATTTATTTAAGTACTCATAACCCAGCCCTCAAATAGGATTTCCCCCAATACCAACTAGGATTGGGGCCCCCAATACCAACACCAATTAGGATTGGGATTAGGATTCCCCCCAATACCAATTAGGATCAGGATTCCCCCAATACCAATTAGGATTAGGGTCCCTAATAGGATTATTTGATGGTTCTCACCAGTTTTAAAATAGGTACACGTTTTTTTTTTTCATTTAATTGAGACTAATATTTGTTATAAAAGCTAAATAGATATTTTTTAACAATATAACAATACCCACCAGAAATTACCATAGACAAAGAATAAAGCAGTTTGTCTGACGCTTTAAACAATGACTTGAACGTATGATGATATCCTCTTTTCATTCGGATTATATTGAGTTTAGGCTAAAAAGACAGCAACGAGTGGTTAAATTTTACGATCCTAAATAACAAAATATCGCACTGAACAAATGTGTCGCGATCTCACCAGTGTACCCATATTGTTTTCAAAGGAGGCTACGATAGGACCACAGACCACTCTATTTAATCAATGACGCGTGTTTTATTTATTTTACCAGTGTAATTTGATAAAGGAAAAACAGATCTCTCTTTTTCATTTTTGGCACCGCTTGAAGTCTCGGTGTGTCCTTATATCATAAAAGCAAATTGCTTGTCCTGGCATCTGCACCTGGATCTCAACATCTACAAAGAGAGAATCGACCACGTCAATCTGCAAACTCTTGAAAATGGACGTATTGTAGCGGACATGGGACTTCTGCACGATGTCGTCTACAAATACAAATAGGTTGATATACAAATAGCGCCATATATGTTATAAAATAAAATTAAAACATAAATACATAATAATTAAATAATAATAATAATAATTTTATTAATAATTAAAAGTAAACAACTTTATAAAGCCGAATTAATAATTCAAATAGAAATTTAAGAAGGTATGGCCGTTTAGCGTGTAACTGATGCGCGCATGCCGTAGGTCTCGATAAGGGTTAGAGCTTTCTTCTCCCACGTGCGATGGCCATGGTGATGGACGTGTCACGAGCCGAGGATGTGAGCCGAGATGCTCAATTAAGGCTGATGAGCCCTCTATTTGGCCGACCAGTCGAAAATAGATAACTGACCAAAGGACAGTGTTGAAATGGAGCAATAATCTTCAAATCGTATATTGTATCTACACTACCGCCATCATTATTAAATAAATGTATTCAAGGCAGGCGAAATGTCATATTTAAATTGTTTTTAAGGTTCGATACAAAATAACAATAACAAAAGTAAATAAAATCGCAAAACGGCCCTTGCCTATTTTAACAATAAATGCATCCTCATATAAGTTGCTTACCTAATAGTTGGATGAATGAAAAAGTCAATCAGTATATCCTTTTGTTATCCTAATATAAAGGGGGTAGCGTGGAGCAGTCGGAAATATCTTTATCCGTTTTCGTTGTATAGATAAAATAAGGTATGAAATTAAAATGGAGTTTTTTTAAATCCGGATCCGGGGTATATCCGTTTTGGTAGAAAACAAACTTTAATTACGTCCACACCGAAACAAGGTCATTTACAGATCGAACACAAGTACTTTAATTAAAAAAAAACCAGATAAGCACACGGCGCTAAACCTCGCTTGCTGAATGGTGTTTCATCTTTGTCTTTGGTACTTAAAATTATAGATTTTGTCCTATCTTACCGACAGTGGATTTTTGGGAATTGCAAGGAATACCGTCTGCAACAACCACGATATACTAAAATTATGAATTAATTCTTTAAGTTTTAAGATTTATAAATACTTTTTTCCATTTTTAAAATTTCCAGTTCGTCACTGACATGTAGGGTCATTAGTGCTTATATGTAGGGCTAGATTCCTCGAAGGTTTCGTAAATTAAAAAAAGAACTATTGTGCCCGCCGCGGCCGGCAGGAAAATAGGTTATAATTTCAAGTTCACGATATAATGATGGTTTATAACGACCTTACCATCCGTTTTACTACTTATAATAATACATTAAGCTCGGAGCACATGGCAGTGGCCCATTTAGAATCTCACTGATTTATATTATAACAAAATATTCATATGGTTTTTTTCATAAACCTTTATTAAACGTTTACTTTTCACAATATCGATTAATGCAGTAGTTTTTCCTTAAAAAATAATATTATTGACTCGTTTTATTTAGTGAGACTACAACTGTCGTATCCATAACGATAATTTAACCAAATGTCTTCATTAAACGCTGCATAGTAAAAAGTAGGCAAACACCTTTAAAATAACACTTAGCTTACACTAATTAGCTAATAAGCAGCGCGGCATGAGAACTAAAATTAAATAGCTTTGAGACCGTATTATTGACTACTTAACCTCTATTTGTTAGATACATAATAAAAAAAGAATTTAACTTAAATTAAACAAAATGAATCTACACGCGGCTTAATTTTGCATACAATTTGTACTCACATTGATTCTTTATTATTAGGTACATACTATTAGCAATGGTGAGATTATTATAAGATTACTAAAAGTGCAACACCTAACCTAAAAACACCTGTATTTGATTAATCCATAGCTCATTTTATTATTTCGTTGTCCGTTAGTTTCTTTTAATAACGTTTCTCATATTTTAAGTTTAATTAAACGTTAATGTTGTTAATCTAACCTGGTCTAACCTAGTTTTAATTAATAATAGAAATATTTATAAAAAAATAATCAATATCCATTCGATAATAAAATCTTTTCGATTATTAATATTTAATTTTTGGTTTATAAATATAACATCAATTATATATATATAGCGTTTTAATGAAAAAAAGTTGTAGAGAACATAAGACGAATAAAAGTATTTGCTTATAATACAAGTAATAATTTGATGTTATGAAAGGTTCAAAAAGGTTATGAATAAATTATAAATAGAGACTGTTAAATATTATAAGACTTACATAGTATAAAATATTTGGTTTTTAAAGTAAGTCATAGATTTTCAGTACAACTATATTGAATGACATGACATTAATACAATATCTATAGAAAACGCTATTTTACTGATGTTAATCCAAGACAACTTATACAACGGGAGTAATAGCCTCTAGTAATAACAATTTCTCAGTAAACAATCAGCCTCATAAAAAAAAATGACATTTTAGGGTTAAATGCCAAAATGGTCCAAAATGATATCCTTTTTTAAAAGAAACCCTTCCTTGTCAGGTAAGAAGCCAGTCGCTGTCAAACAGTTATTTGCAGAAGTCGCTGTCAAACAGAAATTTGGCACGAATAAACGATTCGCAGAAATACGATCACAGTAGGATTCAAGCGAGAGCGTTATTTTTTATATGTTGTTGGGGTTTGATCCCACGCGTAGTTTGACTTCGTTTAATAGCAGAAATAAAAAATGATGTTTTTTTTGTTTCTTCGAATAAACTAAAGTTGGCATAAATTGGGGACATATAAATAAATAAAAATACAACCCACACTACGCCACCTAATGATACTGTGCACAAAGTTTAGTCGTTACTATGGACCGATTTAATCTAAGTATTTCACTTCAGGTTTAGATTCGTTGGAAGAAACGGGTTCGTTTCTCAGTACGGGCTAATGTTTATTTTTCCATGCACTCCCAAAACAGCAATATTACTGGCACTTCTGTTAAGCTTTGAGCTTGGTCCAGCAGTTCTATTGGCACTTATCTCATAGGCCTACAACCAAGACATGCCATTAAAAAACAGAAACGTTTGAATTATTCACAGACATACAACATTTGGAGGGCATTTTTACTTTGTCGGTACAATTAAAGTGCCTGGAAGTCGAGGGATCGACGCAGTACATCGTAAAGCTCTCCTCTAAACTCCAAAGCAATGATTAATTTTCGAGTTATTTTTATTGCCAGCAATGGAGGCAAACGGGAGAACGAGGGACGGATATAAATTTGAAGTTTGACGGGGCCGTTAAAATAAGCCATCGTAAAATATTAGAAATCTCGCGGACGTTTCCACACGACATTGCCGCGTAGAGTTTAATTTAGTGCCTAGATGTAGTGTTTCTAAATTTGACGTAAGCTCTTGTACTTTACCGCCGAGGAAGCAAAACTCATTACGTACGTTTTTGACGAAAGCTACTTCGCTAATTATCTACATCAGCGAAACCAGTACTATACGCCTAAAAGGCATTAAAAAAAATGATCATTATCAAGAAAAATTATGATAAATAAATTTTAATAAAAGTCTGTTATTATTCTTAATCTAAAAATGCTACTTAATGAGTTTTACCTCCACAGCAATTATTATATGAATATGTACGAAATTCCTAATTAGTAAATAAAAATAATTTCTATTATTTTGATTTTATAATACCTAAAATAATTAGTAGATATAACAGTTGGAGTGGCAATTGGTAATGGCTAATGGTCCATAAAAAGCACGTGACGATAGAGGTTGAGTAGGATATGGGGGAGAGGGGGGAGTGTAAGGGAGTTTAGATATTTGTATTTTGATATGATTAAAAAATGACTAAAACTAAATTAATTTGACTAAAACTATCATAAAATGTATTATTTTAATCGTTGTAAGAGACAATAAAAATAACACAAAACAATGACATTTTTAATAAAAATTCTTTTCGATATTTTCGCATAATTTAAAATGTCAAAAAAAAAAATGTACCAAGAGGGTATTTTAGAGGTAATGTTTCTTTCTGCACTGCAATCGCATCTAAGTAAATTCTTTTTTATATAACGTAATTACTATGACCTAGCTTATATACCATTATTTTGAGCACTATTAAAAAGTTAAATTTGGTTGTGATTCTTGAAAAATGGTAGTAATTAAGCGTTAAAAATGGTATGACTATAATGCGTGGGTTCAAACCAGCCACCGCTGCGCAACACAGCTAGATTACCACTAATAATATTTAAAATATATTTAATATTTTTAAAATCTTCAAAATATTTAAAGCACGATATTTTTTTAAAATTACAAACTTCTAAATTTAAATGAATTAGTAGAATGTAGTAAATCATGTAACCGAAACCACTTCGCCATAAACAATCCCACTTTTATCACCCTTGAAGCAAAAAAAATGATCGATAAATCAAAACTCGACGCGAAGCCATAAAGAACTCGAGGGAACAAAACGGCGAGGGGGGGGGGGGATCGGCAATTATTCTCGAATTAGCTACCGTGCGGCGAATTCATTTCTGGCGCGATTCGCGAACCGCAATTTGGGAAGAATTCGAAGTGCCTGGCCCGAACGGGGGCCAGTTAGGCCTCGTATAGTTAGTTTAGCACGATCGAGCCCAATTCAAACCGGATCAAATCCTGCTTGTTTACAATATTTAGTATGAAACCATTGTATGGAGTAAAAAACTTGCATATCTGTCACTTAGGTTCTTGTAAAATTCAGACTCATCTATTTCCGTTACTGGATTATGCATGTAATGAAACGATCTGCGATTATATTACTTTCTATAGGATAATAGTTTTTGATAATCCAAAACAATTATAAGGCTACCTTACATGCATTATCGTTTTAAATAGGTTATAATTCTTCCACTTACATTTAAAATAATAAAAAAAAAAAAAAATAAACAATGCACATGGCATTGTAAAGGAAACTGGTTGCTTAAAATATTTTTTATACCCTACAATAATTATCCTTTACAGAGACAAAGTTTGATGTTCTTAAGTGACACTTTCGCTTTACTTTATAATATTCATTTCAACGTTCAGAGGTGTTGCTTTTGCTCACTCTGAGATCAAAAGCTGCAAACAATATTTTTTGTTAGATATGTGTAATGTATTTGTGTGCAATAACTTGACTACTTATATAAGATCAGATCAGATGAGATCAGAAAAATACAGTACAATGAAACATGCATATTTTAAATTAAAATAACAAATAAAGTGACACAGTAAAACGCTAGGATTTACTTATCTTTGTAAAATCCAAAATTTGCATAATTGACCCTTCCTTAAATTCCAATAATAATGGTTAATGTGGTGAGAGATTTATGATTAACGTTAACCCGCCCTTAATATCACAAAACTACAATAAAAGTCAAACCCAATTTTAACGTTCTTTTTATATTATTGCCAAAAATTGCGGGCGATTTTCAGAAATTTTTAAGCACGCGCCCACCAATGATTTACGGCGAGACATAAATCTTTGAACAAATATTTGGTCGATGAATAAATTTAATATGGACATTAATTTAGAAACAAAATAAGCTTTGTTGAAATCGCATTGTGCTGACAGTCAGGTAAAATGCGAGGGTAACAAAATATCAGATGGAAAAATAAACGTTTGCAAAAGTTGGTTTGAATCTAAATTTCCATTTCCAATTACTTGTTTTAAGTAAATATTTTTTGTGTTTCTGTGCCTCTAGCTAAAAGCTAGCAAAATCAAAAGCTCCAAATGGAATATTCGAAATTAGTTTGCATATTTTTTTGTCCACGCGATTATGCATGCGTGTATGGCTTGCTTAGAACTTCGAAATGAAAATTGGAGGCCTTGAACGTCGAAGGCAAGGTCGCTGGATGCAAATTACCGTCTGGGCACGTAAACCAGCTTGGGCAAAAACTGGGCAAGAACAACACAAAAAAAAAGAAAGTAGTGGGATAATCGACGCTAGCAGAAGCCGCGATTTTCAATGGTTGCGGGTGATTCATCTGAAATCGCGCGCTTGGGTGGCTGTAAAATTGAATGTAGGAATTAATAAGATGCTTATTAATTCAAGCGCGAAGCATCGTTACAATGGAGACTTAAAACAGTATGCATTATGGATATTCAATTTTTATAAAGGCGTCGTAATAATATGATTTTGGGATAATATTCTATTAAAAGCGACAGAGCTGAGATAATTTGGATTTTCCACTAGGAGCAACACATATGGTCTGCCCGAGAACCTTGAGCATAACACAACCACACACATCATATCCTCCGCATACAAATGTTATACCTACGTGTTTGTATTTTAATAATTTGATTTAGTCGAAAAGTTTATAACTGCGTGTTTTCCCATAAGAAAATAAAATAAAATAAAATAAATAAAATAACAAAGAGACATTCGCTCGTCTGTCTTTTTTAGTACTCGAAATGACAAAACAAAGTCAAGGCAAGCGAGAAATATTTTTCTCTATCATGCTTTAGGTATTTTAGACATGTTAACTTTATTGAATGTACGAGGAATAAGTCCGGTCTTATTTTTAATAGGAAGTCAAGCATATCAATGCTGCGTGCTTTTACAATAGACTTTTTTACAACGAACTAAATTATATTTTGGCATGGCGGCATGCAATCGAAGTTGAACTAAAGTTTGCAAGTGATTCGTTGCAAGTGATTCGTTTGAAAAGCATTGGTGATAAGGTGGGTGTCTGTCTACGGGTGCTTAATGCATGTTCTAAGCCGTTAGTGTCGATTGCATAATTGACAGAAAAAATAGTCAAATCGCTTTCCCAGACGCTAAAACTATGTAATTTAATTCTATTGATAGATAAAAAAACTAAACGTTTACTTATTGTCTGCCTGGAATTTATTTAAAAGAGGCTTTTAAGCTATTACCTGAATCAATTTTATTTATTTTATTTTATTTTTTTATTAATTTTATTTATTTAAAATATTTTTATAACATCGCTGTAATAGAAGATCGAAGCAAAATAAAAAAATATATATTTAACGTATTTAATTGTTATCAAATTATTTATTATCCAAACTTATACGTATCCACGATAATGCAAATTATTTACGCACATTGCAGTATTATTAATGTGAGGATTCAGTCGGTGTTTTTTGATTGAGCGGATTTTGACATGAGGCCTTCGGTTACCCTTTAATCATAAACTTAAGTAACTTAAATATGACTGTAAGGTGAGCCAACCAATGAAAAGGTGCTCATCATGAAATTGTTCGTAGCCTTTGTGGACTGCGAGGAGACTCTGTTGAAACATGGGCGGTTCTTTATTCTTCACCGCCAAGATTTCTTTCTCATTGGCAATTGCTGCATCGAATTAATTAAGAGTCATGAGTCGGATGCTTTTAGAGTAAAAGTTAAATTAGACTACTGTCATTAAAATTCGCCATGGGGTAAGAGCAGTTGATACGGTTGATTTCTCCATACATAATCCGCAATGCCATTTGTTTTAAATTAAACAATATGATTCGTTAAGAATAATGCCGATGCATTTGTCAATTAAACAGTTGACTGAGCACACACACAAATATAATATATTTAAAAAAAAAACACAAATAAAAGGGAGAAGGGGTAATTTTATTTTATTGAATTATTTAACCCTTTGGTGTAATTATAATTTTTCATATACAACTAACTGGTGAGGCGCCGTATTAATTTTAAGTAAAAATATATCAAAATTGTTGCACGAAAAGAGGAAAGGAGATTTGGGATATACCTAAGGTATATAAGGTGAAAAATCCAGAAGCAATTATCATTCACGGTTGTGTGATATTGCACGCACGAATCGAGACGAATTTGAATTATTGAAGACTTCTAAATTGCAGAACGAATATTCCTGTAGGACAAACTTCTGCACATTTTAAATTCCTAAAGAAGTAATTTCGAACGCAGGCGCCAATTTACGAATTCCAACCAAACAGTTTTGAAGTAAAAGCAGCTCAGTTAGTAGCCTCGAGATGTTCGTGTCGTTGAAATTTTTCGTGTTGTCATTAAAAATAAGTAGCAATAGGTACCTGCATGTCACATATAAATGTAAAAACCCAAACTGCCTACTTACACGACGCATAGCAAAACGATTTTGCATAATTGACTGGAGTAAATTGGCTACTAAACTTCGTAAGCATATATTTTGCATTTCATTAATTTTATTTTTGTTTCGTTTTTGTTTTATATATATAGTTTATCATTGTAGATTCCAATTTTAAACTATTAAAATGGTAATAAAATAATAATGAAACACATGAAGCACAAATAGTTTTAAAATTTCTATATTAATTTAAGCCACCGATGATATTCATTTGTATATATTTCCGTTAAACGTTTTTTTTTCTTGTAAATATTTATTAAATTATTCACTTCACTCATCATTCTCATTCGTTATATATCATAATAATTACTTTTTCGCTAATATTGTTTCTTTGTTAAATTATGTTTTTATTACTATAATGAACGTTTGAGCCTAATGCATAAGGCGTATAATACATATATGTACATATATGTTAAAGAAAAAAGTAATAATCATAAAATACAGACCTGTATTTAAATCAGAATTCAATAAACTTTAACGTTGTAACTATTTGTAGGTTTCGGTTTTAATTTTCTATTTCTTATTACATGGTCTATAATTTAATTTCTAATCGAACGCTTCAAACAATATTACATCTAAAATATAGTATTTGAGAAATACTTTTCACTACTTATCTAATACATATATATGAATATCAATATATAGCTATGTAAATATCGGCAACGATTTGCCTATCTTCTCGCGCCGAATCTATTTATTTTCTAACCGCCTGTTTTAATGTTAATAAGTGCTCAGAAAAACAATATTTTAAATAATTCAGTTATTGTTGTAATATATTATGTCAAATTATTTGATTATGATTCAAACCAACAAAACCATAAAATTACTTAGCAAATAATAGTAATAGCTATTCTATCTTTCTTTGGTAATAGCTATTCTTATTTTCATCATAATTGCCATGAAGTATGAAAAATATGTTTTGAAAAAAATTAGAAAAATGAAGACATTGTTAATGATTATTGAAAAATCCAAATTATCGAAAAATATATATACACATTTTCGTCCTTATATTCCAACCAGAAAAAAAAATTGCAAGTAAACTGATGTTTTGGATAATTAACCCATTGTTCAAATTATTTTTTTTATTGAATGCAAAGCTTTATCACTTCGTTTTTATTAACGCTACTATATTCATGTACGAGTAAGTAGCATATAAACTCAGTTTACAATTGACAAGTTTCTTAATATTTTTAATCGCTTGACAATCGAGTTCAGGCAGTCCTTAATTTGGGCTTTGTCCTCCTGGCGCACGTTTATTTGAGTTATTGACCTCGATGCCTATAAACGTATAGTATATATGTTTCTATCACTAGGCCCAGAGCCCAGAGCAGTAATTGATATTGCATCGATGCCACTTGACCCTGAAATGACCCGCGGGAGGCTGCGGGCGCCATGGAGGGGCATTTGCTCTTCAAGTGAAAGTTATCAGCGGTTTGTTTCATGTGTGCCGCCGTCCATTGACCAGTTGAGTTATGTATTTCACGAGCACCTTTATGGAGGAACGAATATTCACGTCGACTTATCCTCTTTGAACAGGTTACGACTGACAAAAAAAAAGCTTTGATATATATGTCCAAAGTAATTTCAAACAAACTATACGCGGATAATATATTTATAAAACTTCGGAATCTCTCACTTATCTCACACGATATGAGAATAGAATAGTATAAGTATTCGCAAGAATTCTGAGTTTCGTCAGGCACACTACAATAAGCCTCCTTCCAAAAATATACGACATACTGGATGAAGATTTAAAACAGAAAAAAAATAATCAAGAGAATAAAATCACATTATGCAATAAACTTTTAGAGATTTATATTTATTTTATGACGATGTATATGTATATTATTACTTATGTTGACTATTACATAATTATTAATTATATTAATAATAGCAATCACAGTTTACCTTTGAACAGGAGAGATAGACTAGTTTGGTATGGGTAATTGTACAATAAGTTCAGGTCTAAACATATAGAAAAATATAAGACCAGATATAGGAATCGAATCAGGATTTCAATACTAAGCCCCACTTGCTCTATTTATTAAATAAATTTAGTAAATACTAGCAGAACAAACCCGTTTTTAGTCTCGGCCCTTCGATACATAATGTTTCCCTTATTTATTTATTTTCCCTTTTTTGAACTTTTTTTTTAATGTTCCAGTTAAGCTCGGGGATACCGTGCTGGATACCGTATGTGTAAAATGCATTACATATGCAGGTATTTAATCGTATTTCACTTAGTAGCGTTATGCGAAATGAGCCCGAAGAAAGAGGCAAATAAGGCGGCGAACAGAGCTGGAGCAAGTCGTGCGCGCGGCGGCCATCCGCGCAAAAAAGGGGCCAATGACACAACTCCGTACTCCGACTCCGACAGCTATGAAAATGAGAGCGACGATTGATTGCTCATTGCGCGGAGTGGCGCTTATCGTTTTAGAGAAAGTTTCGCTAACAACTAACAATTCAATTACATAAACAATACAATAGTTATTTTATTTTATAAGGGAAACCGGCAACACATTAAAGCAGATAATAAAGACAGTCTACTACACTTTGACCGATTAAAGGCTACTAACAAATATAGGTATTAAAACAGCATTATTATTTTTTTTTACAGCGAAAGAACAGTTATGTAAGAGAAAGTTATAATGCCTAAAGAAGTTTGTGTGCACTCGGAACGATGAGGGATGGTGTGTGAATAACCATAATCTAATGCCACATAGCATAATACATGTTAATAAATAAATAAATAAAATAAATAAGAAAAACCTCACACAAAGAAATGTACTCATCAAACGCAAAACCCCTTATTTTGGTGAAGACAAACAAAACTGGCCTTTTGTTCGTCTTGTCGGTAGATATTATGACTTCTTATCATATACGATTATTTTACAGGGCTATAGAAGAAGTAATCAAGGAAATGTGGTTGGTTTGAAAGGCATGATTTAAAATCGAAAAGTGATCTTAGTAAATCGTTTTTATTTTAATAATTCAATCGGAACACTAAAATCTTATTATATTTAAAAAAAGATAAATTACATTCTTTTATTACAACTAAATAATTATTTTGAGAACAAGTATTACACATTACAACTAAACTTTCTAAAATAAATAAAAATTTGTGAAATAATTTATTTTGTGTTCCACATAAGGTTTTGAAATTAGTCATATTATTATTTACACGAAAGTAAAGAAAAAAAACGGGCTAATTAGTTTGCATTTTATATTTATTTTTATTTTTTACAAAAGTTAGTTACGGCGATTCTCAAGGGTAACCAAAATACGAAAACGTCCATGTTATAAAAACACCCAATGTGTCAAAATATAAGGAAATAATACGTACGTACGTATATAACATATAAAATTAGGGCATGTGAGTGGGTTTTTGCAAATAAATTTGAAAATTAAACACGGATGTAAAAATAAAATATTCAGCATAACACTCGTATAATAAAATAAAATAAGTGCATATAAGCAGAATGCGTGACAAATAAGTATTCAGAAAACGACAGACGTATTGAGCTTAATCGATAAACGCATCAAGACTTTCGAGCATATTTCAAAATAAATAACCTTTGCGATGTTTTTAATTGCGATCTTTTAATTCCCAGCTGATCTGCAACGCCGGTGAAAGCCGCATCGCTCTTCGTGCGTTTTTGGTCCGTCTGACGAAATGTCGGTAATTATTGCAATCTTATGACACTGATAATTTATGCAGAAAACTTGCACATATGCACGCACGTCGTGCGTAACTTCAACATTGTATGAAAATTATAGGTACACGAGTTTCTAAGAGAGGGATTTAGTTCTACATACTTTTCTGGTTGATTGGTTATTTTTTTTTAACTGGATCAGTTTGATTATCACGAAACTTGCAAAATCGGCGCGATTTGCGTACAAAAGTGCAACTTGTTTATATAGTTGTTAATCGTACTCATTGCAAAAATATCAAGCTACAAATTTTTCAATTTGATATTAAATCACACTGGTAGTCTAAGAATTACAAGTCACTACAATTACATTCGTACAATATAAAACAATACAATACAATTGTAACATAACGGCAAGGATTGGATACTAGAATAGTGTAGTTATTTTGCTTTTCATAACCAATAATAAATACAAAAGGCAACATTTTGTTTAAATTTATTTTTGATTAGCTTGAAGCAAGTAGATCGAATGTTAAACGACATTATTTATTTTTAATTTAGTAATTATTTTAAGCACCAAACCTAAATATTGGTATGCATTAAAGCGCTAATTTCTGATGCGCTAACTCCTAACTGGAAGCGGAATAAAAGCATGCTATATCATCACACGGAGACACGTGACAAACGCGTGCGGATGAAATAGAACATTGTGTGCACGAAATCAGAGGTTCAAAATTTGCTACAGAAGACACCTTTAGATTTTACTTTTTATAAAGAAACCGGAAATGACACGTCGAAAATGTTTTGTTTTTCGTAATCATTATGTTTAACTCTAATCTATAGCTTTTTTTTAAATGTCAGCTCTTATTAAAAATACTTAAAAATGGTTTAAATTTAACTAAAAATGTCCGAATAACAATGATGGAGGTAATAACATCTAAATTGTTTTGCTATACAATAATGACTCAGCATTCAGATTATACTTCAAACACGCCAAAACTTAGTCAATAGGCTCTTAAAATATAATATTAGGCACATCAAGAAACAGGTGTTTAAAAACAATGACCATTTGAATATACTAATCATAGGTATACCTAGAGAAACGAGGTAGGTCGAGATGAAACGAGTTTAGCCTTGAAAATAAACGAATCGACGAAAATAATTTAGTATAATTATAAAGCAATTTGATTCGAAAATGAGACATCTGGTACGACGAACGAAACATGCAGCATGACAGAAGCAACACTAAACAGCCCATTGTAAAGGCAATTTGCTTGTGTTGTGTTTTCGTTCCCATGGGCGGGCGGCTTTGAGACAATACGAGGTTCAAGCGTTGCATCAGAGGTTAAACTCTGGTGTAATCTATCTCGATTGGGGGCTTCTTCGGCGGATTACACTTAAGGTCAAAAGCGCAATCAAGGAGTTGTGTAATCTTAAAAGCAATAATAATTTATTTCATTATTGGTTTGACTGTTTCTATTTTTAATTTACGTACAGCAGCAGTTTAGTTTATCTTTCTGACAAAGTCAACTTCCACGTTTGACTGGAAGTTGACTTTTTGTATGTAAATATGTTACGCTCTCGAGAAAAGCTCAAAGTTATAAAAAATATTTATATATTCGTTTAGTTCTTAGAAATGCTTACAGCCCTGACAATTAAATGAAAAATAAAATCTTTCAAAAACATCTCCTATTAATAGCATTTCCTATTTACACTAAACTATTTGTACTAAATAACATGGTCATAAATTGATAAACTTGTAAATTGATATTAAATATTATCAATTTAGGGTCAAACTAAATTGATATTATAAATACTTTTTCTGATAGGAAGTGATATTAAAATACCAGGAAATTGTATTTAAATTTAATATATAAATAAATATTTTAATTTATAATAATTATAATGTGGTATTAAACATTCTTTAACGTGTCTCTATTTTCGCAGAAATAAATAATACGACTTCAAGTTTCGAACAGCCATGCAGTGTTAATTTTAAAATTGGAATATTGATATTTGGGCTTAATATGGTCCCTATATGTAAAGGCTTTACTTGATAAAAAAAAAGGATTTTAATCATTAGAAGATTAATATCTCTACTGGTATAAGCATATAAAATAAAATTCACTTACGAACGAGAGTGTAGTAGTGTACCTACGTAGCCACTACTGTCTTGAAATTGATAGCACACATACCTGCAAAAAATATAATATTTACGTTAATTTTAAAACATAATTTATAGTTAAGCAGAGAGAGTGTAACTAAACTTTTAATTGATACATAATAATAGCGATACATAAATACTAGCAATAAATACATATTTTTATTTTACATGACACGGCTCGATAATTATTAATTCATACAGAAATACATATATATAAAAGTCTTCGGGGTAAAACTTTTTACACACATTTTTAACCTCCTTCAAGCAAAAGATTGTTATGTGTTTGATATATATGTTTGATATACTCAAAAATGGTTACACTGTTTTCAATAGGGTTCTTTAGTTAAAAAGTATTTTAAAGGTTTTAAAAGATTTGATTGGAATCTTGAATAGCCCATATTGGTTAACATTACTATTCAACAGATTTCTATGCGTTTTCTTTATGTCGGCATGTGCCTACAACATAATCTGCACGGTTCTCGCCCCCCCCCCCCTTTAACCGATTAATATATTCAGTTGAAGTTTCATTAAGTTGCTTCTATTGTAAGGTCATTAAAATAGAAGTTAAAAAGTAGCTACAAATTCCAAAATAAAAAAGCCTAAAAAAATGTAGAACCTATTTCAACATAAATCTAAATTTAAAAAAAATAAAACAATTAACGACTTATTTTTAGAAAACAATAAAAAACAGATCTAAACGTTAAAGTTGGCTTAGATACAAGGTTTATACCATAACACTGTAGTAGCGAGCTACAGCGGATATGACAAAATCATGACATTTCAATCAGTCGAAAACTAAGCTCCGTCCCTCCGCCCGGTGTCAGGCAGTGATTGCGTAATAATTCATAATTCTTGATGGTAAAAAATAAAAAGAAATTTTAAGATACGTTGTATTTGCATAAATTGTATAATAACTTATCTTACAAAAAAAAAGCATTTTTAGAAAGTTGATGATGGTGGCTTTGACAAACGAATGAGTTTCCAGCTAAACCACGGTGATTAACAGCTAAATCAGTACAATAATTACAAGGTAGTGTACGAACACAATAACTTTAATTATAAGAGAAATGCAGTAAATCGCCTAGGAGATGATAGATGGCGCGGCGGTTGGCGGAAGGAAGGACATTGAACGACAACTTGCGTTTCCGAGTGGGACGACATGTTATTTGGCAAAAGCACGTATTTATAACTCAAACAATACGTCACAGAAGAGGAAAAAGGGTGCACGCTGCGTTAGCCACCCTAAATACCTACTCGGTTTAATTTCCTGTCGGTGGCACGAAATTAGCTTTGAAATTGAAATTAGCTTAGGGCACAGCAATTTTGTGAAAAAAAAATGCTTTAAAAAATCAAACTTTTATTTAACTTGCAATGCGTTTTAGTCTGTTTAGCTCAAATCTTGCAAGCTGATTTAGAACCACTTCCTCTTATCCTATACATCTTGGTTCAGTTTCGATGACAATGCATTTTACGGTAAGAATGAACTGATTCTACTACACCCAGGATTGACGCCAGATGAAGGAACTCTTCAACGGTTAACAGCACAGACACGAAATTTTGTATACGCATTCAGGCGCTTAAATAAAAGCTTGTGTTTAAAAACGTTTTTTTACTATTCATTTATTAAAAATATGCAATGAATATAATGCCAATAAAACCTAGAATAAAGAAATATTGCTCTTAAAATTTCTATTACAATTTTATCGGTGTAAATCGTTGATCGAATAGAAAATCGCGTCCAAAATAAAATAATTCGCAAAAAATGTTTGCGATTAAATGGATAATTAATGGAACATTATATTAGCGCCGGAAAAGGCTAGAAGGCATTAATTATTAACGCGGAAGAAATGAATATGTACACGAACAGAAAGCGAAGTTCTTATCATTGGACACGTCAGTATCGTGCCCTGTACAGGTATTCGTAACCGACTGCTTAGAAATCGAAGAATAAGGAAAAAGCAGACAGTAGGAGTTAAATTGAACTAGATCGGAAACAGTGATCTAATTAATGCACCCGATGTAATGAATGCCGCCAAACAAGAGCCCGCGAACAATTTTAAAAATGAAAAGGTATTTTATATAAATAAAATAAGATAAATGTAAGAAGGCAGCTCTAAGAGATTTTCAAGTTTTAGTTTCAAGTTTATCTCTTTAAATACGAAATTATTGTTTCAAAGAGAAATACTAACTGAGGATATTTGATTTTGTAAATAGAACTTAAGGCCCGTAAGCAGTTGTGCCAGTAGATAATTAAGTCGCTAGCTCTTTACCTGTTCGTGACTCCATTATAAAGTTTTGTAATTAATATAATATTAGCGTATATTAAGAGAAAGTAATTGGCCGTGACATAATGACAAAAAAATAACAACATCCGGAAAAGAATAGTCTACCTATACATACAGGATGGTGATCGCCAACATCCGTAACATTTTAATATAATGTTTCGGCCAAAAAGTCTTTTTTATGACGAAATTATGATGAGCTTATTATTATAAATTATTATAAAATAGGATATTAATAAACTTGTTTATAAAAAGGATATTAAAGTAATTAAAAGCAATATTCAGACTGTGTTTCATACTAAAAATAATGTTGACTTTAATATATTATCAGACCAGTTTTTGATGTGATCTAAACAGCTGTAGTAGTTTTTCGTGAGAATTAATCTACACGAAAACAATCAACTCTTTTGCATCTGTACTTTTCGAGTTGAATGTTGCAAAGGACAGACGGACAGTCAAATGACGGTGACAGGGGGGGGGGGGGGGGGGTATATATATTTTTTTATATTTTACCCGTCATATTTATTAAAACACGTATTTCTAAACCGGGAATCGCTGACATGAATTACGTAAATCTCATGTGATCGCTCTATCAATGAGCACAAACTACTGGTTTTTAAGAAAATATTCTATCCTGACGATTCATTAAGTAATAATTGGGAACATACGCAGATAAAGCCCTGCAAAATACAGGGATGAAATAAAAGTTAACTACGCCTAAAAAAAACCTGTACCGAAACCTAATTCATAGATCTAGGCATCAAGGTTTTCACCAGGCCCATGCGTTCAGACAGAGCGGCTCAGTTAATTTCACTTTTCTTAACACTTAACAAAACCACCAACTTGAATATATCACACGCAGATCGTTGTTTATTGCATCAGATATTAAACATGAGCATGTGAGCATGTGAGCGCATCGCTCCAGGTACTCCTCACATAATGGAAAAAATCGACTAAATCAAGCTTATCGCGCAAGATTGGTACAATAATCAAAGATGCAAATGATCGCCTATTCTGTGCCTATTCATTCATACTTAAAGAGCTCTTGACGGCCAGCTGGTCTGTAACCGCGCCATTTTGAATCTGTCTAAATGCGATTCAAACACAGGCAGTCAAAGTTTCAAAATAAAATTTGTCTTTAGTATACCAGAATAAAACATGTATTTATTTTGTTAAAAGGTCTCGATTTTCGCAGGGAACCTTTTAACCATTCAAGCATATTATACAATAGTCGTTACAGATTATTCGGAACGATTAAGCATTATTGAATCAGGTTAAAAAAAAAACAGCCTAAAATAATCATAACTTCAGCTTAGAAATATAAATATAAAATATAAATATATTAAATATAAATATATTAATATTCTATAATTCGCATAAATTGCATATATTGTATAATTCGCATTGTCATTTTTCTCATGTAACAGTCATATTACTGTCTGTGTAAACACATTGCTAAAATATCAATAATTTGTAAGAAAAAGGAAAAAGGTAAGGAAAAATGCCTATTAAAAAGCTTTTGTAGGTACTATAAGCTTTCAGACAATTTCCAACAGAAAACCAATCCTAAAACGTCAAAAAAATTTTATTATAGATTTTATTTTTGTCAAGTGATCTTTGTATATTCCTATATACTATCTTACAGGAACATTTGGCCTAGTTGAGTAGGGCCCAAAATAATTGTTTGTGACATAGCAATGCATAGCATGTCATAGCAATTATTTAAAAAAAAAAAGATTAAAAAAAAAAGATTCTTCCGGCGTAAGCATGAAAATGCAGTTTTGTCGATTTATTTATTTGTTTTACATTCATTATGATCAATTTTCAGCTTTCTTTATATCGCGGTGACGCATAGCATATAAAAAAAAAAATCTTTTGGCCATAGTTTCATTTAAATAGCTCTGAATAAAAAAAAATGCATTGAAATCGCCCCAGACATATATCTATATCTAACAGATAGATATACGATTAAATCTCATTTTTTTTTGCTTAGAGCTCATTACATTTTCTATTTTGGACATTTTAATCGTTAAAGCACGTGTTAAGGAGGTCTCGCTGCGTTGCGGACACGGTTAACACGTTGTTAACTCAATGTTCACTTAGATTATTTCTACGTACACTTAACGGGTTAAATGTGTTGCAACGCAAATGTGGGGATTTAAGAGCAACCAGCGACGCACTACTAACGGAAACTTTACTACATGTTTATCTATTTATTAATTACATAGATAACTTTCACATTGTTAGCAGAACATTATCTAAAGTTATGTATTAATTAAAAAATGTTTAATTTATAGCTTAAAGAAGTCAACAGCAAGGAAATCCTGGGTTGCATTTTGTTGTTATTATTTTATGAGTTGTGACCATAAATAGCAAAATTGCGACTTCGAAGACAATGTTTTGCAGGAACACTTTTACGGGAATATAGGAACACAGGTATTTAAAAAAAGTCAATAAGGCGATATGACAAATAAAGTATCTACCACACGTTTTAGTATTTTCCTACAATTCACAGTCAGGTTAATAATAATAAACTTAATGTTGTGTTAAATATTGTGAACACGGAAGCACCTAAATGAAGTTCAATAAGATAGGTCAATCGGAATGATAGGTCTCTACTTTCCACAAGAGTATATAGTCTCTATTGGCTCCTAAAATGGACTCATCTCGGCGAATCCTAAATTCATAATTTCAAACAAAATTAGTCATTGAAAAGGTGCTGCGCAACCTCGACCAATAGTCACCAACCAATATGTATCGGATGTTGTCACGCGGCTGTCACCGCAGAGGGCGGTCGTTTCGTTTACTCTCGGGTCGTTGGCACTGTAATCGGATTTCGGCCATAATTTGTAATCCCATGGAAAGAGTATTATGTAATGCGTGCATTTTGCGTAACCGAGCTATGATCTTGAATGCTTGGCCATAGACCACTCTCTCAATTGAAACGCCTTCAACATTTTGAACAATCTTTTTTTTTATTGTTGATTAAAAATAATTACCAAAGTTTTTGTATTTATTATGAAGTCCGTTTTCTAGTCGTTTTTTTATAGTTTTTATATTTAAATTTATAGCTAACTATATGTAATCTAATGAAACTTCAATGGAATCGACTCCAAGCATTATACAAAAACTTTGATAATTATTTTTAATCAACAATAAAAAAAAAGTTGAAGTCGTCGCAGACATGGTTTAAACTAAACTTGCATACGGTGTGTTTCTTTCTGCGCAGGTCGTTGATTTATTTTGAAGTGTGTCTAATTTATATGTAATTTCGCCAATAGGGGGGAGGGCGGTATTATAAAGGTTATTTTAATGCATGTAATAACAAAAGCTTACACCCAAGCGGGAAATAAACGATTTGTTATTTTAAAAATTAAAAAGTGATAATAAATCAAATTCAATGTCGCTTTCGCGACCTTTATTTCATATCATTTAAGTAAGCGGTTTATACGTCCTGGAAGAGCCTGCCGACTCGTCTACCAGATACTCGTATAGACATTACATTTTTTAATTTTGGTATAATAAGTATTTGTGAAGCTAATTGCCTTGCTAATTGCAGTTAACAATTAGCAATTAATCCAGTTTAACCACCTACATTTATTCCCCGTGATTTTTACCTGTTTTAAATATAATTTGGATTTATATATAACTAAAATTGGGGAACTATGGGCACAGGGGCATTTGAACCGGTACTTCTACATTTTCCTCGACTCACTATGATTAATTTTATTCATAGGTTTTAATAACTTTCATCAAAGAAAGAGGAATTATTCAACGATGGGGTATTTTACCGACGTTAAGCCATTCAACTCTATATGTTCAAAATAGTTCAAAATGTGTAAATAAATAGGGTCCAAATTTAAAATAAAAAAACT
This sequence comes from Neomicropteryx cornuta, assembly GCA_020383195.1. NCBI lineage: Eukaryota > Metazoa > Arthropoda > Insecta > Lepidoptera > Micropterigidae > Neomicropteryx > Neomicropteryx cornuta. The sequence goes on from JAHKQU010000030.1 coordinate 7,865,605, forward strand.
ACGATTTTTCTACGTTAAATACCTAAAATATGAAATGCATAGAATAAAATATTTTTTTTTAATGTAAATTAAAAACGATTAATTTTAAAATGCATTTTAAACAAACTCATATGTTATAACAACCTTCAGCGGAATCAAACTATCTATATTCATACCCAATAAAAAAAACCATTTATGTTTCGGCATAAGCCTTTTAAACATTTACTCAATAGACAATAAAAATAATATTGATTAGTAATTTGTAAAAATAGGAGACGAGATCGAACTCACATATACTCGCTTACAGGTCAGATTACAAACATGCTTGTTTAGCTGAGAATAAGATGAAACGTGGCCTATAAGTCTTGAAGTTAAAGTCAGAAATATCCAATAAATCCTAAGATCAAATCGAAACATGTTTTAAATGAAAACTATAATTATTAGTAAACGACCACGTAAGAACCATCGCGTCTGCGTCGCCTAGCGCTCGATGTGTTTGTTAAAATTTAAACCTTTCTTAAAGTGTTTTTAATTGATTGATTTGACAATGGAAAAAAATACAACCTCACATTAAACGGCCACATCCGTGTTTTTCCAAGGTTCATTTCGATATAATTTCTTTTATAATTTAATTTTTTAAATTAGAAAATTATCAAATCGATTTATGCAATCAGTTCAATAGCAAAGCACAAATAGCAAAGCCCAAATATCCAAGTTTTCCAAATGTGTTTCTCGTAAATTTACACACGTGCGAATAATCTACTAAAGTAAATGAGGAACTCTACACTTACGTGTTACATAGTTGAAAACGTTGCCGAGTTAATTTTGATTAAAATATTAAGAAATTAAAATTATGACTCATTTCATTAAAATGATGGACATTAGTCTAAATAAATATTTAATAACATGCCCATTGGTCACTAAAGTAAAGATTTAAGATAAACTTGGATAAACCACATTACATTACATTTGTAATTTTTAATATATTTTCACTTAATTACCATATTAAATAAAATAAAATAAATAAAAATAAAATGATGATAAAAATCGTCAGCAAATGTTTGTTTGAACCCAAGCAGTCGATAAACTTAGGTTTAAACTTGACGCGCACGCCAAGTATATTAGGCGGCTTCGTAGCGACAAAGTGGGAGTGGGAAGAGTAATGGAACATTCTTTCAGGGAGATGAAATTTATGAAGGAAATTATGTCGCGCGGATGAACGGTTGTTTCTTTAAAATTGTACAGTTACTAACGAAAAAAACTATACATTACGTAATTATTACTTTTTTTTATGATTTAGTTAGGTACTGGTTATAATAAAAATATGAATAATCATAAAAACTAAAAAGATCCTTATTTCGTGCTGTGCAATAATATGTAAAAAGGAATTTGTAATATGTAGTACTAATAAACATCATAAATTTTTATTTTGGCAATTAATAATCATAAATATTATTTTTTAGTTCATATTAATTAATATCATCGAGCGTTTGGATTACTAAGAAAAATAAAAAAAAGGCATCCCGATTTGATTATTATGTGTCTACAATTTGACGTTGTACTTACGAAACTTGCGTTTGTCACTAATAATAAGAATATTTAATCTAGGTAATATAGTGGTTTTAACCCCTTCTTCCCCTGCGGCAATGGTAATCAAATTTAAAAAATGGTCCTAATTCATAAACGTATTAAAACAATGTTTATTATGAAATGTCGCAGTTGACTGTACGCGCGTCACCGTTGAAAAAAGCCTATTTGAGGGAATGATTACACATGATCTATCTGATGGTACAGCTAATGTGGTTGCATTCTAACCCTGACGTGCCGTTTTAGGAATGCTTTTGGGAGACTATCGTGTTTGCTCGCTCCCGCTAAGGACGCTAGAGCGAGACGCGACTCGGCCCGAGCACCATCGTGACGAAAACACCTCGAGACGCACGCCCTCGGCCGAATTGATAATCCATTCCAATGGACTGATGAGAAATATAAAAGTTTCAATGAAGGAAAATATCTTGTCCTCAAACCTCCATACATATTTTGAATGTACATATTTTGATATATGTAATTATATCTATTTATTTATACTAGTGGTCGCCCTATGGGGGTCTTATACCTCTATAATACAGTATATATATATATATATATATTTTATTTTGTTTTATCACGTCAGCTATGAGCGTGTACAATACGTCATTGCTTATGTTGTTTGTCTCAATTACCCCTGCAATATTTATTTAATTTAAAATTATTTTAATTTAATTTAACAGTCGAAAAAAAAACACAATTACTGAACGCTGAATTGTATTTACGAATCTTTTCAAAATATTTCTTTTTATTGAAGGTTTTTCATTTATTCATTATGATAAGGCCAATATGCTTTACCTTTCTGACAACATGAAGTGAATGCAGCCTTTACCTAAAGTGACTTCAGATTCGAAATGTTTTGCATCGCAAAATCTGTTAATACAGGATAGCAGATACCTGCCTGCCTGATGCATGTAGATTAATGCTTTTACAATTAAATGCATTAATCTACAATCAAAAGTATTAAAATTTCTTGGAATGACATTCAGTGCACATTTAAATTTATCCCTCAAAATAATTTCATTTTGTAATAATATTTACAGTATTTAAATTTGCAATTAGCCTATTATCATTTCAACTTTCACGAGAATATATATTTTTTCGCTATTTTTAGAGGTCCGAATGGATATTTACAGTAAAAGCATTTTGCGATTGATTGTCCGTACCTGCTACCGCACCAAGCATCTATTCTCATTAGCGTAACGCAGTACACTTCTAACATCCATGATAAATAAGCCTCGAATGCAACGCAAAGATTGGATCGGCATTCGTAGTCATATTTCATGCAATGACACAAAAACACGCGAAAGGACTTGCATAATTAAAGATCGGAACGCCGCCGCCTGGATCGGCAGATGATTGGCTTCGACAAGTCGAATGATCTATCGATCTTTAACGAGGAAGTTCATCTGCGCGGGGGGCTTATCAGAGATTTAGGTGAGGAACGATCTTACAGAGATTGCTATGTTATACATACATGCTATGCGTATATGTTATGAAAAGTATGTATGTATAAATAATTAAATAGTGAGGAGTCAAGACTTAACTAACAGCTGTTGTAGTCCCCAAACAAAAATAATGTTAGTTGTAATTTTAGTACTCTAATATAAAAAAGTAAAGTTTTTATGGGCACATCAATTTTCATGCACACAAACACATTTTATCACACGCTCATACTTTGCAATCTTTGTTTTGCTCATAATTTTTTTCCTTGGGGGTACAAAACGTTGGCATATAAACGGATTAAATCCGTTGAAATGGGGTTCCAACTTAACTTAATAAAGTCCAAATATTCACTTCCAGGCAACTTTACTTTTTATACACCATATATTCGAAAAGACAATGGTGCAAAAATAATATAATATTTTATTTTATTTTTATCACTTTATAGTTTTGATCTAATCAATTTAGACCAGATCTTGGAGAATAGCGTCCCACTCCACCGCCATAACATTTCTCAGCTCTGATATATTAGCAGGAGCAAGATTCCTGCCCCGAATTCTTTTTCAGTTCAGGGCTCTCAATTCGACCTCAGCCAGGTACTGCCCGACGATTCGCGTGGTATGTGGCCTGGCATTATCGTGCATAAACACAAATTCCTCACCAATAAATTCGTCAAAGGCACAACATAACCTTCTAAAATTTCGCCAATGTATCGTGCTGCAGTTAGACCTCGTCCACCACGGTCTATGAACACAAGTTCTGTTAGTGCCTTGTTAGTAATTCCACCTCAGACCATGCACGAACCACCACCATAGCTGACTTTGTATTGAATGCAGCACTGTACAAACCACTCTCCAGGTCGGCGATAGACATGCCTTCTTCCATCGTTGCCATAGAGACAGATTTTTGTCTCATCTTAGAACAACGCACAGCTCCATTGCTCGAGCATCCAGTGAACGTGCTCACGTGCGAATTGAAGTCGAGCTTGACGATGAGCTGCAGTGAGCTTCGGACCGTCGCTGGTTTATGACGAGTCAAGTTTTTTTCCTGCAATCTTCTGTTCACAGTCCACTTACTTATAGCGACTCCTCAGACACCCAGGAGCTGCAGTTGTACTCGGACAGCATTGAGGTGCCGGTTGGGCAAAGATGTCAGCTCGATGGACCGATCATCTCGTTCTGTCGTGGACCGAATCTGACCAGTTTCCGGTCTCCAGGAAACGTCTATAGACTCTTCGAACGTTGGTTTATGACGAGTCAAGTTTTTTTCCTGCAATCTTCTGTTCACAGTCCACTTACTTATAGCGACTCCTCAGACACCCAGGAGCTGCAGTTGTACTCGGACAGCATTGAGGTGCCGGTTGGGAAAAGATGTCAGCTCGATGGACCGATCATCTCGTTCTGTCGTGGACCGAATCTGACCAGTTTCCGGTCTCCAGGAAACGTCTATAGACTCTTCGAACTGCTGATTGGTTCAACTGTATTCACCGAGCTACTTCGCGCTGATTGTGGCCGATTTGCAGAAGAGTGACAGTTTGAGTGGCTTCCTGCGAGTTAGTGTCCATTTTCTAGAAATTATTTTAAGCGCATTCAGAGAACAACGTCACTGGTCAAGTGCTGAAGTATGAATTTACAATCTTGGCTTGGATTCTTACCATTCCTTTTCTAGGGGAATTTCGCCGTTTAAAAGTATACTTTTATATGTTATACATTTAAAATATACTCAAAGTAAAATTTATGTGCTAATTATCAGCACTTTCTTCTTTCCGAAAGGGGGCTGACCACAGTACTTTTAATGAAAAAAATAATGCGTATGTTTTATTTTTTTTTAAGTCATTTTTTAATAAAGTAAAATTTTCTTTCTTTCTTTCTTCTCTAGTAAAAAATATACTTTAATGGTTTTAAATCTATATAGGTATGTAGCGTTTAAAGGTTCGCCGCTTGAAGACATGAAGCTGTCTGCTATTTGAGAAGTATCTTGATGATGGATGGGCTGCCAATGTGTCAGGAAGTGGCGAAGATGCCTGGCCAGCTGCAAACGATGGTATTGTTAAACCGGGGAGTCCATGCGTGCATGCGCAACTTGTGCAGAGTGCGTATGTCAACTCGGAAAATTGCAAACACTCTGTAAAGCATACATAGTGCATAGTCCAAAATAAAGAAAGCACTTATACGGTATAAAATTAAATTTATTGTTGTAGGATACATAAAAGTTTAGATATTATTTTAAGATAAATTAAACAACACTGCTTGGTGTAAATAATAATGGGGGTATTTATGTTAGAGAGAGGGAGTAGCTACACTAGTAGTATGAACTAGGTGTTTTTTATGCGAGAAAATAGTGTCCCGAATGAAATTAAGGAATAATTTGTATAATAGGTAAGGAACGCTGGTTTGAATTTAAAATTAGGTAAAATTGTTGACAAAAAAAAAAACTAAATTTGAAATGATAAATGAAATATTTGATAAATGAATGTAAATGTTTTTGAAATGTAGTCTAAAAATGTATATAAAAAAGCATATATTCTGTTAAAAAAAATATAAAATAAAAGAAAAATAGAGGATATTTCAAATATAAAAAATGTTAAGTTATATTACTAACGAAATTAAACAAAATATATATGATTAAACTCGACAGAATCATATCTCATAAAATTGTGAGGTATATTAACGAACATTCGCAGGTTCAAATATTGAAATGTGACACAATAATATATCAAATATTTACAAGTAATTCCCTTTATGTAACAATAATTTATAAACACGAAGGACACTGTTTTTTTTTGATATGGTTGAAAAAATTAAAATATATTATTTATTTAATGAATTGACAAAATAAATGCTTCTCCGGTCCCACTTTCATAAAGTCGTTTAATAACCGATAGGGCAGCTAAATATCGGTCTCATTCCAATATCGATGTCGATATTCGCGTGACTAGATCTGTTAGCGATACGATCGCTAGTCACATGCGATTATTTTTTTAGTCTAATATTAGTCAAGTAATAATATGGTAACTTCGAGATGACAGGAAAGATAAGAGTGAATGCACTCTTACATAGGATTATGTAATTAGGGAAATGTGACTTATATAATAATACTAATAAAGCATTTTTTTATTTTAATTAGATTATATAATTTTGCACTATCATCTATCATAATATAATGTTCTTATATATATTATAACAACAAACTGTAACTGTATAAATAAATATTGTAAACTGAAACTGTGTAGGTACTAACTGTAACAGTATATATATATATATATATATATATATATATATATATATATAATGATTATATAAAATTTAGTATAAAATAAATGTTTATGATCTAGATCATTTAACATTGAAAAGTTGCCTTTAATTTATTTTTCATATTAAAAACGTTAACTTGTTAACGTTAAATGCGATCAGGTTTGTTATATGTTAAGAGCTTAAGTAGACGGAGGATTTGAACTAAACGTATGCATGCTTTACAGAAGCGTCTTGTGGGGTTAGAGTGAAAAGTGAGATACTTTCGGGGAAATGTGGGTCCAGAATTGTTTTAGTAGAAGTGCCCTAACCAAATATCCGGTTCAACGTCTTCACAACATTCTCCTGCTTGATCATAAATTCCTGGACATCTCGTAATGCAAGTGAAAGTGTCGATAGAAAAGCAGCCCGCGCTTAATGACTAAGTGATAAAGGCGTTGCGAGAAGTCTTCTAATGAATGAGTTAAGCGACAGGCAGGCGCCGACAACCTGGCCAAAATGAATTTAATTACTAGCTGTCTAGCTGTTGCACTCATCGGATGGCGTTGACGGCCAGTGAAAGTGAATCGAAATGTTCGCAGACCTTAAAGAATTTTCATGTGAACTTCAATATTATGTTCTCTGTTTTTCCAAACCTACCTCAGTTACTTACTAAATTCATACACATATGTGATATAAAATATGTAAAATGTTTATTTTCAAAATATACTGTATATAATACAAAATATACTGTCTTAAAATTCACGTTACAGTCTGATGTTCAATTAAAAATAAGAAATCAATAATGAAGTTTAAATTTTTCGAGGGTTAAAACACATTCTTATGATTCTGATGATAGATATATTATTATTTTTCTTTACCTAGTTAACCTTTTTTATTTTATCTTATTAATATTATTATAATACATACCTTGAAGATGTAGTTTTTAGCATCATTAATATAAATGTTTTTTTTTTGCATAATGCAATACTGTACGTTTACATAACCAATAAATACATAAATACATATAAGTGACAAAAGACATTTTTCAATGAGGTTACTAGTTATTTCAAACTTGGTACACGGATGACATTGATTCAATGATCAATTATCAACAATAACCGTCTTTTGGCATATGGTTACATATATTACTATAAACCCTACTTCCACAAAATTCATAATCTAACATACGGAATTCCTAAATAGAGTAATTATTATTCAGAAACTGCAATATTTGACAATATTGAAGTGGATTTTTTTATTAATGTTATCAGTTCAAAACCAAAAACCAATTATTATTAGTTTAAAACAAAATATACATACACAGTAAACAGTTACAAGATCACGGCGTAGGTACGTCTTTTGTAACGTCTTAATGTATTTTTTAACGTTGTATGAAACAGTGTCAAACTGAATAAAAAAAACTAAATAGATCTGAAGAAATTGGTCGCGATGGGCAATGACCGATGAGAAATAAAAAATGCCTACAACTGATTGCACGTCGTACGTATATCTTTAAAGTTATATTGTTAATTGAATTAACCTATTGTGGTTCAATATTAAAATAATGAAAATGATGGAAAAATTACAATTAGCGACTTTGTCTTAAAGTTATCATTTAAGCTGTTTATTAGTATTTATTAATTGATTTAACGAATGTTTACTTTTTTTATTACTGTCTTCGAGTATAGCTTGGTTCTACTTGTAATAGTTGAATAGCCACAAAGCTCGTCGGAGAAAGCTCAAAGCTGACTTAAAGCCAATAAATGCTTAAAGTCATTTTCAATTACCTCTCGGCTCAACCATTGTTTATTCTGCTGAGCAGAGTCGACCCCCCCCACCCCTCCGCTCACCCCTCCGCTCACCACCGCAGCGCCATTGTACCCAACCAACTAACACGAAACGATCGGAAATCAATTCTAAAATATTCCGAGTGCAAAGTGGAGGGCGCCGTCGGAAGGCCAGAGAAATACGGTCCAGTTCGTTGCATCATCAGCGGAGCATGCTGGCTAGGAATTGGTTCCTTCGCGAATACGTCTCCAGACCAATTCGACCGCAGTGATGTTCCACTTTTAGTTTCTATACATTCATGTATAAGAAGCTACTATCCCCGTCCTTTGGTGGTTTGTTGCATCTTTCAACTCGAAAGATACTAAATACGAATTTGTGTATGACAACCAAAGCCGTTTAGTATTTAGGAGGCTGGTCGAATAATATATAGTTAAAACATTAAAATCAACAACGTTTTATTACTTCATGAAACATTAAAAGTTCGATAGATCGCTCAAATATCAAATTTGAATTTCAAAAATTTGACAGCACGGGTGTTAAAATTAATTTAGTGCCGCGTAATAATAATAATTATTGTCTGTGTTATTTTATTACTATCGTCGCATAAAAATTTAATTATAAAAAAAGAATGATGTTAACATTTATGATCAATTGAAGATTGTCATACCATTATAAGCTACTCTTTTTTTAATTTACTCAGACGCACATCTCATCCAAAACGCACCCAGAATGGGCTAAAAGTGCCGCAGGCTCAAATGGATATAGGGAATGAAGCAACCCATCACAAGTTAGTACCACAGGCGCGAGTAGTCTGGGTAGGTGACGTGTTTAATGACGCCTGTAGGTCCTAGCTATAAGACGTCATGTTCTGGTAAACAATTTACTACTACTAAACAATGTATAGAGGCAGTTGATATTATATGAAAGCTACAGGTTGTCAAAGACATTTTTGTTTCCTACTATAGACCTCTCTTGTGCGATACGAGCGCCTACTTCACCCATGTATTATCTCGTCTGTTTGTCACTTTTTATTTAGAAGAAAATAAATACTTCGCTTGTGTGCCTGTTTGTTTATTTATTTAAATGTCAACAACGCTAAATACAGGTATAATAACAACTTAAGGCTGATTAAAGGGAATGGAAATCGCTTAGTTTCAGAAGGAAGGTATCGCGCCTATCCAATTTATATAAAACTTTCACAAACAATAAGTAGTTAGCTCCGCAAACACACTTACTGTGGACGCAAAGACCATCCATACAAAATCAACCTATATTTAAGAGGAAGAATGTTGGTTTCCGATCATTCTCACCGCGAACGATCAGAGAATGGAATTCACTTAACCCATCCATTTTTTCCTCATACTCTATTCATCTAAGCACTTTACGAAAGAGGTTACGTGCTAAATAATACCTGCTACCACCTATCATTTAGCTACACCACCAGAGTCAGCTTCCAGTCCATATGAGTAAATAAATAAATAGAGGCATCTGCCATTTAAACGAGCTAGTAAACTACCCGTCTCCTCATCACATGTCAGCTTGATATTCTCGTAAGCAATTCAGAGAAACAAAGCGAACACAACGTTTGGAGAGCAATGCTGTGCGCGATGGTCCGAATATAGGCGCGATAAATACAGCTCAGGCATTCCGAACACATTAAATATCATTAGAAGCAATCAATCTTTGCTGAAAAGACTTCAGCGAGATTACATCTCCGGCGATGACTCAGGTTCTCGGTGCAATTAGCGGTTTTGTTGCAGATTTAAGGGCTGCCGCAAACGGTAAATCAAGAAAAAGATTTCGGAAACGACAAAAGCAGTTTCGTAAAAGTGGGCGCGCTATTCAAGATTTCAGAGGTCATTCAAGAAACAATTGAACGTCACCTCAGAGTCAAAGTCCGCTTTCGATTGTCCTATTTTTTTATCTTGATATTATCATAGATAAGAAAAGATTTTAACTAGGTTTTAAGATTGAAATGTTTAACAAACGGGCTAAAAGGCCACTCACACATAAAGATCTGACCTAAGTGTTCTGAAATAACATCAAAGACGCCTGTACTAATTAATGTTGGCGCATTACGCGATTAGGGTTACAACGTCATAATTACCTACGTCACAATTTCCAATAGCAAAAAAATCAGTATTTATTATAATAAGAGCGTATATTAATGTTTTCGAACACTGATTTCAATCTATTAATTAATATTGTAAGTTATTATTTATTTATTTTAAATAGTATAATAATATTATAGAATGTATAAAAAAAACAATAGTAAAACAGTAAATGCAATAAAATTTAAATAAACATCAATTAAAGTCAAAAAACTTTGTACAGAATCTTAATTCTGTACAAAGTTTTTTCAATAAGATATTTTTTCAATGCAGTCTTAAAGCTGTGTTATATTAAGATCAAACCCGGGACCTCGAAATACAAAATAGGCGTTAGACTATGAAGACCCTTGAAAACACTAACTAATAGGCATACGTTAATATACAATATCATAGTTAAAAGCACGCGGGCGAGATGTAATCGGGCGGCTTGAGAAAAGGGAAACCGAATAAATATTCCAGATGTCAAACGGAGACAATAGTCTTTCCAAACTAAATAATTTCGATAGTCATCTAGGAAAGTGACGGCCGCGCGAAATCGAATGCCGATTTACATACTCCGACGGAGTTATTTAGGCTGCGCTTTGGTACAGCCGGCTAAGTAGGCGCGGTCGAATACTGTCCGTTTGGGAGAAATGTGTACTATGATTTATGCGCGCGATAGTATCGCATTTTAACGCATTCAGTTAGTTGCCTAGCGCACAATGACTGATGTTACTCGTAATAACCGTCGATAGGAGAAATTGCGTGAAGATAGTGTCGAAAACAATAAAGGTGGTGAAGTGGACGCTAAGCACATCAATAATCCATATTTTCGGCCGATAGAAATTTAAGTGAACCAGTTTATTATAACAAAACCGCTAATATACTTATTCGTAAACTTAATTTACCTTCTTCTTACTCGGCCTGTCTCCATCTACTCCTGGATATAAGCCTCCTCAATTGGTTCCAGCCATACGGGTATCATACATCCACCTCAGCTATTGTTTTTCGACTTCTCGTCGTGTGGTCCTCGGTCACCACTGGACTTTTTTCTTCTTCGGCTACTTTGTTGTTTGTTTCGGCGGCTTCTTCGGTCTTTCTTGCCACGTGACCTGCTCAGCGCTATTTCTGGCTGCCGAATCGTTGCAAGATACCCGTGACTTTAATGCGTCTCCGTATCATCTCCCACTGCCCTTTCCGTGGCCCTCTGGCAGATCCTTCCCCGATTGGCGCTCATCTTTGACAGTGTTGCTGTCTCCTAATCTTAGATAGCTACTAGTAGTACCCAGGAATCATACATCTCCCACTTAAGATTTGTGGGTACTGTAGGGTTCCTCCCGAATGCATGTAACATAACTAAAAGCGGACGACTTCTCTTTGTACAGAACCATATATTCACTAGCATATTACAGATAGTATAAAATAAGCAAGTTTATATTATACAATATTTATTTTATTGCAAAGCAACCCGGAATATCATAGATTTGGGGGAAATGGTGGTGATGATGCCATGCCGTAAACCCGGATTATTCATTCGCATCGGACGAGTCCTTCTTTATATTTGCTCGTAGTTCAGATAAAAACGCAATGGACTGGCGTCAGTTTCGTTAGCTGAACTCGAATTTGAAATACCATTTTCTTGAGTAAGAGATGAATAGGCTAACAAATTATGTTATTACAATAATAAATTCATCTGAACATTTATTCAAACACTTTACCATCAATGCATTTACTTCCATTACGATGCATGAAGATAAACGATTTTTACGTTTCATCAATATGAGTTGGCTTTATAAAATAATTTCACATTAAGAATAATAGTTTATAACCGAAATAAAGCGATACAGATTTTTGAAATTGTACAATAAAATATTATTTCGCTTTTCATAAAGTAAAACTAAAAAAAAATCGGGCCAAAATTATCGACTTATTACTATAAAAAAAGGATCTATCCAGAAATACCCCATTAATTGCCAGTTTCACTGTTTTCGCTAGCAGAGCAAAATTTGTTTGCGTTGGTTAGGTTAGGTTACTTGTATCATTGTCAACCCTTTCCAAACCATTTTATGATGCGAAAACAAAACCTTACAAAATATTTGAAATCATAGGTGACAGACACTAAGCATTTAATGGTCGTGAAAATAAACAAGTTTTTTGACTCTAGTTGAAAAATTCACACTAGTCGTAGTTGAATGAGGTATTGTTTTTTTTGAATAAACTGATTATTCTTTGTGAGCATAATTCCCTATTCAATCTTGCTTCACGGCTGTATCTTAAATTGGCCTGTGAGAAAAAATATGAAGACACTTTCCTATTGACCTAAACAAAAGTCTGTTGCAACCATTAGATTGATGGAATTCACCTAAAATATTTGAGTTGACGTGCCCTGGCGTGCTCTGGGTGGGACGCCATATTTCCCGATTATCGTCGTATCGGCAGGAGTGGCCGGGCAGCGTAGAAAGTGACCGATCGCTATCTTATTATAGTCGCGGTCGTGTGGCGATTAAAACGCATGACCGGACCGCGCATTGTCTCGGCGCGGTTAGAGCGCTTTTCCACTCAACGGCCGCGTAGCTGAACCGACGACGTACCGGTCAATCGCAAATCGTTATAATGGCTTTTCACTTGATCTAATGTCGGTCAACTATTCATTATTTTTTTTTATTCAAGAACCAAAATACATTTATAAACAGAGCAATATCAATACTTCAATTAGATAACCAATAAGCGGCTAGCATTACTGAACGGATGTTCCTGCCGTCGAAACTGGACACTGTGCCGTTTGTACTGATGGAGGCAGTGTCCGTCTTTTTTTATTATTTGATGTATAGCCTAGACGCTGTGTTTAGCGGATAACACCAAAAATATACAAGGAACTTAATTATGAGATTCACCCTAAAATAAAACAGTTTTCAATACATAATTAATTTAAAAAATGGTGTCAGAAAATATAAAGAATTTTATACAACTGTTTACGCTTAAATTCCACTCCAATATTGCCGACAGTCTGAAAAAAATTCCGAAGGCACTTTAAGTAAGAACGTAAGTTATTTATTTATTCACAGCTTTACATAAAGACAGTTACATAAAAATACATTAAATAACAACTTAAGCCGTCTACAGGTATCTCTAATTTAACATGTGTGTTTCACAGAACGAACTAGCATCTAAATTAAGTGATATTAGTGTGTTTGTTGTAATCTGTGTGTATATTAAGGTGTGGAATGTAAGAGTGTGTTAATTTGTATGTATATTAAGTTATATACATGTACACACACACACACACACACACACACGCACATATGTGTGTGTGTGTGTGTTTGCTTATTGTGTGTGGTAACAAGAATACTAATATTATTTATTTTCAAAGAGAGTTTCTTTTATGTTGAGTATAAAGTTGCCTTTATGCAAATGATAAATGTCAATATAGCTAAAATTGTGATTGTATGTTTTACCAATATGGTTTATTACTAAATTCATTGCGTAATTCGTATTGCACTTGGCACAAAGAATAATTTTTTATTTCTAGTTAGACGTGACAGAACCCTTAAGCGCAAACTGCCACTAATTACCCTGCCGGAACCATTAACTGCCCTTTGGTTCAAAAATCCAATTATGCTTATTAAAAAGCGGTCATAACAATCCAATAGTGCTTGAGATAGTACGAGTACATTTTTATTAAATTCTGTATCGTATGTTTGTAAATGTAATAAATCAATCGTTAAAATAAAAACTGTTTATATGTAGGTTATCCCGAAATCATTCCCGATAAAAAAATCAGCTAGTTGGCCTAGCGATTTCAAACATGATTGGTTAAGACGATGTATCAAAATTCATCATGATTTCAGATAATTTTTTTTAAACTTCTCGTAGGAGGTCGTTTAAGTCAAGGCTACGATATGTCGATTGGGTTTTGCCATGGCAAAATTTACACCAATAAGCCCCAATTTACACCAGCTCATTAATAAAAATAAAAAATTTGGGATTGAATTAATTTCGCATTTTTTTATAAATTTCATAATTTTAATCATTTTTTTGAATTTTTTTGAATCATTAGAAATTTTAGTAATTTCTCTAAGAGGAAACTATCCTAGGAAACTAAAAATTAGACTATCGCACAGTAATGATTATCTATGTGGCCGTCAAATCAGATTTTCAATTTTAGACCACGATAACGGCGTCGGACCGTCGACAAGCCATCATGTGGAAAACTGTCCTTACGATATGATAGTAATTCATGGGCTAGTAGACAGATGGCACGACCAGCCTTACCATTGTTCCCGGACGACGCGATTGCGGGAAGGAGGTCTAAACTTGCCAACGCTCTCGGTGTGGCAACATCGTGTTCCGGGATCGTGATAAGTCGTTCAGGAAATACAAAACATAATTCAAATACGACGTCCATTCGATGAAAACGCCGCGATGCCTTCGATCGCCGTAACAGTTTTTTTTGTAAATCAATACAGATATTTACGAATTATTAGACATCGTGCCTTTAGTTTATAATCTAAACATTTAGAATTAATTAAGTATTATGTAATTCAGGTGAAAATGTAATAAATATGCGGCGGTCGCACTTTTACTTCGCAATTTTTTTAATACAAATTACATATGCATTTTGGTATTCCAGAAATTTTAAAAACTCGGAAAAATATAAAAACACTTTTCTTAGATAAATATCAATATGGACAGAAAAATATAAAAGATATTATACTATTGTGTGAGAGTAAGCAGATTCCTACTGAGTTTTTTTTTAAGGTACCCCTCTGAAATAACACAATACTACCTATATTTGTATTTTTGAGCCCTACCCTAAAAATACATCAATTTTACCTGATTGAATACGTTATAAATAGATAAATTGTTTTTGAAATGTATAAAATACAACTTGATGAAAGCCAACGCCGTAAAACATGAACTCGTAATATCGGAACGAGAGGCGCAACACGCGACGCGGCGTTCGCCGGACGATCAGAACAGAATAACGGTCTTTAGAAAATGAATGGTGAAAGGGAGAGAATTGACAATAATTTA
Source organism: Neomicropteryx cornuta (assembly GCA_020383195.1). Classification (NCBI taxonomy): domain Eukaryota; kingdom Metazoa; phylum Arthropoda; class Insecta; order Lepidoptera; family Micropterigidae; genus Neomicropteryx; species Neomicropteryx cornuta. The sequence goes on from JAHKQU010000030.1 coordinate 7,880,756, forward strand.
ATCCGAGCCAAAGTAGGTATCGCCCACATTCACAACTGTTACTGCTACGGTAGACAATTTGGACCGTAATTGCGATTTTCAGAAAAGTCAATCATGCAGGAACGAAAGTAATTGCGGCTGCCAAATTGCAGCAATATTTCTTACACCCATTATGACGACGCTTTGTGGGTATAATCTTATTTTTTTACCATTGAAATTCGTATGCATGACGTGTTGAGTAAAGAACTGTGATCCAGTACGGAAATAACCAGGCCCTGCGGACCTTTAACGGTGCCTCCGGCACGCGACGACTCGTCTCTGCGGCATTCGGGATGAGTCGCCTATCGACTTATCTTTAGGACCTTCCGTGCGCCTAAATTTGGTTTTTCGTAACGGCACCTTAAGTGCCGACAACTTGAGCCTGCGGCACTCTGGAGAACTAAATTCGAAAAACTTCCCAAAATGCCCAAAAACAACTTCTTAGCATATGGCCTAATATTCTCATACAATTTTATCCTGTTAGGGGCTGATTCATTAATTACAAAAAAGTAGGCATGTTCTTTCCCATGGTTCAATCTATCTGCGGTTTAGTCCTGAAAACATAACAGACAGATAGGCATTCGCATTTATAATATTTATAGATAGAGATAGTATGGGTTTACAGGCCTTTCACCTTCAGCTCATTATCACCATCCTTCTCTCGTATACGGGGGGAGGGGTGTGATGATAAGTAGAGGAATGATTTAAGAGCAAGATGAATTATTCTTAAAATCTTTGCCGAGTCATAGTAATAGATTTTCTATTCAGAAGTCGATTTCTTTACGCTAGAAGTTCGCTGACCTCACACACTGGTCGGTCTTATTGGATGCTTGGAAGCCGTCAATCACCCTGGATCCATTATTTAAGTGTGCGTTACGCGATGCACGAGAAAGTGAAATGAAACATGCACCGGATTTTTCCCGGCGAAAGCGCTTTTTGCCTCTCTGGGCTGCATCACCGTCCCGATGAATAATGGATGAACGCATGAGCAGGCTCAAGAGAACAGGACACTCGGCATAAGCAGCTTTCCAAAGACGCATCGACAGCGATTAAGGCTAATCTAATCGAACGACCTGAAAAGCCGAAAAACTGCGAAGGTGATGACCTCTAACCGGCAAAAGGTGATTCGAGGAAAACTCACAATTTGTTTTGGAAAATCCTATCTATGTAAACTTTATTCTCTCTTCAATGTTCCATAACTCGTTACTTAAATTTTCTACTTTCAAAAGACTTTCGGACACTCACTTACCTCACAATAAAACTAAGGGCATGATTTATTTCAAACTAGTATTATTTTTTTATTTAATCGAAAGTATGTTTTATTTTTTTATATTATTATTTTTCATATTTTCTTATGGGGTAAAACCGGGCCGTGGATCTCTTTTATAAAATATTAAAAGCCGTGCCTTTACCCGATATAAGAAATGAAGGAAACTTTTTTTGTAACTAAAACATGATGTTTTTTGTTTTGGATCATGTTTTTAGTTAAAAATAAATGTTCCTTTGATCAGATCTATAAGTGTTCCGTTTACACTCGTGTCTCAGGTGACACTATAATTATTTATTTATTTGACATATTAACATGTAAGCTATTTGAACATTTATTATTTATTTATTTATTCAATATGGTACAATAAGAAGTTACAACAATAAATGATATAATAACACTGAACAAGGAATTAAATTAATATAATATAGACAAATTAAATACCAGTCATTTATTGTTGCTCTGAAGTAACATGGGTACTCTAACTAGTTTAAAAAACCTGTTCTAAGAGCAGCCAGAAGAAGGTTGCAGAAAAATACAATACTTATTACGTACGCGAGACGTTACTATTAACAAAGGGGATCATAGGATGAATATCATAAATACAAAATATAATACATATAAAAAATAGTCCATAATATTATATACATATATATAAATATATATATTACATACAATATATATTTATTAAATATATAATTCTAATAATTGTGTTACCTATGATTTATAGGCTAAATATACAGAAAAAACTAAACATAAAGAAAATATATAAAATTACTTATCTATATATGTTAACTTTTCTATTGCAACACACTGCTCACTACCTTTTCAGATGCGTCTCTGCCTATTGCGAGGAGCCATTTGGTGATGCTTTTTGCAAGGCTGTATTTAGACTGTGCTTTTTTAAACTGCTCATCTGTGCTGTAAACATTCAATTGTTTGTTTGATTAAGCGTGCACATAATATTGATACTCTATTGGCGCCTTTACTGATATTGCATCTCAAATGTAGCCGACAAATAATCGACGTGCAACTCGCTCCCTGTAAGCAAAGAAAACCTTCCTGGTTCTCGCAACAAATCGACCGCTCGATGCTTTTGGTATGGAAATAGTAGAATTCTCCCACAATTATTATCGTCCGCTTTCACGATCGCATCTATAAGCGAATGCGTCTCCGAGATACACGGCAGACAATAGTCGCATGCGAACGATTGCAGGCTTTTTACATGCGCATGCGCTCCTAGAAGTGCGTCGCCGGCGATCGCAGGCGCACGCAACGCAACGCAACGCATCATCACTATTACGTGCTATTATTACACTAACGATTCGTCGTGTCTCTTTGTTGATAATGACATGTTGTTATACAACGAAATTCAATGTGCAAAATAATTGCAAAAGTAATTTTACATATCTTAAAAATAAAAATATAAACAAAAAATATACATAAATACATTTTAGAACCTATAGTTTTACCTGAAAATCAATGAAATAGGTAATAATAAATATATTTTATATTATTTTTTCTTTACCTCAATCATTATGAATTAGTTAGGCTACCCTGGTTTTGGAATGTATACGTACTTTAATTTATATTGTCCTTACGTCATTACAGCGTAACCACGAGTCGTGCTTGCGGCACTCGTGATAGGTAACTTCGCTCCCCATCTCTAGGGCCTTCGAGCCATTTCAGGTTAGCAGCTAGGCCTGCGGGCGGTTCAATATAGAAATGAAGTCCGTAAAAGTTAAATTTATTTTATTATAATTTAAATTTGAGATATTTATTATTAGTCTTTACAAAGCACACCTTGATAGGGACTGCTTCTCTTGAACTCGAGGGGATATAATGGTATTCTTAGGATGAAAGCATGGGAAATAACAACTTTTATTGTGTATCCTGTGTATAACTGTATTTACAGAAAATTGTTAATAACGTATTTCATTATTTTTGATGAAGAATCTATACACCTTACTATCTTTTGTTTATGGGAAATAACATATTTTATATGTGTGATATAGGTATCCTCTAGAAATAATCACCCTCCCCTTTTCACCTTTTTCAACTGGGTTTTGTAAAATGGTGGTTTAACAATTTAAAAAATAAATGTACACGTTTTATAGTGAGCTTTTATTTTTTAAGCAGTATCTAAATATTAATTTTCAACTCTTTGGTTAATGATATATTGGTTTCAACATAAAGATGTTCACACCCTCTTTTTAACTCCTTAGGGGGGAAATTTCTAAAATTCCTTTCTTAGGGTGCCTTCATCATAAAAAGAATGTACCTTCAAAATTTCAGATTCCTAGGTTGGCGTTTCGAGCTGGGCGATGATGAATCAATCACTCTGGATTTGTTATTTTATATGTAAATGTATAGTAAGTAGGATAAGTAATGACCCTATAGTAATTACTTTAAATAATACTTTATATGCTCGCTAGAGCCGTTTTGGAATACAAATGCGTCATAATTAATAACCTAAATGTTAAATTCAATAGATTTACCATTTTTGTGTCATATAAACGAGAAATCGAGGCGGTGTTGATCGCCATAATTCCTACGAGTTACTTTAATCAAGGAAGCGAAGAGAGAAAAGGAGGCGCATAAAGTTATGGTTAAGGAGTGGTCGAGGGCGGGATACCTCCTGGTTAATTATCGGGGGCAATTAGACAATTAAAAGCCTCAGACGGCAGAGATGGCGAGCCGCGCGGAATTCTCACGGACATTATCTTCAAATATAATGAAGATGGCTCGGCGGGGGTTAAACACCTGCAAAGAGCGAGTGTGATGTATCACCAATTATCTATACATATATCTTTTTTTTGTTTTTAAATTACTATGACCTATGTCAAAGACAATTAATTTGGGCCTTACTCAATGTGCCTGTGCTAGAGTCAGGGGAGATGGTGGTAATAAAACGTTAAAAATGGTATGACCATCTGCGGATTCGAACCCGATACCTTTGGGTCAGTAGTCCAACGCCTTAACCACTAGACTACCACGATCTCTTCCTCTCCTTGTTTTCTTTGAGCAAATAATATTATCTAAGTAATCGATAATGGTAATATTCAATAGAAAGCCTCGCGCCACGATTTCATCAATAAAGTGACGAAAAGAAGCAAGAGTTAGATTGGCATCACCGTAATATTAGTGAAGTATTTCTAAATAACCAAATAAATAAAATAATTTAGATATGTACGACCCTGCAAATGCGTTCAGACATTATTTTGTCCTAATTTTATTATAACCCTAAAACATTACTTTTTGACAAACCGATATTACAAATATCGCCACTGTTATACGAGATCAGATCAGCGGTCGATCGAGGCCTTGCGCGTACTAACATTGTTGATAAAATTAAATACAGCATTGAATAGGAACGATATTTACAAAAAAAAACAAATAACCGTATAATAAAACCACATAAAAATATTACACGGCGATAATATAACATAAACCGGAGTATTACACATATGATTTAAAAAAATAATGTGAGAATAAATAAGAGTACACACTTTGCGAATATTACAATTTGGATTTATAGTTCTTGTTTTTATTTAAAATGTTTAGCTTCTTACCTGGAACAAACAGAATAAAAACATATATATAAAAATAGGTAATTTATTTTAAAAGTGTGTATACAATATACGGGTGTCCCAAGACGATTCCCAAAGAAGTAACTAGGTGTTTATATTCTCTATTATAGGTAAGAAAACATTAAAAAATACGAAAATAATTCATTCTCAAATTTATAATTTCTTTTAAGTGCTGGTGTAAATTACCTAGTATATAAACGACGCGGAGGTACGTTACAATAACCGTATAATATTATCCCGTAAAGTTATTTTTCTCTCTCTGAAATAATAATGACCTTATATCATTTTTACAAAATAGAAATCGCAGGGCCAATAATCTGGATTTTTTATCGAAAATGGTCTTGAGACATGATTAAGAAAATCGCATGCCAAATTTAGCAAAGTTTAAAAGCACTATCATTGAGCATTCTCGAAACCATTTCAGAAATTAAAAACGGAGACGGACATTATCATCTTATTATCAGTCTCAAAAAATTAGGAGTCGCTCGAGAAAATATTAGAAATATGAATCACGAATCACAGATAGAGATAGATCCGTTTAATCTAGATTAATAGCAAAAGAAACGAGTGCTGGGCAAGAGACGCATATTCCGTTATTCAATCTATCAGTTAACGTGCGATTGATATTTAAATGAACGTCATAAAACGGTAACTGTACTCGTCCAAACAATGCAATGTCAACTTGTATTGTCAACAATATCTACCGATTCGACTTGGCTATCAATCGTAGGTACGATAGTACGGCCATAGCTGGTAAGATTACTATGAAGGGGCATATCATGGGCTCCGTTTGACATAACCCGGTTACATTAATTCCAAGAGTACCTTGCATTGGCTTGAGTGACGCTTTAGCTATGACTATTGATGTTAAATGTCAGCGCTGCTGCGTGGGTTTATGGAGCAGATATTGAAATTAAGTTGAGGTATTTCACATCCGGTATTAAATCGTAGTCGAATCGAAGGGATGCTGTGAAAGTGAAGCCGATTGCTGAAGCCACTGTAGGAGTTCACGGTGTATTTGTAAATTGAATTCATTTAAAGGAATTCAAAGGAAAAGATTGGGCCTAAGACATTATCCTAAGGGGCAAACTGCTAGAAATTCAACACGATCCCAAACAAAGCCTCTTTTAGTAGCTTGTATATTGACTGTCTTGTAAGGGTTTAGATGTCGTTATTTTCTGTACCTAATATGTTCTGATCTCACATCTTCGGCTAATGCACCATCCGCTATGCAGAGAAAAAAATATTGTAATCTTTGTCATTTTTAGCTATAAAGCTGTAAAATAATTTGGTATACAAAGATTATTTTTTTAAAAAGAATTGCTATGACCTTAGTCATATACAATTATTTTGAGCCCTACTCAACTAGGCCAAATATGCCTGTCTTAGTCAGGGGAGATGGTGGGAATGAAGAGTTAAAAATGGTATGACCATATGCGGAACCGAACCCGCGACCTTCAATAGTTCAACGCCGTAACATTAGACTATCACGATCTCGAATTATTTAGTTGTTGTAGCTTATTATGTATAAATTAACTCGAGAAGAGGTAAAGTCACAAAAATATTAAGAAATAGTAGTTATGCGAAATCATAAGTACAAATGCGAAAGAGTTGAAATTTTGTGTGAAGATTCATGTCATAAAAAACAATCATAGTTATTTTTACTGGATAGTTAAATTTAATACAAACTCATCTATGTGCACAAATAGAAACATGTAAAAGAATGTCCAGAGTCACATTTTAAATATTTATTTGAAATATGAAATATTATGACCGTGTTAATTTATTGCTAGCCGGGGGGTTAAAATTTACAACAAATAAAAAATAAAATGGTGTTAAAATTATGTTCATTTGAAAAACCATTGCACGTTTTTTTAATTTTAAATACTCGGACCTAAAAAACAAGCCACTGTCGCCTCTATGGCCATCCAAAACGCACATCGAATGGACTTAAAGTGCCGCAAGCACAAGTGGAAATAGGAAATGAAGACACTTATCGCAAGTTGGTACCACAGGCGCAAGTAGTCTGCGTGGGAGATGCTTTTATTGACGCCTGTAGGGCCTAGATATCTAACTGTGTATGTGTGTGGGTTCTGGTTAAATAATTTACTGCAACTAAACAATGTATAAAAGCAGTTGATATTATATGATAGCTACAGGGTGTTATAGACATTCTTGTTTCCTTTTGGCACAAATACGATAGGAACAGTTTAAACAAAATAAATCCAGGACATATGTCATCCATAGACCCAAATTCATAAATATACCATGAAGGCATATTATTAAAACATCAAGGAATTTGGAAAACAATTTAATATACATATATATAATTTAAAATATACACTAGTTAGTATAAATATGGACTAAAGAACATGAGTGTATTTTCCTCCTATTTTATTATGTCCCATAAAAATATATTTTTTATATGAAATAAACATACGGTAATATGAAGTACATAGTGAATTAAGTAAAAGTGTAAAAAGCATTAAATGTTAGTGTAATAAAAAAACTGTTGTAACGATGTTATTGGTTTAAAAAATAAATTTTGTTTAAAAGTGTAATATGACTGTATATTCAGTAAAATAAAACAAAAGCAAACACACAATATTAATAAATTGTGTTTGAATCGCTTATGCTTAAAGGATATAGGTACGTGAAAATGAATCTCAGGACTTGGGAGAGAATAGTCGTGCGTGTATCCTTCCACTATTACATTCAGTTCATGGGCGTTTCTCATTTCCTACAAATTGTTTTATTATACGCGACATTAGAATACGTCGAGCCGGGCAGATCGAAGGATATAAACGCTACACAATGCAAATTGTTAGGAGCGTCCTATATGTAAAATCAGGGAAAGAAATAGGCATACGTTAAAAGTACATTTGAGATACTATTTAAGGCTTCTTCGCCGAGTTTTTTTAATGATCACTAAACGATAATATCGCGTTTGGTAACTATTTTCGTGACACAATGTGACGAAATGAATGTGGTGCATCTTGCACATTCACCTTTTTGTGCGTATTCGGAAACTTTTTAGAAATTAAAACGACTAAGCTAAGCTCTAAATACTCTCACACTTTACAAACACAAAAAATCCTAACAGCTATCGTCCTTTCCACATCTTACGCATCCAAAATACACGAATCACAAAGTTGAACACCCTCATACATAATTTTAGTAAAGTGTGCCGCGAACTCGTAAATATATGAGTATTTTATATATACTAGAGTAATAACGTATTTCGTACGAAATACGATATGCGAAATTAAAAAAAAATCCTATCAGATAAATAAACACACTATTCTACATTAGATAGATTCTACGTATTTTACTTAAAAGACAAATAATTTATAAATTGCATTCGGGACACCATTTTCTCACAAAAAATACATTAACGCCCGTACAAAAAAAAACACATTATTGCATACATTACATTACATTCACACTTACTACACAACGCGAAGTAATGATTACTTTCTCTTGTAATATTTATTTACATTATGTTAATTTTCTATTTTTTCAATTTTGTATTTGTATTTCATTTTGTTTTCCAACTGTCACCTTATTGTTAGATTTAAATGTGTAACTCATAATCGGTATAATAATTGTTAATATTGTATTATTCATTAATGTAAACGCTGTGAGTTTACCGATGAATATAAATAAATAAATTATGCCTATTTGCATGATTGATGCCTCGAACCTATCGGTAAAACATACTTGTTTGTTTTTGTGTGATAATTATACTATTTGCGATAACTTTTTAAGGTTAAATTTATATAGGTTGACCGATTGTTGGTTGACCGTGTCGACAATCCACGACCGCGCAGGCCGGCCTCGAAGTGGTTCCCTGTCTATTAGACAACCAGGAGATACGCGAATGCCCGACCCCTCTAATTCACGACCACGGAGGCAATTCGGAGGCATTCGGAGGTATTCGGAGACCATAACACCGTGCTGCGCTCGTTTGGTGCTCGCGTTTAATACCAACGTCAGAGCATTGGTGCGGATTCGCGTCGTATCGTATTTAACCAGTTTTAAATGGTTTAAACCAACCTCGCTTACTGTTAAAGTTTCAGAAGGAACATAATCTCGTTAAACACTCCTGCCCTAATTCTCGCTTTTTTGATATTTTGCGCTATATTTTTAATAAGGAAATAATATTATATTATTTACACTAACTAATTAATAACTAAGTTTAAAAAAAATAAAAATAGACTACTTAAGCACGCAGGTAAGTATAGTAGTAAAAGCGGGTTAAATATGTTTCTGTTTATGGTAAGTACGCAGTTGGTGGTGATTATATAAAACGAAAATGTAGTGAGTCTGTTAGATAATGTGAAAATGAGTGAAAGAGAGAGAATTATAAAAGTGAACGTATTTTTAACTGCCATCAAAAAAATGGTGAAGGTTCTCACTTCTCAACTTTACTTCTCAAATTACTTCGAAACGGCTCAAGTAATGTTTTTGGATTTTTTTTACCTCCTATTATATATAGGTAATTTTTCGTCCCATTTTAATTACATAAAGCTACGTCAAGTGTAAGATAGCAAAACATACGTTTTCCGTTCGAAAATATTTTCATGTTTGTTTGCTTGAGGATGATTTTATTAAAGTTTGATTAATAACTTTTAGTGCAAGGCAAGTAAAATAATAAAAAAAAAAGTCTTCAGAATAAATCTACAAAACCTACCATATAAAAACGTATTCACCAAATTGTCGAATTCGGCGCAGAGACATGGTTACATGAAGTTAATTAATATGGTGTGTTTCTTTGTAGGAGTTTAAGTTTTTTATATGATACAAATTGATGCACGATTAGATAACTTCTGTTATTTTTCATAAATACAAAGAACTTATATATTAGAAAAGATAAGTTGACGCTGCGAAAAAACGCATTCAATGCATTCGAGTTAACGAAGAAAGACAGTGAGACACGAGGAATTCAAACGCATAAAACACCCCTTTTCTGCTCGAGGGTTAATAAATAAATAATCACAGACACGAGGGGTTCAATCAGCAGACGAAGGTACTTCTTCAGTGGACACTTTCGTGACATTTCTACCGCCGGAGTGAAACGACCTTCGTGGAGACATTGACATTGCGAATAGATGCGGTCGGAGCGTTCAGTTGCGATGTCGGCTGTCGCGTTCGTCGTGGGCGAAGTTGAATAATGCCTCGATCGCTTTGTAAGAGTAATTGCAGTCCATGTGTTTAATTATGCCTTTTATCATAGTAGGTGTTGAATTAATAGAGATATCGAGCCGAAGTTAGAACACGAGAAATATATGTCCCGCTACTTCAGACTAGAGAATCGAGTATTAGAATGGATATGGTAAAAATGATCAAACCTGGTGGTTAAATGAATCACAGCATTAAATATTGTTAACAGATGCGACTAGCCATTCTATTATTAATAAATAAACCACGAAATATAAAATAAAATATTCACAGCAAGATAAAATGAATAAAAAAATATAACTCGATACGATGAAAATATAAAGTATTTTAGCAGCATTTATAAGCTTATAGGTACAAGCAGGTTTTTTTGCACTTGCAGTTTTCAAGCCAGGGTTCAAGCGAATAATTATAATTTAAACACGTCCTATAATAAAATTAATAATCACATTATAGAAACAATAAATTTTGACGAAAATTGTTAGAGAAGTACAAAATTAATCTCTCACTAATCTCAAACAATTGCCTGTGTAGTATTTGCTATAGCTAAAATTTATCAACAGACTTATATCATGGTGCGAATGTTTTAGGCAGTGTCAATATTAGCATATTAGTGTTTTTGGGGAAAACGCCAACAATTGTTATTTATTAACTAAATAGAACGGTGCTTGTTCTACTTGTATACAGGTTGTATTTAAACTCACTGATATCCTTTTAGAGGAATGATCTATATCAACAATTAAACATTAACCAAGGCAAAATATTAGAAAAATGTTTCACATTTACTAGAAAAATAAATTCAAAATTGAATAGAAATCGTTTTAATGTTTTAGGTCGGGCGACGACAGCTCGAGCGCGCGGCTAGTGAAGTACTTCGAAAAAAAAACAAAGATTTTTAATAATATAATTATTTTAGAATGAAATCATTGAAATTTAGACCGGTTTAGTTGTCGATATAGGTCAACCCCTTAAAAGGACATCGTGAATTTAAATACATCCTGTATATTTCCACTATGTATACATAAACAAATTAGAATAAAGTTTTATTTCTGAATCAATATAATACAAATGGACCTATGATCTGTCTTCGCGGGCGCTAACAATGGCATGCATTAACATCACGACTAAGCTGACCCACAAATTAAGTTAACACAAACGACACGCTTAGACCGTCTGAACTAAAACTATACGAGTAACGTCAGCGGTAGAAAAGATAATCTAATTCAATTTCAAATTCTAATTAAAAATTAATTTATTAATTTTAATAAACAAAGGAAATATTTTACAAAACAATGGGAACAATATAATTATTCTCAATTGATGGTTACTCAACTGGACATTCATCTGTTCTAGAGTGATCATCGTTTTGTTCCAGTAAATCGTATGAAAGAGTGTATTATAGTCTCCAGTGTAATAATCATACAACAATTCTATTCAGTCAAGCCATCAAAATTATTTTCCACTGTGCAATTAATTTTTCAATACCCAAATGTATTAACTCTGTAGAGATTGTTTTATTAATACCTACTTTATGAATTAATTTAAAGTCCACTGCCGATACATGATACAATTTATTTTTAATAAATTACCTAATTTAAAATCCTTTCTGTCCAAAGGAAGTTTTCATTTTATTTACCCTCGGCTCGTTCCTAAGACGTACCATGTTAAGAACTGTATCTGTATCAACGATCTTTTAAAACATACAGATACGGCATGTCATACAAATCGTCCTTGTGAAAACGTGACACCGACGATTCCCCCCGCCGTTCCGCCATGCTGGATAGAGACTTATCGCGATGACATTGACATATGCGAGCAAGCGAGATGATGCGGCATGATGCGATTTTTACACTCAGTTGCCGTATCAATATGTGTTAAAAGATCGTTGATTAAAGCCTTATCCATAGTCGCTTTCTAAAATAACCTAAAGTGCAATTTAGCAGGTCCGTGCATGAAATCCTTAGAAACTTACGTTTAATAAACATTGATTACCAGACCAAGCTGTCACTTTGAACGTTTTCATTTGGCTCGCTAGTCGCGCTCGCGTTTTGAAACTAACCCTGCATGTGCTATACTCGCGACATAACACGGATATTATCTAGTGCGGTAGGAAACAAGATCTTGGGTTTTACTTTAGGCTATCTATCTATACTATATCTATCTGTATCTAGACTATAATATTATAGGCATTTTATATAGGCACTCGATGGGCAATATAGTATGTTATTGTTAAAAGGGCTGATACGCACTTATAATTGTTTTTATATACATATTTATTTACATATACACATATTTATTTCTATTGTAAGATATTTATCTCTTTGACAACATAACATAAAAATGCCTTATAATGTTTATTGTTCAGCTGTATTTGTTTTATCATTAAACAGATACTGTATTTTAAGGAATATTTGTAGATTTTACGCAACAAAAGATTTAAAACAGTTTTACATTCAAAAAAGTTTAATTAAAACATATGTTTAATCACAAGAGCTTTTCTGGATATTGCAATTAACTTATTGGATTATTGGACTGATTAATAGGTATAATGAAATGATCATATTTGTAAGGCTTGTATTCAGAGAAGAATAAAGAATTATTATTATTATTATTATTATTATTATTGTGATTAAGGTGGGTTTGCGTTGCGTTTCCACCCAGCGCCAGCAATGCTAGTCATAAAAAACCGTTAAAATTCAAAAGCGCAATGGCAACGTGTCGTAATGCAAGTCTTGTTTTCTAAAAAACCTCTATATTATGTCTGGACCAGAATTAAACATTTCATTTGTGTGGGATTATGGGCAAAGTCGAAGGGTGTCAAGTACAGTCATAAAAAGCATTCTAAATGGCATTTAAAGGGTGATGTAATGTAACGTTATTAATATTTAAGTAAACACCGTAGATTAACCGAATGTCAAATAGAGAACATTGGTTTTTGAAATTGATACTCAGATATCGTAGGATTTATTTACTATGCGTTTCTTATTGGTTTTTTATTATTACTATTATTATTTAAATAATAATCCTTTTTGTATATATTAAACCCAGTGGTCATTTTACGCCGCTGAGTGGTGAGTGGTGATTCAATGGCGCTTTTCTAGACACCATCAAATGAGTTAAGTAACAAGGCATACACAATCACTCATACCCTCCCATGATGAATACAATAATAACGCATTCAAAACTGCGCCTCACAGCATATATCCAATAACACAAGCTATTCGACAGAAATAAATAATATAATTGCTTAAAATTATTTAAATTCACAATTTAAGAAAATAAATAACTTTTATGCAAATAGTTGCTTGTTACACTGGTGGCAGCGCTTTTTAAATAGAGCGCTAAGCCAGAGGCTTTTTAAAAAGATTCACCAAAGTTTTTTTTATTTTTTATTCATTTTAATTAATTAATTTTAATGCTTTTATTTCCACGAAACCCTACGGATCCAATTAAATTACATGTTATGTATATATATATATACGAAAAAATCTGTTAAATAAAAAAAAGATAATTTTAAAATGTTGAAATACCATTAAATGTGGGTGCAAAAAACGCTTTGCTTATAGTTTTATGAAATATATATGAAAAATGTAAAATATACACGTAATATGCTTAAAAAGGAATCCGAAGTTTTCTCTTCGCGTATTAATAAATATATTAATATATAGATAGGTTCATAATTATATGTATTTAGCTTTGCACACACAATGAGCACTTTTCGAAAACAAATAAAAAACGAGAAAATCTCAAGCTTTCGTATGTAAATATTGCCTCGCCGACTGTACCTAATTACTGCGCGCGTGTAAACGAAGCTTAAAAGCTCTCTTTCCTTGAGTCGATAGCCATCCGTCGCCATTCCTGCCATTCCTGCCCTCGATCGACGCAACCTCAAGTGCTCATGTTTCGTACAGATGGATGCTTTCGAACACGTGTATGTACTAACTATGTGTGTGATGTAATTACCTGTGCACTCGTTTAAGGCTCAGAAATTGAGGTTGTACTCACATCTATTACACGTAAAGATCAGAGAAGACAATAATATTGTCAATTGATGAAGTAATGTAATAAAGTACCCCAGCAGGTTACTACATCAAAAGCTCATTTTTTCATTGAACAAAACACAACTATGCTCAAAACGTGATACTTCACTGATATATCACGAATATAACCTAGTCTTTCGTAATGATAATAATAGTTTCTTTTAAATAATTTTAACAAACATACAATTTGTTTATAAGTAAGTATGCAATTTAACAAAAATATATTTTAATTATATACATATTTTTTACCAGTGTAAACATGTAAATTTATTAAAACGGATTTTAATAAATTTATTTATTTTTATTGTCAGTAATTTTAAACATGTATTAATAATATATCCAAAGTTCTACCTAACTGAGCAATGTCCGTCCTAAGGTTGGCTATGGTAGCATTTTATTTATATATTTATGAGCATAAACATACGTGCTGAGTAAGATACACTTGTATGTTGTATATTTAATTTTGAAATTATATATATTATGAAATTATAAATATGCACATTTCAGTCTAATATTTATCAGTTATATTTTTTTTTGTGTAATCTGTTTTAGGTATCAATTAAATTATTTAAATCAGTATCTTCAAATAATTAGCCGTATTATTCGAACTATGTTGTTTTCTTTATTAGGTGATGCTATATGTTCCCTAAAATATATTCTAATAGATAAAGTAAAATCTCCTGATTGTGAATTCTATTCGATGTAGAGTATATATTTTATAACCTCATTGAAAAATTTAGGAGACAATAAATATTTTCATACAAGAATAAAGTGAAGAACTTTCGTCAATTAGTATTAAATTCCCTGTAGGTTTCTAGAGATGCAGGTAACCGTCCCACCCTGACTTTCTAAACAAATATCGGTCAAACAAGATGATCGCTCTTTCGGCGTTAACCCGAAAGGCAAACCCGTTACGGTTACGGTATGGTTAAGGTGACCTTAATACGTAAGTCACTCATTACGACCGACCCGGTAATCAATCTTCGGCTTACATAACGTCTTAAAAGTCGTTTAGATAAGGTCGACTTTCGGCATAAAGAAGCCGGTCGGAAACAGTAGTAAATAGTGGAATTACCGGCATCAAAGCGCAGCATCCAAAGAGGATAGGAATTAGAGGCGTTTCTCCATATCATTGCCTCGATATCTTCGAATTTATCTACGGGATAAAGCACGCATTTAATCAGATTTACAGCAGCTTTAATAACAGGCCGCGGATAAAATGCCCGTCACATTCTGCTGCAGTAATGCGCTGCACGTTTGATTCGCTTCATATATTACCTACATTTAGATGGTACGAGTATTTACAAATGAACCGGAGCGATTTGTAAAGGGTAGCTCTCTAACGAAACTTACCACATACACACGTGAGTTGGTGATATTTGCTTTAGAACAAACCATTGTTGTATATTATTTTAATCAATATATGTACCTGTACACCGTATTTAAAGACCATTCCCGATTGAAAAATCCAACTTATTGGTCCTGTGATTTTGGACGTGATTTGTTTTAACCTTATATCAAAATTCATCATGGTTTCCGAGTAAACAATTTGTAAATTTACGCGATAATCATGTAATCGCTCTTGTGATATGTTCGGTCGCTAGCGAGGCAGCGCCGCGTCGGGTCATTGACCAGTCTTGGCCGAGCGAGTGCGAAGAAAAAGGGAATTTACACAAAGCGCTTTGATAAAACTAATAAATTTGGGCATGAATTATTTTCGCAGTTTTTTTTTATACAATTTCTTACTCGTAATAAGGAACATAAACACCGCCTCAAGTCTTCAGAAATAGTCTTGGAACACCCGGTATATTTTTTATTCGATAGTATATACGATATGAAAACCGTAGAAGTCTTTGCACAAAACTTTAAGCAAAAGTAAAACTGTAAAAAAAGATTTAAAAACCAATGAAATATTTTTCAGAAATTTTATAATTATGGAAAATATTAGATGATATAATAATTAATTAAAAATCTCATTTTAATTGTGATTTGAACAACTTTATTTACCTATTCTGAATTGAGTCGTTTCGCAATCAAAAAAGGATTCTAGGTCAATTAAAAAAGAAAATAATTAGGAAGAGATTATACAAAATAAGTAATGCTGGGTAACTGCTAGTAGGAAATTGCACATGTTAATCCTGCAACAGCGTCTCTGCACATGCAACTGAGGTATTCCAACATAATCCACCTGCTGACGTGGATAACGAGGGGTACGGTAGAGAGAAAGAGTTGGGGAAATGTGGGGACATGATCGTATGAAGGGACGCGGGATCATAGCAGGCGGTCAAAGCGACAAAGTAACGAATTGTCGGAGGAATGTTCGAGTTCGTGAGGTCGCCAGCACAGTGAAACGAAACGTCAAATATTCCACGGACCGAGGCTAGTCGCTAGTGCTAGTCGCTCGCGTGTTGAATGTCAAGTCCGCGGCCATTCGGAGAGAATCGGTTCGCTTCGGTTCATTTCGGGCGGACTCGGGCGGACTCGGGCGGTCTCGGGCGGACTCGGGCGGCGCAGGAGCGGAGCGCGATAGATATATAAATATGACCCGGCACCCAATCCGATGGCGGACGGTAGCCATTGTGGAAGCCATTCCCGTTTATTCATTATAGTGTTTTTAAAGAAGTCGAAGTCCACAGACTCTCGTTTGTATTTATTGTTAAGATTGACTTAATTTTGGTATGAACGTCCATTTAAAATTGTATAGGTCTCAATCAGGTCTCCTCGCTGTCTTCTTTGTTCCAGGATAGTGAGGCCCAGTGCCTCTAAGCGATTTTCGTACGATTTGCTACGATTCGACGAAACGTAAAAGAAGAGATATTTAAGCTATCATCATACCATCATGTCTTCACTAAACTATTCCTTAGTCATCGTATCTCGATCCCCTCGATCCACTTTCTGTAAAACCTTCAAAACTCTTGAGCATTAGGCAGCGGTTTTCACAACGTCCTTTACGGTTCATCCGCGAAACTATAGAATGAACTGATAATAGCATTAGAGAATCCCCCAATATTGCCATTTTTAAACTCTATCTCAAAGTATATATTTTTGCTTAAACCTGATTCTACATCGTTATCCTAGTTTAAATCCTTTTCCTGCTTGGGTAATTTAACTAGCCTAACTAATATATTTAGATACTTTATTTTTAAATTATTTGTCTGTTTTTTTTCCGCAGACACGAACATATATTTTTTTCATGTCCTTTCTGTCTCACGGCAAAAGGTTTGCCATTTGTAACGTATTTATCAGTATCAAATAATATGTTTATTATTATTTTTAATAGTACCTATACATAATATTTTATACTCAAAAAAATACATAACTACAATGCATATTACCAAAAAATCGAAATTAAAACATTTACTCAATAATCATGTACATGTATGTAGGT
Organism: Neomicropteryx cornuta; assembly: GCA_020383195.1. NCBI lineage: Eukaryota > Metazoa > Arthropoda > Insecta > Lepidoptera > Micropterigidae > Neomicropteryx > Neomicropteryx cornuta. Next base: position 7,898,237 of record JAHKQU010000030.1, read on the forward strand.
ATACCTTAATATAAATAAATATTATAATTAGATTATCAATAATCAACCATAGATGTTTTCCTTTAGACCGACATCTCTTATCCTCAAATGAGAGCGTCCATAGGATTTAGAAAAACATAAAAAAATGTCTAGGAATAGAAGATGTCACAAAAGGACGCTAAAGCAAGGAGCTTGATTCTAATAAGCGTGGTTTTACGCACGTCAAAGCAACGCGGACGTTTATTTAAAAATCCTGCACGACGTATTTTTGTGTCAGGGCTGAAGAAAACCTTCTATATTATTGTTAGGTTTATATTATGAGAATTGTCGTCTATGGCTATTAATTCCGACTAAAAAAAATGTGAATTATTGAGTGGACTGAATTAACGACCTGAATATCGATCCTGATATATTTATAACGAAATGAACATCACCAAAGAAAGCGGCCAACTGCATAATTTGAAAATATTTACTGTAAGATTTTTTATAGCTACTTATAAAAATAAAATGTTAGGAACATTTTTCAAACGCTCGGGTTACATGTTACAGAGATATAGTCGTACATATTGTGTCGGTGTAATCTTTGAACTAAAAAACTATAAAATTTATATGTTTTTATCGCATTAAACAGCGTTATGTTATTCTTATTATTACATGTAAATACCATTTTAATAACCAGTCAATGAAAAAAATCAAAATCATACAAAATAAAACCTTGACGCCCTAAACTATGATTTGATATTTGTTACAAATTTTATTTACGATTTATAACTAAACAATTTAAAACAAAAGTTACATTATAAATAATTTCAAATCCTAGTATGAAAATTCACAAAACAAACATATAAATAGGTATAACTTATAGAAATCTTTATTAAATTTTAATCCTTATCACGTGGAGTGGCTACAAAAATTATTTAAATAAATCCTGGATATTTTTTTTTATTTTAAGAGTAATTAGAAGCTAGGAAATTCATCTGCCGAATCACTTCTTGGGTCAGATTAAGGGGTTACTAAATATATTGTTTTGAGAGATCGATATATTTCCGAAAAATTCTATTGGACGAAGAGGCATATCGCGGATTCACTAAAAATATTGTTGATGTACCTTCATAGTTAAAGATATAAAAAAAAGTGCTAGAATGCGACTGTAAGATACTAATGGCGAATCAGCACAGCCCTGAGCCACCTTAGAGTACCCCCCAACGAAGCCCTGTCATGGGCATCAATCAACTTAATTCTTCTCCCGTGACACTGACTAAAAAAAACACGAACATTCCGAGAACCTGTACACGTCTGGGCTTAAATACCTACATGAGTACAGTACGGCTCAGAGCATCGGCGACCCTGACCCGAGGGCCACATTATATCATTTGTATCACCATTGAAGGGAACCTTACCTGCCATGTTGATGTTATTGTGTCGCAAATTAAAATAAAAACATACAATAAAATAACAACACGATACATAATTCAAATGATTATAATAGCTATACAACAACACATGTTAAAAACTCAAATCTGGCTGGTCGCGTTTTCCCTCTCATGACTAAATTAGTGGATTTGAAAAAAAAAAACATGTTTGAATCAGTTTTGTTATGTATTAATTTATCTTTACTTAAGTACCCAAATTCACAATTTCACAAACATAATTAATCACAATCATAGTACAGATTGATCAAGTGCGGCAACTGATATTGTCTTTTCGATGCAGTGATTACGAGTATATTGGTATTTATTATTTATTATTGAAAATATACTATTACAACTATTAATTAGAATAATATACCTATGTAACATATAGGTATTATTAAATAGCTTAATTACAGCGACAAGCGACTGTTATATTGTACAGATGTTTCCTGCCTCCCTAACTAGACGAATCTGTACTAAGGGAAGCAGTTTGGGTTTGTTTGCTTAATGTGCCACTTCCGTTATCTGATCGATACTATTTTTGCCCTGTTAATGTTCATCAACATTCCTCGTAAGATGTAATAGATAAATAATTATGTAGGTTATGATATAATTTTGTTCGTTCTCACAGAGTTTCGGTTATCCATTTGTTTACGATGAGAGTATTTGTTCAAAAATACGATTGTTAACAAAGTTTCGCTTCGATCTCACATTCTCATTTCCATGTAATCGTACATCTCCTCAACATCACCGTTGTTTCGAAATATAGTTAATGACCAACTTTTAATGGTTTTTCGCAATCCCTTTAAAATTCCCCTCAGCAGAAATTAACCCCTTAATTAACTGCCCCATATTGCTAGTTTGATAGTTCGTAATACTTTTCAAATAATTTGAGATGGTTTTTAAAATTAATAAAAATGTTACTTTATAATAACGATTTATTTGCTTGATTGTTTTTTTAATCTTAATGCTGCAATATATAGTGAATTTCGATTGTACTGTATATTTTTATATAACTACTTGTTTCATAGCAATTATTTTCATGTGTAAGAGCACACGCTCAATAATCTCGAATTGTATAATCTTCAAGTCCTATGATGGCCATAAATTTGGGAAAAATGCATTAAATTTTTTGAATAAAAACTGATACAAAAGAAGCGTATTACGTTAGTTTCAAACCCACACTCCCATGACCGGCTCTCATTCAAACGGTCCCGATGGACAAAACTATAATCATAATATGCCAATTAGATTGTTATCGGATTTTTTACGCATTTTTAATAAACGACCGTCTTGTCTAGTTTTGTTTTTGTAAATGAACAACACCTGTAATCAAACAAAGCTTTGGGCTTGACGTAGTTTGCAGTTCGATTACGGCGTCCTAAACATATCCTTTCGTGGTTATAATTACGCGGTGTAGTCAGTTTTAAATTTGAGGGCTCTGGCCGTGGTTTTGACTTCTTTCTGTTTGACTGTGTTTTAGTGTATTTGTGATACTATACGCTTTTACCTACTGTAGATTATAGAAAATGTTATTGGTGGTATGCATAGATAAAAAACATGGATTAGGCATGTGATTCTAGTTCGTTGGATCGAACCTAGCCATCCTCTAAGATGTTTCGATGTTGAAGCCTCATGCAAGCCTACTGATATTGTGTAATCTACTACAATAGCCTGATAAAAAATCAGTGGTTTAAAACAACACAAATGTAATCACTTGTAGGTATATATATATAACTCAATGCAGTCGGGTGTGAAACAGCAAGAAAACAAAAGCAGAGCTATAATTCTTTCGCACGATTCTTACTGACACAAGGTGAGAGTAATGGCAGCTTTTGTTTCGGACTGATAAACATACTTAAAAGTGTGTAAGTAGCACACTTTTGGCACAATATAAGGTGCTTTTAGCACATACACGAGTAAATCTTTTGGGCTTTCAGTTATTTACCGAATTTTACTACTGAAGTTATTTATTAAATTACCATAAATAAATATTTTATTGTACTTCTGCACATGGAAAGCATGTAATTTTAAATAATAAGTAATAATTATTTGAAAGTAGCAGTAGCTTTATAATAATTAAATTTATAACAAACACCATAAATAAATGTTTGAGGTCAATCGGGTATCGAATGTTTATTATTTATAATATAATACATCTATAGTTTTTAACATTATATCGAATATTTAGAATTATTAACTTAAAACAATACATTTACAACTGCCTTAAACAATAATACAGAAAAGACCTCTTAAATCCCTTACCTTATTTAAATATTTCTTAAAGTAAAAACACTTGAATCTATATTTTACACACTATACTATATTTTACCGGTGTATTGCTACGAGCACTTAAGTTACTAACATGTTTGTTACTAAGTTGTAAAATAAACAAATAAATACTTAAATGGCTACAATGATAACTAATACATTAAACAACTTCGGAATTAATTAATCTTTTGTTTAGTCACCATAAAATGTGGTAGGTTTGGGTATTTGCAGAATGTGTTTAGTAGTTTACCCTATCAAATAGATATGATTTGAGGTAATTATTATAAATTACACAAGTTCAACTAGGCGAATCAAAGTTAAACAGGCCTAGAGACCTAAACTTATTAAAAGCTGTAGGTGTTTGGCAAGAGAAGAACATAAAGGTAGGTGAGGTGGATGGATGACTCGTGCGGAGGGTCGGGTCGAGTAGGAGCGGTGCATTGTAATGTCTGATGGCAAGATGCTCGCTCAGAATGACAAGGAAGATCATAAAAAAATCAATTATGGACCATTTCATGAAAAAGTCAATTTAGAATTGATGGAGAGGTGGTGCAGCGGCGCAAGAAACGCACGACAGACGATAGGAGGGGAGTGTGGAGGGGGGTAGCTAACATTTTGAGTTTGAACGTGTGGGGTCAGAAAACGGCGGTTGTTGTACATTATTAACTGAAAATTAAATATTTAATACAATAAATGACCAACCAAAACTAATGACGATAAATTTATAATGGAGAGGGATGAAAACAGACGTTTTAGGTATGAAATGACTAAATAAGCAGGCAAATTTGGGTATGCGACGAAAATTTTTTAAGAGCAAGCTTCATTAACAAAGAAAGGACAATAAAGGACGAAGATGGTGGAGGCCACGGACTTTATTATAGAAACCCTCGCCAATGGAGACACGACGATGCAGCATCCACGACAGTTGAGGCCACATACTATATTATAGACAACTTAGCAACAGAAAGGATGAATCTACTTTTATTATTACTATTGCTATAATTAAACCTTAAAAATATATCTAAAATATGGCACTGTAGTTTATAACTTAGTTTTTTTATTGTTGAGTTTAAATTTAATTAAATACTATCGTTTAATGCTAATCTTAATTTTTATCAAAAGTGACCAAGTACTTATTTTGGCGCCAGATTGGCCATCCCTGGCTCCGTCGGTCGGCTGAGTTCAAAGTCACACCCCCCCGCAAGATTGATGCGAGCGAGAGTCGCCCGCGCCGTCGCGTTCGATAATTAAAATTGCGCGCGCAAAAACAACACAAAAGGCGGGAAAAAAGCGACGCGACGCACTTAGACTTTTCAGCGAAAAGAAAAGGAATCTACGACGGACCAAAATTTGTTTTTTTTTAACTCTTTGACTGTACACAAGAAAAAAGACACAAGGAGAAAAATCAATTCACTTAATTCAATTACACCGTGTCCCAAGACCATTCCCGATAATAAAAAAGCTAATTACTTCTGCGATTTTAGTGTTACTTGTTGAAACTATAACAAAATTCATCATGCTTGGCGAAGAAAGAATGTAAATTTTACGTGAAAATAGTAAAAGGTTCATGTATTAATGTTTTTGTTGTGAGCGCACAGCTGTCGCCGGTCGGCATAGGTATTCGGGCGCTGACTGAATTGACACCATCTGTTAAAAAAGTTGTTGGTAATGGTCATGGGACACCCGTATATGATACGAGACAACGGACAATACCACCATTGAATTGTAACTCGTTCGTACATGTTCATTCCAAAACACTACACTAAACAATAGGTTGCCAACCATACAGAAATATTTATAGTTTATTGATTATGTCAAAATGTTTGGTTTTGTTTTGCTATTTTGTTGTCTGTTTATAAGTTTTCCCCTCCACTCTTTTTATATTTTATCTGCTATAAATAGATTATTATCTTTTCAATTTCTATGCTTCCGAGTAAATTTATTGTAATGAGTTCGAAAAAATAAATTTGAAACATGACGCTTTATGTAATGTGAACTAACCGTATCTTATGTAGTTCATGTACCACACCTTTGGGGCTGGGGCGATAGAGAGCCCTCTACCCTCCCCTCTATTTTGCCTAGGTATATATCTGCACCAATTAGGCTGCATATGTTTTCTTACCTGAAACAAACAAACAACGCGTTAAATTTCAAAATAAGTATACTTTAGATTAGTATGATAGCATATACATATAGTACTTAATATATCAGATGTATAGTTCCAATACAACAAAAAGCTTTCTTTCTAAATGGCTAAAATTAGTTTAACATACTCATACCACCCGATACGAACTTTAAAGCTCTGTTTAGAGTGAAAACCAATTTAATTTTATCATTTTAAATGTTGATACCAAAAGGATGTAATTATAATTATTATAATGTTTTTTTTATAATAAACTTAGAGTAAAATCTTATAGCTCTTTGAAAGTTACACAAAAAAGTTCAAAGTAACAGAATTTCATTGAAAAATGCCCACATAGAAATGGCCTAAAATATTTTTAATGGAAATCCTATATACCTGGCTTTATTCGGCTTTCAATGTAGGTAATCTATGAATATCGATTAATATCGAATTACAAATCAAATCAAATCAAATAAAATTAAGTTGTTTAATTCGTTTTTTTTAAACATGACTTACAACTGTCTAGATATTATACAACAATAAAATCACAATACAAAATATACGAGTAAATACATTACTTACACACACACACACACACACACACACACACTACATTATTTTTACACATTTTTATTATTATTACATTATTATTATTATTACGTTACATATACATTTTAATATTATTTAACAGAATTAGGTATCTACCGATCTTGTATTATTATTATTAGTGGTTGCAATTAAACGAACGGGCCAATAATCTTTAATAAATCGGAATGTAGACAGCGAGCGAGGGATGGATAGTAAAATGGTTATAAATTATATCTTCTAAAGTCATTAAACCTGAATTAGTAATAAAAATATAAATATTGTCATATCGATGATCATTGCTGCGATGTCTTTAAAAATCCTGTTGAAATCAATCGAAATATTGCCGCCAATATCAAAATACAGCAATCACAAAGAAAAAAAATATTTAGAGACCTTGTCTAAAAATCTAAAAAAACCTTGTAATGTAAAATCTGCTCCCCCAATAATGTTAATTAAATTGAAGTAACTATATATTAATTCTCTTCCCATAGGTATTTCAAAGAAAAGCTCTTATTAAAATTATAAGCGATGATCAGCGGATAAATACCATACTGATGATATCGAGGTAAACCTACATACGAGTATGTATGCCGTCGGTGAAACATTGGGTGAAAATGACCATGATATTTACTAATGTGTGCCTTTTAATTTTTTTTATACATTTTATTACAAATAAATACGATTATATGAAACTACATGTAATGGTAGAATTATAATTTTGCATATATCCTAAAATTAAAAGTGTGTTCACTCGTATGTGTTTTTTTTTTATTTATTGGCTGGTATTTATTTTTTTACAAAAAAAATGGGTTGTCTTTGTTATAAGCCTTTTTTAGTGAAACTTATCCATACATTTTAAAAGTGAAAATCTTCGACCATATACTGAGCGAGCAGGCCGAGTGCGTATTGACGAACTAATTGATAAAAATGTGATAAAAACCTTAGGATTTATAGAAGTATAAGTTCTTAATAGGTATAAGTAATTTAATAATAATAAGTTCTTAAATATGTTTTGGTCTTAAATTGAATACTTATACATTTCATACAATAAATCAGTATTTAATCATTTTTTTTATAGTAAAGTCGATTAAAAAAAACCTTTTTTTACCACAAAATGGATTTTTATTGTACCGTATTAAACAATTTTGAAATACGGCCGCTTCTATATTTTAGTGTGCCAATATTGAACATGTTAACACAAAGATGGAGATTTAATGCCTACTTTTAATAGCATAATACACGAAGTTTTATAATTTAAAGTGTAAAACGCAGTGTATGTGTCTTGAATTTGTGCAACTTCATTGGGGCGTTTTTTGTGGCGACCGACGCGACGCAGCTTTCGCCTGCGCAGCGCTGCTCGGCGCCCCGCCCAACGCAATTACCGCGCGTGCCGTACCGCACCGCATATCTGCCCCTATCGCCATCTCAGTATCTCTACAGTCTATACAGGGCGGGATTCTAGTATTTATTACGTATATTTATTTGAATAAAGGTTATTTATATAAATGTGAAAGCGCAGTCTGTTTATAAGAACGAAGTTTGTTAGCCATCACTTTTGTTTTGATTGAGGTTGTTTGGTCGCGATAAGTTTTGCTTAAAATTTTTGCTTTCGGCAAGTTTTGCACAAATGCGAATCTTTTTATTTTATTTTTATTTATTTTGAAAGTACATAACAGCAATACAGGAAGACTACACTACATTTACATGGCCAAAAAAATGTACCAAACTTGAAAATGGTTGACAACAACATATTAATAAATGAAACTTAAATAATGTGTACTGTGTGTGATGTGTGTGTGTTTAGAGCGTGTATATAAACCTACATTATTAGCGATATAATAAATAATTTAAAAATAACAACATAAACTTACGAATGTTTAATATTTTAATGAATTTAATATTTATTTATACATTTTACATTAAATATTAGCATAACTTGCCTTACGAATTTCACCCATAAATAAACCCTTATTCTCTTGGAATATATCTACTGCGTTGAATTGTTCATTATATGCGCTGAGGACTCTACAATCTAGAATCTTTGATAATACTGCTAATTTGTAATTTTAATTTGTTTGTAAATTGATAAAAGCAAATTTGAAAAATTACTCACATTTTTTTACGAAGATTTACCTTTACTACTTTTTAAAAATAAAACCATACGTAAATTGTACAAATATTATGTATATGTAGAGTTTTTAGTTCATTCTCTATAAAGGTAACTAACTGTATCTTTTGAAAAACTCATTGACACTTAATAATACTTATTTGGTACTTGTTATATTTATTTTATATATGCACATTTTATGTATATACGTATAAATAAAATAGCCAAAAATTTTTTTCACACTAAAACACAAGATAGTAAACAAAAATAAACAGAAAAAATATTGTCTGTTGTTTTTAGTCAGTTAATTAAATTATAAAATATATTTATAACTTAATTTAAATTCTCATAGAATTATTATACTCGAAAACTATATCATAAAAACCTTTACACACACATAAACACTAACACAAATACTGACGCATAATTACTTATTAGTTTTACAATTTTAATAATCCATAATAAATCAACATAAAATAAATTCAAAAATTATGAACAAACTTTTAATAAATTTTGAATAGGTATTGCCCAAGAATAGATTTTGTTTAGTGGGGTGATAAAACACACCAATAGAACTGCTGTTTTCTTTTGGCTAAAGTATGACGATCTATTGTATTGTATGGCGACCTATTGTCATCGATTGAAATCATTATTTTATAATATTTTAAGTTTATAATTTTGGATACCATAAAAAATAAATAAAAAAATGTGACTCCATCTCTGTGGGTAGTTTCTGTTGTTGGTGCAAATACCTCAATGATTGTTTTGGCCGGGCCGCTCTCGTTTCGAGTGGACCTCTGCAAATCTGGTGCCTTTGCTGTGGGAAAATGCCTCCTCACGGCGAGGATTACCAATATGATAAGTCGTACTTAAAAAAAAGACTAAAAGTTATACAAATAACTAAATAAACGTATAGGTTTTACGCATTATTCACAAGCTGATCCTGTATTAGTGCAAGTAATGTAATAAAAATATTTTACAAGTAAATAAGAAGTTTTAAATCGCCAATATCGGTAGTTTAATTTTCATCTCATCAAATACTTTTTTTATCTTATTTAAGCAAGTAAACCCCTGACAAAAAAAAATGATTTATTTTTTATAAGGAAAGGTATATTTCGTTTTTTAAATGCGGTAAACGTGAATCAAATTCGAAGGTCTAAAGAAATATAAAGAATTAGTTTTAACTGTCCTCTTTGGTGTGAAATAAGAAAAAGATACATTTTTTTTTTTGAATAGGCTGAATTTGCTGGAACTAGAGTGAGAGCAGACGGTGTTGAAGCGTTAAAATTACTATAACGTTAATAGTTATACACGATTGTGGAGCTCTTACGTTAGGAAACGTTGCCATTTGTAAAAAAAAGTTTATTTCAAAATTATTAAACGGTAGTTGTCTGTTGGATAATTGGTAATATGTACGCAATATATGATGCACTTAATCACCGTCGCTGAGTCTAATTACTGTTTGCTGGCTAGACCTAAAATGCGTTCGCTTCAAAGTGTCACAATCTCCTTCAATTAGCTCTTAAATGGTACCACTTCCCGCCTGAGGTTTGCAAACTCGTTGCTTCCTGTTACGAAATACTGGCGTTGTGAATCTATCATTGTGGCTGGGTCAACCACTAAAACTATCTCCAAGAACCGTTGCCTCACTTCAACAGTATTTTATATTTACTTTAACATTCTTCTTGAAGCTTTTTTTTAATTTGACAGGAAATGTTACAAAGAACCATTCTTTTCCTTTTCAGTTCCAAGACGATAAATTACTGATAATAAATAGTCCACGACTCTATCTATCTGAACGCCCTTCAGATCTCAGGCTCCTTCGAAGCTTGTATCTATGATTCAGCAAAACACATGCTCCAATTGAACGCATAAATAATCTGTAGCTTATAATCGGGGCTACAATCCACCTAATCTGCAAATCCGTCAAAGCAAGCCACGCCGTGGATAGTTCAGAGGACACTCAAAAGGTCTGCTAAATAGTCCTTTAATAATCGAAGGCGCTATAAATGACAGTATTCGACAACAATACTAAGATGCATTTGTTAAAAGCTTTAAATAAACATAAATAACAACACCAACGCGGAGGTCACCACCACCACCAAGTTCACATTTTCAAATCAAATATATATTACATAATATAATAATAATTTTACGTGGGCGCGTGATGAAGGTATTCTTGAATCCTTGGCACCTTGAAGTTCTAGAAGAAAACATACATAAACAGTTTTTGAATGTATTTCAATAACGGTTGCGGCATCGGCTACGCAAAAGGAGATTGGTCAGTAGGGTGAAGAATTGTTAAGCGATCGTACTCCAAGGTGATTTACGCCACATTAAGTGGATTAGACATTGTTAGTATACACATAGAAAATACAGTACAACATACGTTTTTGTGTAGATATTACATGTAATTATATTATTAATATTTCTATTAATTCTTATACACTTATACGCTCTCCCTCCCTTGTTTTGACCAGTAGGATATAATTTGTTTGCTAATATTACATCAAGGATCATAAATGCAAACCAAGTAATAGTTCGCGTTCTGAATAACAGTGAAATCGAAGTTATTCTTGATGCAGTATTTAATTACTATACCCAACAAGTCTATAAACATAGGCGTGGTCGTCATAGACCTACATGGGGTCCATGAGCCAAACAGTCCCATTACATTTAGCGATAATAATAAAAACAAACCATAGCACATGCTAGCCATTTCAATTTAAAATTATATTATAAATAAATAGTTCCTATTAAGCATATTAGGTTACCTCAGAAGATTCCGAAATTACATATATTTGCCAAACATGACATAGTGAAGGTTCCTTGGTAAATATAAAAAAAAAACAATAATATTATACGATTCTAAAAATTTACACTAAAATAATAATCACTATATTTTGGAATGCTTTCACCTAATGAAGCGTTAAATCCCAACTACTGTAATCCGGCTACTCCATTATCACTGTCGAAGCATGATTTTGTTAGTTTTATTTATCACTAAAAGAGAATGTACCTACAAAAAAATGATGAAATACAAAATAGGTAAAATGCCTATAGAAGTAAATATAAACTGGCAAAAAAAGTTCTTTAATTTTTTTTGTCTTCAATAGTTCAAAAATGAAAAATGAATAGAGAAATTTTCGCATATGCATTAATGATTCTGCTTTTTGTGAAAACAGTGAAAAATTCTACTGGTATAAGTGGCATAAGGATTCGAACCTGATCCTCCCAATAAAAATCGTGTGGTTTACCACCAATACACGACTGAAGCATGATAGCTTCTGTTCGTACGCCCTCGGTGATATTATGACTCGGCGGGCGAAAGTTCTACGGGAGGAAAAACGGGTATCGGAAACCAAACCAGAAGTCCTAATGAGGCGTAGAAAGGCGAAACGACCAATATGTTGAGTTGATCTCTCGTTTACTGGACATGTTAAGGAAAGGTGTCTTTTTGTATTTCGCCCTCTATGAGAAAAATCTCTACAGGAGAAATGACAACGTTAAGGTTTTTAAACAAAATAAAACATATTTTTTACCCAGTAGGCAAAATGTTTTAGGCGAAACACATAATGTATTTATGTATAAATAAACAAAAAAAATTATAAAAAATGTTTTCTATAGTGTTTGTGGTGCTATATGCTTTCCTCCTTCGATTGTCCACGTTCTGGTAATCAAAAATAGGTTTGTCTATCAATTCGTCAATTTTTTATTTAAGAAATTAGACTTTTACATATAAACATAATATGTAAGGATGTTTAATAAATGTTATTAGTTTTAAGTTGTGAATAAACAATGGCAGACTCGGTTATAGAACTCGCAATAAACAATAATACAAATACCTCAAAATTAGTTTTATTGAAAATTACTCTCAATGCTATTTTCTCAACTCCATTACTAATATCATACCCCATATCATAATATCATATCGGATATAGTATAAACAGAAATCGAAGTAATGTCAGTAAGGTCGTTTATATTGCACGTATATAACTAAACTCTAGAAATAAGGCTGAACTCGATGATAAAATACAATCCATCACTTTCTAAGCGAAATGACGAATGCGACGGCGCAGGCGAAAGTGATATATGAGATAGGAGGCAGCCCCATAAGGCCGCGTAGAAAGAGAAGGAATAAGTCTCATTTTCTCATCGATCATCTTTCCCCTGTCAGCCCCGCCTCCTTAGCTCTCCCGCATACAATTGTGCCACTCATAGACTATTCCAAATCGCAAACGCTTCGCCTTTCCTATCAAATCTTGCAATTTCTTAGTGAAGAAATTGTAAGATTTATCAGTTGAGGGTAAAACAGTATTTCCTTGAGGGAAAATATTCGGTAGATTGGCTTTTGATAGTAATTAAGAATATAAGTAAACATGAGAGATTAATCAGCAATCTTCGCGTGGTTTATGGTGATATTCGAAACTATTTATTACAAGAAGAAAATAGCGGACTCGATAAAAGAGTAACGTTGCTGGGAAGGAACGAGGAAACTTTAGTTTTTAGGGTGACTATTTACAAATTTAGATGAGTTTCAGATGTTGTTTATGAAGGTGTTAAAGGGTTCTATTACAAACACCTCTAATATAATATTTAATTGGTTATATCGACAACCTCGACGTGCGTACGTTAAAGTTACTATTATTAGGTCCTAAATGGCCATATTGCGAGACATTTATTAGAAATTATATGCGCCCATAAGCAGTTTATGCTTTTTACTGCCTTTCACGCAAGCGCGATAACTCCAAACGTTCATGTTATCACTGAAGCCTCCAGACCAATTTGTGCCTTTGACTGCGGTATTATTTCTTGCCATAATTTTCAATAGTAAAGTGCAATATGATTGCTTTATGACATATTCAGGTCTCGCGCCGTATTTCCAATGCGACCCTAAGATGCGTCCTATTTCAAACAAATATTTTCACTCTTAGATGTACCTCTATATTAGGTATGAATAATGAAAAAAAAAAATGTTTAAACTGAGTTTACTCGCCGAGTATACGGTGACATTTCTTCACCTCTTACAGTGTTTCTTCACCTCTTACAGTGTTAAAACGGACAATATTTTTTAAAATACTTAATGAGTCAACAAAATTAGATTTATATAGTTATATTTATTTTGACCTCCCTGGCAGACAAAAAAACATGCAAGGAAAATCTGACTTTTTATTTATATAGTTTCCCGTAATTTCATTTTACCTTAACTTGCCGAGTATTCAAATCAAAATTCATTCGGTTAAACAATCGAATGTTCTATATAAGCGAAATAATGTTAAATCTACGACATTCAAATACTCGTAACAAATGAGTTTTAGGTTAACGACCTGAAACCGCATCATCAAAGTGGTTATGTACCTATGAAAATACAATTATTCTTTGCACATTGCAATGGAATTAGAGGAATTGAATGCAATACGAATGTCGGAGCTAATGTTGATAAATTGTCGCCCACGTGATCAGGAGGTCCGTTAGATCGAGATTGAGAGCGGGCTTGCAGGCGAATAGCGAATAGCGAATAGCTAATAGCGAATATGAAACAACATGTCGCTGGACATGCATAAATCTACTGAATCATTCACGAGGAACCGGAAACGAATACATAATAAGATGTCAATTGTTGCGTAACAACCAGTGCTCTTGATTAAATGTATGTAGGTACATACGCCTTTATGATAACTAAAGCCAACGTAGCATACTATGTCAATATTCTTAGGTGATTTTTTCAAAATCGAATTTACATTTCTTTTTAATCTTTTAATACTTTCTTATATTTAAAATGGTACAAGTACGAGAGATATTAAACGTAATTTATTATGTACCACTTCCGCGGTAGCCAGATTTCTTTGACACTACTAATACAAGGACCCAATGTTTATACACACGCGCCCTAATTAACTTACATACATTAATAACCGCCTGTGCAAACTCCCCCCATGATGCATCTTTGTTATTATGATCTTTGTAAGATTTTTCCAAACTTAGCGGGCTACTTTTAATAATACAGGAGAGGTAATAATACTTTATTTACGAGTACATATAAAGTGAGCCACCAAATTGACACATTCTTAGGCAGCACTATCAACATATTAATGTTATACGTAATAAAATTCGTACAGAACATTTATAAGGGCGATTAGCTTTGCTCTGATACGTGACCTGCTTTCTTCACTAGACGATGTCTGTATCAAGGAAGAAGTATAAGAGTATTCATTGTGCTAAAATAAAAAAATATTTTTCTAACCGTCAAGTGCATACGTTTATATACATAGTACAATTTTACATAAATAGTATTAATACATACGTGCATACATACAAGTTAAGATATACCTAAGACAGAAACTTTGTTAATCGCTATTCCTCCAACTGTAAACTTTCGTTGAGCTTGACGGCCAACTACAGAATCGCGTTTAACTTAATTTCAGAACCTCACCACTTGAGTGCTGACTCGGGGTTTGAGTACCCTTGAAAATTACACCCACCTTCATTATTTTCGCTCAATAGCGAGGTATCTTCCTTTTGGGAGTTCCTCTAAACTTTATTTTACAAAATAATAATAAAACTGGAGATATAAAATAAAATTTAAAACATTACCAATAAAAAAAAAATCACTGAAGGACAGTGGCCTATCATTGGAGGCTAGAGTGGAAATGGTAGAGGAACAAATTAAGGGTAACAATTTACAAATTATGGATAGTTAAAAACTTTCAATTGGGTTTATGATAATTCTTTCAGGTACACAGCAGTTCAATTTACCAACTAGTCTCGTATCTTCCTTATCTCGATGAGGCACCCAGAGCGGATTTCAAGATACATTCAACGAGAACCTTTTTTATCTGGTAAGGCCAGGTCAGGTAAGAAGGTGGTAGAGAGATTTAGCATCATCCAAGACATCAAAGAACTGAAGACAGGTACACATAAATACATTAAAAGTCGTTTATCCCAGAGTGCGTTAAGGAGGGTACAATCTTATGCATTCCATATTATTTCACATTGTTACAATATGCAGATAATAAAACTCAACATTGAAGCAATAAAATAATTTTAAAACAATATTAATATTAATAACCTATATTATTTTAAACAGTGTTAGAATTAATGTAGAATTTTTACATTTAGTGTTTGTTGTTTTAATAAAACAACTCATTTGATTTGAAAGAGTGTTTCTAGGCGAATGGAAATATGAATTTGTAAGCAAATGCGCAGTTCGTAAAAGATGAGTGATAATAACAAACCCCATAATAGTATCAGCGCCATTATTTATAATGATATTCTATTATTTAAAATACATATAAAACATTAAAAAAACATGATTTAAAATACATAGATATAAGAATAATAAAAAAATACTTTAACGAAGATTTTTACAACTAACACGATTTCCTAGTCATGATGTTCAATTCTTCTCGCATTTCTAATATGTTCCTGATAATAGGCAGTGTAAATTAGCCGTATACCTCTAGGTCGTGATGATTGGGCTTCCGGCAGGAAAGTGCTTTCAGCATTTATGACCTCTCCTTTCGATGAGTAACTTTTATGCGATTTTAACGGCACCCATCTTCCGCGCCTTCTGAAGAAGATTAATTTTATTTGCGATTATAATGAAACCCCATTTCTCATAATCGGCGTGTTTATGTACCAATTAAACTTCTGCGCGTGCGTACGTAACTCTGAGCGCGTTGAAAGATAAATTCAACGAAGGCCGTAGAAAAATTAAATTGAATTCACTTTTGAATTCACTTGAAAATCGTACAGTCCTTATTCTTTATACTTTAGAATTTAGATAAAAAAGGAAGTATTCTGTTATTCATTCGGGCAAGAGAAAATAGATAAACTGTGCGATAAAGAACTTGGAAAAAGGCTCGTCAGCGTTTTTGATCCCCACTAAAATGACTTTTTTTAAATTTTTATTTTATAGTTAGTTACTATTACTTTAACTATTATACCACACACTGCAATTTATGGCAATTCCACGTTGATAATACGTGTTTGTATAATGCAACTGCCTCACCGGCTGTTGGAACATATTATTACTGCTATCTTCTAAAGTCTTTTCGAAATAAAACATCTTAAAGTCGACTCTCTTTAACTTTAATTTTAATTTAACTCCAAAGTCACTTTGCTTGCCATTATTTTATTTTTATGTACATATGTAAAATATTACTATTATTAGTTATGCTTACAAAGTAAAAGTTCAATCACCCAATACGAAACGAAATAAATCACTCTATATGTAAAATACTTTAAGGATGCAAGACTAATAAAGAAAATACGTTTATTAAAACTTCTCTTCACTTTTTGTACCCGTTGTTTTTCCTTATTTAAATAAATAAAAGCTATTTATTTATCATTTTTAAAAGATGATTTATATGGCTGCATTTTATTCTTAAAACACATACGCAGAGCACGGTGACCAGTAAGCAGGCGCAGAGCACGATGAGCAGGTCATATATTTTTGTAAATGTCTGAGATCGAATCCCCGAAGAATAATAATTAGCAAGAAAAATGATGAGTGTGGATGAATGATAGATTATAGAAAAAAGATGCAGAACTACACGGCCTACTAGATAATGTGTTTTTCACTAAATAGATATTCATAGTTGTAGCACAATAGCACTGCCTTCCTTAGTACAGACACGGTTTCAGCACACTGTGCTAAGGTCGCTAACGAGAATGGCTAACGATAACGCGGACTGGGTTAACGAGAGCCAATTGGCATAGCAACGCACCAACTAGCACGCCGATGCGACGCGCACTGTTCAGGCATGGAGCGCATGCCTGAACAATACAAAACAGTTTTCGTATCATAAAGATCTGTCATTGCGATCGTCAGTCATGAAAGCACTTGGAAAGATGCAATTTAATGGATGGAACTGCTTACATTGTGCGAGCAACTAAAAGAGTACAGCAATACAGGTTGTCCCAAAACTCAACGTCCAAACGAGGTAATAGCGAAGGTTGCTTCCAATCAGAATCAAGCTATATGTAGTTATATAATTCTCTGTCGTTTAGAAGTTATAACCCTTTTTCCGATTTTTTAAATTTAAACCACAAATAAACACATGTTGCTTAGGTTGATTTTGTTTTGTGAGGTTTTTTAACGATTGGGGTACCCTTGTTTAAAAATATTTTAATGAAATTTGCTTTCATAATTCAAAAATAGAACTAATTTTTTAATATTTTTTTCATATCTTCACAAATTAATGCTCGGCTTTGACCGATGCTTATTAAAAAAAAAATACTACAGAAAGGTGTAACTGCTTTTTATAAACATCTACAATTCAGGCTTATTCCAGAAAGGTACTTCTTTTTAGTAACTTTTTAATTACTACTTAACTTTTAAGTCGAAAAACTAAAATATCTATCCGACCGATAGAGCACTTGAAAACAGTAGGACCGGTCGCCGACATCTTTTAACAGGAAATTCTAGCCCTCGGACCGTTCATATCACTACCCGCATTTGCGCCACCACAGTTTACGTGTATATTAAATTTATTTATTTATTTTATTTATTTATTTATTTATTATATCCATAAAAAATTATATCATTACATGTATATTAATATATCGCATGTTATTGATATTCCATAAAAGAAAAGTACAGTTTGTGTGGATTAGTAACACCTCACTAGGCAAATGCCTGTGTCGAGGTGTTACCTATTTGAAATATATAAATAGAGTGATAATAGGGGCGCGAGGTCTATATTAGAGATCCGTGATAAATATATATATATATAGATAAAACATTTTATATATATATATACACATACACACAATAAATATATAACATTTACAATGTTTTTCTATTTTTTTTGTTTTTTTATTTCTATTGTTTTTCTATTAATGTCTATTTTTTTTAGATGTAACATCATGAAGCTTGTGACTTCTTACTCACCTTGTGGACTTCCTCCCTCTCCCTTAACATGTGACGTACTTTATGGATAACAATAGCGTAGTTGTGTCCTCGGTGATTTCAGTTTGATATTGTGTTGCTAACTTCCGGTAATTATTATTGCTATTAGTCATTTACAATAAAGTTATACCAACAACGGAATCTGTCTAGTTGAGTGTGAGCGAACTTCTAGTTAACGAAATATATATATTTTTTAATTTACCTATTTCGTTATTTAAGACGGTAAACTTTATTTTATTTTAGTAAAATAAAGTGAAGTAGGTACTCTATAAAATATGCGAGTGAGCTTGTGCCTGACAGTCTACCCGGTGATCACTAACAGCTGTACTAACGCACATTCAAGTCACGTCCCCTGTTAGTACTTGTGATAGTATCGTGCGCTAGTCGGCACGTGGTGTCGACTGCCTCCGCATTGCAGCGTTAAAAATAATTAAGCTTACGGTAAAGATGCGGATATTCAGAGCGTGAAATAATCTCAGTTGTAAACACAGAGGAGCAGTGAAATTACTCGAAAACGTTTATAGGAGCATCTCAGCAGCGCGATGCGCTACGGTGCATTTCATTTCGTACTAATTGCGCCGACAAATTCGTTTTATTATTTCAGGTAGTCACGTGCGAATTTTATAATTAACGACGATTCGCACTACGTGTTTTATGTTTATGAGTTAAAAATTTTCAATTAGCGACTTATGTTCAATTCAATTGAACAAAATACGAGCACACAATAAAATAATTATTACACTCAAAAGTTGTTACGTAGCTAATACGATTTTTTGATATTTTTTTATTATAAATAATAAAATAATGCTTCAATACAAAATAAAAAATCAACATTTTTTTTTTTGAAATATTATTAGTAGTAATATGATCCGGAAATACTGAGGTGTGAACTAGGAACCTCTTGAGTCATATGCAGTGTTTTTTTTTTTTTTTGAAAAATTCAACACTATTAATTTTCGTAATTAAAAACAAAACTTATTTCTAGCTTATAAAACCAAATATGGATTTCCTACATTTTCATTATTATTATAAGAGTATAATAAATTTAGAAGTGTTTCTTTCTTAAAATATATACAGATTCTGAATGTTTATAATATGTTGAATTAACGTTGTAGTAGAATTTATTGATGTAACGGTGCTTATTGGAGTGTGTGTAAATATGTGAGTGGTTTATGCAATGGTATGTTAAAATAGAGTAATAATGTGGTTTTAGTAAGTATATACGATGGATGAAGATAATATACATATACATACATACTATATTTATATCACCTTCAGCATAAATTATTTTTATACATACTAAAACCATACTTAATTTATCACTTTATTTTAATATATACATACAAATGTCACACTCTCACAACTACCACAAACATCACTCACAAATTACACATAACACTTCAAAAAAAAAAAAAAATCTACTGTATACGTATATAATATTAATAATCTATATATTTTAAGAACACTGTTCAAATTTTTATGCTAATCTTAACATGTAAAATGACCGAAATCCTTAATTGGTTTTATATATTAGTAATAAGTTTTGTTTGTAATTATAAAATGTAATACTGTGGATTTTTCAATACAGAATAAATAAATAAATAAATATGTATATTCTATATATTTAATTGCAATTGTAAGTACTTACTTACTAATGTTACTATTAACAATACAAAATAATACAATTTGTCTTTATTTATATTTTCTATTGAATATATTGGAAATCTCTTTTTTGAATATAAGTATAAAAATATTTTAGATATCACCCTTGTCTTCTTTATTCTGTGGTATTGTTATAAAAGGAGCAGTTACGTGATATGATACTATTGTCCATTAATTAATTAGTATGACAACGGGGTCACGAAATAATTCGTACTACCGGAAAGATCTGTAAGGTACATTTATATTTATTTACAGTTTATAATTCTGTATAAAAAAGTTAAATCAGCTAATTATCTACGATACATAAGAGAATTCAATTTATGCGTCTTCGAGGATTTCAAAACAGCAATGTGATTTAAACTTTAAAACCCTAATAAACTTATTTTGAATATTTTCGATTCTTGCTGGTTAGATATTATATTGGGGACACCATATAGATGAAGCAAATCCTAAAAAAGAGTTATATAAGACCTTTAATAGTAACAATAAGTAATACAACCGACGTTGTACCAATACGAGTACTATAGGGTTGCGGTGTGGTTTGTACATTCATCCGCTGATGATTCAAGAGAATTAAACACTTTTCCATACTCCATAACACTATGAGAATTAAGGACATCTATTCCGGAAAAAAATATTTATAGTTTTAAGGAATTTAGATAGTGAAGTGATAAAGCGATTTGAAGGCAGGTATCAAATATACACTAAATTTAGGTAAAGGTATATTAATTAAGATTTATATCAACTTGTTTTCTGTTCTGTACTGTTGAATTCTGTTGTCTTCTAGATTTGAAATGTGACTTTATGTACCAATGATTCGTAATTGTCACCTGTACTTACAACAAGTTTGTTTCTGGAAATAAATTATCATACTCTTATTCTTATTCTTTAATACGCCATCATTTTGAGTTTTTTTCTTTGTATATTTTAAGATCGTCTGCGATATTATATGTATATAATTAATTAAAATATGTATAAAATATGCACCTACATTTATTTATTTATGTTCACATACACAACTGTTCTAATATAATAGAGGATTGAAAGATCTAAGAAATAACTTGATTATTTCGGATGACTCCCATTAGTAGGTAAACAGTCATGTGAGAATAGCACGAGCTATTCCGTTAACGATTTCATAAAACTTATCGAGAAAAAATGCAACCTGATCTCATTGTTGGGCAATTTCAACTTGTCCGAGAAAAGACTGACGGCAAAGGTTGTGAGCTCTGAATGTACCGTCGAGAAACCGGTCCTTGCATAACGTCGCACAGTAATTGCGGGTATGCACGCGACGAGGTAGGTGTAATTAGCGATCAGAGTTGTCTTCTAGGAATGATATTAAGCGAGACGATGACGCCATTCATAGGGAACATTAAATCAGATTACTGCAAAGCGACACCTAACTTTTCACAAAACTAATCACGTTAGTTACGGAATGCGAACCGCACGGTTAAATTTAAGCCTTACACCTTAAGCCTTGCCGATATTATTTTGGGCAAGATTTAAATCTTAATATTGAGTTAATATGATACGAATGAATTTATTGTTTCCCACTTACGCAGCATCTAATCATTGCAACAATCTAGAGAAAAAACCTGTGGCGAGTATAATAAATTCTGCTTTTCTCTTTCCTTCGTATTATTCATTAATCTAGATCACTCACTCACTTTAGTTATCAGTTTTTAACTTCATGGATTCTTTAATGCGTGTATCCTTTCAATTTTACTACATTTACTAATACGTGTGATTTAATGCAACCTTTATATTAATTTGGGAGACACTAATTTTAAGCGAAATACTATTTTTTATCAGAAATCTATGGTGATATATATTTTCCTGTTTGTCGTTTAGATTAACGTACAAATCCCTTTTTTTTTAATATATTCACATTTCACATTAGAAACATTGCACGACAAAAAAATAAATAAAAATAAAACACGCATCCGGTAAAAAATATTCACGATACAAACGAGAGAGTTTTTTAAAAGTTCCTTAGCGCGCTGGAGACGATAACGCTTTAGAAGTATAGCATAACGTGGAAAAGGTCGTAGGCAGTTGGTCAGCAGCGACACGATGTTCGTGCGATGAGACCTAAGGATGGCCAAGGTCTCGACTTTGGAACGATCTTGAGGCCTATTGGCACGGAGACAATGCGTTGGAGATATGGGGCAAGTAATGATATTGTGTTAATAATGTATTAACATTCTTTGTATGATGCAGGCAGTTAACATTGGTCCAATCTGTATATTATATTGTAAATATATGTAAATTATTATAAACCTATTTTCGATACCATTTCTTTTAAAACATTACTACAAAACAAAAAACCCTTCAACGGTAGTAAAAGAAGAAAAATATTTTTTTACAATTGTGGTAATAACCCCAAGGGAGAATATAGGATAGACAGCCATCTAGAAACAGACTCTCAGGCACATTTTATCTGCGTGCCGGCATAATGGGGAGCCAATCGATCTACCACGACATCCGCTGTCATGAGACAAATTGTATTCAAGCCGACACATACACTTTACACTAGACATAACTCAAAGAAACTAAAATTAGACCACCCAAGAGAAATTCCCTATTATAAGCAAAAAAAATGTGATTGAAATCGCTTGAGCTACTCCGGAGAATAATGAGATGTGAAAAAAACAAAACAAACACATCGAATTGAGAATCTTTTTTTTTCTTGAAATAAAATAGGTTTAAATTTTGTAAATAGTACCCGCTTAGCAGTTGACGCTGATGCAGATAACGGTCTCAGAATAAAAAAGTAATATAAAAAGACAATCTAAATTAATGATGATGAGATTTCATGTTATTATTATTCACTTATTTTAAATTATCAAAAATGTACAACTAGGTTAGTTAGTAAATATTCTGTTTAACGTGCATGGTGTGTGCTTGCATGCTTACACGAGGGTAAAGTCATTGTGAAATCATCCTAATCATTGGCAGTGTCATCGCATTTGACTGAGCTATAAATGTTGAAGCCAACGTTCATCACCAAGCTTTAAAAGATGTAGAAGTAGTAAGAAACTGCTTACTTAATATAATATTTTAACTAGAAGATGGGAAATGAGAATCTCCTTGCAATAATTTCTTGCGTCAGATCGTATTATTAAATGTCGTCTAGGATTTCTCGTCAGAGATAGTCGCTATCTCGAAGATTGCTTGAAGATAACTATCTTTAAGTGATTAAGCTTAGTCTATAGGACGGGTTGAAATCAACGGTATGGACGAGTCAAATTAAGCATATCTTAAGGGAAAGGGCCGGTATTTTCTTGAGAATAAAGCAATGTTATTTTATAAGATATTTATTTAGGGTAAAAAAAAAATAAAAATAAACAAAACATTAAAAAACAAGGTATGTATTTTGTACATACTTTAAAAAATAAAAAACTTAAATATTGAAAGTTCTAAATTCAAAATATTAAAAAACAAAAATATCAAAATTCAAATATAAAATATTCAGTCGTCATTCAAAATTCTCTATAAAAAAGAATACATTTTTTGTTAAAAAATAAATTTGTCCCTTTTTTAGAACCAATGTACCGGGAAACTACAGGGGTGAGTTACAGAACCAAAAGGAGTTCTTAGACATCATGAATCCGTATATGAAATTCCTCTTACAATGCAGATTTACTCAATAGATGTTATATTTATTTATCGTTTATTCGGAAAACCAACAGTATAATAATATGTGAAAAAAGAATGGTACATACAGTTGTTTGTAAAATTAACTGATGACAGGTTTTCGCAAAAGTATAGAGATACATGTAAAGATTAAAATTAAATTAAATTACACTCGCATTAGCACTCTAAATACAGAAATATGTATGAATATATATATTTTTTGTTTTTTTTTTTTAAAAAAAATAAGTTTTTCGAATGCTAGGGTTAACAAAACAACTAGCCG
Source organism: Neomicropteryx cornuta (assembly GCA_020383195.1). Classification (NCBI taxonomy): domain Eukaryota; kingdom Metazoa; phylum Arthropoda; class Insecta; order Lepidoptera; family Micropterigidae; genus Neomicropteryx; species Neomicropteryx cornuta. The sequence continues at coordinate 7,922,213 of JAHKQU010000030.1, forward strand.
TTCCAGACGTTCCAATCGATCCTCAATAGCTGGTTGCAACGCGCATTTTTGTTTGTTTTTTTATTTTTGACATCGATTACATACCGTCGCAATTGACTTTCTTGCTAATTGCGATCGGGTTATAGCAATGGTTTGTGCGTTATAGACTAGGCCAGCAGCTGTATGAACAATGCAATCAATTTTTATTTTTGATTGGCGCTTCCCAAAGAATCTGATCTTGCTTGCATTTGAAGGAATCCATAAACACATTGGTATTATATTTCATTATAGGATATAAATGATAATAAATTTACTCGCGTTAAACTCAAGAGACTAAATGTGAGCAGGTCTTCAGTATATTTTTACTCCCATACAAACATGCGCAATGAAATAAAAACAGTTTCACTACTAGTATAAGCAAACGCGACCCACTAAAACCATTGTCACCATTAAACGGAAAGAATGTTGCGATTTCACGACGAAACTATGAATCGCATTGAGATATTAACATGGCGCTTTCCCTGTCGCAGACGCGACACACTTCCATTTAGCACGTGTAATTAGATGGGCGATCGTTCGTACATTACCGCCCATTGAGAGAAAATACACGACAATAATGCTTGCATTACACGGGCCATATTTAGGCCATCGGCACAATTACGAGCGGTGTGAATGCGCCTTAATGAGTCACGAACTATGCATATACTTGCATAGTAACCAAAACTTATTGAATACAACACTTAAAAAACAATATTTGAAAGTTGAAATTTATAATTTCACTGAAATTCTAGCTGTCACAGCCTCTGACCTCTATAACGTTCTTGCTAAGCCCTGCAGGCGAAATTAACGGCACCTTCGGCGTGTGACGACGAATTTCATTAAAATCAGTTATACAGTTTAGCTGTGAAAATGTCACAGATAGACCGACTTTCACAATTATAATAGTATGACAGTAAATAAAGATGCAAAATAATGTACACGTAATAATATATTATTACGTGTACATTATTATAACAAACGCGTTAATATACCGGAATGTTATAATATTTTATTGATGTCATCAAACACAATAAAAACCTTTTAAAAAAATGAAAAAAAAAAACTTTAAATAAAATAGTAAAAGCTATGTTAAAAACAAATATGTGTTAGAAATGTAACCATATTATAAAGGTACTGTAGATGTATTTTTATTTATGTGCATTTTAAAACCGCATATTTCTGATATTTAATACTGATATTTCACTCACCCTTTTACAATTTATTTATTTTTTCTTTATGCTATGCTATGCCACAAAACTGAATTTACCAGATATGAAGTTCAATGCCGGGAATTGTATAACTCAAATTCACCAAAATTGATATATACACACATGACACAAATTTACAAATTGCCATAGCAATAATTAAATTAAATTTTTTTTTTAATTAAAACACTCATATTAATATATCTACTCGTATTTTTGGGTTTTTATTATGACGATAATTCTCGAAGCCATATAAAATCATTTTAGTTTATCGACCTACAATTAATTTCGATTACTGCGAAAAATATGCGATTACTCGCATATTTTTCGCAGTAATCGAAATTAATTGTAGGTCGATAAACTAAAATGATTTTATATGGCTTCGAGAATTATCGTCATAATAAAAACCCAAAAATACGAGTAGATATATTAATATGAGTGTTTTAATTAAAAAAAAAATTTAATTTAATTATTGCTATGGCAATTTGTAAATTTGTGTCATGTGTGTATATATCAATTTTTGTGTGTATATATCAATATATCAATATTTTTCGTGTGTCTCGCTTACGCGAGACACACGAAAAATAATTTTGAAATACAAAATTAAACGACAAATTTATTCTATTCTATTAAGTATTCTAGATTACTTATTTATTTTACAAAATAACTAAAAAATATTTTTTTCCAAAGCCCATTGTTGCTGATAACTGTGCAAATGAAGATTTCCACGATAAAAACTGCATACAAAATAAAATACCTTTGGTGCGAATTAATCGACTATTTCAGCTTCAAAATTCAGTATTTTACTATTTAAACACAGTATGTTTTTTTCTATATTTCGGTGTTCAATTGGCTTTTAGAGTCTAGGTCCAGCGGCGGCCTAATTAGACCGCTTTTGGACGCAGCACGCTCTCTTCGCCTCAACAATGGAGTCAAGATCTTGACCTGCGCTTACGATTGTGCTCTGTTCAGGTGGCACTTTGTAAACGAGGGCCAAGGGAAATGCCACGGGCATTTTGGTGCATATGAACTATGGACGGGGTTGTAGAGGGTGAAAAATAAAATGCATCCAAACACAATGTCCTTAAAGTTAGAAAATGTCTGCACAATGTATGTTAGGTTACCGAGCCGGTTATAAGCACGAAATATAATCCTTTTTTTTTGAAAAGGATTTGCTATGACCTAGTTCATATACAATTAATTTGAGCACTTCTAAACTAGGCCAAATCAGCCTGTGTTAGAGCCAGGGGAGACGGTGGTAATGAAGCGTTAAAAATGGTATGTGCGGATTCGAACCCGAGGCCTTTGAATTAATAGTCCAACGCCTTAACCACTGGACTACCACGATCTAAAAATAATTAATAATATTTAATACTAATAAATTGACATAAGCACGTTTTTTTAAAGTAGTACTGGAATTATACACAGTACCTGTTATACAAACAAATGGCTTTTCTTATGACAAGTCAAGGAAACCGTTTAATATCGCTATTGAGAGTAGGTTTGCTCGATTTATCATCGTCAGATCTTGCACAATCTGTTTCGTTGTTATTTATGATTTTAATCGCTTAGTCAATAGTAGAAATCTTAAAAATAAATAGAATAATATAGAAACCGTAATTATTTTAAAATTTTAATTGTGATACGTTTTGAAAAATATGTAATTCAACATTTTTTTTACTTAAACAACATTAAAACGTATGATGAAACGTATATCATACGTTAAATGAGTAAATGATGCGTAATTAAATGCATGATTATTAAAATAAAATAAGAAAATAAAAAATGAAATATGTTTTTTAAAATTGACCTAAAAAGTGGGTCGTCAGTATCAAAGAAAGGGTTTCAATGTTTCTAGTAGCTTTTTTATATTCAACATATTGTTTTTGATATTTTTTCCTTAAACGTAAAATTCACCTGAATGGTTTATGAACAGGTATATTATTTGAAAATTTTGGAGACACATTAGATCCGCAAAATTAGTATTCTTTAAAAAATTGTCTGATGTAATTAAAATTGACACAGTTAAAAATTGTCAGTATCTGACGCACGTATGCAATTGCAGATGGGTTCGTATTTTTTATAGTGCATATATTAGTATAATTTAAAACAAGTAAACGCACCTCCATACACAACCCATACGATAATAATAAGTAGAAAAGGCTATTTGTGCACCGACATCAGTGAAATGAATATTTTACACTGTTCGCAACAAGTTGATTCTATAGATTCTAAAAAGTATTTACCAATATTTTAATAAAATCGTCGTTTTAAGCTGTTCGTTTTTTTTAAAAAATTTAAACGATTTAAAAAATAAAAAGAAAAAAAATCTTTGTCTATAAAGATTAGCGCACACGCGGAGTGCATCAGTTGCGTTTGCCAATGCCTCGAGGGGGACCTCGCGTACGAGCCCTCGCGAACAAGCCTACCTCTTTTACGCCAAAGAGGAAAAATCAACCGCGCAGGAGAATTCATTTTTCATTTTAATCCATCAACTGCGCAGGTCTTTAATGCCTTTGCCGGTCCGATTTATGGTTTCAGCGCCCGGAGACAAGGGCGCGGTGCACTCTTAGAAAGGCCGCCATTTTGAAAATGATAACTAAATTGCATCTCTTGAAATTATCGTTTGAATTATCTTACTGTACGCTATTATAATTTTCTTCCTTATAGCCCTGAATTGTCCTGGACGTACCTACATACCACCAACGTAACAAAGCTATGAAGTTAGACCGGGGACATGATAAAACATGGCATAATAAAACAATTGAACAAAACATGAGTTCTTGTTAAGAGTTTTAGAGACATTTAATACAGTTTACCTGTTTCAATCCAATACGCCAATCAAACCCCTGAAAACCACCGCGTCGAGGTAAAAGCCGCGCCCGACAGTCACGTGTCAAAACGTAAAACGTAGACAGCCGAAAAACGATTTATGTTAACGGCAAAAAAAATATTTCAAGTGTATCCTTTTTTTGTAATACAATCTGTAATATATATAAAAAATCGAAATATAAGCTGAATTTTCCTTTATATGAAATAATAACTATCGTTTTTTTTAGATAAGAGCTGAAACAAGTTTAAAACTGGTTTTGTGTTGGTAAATCTGGTTTTGTGGTGGTGTGTGGGTAAGGAGATAAAAAGGTCTGTTTACTTACTACTAATAATTTATCAAAAACAGCACGAAGTTAATAGTTTTATTTGCTATAGGTAATATTATACTAATAGGTAATATTTGGATGAATAAATATAGTAATATTTAACTTTTTTTAATATATTCTAGAAATATCACCCAAAACGACAATATTAATTTTATGTTTTTTATTTAGAGAACGAAAAAAAGTCCTATTTAAAATCATTTATGTTTTAGAGATCCTCTTAAAACGAGTAGGTGTGTTCTGATTAAAAATATTAAACTTTTTTTTAGAAAAACATATAAAAGGAAAAAAATATTGATATTTTATTAAATAAAAAAAAAGTTATATGTTAATATCAAAACAACACAACCATGGCCTCAAAAAAGTGTTCTCTATGTATTAAGAATAGAATCGCCATATAAATTTAACGGCTAGTACTGGTGTGGTGTGCTAGCTTAGCCAGCTAGGCATTCATTGAATATAAAAACACAACAACATGCTAATCTCGTATAGTCAGCAATTAAACTGGTTGAAATGAGCTCAGACGCAGATTGTTTGACGGGAGCACCTTGAGGGAACCTTCCATTGATGGTCATTTTCTATTCACTTGAGGGCAAAATGATAGGATTAGCATAAGGCTTGAATGACGTGCAAAACTCTACTGAGGAATATAATTTACTTCGATTAATTGTACTTGTGAGGGGGAATAAAGTTATACGGCATACATTCAGGAGAGGCTCAATGTAGTATTAGAAGCGTAATTTGCTCGTTGAAAGCGACAACATAAACGTACGGAGTGCGTTTGTTAACGAAATATTTGCCTTAAGTAAATTTCAATTATAAAAAAATGTGTAAAAAAAACCGTGAAAAATGTTTCATAACCAATATCTTATTTTTTTGTGTTTGAATGTATTATTTAGACGATATTTAATAACTGCATTGTTATCTATTTGGTATAAAATAAGAATCGGTGTCTTGATTTGTATAAATATAACTTTTTCTTCTTATGTAAATGTAACCATTATTTTAATTTCTAGATTTCTTGAAAATCAAATAAAAAGGAAGTAATAGCGGTACACGGTTTGAACGGTAAACGTTGAGTTTAAATTATGTACTGGAACATTTATGTGTGGCTTCATATTCATTATAAGAATTAAAACTAAATATTATCTAATTGATTTAATTCACATTTCAATTTATAGACATCAGACAAACTCAATGCGCTAAAATAGCCTTTATGCGAACCCTCTGACTTAATACGTACATTTTCTAAAGTGGCTCCGTACCACACTATAAAATATATAGCTCGTAAGCAGCACTTGACCTTCATACAAGCCGGTCGCTTTGGACGTATCTCGGGAGTTTGGGGATAAATTCACACAATTGGTGTCGCTCGCGTTACAACTGCGGCACGTGAAACGACTGTTTTGTATGCAGTTAAGACACTGCTTACAAGATATATTTATACTTTGTGCGCACTAAGACGTAATTTTTGGAAATAATCATTGTCATTGTTATTATGGTTTAGACTTTATTAATTTCTGGAAATTTTCTTAACTGTCTTACATGTACAGGTCTAGAAGTAATGGTCTAAGAACCACGGGACATTATCAATCATTATCGAGTACTGGTTAATACGATACCATTCGTATCAGCGATGAACGTTCATCTAAACGGTCCTGCATTCGGAAGTTGGTACAGCTAAGGAACTATCTTAGGAATTGGGCGATTGTATAGGTATTAGACCAATACCAATGTCTCCCACTGGTCACGTGCTGCATTAGAAAGTAAGACGCATACTTATGACGCAAATTCAAGTACCAGGCTGGGAGTAGATCAAAAATATGCACTGTGGCTATTAGGCTTTTGTGAAATATTATATGACTCAGAGGAAATAATATTAACATTCTTGTTGAGTTCTTTAACATAATAATATGTTGATGGTAGCACTTTAACTTTTCTGAATTTTTAAATAATATCGCGTGATCTGGCTATAAGACTCGCATTTTAGGGATCTATTAATGAATTTCAATTCGAAGGTCCTACTCTATGGTGGTGGGTTGTTATCATCTCTTATTTTGGGTTGACGTTTCTTCGCTTTTTGGGTTAACCCTTTGCGTGAGAATTCAGATGTTGCAGCTGTTTTCGCATTGCTTTTGCATTCCGATCCGCTGGTCGGCCCGTCGATCCATCGTTAGTCACAGAAGGAACGGGTTCGGCTGAAAGCTTTTTGATTGCGACAGATTCCTCCGCCCTGTGCCTCCCGCGGGACTTTTATGTCTTTTATGGTGTTTTACGGGACATTCTTTCGAGAAAGGACTTCTGTAGGGGTCTTCAAGTGTATGAGTTTATTTTCTATATTCTGTAATTCGGTGGATTGTCCGAAACAATTTACCTGCATATAATGTGTTGTGTTTCACTAAGTCTAAACTACGGGCTTGCGCTGCGCCCGCTGCTGCCCACCAGACCGCCATCTATCGACGATTCAACGAACGTCGCTTGAATAATGCGCACACGTACGGATTTCGTGGAAACATCAAATTTTATCGCCGGCACGATATCACCATAATACCGCCAACCCCTCGGGGGCTTGGTACAGGAGAGTAGGTGATGTGTACCCGGCTGTTCGATGCTGCATACCTTCGAGCAGACCAGCTATACTTAGAATGATTAGTGGGAGTTTTCGAGGAATATAGAGCAGGTCAGAGTAGTCGTATGTATGCCGACGGTCTTATCATGCGTGACACGGTTAGCGAAATTGATACTATTTAGATGCTCACTGCAAGGTGCATCTGCACGTGGTCAGGAAAACTAGGTAGAAGACTCGGTAGATCCTCGAAGCAGTGTTTTACCTAATGGTAATAGCAACTATTAATAATAGGTAGCTATTTGAGAAAGATGACAATAAAATAATTAGTACCTGTTCAGCTACAAATCTACTTATATTAGTATGTATGTAAACAGGTTGACTTGAAAGCCTTATAGAGACACTTCTAAGATAGTCAAACAGATCGTCAGTCAGCTTTAAGACGCAGCACGGTGGCTTATATCATCGGTCAGCTAACGAACTGGCCTATCTTCATTATGCTTCATTATTAGGAGAACCTTTGAAGGTTTATCTTATGTAATAATAGATTCTTAAACAATTTTATTATCAATTATATTTCAAATTTATACTTTAATTTAAGATTTTAATCATTATGTATAACTTAATATATGTTTTTTTCATGGTTCCATGCCAGTTTTTGAGATAATAAAAATTTACCCATGCTAAATAAGCCATATAAGTTGTAATAAAAATACAATACACTATTAGGGATATTATACTTAATACCCCTCCTCGTTTAGCCCCTGGTTTTGTTTCTGGTTGGAAGCTAGGCCCTTCGGGCGGCAATAATGGCGCCTCTAGCACCCAGACGGCTCATGCCTGTGTCACACGGAATGAGTAGCTTCGCTCCTCATCTGTAGGCCCTTCGGGCTACATGATTGAAAAAAAGTCCCGAGAGTCGAAGCTTCGTTTTTGACTTAGCATCTCCACAAAACATTAGGCATATAAAACGGTATTTTTTTATTTAAAATATAAAAAATAGGGCTTTAATGTCGATCAGGAGCCTTTTTCGTACTTTTTTGTAAAATATCTCAAACGTCTGCATGCGATAGATTTCTGTCATCGCGTAAAGACGCGCAGAGGTCCATTAGTATAGATTTTGGAGATAAAACACACACGGAAAAAAACGGTTAAAAATATAATAATGTTTCTAGAACATATATACAGTACTCAGATTAACTTAAAATAAGTGAATTAATTGAAACATTTTTTAATAATTTTTAACTTAATCATACAAAATAATACAGCGGCAACACTATAATTTTTATATATAGACATAGTTTTACAGTAAATCCCTAATATATTTATTGTTTATATGCATGGTAAACGTTTTTAAGTATTTTGAATATGTATTATTTAATTTTTTGAATATTTAATTTTTTATTATCGGATGTATGTTTGAATATCGGATGTATGTTGGATATGTCTGCTAAATACCTTAGCCGTTTACCTGTAACCGAATACCTAGTAAGTTTAAAGTTGGTTAAAGAGTTAAAAAATATATATAGAAACTATTCAGCGTTTTAACAATCTGAACTTAGTAGGGCTTGACGAAAATGTAAATTTAGACCATCAGTTCGAGGAAATGAATAAATCGTAGAATCAATTAGAGTTTCTAAGTTGGCCTTGGAGTAAAAAAAGTTTCACGAGAGTAAAAAGCCTCTTTTTACAAAAATGCTATCGCCATAACCAGTGTTGTCCACACTCCATATGCGAGAGGGAGAAGGAAAATTATCCTGCAAAAATAAAGCAGTATTTTTCTGCCATGAATGAAAGTAACGCAAGCTCGGTAGCAGAAAGGGCGGATGTGTGGAAGGAAGAAGATGTTGAGTGGGGTGAAGAAGAGAGGGGGGTTGAGGGCAACGGTCTTATAGAACTTGAATACGTAATGGGCAAGATGACGCGCACCGTGCATAAACTTACAATAGCTTTATACCGGGGTCCACTTCAACGGGAATACTCTTCCTTTAAAGATCATTTAAAAATGTAGCAAAATAGCTTGAGGTCAATTGGAATTTGACGAGTTCTGCTCCAAAGGTTCAACGAATATATAGGTTTCTTTGGATTTTTTATCAGTACTGCACATATTTTATTATATTTTTATACGGATTCCAACAAAATATTGAATATATTATAACATATTTACATTAATACTTAAAAATAAGTAAGAAAAACCTTATCAATATTTAAATAAAAATACAATACCACATGCATATAAAAGATAAAACAGATTATATTAAATAGAAATAATATAAATTATATACTATATAATAATACATACACTAAAAATATGGATATAGGTAGCTAGTATCAAAGGGAAAGCGCCGATTAGCGAATTTGCGACATTCATTACACCAGGTATAACGTGCAATGGTTCTAATAATAGATAATGTTGGATAATTTCAACAGCAAGGATCACCTGGCAGGGTTCAAACCGGGACTTCTGAGATATAAGCAGGCACGCATACTGCTGCGTCACCAGGCCAGACCCAAGACTCCATTCCTTTAAGTGTCAAGGCAAAATAGGAACTATACTGGAAACTTCTGTACTTCCTACAAAATCAAATTCAACGAGATTGATATGATAAACCTAAACCAAAATCGATTTCTATCAAAAAATCTGAAATACTTTAAGCCAGAAATATATACCCTACTCGTCGTATTACAAACTTTTATACCTATTTTATTTATTTATTTATTTATTAACAGGTACGCATACAGCAAAATAATAGCATATTTTACGTATATAATAATTATTATATACGTTAAAGGGGTACAATAGTTATTATATAGTATATATAACTCACCATAATCCTTTATCGTAATCACATATCCATTATTTTTATATATTTTGTTAAAATATCATCCTTTTCTTATTTCATCTAATTAGATGGACACATATTTGACAATATTTGACACTAAAGAGGACAGGTGAGAGTTAAAAATGCATTTTAAACCGACATCCTGCGCTCTTAAGTACAGGACCTCTTTAGTACCTTTATAATTATTTGGTTTCCTACGCTTTATCAAAAAATTAATAAACTTTTCTAAACATTTCAATATTGTCAAAGATTGTGTGATATATGTGCACAAGTGCACCTTAGTGCACAAGTGCGTAACAAATAACCTGTCATCGGTCATTCACGCACATCATTACGTTTTCACTCGCTACTGGACGCGCAGTCAAACGGACGGTTTATAAATATTAAATCCTTTGTTGAATGTCAATGTGTCCTATGAAATTCTAGTACTATAAATATTATAGGTTAATTTTTTATTTTATTTTTGATTAATTTATTTATTTATTTTGAAAGTACATAACAACGATACAGGAAGACAATTCTCTAACACTACATTTACATGGCCAAAAAAATGTACCAAACATGAAAATGATTGAGAACAACAAATTAATAAATCAAACTTAAATAATGTGTACTGTGTGTGTGGAGTGTGGTGCCATTTGTGGCAGGGACATGTTTGCGCGCGCGCGTGTGTGTGTGATGTGTCTGTGTGTGTGTTTAGTGCGTGTTTATAAACCTACATATTATTAGCGATATAATAAATAATTTAAAAATAACAAAATAAACATACGAATGTTTAATATTTTTATGAATATAATATTTATTTATACATTTTACACTAAATATTATCATAACTTGTCTTACGAATTTCACGAATAAATAAACACCCGTGTCCTCTTGGAATATATCAACTGCGTTGAATTTTTCATTATATGCGCTCAGGACTCTACAAATCGTCGCGTTTTGTGCATGGTTAGTATTACGCCGGGCGACGTCAAATAATCGGGTACTTCTGGTATTTCTGTACGGAACCCTGAAGGGGATGCTGCCAATCAAATATGAGCTGTCGAATTTCTGGTTAATCAGATTATATAGAAAAGCCATGTCTGCGAGAGTACGCCTAAATTCAAGCGTGGTCATCTTATAATGAGAAATTTCCTCGGCATATGTCGAAAACCTTGAAAACGTTCGGAAATTTAGATGTTTTAATAATAGTTTTTAAACATTTTCAATGCGACTAATATGAATTCTATATTGTAGTGACCATATTTGTGAGCCATACTCTAAGACAGTCTAAGACGCTCCTAACAAAAGCGTTAATAGAACAATAATAATAATAGAATTAGTTATAATAGAATAATAATATAATTATAATAGAATTAGTTAGTGTTATATAGTGTTAATTTGAACTAAATACTTAAAGAACCAATATAACAAGGCCTCTATTTCTAGGTAAAAATAATTTTGATAAATAAAATAAAATAAAATAAAGGTTATAAAATAGAGGTTTATATATAATTATATATAAATATATCTTTTCGAATTAAAAATATGCATATAAGGACATAAAATATAATTGCGACTCTAGCGACGAACAACGGTAAGTCTTGGAAAAAGATGTCATCGCGGCAAGTCAATAGATGGCGCGCCAAGGCCCGAATGCCAAAGTGTATCGTGATTGGTTTGCGTTCGTGCTTTACGATATTTTAAAAACATGTTACCGCTTTTTAGTCATAAAGTGAGACCAATCGTTCATGTTTGAGATAATTAATTGTATTATATAACAAAATTATCATAGGATTAAAACCGAATAATTTATTCGCACAATAATAAAAGATAAAATCATATCAAAAGAGAGGAATCATAAGTTAAATTACATACATAAAATACATCATACATACCATAAATAATGCATATTATTATCTGTGTCTTATATACAATATATAAAATTATTAATTATGTTAGTCATAATTTATATATATACTAAATATATATATATTTGACTTATATTTGATGATTGTTTTTTAATAGCGGCAAATCGCCTGAAAAGATAAATGACACAATCTTTGACAATATTGAAAATTTTTTTGAATAAGTTTTTAATTATTTGATAAAGTGCTGGATGGCATAATATTTATAAAGGTTCTAAAGAGGTCCTGTACTTGAGAGCGCAGGATGTCGGTTTAAACCCAGCGCTGAGTTTTATAAAAATGCATTTTTAACTCTCACCTGTCCTCTTTAGTGTAAAATATTGTCAAATATTATGTAACCATCTAATTAGATGAAATAAGGAAAGGATGATATTTTGCCAAAAAATATAAAAATAATGGATTTGTGATTACGATGAAGGATGGTGGTGAAATGAGATGATTTTATGAGTGATTTATGTATGAAGTTGATGAAAAAAATAAAAATAATGGAAATGTAAAAGTGTAAAATTAAAGCACATGATTTGTGTGCGTATTATTTATATAATTGTATAATTGAGTTGTAAAGTTATTTGACTTATATTTGATGATTGTTTTTTAATAGCGGCAAATCGCGATATTCAAAATTTTTTTCAATATTGTCAAAGATTGTGTCATTTATCTTTTCAGGCGATTTGCCGCTATTAAAAAACAATCATCAAATATAAGTCAAATAACTTTACAACTCAATTATACAATTATACAAATATATATATATATATATCTTAATCTTTAATATATATAAATCTCGTGTCACAATGTTTGTCCTCAATGGACTCCTAAAACACTTAACCGATTATAATAAAATTTGAACACCATGTGCAGTTCGATGTGCACTTGAGAGATAGGATAGTTTAAATCTCAAATTATAGTCGCAATTTTAATTTATCGCTAATTTTTTGTCCGTTATTATTTGGCAGTCATAAAACTGACAGATGTCGATACCTTTCGACTGGGTTGATGGCGCTAATGTCTGTTATTATTTGACAGTGACAGTTATTCGACGCAAACGTATTAAAAGAGCCCATCAGTTGGCAAAACAAATTGAATCAAGAAATCTAGCTCAAAGAATCAGGACAGCAGAAGGTCATGCACAAGAATCTCAAAAACAGTGTAACGAACGTCTTCAAGAGAATATCATAAGAACAAGAAAATTATTATTTTCAGTCAAATGCCACCGAAAAAATCTAACCTCAACAACGCGAGCGGCAAACGTCAAAACGCAAACGTCAAAACTACGATCGGAATAATATATTCACTTACGAGATGCTGTTGCTGGAAACATCGATGGAAATTTAAATCCCAATGACATCGGTAATGCTTTCATTTTACCTTCAAGCTACATCGGCAGTCCACGGAACATGCAGGAATACATACAGATGCGATGACTTACGTACGTCATTACGGCCGACCGGATTTATTTATTACATTCACATGTAATCCGAATTGGGAAGAGATACAAACTTTACTATTGCCAGGACAACAAGCCATTCATCGTCATGATTTAACTGCACGTGTGTTTAAACAAAAATTGAAATCCTTAATTGATTTTATTGTAAAATATACAATTTTTGGTATCACACGTTGTTGGCTGAATACGATAGAGTGGCAAAAGCGAGGTTTGCCTCATGCCCACATTTTGGTTTGGCTTAAAGATAGAATCCGTCCTGAAGAAATCGATCAAATAATTTCAGCCGAAATTCCAGACCCATTAATTGATCAAGAATTATTTGATATTGTCACCAAACACATGATCCATGGGCCATGCGGTGTTTTCAACATGACCTCACCGTGCATGGAAAATGGAAAATGTAAAAAAAACTTCCCAAAGCCGCATACGAATGACACGATCACGGATATTGATGGTTATCCAACTAAATCAACTAATTCAATTGATCAAAAGAGTTTCGCCACGACTGCAAAATGACAATTATCAAATCGTCATAAAAGCCGACAAAGTACCATTAGGTGAACATGCTGGTAGATTCAACGCTCCAACTGTTGATGAGGTTGCTGTTATCATGGTTGGTGATCCAGTTGACAAAAGATCTATAAACATTACACGGCGAGACAACACTGTCAGTACGATTTAGGATCTACACCGTTCATATGACGCACTACAATATCCATTGATATTTTGGCAAGGACAAGATGAATATCACCTTAATATCAAACAGTATGATCCAAATACCGGTAAATTTGACAATTATCTATTTACTTTCTTACTGTATGTATAGATTTTAATTTCGTATTGCATTTTATTTTTTATTTTTTTAGGTGATTACAGAAATAATAAAGTTAGCTCAATGAACTACTACGCACACCGAATAATGGTTAGACAACATCAAGACAATTATATCCTTCGATATCGTCAGCTGTTCCATCAATACATTGTTGATATGTATGCTAAGGTCGAAAGCGAACGCTTGCGATTCCTTCGATTCAACCAGGCAAAACTACGATCGGAAGAATATATTCACTTACGAGATGCTGTTGCTGGAAACATCGATGGAAATTTAAATCCCAATGACATCGGTAATGCTTTCATTTTACCTTCAAGCTACATCGGCAGTCCACGGAACATGCAGGAATACATACGAGATGCGATGACTTACGTACGTCATTACGGCCGACCGGATTTATTTATTACATTCACATGTAATCCGAATTGGGAAGAGATACAAACTTTACTATTGCCAGGACAACAAGCCATTCATCGTCATGATTTAACTGCACGTGTGTTTAAACAAAAATTGAAATCCTTAATTGATTTTATTGTTAAATATACAATTTTTGGTATCACACGTTGTTGGCTGAATACGATAGAGTGGCAAAAGCGAGGTTTGCCTCATGCCCACATTTTGGTTTGGCTTAAAGATAGAATCCGTCCTGAAGAAATCGATCAAATAATTTCAGCCGAAATTCCAGACCCATTAATTGATCAAGAATTATTTGATATTGTCACCAAACACATGATCCATGGGCCATGCGGTGTTTTCAACATGACGTCACCGTGCATGGAAAATGGAAAATGTAAAAAAAACTTCCCAAAGCCGCATACGAATGACACGATCACGGATATTGATGGTTATCCAATGTATCGCCGCAGAAGTACTGAGAATGGTGGCCACACATTTACAATGCGACTGCCGAACTTTCCAAATCAAGTTGAGTTTGATAATCAGTGGGTGGTACCATACTCACCACTACTTTCAAAAACTTACAAAGCTCATATCAATGTTGAGCTTTGCAGTTCTGTTAAATCAATTAAGTATATTTGTAAATATGTAAACAAAGGCAGTGATTTGGCCATATTTGAAGTAAAAAACATAAATAAAAATGACGAAATAGCACGATACCAAATGGGCAGATACATTAGCAGCAATGAAGCTATTTGGCATATTCTCAGCTTTCCCATCCACGAAAGAGATCCTGCTGTCCAACATCTGGCAATACATCTTGAAAACGGTCAACGTGTATACTTCACTGAAGAAAATGTTCTCCAAAGAGCGTTCGAAGCTCCGAAAACGACTCTAACTGAATTTTTTACATTGTGTCAAAAACCTGATGTTTTTGGCCAATTCGCGAAGACATTGGTGTATGGTGATGTTCCACGTTATTTCACATGGAACAAATCCAGTAAAAAATGGGAGCCACGGAAACAAGGAAAACCACATCCTTCCATTACAGGCATATTCAAAGCTAAGACATTGGGGAGACTTTACACGGTACATCCAAAGCAACGTGAGTGCTTCTATTTACGTTTGTTATTGGTGAATGTTCCCGGACCAACGTCTTTTGAATTTTTACGAACAGCTAATGGTCGAGTATTCAATACATACCAGGATGCATGTCGTGAACTGCAATTGCTAGAAGACGATAACCATTGGGACTTAACGCTTGCTGATGCTGCGTTGACATCAACACCGAATAACATTCGTCAATTGTTTGCAATTATTTTGGCGACATGTTATCCCTCGCAAGCACAAACTTTGTGGGAAAAATATAAAAATTGTATGACAGAAGACATCTTGCACCGAATTAGACAAACAAATCAATGCCAAAACATAGATTATACACCAGAGATGTACAATGAAGCATTGGTCTTGATCGAGGATTTATGTGTTCTTATTTCAAATTTACCACTTAATCATTATGGTATGCCATCACCTAATCGTCCAGCCACCGACTTAGTCAATACCGATTTACAACGAGAAAATCAATATGACCATGGAAGTTTAGCAACAATTATCATGAACAGTGAACCATTACTGACAGCAGAACAAAAAATTATTTATGATCGGATTATGCTGGCTGTTGCTGCTGAACAAGGCGGTTTTTTTTTCTTGGATGCACCCGGTGGAACCAGTAAGACATTTTTAATATCGTTGATTCTTGCCAAAATACGGTCGCAACAAAAAATCGCATTAGCATTAGCATCGTCAGGCATTGCGGCTACTTTACTGGATGGTGGGCGAACAGCACATTCAACATTCAAGCTGCCATTGGACGTTCATAATAAACCAGATGCAATGTGTAACATCAAAAAGAATAGTGGAATAGCTGCAGTGTTGCGGAAGAGTTCTATAATAATTTGGGATGAGTGCACAATGGCACACAAATATTCACTTGAAGCATTAAACAGAACTATGCAAGATTTAAACAGCAATAATAAACTTTTCGGTGGTGCTATCTTACTTTTGTCTGGTGACTTCCGGCAGACCTTATCGGTTATACCTCGCTCTACTTTCGCGGATGAGATTAATGCATGTTTGAAACAATCATTCTTATGGCGAAGTGTTGAAACACTTCGATTGACCATAAATATGCGAGTACAATTGCAAAATGATCCATCAGCACTAATATTTTCCGAACAACTACTAGATATTGGGAACGGTAAAATAAAACTGCAAACAAATACGCAATGCATTAAACTACCAGACAATTTTTGCACTGTTGTTCAGGATAAAACTGAATTGATTCAGAGTATTTTCCCGGATATACAGAATAATTATTTGAATCATGAATGGCTTAGTCAACGGGCGATTTTGGCAGCCAAAAACGTTGATGTTGACGAAATTAACTTCCAGATACAACAGTTGTTACCAGGCGATCTGATGTCTTTTAAATCAATCAGAACTGTTGTTGATGAAAATGAAAGTGTAAATTTTCCGATTGAATTTTTAAATTCATTAGATATCCCTGGAATGCCACCACATAATCTTCGATTAAAGATTGGTTCCCCTATTATTCTCCTCCGTAATTTGAATCCACCTCAATTATGTAACGGTACGCGTTTGGTCATCAAAAAGATCACCGGAAACATTCTTGAAGCAACCATTTTGGCTGGGAAGTTTAAAGGAAAAGTGGTCCTGCTGCCACGTATTCCGATGATACCATCAGATTCTACCATACCCTTCAAAAGGCTACAGTTTCCAATTCGTTTAGCTTTCGCCATGTCTATAAATAAATCTCAAGGTCAAACAATGTCCATTTGTGGTTTAGATTTGGAAAATCCATGTTTTTCTCATGGGCAACTATATGTTGCGTGTTCACGTGTTGGGAAACCGTCGAATCTATTTGTGTTAGCTAAAGACAGGTTAACCAAAAACATTGTGCACCGATTGGTGTTAAATTAAATTGAAATTGAAAGTATTTATAATTCAAAAAAAAAGATATGAATGTTTAAAAGTTTAAGACTGTCTGCCTTGCCTACCTCATTCATGAGTTTAAGCGTCACATGTTATTTACTGTATTATACTGTAATATACTTATATTTGTTATAAAATTAAATGGAAATAATAAATCTGATAAATTTTTATTTTTTACCTATTGATTTCTGCTTAGTATCAAGTGTAAGAACATTTTAATTAATTGTGTTCAACGTACTTCCCCTTCAAATCTCAATCCAGTGAATTTGTATACCAACATCAACATTTTCGTCTTTGTTCGTAAATAATTTCATTGTACTAAAGGGTTATAGTAGTAGAAAGTCAAATAAGGAGATCACCATATTTTTTTACAAATACCATCTGTGTGAAAAAGCATAGTGGACTCCGTGACTGATGTTCTCTTATTGTTCCTCTTAGATTGTTTACTATAATGTAATATAACAAAAACTTTAGCCACAGCAACGCGTGGCCGGGTCAGCTAGTATATATATATATAATTAAGTTTCTATTACTAAATATAAAACCCAACTTTATTACCAATTATTAACGATAACAAACAAACAATTTTTAACAAAGGCCTCTAATAAATTAAGCAAACTAATACCTGTTTATATATTTTAACAATTAAATAAATACTAAAAATTCGGGTCGGGAAGGTTTTTAATTTCATACACAAACTATATTTGAAGAAAAAAATCTCTTCGTGATTCTCCAAACCTTTTGTAAGAAATGCTGTAAGCGTCTAATTTTAAGAGGAACAAATACGACGAATTAAATGTTTCGGCTATTGAGCGAAACGGATATTATGACAGACAATTTATGTCTCCTTTATGACAATTTCGCAAAATCAGCACACATATTACGAACATTATTGCGTCCATATTTCAGAAGCTGTTATGATAATCAGTCACTCTAACCTAACCAACAAATTTTCTCGATAAATTCTCCTCGAGGGCAAAGAATCGATACAAATAGAAATTTGCTACAACAACCCTACGAGACATTCTTAATGTTGTACCAATGTGAATCTGACCACCAAACACTAGTCAGATTTTTTATAACATTATAAGGACACTTTTAGGGAGATTTTTTTTTTTTTTTTTGTTATGGAATATAAATTGGCCGATGAGTGTAAGTCAATAACCTTCCTAACTAGGTAATAGTTACCTGTTCTAAGGAAGGTTATATATGAAGTGATAAAGTGCATAGCAGAGACCAGCGCAAAACCCTGAGAAAATAAAAAAATAATAAGGCACAAACAAATATACACACTGATATACACACCCACACACACATACACACATGAGTTATTATAAACACAAAAGAGTTATATGGATTAGAGATCGTGGCGGTTTAGTTTTTGCCGACTGAGCGGTTTCGAATTAGTCACGTTTTTCTTATCGTTTTATTTTTAACCACTATCCTCCTTAAACTTAACCTTTACCCTAACGTTTGTCCTTAAACTTTAAAAGAAGAAAATTTACATGAGTCGAGTAAAATCTAAAACAATTTTACATAAACTACGCCAATGCAATTAATTTATAATTATATAGTCTGAGTATACCTAAAAATAATATTGTTACGTTTGCATTTGAATCTGCCAATAGTTATTGGCTACACACTCGTACCAAAGTAATTAAACATATGAAAATGTCCATTAGAAATGCTATGCAGTTATGCATGCACACGTTCTTTGAATTGTAAAGTCATTAAAAGTACTGTCGGCCACAATAAAATGATTACTGATTAGACACAGGTTTTACGCAAGTCTCTTTGAGAAATAGTCATAGGACATTAATATAATTATTTAGTACAGTTTAATAAATAATAAAACAGTAAATAAATTCAATTATATCAGTTTTAAACAGCGTTAAGTGAATAAATCTGATCTACAAATCTTTACGTATATCTTATATTAAAGAGGTGTTATTTTTATTTTAATAAAAAAAAAAAACAAATAGTTTATATTTAGCCAAAACCATTGTATTACCAGAATACTATGGTTTTGGCTAAATAACTATTTTATTTAGAGAAAAATATATACATTATTTATTAAACAAAGAGCCAAGCTCAGTAAGATAATGTTTAAGATGACAATTGTGTTCAACCGTTGTAAAATTCAAACCCATCAATCATTTTTATTTTAAAATATTTAGTGTCACATCGCTTAAGTACTACATTATAGCTATGCATTAAGGTGTACCTACATATAGTAGGTATATAGGATGCCCCACAAGTGTTCAGAATAACTGAAATTGACCGCAATAAAAAAAATAGTATTGCAACTTTTTTAAATTCGTCTAAATCTCTTAGGTCCATGTTTCGTATTTTACGGTTACATATGCGAGTATTTTATATTTCTAATTTTTGCTAAATATTGCTGAGCTATCGAGTGTAAATAAATTTTACACCGTTTCGGTTAAAGTCGTGCTTACACGTAGGTCTTTTAAATTTTCCCTGCAAAATTTTGACAGCTTTAAAAAAAAGTACGTAAAAAAAAAAAATTACGTAACGAATTAAAATATGGGTTTGTAAAAATGCATACAATATAAATATTTTAAAATATGAGAGCGTATGCATTACTAATAAAAGTTATTGATCTGTAAAATACGGTTGGTAATTAATAACTTATTAATCATACTATACAGAGATAATTATTTAATTGGGGTTAAAGAATTTAAATAATAATTATATTCGATGATTTCCTATACTGCGGAATAAAATTAAATACTTTTAAGTTTGGCCTATGACTACGGCCTTATCCTTACAGTGCTGGCGCAGCTCGGAGCGAAAAAACGCTTACCTTTCTTAACCTTTACTCTCACTATTAAGTCAAACAGACAAGTAATTTAATTGGCTTTGACCACTTTGGAAATCATAAATAGCTTTTAGCAATAACTATCGGTATTGGCTCTGTAGGATATATTAGCAAATTTATAATGGAAACATGCATGACTGTATTATAATATTTTTATATCCGAAGGTCTGTGTTGAGCAATGTAAAGATGTAAAGATTCAACAGCTTCGACCTCCAATGATGGGTCCTAAATTAAGACGTCGGAATAAGAAATATTTTAATTAAGGGTGTTAGATTCGCTTGTAGTACATTTACAAAATGATGTAAATATCTTCTTGATGTACCAATACACTGTAATAATGATTTATATATAGAGGTAGAGAGGCCAGGAAGGATATAAGGCAGGAGGGGGGTCACGTGCATAGAGCTAGTTAGACTGTTGACTATTAATTATTACTTGAACTTTTACTTTTAAGAAGCTAGTGACCGATTTTAGTTAAGCTAAATAGATATTTTTCAAATCAGAAAGGTTTGTATCCAAACCATTGGCAATTGATACAGGTCAAAACCGTCATGACCAAACGTGGCACACAAATCGTGTAAAAATCAGTAAGTGGATCAAGAACCATGGGCAGATTGTCACCCTTGATAAATAAGAGGTAATACATATTAATAGTAGACACCTTTTGACATATCAACTTTTCCATCGGATTTGGCAGTGATCATTTAATGAACTGTGTATTGCATGGTAGCTCTAAGCCACACATGTTACCTGTAAATATTTGGATTTTTATTGCAACGTTCTCTCTAATTTATAACTAAATTAACATTATTTTATACACTATGATTCATGAATCATGATTATGACAATATTGTTTACCTTGACGCTTTCGAAGGATTGCTCAATGAAATGTATGAATACTCTACGTGTTCGGCTAACGAGAAACTGATCAGGTCCATGAGTAGCAAGGAGTTAGGATGCAAGGAGGAGAGGCAAGGAGTTAGGATGATTATGGGTTTGTAAATTATAGATTGTGTCACTATTTTTTAAGATTATTATTTTTTACAGCTGCTTTGTACTTCCTTTTCATTCTCTTGCTGGCCAAGGCCTTTTCTGAGATCTGCATAAACTATTAGAAATCCCTATTCATAGCTGCATTTACTAGGTACTACAATGATCAGGCCGAAAAAGTTTTTTGGTTAATTTACTTTTATTATGTAAATTCTATTAAATGCAATAAAAAAAGAAAATTAAGAAACTATCGTTGTGTTTCTCTTTCATTCCTATATATTCCATCACTTTCTGCTGCACTATGGATTTATTCAATCAAACAATCTTCATTTAATTATGGTTTTATGGTTATTTAAGGATTTATGGTTTTATATTTAGTGAAAAATTTACGAGGTTGAACTAAGAATATCTAAGAATATTGCATTACTATTTTTCCCGAATTAGCTAATATTTTAAATGTTGGATTCAAAGTAATGTTCATATTATTTAGATATTAGTAATTTTTTAAAGATATTTTATCTAATAAAATAAAATAATTATGATAAATATATAATATTTTATAAACTCACAAATTATCTCCAAAACCTTTGGGAAACGCTTGAAACTCACCTGAAACAAAACAATCAATAATATAGTCATAAACACAGATAAACAAGGATAATATATATATATTGTTGAAAACAGGCTTAGCTCATTAGTTATGTTAAAAAAAGTTCGAAAATGTTAAAATTTTATTTTTTTGTAAATCTAAGGAAGTAAATCTAAATAGCTTTTACCACACAAAAAATATTAGTAAGTTCGCGATTAAAATATCGATAAAATTAAATAGAAAACATGCTTTATTTACAAGCTTTATTTATTTATTTAAATTTTACTAATAATTCATCTCCGGATATTAAATGATAGAGTTTACGAGCACTCAACGCTTTGGGTGTGTTACAGATTACAGACACGATGACATTTGCCCAAGTTAAATTTGTAACGCGCGATGCCTGCGGCAAAATATTGTCAAGTAAACTATAAAGTGTGGATTCGAACCTGCGACTTATGCGTCTGCGATTTCAATGGATTCAGGAGTTTTGCACCTTTCAGGATTATAGGCTTTAGGATTTTTTTATTCTATAAATATTGATAGAAATAAAAAATCCATGGACAGATATCCAACGTGAAATTAGATAATTAGATAATAATAATACATTAAATCTAGTACACGTGCTTCTCCTTGGAGTAGGACAAGATAGGTCAATCACGGGCTGTCCTATACACATACAGCCTATAAAAATACACATGAGTCTTCGAACAATCACAATCAAGCAAGATAGAGTTCGTTCTATATAGAGTAGTTTTATATTAACAAAAATAAACGTGAAAGTTTTTATAACAATTCAATTCGGGTAACCAACCGGTTGACCAACCAAAATATTACAAATGGGTAACCAACCAAAATATTACAAAAAACGTAATCGCTTGCAGACATTGGAACAACCGACACGCAATGATTCATTAAAATTATTTTTTTTTTAAATGCTTCCAAAGGCCAATTTTGATGGAATTATTTATATAGTTGACTTAAAGATCGCCCAACAAAACAAATTTGCTCCACTATGCCAACTTCAATTTACCCACGCATCGTGATTTGAATAATATCGACATTGAAATCGTATCGATTGCGTATTTTTAATATGCATGATTTATATGCGTCTTTTAAATTGATGGCAAAAACTATCACTTGCAAATTTCTTGAAAGAATTTAGGCCATTTAGGTAAAATCTAGGCAAGATCTCGATACATCGAAGAAAACTAAGAAAGTGTGTTCTTAATCATAAACAAGTTTAACGGACGCAAAAAATATATATTTTATATGGCTGTAAGAATCCATGAATATTGTGTAAGGAAATAATATTATTTTCGATCGTTGTGCCATGTGAACGAAAATAAGAATGACCTAAATGAGTTTTTAGTTTTATTGTATATACAATAAATTACACACGCAAAATTGTTTTATTTTCTTTGAAAAAAAAAGAAAGATTAATAAAAATTGAAACATATTTTTTACACATAAGCGGTCTAAGCGGCATTACGCTATTGTTTTTTTTTTACTGAAAATACCGTTTTGAAAATAAACTTTGGATGAACCACATTACCATACTGAAATAGCTCACTGAAAAATTGTATAAATAAACTTCCTTTGCAAGTATAATAGATTAACGCGTTGTCCGTGACAGATGTCAAAATATCCATTCCTAGTGGGTCATTTGTTTTGATCTTATTGTTATAATTCCATTGACATGACATTTCCGTATAATATCTGTGCACGTTATGCGAGAACCATGTTGCGGTTCCAGCAGCATAAAAAGTGATTGTTGCTAAAGCTAATATACTGACCAAATCAACCGTACACAAGTAACAGTAATTAAAAAACAATAATGCTTTAACCCTCCGAAATTTGCGTTATTTTTTTTTCATTTTAAAATAACTGGAGCATAATGTTGTATTTTTTGCTTGCGTAAGGATAAATTATATATATTATTTTTTTATAAAATTGTGTTGCTATACATTGTCTCATTGCCCTTGGCGCAATGAGTCTGTATGCCTGTCTTTTACTGATAAAAAAATTAGCTCTCCAGCAGAAGCTTATAATTTTTTAAGATTTAAATTTTACACACATTTCAACTTTTAGTAATTTACGTCATCCTTATCCTTCCTAAAGTTATTAATAGTTGTGGTACAGAACATTTGGTGTAATGACAAAAGTAGTAATTTTCGCCTCAACCATTTCACGTTTTTGATTTCTTGCACATTTCCTGATAAACACACACACATGCATATACATCACGGCTAGAAAAATGTTTTTTTTTTTTTCATTTCGATCTAAAGCGGTAATGTTCATTTTTAATTGTTTTCAAAGTTTATTAGCAAATACAATAAAATTGTAAATTATTACTAAAAATATGCATTGTAAAAAAAAAACGGGCCCGCGAATTAAGACATTATATTGCAAGCCGGTATACGATGATCGGTACCTATAGCGTTACACAAAACGGTACTTCGGGGACCTAGAAAGAGACTCGTCGCGCCATCTCGCGGCAAAACAAAGACAAAAAGCGCATTTTAATCGTGTCACTTAAATTGGTCTTCAAGGCAGGTTACCCGTCGGATTAAGGCCATGATGATACAAGAGGATACAAATTTAGCTAGGTAATATGTCATGTAGTTACATAGATACAAGTATAGTGGTAATATGTTTGTCGGAATGTGCGTAACAAAACGTATTCGTTTTAATGCATGGTTATTTTATTTATTTATTTAATTCTTAGAAATGCTTACAGCTACTCGTGTACATAATTACAGTTTTATAAAAAAACATTAGTATACCTCGTCGACTACAGGCAACTCCAATTTAACATATTATATTTAAAATAACTTTAGTATACTAACTTAAAGTAACTGGTATATTGAAAGTTCGAAATTTGTGCACAACTGGTAACACAATACATTTTTATGACTGACTCGTTGAATGAAGTTTATAATAATTGTTAACTCTATACAATACGATAGAATATTCTTATATTTACTATGCTTATTGTGAATATACGAGTATGGTACTTAGAATTTATTTTAGTTTGGTCGATTATTTTTATATTGTTCACTAGCTGTTTTTGCTCGTGCCTGCGACACTCGGGATGAGACTCATCTCTAAATTAATAATGTGCAGTGTGGTAGATGACAGAGAAAATTGACGTTGACGATTATGAATTTAAATATTAATTGTGTTCGAATCGCTGTCAAAAAGCGTTCCAGACCGACGATACATAATTTTGTATTCTATAATATGTAGGTATATTCATTTTAAAGTATGGGAATGCCTCTGAGAACACTTCTGTAAATTTGTACCTAGCTGCTCGCAATGGTGGTATATCAACCACACATCAGTTGGAGTTTGGTGGTCATAGTTGCAGTTTGATATTGTCTAACTAGGTTCTGCCATAGTAAATGGGCATCATTGTTACATTCTATTTTTCCGTACGTAGAAGTATAGTTAAAGTTTTGAATTTTCCATTATTTGTTATGATAATTTCAAAATAAAAAAGTTTAAGTACAGCCAGTGCGATTACTCCAATTCTTACAAATAAGTAAAGTGTACAATAAAATGTTTATAATGCAGTAAAAACTGTAAGGCCATTCCTATGTATTAAATTACTCATGAAAAATGAAAAAATTAAAGATTTATTTGGTGGATACATATTCACCAGAACATGGAAAGATTTAAATCACTGCAAAAAATAATATGTATTGTGTTCGTTAATCGCATTTGATTTATTAATGTTTGAGTGAAACACTCCAAAATGTTTCAGTAAATGTTATCGGTTGGAAACGCTTCGCTGAATTTAAACATTTTTATTTTCAACTTAAAGTAACAAAACGTGGAATAGCTAAAAACCAACATAGATAAACATAAAACCCACACTTTTATTATACGTACTGTATAGGATTTGTAAAAAACGCTATTTGTAAAAAACGCTAAATGTTAATATACAAGTGGTAATGTTTTATTGCACAAGATAATGATTTTAACGCTCGTCATTTATGATTAGTTTAATGCACAAAACATAAAATGTTTCTACACAAGACTCATTAAAAAACTATTTGCGTATTAAATAATATACGTTTTATATTTTTTTTAAGACTTCTTAGCGACTTATTGAATAGAATAAGATAATTATTATTCGTCTGAATTCTGTGATCTAATAAAATTGCACCAGATATAAGTAGGCTCAAGGCTGGATCTGCGCAAAACCTCAATGCAATTTTAATACATAAATAATTGGCTCTCTCGCTAATCAATCACTGAAATACGCGACAAAAATAATTGCAGGCAATCACTTATCGGGGTTATCACCCACTCGCGGCCGACAACAGCTTTTTTCTTTGGGCTCGCTTCGTATTACATATACAGGTAAATAATTAATCTGTCCCTTTACCACAAAAGCGACCACTTAAATGGACGCTTCTCAAACCGTATAATTGATTTATTAACAAACTTTAAATAATCCCCAAAATCCCTTAGCTAGAAAATTATCGGTGAAGCGTCGACATTTCAGTACTTGCTTTCATTGAGTTTTAAAAAAAAAACGTTTATATTTTTTTGTCTACAATATTCAATATAAGGCGAATTTCTAATTAGGTGAAGATTTTATTAAATATACAATAAACTTTTTTTTTTAATTTCTATGTCTTAAGTATCAAGTTTTCTAGAATATTTGACTAAAAACGGACGGTTAAGAAGTGTTGTTGCGGTTATGAGTAATAGTTTAAGGAGGTTTTGAATCGGCGGGTTAAGATGTCTAATGAAAGAAGGACGGCAGGTGACCAAGCGACCAGATGTAGAGATGCTGTACAAAAAGCGGAAGAGAACATCTTATAAATTAAGTAAATTAATAGCGCTATCTCAAAACTCTTAATTTTATTGCGTTTAAACTATTATTTAACTATGTTTAACTTTTAAAATGGTTTTCATACCTTTCATTCTAATAATGAATAATATTTTGAAATTTTCTTATCCATCATTATGTTACTTGATTCATGCAACTGAACGTATGACGAATTAGAGTGTGGCGCTCGAAAGGCATACGCATTTTGTAAATATGCTCTATGTATTGAAAATAACGCTCTCTGTTGACATATGTGAATTACGTTTTTGTTGTAAATTTAGCTCCTGTGGAGGTACGACATGACAATTCAATAAAATAATAATAACGATCCCAATATATTCATCGCTAAATCAAGGAGTCAGTAAGTACCCTTGATGCTGTTTTTGTTAGACACTTACTCTATATTTATTTTGTAGTGGTAGTGTATTTTTTTTTTATTTTTTTGGTACAAAACAGTTACGCTACAAAATAGCCATTGCTTGTTTTTTACAAGAAAATAACCAAGCGCAACCCATTTAGTGAGAAACCTAATATAATTAAAATTAAGTTAATAATATTTTAATCTTAAAACTCAACGAATAAATATTTATCTGATCTATAGCAATTTTTTTTCTAAATTACAGAAATATACAATATTGAAACAATATCATTCAACGTTTATGTACCGTAATTGTACATAAGCGTTAACTATACTATAATTTTGAAGTAATGAAAGCGGTGTGTTTTGACACAATTTTGATTTTTCTCCGGCGAGCAGCAGAATGTCACTCCTCGTCTTCGCAGTGAGAAGAAAGGCAGTTTCGATCGTAAAAGGAGGTTGTAGAAGCGTTTGTGGTCGACACACCTGCGCACTGCGCCGTTCGCCCATTACTCATTCTGTTGCGCAAGCGTTTTGTCGTTTCTGCGACTATATTCACGACGCACCCACTAGCTATGGCCGACGGACCACCGCAAAGTTATTCATACGCCTAATTACGAAAACGTACCGCGAATAACTAACTACCGAAGCATTCTTGTCAATATAACATAAACGATTCAAGAGCGTGTTTTAATTAAAAAAGTGCAAATAAAACTAATTCACTCATAAACCATTGAGAGAAACTAATTCAAGTCTAATTGTTATAAAATCATATCCGTCCTAAAACCTATGCGATAATAATACTCGTAATGCTAAGAAAGTAACAGGTGTAAATTGTTAGTCTATTTTTTTAAACCTATTCCCGGATGCATCGATCCCGTACTTGACTCGTATGTTTGCGTAATAACGTTTGTAAATACAGTTCAATCGGGAAACAATCAAATTATTAAATTTCATTCGTACGTAGATTAATATAATCATATATAGGAAGACTAGATATAAAATAGCCATATTTTTCCCTATGGTTCAAGCTATCTCCATACCGAATTTCATCAAAATCGGCCCAGGAATTTAGCTGTGAAACTTTGTTATGTTCACAGAGAGTCTTTTTCATTTATAATATTAGTGGATTAGACGTGAAGACCATTCCTTCAAAATAATATAAATTTCCAAAGGTAGGAATATGGGTTTAAATTTCATTTTTCCTAATAGAGAATGAATTAAAGAACCTCCTAAGAACCCAAATGAGCTACGAAACAGAATATAAAAATAGTCAAAATAAGGCCTAAATATTTCAACATTATATAATATTACTAGCTGACCCGGCCACGCGTTGCTGTGGCTAAAGTTTTTGTTATATTAAGGATAAGGATTTCAATTTTTGTTTAAACACACGTGCAGTTAAATCATGACGATGAATGGCTTGTTGTCCTGGCAATAGTAAAGTTTGTATCTCTTCCCAATTCGGATTACATGTGAATGTAATAAATAAATCCGGTCGGCCGTAATGACGTACGTAAGTCATCGCATCTTGTATGTATTCCTGCATGTTCCGTGGACTGCCGATGTAGCTTGAAGGTAAAATGTAAGTATTACCGATGTCATTGGGATTTAAATTTCCATCGATGTTTCCAGCAACAGCATCTCGTAAGTGAATATATTCTTCCGATCGTAGTTTTGCCTGGTTGAATCGAAGGAATCGCAAGCGTTCGCTTTCGACCTTAGCATACATATCAACAATGTATTGATGGAACAGCTGACGATATCGAAGGATATAATTGTCTTGATGTTGTCTAACCATTATTCGGTGTGCGTAGTAGTTCATTGAGCTAACTTTATTATTTCTGTAATCACCTAAAAAAATAAAAAATAAAATGCAATACGAAATTAAAATCTATACATACAGTAAGAAAGTAAATAGATAATTGTCAAATTTACCGGTATTTGGATCATACTGTTTGATATTAAGGTGATATTCATCTTGTCCTTGCCAAAATATCAATGGATATTGTAGTGCGTCATATGAACGGTGTAGATCCGAAATCGTACTGACAGTGTTGTCTCGTCGTGTAATGTTTATAGATCTTTTGTCAACTGGATCACCAACCATGATAACAGCAACCTCATCAACAGTTGGAGCGTTGAATCTACCAGCATGTTCACCTAATGGTACTTTGTCGGCTTTTATGACGATTTGATAATTGTCATTTTGCAGTCGTGGCGAAACTCTTTTGATCAATTGAATTAGTTGATTGTGATCTTCTAAAAAATTTTCCAATAATATCACAATTGCTCTTTCCTCTGCTTGTTCAATAAAATTATACAGGCACCGAGTCGTCACGCGCTCTTCACAATCGCCCATAAAATAAATTTGAAGAAATTTCGGATTGTTATCAGGCATTGGCATCAGTGATCCGATTTTATGGTACACCTGGCCTTGAATTTTGAATGTAGTTTTTCAAAATTACGTCCATCGGATGCACGATCGCATATTACAGTATAATACAGTAAATAACATGTGACGCTTAAACTCATGAATGAGGTAGGCAAGGCAGACAGTCTTAAACTTTTAAACATTAATATATTTTTTTTTGAATTATAAATACTTTCAATTTCAATTTATTTTAACACCAATCGGTGCACAATGTTTTTGGTTAACCTGTCTTTAGCTAACACAAATAGATCCGACGGTTTCCCAACACGTGAACACGCAACATATAGTTGCCCATGAGAAAAACATGGATTTTCCAAATCTAAAACACAAATGGACATTGTTTGACCTTGAGATTTATTTATAGACATGGCGAAAGCCAAACGAATTGGAAACTGTAGCCTTTTGAAGGGTATGGTAGAATCTGATGGTATCATCGGAATACGTGGCAGTAGGACCACTTTTCCTTTAAACTTCCCAGCCAAAATGGTTGCTTCAAGAATGTTTCCGGTGATCTTTTTGATGACCAAACGCGTACCGTTACATAATTGAGGTGGATTCAAATTACGGAGGAGAATAATAGGTGAACCAATCTTTAATCGAAGATTATGTGGTGGCATTCCAGGGATATCTAATGAATTTAAAAATTCAATCGGAAAATTTACACTTTCATTTTCATCAACAACAGTATCGATTGATTTAAAAGACATCAGATCGCCTGGTAACAACTGTTGTATCTGGAAGTTAATTTCGTCAACATCAACGTTTTTGGCTGCCAAAATCGCCCGTTGACTAAGCCATTCATGATTCAAATAATTATTCTGTATATCCGGGAAAATACTCTGAATCAATTCAGTTTTATCCTGAACAACAGTGCAAAAATTGTCTGGTAGTTTAATGCATTGCGTATTTGGTTGCAGTTTTATTTTACCGTTCCCAATATCTAGTAGTTGTTCGGAAAATATTAGTGCTGATGGATCATTTTGCAATTGTACTCGCATATTTATGGTCAATCGAAGTGTTTCAACACTTCGCCATAAGAATGATTGTTTCAAACATGCATTAATCTCATCCGCGAAAGTAGAGCGAGGTATAACCGGTAAGGTCTGCCGGAAATCACCAGACAAAAGTAAGATAGCACCACCGAAAAGTTTATTATTGCTGTTTAAATCTTGCATAGTTCTGTTTAATGCTTCAAGTGAATATTTGTGTGCCATTGTGCACTCATCCCAAATTATTATAGAACTCTTCCGCAACACTGCAGCTATTCCACTATTCTTTTTGATGTTACACATTGCATCTGGTTTATTATGAACGTCCAATGGCAGCTTGAATGTTGAATGTGCTGTTCGCCCACCATCCAGTAAAGTAGCCGCAATGCCTGACGATGCTAATGCTAATGCGATGTTTTTGTTGCGACCGTATTTTGGCAAGAATCAACGATATTAAAAATGTCTTACCGGTTCCACCGGGTGCATCCAAGAAAAAAAAACCGCCTTGTTCAGCAGCAACAGCCAGCATAATCCGATCATAAATAATTTTTTGTTCTGCTGTCAGTAATGGTTCACTGTTCATGATAATTGTTGCTAAACTTCCATGGTCATATTGATTTTCTCGTTGTAAATCGGTATTGACTAAGTCGGTGGCTGGACGATTAGGTGATGGCATACCATAATGATTAAGTGGTAAATTTGAAATAAGAACACATAAATCCTCGATCAAGACCAATGCTTCATTGTACATCTCTGGTGTATAATCTATGTTTTGGCATTGATTTGTTTGTCTAATTCGGTGCAAGATGTCTTCTGTCATACAATTTTTATATTTTTCCCACAAAGTTTGTGCTTGCGAGGGATAACATGTCGTCAAAATAATTGCAAACAACTGACGAATGTTATTCGGTGTTGATGTCAACGCAGCATCAGCAAGCGTTAAGTCCCAATGGTTATCGTCTTCTAGCAATTGCAGTTCACGACATGCATCCTGGTATGTATTGAATACTCGACCATTAGCTGTTCGTAAAAATTCAAAAGACGTTGGTCCGGGAACATTCACCAATAACAAACGTAAATAGAAGCACTCACGTTGCTTTGGATGTACCGTGTAAAGTCTCCCCAATGTCTTAGCTTTGAATATGCCTGTAATGGAAGGATGTGGTTTTCCTTGTTTCCGTGGCTCCCATTTTTTACTGGATTTGTTCCATGTGAAATAACGTGGAACATCACCATACACCAATGTCTTCGCGAATTGGCCAAAAACATCAGGTTTTTGACACAATGTAAAAAATTCAGTTAGAGTCGTTTTCGGAGCTTCGAACGCTCTTTGGAGAACATTTTCTTCAGTGAAGTATACACGTTGACCGTTTTCAAGATGTATTGCCAGATGTTGGACAGCAGGATCTCTTTCGTGGATGGGAAAGCTGAGAATATGCCAAATAGCTTCATTGCTGCTAATGTATCTGCCCATTTGGTATCGTGCTATTTCGTCATTTTTATTTATGTTTTTTACTTCAAATATGGCCAAATCACTGCCTTTGTTTACATATTTACAAATATACTTAATTGATTTAACAGAACTGCAAAGCTCAACATTGATATGAGCTTTGTAAGTTTTTGAAAGTAGTGGTGAGTATGGTACCACCCACTGATTATCAAACTCAACTTGATTTGGAAAGTTCGGCAGTCGCATTGTAAATGTGTGGCCACCATTCTCAGTACTTCTGCGGCGATACATTGGATAACCATCAATATCCGTGATCGTGTCATTCGTATGCGGCTTTGGGAAGTTTTTTTTACATTTTCCATTTTCCATGCACGGTGACGTCATGTTGAAAACACCGCATGGCCCATGGATCATGTGTTTGGTGACAATATCAAATAATTCTTGATCAATTAATGGGTCTGGAATTTCGGCTGAAATTATTTGATCAATTTCTTCAGGACGGATTCTATCTTTAAGCCAAACCAAAATGTGGGCATGAGGCAAACCTCGCTTTAGCCACTCTATCGTATACAACCAACAACGTGTGATACCAAAAATTGTATATTTTACAATAAAATCAATTAAGGATTTCAATTTTTGTTTAAACACACGTGCAGTTAAATCATGACGATGAATGGCTTGTTGTCCTGGCAATAGTAAAGTTTGTATCTCTTCCCAATTCGGATTACATGTGAATGTAATAAATAAATCCGGTCGGCCGTAATGACGTACGTAAGTCATCGCATCTTGTATGTATTCCTGCATGTTCCGTGGACTGCCGATGTAGCTTGAAGGTAAAATGAAAGCATTACCGATGTCATTGGGATTTAAATTTCCATCGATGTTTCCAGCAACAGCATCTCGTAAGTGAATATATTCTTCCGATCGTAGTTTTGCCTGGTTGAATCGAAGGAATCGCAAGCGTTCGCTTTCGACCTTAGCATACATATCAACAATGTATTGATGGAACAGCTGACGATATCGAAGGATATAATTGTCTTGATGTTGTCTAACCATTATTCGGTGTGCGTAGTAGTTCATTGAGCTAACTTTATTATTTCTGTAATCACCTAAAAAAATAAAAAATAAAATGCAATACGAAATTAAAATCTATACATACAGTAAGAAAGTAAATAGATAATTGTCAAATTTACCGGTATTTGGATCATACTGTTTGATATTAAGGTGATATTCATCTTGTCCTTGCCAAAATATCAATGGATATTGTAGTGCGTCATATGAACGGTGTAGATCCGAAATCGTACTGACAGTGTTGTCTCGCCGTGTAATGTTTATAGATCTTTTGTCAACTGGATCACCAACCATGATAACAGCAACCTCATCAACAGTTGGAGCGTTGAATCTACCAGCATGTTCACCTAATGGTACTTTGTCGGCTTTTATGACGATTTGATAATTGTCATTTTGCAGTCGTGGCGAAACTCTTTTGATCAATTGAATTAGTTGATTGTGATCTTCTAAAAAATTTTCCAATAATATCACAATTGCTCTTTCCTCTGCTTGTTCAATAAAATTATACAGGCACCGAGTCGTCACGCGCTCTTCACAATCGCCCATAAAATAAATTTGAAGAAATTTCGGATTGTTATCAGGCATTGGCATCAGTGATCCGATTTTATGGTACACCTGGCCTTGAATTTTGAATGTAGTTTCAAAATTACGTCCATCGGATGCACGATCGCAAATTTTAGTTGCCCCAAATGACGTCATTTGGAAGCAAGAATTAAATTTGCGTATCTTACGCAAAAATAATTTGGAATCATCTGAATTGCCAGTAAGAAGGGATAATAAAGGCTCCGGCGGAGCGGGTAGAGGTGACAGCACAACTTTTCCTGATGCGCAGCACATGCCGGCTGCTTCATTCCGAAATTTCAATGCCTGACAATATTGACATACTATATCCATTCCACCGATAGCAGTTTTTGAATGCGCTGAGTAGTTAATATCTGGTGCATATTCAAAGGCAAGCCGAACGAATGATGCACGTGTTAATGAGCGGCTGATCCGTTGCCTTTGTCGATCTAGTACTCGTACTGTAGCTATGTTTCGTTTTCGTGCCGCTCTTGTTCTCGTAATATTCTGTTGCAGACGTTCGTCACACTGTTCTTGAGATTCTCGTGCACGACTTTCTGCAGTCCTGATTCTTTGTGCTGCATTTCTTGGTTCGATTTGTTCTGGTAATTGCTGAGCTCTTTCAACACGTTTGCGTCGTGTCCCTTTGCCGCTCGCGTTGTTGAGGTTAGATTTTTTCGGTGGCATTTGACTGAAAATAATAATTTTCTTGTTCTTATGATATTCTCTTGAAGACGTTCGTTACACTGTTCTTGAGATTCTTGTGCATGACCTGCTGTCCTGATTCTTTGAGCTAGATTTCTTGATTCAATTTGTTTTGCCAACTGATGGGCTCTTTTAATACGTTTGCGTCGAATAACTGTCACTGTCAAATAATAACAGACATTAGCGCCATCAACCCAGTCGAAAGGTATCGACATCTGTCAGTTTTATGACTGCCAAATAATAACGGACAAAAAATTAGCGATAAATTAAAATTGCGACTATAATTTGAGATTTAAACTATCCTATCTCTCAAGTGCACATCGAACTGCACATGGTGTTCAAATTTTATTATAATCGGTTAAGTGGTTCAGCCGTCCATTGAAGACAAACATTGTGACACGAGATTTATATATATTAAGATTAATAGAATGAATACAAAAATAGATTGACGTAATATTAACAGATAATTTACACAAATAATATAAAAATATATTTTAATCCAAAAACTAGCATAACATAAAAACTAACATTTATAGCATATCTTTGCTGTCAGTGAAACTTATAGTGAAGATGCAGACAATAGGAAATCATTCGGTCGCGGCAAAGTGAGGTTAGTTCACAATTTGTCAATATAATTTCAAATGAAAGCATGTCGAGTATGGAAGGCCAAGATATTCGCAATATTAAATACGAAGTTAAAATCGTCAAGTCACGAAGTGGCAAGTGCATAAGTGCAGCGCAGGTTTATTGCATTGCAAACCGTCTCGAGTTGCCGGCTTGCAATTGCAACGGCACAGGGGCCTAAACCAACAACGTTTTTACCAATTATATTTCTTAACAGACTCATATTCGTAGTATATATGCTTATATTATCGATGCATCTAAATTAAGTGAAGGCTCGCTCATTGTTGTTGACTCAAGCGCAGAATAAAAAATAGTACTATTATCGTTTTGTATCAATAACATAAACAGAGGTTATTCACTTTACAATTTACTTTTGTACACATTTTAAATAAACGTTGCTTTGCGATATCAAGAGAAAATAAATATTAACCTAATTTGCAATAAAATACTTTTAAAACATGATAATATCTATTTAAATTATTATTTAAACATAAAATAAAAGTTTTTGGTAAGAACAATTTTATTACTTAATAGTTCTCATAAATAATTACGCATTATATTGCATGAAATAATTATGCAAATATGAATAGCATGAAAAAAATAATTTGAAAATATTTCACAGTTAATAATTAACACACCTGTATTTAACACACCTGGTTTCCAGCAGATAAGCCTTGGGCTTAGCTGGTACATAAAATAAAATAAATGTAAATTTGATGAATAAACTAAATATATCTAATTGATTCCTACAATGTGCATACTATTTTGTCTACATAAAAAAAACAATATAAATAACATGAAAATAGAGGGAATAAAAGAATATTTATTTATTTATTATTAATATGTGAGAATGGGGCGGAGGAGGGAAGGGGGGAGGGTTCAGACGGTTTATTTAGATAAGCGGTAAACTTAGAAAGTTAACATGGATACCGGATTAAGATACGAAACCGGCTGTTGATTATTATCGAGTATATGAAATTTGAATATGAATCATATGTGAAATTTTAGTGTTTCGCTTGCGTGCGTTTTTAGTCGAATAGTTGGCTTGGCAAATCAGCATAGAGTCAGAGTTCCAGGAACTATTTTTCTTACTACGTGATTTTTTTTTTTGAGTTTGGGATCGCTATCTCCGCTACTGTTATCTTGACAAATTTTATCATATTGATTTATTTCCGTACAAAAAATTATCAGCCATGTCCTAGAAAATTGTTTGCTGGTTACAATCTTTATCTTTCGACTTTGAAGGTACACCGTTCATTAAAACTGGGAAAATTAACAGTCGCGTATATTATAACGTCACAATTAATTTAGGTCATTACAAATAAAAATAAGAAATAACAATAAATGTAATTAATTTCAAATGTAGGTTTTATGATTTATAATCATTATAACAATGGTGTTTGTATTACAAATGTATAATTTAAACGATAATTGGTAATTTTATTATTATCAAATTAAAGTATAGAATAGGAATGTTTATAGATTCCTATTATTTCATTATTTTGCCTCGCTAAGTGACGATTTCACTAGACTATGCGTTTCTAAACTTTGACACGATAAAATAAATATGTCAAGCATTATGATTTAGTTGGAAATAAAAAAAATCGGTAAAATATATTTTTTTTTAAAGTAAAAAATGGCACTGGCGATTAACCCCTTTTGCGCGAGCGAGACGTTATCGCATATCGAACTGAGTCTTTAGGCTCGCGGCGAGGCGAGAAGTAAAGTCGATTGGCGAAACTGGGTGACTGAAAGTTGGCGCTCGCGCCGCCCAACCGCCGCGCCGATAATTGACGGACGCACACGAAGACCGGCCTCTGCTTAACAATGAACATAGTGAAAGTGCAACTCCGTCGACGACAATCTATGCACGGGCTCGCGTAGCGAGTACAAATAACTACTAAGTATGTATGTTCATCAATTCTACGCATCAACATGGAAAACTAAATTTCACATTTTATACGCATGCTGTCGGTATCATCCAAATATATTTAAGCGACAGATCTCTGAAAAAAAAACAATTTATTATTTTTATTAATAAATAACACTATTAAAATATGTTTATTGTTGTTCTATAGGAACACTATCTAATCATATACATAACAACTTAATGGCGCAGTGGTATAAGCGCCTGCTTTTAAATCCAGAGGTCCCGGGTATGAAACCACAGAATGAAGGAGCGACTGAGTTAAGTAACAAGATATACAAAAAAAAACACATCCAGCTACAGAATTGCAAGATGATGTTGTTTATCTGTAATGAACGGCTTCAATTAATGAAAACAACAATTAGGTTGTCGGAACTGCTCCCAATAGCGCCTCCCCGACAACACAAGCCATACGAATGAAGAAAGAAGAATTACATAACAATTCGTTTGAGGCACACACTAAAAACAACCATGCAGTTACAGATATTTCGAGTTGTCTGTTTAAAATGAATTGCTCCGCATCATGAAGGCAATAGGAAAGCTCACATAACCTACACCACGGGAGATGAGACGAGGCTTATAATAAATTGCTGGTCGCCATGACGTGTTTTCAATTTTAATTATTTACGTCTAATAATGTTTCATGTTTAAAGAAAATGACAAAAACTAGTTCTAGATTTTATTGTAAAAAGAATATAATTGCATCTAACATTTTTCTCTTAAAATTATCCTAAAAAAAAAAGTTTATTTAAGTGGATTGTCGTACCGCAAGAGGTGCACATGCTCGTCGGAAAGTTAGAAGGCAGATTCACTAGTTACAACCTTGCATTTATAAGTATGCAAGTAACACATATACATAACGTATCATATAAAATACCCCCAATTTTAGTTGTATAATAACTTCGTGGGACTATGAAATGTGCCAAGACTGTGGGCGCATGAAAATGTAATTAAAGCCGGTAAAAAATAAAATATAAAGAAAATAAAAATGTCGAAAAGTAGTTTTATTATACGCATTAAACGCTGTTATTGATATGACTTTTTTATGTTAAGTTTTTATAATACTATATATGTATTTTATTTACTTTAAGTAACTGAAAATTTTATTGTTGCCAATACGTTCGTTATATTGGGAAAAAAAACTTCACGGGTGAATCTATTTTTCTAGGCCTAAATCTGTGAAAAATAGATACCCATGTTAAATATTTTCCTTTTTACCATAAAATTTTAATTTTAATAATTTCTGTGATAGCGTAGTGTTTATTGTGTTCAAAATTGAAAATGAATTTTTCAACTGCATAAGTTCAATTTGCTTGTAGCTGAGTTAAGGGAGATAGTGTTGATAAAGCGTGACCTTATGCAGATTTGAACCCGCACCCGCCGAGTGCCTAAAACCAATTAATTTATATACGATTCAGTACTACGATTTACTACTGTAGTGAAAACAATACGTAGAATCGAGTGAAAAAAAAAATATGTATACGCGTAATTTATATGCAGGGAATTACGATTTGTTCGGATCTGCCGGAGAGGCTTTCGGCCAGTAACCCTCTGAAGTAAGAGTTATCGATAAAATGATGATTTGATGATGATGAACGCAATTCGCGACGAACCAGCCAGTTTGGGGACGAACCAGCCAGACGAATGCTGGCGTAAAGACATCGTATCCATAGCGAAGGGAAGCGATTAGCGGTCTTCTAACGCAATAGTGAAAGACGCCGTTCGCCAGCATCCGTTCAGAGCAACTCATTAGAGTTAATTACTCTGAACGAGTAGTCGATTACTAGAAGGAAAATCGCTTAAAAAAAAGTAACCGAAACAGTGAAATCTCGGAAAATTGGCGCGCATTTTCGACGCCAGGTCGGCAATTATTGAGTTGATTTTGCAACATGACCGGACGTTGGTATCATTTGGCGAAGGAATTTCGGTACCAGCTGAGAGATTTAAACGCTAGCGCATATGTTAAACTCACCAGTATTTGATCTAATTTATTTTATTAAAAATGCATTTTTAAAAATCCTACGCTGGGTTTCATTTCTCAAAATTCTCGAACCTAACCTTTGTTTGGGTCATATTCTGGTTAATTTTTAAATGATTATTTTTGAATTTGTGAGTAAATAAGATGATTAAATGAGCGAGTATTCTTTTACGTACCGAATAAAAACAAAATATAAATTTCATATCGATACTTAGTTTCAATTTCAACAAAATTATTTTGTTTTACATAATAAAAAAGTAGTATTTATTTATTAATATTATTAAACGTATATTTTCGAATCTAGTGCAAACAAATATATAACACAACTACAATACATAATACAAGCTTATGAAGGTTATGAAATTTATAATTAAATGAAGTAAAATGGCCACTCTAACTTGACTAAAAACCTGTTCGAAAAGAGGCCAGAAAGATGTAGAAATATTTAAATTAACTATAAGAGACCAGTTTAAAGCCAAAATTTATTCCTATAAAAAAAAAGTTATAAAGAAAAACCATCTTAAATAAACAAGAGGCTTGCGTATATAACCATAATATGAGAAAGTATCATGACACTAGATAAAATGTCATACAAACAATAGCTATATCAATATATAGAGCATATTTATTATGTTTGTATTACATACAAATTATAATTGCGTTACATCTAATTTATACAGCTGTGATTGCTTAAAATAGGAAAAAAAATATTGTGTGTAGTCAATTACTATATTAATTGGTTTATGCTACTTTACATATAAATGTTGTTTTGGATTAAAAAAAAAGAATAATATTTATATATGTATAAATTCTTCGTAAAAACGACGCCAATTTTGCCTATCCATGTATGTTCAATATAATTAATGCCAAAGCAATTTAAGGTTTGCCGAGAATGGACTAGCCGACCAGCCGAAGAGGCGATTTGAAATTCATCGCAATTTGCGTTTGTAATTCTCAGCAGATTAGAATGTAGTTTCCTGCCCTGGCTGGCGCGGCGCAGTGCACTCGCTCGCTCATTCATTATCCTTGACGCTCGCACCGCGCCGCGCTGCTGAGAGCGTTCGACGCGAGCGTATTTACAAACAAGTGCTTCATTAACAAAGTGCACATTGCGTCGTTATAGGTATTTGTCTAAACTAAACGTAGCACTTTATGGCAGTAGACCATGCACGTACTACCATAGAATAAGAATTCTGGTTAAAGCGCAGTCTATAACCAGGCATATCTACTTGTATTTCGTTTTTGTTTTTAACCCCATATTTCGATAAACATTGTTTGGTAACCATTTAGTATTGGAAAAAATGAGATATTGATTCTTCACGTACGAGGCGAGATGGCTTAAAACAATATTTTGTTTTAACGGTGTATTAAAAAGATAAATATCAAAACAAACACAAAAAATCTATGCCTTGCTCAATTCCATTTTTTCTTTAACTAGTTTATATTGAGTTTTTTTATCAGTTTGGTAAATTTACATCTGATTGAAATGTGCTTAGTGTAAGTTTGTTGAGGTTAATTGGTGTTTTCTGAGGAGTCGCAGAACGAAATTTATTTCGATCAGTACAATAGTTATTAAATGCTCAAAATTAGTGTCAGGTTTATCGAGCATGGATAAACAGTTCTTATATAATTTATGTATTGCAAACTGTGCCACAATACAAAAACTACTAAATGTAAGCTAAAGAGAGTTGTAAATGAAAGTAGCAGATCTTTATTACAGTAAAAACGTTGTTTCCTTAGTTTTTTTATGGGTGTATGACCAAGGAAGTATCATCGAAAAGCTAATTCATATATAAATAAATAAATAGCACTTCCAACTGATTATAATATTATATAATATGATTATTTATATGTATGACGTTATTGTGATAAATAAAATAAAAAAAGAAACTTGAACGAGTTTGCTTATTGGTTATTGTCATATTACATTTATAATTATATGCGTGTGTGATAGGAAGTTATAGCGCATTACAACTGAACGCACAAGGCAAAAGACCGTTAACAAAGGACAGTTTAGTCGAATCAGTGTGCTCATTGTTAATACGCTTACTAAACACCTGTCAGCTGCGAAAAGTTCGCAGGAGGTAGCGAATTATTAGGAGCGACCGAATTGCAAAATACGGTAAACATTAACATGTCAAAAAGCAGAATCACAGAGAACTGACTGACGCACAAATAACTATGATCGTCTTTCGTATCTATGACTTTTAGAGTCGTGGTAATTTACGAGCAATTAAAAAAAGTGCATTTTACTTACAGCAAAATACCGTTTTTTTAATAAAGTTTGTTTTGTTTTTTATCAGTCAGACACTAGTTTAAAAAGTTTAATTTAGATTCAGACTTACCTTTGTTAAGGGCCGTTTTAATAAGTTTGAGTTGAATATGGAATAATCATAACTAATGTATTGAATATGTGTGCAAACATTTAACCTTCTCGCATATTGCACTTTCTATCTAAGCTTTTTGGAGAAGATGTATGTACAATTTGGTTTTGACATATGTCAAAACCCAGAGACTAAGAAAAGCGCTCCCTAAAATGTCTACACATCAAAAAGATTTCCTAATAATAAATGAATACATATTGAAACTCCCCCTTGACATTTCTGACAGAAGCTATTGTGCTCAAGAAGTGAACGTTCGCTGATATCCTTCGACTGTTTAGACGTGTTTAGAAAAATATACACCATAAATAAGCCACTGTTTACGATTGACAATAAGAACAGAGATTGCCATCAAATTACATCTTGCAATTGAATTCTGGTCTCATGAGAAAAACCTTGACATGGAATATTGTACGGCCCTCCTCAAGATAACGATTCAAATTATGCGTCGCGTTCTCGTAGTCTCGTATCCATGACAATAAATTATTCTTTGTATTTGTCCATTTAGTATCTTTCCCCGGGCGCATTATTTGTTTTAACTCCTCTACAAACACAGTACAAAGAACTTTTATAGCGTTAAAATGCTACTCAAAAATAAAACTGAAAATAATATGTCCAGCATACTGTGCGCTTATACAACAATAACAAACAATTTTAATACTTCATAATATTTGGATGAATAATTTTAGATTTAAGATTAAATCATTGAAATCAAATGTAAATGATTTTATTTTCTAGTGCGAAAGTGAAGGACGATAGTGAAATGTACGTAGAAAAGTGCATATGTGTGTATATATTCACAATGCCTAGCCGACAGTAATATATGCAATACAATGAATATGATAAAAATTAAATTCAGTTCACTAATGACTTATTCATCTTGTATCTGTATGTGATTTAGACTAATAATGTAAGAGTTATAAATACTACATACAAAAATCCCTTTCGACACGCCGGAAGGAGGAGGTGGATTTCACCGGATCAAATTAGGGGATAGGCGAACTCCAATTGTACGACCTTGTATCAAACATTGAACGAGCTACCGCGCGATCCACTCCGCTCGCGGCAGCTCGCACATTTCAATCAGCCGCCGCATCTCCGTACCCTTCCGCAGCGAGAGTGCGTATACTGAATCACTCTTTATATTGTGCCGTAAGGATTGCTCATATCAAAGATTGATTCAAACAAAAGTTGTAGGAAAATTATATTTATATGATAAAAAATATGATTGTTTGAATTTAAAAAAAACACTTTTTCTCACCCCTAGGACCTATGGTTGGTGCTATCGAAAACATTTACTTAAATAAGTTTTAGGCTCTTATCAAGGAATAAAATAAAATTTAAAAATAATTCAATATCTTTTATACTAAGAAAGTTATACCGATTTTTCCCATTAACGAACTTGACCGCAATTTTGTGTTCGTGTGTTTATGTATCATTTGAAAGTGATTGATGTAAAATTATGGCAGTTATCGGGTCCACGAGAAAGTGATATGGATATATAAACTTTAAAACTGAGTGTGGTTTTGGTCTCTAGGGGATGTGAAACGTGAAGATTTGTCGAAATTTTCCGGAAGTCATAACATGGTACCCATTGCAATAGGTAGCTTTCCTATAGAAATCTACCTAAAAGAAAAGTATAATGCATGTACTCTGAGTATCATTTATGACGCTATCAGGAAATGATGAAGTCCAACTCCGAAGACTTCTTTCCGAGACTAAAATAGTAACTAAACAAGTACACGAGGCATTCCTTCCAACAATATCAAATTGCTTTTTCTGAATTAACAGTTCATACTTTTGTCTAGTCATTATTCTATTGTTGCGTGTATTCATTTCTAAAAGTAAATAAAACATTATCTTACAGAAATAAGCTTCCAGTTTTATATATTTACGCGTGTCCAATTAAGGTGCTATATTTTCATAAAAATATTATCATTATAACCAAGTTACTTAACTAAGAAAACACCACCATGCGCCAATATCCGAAGAATAATAATGATTTTAAGCATATACCGTAACCATATACCGTATAGTAAATTTTAATGTTTGATATTTAATATAAAATTTTGGTACACACGTAGGTCATTAGGACCTAGAAATGGGGGTACGAAGCAATCAATCTAGACATTATTTATAATAAATTTATTCAGATTACATAAAGTAACATAAAAAAGGCTCTTTGCCCTAAGTTGATTCAACTCATCAGCCCCGGGCTTTGCCCCTGGTTAGCAGCTAGGCCATGAGGGCGGTTTTAACGGCTGAAATCTTCAGCCAGACGTCTAAATTTGGTTTATTGTAACAGCGCCTTCGGCGTCCGGCAACTCGTGTGTTGTGTTGACCTAGGAATTCCGAGAGTTTTCTAAAACTCCCATGTTACCTAAATAATTCCCATACAAGCTTTCATCTTCTATTTTAACCTCTTAGAGGTTGATTGTTTTTAAATGTCTTTCCCAGGGTTCACGCTATCTCTATCCCAAATTTCATTAAAATCGGTATAGTCGTGAAAGCTTAACAGACAGACAGATTTTCGCCTTTATAACATTAGTAAGTACTATTATTTCTTGGCAAAAATAAAGTACATAATAATAATTGCACAAGCGAATGTTCGTAAATGTGCCGGTTGGCTCAATATGAAGCCGTCGGCCGAAAGTGCATAAAGCTAAATACAATTGAAGAGATGCTGGCTCCATTAACTTTCTGTGGTTGCATAACGGCCAGCTTGCATGTAGAAATCACTGCTAGGGCTTTTAAGATGCAATGTGCTTTGAAGAATGAACTCTTGATCTTTCGCGACTATGCGAGAGAGTATTTAAATACGCAAGATGTATTTATGAGATTCTGTTTACAA
Source organism: Neomicropteryx cornuta (assembly GCA_020383195.1). NCBI lineage: Eukaryota > Metazoa > Arthropoda > Insecta > Lepidoptera > Micropterigidae > Neomicropteryx > Neomicropteryx cornuta. The sequence goes on from JAHKQU010000030.1 coordinate 7,966,188, forward strand.
TTTTCACCATTATAATATGATGAAATTTTTAGGAAAGTATAAACTTTTGAGTAGTGTGTAAATTACACATTATATTATTATTATTATTATAAAATTACAATTTTTAACGAAGCACAATAATATAAACAATAGGCATTTCCTGTTTCATATATTTTTATATATATAATGTCTTAAAACCACGTACCTCTTTCATTCCATCGAGCCTCCCCAGCGACTTGGACGGCCGGAGGGGCAGGAAGGCCCTGAAGGCATCCTGAAATCTGGAGCTCTCCTTGGGAGCATCCTGGCCAGACTTGGCGACTGTCTCGGAGATGTCAGCGCACGATCTCCGTGCCTTCCTCCGCTTGTCCAGGAGATGCTTGGACCCCTTCGATCGTTTGGGGGTCGGCGGGCTCTGAACCTCGATTTCGGGGTCACTTTGGACCTCGCGCGAAAAGTAATTAGGCGGGTAGTGGTAGGTGTGTCGCCGGCGCGGGGCTGTGGGGCTCGTGAGCCTCGAGACGAGCGTTTCAAACATGGCTCACAGCTATTCGGATTGTAGGATATTCACATAATTAAAAATTTTAAAAGATTTGAGAATTTGTTTGAAGTGAATGGAGCCAAGGATCATTAGGGAAACGCGTTTCGATTGTAAACTATCGAAACGCGAATTTTGAATGGGCGAAATGCTCAACTCGCCGTGAGCAAAGAAGGAACGGAGTCGTGGACGCGAGTTAATCCCGGAGATCTCTTCTAAGTGCGCTATCGTCGAAACCTAAAGGGCGAGAAATGTCCATGTTGTACAAGTGGATAATCAAATTAGTTCTTTAGATTTTGACTCGTTCCAGCAAAATCGGATGTTGATTTGAAAAACGGTCAGAGTACTTTTGTGAGACCCGTGAATAATTTAAAATTGAACACAAACCCCTTTACCAGCCGCATTTGAAACAGCGCTTTACAATTTCACATTTAGTGCTAGGAAAATCAACAATGAGAGGATGAAGGCCTTTCTTTTGACCTCTTCTAAAGTGTTTTATCAAGTTTTGCTGGAACGAGGTAACTGAAAATTTTTGTGCCGCCACGTTAAAACCATGTTTCGCACAAAGTAAGAATTCTTTTTTTTCGTGTGTTTAATTATTTAGTTATTCCGTTAGATTCAAGATATTATCAAGTTGATTAAATTCACGATCGTCATTTTGTAGTAACCAAGATTTTTGTAAGATAATAAGATCATATCACATACGCTAGTATTTATTATTTATTGGCCATAGTGTTATATATCGTCTGCGTGCCAACTTCAAAACATCCCATTTGAATTAGCCTTCTTCAACTAAAAATAAGTTTTTCAGCTGGTTCGGTCTCTCTCACGGGTCGGTATTCGTCTCGTCGACTTGCTAAGCTTCAACGGCGTCTGTCAATATCGATGATATCAAAATAAAAATAAATTCGTTTGAAATCGATATCGCGACCGCGGGGTCGTGATCCGTGACGTCCAAAAGGTTTCGTTACTGTGGGAGATATCATCAGAGACGCGATTGAAACGAGATAGACGCACCCCGGCTCTGTTTCTAACTCTATCTTACGCCTCCGTGGTGCGTCATTAGTACGGCCTCGTAAACCTACGCATCGCTTATTAGAGGGTTGAAAGTCGCGTCATATAGTGTCTTGGTCATCAGCGCGCGAATGTGATAATATTGCAGGTTAAAGCGCAATGGCACGTTGCATTCCAGAATTACAGTTAAACTTCTAAACATGCAGAGCTTTTAGCCCGGCCAAGAGGTCAGCGGTGCGTTTGAGAATTCTAATAACGGCTAACTGACTGCCAAGTCGTTCGTGTAAGCTTGCTCCAGAAATATAATATCAGCCGGACGTAACGGCAACACCTACACAACATGCAACCTCAACGTGAAACCGCGCAGCCCAGCGTCACATTCCAGGCTTGCCAGAAATAATGATATGTTCCTGTTTTGTTATTGCCGAGTTAAGATGGCCGCAGTAGGCTGTCGGCTAGAGAGCAATTCGAGATTTTCTAAACGCGTCGGTCGAGATGATTCTTATTTAGTTGGCCGATTAGTATAGGATAACGTCGCATAGAACAATTTTCACAGTTCGGAGCGTAAATGTCGCAATTTTGTCGATGAATCGACATTTCTACTGACGTTTACCTATTGATACATTGCTTTTATAAGATAACTCTAACCGGGTACAAATGTATCTTTACTCGTAATATTATTATTATTAAATATTATAATTTATTAATATTATTTAAGAAACATTATTCTATAACATCATCTTTCCTTATTAAACACCACTTTCTGTGTAAAAGGTCCTACAAAGAAGTTAAAGAGTGCTGCAAAAGGTGAAAACAATTATTATATATATATATATATATATAAATATAGTGGTTATATACATATAATAACTTTAATTTACTCAATTTTATATAATTATTGGTTTTATTTTTGAGTAATGTGAATTTATAATGTATTTGTTTGATATTACTTTATATTTAGATAGTTTTTAAATATTATTATAGCATCGATCAGATCACGGAAGTGGTACATTAAGCGAACAAAACAAAACTACCTCCCTTGGTGCAGATTCGTCTAGTTAGGGAGGCAGGAAACATTCGTATAATATAACAGTTGTTTATCGCTTCAATTAATATATTTTATAATACTTATACGTTACATAGTTATATTGTATTACTTAAGCGATATAATATTATATTTTTAATAAATTAATAAATAAATAACATTTTCGGGGACAACTCTGCAAGAAGAATCATCCACCTTAAGAGCCGCTACAATCAGAAGCTATTAACTGGTAAGGAATAATTACGAAAATTACTTTTATCGAGCTCAGAGTATTGTTAGTTGCCCTCGAAATTTTATAGTAAAGTTATTTATAGAAAGCAATTTATCGCTTAGAAAGTATTTATTTTAATTTATCAATTCGATTTAGTATTATAGTATAGTAGCACTTTAATAATAAACTGAGTAAAAGGGACGATAATTAGACTTGATTAAGAAGACATAATTAATAAAATTAATCTTGTAGTGATAACGTTTTCCATTGAAGATTCTTAAAAAGATTTTTTTTTTAACAATGCAATGAATAGTACAACGAACAGACTATGCATATTTCAAGACGTCATATCACCCCCTTCAATGCTTCAACTGTTCAATGACATCCCATGTATACGAGATATATTCGCATAATTCAAGATTTAAAATCGCACAATTGAATCGCGCTTGTTTTTATGAGCATCTCGAATGCGCAACTGGAATCAATTCAGCGTTATAATGCAACCTGCAGTCGTTACCAGTTGACGGCCGTTAAATTTAAATTTGTAACGAATTTGTCACGATCTTACAATTCAGCCGTCTGACTTCGTGATCATTGCTATTTCGATGGGCGTTTGTGGGCTGTTCAGTAAAATGAAGAGCAATTTCTGATCAAATGCACAATCGACTTCCACTGCTTCCGATGATGGCTCGAATCGTTAGTCTATCGTGTTTACATATAGGACATATAGGTGATCAAGGAAGCTTTGGAGGACTTTGAAATGAGGTAAATTGAAAGATCGGTATAATCCAATGCACCTTTCACGGTGATTTACTCTCACTCGTATTTTAAACCTCCGTCCATTACTCAAATATACCGATTTGTATTCTAAAATTCATTCTTACCGCCAATGATCTTCTCGAACAGAAAGCAAGGATTCTGTTTTTATTTTTACAAATTGTTTAATTTACAACAGCACGTTATTGCTTTCAAATATACATACCTATTTGACGGGCCTGTTCATTTAATTTGTAGTTGAGGTTATACTATAAGTTTTAATTTATAAAAGATAATTTCAATATAACATATTTGGCATTATATGTATAGAATACCTACCAAACCATTACCTATGTTTGCAGACGACTTTGGTCATTTGAGCTTAGGGTTTCAGAAGTGTACTATTTTTTATTTATCACAAATTTCATAAAAGTACGAACTATAAATAGATGAACTATTTTAATGATATGAGTGGAATTAACATATCGCCTACTTTCAATTCACAAATCGCGTTTTAATGTAGGTACCAATACTGTAGTAATATTCTTCTCGGGTAATCTATATCTTCCGTGAGCGGACGTGCGAAACCAGGTTTTGCTTGGCCAAATTGGAGTTGCTATCTTTTCTTCATCCCCAGCGCAAGAAGCTGCGCTTTGGTCCAGAGATCATTCGTTATTTCAAACTTTTATCTTGGTTACCAATTTCAAAAAAATACATGCGTTTATATATATCCGACATCAGGCGAAGCGATCCGTAACATTGGCAAAAGTGTAATTTTAGATCATACAACTTTACATACATGAAACATACCTAAAATATTTTAGAGTAATTTATTAAATATCGCTTTTTAAATAAACTGTTTTTTTCTTATTAAAACACATTCGAAATCTTTAACATTATAAGTGATTTAGTTTTGGGTACTGGGCGAGTCACAGATTATGGAAAAAGTTACATAAAATATTTACCTTAAACGTTTTATGGTTGTTTTTTACCTTATGTTTTTTTTAATGTTTCTAAATTAGTGCGGTTTTCATTTCCTAGTGATTGTTATAGGGATCGTCGCATATATATATAAACAAAGTCCTTAGAAATTAATCTTAAGCTTAAGTTTTCACAATATTTGTTTTTGTTATTATATTATTTGTAAAATATTTAATAGCTTGTACTTTTACTTATTAAAAAGCGTAACAGTAGATCGTCAAGGAAATAAAGAAAATAATCTATATGACTATGATTAGTGTTTAATTTAAAAAACAATAAAATGCATTTTGATAAATTGGATATATTACGCTATTCTCATTGGCAGACGAATTTAAGCATTACTTCTGCACTTGCTGCATTTTTCAGCGAACATTTTCAGCTTCTGTATTATAAAACTATTTATAAATATACATTTTTTTTCTGGTGGTTAAATTTGGGGATATTTAATATGATAAGAGAAAATAAAATAAAACCAAGAATGACACACCCGAAGGGACATTCCGTGGTTTGAACGACTGAGAGCTGACGACTATGGTGGTGGTGACGTCGCCGCTGACTCATTGCGAGACGATTTTGTGCCATTAGGCTGTCTAAGATATTTACTGCTTCTTCGTGCCATCGATGTTTCGAAAAGTGCATTTTGAGTCGGTTAATTAGGAACGTAAGTATGCAGCATGAGATATTCACGGATCGGTTGAATACCAGATACATCTGTGGAATTTATATCGATTGTTATAGGGTAATGCTATACGTCTATGAAAGATTGCCATATATTTATTATTTATTTATTTATTGTACATAATTAATTTGACAAAGAAATAGAAATGTAATAGTAGAAATCACAGTTACAAATAAATATTATATATGCACCGGGAGCGATTAGCACTGCTACATTTTGACATATGGGATATTATTTAGGAGTAATGGTTTTTTAACAGGTAAAAATAAAGGGTTTTTTTGCAATTATTCTTCATTTTTAACTCATCTAAGGCTTTTTATCAGCTTTGTCCCTATAGAGTAGTGTAAGACTAATAACATGTAAATGCCTTTTCCGCGCGACCGCGACAAACATTTATGTCCCATTCATCATTTTGCTATTTATTTTTAACGCGCTAAGCCATCGCCATAAATTAAACATAAATCATAAACCTCAAAGCATTCCAAAAACGACCACGTCTAAAAGCAAACTAAGGCAAACAAGTTAAAACTGTCCATTTGCCAGATCCTTCTTTGAGAAAATATTGTTTTAAATAAACAGCGTATCGAATGATTTATGAACGAACCTAACGTCCCGGCGAAATACATTGAAGTAATTAGTTTGGATTTGTAAAAAGCACTTATATATTTTTGTGGGTAGGAATTTTGAGATATTTTATGATTTAGATTACATTTACATTGTCACTGGCACGAGTCAAACTCCAATAATGGCTACCTGTTTATATTAATTACCCGTCAAAGGTATTCTAAATCAGAAAAACGATTGAACTGTATTCGGCTTGCCGGGCCACAAGGAGTCTTTCCTGGAGAGTGATCTTACTTTGGGGCTGAGAGCATGATATCTTTCTTAAAAATGGTCAATTAAAAATAATGAACTTAAAATGGATAATGAAATCACATAAAGGTTCATATAGACATACCATCGTGGATTTATATGTACAGTCAAAGGCACTCGGAGCTCGGAAACGCGTAAAAAGAAAGAGATAGTAGGTGTTTGCGTACTGTATCTATGAGAATCGCCGCTTTCGTATCTCCGTATGAGCGTCGCTGAGATTTAAATATACCTACAGACTTTCGTTGAATCGCCTTTCAAGGTAAAAGTTTCATTTTCCCTCGACTATACTTAGATATTCTTTTTCAGAGAAGGCATAATATTACGATATAAGAGTCAAAGGTGGAAATCCAATCCATTTCTATTCTTATTTATGATTATTGTAAGGAAAGAAACATAAAAAAATATGGACAACTGATTACCAAAGAATTTAATTCTATATAATAACATTGATAAATAATGGCAAATGAGGTACCATCTAAAGGCGGGTGCTCATGAGGTGAAGAGGGCGATAAACCCGATTCAGGTAAAGGAACGTAGTCTGCTAAGGCCGCACAGCCCATAAAATGGCCCTAAATAGCCTCCACAGGATATGGCGCGGAGGTCAAATCGAATTTTGATTCGATCGTTGCAAGCACGCCGCGCCATCTTGCAATCGCTCGTAAAGCAGCGTACAAGGAATTTAGATTGAAATTATATGTACTCGATACAATAAATAAATAAAAAACTTATCGGAATCTATAAGGCCCAACTATCTTTTAATATAAAACGCGAACTTTAGAGGTTGGTAGGTGATATGATGCCGATGGTTTTCGGCCAAATTTTTAATTCTGTTTCTTAGCTAGGATGGGTTTTTAGGGCAAGCACTATTACATCTCTGATCATCACACTAGAAAATAAAATAAAACCGTCTTTCCTTTTCTAAAAAATATTTATTATTTTAAATGAATGATCGTTTTGACCAATCATTTGGTCAATTTGGTCAAAACAATCATTCTTTTATATTTAAAAGAATTTCTCAACTCGTTTACTAATCGAGAACCATAATGAATGTTTTCAGCAATAAGTTATCAAATTGTATCCAGAGTTTTCGATAAAAACATTGTACCTACATTCAACATTTCTTACGCTATTTTTATTTATTGAAGATTATCAGTTTAATATGGAGTAAAAAAAAGCTCCTGCTATAAGTAATGATAATAGTTATATGTAAAGTTGTAATGGTAATTGTTATTTATTTTACGTGGATCTGATCTTAACGTCGGTTAGGGGTAGTCTAGTGGTTAAGGCGTTGGAGTATTGACCTAAAGGTCGCGGGTTCGAATCCGTACATGGTCATACCATTTTTAACGCTTCACTACCATCATCTACCCTGACTCTAGGATACGCAAATTCGGCCTAGTTGAGTAGGGCCCAAAATAATTGTTAGCAAAATAATTCACCTATTGTATAGCAATTATTTTTTTTTTAAAAGAAAAGAAAAGATAAAAAGAAAAATTAAATGAGATGGTCGGAAAGATCTTTTTTCTCTCTGTATTAATCAAATGATGGTCTGCAGGCTGCATACTCACCATTCTATACGTATGCGAGTACTTATCATTTACTAGATTTGTAATGTAACTAGTAACATTTATATGCCAGTCAAGATAGCATCATAGTAGCATCATAGGCTTATCGGCGTCCCATCGCTACTTAGTACCTACTTCTGGCACAGATCGCGTCCGCGTCAAAAAGTCAAAAGTTGAGCCACGCGCGGCCCGTTAGGATTTAGGTACAAGATGGCGTTGCGTTAATAGTCAAGATATTAAAATATGGAGGACATGTCGTGACAGACGATAATCAAGGTCGGCAACCTTCGGCTCGCATCACAATGAGCCGAGCTGAAGGATTTGAATATTTTTAGCGTTGGCCACAATGCTCGTAATACTGTCCCGCTTTGTTTGATTATGTGGCGCGATTGCCTTTGGACCATAATAAGTTTTTCAGATTGTAATGACAACACGATGAGATGAATTGACACAGTCATTGTGGCTCGTATTTGGTACGGACCACAAAGACTGCTCATTGTACGCGATCCGTTCGCAAAGCTTAGTTTTAGATGTAGACCCAGCACTGGTCTATTTACTGGTACTAGATAGGTTGTCCTGGGTCTCACGGCTATTTCCTGCGGCACATGAAGCCTAGACTCATTAACTGATAAGGATAGACGACTCCTATATCCACTGTTAATCAGACAATTCGGTCATTAAGGTTGTAAGTGTTTTTCTGACAAGAAGCAGACAAAAAAAAAAATCAAGATTTCAAACGAAGTGAATGGAGATATCACACCCTTGGGTACGGTTGTGGGATGGCAAATGGGGGAGGGGGGGGGGGAAAGGTTGAAATTTCAGCCCACCACTAACTTGGGTGGGTGGGTTAGGTAAGTGACTACTCTACTTTAGTATTCTGAATTATTTTTAAATCTATACTGGTAAGCAAGTACCAGTATATGCGCTTTCCTCACCATTCAAGCTTCTGTGAATAATTTTGTAGTTAGAACGGCGCGACTGAATTCACAGAAAAAAATGTATATTGGAGATAATGAAATTCAGCAGGTAGGCTTTCTTTTACACGTTTTTTTTACTAGGAGGTTTTTTATCTCGATAGAATTTACAGAGAATATACTACCTCGCTTTTACATATCCGAAAATATAGTTTATATTTAGTATTTAGAAGTTACAAAATTGTACGTAAACGGAATGCTGAGTAGCTTATATTTTGAAATATCTACGGAGTGTTGTATAAAAGATGATTAATAAATATATGTTTTATTTTATTTTAAATATAATCTCCCGCGAAGGCACTTTATAAGATGAAAAATATGCATGACTTCGAAATGTTAAAAATATGTGTCTAAATTTGAAATAGGTTGGAGAGACAAATTTCTAACCAACACCAATAGGTTTTCATTTTGTTTGGTCCAACGTGTGGCAGGCGAAGGGAACAAGTATTTATTATATAATATTTATCAGATTATGTATATTATGTCTAGCCAATGCGTGATTCCTTAACAGGCCCATCGAAGACGATGTTTATCACCGTTTAATATTTTCAAACATCACACCTCTTCCAAAAAGTGGCCGTTCCAAGGGTGATAAATAACACAATAAGCATTTTATCATGCGACGGGATCAAAGAGAACGTGATCCACGACCCGTGAGATGAAAAGAGAATACGGATCATTTTATATGAATATGTATGATAGAATCGAAAGATGGTGTCTTGCGATTTCGATTTTATTATAAGCAATCTAACTTCAATTCAATAGCTACTTATAAGATTCATTTTATTTAAGTATTTATATAAAGTTGCTAAATTAAAGTTACTTTTGCCTACTGAAACAAGAAGGATTTTTTATTGTAGGTGGTCGGTCTATTGCAATCGATATTATACAAGAATTTATTATTTAGTACATTAGATTGGCAACATGCGGAATTTAGATAGTAAGTGATAAATTATGAATACATCAATGCACATGTAACTTCTGTTCATATATTTTTTTTAATTTCTTTTTTTTTTGTTATTATTGTATTCTTTATTCTAATTTCTCTATTGTCTTATTCTGTTGTTTTTTTTTATATATAACTGAAATGTAACGGTATGTACAAATATGTAATTGTCATTCCTGTACAATAACTTTGTTCATGGAAAATAAATTATCTTATCTTATCTTATCTTAATAATGTTCTATAAACATTTCTAGGGGCTTTCGTTGGTCACTTGATTAAGCCAACCCGCAGAAGTAAAATCCACGCTTAGCACGATATGCATAAACTTACCGAATAACAAGCATGTTAAATGTAAATTTGTGATATTTATCGTATTTAAAGCGGTTTAATTTAAAAAAACAAAAATAAACTCTTTTACCAAAAAGTTAAACATTTAAATAATACACGCTTATTCTCCTGGACCGCTGTTTCTCCCGTACGATATCACTAAATCGTTTTTATAGTATTATTTTATTTTTCTTGTGACTAAATAGAGTTATCCATTTGCACTAAAGAGAAAAAGGTTCGTATCTTTTTAGGTGCGATAGATTATATCTCTTTGAGATTACTGAATCGCAGAAGGTGATACTTTTAAGAAATTAGAGACTAAAACATTCACTTCAGAGAATTAATATCAGAACCTGGCCTTATCATTGTCGATATTTTAATCAGCGTATACTGTTTGTTTAGCTTTCAGTGGCTTGTCAAGTCATTAAGTGTAATTTATTAGTAGCTCAGAGTCTTTTTTGCAAGAATCCTTCATAAGAACGTATTTAAGTTTTTAATTGACCATTTTGCTGGTCCCTTCTCAACGATTCGTTCTCCACATTAGCTTCATGAGCCAAAATGGGCTTGGATTCCGTTAAGATTCATAGCTTTTGATTATAGGTTCGTTTTCAAAATTGTCGTCAACGAAATGCGAAGGGTCACGTGTACCGAAGGTTAAAATTCTTTCTCGTAACATATTATTATATATTATTAATGGCAACGCATGACGCTCCCATAAAAACGGTAAAAGCAAGCGGGCAAGCGACGCGACGCGACGTTACGTGCTAGAATAGTACATATAAAACAGAAATATTTTCACATGTAGTGCAAATAAGGTTCCAGAAAGTGTCCAAAATTACGAATTGGATCAATGATCTACATAAATAAATATCTGTCTTCAATGGTTAATCTGTTTCGTGGTCGTGAACTCTTAACAACCTCATTACAGACACTATCACACACATAGTGTTAGGAAAATTTTGACAATGACAATATTTATTTCTATACCATGCATTATTAATTATTTATTTTTTGCATTAATTGTATTAATGGTTTATACAGGCCAAAGGGCAACACAAAGATTTTTCAATAATAAAATAAAACTATTGTAAATTTAGACAGGAAATGAGTCTGAAGGTACAAATTAAGAGAGTTCGAAGGACTGAATAATGCCAAATATCCTAGTTGAGATTTCAGAAACCTTCGAAAGAAGATATTTATATAATTATTAAATATTGCATCACAGAATATTGCATAATTAAATCAGAATAATATAAATACATATGTATATAAGTATTATTAAATATCCTAGTTAAAGCGACAAGCGACTGCTACATTTTACTGTTGTTTCCGGTCTCCTTAACTGGACGAATCTGTACCAAAGGAGGCACTTCGTCATCTAATCCATGAATTTCCAGTGAAAGTTATCACTATGTCATCCGTAAATAAAATAACAGATTATATCACCTCAAACTTGCACATATCATTGGATATATAATTTGATTAACCAGGATTTAAATATTAGAATGTAATAAAATATGGTAAATCGTCTTTGATATATTTTTTTTTTGTTTGATAAAATAATTGCTATGGGGTCATCAATTATTTTGGGCCCTACTCAGCTAGGCCAAATATGCCTGTACTAGAGTCAGGGGAGATGGTGGTAATGAAGCCTTAAAAATGGTATGACCATGTGCGGAATCGAAACTGCGACCTTTGGGCCAATAGTCGAACCCGTTTATTTAATGTAAATAGCATAAGTATTATTAATTATGCAAAAAAAAAATCACGGTCGAACGGGAACATAAATTTTAATCGCGGAGAGCCTATCAAGCTACTGTGCTAGCTATAAGAAGCTACCAGTATATTGAATAATAATATATACATTTTTTAATATTCTATTTCATAATGGTATTTTTTTATTTTATTTCTTGACCGATAGCAGGTCTGCAGTAAATAAACAAACATTTAAACTCGAGAATTCAAAAATATTCGAAGGTATAAGTAATTATTTGAACATTACATTTGAATAAAACAATTATATTGTTTTTTTTACTATTAATTATGACTATTTTATTGGCTACAACTATTGAAAAGGTAGGTCGCAGGTATTTTATGTATTTTTTTAGGTTTAGTTACATTCAGCAGCATACATATGTAAATAAGCAGGCAACAAACCAGGTGTTGGCTTCGCTCCTTGTAGGGCTCATGTGTGACCACATTTAGGATGATCTGGTCGGCAACTGCTTAAGGATACTCGACTTATGGTCAAACTATAAAATTACTATAAATGGGCAAATCAATACGGAATAGAAAAGATTACCAGATAAGAACACTAAATAATTTAGAAATATGTTTTTAAAAAAAGCTTTATTATACGATAAAAAAAAGCTACAATTTTACAGCCTTTGATAATCTGAAAAATAAATCAATAAAAGTAATTAACTCGAATAAAAGCATAAATTATATCCCTAGATAAGTTAAATGGCAGCATAAAAGATGAACGCGGTCCGACGTATTCTACGCTCAAATGGATCCGATACGCCCACGCAATCTTAGAAGCGTGGCATTCGAGAGGAAATGAAACTAATTAAAATTATAGTTCGTATCTTCTAAGCTTTCAAACGCTTATTTGAACAAACACACGAGAGGCGAAGAGCGGCGCGATGCCATAAAAGGTAAAGAAAGATTCTCAAATAAACACAAGTTAACAAAACAAAACAAAAAATATAAAAAGTTTAGAACAATTTTAAAGTTGAATCTCCAGGAAACGTATTTAGTACATGTACTGCATAATTTAAAACACAATAATTTTAGGTATTGTAACAGTAATATTTCGTTATTTACTGATATCAAGAAGATATTTTATTTAAGAAGCTTATGTTCGAGCATAGATTAACCCTATAATATACTAAAATAAGCATTGTGCAAGCATAATCATGGTTACAAACAAACTCACATACTGAAAATGAACTCAAACCTTAGGATTCTATTGGTTAATCTGGCTGACAGGACCTCAAAACACGTACGGTCAAGGGCAAATGAAGCTTTACCTCGACAGAGTGTGTAGGTATGTATATGTACGGCGCTGCTTCACATAGATTCAGTAAACCTACTATCCCTTTTTTTACGGGTTACAGTTCAACTTAAAATGCTCAGGGTAAAGTTCCGGGTGTTTTTGACAACACTTTTACTTATACATTTACTTTTACTTTTACATTGCTATATTGGCTACAGACAGGTATTGTTATATTGGACGATCGGTGTTTTTCCTACATCATTCTCCCTCCCCCCCCCCCCATAGCCGTCCCGGAGCAGGTGTTTTAGTTTATAAAAAGCCCATCACAAATTCGGTTTGCCAAGCTAGGATAACCACTGTCTGGCGTTGATGCAAATGTCGTCGAATCAGACGTTAGTTTGAGAACCAAAGACGAGCCCATTAAAATGCTCGAGTGTCCAAGTGCTTCTCGATCGGTGTTTTCCTGAAGACGTCGAGTTATTATTGTTTATCGTATTTTTATGGATGAGATGCATTTATCAAAAGTCTCCCGGGAGTCCTTCGGACTAAACAAATTTTCTAGACAGGCTCATTTTACTCTTTGATGAAACAGAATCCTTTTAGAGTGAGGATGAGAAATGTTGCGGGCGTGACTAATCGCAGCTTACGATAACTTTACAGAGGATTCGTTTATCAAGTAGACGATATTATAACCGGATTTTTGTGGGTCTAATTTATCATGATCAATTATTTAAAACCACTTTTTATTAACGACCCAACGAAGAAAACGAAAAATAGATCAAAATAAATGAGTTAAGATAAATATGTGTTTTATATGAAATAATAGAATAAAAATTTGCAAATTCAATAACATATATAACAGAAATATCTATATTAAAAAAATCAAACCATTTACTGAATTAACTAATCCTTGTCTGTTTTAACTTAAAACGTTATCTATCACGTCCTAACATTCACACAACATTAAACAGCATGACTTAAATACATGAAATCCCGAATAAATAGATATGGTATGAACTTAATATATTTAATTATATGTATATTAATATTTATTAATAATATCAATATTATTTATAACTTAATAGTTTTTTATAACGTACTTATAGTACAAGTATATTCTTATGTAACGTTTAATTTGTAGTCTAGTTGTTAAGGGGTTTGACTATGGATCCAGCGCTCGCTGGTTCGAGTCCGCACATAGTCATATAATTTTTAATGCTTCATTACCACAGTCTCCCCTGACTCCAGAATACGCAAATTTCGCTTAGTTGAGTTGGACTCAATATACTTGACCTGGTCATATCAATTTTAAAAAAAAAACTTATAAGATGCGGTTATCTATTACAAAAATATAAATTTGTAACCGTAATTTGCTCTATTAAATTTCGATTTTTGTTAAATTAAATATATCACAATAAATAAAAATAAAATCTTATGAAATATGCCCATCTTTGTAAGTAGGTAGTTGCTCAAACCTCTACCATTAGCACTGACATATGAAGCTTTCCCAAAGTTTACCTCAGAAAAGGTGTCCTATCTGCATTCTGCTTGCTCGAAAAAACCCAGTGTGATGCGTGTATAATTTTACGCTGTCCACTTGACATATCATATATATATTTTAATAAAATAATACATTTTTTGCTAGATTTACATAGTAAATTAAAAGTTTATTTCATATAAACTTTAAGTAATACATAATTATGCAATTAAATAAAAAATAAAGAGCACTCAGCAAAAATGCAAGAAATGGTTTAAAACAACTGTTAATTAGTTCGTTGATTGCTACAATAATAATTAAAATGTCAGACTGGTACTACTGTTTTAATGAGAAATTTATTGGGCCTGTAAATGAACTCAAACAATACATGGTTTGAGTCTAGGTAAAAATCGATAAAACCATATAATATTCTGAGTTTATTTTATTTAATACTAAATTGTATCTAAACTAAACAATCATTTATAAATCTGTGATGGAAAAATCTAGATCTTTCTATCCTACAGGAATCCAGTGCTGTTTTAAAAAAATATTTTAATTTCATGCTAATAATGTAGCTCAACAATAGGTACTTTAAAATATTATTAATCGTTGGGTGTATTACGGTTTAATAAATAATTTTGGGCTTTAGGTTAAACCAATGTAAAGTTCTGGTATTAACGTTAAAATGTAAGTTAATTTATACAAATATTAAAGAAATTGGGTATATACCTATAAACATTGTCACTAAGTAAAAATAAGATGGTTCAGAGTTACGAAAATTAAAATAAAATCACATTGTAGACATAAACCTTACGTTTGCTTCGGCCAAATGCAATTTATCCGGTTTAACGGTATTTATTCGAATAAGTTGAAAACTTGTTACAACATAACAAGTTTTTACTACTGTAAAAAAAATATAACATACGATTTACGAATGAATAAATTAATAAATTGTAATCAGTTAAAAAGAAACTGGATTATTTTGTTCTCAAAATGGCTAATTCGAACGTCAAAGTATGTTTAGTAATAAATGTATATTTTGAATTTGTTCGTTGCTTTAAGAAATTTTGTGATTCAAAGATAAACAAACCCTTCATTGTTTTATTGACTGTCACATTAGGTCTAAACTCAAAGAGGCATACTTCACAAGTGTTTATTATTTGTTTATTTCTTATTATATCAATTATAAAAACAAAATACAATAAACATGTTATAATAATCCATACCTAACTAGGCCTCCGCCTATTCCATTGCGATGTAAAATTGCAAGGAAGATTTGTGAAAAAATCGGCAATCGAAATCCATACATCGTCTTTACAAATCATGTTTGCAGTCGCAGAGCCAAATAGCTGGTTTTTTATCGTTAATGGTCTCGGAACATCTGTAAGGGTTCCGAAACAAACAAAAAATTGGAATTTCAAGGGCATTTTTTCCACATTGGTAGCAGGCGAGCGCGAGCGCGCCCGCGCCGTTGCGTCTGCAGAATAAAGTATCGTATGACAGAAGCTAACGATATAAAATCGAAGGGTATGACGACGATCCAGCGATAAAGACATTTCATAGTCAAAATAAGCTAACTTTGATCTCAAATTAGTTTGGGTAGACCGGTAGACGATGCTCATGGATAGGAAAAAGATAGTTTTAAAATGAGGGCTTTTATGTTGGGTACAACTCAAGTATGCTAATGTGACTTCCTTGAATATGTTGTATTTAGCGTGCGATTGCATAACGAAATGAATTTAAAAACCAAGTACCCGAGGTAAAATACCAATATAAAATAGATATATTGTACAAATTATCGATAATATTAGGATATTTTTACACATTTAATTTATAGAATTACCTGATATTTTAAAAGAAATGTGTGTAATTCATTTTTAATGTTGGAGGGAAAACGAACTCGTTTGTTACTAGTAAATAATTCACATATCACACAAAGATTTTTATTTTATTAAAACAAAATTTATAAACTAAACAATGGCCCATATACCCATATGCTAGTCAAATAAATATGAACTGTGTTAATTTATACGTATTTATGTGTATAAAATTAGCGTATGTGAGTGAATAAGTATAATATTCAGCAACTAAAACATGAAACTATTATCCTTTCAGATCGGATTGCGACGACGTAGGGCAAATCGAAGATAAAGATTTATTCCCGAGGCACATAAGCGTTCTTTGAGCGGGTCAGTCACCACATATGACATTTGAATAAAATGCGTCATATTATACTGAATACAATGCGTTAGGTTGAAGGTGAGGGTAGGGAATGAACAAAAAGACACGCAAATGATTCGTTTTAATTTGGCAATGGGAATTCGCAACGCTGGCTCTATCGAAATTTCAATATTTGACGACCTGCAGATGTTCAAGACAGGTAGGTCCCATTCAGAATCAAGTCTATCATCACTCAACTCAACCGCGGCGTGCCTTTCCATTGTGATGAGCTGAATAACAGATAAAGAGCGTCTCGTTGGATGCGATTGTACAACTCTCGTCCACGAAACGAGCTTCGAGACAAAGGCTCGTACGAATTACTCAAACTTACCAAAATCGTCGATCGAGAGAGGTAAGACGATAAATTTTATTGGCAATTTCTGTTTTGAAATCCAAACAAAAAAGGCACAAAATAATTTACCCAGAGACATCGATGCCGCACCGATCGATAATGGCCTTATATTTAACACATTATAATTATTTTAAATTGAAATTTAATGGTCGCGTTGTTTCATTACTAGCAGGACATCATAATTTACAAAAAAAAAATATAACCAAAATTCAACTACCGTTCAAATTTATGATGAATTGAGGTAGTCATAATTGTATGTTTTTTTTATATTTTAATTTACTCTGAACTGAAAAATAACCCACTGTCGCCTCTATGGCCATTTAAAACGCACAAGTGGTTAATGAAGCAACTTATTACAAGTTGGTACCACAGGCGGGAGTAGTCTGGGGCATTTAATGACGCCTATAGGGTCTAGCTGTAAGACGCCAAGTTCAGGTTAAATAATTTACTTCTACTAAATAATGTATAGCAGCAGATTTTCAGTTCAGTTTAGTTCAATGCCACCATAAGTGACGTTTATTTTTCATCCGATAATATTATATCATCAGATGATATTATATGATAGCTACAGGGTAACATAGCCATTCTTGTTTAAACTATTAAATAACACACATTCATAATATACAGTTTACAACCCTTTGAGCAATTCGGCTCTGTAATCGGCAAGACGAATCTCGACATATCGGGGCCTGTCAATCTTTGGTCCTGCTGGGGCCCGACTGGCATTTATTTGGGCCGGTCGCGGCGCGGGTCCAACCCATCAGACCGACCCGACATTGATACTGACGTTAAAGAACATCGCCTGACAGCTCGCGTTGCAGACACCTGACCAACGAACCCGGGTATTTTAGTCAATCGTACGTTGCATTGCGCCGTACGAAACATAAGCCTGACCAGTAGTACCACGTACCATCGGTACTAAACCGCATTCGGTTGGTAAGTAGGAATATACGAACAGCATGCAACAGAAATAATTACCTTAAATTAAATGTTTATTTAAAAGCCAACAGTAAGAGATACAAAAAATGGTAAATACATTAACATATAAAACTCATTGATAACCTATAGATATAATAAAGAAATTATATATATTTTACTAATTTATTAAAGATTATATGTATAAACCAACAAAGGCCAAAAGATTACTTCAGTATTTTTTTAATAGGTAAGTTTATACAATGTTTATAAGAGTAATTATTAATCATCGGTAATGCGCCAACATTACTGCAATTTAGTATACGTGCTACTGATGCCAGTAAAATATCTATTAACTCGTTTACTTCCTAAATAACGAAAAACTATTGTTAGGTGTGTACTAATAAAAAATATAATTTGTTTTTATTATTTCTATAATTTATTAATATAGTCAAACCCATTGATTTAAGAATAATGCAATTAGTTAATGTCCTTAATGGTTGTATTACTGCAATTATTTCTTGTTTTTTTTTTGTTAAAAACAAAATTTAATCGGAGGAAACCTGTTTTATAAATAAATACATAATTTTAAAACAAATTATATACCTCAGGCCTTACAATAGTATACAATAATTACTTTTACAAATATTCATATTTATATTGTAAATCAAATTGTATCTGAAACTTGACAACCCTTTACATTTTGTCAGTATTATTTATTTATTTATTTAATTCTAGAAATGCTTACAGTTATACATAATGACAGTTACATAAAAATAAACTTATCAAAAACTTAAGCTGACCACAGGCATCTCCAATTTAACATATATGTTTCACAGAACGAACTAGCATCTAAATTTATAAGTGATAACTGTGTGTATAATAATCTGTGAGTATGTAAGGGGTGTGAAATGTAAGAGTATGTTAATTGTGTGTTGTGTTAATTTAATTATTTTTATACAATTTCCCATGAAGACTATGACAATGTCAACAACAGTACTTCCGAATTAGGCATTTCCTATATCAAAAAAAAGGTTCATATCACTAGGTCATTGCAATTATTTAAAAAAATAAACGATTGTTCAAAGCAGCGATGAGCAAATAATATTCAAGATTATTATTTAATTATAAGGCCTGCATGTACTCGTGCGTACCCAATACCAAGACGTATCCTTCACATGCTCCCATATGGTGCGGACGATCTCAGATCGGTCATCGCTTCGGCTATACGGCTATATATTCAAGGCTTCGGATATCACGAATTCTTCCGATTGTGTCATTTGGCGAATGTTTTCGGTTAGAGAACGGGTGCAATGAATTTAGTATATTTTGTTATTTTAAGTCCACAATTTAACAGCTATTCATGATATTTACACCTATTTGCATATCATATCACTCAGGAAGTGGAAAAAATATAAAATATTTTATAAATTCAGCACCTTAATATGAAATGTATTTACAAGTTAATATAGAGAAAAAAGTTTTATTCTGGGGATTCTGGTAAAAACTGGGTTCGGTTCACGTATATGTATGTGTATATGTATATGTTCTTTTTAATACTTTAATTTATGTTTAATCAAAAATTAAATTCAAATTTTTGATCAAACATTAAAAGTTTTTTACGCATTTAAGGTTAAGGAATTGGTAAAATTTGAGAAATCTATCACAACCTCAAACTGTTCATAGGCGGTTTAAAATTGATATGCAGATAGTAGTAGAGGTAAAATACATTCTACGTGGTTTTTTTTTAAATTCGATCGATGGGTGAATACTTAATCAATAAAGTATTATTTTAAAAAATGAACTAATGATTTAACCCCAAATTTTGTGATAAGTATGGGTAAATAAAACAAAAGAGGGATATTATAAATTTAAATGTCCACTTTTATACTGGGATTGATGTGAATTCATGATCATTTTAGTCACATTCCTAAATCCTAATACTATTTGATTTTGTGAAATGAATGTGTTCAAAATGTTGCATAAAGGTGGATTATTCAGTGCAGAAAGGTTAATACAGCCATCAAGATGTCTAACTGTAACCGCGACGGCGTTGGACGCGGCTGCAACTGCAACTGCAACTGCAACCGCTCGAATGTTCCGTTCGTCCGATCATTCGCTTCCATCGGAAATGCACGAGTGACTCTATTTCTATGGCGGAGCTGCGCGCAGCAGAACAGATGTCGGACGCGTAATTCGCTGCGAGCTATCTGCGCTGATCGTCGCCATCCAAACCGGTACATACCTGTTCGTACCCACTCAATAAAGTGCACGATACGCTCAATAAATTGTTAACAACAAAATAACATAAAACCTACTTAAATCAATCGGTTACGTATCGACAGCAAAGTGGTCTTACTCGTCAAAAAAAAAAAACAAAAATCCGCCTACAATTTGTATTTAAAACAGTAGTGTCCTTTAGTCTCAAAAAAAACAAAAAACAAGTTTTAAATAAAACACAAAAACACGTTAGCGCGCCACGTCGCACCAAACATATTTAGGTCAAGTACTTAGCCATGTTGTGGCCAAGGTCGGGAACAGCCAGTCAGTATTCAGTACCGCGCAAGTCCCCTGTCCCTTCGGGGCCCACTGCGACAAATATATAACATTCACAGAGTGTTTAAATTTAAATTTAAATTTTGTTATTCTTATAGTTGTAAACATTTTTCTAATATATTAAGCTGATTAATGTTTATTGTTGGCATAGATCAACCCCCTGAAAAAAAGTAGTAATTTTAAATAAAACCTGTATAAATAAACCTTCCACTACATGTACTTTTTTTACAAGGTGTATTTGCACCTATTCAATATTATGCAATTGTTTAGTAGCAATCGAAGTTTAGTAGGCTCTAACAATTTTTCGTACCTATAGCAACCCGGGGGATACGGGTGTAAAAGAAATTTACAATTTAAAGGGAATTAAATTTAATTGTATAAAGAGATAACGCACGCAATCGAAACGGGAAATAAAAAAATAGTTCGTATATACCTATAAATATAAATGAGTTTAATTATGTTGATTTCCAGTAATAATAATGATTTGAGCATGTTCGTATTTGCTAGGCAATATTAATTATCAAAGTAAGTACGGCTTATTGCGATCCCTTTCGACTTTACAGATTACCTTTTCAGGCCGTTACGACTCATAATCAGGAACTTCGTTCTCCACGAGCGACGATTAACAGGAAACCTGGCGACCGCTAAGTTAGTTTTTTAAAATTCATTTACATAATAAATACGGTTATTGTTTTAAAGAACAAGGCGGGTGATATAATCCTTGTAATAATAGATAAAATGTGACATAAATGTGTAAATTTACTTTTGTGTTTTTGGAGACAGTCTATGCAAGTCAAACAGTATGTTGACACATAAATATGGTTTAAATTAGTGGTTCCCAAAGTTGACTGGGCTCCGACCCATCTAACAAAAATTTCCAATCTTGGGACCCACCTTTTAGCTGTCTTAGAGAAAAGCAGAGCTGTCAGTATAGCCATTAGCCATCACAAAGCGTTTGGAGACAGGGCCAGCGGCACACACTCCGAGCGCTTATCTTACAAGTATAGTATTTTTTTAAAATTATTATTATTTTATCATAATATTTTCCGTAACTTAAGTTTATTCCAATTTTTAGGAATTCTAAATAGCTGAATGAATTTATCACTTCCTATTTTTAAAATTCACACTGGTGGGTCGCGACCCATAGTTTGGGAAGTACTGGTTTAAATACGTACTGGTTTAAATAAGTACTGGTTTTGGTTGTTATCTATTTTATTGCTTTTGCATTTTATTATATTGTTTTTTGTTTTTCCTTTTTCTTATTGATGTAACCCTTTTGAAACTTTTATACTGTATATAAAATGTTTTTTTTTCACCCACAGAAAAAGCACCGTCTTTGTGGGGAAATGTAAAGATGTTTTGTAAAAAAAATAATAATAAAGCTTAAAAAAAAAAAACACATTAATAACTCTATAATGCGATCATCGACTGTATATTGTGACTTAATAAACTATAAATCATTCTTAAGTAACCGTGTTTAAGATGTTCAATCGTTTCATCGAAGTTCGTCAAATTTCGTGTATTCTTGTTATATCAGTGCTGGATCACTATAAACTCTAAATAGCTCTAAAACATCAAAAACGTCCAGTAAACTTACAAAAAAACAAAATAAGTATTATAAAATAGGCACCCAGAGAAAATAAATATTCAAGCATTTTATTTCACCCTTTGATCGAAGATTTCAAACAAATCACTTTTTAAATCGATGTAACTATTTCATTGTTTTTGTTTATTTAACTCCTTTCAAAAATAATTTTTGTTCTTTGTAAAATGTTAGTTTATATGTAAAATTTAGAGGATCTATAAAAAAACTAAATTTATAAGATGAAGTATTTAAGTAAATATATGTTTATGAAACCTAAAACAAAGTCAATTATCTACAAGTGAACTTTGTTTTAATTAATGAAAAAAATAACTTAATCTGAGTAAGCACAATAAATAACGATGTAAATTTATTGCACAGTTCGCAATGTTCAAAATATTAGACTATATCTTTTTGCTCAGTGTACATTCGAAATATTAGTATTACTGAGGTTTTGTTAAAATATGTAAGTATATTATTATAACTTTCTGTTTAAAATTCAGAATAACATTTTATTATTACGTTAACCAAATTCAAATAATCCATGCTCAGTAAAAATATTGCGCGCACAGTAGATAATACGAATGCTCATTATGGATACCGTAGAGGCTGTGATACCTGTGGTCCACGGGCCGCATGCGGCCCGCCTAGCATTTTTGTGCGGCCCCAAACTCATTTATTTTCAGGGACATGATTTACAAAATCTGGCATTCTATATTTCGTATATCTTGAGATTAATTTTGACTTTGACGTACAAATAGTGGCACCCAAAGAGGAGTGTCGTTTCATATTTTTTTCGTCATACCAGTGTAGTATTGCGGCCCGCGAGGCTTTACAAATATATGTATGTGGCCCGAAGACAAAAAAGGTTGAGTATCGTTGGTAGACACTCACAGGTTTGGCGCCTGGAGACCCGAAGGGCCGAAACATAAAGCGCTGAAATCCGCACGCAGGTCCTAGCTGGCAAACCCTCCCGGGTTAAACAGCTAAAACCCACTTTTTATATTAACTGTACACATCTCCATCTACCGTGCATTCGTCACACGTACTGAGCATACATACATAATTATCTTGTGTCCATTATTTTTACATGGCATATTTTGCTTGATGAGATTACACTGCAATTTATATTTTTTTACAGGTATTCTGTACTTACAAAAAGTAAATTCTACAATGAAGTTTGAATATTTTTTTCCGAAAACAGTTTATTACGATAATATCTAATAAAAAACAAGCATTTTTTGTTAGATCTCCAGGGTATAGAGTAAATAATTAAAAATAAATGTATAAATATCAGGAAACATACTCGTATGTACAATTACAGTTCAGTTCAGTTCAATACCACCATAAATGACTTTATTGTTCATCACAAACAGTACAAAGAAAATATAACTTGTCCTGCCAGAGCCTGAAGGGCAGAAACTCAATTTAGATTATATTTTATTCTTAAAGTGGCTTATAGTATATCCTTAAAAATACTAATTGTATAGTACATGAAAACTTAACAAACAAAACTTAAGTGAAATTATGCACAATTAAATTATTAATTATGTAAATAAATAACAATCACTCAGCGTTACAAACTTTTTAAGCTCTAATTTAGTTTTTTTATTAAGCTTGGCACTTTTGATAGCCATAGGTAAAGCGTTGAAAATTATAAATAAATATTAATTTAACTTAGTATTATAACTGTGTATGTAAATATACAGAAGTCATAATGGTTATATTCACTAGTCTTTCCGGGAATATTTATAGTCTTGTGGTACATCCACTCTTTAAAAGTTGTCAATTTCCTCCAGATATTAAGTGAAGTAAAAAATTGTGTAGGACACGGTAGTGATGGAAACATGATATTATTGTGAAGATGATAGTGATAAAAGAACAGCTATATATTGCAATCCATTCTAATGTTAATCTAATGGCAGATTATAGCGACTCTGCTCTTCATAGGGTAAGAATCACAATGTTGGCTAAGGTCAAAGATAACAGGAAATATGATATCTTATGATTTACTTCAGGATTGAAATAGATTACACATTTATTTTCAAATGATTTACTTCAAGATTAAAATAGAATTTGTTTTGGTTTGGCCATTATATCTGATAAAGTATATATTATATTTTTTATTATATTATATTATAGCTATCTACTTTACAGATCCATTATATAATCTAAACTTTAATGACATCGTAACTCAAACTTTACAATTTCGAGCACATAATTTACAAAATAACAAACCATTATTTCTCAGTACATTTTATAACTTTTGACTTTGGAAAAAATTAGCTGCGGTGTCTGTCACTGGACCTGTCGCTCTAAATGAAAGGCAAACACTAAAAAAACTACTTGACCGATTTCAATGCGACCCTCACACTCTGGTATGTTTCTGTAAGGTGTATAGTATCAACTGTAGTGGTATGTGCCTGTGGTATGTACGGAATTTGGGGACTTAATAGAAAACGTGAGGCACGTCAGGCAATTAACAAAACTATCTGGATGGGTTAAATAAGTTTGGTATCTGAAAACTTAAACTAACTAATTATCTATGTATTAAGTGCTAAAACAGCTGCAGCCCTCGAAGTTAGGTTCTTTAGTATGATGACTCGCTTATATCATCTTGTGGAAATAATTTATGTTTTACGAGTGCAAAAGAAAAGAGAGTGCGATATATTAAAATATACTTAAGCCAATAAAAAACGAGAGGAAGATGATCATTATACTTTATTATGTATATTGTACGCGATTGGTCAATAAATGTGTAGATTCCCCTCATTCGCTTCGCGTCCAATCAGTGGTCAGGCTCGTAGCCGCCGGCACCTTGATCAGGCCAGTACTATTGAGTACAACATAATCAGCCGGCAGAGGAGCAGCAAGCTTGGAACCGCGCCAGTGAGGGTGTAAAACGCTCGCAGACGTGCGTGGACCGGTTCAAAATGGCGGACGGTTTCTCATCTCCAACGAATGTGCATTACTTTGGGCCCCTAATCTCTACGGCTACGGTTCAATAAACTTAAATAAAAGATATAGGAAAATTAATAAATGTTATTTTTTTATATCATTATAATACAGAAAGCATTATTAAAACATTTTTTTCGAATTGTAGTCGGATTGCAATTCGAACAAAACGATCACGTAAAGCCTAGTTCAGATGCGCCGTCGAACCCAAAAAGGAGAATTCACTTTGCAATAAGATTATGATCCAGAAAGAGATTGTCTTCCGCGTTCAGATGCGAGCGCGCACGGCAGTTCTGTGCCTAGCGACCGTTTGAGTGCGCTTTAGTGATAGATAGTTTACGTAACCGTAAAAATCGCAGAATAGCCCCATTGTTTAAGGTAAAATTCTGAGCATTTATAATTGCGAATTATTGACAACAAATACCATCACCTTAGTTTTAGAAATCAGAGATTGTTGGGTAAATGGATATTCATTACTCATTTTATTATTTGATACCTAGATGCAGCAATCTTTTTAATTTAGCGGGTCTCTCGACCTGAATTTTCCAGAAAAGTTAAAATAAAGTAAAAGGCTATGTTGCTTATTTTTCAAGAGGTTAACTGTAATAATGTGTAATAATTTTATAGCAAAATTTAGCAAAAGGATTTTTATCACGAAAACGAATATAAAGTTCAGAATAACGATTTATATTTCAAAAACCTTTAATACGATTATTTTCAGTAAATATTTATATATTTCAGAAAACAAAAACTAATATAAAAAAAATGATATGAGTATTTAAACGCTATTGTAGGTACGCCACCGGCCACGCAATCTCAACTTCTTCTACCTCAGCAGAGACTAGAGAGGAGGAGGCAGGTTCTTTCGGCAGAGAGCACAACTTCCCTGATCAATTCTGTATCAAACCTCGCAATACCTCTCCTGCAGCGAATGATTACTCAATAGAAAATGTACTCAAATTTCGGACACACAAGACTTGTGGCGGTTTCGCTACGCTTGCGTCGGCGTATGTAGTTTTGGACGAGCATAGATTTTGGTGTGCATGGCATGAAGCCTACTCGAAGGCATCGTTTGCTTTGGCGGCGAGCCCGACTAGTTAATATTCTGCTCGGCAAAATGCACAACACAATATAGTATGGCAGGCGATTATTTCTATTGGCTGAATTTCAATGCTTTGACATTACAGTTACAATATTTATGCCCAAATAAATTCTAGTTTAACAACGATTTGTTTCGTATAGAACAAAAGAAATATATTTTTCTTACAGCTTCATTGACGTGGAATGATGACTGGGCGACTAGGTGAGGCCAAAAATGTCCTGCTGGCTATGTAATAAGAATGCTTGCTTCTGGCCCAGAGTTCTCGGGTTCAAAACAAGACACACACACACTACGACAACAGTTACTGACTGCGGGGTGTTGTCTGTGTGTAATGTATAGACTCGGATACAGCAATACGGCTTTCAGAAGTGCGCTAATAACAATAATAGTGCATATAACAAAATTTAAATTTATAATGATCCGTGCAAGTTTTTAATAGAAGCATAAACAACGTTAACGTTTTATAAAGTTCGAAGTTAATATAACGTCGAAATTATGTTGAAATAAGCCAAAAAGGCAGTTTTTTATAATGCGTTTGTGATTTGCTTTAGAGCATATCTAAATTTGTAGATGCTCGATCAGGAGCAACTCGTAATAGACTTACATTAGAAATTTAGCAAATTAATAGATACCGTTAATTTTATGCAAATAAGGAAATGATAAAAATCAATGAAATACCATCTTTAGATTAAATTACGACATAAAATTTGCAAAACGTTATTTTATTGCTTGTGGGTTATACAGATTGGCAATAATAAAAACTTATACAACAAAAGAGAAAGTAATATCGATTGACTAGCAAAGGATACGATGTGAATGGACCTATAATTTTGGACATTCACCAAAATGTTTAAATGCCGTGTCTCCCTAAAGGGGAAATAATAAATGTCCTAATTAAACCTCGTACTAGCAGTGGGCGGTAAAGTCAGTAGAACATGGCGAATGTTTGCTAAAAAGAGTAATTAACTAATGAAGTTGATTTAAAATATGTAGACTCTTATGTGAAAATATATAAGTATTACCCGCAATTTTGTAAAATAATAGTTATCGGAATGAATGAGTATAGCTTAAAATTAGGATTAACGTAGATTTAACAAAATGCATTTATTTACATTATGATAATAGGAAATTGTTAAATAATAAAGTTTAACATATAGGTAGAGTAAATTTTTGAGGGCTGTATTATATTTTAGCACACTCAGATTCAAAATTAGTCAGAGATCAGAGCGTCGGTCGTTCGAAATATAGTGATTAGACTGCGAGGAAATATATGCGTTCTGTAGGAAATCCCCAGACTGTTCTGGTTTAACCCGGAAAACCATTCGAGCATCCTGGGTTTAAAGTTTACCACGCCTCGTCTCTGGGGGTTAGATTTCCTTCCTGAATAAAGAAGAGTCAGACTTTATTGCTTTATTCAAAGTGAAGTCATTTTTGACACATGGCCGTCTATCCGTCCGTCTGCAAGAACGTGAATTGCTATTTCAAATTCTCAACAAGCTTTAAGTTACGATGTTGATAAAAAAATATGTTCCATTCTAAAACAGTTTTCTGGTATTATACAAGAATTCATTAATTTATCATACCGATTAGTATAACCTATGTAATAAATAGACAGACTTTTCTTTATTAAATAATTATAGTTAGCTGTATTAACCAGAGAACGATTTCGTGTATAATGGGAGTTGTGGTAACCTATATAACAGCAATGCCTACTTAAGAGTTTTATTTAAGACTGAAGTTAAAATGTTTTAAAGTTTAGAATAACGAAAAAATAAGGAATATTTATTTTGGTTCACAATAAGGAGGGCACAAACGACACAAAGGTTATTATTTTGAATTTAAAAGTGGAATTATTTCAACTGCCTTTAAATATAGGTAAATGTAGGTTGTAGGTTTTAATGTAGGTTTCAAAGCCGAGTAGACGAAGAGAAGATGCGCGGATGGGCGGGAATAAGAAGGGTTTTTCGAATGTGTGAAATTTTGCTATAACTTTCTTAGTATATAAGATATCAAATTCATTTAAAATATATTTTATTTCTTAGATAAGGGCCTAAAACTTATTAGAGCGAAGCGAGCGTAGCGAGCGAAGCTCTCATAAGGAGACTCCAATTAGAACTTTGTCACGGGCTAACTTGGTCATTCCTTGACCGATTTGAAAAATTTTTGATTTTGAGAGAATCTACATGAAAAAGTGAAGGTCGTGACGGAGCTTGATTTTAAATATTGTCAAAAATAAAATTTTTGGGGTCAAAAGAAAATTGTCTATGGGAATATCCATTATAAAAAAGTCACGCGCTTTTTTGAAAATTTTTTATTCGAAAATAATTAATCGAATTTTATTTTAAATTATTTAATTTGATATTAATTTAATACAATTTAACAATAATAAATCGTTTTTAACAATAAATAAAAATACAAAAAATAATTAGGTAAGTTTCACGCATAAAAATAGTAAAAAAAAACAAAATTCGCTCGAAGGTCACGTCACTTTTTTTCTTAGCGATTTATTCTAATTTCGATTTAATTTTCTAAATTAAGCATTAATTTTGAATAATTTATCAAGATTTTTATTTTTAAAAACCATCTCTATGGTCGTAGTTATAAAGAGAAAATAGCATTCATCCAAATTATAAAGTAGTTAACTTGTGATGAGCGAACATGTCTTTTACTATGGCTTAATCTGCTTATGTTTTTTTAACATCTAGAATAAGAGCAATGCCTCCCATAAGAAGGCGACAATTCGGTCGCAGGACAAATGACGCTTTACGGCAGCAGTTATCAAGGGCTAGACAACAGGAGGATTCACAAGCAGGAAATATAATGCATTCAGAAATGCTTTTGATCAATGAATTTTATGCTAAGATTCAATCTATTGGTTATATTCAATGTTCAAAATGCAAATCAATGTTACTATTGGAAGAGACTGATACCATTGAGTGTTCTTCCTGTCGGAAGAAGCCTTTAAAATACTCAAGCTCTAATAACATGGAAGTTGCTACTCAACCAATTGAGCTCAAACATCTAACTCAAATCGAACAAATGCTTATCAGTCGAGTCCAGCCAGTACTCAGAGTCTATCAGGTAAAAGCTTGTGGAGGTGCAGGACAGTATAGATATACTGGTAATGTTCTCAACATCCAACAAGATATTCAGCCCATCGCAAATACATTACCTCTTATACCAGAAGAACTTCAAGTAATTTTAGTAAGACGAATCGGCATGAATGGACATTCCGATTTCAGAGTTCGTAGAGAAAAAGTACTCACAGCTTTAAGATGGCTCATTCGCAATAATCCTTATTATGCAGATGTTACAATCAACCAGGATGTATTAAATTCATTGCCAAGCGACGGAAATATTGCTGAACAATTACGATATGTCAGTGAAGGAGAAATAATGACTGATGAACTTGAACAAGATTCATTGAATGAAAATTGTGTTCCTGTTATGAACCCTATTCGTAATCAAAGAGATTTAATAACAACTGCTCTAACATGGCCAGTTGCTGACCAAGAAGCTGTAAATGAGTTCAGATATGCTGGTTACATTGTCAAGGCTTTCCCACATCTTTTTCCTGATGGGAAAACAGATTTTAACGACACTTCACGTTCTGTTAAAGTAACTTTCGCTAAAGT
This sequence comes from Neomicropteryx cornuta, assembly GCA_020383195.1. NCBI lineage: Eukaryota > Metazoa > Arthropoda > Insecta > Lepidoptera > Micropterigidae > Neomicropteryx > Neomicropteryx cornuta. The sequence goes on from JAHKQU010000030.1 coordinate 7,995,868, forward strand.
AAATCGCTTCGCTCTAATATGTGCTGCAGCGAAGCAAAATGCGAGCGACTGCGGCGACCTAGTATATTTAAACTTTTTTGATAGCGCCAACCGTTGGTAGTAGGGATGGAAAAAAGTGGTTTTTCAAAATTCAAAAAAACAACCTTCCTTAATAGGTAAAGGTCAAATCGGTTCAAAATGTAAATTGTAGCCCTATAATTTCCCTACAACTTTTGTTTGAAACAATTTGTTGATATGAACAACCCTTACGGCACAGTATAAAGAGGGATTCAGTATACGCACTCTTGTATGGGCAATGATTGTACAAGTTCGTACAATTGGAGTTTGCCTATCCCTACCATCGATTATCCCCTACTTTGACCCGGTGAAATCTACCGAAGGGAAAGGGATTTTTAAAATAATAGTGGACACAACGGGTGATGATTTTAGAGGCGTGGTTTTCAAGAAGAGATAAAACGCATATAATTTGATGTTATGGCTAAGAATTTAGTTTTATTATAAAGATAAGGGTTTGCCATTATGTTTTAAAAATGATTTCGGGTAAGTGGCCGCCGCGGCTGACTCGAACAAATTCCAGCCGAGAGGCCCAATTTTCAACCACTTTTTGCAGCAAGTTGGGCCGTATGTCAGCAATAACGCGCCGAATATTCTCTTCCAAGGCGTTAATCGTGTCCGGCTTATCTGCGTAGACAAGCGACTTCACATAACCCCACAAAAAATAGTCCAGCTGTGTTAAATCGCACGATCTTGGAGGCCACGCCACAGGCCCGATTTTTACTTTATTTTAGAGTGATTTAAAAAAAATTTAGTGTTTTTTTCTAAATTTGCACTATTTGCAAACGTTGTTCAGGAGTAAGTCTATTCATTATAAAATGGCAAACCAAACTGAGCATAAATCAAGTGACAGCTGTCAAAAACACCAACTACGAAAAAAGTAGTGCCAGATTGAAAACCACGCCTCTAAATATAATAAATCGCAAAGATATTCGTATGGCACGCTTGGGACGGACCATACCACCAAACAGAAATCGATTTTTCCGTTTAATTTCGCGCCATAAAATTACAATTACTTTGAGAGTATTTTTCTTTGATATCGAAAACGGGCAACTTTGACGGTCTATTCTGATATTATTTTGTGTTATTTTTTAAATAAATTTATCACATTACATACAATGTGTATTATAAAACAACGCTACAGAGAGATTTTATCACTTTATGTAATATTAAATCCTACTGAGTGTCTCGCACCTTTTCTCAATTTCAACACTTTTCCGTTTGCTTTATTTTGGCTAAAATCCCAGTGCTATACATACAGATAAAATAAGAAAAATCATAGCAAAACTCACTATAAACAATCGCTTAACGCGATTTCCTCGATTACTAAAAAAAAGCTCAAAATAAATAATAGGTTAGGTTGGTCTAAATGCTTTATATAGTAATAGATTTTATTGTTTATCTTTTAATAACATCGATTTCAAAACAGATCTTTTTGACGAAATATAAGAACGACGCAATAATTCTATTCCGCTTTGGACTCTCAATACAGGCCAATAGACGCACGCTCTGTGATAAACTAGATATCTTCGAAATTAGCTAACTTCGCTATACATATGTTTTGTGATACACCTGTTTGGTTGGTAATGCAAATATCGTTCTTATGTTTTTACTCTTAACGCACTTTTAGATAGATTGATTTTAGACCCTTTTAAGTAAATAATAAATACATATCATTCGTGTAAACTGCCTGAGCTGTCTTATGTTATGAAACGTTATCCGAAACTGTCCATATGTGTGATTATCTTTATGTAACGTGTGATTTAAAAAGTGATAATCAGATGCTATTACAACATTTGTGTCTGTCTACATAAAGGTAAATATCGCTTAATAAGTTCGTTATTCTTCATCTTTTCCCTTAAATGCCACATTCTGGATAAAACAGGATTCTTCCAGAGAGGATACCAATACCAATACCATCTTACCAATATATTCGTTCTCATAAGGGTAGTTTGACGGATTAGAATATTTAATCTCTATTCTTTTGTTCTACGGATTCAAAACTTCCCCAGCCAAATATTCACAGCTATGTTATGTAAAATGTTTGTTTTACTTCAAAGAACCTTATTTATAAATACCTTATCGTTAATTAATGTTTATAATTAATACATACTTTAAATCTATTGATTTAACACTTTTTTACTGATCTGTGTATAGTGTAACTACTTTAAACGAATCATATTTTGTTTAATAGGTTCCTTATTTTTTGGTTTCTTTTTAATTTGTACAATATTTATGTAACCTTATATTTTCGTATATTTAGGAATTCGTAGGTACATATTATAAGCTTATACTTATTTATGGTTAAATAAAAAAATATTTATTGTGAAGACTTCCTTTATGAATAAGTAAATAAAAAAAATAGTTTATGGTAATGCTTTGATTTAAATTAACCTTGCTGTAATAATATAACGCCCAAATAAATGTTTATTCAATTTACGTAATATAATAATTATTGCCGGCGCGTCCGCTAAACAATTTAATAATTCAAAATTAACCTCATTGCCACAAGGTGACATCGACGCTGCGTAATATCCGAATTTTTATGCTTATGAACGATAATGTCTGCTTTTAGAGGTTATAATGGCTAATGCCTGCATTGTGATATGAACGAGAGTGTGTTCGTTGAAGGCAAAGGCAAAGGCAAAGGCAATGGCCACCCCGCGGGCGCATCGAAGTGTCCGGCGACATTCAGCTGTAATGTAATCTGATCTCAAATTTCGACTTTTCGAGAATCGTAGATCGCCTCAATAAAACACCATTAAGATTAAGATCGCCGGGGTTACGTTTCCGATTTTTCATAATAAGATGTATTTGTGAAAGTTATTTATTACGCGTGGCTCCTGGTGAAAGTAGACATTTCTTAAGACGTTAAAACGGATACTGCATATAAAAACATATGCAACTACACTATAAACCATGTCTCTGCGTCGACTTCCACGTTTTAGTGGATCGATTTTTCTTATGGTTTACTAAATATAAGATTTTATTAAATTATTTATTTGTTTTTAGCTTCTACTGATTCATACATACGATGCTACTATTTTCTTTCCTTGACCTTCTGTCCATTTGTTGCATCATTTAATTACAATTGTTTTCAAGTCGAATTTTTGTGTGGATTGATGCTACTGAAAACCAACCATAACCGTTTAGATCACATCGGAGGCTGGTCGGATAACAAAGATATATAACATTAAAGCCAACTAATTATTTATACTAGTAAATGAAACATTGACAGTTCGATATAAAGCCCAAATATCAAGCATAAATATGGCAGCATGCCAGTCAAAATTATTACAAACTCATCTAAAAGGATGTTCAGTGCCACATTATAATTATGAATTGAAATATTATGTCCGTGTTTTTTCAATACTTGCCGTGCGTAAAAATTTCCAAAATAACTAAAAGGGTGTTAAAATTTATGATGAATTTAAAGAATGTCGTGATACCATTGTATATTTTTTTTTTTTTTAAATTAATCTACTCAGACCTAAAAAATAACCCACTGCGACGCCTCTATGGCCATCCAAAACGCACATCGAATAGGCTAAGTGCTGGAGGCACAAGTGGAGAGAGGAAATGAAGCAACCCATCACAGTTAGTACCACAGCGCGAGTAGTTGTGGAGATGCCTAACTGTAAGCGACAGATTCTGGTTAAATAGGTTCCTACTACTAAACAATGTACAGAAGCAGTTGATATTATATGATAGCTACAGGGAGGCATAGCCATTCTTGTTTGGTTGTTACAAGTTATTTTATATAAATGTTTTTTAGTTGCCTTACACTAAAAATTAAAATATCAAATTTGATATACTCAAGCAATCACCTAAAATACGTAAAAAAATAATCTACATCGCTTAAGTGAAAAACATATTTTTTTTTAACAAAAATGTATGTTTTTGCTACCTTAGACACGACGTAATTTATTGAAATAAAAATGGAACCATCCCTGAACAATTCTTTATCATAGTCAAAAAATCATCGAAATCGAACCGTTTTTAAGTAATGAGTGCTCCATACATAAATAAAAATATACAAGTTGAATTTCCTCCTTTTTGTGAAGTCTGTTAAAAATAGCCTGAACTCTTATTTAAAATTTGACATCTCACCGAGAAGCTGCTAGTTAGTATAAGCCACGCCTTTGGGCGGGTAAGTTTCATTAGCGCCCTGCAGCACAAATTAAATAACCTTTCCTAATTAAGAAAACGTGTTACTGTAAGTGCCACGCACTAATGACGAGATCTTGTTTTTATTAATCATCTATCACATCCAATCATGTATCCAAACATCATACGCCAGGGGCGTACGCCCCTGTTAATGCATTCTTCCTGTACTAAAAGGAACAATTTCATTATCATCAGTGTACATAAGATTATAATAATAAAATAGTTAGATGTTTAAGTCAACTTTTATGCGTTTAAAGTTGTACGAGTATGTGTATATCTGTGTGTTTACTTATAAAATTATGAGTCTGATTTTAATATATTTTTTTTCAAAGGGTTTCAACTTCGTTTATAATATTAAAATAACATTTCTTACATAAATATTCCTAAATAACAAGTAATTAACCTACTAATTAGAAAGGCAACTCGCCTTATCGAATTGGAAAACATAGCTGGTGCTCGTCTTGATAATCTGTAATTATTTGTGTTTTGAGATATATTTTTTTACATTTTAAAAGATATATATCTACATTATACGTATGCAACTAACTATGAATAAAAAATAGTATATCTATATTTTTTTTATCACGACCAACGCTTAGATATTTTATTAAAAGCTTTTATTTAACTTGCAATGTTTAGGTCAAATCTTGCAAGCTGAATTGGAACCACTTCCTCTAATCCTACAGAGTTGAAATTTCACATGTTGATTCAGTGCCGATGACAATGCATTTGTATGGTGAGCGTCATTGATCTACACCTAGGATTAGCACCAGACGAAAGAACTACTCAACGGTCAACTGCACAGACGCGAAATTTTGTATACACATTCAAAAACATAAATAATAGTTTATTTTTAAAAATGTTTTTTTTCTATTAATTGATTTATTTTATTTTTGATTTATAGTTGATAATAACTAACCCACTAATAAGAGTAATCGTTTAAGATGAAATAATGTTTCTACGCCTGTAGAATAATGAATGTTTTAAACCATCGCGTTCGACGTTGAACTCACACGAACACGTAGTTCACATTTTCTTACTAAGGCTAAGCAATTTATCAAGTATTGCATAAATACTGGCAACATTTGCAATGTGCCCGATGTGCAGGTGAAAGTGTGCAGCGGACGACCTGTTGGCTGAATCCACCTCGCTTCCTCGTTCAGGTCAAATCGATATGAGATCGGTCATATCGGCTCGTCTTCTCTTATGCGAGTGATAAAGCAGCTAAACGCTTTTTTATCATCTTCATTTAAAGACACACGCTTTCGTGGTTTGGTGTTATTCAGCAGTAATGGGGTAAGTCATTAAAGTTATTAATAGAAGCCAATATTACTAGGACTGGACGGCCGCACCAGTATCACCACGTGAGCAAAGACATCCGCGGATTTCACGCGCAACCCGTCTTATACCTGTCTCGCTCACGTGTAGAAAAACAGCTTGAGCATATTGACAAAGCCGAATTTAAAATCTGTGCATCATTTTTATAGGGCGTCAAGTTTTACCAACGATCTATTAAAACATATACGGCTACTGAGGGTGAAAAACGCACTACGCCCAAGGCGCCAAGTGAGTCGAGGCACTCATCGGGTATACGTCATCATATAGTGTTGCGGCGCGCGGAACGGGCGTCGGGTTTTTACAAGGACGATCTGTATGATATGCCGTATCCATGTTTCAAAAGATCGTTGGGTTTTATTCTTCGCGCGGTCAGTAAGCAATTGTTAGTTTTAATTTAATTAAATTTAAATTTAATATAGATATTAAAATAACAAACTTTTCTATGTTTTAGACCCTAAATTTGCCTTTCAATTACTATTTTTTCTAAGGCCCTAACGTCTTTTATAAGAACTTTTAACAGTTTATCATTTATTAAATTTCTCAGAAATAGAAATGAATTTTAAAAATCTACCTCTAATATGTTGAAGACATAAAATGAAGGAATCTAAACATATTTTTTTATGATACATTCTCCAATGGTTACCGAGTACCAGCCATTGAAAAAAAGGTCTAAATGAGTCGAAATTAATATTTATCCTTTGGTTTCGCCTTAAAATTCGGTTCTCCGTGTTTGTGTACACTTTGTTAACAAAAATTACAATTAAAATTTAGAATTTAAAAAACAATGTTGTTTTTGAGTAGCACTATTTACCTCCAAAAGCGTTGATTCATCGTAATCTTTCTATAATATAAATTGGCCTACTCTATCGCGTTCACTTTTTGTTCTCGCATGTCGCCGTTTGTCTAATGCGATTATTTCGAAATTGCCGAAGCGTGGAGAGCACATTTCCTGCGTGGGTTTTGGACTGGTAGTGATGTCGGAACATCGTTTTGTGTCCACTCGCTTCCGTTGACGTGCCGACGCGCATCTATTGTCACACGTCGAAAAAGGTCATATTATACGTTTTTTTGTCCGATTTTTGCGTTGAATCCGACAACGCGTCCGCAGTTGAGAGCTCGCCCTGCGCGCACAGCACAGCCTTGCGCAATGCGGCGTCGTTTTCACTTCGACTGTTTTTGTTTTAGGTGCTTTATCGAAATCGGTTTCCCTGTTAAATATAGATTAGGTTATTATGTTAACTCACCGTTAAAATATTTGTGGTATAAAAGTATATTGTAGGTATAGGTGAAACTTGTGAATATTTTTTATATGCGGTTAGAAGGAGAAAGAAGTATGTCCCGTTTCTTAACATTTAATTAAACTAGAAGAAAAATACAGTCGCGCGCGGTCGGAGTTGTGCTCTCACCGCTAAAGTATATATTTTTTATGATTTTCTCTATATAACCAGTGTTTTGAAATTTAGACGTGCATCCGGGGGTGTAGAGGCTGAATAAAATTATCTTTGTTCCTTGTGTTGTGGAAATGGACTGATGTATAGGTGTTAGTACCTTCCTTAGTTCGAAGAAATTCGCAAAGGGCTTCTCGGACATACATATATACCATACACAGTTAATATTACAAGGGTTTGGAAGTGTGATCTGCAAGATTCCCGCTGACTAATACCTATAATTGCTCGAATGGCTCTTTTTTTGGGGACAAATATGTCTCTGACGTCACTAGGGGCGGCGAGTAAATCCACAGCGCTTCCGATAAAGTTGCCTAATACATACAATACAAGCTGATATGAGCGGTGAAAATGGCGACAAATCGTGGGATATATATGTAGAAATTACCCCGGCGAGCAATTCATAATGGAATTTATGCAAAAGAGCAGCACGGGTGGGGTCGGTGAAAAGCGAAGTGGGGGGCAGGGGGGCAGGGGGGCAGGGGGGACAGGGGGAGAGGGGGGCGGCCGTCGCCGTTGCGACAGTGGAATCCCAGCCGAACGTGTAAAGGGATTAGTTGCCTACGAACACGGCTTCGCTTTATCCTGAATTTATTGCACGGGCGTAATTATAGCGACGCTCATATCGGACCAGCATCTCGCATCTTCCGCGGAGATGAGCTCGGCAGCATTTGCATACGAGATCCTGGGGGGACAGCGCACCGCCTCCGGGTCGGGACAGCTCACGGTCGGTAAGTAACAATGTTGCCAATCTAATGGTAAGTGAATGCGATTAGTAGCCGCGAATACGATCGCGTGTGCGTATCTTAAGCACACATAGAATGCACAATTGCGGATCGTTCTCTGGCAGTACGGGAGCTAGCGACGATTTTATGAAAGTTTGACCGTATTGCATAATCGCACGGATAGATAGGTGAGAGTAAAATACAGGCCTGTATTTAAACCAGCGTGCAACTCAACCTCAAGCGATGCAACTATCTGTGCTTATTATTACCAAGGTGAACTTTAAGGGCTTTTAGTGGAGACAGATACTTAAAGGGTACAGAAGATAGAGGAAACAATTCGAGTTGGAATAGACATGTGGTGTCGCCGTTAATTTATTTATTATTTATTTATTATTGACATGTAAGCATACAGCGTAACAATATTAGTATATACATTTTACAAAGGGTTAATTATAAGGCCAATTAAAGCTTACGCCTTTGTACAAAATATTTTGAGCTTAACGCTACTTTAGAAGGTGTATGTGTGTACGGTCTAAAAGTGTCAGTGAGGGTGTGTGGTTGTGTGAGATGGTGTGTGGTTGCGTGTGTGCATGTTTGTATGTATGAACATCATATGTGTTGCGCATAGATAATTAATTTTATTATGCAACGCTTTTATTTTGAGTCAGATTGGCATGAAATACTCCGGATTTTTGAAAGAAACTCGCCACGATTTAGGGCAAGTACAACAACCTCGCCGAATTTCGTGTTGTAGGTATTAAGTAAACGGTACAGAACAGAGTTTCTGGCATAGTTTGCACTGCGCCTTGGCACCTGGAACAGAGTAGTTGCGCGCGTGGTGCGAGAAGGCACTCGCAGGTTGATACCTGATACCAGATATGGACTGTCTATTCTGTTATGCAGTAGATCGTGCAGAAGTGCCATATCGGCTGTGGTACGTCGGTCCTCGAGAGTCTGCATATGAAAATAATAAGTCATCTCGTCATATGTGCTGAATTCCAGGTGCTCGCGGCGCGCGATATGTCTAATAAATCTTTTTTGAATGCGTTCCACTCTAATCTTGTACACGTCATATTGCGGAGACCAGATAGGAGATGCAAACTCTAACAGACTGCGAACGTACGCAAAGTATAGGGTTATGTGTGCTTGTGACCCCGAAAAAGACTTACATGACCTAAATATGAAGCCAAGTGTTTTGTATGCTTTATCAACAATATAAGCTATATGTTGATCGCCGATTAATTTATGATCTAAATGTACGCCCAAATCACGGACACATGTAGTTTCAATTATGTCGTCTTTAGTCGCACCGATGGCATAAGTGAAATCGGTTTTATAACATTTCGCGTATAGGAGATCTTGTTGCACTTAGTTGAATTTATGTCAATATTATTATTTGTGCAGTACACAGATAAACGGTCGAGGTCTTGCTGCATATTATTATTGAATGAACCGCTTCCGTAAAAATGAGAAAATCTGTAAGATTAAATCGTGTTCATGAGGAGTTGAAGAGTTGAAGAACCCGTCGTCAGCCGTATTAAACACCAATGAGGCGGATTGATCAGGTTGAAACGGTCATCAGTTAATAATCATTTTTTTTACGAATTTATTTTATTCACGAATTAAGATATAGACACACCGGGATAAATGAACTTATGGGGCCATTGAATTTCTAGATAATTTCATTAATTTATTTGTGCAATGAAACTCTTGGTTTGTGAACAGCTCTTAAATCTAAAAGCTTACAATTCATATTGCAAAAATGCAATGCAAAAAACAGACTAAATTAGCAAAACCAAAAAAAAAAAAAATAATAAAATAGTAATCTTTGGTATAGTAATAGTAATTTTTAGTTTCTTTTCTTTAGCCTCTGACTATTTTAAAACATACCATTATTTCAAAATAATATATGTTAAAAAAAAAAAAACAACATATATATACATCTTTCATATATTTTCTGAAGACGCCGAATGGCGAAAGCTAAAAAATATCGTTTCATCTAACCTATATATATATATATATATATATATATATATATATTCATATATATTTCTGTATTTAGAGTGCTAATCCGAGTGTAATTTAATTTAATTTTAATCTTTCCATGTATCTCTGTACTTTTGCGAAAACCTGTCATCAGTTAATTTTACAAACAACTGTATGTACCGTTCTTTTTTCACATATTATACTGTTGGTTTTCCGAATAAACGATAAATAGATAAATAGATAAATATTATAGACATAAAGGTACCATTAGGAAATGTTTGGCGAGGAAGTGACCCTACGGAATGCGGTTCTGTTATGAGCTGTGCTAAGCTTGGGCCATGCGCACGAGCGCGATGTGTTAACGGAGAAAAAGGCATAAAAATTATACTAATTAAAAACTAGACGCTTTGCCATCCCGACCAGCGAAGCACGGACAAATAAAGAATTAGCATTTCATATCTCAGTTAGGCATTCGAGATAAATTGTCTGCCTTTTTCTAAGTATCGCATGCGTCTATAATTTATGTAACATACTGTCAATAACATCGTGTGTTGCGTACAGTAATAGACTTTACTGCCCTGGCTTTTGTAGATTATTTTAAGGTCTCTTTCTCTAGAAAATAAAATAGTAAAATAAAAAAAAAAAACATCTCGATTAAGAAATAAATTTTTAATTCGTCCCGCAGGCTCTAAAATCGGATAAAAAAACACACTTTCGTGATATCGATAGAATCGTTCGCACCGATGTATTTATTTTATCACTGGCACAATTTAATGAAACGAGATAAATAACGCATTCAACCCTTTAATAAAGATAGTAGAATGGTGGCCGTATATTTGTATTCGATGGCTGCGGTGAGAATGTTGCAACCTCCGATGTGTCCTATGTATATATACGAGTACATGTACTCGTATGTAAAGGTAAATCAGACATATCTCTATATCAAAAGCTCTTAAAATACCCAATTATGTTTAAATGTGTTATTTTTCAGTAGGTACAAAAGTGATGTTTTACTAATGTATTTTAATGGCTTATGATACGCTCATACAATCACAACCTTGCTAAAAATTGCGTACATTTAATGAATGACCTCGCTCCATGAAGACAAAAAAGACACAGTCGGGACAAATAAATAAAGTAAAAAAAAACAAATACATTAACAGTTATTTCAAATAACACTCACAATAAAATAACAGTTCCAAAACAAATTAAATGTAAATATAATAATTGAGTTTCTTTTAATCGATAAACTGAGTCGTCTACTATATTACTCGGGGATATTGTTTCTAGTTAAAATGCCTTTGATTAGAAACGCTGTTTCCAACTTAAAACGTTCTGGTAAAAGATTGGGGAAAAAATCTTAGGACCCTCAAAATCTATGTTTACAAGCCCCACAGCCCCACTTGAGCGCGTACAAGAAATAACCAATTCCGAGGAAACTGCTTTGCTGCGCGTTCTGAATAATAATAATATTTATTCTTAAAATTTCATTTTGAAATAGAACCACTGTACCGATTCAAGTAGTCTGTGGACTGAAGCCTTATGTGGTTTCGCTCGATTACTTCCTATTTATGGCGCGATTGGTGATCGTGGGGAGGATAAGAAAGAAAGGACAAGGGATTGTGCACAGTGGACCAGACGCGGAGCTATTTGTTTTTGAATACATAATTAATATTGTCCATTCCCCTCAGAAATCTTTTTTATAAATGGGGAATTTGTAATCTGTAAAATAATAACTTAACAGTGTAATTCAATATATATATATATATAAAAGTATAATAATCCCTATAATTTATTTATTTATTTATCTATAAGTACATAAGTACATAAATACATAACATTACAAATGAATATGCAAATAATACTTTTTTACAGTACTATTATTACAATAGACAACAAGGAAATAAAATAAAAAGTATAATTACCTATAATTAAAGTAAAATAGATTTTAGTAAAGTGACAGTACTTACAGTACTTTTCACCATAAAGTAACAAATATTCAAGTTGCTGGTTGGCATTAAGTAGAGGTAGAATCCTCTGCTTTTCATTATATTCTAAGCAATTTTTTTAATATACACTATATTTATTTTTAGAATTAATTATTTATGTAATCAATTTCCACTATTTTGAAATGAAGGTGCATTTTGAGGTGAGGTTTGGGGCTTAAAAGATTGAGAAGTATGGTATCGCATTCAGTATGCCCAAGCTGTGGGACCCGTAGCGGCCTGTTCCACAAGTATGTGACTGATCTGAGAACTAATTAGTGTATACCAGAGGTCAACTATCTTGGCAGTTACAATTACAAAAGAATGATTCACCAATTACACACACATTGAAGTGTGAGCATGTATGAGCTAATGGAATAGTGTATAACTACATACGAATAGATATTAGTATTCAATTACCGAGAAAATTGACACCTAGCGTACATGACAAAGCTACGAATAATAAAATAAATCATTGTATAAGTTTTTTATTAAAATTAATAGAATATGCTGACATTATCCATAGCGAATGAGCCGGCTATAAAATAGAATGGCCGTTATGATAATGACGAAACTACACAAGTCGCCGATTAATCAGAAACGCGTAGAGATAGGCCGGCCCGGGCGGCGCGCCCGCAACGGCTGCGGCTGCGGCTGCGGGCGCGAGAGCCGAAACCGGTCTCGGCTACGCTGCAACGGGTCGGTATTGACACATCTCGTTATTACCGAATTTATGAAAATATTTGGCGGACAAATTCTATTCGGTCGTTTTGTGCGGCACGCGAGGCAAGCGCCCCACGAGCACATGGCGCGTGCGTTACTTTTAGGGTTCGGTAAAAAAAAACATTCATTTTGTTCTAAAATCAGTAATACCAGGAATAATATCCCCGCCCTTTGGTGTCCGTCTGTCCGTTGCTTTCAACTCAAAAAGTACAAATGCGAAAGCGTTGAATTTTTGTGTGTTTTTGATTGATACTTAAAAAATTACCATAGCCGTTTAGCCATTGAAAGCTGGTCGCGTATGGCGTAAGATTTTTGGTAAATAATTTACTACTACTAAACAATACATAGAAGCAGTTATTATATGATAGCTACAGGGTATCACAGCCATTTTTATTTTTAATGAAATACAAGATCATAATGTGTAGAAATAACCACAAGTATGAGGCATGGAAGGTGTTTTTTTTTTCATATTTGTTACCCGTGTCATATTTCGTCAGTATTAGGGTGATGACTTTAAAATGGCATAAGAGTAGAACGCTTCAAATGCCAAGAAAGTTTCAGAATTTTTAGGATAAAATATGATATATGATAAAAAATAACGTCTCTATAAAATGTAACCGCACGCGAATGTTATATAAAAAAGTTTGTTTGGGGGCGGGTGGGCTTTATATGCCACCAAAAGCTCAGGGTTTGATATAAAAATAACTATGTGGATACCTCTAGCAATAGTTAGATAGGTGAATATGGAATAGCGGTATCAACCACACATCACATTCATTACAGAATGGCAGATCTAAGTCACTGCGTAAAAACACTTAAAAAAACAAAGTCGTTTATCGGTACGAAGATTAATCTGATCGATTAATCGAGCGATAAAAATCTAAATAGAATAATCATTGATTTTACGTTTTCCGAAAGTGCGTATGGAGCTTTCGTTTGCCTGCGAATTCGTACTCGAACGGGTCAGGCGAAGACCGGCTTGCTGGTTGCCATCTTTAACCGGTAAATATTGAATGGAATTTGTTTGAAGAGAATATTTTCACGGAGAGATACAACGCCACTAAAAATATTCATTCAAATATTTGCATGAGCGTCAATTTTTGTATATTTCCGACTGTCAAATCAAACTGCGACGCTCGTCATATCGTTTTGATATTCGTGTTTATTCGAGCCACGCAAAAGCGATTTAAAATACTGAAAATAACATTTTCTGTAACGATATATTTACACGACCTGAAATAGAAATTCATCGATCAATCAAAAGAATTTCAACATTTTTTTTAGCCCATTCTATAACAATACGTTTTTTGTAATATTTCGCGGAATATTTCAGTCTCTATTACTAGATGTAGATTTCGGCCTGTACTCGCATTACTATACAGACTGGCCAAAAACAACACATTACACTTTTATTTGCATCATTATGTAAAAAACCAAACCTAAATGTATGTTTCTGGTATGAAATTAGTATTTATTTAGCAAATAATCAGTTATATATATATATATATATATATATATATATATATATTTAGAAAACATACATTACAAATTGATATTCTAACCTATATATATTTGCACTGTAACGAATATAATTAATGTGCAACAACAGTAATCGAAAAACAAAACATTTAACATATACCTCTTAACAAAAGATAAATAGGCAAATAGGTCAAATTAAACAATTGAAATTGAAATTCAAGTCATAATCTCACTGAAATTACAACTAAAAATATCAATCTCTTATTATTATTATAAAAATCATTATATTGACATTATTCGAGTAATTAATTTTGCATATAGGCAGATGAACTAGCTCAGTATGTCTAGTACATCTAGAGTGTATTTGACCAAAGCAGTTCACTCCATGCAATTAATAAAATTATTTATAATTTTATACAAATATAATTTGACAGAGATAGTTCTTCTATCTGAAAGACTGGTCAAACTGTGCTTACCTAATGAAACTAAGTAAGTGTAAGGAAGTGAAAAGTACGATAATTGAAATAGTTAACGAATTTCATTTGAATACGTCCATCGTTGTTCAGGGTCCATGAAACTCCAGCCCTAAAATTATGAATATAGTTACTCTAAAAGTAAAACCAAACATACTAAGTCAATCCCACGTGAAATAAGTAAACGCCTACTCGGGGAAAACACTTGATTTTAAGTTTTTTTTAATATTCTAGGTTAATCGTATGAAAACACAGTATGCATAGCATATTATCAGAATCGAAAGCACACTCTTGGTCGGTCTATTTATATCCAATTACATGAAACGTTTCCCGTTACTTTTAGGATGTAAAATATGTGAAGGTGTAAAAGGTGTAAAACGCCTTCGCGTAAATCGTTATTAATAATTATAAGAACTGCCTGAATAGCAAAGCATTATCGTAAATAACGCATGCGCGCAACGCGATCCAGTGGCCTTGGCAAATACTTACGTCCAATAGAAGTTAGTATCGAAATTGAATAAGAAAGGTTCAGTCCGTGCTTCCTATTAATCCTAACCCGATGCCTGGTTGCCACATATCTTCGGGATGGAATGCAGCAATTTGCATTTCGTTTCTTCAAGTTCTTTGTGTTGGGATTGTCGCCATAAATCCATGCGATTCAGACGCACGAGTAGACGCGATATGCAGTCTTTTGGACAAAATGAAATATTTTACGAGCTAAAGCGTATGTGAATATTAATACTTTATTACATATATCCATTAATATTATTACTTTTTTAATTTCTCAAATCTAGACAAATCGCTAGTAACTAAGAATGAGAATAATAAATGAGCATATTAGCGAATAATAATAATAATAGTAAGTATATTAAGTTTACAAGAAATTGGCTAGATCTGAAAAATGAATTTCTGTAAAATCGTAATACAAATTTTGGTGCAAAATTCGTTAAATCTGCAAAAGAGGGTTTCTCTATATAAAAAAGGAAATACTACAAACTTTTGGCTGTCTTTGTCCGGCCTTCGAATACAAAAATATTATAAAATACTGTTGTTATGAGACGTTAACGTACTTTATCTCACCCAAAACCTAATTACACAAATATGTTGTTTGGTAAGAACATTAGCTTCTTTATTTAACGCTATTTACACTAATTATTACAACAAAAATACATCACATGACACCGTTAGTGCCTATATTTTCCAAATTTCTAGCTATAGGTCTCTGGTTTGTTCTCCTTTGGGTCCAAAAAGGTCAACTATATTACGCCGCTGAGAACATTCAATTATGTAATAAGAAACCCAGAATACATTAATTATCCTTGTGTAAAAAAAAATACCATACATAGTTATAGTATAAACGCTTAATTTCAATTTTTTTTTTGAAAACGAAAACAGTAACCTGTGTTT
The DNA here is from genome assembly GCA_020383195.1 of Neomicropteryx cornuta. Classification (NCBI taxonomy): domain Eukaryota; kingdom Metazoa; phylum Arthropoda; class Insecta; order Lepidoptera; family Micropterigidae; genus Neomicropteryx; species Neomicropteryx cornuta. The sequence continues at coordinate 8,011,650 of JAHKQU010000030.1, forward strand.
CACGCAACATTAAAAACTCGAAAAGGACGGAACACTGCCTTCTTTAGTACAGACGATAGTCTAGTTGAGGGGCAGAAATCAGAGTATATATAGTAGCGTCGATCGCTTGTACAAATTTACTTTTTCATTACTCTTAATTACTATACCATATTGTCAAAATGATTGTGAACCTAAATAAATAAATAAAAAAAACATTTTTGAGAATAAAAGTCAAAGCCCATTTCTTTTAAAATTTTTAAATTACAATTCACACACACTTACCAAGTACTTTCCAAGCTATTACGCGTATTGTTAACGTTACATATTATTTTTAAATTACATTCTTTAAACGATTACTAATACTACTTATAAGTAACACACTTATTCATTATGTGTATTGGGAAGAAAATATTTAAAGTTATTTCGTTTTATAGTTATACTAACATGTTAAGGATTATCTTGTTGTAATTTAATTTATACTCGTTGAAAGTAAACGTTATTTGCGGTGTCGATAAATAAATGCTATCGCTTCTATTGTGTTTAGCTACAGCGGGACACATTATATTAAAAAATTAAAAAACCTTTAAATTAAAAAAGTAGTATTAATAAATAACAAACTGTATATCAACATTTTAGTATTTGATGGTGAAAGTTAAAGGAACGGCAAAGAAATGGAAAAATGTTTGGTAACCGAGCAACTAAAACTAAAGTTCAACACAGAATATTCACGCACTGCGGCAGAGGCTCATGTAGCAGAGGCCGAGTAGGCAAAAGTGACCACAGGTCCAAACCGCGGGCCCAGTTTAAAAGCAGCGAGCAAAAAAGACTCACATATTCATGTATCGATCGCCTCGAGCGAGATGCGTTTATGCGGTTTCTATACCAAGGAACTTTTTATTTCACGAACAGTGTTGCATCGCTTTTCTTGAGCCATTCCAAAATGCAAACGCATTTTTAACTGTCTTAAGTTTGTTGGCTCAAGAATATTAATAAAGTTTACAGCGATATCGACCCTCTCCGCCAAGTTTGTAGGCCACTAAAAGTTTACAGATAATAAAGGGGATTTTTTACTTTAATTTAGACTCACGTATTGTTTAATATAACCGAAAGTATGCTATATTATAGTTTGTTTATCTAACATTTTTTTTATATTGTTCTCATTTTCGCATCGCCTCGGATAAAAAAAATTATAAAAACCAGATTTCTTTTCTAAAACAATGAAGATCGCCTGACTTACCCAATATAAGAAAACATAAATAATCTGAGACAGGGAATATTTTTCTTTTATTTAAAAATATAAACTAAAAAAAAATGTGATCTAAATATTGTACGGTCTCGGGAAAAATTAATTAAATAAAAATGATAGGGGTCGGTAAATCGTTGTACACACAGGTAGAGCTTTGGCGAGTAGCATTTAAATAAGCGAATACAATAATTTGCAGCCTCGTGGCTCGTGAATGCGCGGTCTAACAAAACGAAGCAATAAAAAAAAAAAGAACAGAAGCATCGCATATCAACGACCGCATCTGACTTCGCATCTTATACAGGCTGATCTGACGGTATTATCAATTATTTTTTCGAACAACTAATCATTCACTTTTAATAAAAATGGTTGAATAATCGGATCAGACAAAATAAAGCAAAACTTATTTGTATGTGGTTCAACATAATCATTAAAACTTTTCCACAGTGCTACACATTATAATTAGCAATTTAATTTAAATAGAAATAAATAAAAAATAATAATATAAGGCGAGGAATATGTATTTTTAGGGCACCTCTTATGTTCAAGTTATCGTAACTGGTAGTATTCCATGCACTTGGGACTTCGCGTCGATAGACGCGAAAAATATTGCACAAAATATTGTGTGCCTCAGTGTGATGCAATCGTACTTTGCCAATTTTTTATGGTCTTCTCACCAACTAGATTATTCATTATTTCAAATGTGTATAAACAATTCTCAAACCTTCCGATAACATGTATTTGTTCCAGTGTAAGAAAATATATTTTATTTTGTTATTAAAGATTTGTTCATAATTCATAGTACTACCGACATACTTGTTACTTTTAGTCATATTGCTGTTTTTGGCTCTTCTGATAAACTGATAAGAAAGGTGAGGTGTAGGTAATTATTTTTTTATAAAATTATTACCTACATAATCCTGTTATCACCATTTGATTATTATGGTTTGGTATATGGATGTTAAGAAATAGTTTATTTTTTCTATTCCTTATAGTAAAAATAAAAAAAAAATAATAATAACCTGAAGGTAAATTAAAATTTTATTTCGAAATTATTTAAGTTAAGAGTGGTTGCACTTTTGAACCAAGTTAAACACATATTTTGTTTTATATCAGGGAATCAGTGAATTATGAAAATGAATTAAGAAAAAATTCTTTGATTTTTTGAAGTCCAAATTTTGTGTGAAATAAATGGCACCAACATGTTCGCTAAAAGCTCTTTATACTGCGCTAAAAGTACTGTCGAACGAAAATATTTGGATTTTGCGTACGCGTCGGCCGGCAGTTGTTGGCGACCGGTTTAGGTTGTTGGAGCGAACGCCCAGCGCCAGCCACTACACAGGACGATGGCCCAAGAACGAAAATCGCACTGTGATGTTACCTGCCAGCGGATAATATCGAATGGGCCATTGAATTTTTAACGTTCAATTAGTAACAGGTTGGCAAACTTTTACGTCAAATCAAACATTTATGGAAATATATCATATACTTACCTAAGACATCCTCGAAGACATAAGGGGGTGTTTATGTTCCCTATTACGTGTAGGAAATTGTATAAAAAAATGCAAAAATAATTCATGGCCCAAATTTGTTAATTTTATGGCGAGGACTCACTAGTGACCGAACGTATGACAAAAGAGATTCCATATTATTACGTTAAGTTTACGATTTTTTTTTACTCAGAACCATGATGAGTTTTAATATAGGATCAAAACAAATCCAGTTTGAAATCAATAAGCTGGATATTTTATCAGGAATGGTATTAGAACACGGTGTATATACCATAGGAACAGATGGTAACGTTTGTGTCAACGCGTGCGTTTCTGAAAATGAATGGGAGGGAAAGAATATATATTTAGGTGCGATCTCATTTATTAGTGTAATAATGATCAGCGTCTAGAAAAAGATTATGAAGTGCAGTAGAATTTTGCAGGAGGAAATTATGTGCTGCAGGTGTAAAAACATTCAGGTCAACAAAAAAAAACCTTTTAAATTTTTACCTCGTCTGTATCGTTATGATTTTACCCGATGTTGTGTCTGAGCAGGTAAGTCCAAATATATCTGCACACAATGTTATGAAGGTTGTGATCTATGAAAATCAAGGATCCCAAAATAAACAAGGAGTTATTTTTTTTTTGTTTTACCTGTTCTTACGCCTGCAGCACAGAATTTCCCCCTGCAAAATTCTACTGCACTTCATAATCTGCTAATTTTCTAGTCGCTAATAGAGGATAATGACAGGATCGATAATATTAATCTTAAGGATTATGCAAAGTAATAGTGACGAAGAAAAGTGCAAGCAATCAGGGGTATTCAAGACGTGCGCTGGTTCACCGATCAAACCTTTTTCAGCACAGAATATTCTCGTCGTGGCAATTCATGGAGAGCAATTCGAAATCATTAAGTTACAGCGTGTTTTATTAATCTGCGTATGTGCCTCACATTGCCAATATGCATAATTACAAATAGCGGCATTTGTTTAAGTTACAAGTAAAACTTCTGTAAGGCAGTTAATTAAATTTCTCATATTATATTTCAAAATTATCACCCCATACTGGTATCTGCATTGAATCATGTTTCCGCAAGCCTAATAGGAAGATAAAAATCAACGTGACAGCTCTTCGCAACAACTTTAGCCGAATGAGACATGTCATCACCTCCATGCATCCCCCGAGCCGCCTCCTTCAGAGTTCACCCGAATGAGCGTGTCGCAATTAGACTCATTCACTGCATAGGAAAAAATGTGCGCAAAGAAGTTTTACTCCAAACGAGCCTGGGGCCTGTTGGTGGTCCAATCGAGATGAAAATGAATCCCAATCGGAGCTCTGAGGTTCGCCATCTTCGATTTGTCCAACGCAACGTCAGAGCGGTGCGCAGGCGCGGTCGACTGGTCTAAGCTGCGTCGCTTCGTGTGAGCACGATCAAGATATGCGCGCACGCGTGTTAATGCGCGCGCAACGCAGAACGCGGAAGACGACTTCTATCACTTTTGCGGAATAGCTTTTGTGGGCGGGGAGGGAGGCGGGGCGGAGGTCGCTGATGACCTCGGAATATGCAAAGGGATCCTCTAATGGACTATCCTGATATGGAGATGGGCAACGATAAAAAATCAAAACGTTCATTAGAATTTCATTTGAATTTATGTTGGCAGGCAAAGGATATGTTGTCTAACTTTCCAATAGAGAACTGTTTGCACACATCACTAATTAAATATTAATTTTCTTTAAAGTAATTATAGTCTCTATTCAGTTTCATTAACTGACTTCATTAAGTGACTGACTAGGCGTGAAAATTGTGTATATTGTATGTATATGTTGCTAATGCCATGACGTTCTGATAATGCTGGTATGACAAAGAGATTAATCTATATAGGGGCGTCTTACGTTGTATTTATAACGGTTTTTATGCAACAAAAATGCACAGAAAACAATGTATTTATTTATCGTAAAAATACGTAAATCCTCTTGAATAAATAAGCAAACATACAGTAACAATATTTTTGTATTATAAAAATATACCTACATATGTTTAGCTGTAAGTATTTGTGTAATTTTAAAACAAAAATATTAAATAATATTTATAATGTCGGCAACTGGCTAAAATGTTGAGAAAAGTAATATTTTCTTGCCATGACACAGTGGTATACTATTGTTTAAGACTATAAATAGTTCTAAATTATTCTTTATTTTAACAGTACTTATAGGCCGATATAAATAAGTATATGTGAACAGCTAGTATATAAATATATTTAAATTAATTTTTATAAAATATAATATATAAAATGAGTACTCCATTAGTAGTATGACATAATAAAATAAATATTACACACATTATCACAATCACACACACATTATTTTAAGAGTAATATTCTACGTAGATATATGCAACATAAACTAATAAATAATCACCTTGTACGAATGTTATGTACAAATATATGTGATAATAATTGCTGAATCCTGAATAATTGCTGAATGTATTATATTTGTAGATCACAATTTATTTATTATGTATAATATAAAAAATGTAGTTTTAATAATGTATATTATTTGTTTTCTTTATACTATTACTATTTTATTTATATAATTCTTGAAAATACATAATTACAAATACACAAAATATACAGTGATCAAAAACTTAAGCCGAGTACAAACATTTTTAATTCAACATAGAATATTTAAAAAGAATATTCTTATATATATTTAAAAAGAATATATATAAGAATGAACTTACTTAATGTAACTGGTATTTTGAGTTTTGAAATTTAGGCACAACTAATTACAATAATTCAATAGAACAAAGAACACACAAAAAGTGCAAAAACGTGTTTCATAAATGATACAAAAAGTATGTAAGTGTAAAAAAGTACTAAGTAGGGTGTGTGAATATAAAAGAGATTATAATATGTCATATATGGAGAACTGTTGGAAAAATATTGAACTGCATTTGTTTCTGTGACAGCTAACGTGGATATGATTATTTTTATGTAGATACTTAATTGAAGTGGTACGCGGTAACGCATCCAGTGTCCTTGGTACACTCACAGTGTCGGAGGTTTTGCCTCTTAAAATTATATGCTTATAGTTAGGTTCTTATACTTATGGTTACTAATAACAACACAACTTTCCTGTTATATTATCAAACCGCGGTATAACCACGTTATCATTTCAGGACTCGAGTTATATGTACACATCGTGTTATCTGAGAAGCTTAAGGGCTTAAGCGCGCTTTGGACAAGAGACGCTAGAAAGAGACGGAACTTTCCCTGCAGTCGTAAATTCGTTCCCGGCGCGGGCGTTGTAGCAATCACAAGCGGTCAGACGTGGAAACTCGCGGGGGAGATATGTGGCGCGTTTGCGAGTAAATTTGCCTTGATAGCGATCGTCACGCGACCGTCACACGGGCACCTGTAGAGCAGGGTGTGGACTGGGAGGAGAGGCGCCCCGCCGCCCGCCCGTCAGTCCGCCCGCCCTTCGCTGAGGCGGTTGCTCACAGATAGCTTCGGCACTTCATAACTCCTGCCGGTCTCATTACTGAGTAGGAGTCGCGTAACTATAAACATATACATAGACATTTTTAGAAACAAAATGGACGGCTTTTATTCATTTACTAATCAAAATAAGAATAAGACACACGTCAAATAAAATCAAACAGATAACTTCACTACGGCCTAGAGGAGATCGTCTGTAAAGGACTTACATTTTCAACGATTACAAAATGCTTAAACGTCATGATTTTTATTCCTGCATTCCTATAATAATATTTACTCCTTGCTTTATCGCCGAGCTTTAACCCAGTTTGGTAGCTAGACCCTGCAGCTAGGCCCTGCGGCACTCAGGTTAAGTCACTTGGCGACTTATTTTTAGGCTTTTTTGGCCATCCGCGCGCAGGAATGTGCCTAAATTATTCCCAAGCAATCTTCCATCCCCTATTTTACCCTCTTAGAGTAAAGTCTTTTCCTAGTGTTCTAATTACCATATTTCATCAAAATCGGTTCAGCGGTAAAGCCGTGAAAACGTAACAGACAAACGTTCGCATTTATAATATTAGTATGAATACGGATATAGGATTTTTTTAATGTGTTATGAATACCTGCTTTTAAATTAATAATACATTTAAGAATTATTTTTATATCAAGTTGTATTTGGCGTATTAAGCAAATTCAGTGTCGCGTCTGTCATTTGAATATCGCAATTAAAAATCAATGTGATCTTAATGCGATAGAGAATTGCGAAAAAGCATGCAGTGAGTGGACGCGAAGAAAAAGTGGTAAGTGGTCAAACTTGATAAGTCGGCTGGCTATTAGCATTCCTCGCGGGAGCTTTCGTCTGCCGCTGCGCAGGCGCCCGGAGGTCCGCGCTCGACCTCGGTACTGTTATTTTATCCAAACAATCCACTGATTGCACTCTCATAAAAGCGCAGCTCAGCAGCTCAGCATGCAATGCTGCTGCGCGAAGAATGTTCTACGGGGGACATGTTACCTATCGGCTATTCGACTACTCGACTACTGTGATCACGATTTTTATTTTGCATAAGTAAATTTAAGAACAACAAAAAAACTACAAACTTTGAAACATACTCTTCTAAACGGGAAATTAAGTAAAATCGAGAGCATATAATGAATCAGAAAGATTAAAATATCTAAGAATATTGTTATTTATTTAACCCGAAGAGATTTAATTTTAATTATTTATTTTATATTACCTACCACATTGTTATTTTATTTGTGTATATTTAACTATTATTTAATTTGTGAAATGCATACGTTATCTGAAGTAATAGCAAATCTACCTTGTAACAGTCTGTAGCCTAGTTAGGAATGGCTAATTATTGTAAGTATTTTGTTATTAATAAATAATAAATAAAAAATAACGTGTCTTAGGTATTAAATGTTAGAGATTACGATATTTTTATTTTGAAACTAGTGTTATACCCATATATTTAAACTTATTAACAAAAACTGAACGCCATTTTAGTCTCTTTCTCTATATTATACATTTATGTATTATATTGCGTATAATTATTTTGCTGACCATATATTTTGTAAAAAAGGTATTAGTTATAAATTACCAATTTTTAGTTTTTATATTTTGTTAGTATCAAGAATAGCTGAAAGTATCTTTGTAAAACAAAAAAAAAATAACACTATTTATTAATTTTCTTAGACTGCCTTACAGCAGGTGTAAGAGAAGGGTGTTACTCATTTGTTTGGCGTTTGGGCGCCTGGAATAGATTCAACGTAGGTTCCGGAATGATACCCGCAGGATAACATCGTACGGAAGTAAATTTATGTTAATATTTTTGGAATTTGAATTAAAAATTGTGTGAAAGCTTAACTCCTTTTATTCGAAGATAAAACATGTGAAGCTAACTCTAACAAACATCCTTGCCGCGATCAGACAATATCCGTCAAAAACTCATGACGGACTTGAACACAGGATGCTGTGTTCAATGTTTTTTTTTGCACAGCAAACATATAACTGCCTGAGATCTTACTGGATATTTTTTATATGGCTTAAGTTTGCAGGTTATCTTTATTTAGTATTAAAGATCGGCGAAAACAGATGTGTATATTTTTTTATTTGAGTATAAACTAGGAATACAAGAAGTTTATATTAATAAATACAGACGTAAGCTTGCAAACATTTTGCTAGTATTATGTAATCGTAACGTATACATATTTTAAAATTTACTGTCATCAATCGACTGGACTAATTGGATAAAAACAACGCAATTATAGGACACCGATAAAATGCAACGGAAATAGTTAATTAATTTGAAATAATCATACAGAATAACAATGAATTGCACCACAGAGCCTTGTATAAATTAATGAATTATCGATATAAACATAGTTGTAGGACAATTTTAAGGTAAACTACTATATTAAACATTAAATCTTTTTTATTTTTAGTTTCTATGGCTGTAAACGTATTAATATAAAATATTTGCATCTAGTTACCCGAATATTATCTACGAGCCGCATAACTGTCTTACCTTATTGTGGTACCCATGAATGCCAACACTATTTATTTTTTAAATAATGTATTCAACAATAATCAGGGAAAAAGTGTCTGGAAATGTATATCACTTATATAAATACATTATCTATTTTTGTATGGAAAAAAAAATATAAAAACAAAATAAAAATAAAGTCATTAGGCAAAAAAAAACTACAAAACCAAACTTACATAATGGAAAAATATTTTTTATATTCATTTTAAGCTGCGGTGTTTAAGCTTAAAATACCTTTAAGCCTTTAGGTATAAATTGACGCATTATATTATTAAATATGAAGGATTTAGTAATGAATCAAATCATTTACGTAACATTTGATCTTAAAAAATGACATTTAAATTAAATGAGACTCATGGGAATGACATAGCTCATGACGTATCCACACATTTTATTTTCCTTGCCTCGTATGTCATTTTTTTAAATAAGGATCAATGAGTATAATCTAAACGTAATATTCAAACACAATGGCCGTTTTGACCACCGCATTTGTGTCTAGACATGCGTATGAAGGCAGTTTGTGTTTTATATCTAATGATATATAATTTGGTCAATAATCCGGTGATTTTACGTCCAAGCGCATATTCAACTACCTGAGTGAAATAAAAATACTACTTCCTATATAAAACACATATTTTTATTCGTTTTTGTTTTAATATTTAACTATTATTATTTTAATATTTAGGCTTATTATTCATAACTTAGTTGTTTTATTACGTCCTGCTATTACTAAATATTATCAATAATAATGAACAATAAAAATAAAATAAGTAAGTGACCTTTCTAATACGAAATAAAATTTATTTAACGGATATATTATGATATTTTAATTATTTAAAATAAAAACCGTAGTAAAATCAATAGATTATTTTAATATTATATTATATTATAAAGGTATATTATGCTTCGTGATAGTCAACTATATAGAAATATATATATCTAGATAATATAGATAGATATCTATATAACTAGATAAATGTATCTTTCAGAATATCAATCAATCTACATAAACGAATATGCCAAAATTTTGCATGAATGAATACTAATCAATATTTCAATAATTATAAATTTACAACAAGTTAGAAAACCGATAATTGCGGGAACCATTGATTCTTAAACCACTGTTTTTGTAAATGATAAAAAATACATATAAATCCAGGCGATATTTAGATTTTCATATCATTGAAATGTTGTTTAAAAAGGTTCATCTAAAATATTTTTTGAATTATTTTATATATTTTATGTATGAAATTAAAAAAATATCAAAAAGATAAAATGTTTTCTACTATTTAAAATAAATAAGTTACTATTAATAGTAACACAAAAATATATATATTTAAAGTTGGAGATGGCCAGGTTTGGTATAGAAGCTTATACCCCTTTTGCCATAACATCAATTGATTTGCCGTTTTTGTCATCAAAGAAATTTGAATTCAGCTGCTCACCGGTCACCATGCGGCCAATCAAAGAAATGGCGGGATATGATTGGCTAAGATGGAGTTGGCCATTTTTGCTAATAAAGCTGGTAATCGGAGATTGCCGTTATTATTATGGAGTGAATATTTTGTACTCAACTTTGAATAGGGCATAGCCGCTTTAAAATTGAAGTAAAAACCGGACACTAATTTTTCATACTGCGGAACCTGATGCCAGTGACAAGTTTTTTTTTTTTTTTTTGAGATTTACAATTTTGCTATTACACGCCCTTCAAATGATGAGCAGCAATCTGACCCCAATTTGCCAAGTGAAATAACCGCAGTTTGATAGTAGAAAGTACGCTCAGCGATTGTATTGTGGTGAAGCTAAGACCTGGACACCTGGGATGCCAATGATGATCCATACTTTTTTTAAATCATTTCTTTATATGCATAATTAAATTGCACTTTTTACAATTTCCCGAGAAGATTAGTGCCTTTTCTGCGAGGAAATTTACATGACTAGTATTACAGTGTATTATATATAGAAACCTCTATCTTATGCTAGTTACTTCTCGAAGTAACTAAGATAATCAGAATACCTTTTAGTTACCAAGCGTACACGAGCGAGTTCGCTATATATATTCTAATCATAAAGGAAAATGTTGAATATTATTACTCACTATTATTGGCATTATAATTGAAAATATCATATTCATCTAATCTATCAAAATAGTTCGTCGTTACCATACTATAGAATAAATACTTTGAAAATAAGACAAGCAAGTGAGAATATATACAAAAATTATGTTTTACAAAACCAATAAATTTATTTTGAAAATTGAATCAATTCCGATAAAAAAGGTAATATCAATGTGTTATCTGGAAGATATTGTTTATAAACGATAATGTCTCCAATTTGAATGTTTTATTGTGTTTAAAAAAAAGTGTTTTTCGAATCTCCGTTGGGAACAAAAGTAAGTTCCTTTTTGAATTCTTCCAGATTTTACGAACTATCAAGTCGAATTTGAATACTTCCGTCCAGTTTTGCGAACGGTTGGAAGTTTTGTTCAACGTATTATTTTAAAATCATAAAAACTGTAATATTTCCCAGGGTTGGTTTTAAACTTATTTTCAGGCCGAACTAACAAATAATTTATTTCACAATAATTATTTGTTTGTCACACTTAATTAAGTTTAGGGTATCATTTAACAGTTTCGAACATTTATAATCGTGTATTATGTGAATTATGGCGCACTTTAGGATCGAGTATAGAATGGGGCAAAACTGTTGACGGTAAAAATCGGAGAGCAATATTTCAGCCCAAAACATTTCATCAGTCACTAGGGACTGACGCTGTAGTCCAGATATATAAAGAAAAACTTTTAAAATGGAACATATTTACGAAAATCTGTTTAAGTAATGACGAATAATTAATAACGATGGGTTGCTCAGTTATTCAATTAGCGCATTTATTTACAGGGACTCATGTATAGGTTTCATTTACACTGAAAGCTCGATGGGAGGGAATTTAATTTGAGATTTTTGAACAAGCATTCAACTCTACGTGACAACTTTGGTAGATTTTAGTCCCTCAACAAAAGTTGCAGTACAAGAAAAGTCGAGAAATGAACGGTTCCTTCGTCTAAATTTCATTTATTATATTATATTATTAAGGACCATATTTTATGGGGAGCACTAATGCTCAGATTGCGCTAGAGCTGAGCCTTTGGGCGGACGGCGGCAAATAGTTACAATAAAAGGCGTATCGCTTCTATAACAAATTATTTATTCTGAGTTTATACTTAAGAATGAATCGAAAAAGTGTGGACACCTGAAACATCAAGCCAATTCGCTACGGGACGCTCGAAATGATTTCGACAATGGGTTGTTTTTTGCGGTAAAAATTCATTGATTCAAATGAATTTTTTAAGCTGTCATTTAAATGTCGTTGCTAACTTTTCCGTATATATTATAGTAAAGTCATAAACATTGGTTCCTACTCAACTAAGCTAAATGTGTTTGTGCTAAAGTCATGAGAGATGGAGTATTAAAAATGGTGTGACTATAACGTGCATGAGATCGTGGTAGTCTAGTAGTTAGGGCGTTTGACTACTGACCCAAAGGTCTCGGGTTCGAATCCGCAGATGGTCATGCCATTTTTAACGCTTCATTACCACCATCTCCCCTGACTCAAGCACAGGCACAATTGGCCTAGTTGAATAGGGCATAAAATAATTGTGTATGACCTAGGTCATAGCAATTATTTTTTAAAAAAAAAAAGAAAGAAAGGAGAAAAATATTTAAACCCGTATTATTATTACTATAATGTTTACAAGCTAAGTAGCATCTACCAAACTACTATAATTCTGTTTGAGGGTAGCTAATGCTTCCATCGTTTGGCTACACTTTCCTGTATACCCGCCATGTTAATCGTAACTTTTACACACACTATCTAATCGTCTTCAAAATTATAACTAATAATCATTTTGTACGCAATCAACTCATTAGACGATCAGTGATACCGCAATTATTTCAAACCTGTTTTATAAATCTCATCTCATTGCAATTCTGTTTGCATTCTGATGCAGAGCAGATATTGGCTGCGTGGGAGCGTCGCGTTTGTAAACTCGTTCATGGTTATGAGAGGTCCGAGAGTTGCCGACTACAGCCGAAACAATCCAACCGACCGTTAGCAGCGTGACGTCACGCCGAGATGGCGCGCGCGCCCTGGATGCTGTGGAACGTGACACCAATTCTTACGAGAGGACGAAATGCCTGACTAATAAGTAAATATATCCTACTTAATCCGTGAATATTTATTATAATATTTTTACTTCCGGTTACCAATGAAATGTTCTAAAAGGACCGGCGTTTATGAAATTTCCACAAAAGAATATTTTCCAATAATGCATATTTCAAATAATGGACTATTTGTTTTCCTACTGGGCGAAGTATACATATTCGAAAATTCAAATAAAAAAAAAATGAAGATACGTATTCATTTTGTCTTCAGTCAAAGAAATGAAAGTAGACTAAACTTCTATTGATGTCAATAATTTCAACACATAAAAGAGATATCTGTTCTGCGATCTGATCGAACAGCAAAGTAGACAGGTTGGTATATGTATTCTGATAAGCACTTTTTTTATCCGATAAAATTGGTCAATGAATGATCTGGAGGTCAAAAAAACGGAACAATCGAATGGGCCACAAAAAATAAATAAAAAAAAACTCTTAATTGGCAATATAAAATCACGTTCTAAATTGTATTGTTAAACACTGAGACCCAGTATGATATAAGACATTGAAAGTACGATCCAGTCGATCACTTCGTCACATACATATATATTTATAACATTATATTGCCTACTCGTACAGTATAAGTGAAAAAAAAACTAGTTGCGGCCTATAAAACAAATGTTTATGAATGTTATGGGTTGACTGTGATGGCGATCACGTTGATAAGCCATCAGGAAGTGAAAGTTTAATAGTTTTAGTCAGGATTATCGGCAAAGCCATTTACTAAACTAAAAAAATATTTAAAAATGCATATGCAATACCTATAGTAGCGTCCTTAGCCTGGTAGACCACCAATGAGATAATTTTATTATACCTTCACCGTAAAAAAAACCAGGTAAGTTATTGGCCCAGCGATTTCAAACATGATTTGTTTTGACATTATTTGTAATTCATCATGCTTTCCCAGAAAAAAAAATGTAAACTTCACGTGATACTATTAAATCGGTCTTTTCATAAGTTCGTCCGTTCGCGAGCCGCGCCGGGTCATTGACGGGCCTTGGCCAAGCGCGAACGAGTAAACGAAAGAGCGAAATACAAAAAGGGAATTTACACGAGCGCTTTAACAAACTTAATAAATTGAGGCATGAAATATTTTCGCATTTTTTAATACATTTTTTTACACGTATAGGGAACATGAACACCCCCTTAATATTGTCTAACAAAATCCTGTATGTATAAAGCGTGAGAACAGTAGCACATATGCAGTCAGGCCAAGTTCTAAGGTTGTGGTAAAATTTAAAGACTCCCTATAACCCTGAAGTTGGATAAACACATGTTAACGTTTAACCGTTATAAAAACAAACACATAAACCGTTGAAACGTTACAGGTTTTCAAATGAAAATATTTTTTTTTTATGATTACACACTTAAATTAGCTTAACCTATAAATATAACTACAATATAAAAGATCGACGAATAACGCTGTATACTCATTACATTAAAAATTAAAATTAAAGTATATTTAAAGCTGTTACCTAGGGATATTATTAATACATTGCGATTTATACGGCTATACAGGATGTATTTAAAATCACTACTGTCGCTTTAGGGAGTTGATCTTATATCAACAACTAAACCGGTCTAACAAAAAAAAAGCTTCATTTTATAATAATGATAATATATTTAAACTTTTTTTTTGTTCCCGTTAAATATTGTTTACGGCGAGATACGCTGCACCAACCACATCTAGGTCAAATACTGTGGCCAAGGTTGAAAACAGCCAATTAGTTCTCAGTACCGGGCCCATCCTCTTCGTGTCCAGGAGACTTGGTCCACACTACCACAATTTCCAGTATATTTTGTTTATTAATGTTTAATTGCTGGTACAGATCAACCACCTGAAACGACAATAGTGATTTGAAATATCTCCTGAAAATAAAATAAATACCTCCTGTATATTATGTCATAAAAACATTTTTATCTTACTGTCATTGAGCCATCTATATAAGGTCTAGCGTATCTGTTACACAGAAGGTGTTGATGGTTACGTATTGCGATGTATAAATACGTCATTTCTAGCAGAACAACAACCTTTTTAGTGAATTGTGAAAATTGGACGGTAGACACGAGCATAGAAATATCTCGTACGCAACAAACGAACAGGCCTCGATCGAAGAAGCAAGAAGGCGCGGCGCGGCGTTAGCAAGTGTCGTACGCTCTGATCTGCTCTGCTCTGTAAGTGTTACATAATATATATAAGCTAGCGCTTTAGTTCGCGGACAGGCGACGGGCGACGGGCGACGGACGACGCGACATAACGGGGCCGTCGCGCCGCGCGGATAAACTCTCCGCTCGAAAGTATCAATGATCATCGGAGGCTGGAGCGAGTGTGTCCGTCTGCTGGCCCACATTCGAATCGTCGCATCGATCGCTGATAGAAAGACATTCGACGCATGTTTAGTATGTGTCTAATCGATCTGTCTGGTCAGATTAAAATGTCTAGTCTTTCTATATACTAAGAATATACCAAACAGATAAATCTTTGGTTGTTTTACCTACAACTAAAAACGGAGAAGATTGACAAACTTGAGATACACATTAAAGGAAACACTACATTTGAGTGGACGAGTATAAAAATATTGACGAAAAATTGCATTATCTATTATTTCAATGTTCTACTTATATTTCAAAGTATTCTATGTTTCCACCAATAGCTATTTGTTTAGAACTTTAACAAAATAGAACTCAGTTTGGGTATCAGAGGTGTTTCATTCAACATCACTTCATCGTTTCATATTTAGAATATGAGACGTCCTCTTTCTAAAGTAACCTTCGCCCATCTCCAACAGTCAAGAGTCTTGATTGTCATTGAAGGTCACATCGAGCAGAACCAGCGGTAACCTCAAATGGTGTGTGGTGTGCGACCATGACGTTCGTTTAACCATCAACAGAGAAGATGCTTTTAGTGTCATTGACAAGTTAATGCTTTGATAGCAAACGAAGTGATTGGATACAACATAAAGTTTTCGTCATATAATAATGCCTATCCTATGCTTAAAGTGGAACTGACAGAAAACATCAAAGATAAATGATCATACAAATATAGAAATCCTGGAATACCTTTATCTTTTTATTGAATCCAGTAGGCAAAACGATGGATGAAAATATAAATGTTATCAGAACGATTGATTAAACAACGCAATCAAGTACAAAGAGAAATCACTAGTAATCACAATGAAACTGAGAAAACTCCACATTCAGGTGCGATTTATCAATCGTCAGATAATTATGATTCATTTCCAGCAAGTCCGGGTAATAATAACGCTCTGGCAAGCAAGTTATAGAAGTAAATATTTTTAATCCATCGCAATAAACTCAGAATTTTATTTTACTCAGATTCGCTAACAGTCTGTTGGCTTTAACTGACTATTGAAAGATCGGCAATTAAAGTGTGTCAAACAGTTATACTAAATTCATTTATAAATATAAAATAATATTATTGTCTTTCGTTCTTTATATCTGTTCGCAAAGTAGATAACCTTAAGTAGTAGATATGTGTTAGGGTAAAGTAGTAGTTAAAGTAGTGAGTCACAAAACTCAAGAGTTACAGTCTGTCAAAAAATTTTTTCGACTTGGGTTCGTTCCATTTACCGAACCCGGCAATCAAACGTTTTCCATACTACATAGTGCTCGATAAACAATAATTTATTTTCACCAATACAGCGCATATCAAACTGTTTTAATAAATATATCGATTGTCATTATGCCTTGTTAAAGAAAAGCGGAGAGTTCAAAATCAAATATATTTAATCGGTTTTAAATCTTTTAAAAATGTTTATTATAGGATTTCAGCAGCACCTACCTCCTAGTATAAACTAACCTGATTCTTAAACCGAACTATGTACAATGCGCCTTCAAGTTCGGATTTTTTTTTTCGAAAATCAGATTTTGTTTGCACCAGATCCAACCAATGAAAGGGTAGTTTTTTTTAATGATTTTATTAAACAGATTGAGAGCCGATTCAATTTCGTATGCGGTAACAGTTAACCTGCCTTGGATAGAATTAAGCTGGTCTTCACCAGAAATGGTAATTTTGTGGAGTTTACCTCCTCGAAAAAAATGGAGAATAAGCACGTTGGTTGCTTGCACGGTTTGGTTGCTTGTCATCCATCCATCCACCTCCCATTTTAACCGTTCCTATTAGAGAAGAGATATCCGGTCGTCAAGATTGTCATTGAGACAACATTGTGATACTTCTAGTGAACAATGTATAAAAATAGACGAATAAAATATTCGTTAAAATTATTATTTAAAAAAAATATATATTACAAGCTTAGTTAAGCTGCTTTTTCAGCCAGTTTAATTAGGCTAAATATTTTTGGTATAACCTGTATAGTGATCAGTGGGTCATTCGTATGTATTTAGGCAGGTGTTCCACATTTATTACGAAGGTGAAAATGACGGCGCGTCTAGCGGACAGAAAGTTGTGAGACGGTTTATGAGTTTCTTCGCCCACGCGCAGCCTAAAATGAGAGCCCACTACAGAATAACCACATTTTGTACATTTCACTAATGCTGATGCATTAGAGAAAAATGGGTTACGGACGTAGGTACCCATACACATTTGAACACTTTTTTAAAATTAAAATTTCGATCAGATACAGATAAGTGATTTAAATTCTTATCTCCGTTTAAAAGATGTTGGTAAACAAATATATAAACGTTTACTTGTTATCACATGTGTGCGGAGGTGCTAGTGTAGTTATGACGGCTTTGGTGATATTTTCATGATGCGAAATTACAGCTTCTCAAAACTTATCGTAATGTTCGTAACTGTTGTTGTTTAGTGCGTGTAACCCTCTGAGAATCGGAATAATTAAACGTTAAAAAAATAATCTACATATTCGGTAATCACAACGTGTGAATTGCGTAGTTCATAACATGCTTACTCTGATGTACACAGTATGAATGACTTCATCTTTATTTACACGGGGATAAAAAATATATGTTTCCAATGAACGTTTCGCCGGTTTCGCTGAAGAACCTCTGAGATTTAAACCAGAGACTGGTTAGATTTATGACGCAATGTTGAACTTAGCGCAGGAAAAACAATCGCAGCCGAATTGCGTGAAAGCAAATTGCGTGGAGTGGCGCGTTGTTTACACCAAGCGAGCGCTGCAGCTCTGTCGGGCGAGTTGTCGACTTCACCGACGTCACCGCCAACGGCATGGCATGACTTGCGCTGTTGCTGCTTTCGCAACTGATCAGCGCAATGGCGAGGCTGCGACTCAGCGGTCGGCGTGGAATTCGAACGCGCCCCAAGTCGTGTCATGTTTGAACTACTAACTAGAAGTCATACTGACGGAAAGTGAGAATGGATAGTTAGTGCCCGGCGGGACCAATAGTTCTCAAGTCATTGTCATCTATTTGATTCGAAGCACGGAAACTTTCGACTTCTTCGGTGATTGCTGGTGTGTTTCAAAGACAACAGTCCCCGCAATAAGTTTTTATTTACCTGAGTTTTTTGGAGGAATTTGCTAAAAGACCCGATCTGACGGGTGATTGACCTGGTGATGGTCCTAGCTAGAGTAAAGATGCTATCTGTCGGCTCTTAGCAATAAACGACCCATATCTCGTGAACTGAATGCCCGGGATGAGGATCAGGGTTGTAGCGGCGTTATTGTCACTTCGGCAATAATCATTTTACGAAAGATCCTAAACTACCCAATTGATAATCATAATTACCAAACTTTCTAGCAACGTGATATTATCGCTTCGGAATTTCTTGTGGGCTTGAATTATATGACATATATTCTTGTAATTTTAGATTATCTATATGTTTATATAATTAAACTATTAAAAAAAATGCAAATACCAGAATTAAACTAAAAGATTTGTTTGTCAGGTGACATGCGTGGGTAATCTGTCAGTCAATTTTTCTTCCTCCTACTAATAAAAAAAGGTTCATGACCAATGTTCACCTAACTTCGGGAAGTATTTTACCCCAAATGTTGTTTTAAAATTTGTCCAAATGTGAAAATAACATAAATAAATTGTAAAAATGATAACATTGTAAATCACAATCAGAAATTAAGGTATTTCTTAAAATACAGTCTGTGGAAATTTTGCTCCAATTGATTCTTTTTGCGAGTGCCTGCCGGTGGTCTAAATTATTATCCAGGTGACGATGAAATGTTTCATTGGTAATATTTTTCTTTCTCTCTCCCTCTGATTACAATGATTGTTTTATGTAAGCAAATGTCGACTAAACGATATGAATATTTCAAAACAAAGAGTATTGTGTAAGTAACTTCCTTTTTAAGCCAAGCCGTTACGTAAAGTTGACCAGAAAATCGATAACATTTAATTCAGCGTTATAATCGCAAATGGTTACATTATTTAGTTAGGTAAAAATTCAATATTATGGACTCGTTGATCGTTATCAATATTTTAGAAACAGTTATCGGTTGTACTAATTATACAGCGCGTTAGTGATATGAAAATGTCACGTCACAACGTGTGTGTTATAAGAAAAAAAACCCATAAAAATATACTGTATCTAAAATGAAAATACGAAATTCGTTAACATGGGGGGAGGGAGAGGGATGATTACTAACGGAAATCACAAATGTTACTTAGCAGAAAATGTCGTTCTTTTTTCAAGACAGGGTGTTTTCGCGTCTTTTTATATTGTTTCTTGCTAATAAGTAAGAAACTATATAAAAAGACGTGAATATATTTCATTCCTAAATTTATCATTTTTATTAAAGCGCTCGTGTATATTACCTTATAAGTGGCAACGCAACCTTGACCGCGACGCGCGACCAATGACCTCGACGCGGCCGCGTTGATCGACATATTACAAGAACCGTATAATATTATCGCGTAATGTTTATACTTTTTGTTTTTTTTATCGGGAATGGTCTTGGGACTACTGACGGCGTTCAACAGAGGCATCTAAAAATTTGGAAGAGGAAGAGGCATCTAGGAATAGATTGCGCCAGGCTTAGAATAGACTCTAAGATTAACACTTTTAACTGATCGCAAAAATTCTCGTCCGTTAATAATATGAAGATATGGAAGCTGCTTGAAGGATTCGCAAAGACGTCGCAGAAACCTGGACGCAGGCCCACGGCACTGGCACGAGCGTGTGACTGCCGTGGCGATACGAACGCAATGCGTTTTGTGCGCAATAGCAGCGCCACGCGAGCCATGCGAACGGCCTTGCTGCCAGCGAGCTGCCCAGCATCGCCCGGCTTAGGGTGCGGACATACTGGCGTATTGTTTTATTCGAAAAGGCTGACAAAGCAATTGCTACTTCAAAATTATTTATTTTTATTTGATAATTAAATATTAACAAAAGATTAAACGGTTTTGTTTTGGTAACAAACGGTCTTTGCAGGAAACTGCAAGACTGTAAGAACAAGATCTATGAAATTGTAATCTTCATTTTCAATTTCGTTTGTTTATCTATTATTTATTTTGAGAGAGTCGGAGGAGCAAGCGGACCTTTATCATGAGCACTTAAAGTTGAATTATCAATTTTAGGTAAATTATTTTTTTACGTTTTAAAATCATGTAATATTTTCAGCGATGCATCGTTTTCGTGATGGATATTATATTTAACTAATCTGCGGTTAGTCGATATGATATGCAATTTTTTTATTTTTTTATATCGACGCATGCATGTTCGCACCCTTACCTGGACACGCTTTTTAGATAGATATGCACCTTGGTGCTTTGTTCGCATAGTAGTCGAATGTCAATGATCCGTTCTGGCTAATGAAAAAAATCTTTATAAGGTGAAAAATTTATATGGTTTGGCTTGGTCCCCGAAATAAAGTATTAAATATACCATGCAATCTTTTATACATTCGTAGTTTAGGAGCAAGAAACTTGTGATGGTGGTGCGATGGTAATATTTCTGAGTAATATCGATGGGTTTAGTAAAAAAAAACAGTAAAATAATTAAACAGATAAGTATTTTTACCTCTATGCTTATGAAACTAATATTTGAACTAAGAATGGCTTGCAGGCAGAAAAAATACAAGAGGAAAAAAATATATTATGTGATGACATGGTGTTCGGTACGGTTTTAATATTTTATATTTGACATTAAAAGAATTGTATTGCTGTTCAAAAAATAAACGCGTGATCTAGGAAAACAATCTTTGTAAAAACTGCTCAAGGTTTGGATATTTATTTTATTTCGTTTTATATTTTATATGTATATTATTACTATAAAGTTCTTATTAAGTTGTATAGAAATCGTACATAGCCTTGAATGTAGAAAATGGGACAAACTGGTGTTTCATTGACTCAACTCCTGCAGCTTTAATTTAGTCCTGTAGATCCAGAAGACATCTCACATTTGATGAACCTCAGCCAAGCGAGTTACATTTCATTCACATATCATGCATGTCGTCACAATATATTACTTCCATCGAATGAAGCGTTGTAAAAACTGTACTTTTTATTGAATAGTCATATTTTGTATATTCTTTAACAAAACCTTAGGCTGTAAGCCATCCTTGTTGCGCGATTGTAAATTGATGCTGTAATTAATGTATGTTGAAAATTAGGAATTCTTATGAACCTTGGACAGAAATGAGAAGAAAAAGCAAATTTTTGGAACTTGAATTTGAAGTTTTATTTGAATCATAAGCATATCAAATAATAAAAAACTTAACAAAGTCGTATCTACAAAATCTATTTTTACGATTTTTTGTGTAAAGCACGCAGATGATGTTATCGAGGAATGCAGAGGCCTAGGTAAACAAAATATTACCACTATCAAACTCAGCTGATTATGTGAATGGCCTTGTGCATGAGAGCCGAGAGATGGAAATTGCCCTGCGTGGCCAAAGATAAACAGATACCAAAGCTATTATCGCGCACGGAGATACTATAATGTCCATTCAGTGTTTCGCCGTAGCATTAACTATCGCGTTTTATTTGCGTCTTATAATTTCCAAGATGGCCGATGTCACACATTTAATCTGATTAGCAGTGGTATTTTGAACGTGAGAATAAGACCCATAGCATTTTTTAACTGTTAAGTTTAGTTTGTGTAATTTAAGCTACGTAAATATTCGGCGTGTAGAATAGGCATTTTTTTAACCGGCGCAGCGACTAGTTTAGTTGGTAAAAATGGCGACTAATGGACACTTATTATGAAACAGGAAAACGAAAAATAAATGATATCAAAACGCCAGTAATTACGTTAAAGGTTTTATTTTTGGCCATTGAAGTAGCAAATTAGTCTTAGGTACAGTGGATCTGTACGATACTATTAATTGACTTTAACAGTGAAACTATATACAAGTAAGAGTAGGTACACTGCGGTGTTTTTTGGTGTATTATTAAAAATACAAATAATTAAATAGACTGAAACAACTTCTAAATAAAAACCAAAAAGTAATCAGTTTTAAATATTTCCGTTTCCTTTTACTAACTTTACTGTAGTTTTATTACAGATCCGAAGTTCAAAGTGGCCGTATGGTCGCCCTAGTGGCAAATCGGACAAATAGTCGTTCGTCAGCCAAATTCATAGCCCCTTTCATAGCTCACTTTGATATTAGTTTCTGTACAATATAAATATAATTTATTTTGATACACTCTTGACAAGTTGGACAGAACTCTAATAAATAGTGAACTGAGCGAAATAGTTTGTATAGATATTCTAGAATTTAGATATTATATAAAACCTATTTTCTAGCTTTAATATTTTTTGTATAGGGAAATTACTGTTAACGTCATTCAGCCTATAATCCATGTGCATTATGATCCAAAAACAAAAAAAGAAAATAATGAACAATGAATATTCGCAAAACAAATGAGTGTAAAAAAACTAACGTATAAAAATAATTTAATTTGAAAAAAACACTGTTAATGTATTTAATAAATTAATATATTATATACCTACTAGATTAAGTTCGGAAAGTCTAGTGAATCAGTTTTTTTAAAAGCCTTCAAAACTGGTGAACCTGTTTATGCCACTAACTTATTTAATTTATTTAACTACTTACTGGTAAAGTTTTTTAAAACATGTTATATTTAGAACAAATTTATTAGGTTTGTTTTACATTTATCTGATTTGTAAGTTAAAATATGTGGACGATTCAAAAAAAAAACAATATTATGACAGTAGATGTAGTAATATATTTGTATTATATGTATTTATTATACAATACAAATATTAGATAAATTAATTTTAATTTTTGATTAATTTACTCACTTTAAAAGATCAGGTTTATTTCGCAGTAGTTGTGATATTCCTAGATATAAAAAAAGACCTTTTAAATAAATAAATAATATTCCTATAACTTTAAAGTAAAATGAAAAAAAGCAATCTAAAGTTAAAACCTTAACACCTTAACGGACTGTTACAATAAGTTCTTAAAAATGCAACAATAGCTTCCGGTAAACATAACAATAGTAGCCGGTAAACATTTTACAACAATTGAAAAAATGAGGAAGACAGACATAGATCGCCTGCGTTGCAGCTGCAACTGCAGCTGCATACCGAATTCCGGATAAAGTGATCTATTACAAATTAGATGACAGAAGGAAACGTCGAAGCAACCAACCACCTGCCTATCAACCGTCTTACTAATTTAATTTTGTTCAAAATAATCAAAATCAACAAATAGGTAAAATTAACGAAACTTACTAGTTTTATTTACGATAAAGCATTTTTATAACGCAAGCCATTATTAATGATAATATGAAACGCTTTAAGAAATCGTACCTAGTGGTTAATGGCCAGGTATATGTATAAATTATATACTCTATACTAAAATAAATAAATAAATCACTAAACGAATGTTAAAATTGTTGCAACTAGTAGCGGTCATTTTCCCATTAAAGTGAGTTGGGTAGATATTGGTCATACATTTTGTATGAAATTATTTCTACTTATTATTATTGTATTAGTATGATTGTATCCATACTTATCCTAAAAATGAATAAAATGAACTGTTAGTTTTCATGATTAGCTTTTTTTGGAGAATTATTCACTATGGTAGTTAATACGCCTCCAATAACGCCGCATGCATTTCTACAAAAAAAAAATAAGTACATAGAGATTTTTTTAAAATATATATTATCGTTAGGAGTAGATAACATTAAGGCATCAAAGTATGTTAAGCACATAAAAAAATACAGTGCTAAATCACAAAAAAAACATTTGCTTGATTTTAGGTAGGGTTCAGCCATTATGCACAATCCTACGCACGGTGACATCAATAGTGGAGTAAATACGAGACGGAGCTTGAAATACGAGTGCGCATTACGACCGATTTGTATTATGCATAATAAATAGGGTAGGCGACACCGAACACACCTGCTGGTCTGCTGGCATCGTCGGTCCGGAGCGAAAAGGCGATAATCGCGAGTTATGCGCCAGAATACGGCTTTCGCCACACCACGTCTGCAGTTGGTGATTATTTCCACCTCGAAGATAATAGCTTCGCATCTGGTAAATCGAATCGTGCGAATGATTGAAGCGTCGCGTCGTCAGAATCAAACCAACATGCGAGTAATATAAATAGACGCCGATGCGATGCGATGCGATGCGATGCGATGCGATGCGATGCGATGCGATGCGATGCGATGCGATGCGATGCGATGCGATGCGATGCGATGCGATGTTACAATTAATGGAGGGAGATATTGGCGGAGGAGCGCGCTGGCCGCGAGCCTCTAATTTCTGGCGCGTTAGTGTTTCACTGTACACGATTTCGATTACTCTGTTTTTCAATTGATTCTTTACCAATATGGTAAACTCTGTTTATTGCATAAAAAACTAATACAAATTTGAGATGCCTCAATATTTAAATGGTTGAATTATGCACCAATCGCATCGTTCACAGTTTCGCTTTGACATTAAATAAATAAAAAAAAATGTTACTTCTTTATTTTATTAGATAAAAATAAAGCATATTAACATGAATATAAATGGAAAACAATAATGTAAAGATGTCATGAACATTTTTACACATGAACATTTTTATGAGTTAAAGTGGCAAAAGAACAATATATATATTTAGATAAAACCTTAATAGTGAACTAGGTGCGGATGTGTGAGAAATGAGGATGAGTGTGAGGGTGTGCGTGTGTTTAGTACGAGATGTTAAATATTTAAACTAAACCTACATATTATAATCAGAAATTGTAGTGGGGTTCATAGACAGTTGTATTCCCTTTAAAAATACCGATTTGCATACATCAAATTCGTTGTTGTACGACTATAAATAATGGACTTTTGGCCGAAGTTGGTATTGCACCGTGGTAAATGAAACAATTTGTGTGTACGCGTTGCAAAGAGATGGAACCCGGGATTTGAGAGTAGCTAGCATGTATTCGCTATGTCGTATTTCCTACGCCTTGTCATAAATAACTTAATTTATGTATTTTAATATAAGTGGTAGTTTTGACATCGATTTTACTATTTTTTTGTAATTTTAAAAACTATTATGCGCTAAAAATGAACTGCAAAAAACTTTTTTATTTCGACAAATTACGGCAAATCGTTTGTACTACGTCATCAATGTCTATAGCTAATGTGAGTATCGATGGAAAATGTCTGAAATAATAAGTACACTTACTTTTCAATAAAATCTCTTAATAACATTGAACACCCTCTAAGCAAACCCGCTTTAAGATAATGATCACTAAATGAATGTTTTATTAATCAAGCAACAAGTTTTGTTCACTTGTCACTAATTGCTTGTGACCGAAGCAATTTGCGGAGATGAAAGCCACTAGATGATCTGTCGTAAAACAATTCCTGACCGCCATCTTGTGAACTTTCGAATCACCTCGGAGGCGTCCGCCTATTCCCTTTTTAAAATCGCTTCCATACGTCACGAATCACGATACACGAACGAGGTGTATTCAAGTAGCCGCAATAAGGACCATTGCTGATGACGTCAATCATCTACAAGCTTAAAAGATAGTTTTGCAATTTCCTGTTAAACAATTATATTTATGCATTATCATCCTATTTCAACTTTATATCCTCAGGTCCTAATTACTTGCGTTCCATACACCAAATGTCTCAAAGACAAACTTAGTCTTGAGACTTCTTAATTGGGATCTAGGAGAAGTTCTGAGTTCAGGTAGGCACCTCTTAGATTGTTTTCGACTAAGTTTTATATTCAACGCTTTTGATGTATAAAAACATTAGGGAGATAGAATGAATCGTTTGAATCGTGTAATGCTACGTTTTCAATCTAGCAATGGTCGATATACACTTTTGCCTGTGTCACCAAAATAACTCTTCTTGTTGGTGCTCCGAAAAAACATCCAGGTAGCAAAAAGATCACTTTTGTTAGTACATTAAGATAATATTTAAACCAGGAAGGTTGTAAATTTTCTGTCTTTTCCAATTTCCTCAACCGATTTCTAAGAAAGACACTTTCTGATTCTGTTAGACTCACTTCACAATGGGCCTCACCTATGTTAATAATTTCGATGGCTTACATAATCCAAAAATGCAATTCATTATAAATATATTTGAAAAAATAAAAACTGAAAAATCATAAGTTTAATTTCAACATAATCGTCGGTAAATGTATGTTCACGCTCATCTCGGGGGTCAATAGGTTTTAAACTGTGTTATATATTAGGTGAATACATGTATATTAAAAATCTACCGAAAAAGATATTTTTTGGAATAAAAAAACATATCTCTGTGAAAAAAACTAACAATCTTACATTTAGATTTTATTTAAGAATAAGTCGCATTTACATAGCTTTTATGACACGAAACATTATTTTCAATACAATAAATAATGTTGCGATCGCTCACTATCACATCATGCTGTTCTGGTCTATTATAGTATTCGCCTTCAGCGTAACGTGAACCGAGTAGGGAACCGCACTTACTGCAAGGAGCCGTCGTGCCCTCCACTCCAGGACTAGCGTGATGCCGCGCTAGGTAGATGATGTTCATAAAAATAAATATTTTTTTACTCACTTCTGAGTAAAGGTGAAAAGAATTGTCTAAAGCAACATTGTATTGTGTATTGGACATTTTTTTTTAAATTTATATATTTATCACAATTTTGATCTATAAAGAGACCAAAAACAAACTAAACAAAACAAAAAAAAACTACACAAAAAAAATAATATAAACCAAACAAGTTATAGCAGTCATTATTTGTCAATTCTTTAAGTAGCATAACGACTCTAACAACCTGCAGAGTTCGTTTTTATATTGATAGATACCGCACGAGACCAGTTAAGACCTAAAACATTTTACTTTTACGTAGTAAATATAAATAAAAATTTCATTGAATATTTACATTTATACATATATAAATATTATTATAAAACAGCATCCTAAATACATATAATAAAATCAGGTAACATATACATTAAATGCATTTAAGTTTTTCATATTATGTTTGCCATTAGTTGGTGTTTTTTTGTATGAATGTAATAATATTTTCAATAACAGCCAAATAATAGTATGTGTATTTCTTTATTAATATTAAATTGTTAGAAAACTTAAATATGATTATGAAAAGAACTACTTATTGGTTCATATAATGTAGAAGTATCGTTGAATTGTCTAAAATGTTATAGTTTTTATTATTAAAAGCACTGCTAAAAAAAAGATAAATGTCAAAAAGTTATACTTTTAAATATTTTTGACATATTTTGGAGTTTATGGTAATAAAGTTCGAATCAACCTATTTATTTTGCTTGTAAAAACGTTATTAGATAGGCATTTACGTTTTCTTTCATTTTGTTAACCACTACAAAAAAATAATTATGGAAATTACCTTAACGTAAAAAAATCTTAAATGTTCGAAGAAAAGGTTTTTTGAGCCATTATTCCAGAATACTGAATTCACTGTGTCCCAGGACGATTCTCGATAAAAAAAAACCAGGTGATTGGCCCTGTGATTTCAAGTATATTTGTGAAGATGGTATATTAAAATTCGTCATAGTTTCTGAGAACATGAATTGTAAACTTAAATTGATAATATTAAACGGTTTTTGTAATACTTCGATGTTACGCGTCATAGACGGGTAGTGCGCGGTATAATTCACTCACGACCGCAATAACCGGTAATTTACACCATTTGGTTAAAAAAATTGGGTTGACTAATTTTCCTATCTTACTCAAGGACCCTATTATGGCTACAGAAAATTTCTTGGGACAACCTGTATACAAATGTATTTAAAATCATTACTGTCCTTTTAGGTTAACTACAACTAAACCGGTCACACGAAATAAAAATATTTCATAAAAAAATAATAATAAAATAAGTAAGTAATTATATTATTAAAAAAAATGTTTGCGTTTATCTGCGTTCGCAAATATTAAAATGATATATATTAAATTTTGATTCTCTATATAGATCAACTTCCTAAAGGATAGTGGCTATTTAAATACACCTGTAGATACGGACTAGGCTCTGGAGCGTTGCTCAAAAGCACTCCATTCAGAGGAGTTTTATTCTCCTCGCCCTCGAACACGTGGCCGTGCCCAAAGGAGCAAGTGGTCCTTTTACGTATTTCGGGAGCGGAAAAAAAAAAACGAAAATACAAGAGTACGTGCGGAGCAACCTAAATTGGACATGGCGGAACAGAGCGAGATAGCTACATCCACAGCATCCTGAATCAAGTAGGAGTACTATTGCAAGACGACAAAACTGCCTTAACAGTACCACACTAATACCAGTACCACACTAATACTAGTATTAGTGTGGTACTAGTACCACACTGCAACAAAAGCAAAACAAAATATAAAAGATTTAACTCTGTCGTGACCGCTATGAGAATCAAATACGCAAAATACACACATATAAATAAATTAATAAGCCATTGAGTGAAGCTGTTGATACCCATGTGTTAATCAAGAAAGGATTATTTAAGTTCGTAGATTATCGTGCAGTAAAAAAAAGATGCTTATGTTAAATGTTTAAATAATAACAATTATAAGAGATAAAAACTATTAAAAAACGTTAAAGAAACTATTAAAAAACGTTAAAGAAAACTTTAAATAAATATAAACTTTTATTTTTAATTTGTTGCATCAATTTTCCGCTTTAAATTCAGTCCTAAATTTAAAATCCGTATATCACAAACATACGCGCCTATTCTTATTACGCGCATTCGAGTATTACGCGACGCGCCCATTTCGGGACAGCTGGGTAAAAAGGAGATACCGTGTACGCGCGTCCGAAAGCGGGAAGAATTTATTAGGCTGCATCAGTAATTGGTTCCTGGTTCACCATAGCGGTGATTCATTGCGCATCAGTCGCTTCACAAACCGCAGAGATTTAAAAAATATCGCCCGCGAAGTCACGCACCTTGTGATGATGTTTTGACAGGTTCCCACGAGTGCCCAAGTAACGAACTCGTTGAAATTGCGACAAGATATTAAAAAAGCCATACGCGAATATAGAACACGAATGCTTCTTAAGTATTTCCAAGATAAAGTAAAAGGAAATTAAGATACGGATAAAATAATCGAAACGGTGAATAACCATTAACATGATAACGAACCTCCATTGAAAGAGCGAATGAAAAAAAAAGCACGCATAAACAATTCAAATGTGACTCCTAAAAACACATATAGTGAAATATACAACAGGTCCTGCAGAAAATATATAAATGATAAAGATAAGTGGAAGATAAATAAAGAGACATTTGTACTAGAACACACTAACAATGGCTTACATCGAAAAAGACCACGAATATAGTAAAATGGAAAAGAAAGACTATTGGATAAGGTCTTTCGGACATAAACCTTCAGATAAAGTGGGTCGCTAGTAAGTGCTTGTGTTGTTAAAGTAGAACAATAAGAAGACGAGGATGAACTAATGTACTTAGTAAATTGATGTTTAGAATATTATAACAAAGGAAGTTCTCCGAATCTCAGCCGAGTATGAATCCCCCGCGAAGCTACTATATCAGCCATTACTTGACCAACCCCATCAAAAAGGAAAGAAACAGGCAACGCGGCTTTGTGGGACGCTGCCATGGACCCTTCTATGCCGCCGAGAATGGCGAAGTGCGGATCACCCGCGGCCTCCCCATTCATGCGCAGATTTATCTCAATGATGCTACACATTGCTCTGTCCGGGATGCTGCCTGCAACTGAGTATAATAGAGTCGAGATATTAATCAATTTGAAGCGACATGATAACTCTTGCAGTCGGCTCGTGCAGAACGGACATTATTTCTCTCTCGCCGTTGTATAACGATAACACACCTGATATTGAAGGTAAGCAACCCGAATTCAACGCACTTTAGTGATATTATTACTGCGAAATTATGCATAAGCAATAAAGCTTGCGAGATTAATAGGTAATAAAAATAACTAAGCAGTTTTTTTTTCACACGACAAAATATAAGAATGTGTATAACCAATGACATCACCGAAATACGTTCTATAAAGATTATAAATTGCCGCTGTTCAAAGTCACTGAACGCCGTTTACATTCTTTTTAATCCTCGATTATTGTCAACATACTAAGTATGCGGTTTCAGTTCGACGACTACGCGATTTCTTGTAAAAAACAGTATTTTTTTTTTTTTAAAATCTATGCTTATAATTGTTACACGAAGAATGAAAATAACTCAAACGCGAAGAACAAAAAAATGCGCGAATTTTACCAAGGAATCGAGAGGAGTGTATATTTCAAGATTTTGAGAAAAACTCAAAACACGAAGTAGGAGGCACACAATAAGCGTATAGGACATTAGGGTTTATTGTACACATTTACGAATCTTTCCCATTCCAATGATTCATTTGAATCGGAAAGATTTGAGCGTCGATTCTGTTCTTAGGCTAACAAAAATATCCTCGAGTATCTCTAGTTCTCTCTTTGATTGTTTTTGAATTGAAAGTTCGTCGGAAAGAAATGCAGATCTTCGTTACAAGATCGGCAAAGAGAAATTTATAAAAACGTCCGCCGGCTAGAACGGGAGCCATTCGCCGATTTCGCGAGACTTGCGGCGCACGTCACGCTATTTGGCTCGCGTAACGGAAATCCATTTCGAAATGCAATCTTCGCGACACACGACTCCGCTGCGCCCATCATAATTAGAGATAACTTCAGAGCTGTCATTTTGTAAACTGTAAATAATTAGGCCCGGCAATCGTCCCTTAGTGACGGCATTATCAAGTTATTTCACAAGGAAAGGGGTCTAACAAAGAGAGTTAACAGAAAATATTCGAAATTTAAATAATACAGGCATTTCAAATACAATGTGTAAAGACGACTTCATAATGAGTTTGAAATACAAAATAATGTAAAGATTACGTGATAATATTAAACGTTTGTTGTAACAACAACGACGAGCAGTCCATTGACTGTGCGCGGTCAAGTCTACGAGATATCGATCGTGTGTCGGCACACTTAAGGCAATTTACACCAGCCCTTTAATAAAAATAATAAATTTTGGGATGAATTTATACCGCATTTTTTTAATAATTTCTTACTCGCAATAGGGAGCATAAACACCCCTTCAAACCTTTGGAAATGATTTTGAAACCCTCTATCAAAGAATCTTGTAAATATTATTATATTACACTCGACACTGTATTATGTTAATAAAAATGAAAGATTTTTGCAAAGTCCACTTAGTTAATTATAATCAGATTGTAAAACTTAATTTCTGCGGAGGTTGAAATTTTCGCCTTTCGGCTAACACAATATACAATATTTATCTACATTTACAATAAAAGCATGGTTTATATATGCAAGTTATGGTTTTATTGTAAGTTACTAGCTTTTATTTTAACTTCTATGTACAACGCCTTCTTCTATTAGCACGAGGTTTTCAGAGAGTGCTTATTATGAAAAAGAAAATACTTGTTCAAAGAATGTGTCATTCCCTTAAGGCGGCTTACGTGTCAACCACAGCGTAGGTATTATTTCTATGCAAATGTGATAGCAGCAGATTGCTGACTCCACATCGGTCGATCCACTGAATTAACTTTGCTGGCTGTAGCCTCCTCAGTGGCACGGGAAATGACGGTCGGGGCAAGCATAGATTTGTGGTCGGGGTTTCAGTTGCCAAGTTTTATAATAGCTTGTATTGTCGCATCTGTTCTTTCCCTTGATACATCGGGAACATTAATGTTCTCCGCAAAAAAATATCAATGTGCTGGTTTTCTACCAGAGGGTCAAGTCTAAAATTCTATGTAAATTAAATGCTACAATTATATTTTTAAATCTATATAAAATAAAGTCGGGTTAGTTAGACCATTTATAACTCAAGAACGGCTGGACCGATTTTTATGATCTCTGATTTGTTGGATTTGTCTCCGCCCCGTCCCATACATTTTGTATGGACCGACTTTGTATTCTGTGGAATTCTATTTTCAAACGGTAAGTTCCTTCGAAGATGTTCACTTTGTGAGGTTTATAAGATTTGTCATTGTGTGCACATCGGTAATTAAAATAAATATCATTTTGATTTTTGTACATTTATTGAACTCAATTCATTTTGAGTATTCTTAATAAAAAACTAAATTTAATTGAGCTAATAAGTTAACACAACATTTATTGATCCTGAGGCGGTACGAAATTCGCCCGGGTCAGCTTGTTATACAAGTAAAAAAAAAGCCGTGATATTTTTAAGAATGTGCAAACAGGCAAATTCGAAAACCATTTCAATGTTTTAGTTTTTATTAAGCTTTAAATAAAACCGCAATAAATTCACTTCGACCAGCGGGTATGTTTAAAAATTATTGCATTTACGACAAGCCGTAAAGAAAACAACAAATTTCAATATAATTAAGATCAAAATCGGCGCTGAATCGCCCGACACCCACAAACAGGTTCGTTTGAAAGATAATCAAATCTGTTCCCGTCCTTGTCTCCGCTGAAATCCAGAGAGGGATGCATTGCCAGGACGTGCGTGCCGATCCGGACAATATTCGTAAGCGACTGAGAATGCGAGCCTCACGAAAAAAAGTCGTAAAAATCGTCCACCGATCCGTCGACGGCCTGGACCGACAAAAAACCAGCTCCAAAACCAGAGACGATTCTCGTAGCGCTCAACCAACTTAGGACTTTGACCGACTTGTGTGAGTTAAATTAGCCGTACAAATGTTACTAGTGAGTGTCCATTCGATAATTCCAATAATAAATAGGTTTAATATAAAAGCTTATTTTAATAAAAATTACTAAGCCTAACCTAACTGAGCCATGCCCGTACTAAGATACTTTATTTATGGTGGTGTAACCATAGTTACGTTTATAATTTCCAGCGCTGCGTTGATGCTATCGCAATAAGCTCGTACTGTTGTCTGAAAAAAAATTGGTACTGGCATTTTCAAAAATAAGATTCGGCGGCCTTTCAGTCAACGATAAATTAATGTGCGTAATGAATTCAGACATTAAGGAGAAAATACAAGCAAGTGCCCGTTTGTGTTAGGCTTAAGAAAGCATAACGCCCCTAAAATGAGAGTTAACGACAAAATGAAATAAAAAACTACTACCTATGAAACATCATTTGATATCAATGTAGATCCTTCCGAAAATGATAATAATAAACTGCACGACCTCTTGATATTAGCTAAAAATAAAACTTATATATCCTTCAAAACACAGGAAACAGAACGCAGGCAAAACTGTTCCTTAAACTTGAGGATATAAAGTAGAATGTGATAAAACGAAATAATTGTGATAAACCCCATATGACGTACGTACCTGAAGGCTATCAAACGACTGCACGTGTCTGAAGCTTTGAGTAGCACTTTTCAGAAGCCGTATCTAGTGCTGGCAGTATCACAAAATCAGATTGGCCCTCGCCCAAAATATTTTCAATGTCCTCATTGTCACTGTCGGATTAACCTAATCTATCAAATATTAAAGGACTCGTAGGTATTGCTTCAAGCACATATAAATTAGAAAATATCATCGATAGGTAACCTAACATATAATATTTTTTTGTTTTGTACCTTTTTTAGTTAAAATTTTATTTTAATAAAAAATGTGAGTCTGTAACTCACGGTTATGATTTGTAAAAATAAACAAAATCAACGTTCATCTGCGAATTCGATGCATTATAATTTTTTATTCTGATGTAACACAATTCTGCGTTTGCTGACACTGGCCGGTTCGTCGCGTATTCCTTTCATAGAGAGCAAACTCGATTTTAAATCCGCAATTTCAGCAGGTGCACTCGTACTCTTTTCTACTTGTATACTAGATATGTTTCGTTACGATAGTGCATTTTTATAACATTGATTTAATAATATATATTAGCCAATGTTAATTTTATAAACTGTATGTACCATTCTTTCTTCTTAAATTATACTGTTGGTTTTCCGAATAAACAATAAATAAATAAATAAATAAAATGTTAAAATAAATACTAATATATTATAATTTTTATTTTATTTATAATATACTGCCTAAATATTTTATTAAATTTTCTCTAAAAATACAATAATCCTCTACTTTACTACAATTTTGAACAAGGAAAAATATATTTTATAATATATTAAAACAAAAAAATTAAATGTGGGTATAAAAAAGTCGTATGAGAATTATAGGCGTATTACTTAATTAAACTCAGCACACTAGGTTTCCTTGACAAAGGAAGACTATGTTTACATAACTAGGTGTAACTACCTGGTTCTGAGGTAAACTTAGTGCAAAGTACCTCTGTTAGTGAATATGATGGGTCCGAGCCAGTATCTAAAAATAGTCTTGAATTGCGATAAATATAATTACAACTTATTCTATAGTTATATGTATATATAATTTGATATAATATTTATACTATAGTGTACAGTTTACAAAGAAATATAAAAAACATCTCGTATGGCGCGGTAGGTTTTATGCTTCATCATATTAACCAGAAGGAGTTTTATAATTAAGGTGTCATAATTGCTAAGCAAACAAAGCTAGCCGATGTCGGGTCGACGAGGAAACGAAGAGTTACGAGCGAGCGGGGAAGTCAAGCAAGTCCCCCACAAGCCTTAAATCAAAATTGACAGTGTTGCCTTTAGCTTTTCAGTAAGCGGCAAGGCGAGCGGAGGCGATGGCTTAAAGTGAGATGAAAGTGCAGGAAGTAATGTCGAATGAGGCAAATAACCCGCAGAGGGCATAAAACCCCGTCGCGATCGCGAAGCGCCGACTTAGAACCCACTCAGGGTGTGTTCTCTGCTGCCGGGTTCACGGGGCACGGAGGAAACAGTCCATGAGCTGATAGCGAAATAACATTCTCCAGGGCGCGGATATTGTCCGAATCGAAAACGTTCTTACTTTTTGGACAGGTGGGCAAAGAATTCAGCGAACTTAAATATTTAAACGTACGCAAATATAATACGTTATTACGTTAATTATTAAATCATTACGTTGCTTTACGTATGGAAATTATCACATATAAATTTAAATAGATATTTATTATATAGTAGTTTTGCACACTAGGCGTGTAATTATACTTCTTGTTCATCTAATGTAATTCGATATAACATTTATTGGTTTTATGTTTACTATATAACAGAAAATGTTTTTTTTTAATGTTTAACTATTTTTCATATTATTGTAATGAAAAATCAACGACCATATTTCTTTATAATTTTAAAATAATAATCATCACTTTTGGTGAATGCTTAACCACTAGTCAAATAATTTTAAAAGGTGTATGAATCAGAAAAAATGTAAATTTCTGTGAAAAGTTACTTTGAACAGTAAGCAAAAGTGTTCTTTCATTACAAAATTCATTAGGTATGTTTAATGTAGGTTATACTCGTACAGTAAAGACGCGAAAAAACAAAAGAATAATGAATACAGTTTCTAAAGAATCGAATAGAATTGTGATTTATCCCCAGCTCCAGTGCTACCGCAAGATATATTGAAGGTGGAGCGCGGGCAACGACGCCCAGGCCTTAATTGAAAATGCAAAGTCTGCAAAACAGCCTGCAATATTCTAACGCCGACAATGAGATGCCGCCAACGAGGAAGAGATCTCGCAAATAGCCAGATTGGCGGATTCATCTCGATATTAATTCAATCTGCTGAAGTACAGAATGTTTCTAACTTCGACAGACGAGGAACTTAATAAAGAACTACTAATACAATTGATAGAAGGACTTGGCCTAAATTCTAAAGTATTCATATTACTGTTGCGAGACTATTCCTGTTAAAAAAAATAGTTAATTAGCCCTGTGATATCAAATATGATTTGTAAGGACAACATAAAATACAACATGGTTTCCGAGAACAAAAATTTTAACTTTACGTGATATTATTAAACTGTGTTGTAATATACACGTCAGCCCATCGTTTGCTCGCAACGCTGGGTCATTGATCGCGCGCCGAACAAGGTTAAAAAATCGATCGCGTGTCGACACGCTAAAGGGCAAATTACACCAGCGCTTTAATAAAAATAAGAAATTTGAGGATGAATAACTTTCCCATTTTCTTATATAATTTCTTGCTCGTAATAGGGAATATTAAGGAAAATAGGGAATGGTCTCGAGACAGCCTGTATATTAGCAAATTTCAATATCTATTAGAACTCCAAAACATTATATATACAAAGCAGTTAGCAAAACTGCTAAGGTTAGGCAGTTAGTTAACAAAGTTTATTTTAAATATTAAATGGCATAAAAACGCACCAAAACGGCCATAAATAAATTCACACTCTAAAGAAACATGCCGTTTCTAAACACTTCATTGTTTTAAAAATAGCCACGCAATGTTAAATATAGATTTGGCAGAACTAAATCGGGCATATGCAAGAAACCGACTTAAAATATAATCAGAAAATCGTTTCGGAACACACGTTATCACAACGCTAAAACGAATATTAAAATAATATAAGGCTTCAGCTTTTTAAATAAATAATGATGTCTCCTAATAAAGTTAACCTATTCCTACTTTTGAACCGTAAAAGAAGTGTGTGGTTATAGTATAAGCAGGCATTAAGACGGCAGACGATGTTACTTCCCTGAAAAGTGTACCTGTTTTGTGTATAATTTCTGTTGGTTAACCAGAATAAATAAATAAATAAAAAAATATATACAAGTGAATCTAAAGATCCTAGAAACGCATTATTTCCTCAAATTAACCGCATTTTTTATATAATAATGATATTTGAATTTATTATATATATTTATAATTATTTTTATTATTTTATTGTATGTATAATAATACAAACATAGGTTAAGTAACGTATTTAGGTAGGGTACCGAAAATAAACTCATTTTAGAACTTTGATTGTTCCGATTAACGGAGGATAAAGTTCGAGTGTCACTAAGTAATATTTAATATGTTTTAAATACTGTATTTGTAGTGTGTTTAATTTGTATGTGTGTGTTTTATGTTTTACGTAATAATAAAATGTGTGTTACTTCTATAATTTCAAAATACTAAATTTTTTATTTTATATTATTGCCATATCACATCTACGCGTGTAAATAAAAAAAGTTAGATATTGCTAAGTTCGATATTGCTAAGTTCGCAATTGCTACTAAGTATTAGATAATACTTTAATACTAAGTGACACCTATTTTTTCTAAATATAAGATACTTATATAAGATAATATAAAACGTTACGATAAACGCATCGATGTACGCAAGATTCAAATTAAAAAATATTTCATAATACATACCATCCCGTTATTCGATTTTACGTACTGGTAAAAAATATTTTTTTTTGTTGTGCTAAAGACGTGACATAATAAGCACTTAATTAAATATTTCAAATGTAGTTATTTTAAGTTTGTTTTTTTTTATAAAGCAAAAACAGCCAGTAAACAAATTGCTCTTTTTTTAAACGCATCATCTTATAAAAAAAAACTATAGTCCATAAAATAAAGATTATAAAATTCGATTATCTCAGCGTTATATTCGATACTTATATTATTATGATTTCAATCGAGATCGTCGACTGAATATATTCTTGACATTTTGGTCGTTCGTTACTTGGCGTACGAAAATTATCATTTTTTTGAGGTTGTCCGGAGAAGGCGAATGTCCCAATAAAAAAAATGGCGGAGAACATCGCGTTTATAAAATATTCATTGATTAGGTATGCGAAACATGGAATTTACTTTCGTGGCGGCACACATTTATTTGCATTATAGGTAAAACTTATACACTAAAATATAGTAAACATGCAGCTATGAATATCATAGACGTAGATGGTGTGGTATTCACGGACATCCTGAGCAGTTGTTGAAAATAATATAAAGAATTTTGTCAAGACCAAAAATTTATCAATAGGTGAATAATATTTGTGAAACCGACTATAAAAATTTTGATAGATTTATAATGTATTGATTTTAAATGTATCTTATAAGGTGGGAATAACTTCTTTATTAAATTATTAAATGGCAAAAAACCCTTAAATTGTGGGTTCAAATTTTTGAATGTGTCCATTTAGAAACAGTTTATTACATATAGGTAACTGAAGTACTAGTAGTCTATAAAGAACTAGATAGAAAATTATATTTTTTATTCATTAAAAATAATTGTTTAAATTGATGTATTCTAGGATGGTTTGCGTCCAGTAAGCGCGGCAATCTATCAAAGGTAGTGTCGACCCGTGCCTACCAGCACTGATTTAAGTAGTTCGTTAGAAAAATACTAGCAACACTTAGAACTTTAATCAAGATTGCCGCGCGCTGAATATGATATTTATCTCGATATATTTACCATCAGCAGACAAGAAAGGCTCAGGTCCGCTTAGATGTTCTGTTGAATCTGATTGCACTTGCCACAGGTTTTCCTGGCAGTCATTCGGCCGGTACTAGATTCCATATAAAGGCAGGAAACAAACGATCGATGCGTAGACGCAGCTAGGGATAAATTAGCGACGGGATCCAGTCCAGAAAGGGCTAAAGTACACTCATATCAAAACAAATGTTGAAATGTACACTTAGAGCACACAACACTCGCAGGGCGTACACGGATAAAATCGTTATTTTTCAAAAAAAAACCGCACAGTATTCAAAATCACATTCTGTCACAGATCGCAACGAAATCGGCGCATGCGACGCCCGCCTGTCACGAACGCCGAGATCCGATTCGCGAACGACACGTCGCGCGCGACCGACGGACCGGCGTGAAGTACGCCGCGATGATATGTCTGTCACCTAGCTCGACCCGTTCACTGGGATCCGAATGGAAGCGGCGGCTCGGTTCGTTCGAACTGTTCGAACTGCGGTTCGACAGCTTTTATTTTAAAAAGATATAGACAGATACCAACATAGATGATTATGATTCCCAATATGAAAAGACGCTTTAAAAATTGGATATAATTCTATTGTTATGTATAAAATAAGAGATGCCGTATATTATAATTTAT
This sequence comes from Neomicropteryx cornuta, assembly GCA_020383195.1. Classification (NCBI taxonomy): domain Eukaryota; kingdom Metazoa; phylum Arthropoda; class Insecta; order Lepidoptera; family Micropterigidae; genus Neomicropteryx; species Neomicropteryx cornuta. Next base: position 8,050,840 of record JAHKQU010000030.1, read on the forward strand.
ATTTATTTTATTTATTTATTTATTGTTATTTTTACAGAAAAAACTTACAGCTAGACATACAATTATTACAAAAAAAACATTTTATCTATAAACATACAAAGAGAAAATGAGATACATCTCCTCTCATCTAAATTCGCACTCAGTGGCATGTCAGAAACTTCACCGTGTCCATCTAACTAGGTGCTGAACACCTGTCCTAAGATGGACGATCTATCTGTTTCCAATAAAAATGACCTGAATGCGAAGTATACGGAGCAGAAAGGGCAGTAATCTAAGGTTCCTAATATCTTTTTTTTTTTTAAATTTACACGAACATATATTTCCATTTATTTTATAATTTGTAAGTACATAGATGAGATTCAGAGAAGCAAAACAACAAAAAAAAGGAAAGAGAGAGAAAAAAAAAGAACATTAAAGGAGTATCTAACGATAATAAAATAAATACAGAGTTGTCATATTATATTATAAATTATAATTTACTCTATTAATTTTTTTTATTATTATTTTAGTTAGTTATATAACATTAGTGGTACAGATCGACTAGTTTGGAAGGTAGGAAATAGCAGCTTTAATATACTATATGATTCAAAATTTGTAATATATTTTATATAACAATAGACATTTATAATAATATACTTACTACGACTTATATAGGATGTTTTTTTTAGAGGCGTGGTTTTCAATCTGGCACTACTTTTTTCGTAGTTGGTGTTTTTGACAGCTGTCACTTGATTTATACTCAGTTTGGTTTGCCATTTCATAATGAATAGACTTACTCCTGAACAACGTTTGCAAATAGTGCAACTTTAGAAAAAATCACTCTAAAATAAAGTAAAAATCGCGTCGTGGGCCTGTGTCGTGGCCTCCAAGATCGTGCGATTTAACACCGCTGGACTATTTTTTGTGGGGTTATGTGAAGTCGCTTGTCTACGCAGATAAGCCGGACACGATTAACGCCTTGGAAGAGAATATTCGGCGCGTTATTGCTGACATACTTGCGTCCTTGCTGCAAAAAGTGGTTGAAAATTGGGCGTCTCGGCTAGAATTTGTTCGAGTCAGCCGCGGCGGCCACTTACCCGAAATCATTTTTAAAACATAATGGCAAACCCTTATCTTTATAATAAAACTAAATTATTAGCCATAACATCAAATTATATGCGTTTTATCTCTTCTTGAAAACCACGCCTCTAAAATCATCACCCTATAGATAGGTCAGTGTTAGTTCGTCAACTAATTAGACATTGCCTTTTTAACTGACTTTTAACCGACTGAAAAAAGGAGGAGGTTCTCAATTCGAGATTTATCTGTCGGAGTGACATCCAACTTAGAATATTTTTGTGTATGATTGGAGTGGTTCTAGTTTAGTTCAATTAGGTTAATCTAGTGTAAGGTAGGAAAAATAAATAAAAAATAAGTGGTCTGTTTTAAATTCTTCGGTGTCGTTTTGGTGCTATTTTGATTATTATTTTTGCAAACTGTATAATTTGCTGTACATTTATAATTTATAATTTAAAATGCTTGGAGTTGATTCTATCAATGTTAGCTAAATCTCAGGTAGCTAAATCGAAAAAAAATCTAATCAATACACAATACGAACAATACACAGTACGAATCAATACGAATAATATACAGTTGTATTTATATTAACTGGTCTCCTTTTGCGGGGGTTGATTTATATCGATAAGTAAACCGGTCTTACGAAAAAAAAACATACTAAAATAATTATACTATTAAAACAAAATGTGTTTTTTTCGAAGTACTTCGCGTGCCGCGCAGGCGTGAGGTCGTTGGCCGATCTCGTGATATGCTCTCAACCGCGTTATTAGACATTAAAACATTTTCTTTAAATTTTCATATTTTCAATATTTTTTTCTGATATTAATGGATCAACCCCTAAAATATATATTGTATTGAAAATAAGTACTAAAAAGTACAAGTACTAAAAAAAACTTGAATAAACTTTTAATTGTAAAAAATAAAAAAGCCATCCATTAAAACGTTGAAGTCGGCGTCAAATTCAATGTTTTAATAACGGCCCTTTTGCTAATTTTAACGATGTTCGTCTCTAAAGAGATAAATAAATAAATGCTTTCGGCTCCGACCGTTGACGTTCGTGTGCGCTCGGCGGCGGGGTGGGGTGGTGGTGTGGTGGTGTGGTAGTGTGGTGGTGTGGTGGCGACTGGTAAGTGGTCGGTCGGTATGTCGGGTGTCGGGTGTTGGGTGTGTGCACGTAGACAGGCGGTTGCTGGCCTCTAATCATCGCTAAAGCACGCGAGATCTGTTCTCAGTACTCGTATCTCCGCTATGCCCACATACTCGTACATGCACATATCGCGCGGTGCGTGCAATGCACGTCCATAATGCATAGGACGCTATACTTTTGCATCGATTCAGCAAATCATTTCTTTGACGGCTATAAGTACAATGTATTGTTATTTCGCTTTGAATTTTGTACGTATAATACATGCATTAGAAATACAATTTGATACTTTTAATCACATTTTTTTCCGTATACCTAGGTAATAATCGTTTATAAAATACATCCATATTATGCGTGCATTTGTTTATATATTAAAGACTTTAAAATCTTTTGATAAACCTTTTTTATTTTTAGCATACGGTTTATGTTGTCCGGAAGACGCCCCTAAGATAATTCCCGTTTGCCTTGTGTTTCATATCACAAGTATGTAATTAAATATTGGGGATCAACTCACTGGGGTTCGAACGCAGATCTCTGGCAGAGGCAGGCGTTTATGCTACTGTGCTGTCACTTGCTCCTTTCATGGGTGTAAATATGCCTAGAAATGATGTTGCACAATGCAAAATACATATTTCGGTAAATGAATATGGATGTTTTGTAGATGATTTTCTATATATTTATTTAATTTATTAACTCATAACAAGCACATACATTGATAACACATAACATTGAACTGAAAAAAGAATCACATCATAAAAAAATCACCAACGAGTGCAAAACTAGATACCGTGAGAATGTGTAAAAATGCTACCCAAATGTTTGCAAATGTGTGCAAATATTTAAGTCACGTGTACGGTTATAATATATGCCTTGGATTATTTGCCTAACTAATATTAATTAATTTGTATTTTTAAAATTTGTGATATATTTACATCTTAATATTTCTCAGCGAATTTTATTAAAGCCTAAAATTAGTCGTCACAAATGCATTTAACTATCGCTAATTGCGCGTAGGAAATATAATCTATGTTATTTTGAGCTCCTCGTTAAAATACGTTTAGCTTCGGTTGATTTTGGCTCGCGAATCGCGTAATAACTTGTCGGAAAATTCTTGAGGACGGCGGCTTTGGAACGCATTTCCTCGTCGTAATGAAAGTATTAACGGACGGGCGGAAACACGTACCAGTGCGCATGGTAAATGTGTTGTCGAGTTTTCATATCGGATACCCTATTAAAAAAACAAACAAAAGTAAATTAAAAATAAAAATACATTTTTAAAACCATGACCCTATTTTAGTACGGAATTTCGTATCTATGCAGTTTAGCGTTGAGGAGTTCCTGCGACTGGAGACATTCCTGGGCGTAGAATCAGGTCATGCTTACCATACAAATGCATTGTCATCGGAACTGAACGAAAATGTTACATTTTACCTCTGTAGGATAAGAAGAAGTCGTTCTAATTCAGCTTGCAAGATTTGACCTAAACCGACATACAAGCGGTGTAATCTAATTAAAATCATGTAAAAAAAGACATTTTGTCTGTGGTTACACCACGCGCGTTAGAAGTAAAGTTGATTATGTTATGTTATGTTCGATAGTGGATAGAGGGTAATATTTACTTCCTGTGTACCCCGTCATTCGCAGATATGTTGTACTTAGAGTTCGCCCTCTAGTCCTGTACTGTGGAAGTTACATAAAGTTAGATATCTTTTTGTATCTCTTTAGGGTTGAGAAGAAGATAGCCTGGGAGCTGGTACCTTTCGAGACTTAGAGGCCCACATTCACTGAGTAGTTGTATAGGGGTTTCCGGGCTCTCTTGGCAAAGCCTGCACTTGTCACTTGCCGATAAACTCATTAGGTATAGGTGTTTGTTTATCTCACAGTGGCATGTTGAAGGAATGTTAATTAATTAAGGTGGCCTGTTGATTAATATTGTCATCAACTGCATAAGAATGTATTAATCGATATTTTGAAATGATCACCCAATACTGGCATCTTACATTCAACGATGTTTCTGCACGCCTATTTATGTTTATTTTATTTTTTATTTTATTTCAGGAAACAACAGCTTACATAGTAAAGTTACAATAAAAAAAAAACAATTAAAACACAAAGCCAATGACAGTTTTCTCCAAACTATAAAAAAAATAGAAAACATAATATCATATAAAATACAATATAATATAAATTTTACATATACATATAAATATACTCCTCAAGAGCTAAGTAGACACTCTTGAATGCCGGGAAAGTAGTGTTAAATATATCGATGTCACTTAACTAACATGCTATTGTAAAACATACATGCTCGATGTATATATGAATTCTGTGCATAATTCGTTCTCAACCGTGACAGATGGAATATCTCACACTGGCGAGTCGATCTAGATGGAACCCGGAAATCTATGAGCCCCAGAAGATCAGAGCAGTCGATGTGAGCGTTGACAATTCTATATAAAAGTAACATATCAGCTTGCGATAGCGCGGTGACCAGACTTGAAATGGATATTCCAAATGACTCCGGACGTAAGAAAAATATAAAGTAAGTAGAGATTCCCTAAAACCACCATACCATACAAATAAAAAAAAACCAGCATACCATACGCTTTTGCAATATTATGTTCGATGTGATCACGAAACATTAGTTTAAAATCAAGGTATATTCCAAGATCTCTAATAACACTTTTTCTATTGAGATCGACGTTATTAATATTGTAGGTATGAGGAACTACATTTGTATTTCTAGTGAAACTTACAACCACACACTTTTCGGCATTATGGTGGAGCTTATTAAGACACAGTAATGATTTAGTCTATCAAGGTCATCTTGGATAAGTTTGCCATCATCCAGATTTTTCACCTATGCAATAAGAAGAAAATCTAAGTGAATGAGCACATCACTTCCGAGCGTGTTCCCGAATGCATCCGAATGAGCGTAACGTATTAGATTCATTCGGCGCCTAGGAAAAATTGCGTAAAAAAGTTTTTCTTTAAAAATATAAGGAGCGACGACATATATTTCCGGAAGCACGTTTTGATTATTTTCATTATTTAAGAATGCGAACGTTTTAAATCGGATTGTTTGTAAGAAAATCGCTATCGGCGATTATGTAGTTTGAATTGACATTAAATGAATCTATAAATTTGTAAACCTATTAAAGACAGACATCCATCGCCATTAACTTGTATAAGAAACAACAGATTGTGCGCCTAATGAGCCTGCCTCAGATTTGTGGCCATTAGATAGTTGTTCATACACCAGATAAAAGTTACAATATACAGTTACGGAGAGATGCATAACTTTGTGAATTTAACTGCATAACGTTATAAACGTGATAAACATAAACTCAACGAAGCATCACGCCTAATTTTATTAAGCCTTTTATTTTATTCATCATAAAACAAACAAAGCAATACACAGGTGTCCCCATACCGTTCCCGAAGACTTAATAGGGTGTTTGTGTTCCCTATTACGTGTAAAAAATTATATAAAAACAAGAATGACTCTGACACTTGTAGCTATCATTTAATATCAACTCCTTCTATATATTGTTTAGTAAATGATTGAACGCATTTTCTCGCACCTGTGGCTGCGTCATGGAGTCAAAAAGTCCTAAATAATTCAAGGAATAACCAACCGCAAGAGAATTAGAGCCAAATTTACTACTATGGCAGAGATATCAATACTTTTCATCTAACTCCATACAAATTTTTAACGCAAAAATTCTGTATGCGCCGTTTGCATTGCTATTCCTTAATCTTGATATTTTTAGACTTATAGTAGGATTTTCAATCATAAAAGTGGCCACTTTGAAAAAAAAATGTCTATGAAGCGCTGATTTCAGTCCACCGCGCGACGCCCAGGTCAAATGCAGGCCTTACAGCAATGTTTGACAAATTATGTCAAACATAAAACAAAATGTTTCTAGATGCGAATCCTTGCTTGAATTAATAAATTAATATATGCGTGGATACCTTTCGTTCAACCAGTAAAGTCGCAATTTTTTATAGTGTTTAAAGTGTATGTTACTCGGAAGCCGTTTTATGACCAGCTGTAAAGAAAAATATAACGTAGGAGCATGAAGCCAGTAACTGTGATGCCAGTCCACTTACACAGTTACTAGCCTCACGCGTGGGAGCCATTCGAAACGGGACACCTGTACATTTGAGGATCGGTCAATTTCTCATAGCATTTGGCCGAAAATCTTTTATGAAGTGTTGACAAATTGCGCTGCTTGTCAGCAAATTGTCACTTTGATAAATCGGTACATTGCTATCAACTCACATAAATTACCATATTTGAGGAAGACATATTTTCTAAGTAGGTCAATTCTCGTCATGAAAAACAAAAAAAAAACACATGAGTGTCACTCTACAGTATAACTTAGGTTATGATGTTAGTCCCGTTCTAGTCAGATATATTTATATTTCCTTTCGGTTCATAAATACATGGGAATGGGTAAATCGCTGGAGTTATTAACTTAAAACATCTGTATGGTGTAACCGAATGCCAATTATTTTTAGTATTTCATTCTGTTTATGACTGTGTTTCGTCAGCGCGAACGGCGCGATGCCGTCGAAATAGGTAACCTACCTCCGTTTTACATATTTTTGTTACCTACATTTTTTGAATTGTAATAGCGATACAGAATTTATATCAAGAGCAATTTTTCTCCGCGACAAAACCGAACCTGCATTTGGGCTGGCAAATAATAAAATTTATTGACTTTTTATGAAATAAACATCGTGCTGCATTAAAAAAAATGGAGATCTTTTAAGCGTAGGACTATTATGCTTGGTGATTGAATATATATTTTTCGCATAATTGTATTTATGTTTCATATGTATTAATTATGTTGTGTTAAAACATTGTCATTAAGAATAATGCGTCATGTACAGCCTATGTGTAAGGTCTATAGTATGTATTTAATTTATACCAAATTTCAAATTCCTTAATTTAATTTAGAAATCGTTTAAACCTTTTAATTGTGGTTAAAATTTCGCGATATTTATCTACTATACAAATTAATTTGCATATAACAAAATCAATCAAAAAATTAAGAGAGAACGTTATCGCAAAATAATTGTATTAACAAATTTGAACATGGACATAAAACGCTCTTTATACAGACTTTTTTTATAACTTTACGTATTAAGGTGGTACAGTTTGGACAGAACAGGTCTTATTTCGTTTTTAACCGCTTTTTAACCATAAGGAGTGCCGCAGGAGTACATACGCGGGATATTTAATATATAACTATTTTTTTTTTATATACGATTAAGTAAGATAAAATATAGGTTTATCTTTTGGAAAAAATCACCGTCAACTTATTTCTAAAAAAGTTGTTGTATCATTGTTGTTACAAAAAGATTCCAGTTTCAGACTTACAATCTTATTTGATGTTTGTTTGTGCCTTTGTAAACCGAATAATCGTTAAATTAGAAGGCACAAAGCGAAGAATGCGTCCGCGATCGAATGCGAGAGGAGCCAGGTAAGATTTGCCAGCCGTTCGCGAAATCAGGTATAAAAGAATACGCAGCCTCCGCCTGCAGATGAGTTTACAGAAAAAAATCAAGATCTTAAACACGTCAATCAAAGCGGTCACTTTTCGAGATTTAACCCACAATGGGAGCTTTTTTTTGTTCCCGTTTGATGCGCCTTTTCCTAAGATGCTCCTAAGAATGGCGCGTTGGCCAAGGATGCATATGAGAACAAAAGTCTTGCCACATACGATTTTACTAAGTAACTAATAAGAACATTCACGTTACTCTCATTTGAGATGTTTACCCTTTAACAAGTTACTGAATTAGTTTAGTTGAACAAAGCAACCAGACAAGCTTTGACCGCATTTTTTTAATTGGTTTTGTCAAAACCCACAAGTCATGGTTTTATCAAAATTAACTTTTGATGAATTTCGTTTCTATCGTTTTATGTACGATAATACCTCCGCAGTAAAAAATAAAATAATAATTTTATATAATAATACAAAATTCATGGATCGCTATAAATCATATATTTATTATAGTATTTTACGCAAAATAATCGGACAATAGTAAAACTGTCGCGAACTTTATTAAAAAAAAGCCAAATATCAAGCTTCAATTCAATACCAATTCAAGCTTCAATTTGATACCAGTTTTTAGGTCTCATTAAAATTAATATAAAAAAACATATACATAGCTATTTTAAATTTGAACCCAATTTCAAATTATGAATAATTTTAATTATACCTTTGATTTTTTTTGTAAAATTAAAATAAATATTTTTTTTATAATTACCCGCAAGTATTAAATTACGTTTTAATGGATAGGCTATAAACTTGGTTCTTATACTTTTTTATTAACACAAGCTTTTAGAGTATGTTTTTAAAACAGCTCGCGCTTTGTTCGCCACTACAATGAGATGAAAGGTATTTTTGTCATTTTTCGTGCCCAAATGAAGGAACTTGCTGACCGGATATCCGTCAATCCGGCCTAGAGGATGCGGGATCCGAATAAATCGTTATCTTTTGTATCCTATGCCATTTATATTACGCGTAAATGATATTAAAGATGTAATTTTATTATCTTAATATTTAAATTGGTGACACTACTAAATACAAAATAGTTAAATCTGATCTTGAGTAGGTACTCCGATATTCGGGAGGATTTAAATAGATTGAATTTCTCGTGTTTAAAAAACAACTATCCTGTACCTCAAACAGTCGAACCCTGTAATGAATACTTTTAAATAAAATATTGAACAAACTTTATTAGTCATCTCAGATGATTTTATCATTTCCAGATCATAGATTACATTAAAAGCATACAAGTTACCCGGATTTAGCATTTCAGCTAACGCATTACATATGACAATTTTTATTATAAAAGTATAAGATGTATTTTTAAGTGTAAACAAATTCTTTAATAAATTAATTAAACTAAATAAGTGTGCTGAAAATTTAACTTTGAATTTTTAGCATTAATTATTGATTAGTCACTTCAAAATGTACCTCCACATCGCTCATATTTGGAATGATCATTTGAGACCAGAAATTGCTTCTCGCAATCAGGTTTGTGACGACGAAAACGCAAAGGACATTATTATTTAATGTTTTCTATGACTAATCATTCCACAATAACTTGTCGTGATATTTCAGCACAGACGAAGAAATAATCTTGTATACTCTTCAACCCGTATATGTTCACTCATTATTTCAGATTGGCTTGATTTCGATGTTTTTTTCAGGAGTGGTTTCATTTTAGTTCCATTAAGTTATTTCTAGTATAAGGTAGCTAGCGACGTGGTTTATAGTGAAGTTGCATAAGGTGAGTTTGCGCACCAACTTTCACATTTTTTTTTAAATAATACGCATAGCGTGTGTATTTTAGTATGGCTTTGGTCACTTTTAAGCTTAGACGCATACTAACGCGTATGACCGTATATATTTTAAGGCCGTTTATTTATTTATTGAAACAGTTACATATCATTACTACTACTCATTACTGTCATACTTCTCAGTATTTAAAAGGTATTGTAAATACTGAGAAACAAATGATAAAAATGTGAGTAAGGTGTAATTTTAGGTTGTTATTTAGTTTTATAAAATAAACATGTTATCAGTGTCACAAAGAATGTCATTCTATTGTTCATAATGATGAATTAACTAAGGATAAATGTTGATGTTGATGGTATTTGTAAAATAAAAAAAATAACAATAAATTTCACTAAAGGTTGTAAAAATCATGAGAAAAAAAACGTTACGATCACTTAAAAACCTTCGGTTAAATATTTCGTACCGCTTTATAGTCGTCATTTAGGATAAGTACGAATTTTTTTTATATGTATTTTTCACATCGAAGGAATACACTTAAGTTTATATTATAACCTCGTTGGATTCGAGTGAGACGAAGAATATTTGCCTCGGCTTTGAGTTACATGGACCTTGAAAGGTTGATTCCCCAATTTGATCCCCGTTTTGCTCATAGCCGCGAGCGTTTTTTTCGTCCGGCATGATTAAGGTGCGCGCAGACACATCATAAGATCGCTAAAAGGTGGACATAGCGAAGTAGATTATTATGTTTTAGCTAACCTCGGCTATCGTAAGTCAACATTGGGCCGTGTTATGGTCAACGCGAGCATCGATGTTGTATTTTATGACCACCGCTTACGAAATCGGTGATCAGGAGTTTAATCGCCTTTTGAAATGACAGCTTTTAAAAATTTAGCGTAGCATACCCCACCATAATATGACTACAGTACTCCTAATTATTTATTTCGATATTTTAACCGATTTCATGTTTTCGGCGATGTCAAGCCTTAACAGTGGAAACTCTTTTTTTATAGCCAGGGAAGAGTTTCATTATTTTACGTAAAACTACAATATTCTCTCCCACAACCTTTAAAATGAAAAGTTATTCAGTTTTATTCAAGTTTTGAAAATAGAGGCACATAAATTGATCTGTCAGAGGAGAAAATAGGAGTTTATCTGTTATATAAAGCCTTCAAAGTAAGTATCACTATGTTTAACAATAATCTTTAATCATCTTAAAACGATACGTTTTACACAGAATTTTACCTAAATAATAAAGGTTGTAAATATTTAGGTTTTCTAATATTTTTAAATTAAATATATTAAGTCTCCGCTCATACAAAAATACAAACCGTTACATCCTCTCTCTCGCACACAAACACGCTGAAAAATCCATTTACTGGTTAAAAACTTCAGCTTATTTATGGATTAAGATGGACACATGACATGACAGTCAGTATTTTTAAGAGTACGTAGCGTAAATTGATCCTTTGGATTCGCCAAAACAAAGTAAAGACATTATCCTATACATTTCTTAGTTTTTGATTAATTTATCTAATCAAAGAAAAACTTTCCTTAATATATTTAGATATCCGCCTGTTAAATACTGGAATACCTAGCAGTGAAAGGGAATCTAGGCTAGCTTTAGATTAAACTTTCGCCTAAATGAGATACTTTGCCACTGTCTCTCATCTTAACTAGTATATGTACTAGACAGTAAAGAAAAGGCTAAGTACCTACCGAAGCGGATTGCTCGAGTGCTTCGATTGAGCTGAGTGCCCAGCAGCGGTTGAGGATTCTGCGTCAATGGCAGAAAGCGATTCTGCCGTTCTGCCTAGCTAGAACACTAAACGTGAGTACCTTCTTTGTCTTGTCGTTCTTGTCGAAGCCTTAATTAAGTCTCTAAAGAATTTTATATTTAATTAATATTAAAGAAAAGCGCAGTTGAATATTCTTTAATTGACAATGAAATTATATCTAAAACATTTTTTTTATTTGGAATTTTTGCTCTCACATATATATCACATTCATAGATACCTATGAATTCCTACGATGAAATACGTTCCTGCAAAGCGCACGACACGTGAATTTACTCGCGGCGTGTGCGAAATTATAAAATAAGAAAGTGGTATAAGTGATATAAAAATGACAGTTGCCACGCTTGCACTAGCACGAGCAGTCACGCAAAATCTACCATGACTTGATCACGGATCGTTTGTGTTTTTTTTGTATGTATCTAAAGTTACGAATAATTTAGTAAACATATGTTACCGAAAAAAAAGAATTATTTTTAGTAACAATATTTAAATAGTATTTTTTTTAATTTTCTCATTTTAATTTAATTTATTTAGGGTACCCAAAAAATAAAATATACGTCTTCTGTTCATTTTTTGTCATGGCTTAGGCGATTTCGATTACTTTTTTGCATTTTGTAGGCGATTGCTTGATGATGATTCTTTTAAAGTGCGATTAAATAACTCTTGTGTGATAATGTAAATAAAAATAAATAAAAAAAACGGTTTCAAAATAAACTCACAACTAAAAAAAAAAACTAAGAAATAATGGGAACACTAACGTTCTTATTCTTAAGGAATCAATAAAAAACGGATACACCAAAAAGTTAAGTCGGCGCAGAAACGAACCATATTCAGTATATATAAATCGTATCAATTTTTTTTATGTATGTATAGAAATATAGATACAAATTAAATACTATTAAAAAATCCAGTAACAACTTGAATATTATTTGTAAAATCGACATAATTATTGGTCGCTAAATAATTTATACATTTATAATAATCCAAATGAGCTTGACCAGGTAAATAAAAACCTTTGTGGCACCTAATGACACGTCGGTCAAGTCTGTTCAGAATGATAATTACACTGTTCGCTTTTCCTGTTGTGCAATAATGACTGTCGGCATCGTATGGTGCGAAATGGTATTAATGCAAATAAATAAATACGAGTCTTATAAAAAAATCCAAAAAAAATCTGATCTATTCACATGACCTTCAGAAACCATGATTTCGATTAGACTTCTAGATCGTGTCCGTATAAATCCACCCCTTAAAAATTAGATAAAATAGATTCAGATGACCACCATGACCTTTATGATTTGTGTTAAATCGTCTTTCACTTTTAAATGCGCTTCACACTCTGTTTACAATATTAAAAACTACCAATAACAAGCAAAATTTTACATTTACAATGAAAATACTTCAGCTTATGGAAAGACACCGAGAAATTATAAAAGAAGAAAAAGAATATATAATAGCAAAGAAACCAATATTTTACAATATTTTTATGCCTTATGAATTTGGCTAATTTCAAAACAACACCTTTTTTTTATTTTCCGTGGTCTTGTAATTTATATAATTTATGCAACTTATAATTTCATAGGCTGTGATAGATTACACTAAGTTAAACTATAACATTCTCAGCTCTTTATATTTTTAAAATTTTAGTAATCCAAACGACGGTTTTGGTACTAAAGATTTTAGGTATTTTTATTAACATTATGAGAGAGGTATATCTTTGTGTGCCGTATATTCGATGGACCGAATGCGTATAAAGGCCGGTAGATCCACCCACGACCGAGCGGGAGGCGGGGGTCGGTGACAACTTGGCTTCATCAACAATTCTGTGAGCACATTCGAGTAAACACTTCCAACGCTCTCATTCTCATTACCATAACATTAGCGATCACCGCGAACAATATGGTCCTTCGGAGAGGCTGCAGTCGCAGACGAACGAATATTTTAGGAGTGCGTTTGCAAAACGAAAACCTTTAACTAAAGTTAAGAAAGCGCGAAGATCATTCGAAATATATGTAACGTACGTCTAGATAAGAGAAAAATATAAATAATTAAAGAACATAAAGTTAAATACTATAACATTGGAGAAATGTGCGAGTGAGTGTGATAACTATAATATCAACAGAAAAATTAAAAAATGACTTACCGGTAAATCCAAGTAGTCAGCAACACTGTAGAGTGCGGCTCCTCTCCTGATGTCCAGCAATGCGGTGAAGTGCTCATCCTTCTTGATCTTCTCCCGCAAGAGTTGCCTCGCATCCGGGTACATTCCGATGAAGTCTTCGTAGGTATCCATAAGATCGCCATTGAAAAGTTGGTTTAAAAGTATCTGATTTTCTTTAGCCTCGGAAAATTCAGTATCGGGGCCTGGCGTAGAAACGCGCCTCTCAGGAAGATATTGCATGAACATCTTGCCGGACGCAGTATTTGTAGATTCGCTGCTTGTGTCATAAACTTTTGATTCACTATGAAGGGAAGAGATGCAGGAGACGAAGCTTTCTGATTTCGCACTTCTAAGAGAACTTTCCCTAACCATCAACAAGTTCTCGTAGATATTCATAGCAGCGTCATCGCTGCTAGTAATATTAGTGCATTCAGATATACTCTTTCGCTGCGTTATATCTCTACCTATACCATTACTATTGTTTATACTATCATAAATATCTTCAATTGATTCATAAGGCGTGGTCATTTGGCTAGTTGCTTCGCATTTAGCATTTAAGTTATCTAAACTTTCATAAATGTCTTCAAAAGCAACCATACTAAAAGGCGATGATATTATCGACTCTGAATGACTTCGTTCGAGTTTCCTAATTGAGTCGTATGTGGGGCTTAATTCTGGTTTCAGTGTTGCATCTTCTTTGGCACAACCATCTTCATCAAAAAAGTTCCATTTGACATTTGCCCAAATGTTTTCTGAAATTGTAGCAGTTATTTTATGATCCGTACAACAGTGATTTGGCTTGCCGTCATTTTTTAATACTAAATCACTTAAAAGTGGAGATGGTAACGACAAGAAAGCAGGCGAATCATCCTCTGTAGGTGAATTGAGAACAATCTTCGGTACTGACGCTGATGATCTATTTGAGCTAAGATCTGTTTCATAGCCTTCTTTCTCACGCATTAAATGCTCTTCAGTGATTTCATCTACGGCATAATAGCTCTGACTAGAAATATCAACGTCCCTTTGCGTCAGAAGCCCTTCTTGAACCAATTCATCCAACATACTTCTTGATTCATCTTCTTCTCGCTTATTACTGCAAATACTTTGAGAATCAATATTGTTAATGTTTCTTTTAAGGAGACCAGCTTCCAAATAACTTTGTAATCTTTCGCACAGACGCATCGATGCTTCAGAAATGGAATGTAAGTTAAGAAACAAAACATTGTATTCTGAATTGGTTATTATTTCAGCTCTGAGGAGAGGCTTGGCGTATAGCTCGATGGCAGAGTTAACCGTTGATGCTGCAAAGGAAGAATAGAAAACATTAAACGAAACGTTATTGTTATCATGAACGTTATCTTTGGAAAAAATATAATTTATTACTATTACTATTTGCACTTAGATGACTCATGCGCATGACTCTCGGAATGGCTCATCGCACCATATTTGTCTATTGCAGATGTTTCGCGAACTCTAAGCAACGTAGCAATAAAAGTTTGATCCACGAATAATGTTTCCATGGTTATATTTTTAAGTTACTTTGACGTTGAATAAATAAATGAACATAATAAATCTAAAAAGGACTAACTCGATCTTTATTTATTCACTAGTAAATTAGCTTTGACACAATGATATTGCTTTATAAGAATTACAAGTAGCGATAAATTTATTTATTAAAATCATATCATTACAATACGGTGTTAAACATTCAATATATTATAAGATGATTGCTTTGTGACAAATAAGAAAATGCTCCGAACTTGTAGCAAATTTTCAGAGAAAAATCTTATATTACTTTCAATATTATTTTGCTAAAAGATTTATACATTATCTATAATATTGATATTAAAAAAATGTTTATTTTAACAAAGTAATTAAACTTTACCATATTTAGAAATGAATGTACAAAATACAGCAGTTTTCTGGCAGCCAAGACTGTGTTTTTACCAGGACAGACCATGTCTTGTAATAATAAATAAAATAAATATCATAAACCAGTAAAAAAAAAAATACTAATTTATAGATAAATGTTAGGGTAGGTTCAAACGAAAGGTTTATACGTAATACTTCTTTTCAAATCTTTTCTTCCTTGACTATTCGCGAATGAAATGCCCTAAATCGATCTAAATTTAACCTGTGTTTAAATGTAGATTGGCAATTAAGAAAACGTCATCACCTGTCAATACCAGCAAAAGGACCGAAGCTAACTCCTAAATATAGTAAATAATAATAATAATAATAATTAAAAGAATAAAATTTGAAATATAAGTGTTTTCTTCGAGGATAACTTTACCTTTCATATTAACAGTTAAGAGGATTTAACCCGGTCATTTCTCTGTAATATTGTGACTCTTATTTATAGATAATTATCTGGGCTTCTATAGAATTAAAAAGTTCAATTTTTACTTTATGTAAAACACAAAAGTCTATATTTTTATATATATTATCAAAAGTTTAGACGTAAATAACTTATTGACTAAATACAAGAACCAAGAAAATAACACTGCAGAATTATAGTTGATTTCAGAAAGATGCAAATTCAACTAAGTTTTTAGATACACATTGTTACTGTTTTTTGTAATAAGATTAACCAACGGTGGTATAGAGTGTTTATGTGTCAAATGAGATTCAAGAACATAGGAATACATAGGAAAGCGTCGCGGGAAGAGATTTTACTTCTTGCGCAGGTAATTTATTGTATTTATTAGTAGCTTACACTTTTTGATTGCAGTTTTCGAATACGTGGCTATATGCTATATGTTATATGCTAACATGTGAAGTTACCAAGGGAGTAAGTTAGGTAAAAAAAAAATACATTTTTTGTTTTATTTTTCAGATTTGACAGTAAACTTAGAATCAAATTTCGATATCCTCATAGTCTAGTGGTTAAGCTGTATGACTATTAACCCAGAGGTCGCGGGTTGCCCTCACCACCATCTCCTCGGACTCTAGCACAAGCACATTTAAAAAATGTAACTTAACATCCGTACTTTTTATACCTAGTACGAAAGAGCGTATGTTGCTTAGTGACTATCAGGTAACAGTTCTATTCCTCTCACCATATTCCCTCTCCCAGAGCAGGAAAGACTCCAAATCATATCCGTCCCACACATCGTTCTTGACTTCAACGACCAGAATCTCGCCGTTGAGGAGCTGGGAAGAGCTGCCGGGATTGACGGGAGCTTTAGATCCTCCCAAGTACAGAACGGCATAGCCCTCCGGAGGAGGCGGTAATCCGGAGACTTCAGGTACTCCAAACCCTGGGGCGAGCTGTAGGCCGAACTCATGCATCAATGGTGCTAGGAACTCGAATACTTTTTCTGATTCATGCGCCATTATCTGTGAACCAAAAAATTTTTTTTTTATTTATGATTTTATGTACACAAGGCAAAGACAATACAATATTACATATACTATAATCTGACAAACTATATTCTTAAAAAGAGAATGATAAGAGAGAATTAAATTAAATTCATATTTATTTATTTATTAAATTATTATTTAATTAGTACGTTGAAAGAAATTGAAGAACAAACAAGTATTTCTCTGAGTCTACCTCAAATAATACGCCGTATGTACGATATAATAAATAAATTTGTAAATAGAAGTTTTCACATTCTGCTACTCAGTAGTAAGTACTTCGATTCAGCAAATTAGAGAAAAACTAACAATCTATCTGCACATACTAAGTAAAACTAGTCTATGTAAGGCTTCTGAGGTCAATGACTCTGTCCAGCTTTAAAACGCTGTACATTATGCAATACAAAATCCACCGACTTTACAATATAATACATTAGTTAAGAACTCCTATAAAAATGAAAAAAAAAATAAATGAAATAATCTATAGCTATATAAGCGGCAAAAGGTTAAGGACATTGTATAAGATATTTTTTTTTCATTGAGTGGATCGAATCAGCCCAGTAAACACCGAATGGCGGAATATATCTGCATACTACAAATAAAAAATAGTAAAATTATTATATTAGTTAATGTGTGAATATTGTAAATGTGAAATCGTAATTAAATGGTACAAAATAATTTAGTCCAGAGTGCGGAGGGAGAAAAAACGGTGCAGCCCAATGCACTCTAAACTTTATAATTTTACTCTTTTTTTTACTTCCACTTTAGCTGCATATTGATGCAGCGATAGGCAGCAAACATATAATTAACATTTAAGTAAATTGAATATATACTTTTATGTTTAAACAAACTATAATCGTCCTAAAATATATACATAAAATAACAACAACATAAAAACCATACACATGATATGAAAACATTTTGAATCGATTGCTACACTCGACATAACTTTACGAAACTGAAAAAAATCTATTTTGAGCAATAAATTTCCCGATAAAAAATACCAAAAATTGGCCTAGCGATTTTAAATAAGTTTTGTAAAGACGTCATATTTTGATATGTATGTCATATTTTCAGAAACTTTTGACTTTTGATTCCTAATGATTTCAAGAAAAAAAATGTAAACTTTATAAGTGAAAATATTAAATGTTTGTTGTAGTAAGAACGCCAGCTGATTGACCGCGCGCGGCATGGCTATGAGACGCGATCGCGTGTTGGTACGCTTAAGGCAATTTACACCATCGTCTTAATAAAAATAATAAATTTTTTAGTAATAAAATATTTTCGTATTTTTTATGTGTTACTCGTAATGGGGAACATACACACTACCTAAGTCTTCGAGAATGGTCTTGGAACAACTTGTATAATTCATACATAGGATTTAACCCCTATATAGGATTTGAGGAGTGTTGTAAGTACTTTTTCCGTCGTCTCTTCGTCACCTTGACATGGCACTCGTTGAAGGTTAATTATAATAATGTCATATATCTATATATTAATACGTTAAAGGAAAACTTTATAGCCCTTTTAAGCGTATTGCGCGCACGGATGAGTGAGATTTGGCATAGTTAAAATTATATGGAAAAGAAGTGCAGAAAGCGAAAATTTATCTTTAATGTGTATTACAAATAAGTTAAATTTAATAAAATAAAATGTCATACTGACAGCTGATTGACAGAATGAGTTTCGAGCTGTGAATTTTATTTGCTTTCATAGGTTCCATTTTTTTTTCCAAATTTCATTTTTCTGACATTGAATTGTCTCAAAAAAACAAATACATATAGGTACAATCTGTAATTGTGATTTTTTAAACTGCTACTAACATTAAATTTTAAATTTCATCGGTATTGCGGGGAATTAAGGCAAACAACACACGCCATATTTGGACGCGCTCAAAGCTGATGTAATGAACAAAATGATTATATATACAATGATTATAGAGGCATAAGAACCCTAACTATGCTCAAACTTAAAAAGTTTAATGAATTACGGTCGAATTTCGACCACTGGATGACCGCTAGTAGTTATTTTACTGTAATATATTTCAATTTGGTTATTGTTTATTATGTTTAAACGCTTCGCTCAACCATCAAACCTTTCTTTTTTGTACTGAGAAATTGTATGAAACTAACATTCATATTATTTATAATCATCGTGAGAATACTTGACGATGTATTTTCAATTATTAGTCTGAGCGTAAAATCTGCAGAGCATATTTCATAGCCGCAGATAATTCAATGCAAAAGCAAAAACCGTCGTCCGAGTTGACGTTCTATGAATTATGGCGGACAAAATCAGCCTTCGTGCACAGCGCAACGTCTGCGCTTGCGTCCCCGGGCGATTCTTTATAGTAAGTAGACTTGCGAAAATGCATGATTTATCGACACTTCATTGATTTTTAAGTGAGCATTAAGCTTTAACATCACACCTAGGTTACCTACTCAACCGGGTACAGGAATGGAGAGCAAAAGAGTGCCTACTTGTGTTCAGCCACTTATAATAATTTTAAAATTCAATACAACAACTAACTTTGAAATTAGGTGTATTGTGTGTTTTGTTGGAAACACCAAAAGCATGTTTTAATTATGTTTTGATATCGTGAATATCTAAAAGTGAAAATAAAATGGTTAGGACAGTGCGTTGAGATTATTTTACTACTGACACAAAATCCGAACCTTTTTTTCAGCACCCATCAAAACCTCAGCCATTATATGTTATCTTTGCCTAACTATACAAAAACGCTGTATCAGATAATAATTATTGTTTGATATAATATTTTGAAAACCATATTGAGAAAACCATATTTTGAAAGAAAACTAATTATAACCTATTGCCTAGTTTTTTTTTAAACTAATTAGGGATATTTGCAAGCCCCATATTTATTTATTTATTTATTGTACATAATTAATTTGACAAAAAAAATAGAAATGTAGTAGTAGAAATCACAGTAACATGAGTGATATGGGATACTACATAGAAATAAAAATTAAATCCAGGAGAAATGAAAACGCATTAAAAAACAAGGTTAAATGATCACGGGTTTTTATAATTACCAATAATTTTAAGCCAAATTTTAAAACGATAAAAATAAGTTGCAGAGTGTAAGTTTCGAGCTAAAACGCCAATACAACTATGTTGTCTTTATACCCTCTATTTTTTAAGCATTCTTATATGCAGTCAAATATTAAACCATTTTTATTCTGAGATTTCCTTCTTTTTAATTCAAATGGCTGAAACGGATTCTCGGTATTGAAACAAATTCTCTTCTTTTAAACAGTTATGTTTTAAAAAGAGGAGTGTCCTAATTCGACTTGTTTGTTTTTTTTTATGTAACTTCACTTTTACTCTGGATTGGTTTGAGCGATTTCGATGATTTTTTATTTTCCATATGACAAGGATTTTTTCAGAAATTGATCTATTTTAGTTTTATTAAGTTACTTCTCACTCGAAGTACACTTAAAGTAGCTAAAGAAATAAAATGTATATATTTTTTAATTTTTCTTTTTGTTATGTATTTGTTGTTTTGTTTTGTCCATACGACTAGCTAAAATGAACAGATTAGAAATAAATTCGTAACGCCCACGCCAAATGTTTTGTAACATTGAGAGCAATATTTATATATATACAAGGATAAGAGTTATAAACTTTGTTCGAGCAAATATATACATAAACTAGCACCTGGTAATCAATATTTACTGATGGCCCGTTGGGTTCAGATTGGCGAGGAAAAAAAATAATAATAATAAAACCGCGGTTGATCCATGGATCTCTGAAGCGATGTTGACGTTCGGAATGTCAAGGGTGCGGATTTCGCTACCTGCGCGTCGCATCTCCTCGGGCCAATCGCGCGATTAGCATACAAGTAAATTACGCTTCGCGCATGCCTAATAATGTGTAGGACATTGTTGCTTGCGCCTGCGCCGCTATCCTTCAAATATGGCGGACGACCGTTGACATTCGAAATGGTAATTGAATGTTAGCGATCATGGATATCTCATAAGCTGAAAAAATGTATGAAAAGAAAATAAACGAACCGCCTCATAATAATTCTATCCAGGTACAGCAGATTGTTATCGATAAACGTATTTTGATATAATATACAGGATGTCCCGAGACCTTTCCCGAACACTTAATGGGGCGTTAGTATTCCTTATTTTGAGTAAGAAATTACATATAAAAAAAATGGGAAAATAATTCATCCTTTATTAGTCTTTTTGGTCAGCGAGTGACACGGCGCATCGAGCGAACCTTGAACGCGTTACCTGTACGTTGACCTAGCAACTGGCCGCCCGTTTATGCGTTCACCAGTTATGCGCGCATAATAAAGATGTCCTTATTACGAGAATCGTTTAATATGATCACGTTTGATTTTTTTTTCGGACACTGATAAATTTTAATATACCATCTTTATCAATATACCAGCTGGATATTTTATCGGAAATGGTCTTAGGACACGGTCTACATATGCAATGTATTAGTATATCATAGTTTGTGAGAAGTTTATGAGTGTGCCGTAAAGCAATCCACAGATTTCAAAACAGGAGGGTAGGAAAATAGGGAACTCTCATGACCCCGTCGAACATCGAAGTTCGGAAGGCTCGAACCTCGTTTTAAATGTTAGCGTTTTAGCTGGTGTTCCAACTTTTGCTGGGACTATACCTAAAATCTAAGATTTTGGTTCTGCTACTGGTATTTTCATAAACTGCTATATTTAAAGGCTCTCCGTATATTCTGTGTTTTTATTTTATTATTTATTGTTTACTTTTTGTCAAATTAAATATAATTTGACAAAAAAATTGAACTGTAGGTGCCATTATTTCTCAACAATTACTATAATAGTATTAATAAACGCTTCCTCTTTCTGTCTTTTTCTCAGAAAGATATCTCTGAAGATTTTTGCTCAAGATAGTATTTCCAGTAATTTTTTTTTCACTGGTCTTATTTCTATTTCCCGATAATGGCTTCGCAAATGGAAAAAAGTAGTAATTTTATACAAAAATTAAGATGAAATCTGCGGCCTAACTCCCATAGATACGTTCTGGTATAGTCGCTAAGTTAACTTAGCAACTATTATACCTGTAATGTAAATAAAGCTGCTAGGCAAAAAAATACTAAATAATAAGACTGTATCTCCAGAATGCTTGTTTTTATATCTTTCGGGGTAGTTTAAATGTTCTCATAAGTAGATAACTGATCCACAGATTTTGTTCAAGTTTAGTGAAAGTGTGAATTTTGCCAGCTTCAAAAATAACCTAACCCATTATAATAAATAATCTTTTTGCAGTCGGTGTCTTACTGTACGAGGGATATTTATTATAACGGGTAAGTTTGTTTTTTGCAGGAAAGAGTGAAAAAGAGTTATAAAGAGTGCAGAACCTTTTTAGTACCTTTATAACTATAATGCTATATAGTTTAATATCCGAAGTATATGTATATATTTTAAATTCTATTCTATAGTATTTTGTTATTTGTCTTTAATTCTTGTTTTTTTGTCTAGCAAGATTTCGTTTCTTTCATGCACAACTTGTAGTAGGCTTGATTCATAATAATCTTTTTAATTACGTTATAAATTTTAAATTGTATTATTGTAGGGAGTTAGTTAGTTAGCCGAGTGTGCTCCGAGGCTCTGCTTGAACATTTCTTACGTATGTAAGAAACTTCTCAACTTAACGCGTCGCATTGTCTTCTTGGCTCAAGATGGCGCCCAGAGCAATTAAAATGCAAAAACACTCCGCAAAGCGACAAGGAGACTTCTTTAGCTTTTTGTCGGGGAAATTAGTCGAGCTGGGAATGGTGGTTTTGTTCGCACGATACGCGTCTGGTAACACTCACGTGAGGCGAATGCTTGCCTATTAAGATGAGGCGTCTGAATTAAATTTTCAAGGGGCCAGCTCAACCGTCGATTAGTTAAAAAGTTAGCCTTGGAAGTTCAGTAGTTCAGATTCTTAGCATTCGAAATAGAGGGGATAAAATGTTGTCATAAATCAACGTTCAAAAATAAAATGTCGCAAGGACACTGATTATCTACGTAGTCAGAAGGTCCTATATAGATTTTTTAACAATTAATACAGTTTTAGGATAGAATGAAAGTGTCGAAGACATTTCCATTATCCACGTAAAAGCTACTTAGCACCCTAAAGAGTTTGTATGTCTAGAGTAATGGTTGTCGATATTCAGATGGGTTGTTTTATCCTGAAACTCGAATCCACTGTTACCAGTTTTGGCAACTTCCATCGCTTTAAATCGACTGCTCGTATATCTGAATCACCTTATTATTGGCACAGTTGATAATTAAATTACTGTTATTAATCCGGTCATCAGGACGTTGGACTATAAGTGCCAACACAGCCCGAACAACCCAGGATTGTAGTACCTATATTATGTACCATGTTTAATAATTATAGGTACTTACTAAAAATATATGTTCTACCTAAAACTTTAGAATGGCACTGCTTGTTATCTACTTAAAAATATTATTGATGTAAATATTAGAAAGTGCAATTTTTCATGTTCGCTTTATATTCTACCGGAATATATTTATATTATTTATATCCTTCACAATGTTATTCGAGAAATATACTGATAAAATGGTACATCGAATTATAGTGCAGGACTATTAGAGAAGTCTTCACGATCCAGAGATAAAAGAGAGTTGTTAATCCTCGTGCGCCTTGGCCAGGACATCTCCACTGGTGGTCCAGGGGCGAACTGTCACCGCTTATCTCGGATCACCTCTCCCTTCAGACTGTGCGTGTTTTGAATCTCAACTGAACGCGGCAGGTTTTTTTTTATTTGTACAAATAGTAATCTACACAGAAGGACAGGCAATATTAAGTTGAATAAATAGGTAGAGATTGAATAGAGGAGAACTCATTGAATACGGGTTGAAATGTCGCTTTGTCAAGGCGCTATTTATTTGCGCGTCTGTACTTGATAAAGGAAAACCAACCGACAAAAGCAATAATTAAAAATACCGAAAAAATTCAAATAAAAAAAAACAGGCTATTGCCGTTACAGAAATACTACCATAAAATCTAAAAACCACAAACATTTTAAAAATATGACATCGTCTGTTAGAAATAAATGAAGTCTGAATTACAATAGAAAAAAAAAATTTTTTTTCGAAAAGTTAGGTTAGATTCTGGTATGACAGATATAACATGAAAAAATAAATATCCTAAACCTCACGTGAAATTAAATAAAAGGTTTCTCTCGTGCAAAGTGAAAATTTACCTAATATGATAAGAAAATAAAATAGTTGCTAATAATGAACAAAAAATCATTTGCATCAAACAGATAAAGTTTTATGAAAAAAACATGATAGGTCGTTAATAAAAAAAATAACATAATTGAAAAGGTGTCATAATTAACTTAAAGCAAATGTTTCAAAACTGAAATTTCATTCAACAGTAAAAATTTAGCGAAGTCTATATGATTCTACAACATTTTTTTTTACAGATTTAGTAAATTTTGGTAAATTACAGACGGTATTTTGAATAACAATATTAAGAATAAAATTAACAGAAAATAATACATCGCTTTCATAGTTCAATCCATGCCGTCGGTTGGTCGAAAACATTGCAGTCCAACATTCCTGTTGGATGCCAATCTCCACCAAAACTGGAATAAATTCGTTAAAACTCGTCAGATGGAATACCTTTTAAGCTAATTTTCCGTGCATAACAACCAGATAAAAGTAAAACAAGAATGGCTATGATACCTGTAGCTATCATATAATATCGACTGCTTAGTAGTATCATTGTTTGGTAGTAGTCAATTATTTAACCAGAACCTGACGCATTACAGCTAGGCACTACAGGCGTCATTAAAGGTATCTCCCACACAGACTACTCGCGCTTGTGGTAACAATTGTGATGGGTTGCTTCATTTCCTATCCATCCTATATTGTAAATTGACATATTATTTTAATATATAATAATTATAATGTTGCACTTAACACTCCTAGCGTTCTTTTATTAATTTAAATTTCCAATAATAAATAATAAGTTCTAACAACCGTGCTGTCACATTTTTGAAATTCGAATATATTTAAGCGCTCTATCGAACGGTTAATGTTTCATTAATTAGTACTAAATTTTTGTTGACAAATGTTATATATCTTCGACCGGCCTCTGATGTGATCTAAACGGCTATGGTTGTTTTCCAAGAGCATCAATCTACCCTCAAAAAATCAACTCTTTCGCATTTGTACTTTTCGAGTTAAAAGATGTAACGGGCGGTTGGACGTTGGTCGCACGGGTAGACGGATAAAAGACGGACATATTAGCTTCTCATACATGAATGCATGTATTGAAGTAAAAACCCTAAAATGCAAAATTAATTTTATCAAAATACTATCTTTTTTCGATACCTTCATTTTACATTTTGAACAGAACATTTTGTCCATTACATTTTAGAACTACAATATTCTTCCCATTAACAAATAAAATGTAGTCATTAATTTCGAGTCCATGATAAAACAAAATCAAACTCGTTCAAAATCAAAAAAGGTCGTCGAGAATTTCGTATGTATTAACAGACGCACTGAATTAACTTTGGTGCCGCCGTATAGATCGCGCTAGGTTTCATAGATCTTACCTACGAATTGATCATCGAAAAAGCTACAAAAGGCAAAAGGTTCCAAAGGACAAATTCTAAATTCAAATAACGGGTCGTAATTTAT
This sequence comes from Neomicropteryx cornuta, assembly GCA_020383195.1. Taxonomy (NCBI): domain Eukaryota; kingdom Metazoa; phylum Arthropoda; class Insecta; order Lepidoptera; family Micropterigidae; genus Neomicropteryx; species Neomicropteryx cornuta. The sequence goes on from JAHKQU010000030.1 coordinate 8,076,353, forward strand.
GTATTAGAATTTTCGCGATGTTGTTACAACCTGTAGTATCGCTACCATCTTATCTGACGCTAGTACAAGAAAATTAAGGTGAGTTGAAGAGGGATATTGGACAATATTGTTAAGCTGATTTTCTTGCTCCTTCGCGTCGTGTCCCTTAACTGTAGATATGACAATAGACGTTTCACCATTTTTTTTATTTATATTCAGAAACAAATCGTTTCTGAATATAAAACACGGGCTTTCAAGCAGCCAGCGAGCGCGTTGTGACCATTTGCGTGGCGTCGGCCATTATCAATTTCAAAAATCGACGCGCAAAATTAACGACATCGAATCGCAGGTAGGGGAGCACACTCGATTGAAATATTATCATATTCCCTGGCAGCGGATAAGGAGTCGCGGGCCATTAATGAAATGTCCTTGAGCTGAATTGATCACCTGCGCTGTGCAACCGCTATTGGCATCTTGATGCAACTACGTGGGCCGCGTGGCAATTACAACGATTCGCTGGAATTCTTAGGTCAGGGAACAAATTATGCACAATCAGGAGACACACTATCCAACAGCAAACGTTTTACATCGAAAAGGCGAGAAACATCACTAAATTGAAAATAAAGAACCTTTCTGGAGCGAGCATAGATAAAAACATATCGAACTTACTTTTAGATGTTTTTTCAATTTACAATAGACTCAGCTTTGAAATAACATTCGTATATTTGAACAGGTCTCTTTTTAGGGCTGAAAAAAAAATCCTTTGAGTTATCTTTTGGTTACTTATAACCACAGAGATGTCCCGAAAAGGATGCGTATATATGCGGTGTGCCTTAAAAATATAAAAAGCATATTCTACGACCGATGGAAAATATGAAAATTATATGAATAAGTACTTAGATTTTTGTAATATATTAGGTAACCCGTATATGTAGTTACAACAGTAAGTTTTTTGTAATTACAGTTGTAGCTAGGCATATGACGTAGACGGTATTTTTTATACAAAACGAAGGATTACACAAATACTAAATCTAAGATAATTGAAAAATGTCGACATAAAAGAATACTAGCTTCTCCTTAATTGCCTTCCTTCAATAGCATCTACTGCGAAATGCTCTTTTATAACAGATTTATTTATTTTTTTTTTCAAAATAAAAAGAATTTTATTCTGTGGCGTCTTTTATATGATTTTTTTTTTACATCAGAAAAATAAATACTGGCGACCTGCATAATAAGGCAATGATTGGAATCCTCCTTTCCAGTCAGTGGTAATTTAAGATAAAAGGTTACAATAATCCGTTAAAACCGCCGCTTAGACAAGTTTATATGTTTATAAATACCAAATTTTACTTTATGTTCCGAACAAAGACAATGGCGAATACTAAATCAACACAATCCTTAGTTTAAAGCTCATGCAAATGTTTTTCGACGGTCATAAATAATTATCCAGACGCAGCCTTATCTCGTGAATTGCATTCCCTGCGACGTGTTCGCCTTTTGGGAGCCAAATTCTAAAGCTGACCTTTAAGTTTTAGATTGATGACAATCGCAACCAAGTTATATTTATTATTGTACATTTTGCTTAAATGATGTTGCTAGAAAAATGAGTAAAATTTTAAAAAATATAGGCAAGAAATGAAAATTTAGTTGAAATATTTTTATAAGAGCGGCGAATCGCCTAAAACATGAAAAACATATTTTTTTAAATATTGTTTTTTTTTAAAGTATTAATTTTTAAAAAGCTTTAAATATCAAACCGAATACTACTACGCAAAGGAGAAGGAATAACGTATGCCGCCTTCGGTACATAATATTACCGTCGCCTTCATAGCATATTATACTCTATTACAGTCAGATTTGCAAATTGCTACACCTATCGATTACCCCACTTTTATACAGACTTTAAATAAAGCAGGAGGTTGCCTTCGGCTTGCCTTGAGCTAATAAATAATATATTTTTTTTGCATATGATGGAAATTTCTCAGAGGTTGACCCATTTTACTTTATTTAACTGAAGTTTAGTATAAAGTAGGAAAAATAAATAGGAACTAAATTTTTATATCGAATTGTTCAACCTATAAACCATGCCAACTGCGTTGTGCCGACTTCAAAGTTTTATTAGATCAGTTTTTTATTGTTTGCTAATAATAAAAAAATGTTAATTATTCCTTAGTGTTTACGTTCTAGATTGAAGTCAGTTTAACTTTTTTTAAGTTTTTTTGTAATAACTAACCGTGAAAGTCGATATCTATTAACTTTCCCAGAGGCGTACTGACATGTAAAAAATACATTAAAACAGGCTTTTGAGCGAATGGCTATCGTGGTTGGAGACAAACAGAATCCACATTTTCGATTTCAAGTTAAAAATCGAGATGAAAAAACAAAATATTATGAGTAACGAATTTATTAACGTAAAAAATAAAAATGATTTTATAACCTCAAAGCCGGCTTTAGCCTAAGACAAATCTGGCTAAGCAGACCATTCGATTCAAGAACTTTTTACAACTCCTTAAAATAGTTTTTGTTTCAACTTTATATCCAATGTTATTAGAAGAATTCAATAAAAAAACTTATAATACTAAAAAATGTGTTTCAGACCACTTTCTAATATTAAAATTTTATCATCAACTAGATAACCGACTTATTTCAGATAAACCTCATCATTTTACGGGAGTTAATTACGAAAACCAATAATATTTTATATTGATATTTCTTCGTACAACTATTTTATATGTAATTATAAATATTATAGAATGTTATCAATAAACATATTTGAATAAAAATTATTGCTTACCAAAATAAATGATTACTTAATTATTGGGGCTTGATTTGTGAATATGTATACCATAATAAAAAAAATGTTGCAAAATAGTTGCGTACTCGGCACTTGTAAAATAACCAAAGCAGATGCGATCTATAAAATAAATAGTCTCTCCTCGTAAATCCGGATTAACTAATCATAAGATCTAGGCGAACGGTAAACGCGATGATTGAAAATAGCCACCACGTTTCAAATGCAAAGTATCGAATAGTCTAAATGCAAAACCACAGCGACTCTGTATCTGTATAGATTAGAAGGTTAAGAGTTTATTTTAGGAGAGTGGCGAATCGTTAGTCCGAATTCTGCATTTATGCGTCATGGGTTATTCCTGTAAACTATGGTTTAATTATAATGCTCAAACCAGTTTATTTAATTCATATACGGTTTGAGTATGATAAGTGATTATGATTATATGAATATGATTAGTGGTTAAGGTTTTGAATATTTCCCCCGAGATCGCAGGCTCGAATCCGCCATTTTTAACGCTTCATTATCACCATCTCCCCTTACTCTAGTACAAGCACATTTAGCTTAGTTGAGTAGGGCCCAAAATAATTGTATATGACTTTGGTCATAGCAATAATTTTATTTAAAAAAAAACAAGCTCGATTTTTAAGGCCAGTAAAAAAAGCATGCTTTAGAATTTAGATAGATGTACAGAGATATGCACACATATCTCTGTAGATACTTTTGTAATTAGGCAAATTCGAATCTAATTAATAAAATGCAAACATGGATATTATTGGTCTGAACGTTTCTGTTCAGAATGGTTCAAAATGTTTACTCCTGAACCGAGTAAAACCTGGATTGTTAATGTATAAGCGATTTCAAGTGTAACTGGGCCCTTAGGCGAAAGTTTCCGATTTAGAATAACTCAAATATTTTTCACAACTTCTCAATGTGATGGTTGATACTATTACAACCATTAGGCACCGCCGCAAAGCGTCTGCCACGCCGAATATATAACATTCTAGCGAGACGAGACGAGTACGAGCGGAAAGACGGGTAGGCAGGCATCTTCGGCGTGTCAGCCGCGAGACGCGAGCGCTGAGATCGCACTCGGAGAAAACGTCAATACGTCTTGTTATTTCTAGGGTCGTAAATCCGCGTCAACCAATTACCGCGTTCGAGCCCAAATATCTGGATCACGGTTGCAAATCACCAAGAATGACATCTGATTCTGTCCAGCATAAACAAAATCAGGTCAACCAGATTAGACTATTACTCCAGGTACCGTTAGAACAGATATTCTTTAACTGTTCAGATAAGTCCTGTATTTTAATTAAAATAAATTTAAATATATCATTAGCCTTGTAAGATGAGCAGAGATTAAGATCGATGTTAACTATCAAAGTATTTGCGACGACATTTTAATATTCAAAACCCCGATTCTAAACGTACGCTTGCTATAAAAAACCTGCGAACTGTTTAAGGTTACGAGATTACTGTTTCAATTTGAATTAATTAATTCGTTTGCAAAACAGAAAAATATGTGGTGCAAATTTATATTGTAGTAATATTATTACTGTTTTATTACAGTCCTGCGTTACAAAATTTACAATTCTAAAATGGTATTTAATAGAAAGTCAAGTCCTTAGAGCCAAACGGCTTCAATTAATTATAGGTATTGACATTTTATTTTATTTAGGTGATAATTACCTAATTACCTATATAATTACGTTCTTTTTTTATCTCTATATATTTTTTCTCTCAGCAAAGAAAGTATATATTTTTTTTTAAATTAATAGTATCTCGTTTTCCAAAAGTTATTTGCGCTCATGTAATAATTGTAGTTATTATTTTTAGTTAAAAACAATATGTGAATGTTTGTGAATAGTTTATGTTTTTTAACAACAGAAAACCAAATAGAAATTAATAAAGAGGAACTAATTAAATAAAATTAAATACCTTCGGGACCACAAGGTAGCATTAACTGTGCTTAATAGTTTCTCAAATTTATTTAATCTCTAAGAAATATCTTATCTTTTGAAACATATTCAATGAAAAACTCTTTTTTAAAGAAAAATCTTTTTTTTGATTTAAGTTAAACATCCTCGTTTCTATCAATGTTTTTTTGCAACTGAAAGGACTATTGCATTTTTTTTTTTTTATTTTAGGTAACCACAACAATTACGTTTCTCACTTTATGCTTCGCGTAATAATTTAATAGACTACTAGCGGTAGCCATGAGACCTGTAGTTCAATGCTGGTTTTGTGGCGTTTCTATTTGGGTGTTTTTGATTTTTCAATATGTCTAAAATATGCATATTATATTTGTCTATTTCGAAATTTAGAAAAAAAAAATGAACTGGGTCTTTTGGTAAGAAACTCCATCAATATTAATAAATATTAGAAGGATAAATTATTATACATTTCGAGTACAAAATGTTATATTTTAAGTTTGTACAGTTAGTTCCATATCGATCTGGTCAAATACCAAAGATTCATCGGTTGATTATAATTAATTCGCCTGCCTAACTTAACTTATCTTCTTTCTTAATCCCCAGACCCGTTTTTTTGCTCTCTATTCTATAGCCGTTAGATTAATATTATTAGTATTGAGAATAGTATTATAAGTTTTAATAACTTAAAGTTTGTTTTTATAATTTTATTTCACTGATGGTTCACCTATTAATAGTTTGTTATCTTAAGTTGGTAAGCTGGCCTTTGAGGTAATACGTTCGGCATATTCTTATTACTAAATTTAGTAATGAAGTGTTGTAAATTCAAATAAAATAAATTTAAGTTAATTATATTTTTTACATGCACACATGCAGTATTTATCATGCCAAACTAAAAAAGCCTTTTTGTAAAAAAATATGCCACGTTAAATAAGGCAATTTTTTAGTACAAACTAACAAAACTTGACAGCAGCTGAGCGAAGCGTTTGCAATGCGGATTGGCCCAAAAAGTAGTTCTGCAATATCGAGTATATATTAAGTTATCTATGATAAAAAATAATAAAAATTGAATGATAGCAATATTATTACTGTAAAAAGGTCTATCCTCTAACAGAGAATCTACATAAAAGAGCGAAGCCGACGGACGTGACAAGTGACTCATGTTAGCGAAGCGAAGATCGGGTGGATACGCTCGTTTGGATGTGAGCCATTATAGGAACTCTTAATTGGCCCATCCTTCACCCCAGGTACGATCAAACGTAAGGTCTTATCTGCCATTTGACCGCTGATAGACGGCCGCTAATAGGACGTGAAGAGTTGCACCGGCTCGATTGAGAGATCACGCCTTTTTCACGCGGTTGGAGAGGCTCGGAGCTGCCTGCTAAGCAACGGAACACGGGTTGCTTAGCAACGGAATGCCTCACAACATACTATGATACTACCTAACATTCTGTGACTTGGTGCCTAAAGGTTCAATGAACATTTTTGGCTGCACTGTGATCACAGTGCAAACGTATTTAATAACAATAAGTAGTTATTGGAAGCTGAAAAGGACTTAAGTAATTTTATGAATTAGAAGAATACCTGTTTATTAAAGTTATCTAATATTAATAAAGCACGAAAGCTATTTATTAAAAAAAAAACTATGTTGATGTTCAGCCAAAAATGTACTTAGGACGTTTTAGCATCAATGCACAGATTTTATGTACGTAACCTGACCTAACCTAACCTCTTGAACACCCAAGCGGTTCAACTGCACTCTTTTAAAGCTACACGATCATAGATTCTTTCGTAGAATAAATGTGAGGCAATGATGATCATTAATGATTATGAATGGAGGGCAGCCAGGTGACTGCTCATTGTAAATACCTTCGTAGTGCAGATTCAAATCGAGAGGTTCTGTAGCCAATCCGTCCCCCAATACGAGCCGCAGGGTATATGGTGGATTCTTACTAGATATTTCGGTCATAGTATTGGGGTCTGGGTTCTTTTTGAGGTGAGGGTTGGGGAGTGACAGATTACGTGTTCAGCAGTCTCTTCCTTTATATTGCATATCAGTGATGCCCAGTGTAGTAAGGTGTCTGTTTAGCCTGCAGTGGCCTGTTATCAATCCAGTTAGGTAGGATGCGGAGGTTAGCCCTTGGCAGGCGGAGACAGTATTTTGTAAGACGAGGGTGCGGCCCTGCCATCGCTGTTCTGGCTTGGCTACATTTTGGACTGTCTCACCTGTCTCTGTGCCTTGTCCGGGTTTGATGGTTTAGAGTAGATGTTTCATAGTCAGCTGATAGTAGTAGGATAGGTTCTGGGTTTAAAGGTGTATTGTGTCACCCCTCCTCGCTAGTTTTTCTGCTTCATTGTTGCCCTGGCTGTGACTGTGCCCTTTTACCCATTGGACTATGACATCATTTGCGGATACAATCAGTTCCAGGGCATGGTGGTATTCCAGTATTAGCCTCAAGGTTGTTTTGTTATTTCTAAGTGCATGTGACACTGATTGCTGTCGGTACAGAATCTGTCGGCGAGAGATAAATACATTTACCTTCGATTCCCCGGATGTGTATTTCTTTTGCTCCTGTATCACACCAGCCGTTTCCTCTTAGAAAATAGCTGTGTGGTTACCCAGAGGCAAACTTATGTCCAGGTTCAGTTCTTACGAGTAGATTCCCGCTCCGAAACCTTGCTTCATTTTTGAGCCATCTGTGAAGATATTGTTCCCGCATTACTGCCGGGTGTCCTTCTGTGATTGCTAACCTTACCTGCATTGTTCCATAGACCTAGTTGTTGCAGTTGGAATGCCGATTTTGTTGCCTCTTGCTGTATGAGCAAGTCAAGAGGGGGGAGGTAGTGGTGCTTTTATTATTAGTTGAAATTAATATATTTTGAAGACATAAACAGAAATCATAACATCGATAAAATTATGAAGACACTTTCGACTATGTCGATGCAACCGGTGCTCCCTGATAATACATTCTTAGTGAGAAGAATTTCCACGCAGATAATTCACAATTAGCAGCCGTCCGTACTTACTCTAGCTAGAGTATAAATCAAAGGGGACAATGCACACGGAAACAGAATGAACCGTTGCACTGCAACAGCCTGCTGGTCTAGATATGTGTGGTTTCACGTCCCCGGACAGGACATATTCCTACTTATATCCCGACCCAGGCCGATTTCTAACCTAATCACTTTTTTATAAATATAAGTTTATGAATAAAATGCGTGTTTAGAATATACTGATTATCTTCATACCTACCTACGATATATTAATAGTTTCTAATACACTACAATGACACCAAATATTTACGGACCCTACTCTTTACCAATTTATTTATTTAGTATGTATGTGTACATAATTATTGTTTTGTGAACTGTGCCTAATGTTAAATAATATAATTTTGTTAAATGAAATAATATTAATATTTGTGAAATATTAATTTTGGTGTGTATTAAAAGAAATATATGTAAAAATTAAAATGTTGCTTTCAGCACGCCCAAGATTTCAATGCGTCACAAATTGTTGAGATTGCCACAAAAAAATACTAATAAAAATATATAATAAATTATCATTTTGGAAATCAAAACGAAAGGACGTTAATACAATTAATGTCTGCTCGACATAAATTTATACCGGGTTATATACGTATAGGTATAATTTTTAGTCTTCGAAAAAAATTTTGAAGAAATTATATGGCGATTAAGAGTTGGTTTTACATTCTTTTATACTTCATGGAAAATCTGTCAGCTTGCAACCGTTGTGTTATTGAAATGTTTTATAAACTTAATTGAAAACCTCGAGAAAACCAAATCTGTCGAAAGTCCTACAGCATGGGGCAGTGAAAAATTTAATGTTGATATTATTCTGAATCTATTTAGAAATACAAACATAATAATGTTATTATTATCTGCGCTCCATGCCGGGTCGAGGTTGCGGGCGCAGTTTGTATCGCGGGTCAGCTTTTCAGTACGGAGTAATAAATACAAAATAACGCAATGCTCGTAGCAAGCGCGACCTACATACCATCTGTCGTAAATAATTGTCAACAAACAGGAATGCGTTTTCAACATTTATCAAATATGTAACGGTGCGGGTCAACTATACTAAAAAATATATGTGAATAACTAACACATTTTATTAAAACTTGCATCAACAATTTGATGAATACAAGAATCAAGAAAAAAACGCCGGAAGGCGGAGGTAGATATCACCGAATCAAAGTAGGCGAACTCCAATTTTACGAACTTGTATCAAACATTGCGGGAGCTGCAGCGCGATTCATACCCCGCGCCGCCTCGACCCACCACCCCTTGCGCAACGAGAGTGCGTATACGCAATCCCTTTTTATACTGTGCCTTAAGGGTTGCTCATATCAAAAATTGTTTTAAACAAAAATTCTTGGGAAATTATAAGCCTTCAATTAACATTTTGAACTGATTTGATCCGGTGCCTATAAGGAAGGTATAATAAAATTGTTTTAAATTTTGAAAAACCATTTTTTCCCACCTCTAGGAACAATAGTTGGTCCTATAAAATTTCACTTTTTCGAAAAGAAAAACCCCCTATTTCCGCCCCCCTGGTCTGATTTTGCTGGATCTGGATTTTGTATCGTCTGGTTTAAATTGATTTTGCGCCTTAAATTTTATGTATCAATTTGAAAGTGATTAGTGTAAAATTACGGTAGTTCTATCTATCTGTCAAAGTGATATAGATAGATATATAAATTTATATATAAACTTTTAAACTGAGGGTGGTTTTGGGTTCTAGGGGATGTGAAGCGAGAAGAATGTCGAAATTTTCCGGAAGTCATAACATGGTACCGTTGCAATAGGTAGCTTTCCTAATGAAATATATCTAAAGCTACACTAACTACAGTTACAATTGATTTTATATAGATGCAAATTCAAGTGTTTAGAGATACAGCCGTGGAATGAAAACTAATGATTTACGAACATACCCTACACAGATAAGTTCTCAGAAGAGGCCCTATAAATTATATTAATTTAAAAAAAAATAAGTTATGGCTCGATTAAATGTGTTTCATTTTGTATTTAACAGGAATACACTTCGTATTTGTGATCCTGTTATGGTTTTTATTTATTTACATATAAAACGGTAATCTTAAATATCCATATCAATCAGAAAAATAATAAGTTTAAAAAAACCTTTATACGTATTGGTTATTTGCACGGTACCGCGCCACCTAGGTTTTGTATGATCAACTATGTTGAATGAAATCGGTCGCAGCGTTCCGCCACTGGTTTAAATCTTTGCTAAGTCATTTCAGCGCTGTAAACAAAGAGTGCTGTGCATGAATGAATACATGTTGGAATCAAAGCAGCGCCATCTTACGTCGCCTAGCCAACCTAACAGACGATGTTCGTACCGACGTAGGCACTATTTGATAGGCACTATTTGACTACAATATTTGAGTGTTTTACAATATAGTGAATTTAAGCTATTGTATAATCTTACAAAGCTAGGGTGACTTTTTAAACTGCTTTAAACTATACGTGGTAAATCTTACAACGCGATTTATCTCAAATAAAGTAAAAAACACCGCTCCGGGTGTCACCCCCCCCCCACCGTAACCGTATTCAAACGCCACGGCGCAGCAAGAACGTGCTATAAAAAAAATGCTCTAGTAGCTATGTTAGAATTATTTTATTTTATTGTGGTATAGGTTTAATTGTCTAAAAATACGTCCTTTTTCACCATCCAAGGAACTACCATTCCGAAGCTGTTCAATGACAACAATATAAAATAAAAATATATATTAATTGATATACGAGTACACTTTCTATTATTGTTAATCAAATTTCGTTTTTTTTTTTTTAATGACAGTGTTTTGATAGTATTTGCGTGTTACAATGACGTAAGAAGGCGTTAATCTTACATTCACATAAAACTTCCATAGACAATAGAAAGATTAATTTCACACTTAACGCATAGAATTATGTAAGGTGAGTAAAAAGTTTAGTTAACTACCACGTCACACTCTTATGTTTCACTTCCTTTTTATGACACGCATAATATAAAAAAGAAAAAACGGAAAAACAAATAATAATGTGTCTTATTTCTGAAATAATTTTAATAGGCACGTAGTCGTGTTCAATATGAGTAACATCTCAACCATACACCATTTAATTTATTTAAGGAAGTGAAACCATCTTTGAGAGTGGCGTTTTTTGCTTAACGATGCAAGGCTATCAATTGAAAGCAGACAACACCTCGCAAAGTATGCAATTGTATGAACGCTGTGTGACCCGTTGCCTAAATCAGTCGACAGTTCCGAGAAAGGCGTTGGTAAATATTTTTAGTCTATAACGATGCATTCAGCCTTGTTCTATGCATTTCTGTATGCATTTAAAGACATTTTCGCTATAGGGTTGCGGACATGTGGTGTTGGGCAGTGCATTCCAGAATGTGAATATTGATGAGACAATGATATATTCACAAAGTTCGAGAGAAAATACAACATGACGGCAACATTATGTTTATATTATATCAATGGTTTGGTATTGGTTCCTATAAGATATATCTTATTCTCGAGACTATTCCTTTGAATACCACTAGTCTCTCGTGCATTTACAATAGGTATTTCTTTAATGGGGTACATAGCGCCTAAAGTGCAATTTTTCGGAATCTTTAATATGTCACTATTATGACCATGTTCCTAAACTTTTAGAAACATAGTGATTTAATAAAATATGCTGCAGGGCTACCCTTGCGCCATTCCAGATCGTAAATGCAATGAAATCTTGCAATTTTCATACTGAGAAATTGCAACATTTGACAGTTCAGCTAAGCATTTGAGATCTAGAATGTCTTAACAGTAGCACCTCTGTACCATCATGCAAGGGGTTATTTACGCATGAAATTCGTAACGTAAGTCATAATAACATTTAATGTTAAGGTATAAAACGTATAAATAAATATAATAGTATTATTATTATATTATTATTATTGAATATAAATATTATTATTTTTAAATTATATGTATATTATATTGCTAATAATATGTATGTACACACACACAGTCGCACACGCACACACACACAAACATTAACATGTCACAAATAGAGGCACCACATACCGTAGACATTTATTTATTTATTTGTATGAGAAATGCTTACAGCTATAAATAATAACAGTTACATAGAAATTGATAAATAACAACTTAAGCCGACTACAGGCATCTCCGGTTTAATTTATATTTTTAACAGGACGAACTAGGATCTAATTTATAGTTATAACATTGTATGAGTGTTATAATCTGTGAATATAATAGGGTGTGGAATGTAAGAGTGGGTTAATGTGTATGCATGTGTGTGTGTGTGTGTGTGTGCGTCTGTGTGGTGACGAGTATACAATTACTACTATTTTGTTTTTTTTTTGTTGAGTATAAGTCGCCTTTATGCAAATGAAAAATGTTCATTTCACATGTTGTAGACATACTTCACATTACACACCACACACTTCACGCACTTTACACATTGTTTAATAAGTTGATTTATTAATTTGTTATAATCATTCTAAACTAAACGTGTCTAGCGGTCATTTGTTTCATCAAGATGTTCATAAGGTGTCCTATACTTAAAGCAATCGAGGATTGTCTGGATTCTTCTGTATTTTAGATAACCACGCCGAGGGACATTCTCATTCTCTTATTAGCGACTAATATTTTGTTGTCTTTTTCGCGCTAAAATAATATTAGCTGAGATGTTGTTATCTAAGTATTAACGCAATTATGGTATACGGTGCAACTCGAAGTCATTACTAGAAAGTCATGCAAAACAAAATAATGACGGCTAATATGATAATGACAGAAAGGAATGCAGTTAACTAATAAAGATTTTTTTTTAAATTTTGATAAAAATCGTAAAAAAATAAAGGAACCGATTTACAAAGAACCTTTTTAACATAGATCTGAAGCATTGAGGTCACTTTAAGGAGATCGACAAATTACTTGGCGATCGATGACGAATAATGACGCCTCCTTTGTCCACTGGTAATTCAACGCGTTGTCCTTGGTGAAATCCTAGCCACTGCCACATACATTGGCACAACCAGGCAATGGAATATAACAGTTATTATTATTGTTAAAAAAAATAGTTTATACGATTATATTGGGCCTTATGCAACTATGCTAAATTTGCGTGTGCTAGAGTCAGGGGAGATGGCGGTGATGAAGTGTTAAAAAAGGCGGTGGTGTTTTTATTAGTGGATTCGAAACGACGATTTTGACGAGCTACGATATAATATTACTCCAGCGCTAACTTTTAATAACGGCAAATCGCCTGAGAAAAAAAAAGGAGCATATTTTTTGACAATCCTGACAAATTTAGAAAGAGTTTTATTTATATTTTTTTAGCATGAAGGGCGATACATTCTGATAAAGTTACTAAATAGTTCCTGGGCATGAGACCGTAGGATGTCGGTTTAAACCCTGAGCACTGAGTTTTATATAAATGCATTGCTGTAACTTGTTTTCGATTTTTTTCCAGGCGGAATTTTGAATTATTTTTATACGATGCACGCATATGACATTCATGGCGCAACAAACATAAACAAATATTTTTAAACGCCATTAGTCATTACAAATGGCGAAAAACGGCAACGTTTCTTGAAATTGTTTGTATTTCAATAGAACAATGGAACTATTTTGCTGCGGTATCTATTTTTGTAGAAACTCTTTCAGAAAATTTCGTCAAAATAACATTCATGGAAATATTCATTTTGCATAACTCAAATAACTCGACCTGAGAAATTAAACCTTAATTTATGGTTAATTTTGTTAATACCCGCTTCCTGAAATTGTGAATATCTTCAGTAATATTTAAAAACGTGAGCTTTTTTCTTGCCAACAAACTGTCTGCGTAGGCACTATAATTTAATGTATGATTTACACGAAATAAAATATTAAAATAAAATCATAATAACTAAATGTAAGTAAAAAAAATATATGCATTAGTTTTTACGCTCGCAATACCGATCGTCTTAAAAATATCCTTCACCTTCAGGTTTAGCTTACCTCAGGCCAATGCCTCAGAACAATTATCGAAGCTCGGGAAAGAAATAGCAAAAATTAATAAGTAAACTCAACGGAGGCTCAAGGCGCAGTGCTAACAAATAAGTGTGTATATTTTTTAAGCACACATTGGCCGTTGAGCCTTTGCGGTCAGGAACAGGTTGTACTTCGCAACCGTAAACCGGTTTTCTCCTGCGAATAAATTCAGGTATGTCAGGTTTAAAAAAGTGACTTTTATACGCCCTAAATGTCACTATTTTTTGGAAAATTTAGTTTAAAGATAAGACCTTTGACCGGCACTTAATGATTTAAAATGTTGTGATCGTTGGGAATATTATTTATAAATGCAATTTGCCGTTTCGAAAACCGGGTTAAAACTAAAAGTAAACCAATTCCCGGACCTCCTAATATACTCCTTACCAAACCCCTAGGAATCATTGTTCTCTGAACGCATTTTCACGGATGATTTCTCAAGCGGAGATTTTACGCAATGATGCAAATCAACGAAGTGCCATGGATATGCCACAATTGGATGCAACCAGTTACATTTGCCAGAGACGTCGACAAAATCTGTTATCGATGTCGTGACACATTGCAGCGCTGGCATTCAAACCTCCCCTCCTTTCCTGTCCTCGTCACTATTTCCTTTTTCTACGTACCTTGATTGGATTCTGCTACATTTGCCAAAGGCTTAGTTTGAAACCCCTCACAAATACTTCCTCGAAATTCCTCAAAAAATCACTACATCAGAAATTTAATCCCAATGATATATTCGGCGCTCTAAAGTACTCTATTTAGCTCAATTTCCCCCTCAGCACCATAATAGTGTCAATTTTATAGTACATGTGTTCTTACGTTTTCAAAGAATGCAAAGATATTCGAGAAAAAAACATCTTTTAAGTAGGTAAATTCAAAAAAATAGCTACTAAGTACTTATATTGTAATGTTTTGAAGCTGTCTCTATTTCTAAAATTTAAATGTTAAAATATAATACGTATTATTCTTTAAAAATATTTATCCGCCTATATTTATACGTATATTTGTATTTTCTATTTAACTACATTGTTTTCGTTTGTTTTTTCAATATTCTAACATTTTGTTGTTGTTAGGTGAATTAAAGGAGTATTTATGCAAATTATCGACCCATAAAATAGCTTTTCAATTTATTATATCATTTTTTTTTAAATTAAAAATTACACATATTCCAAAATGCAAAAAAAAACCATTTAATTAACTTCACGTTGAATTTTATTGCTATTTTCCATCACATATCAGAAAAGTCATTTTATAATAAGAATTATTTATTCTAATGACAACGATGAAATGAAAAATATAATGGGTAAAAATGGGTATAATGGGTATATATAGAGCCTTATACACTTACAATATTAAGTAAAATTGAAGTAACGCTCTCTAAGCATTTACTCAAACGACCACGATACCAATCCTTATCGAAGTTAGGTTTCGCCGATTTTCCTTCGGTTTTGCATTAAAACCGAACTAAGAACGCTTGATTTAGCGTACTAAATCGTGTTTGTATTTATATATTTACCATATACCTACATATATATATTTTTTTAACAAAAAATAAGTAATTGCAAGATTAAATTAATAATTATGTAATACGACTCAACATGAAGTTCGCACTTTTATAACATCAAATTGGCAGATTTTCATAAGTATTAGTTTAATTTTTAGTAAGAAGGGAAAATTTATAGGGTCTAATTTGTCTAAATTTGATGTAAAATATACTACATTTTCTATGAATGTTGAGATTGCAAAATTACATATTTTTTATAGAATGATGTCAACTAAAATTGATAATAATCGATTGAATGATGAACTATTTATTTATTCTAGTTCAATGTAATTAAGGTCTTGTACAAATATTTAAACATGTTCTGTTTAAATCGAAATGTACTAAAACAACAATTCTTTCGATAAAATAATAATAATGAAGGAAATGATTCACAAATCATTGGCACAATATGTTTCTTCTCTGTGAATGCGGCACAGTCTTTAGCATATCAACCGCGGCAAGTATTTTAGCTAATCTGTTTGTTATTCCATCAGTCGAGGCGTATCTCAGCCCGTTCAGCGCCAGTAGTATTTCCGGACATTTCTTCGCCTATAAGTTCAACATGGGTAGACAGAATCCTAAAGCATACTCAGAACATATATACAAAAGCTGTTCACAATTAACGAGGTGTTAATATTTTAGATAAATTTATTTCTTATGGGGCGATTTATGGAACTGTTTAAACGCAGCGCTTTTTGTGAATACTTAAATGTAATATGAAATACTCTCTTCTTAATTAAAATCCCAAATTAATATCTAATGATAAAAAAATAATTTTGTTGCTATTCTAAAGATGTTGAATGAGAGGGTGACGAGTATTCGTTGGAATTATTCCATTAATTTATTTTATTATAGTACAGTATTAAAGATACAAACCATTGAGTTGAATACTAAAGTAACACCAGTATTATCATAATAATAAATAATACATTAAAATATTGCATTTATATTTAAAATATTATAAAAAAATCCTTTTGGCATGCCGGAGGCGGCGATAGATTTCAGCGGGTTAGATTGGTGAAACATTTTGGTCATCCCTTACCGTAAGGGTTGCTCATATCAAAAATTGTTTTAAACAAAAGTTGTAGGGTAATTATAGGCCTAAAATTAATATTTTTGATTGATTGATTCTGTGCCTATTAGGTTTTGAATTTTGAAAAATCAAATTTTCCCACCCCTAGGACCAATGGTTGGTGCTATCAAAAAAGTTTACTTAGATAAGTTTTACCTTACCTTATCTAAAGAATAATATAATATTTAAATGAATTCGATATCTTATAAGGATGTTATAATAAAATTTCACTTTTTCGAAAAATCCCCCGATCCCGCCACCCTGGTCTAATTTTGCCCATTAATGAATTTGACCGAGATTTTGTCCATTAAATTTTATCCTATCAATTTGAAAGTTATTAGTCTATAATAACGGCAGTTATCGTGTCCACAAGAGAGTTATATATCATAAACGTATGTGTACATTTTAAACTGAGGGTGGTTATAAGTTCTAGGGGATGTGAAACGCGAAGATATGTCGAAATTTTGCGGAAGTCATGCATGGAACCCATTGCAATAGGTAGCTTTCTAATGGAACCTACTTAATAGATTTTCTAATGAAATCTACCTAAAAATATTTGCGATTTATTCTTTCTTCTATTGCATGACTTTGAGCCCACGTTTACCCATTCAGACCGATTTCGTTCCAAGACCTAACTGACCACTGAGTTATTATGTGTATAATAGCCTACTGCCTATTAGCATATGAATTAAACTTTATAATCACTTCTAAATGTAATTCGTTAGTTCATTAAACATGGTTGGCGATCGGCGCCGGCGCGTGGCTAGCGTAACGCGACTGTTTTGAAAATTCCATAAATGGTCCAATGATAAATTTTTCAGGTTCAACCGCCATAATTCTATTGAATAAACCATTCATGTTTTTCATCTGCACGCCGGCATGATATCAACGTTCAACATCACTTTGTGATATAACAATAACAATAATGTGATATAACATTGTTTACAAAATATAAGTTAGGTTGACGATGTCTACTTGCCTACCATCTTTGTATAGTATATTATGTACCGTGGCACCTCATGGAACAAATGAAAAACATCTTATCACTTCTTGACCACTTAATCACGTGGTACGTGTGAAAGTTATATCGTTGGGTAAAGAGTGTAAAGAGCTTGTTACACATTCTGTTGCTTTTTAATATTTAAAAAGCATACGTAATCCACTTTGTGGATAATTACACCACTGTTTGCATAGCATAAAACATAATGTAAGTGAAACATTAGACATTCTAAAAGTACCCGAAAACTTCCTGAGTCCTAGCATTATTGATAGTCGATTCGCTATACCTATGGTATAGTGAAAACAATATTTTATTATGATAAACATTTCACATTTTTATACAATATCATGACTACATGTCGATATTTTTTTCAAACTATATTACATGCAGTTTATTTTATGATGATGTAACTAAACAAAAATAAATACATATTTTCTAATCATTTAATTTGTAGGAAAAAATATGGTTATTGTTTTGGTAAATTTAAAGAATATGCGTATTTCATAAAAAAGTAACCAATGTCACGGATAGTTTAATATTACAGAGTTATTCTTAAAAATAGTTAGGCTTTACAAACATGATTTTTGATTATATACTACTTTTAGTAGTGTGCGTTATCGCGGGTGATATTTTATAAAAAAATAATACATACTACACAAAAAAAACAGTATTAAGTTAAGTTAAGTTGCATTAACCACTGCGTGTATTATTTATTATTGTTTTTGTTTGTGGGCTCTTGGCCGTTTTGGTACCCAGAAGGTGCTGAAGGATGGACCGAAGGAATGGAGGAGTCCGCCAAGATGAATCTTCCGGTATTCCGGTATGAGGGGTTTAATCTAAGGGGAAAGGCTTCTTGATGTTGAAAACCTTCGCTGGTGAGTCTGCACTTCCCGAACTGCAGAGACGCCAGCCAGCCAGAGGTTAGACCGTATGGATGCAATTCATCTGTTTGCATCTCATTGCGTTCGTTCATATGTAACTTATAATTTTTATTTTCTAATATTATTACGTTTTATATTATTATTTTTTATTATTTATATTTATATTATTAGATTGTATGTGAGAGTATGTGAGCGTATGTTTCAGCTATTGATGTTGGGGGCCGATATGTCTGAATCTGAACATATTGGTTTTAAACACAAAAAATAATTATTTTTGCTAGATGCCCTGATTAAATACGTAAAGGCGCGATCTTGAAATTAATTGGTACAGACTTCTCTCCCGTTTGCAGCATCAAAAAAATCTGGGATTCGCTTACCGTGTCGTCCTTACTAGAAGCAAAAACTAAACAATGGATGACAATCAATAATAACGATTTGATACGTCCTTTACCGCTACATTGACTTGATATAATTAACATCGTGTCGTGTGACGAGGCCCTAAGTTGAGATTGCTTCGGTGCAGTGCGACGCGCGTGCGCGGCTACCACAAGCCGGTAAGAGACAGTCCATTCGGTGGCGACCAAAGGTGTGGCCGTGGTGGATACGTGCTGTTAAATGTGTGTCAACTGGATCACTATGTGCGGCTTTACATATCGATCTACAAATATTAATATATTTTTTACCTCCTGTGGGTCAATAGTTTGGCATTACAATAGTTAGTTGCTGGCAAGAGTCGTTCCTGGTTACGTAATAATTTCATATCAAATCGGTAAATTTTACATCGTGCCTTTTTTATATAAAGAATTGCTATGACCTATGTCTTATAAAATTATTTTGAGCCCTACTCAACTGAGAGTGAAACGTTAAAAATGGTATGACCATGTGCGGATTCGAACCCGCGACCTTTGGGTCAATAGTTCAACGCCTTAACCACTAGACTACCACGATCTCTAACCTGAAGAACTTAAGCCGTATTAAGGGTAAATTTTTGGGTATCGGGGCGTCTAGAATCACTCAATGGCACGGGCGAATCCAGATGCTAGAATACTCTTAGAATAGGCAAAATATGAGGTGCCAAAAGAGACCATCAATATGAGTCATAGGGATGCCGGACGCCTGGAGGACCTTATAAAAGGCGTCGAAAGCGGTGAATGCCGCCTGCATGGCCAAGCTAGTATAGCATTAATACTGAACGAATTTATAACTTTTTTACAAATTAAATTAAATTAAATCAGACAAAATCGGGAACCTGAGATCACACAGTACAAATCACACAGTAACCGTTATTAATCAATTTATTGTTCGGTTTTTTTTACGTATTTATTGTATACTATTAGTATTTCCCTAACAAATTAATGGAAACTCAAATTGCTTATTGGTTTTAGGAGGGAATGTGATTCCAATGCCAAGAGCAATCATTACAATATTTGATTCGTTCGATCTGGTTTGGGCCATTTTCTATTTCCGTAAGCAAATTCGTTCGCAATGCAATCGTCATGCTATCGCAGGGTTACAACACGTTAAACGCATGTATCTCTTACAATCAAGGTTATCTTGCCAATGCGCTGTAGAGTTTTGCTTTGTTATGTTTGTTTGTTTGTTGTTGTTTGTTTGCGGCTACACAAAAGGTTTCAGATTTTGTTGCATTTATACAGAATTTTACACGTTATCTCCACCGTTTACCGGCCAAATTGCAGTAAAAAAGGTTCTCATATCTAAGTAATAGTAATAGTAGTAATTAAAATAGTAGTTGAGTTTCATTATTATAAAATATTTAGTTGAGTATATCAACGTTGTAAAAATTAACGTTTAACAACTCGAATCCTACCTTTAAAAACAACCTTGGAACACGGGAAAGGAACAAATACTGACCCATGGAGCGCATTTCAACGAAAATATTTCAACGCAATGTTCCGTTTTTTCAACGATCATATCGATCAATACACGAAGGCTTAGAAGTTGGGCTTAAATCAGACCAGCTAGATTCATTTGTTACAGTCTTATATAAAAAAGATAATTTATATTCAAAACGCCTTCTATTTAGTGGCTCCTAATTAAGAATCTAGATAAGATGAAGTCTAAATAGTACTTGTACATTATTGAATGTTTATATATACGAATATTCAAGTTAGAATTTGGAAATCGACTTTAATAATATTGGTAGTATTTTTTTAACGTAAATAAAGTATTTTTTAAATTAAATAAATAAAATTTATATGGGGTGTTTAAATTTAAAAAAATATTCAGAGCTCTATATATATATAAATATACATACTAAGTGATAGTTAATTTTTATTACAAAATTGTTTTAGTTTTGCATATACGTCATTGTTTTATTATATTATTTCCATATTGTATCATTATGAACTATGTGAACCTGTTAAATTCTCAAAATAAAAAACGTTAAAAGTGCCACACGGTTTCTATGCAGGCATTGCGAATCACAAAAGCACATTTATTGTGTATATTAATAAAATATATATGACATATTATCGGTTTTATGAATTTCTAATTAGAGGAATATGTTATTTATAAACATTACACACAGGATGTTTCGATTGATGGCCATATTATTGGTGAAACGGTTGTATTTGCTTTGAAATGTCGATCGCTCAAGCGGTCGGCTTTCTAAGCACTCGCTGATGCCCACGCCAATACGAACCGATTTCAAGTGGCCTTAGTGCTCACCACCACCGAATAAATAATTGACTTCAGCTCCAAAAAGCCAAAACCGTAATCGAGGAGTAGAATAGACAAGATTGCCTCGCCTGTAAATAATACTTTAAAATATTTTTCGGTTGTCCTAATCTATATCTTCTTCTACTTTCCATCTGTTTACTTAACAATAACAAGTATACGAGGTGTGTTCAAAAAGTAAGGTGACTTTTCAAATTTCATTTTTTTTTTTGTTATGTTGGTACACTTGTTTTTAACAACTGAAAAGTTTCAAGAGTATAGCATTTTTTGTTTGTTTGTGAGAGGCATTAAGGTTAGAAGTGTTTTGCGTGCTCGGCGATTTTCTACTGTCGAAAAACGTGGATAAAAGAGTTTGCATTAAATTTTGTCTAAAAAATGGAATCAAGCGCTCTAAAACTCTTGAAATGTTGACTGTGGCATACGGTGAGTCTACTTTAAGTAAAAGAAATGTTTACAAGTGGTATAAACTCTTCCAAGAAGTCCGAGAAGACACCAATGACGAACCTCGCTCTGGACGCCCAAGAACGTCATCAACTGTTGAGAACGTTGAAGAAGTGAAGAAAATAGTGTTGAGGAATCGTCGAATGAATACGGTCAATAAGTAATAAGTCGTACAGTTAATAAGGAGTATTATCTTGAGGTTATGTGCCGTTTGCGTGAAGCGATACTAAAAAAAATGCCCAGAAATGTGGAAAAATCAGTCATTGTTATTGCACCACGATAATGTGCCAGCTCACATGTGATTGCTTGTTCGCATTTTTGGCCAAGAACAACACCGTAATCATGCCACAGTCACCGTATTCACCAGATTTAACCCCCTGTGAATTTTTCCTGTTCCCGAAACTCAGGAAACCCATTACAGGACCGCGTTTTGCAACGATTGAGGACATAAAGACCGCATCGCTGGATGAGCTGAAGGCTATACCAAAAAGTGATTATCAGAAGTGCTTTGAGGATTGGAAAAAGCGTTGGCACAAGTGTATTGTTCCTGAGGGGGGTTAATTTGAAGGGGACAACATAAATATTGATGAATGATAAATATGTTTTCATAAAAATAAAATGTCACCTTACTTTTTGAACACACCTCGTATATATATATAGTATTTAGATGATTTCTTATGTTATAATGGGCGTTCGCAGTTAGTTTACATTACTCATATAAACGTCTGACAATGCAAAAAAGTGCATTACCTTAAGCCATGCAACTATCTATGCGATCAGTAAAATATGTAGGAAAAATTTTTGTCCGTATCATCATTCCGTAATATGACTTACTGATCAGCCAAGAAAGCGTAGAAGATCTTCTAATATGTCAGCTCTCTTTATGGAGTCAAATTAATGTTGAATATTGCATAGTGTCCTTACAATAGACCTTTTTCATTTAAAAAAAAAACAGCTAAAATATATCGTGAACAAAAAGTTTCAAAAATTCTCAATAACCGATCGCGATTGTGTGTTATTATCGTACAAATTAGCAATTTTATCAAAAACTGACTTTAGCAATAATTGGTGAGAATGGGCGAGTCGTTAGCTCTCACTGTAGCCCTTATTCCCTTCACTGTCGATTTTGCTACATACAACGCGCACCTAACGAATTGTAACTTAGGTCGATATCATATGACGCTGGCGCAAGGAGTGACAGCTGCGAAATCTGATATTGACTTTAATGGCTTTAACATTTATAGTAAAAGATCATAATTAACCATTTTTTAATTAATTAATAATATGAAGTAAATAGGTACATAGGTCATTTGAAAGCACCGTTCGAAACATACTACGTAAATAACATCCTAAAAAGCTCTGTAAACCTAGTTTATATATGTATTCAAAAAAACATTTATGTGTTTGACATGTGTCAAAAAAAACTGGAACTAGTATGAGTATTTCTTCGTGTATTTGTGTGTTAAGCCGGCCCCATACATGTGCGCAAAAGTTTGCAAAGATTTTATAACCTAAAGGGAGGGGTACTTTAGTTATGTTTTGACGTGTTTATGGAATAGCATTATGAATCTGGCAAATGCCCATCCCGGGGATATTTTTTAATTTTTAAACATTAGTTGTTTTACCCTCATTGGTTTTTACAAAGACGTTTCTTGATGGTACAAGGGACAGTACCACATATATGTGTCCATTAGAAAAATATTTTTCACTTAATTTAATTCCTGCTATAAATAAGTAAATAAACTAAATAGACTAATAAATTGATTCTATATATAAAAATAGTCAATCCATCCATTGATTCCCGAGATTAGCGCGAACATACGCTCAAAATAGGTACATGCCGTATTTATAATACTAACTTTTTTTGGAATGAATGACAATATTATTTTTTTATAAAAATTGACGTTTACTTACACCTTTATAAATAATCTCATTCTATCTGATTTAGCACTGCACGAGTGTGCTCTGGTGACAGCAGGAAGGACCAAATAGCCACCGTAGAAGGCAGCATCTCGCGCCGTACGTCTGGTAGTCTATTTATCTTACCAATTAGAAATTATACATATAAAATCGAATTCTCACAACGACCTAACCAAAATAGCATAAAGAACAGTACAAAGTCATTGTAATTTAAGACTTAACCAATTATATTAAGGATGTGACTGTCGACCGAACCTAACATATTAGAATATTAATATAGACATGAAAACAATAGACCATTATGGGTTGTAAATCTCATTAGGTGATTGGCTTTTTGTGATGTTAATTAGGAAAATCATGCATGGCTAACGAGTCGGCAAGTTGACTGGGTTTTTAAACGAATACCTAACATATAGGTAACTCTTCAATAACTGCATTAAAGAATAGTAAGTAACTACAATGGACTTTCCAAAATATCAAAATGCTATGGAAAAAAAAAAACACCTAAATATTTTAATATCACTTATGTTTTTTCATATTAGTATATAAAGTATATTTTATATTATATTTTAGTTAAAATTATATAGTAATAAATAATGTATTAGTCCATGTGCATAAACATAAAATCGATAGGTCGATGCTATTACAGATTTGGTAGAAAAGGCCAATTTTCATCAACACATGTTTTTAACCTTTAGAGGGGAAAATGTAAATATTTGGACTGACATCTTTTAATTATGAATAATGGATAACTTATTGAACACAAATTAGGAATCGCTGAGCACTTCTTATTTCCGCGACAAATCAATTTATTAAATTTCACAATATATGTGCGTACTTTAGATTAGGGCATATATTATTATGATATATTTAAACAAATAAATAATTCAATATAATAGGATAAATATCGTCTATCAAAATCTGTGTGTATAGAATTTAATCATTTAATTTAGATTATCACTGAGCAATTATTTTGAGATTTGCATTTACGATAACACTACAGTGTGGTTGTGTGACGGTGCAGTAAAAAATAAAAGATCTTGTAATTAGAATAATTCTATAGGCTGTTAACAAAAACCTCGGTAGCGAAATCGATAACATAGTTCAATGTCAACTTAAGGCGATTAGCGGTAAATTCTCAGATTCGTTTGAGAGGTCGCCCACTGAGATACGACGGATGAATCTCATTATTGCTTTAATACGAATGTATGTTAGATGAAAAATAACTTGAACTTCTGATATTCTACAACATTGCTACGCCATTATTTCATGCGAAATGTTGATGTGCGATTATCAGCTTAAGATAAGTATTACAATATCCTATATAACATTTGAAGCGTAAAAGTGCATGCTTGATCTGTCATAGTGATAATTACTTTAAATTTTTCGGATTTTGTTTTCTCAGAATGTAAACTTCAAAATGGTTTTAGGTGTACATACATAGAAATTTAAAATATTGTAAAATATTAATACGTTAACAGTTGATTTAAAAAAAAAGCGATTGTTATAATAGTTTTAAATGGTTTTAATTATCTCTTTAAAAACAGTACTTGCTGATCTTGAGTTAAGGCATCATCTTCTAAAGTTAGTCACCAATAAAAATAAAAAAAAAAAACATCGATATTAATTTATTTTTCTGTTTTACTTTAAAATAGTTTAGGCGAGTACACGGAGAGTCGGAAGTAAAATGCATAATTTCGTTCAATGTATAAATTATCGGTACCTTAGGGTCAACAAACTTCATTTATTCTAGCGTAGGTATTAGACAATATTGAGATTGCAGAATTTTAAAATATTCTTCATATCGGCAATGTCCAAATAGACTAAACGGATGATACTTTGAACAAAATATTCATACGCGGTATGCATTATAAACTTGCATTAAAAGTATACAATGGATGACCACCGCGAAAATATTTTCATATGAAACCATTTTGTAATTACAATTGACAAAGTCGATTCAGCCATCAAATGATTAATCATTGTAGAGAATTCTAATGACTAGTACTAGACGGTATGCGAAGCAGGTACCTGCGTACTTATACTGCGTACATAAACTGCATGAATTGAAATATACATCGGAGTCGATGACATTAAATTTAATAGACTTACGATAAATTATTTTATTTTTGAATTATAAATATCATTACATCAGCGTATTTTAATTAAATATTTATCTAAAGTTGATTGTGTGTATGTCGGACGTAATTTCCTAAACAAAAAGTTTAATACACGCTGATTATAGGCTATAGAGTTCGCGTAATGCTACAATCGAGTTCTAGAAACAACGGTTTGTCCAATAATACAGACATTCTCATTAGCTATTTAGAAAAATAATTAATTTATTTAAGAAAAACCAATCCCAATCGTCTGATTTCTTAAACGAAGAAGGTAAAAAGTTGACATGTCTTTCAATCAATGTTTAAATTCTGTTAAACGTTACATAAACGGTTTTAGATCTTATAGAACCGAAATTAGAGCACATAAAATAAAGAAGGTCAGTAATGCGAAATGATTCTCTATTACAATTTACGTTAACCTATAAACTAAATAAACATGGCTTCTCAACGTTTTTTTTTTTTAGAAATTACAAAATTATCCCAGTTTCGGGATCGTGGCAAAGACGGTAAATAGTGATACAAACTTTTCACAGCTAAGCGTAGCGATTAGTGCAGATACAAAAATAAATAGTAGAATGAAATTGTAATTATAGGTAAATCACGCGATATCACCTAATGAAAGCGCTACTGATTACGTATTTGTATAATAAATACTCTCGCCAAGGCAATGTCATTTTCCGTGACCCATCTCGTAATTGGCGTCTAGTTCCATGAGAACAGAATGAAAATGTGCAATTTCCATGGCCGGAAAATCACTGCCATCCGTTGACGGAGAGCCTATCAAATGAACATCGATTCTACCTCTAGATGCGAAATACAAAAGCATTCCTCTTGCCCGGCGATTCGGAAACTGAAAACATATAGGTATTTGGTTCATTTATATTTGTGATGAAATCTATATAGTCGGAATTTGCATTTTTCTCAGAACCATATTCATTTTGTTTTATATATAATATGATCCCTCCAAACTGTCGATATTTGCATCGGTTGGTATGTGAGGTGTATATATTTCAAGTTGATATCGTGGACATTGTAAATGCGACATTGCAGGATTAATCTTGCTGTTTTGGTATTATAAAAACGCACCTACTTTGCTTTATTGGCATCTACCAACTGATCTCCGAACATCTACGTATATTATACTCTGAAAGCATTGATTGTACCATAAGCGTTATACTCCGTAAATTGCATTAGACCATTGGATGTAATTGAATATTATAAACGTAACACGAACTTGCTACTGCCATCTATTAAAAAATATAATTACAGTAATTTTAAACGTAATAGCATTGAAACCGCTAGAAATAATGTTTGTGTTTTGTAGGCAACTCACATGACTTACAATTCACATAATATACCAAATATATAGACAAATCCATTATGAACGTCAATATTAGGGCATACTTACGTAATTATTTTATTTTTACAAAAAACTTCTGTATATTTTTTTTTAAATGTTGTATAATTCAATTCAATTTTTTTTATTTTTCGTACATAACTTCCGATACAGTGCAATAGTATTTAAGTATTTTTTTTAATAATTCTAATCTATTCATTTGACTTGTTAGCTAGCATTCAACACGGGTGAACGAGTGAGATAGGTGTATGCTAACACTCATGAGATGGAGAAATATTCCAGAAGTATGATGCTTAAGTAATCAATACACAAGGAGTACCTATATTCAACCCAAAAACCCAACTGGATTGGCTTCGTAATAAAAAATGAATACTTTAAAATACATTTCCAGTTTGTTAGTCTGGTGAGCTGTTTCAACCCGGTTCTTGGGTTTAGTTCGTAACGACGACATGATGGATGGTCTCTCGACCGACATCATATTTCAAAAGACTAAAGAATGGCCGAGAAACCTAATATAAAAGTTCTCCAGTACCCGTCATTAGTTCATATCGGATGAATGGGTTGAACTTATCCTCGAGGACGGGATGATGTGTTGTCATCTCCGAAAAGTCAGGATTACTTCTATATACGCGGTATCGACAACTCCGAAACTCATATGTATGACCACTGACGACCATAAAACCTTAGGGAAATATTTATCTCCATTCTCATCGGAGAGCAATTAAATAATAACCAATCACATAATAACTCCAATCATAACCTCAAACTTTTAGCATGAGTCACTTAGAGATGAAACGTGCTATTTAATACATTATATAAAATAGTAGAGACTTTAATTCCTTTTACCGTTGACGTGGCCGTTTCTGGAATTGCAAACGACTTTTATTTTTTTGTTATTATTGGCAACTAATTTCTGCGAAGTCTGCTTCGTTTGAATACGATTAATCGTACCATGCATAAATTACAATATGAGAACGACTTAAAACCGAACGATTTAGTCATTAACCCAAATATTATTTCGGTTATTATCGATTGTATAAATTTTTATTAAACTGATATAGGAATCAAAAGAGACATGGTACTACTGCATAATAATTTTCAATTTGTTAGGGTTTTATTTACATAACATGTAAATAAATAAATTAAATATATTAAGGAATGAAACATGTACCATGCAATATAATAAAATTTATTATACATAAAATTAAACGTTGGAAACAATAAAATAAACATTTTTTAAATATATAATATAGGTACGCAATAAAGTAATATATTCTTTAACGCTATTATTATTTAAACAAAGTACAGCACTATGGATCATTTATTTATGTTTTGTTAATAAACAACAATTTTACTATAATCCGAAAACTGCATATTTATAACTGTATAATATTTTGTTGATATACTTATAAACATACATACTTTGTAAGTAGAAATGTCACAATACTATTATTTAAAATTATAGAAATCGAGATTTTAAAAAAAAACCTAGATATTTTTCGACAATATTGCTCGATACTAAGTCTGACAGTTTCCCAATGTTAGTACATTGGGAAACCTAAGGCTAGTGCCTTAGGCTCAAAGGGAACGACTACGTGAGAGACTATTTTACTTTCGACTGTACTCGTACAAACATATTTTTATTATGCCACTATGCTGATAGTTTAGCATTAATACGAGCAACAATGCGATACGTTTGAAATAGTAAAATTGAAAAGTATCACATTGAAACAGAAATAGAAATTGTGATCGATCAAACAATGTTTTCTCCTGACTCACAAAGGCAATGTGGCTATCGGTGGCTGCTATCGATGAATCATGCCCATTCTGAGATGTGGAACCCACAGAAGATGCTGCTTGAATGCCAATCAGATACTCTGTGACTCAATCCATATTTCGCCGACCGACGCGCGCGACGCGAGTTCTAACATTTTCTCTTTAGATCGATCTCGTTAATTCAAAAACGATGTGTCGTTCGTTACTGTTTAAAATGTGTTCATTTTTCACCCAAGCCCCATCCCTCTTTCTATCCCATTCTTTAACATAAGAAAGCTTTCGGTAAAGTAGTAAGAGGAAGAAATATACTTATTTAATACCATCGAGTTAGGTTATTAAACGTTGTGAATTCTGACATTTGGTTACAGTTTTTATTGTTAAAAAGTAATTGCTATGACCTAGGTCATATACAATTATTTTGTGCCCTACTCAACTAGGCCGAATGACCTGTCCTAGAGTCAGGGGAGATGGTGGTAAAGAAGCGTTAAAAATAGTATGACCATGTGCGGATTCGAACCCGCGACCTTTGGGTCAATAGTCCAACGCCTTAACCACTAGATTTCCACGATCTCTGTTAGACGATGCATTAAACGTACGAAAATGGATAAGACGAAGTGGCACCGTGAACCGGCCTGCCAGATCTCCTGACCTAGGGGGCTGTAGACTTTTAAGGCTTCTATAGACGCCTTAATTTCAAGGCTTCTATAGAAGCCTTGAAAATCCAAAAAACCTGGGTTAGTCTCGCAATATTGCAATTTTCAAACGTAGTCTCAAAAACATCTTCATGCTTGTTCCTAATTCTATATCTCTATCCTCGTTCCAATCCTAAACTACCTTGAGCATATTAACTCGCTAAATTAAAGTATAACTTTTTTGTTTAAAAAAAAATCTTATATATCTTGTAGAGATTGTATTGAGGCAATATATTTCACGCAGATAAAAACATCAATCTATACAAATAGTGAAACAGATCTATTAAAATATAATTCTACAAAAGATGAATTAATAATCATTCAAAATATGTTATAAATACCTTACAAAAATAAAATGATAATAAATTACGTAGGGAAGTTTATTTAAATTATCTCTAAATAAGGGGATCGCCTCTCAAAGAGCCACTTACAAATGTATAAAAATAATTTAACAATTATTACCATTTCGATTGAAAAAAAAAAAACAATTTTGCGTACGGATTTAGTGTTGGACACAATCTTATTTGTACAACTGTTTGAAGGATGTATGAATAGACTTACGAAGTAATTATGTTCAAAAGTGATATATTTAGTGTTGCGTACGCAGAATTGGTAATCGACTTGAAAATAGGTTGAGCGCGTGTCGGCGTTCAAGCGATTTTGGGCGCAGTTCAGCAAATTGTGTCACAATAACAATATTATGAATGTGATGAAATATTTTTCATGACTTCGTTCTCTCAGTGCGATTATAGCTATTGTTCAGCGCGCACTAAGCAACGCGATTGTGCATTTGAGAGTGTCTTTTCAATTTCTCAACACTTTGTTGTCAACCTTGTTAGGACACATTTTGTTTTAAATTATTTGTTATCTTAATAACCACTCTGGCAGCTAAATTTTTATATATTTATGTTTTTGCAGTGAGAGTCGATCTTTTAACCATCCTTCTACCAACATTTAATAAAATTGAACGTGTACTTTATTTATATTAGTATATTTCGAGAAGCATTAATCTATACACCGTGTTCCTCGACCATTCCCGATAAAAAAATGAGATTATTGGCCCTGCAATTTCAAACTTGGTTTGTACAAAATCCATCATGGTTTCCGAGTAAAAATTTTGTAAACTTTCCGTGATAATAAGAAATCGCTCTTGTCATAAGTTCGCGAGGCTAGCGACCAAAAGGGAAATTTACACGAGCGCTTTGATAAAATTAATAAATTTGGGCATTAATTATTTTCGCATTTTTCTTATATAATTTCGTACAGGTAATATGGATCATAAACACCCCTTTAAATCTTCGGGAATTGCCTTGGTACATCCTGTATAAAATAAAAAAAGACTATGTTCGATGTTATTTAACACGAAAAAAATCCTTATTGGAATGTTAAATTCTTTATAATGTAAAATGTATTTTTTTTCTAAGATGTATTACTACTATACATTAGTAGATAATTTGGCATTTAAATACACCAAAAAGTAGTCAATTTGAAAGTAATCTAAGAACCGTGAAATATTTTAGAATAATGTTAAAACAAATGATTGCGAAAATATTTTCTTCAATTATAAACTTAAAAACAATAACAAAGAGGCAGTTTAATGTAATTAACGTTGGCTCCTTGTCAATTTATTTTCCGGCTTTTGCGCATGCGCTTTTTAAACGTATCATACATAATTCATGAGCAGAGATTCATGCATTTCGACAGCGCATCTCTAACACCGCAAAGGTCAAGGAACTAATGACACTTTCGCTCCGGCTATATAATCTGCGGCGTGATTCGTGGTCAGGTTAAGATTGATGATGGCGGACTACCGTGACAGACGGGACAAATAATCATAGCCGCGGATGAAGCTACCTTTTACCATTAATCAATATTTCTGTTCCGCTACTACTGCATGGCCAGTGTTGTCGGTGAGGTGCTGCAGGCTTCACGTTGGGCGCCAGTTTATGTAAAAGACTACTTTAATCAGGAAGTGGGTGGACATTTAATCAGGGAGTGGGCAATACAAAAAAAAAATATAAACAAATTAAACAGAATAATAATTTTAATGTTTTAATTTTACCGTAAACAGTGCCATATTTAATAAAAAAAACTATATAATTATTTTTTTTAAAATTATAGTAATTGTCCCATATGGAGAAATTTTATAATATTTTTTTTAAATATTTTTATATTTATTATAACTCCGTATTTAATAAGAATTTAGTTCATTTTGGATTAACATGTTATGCTTTAGATAGCAATATGTCAATCCTTACGCGGAAAGGCGATAAGTGCGGATAAATTCCCACACTCAGTAATAAAATACAAACATTAACACATACAATAATCATCGAATCACGTGTCTCATCGGAGGAAAAGCGTACGGTTTTTCGATGTATTGTGTTTTATGCTCGTATTATGTAGGCCGCGTGGTCATGACTCGTATGTGGGCGATCGAAAGGTTACTTTGGCCCGATAATCATTTTTGGTCATATTAGAACACCGTCGACTAAATTTTAAAGCAGCCAACGTGCAGTAAAATTAAAAATATGCTTTCGACTTTCAGCAATGATCTTAGCTAAAGAATTTGATAATATTAGGTAAACAAAATATTAGGTTTTAAAATATGCTTCAAATATATTGATATATGAGATATATATATATTTTTAATTTATAATTACCACCACTAAGACGTTTTCTTCTGGGTATATAGAATAACGAGTTCTTTGACTATTTGGTAATTTCAATATAAAAATATTTACTGTAGAATGTCACCTTATTTTGGTAAACTTGTTTGGAATATGTCGGTATTGCAATACCCATAAATGCTATGTCTCCCTTTTCTGGTAATTATGTGTTGGTGCTTGAGAGTGTATATAAATATATCTATAAGAAACTATTTTCGAAAAAGGGCATAATCCCGTTTTCACAGGGAATGGGAAAATGTTACCAGACCTTCTGAATCTTGAAATTAAGATGGCGATGAAAAGGGAAATGGTACATTTAAAACGTTGTCTTTATATTTTTCCTATATAATTTATATTCTCTCTACTCAACTGTTAGTAAAATGACGGTGTTTATCATTTAATGCATATGCGTGGCATGAGAATAAGGTTATTACAATTAATTGCATGTTTTCTGCAAAATATCCATCGCCAATTGGCAAAAATAGGCAATGATAACATTTCTAGGGGTTCCAAAACAAAATAGGTTTCTGCAGTCATAACTAATAACATTAGGATGCACTTAGTTACTAATGACGACGAGTCATTAATAGAGATGATGACTCATTGAACTCTGTCAGCTGCGCTGGATACACTCAGCTGATCATCCATGGATGCTCACCTGATGCCGCCTGCAGGCGGGATCAGGTGAGCTTTCTAACATTAAATACTTACGAGCATTAACTAAATTTGAGGTTTTTACAATATGCAAAGTTTAAACAGGTCAAAATATAGTTGAAAAACCTTCAAAAAACATACTATTTGTGTGAACAAAAAAATTGAGAGCCTTCCCTCAAAACAGATTTGACACAAGGGAAAGTTTATCACATCGGTGTTGTCATATACAAAAAATAGCATTAGGAAGAGTTTACATTTTTAAACTGAATTATACCTGTCAAGAAATAACACCAGTGTCCGAAGGTGCACGACTTACCCCGAACTTAGGATATACCTAGGTTGCTCGAAATGCTATCAGCTATTTGCACTATTAATTTGGCGTGTTCGTAGACATTTATTTTATACAATGATTCCTGCCATTACAGTTAAAACCCATAAATACTACAATTCACTGTAGGACTTAGTGCGATTTTAACTGTAACGGCACGAATTATGTATGCACACAAATAATTATTTCTTTATTTTATATTATTAGATAAAAATAAAAATTATGTTAACATTAAAATATTTTTATTTTGTGATTAACCTCAAATTATGTGTTTCAATGACGGTTTTACTTTCATTGTATCGAACAATCGCGTCGAACTTATAATTTACTTCACTGCTAGGAAAATATCTGGCCTTCAACTAAAAAAATCGCAAAATATCCAACGCTAAAGACCTCATTTTGATTGTACCCAATTTTATACACCATATGGCCTGTTTATAATTTATACTCCTTTTTGTGACATAATAACATATTCATTAATTTTGTGATTTTAGTTACGGTTAGACACGCTGCATTCTTTGTATTTATTACCTATAAGACAACTTTATAAAAGAACAAATGAAGTAACATTAAAACCTTACAAAAGACTTTTGGTAGAAAATAAACGAAGAAGAGTGAAATCATGTTCATAAAAACAATTCATCGTTTAATAATAGAAATGGTAACTGCGATATCACTGTTTGTCTTATTTGATAATATCTAATTTATAATATTTTTTTAGGATTGGTCGTGTTAAAACAAACAATTTTTATCAACAGATTTGTTTGAGGCGATAAAACAAATCATACTATAACTTTAACCTGTTTTCCAGATAGCTCAAGAAAATAAAAAATGGAAATATATATATATATATTTGTATAATCAATAATGAAGATCTTGACAAGCCTCTTTATTGGTGTAAGCGATGGCATCTTGCATTAATTGAAAATGCACAAAATAAGAAAGTTTGCCGTTTCAATGCACCGTTTTAAGAAATAATGAAATGCCAGCGAAGTCTTCATTTTTATTGGTCAAGTCTGGTCGATGTCTGATCC
Organism: Neomicropteryx cornuta; assembly: GCA_020383195.1. Lineage (NCBI taxonomy): Eukaryota > Metazoa > Arthropoda > Insecta > Lepidoptera > Micropterigidae > Neomicropteryx > Neomicropteryx cornuta. The sequence continues at coordinate 8,110,300 of JAHKQU010000030.1, forward strand.
CCGTGACAAGATGTCGACGAAAACCACGGTTTCTACGAAACGCAAATTTACAATTACTGTAACTTCTTATATTAACTAGTATTACAACTTAATTCAAGGTATTCTTTTTATATTATTTCTCTTTTAGCCTACGCAAAAAGAGGATGAAACATTATTTATTTATTTATTTAACAGGTTTCCCCATGTACACATTATAATATATAAAGTGAAAAAAAAATAAACTACTAAAAGAAAAACAAACATCAAAAACAAAAAACAATAACAATAAAAAAAAAGTATAACTAGAACTAATCATAAAACATACTATGTTAAAAAAAATAAAATAATGCCTCCAGGCAAACATTAACAAATAAATAATTCACGCCGATCCTACAACGGCGTAATAGAAAGCACATTTTTAATCCCATTGGGCGAACAGACAAAGATATCAATCTCCTCGGAAATGGAATTTGATAATTCGACTGCTCTCCCAATTGGACTATACTCGTATATGTCGGTACGACAAGCTAACCGCTTAAATAACGTGTGCTTCCGCGCTCTAGTAAAACGGTCCGGAACAAAAAAAACCAATATCTCTGAGTATTACGGGATTCTCGATGAAACCGCGAATAACCTTATAAAAATAAGACAATGTGTAGCTTGTAAGTTGCTTTGTTTTTATCGTTAAATGTTTTTGTTTATTTTCGTAAGTTGTGCATTTCCACTACCAATAAATAAATAAATAAAAATGCAATTATAAAATAAAATGTAACGAACATGTAACATTACTCTTTTGCAAAATTTATGTAATGATTAGCCAGATTCGATGAGATCATGATGGCGCCGCTAAACATGAAGACACGTGAATAAAAGTTAACTAGGCGCCGGATGACTGAGCGAGCGTACCTGCTTGCCTGTGTTTTATGAGCGAATAAACCATTATGTAAATCTGTAGTTTTTAAATACTGTGGCGTGTGAAAAATTTATTTTAATCTCGCATAAATGAAACACAAAGGTTTTCTATTGATTATTTCCGTATCAAATTATTGTAAAATTGATCGAATCCATAAAGCATAAATTTTTTCTTGCAAAATTTTTGATGGGTCGTTTGTTGAAAATACTAGAATCAAGCGATTTTTTTAACGATCTTATGATCGCGTTTTTCTTATGAAAGATTGATATTCGTTTGATGTTTGCTGTTTAACTTTGACTTTTAATATGTCATGCAATAAAATAAAATATAATATTGGCAGTAGAATGTGTGAAACCGGCCTAAATTAAAAATGTTCTTAACTTCCCAATAAAAAAATACAAATGTTGGTATAAAATACATACCTTTCATAATTTTATTTTAAAAAATATATTATTTTACTTATTAGATAACATTAAAATATTGTTACCAGATTGATAAACTGCAAATAAGGACTAGAATGTTGTTTGGTTAGATATAATAACTGCGAAATACGAAACCCAAAACACACGGTTTCGGGTAACACTGGCCGTGTTTAAACATAATGAGGGGCGGGTGAATAAAATCTCTTTGCAGTCAAATACGCATGCCTGAAGATCATGCTCTTCTCGCAACAGTGTCCCCTCGAACGTCCTTTTGTTCTCAACTGGACTAGCCTCGCTCGCAAATCTCTCCAAAGTCCAAATGCATTTCCTCCGTCTGAGAGAAGTGATTGCAACCCTAGGCGGAGACGGCATCTTAGTAATTTCGTTATTTCAGAATTAAGAATTTTACTTATTTAATCATTTTTATTTACTGGTATTTAATGTATACCAACATATTTTACAAAACTCTACCTAACAAGGCAACGTCCGTACTAAGGTAGGCTGTATTTGTTGTATGTTATTGCTAATCTAATCATTATTGAAAAAGTTCAAACGAACTCCTAACTCCGAAATGTAAGCGACAGAAAAGCGCGTTATTTCATGAGGCGAAGACTCGTGACAAACGTGTGCACGCATTAAATCAGAGGCTTAATAAAATGCTACAGAGGCTTAATAAAAAAGAAAAAGTGCTGTGTAATATTCTCGGGCGAAAAATGACCTGGCCAGGTTTGAGCCACTAGGGTTCTACGTCAAAGTCGTCATATCCTATGGCTATTTTTGGTGTTACCTCAGATTTTGGACAATTGTTTGATAATCTGCTACTTGTAGGTCGTTTCAGAGTACGTCTCTGATCACGGCGTGTTTTGTTCGTGGTATAGAAACGGGAGCAGCGCAAAGCAAACAGCTGCGGACAAAAAATACAAGCATTGTGATCTATCGGTCGACCGCTCTAACAAAGCGAGAACGGGTTCAAACGTCTGATTGCATTGATGATTGTCGTTAAAGTGTTAACACGACAAGATTAATTTCCCAATGGTTGCAAAAGCTTCGTACCTGTGCATATCTCAGAAAGGCAATTGTGCGTTTTATTATAAAATATTGTAATTCAAATGAAAATAACATAACCAAAGCTAAAGTCGGATATTGAACCTCACATTACAGGCTTCAAAATGCTTTAATTACGCTAAAAATCTAAATCAGCAATGTTTTATTTTTTAACTTTAGTTACAAAGACATGCTTATACGGGTTCGTGCGATACAATTCAGATACTTGTTCGAGAATAAGATACCGATACTCTGGCTCCATATTTTTTTTATTAATAATATTGTCAAAAAAAAAAATATAGTTATCCGTTGGCTGGACCTAGGCTAGGTTCTAAATTCTACAAAAAATGTCTAAGGTAGTGTCTTATTATTACTAAAATTCTCATTAGCACAGTCCCACCAGGAAAATATTCTTTGTTAGCGTGTTTGTACAGATTATAACGAATTTTTTTTTATTTTTTTTTTATTTTATCCAAAAACAATACATATGAAATAGCATAAAACAATTTAAATAAAAAAACTAGTTACAAGTAATCTTAAACTATCTCATACAAAGCAAAATAGATAGGTGGTGTGGATTTTATCACCCCACTAGACAAGGTCTGTGACAAGGAATTACCTATCCTAATGTCCTATTTTATTTAAATATATTGCGACCTTTTGAGAGATACTTAGATTTTCATTATCGCAGAATAAACAACAAGACAAAAACCAGCTGCCGCAACATTTCTCCGTACAAACGTTGTATTGTTTGACTCAATTTTTTTGCAGACAGAAGGAAACCGATACTGGCTACATCGTTTTATCTCATAATATCTGTGTTAAAAGGGAACAAGAAAAGTAAAATTCTTCTTTACCTAAAAGTTAAAACACCCAAAAAATCTGTTTCCATATCCATACATACAAATCCATACATTTTATTAAAAATTTAAATGTAAATTTCTTATTGATTTATTACAAGAATTCAGAAAATAGTTGGTATAGTGGATTTCATAAAGATGCAAATTCAACAAGGTTTTTACCATGCATTGCTTCTGTTTTTTTTGTTAGATTATCCTATAACGAGTCGATTAATTAATCATTCTGCGATGTACTGTTTTTGTTTGAAAATATCGCGTGTCTATCAAGCTTAGCTAAACACGATCTGTGGCTAAACTCTACGGCCGTTAGATGAAATAGAACACGTTACGACCACGCCCAACACAGACAAGCTCTCTTCAGGAAGATGAAAAGGAAGATTATGTGATTATTTTGCACATTATTTCACAGGCGGAAAACTGCTTAAATATTGTGTTTCATTTTATTGAAATGAAGGTTTGTACCAAATTTTCGATTTCCATAATCCGCGCTCGAAGTAAGATTTCCTGACGGGAATGCTGCTAAAGTAATGTCATTTGATTTCTCGAGGAAACAACAGTGGCCGGCGTATATTTGGAAAATCGGTTGTGTTTCTGCTTATTAAAACAAAAATGCCTATTAATAATGCGCGAATTGTGCAAACAGGCGCGCACGTTTCGCGTTGCACTTTGCAATGACTGAAAATGTAAATTTTGTGGGAACGTGTGTGCGGAACGTGTGAGGATATGAATTATAATCACTATGGCATAATTACACGACTTTTAGGTTAACTAGATTTCAGTTGAGCAATCGGAAAAATTGCAGTGTGCAGGAAGTAGAGCAGTTATGTGCGTAGGATACAAAGTAAGACCTAGCGCTGCACTTATAATTAGTATTGAATGCACTCGCATTATGAAGACAACACAAAAGTAGTCGGAGCTGCGTTTAACAGATCTTGCAACACAAGTCAGTTTTAAAAATAATGTGGTGGTGTATTAACTGTAAAAAATGTGATTATGATGTTTATTTATGGTTTTGTTTCACCCTAAATATGTTATTTTATTTAGATTTTTTTTATTACTTGTATTATTATCTAATGTAATCTGTATTTAGATTTATATAGTATTTACTTTTTTTTCTCTTTACTAAAGTATTTACTTTCGCATGTTTAAAATTTGTAAATTTCTTTAAAATTAAGCGTAAAATTTTTTAAGGTTTTTTTTTTTACTTCAGTTTATAACCCCGAAAATCCGACAATACCGATAAAACTTACTTCAAAATCTAAATCAAAACAACTTTGAAATCATACAAAAAAAAACTTTTTGATGAACAATAAACAATAATCCACCGAAACGTCGTGATCGGCGCAAAAACATACGTCAGTGGTAATAAACCATGTCTCTGTCCATACATTTAAAAAATAACATACAAATCGAATTAAATATAGTCGATGTCGGTTAAAAATAAACTTATTTCTTGTTTTGTGAACATCGTACAGACTTAGTGTTAGGTAATGTGGATTTTTTTTCACAGAACCCTGAAAGTGGCAATTATAAGTAATGTTTGCTGTTCATTCGGAGGCGTTTAGAAAAGCCTGAACGCGTTGAAAGGGTGATTAAGACCGCCTTGGCGGAAATGTTACACAAAAGTCGACCGATTTAAAAACCAGCTGCTGCTTTCACTGTTACGGATATGATCATTAGCATCATTAAATTAACCTGTGCATTTGACCTTGAGCCAGTTTACATGCACACAACAGATTATGATTTCCGCCATCTTTATTGGGAGGAGCAAATTCACACATTCTACTTTGGGCGATTGAGAGTGGTAAAATCATAGGGTAAAATCGTCTAAACTAAGTTTTCATTGAACTGTTTTTAATACTACCATTTTATATTTAAGTTCCGGATCAAAATATCATATTCCCCATCTGCCTTCGGCTGCCTGTGTACTAAAGACGATACGAGATATTTGTAAACTTTCACTCTACCCGAGAAAGCGCCACTATACATATGTTATATAGTTTTGAATAACTTTTTGATATATTTAAGATACTAATACTAACCTATAGTATGATATAGTAATATGTATGTTAAAGATACTCGCTGTAATGTGAAATACTTAGCGAGGTCTTATTTGCATTTTTTTATATTTATATTAAATAAACGAAAAACAGTGTTAAAACTATATAATTATATGTCTACACAACTAAAACTGCCTTCGATTGATTTTTCCTGAGATGGATCGCATCACGCATGTGTACAGCTAACTATGTGAACTCGTTAATTCGTCATCGCTATGACAATCATTTCAATAATTATTAATCGCATTACGAATGATCGAAATTCTAAGTTAATTATTTTATCGGCAGATGTGTTGCACGGTCGATAACCTGACTATTTTTTAATGAAGCCGCGGACTGTCTGCTTTGGAAATGATTGTCATTTCAGCGAAGTCGCTATGTAAATAATTACACTCGCTGTGTCGTGTAGCGATATGTTCAAACCATGTCGAGAATTCGGCGATAAATTGGCCACTTTTACAAATTTCCAATACGCGATATTACACTCAATCGAAACCATATCATATGTATTCATAATAAATGCGCTTTCCTTTTATAAATTTTATTAATATAACGTATTTTATAGTTATTATTATTGTTTTGTGTGAGCCGTCAACCCGGAACGTAGCCCCACAACCTACCTTGATCAGCGCCTCATATTTTGAACCAAAAAAGAGATTAAAGAATGTAAAAGCCAAAAAAAATAAGTAGAATTTATCGTATACGAGTATACCTAGTTTAGAATATATGAGCTCCAAACTGAAAACTACGAGTGCCTAATGATTTTAGTAATAGATTGATTACTCAAACAAAATATTACAAAAAAAAACATGACACTAACCTCTGCCACATACTAGTTATATTTAGACACAAAGAAAAAGGAGAATTATATATTCGCGTAAAAGTCAAATGATAATAGGTCAATCGCAAATTTAAATAGCTTAAATTGTATTATAAAATAATGAAATTATTTTAAGGGATACATGTAAATGTTCACAGAATGAAATTCCAAGAAATTTAAATACTTTTGATTGTGGATTTCGAATTTGAAGTAACTTTAGGTGAAAGGCTGCGTTCACTTCATGTTGTCACAAGGGTAAAGCATATTGGCCTTATGATAAACGAATTCTTCAAAATCGACTTACATCGCATGAACCTTCAATTAAAAAAAAGTCAAACTGTGTATTTTTTTCAACTCTTATTTCGTAACATTAAATTTTAAATTTCATAAGTATTGCAGGGAATTAAGGCAAACAACACACGCTAATAACGTATTTGTACACGCTCGCAGTTGACGTAATAGAAAAAAATAATATATATATAAATATGCAATAATTATAGAGGTATAAGAACCTCAATAATGCTTAAACTTAAAAGTTTAATGAATTACGGTCGAACTTCGCCCACTAGGCGATCTCTAGTTAAGATTATTTTGAATATAATTTAAGGTCGCGGATTTTGGGTTCTAGGTTGGACTTCTAGGTTGGGTTCTTCGCAAAGACGCGGTTCGTCATGCGTGACACAAAACGGTCACAGCAATGTAAAAGTGAAAGAAGCTAGCGAGTTGTCGATGCGACACGAACATAACATTAACAGTCTCAATTCATTATAAAAATTAGAAATAGATTTCATTCAAAATTCATTAGAGGCCTAATTAACTGGAATATTCGTATCGGGGGGGGGGGGGGGCGACGCAAAAGAAATTTATTAAACGTGTTCAAATATAAATAATACATAATATTTAGGGATTACGCGAAACGGTATATAAAATTAAAACTTTAAAGGACCACAGATCGGATGTCAATTGCGATCGCTATTTATTTAGATAATAATAAATTTATTTATCAATATTAACAAATTTAAAGGCTATTTTAGGTTGGTTGTAAGGTTCCTGCAGCCGAAACAACCCGCAGGTGAACTTTAGGCAGGATTATCTTTTTTTCACCATTTATTTAATTATTTTTTTAATTTGACATGTAATTTTACAGCATTATACGTAAAAAAAACAAATATTTTAAAATATACAATATTAAACCTACAAGTTACATAGAGCATTACTTGCTGTTGTCGACAAAATTAGACCGTTTTGAATATAGTAGCAGTCAATATAATCAATTAATGGCAACGCATTTGAATTGGATAATAGCTCGTCTGGATGCAAATAAGCAATAAGCGGTTACGAGCTGTATCACTGGGCTGCATGAGAGCGAAAGTGCTATAGCCAATTGCGTACAATTTATCAATTGCCTGCGCATGAGTTTGCGTTTGAGCGGTTTGCGCCCGCCCACTGATTGGCTGCGCCCGCGCAACGCGACTCTTGCAAAGGCGACTTTTTAAGCTTTTGTGAGTTACTATTCAATGAAACCGATCGAATGTGATCGTTACCCGCGAACAGAGGGTTCCGTACTCATCAAGCGAATGCGAGTGTAATCAGAGGTCTAGTAATTAGACCAGAAATAATTTCTTGATGATTTTTAAATACATATTAGATTCCTCGGGGCCGGACCTTCTGAAGTTAATAACAATTGCAAATATATTAATAATTCCGCCATAATGCGTTCATTAAACGAAAAAAATGCTTGAATAAGTATCAGTAACTAGTAAATAATCCCTATAATACGGGTGTGCGTATGAATGACTTTTTAAATAACAGCTGCGTCCTAAAGTTTAGTTGTCAACTTGAAAACTCAAATACCAGGAAGTTAAGTTGTGTATGTCTAGTAAACTCTTACACCAGCAAAGAGTTTAAAAACGATCTGGGTGCGGAAAAGTATGATTACGAAATTAATTATTATAGTATAATTGCAATCGCTCAAAACCATGAACTCAATTTCTTCAAAATTCACGCGTAAATATTTTTTTGAAATGGTTTAGTGTAAAATGTATAAAATAAAGCCTCTTCACACACATCGTTTCAGTGAAAGTTCTGTCTTTTTTGGCACAAACTCGCCGCTGATGGCCAGAAACGCTTCGGACAAATTTATTTCACTGCTAATTACCTTTATGGTACACACATACGCTCTCACACACACACACACACACATATAGTTTATACCTATCTCCTAATATACTAAGAAAGAAAACATGATTTATCATGTATTTCTTTATGACAATAATAATTACCGTATATAAACATTAAAAAAAATAAACAATTTGAGGAAGCAGTATCATCAAGTGGGAACGAATTAGTTCACATAAACACCCGCAAGGGTTTAGTGAACAAACAAATAGAATATGTATTTTGTTTATAAATAAAGAATTCACAAAAAAGAAATAATAATAATATTCGCCTCTTCAAATATTAATATTCAAAACGTCAGTATAACCACCCTCCCTCCCCCCGCTTGACATTGTCGGGATCGTTCGTAAAATTTCATATAATGAAGGACGAACGTGATTATTTCAAATCACTTAATAATATATTTCCTAGTCAGATCAGCTTTTAAAAATCCTAGAGGTTTTAACAATAGGAATAATAATGTGCGATGAACATCAGTTTATAAGGTGCATTTTAGAGGAAACATATCGCGTTGTATGTAGCATGATTGCATAACCGACCGGAGAAGTAGCACGTGTAGTGATATGCGCATCGGATACAAAATAGGTACTAGCCGCTGTGAATGCTAACCACAAGCACCACAAGCGAGCCAAGAACAGGTCTTGGATTACATATCCCCGGACCAATAAACGAAGAGCATATAATCGAATTCCTGGCCGAGTGCTGCTTTCGTGTGCGATTAATATGCAACTATTTTTCAAGACATTTTTGTTAGGACATGTTTTGTATCATTCTTGAGTAAAGGGTATTTTGTCTTTAAGCATAGCTTTAACACGTCTAAGCATATGGCAATAAAGTACATATTTTATAATACATCCGGATAGGTATGCAATTACACAGCATACACCCTGTTCCAAGATCACACACCGTTCTACCAGCCAGCCGTAATAAATATATATATGAACATTCGAATGTTTCGTTTATTTTTCCGGTTAGATTTAATATTTATTTAATTTCTTTGTCAGCAGCTCCGCTTCCTTGGTTTTACACCTAGCAGTTATAGTCGAATCGTCACAAACGTAGCCTTGTGCTTTTTGTAGTCTTAAAATCTGGTAAAATATATTTTTCTATCGTGCTATGTGATAAATAATAATTACATTATTACTCAGTGTAATTTCTAGTTATACGATAACCACTTACTCCCGCGAAGAACATGCTGCAGATCACATGCTTCGAAGTAGTAACAACACGTGTGCGTATCGTCGCGCATCCCTGAAGGGTAGGCGGAACAAAAAACAGTGCAAGCAATGCTATGAAGAATGTTTCATAAAAGCGAACAAGCCGGCTAAAGGGGGCCTTTGTGTGAGCCGCAGATTGAAATAACTACATTTATATTTAACTATCAAAGTAAGCTCAAACCAGTTGGTGTTTCTCGACGGGTGTTGGCACCAATACCAAGCGCGAATGCAAACTCTATAAGAAATTAAGCAGCTAAAATGCAAAATAATGTTAAGAGACTGCGCGACACAGAGTGGTGATGCTTACGAGCCAAGCGCGCCGTTGACGTCCACCGCAGCTAGATCCGGTGCAGGTGGATGGAAAGGTTGGGTGATAAAGGAATATATCTAGCGCCGATAGCAGCGAGATTGGTGGTTGGGTGAAAACTGCGTACTTCTCTGATTTTATATATTTAGGCAGACATTCATTTTATTGTTTTTGGTTTGGTGTTTAAACATGCTATATTTTTATATGACACTTTTTATAATTTTTACTATTTAACACAATTTTAACAGCCTTCCAGACTTATATTGTTTGTATATTATTCAATAGAATATATGTTCATGATTAGAATAATTTAGACTATTGCCTGCTATTGTTATTTTTTGTCTCTATTTGGAAATAACCAAGTTGGAAGCTTTCTCTAACTCTTGAATGACGCGAAGTTTAAAATTTTAGTTACTTTTTAATATTTTATTTTAAATTTCTCCTAACGAATACGATATTTTATATTCATCATATTGTGTCAATATATAATTAATAAAATATGAATATATAAATAATAATGTATGGCATATCCGATAGATGTCTTCGTCGTGTTCGATCCGGACTTGAAAGCTACATATATTTATATAAACTTTTGTCGTTAAAGTGGGTGTAATAAATATGTAATATGAAGTAGTAAATTACCAATAGCTCGCACTTCGAAAATGAAATATACCATAAATAATAAATGTTAGCTTTCAAGGTTATAAATGTCGTTATATCCTCCGAAAAGAGCCAAATATATAATTTGAGTGTAATTCATTTTTTAATGCCCCTACGCTGTATCAAAACCGCAGATCAATGGAGTATAGAGTATAGAGTCCTTCGTCGCTAATTTCTATTCTAGTATGTTTGTTCGAAGACGAGTTAGGTACTGTACGTTTTTCTTTATACTGAAGTTGGTACCTGTGTCAAATTCACAGAGAATTCTGGATTTTAAATTCCACCATTTTAAAATCTCGCATCAACAGTCATATCGCAAGAGGTTCAAGGTCACGTTAAAATAAATCCGCCATCTCCAAATATCCATCCGCTAGAGACAAGTCGGACGAGATTGAATTAAACCAAAAAATAGTTGTTACCATAAATTATTCGTTACAAGGAAAAGTGGTCACGTTATTAGTCAAGCGACGCTAGGCACCGGCATCGCGAATGCAAATGACAAAAAAATCTAGGCGCATTACCTCAATGTCTAATGTCTAAGCGGTCGCAATGCTCAACAATGGCGTCAGTTCAGGTGTCGATAAATACAAAAAAAAACCATTGCCGATGTAGTTGTCTCGATATTTTTCTCTGTTGTCTTTGTCGCACTTTTTTATTGTTCGAATAGTGCCGTAATGCGTTGAGTCATAGCTAAATTTCATTCCTATAATTTAAGTACGTTTTCAAGATGTAGTAAAATGTATGCGTTTATACTAATTTGTGTGCTCAATCATAATAACAAGCGATTAATACAATAAATTCATTTGATTAAATAGATATTTTATTTTAATTACATACAAATCAGTACTCTCTAGTAGATAATAATCAATTTAGTAATATAATGTTTTTTTTTAGAACGGGCGATAGCCTAGTTAGGTAAGAAATAAAAAATATGCATTACAATATCATAGCAAATACAATTGAATTAAATTAAGAAAAAGATAATTTAAAAAAAAGTATATAAAATTAATAAGGGTCAGTTCAGAATTCTGATTAAATTTTATTTATTACGTAGAATCGAATGTGCTAAATGAACGACCGTGGACAAAAAAGAAATAACTGCTTAGTAAATACTACATCATGAGTCATGTTAGGAAGGCAGGTAATGCCAACAGAATATAATCAGTTGCTTCTTGCTTGCTCTACCATAATATAAATGTGATCATATACTAAGGCATTCTATAAATATTATTATTATATCAATAAAAATATAAGAAAATTTAATAAATTCAACCATAACGTTAATTATACTTAAGTGTATAAAGTAATTAAATATTTATAATAAAAAAATGTTTTCATACAAGACATAAAAAAATATTATTTAATTTGAATGAATTATTGTTATTTTGAGTAAGATTTCGGTTACCAAGTCTATAAATTTTCATAATAATATTCTATAATAAAAATATGAGTTACAAATTTAATATCCTAAGTTGATAGCATATTTACTAATATTCATTCTTAAAATATATTAATTAAAAATTTAATATTCAATAATTCCCAATTTTAAAATAAATGTGTATGTAAAAATTGTAAAAAAATGTGCATCACAAACGTATTCGTAATATAATCGTAAATGTACAGGATTATTGCATTATTTTAAATAAATTGTATAATGTGAAATAATTATAAAAATGAAGGAGGGTGGGTCTCTTTTATAGACGCCATTAAACGCAACTTAAAGTCGTTCCGTTGACATCTTATCGTAAACATAATAGATAGCACTCAAACATAATATAGTTTATCGATTATATCGGAATTTCACAATCGACTTTTTGAATTTCCGTATTTGCTCTTCACTCATTGGGTAACATAATATCCGAAGAACTAGATTATCTACCAAAAATCAGTTCATTAGTGTAGGTATGTAGTACATAGGAAGGTAATAGTAAATCGATGCATTGTATGACATTTTGAAATAATAAAAAAGAATAAGTTAAGTACAAGTGTTAAATATTGGGATAGGTTCAGGTGTGATTGAGTTTATTTTATATTAATATTTGATTTTACCATTTCGACAGATTTCACCTTAAAATGTCGATTTTAAAGATTTTTTTTTATTTATATCTATTTGGTCAAAGATAATTATTTTACCGGACCAGAGAAACCATATTAGGTATACATAAATATCATAAGGTCGTTTTTAAACGTACTCAAAAAAAAAACAATTACTCAGATGACTTTCTCCCAGTTAAGTGATCGTGATAGTCTAGTGTTTGAGGTTTTTGACTTTTGGTCCGGCTGTTGCGCACATAATAGGTACATTTTTTAACATTTCGTTACCACCATCTTCTCTATCTAGCACAAACAAATTTAGCTTAGTTGAGAAAGTATGGCAATTCTTTAAAAAAAACTTTCTTTGCATGCGGATCATCTCATATATGGGGTTATTGGGGTTAAAAGTAAGGCATAAATAAAATAAATTTGAATTGCTATGATTGCCGCGTGCAACTTAGGAATTCCAATATAACAACAAATCAATACCTATGACAAATGGCTGAAAGATAAAACAAAACCTTGGACATACTTGTGAAAGATGACGACGACGGCCCGGTGTGACGACGACGGCCCGGTGTGACGACGACGGCCCGGTGTGACGGCGACGGCCCGGTGTGACGGCGACGGCCCGGTGTGACGACGACGGCCCGGTGTGACGACGACGGCCCGGTGTGACGACGACGGCCCGGTGTGACGACGGACGGTTTCAATCCACGATAGAGTCTCGATTGCGTTTCGATCGATTGCCGCCAATACTGTGGTCACTTCCCGATCCGGTTTATTCTCGTCCTCCCGAGGGAGCAAACGGGAATACTTTTAAAAAGCAATAATTGAAGCGATCAAACGCTTCAATGTTTGTATTTAAGATTCGTTTTATCGAGAGCTTTTATTTTTTTTAGGCGCCGCGTTTATTTTGCATTCCCGATTTGTTTCTCCGGCTGAAACATCAATCCGGCTAATATTGCTCACCCACGCTCCACTTCGGCGAAGAGAATTGTCATTAGAGCCGTAGATTTACTGGACTTCTGAATAATTTAGAATGTGAATAATGGACATGAAGAGGCCTTCACATTAGTGGAAAAACTCCTATGTACAACTCTCGTCCTCCAATCAGCCGATGAACTCGAAGCAATATTCTCTTTTTCAAGGGCTATCCTTAGCATACCATAAGAAATGTTTTTCCGCAAAAGTTTTATTAAAAAGCGTGTGGAAGAACTTGTCAGGTGGCTAGAAATTGCATACATCGCTAGTGGTTATGCGTCATTGCAACGTTCTTTGAATACTTGACATATTGGTAACGGCGTATGTTGAAGACGTTTAAAAGAAAGGAGTCCTAACATGTTCTTCCAGCACTTAACTCTTCAATTATTATGAACGATGTTGACTAGACCTAAATTATTAGCGAAAGCGTTATTTAAAATCAAATTCATACACTTTTCAATTTGTATTTCAAACTTTTATACGCATATAACAAAAAAACTTAAAAATAATAAATGTTTCAAAAAAAATAACATATATTTTAGAAAAAATAAAAAAACGGATCTACCAAAATATCGAATTATTTGTACATATTATTTCCGTTTTTTTGTTTCTAGGTTGAATTTGAAGTTGGTTTCATTTTTTTAAGTGTTTTTTTTTGGCCTTCAAAATAATCGCAAAATACAAGTAAGTGCCAGTAATTGCAAGCATTGACTAATATAGTAATTATATTGTTGATGTAGCCGGATTGTGCTAAATTTTCTTCAAAATTCAAATCTGAAACCGGATTGGGATAAATATTTCTTTATTGCGTGCATGTAAAATATAAAATATTTTACGAACTTGTCTGGCGGTAGCATTTTTCTAAATTTTCCACATTTATTAGGATTTCTTAATTTAAAAACATGTTATAAACAACACTAAATTGTCGGCGTAGAGACGTCACGGTTTATAAGTTGTACGACCATACTGCTATGTGTATTTCAGCAGCGATTTCAACGTTTTGGTGGACTGGTAATTTTATTGTTTAAACTTTTTTTGTTGTCAGCTGAAGATCCGTGTTTAAATAATTGACTGCATCGCCTTAGACTGTAGTACACGATATACAAATATTGTATTTTTTTTTTTGTAAAAATGAAAAAATAAATTAAATCAATAAATACTGCAGGAAACGGTAGCGGTTTTGTTATAAGTAGTGATTGTTCCCATCTGACAAGCATATGTTTTATGATTGAATTTTATGCAAAAGATATTGGTAAAATATAATAATAGATAAGATAAAATTATTTATTTTCAGAGACATACAAAAAAAAAGCAGTTTAATTCAACATTTTAGAATAATAAATAATGAGAAATAATAAAGTAAGTACCTACCTATGCAGGAAATTATAAAAGACAAAAGTGATTAAACGAATATAATAAATAAACTAAAACGAGAATACTAATAATTATCAAAACTCCTCAAACATGTAAATATTTTTTATCCAAAGGCAATTTTTTCATCTCTTTTTTAAAAATATTAAATGTAGATGTTAGTTGTATTTCCTCTAGTCATTTTCTATAAACACCTGTTTCTATCAATCATTACTTTTATATTTTATTACTGAACAATGTTCTACAATCTACATGATACACGTTGGTTCACCCATACGTTTCTAGACTCGAATGGCATCATCACCACATGCAGCACCTGTGCAGTACCAATTGCTATTTTATGGTCAATCTCAAATATAGGTATAAGTACGGCATTAATTGTAATAATTTGATAACATGTTTTTAAAGCAACTGCCAAGTGTCATGACTTATTAATCGCGTTACGCTCAAATCAGATTATTTTCGTTATCCGATATTGTTTGTTATAAATATATATAATCATACAATATGTTTTTTATATTATTCATTTCGATAAAAGCATTAGTTTTTAAGGAGCGAATTCACATAATACCCTCGTAATGATAGATACTAAGTAAGAGTGAGGTTTAGTTATTTTATATTTGACCGAACTGCAATGTTAAACCTAAAAGGTCATCCCACTGCAATGGGATGACCTTTTAGGTTTAGGTTTATTGATAGACATTGATTGGAAGTCTAATTATCGGAAGCAAAGTCATGACGATAGAAATTTCTGCCTTGTAGCTATTGCTAATGTCAAAAATATGGTAAATTGGAAAGTTTGTTCCATCAAAAAATATTGTTTTATTTTCAAGTTTATAGGATTTGTTTCGAGTAAAATCCGAGTGAGCATTTACGAAGAATACAAAATCGCATAACAGCAGCATATTATTTTCGTAAAAATACTTCTTGTATTTTATAATATGATATTCAAAAATAAAAAGATAAACCAACCTGTCGCTGAGTCTTATCAGGGGCTATAACGGCCAGCTCGTAAGCCCTGCCCTTCTTCTTATCCGAAAGTTTCTTGGTCTTGGAGTTCCTTCTGGACAAGAGCGAACTCCCCTCGGGAATCTTCAGCGCGATGATGGACATACTTCTCGATAGCTTCCGGCCTATTCTTCGCGTCTTCGAGCTGACCGATTCGCCCCTGCTCTTTTTCGTCTTTCCTTCGGCCTCGTCGCCCAAGTCAAACTTCAAATCGGCCATTTTGATTTATTTAAAATATCAATAATCGATTAATGGTTACGAGTTTTGTTTAGTTTGACGGTTTCATGGCATGGGAGTGCAATCTGAGGCAGAATGTTTTTTTAACGATGGCATTATCACACACGGATTGGCTGTGTAATTGGAGCACAACCGTCCAACCGGTCCAGATTGACATTTGCGCGCTTCGATGACCAGCGGAACCGCAGCACTTCCGCAGGAATGCCGGCGCACGTGCCCGTCAGAAAATCCCAAATCGAACCTGCGCGCGCGCAAGGTCGTCTCGCGTTAATTATATTAATTGTGTTAATTCTCCTTCAAATCAAAAGGAACGAGACGTACGCAAGCCGTGCTGTAAATTCACATCCCGTAGTTGTAAATAGTTATATGGTTACAATAATTAGGTACATTGTCACCATGCAGTCCGTGTATTTCTCACATTTTACGCACATAAAGTCACTAAATCGTCTAATACACTAATAGTTATCTGCCCAAAATAACGAACATAGCCGCACTCCCAGCCCAAACACCATTCAAATCGGTGGTCGAAGACGCAATTTCGCATCCCACACGCACATTATGCAGACGAACAAAAGAGTATCACGCGTGCCGGCTCATTTGATTTGTTTTGGTTATTGGCACACACAAACGGGCGGAATAAAGTAGGTTAGTATCTCGTAGAAAGTGTATTTATTCCTGTAGCCGCTGAACCTATTATGAAAATAATATTAAAACGCAGGCGTTCGTTGTAACGAGCTACTAAACGCTGCCGTGTGTCCGACGCGCGAAAACTGCAACGGTTTTATCGAGAGTAAACGCGACGCCGTTCGCGAAATGACAGGCGGACGACGGCAGCTCGCGGCGCCGCAGTCTGTACCCGACTGAGCTGGTCTGACTCCCCGACTGAGAACCGCAGCCGCTCGTCGCCCGAGACAGCATCGAGTCTCTGACGCGGCGAAGCCTCGCGAATCGCAACATTTCGTCGCCTACACGAAGTACCCTTCTGCAGAAACGCTATTCGGTGAGTTTTGTTGTGTGTCCCGGGAAAATCATAGCTCTCACAGCTAGGCTGCAATCATAGCCTTCGGTCCGTCATATCTCGGTCCGAGTGAGCAATATTTTTCATTAAAATTGGTAAAAGCTTAAAGAATTCGTTATTCTATTTGTATGCCTGCATACATTTTACATAGATTATGTATAAATAATTACTCGGTAGCTAAAAATCATAATGCTACATGTATATTCTATAAACTCAGGAACTGAACCTTATGTTAAACTTATGGGAACATTTTAATTCACCAGATTATAAAAGAATGATTGTATTTATAAGGTACGCAGGCAGATAAATGGTATTGTATAAAAGCAAGGCAAGGCATGTTATTGTATAAAAAATATATATATGTTTAAAGGCAGTCCAAACGTCGCTTTATGGTCCGATCTAATGTTGACATAAACCCTTAGCTTATCTTCTAAGGGTTCTTTATTCCATATTTCACCGAAGAAAGACGTGACCTAGTTATAGCGTGACCCAGGTATATTGTCAAAAAATCACTGGTGAAATTATAATTGCACGGTTTTAACAATTACCTGCCACATATATATATGTATAATGCTAATGCTATATAACCTATGTAGTTATGATGGAGTGATGGTTTCTTTTACTATTTCACTCGCATATTATATTTAAGCAGTTATCGTTAGGAATCTACGGGTATACGAGTATATTAAAATAGAATTATACTGCAAAATTTTAAAAACTCGAAATTTTTAATATACGAAAACATTATTAAGAAAAATTCGGAGGCCTAAGTCTAGATCTGAAATATCATGTAACCTCCCTATAACATAAAATTAAAACGATATCATTTGAAGTCTATGAATTATTCTCTTAACCTATCTCTCTCTAACTTAAACGTCACCTACAGACGTCATCTGTATCATGTTGGCGTGGCTCAGAAGAACGTTAATTTTGTTATCAACAATTCATTTAAGATTTTCCAGTTGGAACTAGAAATATTCCATCTACCCCACACAAACATTTGTTAGACAGAAATAAAACGTAAGTACTTTAAAAATGTTTATATTGAAAACCGTGCAGCCCAGTGGCGCGATTGGATGCACGGCTGCTTCAGAGCTCTCTGGTTCGAATTCCGGCCAGGTTCTTTTGACGCGAAACATATTTTATGTGTGCTTAGCATTGTTATAAGAAGAAACATGCGCAACAATCATGAGCCTTGCATTAAAAAGACAAGAAGGCTCATTAAAAAAAAAACACGACATTTTATTATTATTATTTTATATATAAAACAGTTGTCCCTATTGTGGACGTATGCATATTACAGTCATCTGAAGTAGATAGCATAAATTGAAAATATAAAATGGAATCATATTCGCCTTCAATCATGAGCCACAGGAGTCACAATACCATTTTATAGGTTATGTTGTTGGCGTTGGCGTCAATTTCTCGTTGACGCCAACGCTGGTATTAACACCTTTAATCATTATGTTATGTAATCGTTGTTTCATATGATATAGTCGCCCGCTTTCTTTACATGTTAAAATTTATCTGATTATCGTATTAGCTTTTAATTAGTTTTTTGAAGCAGATTTGCGAATAGCATGCCTACCCGCTGATAAATTATTACTAAAAATTATTTCAGTTTTATTTTGTCGCTTATTTTACCTAGCTGACAAGTTACTAACACCACGAAGGCTAAAATGGTTTGACTGTTTGACGTCATTCGGTGAATTCTTCTGCAACCCGTTTTCCAACTCCATTTTAACTCTTAATTCTTACAACTCAAAACTTTCATTTGACTCTCTGTATTGTGCTGCTCTTTGTAAATTTATCGGTTGCTCCCTACAATCTGAAAGTTACACGGAATCGTGAAGTTCCCCAATTCCATTTGTCCCCGGGTTGCATGAAACTGATGTAGCTAGTGGAGACCTTCCATAATGCAGGGTCAGACTTCTTCAACCGACTGATTGTTCCAACGGTGTTCATAACTTTCGATCTTGGATTGTCTCACAATTAGGCAACCGTGTAGTCACATACTTTCTTCAGCTGCTGCATTTGACTTTGCTTCAAAATGAACGAATCAGCTTTTGCACACAGCGCAAGCCCATGCATCCAGCTATCCAGCATATTCTAGTAGTCTGACTGTGAAATTCTAATCTTCCAAGTAACCTGAAACTTAAACAAACTATTGTAGTTAATAATCCGTAATCCTTCAGAGATATTTTCAGCAAATTTGACACACCAACCTTATTACAAATTTTGTAAACATACAGCAAGCAAACTTGAATGAATCCGATGGAAACCACACCTGCGATTACTCTTGGCATCAGAATAAACTGGATAAAATATAACACTACTATGTATTCGTCTCCAGGCTAGGCACACAGGCATGGAGGGGGGGGGGGGGGTCATCAATCTTTTTGGCAGTTATTGTTTATTAAATTTTTCGTCAAATTTTAGATGATTCATTCAAACACTAGAACTGAGAAAGTATTGAATGTGATTCTTCCTGCGCAACAAGCCATCTCTCAGATTTCTCAGACGTCCAGCATTAAGCTCTTCGAGGGTCTGAGCAATGTCAACATCCAGGTGGATGAAAGCCGAAGGGGCGTCGCCAGAGGATTGAGGAGACCGCAGCAGTCCATAATCCCGACGCCGGTGCCGCTGTGAGATATAAACCACTTACTTTCTTGGATTTTAATATTCGATCATCACGATCGATAATTGCGAGTAACTCTTTACTTAAATTTTGAGATCTTTATAGAAAAAGATTCTCAAAATGAGGATTAATTTATTCAGTTGAATCCAGATTTTACAAACCTTTGATTCTACATAGTTACGATACATATTTCTCGTCAGAATATCCGTTCAATATTATTTATGTTTTTTGACACGCATACCTATGATATAAAAAACTTATAGCCGTGACAAAATCTACTATCAACCCAAAAGGAAGGTCGTATAAAACATATGTTGTCGAATGGCAAAAAAGTCTTTATGAAAAAATAATTTAAAAATTGACTATTAAAATTTAAATGGCTTTACTTTAACCATCTAATATGCCTATGCCTTTTTCTATAGAATTAGAAAAAGAGAATAAGAATGTAGATTCATAAAAAGAAAGAAAATATGTTTTGAGATATTTGAAAATAGCAATATTCTTAGGTCTATTGTTTTTATTTAAAAAAATCACTAGTGTTCCATAGTTAACAATGATACAGAGAATAAAATAAATATATAACACATTAATATTTACCTGTTATGTAAAAGTGATATAGATTTTTAATATTATCAATTTCTTCGGTACGTACGAATTTACAAAGTTTTATTTATTTATTTACTTATTTACCTAACTGGTTTCCTCGTGTAAGTATTTGTCTCTTTTTAGATACCAAAAAAAAAACAAATTATGCAAAAGCTTCAGGGAATGCGCATTCCCTGAAGCACGACGACGAAGTACACGACGGTTTCTAGCTTCATCACTATTAGCCATTTTTCAGGTTGTGTTATCTCTCTCGTTTAAACTCATTAGGAAAATGAATGTAGTACTGTTACTAATTAGCACATAAACACATTTTTCTATATAATAAATATGATATTATAGTTAATGTGATTTACTTTTAAAATTTGATTTAAAAAAATATTTTTAAATTTTCACTGTGTCAAGAAATTTGGATTCTAATTTATAAAAAGAATAAAATATTTTTTATATGGGGAAATTAAATAACGATTTAATTTGTACCAAAATCAGTTTGCCTAGGCACACACAAACACACACAAGCGCACACAATCTCTTCTTATACTAGGTAGAACTTACCCTCTTTTGCACTGCCTATTGTATAAAATAATTCACAGGCACCATTTTGCACTTTCAACCTCACAAACATGCTAATAAAATTATGTATATTTTAATATTTTATTTTTTTATTATTATTTGTATAGTTTTAATGTTTCATAGCATGCTTTGATAAAAATCTTTAATTGCTCGACTATTTTATAGAAACATTTTTTTTTTTGTAGCTAGCGACCGAACTTATGACAAAAGCGATTTCATATTATCGCGTAAAGTTTACAAATTTATTAATCGGAATCCACGATGAATTTTGATATAAGGTCAAAACAAATCTTATTTGAAATCGCAGGGCTAATAAGCTGGACGTTTTATCGGAAAAGGTCGTGTAATACGGTGTATATATTTACAAGCGTATTTATAAGAGTTATACGATAACATTCCAATTTATTTAAAGCCAAGTGTATGAAATTAACACGGACGGCGTGTTACTTTTTGCTCGGAAGTATGTTTGTTAACGATACAACGTTTTTTCTTTTATTTATTTTTTTACGTCAAATAATCAGGGTGGTCTCAAAAATCTCATTTTATGACATATCCAAAAAATATTTAGTATAAATAACCGCACCATGTACGGGAGTTACTTCCCTTCCCACTTCCCAGGCATCTTCGCACGCATCAATATTATCCAACCGCCAATATGCCGATTCCGTCATATCGCGTCTCTCCAGCCAGCGTTTCCAGGCCGCGACCAGAAATGCGAGGAAGCTACACACCAGAAAAACTAATATGCGTCATCGTCACCCTCGACAGGTCGTCTTCCGCGTCCCGAAGGAAGATCTCGTTCCTGGCCCGCGAGGGCACGCCGTACACGGACCTCCTGGTGAAGAACAGGCAAATCAAGGAGATCGATCAGGCGTCTTCCACTAATGTGTTTACCGTGGCGCAGGCGTTCACCAGACTGGCAGTGCAGACTTCGGCCCGTCTCGATTCGAAGATCAGCGAAGAATCAGTCAAAGTAGCAAAGTGAGTTTTTGGTCGCTTCGTTCCTTACGAAATAATATCTTCTTCGTAGAGAAAGTAATACTCGGCGGTTTTAGGTAAAAAAATCGTCTTCCTCATGCACAGTCGTGTTGGTGTGCTACTAAGCTTAAGTTATTATGTTTTGGAATTTTCGTAATTATATATTAATAATAGGTTCTAAATTAATTTTTTTTCAGGTGAGTTTTCGTCATAGAGTCCATCAGGTTTTGACAGGACAGCATATTAGTTATATTATATATGTTCACATTAGAGTTGGCATTAGAATTGAATCTAAACTACTTAAAAGTGACCACTTAGTGTAAGTAAGGTGTAATAGGAGAAGTGGAAAAGACGTTTGTTACGGTTTATAGAAAGAGGTGTAATGGGGGTTATAAATCAAAATACCCCATATCCATAATGTGTTTTTTATACGGTTCCAATCGAATCTTGCCCTTACTCACACTATTTCTGGTCTTACCTTGAAAACGGGTTTTATAAACGAAACCAGCCTCCTAAAATCGTGGTAGTCTAGTGATTAGGGCGTTGGACTAATAACCCTAAGGTCTCGGGTTCGAATCCGCAGATGGTCGCTTCATTACCACCATCTCCCCTGAATCTAGCACAGGCATATTTGGCCTAGTTGAGTAGGCCCAAAATAATTGCATATGCCCTAGGATTCAGGGGTGCTCAAACTTGAACTGCTGGCGATCTACCTCAATATTTTTAGACTACTTACGATCGACTCTGAGAGACTGCAAGTGTGTGTGATGCAGGGTTGTCGTACATACACGATACACCCTACCTACCTAGGTAGGGCGTACCGTAGCATATATAGATATTAGCTTTCTGCACGGTGCTCAAACGGTCGATCGCGATCGACCAGTCGATCGCGATCGACCGTTTGAGCATCCGTGCGGCCTAGGTCATAACAATACTTTTATAAAATCAAAAAAAAAAAACGATTGATTCGGACACCAACTGGCTTTAACGACTGGTGCATCTGGAAAACATTCAAAATACTTAGGATAGAGTTGAATCGCTTCAAATATAACCTAAAAAGTAGTGTTAAAACAAGACTTGTGATGCTTTTGTGCCATACAGAGTATGTGTCACTTCTTGGATTAACCAAAAAAGGTGACATTTCCGGGCGAGCTCTCACGCCAGAATCCTAGATATCCTCCTCCGGAGAAAGAAAATAGGCCAGAAACATGTGTATAAAATATTATGTGCGCTTCGCTCGTTTAACGCTTAAGGAAGCCGAGCGCAGCCCATTTATTGAGGCACCAAATTGTTCCATAGCATACTCAATAAACGAACTTGAAATTGAATTGAATTGTTACTTCTTTTTAGGAGAAATATTATGCTTTTACTATCCGTTAATTTTTTGGCTGTTCGTCAAGTTCTGAGGGGAAAGAAAAAACTCACTTGTCAACAGTTCAATATTTTATAATCAGAGTATGATCTTCTACTTCTTTGTTCAGATCAGTCACCAGCCCCACCGAAGGGACAAGAAAGAGTACTCTCATACTGAAGGCGTCCGAATCGATCGGGGAAGCTGCGTCGATCGAAAGGGTGCCCATTTTGGAACTTTTAAGGAGACGAAGGGAAAGCGACCAATCTTCCAAGGACGGCTCCATGCAGTAACTATTTAATAATAGTTAAATAGCAGCATACTAACGGCGCTATGCATAGACGCGTTAGTATGCTGCTAACGCGACCATGATAGGGCTGTAATGATTATTTAGGTCCAAACAGCCTGCAGAGCACTCATATTACTAGTGACGATTGTCGAACCCTGCTTCTACTTAGTTCTAAATCTAACCTAAGTAATGCTATCACACCGATTCGGGAATTCCCCACAGGTAAAGTATAAATATTCAATGGTTCTCAAGGTAATTTTATAGTAAAACTTGCCCATTAAAAAAAAATACAGAGCGGATGAAAATTAATACTATTAATAAAATATATAAATGGACTATTATACTCGTAGAATGTAAATAAATGAAAAATATATAGTTCGTAACATAATCGGGAGTGAAATTAGCCTGCACTCCCGCAGACTTCTGGAAAGGATGATTCTTATTGTACTCGTGATCTAATATCTAATAGACATTTTTTTTTTAAATAAAATGTAAATAATTTACCTCGTGCAACGTTTCTAAATCGTTCTGTCACACTTTATAGAATTTAAAAACTACTGACACAGAATTTCGGTCGTTTATGTTAACAGTTTGTTTACTTAATGGACTATTAATTAATGTCAATGATTCATTATATAGACGTAAAAAAAAAAACAATGAAAGCATATATTTTTTGTTGGGTGCTACTTAAAATAGGTCTGAATGTAAGATACTATTTTAAATTCATGACAAAACCAATTATTGGTCCCAGAGATATTTTAGTGAATTTATGTTTGACTGTCGATAAGCATTTCATTTGGAAAACGCATATACATAAAAATAAGAAAAACAATAAATTAAAAAAATTGTTTGTTAAAAAAATTGGAAAAAATTATCACTTAAAAAAAAAATTAAATAACTCTAATTTTGATACATAAATCACTTGTTGATTCTGTTGTAGGTTATGCTCTCAGCGCGTATGGTTGGTCATTCAAGTCAAGGTCATCGTGAAAAGATAAAAAATCTACAATATAGAATACTTAGTTAATTGTGCCAAAATATATAAAAGTTACATTTAAAAATAATGACAATGATTTATTCCAGTAAGGTCCTAAACGTCTTTCAAATGTTTAATTATCAAATTATTATCGATCACATAAAAAACGACAAATTGAATCACCAGTTATTTCATTGGTATGTAACTCGATAAAAACAAAACTTTGGTAATACAAAAATACAATAATCCATACGGCGAAAGATCATTAATAATTATTATAGCACGCCTATTTAACAAAATGCCAAAACATTTGAAAGAGGTAACCAAAATCAATATACGATGTAAAAATGTTCTCAATGATTACCTATACACGTTATGACTAATTGATTAAATATCAATAGTATCATTTTATAGTTTATATACATACAAGGAATTTCTTGAATAGTGATCGTGTTTCTTGTGTAATTTTATTTTGTAATGTTAGTTATTTATTTTTCATGTACTCTTTTTTTATGTTAAATGTTTTTTTAATGTGTTAAATGTTTGTAAATGTTTTATCCAAAAAAAAAGTATGTAAGTTTAGTACGCAAAGTTTGTAAGAGTTGCCATGAATTTGAGTTTCTGGCAGCCAAAACCATGTTTTTGCCAGAACCCATTTAATGTATTATGTCTTATTTTTGAATAATAAAATAAAATAAAAAATGTGCGCGTAATAAGTTGACTAAATTCAAGTAATACAAAAATGATGATATTTTTTGCTAATTCTTCAAAACCATATTTTACTTCTAATGATCGTTTCAAAAGTCACGTTGAAACGACGTTTGTTATTAGCATAAAAATGCATATGGCATTTTCTGCACATTATTATTATTATTAGCGCTCTCAAAAATCGCTGACTCAATGCAACAAAGACAGTTTGTCATAAAATATCGAATAAAATGACTTTTACCTAATACGATTTACATATTAATATATATTTAAGAGGTTTGCGAATTTCTTAATCACAATAAAACAGAACATCAACGAGAAACGATAAAGTATGAATTTGTCAATCCGTGGAGCTATGAACTCGCACACGCCCTACTTTTGCCGTCGCGGATGCTGTGAGCGGATGCTGGCAGATTTATCACTGCTCACGCACAGGGTAAGGAATATAGGTTCATCGTATCGCTTTGATTTTTGTAGAAACTCTTATGGTTGTATTGATACAGAAAAATAAAAGCAATTACTTTGCGAATATAAACAGTTCATCTTTTTTAATAAGTCAAGTTTTTGAGGGATGTCCAATTCTGTATAAGAATAATTAAAAACGTAAGCGCTTTCACTATGGAGTAACATTAGTGTATACACATGAAAAAGGTAACAGAAATCCAATTAAAACCTCCTTTTTTGAAGTATCTAAAAAGAGAGATTTCTCTAAATTTTAGTATTACGTTATTAGAAATTTGAATTCTTGTGGAGTAAATAAGTGTTCAATGGCACAAACGTAAAACTTTATTTCCAAACTTCTCACGTACCACTTCTTTTAATTTGCAATAAATGAATGTACGCAAACAGGTCTTTTTCGAAAATTTATGAAAAATGCTTAAACGTATAGCTATATATATATTTAGATAGCGTAGAACCTATTAAAATGATTTAATAAATATATATATATATTTTTCGTATCTCGTCAAAATGATGGAAGTAATACATAAAAGGATATCCTTTCAAGGTTTTTATAGCGGAGATTTAATTAAAAGAATTAAAAAATGCCCAAAAATGTAAGCTGTTAAATGACCCAGACAGTTAATCTTATAAAATAAAAACACAAAACACTGTAATAAGGTGGGGGACAAATCACTCAATTTAATGAGAAAATTCCCTTACGTTTGAAGGAATGACATCTGCCCACATGGGCTCCTGACGAAGCCATTGTCACCGAGCAGCAGCAACAAGAGGTCAATAACCTCGGTAGAGAACTCCTCGTCCAAGAGTACCATCCGATCGAACAGCCAGAGGGTGGATGCTGACGTCACGTCGATGCTGAACTATATGAGCACTCTTCCAGCGTCGCAGGTAACATTCAACACTACTGTTTCCCTTATCTTATTCATGTAAAACTTTATATCTAAACTTTTTTATATAACTATAAACTGAAATTGCATTTTGCATTGAGTTTATTTCAGTTCTTTCGAATACCTGTTTTATATGTGACATTTCTGTAGATTACTCAAACAATCCAATATCTTTGTGATATTAAAACAGAAATTTGTTATTATTGCAATACCAAGTGTAGCTTTTGACGTGTAAATTATTAAAGGTTGATTACTTTCATAGGACGCCAGAATAATGATGACTCGTTCCTAGACGAGGAGATCAGGAGGAAGAGAAAAGATATGTTGTAACTGTTTCAGTAAACTGTAAACTGGACACACTATAATCCACGTTAGAGTGAAAAGATTTTAAATTGAAAAAATAATTGTTTTAATCTAAAATAGTTTTAGATTTCTCGCTCAAAAGACGAGGTATTCATAAAAAACAACAATAAATTCAATTAGTAAGAGTTATTAATAAAAAACGTTTCCTATATCCTTTATTCTGTCTTCAAGTCCTAAAAGTTTCATGCATTTTAAATCCAAAGTCTACCTTAGTACAGACGCTGCCTACATACCTTTGTAAATGAATAACTTTTGTAAAATTTAAAAATGAATAAATTATTATAATTATTTAAATTTGAAAATTGGGTGACCTCACAAAAAAAGGGGAGGGGGGTTGTTAAACGAATGTGACAACCTGGGACAAGAACGATGGGGGTGGGTAAAAAAATGATTAGACTGTGGCGTAATTTATGGATGTTCCCTAATATGTTATCGACGTACTTGGATCTTTTAACCCCAACTAATACAGAATATTTTAAAGTCTTCTGAGCCGTCTGACCTTGTGGAATCTCACGTGGTATTGTTCTAGGCTCATAGCTCAGGCGGTGAAGAGTACCACAAGAGTAAATTCCGAAGCCCTAACGGGGTCGCGGGGGCTCCCCAGTTGTGGACCCTGCGGCGCTCCGTCTGCCCGGTTTGCTCGCAAAAGTGGCGAGATAGAAGCAGCATCAACAATGTCAAGTATTCAGGTTTGCTTTGTTATTATTTTAGTATGTAGTAACTCCTTTAGTATGTATGTGATTTTTCACGCATTCAAAATTTCCTCTAGCTTGCAGTAACGCCCTTAAAACTTCCCCCAATTAGACATACCTTCACTCCTATGTCTTTAGATATCCTTTTTCAATGAAAATTTTTAATGTTTTTCAATTAATTCTTTATTTGTGAAAAATTAGAAGTCGCACAAGCTTATCTTTTTTTTTAATATTTAAAAAATAATCAAATAATAAAAAGAAGAAATAAAAATACTATCCTCGTAAGTTAAAGAAAAGTAACCGGAAAAAATATTGTAAATCAGTATGTCTTCAAATGCCTTGAATTCACATTTCATTTCACATTTCATATAAGTGTAAAACGCCTTCAATTTTTGTAAATAATATCGCAGTATGTCCTAATGGTAAACTAGAAAACAGTATCTACGTGCAGATACTTTTACAAAAATCTTAAAACCAGCTTCTAGATACTGGGTTCCGCTACAACAAAAACTGCTTTATAAAGTGAATATGAATTTAACTTTCACTTTTGTCACTGATTAAAAAAAAGTGATTTCGTGAAAGACCATTTAATAACCTTTAAAATAGGGGTTATTAATCAATACTTGAATCGAGTGGAAATCGGGTTATTGGCGCAGAGCGTTCGTTCAGAGAAGTGCGAAGTCAAAACATTCAGCAAACGTTCGACATACGCCACGAATGCTGAACGCCGCGCCGCGACGCCGCGAGTCTGTTTTTAGCCCGTATCAAAGGACACGAATGTAAATGAATGCTATTTACTTAGGTCCATCTTAAGGATTGTAACTGATATGACGAATATGTAAAGACTAGCCTTTCGACGAACCCTTCGGCAACTTTTTGCTTTAAAAACACATCTAAAAATATCAACACTAGACGTATTTGATTCTTAAAGAAACGTACCTGACAAAATACTCGGTTGGTTTCTAAGGCCACTTCATTTCAAGCTCACTTGGCGTCGCGGCGTGGCGCTTGTCCTAATGAGGCCTCTACTCTTGGCCAACCTAGTTTTCTTGGCGCTCCAGTGACGTCGCGTCGGCTGAAATGAAGTGCCGAGGGTTGTAACAACTCTTGAGGTATAAAGACGTTCTACCTATCATGAAGCGAAAAAGGATCATGCCAGAAGCGGATCTTAACCTCTATTTTATAAAAACGCGGTTTAAGTATTGGTGTGACATTGTATGTTCTATTGCCCCACACAAATAAACTATAGTGAACTACGGCCACCAGATATCGTAATTACAGAATTATGTTTGTTTGATGTTAGTCCTTAACTCAATGGACAGTTCTTCAATATCGTTGTAATTTGAAAGACAACTAATATTGATTGTTTTCCAGGACTAAAGCGACACACGGCGAGTGACGTAATGCCCTCTATCGCAGCCCCGGCTAGGCTGAGGACTTCAGTGGTGACCGACACGTAACTAACTTTGCCACTTTTTCACTAAACACCACTACGATCAAAACTAGCAATATTAGCGCTGGAAATTATAAAAAATATGAATACAAATAAAGTCTACCTTAGTTCGGACTAAGCTCAGTTAGTTTATATAGTCAGTCTTTATATATTTTTATTATCAAATGTTTTGTATATGTATGTATAAATAAATAATGAAAAAAAAACGCTTAAACGACAAACTTTTATGGCGGGCAGATTCTTAAGCTAATAGAGATGCCTGTAGAGAATATACAGGTTGTATTAAAATACATTACTGCCTTTCAGGAGTTTGATCTATATTATCAATCGACCAAAAAATATTGTTTTTTATTCCGATTATGAGAAAAACTATTTTAAAATTTAATGAAACGCTAACTATAGTCCGTCGCTCGAATGCATAGCTACATCGTGTCTGCAAATAATAAATACATAATATTACGAAACCCTTGGATTTAGAAACATTATCTGTTTTTTTAGTCTATTTATGTAAAATTTTAAATTATGGGAAAAGTTTACCTATTTGTCGTACGCAACCTATTCGAGTATGTTTAATATGTATTAGTGTCATTTTAAGTTTTAAAGTTTGTTTGATTTTATTAAGGACAGATACCCAAGAGACCGAGTATTGCCCATGGTCAACGAGCCAGGATCAATGTCCATGTACAGATCTTCCAGGACACTTCTGAGCAGAGCTAGAAAGAACTCGGTCAACCGGTTGAGAAACTCCATCGTTTCTACCCGAGAGTCGCTCTGGGGCAGAGTTAAGGATGAAGCCAACTCCCAGGAGCAGAAGGAATCACGACAGGACATAGAAAATAGACTGAACAACTTCTTATCGAAGCCCGTTGTACAGCGCGAGAAAAAGTTTTCCATTTAGCGAATGAGCTCCTTAAATACGGCCACGTGGATATTGTTTTTGTTGAGCAAGTGTAGCTAGTGTTACAAAATTTTCTGCTTATTTCACATACAAGTTGAAACAAAGAATTGCCAGATTGCATGGTATAATCGTCGTTTAAAAGAAAGTATCACTTTTAAACAATTAATAACAATTAGGCTAAACAATTGCAATTGAAATACCAAAATTATATTTTAAATTTGTGCGTCGAAAGAGGGGGGAGTGGGGTAGGATTCGAAACTTGCAGTGCATCTATAAAAAGTTTCTGACCTTGCCTTATCTTTTGTTAATCTTGTTTTTTTATTTTATATATTTTTAACGTATTTACCTCGAATGTGAATGCTTTTATTTAGCTTTGTGGTTTTTTTTTCAGGATTTTATCTTAACATATTTCAATCCATGTACTAAGATTTTTTTTAAAATAAATATTGGTTTTGTGTTTTCAAGTTTCGGGTGAATGTCCGGCCCGTTATGCATGAATAAGACCTTCCACAATAAGTCATGGTGTACTAAGAGTGAGCTGTCTTCTAATTGGACAGTTTCCCCACAATTACGGTTGCGTTTTAGTCTCCAACAAACAAGAAATATTCTGAAATTACTAGAACATTAATCTCGATGTCGATATCCAAAATCCAATTTAATCGAATTCCAATCTCTAAGAATTGTGATTTTCATATGTTAGAATTTCGTTTACAATTATCCACATTTTGAATGTATGGTATATTTTCTGTTTTTTTTTTATTGTATTGTATATATAATTTTTAAGATTTAGTATTCCTTGATCTTCGTACACAAAAATCTAAAAAAAACATCCTTTGCATTCAGCAGTCGATGTTCCTTTCGTAAGAACGTATTTCAGATA
This sequence comes from Neomicropteryx cornuta, assembly GCA_020383195.1. Classification (NCBI taxonomy): domain Eukaryota; kingdom Metazoa; phylum Arthropoda; class Insecta; order Lepidoptera; family Micropterigidae; genus Neomicropteryx; species Neomicropteryx cornuta. Next base: position 8,141,163 of record JAHKQU010000030.1, read on the forward strand.
GCCTACTGAATGAATGTAAAGCCCACACACATTCTATGCGACACTGAACAGTCAGTCATCTCTTTCTTTAGCTCTTGGTTTTTGTCTCCAAAGAGAAGGTTAAAATAATATGCAAGCAGATGTATTTAAATAGTTCCTAAAGTTCGAAAAGTAAAAACCTTCCAACCTAATTTATGACTTTTTGTCACATGGTACATACCTACATACCTAATTTTACGTTATAACGTTTTTGGACTCATAAACGTTTTTATCTAATGTAAATCATGCAACTGCTATAATTCCTACGATAACAAAACTATTTATATTTAAATATTAGGTGACTCCTTTTTTGGAAAATCATTTACATTTTATTATACTTAATCTATTCACATACCTATACTTTTTTCGAAGTATTATTATATATTAAAAATATTAGGTACCGGTCTGTAAATAAATGAAAGTTATATAAATGACCGTACTCTAGATATGATTGAAATACAGCGGATATTACATTATAAACCTATGAAGAAAAAGTGGTCATTTTTACCGCATGGATATTTTTATTATTCTTAAACATATAAATATATTTACGAGGAAATAGTTAAAAAATTAAGGTAAAAATAATAAAAAAAATATGTGTTTATAAAAAAAATATATTTTTATTAAATACTAGCTGTTCAACCTCGGGCTTTGCCCCGGGTTGGTAGCCAGGCCCTGCAGGCAGCTTTAATGGCGCCTTCGGAGCGCAAATTTTAATTTAAGGACCGATATTTTCATATCAGATATTCGTGTTCCTTACAAAATCACAAGGTTATTTTTAAAATAATGTATCGCTTGCCCTCGTTATTAATTAGACACGCTCTGTCGTTGTCGATAGAAGTATTTATTTTATTTACCGTCCAATATTTTGACGCAATGGAGAATGATTTTTGTTCCTTAAAAAAATATTTGGCTTGACAATATTTGATTACCAAAGACTATTTTAATTATATAAAAAGGTTGGCCGAATTGAAATAGGCGGACGAAATTGCGAAACTTTAAAAACGTTTATAATTGTCATCTGTCACTTTTGACAGCATTCACGCTACTGCACAGGCGGGAATACTGCTATAAGTGTCATAAATTAATAAATTACTTTTGCCTTACGCTTCTTTTCGAGCTAAAAATTAGTTCTTATATGCCAATTAGGTTATTTTCGGCATTCGTCATTTTAATTTTAATAAATAATTATTACCTCCATCACCGCTTTTTAAACTAAAGTTGTTTTACACAAGATGACATCGACTGTTTTCAAGTTTCCGATTTTAAGAAGAGCTTTGGAGGCACATCATGTAAAAAACTACAACATAGTTCGCTTTAATAGCGTACAGTCAAGGAAATTGGTTTACTCTGAATTCGGGGATCCTGTCAAAGTCGTTTCACAAACGGAAGAGGAAATTTCGAGTGTGGGCAACTGTGAAGTTTTAGTAAAAATTTTAGCTGCGCCGGTTAATCCGGCTGACATAAATACCATAGAAGGCAGGTACCTTCGTTTTTTTTTCTCTGTAAACATGGACGGTCGGACATAGGTCAAAATGCTTTCTCTACCCAGTGTGAACCTTTTACATCATACATGTCCCTGCGTTAGGGTTGTCATAGACTCTCAAGGTAAAATCTTTTTTAAAAAGGTCTTTTTTAAAGCCTATCCTCTTAATGGTGCCATTTTAGGCCACTTTTAGAGAAAATTGTAAAATACCTGTATAAATTCTATACAAGTATTTGAAATGTCACAACTTTTAGCACAAAAAGTAGGTACGGTTAATCAGTATTAACTGTTTCAAAATTTAAGCGATTTAATATGAAACTGTTTTCCAAAAATATAAGAATTTAACAATTACTTGCATACTAACAACATTTAGTTATCTTTAATAAAGTAAAAATTGTCATGAAGTAGGCTGAATTGAGTAAGATTGCCATTTACAATTGATTTTAATAACAAAAAAACTGATTGACAGCGCACCGCCTCGCCAGGTCCCTGGCCTGGCAAGACGTTTTCGAGGCAACTGGGGGGCGTTCAGTGTCACTCTTATAGCTTACTGTCAGTAAGTGTAAGTGACTTACACCGTAAATCACTCTCACACTCAAGACTGTATGTAACGTTTTAAGAAGGTTTCAAATTATGGACATTTCTCTCTTTTGTACGGTCGGCTTGCAAAATACAAACCGACCGTACAAAATACGGATGTATGGCAACCCTACCCTGGCACACTGCTGTTGCAGTTTTATGTTCTATATTCATATAAAAACATCTTACCGATAACCCCACTTTTTTATTAACTGACAAAATAAAAATGCATTTTGTGTACCTAGGTACTCACCTACAGTTTTATCTGTCATAGCCCATTTTTAGTTGCCATTGACTTATCGCAATCTGTGTGTTTCATTTAAAATCTAAGCCTATAAAACAGAAAACCTATTTCAACCCTTTAAGTTCCTCGGCCATGTCAGTATTTGATCTCTTCCCTTTTGAAGCCGTTTTCATGACTCGTTTATCATTAATTCTACTACACCTAACATTTTAACCGGTCCCAGCAATACATAAGCTTTTTTAATCATAATAAGCTAATAATAAAGTTTCATATTTAACTAATACCAATGTGAAAAGCAACTGTCAGTGTCACCACACCATATTTTTTTTTATTTTAACTTTGTTAAAATTAAAGTTTTACGAATCATTTGTTGTTGCCATCTCTCTTCGGTACTCCACTCCGTCACACTAAATACCAGAACTAAAATAAGATTATTACATGAACTAATCCACGGCAATATTTCACTGATCTTTCAATCTTTAGTTAATGGGTTGTTCTAATAAATATATTTAATTAATTAATTTTTGTATTATAACTAAAACTTTATTTATTTTTGTATTATAATTTTGTATTATTTCATTAAAATCTTTTTCTTAATATGAATTTTGAAAATAAATACATTAGAATGCCCTATAATTTTTAAGACATAATTTTGCATGTAACTCAAGTCTTTTGTTTAAAATTAATAAAATACTGATATTTTTGGTTGATTCATACAATTTTTCAATTTACAGGAAAGTATCCAGTCAAACCAAATTTGCCAGCAGTAGCAGGGAATGAAGCAGTTGGAGAGGTTATAAAGATCGGTTCAGATGTTTCAGATTTATCTGTCGGAGACAGGGTGGTGCCCGGTAAATCTGGTTTAGGAACATGGCGCACTTTTGCAGTTTTCACTTCTAGCGACCTAATCAAAGTACCAAAAGAACTTGGTATTATTGAAGCAGCAACTTTGACAGTAAACCCATGCACAGCATACAGAATGATCAAAGATTTTAGGACGTTGAAACAAGGGGACACTCTTATTCAAAATGGTGCGAACAGCGCCTGCGGACAGAATGTGATACAATTGTGCAAAGCCTGGGGTATTAACACTGTAAATATTGTTAGGGATAGGCCAGATATTGACAAACTTAAGGCGTATTTGAGTCAATTAGGGGCAACGCACATACTCACTGAAGAAGAAATTCGCAAAACTGACTTATTCAAGTCCAAAAAAGTAGCAAGACCAAAGTTGGCATTAAATTGTGTGGGCGGTAAAAGTGCACTCGAGGTGATGCGGCAGTTAGATCACAGTGGTGCCATTGTGACCTATGGAGGTATGTCACGGGATCCTGTTACAGTGCCAACGTCTGCCCTCATCTTCAAAGATATATCCGTAGTTGGTTTTTGGATGACAAGATGGGCGAATGAAAATACTACAGGTGAAAAAAAAGAAAAAATGTTGAGTGAATTGATTAACTTAATGCTAAAAGGAGAACTGAAAGGACCAGCTTGTAAAACTGTCAGTTTTGACTTGTATGCAGAAGCCCTGGAGAGCACTTTAAATGTAAGAGGTTACAGGGGCGACAAGTATATCCTTCAAATAGATGAAAATTTATAATTTTCTTTCGACTAAACTAATTTTATTTAATTGCTATGTATTCATTATATCATAATTTTGTTATTACACTTTATATGGTTATTTATAAAGACTAATAATTTGAATGAATTAAGTTCTTTAAACAACATGAGCCATAAATCGTGCTCCTCCTGGCATTGGTGATGAACCGACCTCTTCCAGCACGCCAATCCTGCTCCTCTTAAATGGGACGAGTAATAGGGAATAATACTTAATAAGTATTTTTTTTCATACCAGATTTACATACTTTTAGTTATGAGTAACAATGAAGAAATTACAAGATGACTTTTGTATTTTTACTTTATGTCTATATATAATATCCTCAAAAATAAAAAAAAATAGTTCAAAGTTGATCTTTATCACTTTAAATCACTTTAAGACAACCCATTCAACTCATAAATGAATGTGATTGATTGTTGCTGTTAGTGAATATGATTGCTTTACTTTGTACAGGTTATTTAAATAAGTTTGTAGTTTATTACAATAATTTCTTGTTGATAGATCATATTTATTTTTAGATCATCTGCAAAGAGTAGTTACTGTGCTGTATAAACATATCTATAGCCACGTGTTTGTATGTGTTGGGCTCTGTTCCTATGTTTGGTATTATTAACATACTTTAAATTTAACATACTTTCTGATAACATCTTTAGGTTTAGGAAAAATAAATCCACTCAAAAAGCAATTATTAAATGCTTTGACAATCTAAATATAAAAAAACTACCAGTGGCAATTTTCTGTGAAATGAGCAGCCTTTGACTGCGTACAGATCGACATTCTGCTCACAAAACTCTATCATTACGAAATAAGAGGTGTGGCATATGATTTGTTAAAATCATATTTGAGCAACCACCAACAGTGTGTAGATTCCCTATATTCAAGACCACCAGATCGAAGACATGTCAGGTCAGAATTTATATTAATATGCATGGGAATGCCGCAAGGTACTAGATTAGGGCCAATATTATTTAAGGTGTACACAAACAATCTGCATTCTATAACTGAATCCGAAACCACCCAGTTTGCTGATGATACGAGTTGTGTAGTTGTGGCAGATACAATACATTTACTTAATTCTAAATTGATCTAACTTTAAATGAACTCGATGACATATTATTAGCTTTAAACCATTAAAGCTAATAAATGTCTCTAAACTTGACAAAAACTGTCATAATGAATTTCACCAAATACAAAACCGTTGATTTTATTCTTCAACATAATGTAGAAGTGAAATTTTTAGGAGTTTATATGAATAATAAACTAAACTGGTCTAAACACATGGATCATCTTAAATGGATCATAAAAATATCCTCAGGTTGTTATGCGCTATTTCAAATCTGAAAATTTATGGATATACAATTAGTAATTTCTGCCTACCATGCGCTTGTAAGAGTCGCACCTCAGATACAGCGGCATACATGTCAGATATTTTTAAACTCCAAAAAAGAGCGATCAGAGCTTATTATAGGCCTGAGCCCAAATGAGTCATCTCGGCCACACTTCAAATAACTTAAGCTACTCACGGTGTACGGGATATTTGTTTCAGAAGCCATTTGTATGTTTAACTTAAACAAGGATCATGCAATTAAACACAATGATCTGTACACTCATGATACCAGAAAAAAGGAAAATTATGATCAACCAATAGCAGCTCGTACTGTCAAATTTCAAAAAACTTAGTTATGTAGGCCTAAAATATTATAACATGCTACCAGAGGCGCTAAAAAATATAAAAAGATTCAACAAATTTAAATGTGCAGTGCAGTCATACGTATCAGAAAAAAATTGATATAGTTTTAAGGAATTTGAAAACACCTAGTCATAGGTTTACATAAGATTTAGTTCCATAAGCCCGTTTTAGTGAAGTGTTATTTAATTAAATCTGCTTTTCTTTTAAGATCTATGTCCTAATTTCTGTTATTGTTGTTTTAAACTTTGTTGTTATTAAACATGAATGATCATGTATGCATGTTTTCCATAAAAGAAAAAAAAATTATGTATCATTATTATGATCATTGATGCCACACCACTATACTAACTTCAAAATTTATTGTACCTAAATTAAAATATCATTCCTATATGCATTTATCTTGTGTTTATGAAATAAAATCATTTGAATTTGAATTATTAACTACCTGCAATTAAAGTAATAAACCAGCCATGTTTTTGCACTAAAGCACTCTGATATGTCCTTTACAAATAGAATGAACAGTGCTGGTCTAAAGTATCCAGCGATAGTATAATAACAGACAGATTAATAGAAGGAATTTACTTATCCCAAAAGTGAATACCAATTTTGAACAACTGAGGCTTGTTACTTTTATTTTTATATTTGCTTCAGAGAAAATACCTTATAAAAGTAAATTATATTTAAGAACGAAGCTGCTATGTAAATCTTTGACAGAGTTCCGGCCAATCGTGAGAGTATAGGAATAATACAGATACAAGTAAAGAGATTGTGATTCTCAAAGTTAAACAGATATAAAATTAATAAATTTTGCTCAGAATACCTGTAGAAGAGACTGAAAACAGGTGGAGGATTTACAACCTTTTAAATTTGTTAAGAATTCACAGTACTAAGTTTTATCTTACTAACCGATATCCCTTTTTCCATATCTAGGTCAGTTTCAGAAGTATGCTCGAGGAAAGTATTAATATTCTCTAGTCTATTTTTATACTGTGTGTAGACCACAACACTAAATAGTTAATGGTGGTTGCAAACTGGATTGATTATTGAATGGTTCGAAATAAGTAAATGTGCTTGCACATGATGTCACTCCTCAAAATTCTTAAATCTGAAACACCATTATATCGTCATAAAAATTAACAAAAAAGTTTAAATATTACATTTTTAGCCCGCTCAAGTATTTATAAAGTTTAAGTTATTATTTCGCCACCTTAGTTATGACTATTTAAATTATTTTTTTTTTAAATTATCATATTTTTTATTGATGGTATAGGTGCTATATTATATACAAACAAAAATAAAACAAATAATGTATTGTGTTTTATTATGAAATAAGTAATATTTTAACATTAATGGTGCGATTATTTTTTCAAGTGCTATGTTTTGTGATGAGAAAGATCATTAGCAAAATCCACTCTTATTGGAAAATAAACTAAAGCAGAAAAAAATGTCTGAAGACGCTTAATGAGGAGATAAATTGTAGTGATGGTAGCCTTAAACGTATGAAAACAGTAAAATTTAATTATTACATTGTAAATACAATAATGAAATAATTAGGTTATTATTATAATGTTTAACAAACTGTGTCGAAGACCATTCCCGATAAAAAAATCCAGCTTATTGGCCCTGTGATTTTAAACATAGTTTCTCTTTAGAAACAATATACAATTTATAGCAATTTTTAAACAAGTGGGTTGTTACTATTTTTTAGGACATTTATTTGTTAGTTTTTTTTTAATTACATTTATTATTTATTTAAGATTTATTTTTCCAAATACACCAATGTTTCTTGGCTTCAATGACAAAGTGGGGCTTTTGGCATAGGTATTATCCACTGCGGCATGCAATTTTATTATGGTTATCAACCATAACCTGACCATACATACTGTTTTAAATGGGACAGTCCCATTTTACAGTATTATGTCCCGTTATCCCGATTACCTCTGTGTGGACGCTAAATGTCCCGTTTTTAAATAAATATCCTATTATAGTCCCGTTTTATGATATGCGGCTCTTTAATTTGGCTCTTGTAAAACTGGGAGATTTCCGGAAACAACTTAGATTACAAAGTGCATAATAAAGTTGGTGTACCAGCTTATAATAACTAGATAAAATAAGTTCTACATGAAAATAATATTTTGAAAAATTAGCCTGCAGGTATAGGAAACTCAGAAAATGCATAGAGATGGGGAAAAGGGGGTTTCGTTAGAGTGTCCCGTTCTGGACCTCAATATTTATAGAAACGTTAGCCACAACGGAAACATGAGACTTCGTTGCCAAAGATTGTGGATGTGCCATATATTATTTTGGTAAAACACAAAATGGTGGAAAGGGGATATGCATCATCGGAGAGAAACGAGATATCAGATTTCAAGTTAGTCTCCCTGGAAAAGCAAGTAAACATGTTGAAACATCAAAAAGTAGCAGTATTTCAACTTCCTAAGGCTCATATTGTAAAGTGATCCATTTAGGTTAGTCCTCCTTGTATAAGGTGTTACATACTATTGTAATATAGGTACTTTCCTAAAAAAATATAATTTTAATAGCGAACCTCATTATTTAACAATATTGGTAGTGGGAGAGCAAAATTCACAAATATTTTTTAACAAGTACGTTACTGATTTTATTTAGTTGTGAAAACTCCAAAAGAGACTGAAAGAGCACCAGTGTTTCTTATGCTTTTAAGTATATTATTTTCATACTTTCTAGATTTGTGCATTCATGCATAGTTGGGGCCTGAATAGAATCGGTAATCGCTAGTCGGTAAGTATTCAAATTCTGCTATTATGTAGATCTTCAAATAACTTCTTGGCTATCAATCAAATCTAATAAATCGTCTTGTAACGACTTGGGGATATTTGTATTGAGTTCAAGTGTTTCATGATCCCTACTTCTAATAATTTGACGGACACATTGCGATAAATCAGCCTCTTTATCTTGGCTGTCATCCTGAGAACTACTCTGAACGTGGGAATTACCTTCTTTGATTGAGGTTATGCTACCTAACTCACTAGATATTCCCGTAATTTGGGACACCAAAAACGTTACTTCTGAAGTGTCCGCATTATAGTCGTTCGTATTTACGACCCCATACGTTTTCCCATACCTTTTGTAAATATTGCAACCTAAATTATCAACAATTTCGGGAGTCAGCGATGAACGTGCCGCAAACGAGGCATCTTTATTTTGCACACCCATTCGAAGCAACAGTGAAATTTTCGACCTGCAATTATTCAACCATAGTAATAAAATGCTTTGAATTGACGTCAATTCTTCGATTGTGAGGTTTTTGCAAGAAATGTGAAACCGGGACCTAGCATTATCCAAAATAGATTTACAGTTTCCGTCGGGATGCGGATGCAGTGCCGCCACCTCTCGCAAATGTCGTTCCGTGATGGCGCATAGATCGACGGGTCCGGAGACCGTAATTTGCCATTTAAACACCATTGTCATTAAGTCCCACAATTTATTCATTGAATAATGATCGAGACGCATAATTGAAGCTGAAGCGATATCTTGCAATAAATCTCGAACCCCTTTGTGACTGCCGAGAGGTTGAATTGCGAAAATTTCGTCTAGTAAACGCTCGTTCGCAAGAATCGAAGTAACATCCGTGAGTACTGAAATATTGAATGTAATATTTAACACATCGCAGGCACACATTCGCTCAATTTGTTTTCGTTAAATTAGGCAGTAGACCTACCTCGGCGAGCTTTGTCCGGTGCTACTTGTTGTGCTGTCAATCTTTGATCGATAACATAAAGCATTTCACAACCAAGATTTAAAACTAGGAAAGACATCGCCTTTTGTGACATTGTATTCTTGGTGTTTTATTTCAGAAGGCGGTGTGTGTGATGTGACTAAAGTGAAAAATCAATATTTGTCTTCTCCTCATAATATAACCTCAAAATGTTTGACATTGAGGAAACCCATCAATTGATCGTGAATAAACTAACAGATAGCGGGAAAATAATTGACGTATCCTTGCAACTATTTCAAAACCGAACCAACGAAGAACGGGTTGCATTTGTTTATGATCTTTTGATCCAGTATGAACTAATGCCAAAATTTAAAAAAACTACGAAGAACCCATTTGATTCAAAAGAATGCCGAAACAAAGGGAATAAATTCTTCCAAAATAAAAACGACTTTGATGCTCTCTTATATTATTCTAAGGCAATTCTCAGTGCCCCTCCTAATTCTGAGGAACTAGCTCTAGCATATGGAAACCGCTCTGCAGCTTTGTTTTCATTAAAAAATTACGAAGGAAGTTGTGTGGATATTGCACGAGCGTATGAACAGGGTTATCCAGAGAGGCTAAAAGAAAAATTAGAAAATCGGATGAAACAGTGTAAAAAACTAATGCAAACTCCGTCTGCCGAAGAAAAGCGCATAGAGTCTGAATGTAAAGCTAAATTCTCCATCTCAAAAGATTTAAATTCTTCAATTCCATGTGCAAGTATTGACGTAGACCTAAGATACAATCAACAGATGGGAAGACACGTTGTTGCAAAGTCTTCAATATATCCAGGTGAAGTAATCGCTGTTGAAAAACCGTATGTGACAGTCCTCCTTAAAGACCTGTATCTGACTCGTTGCTATAACTGCCTATCTCTGTTGGACTATTTGATTCCTTGTAATGGTTGCTGCGATGTCATGTTTTGTAATGAAAAATGTCGCGACGAGAGTTGGAGTAGTTATCATAAACATGAATGTCCAATCATGACGCTTTTACTCCAAATGAAATTTACAAAGCTCGAGTTACATGCTCTTAGAGTAGTATTAAAGGCTCTATATGATTATGGCTCTTGGGAGAAACTTCGAAGTTCTATAGAGGAAGCTGAAAATAGAATAGATCCTGTCTATCAGGGATTTATGAAGAACGAAGAAACGCCCGATGGCATTCTAATTTTTGATTCTAAAAATTATTTGGCGGTCCATTCTTTGGCAACAAATTTGGAGAAGCGAAGTGCATCTGATGTATTTATGAAATGTGTTACCGCAGCTGTTATGCTCTACTTGCTGGATAATTACACAGATTGTTTTAATAATATAGCCGAAATTAACCGTTTCAATGCCACAAAGTTCATCGGAGGCCTTCTCTTTTATCATGGCATGACCGTTCCAACGAATATGCACAGTCTAGCAAAATTGTACCAGTCAAAGAGTGGAGATTGCTCCAATTCTGCTTGCTTTGGTTGTGCGGCTTATGTATTCCTGAGTATGCTGAATCACTCTTGTTCTCCAAATGTGGTCAGATCTTCATCGGGAACAACTACGGCACTTGTGGCTTTGCGGCCTATTAAAGCCGGGGACCAACTGTTTGATAATTATGGGTAATATATTCTTATATTAAGTAAAACTTAATGCCATAAAAAAAAAATCCCTTTTGGCACATCGGAAGGTAGAGATATCAAACATTCCTTTTTTAAACGGATTCGATTTTGTGCCTGTTAAGAACTTTTTGAAGGTTAAAACCTCATTTTTTCCACCCCTAGGACCAATGGTTGGTGCTATCAAAAAAGTTTACTTAGATAAGTTTTAGGCCTTTATCTAAAGAAAAAAAATATATTTAAATCAATTAGATATCTTATATGCTAAGAAAGTTATAGCAAAATTTCACTTTTTCTAAATACCCCCTTCATTCCCGGCCTCCTGGTCTGATTTTGCCCATTAACGAATTTGACCGAGATCTTGTACCCTTAAATTTTATGAATCAATTTTAAAGTGATTGTGAAGTGTGGTTATTCAAATAATAAATTGATAATTTTTAACTCCCTTATTGAATAATTTACAGTAGGATGTCATTCATGAATAAATCTGACCATCTTCTTTGAAAATATGTTGATACTTAACATTATTAACTCTAAGTACTCATTAAATAAAGCCCTCGGTCAGCCCGGAGCCTCGGTTGATAATAAAGTCCTCGGTAAGCATATGTTCGAGCCACGTTTAGAGAGATACATTATTGTATAAAAAATATTTTAAGATTAAAAATAAATATTCCCATGCAAAGCGGAGACGGGCAGCTAGTTATTAATATGAGAAACAATCATTATTAATTATTAATATTATTATGAGAATTATGATAAAAAATGGTATGATTTCAAGCCGGGACAATGGAAATTTCAATGGACAAGCCGTTCAGGAAATAATAAATACGGTTGTACCGAATATCAGTTTAGCGAAATAATCAAATTAGTTTAGTTTGATCAAGGTTTTATATAATGTATGGGTGTTGCGAAGACCTTCGTGCCTTCAGCAAATATTGATGAAAGCTCATAAGAACATAGTATATCATTAACTTGCTAAAGGATCCTTGCAGGGAATGTACAGCTGTATATTCTGAAGTATTGATTTGAACAAGATCTTTAACATTTTATAGTTTGAATAGCCTTGATTATTTCTTTGAAATCAGTTGCGTTTTTGAAATAACAATGAAAGATTTGTTTGTATATTTCAGATTTCATCATTCGTTAGACACATATACCCATCGTCAGGATAAATTGAAGTTCCAATACAAATTCAACTGTGTTTGTGAAGCTTGTACATTTAACTGGCCCTTGTACATACATTTAAAGGATTCCGCCAACTGGACACGGCACCAAGTGAAAACGATGAAGGACTGTTTGCTAACGACAGACCGCATGGATGCTCTCAGAGCTGGAGACAGGAAGTTGGCATTGGACCTCTATAACGGTCTTTGCGCATGCGCTGAAGCATTGGAAGAATTGGCCCCCTGTAGAGAAGTGGCCGATTACCAGGAAACTTTGAAACACTGCTGGTCACTATTTGATGGCTTTGTTCCTTATAGAGAATCCCAATTTTATAACATTGAGGGACTTGAATAAATATTTTTTAATATGTTTTTTAAATAGTACACAATAATTTTCCTTGGCAGTTTTGATTTTTAAAGGGACTTTAATTGGTAAAATTCCCATACCAAAACAAAAAAAATATCGTTAAGCGTTTAGCTCATATCTGTAAATAAAATTGGTGGATTAATATGTTACAGTTAGTTGGTTTGGCTTTCGGTTGAGATCAAAATTATATAAAATTATGAACATTACGTTTTAAGTATATAATTTATCAACAAAAAAAAAATATTAATAAAAAATAATTTTTATATTTTCTACCACAGATTATTTGCTTCAAAATGGATTTTTGTTTAGAAGGGTTGATTTCTTGCTCTTTTTGGTCATTCACACAAAAACAGTTTTTAAAATTTAAATAATTATACCATGACATCCCATTTAACATGAACAGATTTTTATACTAATCACAGTACCTCTATCTCATTTATTTAAAATTGTATGTTGAATTGAGTTTTAAGTCTGATATGTTTATAAACCGTTATTCTGGTTTATTAAAAATAGAAATTACTATATTAAAAATCAATCAGTTGAGAAATGCAAACAAAGACATTTTATTACGAATTGAACATTGTATTGATGAGTATTTTAAACTTTAACTTTTTTCTTATCAACTTCAATAGCAGTTGTGTGTACGAGGTGTGTTCAAAAAGTATCGCGAATTTTGAATTTTCGCGGGTTACGTATATTCGAATTTCGATTTTTTTGTGGCGTTATGTTGGTACTCATGTCTCTCACTTATGCCGACAAGCTCGGCTATTTTGAATGTTCACTTAATTGTTGACAGCTGCTTTGCTTGCACGTGTTTTGGATCGTCTTCGATTTTTACCTATTCAAAAAAATGGATCACAGAACCTGTATCAAATTTTGTGTGAAAAACGAAATTAAGTGCGCGGATGCATTCCGAATGTTGACTGTGGCATACGGAGAAGCTACCTTGGACCGAAGCAACGTTTATCGGTGGTACAAAATGTTCTCAGAAGGCCGAGAAGATGTGAACGACGAAGAGCGTGCCGGACACCCGAGCACTTCAACAACAGACGAAAAAATTATTGAAGTGGAGAAAATGGTATTGGCCAATCGTCGAATCACCGTTAGAGAAGTTGCTGAGGACCTAAACATATCGATTGGCTCGTGCCATTCGATTTTTATCAATGATTTGGGCATGAGACGGGTCGCCGCGAAATTCGTACCAAAATTGCTCAATTGCGACCAAAAACAGCATCGCATGAACATTGCTAATGAGATGTTAAACTCTGTCCGCGACGACCCAAATTTGCTCCAGAGGGTCATAACTGGTGACGAATCGTGGGTTTATGGTTATGACGTGGAAACCAAAGCTCAATCATCTCAATGGAAGCTGCTACGCTTGACGTTACGCTACGCTTGACGAGATAAAGACGGCATCGAAGGAGGAGCTGAACAAGATAAAAAAAAATGATTTTTTGAAGTGCTTCGAAGATTGGAAAAACCGTTGGCACAAGTGTATAATATCTCATGGGGATTACTTTGAATGGGACAAAATAGATATTCATGAATAAATAAATAATTTTTGAAAAAACACAAAATTCGCGATACTTTTTGAACACACCTCGTATATTATAAATTTTAATGTGTGCAAGAGTTTGAAGTTATTTTTATATTTCTTCATTTATTTGTCTTTCAGCTGTTAAAAATGTATGTCTCAGGAAATTCAGGTGTCCAGGGGCATGGTCACATTTATAAATCATCTACTTGAACTCTGGAGTATTACAAAAGACTTTCTAATCATCAAGGTCTCTCCCAGTCTCTGGTCCTTCGGTCGTTTTTCAGAGCAATGTGTGTCTTTTCTACGCTTAGAAAATGATTGACTAAAAGATGTATCTTTTACAGATGAGTGTATTGAAGATGCGATTCTTCACATGAGAATCTGCACTTGCCCTTTGTTGATACTTTGAGGAAGGGGAGGTGTTTGGTTTAATTACAATGCATTATTAAGGTCCTAGTTACTAGATTTTAGAATTACTAGAGTGAAACCAAAACCTACTAAGCAAACTAGATTTTTTGCAAGGTACTTTTATTAGATTTTTAATCATAAGCCATAAACCAAATCTCAATTGACCTGGAATAAAACAAAATGTTGAAATGTGTTATTTTTCAAATATGTTTATTTAGGCATACAGTTTTGAATAATTCTAAATTTTATTATTGATGCAATTGTTTTTAATTTATATAAGTCTATTTATTAGTCTGTGGTAATAATTTTATAAAAACAAAATAAAGAAATGCCTTAATGTCTTAATTAGTTATTTTTTTTTATTTTGGCCTAATTTTCATAATTTAATTAACCTAGTAACATAAAATGAGTCATTTTCTACTTATTTCAATCTTTATTGTAAAATATTATTTCAATGCTTTTTAAGAGTTTTTGCTTGCATTGCAATTTCAAATATTAAAATGGTATTTCCATCTTACCACGAATTACGGCTGGATTACGCATGTTTGTTTGCGAGAACCTCTACTCGCCAAAGTATATTTAAGTTAAATATGCCTAATTGCCTTTCTATTAGAACTCGATTATAAATTGAATAAAATATGAGATCATATGACATATACATAGAGTTACCATGAAGTTTTTGATATTTATTTAAGAGTGCGGGAGTGATTTAATGTCAGATACCCAAACCGAACCGGGATCTGGGCATAAAAAGCTTGCTATTTCATGAGGTGGAGACTCTAACATTCATGTGCGGATGAGATAGAAACTTGTAACTACAAAATCAGAGGCTCAATAACTGCTACAGATACCGTAAAAGTTTATTTTTTATGAAATATGAAATAATATGTCAGACTTAATTTTTCTTAATTTTCATGAAATTTACTTCTAAAGTATTTTTCAAAATTAGCGACAATTATTAACAAAAATAGCTTAAATTCGAACCAAAATGATTTTATATATTCAATTTATATATGTCAATAACATTGAAGGAGGTATTGTTTTCTATAACCTATTTATTGATTTATATTTGTACATTGTTAGCATTCTGATTAAGTACACTGATGCATCAGTTACTCAAATTATGCCACTAAATTACCTTCAAGTCAACTTGAAAGTAATCTAAAAACTGCCGAGCTAGGACAGCCGCATTCTTAAGTTCATGCAAACTAACGTAATACAAATGGTTAATCCGGTTTCCTAGATTTCCAACCTTTCTGACATCCGTGATTTTAATTACTAGCTGTTTGGGAAAGTAACCCATTTCTCAACCAGTTATCACGATTAGCTCTTAGTGATTTTTCAAAATATCATTTCAAACTAACGCTTCAACTGTTAAAATTTTCACCACTTTTGGTATTTTTTAAATATTGATTGGACATTAAAACATGAAGAATAAAACCAGTATTAGTAATAGTTATTACATGCAACTGGTTTTATTAATTTGCTAACTGTATCCAGTCAGTGGGTGTCAATGGAGTACTGAGAAAACAAAACTGCATTCTCTTTCTATTTGGCTGCATAAAAATGAAGTTAACTGCAATGATTTATTTATCAGAAGCATAAGAAGATACAACATTTATATTCTATAAAAATAAAAAACCAAAAATAACAATTTTATTTATTTTTAATGTATGTAAGTGGTGGTAGCTTAGCTGTTGGGGCATTTGACTAAAGACTCACGGGATGCGGTTGCGGGTTCAAATTTGCACCTTAGAGTCAAACCATTTTAAACACTTTCTCACCATAAATAAATTTAGCTTAGTTGAGAAGGGTCAAAAACCTTTGACCCGTCAGCAATTATTTAAAAAAAAATAATAGGCACTTATAATAGAACTTTAAAATACATAAATAAAAATACATTTGAAGTAAAATGATAATTATTGTATGATTTTAAATTGATACTATTAATTTAAAAGGGAGAATCCCTGTATTGTATTATTATTATTAGCTGTTCTATCTCGGGGTTGGTCAGGCCCTGCAGGTAACGGCGCCTTCGACATGCGACGACTCGTGCCTACGGCATTCAGGGTGAGTCACTTCACAACTCATCTTTAGGCCTAAATTTGGTTTTTCATAATGGGGCCTTCGGTGTCCGATAATTTGAGAGAATTAAAAAATAGTTGCATTGATGTAAATTTAAATAATTATCTTTCATTCCCTATTTTATCATATAAGGTTGTATTTTTTTTTTAAAGGTAGTATATGTCCGTTTCCAGTGTTCTAGCTATCTTTAAATCAAATTTCATCAAAAACGAGTAAAATGTGACAGACACACAGACTTTCGCATTTATAATTTTCAGTATGGATATAGCAGTCTGATATCAATCAATGTATAAGATTGTTCGGGAACGGTCTTTCTTTAGTGCTAGTGTTGATATCGCTTATCTTAAAAACGAGTAGGATGGCTTAAAAACGTAATATTCGCCACATACTCTCCGATACACAATATTATTTAGTTATGTATTTAAATACATAACTAAACCCATTGAAGATTGAGAACCATACACTGCCAGTGTAGGTGTCACCGGCGTTGAGATACAGCACCTGCGGGTCTTTATTTAAATAAAAGTATTTTAAGAAAGTAGAAGTTATGTATTTTTGTTATTCCGACCAACTTATCTGATGCAATTGATTACTTATAATTTCACTTTCTCTGATTAAACTGAATCAAAACAAAACAAATAGAAGTAAAATACCTCTACAATGCCTAATTAGGTTATTTCATATAAATAATACAAAGAGCAAATACTGCCATGACAGAGATTTGTAATTATACAAATGCAAACGAAAGCAGTCAATGTGCTTTATGGGAAAATAGAGCCACTATCTCCTTTACTTATACAACCTACTGGATACACTTAAAAATTCTATTAGTAATGTTTTCACTAAATTGGTCTTTAATACTTATTGGTATATTTTATTTTATTAACAACTTCAAGTAAGCAATACAGGTTTAAAAAAAAATTGTACCGTAGAAATTTAAGTACAAAATTTTAGTATTTAGGAACCTTGAACCCTTAACTGCTAAACCAATAAATATAAACACATTCAAAGTCATTATTAATATCTGTCTATTGATCGTTTTCGTCTGTTTACATTATTCACGTGGCCTTCCAATATAATTCTACCTGCAACTTCTGGGTAAATCGGGCTTCGTCGCTGCATGTAGTCAGTGAGTGTATGCACTTCATCATATGTTTGTAATTCTAGGTTTGTGGTATTGTCCTTTAGCATATAATATCCATCACCGCCGCTTGTTAAAAATGAAGTTGCGAGAATATTATATGAAGATGATAAACTTAACGGATAATATTGTGGTATGTAACACTGGCTGCATCTTACTAGAGCGGATACGATCCTCGAGCCTGGAGGATTGGAAAGTTCATAAGTAACTCGTATACCTGACATCTGCAGAAATGCACCTGGTGCAGACAGTTCACTGTAATCATTTACTGATTTTTCTAACACAGACAGAAGGATATTTCCGGTGACGGTAAATTTCGCAATAGCATTGTCGAATGGTAAAACTGTCAGAAGATCTCCTCTGCTTACATTTCCTTTTAAAGATCTAGCATTAATGGAAGACCTTATTCCGCCACCTTGTAGTAAAGCTACTGCTGTGTCTGTCCAACCATTTTCATCCTCGTGCCCTAAAGCGTGGTAGTACACCATTGAATCTGTTATTATATTTCCTAAATTACATTCTTTGAGTCTACAATCACCGTCCAGAAGCACGGCTGATGTTCCCACAATTTCATTCACAATATCTTCGACTCCAGGTCGGAAAACTTCCAATAATTCCAAAACATCTTGATCTTGCGGTACCGAATCATCGAGCAGAATCGGATTACCATTATATGATACTAAATCTCCTTCGTTATTAAACACCAAATGCAATCGTCCTAAATATTTAGTATATGCATATGCTTGTACTACTGGTACCATTTTACCAGACATTTGAAAAACCATAGCTGGATAGGGACCCTGTATTTCTTCTATATCAGGTGTAGTACCGTTCCAGAGGAATGTGTTTGTATGGCCACCAATGACAATATCAATACCATCAACATCTCTCGCAATTCTTAAATCAGTCTCATATCCCGAATGCCCTAAAGCTATCAGTATATCGACACCTTCATTTTTCAATTTTAGTACTTCTGTTCTTATAGCTACAACTTCGTCTATATACTCTACATGGTTTACTGCAGCAAGGAATCTTGTGTCTGGTGTGAGATAGCCAATAATTCCAATCTTCTTGTTTTGGATATTTAATACTACAGATTTCATTAGGTTATGTTCTAGCGCCAAAGCTGGTTCTTTGGTGAGTACTATGTTGGCGGCCAGTACGGGACATGATAAGTTGTGGATGAAGGGTGTCAATCCACTTATACCGTTGTCGAACTCATGGTTGCCCAGAGACTGTAAGAAGCAAATTATTATTTTAGATATTGTTTACTACTTGCAATTTTAATAAATATTTGACCGGCTCTCGGGAGAATTTATAAGGGATAGTAAGAAAAATGTTTAATAACCACATACACCTAAAAATGTTTTGTTGAATTTCAAACTTCTTGGAATTCTGCCTGACACTCACACCCACTTTTGATAATGGTTTTTAAACTGCCATTAATACCGCTCGAATGTCATTTAACTAATTTGCGTGTAACAAATGCACTCATAAAACACTGACAAGTTTCCCTGACTTTAAAGTAAATTCTCCTTGATAGGCTGTTTCTCGATCACCTTGCGGTAATACTAAGCTGATGGCATTACTCTATAACATGACCTATTGTAATGATATACATGTATTGATTATACCTGTAAATTCTAATTAAAATAATTAAGTAACAATAAATATATAACACATAATAAAAAAGCAAACCATGATCACTCCCTGACTTCCATAAGCTAATTAATTATATTTATTGTATGGATTTTTTGTAACTAAAAATTATGAAAATGTGTTGTATTAAAATAATTCTTATATTGATTGTGGCACCTTTCAGTTAATTTTTTAAGGTCTTTAATTTAATATTAAATTGATTGGATTTAACGATGGTTCAGTCTTTAATTCTTTGCTAAATGTGTACCTACTTGTATCCTGAATAAAAAGAATAAGTATATACTATATTACTGTACTAACCACAGCATCCGGCTGCAATATATTTAGAAAAGCTGCTGCTATTTCCCATTTGAAGATTGAGAACCATACACTGCCAGTGTAGGTGTCACCAGCGTTGAGATACAGCACCGGCGGGGCGCTATTTTTAGCCGCAGCCTCGCGAGCCTCTTTCACTCTGAAAAATGAAAAAAAAATCAACGGTAACAATTTCAAACAGGAGGTTTTGATTACTTAAATTGCAGTTTACTTTGGTGATTTTAAAAATTGATATTAAACTTGTCGTAGTGTGATTAGGATTCTTATGTTAGGTTTCTAAGGATAGGTAGATAGATCCATTCATACGATGTATACCCAACAGCATCTCTCAGATCCACCAAAATCAAACGCAATACCTACTTATTTGACACTGTGATAGTCTTGTTGTTGCATTTGACTATTGACCCAGAAGTCGCGGGTTTGAATACGCTCATTATAGTCATTCACCGCCATCTCCCCTGAGACACACACAAATGAAGATTAATGAATACACAGGTAAATTTAGATTAGTCAAGTAAGGCCCAAAATAATAATATACTCGTGTAATCTATGCGATAGCAATTTTATATATGTATATATATATATATATATATATATATATATATATATATAAAATCTTAAATTTACATTTTTAAAACCAAGCTTTTATTTGGCTTATGTAAAATTTCGTGTTTGTACTGTTGACCGTTAAGGAGATCCTTCGTCTGGAGCCACTCCTGGGTGTAGAATCAGGTCATGCTTATAAAAATGCATTATCATTGAAACTAAACCAACATGTCAAATTTCAACTCTGTAAGATAAGAGGAAGTGGTTCTAATTCAGCTCGCAAGATTTGACCCAAACCGTCATACGAACATTGCAAGCTAAATAGAAGCTTGTAAAAATGTGTAAGTATTCTCCTTAATTCCATAATATTATTATACTTTATTTTCCTCTTAGTAGTAGTATATTAATTTCTAAGTAAAATTAATTAGAAACTATCACTCAATTTATTTATTATTTAAAAACTCGTTTAAATATTTAAGAAAGTATTCTTGAAAATAATGAATCTTGCTATAATATACTTAAATGTGCGTTTAATATGAAGTACGTGTATTTGTATGCCTAGCGATGAGTTATATGACGGGAACAGAAAGAGATGAGATGTTGTCTTCTCATTAAACACAGAGGGCTGGCTACTCTTGTTACTCATCCAAATCGCAAATGAAACGCTCAACTATCAAATCATGCGTGAGCGTTTCATTAACGATCTGGAATGGCCAAAGAAAAGCACAGCACAGCACAATTAAGCACAGCACAGCAAGGTAAGCATAGCAGTAGAATATTAATAAGACACAATGTCACACACAATGCATTGGGTGTGAACATAGTACGACAGTTGTGGAGTTTCTTTCATGAAAAGAAAAGAAAAGTTTTTTAAGAAGAAAAGCAGTTTCTCTCCTTTTTTTTTAAATGTCAAAATAATTCTCAAACATCTTAGTATGCGGAATTCCGTAAGCTGCGGCGTGCATTGTTTTATTTTGGTCGGTTTTTACGATGGCATTTTAGCGTTTTTAAGTGATAAGAAATGAGTCTTCATAATATTTCATAAATATTGTGTTTTAAGTGTTTCAAAGGTGTTTTTATGTATCAAAGTGTCAGAATTATAAAAATAAAAATGTTGTTTGTGCCTAACCTCGACCATCTTTCAACGAAGGTAAATAAGAACACTTAGATAATTTGTATATTTTGATATATTTGTATGTAAAAACTTTGGAAACATTATTCCGTATACAATTTTATGTGTACCATATAGGTATTCTAAAATTTATATACCTATTTCAAGATGTTGATGTAAAATTCGATATTTTGCAGCGATTGGTGGTTTGTTTACCTATACGGGCAATATTTTTTTTTTATATAATAAAAGCAAATCCAAAAAGCGGGTGTTAACGCTTTAAATTTTATTTTATTGAGTAGGTAACAAAAATAAAATTTTGCACCTTTTTTATTTAAACGCACTTTATTTTTATATCATAAGCAATTCAATATAACACTTCAACACTTCAAAACACATAAGATTTCACTATTCTAATTTCGTAGTTAAAAGAATGTGTTTATCGGAAAAATGCGTTCCAGCTAAAACAACCGATTATATTTTGTACAACCTAGGTTCAGTGAGCTCGCATTTGCGATTTAATTTCTATTAGATAAAATAGCAAACGAGGTCGGAACGATCTAATACGATCAGATTAAAAATTTGCAACGCCGCCTTTTATACCAGTAATCCTGTTGTAAATATAAAACGTAAAATTTCTTATTGTTTTATACGCACATATATATCACCGCGCATTAGGGGCTTTACCTGGGTGCCGCCAATGTAACGCTCGATACCTATAGAGGCCGTATGCATCTTCCTTATGATCGCTACGACTTTTCCGGAAAATGAAAGGAACTTACAGCGACGCAACCCTCGCGAACCCTCCGTAGCATTTTCCGGCAACCTTATCCGCATCAGAACACACTCCAGAGAGACGCGACGTTTGCTCGAAGCGCGCGTGCATGTCATTGTTGTGGAGAATTATTAACTCGAAGTTCCTGAAAAAAATACAATACCATCATCCAATAATGCAGGCAAGTTATGTTATCAAATCAAATAGCCTTAATATAATATCAATGGTGTCAGGTTTTAATCTTTGCAATATAGTCTTTATAGTCAATATATAATCTTTCAGTAAGCAATTATTGGTTTTAATTAACTAACTACTACTACTAACTAACAAAAATTAACTTTACAAAGTAAAT
Organism: Neomicropteryx cornuta; assembly: GCA_020383195.1. Taxonomy (NCBI): domain Eukaryota; kingdom Metazoa; phylum Arthropoda; class Insecta; order Lepidoptera; family Micropterigidae; genus Neomicropteryx; species Neomicropteryx cornuta. The sequence goes on from JAHKQU010000030.1 coordinate 8,163,587, forward strand.
TTCCTTTCAATTATTTTTTTCCTAATGCTCTAATGTATTTTATAAGAGAGCGATTCAAATAAAAAAGAACTATTAGCAGTTTCTCATTTATTAAATTTCTCAGAAATAGAATTAAATTTCAAAAATCTGCCTTTACTAAGTCGAATACATAAGAAGAAGGTATCTAAACATATTTTTTTTATTATTAAATATCCAATGGTTACCAAATGCCAGCGATAGAAAAAAGGGTCTAAATGAGTCAAAATTAATGTTTATCCTTTGGCTTCGCCTTAAGTACCTCCATTGTTTAGACCTTTTGTATTATAAAATGATTTTAAATTTTACATTGGGTAAGTAAACTTTAAAATAGACACAAGACTAAAACGTAATAACAATAAGCCAGTGGCGAAGCTATCGGAGGGTTAGGTGGGGGGGGGGGGGGCTCGACCTCTTGAGCGACGTTCGAAAGAGTTTTTAATATCCTAATGGAATAAAGAATTTTTGACCTTTAGCTTTTTTACCCCTGGCCAGCAAACAAAGAAATAAAAAAAAAACAAACTTTTCCATGTTTTAGACCGTTCGTTTGCCTTCAAAAACTATTTGTTCTAAGGCTCTAATATATTTTATAAGAGAGCAATTGAACTAAAAGAGAAATTTAGTAGTTTATCATTTATTAAATTTCTTAGAAATAAAATCTACCTTTAATATGTTGAAGACAAAAGATCAAAGTATCTAAACATTTTTTTTATGATTAAATATCTAATGATTACGAAATGTCACCAAATAAAAATGTATCTAAATGAATCGAAATTAATATTTATTCGATTCATTGTATAATAAACCCTTTAATATTTATCTACTTCGTTTTATTACTTAATATACCTAAGCTTTCTAAGATTGTAAGTTTTCTAAATATACATAGTCATATTATTAACTGATGAAGAGGGTTAATTTAGGTTACTTTAATTGAATAAATTCTTATTCAGTCGCGGATCAATTTTTGACATAATCGAGTTTGGAACGAATAGTAATTTCGGACGATTTCGATTACAATAAGTGATTAAGGGAGGCCCCCTTAATCATCCCGAAAAAGGAAGTCTTCATGACTCATAAAGTGCTCATAAAGATTTATAATAAAATGACCCATCTACTTAGAGCTTAATACCAATTTTCGGCTGTTGGATGTGAGAATGTTGGCTAAAAGATAAACTTTTAAATTAACGATGGTCATAAGTTTCGCTAATTTTTCAAAAAATGGTTTAAAAAGTATAATTTACTTATTTGCAACAATGACCACTGTTACGAGTATGATAATAAGAACGGCCAGTAGTAGTAGCCCGGCGACGGGACCCCAACATCGTAAGTTTAGTTTCATTATTTGCCTTTGGGTCTTTTTACAATCTGAAAAAAAAACAGTAATTAAACACCGCAAGCATATAAATACAGTTAATTGGACATTAATAATAATTCAAAGTTATTATTAATAATAATATTTATTATTTAAGATTAACAAACTAGTTTATTTGCCATGAATTCATATTTGAAAAATTCCTTATACTCAGTTGAATACCCTAATATTTCAGTTCAGAGATAAAATTCAGCATTAAACATTACGGTATAAAAGGATAAGTTGTGAATTTGTCTTGCACCTTTAGATTGTTTGACCTAAAAAGCCGGTTAAAAGGATAAAAAATAAATAAAAAAACCTTTAAGACGCATGTCAAACATACGTTTAAACTAGGATTTTTATATTAATCTGGCACAAACTCACTGAACTACATAAATATACACACAATCTAATACGTAGCCAAGACGGATCCACCAACAAACATCACGCCACTGAGAACACTAAATTTGTGCAAAGACAGGTTTCCTGGCCACTTAGACTCAAAACGTAGCGAAAATTAATAATCAATATTCAGTTAAACTTAAAAAAAAAACAAGCCATAAAATAACGTCCTAGCAACTCAACATACTTATGCAAAGCAGTCCACAAAAATGCATAGCAGTGGAAAATGCGCAGTTGAACAAAAATCCATGATAATTACGACCATGGTAAAGGTCAAAACGCTTTTTTTTTATATAGAGTCCTAACGGCTCAGCATCATAGAGAATTAAAATATATAATACATATTAAACATGCCGAGAAACACAAATGACGTACAAATTGGACTTAAAATCCAATGTAATCCAAATTAAATATCCCGATTAAACAAGATGGGGAGCAAAGGAGAGCAAAGCGACCCAATCCGAGTTCCGCAGCCCTGGGGCGAATACGAGGGTTGGACAGTATTTACGACAACCGAACACATATTTTTTGGATAAAAATAATATTTAGGATATATTAGGTATGTATTTGTTTATATTTTTCAATTAGCACTTCCTCATTATTTCCTTTATGACGTGTGATATGCTAGAACTAAAGACCGCAAATTATTGCGGCCAACCTGGCATTCATTACGTCATTTACATAAAATAAGGCAATAAAAATTGATTTGGAAATGTCATTTGACGTTTCCAATCAATCGCATGCGGCTGGTTTTACACTACCAAAAAAAAAGAAAAGTGTGAAAAATTAAGTAGTCCATCGATTAAAATCTAAACTAACAATATTTTTAAATGTAATCAACAGGAAGTTAAATTGTTTATTTGTTCATAATCGCACATCAACTTTATATTATAATCTAGAAATCGTTAAAACCATATGAAAACGAAATTAAACATGTAATTTACACAGATATTAAAAAAAAATATTTAAAATATTTATAATAAGAATTAGAATGTGATTAAATTTACCAATCGCCTTTAATGATATTTATATTTTATAATATTTATAAAACTGAAAATGTTTGAATGACATAGGGACCAGTATAAAAATAAATTATATTTAATAATATCGAATATGATAAATTCGATATGATAAACCCCATATCTATCGAATATGATAAAATCTAAATCTATCTATCTATCGAAATAATCAAAAATCAAAAATCTATCGAATATGATAAACCCCATAAAAGGATGTGCATGAGAAAAAAATTATCCTGTATTTCAATGGAATGAATTACATTGCGATTACATTACGTATTTATAAAAAAAAAACAATATTTTAACTCATATCGAAATAAACAATAAACCTAAAAGCCACTTAATTATTAGAAGTACTTAATTATTTATTATTAATAATAATAATAAAATATCTTAATTTAGCAACGCCCTACTACATACATCCTACACACATTATTATTAAGAGAGTAACGTTCTTTCTGCTATTTTTGGTCGTAATAAGTAATTAGTGATGAATATGCTAAAAAGGGGTAGAGAAAGGACACGGAAAGCCAGCGAACCTTTTACCCCCTTTGAACCTTTTACCCCTTTTGAACTTTTTACCCCTTTTGAACCTTTTACCTCTTAGTGGTATGTTGGTCATTTTAGGTTACTTACTTTACCGAAAGATTACTGCATGAAACGAGACATCTGGACACCAACTTTCTCTGCATAGATAAGCACCGCATTAAATGATACATCCATAGAAATGTGAAAAACAAGTAGGTAACAGTAACAATACCAATTGTTGTCAATAACAATTGTTTTTATTGTTGTGCAAAAAGAAAGATTGAATATGTAAATAGGTAGGTATTTCAATTTTTCATTCTCGAGTTGCATTGAGTAGCATGTTTCTGATGGCCGACTGTCAATAGCATATTTTTTTTTTTTTTTTATGCCACTGTCACGTTTTTATGTCAAACATTAGCATTGTACCTAATTGTCAATGTCGCGGCAAATGCATCGTAACGAGACAGGCAATGAGCCGGCAACACATTTCTTATGGAATTAACGAAAATCCACCTTTTGACGTGCAATGACCTACGTAATTAATATTTGTCGTATTGCAATATGAAGTTACTTATGCTACTATTTCATTATTTTATTATATTAAAACACAATAAAATTAGATGTTACCTAAATTCCAATGAAATATTTTGTCTCTCAAAGTTTTATAGTTAAAAGTTATCATTTAATATGTATATTTTTTTATTTACATGTTTTGGTAATATTTCTCTTTGGTTTATCTAATAGGCAAGTGAAATAATACAGTTTGTTTTTGGAAAGATTACGGCGGGGTTTGGGGGTTACAGGGGTTTTGAGGGGTTACAGGTTTGTGTTTGGAATACGTTAGTTATGTTAAACACGTGAGACTGGTCTGATGGTACGCGCAATAACGGAACTAGAATTGAAATTATTCGTGTTTTAAATTTATTTTAGTCTGTATATCCAATCTTTTAATATGAGCTGCCTTAACCAGAATTGGACCGGCATATTGTAACCGCCAATTTGAAGGTGGTCAATTGGCTTGGTTGGAGGTTAGAGAGAGTATGGTAGAGGTGAGGACACGTGTCTCGGTAATGGAGTTTTGAATGGAGTTGGAGGTAATGGTAATGAATTTTCTGCGGAATATTAAAACCTCCCTAATATTGCAATAATCTGCTTAGTTAAAAAAAACACTAATTTGCATTCATTGCCACTGTAAAAATTAATTCGTTGACAAAGCCACAAAAAGTAACAAATTTTCTCGTTCAGACAGCCATTCAGTTACCGACAACCGATTTTAGCAACCATTTTCAGAGAAGCGCATGCGTAACAATAGCAAATTTTGCCAGTCCGTTGTCATTTAAACAGTTTCCGTTTTTGATCATTCTAGAAGAATCATAAATTATTCGTGAATATTTATTTGTTAAAACAATAAACCTCATCTCATTTCACCATCATCCTTCATCGTAATCACATAACCATTATTTTTATATTTTTTTGTTAAAATATCATTCTTTCCTTATTTCATCCAATAGCTGTGCTGTAACATTTAACACGACAAAAAATAAGTTAGAAAGCTATGTGCATGTTTAAAATGTAGATGTCTAATTTTACGTAGCCCCTAGACTTAAAATGGCAAGTAAATTAATAGAAATACCTGTTCAACAAACAATCGAAATTAAAATATTAAATGTCAAACTATGGCGAAATAAAATTGGAATCGCGTTGCACTATTTGCAGTTATTCAAATTGGTAAGAACCGAAAAAGATTACTATTATAATGTTAAATTTAATATTTTACAACTTCGATACGAAAACAATTTCGTTTGACTATAATACAGCGAAAAGCTTTCCAATGTTATGTGGTGGGTGTTGTAGATAACAGGTATTGTGTGTGATTTTACAGCTGAACTCGGGCCTTCTTTATCTTCATAAAATGCAAACGTATTCGAAGGAACAGGCTCTTAGACTTCCTTCGCTTCTTCAAATGTTATTCCACTGACCGATGATTGAACGCCATTAGATAGCAAAGAAAAACACCTGAAGATAATCGCTAGCTACTGTGTAGCTGGAAGATATTATCAGTGTTTATCATATCATATCATTTTTAGAAGATATTATCATATAATTTAATTTAATTTAATTTTAATCTTTACTTGTATCTCTGTACTTTTGCGAAAACCTGTCATCAGTTAATTTTACAAACAACTGTATGTACCATTCTTTTTTCATATATTATACTGTTGGTTTTCCGAATAAACGATAAATAAATAGATAAATAAATCAGACAATAGATTTTTTCCAATTTCTAGGTTAAACGACCTTTAAAAATAAGATCTTCCGGGCAACTTTAAACCGCCAGTACTGTGGGAAATTTAAATAGAACCGTTGTACGCGTTTGTAAGTAGTTTGTGATTAAAAAGATTAAGATCTCTTCAAAAGTGTGTTGGTGGTAAAAATGGAGGGCATTCAACTGAAATGTAATAAATTTTTAGCCTTCGTTTTTACCACGCTTGATTTCTTCATTTTTAATGTTGGGCAAACAACAAAAATACCTAACCTAGAGCAATCGTTTTGTAGTTTTCTGTAAATTTCTTTATGAGTTTATATTGCCACAAAAAAATATTAAAAATGCATATTTTTTATTTTTCTGACACTCCCATGACTTTAGTATTAGAGACGGCTTATTATTTTTAATCCTGTATATTCATAGCTATGTTTCCTTGACTCAAATTAAAACAGAATTGGAAATTTAACTTCATAAGGTTTTTTACAATAATTAATAGTGCTTTTAGCTTTCTGCTCGCACGGATTAAACTGTGGTTTTTGTGCACTCGGTCTAAAATAGGTATTTCCTATATTTTTTGTACACTTAACTATGCTGGATAATCAAATTTTAAATCAAATTTTTGAAATCAGCGATTAAAATGTCACAAAGAGAAAACATTTGAGGTATCATAAGATTATGAAAGAGGAAATTTATAAGCAATATAATATCTAACGAAAAAACGACAAATATAAAAAAATAAGTAGATAAGTGATTATAATGACGATTTAATTAAAGTAATTTTAACATCAGAAATAATATTTAATTTGCGAGAATTAAATATTGACCTAATAAAATAAAATAACACCTTAAAAAAATATAATACGTCATGACATGATAGTATTTTACAAATTAAATAAATGCCGATTCATTTATGGCGCGCTTTAATTCGTTATGTATTTGAACTTCTATTTGTATTTTGATTATATTATTAGTGTGACAACGATTTATGTTAAAAATCAGAACTCTCTAGTAGCTACTATACTATAAAGTATAAGTATAAGTAGTAAGTATAAAGTATATACTTTCTAGTATACTAGAAAGTGGTTTCTTGATGTCTTCAATGTTTTCAGTGTGTATGCTTTAAATTACTGCTATGGAAAAATTAATCTCTGGACGTCTTTATAATTATTTATTTAACAGGTTTCCCCATGCAAACATTTTCTTATTTCATAACAAATGAATAATAAAATAAGAAAAAAGGGTAAAAATTAAAAAAAAAATTAACAATGAAAAAGAAAGAATAAACAAAATTAATGAAGAAAATCATAAATATTTTTTTTTAAGAATAACTCTTATTATAAAATGCACTAGAAAATAAGAAATGAATTTAAATATATGTTTTGAACTAATAATAATATGACATTAGTGACTATTCAATATTTAACCCATCGTCATATTTATGTCAACATTTAAAATGTTATTTATACTTATTAAAAACATATCCACCGCACGTTTTTATTTTATTTGTAATAGATTTGTATCAAACATATTTTTTAAATAGTTTTGTGACTTTATACGTTTTTTTTCATGTAAACCAGGGTCAGATTTTATTGGCAATATAAAGGCGACGTTATACGTTTAAAGATCAATAAATTTGACAGTGAAATGTTTAAGCGGACCGATAAGCAAAACACGGTCGGTTAACCGTGTAAAATTGCCGACAATGTTATTTGCCTACGACGCTTTTTCGAATGCGATGTAATCGTAACTAGATTGCTTCCGTTCAGGGGCAATTTATAATCGAAAGCAGATTCAAAATGAAAAAAATGCGCTTTTTTGCGAGAACAAAATATATTTTTTATGCATAACCGTCAATATCATCGTGATAGTGACTTATGCAAAATTGCAAAAATATCTATGAAGATATTTGTGCAAGTTTTGGTAAATTATAACAATACCAAAGTGCAAACGCCACAAATGTAAAAATGCAACAAATGAAAATATGCCTGGAATCGCATTTCAAACATATACAAACTGCGCACGTTACATTTTAACATATATTTGTGTTTGCTTTAGTTTGATTAAATATATTTAATTATTTATTGTAGCTATTGTTGCAATAGTCCCAGGGTACATCCCCATTGGTCGAACACAGCCTGGTTATTAAGACGCAGCCTCAGGCAGTCGAAACTGGGCAAGGCGTAGACACATTACCTGAATGCTACAAATATGCTAATTTTTCATGTCTTAGGGTGGTAGAAGAGAGATCCAGGAGAATATTATTCTTTAGGAGATTACTTAAATAATTTTGTTTTAATATTATGCAAAAAATATAAAAAAAGCAAAAAAGAACGCATCCGCTTCTGAAACCAGAAACATTTCTATAAAATAAATATATTTTTATGATGAGAATAGAGTTAAGGAGAAATTCACCCAGGCGATTTGGGATATATGGTATAAAAACTTAGAAATAAAATAGCAAAGTATGTTTAAAATTGGAGAATTTTGTTCCAGTTTTTAAATAAGAAAATGATAGATTATGCTAAAAGTTTTTATCTATTGGCAAACTATTAACTATAGTGGCCAGTAATGGCATACTGGTAATAATTATTTTACGGTTAACTCTACATAGTTTTGACTTTCTTATTTTTAATACTTCGCCTAATATGGTTCAATGAACTAAGAAAAAGAAATGTAACGAAATGTTCGCACTTTTATTCAGTAACTCAGCCCTGGCGTTATCACACTTTTCACTAACTTTCAGCTCAAACCCGAACAAAGAATTACAAACATCATTCTTTTAGGACGATTGGGTGATTTTTTTGTCAATTGTCTTTGGTTCTTAGTGATATATTATTATGGTCCTTATATTGAAAACATGTTCAAAACAGGTGAACCAGCTGAATAAGTCATTATTTGCCCTAATATTTCTGTTCCAATTTGCAAAAGATACAAGTAACAATCAGCCGGATTAACAATATCTAATGAAAACCCAAAATAGAAATTTCGATTTATTAAATGTTTCTTCACAAACGAATTGACCAACGAAAGCGTTTGCACCCTACATGCTGGGCGAGTGAAGCAGAGAGTTATAGCAATTGATTATGTAGTAGTCTAAGCCTATAAGTATTTACCACTGTATAATCAATCTACAACGTTGAAAAAAAGGGCACCAAAGTGTTCGGTAAATCGCACAATTTCTAAAATCCTCCGAACAATTTGCTTACCATTGTGCCTAATAATATTATTTATAGTTCGTAGTATTGGTGAAAATAAGTATTGTGTGCGTCACGTTGCAATCGTCACGGTGTGAATTATTTTCGTCCGGACTTGTGATTACCGCTTATCCACGTGTTCACTGAAGTTTGCATAACAAAATGTTCGCTAAACGCCATACCAATGGCAGGAAGTGGTAATTTTTATTCTGCAATCATTATTCATACTATTAGAGGCGTTAATGCACTGTAACTTAACTAATTTATGAGGAAACTACAGTTTTTTAGAGCTTGATGATTATTATGAGATAAGATGATTGAACAGAGTTAACTCCTTATTTCAAAATGGTAAATCATTTTTTTTAAATGGCTATATTTTGCATGTATATTTAGTGTCACTTTAACGAATTTTTCTCAAGGCAACGCCAAATGTCATAAAGGTGAATTGGAAGGTCATTGGAAGGTGAACAAATACTTTAAAGAAAGGGTTAAACTACCGCCATCTGGTTACTCAATAAGCACAAAACGCCCTAATACGGCCCATGGTCGCTTGCATCGACCCTCTTGAATTCAGCGGATCTTGAATTCAACGGATCTTTATCAACAATAAAAAAAACCGCCCTACTGAACAATAAACGCAGATAAATCAAAAAGGGGAAACATGTTATAAAAGATATATCAGGCCGATCGGCAATAATGTATCAGGTAATGACATGTAAACATAAAGATAAATGGATGTTTTTGCATAGAATATGTTAATCGGCACTGAGACGTACAAATATTCCGTCCTTGGAGATCCCACAGCCATTTGCACCGAAAAAGATCACTGCCTTAAGCACTCTGGTGAACTTAATCCACTTGAAAGACAAGAAGTATCGAAGAATTCTAACAGCGCAAGAATGAGTGCTTCGTGCGAATGGCGAATGTAGCACTCGTGGAGACAGCTAATTACGGAAGCTATCCGTTCGCGCCAGTTAATTTGCGTACCTAACTGTCTTTCAAAATGCACTCACATTGAGATAACTCATAACATTTCAACTACACGTTGAAAGCATTTATGATGCAAGCAAGCCGTGCATATGGAAAAGTTGTCCCGCGATTTCCTGCCTTTTTAAGTAAATACAGGTTATTTTTAGAAAAACACGAGTTAAACGAGAACAAGAAATAAAATAACGGCTTGGTGGCTCAGTGTGTGTGAGAATATTCAACGATGCTTTTCTCAGAACTGCCTATTGAGACAGTTTCATACACAGCTACCATACACTTACAATGTAATTATTGTAAAGAAGTTTATGCTGTTGATTACCACGTTTCTGACCCTGAGATCGAAATTCCGAAACTAGTCGCTTGTGATGAATTATTATAATGGTGGCAACAGGGCTGTCCGAATTGCGCTCTTCCTAACTAACTAACTCTCTTCTCGTACAACAAAAGCTGATAACAAGAACAAAAGTGTAATGCCACTTGGTGGTAGGTGTACAAATATTTGCCATATCTATGCAAATACACCTATGAGTAAAGGGTCATATTGCCTAGTTTACTCAGCAATTATCAAAAATGGCCAATACGAAATATTGTCATTTTTCTTCTGGTTTTTCGAAGGTTTTCAAATCACAAATGCTAGGTCAATATAGCCGAAATGGCCTAGTTTAGGTCGGTCAATTTGATGGCAAATATGGCCATGGCAAATACAGCAAAAGTTTGCCACATACTGTAGGCCAATAATCACCAAGTGCAGTAGTGTCTGCATAATAATGTCTGAGATATTTAGTGTCTGTAGCTCGGCAAATGTGCGGTGCTATCAGTACAAATGATCTAAGATTTTATCATGATACTTACAACTAAATTAATATTATTATTTATCAATTTCCAACGCTAAAAGAATATCAGTGATATTGCCAATAACTATGTAGTGCAGTTATTATAAATATTTAAACAGAAACGAATCCTTTGTCAATGTGATTCATATATTAGCCATATTAGGCCATGTTGTGCCATATTTACAAAAAAATTGTATCTTCATTTTACCTTTGAAAGCATTCAGTCACACTATTTAAACAGTTAATGTTAATTATTATGTTTAACCAAAATACATAATTTTAATTTGAATTACTAAATTGAATGTGGCAAAAAAAAACAAAAGATTGAACAAAACAGAGTGTGACAAGACATGCTATCTCTTTCTTATAAGAGCAAAATAAAATAAATAAAACTTTTAAATAGCGTCTAGCAGTAAAACCCGAGGAGCAAGAGTACTTTTCGTAATTAAATAAAGTATTGTAAAATTTAAACTTTAGAAATACGAATAACTGATGTTCTGCGTAGACATTTCTGTACTGTAGCAATTTTTGTATAGAGCTGTCTGTCTCGAGGCTGCGTACTTGGTCGGTTTATTTTCTTTTATTATATTTTTTATATTGGTTTGCGTTGTGCGAATTTTCTTTATATCTGACATTAACCACTTGTCATGTTTGCATGAGTCGTAAAAGTATTATATAAATAAATATTGAAATATGTTAACCTAACATTTGTCTTATAATTATCATTTACAGTGTTAATCACTTTTGCAATCTTTTCGACGATAAAAGAGAGCAAATTAAAATTATTGTAACATAAAACTTCTACACATAAATAAAAAAAAAGTCTGTAAAAAACACGAACAATAAGCTACAAACTCAATTGTACCTACCTGATAGATTTTAAAGCATGTATATATTTTTTTTAAAAACTTTATTATTATTTTTTTACAAAACACCTTTACATTTCCCCACAAAGACGGTGTCTTTTCTGCGGGTGAAAAAAAAAAACATTCTATATTACAGTATAAAAGTTTCAAAAGGGTTACATTAATGAGAAAGAGGAAAAACAAAAACAATATAATAAAATGCAAAAGCAATAAATAGATAACAACCAAAAGTAAAAAGTAAACCTATCAAAATCAAAGTTAAAGAAAAAAATAACAGTAGAGAAATAATATATTTTTATATTTACATATAGATATGTGTTTTCGTCGATCTATAGCCTATACTTACTTAACTAACCTACTCTCTTTCCATCTCAAGCAGATAGAGAGGGAGCAGGTATCACTTTTTTTATCTTTTTCAGAAAAAAAATCTATTATATTTATCTTTATCTCCTCTTTAACCTTATATTTAGGTTTATATAATTACAAGAATTATAGATCACTAAAAATAAAAATGGTAACAATGGTAAAATCTTGTGACGTTTTAGATGAAAAATTATCTATCACCTTCGTATGGTTATGTAAAACCTACTATTTCAAACACGATGATTATTGTTACCTTACTTAAAATAATAAACAAATGTGTTTCGTGTAATAGTAATGTAATAGTTTGACGTAATAGTACGGAAGCTATCGACGTCTTCGTTACTTGATTTTAGCAAGAATTAAACATGAAGAATGAAGAATTTCAAAGAAGAATCGATTGGTGATAATGTTGCTAGCTCCCTTCCTACTACGTTCAACAGGTCTTCCGCTTTTACAAAAATACTCCCCTTAGTCCCCGTAGTCTTATGTAGGATAGCTATACATGTAGGTGGATTGACGGTTTGAATGATACAAAAATTAATAAATTTGATATGTTTTTTTCTGAGTCAGAAAGCTAAGGATTCGTGTTTATATAAATGTTTGAGTTGTGATCGAAGAAAAAAAAAATGCTTAGTGTTTTGCATTTGTAATTATGATTTAATTATTTTATTGTGTTATCTACCGATTTTATTATATGACCTCAAGAAATCAAAACGTCCTCTTGACCCATAATTTTCAATCGATGATGCGATAAGCATAAGTAAGCTAAAAAAAAGTCTCTTGTGTATTCGATGCAGACATCTACACATATACCAGATACATAAATTTAAACTTAGACGAAGAGATGGATACAATTTATTGGACGTAAATGAGTGAAATTGGTTGGCGAGGTTAAGGAATGACATGTCACGATCAATTAGGCTTTTTTATCTACTGCCCACACCCAAGCGTTCTCAAGGCCCGGCCGGTTCTGATGGAAAGAAGCATCACGCTCCACACCCCGATTGCTTCAGTATGTTAGGAGGCTAAGGGTTTGTTTTCAGTCATAATCCTGACCAAATCATATTTATTCATTTATTTTATACTTACATACAATATATTTTAGAAATATTCGTATTGATTCGCATCAACTCTTTTACAAGTAAATTGTACAAGCACTTTTATAATATAACTGACCCGACGAACTTCGCATCTCCTCAGAATCAATAAATGTGTTAACTTATTAGCTGAATTAAATTCAGTTTTTTTAAGAATACTCAAAATATGAATTAAGTTCAATAAATATTTTCACACAATTCAAAATTATATAATGAAGCATATTGTATAATCGATGCGCGCGCGCACAATGAAAAATGTGATAACCTCACAAGGTGAACATCATCGAAGGCAACTTACCGTTTGAAAATAGAATTTCACAGAATACAAAGCCGTTCCATACAAAATGAATTTCCTTTATATTTTTTTCCGATGTTTTAATAGCTATTCTGCTATTCGGGGCGGAGACAAATCCAACAAATCAAAGATCATAAAAATCGGTCCAGCCGTTCTTGAGTTATAAATGGTATAACTAACCCGACTTTGTTTTGTATATATAGATTTGCTTCGGAAAAAATGTACAGATATATCGAAGTGAAAGATGTTCGATGTACTTAATAATTTTATTTGTAGGTACTTATGTTATTTTTAAATTACGCCAAAGCGCTTGCCAATCAGCACTTTAGTAGATTTAAGTTTAGTTCGTAGAAAATCTTTTTAGTCAACTTTAAAATAAATGAATAATCTGTACTTCCAAAAAAAAAAAAAACTTTGGGCGAATATTGTTAAATATCTACCCTTATTCTGTAGTTATTAACTTAGTAACTACTACTAGTAGTTTTTCGAAAAATAGGAACATTTTCCCCCAAATAAAGGAACTTTTTACATCAAAGTAAAACTCTACATATCTCTACTATTGTGGCTATCGATTGACGCTACTTGCTTTCAGAACGATTTAACAATTGAGATGTAGTCTTTCCCTTAATATTATTATAGAAAGACAAACATTAGGTGATAATTCTGTAACTAAACTTTAAATTAATAAATACCGGTTTTAATAAAAATGTTGCCCACAAATTTTATAATAAACTAGCTGTTCAACCCTGGGGTTCGCCCCGAGATGGCAGCTAGTTTATTATAACAAACATCTATATGTGAAGGGAAAACTTTGTACCCCTTTTTAAGCATATTACGCGCATATTAGTGTGAGATACCAATACATTAAATTAATGTATTGGTAAATATGTACTCTAATTTTCTCTTAAGGCGGCTTTACATCCTTTTTCATTCTAAATTTTTAGCCCATAACACCTTTGTATCGTCTGCAAAAACGTAATCTCATAATTATTCTGATAAATTAAACATTTGTTGGGTCGATGCCGCCTGAAGAATAATGCCGTACTACTAATGAGATAAATTATATCTGATAAGGACCTACCGGAGCCACTAAGCTCACCTGGGTGAAACCTATTTTATTTAATTAATTTATTATTCATTTCTCAAACATAGTTCAGAAATGTTAATCAGTTAATAAAACCAATTATTGTTTTACTTTATATTATAAAAAAAAATGTAATTATGATAAAAGTTTCTGAACCTCAATTAAATGCATACAAATTTGTATATGGACATGAATGTGTGTGTGAATGCATTGAGTATTTATTATGGGTTTAGGTGTAAAAAAAAAAATATTTAGTGTGCAGTGTGCACATTCAAATATAAAGGACAGATTACAAAAAATACCAGGAAGGCAGAAAAACATATACTACTAGAAACAAAATATGTTTTTATAAAAAAATATTTTTTTATAAAAACACAATATTCATATAATATTCATACAATAGTATAAACAAAATGGCATTAAAGTATAAACAAAAAAAAATATGCTGTTTTTCATTAATGAAAACTGAGAAATCAAATGCAAATATCAAATAGTAACTCATGAAGATGATGACGATGAGTGTTCATTGATGTGACTGCACTAAATTTATAAAATTAATATAATTATAATATAATAATTATTATTAATATAATTCTTTTTGAATTAAATTAATATATAATTATATTTATTATATATGTAATATTAAGCATATTTTCATATGTAATTATAAAGTAATATGACCTCTGGCCACAACGTAAGGATTACTGGTAATCAAATAAAATCATTTGTACAAAAAAAAGTTAATACAAAAAGAATATTTTATGATACCTGGATTTCTGCACTGTGATTCCTTGATATTGCAAATAAAAACAAGACACAGGATAAACTATTTAACCTACGACATATGCGAGACGTGTTTCATTTATATTTTCACATTAGAGTCACGCCAAATAGATATTGTTTAATTCATAACATGACAACAAATAAACGTTTGCCGCCAAAATTACGCTAGTTTCTGCCACACGAGACGCGTACCGAGGATGGTCTAAATTTGGCGGCCGGTTGACGGACGGGCGAGGCGACTCGAGCCGACTTTAGTCGACTACAGACGACGCGACGGCGACTAAAAACTACAGTAGCGGGCGACCGGGCGCGCGAGCGGCGAAGCGCGCAAGTGAGCGACGCGACAATCTTGATGCACTAATATCACGTGCTGCGTTACTCTTCGACGAAACTAGGGTTGCCACAAGTCGCGTGTGGTATATTTAATATTTACGGGTATAGCAAGAAAAGGGTGTGGACAGTTTATTTTTTTAACGTTACGCGGGTTGCGTTATTATTTTTAATTTAATTAAGATACGAGTTCAAAATAATATTTTTTTATTTGGTAAACTTACAGCTTACGGGAAAGAACCAGTGCCGAAACGTCCCCGAAAGAGGCAATATTTTTTTAATAATCCACGATTAAAATATATATGATCATTGTGTTATAATTTAGACGGCAATCTCCCAGTTATTTCATTAGCTTTTAATTTAAAGTAAATATATTGCAAAACACCTATAATTTTAACAGAAAACTATACCAATATGTAAAAGATATTACATGTTTTTAAATACACTCCGAAACAAATCATTTACACCCACCCTCCGCTATATGTATACTTTTTTTTATAGAGTCATACATTTTGTTCTATTGATTTTTGCCCTATTATTGAACCTTAATGAATAGTATTAATAGTGATTTAGAAAACTCAATCACAACTTACTTAAACTTAATACCTATCATAATTCTTATTTATTTATTTTATGTTAGTCAATTATGTGTCGTTCGTGAAATATTTAAAAAACTTAGATTTTTTGCCTTAGAACAGGTTAAACACTTAGTTGGGCGACACTTACCAGCGATACAGATACATCGTTTTCAAATAATAATAATAATAGACAATTTATTTGACATGCATAAATACATTACATCAGGAGAGCGTATTTCCTCAAAACAATTTCTAACAGTTAACCCAGAGAGATTAGATTTTAGGCAGTTGAAATGCAAAGCAAGGATATGATTGGAACGAGGATAAGGATGTAGAATTAGGAGAAAGCAAGAAGATGTTCTTTAAACGTTTGAAAATGGCAATATTGGTAGACTTTTTAATGCTATCAGACAGTTCATTCCACAGTATAGCTGCATGAACCGCGAAGGACTTTGAACGCTAATTTATGGCTTAGAATTTTTAAAGTTTTATTGATATTTCATATTCATAATTTATTATTAAACGGTGGTTTAAAAATGCAATCATCTAATAAATGATATGACAAAAAAGACACTTTAAAAATTTGAGCAATTGCTTTTATGTTCACGCGTGTGTTCACAGGCGAAGTGGCAACCTTATTTTTAGGCCACAATAAGTCTGATGAATGCCTACTAAGAAGTCGCCGTCGCGCCGACGGGAATTGAGGAGTCGTGTTGCCGAATTGTTCGAATCGCATCCAATATGCTGTGCTTGACTGACAAGCAGTCCACTGTTTTGTAACGCGTGACCACCAACACACCCCTTGTATCCCTATTTAATGTATTAAGCCATCTGTACATCAACTTATTTATATTTTTTAAGGGTCGCACCAGCCGAAAAACTAGGTACATGTCAACCGTATTTTATGACCACCAAATTACACAGATTATTTATATTTCATAAAACCTTGGAAATTCCAAGCCATATATCAACTTTCTTCACAAGGTCCTTCGCGGGTCATGCGACTTGATTATAGAATGAACTCCCTTTCAAAGTACATCTTATTGCTTCCTCCTAATTCTACATCCTTATCCCCGTTCCAATCATATCCTTGCTTGGGCATTTTATATTCAAATAATTTAATTTTCCCATTAACTTTTACTTATGACACTACACTAAATCAATACCTATATTACACGACCTCTCTAGTTTCACTGGTAAAGATTGTCTTTCAGCAATAAGCTCACCTTTTTGTTACGTATTTATGCGTGAAAAATAAAGTGTTTCATTATTAATATGATGGAAGACTTCCACACGATGCTAGACGTGTTTCGGCAAACTCCTTTGTACCGCAAAAAAATCTATTAAGCTGAGAACATTTAAAAACAACCTTAAAGAAATTAATTAATTATTTTTTTTACATACATATGTATGTAATATTGGGGCGGGGTATAACTTATAGGAAATTTTAATTTTCCAGAATTCCTATGTATAAATACTCGCCCTACCACATAGAGTGACGACGGCGATTGCGTAGTTAAACATAAGTATTTTTTTCAAACATAATCAGTCTCAGTCAACGAGGATCAAGTTTAGGACGCTAAACAGCTCGAGAAAAATCGATTGACTATAACTTATAAATAGCATGAATAGGGAGAGATGCGCGTTTGAATTGTTATCACAAAGGAACCGAAAAAGGACACAAAATACAAACCATCTGTGAACCAAAGCAACCCTTCTTTTGATTACAAGAACGAAAATACTTCGAAAACTAACTACCATTGTTACTTTCTTATGCCTACTAATAATCACAGTTTTAAAATATCACACCATGTACCTAACCTAACCGAGGGTCTAGACTCTAGGGATACAGAAGTAAAGGGTACCGGTTGATTTACTGCTTGGGCAAGGTACCTTACACTGTATGTATGTAGCCCGGTCACTATTTATTTACAAAAAAGACCCCGAAAATAGTAATAAAAACGGACGACCGACCCTTAATGGCAATATTACAAATTAGAATCGCCTTGTTCTGTTATAAAAAGCATTGAAATTAAAAAGGATCCTATTTGAGATATACTTTTTGTATGGCTACGTAACATTGTAGATATTCATGAATCTAAATTTTTAGATTCATGATTCATTTATATATAGAAAAAACGATTCATAAATAAAAAACATTCAAGTGTATCATTGGCTTTACACGCCGAGGGTTCCGTGTCTAATATTTAATTTCCTCAAGCCGCTGTTATCTTTTAAAAGCCAACTTACCAGCTGTATTTTTAAACAGCTCTAAACAGAGGGGATATTTGAATGGGGGCACAAAATAAGATTAATAAATATCTGCAATGTTCATTTAATATTATTTTGTTTTATTTTTATTGAAAAATTATCGCTTATTTTTTATGAGCAAACTAGTAAACATTATGACGCTGTCAAATAAATATTTCAAACAAATATCTTTAAAGTGACAGTCATTGAGGTACATATCATGTGCCACTAGAGCCACTATTGAGCGGTAAAATTATACCTCATCATTTGGGGTCATTTGGCAGCAGTGAGTTTAGTCGATCGTGATCGTTCACAGCCGCTCGCTCGGATTTATGACTTCACTCGCGTGCTCGAGTTCGTTCGATATGGTCTAAACATGTACATATATAGGTTATATAAATATTTTCAATGATGTAGCTTCTCTAGTTAACATAATACCTCAAAAAACCGCCAAAAACGACAGTCGTGATTTTTAATATAGCCCGTGTAAACTCAACAGTAACTGTCAATTGGGTACCCAGCTGAACCATTCCCAAAGTCGCAAAGCAGATAGCGAGTGCTATACGTAAAGAGTGTTTGTACTCACCGCGGATTGCCTTCTAGGGTAATTATGAAATTTATATCTACAAAAAACCGTATATGATACCGAGGACTGTTATGGATAGACAGACTAGATTATTATCGTGTTCACATCTCGTTGTAGCATTTCTGTCTATTGTTCTATCAGTTCCATTATTTTTACCGTATTTGCCATACGAGTATTTATCTGTGTTTTGTATTTACTTATAATGGCGATTAGCGTCGTTATCAACAGAATATTCATTTCACATTTTAACGTTTTACGAGTACTTTTACATATTTGCTTATCTAAAGTCCTTGAATGCTGAAGTATATATATAACACGTTATCTTGTATATTCGCGAAATCCCTCAATTCTTGGTTGTATGTCATCATGTGTTTCTTTTTAATTCCTAGTCCGAATGAAGGACATAATTCTTACCTTCTCCACGTAGAACAAACCACCAGAATGCGCTGCAGAATCTTTGTCAGCTCCGTCAATCCAAAATTCCATTGCATTAGGAGGAGGTTTTTAGATCCAATACTCATTTAATTTTATTTAAAAAGAGATAAATTCGACGTCTATAAGAAGATAGTGTGTGTATTCAAAATCCCTATTATATTTTCAGAAGGTGTCAACAATCGAACATTAATCAGAAAATATATAAGAAAATGTTTTCCAATTACGATAAAAATGAATATCAAATTAAATATAAACCGTTGGAATGTTTCATGTTTCATCTGTTTGTCGTAGTGAGGGTTTGCAGGGGCGGTGTTAATCGCCTGTTACTTCGTTGAACAGGACTCTGTAGCTATGGCTGTAAATGAACGCGATTTCATCGCCGCTATAAGCCAGCTTAAGTAACGCGGCTATTCGTTGGGCTAGATTAATATAATAGGGTGATTTAAACGGTATCTTATGGCGCGCATGTCAATTAGATACGCACTGCAGTCTTCTACCGAAGCAAACTGAGAACATTATAGCGTATTGGTAGACAGATATAAAAGCGACTAGTACATTGATTTTACCTCGTTAACCAGAATCAGCGTAATATCTGCAAACACATCCAATTAACATTACAGGTTTCCCCAGTTTATTTCTTTTACTTGTTTATTTTTTTAATTTCAAATAAAAAATGCTTAATCTTTTAACATTCAGTAGCTAACAAGCGCAAACAACTTACTGATAATTCTACTAATTAACCTGTTATCGGTTTTTTGAAAGAATTGATTCTAATCTATAGGTGTAATAAATTGATGAAGAGTTAGATATGATTAGATTTAATCTTTGCTTTTTTGACGTGAATACGTCCCCGAAGATACCGAACCCCGAGGAAACCGAAGATAACGAAATTAGAGAAGGTTCCATCGTGTTGCAGCTCAAAACTATTGTATTTGTAAAAAAATGTACATAACATATGCGATAGGCGAAGAAAAAAAATATTGTATATTGCGCTAGGTAATAATCGTAATAATGTTCTGGAGGGGGGCGCGTCTCATTTTGGTTTTTTCCCCTAATAATAACTTTTGACTGAGAAGCTATAACCCTTGTTTTAATTTGTATCAAAAACTTTTGATTTGCAACGACCTGAAAGTTGTGGTGCTGAATAAAGATGAGCAATAACTGGGTGTTTATAAACTGGGTGTAAATAGTATCCTTTTAACGGGGGATTCTGGACATAAAATTGAGCAACTTTTGTTCAACAATTTTGTTAATAACGAGGAAAAACTAGTCTAAACAACTATAGAAAGGGTCCTAAAAACATTTTAAAATATGGTCACCTAACAAAATATCAGACCGCGCGGTGTCGCGACGTCGCGATCCAGTAACCGACTGACTCCACGATGCACCCTATCTTCAAATGTTCAACGATAGTGAACGACGGGTAGTTTCCTGCGCGCAAATATTGTTATGTAGATCAATTGGATAGGTCACGAACACCACAATACGCGCACCAAACGTTTAATAGAGTATTTATATTTTTATATGGTTTTTTTTGCTAGCTATATGAAAACTTGTTGAACAAAAGTTATTTCGTTTCAAAACATACTTTTCATACAAACTGACTGACTGTTACCGACTGAGTGTATATACACTCAGAGACCGCGAGACTGACTCGTTCTCGACCGTCTTTTTTTTTTTATTTTAATGTTATTTGTTAACGTGTTACTTTTTTATAAATACCTAATTCTTATTTATTCAAAACTGAAGGAACCATCGCGTGGCGCCACCTACGACATTCTTTGTTCATTAGAACCATTCTTGGTTCAATGGACCTTACTCCAGCCGTGATGTTAACTGAATTAATAATAGTTATTTTTTGCCAGAAAAAGTAACTCTATACTATTTTATACACGATATGCTTTAGTATTGCATTTATTAATTTTACCTCTTCAGATTCAACGACCAGTTTCGCTCAGCATTTTCAAGTTGCTTGAAAGGAAGGTTTCAACAATATATAAATATCAAATATCAAGCGGAAAACAGTTCAGTTAAATATAAATACATTTTATACCTCTTTACTAAATTCAATTCAACCACAGTGAATTTTGTAGTGAAAGTTTGAATCAACTTGAAAGTACCATTTTTTTAGGTTTTTCCCCAACCATAACACAGATACAAACATTAACATATTGTGTTTCTAAATTAACAACAGAACAATGTTTACCATTCTAGTTTACTATAAAGCAATTGTTTAAAAAAATATAATTTATGTTTATCAACTTTATATATTATTATATATGCACATGCATTTTATATAAACTCAACCAGTAAAAGAAATATTTTAATTTTAAATATTGTTAATTTACATCATTTCAGTTCATGTCTTTTTCATGTTCAGATGCAAAGATCATATGCAGTTCATTTTATCAACCGATTTAGTTTTTTTTTTTTTTTTTTAGCTGATTCAGTTTAGATGGTGCTTTTATCGCTAACAGACTGAGAGCGTGCTTTAATTTTATAAAGGTTACTGCGAAAACCGCTACAATTTAATTGATTTTATTGAGAAACATCTTCGTCCCACACTTTGACATCGATGTCATGTGTCATTCCAGTAAAAATCATGTCAAAAAATGTGTCGTCGAGTGGGCGACACACATTTTTAGCTTAGAAATCGGGGATAATTTAGATCAGAATGTAAAATAGTAAAAATTAAAAGAGAGGGGTCTTTGAATATTCGTCTTCAAGTTGACCAGGAATTTACCAGCGCGAGTCTTAGAGCTCATTAAAGTGATTGGAGACGTGCGTTTCTCACCTGAAGTTGTCGGTGTTTTGTCCTCCCTTTCTGGGGGTGCATCGTAGAGATTTTTTTTCCTAATCAAGAGTCCAGTTCAGTTCAGAGTAAAAAAAAGGAAGAGTCCTAATTAACAAACAACTTTATTAACAAACAGTCGATCGACCGAATTTAAGTATCTGCTTATACCAATCTAATCGAAATGTGTTGCGTGTAGTTAATAAAAAGTAGCTCCAAAAATATTGATTTAAATAACTAATTATAAAGGACCAATTCTATTTTACACTAAATTCTAAAGGTAACTAAGAAATTTACTTCCATTTAAACGTATGTATATAAAAACTATTATTTATCAAAATTTAAAAATCAAAAATCAACTTCTGTTAAATTCTTTCGTTATATAAGTTACATTATTTTCGAGGAAGTAAGAGTGATTTTGCAAGGGTACTGTTTTTTAATTTTTACGGACGGAACTCTAAATACACAACTATATGATCGTTATGAAATCATTTTATTTAATGATTAGAAGATTATGATTATGATATAAATGATTAAAATTTAATGATGAGAGAAATTAAAAGATTAATATTTTTTTCTTTTATAATAATTTATAGTTTTTGTTAAATGTTAACGATTAAAATAAAAAAAAATGATTTAACCATTTATTGTATTTATTCCTTAAAGTCCTACAGTGTCAATACTTTACGAGGTCACAATAAAAAAATATTGTGTATGTATTTCTTTAATCCGCTGTTTATTACAATAAATTAAATATCATTCATTGTAGTAAAATATGATAATGAATGACTTGTTTATTATAGTAAAAATATGCCCTGAAATAATGTTTTGTTTACCTATACAAAACACGCCATATACCTTTATGTTTGTTCCCTTTATGTATTATGTATTTTTACAGTTGTTTCAACAAATTGTGATATGCATTTTTTTTTTGTATATGTTTGATCAGCTAATCACAGTAATTTATCTTCATTATAGTCTTTTTTGGTGTTACCATACCATAAATACTAATGGAATAATAATTATGCTTTCATACAAATATGTTTCCGAGTGTTTTTCTGAGTGGAACTTCTGAGGGGTTTTCCCTATCCCATACTGGCCACACTGTTTTGCAGGGTGATTTTTCAGAGTCAATAACATTTGTGGTTCAAAGTAATCTCCCTCCCCATATGCTGTTCTTTTGTTTTGTCATAATCATCATAATATTATTATTACCATTAAAGATAAATACCATTATTACTTTTCAAATTTTTTTGGACAAAACTGCTGATGTCAAAACATTAGTAACACAGCACAAAATATAACATATATAAATAAAACTTTAATAAATAAAAATATTAATATTATGGAATGTATACGAATAAAAAAATGGTAGGTTTTTATTTGCACTATGCTATTTAGAACGGGCTAAATAGTAACTATTCCCTACTTGATGATTTTTTACTTTCGAACGGGCGTGGTGGAAAAGAGATAGCATCCGTCGTTGAGATTTTTTTTTTTTAAATAATTGCTACGTCATACGTCATATACAATTATTGTTGGCCCTACTCAACTAGGCCAAATGTGCCTGTGCTAGAGTCAGGGGAGATGGTGAAGCATTAAAAATGGTTTGACCATGTGCGGATTCGAACCCGCGACCTGTGGGTAATAGTCCAACGCCTTAACCACTAGACTACCACGAATTGGAGGTTTTAAATATTTTTTACGATGTTTCTTATAAATAATGTCGCACTCTGTTGAATAATCAAAGGTTTTTACGTCCTAATTTGTTGTAATTGACACAACTATGTAGGTATTTACATAATTGTAATTTTTGACGTTTAGCTAATCGCGATATTTTTCTACGGAAGCCGCCGTGAATGAGCAAACGTCACAGCGACCGGTTTAATTAAACAAACGATGGCAACCTCACCAGGTTTTATATTCTATGGTCATAACAGAAACATGCCGGCTGTCCGCGAACGTGTCAGACTATTGTCGCTACAGGTGTGCCTCTGTCATTGTGTAGTTTTCGTCCTTGTAGTGATAGCCTTCATATTTTATCTTGTGTACAATCTGTTCGTGGTTCTCTACCCGCGTGGGGGTGGAACCAACCCTGAATCTTGAATTGCGACCAACTCAATGAATACAATTTTGTACGAACGAGGGGCCAGTCATTGGAAATGTTTACATTGTAGGTAGGTATTTTATTTATTGTTAAGGCGAAGCCAAAGGATAAACATTAATTTTGACTAATTTATACCCTTTTTTCTATCGCTGGCCATTGGATATTTAATAAAAAAAATAAATGTTTAGATACCTTGTTATTATGTCTTCGACATAGTAAATGCAGATTTTTTTTAATTTAATTCTATTTCTGAGAAATTTAATAAATGATAAACTCCGAATAGTTATTTTTTAGTTGAATCGCTCTCTTATAAAATACATTAGAGCCTTAGGAAAAAAAGTAATTGATAGGAAAAAGAAGGTCTAAAACATAGTATAATTATTTTTTTAAATTTCTTTATAGTTAAGCTGTAATGAAATAAAAACCAAGAATTGCTTTCTGACCGCGCAAAGAACAAAACCTAACGCCCTATAAAAATAAGTCCCCTTCATGCCAAAGTGACTAATGTACGAAAAGGGACTTTTGAGATACGGGCATAGGCACTATTATGTCACCTTTGAGTTTGTCTTAATATTTTCTAATGGTTTAGGATTTCATTATCTACTATTTACTACTATTTTAGGATACATACGAGTAGGTGATCTTGGCACATTATTACTTTACATTGATTTTATAGTACTTATATCCCGGACAGCGTACAACTCATTTGTGCCGTTGGCAAAGATGAAATTCTCACAATGTTTTATATAGTTTGGTAGAGTGGTAACATGCAGAAGAACATATTGACCCTGTTGCTACTTCATATTTTTTATCCACTCCGGTTCGCCTATATCTTTATTAATTTTTACGGAAACTACTACTTTGTAAATAATTTTGAAATCATATACGTACCACTCTTTAACGACTAATAACAAAACGTAATGGTCAAGGGTATCAAAGGCCTTCTTCAAATGTGTATATACTGCTACTACATGCTTTCTATCATTTATTTATTTAATATATTTTGGGGAAACATACAGCGTAATTTAATTTATAAAACGGTATATACATAATTATAAATTTGCCAATTACGAATACATGAATCCACTGTTTACAATTGACATGTCGGTTCACCTAAAACTGATTACATAAAAAATGAAGATTATGAGAATCGTACATAAAATAAAATAAAATAGTTTCGTTTTTGAATATTTACACTTATTAATAAATATATATATATATATAAAAATGTAGTAATTAGAATATGGGTTGTATAGAGTTATTATGATAAACATAAAAATTTAGAACTTTTACCTCTACCTGTATGAGACGTGTATATTTATTTATTTAATTAATTATTAAAGTAGTACTAAAGTTCCTTTAAATTCACGTTTAAGAAGCTACTATCCCCGTCTTTCCGTCCGCAATGTTTTCAACTCGAAAAGTACAAATGCGAAAGAGTTGAATGTTTGTTTGTTGTTCTTTGTTGTTCTTGAAAATCAACCATAGCCTTTTAGATTCGGCCTAATAGTATAGATATGTAACATTAATATCAACAAATTTTTAATACTAATTAATGAAATATTGACAGTTCGATAGAATGCTCCAATATCATATTCTAATTTCAAAAATATGACAGCACGTTGAAGCGTATTATTTATTGCTGGCCTGTTAAAATGAATACAAACTTATCTTTGTGCGCAAATAGAAACATGTAAAAGAATGTCCACTGCCAGATTATAATAATTATTAAAAATAAAATGATTATGTCCGCGTTGTTTCATTACAGCCGCGCGTCAGAATTTACAAAAAAAACTCTAAAATGGTGTTAAAATTTATGATGAATTGAAAGAATGTCATGTCATTGTATATATTTTTTTTATTTTAATTTACTCAGACCTAAATAATAACTCAAGATGGAAGATGGACTCAAAGCAAATTATCACAAGTTGGAACCACAAACAAACATGAGACATGATGTCGCTAATGACGCCTGTAGGGCCTAGCCACGTCCAGGTTCTGGTTAAATATTTTACTACTACTAAGTAATTTAAGGAAACAGTTGATTACTAAAGGATGTCATAGACATTCTTGTTTCCTACCTTCCTATTGTTTCGAATTGATAACGGCGTGCTTGTCTAAAAAGTCTGTCATTTGATTTACTAACGCTCTTCCAACTACCTTGCTAACACTACTCAATAACGTCACCGGCCTATAATTTACCTAGTCAGTGTGGTCACCTTTAAAAATATGTTTAATAATTGAATTGCTGATTATTAAAAGGGAGCTATGTTACATTTTCAACTTTGCGAGATATTAAAAAAAAACTGATTCATTTCTAATATAATCACATATATTACAAATTTTGCATTTATGAAAAACTTAGTGTGTTTGCTGATTTGTTTTTATTTTATATTTTTTTTTATTTCTTATAACTTTTTTAATAAAAATAAAACAAATTCCGTAACAAAGCTCCCTTTTAATATAATGTAACATATACCCCTTTTAATAATCAGCAATTCAATTGTTTTTATATCGACCGAGCATCTCTGTTCACTGATATATTTATAAATGTCTCCAAAAATGGACCTATTTTATTTTTCACCGTTTTAATATTCTTCATTCTTTTTTTATCAAAGCCAGGCGACTTTCTTTTATCTAGCGAATCTGTAACATTACTAACCTGTTCCGTCCGACGTCACAGCACAGTCTAGAAATGTTTGCTTACAAACATGTTTGTTTCTGCTAATTTCGTCCACGCATTTTTTGGCAAACATTTTTTGTACTCATTTGGTTTTCATGTATTTCAATATTATTTCATCTAGATTCACACTACCTTCACCTAACCATTCATTCATTATAGTTTGTTATACTATGTGGTTCCCAAATGTTGTGGCCAACATTTCGTTCCTATATTTATTTTTTGCACAACCTGTTTATTTGATCATTTTATTCCTGATATTTGTGTATTCAACTATTATAATATTTATTCGTTGTTAAAGCCATCCATTTTCGAAATACCCTATCCCAATTTTTACATGATTTTTAAATCATCAGTGATCCACGGTGATTAGTTACAATAGATTGTTTCTCAGCAAGTATTGATTATTCAAATTGGTGACTTTGGCATATGAAATATGCCATAAAAATTATTTAGAAAATGTTCCTAACTCAATGTGGTCAAAAATGCACATTAGTGACTTTGGAATGGAGGGGATAATATCAAGTCTATCTTTGTTAAAACAATTAATTGTATATTTTGTACAACATATTTGTCTCTTTTATTCAACTCTCTCTGTTTCTATCTCAAAGAGTTAGGTTTGGAATGACGTAGATACTAGACAAATCGCACGCGTTACTCCGATTTGATGGATTTCTCGCAAACATTCTCTACTTTGCACAATAGCTTGCAAATGGCGTCATAATAAATATATATATTTTTAATGCTGAATCAATTTTGTGGTGGTAAAACTATTTATCCGAAATTTACAACGGTATTTTCTGATCAGATGTGATGGAGTCATCATCAAAAGCACAATGATAAGACGACAGTATCCGCGATCGATAAACCAGATTACCTTGTTAGTTTTTTTTTTTTTGAAAAGATATCTCCCTCGTCAAACTCATCTGTCGTGCTCAAATTGACAGGATACAATATTTTTTATGCGCACCTTATAATATTTGATAATTCAAATGTAAAGATTTGCATTGGACGCTGGACGTAGATTTGCTTACTGTCCATGTGAGTAATATTCATTTTAAAAATAAAAGTAAAAAAAACCAGTATTATAAATTTAATTAAATACTTATAAAGATATAAACACGATTTTTATTTGTTTTAGTGTTGTTAGTTTATATTTCATATAAAGAGTATTTAGGGCATATCTTCAACAATATAACTAAATGGTAACAGCGAACAAAATAATATTTGTTAAAAATTTCAGTACATGAAATGCTGATGCTGATCGTGAGTACCTTTTATTGAATGAAAATTAGATTACAAACCTGAAAAGAAGACTAGTATTTAAAAGTAAAAGTAATTCTGTTGTTACTAGATAATGTGGCATTGAACTAGTAACTCTTATGCAGTTTTTAATGCTTCAATACCTACATCTCACAATTGCATTGTTGACTGGTTTCAGAACAGCATTTCTAATATTTCTTTCTGGCAGTAGGCATTTCTTCTAGCTCCCGATAATGAATTGTGAATACACAAATCATTATCAATACTGTAATGTTTTTATATTGTATTTAAACAATTAAATAAATCTCTAGCACAAGTACAGTCTTTATACAACATTACAAGATTAAATACAGATTACAAATTGTTATACGTATTTGCCAAGAACAAATTGGCTTGCTAGTAAATCACATAATTTTTGGAATTGGGTTCAATTTATTGGACGGATTTGCCAATATCTTGTACCTTTCCGACTCTACCTACCTAAATATATCGTGCAATCGTGACCAAAGTGCGTCAGGCTCGAAGGGCAGTGGCTCGTGGCGCCGAAGGTGCAAACGCCTCCCGCAGCGCCTATGTATGAAACCCGCCGGTAATATTTACATTGTAATATTTGCGCTTTGCATAGGCTGTAGTTGCCATCCTCAATAAATTACAGCAGATTTGCTGATGCGCTCATTTTCCTATGTAATATGAGAATGTATTACTTGTTGGAGCAAATAAACGTAACAGTCATAAAAAGATAATATGCTCGAGAATTTCCTGATACTGATAAATATAATTTAGATAATACATCACATCGTATCGCCTTCTCCCGCACAAGTGTTTACAAACTGACCTTTCAACTTCTTTATGACATTCTGAATTATTTTTACCGTATGACCTGTGCGTAAAACCCTCAGGGAAAATCTCTAAGCTATATTAACTTAGAATAATTCCTTACTCTAAGGTTCATATATTTTAGTTTACTCAAATTTATAGAGATATTTATTAAGTAATCATAGCAGTTTTAGCTTCTTGTGTTAATTTTAAATTTGCTTTATTCCCTTTGAAGAAAATAGGTAGGTAAATTTATAGTGTAAATGCTCATTGTGAAATGAACTTGGAATTAGTTTTTATTTGAAAAATCTATATTATATTAACTTTTGTGCTTGAGCAAGGTTTTAAACTGCTTATGCAGCGGCCAACATACTTAAAAAAATAATTATGACATTTCTATGTCAATCTTATTCATCATATATTTTTCAGGTGAATAAATGCTGTAAAAAAATATCC
The DNA here is from genome assembly GCA_020383195.1 of Neomicropteryx cornuta. Classification (NCBI taxonomy): domain Eukaryota; kingdom Metazoa; phylum Arthropoda; class Insecta; order Lepidoptera; family Micropterigidae; genus Neomicropteryx; species Neomicropteryx cornuta. Next base: position 8,192,962 of record JAHKQU010000030.1, read on the forward strand.
AAACTTCGTTTGTTATGATATTGGTCATTCGTTAAATAAAATGAGTTGGCCAACTTAGCGACGTATGTCTCACACTGGGGACGACCGGTTATAACAAACAGGGCTTAGTTTTGGACAATCCCAAATCAAAAACGCATCTCCAAACTGTCCAATCATTGCCATGTTTGCACGAGCAAAGCGTTTGCGATTTCGAATAACTAAGAGTAGCTGCCACGGCGGTCTAGCAACGAACAGCTCGATTTTTTGGTCACAAATCAAAAAACTTTTATGACCATTATATTAATTATTTTGTGCCCTAATTAACTAAGATTAATTTTCTTATGGATAGACTCAGTGGATATGGTGGGGATGAAAGTATAAAAAATATCACCATGGGTGCGTATTCGAACCCACGATCGCTGGGTCAAACGCCCAAACAATCACTAAACTACCGTCGGCTTTGAAAGGTTGGTTTGGTATCACCATTTAAGGAGTTGAGAATTATCCAAATTGGGTTAGATCGCGTGTGGCATATTCTGTGCACCATAAAAGTTTGTTTGATGTTTCAGGCTCCAAGACAATGTGCCACATCGATGCGGTTCGATTTGCTGCTAGCGTTGGTGCCATCGGACTGGTATTCCTGGTATATTATTTCTATATGGAAGCCGAGGACACATGTGACATATACCTAATAGAAGAATAGAAATCAATATATTTATGTTTCCAGATCAAGTAGAGTAAAAATTGCGGGAAATATATTAGACTGAATATCTCATATGTATATGTTTTTACCTTACGATAAGACCAATATTATAATTACATTTAACATGTTTAAGAATGATTACTTTGTATAAATATAAACTGTGACGAAAAGCTTAATATCAACATATTACAAAGGAGGCTGTGATATTCCACTAAATGATCATTTTTAATCGAATTATGAAGTAATGTATTTTAGAGACTTAGTTAAAGTTGATAATATTTTAAAAATATAATAAAAAGTTTTATTTTTGATGCATATAAACTTATTCTAAAAATTTATTTTTATTCCTTTTTTTCGCAGTCCTTTAAGAAAAAAAAAACCTAAAAATAAGTACCCAGCTACAATCCCCTGTTTTAACAAATTTCAAAAGGAGTAGGGGGTTGTCAATATAATCTGTTTTTTTTTAAATTTTAGTTCACAATTACTCCGGAACGGAGCAATAGTGATTTCAATTTCAATGTATTTTTTTTTGCATTATCATAGGAATATAGGATAGGGTTTTAGGGGTGGTTATGTTTTAATTTTAAAAAGTTACTTAAAAATGTTTTTAAATTTTAAGCGATTTTGGTTATTATTATTTTTTTCATATTGTAGGCGAGTGCTTCAGGAAGATTTTATCAATGTTTGATTCAAGTACTTTTAGCATAAAGCAACTAAAATATTATAATATTAACTATATTAATAAAAAACGTCACAAAAAAAAACGGATCCACGAAAACGTCTATGTCGGCGCAGGATACATGTTGTGAATTTGCATAATATTTTTAAATATTATTGTTATTAATTACAAGTAAATTAAGCGGACAAGTTCATTACCTAATATTATTACCATACTAATAATATTAATTAATTAATAATAATTTATACCTAATATCAGAAAAACTGCATCGAAAAACCTAATACGATTACTCGTATTAGGTTTTATTCAGTATTAGTATATTCAGTATCAGTATTAGGGTTATTCAGATTCGTTTCCTAAAATTTACTTTCGTTATTGGTTTTTCTATCTCGCTCATCCTGCTCTCAAAATCCGTCTGTCCCTTTCTCTATCCAAATAAAACGAAGCCCTTTTTCACTACGAACCTGCCCTTTTTCACTACGCATCAATTTTCTGTTTTTGTGTTCAAAATAAAATAAAATAAGAATTTTACTTTACACATTTTATTTTATTGTAATAAAGAATACATAAAGGTAGAAGTAATTTAAATTTTGATATAACCGAATATTCAACAACATAAATTCAACTATACAGATAAGAGTTAAGTCAGATAAACCCCAAAATTAGAAGCGCATTTTACTTATTGCTGATTACATTATCAATGCTAATCAGTTTATGTCGTCGTCACCGTTCGCACCCAATCAGTCTGTCCCGTTCCTCCATTTGTGTATTTATTTATACAACATCACCCTATTTGTACACAGGCTGCTCCTAAAACATATTTTTTTGATTTAAGATTTTATCAAGTGATTTTTTTTAGTAGGTAGGAAATAATCTAATACAGTTTTTAAATATACTTAATCAATATTTTTTTGATGTCGAAACTGATCTGTCACATATAAAATAATAAAATCATGACTGTTTTCTTATTATAAATTTATGCTGTCGGGGAGGTGCTATTGTTCATTGTTGACCAAATGCATTCATCATTAGTAAAAGTTCCTATCCATAATTGTTTTAATATATTTGTTTATTTCGCAATAAACTGCGTGACGCACTCGGTAAGTATTTATATTAAAAATTTAAAATATTTTTTTTACGTTCCTCCACAGTTGAAGGAATGAAAACAGTTTACAGTAAACTCAACAAAATATAGAAAAATCCCATATACTTTATATAATCCGTACCTACTCATTCTCCTGTTGATCAAAATGTGGGGTAAAACGTTGGATGTAAAATTATATTAAAGCTTTAAATTATTTTTTTATTTGTATTCATAAATTGACAATAGTTTTAATTTAATATGATTTTACACAAAATTAACGTACCCACTAATAAATAATTATAAGTAATAATTACTAAAAACCATTAATGTTTATTAGAAAATACCATATATTACAATTACAATAGCTTAAAAAAATTATAAATTGTCTGCACAGGCTAAAAATATTTAAGATACCTGCTAATATTTTCCTACCATGATCAATCACATTCGATCAGTGTCAAGTTGTTTGGTGTTTTGACATTTTTAAAATTAAATCTATGCACTCTGAGTACTATAATCTGAAATTATATATTGCAAAATTATTTTATAAGTTTATGTACACAAATGAATATTATAAAATTATATATTCATCCAGTACTGGGTTTAAGAATAAAACCCTACCAAATTGCAATGCAATTTATTGGTAGGAAATAGCTTTAAGACATTAGTTTCCATTTATCTAGTTTCCAAAATAATATACCAGGTTCATAAAATTATCTTATTATTGTCACACTTAATTATTTTCAATCCAAATGTACAAATTAATTAACATTCTTATTTCTTTTATTTTATTCTCATTATAAGTGTTTACCCCCACCTCTCTACCGACACAATAACCTTCAATATGCGAATAAATTAATGATATTTACTTAAAGGACTGCGAAAAAAAGGATATTAAACTTTTTTTGTTTAATATCCTTTTTTCGATCGCTCGCGCTGGGCCAAGGCCTGTCAACGACCCGGCGTGGCCTCGCGAGCGGACGAACTTATGACAAGAACGATTTGATATTATCACGTAAAGTTTAAATTTTTTTTCTGGGAAACCATGATGAATTTTGATATGATGTCAAGACAAGTCATGGTTGATTTTTTTATCTGGTTGGTCTCGGGAATGGAAATAAGAGAGTCATAACACTTCAGCGTTTGTAGGGAGAAATGAACGGGTTGAGTCCTATTAAAAGCTCCACTGGCCATATTTTATCATAAGTAGAAGAACGCTGCGTGAACATTTTTATAACAGCCTGTATATAATGCCGCCGTTCAATTGTCCATAGTGCACCCCCGCGTATATCGAATCCAGGGTACTTTGACCTTTCGGTGCACGCTGTAAGGTCTATTTTTGGAGCTAGGGTTGCGCGAGCGTGTTCTCATAATAGAACCCGATCCCCCTTTTGTACTAACTGAATGTAGTTTTGGATGTAGTGTTCTCCCGGCGCAGTCGCAGACTGGCGAATCGTTCCTCTCAACCGGCGTTTGCTGTTAACATTCTGCTGGATGCTAAGGTATGTAGAAAAAAATGCATGAATTCGTATGCTATGAGTGTATCGTCAATAGTGTAATGAGGTCTCATTGATTTAGTAGCACGTGGTAAGTTATTTTAAATTTCAACTGATCTTTTTCAAGTCTAGTTCTGTCTAGATTTTTTTTTTCACCCGATATTGATTTTCCGTATAGTAATATTATTAACTGAACATAAACTGCTTTATTCTAAATCTAATTGATCATTAAAATATTTTTTCTACAATAATAAATCTAATGTGATGTGATGTGACATACTTTATCAACACAATATACAAATAAGGTAATAATATTTCACCAAACAGAAAATTACAGTTTTTTTTCAACCTACCCATAGGGGTACGTTTCTTTTAGTAATAATTAAATTAGGTTAGTCATTTTCGCAAGTACTTTGTTAAAAATCGTAAAGGTAAAATGTTTTGTCGCTTAGGACACGTTTACTAGTTTTTTTGGCCGTATGCATTTTTTGTGAACGTGACGAAAGTCGAAATCTTTATTACCGATGTCAATCACAACCAACCCTCTTTTTAAAAGAAGCTATAAATGCATATTTATTTTTCTTTCGTCTTAAATATAAGTATATATATAAATATAATAATTAGATTAAATATAACTTATAGATGACATTCTAAATAAAACTTTGTTAACATTTACCATAATAATAGAAATTATACAATACATTTGGAGCTGCAACCGGTTTTTAATTAAATAATTGCGAAGTCACACAATTATTTGGATCGCTGCTTACTTAAGCTTGTGGATTAAGCGATAAAAACAAATTGTCTTATGTCCAGATCAAAAAGATTTGAAGATCTCTCTGGTCAAGATTCAAACTCTTAAAGTAGAACGTCCACGATCTAGTTAAGTATTTATTTGACATCTGGCTTGGCTATGGTTGACATTGACATTGTGACAGCTGCATTATTGTATCTGATTATTATAGATAATATTGATGCATTATTATCAAATGATATATTACTATTTCCACAATGATTGTAATGAGGAATTTCATCAGTAACTTCCGTTTTTTAATCAAATGTTGTGTTTATTACTATCCTAATATCTTTTTTACAGGCGATGATACCAATCGAGGCAAACTGTATGAATCATTACAAAGAAATGCTGAGGAACATTCTGGCCGAAATGAACGAGGATTTGGAGGCATCTAAATTGATCGAAACTCACCTAAAGATGGATTCCGCGAAGACAGAGTATCAAAAACATTTGGACGAGAAACACGCATCTAGTTCACATTTTGCTAGTGGTGACTTTTTGAACTATGTTTACCGGGGATGCGACCTATTCTATACAATTAAAGATAGTAGCAATCTATAGTTATACTATTCTCGCAAGAAATATATTAATATATTATTTTTAGTAATAATGTAAGGATTAGTTTTTATTTACAATTTTAATTTCAAACTAAATGTATTTTTATGACTTATAATTAGTCCTAATATTATAGTGCAAGAAAAAGATGTATTTATTCAACAATATAAGTAACTAGCTACTTATAGTACGGTATTACTACAATATCCTGATGAATTACAGCTAATTACCAAAGAATAGTACATGTAATTATAGTATTTTCACTAAAAGTGCAATAAAATTTGCCGTTATTGAAGTCAAAAAAAAAAAAAAAAATTATTATTATAAGGCTATTCGAATAAATGGATATTTTAAATAAAATAAATATTTTTATTAGATAGTTTATAAAACTCACATATATAAATCTTTATTTTTACAATAATTAGTTATTTGTAACAAAATTTAAACTTGTAGATTTGTAACTAATAATTTTGTTTTTTTTTTTTTTAATAGTACCCATATTTATAGCTGTATTTTTAACAACGAACTGAAATCACTTTATTTACTGAATAAAGCATCTAGATTTCTCAAATGAAAGTTTTTTCTTATGTATATAAAATAAGAGATTTCTCTCGCAGAGTAATTAAGGATTATGTAGAATCGAGATCAATAATATTTAGGAAACATTCTTACCTACCTACTTTTAAATTTTTACTTATAAAAAAAATATTGATATAATTATGTATGACAATGTTTATGTTAAATGAACACTATTCGAAAATAAACACTCATTATGTATCTCATGTAATTTAATTTATCGAAATAAATACATATAAACAATACACTTAATGGTTTATTATTACATTTAGAAATCTTATAACTATGCATATGGTAAAATAAAACTTACAATAAAATGACTAGGTAAATTTGATGTGATATTGAAGGGACTAATAATTTTATGACTAGGTGTCAGTGACTAGGGCAAGCTTAATGGCTAATTAGCATTTAAAATATAAAGCGCAACTTTTACATAAGTAATTATTTTCTATATGAATATACATTTCGAAAACATAAAAAAAATATGTTCATTTTATGTAAAATCAAAAAATCGCTGAAAACGCCTTCACGTTGTTATCTATATTTCAACAGGGCCAGTAATACTTTTCACACTAGGTCATAAAAAGCGAACACTAGGTCATAAAAAGCGAACACTAGGTCATAAATAACGAACACAATTTTAAAAATTGAGCGCTATAAAACCAGCAAAGGAATTAACTTCTTGCATTCACCAATATTCACCCAAAGTCACCATAATTTCTTTGACAAAAGGTATAAATTAGGAAACTGCGCTGTGACCTACATTAAATATTAATCTATTCCAAGCCTATTCAAACCGTTGACAAATCTATTACGAAGATTGACAACCATTGGATCATTGGCTGTGATTCCCTGCTCGTTGAGGTATTTCATTGTCTCTTGTGCGCAGACAAGAAAACCCAAAGCCTCGGGGTCCAGCCTGGACCTGGTTGGTCCCGAAAGCCCCTCCAAATGGTCCTGCAGTTCCGAGTCGTCCGAATCCATGGAAGACACTTCGAGAAGATCATCCTGAAGGTCCTGGAGACGGGCCAGGGCGTCGCGAAGCTGCGAATTGGACCTCGAGCCCGCCGCTGGTCCGCCGGAAGCCTTTGGAGGTTCGATTCTTAGAGAATCCGCGCTGTGGTGGTGGGTTCGTCTCCGGGGCGCCGATCCGGTGGATGCGGTGGAGATAGTCGGCGCGCTGGAAGGTCTGACCACATCCCGGACAGTTAAAGGCTGAATGTGGCCCGACAGAGCGAATCTGTGGACAGTCTTCAGTTCCTCGTCGCTTGCCACTCTTTTTCTTTTCAGTCTATTTTCCATTTTGGTAGAAATCTATCACATCACTAAGTTGACGTCTGCTCCCTGAGAACTTATGAGGTACGTCAGCCCGTCGAGAATAAACGCTACTGGCGGACCAAATCAAACAAAAATCGAATCTCGCGCATGTCGGCAAAAAATGAACCCCACCATTTTAATTTCCGAACTTGTCCCTATCCGCTGGGGGATGTAGCTCCGTCCCGCGCGCACGCACGCCCGCTCCGCACAGATTGAGCGTGACGGCGATAGGCACTTGCATGGACAGCTGTATGGGCAGATGTTGAACGAGCGAAAGGTGCAAAGCGGCGCGTGGCGCTTACAACGTTATGTCGGCGGGCGGACGGCGGATGCGCCTCTCAAACTTTTACGAGATTAGAACTCACATTAAATTTATTGGCTTTCTCTTCGCATACACATAAATTTATACTGAGTTTTAAAAATTATTATGGTAATGTGACTAACTATGATTTTATAAGAAAAAAATGCAAGCTAACAAAAACATCGTTATAATTACAGCAAATTGTATATATATTATTCGAGAAGTATGTTATAAACGCATTTTAACGATTTGTTTCAAAAGGCGACACATTTTAAAAATTTGAGGATGATAGTATTACAAATAATTAAAGCTTAGTTATTGAAGTTGAAGGTCAAATTTTGGGAAATTTCATTAGAGGTATATCTTTTTAAATGGGCTTTAAACAAATTTTTTAACCGTCTACCATACATCCTGTATGCAGTTTGTCCCAAGACCCCTCCGGCAGACCTAAGGGCGTGTTTATGTTCCCTATTACAAGAAATTTCATAAAAAAAAATCATTTCCCAAATTCCCCTTATTTATTTTCTTTTTTCACTCTTTCGTTTGCTCGCTCGCACTCGGCCAAAGCCAGCCAGTGACCCGGCGAGGCGTACAAGCAGACAAACTTATGACAAGAACGATTTATATTATTACATAGAGTTTACCTTTTTTTCCGGTAACCATTATGAATTTTGATATTACGTTAAAACAACAGCTCATGTTTGAAGTCGCAGAGCCAATTCGCTGATTTCTTTATCGGGGATACGGTGTTTAATAAAATGCGAAATTTATTTTGTTATTGAATGTTATTGAACTAACAACAATGTCCCAGGTTGTATCAACAACCCAAATTTCTATTGAAAGGGCACTAATTCATATCGGAAGGAATATTAAAAACCAACACTTTTCTTGTGAAGTACTTTATGTTGTTTATGCTTATGTATGTTTATGTTTATGTGAAGTACTTTATTCATAACTAGTTATTAGACTAGTTATGAATAATACGCATTAGTTCGCATTAGCATTGTCGGCCTTTTTAGTTAACGGTTTGATATCAATTCGAACCCACACAAGGCGTCACCTTTGTATTCAGTCTCCGCGTGAACAGCACCTGCCCACTGGCAGTTTGTCTAACTCTTCTGAGTGAGCAACTACAGTATGGTACAGTACGGGTTGGTTTCATCGTCCCGTGTGATCGTCTCGTAACACCTTTGCGAAGGAATCTGAGGCATGTCTATTTTAACGGGGTTAAATTAATGTAACGCTAGTTAATTTTGTGCATTCGATTATCTACTGGAATAAATCTTTTACCGACGAAATTCATCACTTACAACCCTTGCGGGCCTTACAAGTTTTAAGAATTGTTTGCATAAGAATTAACTATGGCTTACTTTTATTTTAGGGCAGACAGAGTCAGGAATCCTAAAACTGCTCGCAACAGTCATACATTAGTAAATACAGGTTAGAACTTAATATTTGAAATAAATCAAGATTATAATATTGACAAGATTAGTTTTTTTTGGCTATGAGAATTTTGTTCAGCATTAAAATAGCGGTTAAGCGGCAAATAAAACGAAAATGGTTTGCATTCAATGTCTTTGCGAGCAACTTTTAAACAACGTTACAGCAAACATATAAAAAAACTTCTAAATAATTATTTTTATTGTTTTTATTACTTTTAAATTAAATTAAAATGTTGGTGAATTCTCACTTATTCACGATGTAGACGATTTTTTTTCGGGCAGATACGATTAAAGAAGGTCGTAACAGGAGTAAATCGAAATTAAAAAGTTAGTAAAATTTACCAAGTAAACACTCCTTAAAAAAGTTTGAGAAACACCTCGCAGATGTATTATGTAGTTCAGATGTCGTATAGTGGGAACGATTAAGGTCCTCATCTTTAGATAAAGGTTACAGGTTCGAATCCACCAACCAAAGGAAAAGGGAACTTGAATGAAAAAGCTTCAGGTGTGTGTCGCCTTCTGCATTCATACTCTTCTTTCCCCCTTCCCCTCCTTCAAGGCAGCTCGATGATATTGAGGGTGCTGGCCTGGAATCAAAAAGCTTGGTCGACGGTTTACAAATAGGTAAATATAACTAAACAAGGAGTCTACCCTTAAATTATGGAAAAATCTCTTAAGAGGAAAAGACACACACACGTTCTACAAAACAAAAACAAAGGTGAAAAAATATGTTTTCTTAGGTTGATCAAAAATTCTTGTATTTATCACAATCGTTATTTGATGCTAATAATAAATAGGTAAGAATTACGATACACACACACACACACATCTCATAAGCCCTCTCTGCAGATGAAGTTTTCGATTGCCATATTACAGTTTTTTTCTTGACGAGTTTCGACATCTTAAGCTGCGCTTAAGTTTATACTCCTTAAAGCTTACAACAGTTTCAATATCTATAATTTTGCCATAAGTGGTTTCATTCAGTTTAAATGATTAATATTTTAATTTTATATGTTTAAATGAACTATTTATGCTACCAAATTGTTTACTTGACTAAACTTAAAAAAAATTAAGAAAAAATTTTTAAAAGTGGTATTATGACAACGTTTTATTTTCCTCCCTTAATTTTATCATGTATGTATAATAAAACATTTAGTCAAAAAAGCATATAATAAGAAAAATAATAATGATATGCTATTAGACCGACAAAATAAATCTATTATTAATATGTTGTTTGTTTTGTCGTATTATTAAGTTATTTAATATGTTGTATTTATTAATTAATACGTATAATTTTCACGAAGTATTTCGATTTTTTTTATTAATTAAACGTAAGGGCATTGCTTACACCTAATACACCTATTATGATAATAATAAATATTAGTTGGATCAAAGAGATTGGATCAAATAAAGTTAAGTTCAAGTTATATTTTCCAAAAGTACAATTTATATTTTATATAATTTATAAGTACATAGATATGAAAGGCCGAGACACATTTTTCTATCACAAAAGAACAAAAATAATAAAGTTTATTGATAAAACATTACAAAAAGGCGATTGAAATTACAAAATTTTAAAAATAAATTGTATAGATGAGACAACAAATATGCACCAAATCTAATGCATCCAAGCTGTAAGGCGTTGATTCACGAGAAATCCTTAAAATACTCATTTAGCTGCAGGTTTTTAGGCGGCATATTGAAAAACTTGTAACCTAAGTATTTTTTTTTTGTATAGGCCGATACCGGTTGAATAAAAGTTAGTATAATCATTGAGTACCTATAATAGAAGAAAATATTAATTTTAAAAAAATTAAACACTGCCACCTAGCGTTACCAAACCGAAACAAAGTGGTTGTGTTGTGTCGTTTGGACAAAGTTTCGTTAGATGGCCAAAGAAAATCATTTAGACTTGAGCTAAAATATCCACTGAAGGGCGACAGTGTCCGTTGACAGAGGTCGCTCAGATTTTGATAACTATAATCGATTAGGCTGAATAAATACCTAGTAATTTATAGTAATTAGGTATAGTTCTGCTTGCATTCCACAGAATAGTTGGGTAGTGACGGATTTTTAAAGTTACCAAAAATGAAAGTTTAGCGATAAGACTGATTATAGTAAAGTATTCGAATGGACAAAAACTGACTAAATATTCGGAAGCGTTTAGGAGTTATGGACGTGTAAAGGACGTTATGGTTACCAAAAATGAACTTTCTATATGAATGAGGATAAGTGATAAGGCTGAACTATACTGAAGTATTGTATTACGTGTACATATTCGAATGGTACAAACATTGACTATAGGAAGTGTTTAGTAGGTATGGAGTTATAAGGAGGAGTTATAAAACTCACCGATATCCTGCAATTTTAAATATCATGAAGATCCAGAAATTCTAGTTAATTAATACCTTTATAATAAAATTATTCTGCTATTTGACTTCATATCTAAATCAAACAAATTCCAAAGCGAATCTTATAAAAAACAAATGTATTTTTTTTTTTTTATTGCAATTCATCTTTGCTTTGTCAAATATATAACAGGTGCCTAATACTGGTATTCCTGCTTTATAAACATTTTCATAGCAGGGTTCTTGCGTCAGTCTTTTTAATAAAAGGAAATATTCGAGTTACCGATTATCTAAAAATACAATTAAAAATCAAAACAAACAAAAATTTTAATGAAATTGTTAGCTTTGATTTGTTTAAAAAAAATAATATTTTAAAACTTTGTGATGAAATTTTATCGATTCTTATTAGGTTTGACACACGGCCAAGGACGTATGGATATCAGCTTATATTATGCTGTTACATTATGCGATTTTTATTTGTTTTGGTTGGGCTGTCGTATCTTGTCACACATTATTATTCAACGTGCGACAAGTAAAACACAGGCCCGGAGTGGAAAAATAAATGCTTGTGATTTATTTATTTTTATTTCTTACGAGTGAATTAGTGCAGTGATATTGTTGTGAATAGCATTTTTATTACACGTAAGATTTTCGGGTTAAATATGTATTTATATACTAATTTGTTATTTGATCTATCTATATTTGTGTTGAAATTATAATGTAATAAAAAAAACACGAACTGGCCTAATCTACTTACAAATTTATTACATCGTTGTACGACCACCAAGCGAGTAAATCGAAGGGTGACAAATGAACCCTGAAACGTCCAGCAGGGGCACTCACCTAAACTCTTTCTTTCTCTAAATTTCTCCCTCTATCTAAACCTATATAATAATAATAATAATAATTAGTGATTACCTATATATTATTAGATTACTACAAAGAACTTTTAACAATAGAGAGTAAGTAGCGTAGCTAGTTCTAAATGGGCCCCGTATCAAAAGTTTGTTGAAAGGCCCTTTTTACCCGAGTGCAGCTCAAAATGAGGGTATTTTTTTTAAAATTAATAAAAACACTAGCATTTACAAAATAAATATATTTAAAGGTATAATAAATATATATATAAACACTGTACATACATTTTTAATGTATGTACTACACTGTAGTTTTATAATCTTAATAAAGTACTACAAAAATATGAACACAGAAAGTACACAGTACACACAGTACACACACGAAGTGCTCAAAATGACATTTAAAACATATTATTTCGTTGTATGTGGGAAAAGAAACTTATTTGAATTTATTGGGGAAAGAGTTTTTTATAACACAAGATATAACGTGTTATATCTCGTTATGTGTCGTGTATGTCGTGTTATATGTATACGTCTTGTGTTATACATAACACATGTTTTTTGACGTAGGACCACTCTTCGTATAGTCAAGAAAATATAATTGTTTTTTTTCCAGTGTCGAGACTTACCATTACAATCTAAATCTGCAGTCATAATACTGATTGCTGAAAAATGAAGAAATTTTGGGCAATTTCTTTTAAACATTTTTCTTTTCTGTTGGTTGAAGGCCTGTAATATTGCTTTACTCTTCTGACAACATGAAGTGAATGCAGCCTTTCACCTAAAGTGACTTCAGATTCGAAATGTTTTGCGTTGCAAAACTTACAGTGTAAATCCATTAATCCACAATCAAAATTTCTTGGAATGACATTCAATGCTCATTTAAATGTAACCCTTATCATTTTGTATACTATTTACACTTTTTTATCATTTCGACTTTCAGGCGAATGCCTTCTTCTTTGTCTCTCACTCCAACCAGTCAGTGTTCTACGTCGAGGCATATCAGAATGTAAAAAAAATGAAATTAAAAAATGTAATATGTAAAATTAAAGTACTGAAGCTCAGATTAGAGAGGGTTTAATATTAATAATAAAATGTGGCTTATTTGCCTTGACACAATACATTGATTGACAGACTATTGAAAAAGGAACATTTAAAATCACACAAAATTCACATATCTGTCAGTAGTATTGACACAATCAAAATTATATTCAATTTAATTTATTTGTAACACATATTATAGATACATTTTAGCATTCTGTACTCCTTCTCCGTATATGCCAAATATATGCCGTTAACTATGCCAAATCTCACACTAATCCGTGCGCGTAATATGTTTAAAAAGGGGTCAAAGTTTTCTATTCACGTATTAAGATATAGATTTATGAATAAGGTCTTTTTAAGGTGCGAAAGTCTTAGAAATACAGCTGTAAATAACTTTGATTCCTACTCACCATTGTAATAAAAAAGAGTCATTTTATTATAAATGTTTTTTTGTTGGTTAATAATTTTTTTGGTTTGCACACGCCAGACCCCTGTATCATTGATACGCAGCGGTAACGCCCCTGACAGTAGACCTTGGTAGACACAAATCGTGGCCAAAACATCTGAGGAAAGAGTCCATATATTTATTTATATTTATGATTACTTAATTCAGGCCAAGTTGACGATAAAAAAAATATGTTCTAGTAAAATCCAGTTCGTACGTTTCATACGAAGGTCGTAAGAATGATAAGGAGCTTGTATTGTTTGAATTAAAAAAAAAACTGAACACACTATGAAATAATAACTCGTGATAGATTGAAAGAAATATAGATTAGGTGTTATGTACCTGAAACTCGATCAGGGCCGAACGCATAGCCACAGGCTTACAAAATTTCAATAAATGATTATTGTCGGAACCCCAAAATAATTTACAAATATTCTTAGCGACTCATAAAAATCTAATAAAACGACGGTTGATTTCTGTAAATCCTATGAAATATCCTAATTTAAATGAAAGGAAACTAAGAAAACAATTACACCTTAATTAAATTTACATTTTAATGTACTAGCTTAATGCCTCGCCATTTTACTAATTAAAAAACAATGCACTTTATAGAAACTAGGAATTAACATGGGCCGTTTCCTCAACTTCGACCTTCGAGCTTGAGCATAGTTGCACATATGCATATGCGCTATCAATTTAGAAGTGAACTATTCAAAATCACCCTCTGTTAGGGGGCCGTTTCAAAGATATCTTAATTTCTTGAATCTTAATTTCGGCCTAATGTTAGGGAGACATAAATGATGTCTCTGTTAAAAGAAGACAATAATCATTGGCTTGACTGACTTACCTATTTTTACTACGAACGAACTTACTTTTACTTATTTTGTTTACTTACAAAATAATGATTACAAATCAAGCACCAACATTAAAATTAGCTTAATTTAAGAGTACTTATACTTATAAACATACAAACTAATGAAACTATTAAAGAAAACAGAAGAAACGTAAATTTGGCATTTGCTAACAAGCAGATGAGCACAGAACTAACGCGATTATGCAAAAGGCCTTTGTTGTAATATCTTCGTTGGGACCGCATCGCTTAAAACAATGTTTACAAAAACGTGTAAAAAATTCCTAGGCACGCAACTCCTAAGCTATTCCAAAATGCAAACGCATTGCTTAACGGACAAATATTACAATTTTTAAGTACAAAATTTTTTAACCTTCATAAATTAACAACATCGGCGATCTCCGAGGCGAGCACTTGATCAGTTTTCGTGGATTGTGTGTCCGCCATATTATCCGTGCTGACAGCTGGCGTATTGAGATCTGGTCCTCAATTTTGTCCTCAATATCTGGTAAGCTATCCTTTGACGAGAATAATATACTTTCGTCATTCTCGTTACGTTATCTGTATTGTTCTTTTTTCTGTCACGAGAGAGTTTTGATTGGCACAACCGCCGCCCAACACCGTCTTCGTCAGGCAAGGCGCTGTACCCTCCCCTCCATAGCCCCTTGAGGAGCGATCTCTTCGACAGTAAGGCCATTTGAGGTACCTTTCGTTCATCAAAGGCTCTTGTTTACGGCTGCGGTCCGTCCGGTACGAAAGTCGCGTTTTTTTCACCTTTTTTGCTCCTGTTCTCCTGAACAGCTTCGCAACATCTACACGAATCCCATTACCTTGTAATTGACATAATTGTTATAACTGGTCCCCTTCAGAGTTCCCTTCCTTGTTCACACCCTAATTTAAATGGGTGGAAATAAAATACGCTAATAATTGGTTTTAAATCTCCCCCTTCCGCGTATGCTCTCCCTTAGTTTTAAAATTCATTTTGTTAGTCCAGTATTTTAGTTCGAATCCTAAACCTTTTTTAGTTTCACTAGTTACACAGGCGATTATAGCTAGTCACTTTTGCTATACGTTAGTTAAAGCGTCTAATTCGCCTCGTGGTAATTTGTAATTAATTTAACTTTCAATATCGAAATAACCTACCATTCTAAAATCATGGTATTAAAGGGAACCACGCTTTTACGATATTATAATAGTAACACTGTCTTTCTGATAGATATTGGAACGCAATGTTTGAATTTTAACATCTTATCGATCATTGAACTTGCAATCCTTTTTTCACTGTAAACGTACTAAACTAGATTTATCTTCAATGCATTTATTATAAATGACTCAACGCTGATATTATTTCGTCATCTAGTAAGGAGCCCTCTTCCCTCAGAACCTTTTGTACAAACGCTATTTCGCCTGATGGCTGACCGCATTCAAAGTTATTTCTGACTTTTATGTATGGTAATCGCTCTAATTAATAATATTTAATGAATTTAACAATCCACCTATTAACATTAATCTTATTATCACAAGATGTGTCAAAAATGGACTTTTAATTATCTTAAAAATATATTATACGTGTATATTTTATTAATTTAAATACATTACGAAATTAACTTTTGTATTTTTTAACAACAATACGCAAGAAACTTGTCAATTACTTTACAATAATGCTAAAGATACTTATTAACCAGTTTTTTTTAAATATTGATGGTACTGCTTTTAACCAGTTTTAAAAATAAGCTACAACGCATGTGATAATATTCCAATAAATTATTTATTGATAACAACCCGACAAAACAGAATTATCTCCTAAGTGAGGAACTCGTTTTGTAAATTATCGATTTAATTAGTAATTTGTGCACCTAATGGTATTATAATTTATTTAAATAATTCGTATTACAAGAATACACCTTTACAGTTCAGGGACTAAAATAACTGAAATCGTTGAAAACCAAAATATCAAAATATATTTTTTTTAGATTTTCTACCAATAAACTCAATTCGGTCAAATATATGTAGTACTCCACCCCCTTCTGCTCATGGCTTAGCTAGGCTAGGAGCTAGGGGCTTCACCCCGGGTTAGCAGCTAGTCAAACCTTCGGTGCGCGACGACTCGTTCCTGCGGCACTCGGGAAAACTACTTCCTAGCATGTTACCTAAATAATACCTATACAATTTTACACCCTCATAGGGGTCGTTTTTTTTTAAAGGAAAAAATAGAATCTAAAAATTGAAATAAATAAAATAAATAAATATAGCAGGTATGGATATTATACATAGTACTAGCTGTTCAACCGCAGCTAGGCCCTGCGGGCAGCTTTGAGGAAGCCTTTGGTGCACGACAACTCGTGCTCGCGGCACTCGGGATGGTTCCCTTCGGCCATTACGTGCCTATCTATTCTGTGTAGGCGGCTTTGACGACGGCACTTTCTGAATACCATCTTCAAACTATTATAAACATAAAAAAAAGTAGCCAATTCGGCCGAGAAGTTTTTTCATAAACTATATACATATATTCAAAAAGACACAGTTCTGGCAAAAACAGAAAAAGAAACACAATTCACTATTCAAGGTTTAAAAAAATTGGTGTTTTTTTTTTTGTTGGCAAACATGGTTTTGGCTACCAGAAACTCAACTAATGCTTCAGAGCCACACACATTCATGTTTATATATAACTAGATAGTATGGTTAAGAATTGAACCCATTTTGCTACAATAATCATTATTTATGACTTTCATCTTTCATTCGTTTAGACTTACAGGCCAGTGGCAAACGGCCACAATTAGGTACTATTAAAAATGGAACTCCGTCATTACGAGGGCATTAGTGTTTGAGGCCTTTAATAGAGTTAGAACATAAAAACACATATCAAAAAACAACTTAATAGGCAGGTGTGTCGATACAAATATGTAGGTACCCATTAAAGAATTTACGCAGTTCGCCACGGCGCGCCCGGCGTGACCTATGTAAGCTCGAGTCCTACCTAGTACGGCAAAAATGCGAAAACATGTTTGCAATACACCATTCCGATTGCATAACACGACGGTTTTTTTCTCGAATTGTATTTGCCACGATTGCACATCTGAATTCATAAACACCTGTTTCTTTACATTGTTTAGTAGTAGTGAATTATTTAACCCGAACCTGAAGTCTTACAGCTAGGCACTACAGGTGTCATTAAAGGCATTTCCCACCTAGACTACTCACGTCTGTGATACCAATTTTTTTTATGTTTATTATTATTTATTATAAGTAATTACAATATTTAGGAGCTAGATCTGGTGATACTGTTGGGTTTAGTAGGCGAGAAAAAAATAATGCTTAACAACTCCCAGCCTACCTTTAAAAACAGCCTTGGAACAAGGAAAAGGCTTTAATACTGACATGTGAAGTGTATTCCGCTGGCGAATTGTTCTGGAAAGAAAAGAATTGAACCCAATGTTCCGTTTTCTCAGTATTGGTTTTATCTTGGAAGGACGGTCATTACGACCAAAATAAGAAGGCTTGGAGAGTTGGGATCTTAAAGTAGACCAGGCAGGCTTATTCGTTACAGTCTTCTATAAACTAGTTAATCTGAATTCAAAACGCCTTCTATTTAGCGGCTTCCAATTAAGATTTGAAATTAATTCAGATGGACTATTATATCGACTTGTGATGGGTTGCTTCATTTCCTATCTCCACTTGTGCCTGCGGTACTTTGAGCCCATTCGATGATCGTAGTGGATGACCATAGAGGCGACAGTGGATTATTTTTTAGGTCTGAATAGATTAAAAAAAAAATACAATTTTATCATGACATTCTCTTAAATCATCATAAATTTTAACACCATTTTATTTTTTGTAAATTTTGATTAACGGCTAGTAAAGAAACAACACGAACAGTAATATTTCAATTTAATAATAATTTAATAAAATTATTAATCATTTTATAATGTGGTAGTAAACATGTATCTATTTGCGCACATAATATATAAGTTTGTATTAATTTTAATACGTCCATAAGTTTCTAACAGTCGTGCTGTCATATTTTTGAAATTCGAATGTGATATCTGCGCTTTCTATCGAACTGTCAATGTTTTATTCATTATTAATACTAAAAACGTGTTCGAACTAAGATAGTATATTTACACAGGACAGTATACAGTCGAGTGTGGACAGTATATTTATTTTATTGTTCAAAAATAGGACATATTACATTAAATGGGTTCTGGCAAAAACATGGTTTTGATTGCCAGAAACTCAAATTAAATCATTTTAAAAATGTAGTCAGGCGTAGCATACATTTATGAATCTCGTATGGTACTCTTGTATTTAATTTAATGGTATGATAAAAAAAACGTAGCCTGAGGGTGTTGGAGTGGTATGTGTTTGAGCGAGCATTGGGCTTCTTACCTACCAAGTTAAGGGTGTAGGTAGTGTTTTGCGATTTCAGTTATATTTATTGAGACTAAAATAAAAATATATTCGTGAGAGATAAATCATATTTTTAGTCAAAGACACGAACAAACAGTTTTACTGTATATTTTTGGTTACTTTTAAATTTACCTGTTATTTCTTAAATAATACTCGTTAGTCGTAATACAATTTGTTTATTGAAAATATAATGTTTTGTGATAACTCCCCATATACTTTTGTTGAATAAGCTGGTTACGTAATAAATTCAAAGGATCGTTTTCATGAATGACAGCCGGGTATGTTTTTACTACCTACGAGTATATATACTATACTATACTATAACAGCTATATCGCTGCATGCTCGACAGTCAATACAGCCGATTCTGCGCACCCCGATTTCTATGGGAGCGGGAGCGCAGAATTAGCTGCATGGACTTGCCCTTGACCTTCAAACGCCCTGTCTGGGAGCTGGGAGTGAGTGACCAGCTGCAAATATAATCAGCACATACCTACCTACCTACCGGCCTAACGCTATCTACCTGCATAACTTTGAATTACGGTTCTAACCATGGGTTCTGAGTATAGTAAAAGGTATCCATGGGTAAAACTAACGGTAGAAAGAGAGTTTTTTGCGGGTTTAAAAATTTTTTTTAAACGACTAAGTATGACATTTTGTGGAAAATCTTGAATCTTCGATGTTTATCCAATTATCACAATATGGATTTAAAAAAAAAAAGATTTTAATTATTAAAAACACTTTTTTTTTTACTTTTAGTTAGTACCTATTACGAAAAAAAAGTAGGTAGATTGATATCAAAACTTCAATATTTTCTTTAAAAACTCAGCGGGGACTTTAAGTATATATTACATACATGTTACATCTATTAAATTTAAAAAATGTGTGGAGTGCCGAGACTCACAGGGATGTCCATACATCAGCGTTCATCTATGAATGTGTAATGGGAAGATTAAGAATTTAAATTAATTTACTATATTGATAATTAATTGATTTGTTTTCAATTAATAAATGCCAGCTACTAAGTAAATAAATACCAGCTTCCCCTTCAAACCACTACTCCCTTTCTCTATGAAATAGGCCCTTACAAAAATCTACAGTCTTGGGTCCCCGTATAAATGTTTACACGGGACCAATAAATAATATACTGACAAAAGTGTGTTACATAAAAGATTGTACTATTTTAAAATACTTAAGAAAATTCCTGGAACACTAATACAACCTACTATTGATATACTAATTGGAAATATTACTTATTGGAATTATTACGCGTATTTGTTTTACAAAATTTATTATTTTTTTAATTTTCTATTCTATCTTTCCATTAGGTCTCTTAAAAATAAATTGTAATAACGAAATAGTATTATTACGTTATCAAAATGTTATGATTAGAATGTAAATGTAATTTTGTCAATAATTTAACCAAATTCGTGCAAAATGTAAATTGTGTTTTTTTCTATGAACATTTTATGCTTATGACATAACAGAATCATATAAATTTCCGTAGACAAAATGTTCCTTTATCGTCCGAATCGCGCATCTATTACGGTGCTTGATAACAAAGACCTTGACCGTAGGAACTGCGCAGTTTTGCGCGACTGAAGACATGAAAACATTACAAAAATTTGATATTTTAAAGTAGGCATTGTATCCCTATTGTATCAAACATGTTTATTGATCGTAAATCTACTGTATACTATATAGTATAAGCACACATATAGGTACATACCGTGGGTAGGTACATACAGTAGGTACTACTACCCATAAACACACATTTCTGACCCTTCACATCCGCAAAGGCCAGATAGGAGGGGCACTAGGTACAATAAATATAACTATATTTTTTAATTTTTATTTTTTTAATATTAATTGGGTATCTACCATTATTTACCCCCGTTGATCAATGGTATCAGCATGCCACTGTGCATGTAACTCTACAACTAGCCGTTTAGAGTTACATGCACATTGACAGGACAGTCCTACTATGGAGATTCCAGTTTTTTACTATGTTTTAAAGCCAAATAAACAGTCACTTTTAGTTTGCTTATTTTTAACCGCCATTTTTATAACCACATTGAATATCGAAATATATTTTTGTTACATATTATCATTGATATTATGTAATGAGCTACACTAACATTCAGGGGTGGATCTGGAAAAATCTTGGGGTTAAAATGTCGAATACACCCATTTTAGATATGCGGAAAATTCGTCTATTTACAATAAAGTGCGACTTAGTAAAATTCGTTTAATATAATTCGTCTAAAAACCATTCGAGTAGAACTCTTCCCACAGACGCACATTTCCACATTTATTTATTTCTCGTTTTATATAGAATATACACAGCGAAAAGCAAATAAAAAAAAATATAAAAATAAGTTTTTGTCTGGCATTAAGGTTGATTTATTCAATTTTTCAAATTTATCCCGCTTTAAAAAACCATTGTACAACAAGACTTTCAATTATGTAAAACTGACGACAATCCTGATATCCCAGGATTAGGAGGTATTTTGAGGTACTCTGAACGTTCGCTATTTTCTGTAAACAGTAACTACGGATAATTAATTCAGGACCGGATTTATTTTTTGTCGTTTTGCTTGAAAACAATGAGTTCGCAACGACGCACGCGGACGCAATCAAAATATCAAAAATAATTGGGTCAGCGCTCAAATTATGTATTCTGTGATTCGTCTGAGGACGGAATTAGCCGGTCACAAAGACCTATCATCATCTATCTAGCTGTGTCGCCAAAGTCACCACCGGCGCCTATCGCAATATAAACAACTGTAGCTCCGCGGTCATATAAACATTCGTCACGGCGACACGCCTCCAAATCGTACATAAACATTAACACGCCACATTCTGTAGGTGCTTAGGTACTTCGCTGGTCTTGTTGTTGATCATTTCATTTTATTAATATTTACTGCGCTGTTACTTCTAAGTATTTATTTTCGAATCACGCCATATCGCCTTCTCGCTCGCACGGCGTCTCTTCTAGCATGACGCGCTCAGACGCCGCTCGACTCGGCGAGAATGCTAAAATGACAGAATTAATTTGCGTAATTTGCTTAGTTAGGTTGTGCGTTTTCATTCTGCACCTCTGTGTGATCTTTCAAAGCTTTTATTTTTAACTAATGCCAAGACCTATAATAAATACAACTCTAACAAGTCCCTGCTCTGCTAAATTTGCTTTTACTAAAGTCATGACAGATGGTAGTGATGAAACGTTAAAATGATATACTGCTAAATACCTATTAGTACGCCTTAATTTTGCTTAGTATCTAACCCCTACTTTATAATTATTTTTTCCATAAATTTTATTATGTTTAACATTAGATTCATTCGCTGCCCAGGAAAAATTGTTTGAGGTGCGTTTGAAGAAGTTTTACTACAAATTATAAATGTATGGTTAGGTGGTATATATATTTTTGAAGTTCAAAATAGATCGACTGAGTAACTGAGAGTTCCGTTCTGAGTAACCGACTGAGAGTTCATAACGTCGTTTAGGTGCGCGAGCTGCACAGACAAAGCTACTACTACTCATCACTACTACTCATGCTACTGGCGTGCTCGTGCTACTATTCATGACTTTTTTTCGGTGGGATTTCCTCTCTTTTTCCGTATTTGATCCTTTTGAGAGTCAGTTCGAAGGTACGAACGTCAAAGTGACAGCGAGCGAGGGGTGAATCAGCGCCAGCTTTTTAACATATACTTTTTAACAAAAGGTAGATAGACAAAAGGAGATTAGACATTCAAACATTTAGAAATTTGACACTTAAACTGTTGCCAGATTGCAACTGAGGGTGAAAACTTTGCGTCGAGTACACTCCTCGCGTAGCATACGTCTCGCTTGCTCGCATATGTCATCGCGATAAGTCTCTATCCAGCATGGCGGAGTGTACCGGTTTCGGGTGTTCACAAGCACGATTTGTATGACATGCCGTATCTATATGTTTTAAAAGATCGTCGGTAGCCAAACAATATTTATATACCTCTCAAATAAGTATAAGTAATCTCATATAACAGCCACGAAACTGTTTGGAAAAGTATATCAATCATATTATTTTTGTAAGATATAAAATAAAGAGCATCAAAAATGCAGCTGCAGTTTCCTTTGAGAGTTACCGAGGCTTTTAGATACTTAAAAAAGAAGGTAGAAAGGAGTAGGTTAAAAAAAATAATCTTCTCTAATCGAAAACCTTGAACTTTTCAACGCTGTCGCTTTCCCGTTTTGTATGCTACAATAATGTTGTTTACGATTAAAATGTTGTTTTTGCAATGCTTTGTTTACCTACTGATTGTATTTTCGCAAAGGCCCGTGTCTCGGAAAATGCTCGGTTTATTTTCGTTATCAACAACACTTATGCAAAGAAATACCTACTCATAGCGCCGCGAGGAGTTAAGTATCGAGCCGTTCGCCAGAGGCGGCTCAGTCGCTCTCGGAGTCCAGGGCGCGCCGACGTCTCGCCTGCTGATTAGTGATCGCGAAACATCGATACAATTCGTAAACATCGAATTCGGCGCTTTATCCTCGCACCAGCACCAGTTTCTGTCAATCCATAAGTGGACAATGTCGGCGTCACCAATCGCAAGGCAAGCGACGCGAAGTCAGGCCATTCCGTCCAGAAGGGTTCTCATCACAGATCCTAACCAGATGCCCGACGTCTTCTCCAGTACACCCGGAGGCACTCTGTACTCGACGACACCCGGAGGTTAGCATTTTATCATGTTAGCTTCGAAAAACCTTAAATTCTTATCCGATTTCTATTTGAATAATTGTGAATTGTAAGTGAGACGAATATTTTTTCAAAATGTTTATTTTTTTTTTGTTTTTAACTTTATTATTATTTTTTTACAAAACACCTTTTACATTTCCCTTTTTTCCCCACAAAGTCGGTGCCTATTTTCACCACAGAGTCGGTGCCTTTTCTGTGGGTGAAAAAATAATATTCTATATTACAGTATAAAAGTTTCAAAAGGGTTACATCAATAGGAAAAAGGAAAAACAAAAAACAATATAATCAAATGCTTAAGCAATAAATAGATAACAACCAAAAGTAAAAAGTAAAAACCTATCAAAATCAAAGTTAAAGAAAAAAATAAAAGTAGACAAACAATATATTTATATATTTATATATATATAATATATGTGTGTTTTCGTAGATCTATAGCCTATACTTACTTAACTAACCTACTCTATTTCCATTTCAAGATGATAGAGAGGGAGCAGGTATACACTCTTTTAAATACCTTTTTCTGAATTTTTTTCTATTATATTTATCTTTATCTTCTCTTTAACCTTATATTTAGGTACATTGAAAAGATTCTTATTAATATACTCGTTAAAAAGAGTAGGTATAAGAAAACCAAGAGTAACCTATAAGAAAACTTATAATAACTATTATGATGTAATATTTATGATAGGTATATAAATGATTTCGTAAGTATTTATCTTTATGTCCTTTTTCCCTAAAACTTAATTAATTACAATATATTGTCGGTTTCGATTTGCTGTTATTAAAATATAAGTGAGTCAAATCCTTTTCCATTTAATTATATAAATAGGCAATACATGCGATAATACACAAAATCAGCGCATTCATTTTGACAGTTGAATTATGATTTTGTTTTTCCGCTTTTATTGCGAGTTATTTCGCGTTCCTATAACGTTACTTCCCATGCAAACAACATCGCGCACGACACGTGACGCCAAATTAGCCGGCCGGCTTGGCACAAAGACACGTCGAGTTCAAACCTGTACTTTAGCAACAACAAAGGAGTTTCTTAATTTTTGAATCAGTTTTGTTTTATTATTATTTTACCGATTTAATAAGGGTGTCACAGTTTGCGCCGCGTTCATTCTATAACAGTTATGTGTTGCAGGTCGCAGTCAAAAGTCATAATCAAGCTTTCTGTATAAAGCCTAGCCTTTTGAAAGATTATGCTGGCAAATAAAATTAAATAAGATTAAAATAAATATTTCATTTGATTACTTACTTTTAGTATCAGAAACTTTGAAATATATAAATTATATTGACAGCCGTGTCTGAGAACAGAATTTTTCAGATAAACTACATTATAACTAGTTCATATACAATTATTTTGGGCCCTACTCAACTAGGCCAAATGTGCTTGTCCTAGATTCAGGGAAGATGGTGGTAATGAAGCGTTAAAAATGGTATAACCATGTGCAGATTCGAACCCGTGACCTTTAGGTTTAATAGTCTAACGCCTTAACCACTAGACAACCACGATCCACTTATACGATTGAATATTGGTGTCAGTCAACGATATTTTAATTTAAACCATATAGATACGGCAACTGAGTGTGAAAAACGCGCCACGCCAAGTACGCCACTGCCATGCGAGCAAGCGATACACGGAGGGTGGAGTGGGTGTCGCGTTTTGACAAGAAAGATTTGCATGACATGCCGTATCTATGTTTTAAAAGATCGTCGGTGTCGGTAGTTCACTTCTCTTTTATCGGTGCGAGTCTATAATAAATTAAATTAAGAAGAAAACTTGACTTGTACAAACCTGGGCCTCTACTTTAATGTAATTAAATCGTTTTGCTATATCCCGATACTCCTAACTTTTTTTTTATAAAGAATAATAAATACATTTTTAACATGCTTAACACTGACTATGCTATATCCGTACTTAAGTAGGCTTTTTACGAATTTGTAGTTGCTCTTAATATTCAAGGCGTATTATTATTTACAATGCAAGGTTCAATGTCCTATCCTAAAAATTCCTTGTCCGTATATTTTATTTAGTAACCCCCTTATTTTCGTTTTAATTCCAGGCACACGAATCGTTTACGAGAGGGCTTTCTTGATGAACCTCCGCGAATCGCCCATCTCCAAAACGCCTCCAAATTGTACAATTCCATCGAATCTCATCCGCGGCGGGCCAAAGATGTCACCGCCGAAGTTTGTTCCTAAACCAGCCTTTGTACCAAAGATCCACTCTCACCACGAAGATACCACATTCACGATGGACTTTTAGTTTTTTTTGTATTTAAAATTATATTTAGGACATGTCGATAAAATTAAAAAATGAGAGCATTTCTTCTACCGGCAAATGCGATTGGCGATACAATTATCAATATTTGCTTTACTTTTAGATTAAGTAGCTCTCATCTGCCTTAGGTAGGTTAGGTTAATGCTTAGGTATTAATTATTAATAAAGTCTGTTAGACAGCGATTTTATTAAATAAAATGGCCTGTAAATTAACTTGGGGTAAATTGATACATAGCAATTATTTCAATTGCAATGTGTGCTTTGTCTGTTCATTTGACTATACAAATTGAATTGACAGTCAACGATTTGCATTTTGAAAACGTAAAGTTGGTACTTACGGATGTTAGTATGTACGATAAATAAATAATGATTATATTATATGATAAATTATAGAAATCTATCTATTTATGGACTTCCATATCAATGTAACCAACTGCCCATTTTTTATAATCTGTCACATTTATTGTTTGGATTTCATTTTTCGATAGTTTCAATAGTTGATAATTTCGATAGTCTGTTTCAAATAGTTTATTTTTCGCATTGAATTATTTTTTCATTTTAAACTAAATATGTACTATAAAAATTTGCTTCAATAATATGAGCTTTTTGTGATTCAAGTATTGTTTGATATTTTGAGCGAACGAATGACTTAAACTCCTAAGGCAAATGATATATAGGTATGTTGATTGATTTTGACGTTTCGAAATTTAAGATTTCTTTTGAATTTTAATTTTATACAGCTTTTGTGCGTGGTTAAAATGGTTTAAATCATCATATTATTGAAATATTCGGGTGAATTCGCATCATAATTAAATTCCTTCTTGAGCGAATCAGAAAGGCAGTCATTTTTGTTTATTTTCATGTCTGAGGTTCAGATGTACTTGTCATATTGCCATTGGTTACTTCTTCATAATATTTTCCTGACGACAATGTCCATATTGATCAAAAAATTCTTCATTATAAACAGTATTAAAGGCCGATAATCATCTCATGTTAAATCGAGTTCTCAAAGTATTACATATCATTTTTTTCTTTACCGCAGAGTTCTTTTTACAAAATGTTCAAAAACTTAAAATGTGATTATTTGATAAAATTTAAATAGGTAGTGTAGTTTGTGCTAGTATTATTGTAAAATTTTAAAAAAGGTTTATTAGTATCTAAGGTTATCAAATCTCAAAGGTTGTCAAATCTTTTAACCACATTGTTTATGGCTTTTTATGAAATTATTCATTTATTTACTTCTTAGAATTATTTCTCGTGTAAATTTATTTTTGGCTGGATCACTTATTTGCCAGCACAATGCGCTTATTTTTGTAAAATTTATGTTTTATTAAGAATCAAAAATTCCAATAGAATATCTACTTAAATACCTATTTCTAGAATGTTTATTTTATTAAATATATTTTCTTTCTGTCGTATAATATATAACATTTTTCACAGAATTGTGAATCCTGTACGTAGACGCTACTTTGGTAGTGGTATACCATTTAAATTTATCGACTTAATAATACTGCCATGTTAATAATAAATTATGTAAGTATAGTGTGTTTTATATAATTTATTGTACTAAAAGGATTCTAGCAGTTAATAGTGTGAATAAGTTATTTGTGATTAAAAAAAATCAAAATAAATTTATATCAAAATTAACTATGATGTTGGTTTCTGTTATGTTAAAATAATGTATCGATTTACTTACTGTTGCAAAATTAATGTAATAATTTGTTTTACAGAATTTGCAAAATCTTCAATGAATGGAGAAAAAATGCAGATGTCCGTCTGTTGCAACTTTCAAATCGAAAAGTACAAATGCGAAAGAGTAGAGATTTTTTGTGTGTAGACTGATGCTCTCGAAAAACAACCTTAGCCGTTTAGATCAGGGGCGTCCAAACTTTTTGCTGCGAGGGCCAGTTTGGTATTTAAATTCATTAGCGGGGGCCAAGCATTGTAAATATGTGAATTAAAAAACCTTAATACAAGTAAAGCAGCATTGATTTTTTTTATTGTTGCCACATATATACACTATAAAAAAATTGTTATAGTAAATTACAGATATAACAATACTAAACAAACATGTCTAAATTATATTATTATAAAATTATTTCATGCAATTTTTAATGGGAATGGTGGAACTGGGTTTTTTCCTGGAGAGTTTCTTCAAAGTTGGGATTCAAATCGGAAACACCAATTATTAGCAATGATTGCAAATGATCATCCGATAAATTTGCCCTATATTTAGATTTCAGATACTTCATCCTGGAAAAAGTTTATTCGCACATATAGGAAGTGCCATACATAGAAATAAATTTACCAGCCAATTGCTTTAACGAAATTTGCAACGAAATTTTTCAAAATCCTTGGCGGGCCGGATAAAATCGCCTGCCGGGCCGGGTTTGGCCCGCGGGCCGTAGTTTGGACACCTTTGGTTTAGATCATCACATCGAAAACTGGTCGGATAATATAGATATTTAACATTATGCCAACAAATTTTTAGTATGAAACTGACATAACATTCATCATTGGGGCGCGATCATAATCGAAATTCAAACATATTTTATTTAAATATTTAGTTTTTAAAGGTAGTTATTTCTGCCTTTAAAAACTAGCTGAATTATTAGAAAAAAATTATATTGAAGTATACTGAGTTTATGGTGTTTAAAAATTACATTTTATTTTATTTGATATGGGAAACTCGCTCCCTAATCGTTAAAACAGAAATTAAACTAAACTAAACAAAATAAAAGCTCTTACAGTTAAATAAGTTATAATATTTTAAAGCCAGATTTTAACTGATTGTTAGTTAATAAACATGTGTATACAAATGATGATGTGTGATACAAATTGTATGACTTTATAGATAGTATAAAAACTATAATTCAGGTAAGTAATTACTCTCTATTTAATACAGAAACTTTATTTTATAGGTATAAACTTTTAAAGTGTATTTTAAATGCTTAGAATTGCACTTCATTTTGATATGCCGATTACTATACCAACATGTGCCAATTACTAATTACCAATAAATTGCCAATAATTTTAAGTTTCAATTAAAATTGGAAATATTCGTGTTAAAACTGTTAAAATGTAAGTAATTTTAAACGTCATAAATATCATCAATCGTGTAAATGTACTCCTAATTTGATGATGTTTAAAAATAGATATTTAAAAACGAAATTTATGTAAATGCCAATAAATCGTTTACTGTTTATCCTACCACTGTACTCCCGCGCCACTGCTATCTAGTTACGCTTTAACGCACTTCCAAATATACCCAATATTTGGAAGTGCGCTTAGAAATAAAAAGTGTTTTTAAAATTTAAAAAAAAAAATGCGATTTCTTCGTAGAATATTAGAGCTAGCGTATGGAGTATTGGTGTGGGTATATTATAGTGTATAGATATCGCGTATGGCGTCGGTTTAACAAGCTAAATAGGATTCTATTTATTAAACGCTATGTTTTAATAGCATTACTAATCTGAGTTTTTAATCTTTGTTAATGAGTGTTTCCTCGTTTTTTACATTGCTTTTTTCGAATTGTCTAATTTCAGCCATAAATGAAAATGACATTTCGTCTCCACAAATGGGATTAGCCATCGCTGACCGCCATCTATTGCTTTCAACAAGGAAGGAATCTGACAATCGGTGTCACTGTCACTTTTTGTTCAGTCGGAAACTGACTGAAGGACTAAGAATTAACTTGTCTGAACTTGTTCATTCGAACTTTGCATTTGTGAAGTACCTAGTGTATTTATTTTGATTGATTAAATCAAAAGAGAATGTCACATCTAAGAATTTTGAGTTTTCGTTAAAGTAAATGTTTCAACAATTGTATAAAAATGAAGATCCTAAAATGTGTTACTAATGTCATAACACAAACGTAAGATCAATCATCATAATCAAATTATTATTTGTCTTGCTTCTCTTACTTAAAATGGTCAACCGAAGCTTCGATGCAATTCCTGGAATATCTGTTGATAGCTTTGACATGAAATCACGTCAATCAAGTGTGTTTTTTCTGACTCATTGTCATACAGATCATTTTCCTGGCCCTTCCGGCAAACGCGGAGGGAAAGCATTTTTAGAATACATTATAGAGGCCTGCAAGTATATTTATACATCAGAACTTACCAAGTTAATATTAACTAACGACTATGGAGCTGATCACACTCAAAACATCCGAGTGATTCAACCGCAAAGTAAGTACCTGCTTATCTACCTATCATTTTGCTTTGCCACTTTTAGGTATTTTATTTAACATCGTTTTTAACCCTGTCACAGTTAGTTGCCTAACGAACTAGCCGTAAACTCGAGGGCAGCAGCGTTACTAGGTGTACGGTAATTATCGTATTTCTATGATAAATATCACCTTCGCACTATGTTCGATCCAAAATGATGTATTGTACGCTAGTATTCTATAACTAAAGTTGTTGGTAAAATTTTTGCATTAGACAGTCCCACACACTAGTCCTAACGCTGAGGATGGAACTTGGCCCAGCATGCATAATGATCATTACAAGACGAACAAACCAGATGTTTTTTGGCATAAGGTGTTTAATAAATTTTTCAAAAGTTTTAAATTACTATTTTTTTTCTAACAAAATTCTTATTTTTTTTGTTGAAATTATTTTTAGACAAGATTGGTTGTAAGTACTTTGAATCAATTCCAAAATTCGCATTAGCGGCATTATCCCTGCCACATTCTAGTGTGGAATGTGAACGAAGTTTAAACAATATTTAAAAAACACGAAGTCGTAATCGCCTCATAACTACTATAGTTGTTTTGCAACTGTATTATTTAGGTACTTAATGCAAAACATTAATACGATAATTTTATCTATAATCTGATCATTTTGAGGTGTCTGTACAATTATTTTGGGTTCACGACCTGGCAACACTAGAGCAATCTGTTCATGGAGATGTACGGCTGTATGTATAGTGATTAGTTAACTGATAAACTAATTTTTAATAGTCTAATACTAGTACTAAGTATACTAAGTAAATAATACTAATTGTTAAATAATAATTTAATAGTCTAATACTAAGCAGGGCATAAGGCCGTTAAAGTCGGTGCCTACATTGAGATAATTTATAATACATAATATGTAGATAAGAAAAATATTTCTAAAAATATAAAATTGACAAAAATCAACACCTAGCAAGCTTCTGATTGAATATTTTTTTGTTAAAAAAAAGTACTCAATTTTAATTGAGTACCCATTTAAAAGAAAGTTTTCTAGGGTTTTTTTCATATTAAATGTCTTTAAATTTATTAGAAATCTTACCTAAGTATCAAACTTTATTCTGAAGAGTTAATTTTTCTCTCATTATATGTAATAATATTAGTTAAGAAACTTATCAAAAGGACCTGTCGACAGTCTCTGACTAATGGGTCCTTGCTTATTTTTATTGTAATAAAAAAAAAATACTAAAATAAATGGAGTTAACGGCATTGAAACTGGAACTGAATACACGGAAGAAGTTTATAAGTAACATAAATAAATGTTTTATTGTTTGTTTGTTTTTGTAATATGTATTACATCTGCGCAGTTTAAAAGTTGGCTTGAGGTATTTTTTTTCTTTTCTTTACAGCCGAACTGATTTTTTGAAATAACTTCGTTGTTTTTAAAATAATCCTGAATTTTGGTTCCTACATATGACTCAATAATTTTATCTATTACAGACAGAATAGATATAGGTCTATAGTTAGCGCACTCATTGTGATTCAAATAATCATGGTTTTAATGACAACAAAAAAAAACACAAACTAATTTTACAGAATAAGAATAATGGTTTCTATTCTTTCCTTCTCAAAATACTTATTTGCGAATACGTTTTTCCATTTATAGCATATATTCATTTCTTTGTTTCTAAGCTGTTTCTCAAATCAACTTAGTTATGTAGTTGTTTTTATCACAGCACCTCATAATCACAGTGAAAGTCACAGTACATTCACACTGCGACCGAGAAATGTCACAATTTCCTACTTTGCATCTCTGATCTTCCTGCACTCACCGTCTTACAGTGAAGTGAGATTTATCATACTGCATTTTGTTATCACAGTTATTTATAAGGCATAGTTTTATTATGATTACAGATCCAATAGACGTGGTTGTTAAATCAGATGTTGGAGAAACAATGATAAACGTCACTGCTATTCCCGCAGGCCACTGTCCGGGTTCAATCATGTTTCTTTTCCGCTGTCAGAATGACTTCAACGTGGTCCACACTGGAGATTTTCGGATATCACCGAGCGACTTAGATAAATTTATACAATTCAAAGATTGCAACGGAATAAAACTAAATATAGATTGTTTATATTTGGATACAACTTTCTACAAACCACACTTTGAGCATTTCCCGAAACGCACCAAAAGCATTGATGCTATATGCAAAGTGATTAGTACGTGGATTGAAAAAGGAAACGATTATATCGTCGAAATAATGAGACCTGCGTATTATGGATCGGAGCATATATTTGTCGATGTAAGCAGAAGACTCCAAAGACAAATATGCATCCCTGAGAAATTTCTCAAAACATATCGGTGAGATATAAAAATATTATCTTTTACATATTAATACTGAAGGCTTCATCAAAGTTTAATGTTTCAACAAGCAGGATTATCTATTTATTATCTAGGACATATTTGAAACCGAAAGGATAGAGCTACAGCCCAATGTTAAATTAATATCAACGGGAGGGGGCATAACCTAATTATACTATTAAGATAAAATAATAGTTTTTGTATATTTTTTTTTTATATAAAACTTTTACAAATATTTTTTAAAATGTAAACTTATCTTTAATACCAAATGTTTGTGTTTATTTCTCTCAATAAAGAATAAAGACAGTTTTTACAGTAATTAGCGAGTGCGCCAGATACTCACCCTGTTGAACGAGAAACGCAATTCCCTGGGCGACAAGGGCACGGTTGCATATAAGGGGGCACTACTACATTTTGCCGAGGGCCCATGAAGCTGCCAGTCCGGCACTGATTATGCAATATTAATTTATAATCATTCATGATTGTGGTAGTTCAGTGGTTAAGGAGTTGAACTATTTGAATTAAAGGTCGCAGGTCCAAATCCGCACATGTTCGTACCATTTTTAATGCTTAATGCATTACCACCATTTCCCCTGACTTTAGCACAGGCAAATTTGTCCTAGTTGAATAAGGCCCAAAATAATACTCAAATTTTTATTTCAAACCCAGAATAATTATTTCAAATTTATTCTTCTATTTTTACAATTTCTATCTTATTAACATACACAACATGATATAATAGGTTAACATAGACTAATTTAGTTTTTATTCTGTGAAAACTTTCAAACTCAATAAGCTACTAATAATATCATTCATACCCTATTAATTATTATGTCTATCAAATTTCGCATACATCTATTATTACTTCATCATTTATTTTTAATATCTTAAGTCCTAGGCAGATTTACATTAGTTGGCTGCTAAGCTTAAAAGTGACCACTAACCATAAGAAAATTCATACGGTGACACTTTAGCAGTGAATTTTTATGTCATTGCATGATATTGAGGAGTGTATGCATCAATTACTATGGCTCAGAAATCACCTGAAGTGCTTTAGTTGAAGACAATTTTTTATTAATTGTTGTTTGTTAAACTGTCCTCTATCCATACTTTTTTTCTTTTAATTTTCAGATCTATTCCAGAACTGGATAATATATTTACGGCAGATATCACGGATTGCCAGATTTTCATTAATATGGCTAAGTATGGAGAAGCAACTAAGTATGGCGAAGATAAACATGTTTGTGTAATCAAACCAACAGCCATGTATTGGAAAAATTGGGAAGAGGGCAAAGAATTCTGCATTAAAGAAAACAGTCAACCAACGTATAGAATTTGTTATTCAAGCCATTGCAGCCGATTTGAATTGACGAAGTTTGTTCAGTTTATAAGACCAAAGAGGATTGTACCTTTTGTTATTAACGGAAATGACGAAGAAGACAAGGCGATGGAAAGACAACTAAATGAAATATGCAATAATTTACATAAGGATAAAATACTGCGACGTTCAGGCGAGGTGAAATGTTTGAATTCACCAAGAAAAATGAAAAAGTACCATGAAAGATTTCTCAACAGGTTCAAGACAACTAAAAAACAGATCATACCCCCTCAATCTTTATTCAAATTATGACTGTGCATTTATTTGCCAGTATTGGTATTGGATTTTGGGCGGGATTGGAACATATGCGTTGATCTTTTGATCCATTTTAACATTTTAAAAAAATAACAAGCTGTATGAATTTTAGTAACAATCATAAATTTTACATTTTCGGTTATTCTGTGATAATATTGTGGATATAATATAATTAATCTTCAAATAAAATAATCTTTTCATTTTTTTTTTAAATCAATTTTAAAGATAACCATTTTATGAATTTTTAATTATTTCTCTTTAGTACCTAAGTATACTTATCCACTAACTTATTATAATAAAAAACAAGTATAATTCTAGACACAATGTGTATCAAATAAAATATGAATTTGCAACAAAAAACTTATTGTTAAATTAAAAGTTTTTTTAAGACAATAATAAAGAATATTATTTTTTACATAAACTTGTTTGATTTCATCATCGGTTTCATGTTAGTCCAGGCAAATCTCTAAAGCGTAGGTAGAAAATAATTTTGCGCTTATGTCGATGTTGTGACAAATTAGATGAGATATATCCTCTTATCGGAATACAATGTATCAGGAGCAAATCGCATATCACTTCGCGTCGCATTTCTATCGCTTTATGTGCTCCTGGTAGCTAGTTCTAAATGATGTTCTTGAAATTGTTATTTTTTCGCATTATATAAATGAGGTCCTGCACCTAAAATCTGCCGGGCTCAAGTCTGCTAGAGCAGGCTCGACCTTAGAAGGTCTCGGTAGCCCTAAGAGGCACTTGACGCACAGCGGCTAAATCCAAACGGGCCTGAGACTGCTCTGCAGATTCTTGGGTTCTAGCAACTATTGCGGCTTGAGCTCTGCTAGATTAGATTTAATCTTGCGAAGCATATCAAAAAAATATAAATAAAAATACTATATTACATAACATTGTAATTCTTTTTAAACACTTTTTGACAGTGACAAAATTTAAATTGACAATGATATGAAAAATAAATTTTATGTCAACGTCAATTTACAATTTGTAAATCAAAAACATCAATTTACTCTATCAACTACTTTGTACATTATAAGACACTTACTCAAATTTAAAAAACACTTTTGAATAGGACTTATTTTGAAATTATTACATTATTGAGAAATGATGGGTTCCCTATACAAACTTTCATCCCCTTCAGTTCCTTTTTGAGGCAAAAGGTAGCCAATGGCATTCCTCTGGATGCAATCGTATCTTCTTGTCAAATTTTATGGAAATCTGTTCAGCGGTTAAGGTGTGAAAAGGTAACAGGTTACTAATCTCTGAAATGGCTGAACCAATTTTAACAAGACCTTCATTTTCAGGTAGAGGACATTTCAAAGGTTAATCTAGGCTACTTTTTTCTCGGAAATATTCAAGGTTTCTGTGTAGAGATTAATAGAAATTATGGCCTCAAAGGCCGTGCGCTTCGATGGTTGTCAAAGTCGCCTGCATAGGATGGTAGGCATGTAATTGCCCGGAAGGATCTAAAGATGGAGAGCAAAGGACCCATCCCGATTGCTGCAGTCACAAGTTGTCGTAGATCGTTTTTTATAAGAAATTTATAATACTGTAACATTAGTTATCCATACAAAGCGGGTTATGGGTGTCTTGTAGCACGTACATTTTATTTGTATATAAACGCGATAAATTTGACGATAATAATTTGATGCACTCGATAAACGTATGTGTTTGATTATACACTTTGTTTGTTTTATCAATTATTGCAGTGTACGTTTGCCCACTCAGCTCCAAAGTAATTTTTGATGTTTTTTCGGTGTTTTATCCACTGAATTTTTAAAGCCCCGCAAATTATTTCAGCTTCTATGCCAGTGGAAAAGCCTATATAATTCTTATAACATTCATGCTCTTTCGGCGTGGCATCTTTTTTGTTTTTGGCTCTTGCCCATATTATGCAACAATATTAATTGTTTACTCCGAGGTTTAATATTTTACTAAATCTCCGACCAATGATTGCTGCATAAAATCAAGCTAAATAGTGTTTCTTGCAATTTTATAAAAAATGGAATGGTTTGTTTGGAAAGAAAAAAAAAAACAGAAATTACAAAACAATATTTAATACTAAGAATAAATTTAAAACCAACTAAATTCAATAAATAAAGCACAGCATCTATTGCATGACTACAGATTCTATTGATCTGTTAAATTATTCTTGGCTTCAAATTCCTTAAAAACCTTATCAGCAATTATGTCTGTTTCAGATTCAATTTGTTCTACAGCCAGAACTTCAGGAATATAAAATTGCATCATATTTTGAACCTGCAAAAAATATGTTTTTGTTATTAAGAATATAAGTATTTAACCTTTTACCAGCGCTTACTACAATAGAAATCAATTTGCGAACGCTTTATTTACAAACATGGCCTGCTTTAGGAGTAAACAACAATTATGTTTTTTAAAGAATACCAAGGAGTGCACAACTCTTGAAAGACTTTAGTGTTTCAGAGAATTCAATCTAAAATATAAAAAGAACTGCATATAAATAGTCTCAATCAAATTGCAGATGTTGCATAGTTAGCTGATGGTGGCAGGATAGGTTCTGGGCCGAAAGGAGTATTGTGTGAACCCCTTTGCTAGTTTGTCAGCTTCGTTGTTGCCCTGGCTGTGACTGTGCTCTTTTACCCATAGGACTGTAACATTGTCAACAGATGCAATCAGTTCCAGAGCATGGTGACACTCCAGTATTAGCCTCGAGGTTGTTTTGTTGTTTCTAAGTGCATATAACACTGATTGGCTGTCGGTGAGGAGTTAAATACATATACCTTCAATTCCCCGGTGATTTTAGGTGATAGCCGCCCCCATGACCTTCCCACAAGGCGGCTACATTGTCAAAAGATTATGCGAACTTAGTCTGTTTTTGGCTTTAAATGTTTGCTCCAGTTTAGTTTACTGTCTAGTATAATGGTACTTAACTTCTTCTGAGAGGCTGAGTTGTGTGCCAAATAATTTTGGTAAGGTGAACTCACTTATTTTGCGTTTTTTTGTAAACAGGACTTGCTCTGTTTTTGAGGGGTTTACATACAACTTTGATGCCATCACAGACTATTAGGATCGTTATGTCGTCTGCATAGCCTAGGGTATAGTATCCATTATCGTTGAGGTGTCGTATTAGACTGTCCACCAGAACGTTCCATAGAATTGGCGGAAGAACTCCCCCTGAGGGAAATCCTTGATGATTTGGGCTCTAATGACCGTATCCTCTGTGTTTACTTCGACTGCCCTGTTTCAGAGCATAGTTTTAATCCATTCGCTGTGTTCCTGAAGGTCTCTTTCTATACTGTTGTATAAAAGGTGCTTGAGCCCGCTCGATCTTCGTGACAGCCATGTGGAGAGCGGTTTCTGTTGAACACCCTGGGAGGTAAGCGTGTTGGTTTGAATGCAGTGGCTTGTTTACCAATGCTACTTCTCGGATTTCTCGATCACAAAGCCTTTCCAGGGTCTTTAAAAAGAAGGAGGTAAGGCTGATTGATCTGAAGGATTAGGCTAGCAAATAGTCAGTGCGTCCTGGCTTGGGTAGGAATATAACTTTTGTTTCTCTTCAGTCAAGGGGTATGTATCTGTGGACTAGGTATGCCCGAAATTACCCCGAAATTGGCCGAGATTAGCCGGCTGTCTGTCGGGAGTAGAGAAACGCAATAAATCATTTAATATTTCCTGTTTTTGGCGCCCGCAGTCGTTAGGATCTCATTCGCTATCGTATAATCTTATTGATGTACACGAAATAGCTATTAATTCCTTCTTAAGAGAGCCACGGTTGCAAAAGAGGGAAAATATTTATGAATATTGGAATCCTTCTCCACAAAAATTTTAAAACCAGAAGCCTCATCAGTTTCTCCTACAAGCAAGTGAGCTGCTATTTTGATTTTTTAGATTGATCACCAAGTTGTTAACACATAATCCTAAAAGCTGAATAAAAAAAACAATTTCTTACTCCATTTTTAAGTGTCACAATGGAACTAGGGCAAGAACTACATGATCCTTGCATTTTCAGCCTTACAATTCCATTTTTGAAATCCACAAACAAAACATCACCACCATCCTCTTGCACAGTCGGTCTTATTCTTGTGTCAAGCAATTCTTTTATCATTTGAACAATTTCATCATCATCTTCATTTATTTCTAGAATAAACATTTTATATTATAAATAATCAATTGTTTGTAATAAAACAAAAAAAAACAATTATAATTTATAAAAAAAAATATGAAAATAAATATCACAGTACAATATAACAAAAATTCTCTCAGACGTAGGAATACTCTCGGAATTCTCTCGGAAAAAAAATAAATGTGCAATTTTTTTTTTTTTTAATATTCTTTATTTATAAACAAAACATACAGGTTATATTTGATTGCTCACTAAA
Organism: Neomicropteryx cornuta; assembly: GCA_020383195.1. Taxonomy (NCBI): domain Eukaryota; kingdom Metazoa; phylum Arthropoda; class Insecta; order Lepidoptera; family Micropterigidae; genus Neomicropteryx; species Neomicropteryx cornuta. The sequence goes on from JAHKQU010000030.1 coordinate 8,231,401, forward strand.
CCCTTGCGGGTTATGATCGACTCAAAGGTCGCACGTTCGAATCCGCACATGGTCATACCATTTTTAATTATTTTATTAAAAAAATATATATACAGGTGTATTTATATTCACTGATGTCCTTTTAGGGGGTAAATCTATATCGACAATTAAACTGGTTTGAAAAAAAAACATACTAAAATAGTAATTTTATTAAAAAACATTGTTTTTCTTCAAAGTGCTACGCGAACCGCGCAGGCGCAAGGTCATTCCACGATCTCACGCCATGCCTCAACATAACCATTCAACCACCTTCTCAAACCACCAACCACCACTCAACCACCTTCAAATTCGTTTTTCTCGAAATTGGGAAACATTCATCCAATATTTTTTACTGATTAATATTTCATTATTGATCCATATCAACCCCCTAAAAGGACTTTGCTTTTGGATGTTAGCTTTCTGCCAAGCTCAAGTAGCCAACAAGAAATTCGTTTTTTATAGGTTAACAAAGGCAGGGACTTTTACAGAATATCTTTAATTTTATTATAAATTCGCGGCGCTAAAAAAGTGAAGGGAGCAATTATATTGCAACAGTGAGTTTTTTATTCTATTTCTGTTATCTTGGGACAACAGAAATGGAAAACTGTGGTTGGATATTTCCAGTGAGTAAAATAAATTTTGTTATGAAATACACATACTAAATAACTGTAGGCTAGGGCCAATCAAACAACCTATCAAACCCCTGTTTCTCATTAACATGACAAAGTCTGGTTGGCAACAAAGTATGAAAATTTGAAGTTGTGTGTTATTCTGATATTTTGCAGCGTCCGCTTATTCTTTTAACAGCGGCCTTTAGAATTCAAAACATACAATCAAAAAATATAGTGATTATAATGTATGGTGTGATCTGTATTTGTATAATTGCATAAAAAATTGGTTGCGAAAATATAATAGAAATATATACGTAAAATGTACAAAAGCATTTGACTTCTGATGAAGCGTTGGCTGTCCAGAAGAAAATTTAAAAAATAACTTACGGGTGTCTCCAGATGGCTTTGCGTCAGTCAAAATAGGAAGTCCACTGGCGAAGAAGTCCATTATGGTTGCAAATATTTCTGGTTTCAACAATTTCCATTCGGTGTCATCGTCTATTTTTGTGACAGTAACGAAATCAGGTCCGAAAAATATTGACTTTACTCCTTCTATTCTAAAAAGCATTTTCGCTGAAACATAAAATAAATTACTTTAATATAAACAACAAACTTATGTCACTCAGATTCCCCGGGGTTAATTGTAGACAGTGAGAAGTTTCAATTTTATTCGCTGTATCCAAGGGAGTAATTCTTGAAAGCAATCCAAAAATTTAGTATGCCAAATGAGTCAATAAAATAGCAGGGTAAAAACTTGACATTAGCACCCTTTCCCTCCAGCATCTGAGATTTCAAAAAACTCACAAAACAATTTTATTGGGTGAGATATTTTTGTGACCGGGAAAATAAAACCCCTTAAATAAATTTGCACTCTTTCTTACCTATTATTTGCATATAGCTTTTCTTTATGTTACATACCAATATATATACCAGACTATACTACCAGAATGTTTACAACGCTTATGCGTATGAGGTGCTAGACTGTACATATACCTTCAATCCTTAGGTCCCAGGAAATGTTACTATCTAATCTTGATACAGCTTTACATGTCATCAAAGTTTGTCTTATAGGCGGCTTTATTTTCGATAGCTAGGATCGCGAGGCCAGATAAATGTTTCAATTATTTTTAGTTTGCTGAAATTTTGTTCACAGCTTACAAATGTCATCGGTATTGTGAAGTCGGTATCCTTAAAGCTATATAAAAGCTAAGGTTATTTTTAGGTATTAGGGAAACACATATTTTGCAATAAGTTGAATTACTCGTCTTTTCGTTTACTCGTTTCAATAATGTTAACGACTTGCACACCTAATCAGCGAGCCAGTCAGTCAAAACTTACCTCAACCTGTGACGTAGATATTGCAATTCTAGTAACAAGATTAAAACACAACTTAATTATTACGCAGTAATTTGTAGGTTAATTAAATACTATTAAACATGTCTTATTATAATTTATAGTAGAGACTAAAGTATCCAATGATTGACATACCCAATGGACTACAGAAAGCTTCTTTGATATTTGGAAAATCAAAGGTTTGACCGGGTTCCAGGACTTTCGTTCCAGGTAAGAATTTGAGGCTGTTTGGATTTGGAGTATCTTGTGTTTGTATGAACATTGTCCTGCACATACAGTGATTAATCAATGGAGCTTGCTTTTTTAAATTTAGAGAAACATCACGTTTCTGTAGTGCAGACGACATTTGTCGAGTTCCAACATTGGATGAAAACCTAAAAAATAAAAAAAAATGTTTATAGGGTCCATTTCGATAAATAATAAAATAAATCAACGCTATCGAAATATAGCTGTTTCCTTCAAATAAATTGAAAGCTCAAAATCTTGTATTTTCTATTTACCTTTCGAGAGAAGTGGTCAAGCATGCCCTGCGGCATACCTTAATTGAATTTCTTAACATTTCACTTGTTCGTATGATTGTCACTATATTTTAATGATACCACAAAACAGTCACAATAACTTAATGCGCGCAATAAATTTTTCCAATATTGTTAACTAACAGAAGGCGGGCTAAACTGTCACGCTGTCATTACTTTGTCTTCGTCTTAGTCAAAAATGGCAATTGTTCGTTTTTTAGTATGTGCCATGCCAATAACCAAACTTTTTTTTTTTAGAGCAATTAAAACCGAACGTAACAGCTGGAAGTAATAACATATGAATCATAAAACTAATCAATAAATTATGAGAATAAACAACGTATTCCAAGACCATTCTCGATAAAAAAAAAAGAAATCAGCTAATTGTTCCTGCGATTTCGAGTATTATTTGTAAAGACGAGATACCTAGATTCATCATGGTTGCCGAGAAAATGTAAACTTTACGTGATACTGTAAATGATACGGTGGCACAGTAATAAATAATATAATAACACTGAAAATAAAATATATTGTCATAAAACAGATTAAATACCAGTCATTTATTGTTGCTTTTGGAGTAACGTGGACACTCTAATTAGGTTAAAAAAAACTGCTTTGTGAGTGGCCGGAAGAAGGTGGCAGAAAAAAATAAAAATACTTATTACGTACATGTGACGTTAATAATAAGAAAATCATAGGATAAATTACATAAATAAAATAAGTAAAATAAATAGTGCATATTATTATAACAACACAACAACACGAAAAATATTATGAATACTACAATTAATGAATTAATTAATATTACAATTATGTTACGAACAATATATACAATTAATAAATATATAATTCTTATAATATTGTGTTAGGTATAATGTTTATACTAAATAAATAAAAACCTTTATAAAATGTCAAAGTTACTAAATATACTAAATACTAAATATAAATTATATTACTATTACTGAATATAAATTATATTACTATTACTAAATATAAATTAGGTGCGTATCATAAGAAAATTCCCTATTAAGTCGTCTTCAGGAATGGTCTCGGGACAACCACTATAGTTTGAAGAGAATCCAGGCCTCTCGGTCGATGACATTAGTAGACGAAAAACAATTTTAATTAAGGGGCATACAGTTCTAATACTGAACTTTTGTCTAGTTCCATTCCTGGCGATTTATTCTGTAATGAGTAAAAAAAAAATAATTTTACGGTGTCTATATTTATATTTATAGGGTTTTTTTTGAGCCAATTTTTGGTCGTAGATTTTGAAAAAAAACTCACGTAGAAATAAAGGTAACAATGTTCCATTTCTGATTACTTTTTTAAAAATGTGTTTTAACAGTTCGAAATAAATTATTTTGTGATTGAATGACACAGACTAGCCGCTGTTGCGGGCTGTTAAAAAGATTAAAATCTTTATGTCTGCCCGAACAATGTATAGCAATCAATACAGAATACAGAGTTTGACTTCTTGTGAAAACTCTAAAGAATATGACATAAGTTTGAAATGATATTAAGAATGTTAACTTTTTTTTAAATAAAATAATTGCTATGACCTGACCTATTTTGGGACTTTTGAAGTCTATAGATACTCTCTCGAAAACAGACGTAGCTTTGATGAGAGTACCTTGGCCTCTGAAAAATCGTGATTTAATTTTTGCGCATATCGAGCACGATGCTGTCATTTGCCGTATTGAGTACGGAAGATTTTTGTCAACGACGTTCGGAAAGGAACGACGCACTCCGGCCCACCTTGCAGATCACGACATCGGTGATGGGAGGAACTTCTCATAAGATCGACGGTGGCTTCAGCGAGAGCACAGATTTTCAACGGCGGTAGAAAGCCACCACAGTATATAGAATATATTGATTATTTTTATTGTGTTTTTGGCGTAACAAGTGAAAGCCGCGTAAAATCTCCTAAAATACATTCGCCGTACAAAATTGTTGGATTGAAGACCGCTTTACACGTTCCACAAATGATCTCAACAAAGACTACTAAAAGTTTGTATTTTTGATGTAATAAGTTAGTAACTTCAAGGACGTATTTAATCTTTACGTCTTTAAAAGAGGCATGTAACCTCGGTATTATTGCCGATAACGGAATTTGGAAATTCTGAATTTCATTTTAGGAAATTTTCATCTATCGTTGGAAATTCACTGGATTGCTACTGCACCATGGCTAGTTGAGGAGAAAATGTCTAAAACTGTTAGCGTCTAGTGTTACATTTCAAATAAAAACACCATTTTTCTCGCATTAATTTTAATTTATAGCAAAATAAAACACACTTTACAGTCCAAGTTTCAAAAAATATAGCAAAAATTATGGTCAACTACATCTAGAATACTATTTGGTTTTTTTTACCAAAATTATGCTAATTCTAATTCATATACTAATATTACAATGAAATAAGTCGTAAATAATGGGGTCGAGTTTTCAAACTATGATGATCGAAATCTAAAAATATAGGTATTGCAACAAATGACGTATTGATATTATTACTGAAATTAAAGTCATAATATTTATTTTTATGTTCAGACATACCTAAAGTTATAATTAATATGATTTCTTTGTGAGGGCTAAGCAAATAAGTTACAAGTGTTCAATTTATTAAAAACAAAAAAATTAAATATTTTTCTATCGATAAGAATATACTCCTAATTAACGATAAAATATAATTGGCAAATAATTAAAATCAATTCGTAGGAATCGTTAAAAATCTACCCTCGGTTATACCTAAAAAGTAATTTTGCCAGCATTTTTGACTTTTTCTGATGGCTTTATTTTTAATGTGAAGCGAAGTAAAAATATACCTAATGCAGTAGTCATTTTTACACTATCAAGCATTTTATGCTTTCATATATTTAAGTATTAAATAATACTCGTATGTATGTTTTAAATTCTGCCTCTTTTCATATTGTGATCCGATACGATGTTTTCTAGTAAAATGTATTTTGTTTTTTTGATAGTTTTGTTCGTGTAAAGAAAGAGCAGGTAAAATTACATTCTAAGGATCACCGTGCTTGAAGGTGACAAAACACAATGACATGACCTTGACATGATCTTGGTGAGCAATTTGGCATCAAAATTAATTTAGTTAAAACAAACGGGTTGGCATGGTCATTATCTGAGAACCTAGTTTTAGTTTTATAGTTTCCAGTCATTATTGACATAAAATTAAGAAAATTGTCGTTTTCGTTTTAAATATTGAAAAAAATCATGGAAGCCTTACATATTTTTATCAGTGCAATTTAATCTAAAGATCCGCTGAAAGTCATAAGAAATGTTTATAGTATTTATTAATATTTTCATATTTATATCAGTGAGCCTATAATATCTTACACATATTTAATTAAAAAATATTTACTAGATCTATGTAGGTTGCAAATTAAAAAAAATGAGTAGTGGGTAAAGTAATTAGATAATAAAATAATTTAAATATAAGTTCTTACTCTTTGCGATGGCAGTGTTAGATTAAAAATATAAACGTCCCTACATACACTTTTATATACTAAGTGCGTATATAAAAAAGAAATATGTTAATACTATATGTATACATAAACACATTTTTTGTATTATGTAGGTGTAACAAAATGATACAACACTGCAGAGAATAAAAGGATGGCTTAAAATACATTTTTTCAAATATAATTTTATATTAATTATTGTTTTTCATAATCATGCAAATTAAAAGAGATTTTTTTCTTAAAATATAATCAAATTTCGGCCAAGGGTCGATGCGACGTCCATCCCCGTTGCACGTGTAATAAAACTCGAGAGCGAATATCCGCACCGACGAAATAAATCATAGAATAATTATTTATGGTTATTTTGGACCTCCATTTCGACTCTTGCAATGTTATTAAATTTTTCACCCTAAACTTCTAAAAATTTTAAAACGTATAAGCATCGTCTTTAAAAAATAGCCTAGAATATAGAATAAAACGCATAGAGCATTAAGAGTAATATAAGTAAGAGATGATTAATAGATTAATAGCTATTTTCCTACAATCGGAAAAAAAAAATTGTGAAGATTATAATGTAGGGGGCAGCTTTCCCGCAATTGTTTGGGCTCTATGTAAAACCCGCGGGGATAGTATTCAAATGTGACACAATGAGGTTATAGAAAATAGAAGGGGAAAGAGTTTTTTTTATAAAAATTAGAGGGATTTAATGATCGAAATTGAGGAGCAACACAAATATATAAAAGTATTCTCATCTCAATGGAGTAAATCAGACAGAAAGTACGAAAAAAAGTGAAAGCTTTATAATGCTAAAAGAGAGAGATGTGGTTAACGAACGAATTCGAAAATAGGCAGTGTTGTTATATTCAGAAAAAATACAGGCCGCTAAACTATATAACCGAATGAAAGTAAATGTTTGTTGCATAATATTGTCTAATATTATATTATTAATTTGAAGTGCCATTGACTCTTAACTGATCTGATCTATTTATCCGTTGAGATAGTAATTAAAATAATAAAAACAAATGGCAGCCCATACCTACTAAATTGCTTGTGTGCAAACTTTTTTATTTAATTATAATTTAGGTTAGGTTAAAAAAGAAGATATAAAATTTGAATGCTTTGAATTTCTTTTTTGTTCGTACATTTAGAGGGCACTTAACCCCACGCCCTGCCCTTGCTGGAGTTTTTACAAGGGGTTACACCTGCAGACGCAACACGATGGGAATAAAAACCAGTCCATGAAGATCCCGGCGCAGTCCTCGTTAGGATCGTAGGCCAGGAGCCGATGCCACTTGTATTTCTGCTCACAGCCGCAGTCACCAGAGCAACGGGATGTTTGGGTTTTGCTAGTGAAAATAAGTTTGAAAATGAATTAGACAAAAAAGAAGAGTTTCTAAGTATTAAACGCTTGTTGTACCAGAAAAAAGACCTAGCAGAATGAATTAGCAATATTGAAGGGGGTAAAATGGTGTCTCAAAATTATGTATTTTTCATTTTTTTACCATAATAAAAAAATATTATCTTTTAATTAATTTTATTTTAAGTTTGTACAAAAAATCAATGAGATTTATTATAAAAACTAAAAACTATATTATTAACTCCAAATATTGAGTATCCTCTAATGTAGCAAATTAGTTTTTTTACACCTGCGTATATAATTTTCAATTTATTTTAAAAAATAATCTTCTATACGCAGGTATATTATTATAAAAAAAAATCTTAAAATTATATCAACAGATCTTTTGAATGAAACAATATTTTGCATACCCTAAATGGTTTATTCCGTACGACATGACGACGTGCCAAGTCGTAACATGGTCATACCTTTTTCGGCTGCCACAAAACGAACAATGCAATGTTTCGAGCCATTTTTGTCACCGCGTTAGTTTAGTAAAATCCATCTATAATGGCCATTTATGGGCAATTGAGACACATCATTTGGCGTGTCACTTGTATTGTCTGAAAGGTGTTACACCCACGCATACAATAGAGTCAACACTGCCGAGAATCAATAAAAATTCAGGACAACGTATAAGTGTAATCGAAGGCACCGGGAACCGTGGTCATTTAAGGCGAAAACAGACTTCTGACTATCGGAAATTTGTATGATATTTGACATATTTTATGCATCAGATAGTCTGATCAGACTATAGGTACGGATGTCTGTTGTCACCCTTAAAGTTGATCTGAAACGCGTAAAAAATATTTGCATTGCTTCTATAAATTTTATATTAGTAGTTGGTTTATTAAGTTGATTTCATTTTAATGAGTTATATTTATTAGGGATTTCTTTATATATTATAATTTTAAATATATATCAACCGCACCGTCGCACCGTTGCATTCTGTTGCATTGCCTTTAGATTTCAGTAGATTTCAGTAGATCGTTTGTAGACCATACATACATATTGATCAAAGTCGATCAATTCTTTGGAATGCGCTGCGCTTCCTAACATGGACCACCGGATAATTTAGGAATCATTTTATCTAGTAAGAACATGATTTTTTAGTCAAATTATCTCAAAATTAATACGTTGTAAATATCGATCGTACAAACGCTCATTTATTTGTATAATGGGACAAAATAAAATCGATTTTACCTGCAAACTTCCTGATGGATGGCCTGTTCGAAATGCATCGTGTTGACTACAGCCCTAACTTTCCCCGAAGAGTTCAGCGCCCAGTACGGTGTCACTATTTCGGTTTTACTCTCGCACGCGTCGACTCTGAGAAACAAAGAAAAATATTGAGTTGTCATAAATAAGAACAATCAAACATAGTTTCAACTGACTTGTAAATAGAGGGACATTTGGGTGGCCGAGTCACGCTGTGTAGGACGATGGCACTGACGCAAGCGGCTGGCATTTAGACCACTGTGCCACCAGAGCGTTAAACAAATAATAATATATAAATGCATACTATTATTCTGTATGTTTAGGCGATTGCTTAAACATTGCACGCACTCTCGCAAAATATTGTGATTTAAGGCGAAGCATATTTACAGATGACCTTGAATTTCGGTGTTTTATAGGGCGTCAGGTTTTACTCTCTGTGCGGTCAGTAAGCAATTGCTGGTTTTTATTTAATTACACCTTCATAATATAGAAATTAAAAAAACAAACTTAACTGTGTTTAGACCCGTCATTTGCTCTTCAATTACTATTTTTGCTAAGACTCTAATATCTTTTATAAAAGAGCAATTCAATTAAAAAAAACTAAGAGCAGTTTATCATTCATTAAATTTCTTAGAAATACAATTTAATTTTAAAAATCTGCCTTTACTATGTTGAAGGTACCTAAATATATTTTTTTAAGATGATTTATCCAATATCCAATTTATCCAATCACCAACTATAGAAAAGAAGGATGTAAATGAATCGAAATTAATATTTATCCTTTGGCTTTGCCTTAACGTTTAGTTGTCCTGTTGGGTGAGTTAAGGGCACTTTCGCAACTGTGGGAGAATGCTAACTGCTTCTAGGAATTCAATTCAAAGCAAGTCTATAGGGAGTCTATAAGGAGCCTTGTAATACCCTTCTGGCAGTGTTACACTTAAAATAAATAGATATGAAAAATAGTGACTTTAAATATATATACATATATATAATATGCTTTCATAGCTAGCGAATGGTGTAATGGCTTTACTACGCTGCTCGCGATATACGAGTGACATCTTATGGTTCCCGATTTTTTAGTGTTCACCACTTTGGTTTTTTAGATGTTCAAATGACCGATTATCAATATGGTATTGCACTAAATAATACTATAATAGTAATAATGTTTCATTTATAAACGCACCCAAGTAAAAAAGAATTAAGTAAATTGTAATTGTAATCTCTTGACCTTACTAATTTATAAATATCGACTTTTTTAATTGAGAATTTTACCTTATCTATGGCGTAGGAGGTTTGAAAATGATATCTAAAATTGTCATTTTAATGTTAACTTAATTAATTAAAATTAAGTGTAGGCACTAACCTTGTGCTGTTCACTTCGGGTGTGGGTGGAGTCGTCGTTCCGGGTCTAGAGAAACCTCCCTGACCGCTCTGCCGGACTTTCCGGAAGTAGGACTCCCCGACTTCGGGATCTGGCACCCCCGGAGGACTCCGCTTGTCCCTGCCGGTCTTCGGAACTCCGTACTCCGTGTAAACTGTGAAGTCCCCGTACATTCTCTTCATCAGCGACTTGTTTTCATCTATGAAGAGCTCTATACGGTCTCTGCGAATGAACGTAACCATAGGAGGTTGGGTATTATAATTTTAGAAAATGTATGCATTAATTTAATCAGTATTATACAGGGCGTTCCAAAACCATTCTCGAAGATTTAAGGTGATGTTTATGTTCCCTATTACGTGTTAGAAATGTTTAAGAAAATACGAAAATAATTCATGCCCAAAATTATTAATTTTTCAAAGCGCTCGTGTAAATTCTCTTTTTGCTCGCCAATGCCAGTGCCAGTGCCAGTGGGCGCTTGGCCAATGCCTTCAGATCTGGGCTACTCAACCTCGATCTCGATATATATTTTCACATTAAAAATCTTACGATACTTTTTTTTTTATTTGATATAAATATACAATGAAAAATTACTGTAAGCTGCCTTAACTCTTATTTTATTTACTCTTAAGTACCTACAAGAAGGGAAAAAAACAAAAATAAAAAGAGGTTAATCAGTCTTTTTTATGATCATTGTATCCCACATACTAGTTTTCTGTGTCTTTTAAGTGGAATGCTTAGTGTGTTAACTCAGTTCATGCTTAAACGGTTTTTATTATTCATTTTTACCTTCAATATCCACAACTAATTATATATTTTTTATTTTATTTATCAAAATATCATGCTTAAGTATGTAATCATTATTGCTACGTTCATTTAACACTAAGCAAGTGTTACCTACATCCATATATCATATTACGCTCATTCTATGGCATTACTTATAATGTCAACTATACAATGTCAATGGCAATATCATGGCGACGTTACTACTTTTTAGATATTACTTTTTAGACTTTTTAGAAATTATATATGCTTAGTAAGGAACTTGCATATATAAAGGAAAAGAAAAAACGTAAATTATTATATATTGAAATAATAATTAATTAATTCAACTCTCAGTAGTCGCTATTGACATGTGGTCAAATCGGCTGGAGAGAAACGGCGTTGATCAAAGAGCGATTAATTGATACGGAAGCTGTATTGTTTGTGATAACAACTCTTTAGCGATTTAAAGATTTCGAAGCAGTTATTTCCACACAATGAAACGTCATACACACCTAAATAGAAAAAGATTACGGCACTATGCACGAACACACCTTCTTTTGAAGCATGGCGTGATATTATTCATTGCATCGAGGCTATAAATAGCGCATTTTTCTACACTCTATGGTAGCAGCGTTCAGTGCAGTATGAGAATTTCAGTATGAATATGAGAAAGCAAATGGATAATAAATGCAAAATGTATGGAACTCACGGATATTCTTTCTACAATACAGAAAAAAACAAATACCTATAAAAAAAATAATTTTTAATGTTCAACCTGACAAGGTACAAAATGCAAGTGGTCAGAAATGAGCAGAATTAAGAGGCCGCTATAGTTCAAACTAGAAACGCTTTATAATAAACTTTGTTTTTAGGAGGCGCCTGTAGCGGGTTGATTTTGGGAAATGGAGACTGAAAATGGAGACTAAATAATCCTCTCCGGGCAACACAACTGAATAGAAAAAGTCTTTCAAACTTCTATGAAATATATGGCCCCATAGTCTATGGAATATACACTTTCTTACAATGGATATGTGTTTCCAGCAGTGGGACAGAACAGCTGGTGGTGTCTCTTCACGCACGGAACTCCTCGAACCACTTGGCCACGCAACTCCAGGCCCAGCGCTAGAGATAATGCCGTCCATAGGATCTGGAATTAATAAAAACAACATATATACAGATCTAATTGATACTCCTCATCGTTAAAGTCTGTTAAAAATACTATAAATTATTACAGTTATTTTCAATAATTTCAAATAAATTCAGATTAAAGCCTATTGGTAATCATGAGGGCTGACGTATAAAATAAAATATATAATTCGTTTGCCCTCGTACACTCGTATACCCGTACACTCGTATACTCGTTACTGTTACGAGTATTATATCATCAAATTAATTTATTAAATTGAAGTATAAACTAGTAAATATAGTCAAAAACTACCATGGTCAAGGCAGGTATGATGAATTGATATTCATTATACTTTTTTTTACGATTATTACAATAATAATATTAAATTATGCATACCTTAGTGACAGTTACATATTTTTATAATTTTAAAAATCTTACGAATAAATTTCACGATTCCCTGTTTTTTTACCTATTTAGAGTAACTACTCGTTTACAAATCACTTAAGTAATGTGTAGCAGCAATAACAGCGGTTTCTGTTCCTAATTTTACTTATCGTTTAAAAATATAAAGGTATATTGAAATTTCGCTGCAGTATAAACCCTCTAGCGTTTCTTATAATAAAATTATACAAAAAAAAAATATATAATATATATTTATTTTCTTATAATGCTCCCGTATTTTAGTAGCAACAGTTTCGTTTCATTCGAATCCACGGAAACAGAAATATTTCTTAAACTCATTAACTGTCATAAATTTTTGTAAAAAGTAGTTCATACGTAAAAAAACCATAATAATATTTCGAATAATCTTAGTATGTTTGAAGTTGTTTTAATATTGTATAGCTGTTAAACAATGTAATTTTGTTTTACAATTATACTCTAAACGTCCCTAATAAAGGTTATATTATAAATATATATCTATGTAATTTCCTCAGAGTTTGCTAGAAGATATGGATCATTGCATATTGGGAAAATATCTAGCATTATTTTTAAAATATTTTTTGTATTATAAAGATAATAAATATAATTTATAAATATTGTAGGTAGTTTGCTATTGTACGAGCAAAGTTTGTATTACTTGAGCAAATAAGCAACCTAAAAATCTGCATCTATACTACACATACAAAAAAAAACCCAATAAAACTCACCAATTTGTTAACGCACATTTTAAACATAAAACTACTCACTTAGTGCATATCACCAATGTAACCACCAGATACCTTTTCTGAATCAAACAGTCGATTGGAATGACTCGATAGCCACGATAAAAGTTTATCGATCTAACGGAAGGTAGACTGAAAGAGTTCAAATAAAAAATATTTCATTGCCATAGCAATGACATATCATTAATATGGTCCGGATTTAAGACAGATTGTTAAGTTTATTGGTATATTATTACAATGGCATTTGTTGACAACAGATATATACAAATCGATATTTATTTATTTATTAAACAGGTTTATTAAACAGCGAAATAGTAGTATTTACATTTTTTTAAATATTATATATAATATTGTATGTATGAAAATTAAGGAACAAGTTGCCCCATTATTAATATTTAAATTCAAAATTTTCTTTATGTAAAATAAAGTAGTACTAGGTACCAACTTCTAGGCCTAGAAATAGCGCCGTACAAAAGAGCTGCTGTCTTGCGCACAAAAGATAAAGCCTACAGGCTAGGTGCGCGCATTTGGATCAAGCAATGTAGGTATACCTACAAACTACAGATAAGAATACTTCCATAAGGCTGCTTACAGACGTGCGTTATATTTTCAAGTACCTGTAAGTAACTTCAAACAGTGTATTTGGTAATTTGATTAGAATATTCCCACCGAATTTGTCATGCCAAATAATCATATGACAATTTGCACAGAGGGGTAGTATGTCGTTGGACTGTTATTTTTTTTTATCAAAATTATATAAAATAATATTGGGAACGTTTATGCAAAGGGTTTGCTATTTTTACGCATACTTAGTTGGTACTAACAAAACGTTTCGTTTGTTAAATGACAAACAAACAACGCCAAATTTATCATAATAATTGTATGCCTTTATAAAATATTATAAGATAAGATAAGATAAGATATTTTATTTTCCATGAACAAATTTATTGTACAGGAATGACAATTACATATTTGTACATACCGTTACATTTCAATTATAAAAAAAAAAACAACAGAATAAGACAATAGAGAAATTAGAATAAATAATACAAAAATAACAAAAAAAAAAGAAATTAAAAAAATATATGAACAGAAGTTACATGTGCATTGTTGTATTCCTAATTTATCACTTAACTATCTAAATTCCTTAGAACTATAAATATTTTATACCTTATTGATTTAGGAGTACTTCATCCCGTCTGCATATCGAGCAATTCCGGATATTATTTCGTGTTCATTCCGTAGGTATTTAAAAGTTTACGCGAATTGGCTCTAGTTTGAGTGCAATTTAAAAGTTTAAAAAGTCCTTACTGTCCCTACGAGTAAAGGCGTCGCCTGTATGTAAACGCGGGATAATATGCGGGATGATATTAAATCCCGCATTCTCTTTAGCCCGGGAATCAAATTATTTTTCAATTTGGCTTAATTTCCGGTGCTATTTAAAATTTCAATTACATTTTCGAATATAGTCAAGAAAAATGTAATTCATTTGTCAAATGTCAAACGATTTTATCAATTAATATCAATGACATCCTAAACATAATACTTTCATTGGTTACATTTTAAATACTATATTATGTACGAAATAGCCTTATATGTAAGCCTCCTAAGCCCAAGATCATTGCTTATCTATATGCAGTTGCGTATTTATTTATAAGCAATCCGCTGCGGTTGCTCTAAATATTTCTCAAAAGCGCAGTGAATTTCTATGTTCAAAGCATGATAAATCCAATTTCGATGTGAAAATGATAGGCATTATAAAAAATATGCTTTTTCGTGCACAAGCGATACTACATTTATTCATTTGTGAAACTGTTCTAACCAAATTATTAAATAAAAGAAAGAAAAATATTTTTGTAATTCTTAAAGAATTATTTATTTTAATTCATACTTTGCAAACCAATCTTAGCTTTTCAAAACCTGTTTATAAGTAGGTTTGTTTATACGTACCTTTGAAATTTAAAACTACACATTTAGAAATTAATTTACAACCTTAGAAACCATGCGAAATATATAATAAGTGAATTTTGAATATATTTGTTATTTTTGTGACCAATTATTTCAAAATATTAGATAATTCCAACTTAATAGCTTCGATAATGTTAAATTTCTTTATGAATAATTTCAGAGCGAGTACCAATAATTAGTTTTTTTACGCTATGGTTAGGCATTTAAAAAAAAATGATAGAGAGTGGATATTATACGAAAATATAAAATGTAAGAAATGACAAAGGAATAAAAAATAGTTTTACAAACTAACCTAATAAGTATAATGGATTTACCAGTTGTCGATTTAACTAGCTGCGTGCTTTTTGAATAACCCGAGCCGCGGCAGCCGTTAAAATTTACGATCGAGCGAAATTATTGCCATCATGTTAGCGATTTTCGCAACATCGCCTCAACTGCTCGATTAACAAACGAACTCCTTAACAATATTATGTTCCGTTGTGGTTGTGGAGTACGCCTCCAGCAGACATGGTCGCGGTGCTGCCAAGTCGTATGACATGTCTGTACCTTTGCTAATAGCAATGCACTGTTTCGTTCATAATGAAGCACATGATAATTATTATTTTAATTATATTTTATCGGCCAAAACATTGAAGAATCGAAACTGTGTTCGTCCTAAAATTTTGCTTATATGATAAGATTATAGAGGACCTCGTTTGGCTGTAGGTTCTGCACGATCCTCAATAGCGCGGAGCTATACAGTAACGATAGGCAGTTCACGATGTTTACTGAATAAAACACCGAATTTTGTTGAACCCCATTCATCGCAAAAGCGTATATAGATAATCTCAACAAGACTTTACAAAAATATATAAAAATGAATTAAGAGAGCAATCGACAGGTTGAGATTGTTACTCTATATTTTTTTCATTCCCTTCATTTATTTTTATACTTAACAGATTTTCATATATAATTTTATATATTCATATAAAATTCATAATAAATATTCATATAAAAAAATATAATTCCCATAAAAATATAATATGTTCCCCATAAAAGCGGTACAGTTCCTAATTAAAATATTTCTGCCACTTTCTTCTGAGACAAGATATTTAACCATATATTTAACCATTAATCCAAAAGTAACAATAAATACGGGTATTTGTCTCCGTGATAATAAATTTGTCTAATTTAATTTTATCGTTGGTATCATTCGTGGTATTAGCCGTTTTTGTAATACAAATAAAATACGTATTTAATATTTTCAATATTAATATATAGAGACTAGAATTTTAGCACAGTATTCTGACAAACGTATGGCGGACTGACTTTGCTATGGAGCTATTATAATAGCTGTTATGTTATGATAACTTCATTGTATAGAAATATCTAAATTTGCATAAAATGTATTATAATAGCCAGAGTTGTATTTGACCAATCAAATTCAATTTCCCAATTTTTCAATAAATCATAATCAGTGTCATAACTTATCTCATCGGGGTAAAGAGCAGAGTGCCATGATGTGCTCCTCCTAAAACTGCATACGCCTAATATGGGCCTGTGTTGTCAATGCGATAAATAAATTTTAACGTATTTTAGAAAAATAAAAAAAAATGTTATTGAATATATAAGAGATAAAAATGGGGTTTAACCATTTTTTTTCTTTTTACGTATTTATTCAAATAATACCATTTATTTATATTAAACAAATAGGTTCAGAAGATTGGCGTAGTTTGTACAAATATTCATGTTCTCTCCGTTGAGTTTAGTCTCTTGAAATAGATTTTAATAATTCGATAAGAAACTTAAAAAAAAGCGTTGGTATTGACATGTAATACCAACTTATCTTAATAACATAATTATATTTGGTATGGCATTTTTTTTTTGTCAAAAATTTAGGATTAGTGCTCTGGCCGACTGTACTTTTCATACCGAGGATTGTGTTGCCACATCTAACGTAGTAAAGAAAACGCTAGCAGGCCCAACAGTTTACACAAAATACTAATAAAGTAGAAAATCGTGAGCACACTTCGTGACTCAACTGTGGAAAAAGTGCCACGGGGTTAAAAAAGCACAAAATAAATAATAACGCAGCGCGTGCGCGTTGCTTTGGAAGGCGGCCATTTAAACAAAATGGCAGCTGAGCGTTTGACAAGTTGACACTGATGAAAGTTATATTGAATGAAACAAATAATATCAGAATCATTTAGAATATAATATTTATTATAAAAGGTTAGATTGGATAGGTAGATGTTTCGGCTACTGAAACGGGATTTTGTCTTAATTTAAAACTTTTATTTTAAGATTGACTAACATACATAAGTTAATTTGTATCTTACTCACCAGGCCCTCTAAATATTATTGTAAAAGTTGATTTCTAAATCTACGCACAATTACGAAGGATAAAAAAAATATGTTGTCTGCAGACGGACACAATATTTTTGAAATATCGTTAACATTATATGATAAAGGGAGTCTTATAAAGCGATTATTGAAGAAATATAAACAAATATATATATATATATATATATATATTTGATGATTGTTTTTTAATAGCGGCAAATCGCCTGAAAAGATAAATGACACAATCTTTGACAATATTGAAAAATTTTGAAAAAGTTTTTAATTATTTGATAAAGTGCTGGATAGCATAATATTTATAAAGGTTCTAAAGAGGTCCTGTACTTGAGAGCGCAGGATGTCGGTTTAAACCCAGCGCTGAGTTTTATAAAAATGCATTTTTAACTCTCACCTGTCCTCTTTAGTGTAAAATATTGTCAAATATTATGTAACCATCTAATTAAATGAAATAAGGAAAGGATGATATTTTAACAAAAAAATATAAAAATAATGGATATGTGATTACGACGAAGGATGATGGTGAAATGAGATGATTTTATGAGTGATTTATGTATGAAATATATATATATATAAAAACACCGACCTAATTGAGGCCACGCTGTCGCAAAACCAACAAATATTTTGTAATAATTTGTATATCTTCATTTAATTATTTTACATACGTGGCAACATTATATTAACAATACCAGAAACGGCATGTCAGTAAGTGACTCGTTGTTTTAACTACCCTCCGATAACGAAGAGACGCTTTTTTGTTTCTCTATAAATCAGTCAATTATTTTGAGTATTTATTCAAAAATGCCCTTTATGTGGATCGAATTAACAAAACTGATTGATATCAAAATGACTTCATTTTAACGATATGCATTTTAATCGAATATATATTATTAACTTGTATTGTGCGTGTGTTTTATATGCATTTTTAGTAAAAAATATTATTTTCATACATAACTAATAAAATGCAATATCATTTATTGCTCAGTTGAATCTCCGAGTTAAGTAAGATTGCCTTTCTAGACGGTGATTTCTTCAAGAAATCTATCGACGAACGAGAGTAAAAAGTGAATACATTACAGATTAATTGATTGCATTGAATTTATGCAGTTTTAACGATGCATTCACAATAATTCGTTTTATGTCTGTAATGGAGTTTTATAGTCTCACGATAATCGTTGGCTCTTGTTGATTTATTTGCGATGATACAACATTATTATGTATGACAGGAATCGAACGCGCGATTGCGATTATTATGACAAGCACAGACCAAAGGAATACGTAGAAGCGGCGATATAAGTCCAGCGATCGCCTTCCCTTTCTCACTTATATGTAAGTACGCCACTAACGCAAGGGACTATGATGGCCCAATTACGCAAGTTATGGAAATTTACGACACCTTCTTTAGAACATTTGGTAGATGACAAAAGCAAACGAAAACATAAATGGATAATTTATAAATGGATATAGCATCTGAACATTTTATACGCTTGGAGTTTTTTTTATTCAATTCAAACCCGAGCTTTATGTATTTCCCAACTTAATGACAGTTCTTAGTTTATTTTTATTTTTTTATATTTTTGATTTATGATCGTATAAAAATTTTTAGCTGTTTGGACCATAAAAGAAAAATAAATATCTATCATTAATAACAAAAAAGAATATCTTAAAAAACAATGAGACGTCGGATAAGTGCCACATTGGATATTTGATTATAATAATATTATACTTAGAAGTATGTTGCTAAAATGTATGTTGTTGTAATTCATGACACACTTATTTGACTTTTTAAAAAATATACTGAACTTGGTTATTTGTTATAGCCTACCTTGAAGTTTTGAATTAAAAAAATATAGAAATTCTCTTTCTCAAAAATCAATAAATCGTTAAGTTATCGGTACATTAAAAACTTAAACAAATCAAAATGTGTCGTTATTTTGAGCTTTTAAAAGTGGTCCTAAAAGCCATGGGAAAAATATCATTATTACCCTCGCGACCAAAATCGGGCAACTTTGACGGTTTAGTCTGGTTTTATTTTGTGTTATATTTCAAATAAGTATATCACATTATATAAAATGTCTACTATAGAACAACTTACCAGGAGGTTTTTTTATTTTTTAATATATTAAATCCTACAGCGTGTGTCGAAGTAGCGCCATTTCTCCAGGTTTTATGGTAGATTCAGGTTTTTAAGTGAAACGATACAAGAGGTAGTAGAGATAGAATTGCGACTAGTAAGTCCAAGTGAATGTTGCAAAAAAATCAATGCAAATGAATGCAAAAAAAAAATACAATTTCACACAGCATCAACGCATGGCTGACAGATTTAATTCCGAATATGCAAATGGTATAATAACCGCGATGCTGTTAATTAGTGAAAAAACATCTCGTGTAAATGTTTTCGTGACGTGTTAGCGCAGCGGTCGGTTGGGAAACAAGACACGCGCAAAAAAGCAACAAAAAGGCGTTAATTTACACGCGCTGCAAGTTCAAACGATTTTTGTTGTATTGAGTTTATGTCAATTTGTTTATTAACATTGTTTTATTAACAGCGATCAATATACCATTGTTTATTAATTCTTTTCGTATTTAACATATTTATTGGATTCTTCGGAAGTCTTTTAATCCTCCGCTCGCGTGGTCTGATAAAAATAATGAATTAGTCAGAATTGTTGTAATAATAAGGTTGCGTGACGTTAATCACCCATTTCATATCTCCGGTTTTTCTTATCTCTTAGCCCGGGTTTCCTGAGTCAATATAATGTATCCTAGTTTCAAGTCACCAGTCGTTATGTGAAATGTTGATCAGAATGTTTTTTTTTGAATTATAATAATTAAAAAAAACAGGTAGGTAGGTACAGTTTACGCGTCGGGGTTAAAACGAGTGAAGATTTAGAGAATAATTACCGTATTTTTTAATAAAGTATAGGTAAATAAATTATAATGAATGAGAATGGTCTTTTTTAAGTAATGAGAATCGATATAAATGTCTCGCTTTGAAGTAGAACGTATGACTACAGTCTCTGAAATTCGAATCAACGAACAATAGAGTTTTACTCTCCTTTCCCCACTAACATAATCCTGCTGACTCCTTGTACTCCAAATCGCTGCATTCCAATTTGAATAGCTTGAAGACATTGATCGATTTCAAATGATCTAGGCAGCGACTTTCAAATCAGCAAGTACTTCCTTTTTAACCCAGGCCCATCTTCCATCATTTGATAAAGGGAGATTACATTTTTGTCGTATTTTTTACGTTATTTTATTTTTTTTACCCCAAGAAACCAGCAGGTCAAATACACACATATACATTGAAGATAAAAATAAATGCATATAAATACTGACCAAAACATTATTATTATACCCACAGCGAAAGAAGTAAGAACAGCAAAATAATAATATGAAATACATAAAAGTAATATGTGTAAGTGAGTTTATCATTGATTTATTAAATATTTTGTGTGTGTGTGTGTGTGTGTGTGGGTAAATAAATATAATGTTAATGTAAATGTATAATGAAAAATAAATGCATGTCACCCTTAGGTAGACTCAATTATTTTATTTTATTTATTTAACAGGTTACCCCATGTACAATTATGATTCTCTAATGGCATATCTCTTGGATCGACGAGATGATTTTTGATCCAAGTATTTTGTCCAGCACTGATTTTTACTCGCTAGCAGATCAATTGAATTAATTTGGTATATAAACGTCCTTTATCACGTAAATAATACAAATATAGAACCCTGGTAAAAATATATCTAAATAGAAAATGCTATAATAATAGAATAACCTTTAGTGTGTACATATTTAAACCTTAGTAACGAATAATTAAAAATCACGCTTATTGCTAACCCGAGTTCCCAGCTCGAAAGATGTAATTTTAGAGGACAGGACGGTACTATGTAAAATAACTTAACTCAACTTAACGTAACAGGGATAGTAGGTACTTGGACTTACAGGTATTTGTACTAAGCTTCCATTGTTCAGGACTGGATATGAAAAGAGTGGAACTACGGGAACGCTGCCATTCTTGATTAAAATGGGTCCTTGCAAGGGGGTCACCGACTGCTTCACACCGCCTGAAACAAATAATCAAATACCTTTAATCGCATTATTAAATACTTCAAAATTATCGACAGGGCGTCTCGGAGTCATAGGAATGGAGAGATGTCTTTGCGTTTGACAGCGCCTCTTATACAGTCATGATTGACTTAAATGCCATCTATTTATTTCTTGGCTTGGCAGCTGGATTCTGCTGGTGCAGACCTCATCTCCTCAATTTAAGCTACAAGCCAATAATCGAGAAATGGGGAAGTCGCTTACTTTTTTTTGTTGAGTTCATCCTAATAAAAAATTGTAATTTCAAATTTAATTAAGTTGAAGGTGAGTTAATAAATAAAGATATATAAATATACCTTGAAATAAAATAGATAATATGATAACAATTAATGTAAGAATGACATATTATTGTGAAATATTATAATATTTACAAAACACTCTAAAAATCATACTAAATTACACTAAATTAACAAAAAAAATGCTTATCCACAGTTATTAAACTAAACACAAACTAAACAAGTCTATCTAATAAACTGTGGCCAAATGCAAGATAGAAATATATTATTATTTTATATATTAATTGTTTACTTATTTATACATACATATACGACACTTATTAACATACGCATACATAGTCTGACCTGATTGGGTACTAAGGTAGATTTTATTTGCGTGGTGTAGTTAGTTAGCCCTAGCGAATAAAATTATTGACACACTTACGTGTGTATTTAATTTCCGGCGCTACCTTGAAAGTGAATATTTTATAAATAATTCTTATTGAAGTATATGCTAAAATATATAGGTACATTTTAATAATATACAGGGACAGTTCCCATCCCGAAACCATTCTTGGTAAAAAAACCAGTTAATTGACCCTGAGATTTCGAACATGATTTTTAAATCGATCATGGTTTGCGAGAAAAAAAAACGCGATAATATTAAACAGTTGTTGTCATACGGACGCCAGTTGATCGTCCGCTCGCAACGACCATGCTCGGTCAAGGCGACGAATATCGATCGCGTCTTGCAATTTACACCAGTGCTTTGATAAAAATAAAAAAATTGGGGATGAATTATATTACCATTTTTTTTATATAATTTCTTACTCGCGATGGGGAACATAAACACTCCCTATTTCTCAGGGAACGGTGTCGGTATATCCTATTTATTTTACGAATAAAATAGTAAAATACAGAAGTAAACTTGAGGCTCATTGTTGTTAAATACATTTAATGATTTGGGGATCATCAAATGTTTTTTTAATTTTCCTTGTATCTACATCCCTGAATAGAGGGAAAACAATCAACTAAGGGCAAAAAAATCACCAAAAGTGAACTTCGAACATTTTTTGAGTATACTACCTAACATTAATATTATAAGCCCATCGTTCGCCAACAAACACTGCCTCCAAACTCGCATGTTGACGATTTGAGTTATACATATAATATCCTATGCCACAAAAATGATTTATAATTTAAATTATATGGAAACAGAAGCGATACCTCCTTTCTGTCAATGAATTGTAATATGGAGCAATTTATCCTATTCCTACGTGTAATTAATTGTGTGGCATAGGTTTACATTCCATGGGCATGTAACAGAGCACATTCCAGTGGCAGTGTTGTTTTGGCGGTTCATTCTTATCATGTGATAATAATTTATTTATTAAAATCATTAATGTATCGATTAAATTTTATTTTTTATAAATATTTAAATAATGCATAATACACCTTATTTAAAAAATAAATAATTAATCAGTTTTGTGTCTCCAGAAAAGTTGTGTTTTTTTGGTATTGTTTGTTAATTAACTCGTATGTTTTAGAAAAGCATAAAACATAATGATTGTTGTATATATCAGCCGCTTATCACCCCTTTCGATTGCGCTAAATTCATTTTTATGAAAAAAAATAATATGTAGGCCCTCTTAAATACCTATTTTGGAATATTATGCAATTTGCATCGAGCTTTCTTAATCTTCACTTTGCGTAGGAAGAATGAATCAGTGTCGGGCGGGTGAATTTGTTTATCTGGGTTGATTAAACCGAATTTCGAAACGCTTGTAAGATGTAAAGAAGATAATAGTGTCGTATGTTTATTTCAGTTTGTATAGCCAAGTGCTATAAAGCTCAAACAGATTAATTATTTTTACTACTATGAATTTGAGAAAGCAAGGGCGAATGTAAATACAATAAACAAATGGTTAATACTAGCAAATTATTTTGCTAGTATTAACTAATTAGCTAATAAGAGAGTAATGATAAATATATCTCACATATATCTTAATATATCTTGATTATTTTATATTATGTATTAGTGAACATAATGCTGGCATTAATATTTTTTAAAGAAAGTTTAAAAGTCTCCAAAAGGTGGAAGATAGACAGGTGTATTTAAATTTTATATTGTCCTTTCATGTGGTTGATCACTACCAACAATCAATCATAAAAAAAAACAAAATATTTTGGATTTTTTTTCCAATTATCCAAAAAATAAAAAAGTTTATTTATAATATCGTTATTTTGACATGAAACTTTTTTTCAAAAACATATCTTTTTTTAGAGCGGTTTATTTCTTGATTTAAATCAAACGACAGTAGTGATTTTAAATACATCCTGTATATATTTTTATTTCCTTATTTAGTAAAGAAGGTACTATAAACTAAAAAGGTTAAATTCATACCTAACTAGGCTGCGTCTGTACTAAGATAAACTGCATCATGGCGTTTGAGCATTCATATAATACATGCATGATTATGAAATTCATGCATGCATGCATGAAACTCTTCATGATTATGAAGAATTTCATTACTTCTAATATTGCGTTTGACTTTTATTAAAATTATTTCTTCTATAAATAGCGACTTTTATTAACAAATAATTTATTGTACACGATAGATAATTAAACAAACATGCTTTGTTTGCCTTGTTTGCCTTTTATAATTTGTAAATTATAAAAGGCAAACAAGGCAAATAAAGCAACATTTTAATAACACTATGTCAAATTTCATGAGTTTAATTTGCAATAATATGCCATCTCCATAACGTCATAATGTGTTTTTTTCTGATTTGTTGTAATGTAGAAGAAGGCACTAGTTAATCCGCTTTTTAGAAGAGTCCTTTTGTAAAAGAATTTTATGTGTCTACTAATAAAAATCACAATATTGACTGGAAGAAAATACAACCAAAATGCAATAAATTATATTATTATGTTAGTTATTTTCGGTTTAACTATTCACTGTTATATCGGTCATGAGTCAGATCATTTTGACATTGGCTAATGATGCCACTAACAGAATGAAGATTTTAATTTATGGCAGCGCAGCCAAACTGGCGCAACTTCGAGAAATTTGCATGTGTGAATATATGCCGGCGATTAACATAACATAACATTATTCGTATATTGACTATACACTTGACATATACACTGTCGAATGAGTTAAGTAATAAAACATACACAAAAAGCACTCGTTTAGTTACAGATTTGTGAGAAATTGTTTGCCTATACTGAATGGCCTCGCATCATGAAAATAACAATAAGCCAATAGGAACTGCGCTTAGTAACGCCTCCCCGACAACTCAAGCCATACGATAAATAAATATTGACTAAGATTCAGAACGATTGTCGGTAACTGATTTAACACAAACGCAGTTTTTTTTATTAAAATATATATTTTAGAATATATATCGAAATATATTTTTATAAATATGAATTATGAATTTATCGCCGACAGAGTGCTAAGTCTAATCATACGATAGCTATAATATTTTGCATAGAAATTTGCTACCATTTAGTTATAGTAGATCATGAGAATACTGCTCGAAACATACAATAATTTTAACGATTCATATTTATATTTCTCATAATAACTTTAACAAACCTTTATTTCAATTATTACATATTTTATCAGTGTAAATATGTAAATATGCAAACTATTTTATTTAGGTTTCTCATTTATTTTCTTTTTTTATGTAATCAGTTCTAGGTGAACCTACCTTTCAATTCAATTATTAAATAGTGGCTAAATCAATAACTATGTACTGGCTGTTTCATAAACTAACTTACGTTTCCCTAAAATATATTAAATAAATTAATAAAAAGAGGTTTTGAAAAAGTGATAAACAAGGCTTTCTTTGGAAATATAAGTTTGAGAAATATATTTTCTTTATACTCTCACTCTTCTCCACTCCACTTTAAAAAGTATACAAATAAACATTAACAATTATTATGTTGATGGCTTTAGAATAAGGTCAGGTTCAAATGCTGTATATTTACCAAATTATTTATTTAGATATACCTCAATAGGTATATCAGGTAGGTAGGTAGGTAGGTTTGCCAATGCAAACATAAATATATGTATTCATATAAAATTACAAAGCCTGACTTAAATGAGCCAAAGCCGTACTAAGGTAGACTTTATTTGTGGGGATGTACATAATTCACGTTATTAATTTCCGGCGTTGCGTTGAAAATAATTGTTTATTTTTAAATTTTAATTGTTATAGGCTTATGCACATTATTAATAATATATATTTTAACCATTAAATATTTCATTTAAATGAATCACAAAATATTTATGATAAATAAAATAAAAATGACAGACTTTTGAATAATTCATCAAAAATAATGCATTGCAAGCTATACTATACTATATGCAAGCTATGCTATACTATACAAGTTTAAGTAAACTATACTATACTTAAACGTGAGTTGTATCCTGTCAATTTACAATGCATACATAGGAAGTATTCTTAAAATATGCAGTTCTAATTCTACAGTTCTACGAGATATATTTTGTAATTGTTGGTAAGCTCGTAGTCGTAACTTGTAAGTGATAGACGTTTTCACCAATCCCACCTTAGGTCTTCTCTAACTAAGGAACTCTTAAGCATAGGTTATTCTTAGGCAAACGTTTGACGTATCTCAATTTAAGGGCCTCCTAGCCCTAAGTGAGGTTTGGTGAAAACGTCTGTGAGTCGATTTCTGGAAAGGTTTGTTTAAGTCGAAAACTTACTGTATAAGAACGCAGCTTAGCGGCCACGCGAAGTTCAGTGTTGATGTGAACATGAGTTCTGCTCAAGGTATAAAGCGCCGAATGGGTCTACATAAAAGACATCAAATCCTCACTACTATGGATACTTTTTTTTCTAATACTTTTTTTTTTGTTTTACGGCTTGTGACTTGTACGCGGTGCACAAAACAAATAATTAGAGGGGTCGTTGATTCAATGGTTTATTTATTCTGAGCATGTCATTTATAAGCTGACTCAGTCTCAGTCGGCAGTTCGACTGCCAATTATATAATTATCTATTATCAGAAGTCACACCTTATCAAATGTCCACTGACACTACGTTGTACATTCTAATGATTCGCTTTGTATTCAGTAAGGCAACTACTTTAATGTTGCGTCGTTCAGTTAGTAGGTACACATGTTTTACTTTCTATGTTTTATATTATATTATATTAGTATACTCATAAATTGTAATAGTGTACCTATTTGATATCCCTTGGGTCAATTTTAACAATGTGCGAAAACGTTTTTGCGTATATATGAGTATACATGAGTACTTTTGTAAATCGCTTACAAAGAATATTATGTTTTATAATTTACACGGTCTAATATTTTTTAAAATATGGTGTTTATTAGCCAATTTCTTTGTTATTCCCTAAATTATTCTTAAATTATTCCGTAAATTGAGTAAATTTTTGGAATTGGAACTATTGGAAACTAGTAAAAATATTTGTTTAATGTAAATAATTTAATATCAGGACTAAAGGACCATTTTATTTGTTTATTTGTATATTTGAGTCTTATATATTTTTTTTACGGTATTTTTGGTGTTGTTTAAAATTGTGTGCTTCTATAGCCATCAATTTGATTTCTAGATCATTGAGCTTATATTTCTATGTGTTTCTATGTTTTTTTTTTTTTGCTTAATCCCATGACTATTATTAAAACTAACATATTTAAATATCCAGCCGGCCGGTTTTATAAAATATATTTATATCTTAGTTATTCATTTAAATTCATTTACTTGCATATTTAATTATTATCCATAAAGAAGTATTACAAATATTTTTAAATATATATTTTGATTTTAATTCGCCACGCAGCTCTCAAAATAAAATTTAACATGCCTTATTATGGCGAAACCGGTCGTTTGATCATTGTCGTGTCTAAATAAACACTAAATTCTGATCTTCAAATTGTTAGTACTTCAATCTTCTTTAAAATAAATGAATGACTAATATCTTCGTCAAAAATAATGGATGACTAATATCTCCATAACATATAATGAATGTCAGGTATTTATTACCTAAGTACGAAAGAATTTGTGACGAATAGCGAAGTGGCAAATTAAAGGATCTTTTGTCTAAAATAGATGATAAAGCAAACGGTTTATTAAAAATAGAATTAAATGGGGATTTTTATTTAGTAATATAGTTTTTGCAGATATTAGAAGTTGAAACAAAATTATAGGTGCATAATATTATTATTTCAGTATTTACGAAAACAAAGATATTTAATAATGGGTAATAACGTGTTGTATTCTAATAATATATTTTTATGTTATATAAAAACAATTTAAAATAAATAACATTAAAATGAAGTATTACTATATTATTTAGGCACATATTACGCTACACTAAGTATTTAGACGTGTAGTTTATGGCATTATGTACATTAAAGACTTATCTTGTACTTTTTGGGGGTTAATTTTTTTAATTGATTCTAGATTTTAAAATAAAAATTAAATAAAAAAAAAATTGTTTACTTTTATTTTTCGCCTCGCGTTCGATAATGCTGCATACGATTTACCCGAATAAAATAAAGTGTAGTTAAATAAAGCCACACTTTAAATTTTACCTTATTTTAGAGATAATTGAAAGTTACCAAATTTAGATATAATATATTTCCGCGACGCCGTAAATTATCACTCGTATGCAAGCCGCGGCAACTATCGACCAACACTTTTACGGCTAAGGATTTAAGACACTAGCATAATCAAAAACAGCTTTACGATGTCTCGATTGAATAATATTTGGGTATAGAATGCGTCTATTGAATAAGATGAACTTCGAATCTGAAGCAGATAAAAGTGACACAGATGCGAGGCCTAATCATTAGAACACGTCACAATAAAACAAAAGCGAGAAGCAAGGAGTGTTTACATCAAGAGTTAAATCTCGCCCAGGTTACCTAAACCTGACCAAAAAGGTCACTGCCAAATTAATAGGACTAAATGTATAAAATATAAAAATATACAAACAAAATATATGAAGACTGGTGGGTGTAAATGCTTTGTTTCGGAGTGAGTGTTAAAAAAAAAAATGTACAACTCAGTTTAGTTTCAAATTCATATTTTAGTTATTTTACACGATATTAGAATCTTCAAGAAGCTCATTAGGAGATTGGTCTAGAGATTACTAAGGAATTTAGTTTAAATTTGCCTGTCAACAAAATATAATACATAATGGCGAAAAATAACTAAAACCTTATTTAGATCTTACTTAGAGCCCGTATTTAGATCTTGTTTTGCGTAAATAAAATTCTTACAATTTATAATAATTTACCTATTTTATTTTATTATATTTTACTGAAAATAGACTATTAGGATCACTTTCATTCTTTATTTTAGTTAAATGTTTTTATAAGTATTCCCCTTCCACCTCTCTACTAAACCACAATAGGTCATTTAAATGGGAACTACCTCCTCAGGTGACAGATTTTGTACCCACTTCTGTACATCAGTCTTCATTTAGCTGTTTGAAGATGTGGGCTCACGGAGCTTCGAAACGTTTAGCAAAGGTACTTACGTAACTACATTTTATGTATTCTCAAATTAGCGCCACCCTCTCATTATATGATGCTGAATTATTTAAAGATAATTTATTAATCTGGCAAATAAATAGTTAATAAAGTTAACTGGAAAGCTATATAGATAATTGTTAAGCTAGTTACAGACAGACAAAGAGAGAGGTAGAGAGAGGGAAAGCAATGTGGGTGTTGTTATATTTGTCTTGTTTCAATATATAATGAAACTAAGAATAAGAAAACCGATGTGTCACAAAGTGACGGGGACATGAGTGAGCCATCGGGAATGAGCCCGTATTTACTCGTAAATTAAATTCAAGATCTCGATTGACATGTCGTAGAACAATCCCTCCATTTCGTGTGAACGTATCCAGAAGCGATTTTAGAATCGACGCTAAAAATCGCATCGAACGCTCTTGCATCTAACGCAACGGCCGATTTTAGTGCATCCGACATTTCTCAACCCGACGCCGACGATTAGTGAAATTACACATTAAAAATACCTTAAATATCCGCGATATGTAGGTTAGACACGGGCGTCGCGTTGCACATACAGCATCTCGAAATGTCAAATGAAATACGGAGCACCGCGTGGGACTCGCAAAGTATCAGAATCCGCGCATGAAATGAAGCCTTTTTTTTCTCTACCATCATCACGATAAGGCCATTAGCACGATTACATCATTACAAAGTGTCCTCGTGAATCACTTTTTGGCTTATAAATGGAGTTATACATCTTGCAGTCTTGTATTTGCACTAACTCAGGTCATTGTTGCGTTTCTTTTCACTCCAAATGAGATAACCTAAAATTGATGGCGTAATCACGAGGAGATATGTATTTATTTAGAGGTACCCGGGCAGACACAATTGTCTCCCTTGTAATCAAAATCAAATCCCAAACACCAAAATAAACAATTTTAAAAACCTTCATAATGGGATACAAAATAAATAAATATTATTTATAATACATAACGATCACAGGAAACTATTGAATTGAACGAAAAGTATTTCGATATTATTGAAAAATTGTCCACATTTCAAAATACCGAATCGAAAAAAGCGACGAATAAATTTTTAATTGCCGCTTCGAAATATTCCTAGTATAAAGTAAATGTGTTTTTTCTATTGTTTAAATAGGTTTTTTTTTCAATTATTATAATATGCCTGTTTACAATGTGTTTTAAATATATAGGTATTTATTTATTTATTTCAGGAAACAACAGCTTACATAGTAATTACAATAAAAAAAAAACAATTAAAACACAAAGCCACTCATACTCGTACTCGTATGTACTCGTATGTTAAAAAAGCGATGAAACATTACAAAGTACCTAGACATTTAGGTCTACCTAGGTCTTTAGAGTGTTTAGGGCTACTATTTGTTTGTTAGCTTCAATTAACTGTAAGCTTACATAGTCAATGTTTGTCAAAATTACATTTTTTTCAAATTTACTGTGCCTCGTTTACCAAGTTATTTAAATATGCCTCAGTGTTTCCATTTTAAAGCACGCAACTCTAAAAATATGACAATTGAACATTGATTGATGGTCTATCTATGTAATAGGATGGAAAATTCTACTAGTAAAGGGCGGATTTCGATTGAACGACTCGTGACTTCCGGTCATTGTGCGACGCTCGGCATTGTCTCAGCCTGGCAGCAATAATTGCCTCGAGGCGCAACAGCCATCGAAACTGCTTTCGATCTTTGACATTGTCTTTCCAGAACCTGTTTCCGGTCTCGAATAACGGGTCGGATGCCGTATATATGACGCGCGCACTTATAGGCCTTATTACTTTAGTGACACTACCCCACGGCTAATTAAGTGAATGTATCGTTTATGAAAACATAAAATGATTATTAACGACTGCAATTAATATAATTTGTGTTTGCATGTACCGAGAGTTTTTCATGCCTTCGAAATGATTGTTAAATATAATTACATGTAATCATTATATTCTTGTTTATTTCGAGTTGGTTTGTATTCAAGATGACGTTATATTGGTGTTATTGAGAAATGCAGGGAAAAAGAAAAAAAAATGTAGTGAATACGATGCCAGACATTTTAAATTATATTGGAAAGAATAGGGCAGTTTATCAATAGCCAACTTATCTACGCTCTACCACTACCTTAAGGCAATAGATATTCGAGTAATTGAGCTAAGAAATTCTCTAGAAGGTTCGAAAACCAAAAACGAAAGTTGAAGCGTTAACCACAAAGCCAGTCAGCGCTGAGCCGACTGTAAAAAATAGAATCTATAACTCAAATAACTCCTAAATAAATCTTCGGAACTGCGGATCATGGAAGAATGATCTAGTTAATTAAGAAAAATGATAAAAGTACTATCTAATTCTAATAAGAAACAAATTGACCCACAGAATACACATATTACGTCACAAATGAATCTGTTTTTTTATTTTTTTTATTCAATATGGTACAATAGGATGTTACAACAATAAATGATATAATAACACTGAATGAATTAAATTAATATAATATAGACAAATTAAACACCAGTCATTTATTGTTGCTCTGAAGTAACATGGCTACTCTAACTAGGTTAAAAAACCTGTTCTAAGAGCAGCCAAAAAGAAGTTGCAGAAAAAAATAAATATTATTACGTTCGCGAGACGTTAAAGGGATCATAGGATAAATATCATAAATACAAAATATAATACATATAATAAATAGTGCATAATATTATATACATATATATAAAATATATATTGCATACGATATACATTTATTAAATATATAATTCTAATAATTGTATTACCTAATATTTATAGGCTAAATATACAGCATATATACTCAAACGAGAGTATATATGCTACATTAAAAATATAATACTAACTGGCTTTACTAGCAGAATTTTTTACAAAACGCTATGCACGCTTTCTTCCTCAGCTGTATACGACAAAGAAAAACGATTTTAATTTATATCCTAATTATAATAATGGTTTAATCAACGCATAAATGTATATGTTATAGTTGCTTAATAGCATTATAGCCTGGCTTATACATCAAAGATGCATCATACTAAAATAAATGAAATGTAGTGTGTACTTGTTTTTGATGCGACTGATGCAAAATGACGGAACTACATATTGAATCTTGGATCTCATTTTGCCCCCTTACTCTACTCTATGCCCAGTCATTCGCGCACTATATCAACTCAACGACAAGCTATCTATGCAGAGGTGCAGTTAATCGCCACCTATTTATTAATAATAAAACTATACTCATCTCACGAATATAATATATTATGTTGAGAAATATACTTTTTTATACTTGTTACATAAATAATGTTATTATTGCGGTGACGCTTGGGCGCCAATTGTCTATGCCCAAATCCTTGATGGCAATTCGATTCGGTTCTCGTAACCGCAGAACCAACTAAAATATTCTCGGAAAACCTCGATTGCAGCACCATTTCCATCGGAAAGAAGGCCAAAAATCCAAGTTCAGTGTCAGTAAAAAGTTTTGATCAACCGCAGACGTCGCCTCGATAATTGTGTATTATAAACAAGGCCAACGCTTGGAATGCCTTTTCATATTTTGTAAATTATTACTCGGGTCTGCTACGTATGCCTTAATTTTTAAGTTTTGTGTTTGTTTTAATCTTAACTAATTCAAAAACGTGACTTTTTGCCGTCATGCTAATTCGCTGCTAAAGTGAGGCAGTCTAGCGCGCCCTTAACAAATTTACAAGTGCACTGAGCAAGCGGTGTGAACCTTTGGTTAAAAATAAATAATTTTGGCTTTGTGATAAAAATACGCAATAATAAATGACCAATGTTGTATATTTTAAGCCAAGAAGCAAACCACGTATAGAGCGTGTCTCATTGTTTGCAACTTCTATAAAATGGAAATGGCGTTTTCAATTAAAGAAAGATGTTTATACGTCATCCGTGAACACCACTAGGCACTTGTTGACTTTAAGCCATCAACTAAGAGTTGTTATAATGTGTTTTTTTAAATTGAATAATACACAACCAATATATATAAATAT
The DNA here is from genome assembly GCA_020383195.1 of Neomicropteryx cornuta. Taxonomy (NCBI): domain Eukaryota; kingdom Metazoa; phylum Arthropoda; class Insecta; order Lepidoptera; family Micropterigidae; genus Neomicropteryx; species Neomicropteryx cornuta. The sequence continues at coordinate 8,264,607 of JAHKQU010000030.1, forward strand.
ATGTATAACGTCATTATGATATTGCATGTTGCTCAGTGCGTAAAATAAAAATTACAAAAAAGTCTATTTTCGGACAAGAATGGCCTAGTTAGGTAGAACTTTGCCGAACTTTTGGTTGAACTTTATTTGAATATGTTAATTTATTGCTTAAAATACTCAAAAACAATAAATATATAGGTCCTTCTTTTTTTTAAAGAAAAAAATTACCTAGGTTATTATTTATTTAATTTATAGATGATTCTTTTTTTAAAGAAAAGAATTACCTTGGTTATTATTTATTTAGGTTATTAATTATTTAGGTAATTATTTTAATTCTACTCAACTAGGCCAAATGTGCCTGTGCTAGTCAGGGGAGATGTTGGTAATGAAGCGTTAAAAATGGTATGGCCATGTGCGGATTCGAACCTGCGACCTTTGGGCCGATAGTACAACGCCTTCACCACTAGACTACCACGATCTCTCCCTTTCATGCATACAATTTCGTAGCCCATTAAACGGCATTATTCATACATAGGTACTTAACAAAAGGCTATTCAAAATTGAATAATAATGAAATATCACATGGTAGTCAAGTGGTTAGGGTGTTTGACTACTGATCGAACGGTCGCGGTTTCAAATCCGTACATTATGGCCAAACCGTTTTAAATGCTTGTGATTTAGATAATAGCAAATCATAAAAAAAGAAAAAAAAATGTAAACATGTGTTTACAACTTGCGGTAATAATAATTCGCCCTGCCGAATCCATAGGCAGTTGAGTCACAAGTTACAATGTTGGTACGAAGGTACTCGTGGGCACAGAGGAAACAGCACATGCTGTGCGGCTACAGTGCAGCCAACACTTCTTCAGCCCACGCGATTTATTGTCGTGGGCTGAATGAAGTGTCAGCGCCGCACATTTCGCTCCACACGGCGAACTCCACAAACCTATTATTTTATTATAATGGTTTAATAATACACGACGAGCTGTACGCTGTGTATGTGTGTAATAAAAAATAAAATAAATAAAAATAATAGTAAAAGTAAATAAATAAAAATAAACGGCAACGCAGCTGTCACGAAGGGGAATAGTCAATATTTATATTCACAAAAAGCGCTTTGTCTGAACCGCTATTCGCGATCCATTCTTTCTCCTTCCGAAAACCACCTATTGCGATATGATCATGGGCAAATTCGACAATTAGAAAACTTCAGAGCGAAATTTCCGAAATATTTCAGAAGAAATGAAAATATTTATACTTTAAAATTAAATTTTCATAAAAAATTTAACCAGTTTAGTAATGCAGTTTTTCTCGAAGTTAGTTTTTTCTTTAGCGTAATAATTTCCTCGCGTGTGGCTTGCAAGGATGCCACAATTTAAGCACAAATAAAAATGATTTTCCAAACGCTTCTCATTATTCAAATATTTTTTTTAAAAAAATAATTTTTCTTAAATAATAACACAAAAACATACATTTCGAGAAAATTTAAAAACTTTTAGCATAAAATCTCATTTTCATATTTAAAAAGTAAAATAAAAATCTTTAATTTTAGGCAAATTTCGTTATTATTTGATATCTAAGTTATTATACCATATATCCCAAATCGCTTAGGTGAATCCCTTCACCACTTTATTCTTATCATAAAACTTTATTTATTTTATATGGGATGTTACTGGTTTTAAAAGCGGGGGACTTCAAAGAATGCTATTTCAAAAACATGGTGATTTTATTTTTATATATATATATATATATATATATATTGCTCAGTGTTTAGAGAAATTTCCTTAGGCAATTCCTTAGAATATTAAATTATCTTTAATATAAATAGACTACATTACAAATATCTCTTGTGGACATCTCTCCTAAAGCCTTTGGAAACCTGTAAAATTCGCATTTTTGTAGCATTCAGGTATGTAGGCGTCTTTACGTACCTGTCTGAATCTACTCTATTACATATGTGACGAACGAACAAATTCATACGATCTTTACTAATACGGCGTCTAAATCAATAACCGACAATTACACTGATATTAATCTTGTGTGTTTGAACCCAAACACAATATACCTACCTTGAAACAAACAACGTAACAAATTTAATAATTAAGTGCCGCAATTCACATGATATAAATCGTAATTCCACGTTGTTTGCCAAATTATGTTTTTTCTGTGATTTCTGGTATAACATGCATTGATTATTTTATTTTTAAAAAATATTTAATTTCACTATCTTAGTTATTTTAGTTTTGAACATCGGTATACTGACATTAGGATTTATGTATAGTAATTATAGGTATGTGTTATATGACATAGTAATTATATGTGTTAATTCTTTTTATGCACATCTACAGGTTGTATTTAAAATCATTACTGATCTTTTAGATGGTTGGTCTATGCCAATAATCAAAAAGATTAATCAGAAAAATATGTTGTAAAAATGTTTCACATGATTCCAGATCAGGTAGAAGTGAAATTGGTACGTGACACCTAAAGCTGATAGAACCCAAAACTTTTCCCAGTTTAACATTTCCCAGATTAGCTTATCTCTTATGCGAGTATAACAGATGTGATTTAGTTTGACACATTTAAAATTTAAAAGGTACCTAATATTGTCCGTACATATTATTCTATACAAAACCAAAATGGTTTCGTCCAGCATTTGAACATCTGAACTCGTATCTGTCCAACAAAGTAGTGCAAGGTATAGGATAAGCTACTATAAATACTTTTACCGGTAAATACTATATTTAGACTGAATGTATAGGGCTGTGTGCATTGTACCATCCGTGTTTGAAGAGACTACAAAAATACTACAAGAGAATTGATGGTGGTAACATTAAATTATAAAATAAATATTGTAGCTGTTTCAATAAATATACTCGATTTAGTAAAATTCAACTAAAAAAGTACAAAAAAGGCTGGCACATTAAATCGTATCTTATTAGGGTATAACAATGGAAGTATCAGATTTTGCGAAATGGGTGTGGTATGATTTCCTGTTATTCTGATAGCGGCGCGACCGACCGGATAGATTCATTGCATTGGTAAAACCATTTTTTTTAAGTAGGCTTGGAAGCCTCGCGTTAATACGTGTCACAAATTGAATGAACTTGAAATCAGGTGTCATCCGCTTAATATTACGTCAACGGCAAGTACGGTCTTACTCAGCTTTGCTCAGAATAATACCCGATTGTGGGTAATTACTCAAACATTTAACGGGTTCTTTTAGGTGTGTTCAAAAAGTAAGGTGACTTTTCAAATTTCGCGGACTACGTCCGTTCGATCATCGTTTTTTTTTTGTTATGTTGGTACGCTTGTTTTTAACATCTGTGACGTTTCAAGAGTATAGCATTTTTTGTTTGTTTGTAAGAGGCGTTAAGGTTAGAAGTGTTTTGCGTGTTCGGCGATTTTCTACTGTCGAAAAACATGGATCAAAGAGTTTGCATTAAATTTTGTGTAAAAAATGGAATCAAGTGCTCTAAAACTCTTCAAATGTTGACAGTGGCTACTTTAAGTAAAAAAAATGTTTACAAGTGGTATGAACTCGTCCAAGAAGGCCGAGAAGACACCAATGACGAACCTCGCTCTGGACGCTCAAGCACGTCATCAACTGATAAGAACGTTGAAGAAGTGAATAAAATAGGGTCGAGGAATCGTCGAATTACCATAAGAGAAATTGCTGATGATATCGGCATTTTATTTGGTTCGTGCCAAGCAATTTTAACGAATGTTTTGGGCATGAGACGTGTGGCACAATAATGTGCCAGCTCACACGTCATTGCTTGTTCGTAGATTTTTGGCCAAGAACAACACTGTAATCATGCCACAGCCACCGTATTCACCAGATTTAGCCCCCTGTGACTTTTTCCTGTTCCCGAAACTCAAGAAACCCATGAAAGGACGGCGTTTCGCAACGATTGAGGACATAAAGACCGCATCGCTGGATGAGCTAAAGGCTATACCAACAAGTGCTTATCAGAAGTGCTTTGAGGATTGGATAAAGCGTTGGCTCAAGTGTATTGTATCTGAGGGGGGTTACTTTGAAAGAGACAAATATTTTATCAACGATTATTTACACTTACTCCAAACTCAAACTTAAACAAGTAACGTTCTGTCTAAAATCACTTTAGGGTTTATTTTCCATTTTATTTTACCTAATTATCGATAAACAGAGTTGTTTATCATAATGCAAAACTAATCTACTTGTAGTAATAATAATTATATTTAAAATAAATTCGTCCGAACGCGTTTCTTTTTTGACAGAATGAAAAAAAAAGTATGCACAATCATAAAAGTTTTTGAACGAACAACTTACTTTTTTGCATGTCATTAATTTCAATTTGATGTATGTTATTACAAATATTATGGTAATGGAAACATAATATATATGTGCTTATAAATTAGGTATGGAAAGTATAGGCTGTAGGATTAATAAGATTTTTAAAAATCAGGGCATAAAAAAAAATAATGGACTGTATGTAATGTGGTGGGCCAAAATATGTGATATTTAATTAGAAATGTAATTTTATTGAACGTAAAACGCAATTATTTTTATATCAACCTAAAACGGGAAACGTAATCGCGGTTAAAAATATGCAGATAAATAAAATAGCCGATATTTAAAAAAAAACTCTGACGATCGGACGGTGAAAAATCAATCATAATCTAATTTGTTAGTGATGGATGTTTGAAATGAAATATTAGTGTTATTGGAATCTATGTAGGTATTCTAATAATAGGAGAATCTAAAAAAAATAATATATTTGGTGACAGCATCCCACGTTCAATGCTGTTACATATTAATAGGTACGTGCATAAGGCCTACATACTCTTATTTAGAAGGCCTCGTTGCAACTTCTGGCAATTATTCAGAGCAAACTACTCGGCGACTTCGATTAGATTCAAATCATATCAACATCGGTGCGCAACTGGTCAGCGAGGAAGTGGGACTGTCGTTTGCGCGCAGGCGTGTATGGAGGTGTCCGCTGTCCAGCGGCTGCTGGCTACTGAATGGATTTGTATCTCGACAATATGGAGATCGTGGTACGAATCCGAACACGGTCATACCAGTTCTAACGCTTCATTACCACCATCTCCCCTGACTCTAGCACGGTTACATTAGGTCTAGTTGAGTAGCGTTCAAAATAATTCTATATCACCTAGATCTTATAAAAAAAAAGATATCGTTCACACTTATCATATTTATTAGAAATAGATCATATGAGTATGCTAGACAAAAAAATTATCACACACATAAAAAAAAAACAGTTGTAATCGAAATTGATATCAAAAAGACTATGAAAAACCGAGATATTTATTTTAGCACAAATATGTGTGTGTAATTACTCTCTCCTTAATAATAATAGTGGATTAGAATCTGCACATAATAATGAATACAGATTTAAAATATGAAATACAGGTTACTCACCATTGTTCAACATATTTGCATCTGGAGAAGGGTCGTCATAGTAATCGTCGTCGTAATCTAATACAGCATGCAGTTGCGTTTTGCCAGGCTGCCCTGAACCCGTAAGCTGCCGCGTGTCTACCTTGGCAAATCCTGGTGGCCTTGACGGATACCCATCTCTTAGGTCCGCCTTCGGACTTGGCGGTGGCGTTGACTGTTGGATGTTTGGCTGTTTGAATTGTACGCTTTTATCAAACGCGCCGGGATGATGTGTACCTTGTCTCTCTCTCGTGTTTTGGCTGGCGAACTGATGAGTCTTTTCTACCTCGTAATGTCCCGAAGTTCCCGTCAGCGAATGATACGTCGCTGTGTACGGTGGTGTCTCGGTGTGTTCATATTGAGGGGTCATCGGTTGACCTTCGCCATACGATTCCCTGTACTCTCCCGTGTTGTCATGGTAATATTTCCCCGTCTGGTATTCGTAGCTCTGTCGGCTACTCTCTTTTTGGTGATTTTGAGACGGCGGATAAGGCTGAGAATTCCTTTGCTCATTGTAACCGTTTCTGCGTTCTGTTCTCTCGTTAAAGTTATAATTCGCTTGTACTTCTTGCCTCTGTTCCAAGTGCTCTTGTGTCTGGTAGGTTTCTCTGTCATATTCGTTGGAGGGGGAATTTGAAACGTATTTTTCCTCGTTCCTATTAGTGTATTTTTTGAACGTCCCGTATGGTGGGAGGTACTGAGTTCCCGGTCTGATTCTCTGTTTTCCCGATCTCGTCGGAGCGCTGTAGGGATTGTTCTGGTACCGGTTGGGGGGATTCGACTGGATGTCCGTCTGCTGGTGTCCATCAGGGTTGTACAGCAGGCCCGATGTGTCCGCTTGTATGCTCTGGGTAGGCGATGGGCCGTGGAAGAACGGCGATATCGTTTGGGTGAATGGAAGTGAATAGTTCGCGATCGCCATTGTGCTATGAGAGTATCGTTCACAATCGCGGCAGACGGATCACGGCTCACCGAAATGATCGAGATTTCTTTGCGGCTCGGGGGCGTTTGGCGTCGAGAATAATTCGTCGAATCATTACGAGTCCTTCGCTGGTTGAGATCGCGTCACTCGGACAGGTTGCCCGCTCTACATGCGTGATTCTTTTCATTTACGAAACGAAAGTTGTATCTGACACTTTCCAAAAACAAACCTACACTGGTTGCACCAATTAACCACGATATCGCTACTGGGATTTGTTTAAAACACAATTTGTACTCATCTGAATCATTTCTGTTTTATTTTTACACGTATGCAAGTAAGTTAATATTGTTTTATACATTTTTCACGTTATAATCGGTGTATAATGTATAGTATTCTTTTTTACCAGAGCTTTTCCAAAATATATACTATATAACATTTAATGTGCGTAATGCATATTATATTTATTTTTGTGAATAAATTTTATTAACGAAAAAATTGTGTTCAGCTGAGTATTGTATTGTAAACCTAGCAAATATAAATATCATACGTTATTGAGAATCATTAAAAAACCTCAAATAAAAATATATTATAAAAACAACCATAAATACAATAAATTTGCTAAAGATATGAAGTAGATTTAATTTAATTTAGGACTTTGAGAATATTTGGCTTTAGATCAATCCAATTATTAATTTTAAAAGATTAAAAGTAATGTTGATAATAAAATTTAAATATTACTTTTCCGCTATATGTGTATATAATTTGTGTTTATGAAACATAACATTATTCTACAATATGTCATAACGTATGTAAAATTTATATGTGATTACATTAATAGGTATTTTATGATTTTTAACAGTAATTACTTTTGCGATAAACAACCCAACCCGCCTGTAAATTATTATAATAATACTAATTTCATATTGATGCAATTTATATATATATGTATATTATGCGTTTTACTTCTGTAGACCGTTCTTTACAAAATTCATGTTGTTAAAATTGCAAAACTCGTAAATATTGCCCAATGCCATCTGTTCAACTCAGAATATAAAACAACACCGAAAGGGTGAATGACAGCGGCTATTGTGAGTCGAAGATACTATTATTGAATATCGCCATGTTTTTGTCAGTAAATCAATCTCTGAGTAAATACCTACACTATCATTACCTACGCGTCAAAAATCGTAACATCAGCAAACGATTGCAAAAAAGATGCAGATGTCGTTAACCATTTAATATATAAGATTACCGATTATATTTGTATTTTTTATATATTTTTTTTTTAGAAAAACACACCTCCACCACTCACACACACACACATAGTCCTCAGTCCACAGTTCTTGATCACAGTGTATATACACAGTGTCGCAAGACCATTCCCGTTAAAAAAACAGCCAATTGATCCTGTCATTTCTAATATTATTCGTTAAGAAATTATGTCAAAAATCCTCATGGTTTTTGAGAAAATAAAAGGAAACTTCGATAATAATAAACGAATCGTGTCACAAGGTCGTTTTGGTGAACAACAAACGGCATATAAAGAACTGCATTTAATTAAAAGATCTAGCCCCTTTTAGATTTAGCCCCTTTCGCCAAACAAACACTATGTTTAAACGTATTTTGGTTAATAGTAAAAACCCATCACCTGCCATTAATACTAGGAGCTAGCTCCTGGTATTATTGGCAGGTGATGGGTGATGATTTTTTTATTATTAATAATAATAAAAAACACGATAATTGATTTTAATTGATTTTTAGTGACTTGATAAAAATAAAATGTGCTTATGATTGTTTTATTACTCGTTTGAACGGGAAAGTAATTCAATGAATTATATTTTATTATAGTATTATAATATTAACAAATTTATAAACCGGCGCTAATGTGTAGCTTGTTGCTCGGTACGAACACCACGATTTTCTACAACTGTCATGTGCTATATTTCAACAGCCGTGAAAGTTCGGCGTATCGGCAGATCTCAGGCATACACAAGCGAAGAGCCAGCGACGATATTTATTATACGAGCGTTTAAAAATATTATGTACTAGAAATAACAATCCCAATAACGATTCAAACGTCCAAACCTACTTTCATTGAACCTGGTTTGATCTAAGGATAGTTTTAAGGGTTCTATTCAATTATTAAGGTTACGATGCAGATATATTTGTACGAGTATAATTGATTCTGAAAAAAATAAGTGGGAGATCAATAGGTACCTTTTGTAATAATCGTGAACGCCTGCTTGCACTAATTAAATTTCAGACTGAGATATTTACTGCCAATAATAAATGTCTTCGGATTATTAAGATAACAAGAAGAGAGTCGAAACTATTTACTTTTAGTCTATATATATAGACTTAGAACTCTCTACTCAATAGCAGACACAAATGACATTTTTTTTTAAAATTTAATATTGCTGTATTTAAGTACTCCTTTTCTATTTTGTTCAATAAAATTTAATAGTTGTTATAAAAGATAAAATACAAGGTTGTTTTATTAAAATATGTTTTTTTTTATTTAAAAAAAAAAGGAATTACTATGACCTAGAACATATACAATTATTTTAGGCCCTACTCAATTAAGCCAAATGTCATTGTGCTAAAATCAGGGAAAGTAGCGGTAATGACGCGCTAAAAATGGTATGACTGAGTACGGATTCGATTTTTGAAATGTAATTTTTCGTATGAAAAACATAAAATTGTTTTGTTTTGTTTTCATTTGTGTTTGTTTTTGTCTAAAATTTATAAAATATTTATCTTTTTTTATTGGCTTAATATTATTTATATTACTTTATTATTTATTCTTTCGCTCGATTCGAAGCTGGCTCCCAATTTTTAAAAAAAAAAATAAAATCGATATCTCAAAAAAGATTTTTTTATTGTAGCTTCACACAATCTACGGCAATAATAATATATTTGTTTTAGTGCTGAATAACAAAATCATAATTTGTCAATTCTACTAAATAATGGCTATACAAAATGCAATCGCAGGCGATGTTAATTGAAGAAGCTGGGTAAATATGTTCTATAAATTTCTATAAATAAAGTAATATTGATTTCAAACCAAATATATGATCTGTTTTTATCATATAATTTATGAATATAATTAAGTGAATATTTAATTATTTAGTATAGGAGTTCCATCATCAACTTTGTAATAAGGGTTTATGAATAGTGAACATATATTATCATTTAAAATATTTTATTTTTGTTTTTATTAATACTACATAAGCAGTAGAGTGCGCAATCTTAAATTTACAAAAGTTTAACGAGTTATTTCTATATTATAATATATATATAATTTTATGTAAAAGTCTCACTAATTGGAGCAGCATCAACTAACTATAAATTACAAACTAACATTAAATTTGAAACGCATATTATTGCCATAGGACCCAACCCACGCCACCACCCCACCCACCGACCCCCCCCCCCCCCCCAACCACTTGCTAGGTGAGTTCGTGTAATAAAGTGAAAACTACATGGTTTAATTTTTTAATAATTAACCATGTAATAATATGTTATTTGAGCCATTTAATATGGCAAGTATGGAAACGAGTATAAAGATTAGGTACTGACCGATTATAATAACTCGATAGACATGAAACTGGGTTTGAAATGGCATATAATAAATATGATATTGGATTAAATAAACTTTTTTTTTGGCATAAAAAAAAGCAAAAATAGCTAAAGTAAAAAGATGTTCTTTCAGACGAGCAACCCGACATTTAAAATAGGACAAAAATATAATAATTTTATACAGAGACTATACTTAAACATTCGTTGGAATCTAAATCATATTCTGATGAATAACTGATAATTTTCTCGACGTAGGAACTTAGTGCGAACACTTTCAGTTGACCTGCTAAATTGATTTACGCAAATATTATTTCGTTAACGAGCGGATCGATTAATCGACTCAGATTTCGCATCGAGATGACCGATAAAATAAGTCTATCGTAACTAGTTATATAATAAAATCTATAGCGCATTCAATTTTACTAAAATCACTATATGAGCCGATATTACAACTAGACGATGTTGCCTGTGTGTTGGCGTACACAGAGTGCACCACAAATAGTTGATAAAACTGAGATAGGTGGTAAAAATGATATACATAGCAAGAAAATCAGTCAATGAGTTTTTTTATATGTTTTTTATTTTGGTGGTACCTTCGTCTGGTTAGGTTAGGCGACTGGTTACATTTTTTTGTGTTTTTAATGTATTTTATTGAATTATAAGGTTACGATTGATTTAATTATTCAAAATTATTTTACCCAAAAACAGAAACGACTAAACAGGAAAATACTCCACTTTCTAAAATAAGTTTATTACTGAGTGATTACATCTTATAACTGGTAACACATTGGTGCTAGTGTAATTACCTAACCAACAAAAATAATATTATTATACCTTATACATAAATATAAAATGATTGGGAATTAATCTCTTATTTTAGGTAAAGCTTTTATATATTTTTTTTTGTGGTAAATGACCTCTGTTATCACTTTCCTGTTGAACAATGTACAAAACGATCCAAAAAGATCCAAAACTAAAATATTGAATTTAGGCATGTACTCGTATATAGAATTTTTCCCCTTCAATAATGTTTAATTATTATATAGCTTCAATATTATTATCATATTCAGATGGTTAATGGACTAGCTTTTGATATTTTTTATTAATACAACAATACTATAACAATAGGATTGTTGAAATTAATCGACTCCGTCGTGATTGTTTTGAAAGTTTGTGATATATTATTTTAAATATGAAACTGTCATAGTCTCTCCGGTATCTAAAACGTCATTGATTGGGCGGTTGGGTACTTTCATTAGTATATCGCTTTTCGTCAAGTGTTGTATTGTTTGTAAGTGCTATTATTTTATTAAAAACAAAGAAAAATGCGATTCGAAAATTATATCAATTAATTTGATTTTATTATGTGTGAACACATAGAAATCAAATAACACATTTTGTAGGAATACATGCAAAACATAGTCTTTACATAGACAAAAAAGAATGTCTTTAACATTCTTTGTTAACTTTTTGTTTTAAACTTTAACATCATGAACCATTATTTATTTATGATAAAAAAATAATACATATTTTTTAATTTTTGTGTTTTTTTTTTAAATAATAAAATTATTTGTCACGATTGCGATGCAGTATAATGTGGCATTGATAGCGATGAGTATAATGTATTGCAAATAATATTGTCATTATATCAATAGATTATCGGTAACATTGAATATTACGAATAATAATATCTGAATAATATAGTGAATTAAGAATTAAGAATTAACCTACCGTACAGAGAACAGAAACAATAATAATTTAAAATAAACGAAAAAGTTTGAGTTTGAGATTTACCGTTAACTCAAAAGAACTGCACTTTACGAAAAGGGCGGAAAAATCAAAAGGTCGATAAATTAAAAAAAAAACTTTTTTTACCTAAGTACCTCCCAAGACATTTTATTAATTAATTTGTCAACATCGGATTAAATAATAATATAAACTACCTACTACAATTTTTTAATTTAGCAACTCTTAACAATATTTACTGTTTTTTATTCGTTAGTTAGTGAGTTCAGAGTTCAGAATTGAGTGCAAATTTATATTTGTTGAGATTTTTTTTTTATTTAAATGTTTTTTTTACGACAATACCTGAATTATATATGTACATTTATTACTTGTGTTATCCCAACTTGTCAAGTCCAAAATTCGATACCTTTCTATCTGATATCAATCGAAAATATAATAATGCACTACTATCATAGTGCTTTTGAGTCTTTCAAATCAAATAATACATTATTTAAAATACAATTAAAGGTCAAATTCAAGAAAAAAATACTTTTTTTTATCTGTGTTTAATGGCAGTGCACGTGGTTAGAAAATCGAAGCACAAGTACACTATTTTATTTTATTAGTATTAGTTGAAGAAAAAAGGTTAGTTATTGTATTATTATTACTATTATTTGTCGAAGAAATGTGTTCTTGTGAAGAATTGAACCGCACGTTTCATTTAATACATTTACACTATTTTATTATTGGTTTAACATCTTATATTAGTTTAAGAACAATGTTCACAGTTCTTATATGTTATATTTGTTTAGGAAATATTTTTCGTATCATTTAAGTAGGTATTACAATACCCGCAATTAAGCTATTTAATTGATTGTCTTCCATTTGAGTAGTAAAACGCCTAAAAGCTATTTTTCTCCGGATGCGCTTGCAATCAACAACAAAACGCTTTGGTATCTAATCACATTTAATGCATTGAATTATATTTAGTAGGTACCTGCGAGACCTAGCATAATAATATTCACGATATTTTGATAACCCGGTTTTCGTTTTTAAGAATTGAACCCAATGTTCCGTTTTCTTAATAAAAGCGGTATCTGAAAAATAATGACTAAACTCAGGTCATATAGCTATTTTGGAGACCTCAAATATATTTATTTGCTCAGTAAATATAGTCAACTTTACCAACTGGTCTGACGCAACCACAGCCATGGCAAATAATAATAAATATATCAAATATACGAGCATAAGATTTGTGGATATAAATAACAGTAAGGTTAATTAATATGGTTAAGGTTGCGTAATATGTAATTTACCATAATTATTTGTATTTTAATAATATTATACGTTAGTAATATATATTTCAAATATCTATGTATGTATTATATCCTCTATACATCATATTATTCGATAGATAGTAGTAGGAATACAATGTTTTTATTTACTATGGTAGGCCATTTCTTATTTTTAACAAATAATAAAATTAACCAATAATCCAATATTGGTATATTTATTTTAAAAATGCAAAATCTAGTATCCGTAATACCTACTATTAACCAGAGTAAAAAAGATATTTTAACCATTAAAAGACCTTTACAATGGTAATAAAATCGAGTTATGATAGAGATTGATTCACTTTATGTGAATGAAAATCGGAAGCTTTTATTAACATCTCTTAAAGGGTTAACTTGAAGTAAATGAAATTAGCCTTTAATATTTGCAAAATTAAAACTAAAAAAAATAATTAAATTGAAAAACTTATTTTTAATAAAAAATTAAAGTTGGTTGAATATGATAATGAACTAAGTAATAAATGATATAATGTAATAATAACATATAATTAAAGTAAAGGGGTTTTAAAGCAATACAATTTTATAAGAATAATATTAATTATAGCCATTTATTTTTTAGCAATAAAAAGTGTCGTTAATCTTTGAAATACATTAACAGTATCAAATAAACGTTTTTTTTTTGTTGATCGCCTATTATGTTGAATTTCATCAGATAAATAAGATCAATATTTCGCAAAACAGATCAATACCAACTAGATACCATATTCATTATATTGTGTAAATTATGTTCTGTCAAACAAAATATATAGACATATTTTTGACAGTATGTGTAATAATATAATCACCTGCGTATCTTAACCGCTCAATTCACCACATTGATAATGTGTTGTAACATAAGGCCCCTCTTAGATAATCCTAAATAAACTAATTAACGAATCATAGTGATGCAAACATCATTGCAACATGCATTATTTCTACATTAATTGTTTCTAAAATGTATTTAATAGCCTTCTATTATCAGTAATTAATTAAAGCTTCTTAATGACTTATTTTCAATTTATTTCTAAAACTCACTATCCACTTCAGTACTTAAAATAATTTGCCCGACGGCGATAATTATATTATTGACAAGCACTGGCAGTTTTGGTACACAAATATTTTTTTAATTTGTTTTTTTTTTACATGGAAATGTGTCAGATGAGACGCGCAACGAAACTTATTCGAACTTGGAAGACTCTTTCAAATTCGAAAGGTTACCGCGGCGTTCGGCCGAGTCCGCGCACGACTGCCAACTGACTCGAATGATATCGAAAGTGTAGCCAGTCGCATAAAAATATACACGTAAATTTGTTTAAGCGCTATTAAGGTGCGTTTGCACGATCGTTTGGCATTTCCGTTGCGGCGAGATAAGATTCGAAAGGACAATATTAATTATTGCGATAGACTTGAAATTCAAGGGTTTCACTTTACATTCTTGAGTTCTAGGAATTTTTCGGTTACTGTTGTTAGTACGCTGAGACGGTGAGATATAAAAATATGAATAGTAAAATAGACACAAAAATATATAAGTAGATATACCACCATTTTTATATTAATAATCGACTAAGAGGTTCTCAAATTGATATGTATGTATGTTTGTTTTTTTGCTTGTATGCATAATATGAAAGTAATTGGTAGAAATAAATCAGTTAAGCTATGTAAATAAAAAGTAAGTTTTCAGACAAAATATGATCATGTCTTGTGCTTATTTTTTGGATTTGTATTTTGTTAAATCCATCTGATAGTTCATCACATTTAAATTCATATTTTTTAAAAAGAGAATACGGGCATTAATCATCAAACTTTATCACTCATTACTCCGGATTGACATAAGCGATTACGTTTTTTTTTTAATGTGATGGGAATTTCTCAGGGTTAAGCTTATTTTCGTTTCATTATATTACGTCAAATGTAAGGTAGCAAAAAATCTAAAAAGTGGTTTTCTTTTCAAATGCCTTCATGTCAATTCGGGTAACATTGGGTCATTAGGGTAACATCATAAACAATCTTTTGATTTTTATTATCAATATCATCTAAGAAGTGTTACGATTAATATCATTTATAGTATCAATTTACATAACAAAATACATAATCTAGGAAATTCCTTTGATTAATTTTGCATAATTTTGCTCAAAATACTTTTTTTTGTTATATGAATGATCACTTTTTATAAAATAAACTTATTGTTCTGTTAAATAAATAAACACAATGTTTTCAGTCAAAATAGAAAATAAACAATTATTAAATGATTAATAGTAATTTAAAACAACAATTAAATATTAAAAAACTTAAAACAAATAAAAATTATTTATGAACAAAATAAATTCTTAACTAAAAAAAATACAATACTATATCAACATTCTTATTATCACTAAACATTAAAAAACCGACCTATCAAAACGTTGAAGTCTGCGAAGAGACATGGTTTATAATGAAGGCGCATACAGTATTTTTTCTTCATAAAAATGTGTTGCAGGCTTTAACGGTTATTCTATTTTTTTATATATAAATAATTTGCTATGACCTAGGTCATTTACAATTATTTTAGGCCCTACTCAACTAGGGCCAATCTGCCTGTGGCCGTTAGGGAAAACGGTTGTAATGAAGCGTTAAAAATGATATGATCATGTGCGGATTCGAACCTGCGACCTTTGGGTCAATAGTACAGTGCCCTAACCACGATCTTATAGTGCAAAATAATGGAAAATAATAATAATTACTCCATTATTTCTTTGATTTTTTTTACATTTCTATTAGCGCTACCCAATACCCAGGCAATACCGCACTGTGCAATATCCATACTATGGTAAGCTTCATACTATTTTTGTTCAGATGGTAACCAAAATATTATGTAACATATTATTTTTTGTGTCCTAACACTCCACTACTTATTTTACTCTTCAGTCCTATTTCAGACTAAAATCTATAAGTTCTTTATTTTTGTATATTTATAAATTTATCAAAAAGATAGTGTTTACAACAAATATTTTAAATTTAGCCATACATAACTAGGCTGTCGCCTGTACCAAAGTGGACTATATTTGTTATTGCACAAATATTCGAGATAAAATAAACCGCCGATATAGGAGAAGAAAATAAATATTTACTTACATTTACTTAAATTTAATAATAGACAATATTTACAGTTAAACTATGATAAAATATAAATATTTCAAAATTAAATATAATAAACTCTAATACATATTATTATACATTTAATATTTATCATTCGCTATCACACTTAGGAAAGTACACATTTATCTCTACATTCACAAGTCTTACCGCATTTAACTCTGGCTACCTGAAAGGGTTCACAGGATTATTTACTACAGCGATTCGTTATTACAGTTACAGCTTTCCAGGGATGTGGTTACACTATTATTTATTATTTTTCAGCTGAAACGTCTTATGTTATGCCGTTTTTATTTATTTTCAACATAAACAGTTAAGGCGCCCCGGGACGCATTTGTCCTTGAGATTAGAAAGAGTAGGCTTTATTCGAACATTGACGTGTAGAAAAGAGACGGATATACTCGCCGACAGCGAATTCGTTACATTTGGAATCGATGAAACATGTTTTTTGTATTTAAATAATTATTATCATTTGAAAAAAATGTTTTTTTTTTTAAGTAATGTCCTAGATTATTATATTGTCTATCTTTAGAAAAAAAAAATAGGTTCGCGCCACTTAACAACTTAAAAGAAAATCATTGCAAGAAAAAAACAACACTTTCTTATTTATTTATTTTCATTACTATAATAAGGTGTATTTCGTTTTTTTTTTAAGCAAAGTACTAAATTAATATATGTAGAATATTGTGGTATTTTTAGTTTTAGCCATTTGTTGGTAATAACTTCAACAAAATGCACCAAAATACGTTACAAAACACGTTTTAGGGACTGGTGGCGCCTTAAATATTGTTCCTAACACGGCCATTTCACATATGAAAGAGAGTTTAATGATTGGATAAATTTGAAGCCTAAATTGTGTACTCGCGTATGAACTCCAAAGCGTACTACTTGCCTAGTATCTGACTATGAATGAATTTGTTTTATATATATACTACAAGCTATGCTCGTAAGGTTTTGAGCGAACATCAGGAAGATGGAAATGCTAAGATGTAAGTGGGCGGGCAACGCGTCCACTGATCTAAGAAATCTAGGACCACAAACATAATGACTTTAGTAGGTTGGGAATAGAATTAGTGGAGAAGCAAGGCCACTCCACTTAAAGGGCCGAAGAGAGAAGAAGAATATGCTCTGGTGCAGACAGTATTTTATAAGGGGAAGGGAAGGTATTTGTTCATAAATATCTCACTTTTGAGAAAAGCGCCATGAACATTATGCGCTTTTAGCTTCTTTTTATACATCATGTATAGAAGCTACTATCCCCGTCTTCTGGCCGTTTCAACTCGAACTTTCAACTCGAAAAGTTGCGAAAAGGAAGATGCGAAAAGGTTGAATTTTTGTTTGTAGATCTATACTTTTGAAAAGCAACCATAGCCGTTTAGATCACATCGGAGGCTGTCCGGATAATATATGTACATAATATTAATGTTAACAAACTTGTAGTACCAATCGATCAAAATTTGACATTTCGGACATTATTTAATTTCAAAATTATTACAGCACGGATTTTGGAACGTATTATTTATTACTGGTCAGTTAAAATTAATTCAAACTCATCTATGTGCGTAAATAGAAATATCTCAAAGAAGTGCCCTATTATAATTATTATAAATTGAAATATTATGTTCGTGTTTATTTGTTGTTTTTTTTAATTATTGCTATGACCTAGGTCATATACAATTATTTTGGGCCTACTCAACTTAGGCCAAAAGTGTCTGTTCTAGAGTTAGTGAAGATGGTGGTAATGAAGCATTAAAATGGAATGACCATTAGCGGATGGTAACTTATACGCAATACAGTAATAACTTTAAGACAATATAAATTGAAGTACTTGCGCATTCCTAAACTAGAATAAGCGAACTGACTAATAATTATGGTTAGAGGTAAAAAAGAATCAATTTGCGAGAAGTTTTTATTAAATAAATCACAAATTCAGTAAATAGAGAGAGAGAGGGGAACTTAAAAAAAAAACACGGGCAGGTGTATAACATAGCTGCATAACGTCAGGTTATGGGTAAATAATTTACTACTACTAAATAATGTTGATATTATATGATAGCTACAGAGTGTCATAGCCATTTTTGATTGTAACGTAGTGGCATTAAAAATAGGGATATATTTGAATCCCGAATTACGCACGCGTACGAATTTTGCTTTTCATTTATGTTAAAAAAAAAAATATTCTTGACTAATCCTTGCCTTCATTCATTAGCTTTAAAGAAAGTACGGTTCAGAAACGTATTCAACAGATCGAAGATTACAAGTGCGGCACTTCTGTAGGCAATGACTTGCTTGAACGTCAAATGGTGCAATGATAAACAAAGCGCCAAGTAGAAACACATAGGTAGGAGTGTACGGATTATAAAGAACCTATATATATATATATATATTACTAACCAAACAAACGGTGAGCAACGGCACGCAAAGCGAGTGACAAGTGAATTGAAAAATACATCTCGAACAATTCTTATATGCAACCTAAGAGAACACCTCAACTCGATTGGAATATCAACAAATGACAAGTGCAAATTCTGCCTTGAACCCAGTAACCCCATTTCATATCCTCGGTGAATGTGAGCGTCTAACTTCTAAAAGATATCAGTTTCTACGTAATCACCTCCTAAATACTGACGAGTTAAAAGACATCTCAACTTAAAGGATACTAAACGTCGAAAATAAAATAAAAGCTTCATTTTATTTTGTAAAAAAATAAAAATACATGTTAACCATGTTTATTAAAAAACTATCGTCAAATATACGCCATTATCGTCGAATGCAATTTTTTTTTAAACAGGAGTATATCCGCCTTTGACTGGTTTGCCAATCAAAAGAGACGGAACAAATTGATGAAATAGGTCACTGGAATTGAATGGGTTAGTGGACTGTGAACATACCACCATACCAATTTAAAAAAGGACTAGAATTGAATTAGTACGCACGGTATGTGCTAACCGTTCAGTTTATTCAAAATAAATATAATGATGTGTCATTATTAACAATTAAAAAAAAAATCATATGCCAACAATCATATGAAAGCTGCCTGTCCCGGCCGATCCGCTTCCAGCGGATCCGAAGACCAGTCCTCTTCAGTCGGGACACAGCTGGGTGGCTTCTGATGCCACGTTCTCAAGGTGGACTGTAGATCCGAGCTTTCCAAGAGTCAGTCTCCTCAAATCAAGCTAGCCTGATTTATAATGCAACGAATTCAAAAAGTTCAAAAATGATTAAAGTCAATAAAAACAGATTTTGAAAGTTATCACACTATTTATTCAAACCAGTATATTCAACGGGTCGTAAATCCGTTGAATAAGCAAAAGGATATTGTCTGAATCACAATTTAAAAACACAGAATAAAGTTCAGTACTAATTAAATTAATGCGAACAAACATTGACAGTTTATATTACAGTTCTCCGAAATAGTGACAATTTGTGACTATTTATTTTATAAAATAAATGTCAGATTGTCTTCAATTCACTCACCGATATGCTAAATCTCCAGCCTAACTTCGCATCGTTTACTAAACGAGTCTTGAATGCTGAAGTGCATTTGTTTTGGTAATTTGTGACCTCGTTGATTTAGCTCGATTTTATCTCGTTGCGTGATTAACATTTAGCTCTCGTGGTATCCAAAACCTCTGGCTGGATGGTACGTAATTAATAGAGTTACACCAACTTCTAAAAATTTTTAACTAAGTTAATATTCGCGACGGCTATCGATTGACGTTATAAAAAACTGACAGCGAAAACGGTGCTCAGTCACGTCTGCTAAAAAAACTAAACAACACTAACTCGAATGTAGGTATGAGGCGACCTTTTATTCACGCGTTTCCGCTTTCGCCCTTCAGCGGACGCACCCCCTTCATACCTCTTGCCCACAACCTACGAGCGTTTTAGGAATATTTGAAATCACATAATTTTTTTTTAATAAATTTTTTACCATACTTATTGCTTGCTAATATTATGCTAAAACAAATATATTCCCTTAATCTAAAAGATATATTTACATGTTTTCCTTGTTGGATAAAAACGATTTTGTAATTATATAATAAAAATAAACAATTCGTTTTTAGCCTAACTATTAAATTATAGGTATTCTATTTTGTTTCCTTGACCTACAAACCTAAATCCAGTGACTTTTTCCTTTGAATTAAATATCAAATATAGATTATTTCGCGGCGCGCTAATGATCTGTAATTAGGTTCTCGTTTAACTCCGTCGCGTTTCTGAACGCGTATTTTTGACTCATTAGTCTATTGCAAACGCGTAATCCTTTAATGTCTCTTAAATGATATTGTTTTGGCTGAAGATTTAAATATCTTACCTATATTAATGTTACGTATCTACCTTATGGATACTTTAAATAACAACAAGTATTATCATTATACAGTTTTACAATCTTACAAGCTAGACAAAAACATTTATACATATGTGGGTAGTGATCATTTCTCACATTCAGTCAATTTTGGCACCAAAACTATAGTTTTCTTATACTATTACAAACTATATTTAATATTAAAATTCATTTTTGAAATTTTACCGTTAAGAATCTTTTAGACCTTCGCGGCGTCTTTAAAGGCAAACTTCCCGTCTAGTTTTATTGCGGTACGGCGCCTCGTACACTTATATGACGGTAAGGGTTTGTTTGGTTCCTGCATACTTTATTACGTACGCTTAGTAATCCGTGCTTCTAAGCCATCCTTTTGTCATACTAAGCTAACTGCGCCGTATTTTCAGATATTTTGCTTCAGATGATATTTTTATTTAAAATTCGTCAGTCTGGTGTTGCCAACTTATAATTTCCGAAATTAATTTCCTGAATGTGAGTTTACCTCATATTTCCCACGACATTCCGCCCTCTCTGAAACGTTACTCTTTCAGCCTTTGATGGTCGTGGACTCGTAAAACTGCCACTTTGACTGCCGGTCGTTTGTAGTGTTTCCCGTGGCTTTTGACGGTTACCGCCCGGGTTTGTCCGTCTGTGCCGGGGTGTGTTTGCACTACTATGCCGCGCAGCCAAGCGTTTCGCGGAAGTCTTTCATCAATAATAAACACCACGTCACCTACTTGGATAGGTTTCGCGGGTTCTTGCCATTTTTCTCGATGTATAAGAGTGGGCAGATATTCACGTATCCAGCGTCGCCAAAAATGATCGGCTAATGTTTGCGCTATGCGCCATTGTTTTTTGCCGAACAAATCAGTAGCGTCAATTTCCCCTATGGCCGCTTTTCCTGATGAGCTACCTATCAGGAAATGGTTAGGTGTAAGGCTCTCGTCGTCCTTATGGTCAAGTGACACGTGGAACAATGGCCGACTGTTTACTGTTTGTTCAGCTTCCGCCATCAACGTGATTAATACCTCGTCTCGAGGTGCCCTCTCTTTCAATATGGCGTACAAAGCCCTTTTAATTGATTGGATCATCCGTTCCCACGCTCCGGCCATGTGCGATGCGGCTGCTGGTAAAAAAAACCACTCAATTTTTTGAATTGAAAATTTTTCTTTTAATTTGTCCTCATTTATTTCGGCAATGGCCCTTTTTAATTCGTTATTTGCTCCGTGCAAATTTGTGCCATTGTCGGAATAAAATACCTTAGGTACGCCGCGCCTCGCCGACATGCGTTTTATTGCCATAATTGCCGCGTCCGTGCTTAGTGAGTGCGCTATTTCGATGTGCACGGCTCGAGTCTGTAAACAGGAAAACATAACCCCCCAGCGCTTTTCTTTGTGTCGGTTGACCGTTACTTCCAGGGGTCCGAAGTAATCGATCCCGACTGCGGAAAAAGGTCGCTCGTGATGTTGAAGTCGTACGGCAGGTAGATCGGCCATACGGGGAGGTATCGGCTTTGCCTGTTGATTCTGGCAATGTTGACATTCTCGAGCCGTTTTCCGAATAGCGCCTCTGGCTTTTAATATATAAAAACGCTGTCTTAGTTCGTTTAATACGAACTCTCGGCCTTGATGGGAACTCGACTCATGTTCATGTCTTATTAATAACTTTGTATAGGGGTGACTTGCATCCAATATGGCCGGCTTAATGAATTGCAATGCGACACCTTGCACTGCACTTATGCGGCCGCCTACACGCAGTATTTTTTCGTCATCTAAAAATGCATTTAGATGACGTATTTTACTCGACTTTTTTACCGGCCGATTTGCGCTTATTTCTCTTATCTCCTCAGTGAAAATTTCGTTTTGCGCTCGTCGTAACCAGTAATTTTCCGAGTTATCGATCTCTTTCGCGGAAAGCGCCCCCCGCTCCCCCCTTTTTCGAAAAATATCGACTGCTCGAAACACCCACGCGGTACAGCGAATTAGGCGCGTCCATTTTGAATATTTTGACGCGTCTATTAAAGGTGTTTCGGGCTCCGGTGCGTGAGTGACGAAGGCGTGTTTTATCACTTCATCGTGATAATTCACATCCTCTTGAAGTGCAATACCTATTTTTTCGGGCGGCCATTTTTTCTCGTCTTCGTATAAGAAGGCGGGCCCATGCAGCCATTTTGACGACGTGTCATTTTTGTATGGCGTTCCGTCTCGCGTTGCCTCGTCGGCGGCGTTATCGGCGGACTGAATCCAGCGCCAGCTGTCACCTGCGGTTAGTTCGTCGATCTCACCTAATCGATGCGCTACGAACGTTTGATACTGTCTCGGGTCGTTCCGAATCCAGTGTAAAACTGTTTTCGAATCCGTCCATAAGACAGTATTTTCGAACTTCCAGGTGTGTTCAGATTTCAGTGTAGCCGCCAAACGACTGGCTAAAAGCGCTGCCTGCAATTCTTTTCTTGGCATAGACATTATTTTTAGCGGACTAACTTTAGTCTTGCCGGCCAAAAATGACACTCGTATTTTACGGTTTGCGTCTAAAAAACGTGCGAACGCAACCGCGGCAATACCCTGTTGGCTTGCATCTCCGAAAATGTGCAATTGCACTCCGGATTTTACCTGGCCGTGGCACTGATAGCTACGGGGTATCCTGAGCTCTTGAACTTTTTTCAAGTCCTCGAGCCATTCGTCCCATTTGCGTCCCACTCCTTCGCTTACGAGATCATCCCATCCCGTTTTTAGTAACCACATTTCTTGCATAAGTATTTTTCCTTTTATAGTGAGCGGGCCCAAAATACCTAACGGGTCGAAAACTGACATTAATAAACTTAACGCCTGCCGTTTTGTAGGTATAATGTCCCCACTCACTAGTCCGGGAGGTAATTTACTAAAATTAGTATCGAAGGCTAATTCGTCTGTTGTGGGGTGCCAAATTAATCCTAGGATTCTTTCGCTGCTATCAGTGCCATGTGTAGTCCATCGCACACTTTTTTGTGAGCGATCTTCCGGGCTCACCGACTCTATGGCTTGCGGACTATTTGTCGACCAGTTGCGAATTTCGAATCCGCCCTGTTTGTGTACGTATGTGACATCTCGTACTAATTTTTTCGCCGTTTGTAAGTCATCTACGCTATCCAGATAGTCGTCCATATAATGAGAGTCGAGAATGGCCCGCGCTGCGTCTGGATAAGCCGACCTATGTGCCTCGGCGTTTACGTTTTTTACGTATTGCGCCGAGCACGGCGAACAAGTAGATCCGAATAGAACTACTTGCATTGCATATTCCTGAGCTGGCTCTTCGATCCGCATGTCACGCCAGAGGAATCTTTGAGCCTGTTGGTCTTCTGGCCGCATGCGGACTTGCAAAACATTTCTTTCAAGTCAGCTGAAATTGCAATAGTTCCTTGTCGGAACCGACATAATATACCCATAAGGGGTTTTAATAGGTCTGGACCGCTTAAAAGATTATCATTTAACGAAGTGCCCCCTGATCTCGCGGCCCCATCGAATACAAGTCTGAATTTTCCAGGTTTATTTACGTTAGTGACCATGAAATGAGACAAGTACCAGGTTTTAGTTGTCACGGACGCTACTTCGTTATTTGATAATTTTCGGGCATAGCCTTTTGCCAGAAAATCTTTTATCGTATTGCTATACGCTTCCGATAAAACTTTGTCTCGTAACAGACGCCTTTCTACGTTTTCTAAACGTTTTAAGGCCATAGCACGGTTATATGGAAGGTTTATTTCGTCCGATTTCCATAATAAACCGGTTTCATAACGGTGACCTATATTGCGTGTTGTCTCCTTTAGGATTTTATTTGCGCGTTGATTTAAATTAAATTGATATGGTCGTTTAGGGCCGCTCATTTCTTCTATTTGAAAATAGCCCTTTAAATCGTTTTGTAATTGCGCGTCGCGCTCGTCGAGTCGTAGGTGTAACACGTGACCGCTATTAGCGCCGACGCCGAAATTACCATTTAATGACCACCCAATTAACGCTTTCGTGACGACAGGTCCCTTGCGCCAATCACCATGCACTTCCTGGGGCAAGATGAGGCCATACTGGTCTTGTCCGATAAGCATTTTTATTTTTCCGTGAACCGACTTAATAGGTAACCTAGATATAAACGGATAATTTTCTCGTAATTTATCGATATCTAAATTATGATAAGGTAAGTTTAGATTTTTCATAGTTTTCACATGTTTTAAATTATAAATTACGGAATTGTTTTCGGCTTGAATTTTTATATCTACCGACCTAATACACGAGTCCTGTGATCGCATACCGTTAATACCTACTATTTTTAATGTCGATGTAACGCCCTTTGCGCCGATTTCATTTGCTATTTTTTCGTCGATTAGAGTCAGAGTCGATGCCTCATCCAATAACGCGAGTATATCCCTGGACCCAGCCTCGCCCGTGACCTTCACATTGACAACTCTGAGTCCAATGCTTCCGTTCTCATGACGTGTGTGCGTCACGTGACCTGTCTCGACCGCGGTTGACCCCTCCGGAGGGGTCGCTTGGCTGGGTTCCGAACGCGTTATCGGATGAAGTAACTTATGGTGTTTACTTTTGCATCCGTTAATTCCGCACGACACTTTTCTTTTACATTGAAGTGCGGTGTGTCCTAATTTTAAACAAATAAAACATAAGTTTTCTTCCCTGACCCAATCGCGTTTACTGTTTAGGCTTAGAGCCGCAAAATTCCTACAAACATTTAAATCATGATTTGTTTTTTTACAGTACAGACATTTTTTATTCTCTATCGATTTTTCGTAGGTATTAAAAATATGCCTACGCGTCGGCTCTAATTTTTTAATCGCGCGCGTTTTTAACTCGCTGCGTTCTTTGATCGCGGGCTTTGAACTACCTGAGTTAGTTTCCTCTTTTGAGGCCGCGTCCAGTAATGACTCTAGCCATTCCCCGAAATCTGTTAGTGTTGGATGTTCTCCCCTAAATTCTCTATACCACTGAAGCCTTAAATATTGAGGTAATTTTAAAATTAATTCTTTCAACAATGGCGGATTAATTAAATATCCGTCATGTCCCATACTTTTAAGTGAGTGTACAATATTGCAAACGATGGTGCCAAAATTAACTAATTGTGAAAGTGAGTCACTTACCCCAATATTCGGAACACTGCGAGCCTCTGTCATCAGTTCATCTATGCGAGCATCTGGTCTGCCGAAGCGTCGATAAAGCACCTTCATGATGGCCGGAACGTTCTCCGGTTCGACTAGCAGCGACCTCACAGCCTCCCTCGCTGGCCCGCTGAGTGAGGCAGCCAAACGGATTAAATTATCCGCATTGGAGTAGCCGCACATCTCGTTCCCTTGATTGAATAAACTAATGAATATTGGAAACTCATTAGTGTTTCCGGTAAACTTCGGCAAGTCACGTAAAAGTTTTGCACGAGCCGACACTAACATGTTATTTCGATATGAATCACTTGTATTAGGCACTGACACACACACTTTTTCAGTTTTTATCGGCGAACGTTGTCGGTAGCGCGTTGTCTCGCTCTCGCCCGGCCGCCCCTCTTGTGTCGCGCCAATACGGAGATTTCGAAACGACTGTTTCAAAACGTCCGCCCTTGTGTCGATTTCCGGTATTTTCGTCGCGGCCCATTCGCGACAATACCTAGACGATGCTGATGAGTCTGCGATGCTGCCCTCATCGTCATCTTCTTCCTCGGCCTCGATCATCTTTTTTTTGATCTCCAGCCTCTTTGCCAACAGATCCATTTGTATCTGGGTGGCTTCTGCAGCGGCCTGTGCCTGCAGCCTGGAGTTTTCTGCAGCCGCCTGCAGCCTGGAGTTTTCTGCAGCGGCCTCTGCTTGTAGCCTAGAATTTTCTGCCTGCAGCCTGGCACTCTCTTCTGCCGCCTCAAGGTCCGCTGCCAGCAGTTGCCTGGTGACGCTGCTTCTCGAGGCGGCCGACGTCCTGGACCTGCGGCTTGCAACGGATGATGCCCGTGATGCAGGGAGTTCCTGGGCCGCTGCCTGCAGCCTCTCCTGGAGCCTGGATGGGCCTGCTTCCGTGCTGACCTGTTCGGCTTCCTGGGGATCCTGTGCCGTCATGCTCAGACGCTCCGTTGTGTACGGCGCTTGTTCCTCGGCTCTGTCCTGTCGGCGTCCTGCGCTGATGGTTCTTCCTGAACCGCGACTTGTATTGCCTGACAGTCTTTGCCTCAGGCGCTCGCTCTTCCTCTCTCCTGGAGTTGCCTGATCTGCCATATCCTTTTGGCTCGCTTGACCTTTTGACATCTTGTCAAAGAAAACTCGGGGCTCGTCCAATCTGCGCTCGAAAGGACCAACAAAGATGCTATGTCCCGGCCGATCCGCTTCCAGCGGATCCGAAGACCAGTCCTCTTCAGTCGGGACACAGCTGGGTGGCTTCTGATGCCACGTTCTCAAGGTGGACTGTAGATCCGAGCTTTCCAAGAGTCAGTCTCCTCAAATCAAGCTAGCCTGATTTATAATGCAACGATTTCAAAAAGTTCAAAATGATTAAAAGTCAATAAAAACAGATTTTGAAAGTTATCACACTATTTATTCAAACCAGTATATTCAACGGGTCGTAAATCCGTTGAATAAGCAAAAGGATATTGTCTGAATCACAATTTAAAAACACAGAATAAAGTTCAGTACTAATTAAATTAATGCGAACAAACATTGACAGTTTATATTACAGTTCTCCGAAATAGTGACAATTTGTGACTATTTATTTTATAAAATAAATGTCAGATTGTCTTCAATTCACTCACCGATATGCTAAATCTCCAGCCTAACTTCGCATCGTTTACTAAACGAGTCTTGAATGCTGAAGTGCATTTGTTTTGGTAATTTGTGACCTCGTTGATTTAGCTCGATTTTATCTCGTTGCGTGATTAACATTTAGCTCTCGTGGTATCCAAAACCTCTGGCTGGATGGTACGTAATTAATAGAGTTACACCAACTTCTAAAAATTTTTAACTAAGTTAATATTCGCGACGGCTATCGATTGACGTTATAAAAAACTGACAGCGAAAACGGTGCTCAGTCACGTCTGCTAAAAAAACTAAACAACACTAACTCGAATGTAGGTATGAGGCGACCTTTTATTCACGCGTTTCCGCTTTCGCCCTTCAGCGGACGCACCCCCTTCATACCTCTTGCCCACAACCTACGAGCGTTTTAGGAATATTTGAAATCACATAATTTTTTTTTAATAAATTTTTTACCATACTTATTGCTTGCTAATATTATGCTAAAACAAATATATTCCCTTAATCTAAAAGATATATTTACATGTTTTCCTTGTTGGATAAAAACGATTTTGTAATTATATAATAAAAATAAACAATTCGTTTTTAGCCTAACTATTAAATTATAGGTATTCTATTTTGTTTCCTTGACCTACAAACCTAAATCCAGTGACTTTTTCCTTTGAATTAAATATCAAATATAGATTATTTCGCGGCGCGCTAATGATCTGTAATTAGGTTCTCGTTTAACTCCGTCGCGTTTCTGAACGCGTATTTTTGACTCATTAGTCTATTGCAAACGCGTAATCCTTTAATGTCTCTTAAATGATATTGTTTTGGCTGAAGATTTAAATATCTTACCTATATTAATGTTACGTATCTACCTTATGGATACTTTAAATAACAACAAGTATTATCATTATACAGTTTTACAATCTTACAAGCTAGACAAAAACATTTATACATATGTGGGTAGTGATCATTTCTCACATTCAGTCAATTTTGGCACCAAAACTATAGTTTTCTTATACTATTACAAACTATATTTAATATTAAAATTCATTTTTGAAATTTTACCGTTAAGAATCTTTTAGACCTTCGCGGCGTCTTTAAAGGCAAACTTCCCGTCTAGTTTTATTGCGGTACGGCGCCTCGTACACTTATATGACGGTAAGGGTTTGTTTGGTTCCTGCATACTTTATTACGTACGCTTAGTAATCCGTGCTTCTAAGCCATCCTTTTGTCATACTAAGCTAACTGCGCCGTATTTTCAGATATTTTGCTTCAGATGATATTTTTATTTAAAATTCGTCAGTCTGGTGTTGCCAACTTATAATTTCCGAAATTAATTTCCTGAATGTGAGTTTACCTCATATTTCCCACGACACTGCCGGTCATCGGCTTGCAGTGTTTAAGCTGCAAAACTGGCGTGTTCCAGTATTACATTCACTTTAACGCTATGATCCTAAAAAATATTTCAAATCCACTAAATTTTTTCATTTCTTGAAATAGGCGCAGAAATACACATTACTTATGCAACTACAAACCATTCCTTGCGTCGACTTCAACGTTTTGGTGGACCGGTACTAATATAAAAAGCATATTGAATTATTTATTACTTTTTTTTGTTGTACATAGATCATACTTCTTCAAATTTCCATATCAGTTATAGCTTGAATTAGGAACGTTTCAGGAGCACTTTTAATCGTGGTGGTATTTGATAATCTAAACTTGTATTTTTCAAGTTCAGAATGTGACAACGAAGGTGCAACTGTCCTCCCTTAGTTGGCATTAACTTAGTGCGAGGCATTCGGAGAGCGAACTTTACGCTTTCAATGTCCTCTCCCAGCATCGCTTCGGCGGATGAAAGGTCATCCTTTGTTGCGGTTTCTCCGCGGCAAGATGGTCTGGCATTTTGTGACATCCTTATCTTATCAGGCTTGTAATCTCAACGGCGTAACTCACTTTTACACTTAAGAAAACATGAACAACAGTTACTTATTTATTTTTTAACTCATCCTTGCGGTGTGTTTCCACAGATAATTATGATGTATTTATGTAGGCGAACAGAAGACCATATTTTATTTTTAAGGTTATATGGGATTTTGATTTGCCTTCAAAGATCCTAAAATTCCCAAAAAATGTTTATATCGTGTTTTGATTAGACTATAAGAACTTATTTTCTTTCAATCGTTTATAGGTTTAGTATGGTGAACTTGTTGACGCGTTCGTGATTTTATTCGTGTGTTTCAAATAATGGAATGAAGTTTCCATAATAAATTCACTAAGAGAATAAAAGGCAAAATCTTCGAGTCAAACAAAAACATAATTTACCTCGTTCGTGTACACATTTTAGACCACAGTTTTGCAAAACACTAACAACACAACACAAAAGTATCTTAGGTTTGTATATCTACAAAAATCTGACAAGTATGTATACGAGTTGTCTATACAGAATGCATTTTTGTGGAGGATTTGTTACCTGAAAACTGTTCACCGTTATAGATATAGTATTTACCCAATTTGATCGATAATTTACGTTGTTCCTTTTTAATAGTTTTGACCTTATACACATTATTAAAATATAGCAGTTTTGTGGATGCCCGCTTTTGTGATCATAGCCAAGAATGTATTTTAAACATGTATCAATAGTCAAAGTATTGTGGGTTAAAATTGTTGTTGACTGTAACGTAAAATTCACGAAATGACGACTTGGTCAAGTAGAAGTATTCCATCTTGGAATAGATGCTGCGCACTCTCCTTCGCCCTCGAAAGGCGCGTGCGTAGAGTAGGCGAACACGGAAGCGTTCTGACCATCCATCATGATTTCAGATGTCTACCATGTCATGTCGCCCCAAAGAATCATTTCGTTCTTTCGTCGCGAGAAACATATCCGCTTAAAAGTTAGTACATACTCGAAACTAAACGCGTTATTTTGCAATTAGATGCTTCTGCTTCAAATATAGAAGTTACAGATATTATTCGATCACCTTAATCGTGTGAAAGTGACGTTAGTTGCCATTTTGACTTTTAACTCGATATACATCAAACTTGGTGGTGAATAGGTATCGTTGTAATTTATGTTATTACCTGTTTAACGACATTCAACAGCGGAAAACGAAGGGCTCATTAATCTTTGACAACGTGATTAATTAAAACAACCGGTTAAGTTGTGAATCGTTTATAGAACTCTCTTTATAAAAACACCAATCTTGTTACTAACATATGCAGTGCTCTCGAAACTACTTAGTGTTACTAATGGCAAAGCTTACTTTATTATACACGTCCAAAAACAACCCAGTGTATTATTACATGACTGTCACTAACTTATAACTTTTAAATATCACTGACTACAACTTATAAATGCATGAGAGTTGCTTTTCGCAGTTTTCTCCTCCAAAACTCTCAATGAATTTTTAATGGGGTTTTTACTTTTAAATAGCTTCGAACTTCGGTAAGTTTTTATGCTATAAGTAATGCAATAAAGTTGTAGAAATACTTATTAAGAACAAGATATGCTGACTCTCGATTTTTGTATGAAACGAAATATACGAAATTCAAAACGGCGTGACAGCTGACGGCTTTTTGGCAAACATTTTAACAACAGCGACAATATAATGGATGATTTATGCTTGTATTGCTTGATCCATTTGCCATTTTTGACCAACTATCAAGTAAAGAAAAAAAACGGTTTTATAAAATTGTTACATGAAATGCCATCTAGGTAAAGAAGATCGTCATCGTTGTATATTACTAAAATTTAGTAGGTAGGTACAGCTATGTAAATGATTTGACCATAGTGGTAATTGCTTAGTTAAACTTCGGCATTTTTTTTTTAGATGTCATCAGTATCCAGTCATACCGACACGGCCACGAGGATCAAGTTTAGGGCATAATTCAGCTCGAATAAAAAAAATGTTCCACGCGACATGAGAGTAAAACCTCTTTGTATTTATAAGGAAATATGGGAAAACGACTTCGATTAGAAAGATATTTTTAAGAATAAAAAAACATCTCAGTGCGTAACCGGAATGTGATAAGTAGGTAGTTTGTTTATAAATTTGGACCTATTGGTAACATTTAATTTTATAGAATAATATTACAGACTTTACTCACAGACTGATTATCTGGGCCAACGCACGTGTCAAACTTGTTATCATACCTGAAATGTAGAGAATTATGCTAGTAAAAACGGTATGTAAAAATTCGTGAATTTTGGGCATTTTATTTCTTGCTTGCTTACAAAAGCAGCACTTCTTAAACACTCATTTGTGACATCATCCATAAATGCGCCTAATAATTACTTAGCTCCAAGTTATTTTATCATCCCACAAACCACACAAATATTATAAGAGCGAGACCGATAAGTAGGACGATTTATATTTTAAATATAAACCTACAGAGTTGGACATAATTAATATTAAATACGTGCAATTATCTAGAATATTGCCAAAGTGCAAGGAACTATGTATGCTTGGAATACTTGGAGAGAACACAAGGATCCAGTAAAATAATGCTATTCGACTAATGTTTTGACAACCTACATACACCACCAGCAATGCCATGTTTGCCGTAGTCGGAACCACCCGCGTCCACGGTTCCAGTAACTAATTAGTGGCTGCAGAGCACATAAACATGCATTGGTTATGATGTCGCAAACTTTAACGAAGTCATATGTTATTCAAAAGGTGACCAGTGTAATTTTTTTTATTTTAACTGTGATTTAGTTGACAAACAAAATAATAAAGAAATGAGGCGTGGAAGGGAAGATGTACAGAGGGAGGGAGGGGCGTGCATATCTTGTACTGAATAGAGTATGAATGGAAGTGAGTTTTCCCCAAGTGGAGCACATCAAACCGGATCATCGCGTTAGCCGTTAATGGATCCGGAACGATATTGATTGTAAGGAATTTACGCAGTGACGTCATGAGCTTGTTCTTATGCACAAAATTATCACGGTCTTGTACGTTCCGTGAACTTATTTATAGTCCACTATAGCAATAACGTCATTATAAGCGCTTTTCATAAGGCACACCGTATACATTGAATAATTTGTTTTATTATAAATGTTTTTTTCAGGCATACATTGCATTGGGGCTGAAGGAACAGGCGCGGTAAAATAGCTAGTCTCTTATTTGCAATGTGGTATTAGGACATGTCTCTGTATTCTTACGCCGATATTCATAACCAAAACTGCGCACAGTTCAATTTAAAAAATCTAAGTAATTCGATAAGTCACGTAATCATATACAGGTAAACTTTTTCTCATGCACATCTTTTTATATAGTTATTCTACTTCTATACCTCAAACTAAACAATTTTTGATATACAACTTTTATTAATTTTTACATACAAAATAAATAGTATTTCAGAAAATATTGTGTTAGCATGCGGCGTTTCGTCCTCGCGGTATCCTCTTTTTTTATATATATATTTTACATCAGAAGGATTTTTTTCTGCTCATTTCACCTACTGTATTCACCTATTTACACATTAACAAATTCGTTAAACCAAACCTGCCCAGTTTAAAGTGTATAACTGTAATCTTATAAAAGGATATGCATGATAAAATGTTCAACCTGTATATAGATAGTTAAGTAAGAAGGTAAGCTTATTATAATCGCCAACTAGTAGAAAATAACCATCGCATTGATAGGTTAGGACCTATTGTGATAAATAACTAGTAAAATTAATCAGAATATTTCTAACTCTTTACTAATTAATTTATTACATATACATTAAAACTGAGGTTGGTTAAACACATCTTACAATCTTTTAGGACCTTGATAAAACCATCAACTATCCATCAGAAAAAAATATTGGAAAAATGTTAGGAGAAAAACGAATTAAAAATTTATTAGATAGTCGGGCGGGGACAGTCCGACCGCGCGGATCTCGGAGTACTTAAAGTTTTTTTAAAAATATATATATTTTTTTCGTTTTTGATTGCGGTTTAGTTGTCGATGTAGATCGACCCCCTAAAATGACATCAGTGTTTTTAAAAGAAAAGTAAGCCTATTTTTAGTTTTGATAATATTTATATGCGTACAAAATTAAGAAATATATTCGTGACATAAGACTGGCGATCTCTATTAAATATCTTGTCCTTAGATTTTATCGCAGCTATGACTGATTACGTGTCCGCCCTGTTGACGGATCGGAAAAATCTCCATTTCGTCTTTTGGCCGTCAGGGTTTGAGTTTGCGGATGAAATCGCTTTAGGATATAAACAGTCCGTGTTGAGGCGACACTCGTCGTAAACTGAAAAAAATTTTGCTTGATCGCCGGGTCATCATTTCGTCAGCTAAAGTCTATGACTATGACAATACGAGTGAGTATATACAGGATGAACTTAAAGTCAGCAGTGTCCTTTTAAAGGCCATGAAATGAACAACTTTTGTTTTTAAAAACATTGTAAATAAAGCAAAAAAAAAAATAGTCTAAAAAGACAAAAGAAAGAGTTCTAAAAACATTTTAAAGCATGCTCACCTAACAAAATATCAGACCGCGCGGTATCGTACCCAGTAACCGACTGACTCTACGGGGCAACGTACCTACAAATGTATTGACGACAACAATCGACGGGTAGTTTCCCGCGATCAAATATTATAATGTAGGTTAATTGGATAGGTCACGAACACAACAATACCAAAGATCATAAAAATCATTCCAGCCGTTCTTGAGTTATAAATGGTGTACCTAACCCGACTTTGTTTTGTTATAGATTTACCTAATAATAAATTCCAAATTGAAATTTTAAGTAATTAAAATATTCAGAAAGTATTTTATTTGTAATGATAATAATAATAATTTGTATTAGAAAGTTAGGGTAAATGATATAAAACATACAAAAAGGGTATAGACTATGAAACCATTTTTGGACCCCTTCAATTATGTTACACGCTGTATAATCAGTTTTCCATCAGTTGCCAATGTAGCGGGCTCTATATACGGGTGTAGCCATTATCGGCGGTTTGGAAACGAAAGTCACGTTGTTTAAATCATACAATACTCGCAAAGGTCAAACGTTATCGTATTGCAATTGGTGCAAATTATGTAGTGCAAATATTTTAATAGGACGTTGCTGTACATTAAACAATAGACCATAAAGTTTAGACGTCAATTCCTGTGGGCTTAAAATTATAAAAATACTATAATGATGTAGGTAATAAGAAAGGTTAAAATTATTAAAATACTATATGTATGTAATGGGAAAGGTATGTTGAGTAATGGAAATATATTTGTTTTTTATGATTATCATTAACTATTTTTTTTTATAAATAATTGCCATGACCTAGGTCATATACAATTATCTTGGGCCCTACTCAACTGGGCAAAATGTGCCTGTGCTAGAGTCAGGGGACATGGCGGTAATGAAGCGTTAAAAATGGTATGACCATCTGCGGATTCGATCCCGAGACCTTTGGGTGGGTGGGCCACGATCTTAACTGTAGGTATTAACGCATATTAGATAAATATTATTGTTACAGATACCGTACTAAAGTAGAATAAACAAACTTGTATTACTTCGTTTGAACGAAATGCTTATCCAAGAACATTTCCGATAAAAATCCAGCTAGTTGCTCCTGCGACTTTAAACAAGATTTGTATTGACGTCATATCAAAATTCATCATGGTTTTGAGAAAAAAAAAATATACTTTACGTGATAATTAACCTATGTTATGCGTCACCAGCTGCGACGCAGGTGAATGACCGCCACCTTCTAGGCCGTAGGGTTGCAAAGTGAGATATCGATCATGGAAGGGAATTTACACCAATTTTTTAATAAAATTAATAAATTTGGTGTTAATTAGTAAGAAATTATACAAAAAAAAAACGTAAATAATTCAGCGCCGAATGTTTTGCGCGTTGGAGTAAATTGCCTTTGGCGTGGCGACACGTGATCGATATCTTGCGACTTTGGCGTCGCGCGGTCAATGACTTTCCTGGTCGTTGCCAGGCATCCGTATTACAACAACCGTTTAATATTATCACGTGAAGTTTTTTTTTTCTCGGAAACCACGATGAATTTTGATATGCAGATTTTTTATCAGTAATGGTCGTAAAGATAAAGTAATGCCCACGCATTTAAGCATACCTACCTCGTGAAAAAGCAACGCAATAAAATTTTATATTACTTTTTTCCGTTTTATAATATTTCACTGTCTGATAATTAAATCCATTGTTTGTCCCTGGGAAATCTACATTCTCTAAATGTGTGCATACAATTAAATATCACTTCAGTAAGTAACGCTCGACATAAAATCAACCCAACAATACCAATATTTGGTAGAAATAACCCAACACGAGGACGAGTTCATTCAATGCATGCAAAACAAATCGATAAGTAACATTAGTAGTGTTTGTGTCTTACGCACATATACAAACACTACTGAAGAATATAGTTTCAATGTTTGTGAAAAATGTACAGCAATATGTGTGTAAAGATACTTTCTTTAAAACAGATACATCAATATAAACACTCGTGTACAATTCTAAACATTGAAAGGCTTAGTAACGAAGACCTTAACATTACCTCGCCCCGAGGCAAGTATCATCATTCTTTAAACATTAACTAATTTAACATCAGAGTTCCTCACTTAACTATTAGTAATAGTATATCATTAAAGGGTTAACCGGCCACCTAATAGAAATGGATTTGCGCGATCGCTGATAAAGTGATTAGTCTCAAAAATAGACCACAATCGTGACCGACGGCCATTGTTGTCGACGAATCGAGATTGAAGCCAGGCACGGACAACAATTTTCGAGTAAATATAAATGATTAAAACAGACGGATTGACGGATAGTCGTACTAAAAGGCCAAATTGCGATGGTTTGGTAGTGTATTCAAGATCCTAAAGACGCTGGAGTTAACAATTGGCATGAAAAAGCGAAGATCAGGGTAAAACACTGGGCTGTAGCACCGATTATGTTTATTTTAGGTAAGTCCGAGATCATACAATACAAATAAAACAAAATAAACCAATGTTCATTCATTCATACGCCTTGTAATGTAGGTACTACTGAAAGGCATGTTCGTATGATCGAATGTAACTACATAAGTCCATGACAGATAAGGTCGGAAGAGTCATTATAACGAGCTTCCAAATAGATTTCTTGCAGGGCTATCGAGCGGGACTCGAACTGGATAACGGATTGTTTAATTCTGCAACACAGGAGTAGCGAACAGGTAACTGTTCCATACAGGGCGCCTAAAACCAGAGTTGCTAGACCCCTGATTCAACGCATTCCTAAACACAGTTGTCACCTCTTGGTAGTCGATATCTAGCCTACTGGAGTTGCAGGAGACACAATTAACAAATGTTGGCTTTCTATTCAATTTAATTATAATTAATTTAAAAGAAAAAAATACACAGGAACATTTAGGTATTATGTTAAACAGTTGAGGTCGCTTGACAACTTGAGGAGGTCTTGTCGATTATAGCAATTTACAGCCGACGGACGCGTTCTTACTATCGAATACCTGAGACTAGCCCTGCTGATTTTACCCATAGGGTTTCGTCCCCACCAGGCTATTTATTTATTTATTTATTTCAAAAGTAAAAGTTCAGCCCACTGCGCCAAAAGGCCACTATAATAATTAATATCAGTATCTAAGCATGAAGGCCTGTTTTTTTAAATATATTCACAATTCTACTCATTTTTTTTTATTTATGCAATTCAAACGTATGTATGCATAGCGCTGGTTTGTGGCATTGAATAAAACAATGCCTACATCGTGTTAAGTATTTTATTATTGTGACAACAATAAAATCTAGTGCAAAAACTATCAACCGGCAATTAAAGCAACTCGCCGTACACACCGTTACTCGACCGGAGAAAAAGTGATTTGTTTAACCTTGCCCGTTCATTGTCAACAAAACCACGCCCGAAGCACGGCGAAGCCTTTCGATCTTAGAAGGGTAACCATAATACCGATTTAAATTATTAAGGTGAAGATTGTACCAGAACCACAAACAACGAATTTTCTGACTTAATGTTGATTTTAAAATATTAAAAGAAGGCTCTTCGAAAAATTTTAAACGTCAAAAACATGGTCAATTCACATAAAATACAATTTAAAATAATGAAATAAATGAATTTGCTCTTTACGAACAGACCTTCATTTTATCTCGCGTTTTCTTTAAGCATGGAATATAAAAGCTATATATCTGTTCGCTGCATGGCTATGACTTGGCCTTAAGTAGTTAATTTAATTACACTTAGTTTAACTAGGTGTGGTTTACATTCGCAAATAATTCATTCAAAGACGTATCGAACCATACTTTATTAGAAAAATCTTTTGTGGTTGCTATAATGAAAATAAGTTGTCAGCCTAAAAAACAAAAATATAGTTATTTTTTATAGTAAAAACTTTGAATTAGGATTACTTTTATCCCATATTATTTTTAAGATAACCTACATAACCTTTATTGTTTCCAAGAAGACATCAAGTGCGTCCGGATATACTGAAAGTCTTTGAAAGTTTGGATTTGAATTCAGGTTTGAGGTTTTGGTTCCAATCAATTTTGGAATTAATAACGTTTATTAAAATATATAGAAAGTGTCTCGGAAATCTTAATGAGCTTATTGTCTACCCTACAACTGGAGACAGATTTGATTAAATATTAAGCCTTACCTTAGAGCTTGCGGCACTTAGAATGGTTCGCTTCGCAAGACTATTAAGTGACGAATTAAATGCTATAAAAGCCCATAGTTCGATTCATTAGAGTGCCATAAAATATTGTAGATTAGAAGTGATTAGAATCGAAATATGCGTCAAATAGGGTCTATTAAGTTATTAATCACTTCTGATACCTACAATAACTTAATTGTTAAAAAAATGCTAATTGTGCTGTCCCGACCAATCTGCTCTCGGAGGACCAGAAAACAAATTTCCGTCCAGTCGGGACACTGTGGATTGAGATTTTGCCACCACTCGCTCGCTCACTTGCCTGGAACGAGTGAAAGCCTGTCGTTTATTGGAGCGAAGCTCCCATGTGGTGACTCAAATGTCACTCTGTTCACGGACTAAGGCTCTAGAACTACAAGACCGATTTTGATAATTATTTTTTTGAAATGACCATGACAATGTCTTCTGTGCATAGATACCAAAAAAACATATACATTTGATTGCGCAAAGAATTATAAAAAAATAAATGGTAATCCCTATGGAGAAATACATTTATATACTAAACTCAGCTCCAATGTATGCCGCAGCGAAGCAAAGCGGCGCCCTAGTACCTACAGCAGGGTCAGCACTCTCGACTACTATTTTCCCATAGAATGCGTAATGAACTAAACAATGCGAGTTTAAATTGACTACGTAGCGAGCTTTATCTTAACCTGAGGGTTGAGTTTAAAGGCTTGTGTCTACAAATCTCTGTGTCATCGTAGATCGGACGGCAGTACGAAGGGCTCTTTGTGTATCTATCGTCTTCCCCTCACACGCCGAGTGGCCAAAGAGTCAGAAAAACTATTTGGTCACTTCGAGCAGGATCCGGTATCAACGGTTGAAAACCGTAACAGTCGTCTTTCGGGAACTTACTCGGCTCAATGGTATCGCCCGTCAACATGTGTTTTGTAGGTTAATCCTGAGGATTATATCCTTTCCGCATAAAATATGAGAGGTGATTGGCATTAAACATAAAGGTTTCAAAACGATTATCAAGCACATTTACTCTAGTTAAAAGTGCATCACTAAATGGTAGCAGACACTTGTATAAACGTGAATACAAGCAAGCCACTTATATGTACATACATATTGGATATCATTAAAATCAATGACATTATTCAAGATAGCTTAAGGCGAAGCCAAAGGGTAAACATTAATTTCGACTCATTTAAACCCTTTTTTATGGCTGGCATTTGATAACCATTGGATATTTAATAATAAAAAAAATATGTTTAGATACCTTGTTCTTATGTATTCGACTTAGTAAAGACAGCTTTTTTAAATTTTGTTTTATTTCTGAGAAATTTAATAAATGATAAATTCCTAATAGTTATTTTTTAGTTGAATAACTCTCTTATAAAACATATTAGAGCCTTAGGAAAAAAATTAATTGAAATGAAAATGAAGGTTCTAAAATATAGTAAAGTTAGTTTTTTTAATTTCTTTATAATGAAGCTGTAATTAAATGAAAACCAACAATTGCAAAGAATAAAACCTAACGCCCTATAAAAATAAAG
The DNA here is from genome assembly GCA_020383195.1 of Neomicropteryx cornuta. Classification (NCBI taxonomy): domain Eukaryota; kingdom Metazoa; phylum Arthropoda; class Insecta; order Lepidoptera; family Micropterigidae; genus Neomicropteryx; species Neomicropteryx cornuta. Next base: position 8,303,983 of record JAHKQU010000030.1, read on the forward strand.
CATTGAATTTAAAGGTCGACTCTCAATATACTTATGTAGTTTTTGTTACTTTTCAACGGCTTTGAGCACGTGACGCTTATTCAACAGGACAAAAATAAATCCAGTTCATTAACTGTGGTATGCTATGTTATATATGCATCCTACATTACCATATAATAATATATGGATACGTGTATATAATGATCTATCACGAGACGCTGATCCTTAATGTGACATTTAATTTCCTACGTGGCTTTTTTCACTTCATCTGATAACAGTTCAATTCAACATGTCAAACAGTTCAATGATAACGTGTTTGAAAAACAAATGAGTGATTGTTTCTTTGCTGCTTATGAATCCTGCGTCACTTAGGTAATTAAACTTAAGGCTCATTAGGCAATGTGAAATGGTGCCACAAGTCATTAAAGCGTTATCAGCATTATTAGCTTCCTATTATAGATATGGTGCACAGTGAATGATGAATAAAACTTGAGATGGCACAGAGGTTCATTTGTAATATTTGAAATGAAAATATAGAAATATATTTTGGTCTTCTTTTCGATTTCGATAAAAAATATTCAAACTCTGTAAATAATTTATAAGATTGGACTATCATCCTTTAATTATTTATTAACAAGATATTTAAAAAAATGTAAAAGTAACGTAAAATTATAATATTTTAACGGCTTTGTGCATTAAAAAATATTATTTATCTAAAAATACGGTAACAAAAAAAAACGAGTGTAAACTGTAAATAGATTTATATTGTTAAAATCATTTTAAATTTGTAATTATTTATATTATTAAAAGCAGAGTTAGCAGTACCTAGAACATGCAAAAATATTTCGCTATTAAAAAATAAAGTTTTAAATGCATAAATCAAGTACAGGATTAAAAATTATTATTATAAAATTAATAAATATATAATAGTACAATATAATTGAACGTATAAAAACGCCCTTTCTTTAGAACAAAATTATCCTAATAACCTGATTCTGAAACAAATCACGAATATACAAACCGGTTGTTGTAAATTATTCAGATGCGTATTTTAATAAAATGTAATGCCCATATTCCCATTTACAAATATTTCCTATGTAACGGAAAGTGGAAAATCTGAAGTACATATATCAACACAAACACGAAGGCATTCTTACTTACCATCGAAAAACCTAAGGCTGAATGAAGAACATCCGGTTTTAGTGCTTGCCACATAAGACTCAAACTTAGTAATCCGTTCAAATACCTATCAATATAAATATTAAGTTTCATCTGGCAATGGCTAATAAATAATCAAAAAATATATTTTCAAGATTGTCATAAGGCAATTAGATAATCTGAAAAAAATTGTTGAATGCATCATTATTTTAGTAATATTTTAGTTTTATTTTTGCCTAACAATAAAGAAATAAATATAAAACAATAATAAAATAAGTGGTTATAAGCTAGTGCTTTAAAAGTTGTACATACTGCCATCAGACGGAAATTATATCAACTTCAATAGAATATAAAGGACAATTTAAAAAACGATAATATATTTGAAACGATAAAAATTATAAATGTAATAAAAAATAATATTACGTTGAAAACTTTCAAAGAAAATATATATACTCTTTTAAAAGTAAGATTGTATGTGGGACTTTTATTTAGACAATTCAACTTTCAGCACTGCTCTCGGACGAAAATTTTGTAAACTTTTTCGGAATGGAAAAGATTATGCCTATTGAGCAACGTATGAAGTTCCACTTCAAAATACAAGATCGCTAGAATTAGTAATAATCTATAGAAGCCTAGTAGGCTTCGAAAATAATGTGCATTTTAATCTATTATTTATTATGTTCATTTTATTATATATTTTATTAGTTAAAAACCCATTTCAAGGCATAAATGATGAGCTTTTTTTATAATGAGAAATATTTTTTTTATCAAATTTTACCAATGTTGTAAATAAAATTAAAAACAAACTGCGTTTGTGAGAAGGTTCTGGACGAAAATCTTTTGCGATTTGATACAATTAACAATCATTTCGCGATGAAAGCTTTGTCCTATTTTGCAAATATTTTATTCTTTTACTCATTCAAATAGAGTGTTTTGTACAAAAGATGTCCTGAACGCGTGGATGAATAAAAGATAAGAAAATGGTATTAGGCATTGAGTTTAGACAATAATTTTACCATACCTACTACACTGGCACGTTATTTATTGACTCGATGGCGAAGGAATGTGCGTGTCGTGAGGCGCGGCCGTTATGATAGGTAACCTTTGAAAAGGAATGACGTCATTACCCTGAATGTCTTGGAGAATAACGCCCTTCGAAGTAGGTGGGGGTGAAGTATTGCGTAGACATTGTGGTTTAAAGAAGGCCGTACCACCTGGGCGTTGGTGCCACCAGCTGAAGCAAAGGTTGTAAATATTATAGGTACAAGTGAATCAATTGGACCACATTGAATTACTGAGATACATAATACATAATTATTGAGATTGAATAATTCTTTAGAAGGAATATCGTCAAGAACCTATCAATTTTTATTTACGCAAAAATTATACAAAAAGGTAGAATAAAAAAATATCAAGTTCAAAATGCATTTACGGTTGAGTTAATACAAAAAACAAAACAAACAAAATTTAAAATTTTTGAAGGTTCTATTCTAGTAGTCGGTGTTTCACACACCGCCTGCCATACTACACTCGCTCCTCCCTCAGTTTAGTAGGTCAGCGTGAAGCGATCCGCTATTCGGGTTTTGTGTTAGACGGATCCTCTAATCCGCCACGTCTGTGAATTTACAGTTACGTTGCTCCGTTTTCGAGGGGCGTATACGTATGTACGAAGAAAAATAATATGTACTGAAGAAAAATAAATAAATAAAATCTGAATATCTTTAAATTATTAGTTTTTTTTTGTAGAATGGTAATGCTAATAATTTATTATGAGATTTCTCATTACATATTACATACATATTATATTATAATAAAACGCTTACTTTCTAAGTCTTACTGTTGTAGATAGTTTCCAATCAATAAATAATCTATGCATAATATATAATCTATTGGTGTCGAGCGTAGCTCCCATGGATTGACTCCAATAGCGATACTAATGCTTACTCGTGTGTCGAGTAGGGTCGTGTATCATGGTTTTTCAACCCCTTATTTTAATATTTTATTTAATATTGAATTTTGATCATCGTGACATGGAAATGACACATTTTTAAGCAAACGGCCATTTTCAACACGCAAATTATTACTCAAACAAAACGCAAATGTAACATTTTCTTTTAATTATCAATTATTTTATTGAAGGAAATGTCGCTCTTTGATGCACTAAATAGTATTTTTCAATTTGCGGAAGTGTAAACTTTTGAAGCAAATGCTCCACACGTTTTTTACATAGAGAATTTACACCAATTTGATAAAATCTGTTCAGAAATACTGGTAGCATTAGGTATTTGTTAAATAAAACAAATAAATATGTACGAATGAATCCTAACGCACCTAACCAATGCGTTTAAACGTTTACATCTCTACATATGTCATTGTATGATCGAGTGTACCGATAACCGATAGCTACAATCTTATGAGTATATTACAAATGATGCAAAACCATGAGACGTGCCGCACCAGAAGTGTGTCGCATTCATGAGGCGCCGGTGTGACGTTGCTTGGAGTAGGGGGGGGAGAATGGGGGAGTGGGTGTAAGCATCTCGACTTGCGTAACAGCATCGCGCGGCGCCGGGGGACGCGATGGCCACGCACCCTCGCGATCGACAGTCTTCGGCGCCCGCCGGACCGGCGCCTGCTGGCGGCGCCGCGGAGGCGACTCTGCGCCCGGCGCCGACCTAGATCCGCATCCGAAACTTTCCCCATTCCTCAGCACTTTCAGGCTGTTCACAAAGCGTACCGCACTGCAATCTAGATCCCGTGAAAAACACAAAGAAGAAAATACAAAAAAAAATAAATAAATATCAGAAGCAGTGTTTATATTTATTTTGGGCGCATCTCAACTAGGCTTCGATTATGTAATATTGTGTGTGTTAGTTTATTAATTATAGGATAACAGGATTAACGGTATAAGTACTTCAGTAAATTACAATAATAATGCGAAAAAAAAATGCGAAAACCGACTTCAAAGTAAAATCTACCATAAAAATTAACAAATAATAATTACCGTTTGATTTTTAGTAAACAAAAAAAAACCCTGTAGAAACAAATAGTATGCAAATTGCTGACTTACCGGTTTATACTAATAAAATATGTCTATGCGTCAACTTCAAAGTTTTGGTTAAACGGTTTTTTATGATAATAAAAGAATGGATAAAAGAAGCTGAAGAGAATTTAGAGTTTTTGTTATGGGGTGAATTAAATTAAACGTGTTTAATGTATTTATGTTTTTTTATTGAAATTTTAACAAATTATATAAACTATTAAAGGACTTCAACTTATGAATCAATACATTGTGTTATATTAATATTTATTTGTGCTGTAGTATACAAAAGTTAAAAAAGAAATTCAATGTATTTAAATTAAAAAAAATAATATTTCATGTAGGATGGAATTTGTAAATCTGCCCATTAAACGTCTTGCGAACGGCTAAAACGTAACGTTAATGGGAGTATTCAATGAATAGAAAATAATTTGGACGATATCTTCATTCATGGCAATTATTTTATTTGTTATATTTTGTTAGTGTTATAATAATACTCGATAAATAATGATATTAAATCGACATAACTACTCGCAATTGAATTCAAATTCAAATTCCATGTCAACTCTTTTACAGCTGTTTGAAATAGTGTTTTTTGAACACTTATTTGGATAAAAATCAATACTCGATGATATTAAATCGAAATAACCACTCGCAATTGAGTTGAAATGTTTTTTGAATACTTATTTAGATAAAAGTTCAAAAAACACTATTTCCCCGATAATTTTTCTCCGACCATGAAAAACTCTTGCCTTGCCTTGACTATCTTACCCCGCATTATTACTTGTAGTTGCTGGTATTTTTTCCCCGCATAATGTGTGATGTGCCCATTATACTTAAGTTTCCGCCGTATAATTGTTAAGGATATTCGAGCGTTAATAACATACAAAAAGCCTTTAATTTTTTTTTATTAAATACCATATTGAATTGACCTATATCTCTAGAACGCGGTTTGCAACTAAACGTAAAAATACTGGCAATAAAACAAAATCATAGAAGCAAACATCCTTTTTATGTAACAGATTTTAAAGTAATAAGAGAGTTGTTGTAGGTAACTTATCTGGAAAAACCCAGATATAGTGCAAAAATAGATGTTCACACATATTTCGCGTTTTACATACCTACAGCCAAACAGAATTGGCAACATCAAAACATAGCCTGCAGTATTACAGATTCAACCATGCCTAGCCGTGAGACTCGGCCAAGCATTGTTAAACCTGATAGTTATTCTATAAATTGGTGCATGTTTCGTAACCTATTCGTAGCACGGCATTTTTATTATTTTATTTGCTCTTTCTTTGACCTTTTATGAATAATATGGTACACCTATGGGTGTACCATATTAAAATCAGAAACTTAATATATTTTACTTTAGAAAGTTAAGTGGGTGTAGAATAAAATAACTAAGCAAAAAACCGTTGTATCAAAAGTTGAAAATCTGACCTCTTGCCTATCGCAGACGTTGTGTTTGGTCGTTAGTTGCAAAGAAGGCTTGTTTATGTGTATCAAAGTTTAAAATATGCCATACAACCATGGCAAAAAAAAACATACTCAAAAATGGCTAAACGGGTTTCAAGGTTCGTCAGCCGTTTTTGCGTACGAATTCAATGCGCCAAATGTGTTTGGAATAGCTAGTTGCGTCATCGTCGCATCATTCAATACGCTGTCGCGATGAGTAACTATGCATACAAAGCTGACCTATGACTTAGATTTGGTTATGTAGATAGTAGGTAAATATGTCGTAACAGTAGCAGTACCTCTAGTAACCTTATCATTTTTGAGATTAAAAAATATGAAATTAAAAAATATATATATTAAGAGGGTTCAACTAGGTCATTTCTTTATACAAACGTTGTAGTGTTGTGAGTTTCTTATTTGTAGATATTTGTACAAGAAAAATATTATTTCTATCTGATCTATAAAAAAAACGCCTTGTAAAAAAATAATCACTCTCTGTCATTATTAGTTAATCGTTCATGATTAAAATACACAGATTTTGTTTTTAAAAACAGAAAAAATGTTTTTTAAGAATATAAATGAATTTGCGTCTTTAAGAAGTTTTATTTTCTCGATGGCTATTATTGGCATGGCGATTGACAATTGAATTTTATTTGGCTATCTAAATTTTGGCTAAAAAGTATAAAAAACTACAAACTTTTCAAAGTTCAAATGTTTTAGATACAGTTGATTTTTTTTATATATATATAATAAAATAAAATATTCCGTAGAAATTAGTAGTAATATTCCCTGTTAGAAATAAATAAACCCGTGTTTTACCATTTTGAAAAGGGCATTCAAAGGTATCAAATAGGAAAAATGTGTTCGTGGCGATTTATATAGATTATAGACAATCAGTTATAACATATGTAAATATATTAATGACTATTTAAATAGTTGATGAAAAATCCCCCCCCCCCCCGATAAATATTAAAACATCCCCAGAAGAGGAGACAGTGCGTCACTCACAACTCACACAATCACTACTCTGAGGGACTGCCGTTCCTCTGAGTGTCTCCCAATTTTTAACCTATGACATCTAAATAACTAAACAAGTTAAATTTTGTAAAAACTATTTATCATGACTTTATCCATTATTGACATTTGATAATTTGTATTTTAATTTAAAGTGGATTATTTCTTCCCGGATACGTATTTTTTTTTTAGTATTTAATGTTTCGTTTTTATAGATAAAATATTTTGAAAATATTGGTTGTAAAATTTAAAAAATGTAATTAAATTAACGTTGTTTTTATACCAACTAGTAGTTTAGTTCTTCGTATTAACTTATCATCGAATATAAGCCGAACGACATATAAAATAAATAAAATTTTGAAAAGCTGGCAACTCATTTTCAAATTTTTTCATCATTTTAAAATGCGTATTTATGACATTAAATTGTTCCTACGAGGTTTCCTTCCGTTCTATTTTCAAAAAAATTATAAAACACAACAATCTTTTTATAATTATTTTGCCATTCTCCGCTTTATAAAAAAGCTGTTCTAAATTTTTCAATTTTGTCAAAGATATTGTCCGTTTTTATGCATATTCATTTTTTTTAGTATCATCAATTTCATACAAAGTCACTCATAAAATAATCTCATTTATCACACCTTCACATGTCCATTATTATAATTTTTTTTTTAATTTCTTTGAATTATGTAACCATCTAGGTTAGATAATATTTGACAATATTTTACACTAAAGTCGACAGGTTTAAAAAACTCAGTGCGTTGTTTAAACCGACATCCTACACTTTCAAGTACAGGACCCCTTTATTACCTTTATAAATATTTTGCTATCCAACGCATTATCAAACAATTGATAACCTTTTCTAAATTTTTAAATATTGTCAAAGATTGTATCATTTATCTTTTCAGGCTATTTGGCGCTATTAAAAAAACAATCGTTAAATATCTATACAACCCAAATATATTGTAGTTGTGTTTTTGTTCTGTTGGAATCCGTATTGCTGTGAATTTATTATGCAAAATGAGTTTAGAAGTTTCATCGATATATAATTTGAAAAAAATCGGTACTATGAAGCGTATTTCTGTTCAGTAACATGAACGCTAAATGGGTTTGTGTTATTTTTGGTCGATATTAGGGCAGCGCCCGCGGGCCATTAATAAAATGCCACCTACGCCCACAGTACGTGCAATTATTATCCACGCGATGTCGGGAATGAGGCCAAGCGACGGTTTTTTGGCGGCATTTCGGTCAATAGGAAAAAATAGGTTAAGTTAGCACGAATCGTGTAAACCGTGTCGATTCTATCTACCTATTATCTGATTAATAGGCGTGTTACGTGGATTTTGTTCATTAAATGTACAGGTTGAGTTATGGTTTACAAAATAAATGGAACCTTTCGGCAATTCTCATAAATTACTTACACATATACGTAAGTATATCTGTAAGATATTCTGAGACAGTAAGTCAGCCTTTCGTGATTGAGATAAGGTTTTTTTTTAATCTCAAAATCTTAATATAAGTATCGGCAGTGAAAGCATTAACAGCCATACGCATAAACGCGATAGTATTCTGCTAAGCTGAAAAGTTATCACTTACTATAATAAATAAAATGCATGCGTTGTCAATTTAGCAGCGAACTGTATTATTTAAAATTAATACTAGACTAGCCGCCGACCGAGCAGTTTTAAAGACCAGTCTTTATATCTGCCCTAACCAGTGAATATTCATCATTTATTTAGAAGCATAACATTCATGTGGTTCATATATAAACAAAATAATGTAGAATAACAAAAATAAAATAAAACAATGCAGAATTACAATGATGGTGCAAATAAGACAAAACAATACAGATGAAACAATTATTTATCTTAATTTATAAATTTTTCGATAAAGTGTGCAGATAATAATAATAATAATAATAGTAATAATAATAATAATTATTGACTACCACCTCGGGATTACCTTGGGATTAAAATGGTGTCTCGAAGCAGCCTGTGTCGATTCGCCTGCTGAAGATTTGGGACGTAGAACCATATTTGACTATTTATTTATTTACGCATACATAATATACAAAACTTTTGGTAATAAAAAAATACAAGGTCTAACCTAATTGAGCCACCCCTGTACTAAGGTAGACTTCATTCATTTATTAATGGCAGTGTAGTTATAAATTATTAAATTAATTTAAAAATATGCTTATTTTTCTTTAATAAATCATTAAATATAATAATTAAATTTATGAATGTATTGTTTTATAAAAATGTGTTAAAAAATTGTTTTAGTACTGAGTATTCAATAAACTAAATCAATAGCATTTAATCATCGAAGGCACAAATAATAAATATTTTGTAAAAAAACGTTATTTTGAGACTTCAGTATCTTATGGACCTCTTTAGGATGCTAATTATCACTAGCTTGTTAACTTAAAAGATGATAAAAATACAGGTTTTTGTAATTTTACTGTCTTATAATGTTTATGTATGAAAATTTACACTACAGCGTAAGAATTTCTATTAATGCAACCAAAATAACGAGGAGAATTATTAGAGTATATCTCTGGACTTTGCTTTTAGAGGACAGGAAAGGACATTATATAAAATAACTACGCCTCTACTTTATAAATAATAATAATAATTTATTTATTGATTTTTAAAGCACACAAACATATTTTACAAAAAAACTCTACCTAACTAGGCAGGGCCCGTGGTAATAGTGAAACGAAATTACATCTTCCTGTATATTGAATACCTATAAAAATAACTTAATTAATTGGCATTAAAAAATTATATAACTTCACTAAAATTAAGTCATATTTTTGAAAATACCTTAAACACTTGATGAATTTATTTAAAAGCTCTTAAAATATTATGTTTATAAAGAAAATTATTATACCTTTATAAATAAATCTAATGTAAGAATACAGAAATATTTTGAGGTCTTCACAGATTACTAAACTTGTTTGAAGTGTAAGTTTATGTTTAGGTATAACTTAACAACAATTAAAGTTTTAAATCCCCATGTTTCTTAAATGTGTATAATAATATATCAATTCTCGTGGTAGTTTGCACACAAAAACATAATATGCATGGATAAAAACAATGGTGTTCGAAATTTAGTGTAAAACAATAATCACGTCAAAAAAAAAACAATAAATAATAATAAAACACAATATTGAATTATAAAAAAAATATATGTAATAATGCCAATTATATGTAATAACCAGATGGTAGAACTCAATTTATCTTTAAATAAACTTTCAGTAACCAGTACTTTAAGTGCTTCATTTTTATAAAAAAAAAATTATAAAACTAAAAAATATGTTATTTATCTTTTAAGGCGGCTTTCCGCTATTAAAACACATTCAGTAAATATAATTGAACCCAAATTGAAAGTTTTGCCTAAACCTGATTACATATTGTTTTTATTGACAAAGTTAAATTGATAGTACCGTAGGTTGACTACCTACAATAGCAAACAAATTTATAATGTATTTTATATAAATATTCACAAATATAATCTATCAGTAATATCAAACCAACTTGAAGCTACAATGAACTCAAAGTAGCAAGAACGCTACTTTGTCCGGTAGGCGATAGCAGAACCTGTTTGAATAGAACCCGCATTTCCGTCCTGATTAGAGCCCTGTTTCACAAATATTATCATGACAATGGCCACAATAAAAACAAGAATGGCCATGACACCTTGTAGGTATCAACTGCTTCTATACATTGTTTAGTAGTAGTAAATTATTTAACCAGAATCTGATGTCTTACAGTTAAGCCCTATGGGCCATATTTCACCCAGAGTATACTCGTGTCTGTGGTATCAACACCAACTTGTGATGGGTTGCTCCATTACCTACTTCCACCTGTGCCTGGAGCACTCTTAGCCTATTCAATGTGCGTTTTAGATGGCCATAGAGGCGACAGTGGGTTATTTTTTTAGGTCTGACTAGATTAAAATAAAAAAAAACAATGACCTTCTTTCATTTCGTTATAAATTATAACACCATTTTATTTTTTTTTGTGACACTGAACATTCTATTACAAGTTTGTAATAATTTTAACTGGCCAGCAATAACTAGTATTTCCTCAAGTTTGAAATTCGTATGTGATAAATGCGCTTCTTGTCGAACTACACAAAAAAAAATCAACCCTTTCGCATTCGTACTTTTTGAGTTGAAACATGCAACAAACGGACGGCCAAAGGACGAGGATAGTAGCTTCTTATGCATGAATGTATGTAAAGAAGCTAAAACTCATTGAATTGACAGCACTAACATCACTAATAAAAGGCAACGATCTCTTCTGCTGGTATTACCTACCGGAACATAACAAATTTAACAATATGCTCGGAGAGATGCTCATAACAAAATGTGCTCAAATAATATAATATAAATAATAAAATAAATATAACTTGACACGTAGGATATGGATATAGTTTAAACTGAATATTTTTATTTTATCTGCGAAAAATAGGGGTTAACGGCTGGCAGACTTTCATAGGATATTTATAAATTTTCCCGATTATTTAAATCTAAAAGGTATATTAAATATAGTAATAACTATAACATGCTTTACTGTCTTCTCATTTTGTTATTTTATCCTTTTATCCAGTATCGCTTACCTGTGAGTAGGTATACATATTTTTAGTGGACGTTGCAGTTTGCCAAGGTACGATAATACTGTAAAGGTTATAATATTGATATTAATAAGACAATTATATTAGTTATAATAAAAAAAAGGTTATTAACAAATTATACAATAATATAAAAATGACCTATCGTGTTGAACGTAGTATAGTGGTTAACAATTAGACAATTATTAACCACTAGACTACTACGTTCAACACGATAGGTCATTTTTATATTATTGTATAATTTATTAATTACCTTTTTTTATTATTACTAATACAATTGTCTAATAATTGGATTGACACAAAGGTCTCAGGCTCGAATCCGCACATGGTCACACCATTTTTAACCCTTAATTACCACATACACACTAACTCTGGCACAGGCATATTTGGCCTGAGTCAGTAGTGCCCAAAATAATTTTATATGACCTAGGTCATAGCAATTCTTTAAAAAAAAAAAAAAAAAATTTAAAATTGTCTATTAATTAGGGATATTTTTTTTTTTTTAAAATCTTTACCAGTGTAGAATTAAATATTTTAGTAGAAAAATAATGTGATCCCTTCATGATCAATGTAGTCCTAACCTCAGGTCCTTTACTCGAGTTATACAGTTGGCTAATTATGACACTTATCTGTGATCAGTGGTGATTTTTTTTTTTTTTTTTTTTATAAGTTCTTTATTTATAAACAGAATACATATTTAATTTGTTTGTTCACAAAACCCTTGCGGGTTTTTATGTGAACTCATTCGTTCCTAATTTAACTTATTTAATAACATTTATATCTACAAAACATATTCAATATTCACTTAAAACACTTTAGGGTAACACAATTAGGGTTTTATTTTTCACAAATTTGCAACACTTTTAATTTTTATTATTGTAAAATAAGTGTTAGTCCAAAATGTACATAATTCGATCTACGACACTCTTTGCATGTATTCGTATGTTTAACAACAGTCATCTGCTTGAAATGTATCCGATTTGAGTAGGTTATTCGGGGAAGCGGGTTGAAGGGGACTTGTTTTGATGAAAAAGCTCCGCGGGGGTGGGTGGGCGGTTTTGACGCCCAATTGTCTGGAGAAGGGGAACTGACTTGAACTACTTTGCGTCGCTTAGAAACCCTCCATTTGGCAAATACACACATTCTTGTAATATATATATACTACATACGCGAACATGTATTATCACTGTTTCGCCGGTGTTATGATATTTCAGTGAAATACATACGTAGGCTAAAATGCATATCTGCAAGAAAATTAGGAATTTGATCTTTTAGATTGGAGTGGAAGAACTATCTACTAACGACATTTCGATCGATAGTTACAATTTTTCCTCACAGCCGTTCTCACACCTCGACTTTTCTGTACTTTTCACTGCATACAGGGTCTCAAAATATTAGAGAGATCCATAGTCATGAGCAATACAGTCATTTCAAAAATTCGTCAAATACTGCCATAATAAAAAAAAATCCTGAAAATAAAATTCGAACTCCGATTTTCATAAAATTATAACGCACAATGGTATACAGAGGACGCAGAATGAAGAATATTTATAAATAATCCCTTTATAACAAAAGTGATATTTCAAAAATCGATATTTTGAATACCTCATTATTATCATTCAAAAAAGAGATTTCCAATATCATTAATAGTAAAGACAAATAAAACCTAATTCTATTGTTATATTGTTAATGGTTAATTGTAACATACTCGTAAGTACTTGTTATTGCAATTACATATAGAATATACATACATATTATATTTATATTACCTTCATCATAAATTATTTTTATACATACTAAAACCATACTTATTTTATTACTTTATTTTAACATATACATACAAATCACACACACTCACAAAACATCACTCACAACTACCACAACCATCGCTCACAAATTACACATAACACATCAAAACATTCTACTGTATACGTACTTATATAATATTCATAATCTATATATATTTTAAGAACACTCACTGTTCCGATTTTTTTATGCTAATGTTAATATGTAAAATATCTGAAATCCATAATTGGTTTTATATACTAGTAATAAGTTTTGTTTGTAATTATAAAAATTAATACTGTTGGATTTTTCAATAAAGAATAAATAACTAAAATAAATAAATAAATATCCTCTTTAGGAATTTGAGTATACCTGTTATATTGCAAAATGAAACGACTTGGTCAGCAGGCGAATTTAGATACCGCGCCGGTCGGTAATGGCCTTGACACCGTTACGGCGTACGACGACAGCTGAGCGCCCACAACAAAGACGTTATAACATGATGATTTTACTATTTTCACTTGAAGTTTACATTTTTTTTTCGGTAATCATGATGAATTTTTATATAGTTTCGTAACAAATAACACTAGAAATCGCAGGATCAATTAGCTGGGCTAAGTAAAATATTTTATTTGCTTATTATTAAATTTATTTTAATAGATACACATTTAATAGGTAAATTAAATTATTCGATTCGATTAAAGTCGATTATTTAATTTAGGATACTAAAAATAAAAACGCACATCTTAATATATATAAATCTCGTGTCACAATGTTTGTCCTCAATGGACTCCTAAAACCTTAACCGATTATAATAAAATTTGAACACCATGTGCAGTTCGATGTGCACTTGAGAGATAGGATAGTTTAAATCTCAAATTATAGTCGCAATTTTAATTTATCGCTAATTTTTTGTCCGTTATTATTTGGCAGTCATAAAACTGACAGATGTCGATACCTTTCGACTGGGTTGATGGCGCTAATGTCTGTTATTATTTGACAGTGACAGTTATTCGACGCAAACGTATTAAAAGAGCCCATCAGTTGGCAGAACAAATTGAATCAAGAAATCCAGCTCAAAGAATCAGGACAGCAGAAGGTCATGCACAAAAATCTCAAGAACAGTGTAACGAACGTCTTCAAGAGAATATCATAAGAACAAGAAAATTATTATTTTCAGTCAAATGCCACCGAAAAAATCTAACCTCAACAACGCGAGCGGCAAACGTCAAAACGCAAACGTCAAAACTACGATCGGAATAATATATTCACTTACGAGATGCTGTTGCTGGAAACATCGATGGAAATTTAAATCCCAATGACATCGGTAATGCTTTCATTTTACCTTCAAGCTACATCGGCAGTCCACGGAACATGCAGGAATACATACAAGATGCGATGACTTACGTACGTCATTACGGCCGACCGGATTTATTTATTACATTCACATGTAATCCGAATTGGGAAGAGATACAAACTTTACTATTGCCAGGACAACAAGCCATTCATCGTCATGAACTGCACGTGTGTTTAAACAAAAATTGAAATCCTTAATTGATTTTATTGTAAAATATACAATTTTTGGTATCACACGTTGTTGGCTGAATACGATAGAGTGGCAAAAGCGAGGTTTGCCTCATGCCCACATTTTGGTTTGGCTTAAAGATAGAATCCGTCCTGAAGAAATCGATCAAATAATTTCAGCCGAAATTCCAGACCCATTAATTGATCAAGAATTATTTGATATTGTCACCAAACACATGATCCATGGGCCATGCGGTGTTTTCAACATGACCTCACCGTGCATGGAAAATGGAAAATGTTAAAAAAAACTTCCCAAAGCCGCATACGAATGACACGATCACGGATATTGATGGTTATCCAACTAAATCAACTAATTCAATTGATCAAAAGAGTTTCGCCACGACTGCAAAATGACAATTATCAAATCGTCATAAAAGCCGACAAAGTACCATTAGGTGAACATGCTGGTAGATTCATCGCTCCAACTGTTGATGAGGTTGCTGTTATCATGGTTGGTGATCCAGTTGACAAAAGATCTATAAACATTACACGGCGAGACAACACTGTCAGTACGATTTAGGATCTACACCGTTCATATGACGCACTACAATATCCATTGATATTTTGGCAAGGACAAGATGAATATCACCTTAATATCAAACAGTATGATCCAAATACCGGTAAATTTGACAATTATCTATTTACTTTCTTACTGTATGTATAGATTTTAATTTCGTATTGCATTTTATTTTTTATTTTTTTAGGTGATTACAGAAATAATAAAGTTAGCTCAATGAACTACTACGCACACCGAATAATGGTTAGACAACATCAAGACAATTATATCCTTCGATATCGTCAGCTGTTCCATCAAAACATTGTTGATATGTATGCTAAGGTCGAAAGCGAACGCTTGCGATTCCTTCGATTCAACCAGGCAAAACTACGATCGGAAGAATATATTCACTTACGAGATGCTGTTGCTGGAAACATCGATGGAAATTTAAATCCCAATGACATCGGTAATGCTTTCATTTTACCTTCAAGCTACATCGGCAGTCCACGGAACATGCAGGAATACATACGAGATGCGATGACTTACGTACGTCATTACGGCCGACCGGATTTATTTATTACATTCACATGTAATCCGAATTGGGAAGAGATACAAACTTTACTATTGCCAGGACAACAAGCCATTCATCGTCATGATTTAACTGCACGTGTGTTTAAACAAAAATTGAAATCCTTAATTCATTTTATTGTTAAATATACAATTTTTGGTATCACACGTTGTTGGCTGAATACGATAGAGTGGCAAAAGCGAGGTTTGCCTCATGCCCACATTTTGGTTTGGCTTAAAGATAGAATCCGTCCTGAAGAAATCGATCAAATAATTTCAGCCGAAATTCCAGACCCATTAATTGATCAAGAATTATTTGATATTGTCACCAAACACATGATCCATGGGCCATGCGGTGTTTTCAACATGACGTCACCGTGCATGGAAAATGGAAAATGTAAAAAAAACTTCCCAAAGCCGCATACGAATGACACGATCACGGATATTGATGGTTATCCAATGTATCGCCGCAGAAGTACTGAGAATGGTGGCCACACATTTACAATGCGACTGCCGAACTTTCCAAATCAAGTTGAGTTTGATAATCAGTGGGTGGTACCATACTCACCACTACTTTCAAAAACTTACAAAGCTCATATCAATGTTGAGCTTTGCAGTTCTGTTAAATCAATTAAGTATATTTGTAAATATGTAAACAAAGGCAGTGATTTGGCCATATTTGAAGTAAAAAACATAAATAAAAATGACGAAATAGCACGATACCAAATGGGCAGATACATTAGCAGCAATGAAGCTATTTGGCATATTCTCAGCTTTCCCATCCACGAAAGAGATCCTGCTGTCCAACATCTGGCAATACATCTTGAAAACGGTCAACGTGTATACTTCACTGAAGAAAATGTTCTCCAAAGAGCGTTCGAAGCTCCGAAAACGACTCTAACTGAATTTTTTACATTGTGTCAAAAACCTGATGTTTTTGGCCAATTCGCGAAGACATTGGTGTATGGTGATGTTCCACGTTATTTCACATGGAACAAATCCAGTAAAAAATGGGAGCCACGGAAACAAGGAAAACCACATCCTTCCATTACAGGCATATTCAAAGCTAAGACATTGGGGAGACTTTACACGGTACATCCAAAGCAACGTGAGTGCTTCTATTTACGTTTGTTATTGGTGAATGTTCCCGGACCAACGTCTTTTGAATTTTTAATGGTCGAGTATTCAATACATACCAGGATGCATGTCGTGAACTGCAATTGCTAGAAGACGATAACCATTGGGACTTAGCGCTTGCTGATGCTGCGTTGACATCAACACCGAATAACATTCGTCAGTTGTTTGCAATTATTTTGGCGACATGTTATCCCTCGCAAGCACAAACTTTGTGGGAAAAATATAAAAATTGTATGACAGAAGACATCTTGCACCGAATTAGACAAACAAATCAATGCCAAAACATAGATTATACACCAGAGATGTACAATGAAGCATTGGTCTTGATCGAGGATTTATGTGTTCTTATTTCAAATTTACCACTTAATCATTATGGTATGCCATCACCTAATCGTCCAGCCACCGACTTAGTCAATACCGATTTACAACGAGAAAATCAATATGACCATGGAAGTTTAGCAACAATTATCATGAACAGTGAACCATTACTGACAGCAGAACAAAAAATTATTTATGATCGGATTATGCTGGCTGTTGCTGCTGAACAAGGCGGTTTTTTTTTCTTGGATGCACCCGGTGGAACCGGTAAGACATTTTTAATATCGTTGATTCTTGCCAAAATACGGTCGCAACAAAAAATCGCATTAGCATTAGCATCGTCAGGCATTGCGGCTACTTTACTGGATGGTGGGCGAACAGCACATTCAACATTCAAGCTGCCATTGGACGTTCATAATAAACCAGATGCAATGTGTAACATCAAAAAGAATAGTGGAATAGCTGCAGTGTTGCGGAAGAGTTCTATAATAATTTGGGATGAGTGCACAATGGCACACAAATATTCACTTGAAGCATTAAACAGAACTATGCAAGATTTAAACAGCAATAATAAACTTTTCGGTGGTGCTATCTTACTTTTGTCTGGTGACTTCCGGCAGACCTTACCGGTTATACCTCGCTCTACTTTCGCGGATGAGATTAATGCATGTTTGAAACAATCATTCTTATGGCGAAGTGTTGAAACACTTCGATTGACCATAAATATGCGAGTACAATTGCAAAATGATCCATCAGCACTAATATTTTCCGAACAACTACTAGATATTGGGAACGGTAAAATAAAACTGCAACCAAATACGCAATGCATTAAACTACCAGACAATTTTTGCACTGTTGTTCAGGATAAAACTGAATTGATTCAGAGTATTTTCCCGGATATACAGAATAATTATTTGAATCATGAATGGCTTAGTCAACGGGCGATTTTGGCAGCCAAAAACGTTGATGTTGACGAAATTAACTTCCAGATACAACAGTTGTTACCAGGCGATCTGATGTCTTTTAAATCAATCGATACTGTTGTTGATGAAAATGAAAGTGTAAATTTTCCGATTGAATTTTTAAATTCATTAGATATCCCTGGAATGCCACCACATAATCTTCGATTAAAGATTGGTTCCCCTATTATTCTCCTCCGTAATTTGAATCCACCTCAATTATGTAACGGTACGCGTTTGGTCATCAAAAAGATCACCGGAAACATTCTTGAAGCAACCATTTTGGCTGGGAAGTTTAAAGGAAAAGTGGTCCTGCTGCCACGTATTCCGATGATACCATCAGATTCTACCATACGCTTCAAAAGGCTACAGTTTCCAATTCGTTTAGCTTTCGCCATGTCTATAAATAAATCTCAAGGTCAAACAATGTCCATTTGTGGTTTAGATTTGGAAAATCCATGTTTTTCTCATGGGCAACTATATGTTGCGTGTTCACGTGTTGGGAAACCGTCGAATCTATTTGTGTTAGCTAAAGACAGGTTAACCAAAAACATTGTGCACCGATTGGTGTTAAATTAAATTGAAATTGAAAGTATTTATAATTCAAAAAAAAAGATATTAATGTTTAAAAGTTTAAGACTGTCTGCCTTGCCTACCTCATTCATGAGTTTAAGCGTCACATGTTATTTACTGTATTATACTGTAATATACTTATATTTGTTATAAAATTAAATGGAAATAATAAATCTGATAAATTTTTATTTTTTACCTATTGATTTCTGCTTAGTATCAAGTGTAAGAACATTTTAATTAATTGTGTTCAACGTACTTCCCCTTCAAATCTCAATCCAGTGAATTTGTATACCAACATCAACATTTTCGTCTTTGTTCGTAAATAATTTCATTGTACTAAAGGGTTATAGTAGTAGAAAGTCAAATAAGGAGATCACCATATTTTTTTACAAATACCATCTGTGTGAAAAAGCATAGTGGACTCCGTGACTGATGTTCTCTTATTGTTCCTCTTAGATTGTTTACTATAATGTAATATAACAAAAACTTTAGCCACAGCAACGCGTGGCCGGGTCAGCTAGTAATTATATATAAATGATTACACGGAAGGGAAGGGTTTCCGGCCAACTAAGAACAAATTCTGGTTTCCGATCCAACTAATTAATGGATTTACCATTTGCGTCAATAATGTATGTCATCATATAAATACAACGCTTGCAAAAAGAACTACATTATCGATATACTAGAAATGTTAAAAACAAAAAAAAAATGCACTATAGTTGTTATAGCTCAAATATATTTTTTGTTATAAACGTATAGGTTATACTGATTTCTTTAAGATTACCCAAATTGTAAAAATAATTAAAAATATTTAGGTAATGTTAAATATAAGTTCACATCGAATGCAGAAAAAATCTTTCTTACCGAGCAGCTGGTGTCGGCATAATCTGGCATACCTCCAACATTCGCTTGTCCCAATAGCAAAATAATCACTTTGATGAGGCATAAAAAAACGAGACTGTTATTAAAGTTATTTTTAGCACTGCGTTCGTCATAAAATTGTAAATTGGGTATTTTTAATATTAAGGTCGCAATACAAAAATAATACAATACGTATTTAAGTAATATTTCCGGTAATTAAGGTTGCGAATAACTTATATATTTCTAAACTTGAACTTGATTTTCGCGAATTCATTTCATTTATTTATTATTTTTTGTAAAAAAAATACATTTAATTTTATATCACTTTATAGCGTGATGTAATAATCAGTTTTAGAAACATAGATCCTCAGCTGACAATTCATAAACTTTAAGATACAAAAATTTTCATAATAAAATAAAAAAATAACATAACGTGCAACTGAAAATTTACTTAGGGACCCTGATAATTTTCCTGAAACATCCGTAAGTCTGTCACATCCATAATCCTGAAACATCATTCCTGGCCTAGTCAGTGACTCTATTCCGCTCCATAGCTTCCAAAAATATTTATTTATTTATAACGCACATAACTCCTGAACGCCGCAGCGGAACGCAAGCAGAACTACACTGGCGTCATCAGATAAGTGCCATGCAGCGTATAAATCACTTGTGTCGCTTATGGTAATCGAAACCTGCACAACCTCAATGAGGCAGCTTTGCAGCACAGGACCAGTCGCCAGTGTGACGGAGAGGACTCTGCAGGACACGAAAGCATCATTATAACAGACCTACATCGCTTTCATCGCCTTAGTGGTTCATCGGCACTACATCCTACTGGTGATAAATTTTATGCTTATTTAAGCAGAGCTAAGCGTAGCTCCATGGACCGACTCTAATAGCGAAATGTTTGTGATGTCAGATCTCAATGATTACACCTTAGATTTTTAAATTTTAAAATTTTAATCGAACCTACCTGAAAAATACTAGGTCGTGACGGAGACAGAACTTCAAAATTCGAAATAATAAACAAGTTATATTTAAAAATATTTTCTCTACGGGAAATCCCATGTTAAGTTATTCGCGTGCTTTTCGTTCGAATTTAAGAAAAATAATAACTTATTTGAAGTATGCATTTCTCTGCTCCAAAATCCTACTCGCATAGGTTTCACTTTTGCGAGTGCGGTTACCTAACTTTTATCGTGTAACTTCTCTTGTGTAGCACAAAAAGAAAAAAAAATTGTAAAAAAGTAGGTAAATTATCGATTGCCATTAATCCAAAAATATAGCAGCAGCAGCATTTAAATGTCAAGTAAATGTCAGCGGATGGCACGCCACCACTATTCGTATAGGTTACTCATTATTGTGTGATGTTTTCGCCAAAAATGAAAGCTTTCCTAAAGGATAGGCATAATAAAACGCAATCGAATAGTCCCTTTGTTGTAAGGGACATACTATTATAAAGACCCGACTATGAAAATAGGTTCCGTTCTATTCAATATATTATAAAAAAAAACGAATATTTTTTAAGCTAATGAAGTTGATAATGTATGAATGAAATAATATTACTTTAAATTCTGGACTGTTTTTTTTTTAAACTTATATTTGAGTATTCCTTAGGATATCATGGGTATTTGTTAAGGCACCGTATCATTGTGTTATACCTCCTTCAAAATTAAGAAAAAAACCGGTAATTTTTAGGCAATATTTAGGAGAAAAATGAAGATTGAGAATTAAATAAAGTTAAACCATTTCGTTATTTTATATATTTCTTTATATATACTATGTTTACAAAACATTCTTTTCAAAAAATAAAATGTAAAAAAAAGTAGTGATTTTTTTCATAATTTACCGGTCTGAATTGGATATATTTTTTTTACATCTCGGTTAGTGGACTTTTTAATTTGAGAGGACCGTAGAAAGCAGCATTTTGGTAGCAAGAAATGAAATGCAAGAAATTGTAATAAAAATGCGAAAATAATTCATGCCCAAATTAAAAATGCCACCTTGGACACGCGGTGAAGCAAAATACAGCTTCAAGCAATACAAATACAAATTCGATCAAAAACTGACCGTCAAAAAGTGCTGAGATCCAGTTTCTATAACAAACCGATTACGAGGGATTGGACGTTTTTACGTTCTAGCAGACGTCACACAAACAAATATGTTATTGACTTAAATAGGTAAGTAATAATATTCGAGTGACTTCCGGATCATCCTCTATAGTGTTCAGGGGCTTGGTAGTGATATCCTCTACCATCAGGTTTCAGAATGACCACTGTATCTGGGACACTCTGTATATCATAATATTTGTGATAGTTGTTAGCCATTTACTTAAACTTAAATGTCTCAAAACCTAAACGAATTTCGATGACGTATGTGAGCTTAAAACACACGGGACGTCAGCAATTTATCTTGGTTTTTCTTATCAAATTTACATGATTCAGTTGATTTGGACCTCAAATATGGTGTTCCAAAAGGTCAGGGTATTGAGGGGTCGAGCGCCACCCACCAGCAGGGCTCATCTTTAAGACGTTTGCAACAAGTAAGTTAAAATCTTTTCGCAGCTATATGCAAATTCATAAACAATAACCAATCTCATAATGAAAAAAAAAGTAGAAATAAATTTAATTGCTTCTGAAAATCTTTAAATTGATTATAGATAATAGTATCATTTTAATGACTAATTGAACTGTCAACAATTTAAGCAATGGACTAGTGAACCATTTAAAAAAACGTTCATGCGTGAATTACGCCAATTTTATCATTACGTAATTTCTAGCGTAAACATGATGAAAGCGCTTAACAATTTAAACAATAACTAGAATAATTATATCTGATTACGATAAAGTAATGTGCTCGATAGAAAAAACATGGATGGCTAACGATTAACGAGATCTGTTTTCAACCTAGTCTATTGTCTTATTTTAACCGGCTTTATCCCCAATAATTCAGCATCAATGCCGGAAAAGTTCCACTCAGCCTATTTATTGAGTAATTTATATAGAAAGACAGCATCAAACACTTTCCTTCTGCTATTCAAACTGGGAATTTGGTGGAAATCTTCAGCTGCTCGGTAAGTGTCAAATAAGATTTGACAACGCCAGTTGAGGTGCCTGAGAAAGTTATGTTGAATACTTTCTACTCTGCTTAGATAAACTTTATATGCTCTAAATAACAGAAGAGTATTCTAAGTGAGTCATGACAAATGAGAAATACAATAGCTTCAGTGTGTGTGGGTTTTGGAATAGCTTGCAATAATGTAATAATAGAATAATCGAGGTATTCGATAGCGACGGTGGTAAGGATTTTTTTGCTTAAGATAGAGAGTCCTTTGATCCAGCTAGGTCGCTTTATTGGCTGAGCATGAAGTATGATTAAAAAAATTATAAAAATAAAGAAGGTTTAAGGTAATATTATATTGTGTCTCCTATTTAATAACCAGCGGCCTAAATGGTGCTATACACGTTTAACGCGTTACATAAAATAAACGCTTTAGGCAAACATCGACTAATGGCTGACAGATATTTCTTAGAATGGTGATCGCACAAATATTCTGTAAAATACAAGAATTGTGTTAATAATGCAAATAACTGGTACCCAAATAAATAATCAATATCAGGAAACTTTAGGTGAAGCTTCTTTGTTTATCTGGTCGCACGTCTGTGCTAGGCCTGTAACTTCTAAACGGTTAAACATGCTGAGTGCCGTAAATATGTCATGAGTCATTTTTAACGGAAATATTTTTTTTACGTTTACAAATACCTATAAACTAAACTTAAAAAAACATTTAAATGTTATTTATTTAGTTATTCATTTGTTTTTGCGAGCACTTGTCCCGATTCGTGTATTTTAAAGTAATAAACGCTTAAGTTACACATTTGTAGTCGGCTTAAATAAATAACTTCAAAATACTTTTATGCGAACTTAAAATATTCAACTTGATTCAATATTTCGTAAATGTATACATAAATAACGTGCTCCTGAACAAATTTTGTTTCCATTGCATACATTTACTTACTAATGATAACGCAAATGTTTACTATGATAAGATTTTCCATCATATTTTAGTGTATAAGTATATTTAATAAGAGTGTTCAGTGATGCTAAGTGTTTGTTGAACAAAAGTATATTTATATAATTTTACCATGAGTACAATTTAAACTATGGACTTTATGTCAGCTCCAGATCGGTTAAGATATTTTTTATATATTTTCTTATAAACTAAAAAAGACTAAAATTATATGGGGCAATTATTGTACCACCGCGGCATCGCATGTTTCTCTTGGAATAAACTTGAAAAAAAAAACTATTATATCAAAAAAATAGCTTTTAAGTTTATGTATAAAATATTATGTATGAACGATTTATTCGTAGTAGTTTATCACCTATTTGAATATGCCTCCAACTAAAGCAGAGAGATTGTGTACTTTTTTGCTTTAACATTCCACCAGATTGCTTTTGCTGGTGGGTGAGGTCGACATTCTTTTTTATGCTTCTTTTTGCGCAAATAGATGAGTTTGTATTAATTTTAACTGGCCAGTAATAAGTAATACGATTCAATAGCTGTGCTGTCATATTTTTGAAATTCGAACATGATATCTGATCGGTCTATCGAACTGTCGATGTTTCGGCTATAGTTGGTTTTCAAGAGCATCAATCTACACACAAAAATTCTACTTTGTCGCATTTGTACTTTTCGAGTTAAAATACGTAAAGTACAGCCACGTTGAAAGGACGGGAATAGTAGCTTCTTATTCATGAATTTATAGACGCTAAAACCAGTGGAAATAATTAAATAAAAAGTATTTTATTCAGCGAATCCTTATGACCACATATTATTTATTAGTAATATTTCATTTTGATAGTTATTTGTACAACTATCTAATATTAGTATTAAAACAGCATTTGTTTATTTAGCTTAAAATTTAAATATGTGCGCAATAGTTATAATTTATTAATAAAGTAGTTAAATGTATTTCTTAAACAGCATATTTCAGAAAAAATATTATTATAGGCATTCGGAGTGAAAGAAAACTATCGTAGTTTGACATTATTGACAGTTAAAAAAATTTGAAGTATTTGCAACGCTTAAGTTAATTGCATGCTGTTTTAAATGCAGACCCGTATTTTATGAAAACATTTCAACTATATTTATTTATTTTTTTTCAAAATTAATTGCAATGACTTAGGTCGTCACATACAATTATTTTGGACCCTACTCAACTAGGCAAAATATGCCTGTCCCAGAGTCAGGGAAAATGGTGGTAATAAAGCGTTAAAAATCGTATGACCATGTGCGGATTCGAACCCGCGACCTTTGGGTCAATAGTCTAACGCCTTAACCTCTAGACTACCACACCTATACTATTATGCATTTATACACTACACTATTATACACTATTATACTTGTTATGCAATAAGGTCAAAATTCCATTACAGTAGTGAAACATGATTTAAAAAGTGAAACAATATTTAAAACGGTCGAAATGTATAATAAATAGAAATAATGAGTCTTATCTGTAAAATCTTGCAATTTCAATTTTAAAAAAAATAAAGTTTTGACAGTTAAGTAATGCGTTTGCTTTTTGGAATGGTCCAGGAGTAGCGCTATGGGCGGCGTATTTTAAGCAGTGTACGGCTTTTAGTATCTGTATACTAATAAGCGAAGAAAAAACTTTGTACAATTTTTTAGCATATTAGCGTTAAAGTTTATATAGAGAAGGAGTGCTGAGGGCTAAAATTTACCTATAATTTATGTGTTACAAATACATTAAATTAAATAAAATAAAACGATCATACCGAATGAGTTTCGAGCTGTGAATTTTGTTTGATTTCAAATGTTAATTTTTCAATAGTCTGTCAATGTCAATCTAGTTAATGTCAAGCAAAAATAATTATTAACGTCATCTTATACTTCTATTAATATCGTCACATTTTTATATAAAAAATAAAACTGTCAATGAATTGTATTAAGAAATAAATACAAGCTGAAATTGTGTTTTTTTTTCAACTGTTACTAACATTAAATTTTAATTTTCATGGGTATTGCAGGAAATTAAGGTAAGCAATGACGTTTTTGTAAACATTATAGAAATATAAGAACCTCAATAACGCTCAACCTTAGAAGTTTAATGAGTTACGGTAGAGTTTTGACCACTGGGCGACCACTAGTTAAAATTAAACGTATAACATTTTCACGGAGAGTTCATAGACGGCCCCTAGCACCCAATTTGAATTGCCGAAGAATCCGTCCATGACATCACCGCGACGGGGCCAGTCTCCGTTGAGCGCGGACTACGAGCGTACCAACCTCGCGTTGCCGAAACTTTCCCACGCAAAATATTCAAATTCAAAAGTGTTCAAAAATGGAACGCCTCAATATCGGATTCGTGCTCAATCTCCTGATGCTGTTTTTGGCTATCGATAGCGGTAAAATATTTTCTTTTACTCATCTAAAACCTTATGATAATATTTACACTTTTTTAAGTATCGTTCTCGTATATTTACACTCTTATTTTTAATATTGTATCGAGTACAGCAAGATTTTTTATATTAAATTAAACTCCTCATAAAAAGGATATATTATTTTTTTAAGGATATACCATTTTCACGAGGTCAAAGATGGTATTCGACCTTGGTTTAGATATTATTGTATTTTTGTTTTTTTTTTTAATATTTAGAGAAGCATGATTAATCGAACATTATTTATTTGCCTTTCGAGTACATTTATACGCGTTTTTTTTTAAATGATTGCTTTGACGATGTCGCGTTATGATAATATATAATAATATTATTGCCTTTAACGGCTTTTCGATAATGAAAATCAGAATAAAAAACCGGTTTGGAAAACCGGTTTGGCATATTTTATGGAGGTGCGGTTATCAAATCTACCAAATCGTTTCTAGGCCCCACATACATACTGCTTTGTTTTAATAGCTGCGCGTTTATTACATGACGTCGCCGGCCGTCCAAGTCATTATGACAACATGCCTCTGCATCAACAATGATATTCGAAACGCTCTTTTTAATTTGTCGTAAGATTTTTTTCTTCCATACAATTGATAAAGTTATTCAAACAGTAAAAAAACTAGCCACAATGAGTTATTATATTTTTTTTACAGACTTTTTTTCAAATATGCGATGCATCTAATATTGACTTGACTAGCAACTAGTATTTATAAACAAGGATTATTTATATTAATCTAAACGTAAACATAATTTAAAGTATATATTATTTATTTATTTCATAGATGTACAAAACGGCGTTTATTAAATAACGTCCACAATGTATTTTTTGTAAAAAAAAAACTGCCAGTGCTAAATTACCTAATACTGAAAACGTGGAGAACATAAAAAAAAGTGTGTGTAGTGTGCGTAAATGATTGTGCGCATAAAGAGTAGGTTTTTATACGCCCTGAACGAAAATACCAGTTTTCTAATGAAAACCTAAAATCTATTCACTTATAGTTCACCTAGTAACTATTCACTTATAAATACATTTTTTTATTACTTTTCCTAGTGTTGATACATATTGTTGTGGTCATTCGATTTATGAGCCTATAAATATCCCGCCCGATTTGTTCTGATATAACCGCCCAAGGAGTTCATCCGCCCATCGCAGGTGTAATAACGCCCCAGCTGGGTAATAAAAATATACGAAAAACTCTAGTATACCTACCTTTCTACGGTATAAAGGCTTACTAATACTCGATGAAATTTTGTCTCTAAACCACCTTTATTAATTACAGAAAAAAACCTGTCAGCTTATACCCAGATTCGAGTTTGTCGGGCTGTGAAAATCATCTCTAAATATAGTTTATATTTTATGTATCACTAACTATTGTATGTGTTTTTTATGTTTTATTTGGTAATAGCATTGGGGCATTGATAGGTGTCTTTGATGTATTTTTTTTTTTTTATTAGAGAATCATTGCCAATTTGTTGTTTTTTTTTAATAACTAGAATGAGCCTCCTCTTGAATCTTGCCCTGTATACTTTTAATTGGTATGGCCTAGGTCATATACATTTATTTTAGGCCCTACTCAACTGGGCCAAATGTGCCTGCCTTAGAGTCAGGGGAGATGGCGGTAATAAAGTGTTAAAATTGTACGACCACGTGTGGATTCGAACCTGCAACCTTTAAACCAATAGTCCAACGCCGTAACCACTAGATTACCATGATCAATACCACGATTTTATAGCTACACTCTCGACTGCCATAATTAAATTGATATTCTTTTAATTTTCAATGACGTATGTATACAAATTTAGTGAATTACGAATCAACAATGGAAGGCCACCTATAAATAACGTTTTAATGTGACATTTTTTAGACGGTCGTGCACGTTTTGTTTTTCCTTCAGTCTAGGGACAATAAGATTATTAGCTAATTTTACTAGGTACCGTCTGCACTATGCGCAATAATCGTATTCAAGAAACACTGCATAATAAATAGGAAACCATTTAAACATATGAATATTTTTAGATAAATAGCCGCTTATATATTTCTTATAGCTTCCGCTATGATAAACTGATTAGGTTAGCTATTCACCAATTTGTAATAGATGCAACGTATGGCGATCTACCAGCATTGGCTGTAGATGAATAATACATTATATAAATGGTTACAGAAGAACTGAAATTTTGTCGGCAGTTAGACATCTTTCCCCCCTTCTATTTCCAAATTTCATTTTATACAACTTCGAAAAACGCGCATAGTGCATTTTTTTTATTGATTAAATATTCAATACCAAAATGTCATCGGCTAGTATGTGAAAAACAAACCAGATACCTATGTTATATCTATAAATATCTGATATTAAAATTCATCCATTTACATATTTCCAGTAATTTTAATGTCGCGAACGATAAACTTATGTTTCGTTAGCAATTTCACGACATTTGTGAGAAATACATCTAATAATAGATGCGATGACGCCATCTTGTCTATGATTTTTCAATGTCGTCCATTCTACAAGATTTTTGTATAATAAAATATATATTTGTGTATATATTCTGTGCTCTACTTACTGATTTTAACAAAGAAAATAAATGAGTTCAGACGCAGAGGGTCCCATCCCGTACCAACGAATGTGAAAAATGTGCAATTGTGTAAAGCTGACGTAATTGTAAGATTTTGTAAATATATACATAATTTATATATTATAGATTTTTTTTTCTTTTTACCATTGTGTCAAGATGACAGAATATATATGAATATATTTATAAATACCAAAATAATATCAAAAACCTGTACAAATATGACTCCTGTAACCTATGAATATTGCTCAAAAAGCGAAACTTAGAACCATTCAAAGGCGTCATATAGGCAATTACCATCAAAGCAACTCTTTCAAAATAAGAAATAAGAAAATAATATAAAAATAAATTAAAATGACAAAATAGGAAAATATTTTATAAATTTGCATAAAACAATGTCACAAAACGGTCGGACCATAGAAACAATCATGGCTCGCAAAACAGATATTGTCTAGTGGCCTCGTAAGGGCATATAATTATTGGGCGCATATAATTCTATAATTTACTTCTTTTTAACCTAGAAGAGGAATAAACTTAAGTTTTTTTCTGAAAAACTAAACAATTGGTTAATAGAATAGGGTAGACTCAAAATTAGACAAATTATTGAACATATTATGCTAAAAAGTTTTACTAATTTTGACTTAATATATACAATAGAACATATATTTGATACAATATCGCTACGTCTGTTATAATAAATGTTTTTTTTATGTAAGTAGGATTTTTTTGTATATTGTGTTGACTTAATCATTGACAATTTGTTGGGGTGGGCTGATGTGATATAAGCTGTCTATATTTTTAAGTGAAGTAAGTGACAGTAAGAAAATACGGCACTTCTGGTAGGCAGGACAGCATTTAAACTTTTTTTATATTCATTGCAACGATATTTGTGCGATGCTACCTCTACTATATTATGCAGGTATATTATACCTACCTCGTATGTGTGGATGATATGACCATAAGACACATCACAACCGATTTATCAATTAGTCCGCAGAATCGAGTGGAAAAAAATCGAAGTTGATGACGAAGGTCGAAGATGAGGAAATATCGCCGCAAGTAACTATTAATTACTTATCACGTATTTCGGACATTCTATAGTTCGTGATAATAAAATGCAATAGAAGCGAATGGGTTCTTGGTGCCACAATTTTCAGATCAGCATGAAAATAAGAAAATCCACATGACTCCATCTGAGTGCTAAAGATTACTGACAGGAGAGATACAGACGCAGTTTTCTAATGTTGAAGTTGTCACAAAATAACAATAATTCAGATAAGTGTGCTATGACGACGCAAAAAACATTAGTTGCTCTGCTATATAATTAACTTATGCTTTTGCTGGTAGTAGGGTGATTAGACTACGAAATCAGTGATTCGATTCGCAGCGCATACATTATTTTAAATCTGCTCTTTAAAATCAGTAGCGCAGAGACACAGAGATTGCAAAAGTTTAACAGCCGTATGCATAACCGAATAATCGTCCAACTTACCTGGTCAGGGAAGATGGTGGTGATGAAGCGTTAAAATGTGCGTATTCAAACCCGCGACCTCTGGATTAAATAAATATATTTAGAACAAACAATAAATCGAATTTATTTATTTTTTTGCAGACATATTGCATATTATGTATATGTATTGTAAATAAGGTATCAGCTTTGAACCAATGAATGAAATAGGTAGCGTAATATCATTTAAAAAAAAGGTCAATACACACACACATATTTTCTTTATGCAACTCAAAATCATTATCCGGCGAAATGTTGCAACCACAACACAAATTACGCAGGAAACTTAAATGCTTAAAAACATTGATTGAAAATGATTTCGGTTGGAAAGTAAATCGCTTGCTTTCCAACCAAACCGATTTTTTTTTTGTGTCGGTAGATACGCCCTCTTCGCCATAGGCGCGAGGTCGGGGAACTCTTCATGGCCAAATTATTTGTGGATAACTACTATACCTACTGCCAAATGGTAGCGCCATTGGTAAGTACTACGCTTTGACACCATGAAAGCAGCCGTCACGGGCGTGACCGGCGGCGGCGTGACGCTTACGACATACGCTTCGTTGAACATCGTTATTTCAAGCGACTGTTCCACATTATTTACAATAATTTTGTAATAATAATATAAGTTTGTCACTGCTGTGACACCAATTCCCACCAATTTTACTTCAAAAATGTTTTTACGTTTTTGCGAAAGAATTTTCTATCAATATTGCATTATACAAATATTTAAAAAGTTCTTTTTATTCTGTCAGCACAAATTAATAGCAACACAATAGTTGCTAGTCTTATGCTAGTTCTTTGTTGGGTTAGTTTAGTACCACACTAGTCATCTTCGAGACAAATTGTGAACTTCACGGTAATAGAAAAATAGATACTTCACGTTATTATTTCGTTGCTGGTATTGCCTGCATCCTAAATATTTACAACCGATAAATTTATTTTCTATTTTTTAAATAATATAGGTAGGGATCTTAGGTATGTACGATTTATTAATTTACTTAATTATAATAATTGGTACTGCTACCTACAAAAAAAAGAGAGAACCTCAATAGAACGTACGCATTACTCAGTTGATAGCTGTTACACGTAACGTTCACTAGATGGACAATGATAATAAATGCGGATCTCATCCCTGCCCGACTAACGAACATTTACTGATTACGTACCTACATAAATTAGGTATGTATAAACTATGAAGTATGTGCGTGCAGCATTAGGTAAACTGTTATGTGGGGGTTTGTCTTCTAAAAACGGGTATGTCCTAAATCTTAGTTTGTCTGTGTGTAAAATAATTACACAACAAACCATGAAACCCTTTGAAAAAATAAGCATAATATTTATTATGGCTTAATATATTTTGTTACAGGAAACTGCATCAAATGCTACATTTGCCAATCGAAGATGAATCCATCTTGCGGGGATCCCTTTAAATCCCAGGACCTTCATTTACAGGTTCGATAAAAAAAACACTAATTATTTTTATAATTTTATAAATATCAGATGTTTAGGTTTTGAAATTTGTCTGTTATAATATTCTCTAACTTAAATATATAACTATTGACAGAGAATTTTTATTTGGGTTTATTTATAAATATTTTACAAGTATGTATCAAAGGTCAGTAGATATTCCTATCTATTATTTTTTTTGGGTAGGTACATATTTTGTAATATATTTGGAAATGCTGAAAATAGCTAAAATGTTACGTTTAACTATTGTATTAGTATACCACAATTGGCAGGTAATCGATGAAGTATTAGGTACTTTATGAATACTTACAGCCTTCCTTATTACAATGAAAAACCTAATTAGAAAAACGGGTAATACCAGTACAATAAAATCAGACGCTCGTTGCTTAGTCATTTGAATTTTCATAGATTGGAATAATATTTATACAGATTAGATTACAATAATTATGGACTTTATAATTTTACTATATGATGTAAATATTCGTATATACTCGTATATACAACAAAAAAATAAAATGTAGACAAGATATACGTAGTTTAAGGTTGAGCATATAAAGCAACATTTTTCTTTAGTGGTTAGTTTATGTCTGGTTTATGCAATTTCTCTTTCTCGTTCCTTGTACTTGAAATCGTATTACAAGAAATCTTTGATCCTGCAATACTACCTTAGGCATCAATTATTTAAACCTTACATATCCCAAAAGTATGTGCCTACATATAGATAAGTATTCTCCAGTACAATATAGCATCGAAGGACCTCTGAGGGTAAAGGGGGACTTGCTTCGTGCGAGAGAGAGGAAAAGCGTAAGGACACGAAGAAGAGAGTCACTCACTTTAGTGCCTCAGACAGTGCTGACATTACGTATTTCTTTGTTCGTCTTGAAACCAGCTCTTTTTGAAGTTTTATGGCAAATTACTTACTTGTTTTGAAAGAAAGTGTTTTGTCTATTCGGTATATGTAAATAAATTGTTTGTGGTACTACATCACATTATTTTCTTTATGAAATAAAAGTATGAATTAATACCTAAATATTGTTTACTGTATGCAAAACAGTCATACAGTCAAAAACATGTATTAGGAAGCATGTGAAGCATTAGGTACGATTGGAATAATTACCGGATACGTTATTTCTCTATTGTGCTGGCAACGGTAAGCGAAAATAGCTTGCTTCCGTTAAAACGTTACTGGGTTTTGGTTAAAATAGGTCAAGTAATACGCTAAAATCACCGTTATTCTTATATAGGGACTTTATATTGAATATTGGCAACTATATTAATTCAAATAGAAATCATTTTCCTTTCATGTTAATTTTAAGCGTGCATTTTTGTAGATCATGAAGTCGAATTGAATCTTTATTGATAATAAAAAAAGATATAGTAAAATATGTATTAATTATATTTTTATGCTTATTGATAGCCATTTTTTGACACTGTTTAGTGATGTTTAATGGTATAGTGAAACCATATTATGTGTAGGTTGTAACATAACGATTTATTATTATTGGAGGGAGTGAAATAGTTTACACAATATGTTAAAATTGATATATTTACTAGACCAAAATAAAAATAAAATAAAAATGAGTTAATTTATCCACATTTCTGACACAATTAAAGTTGCTTAATTTTTATTGTCAGGCAAAAAACAATAAAACATAAAGCGGAGAGTTTCGTAGAGTCTTCTGTGAATATATTTATTAATTTCACAGAAGTTTATATTACTAGAAAAAAATATTAAAAATACATGTCTTTAATTCTGTGATTTTTAGGTAGATTTCATTAGGAAAGCTACCTATTGAATGGATACCATGTCATGACTTCCAGAAAATTTGCACATATCTTCGCATTTCACATTTCACATAACAGAACCCAAATACACCCTCAATTTAAAAGTTTATCTATAAATTTATAACTTTCTTAGCATATAAGATATTGAATTAATTGAAATTTTATATTATTCATTATATAAGGGCCTAATATTTATCTAAGAAAACTTTTTTGATAGCACCAACCATTGGTCCAAGGGGTGGGAAAAATGGTTTTACAAAATTCAAAAATCAAACCTCCCGTAAATCACAGAAAATGTTAATTGTCGGCCTATAACTTCCCTACAACTTTTGCTTCAAACATTTTTTGATATGAGCAACCCTTACTGTAAGGGATGACCAAAATGTTTCACCACTTTGCTCGGTGAAATGTACCTCTGCCTTTCGGCGGGCCTATAGGAATTTTAATATTATAAAGTAAAAGGCAATCATTTTATTTGGTTTAAGGTTAGGTTACCAATGAATTCAAAAATCAAATTTAAAGTTTTAATTATATACAAAATAAGGTATCGGCAACATAATGAAGTTCAATTTTACTTAAGTAAATATGAAAATTAATACGCATATCCAAATTTATGAATTATACGTAATTACACAGATCGTAGAATTGATCGTATATGTCGCCACATATAGATTATGTTTTTTAGTTGATCATAAAACATGATCATCTTTTATAGTGATTTCTACCGAAGTCGGTTGCTTCATTAAATACATTACGATGACTACAATTACAGTTTTTCTTTTCTTTTCCGATCTTTCTGCAGAATTATCTATAATGACACTCCGCTAATTTCCAGGAATGTACTCCAGAATCTCTCCAAAACGTGAACCAGGAAGTTGGAAAGGCGTTCAGGACCCTTGGCTCGGCGCTGGGATTGGACACGATCGTTCCTAATCAGCAAGTTCCTTACAATGTGCCCCTGGTCTGTCAGAAAATTACGTTTTCAGGTGCGATAATATGCATAATATAAAATAATGCATAATAATAATAATAATATAATAATGATAATAATAAAATCATAAATATAATAATAATAATATAATAATATGGATAATATGTAAATATTGAAATGGTACCGCTAACAATTAAATATGCCATCTTATATGAAAGCAATAAAATAAATGCCCAGACCTACCTAACAATAATTTTTATTTTAAAATCTTTATATAGTGTTATAAGTGTTTTGTATACTGAGTGTATTTAAAATCATTACTGTCCTTTACAGCTAATAATCGATCTGTTACACCAGGAGGAGTGTAGCAAAAGACAGATACGATCGTGGAGAGAATAGGGTTCCAACTTTCGACGGAAACCTAAAAATAAGCAATCCTATTACCACTATTATTATTATAGTGATCTTACTATCAATTCAAGATCTTACTATTAAGCATTTTTATGCCTCAATTTATCGCAAACGCATTTTACACAATGCAATGGAAACGTGCATCATAATTTTATAAATGCACAAGCCCAGTGAACATAAACAAATTATTAAATCTAATATTGGTAACAAAATTATTATTCAATAACAAAATTTATTGCCTAAAGTTACTAACTAGTATTACTTTTATATTACAAGTATTAACTAATATTCAATTTATTGTTCAACTCCAGTATTACCGATTCGCTTATACCTAACGTTTTATTAAATATATATGTATATATATATATATATATATATATAAATTCAATATAATTTAAGCAATATATTTTACTATTTTACTATATATATATATATATATATATATGTTTAATTTTTTAATCATTATACATTATGAGAAAAACGATTTAATATTATTACGTAAATTCTACATGTTTTTTCTCGCAAACCATGATGGGTTTTGATATGATATAAAACGTCATGTTTAAAATCGCAGGGCCAATTAGCTGGGTTTTTTATCGCGAATGGTCTTTGACGCGGTGTATGTTTTAAACCCTATGCATTTTATTATTAATACCGATATTGCATTATTATTACTGTGCAGTTATGCTATTATACCGGCGTAAATACCAAGATATCAGGGTTATCTACATATTTATATTTTCAATTATGGATTAAACATGATCGATCGGTTCCCTCGATTAATTAGTGAATTTTGCTCATGTTTCATAAATCTACACTATTGCCGATTGACTAATGTTTAGTATCACAATAGAGCATAAATTGTAGTATAATCAGAGATTAAATTGTTTTTTGTAATTGAAAAAAAATTATGCAACGGGTTGTTATGACATCAACGATTGAATAATCTAATCTCGGTAATCTGATCTGACCTCTATTTTCAACTTTATTTGTTCGATTTATTTTTTTGAGGTAATATGGTAGTTGCTCAGTATTTATATACTTAATACACTACACGTAATACAATTAATACTTAGTAATTACATAAATACTTAGTGTATTACGTTATACACTTAATTCATTTAGTTTCTTTCGTCAGGAGCAATGCGGCTTTCGCAAAGGTTTTCATGCGAGGCGGCTCTTACTAATAATCATTCTCAAACTATAGCTAACGCCTTAGATGGTGGATTTGGGGTTCATTTTATATTTTTAGACTTTTGTTTACAACATGTGATAGGTAAATTATTGTAAATTGCTAATGTTTTTTAAAACGGCTCATGTTTTTAAATGACCCATTTTGGATTAAATTTTTTGAAGTCTTGCACCTTATTGGCTATAATGAGTGCTGACGTGCTGACGCGCATATTCATACCTATAAATTATGCTTCATAGAACACTATATATATATTATGTTTTGATTTCAGCTAACGGCGAGAAGGTGACAGTGCGTGGTTGCCAAACCGACTCCGTCGAAGATAAGTCATCCTGCAAGGCGCTGACCCAGCTCACCGGCAAGGACACGATCAACTTCTGTGACGTCTGTAACAAAGATGGCTGCAATGGCGTCGGCAGTGTCCGGGCCCCCGCCATCTTGGGACTCGTGGCCCTCGTGTCGTCGATCGTCATCTTCGCCAGGGGTTGAGGAGTCTCCGTTTACTTCACCCGAAGTGCCATATGCACCGAATACATCTACCGCCAATAATACCTCTGAAGATTGCCATTGTGATACACTTTTCAAATCTCTGAAGATCGAACGAACCGTCAAACGAAGGGATTTGTTTAATTAGTTAACTCTTAATTCGATTGAAATGACTACTCTTCCTATATCTTCGGGTGAAGCATGGTATTCTTCCTATTTTAATTACGTATGTAATATTTTATAACTTAATATATTTAGTAAGAATGTGAGTAGCTACTTTAAAGCGTCTATTATTCTAATATTTTGGTGTTTTTGTGTATTAGCATTTGTGATCGTACTGTATATTTAAATATAATTTAACTATGTTAAAATTAATCGCGATAAGTCCACATTCTCGAATAATCAAACGATACATTCTGATATTAATCTTATATATATTTGATTGCATGGTAAGCGCGATTAAAAAAAAACACAAGGAATGTAGTAATTAGAGTTACAAAAAGATTTTCAATACCGAATACGATTTTATGTAATACAAGTAAAAAGAAAGTACATTAAAATATATAATATTATAAAAGAAATATTCTATAAAAGACATAAACACACACACACACACACAGTAACGAAAGACTATCCTAGCTAGGGAAGTTTTTTTAATAACTAAAATATCAATCTTTATACACATATTTAAATAAGAATTATTTGATCTATTTAGTGGTCAGTTTTAATGATTTTCAAATTGTCGATACATACAATTTTTAACATTGATATTTCAATGAGAAAAAATCTATACATATAAGTTTTATACCAGGAAATTTAAAAAAAAATATTAAATCGTAAAAATAAAAATCGTAATTGCTTGCATGCATTATTTCTTTATGTTTACTAATAAAAAGTTTTTTTTTTCAATATTACTATCAACTTATCGTCACAATTTGTCAAATAATATTATTATATAGCATATTATAAACATACATACCCATGTTATTATAACATGCCGTTGTTGATTGAAAATTTTTGGAATGCCTAAAAATGTTGACATATTATACCTATTTGTATTCTTTATTGTAATCATTATGTAAAAAAATAATAATTCCTGTTCAGCCTTTATGTTTCTTATAATGTTGTTATTTTAAAATGTAATTATGTTGTTGACACATTATACGGTATTGTATTAGATTTATTTAGTTTTGTTTCATTTGTCAATAACCTACCTATCCATAATATTACTTAAGGAGGAGTAAAAACATCTTCTGTGATTTCTAACCAAAATAAATATTTCTAGGTGACTTTTACAGTTTAACTTTAAGACAAAACGCCTCCTTCTTCTTAAAGGAATATTCTGCCAAACATTTGGAATTACATCATTCTGCGTATATTCAAATCTTATATTGTTTTAATAATTATATTATAATATATATTATATAGAGTATATATTTTTTTTTTTAATACTTTATTATATTTTTTACAAAACACCTTTACATTTACCCCACAAAGACGGTGCCTTTTCTGTGGGTGAAAAAAAACATTTTATATACAGTATAAAAGTTTCAAAACGGTTACATCACTAAGAAAAAGGAAAAACAATATAATAAAATGCAAAAGCAATAAAGTAGATAACAACCAAAAGTAAAAAGTAGAAACCTATCAAAATGCAAAGTTAAAGAAAAAAATAAAAATAGACAAAACCATATATTTTTATATTTATATAAATATATATGGGTTTTCGTAGATCTATAGCTTACAATAAATAATTATAATTAATAATTAGAATAATTATATTCTATATAATCAATAATTATATATTATATTATTATATAAGTTGTATTTTTATTCACTTGAGACGTTTCAGGGTGTTGATCTATAACGACAATCAAACATGAAACAGCAAAAATTCGATAAAATATTTCCCAATTATGAGAAAAACGAACTCAAATTTTAATCGAAATATAACAAAAATATAACAATTACAAACAAAATATTTTAATAATTCAAGACCAGTAAAAGTACTCCTGATGATAACTTGTTTAGGAAGTGTTTTGAAGAACAAACATTTTTGTTTTTTAATATGACTCAATCCGGTCATTTGTTTACACTTACGCTGTAGTGTACATAAAGGAAAAATATTACAGGATATTGTTTTTATCTTTAATTATCTAGGCTTATACAAAATAATAAAATTTCTCGTATGTCTAGAAAAGTCAAAAAGTCGGTATTTTTCCATACATTTTATCAAAACTTTAGATGTAAAAATTTTATTGATTGAATGCAAGAATTGAGAAAATAAATCTACAGATAAAGGTAGTTTCATAAACTAGTAAATTTAACTATTTTCAATAAAATACGTTGTAATATATATTAATAAATATACATATATGCATGTATGTGTGTATGTGGGATACATGTGTGTTCTTATAATAGAGTTGCAAATACATTAAAATGAGATTTATGTGAAGTTAAAAGCAAAATAAATTCGTAATGAAATTATTATAATACAATTGAAAAATGATGTTATATAATTAGTCCTAAACAATATAATCAAGTAATTTTTAATTGGGGCAAAATTGTCATAAAAAAATATCAGTCATTAAAATATTTATTAAAAGAAAGACACATTCTATTTAAAGGTTTTGAATAACTTATAATATTGGAGGAGGCTAAAGAAGAAATGTATCGGTAAGTCGAGTGGTCCGAGAAGGCACCTTAAATGTTTAATTTGAAACACTGTTTTGAACTGCCAAGTTTTGAATGCAGTAAATTGTGGAGTCACGAGATATCGAGATCCGACGTAGGTAAATTGGCGTTGATATAAAATTTAAAAAAAAAGGCTAATTAATTGCGTTATCAGCACAAAATGAAGCGACCAGACTAATTTTAATCTATTTAATTTGATTACAGCAGGAAGTGAGTTTAAGTATTTAATTATTTTTCATAGATATGGTCATAAAAAAAAAATACCTTGGAAGGCGTACCTAAGGCGCTTTTTCCAGCCTTGAAAATCATACACGATTTGGAAGGGTATTTTTAATTCCCAAAAGTAAGGTTTTTTTTTAAAAAAAACTAAGAATTTGTGTTTGCTAAACCTATTTTCGCACGTAGCAAGGTTTTTTATGTTTAATCGATGATGTTGTTTTAAAACTCGACAGTTTGGCTATGGTGAGCGTTTTAAAAAACTGAAAAAAATAATGCTGTGAACTAATTTTTGCAAGAATGCAGCTTATTGTACCCTACCAATAAAAGTGATTATTAAACATGGCTACTGGGCAATATGACTGATTTCTGGAGATGCGAATAAGTCTAAAGTAGTACCAAAAAACAAAAAAAAAAATTATGGCAGTTTTGTAAAAAATCGATAGACGGTTAAATACGTTATAGGATCAAAAGCAAATATCTACAAATGCAGTCTGGATCCCTGGGTTACTCGAGATCACTTGTATTGCCAGATTAAGTCAGTTCCGTAAGTCTCAGTCCGATTTTTTTAAAATCCTAAAATATTTTAATTATTTATATAAATATTTTAAATAAGTTTGTCTGTGGTTTCCTGCTCCTCTAAAGGCAAATCATACAAAATCGACCACATCCGTAGAGACCACCCATCCCAACACAAACCGGTACAATGATCTATACATGTGAACTTAAAGTGAGCAGTAACCTTTTAAGATGTGATTTTGAACAGAGCCCTAATAACATTTTAAGTATGGTCATTTAACAAAATATGCAATGGCGCGGCGTCGCGCGACACACCACGGGGCATCGTACCTACAATGTATTGACGGCAGTGAACGACGGGTAGTTTTCAGCGCACAAATATTGTATTTCCGACCCGAAAACGAGCCAGCTATTGGCTTGAGATTTTTTTATTCATTCGTCTGGTGGTATAACTGGTTGGCAGTTGGTATAATGAGGTTTATTTTGGCTAAATATTTAATTCTACTTATCGCCATAATGCACTAGCATCTAACCTCACAAATGTCACTGGAAATGTTAGGCGTTTGAAGCGTTTTGACATTTCAGACTTGGCCAGAAGACAATAGCAGACAGGCTCCATATGAAGGTCGACTCTTTGTTGAAGGAGTTAACCTGCACGCCATCTATCGCTCAACACATCTGATTATAGTCCAAAGGACTGATTACAGATAGCCACGCAAAAAACAAAAAAAAAAAAAAAAACTTATCGCCATAAGCAAAAAGTTTAAAGACGTTAAAGAATTAAAATAACCTAATATAAATAATCTAAAAACGATAACTATATAAGCAATACAATAAAAAGAAATTAAGTGATAATGATACAGAAAAAAAAAGCTTAAGAAATAAAATATTTGTAATATTATATAGTCAAATCTAGTTTGCGATTCTTTGAACAAACCTCTAATTCCATAACCAAAAGACCCCCTTTAAAGCATATTCTGTTTGTGTAATAACGTGTGAATCACACATGTGCTAATATGAAAGAATCTTCAGTGTCACATTATAATTATTATAAATTGAAATATTGTGTCCGCGTTGTTTCATTAATAACCGCGCGTCGACATTTCTAGCGGATATAGAAAATGAAGCAACCGATCTCAAGTTGGTACCACATGCGCTAGTAATCTGGGGTACGCCTGAAAGAAATCAGGTTCTGGTTAAATTATTTACTACTACTAAACAATGTATAGGAGCAGTTGATATTATATGATAGCTACAGGGTGTAATAGCCATTCTTGTTTCTTTCGAAGGCACAATGACGCCACTA
This sequence comes from Neomicropteryx cornuta, assembly GCA_020383195.1. NCBI lineage: Eukaryota > Metazoa > Arthropoda > Insecta > Lepidoptera > Micropterigidae > Neomicropteryx > Neomicropteryx cornuta. The sequence continues at coordinate 8,345,100 of JAHKQU010000030.1, forward strand.
GGGGTTTTATGAAAATCGTCATCGATTTGTGGAAAGTTTTTTTTTACATTAAAAACGTATGCTTATAATTTAAGGTGATATATTAATTTGCAGTTAATGTATGTTAATTAGTTCTACTTTCATTTTCGCTGCTTTAGAGAGCTAGTGAATGTGATTAGCGTTATCATCAATAATAAACTCATATGGAGAATTGGCAAATGACATTTTCAAAACTGCACTGTTTATCGTAATGATTACTTACCCCATAAAATAATATTATTATTTTCATTCGTTTATTACGCTCAATAAGAATGAATGAATCACGAATAGTTATCAATAAATTGGTGGTGGTTCTCTTTTTAGGGTTTGTGGGTTTTGAGGGTTTGAGGGTGAATATATATAATACTTTAAAAGTTTTTTCGGTTGTTTAAACACTTATTATTGTTAGTCAACAGATGGAGAAAAAAAGTAGAAGAAGATAGAAATTGGGTGAGTATATTATTATTTTTTTAGGTATTATATTGTATGTATTTTATATCAATCCCACCTCCCCACTACGACCACTAACAGGTAAACTAACGTGTAACCAGTCTTCGTTTAGCTGTTGAAGAAGGGGCCGCGGAGCTCCGAAACGTCCAGCAGAGGTACTCACCCAATCACTATCTACTTCTACTTTTTTTCTTCATCTGTGACTAACAATAATAAGTATATATATATATATATATATATATATTATACATTAATTTGTATTCGAAATTGGCGTGAATCTTTTTAGGTTTAACAATTTTAGAAATATGCGGGTAATGATTTTCATGGATATGAAAGTCACTCTTGAGCCTACATACATTTAAAATTATATTTTTGTTTTTAAATTAAGACTCAGATATACCAAATTCAAACAAAGTAATATATGCATGGATGTATCTATACTCGATGGATACATTAATTATCTGGAATACGCATTGCGTACTGAATAAGTTCCTTAAAACCTATAAGGTGATTTTAAAAATATTTTAAGAATTCCTCCTCTAGTCCCGTACTGTAAATAGAGTTGAGGTCTTTTTGGATGCGATGGTCTTAATCTCTTCAGAATTAAGAAGATGGTTGCCCAGAGGCTGGTACCTTTTGTAAATGAGGGACTCACAGTCACCAAGTAGGTGTATGAGGGTTTCTAGGCTTTATTGGCAGAATCTGCACCTGACCATACTTGCACTATAATTTAATATACTAAATTTTTAATTATAAAAATAAATATATGTTTTAAACCTCAATTGTTTTTAAATGTAAATTTACAAGTCATTTTAAATAATTAAAATTAATTTTATGTATATTTAAGAATAATATAATATAAAATTTCAATGTAACAATATTTTGTTTGCATTAAAATAATAGGTCTGAAGAAAAAAGTTCTGAAGTATTTTTAGTGGTTGATATAAAAAAAAACTTATCGATACCCGGAAAATTGTAATCTTGATCCATGTATTCAAGTTCAATGATTGATCAGTTTATGCATTTAAGTAATTATAGATAATAGCATTATATTAATTATTACAATTATGACGTCAATGTACACGTCTATACGTAATTGCAAGGAGTGATATAAATGAAATAGGTAATGTATACGATTGTTAGTAGGATTTATTTTTGAACAGTAATTTTAGCTTATTTACATTCCTGCATGAGAAACTACTACCCCCGAAATACAAATACAAATGCGAAAGAGTTGAATTTTTGAATTACCCAAGAAAACCAACCTTAGCCATTTCGATCACATCGAGAGCGGTCGGATAATGTAGACAGTCAAAAAAATTTTAGTATGACACTGACATATTACAATTAAATGACAGCGCTCATCATCAGGGCGCGATCATATTCGAATTTTAAACATATGACAGCGCTGCTATTGGAACATTTTATTTATTACTGGCTAGTTAGAATTAATATATCATACTCATCTATGAGCGCAAATACAAAAAAGAGTGTAAAAGAGTGATCTGTGTCACGTTATAATTATTATAAATTGAAATATTATGTCCGCGTTTATTTATTTATATATTTATTGTGGTTACCAATTTTTTGAGAAACCATTTGAATAATTTAAAAAATATAATTCGGACAAACATCGTGGAGTCCGCGCTTGAAATTATTTTATGCGGTAATGACATCACAACTCCCACAACGAGCATCTCTCAAAGCATCGAAATCCGTCCGCGCTCGCGACGTAGATCTCATGACGTCACAGGAAGTTAATCGACCGCAAGTGGATTTTTTTTTTACAATAAGGACTAGAATGTCATTTCTAAGCTCGTCATTTATTTAATTTAAAAAAAATAAAAATCACTAGCATTATTTCAAAAAATGCCAGTATCTGAAAACCGTGGGGTTAACTAAGGTGATGTTTTTAAGATAGAAGATAATGAGACTTATTAGTTGTTACAAGGTTTTCTGGATATCATGTGTATATCCTTAATACTATTTATAAGCTAAAGAAACATGGATACTTCCCTACTATAAGCATTAAAATAAAAAAAAAATGAATTAGATTAATTTAATTAATACTAGCAGCAAAACAAAAACGTCCTAACTGAAAGTGTCAAAATTTTATTTAAAAATTTGGAACGAGATGTTTGCATTACAAAAATATTGTTATCTTAAATATCATATAACATCCAGACCATCGTCTAATCTAAGTTTTAGGGCTATGAGCGTTTCTGTATAAAATCTTTGTTTAGAGAATCTCCTTATATTTTTACAAAAAGATGGGTATCATGATTACATAAATTCATTCCTAATGATTACATAAAAAAAAATGATTAGTTGCAATGAATTATCGATCACAAATAAAATTAACTGATTAAACGCAGACAAGTTCATAAAATTACCTAGTTTGATAAAATATTTGTGTCACGATAAAAAATTAAATACTTTGTTATGAAGAATTACAACATTCTAATACCTATTATTATAATATTAATATTTGACGCGTATTACGGTATTAATTCCATTTGAATAAGCATATCCACCCGCCGATGCACCCACCGGTTAGAACTGACCACCGTGCACCAGAAAATAAAATTAAAAAAACTAAATTACTAAGAAATATCATATTTTTTGGTTAAAGTATAATATATAGTATAGTTATAATATAATATACTTATATTTTCTAAATTTTACTTAATATTGATCATTCAATATAAAAACATTTTAAATATAAAACCTACTTTTTAAATATTTTTTCCATCGTAATTAACTAAATTAAAATATAACCATCCCTCAGAAATTTCTCAAGTCCAGTGTTCGATTTTACATCCCCTTCTTCTTCAGCTCTACCAATCCCCTAAAACAACATCAGAGATCACACGAATGGTACACGCTGGATATTTAGCGAAACTAGTAAAAATTGTGTTTTTCGTATTTTAACAGAAAACGTGAAACTAAAAGTAATGGCAGAGGGATTAGAACAGTAATAAAATATAATTCAGGCATATCCTGTTATAACGCAATCGTTTCAGTAACAATACGGATAGGATCATAAATATTAATGCATTTGTTAGCGAAGCTTCCCCGACTGCCTTTTGTTATCACTAACGATTACTTGGTTAGTTAAGATAGATATGAAATGGAGACACGATTGATAAACGCTCAGGCAAAATCAATGATTTCTCTATTCATTTGGAGTTGTCATTTCGCAACGGCTTCACGGTTAGGAAATAGGCAAACCGGTCATTATTTAAAAGTGCCAAAAAAGGAAAACAATTTTCATTCAAAAATCTTCATCGAAATGAAGTATTCAGTTATTGTATTTGCATTGTTGATTGGCGGATGCGTTGGATACTTCAGAGGTGTGTTATTCGATAATATTTTTTAAAGTTTACGTATGATGATATTTTGATTACAATATAACTCATCTCCATATACTTAATGAACTATTAATTTTACAGCTAAATTTAACTTTTCATTCTTTGTATTATCTGTAAAGTTTGAAGTTAATGGTTATCTAACCCTTTTTAAAATAATATGTTTAATATATAGTAAAAAACTTAATATAATATTTCCGTACACGCGTATAGTCAAAATCTCTCGAACAAAAGCTAGTCTCTATTCGCAATAATTGGCGTGATGAAATATATTATGCTATAAACCGCAATTATTATTAAATTTAAGGATACTGTAAAATAACTAAGCGAAAAATAAATTTTGCCTCTCTTATCTGTATTCAAAAATGGGCACAAGAACGAAAGGCCCATTTAAAGATAAAGGTTTAATTAGTGAGAGGGAGTACGAGAATTTCAAAATTTATCATCTATATTTGGGATATTTTTTAAAATGTACAAGAGTCTATTTTCAATATGAATGTAAGAAAATATTTTCATCAATCAACTAAATATCGAATTGGAAATAAAATTTAAAATAATGAACCACTACTAAAGGCTCAATCAGGGTTATTAAGAAAAAACCAAATTTAATTAATCGGACGTTATAAACGTGAGGCAGATATATATGCTAAGACTACCATAATTATAGAAATTTACTCCAATATAAGTACTACGCTTCAAACCAGCATTTTGTTCTGAGGACATGTTTTAGGCAAGGGCAAGTAATACAATTACAAGCAATACTTTTATAAAAAAGTCTATATTAGAACGGGCGTTGCTCAGTTAGGTAGAATTTTATATTCTACCAGCTGATTAACCCTAGGAAAGCTAGGCTCTACAGGCGGCACGCGACGATACGTGCCTGTGGCACTCGTGATGGGTCACTTCGCTCCCCATTTCAGGGCTTTCGGGTCACACACGTGCACTACCGTGCTATTTATAAAGGTTCCAGATATTTTTAAAAGTAAGCAGATAACAGACTCAATTTCGTAATGTAACCTCTTAAGGGTCTCTTGTATGCTCACTGTAACACTTCATATATAATCTTCCTTAGAACAGGCAACTCTTACCTAGTTAGGAAGGTTATAGACTTGTACTCATCGGCCAATATGATTTCTCAATAATAAAAAAAAACCCTTAGAAGGTTAAATTTATTTTACTATAAATTAAATTAGAGAAATTCTGTCAAGTCGATAAAGACGATTTTCCGTGACTGTTCTTGAGATTTATTATTGGTCATCACGAAGCAAAACTTAATAGTGACTGTGTTCTCTTAAACTCCAGCAAATATTCGATTTTTTAAAAAGTATCTAAATATTATTTTTAACTCTGTATTTAGGTTAATATCATGTCTAATAGATACCTCATTAATTACGTCGATTATATTGAATATGTTATTGTATATATAAATTTTATTAAATAAGTTAAAAGTGGGAACGAATGAGTTCACATAAAAACCCGCAAGGGTTTAATAAACAAACAAATAAAATATGTACTTTGTTTATAAATAAAGAACTTAAATAAATAAAATAAAAAAATTACGTCGAATTATGTTGGTGTTTATTTTATAGTTTTTCGAGGTACAAATAATTTCGTTATCCAATTACATCTTCATTACTTGTAATAAGGTTGTAAGGCAGAAAATAACTCCCAGGTTTTCATACTTATTTAGCCCTTTCCATTATCCTATCCGTCCTTCCATTAGTGAGAAACATGGGATTATCAAAAGAGTAAATTACCTCGAGTGTTTACTCGAGTGTTTGAGTCATATGACACAAGATAGCACACATAATAGGGATAGAAAATTTAATTTAAAAAAAATAAAATCAGGCTTCAATATCCATTCCCCATTTCCTTCCCCCCCCCCCCCTTTTTCCTTTTTTTCCTTTCCCTTTTTTCTTCCCTTTCCTCGGTCGGTTTCGAGCCTTTTTTCGGTTTCTATCTAGTTTACAACCAGTGCATGCGATAGATGCCGCTGTTCATCGAGTACCGACGCGCAGACATTCCATTTTATTATTATTTATACTATATACAATGTGTTTTTATATTAAAATAATTTTTAACCGAATTTTATTACTTTTTTTTGTAATAGTGTAAATAACCGCTATGTTGAATTACCAGTAGGTCATGCGCGCCGCGGTGCGAACCTGCTTTCGTACATAAGTACGTATGCTTTAAATTGAGTTTAAATATATTAAAAGCAGAATTTGGTAGATATTTTATTAATTGCGATATACATACCGTTCAAAAAGGGCGTCTTGGGTCTCTTAAATGTTTTCTATTGGGAAATCACTGACCTTACAAAATGTATTGTCGCTGCAGTATTACCACGGCATTCTTCGTACATTGTTACCATGTCACTGTATTTTATAGAACTAAAAATATAACGTGGCATTTTAACTCACTGACGCAACAAACGACAAAAAACAAGCACGCGTAATGCGACGGCACTTGCGGTTTGCCGAAACGGCTACCCGTTTCGGCAAACCAAAACAAACTGCCTAGATTTTTTTTTAATGCATGAGGACACGGTTTATAGATTTTATTAATATTTAAATGATTTATTATTGTGTTTCATCTGATTTTTCGGCTATAGGTTTTGTACAGTTGTTTAAACATTTATACAACAAAATATTTAACAATAGAACAATTAAAATGTTAATATTATTGTTACTTGGCGAGCCGTGTCAAACAGAGAATATTGGTTTGGTTATAAATAATGAAGATTTATGCCTTAAATACTGTAATTAATTATTCATACATGGATAATCTGTAAAGAGTTTTAGTTTCACTGTGATTGATGTCTTGTAAAATTCTATTTTTATTTAACAGATACCCAAGATTTGTCATGTTACTACTGTGAAGGAACAGATTGCAACGAAGTCAGTAGTTCTACTGATATTGTCGACTGCAATGAATATTTCACGACGCCTGCACCAGAAACGACACCAGAAACGACACCAGAAACGACGCCGGAAACGACGACAGAAACGACAACAGAAGCGATAGTGGAAACGACAACAGAAACGACAACAGAACCGATAGTAGAAACGACAACAGAAACGACAACAGAACCGATAGCAGAAACGACAACAGAAACGACAACAGAACCGATAGTAGAAACGACAACAGAAACGACAACAGAACCGATAGCAGAAACGACAACAGAAACGATAGCAGAAACAACAACAGAAACGATAACAGAACCGATAGCGGAAACGACAACAGAAACGCCAACAGAACCGATAGTAGAAACAACGACAGAAGCGATAGCAGAAACAACAACAGAAACGACAACAGAAGCGACAGCGGAAACGACAACAGGAACGACAACAGAACCGATAGCAGAAACGACAACAGAACCGATAGCAGAAACGACAACAGAACCGATAGAAGAAACGACTACAGAAACTATAGCAGAAACGACGACAGAACCGATAGCAGAAACGACAACAGAACCTATAGCAGAAACGACAACAGAACCGATTGCAGAAACGACAACAGAACCGATAGCAGAAACGACAACAGAGCCGATAGCAGAAACGACAACAGAACCGATAGCAGAAACAACAACAGAACCGATAGCAGAAACAACAACAGAACCGATAGCGGAAACGACAACAGAAACGACAACAGAACCGATAGAGGAAACGACAACAGAACCGATAGCAGAAACGACAACAGAACCGATAGCGGAAACGACAACAGAAACGACAACAGAACCGATAGCAGAAACGACAACAGAACCGATAGCGGAAACGACAACAGAACCGATAGCGGAAACGACAACAGAATCGATAGCGGAAACGACAACAGAAACGATTGCAGAAACAACAACAGAACCGATAGTAGAAACAACGACAGAAGCGATCGCAGAAACGACGACAGAACCGACAGCGGAAACGACAACAGAACCGACAGCGGAAACGACAACAGAAAAGACAACAGAAACGACAACAGAACCGATAGAAGAAACGACAACAGAAATATTACCCAACCATTTAGGAAGGTTTATTCCTATGAATCGCCAAAAACGTGCTATGTTTAATACTCGAAATGATGGTTTTCATCTAGCCTGCGTGAAAGTAGTTGTTAATCGTGAGTATTATTTTAAATATAAAGAGTAAAGTTATTTTTTAGCATATAAAACATATTTAAGACAAACGATAGACTATTCTAATAATATTATTCTATAATATTTAAGTTAAAAGACAGCTTTGACCAGTAACTATGTAAGTATAATTTAAAAAAAATGCACTTTTACAATTGCATTTTTATGCATTATTAAAGTAAAACTAAGAAGGCTATAGAAACAGACAAATAAGCCTGTTTCACTTGCATAAACAGAGCTTACTTATGAGTTATCATAACCTATATACTGGAAGGATCGTAATACATACATGGTTAATAGGTGTGGAAAATATGAAACAGGACCATGCAGTGAGTTACCATAAATACCCTTTTTTACTCACATGATCATACTTAGTGAGAAAAAAATGGGGTCAAATAGGTCAATGGATTGGTTAAAAAACAGAGTTCTACTCATTTTAGTTCTTCCCAATATTAGAATCGGTTATAATTTTATTCTAATTAGGCTTGTACGCTTGTATTAAGACAAAACGTTTAAACTCACAAATACTCCTTTATTACAATTAATAGAGAGTACAATTCTTGTTCGCTTTCGCCAATTAAAAGTATTTCTCAATTAATAATATCTGTATTACACAATCAATCGAATGAATGCATGTAAAATGCGGGCGTATTTTTAAAATCCGTTGTTTACTGTTTTTAAGACGCATCCTATTTATTTATTTATTTTTATAAAGTAAACATACAGAGAGTAATCGTAAACATTCTTACATATTTTATACACAGGTTGCCAACACTCGATACTCTCCAATTTCATGTTTACAAAACATGCATGTGTATAAACATAAGTTAGTTATACATACAAAATTTGATACATTTGACTTTAATTATAACATTAGAATTTTAGAGAGTGAAAAAAAGAATTAAGATAATAACAAGTAGGTGCCATTTAAGAGATATACATTAATATAAAATAATAATTTATATATATATTTTTATATATATATATATATATATATACATTAAAATATAAAGAAAAAATACATATAATATATTATAAAATTGTCTACATATTTATTAAATATGAATTATATAATATTTTTGTTCTAATATTGTAATTATATACGAAAAGTTTATTTATCTGAAGTAAATGAAGTAATGAAGTAATTTCATAATGATAATTATTATTTTTCTTGGAGATTAGGCTTTGAACAATGCAATCAAGTGACTTTTAATTGAAGCAAATGTGTCATGAAAAATATCACAGTCATTAGCATATTTATTAAAAGAACGACACATTCTATTTAAAGGTTTTGAATCGCTTATATTATTAGAGGAAGTTAAAATAAGAAATGTGTCTTTACTTCAAGTCGTCCTCGAAGGCACCTTAATGCTTATATTTGAAACGCTGTTCGAACTGTCCAGCTTGCAATGCAGAAAATTATGGAGGCACAAGATATCAGCTATGGTCCGACGTTGGAAAGTGGCAATAATTTGAAAAAATGAAGTCGTTCTTCATAATTATTTAAAGGTTTTTCCATTCCGCATTTGAACGACAGCATTCTTGAGATTTTTTTTTAATTGATTCAATTCGTTGACTATGATTATTGTAACTTGGATTCCAAATTACTGAGCCAAACTCCAATAATGATCTCAATAATGAATAGTAAACCATTGTAATTGACTGCACATTACGAAAAGGTTTCATAATTCTAAAAATAAAACCCAAAAGTCTATTGGTTTTTTCGCAGACATAGTCAACGTGCTTATTAAAAATGTATCGCTCATCGAAAATAATTCCGAGGTCTCTAATATGATCAACTCTTGCAATATTTACACCATCTATGGAGTAATCATTCCTCGTCACATTTCTATTCCTTGTAAATGTAATAGTATGGCACTTGGAAACATTAAGTTCCATATGTTTTTTTACACCAGCTATTAAGGGTGTCAAGATCTCGTTGAATTTTATCGCTGTCCAGACTACTGGATATGGCATTAAATATTTTCAGGTCATCAACATAGAATAAATGAAGACATTTCAGTTCTTTGCAGAGGTCATTAATAAAAATAAGAAACAGGAGTGGCCCTAGGTTAGAACCTTGTGGAAGTCCCGATGTTATGGCTCCAGGCGAAGATTCGAAGCCGTTTATCGTTACCAACTGAGAACGGTTCGAGATGTATGATTTTAACCACCCATGTACGCCGATAATCTTTAGCTTCTTTAATAATATTTGATGGTTAACTTTATCAAATGCTTTTCTAAAGTCAGTGTACACGGCATCTACTTGTACTCTTTTATTAAAAGATGAACATATATATTCAGTGTATTCCAGGAGATTTGAAATAACCAAATATTATTCTATCGAGACATCATAACACACTGTTTTTGATCATGCTAATGTCGACCTTAAATCCCTAGCGATACCATGCAATCAGTTGAATATTAATGGGTCTTTTTTTGCCTCTTTCAGTAAACAACCAAAGAAACACCATCAGACGCTGTGCGAAAGTAGAGCAAAATGAACCCAATGTCTCGGTGTGTGCCAGGATTGCGGGCGAGAACACAGCAGCCGAGTGTGGAGTTTGCACGACGAATCTATGCAACGGATCATCTAGTCTCACCATCAGTTCGGCGCTTTTGGTTATATCTCTGTTGGTGAAGTTCTTCCATTAAGAAAAGAAAAAGGTGTCGAATTGTGTTCAGGCTTGCATTTGTCTTTCAATTTATTTTTATCTTAATCTATTTATTTTTTTTTCCTTCGTTTATGTCTACTTTCTTTTTATTTAATCTGTATCTGTCAGATCTATTTAAATATCACATATTTAAAAAACGATTAAGCATTTTTCAAACTGCGGGCTTGATTCTCAAAGTAAATGTTTATTTAACTAGCCGCTGCGACGAAAAAATTTAAAAATTAAATGTTTAGCTACTGTTTATTCTAAATTCAATTTTTTTTTATAAAATTTAACTTACAACGGTTTCCTTGCAGTTATCAAAATGTAGTATGAACTTAATATAATATTAAATTGCTTAATATTTAATTGTGTCTGCAAAATGTTATATTATAATGCTTCGTTACTGTTTTATTGTAAACATACTGTATCTAAAAGTGTAGATTAAATACGACTATGAACAATAATAGCCATTTTAAACCACCTACTAGTAGCACATCATTTTTGAAACTATTGCATGCGTGATTTATGTGGGAATATTTAAGAAAAGATAACGATGTTAGCTTTTTCCAAAAGTATTTTGCTGCGATAAAAAAAAACAGATTATTTTTTTTTATATATTATTTTCGATGAAAAAAGAATTATATATACTTACTAATACTACTAACGTTTAATTTATTTTCAATTATTTTAAATATTGTATGTTGAGTATATCATAGGTAATGTAAATATAAAAAACCCAATAAAGTATAGAATTTTCATGCAATTGTCATTTTTTTTAATGACATTTACCCTGAATATAACAGGAAAATAAAATAAAACCGATAAAAAAAAATACGAGAAATATCTTATTGTTTAGTTTAATATTTATTTTGAAATCGGTTTTATTTATTTTTGTTTTTGTATTTTAACATTTTAAGTGTTTAATGGTTTATTTTCTAAATATTAATTATAATAATAATGGTCGATTCTATATGCTGAGGGAAAACTTAGTGTTTGCATTTTTATCCCACATCACACAAACTTAACTAAACTATAAAAACGTATAGATACAAATGAAAAATTTATAAAACTTCCTCACACAAACGGCTAAACAGATTTTTTTGAATCCTAGCTAAGAACTCTCGATTCAGTCATCTTCGAAAAAAATAATAAAATCCGTTCTTCTATTTGGAGTCTACGATGCCACAATTAGACACACGTTAAACTTATAACACCCTTCCGTTTGCATCGGTGGTTATAAATAAGAACTTCTATGAGTTGAGAATAATATATAAGAATTTCAACTCCGTAGGATAAAAGGTAGATGTTTTAATTCAGCTTGCAAGATTTGACCTAAACAAACTAAAATTAAAACCGTTAAGTCGGTGTAGAATCAAACTATATGCAACTTCAGTCAGTGGCGTAACAACAGGGTGGCTTAGAGGGCAAAACGCTCAGGGCCTCCGGCAGAAGGGGCTCCCCTCCCCAACAGAGAGGGCCGCGAGCTCGGGCGGATCCTGACGTTTATTTGTTACCTATTAAAAACGTCACGACACGTTTGATTGTATTTGTAAGAAAACGAAATCCATAGAACAGTCTATGACCCAAAATTTAAACTTTGATGATGTTAAATACAATTTGCTGAGCAAAAAGCCAAAAAAAAATTTAATAATTATAATTTTGAGTAAAATAAAAATGTTATTACAATCCAAACCTACGCCCTTTAAATAAGAAGTTACTAGAAAATCATCGAAAAATGCACACAATATTATAAAAGCGTTTTGAAGGTATTTTACGTTGTTAATTAAAAATAAACTACAACTTCAGGTGAGCTTCTTTAGATTAAGGGAGAGCCCCAGCCTATGAATACGCCCCGGGCCTCAGCGGTATAGTTACGCCACTGACTTCAGTATAGTATATAAATCATGTCTTTGCACCGACTTCAACGTTTTGGTGGATCGGTTTTGTTATTATTAACTAAAAATTAGAAGTTAAAACTTAGAAATTAGAAATTGTTTAGTAAAAATAAGAATTAAAGTTAGAATATGATTAGTATTATTAACTCCTAATTTTAGATTTAGGTTGAAGTTTTTTATTTTATTGTATTTTGAATTGACTTCCTTGTATATTTTCTAAATTTTACTTAATATTGATCAATTTGATATTAAAACAGTTTAAACGGAAAACTTACTTTTTTATTATTTTTCCCATCGTTACTTAACTAAATCAAAGTATAACCATCCCTCAAATATTTTTAAAGTCCAATACTCGATTTTACATCCCCATCTTCTTCAGCTCCACCAATCCCCTACAACGACGTCAGAGATGCCACGAATGACAAATCGGAGCATTCAAAAGAAACACGCTGGCTAGTTAGCGAAACTAGTAAAAATTGTGTTTTTGGTATTTTAAAAACAAAAAAAGTGAAACTAAAAGTAATGGCAGAGGGATTAGAACAGTAATAAAATATAATTCAGGCATATCCTGTTATAACGCAATCGTTTCAGTAACAATACGGATAGGATCATAAATATTAATGTATTTGTTAGCGAAGCTTCCCCGACTGCCTTTTGTTATCACTAACGATTACTTGGTTAGTTACGATAGATATGAAACGGAGACACGATTGATAAACGCTCAGGCAAAATCAATAATTTCTCTTTTCATTTGGTGTTATCATTTCGCAACGGCTTCACGGTCAGGAAATAGGCAAACCGGTCATTAATAAAAAGTGCCAAAAAAGGAAAACAGTTTTCCATTCAAAAATCTTCATCGAAATGAAGCATTCAGTTATTGTATTTGCATTGTTGATTGGCGGATGCGTTGGATACTTCAGAGGTGTGTTATTCGATAATATTTTTTAAAGTTTACGTATGATGATATTTTGATGATAATATAACTCTAATTAATTTTACAGCTAAGTTTAACTTTTCATTCTTTATATTATCTTTAAGGCATAAAGTTAATGGTTATCTAACCGTTTTTAAAATAAGATGTTAATTATAAAGTAAAAAACTTAATATGATAATATTTCCGTACACGTGTATAGTCAAAATGTCTCGAAACAAAAGCTAGTCTATGTGCGTAATAATTGGCGCAATAAAATATGTCATAAAATTATTATTATTAATTATTATTAAATTTAAGGTACTGTAAAATAAACAAACGAAAAATAAATTTTGCCTCACTTATCCGTATTTACAAATGGGCACAAGAACGAAAGGCCCATTTAAAGATAAAGGATTCAGTTAGTGAGAGGGAGTACGAGAATTTCAAAAATTTATCATCCATATTTGGGATAAAGCTCTAGGTTAGCAGACCCGTAATGTAACCCGTAGAAGGTTAAATTTATTTTACTGTAATTTAAATTAGAGATATTCTGTTAAGTTGACAAAGATGATTTTCCGTGACTGTTCTTGAGATGTTTTAGTCATTACGAAGCAAACCTTGATAGGGACTGTGTTCTCTTAAACTCCAGCAAATATTTCGATGTTTATAATGGTATTCTTAGGATGAAACCGGTCAGTGACCATTATAGCTTCTACTATGTTTTTAGTTGTAGATTAGTTCCACTACAAAATTTAGCCCGATTAGGATTCGATCTTAAGAATAAGTTTATGTGTTGGAGTACCGAAATAGTATAATGCGTAAGAATCGACATACCAATTTTCACACCTTTAACATCTTTTGTTTATGGGAAATAACATATTTTAATTGTGAGAAAAAGGTATCCTCTAGAAATAATTATCTTCCCCTCTTTACTCCTCCATTAATTGGATTTTCAGGAAATGGTGAAATACCTGTTTTAAGAAGTATCTAAATAATATTTTTAACTTGTATTTAGGTTAATTTCGTGTCTAATAGATACCTCATCTCAATTATATTAATTACGTCTAATTATGGTGTTATTTATTTTATAATTTTTCGAAGTACAAATAATATTTTTTTTATTAATATTAAAATGATTTATTATTGTGTCACGTATGATTTTTCGGCTACAGATTTTGTACAGTTGTTTAAAAATATATAACATGTAAGTATTTAACAATGGAACAATTAAAATATTAATATTATTGTTACTTGGCGAGCCGTGTCAAGCAGAGAACATTGGTTTAGCTATAAATAATGAAGGTATATGCCTTAAATACTGTAATTAATTAGTCATACGTGGATAATCTGTAAATAGTTTTCGTTTCACTGTGATTGATGTTTTGTAAAATTCTATTTTTATTTAACAGATACCCAAGATTTGTCATGCTACCACTGTGAAGGACCAGAGTGCAACGAAGTTAGTAGTTCTACTGATATCGTGGACTGCAACGAATATTTCACAACGCCTGCACCAGAAACGACGCCGGATACAACGCTGGAATCGACACCGTCGACGCCAGAATCCTCACCGTCGACGCCAGAATCGACACCGTCGACGCCAGAATCCTCACCGTCGACGCCAGAATCGACACCGTCGACGCCAGAATCGACAGCAGAAACGACAACAGAACTGATAGAAGAAACGACAACAGAAACGATAGCAGAAACGACAACAGAACCGATAGAAGAAACGACTACAGAAACTATAGCAGAAACGACGACAGAACCGATAGCAGAAACGACAACAGAACCGATAGCAGAAACGACAACAGAACCGATTGCAGAAACGACAACAGAACCGATAGCAGAAACGACAACAGAACCGATAGCAGAAACGACAACAGAACCGATAGCAGAAACAACAACAGAACCGATAGCAGAAACAACAACAGAACCGATAGCGGAAACGACAACAGAAACGATAGCAGAAACAACAACAGAACCAATAGCAGAAACAACAACAGAACCGATGGCGGAAACGACAACAGAAACGATAGCAGAAACGACTACAGAAACTATAGCAGAAACGACGACAGAACCGATAGCGGAAACGACAACAGAACCGATAGCAGAAACGACTACAGAACCGATAGCAGAAACGACTACAGAAACTATAGCAGAAACGACGACAGAACCGATAGCGGAAACGACAACAGAACCGATAGCAGAAACGACTACAGACTTTATAGCAGAAACGACGACAGAACAGTTAGCAGAAACGACAACAGAACCGATAACAGAAACGATAGCAGAAACGACAACAGAGCCGATAGCAGAAACGACAACAGAACCGATAGCAGAAACGACTACAGAAACTATAACAGAAACGACAACAGAAACAATAGCAGAAACGACTACAGAAACAGAAGTATTACCCAACAATTTAGGAAGGTTTATTCCTATGAATCGCCAAAAACGTGCTATATTTAATACTCGCAATGATGGTTTCCACCTAGCCTGCGTAAAAGTAGTTGTTAATGGTGAGTAAAAATTTTTAAATATATATGTTAAAATTATTTTTTAGCATCTGGAACATATTTAAGACAAACGATAGATTATAAAAATAATAATATTCTATAATATTTAAGTTGAAAGACAGTTTTACCAGTAAGTATAGTTGAAATGAAAATCTGAAAAAAATGCACTTTTACAATTACAATCTTTACGCGCGGCTAAAGTAAAACTGTGAACGGTATAGAAACAGACACTCAAGGACAATTACTGAGAGTTAATAAAATATACCCTATTTACTTGCAAGGCACTAAATTTAGGTCCATACAAATTCAAAATTTTGTTTGTTATTAATACTTAAAGTATTACAATACAATACAATATTAAAATATAAAAATATATGACAAGCAAAACAAACAAATCATCAACAACAATAAGTATTCATAAGAAAGTAGACCATAGAACAGAGTGATAATTTAAAATACAATCAAAACATTAAACTGACAAAAAATAAATAAAATAAAAAAAAAGAAACGATAAGAGAGTTATTTGAATTCATTCAAACTATAAATAGTTTGTTCAATAATATACCTTTTTAGATCCCTTTTGAATGTATCGCAATCATCAATTTCCTTAAGATTTTCGAGCAACATATTGAAATATTTTAAACATAAGTATTGGCAATTGTTTTGAACTTAGATGTATTGTCTGGTACTGATTGAACATAATGTTCATTAAAACGTGTATTATGTCCGTGAATATTGCTGTGGAATTTTGAATTTTGCTTATTGGCAAAAAAGAGACATGTTGCTTCTAATGTACATAGGCCAAATACATATATAGGCCAGGTTAAAGTATATAGAAACAGGGCTAAGTTATGAGTTATCATAACCTATTATACTGCCAGGATTGATGTAAGTAATAAAACAAGGTTAAGAGGTGGGAAAATATGAAACAGGACCATGCAGTGAGTTACCATATATACCCTTTTTTACTTACAAGATCGTACTTAGTGAGAAACAAAAAATGGGGCCAAATAGGTCAATGGATTGGTCAACTGTCAATAAATAAGGTCGCCAAAAAAAAGGAGAATCTTATCTCATTTTAGTTCTTCCCAATATTAGAATCGGTTATAATTTTATTTAATTAATCTAATTAGTTCACGCTTATATTAAGACAAAACGTTTAAATTCACAAATCTGCTTTATAAAAATAGACTATAATTCTTGTTTGCTTTTGTCATTTAAAAGTATTTCTCAATTAATAAGATCTGTATTACACAATATATCGAATTAATGTATTTTTAAGACGCATTCTATGTCCAAATCTTATTCGATCGAGACATCATAACACACTGTTTTTGATCATGCTAATGTCGACCTTAAATCCTTAGCGATACCGTGCGATCGCGTCGGTTGAATATTGATAGGTGTTTTTTTGCCTTTTTCAGTAATCAACCAAAGAAACACCATCAGACGCTGTGCCAGGGTGGCGCAAGATGAACCCAATGCCGCGGTGTGTGCCAGGATAGCGGGCGAGAACACAGCAGCCGAGTGTGGAGTTTGCACGACGAATCTATGCAACGGATCATCTAGTCTCACCATCAGTTCGGCGCTTTTGGTTATATCTCTGTTGGTGAAGTTCTTCCATTAAGAAAAGAAAAAGGTGTCGAATTGTGTTCAGGCTTGCATTTATATTTCAATTTATTTTTATCTTAATCTATTTATTTTTTTTCTGTTGTTTATGTCTACTTTATTTCTATTTAATCTGTATCTGTCGTATCGATTTAAAAATCACATATTTAAAAAACGATTAAGCATTTTTCAAACTTCAGGCTTAAACTTTTGTGAAAAAGTAAATTATTATTCAACTAGCCGCTCTGCGAAAAGTTTTAAAAATTACGTAAATGTTAACGAAGGTTTAGCCACCGTTTATTCTAAATTCAATTAAAATTACAACGGCTACCTTGCAGTTATCAAAATATGTGCTCAATATCGTATTAAATTGCTTACAATTATGCAAAACGTTTCATTACTGATTTCTTTAATTTAGATTTAATATGATTTTACGACCGAATTTTTGAATTTTAATAAAACATTGACAATTTTAGAATCGATTCAATCATAATATATCAAGAATTTAATGTAAAAAAATAGCTACGGTGCTCATGTGGTGGTTATAGTTTTTTGTACAATATTTAATAATATAGAAATTCTCTATTCTATTGAAAATTATCACTGTAACATGTCTATAATGCCAAAATAAACATATAATATGTTCATTATTATTAGTTATATAATTTTATAATGTATAAAACATTATTTTTAAACATACTGGTACCTATAAGTATGGTTTAATACGACCATGAACGTATTAAACCATCTTCTAGTAGAACATAATATTTTAACTGTTGCAGTATTATCGTGCATGATTTATGTGGGAATATTTAAGTCATTAGAAAAGAGAACGATGTTAGCTTTTTCCAAAAATGTTTTGCTGTGATAAAAAAGAAATCATATTATTTTTTGTATATTATTTTTGAAGAACAAAGATTTTATATATTTACTAATACTATTAACATTTAATTTATTTTCAATAATCTTAAATATTGTATGTTAGGTATATCATAGTTAAATGTAAATATAAAAACCTGCTAAAATAATATAAATATATATATTGTATCTGGGTTTTGAGAACCTCTAATCTACCTAGATATTCATTAATTATTACGTTGAAATTAATTAAAAGTAAAGAATCCAAATGACATTTGTTTTAATGAGATTTACCCTGAATAATTATCACAAAAAAAACTCCACTCGGGACAACTAAACTTTACTCTTTTTTTATTGTTATTATTTATTCTCAGATAGAGACTCGCGTTTGTATAGGTAAATATTTAAATATATATTGTAATTAATTGTAATATTAATGTAAATTTATCCCTATAAAAAAAATCTTATATATTTTTATAATAAATAAATATTTCTCAAAAATAAAAAAGGAATTCATAAGTTTATTTTACGTTTTATTGGTCAAATTAAATCATTTCAATTTTGGTAATAAACGCTAAATGAATTTGTTTTATATTTCTTTTGTTTGTTTTTATAACCTGCCTTATATTGATATTATTTGATGTTTATTAGTACAAACGCACTCTAATAATGAATGATGTTTGTAGATTACGAAACAGATGTTGACATGAGTTATTACAGATGCAATCAGAGAATGTAGATTAGACAAAGGTACCTTCGACTGCTGAAAGCATTACAAAAAAGGTAACATCATGCATTAGCCTTTATTTGAGTTTAATTTTTTTCGTCAGATGATGATTTCATTATTGGGTACTTAATAATTAATCGGAAAAAAGAATATTTAGTTTGAGAATTGCAGTTTGAGTTGAGGATCGCAGATGAAGCTACCACGAAGCGTTTCTAACCAGTAAACAGATTTGATGATTGTTGAAATTTAACGATAACCATAGCTTTAATCGGAGAAGTCAAATAACCGGCTGTTAGTCAATGTACAACATAACTCCATTTATACTAGGGCATAGCAATTATGTATTAAAAATATAGTATCAAATTAAATGCCATGTGTCCACGGCGCCTAAAAGCTACTTGAATTACCAAGAAGCTGTTGTCCTAGAGTAATAAAGTTGTGAATATTCCGCAGCAAAATCTATGCTCATCATTCCTTGACACTTCCATCATAAAGATGTGTTTTCTTAGTTTGTTATTCTGATTAGATTCTTTAGTTTATTTTCGCTTAATGTTGATAGATCTGTAGTTCGCTTACTTGCCAGAATCCTATTAAAACGTTTTTAAACGGTTCCGTCTGGATATTTGTGACAGTTTCTGGCGGAGTTTTTTTAGTAGTTTTGTGGTAAGGCTTTTAGGTATGGCATAAAAGGTTGATTAGTTCAAAGGTCAAAATGCATATTTGCTAGAATGTGCCTGAACCAGTTAAGAACGGAGAGATTTAGAGTAAATAATAAGGGTATCTGCTTTACTGTCAGACTGTCTCGGCCCAAATAAATCCTCACATATTCTCACTACTTATGGTCTATTACAAGTACCATTAAATGTTTTTTTTTTAAATTTATAAATACACCCAAGAACAGCATAATTTCAAATTAAAACAGAAACAAAATTTAAAAAATCAGTAGAACTAAACACGTAATAATAACTAGAAATGAAAACCATATAAAATTGATGACTTGCAAACGGACGGACATGCGAGTGGTGTCTGCAGTGCGAGAATTGTGAGACTCCCCAGCGGTAGTCGAGGTTCTACAGCCTAAGAAATACCGGAGTATCAGAAGTTTCCCCTCGAGGGTGATTTCATTTCTTCTGATTCTATCTTTTCCATTATTTCGATCGATATATATATATTTTTAAATATATATATATATATATTTAATATCTATTGTTATATATGTATATATGTGTGTGTTTGTGTATAAATATATATATATATATATGTAATATCTATTGATTTAAATGTATATATGTGTGTGTATGTGTATAAATATATATGTGTATATATTTATACGATTTACGCGTTGGTGCAAACTTGATTTCAGCTTCAAATAATATAAATAAAATTTTGAGTTTTGTATATCTGGAAGTGATAAACTATCTCCCCCTCTTTCTTGTTTTAAAACTGCATTTTTTTATTGCTAATGATCTTAATGTATAAACCTAACCTAAGCCAACCTTGAATATATATTTCATTTGGATAATGTTCTAGTGACAACATTATCATGTAAGTGAATGCTTATGCATGTATTATGTTATTATAGTGTGTTTGCAGAGCTCGGCGAATTGTGTCTAATCAATAATTATGTATCTCGATAGCGAAAGCTGCTATCTACTTGCACACCGAAACACGCATGATACCTGCAATGTCTGATAATGATATAATTACTCAACTATCATTAAGACACTGACAATTATGAGGAAAATGAAAATGACTTATTAGGAGGAAAATTGTTACTTTTGTTGTTGATACATAGGTGGAATACAGAAATGAAGAAATCATATAAATTTTATGCAACATACATTTTCTATGTTTGGCAATTTAATTTTAATCTGAACAGAAATTTTAGGTTTTTTTTTGCAGACATGATGTAACTAGGCATTTAGTTGGTAAAAATTGTAACATTTTTCATGATATCTTGTCATTCAAAAATATATATGACTCCCACTCTCACAATGATAATGAATGAATAAATCAATGAAATGAATGTTAAATTATTTATTTATATTACAAATATTTTGTATTTTGTTGTATCTTTATTATTTTATGTGGTATGGAATTATATGCTGGAAATGTCTCGAACTTATCATATGAGTTCAAAAACGGTAACAGAGTTATTATCAAAAAACCTTTTCGTTATCCGACAAAGGAACTGTTTATCAGACAATCTTTCACTAAATGATGTTTATTATATCATTTAAACAATCTAATAAACATATGAGAAGAAACTCAACAGTTGACTACTACCGTCAAAGTAAAGTCACCACCACTTTTACTTCCTAAAGCTGTACTATACGAGTATTACAAGCAAATTTATCTTAGGGACCAAAATAATTGTACATGATCAAAGCAATTATTAAATGAAAAAAGTTAGTTATTTGCAAATCCCACTTTTAGTGTTTAAAACTCCCTTTTATTTATATATCGTTGATGTATATTTACAGTTAATTGGAGCGAAGCTCCCATGTGGTGACTTAAATGTCACTCTGTTCACGGACTAAGGCTCTAGAATTAAAAGACCGATTTTGATAATTATTTTTTTTAAAATGACCATGTCTTCTGTGCATAGATACCAAAAAACCTATACATTTGATTGCGCAAAGAATTATAAA
This sequence comes from Neomicropteryx cornuta, assembly GCA_020383195.1. Lineage (NCBI taxonomy): Eukaryota > Metazoa > Arthropoda > Insecta > Lepidoptera > Micropterigidae > Neomicropteryx > Neomicropteryx cornuta. Next base: position 8,366,893 of record JAHKQU010000030.1, read on the forward strand.
AAATTAAATGGTAATCCCTATGGAGAAATACATTTACATACTAAACTCCGCTCCAATGTATGCCGCAGCGAAGCAAAGCGGCGCCCTAGTTATATAAATGATAACGGGAAAATAAATTACTTTATTTATAAATTACTATTTTTAACGGCAAATTTTAAAGCGACACAATGGCACCTTTGTTTAATGTAATTTGCCCAGATCGAGGCAAATATTTGCGAATCAACAATATTTGGTTTCAGTAGCGCTACGTGTTTGTAAAAGATATTTTAACTTCTAATTAAAGTACACCACAAATGACATACCTAAGCATGATAAAAATAACACATACAAAATGTATTTTCAGAAACATGATGTCTACAAGATTACGAGACGACCATTTGATTTTTTTATTTTTCGAAATAACCTAATTTATCCAAAGGAGTATGGTTAAAAACATTAAAATTTAACTGCGAAGGCCGCGTTATCTTAATCGTTGAAAACTTTCCGGAAGTCTGTAACTTTATCTACATCTGCCAGATACATACGATCTTAATCAATGTATTGGCCTATAAAGTAGTTAAGTAAGCCGTTAGACCAAGACGGAACCCAAAATACCGAGTATGTGATAATTGTTTTTTTGAGATGATTATGGACGTCAGTCGATTCAAAACAAAATCTCGTTAATTATCATACAGAGTTGTTCCAAAGACTCGAGAAGGTGTGTATGTCCCGTTCCCTATTGTGAGTAAGAAATTATTTAAAAAAAAATGCAAAAATAATTCATCCTGAAATTGATTATTTTTATTAAAGCGCTTGTGTAAATTGCCTTTGGCGTGGCAAAACGCGATCGATTACTCGTAGCCTTGACTAAGCGCCGTCAACTAGCTACGCGTTGCGAGCGGATGCCTAGCTGGCGGGTGTATGACAATACCGATTTCATATTATCACGTAAAGTCTACAATTTTTTTCCTCGGAAACCATGATGAATTTTTATATATCGTCTTAACAAATCGCATTTGAATTCGCAGTGCCAATTAGCAGGATTTTATATGGAATATGCTCTCGGAACAGCCTGTATTTTTGTAATTTTTCTACAATATTATTCATTATTTCGTTTAGATTAACGGGCGAATTCGAATACGCAACGCTTGAATAGAAAAAACATACATTCGCGATGCATATTTTCTAACTCATGGAACCCCATAACAATAAACAACTGGACTGTGGTTTTATTAGATAAGGTACCTCACAAACCACAGAACTTTGGACGAACCATATTTAACCAGTGATTCTTGGGAGAAGTATAAAGTAATATGCCTGACGTGCTTGTAACAGATAAAAATCTGACACCCAGTGTATATGAAGTAATATACAAAATAAAATATTAACTATATTTATTATATTTATTGCAAAATTCTGATGTTTTTCTCGGGTACTCCTTCTTTATTAATTGCGTTTAAAATGATCCAAATATTCAAGTAAAAAAGTGGCGGTAAAAGTTGGGGCTTTTTAAACACGGGGTGATGGTATTCACTATGCTCAACTACTCTGGATAAATACTTTCATTTGGTGTGTGAGGTTTCAAATCAGTCGCTGGATGTGTTTGTCCATAATCGTGACATCAGGACATCATTACCAAAAAATTAAATAGGCTAAGGAAAAAGAAAGAAAGAAAATCGTTTATTTTTTAATTCTTAATTTACTCTTTTAAAATGTATACCACAAAACTAAATATACATTTCTTTATATTATGGTAACTGAATGTAGTGTGAAATATTGCCCTATAAATAAATTAAATAAAAGGCTGGATTACATACAAATCAATACTTAAATAATCAAGACAAAACGAACGAGAAAATTTATAAGTATCCCCGAAAAATGATTCGATTATCGCATTTGTTTGTAATTTTTGATTCAATATGGCTTGCATATTGATACTAAACGCACCATGGTCGATTTCAATTTTTGTTTTACTATTTGTTTGGAAGTGTTTTATCCTTCTTCATTATTATCAGAGTTTTGATATTAACGAAAAATGGAGTATTGATAACGGCTTTGAATTGATTGCTTTTAACATTAGTGGTTATAGCTTCACGTGTGAGCGTTTTTATTTTTAAGAAATCAGAAATTACCTAATTGCTTAGAATGATCAATGACTATCGTAATAGAGTCTAGCAACTTTTTTTTAGCTTTCATTATTTTCATACAAAAACTCGAAATATAATCTTTAATAATAACTAGTCAAAGCCAGTATCACACGAGTCAGTTTATAAATATTGTTATCTCTAATCCTTCCGATAAAATTAATTCAAGCCATATCTATATGCCAATTTACCATTAATTACTCTCAGAATATAGGTGAATATTTTGGTTTGTAGCAAACATGGATCACATTTAGTTTAAGATGTTATCCTAAAATATGAATTTAAATTGTAAATTGTATTTCTTAAATACCGTTTAGATGATTTTTATCATTAATAGAGTATACGCGTAATATATATTTATAAGATTTTTTTATGGATCTAATAAAATACCTTACCTCAATTATACACCAGCATAGCATGTTAAACAACAGAGATCTCCATTTACAATTTAATTTTTAAACTATTATTTTGCCTTATCTGTATGAGTATAAAAAATAGATTATTAAAAATAGATTATATTGTTATATTATATTATAAATTTAAAAATAGATTATATTGTGTATTTTTACAACATCAACATCGCAATCATCTCTCGAGATTGCTTCTATAATCAATTAGAAAGGAGAGTAGGAAAATTCTTTGTAAATAATCTGTTAAGATTAAGGGCATTATTAATCAATATTAATATCAATCAGATGATTTATTGTTTTCTTTAGAGCTATTTAATATATTTCACTGGCATTTTTCATCGTACAGACGTGCCGATAGTGGCTTTAATTTATCCATATCGTGTTCGCTCAATGGCCGCCGGCCACGAACTAATTGCTGGCTCTCAAATAAAAAAAACCTAAAATTATTACAATTTCTTTCCAAAAGCTTCATAAAGATTTTATTAATAATATTACAAAATATATATTATATATAATATATTTAATGAATATATAATTAAATGAATATATAAAGTATCGTAGATAACCTAACCTAGCATATCGGTGCCAATGGCGGCACGGCGACGCGGTGACGCTAATCCATTACATTTTCCACACAGAAAAACTTTCCTCATACAAAAATTCGCCCTGACCCGTGCCTAAGAGATCTTCACTTCAAAAGTTGAAAATTACAGGGCAAATTATAAAATAATGTAAAAACGGCGGTCTACATAAATATATTCATGTCGGCTGCGTTGTGGACTTTTCAAAATACAGAGATAGCGATATGAGTTCTGAAAAGCGGTGAGGTTTAAGATTTAGCGGTGATAATAGCGGCTAATTAAAAATTGGATAAGATAAAATAATTTTATTGCACAATGTATAAAATATTTATGAATGACACGGTGATGAATTTTAGATATTTTGATCGGCTTTTCTATATTAAAACATTGTCAACAAATGCGTAAATTTGAGTCAATATTATAATTTAAATATTGAGTAAAGAATGAAATACCGTAGGGAATGGTTGTGTGGTTTGGGATCCATGTAAAGGTAAAAAAATCTTCAATTTTAAAGAATTCAAAAGTTACTTATAAATATAAAATTTTATTGATTGTTTGCTTTGACAACTGTTTACTTCTTTAATAAATAAATAAAAGAAATAACACTAACATAACAATCAAACTAATCATTTAGGCTAATGAGCATGCTAGTCTACCTAATACGAGGTTAAGATAATTGTGCCATATAGATAGCAGATATTTTAGATTGATTGTTCAAAACAGATTAATAAACATAAAAATATATACAGATAACAATTAAATATATAAGAGTGACACGCTTTTATAACAGACAATTGACGATAAGTACTAACTTTTTGAATGTCGTTGTGACCACTTAAACATAACTTAAAAAGAATTATGCTGATCTGTCTTAAGCGCCTTGGCGAATATGTGCGTTCTGAGTATTACTTTGGATAGATTGGTTTCAGTTGACTGCGGAATTTGAACGAGGCTGTTTAACTCAGCCGAACTCAACTCAACTCAAGCAAATAAATAATAAAATGATATCACTCAAAGCAGCTCATTATGTAATGAGTTTAAGTGGACACTTAATAAATTCTACGAATGTAATTATCAACCGATTTGTCTTATTCAAGTGCCTCGAATTCATTCAAAACGTCAAAAGACACGGCGCATGCGCGACTGACCGTTGGATCGGTGTTTCCGTTCCTACCGATTAATCGAGAGATTTACCGATCTACCGATTTGGAAAGAAATAATATAGTAAATTTTTAAAACGATCTATATCTACATCGATAACCATAATCGATTCAATACATGACACACTCACATGACATGACACGATTTAATGTCTGGATTTTTTTTAATACTAAGCAAACGAGACCACAATGGCTACCAAAAGCTTAAATTGGTTATTACACAGCATATCGGCCTTTAAAAAATGCTCCAGATTCTACTTCCCAGTAATATGATTAAAAAGTGAAAACTTACATGTATTTTATTTTATGTTTTGTTGTTTGGTATTTTTATATTTGCTATTTTATATAAGTATCTATGCTAATTCTTCATCTTTATTCTATGTTTATCGTCTTAAAATATAGTTCTTTAATTAAAAAACCCCGATTTTTCCGATGTTTTTCAATATTAATCAAAATAAATTGGGATGTTCTGAAATACGAAAATATTGGGTAATAACAATAATTTAGTTGGACCTTCAGATGTTGTAATTTATCGGTTTTGTTGTAAGTGGGTTCCAACAAAATGTATTGTCTGTGAGGGCCAGTACCTACGCAAGTGTAGCACGCCTAAACGCCTAAAAAATTTGGATTAATTGTGGATTGAAATCCTTGAATATATCTATATAAAAATGACTGTTTCTTTATTTGTTTGTTTGTTTCTTTGTCCTTTATGCATTTCTAAACCTTTGGTCCGATTGCGATGATGAGTTTGGGAAGTTGTCGGTAGCATACCCGATTAGGTTTGTGAATTAAAAAAATACATAAAATTAAACCATTAAGGGTGGATAATGGGGGTTTGAAGTATGTATGGAACATATAAACCGTCGGTTATAGAATCTCTAAAATTACCACATAACATAGACATCAAATGAGAAAGATTTTTTTAATATTCAACCAATTGGAATGAACATTGTATATGGGGGATGAACATTTTTATGCGAAAAATATATACTTAGGTCTAGAGACTTAAAATTTTTCAAATAGCTTCTTTACATAATATAAGCACGCACTAACAGTGCATTTTTCGAAATTCAACCATTAAGGGGGTTTGTATAGAACTTATAAACATCGGGTCGGGGAGCGAAGCGACCCATCCCGAGTGTCGCAGGCATGAGTTGTCGCACGCGGAAGGCGCCGTCAAAGCCGCCTGTATAGAATAAAAATGAAACGTCACCATTTTTCAAGGCGATATTACTTACACTCTAAAACGGGAAATAAGCAGTTTTAATAGATATCTATAACGATAGCTTACATTAATAATAATAGATATTATATCTTAATTAATGCTCTTATGTAATATTATTGATCTAGCGATTAAAACTATAACTAATTAAAGATAAATATAGAAGGCTAGTAATATAGTGCGTCGAAATCAACTTTTATTGCAGCAATATCTTTGTCCTACACTGGTCATTTTGCCAACACTCATATGTGGGACATTTATGAACTTTGTGACATTCAAAATAGACAGGTGTGAACTACTGTATTAAATAAAAATATATTATTGTATGTATAAGGTATATTTATCATTTGATTTACAGCTGTGACGAGTTATTATTCTGCAAAACTAATAAATAAGAGTTAATTGACTTAGATAAAGAGTTCGATATGTGATTCACTGGTTTAAATTTCTTCGGCAAATTATAAGAGCCGGAATAGCGGATTAATAATATCATTGATAAGATTAATCTTAGATTTATAATTAATGCGGGCCGGGTATAGTCGTTCGGGTTGGATCGCAATACGACCAGGTCATGTTTCCTTATATAATATTTAGCGGAGTTTTTCCTATTTCTGTCGACTGAGCTAAGTTACATGACGCACATGAGCACACATTACACCCATAACACGGTAATAAGAAAGACTATCAACCAAAACATTGAAGTCGGCGCACTGAAGTTGCATATTTATCGTTTTACTTCAACTTTTTGGGGGATTGGTTTTCTGGTTGTTGGCTAACAAGGAGTTTATTGTTATTTTTTTACAAACCGTCCCAAAAAATCTGGCTAGTTTAAAAAAAAAAATAATCACATTTAGTAACGCGGAACTATTTAACTGAAGTATAGTTAGTAGTGGTTGGAATATATATATATTAATCTTCCCTTGCTTGAGTTGAACCCTAAGCGCTAGTATTCAGACGAAGCAACCATTTTTGTTCTGGTCCACTCGTTGTCACAGAAGTGACGGGTTCGGCTGAAAGTTTTTTCTACAGCGATAACCCTATGTGCCTCGGACCTTTGTAGGACAATTTCCTGGAAATGACGTCCAATCTTTGGAAATGACGGTTTCCCGTGGCAGGCGAAGGGGGGTGATGGTATTATGGAATGAATTAGCGAAGTGAAATCATAACGCTGCTCTCTGGCGGCGCGGCGCGGCGTTTATCCATATAATATATACTCAAGCGGTCAGTGGTTTGTGTCTCGATCGCTTGCAGCTACAATAAATCGGCAACAGATGGCAAGATTTGAAAATGTATATTTTCAAAATAAATAACATTTATCGGATAATTTATCACCTCTCTTAGAATATATTTTTAACCTAATGAGAGTGGCAATTTTTCTCCAAAAGTTACAATAATAGGTAATTTGTCTCTATGAAAATATTTTTTTTCGCTTTTAGTATTATATATTTTTCTATGATATTTTTATAAACCATTTTTAGTAAAAATAAATAAATTAGAAAAAATTGCGATGAATATATTGAGCTGTATAGATACTTTTTCTTTGGCTATCGTTTAATAGTTTAATATGCTTCTATGCATCCATTTAGGTTTTTTTAACATCAATTTGTTGTAAATTTTAGTTAATGTTAAAATAGCAAATAAATTGATACGTGTAATCTTTTCCTATACAGGCTGTCCCAATACCATTCCCGAAGACTTAAGAGGGACAGTGTGTAACCTATTATGAGCATGAATTGACTTGAATTGACAAAATTCGAAAAAAAATCATCCCCAAATTTATTATATTCTTTAAAAAATGGTGTCAATTCGATCAGCGTGCGAATTCCAATGCCGCACCGTTCGTTAATGGTTTTGACACAGTTATGGCGTACGGCGACAGCTGTGCCCACATAATAAAGACATTATTACATGACGCTTTTACTATTTCATGTAAAGTTTACTTTTTTTTCTCGGTAACTATGATGAATTTTGATATAATTTCTTAACAAATAACATTAGAAAACGCAAGACCAATTAGCTGTTTTTTTATCGGGATTGGTCTCTTGGGACTCGGTGTATATACTGAATCAAAGAAAAGTATTTTTCGCAAGCCTGTTAGTTGTTTATAGTGAGTCGCTTCGGACGCCGGCATGTAGCACCGAAGACACACACCGTAGGCAGTAGGTATGGGTCGCTTCGTTCCTCATTCGCAACTAGCGGCTTTAGTGCCGGGTTACCAATACTTTTTTACAGCTGCTTGCAGGGCTTACTTTGTGAAATGTGAATTGCACCTACCGCAATCAGTATACTAGCAATAGGAATTTTCTAAGAGCTTTCTACCAATTTTCAGCTTTCTAGTATGTCTAGAGACGTCCACCTAAATGTGTACTAAAGCTATTTACAACTAAACTAAAAAAAATACTAGATAATTGTAAAAACTATCTTATACGGGTTTTATTTTTTAAATTTACAGGTATATGTCAGGCCGCAGGTGAGAATCTAGCTCTAACGGTTACAATAAACGAGACTGAAGGCAAACAGATCGGTAATTCGATCAGCCCAGGCGAAACGGACAAACAGAGCGATTCCACCAACACCCTGGCTCCGCAGCCGGTAGCTTCCGGTCTTCATTCGTCTTCGAGTGAGGAGACTGAATCCAAATCGGCGCATGTCAGCAGCACACCCCACCAATGCTATTCCTGCCTCAATTGCAGAAACGTCAATTCGAATACCCCGAGACGAAAGTGTCCTTTCTCGCCAGAATCGGCCAAGAACTTCAAATGTATCACTGCACACCAATCATATGACTTCTCGAGTGTAACAAGTGCCAAGAGTATATACAACATTCGGACAGAGACAATTTAAATACCTATCACTCTTTAACCCCCGACGCAAACAGAGGGGTTATAGGTTTAACGTGTGTGTGTGTGTGTATCTGTCTGTGGCATCGTATCTCTCAAACGGATGGACCGATTATAATTATTGTTTTTTTTGTTTGAAAGGTGACTGGATCGACAGTGTTCTTAGATATGATTCAATAAAATCCGTTTAACCGTTTGTGGTTTTTTAAATTCTTTATAATTTGTGTTTTTAATACTTAGTTAGGCTGTCAGTGTAAAAATGCAGCCTATCAATATTTTTTGTCGAACTGTCTTTGTGGGCTGATCTAAATAAAATGAAAAGCTCACAATATTGTTGAAAATGTCCATTAAGAAAATATTTCAAAAAAATAGACTAATTTTGATGGCGAACTCGCCGCATCGGCCTAGGTGTGACAATTCCAGGATTTTATTTTTTTCAACCGGCCATGCACAAAACTGACTAATGTCAGGTTATTGGCATTAACCCAATGCGCTTGGATATAGAGGTGATGAATTTGATGCCAATTTTTGTCATTCTGTCATCGGCAAACCTATGAAAATAAATTAGTCCCGTTTTATATTTTGCCAAGTATCGCAACTTTCACTAAAAAATAATGGGCAATACTTTATTAAATTATGTGCTATGAGTCAATACGACTGAGGTTTGTAAAATTGTTTATGTGAGCGTATGAAATCGGCTGTTCCGATTTACTTTGATTTTTTTTTCAACTGTTGCTAATATTTTGACTACTCTGTGTTCGCTACAATATACAGGTTGGTTCAAAAGTCAACATCCAAACTTGACAGGGAGGTCAAAAGTTATAAATAAGGTTATGTCGACTAGGGGTCAATTCTCCACCATTACCGAGATACTTTTTTTTTTGTTTTTTTAACTATATCGACTGTACCGACATTTACCTGTTATTGTAACCAAGTTATTGTTAAGTAAACCAGTTTTAGATATTATTTTTAAAAAAATAACTTTTTAAAAAATAATAGTTGACCGCAATCACTTTTTTGGGATATAATAAATTTTGATTAAAAAATGCTTTTTTGAAATCAAATCTTTTCGCTAAAAAATATTTATTCTACAGATTTGTTTTCGATAGGTATTGAACTGTTCTCAGAATTGCGGTCAACTAATAAGCTGTTGTGCGATTCTCAGAAATCTACATTTCTGTCATTATGTATTAATGTAGAAAGAAGACACGTGATGTGATGTATACGACAAGGATAGATGGTCTGTTGTAGTATTCACCCCCACTGTTAGTTGCTTACCAATTGTCGAATTGAGTGCTCCTACTCAACTGCCTCCTATTAATTTATTCGTAAATTCTTACTGGATACTGTTTAGATTTACAAAAACACATTATCCACACACACCAAATCTACTAGTTTGCTACCCTACTTAATGTCAAACTTAAACATGGTGATTGAGTTTGTAGTCAGTATAATGTATATCAAGTGCATAATTATTTTAGTTTAATTAAAAAATACAGCCTGATAATATTTTATATACTTAATACTAAAACTTAATGAGTCACCCACGTTTTTTTAAGCTGCAGTCAGTTGAACTAAATACAGGTCCAAACTTGCTTCCTTTTATTTCGACAACTCTGGTCCGTTTTAGGTTAGGAATATTAATTACAACCAGAGATATTGAATCCAGAGTTAGGAAAAAACTATTAAGAGCACCAAATTTAGTAGTATAAAAACATAGCATATCAGCAGTATTCGCTCTGTTGCATCTCCGAAAAACGAATGTACTGAATTTAAATAAACCAATCTGCAGTAGTGAATTTTTACAAGTTGGTGTAAAAGGTGGGTTGGCAATATTATTATTTTTGGCAATTCTGAAATGTCGTATGATAATGTCGTTTTTATTAAGTTACAACTTATTTTAAGAAACATACACTTAATTGTGAACTAACAAAAAATAATAAATTGATGTAGAATTTTATAGAGAATAAAACTGTATATAAACATTTATCATCGAGCAAAAATATCCTAATCGTTATTTTTGACCTTTTTTAAATATTTTTTTTCACAACCGTGTACGAGAAAAAGAGGTAGATGTTTTTAAAATGTGTAAAAAGTATTTTTAATTCATATTAGTTAAAATCGTTCAAAATTATTCAAAAGTGAATAAAAGTTTGTGTAAAAAAAAAAGTGAATGTTTTTTTTTATATCCAACTTTGACTATTTTTAAGAAAACTACATATGAAAGCCAGGGTTAGTGCAAATTTCATGGAGATTACGAGGATAGCAAACTCGTCCTGTAGGCTGTAAAACGCCTTCAAAACGAATTTCTAATGAATCGGTCGGTTTCTGCATTATTCCTTTATGGACCTTTAACGATTGATATTAGGAACTTAGAATAGGATATCTGATTTAAAGGAATATTTTATTATTTATCTACGCACCTTATTGCAATTTTTGGGTAGGTAAATAAATAACTCCGAAATAATTGTAAATATTCAGTGCGAGAGCATAATCAAACGAGATTAATGGTATCGTAAAGTCGATAGATTCGCTTCAAGTCGTACAATGAATACAGAAATACCTAAAACGCTCCGCTTCGTCGAGAAAGATTATCGTCTAAAGTCAATTTTTTAGCCTCAAATTTTATAGACGCCGTTTTAGTGGCGTGTGAGGGAGGGTCTATGTATCGACTGTTGCCGTTAATAATTTGTTGGAAATTGAGGCATTAATATGGTTTTAACTAAATTAAGTAGACTCGTACCTCACATGAACCTCATTTTATTTTTATATGTTTTTCCTGGTGAGTAAAAATATTATACTTACATATTAATTATGTTTCTATGCATTAATTAAAATACAGCTCAGGGCCACCACAAGTTTCCTATTTATACTAGGAAGGGCCCTGCGTACTCACGATTAGTTTCTACTATTGCCTACCTGCCTGTCTCACCTCCCGTACTATCTGTCTGCCAGGCAGGGCCGTGCGAGACGGGCACCCTCACAAGGCGCTTGATTGGCAGGGGCGCCAAACTGAGTTGACCGGCCAGCTGCCACACTCGTCACGTCTACTATCGTCTATCAGTCAATCGTACAGACTGCTTCGTGTATTCTATGATGTCGATTGAATTTAATATTCTGAAAGGATTAGACATTAACTCAATATTTTCAGACTTTGCAAATGCAAAAGTTCGAAAAGTTCACTTTCTAAAGACTAAGCTTTTTATTGGAAAACTAAGCTCTGTTACGAGTATATTATCTTACTGAAATTATTATTAAACATTTTGTATATTTTAACCGTATATATTTCATACAAAATCAAAAATCATATAAGTTTTTTTTCTTATGTACGTAAGTTTAGATTACTACATTTTGTTCTGCAGCTAAAGATTGTCAGTTAAAAATGAGATTTTTAAATATTTTTTTTCATGCCAATCCCAATTAAAAATTAATTACATTATCATAGAAAAATTCAATTGTCCCTTTTTAAGATTTGGGTTAGGGAAAAGAAATTCGCCGGTTTTCAGGCGACTATCAGATGTCCGCTTCGACACCCTACTTTTTAATTGTCATGGAAATCTTAACTAAATAAAGGAAATAATAAAATATATTATATAAATATAAATAGGATATCGGTAACGTTCCAAAATCCGAGAGTTATACACTGAGTTAAGACTCCGAGCCGTTAAATTATTTAGGTTTTTCTCACTCTCAAATATGAGTTTCAAAGGTACGAGAGAACCTTTTGATTTGGAGGTATTTTATTTTAAAAAGACATGTTTGTACACGTTTGCCTATATCCTAATGCCTGGATAAACTGATAACTTTAAGATTTACTAAATGATATAACCATCTCTATCACCAGGATAATGTCTTACGTAAGACGTGAATCATACGGTGGGTATGTCATAAGTCGACATACACATTTCATGTTACAAGTATTTTTATTTAAGATAAATAACAACGTATCAATTTAGACACTTAAATTAATGTTAACTATTAAACATTTTGTTTGTTTTTTTTTTTGTTTCAGCTTCTTCATATGTTTTTCCTGGTTCCACGTGGAACTATCCCAGTAGAGAAAATATCGTAACTCCTAGGCCAATTAGAGAACTTCCAAAATCTCGACAACCTGTACACTCCTGGGGCTTCCCTACTACTTCTATGAATGCCTTATTTACTTATCCTACTTACGGTTTTAAAACTATACGCTCTTTCAGAGAATCAATATTAAAGCATGAGTTAGCGAAAGAAAATCCAACCGGGCTTATAAATATCCAAACTCAGACAAGGCCAATTGATCATTCCATTGATACGGTTAGATTATCAATTCAAGAGTCAACAACTGTAAAAACGTACAGTTCAATGCCATTCTACATTTCTGAAGAAAATAACAATACACAAAATGATGAAAAAATGGATGTAAAACATTTAGAAAGGAATTTAAATGAAGATAACATTAGTAAGGAATTAATTCACAACTTCTATAGTATAGATAGCATAGAGACCAACAATCGACGTCATTATTTTGAACCAGAGTTCAGCAACGAAAATGTAAATAATCAAAAACATCATCATTTAAATAGTTTATTTCGTCATTATAAAGACGATGATGATAATAACCAAGAACCAAATGATGTAGGCAATAAAGGCTTTAACAAAAAAGGTAAAGAACGAGGTGAAGCACATGAAGGTAATATCGACCATAGCTCTGATTTAAATAAAAAAGAACTAAATTTTGGTAACCGATTGCAAGAAGTAAATAATAAAAACGATGAGCATTCATCAAATACCAATAATTCCAATGTATTAGATGTTAAACACCCAAGAGTTAATAATAATGCACAGGACCAGAAAACGCAACACGACAAGGACAAACATATCGGCTACAGCAAGACGCTGGTCGGTACCAAGGTATCAAAAGAAAGCAGTCCGGTAGATGAATCCGAGGAAAAGAAGGATTGCAAACAACCAAAGACAGCTATAAAAGAAGAGGAAAAAACAGTTGCAGGGGCTCTTAGGTGTTATAGTTGCGATAATCAAACGTCAGCATCATGCCAACCCATTACTCCGTACACAAATCAAACTGTCTGTGCTCACGATCATGACAAATGCTACATTATCCACACGAAGAATATTTTTACAGGTATCATTTCATTCAAAGCTTTTATAGTTTTTGTCCATACTTTTTTCTATAAATAACTTCTAGGGTCAAATGTAGCATAGCTAGTTTTTTTTGTGGGTATTAAGGTTGTTTGTATTTAAATAAAGTTTGTTGTAAAAAGAACGTTACGTAGAAATATCTCACAAGTAGCAGTTTTTCTTTTCTCAAGGTTTATTTTGGTGCCATTTTAAAAGTGAAGCTTTACTTCAATCAATATTTCGATATTACACTAAATAAAAGGCAGCCGCAGTCGCAAAGGTGAAACCTATCCTAGTAGCATATTGGAGCGGAGAAATAAATCTTTTTCTAAAATTTCCATGGGAATATTTTTAAACATAACTTTTTTATTATTTCGAATTCTGGCTCGGTTACGACCTAGTATTTTTCATGCAGATTCGATTAAAACTTTAAATCATTGAGATCTGACATCACAAACGTCGATCCATGGGAGCTACGCTTCGTACCGCTCCTGTAAGAAATTTCGTAGAACCTAGCTAACCTCGACATTTTTTACAGTTAATAGTTTTTTATATTCTCAAAAGCCATGAGCCATAGAATTGTTATTTATAGGTACTAAGATTTTATTAAAGCTGAACTATGTTTGTGCTAGTATTCCCCATTTTATTTTGGTTTTTTTTTTAAAAAGTGAAACAAAATGAGACTTAAATTTTAGCTGCGTGAAAACTCCAAAAGTACATTCATATTATGAGTTTTTACCTACCTAATTGAACGTCATACAAAATAATATGAAATTTCATTTACAGATAAATTTACCATGAGGCGCGTCTGTGGCCACAAGAACACTTGCACGCAAATTGATTCAGTTGCAACCGAAGTTAAAAAATGCTTCAGTTGCCGGACTAACCTATGTAATAACGCATTTTCTACCAACACTAATTTTAGTGCCTCATTAATTTTAGTGTCTTTCATAATAATCTTTATCAGATTTTAGGAGCAACCATTCAATACATTCTGCTGAACTTTTATTTCAACAGTGTTATAAATAAAATTAAAATAGATTGTACTCATTATCAACCTGTGTACTAACAGGAATTACCCACCATGAGTCAGGCAATTGAAAATTTCAATAGTATTTTATTTTTCATATTTATCATTTTTTTTTATAAATGTTTAACGTTAAGAATGTTATACATGGTTGTTTATATCATATCTATAACTTAAATATTGTCTTTACTAAATAAATATCATTTCCTTTCACCTTGTTATTTAATGCAAAATGTACTATATTGATAAATCAATAAAAACCTTAATATGGAGAATAAACGCACAAATTGAATCTTGGATATGTCTCCAGTACACACATTTATACTAATTAAAGAAATACTAACTTACTTACAGGTATAAATATATTTTTTACGTAAGTAATAACTGATATTATTTAAATTTATTTATTGCATTTTAAATTTTAAATTTATTATTTATAAAAAAAATGTTGCCTACTTTAATGAATGTGGCATACCAAGAACGTATCATATTTTTATTACTTATGTCGGTTTTTGTGGTTCTGAACTATATATAGTACCCCAAAACAACATCATTACTGCATTCCCAGCAGTTACCTATTGAATCACAAACTTTAGCTCTGTTTTCAGGGAAGACTTTACACCTGTTTATTAACAATTCTTTTTTGTAAATATTGATTTTAGGTTATACTGAAAGCATGCTTTCTAAATAAATATTATTTTATAGTGGGCTATATTAGGGAGACCAGTTAATTTGGTTGCATAGCAGAGTCGCGGAACAAAAAATTCAAGCGAGCGAGAAAGCCTCCCTAACCAAACTTTTTATTTTATTTTAACTATTAATAATTTTAAAATTTATTTCCTAAATCCTGACACTTCTTTCCCTTACGATTATTATTTATTTATTTATTTATTTATTGTACATAATTAATTTGACAAAGAAATAAAATTGTAGTAGTAGAAATCACAGTTACAAATGAATATTATATATGCACCGGGAACGATTAGCACTGCTACATTTTGTGTCCTGCCTTCTTTACTAGACTATGTCTGTACTAAGAAGGCAGTGTTTTAATGTGCTACAACTAAGAATGTCAAACCGTCAAATCCATAGAGAAATGTGAAAATGTATATTTGTAAGAAAATAAAAATAAAATGAATTAATTAATTAATCCCGCGCTTTCTCATCATCTTTATATAAGTAACACCAGGCACACATTGTTTATTTTTTATTATTCTGCAGTGACCACATTCTCATAATGTAATAATTATTGCATATTTATTTTTGTCCCCGTCATTCCGTATTTCTAAATTAACATCAAAAATATATTATATCTTTAAAATATCCCTATTATAGTATATTCTTGGAAGTGAAAATTATTGAATGGTTTAATGGTTAAAAATTTTAATCTTTGAATGACAACCAAACGCCCCTATATTAAACATGTTATTGTGTTTTTTTTATGTAGCTAATAACTAATCCATTGTTCATGCATTGACAATAATTTGGTGAAGCATAATGGGTATTTTCAGCTTATAATGAGCTCGCATTTTGAGACAGGGAAAAATTGCGTCCGCCATTTCGACGCCAAAATTTCAGGGTCGCGATAAGCGCGAAAAATCTCTCAACGCTCCGCGGAGCAAATGATTTTTCATTTTAGGATTTTCTCACATCTCGTAATAACCAGAAATACTTTTCAGCATTACAAGCAATTATGCTTTTCAGTGGGAACGTCGTATTAAATGACAACTCTTCAAAAGTATATGATTTGTTCGCGTAATTCAATATGACTAAGACCTTCTGGATAAACAAGCAGTTTAGAACCCGTTAAAATATTACTGTGTTTATTCATTTGCAAGTGCTATGCGTATTAACAAGTTTTTTTTATATACTGCTTAATTCTCGGAAATTGAAAAATAATCATCTCCCTTTTTAGGGAAATTCTTATCAATAATTCAAATCAGACTCCTACCTCCTAACCCTACATATCTCATATTTCCGTCAGTCCTATTAGTAGTTACTTCGTATCGGCTGGAAATAGGAGTAATCCATAAGTAATAAGTATAATCTTGCTTTTAAATAAATTACAAGTACAAAGTGTAGTTCTGCTAAAAATGTTTAAGAACTTGTAAACCTCCAGAGCTAAAAAGAGGCAAAAATACAATAGTTTTGAATATAGGCTAACATTGTGAGTAATTTCAAAATAAATACAAATGTAATAATAACAAAAATATGGTAGCAAAATATAATTTATGCTTACATAAATGTTAGATTTTTTTCTGTGCAATTTGTTAGGATGTGATCGATAATGGTTATGCTATGCAAAGGTTACTCTTGAGAAGAATACCCAGAAATAGGGTCAATTATATGCAGTTAATTGACCGCACGGTAGGACCTGTGTTTTAACATCAGGCGAGGCGTCTCTTTTCGCTATTTGCGTCTCATTATGTTGGCCCGAATGTCTGCTGATGAAGCGAGCGGCTGTCATGACCGCCAGCCACGCTGCTCCACAAAATATTCTACTGGTTTACACTGCTTCGTCTCCTTAATTCGTATGAACGGTTTAGATTAAGGTGTCTGGAAATCAATGCACTGGTCAGTCTTTGTTGAATGTGAGCGTTTCATATTATGCGTGGGAGCATGGCCACATTCTGGTAAGGGATACATTCCCCATTTAAAGGGTATTTTCCACAGTATGTTTTCTTCTTACAAAGTTGTCTTGCTAAGCTTGCTAAGTTTTCGAGGCCCGTGGAAGTCAATTATGTATTTTTACTGATTTCTTGACTATTGAGAGGGAGCTTTTAGAAGAAGGTGATTTTTTTGTGTGGTTGGTCGAGGATCAGATAGGCAGTGTAAGCAAATTGAATCATTATACTATTGGGTCATAGGTTTCACAAGAAAACAAGATATTGGTATATCACACTTTTACTACAAAATGTCTGAGTAATGGCCGGGTGATTTAATAAACAATATTTGCGAGAGCCTTCAGTTATTCTATTTTTGAAGTAAAACTTCTTCACGCGCAACTGTCACTATTTTTCCTAGGCAGTGAATGAATCTAATGAAGCTACCGCCCAGATGTCGCGTAGATTTTTTGTTGTTTGTCACATTGATTTTGTAGACGCCAGTATGAGACGATAATTTCGAAATATAGATGGATACATTGTTATGCAGTTGATAACAAATTAAATCAACTTCTTTACATGCCCAATTTGCGCGGTTCTGGTGCAATAAAAAACAAAAATTTTTGATTAAGGCAAAATCGCCGTAGTAATAGCTTCTTTAATAGAAAATGGAATGACACAGTAAGAATGTAATATCGTATATACAACATATTAGTAAATGGTATTAGTTGCTTGGTGAATATCAGCAGTGGCACACGGTGACAATACCAGCGCGTAATGTTTGTAAACAGCGAAACGGTTAGTTTAAGTTACAGTCCCGTCACGGCGGCGCGGCCACAAAACGAATCACGGTTGTAAATTGCGAGAAAAAACGTCGTAAACTCGATGCGAGAAAAAAATAAAGAAATAACGCCTTGAGAACTTGGGAAATGTTTCGCGATGAATTTTTCAAACGTCCGCCGATGTTTTGCGATGTCTTCGTTTAGTACGCGTTGCCACGTAATCATTCATTTAATTCTGGATTCCGTCTCGTCATGTTGTTTCGTTTATTCTTCTAAGCTCCCCTATGAACTCAATTTAGCTTGTGTTTGCTTAGCAGATCAAGGATGAACAAAATTTGGGACAACATCGCTGGAACAACGAAACTCTTATCTAACCCGTTCTTAATATGTTTTAAGGTAAATTTATTATCTATATATTTAATATAATTCAGTGCAACAAACAACTTTAAAGAGATTTGGAAGAGATTTAACAAACTATAGGAAAATAATTTAGCTACGACGAATGAGATTCCACAAAAAATAAATATGTAAAATTTAGAGAATTGATAAAACCTACTTAAAGTTATTTATTGACTTTGTGTTATGCAAGTAGTCCTATTCATCGCAGTACCGACTGCCTAGTATTTGTCTTCACGGTGCGTGTTCATTCGTAACAAGCGGACAACATTCTGCAAGTCCGTAATTAAATATGTGTTCGTGTATAGTGCTGAGGAAAGCGCAGATGAATATTCTCTGCTGCGGAAAGTGACCTGGCCCGATTTGACATGCGCTGGGGCAGGGTGGGAGGGGGAATGGGTGGGTGAAATGGGTGGGGGGAAATGGGTGGGGGGAATGGGTAGCTTTAAGAGAAAATTTTCCTAATGTGCATGAAAATGGTTATTTTTAGCAGGCCTTCAATCTTGCCAATTCGTTTTGGTAAAGAATATTGATACATCTCATAATATGCTGTACGGGCCAGTAAGAGTAAATAAAAAACTGGGCTTATTAACTTAAATTCATATTTAAGATTTTCTATTTAATTCAAAGTATATCTAACTAATATACTTGTGGGCTGTTAATCCAAACAAAATTGTGTGTTAATTTTTTTGATATTATTATTTTTTACATATTCACATCGGACACAAAATCATAATAGGGGGCTCTTTTCTAAAACGTTTAAAGAACTTATTCTTCACCTGGTATAAGAAAATCCAAAATATTGGTTAAAGTTTTTTACAAAATTGAATGTCTTATCAGCATGGGAAAACCGGGGGAAAATACGACATCTTTCTTTCTCACTTTACGAAGGTGATCAACAAAAACTAAATAATAAAAAGTATATCTTAGTGATATTAATTGAGTTCTTTGATATTCTTTTTCACGATTAACTAATCGAGTCACGTGATAGCTCCACTGTAAGAGGCCAAACTCTTGATTTTTTTAGAAATTATTTAAAAGATAGGCATCTTAGTAATAGTGTCAACATTAAAGAACATTTTAGCGAACTATAGGTAAAGAAAACGGGCATAGCACAGGGATCTATTACTGGACCTCTGATCTTTCTTACTTACATAAATTCATTATTAATCGTTCTTAAGTATAGTAGTACCCACCAATTTGCAGACGATACGTGTATTTTAGTAGCGGATAATAATATTAAAAATAAAATTCAATATGATTTTGACAAATTGTCTAAACAACGGTGTGACAATCAACAATAAAAAACTAAATTAATTCACATTTCATCCCACAAGAAGAATAGATTAAAATTCACTAAATTACCAATACACAAAATTTAAATTCACAGTTATAATTACTGTATTCAAATTTTTAAACGTTTTTAATTATGAAAATAAAATTCCAATTAAGTAGTCACGCTCGGGGAACAAGGCAGGCTGCTAGCAAATTACTTATTGTATTATGACAAAATAATGCGTATGACCAAAGATAACAACGTCCCAAAAATAGTTTCAATAAAACATTTTAATAAGCCTTGCCATTTAAAACAAATCTAATCAATTAAAGTTGTTAAAGAGAATTGAAAGAAATACCTACTTTACCTCTAAAATTAACTAAATTTCTATCTTTATTTTTTGTAAATACTTTAAAATACATCTTTTTATGTTCATAATCATTATTGTATCATCTTTGTATAGTGTGTTTGTTTTGATTTTAATTAAGTTTAATAAAGTCTAAACTTTTATTAATTATTTATGTAAAGGCACATAGTTCACCTGGCCAAGAACTGGTTCACTGGGTTAGTCAATTGGCAGTATTAGGTTTTATAAGCATATGCATAGAAGTGAAATATATTTTTTAGGTTATGTGAATAAACTGGGGTTTCACAATAGAAATTGTTGTTTTTTCGTTAGACAAATCAAAATGCCACCAACCTTTAAGCGCCCCCAAATAGGTACGGATGCTCTACCCGATACTGGCTGCACTGGAACTCACCACAACGCAAATTTGTATACTTTAGAAGTTTTTTTTTTATTATTATAGTCACAAATTTAATCGGTACGGCAGGGTCACTCTGACGGTAAACGATCCGTTGAGTTTCACAATACAAGCGTGATCTTTTTTGACCCGTTACCAACAGCAGCGCTGGCTGTCGAATTTCGAATCTTCATACCCTGCAAACAAAATGTACCGTGTCACATCACCCTAAATATTTGAAAAAGTTTGGTGGATCATCATTGTAAACATGTATTGTTGTCGAAATAGAGAAAAACAAAACGGGGCTCACGATCACGAAAATATTGACTCTTCTATAGCTTAATTAGGAAACAGCAATTTCAGGAACAGACATCGAGAACTACCTCAATTTTATATATTTTTGTTCTATTAACCTAAATTTAGCAGTGTTTGTATTTTAATACAATAGCGGTATAATAGTTAAATAACTGTTTTTCAGACAGATAAAATTGAAGCTGGAATCATATAATAAATTGTATTGGTTTTAGTGAAATAAAAGTTGTTATGAGGCATTGAAAAGAAAAAAATTAAAAATCGACGTCATACATAGATTTTTCTAAAACATTTGACAAAGGTAACACCATATACAAATTAACAAACTCGAAGCATTAGCTATATGCATGGCGAATAATGACGATCTTAAAAGGAGTCGTTAGCGGTCATTGCTTAGATTTGGTCGAAATATTGTTAATAATATTTGTTATTTTAAAAATATTTTATTACTAGGAATTCCCAACTTTTGCTGTTTTTGTTTATTTTTTAATATTTCTAATTAAACATAAAAATAGTTATATGACCCGAAAAATATTTAAAAAAATATATATTTAGGAGAATTCTACCATTGTTAAAGCATAAAAACAAGTATTATCAAACACTTTAAATATACGATACGTAAGATACTCATTTTTCTACTTTTGCAAGTAGATGTTTAATATTTAAAAACAATACTTAAAAAAATTGTAAATTTATTAAAGTATGTTGATAAACTTTTACGTTTATTTTCATTCTAAATTAGGAAACCACGTAGGTATTTTCTTTTTTTGTGATTATTTTTGAAATTATAAGTGTCCAGAAAAAGTCCTTAACTTAGCGTAAATTCAATAGGTCAAGAAACTAAATGAACAGCTTCTGGTGTTCCCAAGGATCTAACAAACTTGACTCTCTATCGCTAATGTCATCATCAGCATGCAGAAGAACCTTGACCTATTTAATATAACACACTGGTAAAAAATAGTAACTTCTACGGTTAACCGATTCGGTTTCGGTTTCAGCCGAAACTGGAATGTAAACCGAAAATCGGTTTCGACTTCAAGAGTCGGTTTTGGTTTACACTGATATGAATTCAACTCTTCCGCCTCTAAATTAGACGCTTGTTCAGTATTATAATGGATTCTACGAAACTTTTGCAACCATTTTTATTTCCGTATCTTATTTTATTTGTTGTGTCTTCGCGTTTGCTCTATTTTCGACAAACGCTCAGAAGCTTCGATTAAGAACACATGTCGACACTTTTTCATACAGTGATTAAATCGCGCTTGACACGCGACATCTTATTCCCCGAACAAAAGAAAAGTTTACATATCGCCGGAGCTATTTGCATTCGGCATAAGCATTCTGGCAGGGCTTTCAGTGTTGCTATTTAAATTTGAGTTTCAGTAAAATCACCGTCCTGTGACTAACGCGAATACGGACTCATAAACTAAACGGAACTATTTTAACTATCCTGTAAATCGCCATGAATCGCACACGCGATATAAATTCTTGGTAAAACTATGACACCAATTATAATTGCACACGACCCACACGACACACGAAACAAAAGAAGCTTTTAAGAAAATATGTAGTTATATTTTATTTAGGACATTATAGCTTTTATGTCATAGATAAACAGGTCTTCCCGTTGCTTATACTAAATGCTGCATAAGCATAATAAAAGCACGACAGATGTAACTACGTTAATGTCTAAATAGAAAATCTTCCTTAGAACAGGCGATAGCCTGGTTAGGCAAGATATTTTGCATTAAAACAATATTTTTGTAATATTTGCAAGAATTAAATAAATAACGTAAATAGTCGTTTTCATCGCCAGTGACGTTTTGCATTTTGCGAAAAATAAAACGACTAAAATTATTAAAAATTTAAAAAACTTTCGAGACATAAACGGCTGAAACGATTTTCTTGAATCATAGCTAAGAAGACTCTCGATCAAGTAAACTTCTAACAAAGAAAAAATGATTAAAATCGGTTCATTTGTTTGGGAGTTACGAAGCCAGAGATAGGACACACTGTTAAACTTATAACACCCCGCTGTTTGCGTCAGGGACGGGGTTTAAAAATGACTGCTTTCGGCAGAAATACGAGCGCATTTCATTACACTCGTTCTGAATTTTGACACGTTTTTAAAATCATTGTTCTAAAAAATACTCCTATCTACTCTAGAGTAGGTAAGCAACGCGCTGGATTAGTCCGTTTTATCTACTATCTATCTATAAACCTACTATACCCGTCGACTAGATGTCTATCCTTTCGTTTTTATGTTTTAACCTCGAACACTAGAAATGCCATCCATATATAGGTTGTTTTTTTTAGAGGCGTGGTTTTCAATCTGGCACTACTTTTTTCGTAGTTGGTGTTTTTGACAGCTGTCACTTGATTTATACTCAGTTTGGTTTGCCATTTCATAATGAATAGACTTACTCCTGAACAACGTTTGCAAATAGTGCAAATTTAGAAAAAATCACTCTAAAATAAAGTAAAAATCGCGTCGTGGGCCTGTGTCGTGGCCTCCAAGATCGTGCGATTTAACATCGCTGGACTATTTTTTGTGGGGTTATGTGAAGTCGCTTGTCTACGCAGATAAGCCGGACACGATTAACGCCTTGGAAGAGAATATTCGGCGCGTTATTGCTGACATACGGCCCAACTTGCTGCAAAAAGTGGTTGAAAATTGGGCCTCTCGGCTGGAATTTGTTCGAGTCAGCCGCGGCGGCCACTTACCCGAAATAATTTTTAAAACATAATGGCAAACCCTTATCTTTATAATAAAACTAAATTATTAGCCATAACATCAAATTATATGCGTTTTATCTCTTCTTGAAAACCACGCCTCTAAAATCATCACCTATATTTCTAAATTATATTTGTGTAGATTCTCGCCTCGGGGGCTGATCCCAAAAATGGTAACATTTCTGTAAAATTCGGTCCACTGAGAATTTATTGACAGAAAAATATCTACTTTCGAAATTCCAAAACCCAAAGTCCTCCAGTACGAGTTTCGAGAAGGACCGGTGGACGTAGTCTGTGTTGCCAATTGACAATCGACTCGAATGTCTTATCACTTTCATCCGCTGCCGACGCCGCGACGAAGGAAAGAGATTAGCGCTTATCGCTTTGATCGATTTTCGAGCGCACTTTGGTATCAGACTAAGACGCAAATGATGAGGCATAATTTGAACCCTCAATGGCGACACATGTTGTTTGAGTGACATTTTCCAGGTTGTCGTCTAAGATAGGGTGACCAAGCGCTAAAAGCTATAGCCTAAGCTAGGAAAAACCTACTCTGACATAATAAAGAAATTTAATGTTGAAAGCGCCTGTTTCACTTCGACTACACCGCGTAGGCACGCTGAAATGCAGTCATTTTTATCACACTAATTTTGGTCTGGTTTGATTATGCGTTATTTATTTATGTATTCACTAGGTATTTAGAGAAAAAAATATCTTTTTAACTATTTTAAAGAATAAGAATAAATTCTTATAAATAAAGGTATTTTTGTAACCACCACCAGGTAGTTGCCCGAACCTGACATAAACTAAAGTTAATCAAACATAATAGTTTGATACATTTTATTTAAATTTTTTATATTATATCGAATGTGAGATAAAAATAATGCCAAAAGGAAAAAAAGATGATACATAATCATAATCATAATCAAACGGGGACGAAATCTATTAAAGTCCAACGAACATTTTTTAATGTTATTTTATATAGATTAGATGATAAAATCTTTTTTGATCCCGCACTTCGGCGTCGACAGAAAATATATGACAGATGACGTCTAAAATGCAACTTTCATAAATTCCAAAATCACATTTTTAACTAAAACATAAATATATCCAACTACTATTATAAATATATTTAATTGCAATTTTGCTAGATAAATCAATAAGTATTATGAAATAAAAGTTTTTTTTCAAAGAATATTTCTAGCTCCCTCCTTAAACGTCCATACGGTAGTTTAATTTTGTCTATTTAGACCTGCATGCGCCCAAAACCCAAATATGAGAAAGTTTCCATGTCTTCAAATCGATTTCACGCGCATCCGCGGGCAAAGACTTCAAAACTCTTACATTAAAGCAAGCATCGAAATCCCTGCCGTGAGTTCTCGCGTGAATTGGAACGGGTAAAGCGGAAAGTAATTTGTTACATGATAATCTATAATTATTTATTCTAATTTTAATGCGTGTATGATTTTTGAGTGGCTATTTTACGCCCTTCAATGTAACTAAATCGTGCCGTCACACCCTGTATAAAACGATATCATAAAACTATTAGCGAAACGTTAGGCCAACGTTCCGATACATTAATTAATGGAGACGAGCGCAGTCGCGCTCCTATCGGAGGAATTTCTATTACTTATTCGTTGGCTCCGTTTCAACTGTCCATAAAATGGGGGCTGTTCCAAATAATTTCGCCGCAAGTGCAGCATATTGAGATATTCATCTCTATCATTCCAACGGCCGGCGGGAGGCGGTCGGTCGTGTGATGGGTTCGCCTCAAGGATTCTCTTAAGATTACCGAATCTATTTGAGCCCTGTGTCACGGACGCATTTTCAACCCAATGCGGTTCAGCGCTTAAATTCGTTTAGTTGTAATCAATTGTATCGTGAATTTGTGAATTAATTAATTAGTGATAAAAAACAGATTAGTGACCAAGCCAACAGCAAAATGTATCATCGATCCAATAAGAAATCGGTGAGTTTTGTAAATATATTTTTTTTTATGTAAATATGATATTTATCCTATGATCCTTCTTATTAGAAACGTCTCATGTACGTAATAAGTATTTTTTTTTCTGTAACCTTTTTCTGGCCACTCTTAGAATAAATAGGTTTTTTTAACCTAGTGGCCATGTTACTCTAAAGACTGATATTTCATAATAAATAAATGACTGGTATTTCATTTTTCTATATGATAATAATATTTTTTTTTTCAGGGCTATTATATCATTTATTGTTTTGACTTCTTATTATGCCAGTATAAATAAATAAATAAATTTTGGAAATCATCTGTCTTAATATATATAGGTTAGGTCCACGAACAAAAATACCTCCTAACCATAAACCATGACATTTTTTTCTTATATAAACTGACAATCATTATAAATATATTATTATCGCCTAACAAGAAAAAACCACCAAAAACAACTGTCATAGGATATGCTCTGTCACACAATGTAGTATAGGATAAATTCCTTAATATTTCAATTCATTGATAGAAATTGACAAAATAAGGTATTGCTTATTTTTCCTTGTGATGAACATTAAAAAATTTTTTTTTTTTTTTTTGCGGCATTTATTGCCAGATTATAGAGATTTTTTGCACCGTTTGATATGCGAGTAAGTATGTCCGTCAATATTGTTAAAATGCCGGTAAGGACGTGTTGCCTGTACGGTAATTTCAACCGTAAATTATTGAATAATATCAATATTAGTAAAAACATGAAGTTCTACGCTACTATAACTATTATTATTTTTATGAAATGTAATTTTATTCCACTTTAAATATGTAGGCTGTCATTCAACACTGCACATTGAGTATGCCAGCTTAAATATAAAATGTCTTAACTACCGCCACAAGGACTAATTTAAAATAAATAAAAGTTATTACTTAATTTCAACGTAAAACAATATTTTTTTTACATATTATCAGTTCTAAAACCTAGCCTTTAAACATTCCTAATTTTAATTATGTAATATATTTTTTTCCCACATTCATTATTTTTTTCTTTAATCTCTTTTATTATTTATTTTGCTGAATCCAAAATTAGACCAAAGTATTTCCTATATATATTGAATATCAAGTTTCCTACAATGACCATTATTAAGTAGGTTCTTCACGTGGAAAATAAATGTAATTTTCGTAGATTCGTACATTTCACACCAGCGCTAATAATAATAAAATAATAATAAATTATTTTTTATAATTGCATTTACCAAATAATGGTAAATATTGTAATTTTCTCTGTCGGTTTTTGTGTTGGCAGTACAAAATTGTAATTACATTTGTTACATTTTCTTTCTTCCATGACCTGGATGTTCTCAATATTCGCCGCGCTTTTAACGTTTGCCTGCGTAAATACAGTTGGATCGTAAAAGTTTTATGCACTCGTTATAATAACGGTACCGAAATAAAAATATTCAGTGCGTCATCTTATTTTGCGTCACAAAAAATTATAATGGAAGAAATACTGAAATGAATATATCCACATGGTGGGCTGTCGATCACAGCATGGTGCGAGACCTACTTAGATCCACGGTTGAGTTTCTCGCATAGTGACATTTTTTTTAGGTAATTTTCGACCTCTTTCCAAATTTGGCAACAATCGAAGCATCCTAGAGATGTCACTGCTGTCAGCACTGATCTCCGTCGTCGAATCTCATCTCCGATATGCTATTCTTATGTGGGGATTCGGCGCCATCTCAATAAAAGTTTTAAGACTACAAAAAAAGGTAATACGCAAACGCAATACGTAAACTTGACCATACTTAGTAAACTTGGGATCTTAGCTTTATACGACATTTTGGTTCAAGAAGCACTGTGTAAATTATCAATAAATCAAGCTCAATGACACACGAGTCTAAACATAACCATAACACCAGAAATAAAATCAATTATGTTTAACCTATAAGACCAAACTAAACTAAATTTAGTAAAACTAGTTCTTGTTTGGGTCTTAAATTTTACAACTACCCGAGAACTCGAAAGATGTGCATGAAATAGGCCAATTCATGAAGGCTATTAAGTTATATTTGTTAAATTTGAATTTATATAATATTATTGAATTGTTATTCTCATCCTTTTATTTGTATTCAAGTAAATATGTATTTATGTATGAATGAACAAATTTACTAATTTAAAATTGTTTTCATTGTTTTGTTCTAAAATAATTCCTGCTACGTTGTAAAAAATTATTGTGGAAATAAATATCTTTCACCGTATCGCGATACACATTATCAGAAAACCTTCTGATTTGAACCCCATCGACTTTGTTGTTTGAAAGTTTTTTTTCAAAGAAATCTTTTACAACTAAACTTTACCTAAGCAATAATGATCGGAATAGCAAATGGCAATAGCAGTTAAACCAAATTAAATATAAGAAAACCGACATCAATATTATCCAAATAAATATTTAAAAAAAGATGCAGTCTGTGTGTTGTTTGTTACCTATTTTAGTAATAATATTAAATTTGATTGTTTGTATGTTTAATCCTATTACACTGACATTTACTATTTTGTTCGTTTTTTTTTTAATTTTTTGTGACCTTTCATTTATAATCATTTAAAAAAAAACGGTCAAAAAACAAATAACTTTATTTTACCCTGTAATAAACATAAATCAGGGTTATCATTTTTAATCATCGTGTTCACGCCACTCTTAGATAATTTCTATAATGAAAGGCAGGACATTCCTCAAAAATCACAAAAGTACGAATCACTTCTAAACCGTTGACTTTCGGATCATCCTATAGCGGCTATATATATATATTCAGCGGCTTAATAATGATGTCCCCTATCACTTGTTTTCGGCCTGACCACTGTCTTGGGACAACCTGTATATCGTAATGTCGAGATAATCGAACCAATTTATGGCTTCTAAAGCAATCAGAATTAGAAACATCGATAAAACGCTAACGGCATCTGTCGGTATTTTTTTATGCTGCCTCCTTCAAAATAAATGTTGTGACTCAGGATTAAGTGATTTTGCGGGAATTAAAATCACCTGCTGAACTCAAAAGACCGAAAACATATTAAACCACCTGTTAGTTGAACGTTGGCTTTGTATCATTGCACCTAATATGTAATACTTTATACGTACTTTAAATAATTTTGATATTAATACAAATAAATGCTATATTTTCTCTTCACATTTACAACATTAATAATTTAATTAACGTTATGCCTATTCAAATAAGTTTAATTGGTGTAATTGGTAACAATAATAAGTGTTTTTTTTTTTAATTAAATATTTCTAAATTAAATAATCTCTGTTTATGTTTTATTTGTCCTCTTCTCCTTGTTTTGAAAATAAAAAATATTACTTTAATTACTTATTCTCGTGTTTGTAACTTAAACTATTTTGACACTGGCATATAGTGGAGTGATACTACGTAGTTTATTGATACCACATATTTCTTTATAATAATAGTAATAATAATAATAATAATAAACAATAATATTAATAGTAATAGTAATAATAGTAATATTTTAGCAAAAAAAGAATATTTTTTAAAGAGAATTGCTGCATAAATGCACGCATGTTTCCTTTTCAAAAAAAACCCTATTAATATAACCCATAATTTTGGCACACTTTCGTGGTGCTTCCTTTTTGGATTTGTGGATATTTTTGTGGTTTTTTTTTTTAACGGGTGCTAAACATTTTTTATATATTCATATAAATAAATATATATAATATACATAATCTATATATATTTGAAGAACACTGTTCCAATTTTTTTATGCTAATGTTATATGTAAAATGTCCGAAATCCATAATTGGTTTTATATATTAGTAATAAGTTTTGTTTTTAATTATAATTATTATAATTATAATAAAGAATAAATAAATAAATAACTAGCTTTGTAGTAAGTAATTAATTTTCCAAACATAACCTATTATGTTCCATAACAATAGAAATGATAATATTCAATAATATATTTAGTACCTATTTGTGATCGTAATTATCTTAGAATACAGAAACCAAAATTTACCTACGTCAATGAAAAGCGGACCATTCTTGTCTATGTGTAGACACGATTCTATTGTCTTGTGCGTTACAATAATTACTTGGTTATGTCTGTTCAAATAAAGGAGCGATTTGAGTGTCGACTGAAAGATTTGCACGAAATAATTTCATGCACACGATTAAATTTATTTGAGGGACAGAAAAATTTTAAAGATATTATATTTCGAAGAACAACGGTCGGTCCCCGCCCTACCCAGTGCCGTGCCCCGCTCCTCTCTGCGACCAGGCGTGTAACTAGTTCGCAAACACGAAAATGACATCGATTAGATTTTGAATTCGGTTTTCGCGTAATAATAAATTTTAAAATATTTTTTTTATCGTTTTTTTTTTTGCTAATTAATTTGTGTTTGTTTTTTGTAATTTTGTCGGTATAAATCAACAAAAAAGAAACACAGCGAATAAAAAATACCCCCGTATTAATTAATATCGAGCAACTTGAGCTATATTATTTTTTCAAAACGGATTAATTGACGATTGACGAATTGATTGACGAAATGGTAACTTCACGTATTACCCCTCTTTCTACCTTCTTAATGCCGATCCTACTCAAAGTTTATTTTCTTTTTTTTATTTGGTTGAAATCATTTGCTTTGTGTTATTATTTTCTCAGAGGTACAACTTTCTGCGGGCAGCGTTCGAAGCATCAACCTCAGCGCCTCATATCGGCCTCTGTAACTCATATACCTATAGTAATATTGGTAGTTGGTTCGAAAGTAAAGAAAAATTATTATATAAACCTAATAATGTTTGGCGCCTTATATCTTGAACCTTCGGGATTCATTTCCTAAACGAAATAAAGTAGAAATATTTTCTTTATAAATCTATCCTTTGTATACTTGATGAGGTAGCCCTAATGCGATGGCTAATCTGCATTTCGTCAATATATCTGCCATTTTTTTGGTATGCACGCGCCATAATTCAGCGGGACACCCAGCGGCTGGCAGGCTGACAGTCGGCCTCGTCGGCCAGCTGGCTGGCTGCCAGGCGGGTGCCATCGCGATCATGCCACTCCGAGGAGCGGGTTACTCGTGTTATTCTGGCGGGCCAAAGAAATTTGACATCCATATAAATCAACGATGCACTTGAGACAGGCGCTTTGACTGCAGCGCCAATAGGGCATCTCTGTCCTCTTCAAAGCTACTGCCATGTAGGCGTATCTCTCCTCTCCAAACCAACTGGCATTAAAGCGTATCTCACTTCTCCATACCAACTGTCATTAGAGCTTCTCTCTCCTCATTAAACCAACCGCCAATAAAGCGTACCTCTCCTTTCCAAACCATCTGTCATTAGGGTGTCTCTCTCCTCTTAAAACCCACTGCTCTAAGGAAATTTATTTTCTTGTCAAACCAATTGCCATTACGGGTTCTCTCCTAAAGTCCTAAGTGGACTGTAGCTACGGGAGAAAAAACAATATTTTTTTAAATTTATTTTTATTATTTTTATAAGAACCTGAAAAAAGGATTTGACAAAAAAAATATAAGCAACTTAAAAAAGTTATACTTAAATAATACCAACACAATGATCATATACCAAGTACGAACCAGGCGATGTCGAATAAACTGTCTAAAAGTGGTAACGCATCTTGAAAATGTGACTCCGTTCGTTTCTGAATCCGGTTTATACGAAGTTTAATAGTAATTATAACTACAAAAGCTTGAAATTAAATTCTCATTTAATGCGTATCTTAACGCGGGACGCCATTGACAGTCTGCCAAGAACAACATCACTGCATGAAGTGCCGTCCGACGCCCGGCGCGGTCACGGGGCCACACCACGCGCGAGTGCTGATTTTCCACAGCTCATCACCATCAAAACCTAAATCTCCTGAAAATTATAAGTTGAAATAACAAATTTGGTAATATTTCTTATTGATTAGGTATTAGGTACTTTGTCATAACCTATATTCATTTTAGACAAGTCAAAAGCATTTTTTCTATTAAACCGTTAATATGTTAACTAGCTGTTCAACCCCAAGCTTCGCCCTGTATTGGCAACTAGGCCCTGGAAGCGGCTTTGACAGCACCCTCGGTGCGCGACAACTCGTGCCTGAGGTACTCAGGATGAATCCCTTACGTACCTACCATCCTATTCCCAGAGGCGGTTTTGATAACGACTTCGATGCAATGCATCAACATAAAATATTTTATACATCTACATAACTAAAAGTCAATTACTGCATGTATGGTACATCATCACACCACAAAAGCCATAAAGAAGTGAAAACATACGAATTCCCATGAAAGAGAAACACCTAAATGATGTTCTCTTTCTTTCATTTGTGTTCAGATTTATGTAGTATTAACTTTGTTCTCTCCTCGTATGTAAACTACTATATGAATCTGTAGTTTTTTTTTTAATTAATTAAATAAATAAACATCACCGCTTCAACTTTATAGTCGTCCACACTTACAGAGATATAAAACTTTTTTTTTCATAAAAAATATGGTTTTATTAGGCAAGGTTGTAAGTCGTATTTTACAATACGATATTCGTGTATTTTAAGTAGCTACCTAGAGCCATTTTGTCATCAATCGAGTAATGATCTTAATTTAAGGATCGTTTGAAGTGGTGTAATATTTTTAGTCTTCCTTTGAAATATGTGGCAACCAACTAAATCTGAAGCCGTCATATCCAATTGATCAAACGATAGAAAATGAAAATGTGACCAGCTGTGAAGCATTCCTTATGTTTTGCGCATCCATTTTTATTAAAAATATTTAAAAATACATATGAGCGTTTTCTAGTAGACACATCTTAGATGTTTACATTCCAGTAGACATCTTGAATTCGTAGAAAAGTTTCTTTATTAGAATTTCGATATTTAAGTCTTGAACCATCGTTTATCGTTTTATAGAAGCCGTCGGCAATGAGTCATGTGTCACATCCACAACGCGAGATTTTTTACGTCATTTGATGGTTATCGATGGTTAATGGTTGGTTATTTACCATTAAATAGCATTGTTTAAATTATTTTGTCTTTGAATATTAAATAATTTGTTGTTGATTTGCAATAAATTGAGTAATTTGCCAATTATAGTTACTGTCATTTGGGATATAGGTCACTCTAGCATCTTTTTCCATACCTTAGGTATGTATCTATTAACAAAACTTGCTCTAAAGATTTTATAGGATTGGGAGCATATGCACCTAGTGGTATTAAGGCGAGAAACGTTATGTACCCCCCCCCCCCTCTGCCCCATTTTAATTGTGTTTTAAATTATTTATAAGCTAATTGATTTTGTTCGGCCTGAAGATAATCCTATCCTAAATATTTGGCATCTTCGACCCTAAAGTTGATGGGCTTTCTGTAAATCACCTGTAAGATGGACACTGGTAAGTCTTCAGCTCCAATGTTCCCTTCTTTAAACTAGTTTGAATATCTTGTATCTTGTATCTAGCACCGTCAGTTACTCATAGAACTTCGACTACGACTGTGTTTTGGTTTCCTGATTTCTCTGTTATATTTGGCTACGACTTTTTTTTCGACTTTCATTAGTAGTCTTAGCGTTTTTAAACAGTAACTTTTTTTTTTGATTGGAAGTATTTCTGTCAAATATTAACTATTTTTCTTATTCGGTTTTTTGTTTTTTTTTATGGTAAGCAATATTCTTATTACCGTGAATAAATCGTTGAAATTTATTGTTATCCAAAAAAATTGAAATCAAAATGTTTTTATGCTTAATTTCTAACGCCTGTTGTATTTTCGTTTATAAATAAATATAAGTTATAGTCCGCATGTCGGTCGTGTGTTGAAATGTGTGCGGCTTCGGACTGTGGCCAAATTGTGCATGAGGTGCAATGAAATTTATGTGTCTGCGCTTTGCAATTAAACTAGATTATTATTATATGCGTGTGCTTAATGCATTTGTTACTCAAGCGTTGCACAAATTACAGTGAAATTCAATTAAAATTTGTCGCTACCAACCAATTGCATGGCAATTTGGTAGTAATTTTGTTAGTTTGTAATTTTCTTTGTAAAATCAAAACAACAATTACAATAGAAAGAACATAATTGCTCTCAGTATTCTTGACAAGAAATTTAGCTCAAGTCTTAAATAAAACCGTATTCAAACTTTCAAATGAGAATCCTTTTTTCAGAGTAGCTGAGGTCAAAGGGTTAATATCAAATCACATTATTCTTGTTTAACATATGACAGAATCTTTTTTTAACTGTAATGTTACTTATTGTAAAATTATAAAAACGCAATAAACCTTATGTGTTCTCTATGATTTGTTGTTTCATACTATTTTGAGGGTTAACACTCCTCCAATATGGAGGAGAAAATGTTTAAATTGACATGATTAAAAAAGTGTTCAATTTTTCTTATGGTTTTTTTTTCTCCATAACTGACATAATGACTCTCTAACCATAAGAATCGCTCTACATACCAGATCGCACGAACAGTTCGAGAAGTCAGAGGCCCAGACTAATATTTTAAATAGATGCCTATTCTAGAAAAGCTACTTCAAAAAAACATACCAGTAACACGTATCCTAAAAACATCGTCGCTAGTCATACCTATGTACCTACGTAGACGATGGGACAAACTCGTGATCTAGAAGTGGGTAATCAGGCGACGCCATATGTCCGAGCGAGGAACTTCGATAGAAGAACGCGCCTGGCGACTGTGAACGGCCATGGTCGACTAAACCAATTGCTGACAATCGACCTCAACATATGACACATATTTTGAAACCTCAATATCGTCTCTTGTAAAACATAATAACCTCAATGAGATACAGGGCCGGCCCTAGACTTTTCGGCGGCCCTGGGTGAACAAATTGCACCTTTTTTAAGTGCATTAAAAGCTGGGGAAAAAAGTATTTAACAGTGAAACAATATTTTATATTCACTATTACAATTTTATATTAAAAAAAACGATTTCAAGATTTTGGCGCCCCCTAAATCTCGGTGCCTAGGGCGTACGCCTGGTTCGCCCTATCCAGGGGCCGGCCCTGATGAGGTACAATGTTACCACGGTTACTTTATTATGTAAATGCTGTAGAAACCTTAGTAAGTCTTATTAAACAAAAGCCTGAAATTTATAAAAAAATATATATAATTATTTAATTATTTCTTTTTTACTTTTTATGTGTTTAGGTAAAAATTGTATTATTTTAATTACATCATAAAGTATACATAAGTATTTTATGCATATATCCTTCGTGTTTATATATGTTTACATATATTATAGACGAATAAAATTATATTCTGTTTTAGAACGCGCCGTCATATACATATACAAATTAGACAATTTTATATATTTATTTTCAAAAATCCAATCGAAAAACAAAGTACATAAGAGATATGCGAAAAATGTACTAAACGGCAAGGAAACAAAAAAAAAACGAAGTATTAAAAACGTCGGTTGTGTACAATTTAAATACAATTATCATGTTTCCACATGTTATTATTTAATCTAGGTATTAGTATTTATTGTGTTAAACTTCATCTGCAGACTGTTTTTGTATTGCTTTCAGAAAAAACGCGGTCACAAAAAACATTCCCAAAATTGGCAGGAGGAAAAATCTTCGAAAGAAAATGTGGCGCCATCTACAGAATACGTCGACAAATGCTTGGAAAAAAATGAAGATAAAAACAGTATTGAAGATGTTTTTGAAATAAAAGAATCTGAAATTATGGGAAGGTTAATAAATACCTATTATATTTATATTTTTTACACTACAAAACGATTTATTTATAGTATGTCAGTGGACAAATTTCATGTTTATGACACTCATCATTTTGCAAACAAACTGTAAGCCTTGTTTATGTTGCCTGAGTATTATTTTACGTTGTAATCCCTCAATAACCCTGAACATACATCATTATAATATAATAATAATAAGTATATCTTTAGTCAACAATCAAGGCATTCTATTTTTCAAACTTGCAAGCAGCGCTGAAATGCCATTTACAAAATGTATATGTATAAATTGCTTACGAACATTTCAAATTTGTCATCTAACCGAAATTTAACCATAAATAACAAAAAATAAAATATATTATGTAGTTAGTATTAAACAACATACTTAATAATACCTATATATTATAGTTAGATTCGGACAGCAATAGCTATTCGACGCTAAGAATCATTTTCACTGAAAAATAAGATTTCAGAAGTTTGACCGCATCTTTCAATAATATTGAAGACCATATGTCATGATTTATTTATATTATTCAACTGTATTTATGGTAGATACTTTCCTTTAAATACAAAATTTATATTGAGAATAATAGAACACGTTGTTTTGATTACAAAACTACAAATAATATTTAAAAAAATGTTACTCTTCGAAATATTTTATATTATGAAAGTGTTTCAACCATAAATATTCTTCGGGTTACACTAAATAATTTGTAAATAACATCTAAGACTTTTTTATTGCAACAGCATCCAATTATTTTTAATTTTACTTTATTTAATTTTAATGAAACAAAATCACTACATGAATCTAGCTAGATTCAGAATCTTAAATTAGATTACTTAAATACTAATAGAATTTATAAATATCGCCGTACAAACAAACTAGGATATTAGTTATGAAACAAAAACTTATATACAGGATGTCCCAAGACCACTCCCGAAGACTTAACGGGGGTGTTGTGTAACCTATTATGAGTAAGAAATTATATAAAAAAATGCGAAAATAACTCATCACTTTTATTAAAGCACTAGTGTAAATTGCCTTTTCTCTTTCGTTCGCTCACTCGCACTCGGGACCCAGCGTCGCGAGCGGATGAACTTATGATAAGAACGATTTTATATTATCACGTAAAGTTTACATCTTTTTCTCAAAAACAATGATATGACGTCAAAACTAATCATATTTGAAATCGTTGGGTCAATTAACCGTTTTTCTTATCGGGAATGGTCTTGGGACACGGTGTATATACAACTGTATTTAAGGTCACTACTGTCCCTTTCTTAAAATATTTTTCTGATTAATGATTGATTGGTTATATAGTCAACCACATGATATGATAATTTTTTAATACTCCTGTATATACTTTAAGTTTGAATAAATATGTATATGTGATTAAAAGGTCAAAATCATCATTATTTAATTTATTGATGAACATTATTTTTAAATATTATGTATGCTGAAAATTATATATTTTCAGGTATATCGTAGCTGGGAAAGACTTGACTCCGGGAGAACTAATAGTAGCAGTACCTCCAATAGTAATTGGGCCGTGTACAGGCTGTGATGTCCTCTGCCTGGGTTGCTATCATAAGCTTACTGATGGTATCGTCAGGTAATTCAAATCAAATTTAACTTGCATACTCAGAAATCGGGACGCTCTCATGGTGCTATAAAAGATCTGATTAGCATCTTGGCTCAAATGAGTTTGAAAAAAAATGTAAAAATTTTAGTAAAAGTACCTATAAAGCCAAATTTAAAATCTTTTTTTATACATTTATTTTTTATAGATGTGACGATTGTGGTTGGCCCCTCTGCAGCAACAAATGCCCTGGAAACAAAACAGAATGTGGACATTCCAGCACGGAGTGCAAAACTCTGAAGACAGCTGGCACACCGGATTATCAGAACCTTCAGAAGCTCAAAGACAATTATTTCGCAATAGTTCCTTTAAGGTTTTACTTTTTAACTATTTGTTTTCAATATAATAAAATTATAAATAATATAAAGATGAATGCATCTCTATCCCCTTCGAAACGGATGAATCATGTCGGTGACAATTGAGTGTATTACGGGCTAAGTGAAACAACAAGATAATTTAAAATAAGTGAGATCGGTGGCTGCTGCGAATATTGCGTCTTGTGTGTGATATTCGTATCTCAATTCTCGGTGTGAATTTTTATACAGGATGTCCCAAGGTCAATCCCAAAATAAAAAAAAACGTCTAAAAGGTCCTACGATTCCTAGTGTTATTTGTAAGAAACTATATCAAAATTCATTATGGTATTCGAGAAAAAAAAATGTTGAAGTTTATATTCTAATTCGTGTAAAACAGATATTTTTCAATGGCTCCTCCCTCGGATAACTACTTCACTGGGTCACTAGGCCGCGGTCAGTCAAGACCGAGGTTAATGACCTGCCGCGTTGTTGTGCTAAATGATTGCTGTCAGATGCCACTGGTTGAACAGAGGTCGGTCTAAGAAGAAGGGGTAACTCCTTTCCCCTTCTCTGGAGTTGTAAGAGGGATGCTATTGGTCGACAGATAATATTGATTTATCGATTGATAAGATCGATTTACACCAATTTTATTACAAAAATAATAAATTTGGTGATGAAAATTTTTCACATTTTGTTACATAATTTCTTACTCTTAATAGGGAACTTAAACACCCCCTAAAGTTTGTGGGGTTGGTCTTGGGACATCCTGTATATCAGTGTTTCTTGATAACTAGTTCGATCTACTGCTATTTACTATAATAATTATTACAGTCCTTGTTATTTCTGATAACGATTAGTTCCTAATTCAATCTTTCAGGTGTCTACTTTTAAGAGAAAATGACTCAATAAAGTGGAAGCAACTGAATGAAATGGTAGCACACAATGGTATAAGACGCTCATTGGTCGATGTATGGAAATTTAATCAAGAAAATATTGTAGACAAAATAAGAAACGAATGGAATATAATGGACTACGATGAAGAGTTAATTCATACAATTTGCGGGATACTAGAGGTATGACAATATCAATTTCTATGCTGTTAGTTTATTGGATTATTCAAATTTTAGTTTTTTTTATTAAAAAAAAAATAAACTAACAGCGTCATTACATTACAATTTCACTTGAAAAAAGGTCACTACTAAATTAGTGAGGCTGATTCTATAAGAATGAAGAAATCATAAAGAACCATTTATTTTGGAGCTTATTAATTACATCTTGGTTTAGTTATCTGTTGATGGTATAGTTGTGTTACAAGATATTTGGAACATTTTTATTATACTTGACAGACTATAAAATTACTTTGAAGTCTTGATAATAAATTAAAGAAATGTGCAATGTTTGTACTTAGAAATTGCAACTTTTGACGGTAATTGAGCGAAGCTCTTCTCGCTCGCTAATCGTGCTTGCGTTTTGAGACTAGCCCTGTTGGAATGGCTCTGTTAGAGCTGCTGGAGAGTCCATATTAAAGATTGTCAATCTGACACCAAAATATTTTACCCGATTACTTTATTTCAGGTAAACGCATTTGAGATAGGACAACACGGGGTCAGTATAAGGGGTGTGTTTCCGGTGGCTTACCTCATAGCACACGACTGCGTGCCGAACACAACTCACACAGACAACGACGACCACGTGCTGACAGTCCGAGCATCAGACCACATCAAAAAGGGAGAATTGATATCATTAAGCTACGCTTACACACTGCAGGTAATTTTAATAACAACCGTCCATAAATCGCAAAATAATTTCAAGGTTGCACTTTTGAGAGAGTTTCAAATTCAAGATACGGATACGTTCTTGGAGCCATCGGTATAACATATAATTGCTTCATTTTAGAATTTGATTCCTTCATTGTCCCATTTGGTGCTATCTGGTATTTCCGTGGTGGTGTATTCGGTTGTTAGATTATCTGTGTTCTATTACTGGGTTGAGCATTATTTGGTTTTGAGTCTTTTAACTGTACTCGAGAGCCAATTCTTCGAGTCGCGTGTCGTATTAGATTTATTTACTGCCTACTTTACTGCGTTTCTTGCGCATTGTAGTTTTTACATAGGTTAATTGAGCTTTTTGTTTCTGTGTTTTCGCAGGGTACCCTCAAGAGACGCGAGCATATCAAGCACAGCAAATTCTTCGAGTGCCGCTGCGGGCGCTGCGCAGACCCCACTGAGCTCGGCACACGCGTAAGTGGCCTGCATTGTCCGAAATGTCCAGACGGCTGTGTGTTGCCACTCGACCCGCTCTCAATTACCTCCGTGTGGAAATGCGATAATAGTAATACGTCCGAGTGTACGGGTTACACCGTCGCCACGAGCGCCGTCAAAATGTTACTCGAAAGGTTGAATTTATGTGATGACACTTCCACGAAAAAAAAATAAACATCATAACCACACGCCCGTTGTCCATCTGAGAAATAAGATTAAACACATCCCTATCTCGAGGATCTCGTGGAATATACACCTAAACAAACATAGTAATATCTCAGAGATATAAAATAGTTTTCATCTCCTGCGTTGAAGTACGGTAGTGTCAAGGATTTTGTAAGTTCTTCAACAGGACGATTCCAATCAGTAATTATATCCTAGTGGCTTTATTATTAAACGAAAGAGACCACAGATTTTATATAAATAAATTGAATCGCGACTTGAATAATGGATAACTTAAACCTTACGACTTTTTTTTAATAAATATTAAAAACCCTACGTAACGCCTTTCAAATCACACTATTTTACCACCTCGATCCATAAATTATAGATTTTTATATTTATCCGACCTTAGGTTCCATAATAAAGGATATGTTTTTATTGAATAAATGAAGAATTTCATTACCGAATGAGATACTCGCATTGAGCGAACTACGACACGAATGAAATACGATGGCCAGGCGGATGGCGGAGTGCGAAGAGACGCGAGAGAGGTAATATGTGTTGACTACAATCACCATACGAGAAGAGAGATGAAGATGGAAAATATTTCTGAGATGTGTTAGGTGGTTCAATGCTGTAATAACAAAATTTAAGGAGCGAGTTTTAAACACATCTCGTATATAGGGATTGAAAAATCTCTCAGGTGGATGACGGAGTTAAGTGATCTTCGAGTGACCTCATCCTTTCTTACTTCACATCGAAAGTCACACTATAGTGAAATAGATACGTTCTTTAATCTGTCAACACGCACGCTTAGGACCACTCGACAGAGTTTATAAAAATATCCTAACAGTACGTAACATAACATATATTATAATAACAAATAATATTTATAAACTCTATTATTATTTTCCTCTTTTTTTTAAATAACAATAAAAAATCACACTTTAGTGAGCTGTATAAAACACCATTAATAATTTTTGATATTTACTAATATCAAAATAATTATGTATGAATTTGATTCCTTATTCCTTACTTAACTATGTATAATAGAAACAAATAATACACATATAATAGACAAATTATAATATGTTAATATGTTAAAGTTTCCTTATCGTATGTTTTTATTATTTGCTTTATAAATTACTATGGCATTCCTGGATTGCCGAAGGAAGTAACACATGCCTCTTCGCTTTATGAGGCTGAATATCATCTCACGTAAGGATAATTTAGCAAAGATGAGACGAAGATGTGGACTACTCACTCCCATAAATAAAGTATTATTGTAACAATGTTTCTTTTTCACGGTTAATTTTAACTTACCCGTAAATTTGTATGGGAAAAGGTTTTTTCAAAATTTATTTTTACAATAATGAGGTATATTCGATTCATCTCGATTTTCTTGTTAGTTCTTTGCCATACAATAATAGCACATCGGATAAAGCGACAAAGGGTACCTTTCGTTTCCTATTCAGTACTAAACAAAGCATGGGCTACGTTTCGTAGATGGGAATTGATAACAGATGGTACCTACCCGATAAAAATGAGTCGAAAATATCATCTATAATTAATCATCGATAAAAGGGGGTCCGCTAAAGCCACTTTGACTTTATAAACGTGAGATTCACATGTAGAGAAGCAAGATTTATTTTTAGGCTAGAAATGTCGGTATTTTTAAAAAATAAACAGCAATTAACAGATATTTTAATAAAATATTTATGTTATTATTTCAGGATAACGGATGAGCAAGAATCAATCGACGTTAACGATGTTGTTGGGTTTGAGAAATTTCTGGAAAAATATCGAAACGTTCTTCACAGAAATCACTACTTATTCGTATCCGTCAAGCATTCATTGAGTCAATTATACGGTAAAACTACGCAATATATGATACAAGATATGAGTGAAGCTGACCTGAAGAGGAAAATTGATATATGCCGTGATATTTTGAAAATTTTTGATGTTTTGGAGCCTGGATACTCAAGATTAAGGGGTAATAAAACATTGAACAAAACGTCACGTGTAGATTGTTTACAAAATAGTTTTTTACGTGAGATAGACAGTCATATACATAATGTAGAAATATTGATATAGTGTTTTATGTCATATTAAAACGACTCTATTAATGTCTATTTGGTAAAATTATGTTTCCAATACCAATAAGAACTAAGAGGAGGAATGGGGGGGTGCATGACAAATAAATGTTGATAAAATACACTAAAACGTAAACAAAAAAAATATTTAATAAAAACCTAGCCTAACCATTTGAAAGTTACAGACATAACTTTCAAATGGTTATAATTTATGTAATAAGCGAATTGATTTAAAAAAATATTTATTCGTTGTTAAACACATACCTATATGAGAGCATGTGAGGGAAATAAGTACTGTTAATATTTTTATTTATTTTCAATAATTATTATTAATTAAGTACTAATTATTGTTACTACAAACAAAAAATAATAACAAATATTACAAAACCATTTTTTATATATATATTTACATATCTACTTTAACAAACCTACTGCTTAGCAAAATAAATTATTGCTAAAAACATTGAATCAGTCGCAATTTAAGTTGCGTTCGCACTTAAACGCGTAACGCATTCGGTTGTATTCGCAGCTAATATTAAAAATATACGTAATATTTTATAACATACGTACCATATATTTGTAATATATGTTCTTTTTATTAGATTAATAAAAAAATAATATACTATGCACTAATTCATTGCCTAATGTATTTTATGACACCACCACACCAATCCAGGGTTAAAAACCAAATACCTCCTAGTTAAAGCCAAATTTATTCAAAAATTGTTTTAATTGCAGGTGTGACACTTTATGAACTACACGCACCGCTAATGATATTGATAACGAGAGCATTTGAAGCTGGTACCATAACAAAAGTCAATTTGAAATATCGGTTGAAAGAGGTAGGTCACCAGCAGAATTTTTTAAATCCAATCTTTGAATTCGTGTATTTATTAATCGTATGCCTGGTTGGTTGCTACTATTGTAGGTTTCTGAAGGAAATCCCTTATTAAGATTTTGGAGGATCATATTGTATTATATATGTTAAGAAAATAAATATGAAAGATGCGACATACTCCAGTTTGTCGTTTTATGTAATATTTGCACTAATGTAAATGTGTGTATTATTAACTTTTATTAATTAGGTGATAGGTGGTAAATTAATAAAATTTAATATTTATTTTAATAAAACAAAACTTTACCCTTTTTTAATATTTGCTATTTTCATTTTTAATAATAACAAGCTGACCCGACGAACTTACCTTCTCAGAATCAATTTTATTAAGAGTACAAATTTCAAAATGATATGTATTTTAAATATCGATGCGCGCACAATGACAAATGTGATAACCTCACAAAGTGAACATCTTCGACTATGTAGTGTCATCCCTAT
Source organism: Neomicropteryx cornuta (assembly GCA_020383195.1). Classification (NCBI taxonomy): domain Eukaryota; kingdom Metazoa; phylum Arthropoda; class Insecta; order Lepidoptera; family Micropterigidae; genus Neomicropteryx; species Neomicropteryx cornuta. The sequence continues at coordinate 8,409,676 of JAHKQU010000030.1, forward strand.
GTAGAACTCATGTCGGAGATGTAGTGAAGAAGTCTCACAGACTACCTACTCTATGGTTCACTATGCGAAACCTCAAGGTTTGATTTCGCATAGTGAATTCATTGGCTTCATCCACCAAATCTAAACACGTTTAGGCATAAGGCAGCATGGATATTAAAAATATTAACATAAATTATTTTTGTTTGATCCAGGTAGTCGCATGTTTGAGAGAATCTTCCGCCATTTTGAGTTTTGAACCCAAGAATTCATCAGAGGGTGTTATTGCATCAGCGGCCACCGAAGCCCTCACCAGAATTAAAGATTGGGAGAAGATTATTGGCAGAATATAGTTATAATAATGTAATATAAGGTTAAACGTTATTTATGTAAATAATAATATTAAATATGTATTTTCTTTTTGTGCCATGTTTATTTATTTATCAGTCAATATCATAAATACACCCGTATAAAAGTAAGAACACAAAACATATAACATTATCAAAAAATCAGGTTAAAGTCTGGTATAAATTGGTTCCTTGGTATTATCGATAATACAACCTTAATAAGTTCTGAGTAGGAACCAGAGAACCTTGCAACATCTGGCATGGTTTCGACCGGCTCCTCCTCAGTGCATATCTGGCATCAAGTAAGATAACGCATTGTCTGCGCTGACCCACCCACCCCTACGAAGAGAGAGATTATAAGATAGTATATAGTAGTTCAGTTATTTTATTGTATTTTTTTATTTATTTATTATTAAATGTGTATTCTTTGTATATTGCATAGTTTAATAAATAAATAAATAAAATGTTTATAGCTAAAAAAAAGGTCGGTAGAACTTCGGGAAAGAGATATTTTTACCCAAACAATGTTATGGTACGTACCCAACGCGAAATATAATAATACAAAATACCCACATACAATTGTTTTAAACAATCAACCCATAAGTATTGTAATTAGACATACCTTTAATTAAATAAAAAAAATTGTAATCTCAATTAAATCATTCTCAAACCTAATTTTACTGGCCTATTAGTGAGGGATACTATTGCAACATTTAATATTTGATGCCAAAATTGTTACGAAATTCTGCTTTCGATAGTATCTGTTCTACATTAATATATTTAAGGGATTCGATTTGTAATCATTATTTGCACTTACTTTTTTAGGTGTCTTCTCAGTTTGAATCAAAGAATGCTATTATTTCTATGGGTTCACGTCCTACGCGGCGGGTCATCGCCCTTGACTCTCACTTTCTAAGTAATTCCACTGCGTCCCTGAAGTGGACTTTCTCCCATGCATCCTCGATTAGGCGGTCCACTGGACGTGAAATAGACAAACCAGTTTGGCCCACAGCTACACTCCAAATACGGATGTTGAAATCGTTTTTAACTGCGGCGTACAATTTTGATAAGGTTCATTTTTACTTTCTACGTATTGGAATTCATTACAGACTTTCAAGTAGTACAAGATATTATTACGCATATTTATTCTATACGTATGCGATTTCGCTGAGGCCATAGTTGCTTTATATGCATGGAATGATTTACGTAAATTTTGCCAAAGTAAAAATAAACAAGAGTGGTTATGACATCCTGTAACTAACATTAAAAAAATATCAAAGTTATATAACATAGACATTCTTAAATTAAATTATTTTTTGAGAAAAATGTATCTGAAGTTCATCCGCTAATTAAAAACATTTAACCCGAATAATTTATTAAAAATAAAAAACACGCATTTATGTTTCATGAAAAACAAGCCACACAAAAAATAATTTTAGAATGTCTAAGAAAATAATAAACGTACTGCGTATTTAAAATTTAAAATTGTTTTTATATAGAAAATCATTACTTTTTATGAGTAACCATTAAGTGCCTGAACAGTTCAGACAGACATTCAGACGGACAACGAAGTCTCATCATTCAAATATTCTGAATTGACAAAAAAATGTTATGACTTTTAAACTATTAAATGTGTATGTAGTGAAGCATATTTTCAATAATTCGTAACATTTCGATTACACAATTATTTCAATAGTTTACTAATTTGGGTAATTTGGGTTGGGAAAATAAGTTACAAACCTACGCAGAACTAAATTTGTATCTATATCTTTCACATGAGCCCCACTCGGGATAAAAAAAATTGTTGTTTTTAATTGTATTTAGTTACCATATATATTCCTTTTTTACTTGTTTTATTGATATTTTTGTTTTTTTTTTTGTACTGATCTTTTTTCGGATCTTTTTTTAATACTAACATAAAACCGAAACTTGTTTTTTAAGTAAATGTAATATTATACTCTATAATATATTTATGAGGTATTATTATGTTATTCCGAGTTAACATTATTTAAACTCGTATGTTTGAGACCAGTTTGCAGATCGCGAAGACACCGTTCCATCAACTCGACTAGTACCCACGCCGACGCATAGACGGAGAAGTATTTGGTCAAAATATTACGATTATTTGCCTGAAACGTATTTTCTGTTGACTGCTTTAGAAAATTTGGGAATAAGCAACAAGTTTGTTGCCAAGTTAACCTATTTTAGAATGGGTTATGGAATGAAATGTTATCTAAGCTCAATGTTGAAATAAAAAAAATATAAATTCTTTAAAAAATATATTTAGGCCCTATTAGAAAAATTGATATTTCTTAAAACATTGAGGTCCTCTGCAAATAACGACATCTTACTTCTTCGTGGCAAAGGTTTCAAAGCGACTTATTACAGGATCTAATAAAATTAATAGGGTATGCAGTCGCTGGTATTTCTTAAAATATTTATGCCTGAATTTTAAGATCTTTTTTGATAGCTGACTTTATTTAATTACGTCTGGCCCTATATTAATATTTTGTGAACTGTAGCTGGTACGAAATACGTATAAAGTGTTACAGTATTCAGTCCCTATTTTTATACGTTTTTACATTTATTGCATAACCACATATGATCATATCTAAAATCACTGAAAAATGATATTAATACCTTATTATATACTCCTGTTGTTTTTTTTGGATTTGCAAAAAAACGTCCCGCAGTATTACCATCGTTAAGTGGTGCTTATACTTACAGCCATTTTCACCAATCCCACCTTAGGTCTTCCCTAACTAAGGAACTCTTAAGCTTAGGTTATTATTTTGACGTTTGGGATTCAATTTAAGGGACTCTTAAGTGAACCTTAAGTGAGGTTTGGTGAAAATGGCTTTTATAGTATGGAATTGTATAGCGCGCTCTTTTTAAAAACCGCACTCTTAATAAGGCTTGTTTTTGCTAACAGCTTTCTATCACGCCTCTGAAAAGTTAAATACCATTTGATGTTTTTTTTCCCTGGTATATTATTAATAATATATTATGTGGTTATTTATAAAAGATGGTATCCCTTATTTTAATTATATTTTTATTTCATCTTTGTCTTACATTCTTTGGTTATTGTGTTTTGCCGCCTTATCCTAATTTTGTTTCTATAACCAGGGGAAACCTGTTTTATAAACCAATAGGTAATTACTGACTTACGCTTTAGAATCATATTTCTTGACAAAAGCTATGATGACAATCAGGATGAAATACAGCTAAAGAAGGTGCTCGTTGCATTAGCATATTATCCAAATACGTAATCGCTTACTTGTCTTGCTAGATGCAACGAATCTCAGATAGTACTCCGCTATCTATATGTATCTATATAATATACTCCACGCGTCTGCCATCAGGGACTTCTGATACAAGATAACATTAAAATTTAAGACGTGGTAAAGAGGAAATCAAAATATATGGTTAGTGGACTTCCTAATGACCGCGGTCATGTTGGGATTGATGCTATCTCCTCGTTTAATGACCGTATGCTCTTCAAATAAGAGAAACACAAAACCCCTCGCGTTTGGAATGTACGAAAGATTATGTCCCAAGAAAAATAATCTGTATTTTATACGTTAATTCGTAAGGTGAACGATACCTAGATAGATTGATATTGTAGTACAATGAAAAAAACACAGTTGATCTTGATCATTAGTTTCATAAATCACCGTTTTTTAGGAGCGCTGAGAAACAACCCGTCATTAGAACGTGGCTGTAACTCCTATTTGTAAATATAGAAGAAAATGAATCATTTTATCTCCTAATTAAATTTGTACTTGTCTAAAAATTAGGAACCTTGAAAAGTCTGTATTTGTTTTTGTCTGTATCTTATTGAATGAATTCAAGAAACGAAAATAAACACACGGAACCATAGTTAAATACATAGAGATGCAAATTCAACTAAGTTTTTTTAAATATATTGATTCTCTTTTCCGTGGGTAATAAAAAAAAGCCATTGTGTGACTTGTCTTTTTTTTATTTTATCTTCAATATTTTTTGTTATTAGATATCTAAGGCAAAGCGACGATATTTAATAATAATATTATTAAAAACAAAAAAATAAATAAATAAATAAAACGCAAAACCAGCGCGTGGAAAACAGAGATGGCACATTTGGGCTTTCTTGTCGTACCTTTAAATAAAGTAATGTTTACATATTTTTAATAAAAGTACGGCACAACCGACAACACTCATTACTTTTTGACATTAAAATATTGATATTGTGTTTAATAGAGACTCGTTTTGCTCCTAATTAAGCTTATAATAATTGTTTGTGTATTTTTTGGAAGTTCGGAAGAAAAGTACCTTAAATTGGGTACAATTGCAAATCAATTAGATATCCATCAAAATAATGTATGTAAAAAAAATAATTTTGGTTAATTTTACAAAAAAATAAATTTAGAGTTATTTAAAATTCTTTAAAAAAAAACCTTTTAAATTTTAGAGCCTTACCTAACATAAATATGGCGATGAATAATGGCAAAACTAATCATAAAAAATACAATGAAATTGAATAAACAGTTTATTGAAAAACAGTTCAACGCACTTCGTACATATGACGTTCAGAAACACGTAAGAAACGCATAGTTGTGTTTATGTCTTTATATATTTCTCGTTTATCGATCATAGTTGTGTTTATGTCTTTATATATTTCTCGTTTATTTACTTTGGCTGGTTAGGTTATAAACGGAATGATTTTAATTAACCGAAACGTATCGCCAGTCGACCGCGGGTGGCATTCCCTGAAAATTGAATGATCAAACGAATAGTAAAATTGAATTACGTGGTTTTTAGACTCAATTCCAGAAATTTCATATGCCCGTTTCGCTTTTTAATAATTTTACAGAAAATTTTCAAACAAATTATATAGCCAGAATGTTCAAAGAAATATTAATACTGAATGCACAGATAGTTGCATCGTTTGAGGTAATGCACGATGGTTTAAATACAGGCTCATATTTTATGAAAGCTTTCCACTCTCACCTATCTATCTGTGCGTTTATCCAATACGGTCAAACTTTCATTAAAGTAGTGAAAAAATGATTTAAAAAAGAAACAATAATTATGAAAAACGGTGAAAATGTAACGAATATGACTTACGTTCAACGTAGGCTATATGAAAATGAATCGTCATGGCTAAAATAAAAAGAACAGCGTAAAATATATGCATATTACATTACAACGTGAGGAATCATCTAAATACGGTATTTAAGAAATACATTATACAATTTTAATATATATATATATATAAAATGTATTAATTAGAATATGGGTTGTATAGAGTTATTATGGTAAACATAAATATTTAGGACTCTTACCTCTAAATACCTGTATGAACGTGTATATTTTACTTACCATATTTTTGAATAAATTTTAAGTACAATTAAAAATGTCTAATTCCGAAAGATTACTATTATATTCAAGACTTATTCTGTGAAGTGTTGCGTTTTATTTATTAAGAAAAGGTCTATTGATCTGGTAATTCGTTGTGGTACTCTAAAGTCAACACTTTGCAGAAGCTCTGGACAGTATATTAGATTATGTGACAAACTCGTATAGGAATCGCTGTAGTAAACTTTGGAAATAAAATTCATAAATAAATGATGGCATGATGGCTATTATTAGTGGATAGCGAATCCACGTCACTTCATTTATAATAACCAATCATTTATGGAAAAGTGCTGCAACAGGTATGGTCCAAACGGTAAAAATCATTAATTCGCCAGAACTACATTGATATGGTTCATAGCGAAGCTCGCAGAATGAAGCCAGTTTATTTCAAACGCCGCACTGTCCGCAGACGTTGATGTATCTCAAAATAGATCGTTCTATTCGTGAGCAAGGAGAGGTGACTCGTTCGCTTCGGAACAATATTGTTCTGAAAAGCCGACGCCGGCCGGCGCCGCGCCGGCGCCCAGGCCTAATTCCGGGTTCATGGGTCGCCGGCGCCGGACGCATCTTCGCTAACTAAGCACTGTTTGATCAAACTGTGATCGTCACTCGCATCCAAATACTCAATCACGAACAAAATGGCTACCACGTAATGAGATAGTTAAGTATGTATTTAATTCTACTGTTGTTAATTGTTTTTCATTACATTTAAATGTGTTCAAGTGTCATTAAACTCATTATTTGTGTTGTCCTCTAAAGATTTTTTTCATCCTATATATTAAGTCAGAAAGTGTGTTTAATGCAATCCTGCTATTTGTATGAGGAGGTTTTTCATAATTTTTCACAAACTATATTGCACTTATATTCAATTATTTCAGGTTAAGCATACCCACTGATATCAATCATGTCGGTGACGGTTGGAAAGTGTAGAGTGTGCAATGCGGAAACTACGCAGAAGTGTTCCTCGTGTCAGACCGTGTACTACTGCACCAGGGAACATCAAAAGCAACACTGGAAGGTTCACAGACATGACTGTTCCCCGATAAAGGTAACAAGACTGAATTGTTGAATAGGAGTAAATCGTAGAAAGTCCTGAAAGATCATTTTGGCGAAAGTCCTGAAGGTAGTATAACATTTATTTATTTATTGTTATTTTCACAGAAAAAACTTACAGCCAGAAATACAATTATTACAAAAAAAAACATTTTATCAGGCAGGGCAGTAATCTAAGGTTCCTAATATCTTTTTTTTTTCTTTTTTTTTTTTAATTTACACGAACATATACTTCTATTTATTTTATAATTTGTAAGTACATAGATGAGATTCAGAGAAGCAAAACAAAAAAAAAAGAAGAGAGAGAAAAAAAAGAACATAAAAGGAGATATCTAACGCTAATAAAATAAATACAGTGTTGTTATTGTGTAGAATAGTAAAAAATGTAGTCTGTAGATTAGTGTCGTGTAGTGTAGTGTAATGTAGTGTAGTAGTGTAATGATAAATTATGCTCAAACAAAATTAAATTTTCAGGATATATATGTTTTTATGCAATTATTTAAAAAATGGATTTAATAAACATATCCCTTTTTAAAAAAAAAAAACATCTAAATGTTAATAATATTTCATGCAAAATGGTAGGTCGCGATTTGTGTTATAAGCGCCGTTATGCCCGCCATAGAGTTTACACCTTTTCGTTCATCGTACAAAGCTTCTTTTGGCAGGTAACAATTTGTAATTCACAAGCATTCAAATGGTGTACGTCGTTCGCGTATGTAGTCCCCTTAATAGTATATTCATTATGTATTTCATTTTTCTTTTAATCTAACTATAAAATAAATATATTTGATATATATATATATATATATATATATATATATATAGATTTGATGATATAATATTTTTTAAGCTTTCGCCATTCGGCGTCGTCAGAAAATATATGAGATATGACGTTTAAAATGCAACCTTCATAAATTCGAAAATCGCATTTTAAACTAAAAGATAAATATATCCAGCCACTACAATTATATTAAATAATTGCAGTTTTGCTAGATAAATTAATCAGTATTATGAAATGAAACTAATTTCTTAAAATAATATATTAAGCATCATGCATTAAATGCTGTTAAGTTAGTTTAATTTTGTCTATTTAGACCTACAGATCTACAAGCGCCCAAAACCCAAATGTGAGAGAGTTCCCATGTCTTTAAATCAATTTCGCGGGCATCCTCGGGCAAAGACTTCAAAACTTTTACATTAAAGCAAGCATCGAAATCCCTCCCGTGAGTTCTCGCTCTCTCATATATATATATATATATATATATATATGACAGAATTCTTTGGCGCCGTACTTATGATCAGGCTGTATATAATATGGATGTAATGAACCATTATGATTATTATTATTTTTAAATCACAGATTTCCGAGGATATAACATTGGGAAGGATTTTGGTTGCAACGAGAGACCTAAAATATGGGGCGATAATATATTCAGAAAAACCACTAATACTTGGGCCATCTCAGGTAATCACTTATAACAATTAATGTCTTTCTGTTTATTAATTGAAGGCAGTGACGGCTTGTATCTAAAATATTTAAAAGGTTAGTTATGTTTATTTATATAAAATATCACGGTAAAATAATAATCTAATGATGAGAGAAGGTTTAAATGCGTCCAAATACATCTTAAAGTTTTTGATTTTTATTATCTGTTACTTATAATAAGACCTGTATGCAACAAAAATATTATTATTATAACCATCGAATTTGTTGCATTTATTTATTATTTGAATTAAAGCGAGCCGTAATTGAATCGGCCTCTACTTAAAATAACCAGGTTAATTTTCTAAGATTGCATCAATTTTTAATTTTAAATAACCTAAATAATTGTTTGTTAAATATTAGTTTATAAAATTATGTTTGCAGAAGCTGTCGATAAGTTGATATTAGAATTTCGTATGTAAAATATTACACTACTATTTAATGAATTGAATGTTTAACATTTGTAATCTTATATTGTATTTGTATTCAAAATTGGGTAAAAAGGTTAGGACTTTAATGAAAGGTTATTTTTTTTTTTTAGATAACTCCGCCAGTTTGCCTCGGCTGTCACGAGCTACTCGACAAAAGCAAAGCGCGCGACTGCCCCTCCTGCGGCTGGCCTATCTGCAGCGATATTTGTGAAAAATCACCCAATCATAAGCCAGAATGCGAATGGACTGTACGGAGAGGAGAAAAGGTGACTCTTTATTAGGGACTAATTATTAATTAATTAATTAATTTCGCTACACAATAAACATAACATAACTGCTCATATTATAAGAAAAATATAATATATTAAAAAACCGAAACTATGTATGTAATCATTTTAATCAAGTAGTGGAATATTGTTGCCGTGTCCATTTAATTATTTTTAATAAGTTATAAATTAACAAAATGACAATTTGAGATTAAACTCAGGTCCACATTCGAGACTACGGAGTGGTTCACCCCAATTACCAATCGATCACTGTCCTGAGATGCCTATATCAAAAGTCAGCAAACCCTGAGCTTTGGAAGAAAATAGTTGGCCTGGAATCCCACTGCGAGAAGAGGAAAATGACAGTAAGGTGGGAAAGGGATTTACAAATCTGCAATTTCACGAAGAAATTCTTTAAGCTTAAAGAAGAATTCTCCGAGGAAGAAATTCTAAGAATTTGTGGAATAGTGCAGGTAAAATATTTGTGTTTTAATTTTATATTTTATTTAGGACCATATATTTAGGACCATATATTTTATTTAGGACCATAATATTTGTCTCTTCAAAGTCCAGTCTCCTATTCGACAGCAACAAATTATCTTAACGGCGTTGTCATCAAGGCCCCATAACCTAATTCTTTAAAATTATTTACCATGAATATTCACCGAAATATCATCCAACCTACCTTACTTTAAAATCTCTCTAGCATCCGGGAATCTATTCAATATATCTGTTTAGATCGCATCGAAGGCTGGTCGAATAATATAGATATAAAACATTTACGTCAGCAATTTTCTAGTACTAATTGTCAGTTCAATAAAGCGCTGAAATATCATATACAAATTTCAAAAATATAACCACGAAGCTGTTGAAACGTATTATTTATTACTGGCCAGTTAAAATTAATACAACTCATCTATGTGCGCAAATAGAAACATGTAAATGAATTTTCAGTGCGACATTATATTATTTATTTATATTTATTATATATATTTATTTTAATCTACTCAGACCTAAAAAATAACCTGCCTCTATGGAAATAGGAAATAAAGCAACTAAGTTGGTACCACAGGTGTGAGTAGTCTAGGGGAAAATGCCACTATTGAGGCCTGTAGGTCCTAGCTGTACGACGTCAGGTTCTGGTTAAGTAATTTCCTACTACTAAATAGAAGCAGTTCATATTATATGATAGCTACAGGGATGTCATAACCGTTCTTGTTTTTTTATAACTAGGTAAACGCCCACGAAGTCCCCCTATCGGAACCACCCCATGTCGCTATCTACGACCGGATATCCATGATCGAACACAACTGCCGCGCCAACTGCTCTAAGAGCTTCAGCAGCTCCGGAGACGTGGTCCTCATCGCTGCCGTCCCCATCAACAAAGGCACTCACCTCTCCATCTGCTATTCGGATCCATTGTGGGGAACGGAAACGAGGCGACATCATTTAGCGGAAAGCAAGTTTTTCGATTGTCTCTGCGAACGGTGCCAAGACGTCACCGAGCTGGGGACTATGTTCAGCGCGATCAAATGTCGAGAGAAGTTAGTAGAATTGGTTACAATAATATAGTTTATTGTTCTGTGGTGTATGATCTTATGACAAGTCAAAAAATTACTTTTTCACTAAGAGCATTTTAAAGTTTAGAGATCAGTAAAACATTTATAAAATAATAATACTATTTAAAACAGGAAAAAATAGCAAAATTACATAAAAAAGTAGCGTTTCCAAAGCAAAATATATTTTTTTCTAAAAACTATAGACACATAGGTTTTTTGCGCTCTTATCATATTTTATAGATCATTATTGTTCACGGAAAATCTTTCTATAAAGTAAAGATTTATCATAAATCTTTACATTATAGAAAAGATTTTTGCTTATCATAAATTATCATTTTCCCACTATAAAAATTACACACCTTTTTTTAAATACATAATCCGTATGACAAGTAATTAATCTATTACAAAATTATCAAAAAAAAAAGATGAAATCATACGAAAATATCATATACTTATATAAATAAATTTAGTTTGATAGCATTTTGCAACAGTTTTTGCTAAATATATTATTAGGTATTATTATTAGGTATTATTAGGTATTATTAGGTATATATATTATTTTTTTATCATCCAAATACCTACAATATACTTTACATAAATCGCTTAACCTACAAAGTTCACAAGTTTTTAGCTGTATCAATATTTTGTTAAACGTGTTATTTTCAATTTTAAAAAAATTACCATGTGCAATATAATTTTAATTTCAGGAATTGTGCCGGATATTTGCTACCGAAATCATTTATTGAAAATGATAAACCCAACGAAAATATTAGTCAAAGCGAAATTCCTAAAAGTTGTTCCATAACGCAAAATGGAAATGACAGTAAAGGAAGCAATCGGTTTTGGTACTGTACCAAATGCAAGGGTAAGGTTATAAATTCTGTAATAGACGATATGCTGGAACACATTGGGAAAGATTTGAGCGTCATGGAAAAGGGTAGTTCAGACAGTTGTGAAAGGTAAGCACTTGATGATCCCATCATCACACAGTATAGAGTATGAAAACACTTTAAAAAATCATCAAAGATTTGCTTTACACAGATAATATAGGATTACATAAAGGAAAGTCAATCATCAATCAATCAATTATCAATTATCTTTTCCACAATTCCACACAACTTGCCTTATCACATACTTCCCATTCATGCACATCCTCTTCTGCACTGTCTCACTATAAAAATCATTCGAACAAACACACGATTTCTCGCCCTCACACGCCGCCAGATACAACAGAGCGTAAAAATGCACTCCTTACAAAATCCTAGGTAGCACAACTTTTTTACATAGGTAAGTCAACTGTAACCATATTGTTTTTAAAGCTGCACTCGGTTTTAACCGCACTAAAACGGATGATAACGCTATGACGGTGATTCAAAAAGAAATGTACCGAATAAAGATTTTATAATCCCTGTTTCCCTATTAATAAATAGAAGTGCAATGTTTATTCATTTGCTGATATGTAGGTCGGAATGCGCCTAGCAAGGTTACATTGCCAAACAAGGCCATATCCTTGAACAATTAAATTATATGTATACCTATAAGCCAAGAGGCACCTGTACTGTAATTAAATGACCTAAAAATTTCCAGGTTCATCAACCACTGCTCAAAATACCTTCATCCTTCCCATTATTATATGGTAGACGTTGGACTCGCCCTCGGACAACTGATAGGCCAAGAAAGTGAATATGGCCTAGCTAGTGTATCTGATGACAAACTAACTCTCAAAAGCGAACTATGTCGAAGGCTTGCGAACCTCACAGAGCATTTGGTTCCCGGTAAGTCAATAAACTGGAAGCACTCCTTATACGCAACCCTATATCAATTATCACGGAGCTGCGATAATCTGAACTATTATATAACCTAATCACCTAATGACCATACTAGCAATCAGCTGATAATCTGACGAAAACCTTTTCAGGGTGATGTTTCTATTGTTTGGCATTATTTTGCATTTGAACTGCTTGGTTTTTGCGTCAATGGTAAGGGGTGCATGGGGTGTACTCATTACCAGGACAATTTGAGGCTTGCTTCTGCTTTTACCTGCATTTTTTCAGCGTCCCACACCAACGTCAGGTGTTTCGGTAGTTGTACCGCAAGAAGACTTTAACCATGAAACTATTCTATCCCGGGCACCGGGGAGCCACAGGAGAGACAAAGGCACACACATACACTCTCCTTTTGTGCACGCGTCATCCTGTGCGTAGTTCCCGATTATTCAGCTCAAACTGTTAAAAATTCTAAATTGTGCAGAAACTATGCAACACAGTAGAATTTTACTCCATATTAGTAATATATTTCTCAAGTATGTAAAGAAACTTATTAATAAAATAAAATATTATTGACCGTTATTAAGGACCATTGACTCTTTAGCTTGTAACCGGCGATATTTTAGTTAATACTATTTAGAACTGTTGCATAGTACAGACTATTGAACATAATAATGTCGGCATCTCTTTCTAATGCGCTAAGTTGAAGTTTGCGTTATTGGGAGAAAAAATACTTCTTAAAATACACGTTTAAATGCACTCCAGCCTAAAGAATGCCTCGGTCAACCTAGTAAGTGGGCGTGAATTCTGCCCAAGGAATTTAACGAAAAAACAGAGACAAATAAACTAATAATATTAGGGTTATATTTTAGTCACCATTTACCATTGTAAAACTGCTCCTACCATGATTTCGAATAGGACAATAGAGAGAGAAAGAAAACGCGAGGTTCAAAGGAGGGAGACAGCAAACAACTACATAAATTTTGTTGTTTATTTTTCGGATTTAGGATATTATTTAGTACATACATGCATACTATATTTTTATCACATTCATAAATTATTTTTATACATACTAAAACCATACTTAATTTATTTTTATTAACATACAAGTGTCACACACTCACGACTACCACAAACATCACTCACAAATTACACATAAAACTTAAAAAAAAAAGAAATCTACTGTATACGTATATAATATTAATAATCTATATATATTTTAGGAACACTGTTCAAATTTTTATGCTAATGTTATTATGTAAAATGACCGAAATACATAATTGGTTTTATATACTAGTAATAAGTTTTGTTTGTAATTGTAAAAATTTAATACTGTGTATTTCGCAATAAAGAATAAATAAATAAATACATTTATTGCCGTTTTATTTTTAGGCGATTTCAGAATCAGAGGGACCCTTCTATTTGAGCTGCACGCTGCTATTGCTGAAAGAGGAAGGCGCTCCTCGTTGCTGAATGGTCCAGATGTTCTAATTCCATACCTTCTTGTAAGTCATGCATAATAATAGCTGGTCTGCGTTACCTGTACAAATACGAAACAGCTCACAACATTGAAGATCATAAATTAGATGTTATTTAGTGCACGTAACGTTCCTGGTACCATTGTCTTTACATAGCGTATTTACTGTTATTCAGTGTTCATTTTTCGTTATTTCCCCATCTCCATTTACTGATAAGCTTTATTTAAATTGTTATGTGAGAATATTTCAATAAAAGTTCCTAATGTTTTTTTAGGAATCAAAAAAAATACTTGAAGAATCGGCTTTTCTGCTGAAGCATGAACCGCAAGAACTGCCAGAAGGTAAGATTGGGCGCCAGGCTGTTCAGAACTTGGGCGACTTACAAACGTTGCTGAATAAAATCTCAGAGAAACTTGGCGAGACGCCATTATGAGGACCTTAGAAATAGACTTCATTTTTAAACCCAACTCTGCTCGTTACACGAAAAAGTTTAGAATATCTTTACATTACTTAACCTATACTCAAACTTGTCATATCGAGAAGTATAATATTTTAATAGATAATTAAAAATATTTCTTTCGTTACACCTTTGTGATATCAGATTTAATTATTTGTAGGTTATTTTGAATTAAACTTAGTTACAATGCCAATTTTTCTTTTATAATATCTTCTTGTTATTCTTTGTTTTTATTATTATTGTTTTTGTTATTTGTTATCCAAAAAGAAAATGTACAAAAGTAGTGTATTAGACTGGTATACTGTGACTGATTTAAAATTTTGCATATGGTGGCATAATTATAAAGAATTTCGAGCCTTTCGAATATCTAAAGGAAATGTAATGTGGGGGTTTTTTTTACCGCACTTCCCACAATTTGGGTGCCTACCCTAAATATTGTATTAAAAACAAAATGAAGACACCTCTAACAAGTGAACGAGCTGCATAGAGTGGCGGTAAATCGACAGTTGCCATGTCATGATGCCTGGGAAAGCTAAGACTAACACATTGACTAACTCACAATAAATATAACACCTCCATACTGGTATGTATTTTATTAATAATATTTCCTAAAATTCTTTGCGACCTGATTTCCGGGACCACGCAATTAATTCCTTTATTAAATAAAAACATTGACGAACAGGACCTAGTAGTTAATTGAAAAGTCGGGATGCTGGAATACTAAAAAATTGTTAAGCAAAACTGGTTTCTTTTGGTGGAACGTTCAACTTGATTTTAGATTACCTGTTAAGATAGTATGTTCGTTCGCGCTCTCGGCGAATAAGTGTGTGACTCTTAGTAATAGAATATAATAATCTATCCGACTTCAAGCACCAAAGTCATTAAAAACTTTAACAGAAGAGTACCCGAGGTTTTATGTGCTGTTTTAAGAGGATCAAGGGAAAATAATAAAAAAAAAAAAAATGAAAGCATTCTCAGTAAAGAGGCAGTGACCAATAAAAAGAAGAATGTTAGGTTTGCAAATAAAACAATACATATAAGATAGAAATCAAAATGAGAGGTAAATGGAACTGGGCGCCTTTAGGTTATCAGTTTAAACACATTTCCTCTGCCCATCCTGCAAGATTTAAATTTGTTTGCCTCCTCTGTTGACTTTTCATATCAGATCGTGTGACGGGCGCTACGCACGCATTGTTGGCACAATATACAGGGCCGATTACAAATAGTTTTTACTTTAAAAAAAGGCAGGTTAAGTCAAAAAAAAAAACAAAATACATACAACCTAAAAGAGAGGTATGTTGCTTGACATCGTCATGAAAACATTTTGTTCGAAAAATTTATATTGATTTTATTTTGATTTACACTATACACAACTTTACAAAACTAATATGGGTCCAACCCTGAGAATTTCCTAATTAATTCCTTGCAAAAATATAATCGAAATCGCCTAAAGCCGATCCCAGACATGTGCGCAAATAATTTAAACGTATTTCGTCTTTTCTTAAACGAAATAACATAGAAAAAACGAAATATGTACGCTAACATTTACAAATGACCTCCCATTCATAATGTTTGTGCATCTTTGCAAATATTTGCGCACATGTCTGGTACCGTCTTAAGCCACACGGACTAATCGGTGAACAAACATGAAAAAAATAATACATAATGTCAAATTGAGAACCTCGTCCTTTTTTTGAGGTAGGTAAATAATAAATTAAAGACATTGTCCATTATATTATATATAAATTTACAAAAAAAAAATATGGGCCATAAAATTTATTTACAAACATTACAAGCAATTTATATTTACAAACAGCGCTACCTTACAGAGATTACAATTGGTTAGGAGGGTAGCTATAAGTACGAGAATAACCCTTGTTTTATTATAATTTTACAGGCATTCGTCGTTTCGTCTTATGATGGAGATTATTAAAAGAAAGTCAAATTAATAACATTCACTAATTCCAACCGAAGAAATGAATATGTTCACTGTACGCACAGAGAATAATTTATCGGCACGTTAGTTGAAGTGAACGACCATTTTTTGACTAATTTTTGCACGCATTGTATACTAAACCTATATGACTGTACAGTAAACTAGACCTATTTTGCACTGTTCAATTTGTATGTAGAAAACACTACCGAAATATTTACGAAACAAAGCGACGCAATGACGCAGATTTGCTTTACGCTATTCTGTTTAGGGCGAGCGATATGGCCGATATACAATCATTGTAAGCAGCTAGCTACATCGCCATACATCCTCCAAATTTATCCCTGAAATACTGATAAAAAAACCTTGATTACCATTAACTTAATATGGTTTTGTTTAATTTAAATTGTATACCCTGTAACCCTTACCATGTAATTGTGCATCTGTTTAATATTTTGAATTTTAACGGCCAGATAAATAATACGTTCTAAATCCGAATATGATATTTGAGCGCTCTATCGAACTGTCAATGTTTCATTAATTAGTAGTAAAAATATATTGACTTTGATGTTATGATAGTAGCGATGATCTCAAAACGTGAACATCTGTCGAAAAATTAGGGATCAACCTTAAGCTGATAACAATATTTTCCTTACCTTAAGGGGTTGGGAAAGTAACCATTCTCACCTTCCCCCAGCCCCTATCTATTGGTATATTTCTGATTTAGTAGGACTTGTTTTATCAAGTAAATGTAATATGCTAAAAATTACTGTTGTTTTTTTTATGACGTGGCTGGTTTTACTGCGTTTTTAATCACCCTGTGAGTGTAAAGTCAATACTACAGTGTATGTATTTCTCAATGTTACTTATAGTTAGTCACACATACGTTCTCATGATTATAACATTTATTAGAACATTCGAAGTCAGCTGAGATGTAATTGTTTTAAAAAATAGGGCCCAAGTACCAATTTGACATAGTGAGGTGAAATCTTTAACTAAATATTTAAAACATAACGAGGCGATACGTAACACAAGTTTTGTTTTATTTTTGTGTGTGACGGGCAGTGAGACTACAATATATATTGTGTGCATATGTAGATTCTCTCCGAGAGAAATACTAGGAATTCTAAATTATAAAAATACCAGGAAGAGGATAGCAGAGATGTACTCAGAATGTTCGTTTTTATTGCGTCATTCGTGTGGCTAGCCTGTATTACAACTGCGCACGCATTCATAGACTTCACGGCCAATTCTCCGCTGAACAACCTCGGATCTGTGGATGATGTAGCCCCGCTGTACATGGGACAGGACCCGGAGTCTGGATGCATTTGCAGACAGAAACCCTTGAAGATGGTCGTCTGCTTCGGGGGAAATGTTTGTAATCGCTTTCCGAAATCGGTAATTGTTGCATATTTTTGTAGATTTTAAGTGTTATCATAGTAATAAGTTTAACAACCTTTACTATGGTAATAATAAAGGATGGGAGAAATGTGAAAAAAACAAAAATGTGTACCTCAACCTGCGTCTGCTTTAAATTCATATCATATGGCATGAGATAATATTATTATGGTGCGATCTGTACATTCGGAAGCTATGTATGTAGTTTTCAGTGAAGCTGGTCCAATTTCAATCATTTTCAGTTCCAACGATTCAACTCAATCCGGTTATTTAAACAAAATAACTGATACCAGATATAATGAATGATAAAATGAATCTAATATATTAATTATAATGTATGAGCCAATATTATTTGCAAGGTTAAGTAAAAGTTAGTAAACAGTGTTAGCCTATGTAAAAAATATTAACATTTGGACGAAAAAACCTGTTTGTAAATTTTTGTGTAAATGTATTTATAATAAAAATAAATTTACATATTATCATTGTCTGGTAGCCCAAGCTCATTTTGACTGCAATGAAATGGACATATGATATGAAAATATTTTGATCGCAAAACATACTTTTTTATTTATTGCTATCTTATTCTGGAAGTACTCGTAGCTCTACGAAACTAAAATGGAAATCACCTTATAAGTTCCCTATCACACGAAAAAAAAAAACGAAAACGCTTAAGCCTGTAAGCGTACAGGAAATTTCAAATTGGTTAATTGTCATTGAATTTCAATTATCATTGTAAGTCAATAATGTTTTCTCAGTTAGGTACGTAAATATGTAATTTTAAAATTCTATTAAATTTAAAAAAAAATAATCACTATCGTCCATGCATTAATTTCTATACTTATACACAATCTAAAATAATACATAGACGTGTTGTTTTCTGTTTCTCTGCATTACGCATCCTGATTGCAATCAACTTACACACACAACTTAATCAATTCCAAAACAGTGATACCGCTCTAGTCTAAATACGTTGTATTGCGTTTAATTAGTAAATATTCATCAAACTCGTTCTAAATTACTCCGATTATAACGTATAAAGTTACCGTTTGGATAAGTGGTCACTTTTGTTGCATCTTATCTGAATTCACACAATAAATTTGAATAAAATATGGTATTGTTCGCGCCTGTGGGTACTCGAAAACCGAGAAACACACAGCCTTATAAGTAGCGCAACGACCTAGCGGCCGCCATTGTGTGATGTGTTTGTATTTATGTCTGTTTGACTTTCTTGTATTCCAATGTCCACCGTTAACGTTGCAGGTAAACGTTCCCACGGCCATGCTGCGCGTGAAGACGAGCAACATTCACTCGATCAAAACGGGCGACCTGCAGCGAATGATCCACTTACGATATTTAGAAATTGAGGCCAACCACAACTTGAGATACGTTCAATCGGGAGCCTTCCTCAATATGAGCGCGCTCGTGTACCTCTCGCTGTCCTTCAACAATAGGATCACTCGCCTCGACGAGAACACCTTCGACGGTCTGGTCAATCTCCAGTATCTCAAGATGATCAAGAATGGATTCAATAGAGTCATCAGCGTGACAATCGCTCTCGCTCCTCGAAGTTTACCCGCCCTATTGAGGCTGGATCTGTCGGAGAATTACTTATCCAATATATCTCGATACGATTTCGAACCTATGAGAGGAAGTCAACTCATCGAGCTAAATCTAGTATTATGCCAATTGGAATACATCCATCCTATGAGTTTAATTCATTTCAAGAAATTGGCTGAATTGCGCATCGGAGAAAATGCACTCAACTCTTCGAGCATAGCGCAAACGGTATATCAGTGCATCATTAATAACATACCCCTCACTACATTGAATCTTTTTGGAATGGGCTTTAGAAAAACTCCCCCGACGGATATATTGAGCGTGCTCGCCGAGTCGAATGTTACACAGCTAGTGTTGGCAAAAAACCAGTTTGAATACCTGCCCGGAAATTCGTTCGCCAAAATGCCGCAACTGAAATTTTTGGATTTGAGACAAGTGTTGGCTGTCGGTATAGACGACAATGCACTCGGCGCGGAAAACTTACCCAGCCTGCAGACCCTCCTACTCAGCGGGAACAAATTTAGTAAAGTGCCCCGGGGTGCTCTGCTGCCTCAGCTAAGAAGCCTCGACCTATCAGCCAATTCCGGTATCGACGTCCACTCGACTTACTTCGAATTAGAAGAGAACATGTTTCAGAATATGAGCGAATTGCTTACGCTGAACCTTTCTTTCAATAAAATTACCACCCTCTACAACACGACTTTTGTCGGATTGAACAGCCTAAAAGTTCTGAGTTTAAAAAATGCTACAATATTTCACATTGATCCCAATTCCTTCGAACCATTAAACAATTTAGAATTTCTGAACATGGAAAATAACTTGTTTCCTAGGAATACCAATTTAAGCAAAGAACAATTTATTGGTCTCGAAAACTTACGTGTTTTATTGTTTGGTAGTTGCTCAATAAAAACTTTTCAAACAGTGCCCGATTTCTTTACTGTTTTTCCCAATCTAACACGCTTAAGTTTGAGAGACAACGAGCTCAGTGTATTGCCCCAAGACATATTTAAGCCGTTAAAATACTTAGAAGCGCTTGATCTATCAGATAACAAGCTCATAACCTGGAGGGAGACGACTTTTTCTGTGTACAATAAATATTTGGTCAAACTAATTTTAACAGGTAACAAAATTGCATATCTAAGCGACGGAATGTTAAAAGACTTCTTCCTCGTACTGAAAAGTGATACGAATGAAACTGAACTTCAAATCGAGGGTAATCCGCTGATTTGTGACTGCCAATCATTCAAGGCCGTTGAAAAATTTATTCATGAACATAACGCTACTGTGATTGATATATATTTAGCAGATTCTTTGGCGATTTGTACTTCCCCAGACGAATGGACAGATAAAACCGTTGCAGAATTCTGGTCTACGTTTACCCCATTGTTGAATTGCCCTTATTTCTCACAGCTATATTTTACTTTTAAGTCAGTTAAAATTGTAATGATATTACCATTGTTTATATCTTTAACAATTGTTATTTTTGTAGGATCCATAGCTTTTAAATATAGGTGGTATATACGATATTGGATGTTTTTAGGGAAGATTGGCCTTGGAAGGCGAAAAATATCGCTTTGCACCACTGAAACCAAAGAGTATCAGTATGACGCGTTCGTTTCTTACAGCAGTGAAGATGCCGACTTCGTTATAAATCTTGTATCAGTTTTGGAAGACTGCGAGCATCCATTCAAACTGTGCGTGTATGAGAGGGACTTCGAGATTGGTGACGTCATCACCGAAGCTGTAACTAAGAATATGACACAAAGCCGTCACATAATTTTAGTTTTGAGCAACAGCTTTGCAAAATCTCAATGGTGCCGTTGGGAAACCCAACTAGCCGAACACCAGAGGGTGTTTTTCGAAAACTCCGCGAAATACGATCCTTTAATTCTAATCAAGCTAGGTAGCATTAAGGACACTTATTTAACTCCGACTTTGAAATATCTTTTAAAAACGAAAGTGTATTTGGAGTGGAATGTAGATATTAAGAAGTCGGTAGAGTTTTGGGCAAGGTTAAAATGGGCATTGAAAAGATCTAGGACTTGAAATGTATATTAAGACTGTAATTCTTGTATCATAGTTTATTACATTTATAAGTTAATTAAATACGTGTTTCTTCCAGTTGAACAAATAAATATTCAACAATTATTCACGCTCTTTGTTTCAATTTTATTATAATAAATTTATAAAACAAGTTATATATACCTAACCTTATTTTAAATAACGGTGAAATTTAGAAAACTTTAAGAAAATTAAAAATATTTTTTTTCAAGATAACACATTTATTTATTACAAAGAAATAACCAAAATATAATGCTCAGTTTGTAACCAAAAACCCCTTTCTACCAAACTCCAGATGTTATCGATGAATATCCATGCAAATGCCATGGCGATTGGCAACGTTAAAATCAACGAAGGTAAGCGATCATTGTTATTTTAAATGGTATTTTTTGTATCCTCTTTATTTGGTCTAGAAAATAAAGATTCTTATTACCTTAAGATATCTAACTTACCGGCGAAGCCCGTATGTCCTTACATCTCCCTCAATATCTAACATATTATTATATTTACCTTACGTCTAATTAAATTACCTACTAATTTGTCCGCGTTAGCTTTGTGAAACGTTGGCTATAATTGATATCTGCTCTTTTGTCATTCCGAAAATGAGAAGCGGGTAAGATTCGGATGAACGTGACACTTTTTACTACCCGATCGGGTTACACTGGAAAATTTACTGTCTTGACAGAAAGTCCGGAAAAATAATTCTCGGTGTAACCCGTGCTTAAAGAAAGAGGGGTGGGAAGATATGGGTTACATAGGAATACGAGTATTTAGGTTGCTTCAGTAAATTTTTTTGGGAATTTTGGAAAGCTCTTAGAATTTCTAAGTCAATGCATTTACAGTTCAACCTCGGGATTGAACAGCAAGTTGAATATAAAATATATTAATATAGAAAGTGTTATCGTAGAATATTATTAAAATAAATCTTAATTTACTTAATTGTTTATGCAAATTTATTGTTTTTTTGAGGTGAAACTTCTATACGAACAAGTCGGGGATTTTTTTTATGGGGCAATGGTATAGACATGCAGTCGGGTAGTATAGACTGGTTTTATGAAATTTTAATTTCTGATACTACGATCAATTTGAAAGTCAAAAAAATACGTTTTTTCACAGTTTTAACTTTTCACTTGCCTATGTTTTTTTTTTTTCTTATTTTGTGTATAACTATCATTGTAGCATTAATCAGATGACGAAGGTAACACTATAAGCAAACAACTCTAAACTGCCTTCCTTACCAGAGGCAGAAAACAGTACCTTGTTGTTCAATTAGGTACTTTTATCATTATACTGTACGATTCTGTAATGTTAATTTAATGCCTTCTACCTACATAATATCTCATTTAGTTCTCCTATTAATTATAGTTAGACATCTGGTGTAATACTGGTATAATAATCTGGTTTGTTGTGCGTTAGTGCTTATTTATTGAAGTAATATTGAAAGTTTGTAACACTAATATTTTATTCATACGTGAAAAACTACCTTCATTATTATAGATAATTTATATATTATAAATTATTTCAATGCAAACGAGCGAGTTTTTTATTTAATCAAAAATATGCCTTATTACAATACTCATGAGTTGTTTATCCAATAAATTTTAAATGTACATGTTTTTATTAATTATTATTTTTCTAATTTTCGCCTGTTACTAGATAAAAATCGTAAAAAAATCTAAAATGTTAACGTCTAGGTGTTCTTTACACAATAAAATCAGTTGAGGCACGACAGCTAAATTACTTAATTATGGATAAATTACTAATTTAATATTTTTGTTGAATCCAAAAGTTCAGTGGTCCAACAAACATTTTTTTTCTGTTTTTAGTTAAAAACTTGTTTTTATTCATGTCACAAAGGTTGGTAATCTCTGCTTAAAAATAACAATATCTTCGAATATATAGGTATACCTAGTACCTATTTAAATCCGCAAATTTTTTTTTTTTGGGGTAACCTTAGGTAAACGGAAAAAATCTAAATTATCCAAAAGATCAACTCTCGGGAACATGCCAAACCTATAGCAGGAAAAAATATAATAATATTTTTTTGGTAGAAAATTTCTAAATTCCGACGAAGTTTCACTTATGAAGTTATCAAAAAAATATTAAACGAAAAGTACCTAATATACGCTAATGGTAGGTATTTATTCTTATATTACATACATAAGTACATATCATTATATTTAATAATATGTACCTCATATGCTATATTTATACATACTTAAACCACATGTAGTATATTACTCTGTTTTAACATACACATGCATAAATCATTCACACACCCACCACCGCACCACCGGCACCGTGTATTTTAAGCCCTTTTACGTCAATAAATTCTACTGTATAACATTCATAATCATATATATTATAATATATATAAAATTCATAATCTACATATAATTTAAGAAAGGAGCACAGTTTCAAAACTAACTGCAAAAATTATATTAACGATAAATTGATCAAGGGTGCTAGACGTGCAAACAAGTTAAAAAAAAATAGTAGTGACAAACATTTTTAAAAACGAGTTTTTATTTAAGTGCTTGAATGCGTATACAAAATATCGTGTTTTTGCTGTTGACTGTTGAAGAGTTCTTCGTCTATAGCCATTCCTGGGTGTGGAATAAGGTCATGCTCACCATAAAAATGCATTGTAATCGGAACTGAACCAAAAAAAAAGTTCAGGGAAATTGAAAATATACCTTAATTCAAGAAATCCATTAACACGGATTTATTAGCTACGTAACTTTTATAAATACAGCGTATTTTCTAGAAACCATACGTTTAAAATAGGTGTTTCTTACATTTTAATATGGAAAAAAGTGTTTTTCAAAAATTAACTGTGAAGTATTGTATTAAAATGCTAAATTACTTTATTATTGTGTAGGTAATTTAAATGTGTAGAATAAAATGTTTGTATGCAGTATAAAATGCTACTGTAAATATATTGTTTTTTTTTTTAATTTAAAGCCATTCATATGTATTAAATTACTTATAGAAAAATAAATAAATTAAAATAAAATAAACATGCAAAATTTCACTCCATAGGATAAGAGGAAGCGATTCTGATCCAGCTTGCAAGATTTGACCTAAACCGACATACAAAAATAAAAGCTTATTAAAATATACTAAATTCAAGTAGGTTTAAAGTGAAAGTAAAACGCTCGAATCGCCGTATTGGGAGTCGGAAAGCGCTCGGCTCAGTTCGCGACAATCCGGAACGATTCGGAAACAATCAGAACGCATCCGACGCCGCACGCATATCAATACTAAATCGAACAAGTGTGACACTGTCATGGTACTGTCAAGACAATGCTGCGCCCTTTCAGAAAAGAGACAGAAATAATAAACACCCATTCCCGATAAGAAATCTTTGACATCGGCTATTATAACTATTCTGAAAAAAAATATGTTAAGTACGTGATAATAATAAACGGATCTTGTAATAACGAATTCGCGCGGTGGCCGAATTTACACCATCTATTAAAAATAAAAAAAAAATGTGGCTTTTTTAGCCTTTATTTTTTTTTATATTTTCCTACTCGTAATAGGGAATGTTCTTGAGACAACCCTGTATAATCAAGAATCTTCTGTTCGAGAAAGGGTTCCGTAGATTTCCCCTTAATTCATCGTGGAACCACATTAATTATGCTCAACATATTTAGCTCCTAAACCACGCTGATTTATTGCCGGTGTCAGAGCCTTATGCTAGAGCGGTGAGAAATTAGCCAGCGAGCTCTTTTTCGCTTTAGACATTCGCCATAAAGGCCAATTATTACATTTTAAAAAAAATGGTGCAATTTATAAACAAACAGCCAAAGCTATGAACCCAGAAACTTCACATAAACACAAATGGAGATTAAAGGTCATACATACATTACGTCACACACTAAGGGGGAGGAAATACTATAAATATAATAAGGTATACCAAGTGGTATAGATACTTCATATAGATATACCAAGTGTGACGCGGTGTGACAAGCTTCGTGGCCATACATCTAAAAAATAACACGAGACGAACCTTCTATATAATAATTTTATAATATTTTGACACTTTTTGGTAAATGACCTTTTCGTTGATTTTTCTTACTTGGGCTTTTAAATTTAAAATTTATTATAGCTATTTATTATTGCTTTCACTTAAATTATTTCTAAATTTAAAATAACAAATTGTCGTGGTGTCAAATTTTCTAACACTTTTATCTGGAATCATTATTATTTTTACAAATTTTAAATATTTCATTCGCGCATATTATATTTTTGTTTATCCTTTTAATTCAATAATTACTTAATAGGGACAAACTCAAAACATTAAAAAAATAGGTTTTGAAGAGAATGCAGCCAAATATTTATTTTCACTTTAGAGTCACTTCCACTTCAGTTCACTTCCACTTCGAAATTCTGCAAAACAAATTTTCAGTTTGATCTTTTGAAATCTCAGATGGCTCTAAAAACACCATTCCAACTGTGTGCACTGAATATTTACTTTTATTATCACTGATCTTTTCATATATTATTTGTTTTTTGACAAGTATTTGAATATTTTTTAGGGCAAACGTTTGATCTAAAAGAGTTACACCAAAAAAAGAAACTACCTTTTTCTAAACGACTATCCTTACTTATTTTGCTTATAAAATACTTTTCTATTTTAATTAATGAATACGATAGGTGACTAAATTGATTTAAAATAAGATCATTAGAAAAATAAAAATAAATAAGATTATTTTTTATGACAGAAAAGCAGCCTAAAATCATAGCTCTCCGGTAAGTTCATTGAGTCGCCGGAAGCCGCTCTATACAACGGCATAGCGGTTTGAGATCACACGCAGGCTGCGATTGTCTTTGCAGAAACACCATTATCTCGATGCGTCCCGTGGAGATAAGAAACGGCAAGGGAGCTTCATGCAATTCGAAAAGCCACTTTACAGCAAGCACAAACTATTCTGTTTGTATACGGGTCTGCAAATATATAAACAAACAATGAAACAATCAAATTACATTAAACCTCGCACCCATTCCTTTATCAGTTACACTAAATTTCTAAGGTACTATAATAAAACAAAGAATATTCTAATAAAAAAAATACTTTAAAATATACTTAGTCTTTTCGATCTACGTTACGTAGGTTTAAGGTCTAACTTCGGCTAGTTAATACAATGACACAGTATCCGACGAAGTCAATCTATTTAATTGTCTAGTATTCATACTAAAACATCTACCCTCTCCCGCGCAATAATAATGTCCTCGAACAGAAGATAAATAGTTAAAGAAAAAAAATCCGGAGGTCCCTGGATTTTTTTTCAGTACTACCACCTTATAGTTGCGCCACTGAAAGTACCTTATAAGAAAATATTTACGTATTAAGTATTGGAAAAATAACATTTTCGTAGGGTTTCTGACCAATTAATAATAATTATTATTACTGATTTTTAAATTTTTACGAGTTGTATTTTTACAAAGTTCACCTAACTAGGTAGCATCTGTACTAAGGTATGCTAAGGATTTAAAATGTATTAATAATATAAAAACTTGAAGACAAAATAAAAACATAAATAGTCTATTCCTTTTATATCATATTGTGAAGGTGAATAAGACGAGATAAAAAGATTTGCACTTATATGCATGCATATTTTTCGATTTGCATATTTATATTTTTGTAATGTATATTTTTTATTTTAAATGATTTATATCCTTTTTTGTAAAATTTTGGAACTAATGATAAAACAAATAAATAAATAAAAATAAAAAAATAACCCGGATTGAATTATTTTCTTTTTGTAGTACCGTACGGTACCAAAGGTACAGGTAAATATATAAGCTAGTGATTTACACATCTTTCTTCATCCCATGCGACTTTATATAAATAATCTACATACTCGAGAGCAGTGACCATGTATTTTATTTTCCTGAGATCGTTCTATATGACGGTTAGACCTCCACAAATATCAACCGCATCGTGTACAAAAATTTTATTTTGGCCTCAATTTGTGCAGGTGTTTACAAAATTCACAAGACGCTTATAGAAACTCCTATACACCTACCTACTGGGTGAATGTGAGCCCCTCATTTTAACATACCGCGTGATAATATCATTTAGATTATTCGAGTATATAGCCTGACCCGTGAATTTCTTACCTCGACGGTCCGTCCGATATCGCAGGTGCAGAGTGAGAGCGCGCCTGTGCGAAAGCGGGACGCACACACCAATCCAGTCGACTGACCTACTGTGGCACACACTTTTTCTTACGGTAACCGCGGGACCCAATTTCGTCTCTTCGCTCATTATCCAACGAAAGGGTTACCAAACTAGCCACAAGCTCGAGTCGGCGACTTGTACGATCATTTTCGCCATGCGATAATTTGGAAAAAAATGCAATATTATTTGATATACATAGGTGGGTTTGGCGAGAAAAATATTTTTTTGTAGAAAAGTCTGACATATTTTTTTTAACATGATAATTTTAAAAAAAATACGAGACCGACTTGTCTCGTTTAAGCGATTTTGGAAATAATAGCATTTACTTAGGAATAAACAGCTAGTCTCAAACCGCGCGCGCGATTAGCGACCGGGTCAGTTTGAACGTTTTTATTGCATTTTACAAACGTTAAACTAATAGCTACTCTCGCTCGCGTTTTGAGACTAGCCCTGCTAATGCAACAAAAAATAAAATATTTTAGTGATAACGGTCTTCTTATTCCGAACGCAAGGTTGTACGAATGGTACGCAAGTTTTATAGATATTGTGGAAACGTTTTGTTTCTTTTATTTTGTCCAACAAAAACACAGAATACATGCGTAGATAGAAATTTTAATAACAAAGTTGTGATTTGAGGTCAGCATTTGTATGGAGGTACTTTATGAACCAAATTCAATTTCATTTTTTTATTTAAAAATAAATTCAAAAAAACCCCGACATACAAACGGTAAAACGGATTTTCTTGTATCATAGCTAAGAACACTCTCGTTCAAGTCACCCTCAAACATTACTCTGTTTGCGTCGGGGTTAAAAATGAAATGGCCTAATATTACATATATGATAATAGAGTTAAAAAAAAATACAAAAGCAAATTTAATATAATCAAAAATAAAATAACACGGCTCAATACCTTCGTTTATCAAAATGTTTGAGTTAGCTAATTCGTGTTATGGCTAACGTTTCTACTCGTATAGTACCTCTGTTTCGTTACCGCGTACAATGAAATAATCAGTCAAAAAAATGTTACCTAAATGTCACTCTAATGTCAGCGTAGACGGCGGGCAATAGCGGGCAATAGCGGGCATCACGGCGCACAGGTCACTTTCTTACGATAAGAATGGTGAAAGCGTCGGTACGGTAATTCCGAGCAGCAGTTCCGGCAGCACTTGGCTGGTCGCGCGCAGCACTTCGCGCCTGACCGTCGCAGGCGCAGCTCGCCTCGCAGCAGAAAATGACAGTCGCGAGATCGAGGGCCAGCGGCGTCCGAGTGAACATCGGCTGCTGTCAGCCGAGCCGGCACGGAAAGTAGCCGCCTAGCGAGTGGGCGACCCACTTTGGCGCCGGCGCATACGTCAGGCGCGCGAGTGCCTCCGGTGCGAATTATATGTGCAATGTGTTCATGTGCAAAATGACAATTTTCCCGCGGAAGATGTGCAAGTGCTTGTTCGCGTTGAAGGCAACGACAGTGCTGGTGTTCTTAGTAAGTACGAATCCATTAACATTGACCGTTTGGGATACACATTCTCTCAATCCACTTAAATACACTCATACACAAACTAATTTACCCCATTCATCAATGAAACACAGTATGTATGATAAGCTAAATGATGATAACCCTAAACATAAGTTTTTTTTTTTGTTTAGGTTTCGTTGAAGTTTATCGCTGCCTTCAATTACGATTATGCTTCGTCGTGTGCCCGACCCTACAGATCGGCGAGGTCCAACAGTATTCTGGCAGGAATACCCTGCGATCTGAACAAACAAAGCTATTGCAACCAACCCGGCGCAGCCTATCCGTGGCATGCAGTCAGAAAATTCGTCCACGAAAACCAAGGCCTCATGCGGAGAATGTACGGCGAACAACGTCACATATCTGTACTAAAATCCGAAATTGATAATAACGAAATCGACGACGAAAAGACGGATTTAAGCAAAGGCAACTACAGACACCAACTGAAAGATGAAGCCATCATAAAAACAAAGCAACTGTACTCGAAGAAGCCGACGGCGAGGGCTCACGACCTAAAAACTGTGCCGCATTTCAGGCCAGCCCACACGACGCAGAAATCGCAAAAAACCTCGGCCGAAAGCTTCGACAAAATGAAAGATAAAATAGAGCAAGTCAAAGAGATCGTGAAAAAGATCGAGACCATTAACAAGAACCACAAAACTTCGACCGTCGAAGTCAGCGTTCAGAATGAGAGCGACAGCATTGAGAAAGTGGCCTCCTATAAGACGACCTTTCTGCAAGAGGAACTAGACGAAGAGAAAGTTGAGCATAAAGAAAACACTAATTTGCATCAGAACAAAATCGAGCCGGAAATCATTACATTGGAGGAGATGTTAAAGCAGACATTGGAGGTGGGCAACATCCATATGAACAGATCTCAAGTGGACGCCAACGTCACCGCCATCTCTCCGAATCATTTTACAAACACCACCTTAGACACACCACAGATCTCCTCTACGGTCGGACCGGCGCCGGCGCCGAATAATCTCCTCCTTTCTGAAATCGAGATGGAGGAAGAGATAGAAGTCCCGGAAGAGCTGACCACTGAGAGTAGTGAAGAAGCAGGTTGGAAGCCGATGACCGTCGATCCATCGACTCTTCCTCCCACTTTGCTCTTCTCCGAGCACGACAAACACAAACACGATCGAGTGGAACCGGCAATGATGGACTCTGATAAGCCTTTGGAAACATCATCAGACCAAACATCTAGTCACCAATCCTCGACTCATGCAGATCAGGAGGCTACCAGACCAGTCATCAAACTGAAAGGAGTGTAAGTTTGTATATATACTTTTTTTATTTTACTTTGCTCGTGACCAGAAAGTTGTTTACACAAGTACATGTGTCTATGGGCTAACAGATAGGACATTTTACCTGGTGCACCAGAACGAATCCTTGAAAAGGATGAAATAGCGGCTTTAAATATGCACGGTTCAGTTATCTGTTAATTTTATCCATCACCGCTTCGTTATAAGAGCCAATATTATGTTTTCGTAAGTACACTTTTCACGCGGTTATAAAAAGATGTTTATACATAGTTTGGTCGCTCAAAATAATAAAATACATAACTAAACTATTCATATAACGTTCTCGGACACATCTTATCAAAATATTTCAAAAAGTTGATAAAAATCTGTGTAAGTAAACTGTAATTGTAACTTACCCATAAAAGGATATGACAAAAAGGATATGATATTCGCTCTAAATTCAATTTACTAATATTGTAAGCTCCAAAAGTAACGAAATAACTAAATATAATATAAACTTACATAATATTATGTATAACAATAATTTTGCAATTTTAGTCTGTTAACATTCACAAATTATATACTAATATTTATTAAAATATTAATTAATTCAATTTTAAAGAAATCTACAATGTAAACATGGTAGTTTATATTTACATATGCAGAAACACTACATATGCATATACTACATAAATCTATTCACAAATACCTATTTTATACTACTTAGATAATAATAAAATTAATAAATATCGTCAAAAAATACATTTATAGGCCTTTGCTTTGTTTAGGTGTTTGTTTATTCATTATTAATCTGTTACACTGAAGATAAATTGTCGCGGTGAATCAGATTACATTGGATAATTAAAATTCACCGCCCCGACAATTTGTATCGATAATTTATCTTCAGTGTAACTCATACTTTATTTAGCATAGAAAGCATACGTAAAAAAACTCATAAATAAATATAGTTTGTAAGCAGTATCTCAATTTCATACATTGAGGGCACAAAGCAACGCACTGCGCTAACACCGTCTTATGGCGAATTTACCCCCAAACCCCCGAGATTCGCAAAGCGGCGTGTGCCTGCCTATATGTGCGTGATTCAAATCGACTGGTTTGTACGAAGTGATATACTCGTACTTACTAGCTATATTAAACTGTGCCCTCTGAGGCGAATCGGCGGATAGCAGTCTACTAATAAGCAAAACGTTGAGTGCCTTACATCAAAACAAGGTCGCATACAAGCGATCCGAGTGTAAAGTGTCGTTTATACAAAAGTGAAAGTTTTATTACGCCGAAGGTTTAATTTTTGTCACTCAATACTGGTTATGAAAAGCGGGGCTACACACGAGTACTAATTAGTGAGTTCATTCTTTGATTTATTTTTATTCATTATCTAATAATAGCGCGTGCATTTAATTGAGTTAAATTAAAAACTATAATTTAGTAAAAAAATATACGTAATATTTAAAGATATTTTTATTTATAGGAAATATTTTATTTACGCGTTTCTACGTATTTATTTCCTCTGTCGATGTTGTGTACTCGAATACAGGAAGAGATTTGATCGAATATTTCACAAATATAATTTAATTGAAATGTCATTCAAATACCACTAATGTCGCCCAGTGGATTCGATCGTAATTCATTAAACATTTAAGTTTGAGCATTATTTAGGTACCTCTATATAATACCTACAATGAATTTGCTTCTATAATCATTGCAAATATTTTTTAAAATATTATTTATTACATAAGCTGCAAGACGAGCGTATATAAATACGTCATTAGCGTGTGTTGTTTGCCTTAATTCCCTGTAATACCTATTAAATTTAAAATTTAATATTAGTAATAAATGAAAACAAACACAAAAACAACTTGTATTTGTATTATTTTTTTATACATGTTTTTTGATACAACTCATTGTTAATTTTAATTTTTCCAATATAAAAATATGACTTGATATTCATAGAAGTATTAAGACGACATACACATTGACATTGAAAGACTGAGTAAGAACATTTGAGATCACACAAAATTCACAGCTCGAAACTCATTCTGCCAAGCAGCTGTCCAGTTGTATGAACGTTTTATTTTATTTAATTTAATGTATTTTTAAAACATATTACAGATAAATTTTAGGTTTCTGCACTCCTTCTCCGTAGTGTTCGTTCTCGTGTGTAATAATTAAAGAACACATAACCATGTTGAGACAGAATAATTATTTAATTACTTAATTACAATAAAAATAGGCAAGTTGTTAACATGTTTTGTGACATAATATATTAGGTATTTTTTTGCAATGGCCATCATATGTCGAAACCCTAACATGTTATTATGTCGAAATTCAATAACACATGGAGACATACTTAATAACACATACTCTATCACTCAAAGGATTCTAGCGCGTAAAAGATCGTTCAATGACTTCGAATTTTCCAAATCATTATGACTAACTGAATGTTTTTATTATAAACTGCTCTATTTTGTCAAAATTATGTGTTTAAATTGTGCTGCGCAAAAATAAATATTCTTGTGCTGAACTCAACCGTTTCAGTCTCTGACAAATACCTACCTACCCAAATAAGAAGTATTTACTAGGCGATCTGTCGCATTTCTTCGGGGTGATCTCTCTCTGGCGCTATATTTGTGAATCATTTCAGCATTATCATTTCTGTCAATTTCAGAAACTTATTTGTGTATAGCAACATTCTTGAAAACCTATATAATAAATAATAAAGAAAAAAAGTTATTGAAAATTGCAATGAAGGTTTGAAATTATATATGGAAAAATAAAAAGACTTCAAGCAAAAATAATTAAACAAAGACAAATTAACAATTAATAAATAAAGTTACATAAAATATTTGTAGTAAATACTGTTATGGTTGATTTTTAACTAACGTATTTCTCTACTCTATCCAAATTAGTGCAGTTTTCAGCCAGTTAAATAACAAATGGATCTTCTCACAGAACTGACATAACAGGAGTTTTCATACTCTTATATATAAACAAAGTCCTTCACAATAAACAAAGGCCTAAATTTTCAGTCATTATAGTGTTTATAGTAGTCAACATACATGTTTTGTACTTTGTAATACTTTTTATTAATAAAATAAATAAAACTTTAAAAAAACAATCTAATAAATCAAAAAGGTATAAAAAAAACTACTAAAAATATTTAATGTTTAATGGTAGCTTGACACAAGTGACTATTTTACAATAAATTATTGAATATGTATACTAATTTAGTAGTGCCATTTAAACAATTATGTAAATGAGTAATATTGTCTTTTAAGGAAATAGCGGAAATCATAAAAATAATAAAACATTTTTTAAACTGTATTGTCATTTATTTTATTTATTTAATTTTAAAAGAAATTTACAGATTTACATAGTAATTTACATTAAAATACGAAGAGAGAAAAAAAAATCAATACTACATAAATCTAAACACATATTCCTACATTATTGTAGATAATAATATAATAAATAAAAAATTTAAGTACGAAACTGAAGAAATAGAAAGAAAAAAAATGTAAAACAATAATTTAAATATGAATATTATTTACATTTTTCAAATTTATTTATAACATCAAGATTTTTTTAAAAATTGTAATTTACTTCGTTTTAGGCAATCATGACGATTAATAAATTCATGAAACAAAAGGGAGATTCGAGGAATAGGAGAGTGCATGGGTAAAGAGAAAGTCATGTGGTATTTACTGTGGTTTCGGGTGGAAAATGGCTCTTCCTCCATTTTCAAATAAGTTTCCAAAACAACGTGGTAAAATCTGTGTAGATAGGAAGTGGCATTTACTTGATTTTGGCGTAGTGGAAATAATCTGCTGGGACTTTTACTGTGTTTTCACTTAAACTTATCTCTTAAACCGTAGGCTCACAAATGTTCGTAATTTGTATGCAACGATGCGCTGTAAGTCCGTTGCAATATAAAAACAAAATCGAAAAAAAATGACGTTTACTGGGTTTTGGCAGCCGCAGAATGGGCCTGAGGTTCCAAATTTGTAGTGACGTTACTGCTCGAAACCATTACTGGCTCAAACTATTTTAGTATGTGAATCACTTCGCGTTGCATTGATTTTTTCAAACGTATCTTCCACAGGAACGCCTGCCCTGTCAAGGAGGAAGTCGTGGCGCCCTTCTGGGCGAATAACACGAGAGGCGAAATTCTGGCCCTACTCAATCTCTACCCCTTCGAGCAGTACGTGCACTGGGAAAAATGCACTCACGAGCATAAGCAGATGTACTGCAGGGAAGGTTGTAGGTAAATTGCTACCATTGATCGATTTGCAATAGTTTAATTCAAATAGTTTAGTTTTATTAATAGTTAAATTCAAAATATTATCTTTTAAATATGTTCATTAGAGTGTGAAGGAGAGAAAGGTAAGACATGCGTCCGCAAAAAAAAATGTCCATAGTTCCTTTTTCTACTTAGTGTCAAGGGACATACAATTGTTGAATCTTTACTAGTTAGCGACTATTCAAAAATACTAAAATTGATTTTTGAAAGAATAACATTCAACATAAGATCAATTTGCGTTGAGAATACATGTCTACACAGCGAGCATTGTTCTTTTTTCGTATGGTACTATTATAACTACTCGTATATTTATTTTCTATTATTAAATGTTAATAGGTACAGGTGGTAGGAAAAATTAGTATAGATTTATTATTTTAATTGCCCGACTTTTCGGCGCTGAGGTGCTGCCATCTTCCGTGCCGAAATGTCTAGTAATTAAATAATAAGCCTCGTCTGCTTTCTGTCTCACCATCTGCACCTACTAACATTTTAATAATATATTTAAGAATAATACAATTGTCTCAAAAATAAAACTCAAAATTAACTATAAATAAAATAAGATAGAACCAATAAAACAAATTATTATGCAAGCTATATGCCAGAGACAGTGAGAACCAAAATGATCTAGGTATCTTAATTTTTATTTAAGAGAACATTTTCTGTCCTTTTGTGTAGCTCTGGTGGATACTGTTTGGTAGGCAAGGAAAAAATAATAAAACGCCTAAAGACCTATTCGTTTGCTTTCCATTGAACTGCTTTAGCACGTCAAATATTGTCTATGCCTTGAAACAAGCTTCTATTGAATGTCTTTTTCCAGGTGTGAGCAACAATACAGGCTGCATCGCCTTCTCGCTTACGACCCCAGCAACGAGTGCCGCGGCATATTCTCCGACTGGTTCAGGTTTCCGTCCTGCTGTGTATGCAAATGCTTCGACGTCCCGCTAGAATATCGAGTCACTTCCAGAAGTCCACGAATCCTGGAGCCCGAATACGACGAGGATGTCAAGCAGGCCATATACGACGAAGCAGCTTCAGAGTGGTATACGATTGATTTGGAGGGTTGACCGCCAGAACCAATACTTAAAAGTGTGCACTGAGTAATGGGTGGTTTGCTTAGTTTCAAAGAGAACACATTTTTTTAATAAACATAACTGTATTTTTTTAAAATGGTTAACACTTATAAGGACGTGGTTTAGAAGGCATTAAAAATGAATAAAAAATCGTTGACTGTAAAAAAAACTCAGATGGGTGCAACCTCCATTTGAACCGATACAGCCTAGCGCATAAGTGACGTCATTTCGACATGCACGCCATTTTGTCAATTCTAATATTTTGTATTAAGCTTTATTTTTTTAATATAACGCATAACCGTTTCACAGGTTTTCGTCACACCCCACCATCAATATCAGGCCGTGACTCCCATATTATACTCATATATAGACGTACCTGCGTCATACGAAATCTGGAGAAGCTACTAAATTGCGAATAAAATGAGTAGGTATCTCCTACGATTAGGTACATCATAACGGTCGTTATTTGATTCCATTTTCGCCATTTTACTTCAATTATCTTGTTCCTAACGATGTGTCGTTAAGTTAAGCCGTTAAGCGTCACTACTATTATAGCACAAGAAACTTTTGGTTTCTCCTTCCAACCCCCAACTATGTAATTTTTGTACTATTGCGTTTTAATTGTTTTAATCACTATATAAATAAACATTGGTGGGGACATTCTTTCACCGGTGGGTTTGAATATACATACATATTTTTTAAACAGTCTGCATATCAAACATATTTTGTCTATATGAAACAGTTTTGTTTTTCCAATTATTGAAGTTAACCATGGATGCGTTGTTGGTCTATACGAGATGCGGGTATGTGAGCTCTGTCTCGCTCTTTTGACATGTGCGTACTACTTATGGCTAACATCAAAGGAACACTGTTTTTCCGCGTATTACATTGAATCAATTCGTAACGCCTTATACATACCAATATACATGTTTTGTTTTGATTGTACCATAAACCACACTGTATTATTTTAACAACGAAAATCCTCTAATGTGACACGCAGTCGCCCTGCCACGTGGTAGGCTGCCACATATTATATAACCTAGCATTACCAACTTAATTTATTAGAAAATACGCGTAGTTAAGAGATACAATTAATGTATTCTAAATATAGGATAAATAAACCTAGAGTCATTTTTTGTTGCTAAAATGTGCTAATTTATTATAAAGATTTGTTTTCACG
Organism: Neomicropteryx cornuta; assembly: GCA_020383195.1. Lineage (NCBI taxonomy): Eukaryota > Metazoa > Arthropoda > Insecta > Lepidoptera > Micropterigidae > Neomicropteryx > Neomicropteryx cornuta. The sequence continues at coordinate 8,446,353 of JAHKQU010000030.1, forward strand.
ATTTTAAATATTATTTATTTTTGCTTCAGAATTATTCAAATAAATTTATTGCAAAGTTGTACATATTATTATAGCCTAAATATTTTTTAATTCATTACTTATTTATTGTACAACTCAAGCTCAACCTTTGTGACCATTTTTAATTATAAGCTTAATATTTATGGCTCAAAGAAGATCTTCGAGATCTATTAGTCGGTACCTATGTTCTGTGTTTTTAAATGAAGTTGCCCTTACGCGTGGTCGTTACAGTACGCTGCGAAGCTTAAAAGTGACCACTAACCACAAAAAAAATATGCATGTGCTGTCATTTTAGCAGCGTACTAACGCGGTCTTGCATAAGGCCAAGTGCATTTAAAATTATCTTTTAATAAAGGCTAGTGAATTGTTGCTTTCTGTTTTTAGGTATAAACATGTACGTTTTAAAAACATAAATAAAGAAAAAACATGCATTTATAGTATTTAAGAAAACGTTTTGTATGTACTTTTAAGTTTTTATTTGATAATATATTTAGTAAATGTTTTAATAAAATATATACATATATTTATTTCATTCCTTTAATATAATTTGAATGTCTGATCCTAGCCGGTAGAGATTGAGTTATTGATTGAGAGTAAGATTACTAATTGAGTTTACGGCGGATCGGTGGAGACTGGGTAAAGCTGGAGGATTTACAATTTTTTTTTAGGGTAACCCGATATTCCGTGTATTCATGTTACTTGTTGTCTGTACATAAATTGTCCGCGAAATAAAAAAAATATCTTATACAAATAATCTAAAATATCAATAATCTAAATAAGGCTCTGTTCTAATTGGTAAATTAGAACGTTCTTATCCTTGCTTATACTTTAATATTTAAATATACCGTATATTTTTATATATTATTTAATATATTTGTATTGTTAAGTATACAAATAAATGTATAATAATAATAAAGAAACGCTAACAGCGCTAACCCGTGGATGATTTAATTTCGTTTCCAGACAGATCTCGATCTATTGTTTTTCACCGTCCGAAACGCAATTTAGGGTACCGTCTGTTGTGTTTTTTTTTAATGCTGGCAGTAAACGTCCTTTTTTCCAATGCCATTAAAGTCTACACCCGATGTAACAAAGTAAAACATTTTGATGCCGTTTTGAAATGTCAAAAAAAAAATGCCAAAAGGCTTACAATCGCCTAGTATACGAATTCGATCGTATAGGTTTTGTATCCGTGTGAGAGTTTGTACATACTGTGTTTTTGATTGATTGAGTAGAAACTATTTTTTTTTTTAAATAATATGTAAACAAACTGAGAAACTATTTTAAAATGTTTTTTTTTGCATCGACGCGGCGTGCCACAGAATTGAAAAAATAATAATGTTAGATATAAATTATAACATCTTTCTAGCCGATTTTATTTAGGAATGATATAGTTTATCGAAATAAATAAAAGAGATATTCGATTTTGTATTACTTCATGAAAAAAAATACATTCTCAAAATATTTAAAAAAATCGAATTTTTATTTTTTTTATATTTCAAAAGTTAAACATAATTTATAAAAATAAAATCTGATAGTTTCATATAATAATTCATATCTAATTTTATTTAATAATTATCTACTTTTTTTATTTTCTATTCATGGCAAAAAAATATATATTATTTACAAATACTTTTATATGATATCTAGAAACATATTTAAAAAATAAAAAACAGTTGCCACCGCTATTAATGAGCATCAAAAATAAAATTTTGCAGAAAAAAAAATTAACTGACATTATACATTTTATAGTTAGTAATAAAACTATAAAATGCTAAGACACAAGAAAATATTTGAGTGTGAAACTGAAAATGGACTTGCACGACGCGTGCGAAACGTATCGGTGCTCAGTGTCCGTGCTAGCTAGCAGTTATAACACATAGTGTGGATAGTAGACGGTGGTCGTTCACCGCAATTACGCAATACCGACTTTTCTTAGAGCTTAACATTTCAAATGGCGAACAGATCGTTTGACTGAAATCCTGCAAGGTTTTTTTGTACCTGCTAGGAAATTGCAAGAATTTACAGATGGGCGACCGTTTGTGTTTCGGAATAGCTGAAATATAGCGCTGTAGCTCGCGCTCGATCAAATCGCTGATTGATTCCAGCATGCATTTGATTTTGTCCTTTGTGTGTGAGTTGTGTGTGCCGTAACGATTAAAAACAAAAACAGTGAAAATGTATATGGTTTAAATAAATTGTTTTGCGTTGCTGCTATTGCTAAAAAAAGATAACTGTCAAAAGTCAAACGTCAGATAAACGTCAAGCGGTCAACATTCCATGAATTAATTATTTGTTTGCATCGTTCATTGACGGTCGTTCGTTCGTATTTATTTAGAATATATAAATAGAAACAATACTTCATCATATGATTTCGAGTAGTGTTTTTTGATAGTTGTGGTGGTTTCGGATGCTTCAATGCGCTCGTCAGTAAGTTATATATTGTCGCACGCGCCAGGTGAAACTGCCATGTCTCACCCAGATTATCCTCAGCAAGCCCCGCATCACGCCAGCCTCCTAGTACTTGTCAAAGGAGTGGGTGGAGTTCTGAAATCCTTCAATAAATTATGGGAAAGAATTCAACGAGTGAACAACATCAAAGTGTCAGGTAAATGTTTTGCCTTTTAGTTTGCTTACAGGCTTTGACCATACTGAAACTGTAAGGTGAAAGGATAAAGCATCTACCTCGATAACACATATTTTAAAGTCATCAGAAATGCCTTCAAATGAACCTAATTTCCTACATTTTTTACGATAAATCAAAGAAAGATCATTGGGATTCTAGCCGCTCGTAAATCATGTCTCTAAACTTTCGTAACAATGACAGGTAACATAGGCATTGAAACTGGTACGTGATTAATGAATTAATTGGGACATATTGGAACGCTCTATCTGTTATTTAACACATAACATATATATAACTCAATATTTGAAGGTATGTTATGTTAGTGGATATGGGGTATTACTTGCCCTCTAATTCTGTATTGTTCTAAGGTATGTAAATACCACATCCAAATCATAATGTAGAGATTTCCAAGTTCTATAATACAACCTTATTTCAGGCTTCACAGCTACTAATGACCATTAGTAATTCTGTTGGGTCGTTAATTCCTGAATATTTAATATTAGATAAATAATGGTAACAAATAATGTTAAGAATTAGTTTTGTTTCATATTTTATATAAATTAATTACTTATTGTATATTTTGAAATTTTCCAGATTCTTCAGGCCAGGTGAGGGATATTTGGGTGCGATTTGTCCGTGATTACCCAGTAGAAAATAATGACTGGGGAGATTTTCAAACCCACAGGTACTATTTATAATCCTGATAACGTGGGATTCGCCAGATTTTCCTGTATTCCAGAATTGGCAGAATAATAGTTTGTTCCCAATTGCCAAAATGTATAAACTGAGTAAGAACATAACTACTATGGAAATCACTGGTTTAGGTCAGGCCTATCTTAAAAAGATGGAGGGGAAGTAGTATAGAAACAAATGAAAGGTTTGTGATCCTTAGAAATTAAGTCACTGATGTAAAAATGATATGGACACAGTGAAGGCTGGAGAATTGCCGGAGGATTTATGACCTCCCAAATGAGCTAAAGAATTCTTTAATAATTTACATACACCTTGGATTGCTCTGAGGATACCCTTATGGACCTACCTCGAATTCCAGATGAGATTCCTCACAGGCGCTATAAGCTGACGAGCTTTTAATTAAGCAGTCTAGGGCCAAGAAAGCACAGACCACACTGTAGGTCTTCAGTGTCAAAACGATAGGATTACTTTTGGTGATAGTGGACTCTGATGTTGCTGAAATTCTACATAAACGTATTCTAGCACACCCGAGCAACCTTGTTTGTTGGCACAAAAAAACTGACAGCTCTAGTCCTCTTTGCAATCTACTATCCTGCATATCCAGACACATCTTATCCGGTTGTAAAATCTCAATCGAATAAGGTAGACATTCATATTGTCGTGGTTATGTCCTGCTCCTAATTGATGACCCATCTCTCAATCCCCAGAGCCTGAAAGGGCCTGTTTATTACAAAGAAACCATCCATTGCAACACCGCCTTTATACTGCCTGGTCAGAAATCTAAAATCATCAAAAGTTTTCTTCCAATATCTGTCAACGACAAAATAAAATTGGAAATGAATTCCAAGCAGAAAATTGAATTCTTGAAAGTGATACCTTTGACTGGCAACCCCACTTTTCTATAACTGTCTTCACTGTACAGCCCTGACAGTACTGTATGCCCTTGATAGTTTTATGTCTCCGAAAACAGTTTTAATAATTAGTTTAACCGTCCTGTCTCTGTTTAAGTAAAATAATGTAATTACCTCATTTTAGCGGTTAGGAAAAATGGCTGCCTTCCTCCACCATCTTTTTACATAAGTACTATTAATTCCATTGTATAAATGGCACATGAGTATTATTAATTCCATTTAGCTTTGCAATGCAAAATATATTGTCAGTTTTGCTCATCCATTAACAGTGCATCACAGATTGGTTACAATAATCTTTTACAAATAATAATAATAATTGATCAATTATCTTTACATAATACTTAGTTCTACATATCCTATGAAATGCTTAGCCGCCCCACCCTACTTAGTCTTAAATTTAACTTTTTATAAATCATACTTGAACCTTGATGTGTAAACATTTATAGCGGAAATAAACAACCAATATATTCCCAATATAAATTTGCTATTTGGTAACAGTGAGGCATGTGTCAGTGACGCTCATGATGCCAGAGTAAATCAATAACATTGTACACGATGCGAGAAGACGCAATAGCACCTATGAGTATATGGAACTACTTACTTATGCTCCGTGTAGTTTGGGTTTAAACCACTAGCTTGCTTGTAATTTTATTCCTAGACTTTCGATTGATACACTTACCTACCTTGTACTTTGACCTCAAACGTTGTGCAAGTAAACTATTTAAAAACAAAGTGATATTGTACTTCAGTTATCATAAACCCAAAATTTCATGTGTTCAAGGGATGGAACATTTCAATGAATATAAATTGTCAAGTTTTCTAAGAATATGGCATTTTGTTTCATTTCCAAATTCTCAATCCTCACGACGAACGGTGATGATTACACATCTTTACCATGAGTTTCGGCACTCACACATTTTTTTTTTCTATTTCAGGCGCCTCCTAGGCCTAATAACAATTAGTAAGTTTGCAAATCAAGTTGAGTTAAACGAAGTGTGCAGGGTACACGAATCCCTGAAAGTGAAATATTCAAATACCCTGTACGACTCGCGAGCATTCATGTTCGGTCCGAGTAAATTCCGCAAAGCGAGCCCTGAGGGAGAAATAAGAGATATTTTCGAAGAAGAGAGGGAATTAAACCAGCCGAGTTTACCGTCGTCTTTACCTAGCGAGCAGTAAGTACAGTACACTCCATGAATGTTTAACGATTTAAGTGTGTTAAAAGTGTATATGATCAGGGCCTAGCACACCCTAAAAGAAACTGACCGTTTTAAGAAAAAAAATCACTTCCAGTCAACATGTATTTCTAGATGGACTAATTTCTAATTGAAGGGGCGAGTGGATAAAGTCATTAATATTTTTAAGAAAATGTGATAAATCACTTTTAGTGATTTATCACATTGTTATTTCCCAATTGTTATTTCCAAAGATACCAATTTCCCTGTCCAATTTTAGCTATATAAAATTTAAAAACATTTTACAGAAGGATCACCATAGCCTAGCCTAGTTGATGAAGTAATGTTTTCAATATTTATAATAGATAAATAATATTGCAACTAACAATTTTTATGTGTTTAAACTTTTTCCTTCAAATTTCATTATGTTTAAAATAAAAGGGATGCACGTCGTGTGTAAGCACTACCAGAGTAACGTCACTTAAGACACATTGCATTCATAGGTCATCAAGCAACAGCCTGGCAGCTCCATCTTTCTTTTCTCTTTTTGGTCTACTACACGGTGGTTCTTTGGTAATTCTCTTTCCTTAAAAAAAAGATTAGTGTTCCAACCACCAGAGTTATACTTTGAAAAGTGCACTCTGTATTTGCTAGGTTATAAAGAAAATTATATTTAAAATCTGTTATAAATTAGTAACAGTATTAGAAGAGTTTAAAGCTGGTTAATAAAACTAATGTTCTTTTTTATCTAGATCTTCATCTTTACCAAGTGACATTTGTGGCAGCTTATCGTCGGGTGAAAGTCTCCATACTTCAGAAATGTCAAATCAACCACAATTCTCCAGCGAAAAGGATGAAGTTTTCACTACTCCTTCAAATTTCAAGACTCGAGCTACTTTCTACTCGGAGAACGACCCCGTTCTCGATTTAGAGCAATTGGTAGCTGAGCTGATCAACTCTCTCTTCTGGGTTGTTGAGTCCAAACGGAAAGACAGATCTCGAGAAAAGTTGGAAAAAGTTCAGTTGATTCTTGCACCATTTGAGAAGAGAGATTTTGTTGGTAAGCTGCATTAATTTGTATTATTAATGAAATTTTTCCAATTTGCCTTCTCTTTCTTGCAACATTTTATGGAGGAGCGGTGCCACGTCCATAAAACTGAATACGTCAGAAATAGAACAGAAATAGCGGTTGTTCTAGCAACTTGTTTAGCTACAGTTTTAAAGCTAAGATGTTAAAAGGATACCATAACTGTTCAGAATTTAGAGACATTACCTTCATCACTAATAACCATCTACGTGTGCATGAGCTAAAACTCGCCAGAAGAAACCCAAAAAAGAACTTTTTGTCCAACCGAATGGTTGATTTGTGGAATACATTGTCTACTAGTGTTGTTATCTCCAATTCAGTTAATCAGTTTAACCCTTTGAACCACATTAAGAGTAATTAAATTCTACAAATAAATATGAAAACTCACCGTTCTGAATAAAATTCAGTTGTAAAGGCCTGGGACGTCGAATTGCCACAAATTTATCAATTATCATCTGATTTGTCATAAAATTCTCTATTAGAAAATATCACTCTATTCACTCTCTATCTTGCGCTTTAAAAAAAAACGAAATGCTTTTATCCTCTTTTCATGTTAAACGCCCTACTTTGCACTATTTTTGATAACTTTTATTAACTATTTGCCATTTTACACTTTCAAATATTTGTTAGATGTATACACTATGCATTACTATGTATACTTTTTCAAAAAACCACTGTTTTTCAACCACTTAGATTTTAACAGCTCGAGATGAGTCAATTACACGAAAATTCAACTAGTTACGATCTTCGTGTATATCAATTTCTGATACAAAATGAAAATGCTAATAGCCACTCAATTACCTCGTATAAAAAATCGAAGCCAGTGATTGTTTATTTGTGAATCGGATTGCATAAATAGTAGAGCAATCAGATAAACAAATCAGCAAATCAGATAAATCAGGAAACAATTTTCAAATGAGTGACGGCGCCTTGACGGGTATATCCTTCCTTCGCAAAATAAATGCTATTGAGATGCTGGTGGGCTGACGGATTTATTTGTACCTCTGAATCTACGGGTTAAAACCATTACGATGAATACTTACTCAAAAGACCCAAACCACCAATACTTTTTTAAAATAAATACTTTTCTGAAATGTTATATGTGATTGCCCACAGGTTTAGATATGGAATCCCGAAATAATAAGAAGCGTTGCATGGGTCGCGTCACAAAGAATTTAGCAGATTTGACATTACAAGCCGGCCTTGTCTCAGAATGTTTGAATTTATACAATTCGGCTGCAGAAATATTGAAATCTGTCAACGATTGGCTTTGGCTGGGAGCTGCATATGAAGGTGAGATTCGATAAGGAACATTTTTCAGAAATCCCCCCTCTCCCTTCCCTCGGCTCCAATAGTATTAGAAGAAAAAAAATAAAATTGGAAACAAAAATAATAGAAAAAAAAATACATTTTTTTAAACAGTATTTACAGTACATTTTATTATAGTTAGGTATTACAAAGTTAATAAACTGTATAATAAAGTAGCTTCCCAACTCGACTATACTTATTGCCAACGGTGAAATAATGTAACACCGGATGTTACAAATTTTGAAATATTTTTAGTTAAGTTATTCAAGCAACTGAAATACTTTACGGTCACCTCATGTTTAATACAACATATTCATAAAAGTACGTTTCCCCCCATTTAGGTGGGCCATAAAGTTATCTGCATACAATACTTTCGAACTATTTAAAACTGTTGTGAACTGAATCCACATTTGAGACAAATCAGTTTAACTCATAACTATTATCTAAAAGTACTCAAAGCAAAATAGTTGACTGAGATTTTATCATGAAAGGTATGGAATATAACTTAGATCTCTTATTTGGCTCTGATAAAATTTGACTCGTGATATCCGAATTTGAGGTTAACTCTATTTGCCAAAAATTCAGCATAGATCACTCAGTTTCTGAACTTTTTGCTTTCTTCCAGGTTTGTGTGCGGCTTCAGCCATACTTCTGTACCCGAACCTTCGAAATCCCCAGCCTCTGCAGAGGAATGCCAGTTTACAAGAGAGCTCCCCTAATAGACAGCGACCTCTGTCCATCAATCAAACAAACACAGACCTTTTCAGACGTCAAACAGACAGATTGTCCACATCGCCATCAAAACTCTCAAAAGCCGCGAGCCCCGTAAGCATACACAGTGATAACACTCCACCGTCATCATCTGAGAGCGTTGTCACATCGTCGGAAACGGACAATGCTGACAGTGAATCGATCGCATCTAGCGACTTGGATTTCCAGAGTCAAAGGCCGTCGCTCTCCGTGGATCTACCCTCGTTCTCGAGGCAATCGTCACAAATCAACAACCAGTTTCTGCTCTGCGGCGAAGATATTGCGAAGAAATACCGAGAGGCCATAATACACTATAGCAAATATCAGAATGCCGGTATTATAGAGACTGAAGCCAGCTTTAAAGCGGCTCGAATAAGTGTTGAGCAAAATAATAGCCTTCAAGCAGCTAGTTTCTTACAAAACGTTGTCTTCATCAATTTGACTCTAAGTGAACAAGAGAGGATACAACGGTTTGATACCCTCTCTGAGCTGTATCAAGAAATAGGTAATTCACCTACCTACCTCTGAGGTATCAACCTGGCCACATTATCGTCATGGACACATGACCATGAACAAATTTAATTTATCCCTCCCTAATATGGCAAATATTTTTATCTGTTGGGTACACCAAATAGTAGCTTATTAAAGAGCCGTTCTGCCTATATGAGTGGAAGAGAAAGCTACCATAGATAATATATTTTATAATTGATGGCAAACTTGAAATTTGTTCCTTCACTGCAATTTTTGCATAAGTTCGCACTGATTCATGTGTGTTTTCGAATAATAAAAGGGCGTAAAATGTGTAAATTTAAATCATTTTGGCTAATATTTCATCAAATTACTGTCTATTACACGTGTATATTTGCAGGTGAGGTTTATATATTGAAAAAACTTTTTTTTATGGAATTCTATTTTCTATTCATTTTTTTGAGACATTTTGTGGGTATTTCCTGTAAATACTCTTTATTATTATATCTATATGAAATAAAAAGTTAAAAGGTATTGAAGGAAATATAATATTGAAATTAAATATGTGCCATAAAAATATAACTGAAAATAAATGTTACAGCACCTGTAGGAAATTGCGGATAGGTGGGTATTTATTTTTTTATTACATTGGAAAGAATATGAAAAAAATATTTAATTTTCCAATATGTCTAAGAAAATTAAAATAACTGGTGTCATCCTAACCTAACCTAGATCTAAGTGACTTTTGTTTCCTAAGCTCATATGAGGAAGCCATCATATTTGTAAACAACTATTTTGCAGAGAAAGACTCAGAACTATTTGGACGAATAGAAAAGATAAGAGCATCGCTGGCTATGTATAGGTTTACAAGAGACTGTGGAGAAAAATAAAAATAAATTTGAAGAAAAAATATTTTGTATCTTTGTTGGATTGGAAGCTTTTCCGACCACAATCGTAAGAGGCTTGAACTAATTAGGATGTTTCAAGATAACAGCTTCTTAATTAGGCAAGTAATGTTTTAGGAATAGATTTTTGAAACTTATTAAACTTTTTAGGCTTTCTCCGCAAAGCTGCCTTTTGCCAAAGACTCGCAGCTACGAGGCAGGTCAGCCCCAACAATCCGAGTCCCGATTGGCAGGGCTGCTATTATCAGATGCTCCACAGTTTTCCCGGACACAAACTGAGCCTGGATCCAAACCAAGTTGTGCAGCATCAAGTTGGTGTGTATTACCGGCTTGAGTTGGTATTATGTTTTATTATTGGTATTATGGTATTATGTTGGTAGCTTTTTGGGCAAACACAGACCAAACTATTAAGTTTTACACTAAAACAATGTAAAGAAAATTAGATAGACTTAACTTAAGAGTGATGAGCAAACTGTTCAGGTTTATGCTTAAATTTTACCCAGCTCCAGTTATCTACAATACTACTCTACTACTATATTTACTATACTATATTTTACTATACTACACTCTTACACTCTTACTATATTTTGTTTTGTACCTTGGAACAATTTTAATTTTAATTCCAATAAAATAAAACTTTTTTAACAAGATAATTATAATAATTTTGTTAGGTTGGCCTGCTCTTCAGATACAACTGCTTCAGGAATTGGTGGTAGCTGCTAGGAGAATGGGCCATCCGGCCCTGGCCACCAGGCACATGACATTCCTCTTGCAGACCATGTGGCCGCATCTCACCCCACAGGAACAGCGGGATCTCGCATTGCAGCTACAGGTTAGAACACTTCAAAGATTGTATGAAACGGACCGCTCTCAGTTTACATCTTTGACTAGTTTAGGGATATAATCATGTCAAAAGCAGTGGTTGTCCTTTAACGTGACATATGCTTCATGAAATTGTTTACAATTATTACAGCAGCATTGTAGATTTTTTGAAGTTACATATATAAATGTTTGATTTGGTTTATTTATAGACAGAAGAATTTTTTCTCATGCACGTCCTTTAATGGGTTTATTCTACACTTCAAACCGGATAACTTTTGTTTCACAAGTTTTTCAATATGACAAAAAAGAGTAGGTAAAATGTGCAATAGAAAAAAACGTTTAAACGATTACAATTAAATTATGTGTCCTTCGTGACAGGCGACCAGCGCACTGTCCTAACCGACTCAATGCACTAAGAGAATACAAGAGGAGACTAATGCTTGGAGGAGACACGTTTAAAATTTTTCTGGGATATTATTTATTTTATATGGAAATAAAAGTCAAAATTAAGAAAAGTGGTATAAACAAATGGTTTAGTTTTAACTACGGTAAAACCTAACCTAACCACATAAAGGTTAATGCTTGATAAAAAGTTCCACCTGTATAATTTAGGTGCTAATTTTATTTCTATTATTAATAATTTCAATTACACAGGCACTGTCGGCCCAATGTGAAGGAGGCCCTGTTCCGCTTGTCCTAGAAACTGGTGAAGTTATACCTCCAGCCAACCTAACACACATACCCCAGTGCATAACCTTCACTCCGCGGCCACCAATGCAGTCACGCACACCTCGGACATTAAGGTCCAACAGCCTGCAGCAACAGGGACCATTCCTATTTACACCTATTCATTTCGGGAGCCTCGACAGGAAACCCAAACTGCCCACTGGAAAAATGGGTAAGTGCTCCAGTGTAGTAATGCTACCCATTAATTTAAATCACAGTTTATTGATAAGGTTAATTTTAAATACATAATGGAATGTACATATTTTTTTAACGTTTACAAACTTTAAGACATTTAAAAAACTGCGCTGTTAATCAACCCTTTACTTTCTAATTATTTACATTTTAATTAACTATTATGCGTATATATTTCGGTAAAAATGGACATAAAAATTCTTGCACTAGGCGATCGATATTATCATGGACTTTTCTGAAATCTAAAGAAATAAACAAAATACAATTCAGGAAAGTTTTTCTTATATAGCGAATTCATTTAATATCTTTAACTGTTCTAAAGCTAATAATGATTCGGTTAGTTAGAAAGATTGGTTTAGTTATCGCAAACACTAAAAATGTAATTATATTCCAGATTATTTATGGGTGGAAAATGACATTTGCGAAGTTCAACTACGACTGTTAAACCAACTGCCGTTTGAGCTAAAAGTGTCCAACATGCGTCTCTTGACATCGGGTGTCGTATTTGAATCAATACCGGAAACTGTCATCCTGCAACCGGACAGTCCGACAATGGTTTCTTTGCACGGTACCCCGAAGGAAGTCGGCCAACTCGATATATTGGGCTATTCCACACACACGCTAGGTGTGAAATCCAATTGCAGATTAAAAAACATGCGCCAAACAAGCAAATTTCTCCCAATATACTCGATAGAAGTAATACCAAGTCTACCGACGATATCCGTGGAGTGTTCCTTACCTCAGACTGCAACTTTTACAAGTCTTCCAAGTGCAGAAAATGTTGTTACGTCGGCAAGTCTTTCGCTGTATAATGGGGAGAGTACAGAGTGCACAATTACTTTGACCAATACAAGCCAAGTTGCAATTGAGTTTATCGATGTTTCAGTTCAGGTTAGTTACAATTTATAGATATATTAATTCTTTATAAATAGTAGAGGTTTGGGTCAAACAACAAGCCGACAAAAGAATGTTATTTATTTATTTATTCATCCATAAAACAAAATAGTTTTTAATAAAAAATACTAGGGCCATGCTCCCCATAATAAGGTCGACTTTTTCAATCTTGAGGTAAATTATTCTTGTGTCACTTGGTATATTTTTTTGTCATATTAATTAAATTTTCAATCGAACTTATGACTTCTGTTTTACCAGTTCAATGCCTGCTTGCTTCTGTTTTACCTGATAGACTACTAATATTACCAATTCATAAATGAAATTACACATACATTAAGGGATTTTATTAATTGCCCGATTGATTTTTACAATAAATACACCCATACAGTCACCATTTTTATCAAGTTTTGTACACTATTCAATTCATCACAAAGTTAATTAGGTTACTCTCGGCACAGGGTTTAATAAAATTGTAATAGCATTGTATTTGGTCTATAAGATAATCTTTAAGTGCTTAATTTGTTATTTGGTATATTTTTTCCTTTTTTTTTTAATACAATTACGTAGCATAAACATTTGGCTCATTTAAATTATTATTTCAGTCTTCTATGGATAGCATTTTACAATCGAGAATGGTCCAATGGGAAAATGAGGAAATACAGAAGCTTCTGCCAATACAACCCGGCACTTCCGCAACATTCACATTAAACATATATGCGGAAGCTGACTTCCTCGATGTAGGTCGAGGAGCAATGGAAAGCATGTTTCCAAACAGTCTAAATTCTAACAGTCTCCCATCCCGAATGAGCTCCCCTACACCCACGAACCCCCATGGATCACTACCACAGACACAGAGCTCTGGAATTACCCATACGTCTTTGACAAACAGCTTACAACCGAATCGACAGCTGTCTGGCAGTTTCAGGTGATATTTCTGTAATTTTTAAATCATTTTTTTATTAATACTAGAAAAACTAAGGGGCATTTTATTGTGGAATAACAAAAATAAGATTGGTCCAAATTATGCAAAATATGTCATTTTTGAACCCCAAAATTAGACTGGCAAAGCTCTCACAACAGAGCCACGATTAAAGGTATAGATCCATGACTCAATCTAATACCTCAAATCCCATTTTTTATTGGTCTCTCTATAAGAAGTCAATTGTTTACTGTATTAAAATCTCATTTGCAAGCGTATAATAATTTATGTAAATGTGGCGCTAAGTGCTGTATTTGCATATTTTATGCATATGTTTTGCATTTTTTTTTTGCATATTTTAATATTTGTTGTGTTCTCCTGTCTTCCTATATTTTAGTATATTTTTTAAATTCAAAACATAATATCCACTTTAATCTATAAACATTTATAAAAGTCATTTTAAATTTTACTCAAAACTGTAACTTATACAGCTTCCATAAATTCAATTCAATTTCAACATTGCCAAAAGCAACTTTTATTCATCAAATAAAAAATAAAATAAAATAGTAATCTCTGGACATCATTTTCAGTTTCTTTTTTTGGCCTCTGACTATTTTTAAAACATACCATTATTTCAAAATAATATATGTTAAAAAAAAAAAAAAAACAAAATGTATATATATATATATTCTTATATATTTCTGTATTTAGAGTGCTAATGTGAGTGTAATTTAATTTAATTTTAATCTTTACATGTACTTTTGTGAAAACCTGTCATCAGTTAATTTTACAAACAACTGTATGTACCATTCTTTTTTCATATTATATACTGTTGGTTTTCCGAATAAACGATAAATAAATAAATATATACAAATACATTGCAAATAGATCCAGATAAGACACTGTCTTTTCTGTCGGTTTCTTAATCTTTCCTAAAATACAATTTATTTACACATGCATAAAACGAAATATAAAATACTTACAAATTAAGTTAACATAAATCGTGTGATTTTATTTTATTTAGATGTCACTGGATAGCGAGTATTAACATTTATAATATAACTAATTTATTTGGCTTTGCATTACTAATTTAGGCAAAATTAACTAGGTAATATTACTAATTTGTGGTCCAATAGTTTTCTCAATATATTTATATCATAACTTTACAGATATTTTTTCCAAATAAGTATTAGATAGTGATTAATAAGACATTTAATTTTATTGAACTAGATTGTTATGAATTATTGCAAAAAGTTCACAATAATTCTCACGGAATTTTATATCTAGTAAATACCATACTAAAATATAACATTTATTTCACGTCAATTATAAACTAAACCAATAAAAAAAAAATTACAGCTGCCCTTGTAAATACATAAATAAGAGCTTTTAATTATATTTTACATTAATATAAAAAACCTTGTACGTGGCAAGCGAGGTCTTGGACTAATTATCCCTTCCTCGTTCTTAATTCTTGAAGTTTATAATTTATTTGCATTTTTTTTACATCTTTATAGGTCAACAAATTCTCAAGGTACTGCTTGGTCTGCCCCTCTATCAGTGTTACCACCGACGAGAGGAAGGCAAGCTGAAGCTCAGGTATTTTAATTTTTTTTTTCTAATATTTTTAGTATAGCCGAGAGCACCCGGGACTTTACCACGAGCATTAAAAGTTTAACTGCAACGTGTAAAATAAGATATAGTAATGTTTTTATTTTCATAATAAAATTGAGAGCTCGTCGCTCCGTTGCATTGTTTGATGGAGTCGGACTCTGTCGCATTGCCTTTCATAGTAAAGGTTCCATTGCTCTCGACTGTACTGTACTGATATTATAAAAACATTTATTTTTGTTTGAAAATGACACAACATATGTCTATGTCATGAAAAATATTGAATACGCAAAGAAAACTTTCACAAAATCAATCACATTTTTGCAGCTGCAAATATGTTAGTTATTTATATGTTTTAAAAAAAAATATATGTTATTTATAGGTAATAATAAGATACTCGGGAGGCGCAGGCCAGGTGCTATATTGTCGGCAGGCGTCAATTTTCTTAAATATGGAGTTACTACCTAGCGTTTGCATCACACACTGGGATGTGTTGCCCGCAGAAATGTAAGTTCATTTTTCAATGCATATGTTGCTTCCATTCAAAACCACTTATTTCTAAGAAATGTTTAGTTCCTCGAAATTAACAGCCATGACTAACCAACCACCTTTCCAAAAGCCTCATCCCCTTAAGGTCACAGCTTAATTACCCAAAAACTATAATAGTAAAGATTTTTTCTAAAATACTCTATAATGCAAAGTTAAAAGTTTTAACTACTAAATGATTTAGTCATTCCTGTAATCTATATATATATACAAAAATGAATGTGTGTGTGTCATTATAACTCAAAAACTACTTGGCTGATTTGGCTAGTTTTTATTTTTAAATTTTCGTAATAATTTTAAGATGGTTATAGGCAAAGAAAAGTTAGAAAAGTTGCCCGGAAAACAGGGCCTAGCCGCCAACCCGAGGCAAGTCCATGCTTGAACAGCCAGTATTACAAAATATTTTTACTGTAGTATTTAGAATGATCAAAAATTAATCAATTATTCTTTACTTTAAAAAAAAATGTGTATTAAAATAAATATATAAAGCTTTAATCTCTTACAATCATCGTTCATCCTAAAAAATATAAAATTTATGGATGGTTGCATAGTGTGTGTAATCGCAACGTTTTTGAGTAATTAATTTCCATTTAAACAAGAACAAATGCAAATTTTCAATTATTATTTTGATAGTCTAGTGGTTAAAGCTTTGACTATTGACACAATGTTCGAATCCGCACATGGTTATAAAAGCGTTAAAAATGAAGCGTTATGAAGCGTTAAAAATGTTTAACGCTTCATTACCACCATCTCCCCTGACTCTGGCATAGGCACATTTGTCTTAGTTGAGTAGGGCCTAAAATAATTGTATATGACCTAGTATAAAATTATATAACTACTACTTCAAAAGACTTAATCTATATTCATTCGTGTCACTTCACTAGCGGGTATGAATGTATTTTTGCACTACGTCTATCAGAAACATACCTAGTGTTACTTCTATCTCCAGTATGCTATGAAGGTTATGGGTAAATTAATATAAGTTTTTTTTTATTTCAGACCATCTCAACTGTACTTGGTCCTTGATGTTGCGAATTTGACATCTCAAGAAATGGCACTTCACTACACCCCGAATAAACATATCCTCATTGAAGGAAATGAAGCCTGCCGAGTTCCCGTCCCGTTGGAAAGGTGCCCACTAAGCGCAAACATTCCCCTCACCTTAAATAATGAAGATGGTAGAGTTTATTTTTATTATTCCATAAAAAAAATAAATTATGTTGCTAGTATTGACCCAAGGTCATATTCAATTGATTTGTATAGTACTAAACTATACTAAATTTACTTGTAAATAAATGGTGGTAAGTGTTAAAAATGGTATTACTGCGGATTTAAATCTGCAACCGCTGGGTCAATGGTCAATTGCCCTAACAATTTTCCTTGTTCCAAGGCTGTTTTTAAGCGTAGGCTGCGAGCTGTTTTTCCATTGTGGCATCATTTTGAAAATTGCGTGTCTTCATCACCATGGATTTAACTCGTGAAAATTTTCGTGCAATAATTTATTACGATTTTCGGCATGGACTAACACAAAAACAGTACATCGATCAACTCACTTTGACTTTTGGGGATGAAGCACCATCGAAAACCACTGTGTGTCATTGATTCAGTGAGTTTAATTATAGGTGGTCTATTATAGCTCACGGACGAATTTAAAGGTTGCCGTTGTTCAGTTGTGGTCAGTTGTTGTACCACAAATTATCGATGATGTGCGGGAACTAATAATGCAAGATCGTCATGTTTTATATTGCGAGGTACACTGGGCATAGTATGATGAGCATACATAAGATATTACACAAACATTTATCTGTAAAAAAATTTGTTCGTGTTGGATTCCGCACAACTTGTGAATTGATCAGAAACAGGCTTGTGTCGATTGGTGCAAAAAAATATTAAAAAAATACAATTGTGGTGCGTCATAAACATTATAATATCTGCACAGGTGATGAATCTTTACTTATGACCCCGAAATTAAACAATAGTCAACGGTGTGGGTGTTCCAAGATGAGCCGAACCCAACAAAAGTTATTTGTGCAAAAAGCACTTTGAAGCAATGCATTCAAAATGCACATTTTGGAGATACCTCGATCAGAATAGAAAAAGTGCTATGAAATTGGTTTCAACATATGCAAAAGTGCATCGATCATCATGGTGAATATTTTGAAAAGCAATAAAACCATATTAAATGCTATGTGTTTCTTTTTGTTATTCCGGATTCATAAATAGCAGCCCTAGTATCTTTTCAGAAAGAATCAACATAGCTTTCCCTGGAGTTCATTTTTTTTTCTACATAACCGTTTGCCCATATGGGGCTTGAAAAGATGCCCAATTTATATAAATAAAAAGATTTTTTAAGTAATTCTAACAGTCTGTATGGAGTTTTATAATCATAAAACTTCCCTTCTATATATCAAGTATATTTCAACAAACAACATTTTTTTTGACAAATTTTAATGGTTTCTATGGAGTTTTATATGAAGACTGGAAGTTTTTTTTTTAATCTGACGGGGTTTATATGAAACCCTTACGCTGCTTTAAGGGTTTCATATACCTTATAGACTTATAATTAGACTGGCCGTTTTAGTGTTCTAGAATCTAGTGTACGCTACTACTAGTGTACGCTACTAGTTTTCTAGAATTTTTAAGCAGTAGTTATAGTTTAATATATATATTCTTTTATTCTAGATTTTGCTGACATTCGTTCCAGTACAACTGGAAACTCGAGTAACAGTTTAGAACTTTTGTGTGCCGAACATATAACAAAGAATGTTGACCTTAAGTGGCACCTCCTTCAGAACGATATAAAAGGAAAGGCATCTGTCAAAGGAATAACACTTTCTCAAGCTATGATGGATATTGTTCGGATGTCACCTTTGAACTGGGGTAATGGCGATAAGTTTATTATTATTGTTGTATGGCTTATAATAGGGCGATGCTGTAAAGCCCAATCTGCATCAGTATGGGTGAGTTGTGTCGTTTGTGGCTCAACTCAGTCAAAAGCTCTGAGTAAAGCACCTCTGATTATTTCTAATACTGAAAACCGTACTGCTGGAACCATCGAAGATCGAACCCAGATGCTCGAGTTTATTATGGTCAAGGTCCGATATATAAAGTCATATTTATAAATGCGAAATATAATGGCATTATTTCTTTTTGATAATATTACGAATTTTATAGTAAATTTATTATAAAATTACTATACTATGCTATGCTATGCTATTATTAATTACTATGTTAAATTGCTATGTTTTAATTTATTATAAAAAATATTTTTTTTCATTTTACAATTTAAAAATCTACCATTCCTATTTTATGTAGTTGAGGTCGTTTTAAAATATGATTATTCCACAATTGGTCTTATTTATTTTTCTTCCTAATCCAAAATCTTAAATCTTATAAAATAAAATCATAAAAATGCATTAAAATATTGTTAAAAACCCAAAATGATTCCATAGATCATAGATTTATCAAAACATGATTGCTTCATTTTTTAAACTTAAATAATTTGAGGTGTTAATTGTAAGTATTAACTGATTGATACTTTTTATCTTGTTGGTATAGTAAGACCAAATTTTTTTGGATCTCAGTTTGTGAAAAAAACCAAAAGTGGAATAATCACGTTTTAGAACAGTTGTAATCTAAAAAATTGTTTATCTTTTAGAGGTCAGCCTTAACTCTCAGTGCATGAAACCGCAAGAGGAGTATAATTGTTCAGCAGGGGAATGCCTTTCTCTGGGAGTGGCCATATCAAATCAAATCGATAGGCCATTGCACAAGTTAAATCTATCCGTTCAGTTCTACCAGGATTACAATAATGGTGTTTACAACTACAGTTTGGACAACAGAGTTGCGACTGCTGGTGCTAACAAGTAAGTTTTTAACCTAACTCGCTGTTCAACTCCAGGACTTGTTTCTTCATCATAACTGTTGAGTCACAAAATAATATTCAGACCAAAAACAAAAAAAAACAAGTAGCGATCTTACCATTCAACATTATTCTCACTTTCTTAAAATGATTCAAAAACAACGTTAAACATATTAACAAAAGGTTTAATCTATAATTTAAATGTGGAACAGAAGAAATAATAATACAACAAACAAAACAACATGGTTAACAAAAGAAAAAATGTTTACCTTTTCTTGCAAACAAAATGTCACTATTTCTTTTTTCAGATTGAACTGTATAATGTTTTTAAATTATTATTAAACTTATTCACCGCTCCATAAAAAAGATATGCATGGTATAAAAAGATGGCAACATTTTTCAATCTTCAACTTTTTGTTGGTTAGGACTATCCCATTGACTGCCGAATTTATATAGTCTGTTTCATAAAGGAGTTTTATTATTATTGATTGCTGAAACACTCTTTTACATTCAGTGTTGCTGTGCGGTTTAGATTATATGGAAAGAGTGAAATTATTCTGTTAGATGCACGCGACGACACAAAGGCTCTTGTGTAAACTTAGGTCGTTAGTTGGCCCAGATCGGGGATTTCATGTTTTTACCAATTCGTTACCATAAAATGCCATATTACCAAAATCGTAGTCATGATCAAAAAACCATGCTCTAACCACATTTTAAAAACATAATAGCATCTGTCCTTATTTTTTATGGTATTACTTTGTATCAAACTATTACCATTAAAAAAAATGTCATTCCTATACATATGATGGAAATAAATAATTTTATCTTATAATCGTAAACAGATCTTTCGTGCCAGGTATTTCTGGACATATCTGGAAATTCATACGGGCATTTTTTGGTAAATTTCAATACATACAGCCACTCTAAAAATAAAAGATTGGCATTAGATCTACCTATACAAATGACTAAAATATATGTGATGATTTTAATATTTTAATACTAGGACACTAAAAAACGACTATAATACTGGTTGAAAAAAAAAAGCTTTAAAAAATGACTAACTTAAATATTTGAAGCCGTTGCTTAAAATTTTACAAGCTTTGATACTAAAACCACCTGTTGTTTCGTAATATAATGACAGACCAACAAGACAAAGCACAAACTCTTCAAACTATAAAATAAACAAACGTTTTTTTATAAACATTCAATTAAAATGTGTTTTTTTTTGCCAGAATTTCTCTTCCACTATTGGCGGAATCGTCGCGCGCGTACCACGAATGCACTGTTATATTCTTAACACCCGGACAATACAAAATCGACATACAGTGCTCAACAATAGAAGCCATCTCCGAAGACTTAGTACCCGAGCATCCAATAATGGATAGTAGTTCTGTGATGAATCCTTGTACCACGGAGGTCAGCCACGTTTGGAGATTCATTCCACCCGTTGCAATAACTGTCGCTGCCTAAGATCACTGCAATGTTGTATATTTCAGTTTAAATAACAGTTGGTTAACATACGGAATCATAATTTACAGAGTTTCATTTTTTATGAGTCGTCTATTATGCCATTGCTTGAAAGAGTCTTTCTCAATGGGTAAATGATATTATTTATGTCTTATGCTTACAAAATAATAATGTTCCTTTTTATCATATTGATATTGGCCTTCATATTTGAGCTGTCTCCCTATTCCTGGCCTTGATTTTGATGGCATTGATTCTGTGAATTTGTACTATCTGATGCTTTAATTGGCATTCATTATTACCTGGTTTATGACATCTGATGAGATAATTTATGTTTTACTAGCTGTTCAACGGGCTTCATCCTGGGTTGGCAGCTAGGCCCTGCGGATGGTCTGTCGGGCGCCTTCAGTGCATGACAACTCATGCCTGTGGCACTTGGGATGGGTTGCTTCCCTCCTTCGGACCATTACGTGCCTACCATCCTATTCTATGCAGGTGGCTTTGATGATTGTTCCGTCGATGTAGCACACTTTTTTTTCCCAAATTTTCCAGGAAACTTTTCTAATTTTCCTTTACCTAAAAACCATCTCTAAACTAGTACAAATATGTTTTTAAAGAAGTAGCCTGGTCGGCCGAGTAGTTTCTGAGTTCTAATGCTTCCGACACACACATTCATTTTCATATAATTATATTTTAGATTGCACCATATTTTATCAATGTTTTTATAACCTCTCAAACTGCATCATATATTTTTCTGCCATACACAATTTTTTTATTACGGGAATGTATTAGGTTAATAAATTATCATTAATTGGTCACATCAACATCATGCCTACTAGGTTTAATGAATGCTAGAATAACGTTCTTCGAAAATAAAATAATTTTGATTATTTCTATAAAACTTTAATATTCAACCTAATTTTGATATTCGTTATATTGTAATGTTTATAAAAATAAAATGTGTAATGTACTCATTACAGAAATGTACGCAAAAAGATGTTGAATTATAAATGAATGTGATAATTGAAATTATATTGAATATTTATTTAACTTTTGAAAATTCCACTTGATATTCCTAGTCGAGAGAATCCAACAATAAATAAGTTTAATCTCTACCCAGCTCACATACAATTATTTGTGGGCCCTACTCAACTAAATTTACATATACCAGAGTCACGGAAATAGTGATGAAACTTTAAAAATGGTATTACTACCATGTGTGAATTTGAACCTACGATTGCTGGATCAATAGAAGCCTTACTGACAAACCATAATGATAAAATAGTTGTTAAAAAACAATATAATACTTTTTTTTATAATTTATTATTTTGTGTATGCATGCCGCTATACTTTATAACTTTGAGACTATTGGTTATTTCATAAGTACACGGAGTGTATGCAGGAAGTAGAGATGCTAAAGTTCCTGATATAGCATAGCCTATTGCCCTACCATATGCTGATACAAGTGGCCAGTATCAAACCATAAAACTCATATTAACTGAGCTAGGTTAGGTTACTATAGACATTGAAGTTATGGGTGTCACGTTCCATATCTATTTCACTTTGGCCCGTTGTTAACGGGCATCTAGAAAATACCTACGCATCGACATAAAAATAGCTTTAGACAAAGAAAAATAGATTTGTTTTTTTTTTATAAATATTAACTGGCAATACTATAACTGATTATTAATGAAAATGGCAGCAGATTGAACAATGAACAGCTGATGGAACAGCTATGCGGCCATTCTGTTCATAACTGTGTTCTGTTAATTATTTTAAATTTTGTAATATTTAATCTAATCAATCTATCTCCAATTAAATAAGCAGATATGTTAGGGATGACAGTTTGGCATGGCCTACTCAATAAAAGTGTTTGTAAGACAAACGGAATTTCGCTTTTGTGATAGAACAACGCCTCACTTCAATCACTAATTATGAACTCAATCACTTCAATAGTTTATCCGCAATTTAGCCCCAATATCACTGCCGTCATGCAGCCATCAACCTCCGTTTATCAGCCGGATCAAGTTTGAATCGAAAATAAAATAAAACAAAATAGTAATAAAATATAAATTTACTCATAAAAATATAATAGCGGACAAAAAAATATTACATTAATAATTAAGTACCCTGGCGTGACCACCTTCCGAAAGTGAAATGCGATTGGCGTCCACGGCATTTCTGCTTTAAAATCGTGGCAGTTAACAGGTTATTATGCTATCGTATTACCAAACATTGTAGAACTCAGTCTTAAGTATAAATTGTTTCAGTCTTTAAAAGGTTGCTTAGTCACTTAAAGTAACTCCCATACCACCACCATTACCATACCATGTTGGTGTTAGCATATAAAACAGTTTCGTAGACTCATTTTCAATTTATAAGATTTAACTTTTAATTTGTTGACTCCACCCCTTATTTTACGAGCTATATATCCTAGTAGAAATGCAAAAATCACTTGTAATGTTTTGACAGCCATTTAATGGCTTATTTTGTGTCGAACCAGTGGTGGCCGTAAATATGCTTTGGAAGTTGTTTGAAATATCACACCAAACGGCGTGACAGGGCACCGCGAACGGCAGCCACCGTCTTAGGTTAGTGCAAATTGGTCTACAGGTTGTAACCATAAATTAATGAAGTAAAATATCTCACAAACATAGCCAGAAATGTATGAACACAAGTACCTATATATCAATTTGGCTAAAAAGACCAAACGTAACCTTCCCATATTTAAAATATGTTATAATAAAAATATCTAAAAAATATTGCAATTAAATGAGTAACCAACCACACACATACACACATGTAACTTCAATTACACATACAGATTTAAGTCACATTTTATCGATAATATCACAATTTTGGTGGTGGGTAAAACTAGCATATTGTTAAAAGAGGTTTATCGAATAATCCTTTTTTGCTTTTTAATTTGTCTTTTATCGCATGCATTTTCCTATCATTTTGTATGAACTGCCTGCCAAGAGGTAGAATTTCCATCTGCTGTAGTCGCCTTCTGAACTTTTGATAGAATTCCAGCACATCGGGGTTGGCCCAAACCTGTCGGGAGTCGAAATCAAGAACCCGCAACGTTTCCAAGCTCTGTGCCCTGCTTAAAGCAACGTACGCTTGGCCGGCTTCGAATATCTTCGATAGTGACATTTCAACGCAGTCAAGAGTGAGACCCTGCGATTTATGTATGGAAAATGCCCACGCCAGATTCAGCGGTACCTGACGTCGAGCCAAAATTTGTCCAGAGGCTGATTTTACCACCCACCTTTCTGTCCTCGCAACATACTCTTTTTGATTTTTAAATCTCACAACTGGGATACCTTCTTCGAATCGTATAACCACACCTCTAGCGCCATTCACTAAACCTGTGGCTACACTGATGTTTTTTAACAGCATAACCTGTGCACCGATCTTGAGAATCAGCTTGGATGGTGCGATCGTTTGAGAGTCTAACTGCGTGGATGCGTAATCAGTATCCTGCGCGTTGAATACTTTTTCTTCTCCTTCCAACTGTTTTAATTTTGATTCGTTAATCAAATTGGAATCATTTGTATGTGAACATAATCTAGTGGCTAAAATGCCATCGGATTCGATTTTTTGCTTGGCAGTTGCGGTCAACCTGTTAGATATTTCATCGGTAACGTGCCCGATGCGAATACTATTCAATATAGAAACGAACTGAGAATCCTTCT
Source organism: Neomicropteryx cornuta (assembly GCA_020383195.1). NCBI lineage: Eukaryota > Metazoa > Arthropoda > Insecta > Lepidoptera > Micropterigidae > Neomicropteryx > Neomicropteryx cornuta. The sequence continues at coordinate 8,471,028 of JAHKQU010000030.1, forward strand.
GCCTGTGTACTATTTTAAGTTCAAAGCAAATATTCACACATTTATCCCAGGCTGTGGATTGGAAGCAGAATCTTTTTTGATTCGCGGCTGAATTATTTTTAACAACCGGAGGTAGTTGCAAAAAGTCGCCGCATAATATTAATTGAATTCCTCCAAAGGGCTTGTCATTTTTTCGAATGTGTCTTGCGACTGCTTCTATTTTCTGTAAAATAAATATAAATTACATTGTCATATAATTATTTTATAACCTTTTATTTTTTACCCAAACAAAGAAGAAACTATCACTTATTGACTTTTTTCCTAATAATGCTGATACAAGTATTATAGTGATAAAAAAATGAACAGCTTATTTTTTTTTAAAGTGCTCACCTAATTGTATTGCGAACATTTTGAATTTGACAAACGTTTTTAATTTATTATAAATCTGCTTGAAAAACTAATATAAATGAGTAAGGTTATACAAAAAAATAATTTAACGAGTAGAATTATATATTAATAACGTATTAACAATTAGTACAAATATCACTGTCAAATAGAGTGTTTTGCATATAGGCAGTATGTCGAATGAAAATAAAATGAACTTGTGAAATGGGCAAATTATTATACTAGAGGCCAGGTAAACTAAGTAATACTTCCATATCAAAAAAACTAAAAGGAGGTAAAAAAATACCAAAAACGTTCCATTGAAACAATTTAATCACTTAAATTGAGAATTAATTTTTCTTCTGATTTTTGTTATTTGAGTAATGCACCACATACATAACCCCACGAAGGCTGGTGCCTTTTCCGTAGGTATCTTAAGCTAAATAGTATTATGACAATTCAAAATGGATGGAAGCTTCCATATAAACTAACACTAATTAAAAATACATACAAATTAAACAATTAAACGTATCAACAGAATGTCACATTGCCTTATGGCTACCCTATGGGTCACTTTTCGCGGCACATGAATTTAATTAAATTAAAACACTGCGCATTGACAGCAATCCAAAGTAATCCTTCCTCTATTTTATTAATGCGTATATGTATATGTATACTATAGTTCACTTGCACTAACCAATAGAGTATACCCATGTTAGTACACCAATTAAATAAAAAAAAATACAATAATTAAATTAAAACATACATAATAAACAGTATATACAAACGTAATAATAAATAGGGTTTTCAATAAATTATACAATATATTTAATATACTAAAGAAAAAATATTTTTATAAATTATAATTTAGACATAAGTATATTTTTTATATCTTTCTTGTTTTTAAAGGTCTTGATGTCATCTTCTGACTCATTAAATAGTTTAGGGATTAAGTATCGTAATGTACGTCATCCGTAGTAATTGTTAATACGAGGAAGATGATTGTCTTTGTGCTTGCATTGTGGTGTAAGCATGAACTACCGGATCCTTATATGAGGCATCTGAATAGTCTTCACTTGCACTAACAAATTTGACAAATCTAAATAATCGAGGCTCATTTTCTCTACATTCAGCTCTAATGTCTGTACTATATTTAATACCATAATTTAATAAAATATATCAAGTAGGTACTAAGAATGCCCATTAAGAAGGTACATCACTTACATCAAAATACTCTCCGTCGACCATTGATACCTCGTCAATGATGAGATGTTTGCACTTTCTCCATTTCTGCGCCACAACTGGCTTAGAAGCTATTTCATGGCATCGTTCCAATGAAGCCTCGCCACCACCAATTCCCGCAAAAGCATGCAATGTTGTACCACCTAAAATAATCAAAATCCTTACAGTTCACTTTTTTTTTATAATAAAACTTATATATAAAAAAAAAAATACGTGTTTGGATATTATCTTGAACTGTGCTAATAAAAAACATAAAATATTCGGTACCCAGAATAAAAGAAATCATTAAATTTCCAGGTAAGCCAATAATTATGCTTTAATCTGACATTGTGAGCAACACATTTTAATTTTCGTTCTCCGCATGTCAAGCAGGGCCTGACTCTCACTGTTACCAAATGTTTGACCAATGAATGGCAAGTTTGAATCCTCCTTAACATCCCATATTGGCAATTGTCCTAACAAAAACATAGCTTTAGCTGGCAAAAACTCAAAATTATATAACTTTAATCGTGTACGTACCGTCTTACACAAATATTAAATACATACCTAAAACATTCAATATGTCATTTTAATAAAACTAGTGTATTCCCACTACAAAAATAACCTAAATTGTAAATAATATCAAAGAAATAATAATGAACATGCACGCACGCATAAATAATTTAATATCACTTTATTGTGAAAGATCAATTTAAGATTTTAGATGAAATTTATAGCATGTCACAATGTTTAAAAGGCCATTGAGGGATTTTTATATTTATTATTAATGTTCTTTGGTACAAACAATTTAAAAATTTGTATTTTATCTTAGCAACTTTCATATGCAAGCACAGTGGAGATAAGAAATGAAGCAACCCATCACAAATTGATACCAGACACGAGTAGTCTAGGGGGATGATGCCGTTAATGGCGGCTGTAGCGCCTCCCTGTAAGACATCAAGTTCTGTTAAATAATTTTGTACTACTAAACAATGTATAAAGAAGCAGTTGATATTTTATGATAGTTACAGGATATCATAGCCATTCTTGTTTAACATTAATTCCTGTGCCAATTTCACCAAAAGTATTAAATATTTGATTAAAATCTAACAAATCAAGAGCTTTCTGTTAATCTATCGAGATAATTAGCTAATATCCGTCGTCATTTAATTATATTCATATTCAAATTCATCATATTCGTCATTCATATTTGCAAATTTAAATTTAATTTGCAAATGGTTAATGACAAAAATAAGAAATGGCGAATCCGTGAACTGCTTCTGTACAGCATTGCAAAGACACAACATTAAATAGGACATCTGTTGATAACGGCATCACACATTAACTTCAAATCTTTTTGGACGATCCACACTTTTCTAAAAAAGACCCTCATTGGTCATACAAACCTGCAACGAGCTCTGTAAAAATTATAAGGAAGAAGCAAGCATTTTTAATAAACTGAGAAAAATGCTAAAGTGAATCCAAATTTCAAAATAAAAGTTATCAAGATAGAAAAAATATCAAAAGAAAACATACCAACATGACAAGCTGCAACACCTGTGGAAGCGGTGGCCGTCGTAGATTCCGGAGGAAGCGCTGCTATAATCCTCTTCAGAAGAAAGCTTTTACCAGTTCCAGCTGAGCCGGTAAAGAAAACATTCTTACCGCCCAAACAAGTCTCCAAAATGCGGTTTTGCTCGGCGTTCAAAGGCGTAGTTACCACAGGAGCTGCAGAGTACAATTTCTTCGCCGCCGGTGCCTTTTGATTTATATTTTCTATAGATTTACGTTTCTTTGCGCTCGGCGGCGACGGAGTCGTCGCGGTGGACATGGAAATAGCCGATTTGGCCTTTTGAATATCCGTGATAGTCACAGGGCTTATTTCCTCGAAAGATTTCGGCTTGTTCGACAGTAACTGTTCGCGCAACGACGGTTTAGACTTCGGCGTGGAAGCTGTTTCTTTCTCCCCTGTCATCTTCACAAACATAGTCCGCAAGAAAGATACCAAACTCGAAGGTGGTGCGTTCGACAGAAATACAGTGCAATTCTCCGCCTGAAACTTAATGCTGGCTTTACCCTCTGCCATAAACTTTTTATGCACGCTTAATCCTTTAAGTTCCATGCGAATTGTAGCAGATTTTGCATTCGAAATTTCCAAATACATAACTCTAAATTCATTTCTTATTAGCCTAAGCGTGGCAGATTTATGGTTCACTTTGCGTTGCACTAATCCCTGGGGTGAAGTCCACTCTACTGTAGTGCCACAACACAGTACATAATCGCCGTCCATATTTAATAATCTTAGCTATTCCGACGACTCAACTCAACATTTTACTTTCATGCACGCACGTTAGACGAGAACAATCGCTAGAGATTTAAATCGTGACACTTGAGTCTTGCTTGCCGGCAAATTAAAATAGCCGGCAGTGTTGATATTACAGTAAATTACTACAAATTATTACATTGTCATGAATTTAACATGATCCAGACTTTCATATTAAATCGGTATTATACCCCCTGATATTTGTTTACTATATAATTTATCCCTGATTACACTTATAATGTAGCCTAACCGCGGTACTACGTGACTACTTCATTGTTGCCAGATGGGAACGTAGAAAATGTGGTATCAGTTCTTGAAAACGCGGATTTTGAACAAAAAAGCGAAATTGTATGTGTTTCACTAGGCTTGCTGATTTCTCATCCTTAAGTTATTTATTTAAATAACTCTTTCGAACTTTGAGCTTTGGGTCCCGAGGCACTGCTACGCAAGTACCACTGGTCTCAGTACTCCGTTGTTTCGCACGCGGCAGCAACGCCGCTATTGGAATAAAAAATAATTGAATCGCCGATTGTCGTATCATCGGCAACACTGTCGTCATCTGAAAAAAAGTCAAAGAAATGTCTGCCAAACACAAGTCTAATTTGCCCGATTTATAAACTAAAAAACCTATCAACTTTTTATAGCAATTTTAGATTCGCTTGGTTTGTACAGATTTGTCAATTTTGTGTGTTTTTTCCTAGTATTAACATACATTATAAAGTACCTGTGTAAATATCTTTACCGATCGAGTAATAAACAAGCCCCGTAGAAGTATTTAAATATAAAATAAAAATTATACCATAAAATAGCCTAAAAGTTGTAAGTACGATGGGTTGCATGGGTATATGATAAAACCAAACATATAGATACTAAAAAAAATATGGAAGTTTGTGTTTTGACACTCATGTCTGAAAAATTATTTACAATTTAAAAGTTTTTTCACATTCATTTTCTCGATAATTCACACAAAAGCTTACTTTGCTTTTCATTTACAAAGTGAAAATATCTAGGTAGGTTTTAATGTTTATAAAATCAGCAATAATATTTAAAAGTAAGACAAAATCAGCACGGAATACATCTCGTGGTTTAGTCTGTTATTTTTTTATATAAATTATTATACGGTGTGCAAAAAAATACAAAACTTAAAAAAAAAAAAAAAACGCACATTTAGTCTATATAATAATCGAGTTATTTGGTGTACATCATGTCTTCACAAAATAGTTATATTAAAAAAATAAAATTAGCTTTCGACTTTTATTGTGTAAAATTTACTCATATTTATGGGACTCCATGAAATTGACTAAAATTGCCACCTTTGACGGTAATAACTTAACGAATTTAGAGTAAAAACTAGGTAGTTGCAATTAAAATTGAAGAAATCAGTACGGTGCAGCGTTTATTTATCAAAATGAATCAATTATTATAAAAAATACGAAACAATTTTAATTTCCAATAAAACAAATACTAGTACTAAGTACTTTTAACCATTACATACCCAATACTTACTTTTACAATTATTTTTAATATTTAAGTTTACAGATATTATTTAATTAAAACTTTTTAAATTAATTTATATTGCCTTAAATACCTTATGTAAGTACGGAAAAAATATTTTTTATGAAATCGCTTTGAAATAATTTTTTTGAACTCTGCGGAAATATTATGAAAAATATATTTCATAAATTAAATATGCTAATAAAAAGTTAACTTTTTGAGATATTGATCGCACTCTTTTTAAAATATTTTTTTAAATAACTGCCTAAAACCTGAAAAAAAAATACAAGAATGTCACGTGCGCGCGGTATAATTTTCATTAATTAAAAATGTAGTAATTATGAAATGCATATTTTACCGGTAAGCAAAAAATAAACAATATATAAAGCGGTGTTGCCAGTATAATTGCATAATCAATGAAGACTATCATCACCAAGAAATATTAAAAAAAATATAACTAATGGTTGCGAATCTTGCTTTTTTATTGCAAGTAGCCCATTCTGGCACCTCCGTTTTATTCACTATTTACTGGACACCTGTGTAGTACTTTTAACTAAGATTTTATTAGTAATACAATATAAAATACTATGGCTTATCAAATTTCAAAAAAAAATTTATCTAAAATATACTATTATAAGAAAGGATGGCCCCTGGAGAGTAGCTTCTGTTTGTTTTGAGCATGATGTGATTTGAAAGTCTAATGACGGTGATTCCTCCAAAAATATATGTGGACGTCCGCCAGAGAAGGGCCCAGCCTGTCGTTTGGAGTTAAGACCGGATTCACATTCTCCATAAAATTTCAAATTCAATAAAAAAAAACTTGTCGATAGCTTAATTTTTTAGAACTTTCGAGTCACAACTTTAAAACTATAGGGGGTATGAAATTATGGGGATTATAAGTTATATAACTTTTAAGTTAAAGTTATTTAACTAAAAGTGTCAATATTTCAAAATTTTACAAAAAACACTAAATATTATATTTGTATTCTATTGGACAAAGTGAACCTCATTTTTTACTAAGCGTAAAAAGTGAACAAATAGTAATTTTTCATCATTCATATTAGTAATATGGAAACAAAAATATAATTTTTATGTTTTCTATAATTATGAAAAATTTCATCAAAGTGGGCCGTTTTCTAATATGGAAGAAATATCCATTACTGCCTATATTGAAAATAGTATTAGTAAAAACAGTAAATAACAATATGGTTAATATTAATATACAAGTATAGACTTTCCTTTTTATTTTTAGCCATGACGGTTCATTTGATCTATGTTGAACGTAAGTTATTGTAAATATTCATTAAATTATTCACTTCTTATCATTATTCTTGAAATATTAGTTACATTTTCACCGTTTTATCATAATTGTTTCCTTTTTAAATAATTTTTTTACTATTTTAATGAAAGTTTGGCCGTATTTCATAAGTGCATAGATAGATAAGTAGAGTAAAAGGCTTTCATATAATACAGACCTGTATTTAAACAAGTGTGCATTAACTCAAGCGATGCAACTATCTGTGCGTTTCGGTATTGATTTTCCTTTGGGCATTCTGGGTATATTATAAATGTTTGAAAAATTTAAATCTGTAATAATATTAAAAAGAATTCGAATTTTCCAAATGTCAATATACCGTCAGACTTTTATATAATATAAGCTTACGGCGTACGCCTATTATAATGTAAAAAATAATCTAAATACGATATTTAAGAAATACATTTTACAATTTTACTACATATATAGTAAGGATATAGAAAAAGAAAGATGTTATTTTTACCAATTTTAATGAAATCAGTAAATTTTACATGTAATTTTAAACAGTGGAACACCATAATGAAGGTACTCTCACAATGAGAATTCATATAAACTTATGAATAAAACAAGCAATAATAATACTATTATTGTTACTATCACAAAGTAACAACTTCAACAACGTTTAAAATTAAATAAACGCATAATTTACTTTTCCACTGTTCCCATAGATACCAAATACAAACTTTTGTACTATATCAGAATTATAGCATGCCTCTAGGAATTATAGCATGCCTATACACGCAAGCTAAACAAAAATATAAAACTTGGTCATCCTTCTAATATTTGAATGGAGTAAAACTATTTGAGTGTTTGAGTGTTGAGTAGACGAAATTATGTTAAAATAAAATATTACAAGAGCAACCATTAAAAATATTACATAGTTACTTAATCCATCAGAGAACTATTGATTAAGAAAAAAAAGAGTAAGAATAATGGTGGTTCGAGTGTGGTGTGGTGTGATGATCTACCGAGTAAGAATGATTACGGTAAAATGCTCAATTTATCGTGATTACAATAAATTTATAATTTTTATACATGGGTACGTCTTGAAAATGCAAATTCTGTTAACATCTAAATACCTAAATCAGTGGCTTTTTACAGATTTCAAAAGTAAGCACTTTGTACAGACTGATGAATTTCGCTGATTATCTTATAAATATAACAAGTAAACAAAAACTGGTTGATGAGCTAACTATCAAATAGATTACAATGTCAATGTTGCACATTATGAAATAATTTTACTTTTTAAAAAAACATTTCTCAAAGAGAATAAAAAAAAAAAAAACAACAGCATATTATAAATGTATAGAAGAAAGTTATACACTGAACGGTTTCAGAAATTATGAAGCGACCATACCATGGTGATTTTTGCAAATGTGAGGTTTACGAAAAATTAGGAATCGGAACCAATGTTTGGTTCCGATTCCTATGTATGAATGATTGTAATGAAATCATTAAGCTATGAGTAATTTGTTAATTGCACACGTAGAAGGAGACAGCTTTAAGTCTCGAACTATAGGTAAGGCCTCTTCAAATTGACCTTACTAGATCGGCCTAATGAAAAACCATGATCATTTGCATGGCGAATGCGCATGATTTGGTCCGCTTTTTTGTACTTTATGCAGTTTGCAGTTTACATCATGGGAAAATGTGTCATCAAACCGTGCAAAAATTATTTCAAGTCTTATAAAGAATAATTGCTCCATTTCACATCACAGATACGTAGCATTCTTTAATTTTTGTCAATTTACTTTATTAAACGGGGCAAAAATAATGGGATTTTCTCATATGGGTGTGGCCTCTCTGCATTCACTCTCCACCATTGGCCGAGGGAGCCGGGGTGGGGTACACGAAACGAGTGGGAGCTTCAAAATTAGACACTGTTGAAATGTATTGCCAAACATCGTAAAGACACACCCTTGCCCAAGTGACCGTTCATAACATCATGAATGAAATAAACATAACCTTAGGTTTCACTGAGTCTCATTATTACTCTGTGAAATTGAAACACATGTATTTGCATGGAAAGTGTGTGGTAAGAGCGTAGCTGCCATTGAAATTAGTGATTGATGTCAGACCTATTGTGAAAGAGTAGAGGACATAGTACAGATTTTCAGTCGTTAAGTTAATATAAAAAATGTGAATTTAATTGAGTTTGCATGGGAGACCGGAGAAGAGTTGGAGGATTATCAAATTGTATACGCACGTGAATGATGAGGTAAAATGACAATATCAATCGCATAAAATATTAATTTGAAGCTGTTTCTCCTAATAGTTGAAATGAGGTCATATTGATTAGACTCTGAAGAGGTGGTCTTCACGGATGTTGTCTTCCCACGGGACGGTTAACTCAACTATTAAAACTGTTTTCAAAGACATGGAGTACAGTAAGAATATGGGAGTGTGCAGTAAGAAATTAAGAACAGGACATCGCCATGGGGAAATGAATATCTACATTGTTCAAGTGCAACTTTACAACCAGAAAATGCGTGTAGATGTACAGGATGAGATATTACATAGTAGACAAGTTAAGAGCTGTTTGATTGTTTCCTTCAACCTAAAAGTTTACTTAGGTATAATTGGAGCATTTCTGGAGACCAATTATGCAGAATTAATTTTCATTGAAAAACTGTTAAAAATAGAATTTCTTGAATCAATCCTTTTTGTCACCGGAGACCCAAGGCGTGGACTGTGCTTTTTCGATCACAGTCCACTTTATTTAAAGGTTTCAAGAACTACTCGTTAGATTTTAGTTTTTCCATAGTATAGTCATAAAATCTAGTAAGTTTAATAATAATGACATTTGAGATCTATAATACCTGTAATGGCGCTTTTAAATAATACCATTAAGTACATTAAAATTTCATAATAAAAATAAATTTAGTTTCACTAAAATTAGTGGTGTAATGGATTTTAGCTTCTGCTTTCGGAAAAGCGGAAGTTTTGCATATTTTTATCTTCAGCTTTCATTTCTTTTAACAAGTTTTATGAAACTTTCTAGATAGCAATATGGAACGGCCAAGATGTGCTATGGTCCAGGACTACAATAAACAAAAAAAGATTTCCCGATAGTTGGTTTTTGTCAGATACACCGTCAAATTTCAATTGATCGAGTATTTAGAGGAGCTGGATTAATATATGTAAACTAGCTAACTAGCTGTTCAACCCCGGGTTGACAGTTAGACCCTACGAGCACCTTTACCCTACGAGCACCTTTAAGGGCACCTTTGGCACTCAAGATGAGCCGCTGAGATGAGTACGGATTAGCCAAATCGTACCATAAATACAATTTATTGAAATATCTCAAACCTTTCGGGTCAAAAATAAAAGATAAACTTATTAGGGCACCAAATAAACATATAGTGTGAATATAACTTTGAGACATCCAGTGATTTAGGTGTGATGAGCTAAAAAAAATGAGAAAAACCAGCTAAATTCACTTTGTCATCATTTCATGTATCATGCCTTCAATACTGCATTAAAATAATTTTAAATATTAAATGTAATAGCATTACAGTTAAAATATTATTGTTCAACTTTCCAAAAAATATTAGATTCAAAGCACTTATGATCCTGTGCTTTCTAGACGCATAAACAGACGTTAAAAATAAAAACGCATTTCCAGCTTATAAAAAAAGTTCTCTCAATCAAGAGTTTGCAAAACTCAAATCACTACATCAAACTCTTGAGGTAGACAATTTTGATGGCAGCATATATAAAGATTGTCGAAAGTTTTTAAATATATTGGTTTCATAGTGGAAAACCACCAAATACAATCTGAAAATTCTTATTGCAAGACATAATATTCGAGTTAAAAAGAATGAATTGTTTGCGACAACTGAAATCAATATGAACAAATGAAAGCACCAATCATTTTCATGGACGAAACTTTTAATACCTATTTACGCAAGCCTTATGTCAGTTTTTGTTATACATAAGAAATATCTACATTAATTTGATTGTGAATGTATGTAGTATTTCGACAATGTTTGTTATTTTATTATTATCTACGTACTAAAAAATAGGAATCTGCTTCTAGAGTTACTAGCATTCCTGATATTCACTTTGCTCTTTGATTTCTTTAAAATTAAATAAGTCAGCAAAAGCTTGAACGGATGAAAAACAATTTGAACTTTAAAAACCAATTTCGGCCTTGAAAACACATCTTACTTTTTGAAAATACTAAAGTTTATGACTACCGGTAAGTTGGAGAATAAGTAAACATTAAGTAAAGCATGCGAAACAACTCTCAATTTGGCTCTTAATCCTATTGAGTGGGCAAAAGTGTCATAAATTATCAGGATGAAATTGATAATGTTGAATTAGATGAATAAGTATTACTTGTTATTACAAGCGGTGTTTATTTTTAAAAATGATATTTTATTTTATCATTAATAATGTTAAAAAACAATACTTTTAGTGTACTTGTATGTGTGCAGTTGTTTATTTTTTTAATATTTCAAATTTAAAAGCAAAAATATTTTTACAAATATTCAGTCGCTCTATGACCAATGCTAACAGAGTTAACTTAAACATAATTTTTGACTCTTTCTTAAATTGACTCACCGATTAGTTTATGGTCTTACTTTTACTTGATAATTGTATACTTTCTCTTTAATATCCAACCTATTATAATTTTGAATAGTAATTGCAAATCTGTTTCTGCTTCTATTTCCACTGCTATTAAATTTCCGTTTCTGCTTCCGTTTCATCGCTAATTATAATGGTCGTGTTTAATGTGTAAACCTGATTTAAATTGACCTTTCTTTAGCATTGTGAAAAGGAATGTTTTTAATGCATAAACAGTGGATTTTCTTGTCAACATTGTTATGCCATAGTTGCAGATCAAAACCCAGAGAAACATGTAACATTTTCAATATTATACAGTTCCAAATGTAAGAAAATTGAAATCCGTGGTTCTTCAAACCATAGGTTAATTCAATTACGATGCTCTCAAACTCCTCGCTTGCTCAAATGGTACCTCGGCAGGGGAATCTTGTTCCATTGGCACTTCGGCACTTTGAGAATCCAATTCAGCTTTCACTTCAGATTTAAATGTGTGGGGAAGAATGCAAATGTCATTTGTTAGTTTTAACTGTTCCTTGATTACTTTCCAAGCGTCGTCTTTTTCTTTCTTCGTCAAAGGTCTCTTCTTCTGTTTGGCTACCGCTACTTTCTGGTATGTTTCTAGACATTCTAGGTCCACTTGCGAAAGCTGCTTCTTTAAATTAAGCCGGACAATCTCTTGTTTACTTTGCCCGATGAGGTTCTTCAAACTTTTACTATTTTCTTTTCGAAACAGACCCAGCTCGGCTTGGACACGTTTGATTTCCGCAAGAATTTCATCATCTTCTGGATCAGTGAATGGCGCCAAATCATCCTCATCCAGAATACCCTGTTCCACCAACTGCTTACGAACATATTTTTCTAAACAAAGGGAGTTTTTCACTGATATCCTCATTCCTAATGACCCCTTTGGTTTATCTAAATCAAATTTACTCTCAGCATTTTCAATCAATATTGAAGACAACCTCTGCGTCATCGGCCCCACCACGAAATTCTCACCTGCCTTTTCAGCCTTCTTTCTTAATGCAGTCGCATCTGGAGAAACTGTGTTTGACTTTTGCTTTGAAGGATTTGAAGCGTTCTGATCGTCAGTTATGTGTTCGTCTGCCCATATTTCAGAATAATGTCTCCCCAAAGGTGGAATTGGAGGTAGGGAGGTATTGCTGCTGGTATTCAGCATAGATTCAAGTAACTTTATATCATCCTGCGAGACCGGTCCACACCACGGCTCTAACGTGGTCCAATACTTGATGGGAATATTATTCTTCGGCAAAACCAGGGCGGAGGTTTCGAGCTTGGCCGAATTGTCTGTCTGAATGCCTTCATGAGATAGCGAAGTTGAAGAAAAGTTTGGTGCAGTGCTCAAACTCTTGACCTTCTGAAGTTTATTCTGACTCGAGATTTTCGCAAAATCCTTTGGTTTCAGAAGCTTATCATCTAGGTATTTCCTCTTACCCGGATATTGCAACTGTTTACCCGCCGCTTTTACTTTTCGTTCTTTTCTAGATTCATACACTTCGGCATTGTCCAATTCATTCTGAAATTGCCTAATTCGCAAAGACGAACTACATAAAAGATTCTCCAATTCAGTCTGCAGGGGGTCTATTTCTTCCATGCCTATCAATTGTTCGGGTGGCCTTGTTGCGATCATTGTGTACTTTGGTAGAGCTGTGATATTTTCTTGTGTTCGAATGAATGGTATAAATGCATCTCTGAATTTAAGCTGACCTAAACCCATGGCCATTTTCATAGATTTAGAATGCAAAGGTACCCCTGGACTTAAAGGTTTACCGCTCTCTTGTCCTTTACTAGTTAATCTGCCTTTGGCACTATAGCTTAGTCTCTTACCAAGCATATTTTCCTAAAATAATTAAAAAATAGTTTAATTAAAAATTAGAATGCAAAAGAAATAAATGTATATAAAACACAAGAAAAAATAAGTAGCAAGACATTGCTTTTGTGATTTTAGGGTTGGGGTTTACAGCATAACAATGTATTAATTAACATGCAATAATAATTTAACATCAATAATAAAACCAAAAACAAAGTTATTACAGAAAAATTATGTAAAATTAAGGAGTATTAAGGATTTAACCTACGCTAGGGAAGTGAGGTTGTACAGAGGGAGCAATAAAGGAATACCCTGGCTGCTTTGCTCAAGTGACTTCTGTAAAGACAGATAGAAATTGGCGTACTTCTTGAGTGACTAAGAAGGTAACTAATAAAAGCTTCCAAAAGGGGCATGACTAAAACTGTGATAAATGTAAAAATGTAAGAAAAGGTCACATCGAGGTTAAAGTGAAAAATTAATTTAAAGAAATTTGTACTAAAACAATTATATTATTAAAAACTTCAAAAATAACTCATAGTACATTTTCCAAAGTACTATTAGAGCTGTGCGTGGAGTCGAGTGGTCCCCGCCCTCACCCATTCAACCGCATCTTATACATTAAAATGATTTTTATTAAATTTTTAATTCGTTTTCTAGTAATTGGAGAAGATATCATTACATTTATTTAGTTCAGTATTCAGTATATTTATTTCAAGAAACAACTTTGCAGTTGTGTATGAAAGGCAGAAATGAGTAACATAAAACAATAAAACAATGGGTGATAATGGGAAAAATGGGTGATGGGAGAATATTATATTTATTTGACAAGAACTATTTGACTTTATTTGACATATTTGAGTAAGATTCTTTGAATTCTGTAGTTATGAGGATCCAGATGTGGTTGGAAGTTTTAGAAGGTACAGGAATATTCATAATTTATAAATAAAACCGAAAAGGAAATCTGTTTTTATACCTAGTAGAAACACAACTACTAATGTAAAATGCATTTTTAAATTATTTGAACATTCAAATAACACTGAATTTCGCGCGAAAATCGTGACATCACAGCAATTCTGAACTTCCTAGTAATACATTTGTTCTCTATCTTATGCGCTTGCCACTAACCAGAATACCCTCCAAATTTGATCCTTTTGAATGTCCTGTATTAGGCCAACACAAAAACAATAAAAATTAACACAACTTCAAAACAAACCAATCAACAAAATTAATAATCCATAAATAATGGCGTCACGAGAGAGTGCGTTTTTCCGGGACACTTCAGACAGTAAAACGTCAGTTTAGTTAGTAATCAGTTTGTTCGAGGCGCCTGTTTGTTCGTCAGTTTTGACACTCGACCCGACTCTTTTGTAGTCTTTGGATTTTGATTTCTTTTTATTCTTGTCTTTGGTTGGATGAGAAACTTCACCGGGGCTTATTTCAAAACGCGACCGAGGGGAGCTGTTAGTGCGTGCAAGAAGGTCTGTCTGTGTCGTGCTGTCAGTTTGAACGTTTTTATTGCATAAAACAAACGTCAATCTGACAACTCTCGCTCGCTAATCGCGCTCGCATTTTGAGACTAAAGCCACAGGGCAACAAATATTTCAAAATCATCTATGGTCAAGAAAACTAATTGGTACATGATTCGTAGGTATTTTAAAAAAATGATTGGGGTTTCTTGGGCCTTTACTCTTTTCAAAATAATAAATTCGTTTACTTTCCAAAGATGTCGGCTTTCATCTTCGCATAATGCAAGTGGTCAGTTTTAGCTTTCAGTTGGTGCACGTGACGTACTATAAAAATGAAAATGTACCTATTAAAAGAGTATGAAAACGCGTATAGTAGTGATAATTGCACAAATCATAAAACAAGTCTAGCAAATTACGTCGAAAGCACACCAAACAAAAAAAACTAAATAACACCTATACAATAACCCAGGTACACCAACACCAAGCCACTCATGTAAATGATTTTTTTTTTGACCTAATTCTGTTTTAACAGTCATTTCTCCATATAGGTATACGCTTTAAGATGTGGATTAAACAGAAGAAAAATAGTACTGAATATCTCATAATTATCTAGGATTACTTATAAACTAAAATGTTACATTTCTACTTCGTGTATGAACCTCGAAAAGCCTGTATTTTCCATACATTCTTTCAATAGAATGTATGGAAAATAAATCTTAATTGTCTACATACAATCTAATTGACTACATACAAAAATCTAAAAATAAAACCATAGAGACATAGGTAGTTGATTACATTAAATTGTAAATTCAACCAAATTATTAAAATACACTTTCAAGATTATCTTATAACGTCACAGAGTATAGCTTTTTTTACAAGCCGTTAGATGGGATAGATCAAGGATCTTTTAAAACCTATAGATACGGCAACTAAGGGCCGTACGCCTAAAAAAACACACACTAAACACACTACGCCCAAGTACGCCACTTTGCGTCGAGTACACTCCTCGCGTATACGTCTCGCTTGCTCGCATATGTCATCGCGATAACTCTCTATCCAGCGAGGGCGCGGGGAATCTACTGGTGTAGGGTTTTTATAAGGACGATTTGTATGACATGTCGTATCTATGTTTTAAAAGATCGTTGGGATAGAATATAGATTGATAATATGACGCGCAAGACAGATAAGAGCATTTCCGGGAAGAGGCTTTTTTAGACGGAATAAAATTACATTGTCCTTCTCTCTCCTGCCGTATATCGATATTTTCTCAATTAATCTAAATATTTTACAATCTCATTTTTCATTAGATTTACTCTCACCTGCAAATTAACTCTTGATTTTTTCAGCTCTGTTCACGGGTATAATAATTAGAAAATAGATTGTGTTCATTTTAATAAATTAAACATATTTTGAAATAGATGTTATATATGAATACCCGCAATGGGTATCAAACCTCAAACTCAACTTCAACCTCAATTAAATAGGTATCAATAGATTTCGAGAAAGACGTCTTCCTGACCTAATACGATTTTTTTTTAAATAGACAGCTTTTTGACGTTGCATTGAAATTTTTAAATTATACTCTATATTACTTCACCATATTCTGCGCCGACTTCCACGTTTGGTGGAACAGTTTTTTTTTAATTGTTTACTGACAGTAAGATGTTTATTGAAACCAATTTTTTTTTGTTTTTTTGGTTGCATATTTATTTTGAATTTTTTATTTTATTATATTTAGCTGCCTACACTAAAAATGTAATAGACTTGCACTCGCCTACAATACACAAAAAATAATCGAGACCGAACTTGAAAACATTGAAGTTGAATGAAAGATTGAAGTATTTTTCTACATCCGGCATACAGTCGGCGCTCTATGGTTCAAAACGTCACTTCCTTTTGCCTGACCTCTGCGTTTTCTTTCATTCGCACTTCATCGTCATTGCCTTTTCTACATTTGCCGTGAAGTTATTTCAGAAAATGGCATTTGAGTTTTGAGAAATTAGGCACAAACTGAAGGTAGCTCCGTACGTAAACTTCAATCAAATAAACAAAACAAACTTTGGGAAGTGATATCACAGGTCTATGTAGTGTTTTTTAAATTGTTGATAAACATGTGAGTTTTGGGGTATCTTGCAACCTCGGATCAGCCATTACAAATATTACAAATGGCGCGATAAGCTGGTTATATCACACATATGATATAAAAATGGGAACTTCGGTGTTGAAATGCCCACTTTGTTGCGGCGAAACATTTACTTGTCAAAAATCATTATGCGATCACCTGTTGAACCTTGTAAACAATCTCGTATGCCCTTCTTGCTGTTCGAAATTTGATGAAATTTTAGATTTAGTTAACCACTTGTCCGGTAAAAGCGGATCATTCTGTAAAAAATATTCAAACAGTACGGCTAAAATTAATGAAGAGTCTAAGGAAAGTCTGCATTTCTCGAAATCTCCAATATCTGATGGTAATTTTTTTGTAATCGAAATACTTATTCCAAAAATGATTTTAATCATCAGTTTTTTAAATTCATGTTTTGATTTGATGTATTTATATACATTTACCCTTTGTTAACGATACTGCTTAAACCAGTGATATAGTTTTCTTCGTAAATAGAAATTGTCCTTCAAGATAAACAAAAATTGATTTCATTACTTAAATTTTATTTTGTGCACCTGGTTGGGACTCTATTCTTCTTGAGATTTACCAATTTTTCTCTTATGCCACTTGCACTTACCTCGTAACCGGAGGTTAAATATCCCAAATCACAAGTAACTGCAATTTTTACATATATATTAACTACAGTTATTCGTCTATCTGTGTTAAACGTTGTGCAAGTGGCCCTTAGCTTAGTGATTTCAAATTATAGGCACTATCAAAAAAAATAGTAATATTATCATGCTAAAAATTATGTCATTTCTAATTGTGATTTATACTTTTGTTACCTGTCTAATATTTGTTGTAATCCATATTTTGTTAAAATATTTTTTTACTGTAAAATGGCATTACGGGAAAAAACATATTTAAATGGCAAAAGTTTTGCAACGCTGTCCTAAAATACTATATATATCAATGCAAAAAACGATGGACAAAATTCCCAGTTTTTTTTATTCCCAAAAAAGCTCAAATTGCCCATCAAAGTTCGGTTTTAGACAATTTTCAATACTTTTTACTATGACTAATTGCTTGGTTTTTCCATTAAGTGGGTTATTAAAAAAAATCAGGATTACACAAACAAAAAAAGGTTGATGAAATATTTTTTTTTCAGAAAATGGAACCTCTTTTGAAATGCGAGAAGTAGAAAATAAGAGTTTATCAGAAAATGCCAATATGGAGAAGATCAGCCTAAAGAAGATCCTCCAATCAGCAGACTGTCAGGAGAATGACGTGGATCATCAAAGAGTCACACTCCTGGGGGAAGATAGTGAGAGTCATATAATAATAGTTGCAGAGCAGTCGGACAGCGAGGATGGCATGGAAGAAAGTTTAATGGAAACCGAAGACGAAACAATAGTTGTGACTTCAGAGAAGTCTAAAATAGGTACCAAATTGATTATGACCACACTACTTAATTATGTATATTTTTGTATTCTAATTTTTAGGTTATTCTACATAGTTAAATCTACCCCATCAGTTTTAGAATAGAGGTGCCTGCTTGTACTATCAGTCTCGAAAACTCAATATTTGTCATAAAACTTTAATAAATAGCTATTTTGCAGAAATTAGGTATACGAGGTGTGATCAAAAAGTAAGGTGACTTTTCAAATTTCGCAGGTTACTTCCGTTCGATCTTCGATTTTTTTTTTTTGTTATGTTGGTATACTTTTTTTTAACATCTGTGAAAAGATTTAAGAGTATAGCAATTGTATGTAGACATAATTAAGTGTTTTAAACTGCTCTATTTATCAACATTGTGTTTTTAAAATTGTGCTGCGCTAAAA
Organism: Neomicropteryx cornuta; assembly: GCA_020383195.1. Classification (NCBI taxonomy): domain Eukaryota; kingdom Metazoa; phylum Arthropoda; class Insecta; order Lepidoptera; family Micropterigidae; genus Neomicropteryx; species Neomicropteryx cornuta. Next base: position 8,489,549 of record JAHKQU010000030.1, read on the forward strand.
TACAATATTCTTGTGCTCAACTCAAGCGTTTCAGTCTTTGAGAAATACCTACCTAAACTAAAAGTATTTACTAGGCGATCTGTCACATTTATTAGGGATGATCTCTCTGGCGTTCTGTTCGGGAATCATTTCAAAGCCGCAGTAGTGCTTACATTGGTTGGCGAAAACTGTCGTCAACATAAGCTGGTCCTTCGAGCCGGATCAACTAGTAACAGCGACAAAGCAAAACAGATCCGAAGCAGATTGCACAAAGTCTAGCATCAATCAAGTAGGTATCGATCAAAAGATGTCGAGACGCAGCCAACGAATCGCTAAATTAAGCGGAGAAGCGGACGCAGCGTCGATTTGTTCGTCAAGCCAGTCAAAAGCTTCGAACTCAAGCGAGATAAGGCTGAAGAGGCTCCAAGCGGACTTGGCTGCAAGAGAAGCGGTGGCCCAGAAGGAGCAAGAACTGCGTGAAGCCGACGCAGTTTTGTATGCGAAATCTGACGTCAAATCAGCCTCAATCCCTAGAAGCGGTATCAAAAGAAGTAAAAAGTGAAAGCGAGGCGACCATTATGCCGGCAAATATAAACTCAGTTGGGCAACGGACGTTGGGTTTATTATGGGACCATAAAGAAGACACTTTCGCTTTCGATTTAAGCTTCAAAAAACAGCCGATGGAAGTTTTGAATAACACGACGCGTATCACAACAAGACAACTATTACAAATCATAATGTCCGTATTCGACCCATTAGGACTTGCGGCACCGATTTGTGTGAAGGCAAAAATTCTGATGCAAGAAGTTTGGAGGTCAAAGGTCGGTTGGGATGAACCATTAAAAAACGAACAAGATGAAAGATGGAAAAACTGGCGAGCAGAAATGCAAAGTTTAAAAAACTACCGAATTCCCCGGTGTTATAAAGGCCAGTCTATAGCGTTGAGCGACGTACAGCTACACGTATTCTGCGATGCGTCAGAGAAGGCTTACGCGACGGTGTCGTATCTCCGATTTAAAAATGACATAAGGGAATTCGACACAGCTTTTATAGCAAGCAAGTCACGTGTCACACCTTTAAAACCCCAAAGCATCCCGCGCCTTGAATTGCATTGCGGCATTGCGTTTCACAAAAAAAAGACTGTGCGACACAGGAGAGCTAAAAACCAGTGAAATAACGATAGCCGAAAATCATTGGATTCGGCACACTCAAAATGAATGTTTCGGCGATGAAATCCGAGCAATCTCGAAAGATCAGGCAGTATCACCTACTAGCAGGATACGAAACGTATCTCCCAGACTAGATGAATGGGGTTGCCTGCGAGTCTGTGGAAGGTTGCCAAACGTGAGTCCTGTCATTTTAGATGCCAAGCATCCTTACACACAATTAATGCTAAAACATTATCACGAAAAGGCTGGCCACCAATCAAACGAGATGATCGTAAACAATTTACGCCAATTCTATTGAATCGTTCGTCTGCGACCGACCGTAAAAAAAGCAGCATACGACTGTCAGAGATGTCGCATAGCAAAGGCTAAGCCACGCAAACCTCTCATGGCCGTAATACCAGAAGCCCATTTAGCCGAATACAAGAGACCTTTTCACAGTACCGGCGTCGACTGTTTCGGTCCATACCAAGTAACTATTGGTCGTCGGAGAGAATTGAGGTATGGGGTAATCTTTACGTGCCTTACAACCCGTTGCGTGCACTTGGATTTGGCCGTGGCTTTGTCTACGGATGCTATTATCAACGTCTTACGCCGATTCATGGCCAGACGTGGTAGACCACAGCTCATATTATCCGATAATGCGACCAATTTTCGCGGTGCCGATCGTGAACTAAAAAAAGCATGGCAAGAGCTAGATCATGATGAATTAACCTGAGTAGGCACTACATACGGTTTTACCTGAAAGTTTACCGTGCCAGCTTCGCCACATCAAGCTGGAATTTGGGAACGCCTGGTGAGATCCGTCAAGAACGCTTTACGAGCGGTACTACACAGCAAAACGCCAAAAGAAGATGTGCTCATTACACTTTTTACCGAAGTAGAAAACATTATCAATAGTCGCCCATTGACGCATGTGTCAGTCGATCCAGCGGATCCGGAAAGCCTGACTCCAAACCATTTCCTGCTGGGATCCTCATCCGGAGAACCTGCACCAGGACGATTTGACGAACAAGACATGTGTTTACGCAAGCAGTGGAGCATCACTCAATATCTTACCGACCAATTCTGGCACCGATGGGTGCGAGAATACAAACCGTCTTTAATACCACAACCAAAATGGCACGTTGTCACGCAGCCTTTGCGTATTAATGACGTAGTGATTATTGTCGACGATAAGTTACCAAGAAACACCTGGATCAAAGGTATTGTCGAGCAAATTTTTCCGGCGCCAGATGGACACATACGTTCTGCGAAAGTCAGAACGGTGGACGGTATCTACCATCGCCCAACAACCAAGATTGCAGTACTACCCGTGTCAGCGCCCGATGAAAATACTACAACAGAGGCTAGTTGTGGTCCCGCTACTGCGGTAGACAGCCCCCGTTCGAGATCTTAGCTCACGGGGAGCACCGGCACCAGCCAAGCGGACCCGTAGGCTAGCATCAGCTAGCCTACTAGGACTAGCGTCCGGGACGGAAGATGATGTCAGTGAAGTGTAGTAAGCGGAAAGATGCTAAATTAAGTTAGTGTAGAAACAAAAGGAAAAAATAAAGTGTAGCTATTATACACTGTTTAAAATGAAAACGATAAGTAAACAGTACAAAAACAAACGTAAAACCAAAAATGCATTTCTTATTTAACTGTTATACCTAAGTGAAAGTGACAAGTTTTGGACCCGAATAGACGAAAAAAAAAAATTGTAAACATACCGGTTTATGACCGCCTAGAGCAATAGTCCCGACCCCAATAAAAGGGTAAAGAAAGATGCGGTCGACCTACAATACAAGCGCACTGGTCGAGTCACAGTTTTAGTTATCGTTTAGTTATAATAAAAATTGTCTTACTTAATTTTCAGATTTATAATTAAAGTTTTTTTTTTATGCGATTTAGGTGTGTATTCTGCAATTACACACAAGAGGGGGGATGTTAGCGATGTCCCAAAACCCAAAAGTCCGTTTCAAAAAAGAAAAAAAAAAAAAAATATTTGTACAAGTGGCCGTCCGCATGTGCACACATGTGAGAGCGTCGGATTTCGGCGGGAAGCGAAGACAAAGGGTCCCACTTTCGAAAGTCGAAAGAAAAGAACAGGACCGCCGGCATCCCAAGCTCTGCTATGGGACGTCAGTTAGGAACAAACGCCATCGGTGGTCGGTTTATATGGTTACCTAGCTCCGAGCTTGCGTTACACGTTTTGTTCGGGAATCATTTCAAAGCCGCAGTAGTGCTTACATTGGTTGGCGAAAACTGTCGTCAACAAATAGGTTCTTATACATTGTGTCCCAAGACCATTCCCTATAAAAAAATTAGCTAACTGGCCCTGCGATTTCAAATATGATTTGTTTTGACATCTCTGGTAGATACAAAACTTTGGAATGGGAACTTTGGTTTGTTTTTGGAAATAAATTATATTATTTTATCTATAATAAAAGTTTTTTTATCCACAGATTCCGAGGCTGCTTTGGATGACAATGACCAACTCATGAGCCGTGAACTAGAAGAGGGACTATACAGTTGCACGAGCTGCAGCATGTCTTTCACTAGTGTCATTGAGCATATACAGACCTACCACACTGACCAAGAAGTTGTACTTGAGGTATTTTTTTTTCATTGGTGTACCAGGCTCACATCTCAAATTTATTTGGAAAGCCAATCATTGTTATGTTGTGATGATCTTGAACTTGGTTTCTGATTTCCATAACTATTGATTTTTCTTTAATATTAATATCAATTTTTGCAGATGACAGATGATAACAAACTTGACACAGGCGCATGCAATGATGCCGTGTCATTTCTACAAGCAATGGCAGATAGAGCTATTGATCCAATAAAAACAGATGATAATAAAACAATAAAATATATTATCACTAACGAAGGTGATATAGTTGAAGCTGAAGAAGGTAATATTTCAAATTTTATGTATACAAACAAGCGTTGTCTAAAAAGTTTCCAACCTAACAAAGATACAACATATATTTCCTTCAAGTTTATTTTTATTTTCCTACATAGTCTCCTTGTAAGTCTTCTTTACACTTCTCACAGTGATGCTTCTATCTTTTCAACCCGTCTAAATAGTATTCGGCGTCTTTCTCCGCAAAATAGTTGTTTACAGTGATGACTCATCATTCGTCGAAAATCTCTGTCCTTCGGCGCAACTTTTAGGTTAAGGAATAAAAAAATGTCACTGGGGCTAGATCAAGTAAGCAGGTAAAGCAGTTCAAACCGTAATTTGTGTGAATAAAATTCTTTTGTTTATTTATCAAGGACATATTTCTTATTTGTTTTGTAATAGGTAATACATATACCTATTACAAATAACTGCTCTGTAATTTCAAGTTTTATGTTAAAAATGAGGAGGGGGCATGCTAAAAAACCACATATAGTAACTTTATTATGTATGAATTCGAATAAAAATGTGATAAATAAAAACCAAATAGCAGAAATGATGCTAAGTATATAACCAAACATAAAACATGTTGAATCAAATATTATCTTTGTGCGAGAAAATAAAATCGAGAGTTGAAGGACATCGCAAAAACTTATGTACACTTTTTTGTATGTGCCTTTTGGTCCAAAGTGAGCAAATGTGGCACCCAACGAGCCTGCAGCTTACTCGTACCTAAATTTAATTCAATATGTGACCAATACGTTCTTTGGACTTATTCATAGCCTCTGCTATCTCTTTAACTTAGATTCGACGGTTGTCTAGCACTTGCTATCTGGTGAACTTATTGCTATTTGGTGAATGAACTCGAGCGATGTTATCGTCAGTGGTTGCAGTTTTTGGACGTTGCAAACGTTTATCGTCACCCAAGCTGGTGCGGCCACGTTTAAATTCAGCTATCTGAAATTTCACGGTGGTAAATAATGGTGCAAAGTCCCTGTACACAGCGTTCGTCTTTGATTTGCATAGGCGTATTGGCTTTCAACAATAAATATTTAATGACAGCTTGATTCTCTATTTTGTCCATTTTCTAAATAACACTATCGTTCGACAATCATTGATTCACTCAAACGATTATCAAACAACAACTGCACGTCCAAAATGGTTGAAATTTCACCGTCACACATCATTTTGGAAAACGTAGGATGTGGGATTTCAAACTTATGTTTCAAAATATTTTTTTAAAAGAATGAATATTACGTACAGTATAATTTTACTCTTAAAAATGCCATCTTTAAGAAACTGGCTGCCTCCCGGTTATGTCTTTACCGCCTCCTGAAAGTTTGAGGCTGACCAGAAAAATTACTAGCAGCCGCATTCCAAGCCTGGATAGGAAAAGTTTTGAAATCTTCAACCCAATGTTTATGTACATCTCAAGCTATTTTTATATTATGTAACCACCTTCTATGTAAAACTTAACCTCGTCAGCGATTTGCATTTTCTTTACCAAATACTTTGCATATGCAAACTAAAACAATCACCCGATTACGGGAACGTTTTCGTGTTTGTCACATAGATAAAATGTTACTTAATTGTTTTTTCAGATGTAAAAGAACCTATTGCGATGGAGAAACCGTTGAGGGTAGCCAGAAAAGGCGGTAAACAACCGAGGGCTTCAGTTAAAGAGGAGCCGTGCCTTGACAAAGATGGCAGACAGTACATTCGAAGGGTCATTCGGATAGAGAAATTCTGGGAGAATAATGCCAAGGAAGAACAACTTAAGAATAGCGGTTAGTATTCAAATTTTATCAGAACAATGTGAACTAAAATATTGCATCACAACATAATTCAACATCTCAATAGAATCAATCTATCTAGAAAAACTTAATTTAATTTGCATTTAATGAAATATTCTGTCATAATCTATGTATTTCCCTCCATTCTTGTATTCAATCAATAAGATATTTACGTCTAAACTTTTCATAAAATGTATAGAAAAAATACAGATATTTCGAGGTTCTTACCTGTTGACAAGGTAGAAATTTCTGTTTTTGCATTCTATGTATATATTATTAATTATGAGATAAAATTATATCCAGTATTATTTTTCTTCTATATCTATAAAGTCTACACTTTTTTGTATGTAGAAATGACCGGTTTGCGTCCACTTAAGTAAAATGTCTATCATGTACCTCTGTAACCTGTTTTTTTTACATCATAACTGATTTTAATTTTCACGGTAAACATTCACATGGTGTTTTATGGTATTCATTACAAAAACATATAATTTTGGGGATCTTTTATATACTATTTAATCCCGATGTTTCAAAGTCAGACCGAAAAACAGAACGAAACAGTGCATCGGGTCCAGTCATTATTAGTTAGTATCGATGAGGATGGGATGTGTGGTTATCTCCGAAATGGCAGAATTAATAAATAATCTTGTACATACAGTATGTAAAAAAACTGCAAAACTTTATGTTTTACTTTTATATCAAGTTATTATTATTGTAAGTAATATATGATTTGTTTTATTAAATTTGAATCCATAGAAAATCTAATTGATATTCCAGATAAAAAGAAAAATGTAGCATCTCCTGGGACAGTCCGAATGCCTCAAGTTAGTTCAGGCAATTCGTCACTCATGCTGGACGTGGGCCCCAATGATGCAACTGTTGTGAAGCAAAAGAACCATCTGGTCATGTTTCAATGTTCCACATGCAATGTGACACTCAACGCAAACGAAGTCAAGGGTCATGTCTGCTACACAGCTCCTTGTTAGTACAATCACTTCCTAATTCAATTATAATTCATAAGAAAATATAATAAAGTAATATTTTTGTTCTTTGATTCATTTTGTTGAAATTACATTTAGGATCATTTTTGTGTGTTTTTTTGCTGAACCCGAAGATCAATGATCTCCTTTGATCCATTATCTCGTGATCTTGTTTTTAAAATCTTTGCTTTCAATTGTATTTATAATCGAGCAAACATCCGCTTCTCGGTCAGTCCATCACAAAGAAACCTCTTATTACCTTTGTACAGCCTGGTCACAAATATAAAATTAGCAAACCTTCCCTCCTTATCTTTATCATTGAAAAGGTACTTGATTGGATTCACAAAATGGATGCTCATAATCGGCAATGCCACTTTCTTACAGCCCTCTGTCCTACCTTACTACTCCCCACTATTCTACTATACTCTGTCTCTAAAAACTGTCTTACATTTTAGTTAACCATCCTATGAAAAGACAACATCCTTAAAAACCTCCTACGTCAAATAAATTTAATGACCTAACTTTAGCTATCAAAAAATAACTGATTCTTCACCAACTGGCCAATCGCTCCATCCCCATCTTATGTATGAAATAGGCTTAGCCTCAGCGATACATAATGTCGCTTTCACACTTACAGGATTGCTCATAGAGCTATGAGCCAAGTGTCCGCTTGACATTTGTTGCGTGACATCACACAGTACAAACATTGAAGGCAATTTAATCCAAGTGCCTTTCGTAAATCTTCACGCCAAAATACTGTAGCGCAGCGTGCAATCGCAGATAATGCGTGCATAATATAATAATTTGGGTTATTTTTTTAATACTGTTTTATCAAGTTATTATGAAACATGTTTTATCTAAATACTTACGTTACTTATTTTGTGTATATTACAATGCCTTTAAGCCTTTACAGGCTGCATGCCCCTGGAGGACACAGTCTTTGAAGTATAATCCAGTATTTTAACCTGAACCTTTCTTGCTTGTGACGATTAGCTGTTTTTATATCAAAAATAAATATTTTCCATTACAAATGAAAGTTTTGTTGATTTTTTATTACATATTTATTGATTTTTTAATTTTACTTTAAATATTTCAGATAAATATGCATGCCCTCACTGTCCAGTATCATATGCGAGTCCAAAAAGTCTATGCGCTCACATGAAGATTCATAAAGAGGTTAAATCGCAAGAAAAAAAAGGTACCTAGTTTAAAGTCAATATTTCATTTGCATGGAATATTTTACATTTGTGTGTAATATCAACTCCATACATGGGAAATCCATCAAAGGCCGGCTTTTCAATGCTCAGATATTGCAATACCCACTCCCCTGGATACGCTTAACTCATACGACCCACCACTCTTCCTTCAGCCGGGTCCACTGGTGTCCTGAGCTCATTGACTTGCCAGCTGTGCAGTTTCAATCTGGGGCCTCGCAGCAAGAGGATTTGTAGTAGAAATGAAAACCCCCTTTATGTTTTTCAAGCTCTATATAAGTTATTACGATACATAATAACAATGGATCATACAATATCTGAAAACTCAATACCATATTTTATCCTTTTATCAAAAACTAAAATATTACTTTATTTATATAAGGACTTTCTATTTGCTCTGCTTTCAACATATATTTTTCATATATTGACAATTTTCAGCATTATGGCACGGTGTATCACAGATTCAACCTATCCATCGCATTATTTTATTTAGTAACAGAAATTATCATTTATGTGGGATGACCTTTAATGTCATATTTTACAACTGAAAACAATAAATTGATAGTTTTGATTTCATTTAATTTTATTATTCTGTTGTTTATAGAAAAAATACTTTAAAACTGATTTAAAAAATATTTTTTTGTCAGAATGCCTGCTTACTCATAGGTGGATATTTTAACTTCCTTAATTCGGAGGAAGGCCGTATATCATATATCTCATGCTGAATGTACCTATTAAAATACCTAATAATTCTTTTTATCAATCAATTTTTTATAAATCTAAAAGCCTGCGGAGATTAAATATTCGGTACAATTATTGTCAGTTCCCAATCAATTTCTTCATTAAAGGACATCATTATTCCGTAATGAGTGGTTTTGCCTTTTAATTATTAAATTTGTAATATTTTATAAATAAAAAAATAATGATTCTTTTACCCGCTTATTTTACTAAATATATGTGCAATCAGAAAAATGAAGCCTAAATTTATTTTAATAATAAATAAAAAATATTTATTTTACACACATTAAAAAAAAATACACTAATACAATTTTGATTGTGTTTATGCGTGTGTAGCACAGGTAAATAATAAACTTTTCCTGAATAATTTGCATTTCACGCTTCAGGGATTTGATTGCCAATAATATTATTGTTCATTATAATATTATGATACTTGCCCAACCGGTTGTGGTTTGCGGTTCGCAGAGACACTGTTCCCCGCATCACACGACAATCCATCGGGGTTCGAGGGGACCATGTCAAGCGCATCCCTTCACCTCTCCACACCTCCCCACCTACCCTAGTTTTTGATTGCCAATAATATTATTGTTCATTATAATATTATGATACTTGCCCAACCGGTTGTGGTTTGCGGTTCGCAGAGACACTGTTCCCCGCATCACACGACAATCCATCGGGGTTCGAGGGGACCATGTCAAGCGCATCCCTTCACCTCTCCACACCTCCCCACCTACCCTAGTTTTGCTTAAATCTTAAGTTCTATTATCTCATAATTGTGAAATATTACTCCAATATTTTTTGCTGATTAATGTTTGATTGTTGATATAGATCAACCCCCTAAAATGAGATGTTTTCAAATACATCCGGTATAGTCACGGACATGCTGGAACATAGGTGAAGAAGTACAGAGTGACGAATTGACGAGGTTTTACTTTATATTTTGTAATTATTTTCAGCTAAACAATCTGCTTCTGATCCTAACTTGGCTACATTCCAGTGTGATATTTGTGATACAATATTTCCTTCAAACAAATCTCTTCGACTGCACGGGAGAATGCATGAGCCTTTGAGGTAAGGGAAAGAATACTTTGATGGTTCTACAAAACCAAGAATTGTATTAGACACACTTAGGCTGTTTGAATAAATTTATAAAATATTAAATGGTGTTGCATTATTTTATAAATTCAAAAATTCAATCTGTTATTTGAGCCCATAAGATTGTATTACAGCCAGAGGCATATTACAGCATCTGGATGTGACGTCAAAGTGATATCTTGAGATAAAAACAATACTTTGTGTTTATGCATGTAATTTTTTATTTGCATAAGAAAATATCACAAGTTCATATCCAGTAAGTTTCAGAGTCAGAATTTCTGACCTAATCCAAAGAAATTGAGATAAAACCGATTGATAACAAAAAACCATACTCTTTTTTTTTTACATTTTACACTTGGAATTTTAAACGTTGAATATGGAAAACATTTAGATAACAAATTTGATGAATAGAGTGTATATTTAAGACAAAAAAAAATGTATATTAATCTACTACCATTATATGAAACAACTACAGAAGACTCCACCTGAATAAGTTGCTGTTGATTTACATTAATTAATAATTTGCAGAAGTCGACATGTAGATGCGCCCGTCCATTACATGAGTGAACACAATGTCAAAGATGAGAATAGTGACATTCTGAACACAGTGAGCGGTGAACTGTCCATCGACTCGTCCGGTCAGAAGAAAGACATGGAGGATAATCACAAGGACATGTACCTCTGCCTGTTGTGCGATAAATGGATCCACTGCGGCTACAGGGAAATACACAACAACTATCACACCTCTGGCAATGAATTCAACTGCGATATTTGCAATAGGAAATTCTTCACGGCTGATAACCTTATGATGCATATGAACGTACACAATAATGAAAAAGTAAGGGTGTTTCTAAATATTTTAAATTTAACTTTTGAAACTGATGAATGACTTTTGACTGACTTTTCTCATAATAACCTAAATGATGGTTTTTTTTCTAACACGCTCTGGTCAGAATAGAAGGAGCACAACACACTAGCTGTCTAACTACAGTAGAGCGTTGATAATCCGGATTAATTGTGACCGAACTTTGTCCGTATTATCAAAATGTCCGAACCAAAAAAGGTCATTTGTTCATAACAAAAAGAAAACATACTAAAACCTAAACATGCTTTAACTTATAATGTATTTTAATGAAAGGATATTCATATTTATTTATTGTCAGAGCTCTTAAAAAAAATCTGTTATTGATTTTTGAACCGTGACTCAAAAAATGCAACTAACATCGATAGAATGGCGACTAACGGTGAAAACTTCCAACTTTAATTAAATCCGGATTTTTGACGTCCAGATTATCGACGCTCCACTGTACTTATGTACTATATTATGTAAAGTAGGGTATGCCCCTCATCGACTGTTAATTTCATAAGAAAGAAATTCAAGGTTTTGCAGTAAAAAAACAAAACTGAATTGTGTAACTATTATGTTAAATCAATTGTAAAAAAAATATAATTATTTGGTACTGTTTTCACATATTAGTATTAAAAATATTACTTTATTAATTAAAGTAATATTTTTAAAACCTTTAAAGTGACTACAAAATGGATGACAGTTGGCACGGTCGCCAGTCAGATTAACATAATGTGTATGTATCGGTTGTATTTTATTATTGTTGGCTAGAATTTGAAAAGAGTGGAAGTGTGAGAGATTTTCGTTGTGTATCCAAAAAGTTGCATCTGTTTTAATTTCTAGGCTGTTACACAGGCGGTTGACAAGGTCCTGCCCTACCAGTGTTTGTATTGTAATCGTCAATTTACCCGACCGCATGAGAAAGTGAAACATGAAAGGATACATACCGGTAAGCAGATTATAACATATTGCATAATTTTAGGATATGTAGAATTTAAAGATGTATCAAGAAGATATGATGTATGTCGATCCCCTATAGAGATACAAAAATATGTCATAAACTGAGTTTGTCACCTGAATAAGCCATTTCTGTAAAAAAAAATACTACTTTTCCTGTTCGTGGCCTTGCCGCTCTGACCATATAAATCTGACCGGTGCCAATGACACCACCTTGGTCTCATTGCCAAATGAGCTGTCACATGTCCGTGCCGCCGTCAAGTGTCACATGTCCGTGCACTTGATACCGTAATTTAATTGAATTCACTATTATCAGAAAAAAAAATTGTTCATTACATTATATAACTATATTATTGTAATATTTTATATTATAATTATAATTATATCATACCAAGTAGTAAATTGGCAATCACTGAAAATCAAGCGAGTAATTAAGTGTCCGTGAATATTGTTATGTCCTCGTCAAAAAACAAACACACGAGACACAACAAACACAAACACATGAGATAGATAACGTTTCATTGATAATTATTTGCCTCTATGCTGTCACATTTAATTTTGATTTGTCTTTCTTCTAATGATGACTTACTGGTGGTGCAGAAGTGGGTTGAGTAACAACAAAAGTAGTACCTAAATAAAAATGAAATTATGCTCAGATGCTAGGTATATATGCTATGTTTTAATGTTATTTTGCGTTTTTCTCAAAAATAGTTCCAGGGAAGTAGTTGCCATCGTCATGAGCAGTCGAATTATTAAATTCCATTTCCGCGGAGATTGATATTTTCGTCTGTTCGCCCAATGGGATTAAAAATCAGCTTTCTATTATACAGTTGTAGGATCGGAGTGAATTATTTATTTGTTAATGTTTGCCTGGCGGCATTATTTTAATTTTTTAGCATAGTATGTTTTATGTTATTGTTTTTTGTTTTTAATATTGTTTGTTTTTCTTTTGGTGGTTTAATTTGTTTTTATTTTAATTATATTATACACGGGAAACCTGTTAAATAAATAAATTAATAAAACACAATTATAATATTAGATTTAACAGTTTTAACACGCACCAATCGTTAAACACCCTCGCTTGCTTCGATTCGTGTTTTTGTATTTTAAGATAACTTACTGTATAAAGCTGATTTATGCTGTGCCCCTATACTACATATTAAAACTCTTTGCTCTTACCACAACATGTTTCTGTCGCAATAGAGAAGATGACAGAGATAAAGTTTATATTATAAATAAAAAAACACATTGTTGGTTTGCCAAAACTGCCAAAACCTTTAAATAGAACTTGGAGGTGTCAAAAATTTTACATAATTACACAATTATTTCCAGCTGTACGTTTTAGTGTACATTATGGTCCAAAAACCATGTAATTTATTTTTATATTACATTCAGTCTGATGCTTGTAAAAACTAGACAAAAAAGTAATCTTGTATTAAAATTTCAGGTGAAAAACCACATAGCTGTGATATATGCGGAAAATCATTTCGAGTTTCTTATTGCCTCACACTTCATATGAGAACGCATACTGGTGCACGGCCCTATGTTTGTGGACACTGCGGAAAAAGGTAAAACATATGCCTACTTATATTTACTAGCAGTAGATCATTCCTTTAAGAAGCAATTTTAGCGCCTTCGTTGCTGAGATAAATATAATAGTTTTTTATGTAGGTTAAGTTTTTGTAATTAATGATTTTAATTTTGAGATATGTCTTCGTTGCTTCGTCTTTAACCTTTTAGAGTATAGATTACATGACTAAAACGGCGGTACTAGAGATAGCTAATGTAAAGGCCTAACTTTTCTAGGTAAACCTAGATGACCAGTCATCTTTGGCAAAAAGATGGGCTCAAGGTGAAGAGATATCAAGAATAAACTAATTGTCTTACACAAACATCCATTTTAGCTGTGGCCTATTTTTGATAACAATGTAGACTAGCTGTTAGAGTGGTTTTTACCTGAAGGTGGTTTATCATAAAGAAACGGCTGATATTGAAGAAAAATACTAGGTTATGGAGTAATTTGAAAATAAACTAATAATTGAAAATAAAACCGTTAGTCTATTTTATTAATTTTCGTAGTTTTTTTAAGTCAATCTAATATTATTTACACACATTTTAAATAACCTAATGTCATGTACAATTATTTTGGACCCAACTCAGCAATACTAAATTTGCTTGTGCTAGAGTCAAGGAAGATGGTGGTGATGAAGTAATAAAAATGGTGTGACTATAATCTGCGGATTTAAACGCCCTAGCAAGACTCCCACACTCTCGATCTTCATGTACACTTATTTTTTATTTGATAGATTTAAGGCGCACAGCGTTTACAATCATCACTTACTGACGCACTCCGATGTCCGAGCCTATAAGTGCTGCTTCTGTCCGAAGGCTTTCAAAACGTCTGTGCAGTTGGCTGGCCACAAGAACTCTCATACTAAGCCATTTGCGTGTACGCAGTGTAATCGGTAAGTTTTAATTTTTTTAAATTTTACTGTCTTTAAATTCAAGTAGGTGGCTGCTAAATATTTCTTGTCCATTGTGTTTGAGATGGGCTACATTACGCTCCAATTTATTTATCTTTTGGTCCTCTTAATTACATTGAAATTAGAGTAAATCTCGTTGAAGAGTCGCGAGTATTTTTAGTAACTTAAAATAACACACTGGCAAGATTCATAACATAATATAGTGGAAAAGTTGGCACAACAATTGTGCAATTTTTGCAGGAATGCCAAAACCTTCAGGATAAATTTACACACATTGGCAAATAAATTTTAGCCACCATATTGGAAAGTTGTTCATTTCTTATTTAATAATGCTTCAATGCCTCTTATTTTATACTTTGGATTACGCATCTTTGAGCGACTATATGCACACCCGCAAACCAAGCATTGGCCAAATGTTTGCTTTTTACAATGAAAAAATTCATACTTGTACTATAAAAAATTGCCGGAACAGTAGCACTAACTAAAGTTCAATGAAAAGCGGAATTTAATTCCACAGTTAAACATTAAAATGTCATGTTAAAAGTTTTTATGTTGTCAAACAAAAGTGAAATATCTGACGACTAAGCGCACGCACCATAGCTCGTCCAGCGTATGTTTACGTGTTACGCTGTGCTAGGGAGTTGTTCGCCCAATTGTTAACTAATAAACGTACCGTTATTTATTCATATTCTAAAATATAAATATTATTACGAATTCTGACAATGATTGATTAGCTTTTCTAACTTTTTGTTTTTAAAATAGTGAAATTATATAAAATATTATGATTGTTTTATTATTGAAATCTGTAAAATAGTTTTCTGTAAAAGATATTCAGTTGATTAGAAAATAGGTAGACTAATCAGACGATATTTAATTTAAATTATAGGTGAATTTTTATTTGAACCTCCATAAGCCACTGATATTAAAAACGAGAAAAACAACTGTTTTTGTGAAGTTAACTTTTAAACAACTTTTTAATTGCAGGCCTTTTGCATCGTTATACGCTGTCCGTGTGCATATGGAGACACATCAAAGACAAAATAATCTGAAATATTGTTGTGGTCTTTGTGGAGCGAGCTACGCTAGGGCTTTCGCCTTGAAAGATCACGTCAGGTCACAACATAGCTGTGAAATGGTGGAATATAGCACCAGTAGTATCATCGAAGACGCACCATCGGAAGGTAAGGAAGTTTTTTGTAATATGTACATATTCTAAGAATTTTTACAAAAATACCATATTCACACATTGTGACGAATGAACCTGCCTGGACTGCTTTAAGTTTCCAACTTCCAACAAAGTTTTCTTATATTGGTCATATTGACCATTCTTCCAAGATATTGAGAAAACGAAACATTGGTTTCAGTTCTTTTCTTTCCAGAATAATTCGTCTTTGAAATGCTCTTCATAGGAGTATTTGACTCTTCCTTGTTCCAAGATTGTTTTTAAGCATTGCGCATTAATTTTTCCTCACCCACTAAACTCAACATCACTGGAGAAAACCCTAAATACTGTAATTAATAAATAATAAAAATATTGGTTGTTTTTTAGGTCCTTCAGTCTCTTTTGACACGAAAGAGACAGTCTCATTTGACATAAAAGAGTCACTCACAAAGTTGGAACCGGAGGATAGTGTTGCAACCATTTCAATATTACCTAAGAATGAATCGTACGAAGTAACTGAAGATATGGACATCAATTGCACACCGGAAATTGAATTGCTAGGGGATCCCCTTGGTACCTGAGCTCATAAATTGTTGTTCAGGCCACTGCAGGAAATAGCCTATGATAGGCCGCTTCTTATAGAGTTACAGTAATACTTTATAGTACTGTCTGGAGTGCCACCACTGTTTTGAGCTACGGGAGTTTTCATCAAATTTACAGATGAATTTATTATGGATAAATTGTAAGATTCAGATATAAGTCGTTGCTAACAACCGTCGCACCGTAGTTACAAATTCAATGTCTGTTTTGTCTCAGAAACCGCCTAGCCATGTAAGTCTAGTGAAAATTGAATCCTTGACAAAATAAACAGGTTGTAGGGAGGACTAGGATAAAAAAATCATGAGTCTTCTAATATAAAAATTCTACTTAATTCATTGGCTATACACTGTGTCCCTAACCATTCCAGTTAACCATAAAAAATCCAGCTAATTGGCTTTTAAATATTTGTTGGATGTATAAACTATACATTACTATGTATAACCTGTTCAAAAAAGGTAGTTATTATTATTTGCTGAGCAAGCAGCTATTTAGCTGATATGCTCATATCTCATTTTCAGTTACTAGCGATTTGCCTAGATTTAAGAAAAACATCCAAAGGATGAAAAATTGTTTACGCAGCCGTGTTATTAAATAATTTCCATAGATGACGATTATATATTTTTATTAGTATTTAGCCAGTGATTGTTATTTGCGAATCAGATGAACAGATAGTTCAGCGGCAATTTTCGAATGAATGACGACGCACCGACGTGTATACACGTCGGGCAACGATTGACTGTTATGACATGCTGGCCGGCTCAACGTCTAAAAACGTCACCTAACCTTAATGGATTAAGAGACTTAGACTTAGCTGATGTGTAATCCATCGCTTGTAGACTACCAGCCCATGGAAACTGCTCGTCGCTTTCGTCAATGTATGATTTCAAACACTCAATGTATAGCTATGGATAATGGAGCAAATTTATATGAGAATAGTTTTTAAAATTGGCATTGTATTTTATTTAAAAATAAAATGGTAAATCAAAATTAATATAAATGTGGAGTGTGTGTCCATGTGGAGTTTTTAAGGATTCGACGACGAAACTCTTACCATGTTTTAAAGGACTTGCATGATTTTTTTATTAAATTTATTTTGACATATGCAATAAATGCAAACTTTTTATTATAATCATTAAAATTATTCTAAGGGAAAGAGGTACTCATATTTTGATATTATAATTTTGTTCGTTTGAGTAGACAGGCTCCTTCCCACAAACGAAGACCAGGGTTAAAACCTGTCAAAAAATGTAATAATAACCTTATTTATTCACCAGTCTCGTTCCAACTTGTTGTTATATATTAAAGACGTAGTTTCAATGACACTTTATATCAACGATACCATCTGAATATTTGCCATCAGGTGTTGCTACCAAAAAACATCCTGGATATCATCGAACCTTTAAAAACTCACTAAAATAAAAATATTCAACTTTTGTATCATTGTCAAATGTGGGGTTGCTGTTTGGAAAGTTGACAAAGCTTTATGCATAATTACAGGTTGTATTATGGGTAATACGGGCTCAGCCAACAATTTTAATGTTTAGAAAATCAATTAATTTTATACATTTCAGCGCCATATTGCAATAAATTAATCCAATATTTTATGTTAATATTTTACTTCAAATAACGGGTTTTATGAGTTAATCTTATTCAATAATAAATTATATTGGGTGTTGTGTTTGTATTTCACCTATTTTAAAAAAAAATCTTTAATCATCATAATGAAATTGCACGAGAAAGTTATATATAGATTTATTAAATAATTATTGTCTTGATCTCATATATAATGTGAATAATACATTAAATTAATATTTTGTCATTCCTTAAAAAACATAATTGCATGCATGATGAAAGCTCAAACTAATTACATAACAATTAAGGTCTTTATTTATAGATTCTATTTTATACAGTAATTATGACGTGTAATAGTAAAATTAATAATATTGTTATGATTTTACAACGAAGTAAACTTTTTTTAAAAAGATTTTTTTCACTTCGTATGTTTTTAAGCTCATGAAAAGGGGCTTATTCAAGTTGGTAAAACCTACTTGTCGTATGAAAGTCATGCCGGAGACAGAAAGCTCTAGATAGCAGTGTGATTTTGACACCAAATATAATTTAGTATTATTTGACAAACAAAATCTTCACGGTCGTGCGTCATCTGAATAAGAGAAATTACAATTCTTCGCTTTTTGGGCAAAACGCATTTGTTATTGAAATTGGCCCATAGCCGTCATGTCTCAAAATGTCTGTTCTTTAAGTCTCTTCGAAGTTATCAAATAAACCTTGTTCTTCGCAATCAATTTTTATGAGAGTTGTTAGTCATGGCTTATTTTTGACCTAAGGGCATACCAATATTAACTAAACAAAAGAATTATTATTGTTTTAACATGATTAAGGGTATATTGGCTATAAACAAATCAAATCCATGAATTTTAATACATGTTTGTGATTCAAACTGTGTAAAAGTTGTAAGCAGATAAATTATTATTAGAATGTATTATTCTTGTATATAGAATGTCTATAAATATACCCCCTACTATGGTTTTGATTTATGAATATTGTGATGAAGTAACATAAATTATATTGTAATATTTTATTTATAATTTTTTGTAAATAAAGTGAATGTATAAAAATTATAAAGTGCTTTTTTTTTTACAAAACTATTGTATAAAGTGAAGTTTGGTTCTAATAAATTTACGTAGCAATTTTTTAGCAGTGTCGACTGAATTTACTACATGCCTTGAGTAATTGGGTCGCTAAAAGTAAGTCTTAATACTTGGATATAGGAAATTCTTGGTGGGTATTAATTCTAAAGCTCCAACACTTTAACCATACCAAAAGAGAAACTCATCTTTTAACTCTCATTGCAATTTTGTAATACGAAATTGTAAAATAATATGTTCCCATTCCGGAGTGGTTTGAGAGTAGAGCTGCACTGAAAGTCATCTACAAAACGAAACTGTTTAATAGAAATCATAAAAAAACCTTTTTGGCAAATCAAATTTTATTGTGGCCACTCGGAACAAACTTACCGTCCAATATTATTAACTCAAAATGAACATTTTAAAGAATAATTTGGATATGCATATTTGAAGCTATGATTAAAAACATAAAATAAATTATATGATAAACCGCTTCGAGATGTAGTTTCATTAGTGAAGCTGGTGTATGAACTGGATACATTAACCTCTTAATCCGAGAGAGCTGGACGCATGGAACAACTTGCCCAGCGCTGTAGTTAATGTCAAAAGTGTGCCCCAGTTAAAAATAAGATTATACAATCATTGAAAAGTAAAATAATTATTTAAGTTTGGTTGCATGTTGCTCTAATATAATAATCGTTCTTGTGTTGTAATCGATTTGCGAGATGTTTGCAATGAATGTCCTTGACTCATAAGGACATTAACAAAGAAGTTGACGAGGATGAGGATGCCATTTAACAAAAGTCATAAAAATAATAAAAAATATGAAAGATTTGCAGTATTTTTTATAAAAATAAAGTTTTCTTTTGACACAAAAATTGATAGTGGGAAAAATAAAATTGTTTATAAAAAATAAATAAAAATGTAGACTCTTCTTATCAGCAATTTGCAGAACACTCATATATAAAAGCATTGTATTGTACCGTACTTTTATACATACTTTTGCATGATGTGTCCGATAAGAGGCTTTCATTTTCAAGTATGTGTCAACCTCTTAAAAGCCATCATTTATTTGAACAATAAATTGCTACTGAGTATCCTAGTTATTCACCCTCAACTGACTTTTCCAACCACTCCAATCCAACCTTTGCCACTACAAGCCTTTGACCTAAGGTTAATAAAAGTTAATTAAGGTTAAAGATTGTGTAATTGGGTAGGGTTCGTAAATTAATTGTATAGGACCTAGCATAGCAATTATTTTAATATTTAAAAAAAAAATCTCAAGATGTTATGAAACAACTTGGTGTTTAAAAAATTACCGTGTGTGTGTGTATTATATTTCAAAATGATCACCCCATACATTGAACAATGTTTCCACACGCCTATTTATTTAAATAAGAAAACGCAATGATGAATGTTGCAACCGCGCAGCGAGATAACACAAATGCTTGTCGCTGAATTTACCCAACACTCGCATTAGATTCGTTCACTCTCCAGGTAAATTTGTGTGAAGAAAGAAGTTTTACTTCAAAAATTTTGGCGTGATATATTAAAATGTATTTTTTTAATTGTTATTCAGACGCATATTAAAATACATTGATGGCAAATTGATAATAAAAATATTAAATAGTCCGAAGTGGAATTGCACAATTCCGGATGTGAAATCCCCGATGTTGGACGCTGTTTCACAGCCGGCACTTTTTTCTTTTGAGCCAGATGGTGTCATATCCACACTCCATACACTAGTAAATAATAATATGGTAACAATATATATATTTCATTATACGTCATATTCATTACATTTTCGCTTTTTTTCATAATTATTATTTCTTTTTTAAATATTTTTTTTTACTACTTTAATGAAAGTTTGACCGTATTGCTTGACGCACAGATAGGTAGGTGAGAGTGAAAAGCTTTCATAAAATACAGGCCTGTATTTAAACCAGCGTGCATTACCTCAAGCGATGCAACTATCTGTGCGTTCAATATTCATTTTTCTTTGACCATTATGGCTATACAATCTATTAGAAAAAAAATTCAATCCTTAAAATATTAAAAAGCATTCGAATGTCAATATTGTCAGACTTTTATATAAGTAATGTAAACTAACGGCGAACGCCTATTATAACGCAAGGAATCATATAAATACGGTATTTAAGCAATACATTATAAAATTTTACTATATATATATATATATATATATATATAGTAAGATAGTAAAATGTATTGTTTAAATACCGTTAATTAGATGATTTCTATGTTAAAATAGGTAAACACCTTTAGTTTAACATATATAAAAGTTTGACAGTACTGACATTTGGAAAATACGAATGCTTTTTAATATTTTAAGGATTGAAATTTTTTGCAAATAAAATATATAGCCAGAATGTTCAAAGAAAAATTAATACCAAAAGCACAGATAGTTGCATCGCTTGAGGTAATGCACGCTGGTTTAAATACAGGCCTGTATTTTATGAAAGTCTTTCACTCTCACCTACCTATCTGTGCGATATGCAATACGGTCAAACTTTCATTAAAGTAGTGAATAAATGATTTAAAAATTAAACAATAATTATGAAAAAAAGTGTGAAAATGTAACGAATATGACGTATAATGAATGAGAAGTGAATGGTTTAATGGATATTTACAAGAATAACTTACGTTATATATATATATATGTAGTATGCGGGATGTGTGTACCAATTTCGCACCAATAAATTTACAGCACTTCATTAGCGGTGTATCAAAATGTTTAGAACTAGCTACCAGGAGCACAAAAAGCGATAGAAACGCTACGCAAAGAGATATGCAATTTTAATGTTAATAATTAAATGTATTTTTTTAATCGATAAATAAATAAATATCATCTATCAGGAGTACATACAGCGTAAAAGGTCAGCAAATCATTTGAGAATGATTTCGGATGTGAAATGTCAGTTATTGAAAAAAGAACAATTTGTGAGAAATTAGTATTATATAAAAGTAAATATGGGGGGCGGGGGGGGGGGGGTGTTGTTTCATTACTAGCCGCGCGTCAATATTTACAAAAAAAAACTAAAATGGTGTTGATTTTTATGATGAATTGCAAGTCAGAAACCATAAAATTGTATGTTTTTTTTTATTTTAATCTACTCACACCTCAAAAATAACCCACGGTCGCCTCTATGGCCATCCTACACGCATATAGCATGTCGTGCAATGTTATTATTATAAGCATAGCATAGAAGCAACCCACAGGCGTGAGTACTCTAGGGGGAAGATGCTGTTAATGACGCCTGCAGGGCTGTAAGAAGTCAGTTCTGGGCAAATAATTTACTACTAAACAGTCTATGAAGCAGTTGACAATATTTGATAGTAACAGAATGTCATAGCCATTCTTGGTTCAATAAAACAATTTTTTTTCTTTTAAATCTAAATGAGCACCGTCAAAAGTAAAATTGCACAAAGTTACCATATTGACTGAAAAAAATAAATAAAATGGGGATAGGCGATCGTACCTTAGCACAAAAAAAAATAGGTATAACGTGGTATGTACCTACCTATATTTAGAATTTCGATATAAAAAATATTTTTTTGAGCTGCAACACGATAAAAAAGTCCCCTAAATTCGTTATCGGATTTCTGTGTCCAGGGGTCATGATCCCTGCACACCGATGATTAGAAGATGATTAGAAACAGCAAATTTAAAATTGTGTTACCACGAATCAATCAAAAAACCCTAAGTATCAGGCTATTCTAGAAAAAAACGCGAAAGATTAGGCTACATCATCAGTATAAGTAGGTATATTTGTGGCAAATGCGTCGAATACAGCAGGTACTTGTTAGAATAGGAAACGAAGCGACCCATTCCGAATGAAGACACCGGTGAAATCTTATATATCGCACTTTTTATTCACTTAAAATATATCGGAAAAATGTTTCCCAATTACGAGAAACCCGAATGTTTGTTACGCGCCTGGTCGCAGAAAGGACAGAGATCGAGCGGGTACTTCTTTAAATCGCGATATATACAAAGATAAACTAATTAGAATACAAATATTTTATTATGATTCTTTTAATATCTTTTTACTATCCTAATAATGTCGATCAACAACCCGAAAGTGGAAATGTGAATACACCTGTACTACACGACCTTTCTGGGGGGGTAGAGATTGACTTACGGAAATAAGCTTTAAACTTGTCATTTACAGATTATTACTGAGTTTCCGGTGTTGAATAGTTGCAATGCAATGCAAACTAAGTACCTATACTTAGAACTAGCTTACAATGATATGCGTAATGCATCTAACTTCCGCAACAACGCGTTTTTCGTTTGTAACAATAACCACGTAATTTTCGCACCTCGTATGGGGAGTCCGATCAACCTTATCAAAACATACCTACGCAAAATATTGAAGTGGGGTCATAAAGAGTGTACTGGGGAGCAGGGACGGAGGGGGTGGGGGAAGTGTTTACTGTGGATGTACTTTGATAATTCGCGGGGCGATATTATACGCTTGTTTATTTTATTAAAACACTCCGAACAGAGTACCTTCAATATATCTACATAATATTATAAATAGACTATCGCGATTAGGATATTA
This sequence comes from Neomicropteryx cornuta, assembly GCA_020383195.1. Taxonomy (NCBI): domain Eukaryota; kingdom Metazoa; phylum Arthropoda; class Insecta; order Lepidoptera; family Micropterigidae; genus Neomicropteryx; species Neomicropteryx cornuta. The sequence continues at coordinate 8,512,678 of JAHKQU010000030.1, forward strand.
AAAGCTTTACTGCTTCGTCAGATCAACACGCCACGCCAGGATAGGTAACAATGCAATCATTGCCTTTCTCGTGTTACCCACGCACGACGCATTAAACTTTTTTACATAATTTGAATATGCCAGCGACGCCATTTGCAATGTTAGTTTTGCAATGAAATGTGTTTAATGTCAGTGGCCAGGCTTAACAGAAGCTGTGCAGATTTTGATTTGCCAGTGATTCTGCAGCCATTCGAGTTCACGTCTCCCTTTGACGACTACGACGACTTACTCAACTGCACGTCGCAAAATGTTACTGTGGTCTTCACCGAAATTGACGCCATCAATGTTGTCCATTCGGTTAGAATCAATGTGTCCACCGATTACGATGTCTCACAGGTTAGTAGTTTGATTATGATTATCCTTATTATTAGCAATTTAGGTCATAACCTCGTGTCAAATTAATTCACGTTTCACCTTTTATTCATTGGATATAAATTATGGATATTAAATTGGTGAAATAATATTCGGATTGGCTTTTTAGCTCGATACGGCACGCTACCCTTTCCCGAATACGATCTGGCTCGTGCGACCCACCGGCGAGTTGGTAGCCCTGGCAGCCGTGCTGGCGCCGTTCGTCATACTTGGCATCATCACCAACGCCAATATCCTCACCATATTCGCGCGGCACCGCTGGCTGAGGACGCCCGGCAACTACCTGATCGCCAACATGGCCGCCACGGACCTGGTGATCCTGCTGACGTGTCCCTGGATGCTGCTCGTGCACTATGCCTATCAAAACTATCAGTTATCGTCGGTGGGATGCAGGGTTGAAGGCTTCTTACAAGGTAACATTATTAAAGTTAAATTAAGGAGGGGAGGTGGTCGGGATTTTTCAGACCTTCAATTATTCTACATCTTTTTGTTACCCCCTATGAGGGTTTTTGTTGTTTTTTTTAGAGGTCCGAACGGTCAAGTCGCTTATAGTCGCATTTTGGTCATTGGACATTCCCGATAAACGGCAATTACTGGCACTTTTTCAAGTAAAACTTCTTTATGTTAAACTTGGGGGGAAGCTCAGACGTAATCCTCATTTGCGTCTCTTTCAGGGCGGCCAAATGCTGCGCGCGATGATGTTCCGATCTCGTCGATACTTAAACCGGTTGTTCTTTGCAGGTTTTCTTCTGATAACCGGAGTGCTCAACCTCACAGCCATCAGCTACGACCGCCTAACAGCCGTCGTCCTTCCCAGAGAAGCCAAGTTGAACCACAGGGGTGCTCTCTTCCTGGTCTGTGCAACCTGGTTGATAGGGTTTCTCTTCGCATTGCCGCTGAGCATTTACCGTAATTACAGGGTACGTACCACCCCAGCTGATTGGTCAATATCGCTTCCTTTGCAGATTGGATCTAGAAGCTGACAAGCGATTAAATACGAAAATCCGAAATAATTTAGCCCTTCGTAAAGTCTTTGTCATTATTGATCATGTTTGATCATTATTTCTACTTCACCCTCCCTAGTAAAACTGGCGTAATTTCGCACACGTGTTAAGTAAGTAGTACTTATCTTGAAATAAACTTTTTTAATAATTAATTATTGTCTCCTACTCATTGAGATTAATTTCTTAATCATTAGCTTAATAATGCACTCCTACTAATTCAAATTGTGGTTCTTCTCATTAATAACTAACTCCAACGCATTATGAATGTGCTAATACTCATTAAGAATGCTCTCCTAATTGGTACGAATGTTCACCTTTACTAGATTTATTTTATGGGAATGTGTGACATAATTACGCTCATAAATTTGGTCGTGATGAAGCATGACAGAAATACGATAACGAAATCAGGGTCACCGGTGACCATGGAATAAACCTGTGCCGGTCACCGGTGACCAGCTTGGCAATCAATAGTAATGCTTTCATACATATAATCCATAAGAATGCACTCTATTACCATTTGCCACTTGCGAGACAACAGCTGCTTCTTATGCATGTATCGTGTTTTATTGCGTGAACAGGAACGCCGTTGGCAGGACTTCATCGAGACATACTGCAGCGAGGATGTGACCTTCCTACCCGTTTATTGGCACGTGTTGCTGTCAACCCTCGTGTGGTTCCCTCTGATCGTCATGATCATATGCTACACGGCAATCTTTCGGAAGGTATTCATTTGTATTTACATAACGCACTATGTTACACACCGAAGACCTTAAAGCACGAGCCAATGGCATACAAAACTTCAACCATCCTCGGATACTGCTCATTTTTATGGGATCCATACAGCCAATGCCTCATAGCCAGGGGCATTCCAAAGGAAATCGAACAGACACCTGCTAAGGTATAATTAGCAAAAATATTTTTTTCAGTTAAAAGTTATTATAGTGGTTATTTTGAACTTGACTGTACAGGATTTAGCATAGGATTGAATGTATTACTGCTATTACGTGCTGATTAGCACCCGTCACAAACCAGTCTAAAGTATTTCTAAATGACAGTTAAGCAGGTTTCAGGTTTTCGGGTTACTCGAGGTATGACTTAAACTCGCATTATGTCAACATTTCTATCTACGACACCGCAATCCATATGTGCTAGAGTGAGTTAGTTTTGTGTTGAAGAATTTTAAAAACCCTTAATTAAATCTCTTCTCAACTTCAATAGCTGGACATCTACGAGAAGTCGTTATCGCGCCGTTGGGCGGCTGTGGGTGTGCGGTACAGGACTAGGGCGGCCAGAACTGCGGCGATGGTGCTGGCAGCTTTCATCATTTGCAGGATGCCCTTCACCGCGCTCGTCTTCTTCAGGACCAAGCTGCGCAAAGAGCTGCAGATCAATTCGGTATTTTTCCTAAAGAATCACGGATAATCCCGGTCGACGCTCATAAGCCAAAGCATTCTTTGTACAACCTATTTCGCATTTAATTCCAAATGAATAATATGCTCATTTCAAAATAAGGAGTTAATTATTTTAAAACAAGAAGGAATATTTCATCTAAGGATATTGACGCAAATAAACTTTTAAAAATAATTATAATAATTGAAACCGTATATAGTTCGAGGTGATTATATCTTAATAGTTAAGATAATAATTTAGCTCACATACGACCGCCGTATAATAGCCGTATAATATACAGAGGAATTGTGAAAATGAATGGAAACTAATTCCCATAAGCATTTTATGACAATTTGTAGTAATTTGCCAGAAAAAATGTTATTTTTTTTTATGTGAATCTACCTAACTTTTATGGACAGTAATATTATTACGCAAATAACTACGGAACCCTTAGAGGTGGACCACCCCTTCCCTCTCCCACAGTATTTAGCTAAGACATCACCATTGAAAGTCGTAAAGAATTCACCCTGTAAATTAATCGTATGTAAATATGCAAATTCCGTAATTAATTATCGCTGTTATTTGGGTAAAGTTGGATATTCATAATTTAACATGATTGTTACATAATTTTAAGCGACGGGTTAAGCTCTACGTCGATATCTATTCTTAGCTATATTTAGCTTAGCTATGTATACCTATATTTAATTAGGGAATACTGGATGTCCCGAGACCATTGGGGGTGTTTATGTTCCCTATTGCGAGTAAGAAATTATATCCCGATCAACGATCGGACGATCAGCTGTAGTGTTTCTCGAATCATTATGAATTTTGATATGTCGTCCTAACAAATCATGTTTGAAATCGCAGGGCCAATTAGCTAGATTTTTTTATCAGGAACTGTCGCGTGACAAACTGTATGCACTCGTAGTCTTTGATATTTACACTGATTTTGTGGTTTCGTTTAGGTTGACGGCAGTTTTATAGTTCTCTGGATAATTTCCAATTACATAATTTATTTCAACTGCGCCATAAACCCGTTCATCTACGGTTACACCAACGAGAGGTTCCGGCGCGCGATGGAAATCACTCCCGTCGTCAGATGGTTCATGTTCTCCTGGTGTTGCGTCTTTTGCAATCTTAAGGTATATATTTATTTAACGTTTTTAGTTTGTATGCTTTCTTTTGCGAGGATTTTTTTCTTCTAAACTTTGTTATAGACACAGTTATAAGGGACACAGGGCTACAGTCATATAATAAAGTAAACATACATACTATCTAATTGACTAAGTAGGATCGCTGCTGGGCTTGTGATGTGATATCATCTCGGTCGTGACTGAGATTCTAATCTGTATAGTTTGCCGTATTTGAATTTTCGCGGTAGAATATTTTTCCATTGAAATCTGTATTGTTTTATTAGAGCCAAAATTGTGTGTTGAAATAGGGTCTTATTAGTTGCGGTCGTTTGGCAGCAATAGATTTAATCGATCATACCGTTCGTAGCCGATCAACGCGTTCTTATTATCGAAATCGCTCGCTCGCACCCGAAATAATATACTTGTATAATATATGTATGCGTAGCGTTGCTGTTTTTAGAAAAAGTTTTGACTGAAGAATTTCTATGAAGTAGCTTCAATCGCAAAAATGTTTTTTTAGAAATTCATAAAAGAAGTTTTTTCATAAATTCGTTTTTTAATGACACTTTTTTATTATGTAAAAACAATGTTTTTTATTTATTGAAGAGGGTGCTACATAAACAGGGTGTACCAAGACTATTCTCGACCCACAATACCTCATTCCATGGGGTGTTATGTTCCCTATTACGCGTAAGAAACTGTATAAAAAATGCGAAAATAATTCATGCCCAAATTTATTAATGTCATCGAAGCTCTCGTGTAAATTCCTTTTTGCTCGCAGGCGCTCGGCCAAGGCCGGCGAATGCCGGCGCGGCGCTGCCTCGCTAGCGACCGAACTTATGACAAGAGCGATTTCATATTATCACGTAAAGTGTACATTTTTTTTTCTCGAAAACCACGGTGAATTTTGATATGAGGTCAAAACAAATCATATTTGAAATCTCAGGGCCAATAAGCTGGTTTTTTGAATGGTCTTGGAACAGGGTGTATTAATAAACAGTGGTGAATTCGACATTAAAACTACATTTCAGGGTGAGTTATTGTAGATGCAGCTGAAACTATGTTGTCTTTTGATCTTTTTTTATCATTAGAGAATAGTATAAAATATATTGTGGACATATACTATTTTTTTTCTAGTCTGCGAAGACCGACACAGCTAGTGTAAAACCGCCACAAGACGATAAGCATTTGTTCAAAAACATTCACATATTTCCCCCCAAAGTGTGGATTTTCGGAGCAACGGATGGCGGCGAGGAGGTCCTCAAAATATCGGGGTCCGTTTATGACCTGAAGAAACACGAGGAGGCCAACTTCGTGGCCTTATCCAGCAGGATGACACCTTTGACTCAAGAATATATTTAAAGGATTTGTATATAAAGGTTTCGTAGAGCAAATTTAGAGATTTTAGTGAATGGGTTTCAGAGGAAATATTTAGACAGTTCTGAAGTGTGGTTGTTTGTGGGAACAAGGAAGCACGGAGTTGAACAATGTAAAACAACCATCCACCCCCGCACCCATTCACCCATTCATCCTTGGATATCCTTGTTTCATCCTTGGTGATTAACACTCGCGGATGCCACGATTTTATTTATTTATTTACATTCACAGCTTCATATTTATTTAATTTTGAACAAATCTACAGATTTAAATCTTAGTGCATAGTAGCATGTAATTAAGTGTGGAAAAGCGAATAAATATTACATTTATCTAGAAACAGATTCCTAGTTAACGTGTAGATTTTTTTAAATGGCTGTATTGATGAAATAAGGAAACAAGGTAAAAAAACATTTTTTAATATATATTTTTTTTAATTTTATATTTAGTCTGTATAAAAGACCTTCACTTCAAACTGAGAAAAAAATAAGTAGTTTTTAGTATTATTATAGACTAATATTGTTTAGTTAATTTTGGATCAATTATAACATATTTAATATAAAAATATATACATCTAGTTATTGACGTAAGTATGTATTGTAATATGATTTTCAGAAAGATGCATATATCTAATTTTGCAGGCTTGTTAGTTTATATATACATATATACAACATGTGCATTATAAATAAATATATTATAAATACATAGAATTAAGTATTTATATTAGGCTTGAAAATATTATGCGGTTTCGGCCAACAGCCTCATAACATTTTCTACCTTGTAGAAAGCATTTAATTTACCGTTTTTAATAAAACCTAATTCTTGTTTACCCGATTTTTATTAATCATTTATATGAACTCCTATTTTATGAGTACATAAAAAAACAGTTAGAAAAACGTTATTAAACCCTCAGCACTAGTGTTATTATAATCATTGCCGGAATACTAGCCGTAGAATTTGAAGGCTCTCGAGATGGGAATCGAAGCGACCCATCTCGAACTCCGCAAACACGAATCAATTTCGCTGATTCCAACCACGGGACTTGGTCGTTGTATAAATAGCATAAAAAGTAGGATTAGTATATATTTATTTGTTTAAAATAGTAATAAATAAATATACCATATACGATACATTTTTTGTTCATAGCAGGACAAGCGATGTGGGTGCAAAGGGTTTCCCTAAAGGAAGCAGCCTGTAATATTTTTAAGATTTTTTTACGTTTTGCGTAGGACACATTTAAACATACACACACATCCTCACAAAGCCAACCTTTTGTTGACCGACCAAATATCATTGATAAATAAGGTATTTTATTTGTAATCCATACGTTTTGGATTAATTTGTAAGTTATGTTAGCCTAATTGTTTTTTTTTTGTTTTGGCATCATGCTAATCTTCCATATCTTCGTCAGCATTTCGGCCGCCGTCGAACTGTTCCCCGTCGAATTCGAAGCTTTCCTCAATCTCTCGAAGTAAGAATTGCATTTTTACATCGAGAACTGAGTTCATGTCCGGTTCTATTTTGAGTATCTCTGTGGCCTCTTTGAGCATCGACATGCATTCTACGAGGATGCCCTGAAACATGTAAACATCCTTACATATTATTTCTTATTTGTTTAATTTTTTGTAACGAAACTTATTCTCGTATAAAAAAACATAGTCAAGGAGGACTGCCAGTAGAAGTGAAAACATAAAAAAAAAGCGCCCGGAATCGAACGGGGGCCTTGACGATAAGAATAGGGTACTCAAATTAATATTATTGTGTATGTTGTCACACCAACCTATTAAATTTTCCCCATCCAAAAATTCGCCCGACCTCCGCCTATAGAAGTTTTCACTTCAATAAAACATTACTAAACAGCGATCGGCCATTGATTTTAAAATTTGAGTAGAATTCGTCATATCTGCCATTTTTTCTTAACGGTTGAGTTTTTTTAACGAGGCCGAATCTCAAAAACATTGTCACGAAGACGTTGAAATACGACGTTCTGTTCTACTGTAAAGAGATTTCATCCTTGTTTTTGGTTATAAAACCAAATGAGCGTACGAAATGAGTGGGCACCGAAGTTCTACGACGTTTCAGGTGAATGTCATCCAGGCCCATTATAAAAAACTCCGTTTTTATGTTGCCTGCGTTATGTTGTGTGAACACGTCTGTTATGTATTCGAACTATCCGGCCAGATAAGTAGGCCGCATCGTAAATAGATTATCTTCTTAGTCATATGATTTTATTCTCTGTGGTGAAATTATACAAGGATATGTCACACTTAGAAAATATTACTCACTTCGGCGGCAGATTTTGTCACTTTCTGCGCTTCGAGGTCCCTTTTCGTCTGTATCACCATGGCCGATTGCAGATCCAGCAACAAAATTCCTCTAAATCTCGTTAGGCCAGGATCTAGCTTATCCGCTACATCCAGCAATTCATTACTGAGGGTTATTTTCCTTGCAAGCGATTTATTGTCTAATTCTGAAAAAAAAAATGTTTCAAGAACTATATTACGATACGAATGTTTTTTTGTTCTATTTTATCTAAAAAAAATGTATGTAAATTTAGTACGCAATGTCATAAATTTGAGTACGCAATGTCAGACTTGCCATGAATTTGAGTTTCTGGCAGTTTCTCCGGGCATCTCTGAGATGAACCGGAGATCACGTGGCACTACTTAACCCTCGACCTTTACCGATTATTTTTAAGCTCTGGTAACAATTTCTTTTGGACAGCTCTATAAGAATCATTATAATAATTAATGATTTACAATCTATATTTGACAATAATAGCCATATCATCTTGAGGAACATAAAGCCAATAAAATAAATAATGTATGTGTTTCATTATATATTATTATTATTATTCTGCGTATCATCACCTAAAAATTCTTAATACATTTTTTAATGAATAATATGCGTGTACACCCTGCATAACACACAAACAAAATAAACACCATTTTAAAATAAAAGGTACAACTATCTATTTTAGAAAGTAATCTATCTTTACAGGCTTTTATTTAGCTTGCAATGTTTGTATCTTGCAAGCTGAATTAGAACCACTTCCTCTTATCCTACGGAGTTGAATTTGACATGTTGGATCAGTTACGATGACAATGCATGTTTATGGTAAGTATGACCTGTTTCTATGTCCTGGATTGGCTGCAGGCTATGAAACTCCTCAACGATCAACATCGAATCGTCGAACAACATGGTAACGAATCGTTAATAGGTTTTTTTTCAAAATGAACAGTGAATACCAGTTTTATGGTCATTTCTCGGTTTATCTCCGTTAAAATAAATAATAATTCTTCAAAGATTAAGTATGCTTTGAAGAAGAGAAGCATCGAGGCGTCAATACAATATTATAGCAAGCAGAGAGGTCAAGAGATGATTTATAGCGGATAGTTTTGTTTCACTAGAGAAATTGCTTCATTCACTCGTCAAAACGTGTCCGAAAAACGGGTTAGCTAGGTATACTCTACAAATGGTATCTATAGTCAAATGAGCGCAAGTGCAGAGAAATCATTTAATATTTCATGTTTATAGAACGACTCTAGCATAATACCATAAATGTCCATTAGTGAATATATATAGTTGACCATGTAAAAGGTGTAGTGGATATGGGAAATGGCATCAAACCTTCCAAAAGAGCGCAGTTTTTATGTTTTATGAAAAACATTTTCTATCTCCATATTTGATTCACCATTTTGCATTTAAACTATAAGAACTTTTCCTTGATATGGGTGGAATTTTTTTGTATGTTATTTGATTTTTGCCCGTCGTCATATATCATTGAAGACATATATTCTAGAGAGACACGGTTACTTCTAGCGATAATGAGCTATTTTGAGTTTGTGGGGTGGATGGCCGAGTTGTGAAGCTATTTCGAAGACGCGTTCCAGGTGAAGTATTTTTTTGGTAAAGGAAGGGAATGATCATAAACACCTGTATATGATCATTGTGAAGGGTGATTGAGAAGAGTGACCACAAAAGGTAAGTAATTGTCGTGTTAGTAGCCCAGCAAGTTAACAACTAAGATGCTCTACACATTTTATATCGTGTTAGCTTTCATCTTTTAAATACAGCAACGTGACTGAAAACAAGGCTGATATTTTTAAAATGATTTTAACTTTGTAAATTTATACAGTTTAACCAGTCTATTTTGAGTCTGATAACGAAACTGTAATATTAATCATTCTTCTTTAACTCATAGCTAGGTTCTAATCTAAGACAAAGGCTATAACAACTTAGAAGCAAAGATTTACTTCAACCTCTGCATCTGCGAAATTATAATAGCTATCATAAAAAAAAAGTTAAATGTAACACCAATATTATATTATATGAACATATTTGATATGTTTGTACAATGTTAAATTTAGAGATTCATCAAAGATTAGGAAATGCAAAAAAGAGATATAGTTTCCCCAAATATTCGTTACTCGCTGAAAGAACCAATTCAATATAAACAATGTAACAACATCTTCAAAACATGTAACTAAAAAGAATATTGTATTTTTATTGTTAACGATGTTGCTAAAATAACAAATGACAATAAAGTTTTGAGGTTATTATATAACACACAAGCGTTTTTGTAATGTGTTCAATAGTTATTACAATATAATAAATTCGTTAAAATGTATTATATAAAAGGTACGACCTAGATAATCAAGAAAAATGCGTTTTGTTAAAGACAAATAAATGTCTTTGTCTGATGTCTGTTGTAATGGTTTTTTTGAATGACTGAAAAATTATGGAATCATTTTAATTTATAAAATCGTGAACGTTTGAACGTTCGTTTTGTTCTAGTGTGTTAAATATCTACCTACGTACGTATTAAGTGTCATATACTAGTATATTTAAATCTAATACATTGACCTAAATAAAAGCGAACATTGATTGAACTTTCAAGACCATGTTGTCGTGTTAATTTTGAATAGATTTAGTTGGCGCGAACACAAATTGGGCCTAGTAAGCCGGCAGCAGTTGTGTACTATGCCAAATCTATCAATAAAACATGTAGCTAGCTTTTATCAAATCAAGGCCCAGGGAAATAAATAGGCAAAAATTTGAAACCTAGCTAAATTTAAAACTCACGCAGCAGGAAAGATACCTTTGCTATCCGCTCCATGGTCAACACCTACCACACCCAAGGCCAAAGTCTCAAATTTGTCGAAACAACTTAAAAAATTACCGCACCGTGTGAGAGGTGAAAGGACAAAACCATATGGGACCCTGAATTACCACTGCAGATCACGACGACATGCAGGCCACGACTTGGGCTGAAAAGTCTAGACTACCAGACTAACTCTACCGGTCTAACTCTAGTTCTCATCCAGTTAGACGACCAAAATACAATCTGCTAATGTGGGGGTTTTATAGCATGGAATATCACAAGTACTGCCTAAAGTGCTTATTATACAGGGATGAAAAATATTTATTTGGTACTTTCCTGTCTTCTTATGTGTTGTTAAGAATAGCGGCCAACTGCTTTGTTGTTACTTATTACATGCAGACAGGTGTGACAGGCGGTTAGTAAATTTTCAGAGGCCAAATATGACCTAACTGCATTGGAGTTAATTCGGTTCAAATCTGAGGTCTCTAAATCAGTAGAAGGCATTCATACCACTGCTAGACCAGATATTAACTCTTAATCCTATTGATTCTTAAAACAGATTTACGAAATTCTGCTCCTAAATTATTTAACAAATCAGTAATTTACCATTTAATTCAAATCCTGTAGTGTTTCCGTACAGCTGAGCTAAAGCGTACTTCGCATGTACCATATGGTAGTTTGTGGGATGTAATGTCTTGCAATATTTGTCTATGAAATCTTCAAAATATTTGGGATTTGACCTATTTATAGACTCAACTTCCTTCCGCATTGCTTCGTTTCCCCAGATCATCTGCTTGGCTAATAGTTTGTGTTCACATTGTTGACATTTCCATTCTGCCGAAGCATCTAGAGGATTCGTAGACGCGATTAATGGAGTTTCAGAAGATATCAATGGTCCTCCTAATCCAGCACACACTGAGCAGTAAATTGAACCTAAATTTAAGCCGAATTCTGTAGGGTCTGCACAGCGCTCGCACAAGCAATCTAAGCATTTGCTAATCCTTAGGTGGTTTCTTCTACTGAGGGTTCCCCAAAGAGTATCCGTATACGACGTCGTTATTAGACTACCTTTCGATATTGGAACAACTGCGATCAACGCCATGTGGTGTTGATCACCAGATAAAACACGTTTAGTATTTGGTTTGCAGTCGTGTACTAGCATTGAAAATGTTACATAAATGCCGCGAAAGTTACCATCAGCAGTCTTTATATCATAGGCGTTTGTGTCCCAAATTGCAGCCGCTTTCAAAATGGCTTCTTCATCAAAATCCGTCAAACCTAATACCTGTATGATGAATGTTAGTAGATTTGCTTTGAGGACTCTGTATATCGGAGTATTCGACTTCTCCTCTAAGTGTGATTCGAGGCTTGTTATATTTTCATACTGTTTGAGATTTGTGTCCTTGAGTAGGAGCGTTCTGAGGGGAGCTATGACACAGTAAGCCGGTTCTTTTTTTTCAGACGGGTCGCCGGCAATCGCAGACTTATAACTTCTTTTGGTCATTAATTCGCACTCTCGCCTATGTCCGTCGGCCTGCTGACATTTGGCGCCGCAGACGGGCCAATTGCACGAGGCGCATCTTACGAAGTCCCACTTACCCGTGTCTAATTTAGTCGCTCGCAGCCGCTTGTGGCAGCCCAGACAAGTTGGGAACGATGACATCTTCGGCGCCACCATGGCAGGCTTCTCCTTCAATATCATTTCTCCCTGCCTTATGTCCCTGGTGGCGACGATATGCCTCCCTAGCTCTTCAGAGTATTGGACTTTGAATGCGCAGCAGTTAAGCTTATGCCCGTCCCTCCAATCCATCTTCTGATGCTCCCTGGAGCAGTAGAAGACCCTTCTGCAGCCTCCGCAATGCTGGTTCGCTGGCTTTTTGCAAACTGGACACAGAGGAATGACTCCATTTTCTAAGAATTCCATTACAGATTTTTTAGAACCTTTTAAACACTTTTTATCACAGCCAACGCGGACAATATTTACTATAATGTGTCTTCTCTGGGCGCAATGGAAAACTGTTGGCAGCCGTTCACAAACCGAGCTGTGCACGTCATTAGGGCGGCAGCGTTGCAAATACACTGATTAATTTCTCTTTGTTTTCAGACAGAGTCGTATCGTATAAAAATAACCTTGAATGTATGCGTCGTATCGAAAATTACAAATCAAAAAGAATTTGAAAATACTCAAGATATCTAAATATATTATCAAAGCTCAGCCATAAAGACAATTAAATATTTCCATAACTGCTCATTATTTTGGAATGGTATTCTATAAAATGAAATTGGACAAACCAAGGAGATTGGAAAAATAAAACATGTATGTAAGTTTGAAAGTAAATGTTGTCAACCTACCAGTAAAATATAATAATAATAGAAAAGCAATTTTATACCCATAGTCGTAAAACCTTAGATGAGAAGCATTTTCAATTACTGACGCTATCGTTTTTATTGTTGTTAATAATTGTCGTTGTCCCCTTTTATGTTCTTTTCTAAATCTTATTTATTAATTTATGAACTTTAAGTAAGTATATGTTTTGTGCATTTAAAAAAAAAAGTCTTAGGGACCCTACAATTCAGCTCTCTCTGCTCCGTATACTTTGCATTCAGACAGTGGGTAAAGTTTACATTTTCTATTTAAACTTTACCCACTGTCTGAAAAACTTTAAAACAAAAAGCAACACAACTAATGACTATAATATTTACGTTTATTTTTGGCCGCCAGCGTGGTGAAAATTCCGTCAGGTTAGTCAAGATGACGGGCTGTTATATTTTTATCAGCGCTGATTGTTATTGATGGACGATGAACCGTGATAAACAAACAGTTCAAATGTTCAGTTTACGAAAACAGAAGAAGCGTGGAAATCGGGATTTTCATCCCGAAAAGTTTCAGAATGCAGAAGAAAAGTTTCTTTACGAAGTTACGAAGGAGAAAAAAAAACCATCTACTTATGTAGTTCTTATTAGTTCCTTGGTAAATTACCTTAATATGCAATACAGCGATAAAGCAATATGACAAAGATTTATGTTTTGTTAAAAAAATATATAAGTATCCATATCTTCTCCTTGCTATTTAAGTTAAATAAATAAAAATATGTATATGTATATGTAAAAAAAATATATAATTTCTTAACTAAAAAAGGGTTGTAAGGTATCGTTTGAATTTAAAATAAATTATTAGCAATCTGATACACCAGATGAAGATCGGTAATTATCCGCGTATAAGCTGAGGTATTTCTCACAGTACCTTTTTTCATTAATTAACTTATGGAAGGCTAGAAATAAATACCTAGGACATAAAATAAAATAAATTTTCTATAATTTTGCATAAATTAAGGACTAGCCCCCCCTATCGAAAGGGGAAAAACATGAAGTTTGTGTGATTTAGTGACGGTCCTAACTTATACTAAATATATATTGCTATTGTCAATCTAATGCGCAAAAAAAAAAAAATTAAAAAAAAAGTAGGTCATTTCCCTATTGAATATTGTTTAAAATTAGAAATTTTACTTCGCGTCCTCGCAACACGTCCCATGGACAGTGAAAATGGCTGTAGATAAGTTTTAGAATTATAATAAATACATATCTGAAAGTTGATAAGTTGACAGTTAGTATGTGAAGTTGATAAAAAATAAAATAAAGAAAATGTAACAATGAAAGCACATACCTTTACAACTCAATTATCTAAATAATACGCACTCAAACCATTTCCTTTAATTTCTACATTTTATCAACTTCATACATAAGTCACACATAAAATCATCTCATTTAACTATAATCATTCATATTAATCACATATCCATTATTTTTACATTTTTTGTTAAAATATCATCCTTTTCTTAGTTTATCTAATTAGATGGTTTTATCATATTTGACAATATTTACTCTAAAGAGATTTAAAAATGCATTTTTATAAAACTCAGCGCGGGGTTTTGTGTCATTTATATTTTCAAGCGATTATAGTCACTATTGAGAAACCCTTATTAAAAATATATATTTTTTTATCATTAGGTGACTTTTTTAGATAATTCGAAAAATAAGTCGTAATAAACAAAAATTTGACCTAAAAATTGAAGGATAAACTGTTGAGAATTAAGGCCAAAATTACATTTATGAAATTATATTACCAAAAAATTATAGCACGCGCGTTAGAAATAAAATTTCTGCAATTAAGTGAATTAAATTTTCATCACCAACCTACTAATATAGTTGATGATTCTATATTTCAAAATTATAACCCTATATTGGTATCTACATTCCGCACGCTTATATATAAGAAGAAAATCAACGTGACAGCTGGCCGCACCGACTTTAGCCGAGCGTCCTCTGAAGTATAGCCGAATGAGCGCGTCGCAATTAAATTCATACACAGCATAGAAAAAATATGTAAAAAAACAAGCGTGTGTAGCGTACAGCGGTACTCTTCTAGCCTGCCAGGCCACCATCGCCGTGACGCCCAGGGCGATGCGTTCCACGGAAAATTTGAAAATAGAATTTCAAATATCGTATAGTTAGTTAACGCGGCAATATGTAACAGTCGTAGAGCGTGTCGAGTCTAAAACTGATAATAAACATTGTATTTTTGCAAATATTAAAACAAGATAATAAATAAATTATGTTTTTAATGAACGCTCGGTGGTGAATAAGTTTGTGTTACACGTGTTGAAATCAAAGTAAAATTATACCGACATAATCCGCACCGGCGTGTGTAAGTATGAAAAGTTATTGAGTATTATAAATGATGATTTTAGAATGTCGGCCTCAGAAAAAAATATTAAAACTATATTATTATTTTTACCTATTTGTTATAGTTTTAAGTATTGTTAAAGTTGTGTTTAGAAGTTAGACTTCGCCCTGCGGGATCTGTCCAATACAAGGTTCCTTTGGCATATTTAAAACATTCTTTTATGTACTTTCAAGTACGCAAAATTTACATTAGCGAAATCTTGTGATCTATTTTTATTCCCGAACCTTTTTTAGTAGGTAGGTACTCGTTTACTCGGATAGTCCTTTACTAGGACCCTACGTCAAAAGCGGTCTATTTTTAGGTAGGTGTCGTCTCAAAGAGGGACCACATAAAAAAAGCTATAAAAATATTTATAATAAATAATAATAAACAATATGTGTAATTGTTTAATTAAATCAACGAGTCTGAATAAAGTAATATCCATATTTATCCAAATTTTTCATAAAGGGCGATCTTCCATATTGCGAATTTTTGTAAACTTTGAAAACAGAGTTACATAAAAACTACTCAGTTTTGCGAAACTAGTTTTCCAAGGTCTACCACCTCCCATAAATACATACCCGAGTGTGGGTGGTTAAAGTATCCACACTATCATCTAAATATACTAATCGAAGCTAATTAGGAAATCAGTAGGTTAAAATGTGATTGTGCTAGAGTCAGGGAAGATGGTAATAATGAAGCGTTAAAAGTGGTTGGCTGCGGATTCTAACCACTGACTACCACCATATCCATAGCACGCTACAGTAATTAAAAAAAAAATAATAACATATTTTAAAACTGCTTTCAGATTGTTCGCAGAAATCATGTCTGAAAGCTCTGAAGTGAAACATTCGAAGTGTGCCATCTGTCGAAAAGAGGCAGACCTAAAATGCAGTGTCTGCAAAGGGGCCGCCTATTGTTCCAGAGATCACCAAAAGAGCGACTGGAAGAACCACAAGGGATCATGCCTTGCTTACACGGTACCTACTTAAACGTCTTTGATGATTCGTTCGTCGCTTCTGCCGATAGATGGTCTTAGAGTCTTTAATATTTTAGTGTGTGGACAGGCTATTACGGATTACGAGTGGCGACTGCGTATTTTTATTTTAAAAAGAATTGCTATGACTTAGGTCAAATAAAATAAATTTGGTCCTTACTCAACTAAGCTAAAGGAGGAGGAGGGGGCGTACAAAACCGGACCTTTACCTCCAGCTTAATTTTTCATAAAATGGCAAAAACCTAGCCTAAATGGTTTATTTTTTATAACTATATAAAACACTGACTGTATTGTAACTTGAAGTTTGCAAAAGTCAGGTTTTGATTCAACAGAATTATGAAAATTTCATTTGTAATAGGTCCACATAATTTCAACTCCAAGGCCTATTCATAATTTGCTTAACTAATCAAACCAGTGGTGAGCCGAGGTTCGCTTGTATAATAACTATATCAGTGTAAAACTGCAAACACTAATGATAACCCCAAAATAAGGTATAAATTAGATGAAACTTATCGCACGTTACTTATTTGCCATTTTTTGTCACTTCAGATTTCTAACCATCGATTTTTCTCTTCAGAGACCCAGTATTCAAAGAACTGACCGTGGCATCGTCCATTTTAAAGGTCCCGAAAGTCACATACACGCACTCTACAAGTGTCAGTCTTAAGCACTTAAGCACTAGGCTACCTCGAACTATAGACTTATTTTCAACTAGCTGTTCAACTCAAGGCTTCGTTCCGTGTGTAATACGTGTAGCAATACATTTAAAATATCTGTCATAAGGTGATTGAAGATAATTGAAAAGCTGTTAATTATGTGCTAAGTGAAGTGTTGTTACTTGTTAAATGTACGAGTATCTCTTTCTTTCTCTCTCGACAATGTTTCACAGTTCATTTCTTTTCTCACATAGTCCTGGTATTTTTGTAGTAAAAGTAAGCCAATTGAACCAGTCGAAAATATTTGTTAAGCGCAAAATAAGGTACTCAGCTTTCAATGGATTTAATATATAATTATTTTTCTATCATACCAAAACCACTAAATCAATCATTGCACGCTGATGCGGAGAATCTTTTTTTTAATTGAAGTGGCACCATGTCCTTACCCTTATGGAGAAGAATAGTGAGTCCATTCATGTTTCGCAAGTCGTTATGTAAATTAGTTTAGTGATTTACATGTTTTAAATATGTGTGATAAAGTTTACGATTTGGTAAGTAAGTACTTTGGAAATAGTCTTATATTATTTTAACCAAAAAATGGTAATGCTACATCATTCGTTGATTTTAAAGGTAATTTCTTTCTAAATATAAAATATTTAATAGAATTATGGTTTTTCTCATGTAGACATCAATAAATGTTTACAATTTTAACCACGAGACTTTTACATATTTGTAAGCAAATGTACAAAATACATTTTAGTATAAAACATGTCTAGAGGTTGTGTAACTATGTTGCGAGTAAAAATAATTGAAATTTGTACCTTAAGAAGGAGTTAAATTTGACTTTTTTGCATTTGGTACCATATTTAGTATAGGTAGCTGAAGAATCTGATAGGTATCACACCGATGTATGTGCATCCAGCTTGTTTACGAAGGTTTAGGCAGAAATAAAAGAGGGTTGATATTTTTTTGAAAATGATAACCGTTAAATTTTTTTCTATTTATTGACTCTATGATATGTTGAACACAAATCAAGGGATGGTCTCTCCCTTTGGTGTGATTCTATCTCTATGGGCAAGATTCACAGACCAGCTCCGGATTAGCCATCTTCCGAGTAAGCACACCATGCTTATCACTTCGATAAATAAATACTTGTACATGCTCAGACCAGACAATAGGCCTCTATAGCTCCTAAACTTCGAAACAGGAATTTCACAAGCAGGTAAAAATACCTAACATTAAAAATCTATTCGAGTGTAAGTAAATTTTAAACGTATGCTATTTTTAAAAATATACGATCACACAATAAGAGTAAATTTCATCAAGATTATGAAAAAAAAAAACTTTTTCGAAATATTCTTTACGGGTTCTTTATAAAAAGAAAATTTAAAGGTCTCGTAAATAAGTTCGAGCCGCTTGAGTTCATGCTCACATTCCACGCGCTTGTAGCGAGTCTCCGCATTAATAAATAGCATGTTTTTTTCTATGCTACTCCCATTTCAGAGTTCGCGCGTTCGACAGTGGCATTCGCGAACAGGCGGTAATGCGAGTACGAGATTCCAACAGGGATACGTTTTGTTTTTTGCGGGACGGTAATATAAGATTATGTGTATCTGCGAACTAGACGGAGACATAATTAATATGTGCCTGATATAACAAGAAGTTGGCAGATATCCATAAGTTAAGTGCTCGGACAAGGTTATAATTACCCATAGGCATAAGAGTTGTTTCATCGTGTCGATGTGAATAAAGAGACCATTGTGATAGGAATTGGCACCAATTCAAGACTGAACGAATAAACGTACCGAGAATTATATTATTTTCAAAAAAAAAAAAGCAACCATACCTCTAACATAGCAATTTAGTTTGATTAGCTAGTTATCATGTATCAATAGTTACACGATTTTCATACTAATATATTAAATTAAAAAATATATTTTACTTGACCATTATATTACTTGATTTTCCTTGATAAACTTGCACGGTTAAAAAAATGAAACACTTAAAAATATCAGGACTAGAAGTCGGCTGTTTAATTTGAAAATAAACTATAAAAAAATCTTAACAGTATAATATCAATAGTTAGTAGCAAACACGTAGGATGTACATTGATGTATCGTATTACTTAAGGTAATACGTCTTTAATTCAGTTCAATTCAATTTAATTTTATTTATTGAAATTAATTTAAAAATAGATAAATATAGGAAGGGTAAGGAACACATTTAGAACGTGTAAAAATAAAAATAGAATAATACAAAAAAATAAAAATAAGCTGTTCGAAAAAAAGCAAGTATTCTTGTATATTTAATAAAATATTTTTTTATTAGGTGAATAGTTTTTGGTGTATATAATTAAAACAAAAATGGCGATTCAGCTATCATTTAATATCAACTTCTTCTTTAGCAGTAGTAAATTATTTAACCAGAGCTTGACGTCTTACAACTACAGCCCTAGAGGCGTCATTAATGACATATTCCCCCCAAATTGACAGACGGAAGGAAAGACACGGCCAAATAACGGGGTTAATAGCTTCGGATATATGAATGTATCTATAGAAGGTAAAACGTAAAATAAAACCCTGATTCAGAAAGCAATTTTAATTAAAATAATTGCGTACATTATATTGGTAGATTAACGACGTCTCTTAATGAAACTAAATCGCATAAGCCATTTCAAAGTAATAAGTACACATACCTAAAAATAATATAGGTATACAGATCAAACCGAGGACCTTCTTTTGAAATTGATTAAAAATGAAAGTAATCACATGTCATATATTTTAATATTAATTATATTATTAGGTTTATACCGGAGTAAGAAACCCTAATAGTTATTTTTGAAATATTTTTGTCTAATAATATCGTTATTTCAAACTTAGAACGAAATATCCAATTTTAACAACAATTTTAAACAATTTTATAATTTGCAGGTGGAAACATCGTCGCATCTCGGACGCTATTTAGTGGCAACACGAGACCTGGCACCGGGAGATGTGATCATGAATGAGGCCCCTTTGGTTTTCGGGCCAAAGTCTCTTGCAGATCCAGAACAATTTTCACCGTGCGTAGGCTGTTATAGGCCTGTTAATCTGGACGTGGGAAAACGATGCAACAGGTTGGTAGAGGTTGTTTTCTTGAAAGAGTAAGTAAGACTTTAAGCACGTGGGCCTGGTTTCTGGGTCTGATGGCGAGCTAGACGTTTTTCTCGAAGGACCTTGAGTTGGCGGAATGCCACTTTGAATACTTTTAATTATTGACGGTAAGTCGGGTTACAGAAAACTGTCAGTAAAGGCCATCGGATGGAATTCAACACAAAGGATTAGCAAATAGTACAAAATAACTGACCTTGATGATGCCGATGTCTTTGCGTTTCTACTGTGGCTGAAGCTTGGCTGCCACACTTCCACACCTTTAACTTTAATAATCTTAACTTCTATACCTATAATGATGTTCGTATTTATACAAACGGACAATTACTTTACCAGGACGAGGGCTGGTTACCCAGTTGCCGGAGTGCACGGGCGATCTAAAGACACTTGAGGACTTGAGGACGTGGCAACGGGGTGGAAATCGAACCGTGCACATAAGCTGGTACAATCGTATGGGATCGACTGGTCGCGAGCGGTTTGTTTTGGAATTTTTCGTTGGGCACGTGCGAAACTACCCCCATATAATGTACATATTTACATTTAAGGTATGGACAGAGCGAGCGTTTTATCATAAAGATGAAGACATAGGAGTAGGAAATTATAGGGATTTATAAAATGTCTTAAGTGGTCCGAACATAGACCTTAATAACTCATATCAAGGGTTTTTATGATAGGTAAAGGCTGAAAATTTAAAGTTTAGAGAATATCCTATTTTAAATTGAAAAGTTGGTTCTTGTTGGAGTATAGCGCCGCTATAATGTTACCCGCAGGGCTTAGCTAACAACCTTGTTGAAGTCTAGAGAAATAAAAATAATAATATAGACTTGTTACTCTATTTTTCATAGCAGATTTGATATAAACATAAAAAAAAATATATGATTATTAACAAAGTAGCCATGCGTAAAATGGGTTGGTGAAAATGACCTTTGATTTAACACTAACGAAAGGTTTGTTGGAACCAGGAGGAAATACAGACGGTATTTTGTTCATAGAATATTTTTTTGATTCTTATTTCAGATGTGGCTGGCCGATTTGTTCTGGTTTATGCAAAGGGCTTAATGATCCACGCCATCATGGTCTTGAATGTCTGGTTCTGAGTCTTAGGCCTGGATGTGCAGTTTCACATATGGCTGATTATTACAGGTTCTCTTTTGTCTTTGGATATCGTTAAGTACGCTATTTTTTAATAAAATTAAATCACGAGATGAAAAATTCCTATGAAATAAGTGACTTCTATTCAACAGATTGGATTAGTTTAAGAATCAATTTATTTAATATTTTATTATTTATGTACATTCACAATAAACATTAACAAGAATATAAGGTAAACCAAATTCGTAAAAGCTGTAGACAATACTATTTGGTATTTTCCCCATCCTTTAACTACACTCGACTGTCTTAGACAGTAATAACACCGTGTCTCTACTAGATTGAACAAGGCGCTCAGAAAACCAGAACGCTAAGCGTAGTGCGTGATTTGCGTTGCTGAACCTGGGATGACCCAGAAGGGAAGCTGGAATATGGGAAGAGAATGGAAGTCGGTACTCACTGTTGATGATCGAATCCTCCGTGGCAACTCTGCAATGTCGATTTTCGCTTGGCCGGCACTTAATTTATCTTGCGATGCAATAACAAACGACGAACGGATGCTGCGTTGAACAGTTTGCGTTATAATATACTCGTATGATTATAGATCACAATAGTCCAGGGAGGACACATAACAAGCTTTCAGCGCAGAGAGGTGATTTTTAACACGCTCGAACTTCACTCAACTGTCAGTACTCACAATGTTTTGCGTTTTCAGTACCGACAAGGTGTCAGAAGAGTAGGTAACGGAAGAGGTGTTTGTCTAAAAATATTTTGGGTATTTTTTTCGTTTTAAAATCGGTTTTATTTTTTTTTTTTAGTAGATGACATGATATATTTTAATTCTATATTACTAATCATTTTTTCAGATTTAAAGATGTTTCAGCTTAGCAACAACCATACTTTAAATAATAGCTTTTTCATTTTTCAGGCACGATGCGCTTTTGCCACTGCGTTGCTTGCTAATGCAAAAAAAGTATCCGAAGCGATACAAAAAGGTTTTGGAATTGCAATCTCATATAGAGGAAAGGAAGCCGGGCTCCGAAGTTTATGAGTAAGAATACAAATATTTATAATTTAATAAAGAGAGCGTGATATACAAATAAAATTTACTGGTGTGATATTTGTTATTAAAAGCATTTCAATAATTTCATTTTAATCTACAGAGAAACTGAGGAACTAATCGTGAAATATTTGGAAGACAATTTCTTGCATACTCTTAGAGGCGTAGAAAATGAATTAAAAACCAACATAGTTCCAGATATAAGTAAAGAGCTACTTCACAGAATTTGCGGAATCATAGACGTTAACGCATTAGTAATAACTCTTAACAACGGTACGGAATTATTGGCTTTGTATCCGAACTTTTGTCTAATGGAACACAATTGCCTTGCTAATACAAAGCATACCTTTGATTTGTTGGGAAACGATGAGTTTACTCAGTTAAGACTAACGGTTAAAGTAGCAACTCCAATAAGTAACAGCGACAATATAACTACAATGTACAGCCATGCACTATGGGGCACACAAGCTAGAAGGCAACACTTGAAGGATACAAAGTATTTTTCATGCACATGTCAAAGATGCTCAGATCCCACCGAATTGGGGACGCACCTGAGCGCACTTAGATGTATAGGTGACGGCGTCAGCCCGTGCGGTGGTTTCCAGTTACCCGAAGACCCTTTGGACGATGAAACGGAATGGTCCTGCGACAACTGCCCTAATAAAGTGAAGAATACCGAGGTGGCATATCTGACTTCACAGATGGGAGAAGAAGTGGACAATGTACAAATGTCCAATCCCAACGTTGGACAATTGGAGAATTTGCTGTCCAAACTTGCAATGTTCCTGCATCCTAATCACTATCATATGTACGCAATAAAGCATTCCCTAATTCAACTGTACGGACACCAGCAAGGGTACCTACCCCATCAACTGACCAGGGACACACTCGAACGCAAAATCAGGTACTGCAACGAGCTAATAGATGTAACAAAGAAGATAGACCCTGGCAATACTAGACTCTCATTATATTCAGGAGTACTATATCATGAACTACACAACGCAACTCGACAGCATATAAAAAACGAACAAAAGGAGGGAAATATTATAAAGGAAGACATTGAAAACATGGTTTCTGATGCTAAGGGCTATTTAATTGAAGCAATAAAGTCGCTTTCAGATGAAGTCGAGGGCAGCCCTGGTCAAAAGCTTTTGTGTGTCATTAAGGATGTAGAAAAGGGATTCAACAGATGGATCATGGAAAATAAATTCAAAGTTGTTTGAGTCATTAAAAAATTGAAAATTGAAATGAATTTTTATTTAAATACTAGATATTTAATTAGTTAAATACATTAAATTGAATTTTTTAATTCACAAAAATGACTTACAAAATAATAGTAACTATCTCTATTTGACTAGATAAAAATCTATACAACTTAAATATAATTTGAATATAAATATCATTAAATCATCAGATCAAGAAAGTATAGATTAGTAAAGCTATATGGGGCCTTATATACAGTCTTTAGCTACATGAACTTTTTCCAATGTTTAGGAAAATAAATATTTACTAATTTTTAAACTTTTTAGAATTTATTATTGAAATATTTACCTATCTTCAAAACAATAAATGAATTACAGTTACTTCGTAAACGACGAACAATCATATATATTACCGTCGACAGATCATTTAGTACACAGATTATAAGATTTATTAAAATGAAAGATTTACTACCAATTTTGCAAATTCTGGAATAAACATCTCAATCACAATACCAACCATTTTTGTTAGATTTCAAAATATTTGTTTTATTTTTAAAATACACTATTCTATTTTATATAAATTTTTCTTCTGATGTCGTTGAACTCTTCTGATTTCTTGGTTCGATATTAGCAGATATCCAGTCAATATATTCTGAGACCCTGGTATAAAGACCCGGCAGCTTGGCCCTGCCACATCCAATTCCCGTAGACACCACTCCGATAACTACAGCTTTGGGGCCTTTCTTCATCATGAGTGGACCTCCACTGTCAGCCTTTGAAGAAAATAAACGCGATTAAGTCAAAGCTTTAAAGGTAGTTGGTACTGAAATGTTCAGCTCAAAATAAGCGTTTAGCGTTGGGTTTTATTTTTCAAGCGTTTTTAATAGCTATTTATTTATCTTAGCTTTACATATTAATTTTAACTATAAATAAAAGCGCTACCACTCAGTTGCGTCATTCTAGACAACAGGGACGTAGGTATATTTACACTGTTATTGTGGAGGTGTTTCATCCATCTCACTCAAACATGTATAACGGAACCCCCTAGTGGGGTCCCGTGGGATAAATGTAATAACTTGAGAACTTGTTAAAGCGTTTATTACTGATCCACTGATTACATAAGAACTCCAATATTTAATATAATGTCTGACTCCATAATGTATGGTCGCGGACTGGCGTGACGAGTGTAGTTCTACTCACATTATAATAGATTTTTGTAAAATGTCAGAAAGCTTATGACTTTTTTATGAGGCGATGATCTTAATCTTCCGGATATTATCAAGACGAAAAAAATCTTATACAAAAGCATAAAAAAGTTTTATCCTATTAAAAAAAGTTACTATTAAAGAAGTTTATACTACCCAGCATGAGTCGCGGCCGCCTTCTGCTTTTCCAGCGCAAATTTGCTTCGGATTAATTTTGGTTTTCTTGCCCTGGGAGCGGTACCATTTGCTGCATTCCTCGTTCTCGATCACGCTCACGTTGACCTTCTGGAGGACGTTGGCGCGGACACCTGCAAGATTTGCAGACAACATCAAAAGATAGTAATTGAAATTGTGCAGTTTGTTTGAAATGTCAAATAAAAATTAAATCCTTAGATTACACACAGGGTGTTTTGTTCTTTACTTGCTCATCTATATATATATAGACAGTCAAATATTAATTAGCTAAAAATATTGGAAAAACGTTTCTCAATTACGAGAAAAACGAATTCATATTTTTCATCGAAATCATTTTAATGTTTGAGAACGCTGTTAAACGCAAACGTTTTAAAACAAAACCAACCTTTGCTTCGCGTCTCCTATCGTTCCTGAGTTGGGTACACTCCATCAGTTTCATACTTCCATTACATTAAACTTTATAGGGATAAAAGGGTATAAGTTTAGCTTATAATCAACTGGTAGACTTGACCAGATGTAGTCGGGACCAACCCTGGCGCTTTTTACATCCTAGCTTTTGGTCTTTCAGGCTTTGTGTACTGCAGTAGTCTTACAGCTTGGTCCTGCATGCGATTCATTTCTCTGAGCCGGTATAAAGTACCGAGTTTTTGGAATCGAATTCATACATGGAGTGGTGTTTGGAATCCGCAGGTCTACAAAGCTATACGATTTGTACGGATAGTTACTAAAACATTTGTGTTCTTGATTTACCGTTGCAATCATGATTTTATTGCCTTTTGAAAAACTATTTTCGTAAATTATTAGAAATATGCGAAAAGTAAAATGTATTTTTTTATATCTGTTAAGGTAAAAAAAATATCAATTAAACTAAAGTTGATCAATTAATTAGTCATTTCAAAACGAAAATTATTATAAGTTTTCTGAATATATAAGTAGGTAATGTTCTACTTTCACTAATAAACCTATGAATGAACCTTTTTTATGAATGTGTTACACAATAATTATCCCAAATAGCCGTGCCGGTAAGAGTAACGTACCTTTGCGTATAACATAATTATCTAATGATTTAATTTTCATTTTAAAGTAAAAAACAAGTTAAAAATTTAACTTGTTATATTTATAACGATATATTAAAACAAATATTATTTTAATACCCTAAACGGTGTTGTTAATGGAAATGTCAAATAAAAAAAATGATTATTAAAAAATGAAACTCGCACATTATGAATCTTGGTAATGAAAATTTTGATTTCAGACGTTTATGATTATTTCATGTTGATTAATCATCATGTCATAGTTGTTATGTTGATTAATCATCGTGTCATATTAATTGGTTTCGTTGTTTAGTGAAGTTTTAGTTCAAGGTAAATAAGATCGTAAATAGTTAAAATGAATAAGATAATATGCTGAGGTTGTTGACCTTTAGTAGAGTTTTCATCCGTCCAACCCCATCCGGCTACAGTTGCATCTGAGCCAGAGAATTCGGCATTTTTCTCGGGGTGTATTCTGTTCAAAAGACAAGCTGGCATCACAGATTCACTCCACGATATATCATCATTCAATTCCAGAAGAGCTAGAAGTTAAAATATTTTTTGTTTTTTTTGTTATATACCCACATAAGTATGAAGATAAGGCACCTCTAGTTAAAAATAATAAACAGAAAGATTATTTATTAAAAAAAATTTTACGCATTTAACATTTTTCACATGAAGTTTATTTTTTTTTCCTCGGAAAAATTATGAAGTGTGATATACCGTCTTCACAAATAAAATATTAAACCGCAGTACCGATTAGCTCGAATTCGTTATTGTGAATCGGCGTCGGAGACGGCGCATGATTTCTTTGCAACATAATCGGTAGAGTTTTATTTTATTTAAAACTTTTAAGTTAGGTTACATTGATCGCTTTGAGCGGTCATTATATGTATATAATTCCCACTTTAAGTCGGTTAAAGTAATCAATTTGAAATTGACAACACGACATAATTAAAGGATGAAAAAGTAACGTTTCTTCTTCGAAAGAAACGTAAAGGCTCAAGAATGTTTACGCAATCTAATGCAAAAAATCGGTAATAGTGTTTTGATTAAGATTTCCGAAGTAGATAGAGTTAAAGCTGTTGATAGGAATGGTATAGAAAAAGATGGCTCATATAAGCCAGGTACTCGCAAAAATAAATAAGCATTTAATTACTTTTGAACAGGTTTTTGTTTATTAAATTGATATAGATTAAAAATTTTAGAAATACAAATTATTATCTATAATATTTTTTTATTACTTTGATCATATATATCCTCCTGGAGATTATATATAAGAGCCGGTTAAAATAAAAAATATGGCACCTTTGATTACATTAACCAAATTGCTTGGTAATTATATAAAATAACGGATATTATATAATCTCCGCATTGATTACTTTGACCGTAACATATACATCGGAAATATGGTTTGGATATCATTTCTGTTAGCAGCGTTATGCGAAAGATTATTATGCTACCGAATAAACTTTATATATCGACACCCCCAACGAATAACATCCTATGTCACTTTTTGGCGGTTTTGAGTTAGGATGTTATTCTAGGTCAGAAAAACTTGGCTATTTTTCTAAATATTCACGTCATCTCTGTCATTAATAATTGCAAACATATCGTATGCATGTGAATATCGTAAGTATGCTTTTCAAGTAATAATTAATGGAAAAAGATCCCAAATCTAGTTAAGTATTATCATTAGAGAAGACTATTTTTACATGGAATAAAATCTTAACTGACTTTAAAATCTTTTGCGTAGCAATATTTAATATTGACCATTTAACAATGTATGGAGATTTTTTTGAAATTTATTTTGGCTCTCCAGAAAAGTTGCTAAAAATGACTTAGGATGTTATTCGTTGGGGGTGTCGATATTAACATTACATATTCAGACCGATAATTCAAAACGAGTTAAGATTTTGGAACCACTTTTCAACCATTCTTATTAATATTATTGACAATATATTTATTTGAACTGTCAATGTCAACACCTTGAGTACATTATCGAAAACGACAGACGAAACCGCTTGTATCTGGTCACGCTCATTCGATATTATGCGGGTGGGTGATCGTATGTGCGTTTACGTACATATTTACATAATCATACATAAAACCTTACCAATATCGTCCGCTGCCTTTCCGCATATGTATCCAGGATGAGTCAATACTCTACTGATGCTCTTGTCCTTAGATTTGGGCACTTCAGGTTTGGACAAATCGTGCTCTCCGAGTGTCACTCTTATTTGCTTGGCGGCGATTATTTCGTTCGTACCGCTGTATGGAAATAAAAATAATTAAACGTTTATAAATAGCTTCACTTTATACTCGTAAATATAACCTAATGTAAATATAATAAAATACTAACTAGATATCGTGGTAGTCTAGTGGCAATGACGTTTGAATATTAGCCCAGCGGGCGAGCTCAGTCAAACCATTTTTAACGCCTAATTACCACCATCATATCCCCTGACTTAGCACAAGCACATTTAGCATAAATGAGGAGCATTAGGTTATAGCATTTCTTCAAGAAAAACAACATCTGAAATTGCTTTTATTGTAAACATAAATCACCGCATTTTCTTTCCAGAAAATGAAATTCGTATCGGCTTAAATAAAAAAAAACTATTATTTTTTTCATCTAGTACCATATCCACACAGCGAACATTGGCGATCATGTTGGCTAAAATAACCTCATTGACAGGAGATCTAAAAAGGGATTCCGTAGTTTATCTAAACCCATTTGGTATATTTTTAGTCCATGACATCCTTTGTCGGCCAGGACTGAATTGATTAATGACTTCCTTGAAAGCGGTGTTGAAAGTCACGAGTGAATCTCTTGAATCACCAACAAGTTGGTTATAGGTAATCTTGCAAAGATTTGGCATAATTTGAACCTATGTAATATGTAGGTTAGTCTAAATCCCTAATTATTTTTCTGTACCCGTTCAATACGTAATGCCAAAAAGGAAATTAATCAATACACCTATGACCGTTCTTCGACGATGGTTATTTTAGACAAATTTTAGCTGTAAATCGTAATGACCTGCACATACAGTGGCCCGCGGTCATCAGCCACCTCCTGTTCAAAATGGTCGCTCCGCAGAAGTGGCCGCCTCTCCTAGTGATGGAAGCCATCCAAGGGAACTCAGATTTCCTGGCGTCGCTTCCTCCGATTATCCTCGCACTCCTCGATTCTTTTGATAAGCCACATTTGATGTCTGCAACTGATAAATAGGCGGAATACTGATCACTCATGGAAGGTAGATAGTTTTAACCAACAGTTAATTGAACTACACATATGCCATGTGTGTTAGGTACAGGTTCAACAGATTTTTCACTTAATAATAGAGTAGGTATACCGTACGGAATTAATTATTTTATGAATATATTTCTCTACTTTTTTCTATTTAGTTTTGGGCCTTCCGTAAAACTTTTTAACGTCAAAATATCAAATGAAAATTTACAATTTTTTTAAATTTCAAACAAACACTATTTCGAGAAGTATTTACGATGTCTATCGCTGTTTTTTGCCAGAAATAAAGGAAGATTAACTTTTTGTCTTATTACCAAACACAATTAATTAAGTGAATAATTCATAATTCAATAATCATTAACTTATAACTCATATTTTATTTCTTTATTATTTTTAACAATTTATGTTCTAAATTGACAGACTAAGTATATAATATAGAATGAGAGACGAAACCTATATTTAATTATCAGAACTTCGCCAATCAAAGAATGACAATAACGAAAATGGAGCAACAAGTCAAAAATATTGACATAGGAATGACTTATTTTTAGAAAGAAATTCCCAGTCAGTCAATACACGAAATATAGAAAACAAAAATAGACAAACAACATATTATTATATTTTATACTAAGTTTTTATTAATCAAAATAAAGTATCGGCACCATAATGTTCAGTATTACTCAAACTAAATAATAAAATAAAATAGAATATTTAAATATATAAAATGGAGTACCTAGGTATCAGTCATGTTGGCCAATTTAATAATGTCTGTTACTTTTCTCTCTTCGGATAAAAGTTACATATTCTAAGAATGTTATTTATAAAGTGTTACAGTGTGAGTATAAAGGACCTACGCAAAACCCTGTGAAAAATAATGAAAAATAATTTTAAATAAAAATATACACACACATACATACTAACGATACACATTATGAATGCAACTTAAGTTTCTAACCGTTAAACGCTCAGATACATTCTCAATGAAAAAGAAAGATTGACAGTTGTATAGCGTCTAATTAGAAGGATAATCCGACAAGTTACTAAATTTATAACTCTTATGTGATTATGATTAATAGTGTCATGGAGAAGTATCATCAGTATAAGTATCACAACATTGCACAACCACTAAATTCTATGGCTCCCAGGTGTATCCACTATTTACGCGTTCCTCTGAGCATCTCTCATTTCCCAACCTAAAAAAAATGTTGATTGCTAGTGTTGTGCTAAAATCTACATAGCCGGTATAAATAATTTGTAACTTTTATAGGTTCATGTAATTAATAACTTATGTTATCTTAAAAATAATAAAGCTACTTACAGTTACTCCAACTGGCAGTTGATAAAACGACCAATGTTGGCATCACCATCCAAGAAAACCTCATTATTTTTTAAATGTAATCTATAAAACTTTCCACTCAAAATTGTTATTAAAATATTTTTTCTATTACTCTATATGATGTGATACACTATAACGGAAGTATGAAAGTTAAAATAAACCTTTTATTTTTTAAACAGAAAAATAATATGTGCTTCCTAAAACCAATCGCACGAACCGATTTGCCTAAAGTGAGCGAGTAATCGTGAGCATCCTTATAATTTATACGACTGAGCGACGCGTCAAGAAAATTGTATTCTAAACGTTTGCACATATACGAGTATGCCACAAACAAATCAAAGCATTGACAATTCACTCCCACCAAAGGACCGTCATTTTCCTGAGAGTACATTCTTCCACAAGGCCCAGACTGCATACAGTATTATCAAATCTTCTCGGGCGACGCGACGAAAAGCAAAAATAAAAGCATAACTTGTAAGTAAATTATACGGTATGTTGTATGTGACGTGACACACATACGACATACCATACACGCTTAAAGTGGAACTAGAAAGGACTCATTTCAAGATCAAAGGTGGCTTAAGGAAGCGCTTGGATGGCGCCCGAGGAAACACGGCTACACCAAGACCGACCACCAGTGCCGTGGAGGGATTATTTTATTCATTTATTTAATGAACGCGTAGCACAACATTGATAATAATTAAACTAGGGCGCCGCTTTGCTTTGCTGCGGCATACATTGGAGCGGAGTTTAGTATATACATGTATTTCTCCATAGGGATTAACATTTATTTTTTTATAATTCTTTGCGCAATCAAAAATATATGTTTTTTGGTATCTATGCACAGAAGACATTGTCATGGTCATGTTAAAAAAATAATTATCAAAATCGGTCTTGTAGTTCTAGAGCCTTAGTCCGTGAACAGAGTGACATTTGAGTCACCACATGGGAGCTTCGTTCCAATGATTAAAATTTTATGAAAAAAGTAATGAAGTAGAAAATATATAGAAAACAACATAAAAAAAATCTCACTCGTCAACGAGTGCAAAAATCATCAATGAATCTTGATGGAACTGCCTCAGATACGGTCGTTTTACTGCACATATCTGATGACCATCGGATTAAATGATGATGTACATTTGTGACACATTTATGAAAGGGCTTTCTGGTATTTAGGCATAAATTTGCACAGCGTCGGTTAATTAATATACATAGGTTTAATACCACGTATAGATCGGAACATACACTTATTGTTTTATCTAATTATATGCTACACAACATGAAATGCGTTTTTTTTATTACTTTTCAATTCTCATTCAAAGGATGGGACTAACACCTAAATCATATAACCGAATATTAGCTCTTTTTTAATCCGCCGGCTTGAAGCCGTATGATGTAGTAGCGTAACACTAATATTGTAACAAATATATAGTAATAATATAAGCCATACGAGTATATTTTAAAGGATGGGATAAATAAATGATCTATGTCGATAAATACTTTTAGCTTGCTTAATATCAATGAAATCGAAATATAAAAGTGATTTCTAAGAGTGATTAAAGAATGCGAACTACAGTAAAAAAGATGAAATACAAACACAAAGAATCAGTTTTTCGAGCTAGAATGACATTATTGATTATTATTATTATTTATTAATTATTATTCAAACAATATTTTCCCAACAGTTTTAGGTCATACTGTATGAAATCTGCCCGTATCCACGGTGCGCTGTGACACTCAATGTCAAAATGTATGGATTACTATTAATAATTAAAACTTGACTATCTTATCGGAGTTTGCTGAAAGCGACTGCGACCCAGTCAATGAAATAAATATTGCTAAACCGGAATTGAATCGGAAATGACTCCACGACTTATCGCAGGGACATTATTTTAGAGGTTATTCCAATCTCTGAAATTGATTTAATGCCATTTAAAACGAAACGAAACACAAACTTCTACCATGGTCTAAAGTTGCGAGGTTTGGCGTGAGCCACGAGACACGAGAGGAGTTCCTTTTCCCTTGCGTTTTAGCAACTAGAATTATGAGATTTCATCATATATATAAATGTAAAGGAATTACATTTTTTTATTGCTTATAAGTATGTTACAATGCAATACAATCTTATACACAGTGTCACAAGACCATTACATATTAAAAATAACATAATATCTATTACTTACAAGTAGCTACGTAGTATTTGCAATATTTTACGAAATTAAACGTAACGACTAGGAAAAATTGCAATAACAAGAAATTAATTATATCTACTTTTTTTTAACTAATAGGCTTATAAATGAATTTACAGATGGACTATGGAAACTAATTAACAATCAACAGTCAATTATTACACCATACCAGTAATGCGGTGATCCAATTATGGTTGGGTCACAAAAAAAAAGTGTAATATTCTGAAAAAAAAAAACACTAATATACTTGTATATTTTTATAGGTTCATCATACAAAGTTGTCATTTGGAATACTAATAGAATATCAAGTGTCTCAGATTTACCATCGGTCATTTCATCAAAAATATTTTTATTGCGTCTGCGGGGTCCAATAAAGTAAAAATAAATATTGTTTATTTAAATAACATCAATTTAATTGGCTCATTTGAAAGACTTATTTTGTATTTTATTTTTATTGGTCTTATTTTATGAGTTAATAATTTTATGGGTTTTAAATATCACGAAAAGAGTAGTAAGTATTGAAAGAAAACTGGAAACGATTGTCAGATTTTACTACATTTTTGTCTATGTTCCAATAGAAAACTTAAAAAAAATAGCGTATGCGATATCGTTTGAAAACATTTACTAAAATGTCGGCTTTAGATTTACACATTTTCCCTAACACGTATATTGCATACGTGTCACGTGTATTGTGCGTCAATATGTGTATATTGCATACGAAATATTAATATTGATTTATATACGTTCAGTATACATTCGGTTGAAAAATTCGGTATGACTAACAGTACCAAAGCCATGGCAATAGCCTTTTAATAATAGCCAAGGTTGAATACTCATTTATAAATGAGATTATTCTGTTTGGAAAATTTGAATACAATTGATATTATTAGACGGGATGCCAAACAGTTAGCTTAGTAGACATGTAGTAGGTATTAGGATCACCCAATGGCAAAATATGCAAAGCTGTTTTTAATGATTTTCAGGGTCCAGATCAAAATATTTTTAAAGCGGGATCGCTTATGGTGCGAGGTTTCGTTATTTTTTTTCATCTGTTCAAGGTCTCGAAATTTTAAACGGTTAATCACTAAAAGTTTTAATTTGGCATGCTGATAAAATGTGGAGGTAACGCAGTAATTCCACTGATCATATTTATCTATTTCTAACAAAGGCCTTCTAAAAATATTCAAAATTGATATACTTAAAAATGTTTTCTCCTTTATTTCCAAAAGTAAAACATTTTTTTTTTGAAAAACAAAAAACGGATAAATGAACAAATTGATAAAGACTGGAAATTTTAATTTTAAGGAAGTTTTATAATTAATGTTCTTTTTTCTTCCCAAACCCTCAATGGAACAAACTTTCAATTCCTGCTATTCTGTTTTCCATAGGGAGACTATAAAAAAACGCAAGTCAATTATTAAATTAGCTCTATATCTTTTAATCAGGTGTTGAAGAGAGGGAAAGTATTGAGTCTAAGAAAAGTGGACACTAATGAATGGATTAATTTTACACGAAGTATTTCTTTTCAGACGTTGTTTTATATTGAGAACTGAATCGAAATTATTTTTTATTTACGAAAAAAAAATACTAAAATAATTTATTGTATTGTATTTCTTATGGCGCGGTTGGCAGTCCGCGAACCTGCGCGCTGCAGCATTCTCAAACATTAAAATAAATTCAATTACATTTTCAATTCGTTTTTCTCGTAATTATAATTATGAAACATTTTTCCAGTATTTTTGCTGATTAATGTTTGATTGACGATATAGGTCAACTCTCTGATAGGTGCAAAGTGAATAAAATTACACCTTTTCCGCATTTAAGATTATAAAATATTGATCGTTTAACGGTCGATTTATATGGTGATTTGTTAAATAAGGGAAAAGAGAATATTCGTCATAGAATCTTTGAAATATAAACTCCGTTCTACATTATGCATTTTTGTTTTAACTAAAAAGACTTCATAAAGAATAATAAACCGATGTACTGCGTGATAAATAAAAAAAAACGTAATTATTCTAGAAGTGGTCGAAACACAAATTGTTAAGTGATGTTGCATTGCTCTAATTTTTTAATGTATTATTCATTTATTTGTTTATTACTACCTACATTAAATAAGAGCATACGCAGAGTTTAATTTCCATTTATTGACATTATTATTAAGTAATTATAATATTTAGGAGCTTGCTCCAGTTTAGTAGGTGAGGAAAACAACTCGCAGTCTACGCCTAAAAACAGCCTTGGAACCAGGAGAAGGGTCAAATGAAACCAATGTTCCGTTTCCTCAATGTAGGTTTTATCCTGGAAAAATGATCATTACGACCAATATAAGAAGGCTTAGAGAGTTGGAGCTAAAAGCAGACCAGGTCCCCAATTAAGAATTGTAATTAATTCAGAGGGACTCTCTGTTACTGTCTTAATAAAATGACACGAAGTATCCGCACAATTGTTAACAATTGAATGAAAAACTAAATGTTCTTCGACAATCCTTCAAAGACGAATAAAACAAAAATCAGTCTCCCGTTTTAACATGTCGGTACGCAACACTATCTTGCAGTTATTTAATAATTATGATGGCGTTATGTAAATGAAGTTTCATTACAAATCTCACTAATATGTGACAGTCTATTAAAAATATTTATTATAGGTCTTTTAAAGTAATCGTACGTAACGCGCGTTAAACCGTTAACATCAATCACAATATTAAGGTTTATAGAATACGATAACATCAAAATAGGGGTTTTTCTGTTTTTGGCGTTGGGTATCATAGGAAGGTAACTTGAGGATGATAGCGAACAAGTGGGTATTAACCCTAGCTGATATTAAACCAAAAAATATATTAAATTAATGCATTATGTAAAAAAACCTTAATTTTAACTATGGCCATACTGCGAATCCTTCCATACAATAGTTCTCACACAACAATTTTACTACGTATTTCATACAGTTTGCACGCATAGATACATACGTAGTTATGCATATTCATTTTTTTTTTCAGGACTATTTAGCTTGAATGAGCAAGCGTCTACATCATTGCACTTACTTCTCAGCTATATTTTTACTCATAGTTGCTGAAAAAAATAATGTCATGTTGCTGAAAAATAATTGCCAGAAAAAGTCACTTATCGATGCTTACGCAGCGTATGCTGACTACAATGAAAGACAGAACTGTAGATCTTAATAAAGTCCACAAAAAATATATCTTTTTAAGTGTGACCCACGGTAACAATTTTTGTCGTCTAGAATTTGGAAGACTTCAAAGATTTTTTAAACAAGGTATTACTTATATTAAGCTTTCAAATTTAGTGTAGATTAAATTTGTCCATTGCAACATGTCATTTAAATACGTACTTTAGGAGCTAGCGCATATTTATTAACTACTCCCAACAAATTTATTACAAAGAACGAATTTTTAAAAAAAGATACTTCAAGTTTAAGGTAGTGGGTTGGTAACTATTTGTTTTTGAATTGAAACAAGTTTAACTTCGCGAGTAGGTACTTATAGTGAAAATAAGGGTAGAGTTTTTTATAGTTGCATTTCTCGGTATAGCAGAGAAACCTAACCTAACCAATTATGAAAATGCTGTTATCGAGCCCGAATATGCATTACGCGGACTAAATCATAAAAGGCATACTAAATTTAATTTGGATTAGATTCAAATATACTTAAATTTAGTTGATCGACTGTTTGTTATTTCCATGTATCTAAATCAAATTCAAACCAATCTTTCAGGCATTTTCGCTCAGAAAACGATTTCAATAAAGAGATGCGTTGCTTGAAGAACCACCTGGGATGCCTAGGAGCGGAAACCAGAATATGGCAAAAGAATGGATGTCGGCAC
Source organism: Neomicropteryx cornuta (assembly GCA_020383195.1). Taxonomy (NCBI): domain Eukaryota; kingdom Metazoa; phylum Arthropoda; class Insecta; order Lepidoptera; family Micropterigidae; genus Neomicropteryx; species Neomicropteryx cornuta. The sequence goes on from JAHKQU010000030.1 coordinate 8,549,017, forward strand.
TCACTTTGATGGTCGGATCCGTGGCAGCTAAGTAATGTTGATTTTCGCTTGGCTCGCACTTAACTTCGCTAAATTTAACTTGCGATTCAATAAAAACGGATGAACGGATGCTGCGTTGAACAGTTTACTTTATAATATATGATTATACTCCACAACGGTCCATGGAGGCGCCATGAGCGCGGAGCGAGCGAATTGATGTTAATACACTCTCGGACCTCACGCAACTGTCAGTCAGTTGTATGAGGTCAGTTATTAACTTCCCACAACCCGCAATTCCTCGGTAAAACAGCTCGGTACATTTTTAATATCGACAAGGTATCAGGAGAGTAAGAAATTAAAGAGGTGTTTATTATTTTAATAAGATTAATTAAGGAAAATAACTGAAATCTCACACAGACTCTTCGCTAGGGCGAACAAAATCAAATGAAATTGTGATATTTTTCAACACACCATAACTCCGAAATAAGTTGTTCGCACCAACCCTTCCTCGCATGTGTTTTGTTTTGTTCTGTCCTTTTCGAACAAACCTGCACATTTATAGTGTTTCTAGCTATATATAAACTGTTTTAGCCAAGTAGATTCCATCAAAAATAATATTAATTATGTTCAACCTATAAGACCAAACTCAACTAAATTTAGTAAAACTAGTTCTTATCTGGGTCCTAAATTGTACAACAAACTACCCGAGAACCTTAAAGAAATACGTGAGATAGACCAATTCAAGAAGGGTATGAAGGTATATTTGTTGAATTTGAATTTAAATAATATTAATGAATTTTGATTCAAATTCTTCTATTTGTATTCAAGTATGTACAAGTATGTACACATTCGCAAATTTAAAATCGTTTACGTGGTTGTTTTTCATTGTTTTGTTCTGAATAATTCCTATAACATTTGTAAACAATTGTTATGGAATTAAAGATCTTTTATCTTGAATGTTGTATATGGCTTACATAATAATTTTAGTTTAAAAATCTATAATTCATATTATAAACTAAGAAACGTAAATTTTAATAATTGGATATTCATATTTTTTTGTTTAGGAGTATGTTGCTTAAACGAGATTCTGTTTAGTCAATAAACTAAATAAAAACCACAGTACGATATTTACCACTTATCATCATATAAAAGGTAGTCTCACTATAAATTTACACATATTTAAATATTTTTCGCTTAGTACAGGGTTTATCATAATATCTTCTACATTGAAATTATATTATCATGATTTCTACGAGTACATTAAATTTAATCAGTTTTTTCGATAACCTATTTAAAGGGATTTTTTTTAAATTATTTAAGACACTGCTTCATTTTATACTATCTAGTGTATCTAGTGTATATTAGTGTTTTTAGCTTTAGCTTACAACCTGAGTAGATATGCGCGGTTACTCAAGCTAATTAAACTTACTCAACTGGCAGTATCTTGTTTCAGGCGGAGACTCATCACATACGAGTACGCACTGTACGAGTATACTACTTTATTTCCTGAAAATAAATCGGAGATTTACGTTAAAAAAAATAGATTAAGACTACATGGAAGCGAAGTATAAATTTCACAAGCAATTAATAAGATAAACATTTACGCTTTACTTTATTTATTTTCAATCACCTAAAAATTTTAAGTCACCACATATAATATTTTATACTAAAACTATTCAAATTTCGAGGCCAGGCTGAATCTTAATAATCTTAGGGTTAATCTTGAATAATTATTTTTAATGCAATATAACATAACTTTCTTAAATTTAAATTGTATCAATAGAATTGAATAAAACAAGATCTAGTCAGTTTTTTTTCCAATAAAGTTGATGGAATTTTAAATAATTTACAAAAAAAAAAAGAAACTAAAGAAAATCGTACAATTTAGATTTTAAAAACATAATGGAGTTAATATTATCACGTATTTCCAGATGATAATACATACAAAATACAATAGGTACGTTATAAAATTAAATATACATCACAACATTACATTCGATAGGTTAGGTCGAATTGTGAAAACTAAGCTATTAACTAGAAAAATATAAGAAGTTCTATAATCGACATTAAAATCAACTTATATAAAAAATAAACAAATAATGTCCAAAAGTATATAGTATTTGTAGGTATTAAAGGTGTATCTCCGTTGAACTTTTAATTCTTTTTCATAGATGAGTTGTGTTCGTAGGGATAAGTTTTATGGTTGAACTTTCATTTGTCAAATTGGAAAAATGAAGACATGGAAACGTTAAGTTCATTTTTTAAATCAGAAATAGACTTCAGATTCAGTTGAGGTATATTTCAGTCAATTTATTTTGAAAACTTTTATAAAACCCACGCGAACATTGCTGATTACTTTGACCTAAAAATATGTCAAACAGTTTCGAGGAAGTAAACGGAGTATGAACAAACGGGGATTTATCAACTTTGCTGTTTTAAGCCTGCAAGCCTTTTATCAATTGGCAAACAGCTGAGCTTCTTTAATAGAATATAGTGACCGCGTCGAATGCATTTGTGAAATCTAGATACATCGCCAAACACCAGTTTAGTAAGTCTGCGATGGTTTGAGGGTATATGCAGCTTCACAAGAGTAAGCTGAAATAAAACAATGTTAGCCATCACGAACCCCTGAAGACTGCAAAACGCAAACAATTTTTAACCACTATAGAAACTTAGAACCGTTTAATGTATTCGAAATCAATCATTAAATGTCTTATTAAAGTACACATTGAAGAAAATCTTAAAAAATATACAAAGAACTAATATTAAATTAATATAAATTTACATATCATTTACGAGATCAGTTAATTACAATACAACTATTTACTTATGTAGGTTGCCTTAAATTTAAAACGAAAATATCGTACATTGTATCTACAATTTAGAAATTATTAGATACATCCTCATGACAACACAAATATCAAATCTGAATAATTTTGCAGTTTCTCATTCTTATTTCTCTAAATAAAACGCACCTAATATCCTAAACACTTATAGTTAAAGTAGGGTATGTACAAATTAAATGTACTTTAATGTGGCCTAAGACCATGGTTTTTCCAATATACAGGGTGTCCCAAGACCAATCCCGCAGACTTTAGGGGATATTTATGTTCCCTATTAAGAGTAAGAAATTACATAACAAAATGCGAAAAATTTTCATCACCAAATTTATTATTTTTTGGACAAAATTTGTGTAAATCGATCTTATCAGTCGATAAATCAATGCTATCTGTCGACCAATAGCATCCCTCTTACAATCCCAGAGAAGGGGTAAGGAGCTAACCCCTCTTCATAGACCGACCTCTGTTCGACCAGTGGCATCTGACAGCAATCATTTAGCTCCGCCCTAATAGGGCGTTTCGAACAATGCGGCTGGTCATTAACCTCGATCGTGACTGACAGCGGCCTAGTGACCCAGTGATGTAGTTATTCGAGGGAGGAGCCATTGAAACATCGCTATTTTACACGATTTAGAATAGAAACTTTAACATTGTATTTCTTTGAAACTATTATGAATTTTGATATAGTTTCTTAACAAATAACACTAGAAATCGAAGGACCAATTCGCAGTTTTTTTAACGGAAATGGTCTTGGGACACCGTGTATATTCTCACCGATCACTTCAGTTGTCAATAATTAAAATCATCGTATACTTTTCTCAAGTATGCAATTTATCATACAAATTAATATCTTTCGAATACAGCTGTAGTTAATATTAGATTTGACTAGTGAAAGCTAGTGTTAACTACACGCTAGTTTATTCTAGTTGCTGTGGTACTGCGTTATTTTTTTAAACCTGTATTTGATTTGATTTTTAAAGTATAACCTAATTAACATAAAACAATCAGTGCATTAAAAAAATGATCAGAATAAATTAGGTTTATCCAAAATCTTCTGTGGTCTGTCACGAGTATAGATATGGGAAATCGCGCTAAATACTTTCTAAATACCAATTTAATATTTCATATCGCTTGACCTCAATTTCTTATGTTATGTCGTTTGAAACAACACTTGGGATGTGTATGCAGGTCTTCAGGTCTTCAAGCGCACGTGGATTTAGTTACTATCGGTAGAAGGTCATAGGACAATGTTTTCCCTTCATTTTTCTTAACTGTGACTTGGATTAAGTATCTCCGTCCGGGTTTCAGTCCCGTTATTCGATGCGTCAGTACACTTTTTCTGGAACAGAAACATATAGTTAGTTAGAGTATAGATATATACAGTAAATTTTTTTATCTTATTAGTATTAATAGTAATAATCCTTGGTTCAGAGTATGGAAACCGTTTTGCGCGAGCCGCTGTTCTCCGGGTGTTTAGGTAGTTTCATTAGGAAAGCTACTTATGGCAGTGTGTCATGACTACTGGAAAATTTCGACATATCTTCGCGTTTTACATCCCCTAGACCCCCAAACCAGCCTCAATTTAATAGGTTATATATCTATTTATATCACTTTCTTGTGGATACGATAACTGCCGTAATTTTTACACCAATAACTTTTAAATTGATAAATAAAATATAAGGGTACAGAATCTGGGTCAAGTTCGTTAATGGGCACACTCAAACCTGGGGGGGGGGGGGTTTCGAAAAAGTGAAATTTTGCTATAACTTTCTTAGTATCTAAGATTTACATATTATTTCTTAGATAAAGGCCTAAAACTTATAATAGGATTTTTTTTTGATAGCACCTAGGGATGGGAAAAACTGGTTTTTCAAAATTCAAAAAAATCATACCCCCCTTAATATGCACAGCATTAAATCCGTTCAAAATGTTAATTATAGGCCTATATTTTCCCTACAACTTTTGTTGAAAACAATTTTTGATATGAGCAACCCTTACGATAGAAAAAAAGACCCTTACGGCTTGTAAGGGATTCAGTATGCGCGCTGCCGCTGCGCATGTGTACGGCGCGGCGCTGGCGGATTGAGGTGCACGGGCAACGCACGGGGAGTGCTCGGTACAAATTCGTACAATTGGAGTTCGCCTATCCTCCACTTGGATCCGGTGAAATCTACCTCCGACTCCGGCGTGCCGAACGAGATTTTTATATAATAATCGTTACTGACAGTTAACTATGGAATTGAGCTCGCAACCGGCGGTAGACCACCACAAGCACGGTAGCGAATGTCGAAAGAATGCGTGTGTAGCTGAGAGAGCAAGTGCTGTAAACGAATTCACCAACTTATCATCGTCGGGCCCGATGTCCCTGCAGTGTATGAGCTCGAAGTCTGCGCTCTTTCGCAGCCTCTTTTCCAAGGAGCATTGGTTGGGCGCGCGGAGGGGCGCATCCGACATGGCATAGTCCAGTGGCATAGACCTCTTGTGGCCGCGAGACGGCTCCTTAATCTCTCGCGCTAGGACGCAATATCTAGAAGTGGTCGAAACACAAATTATTAACTAAAATTGCATTGCTCTATTTCTTTTTAAATATTTTATTTATTATTCATTTGTTTTATTCATTTGTCAAAGTAAAATATTTGAGAAGAAAATCCACCATTTTTTTTTAAAATATTACTATCCCATACTGGCATCTACATTCAACAAAGTTTGTGCACGCCCATTTATTTATATGAGAAGAAAATCAACGTGACAGAGAACCAATTATCAATGTGACAGCTTAGCGCAACGACTTAAACCGAATGAGTTTATCACCTCCGTGCGTCCTTCCGAGTTTAACAGAATGAGCGTGTCGCTTTCCGCGCGTCGCAATTAGATTCATTCATAGGGTCAATAGTGTAGGGGCCTACATTGTAATTTGTGTTTGGAAATAAATACATAAATATCACGCTCACCTTAGCACGTTTTTATCGTGGGCCGGTAGCCAACCGACGGTTGTAGCTCTGCAGTTCCGTAGGCCGACGAACTCCCGAACTTCGGCTTTCGACGGCAATTCAGCCAGCGGTAGTCGACCCCTGCCCGCCACAACCTAGATATAATAAATAAATAAAATGATAAAAAATAAATGAAATTACTGAAATGGTCCACCACTGATCCGGAGCAGTGTTGCGACAACTCGAGGCCACTCAAATGTGTGCTCAATTTGAAGGGTAAACGGAAAATAATCTTCCATTGGTGTAAAACGCACAAAGCGTCGCAATAAAAAAATACAAATCAAAAAAACTTAAAAAACCCCCGCTCATGATTCTTCAATATTGTCAAAGATTGTGTCATTTATCTTTTCAGGCTCTTTTCCGCTATTAAAAAACAATCATCAAATATAAGTCAAATAACTTTACAACTCAATTATACAATTATATGAATATGTGTACATATGTATATAATAGAGCACCCTCCAAATAAAATATTGAGTGCCTCGAATATTTATCACTTCGATACAGGCATTACGCCTAGTGAAGAGATTATAGTTCAATATGCCCGAACCTCTTTTCTATAGCTAATTATATCTAAGACCTTGAAATTTATATTAAAAAAAGGAATTATATATGTACTTTGTACGTACTGTATTGTACTATGGATAAATAAATAAATAAATATCTCACCTCCACCCCAGAGAGCCTGTTCAGCTCCTCCTGGTTGCTGGCAACGATTCTGATCAGATACCGGTCAGCCTTTTGCTCGTAGTCGTCTTCCGGGATTTGAAGTCTCACATACGAATCTGTAACATCATAACATATGGCCTCAATTTGCTTCCTACCCACATCGAACATGTTTTTTGTATGAAAACAAAGAATTGCTATGTTATAGCTTATAAAGTAAAATGCCTTCGAGAAAATCTTGTATTTATTATCGATGTAAGATGTCGTACATTAAATTTTTATATGTATATATTAACTGACATCATGAGTCTTGATTCTCTTTCATGCTCTGGACATTCTTTATTCTTTATTGAGAGAAATCGAAAGTCTTACAAAGAATTGGTATTAATGATAAGTTTACATTCTTAAAAAGTATTTGTAAAACAATCAAAGATTTCTACTGTCACTAAAAACTAAGTTAGAAACTAAACATGTATAGTTAAATTATGCTTTTAACTCTTAATCATATCAAAATACTGACATGGCTTGAATTCACATGATATATGGAATAATAAACATTACAACATTGCAACATTATTTATTTTCAATTACTAATATTAATAAACTGCTTAATATTTAATTTGCGGTTATAATGTTTAAAACCAGCAACGTCGTTTTGTAAGAAATAAACCGTTTGTTCGTAATTAAATAATAAATAATAATAAATTGTTTCGTAATTAAAAGAAATCTTTCTACTGTTATACAATCAATAATAGAAAAAATGTCTTAAATTATTCAGTCTATTTCAGAGGTTCCCAAACTATTTTGTGTCGTAGACCCCTTGCCACGTCTTTCAGTTTTGGGTAGAGCTGATATTGATTTTTTGTAAATTTCTAACTGTAGTGTAGCGTATTTGTCGCACATTCGTATTTATAGAGTGACGAATTGAACAAGTCAGTGCAAGTTCGCGAAGCGCTGAGACTGCACGTATGCTTGTAACAAGATGATACTGGTATATCATAATGTGCAGGTTTTTACAAGTTCAAAATGTATTGCGACCACAAAGCGAATGCCTACAACTTACACAATTTTATAAACATATATAATAAATTCTTTACTTCATAGGTACTTTTATAAATATTGTCTGAGATCCATTATCGTGGACCCCCATTTTCATTTCATGGATGCCAAATTTTTTTTTTCGCTGACGTAGACCCCTTGTAGGTTGTCATAGACCCCTGGGGGTCGATATAGACCACTTTGTGAATTTGATAAATAATAAAGTTAGTTTCGTGGATGCATTTCTATAATGTTCTAATGTTTCAATTGAGTTGGGTAATGTCTAAATCTAACTAATTTGCGTGTGCGCAATTAATATGAATATGCGTACCGATTCGCTTTTTCCTTAACTTCAACTCTCCACCTTTGAGGACATCGACGTCTACTGCTCCACCGCACGGCAGCACAGCCAAGGAAATTGAAGTGTCATCGATGGATTTCGCTTTGGGCTATAGGAAAAAAGTATATACTATACATTTGAAATTCAATATTAACATCTCACTAGTATTTGGCTTATTTTTTATTCCACTCACTCCCTCACTCGAAAAATATTTCATCAAGCGGCATTATAATTAGAAAAGAGAATAAAACACATTACAACATAGTATGATTAACAGTTAAAGAAATAAAGAAAAAGATATAACAATGTTTCGTGAACATTATTTTTATTTATATTGATGAGTAAACCCTTTCTTCTTTTTAAAGGATTTTTCATGTATTTTTCGTTGTGATTTTTGTTTTCGTGATAAACTTTATTATAGCTCTACCCACACACCACTCTCCCTCTACCCTAAGTCTTACTCAGCATATAATGTGACGTTAACACTTTTCATAGCGCCCCCAAAAATGCCAGCTTACTGCTTTTGTCTTTATCGGACAAAACCTGCGGTTTCAAATACGATTAGTAAAGACGGCATATCAAAATTCATCATGGTTTTCGAGAAACACATTGCAAACTTTCCGTGACAATATAAAATGGTTCATGCAATACGTAGGCCAGCTGATCGGCCGCTCGCGACGCCTAGGTCATTAACCGACCATCGAACATTGAAAAGTTATTGAGGTTTAATAATATGAAAATATTATTTTTGAAATGCACTTAAAAACAAAAAATAAACGATCAGTCACAAATTAATAGTTTTTAGGTAGGGTTTTCGGTCAATAAATTATTGATAAGATAAAATAATGTTATTCTCGTTTCACCTTGTATCTGAATAAGGCTCTGCCGTCCAGTGCTCTCAAATCTGCGGTTTTAGGTCTCCCGTCTCTGAGGCGTTCCGGCTCCGACTTCTTTTCGTACTTGAGGGATCCCATAGCCAGGGCCGTACTGGCGGCGCCGATCCAATTACTGCTTTTCAGGTCCGAATTGGGAGTGGCGGGACGTACGGCGAACACGGTAAAGTAGTATGTCTGGAAAAAAACACAGTTTTAGTTTATTTTAAATATGAGCAACATGGCGTATACTCGGAAAAACATACCTTCTTTGTATGGGAAATTTTAATTTTTTTTTAGGTGACTTTTAATTTTAATTCATTTTAAATTTTAACTTTTAATTTTAACAGTTGGTTTCTATAAAAAATAATGTTAATAATTTACCTGTCCCGATTGCAAATTGTCGACCGTGTGGTGCATCTTTGATCCTACACAGGTTATCATCAAATCTTCGGAATTTGTATTTTTGCCTAAAACAACATAAAAATATATATTTATAAAAAAAACTTATAAACTACTATAAGAAATACTATTTTGCGAAAAAATACTAGAGCCGCGTTCTGGTTATGTTATATGGATTATCGACTCGTCCGTTACAAAATTCAGTCTACCTGAAAAAGTGCTCCCTGAGCATTGATATATGGCATTGGGCATACATCAGGATACGGCCTTTTAAAAGTAGACGGGATAAGGGGATATGGCAATAATCACTGCAATTGGGCATATCGCACTGTTTTATGACCTTTATTTATGTTAGACATCACTGTTTTATGGTAGAAATCGCAGGAGAGATCAACAATAATCACTGGGGCACATGTTAGAAATCACTGCAGCGGTTAGATATTTTGGCTTTTAGGTAAATATGCGCGAAGTGAAATATTTAGGAAATCTCTATTCTAAGGAATTAAATACAAAGGAATTAAATATATTTCATTATCATGAGATAGGCATGTGCTGTTCACCTGTTTACTAGAAGGTAAACATTTGGTTAGGATAAATATAATCACTTTCTAAGTGTAACGACCACGCATTTGTTTTTTCGCGTTTGTCTCGTCCTTACGTTAATATACAGGATGTCCCAAGACCATACCCGAAGATTTAAAGGTGTGTCGTGTAACCTATTATGAATAAGAACTGATATAAAAAAAAAAGTCATCCCAAATTTATTATATTTTTAACAGATGGTGTAAATTCGGTTTGCGCGTGAATTCCAATGCCGCGCCGATCGATAATGGCCTTGACACGGTTATGGCATACGGCAACAGCCGAGTGCTCGCAAAAAAAACTATTTTCGTGTAAAATTTACATTTTTTTCTCGGTGATTTTCTCCCTGATAAATTGTTATATAGTTTCTTAACAAGTTACACTAGAAATCGCGGGACCAATTACCGTTTTTTTTTATCGGGAATGGTCTTGGGACACGGTGTATAAGTCAGTGCCCTGAGATGAAATGTTGGTACTTGAAAAACTTACTCATTTTGCTAGTATTGCTGCTGGGAAAAGCGCGGAGTCGAACCTGATTCCTCCTGCCCGCACTACTGGCCGTCCTGTCGTTGGAGATGACATTATTGAAGTCCGGAGGCGAGATGAGGCCGTACTTCTCGCTTTGGGCTGAGCACAGCGAGGCGTAGTTCTTACGGGTGCTGACCACGAGGCAGTATTGGCTCACGTGCGGGTCAATCGGGCTGTAATAATATACAAAATATTAAAAAAAATGGTTTTATACATTTTTAAGTCAATTCCGAAGTTAGTTTAAACATCGCGCTAAAGCGACTCGTCCGCTCTCGCGAAGCTTAGCGCTTAAACTGATCTTGACGTGACGCATGTTAGGTTTGTTATATTTTAAATTCATTTTTCTCGTAATTGGGAAACATTTTTTCAATATTGTTTGGTGATCAACGTTTCATTGTTGATATGAATCAACCTTCTTAAATTACAGTAGTGATTTTAAATACCCAGTGGCGTTGCTAACGGAAGGCTAAGACGGGCAGTTCCCCGGGGCCTTCAAGCTCAGGCCCCCTAAAGTCTAAACGACGTTTGAAAGAGTAATTTAAATATCCTAATCGAAAAATGAATTTTTACATTTTAGCCCATACTTCGAATGGATCGAAAAGAACCCGCGAAAATTTCTCCCACCTTCAGAACATGTAGGGTGTTTTTTTTAGAGGCGTGGTTTTCAATCTGGCACTACTTTTTTCGTAGTTGGTGTTTTTGACAGCTGTCACTTGATTTATGCTCAGTTTAGTTTGCCATTTCATAATAAATAGACTTACTCCTGAACAACGTTTGCAAATAGTGCAAATTTAGAAAAAATCACTCTAAATTTTTTTTAAATCACTCTAAAATAAGGTAAAAATCGCGTCGTGGGCCTGTGGCGTGGCCTCCAAGATCGTCCGATTTAACACCGCTGGACTATTTTTTGTGGGGTTATGTGAAGTCGCTTGTCTACGCAGATAAGCCGGACACGATTAACGCCTTGGAAGAGAATATTCGGCGCGTTATTGCTGACATACGGCCCAAAAACTTGCTGCAAAAAGTGGTTGAAAATTGGGCCTCTGGGCTGGAATTTGTTCGAGTCAGCCGCGGCGGCCACTTACCCGAAATCATTTTTAAAACATAATGGCAAACCCTTATCTTTATAATAAAACTAAATTCTTAGCCATAACATCAAATTATATGCGTTTTATCTCTTCTTGAAAACCACGCCTCTAAAACATCACCTATAAGAGATTGCAACACGTCTTTAAGCATGGTAACTCAGATGAAAGAAATTCTAAAGTTGTAGGGAATACCCCTAAACGAATGATTCTTCATCATAGATCTAGATACTATCGTAACAGGATGTTTAATCTACCTTCAGCGTCGGGGGCCCGGTCACTCTATTAAGTATGTTTATTCGTTATTTGATAAAACGTCACCAGTTTAGATAGGGCCCGAATTTTATTTTAGCACCGAGGTCGTTAGTTACTTAGCTATGCCACTGCCTGCATATTTATTTATTTATTTATTGACAGGTAAGCATACAGCGTAACAATAGTATACACATAGTAATAACCAATACACAGCCAAGTACAGTAGTAGTACATAGCCAATAGTATATTGGCTTCGATAAATCCAGAGGTTCGGCGCTATTCCTGGAATTAGCTGACTCAGTTAGCATTAATCTCGCGGGGCTACGGAGAAGTGGGTAAGTCGTAGCGCGACCGAATGACAAACAATTACCTTTTATCAATAAGGGCATTTCCCATACGATTGAAAGGGTAATCAAGTCACACGGGAGGGCCTTATCGCTCGCATTAGCATTTTTATCAACGGAATAAAAATGATGCAACATGAATAAATGCATGCTGGGACGGATTCCGATCGGACATCCTAGCCGCGCGCCCGCCTGCGCCCTAACCGAGGACGCAAGTTCCCTTCGAACCAAGGATTCCCTTTGTATAAATCTGAGGGTCCAGACAATTTTCTGTTGCACATTTTATTATTTTATTTTTTTTGTTATGAAAAGTTTGCATTTTTTGGTTTATGAATTGACAGCTGAGGGTCTAAGTTTCTATAACTGATTAACATCACCTTAGAAGAGCAGTACACTCTATTAAATGTATTGTTTTAAAAAACAAAAAAAAAATACAATAAAATACGTATAGAACACGAAACTGTTTTTTTTTAATCTTTTGTTATGAATTAGATAAACTCATTTGTGATATAAAATCCTATGCTAAAATAATCAATAATCTTAATTTGCGTATATAAAATAACCTATATTTCTTAAATAGTTTTAAATTATAGGGTCATAATTTGAAGAAGTAATTGAAATGCGATTATAACGAAATTAACTTTGTGGAGATGTGAGCAACATCGCACTTTAGAACTCCAAAGATTCAGAGGTTATTCCAAAATGGTCAAAATGGATTCAGGTGAACTCAAAACGTAAACATCTGTCGTAAAAGTGGGGTAAACTTTTCTCTGGTACCAATACTTTCTTTACCTATGTGCATTCTATGGGAGTTCGGAAAGTATTAATTAACATTTTTTAAAACTTATACATATCAAGATTGTATTGGTGTGTATGTTGCTTGTGTGGAAAGAAAGAGAAAGAAGAAAAGGGAACGAGAATGAATGTAACACAACGATCGCGTAAATATATGTATTTATACAATACATATATATATAATTTATATAATACAACTAAGGTTAATTGTCAAAATATTTTTAAAACTTTAATTTTCGATTTGTAAACATTTATACCTTGACCCCTAGGTAGAGCGAATTACGATTTAGTAATGTCAATAGTCAGGATGGGAGACTGGTTTGTTGGTGCTCGTGGTTCAAGGCAGTATTTTAAACGTCGCTATGAATAATACTGAACAGGCCTTGAGGCAGATCGGAAGAGAAAATTTTTTGTTTTTATTTGACAAATTCAGGAATGGAGGGGTTTATTTTTACAGTAATAACATCTTGTGCATTTATGTTTTTACAAAAATAAAATAATTAACAACGCTGCTGGTATTGTGCACATCTAGAAAAACATTTGATTTAACAGAAGTTATGTGTTAACATGTATTAGCATTTTTAAATTAACCAAGAAATACATTTAAAAGCCCCAATTCCCAAAAATAAATTTTAATTTCGATTGATATTTATTTTTTATTTTGCACATATTTTAATATTGCGGTAATATTTTATTAGTTATTTTAACTTATTTAATGTATTTTGCGTTGAGACACACTGATTGTAATTTGACACATTTAAGTAAAAATAATAAAAGAAAATGAATTATTTAAATGTGTCAATTATGTCATACATTTTAAATATGATTTTTGTTGAGATGTTGATAATGTTTCAAAAAAAGGACAAAGGAATGTTTTTAAAACCATCATTTATACAATAGAAACTATCAAAATATTTTAAGAAACTCAATTAAGGCTTTATCAGAAAATCTTAAACCCCATTTATAATTAGTTTTAAGTATAAAGTGTTGTAAGTGTGACTTACCACTATATACGCTTACAGGAATTAATATACAAATTTTATAAAACTATTATTTTTCTTTCTAATACAATGAATACAATGATTTTTAATTTTACGACAAATACGCCTAATGATATTAGGGAAGCTATTCACTTTGCATATATAGCATATCATGTGTACTAACTTAAATATTAAATAATGAAAAAACAATGTTCACCAAAAATATCAATAGTTATTTGGTTCAAAATGTTTACCACCACTAATTTGGCCATATTATTTATTTATTTTACAATTTTTCTTGTGCTTCTACTATAAGAATTCATCGTTATAAAAATATAACACGAGTTTGATATATATAAATTTAGATAACATAAAAAAAAACGCGAACAAAAAACAAGAAAAAAAGAACAAAACTATTATAAAAATATAATTTTTAATTACCTAAATCTTAACCATAATAAATTAAACCTAATTACTTTTTCAATGACATTTATTGTGAGTTGCTCCCACAGTCAAATCATGTTTTGCTTTTTAAACTGTAATAAGTATTTTTTGTAATGAATATGTATGATTTTGTTATTTACATTGTCTTTTTGTTTATATCTTTTTTCTTTTATTATAAATAATATTTATTTCGATATGTTTACATCTCGTTTTTTTCTCATTTTAAAGTTTATATTTTTCGTTGTGTTTGTATTGAAAAATAAAATAACTGCTGTGTGTGTTTAAATGGGTGTGTGTATGGGTGTCGATGCGTACCGATTTTATTATCATTATTCACACCATAAACAATATTCACCAAGTTGCAATACGTTTGCCCTCATTCATATGTATGTCGATTCCAGGAAGTAAACGATTACTTTGTGATTATTTACTAGTACAATGTGATATACTATCATGGGAGATTTGTGACATTCGTTACACAGAGGACAAAAAGAAGAAAATGGTAGTGTCTTCGCTCGAAACCTGACCGTCCGCTAAGACCTAGCGGACAAAAAAACCCGCCATGCGCCTGCGCATACATAAATGCTAATAATTTGATCCATAAACGTTGACGGCCATTTTTCTCACTCGCCGTACACATAATTCTATCGCCTTCGCTGTGTGTGCCAAGTAGCGTTAGATGGAAAAAGGGTTTTTTTTTCAAACCGCGTCTGAAATGGTTAATGGAACCGTTTCTTAGTTTCTATTCCGACAATCGCCTGTATCAACACATCAACTGTCGTGGATCATGAGGCCGAAGGGCGTACCACAGGCTGCTGCTGCCATCTTCCGGGATGCTGAATAGCGTTCATGCTATTTATTTATTATTTATTACGTTAAACACGATAAATGGAAAATGCATATGTATTATGTATGTATTTTTACATGTAGTAATGATAATAAAATTAATGCAATTTACAAAATATTTATAAAATATGCTCACAAAATACAGGCCTGCATTTAAACCAATTTCCTGAATCTCAAGTTTGGTGAATCTGTAACTTGGTAAAAAAGGTGGCAATGTCACATTATCAGTTTTTTTTGGTTTTTACATTACAGACAAGTAGCAGTAACAATATTTATAGGGCATAATATAGAGATTTTTTTAATAAAAAGTTTCAGTCTCACTCTTAAAACTAGCTATAGGTTTTTGAGCATAATAATAGTATAATGTATGTATAATAATACAAATCTGTATAAAGTTTAAGGTCAAACTTAAAGAACTTGTAGCGAAGCTACATATTTGGACTGCGGCTGGCAGCGTCGTTTTGTCGACGTGCGATCGCCGCCGGGCGCATCTGATTGGTCGGCGCCTGCGCAGGCGCGCATTGGAACGGCGCACGATCCGCCAGCGACGCAGGCCGTCAGACGAAACATCGGGCTTGCAAGCCACCGCGCGCATTTGCGCTGACTTTATCGTAATTAATTTATACCTATATTTATTCGTACCTAATTTTATCGTATATTTTATTCATTGTTTTATGTTAATTTCCATTATTTTACAATTATTATTTAGTTTTAATCTTGTTATACGACGCAATTGTTGAAGTGATTTCCTATTGGGAAAAAATAAATTAAGCTATTTGGAATAAATAATACCGCCGGCCTCTAGCGGATCAATGATCAACTTAGTTCGTCATTTCTTACTCTTCCTGGACCCTAGACATCCCCGGCATAAATTAAATTTAATTTATAAGTAAATTTGCTTAGTAAAAGAAGTGCCAATGCCAAAAAAGTTAATTGTTTCCGAATAGTTTTATAAGTTTGATCCTAATTTGAATTTTTAATTATGTACTAGGTATAATATTTAATCAAACACGGTATTTAAGAAATAATTTTTACCACTTTACTATACAACTTACTATACTACTACTATACTACATTACTTTACTATATTTGTCAAGAAGTTATAAACAACATTCAACTTTACAAAATGAAAAATCTTGTAGTCCGCACTGGTAATTCGGTTATGACACGAGTGACTTCAAATATTCAACCTCCTCAAAAGCGCCTTATAGCCTCGCCTCAGCGTGAGAACTTACCATAGGCCAACAAGAAACTCTTACAATTGTAATAATATTTCTAAATTTCAGGATAATTAATTTCGCCAGTTAAGCAAAGTTGCCTTTTTATTTTATTAATATGAATATACTGTAAAACGTTTATTATTTCTAATTATTCAAAATGCATTCAAAAGGTGTGAAATTAACTTTAACAAAACTAACCACTACACTTAACTCATTCTTTATTCTAATACAGCTCATATTCTTTTACTTATGTACACATTAACAATAAAGCAATTGATCATAAAAGACACACATTATACTGGGTTCTGGCAAAAATATCCTTTTATCTGCAGAAAACTTAACTTTATGGGTCTTACAAAATTTAAGCTAAAATACAAGGAAAATAAATAACAACAAAAAAACACTATCAGACAAACAAATAAAAGTAATTTTGGAAAAGTGGTTAATAATAATTACCAATACTAATTACGGAATATTACAGGTATAATATATTTTTAGTAGGTGTACGTAATCTAAGTTTTCCTAGTCAAGAAATGTTAATTTTGTTGTGAGTGTAATATAAAATACGAGTATACCTAAAATAAGTTATTAAATAATAAAAAACTTTAAAGTGATAAATTGGGCAACATGAAAATTAGTAGTTAACACTGCTGATGTCCCATTTTAACGATAAATTATTAATTACCTTGCGCCGATGCTATTGTAATAGTTAGAATTGAAGTATATTTTTAATTAAGGCCTAAAAAGGTTTTCTGTTGTTTTGTGTAAATGTGTTGTTAATTCTGTTGTGTTGTGTAATGTTTGCTTTGTTGTGTTTGTGTAATGTTTTCGGTGTTGTATGTTGTTGTTTTTGTTTGTGTTATGCTGTGTAGTAAATAAATGAATAAGTATGCACGATTATATACCTTTGATCCCATATAGCAGTGACCCTCCTGGCCCGTTGACGTCGTTGAATTCTGAGCCGCACAGGTCGGATGGTACCCAAAATTTCTCTCTCCGAACTACCCGCGACAGAAACGTATGTGGCGCTGTCCACGGATGTTATCTGCGTGAAAACACAGAGGAAACACTTGTAAGTAAATGAAAGTTATATTGATTCGTGTTTCAACTGGCGGAGATGATTTTTTACTATAGTATAGTATTTGCCTGTTGGATAACTGTAATTAGGGATTGACATGTCATTCCGTCAGCGGAGAATACCTAAAATTACGTATTAATTTCACACAAGTCAGCAGTAGATATTTACAGTATA
Organism: Neomicropteryx cornuta; assembly: GCA_020383195.1. Taxonomy (NCBI): domain Eukaryota; kingdom Metazoa; phylum Arthropoda; class Insecta; order Lepidoptera; family Micropterigidae; genus Neomicropteryx; species Neomicropteryx cornuta. The sequence goes on from JAHKQU010000030.1 coordinate 8,566,475, forward strand.
TGACCGTACAGTATGTACAGTACAGTACAGTATTTTCACTATATCACGAGGCAAACTTGTAAACGCCGCGGTATAATAAAATGAATATAGCTGCTATTACTTACGTGTAAAATATATTTTCCTTGTTTGGCTGAAGGCGTGAAAAACGTTTGCAGTTCATCTGTTTCATATTCAGCTAGTAGAGTATTTTCCTCTGTAACAGAAGTTTGGTTTTGTTGTATAACGCTACGTTTCGTCATTTCAACTGAAATTAAATGAAGTTATATTTGTCGAATAATAAAAGAAGCTCACAATATCATAATTTTAATGGATAGTTTTTTTTTTGTAAAATAATTGTGTTCGTTCAACGGTTGGAAAAATTCGGAAATTAGAATTTAGAATATTTCACATTTTTATTCAGAAATAATAAAGAGTGATTTACCGCTTTGTCCAGATTTATTGGCAGGGGCGTGGTAGAGAGACCAGTACAGCTTAGAGGAGCATGGGGTCACGGTTAGGCTTAAGGGAACGCCAGGTCTATCTGACGTCATGGACAGCCTATATAAAAACAAGTAATATTTTTTTAAAATGTAATCATATACAACTTCAACAAATATTGCTCCTTGACCTGAGTGAGAACAATATTATAAGGACAGTTTAAACAATAAAAAATAAACTACAAAACATTGGGCGGCTTACACATACGGTTAATTAGAATTTGAAGTAATCCTTAATTCTGGCGTGGTTAATATTTTTTTCGATAGTAGATTTTATGAATGATCAAATATTGTTTATTTAAGCAAAAATGCTATAAACGCAATACGATTATCATTGCACACATATGTGTGCAATGTATAGAATGGTGGCCATGTTGTAAATTTTGCAGAGAATGTATAAAAAAAGCTGTAACCATTTTTGAAATTCGCCATTAATTATTAAAATTAATATTGTTATTTCATTTAGTTCGGCCATCTCACCTAACACGATGTATGTTTTTTTTATGTTTAGAAATGTAAGAATTATTAATAATAATATTTTTTATTACCGACAAGGTTAGTACATTTTTTAATATTTTATCAAGTTCTAAGTGAGCAATGTCCGTACTAAGGTATGTTAGCTTTTTAAAAACCACTGTTTATTTCTCTTTATTTCTAATATTAACATTTTATTTAATAATACACACTACAAGCAGGTAATATATATCAAAATATTATAATCTTAAAGAATCCACCGTGACTCTTTTTGGTACAGCGCAAAAAATTGATCGCCGAAAAAGGAAGAATTTTGATACGGGCGCGGCGCGGCGAAGCGCTTCTCTCGTCGGAGATTTCTGCCGTTTGGTAATTATATGCATTGTAATACAAAGCGGTTGCATCGGGAGAAAAAAACGAGACGATTCTGTGGAGATTTATGTCAAGACAGCGAAATGTCAATCTGGATGAGGGATTGCTGAATTTTGGACGCAAAAAGATACGACGACACAAATAGCGACGACCGATTCGAATGGAACTACTAGAAGGGATGGGCAACCGTCGACTTAAAAACACTTTATGACATTTCTAGATTTTATTTATTTATTTGTTTAAATATCCAATATACACCTAATATTATTACATATGTATTACTTCGTAGCATTTGATTGATTTTCTAGAGAAGAAAGTACAGTTTGTGTGGATTACTAACATCTCACTAGGCAAATACCTGTGTCGAGGTGTTACCTATTTGAAATATATAATAATAGATCGAATTAGAGTTTTCCCACTCGCATCTCAATCGTGGAAAATCAAGCTAAACAGGTGAACTTTTTTTTCTCACGCACATGCTTTCATGGGGTCGTTCTACCCATCAAACTGAAAAACTTTTTTCCATGGAAAAACAATAATATCCCAAAAAATGCATTTAAAGTTTGTTGCGCCCGCGTCGTGCAAGCAAATTCGCACAGCGTAGGTCATGGTCACGCTGGCAGCTCGGAGCTAGTGAGAGGAGGTATATAGATAGGGTAACCATGCGTTTAAATATTAGTGGGTATTTTTTTCTAGTGCTTATTTCAAGTAATTTCCTACACTTTGAAAAATTAATAGAACAAAAGTTGTTCCAGATTGAGGTGTTGAACGGCCCCGTGGAGGGATGCCCATAAGAAAAAATTCAACTTGTAAGTATATCATCACAATCTTAAAGCTAAAGAATTAAATGTGGAGAAATTTCATTTCTATAAATCAGGAAATATAAAATTGGATTAGTTTATAAGTCTGTTAATACTAAATGGACACATTAAAAACTACCTGTGCATTGTAATAGTTGCTTCATTGACAGCAATGTGATGATTAGATAATACAAAATACAAAACCCCCACTCCCCCATCCCCTTCATCTTTAGTTTTACATTTACCATGAAAGCAGTCTAATGATGCTGTAAGCTAGATAAGTAAAATATTATGTTTTGTATAAAAATAAGATCCATAATATAACAAACATAGTTGAATGCATTAAATATGTACGGTACAGATGGCAAAATAATGTTTAATTTTACTAAATCGTGCCGTTAACATCCTGTATACAGATTGTGCGTACTTAAAGTTCTTCAGATCCCTCATTCCAAGAATATTATCGAGCGGAATGAATAAAGATGTTTCCAAAATTCAGGGTTAACGTTCTTATGAGGCAATAAATTAAAACATTCAACTGCAATGAATTTAAGCACATGAGATGGAAATATTATTTTTTTGTTTCTTTTCTTCATCTCAGGGTTGTCAACGTAGGAAATTTAAGAGAGTTGCGAGGAAATTTGAGCAGGGCATTTAAGTATTTAGTTTAATAAAATAATTGATTCTAGTTCAATCAGCACATGACTAACAAAAGCGTTTATTAAATATTTTATATGTAAGTTTTAAATAGTGCGGGTATATTTAACATCAATCTGTATATGTGTATAAAAATAATAGTAATTATTATTATCTATTTATAAATATAAATAATATTTTATAATTGATGATTATTATTATTATTAGTTTTAGGCAGGCAGTTTATGCTGATAGGCCTAAATCTGCACTTGTATCGTCTCTGAACAAACTTGTCCAGTCGTGTAGGTCTCTATAAGATCGCCTCTCGCCCGCCTGTGCTTTAATGTTGTCAGTCCAAGCATATTTAGCCTTTCTTCATATTTCAGATTTTTGAGTTGAATTGGTATTTTCGTTGTGCGTCTTTGCACCTTTTCTATGAGATCTATGTCTTTAGTGAAATAGGGATTCCATACTTGATAAGCATATTCCAGTATTAGTCTTATGTATGATTTATAGATCATTAAGAAAAGGACCACTGTCAAATTATGGAAAGCCTTTCTTATTAAGAAGTAAAGAGTTTGCTTTTTTTGAAATTGAGGTGATGTGCTGTTCCAACTTAAGATCTGACGTGATTGTTACACCGAGATCTTTTTGTGACTGAACTATTTTGAGTCGAGTGTTTTCTATGAAGTATGTTTTGGGTTCTTCTTCCCGATATGCAGAATAACACACTTTTCAATGTTCAGGCTTAGTAACCATTCAGATGTCTATAGGGTGATTCTGTTCAAGTCATTTTGTAATTGCGAACTACTTATTAGGGGTTAGCGAATAACTTAGTATCGTCTGCAAATAATTTATTTCCTGACTTAATGTGTTCTAAAAGATCAATCAAAAATATTCCGGACCGATTCCCAGTCCTGCGGTACACCGCTAAGAACTTCCAGGACTGTAGATAGGAATACCCCCACTTTGACTTGGAAGGTTCGACCTGTCAAGAAATCTTTGATCCATTTTAAGAGTTTTCCTCTTATACCAAAATGTTCCAATTTATGTAGAAGTCGATATATGGGGACACGATCAAATGCCTTCTCATAGTCTAGGTATATAATGCATTTAATATGGCAAATCACTTTTTAAAAAAAGATCGTAATAAAAAATTAAGAAAAGTTTTCTTTTTCGAAGACTCCAGATGGCAACAAAACGCCCCAATGTTTGATTATTTGCGACGAAGCTGCACCCGGGTCCAAATTTAAACCAGTAGCCGAAGCGCGAAGGGTCACGTCGCTGGTCTGACCCAGGATCTAAATCCATCAGTCGTGAAGGAAGGACGCCTGCGCATGCGCTCTGATGAATCGCTCCACATTGTCGGATTGTGGATTATTTGATTCCCAAGCCGTTTATGATGCTAAAATTAATAGGGCTAAATACATGACGCGTCCAGTAAAAGAATATTTTTTAACCCTAAATAAATGTGATAACAAAGATGAATTTGAATTTAGCAAAAGTTTGCTTCTATAACTACAGCTTTCTATAGTTGGTGGTCACTTTTAAACTTAGCAACGAACCTTCTAACGCGACTATGCATAAGACCGTTATGTACGCTCAAACAAGCAGGTCCCGCCCTTTCTCGTACAATATTGTTCAATCACGACCTCTTACAAACTCAATCATATACTTAAATTATATTACATATTACAGTTACACGCAAAATGTTTTCGTTAAATAAATTTAAAAAAATTTTTATGGGTATTAACAGCTGATTTAGAACCACTTTCTCTTTGTTGAAGTTGAAATTTGACACGTTGGTTTAGTTCCGATGACAATGCATTTTTATGGTAAGCATGATCTGATTCTACACCAAGGAATGGCTCCAGACGAAAGAACTCCTCATCGGTCAACAGCACAGACACCGAATTTTGTATACGCATTCCAAGCACTTAAATAAAAGCTTGTTTTTAAAAAATATGTTTTATTATTAACTTATTTTACAAATTCTAATGCAAAAATGACGTTACTACCGTACAGCTTTCATAAAAATACATAAAAAATATGTTTCTCTGAATAAGCGCCGATGGTTTTTATTAAAATATTTAAATTGAAGTGAAATGAAACAGAAGAAGTGTAATATTTCATATTTTAATGCATTATGTTTGTATCCATTATCAAAACTCTACATATTTAATACTCTAATAACAAGCAGCTCCACCCGGCTTTATTTTTTTTTTTTATATGTTATCCTATATATTTTTTTTTGTTCATAAGAACATTACAAAAAATAAATAAAAAATGTATAAAAAGAAAGCAGATCTTAGGAACCAGATGACTCTTAGCAGCGGTACTATAAACGAGTCTATTCGAGAAACTTACTTTTTGAATCGAAGGCAAAAAAAAAAAAAAAAACGATTTCAATAACTATCATATAAGCGTATGAGACTCGATTACCTTCTTGTTTCTCCTTTTGCCAGGTAGATCGAGACCTGCTGATCCTTGGGAAGAACATCATCTCGGAGTAGGATGTCTATGGGATGAGGTATGATGGCCATTCTCGCTCCATTGCAGATCAAAATGCAAGCAAGGACGACCGATACAGCGGCAATAACTGAAACAGCAGACCTGGAAAAGGTAAACGTTGTTATTATACGGATATTTTATAGGACACGAATATTTGCTACGAAAAATATTCCAACGACGTAGAAATGATGATGATGATGAGAACGTGAAAAAGTTTTTTAAATCATTACAGAATAGAATCGTTGAACCACACTTGTTGTTGTAGAATACACTTGTTTATCGAAAAAATATGATTGTTGAGAGTGAAAAGAAACGACGAATACTGTACTGTTTAAAATAAATAATAATTACTTTGATTGTCCTCAATTACTTGAACAAATTAGCTTCCATGTACCGCCGAGACTGTTCCATCAACAGTTGCTCTTTGAGCCCATAAGGTCCAACGCAGGTTTTTGAGCACCGCTTGACTGATTATGCCACAGGTACAACAAAAGGTTGTATGTTTTCTCGAAGGCCACAGTTTTTTTGAAAAATCTGTACTTATTAAAGTCTTTTCAAATTACGGCATTCTGAAATCGATTCTCTTCAACTTTAATTTAAATCAATTTCCACAGCTACTTTGCATCTCACTATTATAACTGCTATTAGTTATGCTTACAATTGTAAACATTCAATCATGATTTCATCGTTAGAATTTTTTTATTTTTTATTAGCTTTAAATATGAAATAAATCACTCTATATGTAAAAAACTTGAAGGATACACGATTAACCTAAATTATATGTTTCTTTAGGATTTTTTTTTACCTCTTTTACCTTGTCCTTTTTTCCTTGATTAAATAAATAAATAATAAAAACACGACACGACACACGAATATCGTTTGATTAAAGGTACTCTAATTATATCCTCTCTAGATTATTGGGTATGTTGGAACCACATCCCGAACTACTATAGTCTATATCTATAAAAGCCAAAAGTTAGTTCTAAGTTCGTCCGATACCAGCTTTTTGATGTCATTTAGTAAATATTTTTTGATTATTTTTAGTTTTTATTTTTTTAAAGCTTTAACGCGCTATGCATAATCGCGTTAGTACGCTGCTTAGCTTAAAATTTACCACTTTAATTTACTAAAAATAAAATTAATAGTGATCACGATCATGTGATATAGGACCGGAACTGTTAAAGTACCTTTTTATGTACAAAAAAGTAAGAAAACTGTTTTTATTATTAAACAATTATTTATTAATAATTTTTTATACTATTTTTTAGTTTAAACCCTAACGAAGAGTGTAATGTTATAAATGACATATTTCTTAAACAAAATATAACTTATAAACTTTATATAACTTATAAAAAAAATAAATAAATAACATAATAAATTGATAGTACTAAATTTATACAATTAAACAGAAACAATAAAATATATACTCATTTTTTTCTCCTCTTGGATTTGGAAGAAAATTGTCTTCTGCCGCTGGTTCACCTAGCAAGAGGTAATGAATGATGTTTGAGATGGATGGTGAGTTGAAGGGATGTATGGGTATCTTTTTTATATCCTTAAATTTGTTATATAGTTAACGTTCGGTTTACTAATGGCGGAACAAAAATATCGAGGTCAATGAAAAAGTCAAAACATACAATTTTTATATTCACAGTCATCATTACTATGTTAAAATAGTTGTGCACTATTATCATACACATCAGAATAGTCAAAATTAAAATAATTTTACTGAATCATTAAACATTAATGTTAGTTTCTTAGATCCTTGTTAGTTTCTTAGATCCTTTAGATGAGATCCTTGTTTTCAGACCAGAATAGTCTGAAAACAAAAATCCTCATGGTGAGATCCTTGTTTTTAGACCAGAATGGTCTAAGTTTTTATTTAGCTTGAAATGTTTATTAATCTGTTTTGAATTAGAACCACTTTCTCTTATCCTACCGAGTAGAAATTTGATATGTCGGTTCAGTTTCGATATTCAACCCTACTTTTATGTTGCGTTAAGAATAAGATTATTTAATAAGTAAATACAGTGCGAAAGCCCATTTAGTATTCGCGCGCCTACTACAAGCCAATTTGCGAGTGATCGCTAATCCGGTAAGTTCAATGGAACCTACCGAAAGGTTCGTTTATGATCACTTAAGGCGGAGAGACAAGTCATGAGTCTTACATTGTTGCAAGGCCAGGGGATCAGAACCTTTTACGAAATATCAAATGAACACTATAAAAACCCTTGATAAAATTATTGGATTGGAGCTGTTGTTACGTCCTCCAATAATTTTATAATGGCTGGCTTTAAAAATATAATAAAAAAGGAGATGTAGGTAGATAAAGATATGTTTTATGTATCGATATATATTTTTAGTGTTATAACTACGGTGAGTATTTTTTATTAATTTTCCTCTTTTCAGGAGGTTGATTTATATCGAAAACGAATCAAAATTCACCAAAAACTATTGGAAAAATGTTTCCCAATTACGAGAAAACGAGTAAAAATGATTGTAATCGAAATCGTTTTAAAGTTTGAGATCGAGCTACGCGCCTGGTCGCAGAGAAGCGGGGGGCAAGGCGCTGGTTCGGACGGTGACCGGTGACCACGCGGTGCGCGATGTATTTCGAAAAAAAACAATGAACTCTAAATAAAATATTATTATTTAGGATTCTTTTTGTGAAACTGGTTTGGTTGTCGATATAGATCAATCCCCAGAAAGAAGCAAAGTGAATAGAGATATCATTATTTAATAAAATATCAAACAATAAATACCTACATAATACTCCAGTTATTTATTTCATTTATTCGATTGCATCAGCCTCTTTTTGAAAATTTCAATAGACGTTCATTCTAAATTCAATCTAAATAGACGTTTTAATTTACACACTTCATGTGAATACTAGAAGTGGCGATTTTGCTAGTATGACTAGTATGAAAAATACTATTTCTAGCATTTGCATAGAGTAGACATTCCAATTTTGTAGAATTTGCAATTATTTATGATCATGTAACTCAAATAAGTACTAAAAAATATGTTAACCTAGATTGTGTATGTATAACAATACCTACATTTTACGGCATGAAAACTGTAAAATCACAAATAAAATAAATCGCAAAATTTGCAAAGATGGTACCTAGTACATATTATCTACCTCCCTAGGTAGGGGGGGGGGGGGGGTAATAGTAAGTAAGGTCCTACTAGTTACCTATATATGTATCAAATTTTACAATTTCAACAATACTATAACTTCTATTAAAGTAGAAAATAAAAATGTATCAGTATAAAATAATAGTACTTCAGGTACTTGAAAATCACATACAACATGAAGTTTAGTTACATTCATCGACCACCGTTTGTGCACTTCTGGCCTAGTATTGTGCATTCGATAGTTTGCTCTGTTAATTTTAACGCATAAGCGATGAATACGCACAAAAGATTACGAGACTCTTGTCGACTTGCACGATCGTGTGTGTTGGGCATGCACGCTGAAAATATAAAGTTTCTAGGAATCTGAAAATGTCATGACTAGTTATTGCCAGCACTTACAGACCTCCATCAAAACTGTTCACTGTCTATTGAATCAATTCACTATCGGTGCTGTGAAATGATCTAAATTTGCGAAACGAGTATGATTTGTATATTCTTTTTAAAAATAACTGAACGCTATATAAATTGGTTTAATTAATACTAGTTAGTTACCTATAGTAAAAAATATACAACACGACAGTTTTTTCGTAACTCTGCCCATTTCCTTCTTGTCGTCAGAGCTCTTCGAAGTATGACGCAGTTTCTTGCAATTTTTTTAATTATATTTTTTTTATCAAACTTTCGGATAGGGATACGAGAATAGAATATTTTTACTCGTTTTAATAGAATTTTTCATTAGGAATGACCCCGGGCAATGTTAGAAGGCAGTAATCAATTTAACTTTAGTCAACTTTGCCCGCCACCCAAAATATCATAGAGGCGGCCTTGGCATAGGGGTGCATTTAAATACTATACAATTATTTTTCAATCAACGGTAATACTAAACTGAGCTAAATTTACTTATGCTTTACGGTGACCAAGCGGTAAAAATTGTAGGTATGACTAGGTATAATGTCGAACGTTAGGTCAATAGTCAAACATCCTAATAAATACACTACCGCAATCTTATTCGGGAGATCAGTTATACGACGTTTGCATAATTAATTTAAAACAATACAGTATTTAATAAAAGATCATAATATTATATCAGCCTTAGCCGGAGAACAGGAAAGTAATATAATTTGGCTGATATAGTTCATTTAATTTCTGTATTATCTATATCGTTACCTTTAATTAAATTTACATATATAATATTTAGATGAGAAATCGGTAAAGTTGTTTATAATTGCAAGTAATTTTGTCTGCTTGGATAAACTAAATTCCATTTTGATTTTATATACATCACGTTACTGTTGCAGCTAATTACAAAATTGGTATTCCCTTCTCACTTCTCTTTTTTACGAACATATGAAGTTTGTCGAATAAGCAGATTCTTTTCGACATTTTGAAGGTTTGGTAAGTTCATTGATTCCGGATTATCTAATTGTAAAATATTTTTTAGATCTTTACAAACATTATAATATTTACCGACCGAAAGCTTCGGTAAGATGCAGTAACCCACCCGGAGTACTTATTATTATTATAAGAAGTTCACACCTGCAGGTGCCTGCAGTTTGTGGGCGCTGTATGAGTGAATAGGCGCCCAAGTAAGCGTCAAGGCAAACAAACGAAAAAAATTAAGTTACTCTTTTTTACTGAAGCGTAAACATTCACGAATTCCGCTTTACTAGATCGGAGTCACTGAGGCGAGTTACTTTAAATTGAAGTGTAATCTTCTTTAAGCGCGGTACGTGGTGATTCCAATTGAGCGCGTAAAAACACGCTTTAGACTTCTACCGGGCAAAAAACTCGTCGCTTGCTATCCTTTCCAGGAGTAGTCGAGGTTTTATATTCACTTTGTATACACTCGGTTTTATATAAGTCAAACTTCTTGTCAGATAAAATAGAAAGAGTGCCGCGTGCGAGTGCGACACGAACAGATTATTTCCTTCTTGTTTGACCAACATTTCGATGGCTCTGTCAGGTATTATCTGACATTCGTCGTCATTTCGTGGAGTAGAATTTATTTAAAAAAAAAACTATTTTTTTATCTCGCTAGTTTAGCCAATTAAATATTTTAATTTTCTAATGCTGAACCGTTTTCACGTTATTACGTTATTGAATGATTGAATAATATAAAAAGATACTGAAAATAAAAAAAATACAGAAAAATATATAATTTAGAATAGTCTAAGAAGCCAAACCTCAAGTTTGTTGTCAACCGAACAAGTCAAAGTTAAAAGATATTAAATTTAACAATTTTAATAGTTTTTCCAACTGAACTAAATTTATACACAACCGATCTATGTTTAGCGGATATACGATAAACCTCGAAGTTCATTAAGAGTTTTGAAGAATGTAAAATGTTATGGAATTGTCTCGTGATAAAAAAAAAAAATCAGGAGGCATATGTCAGTGACGCTTGTGACGTCAGAGTAAATCGATAACATCATACGCGATGCGAGAAGATATGCTCGCACCTATGTAGGTATTACATATAGTTTGGATATAAGCCGCTAGAGTGCTAGTAATGTTATTTGTAGATATTAATTGATCGATACATAGCGATATCGACTTTAATTATCACAAACCCAAAATTTCGTGTCCCAAGTTTTCTAAGAAAAACGCATTCTGTTCAATTTCTACATTTTTATTCCTGCCAACAGACAAACGCAGATGTTTACACATCTTAACCGTGAGTCCTGGCACTTTTTTGTGGTTGGTTAGTTTTTGGTGACTCGGCGCCGTGCGCTAATTTGAACATGAATTATATTCGCATTTATTTATACATTTTTTTACAGATAATACGCATAAACACCCTTATGTCTTAAGAGGGTGTTTATATTCCCTATTACGATCTAAAAAAATGCGAAAAGAATTTATCAACAAATTTATAAATTTTATTAAAGCGCTGGTGAGAATTCCCGATCGATATCTCGTTTTGTCACACTACGGCTGTGTCCGATAGCGGTCCATCCCTTGTGTCGCATGACAATAAACGGTTTATTATTATAACGTAAAGTTTACACTTTTTTTCTAGGAAACAATGATGAATTTTGATATGACGTGAATACAAATCATACGTGAAATCGCAGGACCAATTAGGTGATTCTTTTATCGGGAATGCTCTTGGGACACGTTGTAAAGAGTGTACTATAAAACCTTTAAATTGATACATTATTTTTTATAACCGTCAATAAATACATGTGTTTTATTTAGATATTATAAAAATATATTCAGACCATTTTATATAACGAGGAGTCAACATTTGCTTCCAAAAAACATTCATTTTCTCTTTTAATATTTTGAGATCGTGGTAGTCTAGTGGTCAAGGCGTTTAAGGCTTGACCTAGAAATCGTAGGTTCGAATCCGCACGTTATAGTCATTACCACCTTCTTCCCTGAGTCTAGCATGAGCACATTTAGCATATTTAAGTAGAGCCTAAAATAATGGTATATCGCCTTGCTTTAAAAACAAAATCAAATAAGTAAGTGGTGTTGTAAGTGTGGTTGCTTCGAGCCATTTTTGGTTGTAGGTTATTTAAAATGTTCCATTTCAGATATTTTTTGGTTTAAATGTGTTTCGATGGTTAAAAAAAATATATTCTGTGGTTATCCGTATTGAGACCGGCGACAGACCAAGAAGAAGCGCGCAATAGTAGTGCGCACGGCGCTCTCTTCGCGCCAGTGTCGGATCTGCTGTGTGAAGAACTGACCAGCGATAAATATCTTTCTGGCGCCAATGTCCAATTTTTAAACACGTCTGTATGCTCCTTAACATTAACTATTTTAATTTCCTAAATAGAATAATGCTAATAAAACGAATTCCGTTTGGTAGATAGGCCCTATGCACGAATGAACCCTGTGACGTATTTTACGCCTTTGGAATCAATGAACTTTGAAAAAGCCCTCAAAGCGTCAAAGTTCTCATTCGTTTTATGTGGCGTGAAAAAATATACAAAAACAACATCAGCCCTGCGTATAGGTATTAACATAATGGTGGAATATGAGCAGTGCGTTTTAAAATCGGTCAACAGTCCCTTATAATCCGCTATTAGGGCCTAGTTTTCGTAATGTGACAAGTAACAAAAAAAAAAAATACAAAAGAAATTGCTTTAATTTTATTTCCTCTCGAATTACTCTATCCTTTACTAAAACGAGTAAAATTATCATTATCTGTAAAAAAATATCTGTATAAAGTTATTTTTAAAAATGAATAATTATCTCTGAAAAAATTATCCATCGAAACAAATGAGTCAATAGAAACCAGAACCTTTCCATCTGCAAAGAAAAAAATAGAAACTGACGACGGTGCAAGATACCCAGGATATATCAAAATATTCCTATTAAATAACACATAGTAGTAGCAAAAAACAAAGTCAAGACTAGAATAAATAGAATATTGCACTCATGACAGCAGAAACCCGATGAAAGCAGTTGTATTAGCCTTGGCTAACAGATAACTTGGCTTGAAGAAAATACATAACCTATAAGCAAGAGTTGCTGGATTAATACACAAACACCTCAGAAACCCTTTTGATCCCCTTTGGAGGAAATTAGCCTAAATCACGAAAGACATTCTTGAACATCGACGACCCGACGATTGGAAAGTCAGCAGTGAACAAACAAGTGAATCCCATTTCACGAGTCCCTAAACCGCGCATGGACTACTATATCGCTAAATCCCAAATGTGTGTGCGGAGATCGGAAAACTATGAGTCTTATTAATATGGATTCAGTTAAGGTCTCTATCAAGAATTTATAAATACTATAAACAAACAACCTAAAATCGTAATATAAAATTACCATTATTGTGCCTGATTGTTATTGTAATCAAAATATTACAAATTGATTATCACTAAAATGATTACCGTTATATTGTTTATTTAAAAAAAATGTAATCATTCTTACAGCCCAAGTCACAGTACAAAATAAATAAATTAAAAATAATTGTTTAACTTAAAAATACATAAATAATAAAATATGAATAATAAATTAATTTGTTATGCATCAAGAAATAAATGATGATCATATATATAGGTATATTTTACTTATATTCATTTCTACCATATATATATATATGTAACATGAAGCAATAGCATACATAGTCTGCCTTTGGAACAGGCGGTAGTCCAGTTAGGTAAGGAAAATTGTAAATACTTTATAATTAATAAATAAATAAAATATTTAACATACTATAATATATTAAATGTAAATGAAGTAGTTTTTGAAACCCCGTAATTTTACTTATATATTATTAATTTAAAATATGTTAATTTGTGGTATCCTATTCATCCAGTAAACTATAAATATATTTGTGAAATATAGTCTACCTTGAGACAGGCGGTAGTCAAGTTAGGTATGGCTAAATATTAGTGCTTCTAATGGATAAATGAATAAATAACGCTGTGCCGCTGAGCTGTCACAGCTATCGATGTTTTTAAACTGACTCGGTCCTTGCAAATTGGATACCTGATCGTGAACGCATCGTCCTTTTCGCTCAACGTTCGAAGGGTTTATAAGCCTGTCCCACTCGCACGCAGTGATGCCTTATTACGTAATTATTGCGAATTTGAAATTCGATTAACGGCAGGGCCTCGAAAACTGACTTAAAAGAGGTGTCTACCTTTTATTTCTCTTTCGGTGGTCGTTTGTATTATATTTATATTTATTTATTTATTACATATAGGGTTACATATTTATTTATTCCATATTAAGTACATATAGGGAGACAATTCTCTAACACTATCTTTACATGGCCAAAAAAATGTACCAAACATGAATATGGTTGACAAAAACAAATTAATAAATCAAACTAAATAATGTGTACTGTGTGGAGTGTGGTGCCATTTGTGGCAGGGACATGTATGCGCGCGCGCGCGCGCGTGTGTTGTTTAATAATAAATAATTTAAAAATAATAAAAAAAAAAAAAAAATATATATTTTGTACTGCGTGCTTTGTACGAATCTACGAGTTTTGGTCCACCCATTAGTAATAAGGCATTATGCATGGCCACTCTACAAAGTAAATTTGAAGTATGTAGTATAAGAGGTGGGTGCTATACAAAGATGTACCATAATTATTAGTGTGCATAAGTATATAAATAATTAAAACACACGCCCTTTGAAAGTTCAGTAAATTTGCTTAAATGGGTATTTCAACGGTAATTAGGTACATTACGGATTGCTTTAGTATTGAAATTTGTGATTAAAAGAGCTAAAAATATATACGTGATAAAAGAGCCATTATTTTCGAAAATCACAAAATACAGTGAATCTATAAAGCTAAATAAAAATTTAGCTGATAAAATAGTAACTAATTCGCCCTGTAGTTTGATATCTCGTGCGATACTTTTTTGAGGTAGGTAGGTAACTATCTACCTTATTAATTTTTTAATCACCTTATAACCCCCCCCCCGGTATGACGACTTTCTGGCAATAAACAGTTTTAGTGTGCTTAAGATTTCCTTCTGCTCATTTTTGTTAAGTGTGTATCACTAATGCGTTCAGAATAGGGATAGACGGTTAGACAGATACAAAGTCTAGCATTTAGGTAGTCGTTTTATTTACTAGCGTATGCCAGTATGATATATGAGAATATGTCGTACGACAACCCTTTTTGACTTATATTGATTGAAACTCAACTTACCCTAAGGACGAAATAGGGGACCTGAGGGTAATTGGCACGAATACATCGACGCTCGACGAACTGAAAACATGGCGCGTTCATTGATCAAAAACTATTTCTTTAAATGCAATTTGTGAGCCTTGTTATTCCTCTTCAAAAACAAACTAATTACTCGCCTATCCAACCGTTCTGTACTGGCAGGACTTAATAAATCAAGGTCTCGGCAGCATATTAATTTCTCATTGGGGAAGAAACAATCACCAATATTGAGAATTAGGGTATTTTGTACTAATGACAGGTTGACAGCACTAATCTGCCCGGTTGGACTGCGGACTGGACGGAGGCACGGTTAGTAGTGGCGTTCCATAGAAGTGAAGTGATATTAGTAGTGTTGAAGTGTTAAACGGGTTGAGAAATAAACTCGGATGTGTAGTTTACTATGTTTTTAATTAAATCGATATTTAAATATTAGTTAGCGTGTGACATTTTAACATATTAAAACGTATATGGCCCATGTTACAGATTTTAGGAAAATCAATTATTTGGCATCTTTTTCTTGTAATAGAGCTGTTTATAAGTGTGCAGTTTTATTTTAGCAGAATCGGTATTGCAAAAATACTGCTAAAACTATTTTTACTAGGGTCTTAAAACACTCAAAAGTAGACTAAAACTGTATTTTAGGCCTCATTTCTTTTAAAAAAAAATACGTACCCCCCGTTTATGATGGGAGGGCAACTCCATCCCCCTCCTCCCACCCCCGTGTGCCTTTCCCCGAAGGAATTCTGGATCCGCCCTTGAAATGGATGTTCCACGTGTGTGAGAAAAAGGACGTATACTATACTGTGACAGATGATGAAAAGTAACAGCATAACTATGATCTCAAAACAAGTGTTTGTGGTCCCAAATTTGGCCAACCTCAAAGAAGGTCCGTCGTGTGAAAAGCTCACAGGAATAAATTATTGCTGCATTTTTTTGCATAATGCGTAAGTACTCTAAAAACCAGGGAAGCTCTAAAAACAGTCAAATCAAGTGACAGTATGTGGTTTTCAAGTTATGCCTGCTTAGTGTGAGAAGCAATCAAAATCAGGCATTCTGAACCGGCTCTGACACGGCGATAGTACCTTGCCTAAAACTTTTGGCCTCTTCTACCCTAATCCCCAAATCAAAGAACAGTCTGAATTGCGTTAAAAACAAAAGAATAAAGAAGAATTAAGAAAGGCTCAGGCGATGGTCAAGTTAAGGGTTATCACTTTTAAAAAAGAACGATATCGCTGATAAGCAAAAAAAATAATATCCTTTATTTTATTTATTTTGGGCTTTAAAGTAACTAATTCTTTTAGCTTGGTTATTTATAGGCAGGAATTTCAAAAATAAACGTTTCAAAATCTTTTATTAATATTTTTTAAAATTATAATCGTTAATAAAATTTACTATATGCTTAGTATGTGAATTCAAACTAGGTATGTCGTCTAAAACTTATACTACGTATACAAAAAATACTTCAGGATAAGAAGGTATTGCAGAAGTATTTCTATCCCTTTCTCAATTGAGATTTTCTCTGAAAATAAATTAACAAGGTTCGTAACCACTGGTTGATTTTTATAGTACGATATCACACACACGTTGACAAACTGGAGTCATAAATCCATTTCAAGCAACACTGGCGTGTAATATTCGATTTCAGTTTCTAAGTATTTCTAACAAGTTTTAGCTTCATATATTCCATGATTGCTGTGACAATTTTTAAATATAATATTAATAAATAATTCCCTCATATTATAATAATTAACTCATAATATCATTGAGAGATATACAAATAAGATGAGTTTGTTATCTCGAAAATTGAGTCTATGTCATGGAATTTATCTGAATATTTTATTTTGAGATCTTAATTAACTATTGGTCGCGTTAGGATACAGTATTACTTGCTCGCTTTACGGTTTTACCTTCCTGCAGTATTGAAATTGTCCTAATTAAACCTTTGTTTTCGATAGTTTAATTTTTGTTGCTTAATACGGAATGACTTTACAGTCTATTTGTGAAATATAAATATTAAAATCAATTAATTTACCCAAATATTTGCTTATTAATGTATCTAATTTAGATTAAATAAAATAATGCGGTAATTTTAACATCTATTATTTTATTATAAAAACCAATCAAATTAAACAAGCCGACCTACCACGCTCAAATTGTATCAGTAAAAAGTGTTACTAGCTTCATGCGTTTAAGCAATGCAAATTGGAAGTATTCTACGATAAAAAATAATAATTGGGATCCTAAAGTACTTACTTAAAGTAAAATATATTAAAAATAGATATTTTCCAGGCCTTCTTTATTTTATTAGAAACTTCATCTGAATTATTAGAGGGGGGAGAGAGAAGATCTAGAAATATCAATAAGGATCCTTTAAAACTGCACTAAAATTGATAAGAAGATCAATCAATTAATTAACGTGACGTATCTCTAGAATATTTTATAAGGATATTGATGCTTCACAAAAATTAATAAAATTCCGATAAAGGGTTGTCAAAACTATTGAAACATAGATAATTAAAAAAATATGTTTTTTATTGATAATAAATTGTTAGAATAGTAATTACAGAATACTACTTAACCCAATTTTGTTTCCGGGCGTATTTCACCGAGCAGTAACTAAAAAGGCGATTAAAATCGGTGATTTAACTCGGACAGAAACTAGTCAACATAGCTTCGGTTATTCAGTTTCAAACACAAAAAACGAATTAGTTAATAATGGAAAGCAAATTTTAAGCTAGCAAAAATATTATTTTAATTAAGAAAAACAAACATTATTACCTACACAATGTAAATGTCTACATTTTATATTTCGGACTAAAACAAATCATACTTTTTTAACTTTTAAAAATCAAAGCCAAAGTTATCAAGGGTTGAAATTATAACTTATTATTATTTAAAATAATTTTGAAAAAGGTGTTTTTATCTAACTACCTTTATAAATATAATTCAAATTGAACTCACATATTGCTCCAAACGTTTCACAATTTTTCTTAATTTTTTTCAAAGTGCCTCGGTGTGTAAATTACCAAAAAAAAAAACACAGGACATTTTAAAAATTAACACTCGGCATAAATGTTCTCAACCTCACGATTAGTATGTCAGTTAAAAAAAAAAAAAGAATCATAAAATTGAACTCGATTCGATTCGAAATTCGAAATTGGCGCGATCCTGTCGCGGCAAGTTGCAACCGATTCGCTTCCCGCCGATACAGTCGCGACCTGCGGCGGCCAGCCGCGCTTATATGAGGCACACGGACGCACACACGCGCGCGCAGGCGCACACACACGCGCACACACGCGTGCATTTGCGTAAGATATCCCAGAGGTTGGAAAAAAAACTTACAGGACGTTATTCAACGTTATCAATGCCTAATATCAACTACCTAACTAACCCGGATTGGTAGTTAATACTCCCTTAGGTAAAGACGCGTGAAGTTGTACAGAAACTATAATATATAAGGACATATAACAATCTATGTGGAGCACTTTAACTAAAATCTGATGAGGCGTTTTAGAGTTACAGTGAGACGAACATTCAGACATGGACCAATAAAAATTCTGCGCAATATTGACCTAAACAATCCCGAAAAATCTCGATAAAGAATTAATCTAAATTATAAATTTCCCATCCTTACAAATTCAGTAATAAAATAGAGGTTAAGTCTTTTGGTCATTTAAAACCAAGAAGAAGAAAAGAGAAGAAACCGGGGTGGACGATCAAAGGGATGAGCGTTCGAAGCGCAATTTGACAAAAACGCTTTAGAATTCGCGTGGTTTTGATCAATTTTGAATCGAAGGTAAATATTATTGTTCTGTAATTAAAATAATGTATCACGCTTTTAATCTACGCAATATTTTTTTTTATTATTATTATTGGTATTAATATATTAAATGTAACACAGGTGGCAGGCATGTTTGTTTTAGGGTTCCGCATTCAAATTGTGCTAAACTGGAACACTAAGTGGTTACATGCACGTTGATTTCAGGTACCTATACATATTGCTGTTTGTATGTACGGTCGAGGGCGAATGAATGTTTACCTTGAAAGGCAATTCAACAGAGTGTATAGTTATGTAAATATATGTCAATATTAAAAAATGATTTTTTTAAGAATTCTGCTTTTCGCATCAGTTCCCGTTTTCATCATTTTTAGCATTTTTATAACTATAGACTTATTGTTAAACTAGATTGACTATGACAACCTGTATCTATCATTTAATATCAACTGCTTCTATACATAGTTTCGTAGTAGTAAATTATTTAACCAGACGTTAATTAGTAAATTATGTAACAGAGCTGATGCCTTATAGCTATGTCCTATACATGCGTCCCACAGACTAATCGTGCCTGTCTGTGATTTCAACTTGTGATGAGTTGATTCGATTAAAATAAAAAAAACATAGTACAATGGTGTCATGACATTCTTTCAATTTATAATAAATTTTAACACCATTTCAGTTTTTTTTGTAAATTTTGAGGCGCGCTTAGTAACGTAACAACCCCCCCACCCTTTCTATTTACTGAATTTGTGATTTATTTAATACTGACTTCTCCCAAATTGACTTTTTTCAATAAATCGGCAAAAGTTTCGCAATGTAAAATATCAACCACCAATACAAATACTATATATACGAATGCACTAAACCACAGACAAAATTTCTAACTTAGTTCCGTATTCAATAAGTTTTTTTTTAATATATACATATAAATAATCAAAGTTTAAATGATTGTATTTCATGTTCTTTTTGTTATATTTTTTTTTATTTAAATTCGTTTAATATACTTTAGTATTATTCTTTTTACGTCATTGTCTTTGCGCCATTATCTGTTTTGTGTACAATTTCTGTTGTGTAACCAAAATAAATAAATAAAAAAAATATTACCTTATATATTTGCTGATCATGGCCTCAACATTTTTGTACAAAACTTTACTTAACTGTGGAACTTTTTTTATTTACCGTTTTATGCCATTAATTTAAGATTATGATCCATACCCAGCCGAAAGGAAAAAACCCAAATTATTATTATTGGGGACTTGATATATTAAACTGATTAAATAGTTATATTACAATTCAAAATGTTATGGAACACGAATCGTGTATTATTTCATTTAAAATTTATTGTAGGTATGTAACAAGCATGTATGTGCTTATCTTATTTGAGTAAGACTCAAAATAATTGAATATGACCTGGGTCATAACAAGTCTATTCCTGAATAAAAAATAATAAATAAATCAAAGAAAATATGTCCTTGTAAAAAATGTTAGGTTGTAAAATATTTTGTTATTAAAATTTATTGTAAATAGTAGCATTGATTATAAATCTAGGTAGGTACAGTAAGAGGTTTATAATAAATAACATACATAGATATGTATACGATCGTACATCGTGCTGTGGCTGAAAAGATAGTATAAATACGATTTAAACCGTACGTTCGGCAACTGCTATCTATCTTTTCCAAGCGACTGACTGTCGCTAGCGCATGAAAAATATTCCACAGTGCCGGTAGAATGTAGATTGTCTAGATTGCAAAACATATAGGTATTTATTTATTACTAATAATGATAACATGTTGTAATTATTAATAATAACATTAAGAAACTATTTGTAAATGACATGTACATATAGTTTAAATAAATACATGTATTGACAAAATACAAAATACAATCATTATTATCCGAACATTTACACAATATTATAGAAAATAATCAACTCATTTGCAAAAGACCAATTATATAGGTTTTCAAAAAGGGAAACCAATGACTGATATTGCCACAGTTTGCAGACCATATGTATGTTAACTTATTTTTATTTATTACGCTAAACCTTTCGATACTCTCAGTTTAAAAAATATTGTAAGGACACATTTTACTTAAAAAATTAGCTCGGGTAATGAAGTGTGGTAATTAGGTAAATTAAATCTTGGGTAAAAATAAATAACGTACTAAGTGAACATAATCAGACCATAAGTATATATAATTTATGTTAACTTACTACCAAAAGTGATATACGAAATCGGAGACTGGTTGAATAATATATGTAGAGGTATAAAGTCAACAAATATTCGCTCAAACATCATATACGATTTTCAAAAATATAACGGCTATTGGAACTTATTATTTGTCACTAGTTAAAATTAATGCAAACTCATCTATGAGCGCAAACAGAAACATGTAAAAGAATGTTCAGTGCTTCATTATAATTATTAAAAAATGAAATATTATTTTCGTGTTGTATTATTACTAGCAACTAAATTAGCATCAAAATTTATGATGAATTAAATGAAAGAATGTCATGATATCATTGTATGATTTTTTATTTTAATCTACTTAGCCCTTAAAAATAACCCACTGTCGCCTCTATGGCCATCCAAAACGCAAATCGAATGGGTTAAATGTGCCGCAGACATAAGTCGAAATATAAAATGAAGCAACTCATCACAAGTTGGTACCACGGGTGCGAGTCGACTGGGTGAAAGATGGCTATAATGGCGTCTGTAGCGCCTAGCTGTAAGACGTCAGGTTCTGTTTAAATAATTTACTACAAATAAATAATGTATAGAAGCAGTTGATATTATATGATAACTATAAGGTGTCATAGCCATTCTTGTTTTCATCTTAAACGGTATGGTATACAAAAAACTTTCATATTAAATAGTCTTGGAAAAGTTATTCGGGCCATTTTTAAATAATATATTTTAGTTGTCGACTTGCTTTTCCTATGAAATAAATCTGCTAAGGGTGGTTCGAATAAAATGCCAGTATCTCAGGCAATATCAGCCAGTCGAGAATTTCCTCACAGCAGCCGGAAGCATCTATAAGTTGGTCCACAGCCAGGGAGTATGAATTTTGCGTTCAAGCCTGAATATATGAATGAAAACATACTTGCCACAGACATTTGGTAGATGTATCGCCCCGTACAAAATATTGTTGTAAAAGTTATTTGGAAAATGGAATAATTACTTATCATATAGGCCCTAGTTAAATTTTATTTTAAACAAAATAACTTTAAAACAATTCTAATTCGAACAATAATAATTAGCGGGCGGATTAGAAATGTTTTAGGGTTACATTTTTTTTAAATATAAACATTAATGGCGGCGCATTTCAATTAGGTCTCGTTTTGAGCTGAGTGATTTTAACTGTAAAATCACTCAGCTCAACTGCCCTCTGTGAACTGCGTAAAAAAGAGTCATATTCGTTATACTGATAACGAATATGACTCCTTTTACGACTCCCTACACCTGTATATTCCATCTATTTCTCGGAAAAGGTAAGAGTATTTTATGAGAATATTATTTGCACTGAACCAAAATATATATGATTTATTATTAAATTATTTATTTGTTTATTTACTTTTTACACATTATGAGCTTATTAGTATTAAAAAGTCTGGTTTAATTGAGTCTTACCTAGACAATCATGCGTGGCGGTCCCCACTTTATAAAATAAATTGCCTGGCGATATTAAAGTGAGAGCTACGTTATCACTGTTTAAAAATAAATTAAAAAAATATCTCTTAGAAACATATGAAAAATAATTATTATGATATAATATGTACCACTAAAATATTAAAACTTGAAAATAATATCAGCGCTATGTGTCATATTAGATTTTATGTTTCTCATGTTCTATCTTTGTTATGTCAAAATCTACCTTGTCCAAAAAAGCATGTACTTAATTATGTATGCAATAATATTATTTATTTATTTATTAAGATAAATGCACAAAAGAAACCCTCATAGCCTAAATCTTACGTTTTACGTGCTCCTACTAAGGTTTAGCTGCTGGGTTATAAGAACTCAAATATTACAATATTACTGTGTACCTATTCCTCGCGGTTTATAGTCATTAAGTTTTAAGTTTTTTTTAAAACTCCACAAAACGGTCAAGACATAAAATATAGGCCAAAATGCCGCTAATTGTCTAAAATGCACCAGTTTAATATTATATGAATCAACAATCCATGTATAAAACCTACTTAATAATTTCATTATAGGTAGAAGATAAACTAATCGAAGTTACAAGTACAGAAAATGAAAAAAAAAAAGTTAAAAGGATCGAGTTATTTTATGGCTGCAAATTGATCATTAAATAATTAACGCGTAATCGAGCAGTAGAAAAGCAGCCTTAATAAACCCGTTGATCCCACAACATTAAAAACGATATTTCTTATTTATATAGCAACAATTTTAAATCACAGAAAAAAACAAATGATAACTAATTGTAGAAATTTGAAAATGCGCAAGGGAATTATAGTCTGACCACATAGCTCCAGTTTTTGAAACGTTTTTGTAGGACCATTCATATTTAATCAAAGATGCTAAGATAAAATATTTATAAAACATCCGTTTCCGTTCCGACGAAAACTATTTAACCTATCTATACCTACATAATTTACGTTTGTGCTATTATGGAAATAATAGATTGCATTTTGTTATAATAATTACGACAGGTGAGTCAGCATTTTCATGTAATTCAGTCCACGTACGTTTGGAATTTAATGGAAACAGATGTCCATCTTAGGACAGGTGTTTAGTTAGATGGACACGGTGAAAATTCTGACATACCACTAAATGCGAATTTAGATGAACTGTGTTAATATGTAATTTGTATTACATTATTATTACTCTTCTTCGTGTATAAGTTTATCATATAAATCATAAGGTTGAAGGTTTTTAAAGTTACGTACTTATGTATAAATAAAATAAAATTAGCCTGATTAAGAGCAATTTTCCTGAAAAAAGTAAGCCAACCGAAATTGTCTGAAATAAGCGAACACATACATTACGTAATGGTATTTGCTCAAAACGTTCAGGCGAGGTCAAAAGCTACTTGGATAAGACACTATGCAGCTTCAGTATCGAAACTGTCATAGCAAAGAAGCACAGGAATGTAAGAAGAACGTTCCAACCAATCAGGGTGGCGAGCCAGGGCACGAAGGAACACCAGGGATAGGCAACAAACTCACACTACATACCTAATCCATGTGTAAGCCTAAACTGACCAATCAAACAAAAGATTTTAATAAATTATAGTATCGGCCAGGATAATTAACCTAGGCGATATAAGGGTGTCCTGCAACCGTTTCCGAAGGCTTAATGAGGTGTTTATGTTCCTATTAATAATAAGATTATTTGTATTTGTATTTGTATTATTTGTATTGAAGAGCTGGTGTAAATTACTTTTCTTATAAGCGGCACGTAACTTTGGCCGCGTTTTTGTGCGGCCAGTCACCTCGCAGATCAACCGGTCAAAGTCGTTTATAAGTCGATCAGCTGTGTCGTCCTATTACAAGAACCATATAATATTATCACTTAACGTTTTTTTTTCTCGGAAACCATGCTGAATTTCGATATACCGTCTTTACAAATAATACTCATAATAGCAGGGCCAATTATCTGATATTTTTTTTGAAAATGGTGTTGGGATACGGTGGTCGTGTTTACCATTGACACTCGTGGTTCAGAGGTTTTTTTATTTTTCCCACAGTGAGAGCGTTCTTATGTACTGACGATAAAATGGATCAGCGATCGATTTCGAGAATCAAGCCACACCTCACCATCTCTTCAAACTGAACATCGATTATATTAGTCAGGCTAATGAAGACAGCCTGTCATTATCCTATTAAGGCCGTGATCGGTTCTTGCTACTTATACACACTTGATACATAAAGTTTACTACCTAATTATCTAACGTTCTGGATCAATGTCTAAGTATGCTAAGTCCTCAACACAATCTTTAAAACCCGCATTTAGAGATGGATACACAACGCGCATTCTACTCCTATGAGCTACACACTCGCCGCCACAACCTCTCACTCACACACTCTTACTAAATTTAACTAACAGTAATATCTACTTCTTAAACTATTGTGAAATACTTATTTTCAATGTTGACTCGTCACTGTGGATGGTTATCTCTTCACAACCTTCCACCAACTTTCATGTCAATCTGGAATACAACCACCTTAGAGGATCATTTTTCCAATTTAACCCGAACAGTTCACCTTCCACGTCATCCACATTGCCATGTTCTAGGTTGACGCCGCTTCTGCGGGCAACGAGGCCATAAAATTGAAAATTAAAAAATCGTTCTCGATCCATACACTACCAAACACATAAAAGTTTTTCTATTTTTTACACAAGCCCAAATTTTAATGTCATCCATATCACACAAATGTCACACAAATCCATACCTTAAAAGTTACGAAACCTTTTAACTATAAAAGAAGGAGAAACGTGTCATAGAGAGCATAAAACCTTTAAAATCTAAAAGACGGAGTCCTTAGAAAATGCCATTTTATTGGGAAAAGATCTTCAAAAAGCCATTGCAGCGAAAAAAGGTCTGACTAAAGATTCAGCGTTTGGAAATTGGAAACCTCTTTTGAGAATTTGGAACAGTCTGCAATAATGGCTTGAAAAACAAATAATAATAGATTTTCGGATGGTTAAAATAATCTTATCGTGACATGAACATTGTAGGTTTTAAAATCGCCAGAAATTATATAACAGTTTATCGGTGGTTATCCTATACCGCCATATATTAATAACCTTTAATACGAGGACAAATAGTAGATTTAATTGACAAGGTATTTTTGACCATTGGTTAACTAATAAGGATATACTAAAAAAGTTGTTATTTTTCTTGGATTCAGTAATATTAAGTTACGGTAAACTTAATATTCATGAAAAAAAAATAATAAAAACATTACTAAAAGAAACCCTCATTTTTCTAGTTAAGGTGGAAATGATAGTGATGGAGAGTACCTATCCTCACAATCAAGCGATGGATATGATCAATTAATGATCTCATGTTAATTTTTTTATTTACTTAATTTATTATAATGTTTACCAGTTCCGTCGTGCATTATAAAATATTTAGGAATATTTATAAAAGTTAGGAGATTTCTTTTTACCAATTTTGTGGTATAACATCAACGAATTGTAATTATTGTAAGCACTGATTAATTAATACTAACTTTCGAGGTCCTGACCCCGTGCGCGAGGCCGGAAACAACTCGTCAACATGGCGACAACTGTTCTTTTCCTATCGATTTATTGTAATCACTAGAGTAGGAACCATAATATTATAGTAGGCAATCAAAATGGACATTTAGTGAACTTTGAAGGCTACTAAGTGTTCGAAATTGTAACTATGCGAGCTTCGTCAGATCTCATCAGAATCACGACACAGGAGATTCCGTTTGTATAATGTTTGGTGATCAAGTTTGGTTATAAGTTCAAATTACCTTCCTTACACCTGTATATTATATAATATTACATCCACAAAAGATGTATTAGTAATATAATAAAATAAGATATATTAAAGACGGGTAGAATTTGTAAGGTTTGTGCTAAAGACCAGCTAAAGAAGCTGGCCTCAAACCATTTGTTGAGACACAAAATCACATAAAATGGTTTAATAATATGTTCTCAATAAATGGACTATAAATTTGAATTTGAGTTTAATTGACAGTGAATTGTGTTTCTTTTTTGACTTTTTGGTATATATAAATGAACATTACTATTGTGTGTTTTGACTGTATTTTATCAATAAAAAGGTTAATATTTAACTAACTCTTTACATAACTGATTTAATATTCTCCTCGGTTTATATATGTTTACTAAATAAACACCCATTTCATCTTGAGTTGCAAAAATATGAGTCTTTAGACATAATTTTCTTTACTATGGCCTCAGTTTGAACCTATTATTGTCTCAAAATAATTTATGTAAAAAAGAAAAATGTCGAGTATAAATTAATTTTAAGTTTTTCATGCATTCTGTATTTTAGCGAAAACCTGTTACTAGTTAACTTTATACGCAATCGTATCTACTGCTTCTTAGATACCTACCCACCATATCTACCATTTCTTGGTTTTCCAAATAAACAATAAATAAATAAATATAATAAATAAACAAGCTTACATAAAATGTACAGCGTCTATAATATGAGTGCTTGCCGTTGTGTTTGTTGGTTTGTTAGTGGCTTAGCCAGGAATTAATCTTACTCTCGAAGAGGATGGAATTAAGTAGGTGTGAATGGCCTCAGATCGACAGGCTCTGCGGCTGGATGTACCAAAGGTCTGCTCTGGAGCATTTCGGGTCGCGTCGGTCAAATAAAAGCGGTCCAAAGTTAATCTGTTTATATAATAATATTAACACAAGCACAAATGATTTTTGGATATGCCGCCCCTGACCAGTGGCGTGCCAAGCATGATCCAAGTTTGTAGACGAGAGAAAAAAATAAATTGAAAACTAATATTCAAAATTTAAAAAATATTCAAATTATAAAGTTAAAATTATTTTCGTTACAAAAAAAATATCATTCGGCCCTACAAAATAGAAAAAAATATTTTGTGGTGTTTTTTGATATGTAGTTTTTAAACTTATACTATTTTTATAAATACTGATTAAATTATGTACCTTTAAATGGAGATTTACTGCTTTTATGTTATAAATTTTATTGTGAAGCTTAAAAAAAATAAAAATATTTCTAAAATAGCACAAATATATATATTTATATTCAAATTTGTGATGTTTTTGGAATGGCAATCAGAACATGATAGATAGTGTGTATGTAGATAAGGGGCTTTATGGAGCCTAAAAAAGTCTAAGATGCACGGAAATCCATTTAATGAAATGAATTTCCGTGCATCTACTAACGACAAAACTAATTTATTTTTGGTGATACATGGAATCGGGTTTCCTAAATGACCGTTTTTGATATTAATTGGACCTTATATTTATCCAACAAACTTTTTTGTTTAATTATGTACTTCAAAAATGTACTATATTTCAAAAAATCCGATGACCTGGGTATCTATTGCAATGTAGATCAATAAAAGTATCATAATAATGGTGTTATATAACCTAAATAAAAAAATATAAATAAATGACATAATAAAATTAGTATCTTTTTTTACGTGTATACGTAAAAGTTACTGTAAGTCAGTACAAGTTACTACACGGCTTTGATATACGTAGTACTAAAAGGCTGTATATAGATAAGTTAGCAAAAATACGAAGGTGATATAAATATTTATTGGTTAAGTAGTATATATATATATATTACAATTATTATCTTTTTTCAATGTGTTTCAATTGTTTTTTTTTCCTAAACGTCGCATTACTACTTTCAACAAAAGGAACAATCCGTTCAATAAGGTATATTATTCAATATTCAGTATTCTGATATGCTGTATTTTAATATTTTGTTTTGGTTATTTTTTTTCACTTATATTTGTTTTCAAATAAAACTTTAAATATTACTTCTTTACACTTCAATGTTTTTATGTGATATTGACGCGTTAATTTTGATAAATGTTACAACATGGAATATTTATAAATGCTACTTTGCTTTTAAGTGAAACTGATAAATTTATCAAATCGAACTTAAATGCGATGATTTATAATAAACCCATAAAAACGTCGATTTATTTTTTATTTTAGGGAAACATACAGCGTAACTTAATCAATGTAACAAGAAAAAGTTACAGTAATATGGCCTGGCCAATTACATGAATTCACTGATTAAACAATTAAATTAAAAAGTAGATTCACAAAAATAAGAGTAGATAAAAAGAATAGTTTTGCATATTTACACTGAAAGTACGTATTTAAAATATTGGGCTGCCTAAATGTGTACTAAATATGTGGATATATGTGTTTTATTAATTTTAAGCATATTTTTTGTTATCTTAAATGGCGTTCTTTATAATTAACAAATTTCGACGTGCCGCCACTGCTCATTTCAAAAGGGATGCACTTCAAGCTATTTATTCAAAAGTGTGCAATCAATGTGCCATGTTACCATTCACCGCAGCAACGCCCTCGTGCGCCTACGACGTAAGCGCCACTGTATAACGCGAGGGATAATCGGTTCCCTTTACCAGGTCCGAAAGGATATTAATCCCGTGCCGTTGGGACGCGGACAGACCTAATCAATTCGAAGGTGTAATAAGTAATTCTGCACGTTCATATCTGAGATTGGTTAACAATGTTGCTCTTCAATTTGGGTTGATACCAAAATATTATTATCAGATTTGTATATAAATATGATTGGCATTTGGCCGACCACATTTTAGGTTCTATATACAGCGTGTCCCAAGGTCAATCCCAATAAAAAAACAACTAATAGGTCCTACGATTCCTAGTGTTATTTGTTAAGAAACTATATCAAAATTCATTATAGTATTTGAGAAAAAAAATGTTGAAATTTCTATTAAAAACATAATATACTTGTCTAAAACGAGTTTACGTCCGCTTGACCTTGAGTTGCATAACGATGTGGCGCCCGACGTGTTTTCAGCGGGTTTAGTATGCCTGGCAACGCTGCCGTAATATTATGATTGTTTTACACAAATTTAGTTTAAAAAATAATTAATTTGGGTATCAAATATTTTTGCATTTTTTTATATAATTTCTTACTCGTAACGGGGACCATATACACCCCCTTAAATTTACGGGAATGCTCTTGGGACACCCTGTATACATTAATTTATAAGAAGCTACTATCTCTATCCTTTGACCGGCTGTTTGTCCGTCTTTGTACTCGAAAAGTACAAATGCGTAAGAGTTGATTTTTTAAATATGTAGATTAATGCTGTTGAAAAACAATTATAGCTGTTTAGATCATATCAAAGGAAGGTCGGATTATATAGGTATATAACATTAAAGTCAACAAATTTTTGATATTAATAAATGAAACTTTGAAATATGACAGCACGGCTGTTGGAAACATGAAAACGTATTAAATAATGCTGGCCAGTTAAAATTAATACAAACTCATCTATGTCCGTAAAAAGAAACACGTAAAAGAATGTTCAGTGTTACATTATTATTAAATTGAAAATGTGTGTCCGTGTTGATTCATTACTAGTTGCGTGTCAAAATTTACAAAACAAAAAACTAAAATAGTGTTTAAATTTATAATGAAAGAATGTCATGATAACATTGTGATTTTTTTTTTAAACAACTCAGACCTAAAATTATTTAATCTTTAAATCATTTACTTTTACTATATAATGTATAGACGCAGTTGATATTAAATGATAGCTACAGGGTGTGATAGCCATTATGGCATGGTATTTTATTTAACTACGGTCTATTTTTATTGTGTGATGAAATTATTCGTCTTTTTTTTGAGTTAAAATTTAACCTCAAAATAAAAAAAATAAAAAATATTGGGCATATAAATTTACACCTGATTGTATTTGTAAGTATGATAATTCGCGGTTAATAAGTGCAATACTATTTTATAAATATAATACAAAATATATTTTTTATATGAAAAAGTGCATGATTATCATGGTTTCAAGTTTGCGGTGTCACGACGAATAATGGGTACACCTCTGGAAAATGTACGGTCGGGGGCAAATGAAACTTTACCTTAAAAGGTGATTCGACAGTGTGTAGGTAGGTATGTACGAAATTTTAACCTCATCTACGAGCATACAGAGATTCGAAAGCGGTGGTTCTCATACATACATTACAAACACACACGTACTATCTCTTTTTTTTACGCGTTTCACTTCAATGCTCGGGGTAAAGCTGCGAGTGCCTTCGACTGTATATAGTTACCTGCACGTGAGTACAAGTTTAAATTTAACGAATAATTTGTAGTCGGTAGACAGTCGTGAACGTATTATTTTGCGCTGTTTTCGCGAACATATCCCCCCAACAAAGGTTACATTTTAACGACGCGTAATTTTTGCTTTATTTCCAAGATGGCGTCGTGCGTCGGAACCCACACGATTGATGCGCGTTTTATAGTCGCTCTATTCGGTCGAATAGCCGTTTAACATTACATTTGGCTATAAAATGACCCCTATACCTACCTCAAACGGACGAAAACAAATTGCGTACAGTCAATTGCACAAAGCCTTTATTAAAATATAATCTGTGTTCTTGTTAAGATTGTGGAGTGTTTAAATATATAGCATTCTTGTAGAATAATGGCTCATCTCTGGAACAGTATAGAAATATAGCTTGTAAGCAGTATCTCAATATTATACAAACCGGTCGATTTGAGTCAGGCACACTCAATTACGAATTAATCCCCAAAACCCCGAGATTCGTGTGAACGGTACGCGTTTGTAAGAAATTGAGATACTGCTTACAAGATAGCATAGCCGTTTAGATCACATCAGAAGCTGATCAAGTAATATAGATATGTAACATTAAAGTCAACAAATGTTTAGTATTAATAAATAAATGAAACATTGACGGTTCGATAGAAAGCGCAAATAACATATCGAATGAGTTATTAATTCTAATAACTAGAGAACGTATTAGTTGAGGACGTAGTATTACTGGCCAGTTAAAATTACACGATACAAATTCATCTTTGTGTGCAAATAGAAATGTAAAAAAATGTTCAGTGCCACATAATAGTTATTAGAAAATTATTATTATTAAATTGAAATATTAGGTTAGTATCTTTCGAGTTAGTTTAAAAAAAAGGAAAATGGTGTTACAATTTATGATGAATTCCAAGAATGTCATGATATAATACCATTGTATATTTTTTTATTTTAATCTACTCAGACCTCAAAAATAACTCACTCTCGCCTCTATAGCCATCCAAAACACACATCGAACGAGGTAAAAGTGCCGCAGGCACTAGTGGAGATAGTAAATAAAGCAACCCATCACAAGAGTAGTCTGGGGGAAAATGCCTTTGATGACGCATGCAGGGCCTAGCTGTAAGACGTCAGGTTCTCATTAAATAATTTGCTACTACTAAAAAATGTATAGAAGCAGCTACTCCCAAAACTTGACCCCAAAGAAGGGACACAGAAAATTAAGTAGAAGCAGTCGCTTACTGTTTTGAATATTTCTATTTTAATAAGAGATTTTATATTATACTTACGTTAAAGCTTATATAAACTGTTTGAAGAACAATTTAGCAAGGGCCAAATCAATCTGGTATTTAATGAACCCTGTGGTGTTCCTTTGAAGTTCGATTCTAAAGAAAAGACATCCTCTCGTCAGCGAGTATTGATCCCCCCCCCCCCCAGAGATAACGGAAGACTCCACAGACATACGGAGAGAAGTCGGTTATTTACAATTTCTGTATTATCCGACCAGCTTTCGATATGTCCTAAACGGCTATGGTGTTTTTGAAGAGCATTAATCTATACAAAAAAAAAACAACTTTTTCGCATTTGTACTTTTAGATTTGAAATTTGCAATAGACGGACAGACGGAGAAATGGTCGAAGGGCGAGGATAGTAGTTTCTTATACGAGAATTTATAGAAGCTAAAACCACAAAAAAAAAAAATGTGTAATGCATAATAAATGATAATTGAATTGAGCCACAACTTGGGCAATAAACACGGTTACAACGTTAGTTTCATAACATATAATTTATTTTCAGTTATTGAAAGTGGTTTTTACTAACCTATTTTTTCCGATATCTAGATAATCATTTGTTTTCTCTTTAGAATATAGAACTTTCAATAAATGCAAAATGTTTACGGACTGTGAGGTTATATACACAGTGAAACAAAAAAATATACCTATAAAATGGAGTTGAGTCAGAAGCACTTTTATTATTACTTAGTATATTTTGCGTCCTTACTGTCCTTTCAGGAGGTCGATTTATACTAACGATAAAACAATAATCACAAAAAAATAATGGAAAAATGTTTCTCAAATACGAGAAAAACTAATTTAAAATTGAAATTTGGCAACCCTGTGCCAAATCAAACCAAACTTGTGGGTCTAGTCTGAAGGCGACTCGCCACTCGCTCGCTGAAAGTTTGACGTTTGTTTATTGCATTGCTGCACTGATCTCGGTCGGTAACTGAACATAACATGTCGACTTCAGTTAAAGCAAGTCGTCACTTCAGTGCGATGTTCGATTTAATTTCGGAATTGAAATATTTTTTTTTCATGAGACGATTTAGTTGCCGTTTAAGATCAACCTTATAAAACGACGATTTAAATGCCCATTTTAGGCTACCATTTCGTCCCCTTCAATGGTTTTAAATTTTTATAGAGTTATGGCTATATTTGCTTTATTTATTTCTCAAACTAAAATTGTAAAAATATACTTTACTGGAGTTTTTGGTCCCGTCGATTTAGCATTTGAAATAGCCGTAAGTTGTACATATTTACAAAGTATAGATCACTGACTACATATTTCTCCAATCGACTGTACATACATGAAATAGGCAAGAGCCGCCGATGTTACTATATTGTAAATAAATCTTTAATATCCAGTTAAGTGTACTTTCTCGTAAAACTGTGAATTTACTCATAACAAGTGAACACGAGATTACAACGTGTGCTAGCATGCTGGGTACGTCCCATACAGTATTCAGCACCTAAGTTTTACAAGAAAGGGTTTACTAATAATGAAAACGTAACAAGTTAGAAATATCATAATAAAAAACATTTTAGTATAAGGATTTTTTAATTAAAAAAGCAATAATTTAAAATCAATAAAATCCTTAAAAAACAGTAATTTAACAGATTTTTTAAACAGAAAAACCTAAAATACAAAAAAAAGCGTAATGAATGAGAGGCACGAGGCGAAAAAAAAAATTTCATTTTAGGAGAGGATTTTCGAGGTTTTAATGCATAAAATGTTGTATGTAAGGAATTCATTAGGATGGAAATCACAGTACTAGCGAAAAGGGGTTTTATAGATCGTGGTTTTAAATCATGATTTGTTTTGACCTCTTATCAAAGTTCATCGTGGTCTCAGAGTAAAAAAATTGTAAACATTACCTGATAATATGAAATCTCTATTTGTCATAAGTTTAGTGGGCTACTAAATGAAGCACCGTACTTTTTTCTTTGTATATAATAATATATATTTATATATATATATTGAGAGTGAAAAGCTTTCATAAAGTACAGGCCTGTATTAAACCAGCGATGCAACTATCTGTGCTTTCGGTATTAATTTTTCTTTGAACATTTTGGCTAAAAAAATTCAATCCTTAAAATATCAAAAAGCATTCGAATTTTTCAAATGTCAGAGTTTTATATAAGGGAAGCTAACGGTGTTTAGCTATTTTAACGTTTACGAAAATACGAATGCTTTTAAATTTTGTTTAGAGATCGAAAATTTTCAAACAAATTATATAGCCAGAATGTTCAAAGAATAATTGCTTAAATTCGTGTATTTCGTGGTCTTTTTTTTGTATTTTTGTTTTAGTTTAAAATTGTTTTTTTCTTAATTTTTTTATCTTTAAATATATTTGAATATTATTTTTTTTTACATCTATTAGTATTAGTCAGTTGGGCTGTACTAGTTTAAGAACGTATAGGCACTTCAAGTTATATTGTGTTTTATCTGCGTGGTCGTATTTTGTATAATTTCTGCTGGGTTAGGTTAGGTTAGGTTAGGTTAGGTTGTATTTATTGTGGTTACAATAAATAAATAAATAAACACGGCCCTAATATTTCAATTATTATTAATTATAATATGGATCAATTTGTATTAATTTTAAATAATACGTTCGAATAGCCATGCTGTCAAATATTTAAAATTCGAATATGATAAGCGCTCTATCGAACTGTCCGTTTCATCTATTAGCAGTAGAAAAGTGTTGACTCTAATGTTGTGTCTATATTATCCGGACAGCCTCCGATGTGATCTATGGTTGTAATTGCAAATTTTTGCCGGTGAGTTTTGTCTTTGTCGCGTAACCTCCAAATGCGATAGAGCATACGGAATCATTTTACCCTTGGATGCCAGTATGTTAAGTTATGGTTACGTAGGTACAGTCGGTATTGTGAGTATATCAAAAGGTAGTTTAATATAAGTAAGTCAACCTGTTTCTCGTGCGATATTGCAGCTAACTGCTTCGTCAACATACGTACTCGTACGTGCTCTCACTCGAATGCGAATCCAAAGGAAATAAAAATTATGCTTCGCGCGTGAGGCTGAAACACAAACAGAGGGCCCTACGATGCACGCACTTACCAATTGTAAACAACGGAGAATAAAAACGAGGTATCAGAATATGCAGCTGTACCTCTTTAAAATCACCAATGTCCTTAAAAGCGTCGATTGAAATAAATATTAAATATTAAAAAAAAAGTTTCATAATACGTTAAAGATATATCTAAGTACACTTTTACGCAGTCGATTATTGTGTCCGCCGCGCCGATCACATCTAGGTCAAATACGTAGTCAAGGTGTGGCCAAGGTCGGAAACAGCCGGTCAGTGTTTGGTACCGCGCCGCTTCCTCCGTGCCCAGGCACTCCGCGACCCGCCGCTAGAAACATTTAATGGTTTTAATTTAATTTAACGGTTTTTACTAAATTTGAAATTCGTTTTTTTCGTAATTGGTGATCATTTTTCGATATATTTTGCAGGTTAATGTTTTTTTTAATCCATTTTACAAATAGAGATTTATTCAATAATAGCAAAAAATGTGTTAAGTACACTAGAAATATATCCTATTTATAAATAATACACTATGCTCTGTATTACAAGCTGTAAACGTTTTGAGTAATTTTAATTGTTAAAATATTTATATTGACGAGAAATGGAGATGCTATCGTCATATCCAATAATAAATATTGGTTTTTTAGTGAAATTTTAATTGACACGCGAAATTTACGTTCATGAATGAATGAATGAAGTTTTATTAAACGATCGATTTCTGCACAGCAAAAATCTAAGGCCTCAAACGGTTTATCGATCGAGTTGGCATCGGGATAAAACTTATAATTTTATTCATGTTGTCGCATTTTGGAGACAGGTGCTATAAATCTTGTACCACTTCCCAGCGGACCGGGAATATGTTTGAATTAAATTTAAAACTGTTTTTACTTGGCGCCATCCGGGCGAGCGATCGAGTTAACTAAAAAAAGTTCAGGATAAACCCAAGGAGAGAACAATCTGAGCTTTGACCTGATCCATTCGTCTTTCGACTTTGCGGACTACGTTGAACATGAATTCGATGATGACGTCATCGCATCACCTCCATTTCTCGCAACTACCCTCCAATAAAGTCGTGCCCCGCAACTCGTTCCGTTTGGTGACAACAAATTGTACCACATTTGATTAAGTGTGAATATCTCTGGGATATATTCAATCGTACCAGAATGGTTCGAATGGTTCGTGAAGATGTCAACAGATAAAATTGTATATAATCTACTATGTACTATACAGGGTGTCACAAGGTCAATCCCACAAACTTTAGGGGGCGTTTAAGTTCCCTATTAAGAGTAAGAAATTATGTAATAAAATGCGAAAAATTTTCATCACCAAATTTATTATTTTTATAATAAAATTGGTGTAAATCGATCTTATCAATCGATAAATCAATATTATCTGTCGACCAATAGCATCCCTCTTACAACCGCAGAGAAGGGTAAGGAGTTACCCCTTCTTCTTAGTCATTGGTCGACCTCTGTTCGACCAATGGCATCTGACAGCAATCATTTAGCTCCGCCCTAATAGGGGTTTCGAACAACGCGGCAGGTCATTAACCTCGATCTTGACTGACCGCGGCCCAGTGACCCAGTGACGTAGTTATCCGAGGGAGGAGCCATTGAAAAATATCTATTTTACATGATTTATAATAGAAACTTCAACATTTTTTTTCTTGTATACCATAATGACTTCTGATATAGTTTCTTAACAAATAACTCTAGGGATCGTAGGACCTATTAGCTGTTTTTTTTATTGGGATTGATCTTGGGACAACCTGTATATATAAAAATTAATATTTGTTTGTTCGTCTTCTATGCATTCCTAAACCATTCATCCGATTACGATGAAACTTTACGAACGCCCGCGAAAGTTTCTAACAACACAAAAAAAAAATAACATAAATCGGCAATTATTGGCCACCTTTGGTGAATTGTTGTACGCACGTCCGCGAAGGCCTAGAGTTGGACAGCGAAGCGACCTATCCCGAGTGCCGCAGGCACGAGTTATCGCGCGCTGAAGGCGCCGTTAAAGCCGCCTGCAGGGACTAGCTGCCAACTCGGGACGCAGCCCAGGGTTAAAAAGCTAGTTGATTATAAAATTATCGGGTAAGGATGGTGGTATTTTCTTCTTCTCTGAAATCTAAAGTTTTAAATAGTAAGGATACATCAGGCAATTTGGAAAATTGACTGTATGTTACTCTTGTGTTTATGTAATTTAGTCTTGTATTATATGAACTTCATTCGACCTGATTAGTAGTGCTGGTACGCCTCAGTCACACTGCTATTTCCACTTCCAGCGTGCACAGCGTTTAAACAGTAATAATTTAATTGTTTTTAATATATACTATGTCCATGTATATAATTTACACTTTTCCCACGAAGCTCTGACCTTTTGGACCTCTGTAGAAAGCTTTAAACTTTAGTTGTTCAATGATTGAATACCTACAGAAAAAGAAGTGATTGAATAAATTATTGTATTTTTGTAATTGGCAGTGTTAGAATTACTGAACCGATTTATGTTTTAGTAATGTTAATAAGTAGTGTATTAACGATCAATCTGTTGATCATTTTGACAATTAAGCAAGATGATTTTATCTCAATAGTCGAAATGTCCCAAAATGAAAATGCGTTTTGCAAAATTGCCCGCCGGAGAAAGGATTGCTTTGTTCCTTTTGCCAATGGGCGACCAAAAATACCAGTTTCGAACTGAGTTTCGGGTTTCGTTCAGCGGGGGTTCCGCTGACAGTCGGGGTGGCCCGCTGTCAATCAAAAGCCCCAACTGCTTCGATGCCGATTCGCCACATCACATACATGATCTGAATGACTAATTCTGAAGGTTTCTTCATTGGGATATTATTAACTTTAGTAGCGAAAAAAGCCATTGATATTGATTATTTATTACATATGTGTGAATATCCCATATGGAAATTAGGAAAGATAAACAGAGAGAAATGTAATGCGTTCTTATTGACATGCACACATACTTAAATACACCCATGCATACTTACATCTATGTAACACACGTCAACGAACAACTAATAAAAATTGGATAATGTTAAATGGTAAATGGATCATTATATAGTCACAGCAATATTTTTTGTTGGAGTTACACATGGATTATTGTTAAACTTACTTAGTTGCAAGTAACGATTTATTTCTCAATGTAAGTATTATAATGTTTAGTAGCTTGCGCTACAATAAATTTTGCAAACTGCAAATTTCACGATCAGCTGTTCAGTAACGCCGCCATTTTGATTTGAATCCAAGCAAAATAAATGGTAATAAGTAAAAACAACAAAATATTATGGTTGCTGCTAACAAATGTTTAGGTAACGTTGTTTTAATTTGTTAGCTGTTCACCCACGACGCCATAGTGTTTTATAACATAGCAAAACGTCTTTGCTAAAATATTTTTTAGGTACTTCTCTTGCTGCCATAGCAAGAAATATGGTAGATCTAACCAAAAAATATTTAACACTAATCAGTCTGCACGATTTGTTTAGACTTATGTTCGATTATCAAATTTCTTGCTGCGGGTGCAAATTTTTATACAGCCAAACGTTTTGCTTAGTATTTTTTTAATACTAAGTAGGTATACAATAATGAGGAAGCCCACGAAGACAAACGGAGAATGGACCATCTTATAACAAACTTAATAATAGAAAATTTGAATGCCGTTCCAATGTGAAAGAAGGCGCCGTCGGTCAGCTAAGGCTAAACCTCACTCTCAATATAAGGCCTCGCGAAGGTGCCTTATGTATGCCTGCATTATCTCGGCGCTTAAGAGCGGGTTGACCTATGTAATCTGGATCAATGGCAAGTAATATAGAATTTATTTAATTATTTTGATATATTTAATTTTACGAAAAATCTAAATATAGTAGGGTAAATTAGAGTTACATATTTATATCCTATTAAATACAGGGAGCGATTAGCACTACAGTTTTTACCCTGCATTCTTTACTGAGCTGTGTCCGTACTAAGGAAGGCGGTATTTTATTGTGCCGTCAAACAATGCATCTTTTCAATTAAAGAATTAGTAAATCCCTTTTATTTTAATATTCGTTATAGCTTCTCGTAGTTTACTTAAATTATTATTAGCAAACTTTTTAAAATTAGAAAGCATAATTTAGGCTCGTGGTTTATTTAGAGCCATGGCGTTCTAAAGTAGTGGAGTAATCATAATTATGTTTATATCTTTCAGCACTATACTGAAATAAATATAAATTCTAATGATTACAATAAAGCGGTCTGAAGCCGTCCTTAAAAGTTTTGGGTCACGTGGATAGCCCGGTGATCTAATGAACATCTCGCACCTCCATTCAAGGAATAGAGCGATCAACCTGCAGTTTCCCGTTGAGGTAAATAAAACACGCAACGTGTGAACATCATCCATTGATTGAAATTCATGTGAATCGTTAGCAGGACGGTGCGATCCGATCGATTTGCAGATTCGTCCCGGTGGGCATATTTAAAAATGTATTTGCATTGGATTTGAATCGATTTTCCTGCGTCTGACGCGCGAAAATCGATCGATTTATGCGCTTTAAGAGAAAAATGTCCTTTTTGAAATATTGCTGAATGGCAAGCGTTGAATATGCAATCGTTTACTGATTAGCTACCTACTTCGAAAACAACATTTCAAATGTACCAACTTCCTTTGTTTTTTTTTTACAATAATAAATCAATTTAAAACGCATCGTCTTTCTTCATTATCTCAGCGCAATAGAATATATTCAATTCATGTTATATTCAATCCATCTGACTATATAATGTGAATGTATTTTCAAATGGGATTTTTCTGCGATTTTTCTTTAAAAAATCTTATTTGTATTTATGTGTTATACAAGGTAAAACAAAACGATTTAGCGACAATAAAGAGGGCGTTTTACACAGCGAGATATTGTTATTTACTTATCGATGATTGCATCATCTATCGTCATTCTACGATGAAAATATTAAGATAACGAAAGGTTTTTTAAAAAGAGTATACAGAGTGTATTTAAAATCGCCGTGGTCCTTTCAGGAGGTTGATCTGCATCAATTACGAGAAAAACTAATTTTAGATTTAATCAAAATCTAACAAGTATTTGAAAATCGGCGTGTGATTATTAAACTATTACAGGAATTGATTTAAAAATGTTTAAACATTCTTTTTCGAAATTTTCATAAGACCAGTTTATTTGTCGTTATAAACCAAAAGGACAGTAGTGACAAATACATCCTGTATAAAGAGTGATTTTTTTCTCATAAACATCCGCTACACTTTAAATTGAACCACTTTTCAAGTCGTCGTTTTTTTTTCATACATATCCGTCTTGTCCACGCGCCATGCTTTTATATTTATGTCAATTCGTGGTACATTGCGCAGGGCAGTACCGCGCGCCAGCCTTTAAATGTTACTACTAGTAGAACAAAAGTTGTTTAGTGTGAAGCCTAGAATATATATGGATTAGGGGACTGCGTTCACTTGAGGAGTTGAAGATCGACTCAGCTTAACGTTTTCTTGGGTCGCCGCGGGTGGAGGCTGCTTGTCTGATGCTCATCTTTATCATATAGGGAAGCAGAAGCCCCAATTGTATCTAACAATAGTACATAATGTTCTTTATAAGACTTTTATTATTGTAATTAATCATAGCACGAATACATAGGTCGAACCAGATTAGTTTTGGGATATCACAACTCTGCAATTGAGTTTTCGTACTAAGGCCAGACATTCCTCGAGGAAAAGTAAAGGATCAACTTAGTATATGGGTGGAGTAGATCAGCTGGAACTAAAACCTAGCTACAAGCGATTTGAGTGCCACTCAAACTGACGCACAAAGCCAAAGGTGATTCTTATGGATGGGGCGTTGTGATTTGACGCGACGTAAAACGAGAAGAAACTGTGATGTTGAGGCGTTTGAGGAGAGGGGGGTGGGGTAGGTCAGCTTCCCCTTTATACGCATATGTCAAAAAGAACGCGACAGCTAACCGAGCGAAACAGGTCAGGCCATAGAATAGTTTAATTGCGTAGAAGCGTTGTAAGCGAGCTACGGCAACTGAAGAAGACATCAGAAGAAGAAAATTTCAGAATCGCACCTTCAACTGAGAAGAAATGAAATAGAAAACTTGATATACAATTTAATTTATTAGAAAAATCTTTAATATTTTATATTATTGGAGCGAAGCTCCCATGTGGTGACTCAAATGTCACTCTGTTCACGGACTAAGGCTCTAGAACTACAAGACCGATTTTGATAATTATTTTTTTAAAATGACCATGACAATGTCTTCTGTGCATATATACCAAAAAACATATACATTTGAATGCGCAAAGAATTATAAAAAATTAAATGGTAATCCCTATGGAGAAATACATTTATATACTAAACTCCGCTCCAATGTATGCCGCAGCGAAGCAAAGCGGCGCCCTAGTTTTATGTACCGTCTCTACGTTGAATATTATAATTATTATTATCCTGTAAATAACCTGAAAAATGTATATTGATGACATAAAAAAGTGCATACTGCTCAGCGTGAATGTTTATGCATAAAAATTATATACTAATATAGAATAAGTCTATCTTAGAACGGGCACAACCTAGTTAGGTAGAACTTTGCATATATGTCAATTATGAGTTATGTTACTATGTCAAAAAATAAATTAATACTTTAGTTTTGCAGGTAGTTAATTACATACTGAATAATACTTCCATATTGCTGAACCTGTCTATATTTTTTAAAAATAGGTACCTGATATATATTATGAATAAACAAAGACACTATAATGGGATTCAATCAAACACACAAAATCCTAACCAAATTTTCTCCGAATGCCACTATTATGTTTGGTCGAAGATTACGATCTGCGTTTGCGTGTGAATTTTGAATTATTTATTTATTTCAAGCGGCAACGCATAAAATCGCATTTCAAAACAGAAACTCAACCTCGGCTTAGATAGGTCAACGAACCCTATATGGATCTCTATTATGATTTGTTGTATTCTATATAAGACACTTAAAGGACAACGGAAGGCACAAGGGTTTAAGATCGAACAGTATTTTAAGCAAACCTGTCACTTCCGCGACCAAAAATAGCTACTCCGTAAGGACCGTCGCGCAAAGGGTTAACCCAAGGAGTGAAAAACAAGCCAAGGTAAGGAAAGAACCTCACACATGTTAAGTTCAACTATCTTGGCAGCTGAATGTCAATTCGAATGTTTGTATCCACCAGTACACCAGGCGCGGATCCCAGGAAGAGGTGTATTTATCCCCCAAGAATTTTCAATTTCACTCAACAGTACACAGTTTATAGTGTTCGTTCGTTGTTATAGTCATACGACCAGAAATATTAATTATAAATTACTTTTATATTTTTAGTATTTAAAAAAGATTTTTAATCCATTGCCTATGAAAGTCTAATTGTACAATGGTTTTTTCAAGCTGGATAAATTCGAAAAATTTGAATAAATCAAACTTAATTCCAAACAAAAATGTTATTTTTGTAGGTTTTTATTTGCTTTTCGCTGTGTTATCCAAAGAATGGTAGAAATAAATAAATGTGGAAATGTGCGTCTACGG
This sequence comes from Neomicropteryx cornuta, assembly GCA_020383195.1. NCBI lineage: Eukaryota > Metazoa > Arthropoda > Insecta > Lepidoptera > Micropterigidae > Neomicropteryx > Neomicropteryx cornuta. Next base: position 8,608,995 of record JAHKQU010000030.1, read on the forward strand.
TAAATTCGTCTAATTACAATTTGTCTTGTCCGAGAGAGAGTTCTTGACGAATTGTTTTTAGAAGAATGGTTTTTTTTATACGAAATTGCACGAATTTTATTGTAAATAAACGAACTTTCTGCAAATCGAACATGGGTGTCTGACATGTTTAAATAACATAACCTTGTGAAAATAGTAACATAACCTAGTAAGTATGAAAGCTACGCGCCTTTAAAGATATAAGCAAACACGAAGGGAAGTAAAATATACTACTAAAAATAAATACGTTTAATTTAAGAAAATGTTTTTTACTGCTAACGAAGAGTTTTTAATTTTGCTTGAGCGCCTTTAAAACCAATGCATGCATTGGCAAAATATTTACTTCAAGAAAATCTATTAAATGAATACAGCAGTTTATTGCCGAATACCTGAATCTTTTATCCCTCGAGCACCCACTTATCTTAAACATTACCTCCAACTACCATTAAACGTGATTTACTCCTTTAGACATTTAATGATAATATTCTAACACATCAATCATCATTAGTCAGAACTTCGATCACTGTTAATGTAGTTCGACTTTAGACACTTTAGATTTTCATAATTCATGGCACATTCACATATTTTGTGTATGTGAATGTGCCATGAGTTGTGACACATTGAAAGTATATTATCAGTATATATTTTCAGTATATTTATTTTTATTTCAAGAAACAACTTTGCAGTTTGTGAATGAAAGGCAGAAACGAGTAACATAAAACAAAAGTAAATAGAACAATATTCTATTATATTAAATATTAAATTATAATAGAAAGTAATATTAAAATAGAAAACCGGCCGTACAACCCCCCATGTGGGTTTAATGACCTAACAAGAGATTTGAAATTATGAATACTCTTTATATAAAGTTCCGTGTTCATTTTGAACTTTGCTAACGATAAATAAACAGACGAATAAATTTTCGAAAATTTCAATCCACTGGGGAAGCTTACAGGATTATGATCTTATGAGTTAGTGATGGTTTTCTCTAAGCTTGTGAGTAAAATTTTCTTATAAATCTATGGCAAATCTAACCTTGCAAATCCTCTATCCTTGCAAATCTAACGTTCTATAAATTATGCATTTCTAACTGAAAACCTGTATACGAATCTACGGACTAAACTTGCTGTCGACATGCTAGTGCGTACTCGATGAAATAAATACAATAGATTTTATTTTTCTGTTCAGAAATAAATGTTTGATATCATTTCTTCTCTTAAAGAAAACAGTGATTATTAATAATTCGTTAGAAAAAATAATAAATCTATTAAAGTACCTAATCAAATGGAATATTGTGAAATAGTTCAAATAAGGCAACCAATATAAATAGAAATAATTAAAACCATTATAATATTTCAACTTTTTATTCTTTTCATTTCATTTTATATTTTTCTTAAGATACGATGAGTAGCAACTATAAAAAAGACGGAAAACGGTTATTTGTTTTACATATTATTATTATTCACAAAACTCTTAGTTTAAATAAAATTGCGAGCAAATTTCAGAACGGCAATTGCGTTTCTCTTGAAAATATAACAATTTTGAATAGTATCTATTCAAAACAAAACAACCATTAACCTCTAAAAAGTTTTACCATTTTCTAAATGAATAATTCTACGTTTATAAACAGTTACCAACACCAGTTGACCAGTTATAATAGACGTTCGCCGTTAGTTTACTACTTATAAAATAATTTGACAGTACTGACATTTGGAAAATTCGAAAGTTTTTTAATATTTTTACGGATTGAAAATTTTCAAACAAATTATATAGCCAGAATGTTCAAAGAAAAATTAATACCAAAAGCATAGATAGTTGCATCGCTTGGGGGAATGCACGCTGGTTTAACTACAGGCCTGTATTTTATGAAAGCTTTTCACTCTCACCTATCTATCTGTGCGATATGCAATACGGTCAAACCTTCATTAAAGTAGTAAATAAATGATTTAAAAAAGAAACAATAATTATGAAAAACAGTGAAAATGTAACGAATATGACGTATAACGAATGAGAAATGAACGGTTTCATGAATATTTACAACGATAACTTACGTTCAACGTAGGATATATGAAAATGACTCGTCATGGCTAAAAATAAAAAGAAAAGTGTAAAATATATGCACATTACATGCAAATCGTTTAGATATAGTAAAATTGTATAATGTAATTGTAATTGTAAATACCGTACTTAGATGATTCCTTACGTTATAATAGGCGTTCGCCATTAGTTTACATTACTACTTATAAAATAGTTTGACAGTACTGACATTTGGAAAAAAAAATTTACCAGTGGATGCCCGCGAAATTGATTTAAAGACATGGGAACTTTCTCATATTTGGGTTTTGGGCACTTGCAGGTCTGTAGGCAGGTCAACAGCATTTAACGCGTGATGTTTGATATATTCTTTTACGAAATTAGTTTCATTTCATAATTCTGATTGATTTATCTAGCAAAACTGCAATTATATAATAATATTTGTAGTGGCTGGATCTTTTAGTTGAAAATGCTATTTTCGAATTTAAGACATTTTAAACGTCATCTTTCATATATTTTCTAAAAAATATTTTATCATCAAATCTATATATACGTATATATTCGTATATATATTATATATGTATTGAAAGTAATTAAATAAAGTAAATAATATAAAAATAGTGAACAAACATTGAAAATAAAATGAATATTACACGTGGAATTGTGAACCTCCTCCTTTTTCAAAGTAAGTTAAAAATGGCAGTTATGGTAGCCTTAATATTTAGGCGGTGGTTTTAAACCGTTTATGGTTCATGTTAAGTATCTGGTTTCCAAGGTCACCAAATTATGACGAACGTAGATGGCTCCATTTTAATTTAATGACAGATATCGCTAAATACTTGCTATACTAGAAAATGTGCGACCTCTGGACTTTGCAGTGGATAAACCTTCCTAGAGTGGCCGTATGAGATGTGTTAAGACGTGTCCGAGAATGAATCCCGCTAATTACACGTCCGGTGTGAAGTGTGCGCCGGCGGAACCTGTCATTAAAAGGAAATTAATCAACGGAGAATTGAAATCTTCGCATTCAAACTGGAGTCTGATATGATACCGATGGCGTTTGTAATAAATCTAAGTAAATGAGTCCTAGATTACGTTTTTAAAATTTAAAAATATGTACTTACAGCAGTACGTATAAGCATAGTTTATACTTACAGCAGTACGTATAAGCATAGTTTACTCCATAATACCTCGTGAATCCGTTTTGTTATTTGCAAAATGTCAACATATTATTTTCTAGATATTATTTACCGCTTGTAGTCTCCGCGCACCGCAGCGACGCCACCCATAAATTAGTGTCTATCCGCTATATGAGTTTTTCTAACAGGATGTTCACTCTTATTTTATTTCATCGTATATTTTTACTGTTATTGTTTATTATCTGTTGTTTGTAGATCGTAAGTAGTGAAAGTATGAGAGGGTATGTGTTCTGTATCTCTTTTAGCAATAAATGATGGCTACTGATGTTCGGGACAACATAGCGATTTAATCTTTGAAACGGCCCGCAACAGGGTCTGAATCATATTATTTGCAGCCTTGTTATGACATAGTCACGTTAGTTCGTTGTCAAAGTGAGAGCGTATATTAATTACAAAGGAAACACATTTTGTTAGTGTGGCTGGGTCACCAAAACTGTATGATATCAACCTATCAACTAAATATCGATGTCGATAAAGAGTTGATGTTATCCTGAGAAGATATCTTGCATCGACTATGAATTTGTGAGTTGTTAGCGGTAAAATATACGAAAATAAGTCGATTTTTAATACGAAAATAATCAATATGGGCTTGTTTATTTATATTTTAAAAAAATATGAATTTTCCCACAACGGTCGATATCAACTCGGAGGATGGAGGAGGAGGGAGGGGAGGTAGGGGTTATACGCGGACAACATTATACAGTGTAGACGCTGACGTGTAATAACCTAATTGTGTAGATATTTTTGAAGGGTTCGAAAATACTGTATACTAGGATGTTCTTCTCAAAACCCCGGCTGTTTCCAGACATGATCTGTCACTGTCATGGACAACAAGGATCACGAACGACCTACACGATAAATAAACACACGCACAAACATACACACAGGCATATATTTCACCATATTTCTTTACAGATTTATGGTGCATAACCTGACGCCATTCTCGCACACACATACATACTAACTCTTACATATAAGTATTATTAGGGTGTATTTTTATTCAAATTCATTTTCTAGGAATTTTGTATAATATAATAAATAATAGTAATATAATAATAATAGTAATAATAATAATAATTGTAATAACAAAATGTCATATAAAAGATAAATAAATAGTTAAACAGTAAAAAATATCCCCCAGGACGAGGAATGAACGCCACGAACGGCTAAAAAAAAAACTAAACCTTCGAACACTTTCCCCATTCTTGTTCTTTTTTTATTTAATCATTACTAGTTCTGTATTATTTTTAGTGTATGGTGAAATGTGAAATGAAATGTGTATTGCGAAAGGCGTAAAGGTTGCTCGTCGATATAATGAAGTGGTCATGAGTGGCTCGTTAAATGCTCACTTTAGCGATCATTGTGCGGTGACCTGGCCAACGAACTGAAAGCCGTGAAGTATGAAAGATCTTGAGCTTCAAAACCGGTCAAGTTTAACCGACTTCACTGAAGATGCGAGAAGTCACCACAAAAAAAAAAAACAAGAAACAAATAAAATCATCAACCTTACATAAATATAAAAATAGAACCTTATTCCGGCAAACATGCATTTTAATGAGCTCTTTCATAATGAGAAAGTTTTATTCCAATTTTTTTCAAACAATGTAAAATTGGGAAAAGAGTTTGCATGAAGGTCTGAGCGAAGGCGGCCATCTTAATACTATTGACACATAGCTTGTACCTACAAGTGGTTCTCAAACTAGAGTCTGGTTTTGAGATTGAAACAAATGCCTATTTTATTTTTTTATTTTTATTTACTTCTCCCTCCGCCTATCCCTTGAATTTGTCAAATGCTTTTCGGTCGAGGTGACGCCAACGCTCCACTCGGCAAAAATGCACATTAACGCGTTGCAACGTCAAACGGTGAGGAACAATGCCCACTTATCGAGTTACAAGCTAATAACGGGCTGAGGAAGAGGGGGGGAGGGAAGGCGGGGGGGGGGGGTTAGTAAAAGAGTGAAGCCGACAATAATGCCTTAGTTGATCAGTAGGAAAGAACTACCGACGCGAACGAGGCGCCATTGCGCCAACATCCTCTTGTTTTGTTCACCGAGTACACTCGACGACTAATATTACGGTAAAAACAACCTTTGGAAAGACCTTTTTTACGTAAAAAACAAAGTTTGGAACACCCCTCCCCATTCTTTACTTTATTTCATTTCAAATAAACTTACAAATTTCAAAATTAACAAAATTAATACCAAATAAAGTTTCCTATTATTAACGATATAAGAAAGTGCGTAATATAGTGCGCTATATTAAAGTGGATTATGATTATATGAACCTATATAATATAGGAATCAAAGTAAATCAAACAACTTTTGTTATTAACATAATAATTTATGGTTGCCTTTTACTATAGCTTGGAGTGTTGAGAGTGTGCGCGTAAACAAACATTCATTCTATCCATACTATACTTCTATCTATATAAAAGCGAAAAAAAAATATATGCGAACGTCTGTCTGTTTCATGGCTAAATCGCTGAACCGATTTTACTGTATTTTGCTGTAAATGCATAATTAATTTTGATATGAGGTTGTGGGAGTCATGACGACAGCATCTGACGCCAGGTACGAAGTCCGTCGACCGAGAGTGACGCGACGAATGCACCAGGGCTGATGAAGATGGTTTCCCCTCCGACGCAAGACGACAGTCTATAAGAACGTAGGTCGCCCGCCAGTGCAGCGCCTTTTCACCCGAGTTCGCGCGTCGCCATTACCTACTCGTCGGCTCCTAACTCGTCCGCAGTCATCACGCCGGTTCGTGTCGTGTCAAGCATTATATTGTATGTATATCGAAGTATATATGTAGTAAGAGGATCAAGTAATAAACCTTCTAATAAACCCTCGAGTTATTACTGTTATCCCACGGGACCTACTGGGTGGGTTCCGTTACAAGGTTTAAACAAATCATGTTTGAAATCGCAGAGCATATAAGTTGTATTTTTTATCGGGAATGGTCTTGGAACACAGTGTAATGTTTGACTTTATTAGCAAAGCTTTTTAAATATTTAATTAAAACTCAAACTTTTTCGGTGTCAGTTTAGGAAATTGGCCATAAAAAAAAAACAAACCTTAAATATATCATTAACACTACTTTCCCGGCATTCAAGAGAGTGTCCCTTGAGTAGTATATTTTTATTCATATGTATATGTAGAATTTATCATATTTTATATTATGTTTTGTTTTATATTATATTTTGGTGATTGTCTGAATTTCCAAATCCCTCCTACTTCTTACTTCCTGGTCCCGGCCTCGCTCCCGAATGTGTTTTTTATTTTTTTTATTGGCTTTGTGTTTTAATTGTTTTTTTTTTGTTTATTGTAATTTGACTATGTAAGCTGTTGTTTCCCGAAATAATGTTTGATTTTAAATGACTTTAATACAATTATTTTTTTGAAAGCGTAGTCCTTGCCATATTTAAATGTAAATTACATTTATATATTTTAATATTTTTTTTAAAAGCACCTTTTCACTTCCCCTTAAAGACGTGCCTCTTCTGGTTTCCTCTGGATTGAGGAGTGAATGAGGAGCTTCGCCGAATCACAAATAATGCCACTTTCAGCCACTAATTATCTCGTCGGCTTGCGCTCGAATGCGAAGTCGGTGTCACGGCGGCGCAGCGCTCCTTTTGAATAATAATGCGATTTCAATACGAGCTTCGGGAGCACCGCAGGGGTCCATCCTTGGCGCTAGATTTATTTTTATTTTAATTAATTATTTTATTTTACTTGTTAAAAGTACAGTATTAGAACATTATTATAACCCGAAAAATAAAACAGTGAATGAATATGCTATATTAATTTTTACAGTCATATATTATGTAGTTCAAACATTTTAAGTAACATTTTATTATAAGGAAACGACCTAGGGGCTGCGTGCATGCAACGTTTTATTTATTTAAAGAGATATGTTCATTAATTCAGTACTTCAAAGACATACATACAAACTAACATTAATAAATATTTACACATACAGAATGTCTCATGACCATTTCCGAAAACCTAATTGGGGTGTATATATTTCCTATTACGAATGAGATAGATAAAAAAAACTAAAATATTTTTTCCTCAAATTTATAATTTTTATTTAAGTGCTGGTGTAAATTATCTGTCTTATAAGCGGTAACGTAACCTTGACCGCGACACGCGGTAAATGACCTTGCCGCGGTCGTATTGATCAGCACGTACACGTACGTCAGCTGATACGTGCATTAGAAGAACCGTGTAATATTATCACGTAAGGTTTAGATTTTTTTTCTCTGAAACCATGATTAATTGGGATATACATTCATGTATTAGAAGCTACTATCTGCCAGTACGTCCACCACCGTCTTGAAAAGTACAAATTCAAAAGAGTCGATTTTTTTGTATAGGTTGATATTCTTAAAAAAGACCACAGCTGTTTAGATTACAACGGAGGCTGTCCGGATAATAAAGAAATATAAAATTAAAATCAACAAATTTCTAGTACTAAACTTAAACTTTTGACAATTCGATGGAGCGCTCAAAAAAAATCAAATTCTAAAATATGACCGCACATATATATGTATGTTTATTACATACGCCCAGTAAAAAAATAGTCGCCAGTTAAAATGAATACAAACTCATCGTGTGCGCAAATAGAAGCATGTAAAAGAATGTTCTGTGCCACATCATATATAAAGTGAAATATTGTCCGTGTTTAATTATTTATGTGACGTCATGAATCTTTGTACTCCTCCCACCGCCTTGTCACACCGCGTCATACTTTGCAGATACCCTCAGAAGCCCTTTACGTGCTATGCAATTTGTGGATGACCAGTGAGAAAAAACGCGATTCGAAACTGTTGTCGACGCCATCACACCCAGAATTAGGGCCATCGCCGCTACACATATGCACATACGAGTACATCACTCTTTTTTTAATGCGATGATAATGATTGAAAATGAGCGACAATAACGAAATTATGAGCTATAAAAGTTAATGCCAACAACACCAGCTTTGACGCCTCGCGCAGCCGCGATAATTATTGCGGTGACTTTGGAAGCTTCTTTAGTGCCGGTCATACTTTTATACAATGTTGCAAACTGGAAGGGCAGAGTTTAGGTATTAACATCTTAGGGTCACGAAAATATACCTACCTATACTCGTATGAGTTACCATCAATCTCGAGGTTTGTTTTTCTGTCACACACCCCTATAACCTTAATACAGTCTGTGCATGCATTGGATATATATTGGTTTTTTAGATAGCTAAATTATATACAATAAATAGCGTAAAATTAAAAAAATTATACCTCTCTTACTATTAAGGAGCCTGCCTATGCACAGGATCACATCAGTTCAAAATGTTAATTGAAGGCTATATTTTATGTATGAAACAATTTTTGATGCGCGAGCTGCCGTGCGGAGAGTGAATAACGCGGCAGCTCGCGCAATATTTGATCCGGCGAAATCTACCTACGCCTTCCGGCGTGCCGAAAGGGATCTTTAGGTCCATATCGGTTGAAACGTTCTTCGGGAGTGCGGGCATATTGGAAATTCCTATGAAGTCATATTTCGCGAGTAAGGAGGACGAAATACCCAAAAATATACCTAATATTCAATATTAATTATTAACAAAAAAAAGTGGTGGGGAATTCTTCGATATTTTTTTTAATCATACCTATAAAATATCTTCATCGTGAATATACATACCTAAGTAGGTACTCTTATTGGGAAAATAAATAATTTATTATTATTATTAATAATACTATTGCTAGCTACCAGAAATTATGAAAACTTACAAACCCCAACCGAAGGATGCTACATGCCACCTATTCGCCAGGCCCAATCAGGGACAACTATATAAGCTTTGACGCCTGAATTACATAGATGGCGCTCTTTTACCGTTTTTAGTATGCGCGTGACTCATCCGAAACCACGAGCAGATCTTTTAGTGTTTCTTAACCTAGCCCGCCTAAAGCAAACTTTGAACATTTTATATCTTCTACCCATTAGCACAGAATAAATAATAGTCATTAGGGACTAATTAAACTGATTAAAAATAATATACAATTAAATAAGAATAGCTATGTACGATCATATAATATCAATTGCTTCTTTAAATTGTTTAGTAGTAGTATATTATTTAACCAGAACCTGATCTTACAGCTAAGCTCTACATGCATTATTAGAGATATCTCCCACCCAAACAACTCGCGCCTGTCTGTGGAAGCAACCCAACTTGTGATGGGTTGCTTCATTTCCTATCTTACATTGTGCCTGCGGCACTTTTAACCCATTCGATGTGCGTTTTAGATGACCATAGAGGTAAAACTGGGTTATTCTTTTGCTCCGAGTAGATAAAAAAAAACATAGGTACAATGGTATGACATTCTTCAATTCGTTGTAACATCATTTCGGTTTTTTATTGTAATTTTGACTCGCGGCTAGTAATGAAAATCTACATTTCAATTAACTAGATTTGTGATTTATTTTATACTTCTCCCAAATTGACTTTTTTTCAATAACTCGTCAAAAGTTTCGCAACAGCTGTCTTAAAATATTTTACACACAACCTAGGATAAAAATCCTTGTTTAGTTCCGTATTAAATCGTTTTTTTTTCTAGATATATAAACAAGCAAAGCTTAAATTGATGTAGGTACAACAAATCCGTCAGGCTGTACTGAATCAGCATATTCGAGTTTAAATATTTTACAATACCTATGCGGTTCACCATAAAGTTTTATTAAAAAACTTTATGGTTAAATGTTCTCACATATTTAAAAACAAACGAAATATCTAATTACCTTATGTTTTTGACATCTCAAAAAATGGCGGCCACGTCTTGGTAAATATAACACAAAAATATTCATTTTTCAATTCTCTGACATATTGATGTTCAAAAACACTCATACACTACAAATACGACACAATATTTATGTAAAAAATATAATTTAATTTAAAAAATAATAGCTTGTAATTACTTTTGTCAATAAACCACGAGTATCCCGGCACCAAATCAGAGAAATAGCGAACGTCAAATTTTATTTTATTTTGATTAGTTTTGATTTTTTTTCCAATTATCGATTATTTTCGACGAATTCACAGAATGTATAATTTCTTCGCCTATTTTGTGGCAATAAAAGTCTCAAAAATCGATATTGCCATATTGTGATATAGTACGCGGGCGGGGACTACAATTATTTTTTTTTTACATTTTATCTCTATATAAGAAGCTACTATCCCTCCTATCCGTCCATCCGTTTGTTGCATCTTTCAACTCGAAACGTACCGATGCGATTGAGTTGAATTTTTGTCTGCAGATTGATGCTCTTGAAAAACAACCATAGACGTTTAGATCACGTCGGAGACTGGTCAGATAATATAGATTAACATTAAAGTGAATATTTTTTTGTACTAATTGTAGAAACATTAACATTTCGATTATCCCAATTATCATATTCGATTTCTAAAAATATGACAGCGCTGCTGTTGTACTCATATTAATTACTGGCCAATTAAAATTAATACAAACTCATACCTATGTCTTATTAGAAACATATAAAAGAATATTCATATTATTCTAGACTTTGATATTATTATACAATGATAATGCCAAAATTTTTGAAAATAGGTTAATAGAGGAATAAATTTTAACTATCCTGAATACATAGATAAGGTTTTCAGACTTCTGGCCATTCTTGTTTGTATAGATTGTTTGAGGCAGCTTTGAATTGAAGGTGTTGAAAGACTCAACTGAATAACATGTGAATATTATAACCTGACCGCGATGATCAACTCTGTGCATATCGTTCAGAATTGATCTTAGCGGTCGACCAATTTTCACAGTAAATAATAAAATAGCAACCATAAATAATCCATCTTTGGGATTTCCGTCGTTGTACCACAAAGCACAGGCGCGGCTGGCCTAACGGATACACAAACACCATTAGCGTAATGGTAATGGTCTGGATTCAAATAGATCCGTCAGTCTGCTGAACGGAACATTCTGGCCAGGTGGAGCGTTTATCGGAGGATAAAAGTGACCGCGCGTCGAACTCACTCGCTATGTGTCGCTCGTTTAAAAGATGCATGAGCTACCGTAGAAATGATTTGAACGCACGGGCAAAGCGCAAAAAGCCAACCAATAAATGAATTTAGTTTAAATAGATTTTTTTATTTATGAAAACACTTTTATTTATTTATCTTAATTGAAAAAAACAACATTTTTACACAGTAATATAAAGCTGTACTTTTACATTTCCAATTAAATTTAATTTAATTACAAAATATTTTTGTACGTACACTGCTGTGCATAAATAAAATACCAAGTTTCTGATTTTGTTATTATTGTTTAAATATGATTTAAGCAGACTTTCATGTGATTTCATGTGTGTAGTTGATGAGACAACACAAGAACATTTTGTAAAATGGATCTATCAATAAACTTTAATTTATGGTAGGTTATGGTGCGTTAACAATTTGCGACAATCTCACTGAATTGTATAACACAACGTGGATTTATTGTGATTTTTAATGCGTAAAGCTTGACTATTACATATTTTGCTGATAAGGTCCATTTATTTGCAAAAAATAATTTCGTTTCTCAGGTACACATGTATGCATAATTTTCGATAATGCTGAATTGTTAAAAGTTAATAATCATCAGCCATCAGCCATTACGATCCTAATATTTTAGCACTAAGCCATACTCTTATTAAATATTAATACCCATTTGTCAAATCAGACTCCCTTATATTTAATGTACTTTTTCATTTTACTGTGATTAAGTTGTGTTGTGTTGTGTGTGACTAATTGTGTTTAATTTCTATTCATCTGTCTGGCCTTTAAACATGTCTTATGAGAGTGGAATCCCTGACATACCTCGTATGATTGTTTAAATATATATATAAATTAATGCTACATTTTCCACGGTTAAGGCAATTTATACCAGAGTGTTAATAATAATTGGGGATGAATTATTTTCGCATTTTTTTGATATAATTTCTTACTCGTAATAGGGAACATAAACACTACCCATAAGACTTCGGGAATGGTCTCAGGGCATCCTGTTTATCTTATTTTTCAGCTGTTCAATTTATGGGATTTTAGCATTTCAGGATTGGACCACGATTGCAATTAAACAGGGATAAACTAATAAAACAACAAAGTTTACATCAATTAAATTTTATTTCACTCTCGTTCGGTAGAATTTCCAAAGACCCCTGTCGACATTTTTAACATCTTTCAAATGAGACTTTCGATCGCTAAACATAAAATTCCTTTAACTTTTTTTTTATCGCTAGCCTTAGATTTTTAATTTCTTTAATACACAGTTTCCTTTTTACAGAAATCTACATTCGAAAATGTGTGACGTGCTTTATCCAATTTTACAATATTTCAATATTTTTATTCTTTAGTTTATTCGCTATTTCGGATAGATTATTTTTCCTAAATAATAACATAAATAATATATTATATCTCGATTCAAAAGCTCCCTTATTCAGCAGAATCGTCGCATAAACCTATACAAACTAAACTAAAGGAACATAACAAACTTATATGTATAGTTTTAAAAAAAAGCCTCGTTCACAACGACTGACAATAATAACAAAATACAATAAAAAATTAAAAAAATCAAGGGTGATAATAATTACTACTCATATAGACGGTATATGTGTATAGTAAAAAACTGAGTGACTCTAAATTTCCATCAGCAACGCTTTTATCACAATTTTTTACAAAGTATTGATTAATACTATAATACAAGATGTGTTACTTAAGGCGTTCCAAGATATACTACATATATCCTAATTCACAAACTATAAGCCACCGATAGAATATGATATAAATGGTCAAACACAATTTAAAAATTTGCTCATCGTAATTATTTAGTTAATGGAACACTTCACTATCAGTCGCTGTGGCCTAGGCTTGTGGCTATGTGCTTACATCAAATTTAAATCTAGTGCACAAAAAATAATTGATAAGTGCACAAAAAAAAGAAATTATATTTCAATTTCTAGATATAATAACCAATGTATACCAAACACAACCATAATTTTCTCAATTGTATTTTTTTTTAAAATAACAACAAATAATACTGCTATTTCGGAATGGATAATGTTACAATCATTCAAATAACTTTCTCGTTAACTATTATAGACGTTTAAAACTAAGGAAGCAATCACAGTTGAATTTGCATCGAACGGAACTTAAATTACACTGAAAAATGGTAACCAAAATTTTCTTAATTTTGACGATACTATTAAAATATAATAAATAAATTAAAAGAATGGTTATAATAAAGACAAATAATAGACCAATACTATTAAAACATTGATGTTGTAACGGTTGAAGTATAAATATCTTAACAGTAGTTATACAAAGCAAAATTATGGTATAAAATGGAGGATGTACCGGAAATGTGTAACCTAATTAAAATATTGCAAAAGTTTTACACAATTCGTTGAGGAGGATTAACAGCGATCAATTGTTTTATAATTTTCAGCTGGTTATACATAGACTGTTAAATATACAATTTTCCGAAGAAATAAGAGCAACTTATAGATGGTCACTCGATGCACCCCCAAAACATAACCAAATTTTTAAATGTGGTAATAAATTATGATCATCAAAATGAAACTCAAAGTTTAAAATGCAGTAAAAATAACGCTGAACTACATTATGTAAATTATTTATTACCCTGATAAACATTTGTTTTTGAATAAAAATAAAGATCATTTCATGCTATTTCTTATGTAATCCTGTAGTTGTAGTATCATTAATAGTTCATTAAGTTATTTCAATACATTTATATAAAGAGTAAAAAAATATAAAATAGTTGTATACGTACTGTTGAGTTCAGTGTCTTAAATATGCGGGAAAGTAATTTGTTTTAAAATATGCGTGAAAGTAATTTGATTTAAAATATGTCTACTTAATATTTTTTACGCGCAACATGCATGAAACCGTCGCGCGCAGGCGCACACTGTTAAACAAAAATAAAAAAAAAAAAAAAAAAAAATTATAATTGAGAACCGCAAAAACAGATTGGTAATATTCGCCGATTTATATTATTATAATTACTATGATATACAGACGATCTTTCAAATATAGACATTATTGTTAATTTTGCCTAAACACTGATTACCTTAAAATTATTTTCCATCAATGATAATTTTCTAGATAATTTGTAAATGACATATAATACACGATTTTGACCTATTAATATTTTTTTTATTTACTTATATAACATAATACACCTCCCTGTGTTGAATTACTACAATTATTATCTTTTAATATTTAATGGACAATTCACTATCGTGTGACCATATAGTTACTTATTATTTGATAGATCTCAGAATGTTGTAAGAAATTTATGTGTTTTTGAAATTATCTTTCTAAACATTGAAGGACTTTAAAAAAACCATGTGCTCAAAACATGGAAAGTAAAATAAAATACATTTACTGTTTGAATTGCTTTAGCAAGAATATAATCTAGCTATTAATGGTAATGTTTTATGTATGCAAGTAGGCTTTGAACAAAAGAGAGCCTTTACTACGATAGGCCAGGAACTGTTTTATAGTTTCAGTTCAGTAAATCTATTCAAATTCACACCATTTCCGTGAATATAACGGTGCGGAAATATTCAAAAATGTAATATATTAAGTACTTTGATGTTTATAATAAATACAAAAATTAATAAACAAGGACATTAAAAATGTCATATTTAAAAGTGAAACAATAAAATTACATAATACTTAGACTAAGATGAAAATAATTATGAAATCCCTAAGAGATCACAATATTATGAAACTTCAAAAGAGCAACTAATTAATTAGAAAGAACGCTTATTTTAATAAAAATATGTACCAAATAGATCAGTGCACTAATTAAATAAAAAAATCTTAAATAAAAACAATAATCACATACGAAGGATGTATGTTCTTTTAAAATTTCTCTAGGATGAAGATCTCTGCGTGTAACTTCGGACCGAATAATTTGAAATAATTTTGATGTGAATAAAAAAAAATAAAACGATATTCTGGTACCTAATTTATTAAGAAATTACACGGCTGAATTATTATGAAGTGAGATTGTGTTTCAATAACCATATATTAGGATACATCTTGCGAACTTGAAATAACATAATTATCACGAACAATAACATATCACATACTATTACGTGAGGTCTGCGTATAAATATAAAAATATATTAGAAGAATTAACATTCAGTCTTTTTCTGCAATATCTAACGGTGGATTAGCGCATGAGGTTCATTGCCCGAAAAAGATCCAATAACGCTCCAGCAACGGCGGTAGTTATTGAATTAAAATAACCTTTAAAATGCTGCCGAAACAATTACTTAGTTACTAAATCCCAGATTAAATTGGAGGTATTCGAATGTATTAGTTATGAACATAGAGCTAAGAGGGACGCGTGCTTATACCTATATGGTTATGGATCTTAAGGTCGCGTTACACTGTGAGCGTTTTTGTTTGTGCTGTTTAAACAACACGAGGTTTAGTAGTTGCACTTGGCACAGCCTTAAGACGCTTTTAATTCAATGAAAGAGTATTTTAAAATTTAAAATGTAATTTATGCATGGCGAAAAATACATTTAAAGAAATTAAAAAAACAACTTTCTCCCGTTTGGTTTCTTGTGTTTAGACTAAGATAATGATTTTCCATATAGATTTATGTGTATTTTTAATAATTTAACCCTAACACTAGATATACAAAGAAGCTCTTAGAGATTTGAACATTATGTGCCTTTGTTGATTAACAAATTATTATCATTGAATTGCCCACATTCCCTCTAGCAATATTACTTGGGTCGTAAGATGCTTCCAGTATTTTGTTCAACAGAGAAATATTTCCCGGTATTTAAATTAATATCATCTACAACTAACTAAAACATCTTACATCGAAAAATAAACGTGGAAGCCATTTCAACAACAGACAACAAAATGAACGATCACTTAATCCGGTGCATTGGAATGCATTTTAATACTTCAAACATAATTTAGATCCCCTCTATTGCACTGACGCTCGAGGAATATAAATTTAATTTCGAGAACACCCTTCGGTATCGAAAAATCACGAGCCACTCAATAAGTAAATCTTTCATAAAAACATTCTGTCCAAGAGAAATATGCTCAAGCCATGATGGGATTTATCGAATATTTCAATTAATTTATTAGACATTTACTATGATTATCTACACTATTACGAAATAAAGGTGAAATTTTAACATTCCAATTCACATATTCTCAATGAGATCAATAAATAAAAAAGTTTTATTTGTACAGAGATTTAAGCGCGTTCCTACTGTACACAGTCGATCCTTTGGTTTGTATCGCCGGAGCGAAGAAAGAAAATCTTCTAATCTTGTCCGTTCTGCTGCATTATCTCCCGCCGTTCATCCCTCGACAGCGTCGAAGACCTGAAGATGTCGGCGTTGTCCTCGTCCGCCGAGTTCTCCTTGGAGCGATCGCTCTTGCAGTCGTCTTCCTTGCCGGCCGACATGGAGTCCAGAGCGAGGGGCATATTTTGGCTGTACATGTCGCGCATTTTGTCGCTGGGCGGTAGAAGGTGTAGCATATTCAGCGGCATCGGAAAGCCAGGCGGAAACTCCGGGTAGAAGCTCTGCGAGAATGGGTTAAACATTGGATTGGACAGGATGTCTGGTTCGGAGCTCGCGGGTCTTTGGTTTGACTGATTCATATGGTGGTCTTCCTTGTCGTGGTGCTTCCCAGATGGCTGGTTGTTGTTGTTGTTCCCGGGGCCCATATTGAGCATGTCGAGAGGACCGCCTATGCAATCTTTCCTCAACTGCTCTAGCTTCAGACTCTTGCCGTACTTTCCGCGTACGTACATGAGAAGCGAGTTATACGGTATTCCGAATATCCTTGATGCCTGGCTTGTCGTCATCTTCTTGTTCCACACGTGCTGGAGTGCTTCTGTGAGTTCCGCGTTGGTCCACGAACGCGGCGGGCCGCCCCTGGGGGCGCTGTGCTGACCTTTAGGACGCCCTGGGAATAAAATAATAACATTAATATTAATGTAGAAATATTGCTTCAAGCAGATATTTTGATGAATACAGCTAGCTTGGGCAGCGTTTGGAAAACTCATAGATGTGTTTCAATCCAAAACCCGAGTCTATAATCAATGTGTTCTTCCAGTATGCAGTATGACATATGCTTGCGAAACATAAACGCTCATTACCGGGATGATCCACCGCCTCAAAGTTGCACAAAGGGCAATAGAACGCTCTATCCCTGGGGTGTTATTTCTTAGATAAAATACGAAATGAAGCCATTCACCAATGCACCAAAGTCACCGATGTTGGGAAACGAGTTGCGCAACTTAAATGGCAATGGTCGGGACACGATGAGTCAGGGCCGTAGAGATGATGAGATATGGAGCATAGAGCTCTAAACTGGAGGCCCCGTGCGGGAAGAAGATGTGTTGACAGACCACCACCCAGATGGTCGGACGATATCAAGATATTATGCATGACATGTTTTTAGTGAAAACCAACCGTTTTTTTCTCTTGAAAACCCACCTACTTCCTTTGGGGTAAGCCTCATAAAAATTTGTCTTTTTATATATGTAACGCGTAACAAAATTCGAGTAGGTATCGCCACAGAACAGACCTCGTATAGTTCCGTTTATCTATTTCACTTTGTTTTATATAGTCAGCTTTATGCTTTTTTTTAAATTTATTGTTTTGGATTTATTTTACATGTAATTAACACATTAAAATATTACATTTATTTACGTTAACAAATAAAAATATTTATGAAATAACGTCACGCATATGTATCAATGAAATAAATTTATATCTTAATATCTGGTTAATTTCCTTATAAATTTCATAATTTAATGACAACTCTATAACCAAAGGACTGAATAAATTTAGGCCGCTGTCGCGTTTCGCAATAAATAACTCTTAATTACGAAAATCAGAAGCTAAATTTGGTTACAATGTCGTGTTGTGAACAAACTTAACTAATGTGCTCCAATTTCATAAAGTCAAACGATAACTGTCAACGCTGAAGCGAGTCAAACAATAATAAAAGACAAAAAAAAATGTAAAACCTGACTGAATCCCGGGGCCGCGTACGGTAATTTATTATTAGGTTAAGTAAAGGCACGGCTCCACTATTAAGTCGTACATTCGTGACAGCTACTGTCGTGCGCGCTCGACTGTCTCTATAAAAATAATACCAATCTATAATAATCGTATTTAGTAATCATTTTATATATAGCGACAATGTAACAGAAATAACAGTAACGTAACGAGTATGAATAACATTGAAGTGTTACATTTTATAACGAATGTAACGCATCAAAGGGAAGGTAATTTTGGCAAATGAAAAGAAGTACCAAACCAAACCAAACCTACCAAACCTACCAAACCACAACCAAACCAAACCTACCAAATAACATCCTAGGAAACGTCGAAGGTCATGATCGCACGGTGCGGCAAGTCAGAGGTAACTATACGCTTAAACACTAATAATATTTTGTTTTCCACTGTTTTTTACTTACTTTTTTTGACACCTTGAAAAACTTGTTTGACACCTTGATAAACAACAGTTTATCAGGTTGAAGTTTTATATATGAACGGTTAGGTAACCTGCCTAATGTAGGTCAATTAGATAAGTCAGAAACATAATAATACGCGCACCAAACGTTCAATAGAGTATTTATATTTTTATATGTATTTTTTTCGTTAACTATATGAAAACTTGTTGAAAAACAGTTATTCAGATTCATCCCTTTAAGAGCCATAACGCACTCGAATTGCATTTTATGCATGTTTTTGAAGTCTACTACCAAGATAGCTTTTCATACCAGGCATATATAAAAAATATAAATAGATTAACTAAACGTATTTCTAGAAAACCTTTAAGCTGGTTTTTTAAATAAATAATCCGACACAATTTGCAAAGGCCAAACTTCAAGGTCACCTTACGATATACTGGCTCTTATACTGCTGACTAAGTTCACCTGTATATAAAATAGATTAATGCTTCAGAGTAAAAGAAATTGTAAAACAAATCAAGGACTGCACGACGTTGATCTTCTCGATTCGCGTCTTATTTATTTGTCCGTCTGTCATTTAAGATGAATATTAAGATGATACAGATACTTTAATAAGTGAAATGAAAAAAAAATGCCGTTTATTCGTAGGTGTTATTTAGTGTAAGCGCATCTTTAGGCGCGAGCAAGACGTAGGGTTAAGACAATAAATCCCGCTAAATATTTATAGCACTATTATCGTTTTCATGTCGTTCGCGTTTACCTCTAATAATTAATTGTCTCGGCCGACGGAGTCACGCGACTGTCGACTCTATGCTCGGCGGCCGTAAAAGAACCGCGAAAAAAGAACGACTTTAAATTTAAATTACTTAGGCATTCGAATTTCGAATTTAATTTCCTCTTGGAGACAGTATCGCCTCCATAACGACATATTGAAAGCACAAGATATGTCCATACTCTATGATATGAGCGAGAATCATAAATTATTCAAATTAACTAAAGCACTACGTTTTGCATTTTAGGTAGATTTCATTAGGAAAGCTACCTTTTGCAGTGGGTACCATGGCACGACTTTCACATCACCTATAGCCCGAAACCATCCTTAGTTTTAAGTTTATATATAAATGATCTATCTATCTATCTATGTATATCACATTCTTGTGAACACGATGACTGCCGTAATTTTACACCAATCACTTTAAAGCTAATACATAAAACTTAAGGGCACAGACCAGGGGGCGAAAAGGTGTTTTTTTACCATAACTTTCTTAGTATAAAAGATATCGTAATTATTTAAATTTTATTTTATTTATTATATAAGGGCCTAAAACTTATCTCTAAAAACTTTTTTGATAGCACCGACCATAGGTCCTAGGGGTGGGAAAAAGTGGTTTCTCAAATTTCAAAAAATCATACCTTTCTTAAGAGGCACAGGTTCAAAATGTAAATTTCCCTACGACTTTTGTTTGAAACAATTTTTGATATGAGCAACCCTTACGGCACAGTATAGAGAGTGATGGCAAGGGTGCGGGCGCGGCGACGGGTTGAGATGTGCTAGCTCAATGTTTGATACAAGTTCGTACAATTGGAGTTCACCTATCCCATAAGTTGATCCGGTGAAATACACCTCCTCCTTCCGGCGTGCCGAAAAGGGATTTTTTAATATGTACTAGATATTGTTTTTCATTCTAAAGGCTGAAGAAACGTAAAGTGATTCTGCTAACAACGTAATCCTTTAATTATAATTCTAAAATCCTAATTCCGCGTAACTCTAGTTGGGTTTACTATAATAAAAGAAAAAATATCTTCTAAAAATGAACTCTTCCGAAAAATAATAAAACTAGTAAAAATAATTTATTTGTTTCATAAATGTACAAAACGGCGATAATAAAATCACATTAATATTGTATTTAAATAAAATGCACTTTTTTAACATGATGATGTTTGTTCAGGGTAGGTCACAAACAATAATATTTCAAATCGCTACAGTAGCGACTGATACATATTCAAAATCCCTAAAAGAGTATTGTCTTTGGTGAGAAGTAGGCAAGAAACTTACATTTCTTTTTGACATTTGTGAACATGGGTGAGTCGAGCGGCGGATGCCGAGGATCGCTCAGCTCCATGAGAGGATTGTACAGCTTCCCGTGGTCCATCCCGGGGGGGAACAGGCTCAACGGAGAATCCAGGCCGAACACTGCAAAAAAAGTAAAAAAGCTTCCTTAAAATAAATCTCGCACACGCAATCAAAACGACCAGCATTATTAAAATTGTTAATGACAGTTAAAAATGTATATTTTTTATAACTATGTGCCTTGTTTGTTCAATTAAGCGTGCTTTAACTCGTAATATTATTTATTGGTATACATTTAGGACCATTATTTATTTTAAAAATTTACATACACATTACACGACTAAAGTATAACTTTTCAAGTTTTTACAGCTGACAAATATTATTTTATTTTTATTAAGAAATTGCAAAATTTGACAGTTGCGCGATGCGTTTACGATTTGGAAAGGTTCAAAAGTAGCTCTGCGACAACGGCTGTTTTCAGTTCTCCAGCATGTCTAACTCTTGGACCATTCCTAGTTGTAAACGCTTGCTTCGCTCAATTATTATCAATTATCAAACGAAAATTTAAAAACTCATAATATAAAAAATGCATATACGAAATTTGTCGGATAAATAACCCTTAATATTATAATTAGATATACTTTCCATTAAATTTAAAAAATCGCTGGTTCGTATTAGATCATGAGAAAGCTAAGTTTTTGTGGTCTATACGTATGAAAATAAATATGTGACAAATTTAAACTGTACAGTAAAATTCAACATACTCATGCCTATAAAGAGGTCAGGTTGACAAAATATTATTATTAATTCCCCTCAATAATACCGCAGCGCCACCTATCATTCTGTATTCATACGAACTCGGTAATATCTCAACTATCCATAGAATTGCATACACATTGCATTGGAATTGAAAACTTAAAATATTTATAGGTAATAGGTACCTACCTACCTATGTTGACTTTATTGACATAACAGGTCAGTATTTAATAATATTGCGAAAATAAATGTACTATTCCGTATTTTGCGCCATCTATCAACCATTATTTGAACGTACTCGCAATATCACTAGCTTGCTTCCAAATGACGCCTTGCTTCGGATTACTACGAGTAGATAGCCTTCCACGTTAAAAATATTTTCGATTCGTATTTTTAAACAAATAAAATGTTATTATAACATAAAGAATTATTATGCATCATTTAATTGTAACGATTTGGTTGTTTAAAATATTATAATGACATTTTATTAAAAATTATATTTAACTTCTTCCTAACAAAGTTATAAGCGAATGATACATCTAGTCTTTTTTGGTCCGAAAACAAACAGATCGTGTCAAAGAAGGTTGGTACTTTGGAATTAAGAAGAACTATCGTTTATGTGAGCGACTATGAGAAATTATTATATTAACCTATATTTGAGATGCCTATATAATCTATATTTTACCTATCTATATATAATAAACAAAAAATCATTGCAAAAAATTTGCTTTCTACTCTAAACTATGTCACCCCAAACTTATAATATTGACGGAATCGATTAATCCGAAAGAGCTTAAGGGATTTTGATGTTTTTTTTCGTATCATAGGGAATTTTTCAGGGGTGGTTCAAATTAAATTTGATTATGCTACATCAAGTATGAGTTACCTAAAAATCCGTTTTTGTTCAAAAATATATAATGTTAAAAATATAATGTTATATAATGATTGGCTTAAGCGATTTCGATTATTTTTTTTACATAATGCAGGTGATGCTTAAGGATGATTCTATTAGGTAATATTAATTATTATTAATAATTATATTACTTTATTACCCATATTTCAAACCTCTTCATCATTCTATACTGTAGTAGCTAAGTTCAATTTATATTTTAATAGCATAGAAACGAAAACTCGAAACCTCTCGAAAAATCTCGAAAACTGCTTGAAACTATTGAAAATACCAAATTTGAAGAAGTTTCTTCTTTAAGTTAGCGAATCCTTCAGCGATAATCCGATAACCTAATATTAATAACACGCACACGATTTCATTGTATTTTTTAAAAAAACATAATAAAATTTAAGAAAATCATCGAATCATCGTTGTGGATAAGTTCGTACATCGTGCTTTGATTTTTTTAATGTTAAATAGGTATTTTGGTCACGACAATTTCATTATTACCTATACTTTTGTTTAGTATGCTTGAAAGTTAAAACCATGGTGAAACATAAATGTCAACCTTCGTTTCAATGTCGTGCTGCAGTTATGGCTCAGTAGTTAATAACAAGGTGTTAGGTAGATACGTCTAAAAAAATCAAGGTATAAATTTACTGAAGAACAAAAAAATAATTAATGAAATCCATTTAAAACTTAGACCCCGTACAAGTCATACACGATTGATTACAAACATAGGTACGTAATTGGAAGGAATACTTATTATTGGTATTACGACAAATAATGGTTGCACTTTAATAGAAATTATGCACCACTCAAAGAAAAAGAAAAAAACAAATCGAAGCAAAATTGTATAAGAAATATGAGGTAGATTTGATCATTGGAACGAAATTTACACTATCTAGGAGTATTTTACCGGCGACTAGAAGCAATTTCCGCCGTTTAACTGTTCGCAGACATCTCTTGAAGACCACCCTGGGAATGTGAAAGGTACTAAATGCTGGTCGACCGTTTGTTAACTGAGCTAAATGCTGGTGTTTGTGAACTGTTCAAAAAATATATACATACAGCTCTCTTTTGGGTATTTTTCGTTTTTGAATATCGACTGAAACGCTTGAAGCTTAGGCATAGACTATTTTATTTATATATATTGCTAAGATAGGGATAGCAATATGCTTGCAATGTGACTAAGAGAGAGGAGTGAGGAGGAAACTTTATCGTCGCTGCGGGTGCTATATTGTTACCAACCATATCGGAAATCAGTTTCTATATTAATTGGCAAATCCGTCCGAATAGAGTGCGTCCAAAATGTAAAGAACCGTTTGCACTTTGGGTATTGTGTGGAGACGTGTGTCATGAGCGAAGCGACCCATCACGAGTCGTCAATATGGCAAAAGAAATTTGACGAAAGTATTGGCATTTTCCAACGGGAAAGTGTTATGCGAGATAAACCTAAGTGTGGGAATTTTGAAAAAATATTTTTATAGATGTCACGATATGTTTTTAACGCCAACTGCGGTAGACCTTTCAACTGATTTCCATGTACTTAGCTAAAACTTAATTTCCATGGTTACATCTAGCTCTGCAGTGGTGTTCACAGATACGGAATTTTTCCAAAACTAGTCAAAACGGCTTCGGACAAATTTTATTTAATAAAACTTATATCGAGATATCGGTAAAAATGACATATTCAAAGTTTTCCCTAAGCTATATTGATGTTTTGGGTTGATATGTATGTCTGTGACCACAATAATTTCTAAACGAAGCAAAGAAATCAACCCAATTACCAAATCAAACTTTAAAAAGTACTGAAATCGCCTGCACTAATGAATATTATTACTAGTATTTTATAAACAGAGAGTAATTTTTTAAATTGATTTACGACAAGGTAAATAAACTTTTTTTTTTAAGAACTTTGCTACTCATTTAGTTAGATGAGTTACAAAATAGTTATAATTTGTTTTTAAATTAACTGATTTTCCTAGGGTATATATATTTTTTTAAGAATGTTTTGAATTTAATGATTTTTGAAAACAAACGTTTGGAAATATATTATATCCTAGTGCAATATAAATATTAAAAATTAAAGACATTAAACTGTGCCTAAACGATTATGTGTATAAAACGAATGTATCGCCGTGTTGTTGGTACTTTCAACCATTAAAAGATGTTTAATTTCGAGGGGATTACCTTAGAATATCAGATCGGCAGTCTATGTTTTTGTTTCTAAGTTTTTTATTTTATACAACTTTGTTAAATGTATCCGAATTTTGCAGCCGTGCGTGCGCCAAAGCCTCCAGTCGAACTCCAACTGGAAACTCGAAAATCCGGAAGTACTCTCACTCCACCTCTCCCTCTATGAGAATCCGATACTAACACACGCAACGATAATATACGTATACGTCTGGTGACGTCACATCAGCAATGTGCAACATTTTCATTTGTTTTTATTTCGAATAGTAAGAAGCACATTATGCATCAAAATATAATTCTTATAATATGTAAGTAGTTAAAATCTTAGTTATTGTTTGTGCGTTTTCTACATATTACATTCACACAGTATATTAAATAGAATTTAAAGTTCTAAAATTACAATAATTCAATTAATATCAATCAATCACGCGGTGCATAAATCAATCTTTTGAAAATACTTAGTATATGTAAATATTAGTTTGGCCACAAAAGTAACGTGTGTCGCTTTAGACGCGAAAACACGTTTATATTATCTGATTCAGATTCGTATAAAAAAAGTGTGGTGTAATTTCAAGCTAAACGAAATCAGACGAATTTTATTTGAACCAACCTTTAATATTAATTTAAAAACCAAACAAATTGTAAGCGGGTAAAGGTAAGTAGGTAAGGTTTTTAATGACAATATCTTTTGAAAAGTTAAGAAAGATTCTGCAGATGAAAAGATGCATACACGCATGACTAAAGAATGCATTTTCTTTTTGACTAAAGAGTGCATTGCAAATATTTTTTTTACGAGTACCTCATACGGGAAACGTGATTAATTGATTTAGTAATTAAAAATGACAGTTTGTGACTTCGGTAACATACATTGAATGTCTAAATAATACAAAATGATAGCATAAAAAGAAAAATAGTCAAACAATATAAGTTTTCACTCCTCAGTATTGTATATTCGTTATTATTACGATATTGATGATCGTACATTTTAATTATACAAATACCTAAATAAGAAATTTATCACATGGGCTTTAAATATCTCAGGACTGTCAAAAAAAAAAATCCGAAACTGGCACTGTTAAAAGTGAACTTGTGGCCTCTCACCCTTGTTTTTTTTTATTGTAATTGTGCTATCTAAAGTACTTTCTTAGTATCTTAATTGTAATCAAAGTTTCATATGACGATTTTCATTATATAGAAAATTTATCAAATATGTTTTCACCTTCTACGTCTAAATATTTTTGACAATATTGACATTTTGCACTCAAATATAAAAAAATCTACGAAACCAATAAAATCCTATTCAAATGGGCGTAAACCATTTCAAAATAAGTGTAAAAAACATTAGGATAAACTGTTATACTATGTAGGTATGTAGATATGAACACGTCACCTAAATACGAGTGTTAGAATATATCCAGCGGGTGACGGGTTCGATTCCACCATCTATAGACATACCATTTTTACTTCTTCCCTGACTATCAAATATACATAATGAAATCTGTTAAATAAATAGATGGTAACTTTGTATCGCTTGTTTGGGACCCCTGTCCCGCAATACAGCCACGCGCGTCGAACCCCGTCCATGCGGGAGTACTGGGCCCATATGTGAATGGGGTGGACGCAGACGGAAGGACGGACATACGCCGGCGGGCACAGGAGCGAGCGGGACGCCCTATGCAATGCGTGTGAATGGAGCTTCCGAGGGTGTTGTGTGTGTGTGCGCGCTTCACACACGCATCGTTCGTAAACACTCAACACGTGCTCGAATGACCTTGATATTGAAACGGGGTTTGCATCAAAGGGTTGACGACCTTTGAGTCGAGTCGCGGGATTGTTCTCATCATTGACGAAGGTATTGCCACAAAAACAAACACTATTTTTAGGTAGATTTCATAAGGAAAGCTACATATTGCAATGGGTGCCAAGTCATCACTTCCAGAAAATGTCGACAAATCTTCGCGTGTCACATCCCCTAGAACCCAAAACCACCCTCAATTTAAAAGTTTGTATATCTATCTATATCACACTAAAATATACAAATAAACACAAACGCATAACGTTATGTCCAGTGTAATCTTTTAATACTATATATTTTATTTTAATAAAATAAAAAGTGTGTTTATGTCAATATTGATGTTTCCTGCCTTGATTTTATTGAGCCAATATGACACCATTCGCTTGAATAATATGTTTAGTTGGTTTTGACTCAATTGATCAATTTTAGTAAAAAGGTTTATTTTATATTTAAAATTATATGTGAAATTCATTAATATCGTGTCTTTAAAATTAAAAAAAGTAAGATTTCTTTAAAAATAGGGCAGTGCATACTTACGAAGAGCATATAAAATAGGTCCAATATGTGCTTACCTTTAAAACACATTGATGGTAATAAGTTTGACGCTATATTTACATAGTAAGACTAAGCTATTCGATAGACCTCTATCACCAGTCACCAGTCAATTATGTGAATAATTATTATATATATTTAAAGCGATTTACTATGTCTATATCATGTGAATTCAAGCCATGTCAGCATTTTGATATGATTAAGAGTTAAAAGCATAATTTTTGTTTAGTTTCTATCCTAGTTTTTAGTGTTATATTAACAGTAGAAATCTTTGATTAGTTATACGAATACTTTTTAAGAATGTATTTTTATCATTAATACCAATTGTTTGTAAAACTGTTGATTTTTCTTAATAAAGAATAATAAAGACAAATACTTGAAATTCACTCATTATAAGATACACAATCATTATATTGTTGTCAATTGTTGTCAATGAGTAATCTAAAGGAAACAAATAACAAATAAAATACGTTTTAAAAAAATATATTCCAAATAGTATATATAAGACCGACGCGAGCGGACGTGATTGTTATAAATAATCATAATAAACGCAAGGGTTTAGTGAACAACCAAATAAAAATTGTATGTTTTGTTTATAAATAGAGAATGTTTATAAATAGAGTGCTTTACTATCTTTTGCGGAATCAGGAGGTGATCAAATTTCAGTGCCGTAGAATAAAAATGTCACACTAACGCCATACGCTAATAAGAGTTTTTACGAAGGGTCTAAGATATATACAAGATAAGGCAATTAAATATTATATGCTTAAAAAGTATTTAGGCATAAAATAATATTGCTCCTAACAATTTAAAAAAAAAAAATCTAATAAAAATTAGCCATTTTGTCCGTAGGAAATAAAAGATAGGAATAATGAGTACAAAAACGATTTGTCGGAGGAGAAACCCTGAAAATATGAAAAATTAATTTACAGCTTTTGTTGGAAGGTTAGCTTTTGAGATGGCGAAGAAAAGCACCCGCCCGAGGGGTGGTCGGAGGGGGGAGGGGGAGGGGGGAGGGTCGCCCGTCTCAAGCGGATTCGATCGGAAGCATTCTCATTCACAATCTTTCACAATTCAGGAGGACTTCACATTCTCGCAACATTTGTGCGTACAAAATGCATTTTTAACTAAAAGGTTTGGGGATTTTTGTAATCGAACGTACCATTTATGTGAACGCTAACTGTTCAACTCCGGATTGGCAGCTAGGCCCTGCAGGCAGCTCTGTGGGCGCCTTGGCCACGCGACGAGCCGTGCCTGCGGCATTCGGGATGAGAGTCTACCCTAATTCATTCATTTATTTATTTATTTGTAAATTGTAAGGCATGGAATGTGACACCATATGAAAATGCGGAAAGAGGTTTCAGAATTAAAAAGATATCGCCATGATTGCACACACAAACCGTAAGAAACAAATTACCTCTTTCTAAGAATGATTAAAAATTCGAGATTCACTTCGACTCAACTCGAGTCATGTTTTCTTAATTTCTTATAGAGTTTCATATCGTGTATATTTTCCTAATTAATTTCAAACCATACTATGGGCATGGGATTAATATATTTATTTTATTTTAATTTTTATGTTTTATTTTATATTCCAGCTAATGGGTCTTAAAGACGACATAATCTGTTTTAGCTCATACAAAAATTGTTTTAGCTCATACGAATTAATAAAAATATGAAAACGCTCCACACGCTAGCGGGCGATTAGGTCAAGTTGGATGGTTGGCCTAACCAACTGAAAATAGTGGGATTAATATTAATTAAGTCGGACAACTAACCTACAGATGTTACAATATATCAGTTTTGTTGGAAGTTGGTTCCGACAAATTGTGTTGTCTGTAAGGACCATAAGCCCAGGGCTTATCGGCCGATACCGTTTATGTAAAATGCGATAAATATGTGTTTCAACACTTTTTCCCTTTAATATTATGTGATGCACTTAACACTCGTTTACATTATAAAAATTACTTACAAAAATAAAAATCTTACATATTCAATGCCAATACTTCAAATACTTCTGAATTAAAGAAAATAATTGTCTTAAAATAACAAAAAAGGAAAAAATAATAGAACATATATATTTCAATGTAACAATATTATTGTTTTTTAATGAATGATTAGATTGGATTAAATGATTTTGATCATATTGGTGGTATGAATAATAACAGAAACTGTATTAGATTGCTTAAAAAACTATTTCACTATCTATATTTCATTATATTGATTACATTTTTGAAGTGTATTTCTATCTAAATATTTAGTTAATTTAAACAATAAAGCTAAAAACTTTTGTTTAAATCTAATATTGAAGAAGACTTTCTAAGAAGATTCTTCACATTTTTCAGAACATTCAATATAAGATGATAAAATAAGGGTTAAATTTCTAAGCATTAAATTAGAGGTAAAGTAACGTTTTTTTTCGTGACTTTCCTAATTTCGTGTTGACTGTACAGTCGAGGGCAAAATCGATGAAAAGACCGAGGGGCTGAAAACCCCATCGACCACAAATCTGTACCTACATGAGTAGGTACGTACGTATCGTCAAACGCACAATATGTTAGGATATCTTTCTCTGCGGTGAAACTTTTTTTTTTTTAATCAGTTGTACTTTATTGTGGTCAACACGAGATATATTTTGCACAACAAAAAGATCTAGTAAATGATAAATTATCGCGGTCAACTGATAATAATTAATAAATTAGTATAGTGCGTTGATTTATTTTGTTTTTAACATTAATTAGTAACTGTACATACGTCATAATTTTAATGTATTTGGTTGAAGATATTTTGATATATGTTGGTTTAAATTTACTATAGGAGACCTAACAGGGTGTCAATATTTACACTCTCAGCACAAACGGAACTGTCAAATCTTTCGACCAAAACACGATTTTTTTCCTGGCATCAAAAACACTAAAAATAATATTAATCGTTTTAAAAAAAATATATATTTGCCATATGATTCCTTGAATGCACGTAGCTTTAAGTTTTCTACTTTATACATGTTCTTACTTATTTCCTTTAGAGTACCTTGGTATTGCAATGGAAATGCATCAGATAAGCTTTCCTGTGAGTAGGAGTGTATTATAATTTATTTAATGTGAAGGTTTTTGCTACCGTTTGCTAAACACCCATCCATCTTAACTGGTTTGTCCATATACGCACAAGATTGCAATAAAGTGACAAACGATCGATCATATAGGCATAGGTAACCAGTTATTACCGGCTAATCTGCAGATATTATGTCAAAACAAACGTTTCATAAAGCAATATATTTATATTATGCAATTGCTTGCATATGTTGGCCTTAAATTTAAGCAAATCAAATATGCATACAAACTAATCTTCAAAAAAAGCGCATATTGGGGACGTGATATGGCGTTTATTTATATCCAGGGCGCACATTATTTTAAAAAGGTGTGGAATAGATTGATGAATTTGTTATTTTTCATTAGACACCTTAGTAAATGAACAATTATTTTGAGTGTTGCTCAACTAATGATGCAGCCTCCAGATTTCATTTTAATTTTATTAGGTAGATACGAACTAAATTTTCAAATAAAAATTATTTTTAAAAGTTAAAAATGATCAAACTTAGTCCAGCCTTATTTAATATGTTTTAGGGAAATATACAGCGTAATTTAATTTTAAAAACAGCAAATACATAGTTACTAATTTGGTCAATGACATGAATCCACTGTTTAACAATTGAGTTGAAAGGTAGGTTTATCTAGAACTGATTACATAAAAAAAGAAAAATAAAATGGTTAAACTTTTGCATATTGCACTGATAAAAATATGTATTAATTACGATATGGGTTTTGTTAGAGTTATTTTGATAATCATAAATGTTTAGGACTTTTACCTTCTAATGCCTGTATGAGATGTGTATATTTTACATACTTTGTTTTTGAATTAATTCAAAGAACAATTAAAAATGTCTAATTCCGAAAAATTACTGTTATTCGTGATATATTTTGTGAAAAGTTTTGAGAATATTGTGTGTTTGTTTTGTTCAATAAAAAAAGAGCAGTTGATCTAGTAATGGTCGTTGGGGTACTCTAAAGTGGATACTTTGTAGAAGATCTGGACAGTCTATGAGTTTATTGAGTAGTTTTATAGGAAAACAGCATTATACACTTTCTTCTGATATCCAAACTGGGAATTTGGTGGAAATCTTCAGCTTCAGTATTTAGTATTAAAATATTTTAAACGCCTTCCAGGTGCAATTTGTCTTCTGCCGCGAGTTGACCATTAAAAAAATAATGTCTGTATATGTTTTAAAGCTTTCTTTTTCTCTTTCCGGTGGAGTTAATATGGAAGAAATATAGAGATAATATAACAAAATGGCTAAAATTATTGTTTCCCGTTAGTTCCTTTGGACAGCCTGAGCCGCTATAAATACTTCTTGCTTTCAGGTACGTAGTTCTATTGTTGTATATATTTGTTGGGTTAAAAGAGATGTAGGTAAGTTGTTAGGGGGACATTTTACAGCGATGATACGGCTGTCGTATTTTGTCAACAAAGGACGTGACCGAAAGTTCCACATCCGAGCTTAAAATACTGCGAATGGTATTAGGAAAAAAAGAACCTGCTCCGGGAATGCAAATGTGCGCTATAACCATATTACGAATAAGTGAACTGTTTTTCTTAATTCCAAAGATTTTTTAATCAAGAGTGGTGTCTTTATTACGAACTAGAGATAACTGGTGAACGTCTCGAAGCCTGAAGTCTGTTCGCGTTAAGCAATAATTTTCAACTCTGAAAGTTTCATCTGGGATAACTTGTTTATGAGTATAATAATTTTAAATTCTTTTTAATAAGCTAAAAATTTTTACTATTTCATTTATATATTAAATGCTATTCAAAATAGTAAAATTGAATTAGAGCTCAATCGTATCCAATTATTTTCCCTCATCTTTTTAAGTGTTTTGATATGTACCTATGTGTAAGTGGGCTATTTTTTTTATATAGTATAATGTGATCCACCAAATTATCAGTTCTTAAGCGGTATAATAATCTTATAATGAAATTCATACGCAATATTTATAAATTTAGGTGATTAGCACTACTCTGATATGAACCCTGCACTAGACGATGTCGGTACACTAGGGTCGTATTTGGCGTGTTTAAAATTAAATGTACTTACGGTAATAGGTTCAAAACTAGCGAATCGAATACGTAACCTTATTTAATAAATAAATCGACAGTCTACAGTAACTATATCTTATGCAAAAATAAATAAATTTACGTATTCGCTACTAATTACAGTTTAGACAAAACGCACAGTTCACTTTATAGCAATCGACAAATGCACATATCACCAACAGAAACATTTGGGGAATCTGCAAAAAGCGTCGTTTTACAGTTTGTTCGTACCGAAT
Organism: Neomicropteryx cornuta; assembly: GCA_020383195.1. Taxonomy (NCBI): domain Eukaryota; kingdom Metazoa; phylum Arthropoda; class Insecta; order Lepidoptera; family Micropterigidae; genus Neomicropteryx; species Neomicropteryx cornuta. Next base: position 8,641,412 of record JAHKQU010000030.1, read on the forward strand.
TGCCGACACGTGATTTTACGGTTCACATGCAATGTTTTTGCCCGCTGCACCTAACGGTAAGTAACTTAGGTAGTGCATCCCTCTCCTATATACCTTTTAAGCTATTTTGTGCCTTTTGCTTAAATTGTTTTACGACGACAATTCTATCGCATCTAGGAATGGCCGTTTCGTAAATTATTTTTTTTAAAGTTTATGACATATGTCCTTCTCTATTCTGTCATATGGCGGACATGTTAATTCCTTTTTAGTGCTACTCTTGTGTTTATCAGCGCATGCATTCGAAACGCCGCCATTTAATTTATTTACTATACCTACCATATATACCGTGTTAAAAAAAACACCTAAGTACGACCTGCGATTTCTAGAGTTATTTGTTAAGAAACTATAACAAAATTCGTCATGGTTACCGATAAAAAAAATGTAAACTTTACGTGAAAATAGTAAAAATATCATAACTGTATCAAGGCGCGGCATCGGCATTCACGCGCTGACCAAATTGACAACATCTGTCGAAAAATGTAATAAATTTGGGAATGTTTTACATTCGCATTTTTTTTATTATTTCTTACTCATATTGGGTTACATAACATCCCCCTTAAGTCCTCGGCAATGGTCGTGAAACATCCTGTATAAACTTCCTCAACCATCCTGAATTTTCTCTAGTTCGTAGTAAAAAAAACATGTAACCCTATCAAAAAATAGATCGACAATCAAAGCTTTTATATAAATAAATCTGCAAACTCGCATTTAGAACGATGTATTGGGGGCGGATAAATATAACTCTTCTGTGGGGGGGAGGGGGGTATATTGCTCTTTAAAAAAATGAAAACTTTCTTTGCATCTGCCAAATTTGCCTTCTCTTTCATGGGTCACTTTTAGTTTTCATGTTATTAGGTTATTCACACCGCTGACTAGTGATGGCTTGTTGGGTTTGTTATTTCCCACGTGTCGATCGCGCGACGGAGCGCACGTGGGTCTTAATTCATACGAATTACTAGACGCTCTAAGCTCATCCGAATGTGTCTGATTACGATCTCATTGTCTAGTTAGACAATGGACATCTCTCCTACTGGCCAGGTCGGTTTTGATGTTCTAATAAATACGCAGGTCTTCGCTCGGAAGGCGTTTATTTCATTTTTGGAAACTTTGTTCGTGTGTGTCTTCTCAGGTGAACCAAAATCACTGTCCCTAATGAGTTTTTAGTTTCTACACATACATTCACGTATAAGAGGCTAGTCTATCTGTCCGTCTGTTGTATCTTTCAACTCAAAAAGTTGACAAATACGAAATAGTTGAATTTTTGCTCTTGAAAAACAACCTTACAATAATCACATCGGAACCTAGTCGGATAATAACAGTCTTTAGTAAACGTTTAGTATTAATAAATAAAACATTGACAGTTCGATACAAAGTGCAAATATCATAGTTGAATTTAAAAAATATGACAGCACGGTTGATAGAAGCATGAGGACGTATTATTTATTACTGACCAGTTAAAATGAATACCAACCCATCTTTGTGCACAAATAGAAACATGTAAAAGCATGTTTAGTCCAATGTTTTAATTATCATTAACTTGAAATATTATGTCCATATTTTTTAAATACTAGCCGCGCTTTAAAACTTTATAAAAAAAAACCAAAAAGGTGTTAAAATTTATGATGAAATGAAAGAATGTCATGATTTTAGTTTAATTTGCTCAGACCTAAAATCAAATCTAAAACGCACATCGAATGGGGTTAAAATCATAACTTAATCAGAAACTTATTTATATACTAAGTCGATAGTAAATATATTACTCCAACTAAAATATTATTTTGTAAAATGTAAATAAATAATATTAAAATTATTCGAAGAAAAATTTAAGTAGCACTTTTTTTTTGTTGTTTGATATTTGCATTGAATCAGTACCAGGCGACCGGTAAGGACATTTTATAAATCAACATTATTGGTAAAGTGTGCACTATTACTTGAGTGCAAAATTTTAATCAATTTGTTTTTTTTAATTGGCCATATGAATAATTTTATTGTGATACATTCTAGATACATACATACAGCGCTACACCATGCTCTCCCAGAGCAATTAATTCTATAATTAGGTAGTTACATTGGCATTATTTTTCTACATATTAAAGGCATAAATTATTTTTCTACATATTCTACATATTTTAATCATGAAGTCAGTCACGTAAGATCGAATAAATAATTGCTCATTAATTACAATTATAATTACCAGAGTCATTACGATGATACGTGATTGGAGGTAGCCGACGGTGGCTCCATCATAGCAATCATGTGTAAATGCGTTTTGTCTATCTCTGAAATCTACATATTAATAGGGTATAAACTAAAAATAGATTTTACTGACGATGGGAGTTATTAGTTATCTATAAATGTTTGATGTAACTGATAATTGGTCATTTATTTGGAGTCGGTTCAGTTATATAATATAGAGACATATTCATACATAGAAGAGTGTGAGAGCGATCTTCTGCACCTTTCAAACCGAGAAATAGGACGATTGACGATGTGAAAGATTTAACTATTTTCGTCCATATTTTCAACACTTGCCTTGGTCGCGTAACTAGTCTGTCGGTAATTTAGTTAGTGACAAACGAGTATTTTGAGACCCCCTCTGATTCAGAAAAACACCGGTTTGAAGTGCGGTTAGTGAAGTTTGTATGACTACTCTCTAGTCTTTAATAGAAATATTCAAATGTTAAGTCTTCGTTAAGTTTCAACTTAACCGATTTTCCATATTTGTTCTGAAAAGTCAAACCGGCACACCTCTCAGATTTTTTTTCGACTACCCTACGTCTCTCGTTACTTGGTGGTATTGTGTGGATTATGTGTAAACATCTCACATTCGTTAAAAAAAATATTTCGAAATCTGTTTAATTGTATAGAAAGATGTTAGAACGCTAGAATAGCGGTCGAATGCTTATTAAGATAAAAACATTAAATGAATATCGTCCATTAAATAATTATATTAATATATTATAACTATAAAAAATATTTAGTTTATTATTATAAATTAAATTAGTTTTTCCTTTCTCTTTTTCGTTTATGAAAGAGTCAAAGCCAATTAATAATAACACTAAATTTGTATGTAACCGAAAAAGGGCACCGGAGGGTCGGTATGTATGACTTCAAAGTATGTAGACTTCATTTAATTTGTGGGAGCAATGGTGGTACATCGGCCACACGTCATTTCCGTGACAGAATGGTAGTAAATCAATAGGGTATTAAAACGTGGTCCGCTGAAGTCGTGACATCTTTATTAATTTACTCTGGTCTTATTTTGGAAGTAAAATTATAATAAAAAAAGACAAGGAATTCAAAATGTATGGTTTTAATTGGACACTCCCCGGTAATCGAGTGCATTATTAATTCCCGTATACGTTTTATTTACTCGGTGAGCATCTGTTTTGTTTACCCACAAAACTTTATTTACCCTAGGCCAATACAATTATACAGAAAGGGAAGAAGGGGAAATACCTATACAGATAAGACCGTATTTAGTGTGCTTGGTTGAATGTATTCGTAACGTTATTGTATAGAAAGAGTACCAGAACGATTAGGTAACACTGATGGAGTGATGGCGTTGAAATGGCGGCTCAAATAACCGAGATAAAAACTGAATTTCTCGTTCGCTAGTATTTATAATATGAAGAATAGTATTCTAAAAAATTAACCATTCGCTATATTCCATAGAATGGTGACCGAGCGTATACCCTATAAAATGAACGGTACAATATAAAATCGGCAAGGTGATATACCCATTACCTACCTATTAAATTAACAATATAAGACATTTGTACACATATGGTGTTGGTAATTATAAAATATTTAATACATAAATATCAATATTTATATTATTATCAAAATATGTATATTACAGTGCGTATATATATTTATTTAATTTTAATTTCAGTATTATTTTTTTTTTTATTATGAACTTGCTGTTCAACCCTAAAGTTGTTGGCAGCTAAATTTTTAGGAGGATTTTTTTGTGTATTTTTTTATAGATATAAAATAAATAAATAAGATGAGGTATAAATTTAAAAAATAAAACAAAACTTTATATATATGATTCTCGAATCTTAAGCCAAATGAAATCGGCCAATGTGACCGGTACCTAGTTACTCGATTAACTACATTTTTATTATTTACTAATGAATATTTGTATTTCACTTTAATATTTAGTTTAAGTTAAACTAAACATTATGTTGCCGATACCTAATTTTGTTGAATAAAACGTCTTGATATCACGATATTATCGACAAGTAGGTGATAAACATGTCACAGTAAAGTAAAACGGGGGGAAGATCAAATGTTGCATTATAACATCACCTTACCTGAAAGTATTACGTGGGAGTAAATAGGGTTTTCCGAGATTTCCGCCGGACAATTAATTCAAAGGGTTAAGCCGCATTGGACATTATGCAATAACACCACTGCGTGTTAACAGGAAATAGCGCCACATAATTTGTTTTCAGTAATAATTTTAAACTATCGGAATTGGTAAAATATTCGAATTATATTTTTTACTTAATATAGTAAATTTACCAAAGTGTTAATATAGTTAGCGATAGTGAGTTAGGTTTGAGTAGATTTAAAAAAAAAAACATACAATCACGGCTCACCTAGTGTTTGACGGTATAGCTATAGAATCTCTTTAGAACGGTATTATTAGCGTGTCTGTGTCACCTTGACATGGCACTCGCTGAAGGTTAATCGTAAAAAAGCTACATATACTGTTATACTGCTATATATTACTATTTGTTTATTGTTTATAATACTGTAATATAATACAATTTGTTTCTTTTTTACTGTGATTAAGTACTTACTGGTAAATAAAAAAGATTGAATTGAATTGAATGGTATCGTGACATTCTTTCAAATCATCATAAAGTTTAACGCCATTTTAGTTTTTTTTTTATAAATTTTGACGCGCGGCTAGTAATTAAATAACACAGACATATTATTTCAATTTATGATAATTATAACGTGACACTGAACATTCTTTTACGTGTTTCTATTTTTGCACATTAATGAGTTTGTATTAATTTTAACTGGCCAGTAATAAATAATACGTCCTCGAGTTTGCTTTGGAAGAATATTTTTGAAATTCGAAGAAAACGACATTTGCGTTTTCTATCGACCTGTAAATGTTTCATTTATTAGTATTCAAAATTTGCTAACTTTAATGGTATATATCTATATTACCGTCCAGTCACCGATGTTATCTAAACGGCTTTGGTGGTTTTTCAAGACCATCAATCTACTCGTACATACAAAATTTAACTCTTTCGCATTTGTACTTTTCGAGTACCTACACGAAGAAGCTACAACACGTACCTACATACTCGTATGTGGCAATATTGAAATAATTAACGAAGTTAGCTATGATGCTATCCATTTGAAAATTAATGAATGTAATAAATAATTTAAGTTTATGCTAATCATTATGTTTATGGATAAATAAATAATAATAATATTAACTGATTTATTTTTCGCATATTTGTCAATAAAACGTGCCTTTTTTATTGCTAAAGGATTATGGGTAAATGAGATGATTTTAAGAGTGGCTTTTGGTCTGGTTTGATAATATATTTTATCTTATTAGGAGGGGTGCATAATATTCGTCAATAATTGAAAAAAAGCAATTCTGCAATCCTCGGCCCTTAGTCTAACAAACAGTAAGGCCATCTCTTTCCCGTGTCTCGGCATCGGCAGCTGGTGAAAGTGATGACACATTTGAGTCGATTTTCGATTGGCAGCTCAGACTAGGCCCACTGATGTGGTGCCTACCTGCAGGATGCCTTAGCACCAAGGCGAATCCTTGACTCTGGTTGGTTTCGATCCATTATCTACCCTAAAAGCTCCAAAGTACCGACAAAATAAGATTAACCTGCCTGTTTTAAGTTAAGGAGAAGAAAAAACTAAATCGTATGTTTACTTTAAACCCTAATGAGAATGACTTAGCGGTCGTCAGTGTGTCATCGTATTTATATTTGTATTTATATTAACTAAATCATATTATTGTTGTTATTTTTGTGATTTTGTGGTCAAACTCTAAAATAGAACTCAGATACGGCAATGGAGAGCGTACAGCTGGACCGTAACAGTGTTTGTTACAACCGTCTCGTATGTTCTTATTTAAAAGTTAAACTGATGTATGCAATAGTTTAAAAAATATATCCCTTTATATTTTTTAGTGTTTTCGCATATACTTTCATATTAGGTTGCGTAAAATATTACCATGGGCAAATTTCAATTTTAAACCAGTTAAGATATCACTTAAAATAGTGTGAATCAATTATAAATTTATGGCATTCTGATAATGTTCGGAGTTATTGACCAAACCCAAAATTATTCTTCTAAGAGGGCGTCGGAAAATGTAGGCGCTTTCCTAGTGAATCTGTAAAAATGTCTAGTTTCGAAGTGGTAAGAATATGACTCCATTTTTCTCTCTGTGTATATTAGTGTAAAACACAAATGTTATATAAATTGCTATTGTTTAGTTATCATATTCTGTATGTAAGTATTGGGAATTAACGAACTCGTTAGTCATTTTAAGTAAGTCCCAAGGAATATTTTTCTACGCGAGTACAGTCACACAATGATAAAGGTAAATACATACTCGCGATTTAAACACGCAAAGGTTACTGTTTTTTTTTTAATAATGGCGGTGGTCATCTTTTAGATTAATTATTACGCGAATGCTTGCTCTGGCATTGATTTTTATAAGAATTTCTTTTCTTCGGCAATTAGTTCCGAGGATTGATATTGTTCTCGGCATTACTCAAACAATCGAGTCAAGGCGGGCGGCAAATTCACACGCGCTCGCCTCGGCGTCCATTTTGCGTTATTGTGTTTTTTCCATTACTTAGTTGTGGGCCGACTCAATACGCAGAAGTGCGAGTGAGTGCGCAAAATGATCGTTTCATCATCGGTTTTGAGAAAGAGACCACATCGGTTTTGAGAAAGAGACCACATCGGTCGTCCGAGGCGGGCGACGTTCAGCGCGCAATTCGGGTAGGCGGAATTGATTCACTTTCCCATGGAGTACACGAATGCGTTCTCACAATGAAGATTCACAATAAATCACTACACTCACACCTGCGTCATTGCCCCTACTTTATTCATTTTACTCTGAGTTATATACATATAATAATTTTTTCTTTAATTTTAAGAGCAATCAAAATACTAAGTTTACTATAATTATTATATTTTTGACGGACGAATTTTAACCCAAAAACTTTTGTTAAATATTACCTATTTGTATTCAAAGTGGTACTATTTCCCTATATGCTTACCTGTTTAATAAATAAAAATAATAAAATTATTATTGTAGCACCGGTGAACCAGTTACGTTTACCGTAATCAGCGATTATTAATGGTCAGAAAGTGATTATTGAGGATATTTTTTGTCGATCTAATAGTTTCCTAAATAAAAAAAAAGTATTTAATAGTGCGATATTTGAAAACATTTAAAAAAACATTCAATTTGATTACCCGAAAAGAGCGACTTCAAGTAGTACAGTCGCTAATATTTCACGTGGAAAAAAACTTTAGTATATTTGAAAAATTATAACTGACCGTTTTTCAATTAGGACGGAGGTGTTAAATTTCACACCTATACGAATTATTGAAGTGAAATATGGTAACAAAAAAGGTCTTGGTCAATAATGAATAATAGTTTATTAATTGTCAGTTGAGAATCTATGTTTCTATTACTGATTACATCGTCTTAGAACAGCAGTAAGCGTTATAAAGGCAATTTAAGATTAAATGTATTGTTTTATACAAAAAATTATAAATAATTGAAATGAAATATGTTTGAAATATGAAATATATAAACATGTAACTTGTTTTGTTATGTTATGTTATTATGGTATTACGTTATCAAAAAATACAATGCAATATTAATTTGGAAAGGAATATATTTTTTAAATACGAAAATGTATATGAATATTATAATTTAATACTTAAAGTTAACATTTTTAAGTAAGAAACATAAAATATATGATTGATTACGACCTTTTTTGTTACCATATTATGTAAAATTCCACACCTTCGTCTTAATTGAAAAACGGTCAGCTTATAGTTTTTCTACTATACAGTAATCTGTTTTATTTCTAACGCTTCTTATTCCGAGTCTTTCCCTTGCTACTATAGCACGCATCGCTTATGTAGAATTTAATTTATTGACATTTGCAATATATTTAATTTAAGATATTATTTCTGTTGTTTTCTCTTGTTCTTCACAGTGCTAATTTTTATTGTTTGAGTACATTATAAAGAAATTGTTTTCTCCGATATCCTAATGGGTAAAGTAGTCTATTCATCAAAATTTTTAGGTGGAATTAAAATACCATGCAAAACATTACGTTTGACGGGTATCTTTCTACCACCTAATAATTATATATATATGCCAACTAAAAGCGTCCCGTTTAACATGATTATATGTAATCATAAATCATTGTTTTTAAATACGGTAAGATTAGTATATTTTAACTATAAAAATATAAAGCGACTGAAATTACAAATTTCAGTCTAATCGCTCATAAAAATGCTACTTTTGATTATGAACAGTTGTATTTTTTTATAAATGGAAAAATAAAGACCATTACGATTGTATTGCGCTTGAAATTTTGGGCGTATCAAAGGCAACTATCTTCAGAATTTATATTATTTTGTGTACTATAAGCAATTAATAGCAAATAAGAAAATATTATTGAAATACGATTCTTTGTTATAATTACATTGTGTATTTTTTGCTAATAATTATTTGTTTTGTATCGTTCCAAAAATTATAGAAACTTTTTATTTCTGATTAAATTTAATGTTTTAATCACAAATTATTCTTCTTACAGCTAAAAAGCTATGACCAATTGTAAGAGAAAGTAGGATTTTTGTAGACAAAAAAAGTTTAAACATTCAACATTTACCCAAAGAATTATATATTAGTTGCACATTCTGCAACAAAAGGGTTAAAATAGCATAGCGACAAATAAAGATGATTCAATGGCTCACAAATAAGTAAGATAATCTGCTACTTGATGCTGTGAATAAACTAACTGTACGAATAATTAATAGGTAATATAACCCACTGATTTTTTTGTAATAATATGGTAATATGGTAGTATGCGAAAAATATGGTAGTATTAAAAAAATAGTTGTAATTTTATTGCAGTTATGAATATACGTAAGCAGCCATTTTACTGCGGCAATTATATTATGTATTTATTATGTATAAAGAATGTATTTATTTAAAAGTTAAATAACCTAAAAAATCGCATACTCCGGCGGCGAAATACATCTGAAAAGAAGATAATATAACCTATTGAAATGAAATTTATTAAATATTTGAATTATCGTACAATTTTCTTCTTGACAGTTACTCAAATTCATTAGAAAAATATAATATGACCAGTATTTCAGATAGGAGAATTATCTCTGACTTATTGTTTTATACAAAATCTTAAATAATTTTGTCATAATTATGCATGGACCTAACTGCTTTGATTAAATATCGGGTACACTCATCTGCCCATAAGCAAGAGAAATTACTCCCAAAACTCTACACATACAGAGTGTGTAATGTGTGTGAAAAACTTTCTAATAATAATAATGATATTGATATATTTAGTTGTAATTTGAGTGAGTTTAAGCGTCAAATTTCTAAATGTTTGAATGTCTAGTTTCATCTTGTCTAACTACCTTTTGTTAAAAAGTTTGTTAAATTTTTGTTACGTTAGGTTTTAGTTTTTGCGAATTACTGTTGTTGCACACTAATTATATTTTTAACAGTGCAAATATATAAAGGTTAACAAATATATAAAGGTTAAAAAACTTACTGTGTGGCGGAGTGAGTGTGAGTGCAGAAACCGTTGGCGGGAAGGGCATGTCCTGGTGAGAAGGGAAGAGGCGCGGAGGGAGCTGCATCTCGACGTGTTCAGGGCTGTGTCTCTCGTCACTCTCCATCTTGAGGGAAGGGGAACTCCTGGCGCGGGAACCGCCGCTGCCCGGACCGCGGCCAGCCGAAATCAGGCGGATGTCCTTAAGGCTGAGGTGAGCATTGGAGTCCTTGGGGGACCGTTTAAGAGAGAGGTTTTCAGGAGGTGGCGTCGCGGCTGACCGGCTGAGATCGTGAGGACCGTCGCCTGATCGCCGCCTCGGCCGCGCTTGCTTGCGCCGGGGAATGGGCGACGCGCACGGCTCCGGCTCCGGACCCGCCCAAGCCGGCATCTTTGACGGGGGCTCAGGAGACGGAGCGTGGGCGGACGGGGTCCGGACCGCCGGCTCAGTCTCGACCGGAGACCGGTCCGGCAGCGGAGTCACGCTCGGCGAGTCGTCGGCCATGAGGCGGTCCTGGTCGACGAGTCCTCGCACCTGCAGCGACTCTCCTGCCCGTATGACGGTTCTCAGCTGCTCCTGTGCGACGCTCACCTCGCCTCTGTACATGAAGTCGACAACAGCCTGCACCTCCCAGCCCTGGAAGTCTTTGAGCACGATCACCGGATGCTTGCAAGGATTCTCGCTGAAGATGCGCCGAAACAGAGGGCTGCAGGCGCCTAGGAGCACCTTGTGCGCCCGCACGCGTCGCTCCGAACAGACGAGCGTCACGTCCACCAGAGTCTCCGCCTGGAGTAGGGCTTCGAAGGCCCGCAGCAGGTGGCTCTGGTGATTGTTCCAGCGGAGGCTGTAATGCTCCTCAGAAGTCGACATCTTATCGTCCATTTTTATCCTTATCGTTTCACTTCACAAATGTTTATGGAAAACTTCTTGTATGGAACCATCAGCGCGGGTTTCGCGATCCTGTTTCGAAATAGGTAAGGAATGTTTCGGTTGCATTCGGTTCGCGTGCGTCGCGGTCGCGGTCCGCGCGGCGAATGCTCGTAGGGCGGGCGCCGCGTCCGCCGTTAATGAATCCGATTAGGGGAGGGCGCAGGCGCCGCGGCGCCTCTCGCTCCGTCCCCGTCTGGCCGCGGCGGGTCAGAGAGAGACGGCCGTCGGGGCGCCGCCCCCGCGCCCCGTGGGGGCGGGCAAGATTAAGGCGACCAGAATTAGAAAGAAGAAGACGCCGACATTCGGATAAACAATAGTAAAGGGTTTAGCAGAGCAGCCATCTCCTCGCCCTCAGCCGCGACGCCGTCTGACCGACCGACCCTCCTTTATTTTTTGGCGACGGCCTTTGGGCTTACAATATTTTTTTCTAATGACGCCAATTCATTGAGCCATTATAGTCATTTTTATTTGTTATTTTTTTGTTGGTATATGCTAAGCCCTATGCGATATATTTAATGTTGACATTTTTTTTTACTAACCTAAATTTCTTGTTCTAAAGACAGGATAGTTGATCGACCACTATCAAATGGGTAAATGCGACGAATTTGGCACATCCATTTTTGTATTTGTTTTAAAACTAGGTAAAATTAGTTGCTTTATTAGGTACGATGTCGTTTACCAGAGTTTAAATGATAATTTACTAAATTATTATGTTAGGATATACCTCATAAACTCGATTTAGAATTGGAAAATAAACATTTCAGTTTACTATACAAATCAAAGAAGGGAATAATCTTCATGATATGTTTTATAATATTGACAATTTATCTACTCTCCACAATAAAATTTATACAAACTTCCTTAACTTTACTTACTTTCCTCTGAACTGCTTCTACCTAAGACATTGCATTCAAGGGTCCATTATACTAAAAGGTCTATATAAAAACAAAACTTCCTTTAATAAGATTAACTACAGAACGACTAGGAGGCTGACAGACTTCGCGGTCGCACGTAAAAGGATCCTTATTTTCTAACAGTAAAAGCGAAGCCAAGGGTTAATTCGAACTTTTGAATATGTTATTGAGCTGAATAAGAGGCACAAATCTCGCGACAATGGCCATCTCAAGGCATGATCTAAATTTATCTAAACGAAAAAAAAAATGTTTTTTTTTATTTAGTTCAAAAATAGCCATTTCCAATTATTTAAATAAATAAAATGTATTGCGTTGTGTTTAATTTATTAGAATCAATGAATCATTTTACAAAAACGATACTTCACTTTCTAAAACCAACCGTTTTAAATTAACAAGTTTTTGACAGACCCAACAAAAAACAAATGATGTCTTTTAACGGTCTCCGCTTTCTTTGGAAATTTGGTACAGAGCCCTAAAAACCATCTAAAAATTAAATAAATAAATTAAATATATTATATATTATTAGCCACTCAACAATTTTAAAACCAGTTTTTTTAAAGATCATAACTTTTCTTATATGTACTATCTTACTTTTTTATATCGGTTTTTGTTTGATGCGGTTTGTGTTTGATATGGTTTGTGCATTAGTTTTTATTTGTTTTAAGTAATTTACTATATTTTTTCCAATAACCCATGACTTACAAATCAATAAAGTAGTTTCTAACGACGATCGTCCCCTTAATCTTAGATTGTGGATTCATTAACATATTTAATTTATCCCGGTTGATTTGTTAATTTTGTTCTAAATATTTATAACCAATATTATAATATGAATGTCACAAACCTAAATAAAAAAAATAATTGGTAGCATAATAAAATTAGTAATTTTGAGTTTATGGATATGTAAAAAAAAAAAAACCTTCCTTTAAATAAAAACAGATAGACGAGAGGAGACATACGAAAAGCCGCCTTCAGTGAAAACCAATCAAATTCCACCCTAAACATTGTAGCGCTTTTGAAACGCTTTAAAAAAGTTGTCTTAAAAAAAAAAGTAGATTTCAATGGCATTTCTGCTTTGATTTTAATACGTAAACATGCCCATGAAATGCCCATTTTTTATGATAACTCGATACATGATAATATGAATATAAGTTTTTTTTTTTGGTTTCTTTTTTAACTAAAAATGTATTAAATATTTTCTGTCATACTGAATCCGTATGAAACTTAATAAATAATACATCGCAACGCAAGTACGAAAGACGGGTGAAATAAGTATGATTTCTGGAGGTATACCTAGGTTTTCATATATATACTTCAATATTATTTCGATCAAGTCACATTTCCAACAAAAAAAATATTAAAATCAATCCATCCGTTTGGGATCTACGATGCCATAGAGAGACACAGATATATAGACACGTTAAACTTATAGCCCCCGTCTGTTTGCGTCGGGGGTTAATAAAAATGAGACAGATACAAAACGATTTACAGTACTCAAATTCAGGTTGGAAACCCAATTCTATGAATTGCATTTTCTCGTATAATGATTTCAACTATAATTTGATTATATAATGATTTTTGGCAGGTAAAATATCACAATATATTTTATTTGACCGATTTCTACTGAGCGTTTATTGTTTAATCATTTAAGTTTTTTTTTTAAAAGGATTCAAAGGATTTGAAAATGAGCTATCTTCTCCAAGTCTCTTAATTCGGGCGGGAAGATCTGCTCGGTGCGAATGTAACATTTACTATTGGCAAAGAGTGAACTAGTCGAAGGAACGGTATTATGCTTCCATAAAGTCGTTTATTCCCTCTCAACCGTTGTTCGAGAAGTTTCAAAATGTAAAAAATGCTACTTTTGTAATGTAGGTAGGTAGGGATTTGTCCAAAATTCATTTTTTTAATTCATCTATTTGCGAATGCGTAATTTTAACCCTCATAGTTTTCGAATGTAATAATTTAAATAAATATCCTTTATTCTATGATGATATTGCTCTAAAAAAGTTCCAGCTTCTATTCCAAGTCAATTTCATGAAATTTATTAGATTACATAACCTGATTAAATTACTTATTTTATTTTAACATTTTATTTATTATCTAAATTGATCTGTCTTTACTTTTTATATTAGTTATAATAATAGTTACTGGCTACAGTAAATAATAATGAAGGTCATTAAATTGGTATAGATGCGCCAATGAGAGCTGCTTTTGACATTTTTTCACTGAAAGGGGAAGCTGACCGCGTCCCCCCCAAACCCCGACAAACGGACGCTGTTTCTCCTCGTTTTACGTCGCGTCAAACGTTAGGGCCTCATCCATACCAATAATAGAACCGCGATAAAAACTATAGGTTTGGGTTTTTAAGCTCTTAAGAGATTTTAAAGTGAAATCTGCCTGAGCCGACGGTCGGCCGGTGGCGACTACGCTGGGACATTTTAATTGAGCAATCGAGTGGATACAGTCGAGGAAAGAAAAACGAAAAAAATAATGTGAGCTTTTAATTTCAGAGAGTAAACATATTAAGCTGTTTAAATGATTTCAATAAAAACAGCAATTAGCATGTTAATTATTAGGCGCGAGATATATAGAGTTTATACCTAAGATGGTCATATCAGGGTGTGGCCAAAGACATTTATATTATTCGGAATCGAAATTTTTCAAGTCTTAGGAAGTGAGTTGAAAAATTTGAAAAGTAAGTAAAAGTTATATACAAAAATGGCTTATAGTATGGCTTATATTCAAATTCTCAAGAACTAATTAGATACGACGCATAATGATTTATCTATATGATTTATATATTAGATTTATTTATATGTTTTAACAAAGAGATAAATCTATATAAAACTCTTTAAAAAAATAGTATTTCTTTTGCAGGGTCAGTAGATTTGTTAAAAAGAACCATCGAAAAAGGATGTCCCATCCAGAAACAACGTTGGGTGGGTCATACTACTTATAAGGACTTTATTGTTAGAATTCAGTACTTATGAAATAACATAACATGTATTTAAAGTCTCCTATATACGAAGCCAAAAATAAAAAATAAATTGAATTGAATTCAGGTACTTAATAAAACGACACCAAATAATATTTGAATATTATAATTATATATTATTACATATATGATTTTGCATAATTTACAAAAGACTATTTACCTGAAAATATTTTAAGCCTACAATTATTACTGTTAGTAAAAATTACACTTTATCGCACACATATTTTTTTTACATGCACGTAACTACAGTTTTAAGTTTATATATTATTTAATATGGATAAGTAGGTATATCTTTGTTTTATGAAAATATATTGATTTTGATTTGCAATCAAAACAAAGTTATCTTTAAAACAATGATTATATTATCTACACGATGATCGTATTTTTTTTCGCCAGAATCGGTCAGAAATCGTTCAAATGTAAAAAATTTTGTAAAAAAATGGGTAAGTCCACCAGAAGTAGGCAACCTAAATTGCGGTCAATATACGTCTTCGATCATAACCATATAAATATTACTATTATAGTATTTTTATCTTGAGTTTATCTATTTTCGAATATTACACATATACTCGTATGTACACTTTATTAAAAAAATAATTTTCGCTTCGAATCAAAGCTGATAAGGCATGTTTTTACTCATGGCTGATTTTTATCATCGAATAATTTTATTTGTAATAAAAGATGTGGAGCGATGTAACATAAAAGTGTTAAAAATGGATCTTAATTTAAATCAATAATGTAAGTGACAATCCTTTTGCAGATTTTCGCTCTAAGGTAAAATTTAAGCGGTTTGAATTATGCGGTTTTCTTATTTAGCTTATATGTAAAACATTCGTTGCTGTTGCTATACATGTTACTAATAATAAACTAGTGATATTGAATATAGAAATTAGTTACTAGCTTACTATTTCATCGTCTGTACTCGCCGAAAGGCACTAAAACAAAGCGGACAGACAATGATCATAAGTAAGTCTAAAACAATGCCTGGTCACGTGGGACAGAGTTCACACACGAATCTGGTCTGGTTCACGCTAATAAGCGGTAGATTTGCCTCCGGCCATTTTATAATGTGTGAATCACATGCGGCTATCATTACACGCACGAACTATGAAGCATCTCTGTGCATCTCTGCCCAGTGGTCACTGGACCATTCGCGCCTTTTCTTTCTAATATAATACTTTTTTGAGCTATGACTTTCTCGTAACTGCTACTATAATATACACCATTTTAAGCTTAAAAAATAAATAAACTAAAAATGTTAACTTAATAAAGTATTACTCATGAAATTTTTAGAAAAAAATATCTGAAGTAGAGTAATGTTGCTATCTCACCAAAACAATAGTTACTATAATAATTAATTATTGGCCTGTTAATTGTTGTATTTTTATTATATCAATAAAATAATATAAATTTAACGAAAAATTATTTAAAATGATTTTATAAGATATTTTTTTAGTATTGTAAATAAAATATTCTTTTTACATAAATAAGACATTTCGAGTTTCTCAGGCACAAGACATCCGGTGGCTTCGAAGGTGCACTTTAAGGCGACTAGGTAAATTTACGCGAACGAAGAACGACCCTTTGAACGATTCTGACCTACAATCGTACAACCTGTAAAATGAAACCTTGTCGATGAACGGCGCTTATAACACTATCATTTTGTATGAGATATTGTTAGCATTCATTTTTTTTTTTAAATATAAACGGAAATGTTTTCTAAATTCATATATTTTTTTAATAATAACACAAAAACATATATTTTCCAAAAATTTAAAAACTTTTGACATAAATTATCATTTTCATATTTAAAAACTGAAACAAAAATCTCCAAACTTAGGCAAACTTTGTTATATTGGTACTGTTGTTATACTGATATCTCAAATCGCCTAACTAAATCCCTTCTCGAGTCTATTCTCATCACAAAAATATATTTATTATATATGTGATGTTACTGGTATCAGAAGTGGGTGACTAAAAAATACTATTTCAAAAACATTGTTTTGTTTTTCTATTTCTTGAAAAATATTTAAAGTAATTTGCTTCGGTAATTCCCTAAAATAATAAATTAACTTTGATTTAAATAAACTAGATTACTCGTATCTCTTGTGGATATCTCTCTTAACTCCTGGCATTTTTGTAGCATTCAGGTGTGTCGGCGGCGTCTAGCTGCCCCGTTTTTTAAATTTTATTCAGCGCAGTTTTTTTTTAGTTTCGGATTTGACTACAGTTTAATCATCAAACCAATTTAATTAGGTATTCATTCTGCGCGCGAGAACTTAAAATGAACTACTAGTTTTAACTATAGTTTATGTTATTTTTTGTTATAGTTTATGACATTTTATGTTATTTCGAGAGTCCGTTTAGCATACTTTGTACTTCTGCGTCTGCGCAATAATCATACATCATCGAGATCATAACAATTAAACGCAGATTAGGTATGAATAATTCTTTCTCTATTTCACGGAAGGTAGGTTCGCGCACATTGTTTATTGCTAGATGTGCGCATGAGGCAAATAAGTGAGCTAGTGAATCATAGTCATTTTCGCTTAATAGATAAATTCTGAGGAACTTATGCGAAATTCATATTCGTTTTTTTTTACAATCCTATGTTTTACGCAAACCTGTTTGCCTAAGATGGAATGTTTGCGTTCAACGTAAGTGTAATTTGTCAACTTAAGACATATTTTTAGGGTTTCGTTAAAATATAGAATTGTATGCGTGTGTTGTATAAGCACTGTACATATTACATGTACCTAATACATAATAGCATAAAAACATTAAAATTGTATGACTTTCGGTCACAAGCCAATAACTTCTGAGCGGTTTGTCGTAGGAAGTTGAAGTTTGGCACATTAAGTTTAGAGTACATAATATGAAAAAATGCATATACTTTATATTGAATTAACTAACTATAATAAACAAAAATAATGAGAATGAACTTTACTTTATATTTTTGTATATCATTGAAAAGGGCTATTACTTTGAAGATACTAGAATATTTTATTTATAAAGTTGCTTAGGTTATTAAAAACTGGAGTACCAAAAAAGGCGTGTCATTCTTGTCTTCTATATAATAATAATAATAATTACATATATTTACAGATTTTTTAAAAATATTAGATATGTAAAGAAGCGGGTACCGACTATAGGAAATGTCAGATTTCACAGTTCTCAAACTGCACATTATTTCCTAGTTTAGTGAAATGGCATGATACAGAACCCTCTGTTAACACGTTTATACTTACACTTCAAAAAAAAAAATATATTATAACTTAAGACATTTGCTGTGATTTTGATCTCCATTAAATTAATTTCGCTTATATTAGGGTCAGGGGAGAAGGTGTTGAGAAAGGGTAGAAAATTTATGACGATAATTCGAATCCGCGACTGCTAGAGTCTACTAGACCGCCACAATTGTAGCAGCTATAAAATAGTTAAAACAGCTTCATTGTCTCTCTACAACTGTCAATTCGCAAATCACAGGTCTGTAACTTCTAAAGGGTTAGTGTTAAAGAGTTATGAATTGATTTGGTTGTAAATTAAATGTTGAGTACAAACACCTATGTAGATGAGCTGCTGAATAGAAATGTGCTGAACTAACAAAATTTAATATTACAGACATAATTTTCTCGAACACAGTGATTACATCAAAGGCCTAATAATCCATCTATATTTAGCGTAACCTTCACAATATGATAGCAAATATTTGACATATTAGATAGTAAAAAAGTTTTTATTTATATCATTGTTACCAATTTTTATTTTCGTCATATCTCGAAAGAATCCCATAGGTTATACCACTCTCTCGCTGATCAGCTCAAATGTTTTACAGGTTATTGACTTACTGAATATCTGTGTAATATATTTTTTGCCTTTTTCTATAAAACGAAATTTTGTTAAAAATTCTCCGAAAATTTAAATGTTTCTTTTTTCATTATGATATCTCCAAAATTTTAAAGTACATTACGAATAAAATCAAGCATAAGCTTACCACGATTGATAAGGATTACAGAAAAACTACATCGGAAGTCAGATTTTCACTGCAGGTTCGTCGGAATATATAACTCAAATACCAAAAATGCTGGAAAGATTATTTTGTATGTTATCACGATGCTTGCAAACGGTCGATTCTTACAATATTTATAAAATAAGTACCTACAGTGAAAAAATTGCGGTTTAGAAATGAAATTCTTTACTGAAAACTTTGGTTTGACGGGTTACAGTTTCTTCACCAACGGCAGATCTATGCGTAATCAAACCCGAACTCAGACTCACTCAAATTCGAGATAATTTAGACGATTTGTAATTTTAATTTCATCTAAATTATGTAGAAAAAACTGGAAAAACAGTGCCTTCGTTATTGGAAGCTACGAGTATCATTTGAAAATTAAAAGAAAATAACGACAGTACTTGCAGATTTCTGAAAATAAGGTTGGTGCTAGGTTGTCGTTTTATCTAACAAAATATCTAAAATACGTAAAAAATATATAAATAAAAAAGGGTAATTTAAAACTATAGTACTTAATTAATTAAAATTCCAAAATCAAATATTTGACCTTAAAAACTAAGTGAAATATTCATGCATTTCAAGAGTTAAAAAAAATGTAAGTACATAAAAAACTATTTTTCTTTTTTCTCTTAAGGAAACGATATTTTGTGGTTAGTCATTAATTCTTGTATTCGATATTCACGCAATACAAATACATAGACACACGTTACAACAGTATGTAATCAATAGATAACATTAGGATCTACCCGCGGCGTATTTAGTACCTAAATTTTAGTATGTTATTAAAACTACGAATAAACTATTTTTAAAAATATCCAACTTGTCGATTATTATTGCAGTAATTATTGTATTTTTTTAAAATGATAATTGCATAATGAAAAAATACATTTCCTTAGAAAGTTATCCTACGCTTTTCCGCAAAACCGAATGCAACCACAGATTTTTATCAGAAGAAAAACACTACAGAGGTATAATCACAGTCACAAACCACAAATAAGGGCGTTCACACAAGTTTTTGAATCACACGGGCCACAATTTTGCAAACGTATTTTATTTTGAAAACTTTTTTCAGGTGACGGACGATTGACGCGATGTTATGCGCAGACGAAGTGCGCTCGGGCGGCAGACTGCTTGGCCATCTGTCGGAGCGACCGTGCGCGCCGGCGGTCCGCACTGCTTTACCGACTCGGCTCGGACCGTGGCTCGTCCGCGCACTGTCGCACTGTGGCACTGTGGCCGGCCGAAAGAGCCGTTCCTCGGACCGCCTGACCAATTGGAGGGAGCTCCGACCACCTCCTAAGCTCCCAGCCGCGTCTCGCCTACTCGCCTACTCGCGAGGTCTGCTGACACTCCCACGGACGGAATTCATCATTATTTTTATGAGAAAATCATTACGTCTTTTGCATTAGGCACCTCATTTCATTATTTTTTTCATTTATATATTATTTTATATATAAACAATGCATTTAATTTTACATCACCTTTATAGCGTATACTGCTGTACTAAGGTGATGTAATCTATTTATTTATTTAATTATTTAAAATTAACATATACTTGGAGGTACCATTCCTCCGGTGGTATAGCGGATTGGTAGGTGATGCAACTAAGTTATTTTAAAGCCAAGTTTTTTATCCTTTTTCTTAGCTTGGAAGTATTAGCGGTCTTAGGGAATGGCTTGAATTTATCAGGAATACTAATCTCAAAGGTTGATCGAGTCAAGGATGGCAATACTAAAGAACCCTGTGACGTTGTAGCACGAATGGTGGAATCAGAGTTAAATGACTTAGAAAAAGAAACAGCAAGTAAGTCAGCTTTTTCAGCTGAAATAACTCTACCGTCCTCGAATACTACTTGAGGTACGAAACGACTGGTTGCTACTACGATTAACTAAACCAGTTGGCCAATTGACGGGATTTAAGAATAAGTCAAGATAATCAGGAGGAAAGAGAATTTTAAAACTTTACGTTATAGGAGCCTGGCTTCTAGAATTAAGTTTCTTAACCTCAATATCAGTTGTAGAACATAGATCCTCAGTTGACATTTCATAAACTAACATAAAAAGAAAAAAAAAACATAATAAATAAAATAACATAACAAAATGTGTAACTGAAAATATACCCGCTGTGAAATTGAATTCATACAAATAATTATACAGGATTTATAAATATTGTGCGAGAGCAAGAGATTAATTAGAGATTAGGGATTAAGACTAATTTCGCTAATTTCAATACCTCATTTAGGTTTATATTTTTTCAAAAATAATTCCACTTTACTCGTGACATACCATACCATATAGTGGTTATTTAATGACACCTTGCGTTATAGTACCCATACACGAATGAAAATGAGTTATAATACATTTATCAGATCAGAGAACGTTAACTAAAATCATATTGGCTAAAATGAGTTAGCTCACGTCCTTCGCGTGCCAGGACTGCGTTTGCCATTAATTTTTCCTTGAATTATAAGATGAAGGATGTTGTAGATCTCTGGATGACGTGGCCAAGTTAAGACAATTTTCTTATATTTATTGTCGTAATGTCTTTTTTAATTTTCTTTATGATATCATAATTACGAACTTTGTCTAACGATACATGTGCTAGTAAACTGTAATTTTAAAATCCTTCTATTTATTAAGAACTGCGTGCGGGTAACTCATCTTCAGATCATACAGGAGGATGGAGAGGTCATAGCATCGATTCTCATTCATATAATATTACCAATACTAATAATTGGTTGAGGCCACGAGTTGACAGCGGTCATGAGTAATGTTCATGGATAATGTAATTTAGTGCACGATTAATTAATTTCTTGAATAACTATTTTTTTTATTTTTCTCGTTGTCGAACATTACACCCATACAATGGTATTACAATATTGCCTACAATATTACGTACACGTGAACTCACACATATCCTAATTTTATTTACATATAAGCACGCATTCACACATATACATTTCCTTAATTAGCGAAATGCATATATCTTTTGCTGGCGTATAAGTTATATTTATTTTCCCCACAAATTAGTTGGTTATAAATGGGCATTGTTTCGTTTTTATATTCTATAACTTAGTATGTTTGTGAACGTTATTAACGGGCGCTGTATCGAATACTGAATGGCTGTTACCGACCTTGGCCACATTTTCGGTGAGTATTTGACCTCGGTATAACCTAGTGTATTTATTTATGTTTTTAATTTATTATGCAACTTTTTTTTGAAATATTGTTTTTGTTGTCTTTAAATGCACTCTATATTTCATGACCTCTCTAGTCTCTGGATTGGACTGGACAACCTAAATTTGATATGTTTTAAATTGCAAACAAATTGCAAAACGTGCATACATAGTTCGATAGTATATCCTAATCGATAAGGATTTTTTTCACTCTGGCTTAATAGAAGAACATTAAACTAAGCATAACAATTTCTAGTATGATACAAAATGTGCCATCTTTGCATAGCTTTTATTCAATTGTAGCTATTCAAACGCTAATAGTATTTCTAAGAATAAATCAGAACGTTTTTTTTTTCGTTCAGAGAGACACATTAATAAAACATATACAACGTGTTCCAAGACCATTCCCGATAAAAAAACGAGCTTATTGGCTTTACGATTTTAAACATGATTTGTTTTGACCTCATATCAAAATTCATCGTGGTTTCTGAAAAAAATTGTAAACTTTACATGATATTAAGAAATAGCTTTTGTCATAAGTTCGGTCGCTAGCGAGGCCGCGCCGTGCTGGGTCACTGGCATATTGATATCGCATTACCAATTAGCTGGTTTTTTTAGTTGGGACACGGTGAATATTTTTTACTATGTTACACATTTTTATCTACAACCTAAGTTTGCCGATGTATAAATTTGTCAATGAAATAAATAAATAAATGCATTAAAAACAGAAACAGATTGCGGCTTTTTAAAAAGTCAGTGTCATACGTCCTCAAGGCGCTAGCCCGCGAGATTGCCCCCGCAAACACTATCGCTGCGTCCGTCGCGCTAGGAGAAAGTTCGCAGGAGGCAGGTTCTAGTGCCTACTGGGCGGGTCATAGTTTTTCACATTTGCCACACTCGGCTCTCACTTGCCATCACGCTAAAACGGTGACATCCCAACCCGACGGCATCATTGCCTAAATCAGTTGGGAAATTGCAATAAAAGTAGACATTATTATGGCCATTGGTCAATTGATCAATCAAAAAAAAAATTAAAAATGTAAGTGTAATACACATTACAGTTACATGTACAAAACAAAATGTAAATGTAATTGTATGTAAATATAACATGCATTTAAAACGTTTCTATATACATATATCTATATATTATATAAAATATTATCAAGTGTAATATAATAAAATTGTTGGTAGTAAAAAAAATTAAACTCAGTAAAGTAACTATATATTGTTATATTATTTATTAAATAAAAGAATTAAAAACAGAGAAACTGTACAAGTTTACAGTTAATATTATACATAGCATATGGCCAACAAGTATAATTCAAAGATTAACAGATTATTATCGTGTAATTGTTATACATTATACTTATATATTAAAAAATATCGTAAGTACAATGTAAACTTTTACATATTTATTATGGTATTTTTTTCTATGTGTTAATTATTTAAAACAATAGCTTATACTTATTATATTTACTTATATAAACTCTCTTTGAATAACCGTTATTCTGTCAAAATGTATTGGGAGCCCGAATAAATACCTTTGTAATATTGCTGTCTTTCTTAAAGAAAATTTAAGGACAGCTTATATTACACTATTTTTTTTGACATCGATCGAAAACATGAACGATTTAGATATTGAAACAAACCTAACTTTTTTTAAATAACACTTATTATATATATACTAAAACCACACGTAACATTACTCTGTATTTAACACACACCTATATCAAACTACGCACACGTGCATACTTTATTATTTATATTTCTATACTGTCTTTTGTTGTATTTATTCATTGTTTATTAGAAAATGTAAGTAATCCAAAATTGGTTTTATATGCTAGAAAGAAGATATGTTTGTAATTATGAAATTTAAAACTGTTAGATTTTTTGAATAAAAATTATTAAAAATATTTTGTGGTGTTGTACAGAATAAGGTGTGAAAATTACTATTCAATTCCTTTGGAAGGAAACTGCTTGGTTATCCAAAGTTGTCACATTTAACAGTTTAATCTCTTCAGCGAAATTTATTTTACAGAAACTATATTTATATATTAGATTATATATACTAGAAACTACATATATATAGCTATACGACGAGTCCTACTAATTGATATTTAACACGATTCCAAAGATATTTTTAGAATGGTCGATATAGGTGATCACGCAAATCTTTGACATCATTTAAAAATAAAAAAAACTTTTATTGTATGGAAATGAAAATGTAATTATTAATTTATTAGAAGAAATGATTTAAAGTATAAATGTTTATGTGTAAATTACTGCGGTAAATTGAAACCAATATTTTTTGAATTTAAGGATCCTTCCAGACGATGTTTATCAGTTCATTCTGCAAAACAGTTATCTCGTTAATGGGTCGTACAACTTATTGGCGAAGCGATGACTTATTCTTTCATGGTTATTTTTCGTGTGAACTCAATTTCGCTAGACCGGCTTTAAATTACACTATGAGGCTTTTTTAATAAATGCCTTTTTATAAAATTTTAGTAGTCAGCCATTTTATTTTAATCTTAATTACTTATAGAATTAGTTTATAGAACATGAGTATTTTACAAAAACTATATAGTTGTACTCTGGTTAATAATATTTCCCACCATTATAAGATTTTTTTTTATTTTGTCCATATCAGACAATTGTTTTATAACATAATTATACTGTATAAAGGTAATTATTTATCAGTAAGCACCCACTTTGTCGACGGATTGACCAAACTAAATTAACATTTTTAATTTTTTGATAACTGAATTTGTCGGCACGCACATTAGACCGTGCGAGTCCGAGAGCCGATGACGTAAAATAGACATACTCGTATTAATACGAAGGAAGAGCTTTTTAGCTTTGGCCGTCTGTCAGTTGCAACTTTCAACTCGAAAAGTACAAATACGAATGAGTCGAATTTTTGTATGTAGATTGATGCTCCAGAAAAACAACCATAGCCGTTTAGATCACATCGGAAGCTAGTCGGAAAATATAATTATTTAACATTAAAGTAAACGAATTTACAAATACTGAAGAATGAAACTTGACATTTCGATAGGGCGCTAGCCACAGAGCGCGATCATATTTGAATTTCAAAATAATATGACAAAACAGAAATAGAAGTATGTAAAAAAATGTTCTAATTATTTACGTTAGAATTTTTATAAATAGATATATTATGCCCGTGTATATAAATTTATTTATATATTTATTGTGGTTACCCAACAGAAATTATACATACACAATACAGCTAATGATGTAAAGACAATGACATAAAAAGAAAAATACTAAAATATATTAAACAAATTTAAATAAGATGAAATGAATGGAAACAAAGACGATTTTAAATTAAAAAAAAAAACATATTACAAAACGAACATAAAATACACCACTTTACGTATATTCGTTCTAAAAGCGCGGATAATTTTGTATCTACTTTAATAGTTGGGAAATGAATAAAACGTATAAATGAATGGAGTAATTCTTAAAAAAATTAATTGTATATGTAATAAATGAATAGCATCGGTAATAATGACTCTACCTGGAGTTAAACTGAACTTAAATTCTTAACATAACTCTGTCCTTAACTTTCATCCCTTTCCCTTCTTTGTTTTATATTTTTTAGATTTATAACGCATGGGAATAATCCATGTAATTAAATGTAATACAATTAATAAACGAAAAACGACAAATAAACGAATAACGAATAAACACTACGAACCACGGACGACGATTTGACGTTATCCGAATAAACGATAAATAAATAAATAAATTTCATAGAACTAACCCACCCCTCACCACCATATATTGGGCGTTCCGTAAAAAGCGCTGGCTCTTGGACTACCTTCATATAACATGAGAGACTGACTTAATTACAGATCGAAATCTACAAACAACGTTTATAAGAAGATTGGGCACGAGCACGCTTTCAATTGAGGGAAATTTCGGGGAAAGCAACCTGAACATTTTTAGTCTTTCCTTTTATTTAGGATCGGAAAACGGAAAATGTTTTTTGAGTTTGATCCCTCTGCAGATGTTTATTTATTATTCGAAAGCATCATGATTTTGAAAATGATTTTTTTATGTGGTCATAAAATTTATGATAAATCATAATAATAAGTCGTGAAATTATTACAATTTTCAATGACTATCAGTTGATTTGCAGGCCTATAACCGTTGGTAAACGAAGTTACTGCAAAAATTATAATTCGTTTAAAATGCCAATAATTATTTTTAAGTGTTTCTCCTTTTCGCTAATTCGAGTACCTAATACAAAAATGTTGTAACGGATTGCTTAGCAGTAATATTATCAATAAAATATAATTATTAACACTTTGTACGCACGCTAAAAAATAAGCCAAAATATACATATTTTTTAAAAATAAAACTCAAATTCATAAAAAGCTTCAATTGGCTTGTCTGTAGCTGATAAAATGTCCAAATTCCATAGGAAGGCACCAAGAGACGAATTCATAATGTATTTTTTTTTAAGGCTGTAACAATATTAATTAGTTTCTAGTTCCTATAGAAAATATACAAATGGGAGACGAGCTGTGATACTAAACTTCCGACAAAGATTTTTCTTCTGTATCTTATTACGTAATGTATAACGGTGACGCTGATCAAATCTTTTTAAAATCCTATTTAAAAGACCAGGTACTACGATAATTTTTGAGCAGCGATCAATTACCAAAGCCCCTAAACCCTGTCGCTTACCCACCCACCCCACCCCAGGCCTCCAAGATGCGTGCCTGAGTTATGGGCCCGCTTCCTCCACACGGACCACACCTAAGTATGCGTGCAAAGGGATTATAGTGGCAGTGACGCACTAGTGTCGAATTTTGCCTCATTTAAAAATACTTACGGTACTGTTTTACATAGTAACCATGATAAATATTTTTTTGCAAATCAATACTTTGGCTATCAACGCAACGCGCATCGAAGCCAGCTCGGTTGAATACTAGTTTAAATAATTTCATTAATCTTATTAAAAAAAAATCATCATAGTTTCTACACCTATAATTAAAAAATATAATATTAAAAAGTTTATTCGATTTTTTTTTCAGGAATGCGTTAAAAATAATAATTTATCAATTACGGATTCTAAGAAATA
The DNA here is from genome assembly GCA_020383195.1 of Neomicropteryx cornuta. Classification (NCBI taxonomy): domain Eukaryota; kingdom Metazoa; phylum Arthropoda; class Insecta; order Lepidoptera; family Micropterigidae; genus Neomicropteryx; species Neomicropteryx cornuta. The sequence goes on from JAHKQU010000030.1 coordinate 8,668,418, forward strand.
CTTTACTAAGATAAGTAAATAAATAAATAAGTGGAGTGAAAAAAGATAAATATGATACTAAAACATGCATTAATAAATATACAATTAGCTTTATTAAAGATTATTATAAACTTTTTGTGAATAAATGGCTATAAAAGATTGCAGATGGCTAAAGAAAATTGTAGCAATTTCTCAATATTTTTTTGTTGCTCGTTAGTAAGTTCGTTAAAGAAATGTAAGATCTTATTATGCTCTTGTAGTCAGGGTTTTAAATAGGTGTAAGTATGTGATACTTTTATGGGAATTCTGATTTACTACAAATTTGATATAAATCGTATTATATTATTTTAATAAAAAGAGCCAATTAGCTTAAGTACACACCTTAAACGATATAGATACGAACTTCCTACTTTCTAGAATCTGTATCCTGTTTCCTGAGATCTGTTCGCTAATTGGATTGTACCTACATGAGAATGCTATATTGACTAGAGTATTATATATACGGTATTTCTATAAACATTTGAAAAAATAAACAATAATACATTCATTTCTTGAATTGCTACATTTATTTACACATATAAGATCATTAGGTTTATTTCAAAATTAAAAGTTAGAAAAACATCGCAGTTTTCTGCGCATTTTAACAACTGAATGTGTTTCTATACTGCAACATCTCGTCGAACGCATACATAATTTTGATTATATTATTCAATTTTAAGACGCCTTCTTTCAAAATGGCTTGAAAGTTAAAGACAGCCCAGACAGCGAACGTCAAACGTGTGTGATATTTACGACCTCAGACAATAATGTGCTTTAATAATTCCTCTATAATCTATGTCGTTATTTGTAACCATAAACAAAACTATCAAGCTCGCATGTCACGGCAGATTGTTTATGGCGCTCGTATAAAGCTCTGCTTTACCAAATTTGCATATTGTACGATTTAAGAAAATAACCGTTTTTAGTACAAACGGGAATATACACAGAATTAAAGGTACAAAGGATAATTACCATCTATAAAAAAAATTACCATCTCTAAAAAAAATTACCATTTTTCTTAATAAAATAAAATAATGTTGATAAACATGACACAGGACCAGGCAGTATTATTGATAAATGCGAGAACCGCCAAGCTAATTTCGATAAGATTCTTTTAATATATATCTTATGAAACGGTTTTTCCCATGAATTATAATAAACATATAATATCATGCATTTTCATTGTCATAGTCATAATTATTATCTATTTTTATTTAAATAATATTTTCAAAAACATTCTCAGTAGTGAAACAAAAAAAAAAAATACTATGGTGTTTTCACCGTAATGCCACGTCTGCCTCCTAATATAATGTCAATCTGTAAAACAGTTCAATTATTGTACTGTAACTCACTTCGTATTAATTACTTTTCAAATTGGCACCAATCACCATATATTCATTATTTGTAATATAAATGGAAATATATATTTTTAATTTAGAATAAACGTTTAACAATAATAAATTAAGTAAATATTTAATGTATACAATTATTTATAATCGTGGCAATACTTTTATTAAGTAAAAGTTTGTATTTATTCAAAATATTTATTTGAAATTTTTAAATCGAAATTGATTACTTTTAATTATCACTTAAGTCGAAACATTCTTTTACTTCTCAAACTATCTTAATCGGAATGCCGTATGACGGTCTATTACTACCCTCTTTCCCACTTTCCCAAAAAGTCCATGGAGTGGATGGAAAGATCGCGGTAGTTTTGAGTTAGACATAATCATGGTCTTCAATAATTCAATAACACCAGCATTATAAACGAAGCTGGTTCCAAAATTTGGTTATAACAGAACTAATGAACTTTAAAAACTTATGTCGCATATGATTTGTTATCGCAACTTAAGTTTTCTATATATGACCCTGAAAGTATAAAACACACTACACTATGGAATAATATAACAGTAAGAAACAGTAAAAAGTATGCTTTCAGATGAAAGCAAAATAGTCTCATATGAATTTGTCGACAGCGCCCTTACCAAAAACCAATCTATATTTTATTCCTTCAATTATTTTTTTTGCCCAACAACCCCTCGTTAATAAGTGTAACACGCACACATGCACGACTTCGCATACAGTCGACAGGCACACAGGCACACACGCACGATTTTATTCGCATGGGGAGTGTGGTTCAATAAGACGCCATAAGATTAGAAGGGAAATGAAATTCAAATGAAGATAAGATTAAAAGCTGTATGCTATAATATTCCAGGCTCACGCTGGTCGGGAATGTTGACGGCATTTGACGTCTTAAATTGCGTACGAAGTAGTTGTGGGAATTATTTTATTTTTATAATTTGAGATTTAATAGTAAAAATTAGAGATTTTAAGCTAGGGCGGACTTTGGCAAAGTGGAGATACTTAGAATCTAAGTAACAGCGCATGCATGTGTCGTTTTTAAGCTTAACAGCGTACGAAATTTTTGAATTATTCTTTTTCACAATAATATTTTATGTCTAACCACTTATTTCACTTTCGTTATTATTTTTAAATATACTTAATATTTAATAATATTTTATTTTACAATTTTTTTTAGAAGTAGTAAACTTAAAAAAATCATAAATGGCTATCGTTGTTAGAATATCATTGAAACTATAGTATATAGAAATAGATTTTTACCAAAGGAAAAAAAATCAAACCATATATGTGATGTCAAGTGTAAAAACGATAAAATTCATAATGGTTTCCGAGAAAAAAAAATGTAAACTTTACGTGGTAATATTATAACGTTCTTGTAATACGTACGACCGACTGATCGACGCTGCCGCGTTACCGTTGCGTAACCGTTTATAAGAAAGATAATCTACACTAGCGCTTTTAAAGAAATGATTAATTTAGAAATCTATTATTTTCGCATTTTTTTAAATAATTTCTTACTCGTAATAAAGCTTTGGGACAACCTATATTAAACAGAGTGTAGAGATATTTTCTAATCTTAACATACTGTTCGTGTATTCAAATGGCACCTCATTTAACCCTAAAGTGTTTTTATTCAAAATCGCAAAACGACGATTTTTATTACCTTAAAATACAATAATAATTATTAAAAATACCAGTATAAACCCAGTTTCAGGTTTTTCAGGCTGTGAAAAAAAGCTCCTGAAGCTCCTAAATGTTGGTAGTTAGTTACATAAAAAAATCAAATTGAGGTAATAAAATAAATAAATTATACTTACCACAAAAAGATGTCAAATGGAGGTAAAAAACCATGATAGACGGTAGATTTGCCACGCAGGTATCTTTGCAAATGCTTGTACCCACCTATTTCTATGACGATCAAGTCATTTAGTTGAAGTTCGGGGTCATTTAGTTGGTTTAATTAGTTATTAGTGACGCTTAATCTCAATGCGTAATGCACACACGCAACCACACACCCTCACTAACACTTTTATACTGTACACATCACACATTCACCTTCTAAAATAGCGTTAAGCTCAAGAAAGTTTTAAATATTTTTGTACATAGGCGTAAGCTTTAATTGGCCTTATTATTAACCCTTTGGGAAAATGTATATGCTAATGTTTCGCTGTATGCTTACCTGTTAATAAATAAATAAAATATTATTTGTCGATTTAAAGCTGTTTAACTCGAATACATGAAATTAGTAGCAGATAGCTGATAGTATAAATTTTGTGGTCTGGCTAATTTACGGGCCCAGACAGCGATGGCATTACATGATACAGTCAGTCTATACGCCGAGCCGAAATTGTCTTCATGCAGGTACGTATCTTTGCTTTCGTCTGTAATGAGCGCCTTGCATGCACGTATGTCTCCGGCCCCGCGCGGGCTTTATTTATTCGCCGCGAGTCGAGCGGGGAGGTTTGGATGTGTGTAGCCCAAGTTGGCCTTGCCGCCGCGAGGGGGTCGAAAAATGTAAGGGCGGTTATGTAAACATTTTCATTAATGAGCGTAATTAATTAGATGCTATTAAAAAAAATCACCGGAACGCAACGACAAGAATTTGTCTTATATTCAAAAAAAATGTAATACTATATACAGGGTATTGATATTTTAAATATTTTTATGTTAGTTACAGCAATTTTTACTACCAAGTTTTAAGGTATAAAAAACAAAAAAAATACTATTTAACCTACTTAAACCCTCGTGTCAAAAATCAAAATATATTAGAGAAAAAGTTATGTGATGTTTCCGTAGTGCGTGTTGTAGATGGGGTTGGCGAGTTAATTGGCAACTATGTGATATTACAGAAAACGAGTGTTATGTTTCTGTGAGTATGCGGGCGATGGTGAGTTAATCGGCGACTATGTGATATTACAGAAAACGAGTGTTATGTTTCTGTGAGTGCGAGTATGTGGGCGATGGTGAGTTAATTGGCGACTATATGATATTACAGAAAACGAGTGTTGTGTTTCTGTGAGTGCGAGAATGTAGGCGATGGTGAGATAATCGGCGACTATGTGATATTACAGAAAACGAGTGTTATGTTTCTGTGAGTGCGTACATTTAGCACTGTTTTATATGATTAACTGGAGCAAAATGATGGTCACTAACAGATTAAAATCTAGTTGAGCAACCAACAAATTTTACTCAGGATAATTATATTGTTCCCATTGTATTCTAAAATATTTCCTCTGTATGTTATAATTAATAAAGATAATTTTTATGTTGAACTCTCATTTTTAAGTAGCAGTGATAGGAATTTTAGATGTATATGTACTGAATTGCTTTTGGTATATTTCGTCTACTCTTATAAGTATTTTTATTTTATTTATAGTGTGGTTCTAACGCATAAACGTCCGCCACACGGGGTGTCGGTTTTTGTTTAGAGAATTTGGCTAGGCGGCGATATATCAATGGGCAGGCAATATAAGACGAGGCTAGTCTTCGCCCCTCGGCCGGGGGTGAATATGCAATGCAAATGAGCCGGGGGTGGCCAAGAGGTGGGGCGGAGGGGGAGGGGAGGGGGAGGCATTCGTATAGAAAAGATTCCGATTATAAAGAGCGCGGATACGTGCTTAATGTTGAGTGACGACTTACGGAAAAACACGATTATACAAGACCGATGTCTTTCGAGCGGATGTAGGGATATATATACGCAGGCTGTTTGGGATAGTAAAAAGTTTTATTAAACAAATGAGAAAGAATATTTAGAACAAAAGTTAGAGGGAAAAACACACCAATGAACCGATGCAATATAACTATCTATACATACATTTATTTAGGTGACAGTACTCATTACTGTATGAAAAAAACTTAAGTACCTAAGATATTAAGAAGTCAAAAAAAGGTAAAAAAAAGAAGTTTAAAAAAAAAAGTGAAAATAAATCTTATAGAAACATATTATCGTTTTGCTTCCTACGAAAATTATTGTAGTATTTATCAACATGATACTCCTCATAAAGAATATTATGTTCAAAGGGTATCGGGTAGTACTAAAAAAAACAAAAATCTTATTCTTACTTATGTTTAAATGGTTTTTATTTTGTTGCCGTAAAACTGAAGCTAAAATTAATTCTTTTATAAAAATAAGAAGCCTTAAGAATTTCTCGAAAATCTCATTATACTTTTAATGAAATTCAGTCGATTTAGATTTGGTACATTTTTTTCATCTTAACTATTCAAATTATACATACCTTATTAATTAATTTTTAGACATTTCCTAGAGGTATTTGTTTAATGATGAGATCATAAATGAGCGTTCACATTGGTAAGCATAACTATTAAGAGTATTATTTTAAATAGATGAAAATAATGACAAGCATTGTGACAGTAGAGTTAAATTAAATTTAGAATAAAGAGAGTAGAATGTTTTATTTAGAAAAGACTAATAAATAAAAATTACATTTCATTGTAAGATCAATAAATTTGCAGAGGCGACATCGTTTAGTCGGATACAAACACTCTGCATATAAGCTTTGTATCTGTTGCCTCTATTAACAAATAAAGTACGCTAAAATTTCAAAACGTTTGTCGTATCTTTATCGTAGAAATATTTTTATGCTAATTCCTTCATATTAATATTTTATAAAGTGTCCAGCCAAGTTGGAATTTTTGCATTTCATAAATATGAAATGTAATAAAAATGTGAAACACCGGGTCGTAGCGATACAATGATTTTTCAACAATTTTTTGACTATCCAAATATTTGAGGGTGGTCCAACAACTATTAAAGAAAGGATCAAAGGTTAAGTCAATATTTTTTTAACAAATGAAAAGCATATCGCAATTCAGAATGCTGAAAAACAGCTTTTGTTTTAACAGTTTTCGAATAATCGAGACGCAAACAATTCACTATTTCGATTGACAGTGTTGTCATAAAGTTAAACGTTTTAACCGTATTTATTTTCCCGAGTGTACCCAAACAGCGAAGCACGTCGCGCTATACACTCAAAGCACGCTCATTTATAGATTATTCGTTGGAGTTTTAATTTTAATTCGTGGAGCACGTGAGTGTATGGGCAACGGGATGCTCCGAACGACTCAGCATGAGACACCCCATGGGGAAAATCCAGGGTTGCCACAATCTAACAAGACTTTGATTTTCCAAAAAAATCAAATCTTCCGTCTTTTGCAATATCACTAAGAGGCGTAATTTGAGTCCTAAGCTTTTCATCGGAATTCTGTTTGTTACTATTTAATAATTACATCAAAATAAAAAAAACCAATTCTAAATAACGACTCATCTAAAACATTATTTTTATGTAAATAGATTCAATTATTTATTATGATTCTTATTTATACATTTTTTTGATCCTATCAATGTGCTAAAATTTATATTACAGATATTATTATTTAACATTTACGGGAAAACTGATCCGAATTATCTAACATATTATGTAACTTTTCTCTAATATGTGTCAAAATGAATGCTTCACAATAACTGGTTTAAGCGTACCTGATCATCGCGGTTATTTCAATCGAATGCTTAAAATAAAAAACGTGATTTATAAATTTAATTATTTTTATTTAATTTCACACTTCACATTAATTACTAAACAGGTGATAAAACGTTATGCATGGGTGTAAAATATTATTTTATATAAGCCGTAAGTAAAATCTATTTTAACATTCTGTGGGTGGCTTCTGACGTTTGCAGCAACAAAAGATAGAGTAAAACCTTTCTCGAATTATACAATAAACAACACAATTAAAAAAGAAAATATGCGTTTCAATTAGTCAAAACTTTCGCTAAATTATTTAGTTATAAAATCATCTTGCGAGTACATATACTACAACTAGACATCATTTTGTATATGGGTTTATGCGGCATTATAAATTGAAATTAGTTAAATTATGTATTAAAGAATGAAAAAATTTCAATTGGGAATCTCAATCATACGTTCTTAACACATAAGCACTAATCCTGCTTATACCAAAATATGATATACACACATATAATGCTCATAATATAAGTACGAAGTGTACATAAAATATTTTTTGATGAAGAACTATGTTATGTTTGATTTATATTTCTTTTGGTACTGTTATAACGAAGTTTTGGCAATAATGTTTCTTCATATCGTAAGTAGGTAATAGCAAATTTGCTATGATTCTAATTTTCTCAATTTTTAATTGTAAACATATGTGTTACACAATAAGCTTCTTTGAAATAAACAAATAAAGAAGTAATATTTTTATCGATAATTTTATTTTATACTGTAATTTGTGCGCTACCTCAGCGAGTTGTATATCGCGATGTGTGAAAGTTTGGGAACATTTTTTAACATTTAATAAATAGCATGGGTGAAAAAACACCGAGCAGATTTGTTTATTGCGCCCATTCGGCAATGTTATTTTCAGGCGTTTTCGCTAAATCTCTCTCCTCTCAACTTTCCAGTGCTCAGATGTACTAGTCGTGTCGACCTCGGCTTTATTATTTGGGGTCGCATGGGTAGCTTTTCACCCACGGTAGCGCCAGTACACGTAATACTTTGATACTGATTATTATTAACTTTTGTAAACTATAAAAATATATATCTTTATTATATATAAGAATAAAGTTCATTATATATATTAGATAAAAAAACAAGTTTATAATATTTAAATTTATTACAATTAATCTTATTTAAAATATACACTTAAAAGGGACGTTTACAGTAGGTGCGATATTTCACCCCGGTTTATAACCTTAAGTATTATCCTATCGTGCGGTAACAGTTAAGGGTTGTGGTCATATTCAGGATCTATTAGCTGTGATGCACGTGCACTCGTATATTCCCGAAAAGAAAATTTCTCGTACAAAGAAACATACATCAGATTCAAACCTATCACCTTTCCTGTTTCGGAAGGCGGGTGCAAAATTATACCATTTATAGTACACTTTTTATTTTTCACTCGTTCGAATCGATGTTTTGGCAGCCCTAGATCCATTACCCGCCGGGCGGTGAAAATTCGTGGTTCCGCGCACTAAGTCGTCCTGTAGCCACCCTACCCCACCCCACTCCCCCCGAGCCGTACCATGCCGTGTACGGAAATTATAAAGTATAAAATGAGCACGTATGGTCGCAGACTATCGCCGCCAACATATCGTGTCGTATATGTTAGTGTAAATTACTGGTAACGCGCCAACAAATATTCAACTTCGGTTGGCAACAGCATTAGACAACATTGAATCATATTAATCTTATATTAGCTAAGGTGAATTTATAATAGCACTATATCTAACGACCTGAAAGCTAAAATAAAAGAAAAAGTTACCACTTGGTGGTAAGTACCTACTTAAATATTTACAAGTACTCTCAGAAAATACCTAAAGAATATTAGAATGTGGTGTTTTGCTACACACCGTGTTCCAAGACCATTCCCTATAAAAAACCAGTTAATCGGCTTTGCGATTTCAAAGATGATTTGTTTTGACCTCATATCAACATTTCCCATGGTTTCTGAGTAAAATAGTTGTAAATAAGAAATCGCTCTTGTCATAAGTTCGGTCGCTAACGAGGCCGCGCCGTGCGTTAAGAAGTTTTAAAATATTTCAATTATATTCGGATAAAACTGTAATGAGTCTATGTGGTTTGAAATAGAATTAATAAGAGTAAAAATATGTCAAGAAATTATTATTCTCGCGTTGAAGGGAGAGCGTGGTATGCGTGAAGGTGTTTATTGAGACTGGTGAGTATTTATTTATTTATTAAAAAGTTAAGCGTACAGCGAAATAGTTTATTCCATGCACACAGTAAGATATCTTGATAATATTGAGATTTTTAAATATTATTCAAGTTCTAAATCTTAAGCGAAATTATGAACGACATTGTCATCAATTAGAACATTATTTTTGCCGTTATAGTAAAGTGAAATATTTTAACACTCAGCTATATACTACTTTCATCGGAGTATTTTTTTTTCTTTTCTATCCGAATCCAACATTTATTAACAATCTTATCTGTGTAGTTATTTATTTTTTTTTACTTGCTGATCAATCAATAAAGGAGGTGTAGAGTGCGTGAGCAGGGACTTAAGCGATTCATAAACTTGTTTAGTGTGCTTAAGGAGTTACCATTCTGGGGGGGATGGGGGAGAGAATGCACAAAGAAGGTCCCTCTTTTAGGGTTTAAATTTTATTTTCTAATAATATAAAATTAATAAAAATTTCTACACTTTATAATCTACATACTTATTTTATTATTCCCAACCGTTTTCGAGCTACATGGCACGCTCCGGAAAAGTGAACATACGAAAGTTACATGCGAGTTGGGCATACGAAAACGGTAGGGTAAGTTCCGAAAATCAATGTTATTTTTCCTGGCTTACTACATACTATTAGGGTAGGGTTGTATGAGTATTTTTGAGATTTACTAATATTTGTCGTGTCTTTAAGTGGCTACAAATACAATCAGTAAACATGGCCGATACCAAATATCGCCAATATACTGATCCCTCACAACAAAGGGTTTTTGGTGCACAACAAAGGGTTTTTGATACCGAATAGCCAAGTACAAATATAGTAAATAGTTTGCCACATATACAGGCTCAATAGCCATCGCCAAATGAAACAAGAATGTCTATGACAGCCTGTAGCTATCATTAAATATCTACTGCTTCTGAACATTGTTTAACAGTAGTAAATTATCTAACCATCTAACCAGTTAATTATCTTACAGCTAGGCCCTACAGGCGTCATTGACGCCATCTTCCCCGCAGACTACTCGCGCCTGTGGTACCAGCTTATGATGGGTTGCTTCATTTCCTATATATATCTCCTATTTAACCCATTCAATGTGCGTTTTATTAGATGGCCATAGAGAAAACACTGGGTTATTTTTTAAATCTTAGTGCATTAACATTTAAAAAACATGCAATGATAGAATGATATCATGACATTCTTTCAATTCAACATAAATTTTAACACCATTTTATTTATTTTTTTGTAAATTTTGACTAATTTTTAATTTAACTAGTAATGAAACAACACAGACATAATATTTCAATTAAATAATAATAATTTAATATTAATAAGAATAATATTACGTACATTATACGTTTCTATTTGCGCAAATAGATGAGATTGTATTAGCTTGAACTGACCAGTGACTTATACTACGTGAAATTCGAATATGATATTTGTGATTTCTATCGAATTGTCAATGTTTCATTTATAAGTATTAAACATTTGTTGACTTATCTATATCTATATTATTCGATCAGTGTCCGATCTGATCTATAACGGTTATAGTTGTATTTCCAGAGCATCAGCACGCGCATTTAACTCTTATCGAGATGAAAGACGTTTGTGTGTATAGAAGCTAAAATGTCGAGACATATTTGTCAACGCTCGCTGCGCAGAATTGTCACAGCGTTGCGCCGCGCAATTATAGTGCGCTCATTACCGGCCCGCGATTGGCTGACGGTTCCCCGGTGGCGCGCGCTCATTGGTCGAGCGGCCGGTGCGTGATCGCGGGCCCGACGAATAGTGACCGTTATTTTTTACAGATCCGACGACGCCGTAAAAAAATGACTGTAAACGCGTTGCGCAAACTTAGAAATGTCGTCTAAAACCGGCGGAATACAGAGAGATAGATGTGTTTGAAAATATTGCAATATGACCAAAATCAGTCGCCTTCCTTTATTTTCTATTATTACGACATTATTTTCGATTACTATGTTTTTTATATTAATTTATTTAAAACACCAATGAATGGCGCTTCTTTGGAACAGCATATTGTGCTATTAGGGTGATGCACAAAACTAATCCATAGCACGTAATTAAAAATTACAATAATGTACACATAACAATGTATTTATTATATAAGCACTATTTGTTATAGCAGTGCTAATCGCTCCCTGTGCATTTTAATTATTATTTTATTCTACTACATTTCAAATTTTTAATCAAATTAAATTTCACAATAAATAAATAGATAAATAAATAAATAAACTACTATTACTAGGTAAACTACTTTTTATTAATTTTACCTTTTTCATGGATTTTATAACTTCATTAGGCTGGCGCCTGTCTTATATAAGATATAAGTTAAAAGATAAATGTAAGATAAGGTATAAGTTATAAGTTATAAGTTATAAGGTATAAGTTATAAGGAAAAAGAATTACGTAATATAATTAAAGGATTGTTGCGTACTCGTAATAGACCCCATTAGGATAAAGATCCCATAAGATCTTTTGGAATGGTCCCAGTACACCTGTATAGTTTTAGTAGATACTTATAACTTTTTTATTGCTTAGAATATATATTCCATAAAACAGATAACGTTTCCAAACCAGATATAAAAAAATGATAAAAAAATTTGTTTATTTTAACGATAAGTTTTTTTTAAAAAAAACTCCTCAAACTCTTTTTGATAAAATAAACTCGATGATTTTAAATCTAGAAGTAGTTTTATTTCTATAGGATTTATAGAAAGCTCAGAAAGTTTTTGTTGGCCTTGTGTAGTACGTAAATAAAAGTGCATTTGTTTTAGCTCTTGAGACGCACTACAAGCTGAATTGTGATTATTAATATGCTAATCTAATTATTGGGAAAAAGTTTGGTTTAAGTGTTTTCCATAACAAAATGGTACTAATTAACATGGATTTAATCCCTGGAATTCTTCACTTCTTTATGTGAATGCAACCCTACTTATATTCGCGTATAATTAGATATATAGATTCATTAAAGTACCTTTATGCAAAAGGGGTGCAATTTTAACGCCTAATACCTACTACAGCCCAATCTCAAGATTCTATATTTAATTTTGACACAAATTTTAATTCCAACTTCATTACCATACGTTTTACAATGAATGATAATACGTGTACGACCTAGTTTAATTCTTTAAGTACAGTGGCTATTTGTTGCAATTTTGGCATTTTAGAACTCAATATTTAAATAAATATGAGGATTGTATTATGATTACTATAAAAATATAAAAAAATATTATTTAAAACAATAAATTATTCAATATGTCATTCTTTCTATAGTCAATGCGTTATTCAATATAAAAAATAATAAAGTTTAAAATACTTTCGTTAAATATTATGAATACAAATGTAGGTAATTGTAAAAACTATATATGACGGAACTGTATTAATAAATAAAATTAAACAATTAAACTGGCAAGAATTAGTATAATAACATACATGCATACAGTTTACAGTCATACACAGTCATGTAGTCGGTATACAGGATGTTATTAAATTTAGGGCACTCCTTTAAGGATGTTTATCTATATCGACAATCAAACATTAATCAGGAAAAATATGGAAAAAATGTTTTTCAATTACGAGAAAAAATGACTTCAAAATTAAATAGAACTCGTATTGATGTTTGTGAGGTAATTTGTTTTTTTTCTCTTTAATTTACTTTGGTATATTTTCGAAAATGTGATTTTTAATTCTTTGGTCTTTGGAATTCAGTTATTGCGCTTGTGAAATTTCAAGATCCTTAATTGACTGCAGCAAACGGGAGGGTAGATTTGGATCAGAGTACAGAGTAAGGACAGGTCCGTCTACCACGGGCATTTCCACGCCCAGCGTCTCAGCGGGGTGGGGTCACCACACTGCGCGGCGCACTGCGGACCGAACTGATGAAGCGATCAGACCGTCCTGCTTACAAAGAACGGCGTTGCCCCTTCCGCGTGAATGAGGCTCGCGGTACGCAGCAACTACACGAGCCTCCTATATTTACTAGATGAAAGTAAAATAATATTACATGCACTATTTCGTTTCTCTCATTACGGCCCTAGTATTATTAATATTTTTATCATACACTCACAAACCCTATCAATCAGACTTTCATTTCGTCACACACTATTACATACTAATTAATTTATTTTTTACGTTACAGAAATACCTACAGCTAAAGATAGTTATTCCTATAGTACCCATACATATATATATAACATAATATAATTTTTTTAATCATTTTTTTACTACTGCAATGAAAGTTTGACCGTATTGCACATTGCACAGATAGATAGGTGAGAGTGGAAAGCTTTCATAAAATACAGGCCTGTATTTAAACCAGCGTGCATTATCTCAAGCGATGAAAATAATAGCTGTGCTTTCGGTATTAATTTTTCTTTGAACATTAAAAAGCATTCGAATTTTCCAAATGTCAATACTGTCAGACTTTTATATAAGTAATGTAAACTAACGGCGAACGCCTATTATAACGTAAGGAATAATATAAATACGGTATAACATAATACAACATATATAACATAATATAAATACACCTTATCACACTTTTACATTCCAGACCTAATATACTCACAAATTACAACACTCAGTATTATCACTTATAAATTTAGATGCTAGTTCGTTCTGTAAAACACATGTTAAATTAGAGATGCCTATAGTCAACTTAAGTTGTTATTTAATGTATTTTTATTTTATTCGTATTTTTTAGATTATTTGTATAATGTATTTTTATGTATAGCTGTAAGCATTTCTTGAATTAAATAAAATAAATAAAAATATTAACACGGTCTTACCTAACTAGGCATTGCTTGTTCTAAACAAGACATTGATTCGTATTTTAATAGTTTTTTTAATGATGTCAATGTTTCTATAGAAGGAAATTGACGCAGCTAAGGATAGCTAAACGTTAAAAATCAAACATTCATTAATGCATTTCATTTAAACAATAGGGCAGTTATAACTGCGTTTAATAGCCCTTATACAACACAATTTAATGACTTAACGAGAAGAGATAGGAGATGGATATTATGCTTGATAGACGATTTTACAATAAAATTTAGAATAATAATTTATTTTTTTTGTATATAATTTAGAAATAGAATGTTATTTAGAATTATATATTGTATGTAATATATACACTATAAATTATATTTATTATGTTTTGTATTTATGATATTTATTCTATGATTCTTTTTTATTAGTAACGCCTATAGTTATTTTATTTTTTCTGTAATTTTCTTCTAGCTGTTCTTAGAACAGGTTATTTTTAACCTAGTTGGAGTGGCCATGTTACTTCAAAACAGTAATAAATGACCGGTTAATAATTTAATTTCTTATCACTGTTATTATATCATTTATTGAGTTCCTATTGTGCAATAATGAATAAATAAATGTATATGAGATGAATTTATTGGTAACTAGTACCAAAATGAAATTATTGTCAAGGTTAGAATGGATATAAAATTAGATTCTATAGATCTGAGAGGAAGACTAAAAGATGTAATATCCAAGAAAAAATGCTATTGAGAACTTGAATTTATTTTTGAAGAGTTGTTTTGATGCATTTGGTATTTTTTTCCGAATGCATGCTTCTAATAATTATGACTGGCAGCTGATATGCGATTGGGGTCAAGAAGGCATTGCACAAAATATAATACTTATATGAGGGAATTATGAAAAAATAATGACGTATGTTATTGAAGCCTAGTGTTTTTGTGCTTGACCTACCGTTTTGGGAGTATTTTAAGATGTCTCTAGGGAATTACCTATCAAAGTTAGATTAAAAAATAGATCGGCAAAGATAATATATATATATATATAAAAAAAAGAACTAACCGTAACAGAGGATGGTTTAACTAAATAAAAATGGACACGTGAATATCACAGTTGTAACTAAGCGACCGTTCAAATTTCGGCTGTCTCGGCGCGGGCCTCGTGACGCCAAATCAAAAGATGTTGATCGATAAACCTCCCGACATCTTCATTGGCCCGGTCGATCTCGGACATCGATACGGCACTGCGTGTCGGGATCGAACAATAGCCATACAAACTCATTCAATAACACTATTATAATGCGCTGAGCGTTTTGTATTGCCGGTGATACGGACGAGGATTGGACGACATGACTTCAATGTCGTGAGAAGTTGAGAGATTTATCACATCGTCCAACGACAAGCGAGTGTGGACATAGTAGATACAATTTACTAAAAAAAATCAATACAAATCTCTCACTTGGCTACATTGAGTCAAGTATGACATTGTCAAAAATATCGTATTTTGAATACAAAAGTGCCAAAGTCACTTTTCAACTAAATTGAGTTAAATATAACGTCTCTAAAAAAAGTTGCGAATTTTGAAAGCAAGAAGTGCCAATGTCACTTTTCAGTTAAATAGATTTAAGCATTACAACAGCATGTTAAGTGACATCGATATATTTAACGCTACTTTCCCGGTATTCAAGAGAGTCCCTAACCCTTTAGTAGTATATTTATATTCATATGTATATGTAGAATTTATTATATTTTATATTATATTGTGTTTTATATTATATTCTGGTGATTGTTTGGATTCCCCAACCCCTCCTACTTCCTGGTCCCGGCCTCGCTCCCGAATGTGTTTTCTATTTTTTTTAAGTTTGAAGGAAACTGTTATTGGCTTTGTGTTTTATTTGTTTTTTTTTGTTTATTGTAATTTGACTATGTAGGCTGTTGTTTCCCGAAATAAAATAAAATAAAATAAGTATGACATTGTCTTTGAAAATACCGTATTTTGAATGCAAAAGTGCCAACGTCACTTTTTGGCTAAATTGAGTTAAATATAACTCAGTAATTCATTTTGAATTTTGAGTGCAAGTAATGCTGTTATCGAAATCGACCCATACTGATTTCTTCAATTTTTCTTGTGACTACTTTTCGTTCTTCGATCTGAAACATTTAATAATCTACAACAAATAAAGCCTGCCTTAGTACGGGCGCTGCCTAGTTAGGTAACATTTTGTAAAATATGTTTGTCTACTTTAAAAACCAATAATTAAATTATTATTATTATTAGCTTAAGATGCTCATACCACCTATCGCAAAATACTAGAATATTTGTAGGGCTAACAATAGATCTCTCTCATTGTAACCTCTGCCTTGGAGAATCAGCCATTTTGTCAAAAGATTTTTAAATTGATTTTCTTTCGCAGTCTTTTTCTCTCGGCGCAAGAAACGTAGTGTCTTTGGACAAATGTTTTATTTATTTACTTATTTTGAAAGTACATAACAGCGATACAGGAAGACAATTCTCTAACACTATATTTACATGGCCAAAAAAATGTACCAAACATGAATATGGTTGACAACAATAAATTATTAAATCAAGCTTAAATAATGTGTACTGTGTGTGGAGTGTGGTGCCATTTGTGGCAGGGACATGTGTTTATGTATGTGGCGTGCGTGTGTGATGTGTCTGTGTGTGTGTTTAGTGCGTGTATATAAACCTACATATTATTAGCGTTATAATAAATAATTTAAAAATAACAAAATAAACCTACGAATGTTTAATATTAATGTTAAATGCTGTTTGGGAGTTTTTGTCGTACATTTTGTATATTATGATGACCGCCGTCCGAAGGCGCCTTTGACGGATCTTCGAAGGGCCGGTTGTGTTGGCTCGATCCGGTCGCAGCGTCGCTCGCGCGTCTGTCCGTCTGTCCGTCTGTCCGTGGGGCGCGTCGTGCGTCGCGCGATGCGCCGCGCGATAGCATTCACACGTTTCGTGCATTGTTGCCGAATGCTTCGATTGCATCGCGCAGCCTCTTCTGCCCGATTCGGTTTTTATGACGCGTTCGAATCTTTCTAGAGCGGTTCATCTCGCTATAAGTGCGTATAGTCTGTGTATTCGAACCAAAGAATGTTTTTATATTTATTTATTTATTGTTTAATAATAGGTAAGAAAATTTTGTTTTCGGGGAAAAGGGAGCGAATAAAAAATACAGGGGACGAGTTTGCGTTTTCGTTTTGGTTGGTTGAGATCGTGGAAGTCGAGTGGTTGAAGTGTTGGTTTATTTACCCAAAGGTCGCAGGCTCGAATCCATACATGGTAATACCATTTTTAAAAAATTATTACGCTTAAAAAAAAACAAACTAATGGTGAGTAGCAAGGTATATCTTGGGATCGTGTATAATACCCATTATATGGACGCAAAGTTTAATCCGATGTTCCACTACATGCTAAATTAAAAAATACACCATATTGCCTGGTTATTTGGTTGGATTGGTTTGGCTAAGTATGGCTTATTGTAATATATTTTTTTTAAGTTATTTTTATTTATATAATTATATATTTTGGAATGCAAATATAGGTAAAAAATCTAGCTAATTGGCCCTGTGATTTCTAGTTATGATTTTTGAGCTAAAATGTAGCCATTAAACTGATAACACGGATCTTTAATAGGTACTACTGTTGATCGACGCGATCGATGTATTGATTATTATTTATTAAACGAATTATAAACCGCGTAATTGATCAGGTTACAATTAACACAAAACATAACATATGGCCAACAAGTATAATTTCAATTTTAAGAAATTATTAACGTCTTATACATTTAAAGGGCCACGAAATGAGTTTGTGAGAGAAGCGTGAATAAATGTGAGATAAGTTAGTGTGAAAGAAGTGGGGAAGAAGTGTAGGTAAGATAGTGGAAAGTGGAGTAACAAGAATACATCGCAAAGTAAAAGAAACGGTGGCATATTCACAGCAGCCTTAATAAATTGGTTACGGCTAAGGTGGAATAAATGAATGCTTTGCAAATTTTATTATAAGTATCCTGAATTCTATTAAGCACGGTAGGAAAACAGGTAAGGAGTGCGTGCGTGGGAGACGTGGGTGCACACGACAAGAGATTTCACTCAGTAAGAATGAAGAATCAACTTTTGAGCTCACGATATTATACAATTTTCAAGTGATACCATTTTATGATTTGATTAAGGTTCCTCATAATCAGAATCACGTGCTTTCAATAATTAATCTGAAGTAATCGTGATGGATCGTTAGTAAAAACTTCTCGTTCACAATTGTAGTACTATAATTTATTAGAAGCTATCGGATGCGCCCATCGCGGCATCGACACAATGGGAATAGTGTTCGCATCATCTTCTCGACGCTCGATTCGAAGAAAATTAATAATCATATCGATTGCACGTCCGAATGAAGATCGATTCGAACTTTCGTGCTGGGTGTGTTGAATATTATTTAACACTGACGCTCTACGGCTACGATACAGCTCCAAATCGATATTTTTTTTTGGGGTTATGGGTTAAACCAAAAACCGGCTAATACTACTTGCACTGTAGGTGCGCAAGCGCCACCGACCTTTTAGTAACAACTAAACCTAAAAAAAACTAAAAAAGTTTCATATTTCAGTTTCAAGAGCCAGTATATCGTGAGGTGGCCTTGAAGTTCGGCCTTTGCAAATTGTGTCGGCCACGTGCACTTCCAACGTCCGTCGACAACATCAAAGAATAAACATTTGACAGATTTTTATTTATATTAAAAATATAAGGCAATTAAAAAAATGTAAGTCTAAGGTTTTCTGTAGAATTGTATTGCGGACATTTTTATGTATAAATTAGGCTTACGTCACATATATAGTTTGGTTTATGAGAATTTTAAAAAATAAAACTTAACAATTTCAATATTTTTTTATGTAAACATAGGATTATTTATTTAAAAAACCAATTTAAAGGTTTGCTAGAAAAATGTTCAGTTAATCTAATTATATTTTTATATATGCCTGGTATGAAAAGCTATCTTGGCAGTAGACCTCAAAAACATGCATAAAATGCAATTCGAGTGCGTTATGGCTCTTAAAATAAAGATGTTATATTTTAGCTTTGATTTCGGGAACAGTCAATCAGTATTTAGCACCACGCCCAATCCCCTAAGTGTCCACGCGCTTGACACACATAACGTTCTCAAACATTCGTAATGTAATATTATTAAATTTGAAATTCGTTTTTCACGTAATTGGGAAATATTTTTCCAATATTTTTTGCTGATTAATGTTTGCCTGTACGTGCATCAGCAGGCTGCATTATTATTTTTTATTCCTGGGCGGCGGATAAATCTAATGCGACACGTGCTTTGACTTCGTGTAAACTCGGCGGCACGGCACGCCCTTCCGATGCGACACGACGACGGGCGACGGCACACGTTCCTCATCGTCAGTTGTTGAGTTTTATTCTTATTTATCTATTTATTAATACGTAATCTTGTACCCCTTTCCAAACATATTGCGTGCACATAATCCTGAAAGATTGGCTGAATGAGTTTCGAGCTGTGATTTGTATCATTTCAAATGTTTCTTTTTCAATACTCTGTCAATGTCATTAAAGTAATTGTCAAGCGAAGATAATTATTAATGTCATCTTATATTTCTATGAATGTCAAGTCTCATTTTTACATGGAAATACAAGCTGTAATTTTACACATGGTTTTGCGCTGGTCTATTGTATGCACTGTAACACTTCATATATAACCTTCCTTAGAACAGGTAACTCTTACCTAGTTAGGATGGTTATAGACTTGTACTCATCGGCCAACTTGATTTCACAATTAAAAGTAAAAAATGTGTTTTTATACTGTAACTAAATTTAAATTTTAAATTACATAAGTATTGCAGGGAATTAAAAAAATAAATATCTTTTGTAACAGTGTGTATTAGTATGGTATTCTAATCTGCTATAATTTCTAAGCATCTAATAGTAATTATATATGCATATAAATATTTATCTAGCACTTTATCAAATAATTAAAAACTTTTTCAACATTTTTCAATATTGTCAAAGATTGTGTCATTTATCTTTTCAGGCGATTTGCCGCTATTAAAAAACAATCATCAAATATAAGTCAAATAACTTTACAACTCAATTATACAATTATATATATATTTATATGTATATGAATATGTGTACATATGAATATACTAGACCACTTACAAACAAAATACTGAGTGCCTCGAATATTTTTCACTTCGATACAGGCTTTACGCCAGAGAAGTGATTATAATCCAATATGCCTGAACCTCTTTTCTATAGCTAATTATATTTAAGACATTGAAATTTATATTTAAAAAAAAAGGGAATTATGTACTTTGTTCATACTTTATTGTTATATGGATAAATAAATAAATAAATTAAGGCAAACAACACACGATAATGACGTATTTGTACACGCTCGCAGCTGACTATTGAACAAAATTCAAAAAAATAAATGCAATGATTATAAATGTAAAATCATTGTATTATAGAGGTATGAACACCTCAATAATGATCAAACTTAAAAGTTTAATGAATTAGGTCGAATTTCGACCACTGGGTGGCCACTAGTTTAATTAAGTAGATGCTAGTATGGAGTCATCATTTTGAAATATAATATGACAAACTGAATCAACTTAGTTTTACTTCTAACGCGCGTGGTGAAACCACAAACTGTGTAGGTACTTATAGGTACGGGCTGCAGCAGCCGTCAACCGGAGCAGATCGAAGAGTACTCAGTGCTGCAAGAGCGATGCCGTTTCGCATTGGCAGCGCAAGAACTTCTTTCTCCACGACTGACGGCTGGTTTCCGGTGATCGAAGCGGGGTTGAACGTCCTAAGTATTGTTGGGCGGCAAATGGTGCGTGAAGGTACCTCTCATGCTGGACTCCAACAGAGTCGATCGCCAATGCATATAGAACTTTCTAGGGCATCGGCTGTAAGTGACAAATCTAGGAAATACTTAGAAAAATCGGTCAAGTGTGAACGTTTCTCTCGCCTATGCAAGAAAAACGTTCCCTGTATACAAATCTAATGATCTGGTAGGTGTACCCGACGATCTCGTACACAAATCAAACCTATTTTTCATTATTTAACAAATATTCTCAAAGTAAATTAGGTATAATTAAGTTTCAACATTAAGCGACATTTTATTTTTACAAAATTATTACCAAACCATACTACTCATGTTAAACTGTTTTATTTAATTCTTTTAATTTACCTTTTTGAAATAAATAAATAATATTTATTAACAATATTTATCTATATTACCAAAGAATATAAAAAAATATATTTAAAAATACCGAAATACCTGTATACGATATGTAACTAATATTTTAAGTGAGTTATTCAAGTCAGTTAAAAACCCACTAAACCCCCCCACTGTAGACCTAATATGATGACGATAATTAAAACAATCTAATTTACCTGATTCTGAACCTGAGTGCCCAAAAATAAAAAAAACAGAAAACGCAAAAGAGTCCGATCGAAAAGGAATACCACTCGCGTGTGTGCGAACGAGACCGATAACATCAGTGACGCAAGCGGACAAAGCGAGACAACTATATTGTTTTTAATTTCGCGCGTAATGACAGCATTGACACGTAGAACTACGCAACTGACTAACGACGATCTTCCCTCACATTGACACACAGAATAATACCGCCTTTTTTACATTTCCTATGTATCTACAGAGGCGCATATC
This sequence comes from Neomicropteryx cornuta, assembly GCA_020383195.1. Classification (NCBI taxonomy): domain Eukaryota; kingdom Metazoa; phylum Arthropoda; class Insecta; order Lepidoptera; family Micropterigidae; genus Neomicropteryx; species Neomicropteryx cornuta. The sequence continues at coordinate 8,690,043 of JAHKQU010000030.1, forward strand.
TAGATCTTTCTAAATCGATGGACCAGACGTGTATGAGAAGTACGCATTTAAAAACTCCTCTCATTCCCCCCCCCGCTACCCCCGCCCCCACACCTTCAACTTCTAGACATGTTGCCTCTTCTGTTTTTTTTCCGTGTTCTATTCCTTGCAAACCCCTCTTGCGAACTTTCTGTTGCCTTCTCTTTTGCGCTTCAAACAAACGAACGGGACGAAGTCAAGTGTCTGATTCCGTGTTAGAGCATATTAGCAATAGAGGAGGCTTTGTGAGGCGCTCCTAAGGTCTGACCTGCAATAATTAGTCAGACAGTGTAAACAAAGGTTTCTTTAGAGAGCCGGCATTTTCATCCTTTCAGGACAATTTTGTTACGTCTTAAAAAGGTCATCGGTATAACCAGATATCACATTTTTATTTTACTTTTGATACAAAGTTTATAAAGGCGTAATTACTGAGCAAAATGATGTATCTGATGCTCTGTATGTCATTAAGCAACTCAAGTACTATTTGACCGATTTCAATGAAACTTTTATTGCGCGGTTCGACACGATTCTGGAAAGAAAGAATTACTTTGTTCGTTCGCTCGTTCGCGCTCAGTCAAGGCCGATCAATGACGCGGCGCGGCGCGGCGTCGCGAGCGAACGAACTTATGAGAAGAACTATTTAATACTATCACGTGAATATTTTTCATCTCGGAAACCATAATGAGGTCAAAACAAATCATGTTTGAAATCGCATACCAATTACCTAATTTTTTTATCGGAAATAGTTTTGGGATACGGTGTAAAATAAAATCAAATTATGTGTATTTTTTATTCTATCATAACAAGTAATCTGTGTACACTTCACTTTATTGTTTTTCATTATGATCTCGATTTTATTTAAATTCCAGTTTAGGAGGGTTTGGAAGGTTGGGATTTTTCTTTCATGCATTTAAGGAAATACTTTAATTTTATTAGTTCGAAAGTAATGCAAATTTGCGAGGGTTTGTTACCGTTTATTTCATTTTACTATCACAAAATGGTTACCGATATCGAAGCCAACATAATCTTTAAAAAGCTTTATAACCAAGGGTATGTCCGGTGAGATATATGTGTGATTCTGAATGTAATTATTTATTTATATATCATTGTACAAAACAGCGACACAATTTTCTAGTGAGAAAAATGTAAGTACAAAATATAAATATGGTTGAAAACATTACATCATTTAAACAATGTGCATGCGTGTATTGTATTGTGTGTGGTATGTGATGTTTGTGTAGGTATAGTGTGTGGTGCTTCTATTTGTGGCATGGAAATGTTTGTGTATGTGTGTATTTAGAATGTGTATATATATATTATTAGTATTATAATATTATTATAAATTTATTACGAATGCCTAATGTAATATTATATTATTGTGCTTATTATATTCAATGTAATATTTATTTTTAACTTAACATAAATTATAACTCATGTTTAGAAATTTCATGGAGAAATAATATTACATCGATTGCGCTAAATTTTACATTATCTAATCTTAAATATACAATCAATTAACAACGTACCTACATACAGAGTTCTAAAAATAAATAAATAAATAAATTTGTATTATGCGTAAGCACGTCCAAATGTAAATATCCCGAGATAGAATAGAATTCGACTTAAAAGTATCTACTGATAGTAGTAGACAATAAGAAGCACGTAGAGCACGTAGACGGCTGATAATCCAATATGAAAAGCGTAGAACCGCAATGCAATAGCGACACGACTATACGTAGGTACGTATCTATAGACGTTAATCTAGAATCGATAGTAGTCTTTAATAAAGATGACTGAGTAAGATTAACCTACGAAACACTCAGTATTTTCTTAAAATATAAATAGTATCAATTTATTTCTCTATTCACAGGGATGTGGGTCAAATATATCTTTTTTAATAATTACACCTATGTTTTAATGTCCCTTAATTCATTTTCAAATTTATTTGAGCCTTTACGAACAACTGTGAAAGATTATAGGCAGCATAATCACAACAAATACTTATGTAATTATCACAATCATTTTATTACACTTTGTTAAGTCCTTAAATTAAGTGAAGTACCAAAAAAAGTTTTAATGATATTTCCAATTGATCAGTATTACACTCTTTCTTTTTTTTCCGTTGGAATATTCTTAGCTTCAACTGAAGGCATTTTAAACTTCAAAATTTCGGGAAGTTATTTTTCCCGGATTTCCACTTCTCTGCATTGATTGGCAGTGAAACCACACATCTAATATTGAAATATTGTTCTTGGAATGTAATCATCATTTAGATCGATAGCTTAGATAATGCCTAACTATGAATCTTGGCCACTTTAATATCCTTTATATTGTAAGGTGATTCATTATAGCCCTTGACCTCAAATTAAAATCAAATAATTTGTAATCTAAAAATAACCGTAAGTGAATCGAATAAATCGCTGCTCATTTATTAAATTTGCTGCAGCTCAAATAGTTTTTGAGTTGCATAAGTCTCAGAATGTACTAAATATTCACTTTTGCTGCACGAGCGTTCACTAGATGGAGATTTTATTATTATGTTAAATATTACTAATTTTATTAAAAAAAAAACACCAATTCGTGCCGGCATACATTTCGATTATTGAAGCTCTTACAAAAACGCAAATCAAGTACCGCGGGAAATGAAAATATAGTGCAATAAATCTCCCCTCATGTTTTTTTTTGTTTCGTATGAGAGTTCACCTCGCACCCCCTCCCTCCCTGCCGCCTCTCTCCTACGGCGCAAACCTAACTCCCTCAACGACCTATCGGCACTTCTGTTGAGTTTCAAGTTACACTCGAGTAGCCAAAATGAAATTAAAAATACCTTCATCTACGTAAATCTACCTTCATAGAATGTTCTATTTACATACGTGTATATATGTAAGCATATGAAAACCTTATGAGCAGCAAACTTGACTGACCTTTTATACGTAGTATAATATATAGGGTGATATGGGACATGGACGTAGTATATGGGAGATTGAACATATGATTATTGATGTTTTTGATCAGTTGCTCATTAACAAGAAACAAGCAAAACTATTGCACACAGCAACATTATTATTGGGTGAATTTTTAATACGCATTTTTATTTTACCGCATGTTTTAATCTTAAATTTAAATTTAACATAGTACCTCCATAAAAAAAACAGCTACCCGACTAAACCTTATATAGTAGCATTGTTTGTTATTGTTTTATGGTACATAGTTAACTAAAGACACATTATTGTTTCTAGAAGGGATTGAATCAGTATACAACAGCATTTTACGCTATTAATGTAGTGCAAGAAATTTCTTTAATATTTATTACAAAAACAGAAGTAATTCTCCATTTAAATATTTGGTCAGCTAACAGCTATTAAATCGTTTGGACATAATACTACGTTTTTGTAGGCAATGAAAAAAATATAAATGGTCGGAGATACAGAAAATGTTATCTCCGAGCTATTTACAGAAAAAAGAAAATGACGCCGTCCATCCAAATTAATCTCTGATTAAGTATATTATTATATGTTTATTCAATGACCAACGTAGGTTATTTTAATTATGATTTTTTAAATTCCCTGGAGCAACAATGCTTGCGTACATTTGTTGCTGAATAAGAGCTTAAAAGCGTAATAAAGTCATTTCTACAGCTTGCCATAATTTTGTTAAATCTGACTTAAGGTAGGCCTCTTTATTACTGCAAATGTATTTAATTAGCTGTTGATATAACTTAAGGCTGCCTGCCTAATATGACATCATTTGGCGATCATTATTTTTCTATTGGCGGTTCCACTGACCATATTTGCCGGTAGAAACCATTTTACAACTGACCAAAACTGAAATATTATGCTAAACGTTTAAATACAACGTTTTAGTAAACCAGTTTCTTTATTGTTTGCTAACAATAAGAAGTTTACTGTAACATTTCTTATATTTTTGGTATAAGATTTATTTTTGAAGTCAGTTCAATTTTTTTTTAAATATTTTTTGCTTTGATTATTGAATTTAAAATGGGATCGACCACCTTTCGAAAATACCTATCACAAAAAATACATCGAAATCGCCTGAGCCGTTTAGAAGTAACGACTGAACATATATTAAAAAAAAACACATAAAAGTTTCTCAAAAACAAAAATCCGCAAGTCAAAACGTTTTTGTCTAAATTATGAAATCGCACGAGTCATGAAAAACTAATATATTTTCTCGGTGTTTCTCGAAATATTCAATTTATTATTTATTACAGGTAGGTTTCTATCTGGAAGGCTAGGCGGTAGATTAGCAGGGCTTCTTTCTAAATAATTATTTAAACATATATATGATATATGTAGTATATAAAATATGGCATGTTTTAATTCTAATAATGAAATACAGATAAGGAAAAGTAGACAAAATACAGTTGGTTTTTGAGAAAATAATTTCTCAAAATAATTTTCAAATGTCAAAAGTGCGAATGTGCAGTTTTATCATTTATTTATTGTGTGCATTAATTGGTGAAAGTATATTTATTTATTTATTTATATCGTCATTTATATGCACTCTTGTATATAACAACAAATAGTGATTTACACAATAAATACATTACATTGTTATACGTTCATTATTGTAATTTTAATGATGCGCAATGGATTAGTTTTGCGCATCACCTTAATAGCACATGTGCTGTTCGAAGGGGAAGGCCAATCATTTGTAGAAGTAGTTTACCATTTTGACGCAAGCTACGGAACTTCATAATATTTTATATTTATGTGGTTTAAGATTGTGTTAATGCATCCCTACTGAGTTATTGTTTTTAAGGAATAAAATAATATTATTTAATGAATATAGTGGATTATTGGGGAGGGGAATAAACAAATTAAAAAATATACGGAGACAAAGAAACGCCGAAGCCAATAGTCAGAATTATGCCCGGCGTTCGCTCTCATATAAGCGGGGATTTTAAAATCCACGCGTCCCCTTATAATTTCCATACAGCGTAGCGGGGTGGGCGCCAGCCACCCCCGGCGCCACCTTTTTTCTTAATATGTACAGGCAGACGTGATTCCCCCTGTCTTAGCGAGATTTTCTTAGCAGTGGCCGCGCGTCGTGCAAAAACCACGGCTAACACCCACCCCGTAAGTGTGCAGGTTCAGACCTGAAAAAAAAACCGGGTAGATTGCATCTAATCGAAATGTGTATGTACAACTGCTAATTACATTTACGTGCCGAAAATGTAATCGACGGTTGACGGAATATTTTTGACAGACTTCAAAAAAAGGAGGAGGACCTTAATTTAACGTGTTTTTTTTATTTTCAATGGATGTTGGCTTGAGAGATTTCGTTTTTTTTGCATATGATATGGACTTTCTCAAGGGTGGTCTCATTTTTGCATAGATAAGTCACGTCTTGCGTAAGGTAGAAAAAAACATAATTAAAGTGTCCGTTTAAATTGTTTTCATTTTGAATAGATTAAAATTATTACAATTTACATTTATAAAATATACGATTTTCCGATTTAGTTTCTCAGCTCAACTTTAACTTTTTGGCGGATATGTTTTTTTTATTGTTTTCTAATAATAATAAATTTATTGCTATTACACTTTCAATTTTATTTCATCCTTTTTTTAATGTATTGTATTTGAACGACCATTTTCTGTGGATTATGTGAATTTATTGGGCGCGATTAAGCCGTTTTTAAGTTTTTGCCACAGCAATGAGTGTCTGAATCGGCGCCCTACGGCCCCGCCCGCCCACCACCCCTAGAGCGGCGTCCTGTCCCCGATAAACTTCTTTAAGCCACCCCAAAAAAGCCACCCCGAAACCCCCTTCGAAGCCTGCCACGTCGAGACATCGAAAAACATTACCCTGGCCTGCAAGCTAAACACCTACCCGCGCCATTACAGTGATTAGCAACTCGCCCTAATTGCTGCGAAATTGAGACCTTATAGCAACATTATATTAACATAGATAGACGGGGAGATTGTTTTGTTCATAAGCAACAAAAAAAAAAACAAGCAGTCGGCATCAAAAAAATAGGTTGGCTGTTTTTATAAAAGTCATAAGCGACAAGCGATAAGATTCGGAATCATAAATTAAAATCGATGTAAGTTTACATCCTTAGCAATAAAGACGGTAAAATTTATTATTTCTTGTAATTTTTATTGTTTTTTTTATTTTTATTTAGGATAGTGCTCGTAATACTATCCTAAATAATAAAATCTGGCGTACTTTATTATCTCCTAATTTCTTTTTAATTACTTTTCACCTAGTAAACTTTGTAAATGTACTTTTCACTTGCTTAATATTCTAACTGTGTTCTTTTTAGTGGCAAAAAAGTTAAATGGGTTTTGTGTTGAAAGCTACGCTTGAAATCGCGCTTGTTCAAACCTCCACGGCGGTAGGTAAGATGCGAATTGCTGAGGGAGCCAGTAACTATCTTTTTGCATACAATGGATATATGACTATAATATATTATTTTTGTACTTATTTGTATTGTTTGGATTACAAAAAAAAGCCACGTAACAGTATAAATTACCACCAGCCGCGCTACTCTTGAGCCATTTCGAAATGCAAACGCATCGCTTAACTGACAAATTTAGCGTTTAGAGTAGAGCAGCTAGGCAAGTTAAATAAATTATTTAATTTAATTGATTTTAGTAAAAGTATATCTGGCGTGATTAAAATACGTCAAAGGGATTGTGACGATACTACTAGATATATTTTTGAGTTCAAAGACAGCTCGCCGACCATCAGTCCCTAATGAAACATTACTGATTGCACGTACTTCCCTTCGTAAATCGAGTTTCGGTATGAGCGGGCGACTGTACAGGGTGCGCCGCTTCGGGGTGGGGGGGTGGCGAGCGGGTGGCTCGCAGTTAAAAAGCGGGGGGGTTCTTAAGACGCGGAAAAACTCATCTGCGTCTCCCTCCCGCCCCCTCGGCCGCGCGCGAACAAACGGGACGGCGCGCGTCCCGGCCGTGCGAAAAAACGAATAAGAAGAGCGCGCACCCAGAAATCATAATTGCCCCGTACGTAAATTAACACCACAGCGCGTCTCCCTCGCACGCCGCGCGCGCGCCGCGCGGCAGAGCGAGACGCGACGACCGCCCTCTTCCTCGGTCGGGCCGCGGCCGAGATGAAGAATGAAAATTTACGCACACACTTGAAGAGAGCCGTGTACGTACGAGCGGATCGGCGGCTGTATTGTTCGCGGAAAATAGGCGAGGGACGCGTGGCCGCGCTCTCGTGTGGAACGCGACGCATTCTTTTCTGCTTTCGTGCGTGAGTGTGTGTGTTCACATACACACATGGAGGGAAAGTAAAAGTCCCAAGGAGTATAATCGGACGACCTGTACTTCTTCCCTTAAAGAACTTTCTGGAGAGGTGCTTTAAATCATCCCCACATGTTTGCGTTCAGCACGAACAACTCCCGTTTGCTTTATTAGGAACACAATTACTCATTATTTTCATTTAAAAATCTTAGCAGAGTAGCAATTTAAATTTATCTGTAGCACATTCCTTATTTTTTAAATAATAATAAATATTTATAATGATTGAAAAATTAATTTTCCAATTAACAAAAGTTCCATTTCTAACTAACGACGAAAGCTTATTGTGATGTAAGTATAAATAAAAAAAAATGTACCAATCTCTTAAAAGTGACCAATTTATATATTCAAAAGTTGACGTTAATAAGAAATGTTTTGGTGTGTTTCTCGACCTCTATCTCTATCAATAGTATCATCATTGTTTAATACTTTAAATAATAAAATTCTTATCATTTGGTATAAAGGTTATTTTAAATATCACCAACCCAAAAGTTTTTAAAGACATAATATTTGTTTTTTATTTCAAATTATTTTAGAGACTACTTACGTCGCCGTGGTTTTGCCTACTATAATAATTATATCAAAAAAGAGGATTTACTCAAAGATAATTACTGGAGTTTGGTAGCACTTGTTTAGCATAACGAACTTTAGGATTATTGCTTACATACTGCTTTAGATTTTTCCGTGTAAATTATGTGATAAGTGAAAATAAATAAATAGATGTCTCTAAAATGAGGACTACTTTAGCGAAAAATATTTTAGCTTCTCAGCAACAAAATTGTATATCAACGAAATAAATCATTTTATAAATATAAAAATTATATCTGGTTATAATTACATATTTACTTGAAAAGGGAGTTAAAAATTGTGAATTGCTGTTTAAACAAACGTAAATGATGTTAAGAGATGATGTTGTATAAAAGTGTTTCTATTGTATTTAAATAATAAAACGTGTATTATATTTACTTTTATATGTTTATCTATAGGTATATTATAATTTAATGATTAAAATTCCTTCTACAAATGCTTGGCGCCTCCTTGGAACAGCACATTGTGCTATTAAGGTGATGCACAAAACTAATCCATTGCACGTGATTACTAATTGCAATAATGTATTTATTGTGTAAGTATGTTTTATAAAAGTACAAACAAATAATATAATTTTGTAAAAAAAGAACCATTATGGAAACCTTCTAATTAGATATAATTTTAAGACAGTTACTAGTCTAGTGAAGCAATAAAATCCATGCAAATTTGTACTACTATAATAAGGTACCGTTTATGTTCTCACTCGATGGAAATTATTTAATTGGTTTTATTTTTTACTCATAAAGTTGGTACCATTGTTTTCATTCTTGTTATTTATTTATTTTTTATATGATTGTATATGTACTACCTGTATATTATTTTTCTCGTGTAACTGTTTATTTCCCTAATAAAGATAAATTAAATTAAATTAAATATGTATTGTTTGAAAGTATTCTTATTTTACCTGGTTTAATTAGAAATATGTATTGTTAAATAAATAAATAAATAATAGACAATACCCGCCTTCGCGTCGCAGCCCAATTTGAATGATTACAGGCGCTTGAAGGTGGCGTTGTATAGTACAGGAGAGCGCGCCTTGGCAAACATTCGCAGAACGGAGTGTAGTGAAAGAAGTTGGGCAGTGTTGGGCAATGTGTGACAAACGCCGTCCGCTCCGACTGCAGCCTTTTTGTGAGCAACGGTCGGCAGCGGTCAACGCGGCGAATCGACCATAACGACAAATCCATTTACGAGCAAAACAAAAGCAAAGCGCAAACTGCTCGAGTGAAAGATTTCACAAAGCTGTAAAACGCCGCGCCGCACCGATTTGGAAACTATCAGCGGCTATGTCCACTTCGATCAACTAAAGCAAACGTTAATGTTATTTTTTAAATTAAATAAAAAAAAACTCAAATATTAAAAGATTTTAAACGGATTCAACTCTTATAATCGAGATGGTGCTAGTCAGTGGTTAAGGTGTATGGTATATATGTACAAGAAGCCCTTTGCGAATTTATCCGAACTAAGGAACATAATAACACAAGGAATAAAGATAATTTTATTCAGCCGGTACCTCCTCGTACGTCCACATTTCAAAAAACTAGTTTATTTAGAGGACTAGAAATGTTCAATAAATTACCGTGAGAATATAAAAACATAAAAAATATATTTATTTTCAAAAAAGCCATCAAAACATATTTAATTAAAAAAAATCTGTATGAATTCAAAGACCTATAATTGAAAGGAAGAAATGTTATGTGGCAGTTATTCTTCATACTAATTCTAAAATAGTATATTTAAGCATAATTATAAAACTTCTATTTACAATTTATAAATATATATATATATATATTTTTTTGTGATGTATTTTTAGCTATGTAATACGAGTACGAGTAGTATAAATGTCGAACATTCTAGGCATGATATATCTATATATTGCATTATATCAATTTTTGTGAACCAATTGAAAATTGTCATTCCTATGCATTAAGTTGTTCTTGGAAATAAACTTTTAGTTTACTTTACTTTACTTATTGACCCGAAGGTCGCGGGTTTGAATCCGCACATGGCCATATCATTTTTAAAGCTTTATTACCACCTTTACCCATACTCTTGGATAGGCATATTTGGCCTAGTCGAGTAGGGCCCAAAATAATAGTATAATACCTAGGTTAAAAAATATATATATTATTAGGATAATAAATATTATACGAGCCGAGCAATATGAGGTATGATATATATCGTAAATTTAGTAATATTCAATGTTAAATAAGTAGAATGAACCTGTAATGAATTTTCGAATTTGTGATAATGTTATTATTTATTTAAAGGAAACGTTGGCCTGAAATCGCTGTAATATTATGTACTTAGTTTAATAAATAATTAAATGGTGATAAGCAATCAACCTTTATCACTATCTATCGATATTAAAAATCACACTTTGTTAATTTACGGCCGACCAAGCATATTATGCCTTTCAAAAATATATGAGATCACACTTTATAACAAAAAGGACTAAGTTCATAATGCTTCAGAAACATGGTCCGTAAGTGGAAGCCACTTCTAGTATTAGAACTCAAAGTACTCCGGAAGGAAATCAGGGCGGCAACGCTATAACCACAAAGTCTGTGTATTGTACAATGCGCCAAAATACAGTGCATTAAAACAGGACGTCTTAGCAGGTCACATCCAGTTAGTGGCTGATACCAAAGTAAGCTAATCCTGAATGCTAACATCATCCGCATCCCAAACTGGACTGCTTGAGCAGCCAAAGGATCACCTTGGGCTGTATTTATGCGCCCTGATGATGATGATGATAAGGTTTCATCAGCTTAGAAATTTATTTATTTATTTGCACAAAAATTAATACCCCCACTACAACTATTTACGTACATAAAAAGTACCACTAGTTATTTGCATGCGAAAGAAACGTATAGGCACAACTAGTTATATATATAGGAGTTATATGTTAAGTTAAATCAAAATAACTACTTTAATTTAGAATATAGTGGCATGTCGGATTAAAAAATTGTGTCCAATTAACTAGGTGATCTACGCCTGAGGTAAGATGGAAAACATTGCTGTTACAGCAAAAAGCAAAATGCTAATCCATTTATCTAAATGTTGCAATTCTCATATCGATAACCCATGCATGCATATTAACTTTACAGATAATCTGATAAAAATAACATCAAAAATCCAAGATTCACGGCACATTTTGAAAAACGACACCCGCAACTATATGATTTGAAATATTTGTAGTTTTTATTTTTAATGAACGTTTCGGAGTTTTGGAATTCAGCAGAGGTACTCATCAACTAACATCATTCACGACATTTTCTCTATCAGCTGCCATAACTACCGATTAAACAATAAACGTTATTTAAAAATATCCATAATTTGTGTATTTAAACCGGTGACAGTTAAAAAAATCAGTACCAGACAGCGCTACAGTATATCTAAATATTTTAATAGAATAAACAAGGATTTAATTTATTAGAACTAAATTCATTGGAAAATGAACACCATAGTTGTCGATATTTAAAAGTTTATAAAAACACATTTTTTTTTAGGTAGCATTGGATATTAAGCTAAATTGAAAAAGTACATGGATTACGGTTCATCAACCTTTATAAACCATGAACCATGAGGAACCATGCTCGTTTTGCGGTCCATTGACCAAAACGTTGGTTTACATTTAGCGATGAGTTTTATAAAATTGACGTTTTTACTCCTTGTGTGTGTTGTAATATTGTTAAATATTATGCAGGTAATAATATGATATTTAAATAAATCTAAAATCATAATTTCGATAAAATAATATTGTTTATTATTTACAGTAACTGGTAAACTCATGCAATAAGCAAATCTAGCACATTACAGAAAAATAGAATTACATTATTTATTCTACAAATTGTATTTGACCACTTTTGATTCCTTGGTGATATACAACGGTCGGTGGTTGGATCAATGGTCAATAAGTAGGAGGCAATGCCAATCAACTGCTTAATTTTTGAGCACGTCGTAACTTAGGACTGTCACACTCTGATACTGGCGACGGGCGAACGTGAGTAGCGGTTCGAAAGTACGTACCTACACTGAAATTGATTGGATATAGCCAAAAAATGTGTCGGTAGCAAAGTTAGAAGCGTACCTTAGACCAAATACTTGAGGAAGCAACGAAAAGAAACGGCACTCGATGTCGGATGTTGGTTTGAAATGTGAGTGTGAAATTGATTTCCAATAGTCACGCAATTCACGGAGAATGCATCTAATCAAACTCGAAAAACTTATTTATTGCCTTCAGCATTTCGTACGGTTTGTAGCCAGTCACCAACTTAGATATGTTTACATTCGAACGTAAAGTTAATACGCCTATGTCACAAATAGGTAACTTTTCAGGATTAGCGTTTTTATTTTTTGTTATATAAATGCAATACGTTCTGTCACCGTTTGAAGTGACATAGTGTGACATAGAGCTCATTAGTAAAATGATAAATTAGAGCACTATTCTCATAAAATTATATAATATTTGATGAAATAGATTTTATCATATCCATTTTTTTTTATAGAATAATCTTTATATAATCCGATAGTTTAGAAACATTTTCATCCAGTAAGAATATAAATAATAGTGTATCCTACATAATTAATAGAAACTATTTCGCATATTTCAATTAAACTCAAATATCTTATACAAAAACAATGGAAACATTTAATAAACTTACCTTTTTGCATGTAAAAGGAAAAGAAAAGTTGATGTTAGTATTAAATTATTTAATTTCAATTTTATGTTTAGATTAATTTGTTATAATTTTTAATAAATATCATACTTTTGTAATTTCACTTGAAAATGTAATAAAATATAAATGATATAAAAAAATAATAAATTGTTATTAATTTTTAATAACAATTATCATTTATTATTTATTAATAATTAATTAATTAATAATTAATTACTATGTAAATAATATTTCATAATAAAAATACTTCTTTTAAATTTTGCAATATTGCTTTTAATAGGTTTGTTGTGATTGCAAAACTCGTTCGGAGTTCGTTTTTAAACACTCTATGTATGCTAGATAAGAGGCGTTTATGGGTAATATATACAAAAAATATTCATCTTAGAAGCATATAAGTTAGTAAAAAGAGGATGAAATATAGATTAGAGATAAGTTGCGTTCACTTCTTAAATAGATGGTATCTATTCAGCGCATGCATTCTTATGCAAATTGAGCTGGACAAAAAAAAAGTGTAGACCATTAAAAATATATGACTAAATTCATAGGGTTAAAAAAATTAATAAGCTATTTAACAAATAGTCTCAAATTAGCTCCTTAATTTCCAAACCCTCTCAAAAGGATCATCTAGGTTCTAGTGAATATAACCCATTTTAAAACTAAGATCTTTGTTAAATTTTTTTCAAGCTTTTCTGTAACGAAATACTTTGAATTATTATGTATTTTGTGGAAAGATTAAAAAAAACTGCCGGCTTTATGCAAAGGAAATGTCTGCCGTGAAAACTAACGGTTGCATAAAAAAGTTTGTTTTATTACGTGTCCGGGCACACGGGTTAGGCAAATTAGCGTTGGATAATCGCTCGATACTTTTTGAGTCACGGCATGATTTTTTACGTCTTCCATTGAGCAATCGATATTTTTTCTTTTCGCAAAACAGTATTCGACCATAATTCATATTGTGAAAGCACAAAATACGCTAGGAATAAGCGTAAATTAGAGCATACTATGCTAAGAGTGCCGCTTTCTCGAACATTAAAACAATTTCTTTGTAATTTCGAATTTGTTTTCCTCGTAATTGGGAAACATTTTTCCAATATTTTTTGCTTATTAATGTTTGATTATTTTCCTATATCAACCCTCTAAGAGGAATATAAATATAAATACAACCGGTATACACAGAATTTATTTTAAAATTACCCACTGAAACAATAATTATAACGGACAACCGTATATTGAAACTTATGATAGGGACAAGTAATTGCAAAAATCTGAAATAAATATATTTAAGTAAAATATTTTTATATTTATACTAGGTAATAATTTAATAATGGAGGGGTAAATAATTTAATAATACATGAATGAAATAAAATTGAAAGCAATTAAAATAATTTAGTTCAGTAAGTAACAAAACTATTTATTTATAGGTTACGTAAAGATACAATATAATAGAAAATAAAAAATTATAATTAGGGTCCTTAATTAAAATGTAAGACTTAGTTGTAATCAGTAAGTTAATAGCATCAGGTAGGTACAACGTACTTAATTCCAGTTTATGAATTTATGTAATCTTTAATGTTTATCATTAGGCAACAATAATTTAGCATTAGGATTTCCTACTATGTCTGATAAAATGCTTTGTATATTCCGTGTTTCCGATTAAACTATACACCATAACTTATTTACTGACACCGTTGCTCATTTAAAGGAAAGATAATTTTTGGGAGATCAATTTGGGAAGGACTTCATGTTCGCAGACGGTCTGGTAAATGTTATTCTTAAATAGAGCGAGATCGGTCCAAACGCACAAATCGCTCGTGACCGGAGGCACTTTCGGAGAATTTCTAACCGAACGCGACTGAAGCGCGTCGCGGCGACCACTCATGTATGAAGAGTTCTGCTTTGCTGCGTAGCACAACACAATCGCACGGCAGATGGCCATTAGAATGAGAATCGAGTAATTTTCGTATCGATAGGCGTTAAATGAAACGAACCTCTCTCGCGTTGCGGCTGTAACGCTCGACTCTACCTTCTTATTGTAATCACTGTACATCCTGTGCGCGTGAGTAGGGATGTCAGTTAGTCGATTTCAGATTTATCGATGTTTTAGGATATCGAGTACTCTTTATTTTTTAGAACGTTTACAGTTATAGATAACATCTAAAAACAGAGTGAGTAGGGATGGCATAGTAATTAAACTATTTACAAACATCCACATGTCTTTAACAACAAATAATAAATTACAATTACCAAGTGTATATAATTTTTAAAATTACAGTTAAATTTTCGAATAATTAAAAAAAAAAAATCAAACGAAAAATAACATAGGTTCTAGATCCACAGGAGAAAAAAAGGAACATATATATTTATAAATAAAAACTTTAATACGATTCAAAAATAAAAATAATATTAATTCATAACTTTATTATACTACCATTACGAAATACACATTTCTAAAGTCTTTCACACTAATGTACCACGCCTACAGACGTCGTTTCGCTATTGAATCCACGTATCATTTGGATATTTATTTAATAGAATTTACATTAAAATGATTGTATGAAATATATTTTGATATTTATTGTTGTCTAAATAACAGCAGATATCTGACCAAATTATTTTGCAAAAAAAAAAAAAAAAATTAAAATAGTTAAAATAAAGTTTTTAATATTTAAAATGGTAATAAATATTTTACTTGAGTTCGCACATTATCATTTATTATTATTATTATTTAAAATAACATATACTTTGGAGGTACCATTCCTCCAGTGGTATAGCTGATTGACAGGTGGTGTAACGAAGTTATATTAAAGCCAAGTTTTTTATTCTTTTCTTAGCTGGAAAGGGGTCTTAGGGAATGGCTTGAAGACGCTGCAGTCAAGACTATTCCACTCTCTAATGGTATGCGGAAAAAAAGAATGGAAACTGACATTCTTTCTCCTAAAAATTACCTTTATTTTGTGAGAATGGTCTTTCGTCCAATATAGAACGGTTTCTGAAATTGCTCACTAATGGAGGACCATGCTGGGAGCTTCAAGTAGTCCTTAAATAAGATAATGAGACGACATATTTTTCCCTTGAACTTAGAGGTTCCCATTTAAGGTCAGATAGAAATTTCGTCGGGCTGTCAAATCTGCGAAACCGCCTAAATACGTGTCTGCTTGCTAACCGATGAATTACTTCAAGGTTAGAATTTAGATAGGAAACCGGCTTCAAACCAAGGCTGAGTTAAAAAGAAAAAATACATCACTTACAATTTCAATATTTTTATCAATTTCGTATGTAGTTATAATATTTTCCCCTTCAAAATTAATATATTCTTTTATTATAAGACGGTATTTTAGATAAAGAAACACAAAGCCATAAACCTTGTCTTCTTAAAAATGTCACACACAATCATTTGGATATTTTCATATCTCAATGATGGTTTTCTTACTATCGATGTGGTTAATGACTATCGATAGAGGCGACATCTTTCCAAGCAAAGCATGGGAATTGAATACGGCCAAGTCATCCTCGGTGAATGAAGAAAAAACTCCGTAAATGTGCCCGAACTCGCGGTGAACTGATTTACGTGCGTGCAGGTGGGTTGGGTTTATCTCCGACTCATTGCGATCAAAATACCATGAACTGTTTTTGAAGATAGAAATGCGCTCATAATAATATAATATATTGCACATAAGTAAATAGCTTTAATAAATTTATAATTTAATAAATTACGTCTAAGTGTAATCACTCTATCTCTATCACAGACAATGTAGCAACAGAAAAAATATAAATTTAGATTGCACTGGTTGAAAACGGTACAATGGTTTAAACTATTTTGGTCTGTCACTTTGCCTAAAAATCTCTCTAAGTACATAGATAGCTCAGTCCTTCTACAGTCGATTCCTGTACGAATTCTAAGCAGAACCACAAGATCCAACGACCTGCTCTATCTAGACAAAATGCACACAAATTCGGGATCAGCTTCACCTATTTACCGAATGTGTGTTATTTAATACTAATTCTCCCAAATAATCGTTTTTAAATAACTCGGCAAAAGTTTCACAACGCTGTCCTAAAGTACTATACCAAAGCACAACCACGGACTAAATTCCTAGTTTGGTTCTATAATATTTATATATTATAAAATTTTATATTATTTCGCCATTCAGCGTCCTCAGAAAATATATGACGGATGACGTTTAAAATGCAACTTTCATAAATTCGAAAATCGCATTTTCAACTAAAAGATCCATCCACTACAATTATATCCAGTTACTACAATTATTATTATATAATTAAAGTTTTGCTATATAAATCAATTAGTATTATAAATCAAATTTAAAAAAAAATAATTGAAATTTTTAATTCTTTTCTAATTGTTTTAAATTTATATATAAATAACAAAACGTAAATTCGTTTATTTCATGTTCTTTATTTGTTTTTTTTTTAAATTTAACATCCTTTATCTAAGTACTTAAATTCTTTTATTATATTTTATTATTATTCTTTTTTACCTCTAAATATCTTTATTAGTTAAATGGGCTATCCTAGTTTAACGAATGTACTCGTATACTTCAATTTATATTGTCTTTGCGTCATTACATGTATTGTGTACAATTTTTGTAGGGCACCAGAATTCTGTACCAGAATAAATAAAAATAAATTTTGTTTTATATATATCTCCGATTATATTTATGTATAATTATTACCTCAGTCTTAGAACTTAATCGGTCCCCAAATAACACTATTTATCATTTTATTTTCTAATAAAAAAATACGACAGTGCCGAGTCTTTCCAAGTGACGGTACCGGCCTCGAGGTACCATCTTAACAATGATAACTGCGCCGAACGTATTTCTTAAGTGATACGAATTTGATGAATATTTAAATAGCGCGAGTACAAAACTCGTGGATTTGAAATTGGCAACCATTTATATAATTGCTAACGAAATTTCCATATAATGTTATAATTACGCGTGAAATAATGCTACCGCGGGTTAACAGGTGCAAGCGGAGGCGGGAACTTAATTTACATAATTAGGGGTTCGGTGTAGGAACGGATTCTCACTTCACACATTCACACGATTCTAATGCATAAGAGAGAATGATCCACTTATTTTATTTTATTTTTATTTTTATTTGTATTTGTATGAGAAATGCTTGCAGCTATACATAATGACAGTTACAGAAATAGATAAATAACAACTTAAGCCGACGACAGGCATCTCCAATTTAACATATACTTTTAACAGAACTAACTAGGATCTAATTTATAGTGATAACATTGTATGAGTGTTATAATCTGTAAATAAAGGGTGTGGAATGTAGGAGTGTGTTAATGTGTGTGTGTGTGTGTGTGTGTGTGGTGACGAGTATATTATTACTAATATTATGTATTTTCAAAGAAAGTTTTTTTTATGTTGAGTATAAAGTCGCCTTTATGCAAATGAAAAATGTCCATTTCGCTGAAATTGTGGTTATATGTTGTACCAATACGGTTTATAACTGAATTCATTGCGTAATTCGTATTGCACTTGGCACAAAGAATAATTCTCTATTTCGAGTTAGACGTGACGGAACCCTCATGCGCAAATTGCTTAGCAAATTTGCACTTTGTTAGGTTATTTTAAATACAATTTTACTAAAAGGATCTTACAATAACTTAGTTACCAGAAGTAACGCCATCGAAGGACTAAATATATATATATATATATATATATATATATATATATATATATATATATATATATAGTTCCAACTCTATTTAACAAGTTGCCAATTTCATGGAAGCATAGAAAAAAATCGTTAGTCAAAAATGACCTAAAAACGAAATGCTATGAATTTGATAACGAATAATACCGAGATTGGACACTGGATAAATAAGCGCAAAAATTTAGTTACATAAGATATTTTCTCTACTTACTATTATGGAATAATGTTTTAGATTTAAGTAAAACTATGTAAATATTAAATTATGAAGGTGAAGCATGCTCTGTAAGGACCTACTCAATCATGGAACCTACAAAACATGCTTCGCCATGTAAAAAAGTTTAAAAATAGTTTTTTATAATAAACTTCTCACAAAACTGTTTTTTTTTAAGTTTATTTGATATTAAAAGGTTCCGAAGTATTCTAAAGAACAATACCCACCCAAAGTCGCATAACACACGCTAATAGAATTTACTAGTAACAATCTTATAGAATTTCAGTAGTTGAAATTAGCTTTTCAAATTTTTAAGTAATGCGCCCTGTGTTCTGCTATGGATCTATGGATCACAGGCATACGGCGGTAGTTCTGCAGACGACCCTTTAGAAATTAAATAATAATGAAACTTAGAAAAAATGACTGGGATATTCACTCATTTGACGGAAGGCGAAGCGCAGAAGTCTTGTCTTTAATATTTCGTGGAATGTTGACAATGAAAGGCGGAAAATGGGGAAAAGGGGCGAAATGGGTGGTGTGGAGGAAGCGGAGGGGGGGGGGGGGGGGTTGTGTGACTTTGTCTTGCACGTCTCACCTGAGGACGTTCATTTTTCTGAACTCTACGCCCTCCCCCACGAAGTCGCCCACACGGGTCATGACATCACCTACCCCCCCCCCACTCGTTATGAATGCTCATGCTTTTAGAAACTTTGCATAACCTTTGTAACAAGATTTTCTTCTAAGGACGTGGGTGAGAATATTGATGTCAGGAAATGTGACGACAGTATTTTGTGAGTTTATTTTCTATACTATTTTACTAATAATGTGAGTAATGGCTTTATTGTGTCTTCTTTTTTTTAACTATGAATTATAAATCTATGAATTATTTCTAAATTTGAAAGACGTTATTTGTTATAGACGTCATAATAATATCATCTAAGCAATCGCTGCAAATTTTCATAAGTTGCAAATGTTATACGCTTAAAAGAAAAATCATCGCTAAGGCTAGAAACTCACTAAAAGATACCTTATTTTACTATTTGGTTTCATATTATTGTTTCATAAAAAAATAATAAAACTTTCCTGAATTCTATTAGGTATTCTCATTTATTATAACAGGTAATTTTCCTTTATTAAAAACTGGTATTAATGATACTTTGCCAATCAATTGTCTACGTGTTTATTATATATATACATTATATATTGGAAATATTACTGAAAAATAACATATTTTTTTTATAACTTTATTTTTCACGATATAGTTGCTAGTTATTGTTGTTTTTCGATTCTTAAATATTGTTCTTTGATTTTAGGATTATACATACATGCTATAAACACCTTTTTGTATTACAAACATTTTTAGGTAAAATTAAATATTACAATAAACTCAATTCCCGTACACAGGCTATATTTATTTATTATATTTATTCTTAATGGCACAATAAGAAGGAACAACAATAAATGATATAAAAATATTATCATATAAACTAATGAAATACCTGTCTTTTCTATAAGGAGTAAACTATAATTGGCCATATAGTTCATATTCGTCCTATACTAATAATCGCTAGATCTTTGGGCCATGACAACGCATTTGTCACGCAGCTAACAAAGATAACTTTTTCCACGCGTAAAGGAGAATATGAGTTTAATGTCCGCTCAGAAAGAGTTATTTCAGTTTCTTCATTATCTTAAATAGTAATAATTTCTTTGAATATTTACTACTCTTTCATGTTTCAGTTTTTTAAAATGACCATAATGGTACATTTATATTTTCGTTCATCTATTATTTCTCATGTTTTTGACGATTCAACATTTTGAAGAAAAGTAATTTTATTTTTTATTTATTTATTACTTAACCAGTTTTTTTCTTTATAATTTACTTTGGTATATATCATAAAATATTTTTTTTTCAATGCCCGATTTTCGCGGTTCTGGCTCAACATTTTTCTTAGCATTTTCATTCAATCGGTTAGATTATTTTAAACTTTTCAGTAAGTAGTACCTATGTATGATTTATTCTGTGAATCCGCGCGCGCGCTGCAACACGAAGCGTCCTGATTCAGTTGTTTATTAAGGCCAAGCGGATTTGTGCGGCACATAATTAATACGTTTTCACAAACGCGAATAAAATACGCGGAATTCTTGAATTGCTTTATCGTTAGTAATGAGATACTGTCAGCGGTCCGGCCGGCAACGCGCGCGCTATCCACTATTTCAAGGGATTAATTCTGCAGCATACGCGCCCATAAAAATGTCACCAAACCATCATTTTACATCACTAACTTCAACCGAAATTTTGTCAAATACTCTTGTAGTTAGTGAGAAATCACATAAACATAATATTACCTTATTCAGGATGTCCCAAAAACTTTCCTGAAGACTTAAAGAGGTGTTTATGTTACCTATTACGTGTAACGAATGGTCAATTTTCGCAGGAAGTAAAACGTCCCAGAACAGTGGCCAAAATTTTACTGGCGATGAAAACCACCAACTACGTTAAAATAACGTAGCATAAATCAGCTGAGGATCTGTTTCTATAACGGATTACATCACGTTAGAACAGCAATACACGCTATAAATGTGTTGTAAAATGAAATGTATAGTTTTTATAAAAAATACAAAATAAATGAAATAAATAAATTTCATAGGCCTAGCCTGTCATATGGCCTGTCATATTGTAGATGTTATGGTTTTGTTAAAAATCTTCCCTCTGCCTCTAAGACGCAAAAAAAGTCCAGGCTAACTGTCAAAAGTTTATATTCTCTACACTGGCATTGTTTATTATATATTTGGAAAACTTTTGGAATATTTTTACATATAAGGCATTTGAGAATTACATTTCTAATCTAAATAATACTCAATTTTCACACGCCGTCTTGCTAAAATACACTAGAATTAAGTGTCAAATCTATGCAAGTATATATATAATATATATTAAATATAGAGGGTGTGCAGAAAACAACCACTCTCGTCGCTTAGAAAGGAGAAAACTGAGCAGTCCTTTTATTGATTTTATTTTTTGTATCAAAACGTTTGAACAATTTATTTGTGTTCTATTTTTTTTCTCAATGAAAAACATTTTTTTCGTTCATTCTTCAAGTACGATATTTGTTAAAAATATTTTTTGGCCAGGTTTATTTTATATTTATTTATTATTATTATAGTATTAATTAAAATAATTGTAACAGCTTTCAGTGTTGAGATTTCATTATAAACAATTAAAAAAATAACCTCCTAAAATAAGGCCTATAAATGTTTTCATAAGTGCTAAATGCTTAGAGTAGTAATTGGGTATAGAGCGCGCGGAGAAAAACACGGAAGAAAAATTGGAACTAAAAATATATGGAGGTCTGTGTCGAACATTGGACCTTTGGGTTCGAAGAAGAGTTTAAAGAAGAATTGAAACAAATTAATCAAATTATTTTTTTAATCGCAGTTCAATAATTTTAACTGGTGACACTTATTTCTTAACGAGCAATTATTCGAAAACAATCAACGCTTACGATTTATTTTACGATACGCTGGCAACCGGCACGAATGAATTTATCCAATGGAGACACGCTATCTGCGATCGCACACACAATATAATAAATAATAATAGTTAAGCTAGATTATGGCAGAAATTTCTAGTAAATCGGTCAAAGTCCGCCCGAGTATGGGGCCCGCCATTTGTAAACGTCGCGTTGCGCGATTAGTATCTCCCGCCGAGCTGCTATCACTATTATAACCTAACCTAATTATTGTCTTATAAGACTTGCTTTGGAGTATGCTAAAACTTACGCCAACACTCAACACACTGGGTATTCAGCGACAGAACACGTGTTTACTAGTAAGTAGGTGTTAGATTAACGTGTTATAATTATGTTAATGTCCTAATAGACTCTTCATTCTTTTCAGTTTCAATTTCCAATTCAAAGATTTTGGAGCTATTGAAGTTAAGCCGAAATCAAATAAGGATCCTAACCAGAACCTTAATTGGCCACTGCAAGCTGAACAAACAACTGCACAAATTACGCCTATCGACCGACGACAGGTGCAGGCTCTGCCAAGTGAGCCCAGAAACTCCGTTAGACCTACTGGGAGAATGTGGGCCCCTCATGTACAAAAGATACCAGCTTCTAGGCAACCATCTCCTCAAGCCAGAAGAGATTAGAACCATCGCACCCAAAAAGTTACTTAACTTTATCTACAGTACGGGACTAAAGGGCGAACTATAAGTGGATTTATAAGTACAATAGTTCTGGAAAGGACGCGGTACACGGGGGGCAAACCCCCCACATTCACTAACAGACATAACATAACATAGGTCGATGCAACTTTTTTTTTAGCAAGATACACAAATATATTGATATTAGCTTATATTTTTATTAATAATATATATTAGATAGTATATATCTACTTTTTAACTGGTACAAAAAAATAGAAAAATAGAGAGGGCTTAATAAATGAATGCCAGACGTTTCGGCGCGAGATATTTCTTCTTCGGTGACGATTTGGTACCGAAGCAGCAGCGTATTAGTACCTATATATTTTTATATAAATATCCCAATACGTATTCACGAACGACCCTTAAATAACACAATAAATTAACCAAGGGTTAATAATCATATTATTTCAAAAAAAAAATATTTATATTTTATATACAAGCATATTAATTTCTTATTGGGGAGGAAATAATCACCAATTGAAAATTAAGGATTTTTTTCAGCACGATGGGAAATTTTACATCACAAATGACAGGTTGACGGCAATTATCTGATTGACTGGACAGAGGTTCAGGTAGTAAGTTTTAACTATTTTTACTAGGGTATAAAACCACTCAAAATTAGCCAAAAATTGGAATTTTTATTTTTAATATTTTTAAAGATTGACATTTTTCAAATCAATGATTTAGCCAAAACGCTTAAAGGATAAATAATAACGAAACGTATAAATAGTTGCACCCGCTCGAGTGTAATGCAAGCCAGTTTAAACACAGCGCTGTATTTTACGAAAGCCTTCAATTAACACCTAGCTATTTGTGCGTTTTATGAAATATGGCCAAACTTTCATTAAAGTAGTAAAAAAAATATTCAAAAAGGAATCAATTTTTATTATTAATTTAAGAGCAGGCCTTAATAGATCGTTTGTTATCGCTTTATAACTTTTGTTAGTATTGAAAACTTTTGTAGTTAAATATTAATTCAATTTATCAGTCACAATATACATAATATATATTTACTACAAGCTTCTAACCTAATACCAAAACCGTAGACCACAGATTCCAATACTTATATAATATAAATACTTTATCAAAATACAAATAAATGAATGCTTCTATGATGGGTTGCAACTTCTATAAACTGATTGATATCCAGAACGGCGTTTACAAAGCAGTTCTATTATAAAACTCCAGTTTTTTTTTGCTGGTGGTTTTAAAAGGAACTAACTTTTTGTTCAATGCTACGGATGCGTAGAAGAGTTGCAATTCGATACCATAAGTAAATTTGCAAAATAATTTGTTTAAGCAAATTTGATAGGGTTATATTTTGCCTCGTTTTTATATTTCATAATCCTAAAAGGTTTAATTTATTATGCGTCTGCAAAACTCTTAAATATTTGCCAAAAAGCTGTGCAACGAACAATTGTTTTTTAAAATTTTCTTTTTTTTCTGTATTCGCGATCTCGGTGAAATTTGACTTATTTTGCAATCAACTTAAAATTAACTATTTTTAATTGGCCTACGTATATCCAGTCCAAGATAGCTAAAAGCTGACAAAAGAGTATAATGTATTGCTTATGGCTAAATAATATTTACTTTTCGAATTTTATTAGTGAAAAGTACAGAAACTCGCGTTGACGAAGTAGAGCTGTTATTCTGTTGTCATTTATTTTTAAATTTTTGTTTACAAAAGCTTCGGGGAGAATTTTAGGAATGCCCCACTTGCCGCCCCCGAAGCTACCACCTTTCAAGCTGATATTGCTGCTTATTAATACTGCAAAATATAAAAATATTAAATAATATATTATTGTATCAAAACATGTTAAATACAAACGAACCAGTCCCGAACACTACCATTCTGCCTCCGTAAAAGTCCATTTTGATAATAATAGGAGTTGCCGTGATACCACGAATGGCTGTGTAATTGTCGAAATTTTCCCCAAAGTTTTGAGTATTTAATTAATGTGAGGAACCAGCTCATGCCACCACCCCCTCCCAGCACCCCCCCCCCCCCCGAAGCCCAGCGTCTATGAAGAAGCATTAGTCTCCGTGCCAGGTGGTGCCAGTGCACAGGCGTACTGGCATTTTTCATCTAATTGTTACTAATGTGTTGCATGTGGGAAGTCGTCAGTTCTTTGGTTATATATAATGTATCGATTTATTAATTTAGTTAATGCAGCATGACAGAAAAAATATACAATAATTCAGTCAGAAATGACACTTATGAACAAGTGTGTGATATGTTCCTCCATAAACTTAAAAATATAGGTCGGTATGTTTAATAAAATATAGTTTCGACGTGTATAAAAATCAAACTAATTCTACGACCTTCTTCTGGTCTGTATAAGAATCTACTTCCCCACCCTCGTGCCGTCTGTCCGTCTGTTACATCTTTCAAAGAATTGTTTTTTTTACTGTAGATTGATGCTTTCGAAAAACATTCATAGCCGTTTAGATCGCATCGGAGGCTGGGTGAATAATATAGATATATAACATTAAAGTCAACAAATTTTTAGTACTAATAAATGAAAAATTGTCAGTTCGATAGAAAGCGCAAAAACATGACAGCACGGCTGATGGGAGACTTGAGGACATATTAGTTATTACTATCCAGGTAAAATGATTACAAACTCATCCATGTGCGCAAATAGAAACATGTAAAAGAATGTTCAGTACCACATTACAATTATTATTATTAAATTGAAATCCGTTTGCGGCTAGTAATATCCACATGTCAAAAATGAGAAAAAAAAGTACAATGGTGTTAAAATTTATTATAATTTGAAAGAATGTCATTATACTATTGTATTTTTTTTTATTTAAATTTACTCAGACCTGTAAAATAACTGACTGCAGCCTCTATGGTCATCCAAAACTCACATCGAATGGGTTAAAAGTGTTGCAGATACAAGTGGAGTCGGGAATTGAAGCAACCCATCACAAGTTGGTACCTGGGTGGGAGGTACCTATAAGAACGATTGTAAAGCCTAGCTCTAAGGCGTCAGGTTCAGCTTAAATAAATTACTACTACTAAACAATGTACAGAAGCCGTTGATATTATATGATCGCTACAGGGTGTAATAGCCATTCTTGTTTAACCATGTAACATCAAAATCATCTGTTTTTTGTCCTTAAAAATTTCGGATTAACATTTCATTTATATAAGAGAAATTTTGGATAGATTGCGCAGGCTTTAGGCAGGGTAGGTAATATGTTTTTCTTGTGTTTGTTTTTTATAGCTATTAGTTGTCTAATTCAAATCTAACACCAATCCATATAAATAATAAAGAAAAATATTGTGATAGTTACCGTGAAATAAATTTAGAATTACCCTAATTACAAAAAATAAACAAATAAAATAAATATATAGAATGGAATAAAGAGAGCCGGTGATGCTATTATTAATAGTTAAAGTCAAATTATTTTGAAAAAGAATTACAACGCCTTTAGAACACATATAAGCGAAAATAAATAATGAATAATAATGTTTTATATTAGAATATGTTGTAATATTTCAATAATTTATTTTATTTATTTTATTTGGCAAATAAACAGTTAGTATATACATAGAAAACATAAAAAAGCATACATCAAAGATAACAATGTTAACCTTTCTAAATTTTCACCGTTAAAAATATAATTAGTGTGCAACAATAGTAATTCGCAAAAACTAAAAACTAACGAAATAATAATTTAACAAAATTTTTAACAAAAGGCAGATAGATTAGAGGAAACTAGACATTCAAAGATTTAGAAATTTGAAGCTTAAACTCACTCAAATTACAACTAAATATATATATAAATCTCATTATTATTATTATAAAGTTTATTATACACATTATACTCTGTATATGCATATGGGCAGATGAAACAGCTCTTTTTGTCAACTAAATCGAGTGTATACGATATTTAATTAAAGCAGTTAAGTCCATGCAATTGACAAAATTATTTACGATTTTGTATAAAACAATAAGTCAGAGTTAATACAATAACGTCAAATTATCCGAGAAAATGAAGTTGATAATTTTATTTATTAACTTAAAAAGGTAGATATTTCTATAAAAGGATAAATACGTATATATAAATACCAAATTATATACTTGATAAATGCTACTTTATCAGCAATAACATAATTAAACGCTACATTTACGCCGACATACATATTCGACTTATATATTGGAACATAGTTTTAGCCGGCATAAAAGATTAATACTAGTCCTTTACTTAAAAAT
Source organism: Neomicropteryx cornuta (assembly GCA_020383195.1). Classification (NCBI taxonomy): domain Eukaryota; kingdom Metazoa; phylum Arthropoda; class Insecta; order Lepidoptera; family Micropterigidae; genus Neomicropteryx; species Neomicropteryx cornuta. The sequence goes on from JAHKQU010000030.1 coordinate 8,716,964, forward strand.
AAAATATTATATTTTATTTACGTTAGGATAAAAATATAAGTAATAATAAAAAAAGTAAAATTTTAAGTAAAATATAAGTAGTAATATAAGTAATAAGTGTGGGTGTGTATATCAGTGTGTATATTTGTGCCTTAGGTAATTTTATATTTTTCACAGGGTTTTGCGCTCGTCTATTTATTGTATGCACTGTAACACTTCATATACAACCTTCCTTAGAACAGGTAACTCTTACCTAGTTAGGAAGGTTATAGACTTGTACTCATCGGCCAACTTGATTCTCAATAAAAAGAAAAAAAAATATATAACAATAATTTAGGTATAATGTATTAAAATATTTTTGGAAAAGGTTAAATTATTTTAAAATAAAATTGATAACAAAGTTACCCATTCCTGTTTATTACTGATTAAAATGATTATGTAAAATATTTTGTTTTTATAAAAACCGAGCGGGTTTGTGTTGGCCCAGATGATTACATTAGCAATTTATGTATAGAAAAATCTATACGATCTGTATCGTCCTTATTCCGTGACCTTTATCTAGTCTGGTTTGGTGTGCACTCTGCTGCTTACTGTAACAGTCAAGTTATGGAAAAAAACACGAACGGAGCAACTTTTTACCGCATTCGCATGTCGCTAATATAATTCGCGGTTAATTGTAGGCAACTTATTATCTATCCTTTTTACCGCCGCGTTATTTGCATTTCTCGCGTTTTAAGAATAATTTTTCTTCGTACGATCGTGTTGATTGTGTTCTGTGTAACAATGAATAGATTTTATGCTTGCAATAAATGCACTTGCATGTTCAAACCTTGAACTAGTGGTATCAGTTACTGTTTTCTATGTCATGAAAATAAATGTATATGCTTTAAATGTTTGTTGGTTAGACTTTTACTTTTATGTATGTATGAATATTGAATCGCAAATTAAATATGATTCTTGGATAATTATTTTTTGTTAATAAGGTAGATAAGGAACGTATTGTTTCTTATTTGAATTATTATCGATCACATAAAAAACGGTAAATTGAATCAACAGTTATTTCAGAACCGGTATATAACTCGTCAAAAACAATTAAAAAAAGTGTAGGTAATTTTAGTACGTTTAGTTTCTAAGACTTGTCATCAAATTGAATTTCTGGCAGCCAAAACCATGTTTTTGCCAGAACCCATTTATTGTATTATGTGTCTTTTTTTTGAATAAAAATAAAATTAAAAATCAAATTAAATTAAACGACTTCTCCGACTATCCTGTAGTTGCTAGATGATGATGAAGTTGTTATGGTCTTCTAAAGATATAATAAAAAGGTTTCATATTTGTTTAATGACGTATATAATAATATATAAATAATTAATAATACATAATTATTGGCCTGAGGACCGGAACGCGAATAAACAATATATAATCCTATATTATGTTGTTATTGGGCGAAAGTTGACGCAAATTTTATCACCGATTTTTACAGGTCACCTGGGTCCATTTTGACGATTTTCGGATTGAAGTGTGGATTGTATGTGTGTAGATGTGTATGCATACATATGTGATTTTTTGCGAACATGATAGCGCCTAAACGCAGCAATGAAATTTCTCCAAATTTTGGTTAAATTCAAAATAAATGTATTACAAGGCCGGGAGGCTGAGCAGTGTACTAAAATCTTGCGAAGGTGGTGCCACCTAAAATTGCATATGCTAGCTTATTTATTAGATATATTTCAAAACCATAAAGTAGGTTTGAAAGAATTATAGATTTTAGTTATCTCTATAAAAAAATATAACTAGTTTATACCTGTCTGATTAATAACTTGAAGTAATTTTTTGAGCCGCTTAAAACATAGCGATGAATATAGGCAAAACGGGGTTTTGAATACAATAATAATTTGATATATTAAATAAAAAATGGATAGTTTTATTTAATAAAAGTAGCCTCACAAGACTAGAATATACGATTTACATGTTGTTTTTAAAGCAAAAAAACGGGTAGTTTTTTATTAGTATGATATTAGCCGGCTTCCTCACTTTATTCATAGAAAATCGATGGCATGTTAGCGCTAGGTCATAACTAGTCAGAATCGCTCGGCACGATTAAGCGCCGACCTTCCGATTTACTCGAATAATTAGAATACAATATAATAAGTGAAGATCTAGGTCATGGATGCATCTTTCTTCGATTCGCCATACGCCAACTATGGCTTTGTGGTCGGCGATTAATAAAAACTAATCTTGATAACGCGCCGATTTGCATTTTACAAGAAAGCATATCGCAACACTTATTCATGACCTCATTACACCTTCACCTAACGAGTAATGGCCTAAATAAGGCACGATCACGCCTTCGCGTCTACGAGGAAATCTTGTAAAATTATTGGAAAAAATAAAGAGTTCCTGGGCCGATTTAAATACGTGCTGTTGCGATACGTGTCATTTGCGACAGTGTAAATAAACGAGTCTCAAGCTTTTTTGTGTATTTGCTGCGTTAAAATCTTTTTTATTACTCATCATGCATTTATTTTGTTACGGAAGAAGAAGAAATGAAAATGAAAAATTTTAGATTTTTTAATAATAAAATTATTGTATGTCCTTTTTAATTACTGCGCCAAGAGTGCAATTTACAACGTTGTAAGGCATATAATATTATTTTACTATGAAGAGCTTATCAAAATCTTTGTTTGCCGCGAGGTTTTTTTTTTTCTAAAAATATATATATTTTTTTATAACAAGCGTTTCAAAGGTCATTTTTTAACTGTGGCATCTTTGCAAGCTCCATGTGAGCTAAATGGCTATGTAGAAAAAAATATATCTCTAAGGAAATCTGCTTTTCTACATTCTTATTAGATAAAAGTAATTAGTTTTTCAAGATTTTTAAGAAAATTGCATTTGGTTTCATTTCCAAATGTTCAATGTTCATTTAATTTACAAACATCAGGATGTTTACACATCTTTCTGACACCTACACATTATGTTTAATTAATATATATTTTTTTTATAAGTTGTAAGGTACAAGCATCTTAAAATTTCTATTTTAAGTATTTTTTTAAGCATTTCATATTATTTATTGACATTTTAAAACGTTAGGGCTGACATGGCTTTAGTATACAAAGTATTACTTAGTCAATTGTTCTTTTTACATCTGATAATTGGTATCAGATTTCCATCATATCACACTTGAAATCAAGATTTTTTCCCGAGTGTAATACAAATTATGCTATGAACGCTTGAATAGTATTGGTAAAATGTATAAGCATCAATGATTGATTTATTTCATCTTTTTTTTTTAAATTAATTGCTATGACCTAAGTCATGTCCAATTATTTTGGGCCCTACTCAACTAGGCCAAATGTGCCTATTCTAGAGTCAGGGGAGATGGTGGTAATGAAGCGTTAAAAATGGTATGACCATGTGCGGTTTCGAAACCGCGACCATTGGGTCAATAGTCCAATGCCTTATCAACTAGACTACCACGATCTCTACTAGACTACCAAGATCTTAACAGATATTTTACATACATCAAAAAAGACTCTTTCTTCCTAATGTTTATACATAATCAGAAATTTCCATTCTGTAATACAAATATTAAAACTCTATACTAACACCCCGAACAAATAAGCATTCACGAAATACAGAAAAAAACGCACTGAGAATTAAGAATGTTTTTCTCTGTAACTTGTTTAATAAAGAATAACTTTTAATTTGTTACCGTTATAAAAAAATGTATTGTTTTATTATATGTTTACTGTATGCTAAAAACTATGATAAATGTCAATGGTAAATACCTAAACAATTAGATTTTTCCTGTGTATAAAATTGATTGCATACTAAATACCAGTATCATGTCAGCGTCAGTTGATCCTACTTAAGTATGATATGGCGAGCAGCAGTTCCCATTCCAAGCAGCCGTCACTTATCATAAAGTTAACAAACGGACGGGCGGAATGCGTCGACGACCTGCATTGTGCATTAGGCCAGTAAGTAAAGTAGCCACTCGCCACGATAATACGAGATTTGTATCGGCGCTGATCTAACGACGCCGTGCATGCTACTGCCTGGCCTGCGCCATTCTGGCCAAGAATGCAGAGACGTACAGAGATCATTAAATAATATTATACGATCAAACTGGGATGGATTAAAACAACTGATACTAAAAATATCACATGGAGTTTGTTTCTTGAGCACACAAGCCACGCGTCTTCAGCCTCTTGAAGTTTAATCCTGATTTCAAACTTAACTATGTACCTCCAAACTATGCAAAAGGGCAGATGATACATCTGGGTTGCGGGTGTCAGAAAAAGGTTATCAGAGATCGGCGGTTTTGAATTCAAACCATTAAAAACAAATGCATATTTTTGAAACTCAAAGCCAATTTGTTTGTGTTTTAACAGTCACTGCGAATGTGAACTCTCAAAGCTAGAGATAATCAGAGGATAGACGCTCTTGAAATGTGGTGCTGGAGAAGGATTTTGAGAATGCCATGTACTGCAAAGCGTACCAATGTTTCCATTTTCATGTTCATATATTTTCTTAATTATTACATATACTTAAAACACAAAGTATACATATTTTAATATGCCTATTAATAATAAACCCAATAAACAGACACATTATATACATTATAGACACTTAATAGTTTTACCCACACACATATTAATCTTACATCATATGAAATACTACTACTATGACTACTAGCAGTAGTTTACGATTTATTCAAATTAAATTAAATTTATTAGAATTTTTACTGTTTCTCAGATTTGCCCATTGCTTATCATTTCAATTTTAAAGAAGCTGTAATGGGCTTAGATGATCATTTTTATTATCGTCCCGAGACTGCGTATTCGTATGTCAATGTGCGTTTGCAAGGTACTGGTATGTGTGCTTTTATGAAGAAATATATCTACTTAAACTCTACCAAGCTACGGTTTCTAAATAATATTTATATTTTTGCTGCTAATTATAAAAGTGTTACGGCGGCACTAGTAATTTTTGGAATAATAATAATTTCCATTGTTACAATTTTGTACAAAAATGATTTTCGGACGCCTCTGAACCTATGTTCAGATACGTACGTCCGCCGCCCCGTTGCCAGGACTTCCTATTTACGAGTAAAATGCTCCACAGCAATCCGCCTTTGCCTCCAATCAGTTGCATAAAACGTCATAAAGCTTTATAGCCAGCCCTGTTGGATATATGTAAGACATCGTTGATTATAATAATTGTTATCTCAATAGCACACGAGAGCCGGCTGCAGACAATTCCGACTTGGCTCACCGGATCAACTTATTAGGTAAGATCTGTGATTAAAATGGACTCTTTTCGAAGTTAAACTTTTATTTTTTACTGGGCCGTGAATGAATCTGTAATTGCCCAAAGGTTGTGATGATGAATGCGCAAAATTTTGGTGTTCATTTATTATTCAAGATACTTCAGTTCAGAAGGCCCGTTATGTAACGTAACGTAGTATGTTTTACGTGACAAATAGCATTATTTCATTTCGGAAAATATAATAAACAAATTTCTAATTAAATCTACCTTATCTCCCCTTTTCGAATTAATCAAAAAAATTCCAAATAAAATGGTACACTCTCCCTTTAGAAATAGCTGAAATTCCCCACTTTTTAAGGGTGGCATTGATAAATGCCTCATATTTTTTTAAAAAAGAAAACGGGAGATGTGTTTTTGTTTATTTGTACGCACAAGTATAGTCATACACGATAAATTGACCAATTGACCGATCGATGTACATAGCACTGTCAAAGATTTAGATTAATAACAAACGTGCTTAAAAGTACTTTCGCAAAAAATAAAAAAAATCCCTTGCCTTGTCATAGTAATACGGGCATAATGTTACCAAAACATGTATTTATTTTCAACTATACAAGTTTTCATCCAATTACTACACAGGTGTAACTATTTGATGGCCTCAAAAAACGTTGATTTCATGACTTAGACCACAAAAAAAATAGAACCGACATACAGAATGTTCTAAGACCTTTTCCGAAGATTTAATGGGGCGCTTGTGAGTTGTGCTTATTAGGAGTAAGGTATTATTTAAAAAAACCGAAAATAATTAATCCCCAAATTTATTTGTTAACGGATAAACAGTTAGGTTAGTGTTTTTTGCGTGCACTAGGTGTAATAAAGTGAACATTTAAAACCATGTGTTTTATTTATTGAACATGTGCTCCACCGATGAAGAGGTATTTCTCAGTTTTTTTTTCAGGGCAAGGCAACCATCCTTTTTACACTCATATTACAAGAATGATCCCGTGGTTGTCTGGCATTCCTGAGGAACGGTATCAGGTGGTGATTTATGGGCCACATTCAATTAACCGAATGGCCGGCGACAAATTCATTAGCTTATGGCGTGATCCCGCGTCAAATATATCAGTTTAATTAATTGCGAATTCACTTTTACCATGTAGCGGTCGGCAACACGATTCGACTGGTCGCCGGTCGCCGAGGGGCGGAACAACGACCAACGATAATAATTCCTAATCAACAATATCGGCCGATTGTGTACAAAACAGCGCTGCTAAAACTGTCACCACTTTTCAAATTAAAACTTTCTAAAATACAAATAAAAAGAAAAAAGTAAAAAAAAACAGCTTTGCCACAAATCAAACTAACTCAGTTTGAGTGAATTAGCTCGCATAATAAAGTATCGATAAAATAATCTAAAAAATAAAATATAGTAAGATGACATACGACTGATACAAAATAATAATATAACTAAGCTATATACGAATACATACATATACATATTCATTGATAGACGCATAGAGATTTACTTTCGGTATTCCTGACGTAGAGGTTCTCCAAAAGTACTTGCAAAAATTCCGTTAGAATTGAGGAAAACAATGTAGTTACAAAATGACAACTTTTCTGCTAATCATGCCAGGGTAGTGGGAGAATGTCGATGTTATGGACAATGTCATCAATGACAAATGGATCGAGCGTCAGGGTCTAATTTTGTAGTCACCTTGAACGCCTGATTAAAAACCCTTTGATGTCAAAGGCGGCCTTTTTTGGGCTACCGCATTATCCCGCTTACACAAACCCGGTGCTAACTACCAATGGCGGATAGAGAATACAGCGAGATCACGCCCATTCGAGAATAAAGCATCATGTTTTGGCGTTTAATATGGTAGGATTGCGACACTAAATAAAAGAATGCTAGTTGCTGATGGTTTGAAATACCGCGATTATGTTATCTTTTCTGAAATAAGCTTTGCACGATGTGACGGCACATTTTCCATTAATGTTGAACTACAAAGGGTACAAATTACAAAAAAGTGGAGTTTATGCTACGCGCATGGTCGTGATACAAATGATCTTCGCGTAGTGCGATTTGATAAAAACTTACCCATAACTTGAGACTAATTAAATCAGTCTTCTGCAAATGCAGTGCAAACGAGCAATGCGCTTGAACACTTTGCTTACTTATAACTATAAGTAAAACTTCCACAAAACACACACTTACATAAAAATTTAGTACATAAAACTTTATGGCTATAACAAATTGAGCTTTGACAGGTAATATTTTTACGTGGGTATTATTAAAATAATAATAAATAAATAAATTTATAGCTTTTTAACATCACTTTTCGGATTCTTCTTCTTTTTTCGTATGGATAATTGAATATTAAAATAAATAAAATTTAAAATAGTCAAAAAATATAAAATTTATCAAAAATCTTCCATATAGATTTATAATCAAATATATATTAATTTGAGGAATTTCGTAGGTTAAATGTCAAGGTCAACTCTATGATGCTATGCTTGTTAATGTATCGTCTATCGTTTACAGACTTTGACCCACTGAACTAATCGATTGTCAAAGAAACTCGTGCAATATTTATTTATGTTTCCGCCGTGCACTGCGATGGGAAAGTTTGAGAAACGCGCGGCGTGCATCGAGTCGCAGGCTGCGAAAAACTCTGATCGAGATCGTGTCCTGTCGTGGGCGTGAGTCTCGGCGACAATCGACAACTTGTAAATAGAATATGTGGTCGGCCTGACCACGTCCTAGCTAGACGATTGTTACACCCAACTGAACTGGTCACCCATATTAACTAGCGCAATTTGCACACCGTTACAGTTCATAATTGAATATTGAATATTGGGTCTAGTCCTTCGCCCGCTGGTAATCGCGAGCAGTTAATAGTATTACGTTTTAGAATAAGAAATATTATTGTAAATAGGTATAAGAAATGTAAATTAGTAATTTTAATAAACGATGGCTATACCTTGTTCGGGCAGACATAAAGATTTTTATCTTTTTAACTGCCCGCAACAGCGGCTAGTCTGTAATTGAATATTGAATACACAGTGGCTTTACATTTATTTGGGCAGATATAAGATTTTGTTTTTAGAAACTGCGCGTATCGGCAGCTGGTCTAATAATAATATTAGTATATTCAGCGATATTTAGAAAATGACAACTTTTTGACAACTATCTATTTAAATCGCACGGGCATCCAACTATTATAGATTATAAAAAAAAAAGAAAACGATAATAATAATAATATTACTCTGAACGTTTAACATGAAAATATTATTTAGTAATAGAAATATTTAACTAGGATGGTGGGCAACATTCAGGAAGCTTGTGTATTCAGGAAGATTATGTACATTCTCAAAACTTAAATAAATGTTACATAATGGTTTTATTGCAATCGACGTATATTTTAGATAATAACAATAAACGAATTATAACCTATTTCATGCCGCAGATACAACGTAAGGATGTTAATTAATTTTCCCAGATTTGTATGATAGCGTCAGCCAACAAATTACGCCTAAGCTCAGTTTAAAATACACACTTCGTCAAGTTAGTGTTTCGTGATAACGAGACGCAAATTGATAATGTTTTTTGTGTGCAGTTTTAACTACATATATAAAAAAATATAATCACTAAAATATAAAAATAATTGCTACATAAATGATTATAAAGTATTTAAAATAACCATTATTTTATATTGGTAAAGTTTATTTAGAATTAATAATAGATACAGAATGTAATAGCACATTTTCATGAAGATTAAGTATTAAGTAACGAAATGCTAAGCGATTTACTCCAGCAAGTACTACACTAGTCATGTTGGGTAGCTACTAACCCATTTGAAGAGTAGTCTATAAATCACTTCCTTCAGTACTTAATTTTCTCTTAAAAACCGATACTTCTTTTAGAAATCATTAAGCGTAAATTAACAACCTTTGTAAGTGTTTCGTGCTAAATTGATTTTTTGATACAGTGATATAAAACTTATGTTTGAAACTATTATAAGAGCGTGTTTCTGTTGATCTATGTGACGAAATTGATCCTTTTTATGCACTTGAAGTAATTTGAAAATTACATACAAATTTTAATTTTTATTCGCAGAAATGACAGTTTGCATTTAGTATTATAACTACTTCAAATTTATGTTTGTATGTATATAAAAAAGTACATTCAAAGTCCAGCTAGAAAGGCAGCGAATGAGTTTGCAATTGTATACAAAGATTATGTGGTTACTACCCTAACTTTTGTCAACGATCAAATGTCAAAAAAAAAAAAAAAATACGGTACAGTAGTGTTTAGTAAAGCTATGTGTTTAGTAACTTTATACGTATCTATATTAAAATACTACCCTATTAATCCGTCTTCCAATAATATAAAAAAGTACAGCCACTTTCTATGTGCAAAACGACTATTAGGAGTATCTGAGTAACACGGCCAAACTAGGTGTCAAAATATGTAACTATTCATACTCTGCGCACAACATTTTTCCTTGACTGTACCCTCGTGCTAGACGCAGTAAATTTAAAAGGGCACCTTATTACAATAAGCAAACTCCGCGGCGGCTGTAAACAATAGAAAAGTTCAACGCATGTTAAGTCACAAGTCGTGTCGGCGTCACGGTTTACAGGAGGCCTTTCAGCAGACGAATCTACACCTTACAGAATCTACATGTAGGATTCACTTTAGCTTGGGATTTGGATACACTAAGGAAAGCTTGAATAGCATACATTATAGAAAATTCACATTACACTACGCGCGTTGGAAGTAAAACTTCTGTATGTAAGTTGATTAAATTTGTCATCAACCGCATAGCAATATAATAATCTTATTTCAAATGTTTTCACACGCTTATTTATATAGGAAGAAAATCAACGTGACAATGTGGCGCAACGACTTTAGCCGAATGAGCACTTGACATTAGATCCATTCATTGGATCTAATGTGAAGATGGTAGATGAAAAAAAAATGGTAGATGAATAACTTTTACTACGAAAATGACAATTTAATATTACCTAGTTTAGTTTATTTAAAAATACTAAAAATATTCAAGAAATACAGAATTTATCCAGGTTTTCGGCTCGTCCGCATATGAAAGTATGAACACAATACCAGCCCAAATATAGCGCTGCCAACAACAAACGATAATTTTATAAATAAAGCATTTTGTAATATTGGCCATATTGAAACAAAAATATTGTGAAGTTGATGAAATCCATTTTCATTAATTTTAGTAATTTTAAATAGGCTTTTAGCACAACACAGTAGCTTAGGTTTTTACCTAATAAGTTTACTGTTTTTTTGACATTGAAAAACTTGTAGAACAAAAGTTGATGAGTTTGAAGTAGGTATAGACTGACCCCATGAAAGGATGTGCACGAAGAAGTTCACCCTGTATTAAATTGAATAGTTATTAAGGCATGTTGACAAAAAAAAAATAAGCTTCTAACATTTTATTAAGTATCTAAAATAATAAAATTTGTAGGAAATTTGAGCCAAAATAAAATATCAAAACCTAAATAGTACAGAAAATATCGCTGGGTATGGAGTTTATTTCGATAAATATTAGCATTCACCCTTTAATCTTGAAGGAAACAGGTATAAATTTTCAAAAGTTTCGCTTGCATTAAAGGATATTTTTTTTTTATTTTAAGTATTTTATAATTAAATCATTACTTAAACGCTCATCACTATAAATTCAACCTCATATAGGTTAGTACTTTGTTGGATGGCTTTCATCATTTTTTTACCTCACATACTCTTGTTGTCATACTTAAAAAACTATGATCATTGTTGTTTAAATTTTGTTTTTTATTTTAAAAATAATATATTTAATCAATATATAAGGAAGACAAAAAAAAAACATTGGTATTCCGCTATATATAAATTAGTATAAATATTACAGAAATTAAAGGTGACGTTAGTGTGACCTCATCCTTGCTATATTTCTCGGCTACACAACCCCACACCATATAATATTCGTGTCCCAGAGGTGTCTGGTTTGTGTCGCCGCCTACATTGAATTAATATGGCAATTATGTTAAGCACACATAGACTTAGGGAGTGCGTTCCATCTGAGAGATTAATCGTGTGTATTTTACATTCTTATAAAATGTAGATTCGACTTACTTAGAAAATTATTTTAGATTTGATTTATATATTTTTTCATAAAATAACCTAACTTCACTTTGAACTAATTTTGTATTTTTATCTCTGAAAGTGAAACGCGCATTCATCTCCCAGTCGGCGGGATTAATTATTTCGATATTTATTTTAAGATCGATCAAAAAATATAAATGTATTTTTTTTGCAAAATAAATATAAATATATAGAATATTTATATTTATTTTGCAAGAAAAATTATTTTGATAATAAAATCGTAAGCAGAATGTGATCATTTTAAGTAGGTAGATAAAACTGTTTGGGACTTGCCTTGATCGGTATTATTTTTTTTCGTTATAAATACAAAAGAAAACGTTAATTTACATGCATCATTTTATAGATTTAAAATTGTGTCCATTATAAATTGATCAGCCTAATATCAAAATAATCATTTTACGCGACTGCTTGTAATATGCGATTATCTCGATAATGTCATATCATATTGACTGTTAACAAACGGTGCAGATTTGCCAAACCAACTGAAAGCGGAGGTGCGAATTACGGTCAGAGCGTGTAATAGTGGCGCTAGGTTTGCGCCATTGCGTAAGGCACGCATTATAATTACGCTTGAACGAATTACGATAATAATTACACGCTGAACACGCATGAGGGAATGTCGTGAGTCGCCGATTCGGTTCTTAATTACGCTGTCATTACGCCGTCCACTCAGACACACTCGGCACGAACGATCTTACGTGATGCTGTGGAATAATTCTAAATGATTTCAAATGTAGCTAACGACACTAATACTATACAATATAACTAACCATGCACGCGAAAGCGTATTAGGTTTCATAGATGCAGCATTGCCCTTCCGAAAGTGACGCATGAAAGAGAAGGCAAATTTAGCAGATTAGAAAGTCAACTCGCAGGTTAAAATCCGTTTCGTCCGATCGTCCAGCGTTTCAAAATGAAAGCATAAGTGTCGAAAACGGGTAAAAAGTAGTTGAAACTATGGATGGGTGCGTTCAACAGATTGATTGAGTTTAAGAATTTCTTTTTTGTTTATATATATTAAAGGTTTATTAATCGTAAATGAATTTTATTGTATTTTTATGAAACGAAGTTTTATCAAAATTAAAAAAAAAACTAAGGTTTCATTTTTATATTTTACTCTCGACGTCATGTTTAAATTCGAGCGCTTGAACATTTAGCTGTGTTTAATTACAGCTCATCAAAGGTAGTCTATTGCGAAGAAATCGATGTCTGACTCCATACTTGAAAAATAAATGAAAAATATAGTGTCGAAAGATGTGTAAATACCGTATGGGTATCGACAATTAAAATATGTAATACCCAGCCTATTTAATAATATATCTCTTGAAATTAGACAACTTAAAAGGAAATCGGTAATGAAAATTAAATTAAAAGAATTTATGGAAAAAAACATATTAAAAATTATGTAGGTTTTAGTTAAATTAGGTTAATTTTGTTTGTAATCACATAAATTACGTCAACTTATTTTTTAAGTACTTTGTATTATATTTTATGCATGTTAAAATAAATTGTTTTTAGTTAAGATTAAGAAACCGGAACATAAGACAATGTCTTAGCTGGATCTATACATTGTAATTGTAAATAGTTTGGTAACATTGAAATTGAAAATACTTTCCGAGTTAACAATTATTTTAATAAAAATGAAATCATTCACAAATTAAAATGAAAGACTATTAATAAATATCTAAAAGAAAATAGTGCCCAAATTGGTACCTTGATGTATACCGGAATGGCTGACTTAGATAGCCGAAGCTCGCAAGCCGACGCATGTTTTTAAAGAATGAAATTAGCTTTTGCAACATCATGTCGCGGTTGACGCAATCGAATGCTTTTGCAGCATCGAGATAGACTACGCCGACCTGCAAACCACGATCGAATGCATCAACCGCATAGTCAAGTGGATAAGGCATACACAAATTATTGTATTGGTATTGCGACCGGAGGATCACAGTTAGCGGAGTTGACGGCGTGCTGTTATCCTCTCAGCACGCTCTGTATATTAGCGATATATTGTATAAACATTCATTTACCGGTACGCTATTACGTTTATATCCAACACGTCGTTCGTAAGGAGATTACGGCATAAGAGTCTCTCGTACGTTCACGAACGGAACATATTCGCAATGGACGATAATCGCATTCGCCGCCAACTTAACGTCCAATATATTTGACTTTATTACGCTGCAAAACTAACATAATACAACCGCTGCTAAATTTAATGATGCCATTCGAAGCTTTTTCCACTTCGAGATAATAGGTTTTTTATGATTTTATGAAATATTTTTTCATTCATATTCCACTCACCTATCAAATCATGTATGCTTACAGAAAAAAAAACAATTCTCGATTTCCTGGGTGGTGAGGGACACAAATAACATTTTATTTATAAAATATATATAACTGTTTCTCAAATGAAATTATTACTGTGTTATTACTTAATTATCTTTACATTCAATAACCTAATTTGCTTATATTCATTGGTACAATTTAGAAAATTCGAAACCAAAACCTTTAAGCTTTAAAAAGCTTTAAAGTTATTATATTTTTTTTGTAAAACTAATATGTATACATTTTTTTTTCGTAAAAGTTTTTGATATATACGAGTAGATAACAGATTATATATAACATATTGCAATTCAAGGTCATGAAGTGTATTTTTTCCATCTTCTCTTGCTAAGACGTAAACAAACCTCTTTCCCAAAAGATAGGTTAAGGGGCATACAGTAGTAAGTTGACGTGTTTTTGCATTTTAGATAAAGAATTTCTCCTGTTGATGATTACAAAGATAAAAAAAATAAATGAAATACACTGAACCTTTGTTTAGTTCCATTCCTGGCTATTTTTTGTAAATTTATTCTTTGTGCTGAGTAAAAAAAAAAAAAATTTGCGGAGTCTATAGTAGTGCGCACGGCGCTCTCTTCGCACCAGTGTCGGATCTGCTGTGGTGTGAAGAACTGACCAGCGATAAATTCTATTTTTTAAACACGACCGTATGCCGCCCCTTAAGTAGGTATTGAAATATGAAAGCGCCCTCTGTTATCTGCCACCCTAGGCCGCGGCCTGTACGGCCTATTGACAAATCCAGGACCGGCTTAGAGGTTATCTTTCTCTTTTGGTTCTCATGTTTTTGGCGATTAAACTTTTTAGAGAACCTTTTTGATTAATGAAGCAGTTATTCTTTTGAATTATTTTCTTTCAGCAATATCGCTTGTAAAAGTAGACAATTTTCAATCATCGCCAAAAACTGCCGTAATCCTATACTGTGATGACAACAGATTAATAAGTGGTGTCCCGCAAGACTCGGCATTGGTCCGTTGTAAATTAATCACAATTATGTGACAAGTGTATGAGCAAAGGGTGCTGTATGATGAACGGCTTATTTGTGACCAGCTTAGGAAACTGCTGGCTCTGAGCTGAGGCGTAAAACGATTGTGAGTTATGTTGCTTTGAGAGAGGTCAAGTCAAGTGTGAATTATCACAATACGTGGAAATAGAAATGTTTAAATTTATATGAACGTTTTATTTTTAATATTTTTATTATTATTAAAAAAAAAACTAGTTCAAGTCCCCTGATGATAGGCCAGTAAAATCTAAATATGCAGTTTTATATAGTACAAACCATGTCTCTATTTTAACAATGTAAAAACGTTTCAACGTTTTAACCTTTTAACGTTTAACGGCTTTACTTTACATTTTTTTTTAGTTTTTTATTGTATTTTTTATTGTTCCTTTTTCAATAATCTGTCAATGGTAATCTTATTAATGGTAATGGTAATCTGTCAATGTCAATAGTAATCTTAAGGTAAAAAAGCGTTATAATTAGGTGCAAAAAAACGTGAGTACTTAGATTTTATTATTTAAACTGAACCCTGTCTAATGTCTAATCTTAGTTTCTGTTCAATTTTCATGATGTTAGATTTTTAATTTCAGTAATTTATTTTTTTTTACATTCAGATATTTCCACTTAACTTCCTATATGCCTCCAAATAGAACTGATGGGTTGGAGTAAGACACAAAGAAGAAGGAAATAGTGTAAACAAATTTATTTTGACGGATATATTTAAATGCGCACTGAATGTCATTCCAAGAAATATTAATATTTTTGATGGTAGTTTTATGCATTTACAATACAGGTTTTGCAATGCAAAAAAAAATGGATCTGAAGTCACTTTAGGTGAAAGGCTGCATTCACTTCATGTTGTCAGAAAGGTAAGGCATATTGGCCTTATCATAATGAATACTTTAAATCATTGTATTTGGACTTAGTTTACATGAACCTTCCATAAAAATAGAGTCAAAAAGTTTTTTTGATGATATTCGTAAATACAATTCAGCATTCTGTAATTGTATTTTTTTATTTAACTGCCACTAACATTAAATTTTAAATTTCATAGGTATTGCAGGGAATTAAGACAAACAACACAGCCCAATTATATGCAATGTTTATAGAGGTATACTCACTTGATTATACAGGTATAAGAACCCTAATAACGCTCAAACTTAAAAATTAATTACGGTCGAATTTCGACCACCGGGGTAATTATTATATTGTCAATCATTCTAAAGTATAATGTGTTGTTAAATTTTATTTATTTTATAATTTAAAAGTTATTTTTAGATTTACACGACTTTCTGATCATATTTATATCATCAATGCTAGGTTGTGTGCATTCCGAAAATGAAAGTCTGGCTGCAAGGGAAAAAATGAAGGCAATGTCTGTGTAACGCAAAGCGCGTTTTGCGATCAACCGCAGTTGGGCCCGCCTGCGTGATTATAGTAAGTGTATGTCCTTTTTTTAAAATAAATAAATTGCCGGGTGAAAATGCTCACGTGGTTTGTCAGATTGTAAAATTCTTCGATTACTAATTTATACGCTGCGAGCTAGAATCCGCGCACAGAAAATAAGTTTTACAGGGGGTGGATGCTACATTTGAAAAAAAAAGCGTTAAAGGTGTTAAGAACGCCACACTGAGAAAAAAAATCCTGTACGCTCTACTAGAAATTCCTGTAGATATAGTGATAGCTAAACGTTTTTTTATTGCGCCTACAGTTCGATTCCGGTTCAAGTTATTTGTACGCCCAAACGAACGAGTCTTGTAAACTTAACAGACTATTTGATTGCCGTTACAAAAGTTTTCAGTAGGCTCAACCAACGTTTGGTATGTCTGACTGAACTCTAGTACACATAAACAACTGCTTTGTAAGCTCTACCGAACTATTCGGTGAGAAGGGCAAGGTGTGTTTGTAGATTGTTTGGTTGACGTAACAAAACAGTATTCGGAGCTCAATATTTTTATTAATTGTATATAACAACTCGGAGCTCAAAATTTTTTTAAGTGCCTGAAAAGCATGCATAATATTTGCATGTGCGGATAAGATAGAAATATTGTAAGCACGAAATCAGACTCTCGATAATAGCTACAAATCCTTGAGAATTTTCCTTTATTTGGATGTCATTTTTTTTTGTTCTTAGTAACCTTCATGATATTTACTTCTAATGTATAGTAATGGTTTTTTAAGAATAGTGGCTTATATAATAAATTCAACTAACAACTTCTAAATGTTCAATTTATGTATTTATTTATTTCGTCATTTACATGCACTCACCTTAATAGGATAACTTTAAAGGGGGTATATTTTTATGTCAACACACAGACTTCTATCTGGTTAATTATTATAGTTTATACTCATTCGGTGGAAATATTAAATTTCGTTGCGTTTCGTTTTTTTTTTATTAATTGCTATGACCTAGGTCATGGACAATTGTGTCTGTGACTAGGCCAAATATGTCTGTCCTAGAGTCAGGGGAGATTGATGATAAGAAGCGTTAAAAATGGTATGATCATGTGCGGATACGAACCCGCTACTTTTGTGTCAATAGTCGAAAAATGATCTAGTTGATAAATGAAAAATGCATCTCATATTAATTATATTTACTGATTATACCAACATTTTTCATAATTGAAGAAGGGTTGAATGAGCCCGATTCAAATGAGGGGAAAATAAGTTCTTTTTAAATACTCACTTTACAAATCGCCACCGGCTAAATTCATTCGAATCGTCCTGCCTAAAATTTATATATTTTATAAAGTTTCTTAAATTGCCACCGTTTGCTACTTAACGCCACCTCTGAGAATCAGAAAAGTTGGGCATTTCCTAAAATACCCTTTAGCCTTTAGGCTATACGGAAAATTGAGGCATTTTCATTTCTCCGCCTTTCCGCGAAAGCATGCGCTGGACGATTACTCGTATGTAAGAGAGTTTAAGCACACGTACCAAGGAGTATTCATCCATTCTCAGATGTAGTAACATATTTATATTAGAAAACCATATTCTCTATTTTAAATAGTAGGTAGTTGTATTATTTATAATTTAATATTAAATAAATCTTTGATTTGAATACCTGTAATTTCTGAATAAATAACAAATAATAATTCTTTCTTGAATAAATAAATACAGCACATTTTGAGTGATGTGTCCTAAGAGAGAACATCTTACAATAAAAATAGGTCTATTTATAAATCTTGCAAGCTTGTTTAGGTCAAATCTTGCAAGCTGAATTAGAACCACTTCCTTTTATCCTAAGGAGTTCAAATTAGACATGTTGGTTCAGTTTCGATGAAAATGCATTTTTATGGTAAGCAAATCCTGATTCTACACTTAGGATTGGCTCCAGGTGAAGGAACTCCTCAACGGTCTACAGCGCAAAAACGAAATTTTATATACGCACTTAAAGCTTGCTTTAAAAATGATTTTTCACTATAAATTTATTTTAATTTAAGGACAAAATTCATTGTATATCAGTCATTTTAATATTAACGTTGTTGTATTGTTGTCGACGGTATGCTAATAGCTAGATAATTAAACAAAACTAAATTCGGGTACTACATTATTCCGTTCATACAAGTTTACATAAAGTACAGTCGGTTACGTAATAATCAAATTTAGACGAACATCTGTTACGGGCTGCTTTAAAAATTACAAATATTTTGTTGAAATAACATTGAAATGCGTCAACTCTTGCGAACTCTTCACGACTTACAAACTCTCCACGACTTACGAACACATCACTCTTGCAAACTCTTCACGACTTACGAACTCTTTGCGACCTACGACTCCTCACTTTTGCAAACTCTTCGCGACTTACGAACTTGTGCAAAATAATAATTATATTAATAGATATCACATTCAAACGGACAGACACTTACTTATCTACCTAGTGGCATAGAAGTGTGAAGAGTGTTTTTGTATATTAAACTGAAAACAATAAAAAAAAAACTTCAGTATTTGTAGGCTTCAAGTGTCAAGCGACTAGATCGCATCGATGCGTGTCCACCGGCTATAATCCGACGCGTGTCGCGCGGACGGACGAAGGCGCAGTCGCAGTGGCCTGCATACTATGAGACTGCTGCATTGTCGATTATGGATAGCTGATAAGTTGGGCGGTTCCCCATCTAGGAGCTTAGGCCGCGCATAGCTCGTTGTGCAACGAAACGGCGAGATTTTCAAACTATTTCCCTTGGCAATATTCAAATTATAATATTAACGACTTGGATATAATGGACACTGCCGGCATATGTATTTAGGGCCTCTTTCTGGTGAGCTCTTCTCTGTCTTGCACGTGCTTTTAAATCGTTCTGTCTCATCTAAAACACATACACTTTGTACCGCTGTTGGTAAATAATGAGTGGAGTTTTATTTTTTTAATTCTATGGAAGCCTTAGCCTTGGGAGAATTAAGAGATAAAACGATATGCAGTATTTTTTCTCATATATCTACTAATAAGCAGGTCACAACACTACAGCTTTTGTATTGAGAGATTAGGACCGGATTAAGCACATTTATACATAAGAAGAAAAATAACATTTAATTCGAGTTTAAAATGGTTTAAAAAAAAGACAATTTTTGACCGATAATATCCAGTATTTTTTTACTGAATTCGATCAAGAAAAACCTTAAATATTGTCATAAATGTAAAATAATTTCAATGAAGACAGTGCTTTTGAATTAAGGTTTTGTTCAATGAATTAACAGCGATTTCTTGATTATATTGGAGGTGAGTGCGGTTATCATTAACAATACGGGTTTTGCAGAAAGCTTAACGAATGTGTTACTCGAAGTTTCCGCGAGCAGTGAAAGTTCCACAGTGTAAATACGGGATGCCTGCGGCGTTTATCTGAACATGTGGATTTCTACCGAAACTAGTTTGACACCGATAATAATTATCTAACAACAAACAAGCATATATCCCACTAATTATGATTATAATTGCCAAACATTTGAAATAAATTTCATTAGACCGTTGCCCTAACATACGTACTTAGGATTATTTTTCTAAGGTTGTTTGCCATTTGCCATGTGTAAAGATATGTGTCAAAAAGACGCGTTTTGAGGTCTTCTACGTAAACAAGTGTTTATTTAATAGTAGATAAAACTTAAGGAGGTGGTAAAAGAGGTCAATTGTAACAAAAAAGTTTTTGTTAGTCAATGTGTGGTCGATTCAGTTAGTAGTTATGATTTTTTTATATTTCTTGGAGATGGTACCCTTCGTTGATTATGTAATTATACTAAGCTAGTAAGACTGTTTTGTATTTTATTAATATTACGGTTGTATTGATATTAAGATTTGCCCTTTTTAATAATAACTATATTAAAAAAAATAAAATAAATAAATAAAATTGTAATATAAAAACCTTCTACCATCTCCATAACTTGAATCCACTAGTCTCTGTATGTGTGGCAGTAATTTAGTAACCATGATGACATGGAATGGCAATAAGGTCACATCGCATAAGAATCACATTGCAAAAAAAAATAATAGTAGAAACACATTTTTAAAAACAAACTTTTAATTATGTGCTTAATTGAAAATGTGTCTGTGTTGTTGACCGTTGAGGAGTTCCTTTGTCTGGAGCCATTTCTGGGTGAAGATTCAGCTCATGCCTACCACAAAAAGTATTGTCATCGGAACTGAGCCGGCATGTCTAATTTCAACTCCGTAGGATAAGAGGAAGTGGTTCTAATTCGGCTTGCAAGATTTGACCTAAACCGACATACGAACATTGCAAGCTAATTAAAAGCTTGTAAAAAGAATACGTTTCATTTGTATGTTCAGATATTATTATAGATTAGTTTATCATAAAATATATATAATTATTGTTTTTATATATAATTTTAGTTTTTAGATACGTTTTAGCATTGATCAGATGACGAAAGTGGCACATTAAGTAAAGAAAAAACTAAACTTTAAAAGAAAAATCTAAATAATAAAAATTGTTTTTGAGAAATCCATATTTTATATACGTAAATTATGGTTATCAGAGTAAATATGTTATCTTTTTGTTCTTTTGTCTAATTTGTTTATGGTGAATCTAATTTTTTTGTTGTTTAATCTGTGAATTTAAGTTTTTTATGGATTATTTTGGTCTAGGTCATTTATCATTATTTATCATTTATCATTGAGCCTGGTGATGAAATGTTAAAATTGGTATGACTCTAATGAGAGGTTTTTACCTGCGACGTCGTCAGTTGTCAAATATCTTAGGAATTAGACAACCACGATCTCATTAAGCCAACCTAAATTACTGTTATTATGAATAATCCCTAAAAATATTGAACGGATTAATGATGGTAAACTGCCTCCTCGATATATGAAAACTATATTATATTAAAACTATTTTTCTTAAAACAAACATTATTATAATATTATGGTGGTCATCTACTGTGTAATGTAATCATTATAATTACAATGTATGGTAATAATTTTAATTGATTTTCTTATGATAGATATTATTGATTGCAGACGTGGTCAAAAGTGTGTCAGTAGAATAATGCATATAATCGGCACTCAATATGCTGAAATGGTGTTTTTCAATTGACTGCCACAAACAGTAATTAACCGCTACCTGCGAGAGACTTCAGCTTTAGTGGTAAGATTTAATGGAATGGGCGGGGCGTATCTAAAGCTCCGCTGACATTAACGCCGTAAAAACGAATAAAGTGCTTATCAATGAGGGTAGTAAAAAAAAACAAAAGTACGTTTGTAGAAAATTACATTACTCCACTCCATTTTTTTTGTGACTCGATAGTGTTTGATTCCTAGATGTCCTTATTTCGGTAAATACCGCGTCGCAGGGACACATCGCTAGGTTAATCATAAAAATAACGCACTTTATCACTTCGATTATTAGAAAATTTTACTAACGATTAGTGGAATCACTGATACGAGTATATTAGCACTCTTATATATGTTAGCTATACTATATGCAATAAAATTGATTTTACAGCCACCGTACTAGCCTAGTATTCGTATCAAGATAATTCATTTGAATGAAATGCGCATGCAATATTTAAATGTTTACATAAAAAATATTTATTTTAGCCTATGGTCTCGCCGAATATAGCAAATAATTTGAAGCGAATATACTAACTTTGAATTGTTTTCTTTCGTTCGTATCTTTGGTGTTTAAAATTGTCGTATTTAAATGACTATTTGGCTACAAAGTGCACTTTCGTAATATTTCCGTATCGCCACAAATAACAATTTCTTATTTCCTGGTGGTAATATATTAAATATCTTAAGATTAATGCGTTTATGATTGAGGCATATTCTATTACTAGTCGTGATTTAATAAATATTTTATGGGAGCAAATACCATATACATATTACAGTTCCATTGAGGCAGTTTTTATTTCTGACAATTATTTAAAAAAAAAATGGAATCTACACATAGAAAATACCGCTGCCTTAACCGCAATTATCTTCTAAGTAAATTGGGCTGTTCCATTTCATATAGGTTTTTCAGAGAAAAGTACCTTCCAGAGGTCAGTGTCATCAGCTACTTGGCAAGAACGTAGTATCACAGAAGCACCATCATGCTATCACCTGCGTTTTTTTTGCTGTAACCCTTCGTAGGTTTTTAAATTTATAGACGTATTTATTAGAAGGCTGAATGAATTTTTATACTTTACTAGTACTTGTATTATAGTATACATTAAAAGTATTAATAAACGAAAATATATATCTGAATAGTTTTTTTTTAAATGTCCTTTAAAAATTAAAGACACTTAATGTAATCTATCCTTTACCGTAATCTCTAAAACCAGATTCCTCTTTGTTGGTTCGTATGTTGTATAATGAAGCAGAGTCAAGGACCTATCGGAATATCAGCTGTTCATAGTGAAATCGGATTAAAATGTTGCGAATGATACGGGAAAGATAACATATTGTTATTAAGGTGTGCACCTGGGTTACGAAACTATGCACTGCGCGACGAGACTACGGAAATAGGTGTAAGTATACCCGCAATGCATACTTCTCATCTATGCACACGGTCTTTCTTGTCATTCTTTTACACAGATTAGTCAGAATGATTTTTTGAATCGAATATGTAAATATTACACGCATAATGCACACAACTTCAAACGACCACACAAACACGCACACCTTCATACAAGTGAGCCTAGTAATTAATATTTCTTTTTTACCGTCGTAATATTTCGTTTCTTTTTAGTTACGCTTTACCTGGTTCTTCATTCGTATGGCTGGTGTTGTCGGGGAGGCGTTATTGGGCCGCTGATTACAGGTAAACAACATCTCGCAAGTCTGTAGATGAATGAGTGTTTCTTTTTTGTATGTCTTGTTACTTAACTCAGTCGACAGTATTGAGAAAAGCGCCATTAAATATCCTCAAAGGTGAAAAATGACCTGGCCGAATTTGACCTCTGGATTTAGAAGCAGGCGCTTATATCACTGCGCCACCAGGCTGGTAAATTTTGTAAATGTATTTTATTGGCTCTGTTGTTATATATTATTCTAAATTAGCTGTTATAATTATAACATGAATATATATACATAAAAATAAAATTTTAAAATGCAACGTTATCTTTTCTTCTAGCGTTGGGTGATTCTCACTTACTAGGGAAAGTTCTCTAATATCGAGTCACTCCTTGTAATATTATTACTAATCTGCAAGTATGCAGAGTCCAAATCGATCAATCGATCGGTTTAGACTGATGACATCACGAAGTAAGGAGAAAGAGAAATGTGGCCATAGGATGGATAAGTTTCCGGGAAGTGATCATGCTACTAAAGCAGTGAAGACAGCTGCACGCCAAATGCACCGAGCTGATTGAGACAAGACAAGAGTTGCCGATGTCGGTTTGTAAATTGGTATACCAAATGGTACCAATGGTGGTGGTTTAGTTTGTTTGGTTTGGTATTTTGGTATTTGGTAAAAAATAAAATAAATACCCACACAAAACCCAATGCATTATAAAATGTATAACTTACACCAAAGAAGATGTAAAGCTAAAATGATGTCATAACTTTCTAAAATAGATGTTTTTTTAATTTATTTTTTATAATAATATATTTAAAACTTATTTTTATAGGTAATGGCGTATAATTTAAAAAATAAATTTGAGTACAGTTTGGCGTGGAAATGCCTCAAAAAAAAAAAAAATGGATTGAAAAACCTTCCAAATAAGGAATGTTTAAATCTTACCCAATTTAAAAATATTTATGTAGTTAAAAAAATTGGTCATAAATTGGACTTATAAATACGATTGAACTTTATAGTTAAATTTTATTCAGGGTTAAATGGTAGCATTGTAGCTGTAATATACAGGATGAACTTAAAGTCTGCAGTTTCATTTTAAGGCGTCATTCGGGGCATGAATCTGAGCAACTGTTGTTCAACAAGTTTTCATAGAGTTGATTAAACAAAAGTCCATATAAAAATATAAATAAACTATTGGACGATTGGTGTGCGTATTGTTGTGTTCCTGACCGATCCAATTGCACTAGATTACAACATTTGCGCGCGGGAACCTACCCGTCGATCATTGTTGTCAATATATTTGTAGGTACGGTGCTCCTTGGAGTTTTTTAGGTGACCATACTTTGAAATGTTTTTAGGATTCTTTCTTTTGCCATTTTAGACCAGTTTATTTGCTTTAAAATTGTTGCTTTACAAAGCTGTGCAATTTTATGTCCAGAAACACCCCTCAAAAGGATGTTGCCCATCTACTTGTAGTTGTAAGCTCACAGAAAGAATCTTTTTGATAATTATATCTCTTTGCTAGGCTGGTGCCTCTCTTATGGTTAAAAAAAAAAACTCCCGAAAGACTTAAAAAATTGAAGTCGACCAATTATATATATTATTTTTTAATAACGACCAGAGTACTTACTTTATTGGTCCCGGGTGACAACAAAATATATGTAAGCCCATTCGCAATTATTTAATACCTATCGGTGACGTCATCCGGCGGCTAGGTATATTTTCATCGTACTTGACGTGTGACATATCTGGTTCATTCCGATCGATCGTTGGAATTTCGTTATTGATTGTTTAGGACATATTATTGCGACATTTACGAGTACATTTGAATTGTATGGCAAGATAAGTCTTATAACTTACATAAGTTGATACTGTTGTTCATTAAGAGCGCAGTCTCCGCAGGCTGTGAAACCTTCGTACTAACGCTGTTCATAATTTACAACATTGTTGTTAAGATTTAGCATAAAAGTATTTCTTATTATGTATGAAAGAGCTCAAAAAAAAAAAATTGTACTAAAATTGTAGCATCCCATATGAGAGAGACATTAGCTATGTAGAAAAAAAAATACTTTTTAAGAAGCCTGCTTTGCTGCATTCTGAATAAATAAAAGTAATATTACTTTGATTCTTTGTAGGTGTCGAATTTGCCTAAGGTTATGAGGCGGTTTGGTGATTTCAAAAAATAAAAAAAAAACAATGCAAGGTTACTACTTTAAAATGTGCACCCACTTCAAAGTTCCACCGGTACGCCAACTTTTTTATTATAGAATTGCTTTCAATCACTTTTCAGATGAAACATGGATAAATCCCGTTATTAAGTACTCTACTAGACAAATGTTGAAAGATGTATAAATACGTGTGGCTATCGGTAATTAAAATATATAATATACAGCCTATTTAATAAAATACCTCTAGAAGTTAGACAACTGAAAAGAA
This sequence comes from Neomicropteryx cornuta, assembly GCA_020383195.1. Classification (NCBI taxonomy): domain Eukaryota; kingdom Metazoa; phylum Arthropoda; class Insecta; order Lepidoptera; family Micropterigidae; genus Neomicropteryx; species Neomicropteryx cornuta. The sequence continues at coordinate 8,742,387 of JAHKQU010000030.1, forward strand.
AAGCTTTAATAAAACTTAAATTATAAGAATTTATGGAAAAAATGAACTAAAAATTAATTAAATTAACTCGTATTCTCTTTTTAAATTACACGAAATATGTTAACATCATTTTTAAGTATTTTATATCATTTTATGCATGTGTAAATTAATTGTATTTGATTTAAGATTACGAACCCGCAGCGCTTTTTGTAAATACACCGTGTCCCGACAAATAAATCCAGATAATTGGTTCTGCGATTTCATCAGTATTATTTATTTAGAAGTATTATTTATAAATATTCATCATACAATTTAATTATAAATATTCGTCATACAATTTAATAGGACATTAAGTGTTTATATTAACAGTAGAAATCATTGATTAGTTTTACAGATACTTTTTAAGAATGTAAACTTATCATTACTACCAATTGTTTGTAAGATGGTTGATTTCTCTTAAAAAAGAATAAAGAATAAAGAAGACAGGACTTGACATGACCGTTGTCGGTGGCAAATGGAGCAGCTGTCAGGCCGTTTGAATTTCGAATATTGCGCTCTGTACAAAAATGAGCGTCAGGATATCTCGTTCCTGATAAGTAATTTTACGACTTTATTGCATTACTTATAGGTTAGAAACCTTGCGAAAGTCAAATCTATCCAAAGGAATCAATCCAATTCGAATTCTTTCAATCGAAAGATAAGAGTAACAGTGCAAAAAGCAAATATCATTTACATCATTACTTTAATTTTTATCATTTACTCTAGTGATAGGTATTTTTATTTATCTATACTATCCTGTTGATGTGAGCCTGTGATTACAAATGGAACTCCAAGACATCATTATTGAAGTAATGGCCTGTTTATCAGGCAATGCTCTAGCTCTGTTCTAGTCTTTTCATTTATTATGTTAATCATTAAATGTAACGATTGTAATTATGGAATTTATTTAGAAAATTATGATAAATTTGATAATTGGTATTTCTAGAAGGTAGAATATATGAAGGTGGGTAGTGTAACAAACTTATTATCAGCCTAAAGATTTAATAAAGACAACGGCTCTATTTCATATAAGTGATCTCGAATTGCCCTAAAAATGCTAACCCATTTATTGTGGTTACATTTTGTCATAAGTGTTCATGATAAATAGATTCGCAAAACAAACCCACAGGACACTAAATACCCGTAAGAAGGAATGTCATCAGGACCTTCACATCCGAATGCCAGAAGATAGCCGGGTATTAGGGCTGTAACAGGCGCCAGATAATAAAGTATTTATCGTAGTTTATCGTCGTATTAGCTGCATATAAATAATATACGATAATTATCGTGCGCTGCGCTCACTCGTCGCATACATTTCGATATTCGCTACAATAAATCGTAGCCGCTAAGGGCGTGGGTGACACGCTATAGTTGGCGATCCTGATTGCCTACAATCGCATTATTGATGGGCTCTGCATTTATTAAAGTTAAATTCTGCCTAAAATGTAACACAATAATACGCAGATAACATAGATTTCTGATCTATTTCTGTCTCTAGTGTATTTCTAATATATACAAGACGCACTTGGATACCACAAATAAAAATAACAATAGAAGTATTGCTAATATAGAACCGATTAGAAGAGCAGTCGACGCAATCAATTCTGTTTCAGCCGAGCTAAACAAAAAATTCCGCTGAATTAAATATTGTCGTAATTTTCTCCTAAAGAGTTTTTCTCTTAAACAGCTGATCAATGCAATTTTTCCCTAAAAAGAAGGCTTGAAGATTTCATTTCGAATTTACTTGAATTTTCCATTGGAAATTTTCATATAAGTATAGCGCATGGACATATTTTATTATTAGAAGGAATGTAAAAATAGGTTGTTTGTTTATTTTATAATGTTTATCACGAAATAAATACAAGTTCCATATTGGCAACACATATCTTATAAAGAAATAAAAATTGGAAACGTTTTTTTTTCCACAAGAGTTGTAGTAGATTAAGATTTTTTCCATAAGAATTATATCAGATTGCCTTACGGCAGTAGGTTTACCATTTCATACTAACATAGTTACGGGTGTCAATACGCGTCAAAGAGTTTTCCTAACACGGTTTATGATAAATACATTATCTATAAAAGCCACAGCCACACACACAATTATAAACATTAGCCATTTAAGGGTATGCCGTTTCTTCTTCATTCGTATGTATTGTCGGGGAGGCGCTATTGGGTGCAGTTTTGACCGCCTTATTTTCATGATGCGAGGCCGTTCATTACAAACAACATCTCGCAAGTCCGTAACTGAATGAGTGTTTTTTTTAGTGTACGCCGTTGAATATTCTCAACGTCAAAAAATGACCTAGCCGGATTTGATCTATTTGATACGATCGTGAATAACGCAGTTCAGTGATTTCAGTAGCCGTGCGTTATAAAGCGACTAACGTGAGTGAGCGAATGACCACGCGTGGTAGTGGTGGCTTGTCGGAATTAGCCTGCGCTAAACGGCCAACGCGTCGACTGCATTATAACAGGGTTAATAACGAAATCGACGATACGTAATAGTAATAACGCTCGGTCACGAACCAGCTTTACATCAGCGCTATCATAAATCGCGCTGGACCACAACGCCCTTCGCGCCGGCCACCACTACAAATCCAACCACCCGCGGAATGCACGTCGATTGAACCCGTCGACTTCTAAATAGATTCAATTCTCAACTTTCCATACGTCTACGTAATTAAAACCTATCGATATTAAACGCTGCAACTACTAGATTATTTGGTGCAGGTTAAGGTGTCAGTTTAGTTCAGTTCAGTTCAATGCCGTCAACAACGGCGTTTATTTCATCATAGTTTTTATTACAATAAAATGAGCAAGGATCCATTAGTCAGAGACTGTCCTTTTGTTAAGTTTCTTAACAAATGGACCTTAACGTTTCTTAAGTTAATAATTAAAAGGTACATGAATTTTTGGACAAGGTAAATTTTGGCATAACAAAAATCGAACATGAAAAACAAAAACAGAACAGTAGAAATAATATAAAACCTAACATGACACATAGCACAGATGTTATTTTCAAATTTTAGTTGTACATATTATATCATAATAATTATTTTGCATGTGTTTCTAAGAGGTATTTTTTAAATACCTCTTAGAAACAGTGATAACGTAGCACTCACTTTAATATCGCCAGGCTTTATTGTAATTTATTGTTTTTTTTTTTATAAAGTGGGGACCGCCACGAATGATTGCCGCTTGCCATATAAGTTCTTAAATTTGGAGATAGAAAGCATTTTTTTACTCACTTGTCTTATTTTATGCTGGCGTTTTATCGGGATTTTAAGAGCACTATCAGCATGGTTTTAGGGCAATTTGTATTTCCACAATGAGAAAAAAGACAGTAGGTTAGAGTGTCTAAAGATATTATTATAGTTTTCCCGGATGTGATTTTTTGTTTCCCAGTTTAACGACAATTTTATAATACGTATTTGTCACTTTTAACAATCTGCAGGAATTATACACTACAATATACTTCGGTTGGGCTTACTAAACTTCAGTAGCCACAAAAAATTATGATTCTACTAAACATTTCGATTAACACATCGGTCGATATTTTGTTCAGTGCGGCAGACTGCCAATATTCAAGTACACAAATTGAAGGGTTAGGAATCGAATACCGTGGACGCTCCTTCAGTAAGGTACCTACTGTGTTTACTTGAGGAACGACTTTGTATATAAGGGTCAAATATACCCCCGTTGTATCAATATCGTTGTAGTCTACTTCACCCAGCGGTCCCGGGTTCATTAGAACGCTTTATACCCGCCATCTCCCCTGAATTTAGTTTAGTTGAGTAGGGCCCAAAATAATTGTAATAAAAAGGTTTTCACTCAGGTTCAAGGCGTCAGGTTTTACTCTGCGCGGTCAGTGAGCAATTGTTGGTTTATTTTATTTGCTTACAACTTTTACCAGTTTTTTCTTGTTTTAGAACTTCATGTCTTTGATAAGAGAGTAATTCAACCAAAAAAGAACTATTACAAGTTTATCATTTATTTATACATAGAATTTTTCAGAAATAGAATTGAATTTTAAAATTCTGCCTTTACTATATTGAAGCCAAGGTATCTAAATATATTTTTTTTATGATTAAATATCCTATAGTTACCAAATGCCAGTCATAAAAAAAAGAGTCAAAATGAGTTGATTATTATATTTACCCTCACCTTCGGCTTAATAGATTCATATGTACTAAAGAAAGTAATAATCTGCCAATGTAGATGAAAATAAATAAAAGTTGCGCTATATTTAAAAACAAAAGGTTTTTTTTAAAGGGGACGATATATATATTACGGCACGGATTCATTATGGTTGATATGTGCCCACTTTTAGATTAAAATGTATTTTTTCATGATGCTGATTCGATAGCCCGAGATGTGTTTGTGGGGATGGGGGTGCTGGCAATAGCGTTGCAACATTAGCGACGAGATTTATTGGCCATGTTGGCTGTCACATAGTACGCAGCCTAGCCCACATTGTCGCCAAATCAGATCACAGAGCGCAGGTTGGAAAAGTCCAGCGCCCGGCTGGATTCCACGCCGAGCATTGAATTATGCCGGCCTCTCGGCGCTCAGCGGCGAAGTGCAATTTATAATCGGAAGAATGATAGTTATCTCGGCGCAGCGCAGCCAACCCACGCGCATGCGACACTTGTCACAGGTTCTCATATTATTGTAATAGTGGGCACGGACGAGACGTCCGGTGTATCGGCGGCAGAGATCTAGCTTACAGCTGGTTGCCACACTCCATTCCAGGACATGGTGAAACCTGTGACCCCAAAACCAATTCGTTGGCAGACCCGCCCATGCTCTGAAGCGACGAGACATGGGCGACGATGTCTGCTACAAGCATATATTAAGAAAGCACATTTAAATTATTGAGGAAGACCTACTTCTAGAAATATATAAAGAATGCTGAAAATTAAATATTCTCTATTCTGATCTTTGAGTACCTATATCCAATGAAAATTTTTAAGGTTTATTTATTTATTTAATCTTTATTTGCGAAATGAAACTGTTACTTAACAAAGAAATTATATACAGGCGGTACACAATAATAAAAACAGAGAAAACATATAAACACACAAGTATAAAATAAAACCAATTAAATATTTTTACAGAGTGAGTATAAAATTAGAGCAAGAAAGATCAAGAGAGGGGGACGGGGAGGAAAGTGAAATTTCATGTTAAAGTTTGGGTTTTTGAACGCTACTAGATAGACATTAAATATATCAATTTCTGGATATTTTTATTTAAGATTGAATACATTCTGGTTTCATTTTGCCCATACAAAATGGCGTGGGATGTCTAGTAAATCGTTTGCTCTTGTCACACGTGAAGGTACCCTGAGACGCATTAGCTCAAGTCGAGAGCTACAGTTAACTGCACCTGCAGCTTTGGCCCTTCTTTCAGCTAAGGGTTCAATTTTATAAAGAACACTTCATTATACTTTACTATAGAAAGTTCATCATTACTCTTTTAGATTTATTTCATATATACATTTATTGACTATGGTCGTCGTTTGCTATATTATTATAATTAATAGTAACTTTGGCTACCCGGTATTTAGGTTCGCCGATTCTCCTGTAAGTCCCGTTCGACTATACGGCTAAACCAAGCCAACCAAATTTATTTATACCACCACGACATTCTTCAAACATAGTCGATTGACCTCTAGGCATAATTTAGATTGACATTATGTTTCTCTTTGGTAGAAAGTAGCATAGGTAGGGAAAATAGTAGCAGTAACATAGTAGTAGGGGTTTGTTTCTCTAAAATTAAACAAGCAAATAATTTGATATTTCAAGAAGAAGAACATTGTATAATATTTGATTGCGAATCAAATTTAGGTTTATATACAATATGTCTCAACGACGTTTTAAACCAATTATCCCATGTCTTCATAAAGATGCTAATAATAACTTTATCCAATTTAATCAAAATAACAAACTAAAATGAAACAACCGTCAAAAGTGTCAGCTAAATCAAAGTGATTATAGATTTTGCCAGTTGTAATAAAAATATATATTTATCAAGAATCCATTCTGGCATAAAATCATTCATTCATAAATTCAGACAGACCATAAGTTTTTTTTTCATTGGTTTAAACTTATTAACCTATATTACTTTTTATTTTTTTTAGCTGGTCGTCAATGCTGAGCCGATACTACAAAAGTCAGAATCACATTACTTGAAGAGTAGGTTCCTTTCAAGACTTAGGTTAGTAAAAAAAAAATATTTTTGGAAATATAGACTCTAAGGGGGTGAAGTTTTGTATGATTATATTTATATATCAGAAATCGTAGAGATTACAGACGCAAAATTACTATTTATATTCTCTTTTAAAAATAAATGAACAAGTATTTCTCCATTTTCCAAAAATTAATTTAGGTGGGGTCAACTAAGAAAAGGAATATTTGTGCCATATAATCTAAGAATACGAACGCCTAGGTACCCTATAACTTAGGTAAGATAAATGTATACAAATTTAAGTTCTTGGTTGTTCGTTGTGCAAAGTAGTGCGTGTAATATAGCACCTACGCATAGTACGCATAGCACCTACCCTCCGCCGTCTCTCGGCCGCCGAGTGTGAGATAATTTATAATCTATTATCAATTCTTCGGTCTCTGCGAATCGGAGGAAATATTAATCTTTGTATCAGATACATGAGTAGGTACGTCTGACGTCCAATGTTTTTCCAGCGCGATTTCGAAATATTTAAAAACGACTTAGCATAGAGCTGCACAATTTACATAAATTACGTACAGCCGGGGGCACTCGGAGCTTTACCCTGAGCATTTAAAGTTGAGCTGAGAGTTGAAAAAAAAGAGAGAAAATATTTGTATTGTTTTGTCGCTCATCTCGCTACCACGCCGACTGTGTGTGTGTGTGCGTGTTCGACCTGAGTGGGTTTTCCATAGTAAAGTTTCAGTTTCCCTCGACTGTACCTGCTTAAATTGATACGAGATAATTGATTGTCTTTACCTAGCATTTTTCTTCTCCTTTCAACATTTTCACTACCTCAGTATTTTCATCAGCAAGAAAATGTACTTACCTATGGTAAAACTATATAGGTAAATTCAGTTTATGTTTATAAACAAAATCTAGTGAGCCAATTTGTTTTATTCTTTTAATTATTTATTTTTTGTAGCTATAATTTTTCATATAAAAGTTAAATATAACCAATAATAACTAGGCCTAATGTATATATAAATATATATATAATAAAAAAATTCAAAATCTTAGATACCCAAAAAATAAAGCTAATTCTAAAGTAACAAAATATCATACTACAAATATTACACCATTAAACTATAATACGCAAAACACACATACACATACGCAAAATGTTAATGTGGCGTCGAATTCTCAACAACATGTTACTAATAATATTGTACCGTCTCTTGTACCACCTCCAATAAAAAAGAAGGTTTCAGTGTTAAATTTGTCATCAAAAGCAATAAATGCTAATGAATATTTAGTACTTTCCAAGGGTCTAAATTTTACACCAACCCCAAAGGTTGATCACTTTCAATTTGGAAAAGATATTTTAAATTTTTGTCGCAATCTAAGATGGCGCGTTTTTTGGCAACTTCATCCACAATCTAAAAATTCAATAATACATAATTCGCTTTTAATATTTCGCGAAAAATCTAATAGAGAGCCTCCCTCTATGCCTAAAGATCATCCAGTTGAAGTGTATATCAACCTTTTGCTTGGTAAAACTCTGCAACCTTCTTTTCTTAACACACTAAAACCAAAATCAAACCTTTCGGATGACGAAATGAAGGCATTAAATAATTTACGAAAAGATGATAGTATCGTAATATTACCAGCAGATAAAAGCTCAACGACGGTAATTTTAAATAAAAAAGATTATGTCGCTGAGGGTTTGCGACAACTCAATGATGCTACAGCATATCAAAAATTATCTGTGGATCCTAACCCTAATTTCGCTAAATTAATTAATGCTTTCATTAGTAAAAACCAAATTAAAGAGAATCTATCCAAAGAGGATGTGAATTTAATGGTCCCAAAGAATTTTAGGTCACCGAATTTTTATTTACTAATAAAAATTCATAAACCTAATTATCCCGGCCGGCCAATTGTTGCAAGCTATAATTCTGTTACTGAAAGAATATCAGCATATGTAGATTCTTTTTTACAACCTTTTGTCATAACTTTAAATTCTCATGTCAAAGATACATACCATTTTCTTGAAATGTTAAATAACATAAAATTATGTAATAACAGAGATATTCTGCTTGTAACAATTGATGCGGTCTCTTTATACACTAATATTCCACACGATGCTGGATTAAAAGCATTACGATATTTTCTCAATAAAAGACAATCTCCACAAACACCATCAACTGATTTTCTTACAGAGTTAGCAAATTTTGTACTCACTTGCAATGCTTTTTCTTTTGAAGGAGATTTTTACCTTCAAACAAAAGGTACAGCAATGGGCACTAGAATGGCTCCTTCTTATGCAAATCTGTTTATGGGTCAATTAGAACAAAATTTTCTTAAAAGTCAATCTTTACAGCCTTTAGTTTGGCTTCGTTTTATCGATGATATCTTTGTTATTTGGCCACATGGCAGAGATTCTTTAACGGATTTCATATCCGATTTAAATTCTTTTGGGCCATTATAGTTCACACATAATGTCTCAGATAGTTGCATTACGTTCTTGGATGTTGATATAACTGTTTCTGGTGGTCAGTTCAAAACTTCAGTACACATAAAACCAACTAATAAACAACAATATTTACATTTTGATAGTTGCCATCCGTTTCACACAAAAAAATCAATACCATATTCCATTTCTATTCGCGGTCATAGAATCTCTAATAATAAAAATGATTTAGAAAAATATCTCACTAACCTAAAAAAATCCCTTTTAGAACGTAATTACCCACCCGATCTCTTAAAAAAACAAATTTTAGACTCTTCTTCAAAATTTACACCTAAAATAAAAACAAACTCTATTAACAAAAAAATTTTTCTGAACATCATCTATTTTCCTGGTGTAGAAAAATTAAATCCAATCTTAAAAGACTTATATTCAATAATCTCTAATAATCCAAATTGTAAAAATATACTCGATTGTCCACCTATATTGTCTTACCGACGTCCGCCAAATTTACGTAATATATTAAAAAAAAATAAAACGTTTGGTAACCAACCACTTAACACATTTCCAAAAAAACGGGGTCGAACCATGTAAAAGACCTCGTTGTAAAACATGCAAAATTATTGTAAAAGACGATAAATTTTCAAGCGCGAACAATAAAAATACATATAAAATTAACACTAACATAACGTGCACCACCAGAAACGTTGTATATCAGCTTCTATGTAAATTTTGTGATGCGTTCTATGTTGGTGAGACTACGACGCCATTAAACATTAGAATTAATAATCATAGATTATCCTGTACCAAATTACTTTCCGCTTTACCCGTTCCAATTCACGCGAGAACTCACGGCAGGGATTTCGATGCTTGCTTTAATGTAAAAGTTTTGAAGTCTTTGCCCGAGGATGCCCGCGAAATTGATTTAAAGACATGGGAACTCTCTCACATTTGGGTTTTGGGCGCTTGTAGATCTGTAGGTCTAAATAGACAAAATTAAACTAACTTAACAGCATTTAACGCATGATGCTTGATATATTATTTTAAGAAATTAGTTTCATTTCATAATACTGATTAATTTATCTAGCAAAACTGCAATTATTTAATATAATTGTAGTGGCTGGATATATTTATCTTTTAGTTTAAAATGCGATTTTCGAATTTATGAAGGTTGCATTTTAAACGTCATATCTCATATATTTTCTGACGACGCCGAATGGCGAAAGCTTAAAAAATATTATATCATCAAATCTATATATATATATATATATATATATATCTAATATTTTATTTAAACACGTAATATCCACGATAAAAATCTTATTCTATCTAATCCTATTCTTGGTTGAGCGATATTAATCGTTTAAAATAAAATAGATTTATATAAATTTATTCATGATTTTTTTTCATGAAATTCTGATTTAGTATCTTAGCAATAAGTTCGCTATTATGTAGTGTTTTCATGCATGTAAAATAATAAAAGAAAAAAGACCAATAAAGTTAATTTACTAAATAATTCAATTCGTTATCGCTCATTAATGATTAAATATGATATTCATCTTTGTTTTGGATGACACTAAACAACTTATTGGAACGATTTTTCTACAGATATTTTTCCAAGCAAGACTTCTCTTTTTTTTATTAGATAATTTAGTGTGTATATTACCTATTAAAACATTAAGGCGCCCCGGGACGCATTTGTCCTTGAGATTTGAAAGAATAGGCTTTATTCGAACATTGGCGTGTAGAAAAGAGACGGATATACTCGCCGACCGCGAATTCGTTACATTTGGAACCGATGAAACGTGTTTTTTGTATTTAAATAATAATTATCATTTGAAAAAAATGTTTTTTTTAAGTAATGTCCTAGATTATTATATTGTCTATCTTTAGAAAGAAAAATTAGGTTCGCGTCACTTACACAACTTAAAAGAAAATCGTTGCAAGAAAAAAACAACACTTTCTTATTTATTTATTTTCATTACTATAATAAGGTGTATTTCGTTTTTTTTTAAGCAAAGTACTAAATTAATATATGTAGAATATTGTGGTATTTTTAGTTTTAGCCATTTGTTAGGAATAACTTCAACAAAATGCACCAAAATACGTTACAAAACCCGTTTTAGGGACTGGTGGCGCCTTAATAATAAAATACAGAGAGCTGAAGAAACATCCAGCGTCAAATAACTTTCAATATTTATGAGCCACAAGTTCACCGGGCCAACGAATCACATGAATGACTCCGCACACAAAAAATATGAACTGGCGACAATAGAAAAACAATCCCCCCCTCCCCTTCGCCCCCCTGCGACCTCGGCCAAAAGCCCTCCACACGCGAGAGGGAATTATTGATTAGGGATTCGCACGCAGACATTCGCATGTATAAATTAGCGAAATTCACGTTTGTCTAAAAAATATAATAGCTATTTATACTTGTAACCCTCTTTCACCGTTTGTCCTCTGGCCCCCTGCCCCCACTTACCCCCCCCCCCCCCCCCCCCGCCCAACCCAACACCGCGCCCAACCGCTGTGGCGTCGCAACCGTTTCTTGGGGGTTTCTAGAGCGCGAAAGACGAAGGGTCATAGCTCATTTTTTTAACGGAAAACTTTTGATTTTTTTCTAAAACTTTTCTCTGAAATTAATATTGGATTGACTAAAATATCAGTAAAGAATAATAAAAAAAATAAAAAATCGTTAACTTCAATGTTTGTGCCAAGAGTAAATAAATAATAGCTAATTAGACATCATTAAAAATTCATGGATTGTTCGTATGTGTTTGGAAATAAAATGTGTTCATATGTGTTTGGAAATAAAACCAGAACTTACAAAACTTACGGACAGAAGTATTTAAATATTATATGTGTATAATAATTAAATCTCCAAATTATTAATATCATGGAATAACACAATTATAACTAGTTAAGTTAGTGTGTAGAAAAACGTTGTGCTTTCGAAAAGGAGGTCTTGTGCATTATTGTATACAGGTTGAACTTTTTCTCATGCACATCCTTTTATGGTATTATTCTATACACCAAACTGAGCAAGTTTTTTTTAATTTTTATATATTTTTATCCATAAAAAATAAATCAGATCGCGGGAGGTGCCCCGCGCCGCCTCAGTCAGGAAGAGTAATGCGTTTAAACGCAAGAATGCGTAGAAAAAGTATAGAATGACCCCATAAAATGATGTACTTCATACTGAACTTCTAATCTCCTTTATCTCTGTGTACTATGTCACGAATGATCGTTTTTTTTTACTCCGTATTTATACTTATCGTATTTTTTTTTTTTTTTTTTTAAGTTGTAGCAGTAGATATAATGAGTTTTAATTAAATGAGTTTTTATTTCAAATTTGACTAATATTTATATTCTTAAATACTAGTTTTAGATTAAATAATATATGTGCATACTATTTATATGTAGGACCTACTATTGGCAGTCCATTTAGAGATTTAAAATATTTTGTTTTTTTATTATTTCAGCTAACTGGATTTCAATGGTCCTAAACATTTTTTTTATATGAAGACGCATTGATAATATGTCGAAATTTGACTAATTCTATAGTTATAATAATAAAATTCAAGCTAAAGCTATTACTATAGCAAATCCACAGCCCTTCTGCCTTCCACAGATGCGAAGTACCTAATCCCTCTCCCCTCACCCCTGGTGTGCGCTAACCCCCACGGTCCGCGTCTTTTTTAGGTGATGTTACCACTCTCTCTTGTAAGAAAACACCCGCTCATACGAGAGGTAATTAGCGTGGTACCGATAAGAAGTTTATCGATAAGACAAAAAAAAAAACATCGACTTTAACAATAAACACGAAGAAACATTTAAATAGATAGTAAGTATTTAATTTAAGTTTTTTTACATATATTTCTTTGCCTATATTAAATTGCATCTTTTACAATCCCTTACAAAGACTGTGGGGAAATTTACGCTATATTTTTACATAAAACAAAACACCATTATTACAGCAAACATTGAATAGTGTCAAAATAATTTTAAAGTATGATTAAAAATAATAATAGTAACAACAAATTATTGAAAACAATATACACGTTCCTTTTTCCCAATGTAAATACCATATTGGTGATTGGCCAACTGAAACACTGAAAAATAGAAGTTGTATTGAATAAAAAAAAACCTTTTATTTTTTTACAGAAGTAATAAAAGTCGGGTCGGGTCCCTTGACTTTAAGACAGGCACATTTGGTCAAAGCAATTATTTATTAAAATTATATATATATATATATATATATATATATATATATATATATATATAATATAGTTCCGGTAATATTGTTAATTTGGTTAGGTAATAAATACGAATCAATGTCTAATTATTATAAATCAAACACGGAAGTATAATTCTAACATGTCATTTTATGCACGAGTGGTCTCCGAAATAAAATAATTAAACCCTAAGTTATTTACATAATATTTTATTTTCACAAAATTTAGCAGCAGATAAGCTTATTTTAGTCAGATCACTTTCGTTTATTTCTGGTTTATAAGTTCGACAATCTGAATTCGGAACATCTTCTTTAATTCATCCGGATTGCTAATTCATGCCTGTTAATCATTAATTCTACCGGATTGCTTTTCGCTCATTCGGTAAACGAATTTCACACGAGTGGAATTGAGCCTGTGCAGCCTACTAAACTAACAGCGCATGCATTTTCCCATGCTTAGTGGTCGCTTTTGGGCTTAGCAGCCTAAGGCTATGGAGACAAACCAGAGTTGTCTGTGAGTTTTTCATTAAGTCATTAACTGTTCTATTTTGGTAAAAACCTGATAGCTTGTTTGTGAAATGAAATTAGTAAAAACGTTGTTTTAATTTCTCATATCGATAACAATTCTAAAGTCGACATATCGACTTCTCACGGCACGGACACAACCAGAGAAACCCTATACAAATCAAGCCCACACACACACGCACACACAAGCTTCGCGACGTCCACAGCTGACACACACATACGAGCGCGCGCACACCAAACGAGACGTTTGGTGTGCAAGGAATAAAAAGCGGACACGAAGAAGAATGTAAGAAGGTGCGAACGAAACGGCACTCTAATTAGCCGCCCGTCCGCCAGACAAGGACGGAACGTCTCTAATTAAGAATACGGAAAAGAAGGTGGGGTGGGGTGGGGTGGGGGGTTGGTCGTGGGACGCGTGGAGACGTGCGAGAAATAAAATAAGGGGTTTGAGTTTATTGCAATTTTCGTACCGAACGGGCGAGACTGATGAATATTGATACTGGCTCTGGGTTGGAGGGGGGGGGGGGGGAGCAGGGGGGGTATGCAAATCGAAGGAGCGTTTTTACTTTTTGGCATTTCGAATTTCGAACTTTTTTCGGCAGTTGGTTGCACTCTGATTGTATAAATATTCATTTAGATTACATAGATTCTTTCATTGATTATACAGGCCGTCCCAAGACCATACCACACAAACACTGGGTTGTTTGTGTTCCCTATTATGAGTGAGAAATAATACAAAAAAAAAAATGCGAAAATAATTTAAGCGCCGATGTAATGGATACATTGCATTGGAGGGCAGCCAGATGGCTGCTACACTTAGGCCATTTTCTTGGGGCTTCGTTGTGTATAACAAACCGAATGAGCGTTTTGCTTATGTCTTGTTGCTTGACTCAGTCGACAGTGCTGAGAAAAGTGCGAAAAATCACCTGGCCGGATTTGACCCGCTGGGGATTCGAGACCTCTAAATTTTAGAAAGATATAGCCTTTGTTAAGGATGGTTTAATATTATCACGTAGTTTGCATTTTCTCGGTAACAATTATAAATTTTGATATAAAATCGTATCAATTAACCAATTAACTAGATTTTTTTGTTAGCGAAAAATAGTGCCATCTACATCTTTACATTACAATTTACATCTCGGAATCATTTTTTGGGCGCCTAATAATTGTTGTGTAGTTGAGCAATCTAAAACCCAATTATTATTTTTCTAAATCATATACATTTTATTACTATTAAACTCGACTTTATTTATTACAAGCTGGCCCGACGAACTTGGTACCGCCTCAGAATCAATAAATATTGTGGTAACTTATTAGCTGAATTAAATTCAGTTTTTATTAAGAATACTCAAAACTAATTAAGTTGCAAATGTACAAAAATCAAATTGATATGTATTTTAATTATACGAGTATATTAAAAAGAAAAATGTTCATTTTGTTAAAAAATAAATAATAAAAACCAAGTAAAATAAAATTAAACAAATAATTTGAAGTCTTAAAATCAGAAATATACATTTATATTTAAGACACCTATTAGTATGTTATGTTCTTCGGTTGACTTGTCAATGGCTGTAATTATAAATATGTAGAGTATAAATTAGGATAACATAATTA
Source organism: Neomicropteryx cornuta (assembly GCA_020383195.1). Taxonomy (NCBI): domain Eukaryota; kingdom Metazoa; phylum Arthropoda; class Insecta; order Lepidoptera; family Micropterigidae; genus Neomicropteryx; species Neomicropteryx cornuta. The sequence continues at coordinate 8,757,410 of JAHKQU010000030.1, forward strand.
GAGGATCAAGTCTCACAGAGCGAATGCCAGACGTCTTAGCGCAGGATGCTGGCATCTCAAGGGAATCACATTCGGTAAGTAGCATGCAAAGTAAATTATTATTACAGGTTACAAAAGTTATCATAACCAAGGTGCAACAAAACATCAGTTTTTTTCATATACTTACCTTTAAAATGCGAAAGAAGCACATTTGAATGTGGTGTTTAAGGGTGAATGCACGGAAAAATGTTCAACATATGCTGTGCAAACCTGCGGGAGGAGATTTTTCTATTTTATAGTGAGTTTTTGCTATGATACCAAAACAACTTACTAACAAAATGTCTTACTACGCGTGCGTATTTGTTTTGTGTATTTAATATAACTGATAAAGAATGCACACGAGAATACGAGAAACAAATAATATCAAATAATTTATTTAGGGAAAAACATATTTTTTTTTAGAAGAAGTAACCGTTTTGGAACACTTTTTTTATATATATTTCTTTATTTGTATCAAATTTCATCCCTTGGAAATTCTTCAAAACGACTGGTTGCTTTTTCTATAAGGTTATACAATTATGGTTTATTTTTCGTTAAGAGAAGATCTTCTTAAGAAATTCTTATTCATAATTTTCTTCAATATTTGTAATATATATATCGAAGAATTTATTTTAATTTTAGATTTGTTTAATTCTACTTAAACTTAACCAATTTTTTTTTAAGGACGTAGTGGTGGCATCCCAATTCATAAAAATAAACAGAAAGGGATGGATATGATAGTACCTACTTAGTTTATTTTTTTAAATGATTACGGCGAATCATTATATTGTCTGTAATGAATGATTTAAAGCGAAGCCGCTTCGCCTTACAGGATATATGTACTGCTCTGGAGCCCCTAAAAATGCGAGAGCGGGACGAGAGGAAGGTGGGGGCGAGTCGGCACGAGCCCCGCGAATTTAATTCATCAAGCTGACGAAGAAACGCGTTCCTTATTGCCGCCCCCGCCCACGGTTCCATGTCGCCATGGCCTCCCCATCCGGTGGGCGGCGGGGCAGATCACCCGCGCGGGGCGGTAGGGGGGATTCTTTGTTTTATACATGCATGTAGGGGTTTTTGCGTGTTTTTTAAACCCGCGATGAGGACTAGTTGCGTCCCACTCTATCGCGTGTGTGCGACGCACGCCGCCGATTTGAATCAATAGTTAGGGATGCTAATTAAGGAAGTGCGCGTTCGTAAGATAACGTCGACGTTTTTACAGTAAAACTTCTTTACGCGAACTTCTTGCAAAAATTTAGGCAGCGAATGAATGCGACGCTCTCATTTGGCTAAACTCGGATGGACGCTCGAAGTTTTTTTGTATATATTCGACTAAAGCCCCAGATGTCGCGTTGATTTTTTTATTTTTGATTTTCTTCACATTTCTACGCCGTACAGAAGGATAGCGTAGACATAGCATCGTATCATTCTCATTCGTAGATCTATATAGGCTTATACTTATTATGGCCACATAATCTATTTTTCATACCAAATCTACTAATAGTTAGTATAAATAATCAAATAATTTAGAAAAATCTTTTTAATGACTCTTTGTGACCTGTGTAGTCTACTCAATTTGGCAGGTGATAACCGATTACGGGTGCCATGTTTCGTATTAGACTGGGCCCGGGTGCATAATGAGTACTCACATATTGAGCGCCATAATCTTTTTTGTTCACCAAAAACATAAATGCATATTTTTTGTATAGCATTTTTTATATATTATACGTAATACGTCTGTGTAATTTTTGTATAAGCTGAAGCTAAATATATTTTATTTTTTAAACTGAAACGTGTAAACTGGGTATTTCTGTAATCATTTTTTTTTATTTCTTTATGATGAAGTTTTTTTTATATTAAATTGAGTAAATGCTGTTTGGTATATCTATGTCATTCCCGTATATATTTCAGAATATAATGCTAAACATATGTAAAATAGTTATGTAAAACTCTGGAAAAAGTACAGACTGCCCAATCGCTACAGCGCGGGGACGATACGAACATTTGACAGGTTTTTATTTATTTAATGAAAACAAGTAAAATATTTTAAATTTTATGTTAAAGGGGTCATCTAGTTTTAAATTGCAGCTATTTCTATGTATAAACCAAGGATACACAATAGATTAATCTTCATTTATGAGAATTTTTAATAAAACAAATTAATTACATTATTTGTTTGTGGTAACAGGATTTTTTATTTAATGATAAAGTTTAAGGTTTTTTAAAAAAATTGTTACGTACTTAAAATATTTTTATAATTTACCTAGTTATGATAAAAAAATGCACAAAATTCAGTCTGAATGAATTCTCCCTCTTAATTAACAGTAGAATTTACTTTGATTTTACATATAGGAATTAATTGAATTAAAACATCTTGTGCTAGAGTAACGGTTGGAGGAGGTAAAGCGTTAATAACAGAATGACGATCACTGGATTCTAACCCGCAGCTGCTAGTTCAATATCATAACAGCTAGGTGACCACGATAGCGTACACAGAAAAAAAATCATTATAGAAGTGCGAATTATACGCGAAAGAAAGCGAAAGGCTGGGTTTGGGTGAGGGGAGAGGGGAGAGGGGCTGATGTACAAAACTGTACATGTCCCGGCCTACCTCGCACCTCCCTTATCTAAATCTTTGTGACCCATTTCGAAAGATAAGGCCACTTCATTTTGTCCTTATCCCGCGCGCGAATGCTTCGTACTTAATTCCGTCTATTTATTTTTAAGCTTGAGGTGGATTTGGGTGACGTAACGGCCTCGTTCTACCCTGCCTTGAGGTTTTCTCCACACTTTTTCCATAAAACCTATCTACATATATTTTTTTTAATGAAGTATTTATTCATAAAAGACACATATTACATTAAATGGGTTCCGACAAAAAACATGGTTTTGCCAGCCAGATACTCAACTTTATGACAAGGCTTACAAAATTGCGTTCAAAATTTACATACAATATTTAAGTTAGATGAAAAAAATATGTGACAAAAAATACACAAAAATGAAATAACATTAACCATCAAAAAAACAAGTTTAAGTAGTTTGAAACAGTGCATTTACTAAATTTACATTATTATATTTATTATTTGAAATATTTTTAATAGGTATACGTAATTTAAGTTTTACTAATCACGAAATGTTAATATAAACACAATTATTAGAATTATATATTTAATAATATTATAATATATAGATAATATTATGGACTATTTATTGTATGTATAATACATACAACATACATATTTTTGTATATTTTATTATTAGTAACGTCTCACGTACGTAATAAGTATTGTATTTTTCTGCTACCTTCTTCTGGCCGCTCTTAGAACAGGTTTTTTAACCTAGTTAGGGTAGCCATGTTACTTCGGAGCAACAATAAATGACCGGTGTTTAATTTGTCTATATTATAATCATTTAATTACTTTATCAGTGTTATTATATCATTTATTGTATTGACTTCTTATTGTACCATAATGAATAAATAAATTAATAAATTAACTATTTTAAGTGTATGTAGATTACTGTACCTATATTATCTTACTAATAAAGGTATATTGTTTCTTTACAATACTTCTAGACTCTCGTAAATAATTTATTGTGTTTTTTTTGTTCAAACTGTATTGGTGTTTCTCCTGTAATCATGATAATGCGTTTATACGAGTAGTAGGTGTGATTGCATAGCCTTAAAAATAAAAACATATCGAGTTAACTTTTCAGATGAAACATGGAAAAATGTTGTTATTAATAACTACTATATTAGAAAAATGTCGAATGAATTTATTATTGAAAGATGAATGAATACGTATGGCTATTGACAATTAAAATATGTATTGCCTAGCCTATTTAATAAAATACCTCTAGATGTTAGACAACATGAAAGAAAATCTTAATAAAACATAAACTAAAATATTTTTTTGCGAAATGACCAAATAAAATATATTTACCTATTTAAACTAAAATAATAAGTACACTCTTGTTATATTCCCGTACAATCTTGGTACGTTCAAAAGCAACGTTTTTTTTAATAAACATTGCTTTTGGCAACTTTGAAATTGAATTGAATTGACAAGCATGTCAGTATAATTTTTGCAGCGAGTCGTGGCTGACAGGCAGAGCTATAGATTTTTATTTAGTCACACACACGGCTTCGTTATAAAGATGGCACCTTAACAATAATTATAGGTCAATAACTAATTAGATGAACAGAGTGTATTTATATACACTGGTGTCCTTTTAGGAGGTTGCTCTATATAGAATTTCGTCCGCTCGCGAGATCGCGCTGTTAAAATAGGTAAACACCTTTAGTTTAACATATATAAAAGTTTGACAGTACTGACATTTAATGCTTTTTAATATTTTAAGGATTGAATTTTTTTTCTAATAGATTATATAGCCAGAATGTTCAAAGAAAAATTAATATTGAACGCACAGATAGTTGTAAATACTCATCTTTAGACGGAGATAGTAGCTTCCTATACACGAATGCATGAAAGCTAAAAGGGAATTTACACGAGCGCTTTGATAAAACTAATAAATTTGGGTATGAATTATTTTTGCATTTTCCTATAGAATTTCTTACACTTAACATAAACACCCCCTCAAGTCTTCGAGAATGGTCTTGGGATAACCTATATATAACAAATATACGTATATTGAAGGTCATTCAAATAAAGTTTTTAATTTTAATTTTCTTGCCGCGTGGTACAATTTCTATATTTTTTTTAATGATTTAAGAACACGAAAATACCTAATTATCTAAAACCTAATCAAAATACTTACTAGCTTACTAAAATACTTAATAATATTTACTAGCACGGTAATTACGTTTTTATTGTACTACATAAGTAAATCCTTTTTAGTATATTATATATTACATACAAAATCTCTTTCGTGAATGCCAATGAAATCACATCTTCTAAGTACAAGCCCTGTTGCGAAACATCTTGTCCGTCACACGAGAGACTAAAACCACAATTGGTAAAATCAATACTGGTACAGAAAATTTAGCCAAATGACGAGGCAAAGAAAGTATCCCCATAATTATCCACGGGGGTGAAACAAAGGGAGAAGGGGTGTTGCGGAGAGAGGATCCCCCCGTTGGGCGGATCGAGTGGGGCAGCGACGTAAACATTTAGAGAAAAGTCGGAGTATGGAAAATAAACCCTCTCCGGGCATAAAGGCGAGCGTGCGAGTGCGGAGATGAGTTTTAAAGTTTTTAAGGGTTGGCGAAGATTTTGTGCGTTGATTACTCCCCCCGGCCCCGCGTCTTAGCGTCCCGGCGGCCCCGCGGCTGCCCAGGGTGGCGCGGGCGCCTTGCTCCACGCCCCCCCCAAAGGGGAAGACGACCCTTTTGAATATTTACGTAGCATTTTTCGGGGGTAGCTGCGATGGAAAAGTCTTCGTATAGGCGCGGTTTAATTATTGGTGGATTTCGTTCGCGTCGGCTGGAGCGCTAATTTGCATTTTTGCATACGTTTCTATCTTTGAAGTTTTATTTGAAAACCGAAGTTTTTTTTACAAGTATACTAAAGTAATTATATAGTATATTAATTATGCATTATTATATTCAAATAAATAAAGATCCTTAATGGATTACGCGCCTAGCGAGATCGAATTTAGTTTTAAACTTATGGGGGTTCAACACAGTCACAAATAATCATGTCTGTAAAGACAAATTTCAATACGATAATTACGACATTCAGATATATCGTTTATTAATTAAATTAACACATATAATAAATACATAAATTTTTTTGATACTCTGTTCGCTAAGAAGCAATCCTTTCAGTCAGCCGCCAGCTATCACCAGTCAATTATGTGAATAATTAATATATATATTTAAACTGATTTGTTATGTCATACATCATGTGAAATGAAGCCATGTCAGCATTTTGATATGATTAAGAGTTAATAGCATAATTTGCATACATGTTTAGTTTCTAACTTAGTTTTTAGTGTTTATATTAACAGTAGAAATCTCTGGTTACTTTTACAGATACTTTTTAAGAATGTAAACTTATCATTAATACCAATCGTTTGTAAGACTGTGGATTTCTCTAATAAAGAATAAATAAATAAATAAATAAATTGTATGGTACCATTTTCATCTATAGTAATAATGATATAAAACTTTTACGAGTATTTTTACCTTATTTTACCTTATTCCTTATTTTTTAACAAACTAAAAATAATTCATAAAAAAATGATGGTTTTAAATGTTTAAAAATATTTATTATGACATGAAAATATTTATTCAGAGATAATATTCATATAAATTGAAGATAATTAAAAAAAAATAAATCTAATAGAAATAAAATCAGGTCATTCCCTCGGTAAATATAACAAAATTGTATTTTTAATATGAATGTATGCATTGAAATACATAATTAAAGTATTTATGGTATAGTGACGACGCTACAAAAAAAAATGTGACTTAATTTTGCTACAAGAGATAAACCCTAAGAATGTGTTCCTTTAGATAGAAGTATTACCAATTCCTATACATACTTAAATCCATGACTTGTAACGAATTTCAATTGGTGATATTTAATCTTGTCAAGTTTGTGTAGAAGCTTTTATTTGTTGTTGACACGTTGTGTGACAACCACTTTAAATGTCCACAGTGTTAATAAGATACAAGACTAGTAAGATATAAAGATATTGTATCCTAAATAACCGGACCAGTACATTTTTAAACCAGTAAATAACCCAGTAAATTTGTTAGAATGATGATTTCAGGGCTGTAGCGAGGTCTTTTGGCTCCCAGATTTTAATTGGAATCAGTTCAACTGAATACATAAAATTTATATGTGTATGCTAAAATATTCTGCTTCTTGCATAACAAGCCAAAATTTGGAGAAATTTGGAAAAATTGCGACTTCGCCCATAAATAGTTACTAAATAGTTGCCTGCCTACGTTTAAAATTACGAGTAGAATATAGTTATTGTGTTTCCTTTCTGTTAAAGAAAATTTACATAATATTTTCATGAAAACTCTCTAACCAGCATCGTCTCAAACAAGCAAGTAGATTATACGACACCTCGCTTAATTGAATGTAAACAGATGAAGCACGTATCTAGAAGCTACTCTCAGACCTATACAATGTGTCTTAGACGGGAGTATAGAATTACCCGAAAAAAAAAACACTTGCCTTGCCTCTTTCTTGAGTCAGTCAACCGTTGCCGGGTGGCCTACATCGCCCCAACAGCCCCAACCGCCCCAGCCGCCCCTCGGAGAGGTCGTTTCCCGCGCCCGGCCCTCTCTACCCCATTCTTATGTTCATCCCGTACGCACGTCGCCGGTTGGTCACCCCTGCAAATTAATGCCAGCAAAGAGACTGCTTAAATATTTTCAATTCATTCTGGGATTAATTTTAGGATGTTACCTTTTATAAATTTAGTATGTGTTTAAACGGTGCAACATTTAATTTAAAACAGTGTACGAAATGCTAAAACAGAAAATAATACAAAAATAAAAGGGTAAGTTAGGTTAGGTTAGAGGGGGTATAATCCCATATTATTTTGCCTGTTTTCCCAGAGTCTTACCTGTTTTATTATAAACATTAGTTAGGTAATATACCAAAGGCATATAAAATAAATATATGCGCATAATGTCTGCCCTAAAACAAGTTGTTACTTAGTTGGGCACCATTTTTGTACATTCCTACTGTATCTAGATTTGCCCTCATTTACGGTTTTATTTTTATTATGACGTGCTTATTTTTCCTTTTTAGTACAAAGTCATGTATTGTCAATGTAGTGGTATGCGTTAACTAAATAAATAAATTATGTTTATAAGAAAACCACTTTATAATGGCTTTTTATTACCGGTCTTTATACCGTAGCCATTTGATGTAATTTAGCATTTTATGAAAAGTTACTTTAGTAAGGTTTAAGTAAAGCTACACTTTACTGCGCACCCTTTGCCTAAGATCGTTTCATAAAATGCAACTGGATTTTAATCTCTTTTCGCCCTGATTTTCAATAGAAGCATGATTCCCCAAAGGAAGCCATTGATTATGAAAAACAATTAATGATCATTGAAAGAAGCAGTCAAAATATTAGAATAATAATAGGGCTTAGAGCGCGCACATGCTAGTATGAACCGTGAGCACAGGTGTGAACAGGTGTGCTAAGCGAGAGCACGTCCCGCCGCGTCTTACTCTTAGATAAAGTTTCGTTCTCACTCTCTCTTAGACATATTGCAATTATATTGCTCTCTCTATCTTAGCCATATCTTAGATTAGAATGACTACGTTTAGTAATATGACCAACGAGCCGTTAAACTTAAACGGGGTTAAACTTTGTACTGGAGACCAAGTTTTTTATTCAGTATAACTTTTCTCACGCACATCCTTTTACAAACTGAACAAGTTTTGTTTTGTTTTGTTTATAGGTATATAAAAGGATGTGCATGAGAAAAAGTTCACCTGCCTGTGAAAAATTGCTGCTATACAATATGTAACAAAAAAGGTATATTTGCAAAAATAATTTGCAGTTTACTAATAAATAAACTTTTTATATTGACATTCACATTTTGTAGCGAGGTATTTTCATTATGTAGATTCCATTATATGTAGAAAGTTTGGTAAATTAAAATAAAGTGAAAAGAAAAAAATGTCTTCTTGTCGAAAAAAAGTTTTAAAAAAAATAAATGGTACAAAAGGTTTAGTTACTTAGCATTTTTCATATAAAAGGAGCGTGCTCAGCTGCTCTCCTTTTTGAGAGAGGAGGGTGCTGATTTTCAGCACATACTGTTTATTTTTTATGTGTAATATGTAAATATAAATTTATACATTTTAAAATTAATTCTAGTTTATTGTATTTAATTGCATACATATCTCAATATTTTACTTTTAATTATTTTAACATCTACTTTGTTGAAAAGTTAAGAGCCTCTGGACATCTGTATTTATGAGACAAGTTGATTTCATAAATATGCATATTCAACATTTTTTATAAAAAATACGTTCATTTCACACTTAATGGATTATTTTATTTACACGGCATACCTAATTTAAATGTATACTTTGTACAATAGAGAAATTTGTATTAATTATTTTTATAGTTAATTCATAAATTACCGAGTCTAACTATTTTTTTTTAAATACAATGTTTTTATGCAGCGTGTCGCTGATCGAATTGACACCAAATAATAAATTTGGGGATGATTTCTTACTCATAATAGGTTACACAAAACGGTTTTTTAACATTATCCTATAACTCGATAGAGTGTTTCATTTTCTACATGCCGTTAGATGAAATAGACTGCTTTAAAACCACGCGTAAGGGAATGAAGAGCTATTTCGGGAAGATGCCCCTTAAGTTGATTTACATTTTAAATTATTATTATTAGTGCAGATCTTTATTTCGTATTGAGCTCACGTTGTCCATAAATACAGCATTCCCACAGTTCGCCAGCTAGACTAATTGAAAATCATATTGGCCCGTTGGGTCGGTAATGACCGTCAAATTGACGGCCCCCGTACGGCGTACAATGATCCAAAATATAAATTTGAAAGCGTCTCATGAACATCTAGCCGCTCGCAAAGAGCACAGTTATTGAATCGCTTTATTAGATGAACATTCACATGGAGTGCGCGCCGCCGTGCTAATGATGATTCGACAGATTTGGTAGTTTCCAATCGTGCCCAGGAACGGGGCCACCCACAGTCGATCTGATACATCATCCGTGTGCTCGCGGGAGAAAGCATTTTATTTGGGAAAATACAGCACTTGATCAAAACCTAATATAAAAAAAAAAATCTTAAAACTTAGTTAATGTTTATAATTGCTGATCAATCTGGGTACTGGGGCGAGTCATTGGATAAGGTTACATAAAATATTTGAACAATATAATAGTGAATTGATAATAATGGCGAAACCGTTTTATTTTTTTAATATATAAAGGACTTTGTAAGATCTAGGTCATATACAATTATACAATTTTTTCAAGTTCACTTCGTTTGGAAAGTTAGCTAGTCGAATCTGCCTCCCAGACATTAACATGGCAGGTTCCATACCCGTCGAACTATGCGACATGACTCTAGGGTCAAACAACACATTACATTGAATCTTAAAGTATCAATTTGACACTTCAATAACGTTCCGTTTATACCAACCGTGATGTATATATATTAAAGTTTGTTGAAACATTCTATTGCGTTTTATTCTAAAAAAGTTTTATAGTTTTAGTCTTTCTTTTGCAGCGTATACCAAATATACTCACATGTTTGTCTGTACTTTCACACACCGGACAAACATTTATTACTACTAGGTGTAGTCTACCACAGAGTTTTTTTTTTTAACACAATTCGCATTTTTTTTACGTGAAGAGAAAACTTTTGAGGAGTGTGAGATTTGGCATAATTAAATTTTATGTGGGGAAGGAGTTTAGAAAGATAACATTTATTTATTTAATATGAAATACATTAAATTTAACAAAACCGTCCATACTACTAACAGATATTGCGGAAAGATAAAATTTATCTATAATATGTGTTACAAATACATTAAATTTAAGAAAACAAAACATTGTTTTCGTCCATACTACTAAAAGATATGTGAATTTTGTGTGATTTCAAATGTTACTTTTTCAATATTCTGTCATTGTCAATGTAGTAATACGTCACGGTAAAAAAGCATAATTAATAAGTTCAAGAAAGTGAGTTTAAATTATTATTTAAAAAAACCCTGTCTAATCTTAGTTTCAGTAATTTTATTTTACACGTTACATTTATTTACTTTCCGATATGCCTCGGCATAGAACACTGACGGGTTGAAGTGAGAGAAGAAACAAAGAAGAAAGAAGAAGGAATATTTATATTCGCGTGAAAGTCGAAGAAATTTAAATAGTATTACAAAATGATTTAAATTGATTAATTTAAATGTGCACTGAATGTCATTCTATGAAATTTTAATACTTTTGATTGTGGATCAATGCAGATTTTGCAATGCAAAATATTTCGAATGTAAAGTCACTTTAGATGAAAGGACTGCACTCGCTTCATGTTTTATAAAGCGTAAAGCAATATTACCAGCCTTAAGGCAAAATGAAGACTTCAACTCGTAGAATGGACTTACTTCACATAAACCTTCTATAGAAAGACAGTATTGCGGTAGTTAAGGCACACAACACAAGCTAATGAAGTGTTTGTAAATGTTCGCAGCTGACATAATAGAACTAAATTAATGTTACTGTTTTACTGTGTGTTTTCCCTTAAGAAAATAAATAAATAAATAAATTAAACAAAAAAAAACGATGTATAATGAGCTAAGTATAAACTCACCTCATCAATTAGGTATAAGAAACTTAATATTGCTCATACAAAATAATGAATTACGATCGACCACTAGTAATTTATTTATTTTCGAAGGCTTTTAGGAGGGTTTTTTTTTTCATTAAGGTGTAACGTCTTTTAAAAATCGAAGTTATTGCCTAATAATTATTTTCTTCATGTCAAAAATTTTTCCAGTGTGACTAATAAGTCCCAGAGACAATCTCTCTCATGTCATCAGTACTCACCTCCCAAACCGAAAGCGTGAAAGACAATAGAAACCCCCTCCTCCCCCTTCCCCGTTCCTCTCCGCGTATCACGCAATTCATCAGAAGATTCGTCTGCATGCTGACGTGAACTGCTTTCCAATCGTCCCCACATCTCAAATTTATCGTTAAATTATGGAAATGTGCCACGAGCCAAGCGCCGAGCGCCCTCTCATACATTTTGACACTTGCCAGATCTGAGTTTAACTCCAGGCGCGTTAATATAAACGAAGTGTGACACCATTCTTCCGCTGACAATACGATAAACCAATTCATTTCTTATCGCAGTAGAAACTGTTTGAATTTTTAGCTTTGAATTTGTGGCATTTTAGACAAAAATTAAAAATAGCCACATGGCTTGGATAAGCCATTATCAGCTTCGGAACCCTCCTAGCCGCCAAAACGCCAGGCAAAAGACGCTCGATCAATCAGTGCCGCGAACTACCCTCGGATAGGTGCGATTTACACCTCTGCGTGGCTAAGCTTGCGCCCACAAACCCGCTCCGCATGACTTTACTCGTACCGCGACATGGCAATAATTTAGAAATTTGCACATAAATTTCTACATTGTTGCCAATACATTAAAATACATTATTTTTTTTAAAAACGGTAGCATTTATTATTAATTATAAAAAAATATATAAAAAAACGACGTTCAGAAGTTGAGAGAATAATATTTATTTTTTTAATATAATATATATAAAATGTACTCAAATGCAGTGTCTAAAAACATATTAAGGCAAAATAATTGCTATCCGGGACCGCTTGCTAGCATAGTTTATTACGTTATTAATTATATAACTATATTCGAACGATTCATGGTTACGGAAAGGTTACGTCCACACTACACACCCAGAAACTGTTAACTTTCGAATGAACTATGTTTTGGTTTCGATATTACAATAGGAAGTTCAATTGCTCGTAGATAGCGGTGTGCTGGTATATAAGTATAAAGTAGATCTTTTTTTTATATATGATGATTTTTTTACGACTTGTACACATACGCATATTATGATGTATATGTTTGGTGTCTAGACTCTATAATTAATCCAAAGTAACGGTGGGCATTAACGCGATAATCATATTACATTTTAAGCGACTTCAAAATAGCCTAAAATTTATACGGCTATAAAATAACTGCATGATATGTAGCTAAACACGGCACTGTGCTTCATTGTCATGGTGTCACTTTAGCTGGAATCTGGCCGGACAGGGTAAAAAATAATAGCGCGACTGTCAAAATAGTTACAGCCGACGATGTACCTGAATGCACCGCATGGTGTCCATCTGTGTAACTTGTGCAAAGCGCAAGGCGGGCAATGGCTTGGATGAACGCGATTTGGTCACCGTTACGCGGCTATTCGTTGCGTTAGATTAATAGGGTGATTTAAACGGTGTCGCCTTATAACGAGCACGTCTAGTTCAAAGATGCCTATTTTGAGATTCTGTAGATTCTCTCTCTCTCGTATGAGTGTGACACCCCTTTTTCAAATAAAACTAGTTGCCTTAATAAGTGTGCACCTCCATAAATATTAGAAGCTTTTTCGTTTGGTTAAAAGTATGACAATTCCAGCTTTTTTAATTACCTGTTTATTGTATGGGCCATATATACATATACCTTTGTTTGATTTTACTTTTCGTGTTGATCATTATTATTATTTATTATCATGCTTAGAATTATGTCACATTAGGATTTCATCTTTTTACAATACACACAACAATTTTATTCTTGTTTTTTTTGTATTAATCTTGAACAAAATATTTTACTAGCTGTTTACTTTAAATTTTATAATATTTTTAAATTGAGTCTATTTTTTTTTAAGAATTGTTAAGATCTAGGTTATATACAATTATTTTGAACCCTACTAAACTAAGGTAAGCGTGGTTATGCTAGAGTCAGGAGAGATGGTGGTAATTAAGCGTGAAAAATAGTATGAATATGTGCGGGTTCGAACCCGTGACCTCTGGGTCATGAGTCAAACAAAAAATTGAAATCTGTTAAAATTTAATTAGCTTACAAGACTTTGACTTCCACGCTGTGGTACAGATGTCTTCAATGGGCGTTTTACCGATCTACTAATCGATTTTTAATATGATAATTTAATTTGGTATAACTTTTAAAAAGCCTACCTAAAAATATTATTTGCACAAACGCGATTCTTCTCAGAAGCATAGTCGTGTCACGGAGCCTTTACTATTTTCAAAATAAAGAAATTGCGGCCCACGGATGTGTGAATGGAATGAAATATGAATGTGTAATATGATAAGTGGCTTCGGAATGAGCTGCTGTTTCGCTGTTATGAAATACGCACGGCCCGCCCCCGCCCCCGGCCCGCCGCCCAACACTTTGGGCTCACAGCCACTTGGTGAATAAATCAAATTCATAGACTATTTTTACATAAATTATTTATTGAATTTTATAAATTGAAAGATTGAAAATAACCATTCATAATAATAATAGCATTCATTAACAGAGAAATTAGCAGTATGAATGAAATACCGAGCGACTTGAGTACGACTGAGCGTCCGTGAAAAAGGTAAAATAGTGAGATAAATTATAAAGCATAGTTTTGAAATCTGTTTACTAAAAGAGCACTGTCGAAGAGATTGTTTTTTGTAGTAAGAGCATTTTTTTTTTTCTAGGTAGTGGATAAATGTAATTGCGACAAGCTCTTTCGGCTAATATCGGTGCGCTCAGCTGTCAATTTTCTTATTATACAAATAGGCGTACGGACACATTGTTAAATGTAGATGCCAGGATAGGATGGAAATTTTGAAATATAGATTAATACGTTATTATGCAATTAATGACAAATTAACAAACTTCCTTTTAGAAATTTTTAACACATACTTTTTTTTTTATTTATATTCAAATAATCGAAAGGCGAGTAACTAAAATTCCAGGACATTGAAAGGTTTGGAATATGAAGAAAGGCTTAAGCGACTTAAATTGCCTACTCTCAAATTACCTCATTGAGACATATGAAATGTTGCCGGGGCACTATGATTGTCAAGAGCTTAAGAATATATTTACAGGTAATGAGATCACGCAGTTACGGGGCCATTATTTGAAATTTAGGAAATTAAGCTTTCAAACTTTCAAGCTTTCCTAGAAAACATATGTTTGGCAATAGAGTGGTGGACTCAAACATAAATTCAAGAACTGTCTGAATCAGCAACTATTTCAGTAACAGAAACTGAAATAAATTCACCAGCTATGCTGTCAATCTGATAACACAATAGTAATAATAACAATAATTTTCAACGAAAACCATTATCACTAGAATGTGTAAAGAAATATGTTTTAATAATTATGTTAATTGATTAAATGATGTGCTATGTATATATTATATAAGTAGTTAAACTATATCGGTACAATCGAGGCTGAAATAAATCTTTCAGCAGCCATTCCACGTGCTTCCTGAAACGTGTCGCTGTAAAAGCGACCGCGGCTCTTTTGTTTCAGTCGAAATGAGAACCGCAGGCATTCCGATATTTTAAAATTAAGAGGAAAGGCGCGGCGGCGCAACGTGGGATAACAATTTTTCGTGTGGGTGGTGATTAATCCTCCCGCCGCCCACCACTCGCCCATCTGCCACCGGGCCTCATCCCCCGCCCCCCCACTCCGACCCCGCCCGCCCCCACCACGAGCACTCCGCCCCAAATTCTACCCACAAAGCTCTCGGTCGTAAGATGCTGGCGCTAAGAAACAATATAAGGTGACATCGCCATATTTACTTATAAATTATACGTAGTTATCATATTGGCCACACACAACGGTCCTTGCAAGAAGTGCACCATTAAAATTTCAATTTCAGTTGAAGTTTAAATAACCTAATAACTTAACAATAATAATCAACCAAAATAAACACACCAAAAATAATCCAATAACATGCACAACAAAAAATCCTGATTAGAATTAGTCCAAGCCTCTATGGTCCAACGTTTTATTTAATCGTTTACTTTTTTAATTATTATAATATTGGCTATATGTAAAGAATAAATGGTATTATAATCAAATTATGAACAAATTAAAACATACATTACAGAGTTCCAGGAAAAAATAGTTTTAGCTACCAGATATAGAAACTGAGCTATTTGATATAAACGCTTTAATATTATTTTGTGTAATTGCGAGCTTATAACCACAAGGTAAATGTTTTCCACTTAACCGAAGTTTGTTTACAATTTTAAAAATATTGCGCTAATGTAATTAAAGGTATAAAATACACAAGTAATACTAAATTGATAAGGAGGGATTATGAATAAAGGCAGAGTAATCCCAGTCGGTGATTTTAGATTTTAGAAGTTTTTTTTGCCAGGATTGACAAGCACTTTTAATTAAACATCGAGTGTTAACCTCTATTGTGTTCATATACCCTAAGAATAAATGGTCAAAATGCTTTTCAACAGACTAAATACATAAAAATAAACAAGCCTTGATTAAAAAAATGTTTTTGAATAGAATATTCAGAAAGTATAAACTATCAAAATAAAATAAAATAACATTAAGGACTCATCTGATATACGACAACATTATAATAATTAATGTTTAAACAAGCCTGTTATAGATTACCTGGCGTTTATTGTAGCTTAGTAGTTAGTCAGTCGATTAGTAAATGAAAAAACAGTCCTAGTCTATATGTTATCTATATTTACCTATATTTCATAAAACTTTAGATTGTCGATTAAAAAAAACACAATTACTATTCATAAACAGTAAATATGTAATTCTAAACATAATTAAATACGGTGTATAAATGAGAATAAGCACGAGCGAGGAACGCACGGCGTACGCCAAATTGTGGCTTTCGAAATTACTTAAAACAGCAGAACGCACAGAAATAAAACATTTGGTATTTCGAGAAGTTGTAACAATGGCAGTCGTTTGCCCCGCGTCGTGAGGCCGGTAGTTAAAAAAAAACCGCCCGCCCTCTCCCGCAATTAAGAAACAAAAGATCAGCGCCATGAGGTGTGAGCGAAGAGAAATAATTTCGGCTTTTCCGCCCGCCCTAGACCGCACGGACTTATTAGTACTTATTTCGTGTGCGTGCGTAGGTTAGGGCTTATTATGTGCAATGTACTTATTATATTTTTAGTGATAGTTTTATATATTTAATGAGGTTTAAATATTCATTAATGTTTTGCAAGGACTACATTTGCTAACGTTAGACATTAGAGAATTTGTGTTTTATTAGCAATGCACCAAAATTTTTCACCTAAATTGGAAATAATGCTTATTCATTTTGATTCAAAAATTGCTCTTTTATCTGTGAATAAACACATTTTATTTATTCACTAAATTTTATTTTAATTTAATTTTTCTTGTTGTTTAATTTAAAGCATTGATTTTTGTATAGGTTTATGTTAAATAAAATTTACAATAATAAATATAAACATAAATAAATCATTCCTAAAGCTAGGGCTTCCAGTTGGTGACATTTTGCACATCAGCTTGGGCGCCGCCCAAGCAATCACAATCAGATTTCCCGCTTTTCACTTCTACCTGAAGGCAGATTCGTAGCGTCATACAGCTGCATATCTATTATTTGTTTAAAACTATTTTATAAACGAACTTTTAATACCGCTGCTTTTTTGTTATTAAAAGTCTGTCCTAAAAAGGTAGTCTAATTGAAGATATAGATACATTTGTAACAAGCTTTCCCTACCCGCCCTTGGCTTATATAGACTATGAATCAAAGAACTCTAAAGTACTATGGATGTGTATGATTTAAACCCCCAACCACAACAAGAAAAATGTACTTTTCGTGTTTACGCTCGCCTGAACATCGACAGTCGATATTTTAACGAACGTAAGATCACTAGTCGAAAGCGCCAATATCGATAACTAGAAACGCTTTGCTTGTCGAAATCGTCTCCCGTCCCGTTCCAAATATGAATTCTCGAGTACCTAGACACAACCGATACACCAGTTCAATAATTATTTTCACTTCTTGTACAGTCCGTTTGGATTGAAAATGGAGTCTGCAAATAATTTACAAAAAAAAAATATATAAATACAAACTCACGAGTTTCGGAGTGCGCCAGTTTGAAAAGGCTGAGATGATGTCAAAAATTAACAAATTTATAGTAAGACTTTTTTGTGAATGAATCGAAATGCAACACGCGGGAGGATGCTCAAAGGTGATGTGCTCTTTCGGATAAAGTCGATGTGTCCAGCTGAAATGTAAATTTTCAGCAAGTGAATTTAGATGCAAATGGGGTGATTCTTTTGAGAAATTGATTCAGTATCAGTACAGAAGTTTTACTTCTAACGCGCGTAGTGTGTCCCACACTTATTTTTTTGGTTTGTAAACACCTATAGTGGCTCTTTACTAGTCACCTTTATCTCGAGAACGAATTGAGAAGTTGACTTCTCCGAACGTCCCTCTGCTACCACCCTCCCCTCTTCGCTCACTTTTTCAGATCGAATTTTTCAAAATTCATCTACGTATGTACCTACGTATAGTTACGAAGACCGTTGATTTATTTATTAGCATATGAATGTACAAGTGCAACATTTAAATATACATTTTATGAATAAATCGTATTGTAGCCGTCTTAACCGGACCGTTTCGAACCTTCACACATTTTTTTTTTTTATTGAGAAATCAAGTTGGCCTATGAGTACAAGTCTATAACCTTCCTAACTAGGTAAGAGTTACCTGTTCTAAGGAAGGTTATATATGAAGTATTACAGTGCATACAATAGACCAATGGACAGGAATGGTAATGATTACTTGATATTTTTTAAAAATTAATATGTAATCACATTAGTTGACAGTATATCCGAGCTTTTAACACCGATTATCAAACAGCGAGTGTCTGATCGTCGTGCACAGAATAGTAAATACCGTAAGAAAGATGAAACAAATTAAAAGCAGTGAAAAATAACAAAATGTGTAAACGTAGAGTACATTTTCGAGTAACGTCTTCCATACCGCAGAAGTTGAAACTATGAAAACGGAATGCCCTCGCGAGAGAAATAATGACTAAGCAACAAAATGTAAGTAAAAAGAATGGCCGACGTCGGGACGTCTTCGCTGGGGCGGCGAGGGGGAGAGGGGGATTTCACTCATCCCCTTACTTACCAGCCCCCCCCCCGCCGGAAATGCTTGCACTTCACATTGTCAAGTTATTCCAGTTTCGAGAGATGTGGGCACCCGGTGTGGACGGAGCCTTATGTAAATGTTATTTTTAATTGGTATTTTAAAGACTTTGTATAATATGAATAAGTACTACATACTGAATATAGTTTCATTTAACCATTGCTGAATTCAGGCATCACAGCTAGGCTCTGTGATGTGATTTGTTGGGTATACAGATTGGCTCGGTTTGACAGTTTTCCCTACTTTGATCTATATGGCGCCCGTAATATATAACAGGACTCGCCGGGCCGGGTAAGGGCCCGGAACGAGCGACCCATGCCGAGTGCCAAAGACATTTTGCATAAAAATCACAACAAACTAAAGTTAAAGTTGCAGTTTTTAGAAACCTTAGAAAACATCAAAAAATAAATAGTGTAGGAATCGAATAAAATATTATTTAGATGTACTACAAATATTATCACAACTTTAATTTTATTTCCTTAAAAAAAGGAGAACAATTTGGCTAAACACAAAAGAGCATCTGAAGTTGGTTTATGACAACAGCAACATGAAACCATTCATTTGATTATAAAAGGCTATTTTTTTTGTACAGCGTCATGTCAAAATTAAAATTTTGTCATTAATTACTTAAATATTAACCATTATGAAATTTTTTTAGAGAGAATTAGCCACACAACGAAATAAAACTTAATTTATGAGTCCATTTTAATATTCAATTTAAAAAAAAAAGTTAAATAGCTTAAAAAATGATAAACTAATAATCGAAATAGTTTTATTTTTGACCGCCATTTTACCTCTTTTAATTATTTTCTATCATGTATACTATCTATTATTTTCTACAATCTGTATAGGTAAATCTATCTAGTTTTTAAAAATACAAAATAGCAATCTTAGCCGATCCGATTTTAAATCATACCGTGAGAAGTTATCTGCCAAATGAACTGTGAAATTATTACTGCTCAGTATAAATTATTTATTATGCATGGTGAAAATAGCAATTCACAGATATGGCCTACGTATCGGATACGCAGTGAGCTGCTAACAGTTAAAAAATAATCGAAAAAGTCTAACCTACAAAGTGGTTCCCGCTGGTTTCAATTTGTCCTTACGACGTTGTGCATTGCAACACGTCTTGAACGTTGAAATGGTTATAATCTAACTATAAGTATTTTATCAATATTAATGTACCTACAAAAACCGTGGATGATATTAATGGCAAGTTAAACTGCCTTAACCATCTTTTTACAACTGGTCAATCACCTAATTCTATATACAGGTTGTCCAATAAACAGTGGATAAAACTTAAGGAGCTAGATGGGATTATTAACAATAAAAAAGTTTCAGTCAATATTTCTTCGATTCTCAACCATTTCGGAGATTTTTAAAAAATATTTAAAGGAATTTAAAGTTGTCGTTGATTATGCAATTATCTAGGCAACATCACTAGGTATATATTTTGTTTATTGTTTGTCTTATCGATAAAATACGTACTTAATTATAACAATTATATTTTGATATAATGAAATATAATTATAATTAGCTTAAAACAGAGCGGAGTATTGGAACATCGATTTAAATGAATCTATCAAAACCAAATAGGAATTAAAAGTTATCTCTGACCATACTAAAATGTATGCGCTTCGATTGTTTGGTAATTCGATTATTTATTTATTCTTTATTGAAAAATCCACAGTATAACATTTTATAATTACAAACAAAACTTATTACTAAAATATAAAACCAATTAAGGATTTCGGTCATTTTACATGTTAAGATTAGCATAAAAATTTGAACAGTGTTCTTAAAATATATATAGATTATTAATATTATATACGTATACAGTAGATTTTTTTTTTATATACTCGTATATGCATGTTATGTTATGTTATGTCTGTTAGTGGATGTGGGGGGGTTTGCCCCCGGTGTACCGCGTCCTTTCCAGAACTATTACATTTAAATCCACTTATAGTTCGCCCTTTAGTCCCGTACTGTAGATATAGTAAAGTATCTTTATGGGTGCGATGGTTCTAATCTCTTCTGGCTTGAGGAGATGGTTGCTTAGAAGCTGGTATCTTTTGTACATGAGGGGCCCACATACTCCCAGTAGGTCTAACGGAGTTTCTGGGCTCACTTGGCAGAGCCTGCACCTGTCGTCGGTCGATAGGCTTAATTTGTGCAGGTGTTTGTTCAGCTTGCAGTGGCCAGTTAAGGTTCTGGTTAGGATCCTTATTTGGTATCGGCTTAACTTTAATAGCTCCGAGAGTCTTTTTTGCGAGAATCCTACTATGAGTTCTTTGGCTTGCTTTTGTCCGGGCAGTATATGCATACTTTCGCCTTAAACTGTAAAGTTTGTGTCTGGGAATATGAAATAAATATTATCTGCATTTAGTAGATAGACCGGATATATTACGCTTTTAAAGTAAACCCTATTAAAAAATCAGCTAATTGGCCCCTGCGTTTCAACCAAGATTTGTTAAACGTCATTGCAAAATTCATCATGGTTTCCGAGAAAAAAATGTGAGCTTTGCGGGATAATATTAAACGATCTTGTTAAGTACATCTACTCGCGAGCCTGTGCCGCGCTGTGTCGCGCTGTGCCAGGTCGTTGACAGGCCTTGGCCAAGCGCGAGTTAGCAAACGAAAGGGCGAAGCACAAAAAGGGATTTTGCACGAGGGTTTCAAAAATTTTGGGCATGAATTATGTTCGTATTTTTTATATAATTTCTTAGACGTAAATGTGAACATAAACACCCCCTCAAGTTTTCGGGAATGGTCTAGGAACACTGTATTTTAAAGTAGTATATATGTAATTTTAGGTGATTAGGCATAAACAACT
Source organism: Neomicropteryx cornuta (assembly GCA_020383195.1). Taxonomy (NCBI): domain Eukaryota; kingdom Metazoa; phylum Arthropoda; class Insecta; order Lepidoptera; family Micropterigidae; genus Neomicropteryx; species Neomicropteryx cornuta. Next base: position 8,778,909 of record JAHKQU010000030.1, read on the forward strand.
AATATTCCTTTCATAAGAAAAAAATATTATAAGATCCTTTTTGTATATTTGGGGTATAATTTGAGTGCTAATATTCATTTTTGTATGTGTAAAACAAAAGATTTTAAAAGAGAATATCACTTTCAATGTTATTTGACATTAAAAAAGCATGGTAATTTTTTATGGAAGTTTAGTTATTAGGCTACTAATTAAGAGTGCGAAATCGAACCCACGACTGCTGGGTCAATAGTCAAACGCCCTAACTACTAGACTACCACGATCGATAGAGGTAAATTTTATGAAAATTACGAAAAACAAAACGTTTTTGACACATTCTTTACTGTTCGATGTCTTCTTGATTTCGTGCTCACATTTCTAACGCGAACGTTGGTTACGCCTCATAAAATATTATGTTTTCATTATATAATATTTATAGGTATTGTGAAACCAACCAAAATATTATTTCAAGCACTAAAATATTATTCTTAGTAATATTCCATTTCCATAATTACTACTGGATAGCTGCTATCGCTTGTCGCAAAACGAGGCAAAATAATTAAGAGATGACGTTAGCTTCAGGTCACGTCCAACGATTAGACTTATATCGTCGGCTATTTTGGCGTCGCATAAAAACGCTTAAAATCCCCGCGGGTCTGTCTAATTGGCGCCGCACTACGTGCCAACTGCCTCAGGGTGAATTTCTCTCGCTGCAGATTCCTGAGGTTTTCTTTATTAAGTACGCTACTTTATTCTGTAAGGCGAACCTCGTAGGAACCTCAAACCTTTATTCACTTGGGTAAAGGTCGGTTTTAAAATCAGTAAAAATGTTCTCTATCTTATAAATGCTGGAAGAAATGTTCGTGAAATATCTAAATTGATGTTAAATTATTAAATTAAACAGAGCATCTATTTAGAACTTCGCTTTTAAAAACATGGCAAAATTCAGTACTTTGTGCTTAGAGTGAAATTTACTTACAAAAAATGTTATCCCAGTTTTATTTCACGGCGCACGCACAATGCAAAACGTCACAGTTGATAAATACGACCAACTACGTTAAAATTAACATAGTATTAACGCTTTATGTATTTTTATTTATTTATTTTTATTTGTTTGTTGACAGTAATTTAACATCAATTACATATAATGCAAAGTACTACCTAACTAGGCAATGCCCGTACTAAAGTAGACTTTACTAAAAGCATCGTTCTTATAAGCATAAGCGTCACACTGCGCAACATACAATTACAATTATTTTAATTGAATTGTAGGAAATAATACATAATATATAAATAATAATATGTAATATATAAATCTATAATCTATAATAAATCTTTAATAATATAAATAAACTAAAAATAATACTGAAATAATAATAATAACAATAGATATAATACTATATAATATATATATAAATAATAATACATAAATGTACGGTTAATAACTAATACATAATTTTAATAATAATTTATATATTAAAAGAAATAAATATATATATATATATATAATATAATATAGTAATAATACACATATATACACTCAATATAAAACCCAAATAATAAACTAATATTAAATCAATACAAGAAATAGTATCTACACAGAAAAGAAGTTTATCTTGGTATGAATTAAAGTCTCTGTTTGCTTTCTGCCGAGCTCAAGTAGCCAACAAGAAATTCGTTTCTTATATGTTAACAAAGACAGAGACTTGCCCAGAATATCTTTGATTTTATTATAAATACGCCGCGCTTTGAAAGTGAAGTGTCTCTGAGCAAACCATGTCTTCGCTTTCGGTATAGTATGTCGGTGGCTACTAAGTTGCCTCGTACTATTCTGTGACTAACTACCTTATGGTCGTCTAGTTGTTTCAAATAAAACAAAAGACAGCTTTTGGCGAAGGTTTGTTTATGTCCAAAACCTCGAAACTTTGAAAGAGTTTATCTGATGCGGCATCTACTATGTTTGTGATTGTGTTTTTTCACTCATACACATGAGCATACTCGTATGTTTACATTGATTCCCTTAATTTAATTTCTAATTAAATGGCTTTCTACACGTTTAAAGCATGGTTTGAAAATAATAAAACAAAAATCATTTAAATATTAATCGATGTCGTCGGTATAATATTTGAGTAAACAACGACAAATATCATTGCCAAAAAAATTAAAAAATAAAAACTCAAAAATGGTTGAGAATCTAACCAAATTTGCCAAAACCTTTTTGGTTGCAAATGATCCCTTTTAGCATTTCTTTGACAACCTGTATAAGCCTGCGTAAGAAGACATACTGTTTCTTAGAACTGCATTTTACGCTATAAAGGTTAAGAAGAAGGTTAAGGCTGTGTTTGTAAAAAATAATAATAATGGCAATCCTTTCGTATTGGTGACGATATAGAAGCTCGAGGCGAGATCTTATAGGGGTGTTGTGGAGCTGGTGGGACCAGAGTGGGAGGGGGGGGAGGAGAAGTCGAGCCCTCCCCTCAAAGCGAGGGCGGCAGGAGATCTGAAGAAAGAAGCCTAAAACATCGCATACGATTTCATCTGGCGAGCCTTCCCCCATCTCCCTGCGTATTAATTGTCGAGGACGCGGTAGAGTTTCCATTTTCAGCTGTCATTATTTGCAGGGCTTACGGGAGGAATCGGCCTTTAGAAAATAAGAATTTTGCTATTATACAGGATGCCCCAAGACCATTCGCGAAGACTTAAGGGGGGGTGTTGTGTGCCCTATTATGAGTAAGAAATGATATGAAAATAATGCGAAAAAAAATATTCCTAAATTTTTTTTTTTTAACAGATTGTGCCAATTAAGTCGGTGCGTGAATTTCGATGACGCGCCGATCGATAATAGCCTTGACACCATTAAGGCGTACGGCGATCACTGAGCGCACAATACAAAGACATTACACGATCTTTGTACTATTTTCACGTAAAGTTTACAATCTTTTTTCTCGGCTGCCATGATGAATTTTGATATAGTTTCTTAACAACTAATAATAGAAATCGCAGGACCAATTACCTGTTTTTTTTATCGGGAATGGTTTGTGTAACTGACTTTAGATATTTTTTAATATAGCCTACTATTTATACCCTTTTCACCGTGTTTTAATACTAACGTTCCAGGAATCTTGACGCTCTGTTAACCTACCCGTGTACTATCTTAGGGTCAATATTTATGATTGAGAAATTACTAGCCAAATTATTTAAAAAAATCCTACAAAACTTAAAATGATCATAACTTTTCTGTTTCTACATAAATCAATAGTTTGGTAGCATCCATATTCCACATGTTTAGAAAACCCTCTTTGAATTATCGGCTAATAATATGTAAAATTATAATAATATTATTACTATCTAGGTATTAAAGTACCTGGATGGAGTATTGTGATGGTAAATAAATCGAACCAAAATCATATTTCTGTTGTATTTTGGGATTAACAAAGTCAATTCGACTATAGCTAGGAAAATGTCAGGGGGTTTATGTGGGAATTTTGTGACCACTGTTACACTAAAACCACTAATCAAATTAACTCATTCTGCAATGGCGAAAAATCTGTATAGATTTCGACGTAGGCATAACCGAAGGACGTCGGGATCACCAATGTAACGGATGAAGATCTCTCGTTAACGTGTACTAAGGATAAGGTGAGGATAAAGACAGAGGTTAGATCAGGGTCACCGAGTAGTTTATTGAGTTTCATACACTTATCCTGACCAATTTATGACTCAGTAGGAATACTAAAAGAAAATAAAAAATAACCGATAATAGCTTCGACTTGTTGCAAAGTAGAGACTTGTATGTTAGTTTAGGAAGGTGTTAGCCAGGGAGCCTAGTGAGTAAAGACTGAAGACTGAAAAGTACTGTCTTAGATTATGAAAATTAACCGTGAGAAAGGAATTTATAACTCGTCTCAGGACGGTCTGATTTGACGTCACAACGTGTGAAATGCAACTTAGCATTTTTCCAAACAAAGCGAATACTTTCAAATAGGAATTTGCAAACTAATCAAGCCTAGTTGCCTTTGACGCCAATACAAAACTTCCAGTTAAACTGGGCATACAAACTGTGTATCTGACAATTTCGCAAGTGTCCACAATGCTTACGTTAGTAGCTCGTGGTGGAGGATGATTTTGATAGGACATGTATATCAGAGACCTTAAGCGTTATAAATAAGAACTCTTAGCGTACAAAGAATTTATTTATTCTTACAGTTGCAATTTAATGATTAAAATACATCTTTGCGTAGAAAGAAAACAATCCAATGGCTATGTTATCATATTTGTGAAATTCGATTATGATATTGACCGCTCTATCGAAGTGACAATGTTTCATTCTTTAGTACTAAAAAAATGTTGAATTTAATGCTAAATATCTATGTTTCAGCTTTCGGTGTGATCTAAACGGCTATGGTTGTATTTCGAAAGCATCAATCTACACACAAAAAAAACAACTCTTTCACATTTGTTCTTTTCGAGTTCAAAGTTGCAACCGGCGTACAGACTGACGAACAAAGAATTAGGATAGAATTAGATCTTCTTAGTATTATTTGTTATGACCTTTTAAACATTTTTTTAATAAAAAAGTATTGTTTTTCTTTTTTTTGCATGCACTGAAAATATTAGGCGACCTACCCAACGTACAGTAATTTCGCAATCTGTCTTCTTCGCTCGCTGTCTCTGCCTCCGAGCGGCTGTCAGGGACATCTTCTCCGAAGACGCTTCGAATGATGAGAGAAACATGGCTGTTCGATTTTTCAGGACATTTATTCTAAAAGTATTCATATCATTACAAAGTTTTTCGTATGAATTAAGCGCTTCATTAGTCGATTTTATTTAAAAGAAAATCAACAAAAAATGCCATTTTTATATACTTAAAAATTATTATAAATTAATATTTTATATCATAAATTTCGCATTTTTAATTCAAATACTAATTAAATATCAAACAAAAAAATAGTACTAAATGTAAAATGTATCTTTTAAGTACAAGTTCATTTTCCTTGAGTGCGCCTGCACACGGCCGATAAATTACTGTGTGATATTTTACTGATATATGAGATAGATATATGATTGTAAAATATAGAAAATCCAGTTAGAGGAGGTGACAAGAGAGAGGGTGGGTTTTTTTCAACAGAATACTAACATCTCACAAATAAGATAGATTATAGGTAAAATTTGTTATTTAGACTATTTTTAAAAAAAAAAATAAAAATAAACACGCGTTTCACAATTTAACAGTTAAGGGAAACAGCTGAAAAGACGGGAGGAGGATTATTTTAAGAGGATACCTAGATCTCACAAATATAAGATGTTATAGGTGTTAAAATTAGTATTTAGATTCTGAAATGAAGAAATAGGTGTTTCGGAATTTTCAAAAAATCCAGTTCAGGGTGAGGAAAAGAATGGAATTATTTTAAAATAATCCCTACAACTTATCTTACAAATGAAGATGTATAGGTGTCAAAATTGGCATATTTTAGATTCTTTTTTAAAAATAGAGAAATACGTGTTTTCAAAAAAATTCAATTATGGGCGGTGAAAAAAAGAGAGGGGATTATATTAATTGAAAACTTCCATCTCACAAACAAAAGATGTTCAAGCTGTGAGGATTGGCATTTAACTAAAAACATTGGAATATCCGTTGAGTTGAATAATTGAGAGGTAGTAGTTTGAAGTGAGGGTACAGTATTTTAGAATATTGTATAAGATATAAAGATTCTTGGACAGCAAAAAACAATTCCTTTAAAAATAATGTCAACATTTAGTTGTTACCTCCGTCCTCTCATCCTACCGCTAGATAGGCATTCATCCCGTAGCAAATATTAAGTATGTTGTTATCGCGCGCAAGTTCGAAAATTCCATTTAAAAAAACATTCTTTTAGCATTTCTGTGTTATTATTGTTTTACTTTTTTTTTTAATATTCTGCATTATTACCAACTGCAAAAAAAATTGAAAACATTGAGAATTTTCTATGCTCATTTAAGGAAAAATAAATTTCTTTAATTTTACAGCCTTTATAATCTTTTTTTGAAGGAGTCATTACTATGAAACTAAATATTTTCGAAAAATCTAAATCTAAACTATAAATACGTAGATAGTATATGAAGGGTGTCCCAGAGACAGTGGTCAACCCAAAGTCTAATAGGAGACCACTACCGAGTCCCTGAATACTTATAATATAGTATGATCCGAAAGTCACCGGTTTAGAGGTTATTCGTACTTTTGTCCTACCTTTTCATTACAGAAATAACCACTATGGTAAAACTACTAAATCCATTGATCTAAAATTTGGCCCATACATCCTGTGGTATTGTAGCAAAAATATTGAGTATATATTTTTTTACATAATATTGATGTAAATATATTTTTTTGGTGTAAAACTGCATCTTTAAAAAGATCATACTGCCGCTTTTCCTTTATTTAATTAACTACCATATATTTCCATTTGCAATGACATATTGACACAATATATATTTTTTTATTTACTCGCTCGTACATACTCTTAGTTATAGGTAGGTGGAGCGAAGGCTATGCTGCGACATTGACTAATGTCCTTTGGCGGTAATCAGGCTACGCAAAGGAGCGAACACCCGAAATAAAGGCAGTTAGGGGGGGGGGGAGGGGGTTAGTTGCGTACCGAGGCGAAAGGGTGTCGGGGGTGGTTCAAATTGGAGGTTTCGGCTAGGGAAAGGAAAGGGTTAAAAACTCTTTGCGAGTAACCCTTTTTCGCTCTCGCTCCCCGCCCGCGGACCCCCCCCCCCCCTCCACCTCGTGTTGGCCCGCTCGGAGAGTTTCTTCCCCCACTTTTATACCTCTTTACACATTTATTTCTTACGGCACGCTTCTTCTTATTCGCCTCATTCTTGTTCTTAATAATATTGCGTCGTGCGGTACGGTACGACCAACACCGTTGATACATTAAACCTATTATAGTATTTATTAATATCTTGCACGTGTTTTACCTGTAAATAACACAATACTTTTACATTTTCTTCTACGAATATCTTGTCTAACCTAAAAAATGAACCCCCTGAACCCGATTTCCTGTTTTGAGAATGACATTTTGTCTAAAAAGTTTTGTACCGTCTCGAAAACATTTGAAAATTGCATGTACCTATCTAAATTACCAAATAAATATGAATAAACATATTTATCCACAAATGCACTATATATAAATATGTATATATTTACTAAAGAACTATATTAATATATTTATTTTATTCTAAATAAATTTTACTTTAATTAAGTAGTAATTTATTATACTCATGATAAAAATAAATTTGTCTGCCTCGAAAAATGTTATTTTTTTGGCATTGGTCAGTTTTAAACCTAATTTTGTTTAAACAATTTATTATGAAATTTTAAGTATTTCTACGTGTCATCAAATTTCAAAAAACTTTCAGCTATCAAAACAGGCCTCCTAATATTGCTTGATTTAAGACTGAAAATGTTCGAAATAATGATGCTATTTGAATGAATTGCTAAACAAAAAATTAAAGTAGAACCGTAGTTGCATAACAATTTAGTACTATAATGCTGCATAAAATTATTTAAATTTTTTCCGCTGAACGTTTGAATAAAGACATTTTTAGTACAATGAAATTTACTATTAAAATGTTTTTTCTTTTAAAAAACAGTTTCTCACCGTTATAATGTTGATAAATGGTGCACAAGTACAGCATGCTTCATCATGCTTCCCTTTAATATCAATAATAACTTCTCTTCTATTATGATGACGAAACATAATGTCATTACCTCCGGGTATATTAAACCCGGAGGTAAAATAAATTTAGCCCAAAGTCAAGATAAATATTTCAACGAGTATGTTGGCCGAAATAAATTTTTATATTTAATTATTCTTCTAGATATCTAAAGAAAATACAAATTAAAATTTTATTTATAATTTAAAAACCTTAAAATAATACCAAAACTGAAACTAAAGTACGAGTATTTTTTATTTATAAGAATATTTTGGTCCGTGCTCAACTAGGCTAAATATGTCTGTAGAGTCAGGGGAGATAGTGGTAATAAAGCATTAAAAATGCGATGACCATGTACGGATTCGAACCCGGTGCCTTTGGGTCTCCTACTAAAGTATTTACAACTAAAATTAATAAAATAACACCTGGAAAATGTTTGTTAAATTAACTAACCCGCGAATTAATTTTATTTATTTATCAACAAATATATATTTTTACATAGCTTTCATCGTATTTAAAAACAGTAAAAAAACAAACATACTTTATAAGCATATTCTTTTTTATAAATATATATTTGTGCTATGTTAAAAAAAAACTGCTATTCAATAATGTTTTCATAAAACAATAGAATTTTTAGGAGTTTGTATATTTTTGTTTTACTATAAAGCGATTTAACACCAGCAAAGCACATTAAAATGAATCAAGTATCAAAACGTGCTAATCAGACTGTTTTACGTGCTCCTTCGGCCACACTCATACACGCGCGTCGCAGTCGTGTATACCAAAAAGAAAACATCCCCTTTGCGTCGCGAATCCTCCGTCTTCGGGCTTTCGAGATTCCCCCCCACTCTGTTCCTCTCCGACCCGTTTTTCCCCCGATTTTTCCGCCCAAAAATTCCGCCCGGGCTTCGCGTATTCAAAGTCGCCCGGCCGCCCACCGGTCGTCCTCTCTCCTAACCCTTTATGCCCATGACAAATACAGTGCGGTCACAAAATAGCGAAATAAAATTTATTTGTTATTTATTTATACAAATACGTGCATTTGATATCTATTACACCAGTGTAATATTTACAAACATTTATTTATTAGGTTAAAAATCATATCATAAAAACGTAAGAACTTTTGACGGGCGAATCATAAATCAATACTTGATTTAAGAAAACTTTTAAATCCAATCATCTGGGCAGGTATAATGGATTTATTGTTACGGACACAAATGCCGCTATTTACCTATACCCACAATTAGTACAATTACTGGATATTTTGAAGGAAAGTTAAATTTCAACAATCCTTTCACCCTCATCCTTTTTCAATCCATTAATTTGTAATTTAGCGTAATATTTACAATTTTTAAACAATGTGATATACAACCTTTTAGCAGTCGCGGATGAAATACAATACATTCACACCGATAATCACGTATATTGTACACGTTGTAATTTGGTATTAGTGTTGTAAATAAATAACAATAAATTATAATGGGTACATTTTCAAACACCGTGTAGCTACACTTCTCCTACGTATTTTGTAAAGACGCTCACTCATTTTTCTTACGAGTGGGAAGCTTGGGGTGGAGTAGGGGTGGGGACTGCCCACTCCCCTTTTGGGGAGTGTTAGGAGGGTTAAAGTGGGGGTTAAGGAAAATGCCTTCATAATAAGTGCGTAAAGAAGATACATACATAGGTACCTCTATGTATGTATATAAGTAACCTTAGAGCGGCCTAAATTAATCCCTTTTCAATGAGCACTTATAGAAAATCGCTGAAGACTAAGCAGGTATGTTAATTTCAGTATTATTTTAGAGAAAAAATAAAGAATATTAACAATTTGTATGTGTACACAGCATTGTGTATTTTGTATGTGTGCATACTCGTACTACACTAATTACGTTTGGAAATCAATATTAGATCGTAACGAGAATAAGTATTAACACAGCTAAGGTGATCTTAAACTTATTCTGAGAAACGAGTTAGTATAATATTTTTATACAATATTCAGTTGAAAATTAAATTATGTCTTTTAGATCTATTTTCTTATGTCATTAGTTAATATTTCTTAGACTGAATTATTAAGTTTTACGACGGAATTTATACGATATTTTGAGTGATAATAAATATTTTACGAAAATATCATCACTCGAAACAGAGTCTCAAAAATAAACGCCAAATAATAGATGCAAAATGTGTATATGAAAAAATGGTTTTATTTCAAATAATTTTGCGTAGAAAATGTTAAAGTTCCTAAATACATAAAATGTTGATAAAAAATAAAATTACGAAAAATCACAAAAACTAATAAATTTGAGACTACTGAGCAAGCACTACTCAGGGAGTTAGTGAGCTTAAGTAGTATTTGAGTCCTAACTATTGCCTATTTAATTTACTTTAGTATTCAGATATTAATAACATGTACATATAATACAATGGTATATATAATAAATGTATAAAATTGTATTGATGAGTAAACATTTATACGTGGGGCGGCCTATAGGTGGAGTTGTATTTCGATTTGGATCGGTTCTGTCAGTGAAAAAAAGTGGGTCTAACCGAATATGCGCCCACCTGACATTTCGGATTTGAAATCCAGTTTGCTCTTCATGAATGGAATTCGTGACGAACCAGCCAGTGGGAGGAACCACAGTTTTATTCTAATGCACTTACAAACAAACGCCGATGTTTACACACCTTAAGCATATTTTTTTCCTTTGATTTAATTTCTGTGATTATGTAAAAATAACAATATTCCAATATGCATTCACTGATACCTTAATAAACAATTAACGTGGCTCTGATGCGAAGTAATATTCAAGGTAGAGGCAAATACAAAACGTAACAGAAACGAACACACTTAAAATTAAGGATGGAATTTATCAGGAGGAGTTGAGGAAAATGGCGATGGGCGGGATAAATTTAGACTTTAGGAAGGGCGGCGGGGATCGGAAACTGAGAAGGGGGCACGTTAAAGGACTGTAAATGCTGGCTCTCAAGGTGTACCTACTGCGAATCCCTAATTTGACTCAGCCCACCTTAGAACACTCTGTTCGCTCTGACTGTTACGTCAGCGGCGCGACGATTGCAAGAATCAAAGATTTTTCGATTCTGAGAAAAACGAATGACGTCTTTTGTTGGTAATTAAGTTGGCGATCTTATTGCCTTAGTTAGACAAGTTAATTGCCTTAATTTCAATGTTGCCAGAAGCAACTTTTATTCAACCAAAATATACAAATACATTTTAAATACATCCAGCTAAGACACTGTCTTTTCTGCCGTTTTCTTAACCTTAACTAAAATACAATTATTTTATAGATGCAAAAAAAATGAATTAAAATAAAATACAAAATTAAGTTAACCAGCATTGGCGTATTTTTGTCATATTGTATAGTTCAAAAATTAATAATAAAAATATTTTTTTATAAAAAAGCTTTTATTTAAGTGCTTGAATACGTATACATAATATCGTATCTTTGCTGTTGACCGCTGAGGAGTTCCCTTCATCTTAAGCCAATCCTGGATGTAGAATCAGGTCATGCTTACCATAAAAATGCACTGCCATCGGAACTAAACCGAAATGTTAAATTTCAACTTCGTAGGATAAGAGGAAGTGGTTCTAATTCAGCTTGCAACATTTGACCTTAACCGACATACAAACATTGCAAATATGTCAAAAGATTGTAAATATGTGCCAAATACTTACAATAACTACTGTAGAATGTGAACAAATACTAAAAGAGAGGGTACCTATTTATAAAATAAATATAATATTAATATTAATATTAAGTTGTGTATTCCTACAATTAACCATTTTTGTAGTTAGTGCCAACACTACTTTGACTATTTAAGATTTGCTTGTTTTTTAATGGCGACTACATATTAAACATTTAGGCCTAATTTAAAAACCATGTTTTTTTTTAATTAAAAAAAAAAGAAATTGTCTATATTTTACTTATGTCTTAATTTATACCATAAATGATTAGGAAATTACGTGTTTGCATTGTTTGATCACTATACGGGTAGTTATGATCATGATTCTTTGAGTAAAACTTACAATATCTACTCGGGTAGTTAACAACTGTAACTATGCGGCTTTTAAGGCGTCCATTTTGGTATTTTTTATTTAGATATGAATAGAAACAATTTAACTAACCTTAAAGGATAAACTTAAAAAATAAATGATTACCGCTTGACCTATCGTTAAGGCCTAATATATTTTTACTAAGTTCGTGGCCACTAAAACCTAAAAGTGCTAAATTATCACGGTGAAATCGTACGTAAACTTAAATATGGACTTATAACCTGCTAAAATCGTTAAAATAAAGTTTCTAGACATTTATTATATGTCAAATTTATTACATAGATAATGCAAATCAAAATATTCAAGGGCCTTTGTGTTAACACCGAGTTACCTTTTGACCTTAGTACAAACGCAGCCTAGTAATGTTGAACGTTACCCTAATATTTTATTTTTATTGTTACAAACAAAACAAATAAAAGAAATAAGTATAAAATAAAATATAAAGTAAACTAAATATAAATAAACTAAAATATAAAATAAACTAAAATAAAATATAAAGTAAAAGTGAAGGATTTTTTTAATAAATGTCGAATATGTATTTTTTGACCTAATCAAAATAACTATAATTAGCAGTATGTGCATGTGATGGATTAGGTCATGTTATTAAAAAATATTACTTATAAAGGTTATTCCAAGACCATTCCCGAAGACTTAAGGAGTGTTTTTGTTCCCAATTACGTGTAAGGAATTGTATAAAAAAAATGTGAAATACTTAATTTTACTCCAACGTAAAAATACTCCAAATTTATTTATTTTATCATAGCGCTCGTGTTAATTCCCTTTTTGCTCGTAGGCGCTCGGTAAGACCGATCAATGACGCGGCGCGGCGACCGAGCTTATAACAAGAGCGATTTAATATTATCACGTAAAGTTTACAATTTTTTTACTTTGAAACCGCAGTGCCAATAAGTTGGGTTTTTCATCGGGAATGGTTTGGAACACGGTAAATGTACATATGTAATACTATAATAATAAAAAATGTTAATGTTAAAGTAATTTCTTTTTAATGGGTTGTTAAATATACAATTCCTCCTCATTGAGGCGTTATCGGATATTGGCGTAGACTCACACAAACCATGACATTGTTGGGATATTGCACCCTAGCCTCATAAATCAAGAAGATTGTATTCCTTTATTCTGCTTATTAGTAAGTAGTAAATCAGAATATATTTTTTTTGACGTCTTATATTGTCGGAAATTGTGATTTATATTATTTTGTCCTTGTTAGTTGTTTATCACTTTTTGATACAGACTTTGGAGCCCGCAGAAAATTGAATGGTTGGCAAATTAACACTTAACTTCTAGGTTCGTACGTCCCGACTCTAAGAACTTTTGTTGGATTACTTCTATATGTGTATTTCGGACAGCATTATAAACATTGGCGAGATTAATATTACGATTCTGGCCTCCACACGTGTCGGAAAATAGAGATAGATAAGCATCTATCCCTTTTTTCCGCTGTTACCTCTAAATGTTTTAAAGATTTGGCGTTTATCTCCAAAGCCAAACCGCTTTGTCATAAAAACTTATTTTATTTCAGTAATTATGTTATTCTGATGTTCCACAAGATTGTAAATCTTTGTTATAAAATCAACGCGGGCTCTTGAACATACTGGTACTGACTGTGTTCTCGCATATAAAGGCACACCTTAAAAATCTGCCATTCAAAAAGTCAATAATGGATTGGCCATTATAAAGGAATGACTTGATTAAAACCTTTTTAACCTTAATTTCTAAGATAAAATATATAAACTTCAGTATCAGGACAAATAAGAAAAATGAGAAGCCCTCACCGTTATATATCTATGAAGACTGTTAAGGATCATGTCGTTGTGTGCCATTAGAAAAAAAATACAATATAATATATTTATAAAGTAAATGAATATAATTAATATAAAATATAGAAAAATAATAAATCAAAATTTAAACTGGGTCTGATAAATCATTAGTTTATCGACTAAAATTAAGAAGCTCATATAATAATATTAAAATATTAAAGGTATATAATGGACCTTAACTTGCTCCATGCTCCGCGTTAGTTAGCCTTAAGCTATGGCACAATGGAGTGGGGAAAATGGGTAAAACCACTGGAAATAGTATAAAAACTATAATCCAACGCCGCAATCGATATCCATGAAAACGGTTTTTTTCAGAAATTAAAGTTTTAGATATATTAAATAATAAATTTGTTTAAGAAAAATATTTAGATACACGAAAGTATACACAAATAATTGATCAACTTGTGGCGCCTAAAATTAATACCACATTTGGATAGCGGTCACTCAATACTTCGGTTCGTTAATATAGTTATAATAATCTAACAAAAAAATAAAAACCTAATAAAAAAATAACATCATGGCTTTTAGGGAAAGATAGCAAAAAAATTCTAGAATTACTAGATTATATAACATTATTTTAACAATGTTGGTATGTTAATAAATACATGTGCACTATATTTAGGTTAGTACATGGGAATATCCATATATTATTTATTTGTAAAATATGCAATATAACAATTTTTTAATAATAATATTATTTATATATAACTTACCTATACTTATTTGTTTGATTCTTAAAATTTGTACTTCTTTTACCTGTTTTAGTTCAAAAAGTATTAAGACTGAGTCTTCTTTGGTACTTAAAGAGGCAAAGATCACCAGTGCGATGTACATATTATTAAAACTAAGAACTTATTGTATACATTTTTTTTGTAGTATTAATATATTAATACACAGGTAGATATTACACATCAAATATATACAAGGAATTAAATGCCGTTACGGTCGTATTTGTGATTGTTTACTTATGCCAAGTCAAGTAGTTCAAGTCTATCTGATATTTTGTATTGACCAAATAAATATAATCATGGTCTTATGCATAATCTCGTAAGATAATCATTAGACCACTAATCATAATAAAAATCATGAGCTGACACTTTAGCAGTGAACTAACGCGACTATGCGTAAGCCCGATTGTGTTTAAATATTTCAATCGTCACCGTGTAAATAACGTTACAAAAATATTAGGTCACGTTGCAAAATCGTTCAGTCAAATGCCTTTTATTAAAATATCAAACAATAAATACTTTCGGCCCTTCAGATCCCCGCCCACTCGCCAATAAATATAGAAATAAATAAAACGGCGGAAAATGTATTTTACACATTTGTACAGCTTCGCTTTCAATCCTTCGAAACTGGAGGCAACCAACAACCTTTCGAAAGGAAGGCGTAAGATGTCACCTTTATTTCTTCCACCCCCTCTCCCTCCCTTTCCTCCCCCACCCCCTTGCTCCTCTTTCTCCTGCCCGCGAGCCTACGCCGCCCGCCCAGCGGCCGCCCGCAGTCATATTACTTTCGCAGAATTCTAATTGCTTTTATCTTTTGGTATGAATTTCCAAGTGTTTTTCTTTATGTAGGATATAACTCATATAGACAGCGCAAAAACGTGCTCGACTGATATATATTGCGCTGGCAATAACGCTGAAATGCCTGCCTAATATTAAAATTATATTTCGAAGACAAATTCGAAGGAGTCATGACAAACTCATTTCAAATTTGAAGGAGTCATGACACTCATTTCAAAATTTGTAATTATCTATTACACGTAAAATAATATTTAATAACGCCTAAGGATGCTGTAAAAAGGATATGTTTATTTACATGATGCCTTTGAATACAAATAAACCAACCTAAAACTTGTTTATAGACAAAAAAATGTTACATAACTAAATTCATATAGGCAGGTAAGCATTACACGGATTTATGGGCAAATCAAGAATTTATAACAGCAGAAACTGAATTAGTGATTCGTGTATACACTAATATCACAAAACTATTGGGGAATCCACAAGCAATACAGAGCAAATGAACATGAAATAAGTGTAGCAATTAAATACATTATAAAATAAATAATAATTGTTTACTATTCACATTGGAGAATCGCTGAACTTAAAGATATGATACTGTAAATTGGCTTCAGATAAGCCAATTATAGTAATGATTGCAAATAACATTATTAGGTCATTAGGAATTTGGCATTCTATCAATATTGATGACGTCACCAAATCGGAATCATATCGACCAAAGTCTGTAAGTGACGCTAATGTACTGGATACATATTTACAGGTGCTTGCTACCTCCATAATAATCTTCAAAATCAGCAATACTATTATTTCACACGCAGGATTGAAGTATTTTATATGTTGGTGTATTAAAAAACTCGTGGAACCTCATATGGCTTTAAAGACTACATCTGTACGAATTCTATGTTCAACTATTACCATATCTAGCAATACCCTAGTGAAAATGCCATTTTCCTGGAGGCAAGAAAGCCACATTTAAATGTCGTGGTCTTAAGCGCAATATGTCCAAAATAAGTCGCCTCTGCAAAATTCAACATGGTTTCCGAGAAAAAGAAATCTAAAATTTACGCGATAATCGCGCGCGTTTAAACGGTTGTTGTAATATGACCGACAGCTGATCGCAGCGCTTTAATAAAAATAATAAATTTGGGGAAAAATTATTCCGTAATTTTTATGTAATTTCTCTCTCATGATAGGGAACATAAACATCCCATTATATTTTGGGAATAGTATTCTTCAAATGCTGACTTTTCAGCATATAAAAAAATATCAGATCCAGGCAAATATAGGTGTTGCTGATAAGAGAGCATTAGTAATTTTATTTCTAAACATCAATCGATTGATACACCTACTTACCTCGGAGCTTTCATAAGTTAATCTTTGTTTGCTTTTAAAGTTAAAAAGAGCGTGAACTTAATATGGCCTTTATAAGCATAGATTTGTTGACCCGCACCTGCTGTTTTATCTTATTCATATCAAAGAATGGCCGCGCTACATTATTCAGGAAGACGTTTTCAGAGAACTTAAACATGGCCGTCAAGCAGTAATGTCGGCTGAAACTCAGCGGGAATATTACACCTTTACCTACCTCCTTTGATTGTACCCCCGCGGTGCCCGCGTCGCGAAGGACGTTAAAAATTTACGAACGTCTAAAAGTTGCCTCGCTCGTTTCTACTATTGCGTTCGCCATCTTGAACTTACCAGCTTCGATTAATCGACACAACAGCACATGGATCAACCTGGGGTGGTTTATCTTATCGAATGGTATATATAATATATTTTTAAAATTACCACCCTCTAAAAAAATTGATGGATTTATCAATAAAATAACAATATTAAAAAACTTCGTCCTCATTAATTTTATTACTTAGTCGACGTGCAATATTTTAATTAACTTGTTAATTATTTTTTATATTTGTATTTGTATGCGTGCCGTAATAATGTTTAGTAATTTATTACGGACATTTCAGTGATTGTTAAATCATTTTCACATTGATGAAATAAACAGCCAGTAGTGTGTACATACAAACTATCTTACCATGAAGACATAAATACCTGTAAAACATAAAAAAAAGTGAGTGTATTTTTATGAGAGTATAAAGAGCCTAAGTATGGTTTGAGGGTTTATTGAGTATGTGTGAGTTTGAGGGTTTACGCGTCTTAGAAACGATAAATTTAGATGTTATATCCCTGGCTTTCGATGTTGATATTTTATATAATAAATGATATTTTTGGTCTATTTATGACGACGGGCATAAGGTCAAATCCAAAAGGTACTCTTTATATTAAACTATCAATAATAATACTCTTTGCCGTATTCAGAACTTCAGCATAAACTAACATATTTTAGATATTTAGTGTATAGAAAGTAGTTATATATTTTTCAGCGTTAAGAGTGCGTCAATCGCGCAACGCGACGCCCTCTAGCAAAGGACGCGACACCTACCCGCTCCGTTTAGTAATAATTTGTGAAATGTCGTTTCGATAATATTAAAACGGAACCATCTAGCGGGCGTCGTAATAAACTGCCCGCCTTTCCTTTGATAATAACGTTTCGCTTTACCGTTTTGTGCGAAACCGTAAAAATGTCATCAAAATTATTCGAAATTCTCCAGGCGATGTTTTGTAGACATTTTCAGCGTTTCTCAGTATTATTCTGTGTTTATTATTGAAATCAAGCGAGTCGTTTGGTTTATTTTGAGCAATAACCAAATAAAAGCGATCAAAAATGTATTATTATGAAATCATTGAATTAAATCAACGCTCACAGCAACATTAGGATATTCTAAATAGGCGTGTGTAGTTATTTGTGTGTTTTGTTTAAAAAAACACAATTTTTCCCTAATATGGTAATTATAAATATACAAATTGATTAACAGGACAATCAATGTGTCTCTGTGCGGGCTGTACTTGTAACTACAACAACGGGTACTCGGTTGTAGTTACAACAACGCGTACCATTGAAAACAACATGCCTACACCGAAAAAAAAAAAATAATAATAAAGCAAATAAATTTATATCATCTTTAGTTTTTCTAGTAATATACTAAAAAATATACACGGCGTCTGTCTACCGGGAAACGTAATTTTCGCTTATAAATATTTATATATGCTATCGGAAAACATAGCCATATCCTTACAAAGTTATGCAATTATTCTAGCATGTTTGATCACATTTTTATGAGAATTCGAACTTTTTAAATAGTTGTTATTAGATATTGGTAATAATTATTAAGTAGTAAAACAAATCCGTCTAAAACCTATTTTTATTTTAATTTTATGGCAATAAAGTGTCAACAATTTACTAAATGATGTGCAATTTTAATGATTTTTTGTTAAGAAAAATATATTAATCATTTATAAGTAATCACTCGAAGCTTTTGAAATTCTTTCGATTTTGAAAGCTTTAATTTTCGTTCACATAAGCAGAATACTTTACTAATAATCGCGTATAAAAATATTAATACCCCCACTGCGAATATATGCTTGTATCCGTATGTAAAAGGCGTAATATCCGGTCACTTGTCGTCATGAAACAAATTCAACTTTCAGCCGTCACATGTGTACATAAGGCTCTATTTACTCGTATCATATAGCCATGTGGGCGTGGCATATGGCGGAAGGGGTTGCGCAGAGACGCGTGGCGCGCGAAAGCCTCCCCCCCCACCCTCCCGCTGTGTTCGTATGTGTATTCTCACATAAAAGTGTGACCCGGTTGTGTGATGTGACTTCGCGGCGGAAAAGAGACGGAAAATCGGTCAAAATGGACCGGAAAACTCAGCGCGCTCGCGATTGGTCGACAGGCAAGCGATACGTTTATATCGTCGCGTCGCCGCTTGCGAGCGAAATAGATGTTTATTTATTTTACTTGTACAGCGCGGTTTCAGGTTATTTATTATTCAAGTTTCCATTGCGACTGCCGAGGACTCACCTTAACCGTATTTCTAACAAACTGTTTCATTTATTTGCAAACAGATAGCACTATCTTTAAACTAACTTAGTTTTTGCTTACCATGATGTTGATATTGAAAATATGGAGGATATTTGAATAATAAATAAATATAATATTTATATATATTAAATAAAACACCTTCATAAAGAATTTAATAAATCCAATGTTTAATAGGCAATCAAACAAAAATATATATTAAATTAAAGTAAATAATAAAAATATTACGGGAGTTCTTCAAGTTCCGTCTCGGACAAATTGATTTCACCAACAAAATCAACTTGGGGTCTGTATCAAAAGCTGAGATTAGGATAACGCCACCACCAGGCAGATATTGAAAAATAAAAAACTGATCTTCAACCGAACAGAATTAATACGAAAATACTCACGCACGCACGCTTTTTGTGAATAAAAAAAAATGCTGCATCTGTAATTACATGTATATGTCTGTCGGGATTGGTATTCAATAAAAAGGTTGCATTGAATGGATTTCAAACAATGCTATATGTTATTTAAATAGTTTCTTCTTAAATAAGGATTAAATTTGTTTATTTTGTTAAATTATATATGTAATTTAATGTTTTGTGTCAATGGGAGCTCGCTTTCATACCGTGCCACATTTTGTTTTGTTTTTTTTAATAAAATAATAACCCTAACCTAGGTCATATCCAATTATTTAGGGGAGATACTGGCAATATAGCAAAAAATGGTACACGGTCGTACCATTTTTATTGCTTATAAAAATGGTACGACCGTGTACGAATTCGAACCAGCGACCTTTGGGCCAATAGGCCAACGCCTTAACCACTAGACTACCGTGTCGTGTGTGTGTGTGTGTGTGTGTGCATTGTTCTTGATTTCCTTGTTAAAACCTCTATAAAACTTATATTTTGTAAAATGAACAGTAGACGGAAAAAAAGAAGCTTATTAAGCAATTTTTTTTCAGAAAATTGTTTTTAAGTAAATTATAAATAATATTTTTATATTTAGTAATGCAGTTTTTAGCATATAAAATCTTAAAAACATATTCTAGGTATGCATTAAGCATACTTTAGCGTTCTATGTCAGCTAGCTTAGGAGCTCGACTAAAAGTAACTATATAAGTTTAACTTGAGCGTTTTACCTAAATGACATCAATCGTCTTCTAGGTTAGAATTTAATGCATCTAAATGTGAATCGGTATCGTTCCCACGAGCGTACGCGACAAAGTACGTTCTGAGTACTCTCTGATTAATAAGTTCTGGCGGTTATGTTTGACTCACGCCTAACATTTCATTTTCACATGGGAAATATTGCTATCCGTGCCAATTAGGATTCGTGCTTCAAACCAGCCGATCACCGAGTAAGCCAAAAAGCAGTCTCTCTTCCATACTGCATCTTTATAAGGAGTATTATGAAATTACTTTTTGTGATATTCTGGAGGTTATTTAGAGGAGGTTTTAACGGCGTGAGGTATAGGCATTTTATTTAAAAAAATCCCAATAAATTTCCATTGCATTTATATCAGTAATGTTAGGTTACAGTGCACTCGTGTTTAGAAGTCGATAATCCCATGGTAAGATTGTTTTTATTTTCTGGACCATTTCATCTGATTGCAGAAACACACAGCGTTTGGTTAATTAGCGTGTCGTACAGAGACGTGTCACAGATTGATGCGTTCGCCAGATAGGATTGATCATCTGCTTTCTATTAAACCTTAGGGATCAGAGTGAATAATTTGTCTGTGGTTTTTCGCCTGAGAGCGTAATCTATCTTGTCGTCGATATCCTTTTTTTTTTAATTATTTGTTTTCTTCAAGATATGGTAATCGTGTGTTTTTTAATTTATTTACCTAATTATGTAAATTTTTTTATGCACATAGAAAAAATGTACACGGGTTCAACTATTATATAAAAAAACATATGAAATGTCAGCAATCTATCCGATACTATAGTATACAATTTTACATAAATAATTCATAATTGAATTTAATAGATTGAAAACAAAAAAAAGCTGTAGGCACAAAATAACGGGGGACCTTGTCAAATAATATATTTTATATTACATTTATTATATGTGTTATATTTGACAGTTCTCTAAGTGGTTTCAAGACAGCTAAAAAGGATGCAATTAAAATTGTATTTGACATATTATTATTTTCAGTACAAAAGATTACGTAAATGTTTGTAAATAGTTTTTTTACTCAACAAATACATTTTCAGTTGTAGATGTAAACTGAAAACGTCCTAAGGAAAGATTAATTAAATTAGATAAATAATAATATTAGGGACAAAGCAAGTGTTTTTAGTGTATCGAAATGTCTTGAATAAATAAATAACTCCAAGAGGGCGCAGCACGCTCTTGGCGTTTTATACTCGCAAAATTAACATAAATAAATACAGCACGCAAACGACCTTGACCTTACTAGTCAAAGACGCGCCTACCGCGAATAGATGAAACCACGCCCACCTCGGCAGCGCCTCTCTTCGCACACACGTCGCCCTTCACGTCAACGTATCGCGGCACGTGTGTCATGTTCTACGTTGTATATAACGTAACGCACATAGGGCGGTACGCGTGAAGTATATAGGAAAAGCCGGGCGGAAACCCTCTATATTTTGGTTATGTGGGGGCTTGTTACACGATAAAATTAGGTATAAACAAAATAATGAAGTGTTTTATGTTATATATTATTACAAGTAGAAACGCATTCCTGTAAACCCACGTGCCTATTTTTCCACGTTTCATACAACAAAGTAAAATCCCATTATAAAATATAAAAAAAAAATATACCATTATAACATTTTTTTCCTAAAAAAATGAAAAACTTGCATAGTTTAATTAATTAGTATTTATCTCTTCCCAAAAAACTGTCGAGCTTTGAGAGTTTGAGAGTTCTAAAAATACAAAATACATACTTGGGATAAAAATACAATAAAATGAAATTAAACATCGATATCTTATAGAAACCTTTCTACCGATATAGCACAAACGTTAAATAAATAAATGTTTTTTAATGTTCACATTATTCAAGTTATAGTGATTTTTTTTTTATTTATAAAGTAAATCCGCGGTAAACGACATTCCAACCGTAGAAGATACAGTCAGAAATTACAAAAAACCGGATCTCAATATAAACGTTCCGTAACCCTAAAAACCGTATTAGCTTTTTTTTCTCAATACGTAAAGTGCGTATATTACAAAGGTACCCCGTTAGGCCTTATAAATGAACGTCGAGAAATAGCATTGCTACCTCAAGTGGTAGTGTATCGATTCTGATTTATGACACTAATTACCGGGTGTACCACGGACATTACGTCGCACCGTCAGAAGTTACCTTCCGTTTGCGAGCGTCCGTCCATACATCATAGGCGAAGGCGAAGGCGAAGGCGACGGCCGCCGATAGACGATCACATTTACGAGTAGACTCCGTAAGCATTTATTGCATGTCGCGTTCCAAAAAGATGATCCTATAGAATTTAATATAAACTCGCATAATTATAATAATAATTATTATATATTATGTATATTATGTACCCATTCGTATTAAATATTTTTATACACCGTGTCCCAAGAATATTTGTTTTGACGTCATATCAAAATTCATTATGGTGTCCGAGCAAAAAAAAAAATTATAAACTTTACGTGATAATACTAAATCGTTCTCGTCATAAGTTAGTCCGCTCGCATTGATCGCAAGAGAGCTAACGAAAGAGCGAAATTCTAAAAGGGAATTTACACGATTAAATTTGGGCATGAGTTACTTTCGCATTTTCCATACAACTTCTTAAGCTTAATTAATTGTAAGGAACATAAACACCTTAAGTCCTCGAAAATGGTCTTGGGACAACCTGTACATTGTCTTAGTTTCACATTATACGCCTGACAATCTTAATATTTTTAATTTATTTCTATTCAATTATTTTGGACGTAAAAATAAATATATATATATTTTTTATAATAACTTCGATTTTAAGTTGTTACATTAAATATTATACTAAAATGGATGTTGATTTTACAAAAGTTAAACATATACGAGTATGTATCCGATACATGTATGTTAGTAAATATGTTTTCTGCCGTTATTGGATGCGATCATATAGCATATGTATTGAAGTATTACAAATAGAGTGAATAATATTAACATTAAAATAACGCGGTTAATATGCCCAATAAATATATTATAATACGTTTTTTTATGGACAATATTAGTTATAAAACTGTCCTTATGTTTATTTTGTGAATTTTGCAATATTATGTTTACAACAATGAATGCTGAAGTATATAAAAAAAAATGGTAAATGGTTTGCTAATTTACTGTGTTTTTATTTTATTTGAAAAGTGACCATACCTACCATTTTGACCAGTGACCTGTGACCATTTTGGAAATCGGCCCGTGCCGTTTTGATTTATAATAAAATACTGGAAAGATATGACCTATTTTTGTTGACATTCTTTGCTACTGCAATTATATTAAATGAGAAATAAAATGTCTATATGGCCAAATCTCTAAAACGGTCCAGTTCATTAGATAAACGACTGAAGAAGAAAATAGAAAACAAACATGTATTTTTTTTTTTGATTCGCCTGTAATCTAGATGTCTAAACCGGCAAATAGCAAATATTTTCTAATTGACCGCTTTTATCTAAACGCCTTTGATATACCGCTACATTTTCATTGCAATGTAATAATAAAAAAAAAACTTTTAAAGTGTTTTGATTCACACTGTCTGTTATAGAATCTAGGCACTAATCAGAATCTGTCAACAGAAAAAACGTGTCCGTCCATGTTTGGTATCTCCGAGTTTTTGACAGTAAATATCCCATGCGTCTGCCTGCCTAAGCGCCCTCTCTAAAGACGTGTTTACACGGCTGCCCGGCGTAATTGATCGTCTAACACCGGGCGGTTGACGTTTTCGTATCTCTCACTAGTAAGTACACTTTCACGTTCGTGTAAGCTCCTTTAATTTTGTTGGTAGCCCCGATATATTAGTATTTCGTCTCCACTACACATATATAATATACAGCATTCTACATACATACACGTTAACACTATCTTGTATTTCACGCCCTAATAAATTCCCAAATTACAACACTCACATACTTTTTTTTTAAACATATATACCTAATATTTATTTTTGTACTTAAACCATTACAACCTAAATACCAGTTATAGATACCTGTAGTCGGCTTAAGTTATTGATTAATGAACTTTGTATGTACCTGACTTTATGTTCCTAGACCTTGTATTTATGTTGCCAGTGTTATTAAGGATATATGGTTATTGCAAGCATGCTAGTAAAACCTATGCTGCCTCTAGTGAGTCTAATCATGAAATGTTGTGAATAGTTGTGGGCTGATATTTCTTATTAGCACACGAGCTCATAAAAACACCTCACCACTCAAATACTCTTTAGTCTAAATCGCTCGATTGTTTTTCTGATTATATTCTAATTAACTGTTAATACAGATGTTAGAAAGATAGAAAGGGCTTACCGAGTAAATTGTATTAGCATACAATGATTAAAACTTACTACCTGTGCCTCTTTCCAGCAGGGCAGATAACAATTCTTAACGCAAAATTTCCGTGCTGAATAAAATCCCTAATTCTCAATATTGGTGATTGTGTCTTCCACAATAAGAAATTAATATGCTTGCATATAAAATATAAATAAAATGAGCATATAAATACTACAATATAAAATGAGAATATATAAATAAGAAATACTTACAGTTTAGCAGCTGTAAGTATTTCTGAGACCTATAAATAAATAAATAAATATTTAGTCAGGCTTCGAACGATGGTGAATTGGACGACTGAATGGAGAGATGTCTTTGTAGGTGCCTTACAGAGCGTTACAGCGTCATGGGAAATGGAGGGAAACCGTTCCATGGCGGCCGGAAACGCAACAAATTGTCATAAGCAAAAAGTCAAGATGGCGTCCGTCCGAAAAGAGACGCGCCGGCGGCATCGCGCCATCTCCCTCCCGCGGCCGGCCGATGCTCCGCGAGATAAGGACGTGAGTAGGCTTTGATGGAGGGCGACCGCCAGCTCACCGGCTGTCAGATTAAAGCATTACTTGAGCTGGACCGGAGATGCTGTAAGTGCGCTTTGTTCTTACATATTAATATGAGCCAAGAACGAATAGTAACGGTTTCAATGCATTTTGAATTCTTTAATATAAAACACTTCCACAACACAAACGACACTGCGCGCGTATAAAGTTAAATTTATGCATAATAAAAAACCTATACTTCACTATATTTCACTTATTTATTTATATCGTCATTTACATGCACGTTATGTCATTTTTATATATAACAACAAAATAGCATTTGGCACTTGTTTAGGTGATGGCGGGGAGGGAGAGGCAATATAGCTAAGAAAGAGAGGAAGAAACTTACTTATCGACGCGGGAAACGCGCTTTAGCTTAGCGAAGTTCACATATCTGTGCTCACGGTTCATACTTTCATGTGCGCGCTCTATGCCCTATTAATACTTAAAAGGCAGAATAAATATACTGAAATAGCACTTTTCCATGTTTTTGGCGCTCTAAACTAAGTAAATAAAAAAATATTTTCCTGATTTTAAAAAAAAAAAAATGAAATTTGTATGTAATTTTTTTTTATTTAAAATTCTCATATATGAAGTTCTATGTATGGTGTAAGCTTGGTTTATACATAGAAATATCCGTTATGCTAAACTTCACGAAAGTTTGAAATTCATAATAAAATATTTTGTTTGAATATGTTCGTCTCGTCCCACGTGTCTATGCATTGATTTTACACGCATTTTATAAGTGGATATTCGTATATTTTTGCGCTATGGTTCTCGAGTCGATAATGAATTCTATAGCGAATATTACAAAACATTCCACTTTTCTATGATCCGAGACATCATGTCAATCACGCACAGAATGCTACGTTGCACAGGTTGACCACACACTACGCAGGATTTAGGATTGCTAACGTATTTAAGAATAAATGAAACTTTCACGCGCTAATTCACATATTCATTTTTCATTACACGCATAAGCCCTATATCAGATACTATTAAATTATCTTACACAGTTTTATTAATTTTATTTTTGCTCATGACGGCCTTTAAGAAATTTGTGAGTTCATGTTCCAGGCGTTTTGTTTGTACAAAAGTTCACCAATCTTCGTGTAATAATTGCCGCTTTGTACAACTTCAAATAAAAAAAAGTGCGGGTGCATTTAATTTAGCAGTGACGCAAGTTACGTTTAAAACTCAATTTAAGGTAAAGTAAAATTATGTTTGCATTTAATCCGATATTTGTGCTTATTTGTTTTTAGTTCTCATGTTAAAAAGATTACAAATAAATTAATAACAAGCATGTTTATCTGGATCGACATAGAGTATCCCCGCAGACACGAGTCATTTGGACGAGAAGCCTGGAGTAAACCTGTAAGTCTGGACAACATGATATACCTAAATGTATGTTTGTATTTAGTCTATATCCGATGTGGTTACCCCATTATGGGTTGGTAAAGTAGGTATATTGGTGAGGATTGGTTGGGCATGCATTAGGCATGAGTCATATGCCTCCTGCGGGACACGGCCAGCACTCTCCATCATATCTCGAAAGCGTCGGTGGGCGAGTGAACTGGATTGGATATGTCCATTATCGCCCAGCACAATGCGGCCATTCTACCGGCTATATTAGAAGCTGTTAGAAAATGACATTTGGTTGCGAAATCATTTCGTTTTCATTCCAGAGGAATGTTAGCTTTTAGGAATTACAAATTTTACAAATTTGTGTAAATGGAACTAATTTTTTACGAGCATTTATTTAGTGTGCAAATGTGCCAGTTTAAGTCAAATCTTTCAAGCTAAATTAGAAGAAGAAAATGTTTCTTTATTGAAAAATGTAAAACAAAAATACATAAGTTTAATCGTATTTTTTTTTGTACTTTTTTTGATAAGCGTGGGCCATATACTACATCTCCATAGTCCAAGATTGATAGAATTAGTAAGTCCGTCATAGTTCGCCTTACGGGTATAATAGAAATTCCCTAATTTTGTAAAGCGTTTTCAGACGTGCAAAGCACCATTGTGTATTCCTTTATACGCGCTCTTCATAATTAAATTGCGAGTCCAAGTAGATTCCTAGATACTTCTACAATTGGTAAAGCTGTTCCAGAAATGGATATAGAACTTGAATAGTTATTTTTACATTTTAGAACTTGCTGATTTGTGCCGATAAGAGTTACTTCACTTTTCTTTGGAACACTTCCCCTTATCCCAAGGAGTTGAAATTTGATATGTTGGTTCAGCTTCGATGACAATGTATTTTTATGGTAAGCATGGCCTGATTTCACACCCAGGAATAGCTTCAGACAAAGGAACTCCTCAACGGATAACAGCACAGACACAAAATTTTATATACGCATCCAAGCTGTTAAATAATGACATTAAAAAAATATTTTAAAATTAATTTATTTATAATAATGACGTTATATTTGAGTACCTAATTCTTGGTTATAGCAACAAATTTGTACGGATCCTAAAATGTTGTCAATATAAAAAAACCATAAACAACCTTTTGAAATTAAAATAAAAATGGTGTCAGGAAACATTACTATGGACCAAAAGGAAGATGCCAATGGATTGTCTAATAACAATATTTTCCTTACCTAAGGAGATTGGAAAGAAAAATAAGACACTTAATTTTATACATAGCGACTAAACTTCTTTGAGACCGCTTTATACGAGTACTCTGGAGTCTTGTAAGCGTTCTACCCTCGAGCGCTTTTTAAAACTCCTACCGCCCGTGAGTGAGTGCATTACACGGCAATAAATAGTACACTTCCTGCCACAGCTCCTCACCTCTCTTCCCCCGTCCTCCATATTGACTTAGATTTATAGTAAAATGATTTGAAAAATTACCGTAACACCCCACTTAATCATGCTTATTTGTCTTGGGGACATGACGGCGTATCTCCCACATAATCGGAGATAACAGTTTGATCATGAGCGGGTCTGCGAGATAAGCATCGCAGCGTCCGCGTCGCTATCAGCGCGCGGACCATCTCGTCAGCCGTCAGGCAGGGACGCTGTGCTCTCACAGGCGAGCGGTCAACGACTGCGAGAATTTTTATTGTATTGTGACCGAGTACCGTTAAAATATATTTGGCCCATAACTATTGTAATATGAATTACTTCGTCGCTTGTATAATTCGAAAATATCACGTGTACACTTTTTGTGTCGTTTTAAAATAACAAATCCCTTTGCCGTTTAGGACCTCTAAGTTCTTTAAATATATATATCAGCTCTTTAGAAAACTGCTTCAAATCAAATAAGTTGTTTATCTTCCTCGTCTCACTCGAAATTACTATTGAAGTTTTTAAATACAATATAAATTACTCCTTGAACGCCATAATTACGTCTTTAGAAAAGTAATTTCACACATAACGTTAAAAATGCATCCGCTCATAATGGTCACAGAAAAAAAAATAATTCTGTGCTTGTGATTTTGTGTTCAGTTTTCCGTTATTATGAACATAATTCCGAATGCAGTCCCGAACGATTGGAATAAAAAGCGATGAAAAAAAATTGGCTCGGAAACGTCGAACGGATGATTACGTTTCACATCCTGAAATGTGGTATATTTTGTAGCCAATAGGGAGATTACATAGCAAGCGAGCTTAACCCCTTAGGCACCGATGACTGGCAATCAACGCGATAACACGTCCGCTGTGCCCGTAACGACTGTAAAACTGGTAGTAGAGTGGACAGATTGCGCATTCGTTCTAAAGACACTGTGTGTTACTGTTCAGTTAACGCGTGGGTTCTATGTTACTATGTTTCAGATAGGTTTAATATCTGTAATTACGCGGCACGCGATACGGTTTCATGTCACGGTTGGATGCGTTGTTAGGATGATGGAAAGCGAAATATGATGATTTTCTTTTTATGTATGTATGTCTGTCTATCTATGCTTCTGTCCGTATGCCCGACTGTTCGTGTATGTTGTGAAAATTAATGTTTTTTTCATGTGTTACATAAGACCTTTTATCACAATGCCACATTTGCTGAAATAATTATTGAAATATTTTAGTATATTGTTACTATCTAATTTATTACGGTTTTCATTAAATTGTGATGACGATTATGAATTGAGGGCAGTTGATATACTTAGGCCACTTTCTTGGGGCCCATTGTGTATACCTTCTTAGTGCAGCTTCAAATCTAGAGCTCCTCTAGCCAGTCCGTCTCCAACTCGAGCCGCAGGATGTGTACCGGATT
Source organism: Neomicropteryx cornuta (assembly GCA_020383195.1). NCBI lineage: Eukaryota > Metazoa > Arthropoda > Insecta > Lepidoptera > Micropterigidae > Neomicropteryx > Neomicropteryx cornuta. Next base: position 8,808,213 of record JAHKQU010000030.1, read on the forward strand.
CTTGCTGCATATTTCGGCCATAGCAAGAGATGGGGCTATCAGTAATGCCCAGGTTAGTAAGATGCCTGTTATCAATCCAGCTAGGATGCGGAGGTTTGCCCTTGGCAGGCGGAGACAGTATTTTGTAAGACGAGAGTGCGGCCCCGTCGCTGCTCTAACCAGGCTACACTTTGCAATGTCCCACCTCTATCTGTGCCTTGTCCTGGTTAGATGGTTTAGAGCATATATTGCATGGTTAGATAATTGTCTTCAAATGTATTATTAATTTAAATTTTAATGAGAATTCTAAATAAAAAAAATCCAAATGAAGCGATAACGGCTCATTATAAAATATTTCACAAATAAATAAAAAAAACCTATCAAGCAAATGACAAACGATTAATGCTATCGGCAGTGATATTAAGAAGGAATTAATCATTCAATAGTTTTGGTTTTATAGAATGGTACGATGGAATCAGTGGGATCATAATTAATGGTAAATTGCTCTTATTATTGGTTAATTATATTTGCAGCTAGATTGTGTCCGTCTTGCAAAGCTTTTAACAGTGGAACGGAGTAGGTGGTGCTCGCCTGTGTAATATTTTGAACACAAAGGTCTGTACAAATACATAAGGTCGCAGTTTTTAATGCGCAGAACTCTTAAAATCGCTAATACTTACTATGATTTCAGTGTGTGAAGAAAGAGCTGTTATCCCTTTACCTCCTCGGATACCAGAGTCAGCTATCGCGATGGCATGTTATCACTTCATTCGCGTCGAAATAAATAAACCCAAGCGTGTATGTGCGTATGGTTTATGGTCTATGGTCTACAATATTATATTCCGTTATTCTTGACACAAGTCAGTGGAGATAATTCTGTAGCGAATATATAATCGCATGAATTATTGTCTCGGATATCAACGGTCAGGACAAATAACTTTGATGACGCGATGCAAGATGTGAGTGTGAAAGCACGTGGGTGATTAAATAGTGGGTGAGATTGATTATCATACTAACGTTTTCTTATATGTTGGTTGTTGCATCAGCGCCTAACTTTAGATTGGAATACATCGGTAGTCTTAGGATAACAATTAGTGTTAAAAAACATTTGCAACCGAATAATTAGATAAATAAATAATGAGAGTTTTACAGAAATTACATTTAGGTATCTGCAAATAATTACCTTTTCTGCCATCCTAAATGTATGTTAAATGTTTAATATATGTATATTTTATTAAACGATATTTAATCTCAATTAATAAATGTTGGCTGCATAAAAGAATTCATAGCACTTATATGTATTCATCCTAAATATTTTAAAGAATAATGGCATCCTAGTAAAAAAACAAAAACATAGTTTAAAATTATAGTAAATAATATTATATGAGTAAAAATAGCCTAAATCAACAAAACAAGCTTTGCTTAGTGAGAAAGTAAACTTATTTCATCCATTTTTTTATAAACCCTCATAATTTTTACATTTGATAATTTTGTTTTATTTTTTTAAATGTTTATTAAAATAATTGAATTCATTAAAAAAAAATAATCCCGCATTGAGTTTGGTTCTTGTAAATTATAGAGAGAAAAATATATATTTTCAGTGCCCCAATATGCGTCTCCCAATGTTGGTTTGCCAATCTTTTGTAATCTTTTTATGGTCACCATGTCATCTCAATGTCGATTACATCATATAGATGACAAACTAAAATAGAACAGGTTTTATTAACACTTTTCTGATGTTTTATCATTAGGGTTTTTTTAAACACTTTCTCTGGTGTTTATCTTTAAGGTTTTTATAACGTTTTCTCTGATATCATCGTTAAAGGGTTTAAAACGCTTTCTCATATTTTTTTCGTTAGGTTTTTAGAAAGAACATTCTCCGGTTTTTTATCAACAAAGCATTTTAGTGAACTAAACCCGATTTATTATTTTTTTAGTTTCAAAATTTGATCATAGGTAGCATTTAATTGTTAAATCTAATTAGGATAAACAAGAGTTCATAATGAAAGGTGACTATCTACTAAAAGAGTTTTTTTTCAGTCTCAGTTCTTGTATGATCGACGTATTAATATTTGAAACTGGAAGGATATCATAAAAAATGGCGCTTATTTTGGACGCGTAGATGAAGAAATTAAATGAAAATCTCTTGTTGTAAGTAAAGGATTACGTTCAACAACCGATCATTAAATTATACTTCACCGTTCATCCGTTCAAGATTTGATCAGATAATAACTGATCAGCCGTCTATTCACAAAGCTCCTTCAAACACAGAGCAGCAGCATTTTCATTATGAATATAATAAAAGCATTCTAAAATTACGGTTGATACAGTAAACCATAACAAAATTTTCTCAGGATTTCATTGGCATGTAAACACGCTTTTATAGTCTTCTACGGATTAGACACTCTTATTCTAGTTAAATTGGGAGACAATTTCAAGGAGAAGGCCAAGGTCTTCAGGGATGAATTTAATAGGCACAGATTTAGCGTGCAGCAATAATTATAAGTATTGTTAGCAATATCATATCACTATTATTGTCACTCCTGCTACTCTTAAAAGCTATTATAATATAGGCCAGATCACCCTGTTGGTTGTCTAATAGGACAAATAACATCGTGAAAAACAGTAACACTATTTTCACCGCACTATCTGTTTCATTTCTATAGGCAAACAGGGTTTAATAATCTTTAATTATTTTTCAAAGCATATACAACGCTGATATACAAAAATCATTAAATAAAAACTACGTCAATTTACCTCAATTCAATTAATTTATTTTCAAGTCGACAAAATAAATTTTTGCCTCTTTTACATGACAAGTCATTGAAAACCTTAATTCATTAATATGAGAATCTGATCAATGAATTTCATGATGCCTTTTTGAGAGGAAGTGTTATTGAATTCCTTGAAATTGTATATTGTAATTATAAATAAATAAAAAATAAAATATTATTGTTTACAGAATATCGAAAATGTTTGAATTTCATTTCTCAGAATAACTTATTTTGGTGAGTCTTGTTAAATCATATCTATTACATTTATTTTTTGAACATATGATTTTCAATATTTAAATCTTTGGATATTGTATGTTAATGACAAATTAAACAAAATGCTAAGTAGGATCAAAAACTAATATTGTAATAAATTTCGGGTACGCTTACAAGATTGACAAGTTGGTTGGATGTATGTTGTACAAATGTACTCGTCAAACGAACAAAGATTTTTCATTACGCAAAGCCTTGTACATCCCGAGTCATATATATAAATGTCTATTATAGTGCAAACATGTGAATTTTTCAGTTGCATTTTCAGGGTTATTAAAGTGTAGGCCATTTTCTCGAGCTAAAATCGAAATCGTATCATCGAATACAGCCACGGATAGGATTTACTCTTTAGTACCTATTTTTTAACGATAACATTTGGTTTGCCTAGTTTATTTTACAAAATCTGTGTTCAAGTCGTTCCAATATTTGAAGACCTCATACATATGCGTATTGCGCAGTGGCCCGTTGCGTGGATCTCATTAGCGCTGCGTCTGTGTTCGACTGGTACTTCGCACTTCTACTTTTGCAGTTTCTGATCTGACGTATGGTGCTAACCTTATTAGCGTCGTTGACAAATTATGTAAGACGTATGCTTTGTATCGAAGCATTTCAATGAAGACCACGGTAAAATGTATTTAAATTAAACAGATATACCTAATTAAAACTCAATATTATTAATGAAGCGTCTGTGAGCACAACAGCATAATTTGTGATTATAATAATTATTACATATAATTTACATTTCCTCCTAAACGGACGCGTACACACCGTCACACAAACATAACAATCTCACACATTCACACCTAGTTCACTATTATTATTCTCATTCTCAATCTACTTTCTTGGAGCTAATATATATATTTAAAAAATATAATAAATTTGAGGATGATTTTTTTTCATTTTTTTTTATTATTTCTCACTTATACACAACACCTCCCTGTATTAACCCTAATTGTATGAAGCCGTCACCACCTACACTTTATTTATTTAACAGGTTTCCTCATGTACACATTTCAATTTGTAAGATACGTGCTAAAAATTGTAATACTAAAAGAAAAAACAACATTAAAAACTATAAACTATAACAATAAAAAACAAAAAATAACCAGAACATATCTGGAAAAAAACAAGGTTAAAAATTAAAAATAACGCTGCGAGGCGAACAATAAAAAATAAATAATTCACGCTGATCTCACAAAGGTGTAATAAAAAACAGATTTTTAATCCTATTGGGCAAACAGACAAATATATCAATCTCCGTGGAAATGGAGTTTTATAATTCGACTGCTCTCCCAATCGGCCTACACGCACGCATTCATACATACTTTCTAACTTGCTAAATAAATAATTACATATCATCTTGGCGATAATAATGTTGCAAGTGTACTATGCGAAATTGAATCGATTAATACTCGTAAACTTCTATAGCACAATAATATCGAGTTTCAAGCAGAGATGTCCCAGCCAGTAATAAATATGACTCGTAAATAGTGCTTACTGTACATAGTCATCGGCTACTTTAACGCCATCAACATGTCAACAACCAGCAGCACGGAACTGCGCGGCCGCTCGGTAGGCGTGCTCGATAAAACATGCAAATTATCGATAAACGCTTTTATTTAGCGTCAGTACGGTGGTGTTCTACCATTGCCGTACGTACGATAACATCGATACAATGCTGCGCGGCGTTCCGCGGCGACAATTGTTGATTTCGTACGATAATCCTGTCGTGCCGCTAACAGTCCTTTAGTATGGGCTTACATAAGGTTCTCTACTTGAATTCTATGAAATGACACCACTTTAATCTGATCGACACGTGTGTGCTGACGCCAACAAATACAATAGAGAGTGATGCAATTGCTTTTTAGTCTCAATGCTCATAGAAATAAAACACATACATATTTTAAGCTGGAATAATTGAGGACTCGTGCATTTAGGAGGGTCGTAGTCTTGAATCATTCCATCTTATTTGAAGGCTCTTTAGTTTAGCTAAGCTTGATGAGATAGACCATATTTTCATTCGAAAACAGTGCGTCACAAATGGTCAATCGACAATATACAAAAATCAAAAATTACCTGGTCAGGTATGACGAATAAATTTTTTTCGAACCCTAGGACTTTGGTTTATAAGCAGGCATTTAATACGTCTTTAGTCATTTCAAATTTACTACAAATACATAATTTATTTGACACTCGTCGTTGACATCTTGAAGTCCAGGAACTTATTAGTACCTAACTATTTATAATTATTTGTCTGTTTTATTTTGATATATAATAACGTAAAAAAAAACAATATTGTTAAAAATGTTACTCATTTTGTAAAATACTATAAGCAAATACAACCGATACATTCAATTCAATATATTATATTTCAAATATAAACTGTGCACAAACAATCTTATCACCATTTTAATATGGGGTCCTACTATTTTTTTTTATTTTTTGCGTAAAATAAAATATTTTCAAAAATTTCCGACAAAACCCAGTGCGCTGAGTCTGAAATATTGTAGGTAAAGTGAATTTTTGGTAAAGAAAAAGTTTTAAATAAGCCTTTCAGACGTTTTCCTAAGCAACGAACGAATCTAATGTGACACGCACAATCGGATGTAATGAAAACTCAGGAGAACGCTCGAAGGTGATGTGCTCATTCAGCTGAAGTCATTGCGTCCAGCTCTCACGTTGATATTATTCTTATATAAATGCCAGTATGAGGCGGTAATATTACTCTACTTTTAATACATTATTATGCAATCGATGACAAATTTAATCAGTTGATAAAATTTGTCATCGACTTCCTTAAGGAAGTGTTTTTTTTTCGTTTTTTTTTTAGCGGTACATTGTGACACGTACGTCGAACTTGGATTAAACTGTGTTAAGTAGGTTTTTGATCGTTTTTGATCGATGCGCGCCGATTTAGCGTGAAGTGATTCAGTTTCGCGAAAATTAGAACGTCGCTCCTTATAGGCTACTTACGAATCGCACTCGACGCAGAAAATCGTGTGAAGAATTCGCCGGCGGCGTCTGGCCATAATTCCAACTGTCGAGAGGTCGGTCGCCATCGATGTAATAATCGATGGTCGTCAGAGCTCGCTCGAGACTCCGGTGGCGGCAATCGATTAGATGCATTGCGACATGAAATATCGATAACTGCTCCAGGCCCTACTATAATCATTGTGCGCTGGAGCATATTTTTAAGTAGGATGCAGTAAAAATGCGCCGAGCATGTGCGGTTCTTAAAATGTTACAGTGTTACAGTTGACGTCCTGAACAGAACCTGTGAATGGGATTAATTTATTACTATCCACAAAATATTTCACTGTAAGAATATTATTATATAAATCCTCTTAAAAATAACACATCTATTGTAATAAGTAATTAATTTATAAATTGACGGCTACTGATTTGGAAACCACACGTGTAGGGTTTTACTTATATAATTTTAAATTGTCCCTAGTAAAACTATATGAAAATATTGAATATGAATGAATATTCAATTGATATCTATTAATCCTAATTGAATAGATATCAACTAGCAAGTTTATTTATGTATTTATTATGTTAAATATAAAATAATACACAATAATGATATTTTTAATGAATAATTAAAAATACAATGTAACTACATGCGTATGTACCTACTTAGATAATACAAATATTACTAATAAAAACTAAGTGGGAAAAATCGTGTTCAAAGAACCAAGGAATCAAGTTTTTCATATTTATTTATTTGTTTATCCATAACTACATTATTTTTTTGCGAAATACATTTTTACAGTTAAATTTCCTCTCAAGGGAGACTTTATATTCGCTGATGTTTTTTTCAGGGAGTTGATCAATATCGACAACTAAACCGGTCTTACAAAAAAATATATAATCATTTCCAACGTCCGACCTCAAACCATGGGTTCAACCGCGTTCTCAAACATTAAAACGATTTCAATTAAATTTTGAATTCGTTTCTTTCGTAATTCGGTAACATTTTTTGCTGATTAATGTTTGTTGATATAGATCAACCCCCTAAAAGGAATCAGTGAATTCAAGTGCACATGCATATAAGAGGATTCAGAGTTGTTTGGTTTGTTTTGTTTTATATACTGGCTGTAATATCGAATAATGAAAAAGTCGGTTTAAAATCAGTCGAATAGTTTTCGATTGATGGAGGGACATTCGTGGTCAGATGCCTCACATTCGAATAATTTCTATTTTCTAGTAAGTATAAGTGGTTAAATTTTATTTATTTAAGAAAAAAACATAAATCACACACATTACATACACAAAAGTAAGTGCTATAGAATAAATTCAATTATGTGTATTTTAATATATTTTTTATAGAAATGTTGATTTTGCATTTTTTTCTAACACGCTGAGGATTATCCTGAAAAACGTACTATTTATAGTTGATTTTTTAAAGTCTAAAACCAATTCACAAAATGAACGATGGTTGTGGTGATTTAATTTTAATTTTTCTTCTTTTTTTTTTTACACACGTGGTATAATTTGGTTTAAAGAAATCGTTCTAAATAATTTATTGAGGTTGAACATTTTCAAATATTGTATTTTTAAAAATAAGTACTCGAACTAAGGTAGGCTTTGGATTTAGAAAGCCATGAAATTATTAAGGCTTGAAATCGGAATGAAAGCTAAAATAACCTGTGGTAACCTATTATATAATTGTGTTGTGTAAGTGTATAGGATAGGCAATGTAAGAAATGGAGGAATAAATATAAAACAAATATAAAGAGGTAAATATATAATATTTACTAATTGTAACACATTCAATATGAGGTCTCTGTTTATTATATTATTATTATTCGTATTGTAGTACTTGATAAAAAAAAAATACAAAATAAAAAAAGGATAGATTTAAATGCAAAAAAAAATGCGTCTGACCTATTATTACAAGCTTTTATTTAGTAAAATAAATTTGGTTCACGGTTAAATAACAAGACCTACTAACTAAAATTTTAATGATTTTCAGTGTCCTAAGATCACTCTCTAAATAAAAAATCCAGCTAATTTGGCCCTATTTTTTTTTAATTGCTATAACCTAGGCCATATACAATTATTTCGGGCCCTACTTAATTAGGCCAAATGCGCCTATCCTAGAGTCAGGGGCGATGGTGGTAATGCGGATTCGAACCCGCGATATTTGGGCCAATAGTCCAACGACTTAACCACTAGACTACAATGATTTTAAACATGATTTGTTTTTAGGTCATATTCATCCCCCCCATATTCATATTCCGAGAAAAAATATAAACTCTAATTGATAATATGAAATCGCTCTTGTCATAAGTTCGGTCGCTAGTGAGGCCGCCTCGCTTCGGGTCATTGACCGCCATCAGCCAAACACCCGCGAGCAAAAAAGGAATTTATACGGGCGTTTTGAAAAATTATTGAATTTGGACATGAATTATTTTAGCATTTTTTTATACAATTTCTTAGACATAATAGAGAACATAAACGCCCCCGTAAGTCTTTGAGAATGGTCTTGGACCTGTATGAATTGAATGATATCTAGTAACGATCGTGGGCATTGGACTATTGACTCAAAGCTTTCGAGTTCGAATCCCCTGACTGTATCATAAGCACATTTGTCCTAGTTGAGTAGGACCCAAAATAATTGTATATGACCATGATTGTATCGTCATAGCAATTTTTTTTAAAAAAAGTGTGACAGTTGTTGACGCTTTCGTAGCCTAGTAGACTAGCCGCTGCTGCGGGCGGTTAAAAAGATTTAAATATGTCTGCTCGAACAAGGGTTAACCATCGTTTATTAATTTTTTACAATGTTCTAACTAAACATTAAAACTAGTAACTGCTGGTGATTACCAGCGGGCGAGGGACCAACATTGGGTTCGTAGCCTAGAGTGCGGAACCCTGTAACAATGTATTCAGATAACCAGCAAAACGAAAGGTGTGGGCTACCATTCTCGCTCACCCACCGGAGGTCGAGCAAATTACTGTAATTTTTATTCCAGTCTCCGCAATGCATGATTTATTAAAGACGGAGATTTTGCCGAGCGCGAGATTTGCGGTGATCATAATGACGGCGCGGCGCTGTGCCAAGGCCGGGCGGCTGCGTGACGGCGATATTATGCGCCGTACCGCGTTAGGGTATCGCTCACACAGTCAGTCAGGGTTTTTACCCGGTGACCCAAATTATCGTTTGAAATAATCAGCCCAACTTGGGTCTTGCAAAAACCCGCGCCAATCAAGAAGTCTGTTTTGATACAAGAGATTTTTTTACATTTATAATTCCCCGAGTGTGATATCGAAGAATCACATTATCACCCTAACAATTACTATAATAATAGATGTCTCTTTTATCTAAAATCGGTGCATTGGTGACCCCGCGTGTGACCACACATTAGCGCATAAGCGCATAATTTCTCAGCGCGGCCACACCCTAGCGGAAACAAAGCAACCGTGTGTTTTTCCTCTCTGCCGCGTTCCACGAACGTCAACTCTCCAAAAAACAAGGCAACTCTCTTCATAAATAACAAATATATCAGAATAAAAAATATACGGAAAATATATTTTTAGACTTGTTGCTTTCTACATGACGTAACTTAATAAAACTAATCTTGAACCCCCACTGAACATTCCCGATTTATTTATGAGTAAACACACATAAAGATAAATTTAAAAAAAAACACACTAAACCGACAAATAATACAAACCCGTCAATGATGTAAGGGTGTAGGGAATATCATTAATTGAGTTGATCAACTTTGACAAAATATATGGTCAGAGAATATAAGTGAACTTGATCATCATCTAGTCATGTATAAATAATAATTAATGATGTAAGTATCACACTTTTGTTTTATCGAGTCTTAATTGAAGTACCATACTAGTCGATCGTTAAAACGTCTAAAGTGTATAAGTAATATATTTATTTAATTGAAAAATAACAAACCTTCTTGATAAAGAGGTCCTAAAATTATTATACAAATTAAATTAAAATACAGAATAATAAACTAAAGCAACTATTCTTACACGATACACTGTTTATTATTCAGAAGAAATGTATCCGATGAATAAGCCATGTTAGTATGTAAGAGCCATTTTCAAGGGTTAAATTTATTTACAATAAACTCAATGTATAATTTGAAATAAGTATGCATCCTAATTACTTCTAAAACGTTTAATATCCTCAATATAAAGTAATCAAAACAATGAATCTACAATCCGTACTAGCAGAAAATATGATCCCTTAGATTCTATTTCACCCACTTAGATTTTTTTTAAGGAAAAAGAAGCCTATGACCTTTCTAAGCTATATTTATACAAAATTTAATCAAAACCGGAGCGGTTAAGCCATTAAAACGCATCAGACATACTCTTACATACTTTCGCATTTATAATATGGTTATATATTATGTTTATGGTTTTTATTTATTTATTTATTCTTTATTGAAAAATCCAACAGTATTAATTTTTATAATTACAAACAAAACATATTACTAGTATACAAAACCAATTATGGATTTCGGACATTTTACATATTAACATTAGCATAAAAAATTTGGAACAGTGTTCTTAAAATATATATAGATTATGAATAGTATATACGTATATAGTAGAATTTTTTGATGTGTTGTGTGTAATTTGTGAGTGATGTTTGTGGTAGTTGTGATGTTTATGGTTTATAATATGGTTATATAATTATGTTGTTAGTATAGTATGATAGATATGAATTGCATTGAAAATAATAACACATACATACTTATAGTACAAACTTATTTATTTATTTATTAAAATATCCAATATACAATTTATATTATTTTATACGTATATAATAATCATAAATTATAATATATATGATTATTATTGTATATTATATTTATATTATAATACATAAATTACTTCGTAATGTATATATGACATACACTTTAAATAAATATTATATTCCGAATACACTCGCTAAAATTTTTAATGATAATTTATATCAACTTTGGTGTTACATTTAAAAGATTGAAAAAAATATATAATATAACGAAACGGAACGTAAAATATTAATTGTGGCGGTTCTTAGCTTGTAGACTTTGTCTAATCAGTTGGTTCATTATATTTAATGTGAAACATTGCTAATGTGTGTCGCAAAGCATAAAGTTAGCGTGCAATTGCTTAATTAGATAACGCGTGGGCATTTGTTATGGAGTGATGGCGTTAGGCGGGGGGCAGGGGGAGGAGGGGGGGCTTACGCTGTTAGACACAATTTGCAAGTTGTCCGTCCATTAGAGTGGTAACGAGTAATTATTACATTGCGACGTGTTTCGCCATTTAATTGTTATACACAACGCGAATTTAAATTAATCTGGAATGCCGAATAGTGGGTGTCTGAAACAAAACATGCATTTTAAGCTCCTGACCAGGAGAACGCTCGCCAATATCGATGGACTTGTAAAAAATCTAGTACATAGCTACATACATTTTAAAATTGCTACTAGAGCTGTTTCGCTATTCTTAGAGATAATGAAAATAAATGAAAAATATAATTATTTATTTATTACGATTATTCTGGAATTCAGTGAGGGGGAAGAATTACAGTTTATTTTGACCACGCGTTTAAAAATAATAACGTCATTTAAAAAAAATTAACATCAAAAATAAAAGAAAATATTAATTGCATATCGATTGAATTTTATTAATTGCATTATATACTTATTTCACCATGCACTTCAATAGGTCCATTAGGAAATGTATAGTATTATTTTTGCGGCTCATTCCATTTCAAAAAGCGTCATGTCGTCAAATTCACAAAACGGCAATCGAGTACCACATTATACCCCACTCATACCACAGTCTGAACATAACGACTCTTCTACATATGCACGTGTTGGGTTAAAAAGGTTTTGTGATACTTCGATCTAGTTCATAACGGAGCGATACAAAAATTATTAAACCTAATTTATTTATCATTATATTTTTTTTATTGGTCTTTTACACTCGTAAAATTTCTAAGTAAACTACTATTATAAGCAGAAATTAAAAAAAATATTACAAATATTACTATCCTAATGGCATTTCCGAATTATTTGTAATAAATTAGAGTCTATATACACGGATATGCGTCGCGGTCGTAAGATTATATAAAAGTTTTGTCAATTAGAAAAATGAATTACAATTACAAAAACCCACAAAAAATATTTTTTTTATCGGTTTAGTTATCGATATAGATCCACCTCCTAAAAAGAGTTTCCTAAATTTAAAAATAGTAGTATAACATACATTTTTTTAATACAGTAGTAAATTTTATACCCCCTCGTAAGAAATTAAACGTCAAGCGTTTTGCAATTGTTTGGTTCCAGAAATATATCGTTTGTTCAAAAGTATTGTTTTTGAAATCAACGCTCGACAAATGAAAAAGCTGCCATTGTGCGTAGTACGCCGAAACAAAATATAAAAGTTTTTATAAATATTTATGTTTTAAGAATTTTTATTTGTTTATGCATCAAAGGATGCTATCATTGCCATCTGCAGTGCAAGTGCGGCACTGCTAGAGGAATATTTATTACGGAAGGTAAGGATAGTATTTGGGGAACGGACACATGTGCAATATTTCTATACCAACCCGACCAATTATTTCTTCCCGGTCTGAAAGCGCCTAAAGGGGTACACACACGTTTAGCTAAGTACGTTACGAACACGCCGCGAGCAGCTTCCGCAAGTTCAAGGCGCGTGAATGACGCATACATTTGAATATCATTAACGGGTTGTAAGGCACCTCACCCGCTGTTGTTTCAATTACTCTAATGAGTAATTAAGCGGTCATACGCGTAACGAATCCGAAAGTGAGACGGATTAATAGGACGCGTTGTGACAGGTGACATACGCGTTTCCCTTACTTTTGATTTCGATATATATAGCTACTATAAAAATATGTATAAAAATACTTATAAATTTACACAGCTTTAGTACAATGAACTTAAATAGTTTTATCATAAACATTATAGAAAATGTGTGAGTATCACAGCTAAGTTGTGTAAACATCAGCGTTTGTCTGTGAATAAATGGGAGAATTGGAAATTTAACGTCTTCAAAAGGCGCTTACATGGCTTATGCTGATTTACACAAAATTAATATTAATTATTAATAATAATTTTTTTTTTTAAAAAAATTCTATCGAGCGGTAAATTAAATGTCACTACTAATTTATCACCTTTATCGTACATGAAAAAACTTTTTAAAAATTATAATTTCTCCTCAGCCAAGTGACACGTGAAAATAATATATTTATAATTAAAATACATTTTAATAAAGCCGAATGGATTAATAAGTTTTATTGTATTAATTTCGATTTTATAAACCACTCAAACAGGATATTGTGACTTCATCACAATATATGCGAACGTGGGCAAAATTTCTAAATTTCGGTTCGGTAGAAGTACGCCATAATATGATTGTAAGATTTGAACCAGACAAATGTAAATTAATAGTAAAAATACATTTTTAAAAACAAGCTTTTATTTATACAAAAAATCGTCTGTGCTGCTGGGCGTTGAGGGGTTCCTTCAACTGGCTGTAGAATCAGGTCATACTTACCATAAAAATGCATGGTAGATTTCAACTCCGTAGTATAAGAGGAAGTGGTTCTAATTCAGCTTGCAAGAATTGACCTAAACCGACATACAAACATTGCAAGCTAAGTAAAGGTGTTCGTGGAAAACGTCTAAGAGGGAACCCAGTAAACTCAAATTGTTCGATATATCCTCATTATTATAAATAACTTTTCTTTGTGATGCGAGGTTTTTTTCCGTCGACATTACAAAGATTTGTTCCGCGTTCACACCCCTCCACGCCGGATGTGCCGTGGAAAGATCTGCATTTGCGCACGCATGAACGCGCGCCCGACATCTGCCGGAAATGCCTGGACCGCATCCGAAACGCGCGCAGGCGCTCGGCGTCTAACCGCATTATTACAGAAACAGAAAATAACGTTTATAGCAGGTAATTCAGAAGGGCTGAAGACAGAAACAAAACACCAATCCAGCATGATAATTTTTTAAAAATACTAAATCAAAAAATATCTAGTTAATTTTCACCCTGCTGTTATAAGCCATCCAAATGAAATATCTATTTATGTAAAATGTCTATAATAGGCTGTAAATATATATATAAATTGTATTAATTATTTTTGTGGTCAACTAATAAAATGGTATAATAAACTTAACCTAACTAAAGATGACGCAATATTTTTTATACATGTATTTATTGGTCATTTGGAAAACCAACAGTAGAATATATAAGAAATGGTTTATAAAATTGTGTATAAAATTACTGATAACAGGTTTTCGTTTAAGTGCTAAATTATAACAATTTTAAATGTACAATATTTAAAAAAAAACAATAGGTTTAAATTGTCAGAGGCTAAAGGAAAGTAAATGAGGTCTAAAGATTTCATCGTGTTTTTTTTTGTATTGTAACAAAGTAGTATAAGCAAATACTTAATAATAAAACAGTTACACAAATAATAAATAACTGTCAGTGTAAATGACAATGTAAACAAGAATGTCTATGACACCAGTAGCTATAATTTAATATCATTTTGTATATAATGCTTTTATACATTGTTTAGTAGTAGTAAATTATTAAACCAGAACCTGGAATCTTACAGCTATACTCTACAGGCGTCATTAAAGGTATCTTCTCCCCAGACTATATGCGCCTGTCTGGGGTTTCATAATAATATATTTATAGTAACAATTTTCTAAAAATAGCGGTTGTTATTAAAATACTTTCACTCGAGAAACTAAAAGTGGTTTTTAAAATGCCCAATAACTTATACCCAATAGAACTTATTTATTTTTTTAATTTATTGGTATAAACTAGAAGATTCTTAGCACTCAAATTATATGTCAAACACATGAAAACTTAGTTAAGCTGTTGAAAATAATCTGAGAACCACTAATATGGCTGAACGTAGGTTATTAAAGACATACCATAAATCAAAAATATATTTAACTTTATACTCTTTGCATATAAAATAAAATAATTTTTAATAAAACGTACCAACCCGCAGAAATACTATAATTATGAGTTAATAAATCACCGCCATAAGTTGGGAATGGTATTGACACACTAGGTGATGGTCAAATTTAAAACCACTTGACGATGTGCTGCAGAACCAGGATCTTAGTAACGGAACCACCTTGATCCCATATTTTTTTTGTAATTTTTATTGTGAACAAAATTGAAAATAAATAAAAACGAACAAAGGCCGCAATAATCATACGTTTTGGCTCGTGTCCGCGCGTTGAATAACCCATCAGTCGAGCCTTTCGAGCTGTCAGCCGTGCGTCAAACACATCGTCCGTCGTTTGACAGCATTATGTCAGCTCTGACTGACTGCCGCCTGCTCGACTTATTATTAATTTGTTATCGGTGATTCTCATAACAGCTCGTATCACGCTGACATATTCAAATCAAATATTTCAAATAAATACATGTTATGTGTAACACAACAAAATGTTTTATTAAACCATCCACAAATATCTCGGATTTAGGCAAGCCATGATTAAATTCCGCCTAATAATAAAAACGTCCGCGATTTCTGTTACTTTTAGGGTAGAAAAAAATCGCCAATTCAGGTTAATAGGTATACTGTAACCTAATAACTGAAAATAGGGCGAAAGAAGATGCTGTTTATGCATTCAAATAATGTCTGTCACAGTTCATTATAGCACTTTTAGCACATTATAGCTCATATAGTTATAGTTTATAATCATTCGGTAGAAATATTTAATTGGTTATATTTATGCTTATAAATTGGTATTAACGTTTTAATTTGTTATGATGTGTATGTCGCCTGTATGTTTTTTTTAATTATAACTGTTTTATTTCCACAATATAGATAAGTACTGCTTTAACCTCTCTTTCAATTGATTAATAGAGCAGTACCCCGTGTTTTCTCAAATGAACATCGCGACGACAACATTCCACCAAAATGAAAATTGAGTTATAATAGTAATAATAGTAATTTATTTTATGCCATGTTTGCTATTAATATGTATACTTATAGTGCGAAATATTTCTCTATGAAAATCACAAATTTATTTTTCACAAAAACTGCCACTCCGGAATTGACACAAATGTAGTATATAAATAGTAACAAACAGTAACATTTCACTTTCCTAATACGTGCTGCAGACTTAAAACCCGTTACAAACCTTAATACTGAACACAGCGAACTGTCAAACAACAACACGTCGCAAGCCATTAATAATAAACTTTAATAATGTCATTAATGTGGGCTATCAAACTACATTACCATTTCTTTTGTTTTCAAATGTGAGCCAGTTCAGTTCAAGGCATACGCCTTATATTCACGCAATTTTATCAATTAACTACCTTTATTGCCACACGTTTGTCAGCCTTAGCCAGACTATTACGTCTGAAAACTAATAAATATTTCGATTGGTGCATTTATATATTTATTTACTTCGTCTTATCCTGCGGAGTTCAAATTTAACATGCTGGTTCAATTTCGTTCACTATGTATTTTTATGATTTATTAATTTATTTTTATTTATTCCTTATTGAAAAATTCACAGTATTACATTTTATAATTACAAACAAAACTTATTACAAATATATAAAACCAATTAAGGATTTCGGTCATTTTACATGTTAAGATTAGCATAAAAATTTGAAATGTTCTTAAAATATATATAGATTATTAATATTATATACGTATACAGTAGATTTTTTTTTTTTTTAAAGTGTTATGTGTAATTTGTGAGTGATGTTTGTGGTAGTTGTGAGAGTGTGATATTTGTATGTATATATTAAAATAAAGTAATAAATTAAGTATGGTTTTATGACCGCTGTCCGATTTTGATGAAATTTGGTATAGAGATAGCTTGGACCCTGAAAAAGGACATAAGCTAACTTAAAAAAAAAAACAATCTCCATGAGGCTGAAATAGGAGATGATAGATTGAATGGGAATATTTGGGTTACACGTGAGAAAGGTGTTTTTGGGCATTTTGGAGAGTTTTCAAAATTTCTAAGACAACACAACTACTTTCAGTTATCGAGTGCCGAAGGCGCCGTTACGAAAAACCAAATTAGGCGCGCGAATGGCCCAACAGCTAGTATTGGGTATGATGATCCCATGTCAATGAGCAGTATTCAGAAGTATTCTAATATACTGTAAAAAAAATATATTTTATTTCATCTTTCAAAATATTATTTACTAGGTTCAGAGCTACTTTTCTGATAGAAATGCTTTTGTAAACTAGAGCCTCACGCGTGCTCGCACAACAAACCTAATGCCCTAAAACGACTGCCAAAGGCGTGAAAGGTGCAGGGCAGGGTATTAACATTATTTACCAGTTTATTTTATGGATATGGTTTCTAGTAATAATGGCATCTCGGTTGCAAATGGCTTTCTTACCCAATACAGGATGAAAGCTTATAAGATGTAATTACAAACGTGTTCAAAACAAAGCAAGCATAATGCATCGACGATTGTTAGGGTGACCATAGCTCAAAATAATATTAAAAAATATTTCTTCAGCCTTTCTAAATAGAAGATTACTTCTAGAATAAATAATTATTTTCATTCTTTAGGCTGCACCTACTAGCTTTTTAACATTCCGAGTTGGCACAAATATTATAAATACCGCGCGTGACCTAGCGCATTATAGCATCGATCAGATGACGCAAGTGGTACATTAAGCAAACAAAACAAAACTACCTCCCTTGATAAAGATTCGTCTAGTTAGGGAGGCAAGAAACATCCGTACAATATAACAGTGCTCGTCGCTTAATTACGCTATTTAATAATTCTTATTATGTATTACATAGTTATTTTGTACTACTTAAGAGTTGTAATGTTATATTTTCAATAAATAAATTATACATAGTTTAGTTATTATAAAATTATTTTAGTATGAATTTTTTTTTCGATTTTTTTTTATTTTTTTCGTGAGACTGGTTTAGTTATCGATTTAGATCAACCCCCTAAAATGATATGCTGTATACATAACCCCTCCCCCCCTGCACACCCCTGGGATATTTCCCTATAAATACATCCGGTATAGCATTCACTTTTTCTTCTTCTTCGCATGTAAATCTGTAAATCTATAGATTTATTTAAAATTAAATAAATAAAAATCTAATATTCAATGTCTGCTAAAGATATTATTATTTAATACCAAATTAAGTAAAAGAAAGCAGTGTGAACGCATTTAGGCGTGACTCAAAGCCGCATTAATAAACCTCATGTGAGTATTCACACACGCGCAGGCGCGGTTTGTACACCCACACTCTCGCACTCATCTGCGCCATCTTCAGGGCTTAAGTGTAAAAACATTGCATTACATAAACAACCAACTCAATCCTTATCAAGTATTTATATTAAAATAAAATATTACGTTTTTTTATCAAAGTATTAAAAACAGACAAGCTGCCAAATTAAAACACACGAACTGAAATCACAAAGATTGTAAACCCGTGAACGAGACGGCGTTAGTAAATAAATGTATCGATTACCAAT
Organism: Neomicropteryx cornuta; assembly: GCA_020383195.1. Taxonomy (NCBI): domain Eukaryota; kingdom Metazoa; phylum Arthropoda; class Insecta; order Lepidoptera; family Micropterigidae; genus Neomicropteryx; species Neomicropteryx cornuta. The sequence goes on from JAHKQU010000030.1 coordinate 8,826,743, forward strand.
TTATGATCAATATGTATCTAGGTTCAAAGGAAATATATTTCATTGGGATTGAACAGTCAACATACAATCCATATACAATTCAATTTTTAACAAAGTTTTTTTAGGTTTATTTGAATCTAACTAATATTTTATAGTACTATCAATAGTTGTACAAATATTGGTTTTGGCTGCTATTAGAATAATTATTCTATACAAGTGTAATTATTGAATAATTAAGATGAGTAAATATTTACACTTTGTTACAATAATAAGATATGTAATCAATATAATTTACACAACATTGTAATGGGTAACAATATATGATTATTTTTTTAAATTATTTATATCGTGCTTGGTTATATCTTGTTGCAGTAACATTGAAAAAAAAATAGTTATTATTACCTATACTAGTAGCTGCCTTATTTTGGCTACTATGTATGTATGTAAGATACTAAAAAAATGCTTATTAAGCAAATTTCTTTAATTACTGTTAGTATTATTTATCAAACTTAGAAGAGAGTATGGTCACAAAATGTTTATTCTGAATAAGTAAGTCTTTAGGTTCGGTTCGTGTAAATCAATAATTCCCTAATTTTTTGTTTTTAAATTAAATTTAATTAAAGTTAATAATATCAGTAAATATTTATTTAGAGCAGCAATGATTAAATTTGAAATTAGAATATAAAGGAAAGAGAAACTATATTCTTAAGTAACCCTCTTTTCTTCCAAATTGTCCAATTTCTCTTTGGTTGTAAAAAAAAATAACGTTAGTAATCAATTTGTGGAAATTTTTATTTGTTTTTGTTCAAACGTTCTAAATTATGGTAACTATTGTTTTGTAATTTATTGCATTTGTTATGATTTGTGTATCTACTTTTAAATGTATTCTTAAATAACTGTTAATTCCCAAAATAAATAAAAATAAAAGTTTCTATGTATTGCATTCTTGATGTTTGTTTTCCTCTATTAAATCCTTAACGGAAAAAAGAATGTCCAAAATGCCCTCACAACAAAAAAAGTATTGTGGACATTCTTCGCGCAGGCCTGCGTATCGGCAAGTTCAGGGTATGATGCTGAGCACGCGACTGGTATAGAAGGCGCGGCGCGGGAGGACGCACTGCGATCCTCGACGAGAGCAAAAAGATTTCCTTTTCAGTGGCGCATCACCATAGACCTCGCACTGTAATGCTTCATCACCACCATCGCAGGCTGACAAGGATCTAGGAGCCATAGTTATTCAGGGTTAATTTTTATAATCTATTACTTACTGGAGCGTTTATGATGGAAATGAGATTTCATGAGTGTCATGAGCTCAATTTATTGTATTAATTCCCTTTGAGGAACTGTAATTTGTACACGATATTTTAAAGGGATCGGTTTGCACTAATATAAAGTTCCTGGTTTTAAAAGGTCTTAAGTGGTACGCAAGTCCTCGATGTTAAAATGCCACTTAAAAAAATAAAGCGCACCTTAAGAAGCAACGAATTTAAATCCATATAAAGACACAAATCTCGAATTTTATCAAATAAAACATTATTTTGATTATTTAAAAAAAACAACAATGCAAATATTAGGAAATTAAATTATTATTATTTTTTTTTGGAAATAAGAAGGAAATAAGTTACATAAGAGAAATCATATAAAATAATAAATGAAAACAATGGTACCATCTTACAAGTATAAAATAAAAACCAGTTAAATATTTCCACCGAGTGAGTATAATATCAGTGTTTAGCAAGAGAGATGATGAGAGGGGGAGGGAGAGGAAAGGAAAATATCATGTTAACGTTTGGTTTTTGAACGACACTACGTTATTATTAAATATATCTTTTTTTTTTTATTTAATGAGAAATCAAGTTGGCCGATGAGTACAAGTCTATAACCTTCCTAACTAGGTAAGAGTTACCTGTTCTAAGGAAGGTTATCATTTTATGGGTATTTTAAATCTAAGGTAATCTAAGGGCTCATAATTGTTTCTAAGACGTGAGATGTCTAGTAAATCGTTTGTCCTTGTCACACGAGAAGGTAACCTGGGACGCATTAGCTCAAGTAGAGAGCTACAATTAACTGCACCTGACTTTATTTTGTATGCATATACACCATCAGCTTTAGACCTTCTTTCAGCTAAGGGTTCAGCTAAGGGAAGAATCGGATGTACTTGCAAAGTGCGCAGAGGACTTACGATCCAAGTGTTTAAGGAATTTATTTTGATCCGCTTCAATTTTGGATACATGTGTCCCGTACTTAGGTAATATAACTGTTTTATGCTATTCATACGTATATTTTGGATTTAATAAAGGAAAAAATATATATCATATTGTAATTTTACTTAATCATGTTTCAATCATAGAGTCATTAACTCCATACGCTAATTTTGTCAAATTATTAACATTTTGATGTAATTACATCAAAATGAATAATTATTCATGTTTACTCGAACAAAAGATTATGTAAGATTAATGAATGGAAAAAAAAAATGTTTACTAGACCTAACTCGCTTGCTTGTATGGGGACGTTTACAAATTGCGCACATTCTGTCCCGTTCCCGCGCGGCGCCTGCGGGTAGCGCGGCCTCGCTCGCACGCGTCCGTTCTCAACTTTGGCACGCGGTGTTAATATGGTTATTAACCGTTTTCGCTCACTACTGGACGTGGGCCGATTATGCCCGTGTATCTTTTTGCATAACTGTACGTATGCGCGCGCTTTGCCCACCGTACGTAATAATATGATTATCTTGTGCGCCTTTTGTTCTCCGGAGTGTCTCTTTTGCAAGCGATATAACTTAGAACGCTCTCACATTGTTGGCCGGGCAGCTCTGTTTGTGCGCTCATTATTGCCTCATATAATGTCGCCTAATACGGCTCTGACCACTTCGTTACTATGGCTGTCACCTCGGGAAAGTTTACTTAGATTCGAGCTATATATGAGGACGGCTTTGAGAACAATCAAGCAGATAATGAAACAGTGAGTGTAGTTTACTGAAATGTGTATTATTACACATACACACCTATAAATCTAAACAACTAAACATTAACGTAACATGCACGCACAAATTCACAGCTCAGTATTTTAATTAAGAATGCCCTCAGAATGTTGTTTTTCTTTTCTAAAAATGTTTTCTTTAATAAGTGTATGTTTGCTGTAAGTTTTTCTGTAGCTGAAAAATAAACAAAAAAATAATAATCAAAGGTGATAAGCATTCCCTATCTCGTAAACCACATACTAATAAACAATATTTTCTTGTTGCAGTCTAACACATATATTTTCCCTGTATTTTCACACTCACTCAATATACACAGTGATATACTTTAAAAAAAAAACAAAAACTTTTTTGTATTACCAACTTCTCAATATGATTTACCTACGTTATACTTATTTATAACTATATACCATTGTCCATGGTCATTACTTTTACTATAAATAAAGAATTGCTGTGTTTATTAATTATACAGCATTTTTTCATTCATTGGTCATTCATTTCATTCATTGGTCAAACAGCGGGTAAAATTAGGCATTTTATAATCAAACATTTTTCTTATGAATACTTTTCAGAATTGTCTTTTTTTCAACACTACTAAGCCTAAAAGTAATTAAAAGTAAAAATAGGTAGTTGCATGCACTGTTAGTTTAGTGAATTGCTAACGCGAATATACAAATACTTAATCTTTAACAACTTCTCAAACATCACAGGCTTTTAAAATCTATTTTTACTGTTAATTTATTTTATTTATATTATTTTACTAAAATGTATCCAATCTTTTTTTGTAATCTAATACTTATACGGTAAACTTAAGTTAAACTTTTAAGATTAATTGTTAACTCTGTGTATTTACTTACTTAAATAGTTAAATAGAATGAAATATCTGACATATAGAGAAATTGAAAAATAAAAGAAGATAAAAAAAAATTAAAGAAGAAGGGTAGCTTTTTAGGTAACAACCTTTCACAACAACTATTCGTATCATGTTCATTTTATTTTATTTTTTGAGTTACAGAAATACTTACAGCTAAACATGCAATTATTAAAACATAATATGAATTTAACTTATTCCCATTTTATACGTTAGAAACAAAATATTCTGAGGGCAATTTTAATTAAGGTTTAATTACAAAAAATATGAAGAACCCGTTTACAGTCAGCTTCATGCTAACATGTCTTCTAGTTTATCGGTTCATAATAAAGTTATCATCCTGGTGATTATAAAGGCCACGCGGCCGGCATAGTAACTGTAAAATGACTATGATCTATAAAAATGTCTCTATAGCGCGCGGCGGGTGGCGCCGCGGGTATACTGCGCACGCGCAGCGACCGGTCCGCGGCGAACAAAACAACACACGATTATAATTATCGACGCATCCATCATGCTAGTCTCGAAGTGCTGTCAAAGCAGGGTCAGAACATGTCCAGGAACCAGATCTTGGATTCGCAGAGGCGTCTAATGCGTCTGCTCAATATGTTAGACTTCCTTAAATGGAAATAAATTTTTAAAAAATGTACCAGTGCTGGCACTCACGGTTAAATACAAGATATTAAATACACTAGCCTAGTTAAAAAAATCCCTTTCGGCACGCCGGACATATTAGGTCTACAATTAACATTTTGAACTGATTTGATCCTGAATTTATTAAGGGAGATATGATTTTTTGAATTTTGAACAACCGATTTTTCCCACCCCGACAACCAATGATTGGTGCTATCAAAAAAATAAAAATCTAAGATAAGCTATCTGAGAAATAATATAAAATTTAAATATATATCTATCTATATCATAAGAAAGTGATATAGATAGATTGCGTACCTACGATATTATCCTCTTACTCTGGCGTCACTGACAAACACTTACCACATACACATTTGCCAATGAATTCACACCTGCACTTATGTATTTGATACCGTTTGTGTAAATTCGATATAGTAAGAGACACGGGGAATTACCACGAGGCACACCTTTAAAGTGTTATATGTAAGCAGTTTGATTTATCACCTCCATTGATAACATGTTTTCTCACGCAGTTTTTAACGATACCTTCGCCCGAACTCTATTACTTACCATTTTAAATTTGAAAAAGCAATTGTTAACCTAAATATAATTTGAAATGAATATAATCACCATAGATTCCAACATCAAATTCGCTACAGATTATATTTATAAAAAAAATGTTTACAGGATGTCTCAATATTATTGCACTTGACTGTACCATTCATATACGGAATAAAATCATTAGTTAGAACGCACGCACATAAAGAAATATTATTAAAATGTCTAGTTACGCCCAAAGCGACGCAAGCGTACTATTATCACGTCAGCTGTGGTAGATGATTATTTTTTCGTACGAGATCGATATTATTTACAATCGCTGTCAATCGACCCAATTTTGGAAAAGACATAACCTGCGTTATAATTAGCGATTATATCGAGGCATCGAGCGGGATGGCGAGCGGCTGCTGAACGCTCGTGGGAGAGAGACGAGGCGAGCGCAGCTTATCAATCAGCTGTGATGAAATATGTAAATTGTATTTTTGAGCGGACCTCTCGACGTAGAGCCTGATAATTAAATTCCTAAGCCCTGCCAAAGGGCCTATGAATATCAGCATGTTTCATAATACGCCAAATGCCTATGAATCTAGATCACCGGAACAGATGCCAGAAATAAGCTATCAAGTGCCCAGTTGATCAAGGTACTTTGTAATCACCATACTCATTTATGTTTATAACATTTTCAAACAGCCTTTGATATATTATTATTTTGTAAGGTTTTCACCGTTCGATATATGCCAACCTGACGTTTACAATTTCGAATAAAGTTTTTAATAATTTTCCGGCGATGAAAAGCTGCAAAGCTTAAGCATTTTTTAACCCAGCTTGCAAAACACTTAGAATATCTCATATTTTTTTTGTTAAAATATCCATTTCTTGTTTCATCTATTTGGATAGTTACAGAATATTTGACAATATTGTACACTAGAGAGTTAAAAATGCATTTTTATAAAATTCAACGCCGGGTTTGAACCGACATCCTGCGCTATCAAGTACCCTTAATGCTTCTTAAAGGTTGTTTCATTTATCTTTTCAGGCGATACCTAAAATACCCTTCCTCCTCCCAATAGGCTGAGACAGCGTACAAATAGAAAAGCTGAAATAATATCGACTATAATAAGTAATTTTATATATTTTCTATACGTTTATTTTGTTTATTTGTTTATTAAAAAAATATAAATATGCGTAACACAACTATTAGAATTATATATTTAATAAATCTATATCTTGTAGATATGATATTTATCGTATGATCTTTTTTATTAGTAACGTCTTACGTGTGTAATAAGTATTTTATTTTTTCTGCACGCATCTTCTGGCCGCTCACAGGTTCTTTTTAACCTAGTTAGGTTGACCATGTTACTTTAAAACAACAACAAATGATTGATATTTAACTAATTGATTATTATTTAATTGCATACATGCACACACGCAACCACACACCCTCACTGACACTTTTATATCGTACACATCACAAAGTTTTAAATATTTTTGTACATAGGCGTAAGCTTTAATTGGCCTTATTATTAACCCTTTGGGAAAATGTATATGCTATTATTTCGCTGTATACTTACCTATTAATAAATAAATAAATTTGTCTATATGATAATAATTTAATTTTCTTCTGTATTAATATAACTTTTATTTTTGTGACTTCCTATTGTGGTGTCACGAATAAATAAATAAACTCAATTAAATAATCATCTATATGTATGCATCGAAGTTACTCTTGCATCACGCTAGACAATTCACTATTCTCATTCGGATACTCGGATGGCGGAAACAAAATTGGTAACGTTAGAAAGTGACATTCGCCACGCATAAATTTTATGTGATAGATTGCGAAATACAACCGATAGATTATTAATCGGCGAAAAGGCGACAATGGGCCATGCGCCGCGTTCCGCCCGGAGACACAGAACAAAGAAGTCGGAGAGGCGGTTTCGTGATCGGCGCGCTTTTTTGCCGCGCGGCGAAAAAAGACGCCGGCCGCCGTTGCGAAAATGTGAAAGCCTCGCTCGCGTGACGCGCCGCAACGGCGTGTGAAGTTTATGTTTGTCAACTGTATCGGAAGCGATCACGATCGGCGGCCATTTTGGAAGCCGCGGAACGCAACATGCGTTCGGCTCACGATTCTGCGCGAGCCCGATTTGCGTAACAGCTTTATCTATGCTGTTGATACGCCTCTAATTATCAGCCGAATTCAAATACATTAATAGCAAAAATACATTTTTAAAATTACCATAAAAATGCATTGTCATCGGAACTGAGCCGGCATGGCTCACCCACGCATGGTCATGTACTAAATAGAAAACATTTCTTTTTTTATTATTATTATTTGAATACCCATGCGAATACACCACCCTCATTCCACCATCACTGGAATTCTGTCAAAAACCTCACCATCAGCCGCCGAAAAAAAATCAACAAAAATAAATAATTCCTCGGTCAGTTCGGAACAGAGCAACGCAATTTCAAATCGTCGTGTGTTTAGTGTTAACCCTCGGCTGGTTTAATGCAGAATTAAGTGGTCCGAAATGACCACAAGTCGCCGTTTGCGTCGCTCCGTTGTACGGCTAGGTAATTATTTTGGCGCGCTTCTAAATTAGCCAACGGCCGTTTATATCGCGTTGGCGCGTATTAGTCCGAGGTATGACTACTTATTATTTTTGATTATATTGTTTTTGATAATTTTACAATGCAACAAGCAACGCCTATGCTTAACGCTTTATAATGCAATAGAGCTTTATATTATTTATAATAAGGTTTAATATGGTTAATTTAATGTGTCGCAGAAGCAAGAACAAACAGGTATGAGACAAACTATTATAATGTATAAGCCGACTTCATTAAAAAAAAAAATCTATTCCTAATTCAATGTGTACTCGTATGCTGTTTATTTTATGTTTCTATCTATGTTCAGAGTGGTTAGTACAGCGATATTTTATATTTGTTACCGCATTTTTTTCAAATACAGTTTTTCTTCATAAAAAAATCCTGGATTTTTACAGGATTTTTTTGATTAGTATCAAAAATATTTTATAATTCTTATAAATCTACGCAGTAAAGCTCGCTTTTTTATTATCATAAATTTATTCATTTATTATCTTTTATTATCATTTATTATCTTAATAATTTTCCTATCGATTATGTATTCATTCGTGACTGTAGAAATAGATACATACAGACGTCTTTTTATAGCTATTGACAAGTTAACAGGTAACGTTAAATTATTAACAAAAAACTTTTTAAATGAAATAAAAACATTTACTTACACGACATGAATGACATGACAAACTAGAATGACATGTTTTACTGACAAGGATATCATTTTATTTTCATTATATTTTCATTAAATAAATAATCAACATATTATTATTACAAGTAAAAAACTAATTTTCCAACGGATTGCCAAATAATTATGTTTATTAAACTCATATTTTTAATTACAGAACTTGGAATTATATTCATGTTTTATAAATATTTGAACCTTTAATATAAATGTAATGCTTAAAATACAATAAAGAAAATAATATATGCTTGAAACCATAAACATTGGTGTTAATAGTCCAAAATAAAAAAAATATACAAAACTGTAAAATACGTTCTCATTCATATCTTGTTTTTAAGTTACAGTTATTTATATTTTTTATGTACATTAATTCTACTCTGCAGTAAATTGATTTAATAATAAATTTAATAATAAATAAATACATCTAGATTTATTGCGCAAAAAGTAACTGCCCTTTAGTCTATTTTATCGGATTGGCCACGGTCAGAGACGCGACGAATGGCGGGCACTAAGAGTGCAGATCTAACCTCTAACGGCCGACGTATGTTAAGTTGTGAGCCGCTCACAAATTTGCCGTCCTGCTTTAGAAGGGCTTTTGATAACACACTCTAAGGGAACATACACACTTTTGTGTAAAAAATAATAAAATAATGCCATATACGTTCACAATGTAGGTCTAGCCTTATACTTCATTTATTATTAAAAAATCTATACACCAAATAATTACACTGTTTAACCAATAATACTGATATTTATAATTTTCACGAAACAAATCCAATTCTTTTTATATCTTAAGTTTACACCCCGTGTCTCAGACCAATCCCGATAAAAAAAACAGGTAATTGGTCTACAGGTATTTGTTAAAAAATATTTCAAGAAAAAAAAAATGTAAACCTAAGTCGATAATAATAAACGAAACACGCCACAAGGTCTTTGTTGTGGTGGCTCTGGGCGCGAGCTTCAATTCGTTGATCCCCGCGCGCGTCGGAATTAACCTACTGACCGAATTTACACGGTATGTTTCTTTTTCGAATTAATTTATATATTTTTTTAAAAAAATAGGTAAAACAAATCCCCCCATTAAGTCATCCGGTGGTCTTATAGTAAACAATAAATCGTAAAAAACATTTTTATTTAAAGCTTGATTTTAAAAAAAAACAACAATATACTTAGAAGATCAAGGACATTTATGAACATAAAAAAAATCTGCAAATAAATATTTAAACTCGATGGTTGCACGATTTAACATTTGCATTTTAACTTTATTATAAAAATTGTAAAGAGCCTTACATTTTTTTTTTATATAAAATGATAAAGAATCTTCGATGTACAATTATTTACGGATAAGTTTAGTCAACATCTCCAAATTATCGTAATTATTCATCTGGTACTAATCTTATATAAGTAGGATCCCCGTCTGTTGGTCCTTGAGACCTTGTAACTACCTCTGCGTCGTCAACCGACTCGTGCCTGCGGCACTCGTGATGCTTGAATTGCTCTCATTTGTCTTTCGCCCAGATGCGTCGTGCCAGAGGCAATCGAGATATCGGCCGTTCCAGCCTCCTAATTGCTAATCTAAGAGCCCGGTGGCTTAGTGGTATGAAAGCCCGCATCTGACTCCGAAGTCCCGGGTTCGAACCCCAGTTCATAATTCAAGTACAATTTTGAAACAATGTGAATCTTCTCAAACTTAGTCTGACCTTAGAATTATGTTTTATAGAGCTTTAACATTTTTATTAAAAATCACCAATTCTTCTGAACAACTAATATTCTTTCTATAAACGCATTTTAATAAAAAGTGATTAGGACATATTTCTATCTATGCATATTTTATTTTTCAATTTTTTTTTATGTTGTACAAGTTTTCATCGATTCTATCACTTTTCTGAATGTAAAAGCAATACACCGTGTCTCAAGACCTTGCACGTTAAAAAAATTTACTTATCGGTCTTGCGATTTCCAATACTATTTATAAAGAAAGTGGGTACATAAAAATTCATCATAGTTTCAGAGATATTAATTCCTAAGCAATACGTAATTATAATTCCTAAAATTTCCTTCCGTCTCCCATTTTGTCACACTCGTCACACTCAAATTTTCCAATTTTCCATGTTTCTAAGTGTAACACAAATTATGTTCAAAATGCTCTGCTTCATAGAATTCTGACTGACATTTTTCACCTAAGTCGTGATAGTTTTGATAAGTCTGTTAATGAGAGAGTTAGCACGCTGGTTTATACACATCACACGCACACACACTTTATTACACACATTCATACATAAATAATGAAATGATCATGTCACGCGTAGCTGCGAAGATGAGTGCAACTGCACCGGTACGGGCGCAGCGGCCGTGACCGTACAAATTGAAGGTAGTTTAATATGACGCTCTAAGCGGTGCACCCAAAAATCAATAATCAGTTGATTTTACATCGGCGAAGCCAACGCAATTAAAATGATGGTGTGTGCGTGCTTACATCTCGTAAATTGATTATTTTGTCTTTGATTTTATCAGTCTGATCTGTGGTTTAATGTGGTCTTTATAAATACAGTGATATTATTAAACGAAGAGTATCGTGGTAATGGATTGGCGAATAAACGTTTGCCTTCGAAAGGACAGTCGCCAACATCTTTAAACGGTAAGTACATACATCGCAGTTAATCAAATATCTACCAAACTCTGCTAATAAAGTAATTTAACTGAATTTAAAGCTTACGTGAATGTTCAGAATCTCGCACCGGGGCTCTTTATTTACACTACGCCGTGGTACATGGGTGTAGTGTAAATATGTATATAAGCACATACAATTTAAATAAAATATTATTCAAATATAATAATATTACTTATTTTGTTATTATATCTCCATAAAATACGTTAATATTTACATCGTTTATATTTTAGTAGGTACTTTTATAAAAATATGAATTTTGTGGTGGTCAGAAACCATTTTTATTTCAAATATATAATGTTAATTCAAAACTATGACAGCGCTTTTTTTCTACCTACATTTAGAAGCTAATAAGAAACCATTCACAATTTTTTTAAATTTTCATTTTAATTAATTATATACCGTGTTCAAAGACTATATGTATTCGATAAAAATTCAGCTTATTGGCCCTGTGATTTCATACAAGATTTGTTTTGACCTCATTTCAAAATTCATCATGGTTTCAGACTAAAAAAAAATGTAAACTTAAAGTGATAATATGAAATCAATCGGTCGCTAGCGAGGCCGCGCCGTGCTAGGCCATCGGCCGGCCTTACAGAGCGCTGCGAGCTTAAAGGGAATTTACACTAGCGCTTTTATAATTTTTACACGTAAAAAGCGACATAAAAACCTTCTCAACTTTTCGGAAATGATGGTCTTGGAACATGCTTTATATATAACCTTGGAACCAGAAAAGAAACGAAAATTTTGTACATTTTATATGAACAAATAAATGGAAGTATATATAAACCGATATCAACATGCGTGTTAAAACTAATCGTAAGCTGACCTGGATTTTATAAGCAATGTATAAGTGAGGTTTTACCACCGCTCCGCAGTGCAAAAATATTGTACACGCGAATCTTGTTATTATTCTCTATCTATAGTCTATAGTATTTATCTATACCCTACAGCGTATTGCAAAATGTGTACGTAAAAATATAATAAAAACTCTTTATTTTATAAAATATTATTATTTTAATTTATTTTTTTTATTTAGTTATTATAAATTGCTACGGAAAAGTAGTTAGTATTTGGTATTAAGGAGATCTTTTTAATATTAATAGTAATATATAAAATAAATACTGTTGTGATATTATGCATATATTTGTACCTGCACGTGTGTATAAGTTTTTAATTATTCTTTTTACTTAGTCGAATTTGTGTGTTCCGTATGTGTGTATGAAATTTATGGTATAATCGTAAGTACTACATTTTATTTATATATAATTATTTAATGGATTCTGACTTATTTATTTATTTATATTCGATGTTATTTTTAATACGGCAAATCCCTGACAAAATGAAAATAATTTTAAACATAGTTTTTTTTTTTTATAAATCGTTATATAAATCATATAGCAATATAATCATAACGGGAGATGCTATTGGGCGAGGCCGTTCATTACAGGCGAACATCATCTCGCAAGTCTGTAACTGAATGTGTTTTTTTTTATATCTTGTTACTTAACACAGTCGACAGCGTTGAGAAAAACGCCGTTGAATATTCTCAACGACGAAAAATGACCTGGCCGGTTTTGACCCATTGGGGATTCGAATCCGGGACCTCTGGATTTAGAAGCAGGCGCTTATACGTACCACTCGTCACCAAGCAAAATAAAAATTAAGGTACTAAAGAGGTTCTGAACTTTAGAGCACAAGATGTCGGATTAATCTCACCCGCCTGCCGCTACTCGCTCGGGGACAGTAGGTCATCGGTAATCTGACATTTTTATATGACCCACTATGATAATCCTAATATTAATATGATTTTGGTCAGGTTTTTTAATAGTCCACCTTTTCTTATACCAGTTCAGCAAATCCTCCCCGATTACCTACCGATGCAATAAGTAAATCTCCTCGAGTGGTGCATGTCGTGTTCCGTGCCTCGTTGTAAATAGTATGGCATCTCCCCATCTGTCCATCTGGGGAATCTGAAGCGAGTGATACATGTTTTTACACATAAATAACGTGGGTAAAACGATTTTTTGATAGATTCATCTGGATCGTGCGCGCGGCCGGCCGCAATTATAGCACTCCACAGACTGGGAATTAAACTTATATACACTTACATTTCAAAAAAAAATTTACTGTACAGATTTCAACTCGATTAATTTAAAGTTTTATTTATTTATTTTTATTTGGGAAATAAGACAGATACATAAAAAAAATCATATACAGGCAGTATAAAATAATAAAAAGATGAAACAATGAAAACTATGAATACAATGGTACCAACTGGTAGTTAAGTAGTAAGCGACCAAATGAAAACTTGAGCTTCCTCGAAGCTCGAATTGGGAGAATTTCCTCGGGCCGCGCCCGTAGCTACCGCTATTGTATAGGTTTATTTCCTTGAGCGTACTTGATGCCTGTGTAACACGTAGCGGTCATGCAGGACTTTTTTACGAAGACTTGCTTTGAACAAATGAAAAGAAATATGTCTAAGTGCGTATTTGTAAGGTCTAGACATAAATTTATGGCGAATTATTTTAATAATTTATAAGGTGGTTAAAAAATTAAAATCTATACTTACAGACTGCGCTGCAAAGTTCGATCATTTTAATCTCATCAGAGATTTCGTAGTTTCTGTAACCCATTAAAACATTTAAATATATTTATTGCAGGGTAAAATTTATTATATTCTAACCATAACCAATTTTACGCTCAACAATAAAAACAAAAAAATTAATGTTTAAATCAATCTCGGCGATTTATTTTTACTCAATTTATTTTATGAGTTTTTTTTTCTTTTAAATAAGCAAGTAAAACAAAACCACTATTTATTGAAAATTAAATACCGTATCTGGTAATAAGATAGTCATACTTAAATAAGGAATTTCGTTTTAAGTATCATTAAACTATCTAAAACGAGCAAAAGAGGGATTTACAAAATTAATATTCACGTTTGCTTGTGTGTAGTTAATATTTTTTATATTTACAATAATAATAATTATACTTTAATGTTTAAATTATAATAATATAACAAAAACCCATTCTTGACATAAATACAGGATTAAAACCTTTAATAGATACAATATTTTTTTGAAATAAAGATTATTATCATTGTTAATAATATTTACAGTTTGAGACCGACTGAAGCCTATCTATTTTCCTATCTATTTCAATAATACAATACGTGTAGTTGTAAATAGTACATTCCGCGACGCGCGTGCTTTACAAATCAGTCGAAGCCAGAACGAGATGCATCGTGATTCGCTGCATCTTCGATCTGCTCAGAGGATGGACCTGCTTATATCTTTCACATCAGTTCGATAACCGATTTATTTAAATTTTATTTTATTCCTTAGATAAGGTCTCCTAAAGCTTATCTCAATAACGTTTTTGATAGCACCAACCATTGGCCCTAGGGGTGAGAAAAAGTGGTTTTTCAAAATTCAATCATACCTCCCTTAATTGGCACAGCATCAAATCCGTTCAAAATGTAAATTATAGGCCTATACTTATCCTGCGATTTTTTTTTTAACCAATTTTTGATGTGAGTAACCTCTACGGCACAGTATAAAAAGGGATTCAGTATAGGCACTCTCGCTGCGCAATAACATAAATATAATTAAAAAAAAACCACTCAATAGATCTTACACTCGCGGCAAACGCTGTCTCTCTTAAATTAGTAGAAACAATAGTAAGATATAAAAAAATATAATAATTGTTCGTGTATTTATATAGTACTGTAATAAACATTAAAAAACATCATATGTCTATGCATTTTCAAGTTTCCCATGATCGAGTAATTATATAGATTATAATTTATTCACACCTTCGCATACTTCATTCTAATTGGCCATCTTATATAAACTGTTAATATCATTAAGTTTGGAGGAAACTATTATTGGCTTTGTGTTTTAATTGTTTTTTTGTTTATTGTAATTACTATGTAAGCTGTTGTTTCCTGAAATAAATAAATAGTGTTGTTTAATTTATTTAAATTAACAATCAATACTTCAGTGTGCGTTCATCGTTTCGTTAAATTGTAACATAAGCTGCTACGGAAAGATAAGATGGAGGTTACGATTTCCACCCTCGATTTATGTACGCCCGTGTCGAGGTTCGCATTGGCAATGCAACTATAGTAGTGATGGCTAGTATAGTCTGCGAGCACCACATGTCGGACTGAGTATCGGATCTGCCAACCAACAAAGGGAAATACATCCTTACATCCGAACAAAGAAAAAGACGATCACGACTCAGATGCGCAGGGTTGCCAGTCTAAAAAAAAAACACATAAATTGATTTTATTCAGAACAATCGGTTTAATTGATTGAGAACAATCGGAATGATTGAGAATACTCATATGAATATTAAAAAATCTTTTTTACTGCTAAAAGATTTTGATCATTTGGAATAAAATTTAATTTTCAGTTATCTACAAAGTTACGCTAAGTATTCAAAACAGTATTCTCAGTAACTCAGTGAATTCTTAGGTGTGATATCCAGGATAATAAATTAATATTTACATTTGCTATATGTTATAATGGGTTAAATGTTTATAAGTGGAATGTTAACCGAAATTTAAATTTAGTGTTTAGCTACAAATCGAGACTAAATTGAAGTTCAGCCAAACTCACGATTTTTAAGTGTAGTAAGTAATATAATTTTCAAATAGATTTGAATACCGGTATTTGGCAGTATTAAAAGGCCACCCTCCTTTACAATACAAATACATATTTACTCTTAAACAGTGCTCTCATGCGTATTCCGAGTTATATTTTTGTTTATAATGGAGTTTTTGTTAAAATGGTAGATTTGTGTCAGCCCTGTCAAGTAATTTGCTGTAATCGTCGCTCGAGTGAACCTTCAACCCGTTCGAGTCGGACGCTGCGCGCGCAGATCAACCAACAGATCGAGAACCAATTCATTTCAAATAAGTAGATCTTTTATCTGGTTTGTTTCAAATAACTCATGTTAGATTCTAGGATTAATCTTTCACACATTTTTTTAACATATCAGTACTACATATTTTAAATAACAATTAAACCAATATTTGGTAAATAATTCGGTACATAATTATATTATCGGTTTAAAACATTCTAATGTTTTATTATTAGATAAACATTTCAATGTAAATAAATGAATAAATAAATGAATAAATGAATATATAAAGTTGAAGGTTTACATTAAAAGATGGTCGGGATAAAAATTTTAGATAAAAATATATATATCTATTCTTAGATGAATTTTTATACCAGGGGGAGGGAACACGATGTTTAATGTTTTAGAAAAGTTGATACCTATTTTATGATTTTATGATTATTATGATTTGAATGAACGACCCATAAGTATTGTAATTAGACATTGTTCAATTAAATAAATAAATAAATGTCATTATAAATTAAATTGTGTTCAAAACTTACCTTTATCGATAATCCTGATTGTTATCTTGATAAATAAAAAAGAAACTTTGCATAAACA
Source organism: Neomicropteryx cornuta (assembly GCA_020383195.1). Lineage (NCBI taxonomy): Eukaryota > Metazoa > Arthropoda > Insecta > Lepidoptera > Micropterigidae > Neomicropteryx > Neomicropteryx cornuta. The sequence goes on from JAHKQU010000030.1 coordinate 8,843,190, forward strand.
ATAAAAATGTAACGTAATTCTGTGCAGCGAATCAAGCGGACAAACTAACTTATGGAGCTGATTAAGTAGGAAGAAGAGGATAACTTGATAGGCTCGCATCTGCTCTTATGAATACGAGTTTTTTGCAATTTTAAAAAAAATATATAAACAATAAATAAATATTAATATCAGACATTAAATCGATAGATTATACAGGGTGGCCCAAGACCGTTCCCAATAAATAATCCCGCTAATTGGCTCTGCGATTTCAAACATGATTTGTTTTGACGCCATATTCGTCATTGTTTCAGAGAAAAAAAAATGTTTGGCCGAGCACGAGCGAGCAAACGAAAAAGGGAATTTACCCGTTTTTGATAAAACAAATAAATTGGGTCTTGAATTATTTTTTTATACAATTTCTTACACGTAATATAAAACATAAACACCCCCTAAAGTAAGTGGTCTTGGGACAGCCTGTATACATGCGGTGAAATAAGGAAAATAAATAAATAATGTATGATGCTAAATTTAAGCAAGATCATTCGCGCCATTTCCTTTCTGTCGAAATCGTAAATGCTTTTAAGTGGAACGCGTGTAATAATCGGTTAGGTACTTAATTAAAAATACCACTGGTAGAGTATTGAGACCGTACCCTGATGTATCTCGTCTACGATCTATCATTATGTCGTGGCGCTTCTATCATAATTATTCAATGTAGCATCTATGCGTGGCACGCGTGTCAGCGGCTCTAAGCGATTATGACAGATTGGCCGAGGAAACGAGAGCAAATGTGCTAAAGTAATGTCCATCAGCTGGGTGTGACGTAACGTCCAGCACAGCTCAGCTCGCGAGAATGAGCGATTTAGAACGAGCTATTCCGTGACAGCCTTGCTCAACGCCACGCATGCGCTGTCCACCCACTGCTCAGTACCTACAACAGTCCTAATGCACAAGGCATCGTTTTAAAACATAGTTCACAATATTTGATACAATACTGTATGCTGTTATTAATATAACGGGCCAGATTGGAAATATTAACAGGATTTTTTTTTTAATTCAGTGAACTCTTTTTAGGAGATTAAACTCTGTATTAATAGTTAAACTAATCTCATAAGTATATAATTTCGAAAAAATAATCAAACTAAAATAATTATATTTTTAAAAATCTTCGTTTTTCTTCAATTCGCTCCATGCGTTCAACCGCGTTCTAAAACACTAAAACGATTTCTACACAACTTTGAAGTCGATTTTCCCGTAATTGAAAACATTTTTTACTGATTAATGTTTGATTGTCGATTTACATCCTAAAAGAAGTGCCCTAAATTTAAAAACATCCTGTATCGCCCATTACAGGATAACTCAATTTCCATAGTAGCTCAATCGTATTTAGTCTCTTTTGATTATTTTACCTATATTTTTAGAATTCATATCCCGTACTCCGATATATTTTTTATATCTTATTTTTGTGCGTACACATAAACAAATTGCTTTGTAAGCACTTAACAAAACAGTCTTGTAATATATACACAACTTTTCATTTGAATGCTTCATCTACGAGATTGTTTGGTACAGGTTACAAGAAAGCTTTGTTAGGTGAACGATTTATCAATCTACAGGAATTGGTTTGTACAGTATATCAAACAGTTTGTATACACTACCATATACTTAGGTTGGGCCTACTAAAATTCAGTAGCCACTTCGAACTTTTCAGTTAACTCAGAGGTCGATATTTTTTTCCGTGTGCATAGGAGAGTTAGTAAAATGTTACTGTAAATCTTACATACACCTTATTGCAAATTATTATGACCATTTGAATGACACAAAAACTATGCTCAAATTTAAATAAATGGAATTAGTATGTATTTATTCTTAAAGTCAACAAATTTATTAAAAGAGATTGGCAAGTGTAAACAATTTTCATCGTTATGTTTAAAAAAAATAACAGGAAATGTGTTCATAATACAAATAACATTTATTGTTGGCAAGTTGCGATTTGAACGAATTACGCGATTGTACCGGATCATTTTGGAAAGTGAAACGGTTCGGGTCTAAACAGCATTTAGGCGAGCGGTCTTTCAATTTTAAATGTCCGTTTTTTTTTCGATTTGACTCGACTCAATCAATCCGTGTACACATATTGGACCAATCCAATCGCTTTCAACACGCAACCAATTACCTTGAAAAAAACCAAAGTACGTGAGGAAAAGGCACTGACTGCGGCTCTAATCAGCGGTGCCTGCCGCTCGCAAGTTGAGACTTACATTCCATTCTCGGGGATATTTCACATTAGAGCAACTAATCTATATCTATCTTTTTTATCAACATGACGAGTCGAGTATGGTGATACGGTATCACATAAGGGTGACACACAACAGTCTCCCTTGCCCTTTTGTGGGTACCGGGACATTCGGGTATTGATAGCAAGGGAAAAACAGTTGAGCTGTCCGCAAAAGGTGCTATAATCGGAAAAGAAAGGCCTATGATCGATCCAAAAGCACCACCGGACTGTTAAAGATCTGGCCAATGGATCAAAGCCTAAAACCCTGACATGGACTGCCATTCCAGGACAAAAGCAAGCCAAAGAACTTATAATATGATTCCGGCAAAAAATACTATGTGAGCTACATGAACTAAACTGAAACCAATAAGTAAGGGATTGTAACCAGATTCCTAAATGGGTAAATGAAAGCTTAGCAACAACATACACTTCATTTTCCCATAAAATCTTCATTACACTTAATCAGTGAACGTGGGCCTTTATTTAAAAAAAAAATACAAGCTACAAAAAATACATATTAGCAAATCCTGAAGAGATACAAACTATTGCATCTAAAATTATACTAAACGTTATCAGGACTGGATAACTTTAAGGTGATGATAAAAGTATAATAGTTTCGCAAAGGACACGGAGCTCTGGAAGTGTATATCACCCTATATCCACTACCGAATATAACATAATATGGTGACGTCAGTCGAAACCTATTGACTAGGTATGCAGAACGAGAGAAGTATATGCAATTTTATACTAGTAGTCAGTTGTATTTTGACACTAGAGCTGACATGACGTCTGACAGAAGTGGGAAAGGGAGAAGAAGACGAGGGCGAGGGGACGGGAGGTCAGTCAAGGTCAAAGGTTTCTGGAGTTCAAAGTGAGCTGATTCTCTTCATCCACTTATAATGTTAATAAAGTTGGTTAATTTTCCTACGGTTAATGGTCTAACGCTTTTATGCATAACAAAAAAACACGTTTTCGAATTAGGGCCTGACTTTCTCCAAGGTTAAGGTAAGGAACGAGTAACCACATGGGTGTTCTCAAGTACACCATCACCATAAATCCTACATAAACAAAAGGTTTATGTAGGATTTAAAAAGGTAGAGCGAATTCTTGTGAGAGTCAAAAAGAAATACATTTAATAAAATTATTTATTTTATTATTTACTCTCACTATACCATTGTTGAAATCTGAATCATGCGGAGAATACTAGCTCCATTAGCGGTCGCTGTCTGTACATTTTATATCGAAAGTGTTGCTACTGGAAAAATGAAGCAAAGAAAACCCACAACTGTACACCACGTTACCACTCTATTGTAGCGGTAATTCAATTTGTAGTGACTTTTTTCAACTTAAACAAAGTTTCAGTATTTTGTGTATGCAATAAGAATCGATTTTTATAAAGAAACAAATGGACAAAATAAAACCATGTAATGATTAAAACTTATATAAAAAAATGTGTGCTAAATTCCCACATAACAAAAAAGATCATTTTTATGAGTCTTTTTTACAAGTCTTGTTAAATATGCTATAAAGTCTCCGATTGCTATGAGACAACTTTGTTAGAACCCTGATAAAATCACTATACCTCTCCTATTTTTGTAAATGATACTATGATTTATTTTATAATTCATTATAATATGATCGTGTAATTATATCATTACGAAAAAAGAATCTATTTGGAATGTCTTAGGCTTGTTACTATAATAAAATTTATCAAGTAGCATGTTCATATAATTGCTATCCAGATTTTTTAAAATTATTAATAGTCACTGAAAGAAATATTTGAATATTTCTGATTTGTTTATAATGCATTAGAAATAATATTAAAAGATGTTCTATAACACCTACGGCAAAAAACAAAATATTCTATTTCTATTTCCTGTAAATTTTGATTCATTTAATATCACCAACTATTTGTTGCACCTATTACACCGTATACAGATATATTTCTCTCCTTTTACCACATTGAAAAAATCTAATTGTATCTAATAATCTATAATCTAATAATGGCATATAGTTGATATAAATAAAAAGTTTGGCCAGGAATTATTAAAATATATATTTACATAGCTAATTAGGTGAGTTTTAACGTTAGTAACTTTGATGGTAGTCTTAGGACTGCCATTAAAAAATATAATTTTCTCCCAGAGGAAGGAGTTACTTGCTTTATAATGAGTTCGCAGCATCTTCGGAGTTGAGCAATCTATACACGACCAGATAATCAATGGTATTTAATTGAATACATACAATATTACACAAATCTCTATATTTTTAATCCCAGATGCTTCGGAATATCAATTTAAAAACAAATTACACGCGTTCGATACGTTATAATTTTAAGGTAGCATTACCTTCGAGCGACCGCACAAGAATAAAAATTGAAATGTCACTATCATCGGTAAGAATACGTTATTATATATTGAATCGTATGCATGGATTGCCTATGATTGTGGGCTAGAATGAGAGAATGGAAATAAATAGGGTATGTGGAATGCGTATATGAGATCTGGCACGAACGTTTGCGGTCTCTGAATTGCCTTTGTGGTCGACACGATCGAAAAATGATTCGGCCCGCCGCGGATCGGACGTGATCGGTCGAAATCGTATCGATGCATAGAGAATATAAAGAGAACCGTCGCAACACACTGATATTTGTCGTAAATAAGCTGGGTTTTTTTTAGATAAAAAAACCACGAACCACACCATATTTGACCAAAGTATAATTACAGTAAAAAAAAGTGATGACGAAGTGTCGAAATCAGAATAGAAGAAATTGCAAATCTTGGCATGCTGTGCGAAATGCGATTGGTAGGGTCTGAAAAAGTCCAGCCCACTTTTATCGGTTTGTTTTTGAAATCGGCCCTGAGCTGATATCTGCTTCTTTTCAGTAAAAAACTTTTGATAAACAACATAATTTATGACCTTTGAAATTATGACCAACATTATTACAGCTCTTCGATCACGTTTCTCGTACTTACTTAATTCGAAGTAATTATATCTCGAAAGAAATTAAAAGCATTTTAATGCATAATTTCTAATAAAAACAAATTATTTCTAAAAGTAGTAGACATGTCTATAATGTAAAAATCTATAATACGGATAAATTAGTGATGTGATAATTAATATGCTTTTATTCACATCGTTATTTTTGAGTTTAATTTGAAAACGTTTTAATTTAATTATAAATATAAATAAATAAATAACGCTTCTTAATTTTATAGACAGAGCTTATAAAAATCTAAATAAATGGAAACAGGCATGTAGGGCAAAGAAAAATATATATTATTTTAGTGGAAAAAAAATATAATTTTAGAATAATACCATAAGAAGGTATTAAAAATTATCGTAAAATTTCTTGCTACGGATATTTATTAACCTTGAATTAATTTGAACCCTTAACAGCACGGGACCATACCAACATTAATTTCAAACCAATTTTCAAAAAGTCAACGTCACTTTTCTACTCTTTAAAGACACATAAAAAATACTGACCTTCCATGAATATCTTCCTATTAATTTACCCTCATCTATATTTTTACAAAATTTTTTTCGGATTAACTGAAAGATATTTCTGCCAATCCTATAAATAATAAAGTGTAAGCTAAATTTATATAGCAAAAATACAGCATTTGAACATCTAAAACAGTACCATAATAATTGCATGATAATTTTCACACACACGAGTATGGTTCAAATTATAATTCTATACACGTGATACTCTGCAATAGAATGAAGTGGGAAGGAGACAAATATGAGATAAGTAACTATTTATTATAATTCGTCTAGTCGTGTGATCGCGGTAGTCTAGCTAGTGGTTAGGGCGTTGTATTATTGACCCAAAGGTCGGGATTATAATCCGCACAAAAATGTATATAATAAATACATTTATTTAAAAAAAAACAAGATTAATCTATTGGTTGAAAATAGGACACCTAACCGAATCTCTTAGTCACCCCGTGTACAATAAGTGTATCAAAACCAACCAATCAAAAAAAAAATATATTAATCTATAGATAATGAACCCAATGCTAGCCTGCCTCGAGCCTTCTGGTAGGTCGTTCACACATTCTACAAAAAGTAGCATTCGACGCCGCGGTCTGAACCGAGCCTCAGCGCAGGCGACAGTCTCCGTTCTCCTCTGCATGTCTCCCGTTCAAACATGGCCAATGGCCAATGGCCACCAAAATAAGAAAGGGGACATCGTCTTCGTAAATAATCGAGAGCTGCCGTGGCGAGGCGACCCATGAATGAAAATCTCGGAGGCGACGGACCGAATACGTGAGATCTCTTTAAATTGTGCCCGTGATGCTGCGGCGAGTGCGACAACCCGGACCAATGTGCCTATTGGCCTCTTGTGCAAACGGTAACATTTTTTGAAGTTATTCTTTGCGCCCGTTGTACTCATTGGGATGGGATGTTGGTCGAGAAATCGCGTCACGCGTTAGATTTTAATTATATAGCAGCGCCGCGTTCGGACTAGCAACATCATTATTGTGAATTCCGCAAGATGGCGCTAGCGTCATTGGCTTAGTTCAGTTTGCCAGTCAACAAAATTTGCTTTAGTCTTTAGATCTAATAACAGGGCGTGAAATTTTAACAGTGGCCACGAAACTCAAATTAAAAGTTCAAATAAAATGATCTATATAAGAAATAATAAATACAAACATAACGTAAAAAGTGTTTCGCTTTTTATGCCAATTTTTTTATGCAGTAGTATAACACACGCAGTAGGAACTAACAACATTACCAATACCATGAGTTTCATACAGACATACAAACACACTAACCTATCAAAGGTAAGGTGGGATTCCCCAGCTGCAGTAGAAAAATCGCCGCGGGAAAATGAGGAAAAAAAACATTATAACGACTTGAGGAGAATGTCGTATGAGCTTCTCTATTCTTTTAACCCACCATTCAGCAAACCTCTCAAAATAAGGTAGCATTATTGATTGCGACTTGCCAAATGCCGCTATGCCGCAGTGTCCGGGTGTGTCCGCGACCTCATGCGCGCACACCTCGCTCCGCGCGGCCAATCGACCGCTCGATTTTTCACGGTTAATCGATGTCGGCGTCCGTACGGCCTAACTGCATCGCAACGTCAGTCATTGTTCCCAGAAAGACGTCCGCTCCCATCAATGGGGGTACAAAAACGGTGTAGTACCCGCTGTCATCTCACCGGGTACTTGGAGCTCATTCACCAAGTGGAGCAATCGCTAGGTACCTTCTAGAAGAAATGCTTTCATTGAGAATCATTGCCCGCTGTTGTGGTCATAGAATCTAGACTTAATAATAAATAATACAGGATTTAACAAAATAACTTCGAAAACAGATGGCTTATTGATTATTTATAGAACATATGTCAAAAGGTATTTTACATTTGATACTCCAAGAGTTTTTAATTCTTTAGATTCAAAGGCAAAGATTGGAGACCAATTTAAAAAAAAAACTATTTACAAAATGGCTAATTTTTACTAACGCAGATGATAATATTAGAAATACATTTTTTACATATGTCTACATTATATGTGAAATAAAAAAACGATCACGATTAAATCATAAAATATCAAATTATAATATAAAGTAATTAGGTACATTTATATCAATATAATATGAATCAAAGAATCATGTTGCGAGTATTTAAGTGTCTTCATTCGATTGTATTTGTATTTGCCAATTTAATTATTATTGTATGTATATTTATAGTTATATAAAAAATGCATTTCAAAATGGAAATTCTTTAAATTTAATTGAAATTAAGTTTTCATAAAAATTTAACAGAAAGCGAATGAATGTGAAGAAATTTGTGAAATTTATGAAGGCATTTGTGGAATTAAAGACATTAAAATAAATTTTTGCTAAGCTATAAATATCAATATTTTTTTTTTATTTTTAGCTGCCATCTATTTAAAGGTACAATTGTTGGTATGATCTGTGCAAGCACTTAACAGATTGCGAAATGATTTTTCAAAATATATCCTTTGACGTTGTGTATATTTTTAGGTAAACGTATTTGCATCAACGTTATCTCTATTTTTATGGAAAAACTTTTTAAATATTTTTTTAGGAAAAGCCTTCCCATTTAAAACAAGAGTATTCTCAAAAAAACAAATTTTTCAAGAAATACTTTGCCCTAGAATTTCATAAAAAAAAACATAACCAGGACTTTTTCTTACCCCCGTAACTTTTGAAAAATAATTATAAACTAGTTCAAAATCCTAAGGAATAATTACCAACCAAACCAAACAACCAAATACCTAAGGAATAATTATAATAAACAATAAAAAAATGGATCCACCAAAACGTCGAAGTCAGCGTAGACACACACCATTCTCATTATAGCAAGTAAATAATGTCTGCGGTTTAATTTTTTTTTTTTTAATAAAACCAACCCCAAGTAATTGCCTACAAAATGCAAAAAAAAAACTAAATCGCTTAAGCCACTCAGACATGAAAAACTTATTTTCTTATATTTTTTTTTCTTTACAATGAAATTGAATATTACTACCCCCAAAAAAATCATATGCAAAAAAAATTTATCGAAATCATTTGAGCCATTTCGGGGTAATGAGTAAACAAACATTAAAAAATCTCAGACCGAATTGAGAACCTCCTCGGGTCATTAAAAAGGCGTTTAGAAATCAAAGTACTTGTCACAAATTATTTTAGTTTCTACGTAAATAATCGTAAAATTTATTTAAATCTAATGTCGAATAAATAAAACTGACTATTTAATTGTATTTTATACCTATTATGTAATATTTCATTTAAAACACTAAATAAACGCAAAAACTCCCCTTTCATAGCTAATAAATATATCACTCACTCCATCTACATGCTCCTATCCCAAAAACACATCGTATTCCCAACCCTCCTGGTAAATAATTCATCCATTTTGTCGATACGACAGTCATGTCATCAGCACGCTGGCTGATATAAACTTGTAGCCTACACGCGTCTTTCGCTGTCAACGTCTTGTGGAAATCTTTAACCGTTTTCATGTCAGATTTTCCTTACCCATTTTAGCAGGGTTGCCAAAATCAGAAAATTTTGTCCTGGGTTTTTTCCTTTTTCGAATATAAATCTTTTACGCAGCGAATTATTTGTTGCGGGTAAGAGAATTTTTGTGTTTTCCTTGTGATGATTTTTAATAATTTATATGTGATATAATAACTAGTTTCAAGTATTTTTTTGGAATATTTTCATTTATTGGTTGTTACTCATTTATTTACCAAATGTAGATTATGCTTCAAATAACTACGTGTATTTTACTTTTAAAAAAATGTTAAAAAGAACGAAAATATGTGATTATTAAAATATAACATGTAAATTGTCTATGTGTTATATTTACTAAGAAGCATAATTAATAGTATTGTATTAAAATGGTTTTCGGGTGGCTTTAAATTAAAAAACAAACCGTATTTCTGAAATACCAAAGCTAAATCTTATGATTATAACCCCTCTCAAGGGAATAAAGGAATAAAAAACACCCTTATAGCTTTGTTTAAAAAAATAAATTTCTAAAAAGCATATTTTTTTCTAAAATCCGACTCAGTTCTGGGACCTAATTTTTTTCTAATATTCTTATCACCAGTGAAAAAAACTGGTATCACAATTTTAAAGTATTACTGAAAATGTACTGAAGCGCCCTTGAGATTCCGGTGCGGGCCATTTTGAGCATGTGAGGAAAATAAATAACAGTTAGTCGTCAATAAAAAGCTCATCTGCCTCATAAAAAAAAATAAACATTTTGTATAATAATCATGTTAATTTTGTTGTTTGATAATTATCATCTTACTGTTCAAACAAAACAAACAAAAAATACCAATTATAAATTGTTACAAAAGTTAAGATATTTTTTATTTCTTTGTAAGATTTATTACACCGCCACTTTTTGCAAAATTAAAAAAATATATTATATCTCTTATGACGAAAAGTTTATCGTTGTACCAAAGAAATTCTTTACCGGAAAGGTTTTAAATTAAATGTCAATATATTATATATAATTTATTTATCTTTGAGTTACATAACCATTCCTAACTAGTCATTATCTGTACTAGGGTAGTCTAATTTTAATTTTACTATTTAATTAATTTATCAAATGTAATTCCGGCAAGCTTTTTTTCTCTTTATAATAATACGTTATTTATACAAAACTAAAATTAAAATTATTAAATAAAATAAATAAATATCAGTCACAACCCTTTCACGTGCACTTTTACTGTATCCACCCTCGTGGGAGAGTTTAGCGGTTAGCAGCTCGTGCATGAGGCCACATATATGTAGCGGGGCGTGTGTGGCTGTATGTGTGAGGGTGTGTTTCAGTGTGTTATATCGACAACCTGTTGAATGAAACGAGCTCTTTCAGACGGGCCTAGGAAACCCCGTGCGCTGTCTAGACCAAGAGATGCTAAACCATTGGAAACCTTTTTATAAAACTCACATGGATATTATTGTTTTGATCTTTTGTGTTGTATCATTAATTATTCCAGGTTTTTAAACAAAATTATTATTAAAATAAAATTATTATAACACAAAAACTGAAACTAACATTTTACAATACCATAAAGGTGTATTAAAAAAAATTAATGTGTTCCAATAATCAAACAATAATTTATCTGCGAAAATAACGGAAAAATGTTTCTCAATAATTAGAAAAATTAATTCAAAATATATTCAAAATCCAACGAAAGTTATAAATTCACGATGTTGCCATAACGCGATCGCATCAAACTGTCTTAAATATAAACAAACCATGACATTATTTAAAACAAAAATGCGAAATGATGATCGATAATGGCCGTACGCCGTAACGGTGTCAAGGCAATTATCGATCAGCGTGGCATCGGAATTAGCGCGCTGACTGAATTGACACCATCTACTAAATGATATAATAAATTTGGAGATGATTTTTTTCGCATTGTTTTATATCATTTCTTTCTCATGATAAGTTACACAATCCCTCTTTAAGTATTCGGGAATGGTCTTGGGACAAGTTTTACTTAAACTCGCTGACCCGTTGTTATTTTTATGTCTTTTTAGTTCTATTTATACAGAAGTTTCGGTTTTTAATTTTGGACTGGCTAAACTTATACCATATACCAGCTAAGCCGTATACCAGCAGTGTGGTTATTGCACCTCAAACCGTTTAAATACACCAGACGTGAAAAACTAAAGAACTATATTATTTCGGCCACATGGTTGTCATTCCCTAACCTGCGAAGCCTACTACCACATTACCCTCGACCTGAGCACCCCACTTACCGCTAATAGAAGCGTTTTGTCCCATAAGTGCCGCCGCCTCCCCCCCCCTCCCCGCCCCGTCAAACCCCCGACGTGTGTTGTGCCGACGACCCGACCTTGGATTTTTCCCGCTTCCATTTTCCCCTGCAGCGCTTTTCCAGTATTTGCCCGGCGGATTTTCTTTTCCGCCAGTGAATTATTTGGCCTCTCATTCTCCCCATTTTCCTTTCGAAAGGCCGGTATTTAGCTTTTTTTGAGGGAAAAAAATGTTTAGTGTTTTGCTTCGGTAATCATTGTAATTACTCAAAATATTCTGTTAATTGTAATTTATTGAATGAGACTACAATCTAGCGAAGAATATTCAGTAATTATTTAATATTTGGTCTAATTGACACACTTTTAAGTTAAGGGAAATTATAAAGCCAAATCTCCCCGCACAAAAGTCAATCGGAAATTCATTTACAGATTAAATTATACTCCTCGTCTCATACGAAATGTTCAGGTTAACAAACTGTCTATGTGCATTCACACACAGAGATAACATTGTTTTTACTACTTATAGCGTAGGTAGAATGTTCCTATGCCTGTCATCGAGCAGATGTCACCAGCATCCGTCTGGGAACGGCGGCAGTGCGTGGGATGGACCACGAAATAAACCAACCAAATAGACTACCGGTCTCTCGGTGGCTAATAGACTGTCACAAGGAACATTACCTCAAGCTGATAATAGTATAAAACGCGAAGGCCGAATGCCGAGGATTGGTCGTGTATATTATTTTTACGTTTCGACTGTTCACACGGTTCTTTAAAATATTGTATGCTCAACGGAATAACAGCTTTAATCGGAGACAATGAATTATTAAAGCGCCAATCTGACGTGGATTCTATGACGAGAAACGAAAGTAACCTAGGTAAGCACGTTTCCTCCGACTGAAGAGTTAATCTGATGGAAAATTATTCCCTTGCATTTAGGGTTCAGGACCGTAGACCAGAAATTTTCCGGGTGTGTTTGCTGAACCGTTTAACTTTAGCACGTTTGTTTTTTAAATTAAATGCCGCAGTGAATCACCCTAACTATCGATTGTGGTATGTAATGAACAATATTTTTTTAATACAAAAAAGAAATATTTTCAAAAATAAATTAATTTCATCTATAAATATATAATAATTTTTTAAAGTGTGTTTATATATAATATTCAAAAACATATATATAATCAATAATAATGCTGCGTGCAAAGCCTTACTTAAATGGACCATTTCAGTATATATGTATAAAAAAATAGTCTTAGCTGTTAGTATATTTTTGACTCTACCGAATATATTGCTTCTATGATACTTTTTTGATGCATTATTAAATATGTATTTTTGTTATACATAAAAATAAATTAAATTTAAGTGTTTTATATTTCAATTGCTCCTGCTTCATGTGAATATGCTTAGCCTAACTCATTGCTTATTTTAGGAATATTTTTTTATATATAATATAAAAAATATTCAAAATATTTATTTAGAATATTTTAGGAATTTAGAACTGTCTATTCCCTGACATAATGGACCACTGTGGACCATCATATTGGATTTAATATATCGTATTTGTGTAAAAATACATAAAAATCATTTATAATATTTTTTTCAGACAAATAGCTAATATTTAGAACTTATATTATAAATATATTGCAACGGATTTAAAACAATATCTTTCGAAAGCAACAGTAAATGAACGAGAGTAGATTCATCAAAAAACTGACACGAGTTCAAGAGGTCCATAATCTGTCACGCGAAGAGGCTGTAAATCAAAGGAAGTGTTTCAACCGTTAGCTTTCAAATGTTCGTAGTAAGATAAACCTATACAACAAGGCCGTCCAAAGAACGCGAGGACACATTAATCACGCCTATTAAGAATGAAATCAAAAATATAAGGGTATAAAAAATATGTTGAAAAGTAGTAGTAATTATTTTTTAAATAAGAGCACTGCAGTAAACGGCTTTAGGTAATATTTCCCAGACGTGTGTTGGGGAAACCTTCAAGTCTCACACACATAACATTCTCACAAATTTTCAATACATCGGATAAAATTCGTTCTGCGTAATGTTTCGTTGACCCTGCATCATTATTGCATATTGCAATTAACGAAAAACACATCAAAAACTTCAAGAATAGAAAAATAGAATATACCATTACTTTCTATTCATATATTTTTTTGTATATATATCTGGCGGCCGTCGGTCGAGTATTATCGTTTGTTAGTATGGCAACACCGAATATTGTTGACTCTTGTATACAATAAAATAACAATTTAAACAAAATTTGATTAATGGGTCCTTGCTCATTTTGTTTTTAAAAAAAACTATGTTGAAATAAACGCCGTTGTTGACGGCATTGAACTGAACTGAACTGAATTATTTTGCAGATTCAAAATTAGTGTAGAATTTTGATTTAAACGGTGCGCGCTTTTGACGTCTGTATTTTTTGTAGAACGTTTTAAGGAAACTGTTTTTTTTTATAGTTTCTAATTAGCTATTTATCAAAGTACACTTACTATCATTATTACGCAGCACTATATCACATATTTTGTACACGCTGCGTCACAGAATAAGTAATAATTGGCAACCGCGCCGTGTCGAACTCGCCATTATTATTTGTTATCTCATCTCTCGCTCGCACGCGCTACGACTCTTATCCCCTGTCACTACTTTAGTGACGCGTTTTCTCCAAAACAAACAAAATATACAGGTACGCATTTTCTATATGCAGCGCAGACTCCTAGCTCATGATCATCTGTTATCGCAATGCACGTCCGAAACACATTACGATGAGACATATTTCTGAGATGCGAACCAGTATCTAGGAATAATGGGATGCAGTATATTAGTAGTAATAGAGATAATACGTTAGATTGGTGGGCGCTTGGTAGCGGTAGCTTGAAGGAATCCGGTAGGGCGACATATTGTGGAACGGACAGTGATTGTGATGGTACGTGTTCATTATAATAAATGCATTTATAAATATTCTTGTTGTACTACACATAAAGCGATTATCATAGATTTAAACTTATGAATAAATAACTTACTAAAAATAAACCATTTCTTTATAATAAAAATATTTACTTTTAAATCTCTAAATTTAAAAATGTGCCAAATTGAGTTTTTCCATTTGAATTTGTAGAATAAAATACATGTTATGTGCCAAATCCAAATATATCTTATGCGTAGTCATAGAAGCATGGACTAATTAGGTCTGGACAAGTCATCCAAACAAAATAGTGTGGTGACGCAGAAGAGAAAACCCCGGCTGCAATAGGTTAACTGTTGAACATAATCGAATTACATCACCAATTTAAATTTGTAAAAAAAAAAATATAAAATCTGAAAATAATATACAAACATATAAAATTACCAAATATTTCCAGTAAGTATGAGGCATTTTTTATGCATGCAATATGTACCAAACGGAAAAAAGGTCGGAATCCTGGTGAGATGGAGTTTCGTTTCCTACGATTTTTTCGATTTTCCATACTTTTATATCAAACTTAAATAATAAGAAGTGTCAACAAATTAAAATTCAATAATTTAAATGTAACTGTAGCATAACTCCGCTACAAAATTAATAAAGTATGTAAATCCTTGTTACTTTTGTATATATTTATTTATTTATTAAAGAAATCAACAGTTTTATGAATTTACATAAAGTTACAACAATACATACATGGATATAAGCAATAAATAGTACCCAATTTATAAAACTAAATTAGATTACTTCTTAAAAATTACATAGTTACAATTTTTATTACAAAAATAATACTAATATTTTTAAATACATTTTGAAATCCAAAAATAAGTTTTACAATATAACATGATATAAATGATTAAAACTTTTTTAAAACTAATTTCTTTTATTCAATTTAGCGCATGTTTCTTGAAAACATGCTAACCATGTTTCAGAGGATATATTTTTTTTTTTATTTATAAAGTATAATTATATCTTAAAGCCTTAAATTGAAATAAAAACGATTACAATTTCATTTTTCCCTCGCTATAAATAATATTGAGAAAAAAACAAATTTTAAAATGCTTTTTTATTTCACTGCACAAAACGGCGATTGGCTAATAATTGCATTATGTTTTTAAAAAATAAAATAACTTATAGCGTGTGCATACAAATTACCTCATAACTTATAACCTTACCTTATAAGATAACTTATTTAAGTTTGATGATTATAATTTATACTAAATTAAATAATTACTTAAATGATATCCACCATAGTTGTACTTTATTTCTGTTTGCATTATTATTTTTATCAATTCTTAATAAAATGTACATAAATTAGTTAGTCATAAAAGTACCTCCACAATTCTTATCCCATCACAATGTTCATAAATACTTAGTTTATTCGATTATACTTTTTTTCACATTATTATTTTTCTTAAGTTTTAGTACCTAATATCATTTTATTATTTCATGTAATTACGTCCTTATAAGCATAAAATTTCCAAATAATAGACGACACGTCAGACGCGTGATAGTTTTTTTTTAACTCAGCGCTGGATTTTAACTGATATCTGATATCATAACTAATTAGTCAGATTGATTAAGTCAATTGGGACAATCGCCTAGGGTCCAATATAATAATTAAATATGACCTAAAGCAATTTATTTAAATAAAAATGACTGTCAATCTCATCGTAGAACTAGCCTTCTCTTATCAGACAATTAATTATATAAATAATGTACCTATATTAGCAACATATCGATTTTTAGTAGACGAAAAAAATAGTAGCTCAGCGGTACACACCTGATTCCCAATACACACGAGTGATATGTGGAAAAAAATGTTGAGAACCGCTTTTAAACATTAAATTGTTTCAATTTGTAATAATTATGTGAAGCCATGCTTCGGAAAACTAACCTAACCCAAGCTAAACATTCTTTATTAGTTTACTTAAATCTTGATAAGCTAACATTTCCAAATAAAAGACGACATGTCAGACATGTGAGTGTAAACATTTTTTTTTTAACTTTTAACCGACATCAATCCCTTAAATTATGAGAAATAAACCTGATTAATTATTTTAACATGGTCAAATCGTCCCAATGACATAAAATAAATAATTGTAAAAAGTATTTATTTTTTAAAAGTGTCAATATGAAACCGAATTGAAATATAATTAAAATGGTACTAATGGATGCCTGGAAACGAGAAAGAAAGTGCCTGTCTCAAATAAGGACGATAAGATTTATTTATTTTTTTGCTATTTCTAGAGTTTTTTTATCCCTTTTAAAGACGAGTTTTAATTTATCAACGTTATTTGTAGCTATAATTGCAAATCACAGAATTGAATTAATTTAACGTGATCGAGAATAAATCGATTCGATTCGTATTTAATCTATTAAGTCAATTCGTGATCGGATGTAATCAAGGTCAATATTCAGTTGTGATTTGCATAATATTATGGCAATGCAAAAAGTCAAATGTAAACCTTTTTTACTAACATGTAGCTAAGTTGGGCTGGTTAACAAAAATTCGTTTAAGATTATTAAAATTAAATTTAACATTAAATTAACATTAAATTTATATCCGATCGCAAACGATTTTGTTAATTTCCTTTTCTGATATGTATGCGTGTTGAACCGTGTCCGTCTGCTGAACGGAACATTCTGGCCAGGTGGAGCGTTTATCGGAGGATAAAAGTGACCGCGCGTCAAACTCACTCGCTATTCAGATGCATGAGCTACCGTAGAAATAATTTGAACGCACGGGCAACACGCAAAAGCCAACCCATTCATGAATTTAGTTTAAATAGATTTTTTTATTTATGAAAACACTTTTATTTATTTATCTTTATTGAATATATATAACACAACGTATATATTTATCTTTATATAACACAACGTGGATTTATTGTGATTTTTAATGCGTAAAGTTTGACTATTACATATTTTGCTGATAAGGTCCTTTTATTTGCAAAAAATGATTTCGTTTCTCAGGTACACATGTATGCATAATTTTCGATAATGCTGAATTGTTAAAAGTTAATAATCATCAGCCATCAGCCATTACGATCCTAATATTTTAGCACTAAGCCATACTCTTATTAAATATTAATACCCATTTGTCAAATCAAATTCATTTTCAATTTCTAATTTGCTTGTGCTACCTTCATTATAGATATGTACTCGTATTATATAAAAATCAATACGTTCTGATAACTTATTAACCAGATACTTACATAGTTTATAAAAATTAGACGAATATTATTATATACCTTAATCTTTTACCACAAAAGTTAATAAGAATGACATAAGTAAATTTTTAGGGTTTGCACTTGTTAAAATTACTGATTTTTGACACTGACTTTTGGGCTTCGAAACATTAGATTGTATGGTCTGGGGCAATGGCATAATATCCTTTGAAGAAATTAAATCTACATTAGTGGCAACAGCAGTTGTTGCGGAGTCAGTAGTTGCCAAAGTTGTTGCTGCGGTAACTCCAGCGACTATAGATGTGACAGGAGCGGATACAGCAACCGTAGTTGTTGTAACAATGGAAGTAGTAGCTGGAGTTATTGCAGTTCCGGTGATGCTAACAGATGTTTCAACATTTTCATAGGTAGCTTGATTTTTTGCACTTAGTTGCTCAACACCTGAAGTAAAAACCGTAGAGGGTGCAAAATCCAAGTCATTAAATAAGTTTCTATTGTACGGATAGATTCCGCACTTTTTGAAACCATTGGCAGCATTTTCAACAGTCGCACTTTTTTCAAATGCAAATTGACAAGTCTGGCAACATCAAACTGAAACTGGTGAACTTTCGTTTATGCGGCGTCCTGGATGGTTCTTTTAAAATATATCGACTGCTCTTTCAAAGGCTAACTTAAATGATTTGTACACAGAAACATCCAGAGGCTGTAATTTGTGACTTGTGTGGGATGGAATACTTACAAAGATAACTCCACTTTTTCTGGCCAAACTTAAACCTTCCAGATTTTGGTGGGTGGAATGGTTGTCCATTATAAGAAGTACGGGTTTCTCTTGCGTGGGTTTTGTTTTTTCTATGAATACTTGCAACCACTTGTTGAAAATGTCATTGACGATCCAACCTGACTCTGAGCACCATGCTTGCGCACCATTGGGTGCACCGTCTAGCAGCCTTTCATTCATTCTTTTTGTTTTCCGAAAATAAAACAAGGCGGAATGAAACGTCCTGTGGCACTGCAACAGCAGACTACAGTTGTTAATTGCCCCTTTTCAGCAGATGATATAACTCCAACCTGTTTTTTTCCTTTCAGTGATATTACTTTAGGATGTTTCTCAGACGTTGTCTTAACACCAGTTTCATCCATATTATAAATATCATCAGGACGATTGATAAAATTATGTTTTGATATAACTTTCCAGAGGTTGTCATAAAAAATGTTGACTTGCGTCTTGTTAAAGGCTGCACAGCGCGCAATTGATGTTGCTTCTGGAACTCTATAAGTCAGCTGAGGGTATCTCCTCATAAAACCATCGATCCAGGCACCTCCAGCCTTCTCATTTTCAAAGGGGTGGTAAATATTATTTTGTTCTGCCAACTGGTAGGCTAAATTTTGCAAATATTCTCGGGTTAAGCCATAAAAGCAATTATCTAGTTACTTAGCGTATTCAAATATCAGGTTTTCTTGTTCTACCGTAAACACAGGTCGGAATCTACCTAACTTTGTATCTGGTTGATTGCTTTTCAGGTGACGAAATAGAGATCCAAGAGGTATGCCATATTTTTTAGAAGCACCTGATATTGATGTTGCTTTGGCCTCCTCCATTGCCTTCTTCATGTCTTCGGCGGTCCATGAAGCTCGACTGGTCTTTCTTTTATATTTATTTACCATCTGTGGACAAATTAAAAAAAGCTACACGTATAAAAAATAAGAATAGAAAAAAAAGTAGGTGAGGGCAAAATGGAAAACTTTCCATATTGCCCTCGCATGTTTTTTCCCGTTTTGCCCAAACCATACCCCATTAATAAAAAGCAGTTACTCAAAAACAACCTATCAAAGAACATCAATTTATATAAATTACATACAATCACGTTACACGTTATAATAAATAACACGTTACACGTTATAATAAATAATTATGTAAGAAATACGCACCTTTCACGCAAAAAATCTCACCAAAATATTCACGAAAATTCGTTGTCAGACCGCATAAAATATTCCCTGCACACGTTTGTCGGCCTTGGTCGCCGCAAGCGCACTAACGGTCATTCTCATAGGTACCTAGCCGCGGGGCGGTGAGACGAGGGGAGCTCAGGGCTAGGATTTATTATTAATTTCCATTTTGCCCTCTCTTTCCATTTTGCCACGCTTACCCTAAACAATGTCGAAAAAACAATTCTCTTTTACTGCGTACTGTAACTGACTGTTGAGATTGACGCGCACTTGATTCTATTTAATATTACCAACGAACGATAATCAATTGGTATTTTAATATTTGCATTACATGCACGCTACACGGGCAAATTATGTTCTTGCCGCTCTCAATCTGTATAGGGAATAATTGCTTCCTAACATGATTGTCATTATTTTCGAGTTATGTTTTGTTCGGCGTGGACATAACTGGCTCGTTAAGGTATTAAATCATAACCTAAGGTGTGTTTTAACCCTAAAATTAGCACGACAATATAATGGGACCTGATTAAAGATAAAAAAGCTTTTATTAAAATATAAGATACAAGATATTTTACAAATTATACAGTCTATGAAAATAGATTTCATACATATCTGCAGAATTTATAGTAATTTTGGTTAAAATACGGCTTAATTAGTTAGTAGCATAACTACGGGGAGAGAGTTAGGTAATTTCACTTCACTTTTTTATTGTGCTGTGGGAGGTCTGTCGGCGCAGTTCCGATTGCTATATTGTAGTATTTTACCAAGTAACAAATGGGGCGAGTAATCTTTTGTTCTTCCACTGCAAAGTTTGAAGTCACTCATCTAAAAGTTAGAATATCCACCACCAGGACATAGATAAATGAGTTGACCCAAGTATCACAGGCAAGCAAATCCATTCCATTACATGTGAAATAATGCACAATCTGTATAAGTAAGCCTCGTGTGAATTGTGAATCTAACGGTTGTAAAATCTATTACTATATTGTCAGATTTTTATATTTTATAAAATGTAAAATTTAGAAATATATATGTATATATATATTTTTTATTTATTGATTTTTATTAAAAAAAAGACATAAATATATTAAATGGGTTCTGGCAAAAACATGGTTTATATATATAGAGAATATAACAACGGTATTTAAGTAAAATACGGTACGGTATTGCTTAATACCGTATTTAGATGATTCCTTACGTTATAATTGGCATATAACGATTTAATAAAAGTAGTACCAATAGTGTAAATATAAACTATTCAGAAATCATTACATAATATTTTTTTTTAGTAAAAATAAAATTGTGTTAAAACTAAAATAAATAATCAACATAGGCAAAAGTGGATGTCGTAGTTATAAGGTTATGAGGGAAGAACTATAGAGTCAAATTCTTTCAATAGTAAGCAAGACAGCAAGACAACACTTCAATATCAAGATATTTGTATAAAACAACTCCATTCAGACAAATTATAAGATAATTTTATATTGGTGAAACTATAAAGCAGTCTGTGTGGCTACACCACGTCCATTAGAAATAAAACGTCTTTAAATTTATCATTAAATGCATATTAATGCATCAATCTACACTTTGAAATTATCACCCATACTAGCATCAACAGTTTTCCTAAAAACTACCATAACCGTTTGAACCACGTCGGAAAATTATTATCATTATTAAATTAAAATATTATGTCCGTGTTGTTTCATTACTAACCGCACGCCAAAATTTACAAACAAAAAACTAAAATGTTATAATTTATATAAAATGTAAGAATGCCTTGATGCCAATGTAAGTTTTTTTTTAAATACTCAACTCAGACTTAAAAAATAACCCGATGTCGCCTCTATGGCCATCCAAAACTCAAATCGAATATTCTTATTATAATAAATCGAAACTTATAATATTCGTTTTTTTAAACTCATGGTACTAAAATATAACATTATACAGTAAATCTAACAAATTAGGACAGTAATGTGAATATTAAAATAAAGGTTGTTCCAAGACCATTCCTGAAAACTTGAGGGGGTGTTCATGTGCCCTATTACGCGTAAGAAATTGTATAAAAAAATCGAAAATAATTCATGCCCAAATTTATTAATTTTATCAAAGCGCTAGTAAGTATAAATTCGCTTTTTGGTCGAAGGCGCTCGGCATTGCCGGTCAATGGCCAAGCACGGCGCGGCCTCGCTAGCGATCGAACTTAGTTAGGACAAGAGCGATTTCATATTATCACGTAAAATTTACAAATTACTTACTCGGAAACCATGATGAATTTTGATATCAGGTCAAAACAAATCACGTTTGGAATAGCAGGGCTAATAACACGGTGTCTATTTAATCGACTTGTTTAAAGTCAATAAATAACTCTGTTAGCTCAAAATTAAATTATTCCTAAGGCAACCTAAATTAAGTGGTTAAGTAGAGGTACCAGCTACAGTCTCCCTCTCCCCCTCACCTTAAATTATTGGCACAGTATAAGTGTAGCCAGTAAGCAGATCTCAACTTAATGCAAACCGGTCAATTCGAGTCTCGCACACAGCCACGCAACGCGCGCGGCACTCAATAGCGAATCTATCCCCAAACCCCCGAGATTTGTGTACGCGATGCGTGTGCATGGAGCGATTTAAATAGACCGGTTTGCAGGAAGTTGAGAATCTGCTTATAAGCTATATTTATATTTACATGTGTGGTTGCGTAGTATAAGAACGGACCAGCAGGTCAGAGACTCCCCGCGGTTCGCGCTGCGTGCGACCGTGTTACCGCTGATTGCGGCGTTACAATAGGCACTCCTGCGCACCATGCAATAATAATACTTAAATGCTATAGTTAGTATAGATCGGTGGTAATATAAATAATAAATAAATAAAAAATGCAGGAGTACGACTAAACACATAATTATTGCACCGTATGTAATAAATATTTTCGGTTTCATAAAAAAATATAAGAATTACATGAAATATTTTAAATTTTTATTTTATTTTGTGATGTATTTCGCACATTTAAAGTAATAAATAAATAATGCAGAAAACTGATCCTACCGATAAACAAAGATTTATTGCCTTATGTCTTACTAAATATCTTTCAGTGTTACAAAAAAATATTATAAAAATGACATGATTTTTTTAATGGCCTTGAAGTTTTTATTTTAATTTATATTTTTTTACATTAAAATCTAACAAATCGTAGATACCATACGATCTTCACCTAGATATATAATATTAATTGTAAATTAACATAGCTATTAATTTACACATACATATATAATTTACTATTTACATACCTACAACGCTATCATATATTTTTTTTTAAATAATAGCTATGACCTAGGTCATATACAATTATTTTAGGCCCTACTCAACTAGGCCAAATGTGCCTGTGCTAGAGTCAAGAGAGATGGTGGTGATGAAGCATTAAAAATGGTTTGACCATGTGCGGATTCGAACCCGCCATCTGTGGGCTAATAGTCCAACGTCTTAACCACTAGACTAACACGATCAAATTAAACTTTTAATATTGCCTAAAATGTTGGCAATCACGTTATAAAAATATAATTTTGTTAACTAACAGGCAAGCAATGCACTGACAGAGTTTATAGTTCCATATAATTTAATTTTTTCTCCGTTTGTCATCCTATTATTTTGTTTATGATTTACGTACTCTAATTTTTTTTATAAAAATCTACGTGTAAATTATTTTACAGTTTGCATAATCATTCAAATAAGAACCAAAACAAATAACCTTTTTCATAGAGTTTATTTTATAAAACCTATTATTTATAAATATTACACGAAATTATATATTTTTGTTATGTTTATTCCCTAACCCCTCCTACTTCCCAATCCCAACCTCGTTCCCAAGTACATTTTTTCATTCACCAATTTTGGAGAAAACTATTATTGGCTTTGTATTATGATTTTTTTATTGTAATTTTATCTATGTTGTTGTTGTTTCCTGAAATAAAAAAATAAATAAATTTTACCGTTTGAAATATGCTTATCAAACAATATTTATAAATATGTAGTTGTAATTAAAATTATTGTTTAAACAACGAATTCCAGATGAGGCATACGCAGTTTAAATGTGATTATTTGACACATATTATGCTGAGGCTTTTATACCACTGCGTTATTAAAGATTAAATTAATCAGAGTAGAAAAAGAAGATGTAGGTACTTACTAAATTCCCGCATTCGTATCTTATTTATGTAGTTGACTGTGCTTATTAAATAAAAATCTGCTGCTATAAAAGTATATACAGCGCAGATTATTAAAACTAGAGGTCTTTTCAATAAAAAAATAATGAAACAGAAGCGCATTAAAAATGATTTGTTCTGAGGCATTTTGCATAACCTCGTAAGGTCTGAGTCAGTTGGTGCTGCATGCCTTTCTCGCCTTCTCGATCGTAATTAGCGACCGACTAAACGGAACAATCACAGTCCAAACGAGCGCATTAGTCATGCATGGATGGAACTAAACCTTCATGAGGTTATTATCTACACTCAGGCTGTATGGTAGGCCACGGATATACTTATATAATAACCGGCAGTTAGGCCTGCATACAGTACCAGATCGAAGCCATTGCACACATAATATAAATAAACCTGGTAAATAAAAATTCAAAGAAAGAAACCTGATTCAGAGAAAAAAAAATATTCCCTGAAAACATAGGTCAAAATCATTGGTCTATGTTTTTAGTGTAAATAGTATCTTTTTTTTAGCTAGAGAAAAAATACAAATTTTATTATATCGGATGAAGTACAAGTATAATGTTTTAAAAAATGATTGAAAATATGATTTAAATAATTTTAAAAAATGCGATTACAATATTTGTTGCATAAACAACCCACGAGTATTGTAATTAGGCATGCTTTCGAATTAATATAAAAAAAAATATCCAAATTAATAAAAAAATTAAAAACCACAAACAACTGCATAGATTTTCTTGAATCCTATAGGATTCAAGAAATCTACAGTTTGAAAAACTATAGTTTGAATCACATTTTTGATCAAAACACCTTACAAAAAAAAAAACGGTTTAATAATTAATAACATATAATTTACAACAATTAGATAATCAGCTTTTTAGACATGTCAGGTTTCTTATGGGCATCCGGAATCTATTATAGAAGTGAAGACTCATGTTTTTGGTAATGACTGGTGTTATGGAATTTAGAAGTTTTAGGTTGAGTAGAATGTACAAAAAAACCTTTGTATCTTGTATTGTGTGCGTGTATATTTTCATGTTTACTAAACTGGTCTCTATTTTTAAAGAAATCACAAAGTGCTAAGTGATAGACACCTCTGTGTCGGGGGTTAAAAATAGCGCTGTTAGGAATTAATTAATGAAATACCTTTGTTAGTGGCCTAAAATAGCTAGTAGAATAAAACAACCTCTTTTTAACTGCGACTCTTCTTTCTTTTCTACTGATTTCGATAGAAATTAGTGATATTTTCAGGAGCGCACAGTTTTACACAGCCTGTGAGTATATTATTCGATACTGGCGCGGGTGCGGTGCATTATTGGCGATACTCCTATCTCCGCCGTCAATTAACATAACCGCCTAATGATAACGATTCTGTTCGTGTACGGAATTGGAGTGCGGCAATTACGCGGCCTTTTAAGACCGTTTTCGCGATTCGACGATAACATTCAAATCGTTGTCTTAAATACCCATTTTATTGTAGTATTTATTGTAGTGTTTTAGCACTGCGGCCTTAGGATGAAAACATATGCTACAACAGCGCCAATTGGGTGGGCGAACAGCTTCACAGTCCTCAGTGATTTTTGAAATGTACGAGAACAGCACTTGATTTATTTTAGCTTCTATACATTCATGTATAAGAAGCTACTATCCCCATCCTTTGGCCGTCTGCCTGTTGCAATTTTCAACTCGAAAAGTACAAATGTATTAAAATTTATGATGAATTGAAAGAATATATCTACCTAGACCTAAAAAATAATCCACTATTGTCTTTATTACCAACCAAAACGCACATCGAACGGGCTAAAAGTTCCGCGGACACAAGTGGAGATAGGAAATAAAGCAACCTATCACAAGTTGATACCACAGATGCCAGTAGTCTAGGGGGAAGATGCCGTTAATGACGCCTATCTGTAAGACGTCAGTGTCTGTATATATAGTGTCAGTATATAGAAACAGTTTATACTCGTATTATAGGATAGCTACAGGGTATCATAGTCATTCTTGTTTAATTATGTTAAACGGTCTGGTGATGCACTGATCTGAAATAGCGGTACCATATTTATACCGGACATCCTGCCATAGTTCTTGGCCAGATTATCAGGTGATAAAAAGTATGTCGTTGCATACTGATAAGCTGAAACATTTTTCAGCTTCTCAGCTTTCGGTAAAAGCGGCAAAGCTTTATTCATAATAATCTGTTATTCACAAATAAAAAAATAATAATAATTTTAAGTACCCACATAATCACAAAATTAAACGCATCTAACTATGTGTAAACAATTCGCCCGTAGCAGTTTCCTCTAGAACATCGCCGACCACTACAAATAAAAATATGGTAATAATTTAATTAGGTAAAAAACTTGATTAAATGCTAGGTTTTCACTACATTGGTTCTTTGATATTATATAACTCCTTCACAGACGTTTCTTTGTATTTTATATTGCGTTATAGGCGTCCAGATAAAAATCTTAAAATACAGAAACCACTTATAGTTAGATTGTCTGTCGATCTGAGTGTCCCAGGCCTTTAGACTAGAAAAAAGTTGCGTTCCGCGGATATTCCAGATATACGAGTACATCAGTACTATCCTATTAGAGTGAATAGCAGAGAATAAAATATTTATGGTAATGAAAATGTAATAAACATCAGGAACTTTATTTTTTAATGCTTACAATTACGTATCTCATCATGTTTGCATATATATATTTTATTTTTGCGGATTATAATTGACTGTTTAATTAATTAAATTATATTATTCCCATGTTTATGTTTGTCAATGTTTGATTTTGATTTGGGTATTTTCGTGTAATTTTTATTTTGATTAAATGACGCTATGGTGGGCTGCTTTAGATCTTACTACGGTCACCATGGATGGGATAAACTGTGGTTTGGTGGTTCGGCTTTTTGTTATTGGTTTATTTATGAAATGCAAAAACTACGTTTATTCCTATAACTTTGTAAAAATAAATCGTTTTTACCTAACGCTTAATATTATTAGTATATATATATATATATGTATTTTTATTTTATTATATTTTTTTACTGCATTTTATTTTATTTTATTCATTTTGTTTTATATTTATTTTTTAAGTTTATTTAGCATGATTTATAGTTTTAACACGTAATTATTTTATTTTGGTACAGACATTTCTAATAATATTATATTTTTTTTAGGTGTTATATTGTATGTATTTTATATGAATCCCACCTCCCCACTACGACCACTAACAGGTAAAACAAAGTGTAGGTACAGATGATGTACCTAGACCAGTCTTCGTTTAGCTGTTGAAGAAGGGGCCACGGAGCTCCGAAACGTCCAGCAGAGGTACTCACCCAATCTCTATCTTCTACTACTTTTTTTCTCCATCTGTTGACTAACAATAATAAGTATATATATATTTATATACACGTTTGTAAACCCTGTATTTATTTTTTTTTTTTTGTTTGGAATAAATAATCTTGCTGCACTTTCCTATGATGTTACCTTTACGGAGAACCAAACACCTGTATCCGTAATCGGAATGTACAATTGTGTCCGAACGTGTGCGCATGCGACTACGCTCGCGGACTATAGTCGCGTTGCTAAACTATTGGAGACCTATGTACGCGTTGTACCCTTGGATTTTATCAGATGACAAATTGGTTATCAGCTCTATCTGCGTTGCTTTCGAATATCTTGGACGCAAAACCTTTCGTATTTAATTGTATTCAGTAATTATTTAAATTAACAACAGCAAATGTTTATATCCCTACTAACACATAAAAGTGATCATTACCTGTTTGTTTATATCCTTATTAAATAACTTTTAAATTTTAATATTAAATACAGCGAAATAGTAGCATATACTTTTTCAGAGTAAATAATAAGGTTAATTAAAGCTTACACCTATCTACAATAGTATTTAAAACTTAGTCGAGCTTAAGTATATATATTTTAGAAGGTGTATATGTGATGTGTACGGTATAAGAGTGTGAGTGAGGGTGAGTGGTTATGTTTGAGTGTATGTATGAACATCGTATATGTTGTGTATAGATAAAACAATATTTAATATGCAACGTTTTCGTTTTGAATCAGATTGGCATGAAATAGTTTTTTTAATGAAATCTGCCACGATTTAGGTCAAGTTCATCAACCTTGCTGAATTTGGTAATGTAGGTATTGAGTAAATGGTACAGAGTTTCTGGCATAGTTTGCATTACGCCTTGGCACATGGAAAGTAAATATCAATGATATTCTGAATAAACATACTTATCTTATATAGAAGACGAGTTATGAGTAGCTTTACATAATGTGATGCCAAAACTGTAAAAGATATATGTAGATCTTTATTAGTTTTACAAAAGGTCATTAATATATTTAAAACTTATATCACAGGAAGCACAAATTGATCCACACATGTCGCTCAAAGGCTTTTTCGTAATGAGACATATCAGCTGTTTGTTATTCTGTAACGGATGTGGCGTATATTATAAAGCACATCTCCCAAACTCAAACTTCAGACGATTTTTGCGAAGTAAGCGTTCAAAACATATTTCATTAAAATCCTAATAGTTCCCCTCAGCGGCTAGGGAATCAATATATCATTATTTCATAACATTATTTGCCCTTTTTGCGATGCTCTACATACGATGTATCGTCCATTTGACAGACCTTTCATAAACTTTTCCTTTAACCTATATACAAAATACGCCTCAAAGCTAATATAAGATTTGAAGGATACATTTTATATAGCGAGTCCCACGATCTTTTACGTTAAAAAATCCAGCTTATTGGTCTTTCGATTTCCACTAATATTTGTGAAGAAAGTATATCAAAATATGGACAAATTAATTTGTAAACTTTACGTAACTTTAATGAAATAAATGATCATGTCACGCGACCGACTCGCGCTGCGGTGCGTGTGATTGCTTGCGCAGAAGTTAAAGCGGTAATTGACACTATTTAAAAAAAAAAGTAATCAAATATGGCTATAAATTATTTTAGTATTTTTTATTCGAAATCATAACTAGAATAGTGTATTCACTATTTGGACATTATGTTTTAAAAATGATTTCGGGTAAGTGGCCACCGCGGCTGACTCGAACAAATTCCAGCCGAGAGGCCCAATTTTCAACCACTTTTTGCAGCAGTATATCAGCAATAACGCGCCGAATATTCTCTTCCAAGGCGTTAATCGTGTCCGGCTTATCTGCGTAGACAAGCGACTTCACATAACCCCACAAAAAATAGTCCAGCGGTGTTAAATCGCACGATCTTGGAGGCCACGCCACAGGCCCACGACGCGATTTTTACTTTATTTTAGAGTGATTTAAAAAAAAAATAGAGTGATTTTTTATAAATTTGCACTATTTGCAAACGTTGTTCAGGAGTAAGTCTATTCATTATAAAATGGCAAACCAAACTGAGCACAAATCAAGTGACAGCTGTCAAAAACACCAACTACGAAAAAAGTAGTGCCAGATTGAAAACTACGTCTCTAAAAAAAACACCCTATCAACAACAATAAATCGTTAAGATTTAATGTTTATATATATAAAGATTAAATATTTATTTAATGGTATTCCTCAGGTGGATTGTTGGTTAATTATGGTTATTTTTTACAGAATGTTTAATTGTTCTTCATAGCTGTATCTGCTATTTAGCTTATTTGTGCTATGGATAAAAAAATAGCAGTAGTTAATCGTTAATTCAAAATGTGTATTTGTTAATATTATTTATATAAGCAACCTGTAAAAAGCCCGTAACGCCAAATACCAAACTACATGTCAATATTTAGACTAATTTTCGCGAGTTTAAGCGTAGGCGGAAAAAAACATTTATAGTTTTAAGGAATTTAGATAGTGATAAATTGTTATACAGTGATAAATTAGTTATACACGATTCACTTAACTATTATTGTTGTATTTTATTTTGTATCCTCTTGTAAAGTTATTGCTATGCAGATCAAATTACACTAATAATATACAATTAGGTAAAGATATATTAATTTAGATATATATTAACCTGTTTTCTATCCTTTTTTTTCTGTTTTCTACTGTTAAATTTTCTTGTCTTGAAATGTATGTGTATAACCAATAATATGAAATTGTCATTCCTGTACAATAAGTTTGGACAATAATTTGTTAAATTTGTTTGGAAAATAAAGTAGATATTTGCATGCATGACATAAATTCGCTTTTAAATTTTCAGCCTTCATAATGATCAGCGTCAAGCCTTCAAGCCTTACGGCGGCACGTAACTGCTGTCGCTAACGCAATCAACTCGAAAGGCGGACAGACAAGTGAACAATTTTATTGTTTGACTTTATAGCTTTCCTTTGGCGGTATCATTTCGAAAGGTTTTACGTTTGACGCAGTAAGCCAAACGCCCTTATCATATGTTTTCCGATTGCTTTAAACTTAGATACGCTTAATATACACGAGTAAAAAAATTAAAAATATATATATATAGCTAAAAGAAGACTGTCTTATATCAGTGTTCGTTTAGCTGTTGAAGAAGGGGCCACGGAGCTCCGAAACGTCCAGCAGAGGTACTCACCTAATCTATATCTTCTTCTACTTTTTTTCAACATCTGTTTACTAAACAATAACAAGTGTTTAAACAACCGAAAAATCCTTTAAAGTATTATATTATATACATTAATAAGTATATATATACATATATACTCATTATTGTTAGTCAACAGATGGAGAAAAAAAGTAAAAGAAGATAGAGGTTGGGTGAGTACCTCTGCTGGACGTTTCGGAGCTCCGTGGCCCCTTCGAAGCTCCGTGGCTTCCTTGAAAGCTCCGAAACGTCCAGCAGAGGTACTCACCCAACCTCTATCTTCTTTTGTTTTGTGTTTAAACAACCGAAAAATCTTTTAAAGTATTATATATATATATATATATATATAAATATCATCCTTCATCGTATCACATATCCATTATTTTTATATTTTTTGTTAAAATATCATCCTTTACTTATTTCATCCAATTAGATGGTTACATAATATTTGTCAATATTTTACACTAAAGAGGACAGGTGAGAGTTAAAAATGCATTTTTATAAAACTCAGCGCTGGGTTTAAACCGACATCCTGCGCTCTCAAGTACAGGACCTCTTTGAAACCTTTATAAATATTATGCTATCCAGCACTTTACCAAATAATTAAAAACTTTTTCAAAATTAATCAATATTGTCAAAGATTGTGTCATTTATCTTTTCAGGCGATTTGCCGTTATTAAAAAAAAAATCATCAAATATAAGTCAAATAACTTTACAACTCAATTATACAATTATATAAATAATACGCACACTAATCATGTGCTTTAATTTTACACTTTTACATATCCATTATTTTTATTTTTTTCATCAACTTCATACACAAATCACCCATAAAATCATCTCATTTCACCACCATCCTCCATTGTAATCACAAATGTAATGTTAAAAAAAACAAACTTCGAATTCTTTTTAATATTTTAAAGATTCAAACAAATTATATAGCCAGAAAGTTTAAAAAAATTTAATACCGAAAGCACAGATAGTTGCATCGCTTGATGTAATGCACGCTGGTTTAAATACACATAATAATAGAACATAAACACATATACATACACAAGTTATGTACACGAAAATAGTGATATTTGTTTATTAGGAAATTAATTAGGTATTTATTTATTAGTAACCTAGTAATATTAAAATAAAATGCTACTCGCGCATACGTAATATTTTATGCAGAAAGCCTCATAGCAATTACACACTTGTAACTCACAATTATCCTGAATCGAGGTTTGTAGGGTAACCAGTCACGCGGATATGACAGAGAAAGTGTGTGTATATTATATTTCATAACATTCAATGTATATTATTTTTCTGCAAAATAAATAACAACTTAAGTAAACTTTTGATTTTAATGAAAATATTAAAACTATTAATCCATCTATATCAATTTCAGTATAAAATATCAGATGGACCGAAGTAAAAACAGAAAAGAGAACACTTAATACTATCTGTTTAAATTCGGTTCATAGTACCAATATATATTGTATATATGCATACAGGTTGTATTTAAATTCACTGATGTCCTTGTAGGTGGTTGATCTATATCAACAATCAATCAAAAAAACAAACTTTTTAAAAATATAATTATTTTAAGGTTTTTTTTTGTTTTCGAAAACTTGAGACCGGTTTAGTTGTTTATATAGATCAACCCTCTTAGAGGACAATGGTGCTTTTAAATACACTCTGTGTATGCGATTGAGGTTTGGAATCTTATATTATCCTATTTTATCACCGCTTGTCGCTTGATCAACATTAAACGTAAGGAGTTTTATTTGTAATATTTGTATTACA
The DNA here is from genome assembly GCA_020383195.1 of Neomicropteryx cornuta. Lineage (NCBI taxonomy): Eukaryota > Metazoa > Arthropoda > Insecta > Lepidoptera > Micropterigidae > Neomicropteryx > Neomicropteryx cornuta. Next base: position 8,875,374 of record JAHKQU010000030.1, read on the forward strand.
TTTTTACTGTTTTAAATATTTTTTCAATTCAAAAGATTTAAAAAAATGACAGTATCAAAAAGTACTGGCGAAAGTTTTTTTCTCTAATATATATGGGCCTATGTTTAATCCAACCTTTTGCAGGGATATTGTAAACTGTAAGTTAAGGGACTATTTGGTACATTTTTAGCATTTAGTTTAAGGTCTATTCTAACTGCATATATTTTATAGGTTATATTTCCATTCATATAAAAAATAGTAAAAAATATTATTTATTCAATATTCTCCATATTTAATTTTTTCATAATATAACGGCCTTCAGCTAACACAAAATAAATAATCTGCTATTATAAAGTACAAAATTATGAATATTCATTTGACAGCGATATATTTAAACTCATAAACTTCAACGTTAATTTTGTCTGTCATCTACTACACGGGTTAATACATTATAAATTTAGAGATGAGTTGCGAAGCGATTCATCTTGAGTGCCGCAGGCGCCTACAGAGCCGTCTGCAGGGCCTAAAATAAATGTTGTTGTTTTTCGCTTACGATTATTATGTCCTCCTCGCCGACCATATCTAGGTCCAATAATTAAACAAGGTCGGGAACAGCCATTCAATACTCATTACCACGCCCAGGCGCTTAGCTCCGCCCCTCGCGCCCCTTCACAACGAACATATGACGTTCTCAAACATTGGTTTTTATTAACTTTGAAATTCGTTTTCTCGTAATCGGAAAACATTTTTCTCATATATTTTGCCGATTAATATTTGATTGTTGGTATAGATCGGCCACCTAAAAGGACAGTAGGGATTTTAAAGAGTATTGCATATACTATATTGTCACCCTACAATATTTATGAAGAACCCCCTGACGCTCGAAGCTCAAAAGCAGTGCTCAGGTATGAGCAACTAACTCATGGTAAAAGAGGTGTCTGGCGCGCGAATCCTAACTTACAACTTACGCGCTGTGAAATGAAGTGCATCCGCTGTGAAATGGGACATTACAGTGCACTTTCATACTCATGAACTCAATATCACTTTGCGACTTTTTCTCGAGAGTTTTTTTTTTTTATAACTTCGGGATTTTTTTAAGCCGTTACTTTGAGAAAATATCTCAGAATAAATGATGTATATTATATTAATTATTGTATACACCGTGTCGCCATTTCCGATAAAAAAACGATAATTGGTCTTGCGACTTCTAGTGTTATTTATTAAGAACTATAAAATTATAAAATAATGAATAATAATAATAAACTATAAATAGAAAATTCATCCTGATTACATAGAAAAAAAAAACTACGTGAAAATAGTAAATGTAGTAAATGTAGTAGGCTTATGTCGTCGGGAATGGTATTGGGACATCCTGTATTTGAATACTCGCAATATTCTAGTCCTATCTCCAATGCGTCGGAAGACCTGCGATTCAAACCTACGCTCCGTCTCAAATTGCGTCACATCGATTGAGACACATGCAATGCAGCCATGTTCAATGAACATAACCTAAGTCGTATTGTGTCTCGGATTGCGGGACCCAGTCGAGATATGAACCCGTAAGATGCGCTCGCGATGCGAAACCAATCGCAAATTACACATGTTCGCTCGCTCGTAAAACCAAAACGCTACGACTAATAATATATTTATAGTATTATCATCCGTTGCCCAGCTGTGAGTACTTTTTGCGATGGCTGTCACCTCTGCTTTGTTCTGATTTTAGCTGCAGCGTGCTGACTACTTCGACTGACTACTTCGGCGTCTTTCTACCAGGTGACTCTTCACAGAAACTGAAATCGATGTAACCTTTAAATGGTTTATTTATCTTGTCACAAATTTATCTTGGTTTATATGAAATAAAAAGGATACCTTTCCACTTTGTCTAAAAGTTAGGGACCTCGAAAAGTGTGTATTTTTCCATACATTCTATGAAAAATTTAGACGTAAATATCTTATTGACTGAATGCTAAAGTTAATATAAAAAAAAGTTAATATAAATATAGTGGAATTGAAGATTTTATAAATATGTAAATTTGACTAAGTTTGACTAAATATATTGATTCTACGCGCCACGCCGCGTTTGCATTTGTATGACGCTTACGTAGTTGAAAACATATTTGATATAAATGTTCTGAAAGAGTATATAGTCAAAAATAGATATTAATCCATTTGCGTGAATTATTGGGTGTGAGTTAGGGTAGCTGGGTTATTGGTGTTGGTTAGTATTGTTGATATGATGCATTTGTGTGTGTTTATGAGTAAGTTGTGTGGTTTTCGCAGCTTTTGGAGAAAGCTATTGATATTATATTAATGTGTTATTTGTGTAGGTCTTTGTAAAGTTGTTTGAGTTTAACAAAGCAAGGGGTTTTAATATCAAAATTGGCGTATTAATTTAACGGTAGCGTTGGTTTGTTTATATTAGACTATATGAACATATGTTTATATATATCACCGTTTGAGCTATCATTACTTATAGTTTTAAATGTGTTAAACGGATATAACAATGACTGCAGAATTATCGCGGTGAAATTGAATTCAGAACTAAGTGACGGACTTACATTTCTTTTGTATTACGTTCACAGCCAAAATTGAAACAGTAAATGGACTTACGATATCTGATAGAAGCTTTTGGTTGTTGGTGGCTTATCTGCTGCTATCCAAATATTAACTGCTCATACAAATAACAAAAAAAAATGAAAAAATGATTATCATGAAAATTAGAGATTCAAATACCCTTTAAGAATAAGACAACGAAAAAAGATTAATATAGAATATTGCGAACTAGGCGATGTGAACAAGCAAAGTGATTTGGTTTGTAAATAAGTTGAACTTGAAACAAGTTACGTATTAGACCCAGATATCTGCAAGGATGAAAATGAAATTCATAATTACACCAGCAGAAGAAATTCTTCACGCTTCATATTATAATTCATCACCTAAACGTTATATAAACATCAGTAAAACTGCTGAAAAAATGATTATATTATTAAGAACAGCGGAAAAAGTTATTTGAAATCTGATACTTCTGTATTTCAATAATTTTCAATTATTTAAATAATTTTCATTATTTAGGCATTTCAATATTTAAATATTTTTCTTTCCAACTAATCTTTATATATAAAACAAAGTCTGGTTAGTTACACCATTTATAACTCAAGAACGGCTGAACCGATTTTTATAATCATTGATTTGTTAGATTTGTCTCGAATAGCAGAATAACTCTTAAAACATCAGAAAATTTCATGAAAAAAAAATATAAAGAAAATTAATTTTCTCATACATTTTGCTTTGTATTCTGTGAAATTCTATTTTCAAACGGTAAGTTGCCTTCGAAGACATTGTGAGGTTATCACATTTTTCATTGTGCGCGCATTGATAATTGCTTCATTATGTAATTTATTTTGATTTTGGTACATTTATTGAACGTAATTCATTTTGAGTATTCTTAATAAAAACCGAATTTAATTCCGCTAATAAGTTAACTCAACATTTATTGATTCTGTCAGCATGTTAGTTATAAATATTTGCCTCATTTAATATTTTTTCTGAACATTTGCAATATTGAAAAATCTTAATAACTAAGACAACCACGATCTTTAACATGCATATATATATTTTTTTTTATAATATTTTGCCTGAATGGAATAATAAAAAAAACCTAATTTATATATAGGTATAACCTAGAAAAATGGTACTAAAAAATAATAGTAATAATATGAAAATAGGTACCTGTATTCAATAATTTTTTAAATAAAACTAGTTAATTTTACTTATAAATATGTTTTAGTTCGGGATTTTATAAGCTTGCGATTTTTAAGAGCAAGCTTTTACATATTTTTTATAAAAAAATATTTAAAGCTTACATTAACCTCATATATTAAAAAGTGGCAATAAATTGGCTACAACGCATCTTTAATCAAATACTTTAACGTTTTTCGCACCTGGATTAATTTAAGTGAGTTAAACATACATTTAATAACGACTTCAATAGAAACGCCTTTGATGTTCATTAGGCAACGATTTGTTACATGTTACCTCACATTTATTACTTGTACCATACGCTGGTCATAATAAAATATTGTGATTAACGTTAAATAAAATGAATCATTAACTCTGCATGTTTAGCAATGAAATAATCTCATAAAAGTCGATAAAACGACCATTCCTAATTATTGATTATGCAATAAAACTGAATAAAGTCAGAATTGAATTTGCGCGCGAACCGACCACATCACACACATACAAAATGCACGATCAAACAGTAGTAATAAAGATACATTCCATTGAAAATGTAAGCTAATTGCTAACGAGATCTAACATAAATACCACATTACGCAGTACCTACGGAGGACATTGGCACAATTCAAACAATAAATTTTAAGTTAAATCCGAATTTTAATATATTTTAATAAAATAAACTCAGCCATTTAAATCTCCTATAATATCCTTTCAAGTAATTGATAAGCAAAATATTTACATTCACCTGTTTCGTGTGTAGGCACTCCGGGCGACTTTAAAAGCACAACGATTTGTATTTTTTTTTCCTGTTTATTATATAATTTATTTCACCCTACCGGCACTCATCGTGCGTAAAGGCATTTCTACTGTTTTATTTACACGATTATATACATTCATTCGTTATAATTTTATATAGATACTCAACTCGAGAACCATTAAAAAAGAAAATCTATACAAAATAGTGTAATATTCCAATTTAAATATAGAGAGATATGTTCTAACTTAAGCAGAGCGAAATAATTATGTAGATAGTTATTTAATAAATATAAAAAAACAATATTTTAAAACAAATGAAATCAGAGCTTTAAATTAAAAAAAAATATATAAATCAAACTTAAATGACTGTAAATTTTATTTTAGACAACCCTTAATACGTGGGAAAAAAGGGCTTATGTGCTTTTAGAATGCATAATTAATTTTGACACCATGTCGCTTGTTCAAATTATTCGACCGTCAAAAATATCCGAAAATTTAGACCGTTCTTCTCGAACCGGAAGATGATTTTTAACACAAAATTTAGTTTTTTTTTCGAAGCGTACTTCGCTAGTCACGCTCTCGAGCTGTCGTCGCCCGACCACGCGCCATACGTTCAAACCCGTTCTCAAACATTAAAGCGATGCTTATTACATTCTTGTAATTGGAAAACAATTTCCAATATTTTTTACAGATTAATGTTTGATTGTTGATATAGGTCAAGCCCCTAGAAGGAGTCAGTGTATTTTTAATGCATTCTGTATATTAAAGGAATCCTACATTTTTAAAAAGCTCGATTTGCGAGTGGGGCAAGTCCGCTTCAAAATAAAAAAAAAACACGAAAATTACACAAACCAAAAAAAAAACACAATACGTATTTTTGAAAACATTTCTAACGTAAAACTTACTTTTTGATTTATTGTTACTTTGCAGTAGACCCAACTTCACGAAACTAATATAGAACCACCCCTGAAAAATTCGCTATATTATGTAAAAAAAAATCGTAATCACCTTAACCAAAAAAAACAATCTAATTGAGAATTTCATTCTTTTTTAAAAACGATTAAAAATTGAGAACAAATATTTTCGGGTTCATAAATCGGCAATGAAGTAATTTTGACAGATGATGAGTGATCCAATCGTAATTTGCCCAAAGAAAATAGTTTCCCTCGAGCTATTGCTCGATTTGGGCTAATATCCCACTAGTTACAGCCAATGCAGGTATTCGTATATAATTTTTAATGGGCGCAGTTAATTCACGCCCACCTCTGACAGCGCAAGTCGACCACGAGACCACGTGACCGACCGTTCGCTGCGAACGACCGAGCCACTCGACGTTTGTTTTATCTTATTTATTTCGAGAAGCGGATCATTACCAGATTTAATGGTACCGCTTCACCACCACAATGACCAACAGGACGCCATTCGCTCGCAAAAAATGACAATTTAGTTATACAAACTTTTATTTAGCTTACAATGTTTGTATGTTGGTTTAAGTCAAATGAGCTGAATTAGAACCACTTCCCTTATTCCACGTGGTTGAAATTTGACATATCAGTTAAGTTCTGATGACAATGCATTTTTATGGTAAGCATGACCTGATTCTACAGCCAAGATTGGCTTCAGACGAAGGAACTCTTCACACACACTAAATTTTATATACGCATTCAAGCACTTCAATAAAAATTTATAAAAATGTATTTTTATCCTCAATTTATTATTTGCAATGTAAGCATGCAGCAATTCATAATCTATAAATATACTTGAGTAAAATATGGACAAGAGATCCTTCGTGAGGCGTTCTACACATCATTTTTGATGTTTGTACGCTATCATCACCTCTGTTTCTTGCACGAGCAAATTTAGCTAAGTTAAGTAGGATCATTGTACATATCAATATTATTTTAAAGCAACTGAGCAAAAATTAAAAGTAAATTTGTGTGGAAGTATTTGTATAAATGTATTAAGGAGTGTGATCTAAACATTTTTATTATTATTTTATTAAAATATTTTGGCTTGCAACATGTCATCACCTTGATAATACACTTCTCCACAGAATCAGAATCTCAATCTGCAAAGGTTTCAGAAATAAACAGAATCTGTGGGAAAAATAACACGAACTGATTTTTCGTCAAATAAGAACGCCATTGTTATGGTAAAGGAAGCCTCGCCGGAGATAAGTTTCTCCCTTATCACAGGCGTTTCATAACTTCCAGACAGTTATAGTGGGGGTCACTCGATGACGTCAAAATAAAACTACCAGTGTTGTTTTTGGGATGAGTAGTCTCTAGTGATGATTTTCAGATTCATTTTTATGACTGACTGCACTGCACTACCTGCCTTAGTTTTTATATACTTTAAATACAAAATAAAAAGAATTTTGTATTTTTTTCAGTGGGTACTAGATATTAGATATTATATTCGAAACTATTCTACCTGCGTTTTTTAATACATTTTCAATATTAAAATATAATAATTTTGGCAAATATATTTTTTTTATTTTGGTGTAAATTCTCCAATCATAAAGGCTTTTTTCTGGGCAAACCAAAGAATACTGAATAATAATTTATTGATTTTTAAATTTACAAACCTCATATTTTTACAATTTTCCTAACTAGGCGTCTTCGGTAATAAATGTTATAAATTCCTATTTAATAACATAAAATTTCAATAATGAAAAAATATATATGTTATAGTTTGTTTTTGTTTTTCTGAAATATCTTAATAAATATCCTAATATAAATGATAAAAAAATATATAAAAAATAAGCCCTTTTGGAAAAGACACTTCTTAGGGTATTTTTTATTGTAAAATGACCGGGTTGTTTGACCATAAAAAAAGAACACCGATGTATCAGCTATGTAAATTACACAAAATCTTCAGCAGGTCGCTTCATATAAAATGTGTTTCAAATTTGTTTTTTTTAAGTTTCAAGTTTCAACTTTCGGAACCACACTATCCAAGAACTATGTATAACTTGAGCAGGTAATGAAATTCCCAGTTGCTTCGTGTGGGCTTTCGATACGGCGTTTAATCTAATCGCGCCATCTATCGGCAATATCGTGACGCGCGGATCGACAGATATGACAATAATTACGATGCAGATTTCGATTGCGAAATGGCGAGAAATTAAAACGAATTAGCCGGAAAGATTTGCCCGAATGGACCAGATTTTCAGCCGGTTTAAGTACATTTCAATTATGCACCCGCGCCGATGGCAATTAGCTTATATCACTTGATACCAGCCGACGTGCGTATGTGTCGTTCGTAATCTGCCACACGGGCGGTTAAAATCAACCACAGCGGCACAATGAAATTATCAATTAGAATTTTTCATCAATTTCCATCAATAAAAAATGCTTATAGGAAGGACATTATGATATATAAAACATGCCCTAATGTGTAAATATACCTTACAAATGCTTGAAAAACAAATATTAGATACAGGAAAATAAACATAATAATAATAAAATCCCTAATTACACATTACAAATAACTATTACAGTTAATTAACTGCAACCGCGCGGAAGAGAAAAAAAAAACAAATCGAAAAACATAAAAATTAATAATGTGTGTTTCAAAAGCCAATTTAAAACAAAAGTAATAGGAAATAAAAAGAGAAAAAATAATAATATCAATACCTCAATCCTGTAAAAACCCAGACATAAAATGTACAGAAATGAAAAAAGTAAACTTAAAGACAAATAAATCATTTAATCATGTATCGAGCAAAAGCATCACGAAAGAAAATAAAAACACACATCGAAAACAAAATACAAAAAATAATATTTAATTAAAACGATATTAAAAAAAAAAATTAATTGACCTCGAGTAAATGAAGAGAACTATTGAAATTTATTAAAACTATAAATGTTTTGCTAAGTAATATTTTTTAAAGTACATTTAAATTTTTTTGAAGGTTTTTATGTAATATTTAAAATATTTTATGCCTAAATATTGGCTGTAGTTTTGAAAAAAAGTTGTAGCGGCTGGTATATGATTTTCCCTAAAATACGTGCGCGGGTGCATTTTGCATATTTAAGAAGTGTCACGTTGCTTCCAATATTTACAGCCCATTGCATATATCGTCAATAATCTTAAAGTGTGGCTTGCGCGACACTTGCCATAGAATAGTTTTACAACCTTATGAGAAAACATAGATAAGTCACCATTTTTCCTATAACTTTTGAGCACATCAATGGCTTTTGAGCCCGCCTTGGTTAAAGTTCTTCTGCGTTCGTGATTCACGTGTGGCATTACCTCGAAACGTTACGCTGTGTACATACATTTAATTTCAATGCGTTCCTGCCTCGCGACCATTATTACGAACACTGCGGACTGTATTTTAGCGGCTGTGTGCTCGCCACACGGGCAATTATCAAACGATATTCAACCGCCTTGGCTTATCTCACGCTTTATGGCCTCCGCAGAATTGGCTCGCATTCACGCAACTAAAATCTAGAATGTGACAATGATTCGGACGCAATAGGCTTCGCGATAAATATGGAAAATACCGTATGAATTCAGTTAGTGAAATCAATTATAACCATGTAGAATAAAGTCTCATGCATAATCGAGTTACTAAACCAATAAAACGTTTAAATTATAAATTATCAATTCTTAAGGCGACGCATATTGGCAGTCGACTTTAAAATTCGCTACTTTATTTTTATAGGGCGTCAGGTTTTACTCTTTGCGCGGTCAATAAGCAATGGTTGGTTTTTATTTAAGTACAGCTTCATAATATAAAAATGAAAAATATAAACTTTTCTGTTGTAGACCCTTCATTTTCCTTTCAATTACTATTATTCTTAAGCCTCTAATGCCTTTTATAAGAGAGCAAATAGCTATTAGCAGTTTTTCATTTATTCAATTTCTCAAAAATATAATTGCCTTTTGCCTTTGAAAACATAAAATCAAGGTATCTAAACATTTTTTTTTTATGATAAATATAAAATGGTTACCAAATAGCAGCAATTATAAAAAGTCTAAATGAATCAAAATGAATATTTTTCCTTTTGCTTCGTCTTTATCACACTTCCATTATTTTCATATTTTTTATTAAAGTTAAAACACACCTTATTTATTATTGTATCTAATTGGAAGGATACATTTCACAATATTCTTACCAACAGATGAGAGTTGAATTGGGCCCACATTAGTATAAACGAATGAATGTTCCGAATTCTAAAGTATAACGAATTGAATACTCTGTAGCGCTTTTGACTTAAAATAAATGTTTTTTTAAATATTATTATAATAAATAACCACATGTGGGCGGGTGCATGGGTGCACATATGTGTGTGGGCGTATAAAATATATTATATACTGTTCAGCGCAACTCACAAATCAAAGAATTCTGCTACCGAGCAATAAAGATTTTCACACAAATTTTCACACATTTGAAAAGTTATATTTTTGGTACAAACTATTTGATATTTTGGTATTTGTCTATTGATATTGTCGCAAACAAGGATTTCTACCAAAATAGTATAAAAAGTATCGATAAACGTAACGAACTATGATACTATCTTAATACGTACTGTCGTATTATCGATAACATCTGCGAAGACCTCTTTCTTTATATATTTTAACTTGAAATGGTCAGTTTCGTACGCATTCATCGATATTGTCTCATGGTAGTTACGAGTACCCTACGAATGTTTATTTTGAGTACATTGTCTGAGTATTAAAATACCTCTAGTAAAATTGTATGTAGGTATATAAATATACATTGACGGTTTCGTAAGAGAAATAAGTATAATAACGAAGCGTATTTCAGTTCTTATTCGTACCTCCCTGTTAACAGATTTCAACCTGAAATCATCACTGATGAAACCTGAAATGAGGATAATAGTAGCTAAAAACAACAAATGTGGGGATGAACTCTTTTAATATTTTTTTATATACTCGTACAGGTTGTTCCAAGACCATTTCCGAAAACTTAAAGGAGTGTTTATGTTCCCTATTATTTAAAAAAAAATATATTAACAAATGCGAAAATAATTCAAAGCGCTAGTGTAAATTCCCCTTTTGCTCAAGTAAGACAAGACCAATCAATACAATACAATAGGGAACATAAACATTCTTAGGAAACACTCTCGGGAAACCCAGTATTTATGGAAAACTATCTAGTGACTTATTTCAATAATAAAATAACTGTTAGGTAGGTATAATGAAGAAATATATAAAAACGACCTTACGTACGGCAAACGTGAACAAAAGAGATTTCTTCGATATTCACGGTTAAGAGGTCACGCGCAGCGTCAACAGCCTGGACCAATTTTACGGTTTGCATGATGACATTGCTTTTTCGTTGCGTCTCGACTGAAATCGCATCTCAGCGTTTTCCGCGATATCGCTACACAGGCAGAGTTGGTTATTTCCAATGAAGTTTTATTAAAATATCTACTGTTCTTATTTCGATGGAGTGACAGCGTGTTTAATCGATATAAAATTTGAAGAATAAACGCCAGCGCCGTGCACCACTCACTACACGCGAGCGGGATAGATATAAAGCGGCCGAAGTAAGTCATGTAATTCATCGTTTAAAGGGTTGTTAATCATGGAATTAAAAACCTTAGTTGAATTTGCATTTGCAAAACCCAACTGCTCTGGGTGACTTATCTTACCGCTAAACCACGCTTCTTGTCACTAGAGAAGAGGTTAGACACAAACCAATTAATAATACAATATATTCTTATAGAGAAAAATGATCCTACCACAATAGAATATTTTGTCCCACACTTACTTTTGTTCCACAGAGTGTAAGTTCTAAAATACGAGTGGTATTTGACGCTAGTCAGAAAAGTTCTTCCGGAACATCACTAAATGACCAGGGGCGTAGTAGCTACGTAACCAAGGGCCCTGGTGCAAAAATGAAATTGGGGCCCTATCTAAACAGGTAATATTTTAAAAATATAAATGCTCTAAGGGGTGCAAAGTTTTCTTCATCAGCCCTTTATCGCCCGCTGCAGGGTATAACAAAGCAAAGCTACTTACTAAGTACACGTAGATTATCTTTTTATTGTATGTTTATTTTAACTATTGTATGTTCGTACTTCACATACTTAGTAAAGCATTCATAGTCGTGCGATATAAACCATTCATTATCGTTATATATAGTTTTTAATGAAAATATCTTCGGTCACAGAATAAATAATCTTTGGCGTATAACCGCTTTCAATAGTTACACGCCGCGTCGTGGCGCTTATAACCGAATATGTCGCATTCCCCCTTCCGCCTCGCACTTCGCACATTCCCCGCGCGGGTGAAGACTTCAATTGCTTCATTAAGCAATTACCCGACGTCATTACGAGGAATACGTGCGGCTTCCATTACATAAATCTATTTTAAATTTGTACCGCGTTCGCGCTCCGCCATTGTTGTAAAATGGCGACGAAAAGAAATGGCGACCTACAGCACGATGGAGGAGTTCGCATTGTATTCAAGGAAAAATGTGTTTAATGGCATCGTACTTAGAAATCTAAATTGTATCAAGCTATTCAAGTGCGTGTGCTCATAACCCTCTGTCGTTGTTGTAACACCTACAATATTGACACCTGCGATAGATCCCTAAGGGCTTATTTCAATAACGATATAAAAGAAATTTCAATTGTTCGCTTATACAGTCTATTAATACCTAAACAGCTTCTATTAATTAATTGACTCTTATTAAATATTTTCTCTTTACCTTATTTTAAATACCTTCCATCTTTTTTATCTATGAAACATCTTTAATTTAATTTAATTTATCTTTATTAGGGAAATAAACAGTTACACGAGAAAAAATATATACATCTTGTCAACTGTAAAGCACTTCATAATTGTAATTTTATTTTGAATGACGTTTGTTTAGAATGTTTTGTTTTATTGTTTGTATTTATTTTATTTATACATTACATAAAAAGAACAGAAAATTATGATTTAATAAATAAACGGGCATCCGTTTGCATTTTTAAAACAAGGTTTTAAATCCGCATACAAAATTTCGTGTGTGCTGTTGACCGTTGAGGAGTTCCTTCTTCTGGAGTCAATCCTGGATGTAGAATCAGGTTTTGCTAACCATAAAAATACATTGTCATCGAAACTGAACCAACATATCAAATTTTAAATCCGTAGAATAAGAGAGATTTGATTTAAACATTGCAAGCTAAATAAAAAAATGACTGAAAATGTATTTTTTCTAGACTCTGTTGCTAAAGGCGACCCTATAGTCGACAAACTGTTCAAGTTTAACTGACGAAAATTTGTGGATACTTCACATTAATATTGATGACGAAGTTCAACAGGATCTAATGGTTACGGATAGATAGAACTAATATCACACATGACTCCAATACGCTATTGTTTTAAAGATATTTTAAATTGCGCCATATTATGACTACTTTACCTAGGCAGTTCGATTATTTTTTTACCTTAACTGTAGCCATTACCATCAGATATAAGCTTATTGGTAAGAAATGAAGGTTTTTTTTATAGCGTAAAATGAAGTTCATATCCGACCCACTTCGAAGCGAGATATTTGCATAGACACACTCAACCTGGAAAACCGCCGCCCTAGATGACGTGCAGGCGCACATAAAAATCTTTGAGACTCGCCTCTAGGTAAACATGCTCGGTTCGAACACCACGATCGGGTATAATGGTTCTTAGTGGGCGTGCCGACCAAAGACATCTAGAACATATAATTTTGCACTTTTTGCCATCTCCAGGCGCAATTGTGGCTTGATAATAATAATAATAATAATAATAATTTATTTTCCAAAAACAAACATAAATTGTATAGGAATGACATTTGCAATTTAAAACAGTAAATACATAAAACAGCGGTTAAAACATAGGAAAAAGCATTTACGCACCTTTATCCTATAAAGGTGCATATATAAACCAGTAACATACATATATATTTTTAAACAGACAAATATGATGACATCCATTGATGAAGTTCATAGTCTTTTGATAAAAAAAATAATACTGAATAAAATTAACAGATAGTAGAAAAAACTAAGTGATGGACGAATTGCTTACGGAACTAGAATCCATGTTCTAGTCTACGTGTGTGTTTTTACTTTTTCTACTATGTTTACCTGTTATATTAATTTGATTTACTTAATATCTATATAATGATAACTATAATATAATGATTTTTTTTTTTTTTTATGGTATAAAGATTACAAAACGTGTCACTTGTTTCTGCAAAATAAGGTCTATAGGTTATAAATAAGGTCTCTTAAATTTATTTTTACAATTTTTTAATCAATTTGTTTGTAAGATTTTCTAACCAAAAAAATATTTTATACTCTCGTATCTGTGTAATATATATTGTACAAAACTATTTTTTTTTTCACAATACAGTTGCTAAATTTCAAATTTAAACAAACTTCTCAAATTATATAATGTACTTATAATAGACATTAAAAAATAAATCTGTTTAAATTTAACTAAAACATTGTCATAAATAATTTAAATTTCCTAAACTTCATATTGTGGCACAAAGGACATTCTAATATATAAATGTTTGTGGTAGATTAATAGTAATATTTTGACATGACCATCACGAATGAGAACTATTTAAATTCATTAAAGCTATAAATGTTTTGCTCAATAATATATTTCTTCAATGCACCTTTAAATTGATTGAACTCAGTTATTTTTTTAATGTTTTCAGGCAGCATATTAAAATATTTTAGGCCTAAATACTGACTATTCTTTTGGAATAAAGTTGTACGGGCTAGTATGGTTGGCACATAATCTTCCTTGAAACGCGTATTGTGTTCGTGAATGTTGCTGTGTGTAGATGCATTTTGCTTATTTAAGAAGAAGTGGCATGTTGCTTCTAATATATACAGCCCATATATTGTCAATAAGCCTAATCTTTTAAAATATGGTCTGCATGATACTCTTTGATTTAATGCTAAAATAGCTCTTACAGCCTTTTTTTGTAATTTAAATATATCTGAAATATACGGAGCAGTACCCCAAACCAGTATGCCGTATCTTAGATGCGACTCTATGAGCGAATAATATGCCGATAAAGCTGTTTCATAGCTCATGATCTTTTTTATCTTTGACAGGACATATACCGCAGAAGACAACTTAGATTTAAGGTGTTCAAAGTGCTTATTCCAATTCAACTTTCTATCGATGTAGACTCCTAAGAATTTAGCATCATCTTTAACTTCTACCAAGTGTTGAATTCTGATGTCACTATTCTTATATTTGGAGAAGTTGAGAACGACTGTTTTAGACATATTCATTGACAATTTGTTTGCCTTAAACCAGTCTTCGATATCATCTAAGGTTTTGGTAATTTTATTTAGGAGTTGCTCAAATGTATCCGCCTTAATGACACAGCTCGTATCGTCGGCAAATAAAGTCAATTCAGCATCTGATGTTGCTAAGCACAGATCATTTATATAAATTATAAAAAGTAAAGGTCCGAGAATTGTACCTTGAGGAACTCCTATGATAATTTGCTTGAAAATCGATAATATGGAATGTTCGTATTTGTTGTCACGGATATGCGTTAACTCGACACTTTGTTTTCGACCCGTGAGATAACTACGAAATAATTCAAGTGCTACACCTCTTATACCATAATATTCAAGCTTTTTTAGTAGAATATCTATCTGAACACAGTCAAATGCTCGACTAAGGTCACATAAAATGGCAACTGACATCTTTTTGCTATTCAGGCATTCATGTATAGAGTTTACACACTTCACTATAGCCATTTGAGTGGATCTATTTTTTATAAATCCGAACTGGTTATCAGATAATATATTAAACCTATTTAAAAAATTTGATAATCTTTTTCCTATAGCTTTTTCTAAAAGTTTGGAGAAAATGCTCAGAAGAGAAATGGGTCTGTAGTTTTCAATATTTTGAGGGTCACCTTTTTTAAAAACAGGGACGATTTTTGAAATCTTATACCTATCTGGAAAAATGCCGTTTACTATACAGAGATTAAACAGATAAGTTAACGGCTTAATAAAGATTTCTTTATGTTTTTTCAAAACATGAACCGGGAAGTTATCAATACCTGTAGACCTTTTATTTTTTAATGCAGTAATAGTTTTATCTATTTCCGATTCTGAAATTGGTTGCAGGAATATTGAGTTGTCATTTTGTTTACAGTGTTTCAATTTCGAAAAAAATGATGTGTTTGGAGCCGGTATCGATGAGGCTAACTGTTTTGGTTTGTTAATAAAGAAATCATTAAACTCGTGACTCAATATTATTGGATCTTCTACAACAGTGCCGTTCAACGTGAGCGAAATAGGTTTCTTCAAACATTTTAACTTTCGTCCTGTTTCCTGATTTATGAAAGACCAGGCTGTTTTTACTTTATTTGTTGAAGTATTCATTTTCCTTGAATAGAAATCGCACTTAGCTTGCCTAATACCTTTGTTTATTTGAGTGGTAATTGTTTTAAGAAAGCTTCTGATATGTGGCTTCGATTTCATATGCACATTTTTCAGTATATTCCTTTTTGTCTTACATTTCTTCAGAAGCGATTTAGTAATCCAATTATTTGTTTTATTATTAGAATATATTTTTCTTTCTGTAAGAGGAAACGATTTCTCTAGACAATTATTTATTTTGTCATGGAACCAGTTAAACGCCTCGTTGGTGTCCTTTATTTTGAATAAATAATTCCAGTTAAGTGTTTTTATCCACTTTCCGAATTTAAAATGGTTCTGTTCATTAAAATGTCTTATTTTTCTAATTATGTAATGATGCTGATTTATAAATATATTCTTTATTTCGATGCATTGGAATGAGTGATCAGATAATCCAGGATCGACAGTTTTTAAGATTACATTTTTTTTCGAAAAATTAACAAGAAAATTATCAATAAGTGATGAGTTACCAGTAAAAACATCCTTACGACTTGGTTGATTTGTGAATAAATTGTAAAAGTTGTATTCCCTACTTAAATTTAATAAATTAACCTTTTCTCTTGAATTTCCTAAAAAATTAATATTAAAATCACCGCATATACATACATTTTCATTTTTAAAAACCTTTTTTAACAATGACTCATATTTTAACATAAAAGAGTCCACAGAACCTCCAGAACGATAAATACACACTATAACAAGTTTCAGTGATTTTACTTTTATTGCAACACCTTCAAATGTGCGTTCGTCTATAAGATTAGAAATGTCAATCATACTAGTTTCGAGATTGTTTTTGGCGAATATCATTGTACCCCCGTGTTTGCGTAATAATCTTGTTTGATTGGCAGCGATATAGTAGCCTGGAAGTTGGGCTAAGTTTTTATATCCACATTTCAGCCAGGTTTCTGTTAAGCACAAAAAATCAGGCCTGTCATCAATCGAAGCTAGGAATAATTCTAAGGAACTTGTTTTGTTGAGTATACTGCAAATGTTGCCATGCATTATACGCACACATGTAGACTTATAACGTTGTGAAGTTTTTAGTTTTTTGAATCTGATATATTATAGAACTTTGAATGAGGCCCAGAATCATTAGCTTCAAGATTGGCGGACGAAGGACTCAAATCACTACTAATTTGTTTAACCCCCGGAGTGCTTACTGTAGGAGTTTTTGTTGTCTTACCTATACCTGGTGTAGATTTACAGATCTTTTTTTTATTGACGACAACTCTTAATTTCCGCGAGCTTATTGGCAGAGCTGTAACACAATTATTTGGCTGTGGTACACCTAATTTTTTAATACGCGCTGAAGGTTTTCTCGGAACACTATCATGATTTTTATGTTTCGAAGTGGAGGCCTTCGTACTTCTATCGTCGAACATATCTTTTCCTTCATTCGAAGTTTGAATGGCATTTATAAGTCCAGCTGCGCTTAAGGAGCTTCCTGATGGAATTTCATTATCTCTAACTGAAATATCTCTAACTGAAATATTTGGTGAAAATTCTGGATGAGTCCTATTCAGCATCTCGTGGGTCCAGAGTCGATTGTCAATGTAGAGCCTGGTTCCTTTCAACTGTGCAGGTCTTCCCTCGTTTCGTGCTGCTATAAGATGCGGTACTAACACTTTCCGTTCAATGCGTTGGTTGTTGGTGTAATCTTCGCTGATTCTTAAATTAGTGCCTTTAAGCTTGCTGCAACTCTGTAAAACTTTAAGTTTTATCCCGAAATGAATAAATTGAACAAGTATCGGCCTATTCCTTCCTCTCGAACCCAGCCGGGATACAAAGGCAATATTATTCTCACTTATTTGCAGACAGAGTTTATTCTTGAATAAGTCACAGACTGATTTCAATAGGTCGTCATATTTTTCGTATTCAACCTTAGATTCGAAGCCAAAAATTATAACATTGAATCTACGATTAACTCTATCTAATTGTTCAAACTTGTTGTTAAAGTTGTTAAATGTTTGTTCCAGTTTATTATTTATAGCAATAAAGTTGTTTTGGTTACTCTCAAAATTTGTTTTCATTTGTGTAGCCATAGTATGTAATATGTTGCTGATATCATCCAGCCGCTTATTCCATGGGCTAGTATCCTGTGCTGCCATATTTCAAATAATTTAAAATATTACAGACGATCGAAAATTATAATAATTTGTTATATTTTATTATTATTATTTTTCTTTTTCTTAGTTGTATTTATAAGTAATTCAATTCAATCGGAGCCAGAAACCGTACAGCTCCGTCGGCCGCGCAGACCCATACATGTGGCAGCACTGAACGGATTGATGATGACGCAGTCGAAGGGCCTCAGTACTGGCGATTTAAACGGCGGGTAATTTATGCAAAAATTAGAGAAGTGCCAAATTTAGTAACACAACAATTCAACAATTTTATTTTATAAATGGGTACAAAAGCGGTGATCAGGAACACAACTTTAATTCTAAATATTCCTCTCGCTATTACATAAAATTTGTGATCAATAATGCAATAGTATGTTTTAGATAGATGTTACGGCATATGACACACTCAAAGTGTTCACTCCTGTATGTCGGCAGTTTTTCTTTTTCCCTTTTTTTCCCTTAATCTTCTCTCTCTTGAGTAATCCAAAGTTGTTTGTACAGTTTAACTTGCAGAAAAAAGAAAATAAAAAGAAAAAAAAAAAAAAAAAAAGAAAGATTTTTTTTTAGTCTTCGCTCGATATCGAACCCGGCAAAAGGAGAACGCATCAAGCACCCAACTAAATGCGCTACAATGACAATAGGATTTGTGAATCACTTTGCGGTAACGATACTACGATACGAATTTTATGGAAGACGCGGAAAACACGGGCGGTAGGAGAAAAAAAATTGCTTGACAACTCTGAATGCAACTAATGCACTTTATCACTGCACCCACTTCACTGCACTCAAAACAAATACCACAGCGAGAAAGATCGCAAAAAAATGCATACTCTAGTGAATTTATTACGATAACAGTGAAGACTTTACATTGATTCTCATTTAATAAAAGAGAGAAACACTAACACGACTGTAACGTAGGTATCCACGAATCTGTCAATACAATTGGAAATGTTTGCACTTGTGTCATTTTACCTTTATATGGACTTTTCTAATATGTTCTGGATTTATACCGTAAAAATAATGTAACCCTTATCGGCACACGGACGTATATATACGTCCGGCCGCCCGGCCAGCCTCCAGATTGACAGCGCCAGATTGACATCTCTGGCGCTGTGAAGGGCGGACGCCGCATAAGCGTATCATTACACCACGAGCCCGGAGGTCCGCCACTGCTAATGGCTTAGCTTTCGCGAATGTATCGTTGTTGCCGTGTGGTGTCATGTGTTCTCAGTCGGAGAGGTTTATTCAATCGTATCTACTTCCAGAACTTGTGCTTTGCCTTAATTTGCCTTGGCTCGCTTACTTTGAATGCACGAAAGTAAGATTAAATAAATATGAACTTAGCCAGGTCTACTAAAGCACGCTTAAGCACGTCCTTATTTTGGGCAAAATAAGGACATTTCAAAGTGAAATTTAAAGCACTTACGCAAAGACCACTACAAAATAATAAATAACATAAAAAAGGGTAACTCTTAAACTATGTCGGAATGAATCCCTATTTTTTAAAATGCGAAGCTATATATTAGAAAAAAATTGTAAACATTTGAATTTCGTGCAAAGAGACCTGTTTTTGATGCACCGTTTTTACTAGAAAAGACCAGATTTGTTAAGCATTTTTTTAGATTATCGTGTTTCTCATATCTTAACCTCGGTTGCAATGAAACGATATTTTTGTGTTACTTTTATTTATTGAAATATCAAGATAAACAATTTCGCGGCGCAAAATCTTGATACATTTGCCCCAGAACTGTGCGTATTCCCGAATCATCCAGTCGCGTCCTGGCCATCGTAATCTAACAATAAAACGGCACATGACAAAATTGTTAAAAAAATATATAGTTTATGTTTGGACATTTCAGGTCCCTGCGTGCCATAGTGCATCGCGAGCAGGCGCGCATATACGAGTATACCCTTTTATTATGAAAGATGGTTGTCAGATTAATTACGCTAAGCGAACATTTAAGTAATGTTGATTTAATAATAAAATAGATTTATTTTTCTGAAATTACGAATAGATATTTTCGTACAATGTCTTACCTAAAAACGGCAATACCTAGAAATATTGATAAAGTTAAAATAAGGTTTGTATTCAATGAATTTGAAACAATGTATGTAGAAATAAATAATATGTTTTCACAGTATTCGTACGATGAACAACCCGATATTCTTATCCATAAAATTTTGTTTGATTTAGCCAGGATTATTATCTGCACGAGATGTATGTATATAGAAGTATTGTGCTATGTTTATATAGTGCGTTGTGTCTTCGGTTCGGGGCACATATTTATATCTTCGTATTTGACCCCGCGGCGTATAGAAGCGGCCCGGCCTTTGTCGGTCAGTTCAAAGCTGGCGCCGGCGATCGGGTCTCCAGCACTCCTCGGCCCGGAGATGAGAGGCCACATACGTCTGACATCCTCAGTTCTTCGTGCCTCGATGATTCTTTATTGAAAATTAGCCAAATACACCAGCGATCACGATTCGTTGATTGAAACGAAGGTCATGTAGAGTAGATATTTGATTCTGTACTTTCGGACAATCAAATAGGTAACAACATAATTTTAAAATATTAGACACCGTCTATAATTCGTATTAGTTATTTTCAATACTGTATACGCTTTTCTAATTTTATTATAATAAACTCGATCCGCTACACCGATTTGGATACAGATATCGCTGCCACATAGTTTGTTTATTTCAGTTTATTCATAACCAGAACAGGAGTAGTAATTTGTTTATTTATACACGATTGTGCATTTTACATCGATTACATTAGTGTATTATGTACAAACAAATACTTATGCTATATTATAAAACATACTCTGTGCTCTGCGAGCGGAAATATTCGATGTAAACTCTATTGAAACATTTAAATTCACTTAATTAGGCAAAAGGAAAGTGTAAATTTATGTCAGTAGTTTTTCTTCATTATATGCTAAAAGCAGATAATACGTATTTCAATAATATCGGCCCGTATTAAAGTAGCGTATATTAATAAATATTTCTTTGATTTAGTTTAGTTTTTGTAAAAATATAACTAGAATAAAAAACAACTTATACTAAAAATTGACATAACTCATATCTATATACAAAATAATAAACTAACATAGAGTAATATTGACTTATTTTTACCCATTTAATGGATTAAAACTCAAAAAAATTAAGATATTTTGCATTAAAAAATTGTGCAATAGGTAACTAAATAAATAAAATATAATAATTAGAAGCTTTAATTTAGCTTGGTTAGCTGGCACTTCTAGGGGTGGTCCCTGGTCTAACACAGGTTTTGTAGAGCACCGTTTGACGAAGGATGCATTTTCTTAGGTCATAGTTTTAAAAATCTTTTCGAAATAAAATATCCGATAAATCAACCTCCTAAAAAGAACAAAATAAATAAAAATACATCCCTTACATATGAATAACTTGTAAGGATGTCTAACCTATATAATATTTTTCTTTAAGTTTTTGTTTTCTCTTCTTGAACCCGATATTTTTCCTTGATTGAATAAATAAATAAATTAATAACTGGAACAGCTTCTCATCTCAACTCCTCTCATCTGACCTGTCTATCGGGCGCCGATTGCCAGCAATGCCGGGTAATGAGCCGATACCAATCTGAAATATTTGTATCGGTCATATTAATTCCGATATCGTGACCATCGAACGTTCGCAATAGAACTGATGAGACCTCGGTCTCCGTGGGGTGGAATGTTTCTAAAATAACATGGCGCTAATAACGTTTCCCAAACTACGGGTATAAATGCATATATAAACCAATTTCGAAAAAATGCGAGGGTTCTCAATTCGATATATATTACAGGTTTTTTTTCACGATTTCACGGGGTATAGACGATTTCAAATATTTTTATTTGAAATCGTAACAAAGGTTGTTCAGTTTATGTACAGAATCACCCCTCAAAAGGATACTGATGACTTTAAGTTCATCCTGTATAAGTGATACCGATTGTTTTAAGGATATCTTCAGCATGTTATGAGAACTATAAAATTAACATTTCTATAAAAATCATTCTTATTTAATATAACTGCTTACTTTTTAAGTTCTGTGTTAGTTGTAAAATTTCTTTTAGAGAGTTGGTTAAAGTCATCAACTGTATAATGTATTAATCTATATTTTAAAATGCTCGGGCTCGGGCTCGGGCTACATTCAACAATGTTTCCAAACGTCTAATTATGTGAGAAGAAAATCAACCCGACAGCTGGGCCAACCGACTTATAGCCGAATGAGCGTGTCGATTAAATTCGTTCATTGCCTAGGAAAAATTGTGTGAGAAGTTTTACCACGACTACATTTATTATAATCTATATCTACAGCTAAAACGAATAACTTTTCCTGTTCCGAAAGCATCGAAGGCCAATCAGATATTCCATTGTTCTGACCAATTAGCTAGCTTACGAGCTATACACGAAAGGATTTCAATAAGCTTACTTTTCTGTACATCCACTCGAGCAAGGCCGATTGTATATAGAACGTACTGCCAGCCGAGTAGGTAGATCATCGCGAAAACGTAACCGCCGACTAAGTTACAAGTGGTTAAATTCAGTTGCACAACTTTATATACCCCGTTCGCCTCTCGATAGAGCGCGGCCCACTGCTAGCCGGAATTTCGCGCACCCTGCAAAAGTTGTAGCTTAAAACCAATTGATAATAAGGGTTTAGAAAGCGTTTTGTTCATAATACTATTTAAAGGTTCAATACAAAGAAATATCTCCCATCTTATGAAACCTTTAAAAAGATTTATTTTTAAACGGAGTTGGTAAATAATATTATTTTATTTAAATTATTGAATGTAAAATTACAATACTAAACAGTACAACAGTAGACAATCCATAAATGTAGACAAAACTATTACTGCACCTCGAATAGAAGAACCTTGAACCCGGATTTACTGAACATATTTTTCTATTCCTATTTTTTTATTTATTTATTTGTGACAGTAAATAAGTGGAATTTATTTATCATTAGGTTTTAAATGTTTTAAAACCAAATGTTTTTGGTTTTAAAACATAAATGTTTTGGTTTTTACATAATAGGAAAATACTTTTAATTGGGTAGGTAATTGTAGCCGTTAGTAAGTAATTCTGTAATTTGAAAATAAAATAATTGAAATCATAATAGTGGCGCTTACCGCCTTATGCCGAATGGTGGTTTGAATGAAAAAGTGCGCGGGCTGAGCTGCCCAGGGGCGCACTTTTTCATCGTTTTCGTTACGATGTGAAGCAATAAAGCAAACGGAATAATTATTGTTCTCAACATTCATTTTGGTTTCCGTTTATTTTCGCTCGGACAAAATGTGAGAAGCAAAAAGTGAGAAATTGCGCTCCAAATCTAAACCGCATTATTATAGTCATTTAATCCTCTTACAAAAATTTCACTTCCTTTTTAAATGCATTTCCATTTCAAATTAATATATTAATAATGTTTCAATTTGGGCTATCAATTTTGTAGAACATTTGTTTTTCTTGTCAATCAATTCTTGTATTAATGTAGTCTCCGATTGCGACGTTCGTACAAGTGCGCAAATACCAGCAAGTATTTATGTGCAAGCTAATGATTGGCTATTTTTTTAACCATTTTGAAAAAGGAGGAGGTTCTTAATTCGATGTATATTTTTTTACTGTGGATTGACTCAAGCAATTTCAAATATATTGGTAAATAGTTCAAGCTCAGCGGTGGTCCCCATTTAAATTAAATATTTTTTTTCCTATCTTACACTAGACCTAACCTAACTGAACTAAAATCCCTTTCCTCCCCCCAAGAAATCTCCTATCCAATGCAAAAAAAGAAAAATAATTTCGTAAAAAACCTCTGATTTATTATTTTTATATTAATAGGCTCACATATACATATAAAAACCACTTACATACTCGTATGGAATTAAGAACCTCCTTTTTTAATTGGAGTCACTACATAAGAGGAAATTGTAACGCGGTGTTGAAGAAAATTTTTAATAGAAGCTTCAACTCGTTAATTTCAAGCTAATCGTTTTTAGCTAAGAGAAATTATTTCAGTAAAGTAGTACTTTAATTTTAGTAATAAACAAAAAAAAATACGATTTTTAATTTAAATTACTATATTTTTTTTAAAACGTTTTCTATGACGTAAGAGAATCTGTTATATATATTTAAATACGAATATTTTCAGAAATAGCCCCTCCGAGTTCCCTAATATGTTTTTTTTATATTTTTTATTAAGTGATATATAGATTTTCATATATTTAATTACATTGCACAGATGTTTTGCATTTTTAAATTTTTGTGATTAAAAAACATATGTTTAAATCTTGATTCCTATTATATGAAATGTTTTTTATTACACTTTGTTTTTCTTTTGTGTGAAGCCTTTAAATGGCAAGAAGCTTGAAACCATAGAATATTAATTTTTGCTTGAAACAACGTAAGAAAGACATAATGGTTACTTGATTAATTAATTTGACCGCGATCTGGACCCTCTCGAAAATCTGTACTTTGCGAAAAAACGGTTATCAAAACAAACACGTTATTCCATCGAGGGGCTATCGATAATCCCTTTGAGCACAACGCACCGTAGTGGTTAAAAAATCTACATCATAATTTGATTAGGAGGTAAATTGTATTAACAAACAATACTGCACTCGATACTACATAAATATCGAGAGAAATTTGCTTCCAAGCGCCAAAGCACAGACCTTCTCATCTACTGAATTCGTATATTGTAGTGTAGTAGTTACATGCTGTAACGATTTATTTACCTACTGCTTGTGTTTCACTTGAGTGAAATAATCTGTATATCGTTACACGTTTAGTACACTCCTGTAATCTTGTAACAATTTTTGTTAATTTCGTAAAATGTATAAGTATTTCTCGAAACATTGGCTAGACAGTTAGATATTTAGATTATAAACATGAATGCACGGTTAGTCTAAATATTCTTGAGATTTTCTGGTCTAGAATCTAGATCACCAGACCTGGAGCAGCTCGTGTGACCGTCATCATCTAGGGAAAGGTTGTACCCGTATGTTAATGAGGAAAAGTTGAGGAAAAGGAATTTTGTCGCGTCATCGGGAAGGTTATGTGTTTCAACAGAATTTTCCTGAACGTAAGGCTTCTAACCTACTTTACAGATATCTTTTGGATGACCTGGAGGCAACATTGTAATGCCTAGTAATACCATTTTTATATATACTTTAATACTCCTAATATAATTATATAATCGTGAGAAAAGAATAGCTATTCTTCGTTTATAGACAAATAAATATTGTCTAGAAGACAGACAAATATTATTAACATATCTATGTGCCCTTACTAATTAAAAAAAATATATTCCTCATTACGATAAACTCTTTCGATAAAAGTTAATTAAATAGTAAAAGATATTTTTAAAAGAAGAAAACAGAATTAGAATTGCAGTTGAGTAACCACAATTATCTTTAGGAAATTTAAAACTAAAGTAAAAGCAGAGACTTTATATTATTATTAAATTCGCTGATTCAGACATATGGCGTCACTTGTGTACCCGCTCGCATTTAATCAGTATATAGATGTACCTAGTGTTGCTGTTTTGGGACACGTTTTGACTGGTGAATTTCTATGAGATAGCTTCTGTAGTGAAACATAATACCTCTATATTTTTATCATATTTTTCGCTTAGCTGATACTGTGAATTTTTTTTTAAATTTTATTTTCCGTTTCTAATATAATAACTAAGTAAATTTGTTATCTAAAACAAGCAGTTACAAATAGTTTGTAAGGGACGAAAGGTGGATTCCGATGCTCGCTACACCCGCACTTACAATTTTAGTCTAACTCATTATTTTTAACTGAAGTCAATTCGTATTTTTATAATAATTTAAATAAAATATTTATCATTATTGCTCTGTACATTAGGGGGGTATTGGCCCAGCGCTGATATACCGCTATGCAAGCACGTCATGAATCGGAAGGGTGAAAAACGCCTGTAAATAAAAACATAGCAGAAACGCACGTTGCACAAAATATGCCCATTATTATTTGCCGATCCCCAAAATCAACTTCAAATTGATGATCCTGTCAATATTTGTCGAAACGTTTGCCTTATTGGTCATAAAAACGTCGGGCGATGCTACCTTGTTGATGTCGAATATTTTCATAGCGATAAAAGCGACGACGTTCCTATACGATTTTTGATCGATTTCCACTTTCACCTGAGTTGGCTTATTATCGAGATTTTAAAACACGTGGATAGGACCCAATCATGCTGTTCGCTTATCAAATTGATGACAAATCGGTGTTACCAGGTTCTAAAGAATATTACCTTCTTGTATTGTATTTACAGCTATATAATTAGTTTGTAGAATTAGTTTTAGCTCGAAAATGACTTTCGGACTAGAGCTTTCATTAATTCGGATCCTCTCGGGATATCCGGAGTGACGGCACGCAGTTGACGAGAGGCGCCGCTGGCACAGAAGAGACGGAGACAGCAATTGCGGTATCGCCTCTCTCTTCTGTACAGTTGGTGTCAAATCTTGTCTTGACAAGGTGTAGAATTTGTCGATCAATTTGGTCTACTCGCACATCAGTTGTCTGCTCGTTCTCTCTCGCTCACTGACCCTAATTTTGATTTTGGAAAGAGTAGCAGAACGACCTCCCTCTCCCCCCCCCCCTCAACTGACAACTGTTGAATATTGCCTTTGAGGTAATACTTATTACTAAATATTGTAATTTTTTATTGAAGTTTAAAAACATAATAATTCAAAAATTAAAATCAGTGTGTATTATATATTATAAACATTGAGATTGGCGTAACATGTGATGGAGTATTTTAAATGTAATCAATTATTACTTAAATGCAGAATCAAGACAATTTTATTACGCTTATACTTAGCTTGCCGTTTTGTTATATACTTCAAATCTTGTAATTGAGTTTTAAACTATAAACCACTTCCCATAGTCAAATCTTGGTGAATTTTTATACACACTTGTTTACTATACACGCTAGCTTCTGATGACAATATTTGCCGACATACTCAAAACAAAAACAAACATATAAATAATAAAACTAAATGTTATTTGTTTAAACTACCACTATCAGGCGGTAGATAGTAACACTGCTACTAAAAGAACTTAAACAAGACGCATACTCAAAAGTTTAAGTGTAACGTAAGAAAATATTTATGATTAGAGTTTAGCATTTCGTCGCAAACTACGGGACTTCATATCTTAAATTTAATCATTAATTTATAATACAATACTTATAAATATATAATATAAATAAAGTTTCAAATAAATAAAGTTTCAAAATAAAAAAAAAAACTTTTGTGTGTGTGGATGACCAAGCAGTATTCAAGTATGCTTTTAAAATTAAACAGTTGTAGAGTATAAACTGTATTCCAAAACTATAACCATTAAAAATCTTGCGATTTCGAGTATTATTTGTAAAGAATGTATATCAAAATGCATCTAGTTTTCTAAATAAAAACTTCATTTTTGATATGAGGTCAAACAAAAGAAATCATCCCAGAAATCATCAAAGAAGCTGATTTTTTACTGGGAAAATGCTCTTGGAACACGGTGTGAATTAATAATAGCTAAAATAAATTAATAGCTAAAAATCTTTCAAATATTTGTCTTGGTATGTGATATAAGGCCGTGTAGAGGGCATAAAAGGCCGAGCCTCAAACTTCCGGAAAAATCAATTTCCTCCCCGCCGACTCAAACTCGGCTCAAGTTAAAGCGAGTGAAAAACAAAATAAGAAAAAAGGAGGGAAGGTAAGGGGGGAGGAGTTAGGGGTGAAAAAAAAACGAAATTAACCCTTTGCCGTCTGCGAAGGAGAGTAATTAGTTTGTCGGCCTCTTCGACGAGAAATTGAATGTACAAAGGGAGGTCGCCGCGCCGTCTAATGGCTGGACAGAACAAATAGCATCTAACTGTATGCGAGAAGCTAGTAACTTTTAAGGGGCGCTCGTGTAGGTATGGACATAAATCAAATTTGACACCATTTGAACGAAGTTTTTATTTATTTTATATGAGTAATTTAATACATAGGAATGGCCTTATATTTTAAAAAAAAAAAAAAAATACATTTTACTCGACATTTTAAACATTTAAATTACACAATATAATAATGTAAGGTCATGGGGTCATAATGTAATATTATATTTACGTATTTCGTTTAGATGGGAAGAACCATAAAGTGAAACCTGTCACGTGGTACCGTTAAAAGTCTAGTATAAATGTGTAAATCTTTAAATTTCAAGTCAATTAAGGAGCGCGTGTTCGGATTACTTTCAAATTTTGGTATCTTTGAGGCATAACTTGTGTGCCAAGAATCTTAACTTCTTCGAAGTATTTAGGCTTTAAAAAAGCTATTTTTGAAGTGTATTTTATTAGAAAAAAAAGGTATACATTTTAATATTACTTTAGAAAAAGTTACTGAAAATTTTAAATAGATTACGAAAAACAAAACATTTTTGGCATATTCTTTAAGGCTTAAGGTTTACGGACGTCAATACAATACTCGCTCGTGAAGACGAGATGTGTGCTCATCTCCTTAATTATTTCTTTATTATTTTAAGATTTCAAATGCATTCTTGTATCATTATTTTTTAATAATTTGCCAAGATCTTTAATTAAAAGTAATATTAAATCTAAAAAAAATAAATATGAAGTTAGAAATATTTGCTATGAAATCGCACACTCTCTTTAATTGTTTGTAGTAAATTGATTTAGCGTGTTAATTATTATTTTAAAATGTATTATAAGTATACTTATTTTTGGTTTGTAATGTTCTACTAAGATTTAAAAATGTATATCAATGTATGTGAATATGTATATTGTAAAGGACGTGTAAAATACAGAAAAAATTATCTGAACATACTTCACAATTAATAATATCTGTATTTTATACACCTGGTTTCCAGCAGATAAGCGTTGTGCTTGGCTGGTACATAAAAGGAAAGAATCGTAAATTGATGTATAAACTAAATAAATAAATAAATCATGATTATGAAAACTTTCCTAATGGTATAAATATCAAAGTGCGCATTACTTTACTGTATGAGAAGAAAACGTATTCCAACTCTGGCGACGAACGAATCTCCCCATTCGGTTTGCGTTTGGGAGGGGTAAGGGGAGGTTTGCGCGCCATTAATTTACAGCCAACCGTTGAGAGGTCACCCACGCCACACCCTCCAGAACGTTCGCAATAGTTTAATCCGCCGTTTAAAGCTAAATCCAACATAAAAATGTCTATAATTTATTGCTCAGGTGTAATTTGAACCATCCGCGTGTCACATAATCCCGCAAACATAAGGCTTTGATTTACTGCTGGGTTCAACGCCGAAATATAATATAAAATAATCGCAGGCCATTTTCAATATTTACGGAATTATATTTCTAATAGAGTATTATTCGCTGAATTCATTTATATTTGTTAAACAATAGTCGGATTAGCACTAGACATAAAATGTCGTATGAGAAATAAAACTAATTATGCATGGAAAATTGTTCAGTTTTGTTCTACTTCATTTTTTAATGATTTTAAGATTTTTATTTAAATTAAGTAATTTTTTGATTAAATGATTTTATTCCTTACCAAAATAATTTACTAAAAATATTAGACACTTTACACACATCTATTAACTATTTTTAAAGTATTGCCAATGGTTATAACCATGCCATTTGTAAGTTAAAGTTTTTTTTCAATAAAAAGTTTTAAAAATTATTATTAGTCAGCGAGTACAAGTTTGCAAATCACTACAACATATATTTTTTCAGAAATAGATATTTTCCTCTCGACAACGATGTTACAAAATCTATAATCGAGCCGCAAATTGACAGAGCTATAGCAATTTAAAGTATCTATCATTTGATATGAAGTCTTTCGGCCAAAGTCGCCTAGTATACCACATTCTGCATCCGAATAAGGAAAAGACTGATCTATGAACGCTAGCAGTACCACAAATAGGTCTTCAACCTATTTGTTATAGGTGGTTATCATTATCACATATAGTTTTTCTTACCACTCTTTTATTAAAAGCTATCCCGATGCAATTATTAGTACTTATACTACCTGTATATTGTAAAAATTTTAAATATTGGAATATTATTATTAATAATAAATTCTTCCTGGCGATCCCGCTTTTATAAAAATAGTAATCTGGTATGTTCAAATTCAAACTCAAATATTTATTTCCATTAACATAAAACGTATGTAGGAATGACAATACGAAATTAAAAAGATTTAAAAAAAAATATGACAAACAAAACATCAACAACAATAAATATTCATGAAAAAGTAACCATAGAGCAAGCGATAATTTAAAATACAAACAAAATATTAAACTGATAAAAAATAAATAAAATAAAAGACAATGAAACGATAAGAGAATTATTTGAATTCATTCAAACTATAAATAGTTTGTTCAAAAATATACCTTTTTAGATCCCTTTTGAATGTATTGCAATCATGAATCTCCTTTAGATTTACAGCATATTTAAGCATATTTATGAAACTTTTAAAGGCGTGGGTTTATAATTGGTGAAGATAATATGTATTTAGCGCTTAAATATTAAAAATTATAATCTAAATAATATTGTTACTAATTTATGCAACTGACTGTCATTAGCCCCTAGCAATCGAAGCATGTGATCCCATTATCAAACAGCCCGGCAGCATATGCAGTTAAGTTATAGGCAGCCTCTGAACCCTGGGCATTAAGATCAACATCTCGAAGAAGGTCCGTACCGAATGATGCAAATTGAGGCCCATATGCTACCCAACCCTCCACCCTTCGCCCTCCCCCTGATCGTCCTACCGAAGTCCAACTATTTGAGCATGTGCTTCTACAGATAACAAAGACATGGGAAACAGCGGTTATAATGCCATGCAGTCTGCAGATATTACGGCTTCTCGAAGACGGCTGTGAAAAGTTACAGGGTCGAATTAATGCCTTTCATTATTTTTTATACAAAATAGTATTATTTATTGAAAACTTCGTTATATGCTTGTTATGTCACCGGCCTGTATCATATAAATTAAAAAACAGTTCAAATTTGACACACATTAGCGCGATGAAAAAAAAAATGATGTATTTCAATTTATGCTATTTGTTTATAATACCGCAATGCTATTCAACTGTAGTAGATCCAAATACAATTTTAAATTAATTTTTGTTCAATTTAGTACATATTTCATTTTAATTTAGTATGTAGTATATTACGTTTATGTTTGCAAACATTCCATCACCTAAGACAACTTGCTATCCATTTATGAGTATTGTGTGTATGAAGTATCTGGTATTATAGTTATATACATAGTATAAACGTATGTAATATATATCTGCAATAAAGGCCTGGCAATCGGCATTGATTTTAAATTTAATATAAAATCCTTTTTTATACCAACAAAATAAAATAAAATAACTTAAAATAATAATACTAATAAGAAACAAATCATTGTCTAACCTACGAATAATATCTACGTCTATCGCATGCCGCAGTTCTACGCCAAATATTTAGGCATACATAATCATGATTTTTTAATTTACTATTGTTTCTAATATACATTTTACAATCGCGAAGTTACATATTTAAATAACAAAATAACTAGATAATATCAATCGGTTGACAAAAAGACTTAATAGCATTTAAGTTATCCTAGTTAGTACAACCCTGTGCGTGTGGGGTACCCAACAATCATTAGTTATTTTTATTTTATAATGTTTTCTTTTTACAATTAAACTGTAAAACAGTATAAAACATGTGGTATAGTAATAAAAGTGATTTTATGTTTTTTTCTCACTAAAAAAGAAACTATAGCTAACTGAATTTTATCGGTAACATTTAAATTAAATTATGTCAACTGCCCGTTAAGTATATAATTGTTTTTGGTATAAATATACAAAAATCAATACATTGAGAGTTATTTTCGAAAGGTAAAGAACTTTGCACACGTTTGTGACATTTCTTTATGACATTTGTGACATAAAGCTATATTTATTCGATTTCCCTTAGGAATAAGATTGAAACTCGATACCCTATACATTTTTTCAATAATTTAGATTAATATAAAATATATATATATATATATTAAAACATTATTAGTAATTTATAGCTTAGTTTTCAAAATGCGTCAAAAAATATATGCATCGTGAATGACTGTAACAACTCTGATACCTTATGTTTATTATGGTCGCTAAACGGTAAATAAACTAATGAATGAAACCTAACTGCAAAAATCTCGTATATTTTTATTTTTCTTACAGGATCATTGTTAACAAGACACTAAAATTAATTCCATTTAGAGAATAATTCGTTCACATGAACAAAGGAGGCGGGGCTTAAATATAACATCTTGCGTAGACGGTTTTACTCGGTGGATTACTTAAATTTCGTTAGAAAAAAGGTAAGATCCTGATAGATCAAAGGTTTTTAAAACTGATTGAAAAAAATTATATAGCCTTTTTTACTATGAGGATAAAATTAAAAAAAAAATTAATAATTATACGGAAATATATACTTTATTTATTTATTTAAATTACAAACAGCGTTACAAGATATAGGTATGACAAAATACCATTAGAAAGGCTGATTGAAAGTAATTAGATAATAATAATAAGTTATATATGAACGATGGAGTTGTAGGTTAGGAAAATAAAGGAAAAAAAAGCCTTTAAACAATAATATAAAAAAAGTTTTAAAGTGTGTGTGATGAGTGTGTGTAATAAAGTATCTATGAGTGTACCGAGAGGTTGAGGGTGTGTTAGGGTGCGTGTGATGTGTCTAAATCAGTGTGCTAACTTTGTCATTAGCAGACTTCACAAAATGACGACTTGGGTGAAAAATGTGATTTCACCAAAATTATGTTATGTATTTGGAATTCTGTGACGAAGAGCATTTTGATCATAATTTTTGTTACATATAGAAACATGTAAGATTGAGTGCACGGAAGGAAATTTTAATAATTGGGAACTTGTATAAAATTCAATTAAATGCTTAAACATAGGTTGTGAATAAAAAATCTTTTTGACTTTTATGTATAACACAGAGGTATTCTAAAATATTTAACATATTTATAAAAAAAATTTTTGGACGCATGGTCACAGTAGCGATAAGTAACCGCAGGGGTAGCCCTTGTAGCGCTTTGGGACAATAGGCACTAGGCGCGTGGTCGATGGACACATCCCGCCAAATATATGCGTTATTGTTCCAATCCCGCATATGAAACTCGCACTGGCAATACTTTGGATATTATGAAGTTATTTCAGTACAGTCGGAGGGTCAAAGTGACTGACGGTAACACAACACTATTCCTACTTAAATACGATCGAACACTAATTTATATTGGTAATAATACATTAGGGTTCATAGAATCACCAATCAAGGGTTAGTTTCTGAAGCCAAAATATTCGGAGCGATGCATTTTGTTGTTTTTACTAAAAAAATATTAAAATATATTAGTAAACCTTGCAGTAAAATTGTGTTATTAAGGTTCCATATTGCAAACAATAACGCGTTTATTAAATAGGAATATAGTTAGAGAGCACACTATTGACAAACATTTTTTTTTATTTCGAAATTAAAAAAAATAAATTAAATACATAAATGTTAGCCAAATTGAACTCAGAGCGAACATATTTGAGTCATTAAATGGATTGTAGGAATACAGAAGGAGTTGTTTCCAAGTAATCAGAATTCATTTGCATAGCGAAATCTTCGCTTTCATATTCAAATGTTTGCCGGACATTCCCGGGGTTCGGCGGTGGGGGAGAGGGGGATGAACTGGCCAAGAGGACCTGTGCTTCATTTTACCCTTTGAAGTCAGACTCTCCTATTTATGTACTTGTCTTATTTGTGTCATCTTTTTTTAGTCTTTGATCATTGAGATCGCAGCATACTTTTACCATTCCTAACGTTTCATCGTCGTAATTTTCTGAAACTATCACAAGAAAATTTAGCCGAGTAGAGTAGAGACCAAAATAGTTACATATATGTGACCTAGGTAGCAGCAATCTTTAAAAACAAATCGGCCCATTTTATCAGCATTTACGTACATTTTTATTCATTTTATTTCACCATTACTTTTATTTAGACATCCATAAAAATCTCTTAGTAATTTTTGGGGTTTAAGATGAACTTGAAAAATTTGAATAACTCAGAAAAGAATATACCTAATATGAACGAAAAACCTAACTTAGATGTAACAGATACCATTGTTATAAAACGTACTATAGTGTCGAAACAAAGAACACTTTCATATTCATAAAATTATATAGCTCTAATAATTTGGTAGTGATATTTCAGACCTAACAATAAATTGAAGAGATATATATTATATTGTATGTAACTTTTGAAGTATCATATAGTAATTTATTTTTAATATAGTATTTAAAAACACTGATGTTCATTGTGAAAAATATACAAATAGTAACACAATTTTATATAAATAGATTTTATTGTGTGTGCCTAACTGAAAAAAAAAAATCAATTTTAAGGCACCTTTTTGTATAAAAATTCTACATCAATTCAATTCAAAAATTTTATTATACAAAAGAAGGTATGGACAACATTATATTTTTCGGTTTTACATTAAAATAAAATACAAATATCTATTACAAAACTTATAAAACTAAAATAAAACTATAAAACTAGAATTATAAAACTTCTCAAATCAAATCGACTATATAGGATAGGTTAGCCAATCATTTTGGCCGATTTGATTTGACCTTCCTAATCAAGTAAGAGTTACCCATTCTACGAAAGATTACTTTATGAGTGCAACAGTGTGAGTATAAAACTAAAAGCCTTCGCAAAACACTTAAAATGAATTTTAAACACAAATATACACACCAACATACGCACACACTAAAATTATACAAAAATAAATGCTACTTAAGTATCTAACCGTTATACACACAAAATATAATTTTTAAATAAATAAATATGCAGCTAAAGTAGTGTTTTATGTAAATATATTGGGCGTGAATATATTGAAATACAGTAAGATTATTTTTTTAAATTTAAAAATATAATATATCAATATAATATATTATTCAAAATAATATACCATTTACAATACTCATTATTTAAAAATTACTGAAAATATAAAAAAAATACTACATCCAATAAATTTAAGTTGTAGTTCATTTTAAAATATTTTAAAATATCCCTACCTGGTTTCACTGGGTAAGCCCATTTTCCAAGACGTTCGTGGGTGGCTTATGACAAACGTTGCCCAAACTATTCAGTAACTCTAATCGCTCTTTCGGCGAAGCGGTTTAAATAGTTTGGTAAGTCTTGACAGTTGTTCTCCATAAGCCCAAATACTAACACATACGAGTATTACATACACACCTGATTTACAAATCTGTTGTGACTTATCTATGGCGGTTGTAAGCTGTTATTAATCCTGTTCATAATTCATTCATAATTTCATAATTCATAATTTTAAAAAGTGAGCCTAGTAATTTTTGATTGAAAGCGCGTCATTTTTTCTTTAAGATTATTTAATAAAAAAAATAGTTGTAGGCGTGTTTGCAATATGTATTTATTATGAGAAGTACTAGACTATAAAAGAGTTAGTCAAGACGTCATTTTTCACATTTTCTAAAAATCAACATCTTTTAAAAAAGATATATTTTTCTAATATTTTGGATAAATTTCCTAAATGTAACTACACCAAAATTACAACACTTGATTTTATTTAAGTATGATAGAAATGCGAAAATGGAATAAATTACAATAAAATACACAATATCTCAATAAAATATTTTCTGAGCGTATTTTCATTCCTAGCAATAAAAATAAAAATATTGCAATTTATTATATTACTTAAAGTTATTTATTTGATAAAATACCTCGAGCACAAAAAATACATTTACACTTGTCGGACTCCATTAGAGCTGCGATGGACGTAGGCCTAAAACCATTGAGGACGTTCAGCATTATGTAAATGAAGGAATTTACTTGATCCGATCTATTTAGACTAATATTATAGCGGTTTGACCGTAACATTTGCTAAACATTTATTATAAAAAGCCTGGTTCAGACACCTGCAAACCAGTGACGATATGCTAGTATTGAATAAAAGAAGAAATTGAACACCGTCGGTTTCGCATTTAGTAGTATGTCGGAATGTACCCCTGTTCCGTGAAAACGTTAAAACTTTACGTCAAAATAGTAAAAGGATCGTGTAATAATGTCCAAATATAATAAATTTGGGGATTTTTTTTTCTCATTTTTTTATATCGTTTCTTACTTACAATAAGTTACACACACCCTCCTTAAGTCTTCGACAATATTTTTGGGACACCTGTATATTTGAGAGAGGAACTATATGCGTATTTATAAAATATTATGTTTTTTTTTAATAATGTTACGTCCAAATATTCGATGTACTAGGCATAAAATATTTAACAATATTGACATATTCGAGCTTTGTATATATTTTATAATCCGTTGTTTATGTTTATAACAGTAATTATTATTGCAAATTTTGAAAACGGACATTTCGAATTAGCTCACGCTGAGTCCCACTCGGCACGGCATTCCCTTCGCATTGCATCGTACATAGATTAGCGAACCACCTCCGTCCGACCGTTCAGTCTGAGCGTAGACACTGAGTACAGTCTGTCGTAGAGGCGACCACGGCGTAGACTCCGCAGCGTACGGACCAACATAATATAGCCCGGTGGTTAACAGCGCTTTTATGAGAGGATTAAATTTATAACCCCTAATAAATACATATTTTTTATTTATGTAATTACAATTTTAATATACTATTCTGCAGAATATCTCCAATATTCAATGATTACAATTTCAATTTCATTTATTGTTTTAATATACTTTTAATTTTACATATTATATATATGCCTCTTACCCCTTGCTCCGTTTTTTTTTATTAAATGAGTAAATACACTATGTACCTAAATAACCTAGCAAATACAATAAGCAATTACTATCAATCCTAGCAATAAGGTATTCTTATCCCTTGTAATAAATTCTTATGATATTTCATGAATAGGCTATAGAATGTGTGCGAATGTAATATGTAAAAAATACTTTATATATTGGCAACCATCGAATAGTAATTGTAAAACAGATATTCACTTGAAACGAAATCGCTCAAGAAAACTATTTTTTACCATTTATTCAGTTGTCTAATTTGCGGACAACTGACGATACAAAGGGATAATAAGCTAGAACAAGTTGAGTTTGCTAGGTCAGTCTCTAAACTACCAAGAATGATTATGAGAGCCGCTAACACACTCACTGGGGCTGGAACTTCAAAGTTTGACCTACGTCAGTTTTTGACAACTGCACCTGCACCAACATGTCATTAGACATTGTTATTGTTTTTTAATTTTATTTTGACATTATGGTGTTAGGTGTATTTACTATTATTTTATCGAGCTAATTAGTACAATTGAAACCCAATTGATAACATATTATTTTGTTTTTTTTTAAAGGGCTACTTGAACTTTTGTTTTTACATGAAGCTTTTGTTATACTCTTAAAAAGAGACAGAACTACCTCTTAAATATCAAAATAATATTACCATAATTTAATCATAAATGTTTCTGATAATGTTGATCTGTGGATCTGTGAACAACCTACGCTACCACGATGCTTGTCTTTTTCGTCTCCAAATTTCATTTTTATATTTTACGAGTAACAATGCAAATTATTATATTAAATAGATAGTTGTCACCTATCGGCCTACAATTATAATTCCTCTCCCTTCGCCGAAGACAGCATCAATTATAGAGAGTCTGGAATGGTCTGGATTTGTCTAGCCGATTTTCATATCTTGCCTGTTTGCCTGACCGATGACTTGCTATCAACTACGTGCCCATTGCAATATGTTAGCTGGCATCTTCGTTTGTGTTAGGCATATATGGAATTTAATATTTTTGATATAGCTATACCAACCACAGTAACTTTGATTATAATGTTAACATTTAATGACGCCTAAAGATGTACAAGATTTCATATATTGTAACCACCTTCCTTTAGCAAATAGGCGTTGCATATTTTTGAAAAATAAATCTACGTATAATCATAGATACACCTATACATATTGCATGTGTTTATGCTAAGTATATTAAATAGTTTGAGGGTAACATGAAAATGTTCAGGATGACTATCTAAGTTTTGGTTTAGATTTTTTGTCATTTCTGATTTCGTGTCAACCTTCTAACAATCAATCTAAATTCAATACTATCAACAAACTATAATTTCTTAACAAATCTCTCTCAAAATTGATATAAGTTTGTTTAGAAATTAATTTAATTCAAAATATCAAAAATAAAAATACTTTTTTCCAAAATATTACTTGATTTTATATTTAACCTAATACTATTACTTGACAAATTGAAAACTTTCAATAGATGCATATAAAAATCGAATATCAGAAGAGAATGCAATTCAAGTTTTAGTTATTAATTTTGACAGTTCAGCGATGCACAGCAGCCCTATTTAAACGGTTTTAACAGAGGCGGAGTCGGTGTTGCCAGGTCCAACGCTAATCTAAAATGGTAAAATATACTCAACAATTCTGTAACAGTGAGTGTGGAGTAATTCAAGTTGGCTGAGGCGTAGACTTAATATTATGTCCTAATCATATCATGTGTCTCTACTTTTTTTAATCATCTATGCTAATAATCTGCACTGTTTCAGCGAACGCCTTCAAAATATGAAAAATTGACATTCTGTATTAAACATTTATAATTTTAAATATTTTTTGAAATAAGAATGAAATGCAATTGATATAATTTTAATTTATTTTACAGCCAGAATATTTGTAAAAGAAAATCCAAAAATATATAAATAAGTCACTTTTAAGTGAGGTTGATCAAACAAAGGTCTGAATTTCACTTTTTTTTTAAAACAATAATTTTGAATATATTTTTTTTTTATTATTTAAAGAATGGAAAAAATTAAAAGTGATGCTTATATATATTTCGCGTGTGTGAAAGGGTATCTGTACGATTATTTATCCATTTCCTAATATATTTCTTTTAACAAAGAGTCTCGTGTATATTTGTAAAATCGTACAAAATATTGTAGGTCTTCTGACAAACCATTCATGAAGCAGATAAATAACTCTTACCTACCTCAAAAATATGCTACTATGACCTTATCAAATTTGCAATTGTATTCTTTTTGGTTACCTAAAAATTAAATGAGTTTAAATTGATGTTATTATAATTAATTTGATCTGCTTTATGTAATTAATAATTATTTAATTTTACAAGTTTGAATCACAAATTGAATAAATAATGTCTATAAATTGAAACCTTTATTATATTTATGAACATACATTTAATAATCCAGATTATTATTTTTCATTTATGAAACTGCCATTTAATACTATTACCGTAATAATCAGTTGAATATTTCCATTAGTGAGTGCTTTGATTTTTAGTAAACATGTAGGTGGTATAATGGTAACAAATACTTCAAATTGTGTATAATAACACGATATTTTTGAACACGTTTATCATTTAATCTAGGTTTTTAAGAACCTTTTTTATGTATATATATTTATATATTTGATTTCATTTTCACAAAATATTAATGCTACTCTCCCTTTTGAAACACGCATTAATCCTTATAGTGTGTATAGGTTCTCATATCTATATAGCTACAACTGAGTTTAAATATCACCTGCCCCTTCGGGTAAAATGGTCATATGAATATGTAAAATGTCTTTTCCTCGGGATTTGGAAGGAAACATTTCGGGATAATTCTGACTAGAAAACGAAGGGGATCTTCTGCATTAATCTTAGTTCATCCCGCGTCTGGACAAGTAAAATCAAAAACCTGCTAGGTATTTGATATTGACATGGTAAATAGTGTTAGTCCGCATAATTTAAAATTATTTATTTTTAAATATTAATCGTGTTTCTTAATCGTTAAAAAAAAGAAATAAAGGTAAATAGTTATCGAATCAAATCGGCCTACGTGACTTGTACATAGATACTGGATTTTCTACATTTTTATAACTTAATATTGGATATTTGTATTTAATCTTATTATTTAGTTAGTTGCTGAATTTGTTTATTAAAAACTGAAAATTTAAATATAAGTTTGAATTATAGGTTGGTATAATAAAAAAAAAATAACGGGCGAATAAAACATAAAATATACTAATGAAAATTACAAGAAATAATGTACTGCAAAGTACCGTACCTATTTGAAGTGGCACTTTATTAATTGAAACAATTTTTACGAATTACTCTCTACTACTAACGACATGCTACCGCTATCTAGTACCTATGACACGGCAGTGCATACTTCCAACAGTAGAAACCAATACTTCCAGGCAATATGAAACGTTAAGAAATTGATTCAAATGTGCTTTCTTTGCAGGACGCTATAGGTAGCAGCTGGTGGGCCAAAGGCTTTGCATGCTATCCGCTTAGGACAAGAGATCCGTGGTTCAATTCCTGGTGAGTGTTTTATTTTGTATGATTTGAATTTATCAGGTTTTCAATTAAACGATTAAAAATGCGATGAATGACTGATATGGTAAATGCCAAAACAACTAATCACAAAAACATGGTAATTTAAATACTATTAAGAACCTATTTTTTAGGTTACAATTATATAATGCGAATAAATATAATAACAAAAAACTTAATTGGCGTATTCTGAGATTACTCCGCTTTCGCCATTTCTACGTTTTCCGATTTCTGATATAGCATACGGTTTTACTAAGAGATACTCAAGAAAATCCGCCCTACTAGTAGGGCGGTTTTTAAATATAATTAGGATGTAGTGGCGTAACTGGCAATTTTTTAAGGACTGTAGTGACTGTTGTAATTTAAAAGGCGTATATAGTACAGGTAAATATTGCGAGAAAATGCGTAATATTCCTATTACATTAATCTACCTTTTCCGAAACGTGTGAACGTTGAGTGGGATCTTAAATATTATATTGCTGCGTAAAAATAAAAAAGCTGAAAGCGGGAATTGCCCGTGCGTTATGCGTTTAATTTTATTTCTCTTTGCTTTTTTTTTTGTTTAATTTTCTCGGGGCTATTTTGAGCTGGGACGCCCTGGCTTTTTTCCAGTTCTATCACCCTATAGTACTGTTAGGTTGGACGTGTCCACTAATAATTTTATAACTACTCCCACACAGGTAATATTTATAATGGGCCCTGTAATTATTGTAATATCACAGGCATTTTGCCTGCTATCAATTTTAGGCGAAACCGAAGCAAATTTCGCTGAGACGTCCCTTTAGTTCACTTTACCTTTGCCTCACGTAGAGGACGGCCACGTAGAGGGCCACCCGGCGAAAGTCATTAATATGTAAGTCTAAATGTCCGAGATGGCCAGATGGGGTGAAGCTGCGCTGGGCGGGCGGGGGGAGGCTTTGAGAGGGACGGACGCGATCTAAGGAACGAATGCCAAGACAACGCCTTAGGCCTTTCGGACACGCCGCCGCCGGAGGTAGGAATTTGGCCACTCGACTTTGCGACACAGGGACGAATCTACACACAGGTAGAGGTGTATATTTGAAAAAATAAATAGAAATTTTATAATCATCTATTACCAATAAACATACATACCTATTCTCAGATTGAATAAATAAAGTACGGATTAGCAAAAATATCGCCATATGAACTTTAAAATACTTAAAATTTCCATGTTCGAATCAAATCAAAGACATCTCAATAAAAAAGTATTTGATAATAGTGTGTGATAAAAAAGTGCATCTATTAAATGCATTCTAGTCCTAATTTGTAAATACCGATAACAAGAGTTTAGGTGAGGAAAAAATTAAAATAATTAAACATTATTTGTATTTCAATTGTTTGAACCTTAAAATACCAAAAATACAAATTATTAAAAATTTTAAAAAACCCCAAGACACTAACGGCCAACAGATTTTTTTAAATCGTAGCTAAGCAATCAATCATGTCACCTTTCAAAAATAAAAAAATATACAAATCACACTATTTTGTCCTGGAAACCACTTAAACAGGTGACTTTAATTTTTTTGTACATTACGTATTTTTTTTATTGACATTTTATGTCGATCCTGAAAATTTATAAGATTTGTTTAGTAATGAAAAAAAAACTGGGACTTGATTGCTTATCTACGAGTACAATATTCAATACAATATTTCTAGTAAATTAGAGTTATACGTACTTAGTTGAAATTTAAAGATATTTAATAATTTTCGAATCGAGAGTGGTCTTTTTATTTATAAAATTCAATTGTATGTTTATGAACAACACATTAAGTTTTAAGTTTGTAAATATAAAAGTTTTCATAAAACGTGTATATTTCCGTACTCTATCATAAAACTGGCATAAAATTATAAAATCTATTTTGAACACGATTGGAATTTTGAATACTATACCTTTTTTCCCGATTTGTCTCTGTGACCCTGCAAATGGACACAATTAGAAATCCTATCTGAATATTTAGACGTTTCGGCTGTGCGTCCTCCGTCCCCCCCTCCCCCCCCCCCCCAACACCCTCTTGGCTCCTTGGCATTTCGAGATTTCGGCTTTGTTAACTCGAAGGGATAATATGCAAATGATGGATATACTGGCGGGGTGAAGAGGTGTGGGGCGAGGGGTAGTAGAGGGGGGGGGGGCGACCGCACATCTTAGACGTGCTAACTGCTTTGTATGAAAATTGTATGCGAGCGGTCAGTCGGATTATTATTGGAGCGGACCTGGCCGTTATTTGCTGTTATTTCTCCTGCGAATTTACAGTCGGATGGAGCAGCTGTGGAATTTATAGTTCCTCAATGAGATAATCGTAAACTCATGGAATGGTTCCGCGAACTATTTATTCATTGTTTTGCGGCCTAGATGCCCAGTTTCCGGTTGCGTATTTCGCACGAACTCAGTAAATACGTAGTATTTTAAAATACGCTATGGCGTATTTTAAGCGCACGCTGCTTTTTGGGTGGTAGGATTCATTTTCAATTTCTTTTTGCGTGGTAGGATTTGTTTTCAATTTCTTTTTGCGTGGTAGGATTTATTTTCAATTTCTTTTTGCGTGGTAGGATTTATTTTCATTTTTTTTTGCGCGGTAGAATTTTCTTTCAAATAATATGTGAAGTGGCTATGTTAAGTGATGATTAATTAATGATTTGTTAACGGTCACTTTTAAGCTTAGCAGCGGTACCGTATGGCTGCTGCCTTTTGCATATTCTAATTAACCATTTTTTATTATTTTTTTTATTAATTGGTACACGGTCAACCTGTGCGTTTTTAACAAAATATGTATATTAAAATTTTTATTTTTCATAAAAGAAATACAATATCTTAGTTTTTTTAAAAGAGTTCATACACACATTTTATTCGTAACTGAATTTAAAAAACACTTATAGTTTTGGATACATATATTTTTTGTTTACATTGATCATGTATTGAGAGGTAAAATTTACGTTTAAAATATATTGGTTATTTAGGTATTATCATTTACAAATTTTATTTTAAAAATTAAATGTTGAATTAAAAGTGTTTTTCTTTTTAATTAAATAATTTGCAGAAAAAGTGTATTTGGATTTCCCAGGTTCTTTGATATAGATATACGAAATTAGTTATTTTTTTAGTGTATTTAGGTACTTATTTACTTAGTTATCTGATGTACAGAAGAGGCTAACATAGGAATTAAACTTCACTAAAAGGATGACTGAATTGTGGAATTGTGAATTGTGCACATACATTATACAAAAGGGAAGACTACTATGCAGCGATCAATGTTAAATCAACGATTTATCACCTATTAAGAGCACATTTATTTTAACAAATTAAGGCGCCACCAGTCCCTAAAACGTGTTTCGTAACGTATTTTGGTGCATTTTGTTAAAGTTATTCCCAACAAAATGCTAAAAATACCACAATATTCTACATATATTAATTTAGTACTTTGCTTAAAAAAAAACGAAATACACCTTATTATAGTAATGAAAATAAATAAATAAGAAAGTGTTGTTTTTTTCTTGCAACGATTTTCTTTTAAGTTGTGTAAGTGACGCGAACCTAATTTTTCTTTCTAAAGATAGACAATATAATAATCTAGGCCATTACATAAAAAAAAACACTTTTTTCAAATGATAATAATTATTTAAATACAAAAAACATGTTTC
Organism: Neomicropteryx cornuta; assembly: GCA_020383195.1. Classification (NCBI taxonomy): domain Eukaryota; kingdom Metazoa; phylum Arthropoda; class Insecta; order Lepidoptera; family Micropterigidae; genus Neomicropteryx; species Neomicropteryx cornuta. Next base: position 8,919,469 of record JAHKQU010000030.1, read on the forward strand.
ATCGATTCCAAATGTAACGAATTCGCGATCGGCGAGTATATCCGTCTCTTTTCTACACGTCAATGTTCGGTTAAAGCCTACTCTTTCAAATCTCAAGGACAAATGCGTCCCGCGGCGCCTTAAGAAGAAAAAATTTAAGGCTCAATTTTACAATATGTGGCGAGCTTAAAATTCTGAATATGAGTAAAATTTTCTACCTAATAAATATTCTTTCTTGCATTTTTAAATTTAAGTATTTCGGATTACTCTTACTTTCGAAATTATTCAATGTTAATTTAGGTTAAGGCCTCCTTAAATAATCATCCCAGGTCATTTAGGATATTGGACGGCGTTTTTCTCCACACTATCCGTCTGTGACGCGTCACGAAGAAAATAAAAAGACAGTCGGAATTGCGCTTGATAAAGCTTCTCCAAACAATACTATGGTAATATAGGCGCTTCGATAATTCCACACTCGGTTCCCTTGTCAATAAGTTAATCGTGTCCCAAACTAAAACTGTGCGACACACGCCTCCAATCCGAGATAGAATTTGCATTCGCAACCAAAACATGATCAATAGTGTAGTGGAAGGCCGAAGAAGGCTGGGTGGGGGGAGGGGGGTGGATTAATATGAGTGGGGGGGCAGGGTGGCGAACGGACGAGTCACATCTGCGCTCGCGGCATATGAATTAAACTTGTATATCCGATATTCGATATGACTTCTGGGCTGTGGTCGGATTGAACGTGTTTGAACCGTTCTAAATAAATGCAACGAACGACGTTCGTAATTTATAGTTTTTTTTTCCAGTCTATATGCAAAAGTCCTGATTATTGTTAAATAAATTTTGGTTAGATTTACCATATTTCTTAAAAAATATTTTAGCAAACATTTTGCTATGATTATAAAACATTATGGCGTGGTGGGTGAACAGCTGACGAAATAAAACGAGGTTACTTGAAAATTTGATAGCAGCAACTATAATATATGTTATTTTTACTTGTTACCATTTTATTTTGCTGTAATTCAAATCAAAATGGCGGTGTGATTAAACAGCTGATCGTAAAATTTGAAGTTTACAATTTTTTTTGTAGCGATATCTCGTTATTATGTTAAAGGCAACCTAATATTATAGTACTTACATTGAGAAATATATTAGAAAATTATGGTACTTTTAACCACGAAAGTTTAGCAATAATCGACGTGTAACTCCAACAAAAAATATTGCTATCACTATATTAACCAAATTTTATGGTTGCCACTACCATTTTTTTTTATACAAAAAAATCTAAACCTAATTATATCTAAAACACGAAGAGAGAACTTCAAATATTTCTGCAAACATATCAGCAATTTGTTAAAATTGTACCAAAATAAAATTCAAATTGTACCCTAAAACGAGTCAAGACACAAATTCTATTAAAGAATTTCATTGTTAACCCCGACGCAAACAGAGGTGTGTTATAAGTTTAACGTAACTTTTTGTGACATCGTAGCTTCCAATGGGATGAACCTATTTTTTTTTTCTGTTTGACTGGTGACTCGATCGAGAGTGTTCTTAGCTATGATTCAAAAAAAATATCTTAAACCGTTTGTGTGTCGGAGGTTTTTTAAATCTTAATAATTTGTATTTTTCGTATTTCGGATACGCACCATGTCGGAAGAAATCGTCTCGTCAGCTGAGATTAACACTCGATATGCTAGTGGCCACGAAGCAGCTGGTGCATTAATTCTTTAGCAGCTTACTTTGATAATTTATATCATTTGTATCTTGCGTAAAATGGACAACATGGTTTCGTTGTGCATTTAACATTTCGTTGCAAACAAAAACATATTCTAAAATTCTATAACTCAGCATTACCGCTCGAGGGTATTTAATTTTATTTAAGTTCTCGACGTATTTTTTCAAAATATCAAACGGTTATTTGGGTAAAAACTAACAAATAAATAATATTTTAATCTAAAGGTTTCATTAGTTACAGATAAAAGCTTAAATATAAACAAAGAAATTATAAAAACAACAACAATAAATCATCTCGAAAAATAATAAAAACTCCAAAAAAATTATAAAAACAACAATAAATAATACAGTCTGATTACGGCAGGATTTTTTATAAAAAAATCTTGAGTTGGAGGGATTCAAAATAAATGGTTATTAAATTTAACTATCTCGCTCTTTCAATGCAACTAAATTTATACATCTCCGATAAACTAGATAACTAATAAAAAGTGATATTATATTTTTATAAAGACTACTTATTGCAGATGATTGTGTACATTTTTGCAATTTGATACATATGCAATTATTTGTAAACCATGCGTTATAAGTGTTAAAGGACCAAGAACTTTTGGTAAAATATATACCAGCCTTATCCGTTACAGATAGGTGTTCCACTGAACTGAAGCAGTTAAACTTCGAGATACCTTATGATGTAGTGTAGGCCAGGAGCCAAATATACATATTTTTTATAGTTGATTAAAAATAAGAGTCTTATGTTGATGTTTGCAAAGTTTGATTTTTGTCTGTTTTGAGCAGGTCTGACAGTCATCGCCGTTTTTAAATTACCCTTTTTCCCGATTTTTTCTCTCACACATTCTATTGTAAAATATTTAATGATAAAAGTATAATTGTATAATAGATATTTAAATACCTACTGTTATACAAAAAAGATATATTTAAATTTACATTTTGTACAATAAAAATTGCCTTGCTATACTATATATGCTATATAGTATAGAACAGGTTTTTTAACCTAGTTAGAGTAGCCATGTTACTTCAGAGCAACATTAAATGACTGGTGTTGAATTTGTCTATATTATATTACTTTAATTCTTTGTTCAGTGTTATTATATCATTTATTGTTGTAACTTCTTATTGTACCATAATGAATAAATAAATAAATAAATAAATAGTATTTGCTCATTTCAAAATCAGGAACAATTTTTTTCGCACACAATTGTAATAAATCTATCTAGTGCTGGACTTACAAGAACGTTTAAAATTCTTCCGAAATGTGAAGTTCGGGGTTATCAGGCAAAGGCCCTGAATAAAAAATCTTTTTTTCTTGTCCTGGCCCTTTACAAACGTTCAGTATACTTACCTTTACGCCACTACTAAATATAAAACTGATTATATAGCATAATACCATAATTCGTTTTTTCGTTGAGAATGCAGAAGCTATAAAAATATGTATATATGTATAGCATAAATCTATAAAATGTTTATTTGACAGATAAGAAATGAAGCGATTCATACCTAGTGCAGCGGCCGATCAAACGAGACCAGTCTAAAAACCACGCTAGTATCAAATAAATCAATTTAAAAAACATGAACTAGGAAAATCAATTTCAGTATAATGATTTCCATAATATTAATTATGACCTAAGCAAATATTCTACTCCTCCCTGTGTATACACAGCTCATATCTTACGTTGGTCCAAAGTTAAGCACACATAGGCCATAGCCAGTGTCTACCCAAATAGAATCCACGATGTTCCATCGGCTTCCATCAATGCTGCCAATATTAATATAATCTCAACAAATACATTCGCAGGTTTATTAGGATCCTAAACAGATGTTCTAGCGCGATAATTTACTTTTAAATATATCGTACTAATAATATTATCAAGCGTGTATTAAACATCGTTACTTATTCGAATACCCATCCATAGTACATTTTTATATTTAATTACCTATGAATGGGCTTTGAACAACCTAAATTTATTAAATTTATCGTAACTATACAGAATGTATTTATAATGTATTACTGATGTCCTTTTAGGAGGTTGATCTATATCGACAACTTAACCGGTCTCACAAAAAAAAATTAATACGAAAATAATTATATTATTAAAAACTTTGTTTTTCTTCGAAGCACTTCGCGAACCGCGCGGGCCAAGGTCACTGCCCCGAACTCGCAACATTAAACAACATGTATCTCAAACATTGCAACAATTTCCTTTAAATTTCGAATTGGTTGTTCTCGTAATTGGAAAACATTTTTCCAATGTTGTTGGCTAATTATGTTCGATTCTTGATCTCTATCAACCCCCCCCCCCCCTAAAAGGACATAAGTCAATATAAATACACCTTGTATATCATTCATTGAATATTTCTTACTACAGCGGACAGGTTAAAAAAACATTTTTTTTTTATTTTTAAAAATGTATAAAACTTATTTTAATTATTGTATATAGTCATAAAGTATTTGATTCTTTTTTTATCGTTCTTATCATTAAATATAGTTCAATCTATACGTATATTAAGTTAGATCAAACGTCGAATCTAATTAAATGGGCCGTAATATACCGCTAGTATAAAATTCATTCCAAATGGCGTGTATTATTGGATATTAGTATGATATCTTCTGTTACAAGTTAGAATATACTTGAAAATTGATAAATACAATAAACATACACAGAAATAATATATATATTTACTTTTGGATCTTATTTCTCCGAGAAACACGTTCACTTCTATATACTCGTAATTACTACGCAACTTGTAATAGATGTTTATGTAACTCAATAATAAAAGTTAAAAACTAGGTTTAACAACGAATACGTATCTATCTTAATGTAGAAATTGTAGAAGTGTTTGTTGAAAGTCAATATAAACGTACTAAAATAAAATATCGTACTGGTTAGTCACATGGTGACCTTACTAATTCCTAAGGATATTCCGATATCTGATTTCTGATTTGTGGGTAGACGTCGGACGTGTGGGTCCACTTAAACTTGCCGGTATATGACGCAGAGAAATAGACGAGGGCGGGCTGAAGGGTAGGGGCTGATGGGGGGGAGGGTTAGGTTGAACTAGATATCTCGTGTTTTATGACGGCAGGTGTCCTCAACATGTCGTAGACTATCCCTAAAGTACAATTTTGAGGGTAGATGAAAGTAGCTTTCTCGGTTTGAGGAATATTTTTGACCGACTTTATGTATTTATATTTCGTAAATAATGTAACTGAACTTCAAACCTAATTGCGTATTTATTATTTTTTTTATTTGTATTTTTGTAAATTATCTAATACATGTTTGTTAGAACTGCTTCAATACTAACAGGCGTAATTAAACGGTATATGGTTATACAAAAAAACAAACCTAATGACTAGCGTTATTAAAACGTCTGCCCGTTTTTGAAATTCAAGCGTAAGATTGAAAGAACGAAATATTAATTATGATTGGAAAAGCGTAGACCGTTGCTTATATAGTTTTCATATAAAAGCTTAATCAACGATCCTAATTCAACGATTGCCGCCAAATCGATTGCTGTAGACAGTAGACTAAGTCTACCGCACATTTGTTACTACTTTATACGGATGTGTAAGCAAACCATGAAACTACGCACTGATTGAAAATGCACTATTAGCGCCGATAACCACTTAAAGGTAAATCACTAATAGGTACGAAAGTAATCAGGTACCAATACTTTGATGTCAGAGGCAGCTTAAGTTAACTTCTTTTTTATTTCTATGAATATTTGTAGGTCGCCTGCATGGAATATCGTTAATAAGCCTTAAAAACAGCAAAGATCCTAAAATCGATACGTAGGGAAAAAGCCAGTCGTGACTAAATAAATAACAGGTAAAAAGTTTAAATATTAAATACTTTTTAAAATCGTTTGTAATAGTCTCTCTTGTAAATAATAATATGCACTTAGTAGGAAGTTTTATAGATTTAATGTAAATTTAATACAATTTATTCTGAAATTTTTATTTGCAAGGTTTTTTTTCAAATACTCTTCTTCGGTTGGTCATTTTTGCTTTTAATAAACACAACAATTAAAAGTTAGATAAAATCAAAATATATGTAAAAAAGGAACGTGTATGATTAAGGTAAACACAAAGTTTTTAGTCAAAAGAGATAAGCAACTTTTAATTATCAAATATATACAAATACAGTTTAAATCGATCCAGCTAAGACACTGTATTTTCTGCCGGTTCATAATTTATTTACACATGCATAAAATGAAACAAAATAAAATACCAAATACTTACAAATTAAATTAAAAGAAGTCGCGTAATATAAAAAGCGAATGCAGCGAGAATGTACGAGTTAATTTAATTAAGAAACCTAAATAATTATTAGTAGGTTTTTTTCCATAAATTCTTTTAATTTCAGTTTTATTAAATATTTCTTTTTCAGTTGTCTAACTTCAAGAGGTATTTTGTTAAATAGGCTGGGTATTACATATTTTAATTGTCGATGCCCATACGTTTTTATACATCTTTTGATAACATACGTTTCATTCGATATTTGTCTAGTAGAGTACTTAATAACAAGATTTTTCCATACATTAATCACTCACAAATTACACATAACGCATCAAAAAATTCTACTGAATTATAATATTATAATATTATATATATAGTATATATATAATATTCATAATCATATATATTTTAAGAACTCTGTTCCAAATTTCATATGCTAATGTTAATATGCAAAATGTCCGAAATCCATAATTGGTTTTATATACTATTAATAAGTTTTGTTTGTAATTATGAAAATTAATACTATTGTACTTTTCAATAAAAAATAAATAAATAAATGTTTCCATGAATATATTGTACACCATTTGGGTTACTATGCAAGCAAAGATATGTGTGCGATACTATTGGCGCGAGGATCTCTATGTTATTTCGACTTGAATGGATATGTAATATTTTATTATGATAAAATAGTAATATTAGTTTCACATTGTTCACGGCTGTTGTATTGAAACTGCCACACATTCTATTTTCGAGTATTTTAAAAATATTGGGACACGCTGAAGTTAAGTTTCGTCATCTCTAATAAAATCGATTATAATCGATGAGATCGCGTGAATTCATCGTTTCATTTTGATCGCATGAGAACAGGACTGCTCGGGTCATTTGCAAATCAATAATTATACGGTATCGATTATACACTCTCAATTCGATTTTATTTTCCATGTTTTTTGTTTGACTCTTTGTTTTATAATTTAAATTTTAGAATACATAATTATGGATTTGTCTTATCCTGAATGTTATTTTCAAATCTTTATTAGATTATTTTTAGAGGTTATTTTTTAAGGGGCACACGATATTGTTTAACAAAAGCAAAAGTGTGTGTGATGTGGTTGCAATTTTTGTGACCACAATTATGCCAAAACGGCTACTCTGGTTTATGAGTTAATTAAACTTTAAGCAGCCTCAGTTCATTCTAGAGTACATATTATAGAGTCACATATTTCAAATTTAATAAATTAGCTATTATGTTCTTGTGTAACAAATTGTCGATATAAATACCTTACCTCTTAAGTCTTACCTAGTTAGGAAGGTTATAGACTTGTACTCATCGGCTAATATGTTTTCTCAATAAAAATAAAAAAAAAATAGTTGAGTAGCGAAACCAGAAACAAAGACTATTGTGTAGATCACTAATGCAATTATGATTAATAATAAGATCGTGGTAGTCTAGTGGTTAAGGCGTTGGGCTATTGAACCAAAGTTCGCGGGTTCGAATCCGCACACGGTCATACCATTTTTAACGCTTCATTACCACCATCTCCCCACAGGCGTATTTGACCTAGTTGAATAGGGGCCAAAATAATTGGCCCCTATAATTAAGATTCTTTTAAAAAAAAACATGTTAAATATTATCAAACAAGAAAATCACATATGTTTTTTGTAGTATTGAACAAAGTGTGTTTTTATTTAATAATTATTATTATATTGAAGGTACAGTTTTGGACTTGTTGTTAATATGTGTTATTAACGTTTTATTTATGTATAGTCTTTTGTCACATTCCTAAGTCGTAAAATATTTTGTTGCAATCATGGTAATTTTTTATAATAAAAATAAAATTATAATTAAAATAAAGTTGGTTACTATACTACTATAAACAATTTTTATTTTGCATTTAGAGTAAAACAGCCTTTTGAAAATTAAATAAATAAAAAGAAACCTGTTTGAAATACGCGATTTAACCCGATTTACACTCTTTACACTTTAAAGGCGCGTACATACCTGAACGCTACAATAATGCGAATTTTACAGGTTTTAAAAGGCGCTAGTAGAAATATCCACAAGAGATTTAAGTAATCTAGTTTATTTACATTAAAGATAAAGATTATTTTAGGAAATTACTTATAGAAGTTTCTTTAAACATTATGCAAAAATATAAACCACTTAAAAACAAAACCACCATGTTTTTGAAATAGCATTTTTTGAAGTCACCGTAAAACCAGAAACATCATATAAAATAAATATAGTTTTATGATGAAAATAAAGTGGAGGAGCGATTTACATACGCGATTTAAGATATATGGTATAATAACTTAGAAATCAAACATTAATTAAATTTACCTAAATTTAAAGATTTTTGTTTTAGTGTTTAAATATGAAAATGATATTTTATGCTAAAAGTTTTTAAATGTTCTCGCATGTTTTTGTGTTATTATTTAGGAAAAATGGAATTAAAAGGAACCTATCCAGTATTTTTTAAAAAACAACTAAATACTATCAATATTTCACACAAAATGGTAGACCGCGGTTTGTGTTATAAGGGACATTATGCCCGTCAAAGTTTACTCTTTTGCAAGGTTATTTTCCCAGGAAACGTTTTTAGTTCAGAATCGTTCAAATCGTTCCCTTCGTTCTCGTATGTAGTCCCCTTAACTAAACATGGTCAGAACTCCTATAGCACTGCGGTCTGTGTATCTGACGCAAAATTGACAGACCTTTGGTTCAATAATTTCGATACACTCAGTAACTTTCCCTAAAGAATTGCTTTAAATTAATTATAATTTTTTAATTGGTTATTTTTCTATTTAAAATATAATATTTCATAGATTTTAAAACATGTTTTTTTCTCTGAGACCATTTCGTTTAAAAAATAATTTATTATTGAGGTAGATATATTTTTTTAAACTTTTGCTACGGAAATATATTTTCATGTAAATTATGTTTTATTTGCATAGGATATGTAATGAATCTACGCCATTTTATGGTAGGGCATTTTATAATAGACATTTTTTAAAACGTAGTGAAAAACGCTATTAAAAAAAAATAATGTTTATGTATTTTAAAAAAATAATTTTACGTATTATAAAATTACGTATAAAATTAGGACATTTATTAGTATTTTCATATAAATATCACATCGGCATCTTGGTCACGTAGGCAAATAGTAAGGTTCTGTCTAGGAGTGTGTAGCACGTGCCGCCATGGGCACTTGGTAGGATTATCCCGTATCAGGGAGGATGAATTAGATGCACGTAGACGGGCCCTAACGTGCTTATTCCAGAATTATTGTATACGTGTATTATTAGTTCGTAACACTATACACATGCATAAATATGCGTTATAATAGACTCATAGTCGTTTTGTAACTATATGACTTTATAATATGAATCCTAAACATATTTATTTATTTATTTTTTTATGAGAAAACACACAGTTATAACAATATCATTAAAACAACAATTAAGAATTAAACAGATAACAAAACCGATTATAGTTTTAAACATATTCACAAACATATTATACAGTAGGTATGAAATTTTCAAACTAAATTGTTGCAAATTTTGTTCAACTAAACAAAATACGAATACATACAGAATTCATATATGCAGAATTATTAAATTTCATTTATTATTGAAATGTAAAAAGAAATTAAATATCGTCATTATTATAAAAAAGTTTTTCTATATATTTTTTTTATAGATAAATTATTTAACTTATTTATTATAATATAGGTATTGTTTTAATAAATTACAATATATAGGTATTTTAACAAAATAAATATCATTTAGTCGTATCGATTAAACTTTAAAATTCGAAATGATGATCTGTTTACACTGTTATTCTATTTATTTTGTTATAAAACCTATTAGTTTTAGCCTTGCCCCAGATCATTGTCAACCTAAAATTTCCTATTAATATTATTAACATTTATTTCCTAAATATTTTTATTTTTAACGCGTTTGGTAAATACCAAACGTGTTAAAAATAAAAACACTGACTGATTGGCTGACGGATGGAATATTCTTAGCTTGGTTTTCAAGATTCTCTGTCGCTATTCTTTTAGCTTTGTCAATGTCATTTTCAGCTGAAAACTCTTCTTCTTTGTCATCATTGTCTTATGTCAGGTCAATATCGCCATCATCTTCGATAATCTTTCTTAGGTCATCCTTATCCTGAATATCTTTTTTTTTTTGGGATTTGGGGATCCCCCGCATTCACAGGTCCCGACATTGAATCTAGTTCATTAAAGTTTTTCCAGAAGTGTGCGTATTCATACTAGGATATACTGGTTTGGCCTGCGCCTATCCTAGGTCCTATCGCGTTAAGAAAAACTTATTTGGTCTAGGAAAAAATATTATATCCTAAAATGGGCCGGTCGCATATGTAGGTACTATAGTGGTACCATTGTTAAATTCAATTTTATTTTTAAGCAAGAATTTTATTTTTTAACAATAATATATCAGAAAAGTTTGTGGATGTTTGGCGGCGTTTTGTTATCAAGTGCCGACGTTTGGCGGTGCAATATTATTTATTTAAAAAAACAACGAAAGTATCAGTATTAACTAAGCGTCAAGTTAGACGCCCTAAATCGACAATTAAACTTCTCCTTTCGTATGGTTTTTATGTTTTATTTTTTACATATACATAATGAAAAGGAAAAGTTCAAATAATTGATAAAAGAAAAATACAAAAAAATAAATAATTTAATTTGATGACCATTTTCCACAAACTTATATACTATCAAAATTTTACGATCGAATGACGAGACATATAATAATCACTAATCGAACGAAAATATTTTAACTAAAAAATAAGAACTTACGCACTTTAGTGAGTGGTTCTGTCCGGCTCAATGTAAAAATATTTTTTTTTATAAAAAAATCAGGTTGACCAAAATACAAAACCCAATTCATCTTTTTTTGGCAAACAATTAATTCTTTTGTTTTAGTAATGTTTTAAATAACGGAAAAAGGGAATCAGCTTGCTAGAAGTTTGTCAATTTTATCGGAAATTAATTTAAAATATGAAAATTCTGCGCGCTCTGTGTTCCGTGGTCATAATTTACGATATGACCATACACTAGATTTGACCATACACCAAGGCACAAATATTAGTCTGCATTTAGACAAGCAGCTTCCAGGCTATTTGGCTAACCCATTGTTTATTATATCACCACAACAGAACACGTAGAAATGCCATCAAAATATTTGTAAAAATATACATAAATAATATGGAGGGACTAACTCGACACACTCGTAGGCGCTAACAATATAACAAATATTGGATAATCAAGTTTGATTGGCCTGTCCGTAAACAATAATTAACCCTTTCGGCGACTTGTGATGAAGACGTCAAAACCTGATTAGTGTGCGTAAATTTTATTGGAAATAAAACGTCTCTGACTTGAAAAGCATCATCGCGCCGCGCCTGAGCACAATGGTGCACCTTTAGGACCTTTAATTGACGTTTTTACTATCCAGAATAGTACATTGCATTTGTAATGAAAATACATAGATGGTGTAATAGAAAAAAACAATTTTAAAAATTCATAATTAAGGTTGGAACAAAAGCGCACAAATCCACTTTTTAAAAAAAAACACAAAAAAATGTTTCTTTCCTTTTCTATGAAACATTATTATTTTCGTATTAAATAAGTAATATTTTTTTTATATACTAAATGAGACAACCTGATGGATTTTAAAATTTGTATATTTTTGAAATATTTGTAAAAATATATATATGTAATATGTATAGTAAATTTGCTAAATGATTTCTTATATAACGTAATTGATATGATAATCTGATTATTATAGGTATACATTTATAAATTTCGACTAAACTTTTGATACTTTTCAGTAGAAAAGATACAAATAGCTGCAAGTCTTAAGTTTACTGCAAGCTGAGTTAAATACGGGCCTGTATTTTATGAAAACTTTCACTTAGACTATTTCTTTATGGTAAAATAAACATGGTCTACAAAAGAAACAATATTAAAACAGTAAAAATGTAATGAATATCATGTTTGATGTGAATGAAATAAATAAATAACATAAAGATTGAATGAGAATGATGAATAAGTGAAAAATTTTACGAAAAAAATAAGTAATGCTTATTATATATGTATATCTCAGAGAAAACAGCCGCAAGAAAAAAGTTAATTTTGGATTTGTTACCTTTTGATCGACCAAAGATGGATTAGTGCTTTTTTGTTTTTCATACTTTAGATTTTTGTCTGATTGCTACGTACACTAAATAGTATACAAAAATATACAACAGTGTAATAAACATTTAGTTTAATTCTTATACCAGATTACCTATGAATGAATAGTTTATATATATATTTTACTTAGGAGTGATAAAATATTATTATTAGTTTTAGGATATATGAATGTATTATGAATATATGTTTGTAAAGGTCTCTTTGTTTCCGGGTAGGCACAGCGATAGCAATCTTTAAGACTGCTCTCGACAGTGGCTGGTCTAAATTAAAAAATTATATTTATATTATAAACTTTATATAATAAGACAAAATTTAGCAAATAATCAGACTATTTCACGCAGACATGTTTATTTTCTGTGTACGCTTTCATGAAACACCTACTCGTGTCGTCGGCGGCGTTTTACGACAGTCCGGGATGAGAGTGGCGCGGACTTTGCTTCTAACATTTCCCACTGAAGACAATGCGCCAATTATTGGCCGAGGACATTAAATCGCGGATGCGATGTAACATCTTCATTCGCCATTGTTATGGGCGCCTAACGAAATTTTGGTAAACCAGCGCCGAGCTTCTCAAACTTTCATCCGTTCGTACTATGTACGCAGGTGATTTTATAAAACTCCTTTTAGAAATGTGTTTTTACGCTCCGTGCCGTACTTTTACTTCAAATTGAGGCTATGAGCGCAGAAGTGGTTTAACCCAAACTATGTGGGTTACACCACTTTTGCATTTGCTTAATGTATAGAGATCTTTGTGTCGTCACCTACATTCGATAAAAAAAATGACGAATAAACCACTTTAACGATATATTGAATACATCCTTATTATCGTTCAAAAAAGAGATTTCCAATATCATTAATAGTAAAGACTAATAAAACCTAATAGTATTGTTAGATTGTTGTGTTGTTAATGGTTAATTGTAACATATAAGTACTGTAATTGCAATTACATATAGAATATACATACATACTATATTTATATCACCTTCAGCATAAATTATTTTTATACATACTAAAACCATACTTAATTTATCACTTTATTTTAATATATACATTCAAATGTCACACTCTCACAACTACCACAAACATCACTCACAAATTACATATAACACTTTAAAAAAAAAAAAAATCTACTGTATACGTATACTGTATAATATTAATAATCTATATATATTTTAAGAACACTCTTCAAATTTTTATGCTAATATTAACATGTAAAATGACCGAAATACTTAATTGGTTTTATATTTAGTAATAAGTTTTGTTTGTAATTATACAATCTAATACTGTGGATTTTTCAATAAAGAATAAATAAAAAATAAAATAAACTTTAAAATATAATAAAGCATTAATGGTGTAAAAAGTGAGCATTACACCACTTTAGCGCTCGTGGCCTCAATTGCCAAAAGAAAGTAACCCTTTCGTTGACAATTCGTCATGTCTGACCAACTTACAGGGCGGTTAAAAAAAAAATAGTTTTAGATAAGGTATAATTCGGAAGTTATTTTAGGGTTTTGATCTATATCAACAATCAAACGTTATCAGCAAAAAATATTGGAAAAATTACGAGAAGTTTTTTTAATAATGTAATTATAATATTACGATTTCGTTTTTCGAAATATTTTTTCGTGAGTCCGATTTAGTTGTCAATATATACCAATTTCCTAAAATGACATCAGCGCATATATATAGCTCCTGTATACAGATAGAACGACGAGTACCACAGTTACACCATATTTTACCTCTGTAAAATGTATTTTTTAGATTGGAAATCTGTCGGAAAATTAAATAACAATAAAAAAGATATATCAACTGTATTTACCTTTGTTGCTACGTTCATGACAATGCAAAGATAAATAAAAGTTGATTTTTACAGTTGTTGTTTTGTTGTCGTGTTGTTGTTTAATTGTTTGTTGTTTTTGTTGTACGGGCACAACAACAAATATGCCTTATTTTCTTTACAAATATTAAAGTTTTCTATGCAAATTATTACACTTTACTCGTTTTTGATTGGCGCATTATCATTTTTGAGACCATCAAAACGATTATGCAAAGGCTCTGAAATGAGACTGATATTATTTGCCAGCGAAAATGTTTGAGATTTCCATAGAGGCAAAGTTTCATGCCGCAACTTATCTTAAGGCATCGTTTAATTGCCACTGTTAACGACAGATTCCCGGCGTCCCGTGTAACGGTTATCGGCTAAGGTCACATGGCGATGATAGCCACCCTGCTAACATGACATACTGCCACCCATGTCCGAGGAACCTACAATTTCTTGCGAGGATGTTTTGCTAATTGAAAGGGTCGATCTGGATTACTCTGCAGATCGCAGATGCCGCTGCGACCATCCTGCAGATTAGCATATATACATATATTATATACTCGTATACTACCCACACGCGGAATGGGAAGAAAGGCACAACAGCTGTGTTTCAGTAAGCAAGTTTGCACACAAATAAGAGTTCTTATAACCCTTCAAAAATTTATTTTTGCAAACATTCAAAATTCATATGCAATTTGCACAAAAGGATTGAAACAAACTAATCAAATAAAACATACTAAAAACTTTATTTTAACAATTATTTTATTACATAAATTAATATATAAAAATATTTTTTGGAAAAAATGGGGGAAATATTTTTATATAAACATCAAAATTATTGTTATACAATATAAAGACTTATTTCCCCCATCCAAAAGGTATTTGATTTTGAATAATATGCTGATATTGAGGTCTTTTAACGCTTTATTGACACGACTACACTGTTACACAATATCAAAAAACCATTACGATAATTGTTTAAATTTATAAATATAAAATTGACATGAGTTACAAAAAGTTGGGCCGTTGTATAAATGAAATTTAATAACAAAGATAAAAAGCCAACATCACGCGGTGTTCCCAGGCGGTCACCCATCCAAGTACTGACCGCGCCCGATTATGCTTAACTTCGGTGATCAGACGAGAACCGGTGTATTCAACGTGGTATGGACGTTGGCGAAATAGAGAGGAATTTAAGAGTGTTAAAATATTCCGAAATCTAAATCTTAAAATTCATTTATTGAATAATAATTTATTTCCATATCCTTTCTTACCGCATATCCTATAATGATAGATCGCAGATGCATGTAAAATAAAAAGATACAATTTTTTAATAATATGATCGTGAAAGATTTTACCGGAAATTTTAGGTCACTTGCTCGTGAGGTTTGCTACAACTTGCGTGTTTCCACGTATTTTTTTTTAATTTGGATACCTTGCTATTTATTATTTACTACATTCTTTACCGGTATAAGAGAGCAGGTGGCTTAGAGGGACGATATTTATAAACTTATTGAGAAAAAATACATAATTAATTTAACATAAAACAAAAAAAATAAAATAACATTTACCTAATTTTATTTGATGATATTTTTTAATGCGGAAAACGCCCTACAAAACGACAGATGAAAATGAGAGACGAAAAAAAAATTTTGGAACTAAAAACTTTTAAAAAGAGTTATATATTTTTTGATAAAGCGTTAAATATAAAGCTACACAACCATATAGCAAATTAATTATAAAAGCACTATTGTCCAAAGGTATGTCTTTCAGATTAGGGATATTAAAAAAAATCATTTTAATAAGTTAAATAATTCTACGTTCTAATAAATATTTTATGTAAATAAAATACATAATGCTTCTTGATTTGCTTTTTTTTGGGAAAATAAAACACGTCAAGCATGATTACCACTGGGTCATGATTACCAAGTGAAGAAGATAAAGCGCTGGTTAAAATGTACATCCAGCTACAAACAGTTAGATTGGAACTACGTCTAAGCAATAATTTAGCTTTTCTAAGCCGTTCCATTTTTTTTTTCTGGTTAACTAATCCCGTTTTAATCCCGAAATTGATTTTATTTTTTATAATGAATATATAATTCAGGTGATTTATATTTACTCGGTGCATAGCTTTTTAGGAAACTACCGGTCCGATATTTAAATTAAACTTAGCATTCGCGTTGAGTGCATCGCGAAAGATGGCAATGCGGGGCTGAAGAGAGGCGTGGAGATTGGAGAGTGGAGAGATAGCCAGTTGAAGAGATTCGCCAACCGGTTACGCTTACTTTTTTCAACTTTTTTCCAAGAGCATTGCATAGTCTTAGCGGGATACAGACCGCTGAAAGAATTTTTTATCCGTCGCATAAGGTGTACTATATAAATTTGTGTAATTTATTTCGAAAAAAAATACATTACGTATAATGTGCATTAATATTTGGTTTTACAAAATTTAGCTTATGAACGTGACGTAAATGTCAAAGGTTAAAACTGAAATAACAGTGACCTATTATCGTAAGTCTCTATTTTTCAATTCAATCCGTAAAAGTTTTTTTTTTTTTAATGTATGTTGACTCGTTTTTTTTTGTGCATAGTCAACATTTTAGTATCACCACAGAATATTTGTTTCACTAAGTTAGCAAAAAATAAAAAAATTATTAGCTCAAAATATTTTCATGTCGAATTGTTTAAATCGATTTCAATTATTATAATTGCAAATTATACGGAGATGCTTGAAATTGATTCCATTAAAGTTTCATTGTGTGCGTCTAGGTCTAGGGTGTATTAGCTTAGAGATTTTAATTTAAAATAACCTAAAAAAAATCCATGACTTTAAAACAACAAAAAACTTAGAAATATTACAATTAATTTCCTATTATAGAAACATCGAAGTCAGCGAAGTTGTTTATTTAGTAAAGTTTCTTCTGGTGCCAGATAGAAAAAATAAATAAGTTAATTTTTTTTATGTAAATCAATATAAACCATTATTATTTAAAAATTAAACAAGTAAATACTAAATATTTTAATTATTTTTTTTCTAATATGTCTTAAACCAATAAAAAAAACACATCAATATACATTTACAACCAAAAAATAAAAGAAAAAATATAACAAAATTTAATTATAAAATTCAAATATCATAATTTCTTTCGGTTCTACATACAAGTTATGTACATAATTTGTATATTTTCGGAAAATAAATGTTAATGATTATAATACAGTTGATAATTTACTGAAAATGAGCAAACATTTTTTCAGTACGCCCAGTACGCTTTGGCGCTGTTCCCCTCTACCGGCCGCTCACCAAACTTCCGTCCGACGAGTGAGACAGAGACAACGAGAGAGAGAGAGGGACTATTCCGATTTTCATTTTTCCTCCAGGTTGAGTTATGAATTTTTAATGAGATTGCTGGAGAGATTAAGAGTCAGAAAGTCATTTCCCATAACAGCCCAAAGCCGGACCTGTCGCTACGTCCCTCTCCCCTCTCCTCTCGCGCCTCATCCCGGAAACTAAGAAATAGCCCTGGGGTTACAGGAGCAATGCATCTTAAGTCACTTCTCTACACATGATGAATGAAATTAATTTAACACTACAAAAAAATAATATTTAACTATTTGTACTGAATCATCTCATTGTCTCTTTAATATTATTTTTATATTACTGTTTTATGATATAAGTAAATCGTTTTTTTAGTTTCTGAGAGCAAAAACTGTTTTTGTTGCCTGGAAAATTATTGTTTTAAATATATAAATTACGCAAATGGTTTAGGCAGTAGGTAGGCACCACTCGATAATGAATATAAAAGGATAAGTCTATCATGACCGTCCATAAACGCGTTCTTATTATCGTAATCTCTCGCTCGCACATGTATGTGCCCGCTTAACGAGTTCGTCCGATATCGTCATATGCATAGCGTTGCAGTTTTAAAGACACGTTTTGACCGATGAATTTCTATAATAATGCTTCTCTACTTCTCTACCTGTCTATCGTATCATAAAATATTCCAGGAGAATCCCTCGCTAAACGGCCCGACCCTACCGCCGACTCCCCCCTCCCCCCTCTCCCGCCGCTGTGATTGTTTAACAAATAATTTTCACCAAAACTGATCGCCCCGAGCGCCATCCGCGCTGCGATGGTACATTTTTAAAATCCGTTTCTGCAGTTTTGTTTCATTATTTTTACTTTTCCCGTTTTTGGGGACGTCTTGACTTCGCGAAATTCTTACAATGGTCCACGTGCGAAAGTCAGCGACACACTTAAAAAATATATTAATTATATTGAGTCTGCAAACTCGGCCAAAATCTCATTTAAAAACAAAAAATCTCACCATACATTCGATAACGGAAACAGGTGAATTACAATGTTCGTCAAACCCTATAGAAAATGCCTCGCAAAGTTAGTATTTAGTTGCAAACTACGCTATCTCACTGATGCTCCAAATCGACCAATCAGAGGTTAGCAAACTCGTACTTTTTGAACTCGAATAAGCTAAATAGCTTAATTCTTTAGAGAATAATGAAGAAACTCCGTAAAAAGGTTTTAAATAAGTATTCCAGAAAACGCCCTAAGTATCCTGACATGTGGAAAAGAAGAAAGGAGCACCTAAAAAAGTTTAGTAGTAAACCACCTTACTTTTGTAGGTGACCACGAGATTGTAAGGACGTGGGTCCTAGACAAGAAAGCAGTAGATACTAATAGTATTGTTTAAGCGCTTACTTTCACTGAGCATAATTTGTTTTTAAAATTGTACCTGATACTTAAAATGAAATTGGCAAAATATTTCATCAATGATAAAATGTTTACTTATTACTTACTGTTGAATATTTTGTATACTGTAATAAGTCATTTCATGGCCGAAAAACAATATTTGTGGATTTTTTCTACAAATTCTAATATCAAATTCACACCGGGACCGAACAAAGTTCAAGTACAGAATAGCTTAGTTTGACATTGATAACTTATAGATTCTAATAGATGTTCATTCTAATAGATCATTCTTAAAAAATAAATGTTTCCTGCATGTTTTCTAACTGCCGTCCTCGGTATTGTATTCGCGAAGTTAGAAATTATTAATCTCGCTTGATATCACCTCTTTGGCTAATTAATTTTACATAATAATTATTTTTTTCTAATCGTTCATTTTAAAACAATTTCTTGCACAAATATTTAAATATTTAAAGCCGCGACTTAACGCGAATTAATTATATTCTACTCGATGCTTTGATTCTCTATCTGCTTGAGATGGAAAGAGAGTAGGTTAGTAATAGGCTATAGATCTACGAAAAACACATGTATATATAAATATAAAAATATATTGTTTGTCTATTTTTTCTTTAAATTTGCTTTTGATAGGTTTTTATTTATTTTTTTGGTTGTTATCTATTTACTGCTTTTGAATTTTATTATATTGTTTTTTTTTCCTTTTTCTTATTGATGTAAATCTTTTGAAACTTTTGTACTGTAATATAGAATGTTTTTTTTTTCACCCACAGACAAGGCACCGTCTTTGTGGGGAAATGTAAAGGTGTTTTGTAAAAAAAAAATAATAAAGATTTAAAAAAGAAAAGATACTATTGACTCTTAGTAACAATGTCGTGTGCTCCCGGACTGACCGAATGATTTTCCAGCTTTCTCGTTTTGTTTGTTTCTTAGCCGCGAGTGAAAATGCGTTTTCGCCGCGAGTTTATTTCATTTTGAATTTTGTCGCGGCTCGAAGTAATAATCACTGCGGTAAAATTCGCAGCGCGACGGCCGCAACAATATGCTTCCTCATTGCACACTCGTCTCGTCTCGCTCGCGCAGACACTGACGGATTAACAGGAGTTGCGTCTTTTCAGTACTAATAATATTTCGTTTATTGAGCTCAAATACTATAAATAATAATAACATAAATAGTTAATGTTCTTTTACATCTAAATGTCATTCTTCACCACGATTTCTTATTTATAAAGTAACAATTTAGATTAATATTTAATATCTTATTTGTTTATTTACTTAGATATACGTTCCTTTATATAAACAAATAATAATTTAAGTATGAGCTACTTGTTATGTTGTTATAAGTTCGAATCGATTTTATCACATGACTAAAATTTTGCCAGAGGCTCGTTATCGACAGTTTAATAATTCTTTAATCAATTTTCATTGTATTTTCCTAATATTTTTTTTTTTATTTAGCACCATTTATAGTATAATAATGCATAAATGATAACGTTCCTTACTCGTAATTTTATATGATAATAAATTTAAAATAATAACTTAATATTACGTACTTTTTTAATTTATAAAAATATATGAATAAAAGATACATCCCCGCCCTTACGCCCGCCTCCCTATTCCCGCCCTAAAGTAGATTTTTCCGTACAATTTTAATACGTCAGCTGTTCTGGTCTATCATTAATAATCTCCAATTATCATTACTAAACCTGAAAGCGTGTGTAGACACGTAGAAGTGCGCGGCGGAGACTGCTCGATCGCATGTGGGAGTTAGTTAGGCAGTGGCGTAGGCAAGTGAGAATCTCGAAACAATATAGATTTATTAAATTAATGTGCAATCCGCCCCACCGCCATTGGTCTATTTTTTTACGGCAGGATAGCTCGATATATCTGTCTCAGAGGTATATTAAACAATAATATCTATAGTTATACATGACTACGATAGCGGACATTCGCTATATTTTACATGATCACCTTACATCACATTGTCAACGACCACTTGAATCACTTTCAACAGTCTGAGAAGTGAGCAGTTCGCTCCTCATCAGGAACTTAAGTGAAGCCAAAGATTTTTTCTTTGCACATAGGAAGGGAAGCAGTGCATTTCCTGTCTCCACTTGTGCTTGCGTCACTTTTAGCCCAAACGATTTTCGTTTTATTCAAATAACATAAACATAATATTTGAAATAATAATAAATGTAATAATGAATATTCGTTTATATTTTTTATTTGCGCACATAGATGAGTTTAAAGTAATTTTCACCGGCCAGTAATAACTAATACGTTCTACAGTTTCCAACAGGCGTGCTGAAAATTTTTGAAATTCGAATATGATATTTGCGTTTTCTATTGAAGTATCAATGTTTCATTTTTAGTTCTAAAAAAATGGTGTTACCAGTCTCTAATGTGATCTAAACGGCTATGGTTTTTTTAAAGAGCATCAATCTAAACAAAAAAAAATAGTTCATTCATTCAGTGGACATTTCCTTTGTCTTATTTTGTTTTTAATGCGTATTTATAACTGTTTGTTAATATTCATCTTGTCATTCCTATATATATTATATTGTATTCATGGAAAATAAATGAAATTGAAATTGCATTTGTACGTTTGGAGTTGAAAGATGCAAGAAGTTGAGAAGACTAAATATGTATTAAATATGTATTTAACATAATTTTCCTAAATAATATCTAAAATAATTTTCGCATACGATCACGAGCCACCCCTGCTCGCCAGCGGGGCGTTACGTCGGAAGAACTTAAACCCCTCCGCAAAGTCGCACAGGGCGCCGCCATTATCTATTCATCGTTAATTGCAACTTTTTCACATCGAGCTGAACGCGTACTTAGGAATCGACTTTGTTGGTTATCGACGGTCGAATGTGTGAGGTCTGTCAAAGCCCTCTGCCTTCGTTAATCCCCTCTACAGCTGCGTCTGCCTTATTATTTATACCTTTGAATACAGATGCACTTACAATACATATGAGAATACTCATGTCTTAATACCCTTTGGCATCACCAGTTCGTAAAAAGATGTCAGATAGAGCACGAATCGACGGGGGCGGAGGGATGAAATAGAATGAATATAGAAGCTGGTAGTTTTGGGTTGCCACGAAATAATTGGTTTGACATCATATCAAAACACATCATGGTTTTTCGAAAAAAAAAATGTAAATTAAATCGTGATAATATTAAATCGTTCATATCATAAGTTCGTCGAGCTTTGTCGTCGAGAAAGTTTGGCCGAGCGCGAGCGAACAAACGAAGGAGCGCAATCCAAAAAGGGAATTTACACGAGCGCTTTGATAATATTAATAAATTTGGCCATGAAATATTTTCGTATTTTTTTTTATGACTTGTTTACTCATTAAATTTTAGCAACACAAAATCTAATAGCTAAAAGAAACTCGTCTTTTTTACAATACAAGTTACACAAATTAAACTTATTAACCTAAAATCTATGCACATACACACATTGAGAGCTCTCTTTTCGCTCACGATAGGATTATTAAAAGCGGCATTACCGTTTAAAAGTAACGCATTTCGGAGGAAAATTTGGCAGATTTATCGAAAATTATCGAATTTTGCGGTGTTTACGATTGTCGACGTTTCAAAACGCTAGCTTGTGTATCAAAACGTTGTAAAATCTGTTTAGCAAAAAAATTTCGTTATTTTGTTATATATTAATTAATATATAAGAATTCCGTTAAGCCTATAAACTTTAATACGTCAATGTATTAGGTGTGCGTAAACTAACATTAAAACGTTATACTGAATAATTAGTGTACTGTATAATACTTACTACTTATAAATATAACTATAAATACACACCCAAATATTTTACATAGATCAAGCGAATTGTCTTTTATAAAAATGTAAGTATGAGTGTGTCGCTTCCTACCAAACGTCAAGAATATAAACCTATATCTATATGTCTATTTGAAAAACACTCAAAATGTAATATTCTATGTGTGGTAAAGTAGAAGCTAGCTTTAGTAGAGTTTAATAGATATTGAGGATTTGAGGTACAAACCAAACATGTTTCATCCCCAACCTAAATACCCTTGTCAATTCGACAGGGTAGAATTTGTTTTTGCAATAGATTCAACCAAAACTGGTCAGAAACCCTTTAAATATCAAGTCGAATATGTTGATATCATTCAGAGGCGGACATGTCCACAGGGTTTTAAATATTTTTTTAATGTATTAATATATTTCAATCAAACTTGGACATATCCAGTATAAAATAGCATTATGCTTGACCAAGGCCGATCAATGACCCGACGCGGTGCGGCGAACGAGCGAACGGATAAGAGCGGTTTCATATTATTACGAAAAGCTTCCATCTTTTTTTTTCAGTAACCTAACTATTAACGATTGAAATCGCAGGACCAATTATCTGTTTTTTTATTGGGAATGTGGGACACGATCTATATGTAACTCAATATCTCCAAAATATGGGTTAGGAAATATTCAATGACGTCATAATGTTTGTGTACAGCAGGAATGCGTTTGTGGGATGAATAGATAAGAGATGAAGTAAAACCCGCTTCACACACTTTGCTTTAAATCAAAAGGTGTATCTGGTGGTCATTGCAACATTGTGAACATCTTACGCAATAGTTTTATTACAAACTAAACGTTCGATCGAATGTCTTGTTATCATTTATAAAACTACTTCAAGCGTCCCACTTAATAAAACGAACAATGACTTGTATGTGATTGCCTAGGGGCCATATCAAAAGTTTTATAGATCAATAATTTAGATACATAGTTTCTAATATATAGATTTCATCTATGGCTATTGTCTCCAGAGCAGGTCCATATGCGCGTCCACATTTCATCTGACACGTGTGAAAAGATAACCTGCGCGACTGCGCAACGGAGATGACGGGCAATAATACTTTTAAGATCACGACTGCGGCTGGCCCAAAGTGTTTTGATCGTTCGGTTGTACAATACTTTACTTCCCAACGGGCAGAAAATAATTAAAGGGAAGAAAATAATCCATATAAACTTTTTTTTTTCTAAATGTTCAGTTAGATAATTTCGATCGAATGACTATTCCATTCCACGGTCTAATATTAAATGCTTTGTTTATTAATTGAGGTCAAACATTTGAAAATTAAAATTTAAAAAAAATTGATAATTTATACCTATCGATAAAAAAAAATACAAAATTCATTTTTTTATTTTACCTCATTGCTATTCAACACAGTACATACAAAAATGGCTACATTTATTAGGTTTATCAAAGTTTTTTTTTAACTTCGGACTCTCTTTACCCCTTTCTTTTAACTGGGAATTTTAGCTGTTAGTAGAGGTTTAGTTAATTATAAAGCAATTTGATAAATTCAGCTCAATTATAAAAGTATTATACTGGCAATAAAAATGTCTCACCAAAAAATTTACAATCGGTTAATTACAGAAGCATTTCAAATCATTATAAATTTTAGTTTTTTTTTTTGATAATTTTAACGCGCGGCTAGTAATGAAACGATACGGACATATTTTAATTTATAATAAATATAATGTGACACAGAACATTTGTTTTGTATTTCTATTTTCGTACACAAGAGAGTTGTAATAATTTTAATTGGCCAGTAATAAATAATACGTCCTACAGCTTCCAAGAGTCGAGCCGCTTTCATTTAGCTTGCAATGTTTGGATGACGGAAAGGTCAAATCTTGCAAGCTGAATTAGAACCACTTTGAATTGAAATTTGACCTGTTTATTCAGTTCCGATGATAATGCATTTTTATGGTAAGCATGACCTGATTCTACACCCAGGAATGGCTGCAGACGAAAGAACTCCTCATCGGTCAACAGCACAGGCACAGAATTTTGTATACGCAGTTAAGCACTTGAATAAAAGCTGGTACTTAAACTTTTTATTTTTCTTTTAATATTCGCATATGATATTTTGGCTTTCTATCGAACTGACAATGTTTCATTCATAGTACTAAAAATTTATTGAATTTACTGTTGATTGCCGTCGATGTGATCTATGGTTGTTTTTCAAGGGATCAATTTACACGTAAAAAAATATTTTTTTCGCATTTGTTTATAATACGCAAAAGTAAACTCGGAAACATGTTAATTTCCCGCGAAATTCTTACTCAAATACAACAATCAAGACCGTTTTTTCTGTTGCGTTAGCGATCCGATTTGAAAAAAAATAATGACGTCAGCAAGAAACGGTGGCCCACAATGGCGGCGCTGTTTGTTTGCATTCAATTAATTTTTCGGCGGGCGATTCGAAAAGGGAACCGTTGCGTCATCGGACGACGAGCGCCCTCTAGCGGTACCGCTTTGCAATAATTAGACCTTGTCATAGGCCGTAACCATAGTGCACGGAGGTCCGTCCTATCAGATGGTTATCGATGGTCCACGGATCCTAAAACTAACATCATTATGAAAATCAACGCTCTTATTCGACTTACTGACGGGCTTTGCTTTTATTTATTTTGATATATTTTTTTAGTTTTAATTTACAAGCAAAACTGAATGTTTTCTAAATGATTTATTATTCAAACGATATCAATATTATCATGGATTTTAGCTTTAATTGATTTAAGAAGTCTCTATTAAAAATTACAATATTTAAAAATTATCAATTAGATACAGTCGACTGAAACTGAAACTGAAACTCTGAAATGAAAGAAAAGGCGGCAGACAATCTTTTTTTATGCGTTTCGCTTCAACTTTAAATGCTCGAGGTAAAGTTCCAGATGCCCTCGTCTGTAACCTGTTATTAAATAAATAAAAAAAAATCTGAGTAGGAGCGCTTGTGATGCTATGCAGATTTACTCTTACAGTAAAACATACATGCATGTCCAAATAAAAGGGTTCAAAGGTGCATCTGGTATTTGAAATAACGAACACACCGTCACTTCTATAACCTTAAAGTAGCCTTCGATATAATAAATTTCGGGCAATGTAAATTGGGCGCATTGTGCCCGACATATCCGTTCTCTATAGAGTTTCTCTCTATAGGGTGTAATACACACACAGGGGGTAGGAGCCTTTAATAGATTGATCTATATAAACAGTCAAACATTTATCAGCAAAAAATCTTGAAAAAATGTTTCCTAATTACAAACCCTAATGTTTCCTAATTACAAATTCATGATTATTAAACCTATTCGCGGATTCATCGATTTGTTTATTTATGTACCCTCACATTTTCCCAAATTGATGTAAGTTGCTCTAAGATAAAACAATAATATTGAAAATTAGCAATTTTGTTGGCATTTAACTGTGGACACAAAAATCAGAAAATAATTATAATAAATAATTAATTGCAAAAATAGGCACGATCGACTTAAAGCTAAGGATTTTAGGCACCTACTTAATGATTTTATTCTATTGTGTATGTAAATGGCATATACCTGCTCCTCACACACAGGGCCGAATTTAGATATCCTCTAAGCACAAAAAAAAATAATTTAAAAAAATCGAAAAAGTCACCTAATGTATTATAATAAATGATTAATTGCAAAAATAGGCACGATCGACTTAAAGCTAAGTCATTTAAAGGATTTTAGGCACCTACTTAATGATTTTATTATATTGTGTATGTAAATGGCATATACCTGCTCCTCACACACAGGGCCGAATTTAGATATCCTCTAAGCACAAAAAAAAATAATTTAAAAAAATCGAAAAAGTCACCTAATGTATAATGTAGTTTTCCGATTCATTCACATTAAAAACATCAAAATCATTGTAATATTTTTTTTTTCTACTTCAGAATGGATATGTCTAAAGCTAAGTTTTTTAATTCTAGCAAATAAAATCCAATGTACTGTTCATCTTTTCGTTGGAAATTTTTATGGGTTCAAGAAATAAAAGATTTCAAATCACTGACTTTTACATTTAATTCTCAACATTTGTAAGTAAAGAATAAATATACAAAATAAATATTATTAAAACGAGACAATAAATCCCGGGTCGACCTGCTCATAAGCGATGATGTGACAAGTAACGAGTGACGGGGTTGGCTTTTATACGAGATGCTCCGTGCGTCATCGCGTCTTATGATTACAGCGTGTCCCACTTCGCGTGATCAGGGAACAAAGGGAGTTGGAAAACGTTACGTAAATCGTCTTTCAGCAAAATAGACAGAGGTTAAATTATTAATTACTTCTTCGTGTAATTATTATATATGACTAATATCGTCACGCGAATATATGCTAAAGTTAATTTAATAATTGATAATTTGAAACAAAAATAAGTTTAACAGAGGTTATCTATCTGTGTTTTGCGCAACTAAATATTTCAATTAATTAGAAGATAATCTTTGTCAACAACTGGAGACCATGCATCTTGTATGAAATAGTACATTTTATATTAATATAATGCAGTTATATAATAATATAAGTAATGCAAGTAAGTATAAAACAAAATTATGGGATTTCTTTTCGGCTCCCCTAAGCAACTACTTATTTAGCTTAAATGTAAATCCGGCCCTGCTCCCACGTAAATAATCCTGGTGGCTGAATTTACCATAAAGAACCTTGATAATAATTGAAGAATAACTTTCGATGGGCCGAGTATATTATTAATGACGTCAATAACACGAGCGCGCATATTGTAACGATCAAAATATGGCACTGCCCGATTAGGCGGCAACACGGCCTTAGCAGATACGGACGGGCGCGCGAAACCACTTTCGCCGAACGCAACAATAACTCTAAATCGTGCAGGGGAAACACCCACTTGTTTATGTGTGGACGCACCTTTATGAGCCATTGTATCGCGCGTTTGCTATTGCATTCCTACTCGAAAACAAATCGCATTGTGTAATCCGGCTTTTGTACGGGCGAGTCCCGACTTTGCCCCCGTTGCAGCTGACCGAACCTCCAGTCGGCGCGCTTACCAATTCTCAGCTCGAAGCACTATTCGCGATGACATTCGAAATAACAGATGGCGCTGTTTACCGCGGGTAGGACGGGGACATTTCTACCATTAAAAAAACGATCCATTGCTTGATAAAAATCATATTCCACAAAATGGCTCGAGCAAATAACGCGGCTCAATTTCGCAAAACCGAAATTAGCGCAATTTGCCATTTTCGACTTTAGAAATAGATAGGTATACATAGATAAACCACCTCCGGAGTTAAAATTAGACATGCTGGGTCAGTTCCGATGACAACGAATTTTTTTGGTAAGCATAACCTGATTCTACCCCCAGGAATGGGCCAGACGTAGGCACTCCTCAACGGTCAACAGCACAGACACGACATTTACGACACAGACGACGTATACGCATTCAAGCACTTAAATACAAGCTTGTTTTTAAAAATGTATTTTTACTATTAAATTATTTTAATATTTCAATTGAACAAAAAAAAAGTAGGTAGTTGTTATTCTAAAATATTTTTTATTTTTTTTTTTCCATCCTTTATGCTGAATAAGTTTGACTTTGGTCAATTTTAGGACGCAGTTTCATATCAATCCCAAGTTCCTCGTATAGTATATACTCCCAAGTATACGAGGAATATATACTTCCAAGTATTTACTCTTACCTAATTCTAACTCTCTTTAACTTTCAAAAAAATCTCATACCTGTCATTAAATGAAACGTTAATTTAGCTTATACGTTATTCCATTTAACACGTGGCTCATCAAGTAGCGACGTCTTTGAAATTTCATTCCACCTAACAAACACAGCGGGGCCGACTATAGTGCGTGACGTAACGGGATGCATTCGTGACCTGCTAATAGTTAAGACTCATGGACGGCATCTCTTCTACTTTCCAGACTCCGAATTGTCTATTGTTAATAGATTAAGTGTCCATTATCTTCTACAAGTGTAGATAGGGGTGATGAAGGTTGTAGGTGGTAGACCTTAGTCAACACTATACCTATCTTATTGAACTAAAACTGAACAAATTCTGTTTCCGTTTTTCCTCTATCATTTGTTGAAGTATTTTTTTGGTTTTAATTACAAGACATTTCTTTATCATTGACAAGCTCACCCGACAAACTTTGTACCACCTTAGAATCAATAAATATGTTAACTTATTACCTGAATTAAATTCAGTTTTTTATAAAGGATACTCAAAATGAAGTTTAATAAATGTACAATAATCAAAGTGATATGTATTTTAAAAATCGATGCGCGCACAATGATAAATGTGATAGAAAGTGACCTCACAAAGTGAATATCTTCGAAGGCGTTTTAAAAAAAAAATCGATAGAATATAAAACCGTTCCAAACTGTATGAGAAAATGAATTTTCTTTGTAATTTTTATTTTCGTGATATTTATCGATGTTTTAATATGCTAAGTTTTAATATGAATTTTATTCTGCTATTCGGGGCGGAGACAAATCCAACAAATAAAAGATCATAAAAAACGGTTCAGCCGTTCTTGAGTTAGTTATAAATGGTAGACTTTTAAATATGACAAAAGATGAATAATGACAATTTTTAACTTACTGGCCTGACTGTCGTCCAAGCCTTATTTCGGAAAGTGATACGCTTTGCCCCGGATGATTTTCAAAAAATGGCCAATTATATCGCTTAATGTATCTTGATAACCTGTACCTAACCTCTACCTATACCTATTTAAAAAGTTTGAAAAGGTTTAGAATATGGTTTTATATGGTAATTTATATTTTTACCATGAATAAAAATAAAAAAAATACTTGAGGGCTTATTACACTGAACCCGTATTTTTTTATGTAAATATTTTTTATCGTGAAATATTTTTTTTGTATTATCACTTTATAAGTTGCTCTTCTACCATTTTTTTTGTTTAGTAAAATGTATAATTTTCAAAGTATAGAAAAAAACTAGAGGGTCAGATAAAAAAATACATGTTATTTTATGTTTTTTTTAATATATGTTGTTTTTTAACACATTTATTGTTCATCGACACTTAATGTCATTGTTTCTAAAGCCTTAAAATTATGCATTTTAATAAATAGTTTTAGGTCGAAATCCCACCGTTTGAAAGAGATTGTGTATGTAGAAAGGCAACTGTTTATTAATTTAAGTAATAATATCCATTTTGCACTTCTCTCAAAATAAACGGAAAACTGTTGAAAACTCAGCGAGGGAGAGAATTGCCTACACACATTTGAATAAAAATATTCCGTATCGAAACAATGTCAGCACGCAAGAATCGTATCGGAAACACATCTCCGGGGCGTGGTTAAGTGTATTATATTCCGGTAAAAATGAATCACAAAAGGCGGGCAACCTAACCTAAACCCTCCCCCCCCCCGCACACAAGACAAAAGCAGGAAAAAACGGGGGAAATGCAATAAACAAAAAAGAAAATATGGGCGAAGCACGCTTAACCAGAAAACAATCAGGCAAATGCCTTTCATGCATCGGAAACGAATATGAGGCATTTGTGCCTCAGGCCGCCGCCCGCCCAACGGTTTGGCAAATGCGATCGCGGCACGAGATGGTTGTTTCAGACAATGTGTTGCTGTATACAGGATGTATTTAAAATCACTGCCGTCTTTTCAGGAGTTCGATACATAATTAACAATTAAACGTGAATCGGCAAAAAATATTGGATAAAATTTGATTTGGAACTCTATCGCGCAAGTGCATCGATCTGTTCGAAATATAACAAACCTGACGAGTCGCAAAAGCAGTGGAGTTTAGCTCGATGTTCAAACTAATTTCGGTTTTAAAATTTTATCTATAGTTCCGCTCCTCACTATTTTGTTAAGTACTGTTTCTATTATTGTTAAATTCAAATAATTTAATGTTTCATACATATAATTATTATATTTATTAAAAAACGTATGGTCCATTGTACACAATATTTAAAAAAAAAACAGGTCATATTAAATGAAATTTGTCAAAAATAAATTGGGTTTGAAGCACCTTTAAAAGCCCAAAACTTTTTTTGCAAAACTTTTTTTTTACATACAGAACATAACCTTGCACTTGGACTTGTAATAAACATGTATTTTGTTTTTAATTTGTAGGTTATTAACAATACAAAAAGAATTTATTATTAAACACCCCGTTTTGTTATTATTAGGTACCTAATATTTTCACATTAAACATATGTTTATATAACGGTGAATTTTAATTAATGCCATTATTCAAAAATAAAACAAAATTAATGTTATCAGATATACAGGGCGTTCCGAATCACTCATGCCCATTTCGATCCTAATTGACAGCGGGCATGATAGTGTAAACACAACTCTAATAACGGGGGAGCACGACTGTGCGTGCGTAGGTTAATAATAAAAAAAAAGATAAAAAAATATTACGAATATATGTATATATATCTGTTTTTTTACATTCTACATTGGTATTGTGATCGTAGACTGCCAGAAACTCTGATTACGTTAATTAGACTGTTTGATAAAAAAAATACGTGGGTGGGTTACGCTGTATGAGGGAGAATTGGGGTTCGCTATTTCTGATCAATCGGATCCACATTCCTTAACGTATCTATATAAAAACAACCTTCTCTAGTCGGGTATCCACCTAAATTCTCTTCAGGAAGTCTACCCATAAAATATAATGGTTTTTATGAATTAGCGGCCTTTCAGTCCGTATGATCCGTTGGTTGAATGAAGTGTTTTAAAAGAGTGTTCGTCCGGGAGATACAAAATAGAAATAACGTACCCAGTGTGGCTCCCTTGCTGAAGGTGTGCCGTGCCCCGCATATCACCACAGTCACCTTTATTTGTTTTTTTTTTTATTCCTTCGACGCGTTCGCCTTAAGCGAGGGATGGTCAAGGAAATACCCACCATTTGTCTATTTGCTAAGAGGCGGCGTGCGTCAATTCGACGCTTTCTAAAGGGAGGCTTTACAATTATCAATAGCGCTCAGCTGAACGTTGAACACGGAGTAAAATTCATGAAAGCTTTGTTCAGCATTTTGGTGAACATTATGCGAAATACTTTTGTCTTCATAGAAAATAATTGGCAATACCTACATAGCAGACTGTATACGCATGTGTAGGTTTCTGTGGTAATCTGTGGTTTCTGTGGTATAAATACAAAATGTACCGCAAACAAGTCACTGAGACGTCTACGAAAAAAGACCTATTAAAATCTGTTTCAGGTGAGCTACTTCGCTGCAAGTATACTTTGCCTTTTTACCCTTTTATGAACGGGTCGGAAGTGAACACGACGGAGGCGTATATATACTACCGATCAAAATTGGCTCTGTGATAGAGCGATAAGATTTAAAATAAACAAATAATAATTTAGAAAAAATGAATGTTTTTTTTTAAATAATCAAAGGATGCCGAAGGCGGCAAGAGGAGAGAGGGCAAAGATGATGTTGATGACAATCCTTTGCTTTTACACGAAGAGCATATATGTTAACAAAAAATGAAGAACTATGCAATTTATTAGTAAGTAATTTACCTTTTTTTTACGGATGTAAATTTGGTAATAAAGCCTGATCTAATCAATTATCAATTCAAATTATAATAATTTGCAATAGCCTATCTAAAACGTCAATCTAAAAACTATATATACCGTGCCCCAAGACCATTCCCGGTAAAAAAAATATAACTAATTTGGCCCGCGATTTCAATCATTTGTTTTGACCTCATATCAAAATTCGTCATGGTTACTAAGAAAAAAAAATGTAATCAATCGTTCCTGTTAAAAGTTCATTCACTCATTGGCCGGCCTCGGCCTAGCGTGAGCGGACGAACTAAAGAGTAAAGGGAATTTACACCGCATTTTCTTAAACAATTTTTTACACGTAATAGGGAACATAAACACCCCCTAAAGTCTTCGAGACCGGTTTTGGTGACAACCTGTATAATTGTAGCTAAAGTTACTTCGAATAAGACATTTTTTTTTTATTTCGAAATTTCATAAATTTAAATTAAATTATATTTCATGCGTGCCAAATTCGACTGTGCATGCAGAACTGAATGCCGCTCGGCTGATGTAAGTCTACGAGTAATTGAGTGAAATCCGGTGAAAAAAGGTACTCATTCGGTTTCCGCGCCAGACTCTTGCTTCAACGGTTGGTTACCCGTCGATCTGCATTTCGGAATGTCCGTAGAACACAGACCATCGGCTCTAGACCACGATATACTATAATAGTCAAAATTGTAAATATCCCTCATTTTTGCTCACTGTCCAACTCACTCCCTAAATGACATTAACTTGCCTAAAAAGTTATGATAAGCTACAGTAATAAACAAAATCAATAATAATAATATATATAAAACAAAGTCGGTTTAGTTACACCATTTATAACTCAAGAGCGGCTGGACCGATTGTTATGATCTTTGATTTTTTGAATTTGTCTCCGTCCCGAATAGCAGAATAACTATTTAAACTCACGAATTTTTTTATTAAACTCACGAAAATAAAAATTACAAAGAAAATTCATTTTCTCATACATTTTGTATGGAACGGCTTTGTATTCTGTGGAATTCTATTTTCAAACGGTAAGTTGCTTTCGAAGATGTTCACTCATTTTGAACGCATCGATAATTGTTTCATTATGCAATTTATTTTGATTTTTGTACATTTATTGAACTTAATTCATTTTGAGTATTTTATATAAAAAAAAACTAAATGCAATTTAGCTAATAAGTTAACACAACATTTATTGATTCTGAGGAGGTACGAAGTTGCCGGGTCAGCTTGTATGAAATAAATGAATGCTGATGGTAGCCAAAATTAAAAAAAGATGTACCTATTATTCAACGAAACTTTAACGAATATTGTATTGTAAGCATAGATTTATGCCTCATCTAACTAGGTTATCCACTTTGTGTAAGAGTGAAAAATAAATCTAAAAAGAGTTTGTGTAAAAAAATAAATGAAACAGTCGCCGCGGTCTAGTGCACACGGGGGATTAATTACCGTGCGATATCGCGCGATTATATTTGTGTATTTGGGCATTTTAGAAAGCTCTCGGAATGTCTAGGTCGATAAAATTTCTAGGTCACCATTAGGGTAAAACCCGGGCTTGAACAGTTAATAGTTTATAAATGTTTGTTCAATTTTTACAATTTTCCTATGTTATTTCTTAACATTTTTTTTTACACGATGACGTTCTGTGTTTTAGGGAATGTTGGCATCACAAAACCGCGCTACGTTGAGTCCTATTGCAAATATGCAGTACTGCATCGATGGTACTCGATGCGGAATATTCCGCACTTAATGTGATTTGGGATGTGTGCGTCTATTGGGACTCGGCACCGGGAATGGAATGAATATATTAGGAAAAATGGCACCGCATTAAGATTTCATTTCAAAGGATCGATTTAGACCGACGCAGACATTCGAAGCGACAGGCTTTAAGCATTGAAGAGTAGTCCGTATTGCATACGGATTATGTTAGGACTTAAAATTTCTCAGGAAATTTTTAATTTTGTGTTTTTTTTTATTAGGCGTTGAACACATACATTATCACATGTTTGATATCATAACACATTAAGTATTTTATTTTAAAAATAGCTATTTTGTTAACTTATTTTTTTTCATCAACCGTAAATCGCCTGAAGATATATAAAGTGCATTTATTGTCGATATTAAAAAAAATATTTTTTTACACTCAGGTTATAAGGTTAACTCATTATCAAATGATAACAAACGTTAGCAATAAAATGAAGGTGATTAAAAACTGTCAATAAATATTTAATATTGTCATAAATTACGAATACGTCGATCATTATTAGCCGATTTGCCACTGTTAAAAAACAATCAAAGTGTTAACTAATATATAAACAGATGTATATAAAATCACTAATATCCTTTAGATCTATATCGATAACTAAACCGGTCACACGAAATAAAAAATATTCCGGTATTCAATTTTCATACTAAAATAATATTATTAAATTTTTTTTTCGTCGATCGCGGTCCTAAACATTAAAAAGTTTTTTTTTTAAATTTTTAATTCGTTTTTCGCGTGATTGGGAAACATTTTCCCAATATTTTTTTTTATTTTTATTTTTATAACCTATAAGGATAATAGTGATTTAAAAATACATCTTGAATATCTTCAATGGCTTACAGTGCTTACTTTAAAATAGACATGAAAATCAATATTTATCTTTTGGTACCTTGGTAACATATTTTGCGTGATTTTTTAATTTTTCGCTTAATTGTAGATATATTTACTAAATAAAATGTACAAGATAATTATTTCTGAAAATTTTGTAGTAATCAAACAATGTGTGCCTCATTATTGACAGATCTTGACTCTGAAATAAAATCGCTATCTTGGCAGTGTCCTACCCACGGGATCAGCGGAGAAAATAATCCAATTATTTTTTCCATTTCAAACGGGCAAATAAAGTAATTATTTCTAGCGAAGGAAGAGCGCTTCCTTTAACAAGCCAGCCTTAACACTAATGCACTTAGAGGAGATGTTATTTGAATCCTGGAGGACAGTTCAAAGACGATATTACAGTAGTTCATAGCCGAGTTTTCATCTCATCTCATCTGTGGGTGAAATTGTTTTTATCTTATTAAATAAAAGGTTACCTGAAGATTTATTGCTGTTTCTCTCATTAACATCAGTATGTAGTATGATTCGAAAATATGTAACAATCTTAGTACGAAATTGAATACCTTCATATATAAAACACTCGTACGTGGCCGCGATGTTAAACTGATTACGTCTAAACGGCTTTTCAAATTTTCTTATAATTTTTATTACGAAGATTTCGGAACGATTAATTATAAATAAATAATCATAGCTATTTCCCAATTTTTTTTTCGTTATTTAGGCTTTTATGAAATATATATATACTAAATAAATAATCATGGTTTTTTAATGTCTTTGAAAATGCATTCAATTATTTAAATTATTGAATAAAATATTACAGTTTTATGCCATAATTAAATATACGAGTACATACCTACGTATAGAAGGGTTCTTTCTTATATGAGAGCAAATTCTAACCTAAGTTATTTGTTCAGCATAATATGTGTAGCTCAGCTAAAATAGAATTTGATAATTATTTTTATAAATTACGCATAATTAATATTTATTAATGTAGCCTAGTTAATGCGACATATTTATTATATTATACCATTTTCGACAGATACGAAGATTGAATCTGAAAAACTGCCCACGGCAGAGGCTGGTCTAATAAATATTAAAATACCCTAATGTTCGTCTCTTAACAGTTGGCAATTTTTTTAATAGTACCCACATAAACAAACTACCTCCTTTAGAACAGACTTTAAGGTGTAGTTAAGGAGCTAGCAAAGAGAAGTTGTAGTGTTATCCAATGCTAACTTAACTGAACTTAGAACCCAGTAAATGTTGTCAGTATAAATAAATAAACCCCCGCTTTCAGATTATGTAAAGTGACAAGACGACAAGACGTTCGTAGAAGCGAATGCTTTGTCGACGAGCTTAAAAAAAACTTTTTTAAATATTTTAAATACCACCTCCTTTCATTTTTAATTTAATCCTACCGTCATTTTGCTTGCAATTTTTTTTATTTTTGTTAAGTGTTAAATGTTAGTTAAGCATGCTTAAGAATTTGAATACATCTCTTATCTCAATGTTATGAAAATGTTTTATTAATAATAACTAATTCTATTGAAATAAACGTGAAAATCTGTATTTTGTTCAATGGATCTATTTTAATAATATTTAATTTCTGCTCTCGTAACAGTTGTTTTTCCTTGATTAAATAAATAAATCAATAACTATCTGTATCGCTCATTTCAATTACGAAACCATGTTGCTACACTATGCATATTACGTCTATGGTATTATCATAGGGAACGTAATTATTCTGAATAAACTAGTCTCCTTCAAAGGTAGAGTACAGCTGTAATCTCCGAGTCGGCTCGGTGAACCACTGACGCCCAAGATCTCCCTCCCCCGACCGCCCACCCCACCCGAGACCCAGACGAATGTATTTGCCGATCAGTAATTGCGGAAAAATGAGAAAATGCGAAATGGATTTTCCCGAGTGCATATTTCTGAATACATTTCCACCCGGCAGTCGCGCTGCGCGACTCATAACTCGACTCGAGCGTCGCCGCCGATGCAAAAAAACGTCTCTGTCTTAGGCGGGCTGCGCACCGCCCTAACCCTCCACCCCCTCCCCCTACCTTAGCCATCTCCTCCGACTTCATTTCATTAGGCTTAAGATTTGCCTGCCTGAATGCAAATATTATTTCTTATTGGCAAAGAAACATATATGGATATGACACCGTGTTGCTATCATATAATATCAACTGCTTCTATACATTGTTTAGTAGTAGTAAATTATAAATTATTTAATCACAACCTGACGTCTTACAGCTAAGCCCTACAGGCGTTATTAAAGGCATCTCCCACCCAGACTACTCGCACCTGAGGTACCAACTCGTAATGAGTTGCTTCATTGCTTATCGCCACTTGTGCCAATTAGCCCATTCGATGTGCGTTTCGTATGGCACTAAAGGGGGCAGTGGGATATTGTTTAGGTTAATTTAAATAATAAAAACATGCAATCGCATTATGACTAAATGATAGTTTTTCAAGAGCATCAATCTAGACAGAGAAAATAATCTCTTTCGCAATTTGTACTTTTCGAGTTGAAAAATGCAACAGACAGATGGTCAAATAGACCCTTTTTAGCAATATTTAGTTATGAATGTCAACCAAATATTTCCAAAAAATTCCATGTAAAAAAACATGCTAATTAATGGGGTTATAAGAGCTATTTTAGGACGTTTCCTACTGTTAACAACTATTTACTAAATATATTTTAATTCGTTATTGTTCAATCTTCTAGGAGATTGAACAAAGTACAAGAAGTAAAAATATTTGAACAATCAAACACGTATTTTGAAAAATATTTTGAGCGCTAAGATGCTAAAACTCCACTTTTGACCAATGTGAAGCATTTTCAATTGTGTTTAACGGTAATTAAATTTTCAATATTCAAAAAAGTTAAAAAAAATACAGAAAAAATGTTCCATATCCATTTAAAAAAAAAAGGCAACTATTAAATAAGTTTGCTATAATATGTATTTTTATATTCCCTGTGATACATATGAAAAATACATAGTCTTTATTTTCACAAATTCCATACTAATTAGTCGACAAAGCAATGAGTATAATCTCTTGTAAAATTTACAAAATGAACACACCAATATCACGACGATGTACGGTTTACTCTTAGGAAGGTATTTTAAATACATTTCATTTATTTGATTATAGTCGTTCAAAAAATCGTTTTATTTATAATTATAGTAATAATATTACAGTTATATTGACAAAAGCCTATATGTAGATGTCTGTTGCTTATAAAATTTAAAAACAATAAATAAAATTGTCATTCATTTACATAATGATAAACGGTGAATTTATTGATGAATATTTTTTTAATATTAAATAAGTGACAGTTTATAAATTAATTACATGAGAGCATAAATTATATTTAGTTATTGTATACAGCACACTTCTGTATATTTTCATTT
Source organism: Neomicropteryx cornuta (assembly GCA_020383195.1). Lineage (NCBI taxonomy): Eukaryota > Metazoa > Arthropoda > Insecta > Lepidoptera > Micropterigidae > Neomicropteryx > Neomicropteryx cornuta. The sequence goes on from JAHKQU010000030.1 coordinate 8,957,600, forward strand.
TATTTTATAAATTATATTAAAAAATAAATTAATCCTACAAGACAAAGTAGGTATTCAGTGCGCTGGGGGTTCCGTACCTTTACAGTGTCATTAAACCCGTAATATACCGAGCAGTTAGCACCAGAAATGTAAAAAAACAAAATTAACTATTTTTTAAAAACGACTACTTTAATCTGATCATCTGATTTAATCTGAATCTTATATTATTTTTATTTTAGTAATATTTTATAAAAAAAAATCGAAACAATCCCTTTAGAATAATCCACCTATAAAATACATATATGTAAACATTTTTCATTACTTTTTATAAAAAGTTTTTTCTGTGGTTAAAATAATATTTTGTAAAAATTTAAAATAAACGGTTAGTAGTTAAAGGCATATAACAGTCGGACAAGTATGTATAAAAACTATACATTCAATATAAATGTAGCTTTCATTATATTGAATATCGGAATTTCAGCTTCCTTATGATGGCAAAACGCGTCTGTTCGATTTTCAGATAAATCAAAAGCAGCCAAATTATGGAGAGCCTGAAGTGGGTCTCTGGGTATGTGGGGCAAAGTATGAGTCTAATCTTAAACCGCCCTCCGCTGAAGCGAGGCGAGCGAGCGTCGAAAAAAAGGGGAGTGAAATAAGCAGTTTAACGAACAAACAAATTTCAGGTACCTCCTATACTCGCTGACATCAACCTAGTCGGTACAATTACTGGCTGTTATAATATTATCTATTTCAGTCGACGGAGATTTGTTTTATTTTTTTAAAAAATCTCTTATATTCGGATTCAAATGAGATTTACTTTTTTGAGGTTGTATTATATACAGTGCTTTCAACAGAATAATGCTAAATTTTGTAACTTACCTATAAAATTAAATAAAATGATATCATTATCATTATTATTATATTATTATATAAAATGTATTATCACCGTCGTCCTTTTGGGAGGTTCATCTATATCGACAACTAAACCGGTCTCACGAAAAAAATATATTCATTTTGAAAAAATTATTATATTATTAAAGAACATCTTTTTCTTTCGCTCGAGCTATTGTCGCCCGACCTCGCGCCGTGCCTTCCCTCACGTTCTCAAATAATAAAACGATTTCTATTAACTTTCGATTTCGTTTTTCTCGTAATTAATTAAGAAACATTTTTTCCAATATTTTGTGCTGATTAATGTTTGAGTTTAGATATACATCAACCGTCTAAAAGGACATTAGTGAAATATGTGTTAAATCAAGTAAGCGTGTATCAAGAAAATATTTACTTATTTAATATACAAACTCGAAACACAGCCGACTTTAGTACAGACGGCAAGAAACAGCAGTATATTAGTTTATTTACTGTTTGTAGGTCTTATTGTTTTTATGGTTATTCAAGAAATAAATATTTAAATGCACAATGTAAACATTCAATAAATTAAAAGGTTTGATATCAATTATCAAGCATTTCAATATTTTAAATAAGCACCTGTTTAATATAATGCAGTGATTTTTTATTCTCCGGACCACCCCACTGCGTTTTCATGGTAGGTTATAACCCTAACATATTTTATGGGATTTGTAAAATCAATTTTGGCCAATATGTTGATCATATTGTGGTGTTATTCTTACGAAGTAAGTAAAAGGAGTCTTTTACAGGATCTAGCATGTTTATCGGTATCTCCAGCTACTCGATAGGTTTATTCGACAGGTATTTCAGGAAAAAACACCTGATTCAAAAAATAATGTTATAATAAAAAACAATCAAAACATAATGCCAATGAGAGTTTCCTCCAAACTTAATGAAATAGAAAAAAAACACATCCATTAACGAGGTTGGGATTGGAAAGGAATTACATAATTACTAGAATACAAAATATATATATTTTACATTTAATAATAGATTTTACATATCGATATACTTAGAATTAGAGACTACTATAGGGTTAGAACTTATTCAATTAAATAAATTTGTATGCGATGATAGTCAATAATTTTACTGCAAGTGTTATTAATTAATAAGATAATTAATCGATAATTCTAAATTAGTTACTGTACATTGTACAAAATGAAGCATTTTTGTTTTCGTTACATTTAGAAACCAATTTCATTTTTTTATGTCTTTATTCCTTAAACTAACGACTTTTTTTATTAGATTATTCGTACACCTACAAAACTATTTAATTTTACTAAATATTTTTATTTTACGTTATAATAAACATAACTTATAAATTCTTAATGTGTCTTAAAATCCATTACCATGAACGTATGCTCAAGTTTTTAGCTGGGAATATTAAAGAAACAGACTTATAATTTCTAAACCCGCACTTTATAAACAATTTCATTTGCGCAAAGATTAGAGTTACTGAGCTGAATGTGTGAATTAAATGGGATTTTGTCTAACTTGTACTTGTATAAACTAATTTAGTTTTATTGATCTTTGAAATTGTGGTTGTGATTTATGTTTCTTTTTTTTGTATTTGGTTATTTTGTCAAACTGTCGAATTCTTTAATAAATAAATGAAGACACTAAATTATATAATTTAAGTTGTTGAACGTAGAATGCAATTATCTCAAAAGAGTAGGCAACACTTTCTAGGTTTCTCAAACAATCATAGTTTATTACGAACCTGTTACAGATACAATGCACGTCCGAGCTGAAACATAGGGATTCTATCCAACGCATATGAATACTTCAAATGTTTAATAATAACATTAGTTATCCAATGAAATCGTAACAGGAAAGTAACTCTGTTCGCAAGGGCGCCAACGCGTTGTCCGCACGTTATTAATTCGAGGCATACGAGTACCCCTAGTGAAGACACAAAACCGACGCATTTCATTAAAATGATGCGGCGGCTAAGACGGGCAAACTTGCAACAGAAGCGCATTAGGTTGTGACTTTCATTTAACATGTATACGTAATAAGTGTTTTTTTTATTTCACAATTAATTAAAAAAATCTCATTTTAAAATTGAAACAAATATTTTTTCGTTCAATTTTTTTTAAATTTCCCTTCGTTTGATCTTTACTAAATTTAGTAAACTATTCTTTTTAATGTTACATTTCACCTTCTCAAGAACAAGATAATGTTCATAGTCACAAACGGAAATATGAATGAATGAAAAATAACAAAAAATAATAGTTTACAATCACTCAAGGATCAAACGTACTTTATTGAAATATACACAAAAAAAAGCTTGGATGGCAATATTCCTTCGAATAGCCTCGAATTTTGGAAAGGTTAACCTGAATCTGAGTAAGAGTTTTGTTTTTATTTTGTAGTTTATATATTTGCAATTATTTTGTATTCACATTGTTCAAATTAGCTGGATTTTTTATCAGAGACGGTTTCGGGATAAACTGTATAAACTACTTGTTACAACTTGGATAATGAAACTGCTACCCCATCAAAATTTGTAGTTTTTTACTCCATTCTTCCAAATAACACAATTTTATTTTTTTATTTTATTGTTTTTTATTTGTATAAATTATGTACTTGTTTTTAACGACACACCATAAACATAAACAGTTGATTCGGTAGTTGCGGGCACATCACCAACTATTTTATACATTTTCAATTTAACAACCTCCCATTTCACCCCTGTGGGTCACTCACTCGATAAAGCAGATCCTTCATAATATTAGAACGCGCCGCGCAGCGGTTCGAACTGGATCGTATGAAATTTAAATTTAAAAAGCGTAAATGAAATTTCCATCCAGCCGCCGAGGGGGCGCGAGCGGGAGGGGACGGGGCAGGGGGAGGGGGCGTTGCGGCGGATGGAACAATTTTATTTAAATCTCGCAGTTCGTAAATACATCCCGAGCGTATTTCCTTGCTGAAAACTGAAAAGGCAAAAAACTGAATATTTTTATTTGTCTGCCCTGTTAATTTAGGATGTGAAGCAGACTTCTTGAAATTCACAAAATTTTATTGGCACCCTCTTATCGTCTATTGGATAAGGTAGTAATTTTAGTGTGCTTAGATATAATTATTTAATTAATTTAACGACACACACACAAATGAACGCATCATCATTAAATACCCTAAAATACAAAGCGCACAGTTTCCAGATCTTATTTCGTTGCATTTTTAGTTTCTCATCTTTATTTATATAATATAAAGGTGAGATAAATGAGTATCAAATTTGTACAAAAATAATAACAAATTAAATTAAATGCGATGTTAGAAAAATATTACACATAAACTTTTGCCATCTTTTGTTATCTTTTAACATCTTCAGGTACAACATGTTTTAATGCTCGTTTTACTCTTTAGTTCTAATTGTTATCTATAGTTTTTAATGCAAATCTTTTAACAATATTCAACATTGCAAATAAAGCGGATGAAAAAAAAAATATTATTGTAATGTTATTATCTAACCGTGATTTAAAATATTAAAATAATATATATATATATATATATATATATATATATATATATGAATGGCGAAAGCTTAAAAAATATTATATCATCAAATCTATATATATATATATATATATATATATATATATAGTAAATGTATTGCTTAAATACCGTTATTTAGATGATTTTTATGTTAAAATAGGTAAACACCTTTAGTTTAACATATATAAAAGTTTGACAGTACTGACATTTAATGCTTTTTAATATTTTAAGGATTGAATTTTTTTTCTAATAGATTATATAGCCAGAATGTTCAAAGAAAAATTAATATTGAACGCACAGATAGTTGCATTATAATTATTATATATTTTATTTTATATTTTATATATTATATTTTATATTATATTTATTTTATATATTATATTTTTTTCGACAATAATAAGAAATATATATACAGAAATAAAACAGGCCAGTTTTATTTTATTTTTGAATAAGTTTTGCGTGTATTTTTTTTAATAATTATGCCAAATGCGCCGTTCGACTTTACCTCGACCTTAGTCAAATATTACTGAACGGCTGTCATTCTTTGTAAAACCACTTCATGCTTCATAAGCAAGAATTGAGTTAATTCTTTAACCACGCGACGAACGGATGGGGTTGAAAAGAGGATACTCGACATTTAATTGAAATTATTCTCAAATAATAAATCAGCATCAACTACCTCAGATCTTACACACTGAATAGTTTGGTCTTTAAAAAAATCACAAACCTACCAATATTGTACCACATTAGTAAAGTGCGATATTTTCATTTTATTTAGTTATTAAAATAACTAAATTCTAATATAAAATATTTTAAAAGGGCACTTACCTTGCACAATACTCTGCTTTGAAATTTCGGTCCCTAGGAAATCTTTTACAATTAAACTTAATTGTCATATTTCATTAAAAGGCTTTAGTATGATTATTTTGTAAGTAACGTTACTACGTTTTCATAAAAATAAAAGATTTTAAGTTTACAAAAATCGACCCGTTGAAAAGATAAAGGGCATAGGTAAACATTTTTTTTTTTTTTTTGAGGCCTTACTCAACTAATTTGCTTATGCTAGAGTCTGAGGAGATGGTTGTAATGAATCGTTATAATATGATATATCTTTAATGTGCGGATTCGATCCCGCGACCGAAAATACAAAATTGACAAAATTTGGCATAACACGAAGAAAAAATACATATGACACCTAGATATAATTTAAAATAACGTAATTAGATGAGGCGAACAATATTTTACGCTGATATTGCATACAAGTGATCGGGCGAAGTTCTAATATAATGCAATCGAAAAAAAATAATAAAATTATTTCAAGTTAATTCTCATATTTTTGTATCACATATTTTTTACTTTTTACAGAATATTATTAAGTTAATATTATTAGTACAAATGTCTGACAATGATTGCCTGGACATTTTTCGGTTCTTTTTTTTTTTTTTAACTGTGTTGACTGGTTTTTTTTTATTTTTTTCGGACAGTGAAAGAGTAATGTAATATTTTTTTAATATATTTAAAAAAAAACTAAAATACAAAAAAATATGAAAATATATGCGCATATGTAAATTTTTAGACCGTGTTCCAAGATAAAAAAAACTAGCCTATTGGCCCTGCGATTTCAAACATGATTCGTTTTAACCTCATATTAAAATTCATCATTGTCTCAGAGTAAAAAAATTGTAAACTTTACGTAATAATATGAAATTGCTCTTGTTCGGTCGCTAGCGAGGCTGCGCCGTGCTGGGTCATTGATCGGCATTGACCAAGTAATTTAAAAATTTCGATGAAAGTATGTCGTGTCATGTTATATGTGACGTGGTTGATTTTTATAAAAATATCCTATAATAAATGAATGGTATATTATAAATGTACCGATTTTAATTCTCCACATCCTCTGGTGGCCTCGAAGCCTTCCGTGACATTCCCTCCCCCTCGTGATGAGACCCTTAAATCTTAAAATGCACACGTTTCAAAGCTGGCTAGACGTCCGAACCAAAGTGGACCGGCGTCTACCGTATTCATAAAATATATTAAAATATTACAGCCCTGTCAAAAAAAAGAGACAGAAAGACAGGAAGAGGGGGAGAGGAAGACATCCAGGGCTGAGTCGCGATATTCAAATGCAACCACTTAGCTACTTTTATCTCAGTACAGACTGCAGTAGGTACAGTCGGACAAGATTTAATGATTAAAATACGTGTATTTTTTTAAATTCCATAATTTGATTTCGTTGACTGTCTATCTGTTCCAAGGCTGTAAAATCTGAACTGTCGGTAATATAAACTCATAATTTAGCATTCAGATCGAATTTTAATATATTTATAGTAAATACACCGTGTTCCTAGACCATTTCACCTTAAGCCTTAGAACATCCTGTATAATCATGACTAATTTAAAAAAAAACCACACATGGTCGTACCATTTCTAATGATTCATCAACGCATCTCCCCTGACTCTAGGACAGGCACATTTGGCCTAATGATTTTAATATATATATATAGTTATATTAACTATTCGGTATATCCACAGGTCGTATTTTTAATAACTTTGCCCCGTTTAGAACTTGACCCTCATCGAGGATCGAACATAAATCAAAAAAATGTTTCCCATTTACGAGAAAAACGAATTCAAAATTCAATCGAAACAGTTCTAATGTTTGCGCCTGATCGCGAAGAGGAGCGGCGCAAATCAAATAAACACTATAATTTTATTCCGAAATGTTACGTTAAAATTTGCGGGTAAAACATTGCTTATTTATGTATCATCCTAAAAATCTTAAGTCGTTTTGATAAATCTTCTGAACAAGATACGTTATTATTACTATGGAATACTTAATTTAGATCCTTGCATTAACTAGCCTCAATACCATTTCCTTAGACAAAATATATACATACGTTTATACACGCACTATTTTATTTTAGCGCACATTTTTTACAACAGTTTTCCTATGTACACGTTACGTTACATGTTGTCTGTCAGATACGTTAAAACGAATCCTACCTTCCCCCCCCCCCCCCCCCCTAAAACCTTTAGGAATCATAATCTTATTTTGTTAGAATATTAAGTATGCTTAGGACGGAAGTATAATTGACAATATTTTAATGCATACCAAAATATATAAAATATAAAATAACTTTCACAATGTTTGCCTCAATAATGTTTCGGCTCTGAAGCTAACAATTTAAATAAACAATTATCCAGAAAAGACAATTAGTTCAAAATCAATAATATAATACATACTAATTATTTGATTGATCATAACCTAATTATATTTAACTTATTTATTTTATTGCAAAATTTCATTTGATATTTTTGTGATAACAGCAAATCGCCAGTCGAAATGAAAGACACATCTTTTTAAAATAATGACAGAATGGTCGAAAATCATGCGTTTGTCCGTTATGATATTTATATTTAATAAATATCATAAAATATAATTTGATCACTCACTGACTTTTACGCTCAAATATATCCTTAAATTCTCTGAATGTGCTCTAATTTTTTAATTTATTTTTTATTTTTAATAACCTTATGCGTAATTTACTCATATCATTTCATTTACTAAACCGGTTTTATTACACTGTATAAAGTAGAGAAACTTATAAAAGGGGTAAAGGAATATTTTTTTTATTAAATATATATATATATATACTATACGTGGTACAACAAATATGTTCGCAATGGACGGAGGCCACGCCCACAAGCGCAAGTGCTGTCTCGCGATCGACGCGAGAAAGAAATATGTACAAACAAACAAACAAACAAACAAAAAGCTAGCGACAGGCAGCGAGTGCGCGTCTCGGCCCGTCGCGTCGCCCCGCCAGCGATAACATTCATTTGTCTTCCAGATCTGCCTACGGGAGAGTTGGAGGCGAGCACAGGGGCGGACTCGGCGTTTTACGCTCCCGTCCGAGAATCGGGAACGCGACCGCGTCGCGTACGAGATACCGCCGAGAAGCACGCCTTCGGGCGCTAATGCATGTTGTATGTAAACCTTCTCGGCGGCATGCCCACCACGAGTAGTTTCAACGGCTTGAGTACACGAACCATCTCAATTTACCAAGACGCACTTCCCTTAAGACATGCCTAAAATAAAAGGACCGTCGCGAGTCCTTATCTCGATCTCCCTCTCTTACACCAAGATATACGAAGAAAAAACATGCAGAAATAACATATAATAAATACATACAGGATATTCTAAGATCATTCCCGAAGACTTAAGGGGGTTTTCTGTAACCTATTTTATGTAAGAAATGATATAAAAACAAAACATCCCCAAACTTATTATATTTTTAAACAGTTGGTGGTAATTCAGTCAGCGCGCGAATTTCGATACCGCATCGATCGATAATGGCCTAGACACCGTTACGGCGTACGGCGATAACTGAGCGCTCACATCAAAGATATTATTAGATGATTCTGTTACTATTTTCATATAAAGTTTACTTTTTTTCTCGGTAGCCATGTTGAATTTTAATATAGTTTCTTAATAAATAACATTAGAAATTGCAGGTCCAATTACCTGTTTGTTTTATAGAGTCTTGGGACACGGTGTATAGCAGCATATTTACATTTTTTAAAAATATTTATTATTTAATTAATAATTATATTTCTTTATTGATAAAATAATACAGCTTAGCAATAATATAGCATCTTTTTGTCATGTTAACAAAGGCAAATAAAATATAATATCCGTGTCGCAATAGAAACTAAATTCGGGTATGGCACGTTATTCCATAATCAAAATGTTGATAGTAATAAGATTTTTATTTATTATTTTTTTGGTTATACAGGGTCTCCCACGACCAATCCCACAAACTTTAGGGGGTGTTTAAGTTCCCAATTAAGAGTAAGAAATTATGTAACAAAATGCGAAAAATTTTCATTACCAAATTTATTATTTTCGTAATAAAATTGGTGTAAATCGATCTTATCAATCGATAAATCGATATTATCTGTCGACCAATAGTATCCCTCTTACAACCCCAGAGAAGGGGAAAGGAGTTACCCCTTCTTCTTAGACCGACCTCTGTTCGACCAGTGGCATCTGACAGTAATCATTTAGCTCCGCCCTAATAGGGCGTTTCGAACAACGCGGCAGGTCATTAACCTCGATCTAGACTGACCGCGGCCTAGTGACCCAGTGACGTAGTTATCCGAGGGAGGAGCCATTGAAAAATATCTGTTTTACATGATTTAGAATAGAAATTTCAACATTTTTTTTCTCGAATACCATAATGAATTTTGATATAGTTTCTTAACAAATAACACTAGGAATCGTAAGACTTATTAGCTGTTTTTTATTGGGATTGACCTTGGGACCTCCTGTATATAAACCAACGAGGAAATATGATGAAAGAGGATCATTAGATTATTTACAGGACAGTTTCACTAGCAATTCTGATTGGATTGTATTTCACCATAAATATATAAAATAAATTACCTGTATTGCGGTCCTGTTCTCTCCGAGTCTTCTCCCCTACACTACTTTCTCGGCCGCCCTCAAATCCGCCCACTTTACCCCGTAACACCCTACGACCCTCGAGTTTAAATTAAGAAATCTTAAGGTGGAAAGAAATTATGTCCCTGTATGCTTTACGTCGGTGCGTATCCTTTGTTTCTGAACAAATACTATCGCACGGTCCGCGCGTGTGTGTGTGTGTCTGTGTGTGTCCTGTTTCTTATAAGAAGGGGGAAAATTTTAATTAAAACTGACGGCAGTAAGTAGTAGGCATTCGTCGCTGGCTCTCGACTTTTTTTCGATTTGACACTAAACAGGTTTTAATAGTAACAAATACACCGTGTCCGTTCCGTTAAAACAATACAGCTAATTAGCCCTGCGATTTCAAGCATGATTTGTATTGGCGTCGTATGAAAATTCATCATAGTTTCTGAGAAAAAAAATGTTAAGTTTACGTTATAATAGGAAAACGTTTGCTATCACGCAGGTAAATGAACGCTATCGGTCAAGGCTGTTGCGTAGCGAAACGAGATATCGATAGTGTTTTGCGACGTCTAAGAAAATTCACACCAACGCCCTGATAAGATTAATAAATTAGTTAATGATTTTTTGTCGCATTTTTTTAATATAATTTCTTACTCGTAGTAGCGAACATAAACACCGCTTAACTCCACACTGTTCGTCGACCGGTTTCGCCTTAGATTAGACACTTTCACGTAGCTGTGACAGTTATAATCATCATGGTAAATACTTCCAAGCAAATTACTTAAAAATGTAGTCGTCAAACAAAAAAATGTATATTTACATTTAAAGATATATTTATTTAGGTTGAGAATATAGTATAAGCAATTAGGAATAATGGAGCAGTAAATTCGTAAAAGCGATTGACACTACTATAAAAAAAATAAATAAAAAAAACCTATAAATAAATAAAATATACTCTGTTTCCTGCCCCCTAACTAGACTATGTCTGCACTAAAGACAGCAGTGTTCCGGCCTTTTCAAATTTAAATGATCTGGAAATAAAAAAAAAATAAATTTCAAATTTAAATAAAAAAAAAAAAAATAATTATAGTATTAGTTTTACGTTTAAAAAATTAGCACGTAGAAAAAAAATACAGTAAATAAAACTGTAAATGTTTAAATTATATTATGTAAGACATACTCAAATATATAAATATAATACACTATGTACTTATTTAAATTATCTTTATAATGTATGTATGATTATAAACTTATACCGAGTGCAAATCGGTTAAACTTTTGTTTAAAGGTGTTATAAATTCATAGTTTATTTAGTTTTGATTATAGGGTAGTAATAATATATTTTAAATAAATTAATATTAAAAAACATTTTTAAAAACAAGCTTTTATGCGTACACAAAATTTCGTGTCTGTGCTGTTGAATGTTGAGGAGTTCCTTCGTCTAGAGTAAATCCTGGGTGTAGAATTAAGTCATGCTGATGATAAAAATGCATTGTCATCGGAACTGAGCCGGCATGTCTAATTTCAACTCCGTAGGATAAGAGGAAGTGGTTCTAGTTCAGCTTGCAAAGATTTGACCTAAACCGACACACAAACGTTGCAAATTAAATAAAAGCTTGTAAAAAAAGATAATATCTTCAAGATAATCTCGATTTTTGTATTGTCAGACAAGTTAAATAGTTTTGATAAAATTTTGTGCTAAAATACAGACTAAAATACGGTTATTTTTTAATAACTTGACAGTTCAGACTGACGACATTAAGTATTGCATTTATGAACATCAACTAGTTAATAAAAAATCAAAGTATCCTAAAGTCGAGACATATTGTTTTGCACGAGCACTGCCTAGTTAAGTAGAATCTTCTGAAGATAAATCTTTTGTAACCCCTCCCCCCTTCCCCCCAGCCTCCCACTCGCTCCCTCGGCGATCGCCGCAGAATGATAAACCTACTAATGACTTTTAATCCTTATCAACCGTCGATTGACAGAAATATTATACTCTTGCTCTCTATATCTATATATTAATGCGCGAGGTAAAATTTTGTTCCCCTTTTAAAGCATATTGGCCGCACGGAGGAGTGTGAGATAAGTTAATACGGAGGAGTGTAGAAAGCTAAAATTATCTATAACATATGTGTAGTGTACATACCTACATAATGAGATGTGGTTAGCAAATACATAAAATAAAACATTCATACTTCTGACAGAGCTGTGAATTTTGGGTAATTTCAAATGTTGGTTCCTTTTAGTAATTTCAAGGCAAAAAACGCGTAATTATTAAGTTTAAAACAGTGAGTACAATTTATTATTTAATTTAAACCCTGTCCAAACTGTAACCCTGTCATTCAGTATTTTAATTTTACTCGTTAAATTTTTGAGTTACAGTAATTTCATTTTTTTTTTAATTCAAATACTACTACTTCCATTATGTCCCGAAATACTGGAACATTGACGGGTTGGAATGACAAAGAAGGAATATATATTCGTGGGAAAATCGAAATAATAATAGACCAAATGCAAATGTAAATAGTGTAAATGGTATTACAAAGTGATGACATTATTTTGCGGGATAAATTTATGCGCACTGAATGTCATTCTAAGAAATTTTAATACTTTTGATTGTGGATCAATGCATTTACAATGCAGGTTTTGCGATGCAAAACATTTCGAATCTGAGGTCACATTACACACAACACAGGACTACATTCACTTCATATTGTCATAAGCGTAAAACAATATTACCGGCCTTAAGTCGAAATGAATACTTCAAATCGTTGTATGATGGACTTACTACATGAGAACCTTCAATAAAAATAAAGTCAAGAAATTATTTTAAAAACATTCATAAATACATTTGGTATGGTTAGGTCAGAAGCTAAAATTTCGGATACAGTTAATATAGTGTATAATTTTAAAATACATGATGTTTGTTTATCACAGATCAGGTCCAATGACTGCTGAATATAGTCGCTCACCGTGTTATGCGTAATTATATTTTTTTTAATCCTTTCGTTCGATCATTCATTGCTATGATAGATCATTATCGGAGAGTTTAAAATCAAAATAAAGTAATTTGTATATGCATTAAAGTAAATCGTGATTTAAATTTACGCTGTTATAATCGATGTAGCAATAATATTTAGTACAATTGATGGTACAAAAGTTAATAGTACCATTATTAATACCTTTGCTTTGGATTCATCATTGGACCCTTAGCGCATCTTTTACTTTTTCCAAATGGTGATACTGGGTGGCATATAAATATTTCTTATACTGACTACATCTAATTCAAGAGAGAATAAGTTGTAAAACATATGATACATGGTCCATCCGAATTCTGTATGTATGTGAGATGGAAAATGGACAAAAGATTATCTCAACAAAATCCAAAAAAAATATATATTCAATGATTATAGAGGAAAAAGAACCAAATAATGCTCCATGAATTACGGTCGAATTTCGGCCACTGGGCGACCACTAACTAGCACATAATATAGGTTGTTCGTCTGTGATGCTTTCTTTGAGGCCCGGCGAGTCTTAAGAAAATTCTCAGTACAGAATCATCACACGAATAAAGAGAATTAATTATTCGCGGCGTCGCTCAAGCCTCCCCACCCCCACCCCCCTACCCACCCTTGCCCTCCTCGTTTAAAGGGGTGGTGGTGGGGATTGACAACCCCCACACACCCTGGAGGGACACACACAGGCCGCGCGCGAATCTAACACTTTTAAAAGCGACCGCTTGCCAGACCCGATATCCGCCAACCCACTCTGACAGGCGCGGGTCTCATTGGGGAAGTAGAGTAGCATTTCCATTCGCATTTATTTATATATATATTATTCATTGATGTATAAGCATTTGCATGCGGACACCTTAGGTGGAGTGAATTTCGATTTGGTTCAGATCTGTCAGGAACGATCTCTTTCAGTGATAAAATGTTCATAATCAAGTTTGCTGTTTATGAACGTAATACGTGACAAATCAGTCAGTATGAGGAATAATAGTTTTATTTCAATTCATTTACAGACGAACGATGATGTTAACACTACCTAACTGTGACTTCCGGTATTTTTTTATTTTAGAAGAAAAGAATTACTCATTTCATACATTAAAAAAAAATAATTACATTAACACATAGATTAATTAAATAACGGGATCGTGGTTGTGTATTTGGACGCTTGGGCTATTGATCCAAGAAGCGCGGGTTCGAATCAGCACATTATATTCATACCACGTTTAACGCTTCCTTGTCACCATCTCTCCTAACTCTAGCACAAGCAAATTTAGCTAGTAGAGTAGGGACCATAATAATTGAAAATGACCTAGGTTATAAAAATTCCTTTTTTTAAAAAAACCTGCTCCACCACAAACGTTATTATTATTAACAGCGATAACAATAGCGATGTATTATTAACATTATACAGTATTTTTTTAATATTATAATATTTCTTGTACTTTTTTATGCGTATGCAAGCATTGTTGTCTATGTTGTCTATGTTTTATGTGTATTGGGTATATTATTTTTTACTAGTTTATAAGTAGTGAGAATAAGTAAAAGCATATTTTTTTGATAAACGTTGGCTCTTTAATGAATTTATCTGAAAACAAAATCATATTAAAAATTTTAAAAATATGTTTTTATATAGATTTATTGATTATTTTTTATAAAATCGAAATACATTATTAATTAACTTAGATTTTTTTCAAAGAAAATATTTTAAACTATGTAATTTTTATAAATATGTGTAATGAAAATGATTCCTTAATATTATTAGCGTGAGGGTTTACGTATGTAGACTATGGAGGAGTTTATGGTAAATGCCCTAGGAGGAGAGTACACATTTACTATACAATAAGTTTAAAAATATTTTTATATCGAATATTGCAATATTAGTGAATAATTAATTAGTTCAAAAGCTTAACCCATTCCGGCCCACTGATTAAGCACCCTTGCCGACGGCAGCTATACGTGAGATCGCGGTACCGACAGAAGAAAGAACGGCTCGCGGGTTGCCGGGATGCTGCGGGGGGAGGGGGGAGGGGGAGGCGGTGGGGGGGGGGGAATAAAAGACGCGAAGTTTTCCCACTCTTTCTAGCCCGTCGTCTTCGCCGTTCTTATGTTTTATTTTTAATTAAACCTTACGCAAGTCTTACGCCGATCTGCGAGATGCGAGGCTGCATGCTGGCTGTGAGGGGGTCGGGGCGGTGGGGGGTTTAAGGGGTGTCATGCGGGCCCCTCCGGCCCCCCCTCGCGGGGTGTTGACGGCGGAAAAGCGGGGAAAAGTCGGCGGTTTAAGGATATGAAGATGCGGGAGTCCGAGTGTGCTCGTTTCAACTTTCTTACGCGTACTAAAAATGCATAAGTTGATTTTACTTCTATTCTTAATGTCTTGTTCTTATCTTTCCCATTCAGAATCGTTCTTATCAGAAAACAACTTGAAGTTGACAGTTCTGGATTTAAAAAGCAACGTAAATTAAAAAAGGAATTTGAATATATTTTTTTTTTTTTTTTACTATAGCGTCAAAGATTAATTGCTAACATGCATGTTAAGTATTTCAATATTTTGTTAGAGTACTATCTAAAATTATATAAACAAATAAACTACGTAGCTTCTAGATGTTTTCTGTGTATACTGGTATGATTAAATAAAACGATGTGTTAATATTTATACTGTTATTATTTATACTTTTATTAAAATCAAAATTGTAATCCTTATCTTCTTGATTCTTATACTTTATTTATATTTATACTTTTATTGGGAAAATATGTATAAGTATTGTAAGCATATATTTCAACTAGAGTTGAATCTAAAATTTCAACGCAGCCCTGGGAATTATGAACATAATTTATGTATAGCCACAAATAAAATGGCTCAGTTATGATAGACTGTATTTTTTTTTACTATCATAAGTTCTGTAATAAAAAAATAATTTAAGCATATCGTCAATTGAACGATACAACAATAAATTCAAAATGACAGACAGAAATTCACCCCAGCATTAAATAAAATGTTCCAATAGCCGCGCTGTCATATGTTTGAAATTCGAATATGATCGCGCCCTAATGATGAGCGCTATGTCAGTTTAATACTAAAAAAAATGTGACTGTAATGTTAAATATCTATATTATCCGACCAGCTTTTGATGTGATCTAAACGGCTATGGTTGTTTTTCGAGAACATCAATCTACTCACAAATATTCACATCGCATTTGTACCTTTCGAGTTGAAATATAGTAGCTTCTGAATGTAGTACGGGGATAGTAGCTTCTGAATGTATGACATGTAAAAGATGAATGTATAGAAGCTAAAACATACAATGGTAACATGATATTCTATCAAATCATCATAAACTCTAATAACATTTTATTTTTTTTTATAAATATTGACGCGAGACTAGTAATGAAACAACACGAACGTAATATTTCAATTTATAATAATTATAACGTGGCACTGAACAGCCGTGCTGTCACATTTTTGAAATTGGAATATGATCGCGCTCTGATAATGAAGCGCCCCATCGAAATGTCAAATTTCATTCTTCAGTACTAAACATTTGTTGACTTTAATGTTATTTATCTATATTATCCGACCAGCTTTCGATCTGATGTTGAACGGCTATGGTTGTTTATCAAGAGCATCAATCCATACACAAAAATTCAACTCTTTCGTATTTGTACTTTTCGAGTTGAAAGAATTTGTTTCTAGATTTTTTTAATATTCAATTTTAATTTCTTCAAATGTTAATATAAGTTACCACTTATGTGAATCTGTAGATTTTTGGAAAATTAAACATATAAAAAAACTTGAAGATATACATACCTACATACATATAAAGTAGGTACATAGTTTCTTACTAAAGTAGTAAATAAAATAGCAAACGAATCCAGCATGTTTTTATTTCATCAATTTAGGCGAAACACTGGACAAACAATAGAATATGATATAACAAAATAAACGAATGTCTCGTTATATTTAATAATAAAAATATAACTTATTCATTTAAAGCTTAGGAAAAGACTTGCAGCATTTGTGAAGTCTACCTAACTAGTAGCCGCCCGTAATAAGGTAGGCTCAGGCAAGACAGAGCCTACCTTAGAGTCAAAGACAGCTTATAAATAAGTAATTAGTCTGTTAACTTATTTAATAAGCGTATGACATAAAAAATACACGAAATAAACCAAATAATATGAAACTAGGAGTAAATACTAGCTTTTTATAATTAAATTATAATTAATTGACTTAAAATAATATTGAAGTATAATAAGTATTCAGTTTATTTCCTACTTAGCTCATTCAAAACATATGTAACAAAGAATTTTAAAATATTGAAATGCCTCTAAGAAAATTTAACATGATAATTATTTTATGGCAAACTTCTTTAATTATTTATTTTTTAATGATACTCTAACAAAATATTGAAATACGTAACAATTCAGTTAATATTCAAATAAAAAGAGAACGCCACCTTATGAAAGATATAACACTGATTATAATAAATAGAAACAATATAAATTATATATTATATAATAAATACACTTTAAATATGGATATGATTACATATAAATATAGATATACTACAATATTACAATACCATTTTTCAACAACTAAGGCAACATAACATTATGCATTCTTAGGCATACAAGATGTTCTCCGTTCAAAAAGTGTTCTTGTTTTATTTCTTAAGAAAGAATCCTTATGACCTAGTTCATTCGCCATTCGCCATTGCTTGTACTAGAGTCAAGAGAGATTATGCTAATGAAGCGTTTAAAATGGCATGACTGCGTGCGGATTCGAACCCGCGACCGCTAGGTTAATAGTCAAACACCTTAAATACCAGACTACCACGATCTCTATTAATTTAAGTGGCTTAAGTGCATTCGATATATTATTTGTATGTTTTTTACAATAATTGCTTGTGAATAGGGTCACCAGTTTGAAAAAGGAGAACTGGAAAGAAGTTCTTGATTTTTTAACAAATAAGTATGAAAATCATCACATGAGAGATGTTTTTAAAGTGATAACGATTTTAAATCCATAGGTCTGTTACTTACTTTGCTTTATTGCGCATTATTTTAAAACTTTATGTGTAAAAGCAGCTCCGAGAAACATTGAATGTTTTGACAGTTTTAAAGTAAATCGTCGACTGTTCGTGCAACTTCAAATCATATCATTTTTCTTCAGGCTGACCTTTTCATTTCGATTTAAGAAATGAAATAAGATCACAAAATTAATGTTCTTGTAGTTTAACGTCATCAATTTCTACACCTATGTCGCTCAAGATCTCAACACATGAAATTAGGTCATCATAAAGCACGTGACGTGACGCACCACACCACCGTCGTGGTCAGCAAAAGCAGGACATGCAGTAGGTAAGGGACTACAGGAGGACATGTCCTCATTTAGGATACCATCTGGCAACCCTACTTGGGAATGATCAGAAAGTCATTTAGTTAGGTACCTACTTGTAGAAAAGTGTGAAAATCTATGAAAATAAAATACGATAAAAATATTAATACCATTACCTAATATTTATAAAATATACACGCAAATATTAAAAAAAGTAAAAACTACTATAACATAAATCTGCAACCAAAAAACTAAGAATAAATTGTCATGTATCTATATATGCTTTTTTACTTAGGTTTCTAATATGGTTTTGTCAAAAATCTAAAATATTTTATATATACTAACCAAGGCAAAACATTATGTTTATAATATTTTATTTATTTCAAGTACAACACAGCGATACATTGTAATACTACTAACCAATTACATTTTTAAAATTATGACCATAAGTTGCACTTGAGCTATTAAGTAATAATAATTTTGAAAACCAAAATGTATAATTATAATTGAGTAATTTGTAATCATATATAATAATTTAATTTATACAACGTAGGTAGGTAAACGATATTAGACCTGTAAATTGAGCACAGGTCAAAAATCAGGTCAGGTCAACCCGTGTTATTAAATCTGCCTGTACGACACCTACATATACCTAGGTATAATATGACTAAAGGAGGAGTTGGGGGGGGGGGGAGGGTACAGGATGAGGAGTGAATATCTGTAGGCAGATAGAATTTCGGCGGATACGGCTCGAGCCTGGGGGGTTTGGGGGGGAAAGGGGCTAAAAATTTAAGGCTACCCGCGAAAACAAAGTGCGCGTATAAAGATGTAAGTAAAGGGGAAAGTAGGTGATCGCCGGGACACGTCCCAGGGAGAAAGGCGCTACCGCCCCTCCATCCCCCCCCCCACTCCTTTTCCGCCCCCCAGGGGGATGGGAGAGGAGGGGCGGTATAAATTGGTAAGAATAATAATGAAAGCGAATGACGAGGACAAGAGTACTGACAACACTCCCACAATCGCTTGCTTTATACGGTTCCATAGAGAATCGAATGAATATAAAATAAACAGAATAAAATGTAATTACAATTTTACACTAACAGTATTTTTTATTTTAATAAAAACACTTTGACAGGTTGCGAGCCTTTCTTATATCGTTTGACAGGCACTTACCGACACTAAGGATAAAGTCAAGAGGGTTGCCCACTCCTTCACAAACCACACGCACCCTTTTTAAACAAATAGTTTGACACCAATTATTACAAATGGTGAAACGCTCGCATGTATGAAAGCTATTTCAAAAACGTAAAATAGAAAAAAATATTTTTTAAACTTTTTTAAATGTTAAAATGTTAGGGGTTGTAGCTAGTTACAATGTTTTGCCCTGACAGCCCACGTTTAAAAAATAATGGAATGGTTTAAACACTGACCTATGAAGCGCATTTGCGAAATGTCCAATATTGAAATTAGTTATGACAAATATGATATGATTAATAAATATCTTAATATTATAATGTGGTTATCTTCTATATCTATTCATCTATTGATTATTTTTATTTAAGTTATTCATCGTCCAAAGCAAAACTATTAATATCAATGGTGTGCTACGCAATATTTAAATTTTATTGTTAATTTTTAGAAAATTAAATAATTATACATAAAAATATAATGAACAATAAAATATTGAAAGGCAAAAAAGCGCACCCCAGCAGGGGTACCCTCAGAATGGAAGGAAAAAACACTAACAACGGGCGACTTCAGGCGAGAAGCGCACGTCTCCAATCACATGTACCTGAGCTCTGAAGGCCTCGCGGGGTATTACGGGTCCTTTGAGAATCTCCCATTTCTCTACCCGTGCAATTTTTAAATTAATAAAAATACACAAATATTCAGAATATAGATAGGTAAAACGCATGAATAAAGATTTAAATCATCGCCTCTCTCCTTGTCAATTCAATCCCACACGCGGAGGAGGTAGGTAGGACAGCAGCCAGCGTGGCCGTCTCGCTCGGGTGGGCAAAAGAAAATGGTGGTGTCGGTCAGAGGGGCGCGCGGGCGAGAAGGGGGTGAATCTGAGATTGAAACGTAGGCAAGTAAAGGGGGACAGGGGGTGCTTCATACGCCTCCAAGGGGTAAGACGATATAAGCGAAGGCGAATGTTAGTCAAGAAAGCCTTGATTGCTTTTATAATTAGTTTTTTTGCGTCCACCCACCCCCACCCCATTCCTAATGGGGACTGCGGGGAGCGAGGGGCGGGGATTGATGTGGCGATGAGGTGCGTCCTCACCCCCCACCCCCTCCATGGCTGAGCCATTTTCTAAGAGAAGACGCGAGCCCGCTTATCTTGTTTATATCTCATATAACAGTTACATCAGCATCCCTGCGCTATCTGATTTAGTCGGGATAGTTTCCATCTTTCTTTTGCGGGATGAACCAATCAATACCTTAAAAAACACCTACATATAAGTCGATTATTTTTTGGAATGTCGGATACACTATTTCAAAATATTATCTATATTCATTTATGGTCTTGACTTCACATAATAACGCTGATTTGCATTCTATAATAAAAGTGATGTATTTAAAAATATACGCTCATCACATTCGTAGATTTGTCATAATCTTATGTTACCAATTACCCTTCTTTTCTTTTTATGCAGAACAATGAGCATTAGCATTTAATTAACTTTAAAGAGGTAGATATATTTTTCTTAACAGACAAAACATTTCTAAATTGCAGTCGGAAACACCCCACATAAAAATAACACTTAGTTTATGCACTGCTACTCTCTCTCACATACTAATAATATTTTTACACATTTAAAATTTTCAAACAAATTATATAGCTAGAATGTTCAAAGAAAAATTAATACCAAAAGCACAGATAGTTGCATCGCTTGAGGGAATGCACGCTGGTTTAAATACAGGCCTGTATTTTATGAAAGATTTCACTCTCACATATATATTATTATATATATATATATATAGGTTGACGATAATATAAAATATAAATAAATAAATATTGCTAGTTAAATTTGACAGACGCCGCCATCTTCTTAGTCGCGGAAGTCCCTTATGTATCCATTCCATTTGAAGTACCACACCTTAAACCGTTTTCAAAAGTAATTACTGTAATAATTGCAAAAAACGCCTTCAAAAGTATCACCTCAGCAGAAATAAACAATTTTGAAATTTCTCATCTCCTCCCCACATCAATTTATTGCTTTTACAGTCGTTATTATTGTATTTGTTCATCTAAGCTAAAATGCTTGTGCTAGATATGTAGATGATGTTATTAATGACGCATTTTTAATACTTTGTGTTGTCGGCGAGGCGCCTTTAAGCGCAGTTCCAAAAGCCCTGTGGTTTATCTCATTATGCAAGGCTATTTAATAAAAGGTTGACAACTTAGTGTTTTAATTACCTTAATGGGTCGCTTGTGCTGAAAAAGCGAACTGTACAATAATTTCAGTGGTTCAGTGTCTGATTTTAGATGCAATTACACTGGTGTACGAACCCAACACATTTGCTACAGTTCAGTTCAGTTCAATTCAGTAAACTTCACTTATGGTGGCCATAACTGAAGTATATTGTTCATCAGATAACAGTACAGAAAATATATCTTGTCCTGCCAGAGCCTGAACGGCTCATCTGGCAGAAACTCAGTTTAGAATTATGTTTTTCTTAAAGCGGCTTAATCCTTAAAAATACTAACATACATAACAAAACTTAATAAACAAAACTTAAGTGAAAATTATACACAATTTAATTAATCATTATGTGAATAAAAAACAATTTAATTATTTAATTACCCACTCGATCACTCAGCGCTACAAACTTTTCAGCTCTAATTTAGTTTTTTTTGGTACTCTTGATAGCCTTAGGTAAAGCATTGAAAATTTTTGGTATCATGGTAGAAAGAAGGCGCATACCATAAACGTTTTTATATTTGTTTAACAAATATATTTCGTTTCGCACTTGTCGGGTACCACATGCGTGCGAGAATTGAATCTTAAATTGGTCACAATCAAAAAAAGTTAAGATTAATTTATACCTAAAAAGTTGCGAAAACGTCAAAACATTGCAATATCTAAATAAATCAAGGTCATTGTTTTTGTATTTTAAGCGACTTGATCTCGGAACTATTATTTTAAGGATTCTGCTTTGTAAATTCTGAATTTTATTGAGGTAGGTTTGGTATGTGTAACCATATCCCAAAAGACCATAATTTAATATTGACTCTACTAATGATTTATAGACCATAATTAATATACTTACATAATTACAAAAACAGGCATCTATGCTACTGAGTCGTTTTTCAGCTGAAAGCAACAAATGCTAAATTAATCAGTTATATGAAATGGAGGGTGCGCTGATAGTTTGGAAAAATCCTTTTATACATTTTAGTACCTAATTATGTATGTGTGTATGCGGGGGGGGGGGGATCATTAGCGTCAGCACACGCACTTTAACACCTCGCCGTACGTTGGGTCTTCAGGTCGGCCCGTTAATTTCACGGTTCGCGGGCTGACGGCCGTCCGCGTGGAACACTCGATTAATTCAAGATGCGCGTGAAAAATAGGAAAAACGACAAATTAGACAGTTCGGTAGCTTCACTGCGCTTAAAATTTAAAAATAAATTTTGGTAATGCAACGCGTAGTTTTTATTTATTAAGAAACCAACAAATTTACGCAGTGGTAGAGTAACCTTGTAATGCCGGATGGCAACTCGCGCACCTCAACCCGTACCCTTGCGCAGCGAGAGTGCGTATACTGAATCCCTCTTTATACTGTGCCGGTTGCTCATATAAAAAATTGTTTCAAAATAAAGTTATAGGGAAATTATAGGCCTACAATTTACATTTAGAGCGGATTTTATCCTGTTCCTATTAAGAGAGGTATGATTTTTTGAATTTTGAAAAACCACTTTTTCCACTTTTTTTTTTTAGGGGTATTGGTATTATCAAAAAAGTTTAGTTCGATAAGTTTTAGGCCCTTATTTAGGAAATAATATAAAATTTAATATGCAAGAAAATTATAGCAAAATTTTACTTTTATGAAAAAAAAACCCTCCATTCCCGCCCCCTGGTTTAACGAACTTGACCAAGATTTT
Source organism: Neomicropteryx cornuta (assembly GCA_020383195.1). Lineage (NCBI taxonomy): Eukaryota > Metazoa > Arthropoda > Insecta > Lepidoptera > Micropterigidae > Neomicropteryx > Neomicropteryx cornuta. The sequence goes on from JAHKQU010000030.1 coordinate 8,980,894, forward strand.
GTGCCCTCAAATTTTGTGTATCAATTTGAAAGTAATTGGTGTAAAATTACGGCAGTTAGGTGATATTGATAGATAGATATATAAACGTTTAAACTGAGGGTGGTTTTGGGTTCTAGGGGATTTGAAACGTGAAGATATGTCGACGTTTTCAGGAAGTCATGATTTGATGCCCATTGTAACAGGTAGCTTTTCTAATGAAATTTACATAAAATCTACGTAAATCTGTAAATAGATTTCTGTTTTTACTAGGCCCTTACAATACAAAATATTATATATTTATATAGTTATAGTTATATAGTTATATTTATATAGTATATTTATATATTCATAAGAAAAAAACAAGTTATATTAATATTACATTAAGAAAAATTATGAATAAATTAAATAACAAAACACATTACGGATTTACTTCATATTTACAAACATATTATTATACATTAGGTATTATTTTTTCAAACTAAATTATTTCAAAATGTTAGGTATGTTTATGTACAATGCGTGTATTTGTTTTAGTGAAAAAAAAATGTTTTAGGTGTGTAATAGATTATATATATATATATATATATATATATATATATATACATATAAGTATAAACGTATGCAACAGATTCTAAACCAAAAAAAAAACAACCCAGTTACCTAGATATCAATTATAAACAGAATTTTGAAACTGTTAAGTGTATTATTAAAAATATCAACCGTGAAAAATGAATCTATCTCTATTTATTAATCACAACTCCTATTCTCGAAAATAGATTTGTATAATCTTTTATATGACAGCCGCGGGTTTGAATCCACACGTTTGCTCGATTACCCCTGACTCTTTTAACTTTTTAATTCTATTAGGGAAAAATGCTACTTTTGGTATAATAAAACCGGATATCGAACGCAACTCTTAAAACGACCTAAACCACTACGCCAGTTCGTTCTTCACTTAGGCATTCATTCACCGTCTGACCTCTGTCCACTTATGATCCACCGGCGATTCAAATTTCGGTATATCAGCTCGAGACGGCAGTGGTGAAAATAGCCAAGGCATAGGTCGAAACAAAGAAACAGTCACACACCGTGAAGAAGCGATCGTACGGCCGCCGTCTGCTGTGAGAACCTTAAGCCATACTAATGTCCGGGCTTATCTGCGGCCAATCGTGGACACACAATGCCGATTATTATTTTTGGATGTTTGATGTAAAACGTCTAAATACGACAGGGCCGAAATGGGTGGCGGAGTATTCTCGTAAAAAAATCCGGAATAAACGCAATAATACCTAAAAAATTGCCGTTCAATTTGTTCTAGTCTTCTCATAATATTTCATTTCTATCAATTTTGTACAACAAAATGTCTATAAAATTTTAAAAATACACCTTATCGTTTTTTTTTTTGTCAATGTCACACTTACGCTTATTTATATATTTACGAATGATTGCTTAAGACATGTGAAGAAATTTCTAGATAATAGTATGCCAACTATAAACATAACAAAACAAAATATTTGACATTTACAATCAACAAAAATAAATTTCAATTACAATAATTATTGATATTAAAATTCATAGCTGTAATGTACATAGGTACTTACAAAGGTCTGGTTTTGTCAGTAATTTAAATTGCAAGGAACATATTCAAACTATTTCTTCAAAGTCAGGCGGCTACTACATTCGTTATTATCCCTAAGAAATCCTTTGTGTAAAAATTTCATTAAAACCGTCTATCATACATTAGCTAACGGTATAATGTCATATGGAATCATCGGATGGGGTGGCGCTCGACTCTCTACATTAGATCCTTTGATCAAAGCAGAAAAATCAATATCGAATATAATAAATATAAAAACTTTTAGGCACCCTAGCGAGGAATTATTTCGTGAATTTAAAAGTACTGGATAATCTATGCTAAAACAATAATTACTCGCTATGATAAATATAAAAAAATGCAATCCAATATAAAACACCAAACCATAGTGATACGTGGGTTTACTTTAATGCAGATAGTACAGATAAAACTAAAACCAAATTCGTCTAAAAGAATTTTTCTTTTCTTAGTATGTTATATATATAATAAAGTAAAATATATTCTTCAAATAAAACCAAATTCAAAGCAATTAATAAAAAGACACTCAGTGACTGGTTATTTGATCTTGGTAAAATGACAGACTCTGTTTAATTATACTCTATAATTTATGTCTTTATTCTATTTCTCTTATATCATGTATTATTTTTCTAAATTTAAGGCACTCCTTTTACGAGGTTGATCTATATCGATAACTAAATCGAAAACAAAAAAAAAATAAACTAAAATAATTATATTAAAAAAAACTTCGTTTCTTTACAAAACGATTTCTATACAACTTTGAAGTCGTTTTTCTCGTAATTGAGAAATATTTTTTGCCTAATAATATTTGTTTGCCCTAATAGATCCACATTCTAAAGGAGTATAAATAATAATATCTTATTATGTATATATATAATATAATAAATGGAATGAATTTGTATTCAATACATGTATGTATGTCAATTTTTATATTACATTGTTTAAATTTTTTATCTATATAACTTTGAAGTCGTTTTTCTCGTAATTGAGAAATATTTTTGCCTAATAATATTTGTTTGCCGTAATAGATCCACATTCTAAAGGAGTATAAATAATAATATCTTATTATGTATATATATAATATAATAAATGGAATGAATTTGTATTCAATACATGTATGTATGTCAATTTTTATATTACATTGTTTAATTTTTTTATCTATATTTCCAAAAAACTCATTTTTAATTAATCAAATAAATGATTAATAAAATTAGGCCGTATCAAGAAACGGGCAATGCCCAGTTATATTTATGTAAGTAATTCGATAGTTTAAGAAATATATAAAATAAACGAAATAAATACATAAATAAATTTTATTGTATTTATATTTCATATAATCTTACTTTCTTATGCTAGATAAATATTGTACTAAATATGACTTCTATTAATGTCAGAAACATACTTACGGATACAAAGAATATATTTGAAATCCCTTTTCTCCTATATAAGGTTGGTCTATAACTCTATATCAACAATCAAAAATGTCTCTAACCACGGTTTGAAAATCACCGTCCAAACCTGACGAAAGTTCCGACGGATTTCGCAATTGATTAAAAACTGTACGAATTTTTTCCGAGACCGATTTAGATGTCGACATAGATCAACCCCCCCTAATACGAACAAAAGTAATTTTAAATACACCCAGGTGTGTGAGGCAATATCAACTCATATATTTAATATAAATAAATATATAGAAGACTACAAATACAAGTCGGCTCTATGTAAGCAAAATAAAGCAACTAGAGTGTGTCAAAAATAAAGATAAAATAACTTTTGAGAGTTATATTATTATTATTATAAATTACATTGGATGCTCCCCAATCCGGGCCTGCGACGCGATTACCGACAAATCGAGAGCAGTACGAGATCTCGCCGGACAATTACGCTAAGGAGAAAATTGTGAAAAATTATAAAGATGTTATCAATTATGTTAGTGGCCCATTGTTCGTGTTTCTGGACGCCATTTCATCAAAGTCAAAAGTGTACGATTTTGGATGTAATTCTACGCACCTGCGGAGCATGTCCTACTAATGATTTGCCATTTCCGCCTGGAAATGAATCATGTAAATCTGCTTGGGCGGTTTTTTAACATGCATACTCACTTAATATTCATTTTATGTTCACAGCATCCTATGAAGAACTATCTGTTCTATTTAATATCACCTGAAACTTAATATGGGTATATACATAAAAATAGTGTACTAATAAATTTAAAAAAATAAAACAGACATTTTGCAATCCCTCCTAATACGAGTAAGGTCGGATGACATCTGTGGGTTAATTTTTTTTTAAAATAATAATTATTATTTTAAAAATAATAACTATAATAATAAAAAAACGAATTTTATAATAACCAATATACTTATAATTGTAAGACTATGTACCTCTGTAGTTATTACTAAAATAATTTCATAAAATAACATAACAAATCATACCATTTTTGTCATAACATTTTTTTCGCCGTCGAAGGATGGATATACATAAAATTATATCTAAATTTTATGATCGTGGTAGTCTAGTGGTTATTAAGGCATTGGACTATTGAGCCTAAATGTTATGATACCAAATTAAGACCTAAAGCTAAATATTAATATCAGACACGTCGAATTGAAAACCTCCTCCTTTGTTTTTGAAGTCGGTTAATAATTATTAAAAATTACAAATATAAATAGCAGACAAACCGTTAACTATATTTATCGTAGGATAGGTAAACCACTTATATTAACACGAAGTTATTCAAAATGTCAAGGGTTTTAATTTTGCCACCATTTTGTTTCGCCAATTGAAATGTTCCTCATTTCTATGGCTCTGTAAAGAGGTTTAAAAAAATCAGCTGTTGTCAATTAATTGTTTGACGATTAATATAGAGCACTATATTATAATTCTTTGTATTTTATCTCATAAGTCACGTCATGAACCAAAATTAAAGCCTGTCTCAGAGCCAGCGTCGCGAAGTGATCGACCTTTTATATCTAAATTGCTCATTGCTCAGCCATGTTTTCTATGTGCAATAAACCGTTTTTTTCCAAAAGAATACTCTTCAATAATCAATAATCTTCCATTTTTTACAATAAATTCCCTTGGGTTATTTAATTTCAGTTTGAAAAAATATTTTATGTAATAAATTTGATACACAAACGAAACATGATATAAACATATCACTACTTTTGTCGCAGTTACTCTAACTTATTATTACAAAATATTAAATTATAAATAACTAATATATTTTTTAAATAATCATCATCCGCTATCTATCAGCTCTTACACCACATAAAATGTACAGATCGCTGATTTATTAATTAATAATATTACTGCACTGCAATAATTGATTTCACTCTTTTTTTGTTGTATCAATTATCGCAGTGGATAAAGTTTGCCCACTCAACACCAAAGTCTTATATTTTTTTGGGGGATATTATAAACTACTTGTTGATATTCGAAGTACTACTCACTGTTATTTTTTTGCGTTTACTCCACTGTGTAAACCTGTTTTTTATATCTATTGCAGAAAAATCACTTTCAGTAGGATTCTGTAATAGTTTCATAATAATTATCAGATGACATTTAAAAAGAATGTTTGTGTTGCTTACGGTCTTTGATGTTATGATAGGACGCTTTATGAGATGATATTCGTAGCGGGTTGTGTTTCTTTGTTGTTTCGTTGATGGATAACCTTATTATGTCCAACACGAACATTAGGCACTAATCTGCCAGAGGGGAGGCGCAGAAAAGATGTATGGCGTCAAGATGGTATCTTTCTCATTTATTTACCTCCGGGGCTAGTTTGTACTTTTAAATGGTTGATGGTGCTTGCCTACAAAATGGATTAATTACCTCCGATTTGTAAACTCCATTTTGAATCTTTCGAGGAGGTAACGGACTCGTGATTATTAAAATTATTCTCAAACTGTTATTAATATAAACTTGTGGGATCTTTTGAGCTGCGGCTAAGTATAGCTTCCAATACGGACCTGCGTTTGCAGTCGCAAAGCAGTCGACTTGCCGCTGGTAGACGACTGCGGCTAAGTATAGCTTCCAATACGGACCTGCGTTTGCAGTCGCAAAGCAGTCGACTTGCCGCTGGTAGACGATTCCTATACTATTCTCATAAACGCGACACGGTCGTTTCTTTGCATTCGAGACGTCGGCTGCAGTTGTTTTGCCGCTGATGCCCGCCGCGTTTAAGCTCAAGGCGCCTACATACCTGAATGCTAAAAATTCTAGGGAATTACCTAAGTAAAATGATTTAAATAATTAAAAAAAAACAAACAAATCAGAAAAAGTCACCCGCTTCGGAAACCAGAAACATTCCATATAAAATAAAGATATTTTTATGTTAAGAATAAAGTCGAGGAAAGATTCACCTAAGCGATTTGAAATATATGGTATAGAAACTAAGAAATAAAATAACAAAGTTTATCTAATATTGGAGATATTTGTTTTAGTTTTTAAATATGAATAATAAATATGTTTTTTTTTTTTTTTCAAAAAATATATGTTTTTGGTGTTATTATAAAATAAATATAGACTTATAAAACATATTAGTTATTCTTTAAAAAATAAACTAAATTCAATCAATAATTCATATAAAATGGTAGGCCGTCATGGAGTTTAAAAAATATTGAGCTCTTTAACCGAAAAATTCAATAGACTCAAAATTTGTTGTGGCTACTGAATTTTAGTAGGCCGAAGTGTATTGTGGTGTATACAATCTGTTTGATAGACCAACCAAACCCAACCCCAACCCAACCAACCCTGAACCAACCCCTGTAGAATCAATTCCTGTAGGTAGATTGATAAATCGTTCACCTAACAAAGCTTTCTTGTAACCTGTACCAAACAATCTCGCAGATGAAGCGTTCGATTGAAAAGTTGTGTACACATTACAAGACTGTTTTGTTACGTTAACTAAACAATCAGTAGTAGACTCGCAAACACCGCTTCTCGTCTATTCCGCCATTTTGTTTCTCTACCGAACAGTTCGGTAACGCTTACAAATCAGTTTGTTTCTGTTTACTAAAGTTTGGTAAGACGTACCAATCATTGGTTAAACCTTATAAAAACTTTAGTAATGGTAATCAAATAGTCTGTTAAGATTACAAGACTCTTAGACAAGTATTGTCTTAGAGCTTTGCACTTTGTATGCAATTTATTTATTTATTCAACAGATTTACATAATCGTGCGAATCTAAAAAATCAGTAACTTTATTGATCCGGCAGAAGGTTTAGAAGGCTTTATCTCTATCTCGCTTCGACCTGTCCACTTTAGGAAAAGTTGATTTTCTATCTTTATACGAGAGGTAATTCAATTGTTCCGAAGTTAATAGCGGGGCGATTGTACGCCGAGCGCCTCAACTCGCACGAATTAATGTCGTACAAGTTAGTTAGATGTATCGTTAGATACAGCCGCCTAGATCCGCGTGGACACGCAATACTCCCTGGACAAAGGCACAGGGTTGCCTCCTTAAATAACCTAAATACAAAATGTACCTTTTAGTTATTTATGTCTATAATAAAACCACAAAAAAAAATATTTCATAAATTACCAGATTTATTAGAATTACCTATAAAATAATTTACATTAGTAATAAAACCAAGTGTTAATTTCATTTATGTAAATCTTTAAATGCTTACAGCTATACATAAAAACAGTTAATTAAAAAATACATTAATCAACAACATCAACCGACTACGGGTATCTTCAAATTAACATATACAGGTGTCCCGACCATTCCCGAAGACTTAAGGGAGGTGTCGTGTAACCTATTGTGAATAAGAATGATATAAAAAAAATATTATATTTTTTAACAGGTGGTGTCAATTCGGGCGGCGCGCAAATTTCGACACCGCGCCGTTGGATAATGGCTTTGACACCGTTACGGCGCTCACAACAAAGACATTTTTACGTGAACCTTTAATTTTTTTCACGTAAAGTTTACCTTTTTTTTGCTAGGTAAGAATGATGAATTCTGATACAATTTCTTAACAAATGACACTAGAAACGCAGAACCTATTAACTGTTTTTTTTACCGAGAATAATCTAGGTCATTCTAGTGTCATATGTTAAGAAATTGTATCAAAATTCATCATTCTTACCTAGCAAAATAAAGGTAAACTTTACGGGAAAAAAATAAGTTCTAAGATTATTCTTAAAACACGGTGTACTCGTATGTTTAAAAGAATACTAAACTTGTATGGTTTAAGTGCACAAAAAATACAAATATATTTCAATAAAAAACCTAAAATACCCCTGGTCCACGTGTTAAAACAGTTGTTATTGAGGTCTATTAGTCACCCGATTTAGGTTTTTGGACTTTGTAATTCTTTTTATTACTGTCGGATGGTTTGTGGTCTATATCAATATTTGTAGTTTGTTGAACTGCCCTATTGATGTGTGTGCTGTTAGAAGGATAACGCAATTTAAGGCAGACAATACCTGTTTTTGCTAATATTCCCACATCGAAGGTTGGTAGACAACCCTGAGATCCATCATCAGCACTTTTGACGCCCAGATCATTAGTTTTTACGGAATTCGGGCCAGTAGAATCTGCATATATATTTTAATTATCTCAGAACACTTAAAAGGTTATGAACGTTTCTGCAATGAAAGTTCCGTCGAAATCGGATCAGTGGTTAAAAAAATATATTATTTTATCGCTTACCTTCTTTAAAAGCCATAACGCACTCGAATTGCATTTTATGCATGTTTTTGAGGTCTAATTCCAAGATAGCTTTTCATACCAGGCATACATAAAAAATATAATTAGATTGATTGAACATTTTTCTAGAAAACCTATAAGCTGGATTTTTAAATAAATAATCCTATGTTTACATAAAAAAATATTGAATTTGGTAAGTTTTATTTTTCAAAATTCTCATAACCCGAACTACATATGTGATGTAAGCCTAATTTATAGATAGAAATGTCCGCAATAAAATTCTACAGAAAACCTTAAACTTAGTTTTTTTTTAAAATGTCTTATGTTTTAAATATAAATAAAAAACTGACAAATGTTCATTGTTTGATATTATCAACGGACGCTCGAAGTGCAAGTGACACCATTTGCAAAGGTCGAATTTCAAAGACACCTCACGATATACTGGCTCTTAAAAATCAAATATCTTTGTTTTTAAACAATAAGGAAGCAGCTTTGATTTAAAAGCCGTGAGAACACTTCACCGTTAAAGCCATTTTGTATAAAAATGTTTACACACTCCCCAAAAGTATCGTCAATATCATAATTAATTATTTACTTTCATGCTACCTTTTCAGATTTTATTTCTACACGAAATAATACCTTAATTTTATCTTCAGAAACAATATGATATTTTCCTAAATCTGAGAAAATTGTAACATGATGAGCTTTCGTCACTTACGGATCCTAATGGAAAGTTTCATTAACATCTGTCAGTTTAGTTCAGTTTATAAATTACACAATCTTCAGAAAATTTGACATGAAGTCTTTATCATTCGTGGTATCTTAAGATTTTAAGAACAATTTTCACTAAAATTGGTCCATTACTTTTAGAGAAAAATACAGACAATGCTTTAACATTATATCCAATGAGTTTTAAAACAAATAAACACCTATAAATCCTCTCAATTATTCACGATTGTCAAAAATGATGCGTTTTAATGTCGATGTGTCCTAAATGGGTAAAAATAGGGTAAATTATTTATATTTATTATATTATGTTTTGACAACCCTATTCCCGAACAAAGATTGGTGTGGTTTGTCTATTTGATTGCCCGCGCCAAATGTGCTCTTTCCTCGTTGCTCGTGTGGGGTTGACCGTTCCTTGGTGTTTTGTGTACAATTGAGGAAATATATTAATATACCGTAACCGCATACCGTTACTTCACTAAAATGTGGAACATGGAGAAACTGGAAGGTGTCTAGAAGGAGAGCGCGGTGAGTAAAGACTGAATACTGAAAGTTCATGTTTTCGAGAACGAAAACTAAACCTTAAGAAAGGAACTTGTCTCAAGACGGTCTCTAATCGACGTCATGACGTGTGAAATTTTACCAAAGTAAATGTTTGTCTCTTTCAAGAAGGAATTTGCAAACTAATTAAGTCTAGTTGCCTTTGATGTCAATACAAATTTTTTAATTAAACTGGGTTTAAAAACTGTGTATCTGGCAATTTCACAGGTGTATAAAATGCTTACCAACTCGTAGCAGCGCTATACCATTAATCGGTTTAAAAGTTGTTGGCATGTTATTTTTATATTTGTGTTATTATATATACATAACTGTAATTATTTTTAAGAAATGAATAAATAATAGACATAAAAATGCAAGCGCTGTCACTTTAGCAGCGAGCTAAAGGCGACTTTGCATAAGGCCGTTATCCCCATTTCTTCTTCTTTTAAGCCTGTATCATCGCACTAAGTGGTTTAAGGCCTCCCCTAATCATTTTCATTTGTTGTTATTTGTTTGTTGTTGGTTATTTGTTGTTTTGTCCATCTTGGAATATTTTGGAATTGAAGCGATGTGCTTTCAGTAGGACGCCATTCTAACAGACTCGTCTACAGGATACATGTTATTCACGCATACCGTACATTCACTATAGTATCTCTTTCATTATAACCAAAGGTGCCAAAATCACACATTTCAGATTATTTTCAAAAGCATTCTTTATTATTATTCTGCCTGTACAAAGTCAACATGACGGACACGAATTATGTCCGCTCCGTTGCCACGGAAAATGTACGTAAACAGCGAGCTATTTATAATTAATGTGTACTAATTTTATTTATGTAACTTAATCGATTTTTCGAAATTATTGTACTAATTTAAAAATTCATTATTTATAATTTTCTACATTTACAACAACGTTGACGCATAGATTAAAATTGTATATTCATCATCATCATCGGTGCTACGGCCCAGTGTGAGCCATACATGTCGTTCCCTTTTTCGCGGGTCCTTGAATATGCTATCAAACCATTGAAGTTTAGGTCTTCCAGCACGTCTACGGCCGTCTTACTTATGATCAATTCATTCGCTCCACATGTCCCAACCATCTTAGCAGACTATGGTAAATTACAAATAGAATAGGACACCGAATTTGTACTCCTGAATGTGGGCTCGATAGACTGGCACATTTAATTTCGATACCGTCGAAATACTAAATATATTACAAAATATAACTAAATATAACGAATTATATACTAAATATATTTCGATAAGTATGAAATATATTTAGTATATAAGTACCGATAAGATCATACGATCTGTAGCGAATTCACGTATGAAATTATGTTTTTGTACTATAAAAAAAAACAATATTTCTAAAATTACACACATTTTAAAAGAAAAGCTAAAATGAATACCTAAATTTGGAAATAGGTAATATTGAAAGAATTAAAAAAATAAAAACCAGCTTGTCTAAATCTTCATACCTACTGTATAATAGTATGTTTGTGAATATGTAGGAAATCCATAATCGGTTTTGTTATCTGCTTAATTCTTAATTGGTAATATTATTGCTATTACTGTGTGTTTTCCCTAAAGAAAATAAATAAATAAATAAATCAAACGACGAGTCTTAGTATTTGTCATTACAAATGCGAAGAAAACTGCTACCGTGGCGCCCAAGAACTTAGATAGGTCACCAATGTCAAGTGTGAATGTACTTTAAACTTATAGAGCTAATTCTACGTCCACGTCAAAAGAAGCTTTTCTGGTTTTTTTTTTGCCTCCTTGCGTCATTAAACTTAAAAAAAATATTTCAGGTTGGAACGTAACTATTGCATCTCTGCAACTGTCTCGAAGACAACTCCAAACTGTACCGCATTTTTTTACATAGCAAATCCTAAGATCCACTTTCCACGGCATTACGACTTCAAAACCATTTTCGTTACGCTATTCATTCAATTACAAGTGCGTTTGCTGATATCAAAATAATTTGTATATATTTCCTGCGGCACATTCCATTCGCAATATCCTCCTCCGTTCCAACGCGTCATCTATTACTCCGTGGACAGCGCCTATTGTGTTAAACGTTGCATTTTGTGTCCAACACGACCTGCTGCAGATAAACAGATATCACATCCGTGCAGCGGGATGATGAGAATGGAAGGGCTATAAGTCATCGGTTTTATCCGTGGCAGCGAATCGGTCGCTTGGGATGCGGCCACACTAATCGCGGCTCTTGAATTAGATGCGACCAACAAAATGCACACTGGTCGGTTTCCTATGCTTACAAATATTATGAACTGTGAATGGCAGGTAATGCCCAATGCGCTCGCAATATCTGGGCTCGACATTAGCGATCTAAGTTTTTTTTTCCCAATGATCCCTGACATTTTGCATTTCATTCTGCTGATTAAAAATGAGAGATATTATATGAAAGTAACGTATTCCTTTTCAGCAAAAACTAAAGAGATTGTTAAAATTAAATTTGACAATATCAAGATTAATAATAGTTTGGGGAAAAGGTTTACTTACTTTCTGCTTTATTCATATTTTCAATCATATATTCATATTTTTTTATTCAATTTCAATGACTATTCATTGAAATTCATTCGTCTCTATAGACGTTATAATAGCGACTTGTCAATAACTACTATGCGTCTATTGAAACAATCAAAAATACTTGTCAATCTAAAGAAATTCTTACTACGTGGCCAAGTTTACTAAGCAATGTTACAATCTTACTAAACTAAAAACATTTAACTATATTTATGTCGCAGAAATATCGTAACATACGGAAATATAAATCCAAGAAATATATGAAAATATAATAAAATAAACGATCCAAGAAATATATAAAAATATAATAATAAAAATATAACCAAACGAATAAATTGTGTTTATTGTTGATGCTCTTTGAGTGCAAATAGTATTTATATGGATTCATCGTTTAAGGTTTCACAGTACCTACCTACTAGAGTTTTTTTTTTGTAAATTAGTTACCTTTGATAATTAAGTATTTAAAAAATAAGATGTTTTCATTGAAAAACGTAAAAATTAAATATAAAAAAGAAACTTTATCAAATTTGTCATTGTACATAATAAAAAAATATTACATTTCCAAATTTTTACTTATCAAAAACCAAACTTTCCCGTGAAATTTCCCTCCCCCTCTCTTCATCTCTCTTGCATTTCTTAGGTTAAACACTAATTTTATACTCACTCGGTGGAAATATTTAATTGGTTTCATTTTATACTTGTAAGTTGGTACTATTGTTTTCTCTGATTTTATTAGTTATTTTATTTTTTTATTTTATTTATTAGTTTAGTGTACCACCTGTATATGATTTTTTTTGTTGCGTAACTGTATCATTTCCTAAATAAAGTTACATAAAAAAAATAAATAAATAAAATGATAACCCCTTACTGGCATCTACGTTTGTTTCCGCGTACTTATTCCGCGTACTATTTCCGCATAAGAGAACATCAACGTGACGGGCGTGACCCATTAGACGTGTGTGATAGAAAACTGTGTAGTCACCTACACAATGCTCCTAAAGCAGTTTTACTTCAAAAATATCCGCCGTACGAAAATTTCCTATCGGCCGTGATGTGTGTTGCATCCCAAACGATGTGCAGATTGGTGGCGCGCGCGAGATCAGACGTCGTACGTTATGTCGTATCAGATATGCGCGCGAATATTTCATAATTACATTATCATTAATCTGGTGGCTTTATATTAAAGATGTAAACGGGAGGGGGCGCACTTGGCGCTGGGCCGCTCGTGTGTCCATCTGATACCAGCCGGTGGACAGGCCTCGTGCACACACCAGGCGGCGGTGTTACTGTTCAAGGATTCTTCTCATAAAACTTATTCAAGTACCCTCAGGTAACGCCACTGTGTTTTGGAATAAAAGGGTCATGTACTTAACGCATTTTATATTTCTGCCTAACTTAATTTTTATTATTATATTTACAAGTAATAATAATATTATTAAAAAAAAATTAATACAGATTTCATTACTCGAGATTTCATTGGCGAATATAAAAAAAAACATTTGAATATATTTTTGATATATATTCGTTTCCTATATTCTCTAAATTATAATTCTTTTCCTTCGCTTCTCATTCTTTCTCGAGTCCTTTTTTTTGTTAAAAAACAATATTTTTAATATACTTTAATATATAAATATGGCCTTTTACAGTCAAGAGCAATCTTTATCTGCGGTCAGGTGTACGGTTATCGTTGTCAATAAGAAACCTTGACCAAAAACTTTACTATATTTAAAATATATATAAAACACTATTACCCAGCATAAAATTATGTAAAAATGTAGATATTCTTTTTCAAAAATATTCTTCTGCCGAAATTACACGTTTACACAAATAAAGATCATGGTAGTATAATGGTTAATGCGTTGGACTATTGACCCCAAAGGTCTCGAGTTCGTATCCGCACACGGTCATACCATTTTTAACGCTTCATTACCACCATCTCCCCTGACTCTAGGACAGACACATTTGGCCTAGTTGAGTAGTTGTATATTACCTAGGTCGTAGCAATTCCTTTTTGTTTTAAAAAAAACATATAATAAGTAAACTATAAAAAGCCTACAATTTTAAACTTTTCAGGTACAAAACATTACAATCTCAAATAGTAATAAAAACTTTACCCCAAATGGGAATACTTCAATAATGTTGTATTTTAATAACTAATAACAATTATAGAAATAACAGTGAATAAAATATATATGGTCAGGTACAATATTAATGTCGGCGCGTAATGCGCGCGGTGGCTTGAAAGAAATAAGATTTCTCGCCGAAAAAGCGAGTCGCTTCTGTAGAAATTATGTTTGTAAAATATATTAGTTGCTGTGGTCAAGAACGGTTTAAGAACTAGCGTCTGATCAGTTATCGACGCAAGCTCCACCTATTACTACATACAACAAAGCTCTAATGATATAAATTGCCTGATAATGCGATGCATGCATCTCAATATGAAGAAACTCGTGCCGGGCGGATAAACACGAGAGGCCGCTTTGGTTTATAGAGCGCAGTCAGCGCGGCTCGGACGCGATCACGACACGGACGCGGAGAAATTAACCCTCGCTGCACCGGACCGGGACTCTGGGCCACTCTTCCGGAATCTGTTTCATTGGGTATACAGAGTGTATGTTTCTTCCCCTCCCTTGATCTATGATCCACCTCTATAGCGATAGACATCAGACATTAATCAGCAAAAATTTTTGCAGAAACACACTATATAATGCAAAACACACACTTTATTACACACACCTATTACTAATTTACTACTCCTTCGTTCAAATATACCTTATTTCTAGGTACTTTATTTATTTTTATTAACATACAAGTGTCACACACTCACGACTACCACAAACATCAGTCACAAATTACACATAAAACTTAAAAAAAAAATCTACTGTATAATCTATAATCTAATAATCTATATATATTTTAAGAACACTGTTCAATTTTTTATGCTAATGTTATGTAAATTGACCGAAATCCATAATTGGTTTTATATTCTAGTAATAATTTTTGTTTGTAATTGTAAAAATTTAATACTGTGGATTTTTCAATAAAGAATAAATAAATAAATAAAAATAAATAAATACTTTTAATCGGCCTTATTAATAGTTTTTCATTATGTTTGTATCTGTATATTGTAACGCTGTTTGTAATTCCAATAACTAAATAAATAACATCAGCACATATAAACCGTGTATTGACTTCGACGTTTTGGTGGATCTGTTTTTTTTACGGTTTACTAACAATAAGAAGTTGGTAGGTTTATTTTAAGGCCGGTTTTATATTATTTTTTTAAAACAAATATTTTACTGTCTTTAGTTGCTCTACACTAGAAGGGTTTTAATCAAACTTTATTAGAATTATTCTCAAAGCAATCACTTGCAATATGCAATAAAAATATAATATCGCTTAAGCTAATCGAACATTTTGAATAGAAATTTTTATTTTTTACCACCTTAAACGTAAAAAAACTTAATTTAATTAAAATGAAAATAAAACCCGTTCAAAAAATATGCAAAAAAAATTTATTGAAATTGCTTGAGACGTTTCGGACTAATTGAAACCCTCAATTAGATCGAATTGAGACCATCCTCTTTCAGATGAAGTCTGTTAAAAATGGCTTATTCTTGTTTACTAAATTCCGGGAAAATTGTAGGACAACGCATATTATATATTACTATTTTAGAGTTCATGTTTATTTTTTTATATGTATGTAAATATAGGAACTACAAAGAGAGAGAGAGAACATGCTTTTATTTTCATTCATTTAAGCTCGTAATGCTTTTGAAGTAGTCACTACATTAATAACGAAAAGTCTTGACAAAGGCTTTAAATGCATGGGCATATTTTTGTATTTAGCGAAGGCCTTTGAGACTGTATCTTATAAAATTCTTCTTAAAAATTCCACTCATTTGGTATTCGTGGATTGCAACTAACGTGGTTCAGAAATTATCTCGTAAATCGCACGCTGAAGCTTAAATTAGGACATGTTACTAGCAATGCAGAAAATATCACTTGTGGAGTGCCACTAGGTAGTACACTTGGTCCAATTCTATTCCTTATTTACATAAATGACCTACTAAATCTAAAACAGGATGCGAGTATTTTATCTTTTGCAGATGATACTATGATTCTTTTAGAGGATAATTCATGGGAGTCCTTAAATATAAATCTAAATCTAAATCAGAAAACATATAACAGTTTGAAACATTGGCAAGACTCAAATTTACGGTCACTTAATACTAAAAAAACTAAAGTGTTGCCCTTTAGTAACACTTTTGCAGGGGAACCTCCACCTAATTATTCAATATCACTTCACCTTAAATATTCAACTTAAATCATTAAATATTAATTAGAAAAAGAGTAATTAATGAAAAATAAATTCATGTTTGGAAAAGAAAAACCGAATATTACGTATGTCAAATATTCAATTATTGTACGCTAATTTTTTTGTTACATCCTGTACAATAAATTAAGTTCCCAATTAACGTCTGTCGTCAAACCTAATACGCCCCTTTATACTGTGCTTTTATCGTTTTAGCATCGTGCTATTGCGTCTGCGCCGGTTGCACACTTGAAATCATATTCACCATAAAAGTTCCTACTTGCTCATTATCGGGAACGATTGTTATAACTTAACCCTTTTTATTAAAGTTTATGATTCTATGAAATATGCTCCAAATCTACCAATCACGGCGATAGCTCTAGTGAAACAAAACAAGAGCCAGCGGCGCATCTTTTTAAATCTTAAAAAATAATCTAAAAATATTTGTCATTTCTTTAGGATAAAGAAAATAAAATGCATTATTAGAGAAGTTTAAAACTTATCACCTTAATTCATTCTCCGATATTCCATCAAGCATTTCAATAGAGGCCGCGATGCAATGCAATGGTCAATTTCGTCACTTTTTTTTCGGCCTAAAATTTGCCTACCCTAAAGTGCCCTAAACTATTAAAATATGAGAATGGATTTACATACCGGATCATAGGAGTTAACGATGTCCTTTGTTTAGTATATTATAATATAACATTACATTAACAATTTAAAAACGCTAAGCAGAGAATTGCATGTTTTTCCTAATACCACTTTAATAAAAATAAAGTATTCAAAACTAAGTCTAGAATAATATAAGTCCCTCCTCCTCAAACAAGATAATGCACAATTATAGGTTATCTATTATCTAAGACGTTTTCTATCTTCTAAAAATATTCTAAGATGTTTCTTACGCGCTTAGAATGATGTATGACGATAAACCACACTTCAAAATAACTACTTAGACTACATTACCTTTTAAAGCATTTATCAAACCTTTACTTCATTTGTAACCCCTCGTTTCTTTTGCTAGCTCACGGTCTGAAATAGTAAAGTCGGCATTACACATATTATTTGCTCGCAATTGCTGACTGGTTACGATCGAGATACGAAGTCAGCCTGATCGCAATAAAACAGAGATTACTGACTGATTACGACCATTCGTGACGGGGATGTGTACACCGGCCGCGACGCTACACCGTGATTACTAAATTATTTAACTATCATTCTGTTTTATTTATGCCCTTAGATAAAACAAACCAACATAGGAAAATAGGTTAAACTGAACAATACCATACGGCCAACAATATTTTTTTACTCAACTGAACCACGACGTTATGTATAAAAACAAGCTATTACGCTGCTGAGGTTTAAAGTGGCCAGTAACCATTAGAAAATGCATGGGCTGTCACTTATCTCCCGTCATCCGAATCAATAAAAGATCGAAAGTCTGTAAATCATTTTCAAGCTTCAGTCAATTGAAATAAAAGTAATGATACACCCGTGAAACGGAATTCTACCTTTCTTGCTTTTATATTTGCACGATTTCACAATACTGAAGGCATTATGTCACTTCAAGGTGTTATTTTATATCAGTTATATGCTGAGTCGATTCTCAACATTTATTTAAAACGATCCAGCCTTAATTTAAAAAAAACATATCATAGTTGTAATTCCTTGCCTCACAAATATAAAAACTAAGGTAAACTTAAGATGCCAATCATAAACAAACTACAACGTTTTTAGATAATAGAGACAGATCTTTAAAGGGTGGGAATATGTTACTAGAAACTGCCAATATTAAAAAGCAAAATCAACAACCATACTCTGCTAATTGCGGAAACAATGATCTCAAACTTTGAAGGTGCCTCAAAAAAACTGTCCCTCGGGGTCTGTGTATTCCTTGTTTCCTTATTCCTCATTCCTTGAAAGTGAAATTCTGGCGAAATCATCAACTCCGATCGGAAATCCTGACGTAGAACACATAGTATCTGCTAAAGGCTCTGCTGAGGTCCCCCGTTCGCGCCTACGTCGACACACTCTACCTAATTGCCTGTGTTTCCGCAATCCGGTATAATTAGGACACTCGTGCCAACGTTTTACCGCAAGATTATATTAGTTTCGATATATCCAACATGAATAAGTGACTGCGGGACCACCAAGTTAACGGGTGGGGACGTTAAGTTCGAAGTTAGACTGGTCGTTGCTCGCGACTGTACTGGAAGTTTGGACTCGGTACTGGTGTTTTAATTGCAAAATAATAAACTCCGAGTGGAGGTCGGCACAGAGCAGTTTACTTAACCTCCGTTCGAAACTTGAGGGAGAGAACTCTACTCGGGAATTCGCATAAAGACGTTGGCTGCGACTCACTGATCTGATATTAATCTTATTGTTAGCATATATTGCATTACTTGATATTATTTTTTCTGACTGACCTCATCACTACTAATTATATGAAAGTTGCTATTCGGGTGATTACTCTTTTCCTACAAAACACCTGAATGGATTTAAATGGGGTTTTCGATGTTTAATTACTTAGTTTAAGTTTTAAGCTATAAGTTCTCGATTCAAAATGTTTTATGATGGTATCATGTGTGTTTACTTTTTAGGTAATATATAAATATATATATTTTATTTTGAAGACATTCATTTTGCTATAAATTGATGAAAAGAAACTTTGACCTAATGATATGTAAGAGTTATTACTGTTAACTGTTACTACTATTACTGCATTTTTGTTGAAAGTTGTTTTATATCATAAAATGCATGTCTGCTATGCAGTCACTGCATCTCAATGTCAGCGGTTCTTGATACATTCACCAGCATTTTAATTTAAAATTTGGTTGGTTATTTAATCTGGATATATATTTTATCGATGGATTCCATTCCTATATATCGATTTAGATGCGACGAGACCTTACGTTGAGCATATAATATATTATAGATTATAGGTTCATGCAGAGCTCTAAAATGATCCAGTCTAGAGTCGTAAATATTTTTTTAAGATGTTAATTGGATATGTGTACTTTGTGGCCATTGGAATATGACAGAAGAAATTACTAAATGTACAACATAGCCTTTAATAACATAATACCTCGCATTTGTCGTCTTTATAATACCTTACATAGAGATAGTCGCATTGTCATTTTCCACGATAGCCTTAATCAACTCAAAAGGCATATTTTTGAATTGCTTCCGAGATAAAAAATATAAAAGTACATATTTATGTTCATACATTTTATTTATATATATTACATTTTATATATATTTATTTATTTATATAAATATATATATATACACAATTTTATATTTATTTGTATGTAATCATTAATATCCCACTTCGGGATTGTTTTACCTTCAAACAACTTACGCTACTCACGGTGTACGGGATATTTGTTTCAGAAGCCATTTTGTATGTTTCACTTAAGGCGACTACAGAGGTAAGAGAAAACCTTGAATCTGCCCGTATTCCACCCCCCGACTCCCTTCTTCAAACCCCCGCAGAGCAAAAATGTTTAGCCAATAGGATTCATTCTAATAAAATGGTCAAGAAGCGAAGCAAAGCTCAAACCCGGTCGCCGATATTTGACAAAATGTACCCTGTTTCAGAAATAACCCGTGTACAATGAACAGAAAGGTATAAACTCTATAGCGGACATGAACGCCGTTTATAACATAAACCACGGCCTACCATTTTGTATGAAATATCGATAGCAATTAGTTTATTTTTTAGAAAAATAACAAATACATATTTTCAATTTTTTTCTTTTTCCATTAATAATACAAGAACATATATTTTCTGAAAATCTAAATAATTTTGGCTGTTAATTTCATTTTCATATATCAAATTTAAAACAAAAATCACCCATTTTAGGCCAACTTTGTTATTTTATTTCCATAAGTTGTTATACCATATATCGCAAATTCGCTCAACTATATATCTCCGCGACTCGATTCTCTTCAAAAAAATATTTTCATTAAATATGAGATGTTTCTGGATTCAAAGGAGGGGGGGTATCAAAAATTTCATGTTACCAGAGGTGTTAAAAAATATAAAAAAAAACAACAAATTTAAAAATGCAGTGCAGTCATACGTTTTAGAAAATATATATATATATATATATAGTTTTAAGGAATTTGAAAACACTTAGTCATAGGTTTACATACGAGTTAGCTCCATAAGCCCGTTTTAGTGAAGTATTATTTAATTAAATCTGGTTTTCTCTTAAGAACTATGTCCTAATTTCTGTTATTGTTGCTATTAAACATGGATGATCATGTACGCATGTTTTTCATAACAAATGTTAAAAAATAATTATTATGTATATCACACCACTATACTAAACTCAAGATATTATTGTACCCAAATTAAAATGTAATTTCTATATATATTTATCTTGTGTTTATGGAATAAATCATTTGAATTTGAATTTTGAATTGGTTTTACCAATTTTCATGTTTGATTAATTAGGAAATATAAATTCGATCCAAAGTGGATACTCTGGATGCCGCAGGCACAGTGAATTTCTTCCGCAGGGCCTTGGTATCGGAGTCCCTATAAACAGAACTTTCTCTAAATGAACCTTAGGCGCCCCGAAGCGCCCACAGAAGCGACTCGTTTAAATTTATCAGACGAGCTTTTCTCGGCAGCTACCTACCTGTATTCAAATAAAGATCAAAGATCATTTTATGTGGCAAAACAAAAATTTCGAATTTTAATATTATTTGTGTTGCTAGACTGCAAATAAAAAATAAATGTACATTTTTTTTACATTTTGAATCATGCTTATATTGCTATTATTATTGTTTTTTTACAATTTTCAGAGAGGTTTTTATTTAAAATAAAATTTATTTATATCAATTTTATAAAGTAACAATCTGACCCGGCGAACTTCCTACCGCCTCGGAATCAATAAATGTAGCTTATTAGCTGAATTAAATTCAGTTTTTTATTAAGATTACTCAAAATGAATTAAGTTCAATAAATGTTTTCACTCAATTCAAAATTAAGCAATGAAGCAATTTTCGATGCGCGCACAATGACAAATGTGATAACCTCACAAAGTAAGCATCTTCGAAGGCAACTTACCATTTTGAAAATAGTATACAAAGCAGTTCCATAAAAAGTATTAGAAAATTATTTTTCTTTATATTTTTTTTTTGTGTGTTTTTCCAATGTTTTCATAGTTATTTTGCTATTCGGAGCGGAGACAAATCCAACAATGAAAGATCATAAAAATCGGTCATGCCGTTCTTGAGTTATTAACTGTGTAACTAATCCGACTTTGTTTTATATATATGTATATATATATGTATATATATATATATATATAATTGTATAATTGAGTTCTAAAGTTATTTGACTTATATTTGATGATTGTTTTTTAATAGCGGCAAATCGCCTGAATAGATAAATGACACAATCTTTGACAATATTGAAAAATTTTGAAAAAGTTTTTAATTATTTGATAAAGTGCTGGATAGCATAATATTTATAAAGATTCTAAAGAGGTCCTGTACTTGAGAGCGCAGGATGTCGGTTTAAACCCAGCGCTGAGTTTTATAAAAATGCATTTTTAACTCTCACCTGTCCTCTTTAGTGTAAAATATTGTCAAATATTATGTAACCATCTAATTAGATAAAATAACATATTTTAATAATGATATTGATATTGATAAATAATGATATTTTAGCAAAAAAATATATAAAAAAATGGATATGTGATTACGATGAAGGATGGTGGTGAAATGAGATGAGTTTATGAGTGATTTATGTATGAAGTTGATCAAAAAATAAAAATAATGGATATGTAAAAGTGTAAAATTAAAGCACATGATTTGTGTGCATATTATTTATATAATGATAGTTATCAAAAATTATATACAATATGATAATCAAGCTTGTTTCTAGTCACATAATCCTACATTACGCATTGAAAATGAAAAATCAAACGACAATAATGCAGTAATATTGTCGCATACGTTCTTTTGAAATTATGCAACTGAATCTTCTCCCATGGGAACTAAAATCGATTACACTAATTTCCCGCATCCATGATCAGTCAATCTTAGATTACGTCACTCCAGACGGCCGAGTTTCGGGCAAAAAATAATGTATCTGGTAGTTTAGTATTCATTTTAATACTCTTTTTCCTTTACACCTAATATCACTTTTTTTTAATAGCTTTTAATCTTCAAAAGACGTTTATTTTTTTAGAATGTTTACTTCATTACTCATTATCTTCAGTGTAAACACTAATTGAATTTTATTTGGTGCAAATATTTATTGGTTTTATTTTACACTTTTAAGTTGGTATCAATGTTTTTGTTTTCACGTGTTATGTATATATATATATGTTTTTTATATAACTGTCTTATTTTCCTAATAAAGATAAATTAATAAATAATAATATACTACTAAATATATTATTTCCACAAAAAAAAATAAGACTTCGCTTCACCAGATTGACAGGAGTAAATTTTGAAAACAAAATATTGTAGCCTGAAATTGTAGAATAGCTAACTCAAACTGTTATTTATTAAAATTAATTTATTATAATTATTGTCATTGATATTTAAGTATTAATTGCTTCACCTGTATGCCTACTAACTGGTACTCGAAAGTAACGGATATTGGTATTTCTACTTATTCCTAAGATCTATATCGGAGTCGAGAAGTGTCGTGTACCCCGGACTCATGATGTGGCATCACGACGTGACAGCTCTGCCCTGACTAACGATCGATCGCCAATTACCCTCAGATCGAAGAATTAATCGTGGCATAAATGAATCCGTTGGGAAACGGCATTTTTATACAGCCTTTGACAAGTATCTTACGTATAAAAAAAACGAAATAAATATCACAGGAGAAAGAGAGAGAGACAGGGGTCAGGGAGGGGGGGAAGGGGGATAAGAGCAGTTTGCGTTGCCTTATGCGTTTAGTCGAAAAAAACATATCAACTGAAATACTATAAAAACTGAATCGTGCGCAACAGAAACTATTTAAAGAATAAACTATTTTTATTTTTTTGTAACCTGTACACATTTTTAGACAAATATCAAACAGCCTATGTATCCTGACAGTGCTTCTATAAACACAGCGAGATTATAGTTTTCCATGCTCTTGTTTATTTAAAAAAATACTTTAAAAATAAAGAAGGAATAAATTTCTTAATCACTACCTATCTAGATTCGCTCAATTTTATGTGTTTATACGATACCAAGATGTGGAACCTCTAGAACTCCACGGTTTTGTGTGTAAATTTTAAGCGGTAAAACTTTTTTTTTTAAACCCGGTTTAAATTATATTTAATCTTGAGTTATATTTTTAGTTGCATCTTGTTGGCTGCGTTGGTAATTGAATGGTTCTCAATAAAACCGACTGATAAAAATATCAATTTATACCAAGTTATGGTATCGCTAAAATTGCGTTTAACGCGCAATTGACGCAACGGGATTGATTGCAAATTCATCGAAATAAGCAAACAGCAATAAGAGAATTAAAGGTTTTATGAGTAATGTTTGCAATCACGGGTATATAATATACATATCCACCTAGATTATCAGAGCTACAGAGTTTACGACTTATGATTCACCAATTTAAAAACGCTTACGTCATTATTCTCACTCACCATGCCAATTAACCTCAAAATGAACTGGCCATTTGATTTGGAAACTGCTAACTGTTTATCGTATGAGTAATAAAAAACTTATGTTATAAATGAACGTGGATATATAAAGGCGTTTGAAAACCGGCTACGCTCGAAAGTAACGACTAATCTCATAAAAATGCATGGGCTGTCACTTTAGCAGCGAACTAATGCGACTATGCATAACTATAATACTACAATATAAAGTACCTATAGTAAATAGTAATATTTACACATTAATTAATAAGTTATTACTTGATATTCAGGAAGAGCATATACAGAGTGTCCCAAGACCATTCCTGAAGACTTAGTTTATTACGTGTACGAAATTGCATAAAAAACTGCAAAATTAATTCAAGCCCAAAATTTATAATTTTATCATAGCGTTTGTGTAAATTCCTTTATTCATTTCGCGCTCGGCAACGAAATTATCACAAGAGCGATTTCATATTATCACATATAGTTTCCATTTTTTTTTCTCGGAGGCTATGATGAATTTTGAATTTTAATTTTGTCAAAAGAAATTATGATTGAAATCGCAGGGCCAATTATTTGTTTTTTTTTATCGGGAATGGTGTTGGGATACGGTTTATAGAGTGTCGCAGATATTCTATGGTTTATTAAAAAAATGTTTTTTTTTTAAATATGTGACCCATGGGGACAATATAAATATTATCAAAACTTTTTTATATGCAATTTATTTTATACGTTGAAAAAGGACTCTTTATTTTTTATGATGACAATAAAACTTAATAATACTTCAATGATTTTTTAAGTGGATCGTTTACTGTGAACGATATAAAATTAAATATTACTGTTAATACCAACTAAAAATATATTTAAATAAAAATAAATAATATGCACTGGGTATTTCCTTAGAACAGAAATGGCTAGTGGGGTGATAAACAGCCACACAATCTATATTTTTTTTCATACAATTTATACTTTTTTTTTATTTATTTATTTTTATTTTATACACAGAATGTCCCAAGACTATTTCCGAACACTCAAGGGGGTGTTTATGTTCCCTATTAAAAGACAGAAATTATATAAAAAAAAGTAAAAATAATCCATCGCGTTCATTGAAAGACCAGGTAATAGAGTTTAGGTGTATTACCTCCCCGCGCTCTTCCCCTACCACCCATCGCTTCTGTCATATTACCCAACTGTCTAGATCGCCATTTATACCAAAATTAATATTAGTTATATGAATTGAAAATTTTATATATTATAACACGGTGTCGACTAAAGTGCAATATATCGTAACATTTTAGAATGTGCATAAAACGTAGCAGTTTTTCTAAATTATTGGACAATGTAGTATATTATTTTTTACATTTTTTTTATATATTAGCTTTTCTAATTCAAAATCAAAATAATAATAATTAATCACTATTTAACATGTAGACTAGAAGAGCTATTCAAGTTTTATTATTAGAATGATATATTGATACGTAAACATATTAAAAAAAAATATTGATGAAATTATTTCTACATTTAAAAAAAATATTTAGCCGACAAGGTTAGCGTTTTCTTAAAAAATCGCAACAGTTACTTTTAAACTAATCATAACCTAATAACCACATATATAGGGTTTAATAGAGAATTGCGTCTAACATCTCTATTAGTTTCGACTGCATAATTATTGTCAAAAAAAATGTAATTTAAAATAATTACTTAACACACAGAGCAATAATTCTAGAAATATTGACGTTGATATTTAAAGTTTTTTATAATGTTTACACTTTGTCCAACATAAAGACCCAAATTATTTACAAAAGTAAATTTACTTCATATAAATTACTAAGGAAAATATTAGAAACAATGATATCGTTGTAGGAGAAAAAAAAACGCCTTCTCGCAGCTTTATTCGATCTGCGAGAAGC
The DNA here is from genome assembly GCA_020383195.1 of Neomicropteryx cornuta. Taxonomy (NCBI): domain Eukaryota; kingdom Metazoa; phylum Arthropoda; class Insecta; order Lepidoptera; family Micropterigidae; genus Neomicropteryx; species Neomicropteryx cornuta. The sequence continues at coordinate 9,006,801 of JAHKQU010000030.1, forward strand.
GTTTATCCCGCGCCCGCACTTGTTGCAGCATTGCCCGGTTCGAATCCGTGGTTCGCTAAGCAAACAACAGATCACGTCATTTTTCTCACATAGCGAATGGAGCGTAAATCGGGCGTAATTGTATCTTACGAGCCGCGCCGACATATGTGCCCCCAACAACCGTTTCTCATACTTTCGGCGGCGAAATATGTTCGCAAACGTAATGTGTATTTATGCGCGGGTGGCCTGGCATTTTCAGTTCCTTGCGAGACGCACCAGAAGATACATCAGAATACACAAAGTATGCAAAAGTAAAAATATATCTAATTATTATCATCGAGGCAGTATACCACTTCCGAAAAGTGTCGATTAATAAAAAAGTTAAATATCTGAAAAATAGTTATATTTATTTACTTTTGTTGACTTTAAGGCGCCCCGGGACGCATTTGTCCTTGAGATTTGAAAGAGTAGGCTTTATTCGAACATTGACGTGGATATACTCGCCGACCGCGAATTCATTACATTTGGAATCGATGAAACATGTTTTTTGTATTTAAATAATTATTATCATTTGAAAAAAGTGTTTTTTTTAGATTATTATATTGTCTATCTTTAGAAAGAAAAATTAGGTTCGCGTCACTTACACAACTTAAAAGAAAATCGTTGCAAGAAAAAAACAACACTTTCTTATTTATTTATTTTCATTACTATAATAAGGTGTATTTCGTTTTTTTTTTAAGCAAAGTACTAAATTAATATATGTAGAATATTGTGGTATTTTTAGTTTCAGCCATTTGTTGGGAATAAATTCAACAAAATGCACCAAAATACGTTACAAAACACGTTTTAGGGACTGGTGGCGCCTTCCAAGTTGCTCAAATCGCGCGCGGTTTTCAGCGCTGACGTCACAACTGCGGTTCTATCGTCTCGCGCTGCTAAATCAGCACGGATTGCGAGAGGAAGCGGATGCGTGACGTTAGCGGTTGTGACGTCATCACTTAACGGGAATAAAACGGAACATTTTTAATGCGTCACGAAATAAAAGGGGACAGTTTACACACTACACACTACAGAAGTGAAAACTTTATACGCAAAATACACTGGTTAGGATTATGAGTTAAATTTCAATATTACACTGTAATAGAAAAAAAAACTACCTATGTTTTTTCTTAACCGCTTGAGCGATTTGACTTGAACGACTTCCAATCTATTTTTTTTTTTGTATACGATAGGTGATTTCTCGTAGGTGGTCCCATTTTAGTTCAGTTAAGTACCTAATTTAGTAAAGATGGAAAAAATAAATTAAAGCTAAATTTGCTACATAATTGACTAATATTAATACGATTCATAATTAAATAATAAATTATTAAATAGTAAACATTTTAAAATAAAAAAAAATAAAACCGATTTCAAAATAAATTTGAACTCAAAAGAATAAGATATATTTTATTTCTTTTCTTTTTTTATTTTATTTCTTAAAGTTTTTTATTATTGTTAGGTTTCATTTAGACATTTTTTATATTTTTTTTTTCTTATTGTTAGTAACGTATATATGCATACATTATAAACCACGTATTAAATACATATTGTTTTATTTAAGATTTTTTATCTCCGCCCCTAGGAAATCAAAATATTGCTGAAGCTATCCCCAAATAGTTAAACCGTATATTTTGCTCGTTTTATATAAAGGGTGATTTTAATGAGCGAATTTCGCTCGAGAACGTACTTTTGGCAGATGCAGCGTCCCGCGAATCACGCCATTATGTTAACGAGATGAGCCGATCTCCGCTCGCGGTGTCTTACCTGTACGGAGGGCGGACGGACGGACGAGATATGGTCCGATCGACGTGAAGATAGCATCGTCAAATCACTCTCGTATAAGTAGGTACAGTCGTTGATAAAAACGACCGAATATTGTTTTAAAAACTTTCTGTATTATAGCATAAATAAAAAAAATAATCATCAGTTTTTGGGCATTTTGATTTCTATTTATTTATAGAACGGGTTCCTCCAGTATATTTTTTGTAACAATAAAATTAGAAGAAGTCGACTAATACGCTAAATAATATTAAAAAAAAAAACGATTTATTCACTATAATATTACAAAGAATATAGAATGTAATTATAGAATTCGACTATTTTCCTAACAGAACTACATGGGACAATTTGTTTCAATGTTCTTATGTAATAGTCGGGAACATATAAAATACAATTATCAATGTATGAACGAATAAGCTTATAAAAGCGAATGACATAATATGTACCTGTCTCCTTCAGACGATTGCATTAAAACCCAATATTTTAAACACAAATGCTAATGGATTTCAGGAACACTTTAAGATATTACCCACATACCTACAGTTATAAAGGACCTCGTTTCGAATAACCTTAAAAATGTACATTATGACCTTTTATTAGGACTAGAGAACGATGGATAGATTAAATTCTAATATAATTATTTTTAATTTGCATTCTATTATTATTCGGTTAGTATTTACAAACGTGGGAAATATGTGGGATAAATTTGCGATACGCGCTTTCATTTTCGTTTTTAAGTTTATTAATTTTATTTTTTTTAAACTTTAGTTCAAATAATTCATTTTACACTAAACGGCCACTAAATGTTTGCCAAGCAGGTCGTGGTAGTATAGTCGTTAGGGCGTTTGACTATTGACACAGAGGTCGCGAATATAAACATAGTTACCATTTTTCGTTAAAAATGGTCTATGCCACCATCTCTCCTAACTCTATTCCTAAGCAAATTTGGCTGAATTGAGTAGATACCAAAATAATTGAATATTGCTATACTTTTCAAAAAAAAAAATGTAGGCGCTTAGTATAAAAAGTAATTTAACACAGCAACTTACTACTGAAACTGTGCATCTCTCGCTTAGATACTTAAATACTACTTCACATAAAATATATCTAGGTATAATAGGTATAAGTTATAAATATATAGATAGCTCAATATATTATTTATATTTATATGTAGGTATATATATTTTTTTGTTGATTAATATTTAATTTATGCAATATCTACGTAACCTATAGAAATAGCAAACGTTATCTACCTTGGAACAGGAGGTGGCCTAGTTAGGTATGGCTAATTGTAAACCTATAAGTACCTTATGATGAATAAATAAATTGAGTTTTACGAGTAGAATATTAAAATCGTAATTCGGTCAATGATTGTACACAGATGGATACAGATATCTTTCAACGGACATTTTGGTTCACATGTTAGATTATTTATGACGGAATCGATATTATAATGATAGACAAATTGATCTTTTGTAAACAAGCACAAACTCTATTTCTGTGCATCAGCGCATCTCAAACTTATTTATTTATTTATCCATAGTGTACAATACAGTATGCACAAAGTTCATAATTCTAAGTACATAAGTTCATAGTTCATAAGTACATAATTCTTTTTTTTTTAACTTAAATTTCAATGTAAAATATAATTAGCTATAGAAAAGAGTTTCAGGCATATTGGATAATAATCACTTCACTAGGCGTAATGCCTGTATCGAAATGATAAATATTCGAGGCACTCAATATTTTATTTGGAGGTGCTCTAGTATATACATATATACACATATTCATATACATATAAATATATACATAAATATATATATAAACACATATATACATATTTATTTATTGCGTAATGTTATATTACTATTTGATGCTTAGAAATTATAGCAGATTTGAATAACATAACTTTGAATAACTTATCTACATACTTTCGCTTATGCTTATATTTGGTTAACGAGGGTCTTTTCTGCGCGACGGTAATGAAGTTTGTCGCATTTAGAAGGTTGGGATGTCAACTTTAATTTCTAAATACTAAAATATCAACATAGAAAAGAAAGAAAAAAAGAAATTTTTTCTTTATTGAAAAATGGAAAACAAAAATAAATGGTAGGTACATAAGTTTAATCGCATTTTTGAATAAAGGAAGTGTGCTCAGCTGCCCTCCTTTCTGAGAGAGGAGGGAGCTGGTATTCAGCACGTCTCGCTTTATTTATTTTTATTCGGTACACTAACAAAATATTGAACATATAATATGTTTACATTAATTTTAGAGACTTAAGTAAAAAAAAATTATACAAATATATATATATAAATATAAATATAATGTATGAACATATATGTACTATCATATTTTTATTTTCTCTGAAGCAATTCAATAATATCTTCCAAATCTACGACCATATTAAAAAATAGCAGTAAATTGTTGCTATCTAAAAATATCATTATTTGATTGTTTACAATTTTTTCAAGAACTTTAGATAGAGATGGAAGTATCCGGGATAGAGATGGGAGTCTCCGTTACAATTCTCATTTGAATAGGTGATAACTGCTGAGTACCGAGTCGTTTTTTTATTTGGGGTGAGCTGAAAACAAACAATGGAGAACAGATGGATACAATATTATAAGCAAATGCTGTGGCAAATAGCTGCTGTTACTAAAGTCGTGGTGTCGTGTCTCCTCGGAAGGGTTGATCGCTCGTTTCCCATTGTCGGAGATCGCCGATGCAAATGTCGACCGGCGCCGATAATCGCCGATCATTAACGAGCGAACTCCATTCGGGATTTCGTCCGACCGAGATTTCAATAAAAATTCCATTACCCGACGAGAGCAGTGCAGTCGGGCCTTCGCAACACTTCGTGAGGGCGATCTACAGGCACGGACTCGAAGCTACTGGAAATATTTATGCGATAAGAGTATTTTTAGCGCTCCCCTCGAAATGCAGTGATGCCGAAGGCAGAGGCGTCTATCCGTCCTTACATTCGTAACATTCTTAATTATATTTCTTTTTATTTATTGGGAAAACCAGTATCCATAACTTACATTAAATACAAAAGTAAAGACCAATTAAATATATTGACTAATGAAAAGCGACCACAATAAATCTACATTTAATTTAATATTTAAAATAAATTTGTATATGTGAATTTTGAATAATTCATTTAAATTTAATTTTATAACTTAAGATATTATTGTTTTATTTCGCTGTAAAAATAAAACAATTATGGTAAAAACAAAACAATCAAACATTATTTAGAAAAAAATATTAGAAATTAGATAGATTTTAGATAGAACATTTTTTAAATATCTCTTGCTAATTAACTAGCGATCATTGATATAAATCAATCTCTTGAAAAAAACTGTAGTGATAATAAATAAGCCTGTATTTAAAAAAACCAAATATACGATGTTTCACCAAATTTCCATTTGACATAAAGATTATTAGATTTAGAACGGCCGAGAGCGACTTTTTGTATACTTAGACTCAGCAGTAGAAATACACGGTCAATATTTTAAATAAACGTCGAATAAATTTTATACAGCGTGTCCCAAGACCAAGCCAGCCGACATTAGTGATTTCAAAAAGTTTTTATTAAGATGGTCTTTAAAAATTCACACAGTTCTAAGGTTAAAGTGTCTGATCTATTAAACAATTTTCTTGTGTGAAACCTGCCATACTACGCTCGCTCATGCCTCGGGCGAGTAAGTAAGAAGGTTAGTGTGAAGTGATCTGCTATTCGTGTTTTGTACATTCTAGGGGGAGAATATCTCGTCTTGTTACTAAACCCCGCAATTGAATATTCTTAGGCGTAAAATGACCTGGCGATATTGATATTGATAATGATAATGATATTGATATCGATTGTTCGGTCAATCAATAAAACTAAATATAATAAAAAATAATGTTTCAAAAAGTCCGTCCCTGGTGTGAAGCAACGTATCCGTCTGCTGTGGCTAACCCCTGACCTGCTGTAGACTTGATTACACGTATTCCGCCCGTATACAAACACACGTGTTGGCTTAGATGACCCAGGTCAGGCCAGTCTACCCGCCTGCACACGGCCGTTCATGTCCTGAAGAAATGTCTATGCCAAACCCTTCATTAAAGATAACGAGAGTTTGTTTACTATCCGAGTGAGCTGTTCCCAAAGTCTCTTCTAAGAGAGTTGTTTCTTTTAAGAATGCATATTTATTTCCCTAAAAAGATACTTAGTGCTCATATTATGAGTACTTGGTACTCTTTTGCTTTGTCTGTTGTTTTTAAATTTATTGTTTATATGTACCTGTTATAAAATAAAAAAAAAATGGGAAATGTGGCCATGTTGTATATTAACGACGAGCAATTTCAAAGCGTATATTTCGTTTTTATCTGTAAAAATGTATAGGTATATGTATTTGTTTGTATAAATGTGAATATGTGTCAGTGAGAGGTGAAGGTTTTGAGCGTGAAATGGTAACTATACTAATGTAACTATTTTCTTTTTAGTGAATAGTTATAATTTTATATGATGACAAATAATTGAGTTATATGATGTCATTAAATATGTATTAAGTGTACTATGCTCTGTGGCCGAGCTAGAGAAGTTAAACTTGTGTATCAATAGGTTTGTGAAAGTTTCCGTGGCGAAACTCCTTTAGTACTTATAAATCATGCTTTCGATACACGCAGCAGCAATGGTGGCATACTACAAACATTGTCTTACGTAACATCCACAGATGGCGGAGAGTCGAAAACGCGACATTTGCATCAATTCACGTGAATTTTGTTGGAACCGCCAGTAAAAATGTTTACACGTCTAACTAAACCATAAAATCTGAGTGTTACCTAGAGGTAATATTCAAAAGAAGCCTATTATTTACCATTCCAATTAATGTTTACACGTTCTTTGATACTCTCAGGCTTTCAAGTTTTCCTCTACTTGAATCCGCACAGACGTTTGAACGTGGAATTACGTAAATTCCGTGTTTGAATTTCAAACTTGAACAGGCCCTCTATCGCCGTCTCCCTGCACTGTCCGAGACCACTACCCCCCCCCCTCCCTCAATTCCTCGAACCCCCTACGAGCCCCCCTAAAACGTCCCCAGGAGAATAACGTCTCTTTGCTGACCGATTTTCACACTCGAATGAATATTATATACCAGGATCTTCTGTTAAAGGTGTTCGAATTGTAACTGTAAAATATGTAATACCTCGCTGAAGGGTCATTTATTTATTTTCTGCTGAACCCATATTTACAGAAAGTATGTGTCTGTCCGGCGCAAGAATGCCAAAACCATGTATCTAGGGATTTGACGTTACGTTTGTTTTCAAATTTTTGATGATGAGATCCCTACTTAATAAGCATGGGTGTTACCTACCATAAATACAGACTGTTCCAAGACGATTCCCTATTACGCGTAAGAAATTATTTAAAGAATGCGAAAATAATTCACGCCCAAATGACCTGGCGCGGCGCGGCCTCGCTAGCGATCGAAATGATGACAGGAGCTATTTCATAGTATCCCGTAAAGTTTACAATTTTTTTCTCGGGAACCTTGATGAATTGATATGACCTCAATACAAATCATATTTGAAATCACAGAGCTAGATTTCTAATTTTGTCAATTCATATTCCTTTGCAGGCAGGGTGATATTTTTGCATAACCATGCTTCTTCAATTTTTCAATATTCAATTGATTTGTTTATTTTTTAATTTGAGAATAGGTATGGTAGTGAAAAGTTTGCCCTGCCAATAAAAAATATCAAAAAATTAACAAAAAATATAATAAACGCCGTTGATTACGGTATTGTAACGAACGAACAAAATAATAATATGATCAACACCTTTAAGATTAAGTCCGGCGAATTTCTAAACATATTCTTGTGTAATATTTGAAAAAATATGATTATTATCTAAAATAATAACTCTACACTTTGGTTTTAAAAATTTTAACCGGAAAAATATTATGGTATGGAATTAATTTAATTAATGACAAATTGTCTAGATTGTAAAGATTTATTATAAGTTTGAATGAACACAGTTCGAAAAAAGTGTAACATCATCCGAAAAACATAAATCCGCGGTAAAGTAATCGTAACTGAATAATTTTATTTATCTTCTCATTGTGTCGGGAGGAATACAGAATGTGATTAATTCATCCATATGCGAACAAATAAAATAAACAATATTTAAAATGACAATAAAAATATTTATAATAAACAATAAATTTAGTCATGAGACTAATAGCGAGAATTATGAGTGAAGTGAAAGATGATAAAGCGAAACAAGCAATACAACTTACATTCAGTTACAGATTAAATGTTTTTTTAAAATGCTGTTCATATTGCTGCAGGTGATATAATTGACAAAATCAAAGTAGCTAATTGTATTGATTTTTTTCTCTTACAATCTATTGCATACGTTTTTAGATATATTTCTGTTGAATCTATAACACACGTAAAATATTATTTTCATACACGTAAAACACTTAATCCATTCACGCATTGTGCATATAATAAACCTACAATAAACCTAATTAATTGATCGACACACAATCTCTCTCTCTCCCTCCCTTAAATACACACACACATACGCAATACATTATTTATATATACAAATCCTACTTGTTTGTATCTAAATAATTTAATTGCGTTTGAAAAAATAATTCCTACTATATGTTTGTAAATATGAAGGAGATCCATAATCGGTTTTGTTATCTAATTAATTTTCTTTTTTGTTAATGTAATATTGATATAACTGTGTATTTTCCGATAAAAAAAAATAAATAATTACCTGAAATACCATATTCATAACAATAAGCTGATTATAATATTTACTATCTATGTTTCATGCATAGCAAATACGCCAATCTAAGACGAACAACCTGTCGTTTCCAGAATGCTGTGTTGGAGTACCCCCCGCGGCGATAGGACACATTTGTAGGTACCCCACATTTGAATAAACGCTCAGAGGATGGATGTCCATTGTGCCCACGATTATTAACGATACTACTTATGACCATAATGCTGGTCTATTATGACATATTGTGTTTGCTATCATTCCTACAAATAATCTGCGGTAATTATTCATATATTCGTTTGTAAAATAACTTGTTTTACAACAAAGCGTTTTTCTTTAAAATTGTCGAAACGCTAAAGGCTCGGTAGTGAAGTGGTATTGAATACCTAATTCCGACCCTGAAGTCCTGGTTTCCAAGCCTAGTAAATCTTTTGACGGTTCTGGACTAAAATGGTTAAAAATAAAAAACATGATGTCTCGTTGTAGATTTATTTTTATCTCTGTTTCCTTGGCACATCCAGGGGCGGTGACCGAAGCGTAACGAGGAAAAACTATCTATCTCCGTTTTCCGCGTTTCTGCGCGTTTTCTACATAATTGTGCCACTAAAAATGTTGAAAACTTAAAAGGTAGCAACCCCTTTCCTCCCTCTCTCGTATTCGGTATATTTAAATTTAGAATCAGCGGTATAGTGTATGGAATTTCGAAAAAAATGGGTAGGTAATAAACAAAATAGTCAATATTATAGGATAACTATAAGTCGTTGATCCCTCTCATTTAAAGACCTTTACGATGAAATTTCACAAAACAACGATTTCAATATTTGCGTAAAGGCAAAAGTGAGGTGAAATTGAAAAAAAAAGTTGTACCTCACAAAATATTTTTTTTCCCCAATGGATCGACTCCAATAGCGAAATATTTGTGATGTCAGATCTCAATGATGTCATTACCGATTTTAGAATTTTAGTCCAATCTACATGAAAAACGCTAGGTCATGACGGAAATTAATATCTATGGGAAATCACATGTTAATTTTTTTACGCGCTTTTTGTATGAATTTTAGAAAAAGAATAATTTATTTGAAGTTTGCATTTCCTGCTCCAATATGCTGCTAGCATAGGTTTCACCTTTGCGACTGCGACTAGGTAGTATTTTATGTACCCGTGGAGTGGGTCTCTAAACTGAAATCAAACATCTCATAAGACATTTTTTATTTTGGCACTTCTTTCTTGAGGTTTGAACATCTCAATTCAAGTCCAGTCTCTCGACGCTAGTTTGCTATATGAACGGCTATTTGAATTTGCCATTTAAATAATTTATAGGCAATCCTTCGGATATAGGACTGCTGGCCGCTGTCCACCCAAAGGCATCCTTTGCCTGAAGTGGAAAGGTGAAGAAGGGTTGAGCTGTCCAGTTCCTTACACCCCTCGCACCCTCCACCCGTACCTCCGAGCAAACGGTTGAGAAAGTTCCAACCCTAGGAAAACAATCTTAAGCCGTGGACCGAGATGGGAACCGAACGCGAGAATATACAAGTACGTTCACTGAAGGCTGCGGCCGCCTTTGTAAGATGTTATCTGTTGGTTAATCCCCGTATTATAAACGTTTTGTAGGACAGCAGGAAAAGTAAATCTGTAATTTTATTTTCGTTATTGTCGGATTTCTTTAATGATCCAAAAGCTAAAACGAAGAAAAAGGTAAAAAAGTTGTAGGCTTCATCGAAAACAACTCAACCGTGTATTTGGTACAATAACGATACCTCTTTCCAACTTCGCCTCATTAACTTTGCCGCCATACAAATGTTACTAAAAATACTAACAATACGAAGTTAGTTTAAAGATTCGAAAGCAAAAAAAAAATATGTTGATTAATATTTTATAATATAGATTATTTGAATTTCGATGTAGTTTTCTCGTAATGTTTAACAATATTTTTTATGTAAGAGGAAGAACATAATTTTGTTATAAATAAATAAAATATATAGGAATATTATGTATTGGCTCCGGAGGACGTCAAAGAAACATTTTTGATAAAATGACATTTAATACTTCTACAGTAGGTACTTGTCATTCTACCTGTATCCCTGAGACAGTTGAACAGACATACAAATAAGGCAATAATATTTCCTATTTTTAACCAACTTGCTCCGGAACAAAACAAACAGACCTAACTAAATGAATTCGATCATTATTTGACATTAAAGAAAAACTTCTTTGCAATAAAACTTATACCGATAATGATAATTTGCATCTTATTATGAAGGGAATTTGGTTTGGAAACAAGACTTATTTGTTTCCATTAAAATTTAATAATTATTATTCCTCTATAAGAAAGCGAGTTAGTTTAATTATTATTCTTTGTAATGTTCATTCTCTTATAATCCAATCTTTCAAAATTACCGACGATATTCCGCGTTCAAACCAGCAACGCTATCGAGGCAAGATCTCTCGCAGGAGTTCGAACGCAAAGGTATGGTAAGATAGCAATTTAGCCACGTTTCAGCCGCAGAATTCGACATCGGATGTCATTTGTCTTCGTCTTCGCTGACCTGTGGGCAATCATTTACGCCACCAGTGGCACGCTTATACACTCCCACCCTCAGGCGGCACCACCACACCCCCGCCGGGGGGAAGGGGGTGGGGCACCACACCCGCACACACGCACAAAATGGTTGAGGATAGGCTCTCGCTTAACTAAACTTGGCTCATTTCGGAAGATAAACTTAGGTTTCCTTGCTGAGGGCGAAACTTTTTCAAAAGTATTTAGAGTTTCATATATATTTTTGGATAGTTAAATTAGCGTGAATAAATTACCTAATTTAGGTGTGTGTACATAAACCGTGACTTTATTGTCTACATAAAAATAAATGTTTTCTTTATTATTTTTTTGTACATATATGTATTTAAACTATTTAAATTTTAATAAGGAAATACTTACACGCGTTCACAATAATTTTCCACTTTTCTGTGCTAAGTGATATCAAATTGAATCGTTTTTATTGTACATATTGCAATTTTATGTAACAACAGGTTTTTGTACTTCTTCAAATATATTTTGAATATATTATTTTATTTTTTATTTAATAACTTTGTACACTATCAAATTGAAGCTTCGAATAAACTAAAAGAAATTTCATGATTTTTTCGTTTTACAATTTATATGTCTTTATTCTTTTGAAGTTATGTTTTATTCTTAAAGTGGCGTAATCCTTAAAAATACTGACTGTGCATACATAACAAAACTTAATAAATAAAACTTAAGTGAAATTATAAACAATTTAATTATTAATAATGTGAATAAATAGTAATTTAATTATTTAATTACCCGCTCCATCACTCAGCGCTATAAACTTTTTAAGCTCTGATTTGGTTTTTTTATTAAGCTTGGCACTCTTGATAGCCTTAGGTAAAGCATTGAAAATTCACACTTTTGTCTTCGTCTTACACATCTATAAGTATATACAAGAATTTATAAATATACTTATTTATAATATTATGTGTATAGGTACTGAGAAGCTTAGTGTATTAATAAAAAAATTAAGTTTTGAACTTCAAATATATTTTATCGCGTATAAACTATAAACAGAATGAGCCGTGCCGCAAGACCGACTTTACTACACCAAAAACTGACTTTATTTCAGTATTGCGTGGGGCGGAAAGCGTATGCGAGGTCTTTAAGTTGAGAGCTTAAAAGCCGGCGGGTCACCGAGCACAACGCGATACAAGTAACGCACTCAACGGCTAAGTCAATATTTGCGGTTTGCCGTTCTCGTTGCTAAGTAAGCTACGCAAATGAGACTTTTACTTGGCGAATAGCAAACAAAACGGATGCCTAGCAAAAAACGACTTAGGCAGGCAGATAGGCTCTTTACTATCTTGTGAGTAATTGCTTGCGAAGGCAATTTATTTATTTATTAAGGTAATTGGGGATAATTTATTTATTTAGCGAGTTACCTAGAGTAGTTCTTTTTGCATAACAAATATATACACGTGTCGCTACGACACGCTTATTAACCGAACAGTGTGTTTGCGCGATCTGGTAAAATGGTCCGAAATACTTAAACAAATCTCACCTATGGGATTATCGTTACCTCCGCGAATATGTTTTATTTATTTATTTATTTGTTGACAGTAAATTAACATCAATTACATAAAATGCAAAGTACTACCTAACAAGGCAATGCCCGTACTAAAGTAGACTGTACTAAAAGCATCGTTCTTATAAGCATAACCGTCACACTGCGCAACATACAATTACAATTAAGTGAATTTAATTGTATGAAATAATACATACTATATAAATAATTATATGTAATATATAAATAAAAGTAAAAATAATACTGAAATAATAATAATAATAACAATAGATATAACTCAAGCGATGCAACTATCTGTGCTTTCGGTATTAATTTTTCTTTGAACATTCTGGCTATATATTTTATTTGCAAAAAATTTAAATCCTTAAAATATTAAAAAGCATTCGTATTTTCCAAATGTCAGTACTGTCAAACTTTTATATATGTTAAACTAAAGGTGTTTACCTATTTTAACATAGAAATCATCTAATTAACGGTATTTAAACAATACATTTTACTATTTTACTATATATATATATATATATATATATATATATATATATATATTTAAATATATAAATAAAAACAAACAAAGACAGAGACTTTCCCAGAATATCTTTAATTTTATTATAAATACGCGGCGCTAAGAAAGTGAAGTGTCTCTGAGCAAACCTTGTCTTTGCTTTCGGTATAATATGTTGGTGGCTACTAAGTTAACTACCTTATGGTCGTCTAGTTGTTTTAAATAAAACAAAAGACAGCTTTTGGCGAAGGTTTGTCTTATGTCCAAAACCTCGGAACTTTGAAAGAGTTTATCTGTTGGATAGCGGAAGGGTCTTTTGATAATAACTCTGATAATGGACTTTTGAGCTTTTATGACAGGATCAAGACAACTCAAGGTAGCTCCACCCCAGCAAATAATTCCATAGGAAATAATACTGTTTACCAGCGCAAAATAAACGGTCCTTATTAGGTCTTTAGATAAAATATTCCTTAGTAATTTAAACATATAAATAAGATTTTTTACTTTTTTACCTGTTATACGAGTATGATCTTCCCAGCAGAGTCTATGGTCAAATGTTAAACCCAGATATTTATAGGAGGAAACTTTTTCTATGTGCGGGCAATGACATTGATGGCAATGTTGAAAACAGGAATGTAGTTTTATTCAAAAATTACTTAAATATGATTCCATACTTTTGCTGTGGTATAAATTAAACATTGTTGTATGTTGTATTGTTGTTTAGAAGGATGAAATAATGCATGAACCTGTCTTCTAAACACGAACGTTATACATAATACTTAATCGCTGGTGCAGATGCTGATGGATATGTATCGGGAAACAAATATCGATGTATGGTGATTAAAATAAAATATACTAGGCATTTTCCGTGACACAACATAGCCTGTTTTATTTTATGTCATTAAAGTTTAACATTTTTTTTTATTTGTTATCATAAAATACAATCCAGTAATGTTTCTATTCTCATATTATATGCAACATAATAAAAACTTCCTAAAGTCTAATTTTCAGTCAACCTATTAGTCTTCTTAAGACTCTATCTCTGTTCTCTGTTCTCTGTTAAGGTATCTCTGTTCTTCAGATGTCGATGGTGCTGCTTCAAGCCAAGAATTGGAGAAGTAATATTAGTAATAATAAATTTAATCGAATATCTTTTAAATGTTACCTACTATAATTAATACTAACTATAGAGCATAACATAGTAACAGAACATTGAGCTAGGAACATTTTTTTTTCGTTCACTACAAAGTAACCTTTGATTTAATGAAAAGAATTTACAGCAAATGCCAGGTTAAACAATTTAGGCACAATACAATCTATGTTAATTAGAAAGCCAAACATAATAGAAATAATATTTGAATTTATTACAACCCCAGAACTGGTAACTACCAATCTTTGTTAAAGAGTCAACAAGTAACACATCACCCAAATCCACCTCATCATGTTGACTTTCAACGAACGCCACTGACGCGCGGCAGTCGTGAGTCGCTTCTGTGCTTTTCCTTCTGATTCCGATTAATTGCTTTTCGAACCAAAAAACTTATCTATTGATAGTTAGGGATTTACCTTTAGTTTAACTTACTATTTTTTGACACACAACCAGGGGCGGATATGGAAAAAATCTTGAAGGGTTTTCCCCATTTTCGATTTGCGGAAAATTCGGTAATCTATCTATATATATAAATGACTGTGTCTTTCTTTCTTTATCCTTTATGCATTCCTAAACCGTCGGTCCGATTGCGATGACGAGTTTAGGAAGTTGTCGTGAGCACACCCGATTAGGTTTTTGAATTAAAAAAAACCTGAAATTCAACCATTAAGGAGGTAAGGGAAACTTTGATACCGTTGGTTATAAAATCTTAAAAATCTGTATATAGCTTCTTTATATAGAGTGATGATTTTAGAGGCGTGGTTTTCAAGAAGAGATAAAACGCATATAATTTGATGTTATGGCTAAGAATTTAGTTTTATTATAAAGATAAGGGTTTGCCATTATGTTTTAAAAATGATTTCGGGTAAGTGGCCGCCGCGGCTGACTCGAACAAATTCCAGCCGAGAGGCCCAATTTTAAACCACTTTTTGCAGCAAGTTGGGCCGTATGTCAGCAATAACGCGCCGAATATTCTCTTCCAAGGCGTTAATCGTGTCCGGCTTATCTGCGTAGACAAGCGACTTCACATAACCCCACAAAAAATAGTCCAGCGGTGTTAAATCGCACGATCTTGGAGGTCATACCACAGGCCCACGACTTTAGGCGATTTTTACTTTATTTTAGAGTGATTTAAAAAAAATTTAGAGTGATTTTTTCTGAATTTGCACTATTTGCAAACGTTGTTCAGGAGTAAGTCTATTTCATTATGACATGACAAACCAAACTGAGCATAAATCAAGTGACAGCTGTCAAAAACACCAACTACGAAAAAAGTAGTGCCAGATTGAAAACCACGCCTCTAAAAAAATACCCTCTATAACATAGACATCGAATGAGAAGGATTTTGTTTAATATTCATCCAAAAAATATATACTTAGGTCTGGAAACTTGAAATTTTACAAAACGCTTTATTACATAATATAGGCAAGCGCCAACAAAGGATTTTGCGAAATTCAACGATTAAGGGGGGTAATGGTGGTTTGAAGTTTGCATGGAACTTATAAACAGTCGGGTCTAGAAACACGAAAAATGGCATGTAGATTCGTCATAGACATCAAATGAGAAACGTAGACATCAAATTTAGGCACGTGGATAACCCGATGGGCCTAGAGATGGGGAGCGAAGTAACCCATCCCGAGTGTCGTAGGCACGAGTTGTCGTGAGCCGAAGGCGCCGTCACAAACCCGGGGCGAAGCTCTGGGTTGAACAGCTAGTTTATAATAAAATTCGACTCATTAAAACTCGTTTATTACAATTCGTCTAGAACTCTCTCGAAAAAGACAAATTGTAGTTAGATGAATTGTAATTAGACGAATGGTTTTAGATGAATATCCATCAGACGATATTTCCACATTTATTTATTTCTCGCTTTATTTGGAACATACACATAGTAAAAAGCAAATAAAAAACTATAAAGTTATTTTTTTGTTTGGAATTAAGCTTGATTTATTCAAATTTTTCCCGCGATATAACGAGGCCTTCCCCTCCAAACACTATTGGAACAGTTTTCATCAATTCAAGGCAGTTAATATTCCATAACGGAAATATTTATGCAGGAGTTTCTCCTATCCAAGACACTCGGGAAAAGTTATTTGTGGTTTCAAATTAGTTTCTCAAACAATGGATTCGTTCACAGGTAAAATTCATCCACTAAGACAAATTCCTATCCGCCGGGGGTTGGACGCCGAAACGTTGTAACTCATCCCCGGGCGTCAACTTTACTCGAGGAACAATCCAAGTCGCCTAGGACCTTTTATAAGCGGGCGGCCGTTCCCGTTTAACCCTTTGCAAGCAACGGAAAAATATTCGTTATTCGGAATATTTTTTTAAAGTATATTGTACCCAACTATATGTATAATTTATGTACATACAATTTGAATTTCTCTCAAAACCACCACATGTTTTTTTTAATTACTATGACCTAGGTCATTTAAGTGTTTAGGCTTAAACTGAGCTAAATTTGATTGTCCTATGGTCAGGACAGATGGTGGTAATGCAGCCTTAAAAAATGTAAGACTATGTGCGAACTCGATATTACATTCTAAATACGTTATAGAAAGCATAGCGACGGAGGTGGAAAATGGCGCGTCATAATACTATTTTATTATAAAAAATATTCAACTCAACAAAATCATGTCGATGCAAAAATTATTTGTTCATTTATTATATTAATATTTAAAAAATATATATGCTAAATTGATATGCAGTCGTAAGTTGACGATTTTTCATTTTTTTTATGAGCAATTTTTCAGAAGTGATGATGATTAAAAATAATCAGAAATAAAATTAAACATATTATACCTTTTTCTAATACCATACCTGGTTATTTTTTAAAAATTTATTCTGTATGCTATGTAAAAATAATAATCTTTTGGTACCTATATTAATAAATAGGCTTTTTTTTTAATTTTCGATCATAGATTATTGTAAAAAATAACTCATGTCGAGATATTCCATTCCATTCCTTATTTTTTTTTAAATGTGTTTTTAAAGTCCTTTTAACCTTTTATAGCTTTGAAGCTGACACTGATTGTGGTGATCTAGTTGGAATGTTTGACTATTTACCCAGCGAATCTCGGCCTTAGAGTCACTTTAGGGCACTTTAGGGGCACTTTTAACACTTCATCACCATTTCCCTGAATCTAGCACAAGAGAATTTAGCATAGTTAAGCAGGCCCCAAAATAAATGTATATAATACAAGCTCATAGCAAACACTCAAAAATCTCTTCAAACAGATGAAACACATTCAGCCTTTTACTGTCCGTATCATATTATTGGCATTAAATACTTCACAACACTTCACAGAATATGTCATGAATATGTAATCTTTCGGAATTAGACATTTTTAATTGTTCATATAAAAACAAAGTAAGTAAAATATATACGTCTCATATAGGTAATTAGAAGGTAAAAGTCCTAAATATTTATATTTATTATAACAACTCTACCAAAACCCATATTCTTATTAAAACATATTTTTATTAATGTAAATATCCAAAAAATAAACTATTTTATTTACGTTTCCATCATTTAATTTTTATGTTATCAGTTAGGTGAACCTTCCTTTCAATTCAATTGTTAAACAGTGGATTCATGTAATTGGCCATTTTAATAACTATGTATTTACTGATTTATAAATTAAGTTACGCTGTATGTTTCCCTAAAATATATTAAATAAATTAATTAATTTATTAAAACAGTCAATTATGTGAAGTCAAAACAATATACAATATAATAAAATAATAATATAAACTCTTACAAATATTACTTTTATCATGTATTTTAAAGGGTTAACAATCCTAGTCCAGAGTCCTAGTCAAAACGACGTAAGATCCATCTCCCCTCGCTGACGCTTGCGACCTTTTCGTGTTGTTAAGTTTTGGTTAAGTTACGTCACTTTACCCGCCGGATGATGGGTCAGAAATATTTGTATGGATTACACGCGCAGACTAGGTTATATTATTAAGTCGGTATTCTTGAGTTATATTATATAGGAGAATCAAAATGGCCTAAGTGAAGTTTTTTTTATTTAAATTGCTAGATTTTTACCGCAATTGATATTAGAAATGGGTTAATATGCTTGTTATAATCAGTAGCGTAGCTATCGCAGGGCTAGGCGGGCAGTGCCCCGGGCCTTTGGCTCCCTTGGGCCTTTGGCTCCCTGAGTGATGAATAAAGAATTTTTGACTTTTTGGGCCCTGGTCAGCAAACCTTAATCAAGCCCGATTTAACCGAAGTTACTGATACTTTTGCCCAAAATAAAGCTAGAAAAATATTATAAAGTAAATTATTATTAATAGTTAAAATAAAATTGTATAATTAACCTTTTAATCTTTATCTACTTCGTTTCATTGCCTAATACCTATAATATTAACTGTAATCTAGTCTTCGTTCTAGTTTTATTTTTTATTTAATATTATCTACTGCTTTACACATATACTAATAAAGAGCCTTGCTTTGTTTGCCCTGCAGTGGTCGATAAAGAGCTGAGAATTAAGTGTGTTTGCATAGTTAAAGCATTTATATATATTTATATTTTTTACTTGATAAAACTTAGTCCAATTTCATTTTTGCACTGGGGCCCTTGATTACGTAGCTACGACACTGCTTTTATAATATATGTTAAAACCGAGATGAGTGTGTATTTCACTTTTTTCTGGTAGCATTTCTGCGTATTTTGTGATATATGTAATAAAATATTTGTACTAAAAATAATTCAAGCATTTTTTTTTTCCCCAAAATATCTTTTATTTTTACCAACATTCTGGAGCCAAAATGCCAGTGAATTCCACTTTAGTTTTATAAATAAAAAAAAAACCTAAATATAAAGTCAGCCATCTCAGTCAGTCATTCAGCTAGTCAGTCTCCTTACATTAATTAATTACAATAATATGAAATGTCGACTAGGTGATGTCCAGGCACTATGAACATTGTTCAAAATGATTAATAAAAGTTTAAAGTAAATTTGCCCCCTTATGGCAGTGCGATTACGAAGTCAAAACATTTCAACAACCGCCAGTGCGACTGACCAAAGTGACCTTACCTTTGCTCGGGCTTATGGCACATCGAAGAATTCTTGATCAAATAAAAAGAAATTCCAATTTATTTTAAGTTTTTTATAAAACGCACTACCGAAGTGTTACATTTAACTTTTTAACCTACTTCAAAGAAGAACTCCTGTATCTTCCTCATAAGAAACGCATTCCTATGACAGTCCGTCAAAACATTATCAGTAGTTTTTATAAGGTTATTACCCTGAACTATATAGAACCTGTGCTTTACTGGAATGTTGCATTCGGTTTTTCTAACTAATTACAACCACAATAAACTCGAGTAAACTCTAATGTCAGAGGTACCTACTTAATTATAGTCTTAAGAATTAGGTAAAAATTCTAATTTTATAAAAGTACAAATATATTAGAAAACATATTTTCTATTTTTTCTGTTTGTTGCTGGTTTGTGTGATATGTCTAGCTTGCCGTAACGCAGGCCGGCGTGGTGCGCAGTCTTCGTGGTGAATTGTAAAAGGTGCAATTTAATATAACTAAAGAAAATAAAATATTTTTTGTTTATAGAATACTTTTTAAATATACTGTTTTTTAAATATACTCGTATAATAATATACGAGTATATTTAAAAAAACTCTCTCTCCTCCACACGGTCCCTTTGTACTTAAACAGGGACCTTTCTTCACATTCAATCCGAAATTTATTGTATTTACATTTTTTAATTCCTGTTTTATTTAAGATGAATTTATTTTTTAAGAAACGTATTTTACAGAAATTACTTATTATCCATCTTAATTAATGCTCTATATCTTGCCGTGCTGTATTCAAATGATCAAGAACTTTCGTTCTAGCAACTTTAAGAAATATGCAGAGTAGACAGTGCTCGAACTGACCCCTTATTATAATTTATGTATAATAATACAAATATATGTATAAACGGGCGCTTCGGCTATTATTCAAGTCGAGGTGAAGGTGGATTTTGATAGAAAACGCTGCTGAGGGGTGCCCCCAGCGGCACCAACCGCCTCCACAACCCTGGCCTCCCCCAACCTCCTCGTGCCCTAGCCCGCCGTCGCACGCCCACGGTTAGGAAATGAAATTCGGGTTGCGGTCACAATCGTGCGTATTGCTCTGCGCCGCGCCGCGCCGACTGCCTTCTTGATGTCTTCATAAACAATAACTACGATACAAAAATACAATCTTATTGATGTAAAACAATATCTAGCAGCTAATCCAGAGAAGCTGTTCTCGGCAAATACAATTGTTTCTGAAGTAAAACTTCTTTAGCGCACCTCACACATTTTTTCCTAGGCTGCGAATGAATGTAATTGCCACACGGTCATTCGGTTAAACTCGGAAGGACACTCGGAAGCGATGTGCTCATTCGGCTGAAGTCGGTCGAAAGAAAAATCGAACCCGGGCCGCCATCGGTTTTTTAGTTTTTTTTATTGCTGGCAAATTTATTTTACTGTGTTTAAATAATCTAAAGCTATTCAGAAAACTAATCATAGGTACTACTGGCAACACAATTTCTTATTCGTACAGCTCGTATTCGCTTCGCAAAGCTTCGCAATTCGTAAAGCTTTATAAATACAGCGGTATGTATAAACATATTAAAAACACAATATATTATAAACATACGTGTAGACGAAATGTTATGGAAGCAATCACGATCTTGGTATTATTTTTCCTATCATTATTACCTATTTTATTCACTCCACTGCTTCCTATTTTGTACCTTTTAAATCTTTATATCTTCTAACTTTTATTCTAAGCGAAAATGTTTGTAATTATACCTAAAAAGAAGTGAGAATACGCGAGGGTATCATTTGCTTTTTTTTATTATTTAAATGTTCTTAATAAATTATATATTTATTTATTGGTAAGGTAACAGCGTTACCAACATAAAGTTTATAATTTTAATCGAAAGTTACGCAACGAATAAAATTAAAAGAAATATCTACGCGTGTGTATGTACAATTAAATTAAATACATAACAGATATAAATTCGTTCAAAGGTCCCGCAACAAATCCGGAAATATCATGAAGTTGGATAGCTAGATGCATCAACGAATGTCTTAGGAATAAAAAATCCCTTTCGGCACGCCTGAAGGAGAAGGTAGGTTTCACCTGATCAAATTAGAGGATAGGGGAACTTCAATTGTACGAACTTGTATTAAACATTGGACGAGCTACCGCGCGATCCACTTTACTTGCGGCAGATCGGGGAGTGGATCAACCCCACCCTCGCGCAGCGAGAATGCGTATACTGAATCCCTGTGTCGTAAGGGTTGCACATATCCAAAATTATAGCCTACAATTAACATTTTGAACGAATATTAAGGGAGGTATGATTTTTGTAATTTTGAAAAACCACTTTTTCTCACCCCTAGAACTTGTGATTGGTGCTATGAAATAAATTTACCTAGATAAATATTACGCCCTTATCTAGGGAATAACATAAAATTTAAATGCTTTCGATATCTATTATACTAAGAAAGTTATAGCAAAATTCACTTTTTCGAACGCCCCTCGATTCGCGCTCCCCTGGTCCTATTTTTAGATATACAAACTTCAAAACTGAGGGTGGTTTCAAAACCACCCTCAGTTTTGAAGCTTAAGCTCAAGTTCAGAGCTCAAGCTCTAGGGGATGTGAAACGCGAAGATATGTCGAAATTTTCCTGAAGTCATGACATGGTATCCATTGCAATAGGTAGCTTTCCTAAAGAAATCTACTTAAAATGTGTATCCTAACGAAAATCTTATACTATATATTTTGGAAGAAGTAAACAGGTGAGCTGAGATATATTATTATTAAATAAACAAAAACAATTCTTTTTCTATTAATTCTGTCAGAATTACTAGACATGGAAAACTGCTGAACAATGTATGCACACGTTGGCATATTATGGATTTCATCGCAAATCCCCCAACCAGTTCGATAACCCGTCGCGGCATGAAGTATGGAGTAGTAAAATTGGACTGAGCCCGGGTAAGACAATGGAAACTTACTAGTTGACCAGAGTGGTGTGGACGCATCCCGGTCACCCGTCCACTCGCACCCCACCCATCCGTACTCGCCCCACCTTCCTCCTGCCTGTCTTTACTTACGCTTTACCTATATCGCCTACAGGGCCGGATGAGTGAACTTAAATAAATCAAAAGCAAAACATAATATGCTAATATAATTTTCTAGTTGTTATTATTATTTCTTTTAATTTCTTTGGCGTCATTAACAGTTTAGGTTATTTAGGTTAGATATTCGTAAAAATGAGACATAGTTGTATTATTTATAGATCACTTGTATATGATCACGATTATATCATTTTCGCTTTAAATTATATACATAGGCTGTTTTTAAATTCCTTTTAGACTCCTTTTAGGATGTTTAGGAACATTAATCAGCAAAAAATATTGGAAAAATGCTTCGTAATTACGAGAACAATGACTTCATTTTAATAATATAATTATTTTAATATGAAAATATTTTTTTTTCGGAATTAGATATTTTTTTCGTCAAACCGCTTTTGTTATCGAAATAGATCAATTTCCTTAAAGAAGTGATAAATTTAAAAACAACCCTGTAAACATCGTTCTAAGTGAAAATCATCATAAGCATAAATCATATGACTAATCATATGATTAACGTTCTAAGCGATATACGGCCTGAGTCAACAGTGTAGAATTACTCTAGAACCATGTGTAAATCACCAGTGTACATGTTAAAATTCTAAATTCACTATACCACTATTTGTCCTAAGATAAATGTAGTATATTATTTTTATACTATTTAATTTCGCTTTTATTTAAATGGCTCCCAGCATGGTCCTTCATTAGTGAGCAACTTCAGCAACCCTTCTATATTGGACGAAAGGACCATTCTCACAAAATAAAGAAAAGTTTTAGAAGAAAGAATATCGGTTTCCATTCCTTTCTTCCACGTACTATTAGAGAGTGGAATAGTCTCAACTGCAGCGTCTTCAAGCCATTCCCTAAGACCCCTACCCGGCTAAGAAAAAGGATAAAAAACTTGGCTTTAAAATAACTTCGTTAAACCACCTGCCAATCAGCTATACCTCCGGAGGAATGCTACCTTCAAAGTATATGTTATTTTAAATATAATGCTTTATTCAAAAGTCTTGAAAGACACATGATGCAGTGACGTGCCAATTTCAGATAAAAGGGTGCGACGGATGGCTGGTTCTCGTAGTGTCGCGAAGGTACATAGGTAAGCCCTTGTCGTACAAAAAAAAAACTGAAAGGCTGAAAGGAGACCGTGTGTGCTGGGTGGGCGTGATTGAACCCGTCAAAAATGCAAATTTTTGTTTTATCGCTTGAGACACCCCAGTTCGACTCTGTCAGAAATAGTCAAGCTTATCCTTTCGGAAGGCCACCCTGGCGGGGGAGCCATAGGTACCAACATAAGGTACACTTGTGTAAAACCGTTCCTTAAGCTGACCAACCCCCACCGCCTCCTCTCCCCCTGCCCGCCCCACCCCAACACAACTTAAGACAGTCCGAAAACAATAATACGCCCAGTCCGTTTCTCCACGATTAATGCTTTAAATACAAATATGGACCAAATTGCTTAATACGCCAATATACAAAGGCGAAGATTAAGGGTCGCCTTTGTACGATAGTTTAACTAATATAGACTATACTATATATATTATTCCATAGCTACTCACATGTAACGAACAATCAATGCTTTTATACGCCATGTTCTCTGCTTTTGATTTCAAAGAAATCATTTATTAATTTATTTACCATGAAATTACAATCTATAATATAGTCGTAGATATATTGTTGACATTGCATCATATATCATTTATTGTAGAGTCCAGTCCAGTCCAGTATTGTAGAATCCAGTCGTAATTCGCTGTCTGATAAAATGCTTGAATAAATTAAAAACTCCCCCAGTCCCTCAAACTCAATTTTACAAAAGTTATTTTAATAAAACGTTTTTTTTTTTAATTTCTTTCGGCTTAAATGTACATGTCCTTACATTTAAACCGATTATGATTTAATTTAAAATATGATCATTTCGCGAAAATATTTAATAGCACCATAAGATTCGCTAAATAGTTTATCAATCGACCACCGATCTTACTGCCATCTACTGGATTTATGTGTTCAATGTAATGTCTTTTTCTTTTCAATCGGGAGTATCTTTTATTGGTAACCGTTTAGTTTCAAACAGAGTAATGTGACCTAAATTAGGAAATGTTCCTAACACGTTTTCGACTCAACATATAAATAACAGCTTAATCGTTCGTGAAAATATTTCTGGCGAAAAATAAATGTTACAATATAATTTGTGTGATGAATTTGTTTGACTGAGCTTCTTATACATATAAATAAAAAAAAATCCCTAAACGGTCATATTAATTTCAGGATACATACAGTTAGTTATATAAATCGCGTATGTATATTAAGTTCTAGAACATTTGTTATTTATTTATTTTATTTATTTATCGTTTATTTGGAAAACCAACAGTATAATATGAAAAAATGGTACATACAATTGTTTGTAAAATTAACCGATGACAGGTTTTCGCAAAAGTACAGAGATACATCTAGAGATTAAAATTAAATTCAATTACACTCGCATTAGCACTCTAAATACAGAAATATATATATTTATTTTTAATATATAATTATGTTGAAATATGGTATGTTTTAAACACGGTAACTGTATGATGAGGCAAAGTACTCCTAATAAAACTTTCTAAATAAATAAAACTAAATTGAATTATTTATTTTTTTTTGCATAAAAGAAGTAATATTAAAATAATATATATTAGAGTATATTAAAAGGAAAAAAGAAAATTTCACATTAATTATAATAAAATCACTTAAATGCATGGAAATAAAAATATTTGTGTAATAGTACATTGTCTATAATCATGGTAGTCTATCATGGTTGACTATTAACCCAGCGATCGCGGGCTTGAATCTCACTCAGTGGTACCAATTTTTAAAGTTTCTCCTCGGACTCTAGCACAAGCAAATTTGGCTTACTTGAGTGGGGCCCAAAATAATTATAAAAAGTGCTAGATTTCAAGTGTATCATTCGTGTATAAATGAACACATTATGTTTGACTGTGATTATAGGTTCATACATACCTTTAGACGCATTTAATGTATGTATCGTAAATCGACATTTCGACGACCGTCTGCAACATTTGAAACTCGGACGATGGCGCACATTTCCAGGATTCCTGACCAGGCCTTCAGTCCCTCCGTCCCATTCCTTATCCTATCCTCCCGCACACACCCTGTGGATAAGTTAACCCCCCCCCCCCCCCTCCGCAGTGTTCCCATGACACCCTGGATTTCCGAGCTGACTGGTGAATGTCGGAATGAATAGAATTTATTCGAAGCAAGCTCGTTGCGTTCGCCACGGGAAATGATATTCGTCATTGTCGTCGATAGATCATGCTACTGGTATATGATCTATACCAGAAGCATGTATGGACCAGACCTGACTTTTTCAACGTGTTTTAAAGGGAGGTATGATTTTTTGAATTTTGAAAAACCAATTTTTTCCACCCATACTTTTTTTACTGTGATAAGTTTTAGGCCCTTGTCTGAAAATTTAAATGAATTCAATATTTCATATACCTACGTTATAGAAAATATCGTCAATAAGTTATAGCAAAATTTCACTTTTTCGAACCCGCTACTCCCCCCTCCACCCCCCCCCCCCCCATTCCTACACTCCTGATCTAATTTTACCCATTAACGAACTTGAACGAAATTTTTTGCCCTTAAATTTTATGTATAAATTTGAAGTGGTGTAAAATTACGGCAGTTATCGTGTCCACAAGAATGTGATATAGATAGATACATAAACTTTTAAACTGAGGGTGGTTTTGGGTTCTTGGGGATGTGAAACGCGAAGATATGTTATATGATACTTTTCAGTAAGCCATGACATGGTACCCATTGCAATAGGTAGCTTTCCTAATGAAATCTACCTAAAAGGAAGGAGGCAGCGTTCTTAGTAGTAGTAATTTTTTAGTGGTAAATTTTCCCCTCAGACTACTCGCGCTTGCGATGGGTTGCTTCATTTAATTTCTCCACATGTGCCTGCGGCACTTTTAGCCCGTTCGACGTGCGTTTCGGACAGCGACACTGGGTCATTCGTAGATTCAAAATATAAAAAAAAAAAATACAATGCTATCATGACATGCTTTCAATTTAAAGTAGCTGCGTTTGAGTACGTGGCTTTAGCATTGATCGGTAAAACGAGCCTCCTTCTATCGCGCATAACGCATCGTATCCTATACATCGATATATCGCCGTCCAAGTGTTGGCTACCTCGTCACAACCCACCAGCAATTGTCGACCGGGAGATAAGCCGCTGGCCACAAGCATATCGCAGCCCGGCGTCCGACCAGCTTAGAACTTCGTCCCCGGGCACGCAACACACACATCCCTCCGTCCCGTGAAACTTTATTACCCGCTGCAACTTCGACTCGATTCCGCACGAGATATGAAGATGACGGAGGTGTTTCATTTACGAGCGGCGACATCCGAGCAGGGATTAGTTGGAAGTTGGGAGTCCGTTCGATATCCTCACAATCGCCATTGGTTGTTTCCACATACCTACACTATCCTGTGTATCGCATCACGCAACACTTCTATACGCACGGGTCGGGGGTGGATTTTTGTATGAGAAAAAGTTTTTGTGTGGGAAAATGTGAGTCCCATCCTGAGTGCCTCGGGCACCGTCAAAGATGGCTGCATAGAATATGACGGTAGGCATATTTATGTTAAAACACGACTATCAACAGTAAAACAGTATATCTGTAACTATAAGTATGAGGTGTTTTATTAATATATGAGTTTATTATATCATATTTAAATAACAAACTATCCATTATCAAGCGTATCAAGTGGTCTGTGATACTACAATTAATTTGAATATAAAAAAAACACTGTTATTTCAAATTTTCACTTCTATCGGCAGTACTCAATGACTACCAAGTTATTTATGCTTTACGTAGCTACGCGTGCCAATAAAATGTTGGGATTCGTGCTTCGAACCAGTCGATCTTCGATTAAGCCGAAGTCCATCTCGCGTGTATACTGCGCACGTTCTTGAGGAGTATATTATAGTATAGTTCGATTATCTGGAGTCCTCGTGAGATTACTTACTGTAATATCCTGGAGGTTACTCAGAGGAGGTTCCTTAGATTTCTTTATCTCCGTAGGTATGGATATTATCCTGAAAATTTCCTTATACGCATCCATCAGCATTTGTATTAGGGATGTTAGGCTTTACATACTTGAGTTTAGGCGACAAATCCACACATTGTGTTATTTTTATAAGGTTATTCGCGGTTTCATAGAGAATCCCGTAATACTCAGAGATATTGGTTTCTTTGTTCCGGACCGTTTTACTAGAGCGCGGAAGAACACGTTATTTAGGCGGTTAGCATGTCGTACCGACGTATACAAGTATAGTCCGATTGGGAGAGCAGTCGAATTATTAAATTCCATTTCCGTGGAAATTGATATCTTTGTCTGTTCGCCCAATGGGATTAAAAATCTACTTTCTATTACATTGTTGTAAGATCAGCGAGAATTATTTATTTGTTAATGTTTGCATGGAGGCATTATTTTAATTTTTAACATAGTATGTTTCATTATTAGTTCTAGTTATCTTTTGTTTTTCTTTATTGTTATTGTTTTTTGTTTTTGATGTTGTTTGTTTTTCTTTTAGTAGTTTTTTTTTTACATTAATGTTAATGTAAAAAAACCTGTTAAAGAAATAAATAAATTTACGTCTCAAACCTGCTATATATTTTGATACTAATTTTGCTTTAAGTAACATAGTACACGAGAAGACACAAACTACCAGAACTACATTTAAAGTATAACGTTATTATGGGTAAATTAAGTTTTAACACAATTTTCCTGCCTCGCTTTAGGGCCGACGCTCGTTAATGGACGCTACGCTAAAGAGACTAGTTTGTTAAATACCTCATGGCGGAGAGCTTATTGCGAAATTTTCATACCTTTTTATATTATTTTTAACTAATAGTAAACCATTATTTCACATTTTTAAAGGTGTATTTCTATGAGCGAATTTCACGGTTGGAGTAACTCGAAACTGTGGATCGCCGTTTTGTGTAACGGATATGACGCAAAGCCCGCCCCATTTGACAAAGGTATCCTCATACTTTGACATGCAAGCCCCGAGACTCGGTTAGCATTCGAAGTATTAATTTTCCCTACCTACTAAAAGCAACTGTATCGACGGAACTACTATAATATCTTACTAATTAACTAACTCCTGTGTGGTCACGGTAATCTCGAAAGAAATCTAGCTGTTTAGGATCGCTGATGAACCCTGGTGTGAGTGCGATGATGACATCAGGATGCTGAGCACATTGTGTACACTGAGTTGACGAGAAAGAAAAACGATATTGGTAGTAGCGATAGGCCAGTGTGGTTCTTAGATCTGGTGACCAGCAGGGAAAGATCCATGCGGCTTTTGAAAGATCCATATTGCCATGGTTTGGGAAGAGGAACGGGTGTCCCTCCAGGGAGCCTGCGAGGTTTATCTTATTTATTTATTTTAGGAAACAACAGCTGATATAGAAATAAAATGACAATAAAAAACAATTAAACATAAAGCCAATAAGAGAAGATGTTAGTGGATGTGTGTTGAATTGTAAATGATGCAAACCTTTATACACATATACTTTATTCTTAGAGTAGCCACGTTCTAGTAGGTAATCAAATATAGGTCGGTTACGCACTCAGTGGTATTTATCCGTTTGTTTTATTAAATTTAGAAATTATATATATATAGATTTGATGATACGATATTTTTTAGCTTTCGCCATTCGGCGTAATCAGAAAATATATCTATATATATTTTCTGAAGATGACTTTACTAACAGTTAAAAAGTATAAAATCAGAAAAACAATTTAGTGATTGTCAATACGGAGTGAATGTTATTTGTTTTTTTGTTGTGAATACATTCGTGTTCGAGCAGACACATTAATAGCAACGTTAAAACTGCCCGCAACAGTGGCTGGTTTAAATAAATAACTAATTAACTCTCCCCACCGGTTCTAACATCTCTGTGTGATTAGAATATATAATGCGCTGACTTGCTTCAGCCACATTTACATTTATAAACTTTAAATTAGCATTCCGCATTCGTGTCTGCGTTTCTCTATTTTTTTCAAACGTTTCGAAATCCAGCATCCCTCAGATCTGCCCCAACGAGAGTTCACTTAACACTTATAATGTGCAAACACAAAATCAGATATTTGTTTTAAATTATGGTAATAAAATGTCGGTTTAAGTCACGAGTTCTAAGACGTTCATCTTCGCGGGCATACGAGCTGTGCGCCGACTCGCAGAAGTAATCAATTTATGTATTTTTCTATACGTTTTTTCGTTTTTCGTTTTCTATACATTTTTTCTAGGGTAAACATTCATTATTTTCAAGGCTATTTCAGTATAATCACACTTTCGGTGGCAGCTATAAACAAATAATAAAATACTAACGAATAAAAAGCTTAACTGTTTTTTTTTAATATTCATATTAAGCATTTTTAAAACCTAGGAAACTTCACTTATTGAGGCACATAAAATGTAATCTTATAAAATTATTCAATAACATGTAGGTCAAATTAAATTAAATACCTGCATATTCACATGAATAAAGACCATCATAAATGGGTGAGTTTTAATTTAAACGTTCCATTTTCTTTTCCATTTTCTTTTAAATTACCTTTACACCAGAACAAGGTACACAGGTGCAAGGTACAAGGTTCAGAATCTTAATAAAGTGGTTGAAATAGCAGCACAAAATAAACATGCTTTGACAAATATATTTTTTTGCCTTACATTAACGAAGAATAAAAGCGGTACAAGCTCCATATAAATCTTTTATTATATATGTATTATACTTTTATTATAAGAGTAGAATATTTTTTTTGTATTTAATAAATACAATGATGGTAGGTAAAATCTTTTTGCACTCTAAGAATTTATTTCTCTGTTGTAAAGTTAATGGATTCGGTCAAAATTGCATTTTCGAAATAGACTTAATTACTATGTGTCAAATTGCTAAAAGTCCACTGAACTCGTTTGCATAAATTACCATGTGTACTTAGTGTGTTTTGTTGATAACTCGGAAGCAACTGATCTTGAAATATTATCATGCTGTGATTTGTCCGGACATGTTTGTTTTGATGTCACTAAGCAAGCGGGTTTGGTTTACTTTGAAAAAAAATCTACCTCTTTTCGATACGTTTTCTTTGAAAATCGGTTGGATATAAGTCATTTTGATAAATTGCATCAAGTAGGAAATTTAATAAACCTAATAGAAAATTATAAAAGCTTATCAACTGTCAAAAGCGGACTTGGTGCACTTTGAAATGTGACGACTCAAATGACAATCGGCGCAGAACTCCTCGTGGGGCATTGTGTGTTTGATATCCAAAGCGGTGAGCGTTATTTACAACCGCGTGCAGAAAATATAGAACGTCGAGCGCGGCATTATTCTGTTTATCATACGTTGAGTGTGGCCGATCTAAACGAGTCGAAGCGTTCGTTGTGGGGCGCTTCATATCATCCTCTCTTGCTATGCTCCGGGAAGAGAACGCACTGCAGGCAATTATTTCAAACTAACTTCGATTATCGAACATTTTAAAAAAACTAAGTATAGGGTATTGGTCCCCCCCCCTTTTTATTATGATTTGTTTAAAAGTAGTTACCCTATTAATAGATCAATAAGAAAAATGGATATTTTGAATAAAAAATTAAATGTTAACATTTCGCCACACGCTAACGGCATTGAAGTCAGATTTAACTAATGTTTACAGTTTAGAATCTACAATCTTACCCAATACTCCTATCCTATCATAATCTTTCTGAATATATTAAAATTATGAATTGTGTGAATTCTTTAATAAATTACGTTGTTTGAGACTCTGTGTTGTGTTTAGATACAAGAGAGTGATTATAAAACTCTTTTTAGGAGTTGAGCAATCTAAAAACCAAATAATCAATGGTCATACCAAGCTGCATTTCTATGGCCAGTAAGTTTAAGTTTTACTTTCTGTCAGATATCGTCAAATCTATCAGAAAGATATACAGCATCTAGCATTTTTGACAAGTCAAAGAAAACGCAATCCTAGCAGAACGCGGTTGAGTCAAACAAAGGAATCTCTTTCTAGAGATACCGCCAAAGAAATTATTTTAGCCAACGTGATCGCTGAGCGGATTTGGTTGCTTTATTATAAGCTTTTATTTAGTTTGCAATGTTTGTATCTCGGTTAAGGTCAAATCTTCCAAGCTGAATTAGAACCATTTCCTTTTATCCTACGGAATTGAAATTTGACATGTGGGTTCAGATCCGATGACAATGCATTTTTATGATAAGCATGACCTGTTTCTACACCCAGGAATGGCTCCAGATGAAGGAACTCCTCGATGGTTAACAGCATTTCTAATGTACACTTTACGTTTGATATCACGGTAGTGTACTAAAGCACATTATAGTTATACTATTTTTAACGCTTCATCGTCGCCATCTCCCCTAACTCCGCCACAAACAAATTTAGCCTAGTTGAGCCTATGGAAAAAAATAGAAATTATTTTACAATAATAAAATTGTTGTCTCTTGACTGGCTAAATAATCCGCCTGCCAGAAAAAAATAATGAATAATGTAAATAATTTTATTTAAAAAAATACATTATGTCCGTACCGAGGCGGGCTCCATTTCTTAAGTTCGTGTACTAATGTGGACGTGGCCTAAGCTACGATGCTTGTACAATATTTCACGCCTCCAAAAAGAGATAAGTCAACTAGTTATTGGCGAGCTCGCTTAAGTCATGCTGTCGCGGTCGCTCCAGGTCATATTGCCCGCACTGCTCTCAATCTGATGCCGTGATCCCGTTCGGTCACTTTGACTTCTTTATCAATGGAGTTTTGATCTAACTAATATCATGTCATCGAGAAATAATAAATCTCAACGTGGATGCAAAGGGGTTGATTTGCAAACAGGGCATTACTTACTGCTCTACATAGTCTGAAATGCTTTCAGGCTTATACAATTCAAAGAACGTTTACTGGAATCAGTAACATCGGCCAATCTATATACTTAAAACTGATAAATATACTTAAAACTGAGCAATGAATTTGGAAAGTACATGACATGTACATGTCATATGATACATGTTTTGTCTGTATATGATTTTATCCGTAAAAACTAAATTGATTATAATTTAAACGCTATTTATCTAGTGCCTTGGCATGTTTGGTTTTTTTGTTTGAGGTTCTCTTAAAAATTATTAACCTTTATAAACGAGTGGTTTCATTAAAATTGTTCATTATCGGATGAGTACTTTAGCCGACAGACATGAAGTTGCTATAAAACATTTTACACGGTGGCATAGAGAATACATGCTAGCTTCTCTCAAATTGCAGGTTCCATATCGTTGTACGCATACACAAAAATCGTTGGTCAGGGTACAATAGCAAAAAAAAACATATTTATGGTTTTTGTTAGACGGAATAGACATATTTAATGTGAGTAAATCAGTATTTTTAAAAACAGCACAAATATCTATGAACATTAGTCGTGAATGTAATAGGTAAGTTTACTTTAAATAATTAACATTTCTTCCTATACACAAACATACACTCACCCTCACTTTCTCACACCAAATTCACTATTAACTTTTTTTCTATAATATTTCACTGCTTGCTTTGCTTTTTTATTGTTTAATATTTTTAAATAATTTAACTGTATGTCAAAATTTCCATGCCATCATGAATTTACTGTTTCTTTATTTGAAGATCATTTTTAAATGCTTTTTTTTTACCAAATAAAATAAAATAAATAAATTATATTTATTTTAACCTATGCATTTTATATTATTTACCGTTTTTTATTATTATTACGAAAATACAATAAATTCATGACCCTAATTACGTTTGAAATAAGTTTAGCTTAGTATGGGCATTGCACAATTAAGTGAAAATTAGCAACAATTTTGTAAAAAAACTTCTATACAGAAGTTGATCAAATTTCTTATATTATATTTCAAAATTATCAGTGGTATCACCATTTAACAATATTTTCGCATACAACGAAAAAATTTGCTATCAACGACATCATAATATATTAATCTATATTGCCAAATTATCACCCAATACTGGCATATACTTTCAACAACTTTTCCCCGTGCATATTTATTTATAGAAGAAGAAAATCAACGAGCAAGCTGGGTGCAAAGGCTTGAATGTAAGGCTTGAAAGGCTTGACTTGACTTGACTTTAAAATGACGTTTCATTGAAACCAGTATAGTCGTATATCGCCGCACTCTTCGAAAATTTCTCCAATAGATAAATTTGATTGCCGGCTACAGACGAGACGACCTCTTGCGGTGATATTAATTTGATCTGAAATGAAACGGCGCGCGATCTTCTGATTAAATCAAGGCGACGCCTATTCACGCCAAAAGTGATGTGTTAAGAAACGTTGCATTCGCATATATTTTTTTAAGACCCGTGTCTTCACACATTGGAAAGGCAAAAAGATTAAAAGGAAATTATATTCAAAATATATAAAAAATAATGTTATTGTTTAAATAAACAATAACCAATGCCTTTCCGATAAAAATCCTGGTTATTGGCCCTGCGATTCCAAACATATATTTTTTTTGACCTCATTAAAATTCTTTATGGTTTCAGAGTAAAAAAATTGTAAACTTTACGTGGCACATCTCAGGGATCTATAATAGTCAATAGTAATCAAAAATCTTTAAATACAGTTCATTCCACCAATTTGCAGACGATACTGCGTTAGGTTAGGTTAGTATCTCATAAGGACCTTTCGGTTGGGACTGATCAAATGAATTTTGATTTTTCTCAACTCGTTCGATGGTCTCATGACAATGGCCTTATAATAAACCTCCAGAAAATAAAAGTTTTGTATGTGACATCTCCCTACATACGAAGAGGTGAGGTCAAAATCGAGACCCACACATACGCATGTCTTGATTCTGACACGCAACATTGTGTATGTCCGTTTCTCGAAACTGTCGATAGTCATAAATACCTTGGTTTAACACTTGACAAACATTTCAATTGGGGGACTCATATAGAAATACTAAGTGATAAACTAGGGTACTTCCTTAAAATATTATTTCACATCAAAAACATTCTGCCATATAATATAAAAAAAACTTTTTATATAACCCTCATTGACTCTATTATAACATATGGGGTAAGAGTGTGGGGATGCACACCGAATCCTGATCGATCACTACTCAGACGCCTCATATAAGGATCCCTTAGTTCATGCTTACACCACAAGGCAAGCTCAGAAACACACATTGAAAGTTCCTCGTATTAACAATTACTACGGATCACGTACTTTACGTTACTTAATCCCTAAACTTTTTAGTGTCCTAGAAAATGACATATAAAGGAAGGATTACTTGGGATTGGTGTCAGCGCGCAGTGTTTTAATTTTAATTTAATTAAGGTGTCGTGAAAAGTGTCACCATAGTCGTAAGACATTATATTGAGACGTTTAAATGTTGAATGTATGCTAAGATACCTTCGGAAAAGGCACAAGATTTCGTGGGGTTGTATATGGGGTGCATTACTCAAAAAAAAACGCATTTGTCATAAGTTCAGTCGCTAGCGAGGCCGTGCCGCGTCGGGTCTTTGAGCCGCATTGGCCAAGCGTCTGCGAGTAAAAGGCTTTACACGAGCGCTATGATAAAATTAATAAAATTGATTAATTTTGCATGATTTCTTTTGGCATATTTTCATATAATTTCTTACACGTAATAGGGTGTGTTTTTTATGTTTACAAGATTTTTTTTTTTTCATCAAAATTATGCAAAGTATTATGATAGATCCGATCTTTTATTAACATAAATATATTTTAAAAAAATATTGGAAGAGAATTGTGAATTTTAAAATGTTTTGTTTTTGAGCAATCCTGATGTCTCTACGTAAGCTTTCATAAAAAAAAATTGGGTCTGCGTCGGACCAGATGGTGGAAGTTATACTTCTTTGGTCATTCGCACACACGCAGACAAACAGGATATAAAGTGAAATATATGACATTTTTCTCTGTTATTCAATATATTTCTCTTCAATATATTACTCACTCTCTTCAATAAGTCACTTCATTATTATACTATACACCTATACATTATCATTATCAATCATTTCTTCTATAATCCGGATTTTAGTCCTAACGCGTGACGCGGTTTCTCGACCAACATCCCATCCCAATGAGTACAACGGGCGCAAAGAAATATAACTTCAAATAACACAGACAACTAGCTTTAAATTTCGGAAGGGACTCCCGACAAATATATTTCGCAAATAAACCAATTACAACTCGACAAACGTAAAAATTACTCCTAACGCGTGACGCGGTTTCTGGACCAACATCCCATCCCAATGAGTACAACGGGCGCAAAGAAGTATACCTTCAAAAATATATCCGTTTCATGCTGTAACTAGTTTATGGATGACCGTTTGAAAGTGTTGCGATAAAGAGATACCAATTGGCCCCTAATGCATCCAGTTCGAAGTCTGAAAACTGCGGATACTTGAATGCGACTAGGTGGGACATATTTCAACGCCTTATTGTTACTCAAGCACAAATATAGTAGATACGAGTACAAAGCTGCTAGTATATTGCGTGCTACTAGCTTAATGGTTTTATTTTCACTCCACATATTCGCGTTGTACTAAAAACCGAAATAAGATCACGTTTGAGCAGTTGACAGCAGTGAATCGGCGCGTTTCAACGCCTTTGTTTGCGGCTTAACTTTGATCGACGGCGCGGACGGTTAATCGATTTGCACAAAGCGTTCTGTCGAAACGGTGTTCGACGAATTCACGTATTTCGGTCGATTAAAAAAAAAAAAAAAAAACAAACTTCCACCGCGTGTTACAGAACTGTTAGAAAAACTCAACACTTTTTTAAGGCATGTAATGTACTGGTATCTTGATATCCTCATTAAACCGGCGGTGGGAGTGCGTATTTATAGTTTCGCATATTTTAATGTATAACTGCGGTTTTAACCATCATACAGAAATAAAAACAATATTATATATAAGTTTAAGTTAGTTTTGTGGACATTTTGTGGACATATTAATTTGGCAATGAATGAAATGTATACAAATTAATAACATAATTCAGTAATTAAACGAAGAATTATGATTTAAAAAAAAAAATCAACTTCTTATTGTTTATAAGAAATAAAAAAAATCATCAACCAAAAAGTTGATATAACGCGGAACCATACGATTTGCTATTTCGGCATAAATCTTGTCTGTGGTATAAATAGTTATCATCCTAATCATAATTTTTTTAATACATCAAATATATGGGTAAAGAGTTTGACACATAATATTATGTAAAGTTTCTTGGTAATCTGATGGTATCAAGGTTATAGGAATAGGTCCTTCAGTTCCCTCACACCTAATTTTACAGTCTTATGGTGAAATTATGGTAATGTGCATGTGCTTTTGGGGAACACATTTTAGAGAGAAAAAGACGTGTGATAGGTTAGAATTCGATACGCCTATAAAGATTATACTTCAAAAAGTCATAATTAAGCCGATTATTTTTTTATAGGTTATTGATTTCGGCATATTTCATTAAACAGATTGTTTTCAGTCAAGTCACTTATGACATTCTTTTACAAACCTGATGTAGAATTTAAAGCACTTTAATTTGTTAACATTAATTTGTTTTCTGTTAACATTATCAAGTTAACAGAAAACAAAGGCAGCACAAAGCTAGCATCGGAGTTGGCAAATGCTATTAAAATACCTGCACAATGCGAATGTACTGTCACACGAGTATTATGATGCTAATAACGCATGCGCACGCGGCACGATTTCTATTAAGGTGAGGGAAATTTTAAAATCGCGTTAGGTGGGAAATGTTTACTACAGTATAATCGCTAGTACCAGTTACTCCTCATACGTTGTTTAGTGAATATATTTATAAGAAAAACGCGATAGTTACAGAGCCATCCCGTAAATAAATAGCACTCGTACTAATAACGCAGATTAGCGCATACACCCTAGACTCCGCGGGGTGATCATCATTCTAGATTTCGAGAAGGCTTTTGACGTTGTTCCGTTGTTGTTATTGCAAATAAAGTCGTATTCAATAAATATGACTGTTAAATGTTAGAGTGGTATATTCACACACGACTGATAAGTCAAGCGCGTTTCGAAGTACAATAAAATGTATTTCTGATGACTGCTTGCTTTATGCTTTATGACTGCTTACTGAACATTAAACTGCACTATTGCCGCGGTTCCTGGCCAGTGACGGTTCGTCCCTTATAATTAACTGGTAAGACCATCGAACGATCCTACAAGAATAAAAACATCTACATACTTTCAGACAGCCAAGCAACTCTGAAGGCTATCAACTCTAATGCTATCGAGTCAAAGTTAGTGCTAAACTGTGTACAAATACTCAACACACTTGCAACACACAACAGGGTCACACTTATGTGGGTACCGGGCCACTCAGGCATTGATGGCAACGAGAAAGCAGACGAACTGGCCAAGAAAGGTGCTAGCATGACTATGATAGGCCCAGCTAAGAGCACTACCAGCAGACTGCTATAAATCTGGGCTTGGAAACAAAGCCAAAAATACTGGCAAGAACTGCCCGGACAAAAGCAAACCAAAGAACTCATAGTTAGATTCTCGAAGAGATTAGAATCATCGCACCCAAAAAGATACTTAACTTTATCTACAGTACGGGACTAGAGGGCGAACTATAAGTGGATTTAAAAGTGCAATAGTTCTGAAAGGACGCCGTACACGGGGCGCAAACTCCCACATCCACTAACATACTTAACATAACATAAGACCATTCTTGAAGTGTTGCTTATCATATCTATTATCTAAATTCTGATTTAACGGATAGGCAGCAGGCGTAGGCAATTTCGTAGTTTCGATAGCCCGTCTAAGTATTTGTCTGACTTTAAATGGAAGCTTTTAAGATTTTAACCTGAAATATGTCGTCTAGTAAACCTATTCAGGGCCTATTCAAAACTTTTAGCATATTTTTCGATTAGTGAAACCCTAGCACCCTCGAGGACCCCTTTTATATTGAATGTAAAGACTACTCTTACATAATAAAACAAATTTTCAAGAAATATCTCATTTTCGTTCCTTTCTTCTGCGTGTTATCAGAGATTGTAATAGTATCAACTGTGACGCATTTAAACCTCTCCTTAAGAAAGCATCCCAGGTAGGAAACAAAATTAAACATTTGGTTATCCCCTCATTATTGTAAATGCTAACCAGTTATACCCTTCGCTCCCATCCGCTTATTTGGTGTAGTGCTTTAATCTGTATTTTGAAACTATCTCTGTATTTAGTTGTTTTTCTCTGCATCGTTTATCTTGAGTTATCCGTTCAAGCCTAGAGCAGGTATCCTGATCTTTCGTGTTTCGTCGTTTAATGCAAACCTTTCTAAGCCGTACCATATAAGTGGTATTTTGTATTCTTATATTATATTATATTATAATAACGTATATTATATTATAATTATATTAACATATATTATAATAACGTATTCTTACGAACCCATATGGACACGGGCATAGTCATGCGAGTATGCTATTGCTTGTAAATGCTCCCCTTTGAGTCCGTCAGAGCGGCGCGCCGTGATCTCCTCGACTCCTCCTAAAAACCACATTCGGTTACGAAAGAAGCTTGATGGCATTTTGGTTCCTGCATAATGAGCAAAGGTACGAAGATGACAACTTATCAGAATGTGGCGTCGGATGAATTACATGTTAATCAAGCTTATTGCGTCGAAATTAAACTTCACCGTGTGTTACGCTGCACTGCGCTCGTTCATTTTCGCCGGGCACGCGGGCGCAGAAATACGAACTGAGAAACAGGGCTGACGCTTCCTTTAATAGTCGTTTTACCACCAAATATCAATAAAATAATATCAGTAAAATCAATAAAGTAGAAAAACGTTGGGAATTGAATCCGAAAAATTCGCTCCCTGCTCTCATCTACTTATTTTATGTAGAGGTTTCATCTGTATTTTCAGTCCGAATTTCTTAGATGAGAAAGCTTATCAAACTACCCAAAAACAATTTAACCATATTTCCAAAAATTCATCATTTACATATATTTTGATATTAAATTTTATTTTCACTTATTTTAAGTATTACCATTACCTTCAACCTACATTAGCCAAACGATAAATAAGCAAATTCATATTATTATTATAACTAAATAGTAGGATATCACGGCTGGGCTTTAAATGCTATTTTGAACCCGCGATATAGTATGTATAAGGTGTATAAGGTAGTAAGGTGTAAGGTGGTAAGGTGTGTATAAGTGAGAAATTATTTCAAAAAATGCGAAGATAATTCATTCACAATTTTTTTATTTTTATTAACACGCTTGTGTAAATTGCCTATGGCGTGGCGACACTCGATCAATATCTCGTAAACTTGGCCGCGTTAGGTCAATGCGAACAGCCGTTTGTGAAAAGTTAACATTATCTTTTTCCTCATGTTGAATTTTTATATGATGTCTTTACAAATCCTACTTAAAATCGCAGGGCCAATTATCTGGACCTTTTATCGTGAATGGTTTTGGGACACGGTGTGGGTTTATGGTTTTTAATTTGTATTTTTATTTCAGTTTTCAATTCAAATTAAAATGGCGCACAGAAAAAATATTCATTCTATTTTACATTTTTATTTTAAAACAATATCCAAATGCTCTTTAGAATATCATTATTACTTGTTTCATGGTGTATATATATTTTTAAATAGTTATTTTTTTTTTGGATATCAATCGCAATCACAGATTGCATATTGAAACACACACTTCTGCGACACTGCTTGCAATAACACGCTTCGCAAACCGCAGTGAGGTTCATGTTCAACTAAGACAAATCATATAATATGCATGAAATGTTTTGTGGAGCCATATTGTCGGACGCACGATTTCGTTCCCATTTGAGAATATTGGCTGGTTACTGTTTGGCCCGAGCGAAATGCAATTTCGTTGTAAACAATTCTGACCCGGTCACACATTAATTTTAACACTCGGCGGCGTGCATCGCAAATCGTTGCGAAGGCAATTTCTGTAACGTGCTCACAATTAAGTGGAATTCGCCGCGTTTGGTCTTCTGCGAGACTTAAATTAACTATTTTAAACGAAAAAAAACCTGTGCTACACTGTTACTAACAGTGATTTATTGTACACATTATTAAGATCAAACTATAAAACCTACATACAATGGGCAAAAGTTTATAAGATCGTAAAAGATAATTTTAGCTATCAAAAGATTTTTGGAGTAGCCGGATCATTTCATTACATTTATTTATTAATTTTTATAAAAAACAATACATTTTATTTTACATCACCGCGTCTACTGTTGTTCTAAAGTGATGTAATAATCAGTTATAAAAACATAGATCCTCAGCCAACAATTCATAAGCTAAAAAAGACAAAAAATTCACAACAAAAAAATAAAATAATGAACAATGCAACTGAAAATTTACCTAGATGCCCACTGTTGACTTGGATTTATACAAATAACTATACAGGTTTCATAAATATTTTGCGAGAGCAATAGATAATGGAGATTGATTAATTTGAAGTTATGTGTGTGATGTATGTGTGATGAGAAACCCAAAAAGTGTTCTATTTCAAACAATAATTATAAATAAAATAATATAAAGGATCTAAAATGCTTATAAAATAGTATAATAATCGTTCCGTTTGCTTCGCGAATCGTTCGCTTTATTTTTCCGATTATGACACTACCACCTTTGCCGTTATGTAATTATAACAGTTTTACGACACAGAACTCTTTAAAAAAAAAAAAAAAATTATTAATATTTCTAGTCATACCATAGTGTATCATATACCTAGAAATATTACATACTAACAGATCATATACCTACGACCCACACATTATTACAATTTCTATTTTCCATTCTCACAAAGCGACTAATAAAAATATATCTAGTTAAGGTACCGTATTTGCGATATGAACCCGGCTTGCAATGTCATTTTTAGCAATCACACAACATACTTAATAATTATCTACACCCGAATAATGTTACACATAATAATCAGTATTAATAAAAATACTAATAAAATACACACAATGAAACCACTCATACTGAAAAAAAAACCAAATACACAGACAGTGGCGAGTAGGAATTGCCAAGACAATAAATAACAATAGTAATAATATATCCTCCACCGGAGTTATACCCCAAAATCTGCGTACTAGCTTAAAAACACTTGGCATCCATACAATACCACAGAAAGCTAGCATACTAAACACCTGCAGAATATCGAGAAAATTCCTGTCGGCTTAATAATATAATTGTCATCATCATCACGCACACTTCACAGAATATGTCATGAATATAACGGTAATCTTTTTGATTAGACATTTTTAACTGTACTTTGAATTCATTCAAATGTAAGGTAATTAAAATATACTGGTCACATACAGATTTTATAATAACTTTAAGAAACCCATGTTTTTTATCAGTGTATTTAAACAGTGGATTCATGTAATTGGTGAAATTAAAAGCTGTTTCATAAATTTATTTTTTTTTTATTGAGAAATCATGTTGGCCGATGAGTACAAGTCTATAACCTTCCTAACTAGGTAAGAGTTACCTATTCTAAGAAAGGTTATATATGAAGTGTTACAGTGAGCATACAAGAGACCAGCGCAAAACCCTGTGAAAATATAAAAATTAACTAAGGCACCAATATACACACTGATATACACACCTACACCCACACACACATGAATACAATTTAAGTGCCTACTCGTTAACACTTAATATACTTATTAAATAAATGAATAAACAATTTTTAAATACATATAAGATAGTGTCATACTACATATAGTATAGTAACATATATTTATACATAGTAAAGTGGTGATATATATACATACATTGGGCACAAACATATTAAAGTATGAGGTATGACGAATCTAAGTAAGCATATTTTTTTTTTTTGAAAAATTCTAGGTAAATAAAATAATGCAGAGATTTTTTTTACTTAGTAGATGTCGTTAAATTACAGTATTATTAAATTTTATCTAAACAAATATTTCCGAAATTATTTCCCAGCAGCATCTCTACCCAAAGAGATTAACCAGTTCCGCTGTATGTTTCCCTAAAATATATTAATTTAAATAAAAAACCCAACTCTTGACTTAGGTCCAGGTGGTAGGTTATTCGCCCCGTTTAAACGGAGGATACAAATAACACAGGGTAAAATTATTAATAATAATAGCAATGGGAGATCTAATAATAATAATGT
This sequence comes from Neomicropteryx cornuta, assembly GCA_020383195.1. Taxonomy (NCBI): domain Eukaryota; kingdom Metazoa; phylum Arthropoda; class Insecta; order Lepidoptera; family Micropterigidae; genus Neomicropteryx; species Neomicropteryx cornuta. Next base: position 9,049,508 of record JAHKQU010000030.1, read on the forward strand.
AAAACGAAAATATAGCAAAATCTCTTAAGAAAGTTGTTGCGGTGGGCACTTCTCGATTCGCGCCAATTCGCGATGGTCCGCTGAACACACGTGATCGGAAATCGCCCGTCAGCCGTCTCACTCGGAGCCATTTCCTGGCCTATTGTCAACAGTCTCGAGCCTTTTTTTTTCCCGTTCCGAAGCTAATGACAGTCTGCGTCCGTTAGCTTATGTCACCTACAATCATTTATTTGTGGACTTGGATGTTCCGCCCACACTAGCTTTAGATCGTCCATTAACCTCCAATAAACAGTCACAAACGATGCAGTATTGCCGTAAACCAAAACTGGTCACACGGACCCGGTTTCGCCATTTCTGTCCTGAGTTCCTCCCGTCAGCTCAGGTATGAACACTTCTCTAAGCGAAAGGCATCTCAGCACGTCCTCCCGAATCGATAAAGTTTCCTTCTCTTTCTTAACCATATTGTATATTATATGCATTGTGTATATACATAGTGTCCCAAAACTATTCCCGAAGACTAAAGGGAGTGAATACGGTGGGTGGGGGTGTGGTGTGGGGGTGAGAAATTATAAAATCACCAAATTTATTAATTTTATTAAAGCGTTAGTGTAAATTCCTTTGCTCTTTCGCTCGCGCTCGGCTAAGGCGGACAAGAACGATAAGGATTTTGATATCATGTCAATACAAATCATATTTGAAATCACAGGGTCAATTAGCCTGATTGGAACCTATAAAAAACTTCCACGTAAACGAGTGTTCAAAAAACTGCTTACGTTTGGCAACATGGTACGCGCGCTCTGTACTTGTTTTATTCTAAGATTTGGTTTGTAGTAAAAAAACGGCGCTCTTAATTACATTTTTGCTCACTGCTCAACTTCAAACCGTCGGAGTCATCAGCATCCTATGGTGAACCGCGAAGCGTTTGGTGCCGCCAACGCAACGCATCGGTAGACGACCTGGACTTTGTGATCTTTCGATTCGCCTCTCCCTCGATATGCCCTACTCAGCACCATTCTAGTAAAGCCATAACTCCTTCAAGAACATGCCATCTTATTTCTGTCCTAACCTAACTTTTTGGATGATCGCTGTGGGAGAGTCCTGTCGATTTTAAGCTGCTTGATTTACGTTTAGGGCGGTAATCATGTGCCCTTGTATAATATAGCCAAACATATTTATCACGTTTACTCGTAGCTTATAATTTTGTATTAAGTCGCTCCCAGACATGTGCGCAAACATTTGTAAAGATTCAAAAATATTACTTATAGGAGGCTATTTGCAAATATTGGCAAACATATTTCGTCTATTGTTATTTCATTATTTGCTATCTTAGATGCGCAAACACGCAAACCACAAATGCATCTTTGCAATTATTTGCGCACATCTGGGTCTGGGACCAGTGGTAAAATGTCAATTGTCAGTAAAGTTTGCGCTACTGTCGAGCATGATACCTTCTACTCATCCAAACCCTCCTTTTTATCAAAGTTTTATATTTCAGGCGTAATAAATGATTAAATTAACACAAATAATACAATGCTATTGCGTTAACACAGTCGTTCGTAGTGAACAAAGTCTTTGCATAAACTGATCCATAAATTGATAAAATTTCCAAAAACGTTCATTAAAACATTTGCGCGCGTGTCTGGAACCGGCTTTAGAAAGGCTGTCATTCTTTTATTTTGAAGTTGCGAGGCCTCCATTCGCCGGAGCGTAGTTTTAGGTCTATTAAGAACAGTTACCGAGATAAATGTGCAAACCACGGGGCGGTAAATTATTTTTTTTAAAGAAACAAATAATCAAATTGAATTTTAAAAAAATATTTGGTAAAAACACAATTCAATCGTCTAGGAACTCCGGGTATTGCCGTAAGAAGCAAAGCATACCGACCAAGTAAGTTAATAGTTTTACAGAACGCTAAAACATAACCGTAACATTTTTCTCGTTACCGCCGCCCTTTCTATTCATTCAAGTATAGTATTTTTCCGTATCATTACACACACACACAGCCACATATAGTACCTCCGCAAAGCACAATTCGTATATTTCCCCATGGATGAGCAGGTAAATACGGGAACGAACGAATGAGGACACACGTAAGAGCTTAATCCCGCGAGATCCCGGACAAAAGACACGTTATGATAATTTCTCGCGGGCTGCGATTTAAGCACAATGAATACGTCCTGGGATGTGCGTAAAGGTGTGGACATACCAGCGCGGGGTATCCACCATATCAAAGTATCGTGTCGTACATCACATAAAAAAAATTGCGATTAAAGTTGCAGAATTTTATTACTAAAGCATTTAAAATAAAAAAGTGTACGTGCCGAGACTTACGATTATGTCTATATATTGGCGTTCGTCTGTGAAAAAAATGGCTCTTGGACTATTGGACTATCATGGCTTCCACAAAGCCATTTTACACAAAGCTTCCTTAATTTATAGAAACGTAAAAGGTGTTTATTCGAATGTGCAATGTTAGCCTTAACTTTACCATTCAAAAATGCTCGGGAGGATGAATAATTTTGCCTGGCTATGATGCACAGAAGGTTTGCCTACCAAAAAGGGTTTTTCCCCCTTGGGAATGATGAACAAAGTCTGATCCTAGTGAGTCCAAAATGAGACTGGTCTGAGACTTTTCCCGAGTTTGTTGTCAAAATGGATTTACTAGAAATACATTTTTCACTAAGACGAAACCGGGAATGTTGTTAACAAAATATTAATATTTCTGAATAAAACTATCAAAACCCCTAAACAAGGTTATCTTTATATGCGTCCGAATTAGCTTTACAAAAGTTGTACCTCAAAAACAATAATTTTGGCCATGATTATGCGTAATAAATACTAAAAAGTGTGTGACAAATACAGTTTTTGTTACCCTACTATATCTATACCTTTATGATATTTTCTGTTCACAATGAGATGCCTCTCGATGTGCCTAATGAATGTATCGCCCTCTTTCACATTGCTTCGTCATTAGCGGCACTTTATCGTCGTCTCTTTCCGACACGCATCACAAACGAATAAGTGCGAATTATGAGCGTGTATGGTTTGACTGACAATTGTTGATTTCAGAAGAGGAAAGAAGCAAAATCAACCTAAAGGCGGCAACGTGTTTTGTGCTCTTCCTGTGTCGCTTGATCAAATTATTCGTCCGAGAAAATGTCGCTCTTTTCAGCCGATCGATACGTCCTGAGCCATTCCAAAACAGTAGAAAGTTTGCAGATGCATTTGCGTTTTTGAATGGCTCAAGACTAGCGCAGCAGGGCGATGCTCTTTAACCTTTCAAATAGATTCACAAGGTGGAGGATCTCAATTCGGTGATTGTTTTTTTTTTTTAACTCATTAATCCCGAAATAACTTGAGCGATTTCGTTTTTTTTTTTCGGATGATAGGATTTTTTTTAAGGGTGCATGATCCCATTTTAATTCAGTTATGTTACGTCTAGTGTAAGGGTAAGAAAAATAAATAAAGTTTTTCGTTGCTTTCTTATTTCATTGATATTTAGAAAATATACAAGTACCTACATACTAAAAATATAATGAAAAAAAATTAAACGATTACAAAATAAATCTAAAACCTAAAACTAAAAAGTATTGCAATAAACATATTATTGTTAGTAAAGAATCAAAAATCTGAACCACCAAATCGTTTAAATCCACGAAGACATGACTTATATTGATGTTGCATAGGTCAGTTTTATTATTTGTTCTTTTATATGGTGTTCTTTCTCTATTCTTTGTCAACTGTGTGCAAAACGTTGTTATATAAAGGGTCTCCGGAATTCGTTAAACTTCACATTTCTGTATGTAGTCGAGAAGAAAATACGAAAGCTATGCTAGCGCCCTCTAAGTATCAAGTAATGTTCAACAAACACTACTTATACACCACAAAATCTTAAATAACAAAAGACGGGGAATGAAAATAGGGTTAAACACGCACATCTCGTATTTCGGTCGAAAGTCTATTATTAAGTGCATATATTATTTGTGTATTTATATTGATTTCCTTTTTGCTAAATAAGTGTACCAATGTATTTAATTAATCAAAACAGGGATTAACCAGATAAATATAGCGTTAAATTAAATAATTAGAGTAAGTACGCGTTGTGTTTATAAGTAGAAAAAAGGTCTTTTAATATATTTTTTATATACATACTTGGCCCACTTTGAACCCATACGCGACTAAATTGTATCGAAGGATTCCTAGTTGACTTGTAATAATAAATATTAAAAAATAAGTTATTATATTACAACGATATTTATTGATTGTTTAGCTTGAAATATCATAAAATTCAATGCCATAAAAGCGGTTTAGATATATGAAATTTATTAAGTGTGTTAAATAATAAGTGTATTGAAAAAAATCGAACATACTGATAATATATACCTATGTTTTTATAAAATTCGAAGCACCTGGAATTGACCTCGAAAACATACATATATATACAATAAAGCAACCATAAAAACATATATATAATAAATTAATATTCAAAGCTTTGTTATTCAATCTAAACCGATTTTTAGAAATACTCTCGAGGTCCACAATAGAAAGCGGTAACGCGTCGGTCGCACGTTTAATAGAACTAAAGGAATTAGAAATATCCACGGGTATAAATGAAATGTAGGTACGTTATTCCTTACCTAATTTTATTGATTGACAGTTTTTTTATGCGAATACAAATTTTTGTGTATAAACCTTTTATATATATGTTATATATCGGCCTAACATAAATATGCAAATTGATTATTTTTGTTTTTATGCCTTAATATTTTATATCTATTTTGGGTGTCAACTTTGGGATGAAGGCCGGTTGAATAACATAAAGTTTTATTTGAGATCTTGTACTCCAATAAATATTTTATTTGAGTATAAGAAAAACAGTGTGTGCAACACTGCGCGCATTAGAAGTAAAACTTTTTTAAGGAAATTGATTATTTTTTTCATAAAAATGTACAATCATAATTAATTATTATAGTTATCAACCCATACTGGCATCTACATCAAAAGTTTTCCTGCGGACCTATCAAAGTGTGTCGCAATTAGATTCATTCTATATCTAGTAAAACATTTTACCAATAAAATAACACAATTGCACCTTCGATAGAATATTTACTTATTTATTTTATTTTATTTCAGCAAACAACAGCTTACATAGCTCGATGTATGTATGAATTCTGTACGTAATTCGTACTCAACCGTGACAGATGGAATATCTCACACTGGCGAGTCGATCTAGATGGAACCCGGAAATCTATGAGCCCCAGAAGATCAGAGCAGTCGATGTGAGCGTTGACAATTCTATATAAAAGTAACATATCAGCTTGCGATCTTCTGAGCTCAAGACTCTGGACTCCGTAAAATGTGGCGAATTGAGCATAGTCAGAAAATTACAAATAATACCGGAAATTTAAACATTTAAGAAATAAATTCTGAATCCGGTCAATACGATCAATGTAATATTTATAGCGCGGTGACCAGACTTGAAATGGATATTCCAAATGACTTTGGACGTAAGAAAAATATAGATAATAGATAATAGAATATATTATTATCTCGTATCGGTATCTCTAGTGTGCTACTTTACCGACCACGCGTCTAAATTGACATGTCACATAAGAAGCCGCCATTACGAATCGTCGCATTCCAAATTCGAAAAGCGCGCCAGATCGAACGGCCCGATTTCATTGCGAATTTCGAAGCGAGGAGCGGGAGCTTCCCGTTTTTCATTGCGAAAACTCCACTCGTCACATGTTCCCCTCCTTCCTGTTCTAAAGAATCTCTCTTATACCCTCCGCTCGGCCCTCCGCAATCCCTCCTTCCCGCCTAAAACCATTCCGAGTTTCTTTAATTAATCTCCGCGTGCTCTCCCTTCTATTGGAAAAAGAGATAGTGACACATCGCTTTTCCTGAAGCTTGTGTGATGTAAATTTAAAAAGCTTTCGAGGGTGTCGCCCTTTTCTTTTCTTTTATTTTTTGAGAGAAACTTTTAGGTTTTTTGCGTTATTTAGATGTTATATTTTAATTGATATAAATAAAAAAAAAACATTTTGAATATTATTAGGAGAGGCTTGCATGTGAATGATTAAAAAATGTTGAGGTTCTAAATGCCAATCTTCATTTTTTAAAAGTTGATATTGAAGTTGATATAAAAGAAACTGCTTTATCATTTATTTTATTTTTTAATTAAATCAAATGTGTGCCTTTGACATGAATTACTCGACAATATTAATGGAAAGAACTTTTAGTAAAACCAGCAGCACCAGTTATTTTTTTTTAAACATGAATTGAAATAATACGGTTTTATTGCCTTATTTGATAATTTCTAAAATTTTCAGTGTGTTTATTTTTCAGTTATACGCCATTATGAAATGATCGCCAAACTTTCTTACTAAAAAAATGATAGATTGAAAATAATTAATTAATTTTTACTCAAATATTAGAACTTATAACGTATAACTGTTGGTACCTATAACTTATAACTTTCTGATGGATTTAATCGGCTGATCTGATGGATTCGTAACGATAAGACGCGCCCACGGGGTTGAGAATTTAGTATCACATAACTATTATTTCTAAAAAAATACTATTAAAAAAGTAAGTAGTACTCTAGTTTGCGGGTTAGGGTCATATTCTTTTTTTGTTATAAGAAAAACAGTATTATCAAATAAAAAAAAAATACTAGAACTGTGTGACTTTTAAACTTTAAATTCATAGGTATTTATCTAAATTTGGCAGATGACACCGCTACGAAAGATTACATTTAGGATACATAGACTTCAGTTATCTTTGTTAACGGTTTAATAGTTAAATACATACAGATAGAGGGTAATTAAGTGATTAACATTAGCAGTTTTATAAGGCTAAACCCTAAAAATATAATTAATCAAACTGTGAAATCTATATTCTAATAAACGCGCAAGACTAATTTATGTGGAAACTTTTTTTAGAAATTTTTTATGTGTATTTGACGGTTAGACACTTATGTTCGTATATCTTTGCACATATCGGTGTGTATATTTATGTTTAAAATATATATATTTTTTATTTTTACAGAGTTTTAAGTAGGCCTTTTATACTCACACTGTCACATGTCATAAATAACATTTCTTAAAGCAGGTAAATCTTACCTAGTCAGAAAGTTAACAGACCTTATCAAATCGATCAACTTAGGTACTCGGTTTTCTATTTTTTTTTTTATAATTTAATGTCGGATAATTGAATTTTATTTTAATATATTTATATAATGTAAAAGTGAACATTGTGTGGTCAATACGTTATTATTTTTAATAAAAACCTTAAATTTAAATTTAAATATAATCATTTTAATGCATCATCAATCCACATACCATTCCCTTAAAATGAGAATAATGTGATGTGGCATCTACTTATTTTATCTGTGACGTAAATTGTCTGTTATGTTCTATTTTATGAGCATTTTAAGGTCGCACTTAAATATTCTGTAACGCGAAACACTAACCATTGGAATGTAGCAACATGGTGTTTATATAGAGCTGTCTACTAATAATAAACGTTTATTTTTTTAAAAAAATATTTTTCACATTACATTACACAATAAAATGTCGGCAGCAGTGATTGGTGTATTTGCGATACTAAACTTATTAGCTGCTGATGCGAATTATCTCGACGGCGCTGATGTGCCTGAAAGCGATCGAATTTACGGAGGAATATCGGTTATAGAGAAAGACCCTTTTCAGGTAGCTTTGAGTTATAAAAGTAACTACATTTGCGGCGGGTCAATATTGAACGATTTATGGGTCACTAGCGCTGCCAGATGTATTCGCAAACGACGAAGAATATCAAAATATCACATTGAGTATGCTACCCTGCAAAGATATAGGGGTAAATTGAGTAGGATATCGCAGGTTATTAAACATCCAAAGTACAGGGCTTTTAAAAGGAACGATATAGCCCTAATCAAAGCGGCTAAACCATTGGACCTAAGCGCCAACGCCAGAGCTATCGTTTTAAACAAAGGGCCCTTTGAAATCAATAGCAAAGGATATATCTTCGGGTGGGGATACGATAGTTCCTTTACGCAACCTGCTGACTTGCAAATGTCAATAGTTGAGACCATAAAATGTCCTCGGTATCTACATAAAAGTTACATATGCATACAAAGCAAGAAGTCTTCTCCATGCGATAAAGATTATGGCGGTTCTTTTGTCATCGATGAAAAATTAACGGGAATAGCAAGTTTTCACTTAAGAAGAACCTCCAAAGCTGCTCTTAATAACAGGCGAAGGAGGTGTAAAACCTGTAAACCAAAAAAGTGTCGAGGTGGAATTCTAACAGCATATACGAACATTAGCTTATTTAGTAAATGGATTGAGCAGCACATAAAAAATACTAATAATACTAGTAGCACTTCTACGACAACAGCAACTACTACGTCTAGTACAACAAATGCAACAACAACTGCCAGTAGTACGTCAACTATAATGCCCTCGACAACCAACAGCACTTCTAATGAAATGTCTACAACTAACACTAATACTCCTACGGTACCTACAACAACCAGTAGTATTACGACCATAACACCTACAACTTCTACTAATATACCCATAATTACTACTTCTGAAATACCCATAATTACAGCTTCTGAAATACCGACAGTTACCGCTACTGAAATACCTACAATAACCGCTTCTGAAATGCTCACAGTTACCACTACTGAAATACCTATAATTACCACTTCTCAAATACCCACAGCTACCGCTTCTGACTTACCTACAATTACCGCTTCTGAACTACCTACAATTACTGTTTCTGAAATACCCACAGTTACTGCTACTGAAATACCTACAGCTACCGCTTCTGAAATAGACACAGTTACCGCTACCGCAATATCCACAATAACCACTTTTGAAAAACCCACAATAACCACTGCTGAAATACACACAATTACTGCTTCTGATATATACACGGTCGCCTCTACTGAAATACCCACAATTACAACTTCTGAACTACCCATAATTACCGCTTCTGAAATACCCACACTTACTTCTACTGAACTACCCACAATTACCGCTTCTGAAATACCCACACTTACTTCTACTGAAATACCCACTATTACAGCTTCTGAAATGCCGACAGTTATTGCTACTGAAATACCCACAATTATCGCCTCTGAAATGCCGACAGTTACCACTACTGAAATTTCCACAGCTACCGCCTCTGAAATACCCACAATAACCACTTCTGAAATACCCACAATTACTGCTTCTGACATACCCACGGTCGCCTCTACTGAAATATCCACAATTACAGCTTGTGAACTATCCACTATTACTGCTTCTAAAATATCCACAGTAAACGTTACTTTACATACCACCTAACCTAACCTAATCACCAGCAATACCACCAACAACAACAAACATTAGTCCCTTTTTCTAACAATATTGCTACTAATTTATTATTACCTACAACTTAGCATTTTGAAATTTATGGAACAATTATGAAAAAATGTTAACCGTGTTTAAATAAAAAAATTTTCTTCACTCTAAAATTTTTAAGGTAAGTCAGGTCAGAATGGATTAAGATTTATATTAATGTTTTGACCAAATATTGTTTTTATAGGTGAATTGTTTCATTTGTGTTTTTTTCTTCGTTTTTGGTATTTTTATTTGGGAAATATCGTATACTACTGTAAATGAAATATCGTTTACTACTGTAATGTATGTACTGTGAAATTAAATATTTAATATATTGAAGTACTTCTTATTTGAATACTAGAATAAAATATTTAAAAATAAATTCAATATCATTACAGAAGAAAAATAGATTAAGATAAAATAGTAATAACTTAATATGTTAAAAATTAGGTCTGCGTCGGTTACTTCTTTGGCCATTCGCACACACACCCACTCTGTTTATTTTTAACTCTGATGTTAGTGAGGTCTAATGGAAGTTTCGATCAATGCGTTGAAAATTAACCAAGAAAGCCCTCCGCGGATTCGTATCGCCGGAGCGTCTAGCGCGGCTTACGCGAGTCGAGTGTACGCTTTTGTCTACAACTGTCTACAACTGTCTACATCTGTCTACAACTGCGTATACTCCATTTCCTTCGAATTCATATCGTTGCCCGCTATAAGCCCCAGCGAAGCGAATGAATACATCACAATAAAATGTAGCTTAAATGTGTCTTTTGCATCCCCACTCCTCCTACCTCAACTCCGACCGCCCCTCACGCCGCCCGCCCTCGCACCACCACCGCTCACTTCATTAAGACAGCCTTCCACCTCATATTTTATTGCGGTAATGGGCAACATATTTATGTATTTTATTTTATTTTATTAGCAAGCTTACACTGACATTCTCGCGGGTGGATTACACTGTTGATGTCTGTGAAACGTAAATAATATCTTATTTTATCGTAAGGCGTCTTACAATAAAAATAGGTCTATTTTTTCACCTACCTGTACCTATCGTAAAACTAGTAGATATTAAATAAGTACGCACATTTGAATGAAGGATGCCTGCGCAATAAAACCTATCATATTACGGCGCATTGTAATTTAACGTTACCACGTGTTATGTTTTTTCTGTGGAGATTGACACTAACGCCCTGGAATCTTACCACCCTGACCACTTCACTAGGTAACATTCCCTATCGAGGAGGGTGGTAATTTCGTTCTGTTACCGAAAATATTGAGTAATTTTGCAAACGAGCCTTAAAATATTGTGATATTTAACGAATCAATCAATGGAAATAAAATTTAAAAGTGATTAAAGCTTTGAGTATTTTTGTAACTTGAAAATAAAATGAATACAAATAATAAAAAACAAAACATAACAGTAATATAATGTGTCTGTATTTATATTTGTATGGAAGTAGTTTTTTATTTTATTTTTCTAGTAATCATTATATGTATCGACAAGATCGCCACTAGTCTCTTTAAATAAATTTTCTTAGTACGTGAGTTTCTTAGTAAATACGTATCTTAGTCTTTAAGTCTAGTTAAAATTGTATCACTTTTTTTTATGCTTCCTAATAAAATAAATATTCTAATATAATTTAGAACGCAGATTTTATACTGCAATATGAACAAAATAAGTAAAATATGTCGGCAAATTCCTATGGCTGCCTATATGACGGTATGTGGTCGTTAATTCGACGCTCATAATTAATACTAGTAGAATACACTTAATCACGGTGATTGGTTGTAGTTGAGTGTATTCTCGGTGTAACTATTATTTCTTTTAATAATCCAATGTAAAAATAGCATGTAGTCCCTTTTTCAAGTTTTTGGATTGCTTTCAAGAGTTACCCCCCCCCCCCCCCCCAATTTAACCAAAAAGGTCAGTAGAATCATAATTTGTTGCGACTATTGAATTTTGTACCGCACTACATTGTAAAGTATACGAGTAGAATCTGTTTGATTGTACAAACCAATTGATAGATTGATAAATCGTTCACCTAACAAATCTCTTGTGACATGTAATCAATCTCTGTAGACGCAGCATTCAAATGAAAAGTAGTGTACATCTTACAAGGCTGTTTTGTTATGTTTACCAAACAATCGGTTAATTCGCATTTAAATAATACTGTTTTGTTACGTCAACCAAACAATCAGTATGTGACTCGCAAACATACCTCACGCTTCTTGCCAATTTCGCCATTTTGTGTGTCTACCAAACAGTTCGGTAGCCCTTACAAAGCAGTTTGCTTATATGTATCGAAGTTTAGTTAGACGTGCCAAACGTTAGTTGAGCCGACGTTTTAATAACGGTAACCAAATAGTCTGTTAAGATTACATGACTCGTTCCTTTGTGCGTACAAAATAACTTTAACCTGAAACGAACTATAGGCGAAAAAAAAACGTTATCTGTCGCTATATCTACAGGAATTTCTTGTAGAGAGTACAGGTTGGGGTGGAGACGATGGTCCGATTAAAGTTAAATCAAATGAAACTGCTGCTTGTAAAATCCTAATTAATAAAAGATCGTGTACATTCTTCTTAAAGTCTCCACAAAGTGTCATCGTATGACAATGTTTCTTCCCCCCCACCCACCCCCCTCCCCCACCCCTCACCTTCCCCTTTCGCCGCCTGTTTCTTAAAGAGCCGATATTATTGACGCAAATGCTTGTAAGTAACTGATAAGAATAGACAAAGCGTAGCTTCTGTAGGCGAACGATGATCAGTTATTCTTGAACATTCTTAAACATTGCTGTTTTTATTAATTCGTCCTATGAACGCCCCCGACAAATTAATTGCATATTTCAGGTTACCTTAAACAATAAATATTAAAAAAAATTGGGTCTGCGTTGGACCACACGGTGGAAGTTATACTTCTTTGGCCATTCGCACACAATATATAAATGAAATATATGACATTTTTCTCTGTTATTCAATATATTTCTCTTCAATATATTATTATAAGTCACTTCATTATTATACTATACACCCATACATTATCATTATTATGTTCGTATACTTTCGTATAATTTGTGAAAAAAAACACAGACAACTAGCTTTCGGAATGGACTCTATAACGCGACAAACATATTTCGTAAAAAATCGATTGGGCTCTACAACTCGACAAACGTAAAAATCCCATCCCAACGAGTACAAAGGTCCCAAAGAAGTATAACTTCAAGAACTATAATAAATTGTTTTACTATTTTATGAACATATTGTATTTTTTACACTATTCCTGGCACTCAACAAACAGTGAGTTTTCGCTCTTCTGTATATATTATTCGTGTGTGCTTGTCTCTGGAACTATCGGCCCGTGAAGTGCGAACAAACTCATATTTTTTTATTTCATTCTTTCTTCTGGTCGATCTGGATTATAATGTAAATGTCCCAACGCGGTCCATCCTGCCTCATCGCAAGATCTCGCCAACGTCTGCATGTGGCACTTCTTGCGTAAACATCTTCCACAGCAGCCGGCATGCCGCCACGTGGGGATGTGGACACCCCCGCACCACCCTCCCCGTTCATAGCTATATGTATAGCTGTCGATTTCCATTTGTGCATCGCTTAGCGACTCGACGCTGTTTGCATAACAAGATTCGCAAATGCTACCTCATCTTATTTGTTTTGTGTAAAAGATGCTGTTGAAAAAACAAGCTGTCGAGAGATATTAAAGAATTCATTCATTACCATGATTACCTACCTTAAGCTAAGTAAATTTTAATTTAAAAAAATGTGTTTTGTTATAAATAACTGTAAAAATGTTAATAATATTGTATATTTAAGTTTTATTTTACACTCTTTATTTTAGTTTCGTTCTTAAATGTTTTATTTAGACAAATTAATATTATTATCACCTAAGTAGCATAATGTAGAAATTTGTGTTTAGATTTATCTAATATTAACTTTTTTCTCATCATATGTTAATCTACTCTCCAATCTCTTCATCTGTGAAGCTAATCTCTTCATTAATAACATGCTCAATATTAATAATTATATTTATCTCTGTTCTAATGGAATAAAACGTAATATTGTTATTATTTTAAATAAATAATATACGTGCTAATTTTAAAACAAAGAAATATTTTTTTTTATCTTTTTTAACAAAGTTTAATCCGCTAAATTTTCCGCTAAAGTGTTTTCAGGGTAAGCGAGTGAACGTAATTATGGTTATAAAAATACTATTTGAGAGTGCGTGTGTGTATATTTTGATAGGCGCTAGAAATATTGTGACGCCAAATCACGCCAAAATTACTATTTCGTTTTGTTTTTCATATGGTATTTAGATACATATTATCTTTAATAAGCGCAATAATAAATACAACTAACTGGATTATGAGTACTCTAATTTCATTCTAAACTCATCAAACAATAACGTCTATGCAACGATAGTGGTTTCTATTTGTACCATTCCGTTATGGTTTGCTAAAACAACAATTTATTGACATTGTCACAGTGTTAATAGTAATACAATAATGTGTATGACTTCTTATGAATTAGGCAATTAAAATTGCCGCTAAAATAATACATGATACCTACTTACCTACTATTTAGCTAGTATTAAGCATATTGTTTAGGCTCAAATTTATACTATTATAGAAATTTATACAAATTTATAATACTACCCGTTTTACATATTACTGATTCCACATTTAAAGATTATGATAGACAGGGAACATGAAAACACACAAAACTTAATAACATTTAATTATTTTTTGTACTACCTAAAACTAATTAAAATTTAATTTTTAGGTGTTTCAATTTGTATATTCAATTTTTAGTAACTGAAAAGAACTCTAGATCCCAAATACTACGCTTGTATTTTTATAATTTTAGCTACCAGAGCAAGCGCCTCTTTAGAAGAGATTAGGTATACGTGTAATTACTTAATCAATTTATGAATAATAGTTAATAAGTATATATTGATTATTTATAAGTTATAGTTTATCAGTAGCATAAATACATACGCGTGCATAAGTGACGCCTATATGTATAGGCGTTAGTCCAGTTAGGTAAGGATTCAATAATTATTGCATTACTAATGTGATATTAATAATGCAATATCTTGCATTATTAATATTACATAAATAAATATTTTTTCTTAAATAAATAATAATTCATTCATTCAGGTAGGTAGACACACCGCTAGCATTTTTGGTTACCTACAAATCTGAGTAAAATCGAATCATATCATGGTATTAGTACCCGTTACGTAATTATTTGTTTATTTGTTATTACAAAGTTAACTACAACGATTTTTAATACTAAGTTACAAAATAGAACAAATAAACAATGGCCATGATAGCTAACACCGTTGCTTCAGAAATAAATGTAAATAAATGTAATTTATACGCAAGCAAAAATATTAATAAAAAATTGTTAAATTATTGCATGTGAATAATTAAATTAGGGAAGAATTTGTGCGAATGCGTACGTGCAGGTAGTGATGACGGTATAAATGAAAGTTATGGTAGATTTGTGTGAGTATGGGTTTATTGTTATATAAGAGTATTTCGTATTTCAAAATTATTGGTTTTTTTGAAAATAAATAATTTCATTTCATTTCAATAAATGAAGTGGTGTTTATTTTCTTGGATTCTAAATGACAGTGGGGAGTTAAGGTGTTCGACCGATCTTCAAGGGGAGTTAAGAAATTAATGGGGTGGTGAAAGGGGTGGGAACGGCCGGGGAGTGTTGTGGGTGCAAATGAGCGATGTTGCCATCCAGCGGTTCTCCCCACTCCCCCCCCCCCCCCCCTTCCTCTACCTTCATCCCTCACCACTCTACCGATACTAACTCGACATAACCCGTTTTTAAAGAATGTACTATGGTTACGTGATTTCCTATTTTAATTAAACTTATGTGGGTATTTGTAGCGGAAAATTATGGTATGGAAGCTTCGTGTACGATCTTTTAAAACATATAGATACGGTATGTCATACAAATCATCCTTGTAAAAACCCGACACCGACAATTCCCCCCGCCGTTCCGCTTGCCACGACTCTCCGCCGCGCATGTCTCGCTCGCTCACATGGCGAGCAAACGAGGGGGAGTGTACTCGACGCAAAGTGGCGTACTTGGGCGCGGTGCGTTTTCCACCCTCAGTTGCCGTGTCTATAAGTTTTAAAAGATCGTTGACCTATACAGTTAAAATTAGACCATGTTGGATTTATTTTCTTTAAATTTGCGCACTACAAACGCACAGCAGCTTCGCGTCGTTTCAAAATCTTTCAACGGAAAAGTTAGTTTTAGATAATACAACTCAGCAGCCAGACCTCCATTCCACTATAAACATACACACACAATCTATACTCTAAATATATTTATTTAACATATTCAACGAACGGTTAATGGCCAGGCATAATTATTTAAATACATAAATATTATTGTAGAAGCTATAAGGCAACAACCGTTAAAAGAAAAAATATCATAATATGAAAACTGAAAATAAATTCGTAGAAAAATACAGGTATTTTATAACCTCCAGCCGTTGCCGGACGATTCATTCCATAGAATCAATTTCGAATCAATAATCATATATATCAATGTCTTTCTTCTATGTAAATACTATATTATTTTCCCCCTGTTCTAATAAATAATATTCCCTTGTTTAGATAATATTAAATTTGTGTTTATTATAAAAATAAAGTAATTAAAAATTAGGATAGTACTATCTGTCGGAACTTATTCTAACTCTTAAAAATATAAGCGTGGAAATCCACCATAGAGCCACAGCATGTTTTTTAATCCTGATTTCTTTTTTATATCACAGAGAGCAATGCACCAATTGCAATGAAGCATATTATAGGCATTGATGATATAGGTAATAAAATATGGCAATTATTTATTTTTATAATCACTTATCTGGATTCATTCGAATCATCGATATCTGATCGATTCTATATTATAGTATTACTTTTTCAACAATTGATTTTATATTTTGGCTTCGTAATTATTCATTATAAACGTATTATCAATATTCGATATAAATGTGTATTCGTTAAATTCATATACTTAGGTACTTATAACGAAAAAACAACCGTGTTAACATTTTAGGTATTATTTACGGTATTCAAAAATCGAGAAAATAAAACTAGAGAGGCATAGTTGTGTTCATAAGGATGCAAATTCGACTAAGCTTTTTTAAATACAATTATTCAGGTTTACCATGAGTAACTAACAACGGCGCAGTGTTGTGGTTTTTTAAGCTGTTAGATCAGACAGAATGGTCAGTCGACGAACGCTCAGGACAGAGAAGAGCGTTTTCGGGAAGAGGCCCTTTATGATTTTCATGACGCGTTGGCCGCTTTATATCTATCCCGCTCTCGTGTAGAAAAATACCTGTGAGTGGTTATAGGTACGCGGTTCGCAACGCGTGCGCAGCCATTCTGTCGCATGCTGTACATAATGGTTTTGTAGGTAGAGGCATTGATTTTAAAGTGTTTTAATGGTAGAGGTAAGCCCACGCTTACATTTAAGTAAGCCCCGTCGGTTAGGACCATGAACGTATTGGACGTATAAACTATAAGCCGGCCGGGACTATAAGTCGTAAATGAGCATTCGCCAGCGCTGCTTGTTAACTATTGTATTAAATTACGGCTATAAAATGGTCAAATGGTTTTGAAAATATGTGCAAACTCAACGAGAAATAAAAACCTAAAACCCACGGGATTACATTTTACAATCTTCGGGATCTTGTATGAAAAATATTTACATAAATTTTTCATAATTAATAAAACTAATATAGTAAACTGATATCATATAAAGGTATATTGTTCTTTAAATTAAGTCAATTTACTTTAAACACTCGAGTTTAATTCCAAATACGATTCACCATATTGTTTATAAATTAATTTAATTAACTGCACTGATTGACTAATGTGGTATCGAATCAAGACAGAGCCACAAAGCATTTACGATACCAAGCATGCGCATGAACCTATAGTATTAGCGCGGTACGTATTTGTAGTAAGTCCTCTAAAGACAATCTGGTACTGTTATCACGAATGACCAAACCTCCCCTAACAAAATGGATTTAAGAAACACTTTTCTAGGTACAAAAGTAGCGATGGACGTCATAATACCCAAGAGTCTTTCCTTGTCACGCCCAGGTGACGGAAAATTGTAACTGAGGCATCTGCAGCTGTTCGTAGTACTCGTACTTAAGATTTCAATAGGACACGTTCAGATTTAAAACAAATACACGATTTGATACTTAAAGACTTCAATTTGGTACCTAATAATGAACATTTTAATAATACTTAAAGTAATAAATGAGATTTTTTTAGTTATAAATGCTGAAAATAATATTATCTTTAATTTATGCTTTTAAATAAATGTAAAAAACACAAAAAAATACTATTTATTTATTTATACCCAAAAATACTTGAGCAATTTTTACCTTTTTTTCAAAACCGATGCCACTGGGGCAGTAAATGGCAAATGAATTTAAAATAACAAATGTAATAATATATTTTCGTATTCACATCATCTTTTTTGATATGAGCGAAGTTAAAAATAAAAAAAAAACACTTCACCCTAAAAAAAAACGTTGCTATAAAAATAAATAAATAGACCAATAGATCAGTACCGTAGATAGGGGCGAATAGAAACAAATGTCTACATTCAAACCATCACCAATTTTGCAGAGCATATAGTAACACTTTATGAATGGAATATTTTGAATAGTCTCATGCTAGTCTACCTATTTCTATTCGAAGTGTTGCAATAAAACAAGTCTTTCATAACTATTTTTAATGTTTTGTGCCTTGTTTCTATTGGTAGTCCAAACGTGGTGAATGGCAACGAGTGATGGGGTCAATCGAAACGTAAGATGGGGTGTTTAGAAACTGTACAAAATAGGGTTACCTACCTACTTTTAAATCGGTATCCAACTACAAATTAATAAATATGATGCCTAAGCGACATATTTAACTTTTCTATGTCATTTAAGGCCTTAACGATATTTTCTGAATCATGTTTTACTTAGCGTTTGCCCCTCGGATTTGGTATATATGTACGTGGCATGATTATCGAGTGTTCCTATAAATAATAGAGAATATAATTACCATACATTATCATTACCATACACATTTCATATACATATACAAAAAATTTAGGCCTTGGATAATCATTTTATATTATAGTACATTACATTATATCTTTACTTGATTTACGCTTTTTATAGAATTATTATTTTTTATATTTTTATAATTTTTATATGTTATTTTATGTTTATATGTTGTTTTTTATGTTTATATGTTTTTTTACTTTATTTTACTTTACTTTTCACTAAATAACATTATATAATAAATAAATAAGTAATAGAGCTTTATATTGTACTATTACTTTCTAAAAATACGTTTCTTGATCGGTAATGCGCCAATATTAATACAATATAGTATACGCGCTTCTGTCGCTATTGCAGAACAGGTTTTCCTAGTGCAATAGTACAGTACTCGTTGCCTGGCATCTAGCGGGCTCGCACACACACACACTGGCACGCTATGAATAAAAAGACCGCCTAGTACTGTTAATCTTAGTGTACCTACGATAATTGAAGGTAGATTACTTTAAACAATTATTGTAAAATGTATATTTATCGTGTAAAATTGTAACTGATTAATAGGTATAATGAAATTAACATATTTGTAAGGCTTGTATTCAGAAAAAGGATAAAGAAATATTATTATTATATACATTATCATTGACAAATTTTCCCTACAAAATTATACAACAGATAGATATATAATTACTAGTAACAATAGTTGGCCGCCCTGACAACGATTGTTTCTAATCACCTCAATACTCGTTTCTGTTGACCCCATCTTACGTTTCCATTCACCACAAAATTACCTAAAATCAACCATACTTCAAATAAATGCATAAAGATTAAAGAAAAAATTTGAATATCCTAAAAAATAATGTTTTAATGAAAACATTAGAAGTTTATTTCCTAGAAAACATACCTGCAAATGATATTAATGTGAATTTTCAATGGTTTTCGATGAAAGTTACGAAGCACACTTTTAGGGCCGTCTCTTCCCAAGTGACTTTCGAACCGGACTGACATTATTTTAGCCATCAATTTTAAGTTATAGTGTTACCAGAGCGCAGAAAATATTATCCTTTATATAATAAATATATACAATTATAAAGCTGAGTTCATATGAAATTAAACTACTAATATTCTTAACAAATTCCCAGTGAATGTTTCTTTTCACCTGCCAGTTTCAATTCACCCCGAACTACGGTAGGCATAGACTTTTTTCCGTTCCATAGACTTCATTTCCGATATGAGAAGAGGGTGACTGCTGTTCTTCCCTTTCTGTGCGGGAATATTTGACAGTTAGATATATATCAACATTCGACATCGCCTGCCCGTAATTTTATGCCTAAAAATGAAAATATATTAGGCAAATTTTGCTTTTTCGGTTTGTTTTTGTAGTTTCGCTCGTTTTGCTAATATTCGGATAGCTCAAGAGGGCGCGGTGAGTTTTCTTTTATTTAAAAATGTCGCTAGAGCCGTGTCGTTCGCTTCGAACATGGCGTGGTTTCATTACAATGTCTCGCCCATTTTAGTGTCATTACTCATTTAAAATGATGTTATAGTAAATATCCGTAATATTGTGCGATACATCGTTTATAGTTACATAATTGTATGTCTGATTGGGGCGCCTGTCGGTTAGTGTTTCTAATTAAAAAGTATGGATAGTTGTATGTTTGTTTCGTAGTGTGGAATTTTAGTACAATGGTTAAAACAAGAAGGAGTGTAAACGGCGATATCGATGTAAGGAATTACAGAAAATCTGCCTTGGGAAGCGTGGGTGACAGTAAGGTGAACAATATTTTTTAATCGTTTATTTTAGGTAAAAACAAACTAGGCTTGTGTCTATGCATGTTTACCCTTATGTTTTTTTGACTTACGCTGTCTATTCTGCAATAGCTTTGTCATTATTTTCCTTAGGCGTTTCTGTGTAATTCGTACTTCAAGGTAGGCTTCCTATTAATAATAAGGTAATTCGGAATGTTTTCCTTATTATTATTTCATTAAATTAAATATACCTGACGTTAGATACAATCTTCAGCGCATGTTTTATTGGTTCGCAGAGGTTAAGTATGTATTTTTTTACTTATTCTAAACATATTCTGTGATGGGCCACTCAGTGTTCATAATAGGTCAATGAAAGCATTTATAGTTTTGTCGAAAGTGCATAATTAAAACTCGTTGCCATGAGTGTCAATTTCAATGGTTTACCATATCTGGGAAAACAAAAAACTTGGTGAAGATGAAGATATTTCTATCCCTTCACCTTGAACCTGATGATGACACTTCATCATCAGGTCATTCTCTTTTGTCGATACTCATTATGTACTGGTCCAAATTCAGAGGACTCATTGGCAAGAAACATCTGATTCAGCTTGCCAAGATTTTCTGTTATGCTAGAATGAGAGTACTTTTAGACAAATGATACCTTCTGATACAGGTTGAAAATGCTTGATAAATCTTAGTTTCGGACATGAATACCATCCTGGAGAGATTACTAAATAAATCTTCAGTGACCTAATTACTTGAATTATTGAATTGTTATTAGCGTAAAAGTCAATTTGTACATTTTTGTCACCAAATAATGGATTGTGTTCTTTCAAAAATGCGCATTTCCATTTATTTCATTGCTACAAAAATGCTTATCATTTTATCGAAATTATCGAAATGTTTAAAAAGGTCCCATTGGTTACTTTTTAATAAGCACAAGTGGGATATGTTCTCTTTAGTTGAGAAAAATAGTTTTTTATATTCAAGATGTTTTCTTATATTCCCCAAGAAAATATGTCTTTCTATGAACAATTAATGATTGTAACCGAACAAGATCGGAATGAAATGATTAAAATTTAACCTAGTGTGTTAATGTATTGTAAGGTTTCTTTTTAGTTTTTTTTTCAAAAAGCACAGGTTCGTATTTACTCACTAAACAGCACATTTTTTTGAAATATTTTTTATTTAAGTAATGAAGACTAGATTAATATAGACAATGTTCCAAGACAATTCCCGAAGACTTAAGGGTGTGTTTATGTTCCCTGTGTTTATGTTTATATGTACAAGTAAAAAATTATATAAATAATGCGAAAATATTTCATCCCCAAATTTATTAATTTTATTAAAGGGCTGGTGGGAATTCCCTTTAGTGTGGTAAAACACGATCCATATCTCGTTTTGCCACGCTCGGTCGAGGCCCCGGCCGGTCAATGTCCCGGCGTCTCGAACTAACGATCAATTGGCGATCTTATGACAACAAACGGTTTAATATTATGTAAGTTTATATTTTTTTTCTGGTAACCATGATGACTTTTGATATGACTTGAATACAAATCATGTTCAAAATCGCATGGTTTAGTTGATTTTTTTATTGGGAATAGTATGTTGTTATATTACCAAAACAGCATCTCCCAATTAAGTATTATTAATATAAAAAAAACTTTACTTTTCACGAGTTTTTTAGTTCCTGTAAAGTTAGCCTTTAGGACTTTAATTATTGAAAAATTACAATTCAAATGTCTAGACCCAAATTTAAAATACGAAATACATTAATTTATAGTTGGTCCTGCGAAGCAACATCCCAGCTCAACCTCAGTTCATAAACTGAATCATTTCCCGATAGTGACCTATTCTCGGTTATTCATCAAATTGAATTCACTCATTTTAAATTAGACTGGAAGTAGCTTCTTTACAGCATCACTCTCACTCTCTCATCATGGTCACTCTCATGTACCAAATCTACATCCCTACATAAACGATTTGTTTTGCCCTTGGGATGAAAGTAGCTCTATAATACCACCTACCTACCATTGCATTTTCCAGAGATATTTCCTTCTGTCTGAGTTTAACAAATATATTATAACAAATATTTTGATTATGGACAAAATGATGTTTAAAGAAGCTTACTATTGAGAGATACATTGACAAACGCATAATATTGTTGAAGCATGTTTTCATTTTGTCGTCTACTGTCATGACATTAAGTAATGGTCACTTGAAATAAAATACTTGAATGAAATAATTGAGGGCTATTTTTATATTTCTTCTAATATACAATATTACTTACTACTAATTCTATTTTAAAACAGTCTAACAAATCTAGCAGGATATTTTACTTTTGTAGAGTTACTAAAATTGCATGTCTTATATTTTCAAAGCTTGTAGATATAAAGATGTGAACATTGTTTTAAAAATACTAGTTTTACTATGCCTTAAAAATCACACTCATCATTTTAATTTTTCTAGGACCATTTTTTTAGTTCATAAATTAATTTGATTTTAAAATTGCATACCATTCTATAACAGTGGTATGATACTGATGATGATTAAAGTAAAAGAGTTTTATGTTTCATGATAATTTTTCATGTATAAGTTAATATATTTTAATAGAAACAATACGATATTGCAATTATTCTATAAGGAGTATTGACTTTCGTAATTCAGGCTGATGTACGTAAATCTAACAGATTTATCTTCTTTTTTCCACTCCTCCCCCCTCCAAACTCAATTTTATTTTACACCTCTATTTAACCATCAGGTTGCAAGTTAAGCCATCATTACTCTATTGTAGGGCTGCGTTATGCCTGCATAACCGTTGTATTAATTAGTACTAAAGTAATCCCTAAAATATGCATGTCGGTTTGCTGGTAAAAAATTACATATATTGCTTCCTGATACTTGTAGAATATTATACTCGTGTATTGTGTAATACACAACGTGTACGTGTATTTGTGTGAACGTGTATTTTATTAATACTTTTTATATGCATCTCGATGTGCCTGTAAATTTTAACTGCATTAGTAATGTGTTAGAATTATAGAAGTATTATGTAATAGGTACTTACTCCCAAGTTCTTTGTGTTTAGCAGAGAGTCAATGACTGGACCCAAAAGAGGGAGCTCCGCAGCCGTTTTAGAGTTACAAGAACTCTTACTCGCTGGCCGACAAGATGTGAGTTTGTATTACTGAGATCATTTTTTAAGAATTCTAAATGTTATTATGGATAACTATGTAAAATATATATTTAAAAAAAAATCAATGGACTATTGAATCTACGAAAGCGCCTGAATGCCTGCTAATCATATATAAGCGTATTTAATAACATAGTTGACTGTCCATCTCACTAGGCAATATTTTAATATTGGTATGTACATATGTTTATAACATATTGTACACAAAATACCCAATAGTTTTAATAAGCCCACATGTTATACAAAGTTTGTCTGCTTTTTTTATTTTGAATAACTGTCGCCGATCAGCGACATAGAACATAGACATTAATTTATTTACTATATACTGAACTTTTTTTTTCAGTAAGAAGAATCAGAATGCCCAGAATTGTTTACCCGGAGAGTGACACTGAACATGAAAAGTACTCAAGAAGGTGAGCAGACTGGTACTCTATTCTAAGTATCTATTTTATTTTCTGTGCCATCTAGTAGGTGCTGCGTCTAGCCATACTCTCAAAACCGTTATTTTTATTAATAAACTTAATAAATTTGAATCGCACGAAATACCGAAAATTCCACAAAAAAGTTTATTTTTTCTCAAATTTGAATTATAACCTTGAGAACAGTAACATTCTAGGCTTTGATCATTTCCAAAAAAAGAATATATGCAGGCCTTTATCAAGAAAAAATTTTTTTTGCCTCAGTATATTCTTAACAGCACAACACGCTACAACATATTTATTAGAAATATAAATATGAGGAGTTACCATTATAATTGTTCGTTTTTTATAAATATAAATTTAAAAGCAATTTTTTTTTGTAATATATGAATGTATATATCATTTTGATCCGAGTAATAAGTAGGTATGTTGATAAGTTCAAGTTTATTTATTGGCAACACATTGAAATCAATGTATAGGAATGACCTGTCATTATTTTTGAAACAATATAGTATACCTATTGAAAAAGAAAAAACATTTGCATAGAATACAAAAGGTGACAGCTATGTATATGCCACATTGAGTATTCATGTACGATAAATATTCTGACTCATTTTGAATATGGAGCATAAGCCCTGGGTTTAGGTTCATAGTACCCTAATTCTTAAACCTAAAACTATACTCGCTCTGATATATTGGATTTTACTTTAGTTTATGTTTGATATCACATTTATAATGATTAACATAATTGCATTTATTTTAATATTTTTACAATATTATTTATTTAGGAGCTAGCTCTGGTTCTACCGTTGAGTTTAATAGTTGAGGACAAATTTATCTCGCGGCTTACGCTTCAAAATAGCCTTAATATACAAAAAAGGGTTAAATACTGACATATGAGGCGCATTCCATTCGCAAATTGCCTTAGAAAAAAAATAATTGAACCCAATGTTCCTTTTTTCTCAATATAGGTTTTATCTTGTAGGGATGGGCATTACAACCAAAATAAGAAGGCTTAGAAAGTTGGGATCCTAAATCAGATCAGACAAGTTCATTCGTTACAGTCTTATATCATTTAGATAATCTGAATTCCAAACGCTTTCTATTTCTAATTAAGTATATAAATGAATTCAGAAGTTACTATTGTATTGATTGATTAAAACGCCTAACAGACTTATCTACTTGCTTTTCTTTGAACTATTTCTAATTCGTCTTTAGACATTAGGTGTAAGGATCCCATACCGATGAGCAGTATTATAGGACGAACCAACTTTGGTCGTGTTTTAAAATCAGCACCTTTAAGCGTTTGCATAACAAACTGTATTTGTCTGTGAGCCTTTTTCATTACATCACCAATATGAGATTTGTTAACAGGGTAAATTCCTAGATGCTTCGATAGAGGATTTGGAATTGTATAGCATTTCGATTAACTCATTGCATTTAGATCGTTTTAGTAATTTTTCACAATCTGGTTTGTTCCAAAATATAACACTATCATCTGCAAAAAGTATGTGAGTGAAATAACATATAAGGCTAAGAACACTACATTTAGGTACACTGGTTGGCACTGAAAATTAATAACGTTTGACATAAAAAAAATATTTCCAACCCAACGGAAACATTGTTGCTCTGTTTAGCTTTTCATATATTCTTTACAGTTTTTATGTTATTAAAGGTTTTTTAAAATTATCATATTAAATTTCCTTGTCTTCCTTCCATTCTAAAGTTCCTGTTTTAATAATCATTCATGAGTTTGTGTGTATATGTGGTTGCAGACCGAGGTCAGTGCGTATGTTCTTCAGCCCGACCGTGGTGAGTGGGTCAGCGGCCGTGGTGGGGGATGCAACGGCTGTCGTCAGAGGCAGAAGCAACGTCTCCGGGCGAAGACAACTACGCTCCACGAATTACATGGAAGACAGTGGAGATAAACCCATTCAGCAAAGTGAGTACATTTCCAATTTATTGTGATTTTAAATTTATTTCATAAGTATTGATAGATAAGTTGTTTTTATTCCTGTAGCTCCCAAGTAGAGTTTGGCCGTCTATGAGACATTGCCATTTTATAAATTACTTTAATTACAAATTAAGTAATTGAAGAATAGACTTAGAGATTACTAAAATTTATTTATGTATTTAATTAATTTAAATCTTTCATGTTTTATGTACCAGCCAAGCCCAAAGCTTATCTGCTGGAAACCAGGTGTGTAATACACAGATAATAATATTTGTGAAATATAATATTCACATTATTTGGTTCTGTATTTTACATGTCCTTTACAAGATAAATATAATATCTATATTGGAATTGGTTAGAAAGCATGAATATCTAGGTATAACAGTAGATAATAAATTTAATTAGCAAGACCACTTCGGTTTACTATGTAATCGTCTTAGACTTTGTTTCATAAAATTTGTGCATTTGAAACCATACCTAAATGAGTCAATTTTACCTAAATTTATATATCCTTGGTTGAACCTATTATTTTGTATTTTATTACAATTTGGGGTCTCATATATGAAACAGGGAAATTATATTCTACAAATTCGTATCTTAAAAATAATTATTCCAAAAAAAGTAAAAATAAATCAATGCAAGGCGACTACTCTAAATTGTTCACCTACTTCAAAGTTCATCCGGTACGCCAACTATTATACTTTTTATTACTTATTATAGAATTGCCATCAACCATTTTTCAGATAAACATGGAAAAAACTTGTTATTTATAAGTATTCTACTAGACAAATGTCCAATGAACAGTATATTGTCGAAAGATGTATAAATCGACATCTAAGATAAGTCGAGTATAAGTCGATGTATCGACAACTAAGATATATAATACCAGCCTATTTAATAAAATACCTTAAATCATACAATTTCTATTAATTTAATTTGTAAGTATTTTGTATTTAATTTTATGCATGTAAAATAAATTGTATTTTAGACAAGATTAAGAAACCGGCAAGAAAAGACAATGTCTTAGCTGGATCTATTTTCAATGTATTTGTATATATTTGATGAATAAAAATTGCTTCTGGCAACGTTGAAAAAAAAAATCTTAAATACATTATTATAACATAATAATAATTACAATCATCTTTTTTTTATTTCTGTATTAAGGCATACCTATCTCGCTCAAACAGCGGATGTAGATTTTAATTTAGGTTTTTATGGAGATGCAAGTCCCAAAAATCGTAATTGCTATTATAAAATAATAATTTAAATCCGAATTTGTCATTCGTATACGCATGATGGGTTAATTATGATGCCTTAGAAAAGGCAATGAGGGAGGTTTTAATTTTTAATATTAAATAAAAAAACAATTTAAACTAAATTATTTATTTAAAAGAAGAATAAGCATATGTATGATAAAAAAGAAATTCATATAAATAATAAGTTTTGTTTTGCAGACGTAAGAAGAAGTGGCCGCCAACGGAAACTGATACATCACACATTTAATGAAAGCTGGATTACGAATGAGCTCAAAGTCAAAGGATATCCTCGTCTCTATGGGCAGCTGAGCCACATATGCACATCTCCCTCGGATTCGTCAAGCGATGAAGACGCCAGGCGGCAACCCAAGCGATTGGTAAATATTTAAAAGTATTTCATTTAATATTAGAAATTGTTTAATATTAAATACTAATTATTAAATATTAATATTTATTACTATCGCGACGTGAGATAGCAACGGTTGATACGTATGGAGTGCTTCACAGTCAAAGATATTACCAATTATTCTATATATATAATATCAAATCATCTACAAACAGTACTATTGACGCATTTAGCTATTACTCGTTGCATAAGGACTTTCAGCCTCAATAATGAAGTATTAACCTTTTAGTTAACTCTTTCTATTTAAAAAATCATCCATAAAAGGTAGTGAAATTGATATTTGTTTTTCAGAAACACTCAAATCCAGCTCACACTGATGATGAGGCGCATAGTGGGGGCAGAGTGCGCAGGGTATCAGCTCGCTCCACAAAAATCAAGAAGGACGTAAGTAATCTGTGACTAATCTATTTATTTATTGAAAATATAATATTGCATCACTTTAGTACAATATAAATATGTAACTAGCATTTAAAATTTGTACGAGTAAAGTATCATTAATATCTCTGTCTCCTAGTATCAAAACCCTCCTCTAAAAAGTCAAAATATGATGACTATATGATTGAAAAATATTATTTTTTGCATAAATTGCGGTATTCAATTTTTTTTAACAAAAATTTTGGCCTCAACATTTTTATTAAATCACTAATAATATTTTAAATTTGTGTCCATACACAAATTTACATTAACAAACATACATACACAACAAATTGTCCAAATACAAACATTGAAATTTAACAGATTTTGTTAAATTGTAAAGAGTTGGAGCATTTTGAAAATAAAGACCATTGTTCAAAAACAATTAAATAGTTTTTTTTATTTTTTAGGTTAATATAGATCACAAAAACTCAATATAAAAAATCATAACTGTGGAATGCAATTATGTTTATGTCGGATTTTGGAACTAGCATTGATAATTCGTTGCACAATTTACCTACATTTCACTACATTTGGTGGAATTGACACCATAGTCGGATGATAAACAGCTCAATTTACTATGTAGCATGCTCACATTAAAAATAATGTTTTTTGGAGATTGCAAGTTTGGCATCTAGATGACTCATATTATCGTAATCGTAGGGCGAAAAGTCACTAGCTAGCATTTTCATCAATAATGATTTTCAAAATACCTACTCAACTATATATTTTTTTATTCTTTATCATTTGCAGTAACCTACTAAATGATTATTACCTCATATTACGAGATATAAAGTGTTAAGTAATTAAGTGTACAACATTTGGTATCGAGGTCAAGCAAAAAATCATTTATTCCAGTTACTGTTTTAACGCACTTAATGATTTAACGTAGCTTTTACATTTTAACATTTTATGCAATGAAATTGGATCTTGTTTGATGCTGTGATTAGGTTAGCTACTACCAACAATTGAAGATGTTACTATGTTTTCCGTTACCTGCTCGGCACAGAATAGAAATCAATTTCTGGTTATCTTATTTTTAAGCGTTACTCAGAAAAGGATTCACCTTAAATGCAATCAATCAAAAAAATAATCAAGAAATAATAAAAAAGCATAAAGAATTATAAAAAAGCTTTATGAAATGCTCGACTTGAAATTTTAGGTGAAAATATTATTAAAAAAATCATGCTGTTCCACTCACTCTTATTTTTTTTTTGTTTTAATGATTTAGATTATCCTATTTTGAGTCACCTACCCTAATAATATAATAATTAACAGGTTTCTTTTTTACAGGTTGAAAGTGACTCCGACGAATCACCTAGTCATGATCCACCTCTCAGCGAACATGTCAAGGCCTCGCTACAACAAAGTACAAAAAAAGAAGTAATCAAAGAAGATGATGAGGAAGTTGACAAAAAAAAAGAAGAAACTGATGATAATGTTGATGATGCTGAAGAAAACCATGAAGCACATCAGAATGAAGACAGGTAGGTTTTACGTGTTATGTGTTTAATACAAATTGATACATATTTTGTTGAAATAAGAATCAAAAGCATTTTATTTCATATTCATTGCCAATTGCTCTATTGAAAGTGCTCTCTAAGTACTATGGCTGTGAAAAACTTAATCCTGGTTTGAAATTTCAAATCAGGATATTTTTGAATTGTACGATATATATTGTACCCAAACCTAAATCTCGAACCTGACAAACAATTACACTCATCCTAATTAATATGTCTGAATGTAAACCATTATATTATCATACTGCACATCCAACCAGCCAGGTGGTCTGTTTGTGTCTCAGAAATTCAGGGTTCATCCCCGAGTGGGTCCCATTATTTGGGTTATTACAGAACATCTAGATATCCCATACAAATGACAATTAAATAATTTCAAATTCAAATGTCAACTATGAAGTCCTAAAATGATCGCAGTAAGCATTCCCTTTTTAATAATGTGATTTTTTGTTATAGTAATGTAGGCCGCATGACAACGCGGCATAGTGGTAACAGTCGTATGCAATTGCGGCCATCGCGCAAGGCTCATGCTAATGGTAGCAACAACAAGAAACCAGAAGACTGTCATAGTCAACATGAAAGTGGTTAGTTTCACATTCATTTCCCTTGAGATTATTAAAATATTAAATTTAGATTTACAGTTTAAGACATTCTTAAATTACTTCTGAATCTGTGTAACAGTTTTTTTTTATATTTTTTAACTTTATTTTATTGTTTGTATATAGAAGCTTTTGATCGACATATTGAAATACATAGCTTCATAAAATTAAATAAAACTTATTTTTGATTTAAACACTGAAAATTTATATTATTTAGATTTTTTTTAAAACAATGGCTGTACAATGCATTCAGTGAATGTGTATTATACTCGACATATGTCATTTTTTAGGTCATTTATAATTACTCTGTTCTAACTAATCTAAATTATGGTGTTGAAACGTTAAAAATTATGTGACTATGTTTATTCAAAACCACTAGGTCGGAATAGGACTACCTATTCCGACCTAGAAGATACAAAAAATGGCTCTCGTTGAAGATACAAAAAAATTTTTTTATGAAACTTATTTTATAGATTATGCTTGCGCCCTCCCTTATTTCATAAAGGATTAGAATATATTAAAAAGCTGCAAGTGCCAGCCAGTGCCAGTGTTGCCAGTGGTGAGATGGTCAGACATATTACAGCCACTACTGGCATATACTGGCACTTGGAACACTTGTAAATGCCAATGAAATATAAGTAAGTAATGCAATGTAAGTTTTTTTAAAAAACTTAAAAACACTGGCTGGCACTTGCAGCTTTTTAATATATTCTAATCCTTTATGAAATAAGGGAGGGCGCAAGCATAATCTATAAAATAAGTTTCATAAAAAAAATTTTTTGTATCTTCAACGAGAGCTCGTTCCAATTATATATTTTTTTAATATTCCCATTTCTACAAATATGGCCTACCCATTGTCCTTTTGATTTGGCTATGCATTTGCATCTATGAACTTTGATTGCTTTCTAATAAACTCGTGCAAACTATGTCCTAGATACCCATCGAATAAATGTGATGAATATATTTCAACTTCATCATAATGCATTTACGTCACATTTAATTAATAAATATTCATTTTTTTGTTTTTATTCTTTTTGTGTGCTCTAACCAGACAGTGATGGATCATCAGATTCTGGAAGTGATATTGTGGTCAGATCCCGAGAACCTCGAAGATCAAATCGAACGAGGAAACCAAGAGCTGCATACATTGACAGCTCAGCCTGCCAGCGTGAGTGCTTTGTTTTTTAACTTGACAGTTTTCATCGTTGCTTATGTTTCAATTTGACTTTTTTTATGTCGAAAGAGAGATATTATTACAGAATGGTTCATTCTGATAACCTTGTGCATTAAATTTTCCAACTTTGCAGAAAGTTTTTTTTATTTTTAATCATAACCATCGGATTAAAGAAAAAACCATGTCAATTGGTATTATTAAATGGCTTGTGTTATTAAGGTGGTGCTTTTTCAATGCAGTTTCAGCTTTAATGTATTGTTTTTATTTTATTTTTATTAAATGAAAGGCCCATCCATTACTGGCGGACAACTTTTAGCGTATTCTGTAATTGAATTGTTTGTGTGTCAATGCTATATATGGTGTTGTCACTACAAAGTGCATCTGTCTATAGTAGTTCTTATTTGAAATAGTATTATCCCCTGGAGGGCGTACGACGTGAGGGGACGTCATGCCGCGCGGACATTTCTGTGTCCGTTGAGAGCGTATGACGTGAGTAGACGTCATGAATACCTGCTTGATTTTGATTATTTTTGGTATTATTTCAGTATTATTCATTAACTTGACGTTTTTTTCATTGAAAATCTTAACGAAACAATTTTGTTTTTTTTTTTTTTCATTTTAATGTAGTTTCTACTACTATTTATAAATTTGTATTGAAAATACACTAATGTTCTACCGTTCCAATATCTATAACTTTTTTTTAACTTTTTTCTTTTTTCCGAAAAATGTACATATTTTGGAAGACTTTTAAATTGTAATGTATAGTTATAAATATATGAAAATGTAAAAAAAAGTGTTGATTTTGTTTATTTCGTAATTTAAAAAAAAAAAAAAAAAAAATGGCAACATTTTTATTTTTTTCTTCTTTAATTTACGAGACAAACATAATCAAAGTGATATGGTATAATAGAAAATTTTACGGCGAATCCGATGATACCAGATTTGTAAATATTGAACGACTCATGCCTGCACTATGAATTTTATAGTAGATGAGTGAGTTTCTAGGTCAATAACCATGGTCTCAACGGGTTTTGGCGCCAAAATAAACTACGCTCTCTAGGGGTTATTAGTAAAAGTAGCAAACATATATTTTTTTAATTAACATTTATTGACACTTCATTGTTTTAAATAATGAAAAGTTTTAAATACTTTCAATTAATTAGATGACTAAATATCATGGCTGGCAAAAATTTACAATTTATATTTTTTTATTTGTGTGTTTAATATTTATTATATATTATTTAGTTTCCTCGTAAAATAACAATTATTAACTGTAGTTTTATTGATCTTCCTTTTCATTTTACAGCAAAAACGTACAGCAAAAAAAGCTTCAGTCTTCAAGGTAAAACCTATAGCCTTAGGGAGAGGAAACCACGGAAGCCGAGAAAAATTATAGTCCGAGGTGGGTGGGAGGTCATTCTAAACTATTTCACACACACATGGCTGATAGTCATTATTTATTCCCATTCATATTCACCCGATCTGTATGCTAGTATTTGTATCTATTATCTATCTGCACTGTTGTATGCTATTAATAAGCATACTAGAGTACTCTTTCTCAAATGCAATGTTCTGTTATCCTCCGTTTGTTGGTATCTCAAGCCCAGTAATCTGCCATCTCTCTTCTC
Source organism: Neomicropteryx cornuta (assembly GCA_020383195.1). NCBI lineage: Eukaryota > Metazoa > Arthropoda > Insecta > Lepidoptera > Micropterigidae > Neomicropteryx > Neomicropteryx cornuta. Next base: position 9,082,315 of record JAHKQU010000030.1, read on the forward strand.
CCCTTAAATGGCCTTCACCAGCATTAAATGGGCAGAAAGAAAAATAATGCAACTAGCAACATATTTAAGTGTTACTTCAATTATCAGAAGGGAGTAAACAAACAAAGCGCAATGGAGACTTGTCACCTTTTGATAATTTTGTCATTTTTATGCTTCACCGTAATCGGTGGAGCATAAAAAGTTAGTTTCGTGGAGGTGGAGTATCAGGAATGCACTTTACTAACGGTTACTTAAGATTAATTAAATTGTGAGATTATTCACATGTTATCTCATGTTAGTTTCGGGCAGCTGTGGATTTGTAGCTTTTGAGGTTATTAAAAAAAAAACATGATAAACTTCAAATATTCTATACCACCCTCCCTCTTTAAAATTCAGATCGTAGTATCATTAGAGCTGATAGTCGAGATGATATACTTAATATAATGTACTTTAGCGTCTGATATTTCATAGGTAATTTCGTAGATTCCTGATTTAATATGTGAAACTTTGTACTAGTGGAAGTTCAGCTCTTTAGGATTAAAAAAGGCTTAAAAAGTTTAAATCTAAAAAAAAAGTCTGCAAATATGTACAGCGCTTTAGCATTTTCCAGGGCACTCTGCACTGATATCAGCCTGTAGGACGTAGCTGTGAGACATGGGTGTAGCTAGATTTATTTAAATATGATACAATTATACAAGGATAATTTCCGCTGACGACAGCATCGGACGCCAGGTGCAAGGTCCGTCCACCGGAGGTATCGCCGGTCGGTTTCGGGCGGCCTGAGGCAGAGGGTTTCCCCTCCGGCACACTTAGCAGGTTATATAACCGAGTCACACCGTCAGCACGCCGGTTTTTTCTGTCTCCGGATATCATGGAGTATATAGAAACTAGAAACTGAGTATTTATGTAACCGGAAGATAGTGTAATAAATTATCTGTCAACTTCACTCAGCATTATTACCTATCTCCCGGCTCACCCCAATGAGCCGTTATAATACCAAAAGGTTAAAAATTATTTTTATATGATTGGTAATTTTATTGGCAATTTGGTGGATTGCGTTGTTTGAAAAATATCTCAAATAATTATCTTACTGAGATACAGTAAAGTTGTAAGCTTAATTCTTTTAATGATCATTAATTCATGTATTTCGAATAATCGTAAATGTCTAATGTTTGCACTGTTACAATAATGGTTTAAGATAATATGGCTAATTAATTAAAGCACTTTAATCACATCAAACAATTTTTTTTCACGCTTTAGCCAAAGGTTCTTCAAATTCGAGCAGTTCTTCGTCAGATTCGGAACGAGAAATGTGGAAGGAATTCAACGAAACTAAAACTAAGTAAGCATGGTTAATTAAATAAAAAAAGCTACAGTTATTATGCAACTTATATAGCCAAATTTTCCAGCATAACTTTTCACCGGGGATGTTGCTAAGGTCTGGCTTCTGATCGGAAAATGGCTACATGGCCCAGCCCAACTCCATCATCAACTTTTTGCAGAGTAAAAATTCAATTGAACTTAGGGTAGCAACTTCTCCACTGGACCTTGATGCTTATTTAAACATGGTGGCCAAACATACTGAAGACCGTCTTCAGGTTGAACTGGACTTTTAAATGGAAAATTAAATTTGTTGTCCGTTACCATTTGCATTTCTCTACAATTTTTCAAATAGCGCTTTGATGAGTTTGGCAGGCTGGTGAAGTACTATTTGGTAACTATTTCTAGACCTATTTTTCACCTCTTAGACAATCTTTACATAGTCTTACCGAATCATTGTCACAGCTAAAATGGGAGTCACTTAAGAGTCGACTTTCAAATTTAATAAAGGAATCCTGCGTGGTCTGAAATTAGCTCCCAACTAGCGAAACCAAATTACCTAGGTCAGGAAGATAATCCAGCTAAGATTAAAGCTCTTTTTAGAAAAAAAAAGGTCTGCTTCGATTCTTTTCTTCTTAGAGCAATTCGTGAATGGAGTGCCCTAAGTAGATCTATTTATTAAGTAGTAGAGTATGTTTAAATAAAGATTAGTAACGAAGAAAACACCATCAGCTGCCAATACCAGCAATATCACCGGAGCAAGCTCCAAAATATTGTACATAATAATAATAATAATAACAGTCTTAACGCTAATGATCACTGTCCACTTAGTTTACTTAAGAATTACATATTATATCCGATATTTTTGTTGTAATCATCTTCAATGCCTAAATCTTCTAATATAAATAAGACAAAGCAATATATTATATGTTTAATAATTTAATCTATGCAAATATTCTCCTCAGACAAAAAACTAAACCCCTGATTGAGACAACGGACAAAGCTCTGAAAAGTATTCAACCTGTAGAATTGGATGGAAGTGTCAGATTTTCAGCGGTAAGATCCCTTCAATTTAAAAACTTAATATTTTAATTTATTTAGTGGCATCTGAAAAAAATATATATTTGGTGGTCAAGAAGTCTGAATGCTTTGTATTCTTTACTGTATGAATCACACCATCACGGTGTCTTCCTATCATAAGTCCAACTTTCAAATAACATCATTTATAATAAATAGTAATAAAAACTAGTTATCGGTTTTGTATAACTCTAATAAATAAATATTGTACTTCTATTTATTTTATTTCAACCTTTCAGGTTGGCGGACTCGACGACCACATCAAATGCCTTCGAGAAATGGTCCTCTTCCCCTTAATGTACCCACAGCTGTTTGAGAAGTTTGGAACGCGTCCGGCGAAGGGAGTCCTATTCCACGGTCCCCCGGGAACAGGCAAGACCTTGCTGGCACGAGCCCTGGCCAATGAATGCTCCATACAGGGCGGGAGGAAGGTGTCATTCTTCATGCGGAAAGGGGCCGACTGCTTGAGGAAGTGGGTCGGGGAGAGTGAGAGACATCTTAAGCTGTTGTTTCAACAGGTTAATTCAAAAGATATAACTATTTTTTCATGTTAAAAAAAACAATTCTCACATGTTTATCAATTTTGTGAAAAAGCATTATGTTTTAACCTTTTTGCAATATTTATTTATTTATCATATGGCAAAGATGTAGAATGGTGTTTTAGCTAATTACAGGTAATTTGTAGTTAAATTTCTTTTGTTTTTACGTAAATAAAATTGTCAAAGTGATATTAAAATGTCAGAAATTAAAATATTAAAGACGATAGTCTGAAAAGTCTAAAACGACCTATAGTCGCAATTTCAGTTTTTCCTTAGACTTTTTTGCAATATGTAATTGTTTTAGTATGGGAGACCAACTAAACAAATATTTTAGTATGGTTATTGTTCATTTTTAACATAATATATGGATATTGCATGGGCAAGAGTGATTATTTTGGACTTACTGTATCTGCTATATTCAATTAAGCAATTTATATGCAATTAAATAATAATAATTTATGGTTTAATGTTATATTGAATAAAGTACTAAAATTTTAAAATACATACTCATTATTTACCATATTCTTTTTAGGTCGTAGACATTTTTATTCATTCTAATAAAATGATGATCTGTTACATGCTTATTTTTTTATGCTCAGGCTTACAACATGAGACCGAGCATAATATTTTTCGATGAAATAGATGCCCTAACTCCTGTCAGGAGTGCCCGACAAGATCAGGTGCACACCAGCGTTGTGGGCACACTGCTGGCCGAGATGGACGGACTCTGTGATCGGTGAGACTACATATTTTATTCTTATTTTTATTGATTATTTAATATCATCGCATCATTGGCGCTACAGCCTGGTGTGAGCCTTGATCTCCTTAAGGATATCCCTCCATTGGTTGAGTGTCGAAACTTCGGGCTTAGCCAGTTCTAGCCAAGATCTCAGCATAGAAATCGTCTTACAGCATAGTACCTAATTTATATGTTCCAGATCACACTAATATTGGATTCACGGTCGGGAATGTAACCAATGAACCACTACCTACATATGTAATCTGCTTAGGAATTCTTTAAACCAAAGCAATTATTACCTTCATTGTTGAAACATCAACTTTGTAAAAAAAAACACTTAGTACAATGTTAAGAAACAAACCTAATCATTTTTGACCTCTCTAGAGTCCGATAAAGTGATTATTTTAATATTTTTACTTTAATTGCTCAAAAATGTTTTTCTTATCATAAAAAAGCACTTTCAACATGTTTTCCAGCGGTGAAATAGTGGTAATCGGAGCTACAAATCGCTTAGATGCCGTCGACCCCGCCCTTCGGAGAGCGGGCAGGTTCGACAGGGAGCTCTACTTCCCAGCGCCCCACACGCAGGCGCGGGTCGCCATCTTGGATATTTACACTTCAAAATGGCAACCCAAACCCACATCTAATGATATACATGCCGTAGCAGAAGCAACTGTTGGTTACGGAGGTTGGTTCATTTAGGATTTTTCCTATTTTTTATTGGCATTGTGCCAATAGAATATCAAATATTAATTAAGATCAAGTATTATTACCTAGTCACATATCAAAATAAATAAAAGGTCTGGTGATGAGGTTGATGCCTGGAAACTTTCGGAAGAGGGCTGAAGCATCAAGCTATTTGGAGTCATTGGATGGATAATTTGTAAATGTTACTTTCCACTACACTAAGCTTTCAAGCTTTATATAAAAAGCATAGATTTCAAGGCCACAATTGATTATACACTGTGTCCCAGGACCATTCCCTATAAAAAATCCAGCTAATTGACCTTGCGGGTTCAAATATGATTTGTAAATATAACTTCATAATTCATCATGGTTGTCTGAGAAAATTGTAAACTCTATGTGATAATATTAAACAGCTGTCGTAATACGTACGACAGCTTATCGACACAACATAAATGGCTTTGCCCGCTAGCAACGCCCATATCATTGACTGCGGATTGTATGTAACGCACCCAAGGTTACGCTTATCGTTCGTACATCGCCACTGGTCATTTACGCCAAAGGTAATTTATACCAGTACTTTAATAGTGTTTCTTACCTTGACATTCCTCAATAACTTTATTTTTTACCAAGAACATATAAATTTTAAAATAAATACCCATCAATACCTATTTGCGATTTCTTACAGGTGCCATAACAATTATTTTCGGTTATATTTTATACGGCACATATGTCATTTTATATTTGCTTCAATACTTATTATTTATTTTATTTCATTTTTTATTGGTATTAATAGAAAGTATTTACAGAAACTACAAACAGCTGACGAAATGTATCAAACTACGACCATTTAGTATTTGAGGCCGGGAGGGTTAACTTATATCTTAGGTCCATAGGTACTATTAGTAAATCATCTCACTCCAACGCCTATTATTTATTATCACTATCTAGAAAGTGCCTTAAAACACAAAAGTGAAACAAATGCGCAGAAGCAGTATAGGTTTAAGAGGATAAAATGTTCGATCCATACTAGATACCTGACTATTCATAACCGGAAACCTTTCTGGGGTTTCACCTTGAAAATATTGCCACTATAAGATGGTTATTTATCAATTAGCATAGACCCAATCTGCCATGTGCATGCAACTTTATTCCGTTTGATGTTTATTATTTACAGGCTCCGATCTAAAGGCCCTGTGCTCTGAAGGCGTATTGAAAGCGTTGAGACGTACCTTCCCTCAAGTGTACAATAGTGAACACGCCTTACTTATTGATCCTGAGAAGGTATATTATTTATTTAATATTTTTTTATTATAATTTTAATGTCCCAGATGATTTGATAGTCTCTTAACAGGTCCGAGAGTACCCACTGCTTGTTTACAAATAGCGATTTGTTTGATAGCGTATAGCAAAATGCTGTCATAGAACTAATTTACTAACGGTAACACAATATTAATATGTCGAAAGTCATCGACATTCCTGATAATCATCGCTTATCTTTCTTATTCCTATATTGTGTACTTTATCAGTTTTTCATGTATCTATCATTTCCATAAAATACAAAGTATGCGTCTAAACCCACATTTCAAAATCATGAACAGGGATTATTTACAGGGAGCGTACATACAATTTCATTAATAGACTTGATAATATTTAGAAAAATATACTAATAAAATTATATTGATTGGTAATATCAGTTTTGGTATCCATGACTTTTTAATATTTATTTTTAAAGGTAATTTTCAATTGTTTGTTGTGTCGCCGCCATGATGTTTTTTTATTTAAATTCAAGGTGGAAGTGAAGTACGAAGACCTTATGGATGCGATGAATTCATTAACATCTTGCAGTGCAAGGGCTTCGCTTGGGTCATCTCCGATACGGCCTCTACCATTAGCACTTGTGCCACTACTAGGAGATCAACTACAAATTCTCATAAATAGAGTCCGCGAAATGCTTGGAGTTGCACATTCTTATGGGTAAAACTTCACAATACACTTCACGTTGTTACAAACACAGAGCTAATCCTTTCATTTCAGTCAGGTGATAAAAAACTGCCCAGTAATATCAGTTGAAATAAAAATTAACACATTTGTTTAAAAATAAATAATAAAAGAAATGATGCACAAATACTGAAATTGTAAAATACACTATACATGATATTGCCGTTGAGGATAAGGACATTTATTTTTATTTTCATATTTTTAGTAGCAGCTTAAAATATGACTATGTGTAACTGGCTGTAGGGTGGTGTGGTTAGTTTTATTTTTTTTTTCGTATTACAGTATATATTACTCGTATTTATTACATTTTAAATGAACTCCTTGGACTGTCTGTATCTAATAAATAACACACAACATAAACTACATAGTTCAGTTGAACATTACCATTTAAATTTTAATAACTGAGATTAATTGACCTCGCAATTTAAGGACTAGCATACAGGATGCTAATCTCATTTAGGTTCTAGATTTAATTCCTGGCATTGTTTTTTTTCTGCATCTTATCAATTTAACATCTGATTGCAGAAACAAAGCATCGCTTAGCAAAAACTGACATAAAAGCCATTGGATGTTATGGTCTACTTACAATGTTTCTTGTAAATTATAAGTTTTAAATAGAATATTGCTTTTAACGAGATGCAACTCGGCAGCTTCACTCTGCAACTGGATCCACACAAGAAGGGAGACAGGTCAGTGGGGTAAACATTGGTACCGTAATGAATTCCTTTACCCGTTTTGTAGGTCCAGGTCTAATCTTCCCTATCGTCCCTCGCAAATTCAATATGAAAATTTTATATTCTCAAACCAGTTATTTTTATGGCACCACACATAACACTTATAAATAAATCAATTGTGTTGAGTGGCATCCACTTGTTTTTTATATTGGTTCATGAATAAAAACATACTTTTAAAACAACCACTTTCCAGTTTAAGAAAAAATATCATCAATGTGTTTTCTATGACTAATTTTTAGCAATCAGCGATTTACCTTTGTTTATAAGCTGAATTAAAGACAATATTGTTAATTATTTATCTAATAAGACATTCATATCAATCATTTTATTTCTATAGAAACGTTCTGCCCAAAGCTCCTCGTCTGTCATGCGGAACCCTCTTGCTTCAAGGTGGAAGTGGCGCTGCGGGATTACTCTCATCGGCAGTTCTAGCTGCTTTAGAAGGTGTTACGGTGAGGGAGATAAGCGCAGCCACTGTTCACAGGGGTTTGCATCTCACACCCGAGCAAGAAATTTTAATGGTTAGTTTTGTTGTTTTCATTTCAATCATACTTATTTATTTCTTTTATTGAATTTTCCAACATCTTAACCTGACGCGTGGCGAGCCACTTTTACGAAAAAGTCGCAGAGTGGTGCAGGAGCTTTTCAAAAAAATGGCCAGATTACGAGCGCTTACCTAAAATGCTAATTTTAGTAAACTATGTATGTTATCTTGATAACCTGCACTATTTTGAAAAGCTTATGAAATCCTCTACAACATACTTTTACATACTTTTTTTTAAGCTCAGTCAATAGATGTAATCTCTCCAAACCATACCTGAAACATCCATAAACGCTAATTATGCCTTTTTGACATTATACATTATAATTGTAATATTTTTTATTTCTCACTCAGACGTTTTCGGAAGCAGCACGCTGTGGCCGTGCCGGCACTACGGACAACAATGTTAGCGGATGTGCCATCCTCGTTCCAAACTGCGACACGGCTGAAACTCAGCTGGGTACTCCAGGTCTGTCTCTAGTTGGTCAGCTGTGGAGGCAAATGGGGGCTACATTGGCAGCAGCTAATTCCAGGCGAGGAAATGAAGGGAGAGCTATTCTCATATCGACGTGCGATACTGAATACGATCAACTGCCAGAGCAGGTATATAAACATATATACCAATATGTTATTTCTTTTATGAATTAATGGAAATAAACCATCAATTTGAAAGCATTTTCTTGCCTAGTTGTGCATGCAACAGGACATATTATTATAGTTTTTTTTAGTTTCTCAGTTTAAAACCGGATCGAGCTCAATTTGGGGCCTTATGTTATCGGGTTAAATTCAGAAGTTAGAATTTACCAAAAAAAAAAACCTGGTAATGCAGGCAGTCGCTGACAGAAGTGCCTTCCAAATTATATATTGGGCCCGGTTTGAGCCTCCTAACGTACTCTGAGCATCTGTTAAGGAAATTAGGACTAAAAACAAACTGTAAAAAGTTGGTTGGTTGGTTATAATGTATTTTATTATGTTGCCCGAAACTTATTTTAAACCTTAATATGAGATAGTAGTTTACCTTTAGCTTCCGTTTCGTGTCTACCTATCCTTATACACCCACTGATCCACTGTAGTCACACCCTTATGTCAGCCAGCAGTTGAGGCGGAAGTGAAAATGCCGCCATCTTGTCAATTGGTGTTTATTTTCGCTTCCAGCGTGTCGTGCCTCCGCGAATTCCGTGATTTAACAAAGTTTATTCTTCGTTTGAATCCTATTCGAGGTTGAAATTATTAGAATGAGTTCTCCGCGAGAGAATATATATTACGAATTGGCGGGCGTCGACGTAAACAGTGCAATTAGCATCAAGAACAGCACATGTTGTACCTCGCTACGTGTCTCTGGACTGTCGAGATCAATAGGCCGAGTTTCACGTTGCGTTCAGTCGTCCGTGGTGGAATTACAGGCTGGTTTGGGCATTCCCACCACCCTGCCTAGTACCTCAGGTTCTGCAGTCTTTAAACCAAGCAAAGGGAACCTATCTCCTAATAGTTCCAAGATGGCACAAGGGTGCATTGGCGGTCAGACCTGAGACTCGAGCAGTGGCTCCGCCCTTCACTATACGGAACCTGGAGGAAACTTTAGTGGACACAAGATCCGGAAATCCACCTCCAAAGGTAAGCGAGCTGACTTTGGAGGTATGGAAATGTCGGGGGTGGGGTGAGGCGTTTAGGTTATGGAGGAGTGATGAAAAGAACCTAATTTTATCCAGCTGGCGTCCATCAACGCTTCGAACTTACCATCCCGCCTGGAATCGTTGGCTCTCATGGTGCAAGGCTAACAATTTTTGTGCATAATCCCCGACCGGAACTATTTTAGCAAGATACCTAGTGAGTCTATATATCAATAAAAAATTATCATACAGAACAATTCTAGTGCATAAATCAGTGGTATCGGTATTTTGTAATCCTGAAAGAATGGATAAGATTAGCTCTCACCCATTAATGAAGCAGGTCTTAAAAGGCATTCAATTAAAAAGTGTGAAAACAGCCAAACCTCCAGTGTGGAATCCTCGTTTAGTCATTGATTGGTTGAAAAGGAATCCTCCCGAGAATGAGTCTTTATTTGAATGTTCACGCAGAGCGGCAATTCTCCTATTGCTAGCATCGGGTCGCAGGGTCCATGACCTCACCCTCCTCTCTACATCGCCAGATAAATTAATCTATTCAGGTAACAAAGTTAGCCTCTGGCCAATGTTTGGGTCCAAAACAGACTCAGCGAAAAGTCAACAATCAGGTTGGCTTTTGACTAGCTCACCTCATCGAGGGATTGACCCTGTATTTTGGATCAAGAAGACCGTCGAAGCATCACAATCTCGCAGAAATAAGATTATTTTTTTGCATTATTTTAAAGAAATAAATATTTGTTTTCAAAAAATCAAAGATTAAATAGATAAATTAATTGCATAGATGCGATGCTTAATGATGATAATGAAACATTTTTTACAGGTGAAGAATCTGTTTCCGCGCTACAAGGACTGTGTTTATAAAATAAGACCGCCATCTGTGGCTGATATAATCAACTTTTTGAAGCCACTGTTTCTTGTTATTCCTTTGGAAAACCCACCCCCCAGAGTGTGTGAAGTACTACCAGAGCTACCAAGAGGTATTTATATCTCTTTTATACTATTTTTTTTTATGATTAATTCAAGGGTTTTTTTTTTCTTCAAATATATTTATTTTTGGTAAATATTTTATTTTATCTGTTTTGTAGTTAAACTGTGTAAACTGATTGCCTTACTTTTAAACATTGTAGCCTAAAAATATTTCTAAAGAAATCTAACTTAATGAGTTGCATTTCTCATCTGATCGCAATAACATATATTTTAACGTCTTCTTTTGTTACGTACAGCTCCCACTCCTCCTCCACGGGCACCCAGTCCACATTCCATCGTAAAGAAGAGGCGCGCAGAGGACTACCAGCTCAGAGAATTGAGAATATTCCTTCGGGATATCTGCAGGAAGTTGGCCGGCAACAGACGTTTCTACAAGTTCACAAAACCAGTCGATCTTGAGGAGGTACGTCTATTTGATATTAATTCTTTTTAGATGTTTTTTTACCACTTTATATGTGAAAAACTTGTAAGGATGCAAGACTAACCTAAATCATAAGTTTTTCTAAGTTTTCTTCTCATCTCTTGTATCCGTTGTTTTTCCTCGATTAAATAAATAAATAAGTTACAGCCACCGGCTCGTAAAGACAGCTTTTTTTTACTGTTCAGCTTCTATCAAAACGGTGTGACCTCGTAACATTGAAAAAATTAACATGTTAACGAAATTATGTCCTCTATTAATTAGGTGACAGATTATTTAAACATAATCAAGCAGCCAATGGACTTGGAAACAATGATGACAAAAGTGGATATGCACATGTATAGCTGCGCTCAGGAGTTCCTGGCTGATGTCGACCTTATATGCGCCAATGCCCTCGAATATAATCCTGATAGGTAAATGATTATCTTCATTAGTTAAAGTTGTAATTGAATTATTTTCGCGTTCTGCCAACATTTGCAACACACATTTGGTACACACAATTTAATTATGTTAAATACCGATGAGTGGTCGAAATCCAATATAAAGAGGTCCTCATCTAGCTCGTATGTAAACCTAATATCCCATCTGCTGATTAAAATTATGTGCTCTATTTACACAATTCTGTATACAAGAAATCACAGTAAAACATTACTAGACTGTGCATATTGGAAACCGCCATTACACTAAATCCCTCAAGGATTTTAAATTGTTCTGGTAAAACGCTGTATAAGAATAAAAACTTGTTTTATAAATTAGGAATTGTACTAGCCATCTTACAATTGCATACACTGATTGAGAAGTAATCATACAAATCTTTCATATAATATCATCATATAGTATGCTTTATAAACATCTACAACTCTTAGTAGTGCATGAATGTACTTTATTTGCTTATAGTTTTTTTTTTAAACTGACTAAATATTGCCCCAATGTGGGAGAGGAAAAATGAATTTATGAAAACTAATTACATTACAAAAGTTACACCAACATGACCTAAATAATCTTTGAATGTGCCTCGTTATCAGCTGAGAGATAGGATATTTCTATCCCTATCTAAGAGATATATTTAAAACGCGCTTCTTATATTTTGTTATAACAACATATCTCAGAAATATTTTCCATCTTAGTCAATGGGATACGTATCTCTGGGTCGCGAGTGTCGTAAATACATCTTACCCCTCTCGCGTCTTCTAGCTCTCAGCCACCCCTTGAACCTCATATTTCATTTGTGTCATAGCTTGCTGCCAACAATGAAGTTCATAAAAAAAAAATAATCTGTATTATGGAACCCATGTATGGTCGGATAAATATATAAATCTATAGTTCAAGAAGGATCTGGCATGGATGGAGGTGGTAGAGTGTGAGTTGAAAGATGTTATGTAGGGTTTTTATTATTTATTTTAACACACTCCGCTCCGTACGTAAAATGCGCAGACTGCACGATGCCACCGTTCCGCGAAGGTCGTTCCCCGAACGAAATATTGCACGCGGGGCCTCCATCTGTATTTTAGTGTCTTATTATTGGCAAATAATAAGTACAAAACTATGAAAAAGTTTGTTTTTTGAGTTTAATATTATATTGACCTAGCTTTTGTAAATAAAGCTCGAATTATTTACCGCCAAATCCATTAAAAACACTTTCAATTCACTAGCGCACTTTTCACATAAACAATCAAACGCCAAAACCAAACATAAATGAAAAAAGTCAACGATTAGTCCATGAATTTAAGTATACGCTACACGCCACGCTTTTAAATATTAATAGAAATTCAATTAGCCAATAGCGTTTGTAAGCACAAATGGCATATGGCGATATACAACAATGATGAGATATCTCATCGGCGCTTAGGGCATTAAAAAAATTATGGTAGGTATAAAGTAAAAGGTTTAACCATTCAATTTAAAACGTGATTCTTGACAGTTAGCACTACTCATTTGTATAAAATCTCTGTTCTCTTTTTTTTCATAATAAGCCAGTTGGATATCAAATTTATGATCGAAGACATCCTACTGAAGGACTTACAAAACCCACGACACGACAGTACGCCAACACGGCAGATTAAAACTATTTTGTATTTCTAAAATATGTTACTTTAGGTGTATAACGGGTTTTGAGCATTTCGATCAACTACTGTCACTCCGCTATACCGAGTTAGGCACAGATTTGTGCATAAGCCGTCCCGCCGTCAATACGTATTTGTATGGCTCTCGCCGTTGATAAGGACGCTGCTATCGGGGTATCATACACATTCGGTCCAGATATTTTTTATCCGCTGTTATGACTTGACCACCTTCAACTTCTTCAATGGTTTCATATTTTACTGTCCAGTTCATATTTATACTCATGTATCTAGGTCACTCGTATAGAAGGCCGCCATTAAGAATAGCCACTTACGCAAAATTTGCTTCTTCACTAGTTTACTTTGCGCATTAAATATTTATTTTGACTGTAGACAACTGTGTGACAACCATAACAAAATTAACCATATTATGCGGTTAATATTTAGTAGCTGTGAATGGAGTTGGGATGAGCGATGATATTGCAAACCATAATCCAAAAATTCGTATATTATAATAAGGCATCACAAAAAAATATGGCATAAATATAAACTATTAATTGATTTACTGCTATGTAAGACTAAATATTATGTACTAATGATTTTTATGTCTTAATAGATTTATTTTATTTGAAAATTGTTTAAATACCTGATAAATTAAATTTTCAAAATAGCAGCCTCTTAGTTAATTCAGTTCCTTCAATGTATATTTATTCATTTAAATTGCTTCTTTTTTTTAATTAATTTTTCTTCATTGTTACCTTTATTTCTTCCATGTCATTTGTCATTGGTCTGAAGAACGAAAGGAATATATAGGTATGGATATCAAATATGTTATAATCAGCATGGTAGTTAAATGCAAGCCATCATTATAATTCCTTTATGTCATGTAATCGTTTTTCTATTTTTTATTTTGATGAATCATACACTATTTGAACAATCTTTGTTTGCTATTTGGACATATTTCACATTGGGGCAAAATTTTGCCAAATTTCTATGAAAAATTATGTACATTTTATTTATTTTGTAGTACTTATGATAGTTGATTGCAAAATGTAGATATTATATAAAAACTTTAATACTAACATCACACATTGATCAAAACCAATGAAAATCAGAAGATTAACGATCACTACGAACATAATGCAAGCCATACAATAAATTATTATTAAAAATACATTCTTTATAATTTTTACGATATTCTTCTCGTTGTTGTTTTCTCCAAAAGTTAGCAGCTGCAAGAGGGCATGGTGTCAGTATTAATCATTTAAGAATTGTCTCCATTAAAATGATAACTAAATATGATATGATGGAAATAAGCATCTGCTCTATAAAAATAATGCAAGCCGAGCGCCGTTTCCGGTTTGTCGTTCTGTCCTTGGGTGTCCTTGGGTGGGGCAGCTGAGCACTTTATACAATACTATCCATCACACATGACAATGGCATCTTAAATATAATAATACTTGCTTACTTAAAGTTCCGTCACATAATTAAATTGTTATAGAAACGAAACGTTTTGCCAGACTTGTTAGCAAAAGTAATGATAACTCTCACATTGTTCTATCACACAAATTTTACTTTTTTTTTTCACTTATGCAGTCTGTAAAATGCTCAAAACTAAACAAGAGTTTTTAAGAAAAATTACTAACATAAATGCTTTCCCTTAGCAGCCTGACTAGCATTTAAATTTTCTATTGATTTATATCTTCCATTCAGGGGAAATTATTAGTATCAAATATTTTTTTTTGTGACATTTTATTAATTCACAATAATTTATTAATTTCTTCATCTCCAGGACATCCTCAGACAAGCAAATTCGTCACGAGGCATGCGCCCTTCGCGACCATGCGTATGCTCTGATAGACGTTGAGATGGATTCAGATTTCGAGATGCGATGCCGCGACATTGCAATGCGGCGACGGGAGACCGGAGTAAGTCGAGCCAATGCCGATCTACCGCAGTTCATATTCACAGAGAAAAATAGACGTTAGTATGATTCATCTTTGCTTTTTGTCGTGTGAGCTTGAGGTGTGATTTCACTCCTCATAATGAACTTAGTTTTCACTTGGTAGTCTAGTGGTTAAGATGTTTGACTATTAGCCCAGCGATCGCGGGTTTGAAACCGCACTCAGTCATACCATTTTAAACGTTTCATTGTTACCATCTTCCTTAACACACTTAGTTTTATTGAGTAGGGCCCAAAATAATTGCATTGGACCGAGGTCATCGCAATTCTTTTAAAAACATACGAGGTGTGATCAAAAAGTAAGATGACTTTTTATTTTTATCAAAAAATATTTATTTTGTCCCCTTCAAAGTAACCCCTCTCAGATACAATACACTTGTGCCAACGCTTTTTCCAATCCTCAAAGGACTTCTGATAAGCACTTGTTGGTATAGCCTTCAGCTCATGCGGTCTTTATGTCCTCAATCATTGCAAAACGCCGTCATGGGTTTCTTGAGTTTCGGGAACAGGAAAAAGTCACACGGGGCTGTCATACCCATGTTTCGTCACCTCTTATGACCCTTTTGAGTAAATCTGGGTCGTCGTTGACATCATTCAACAGCTCTTGAGGGATGCTCATGCGATGGTTCTTTTGGTCAAAATTTAGCAATTTGGGAACAAACTTCCCTGCCACACGTCCCATGCCCAAAACATCCGTTAAAATTGCTTGGCACGAACCTAATTAAATGCCTATATCATCACCAACTTCTCTTATGGTAATTCAACGATTGTTCAACACTATTTTCTTCACTTCTTCAACGTTCTCATCAGTTGATGACGTGCGTGCCAGAGGGAGGTTCGCCATTGGTGTCTTCTCGGCCTTCTTGGAAGAGTTTATACCATATGTAAACATTGTTTTTACTTAAAGTAGACTCACCGTATGCCACTGTCAACATTTCAAAAGTTTTAGAGCACTTGATTCCATTTTTTACACAAAATTTAATGCAAATTCTTTGATCCATGTTTTTCGACAGTAGAAAATCGCCGAGCATGCAAAACACCTCTAACCTTAATGCCTCTCACAAACAAACAAAAAATGTTATACTCTTGAAACTTTTCTCAGATGTTAAAAACAAGTGTACCGACATAAAAAAAAAATCGAAGATCGAATGGACGTAACCTGCGAAATTTGAAAAGTCACCTTACATTTTGATCACACCTCTTATATTGGGATTACATAAGAATATGGTGACGCACATAATACTTGATATCTTTTTCCTATAGCACTGTCTCAAGAACCAGATGGAAGCGCAGCGTGTGCTGCAGTTTCAAAGGATCTGTCGACTCCCGGGGCCAATTTGACCAACGTAACAACTTCGCTTTCGACAGTGCGAAGGCGCCGCAAAAAAATCTCTTCCTGGGCTAAAGGCTTGGCTAGAAAGCCAAAACCACCAAAGGTATATCAAATAGCTATCCCCTCTTAGTTACCATAATTAAATCAACCAATCAATTTTTTACTCTCAATTTAATTATTTAAGGTATTGGTTTTTTTTTTTGAAAAAACAAAAATATATATATTTATCATAGCGAAAAAATAGATATGTTATATATTATGACAAATCATTTTTTTATATTATTGTTTTTTATAATTGCTTAAAATAAAGTAAAACCTATATATTTAGAAGCAACTGTGGAATAATGTGTTATAATCATTAACTGGGTGCAAAAAGTCGAAATAAAAAAGAAATTTTTTTTTTTACTAAATACATCATACTAAATAACAATGTAAGTTCCTTCAGTTCATTCTCTTCAATTTACAGAGTGTTATTAATCTATAGTTTATATATCCAAAAAAGTCGTCAGTTATCAAGAACCGAGAAAATAGTTGAAAAAAAACTATAAATGTCTTGATGATTTGTTTTGAAGCATGGAAAACTCAGGCCGACGTTACGGTCTTTGTTGTAGTATAAATAACCTTTAGTAATGAAACTCCTTTCTTCATCTTTTTCTCTAGCGTCACTGCGTCAAACAATATAATTAGCGTGTTAAACGAGCTTGTCACAAAACAAAACCATTTAGCTTCTCTCGCCCGAGTCAACCTCGGGCAAATCCCCCTATACCCTATATTGGGTTGGGCATAATTTTATGAATGCCCAACCTTATACACAAACCTAGACAATTATTTTTATAAATGCTGAACTTCATATACAAATCTAGGATTTTTTTTTAAGAATGCTAACCTTTATACATAAATTTACTACTAATTTATTCACAATCCAAGACTACTATTTTGATGAAAATGTTTTACACATCAATGTTTTGCATCGGCAACAATAAAAAACAATTGAGCCGCATATGGATTCAATTTACAACAATAATTTTAAAATTTCAGTCGACTCCGTGTTCCAACAAGGAGGAATCCAACCAGTCTATGATAACAGACGAAGAATCGAAAGAGAACAAGCCAATATCATCATCACCCATTCTCAATGGCGAATCCTGTTCATCGGCTCCCGTCACTCCTGAGAAGTCCGCAACAGGCAGCCTGGAAGACGAAAACTCTAGAACGTCGGAAAGGACTGATGACACTAGCGTCTTCCATGGGAAATCCAATCATACTACTGAAATTTTTGAACAGAAGACTGACCAATTACGGATGCGATTATACGACTGGTGAGCGGACCAGCTATCAATTAATAGCACTATTTTATCGTATTCCCTAAGATATGTTTCAAACCGGAAATTCCTCCGGTTTCTACATCTTAAGCGCTATGTGGAGTATCCAACATTTATGTAGAATCTATTAAATTATTTTAACTATAGGTCCCTGGAAATGAGAAGAAAAGTTTATTTCTTCTGGATTGTCCACATTTATTGGAAATATTTGAATTATACGCACCACCAGATTATATCAGAACAAGGGCCCATCACGGCTTTCATGCGCAGAAATGCAGGACCAATGTGCTAAGACAGCACACACTAAGCTGCCGCCCGATATCGACGTGTTCTATACCCCACTCTCATCAATTAGGGTTGCAGGGTTTGGAGGAAACAGAATACTAAATCAGATGGTTAGGCATAAAGGTAGTTGTTAATGAGTTAGAACAAAAAAATAAACATTTTTTATGGTGTATCCAGCTGTCTGGTCAGAAGGTCTTCTGGCTGGGCTGCTAAGGATGTTAAGTTTATTAAAATATCGCATGAAATATCGTATCTCTATTCAGAGTTGAGGCAGTCCTACATGTGATTTTGTGTAACTCATGCAATCTTTTTTATTTTCAGCGATATTAGTTCCAGTAAAAAATCCCCAAAAAAAAGACGAGAAAGCTGTACCAAAGGTAATTACTTGTGGTATTTCCTTCTATTACTTTCATATTATAAAGCATTTCTTCAGAGCTGAAGCTACGATGATTCAGCACGGCATGCTACTAATCAAGAGATTGCCGTTACAAAATAGGCACTTTTTATACACTGACAAAAAAGAGGATTATAATCATTTTTACTGTTTATTTTTTGTTAATGATTTAAAAAACATTGAACAAAAGTTATACAGTTTCATGTCCAGAACGACCTCTTAACCTATCACCTTCCTTAGCGACTACGTACGCTTGTTGCCGGTCGAAATGTTCAGAAATGGAGTGATTCCCGGGCGCTTACTAAAATAATTATTTTAGAAAAATTATGAATTTTATATTAATAACTTGCACTATTAGCTAGTAATAAAACCATATTTTAGAGAATTTCACAACCTATTCAAAATAGTACAGTTTATCAATATAACATACATTTTTCTTTAAATAAGCATTTTAAGTAAGCACCCGTAATTAGGCCATTTTTTTTAAACTCATATTATTTTTATTATAATATAAAATCAAACATTTTCCAGTGTTTTTCGATGAAATTGATTGAATCTAATACGAACCAAACACATGTTAGTATTTTAATACGATGATTGTAACATTTAAAAAATAAATTGTTTCATTTTTACAGAAACTGACCAAAAGGTTACTGTGAATAAGTCTGAGCTAGAATCAATTTTGTACAAAAACGCAAAGCACCTCCAGAACATAGGCTTCCAGGCACTCATCGACCTGCACACCGATCTTGGAGTCCTGGTAAACAAATACGTGTCCGTATACGACAGAACAAAGCTGCCGTCCGAAATGCTTGTAGTAATCAAAAGATACATAGAATACTTTTCAAAATAATTGCTCACGTTTCGAGTACCTAAACTGGCTAATGTGATCTCTGCGTTACCAAAAATGCCTAACTAGAAGTCCTCCGTAATTCCTGCAACAAACCAGCTTTCTATCACAATTTTATGTATAAAAAGTGAGCTTGTTGATTTTTTAAATTCATGATACATTATGTTTGATGCATTTTTTTTTTATTTATTTCATACTCATCTAGTTAGGTTTAGGTATCACATTAGCTAGCGAGACATTTTTATATAATAAGTGGGTGGTCTGCGCTGTGTAAACATTATAAAAAGTAGCCTAATTTCTTTGATTTTCTTAATAATTTATGTTAATTTAAATTCATTTTTTGTTTGATTTTTATTAACTGTCAAACACCCAGTCGGTAAAAATGCTATAGTATGAACACCTCACCAGTCAGTGCCCCTTTATAATTTTTTAAAAAAGACGTGTAAATATTCACTATATTTCATTATGTATAAAGTTTATCACTATAAAATTTGCTTTCCGATCATCATATACACTACCTCAGATTGTAATCAAATAATTAAAAACGTGTAAATTTCTTATAATGATAGTTCTATCTATATAGTATCTATATTATTTTTCCCAAAATTTGGTGCACTTTTAAATAGTATGTATATTCAGTTGATAAAACAATTTTTGCGCTCTCCGATGGCTTAAACTGCACCGATTGTCTGTTACGTCTTGTTAAATATTGTGTGCGATACAAGTGAAATGTTGATAGATCAAACCATAACCTCCTGAAAAACTTATAGATTAATTTCCCAAACAAATGATCTAAAAAAAATGTTTAATAAGGAAGTAACTGTGAATGAGATATGAGCACATCAGCTAAATAGCTGCTTGCTCAACAAACAATAATAATAAGTTGGATGGGTCTAATTTGCCCGATCAGCGGATAGTCTGATAACAAAAAAAAATAGATATCATTTCTTACTCATATTAGGGAACACAAACACCCCATTAAGTCTTCGGGAATGGTATTGGCACACCCTATATATTGAGTATGTGACGTTATTGTATTTAATAATTTTATCAGATATAAGAAATACAGCAAAATAATTCAACCAAATGAATATATATGTCACGCCATAGCCCATTTATTGCCATTATAAAAATTGTGGATCGTATTTAATAGGTTATTCTGCGAGTGAGTGCAAAAGTGTTCAATATGGTTCTGAGTACCACCCAGTTTCTAGTATTCGAGTGTTAAATTATCATTCGCAAACATGCACAGTACAACAGAACCTGTTTCCACGACTTCTTCAGACCTACCTCTTAGGCAATCCCAAAACAAACAATTTATACTATCCGTATTTACTACTATACATTACATCTGCTATACGAGATATACTGGCTTTTACTCATTTTTATATATAAGTGATTTATTACTCACATCATAGTAGGAAAATATCCTACACTAAGAAGTAAATCACACTGATTTTATATATTAATAGAAATGCAGTAAGACGATGACATAATATCGCGTGCATGGCATCTGACGATATGTGGCATCGTGTCATCGGCGCAGAGTGTGTTAAGAAAAATAATTTCATGATTTTTTGTTAAAACCAATTATCTCTGTGTGAATTTACCCTGTTTTAGATTTAATTACCTACCTACTTCAATTTTAGTTAAACCCTATTGATTTTTGCTTCTTAATTTATGTGTTCTTATTTTTATTTTAGTTAAAATTTGCTTAAGTTTAGTCCTAAAAACTTAACTATTTGCCTTTACAACTTTTAAATGGTAGGCAACCCTATTTTTTTGCATTAGATATATTGTATCTATAATTTTTATATTATAGTAATAAACATTAAATATTTTGGTTTTTTTCATATAAAATAATTTGTTTTCCAACTCTAATTACGTAATTTTTAATTTAGAAATGAGTACAAATTCTGTAAACAATTATTGAAAAAAATCGACAAAAATTGAGTTTGGAAATGAGTGTATAATGTGAAATTTCAAAAATAACCTGTATTGTTTTTTTTTATTTATTAAGCAACATTGCGGCCTTATGGCTTTAACATACATGTCTGTTATGAGTAGGGTTTTAAAAAGCTCTAATATACGGCCACTTTTATCTGTAGTGTCGGAACAGCTGTGCATCTTCTACGATACTGTGCACCAATGAACTGGTTTGATTTGTGTGTGCCATTTTATGTGTCGCCGTTAACCGAATATTTTCAACTAATTAACCTGCCGTTTCTTATCTTGCTTTGTTTGCAAATAAACGATCAGTGTGTGTTTGCCATCGCCAGATTGCCATCACAAAAGGTGTAATGGGAGGGGGGGGGTGTAAGGTGTATTTCAAGCTTGAAATAATTTAAAATTGTTGATATTGCAAATTTTCATGACCTACAAAAGTAATTGAAAAATTCTACTAGCTCGTTATAAATAATGAAGAAGTGCAAATCGTTCAACATATTTTTTTACTTCGACCGATGACTTCTTAAATATACACTAATATACAACACTCACCATTGTTTATGATAATTATGAGCTTATTATATATTCAAAATGACAATTTTCCTCATTACGAAAGAAGAATCATTACAATACTTCGCGGAAGTGGATAATCTGCAGACACTTAGGGTGCTACGTTAGGCATATCAATGCTTGGAATTAATTAATAAATTAATCATCTGCTGTTTTTTTATAGACAATTGGTTCAGAACTTAGTAAAGCCCCTATAGCATGATGGTCTGTGAAATTGTGAGGTCATAGGTTTAATTCTTGGTGGTGGCTGTATGTTTTTCTGAAAATTTGTTTGTCTTCTTTTTTAAATTTGAATATGGGGATAATGAGATCATATAATCTAAATAAAAATAACTATTTCCAAATAATCACATTTTAATGCATTAAAAGAAACGAATATTTAAATAATAAATATGATTGATTTACTAACATATTGCACAGAGCAAGATAGAACCAGAAAAAAAACATTTTTTTTTACCAAGGCTGCTCATAAAAGCGCCTAGTGGACTATTTATAAGACCTTAGTTTTACACAAACCTATGTTAAACCAGTATTACGTTTAGGTATTTTCACATCTATTATTTTTTTACCTATAATACCGCCCAATACAATTTATAAAATCTTTTTGCAATTTATAAAAGTCATAAATGTCTAAATTGATAATATATGATTATTCAGTTTTTAATCTATTTCGGAATTATATATTTATTTACAGAAAACATCATCTTTACTGCATTACATCTTCTGTAGATTAATATTCTGCTATATTGTCGGTCTTTCTAATATATTGTTAATTTGCTTCTCTGAGCAAAAATGTTAAAAGTCTTAACATCTAGTCGTACTTTAACTACATATTAAAAAAAAAAAAGCAGCCATATTAGTGTACACTTCTACTTTTTGAATGTATCTAGGTCATATTTTATAGCCACAAACGTTTTGGAACACAATTATGCTAGTTAATCACTAGTATAATCATTTTCAAGCAGGTTCAAAGTAAGTACGAGGTTGCGTAACGAAGAGTAATAAACTTGGTGCATGGACTTAAGTTATGTGTATACGTGCATAAATAATGTTTGTGAAACTGTCATTACTTTTGTGTTGTGCTATGTATTAAATTGAAGACTGCTATATAAGAATGATCTCCATTGATTATAACAATATGAAATTTACGGATTATTACGTACCGTGTATAAAAGAAATTATCCCAACGTTTCGGAGATGATCGCACATCCCGTCCTCAGGGGAGAGTCAGCGATCTCTTGAATTTGAAATAGATGAAATTATTGAATTAAGAGATACAGGCAATCAAGTTTGCGATCTTTATGACAATGCAAAATTGCATGACTTCCGATTAACCAACTCTGAACTAATAATATATTTTGTAATTAAAAGTGCATTGAAAAGTGCATTTTTACTTGTAAAAAACATTTTTTTATTTTGTTGGGAGATGTTAACTGATTCTACCACATTCCCGGGCGGACGTGTTTGAGAATATCTTTAACTGGTGAAATCAATCTGGTTTTTTTGTACAACGAGACATTGAAAAAATGCTAAACATACTGCCTTTAATTATTTTCAAATGTTCAAAATGTTTAATTAAAACTTCACGGCTTTATGAAAGTAAAAATCGCACTAGCACCTAAAATCCTTTGCTCTGAGGTGAATAGGTATAATGTATTGAGTATCCAAAAGACTGTAAAAAATTTTAAAATTGTATTGTATATTATCTTCGACACTGAGTGTGGTAATGTGATTCACTTGAAGGAGTAAGGGAGTAAATATAATGTGTTTTATTAATGTGTGTTAATCGGTTTACCAATGTAATGTTTAATGAACACTGCCTTTTGCCAATGTTTCATTGATGTTTCTGAAAATAAACAAATAATCTACTTTGAAATGTCCATTTATTACATATTCCTTTCAATTACCACCTCTTTCATTTATTTATTTATTTATTAAATTACTAACCATTTGCCACGATGGACAGGCGGATAAAATAGCAGACTTTAACTACCAAATACCTTAGATTGGTGTCAGTCAGAGTACCTTAACTCAATACTTTAAATGAATTCAATAATAATAGTTTGATAGCTCCTACAGTAAATGTGTAAAATTAAATGGCGATTTTATGAATTTTAAAAAAATGTTAAAAAAAAAAGATACTAAAAAATATTTGAGTTTTATTTGGAGCATTTTTTGAAGTCCCTCTGAAACCAGAAATATCCCATATTTATCATTATAAATGAGAATAGAATAGAGAAAGGTAAGATCTTACGAGATTTGAGATATATTGATATTGATACCAACTTAGAAATAATATAACAAGTGGGGATTTTCGTTTTAGATTTTAACTGAAAATAATAAGTAAAGGCCCAACAGTGTTTTGATTGTACGAAAATATATATTTTTGAGTTATTTATGAAAAAAAATGGATTAAGTAAATGTAGGTTTACGTTAAATATTTATGCCCTTGCAATTTTGCTAAATCGCCACGGCCATTATCGACCGACACGGAATCGGAATTTTCACGCTGACCGAATTGACACCATCTGTTAAATAATATAATGAAGTTAGTGATATATTTTTTTCTGTTTTTTTTATATAATTTCTTACTCATATTCCTTGTTGTTTTGAGTCCCTTGCAATTTTGCTAGATAGTTCTTTTGCTTTGTAAACTCATTCGCAAATACTAGCTATTGCGGGCGGAACAGGTATTTCTTTGGACTCATACTAGCAAGAATAAGTATGAGATTTTCCTAGGACGACTCAACTCTAGCCTCCACAAAAATTGAGTGATATATAAAGGAAAATATGTCAACTTGTCAAACTTCTTGGAATACAGGAATCATTAAACGGTAGTGTGCGCTTAATTCAACATCAGCGCATTCATTGGTCAATTTACTAATATAAAAAGTAAGTTGCCATCATACAATTAGCACGGTCAATGCGCTACTACCTTCTTTGAAATTAAACCTTACGGGAATTATAGGATTTTTTAAAGCAAAAATTCCGAAGACAAACTTACGAAAGTTGCTATATCGCCAAGGCCATTATCGCCCGGCACAGCATCGGATTTTGCACGCTTACCGAATGGACACCATCTGTTATCGTCTGTACTAAAGAAGGCATCGTTTCATTTTTCAAGGTTTAATGCTACGCGATACGCAGGTTACTGTTTTCGCTTTCAAGAAAGTTTATATTTTATGCAATTATAATATTAGTTGTGTTATTTTTTTTTTAAATTAGTACTTAAACCATCAGCAATATTAGCAAAAAACACACATTAAATCTGTAAAAGTTTAAATTATATTGGGTAAGATATATTTATATTATACCAAGTATCTTGTTTTTTACTACCAATAACAACATAGATAATTTATTTATCCCACCCTTATTTATCATACGTAGAAAAGTTTGAAATGCTTATTATATTTTAATTATAAAATGAAGTAGGTACCTAATAAGTAATGTTGGGTATTTTTTTTAATAGATTTCCCTTATTAAATGAACATTGTATATATAAGGGTCTAAATGTTCACAAGCATAGAATAATAAAGGTCACTTACTTCGAGCAGTTCAGGGCCAATGACCTGCAATGGGTACCATGTCATGACTCCGGAAAAATTCGACATATCTTCGCGTTTCATATCCCTTAAATTCCAAACCACTCTCAGTTTAAAAGTTTATATATATCTATACCTAAATCTTGATCAAATTCGTTAATGGGCCAAATTAGACCAAGGGCTGGTAAGGGGGGTTTTTTCGAAAAAGTGAAATTTTGCTATAATTTTCTTAGTTTATAAGATATCGATCTTCTTAAATTTTATATTATTCCTTACATAAGGGCCTAAACTTATCTTACTTAGTAAACTTCTTTGATAGCACCAACCATTGGTCCCAGGGATTGGAAAGTGTTTTTTTTTTAATTCAAAAAATCATTAGGCACATGATCAAGTCCGTTTGAAACAATAATTGTAGGCCAATAATTTCTCTACAACTTTTGTTTGAGACATTTTTTGATATGAGCAACCATTACGGCATAATAAATACAAAGAGGGATTCAGTATACGTACTCTCGCTGCGCAAGAATACGGAGGGCTGATTTTTTTCCAAACTGTTAGATGAGATAGAAATATCAAGATAGCAAGAGAGAGAAGAACTTTCGTGAAGAGGGCTTTTAATATAAGGCGGCACTCCTCCTACAGATCTCCTTGTATCGATTCACTAGTATTCGGTGGTAACGAGGCTGTGAAATTTTATTATAACCATTTTCTCGAATATTCTACAAGTGTAGTGTATTCACTTAGAACCTTTCAGGGGATTAATCTGTATCGATAATCAAATTTTAATGTTTGAGACCGCTCAGCATTCTGTTTCGCCGAGCTGTCAGCGTCCCTTTGGGCTGTTCACCGCGCGACGCAAGGTACAAAATAAACTTTATATAATATAAATAAATTTTTTTCGTGCGACCGGTTTAGTTGATTTGGCTGATCAGGTATTAATTACATTAATTTCTAATTTCTAATCGACCAACCATCAAACTAATAGTCACAACTAACAGTGAATGTCGTTAAAGTTGGATTAGTTATACCAGAAATATGATTTAATAGCTTCGAGCGTTGAACAGGCGCGGGTTTTGGAATACCTAAAGTAAGAATGGTGTGGTTCAATAGCACGTTGTTAAAACTGGGACTGAAACACGACTCCTGTAGGAGGTATATAATATTCTGGATGTATTTAGACGCGAAATGAAGGTTCGGCTATATTATTGCAAGCTGGTGCAACGGAAATAAAGTTCGCGATTGCGGCCGAATGCTTAAGAAAGCGATTTTTGCTGCAAATGTCATCGAAGCGTTTTTTATTTATTTTCTGTTTAGGGTGTTGGTTTACGCATGATAATGTGGAAAATCCAATTCGATGGACTAAATATTCGGTGGGATGTTGTATACTTCAAGGATAAAGACGGAAAACGAGTTTCCAACTTCGTATGGAGAGATGAAATTTCGGCGACCAGAAGGATAGTACATTGCTAAGTAGACCCAAATTGAGGCCGTAAGCGTCCAGTCTGTATATGGTAATGGAAGCACTCTGGTACCTAGCGAGTTACAAGCATCTTTACGTGTGCTAAGCCAAGTTCCATCCCAGCGTTATGGCCGGCGACCAGGCGGATCTATTTATCTACATTTGGCGAGAATGTAAACTAGGCAATGCAGCCGTTGTCATAGATTTTTCCATTATTTAAGTCAGGTTTTTCGTTGCTATTTTTATAATTGACAGAAAAAAATATGTTTAATGGCACATAGCCTAAATTAAAAGGCGTATTGTCATACAGATGAAGAAGAACAAGAACAATGACACTGTGATTGACAGCTGTTTGACTGATTGTGTACTAACTGTTTTGCGTTGCGTTATTTCTGTCTATTCCTAACTACGTAGTATTTATTATCAAATCGTTTGTAAAATGTCTGGAAATCCTAGTACTAGCGATGTAAGTCCCCAGAATGTAACTGAAGTGCCAATGTCATTCGCTGAAAAGCAGGCGGAGCGCATGAAACGGTTAAAAAGTTTACACACGGCCAGGAGTGAAGCTAGAAATCAGAATCACCAGGAAGTGTTGGCGGAAGACGCTAGGAATAAATTGCCGACTAATTATGAGTCAAGAAAAAGGCAGGCAGAATGGCTCCTGCAAGACCAAAAAGCCAGGGAGAATGCGGACGCCAAAGGAGACGATTACGACAGGGTTAAGTTGTTGAATATATCCGCCGTTGAGGCAGAGCGGTTGGAAAAGAAAAAGAAGAAGAGGAATCCCGATCAAGGCTTCTCCAGCTACGAACAGGCTACCATCCGGCAATATAACCGATTGGTTAAAAGCATGCCACCAAGGGATATGGAAAGGTATGGTTCAGATTTGTGTATTTCACTATTTAATTAGTGAGCTTCTAATGCCTGGTATCTGGTCGCATAGCCCACTCTCTAAACATGCATTCTATGTAACTGATGTCTCGTCGGACTCAGATAATTGATAAAAAAGCAAAAAACTATTTGATCACTTTTATGTCACACTGAAATTATTAACCTAAAAAAAATTATGGTACCATGATGTAAGAACCAGATGTAGCCAGCAACAGAAATTTACCTATCACTATAAAATATTTTTTAAACATCTCTAGCATAACCTATCAAGCCTTTATACTAAAAAAACGCATTACAGCGTGAAAGTTTTATAGACATTTTGCAATTTTCACCGACTGTCTAGAGTTGTAAATACCTGACGGAAGAACCAGTTACTCCGCCCCTTTAAATAATTTGCCTATTACTTGTTATTTTGGACAATATTTTGGTAAATAAGTTGTTTATATAGTATATAATTTAGATTTTTGTGTACAAGTTAAGTCATTTCTATGTAATTTTTCCACATGAAATAAATCATGAAAGATATTTATAATAAAACAATCATGATAGTCATGGTAATATTATTTTTCTTCGTCTTCATGTCAGCCCTGTTCTCATTCGCGAACCTTCATTGTCTGCCAATGTTTTGTATGAAGTGCGGTTATTTTAAAAACCTTTATTATTCTATGACTGAACTCATATATATGAACTCAGTACATGTTCAGTACATGAGTATATGAATTCAGTAGTGATATGAACTCAGTTCACACTTTACCAGTATTTTTTTGTATTATTTAGGTTCTCTTGCCTTCAAATCTGCCATGATTTTTCTATTTAAAGGTACGAGAAACAAAGACAGAAATATGGAGACGCATTCTACGGTGGTCCCAACGTCATAATTCACGGCTTGCACGAAGATAGAAAAGATGCGGTAGAAAACATGGTTCAGGATTTGGAGCAGCAGATTTCGAAGAGACAGAAGTATTCGCGGAGACGTACGCACAACGACGATGCGGACATTGACTATATCAACGAGAGAAATGCCAAATTCAACAAGAAGCTGGAGAGGTTTTATGGCGAGCACACGGCTGAGATCAAACAGAATCTCGAACGAGGGACCGCCATTTAAAGTGTTGATAATAGTAACAAAGGTACATGAACCTATTTAGTTTCACATAGAGTCCTAAGAAATAATATCTCGGAAGAATTTTTTTAAATTTAATTGATGCCCTGATGTCCATAATATCAGTATTGTAAATCTTCCCTTCCAAATCATAGTATAGGAAATACCTAATATTCTATGGTTTTAAAATTAACCCCAAAATTATGTGCAGGTAGTAGAATTAGGATTAAGGAATCGAAATCAGATGAAGAAAAATTAGTTTAAAAATGGATGTACTGGTATGATTCTGAGTGGCTGTAGGTTTTTCTAATAGTTTGTCACTTAAATAGAAAGTTGTCAATTACAGTACACCGCAAAACACCGCACTTTTGTCTTCATCACACCGGTGTAATTAATCCTACAAGCTGTTTAAGTACATTTTTCTGTTGTTTCTACACCACTTTTAATATCTAGCATTTTTTGTGTTCAATCTCTACAATATTTTCGTTACATACTCATATTTTGAAGCTAATAGTATAAACAAAATAATAATGTATGCCGACAAAAAAAACAAAAATTCGAGAATAACATATTATGTTGAACACATTGTTATAAAGCTTGGCATCATAAAGCTTAAGGTATTAATTATTGTAACTTAAAAACCAACACCAGCAACCAACGTTTTCGTCGATTGATTTTAGCAAGACTCATTCTTCATAGAAGAATCAAGTGACGAAAATATTGCTAGCTCCCTTACTATTTTACATCAAACAGCCAGCGAGCAAGCCGCGAGTGCGCCAGAGATTATACCTGTTGGGTACCCGATGATGATTTGCAAAATTGGCATTGGGTTGCCTTTTGTAAAACTTATCAGGGCTCTCATCAACTCATAGATGATGTAAATTTGAATCATGCAAGTTATTTCTATGGAAGCAGTCGCTCTATTAGAAGA
Source organism: Neomicropteryx cornuta (assembly GCA_020383195.1). NCBI lineage: Eukaryota > Metazoa > Arthropoda > Insecta > Lepidoptera > Micropterigidae > Neomicropteryx > Neomicropteryx cornuta. The sequence goes on from JAHKQU010000030.1 coordinate 9,111,608, forward strand.
TAAAACATTATTAACAGATATAAAAATGAGAAGTCGGCGCTGCATAAATTTCTATGAAAATATTTGAGATCGAATTATGTCAGCCTTTTTCTTACTTAGTAAAGAAAAAAAATATAAGGGAAAATGATAAACATTTTACAACTGCCAAAACAGTTATCTACTACAATTAACTGCATTTGTGGTATCAGAAGATGTCACCTGCCGGTACAATAATCTGTGCCTCAAAACCTTGTCAGAAAATCTCCAATATGTGCTCTTTATTACAATCCCATTGACAAAGAATGTTTTTATTTCCAAAAGACTTTTGAGGCATTTTGGTGGGATATGATTCAATTACCAGATTGTAGATATTTTTTTCTACACAGTTTGTGATTGTTTAATAATGGCTATTATTCGTGGCAGGTATGTAAAATGTAAATAAAACAAGGTTTGAAACAATATAAATTTATTTATAATGAATGCATCAATAAAATAATTATTGAAAATCTTTAACTTGTTCATTTTATAAAATATTTTCCATTATTTAACATAACTACATAGAAATAAAATATTTAAGTTGATTTATATAACAGAAAGAGTTAAGAAAATAAATATAAATAGTATATAAATATAAAAATGCTCACAAAATTAAGTATGATGATAGTAAATATATTTAAAAAAAATGTATCTTGTAATTTTTCATAACACCCATGACCTTATTGATTCTGTAAAGAGAATAAAAATAACAATTATATTTATTCAGTTTCAGGTTTCAGGTGTTAATTGGCTACTGAGAGAAATAGGTTTAGGTCATATTAATATATAATAAAAAAGGGGGACACTAGGACGAGGATATAAGGATATATTTACCCTCAAAAGTAGCCCTTTCAAATACTCTCCAAAACTTTTACCGGTTAAATTCAAAGAAGCATTATTTGGCCTATCGATAGGTGATTCCAGTAACCAGCTACCACAAAAAGTGGTAAATGCAGAAAATATGAACAAATTTAAAAACATGTGACAACAGTTTACAAAGTGAAGTGAGTTTAAATGAAATATTTTGATTAATGATTCTCAGTAGAATTATTGAGAAGCATTAATTTAGGAACTATTTCATCTTTAAAGATTACTGTTATTTTGATTGGAATCAATTCGTATTTCGTAACAGAAGTAACAGCATTTAGAAACTTGTCACTCATGTCGTAATAATACCACGGAAATCACTTTTTTAATCATTATTTATATACTCTGGCTTGTGGTATATAGAGAAGAGATACCAGATGCGTTTATTGTTATTTATTTTTATTGCAACTGTCATTATAAATCCTAATTTATTGGACTGGCATTGTAAATCAGCACTATGTAAATATTTCTTCAAAGTTAAATAAATAAAATAATGACAAAATTTATCCTGAAACAAGGCTGCATCGGTCTCTTTCAAGGCTGTTCTCCTACAGCATTCGTTCATACAATCCTATGAATACTGCCTAAACTTCAATAGCAAATATAGCAGAAGGGCATTCTCTCATGTCATTGCTTTCAAACGGACCCATGAAGCCGAGCCCAGAAATGTCCATCAGAGGTACCTCCTAAATTTCTTCTTCTATATAATTCAATATAATATGAGTATTTACATGTTTTTATTATGTAATATGATTTTAAAATTAACCGTAACTTGATTGTTATTTAGATAATTTTATTTGATATATTAATATAGATGAACCTCTTATTAAAATATAACTTAATTACTGTGCATCATGCTTTGGAGTGCGCCCGTGCTGCACCCTGTTCATAGGGTTGCGAGTATTTATTTAATTTGTTTTAATGCTGACAATACGGTTTTTTGAGACTTTCAACACTATAAAAACCTCCATTAATTCTTCACCCAATTAGATGAAAAATATTTAGTATGTTACTGTTTAGAAACTTTAAAAAAAAATCCAAACATTTTGCGATCGCATGTAAGCGATTTAGTTTGTCTTCTGTGAGTTTAATACGAACTTTTGCTCTGTTTTGGAAACATTTAAGTGATCATAAATGAATAAAAGTGTTTTTTTTTTTTGCATTGGCGTACCACAGAATTGTACCGCCTCCTATTCCATCGACGCAAGTATCTCGCAAGGAACTCTTAACGAATTATAACTTTGTTGCATTCGCCGTAGAGACGTTGGGACCATGGTCTCCCGATGCGCTAGAGTTTGCTGATAAACTTGGCAAACTGTCTCTTGAGGTTTTGGAAGAATTTTTTATTTAGTTTAATTTTTTTATATATAATTATGTCATATAAAATTTTAATATGTTACCTAATAAAATAATACCTATAAATAATATTAAATAATATATTTCATATCCATTGATATATTTCTAGGTAAAAACATTTGGATAAAATATTTCAAATAAATTTTTATTGCAGACCACATAGGTATTCTGAAATGTATATATGTGCTGAATGATAAAAATCACAGACAGTTTTTTTACGAACCTATTCCTTATTTCTCCGTCAATTTTTTTAGAACATAAATATTTAGATACATATTATAACATCTTTCTAACTGATTTTATTTAGAAATATCATTTTTATGGAAATAAATACAAGAGGTATTCCATTTTTTATTACTTTATGAAAAAATTACATTTTTTCTAATGTACCCTAATTTTTTGTATATTTTAAAAATTAAATATAATTTATCAAAAAAAAAACCCTAATAAGTAGAAGAAAAATTTATAAAGTGACAATAAAAACGGAATCTGATAGTTCTCATATAATAATTATTCAAAAATAATTATTACGGCACAATATTATCAAGTATGTATCTATGGGTATTTTTTTTTTAAATTTTCTGTTTGCTAAAAAAATATATATTACTTAAAAATAGTTTTTATGATATCTAATTGCACAAGAAAAAGTAAAAAGGGGTGTCATCACTTTTTATTTTTCATTTAGTATCAAAAATAAAATTTTGCCTAATTTTTTTTTTTATATTGTGTAAGTATAGTTTTTGTTTTATATTCTGTTAAAACCATTTTTTTTAGAATTTAATAAACTTTCAAAATTGTTCAGGTTATCAATGTTTTGTAAAAGTGTCTCGGAGGCAGGTCAGGTCCATCTTGATTTTTTTTAAAAATGCATTCACATTTCTTGAAAATATTACCAAATATAATTTATGTTTCCAAACAATTACACCAATATTTATCTTTTATAGTGTGTCTATAATACCTTCCCTCAGAACAGAAGGGAATTGTCCGCTTAGGGATATGAAATTATTTTCCTGCATTTATTTAAAAAAGAAATAAAGCTAAAAACGTAAGAAAATAACAGTGTTGCCAAGAATAGCTGTTATAATATGTTGATGGAGATAATTTTTGTACTCACTGTGTCGACCTGGTACGACTCGAACTGTGATTTCATCTCCTGCGCGAACTGTTTGGGATAAAAAAAAGTGTAATTTATAAATAATCTTTTTGTTAAACAAATATCTAAACACTTAATTGAATGTTACTATATTGATAATCAGAAAATTGAAAAACTAAGAAATCATGCAGGATGAATCACTAACGAACCAGGAATTGAACCTCAAATGTCATGCCTATAGCAGACAGGGCCATTAACATTCTACAAAGAAAACATATTAAATTAACTTTCATGTTGTTTTTTTTAAGTCTTACTAAATTTTCTCATCCGCCACTAGATGGCAGCAGTATTAGTCATTTTAAGCTACCTCTTATCCATACAATATCATACTTATAGCTGAACATGACCTAAATTTCAAAATATCACACAGATCATTTATCTAGTCCCTTTATTATAGAATCTGCCCGATCAACCATCAACAAGCAAATGGTTTTGCATAAATGAGGTGGAATCTGCCACATTGAGGTGTTTGGAACAGGGCCTCTAAAATTGCCCAAGAGATTAGAGATTGCGCTTTAGAAGAAAGTGGGTCTAATAGCTTTTAAATAAAAATAAAATAAGAAGTTAATTAATTCCATACATATATATAGTTTCAAATTATCCAATCTCTTTTATCTCTTACTCTCTCACACAAAACCCTAAAACTAAAAATGTTATTTTTCCTCGCATAGAAATGTGAACTCAATTTTTCTAAGAATTCTATTATCTACTATCTTCTACTATATATATTTATATAAATTAATATTTGTTTGTTCGTCTTCTCTGCATTCCTAAACCATTCAACCGATTACGATGAAACTTTGGTGAGTTGTTGTGCGAATGACCGTGAAGGTTTCCAACAAAAAAAATCTAGACAAAAAGTTTTTGTAAAAATTAATAAATAAATTAATTTAATTAATTATATGAAGAAAATCAATCGTAGGATTGAATGCTAGTAAAGGCTATCTTTAAAAAGTGTCACAAAAATTACAGGCCTAAGCACTACAGCATTTTGCCGGGTTGGCAGCTAGGCCTGTGAACAACTTTGACAGCGCTTTCGACGCACAACTTGTACCTGTGGCACTCGGGATGGATCACTTCGCTTCCCATCTCTAGGCCCTTCGGGCCATTACATACCTAGTATCCATTTCTATACTATTGGCTTTGAAGACCATGAAAGCTGCCCGTACATAATCAGTGGTGACCCTGGAATCGAGCAGTAGGAGCGGTCACTCTAGGCTCCAGGTAGCAAGGGGCTCCAAAATGCCAATTGAGAATAATTACATAGCAGTAGGAACTTGTGTAATAAATTAGAGGTACTTAATTTAATTTACTTTCATTTTAGATCAAGTGTTTAGTTTCACTATAAAAAATGTTTTTTTAAAAAGTCAGTAAATTATTTAACAAACCGAAATACCGTTTATGTGATGTAAAAGCATCGACCAAAGGGCACCGAAAGACAATCTCGCTCTATCTGATCCTGTCCTAGGCCCGTAATTCCATAATTTCTACATTTTTTTCAATTTTTATAAAGGAACCCTGAAAATTTCCACGATAAAAAGTAGCCTAGATTAATCTCTGAAGTGTCTCTCTACCTGATAATAAAAGTTCCGTTGAAATCGGTTCAGCCATTTTAGAGATAAACCCGGACAACCAGCCAAAAAAATGTTTTTAGGTTTTGGTTGCGTTCGCAATAACCATATTAATTTAGAAGGATTTATTTCGAAATTACAGACACTCAATTTTATTTATATATGTAGAAAAAACTAAATTATAATTTGTAATATAAATCACAGTTACATTCAAATCAACTAAACATTAAATACTTAATATCTCCTTATTCATTCTGTGCCCCTGATCAGTCCTGGATTTGTCAATAAGCCTTATAGGCCGCAGCCTAGGGCGGCAGATAACAGAGGGCTCTTTCACTTTTCAATTCCACAAAACCTACCTTTTAGGAAAGAGGAAGGGGCGAGCGACCATAAAATGATTTGCCGATCTTTTATGCTTTATGCACTCCTGATAGATGATATTAAAAAAAATACATTAAAATATTAACGTTAAAATCGCATCGTGTTATGTTAGCTAGCTGTAGTACAACCCTTATTCATTCTGTGGACCTGGTCAGTCATGGATTTGTCAATAGGCTATATAGGTGGCGGCAGATAAAGATAGGCGCTAAGCCAGTGTCTTTAACACACATATTACCCACTTAGGATTTGAGGCATAAGCAGTGAAATTCATCCAGTTCAACAGTTTCTGTTAGCAGTTCTAACTGGACATACATGTGAACCCTTTATAATATCATGATTTACATGGCGTGTGAAAATCCTTATACCCATAGACTAGCTTATAGTTTTGTTTAAGTTGATATACAATCATTTTGTAAATGTTAAGCGAAAATAGACATGTTATTGACGTTTGATGGTCTCATATTTTGAAATTAAAGCATTTTAAATTGTTAATTGTAATTTCATGCAAAAAAACACCCACATCATCACACTGTTTAGTAATTAGTAAAAAACAGAATATTTACGCAATTACTACACATTTATTGAATATATCACATATTTTTTTATATTGTAACATTATACATTAGCATGTAGGTACATAGAGGGGCAGTTTTATTAAAAACAATTTTTAATCGTGCACCTTAAATGAATGCCCATGCATTTTTATCAAGAGTTTTTCAGAATTACTTTAATATTCTTAAAAATTATAAAGTACATAAGTGATTATAACTGCCGCTTAACTGCAACTTACGATAATAACAAAGCAAAATATTTTTCTGTCAGATTAAAATGAAGCTGAAGATTTGTCAATTTACAATGTTACTCTCCTAACATTGCTGATTCAATGTTTATATCATTGTCTAAAATTTACCAGACTGATGGAAAATGCTGAAAGCAAAAGCTCTTTTTAAGCTGCCAGCCCCATGACTAAATAGTCAGATATATATATAATTTTCATGAAAACAAGGTTAGGCACAAATATGTGCATAATTAATCTCCCATCATTTCGTATTACATTGGTGGATGTGAACGCTTTCCACTATCATACCACATGCTGAGTCCAATAATTATTTAATCAATGGCGGGTAATAAACATTTAAAAAATACTTGTTTAACTAATGGTGATATAAATACATTCCAAGCTCATAAATCACATGTAAATTTCTAAGGCCTCATTTTATGATAATATACAGAAATGTTCACTATGACATTTGTGAATAAACTTCATTATTTTGGTTTGAAATATATAAACGGAGCATCATATTCAAGGCACAAACATCACAAATCCACAAATACAGCTACAGATAGATTCAACGATCATGATAACCGTCACAAGCATAAAAATGAGCATCCATACTGCCTTCGTTTGCATACTGAATGCAAAGGAAGGTAATAAGGCAAGTTCCGTATTGTGTGTTATTCAATATTGCGACTTCTTGCGACAATTAGGACTTCTATCACAATAATTAGCACATAGCTCAATTAATAGAATAATATACATGTAACAGCTATGTACTCATAGGATAATATATGATTAGTATTCATTTTTCTTTAAACATTCTGTCTACATAATTTGTTTAAAAAATTTTTAATCTTTAAAGTATTTGGATGTTTCCATTTGTCAATATACTGTCAGACTTTTATATAAACTGACGGCGAACACCCATTATAACGTAAGAAATCACCTAAATACGGTATTTAAGCAATACATTATACAATTATAATACTCATTATTAACATAATATCAATTAACTAATGTGTATCAGGGTGTATTTAAAATCACTTTTTTTTCAGTGGGTCGTAATCTATATCAACAATCAAACATTAATCAGAACAAAATATTGGAAAAATGTTTCCCAATTACGATAAGTATGTTATAATGTTTGAGAAAGTGGATGAACGCAAACAGCAAGGTTGAGTGGGTTGAAAAAAAAAAGTTTTTAATAATGTAATTATTTTGGTAAAATTCTTTTTTTTTAGAAATTAATTTTATTATTTCTTGAGACCGATTTTGTTGTTGATATAGATCAACCTCCTAAAAGGACAATAGTAATAATAAACCGTCTAAATAAAAATATAGTTAGGTTCATCTTAGAGGTTAAAGGTGGTCATTTAAAAGACTAATCAAAATTTATGTGTAGCCAAAATAGAGTTATTTCAGTATTTTGTTTTGCCTCATACAACATTACAATTACATTATTTTTTTTTTCATGTTCAAACTTAAAAATGTGGTTCTTCTAAATATTTTAAAATATTTAGGTTGATGTTGCTTAGGATCAAAATATAATTTTAGAAAATACACATAAATTGCCAAAACATTTTGAAAAACATAGAAAGAAATGTAAACAACAATATATTTATCCTAACAATGTTTTTCATGTGCACGATGCGTCGTGTGCTTCGATCGTGGACGCGAGTCTACGAACGAAGCAAGCAAGTTCCTACTTTGAATAATAGATCGCGCATGCCGGCGCACATCTATCGCCCGCATCTATATTTGTGGTTTTATTTTTCGTTGAAAAAGTAAGGCAAGCTGAGCTTTTTGGCTTCTATAGGTAGTCCTGCCCCTGCTCACAACGCAGAATCATTCCGCATCATGACAATGCTAGCTGTCACGCGTCGGCCGATACAACTCAGTTTTTGGAAGGTCAAAAGATATGAAAATTGGTACCAACATTTGCAAAAGTGCATCGATCATCATGGAAAATATTTAAAAAATCAATAAAACCATATTAAAAGTTTCTTTTTGTTATTTTGTTTCTTTTTGTTATTTTGTTTCTTTTTGTTATTCCGGATTTATAAATAGCAGCCCTCGTATGATTTTAATCTGATATTAAAAGTATAAAAAAACATTTTTGTCAAATACTCCTTTTTAATTTCTATTTTGTGTTGACACTGACAACTAAGGAGCATATTAAAATTACATTTACATTTATTGCGCAAAATATCAAAACAAAAGTTGTTCGGTCAGAGTGTAGAGTAATAGCATGTGCGTGAGAAAAAGTTCATCCCGTATTTAAATTAATCCTAAATTATAAAGCATAAAAAAACAGTGTGAATATGTTGATTCAAATCCGCAACAGCTGGGTCTGTAGTCAGACGCTATGACTAGGAAACCAGGATGATAATACATATGTTTATTTAAACACAAATGTCATATCTGTCACCAAGATAAAGATTCCCAGGGTAGTAAAAAATACCCCCTAAGTACCAAAGAAAAAAGAGTCATTGAGCATCTTTAAAATATATAGAAGTGATTTAGAGCTGGCTTAGCTTGTAGAGATTATCTTACTATCTTGCAATAATCTCTCCTTTTATACAATAGTTATGAGTGTCAAATAAAGGGTTCAATATAATAATTATCATTTAAGATATTGCTCCATTTTCACATTTTTTATTAAGCAGATTTGAATAATCTCAAAATTGGCAAAAGTACTGCCAAAAAGTTTGCAAAATTTTATAAGATATTATGTGTATCAAAAACATTAAATTCCGCTTTGTGCATTTAACAAATTGTCGATCTACCACCATCAATTACATTTTTAATTTAATTTCATAATGTAATGTAATGTTTATTGTATTATTAAAATTATACTAATGTATAATCTACGATTATATTAATACTTGTTTTTCTATTGATCGCTTGTCAACAATCACTCCGAAACACTTTCAATATAAATAGACATTTATAAAAAACTCCTTGAGAAATAACTTACCTTAATTTATGAGTTTGTCTGTATACAAAATAGTCCAATAGTGTTTCAAACAAAATTCAAATTTCAAATATTTGCAATAATTTTTCAAACAAGTTATTATCAAACATAAATCTTTTAAATCAATAAGCATTACAATAAATTAACAAAAAAAACTTTTTTGAGTAACTTCTTTGAGTTCCCTAAAACTCCAATTAAAACATAAATGTTTTGAAAATATTTGCTAGACACAATCAATTCAAGTCACATTCAATTATTTTGGGACCTACTCAAATATGGTTAATTTGTATTACGCTAGAGTCAAGGTAGCTGGTGATAAAGAGTTAAAAAAGGTTTTACTACCATGTGCAGATTCTAACTCACGACTGCTGTATCACTAGTCACGCCTTATCTGCTAGATTACTGCAATCTCAAATAATTAAATATAATAAAATAATATTCAAAATTATAATTTCTCAATAATATTGTAAAATGTGTTTATCAAATGTGTCAATAGTAAGTGTATGAATTGTAAAATCAAAACAAACCTCTTACAAATTGTAATTGTGTCGTAACTTTGTATACACAAGTACATGTAGTTTGGGTTTGTTTTGTTATCAAACGCTGAGCAAATTCAATTCTTATAGACGGGTTAATGAATTTAACCTCTTTTTATGAACCTTAATTTAATTTCATAATTTTAGTAACTTTTCACGTTTTTTTTTCGTTTAATACATTTTCATTATTTTCATTTCATATGTTAAGTAAATGTGAATAAATGGATGGATGCACTAGGACATTTGTAAAAGTTTCAGCCAAGATGCATTCATCATGTGATCATGGAAAAATACATTAGTAAATTTAATCAACCTCCTAAAAGGACAATAGTGATTCTAAATACACCTGTATACTAGCAGAGTTAACCCGGTGAGCTCGGGTCCTAGGCTTGGCGCCTAATGTCGTGGCCCTTTGAACCTAAGTATTAGTATTCACACCATGATCAGTAGCTCCTGAACCGGAAGAGGGTAGAAACCTTATAAAAATGTGCAACGCATGCCAAAACTTTTGAAATATAGTTTCTTAACACAATATTTCTTACATAATTGGTGTTACTTACATGGGTATATGTTATAATTTATGTAAAACTAGAGAAAAATATGCAAATTTAAATGCAATACAAAATATTTTGATTATTACTTAACATTGGAATAGAATTCAAACGCATACTATGAAAACAACTAATAAAATCTTATATCGAAAATGAATATATGAGTTAAGATGAATTGAGGTTAAAATACTAAACTTTTGGTTTTAACAATCATTAACATAACCAATAATATAAACTTAGTTATTATTAAATTATATCCCTAATTTTAATATACATTACACATGTTACCCTAATACCACTAGCATACTACACCTACACTACCATAACGATGATAAATATAACAGTAGGAAATCGGAAATATTATGTACCTGACTCTTATAAATTGTAATGCCGTATTATTAAAATTAATAAAAAACTAAATTGTGATTTTATTAATGTACATATTTCTATGCAGTGTTAGCAGATAAATCTTTCTAATACCCTTTAAAATGGCTAAAACGATAGCAGTGTGCACAAATACAATAGAAAAATATATAGACCTGTCGGTCTACTGAATGTGCTTTCAAAATAATGATTTTTTTTCTAGAATATCCTAATTTCAACGCAACACTACAATTTTAGGCCACCGAGACAAAGCCATATTAAACAAAATATAAAAAATACATCATTTGGCCAAAGCCTGTAGCAAAGTTTCTCATAATAAGAACATAAGTATAACTAACACAGCACATAAATGGTCGTTAACATTGAGTCTCGACAACTTCACACCTATACTAACCTATTAGCACAAGGCAGTAGTATATCAGGTCAAACACTAATTAAAATGATCTGTGAAAATTTGGTGTATGTGATCAATAATACGCTGATGACAGCTCTCTTAATCGAGTCAAGCTCTTGGCAGGAAGTTTATTTAAAGCTAATTGCTGGAATAATCTCGTAAGAACTGGGCTCAACAAAAACCTATTTATATATACTTATGTGAAAACTTACTTATAACAATGTTTAAATTTGCATACATTTACATAAGTACATAAACTACTTTTTTTCTAGAAGAAACAGATTATCAACTCTATACAATAATAGCCTTAACCAACTGCTTTGCTATCACTAACAATGGAAAAGATTATCTATAATATATTTGAATTATAATTTAAAAAATCTGCTTACTCTCTAACGAATAAAATATGGGAAATCAAATCAAATGTGTTATTCAGACGTCAAGCCAGTAATTACAAACAAAGAACAAACAACACAAACTCACATTACACAATACTTAGGCACTTACAATGTTAAGGCAACACAAGTTTACAGTTTATTAATAAAATGTTTTTTTTATGTACGCAACTCACCTTAAGAGTTCGTTTGACAGCTGTCGAGGCTCTCACTAAACAAATAATTTTTGAATATAATCTATTTAAAATTGTTGACAATTTAAATCGTATTGGCGTGTCAAGACTTGAAAATGAACAATCATGTTAAAAGCAAGAGTTAATGAATAATTCTCGTCACTTTTCCAATCAAATGAAACAAACCTTGTGCCGTCCGAGATGTGATAGCGACGGCCAAAAGAGAGTCCTTTGTTCCGGTGACTACAAAAGGGACGGTAATGACTGGTTGACTGACATGTATCAGTTACATAAAAAACCTTCTTTCTTTATTGAGTCGATTGTATTTAGACCAATTGAAATCTGATGTGATCTGAAATTGTAAGACTCTAAGTGAAAGAACCTTTGTAATTGAGAACTGATCTGACAAGTATCTAATCCCCATAGTCACTATTTTAGTTTTGCTTGAGTAAAAATAGCTTGTGAGTGATTTTGGAGTTATAAATATGATTCAAATATAATATGAATTTCTTCGGGTTGAGGTAGAAAGCACCTATGCCAAAAAGAAATATTAAGTTTGCTTGGATTATAACTAAACTGTCTATAAACTATAATGGAACACCTTCAGGGTCGGTATAAAAACATTATTATCAAATTGAAAACGGTTTTCTGTAATATTTTATGAAGCAAATGAAAAAAATGAGAATTTGAGTCATAATGTAAATCATACGGAATTTATTGGAGACCAGAATTAATGAAGTCGACAACAGGGCAATTAATTTTGTGAATCATTTTTAATTTTGTCTAAATTTTATAGTTAACTTTTGTAAAATACACATAAGTACTATTTTTATAATTACATGAGAGCTCAGACATCGACTGTCAATTTGCAAGATCCGTTAGTGAAGCACATTAGCATGCACTGTGAGTAATATTAGAGCTAGTCTGCAAGGCTGGCCTTGGAGCGAGCGAAATGCCATTGTGTATACTGAGCGTGGCGATGCCCGAATCGAGCGATTCACACATGCGGTCCGTACCTACGACTATGCGCGGCATGTCGCACACCTCGCACTTGTTAAGCTGTCCTTCGTTGCGGAACGTGCACAGGTGACAGACCCACGGCGGGAACTCATCGGTGTGTAGGACTGGATCAGAAGGTTGTGAAGATGTATGTTGCACCCTTTGTCCTGTGTAAAGGTTATTATAGAAGTCTTCATCCAAGTCTGTGATAGCTGTAAACGAAGAAAAGTTTGTGAATCAAACATGAGTACATACATCATAGAGTAGAAATTTCTGGAAATTCTTTATTCCAAAGGAAGAGGAAGAAAGTGCAATCGTCCCTAGAACTTTCTTTTTTTCAAATAACGAGGGCAAAAAATTTAACTATAAAAAAAATAAATAAACAAAAAATAAACCTTCTGCAAACATGAGGGATACAAAGAAGTAAGGAAGCAAAAACACAAAAGCACGCTCAGCAACGGAACGTAACCTTTGTCAAATTCGAGCATAGGTCATTTATACATATAAAACCTGGATTGATAAAAACATTTAGACAGCATGTTTGCTTTGACACACAGACTTTTGATGTTTAATGTCTTCATCATCCGATCTATTTACGACCCTTGCATGCCCAATATTTGTTACTAAAGACTTCGATCAATGAGGTAAACTGGTGGTACATCAAGAAGAAAACCACACAAAAAAAAAATATAATGGCATTTTCAGAATTGAATTTGTCTATGTGGTATAAAACGAAAATTTTGAAAAATTGGCGATTTATTTCTCAACATAGTCTCCGTTTAGCTCGATACACTTGACCCATCGATCGTCCAACTTCTTTAACCCGTCTGAAAAAAAATTTTTTCTTGAGGTTTGCAAAGTAGGCCTCCGTGGCAGAGATGACCTCCTCATTCGACTCAAATTTCTGCCCGGCGAGTGACTTTTTCAAGTTTGGAAACAAAAAGAAGTTGCATGGGGCCAAATCTGGAGAATACGGTGGATGGGGGCAGCAGTTCGTAGCCCATTTCGACCAATTTGGCTGTGACGACGGCGGAGGTGTGAGCCGGTGCGTTTAATGGTGGAAGATCACGTTTTTCTTCGCCAAATAGGGTCGTTTTTTCTGTAATTCGGCGTCGAATCAGCCCAATAATTTGGTATAGTAGAGCCCTGTGACCGTTTTGCCCTTCTTCAGGTAGTCGATGTAGATAACACCTTGTGAATCTTGTGAAACGGCGGCCATCACCTTTCCGGCCGATAGGATAGTCTTCACCTTCTTCGGAGCACGTTCTCCGGGTAAAGTCCACTGTTTCGACTGTTGCTTGGTCTCTGGTGTGTACCAATGTTCGTTTCCATTCGTTCCTGGTGTGTACCAATCCATGTTTCGTCGACGGTCACGAAACGAAGCAGAAACTCCTTCGAATTGCGCTTAAACAGCGTCAAACACTATTCTGAAGTGGTCTCACGGGTGCGTTTGTAGTCCGCGGCACCCATCCCGCCGACAGCTTTCTCATGCCCAAAATTTCATGCAGGATATGACCCACGCGGTTTTTTGAGATGCCTACTGTCTTAGCCATCACCTTCAATTGGCGGTTGGCCAACACGAGATTGTGGATTGTGTTATGTTATCCTCCGGGTAGCCGTTTTCGGCGCATCTGGGAGTGGCACATCAAAAACCAATGTGCCACCATGTTGAAACTCGTTATAACCCAATTTTTGACGGTTGCCATCGAAGGGGAAGAGTCGCCGTACACAGCATCCAAGCGCTCTTTGATTTCGCTGCACGATCAGACATCAGAGATCAAACTAGAATCGAATCATCGACCGATATTGCTCTTTTTCCATTTTTTTAAAATCCGCTGACATGTCCGCTTGTCAAAACAAAACTACGAGTCTGATTTGGCTGAAATTTTGACAGTAGCCATCTATGAGAATGTACTACACGACAGTAAATTTCTCTAGCGATAGTGGCGCAATCGGGCGGTGAGGCTAAGTACTTATCAGATTACCCTCGTAAGTACTAGGAAATATTTCAAGATAATATATACCCACAGATATAAAAGTATCTCAGTAACTACAGCATAGTTACCTCAAGAAAGATAGTCCTGAATCAAAGGTTTAAAAAATTAAAAAATATAATATAAATTATATTGTTTAAAAATTCGATTGTCAAAACTCAAGAATGAATATTTCAACGGTGTGTTTAAATAAACCTACCTACCTACAAATAAAATAAAACAAAAATGAATAGTTTTATAAATAAAAAATATTTAAAATTATGTTGATAACCAAAACCTTCTATTTTTCTTTTAGCGATGCTTTGGTTACTGGTCGAAATTGGTATGGATTAATGTTGAATATATTGAGATCCTTGATATAGTTATTAAAGGTAGTTGCTATACGTGGTACAGTTGATTACTTTGCATTAAGTGCAGAAATGTTAAAACTAAGCGTATTACGCATACCGTATGTTATCGGCAAATATTGCTAAGAGTGCTGGACAGTCTATTATCGATTACAGTTGAATAGAGCTTTGTAGTAGTTAATTTTATTTGAAGATTGCATTTTAAATAATATTTTTTAAAAAGGAAGAGAATAAATAGTAAGTGAAAAATATTATTTACGCGGTGGATTGTATGCTTGGGTGGGTATTCCCGAGTTAGTTGGCCTCTGGTCAATAGCAGCGGCCAATCTTTGACAGCTTTGCCTCAGAGCAGATACTGTCGTGCGGAGCCGTCGTGCAGCGCGTGGCGGTGGTAAAGGTGCGCTAAGAAGGGCCGCCTCGCGGGCTGCTGTTATGAGACGGGTTTTTTCAGCAGCAAGCGCTTGGCGCATGCGTAAAAGACGTGCCCGTTGACGACATCGTAGTGATTCTGAAAATAGAACATAACATACTGTCAATTTGTTTGATGACTTTCAAATGCATATACACGATGCCTCAATTATGACGCTGATATTGAAGGTTGTCATTGGAAAATATTATCTGTTAAAAATTTAAAATTTTGGTATATAAAGAAATATTTCAGATTTTGGGAAAATAATATTAATCTTTTTTCTTCATGGGAAATCATCTTTAATATTTATGCGGAGATTGTGTCTTTAAAGCTCTATGAAAAAAAAAGTTAAAAAGTTTGCAATACTTGTAGAGTTTTGATCTCACAATCTACCGAGATGGAATCCACCTCATTTTCACCAGACGATTTTATCTAACTATATATATATGTATAATGTGTCTGTCTGAAGCATTATAACTTACAGACTACTCTGCTGATTTTACAATATTTTTTTAATGTTTTTAATAGTTTAAAGGTGATTTTTAGGCAAAGAAAAATTATAAAAGTTATCTGGAAAATTGGAAAATTCAGAAAATACTGAAAGTGTTTTCTACATAGGCAGAACAATAATCAAAGCCGCCTGTATAGAATAGGATCGTAGGCACGTAATGCCCGAAGAGCCTAGAGATTGGGAGGGAAGCGACCCATCCTGAGTGCCGCAGGTACGAGTTGTCGTGCCCAAAAGGCGCCCTCAAAGCCACCTGTAGGCCTAGCTATAGTACTACAAAGAAAGCTACAACGCAGGGTGAAGCCTGGGGTTGAACAGCTAGTTTATAATATTTTTTTCTGTTTATGAAAACAGTTCAGCTGTTATGTGGATTTTCTGCTGACAGACGGTGGCATGTTCCTAGGTCAACACATATCAGGTGCGAAAAGTTTACTAAGAATAGCATTTCTAAGAGCTAAGAGAATTCTGAAGAAGGTAAAAATATGTATGTCAAAAAATTACCAATTTGCGTCATAGGTTCAGGTGACGCTCCGGACAGGTCTGTGTTATCATTGACCAGCAGGGGCGGATGGTTGGGAGGGACAGGGGCTCGTCTGCTGGGAGGAGGCGGAGCCCGCCTCGTAGGAATAGCCGCCATACTAGAAACCAAAGAGGGGTTAACCGTTACGGTGACTCGCCCTTCAAAACCTCTCTGCTGATCGCCCACTTCCCCGGCAGGACTCGCAGTGCTCGAAGTTGGAGTGCAGACTGTCAGGTTGACAGAAGTGTAACCTCGTCGTAACCGGGATTCTTCCTCAAAGTCACTGTAATAATATCAAGTGAAATTTCTCAATTAACTTCAAAAATAACTAAAATTGTTTAAAAAAATCTAAGAGCAGTTGACAATGACTATATAATATTTATGTATACAAGCTAAATTAAAATTAGATTTCTAGGAAACTTTTACTAAAACATTCTGGAAAACTTTTGAAACTGTTTGAAACTCGTATTTTTTTAATTGTTATTTTTAAATGTTATAAGGTGAAACCTAGTTTTGACTTCTAGTTAATATAATAAGAGCTAGCTCCGGTGATGTTACTAGGTTGGCGGTGGTCTCATTTTTTGCAGCCTACATTTAAATATAGTTTTATTACTAGGAAAGGGGATAAAAATGGACTATTTCTATCTCACACTGTCTAGGAAGCGTAGAATGAAACCCAACATTCTTCTCTCTAAATAATTGTTTTATTTTAGCAGGATGGTCATTCTGGCCGAGGTGAGTTGGCTTAAAAAGTTGGGAGCTAATTTCAGACCAGGCAAGTTCATCTTCTGCAGCTTTAAATAAATTTATAAGACGAAACATAGCAGGCCTCGCACTGAGTGACTCATATCTGCTTGCCTTTCTTTGGACTAACTCTAGATCTACTCAAGGGTCATCAATCCTACACTCCTATGCTATGTCCAATCCAATTGTTTTGGCACTAGAAAACCACAGAAAAACAAATGGGCTGAATGGTGTACAATATTTTAAGAAAAGCAAAGTTGATCTTGTGATGGGTTGGTACTCAAGAGATTTTATTTCATTTTTATCATATAAAATGCAGAAACCACAAATGGAAAAGAATAAGTATTAGACGAGGTATGAACCTGCCATTAATAAAAGCGTTGAAATTACCTGATGCACAGTGGTATGGACATCTACTTTTGATCGAGGGTCAAACTGGGCCGAAGCTGAAAACTGAGTTAATTACAAAACACACACAAATATTCATTATACAATTTGCAAAATGTTGCCGTCTGTAATGAAGGGCCTCTCATAACATGGCAGTCATAAAAAACCAACACAAGACAAAAAAAAATAAAATGGTGGAATGATGATGAAATGGTTACAATAAATACAAAAATTACCCACCCTGAGTTGCGGCTATGAGGCAAGTCCATCCGACAGTTCAAATTGACAGATACATTGAAACCAGGACTGTCCCAATTTCCAGCATGTTCTGTGTTTGTCTTCTTCTCTTCAGTTCTCCTTTGATGGGAGTTATTTTCAACTGGGAAAGCTTCATTTACGATTTGAGTAAGTAGCTCATTTGGCTTAAGATCGAAACCAGTAAAATGTGAATTTCCCTTTACAAATTCCAGAGTACACGGTCTTTCCGGTTTACCATTTTGATTGTTTTGAGTTGGATTGCTTACATTATCTGAGTCAGCCTTCGTCACTAATTTCTTATTTAAGTCAGACTTTACTTTGTTACTCTTTAATATTTGGTAGCTTTGGCTGTCGGAGTAATCAAATTCCTCGTCAGAATCATTCGAAGAACTTGTACTGCTTCCTGATGATGTTGATTTCAATAAGTCATATTCTGGTTCAAGAACTTTATTTAAAGGAGGAATTATTTCACAGCTCTGTTCAGGCGCACTGTCCGTATTCTGAACAGATTCAAGATTTTCGTTTATTTTTTCTGTTATGTTATCAATAGGACTCACGATCATTGCCTTGGCATCATCGAAAGGCTGTGCAGATTCGTCGGCCTGGTCGGTCACTTTATTGATGACTTGATTTGGACATCTGACTGTGACGTCGATGTCCTTCCTGTCTTTTCTGGCCGCGGAGAGGAAAGCACGCGTCAGGGAGGCCTCGGCTTCACTCTGGAGACGCGACTGACAGGCGGTTTTATCGTGGCAATGGGTCGCGATCGTATTAGACACCACATGATCGGGAACACCCGGAAACTGTTGCTTCAGCTCGTGAAAGAGCTGCATAAGCGATATGTTAGTGCAGGCGCACTGGGAGAGACCAGAAGCGGCGCCGGAGGATGCAGACATGACCGCCCATCCTCCTTTACCGAGACGAACACTCTCGCTGAATAACCACCAGTACTCTTTATCACAGTACACAATACGCGTTTTTCGTTCCGATGCAGCACATCATGCTACGACTTCATAAATTTAACTTCAAAATTACAAAAAAACAAAATGACTTATGAAATATTAAGTAAATAGTACACATCTGTGAAACACTGATATAAACTAGATTGTAAATAATGGCGAAATCACATTATCAGTCTCTTCGGACTGTAAATATAATTAACCATTTATCTATAGACAAAACTATTAACGCATAGTAAATTCACACTTTATATGACTGAAGAGACCATTTTAAGGCCCGACCCGACAAATAGACTCCAATTTCTAAAAAAAAATAATCGCAAATCTCCAAAACGACTGAAAGTTCGCAAACCAAAAATAAACCATCAAGGAAACTGTCATTCATACTGTCACTATCTTTTTCATTTAACGAAATGCACTGGAAAAACATGTATTTTTATACATTTTAAAATAGTAAAATTAATAGTAATTCATTATTACAGAAAAATCAATAAACTTTAAAATTGAAAGTATGAATGAATTTTATTTATTTATTTATTATGTAATATACCTCAAAATATTTTCTTGACATTTGGGTAGTACCTGTCTAATTTTACGAAAAGTGACATTTATGTTGTACATAAAGTGACAGATTCTGTTCCAACCGTCCGGCAGTCATTGTTTGTTTTCTTGCTTCAATTCATTTAAATCGTATAACGTAATTCAATCTTTTTATTTTAATAATTATTGTTTGCGTCTTGTGAAGTTATATTTTTAATTTTATGCAGTTAAAACATAAATACCTTTATATATACAATGGCCGAAGAGTTACGAAAGTACCTAACTCAATTATTGGAAAAGTAATTTTATTTTTAAGTAAAATGGCAAATCGTATTTAGTAGGCAATAAACTAATCATTCGTAATTTCCTTTAGGGTGAATGGTCTCCATTGTATTTTGATAACTGATAGGGATGGAGTGCCTTTGGTAAGAGCTACAACTGAAAGAGCTCCACAAGTAGCATTGAGGCCAAATTTCATTTCTACGTTCGGAATGGCCACAGATCAAGGAAGTAAACTGGGGCTTGGCAAAAACAAAACCATGATATGCATGTATTCCAGCTATCAGGTAATTTTACTACTTTTAGTCTGTGAAAACACGTGATATTTAAGAAAATAATTCGTGACCGCCGTGACTACACTAAGTAGTTAAAACAATAATTCCTTTCAACAATAAGTGCCACAGTTTGTGGAGCGGCCTATCCATTATGTTCTTGAAGATAATTTCTTGTTTCTAACCATTTTCTGTAGGTTTAAGTATATGATAATGAATGACATATATATTTTGACAATCGAATATGTTTAAATAAATAATACATCACATGAAAATTATAATATCTACTTTATATTCACAATGTCAGGGCTAGAACACATACTGGAGTATGGCCGTAGGTAAATTAATGCTGCCACTGGAAATTTGTGATTTTCAGTCTATAGAATGATAAAACCCTCTATAGTGTTCATGCTCATGGTATGCATGGTGTCATTTATACCTGAATACTGACTGCCTCTGAAGAAGAAGAAACAGAAAATTTAATATTAAGGATAAATAATGTTTTGTGCGTACGGGTGCATGTGACAAAGCTTTCTTATACTGTACTTACCTCTTCTTACCTAATTGCTCAACATGTCTAGTGTCCGTACTCCAATTTGCTGATGTAAATTTGGCAGTTCTGCGACAGTCAGCACCTAGTTTACTCTCAATAATAATTTGTGGCTTGACAAATAAACACTGACATTTTTTTAAAATTTTAAATGCATAACATCTCTCTCATTTTATTTAGAAATGTCATTGTTTATCAACATAAATAGAAGAGATTTTTAATTTTTTATTACTTTATGAAAAAATATATACATTATTTAATTGAAAAAGAAAAATAAATAAGTAAAAGGCAAGAGTTACTTAGGCTATGGGTATTTTATCTCATGGTAAAAATATAAAATACTTCGATATCTAGGTATAAGTAAAAAATAAAAAATATTTGTCATCGTTTTACTTTCTTTTTATTGAGCAGGTATCAACTATATATATTTGGCTTAAAAAAAAATATTTTGCAACTTTATTTTTATATTTTATATAAAGTATAATTTATAATAAAACCATATTCTAGAGAATTTCATAAGCAAAACATTGTAGGTTATCAAGTAACACACATAGTTTTTCTAAAATAAGCATTTTAGTATGTGCCTGTAATTAGGTAATTTTTTAAAATCTCCGCGATTAATCTGTAGTTTATTTTCTAAAATGGCTCGAAGCCTGACAGGTTAAATATTGCGGCATCGCTATTTTTGCATACATAAACCCCAAATAAGATATTTATATCAATGTCCGAAAATAATCTATTGCTAATTAAAAGTAAAAGATAGATCTATATTAATATTATACCTACTTAAGTATATGTTTAGATATTATTGCCTAGTTAAAATTCTATTCTAATTAGAATCATTTTTTAAATCGTAAACTGACTGTTACACTGTCTCTACACATCAGCTAGGCATATATTATATGGGGATTACAGAACCCTAAATATACTACTGAGTTTTGTGTGTCTCGGTTGTACTTCTGGGTATGTTTATATGTTTTAATTAACTTGCTTTGTTTTAATTAATTACACTCATCTTTAAATTATTATTTGAAGAAAAAATAATGACAAAACACTCAATATTATATAGTAAGACCTTAATAATCCGGATGGATATGAAAAAAGGCATGGTCGGATAATCAAGTCATCCGGATCATAGTATGCAGTAGTTTTTAGGTGTCTGCTTCTGTGTTGTATAAACATGTAGGGCTTGTTAATATTGTTACTTTGTTCTTTTAGGTTATCCAGATGAACAAACTGCCCCTAGTGTTGACGTTTATTGGAAGTGACAACTGTAATACTGGCCATATCTTGTCTCTGGAGCAGCACATTGATCCATTACTTGACAAATTGAAGATAGCCGTCACGGAATCGTAATTAAGAATTTACTCCAATTTAGTTGTAATATTACCCAATGTTTTATTATCAGAGACTGCATTTTGTTGCAGAACTGGTATATATATATATACAATTATATAAATAATACGCACACAAATCATGTGCTTTAATTTTATACTTTTACATATCCATTACTTTTATTTTCATCAACTTCATATATAAATCACTCATAAAATCATCTCATTTCACCATCATCCTTCATTGTAATCACATATCCATTATTTTTATATTTTTTGTTAAAATATCATCCTTTCCTTATTTCATCCAATTAGATGGTTACATAATATTTGTCAATATTTTACACTAAAGAGGACAGGTGAGAGTTAAAAATGCATTTTTATAAAACTCAGCGCTGGGTTTAAACCGACATCCTGCGCTTTCAAGTACAGGACCTCTTTAGAACCTTTATAAATATCATGCTATCCAGCATTTTATCAAAAAATTAAAAAATTGTTCAAAATTTTTCAATATTGTCTAAGATTGTGTCATTTATCTTTTCAGGCGATTTGCCGCTATTAAAAAACAATCATCAAATATAAGTTATATATATATATCAGAACCTAAATAGTTTTGAAGATAGTTCATAGTTTAGTTAACACACTGGTTTCCCCTGGTGATCCCTATTTTTTAGATGCGGGTTAAAATATTGGGTAGAAGTTTTAAAAATCATTCCTTTATTTAATGAAATTATGTTAAAAAGAATAAATTGAAGCACTAACACACGAGACATTGCCCCTCCAATCTCACATCACAGATTACAGACGGTTTCCCGGCTTGCGGCGAAAAAATATAATTTTGGACTTTTCTTTTTTATGCTCAGTTTAAAGAAATATTTTATTAACGCCCATTGTAAGCGTTACTTTATCGTGAAGCCTATGAAATTTGCGATATATGGGTGGGTCTATTTTCATACGAGAATGTGAGAAATTTAAATAGCATTAACACAACAGAACTGCTTTATATAAACCTCTTAGCACTGTCAAATTCACTTGGTCCGACATATCTTTGTTTTATTTATTGAAAATCAATTTGATACTTTAAAGCGCTGTTTCCAACCAACAGCCTAGACAAATGTGTCAGCACTTTGTTCAAAGTTTTTACCAATTGTCTTCAATGTTTTCTTAGTAGAAACAAGCAAAACCACCCTGAACCCATATTACCCAGATAAAATAAAAGAAAACCTTTTGTAAACGCGCTAATGTGCTAGACATTAATGCAATGAAAATATTAAAACAATTTCTATTTAATTTGGAAGTAATTTCTCTTGTCATTGAAAAACATTTTTTGCTGATTAATGTTTGATTGTCAATATAGATGAGCTATCGACACCATTGACATGATTGTTTACTATAAAACTTCAATTGTGGACCACCTGTGTCTCTTGAATGGTTAAAGGCCGATGTAATTGTGATCCTCGGTGAGTATTCACTCCACTACCTAAGTGGTTAATGAAGGTATTTTTAAAATCCACTTTTTTAGGTTCAACCCTGTTAATGTAACATGATTTGCATACCGCTTAATGTAATAAGACACTTTATAGGTTTGGTTCATATATTTAATAATATACGATTTAATATAAGCATTCTTATGTTTTGTTTAAAAATAAAATTTATATCCAATAATGTCTTTTTTTTAGGTATATTTCGATATTCTAATTAATTTTCATTTTACATACTTTTAATCCGTTTCACATATTTAGATCCTAATCTAACTTCTAAACTGAAATAAGTTAATGTCTTTTAACAGCTATTTCATATAATATTGGTTTTCACAGGGCTTATCAGGTCTTTAGGCTAATGATATTTCTTATATTCAATAACCTTTAGATAGATCAAAACTATGTGTCTTTAGAATAGTATGTACTGAACTGGGCAACTTCCTATAAGATTCTTTTTGCTTATAGGCACTTTAAGAAGGCTTAACTCGGTTATTTCTTCATACAAACGCTGTAGTGTAATGACTCTTATTTGTAGATATAAAAGAAAAATAATATATTATATCGTTTTATCTCCTAATTATCTAGGATTAAATTTTTAATGTCTAAAAATTATGAGTCTCGAAAAGTCTGTATTTTTCATACATTTTATCTAAAGTTTAGACGTTAATATCGTATTGACCTAATACAAGAATCGAGAAAATAAAACTACAGAAGCATAAAGATGCAAATTTCATCTAAGTTCTTAGAAATACATTGATTCTGAGCAAGACAGAAGAGCGCCACAGGAAAGTCCCCAACTAGCCTGCTCACAAGGACAACACTAAAATTTGACAATTATGACCACAATCCACATTGTGCGTCTCTAGTGCCAAAATGACTGGACTTTATGGCTGAATGGAAAGTAATTCTGCAACTGAAAGAAATGCTCAAATTCTACTAAAACCCACATGCACCAAGGCTCAAGAAACCTTGCCCGATGGAATGAACAATCCGAAAGCTCTTTTCCTCTTTGTAATTTCCCATTCTGCACATTCGGACACATTTTGTTTGCTTGTAGTTTCACTTCAATCAAGGTGGATATTCATATCTCCATGATAATGTCCCTCTTAATTTGAAAAGC
Organism: Neomicropteryx cornuta; assembly: GCA_020383195.1. Classification (NCBI taxonomy): domain Eukaryota; kingdom Metazoa; phylum Arthropoda; class Insecta; order Lepidoptera; family Micropterigidae; genus Neomicropteryx; species Neomicropteryx cornuta. The sequence goes on from JAHKQU010000030.1 coordinate 9,135,837, forward strand.
TATCATCCCTAAATCACCATAGCTCGAAAAGGCCCAAAGAAACTATCCATTGCTTTTGGCACAAATTTAAAATAACAAAAGCTTCTGTCAAAATTAATAACAAAGGAGACAATTTTACAAACCACTGTTTTTCTCAACGAAAAGATCGTTAGTTATTCTGCTGTGCTCCATACTCTGAAAGCAAATTTCAACCCATGGAAAGACAACATCACCAAAGACTAACTGTCCAAGTCATATAATAAACGAGCTCATTCCAGGTTTTAGAAAAAATGTCTAATGTAATGTGCTTTTGGGTGTAGTAAATCGATAGCAGTCAAAAATGCGCTTACATATTTGATTTTCTTTCCCAGTAATTGTGATTAAGTTTCTCATTTTTTTTTATAACTAGATATACATTATACTGGTGACCGACAACGTTTAGTTGGAAGCACCTTTTTTAAAAAAAAAAACTATTTGCCACTTTTACCTATAGAAGCCAAAAAGCCCAGCTTGCCTTGCTTGTTTAACGGAAAAAAAAAACTGCAAATATACACGTAGATTATTTTAAAATTTTCCACGCGATAGATTTTCGGTGTGAGCGCCAATGCGCTATTATGCGATCTATTATTCAAAGTAGGAACTCGCTTGTTTCATTCGTGGACGCGACGCAACGCATCACCCGCCTAATCACGGCATATAACTATTTTGCTTTCTCTTTAAGGCTTCATATTTGGCTTCGGTTGCTCCACATTCGCACATTGGCAAAATCAAAGATAAACATAAATGGATGGACATATATGCATCTTTCATATCGCCAAAAGCCGGGCTTGCGGGGCGAAGTTGTGCCGAAGTGGCAGAGGCAAAGAAGCAAACGTTGCTAATATCACTTCAGTTTTGTCAACCCTTTGTTTTCATTTTGATAGAGGGTTTTTAAGGTTATTTTTTTACAAATCCGTAAATTAGTTCGATAGTGTACAATATTGTATAAAAAAATCAACAATTTAAAAAAACATGGCAAGAAAACTTTTGTATAAAAGTTTGGCAAATTATGCTTTCTCCGTTTGGAATATTCCGAAAAGAGAAAATATAATTTGTACAATAATATAAGAATCACAAATCACAAAAAGAAATTGGGTATTATTAAAATAAAAGAATTCCATAATAGTTGCACATTTTAATTCCCTAATTTGATTATATTTATATTAATTTGTTACAAAATAATACCTACACCTAGATAGAGAAGACATGTTGGATGCGCTCAAACTAACTTTCCCCTCCGCATATGGTTTGCCTACTATACAAGTTCTGGGCGCGCCAATGGTTTCATATATTTAAAAAATATATATTGAAGGGGACATAGTTTTTCGCCCGCAGAAAAAACACGCGAGATACAGAATCATGAAACAGTCAACTAATAAAAAAAATCATAAAATAGATTTGTCAAAAATCTACTGGCGGTCTTCATTTTTGTAATTTTACCAAATATTGCAAAAATACAATGAATTTTACAGTAAAGGGACGACTGAGTCACAAAATAACACACACAGAAGTTCACTGGGTACATTTCATAATAAAATAAAAATATTATTAGTCACTTTATTGACTCGTAAAAATTCGAAGCCAGTGATTAATTATTTGCAATCGAATGGCATAGACAGTAGAGCAATTGAATAAACAGATAATTCATTACGCTGCAATTTTCGAATGAGTGAAGGTATCTTAATGGATATGTCTGATGTATGTACCATTTTTTCATATTATACTGTTGGTTTTCTAAATAAACAATAAATAAATAGCAAAATGAACGCTATTGAGATGCCGGCCGGCTCGCGGATATATATGTTGAGCGCAATAAATGGTTAAAAAAACTTTTTATTCTATTTTATAAATTTATTAATAGTAAAATGGCGTAATAAGTTCTTCACCCTCTATGCTTAATACAATATTTGTTGCCGCCAGTTCAGCCATCTTGTTTCTGGTGTCAATGGTTGCGCTACCAATGTGTGGCGTCAAATCTGAAAAAATGTGATTTTTAAACATTCTATTCCATATTATAACACCAACTATCTGATAATATCTTACATATTATACAATAATCGAAATTTTATTTAATGTTGTATCTGATACATAATAATATAGTCATTTATGAAAAAAGCACTGCCCCACCTCGCCTGCCAATTGCCCCGGACTTGTCAGGGAGTACTGGTGTATTTAATTCATATTTAATATTTGCCATATTGGAGACTTTCATTGTCACAAAATAAAACATGAAATTATACATTCTATAAATTAGTCCACCTACATCACCGATATTAGAAGAAAACATTACGAAGAGCCCATTTCTAGGCTTTCTCGCATTGGAAGGTAAGTGTCATTGATTAAGTGCGTCTTTCATTAAAAAGTTGTTGTTAAAAATAGACTAGGTTAGGTTAGGTTTGGTGACTTGGTAGGTTGGTAAACTTTGTTGGTGGTCTTCGTGACCACCGGATGGATTCGTATAGCACTCGCACTATATTTTGTTAAGGACAAAAGAATAACGTTACGTTATTGCGACGGTTGCAACGATCACTCGACCCGTACCCGCACGTGGTCTTCCGTTGAATCTTCGAATCGTTATTTGTTTGCGATGTCGCCGGTTGAGGGTGCTAGCGTCACGGCGCTCGCTTGCGACTTCGTTCGCCGGCGTGCGTCGGTAAAACAGATTTGTTTTAGGTAGGTCGGTCAGGAGGAGCAACCAGGGATGATTAGGCAAGGCGCCAACAAACTGTTTTAACAAAACACAACACAATAACTACTTTATAAATATACATAATTATTGTTGTTATTGGTCACAGACAGAACTGAATAATAATTAATATTACAGTTATTTGCTGCAGTTACTGATTATTGGTAAGCAGTTACTTATTTACAAATATTTAAAAGGATTATTATTAGCAGGTGTCTTTAAATTTGGTTTAAGGGTTTCGAAAATATTTACTGATGCTAAGTACACCTTTAAATTATTATTCAAAACTAATGAAATACTATTAAAAAAAAGCAAGAGTGTTACAAGTATACTTATGACTAGGGATACTCACAACAATTAGGGAGGGAAATTAAAGGGTGATCATTTGGCAATGGTTCTGGAACTGTGACATCAAGTCCCGCTGCCCAAATCGTCCCACTCCTCAAAGCTTCAACAAGGGAATCTTGATCTATTAAACCTACAAACACAACTTCAAATGAGAATATTAAATACCCTGCGTTCAAAAAAGGGAAAATTAAACATGGAGGCCACGACAGGCTACTACACTGATATCAGAAGGCTTGGATGAACTACTATGCATGTAGCATTAGTATCTCAACCATCCTAGCTGCTAAAACGTGTAGCAAAAAGTGTTAACTTGGTTCACACCAACAAACTTGCAACACGTGCCTAAACCAAGTGTTCTGATGTCCATGGAGATGCAGTGTGATGAAAATGTATGACATAGGTTTGCGTTAATAACTTTCAAACTACTAAATATTAAAAAAAGATAGCATACTCTTAAAAAGTGCAAGAATGTTGCTACATTACCAAACAAACCCTAGATAATTGAAAAATGGCAGGCATGTTTGAATCCTTACCTTGAACAGTAGGCTCAATACTGCAACCAAACAGTTATAAGTAAAATGTGTTACAGTTACATTAATTGTATTGTAATAATCACTTAAATTAATATTGTATGAGTTTTGAATTGTTTAAAAACACCTTAACAGAATGATATTTCCTCTTTTGTTCCTGCAGCAACTACATAAGGGATAGAGGTCAGGTTATGTTTATACAAATTGAGATCTGATGTCTGATAATCTTTACAGATTATCAGACATCACAAGTCGAAGTCTTGTAATTACTTACAAGACTTCGTAGTAGCTTGAAGTGTGATTGACTGATCACAGCTATGATATTTGGTTAAGAAGATTTACTGAAAAATTGAAGACACGCATTTCGAAAAGTCCACGAAGAGAATCAAACCCGGGCATAAATTTGGCAGTTCTGACCACTAAATAACAAATTATCATAATTAAACACTAATTGGCGTAAAGAGTCCAAAATGATCATGTTATATTAGAATCAATTACATACTACGTAAACCATATGGCTGCTATTTTTATTTCTCGCTTGCATTATGGTTAATGATCACTTTTAAGCATAGCAGCGTACTAACATAGCGATGCATAAGGGTGAGTATGTTTGTCCTCACAGCACCCATGTTTTATTTACAAATTCCAACAAAATGTCAAACAATAAAAAAGAATGTGATTGACCGGTTAACAATCTATTAAAAACCTTGTTTTATAAAGCACAGTAGGTATTTTGGTACTATTTTTTTATTTTGGTTGCTTAATACACTCAGCGCCGATGACAAGATCATCATCATCAACGCTATATACGCATCGTATCATTGCTATATACGCCAGATGCCGTGTGCGCTTGTCAAAACGTCATTGGATCATTGCATTTCTGTTAATATTTAAAAGTGTGACAGTAGCATATACCTGAATTCATGAAAGGAATAGACAAATTATTGTTTTTTTTTCATTTTAGTTCGGTTTTGACATTTGATTGTTTATGTGAAAAGTGTAGTAAATTGAAAGAATTTTGGATGGATTTGGTGATAAATAATTCGAGTTTTATTTACAAAAGCTATGTCAATATAATAATTAATTATAAAAAACAGACATTTTCATAGTTTTGTACTTATTATTTGCCAATAATAAGAAACTAAAAAACGGGTGGCGGTCCGCATGCCATATTTCGTTCAGTGAACGACCTTTGCAGAATGGCGGCATCGTGTAGTCCGCACGTTTTACATACGGATCGGAATGTATTAAAGACTTTAGAGTTTGCATTGGAATTTAGCAATTACTATTGTTTTGATTGAATTATTTATTTATTTAACAGGTTTCTCCATGTACACATTATAATTAAAGTCCCCCCTAGTTAGTTTATGTCCCCCCTTCCAACCCCACCCTACCATTTTATGCAGAAAACAATAAAAGTCATTGCATCTGATACAGTAATAACACAAACAGTCACTCATACTCGCTGTAACTCGCTCAGTTGCCTGCCACAACAACGTTTGTCCCCATTTCTACATGGCCATCAGCACCATCTGTTATTTGTGAATTTCACGAAAGCTCCTTTTATCAATAATTTTAGCAGTGAACTATGCTTAAGGCCGTTTGAGTTTTGGCAATTTAAATGTAGAAAAATAATACCTCCGCGACCAATATTTATAATAATCCCAGTTTTCTTCATTTTTCTAATGTTCTCAGTGTTCATCAGATTGTTCGTTTCACTGGTCAGTGGACATGCCAAAATAACATAATCACTATCTTTAAGCAGCTCCTCTAGAGATACAAATGAAGCCCCGAGAGCTTTGCCTGAAATTAAAAAAGAATTTAATGAGTTTCTGTAACATTTGTTAATATTATTTTTCAGATTCTTGTAAAACTGAGATTTTAATATAAAAAATAAATTATATAAGTTTGTCACACATATTTATATTCTTTTTTTCTCATACTGTAGTTTATACAATGGCATTTTTGTTATGTAACATGTTTATGCTTTCCAAAATAGGGTAACTTAAAACCTCTTTATCTGATAATAATAATACACAGACCTTGCAATAATCTACAATTCTCGAAAGAAAAAAACAGAAAGCACTTAAAAGATTGAAATATTTTTTCACTGAAAAGAGAACGATAAGTACTACTGTTTAATGTTCTGTGAACTAGACGAAAGTATGTCAGTACAGACTTTCATACTACCGACTTTCTTAGTAGAAAGCAGTTTTCTAAGCAGGCAAAAGAAAATGCTCATGGTCAACTGTCAGGACTCGATCATTATTATGAACAACAAATTATTTTATTTTTGAACAACTTAATTATAAATATTGCTTGCTACCTTCTGGCTTTTCTTTGTGTCCAGTGTAAATTATTTTCTTAACATTGAATGCCTGTAACTTCTTGACAATATTCTGACCAATTCTCCCCAAGCCAATAATACCAACAGTGCTTCCTTCGATGTCCCTTCCCAGAAAAGTTTGTGGGCCTAGTTTCCACTGCCCCCTGTTTAAACAAGCAATTACATATATATTTAGTGAAAACAAATATGACTGCCGAGCCAGGAGTGGATCAGATAGCACATTGCGTGCAGTAGCATGCTCAGAATTTGTACAGCAGGTAAGCCGTATCTCGGGGGGGGGAGTCTACAGGCGAATATTTTTGAGGTACCTAGTTACTCAAAAATAAAATGAATTTTTATTTGTATACACACTTTGACTAGATCACCTATTTTTTTAATATACATTTTTGAAACTATTACCACAAACTGATTTTGAGGACAAAATTTTGAATATGTAGATAATTTACAACAAATACTAACGTGGTGACATCTTCACAACCTTCTTTGAATCTCCTCGATGCACAGATCATCAGACCAATGGCGACTACTGCTACAGACTCATCAAGTACACCTGGGGTGTTGGTTAATGGGATGCCACGCTTTTTTAATTCCTCTTTGTCAATGTGGTCGACACCGACGGACATGGCACTTACAATTTTCAGCTGTGGACCTTACATAAACGAAAAATTTGAAAGTAAGATTCTAATGAAACAAATTATTTTTTCTTGAGTGTAAAAAAACGTCTTTGGCTTCTAAATGGAATCATTTTTTGAGAGCAGGTTTTCCATAATCTCTCAATGTTGCAGCAACTTAATGCTTTGAGTTGACTGGTCGTACGATTGAATTACTTCCGGTCACAAGATAACAAGTCACAGATTTAGGGTTCTAGTAAATAAGTTCTAGATTTAAAAAAGCAAATTACGGGGTGGGGTTCAAAATACTATGAAATTTATTAATTGATTTTATTTTTACATAATGAATAACATAACCATACCTAACTGGACAATGACCGTACGTGCAAATGGTCCCTTACGAGGAAGGCATGCTGTTATCGAACGTCAAAATCTTCAAAACCAAAAGGTTTTACCTCGCTTACATAACTTAAATTTTACTTCAATACTTGATAGTTTAAAGTATCTAATTCTCAACCCTACTTTACAAAACCTAATTGTATTTTTTCTTCCTCGGAACTAAGAAAGTGTTGTGCATATACACTGGATAGCAATCGATACATTAAAATTAATGTTGAGTTTTTGGTGTCTGCTCTAAGTAGTAGTACAAGACTAAACAAGCTCTGGTTTTCGCATCTGGAGTGACTCTAGGAACACCTCGCTAGTCATTGCTTTCATTTCGTCAGGCACAAATATGTGCTTAAACTGTCCACCGTCAATATATATTCCAATGGCGGTGGTGACAGCTTTCTCGGCCCTGTATGCCTCAAAACGTGACTAATAGGGTTTGATACAAATAGCACAATATGCTTTTCATTAGGAAATGATATATTAATATTACATATAATATACCTGCTGCATCCAATATATCTTTATCGAGTTTTAGTTTCGTAGACCAAACAATACCATAAACTCCCTTTACTTGTTTAAGATACTCATTCCGCGTATCTTCTATATTACTGTCAAATCCAGAGTATGTACTTTGCACAATTTCACACCTGATAAAAACAAAAATTTTAATTGAAATACAATATTTTGTCAATATTAAGTTTTTACCATATTCTTATATTTATTTACACGAAAAAATTGCATAATTAAAGAATTGAATGAAGATAATTTTAAGAACACAAGAAGACAAATCCATGCATCGTTTTACTTTTTTAAGTTTATACTCCTATTTATCAATAATCCCATAAGTAGTACTTAATATTATTATTGTTTGTTGAGCAAGCAGCTATTTAGCTGATGTGCTCATTCATATCTCACTCACAGTTACTAGTGGTTTGCCTAGATTCAAGAAATTTATCAAGGCGGTTCTTCAACTGGTTTACACTTATAGCTTCCATCACTTCCTGTGGTAGCCGATTCCAATTATCCACAACTCTATTGGAGATAAAATTCTTCCTAGGATTAGTGGAACAAGAAGATTTAGATAACTTCATTGAATGGCCGCGGAGTTGCGTGTTTTGGTTAAACATGAATATGTCCTTAATGCTTGCACAGTTGTAATGATGAGTTTTTTTTTTATGTTTCGGACCATTTTAACAGATCGCTAAAAGCACACTGTTCCGTCGTCGTACTGATTTATATAAGTATAGTCCGATTGAGAGGGCAATCGAATGATTAAATTCCATTTCTGTGGAGTTCGATTTATCTTTTCACCCGGTAGGGTGAAAAATCTGTTTTCTATTATACTTTATACAAGTATAGTCCGATTGAGAGGGTAGTCGAATTATTAAATTCCATTTCTGTGGAGTTCGTTTCATCTTTTCGCCCGGTAGGGTAAAAAATCTGTTTTCTATTATACTTTTTGAGATCAGCGTGAATTATTCGCCTGTTATTTTGCCTGAAACTGTTATTTTGATTATATTTAGTTGTCATTATTCTTTGTTTTTATTGTTTAACCCAACACGTGGCACAACCACACATAAGTGGTGTCATTTAAAAGCGCCGTGGTGTGGTGGGACCACGCTTGAGTGGACGCGGCAATAGGGTATAAAATATAATTAATTATTATATTATTTAAAAACAAAGTTTTTTAATAATATAATAATTTTAGTATGATTTTTTTTTTCTTGAAACAGCTTTTGTTGCCGATATAGGTACAACCCCCTAAAAGGAAATCAGTGAATATAAATACAACCTGTATATACTTTATGATCAAAACTATTGAAAAAAATATATATTACGGCAACAGTGACGATCCCCCATAAGTATATGTGAATATATATATTTTTTTTGCTATGTGCAGTTTATCAACATAACACACATAATTTTACCGACGTTTACGTAAAAGTGACGGGTTAACCAACTGGTACAGGTATTTTTTTTAACATACAGTTTTCTGCATTTCAATTAGCATGAGATCTGATCTCTGCTTGGCTTCGCCTTCGGACAGTATAGCAATTTTCTTCAATACTACTTAGTTTTTCACATCATGTAACATTTTGTGAGCACATTTTTGTAGGAGTTTCTGGACGAGCTGGAATGTTTAGAAAACTTATGCATAAAATGCTTATGGTCTGCGCATATTTGATCGACTAAAATGGCTTAAGAGATCTTCATGTTCTGTCCTTCTTTTTCAGAATTCTGACTTTCCAAACGTCATTAAATCTTTTTCAAATTTTTATGCAGTTGTCGAACTATATGATGCCCTTCGATTTTTCTAATAAAACCTTGGAAATTCCTAACAAAAAATCAGTGTTTTTAACTAAGTCTTACACGATCCATGCAGATCCATGGAATGGACTATGGAAAGAACTTCTTGATAGTATTAGAGTATCTTTCAATTTTGCCATTTTCAAACGTCGTAGTGATCATCTTCTTAAATCTTCCCATTTCTACGTCCTTTTCCTCTTCCTAACCTATCCTTAATACCTGGGCACATTATATGGCTAAAATACAATTGATCGTTTTATTTATTTAAGTTATGTTAATAATTTAATTATGTTACTAAATTTTAATTTCAGACTTTTTTCGACCACATATCAATATATATATCTTGCATAACCTCTCTGGGTTAGCTGATAGAGATTGTCTTATGGCAATAAGCTCTCCTTTTTACAACACAGTTTTGCATGTAAAATAAAGTGATTCTTGTTATTATTTTATTTGCGCTGATTTTATTTTTATTAAAGATCATTTAAGATATTTATTGCCGGTGAACCGTGGCCGAAACAGGTTTATTTCAGAAGGCCATAGAGGGCACCAGTGACCGAAAAATTTTAGCTATCTTTGAGTTACCGCACAGTGCATGCGGTCAGAATTCTTGTGTATTTTGATATCAAAAGCGACCGGCACGGCCTTCTGCTGTATACAGGAGTAGGTCGCTGGGCGCCGGCACTTGGGTTCAGAAAGTAACTAACAGTGGATTCATGATAAAATAAACGATATACATATATCGTTGTCTTATCTTATACATATATCGTTGTATATCTTACTTATCTTATCTTACTTGATATATGATAAATATTGTGAAGCCAAAAGTAATTATTTGAGGTGTTTTATTTGAATTAAAGTAAAAGTTACTTACCATAAAACTACAAAAACCACATTAAGTAGTACTTACTACAGCAAGACCGGCACGGCGCAATCATGTAAAATTATACTATTTGCGCCGTGACGGGACACGGTTTGGATTCGATTCAATTGGAGGGCAGCTACACTTAGGTCACATTCTTGTGTATACCTCAGTAGTCTGTAACTGAATTAGTGATTTTTGTGTACGTCTATTATTTAATTCAGTCCACAGTGCTGAGAAAAGCGCCGTTGAATATTCTCAGTGGTGAAAAATGAGCTGGCCGGATTTGACCCACTGGGGATTCGAACCCGGACCTCTGGATTTTAGAAGCAGCACCAACACGGGACCCGGTGACCCCGATATTAAATATACATATTTTGAAAAAAAATGCAGAAAAATAAAAAAAAACATATATATTGAACATTTTAGCTAAAATATATCTGCAATCAAGCTTCCTGTTGATCTGGCCGGCATTTTGAAATATTACTATGTTTTAAAAACAAGTAAAACTCGATTGAGTGATGTAAGCAATATAGATAGGTATGATAGTCGCTTAATGTATTTATTCGCTTCTTAATATTATTTATCTATAAATATAAAATTAAAATAAACAACAAGATTATTCTACTAACTTTTCTCTTAATATTTTTAATCCAGCCTCACAATAATCGGAGCTCGTCACAAAAACTTTAACTTTTGCCATTTTAATACTTCAACACTTCACAAAACCATCAGCATCGAATGAAAACACAAACAAACAAAAACAGTACAATTCACTTCTTATCTATCTACGAGCGTTCATACATACTTATCACATAAGTACTTATCACTAATACTTATCACGCACTCATTACAAACTATGCCAATGCAAACAAATAAAATCACCTGATGTTGGGACGAAAAATAAGACACTGTTACATTAAACTGTTACCTAATTATTATTGAATAGCTGCCAGAGAACACACCCAACCATGGACCTCATTATAACTGTGTGAGTGTGTGTAATTGGAGGGGGTCCATCTCGCATGACAGCTGCTTGCCGCACCTCAAGGATAGACTAATTGATTCATTATGCTTATGACTGTTGCTATCGTGAGATTTAAACTGTGTTACTGCCCTTATTATAACTTTGTATGTAATTAAAACTCTATAAGAAAATACCGTGTTATAAAACATTTCATCTCGTAGCAAGTGTCAAATCAATGCGCATTTAGTTCCAGCAGGAAGCGAGCGGCCGCACGGTCCCGCACGCACTCATTTTATAACTAGATTATTATATATAACTAGATTATTATAACTAGAGTGCGGGAGCGTGCGGCCGCTCGCACTCATTTTATATTGTATTTTAGAATAACCATCTTGTATTTGATTGTCATTGTTTATCATCGCATTAAAACAGTACACCAGGACTTCTTGAGTTGATCTTTATTTCAATCAAACCCTGGACCAAACATTGTGGTCCTATCGAGCCGGACATACGAGGTGTGTTCAAAAAGTAAGGTGACTTTGTATCGCTAAGAAAAAATATTTATTTATTCATCAATATTTATGTTGTCCCCTTCAAAGTAATCCCCCTCAGATACAATACACTTATGCCAACGGTTTTTCTAATCCTCAAAGCACTTCTCATAAGCACTTTTCGGTATAGCCTTGAGCTCTTCCAGCGATGCAGTCTTTATCTCTTCAATCGTTGCAAATCTCTGTCCTTTCATAGGTCTCTTTAGTTTTGAGAACAAGAAAAAGTCACATGGGGCCAAATCCGGTGAATATGGTGGCTGAGGCATGATTGTGGTGTTGTTTTTGGCCAAAAAATCGATGCTCATGCGACGGTTCTTTTGGTCAAAATTTAGCGATTTCGGAACAAACTTCGCTGACACACGTCTCATGCCCAAAACGTTAAAAAAAAAATCATGGCACGTGCCAAGCGATATACCGACATCCTCAGCAACTTCTCTGATAGTGATTCGACGATTTTCCAAAACAATTTTCTTCACTGCTTGAACGTTTTCATCAGTTGTTGACGTGCTTGGGCGTCCAGAGCGAGGCTCGTCATTGGCATCTTCCCGGCCATCTTGGAAGAGTTTGTACCACTTGTAAACATTTTTTTTACTCAGAACAGTTTCACTGTATGCCACTGTCAACATTTCAAGTGTTACGGAGCACTTAGTTTTATTTTTTACACAAAATTTGATGCAAATCCATATATTTCGATAGCAAAAAATCGCCGAGCACGCAAAACACTTATAACCTTTACGCCTCTCACAACCAAACAAAAAATGCCATTCACTTGAAATTTGGTACAGATGTTCGGGAAGAGTGTACCAACATAACAAAATAAAAAAAATCGGTAATCGAAAATACGTTGCCCGCGAAATTTGAAAAGTCACCTTACTTTTTGAACACACCTCGTACATTGGTACATCGAGCCAGACAAACATTGTGGTCCTATCGAACAGGATAAACATTGGGTCTATCGAGTCTGATACACATATCAAGAACACAGAGGTCGTGGACGATCATCCGACAAAGGACGTCGACATCACCTACCTATGAAGATTGTTGCAGCCTCAGCTAAACACATGTAGCAGGCCACATCTCATTTGGAAAGCAGTACCGTTGAGTCACATCCAAGAAGTCAGCTTTTGTGAGTCCATTCCATATTACCTTACATTATTAAATACCTTCTTAATCCTTTGCTCTATTTTGTACTAATATAGTGGCAATAAAAAGTAATTGCATATAGTCATATATCTAGAATAACAGTTCATTCTTTTATTTTATAATCAAATTAAAATTATTGTTTAAAATCGTTTTGTAATTTAGGAATTTAATTTTTAATAGCTTATTAGCATACATCCAGCTGTGAGTTTGTTGACCCAGATTCAGGCAAAGGTACTTAGTACTCGGGGATAGTATTTCATAGCGGAGCGAACGGACAAAAAATGCCTAACTCAATATCACTTCATTACTAAAACAACGCGGTGCTTTCAAAGCACATTTAACTAGGTTCACGGGCTATGTTATGAAGTTACAGTCGGCTTCAAGTATGACAATATTCAAACAAAAATTGAATCTATAATTGAAAATCTCGACGAACAATTGATTGATCGAGAAGAATTTGAGAGTCAATATTATAGCTCATTAGCAATAGCACAAGAATTACTTCAGACGCTCAATGAAAAGTTTGAAACACCGATTGTTGCTAGCTCTACCCCAATACAGGGTTACACTAGTAATATAAAATTACCTACTATTCAACTACCTACGTTTAATGGTTCATATGAAACATGGTTAGAATTTAGAGACATTCCAATGTCCACCTCAAATTCTAGAGTTAGAAGTTTAGTAGCATCAAGTGACCACAAATTTAAGACCACGTGTCCAATATGTAAAAGTAACCATGAACTGTACACGTGCGACCAATTTTTAAAATTACCTATTTCCATTAGGATCGACAAAGTTAAAAATCTAAAATTAGTTTTTAATTGTTTAAGACCAGGTCATAACAGCAAGCAGTGCAAGTCAACCTCTTGTAAAATCTGTAAGTGGAGACATGATACATTACTCCATTTAGAGCAAAAGCCCAAAGAGAAAACTCAATTCTCAAATTCAAATGAAACTCAGGTTACAGTTTCATCATGCACAACAACGGGACAAGTCTTGTTGTCCACGGTCCTAATTAACGTACTCGACAGAAACAAAAAAAAGCACAGTTTGTGCGCTTCTGAATTCGGGCAGCCAAGCATGTTTCGTAAGAGTACGAGAACTTAGGTCACATGACTGAGGTTCACAATGTTCCAAACGTTGGGTATTATTATATGCCACATCACGGGGTCCTTTGAGAACAAAGCACGACTACTAAACTGAGAGTAGTATTTAATGCATCGGCTCCAACCAGCACAGGCGTTTCTTTTAATAACTTGCAAATGGTCGGACCGACAATACAAGATGATTTATTTTCTATTTTATTACGTTTTAGGCAACACAGATTTGTTGTTTCTAGTAACATTGAGAAAATGTATCGTAAAGTTCTTGTCAATGAAACACAAAGAAATCTGCAATTTTGAATGTTTGAATTTGAATCTCATATTTTAAATGTTTGTTGTATTAATTAACCGTATCTTATGTTGGCAAATATAAATTGCAGCGTCAAAACATATCAGAACTTAAATGCTTTATAACTCTGCCTGTGGTCTGTAGCAAATAAAAATGTGCTTGTGGCAAATAAAAATATGCATTTTAAAGAGCATATATGTGCCTATGCATATATGTGCACATATGCCCCATAAACTCAAAAATTAACCATATCTGCTTCTGCCAAATAACTACAGAATTATTTTTTAAAAAAGGTTATTTTTTTCACTAGACTAGTCGAGTTGTCAGCCTCCGAAGGAGTTTACAAATACATCGTATAACGTTATACTCTTAGTATAATATATTGTTTTTATTTTAAGTTATTGTAATATTATTCCTTATTGTTATTGTGAGGAGTTATATTATTTATTTATATCGCAATTTGCTCTACCTATAATATATCGCATCACAAACAACACCTTGCATTGTGATTGAGTGTTGAGAAAAATATTTACAATCTTTCTACAAACTCTAATCAAGTGGTTTTGTGGACTAGGTTCATTGTTTTTTTTATATGCTTATGACATACATTTATAATAAACACATTTTTTTTATTAAAATGTTTATTGAAATTTTTTTAATAAATTATAACAATTTCAAAATAATTATTACATGTAAATAAATTTCACTAGCTATATTAAAAAAATAAATAAAATAAGAATAGTATTCTTAGATAAAATTCTATTTACCTCCTCGTAATGCTTTTTTTTGCTACACTGGTGATACCATTTGCTGATGATCCAAATATCCTAGTATATTATTGGCTGCAATTATAGCCATTTTATTTCTTGTTTCTGTTGTTGCTGAGCCTAAATGTGGCACTAAAACTGAAATACATAACATATAGTTTGATACGTAAATATATATATATTTTTTAAGCACGTATATTCACCCTAGTGTGGTAAAAATAAGTGTGACAGTTTCAATTCTAACAAAACTGGAATAAGCTGGATAAATTTAGTAACGTGCTAGGATCGGTTGTACAGTTCGTTCATTATTCAAAAAACCGACATGTTCAACAGTACCACAATAGTGTACTATTACTGAAGTTATTAAAATTATTCTATGCCAAAATGCGCTGTTTCTAATTCCAAACACTATATCTTTTTCTCCTTTAAAACCAGAACAAAAATATACCCTACATTTGTCATGGTTACATATGAAATGGAGAATTAATTATATCGTTATGTAAATTTTCTATCTTAACTCTTATTGAGATATTTTCCTTTTATTAAATAAAATAGCTTTGCAAATAGCAGACCTTAGTGACATTATTTTCCCCATATTAAGTAACTTTCTATAATTAAGTGGATACTTCGTATCTGTAGTAATTGCCCTGAGTTTATTACATAAATTCCGCATTATATGATTTTTGCATTCTAGCTTTTCTACCGTGGGATTTTCATAAGGCCGTGCTTCTAGAATTTTAGAATACACACTCGAATCACGATCTCCTATTAATTTAGCATATATCAAATTATACATAAATACATAATTCTTAAAACCTTCTAATATGATGTCTGATTCCATTCCTGTGGACGACCCTATATAATTTTTGTAACATTTGTGCTTAGGATGGGGTAACCCTTTCTTATCAGAGAGAGCACATATGCAGCAATATTTATTTCGCACTGCCATAAACAGTACCTTTCCAGTTCGTTTTCCAATAATTTCTGCTGCACCAGATAAATAAGAATAATTATTTTTATACGATCTCTTTCCCCATAATCCATCTACTACTACGTCGATCATTGGCGTTCTATTTTCTGTGACACAACCTTCTGCCAAAGCCGCGTCTCTTTCATCAGCTGCAGCTTCTGCCATAACTTCTATAGCATTTTCTTGCCATATTTCTGAAATTTCACTATGAAAGCGATTATAGTATAAAGGCAGCATCTTCGTGCCAAAACGTCTGGTAATGATTATCTTGTAAACTTCATACACTTTTAGCACATAATATGTGTCAACATCTTAATTCATATAGTATATGAACGGAATTGTTTTAGATTGCAGTTAGAGTACCTGAAGTGAAATTGGGAGGACCTGGGTTCGAATCCTGGTGATGGCTAAATTTTTATACAATTTATAGGCTGCCTAAATCAGAAACCGAAACGGAAAGGGTAACACTATTATCTAATAATAAAAATAAAAACACTGTAAAAATCTAAAAACATTTATTTATGAAGATCATAAAACACTCACATACAGATGTGTTACAGATAAACAAATAAAATGTTACCTATTAATTATTGCAAAATTATAGTATGTAATGTCAGTTTCATACTAAAAGAATATTGACTTTAATGTTAAATATCCGATCTAAACGGCTATAGTTATTCGAGAACATCAATCTAAATACAAAAATTCAACTCTTTCACATTTGTACTTCTCGAGTTGAAAGTTGCAACAGACGGACGGACAGACAGACGCCCAAAGGACGGGGATAGTAACTTCTTATACATGATTAAAAACGGCATGGTATAATCGGGAAACTTTAACTATGGATGGTAACCTTAAAACCTTGGGCTCCTATAAATATGGCAGTTTTTTTATAATAGTACTAACAGTTACTTAAAACAAGGTTACATTTGACATAGGAATATTTGTAACAAATTAATTATAAATACTAAAGTACTACAAATCTAAATTATAAATTTAAAGATTATGGAAGCATTACTAGGAATCTTATCGTATAAATCACCGTCAACCATTCATAAAATATAATACACATCTACCTAACTCAGTAAAATACCCATGCTACCGTACATGTAAGGCAGACATTTTTTTTTGTACTTTGATGAACTTTTAGTAAAAAATATACTAAGTACTTATACAAAACTTGAATAAACGAGAAAAACAAGTAGTTCACGTTTAGTTTGTTTCTTTCATTATTTCTTGCTGTAAATGACATGAATCTATGAATCTTTAATAGCAAATGTAAGCTTGAAATCAATTGTTTGTTGAAATCAATCTGCATTTCCTCTTCTCTTCTCGTCAACGACATATCGAAAGATATTAAAATTATAGAAAGGATTCATTGGTTACATTTCTAGACAAAAACTGATTGTTATCACCAAAACTCTGTGGATTTCGGTCACATATAGGGGGGGGTCATTATGCTACCTAGAAAATAACTATACAAAAACTTACATATAATTTATCACGTGGTATGGTGTAAATTTACACAAATTAAGACACTTTTCTTTCTTTGTATCTAAACTATGTAATAAATCTAAAAGCTATGTTTAAAATAGTCCTAAAATGGACATTTAGAAAATTAAGTTAGGTAGAAAGTAATGGAGATTTTTTTCAACCAACTAGTATATACTTCTCTTCTCTAAATCGATTTTTAATTGCGTATTTGAGGTAATCTGAAAACCTAGGTCAAGGTAAATAAGTCTAACAAAGTACGGGTATCGTGGTATTTATTTTTTCTCCTTACAAATGTAGGATTTCAATTATGAAATGTGACTTATGAAACTTTAACTGTCGAATACTAAGCCGGATATATTTACCGTGGACAATATTCTAACAAATAACATAGACTATAGACTTATATTCTAAAAAAATCCAAAATATAACAGATGAAGTATTTATTGAAAAGGAAATTATCTTTTCAAAAAGCTTCTAATTATACATATAATGTTATAATCTTTAACATAATACAACCAACCTAACCCAGCGTCCGTCTGTCTCCTAGGAGTCGAGAACATCTGAACCGTTTTTTACGGCTTACTTCCCTATGAAGATACATTATCTGGGCTATGTTTGGTTAAATTTAAGCCTATTCAGTTTTAAGAAGCCACGTTTAAAAAAATAATAAATTGGTTGCAACTCAAAACGTTGTTCACGTAATCATGACCTCTTATATTATTAAATAAATGATGTTCATGCGGTGCCGTAGGTGCTGAAAGCCGCCTGCCTACCCGTCCCACGAAACAAGGACAATAAAAACAATCCCTAGCGATAAAGGCATTAAAAACACACACGACATTAATTAATAATATCAAGAATTAAACAATACTAAAAAAGGATGAATAAAATATCTTTGAAAAATTAGGGAATAAAACTAAGTATTTTGATTCGCAGTTTTTCTAAATAACGCAGGAAAAATATATTATGAAAATTACGAAGTAAATTACGTTATAAAAAGTTGAAGAAATATCAGTTCTAGAGCTACAATTCTAAATTTGCTTAATTCTAGAATTTACAAGTGCACTAAAATATACTTTAACAATAAATACGATATAAAAATACCTACATATTAATACACCTACAATCTACTTACTATTAAACTCACCCAGTAATCATTAAAGGCATAAGAAACATAAGACATGATCCTGTGACATCCGTCATGCACAAAGTAAACACGCCCATAATCTTATAATATTATATAAATCCCTCTTGCAACGTCAAGAATATAAAAAACAGAATTTTTGCACGAGTGGATAAGATTGAAGAAAACAAAAAAAAAAACCAGGGGCCGCCAATGCCCCAATTTTGATTGTACTATTGAATTATATGTACGACTTATATGTAAAGAGTGAGTGTTAATTTCTTTTTTATTTGATGAAATTTAACTACAATCGGAAATTTAAGGTAATTTTGAGGTGACGTAGGGATATATCAACGTGTCAATATGACAAGCATTGGCGAGCTGCTGTCACTATGTCAGTTAAAACATCAAAGGTAAAAAACCGACGGGATTTCTTCAGTATTTTAAAGATTGGATTGGAACGTTTATAGTTTGTTTTTTCAATAGGAAATACGGCAAGTAGGTTTGTTTAATTAACTTTAAAGTAGCGTGTTATTCGGCTAGTACGAGAAGGTACTTTATGATATTTTATTGCGCGGCCGCCCTATGTATAAGCGCATTAAATCTGTTCACTATTTATTTTTAATATGTATTAAGGTATTTTGTGTAATTAAGAATGTATTGCAAATGTAAGAGGTCTACCGCTCGCCTTAGTTTTTATTTTAGCGTCAAAACGAAGTAGGTTATTGAAGCAACTGACACACTACACCCTCCAAATGTCTTCACAAATAAAAAAAATAAATAACCAGTTCTTTTCAAATGTTAAGTGTACGAGTATGTCCGTTTAATGTCTGAATTGGATTTACGCAGGGATGGTGTGCGTGGGCGTCGTTTACACGTGCGTGACGTGCACGTGCGCCTTTTGCGCGGGAGGGGCGGTAGCGGTGGCCGTCCTCTCCACCTCAGTTCCACCTGAATTTGGAGGAGCAGATGTAGCTAATATAATAAAATTAAGAGTATTACGCCATTTGTGTAACTACATTTTCGATTGAATTGTTTGTAAATTATAGAAAAATTTATCGCGTTCTTGTTTTTATCTTGTATTGCTTAATTTATTTTGATTTATTAGACCTAAGTCGCCTCTATGGCCATCTAAAACGTAGATCGAATAGGCTAAAAGTGCCATAGGCACGTGTTGGTTACGTCTCATGATCGAGTTGACGAAAATTTTATTGGACGAAAATGACCATCATGGAGAACATGTAAAAAATGGAATAAGGTTACTCTTATCCCACTTGCAACTGATATAAAGCTATTAAAAAATCATTTGTTAACCAGAGCTGATGTATCTTCATCAAAACTTAATGACCAAGATAAAATAGCATAGGTACACCAAATTATTGAAAACTGTGTTTTGCAGAGTTTTACTATTAAATAGAAGACACCCTGGAGAACTCCAGCGGTTATTACTTAATATGTATGCTCAACCCGAAGACGATACGAAAAATAGTTACGAAGAATTTAATAGATCTTTATCTTCTACTGAAAAAATATTATTGAAATCCTTTGGACGTGTTGTAATGAGTGGAAAAAGAGGAAAGGGTGTTCTAGTTTGTTCAGTTTTTTGAGTTGAAAAAAGAAGCAACTTTGAATTTGTAGGGAGAGAAAATCCATATCTTTTCGGTAAACCACGATTAAATACGCCAGTGTATGGCTACAAGGTACTAGAAAAATGTGCTATGTCCTGGGAGCTGAAAATCCTAAAACGATTTCTTCAACATAACTAAGAAAACATCTGGCCACTTTAACACAAATTCTTAATATGTCAGAGAGTGACATATTAAGACAATTAGTCACTTTTACATACAACTGGGATTCATAGACAGTCATATGATACCAGATGATGTAAATCCGACGACTAAAATTTCAAAGCTACTCTTATTTATGAAGCTGACCAATTTAATGGAAAATCACTTGACGATATAAATTGAATTTGGAAGAAGAAATAGAAGGTATTGAAATTTACCCTGCCGATATTGATTTAGGAGACGATGGAGACATTATAAACAGTATTATCCCGGATAATTTTCCCTTAGATGCCGCTAAACCTGACCCGAAGCCTTCAACGTCAACCACAATTTTACATGACGAAAACCTAAATATGTCACAGAAAAAGAAGAGGGAGCTTGTTCCATGGTCTTCGGACAGAAGACCATAAGCACAAGCATTCTTCAAAAACCATATTCGGAAGAAGATACCTCCTAAGAGACGCGAGTGTGACGCATTAATTCAGGCAAATCCTATTATGTATTTATTTCATAACAAAAATTAGCTGAAAATAAAAGTGTTTATACAAAAACGTAAGTTCTTAAAAGTCAGACTATATTGTTGATAGCTGAACGCGTATGAGGTTTTCTATAGGATATTTATTGTCAAATTGAGAGCTTGGAGCAAAGCATTAGGAAGCTATTATCAAAATAAAACCCACCATAGTTTCAGTTGATTAAGGTGATATTTTTTATATTTATTATTGTTTGCGTAACTTTTATTTTTTATGGTGTGAAATAACCAAATGGATCATATTAAAAGCTTGTGTTTGTGTTGTAAGAGGTTTTATAAAGGATATTATAGTCAATAGCAAACCACCAGCACAAGCGATAATTATAAAATGTAGGTGTCAGGACTCTAATTGTGTTTGGTGGTTTTGCCATCATGCAACGCCATAAAACGTCATCTGAGAGATAAGAAAATAAGATAGGAAATAAGAAAAATAAGGAAAATAAGATAGGTACTTCACAAATTTCATTTTTACATAGACAAATCGATGCAGTTCATGAAATGCAGTCCAACAAAGGAAAATTTAAGTGCAGTGTGTTAAGTAAATTTATCAAAATATACATAAAATTCTGTGATTAAAGCTCATTTATTTAATAATATATTTGTCACAAAACAGTCTTATTTTTCAGATCAGTCAGATCTTATTTTCTTTTAATGGAATTTTAATCATAATTAATCAATTTAATAAATTTTGTATGTAATTATACAAAATTACTATTAGTATTATTATTTTCTCAATAGGTAAATAATATAATTTTATTTGGATGTATATACCGGCATGATATGAAAATTACAAATATTTTCAGGAGAACCTATGAATTTCGAAGATACTACCATTGATTGAAAACACTATATACTCAATGATACTACCCACAGGAGGTGGGAAAAGTAAGGGAGGGAGGGAAGGCATTGGACAGACTTGTATTTTTATTTTTTTTATTATTTAAGTTAAGAAAGATAAAAAATAACACAATTTTCTAATACTAGACTAAAAATAAAAAGGCTTAGGCATTTCATAAGTTTTAAGATAGAGTAGGTAGGAGGGCGGTGTAAAGTAAAAACTTATTCAGAATGTGTACAGTTGGTTCGGACCTGTTTTATCCTAAAAATTAAAAATCTTCGAATTTTATAAGAAAAAGCGAAAATGTAAATATAGGTGTTATTTTTAGAGGCGTGGTTTTCAATCTGGCACTACTTTTTTCGTAGTTGGTGTTTTTGACAGCTGTCACTTGATTTATGCTCAGTTTGGTTTGCCATTTCATAATGAATAGACTTACTCCTGAACAACGTGGCGTGGCCTCCAAGATCGTGCGATTTAACACCGCTGGACTATTTTTTGTGGGGTTATGTGAAGTCGCTTGTCTACGCAGATAAGCCGGACACGATTAACGCCTTGGAAGAGAATATTCGGCGCGTTATTGCTGACATACCAACTTGCTGCAAAAAGTGGTTGAAAATTGGGCCACTGTTGTGGGAAACTGTTTATCTTCCCAAACTTTAAAAATGGTTTACAATTGCTTAACCATCTCTTTAATGACCTATGCGTTAATTGTGTGGGGCGGTGCAACTCGAAAAGCCCTTGAACCATTAACCAAAGTTCAAAAATTGGTTCTTCGTGTGATCAATAAAAAGCCTTTTAGGTTTAGTTCGGAAATCCTTTTCTCAAGTTACAGGGTGCTAGATATTAGACAATCTTTTATTAAAAAAGTAGTCATACATGTTTGGCAAAATAAAATTAGTAATATACAGTCACTAAAGCTATGAAGACAAGATCGAACCATAGAGGTCACTTAGTGGCACCAATAATGAAAACATCTTTTGGACAGAGACATCTCATTTTTCTGGGCCCAAAAATATATAACCAGATAAGCGATGAAATTAGGGATGCTAAAACTAAAGCGTGCCTCGCTAAATCTATCTTAAAATGGTTAATCTCTTTGGGTAGAGATGCTGCTGAGAAATTAATTTCTGAAATAGTTGTTTAAATAAAATTTAATAAGACTGTAATTTAAGCGACTTTAGCTACTAAGTAAAAAATATTATTTTAGTTACCTAGAATGTTTAAAAAAAAATAAAAAAAATATATGCTTACTTAGATATGTCATACCAATATGTTTATGCCCAATGTATATATATATATATCACTATAAGATATGTTTCTATACTATATGTAGTATAACACTATTTTTATATTGAATATTTATTTATTTATATCGAATATTTATTTACCTATATATTTAATAATTGTTTATTCATTTCATTTATTTGTTATTTTTTAATTGTTTCATTTATTCATTTTATTGTTTCATATATTAAGTGTTCTTGAGTAAACATTTAAATTGTATTCATGTGTGTATGTGTGTGTGTGTGGGTGTGTATATCAGTGTGTACATTTGTGCCTTATTATTTTTTATATTTTTCTCAGGGTTTTGCGCTGATCTCTGCTATGCACTGTATCACTTCATATCCAAAAAAAATGTCCAAAACAAATAAATAGTTTAATATGATATTAATATATTTACATGTGCATATGAAATTACCTAAATAATGTAATAATGTGTCTATATGTGCACATATATAAGAGAAAACAAGAATGTGGATAGGTTGTCAACAATTATTCAAAATAGTAGATAGAATAAAGAAATAACTATTACAAGTGTCTCGCTTCGGAAAACCTACCAAGTAGTATTAAAATTACATTAATAAATAAATAAATCTGTCAATTTTTTTTAACTATATTACCAGAAATAGTATTATATAGTTTATCAAAGCAATTTAGAATCATTGAGTCAAATACAAGAATAAAATAATACATCAAATATAGAGATACCAGATATAACGGACTTCGGCGAGACCAAATAAAAGTAATTTAAGATATAAACAAGTTAAATTATTGTAGTTATAAGTAGTCCAGGGTTTAGATCTGTAGTTCTAAACTGTAGCTTATACATAATAGCATTGATTAGGTTTGATAGAATGTAAGAAATTCATTTAATATACTAACTATTCATGTGGGCGACCTAATATTAGAACAAACATAGCAACTTGCTTTCATTTCATTCCAAATCTAAACTAATTTAGTTGGTATGATTAGGTTAGAACCTCTAAATCATATTCAAGAAAAATCTGTCATAAATATAACATAACATTCCTAAAAATATCATTCTTAAGTTCTTTTATGTCCCGTAGAGCGGAGGTTAACAACATATGTTATAATAAAGAGATTCATATAATTTAGGCTAAATGTCTGATCTAAACAAGAAGGAATATTTAGAGCCTAAATTAATTAAAGAAATGAATAAAAAAACAGTTTTATTTTGTTGACATTTAGCAAAGTGAGCCAGTTCCCATTCTAACTCGGATTGCGTTCTCCGAGATTCAGCGTCGGGCAAAAATGAAAATGTTTCTACATTCACACCACTGCCATATCTCCCGAGCTAAATTATTTAAATGAGGGAATTGTATACCGCCCATGCGATTTACATATGACACGGCAGTGGTATTATCTATTCTTAATAATATTTCACAACTTGTGTGTTTTTTTGCAAACGTTTTTAAACCAAACAGCGCAGCAAGTAATTCGAGAAAATTAATGTGGAGTTTTGATTCAGACGTTTTCCAAAAACCATTTGCTTTCTCTTTATTACATACTACACCCCATCCAGACATATGCATCTGAGAATATTTCTAAACAATACTTATATTGTCTTATGGGGTTAACAGCCTTCAGGATATTTCGATTCCACCATCTAAAATAATTATCTAAGTCTTTACCTAACTGTATTGGCATATCATAGTTACCGCGATGCTTCTGTAATGATAAAAACTTATGCCTTTCAAAAGCTTGGTGTAAACCCATCCATATTGTATAGCTGCACACGCAGATGTCAGCAACCCAATCAAGTGTGCAAATTGTCTTATAGTACATTATTTCTTGTCACAGAATTTTTGCAAAGTTTCTGATATTGACACACGTTTCTTGTCTGTAAGACTTATTGTAAAATTGACAGAATCTAGAATAAATCCTAAAAATGTACATCTTTTCATAGGTTTCAAGCAACTTTTTTTCTTATTAATGACAAATCCTAAAAAATTTAATAATTTACATGTTATGTAACATTTTCTAAACATTCATTGAATGTCCTGCCAATGCATAAAAAGTCAAGGTAAATAACTGACAGCCAACCTTGAGCACGTAAAAAATGAACCATCGGTTTCATTATCTTAGTAAAGAGATAAGGAGCTGTGCTGAGACCAAATGGAACTGGGTTGAATTCATACAATCTTGAATCTAACTTAAATCTAAGATACTTTCTATGCGATGTATGGATAGGAAATAAAAAGTAGATTTCCTTTACATCTATAGAGGCCATGTAACAACCTGGTGTCGTCAATTTCATAGCAGTTCTCATATCTTCGATCTTAAAATGGTCTGTATCGAAGGACCTATTCAGATTTCTTAAGTTAAGGATAAATCTATTCGTTTCATTGGATTTTGAAACTAAAAACACTTTTGACAAGTATTGACCCGCACAGAGGGCACACTGTGAGATAGCACCTAATGCTAGCAATTCATTTATAGATTTTATAAAGTTACTTTTCTCAGAGTATGTGTTAGGTACGTTATCTGGAGCTGAGTCCTGATAAACCTGCTGAACAAATGGAATTTTATACCCCTATAACCACGATAAAATGACTGGATCATTAGTGATTAACTGCCAGTGGTCTATAAAGTAAAGAAGTCTGCCCGCATGAGATGTTACCTCTGGAGTTATTGTCGCATCGAACGTCCTGCTGTAGGATGCTTTTGATTCGTCCTCTTGTTCGATTCCGAAGGATAACGACGGCCCCCTCCCTGGCGATGAGAACTCTGGTATGTCATCACTATGGATATCAGCAACCCTAATTTCCTCACCGAGAACCTCCAGAACCGATGCATCTAGCCTCCGACTCGATTGGTACAGTTTCTCTTGTCAAAGTGGTAGCACGCTCTGGAATTGGTTATCGGTATTATTAGTGCCTAGTTCTTTATAATTTTGAATATGTTACAAGACTTTACCAAGGGTAGATCAGAATGCGTAGACAATAAAACACACAGTGGAGAAAACATATTACGAGACTACAGTATTTATCATAAAGTATTATTACAATCAAGTAAAAATGTCATTTGCCTATGTTTCTTACGAAAGAACTCACATTGCAAAACATTAAAAATCGCTGATTATACCTTTTTTATTATTAAAATTTGTGTGGCCATGCCAGTACAAAATCGTTGTACTACATAGTTAGTCATCTCGTACGAGGTGCTAAATATAATTTAAAATAAAATGTTTTGGGGAGTTCTGCGCGGTTATACCTTTAAAATCGCATACTGCACAATGAATGCTGTGCTTAATAGAATCCGTTAATTTATTCCTTCTTATTAGGAGAGGTTGGGGAATTTACATAATTACCAGAATACAAAATACAGCATAGCTCTTTAATATATTCAATTTTACATACTCTATAAAAAGCCATTAATCTTAGAATTTTGTATTGTGCTACGGCGCTAACCGTATCTCATCGCTTGCAGCTTTTATGAGACGCTCAACTCATGAGGTATTTTAGATAAAAATACATTCCAAATAGGTAACCAATTTTTACCAATATACGCTACAATCTTTTAGGTTGTGGTTTGTATTTTGAAGTTAAGGTTATGCCTAATATTAAAATACGTATTAAACATACCCTGGAAAGTCCGGTGATGGGAAACTTCTCAAAGGACAGCGTGTCCTGGCCGCAGTCAGCGTGGCGACCGACATGCCGTCGCCCAGGAACATGATGACGTTCTTCGCCCTGTTGGTGTTCAGCTTCGTGGCCACTTTGTCGTCCAGCCAGGTCCTGGTCTATCTTTTCGGCGATCTGCCGAAGTTTGTCTCCGTCTGTCAAGTGGTGGCCCGATGCTGCAAGCAAGACACTATTATTAGAGAGGACTATTATTTTTTAGTACATAGTGCTATTATTATTTTGTTAAATTATTGTTTCATTTTAGCATTTCATGCTTTTGACGGTTTATTTTGTTTGCCCGTTTACAGACCTTTAATTTAAGGCCTAAATTTAGCAGCATCTTTAACTGAAATACTTTCTTACTATAACGTCATATTTTGGCAAATTATCTATAAGATGTAAAATTTCATACCCAATTATCGTATCAGCCATCAGCGATGTAAAAACATCGTAAGTTACATACACCATACAACTTTTATCGTATTTGTTTATTCACTGTCGTGTTGATATAAAAACTCGATGTCACTACTGTTTATCTATTTCGAAACAATGAGGAATTCACAAAATCTAAATTAATATTTCAATCGAAACATGAGATAAATTCGGATGACAAATCAACAATTTCTCGCCCGATTCGCAATCGAGCCTCATAGCAACCAATGTTGTCGTCATTGGTTGCCATGGCAACAGGTCGTCGATTCGTTCGCGACCAGCGACCAGCGACCACCTGTTGGACCACCACAACATAGCAAGTTGGTTGCCATCACACGATTAGCAATATCAAATTAAACAATATAGGTAGGTATCTATGCCAAAATTGCACATAATAAAAAAAATATCGGTAAACTGACATTATTGTCGCGCTTACGATAACTTTTATTAGGATTATTTTTTATCGTATGTTGATTTATGCAATTTTTCGCATACGATAAAGTATTTAATATATAAAAATAAATTATTGTAGAATTTAGGATTTTATATAGGAAATAATTTGGATTAAATTACTAATGGTACATTACGAGTACCAACTATTAAATATTTTGTATACCTGAAGCATTTCCTTACAGAAGAAAAACGTCGCATATGCAGTGAATGTAAATCTTATATTTAGTTTGAGTTAACATCGCTATAACATCGTAAATAACATACAACTTTAGAAAACTGTTTTCCTTGGAAACTAATTAGGTCAGATTACTTAAACTTTACTAACCTTAAATCACAAAAACCTCAAAATAGGCATATAGCATATGTTTTTTTATTTCCCTGTTAAATTGTGTTTATGGAGTTACGATATTTTACTTTTAAGGCTCGTATGAGTATTGTGAACGAAGCGTCGAAGCCTATACCCGCTACCGATGCTCTATACTTGCACAATCCCAAAATAGAAACGCAATTTTTAATACAGACAAATCTTTCTTTTTTTTTGGAAATGGCACAACAGTTGGACAGAAGCGGCTGTTCGTTCATACCGCTGACGAAAGTTTAAGGTAAGGTGATTGCTTTTAAATACCAAATAATTTTAAACAACGTATATTTGTAACCTAAACATAGTTAACATAAAAAAATATAATTAATCAGATAACAGCATTCCATTCTTTATATCAATCAGCTGCTGTTTAAAAGTTACATGCTGAGTCACAACATTGATGTGTTTGTTGTCATTAGTCATACTAGGTAGGGTTTTACGTGGTAGTGGATGCATACACACGTGTCAGGATTTAGTTACAAGGAGGGCCTAATATCCTAAGTACCTTATCTAGCAGTTGTGAATAATCTAGAAGATTTTGGACAACCCTGTTTCATTACAATACCATAAATATATTTTTTTACAATTTTCACACACTAAAATCCGCCCTAAACTTCAAAAACCCCACCTTTTACCGACTCATAAAAATAAAATATCTACAATCTCACCTAGTGCCTATGTACTTAGGTAGGTAGCAAAGTACTTTTACAGTGAAGTGAAGATTAATTACCTACTCAACATTTTGCACCTCGCTCCTTTGAGTGGTTATTTTGCACTTGCCTGTACCTAAGTAAACGGGTTGAGTGGGGCCTCGATAATCGGCCGGGACTTTGGCCTTCGACAGGCCACTGTTGGCCTAAGATATGTTTTGTATATTCTGAAGAATAGTTATCTATTTTATATTCTTTCACTACATTCGCCTATGAAGGAGGTGATTTCTAAATATTGTATCAAATTTTCAACATTTTCTAACTAGCATAGTATTCTAATCCTTTAGTGGTATTTATTTGTGAGCAACTATCGGTCGATCGGAAGTATAAAAGATGATTATTTCAGCAAGCATGGCGTTTGAGCGCTCGTATTAATAATAGGAATAATAAACATGGCCTTATTATTAATTAGTACGGGTCATTACTGAATCTAAATTACTAATCTAAATGTTACTTTCATCTGCTTATTATTGGTGTTTATTTATTTTCTGAATATAACTTCTTATAGGGCTGTAACAGTACATTTGATTGAAGGAAACCATCGCATAGAGCATAGAGCATGCTGCGTACTCTCTGTAATGGTTTACGAAGTTGTGGTCTGTAACATTTTATTATAGGCTGTCCACAGACCGTTCCCATAAGAGGCTGTTTAGGTTTCTAAGCTTTTCAACTGACTTATACGTATTAATAACAAAAAATTAAAAGACGTAAACACCTTAAGTAGTAATACTATTTATTATTATTAATTATGTAATAAAAAATAATATATATTAAAAAAAACTAAACCCCATTTAAATTAAATTAAATTTGAATAAAAAAATATAAAAAAAAATCGTAGTAATTGGTTATTATTTTTATGAAATAAATAAATATTTTTTACTAATAAATAGTGATACTAGTGAGCGCTACCTGGCGAGGGGGTGTCCGGTTACAAAAAAGGCATTTTTTTAAATAAATGATTAACTGTTAATGGTACTTCTTAAATACTCTCTCTAAAAAATAGTAATCGAAATGCAAATAAAAGGTCTAAAACGTTTTTTGAATTTCTATCTTACGAAGGTGGAGTTAAATAAAAACCGAACATTACTTAGAAGTCATCCTGAGAAACCATTTTTAAATGTGTCCAAAATGTAACGTTGTACAAAGTTATGAAAAAGTATAATCTTATATTATATTTATTATTATTATGTTGACTTTTCATAAGACACGAAAAAAAACCCATCACACACATTTACATAGGAATATTTGTTACTTTCATATTTTTCATTTAATGTGTGGTTAAAAGGTGTTTTTTGAAGTACACGCAAATGGCTGTTTGTATTTTAAAAAGTAACTATGAAATTATTAAAGAATCTCCTTTTCGTAATCAATCAAATAAATAAATAATATAAACGTGTAATTGTTTCAGTCTGTTTGTTGTTGTCCCAAATCTAGGTAATAAGCGTCGACTGTTTTTGAATCTATTAGCATAGATTAGGTTAGGTTAGGTCAGGTCTCATTTACTGTCAATGTTTCACTTAGATGTAGAATGTTTTCTTTCTAACTATTTTAATGAACCATGTACTGAAGTTTACTGTACCATTACTTTAGTGGGTATACACTTATCATCTATACATCTATACAATTTGTTTATCCAAGTGCATCCCAGACAGATAAGTCCGTTCGATTGTATTGAAATGACTAAAGATTTTATATATATTTTGTGTTAGTAAAACACATAAAGCGTAAAAAATACAATTTTTTTCGAAACTTTTTAAGTTGCTTTGAGTTGATTTTAAATTACCGTAATTTTTTGTTAACCTAATTAAACTTTGCTGAAGTTTTAAAAATTAAAAAAAAGCTATGTAGGTACAAAAAAGTTTTTGCTTAATAAACCTTTAATTTATTTTCAAAATGCATCGCTATATAATATTTAGAGTACATTTTTTTTGTTTTTAAAAAGTTTTTTGTTCCGTTAAATGTTATATTTTAAAACTATTAAAGAGGCGTCACTTGCTCACCGTTTATGCGAGGAGTGGGATAGAATTTCGAGTTACTGCTACGGAAGGCAGATGACCGACAGTCCACAATAACAACATACTATGAATAGGTGTATCTAAATCACTGCTGTGCTTTCAGGAAGTTCATCTATTAAACAATCACTCATTATTTAGAGAAAAAAAAATGAAAAATGTTTTCTAATTAAGAGAAAAACGAATTAAAAATTTAATAAAAATGGTATCAATATTTGAGAGCGCCGTTAACCCATGACACGAGGTTAAGCAGGGACCCCGACTGACTGCGCGGAATAGAATAGAAGTTTTTTAGAAATATAATTATTTTAGTATGTATTTTTTTTAAAAATATATTTTTTATTTCGTGATGCGACCGGTTTACTTGCCGATATAGATTAACCTTCTAAAAGGACAATAGTGTTTTTAAATACATTAATATGCTATTAATTGAAGCTAACATACTCGTATTTCAAACATAAAATAAAACTTACAGGCATAAAAATGAAAATCGTAATAATAATAATAATATTAATATAAAAACTAATTGCTTGTTCTGAAACAATATTACGTGAATTTCAATTGTAGTGAACTAATTGAATTGAATTCTAATTGAATGATAATTTTACTCTTTCTACTTTTTACTTTATACGGTGCTTTGTTGCAGGGCTGGGAGGGAATAACAGGGCTGGGAGTATCATGACGGACAGCTGACAGCTGAGGAAAGTGGTATCTTACAGTGGACACAGCGAGCTGGGACACTTCTCGAGATGGTCATCGGCGATTTCCTCAGGTCGCTTCCTGGCGATATGACCTCTGATATGAGGTTGAGGGTGCCCTCACACCGCCACGGCCACGGCACGCGTCAACTGTCAGGGCAAAAAGGACAACATTGACAAACTGTCCATTCACTTTATTCTTGCTTAATTGCTTCTTATCAGATTTTATTACCTTATTCGTTGTTAAAATAAAAATTGAACAGATTATAAAAAATGGCAGAAAATTTCTTTTAAAAAGAGAATATAGACAAAGTAATCAGTTCGACTTTATAAAAATCTTAGACGTGTAAGTTCTAGGATAGAAAAAAGATATATATTTTTTTTAATTCCTAATACCTCGAATGTATTTCGAAAACCACTTCGATAACATTTTTCTAAATCTAAATACAAAGAAAGAGAAATGTTTGTACAGTCCAATATAACATAGTAAGTGTAGATTGCTCTTCGACTGCCAACAAGAAATTGGAAACCACTCTTAAGTAACTAAACTAAACTAAAGTCTCAAATATTAAAGTAAAACAAGCTATAGTCGCACTGAACTAAACTGCACTATCTCGTTGCGTATTCGTATTAGATGCAAAATCTACAATATGAGCACAGAGTTTCCTTACGTGAAACGCGTCTGCGTCGAACGGCGCGGCGTTGAGGTCATCCCGCAGCCGGTAGCGGATGACCTCAATGATGGAGTTGAGGTATCGCTCCCAGGTGCTGGGCGGGTCTGCGGGCGCTCTTAGTCTTAGCGGGGAATCTCTCCACCACCTCCTGTTCCTTGAAAGGGAAACGTGGCACATGGAAAATGGTTTATTTTGCCCATAACTTGGACCTGGACACGTGTCCTCAATACTTCAAGCACTTCTTGGTACAAATTTCATATAGTCAACCGGCATTTATATTTTTTATTACAAACTTTTCTTTAGCTCACAATTTTCGTAAGTCGGTTTAGGTCAAATCTTACCAAGTGAATTAGAACCACTTGCCTATGCCATTATCCTATGGAGTTGCTATTTGACATGTTGGCTCAGTTCCGATGGCAATGCATTTTTATGGTAAGCATGACATCAAATTGGCTCCAGAAGAAGGAACTCCTCAACGGTCAACAGCACAGACATGAAATTTTGTATATGGATTTAAAAGCTTGTATTAAAAATATTTTTTTAAACATTTTTAAATGGTATTATAACTACATAAAATTGACTATTAACCAAATAGCTCTTCTGTTTTATGAATCACAAGCTAAGCCGATGAACGTCGCATCGTACCGCCTAAGAAACAATAAATGTTGTGTTAGCTTATTATGTGAATTAAATTCAGATTTTTTATTGAGAATATTCAAAATCAATTAGGTTTAAATAAATGTTTTCACATAATTCAAAATTACATAAGGAAGCAAGTATCGATGCCAAATGACAAATGTGATAACCTCACTTCACAAGGAAATAGAATTGCACAGAATACAAAGCCGTTCCATACAAAATGTATGAGAATTACATTATATTATAAATGTTTATAAACATTATATTATAAACATTTACATTATAAATTCTTTTTTGTGAATTTTTCCGACGTTTTAATAGTTATTCTGCTACTCGGGGCGGAGACAAATCCACCAAATCAAAAATTATTATTATTATTAAGTTACAGACGCAGGCAGCTAGTAGCTGATTGTGTCTGCTATTACTTTTTATTAATTCTGTAGCACAATTACAAAAAAAATATATTCATCAGTCGCTTGTTAGATTTTCGCTGCAATATTTACAATAAATATTGTCAAGTTAAGAAATATTGAAAAAAAAATCTGTTGCAGGAATTTGTTGGATTATAGTTGTACCAAAATTACAATATTTGTACAATGTTGAGAGTGAAAGTCAGTTATTTTCGCTGTAGATAAAAAACTTAAAATGTTACTCATACAGGGGTGGAAACTGATTCCATGGTTAAAAATACTCAAGAGTCAAGATCAAAGAGTGCGGTGTAACAATATGCTCCTCACCTGCCAACGTTCTTCTGAATGCCGTCCACGATGCGATGGTGGGCGACGAATCCTCGGTGTTGGCACCGCCCTCCTCGGAGCTGTCCGCCGACGTGGCTCCCGGGGAGTTGGCCCTCTGGGGAGTTGGCCTTCCGGGGAGTTGTCGTGGCCGTCGCGTCGCCGTGTCGCCACTGATGGAAAGTCACACGTGAACAAAGTTCCACATACACATGCGGTTAAATGAACTTAAGAAGGCCCTATATCCTGTGGTCTGGCATCGAGGCAAAACAAGGGTGTGGACCACTTTACAGTACACTCCCACCCCCTCCCCACCCTCCCTTTAACCACACAAGTCATGCGATTAAATAAAGATAAAAAGTTTTGAAATGCTTTTGCATATTTTTATACATTGTTTTGTTAAATATTAATATTGGGAAAATAATGGATAAACAGTTTGACGTCAAATTAGTTTAGTGCAGTCAGTGAAAACATTTAACAGACTCGTCATTACCGTGCCGTGTGCGAGTAAACACGTCACCGTCTTGTTGGATTTTTATTAATATTTAAAAGAATGGCATGTCGCGTATACCATACGCATCATGGGATATTTCATTTGGTCAACAAACTTTGCCGATCGGGCGACAATGCGTGCTCCGCGCGTTTTACGTACGGAGCGGAATGTGATAAGAACAGTCTAGGTGACTATTATTATTATTATTATTAATATTTAGGCAGGCAGCTGATAAGCCTACTGATAAGCCTAAATCTAAACTTGTCCAGTCTGTTCTTAATTTTGAAGACAAAATGTTCGAGCTCATGAACCATCTGAAGCAGTGAGCAACTGCTGAATGATAATACAAATATAATCCTTTTACCCGTAATGTCCGTTTTGAAGGAATCAGGAATCCGTTGTGCTCTGATAACTGACTAATACCGGAATCTTTCGACGCGGAGTTTCTGAAAGAACGAAAAAAAAACCAAAATTATTAAAATCTTAGATGATTCTCAAATTAATTGTCTAGTAAAATGCACCAAATTACATTAAACTGGACATCATGATTGCATAAACATTAAAGACACGTTTCACGTTTAACCAAAACACCCAACTTTGTAGCTATTCAATGAAGTTATTTATTAATGTTGCAATTTCAATGTTGCCAGAAGCAACTTTTATTATTCAAATATATACAATTACAATGCAAATAGATCCAGCTAAGACATTGTCTTATCTGCCGGTTTCTTAATCTTAGAAACAATTTATTTTAACGTGCATAAAATATAATACAAAGTACGTAAAATATAAATTAAGTTGACCTAACTTATGTGATTACAAACAAAATTAACCTAAATAATTTTTAATATGTTTTTTTCCATAAATTCTTTTAATTTAATTTTTATTACCGATATCCTTTTAAGTTTTTTAATTTACATATTTTAATTATCGATACCCATACGTATTTATACATCTTTCGACAATATATTTTTCATTTGACATTTGTCTAGTAGAGTACTTATTAGTGACAAGATTTTTCCATGTTTCACCTGAAAAGTGGTTGATTACAATTCTATAATAGCAAAGTTGAAGTACCGGAAGAACTTTGAAATGGGTGAACAATTTAGAGTAGTCGTCTTGCAATGACATTTTTTTACTTTTTGGAATAATTATTTTTAAGATACGAATATAATTTTGAAATTGTTTAACAATTTTTATTATATAAATCATATTTATTCATACATCATTACGATATCGCAATCGCAATCGCTTAATTATTTATTAAATACCTGATTGAGCTCGTTTAATTCTTCGGATGAACATCGCCTAATCAAGGTATGCACTTTGTAGTACGGAATAGTACCTATACTGCCCCCTGGATTGATTTCAACGGAATGATGGGTGTCGTTCTTTTCTGTCGACCTATCCTGAGCTGCCAATATTGCAATCAGTTGGATCCTGGTACTATCAATTGAGTCCTGGGCTGCCAATACATACTGCTGTCAATTGCGTTTGTCCAATTCTTCGACCAAACTGAGATAAAGTTCCGAGGTTAGCATTGTTGCGCAGAATTCTCAGATTAATTAATGGATAATACTCATATATGCATATTCTTCGCTAATATGATATTATAATGTATTCATTCGGTCTTGTAAGATATTAAATTTCGGATAAACCTAAAGATATTAAACCTGGTATTTCAATAATCTATCCGGAACAAAATGGCTGTTCGAGTCTATTCTTTCCAAATACGCAAATGCCTTTTTCGCAATCTTTTATCACGTAGAAATCACCACAACCTTATTAATCTTATTTGAAACATACAAATAATAGTTTTATATTGTTTAAGCACTTTTGTTGTATAGGTAAATAAGTCTCTCTGAATAATCTGGCCGAATCAAAAGCGTCCATTTTGTACGATGGGATGGCCTGTTGAACAGTTTAACAGTTGTACACCAATACTTATCACATTGAAGTATTACACTATAATTCTGTTGACTTATTCGAATTTATGTTTTTCCTTTATAATTATTATATTTTTAACTATGATGAATAGATTTAATTAGACATTATGAGATCGGCACGAACGACCCCCTGACGGCACTTTCGTGTCTCCACTGTTTTTTAATTCTATCAATTATCGTTCATTTCTTTATTCGAAAATCCATAAGAGCGAAAGAGACAACGATGCTAAAAAAACTATCTGTTTCGTTCACACAATCTCTTTGGTAATTCATTATCGGCCCGCGAATCGCGCATTTATATAGATCTAAATAGTCGTGTGCAGCTATCAAACGCCTTCTGATCACTTAATCAATTAATAAAAGTAGAATATGACATTTTTCGTTTAGTTTCGTGTTGATGTAATCTGCAAACCGGTTTAATAACATAGTGGTACTTTTACCATTTTGGACCAAAGTTGACGAAAAATAGCAATTTTTGAAAAATAGCAGTCTAGCGGTTGCTGAAACATAATAGGGGACGAAATATCGTGAATACAAAATTTAATTAAGCTGGCATGGAGTACTCATTTATGTACGAGAAATATTTAAATAAAAAAATGCTTAAATATAATAATAATAAGTTTTGGTAATGTAAAGTTATTTTATAATCACATGTTTCAAATGAGGCACCGTTGAAGTTCATTTTGCTAATTTGCTTGCAATTTCAAGAATTTACTAGGTACCATCTTATCTATAGGTAAATTTTAAATATTGCATTCAAAGTTTTATCACTTAAAACGTTTAAGGAATATATGTCATTAATATCTTGCCCAGAATCAGCCCTCAAAAGGATACTAATGACTTTTAAGTTCACCTTGCATACACCATCTCCCAAAGCAAATTAATCCAGTCAATGCATTAGGGGTAATTAATTATTCTGTCTTTGATACTTGCAGAGTATCGAGTATTGAGTATCGATTCAAAATTCTCTTTAATAATTATAACATACAGAGGAAATATTTTACAATACAATTAAACAACAACAATATAATATAATACAACAAACAACTTATAATACAACAATATAACAATAACAACAATATAATTATTTTTAATAGGTTTGATTAACTCAATTCAACCCAACTAGACTTTAATCTGTTCTAGAGAACAGATCGTTTTGTTCCAGTAAATCCTATGAAAAAGTCCGATATACTCTAAATGTCATGCAACTAATTCTATTCAGTAATGCCATTAAAATGATTTTAGTATTGCGATTAATTAATTGCAATACACATACACATCAATAATAATACACCTTGAAGAATAAGATCTTTTTATTCATTCCCTATACCTCTACCTCTATCTTTCTATACCTAATTCATTAATTCATTTACAGTTCGCTGCCGATATACATAAGTATACAATTATTCGAAGAATTTACCAGAGAGAAAGTAAAAACTTTTCTGTCCAAAGGCAGTTTTCATTGTATACAACCTTGGCTCATTCCTAAGTTCATTCCTTAGCTATGATAATTATATTACATAATTTGTAATACCATTTTTGTATTTAATACTTTCATTATGATGTTTGCACTCTTTAACTTTGTAACTTTACAATTATATTATATTCGTTTGAGTATGTTTGATCGCGGCGGCGAGGTTTCCAGAGGCTTACCTAATCTGTGAACTGGTCAAAGCACACACAAGCACATACAAGCACAAACGAACACAAACGCTTCTTCAACACAAAATTATCTCCGAACATTCTGCAGTAAGATCGAACTTTCAGACCTAACCAGTTATCGATATATTTTTATTTCAAAATTATTTTCTAATGATGTATTCAAAAATATTTATTTAAAATAAAATAATCATAATCACGATCGGTTTAAAAGCACCATTTTTAAAGAAGTTGCGACCAAATAAAAAAAATCTCAACTATTATAACCGGTTGTCCAAATAAAAGGAATCGCTGGTGATCCTGCCTGGTTGGTCCATTATATAGGTTGGGGAAAAATATATATTTCCTTTGAGTGAAGGTTTTGCCAGCCAGCCAGTGAAGTTATCGAGGTGTCTAAAAATCGAGGCATGCGCAGAATATTCCAAAACCGAGGAAAATGTCAGTGAAGCTGAGTTTCTAAAAGCGGGGCAAACTTTGCTATGTTTGATAACCTAAGAAGTTTATTAATGTTAATAGTTATAAGATGTGTGTTTGTGTT
Organism: Neomicropteryx cornuta; assembly: GCA_020383195.1. Lineage (NCBI taxonomy): Eukaryota > Metazoa > Arthropoda > Insecta > Lepidoptera > Micropterigidae > Neomicropteryx > Neomicropteryx cornuta. The sequence continues at coordinate 9,173,777 of JAHKQU010000030.1, forward strand.
GCACACGAAATGCCAAACGCCAATCCGACATTTTATGAAAAGGTTTGAGAAATCGTCTGAATACTATAATTAAGGCATACTAATAGCTAATGATAGAATCAACCGCCAAGTAGAGCGCTCTTCAAACTACAATCATCCATTTTTATTTATGTCTGCAATTTGAAATTTGATTTTAAGTTTTAAGAATTTCATCCATTGTATAACTGTTAAACCGACGATTATGCAGAGATCTATTTTTTTTTTAAACTATGATTTTCTCATAGAAGAATATTATGAGCAACGACTAAGTACGTCAATTTGGAAAATTACCCGGGCTCGGGATAATTTCGTTAAAAATACGTGCGTAATGTGCGATACCGTTAGGAATGCCTAGTTGGCCAGTCGAAACAAAGCTAAGGTTCGCAATCATCATTTGATTGCGCTATTCCTGTTGCATTTCAATAAACACGCAAAAACCATTAACTTTCTCCGAATGGTAAACAACCGTTTAGTCAAAAAATAGCTACACATTGGGATAAATCATTTTTATTCAATTAGAGTTCTTAGAATTTTGATGGAAAGAAAACATACATTCAAATATTGTAAAATTTAATTCGATACACGTGTTTCTATTAAGATTTTCGACGATTTTTGAATAAATACCAAAAAAATCTGTCCCATTCGTTTGAGTAGGTACTTTGAATCAACTCTGACCTCCCTAAAATGAACTGAAATTATACAACTTTAAGACAGAATAAAAACTAAATATGTTTGTTTTAACCTATTACAGTATGGATTATACATACATAAAGTATGCATGATATCCAGTACCTTGATTTCTTAGAAAAGTTGCTCAGATACTTAAGTAGTGGAAAGTGTTTTTATTAATAATTCTAATAAACTATTTCTAAAAGCTCGTTTGACAAAATAGTTCTAAGTGATTTAATTCTAAAGATAAGATTTCTTATTTTTTTGGAAGTTATACGAGTAAATTCTCCCCAACACAGCCTTTGGTCAATGGTTATACTCAGATATTTATATGATACTTTTTCTAAATGATCTTAATGATAATTAATTTCAGTATGTACAACTTCTGTTGTTTGCTTTTAATGTGAATTTCTCGGTTTTCTAACTTTTTATTTTTTTATATTTATTACTTTTCAATCGGTTAGCTACTAGTATAATATAAAAAATACTATTTTTGCAGATAAAAATCTGTTTTCAAGCTTATTCATTTATTAATTATAGTGGTAATATTTTGTGCCTTGCTGTAATTATAATTTATATATTTTTTTTAAACGTTATTATTAACATTAAATAAAAGAACTTATTTTGAGACACCTTTCTCGATAGTATACAAAGTGTAACTTTTTAGACAATATTTGATCTCTAAACAGATGCATTTTTTTAAATTTAAAATATTCGTGTTTAGTTGTGTTAAACAGAATTTGTGTTTTAGGATTACACAGGCAGGGACTCGACCGAGTTTACACGGTACTATTTTGTCCTTTTAACTGCCAAAATTCTAAAACAAAGATAATCGTATATTTCCCATGCAAAATATTTATTTAAAATAAATAAACGCATGGTTGCCATAGCTACAACTATCGGGCGAAATTGCGAAACGTAAAGAACGCTAATGACCAAAATGATTCCTCCTAAATCAGTACTTTTCTTTCCTATAATGATCTTGAAATCTGAGCAGACAGACGATTTGATTCCATGCAACCTCTAATTAAAATGTCATTGAATCAGTCATATAGTTCCCAGGCTCGACCCGAGATACGAACTCGTGTGGAACACGCTTTAGATCGCTTTAACAGGGTTGACGCAAAGGCGTGGGCCACACGGACTGATTTAAATAGAGCTTCTCGCGGCCAGGTGTCGCTAGCGCAAAACCACAAAGCTGACCATTGATCATATTCATCTGTGATCATTGGTAATATTCAACCGCGCTTTACTTTTCATATTTATTGACTGAGTTAAGTAACAGACGCACCCACACATTAATTTACAGATTTTACAATATGTCACATAACATCAAAATTGTAGCATTCTACGCATCGGTATGGGATCCTTACACCCAATGTCTTAAAGACGAACTAGAACTAAGAACTAAAATACACGGATAAAACCCACACACAGTTAATCACAGTTTACAAGAAGTAAGAATTTATTTAGAATGTTTTTTTTAAATGTACATTTTTCCATTTTCGTTTGTCTTTTTTTGCAATAAATGATAAATAAACGGAACTGAAGAGAAATAACGAACAAAATATCATTTGAATTTATAACAATAATATATTGAGATGTTTTGAACCACCGTGCGAGGGTTTATTTGATAGAATAAAAAATAAAAAACAGCGGCACTCGGCATCGTGGCAACCCTTGAAATTGAACGCATCGCAGTTTCGAGTCCCGCGCACGCGGAGAGATTGTTTTAATACGCTTATCTGGCAACCACTAGGCGCGGCATGCGGATTTAAAATCAGGTTTAAAATTATTAATATTTTTGACGTAATTAATTTTTTATAAAAAAATAAATTAAGTTTCTGTTTCTTTCTCTAGGGGTGGGTCAGATTCGAGATCACCTTGTCCTCTGTAGCACCTATCCGATAAACTGCACCCTGGAAGGGCTTTACTAAGAATAGCTCATACATTTCGCTCACATATTAATTATTAACAAAAAATAATATATGTATAGAGCGTTTTCCGCGATTTTTACGTTAAAAAAACAGCTTATTGGTTTTTCGATTTTCACTAATATTTGTGAAGAAATTGTGGCAATATTCATCATGGTTGTAGAATATTTAATTTGTAAACTTAACGTAATTATACGTAAGGGCGTGTGCTCTTGCGCTGAAACTATAGCGGTAATTGACTATTTAAAAAAAAATGAATCAAATATGGCTATAAATTATTTTTTATTCAAAATCGCATATAAAATAGTTAATGAAAACACCCCTTTAATTTTACATAAACAGTCGTGGGATATAAACAATTGTTAAATTAGACTAGTTATTTTATTCATTCTCGTGAACATGTTTCTTTCGCGTGCTAATAACGGATGTATGCTGTTGTAGTTGTACTAGTATCGTGTATATTTTATTTTTGTGCAAATAATTAACTGAACTATCGTTCTAACAAAAAATAGTATTATATTGTGGTTTGTTATGGTCCGCACCTGCAAGCGAAGTCGTCAGTCAGCTATGAGGAAGGCCCCGCGGCGAGGTGGAAGCGTCAGCCCATCCCGCGCTGACCGCGGCGGCCAGGGGCGAATCACGACGAGATTCTTCCCACAGTCCGCAGCCGGCCGTATAGCTCCGAGCAGATGGGGAGACGTTCCCATGAGCTCGACCCTCGCGTCGATGCAACTTCCATCTAGACAACTTCGTTTCTTCGGCAGAGTCCTTTCGGCCAATCATAAATCAAACGCACTGCATGCCAAATCTCCTTGCAGAAGATGTTAATAATGAAATAGGAAGGCAGTTCATCAACGAGCATCGAGCGCTAATTATAGTATTTTTAAATTTGGGGCACATCTTTCAGGAGGTTTGATCTACTATATTCGATGTATTTTTTTTTCATACTTTAGGGAATTTTTCAGTAGTATTCCCATTTTAATTTGATTTGAAGTCAAGTATAAGGTAGCAAAAAAACGAAAAATAAGTTTTCCGTTCAAAACATTATCATGTTACGTGTGATTTTAAATATTTTTTATATTGCATATGGTAGCGTGTTTTTGAGGATAATTCTATAAAAATTTGATTAAAAAACTTTTATTACTAAGGCAACTAAAATTATTAAAATGTAAAACCGGCAAATCAAATGTTTTTGTGAAATATCTCTGTAATAATGTTAATATGATATAATATATGATAAAAAATTATTTTTAAAAATATGCTTTAATTTAGGCGCTTGAATGGGTATACAAAATTTCATGACTGTGCTGTTGACCGTTGAGGAGTTCCTTCGTATGGAGCTAATTCAGTGGTTCTAATTCAGCTCGCAAGATTTGACCTAATCCGACATAAATAAAAAAAAAATAAAAAAAATAATAAAAAAAAAAATACAAACAATGCAAGCTAAATAAGAGCTTTGAAAAAAGAAATTTTCAATCTAGGATCAAACCAAGGTCACGAATAGATTTTTTATATGATTATAATTACTAACAGTTAACTAATTACTTTCTAATAGGACAGTTACTTGCTAGCTATACAAAACTTATTAAAAGCTTTCAAAATCTGTTTTGTAACATTTTATCGGATGTAAATTTATTTTTGTACACAGATTTTCAATAATCGGTAAACATAAATATATATTATACGAAATCTGAGATATATATTATATTGTCCGAGGTGTCAACTTTGACATGTCACACGGAGTTGTCAGCAAGTAGCCAGCAAATACCCATACAGTTAAAGCCGTGGAAACAAAACCCAGGATGCGTGGGCCGTTAGTGACATTCCATTGAAATATGCTAATTTAAGCACTTCTTCCGAATTACATTTAGCATGAGCGTTGGTGACGTCTCAATACAACGAGTTTGTCAAACACCTCTAGAGGTACATATATGCTTTTTATATGAAATTGAGTTGTAATAATAAATAAAATTATGTAACATGCGAGAAGTGAAAGAATTTTTCAATAAAAAACAGTTCTTCTCTTCCTTTTTTATGAATGTAATGTAGGGTTGCAATAAATGGTTTGGCTTCGACCGGGACTGATATCAATATAGGGGAGTTATAGGAGAAGGGGAGGGAGAGGGGTACCGACCCATAGCGCCGCATCTGGTTTGTAAAAAAAGGAAATCTTTCAATGGTTCCCACATTTTCAGAATACGTTCAATGGCCGGCAACAAAGACTATTAACCACCTAGTTTTTGAGTGAGATCGTAAATTACCATGAATTACATCAGCTCTCTCACAAAGGTATTTCGGTCTTTCATGCTGAAAATATGGAAAAATATTTGTAAAATGTCAGTACATCCCTCGACCCCACACTTTTACCGCCAGCCAACGTGACCTAACATCGTCGCACGAATTATTCGCATAATTTTAGCAATAATATAAAACCATGATTATTCATTTACCGGGACATATGGTGGGACAACCGGGACCGAGGCTCTAAACCGGTGACACCGGGACGTATGGCAACCCTAATGTAATGTGAAAAAAAAATACTATCAATTTTTTTTACACGACAAATGTCTTAGTGAAGTTATTCATCGACTTATTACAAAGCGATGCAAAAATATTTTCCCATCATTGTGTACCTTTTCCGTGCTACAAAAATGTTTTTTTATGAAGATGCAGTATATGTGAACCTATACTGAAAATAAATATCAATTTACTTAAAAAAAAATGTGTGAACCCGGTGGATTGGGCCAGGAAAGCATTCGGCGTCCGTCCGCGGAGGCGGTAATGACTGTGGGAACAGCCTTCCGACGTCCCGGACTCCGGACCAACTTTTGGAACCCGCGAGAATAACAAGCCTCTCGGCCGTTTTTGTTTGTCCAATAGAAACACTCTCTCGCTGCCCTCCGCGAGTGACAACATTATATTGTTATGGCCACCGAATTATTTGTTCTTTACACTTGTGCTATAGTCTCCATTACCGTGTTTGCTTATGGTGCAACACGCATCGAGCGAGGGACTGGGAGATTCTCCGGCAGATGAATTTGATAACCCGCCCGTGCAGTCTAGGAGGCGAGTTTGAATCAATTACAATATATTATTTTCGTATATTTCTGTTCTGTATAACATCCAAATTCAGAGTCGTTCCTTAAAGTTTTCTTGAGGAAGGTCATTGAAAAGTTGTCTTCCGAATGTCAAATCTAAAATATTTCATTCCTTAAGATCACCGTTCACGGCGTCATTTCAATATTACCAATCGCCACAATTGTGGCTTCTAGATGCTAATCTTAAAAGGGGCGGATATTATAAGGAAAACTCTGTTTAGCTGAGCTGTTTAATTTAAAGGTTACTAGAGACGGCAGATGCAAGTAAATTGAAGGGTAAAGAAACGAATGCCTTGCATTCTCCTTCATTTAAGGTTAGGACTGTGTTCACTTGAGAATGTGTTCCCTTTGCGCCCAACTTGATTGAGAGTTACTCAGTTTGAGGCGTTATATGTGTGAAGGATGAACATTGAACATGGTTGATTTACTCATAAATTAAGCAAGACTTTAAGTAAACTTTGCAAATACCTCAATCTTACATATTTTAGGTGACGAAACTAGTAGCATTTTTAAATTTAAAAGTAGCCTATGGATACATTTACCTTAGAAATATTTAGGTTATTCAATTTTTTTTAACATGTTTTTTTTTAAATTTATTGTTTCATTCATTTCATCTTTTCATTTATTTATTATTTTTTATATAAACAATACATTTAATTTTACATCACCTTTATAGCGTATACTGCTGTTCTAAGGTGATGTAATCAGTTGCAGAACATAGATCCTCAGTTAACATTTGAAGTACAAAGTTTCAGGGAATGTACCAATTGAGATGCAGTTATTTGTTAACAATGCTAATCTTACCCTGGAGAATCGTTGATGATCATTTTACGCAATACGAGTACATTGTTATACGTAGCTACTTCCCCTGAACGAGACCAGAAGATAGAGCAATAATTATCAGAAGTCTGTTCATGGTTCGTTCGGCATCTGTTCCGCTACTTTATTGTTTGCTGGCTGAGACTTTATTGCCTTGTTCCAGTCGCAAAAAGCTTTACGATTTATTTCCTCACTTTATGCATAAATCATAAATCATACGTTTTTTCTCCTGTAATGATTTCAGAAGCGAATAAAATAATATTATATCAATAATAGTATTTACTGTTGCGTAGAATAAATCGGCGAATGATATTTCAATGAAGAATACAAAATAATTACATACAATTCAATCAACAAAAGGTTAATTAGTGAATTTCTTGGTTGACAGCTCTAAAAAATCATACATAATGTAGTTAGCAGGGAAGATATTTCTTCCACACATTGCTGCTTCGATGGTGGATTTATTCTTTTCAGATGAGTCACAAAAAATCGCTCATTTAAAAAAACGATTTTGTACTGTTTCATTATATATTTATAAAATTATGGTTTATTTTAATTATTTTCTTTTGTTGAACGAGCCCCTTTTCCCCCCAATCCTAATGTTTTCCCTTTGGAAACATTTGGTACCTACCTATCTACCAAATGTTTTTTCAAAAAGTAAAAGAGATCGTATATTGTATAGCTGGATGTATTATTTAATGCTTCTAAATGTGGGATAAAAATCAATTTTTAATACCTAAAGGTAATAAAGGAAGGTGTCCTAAAACTTTTTTTTTAAGAATTAGTTAAATAAATATTCATTAATAAATGCCAGGAAGAGTCTTTGGACTCTTGGCAAGGTGAAATTCGGGTATTGCCCCTAAATTCGAATTTCGAACGCGCCGTCCGCGAGGACCGCCGAGCAGAGCCGAGTATTGCCGAGGCTGGCCACGAGCACCTGTTGCGGCGCTGGTGGCGGTCAGGTGCCTCCGAAGGGTCCGCAGATGCCGGGTGGCTTTTTTGTGCCTGGCTGCCGAAACTCATCGCCGGAATCCATTTGTGGAGACGATCTTAACGAAAGACATTTTTTCAAACTTTATTTATTGGCTCATTAAGTATGGCCTAGTTTTTCATTATGTCCATCCATACACAATGCCAATTATTAATTATTTTTGTATAAAATATTAAAAAAAATAAATAACAATAAATGCATCGTATAAACACCAGCGTCGAGGTATTATAATATCCAGGAAAACTACTTATAATACCTAATATAATCTATTTTTCTTTTCACGCCAAAACGACATATTTTAATCGTCACGCAGATAACACATTTAAAACTCTAAATAGGTACTCGACACGCAAACCTTATATTTCTGACAAGAAGATGGTGTGGATACCATTTCTATAGACCGGTGGATACAACCACCGCCTCTCACACATTTCAAACATCATATAACCATTTCCACCCCAAAAACCTGCGCACTTGGTATAAAGTAAAGTAAAGTAAAAGTAAAAAAACTTTTTTTTTAATTTTTTAAAAAAAGTTTTAAAGCGGGTACACTAAGATTTAGAAACACGTGTATAATAAAAGGAAAAAAGTTTTTTAAAAATGTAAAAAAAAAACATGCAAATCCACAAATCTTCAAACGTAATAAAAGGTTTCTAATATAAAATATTTATTTTAATAGTAATCTAATCTGCGTTTGCTCTTATCCTAATTATAAAATCCTTAATGGTCATGATCATAATCATAACAGATAATCAGCAATAAATGATTATTTACTTGTCATTGAATGTTATTTTTTAATATTTATAATTTAAAAGACACTGAGACATTGGTTAAAAATATTCCTGAATAATTTAATTTATTTCAATTATCTTATTTTGTGCATAATATTCTCTGATATATTCTCCGATATATTTTCCTAGTATGTAAGTAATATGTATTAAATGCACGTATGTATAGCAATTTTTAGTATACCTACATTGTTTTTATTTTTTTTTTTTTTAAAAGAGCTCAGCACAATTAAATTTAAATTTAAAATGTTTAAAATTAGCCTACCTTAGTACAAGCAATGCCCTAGTTAGGTATGGTTAAGTAGTTAATCATTATTCTATGAAATACATTAAATAAAAACTGACATGTAAATAAAAATATCTGACGCTCGCTCTAGTTTTAGATTTTTGTTTTAGATTGCGATGGTAACGTAGAAAGATTGGAAAGCGGTGTTATTCACGTGGTGCGTTTTAGAAGATACTAGATACTTGATAGACATGTCCGGAACGTATACTCGTATACTTTACGCATGGAACGTTTAAATCGCATCAGAGGCTAGTCAAAAAATATAGACATTTGACATTAAAGTCAACAACTTTTTGGTACTGATTAATGAAACTTTGACATTTCGATACAAAGAAAATATCATATTCGAATTCCAAAATAATGACATAGAGGCTGTTGTAACGTATTATTTATTACTGGCCAGTTAAAATTAATACAACTTATCGTGTGCGCAAATAGAAAAATGTAAATGAATGTTCAGTGCCACATTATAATAATAATAATATATAAAGATTATTATTAAATTAAAATAATATTACCGTGTTGTGTAATTGCTAGTTGTGCGTCAAAATTTGCAAAAAAAAAAACTAATACTCATAGTGTTAAAATTTATGATTAATTGAAAGAATATCATGATAAGATTATATTTTTTTTTTATTATTTTAATCTACTCAGACCTAAAAAAAATAACCCACTTTCGCCTTTATGGCTATCCAAAACGCACATCGAATGGGCTCAAAGTACCGCAAGAACAATTGCAGATAGGAAATGAAGCAACCCATCACAAGTTGCTACTACAGTAGGGTTGCCATAAATGCTTTGGCTCCGACCGGGACTGATATCAATATAGGAGAAAATATAGGGGAGTTATAGGAGGAGGGGGGAGGGGGGAGGGGGGGGGGTACCGCGGCCCCTCCCCCATGGGACTCAATCAGATTTGTGAAAAAAGGAAATCTTTCAATAGTTCCCACATTTTCAGAATACGTTCAATGGCCGGGAACAAAGACAGTTAACCGCCTAGTTTTTGAGTGAGATCCTAAATTACCACGAATTACATCAGCTCCCTCACAAAGGTATTTCAGTGTTTCATTCCGTGCTGTAAATATGGAAAATATTTGTAAAATGTCAGTACATCTCTTGACCCCACACTTTTATCGCCAGCCAATGTGATCTAACGTCATCGCACGAATTATTCGCATAATTTTAGCAATAATATAAAAGCATGATTATTTGTTTACCGGGACATATGGTGGGTCAACCGGGACAACCGGGACCGAGTCTCTATACCGGTGACATGTCCCGGTCTACTGGGACGTATGGCAATCCTATACTACAGGCGAAAGTAGTCTGGGGGAAGGTGCCGTTAATGACGACTATACGTCGTTAGGTTCTGATTAAATAATATACTACCACTAAACGATGTATAGAAGCAGTCGATATTATATGATAGCTACAGGTGTTATATAATATAGTGTGAAGTGTGAACGAAGCCAATTCGTGAGTTCACTTCCAAACTATTATGACGCACATTCCGCGGGCAGATGTGCATTGGTTGAGCTGAGAGCGGCTCAAATTGACGCAGCAGAGAATAAAAAAGAAACTTCCTCGCTCCTGCCTACCGCCCAAAATTCCGTTTATCCGCCTTTCGTCGGATGGGCGACAGATGGCGGTGGCGGCAGTTGGCGCGGCTGTCAGACGCGTGACAGGTGTCATGGTGACTCGTGACCTTCCGCTAATTGCGCTCGCAAATTGTTTTAATAATTATTACCTAGCCGCTAAATTATTTGGCAAATGCGTTCGACTTAATTCCCTGTAACAGATATTTATTGTCTGTGGAAGACATGAAGTGTCATCTAGGAAAACCGTTATTATCCCGTTAATTGACCATAATTAGAAATGTTCTACAGGACGATTCAAATAACCGAACTCGCTTACCGAAATGAGAAATCTCATTAAATTTGCTATAAATTAAGGAAGGTATTTTTGGATTTGACTTTATTTTTCAAAATATTTTCGTTGAAGGAAGAGTTACTAAAAATTTTCTTCACAAAAGAAACATTATTGCTTATCTCAACGGGTGTTTTAGTGACAAAACTAATTTTAGCGTCATTTTAAGTTAACATTAAGTAGATGATTTTCATTGTAATAATATTACCGATCTACGTTTAAAAAATAAATAGCTTAAAAAGAAAATAAGATCAAAATTTTCCCGAAAAAGTTTTTATATATTTTTTTCTGCGTTTTAAAAGTAACTAAAAATGACAAACAAAATTATTGTTAATTAAGCTAGAAAAAGGTAATAAATTGGTGTGAATTAATTTTTTTGTAATGACCTCTTTGTTTCAGCTGCAAGGGGTAAGGTAGTACGTTACCCCTCGATTTTATTAATTCAATTCTCAAAATGACTTTCAGCTCAACAGGTTGAAATTAAAGTCAGCAGTATCCTCTTAAGGGGTGATTCAACAACAGCAACAACTTTGTAAATAAAGCAAAAAACTGGTCTAAAATGACAAACGAAAGAGTCCGTAAAACATTCTGAAGTATGGTTACCTAACAAAATATCGGACCTCGCGGCGTCGCGAACTAGTAACCGCCTGTCTATATGGACGCCGTACCCCACAAATTCATTAGGATAGTGAACGACAGGTAGTTTCCCGCGCGCAAATATTGTATTATGTAGGTCAATTGGTAAGGTCAGGAAAACAGCAATTCGCGCACCAGACGTTCAATAGAGTATTTACAGTTTAATAATCTTTTTTTTTGTTAGCTATATGAAAACTTGGCGAACAAAAGAAGTTCAGTTTTATGACAAGAATCACCTCATAAAAGGATAATGCTGACTTTAAATTCACTCTGTATACAAGTATGACAAGTATAGTACAGTAGTAAAAAGTTTTGTTTTTTTTTCGGATCAACGTTGAACACTTTGTTCTTTTTCATGAGGTTTAATTATCAAAGTTATTTCGCCTTTTTATGACCTAGGCATTTGACCTTAACCTTGGCATAGGTACCAGAAAAATTGTGTCCATGCTATAGGTATCAGGATATAATTATCAAATTGTAACTTCTATATTATATTCTCAGATTATATGGTATACACTTAGCGATATAGTACCAACCGCGTACAAGGCTTCTGTTAAGACCAAAAAAAATTATAGCTACATATATTGATAATCGTGTCTAAAAAATATATACTATTCGTATTCGTACTACATAGTATAAAGTAAAAATAAATAGGTTAGAGAATACTCGTATACAAAGAAATGTGTTAAGACTTCTTGACCGTAAATCTTTATCGTGGAATACTAGACATATCATACGATTGATTGCCTCACCCTCTTTCCGTATATGTTTTTGAAGAATGCAACATTATTCACACACACATGATTAACGATCACCAACAAATAATATGTACAAATAATATTGTCATTTCTGTATAATAAGTTTGTTTATGGAAATAAATTATCTTATCTTATGGGAACCATCATTTGGCGGTTTAAAACTTATTTTTGAAACAAGTATAGATGTGGCTTTGAACATCCGACTCCGGCCCTGCACGCGGTAATGGCTAGCGCTTATGACTAATGAAGTAATTATGGCCATAAAATGATTCCAAATATGGTACACATATTCATTGCGTCTTGCTGCGAGTAAACCTGCATTAGATCTGGGTAATTTAATGTTACTCTCAGGAAATTCTACTGACGCCGCGTCAATCACAGGCTTGAGATGACAAAAGAAATATATAACCGGGTTCTAGGAAAAGGATCTAAGTCGAAAATAAATGATTATATACAATAACTATAACAAATTTACAATTTAAATTATCAATTCAATAAAATAAAAGCTAACTAAAAATTTACGGATTTAAAGTCATAACTTTTATACTTTATCTTCCGTTCGATTTAGAGGCCTTCTATTATATTTTATTAATAACAATCACATCATTTCATTTTTGACGTCATATTCACTTTCTTAAGTAAAATTATCGTAAATATGGTGCCTGTCTCTCTGTGCGTTCCTCAATCATTCAAGAACTACTTCAGAGTTTTATAACTTCCATACAAAGATACTATTTATCTATATAACAGTACTATCCCCGCCCATTAGACATTCGTTCGTCGGCGTGCGTGCATGTTTCATTTGGAAAACTACAAATGCCAGGGGGTTGAATATCTTCGTGTTGATAGATTCTCTAAAGAAAATCTCATGGCAGTAAAATAACCGTTTGACGACAATCTGGATGGTAATTAATATTAATTCAAGTCAAAATATTTCTATAAATTTCGCACCGCCACTTTATTGGTTGGGAAACTTATAAAAAGGACCTGTGGACAGTTTCTGATTAAAGGCTTCTTGCTTATTATAAACGATGTTTCTAAAGGCATCGCAACTAAACAAGTTAAAATTATCAAGAGTATTCATACTAGCACATTTCGAAGAAATGTCTGCTTTCGAATTGCTCATCCACTCCACAAGATATATAAAAACCTCCGTAGTTGAAACTGGCCAGTATTCCATAATCCAGGAGTTCTAAAAATTGATACAGCGCTTCGCTGACTTCTATTTATTTATGGTTCCGTATACTAAAATAAAATAATAGTACAAATACATTTTTAGGAACAAGCATCTATTTAAGTGTTTGAATTGCGTATACAACATTTCGTGTCAGTGCTGTTGACTGTTGAGGAGTTGGTCTGCGGCCAATCCCGGGTGTAGAATCAGGTCATGCTTACCATAAAAATGCACTATCATCGGAACCGAACCAAAATGTCAAATTTCAACTCCGTAGGATAAGAGAAAGTGGTTCTAATTCAGCTTAATGAAGTGATAGATGAAATGACAATTCAGGGATATACCTATAGTTCCCGTTTCAATATCACAAGCATATGCGTATAACGGTTAATTGTGAGACAAGTGAGCGTGTGAATGAAGTGTGAAAGAAGTGTGTAGGCTGACAGTCGATTACAATGAATTCTTGTGGATTGTGCAAATGTGGATTTGCGCGGTGCCAACCGAAATGGGGAAATTAAAAATTATAATATGCCGTGTCGCCGATGGCCAACGCGGAGAATTCGCTCTTCTCGCGAAACCATTAAAATTTATGGTTTGGCGTTTTGGCCATGTGCGCGAAGTTCGCGCCGATCGGCGATTGCATCGGAAATGGGACAAAGCGAAAAAGTTCCCATCTGTCTTTTCGTTAAACGTTTAAGTGCTACCGTATCGGTTGACATTCGTTTTTTTTTTTTTTTTGGTATCCATAAAACAAATTATGCCAGCAATCGGTTACGCAGCGCATTTACGCCTTGAAACATTTATATTTAAAAAAATGCACCATCGTGTGATATACGTTCGTCAGTAAAATGAATTAGACTTTATATAACTTAATGTTTGTATAACTTGCCGTGCTACGATAATCCAGACAGCATACACATCACGCCAACGCAACTGTGTTCCCCGTCAGATTGCTTTGCCTCTGTAAGTAAAATAATATATTTACTGTGTTAAAAGAAAAAAAAAATTCTAGAATACTTTAAAAACGAAAAAGTATAGACAAGATGAGTAATTTATAATAGTTAAATGTATTGAATAATATACACCTATCCAATAATAATTATCTTCTGACTAAACAGCAGTTACTAACCAAGATATTGTCATAAGCCTTATTTTCGAGGTTAGCTTTAATGAGACCTGACATTTAACTAATTTCACGGCTTAAATACACATCAAATCAGATTTTATTAAACAAAATAAGGTATCAGCAACATTATTTTCAGTTTTACTTAAAAAATGAAAATCTAAATTACAAAAAGTACCTGCGGTCCTATTTGATCTTGTTCTGTTATCTTACTAGCTAGGTAAAATTTATCTGTTCTAAGAAAGTTTAGATATCCTATAACCACTTTCCAAAAATTTATACTTATTCATTAAAAAAAAACGCATTGTATATATTTATGCTTTAGAAAGCTAGAATGCGAACGCTTTAAAATTTTAAAAAAAGTTAATAATTAGTTGTATTAAGAAACTATCTTTTCGCCAGATCATGCTCTTGTTAACTATTAAACCAGCGAATAATTTGTATTTGGTTGGTGCCACGGAACTGGAACTAACAACCTACTTTACCGAAAGTAGGTATATATCCTCTCACACCTTAAGTGTTTAGCATCATACCGCCTTCTTTGAATATAATTATTGAATTGTTTCTACTCCCCTTTATAACAATAGTTATCTCAAATATTGATATACTAAATACCTCATATTATTGTTTAAAACCAAAAATTTCTATATCCCTCTGTGGCCATCCAAAACGCACATCGAATGGGCTAAAAGCAGTGTTTCTTTCGGGGGGGGGGGGGGGGCGCTAAGGGGTACCTGAAAGAAACACTGACTAAAAGTGCTGCAGCCACAAGTGGAGATACGAAGTGAAGCAACCCATCACACGTTGGTACCACAGGCGCGAGTAGTCTGAATGGGAGATGCTGTTAATTATGCCTGTAGTGCCTTACTATAGTGAGACGTCAAGTACTGGATTTACTATACTATTTACTAAACAATTTATAGAAGCAGTTGATATTATATGATCGTTAATAATTGCAATATTGCTTGTAATTTCCTAGTTTATAACATACACGTGATATGTTAAAACAAATCAAGAATGTATAATTAATTTATTACAATAAACCGATTACACATTTCTAACTAAACTATATATGTTAATAGGTATTAAAATAATAATTTATCTGATAACATTATAAAAAATTTAAAAGTTTAATTTAAAAAAAAAGTATTAGCAAGCAGATTACAGATTAGTTAGTGTGAGAAAAACGCATAGAATAAATAGATGGAAGGTGATAAAGTAAATAGTGTGAATGTGAAAGAGGTTATTTGCTAGACAGTCACCCTTAGATCGGGAAGACGTTAGTTAACAATCGTGGTCGTCAGAATGCGGACAACCTGACAGCGCAACAACACAGCAACGTGTCTGCAACAATCATTTTCAATTCCCGCCGAGCGCTAATTTATTGTCGTAAAGAGCTGTTTCGCTTATTGCGCGTTATTGGTTATATATTTATATATACATTTGAGCGCATGTTAGCTCTGAAAGGCTCATTGCTATTGTAGCGTCTAGTTATATTAAATAAAATAATATATATAAAATGATTAACGACATACTATTTTAACATAAAATTCATTAGAGGACGCCAGAAAGTGTGCGAAAATAACACAAATACAAAATTATGTAGATTTACATAACTATCAAAGCAAGATGTATTACGGCAAGGGTTTTATTTGGTTTCCGGAAATTACCTATAGGTCCATTGTGCAGATCTGATATGCAATGAAACGACACTAGGGTAAAGCGACTCGACGATTGGACAAATATCTATTTTTAAGCTCGTGGAATTAAAATAATACCTTATTGGTACCATCTTCTTTCAGTAACTCTCGGAAACGAATGAAGATATCCCCCACTATCATCCTCAGCTCCCCTCCAGCTTGAAAAATACTGGATGACAAATGTGGATGAACATAATAAGACGAAATAAAAAAAATGCTTTAGTCTAGGCCTTTCTAAAGTATATTTGTTAAACACAAAACCCATGAATTATACTTAAAATAAATGTGGAAGTTTTTGGCCTCCTAAAATGTGTTTTCGTCAGGACACTTTATTGTCATGAATAATGCAAAGATTAGAGAAATATTGCATAGAACATAAAAACTGTTGATAAAGAATGGCCGACGCATCGTAACTACATACATTTATTATTTTAATGCACATGGGTGAGATCTAATCAGGTTATGACGGGTGGATAGTCAATAATATTAAAAAAATAAACAAATAAATAACAAAGACATTGATGGATAGCGGAATTATTTCGAAGATCGTCGGACGGCGCGCAATCATTTACAAGGTTGGTCCGGCAGACGCACGGTCGGATGCGTTTAGGCGGCGAAGAACAAAATTAAAGATGGCGGTGAGGCTTCAAAATGGCGTCCGACCACACCTGTTTGGCCTGTTGGCCTGTTGGCCTGTTGCCTGCTGGCCTGTCGGTCGCTGTGGATGCCTCAGCGGGCGATCGGGCAAAAAACGTCAACGAACACACCTGCTGAGGGAATTGGTAAAATTGGTAAAGAGGGATGCTCACTGCGCAGACGCGACGCGCCTGCAAGAAATCAACGAGGCTACCGTCGATTTCTAACGGTCTAGATATGCCCTCAGGAGCTATATTGAATATAAAATATGACATTATTATTTTGTGTTGTAGTAAAAGAAACACGTTGTTAGTAAACTGCATAGTATGTGAATGCTATCATTACACTGAAAAAAATATCAAGCTCTGAGTTAACCGAAACGTTCAATAGAATCATAATTTGTTCTGGATTGTAGTAGCCCAACCGAAGTATATAGTAGTATATACAATCTGTTTGATAGGCTGTACACACCGATTTCTGTAGATTGATAAATCGTACACCTACTAAAACTTTCTTTACCAAACAATCGGTAGATGCGCTTTCAAATGAAAGATTATAAGGCTGTTTTGTTACGTGAACCAAACACGCCTATTCCACCATTTTGTTTCTCTACCGAACAGCTCCTACAAAGCACTTTGTTTATGTGTACCGGAGTTGAGTTGAGCCGACTAAAAACTTTAGTAACAGTAACCAAATAGTCTGTCAAGGTTACAAAACTCGTTCGTTTCTTTGTACAAATAACTTTAGTCTATATATTGTCACTGTCACTATATCTACAGGAATTTCTTGTAGAGCGTACAGGATTTTTTTCTCAGTGTAAATGAACAACAATATATTTGTCTCGTTTTACCCGCTTGGATCTCTTTCGCGCCTGGACTGGGAAAAAAGCAATACCGCTCCGGTGAATTGTATTGCTTTTCGGTCGGATATTTTCGCGACCTCTGGGCAGATCTAAACCTATTTTTAATTAATTTTCAACATTTTTTTTATTTTTTGTAGAATTGGTTCACTCAGTTCGCTGTATTTCACACAACACTGCAACTTTTGTATGGAGAAATGACCCTTTAGAGGAATCTATACCTACATACTCAAATACGAACCCAGAACGGCGAACAATTGTAGAGTTTACTTACAGAATTAAATAAAATAAAACTAAAAACCGTTAACATCCAGTGAACAGTGAGCTTTCTAAAAACCTCGAGAGATGTAGGTACCTAATTCGAAAGATATCGATACCCCTAAATGTCTCTTCGCGCTGATAGAAACTTCTACCCAGGACACTTTGGGTAACCAGGGGGTACAAGATCTCCGTCGCGTTCTTATTATCCCATATGAGATAATTCTCCCATATGAGTTCTTATTATCCCATATGAGATTTGTTAAGAAACTATATCAAAATTCATTATAGTATTCGAGAAAAAAAATGTTGAAGTTTCTATTTAAAACCTAATATATTTGTTTAAAGCGAGTTTACATCCGCTCGACCTTGAGTTGCATTCACGATGTGGCGCCCGACGTGTTTTCAGCGGGTTTAGTATGCCGCGAATCTGCCTGGCATAAATTTAGTTTAAAAAATAAATAATTTGGGTATCAAATATTTTTGCATTTTTTTATATAATTTCTTACTCGTAACAGGGAACTTATACACCCCCTTAAATTTACGGGAATGATTTTGGGACACCTTGTATATATAATTGTATTTAAGTGTAAAATCCTTAAGTGTAAAACTAAATCATAGATATTTCTGATAACTAAATTATATTTTATAATACACATATATTTATTGGCCATATAACTTTTGGTTCTTTGGACAGCCTCATTATAATATATAGTTTATTTTTTCTGTGTAAGGGTGGGTGTATTCTCAAAAATAGGATATGTTTTTGTCAATAACCTGGAGACGAGTAAGAGCAAATGACTTTGACCACGCGGCTCTCCGAGGGTCAATTGACCCCGCGGTTGATCACACGAGCGGTTGGGCAAACGCGGCGCCAATTAGGCAAATTCAACTCGTGATTTGCCGGCAGCCTTTCGTCGCGGCGTCGCGGCGCGAGATTGCCGCGCCGTCGGCCGCGGGCGCGCACGATGCACACGTGGACTGCCGGCGCTAATCTTCAGCGGCAGAAATTCACATTATTTATTTATCCTGTCCGCAACAAGCACGCATTCAATGTTCTAACTCCTAACGGTCCCTGCACGAAACGTATGAAGTCCATACACCGCACTTTTCATAATTATGCCTTAGGGAAAATTGCAATTTTGTGTATCTAATGTTTTAGACAGAAAAACTGCTTTTCTTACTTATTTTTTCACCAACATGATATTAGCTATGAGACTGACGATGAAAGCAGTAGTTTTCTCATTATCGATGACTCAAAACATCGATACTTTAGCCTTATAAAGGAGGAAGGGGAGGATGCGGTATTTTTATTCCAACATTTTGATGAATTGGTTCCAATTCGATCCACTCATATTAACCACATCAGAAAAAAATATTTTTGGAATCCCTAATAGCGGACCTTCTAACGATATAAAAATATATTAAGTATATATATATTTTTGAAGGGACCCAATTTTTCCTAATTTTTGACAGCCGACATATTTTAATTACTATAATGCTGGTGAATAAGGCGTAAAGTTTATCAAGTGTAAGTTCCAATTATTATTTAGCTAATGATCGCACACTAATTAATTAGTAAGTCATTCGCAGATTGTCATTGATAAGGCAACCGGTGAAGCAAATAGCCTGGATCGGGTAACTTAGGTTCATACAAATAATCCCGATTTCGAGATACATCTTACTTTAATTGTATTTGTTATGAATAAGTAGTTTGATGATAATTTGCATCAACTCTTAGTTTCTAACATACACGAAATTAAACCAATATTCTAAGATACTTATTTTCTGCAACGGACTCACCCAATATAGCCTCTTTAACTCGCACGGAACATTGCTTGGCCACACGTCACACACCACCACAACACGAGAAGCAACGTTCCTTCCTCTTTTCCGCCGGTTGTCTTACGGCGATGGCACAATGTGGCGCGGCAGTACGCGTTTATTCGGCGTAACTCGTCCGTTGCATATTCAATATTTTAACGACAAATAATCAATACATAATTTATTGATTATTCCGAGCCATACAAAATAAAACATTAAAATGAAATAAACATACATAACAGTATTTGATATGATTTTTTTTTTGCTGGAGTGAATTTTGCGATTTGGCTCGTGCGTGACTTTACGAGCATTCATGATGCGAGCTGATGCACCTGGGCGAGAGGCTGTTATTCAATTACTAAGCAACTGACATTTATTATCTAAATTTATCTGTGTTTTCATTATGAGGGGAGATTGGTGTGTATTACTTACTAACTAATATTTAATAATGTGTATCAAAATAAATGAAGTATCGAATAATTACATCTTATTTACTTTCAATTTTCCCACTATACATTTACAGGCGAACGCTGATTTTTACACATCTTTACCGTAATTTTAATAAATCCTCAGTATTTTACATTTATGGTGTGAATCCTTTTGAAAGAGATAGATAGTAATTTTGTTAAGCCTCTCGTTGACAAAGCTTGAATGCAAAAAAAGGTCGAGAACTTGGTCTCGTTAAAGATGAAAGTTTCGACAGAAAATCCATGAGTTTTCGTTCGTTTGGTGACCTATATCTACATCTATACTATATTCTATCAGGAGTGTAGCTACATAACCAAGGGCCTCAGTGCAAAAATGAAATTAGGGCCCTATCTAAAGTGCTAAGTATTGTCAAGTAAAAAATATAAATACTTTAAAGATGCAAAGTTACTTCATAATCAGCTTTTTATCGCCCAACATAGCGGGCATAACAAAGTAAGGCTACTTACTAAGTATATGCGTAACGCAATAAATAATCTTTTTATCACACTTAGAAGTGTGCGTGTGTGATTTTTCTGTGTGTGTGTGTGTGTGTAGTAAGAGTGAAATAGATTACCCTAACTTACTGTTACGTTAGTATGTAGATAGAGGATCATTCGTTTAGGGGGATTCCCTAGAATTTCTTTCAACTGAGTTGCTATGCTTAAAACCGTGATGTAACCTGTTGCATTTATGTTCATTATGTTCGAGGCTTACCGGCCAGGGGCCAAAAAGTCAAAAGTCAAAAATTCTTTATTCGATTAGAATATTTAAATAACTCTTTTGAACGTCACTTCCTCGACCCCTTGAGCTTGAGCCCTAAACATCTAATTAAATGTGTTTAAACAAGTTGGTATATGAAATATGTAATATTGTTAAATGTGACTCCGGCCTTAATTCTGGGAAATATTGATAAACCTATGACCAATATTATATTACAGAATGCAGAAGACTGCAGAAGAATGCTGGCGCCACCTGGTTTAACGATCATTTGCTGTGAAATTATTGAAGTTGCTCTACCGATCGGAATTTTATTAAGCTGGATTCACACGGTGCGACCGGAAGCAAATAAATATATTAACATTAATTCGACGCACTTATTGGACTTATTCAATAGTATACAAAACAATATTTCGGAATGTATTCAGTATATTTTATTTCAAAAAACAACTTTTCAGTTGTGTATGAAAGACAGAAATGAGTAACAAAAAACAATAAAACAATAAAAGTAAATAGAACAATATAACAATAACAAGATTCAAACAACAAATATAGTAATTAAGACTAGCATACCTAAACTTTACACACAGTTATTCAAATACATGCAAATAGTACAATAATATTATCAAATTTATAGAAAAATAATAATCTTGGATCGGATTAAAACAAACTATGATAGCGTAGTAAAATTTTCTAATACTTTTTAATTTTTTTACAAGTAATTAAAAAATAACACGTCCGAGTTTTATTTTATTTTACATTATTTAATTTTTACGCATAATCCTCGTGTGAAAATCGGTCAGTTTTTTTTTACAAGGCTTTTTTATCATTTAAAAAAAACTTTTTTGATTCATTGTACATATAAAGCAAACAGGGTACATGAAGCACTAACTTAGAGTAATATGATGTTTAGTCTTCTCCTATTATTACCTATATTTGTTCCGCATCTCTGGACCACCGCGAAAAGCGGAATCAATTTTCCCCACATGGCAACGGGAGAAGATCTCTTCCGAGCGCCCGCGTCGCGTCGTGCAAGTGCGCAGTGCGGCGCAGGTCATATTAATGTCGGCCTGCGACCTAACATCGAACGATACAACCATCGTTAAACCCGAGTTAAACCGCATTTGCAGATACGCTTCACTAATAAAAGTTTAAATTGACGAATCAATTATAATATATTTTTTATGAACGTTTGCATTTCGAAGTTATTTCTGTATTAACCATATTTCTTTATGTAAATATTCATTAGTTTTTTTTCTCCACCGGTGACCAGTTATACTAGTAACCGGTAAGTACAACATCTTGCAAGATTACATGGTTTTGTCTGTCTCAGACTTTAGATACTTTATTAGACTAGCGGCTGCTGCGGACAGTTTTTTTTAAGATTAAAATCTTAATATACATATATCCGAATTAATTGTTATTCAATTAAAAAATATTTACACTGGCTACCCATTCTAAAACATAGAGATAACAAATTATACACTTAATATAAACTAATTTAATTGTTACAGACTGAGTGCATATGGAAATTAAATAAATATAGAAATGCAGAAAAGTGCCTCTTGGCAGGAATATAACACTCCTTAGAAGGAGAGGACAAAACTACTGCTAACTCTACGACAGTTAAAACCAAATTATACGATTTAAACAATTGACATTTACGTCGTAAAGTTTTTTTGGGGTGTAATCTCGCATCTTTTGGAATTGCCCTGGTGATCACTCAAAGATTCATAAAACAGAAAAATTGCTTGATTACCGCGAGGCAAGTGTGAAATTAAGTTTTACGTTAGAGAATGAGTTTTTATAACTTTATTATGTATCTCACAATTATAAATATTATGGAACAGTAACATCGGCTATAACTTATGTTTACGCAATTAACCAAAAATATATTTTGTTTTTTAAGTACGTTTATTATCATATTCAACCAAACTATCCATACTAAATCGAGAATATTAGGTTAGTACATTGAGAGTAAAAGCTTAAATTTTAAAAAATACTAAAAAAATATTAAAGTGATGATGTATATCTAAAAAAATAAAGTATTAAAAAAGTATACGCGTAAAATAGTGTTTATAATTAAATAAATTTTGTATTGTAAGGAAAGAGAAAATCTTATCTAATAGAACGCGTAAATTTGGCTAAAATTTAAAATTAAATGAATCTTAATCACGTTAAAATCAATAGATAATGAATTTAATATATTTCGAGAGTTACATTAGTTATTATATAATATCCATGGGTAACGAGGCTACCGCCTATTCAAATGTAGACTGTTTGATTTTTCTATATATTACATATTAAATATAAGTTTATATAAAAGTATTATAAAACCTAATCCAAGTACATTTTACATACTTGTCTTGGTCGTTATAGATATAATGTTATGTTATACTGAGAGTCTACGTCCTAAATAAGTCGTTTTTTTTATAGTAATCGTATGTTTTATTATCACCATTAAAAAATCCAACAAGCATTCGAGCATTTCTTTACCAATTACTGTATTGGCTTGCACTTCTCACGCCCCAAGGTATTTTATAATTATCTTTTAAAAAAAAAATATATAAATAAATCACTTTGCACACCCGAAGGATTTTGACGGGAAAGATAAAGCACACGTATTTTATTTATTTGGTAAATCAATTAGCGTGTATCTGAACAAAAACCCGTGACTCCATCAGAGCGCGCGAAGATGGTGGAATATTTCACACGGATCTGTTTGATGTATGCGAACAAACAGAACGCATCCAGGTCAGGAACGAAGGTTTCCAACCTTGGCAGTCCTTGGCCGACGCGAGTCCCGACAAAGCGCCCGCCGGCGCGGGTCGTGTGTTAATTTACAACTTGGCGCCCTTTACCTTGGCGGGTCGCTTCTTTTGTTGGCGTTGCAACAAATGCACCTTTTGGATTATGTTTACATTCCGTGCGTTTTATGAGGTCCATTGTTCCCAGAACGGCTTTTTTTTTAAGTAAAACTTCTTTAAGTAATTAGGCAAAACAATTTCTTTATGCGCTGAATGCATTTTATTGTGACACGCAAATACGGGTACATTCGTGTAAAGTCGGTAGATCGCTCAAATAGATGCTCCATGGAGGTCATGTACTCTCATGTGACTAAGGTTTTCACGGTAATTATTATAAATATGTTTGCGGAAACATAGTCGAATGTAGATAGAGTACGAAGTGATAATTTTGAAATATAATTGAAAAATGTGATCAACTTTCCACAGATTTATCATTTTTTTTCTTATCAATCGCCACGATCTCGAATCGAATTACTTTTCAACTGTGCAATCCAGTAATGCAAAAAAAATATAATCTAAATAGGTACTTACATATTTTCAAAAAAAATGCTGCTCGCCCGCAGTGAAGGTCTTGCATATAATTTCTATTATTTATTATTTTTGAACGAAAATAACAAAGATCAGTACTAAAAAAATAGATTTCATAAAACACCAACAATGTCTAAGCGGACAGCGTCACTTTTCCTTGGCCACTTCTCATCTTGAGATGAGATTCAAGTTTAAATTCACCGTAAATTGTTGGGGTTTATTTTGCATGTTTGCATATAATTAGTAAAATCCTATCGAGTTCAATTTAAGGTATTTATATTTTAAATATTATTGTTTTTGTACCACGCGCCGTAAAAATATGTATATTATAAAACATTTATAACTTTGTTTTTTTTTAGATATACTATAATTCAACCAAATTACATATATATTGACATTACATACGAGTACACGATTAAATGAAAGTTTTAATTGTTTTTTTATAAAGCGTTGGTTATAAAGTCAAATCGAAAAGTACTAAATGGTTTCTTGAGTAGTTCCTATAATCAATGGTATTACTTTTGAACTCAATTAAATAGTTATATACATATTTATGAAACAGCCACTATAGATTTTGAAAATTATGGTACTCGTTACATTTTACGGCACCCACCACCTGTAATCTTATTCGCCGCAGTCTCGGGAATGCGTTGCGCCTGAAAAAAGACCAAGCGGCGGGCCCGAAACGTTTAGGCCGCAGACACCTCGAGGCGCAGCGGAGCATTGTGTCCTGGAACGTTTCTGACGGGTCGCGACGCTCGCCTTCGGGATGCCTCGCTCGGGGCCTGTTTCACAAAATGACGACAATGTTTATTTTTATGATTTTTTTTGCACAATTTTTTTGTAATATTTTAAAACATATCTTGCCTTACCAACTTACTATCGTTCGGAATAGTTCTTGTGTAAAGCATTAAAATATCGTCCGCCATCCACAAGGTACTCAACTTATCTACAGCTTACGAATATATATGAAGATAAAAGTACAATAGTTCTACAAAGGACCAAGCACACGGGAAATGATAGCACATCTCTTTATCCATGACATGGGTTATTGTATGAAGTGTCAAGTTAAGCACTATAAGTGACCTCGAAAAGTGACTATACTAACATTCTAAAATGCATGAGCTGTCACTTTAGTCGGTTGCTAAATCTGTGGTTATTCTAGCCAGGAGTGTCGTCATAGGTGTCATATACAACCTATGTATCGTATGTGTGTGTGTGTAGTATCGTATTCACGCTAGTCCACCCTACAAAACAACACGCTTACATTCTCTCTCACAAACACATTTTTCTCATATAAAAATAACCGATAGATAAAAATTTAAAAATTACATTAAAAATTATTTTAATTTGTCTTTTGAATATAGGTAGTAATTCTTATGACAGACCTGCTTCATTTTAAATTTATTTATAGGACCCATAATAATAAATTATCATGACGTGTCGATTGACAAATAATTTTGCGTTTGAATGAAAATTTATGAAACTTTACATGTTGTGTTGGGACAGAGCATCGATCTTGAAGTCGTCAGCTGACTCATGGGAACCTGCGATGGAGAGTCTGGTCGCAACATGACCACAGCTCGCCAAGGCAAACAGCGCAGGCCTTTGGTGGCTGGCCACTTACTCGATAACTCTCTACTTCATTCGCATAAACGTGTTAAATTGTTCAAGCGATAATCACACGAAGATCACATGTGTGCACACTAATTTGAAGTCGTCTTTTCATTCCCTCGCATTACGGGTTTCTCATTGAGCACAATATAAAAGATTCTTTATTCTTTCTTTCGATTAAATGGTCGTCATTATGAATGATTCTGGCCAGTGACAAGTATTGAGTAAAGACAGATCAATTAAGACAATAAACAAAATATTGAAGAAGACAATATTTATATTAAGCAAAAAGGAAAAATAAGCAACAAATAAAAATACAATTATAATAATTTAAGATTTACATGTCGTACTTGGCTTGTAAAGCAGTTATTAAAAGTACACATTAAATTATATACACATATACCGTAATTAATGACTTATCATTTAAAGGCTTTCGCCGTAATAATATAATCTATATTATGCTAAACTAAAATTATTGACATTTACATTTTCGAATTACCTTTTTAATGATTTTACAGGGATGGAAATTTCATCCTTCAAAATAAATTCAGGATTCTTGTATTTTAATGACAAGATTACTTTTTTTAAATCGTTTCCACCATTCGAGCGCGAAATAAAGGCAAACAAACATAACATTTTTCTTTCTCCCTTTTTTATGTTTTTATGGTTCTTTAAAAGGTTTTTTATGTTCTATTGGCGATTTCCTATAAACTCTAGTTGTATCACTTTATATTTATTTATTTATTGTACACAATTGATTTGACAAAAAAAATATAAATGTAGTAGTAGAAATCACAGTTATATATGAATATTACAAATGCACCGGGAGCGATTAGCACTGCTACATTTTGTGCCCTGCCTTCTTTACTAGACTATGTCTGTACTAAGGAAGGCAGTGTTATATTGTGCTACAACTGAGAATGTCAAACCGTTAATGCACCTATAGAGAAATATGATAATGTATATTTGTAAGAAAATAAATTAAAATTAAAATATATAAATATATTATATATATTTACAATGTTGTCGCATATAATGTTTATGTTCAGACAAATATGTCTATATATATAGTCGTATATATATGATCGTGTATTTTGAAATTTAGAAGTTAAGACTATGTATCGGCTAAATAAAGTTAGCTTCGTGCTTAAAGTAATGAGAATGCACCAATTTATAAGTGAAATTAATGTATAGGGTGATGATTTTAGAGGCGTGGTTTTCAAGAAGAGATAAAACGCATATAATTTGATGTTATGGCTAAGAATTTAGTTTTATTATAAAGATAAGGGTTTGCCATTATGTTTTAAAAATGATTTCGGGTAAGTGGCCGCCGCGGCTGACTCGAACAAATTCCAGCCGAGAGGCCCAATTTTCAACCACTTTTTGCAGCAAGTTGGGCCGTATGTCAGCAATAACGCGCCGAATATTCTCTTCCAAGGCGTTAATCGTGTCCGGCTTATCTGCGTAGACAAGCGACTTCACATAACCGCACAAAAAATAGTCCAGCGGTGTTAAATCGCACGATCTTGGAGGCCACTCCACAGGCCCACGAAGCGATTTTTACTTTATTTTAGAGTGATTTAAAAAAAATTTAGAGTGATTTTTTTCTAAATTTGCACTATTTGCAAACGTTGTTCAGGAGTAAGTCTATTCATTATGAAATGGCAAACCAAACTGAGCATAAATCAAGTGACAGCTGTCAAAAACACCAACTACGAAAAAAGTAGTGCCAGATTGAAAACCACGCCACTAAAAAAAACACCCTATACAATACACTTAGTATTTTTAATGGTTGGAAATGTGGTCTAAATACCTAACTATGATTGGTCTTTGTTGGCAAAAAATATATGTCCGTGACGCGGAAAGATGTTTCCATAGCAGTAGTAATAGAGTCAAATTATATGGAACTCCTAGGCACTATGAACTTTAATTTGAATGTAATTTTCAAGAGCAATTGTATCCAAATGTGAATCTCTGACTCATTCGAATTTAAATAGGTATTCCTTACCAATGAAAAGGTAAGGAATGCTAAATTGCTCTTAACGCACCAGTTAAAACTGCTTCTTTGTAAACATATATCATTAGCGCGAAGGCAGAAGAATTCGATGGGAACTGATTTTAGACAAGCGAATATGTAATTTGATTCGTCCTCAGCACTAAGCGAGCCGCTCTTGCGCAATATTATATTTCATTCTTTTTCGACTCGAGATGCGGATTGGGATCACGAACGAGTTAATCCGAGTAGTGATGGACAGGTAACACAATTAATCGAATGTTGGCAAATCGATTTCAATTTATTTCTTCAGTTCTATTAATTACATCGAAATAGCCCTAAGCGTCACAATTCTATTCTGTAAAAGGACCTCAGATTATTCAATTTTACATACGGCGATAATTATTTATATGATGAAAGGGTAATATTATACTTATAATATGACCTAATTATTATATTTATGATAAGTGACACTTTGGTTTAAAAAAGTGGGAATGGAAAATGTTTATTATACTAATCGATTAGTGTGGTTGAGATCCTGGTAGTCTAATTGTTAAGGTGTTTGACTCTTGGCCCAGCGGTTACGGATTCAAGTTTGCACATAATAGTCATACCATTTCTAACGCTTCATTACCATCATCTTCCCTTACTCGAACACAAGCAAATTTAGGTTAGTTGAGTAGGTTCTAAAGTAATTGCATATATTCTAGCGAAGGAGGTAAGGGTGGTTGTGTTTGTGCAGACGTGTGTGTGTTGAAGATACGTGTTATAAATATTTGTGAATGTCATTTTAAGGATAAGAATTTACATGAACATAAAATCAATCAGACGGTAACAAAGTATAGTTTATACTTTTTATTCACAAAACAAAAAAACCTTGTTAACAATCGGTAAAAAAAAGTAAAAGCTGATATTTGACATAGTTTTTAATTATTAATATTTATACCGGCCACTGTTACGGTCAGTTTTAATAATTACTATTATTTTGCTATTTCTGTCCGAAAATAAATGTCGGCCATCGTTTATTCATAGTTACGTGTCAATAAAACAAATCTTAAAACTAATAATAATAATAATTAATCATTATAGTTTTCCTAAACACTCTAATTTCTTTAAATCTTAATCTTTAACTAAACTCCCACTAAGAAAACACTAGGCTATAATCCCTCATAGACTAGGCGCAGGCACCCGGGAGGAATACCCGTCCCTTTTAATGTCTCCCATTAACCAACCCATTATTTAATATATTTATTTTTAAGGTTTTTTTTTGTGTTATAATGTATCTTTGTTGCGTCATTTGGCAATTATTAGGATAGCGACCTTGATAACCCAATGGCGTAATAAAAAATATTTTTTATCGAAATCGCGACCACATCCCTATCCCTAGTGGTCTCTGTTCACACGCCGCTCCAAATTACAGGTTAGAAAATCGGATTGCAATTCGCGACTTTCGGCACAATCCCGAATCCCGGCAGCCTTCGCTTTCCCATTTTTCAATATAATTTGCGTCGGGAGATCCTCTCCATCCCACGGCGCTTTTGGGATCGCGTGCTGTGATGAATAGCGTCGGGTTGTCCAGCAGCTGCCAATCGAACACAAATTTGTAGACAACGCGCCAGCGACCTAATAATCATATAACGTAGTGCCTAGAATGAACACCACATTTAGACAGCGGTCACTTAAATCCAGTAATACCAAAGTGCTTCGCGGTAGGGATTTGGACAGTGATTTACTAGCTAGTTCATATTAATTGCGGATGGAAACAAACTTTTCTTTAACTTTATCCATTGTACGATATTTACGAATTATACGAATTCTACAAATTATAGGAATATACGAACATAATAATGATAATCTATAGGTGTATAGTATATTAATGAAGTGATTTATAATAATATATTGAATAACAGAGAAAAATGTCTTATATTTCATTTATATATCCTGTGTGTGTGTGTGAATGGCCAAGAAAGTATAATTTCCACCGTCTGATCCGACGTAAACCCATTTTTTTAACCTTCACAAAGTCCGACATAATATTTTATGACACATTTATGGTTTTTTTCTGACAAATATTACTTTGACGAAATACCAAAGTGGTTTTTTTTTAAATGGTAAATAATATTTTGCGTTATAGTATAAACGATATTTAGGAATAAAACACGAAAAAGAAGCAAATTTTCGAAGGAATGAAAAAACAATATCTTCCGCGAGTAAAAATGTGCGTCCGGGCTCTCGGACTATTGAGATTTAAATATTTGTGTCGTGTTGGTTTCGTGACTGCCCGACTAGCTGATACTGGAATCCGAATTCGGGCAGCAGGACCAGAAGACAGCATCCGAGATTTATGTAGAATATTTTAAGAGTAAAGACCGGATGGAGATAATCTAAAACCGCTGCAAATTATTGCAAACGTGCATCTGCGCACGAGGAACCTGCAGCGCACGCGCAGACCAACTCTTTAGCTTTATTTAACAAAGCAGCCTTAAAAAAATCACCTTCCGTTAGATATAGGTATAATTCGCGATTATCGATTTTTTAGCTGAGTTCCCCATATCCCTTGTGAATCCCTAAAGTGAAAATGCAATTGTAAATTCTATGGCGGATGTGACGTACGGCCGATATATCATTATTGCTCACAGATACAGATACAAAATCAAAGTGACAGATAATCAAAAATTAGCGTGATGCTGGGACTTTAGC
Organism: Neomicropteryx cornuta; assembly: GCA_020383195.1. Lineage (NCBI taxonomy): Eukaryota > Metazoa > Arthropoda > Insecta > Lepidoptera > Micropterigidae > Neomicropteryx > Neomicropteryx cornuta. The sequence continues at coordinate 9,204,101 of JAHKQU010000030.1, forward strand.
CGAGGCGGTGGTTTGTCACTTCCGAGCGTCCTCCGAGCTTAGCCAAGTGAGCGCGTTGCATTAGATTCATTCATTGCCCGGGTAAAATTGAATAAGGTTAAAGAAGTTTTACTTCAATAAGAGTTTTTATATGTTGGCATATTATTTTTTAAGCGTAAGCAGACACTACAATTTGAACATAATAAAAAAATATATATTTCGCACAATATTTATCAGCCTAGAATTATAGGCGTATTGCTTAAGCTCAGCACACTAGGTTTCGTTTAGAAAGGGGTTACTGTGTTTGCCTAACTAGGCGTAATCACACGTTCTAAGGTAAACTTTGTGTAAGATACCTCTGTCAGTTCATATGATTGGATCCGAGCAAGTATCTACACATATATGATATAATATAGTATAACACGATATAATAAATAATATAATATAATATAAAATGACACATAACGTCATGAAATTAAATCTACATGTCTACATACTATGTTTTGGGTGTGTGCTGTACATGTTTGTTGTTTGAGTGAGTTGACAAAATGGGAGTGTGATGTGGGTTTGTGTCAAAATCAGACGCGAAAGTTAGACGTCATCGTGTTATGTGATTTATAAGGGAAATGCACGATTGACATCATTTAAAAATGAATGGTCAATTAATAAATTTTCACTGTTGTTACGAACGAGTACTAGTCACATTTTTTTATGTTATCATGTAGGATTTTCGACCACTTTCTAAATTTCCAATCATGGTATATTTTATTGAAATTTTTTGGAGCCTGTAATGCATCAAAACGCTTTGATCGCATGTCCTCGTGGCGCGTGTTAACCGGATTACCGAGTTCTTCTTCCAGCCTCCGGACTAGGATTTGGGATCAAATCTACATAAACCTCGGATAAGCGACCGGAACATGCGTCAAATTCGGAGGAGATTATCGGCCTTTCCGGTCTGAAAGTGGATAAATAATCCATAAACATGATACGTTGCTTCCGACGCTGAAAGTGGTCGCGTATTTGAGACGTCGACCAACGCGTCCGGACTCCGAAAACGAATTTAATTAGGCACAGAAGCTCTCGATCCAAAGTGAGTTTGTGTTTAAATGAAACAGCTTTGTTTTATTCTTTCTTATAACTAATACTTTGTTGTATTTATAACACTTATTTTATTTAAAATAATAGAGCATTTAACATAACTATAACTAAAATATATGCACACATGCATGCACCCCCTCACACGCAACAGACAAGTATAAATTGAACAGTATCGAGTTCTGGAAATATGTATAATGTTAAATTTGGAAATGAACTATCTACCTGAACCTGAACGAACTAGTTTACCTAACGATTTTTATTAAATAGTTATAATGAATACTTTTAGTTTCAATTAAATATCGCTTAGGCTATTTTGCTGTTAATTTACATTTTAAACCGTTAAGAAAAGTAGACAGAGAGGGCTTAGTGAGTGAATGCCAGACGTTTTAGTGCTATAGGTTTTTGAGTGCCAAATCGCCACTAATAAAGACAGCATCTCGCGGCGAGATGTCTGACATTCACTATTAATTGTTGCTTAACTGCCTTATTGGAATTACTGCTTTATTGCCTAATTGAAAGTGACCAGAAAAAACTATAAAACTAAATGTTTTTTTGTTTTTCAAATTTTGAATCTTGTTTTTCTTATCGTGGGCAGTCTTTCATTGGTTTGAGTGAGATGAATCTTACAAACGTCTTCTTCGTTTACATTTTATGAGGTTTAAGTTTTAAGGTCACTTTTAAGGTCGTTCTAACACTCAAACCTTATCACAAGATATGCGAATCTTACAGAGACGTGAATGTTCTCAAGTAATTGGTCAAATTGATTGTTCGTACGTCAGATTTGGAATGTGTCCGTTTGCGACCTACAGTCGTGGCATCACTGCTACGGTAGCCTGGGAGATGCCCGAGGCTATCAGTTCTGGCTGTCAGGGCTGCCAAAACTGCAGGATAATAATATTATTATGTTATGCTAGGTTTAGTACATTGTTGTAGGCACGTTCGCGAAGGCCTAGAGATGGGGAGCAAAGCGTCCAATCCCGAGTGCCGGAGGTACGAATTGTCGCGCGCCGAAGGCGCCATCAAAGCCATCTGCAGGGCCCAGCTCTCAACCCAGAGCGATACTCGGGGTTGAACAGCTAGTATACTATAAAATACTAATAATGTAAAAAACCCGCAAACTGAATAATATTATATTATAGGTATATTAAAAGACTTATATTCAATAATCTCTAATAATCCAAATTGGAAAAATATACTCGATTGTCCCCCTATATTGTCTTACCGACGTCCCCCAAATTTACGTAATATATTAAATAAAAATAAAACGATTGGTAACCAACCACATAACATATTTCCAAAAAACGGGGTCGAACCATGTAAAAGACCTCGTTGTAAAACATGCAAAATTATTGTAAAAGACGATAAATTTTCAAGCGCGAACAATAAAAATATATATAAAATTACCACAAACATAACGTGCACCACCAGAAACGTTGTATATCAGCTTCTATGTAAGTTTTGTGATGCGTTCTATGTTGGTGAGACTACGACGCCACTAAACATTAGAATTAATAATCATAGATTATCCTGTAACAAATTACTTTCCGCTTTACCCGTTGCAATTCACGCGAGAACTCACGGCAGGGATTTCGATGCTTGCTTTAATGTAAAAGTTTTGAAGTCTTTGCCCGCGAAATTGATTTAAAGACATGGGAACTCTCTCATATTTGGGTTTTGGGCGCTTGTAGATCTGTAGGTCTAAATAGACAAAATTAAACTAACTTAACAGCATTTAACGCATGATGCTTAATATATTCTTTTAAGCAATTACTTTTATTTCATAATACTGATTGATTTATCTAGCAAAACTGCAATTATATAATAATAATTGTAGTGGCTGGATATATTTATCTTTTAGTTGAAAATGCGATTTTCGAATTTATGAAGGTTGCATTTTAAACGTCATCTTTCATATATTTTCTGAAGACGCCGAATGGCGAAAGCTTAAAAATATCGTTTCATCTAACCTATAATATAATATACAAATATATAAACTATTTGACCTTGCAGTGTTTTCGGCGCCAGATTTAAAATATGTTTTGGCACAACCCTGTTTACATAGTATTGAAGGCCGTCTTCAATAATTTTGAGTCTGCGATCCCCATATTAGTGAATAATACCGATCGCGTGTGGACAAGCATTCTCTAATTTGTTTAAATGTCGCAATGAAACCACGACTGTTTAAGGGCGCCACTCAAAATATTCACCAAATTCAAAATTAAGTTACATAGGTAATATTGTAATAAAAGTGAAATAATTTTAGCGTATAAAAACTAGTTTTTTTTTAATGTCACTTCACTCTGGATTGGCTCGAGCGATTTTGATCATTTTTTTTTCGAATATGATAGTTCATTTTTCAGTTATTTTTTTTCCATCTTAGTTTTTCTTTAATTTACACTAAGTGTAAGGTAAAAAAAAAGTTTTTCGTTTAAAGTGTTTTTGTAGCGATTTCAATTATTGTTTTTGCTAATTGTACTAAAATAAAACTATCAAAATTATTTTTAGTATAAGGTAACTAAGAAATATTACATTTTTTTTAAATATATTAAACAATAAAAAAACGTTGAAGTTGGCTCAAGACATGGTTTGTAGTGAAGTTGCATGCGGTGTGCATGTCATGGTGGAACGTTTTTTTTTATCTACTACATTTAAGGCAAATAGTTACATCCGTCTGTCTGTGAACCTTGTCCTATTTGTGCAAGTTTTATATTTTTCAGGTTGTTACAAAAATCGTTCCAGAATTTTGTTTAGTCGATGTTGTCAAAATAATAATTACACATTTTTTGTTTGTAATTCATTAAATCCCAATGAATTGTAAAAATGAATTTTTGACTCCCTGCGATTATGTTACTTCTACGCGAGGAATGCAACGGCGGGCCGGGGGAATATTCTTGGACCGGGATGATATATGGGATCATAGCTTTCGATTGGGCTACATATTATTACGCGTGTAATTTGGCCCCTACACGAAAGGATAGTCTTTCCAATTTAGTTTGATACACGATTTTATCACGTTTGACTATCTTGATCACAGATGTTTTAAGATGTCTACGATATTTGAAGTAATTAGCTGTTATTTTCAAATACTTACATTTCTTTTAGTACCACTTACCTGAAGAGTATTAGAATGGGTCTTCGCTGAGATTATATTATAACCAGCCACCGGAGTATGCAATCATGTACTAATATGGATAGTAACAGGGTAAAAACATTTTATTTTTTAAATCGAAATGTAACCTTATAAGAATAAGTTACCCCGATGCCATTGGACATTGCGCTGCGATGGGAACACTAACTTTGTTATAACTATTCATTATATAGTGGTTTTTAGATTGTATGGGTATTATTTAGGTAGCATGTTAGGAAGGTGTTTTTGGGCATTTTCGAAAGCTCTCGGAATTTCTACGTCAACGCTACTATTTTCCGTTCCGGGCGTTAGCATTGAAATTAGGTATATTTTTTGTTACATCATGGGTTTGAGGACGTTTTTTAGAGGAAGGTGGAAGGGGGCTTTGCAACAGCAACACTAATTTCCAATATCGAGTAATTAGGATTGCTGCATTTTAAACTCAAAAATGACAATTTTCATTTTTTTGTATAACCAAATAAAAAATTAAAATCGCGTTGCTAATCCTGTATAAATAAAGTTATATTTTTTGTTTATTTAAAACATTACCGTATAAATAACGATATTATTCTAAACTCAATGTAATGAGATCAAATAGTTCCTATCTGTCTCTAAATTATAATATAAAATCTATTGATCGAATCATTAGCCGTTGCATCGTTAAGAAATAAAAGGAAATCTCACGTCTTTTCTGATGATGCTCACGTAGATGTACCGAGCCATGAGGATATGAACACAGTGGAGCTTCAATTAAAAAAAATACGTAAATTTAAATAATTGTATTTAAAGCAGATTTGTTTTTCACTCCATATAAACCTAATAAAAAACCAAAATTCAAATCTACACACTGCGTAGTGGGTAGGTAATGCATTTTCAGATATCGGAACGGTATTGGTGATAATATTACCGACCCAACTAAGACGGACGCAATCGCTGCCTGACACCGGGCGGAGCTTAGTTTTCGACTGACGGCGTTGTCACGATTTTATCATATCAGCTGTAGCTCACTTACAGCGCTTCTATGCCATTAATTTTTTTTATAGTATACACCATCAACGACCAAAGTTTTCTGAATAAAAGCAAATTCATGTTCTAGTAATATCTTTCCAAATCCCGTAGATTACTTAAACCCGATATCTGATTACATTCGAGTGTTTTGGTGGGTGTTAAAAAGTTTATTTTAAAAGGTAACCCATTTGAACTTCATTTAAACACGTAGCAAACTAATTACCTAAGTAGAGTAATTTTAAGTTTAAAACCAGTAGTTTTTAAACCTAAAAATAGGGGTAAAACTTTCATTTCAATTTACTATAGTACTGCTGATAGTAACGTTATGAATTATAGGTTTCCAGGTTATAAGTTTTATGAAGACGGTTGGATAGTGACTGATTCTAATATTATCTACAACTAAAAGTATATTTAGTTAGACCATTAACTTAGATAAGCGCCAGTACCATCGCCTCTCTAGTATGAGCGCACCCTTAGGCAGTATATGGACGAAGGAACGTTGTAATTAGAGTGTCGGCGTATCACAGCAGCCGAAGGTGAGGCCCGTATACAAACTGGACCATAACCGTTACCATTAGCGACTGGGCAGTACCTAAATGTTTGATGAGAGTGTGCTTAGTAATTTTTGGTATAAACTAGATATATTTATGACGTACATATATTTTTTGTAGAAGAATATGCATATACTACCATTCTTTCGTGGATTTTCAGAAAATAAAACAATAATTTTCTAGTTATTATTATTATTATTATTAGTTTTAGGCAGGCAGCTTATGCTGATAAGCCTAAATCTGCACTTGTATCGTCTCTGATAAACTTGTCCATATCAACAAGTCTTACAACTTGTCTTATTGCAATCATATTGTAATCAAATTCGTCATATATTGAGAAGGGGTATCTAAGCTTTAGATAGTTAGTCCAGCGAGCGATAATCTGATGGGAGTAGGTTCAACTCCTCGGCATCTTTTAATAGCAGTACTGTAATTTCTATGCAATTTGTTACCCTTATTTTCCAATTCGATTGTAAATAATATCAAGCGAGCCTTCATCGAATGAAAATAAAAATATGGAAATACAGAAATATAAATAAATATTAGGCGGACGTTTCTATATAATATTATGTATAATGTATGCAAAAAGGGGCTTTAAACTATCTACTTAACATACAAAAACATTTTTATATAACAAAAATGCATAGTGTTCATGGACTTTTTTTAATTTTGTAGATTTTTCACTAAATAAATTGAAAAATCGTTCCCTTTATTTTTGAGAAATATTGTTTTACTCTCATAGAATATATTCACATATTTAAATATCTGTTCATTTTAACAAAACAAATTATGCCACCTTAAATACAGCTAGGAGCACAAGGCATTAAGCCTTTATTATAAGTTAAAAGGGTAATATAAATACGTTACAGCTTCCTAATAAATAAAATAAAATTCCCTGGAGTATATTTAATTCTTTTTGAAGTACGGCGTGAAAATTCGCCCCAGTCGCGGCGGTAAATGTATCGATATAAAGGCACAAAGGCCACCTAAATTTAAGGTGCCCACTTGAAAAGGTTTATTTAACCCTGTCAATAGATGGCGATTCCTGGGATCGCTGCACAAAGGGACTTGTTAAATCGGAGGCGCATCGTTTCGGCCTCCAGTTTGTTTGTGGACCTCAGGTGTCTCGGGAGATTGACACCGGTTCAACTTAAGGCGCCTACATACCTGAATGTTCGCAGGTTTTCAATGCATGTTGCGTGCGTATTCAGAAGAAATACCACCAATCTACTTTATTTATATTAAAGATCATTTATTATTTTAGGGAAATGGCTATAGAAAATTTCTTTAAACATTCTCAAAAAAACATTAAAAAAAAAACAAATCCGCAATGTTTTTAAAACATCATTTTTTGATATTTCTGAATCCAGAAACACCCATATATAATTAATTTTTTTTTTAAAGAGAATGGAGTCGCGGAGGGATTTAGTTGAGCGAATTTGCGATACATTGTATAACAACTAATTGAACATAGGTACTTTATATTTCTGAAGATCGTTGTTATAAATAGTTGGTTATTATTAACGTTTTATAAGGTTTCTATTTACAATAATATTTTAAATAATTGTGACCCAAGAAAGCGTATTAGCTGTTTATTTGCAAATTCGCACGAGATTCTCCTGAATGTGCCAAAAGTCGGCTTCGCCTTTTTGACATTACAATGGACCATGGCGCTCGCATGTTTGTCGAGGAGTGACAGTTTTGGGCCAGTCTGGTTGGATTATTGACTATTGTGTGTCCCTTGGCTGTGGATGAAAGGAGTGACGCGAGCGAGTTGTGTTTACGCTCTTGCATTGTGTCATCCGTGGCAACAGTGACATTCACAGTCACTGTTGCCAATCGCTGAATGGGTATTGTGTACAATTAGCGAATTGACAGTTTAACCGACGCGGTCGCCGTTCGTTAATAGTGATTTATTTTTCTTACTTACAGGAGACATGATTTGAGTTTGTTTTGAATATCATTGATACGTTGCCGTTAAAATACAAAAGTTTGTTATAACACAATAAGGTGACCCTTTAATAGCGATAACATCCCAAAACAGTGACTCCTCTCAACTTTTTTTAGTATACCTACCCGCGGAATCATGATAGATACTAACGCGATGATATGTATAGAGCCGTATGATACCTAACCTAACCTAACAATTTGCCCCGTTTGTTTTCAACGCGAGTATAATGCAAGATAGGTTAGTTTTTCTTATCGAACTAAGTGCACGACACAGAACTAATCCCACGCGCCGTTGTTAACAGCCAGCTGGGGGGAATAGTACAAAATCCATTATCCCGACATCTGAAGATAAGGGCTGGCTTTATCGGGAGTAAACACGAACATTTGCGAATATCGGCAACGATATAAACAAACGTTCCGATGAAAACTTTTCCCTAAGTAATCTAAATAATTTCTAATCTGTTTCTCCCCATAATCCTCAATCCATATACCATCATTAAACATTATATACTAAATGGATTATGGAAATAAGTAAAAGGAATATTTATTTATAATGGCACATAATGACTTCACAACAATAAATGATATAATAAGACTGAAGGCTGATCATGAAGACAAATTAAATACCATTCATTGATTGTTGCTTTTTTTTTAAATAAAAAAATCATACTGTTATGAATAAGAAGTTTGATGATAATTTGCATCAACTCTTAGTTTTTTTTTTTTTTTTTTTTTTTTTATTACAGTAATGCACCATGTACAACCCCACGAAGGCTGGTGCCTTTTCCGTGGGTATCTTAGCTTACAATTCAACAATATAATTACACATTTTTCTTATAACTATGGTGACACTTTTTAAGACACCTTAATTAAATTTAAAATAAAATTAAAACACTGCGCGCTGACACCAATCCCAAGTAATCTTTCCTTTATACAATATAATGTAAGTGTATACTAGAGACGTTGAGTAGTCACTCAATATAATAAACATACATAATAAGACAACAACATAAACAACAGCGTTACAGCATAAGTAATAATTAAACAAAAAAACACACAAAAAAAAAAAAATAATAATAATAATAAAGTTATAATTTATAATTTTGACATGAGTATAATTTTGATGTGGTTTTTTATTGACTTCACGTTTTTAAATGACTTCAGTTTCTAACATCACGAAGTTAAACCAATATTCTAAGATACTTATTTTCTGCAAGGGACTCACCCAATATAGCCTCTTTAACTCGCACGGAACATTGCTTGGCCACACGTCACACACCACCACAACACGAGAAGCAACGTTCCTTCCTCTTTTCCGCCGGTTGTCTTACGGCGATGGCACAATGTGGCGCGGCAGTACGCGTTTATTCGGCGTAACTCGTCCGTTGCATATTCAATATTTTAACGACAAATAATCAATACATAATTTATTGATTATTCCGAGCCATACAAAATAACACATTAAAATGAAATAAACATACATAACACATACATATCATGGTATAATAATGCGTTCCAACAGCCATGCTGTAATTTTTTTAATCTATATTATTTGATCGCATGGGAGCGATCTAACCAGTTTTTGTTAATTTTCAAGAGTATCAATCTGTTGTATATACACAAATAATCACTTCTCGAGTTAAAAGATGCAATGAGCAGAATTTACCGACGGCCAATGGACGGGGATAGTAGCTCCTTAGCTTTAGAAGCTAAAAATAAGTACATAAAAACATTTTTTGATGACTGTACTTGAATATTTAATATTGGTACCCGTCCGTTCACAAATCGTGTATCGTGTAATGTTTTTTTTTTCCTTCTATATCAGAGGGATCTTCAGATCGGAGAATGTCACGTCAAAACAAACGTAAATAATGTTCTCTCCCCTCCCTTCAGGTCCCTCCAGTCCTCAGGATGTTTTTGTAGTCCCTGTCATGACAATTTAATTGAAAATGTCAAGAGCATACATATTAGCGGATGCCCTATGCTCTCTTTCTTTTTAGAGCGATTCTCGTGTTAGGACAAGCTTGGCCTTGGGAGCTCGAATTATGTAAAATCTTCATATAGGGCAGTTTTTTTTATTCATACTGATTCATATTTTTTGCCGTAATATTTTTTTATACCAAGGTACCACTACTTTTTCGTCGTGTGGTCAGCGGGTGCCACTCCAGTTCCTAAGTAAGTTCTAAGCCAATTTCAACAATATAATCTTATTATTTTAGATCTAATACGTATGTGATAAGTTAAGCACATGGAGATCTATGGAGATCGAGTATGTTTAAAAAAATTTATGAGGTGAGCCAAAATATAAAGATATATTATCGTTCCTTATATTCAAATATATTAATAATTAATCGGACTACACCAAACGGAACTCTCGCGAGATGTTAGGGGGGGGGGGGGCACTCTGAACTACGCTGTCATAGAAATGCGTCATCCAACCGCCTCTGGGTATTTTCAAACCCACGGCAATATTGCGCGGGAGCTCTAATACGTGGGCATGTGTTTCGCCATATCGATAAGCCCCTACACGCAGCTATTATTGTCAATAGCACGCTCAATAGAGGCGCACTTTTCCGAAGTATAATTCTGTTCAGAGCAATTGATTGTTTTTTTTTTTTATAAAATAATTGCTATAACCTAGGTCATATACAATTATTTTGGGCCCTACTCAACTAGGCCAAATATACCTGTACTAGAGTCAGGGGAGATGGTGGTAATGAAGCGTTAAAAATGGTATGACCATATGCGGAATCGAACCTGCGACCTTTGGGCCAATAGCCGAACGCCTTAACCACTAGACTACCACGATCTCGTTTCGTTTCGTTCGTTATTTCTTGTGATTATTTCACAAATCTCTCAATTCTAACTAATTTATTTATTATATTTATATAACTAGCTGGATAATTCCTGGATTGGCATCAAGATTGGTTTAGTTTTAATTGGTATTGCCAATGTATGTCACACACAATTAATTAAGATTTCGCTTGACTGTGCTTAATTTGCTTGAACTCTAGAGTGACAAATGTATGTGCTGATTTATGGCGTCTACATACCTGAATGCTACTAGAATGCGAATTTTACAGGTTTTCAAAGGCGGTAGAAGAGAGATCCAGAAATCTTGATTATAATTAAAGATAATTTATTCGCGCTATTATAGGAAATTTAAAATAAAAAAAAACACAGATTTTTATTTTAAATAGCATTTTTTAAAGTCCCGTCATATAAAATAGATAGGTTTTTATGTTGAGAATAAAGTTGAAGAGGGAGACTTAAGCGATTTGAGATATATGACATACTTCACAACTTATAACAAGGTTTGCTAAAATTGGAGATTTTTGTTTTAGTTTTTAAATGTGAAAATGATCATTTATGCCAAAAAAAAAATAAATTTTCAGCAAGTATATGTTTACAAATACCATCAAAATTTCATATAAAATGGTAGGCCCCGGTTTGTGTTATAAGCGGTGTTCAAGGCAGGGATCCATAGGTCAGAATCGGAAAGCACGGCCAATATAATGTTTAGTCAGTTCTTAAAGTTAAGACAATTTTACAGAAAAGTAAAACATTCTATGAGTGATTTATTATTTCGCTGGATTTTATCTACTAACGGAAATCTGACCTAGATAGACATATTTCGTGCAAGCTTAAGGCAGCTCGCAAGTCTGAGAATCTTGATGACCTGTACCTTAATCTGACCATTGCTAGTAGGGTAAGCTTGGGCAATATGGAAAACCTAATTTTAGGTAAACAAAACAAATAAAAAGCAACGAAATTGTTATTTTTTTTTATTGCATACTTTTAACTACCTTTAGAACGTAATATTTTTACACTAAAATCGTTAACATTACATACTTTTAAAAAGTTAAAAGCTTAATTAGTAGACAGTATGTTTTTTCCATTTTGCCCTTGTATGTAGGCAAAATGGAAAGCTAGAAAGGGCAAAATGGAAACCTTTTCGTACCTAACTAAAAACAATAGTGTCTTATTTATTTTTTAAGCCATGATGAATTTCGGTATGTCGTCTTTATAAATCATTTTTCAAAACGCAGGGTCAATTAGCTGTTTTTTTCGGGACAACCTGTATACATACATACAGTGTGTTCAGGGTGTGTGTGAATGATTTTGCATCCATGAAGGTGCGTAAAGGTGGCTTAAAATAAACATAGCCTAGGTATTTGTTTTGCTATTGAACACATGGTAGAATTCTGAAGCAAAACTTCTTTAGCACTTTACACAATCTAATTGTGTAAAATGACAACCTTTTGCATGCAACTTACTAAATGTTATTGTATAAAACCTAAGGTATTTTTTTACTTAATTTAAATAGTAGAATAACATGTCAATATATATATAACCTCACAATATGGAATTGTTTCAATAAATAAAAAAAAATGTGACACGCTCATTCCCGTACATTCGGGTAAACTTGATAGGTTGCTCGGAATGCAATACGCTCATTCGGCTACAGTTGTCGATTTTTTCGTTATCTATCACGTTGATTTTCTTCTAAAATAAATAGGTGTGTGGAATATTGATGTAGATACCGGTGATCATTTTGATATATAAATGGACACATTAAATCAATTTCTTTGCCGATATATTACTTCTAACGCACGCTGATTTTTTTATATATTAATTTAATATTCAGTGGAAATTTTTATCATTTTGGGGTAAATTTCATTCATCTAGACCGTCTTTATCAAGTTTAATATTGAATCGGAACTTGATTAATCGTTGAAGTGTGATTAAAATCGATAAAATATCCAAAATGATAACTATTGATCTTAGCGGTCGACCAATTTTCACAGTAAATAATAAAATAGCAACCATAAATAATCCATCTTTGGGATTTCCGTCGTTGTACCACAAAGCACAGGCGCGGCTGGCCTAACGGATACACAATCACCATTACCGTAATGGTAATGGTCTGGATTCAAATAGATCCGTCAGTCTGCTGAACGGAACATTCTGGCCAGGTGGAGCGTTTATCGGAGGATAAAAGTGACCGCGCGTCGAACTCACTCGCTATGTGTCGCTCGTTTAAAAGATGCAAGAGCTACCGTAAAAGTGATTTGAACGCACGGGCAAAACGCAAAAAGCCAACCAATAAATGAATTTAGTTTAAATAGATTTTTTTATTTATGAAAACACTTTTATTTATTTATCTTTATTGATGAAAACACTTTTTTTTATTTATCTTTATTGAATATATAACACAACGTATATATTTATCTTTATATAACACAACGTGGATTTATTGTGATTTTTATTGCGTAAAGTTTGACTATTACATATTTTGCTGATAAGGTCCTTTTATTTGCAAAAAATAATTTTAATAATACACATGTATGCATAATTTTCGATAATGCTGAATTGTAAAAAGTTAATAATCATCAGCCATCAGCCATTACCATCCTAATATTTTATCACTAAGCCATACTCTTATTAAATATTAATACCCATTTGTCAAATCAAATTCATTTTCAATTTCTAATTTGCTTGTGCTACCTTCATTATAGATATGTACTCGTATTATATAAAAATCAATACGTTCTGACAACTTATTAACCAGATACTTACATAGTTTATAAAAATTAGACGAATATTATTATATACCCTAATCTTTTACCACAAAAGTTAATAAGAATGACATAAGTAAATTTTTAGGGTTTGCACTTGTTAAAATTACTGATTTTTGACACTGACTTTTGGGCTTCGAAACATTAGATTGTATGGTCTTGGGCAATGGCATAATATCCTTTGGAGAAATTAAATCTACATTAGTGGTAACAACAGTTGTTGCGGAGTCAGTAGTTGCCAAAGTTGTTGCTGCGGTAACTCCAGCGACTATAGATGTGACAGGAGCGGATACAGCAACCGTAGTTGTTGTAACAATGGAAGTAGTAGCTGGAGCTATTGCAGTTCCGGTGATGCTAACAGATGTTTCAACATTTTCATAGGTAGCTTGATTTTTTGCACTTAGTTGCTCAACACCTGAAGTAAAAACCGTAGAGGGTGCAAAATCCAAGTCATTAAATAAGTTTCTATTGTACGGATAGATTCCGCACTTTTTGAAACCATTGGCAGCATTTTCAACAGTCGCACTTTTTTCAAATTCAAATTGACAAGTCTGGCAACATCAAACTGAAACTGGTGAACTTTCGTTTATGCGGCGTCCTGGATGGTTCTTTTGAAATATATCGACTGCTCTCACCTTTTCTGGCCAAACTTAAACCTTCCAGATTTTGGTGGGTGGAATGGTTGTCAATTATAAGAAGTACGGGTTTCTCTTGCGTGGGTTTTGTTTTTTCTATGAATACTTGCAACCACTTGTTGAAAATGTCATTGACGATCCAACCTGACTCTGAGCACCATGCTTGCGCACCATTGGGTGCACCGTCTAGCAGCCTTTCATTCATTCTTTTTCGTTTTCCGAAAATAAAACAAGGCGGAATGAAACGTCCTGTGGCACTGCAACAGCAGACTACAGTTGTTAATTGCCCCTTTTCAGCAGATGATATAACCAACCTGTTTTTTCCTTTCAGTGATATTACTTTAGGAGGTTTCTCAGACGTTGTCTTAACACCAGTTTCATCCATATTATAAATATCATCAGGACGAATGATAAAATTATGTTTTGATATAACTTTCCAGAGGTTGTCATAAAAAATGTTGACTTGCGTCTTGTTAAAGGCTGCACAGCGTGCAATTGATGTTGCTTCTGGAACTCTATAAGTCAGCTGAGGGTATCTCCTCATAAAACCATCGATCCAGGCACCTCCAGCCTTCTCATTTTCAAAGGGGTGGTAAATATTATTTTGTTCTGCCAACTGGTAGGCTAAATTTTGCAAAGATTATCGGGTTAAGCCATAAAAGCAATTATCTAGATACTTAGCGTATTCAAATATCAGGTTTTCTTGTTCTACCGTAAACACAGGTCGGAATCTACCTAACTTTGTATCTGGTTGATTGCTGTTCAGGTGACGAAATAGAGATCCAAGAGGTATGCCATATTTTTTAGAAGCACCTGATATTGATGTTGAAAATGGAAAACTTTCCATATTGCCCTCGCATGTTTTTTCCGTTTTGCCCAAACCATACCCCATTAATTAAAAGCAGTTACTCAAAAACAACCTATTAAAGAACATCAATTTATATAAATTACATACAATCACTTTGAATTTAACGTTATAATAAATAATTATGTAAGAAATACGCACCTTTCACGCAAAAAAATTCGTTGTCAGACCGCATAAAATATTCCCTGCACACGTTTGACGGCCTTGGTCGCCGCAAGCGCACTAAAATTTCGTCAGCCAACGGTCATTCTCATAGGTACCTAGCCGCGGGGGGGTGAGACGAGGGGAGCTCAGGGCTAGGATTTATTATTAATTTCCATTTTGCCCACGCTTACCCTACATGCAAAATTTAAAATCATAAGGTCAAGATGAGTTTGCGTTATTAAGTTACAAACATACATACTGCGTTTTAACTTTATGTAATATGAATGAAAGCAACATTGCAAAATAGCGATACAATTCAACAATCCGAGCGTTTAAGCTCCGAACTGAAACTATCTTTGGAAATACTTATTCTGTAGTACTGAAAGAGTGCAAATAATTCTCTGCTCCCCCGCCTCATACCAATGTTTGTAGGCATGGCGAGGGTGGTGACATCTGGCCGCTGGTTTCCTAATGAGGATTTGGCCTTTGCTTATTTTCGCTCGCTTCTGGAACGGTTGTGACCATACGGAAAATAAACAGACACCCTCTTTTCTGAACCGTTTCCTCGACTATAAATATCCAATTAAATTCATTACCTATTCAAAAAATGGATATAATTTTGAACTTGTTTTAAATAAGCTAGCTTAGTATAATATATATCTTTTACTTACCAATTAGAGTATATCAAACACATTATAATTTAACCTTTTTTTATAAAGGCTGGCGCATACTTTCTAGATTGAAATATTTCTCGAATCTGACACACAGATAAGTACGTTGCAACAGTCTATCAATGGAGATTTTCAGTTCGAAGTCTCATATACACTGAAAAAATATCGAGCTCTGATTTAACCAAAAATGATGAACTACTGAATGTTAGTGGTTCCAACCGAAGTATATTGTAGTCTATACAAATGTTTGATAGACTGTACAAACCAATTTCTGTAGATTGATAAATCGTTCACAAAACAAAACTTTCTTGTAACCAGTACCAAAAAATCTCTTCAAATCACAGTTTATGTATACGCCTTAAAATACTGTATTGAAGTTTAACAAATAATCGGTAGATGGCCATTCAAATGAAAAGTTGTGTACAACTTACAAGACTGTTTTGTTACGTTCACCAGACAATGAGTTGGAAACTCGCAAACACACTTTTAGCTGTCAATTTCTTATAGAGCGTACGGTATTTTTTTCTAAGTGTAGCTGCCTCTCGTGAAACTTATTTGATTATAAATAAAATTTTGTTCAGGCTACAATTTAAAGCCACCAAGATAGTACTACCAAGCAACTTTCAAGTATCAAGTAACGGTTTTAAAAATAAATAAATAAGTAAGTCAGTGGTGTAAGTACCTCTATATTGTGCAGGACTGGCCTTATGCCAGGTGCATCCGGCCTGAGAGTAATTATTACAAAAGTAATTATTACAGTTTAGAAATTATTACAAAACTGCAAAAAAAAGTAATGCATTCATAAGAGAAATAAAATAAACCCCGCTACCTTTTTTATTTTTTTATGCAGCAATATAATTAACATTAAAGAGACCTCTGTGCATTAGTCCGTTTCGAATTTGGTAGGATATACATACTCGGAGGTACCTGTATGCATATAATATAATACTAATCATAACAAAACGTTAATTTTATAAAAAATAAAAAAAATAAAAACAGCACAGGGTTGTACCTAACTGGCCACTGTCCGTACCAAGTAGGCTTAATAATGTTGATATTTTTGAAGTTAACTTCTTTGGGCCCGTTGTACTCATTGGGATGGGATGTTGGTCGAGAAACCGCGTCACGCGTTAAGAGTAATTTGTACGTTTGTCGAGTTGTAGAGTCCAATTGCTTTTTTACGAAATATGTTTGTCGCATTGTAGAGTCCCTTCCGAAATTTGAAGCTAGTTGTCTGTGTCTTTTTTAAAAAATTATGAATGTATAGGTGTATAGTATATTAATGAAGTGACTTATTGAAGAGAAATATATTGAATAATAGAGAAAATGTCTTATATTTCACTTATACAACCTATCTGTCCGTGTGTGTGTGTGTGTGAGTGGGTGTGTGCGAATGGCCAAAGAAGTATAACTTCCACCCTCTGGTCCGACGTAGACCCATTTCTTTAGCGTAGGTAATAAGTCCAGGGACAGATTTTTGTGGTTGAGAGCCCCACAAAAAATTGCCAGGAACCTCAGATAAATGTAATTCCGCCACTGTTTCAATCCATGCCATCCACAAACGGCGTTTACCATCTCAACGCCATACACATACCAATATTTTTGTTCGAGTGTAAGCGATTGTGAATAACAACATATTTTCTATTGATAATCGTTTTTTACAAACATCCGGATAGCTTTTCTCCGTCGCGTCGGCGAGGTCGAGTGTCTTTCATAAAAAACAAACCGTTTTTATTATTTCCGGTTTTAAGTTTTTTTTTCCCGGTAAAGCTTTTACATAATAACCAGAGTCTGGCGATGATTAACTTACAACGAGGGTGGGGGGGGAGTATAACACCATGATTTATTGCACTATTATTACTTATTTATTTTTAAATTATTTAATATTTATATAAAAGATTACCATAGTGCATTAGTACCTACGCGTGCATGATAGTATCTACACTCACTGTTAAAGTGCCTACCTTAGTAAAGGCGTTAGATTAGGTTTTTTTTTCAATTTATTTTTAGCCCCATTACTAAACAATAGTCTGTACCAAAGAGGCAGTTCTGTCTTGTTTTTTAAAAAAAGAAATTTACTACGCAGACATGATTACAGATTAGGTTAATTAAAGTATTTTAATGCTAAAAAAAATACAAATTGTGAGAAACAAAGAAGTAAGCGTAATAATAATAATAATAAAAAAATACAAATATTGGTAAATAAATATGAATATACCTACAATAGGGTGGGTGGTACGTACCTATGAATACCTATTGTCTAGTTAATAATCTTCTCAAACGGGATTTCTCCCCTTTTCCCCTTCTCCCTTCCCACGCGTTTTAGACTCATAAAACCTCGAATATCAATAAGGAACGTCATGGTGGTAAGTAAATTCGGTCGATATGAATCACCCACTATAGTGGTTTTAGATTGCTCAACTGCTGTTAATAAATTGGAAACCACTCTTTATTACTAAAAAGACAGTGCATATGTCGTATCAATCATCCATAAAACATTGTAATTTATTGGGAAAAGCGCATAGTTTCATAATTTTAATGACAGATTGCAATACATTCTGCATCCTAGAATTATTTTTTGGGCGCCTGCTAATTGTATGAGGTTGTGCTGTCTAAAACCACTTATAAATGACGAAAAAATGATTTGAATAAATTGAATAATTGTATATATTGTAATGAAATTCATATTTTTCAACAAAAACCCTGCTATAATGGACTCGCCCTTATTCCATTCCGCTCAGACTACCGCCGCTCAACCCTTGAAAGCGATTGCATTGTCAGCCACGTGGCCTTAGTTAGACTTCGCGAGGGGTGAGGCGGGCATAGGAGGGTAGGAGGGGATAAGCACGTGGCGCCACGTGGCGGGAGCACTCACGCTGTCACGTGACGCAATTTACTACCCGCGGCGAGCACTAGAGAGGGTAACCTGGGTGATTTTCTCAACCGTGACGTCAGCAACGAGCATAGATAAAATATTTGAAGATTTAGTTTGACCAAAAAATATTTTTCGGCGCTCTGGTATTAACATTAATTTTGCCAAGGATGGAATGACCTCTGTTTGTTGATACCGGTAATGGTGTGACTACCTTATTTGTAGATATAGACCAAACATTATAATGGATATCGTTTCACCTCATAATTATCTAAACTTTTATAGAATGAAAATGTTATAATTCTGCTATGTCTAAAAGTTAGAAGCCTCGAAAAGGTGGTATTCTTTCATACATTTTATCAAAAGTTTAGGACGTAATTATCTTATTTAACTGAATACAAGAATCAAGAAAATAAACCACAGAGACATAGTAGATTTTATCTGACAAAAGCCATTTTTGTATATGCACATATTTTAATTAACTACGACCGTGAAAGTTTAATAATATTATAGTGCATATACGCGTACAAATGTGACCGTACCTATAATAACCTGTTTGATGAGCCTATTTAGTATGGGTGTTAATCCAGTTTTTTTCCCGGTGTCACGAAAAAAAATATAATTTCGAAAATAAAAGTTTCATACTAAAATAAAGATATTATTTATAAACTTTGTACTCTTCGCGCCGACCATATTTAGGTCAAATACTTGCTAATCAAGCTAATCTTGCTAATCTTGCTTTCAAGTCCAGCTAATCAGGATTTAGGTCAGCCCCTTCCAGCCCCACCGCGACAAACATAAAATATTCTCAAATATTCAAAAGGTTTTTATTAAATTTGAAATTCATTTTCTTCTTAATTGGGCAATATTTTTATGTTTATTAATGTTTGATTATTGATTTAGATCAACCACCTAAAAGGATAGTAGTGATTTTTTAATAACCTGTATAATGTTTTTGCATAAAAAATAACGTTATCATGTTCAAATCGCCTTTCTTCATAAGAAGAAAACTAGGAGAATATAAATTCTCCTAGTATTCATGTGGTAAAAGTAATTAGATGCTTTTAGGCAGTAATAAATAAAATATCTCCCATAAAAAAAATGTTTGGTTAAGGGATGTTTAATGTTTAACAATCGAGTTTATTAGATAAACTATAAAGCTAATTCCACAGGAAAGCATTTAAGGCGGTTCCCAAGTCTCGACCGACTTGCAAGTAATCCCGTAAGGCGATAACACATAAAATCTATCCGAAGAGAAATCGCATTAATTTATCAATGGATTTCCCTTGTAAACATCCGACGCTCGTCGCTACGGCCCTTAATGCGTTGTCTCCCCTTCACTTCCGGCCGTAAGGGAGAAGAATAGATATTATAATTATAGATCAGCATTCTTCCATTTGCGTGGGGAAAAATATATTTGAATATATTTTTTTGTGAGATTGCTACTCTCACTCTTCAATTATTTGAAAAAAGATCAGGACTAGACAAGTTGTTTGGAGCTAGCTAAAGTGAAAATTCCCCGGACTACTTACATATATTCAGATAAAAACATGCGCGCCTCCTATAAATCGAAACTAATCACACGAAAGTAGGTATAACTCATCTTGGTATTACACTTCCCAAGTACGTAATAAAAGAGTTATTATAATGAAATGTTACTTAAATTCGGTGGCAGTTGACACTTTAACCGGTAGACACAATATTAACCAACAACCAATAAATTTTGAATACCAACCGCATCATCTGTGGAAGTACCGACGATTAAAATGATTCACTTGAGAATCTCTTTCTAACGCACTATTTATGTTCGATAGTGGATTTACTCCCCGCGTGCCGAGTCCTTTGCAGAACTATTGTACTATAACATCCACTTAGAGTTCGTCCTTTAGTCCTGTCCTATAGATGAAGGTAAGTATCTTTTTGGGTTGCGATGATTTGTATCTCTTCAGTAGGTAGTAGGTGTATAGGGCTTTCATGGCAGAACTTGCACCTGTCACTTGGCGATAAACTCATTACAGGTGTTCGTTTAGCTTGCAGTGGCCTATTAAGGTTCTGGTTATAATCATTAGTTGGTTCCGGCTTAGTTTCAGAAAAGAGAGTCTTTTTTGCAAGGACCCTCTTGTTTTTGTTTGGGTAGTTTTTGCCAGTACTTTAGGCTTTGGTTTTTAGCCCTGCTGGTAGTACTTATTGCTGTCCGATCATGAGTATGCTAGGAGCCACATTTCCTGGCCAGCTCCTCCGCTTTTTCGTTCCCATCAATACCTGAATGGCCTGATACCAACATACGTGTGCCGCGTGTGTGTGTGCTCTATTGTGTGCCGCGAGAGTGTTAGGTACAGACTAGCCGCTGTTGCGGGCAGTTAAAAAGATTAAAATCTTTATGTCTGCCCGAACAAGGTATAGCCATCGTTTATTAAAATTTTACTCATTTGTTATTTAAAATTACAATCACATTATTATACCTGAATCCCATCGCTCCTGCCAGACGCGTAAAGTTTCGGTCCTCAGGCTTCCGCAACATTCCTGGTACGAAGCTTCGCTGGGGTTAACAGAGAGTGAAAAATACTCAACTGTCAGACCCTTGCGTACACGGGCTCTGGCAGCAGACTCGAGAACCTCAAAGTCCGCCGGCAAAACGCCAGCAATGACGGGCAAAGCCAGTGTGGACGTAGTCCTGTAAGCACCGGTCATTGCGATGAGGGGGAGCCTCTGCCCTCGAAGAAGACTATTTCTAACTACTACCATACGGGCCCTGTGGCACCAAACGCGAGCGGCATAAGTTATTTGCGCGACAAAAACAGCTTGATAAATAAGTTTAAACGTGGGGAACCGCAAACCCCAAGATACGCGACAAACGCGACGCATGCTCATGAACAGGCTGCGAGCCCTGCCAACCATCATTTTTGCATGCTGAACGAAGGATAACGAGGGTTTGCAATTAATTTAGCACTTCGCGAAAGAATTAATATTTCGAAATTGAAAATAAATAACGGTTTGTGACGTCACGATGTCAACAAAACGTGCGCGGAGACACAGCCAAAGAAAGGCGTCCATCCGGTGCGGGCTTCTTCGCCCGAAAAAAAGAGAGTGTTAGGTACCTTCACTCTAACGCATTAAGCCGCGGTTTGCGTGATTGAGAGAAAAAATATACTCGTATATGCCCTCATTGACTCAAGCGTAGCGCACTCCGCTAAGGGGGTGCGAAAATGATTTCTAGATTCAGCTCAGTAGATTAAATGCACACAGGAAATATGCCCAGCTTCCAGTCGGCAGCGTCCTTTGGTCCTTAGAGACCCTAGCCCTCCATAACCCTCCGCAGAAGACCACACGAGCATGCTTGCGATTATACGAATAACTTTTCGGTTGCATTGTTTCAAAAACAAAAGGGGGGGCGGTCGAAACTAGCATTTTGTAGGTATGGTCATTGACTATTCAGATGTCCCGAGACATTCTCGAAACGCAATGGGGTGTTTAAGTTCCCTACTATAGGTATGAAATCAAAAAAATCTTATTATTTTTATTAAATTCGATAATACGTAACTTTGGCCGCGTTTGCTTAAAATGCGCGGTCAATGAAGTCGCTGCAAAGACCATACAAGGACGTCTATGACGCGTCGATCAGCTGTCGTACCTATTATAAGAACCGCAAGTCACGTAAAGTTTATATAATTTTCACATATTTTCTTGAAAACCATGATGAACTTTGATATATCGTCTTTATAAATAATATTCCAAATCGTCAAACCTATAAGCTGGTCTTTTTATTGGATATGGTCTTAGGATACGGTGAATAGTGGCTTCAATTGTATTTATTTTATATCAAGTCAGTACAGGACGTGAATAATCAACTGTTGACAGTAATCACTTCAGTTACAGCGGATAAATACTCGTTCAATGTTTTGATATTGCGCGAAATTTTAGTGCCAAATATTATAATGAAAAAGATTATTAAAAATAGTTTATTATATGCAGTACTTTGTTGAAACTATAGTAATGCAACTGTCATAGAAAAATAAATCATACATGTTTTGCCAAAATAAAACAAACCAACGACAAATAAATGTCAATCGATGGTTTTAAAGTTGCTTCTGTTCGCCGTTTGGTAACAGAACTCAATTTTCGTACATTATAACATTTATATTCAATGAATTACAATGAGATATATATTTTTTTGGAAGTGGAAAACAAATTAAACCTGATAAAGTTCCATATAATATAATAAAAGAGTTATTAATACGCCTTTAAATCCATTAAAGTAAATTGAATATAAGAGCTGCCTGTCCTTGAATATTTAATGACCTCAGAGAAGTTTACTTTGCGAAAGCGGCTTACCGGTAAGAACTTAACCCTTTCGGCGTAGTGAGGGAGGATTAAAGCTTTTTAATTAATTAAAAGGAATACCGAACGTAGGAGAAAGTAATGACTTTCGTAAACCGTAATACAATATCACTTAACTTTGATAAACAATTGCATATTAAACTTGAAATAAACTCTGGACAAATAAAACGCTTAGGCAATAGATTTAATTACACTAATTAGGTGACAATAATTCATATTGCAAAATGTTGTTAAATGAGCAGTCAATCACGGTAAGATACGTTGTTATTAAAATAATGTCTGCACGATCTGATCGTATCCACGGGTACCTAAGAGTGATTGCATGATTTTTAAACATCTAAACATACCTACCACCTGTACATAAACCCCAGTATCCCGATCGCACGTCGGGGTATTATTAATAATATTAAACACTTTATTTGATTTCGTGTCGGCAATGGAAAAAAATGTTTAACAAAAAATAACGGAGAAATTTAATAAGGTTAATATGCACATGCAAGGAGAGGATTAGTATGACGGTAATTTAGTATGTAGAATTAGAAGAAAACGAGATGTTTTTTGAGACTAATCGACGATTGAAAATGGCAATATTGGAAGACTCTAATAACATCAGGAAGTTCATTCATTACATAATTTAGTCGCTAGATCCGTGAAGAACGCAGATGTGTGGCAGGCTTAATTGAAAGTAGATGTGTAGTATTATTATTATAAGCCGCGTCACTGAAGCTCGCACATAGCGGTAACGAAATCGCGACTACAGAATCGCGTTCAACGAAGTCGCTTCGCTTACCTATTATCGGCCATTGCCTGGCTTGCACATTCCACAAGTTACACAGATGGACGCCGTATGGTGCATTCAGTACATCGCCGGCTATTCGTAACTATTTTGACAGTCGCCATATTATTTGTTACCCCGTCCGGCCAGACTCCGGCTTCAGTGACGCGGAAATCTCGCTGCAAGCGACATCATGACAATGAAGCACAGTGACTAGTTCAGCTACAAATCACGCAGTTATTTTGTAACCGTTTAAGTATTAAGCTATTTTGAAATCGCGTATAACGTAACCTCAGTTATATGATTATCCCGTTAACGCCCACTGCTAATTGGAAGCAGAAGGGGCAGAAGGGGTAGGCCCTGGTTGGACAACCGCTCAAAAGATACGGTAGCGTTTCGGAATTCAACATTCTGAAAAGGTGCTAAAGAACGCGGAGATCTCCCCGTTTACGTAGGAAACCATTTCAGCTCGGTCAGGAATTCGGAATCGTGATCAAATTTGCACAGATTTGATGTAGGCACCTAATGCACATATTTTGTACACGCAATTCTAAACGTGTGAATTTAAATTAATAATCTGCTATGTTGTAAGTTTATTTTCATCTTTTGAGCCTGGAGATACAGGTTATGCCGCGAGCATTTTCGAAGACTTAAGGGGTATTAAGAGCCAGTATATCGTGAGGTGACCTTGAAGTTTGGCCTTTGCAAATGGTGTCGGCCACGTGCACTTCGAGCGTCCGTCGACAACATCAAAGAATAAACATTTGTCAGTTTTTTATTTATATTAAAAATATAAGGCAATTAAAAAAAATCTAAGTTTATGGTTTTCTGTAGAATTTTATTGCGGACATTTTTATGTATAAATTAGGCTTACGTCACATATGTAGTTTGGTTTATGAGAATTTTAAAATATAAAACCTAACAATTTCAATATTTTTTTATGTAAACATAGGATTATTTTTTAAATAACCAGCTTAAAGGTTTGCTAGAAAAATGTTAAGTTAATCTAATTACATTTTTTATATATGCCTGGTATGAAAAGCTATCTTGGCTGTAGACCTCAAAAACATACATAAAATGCAATTCGAGTGCGTTATGGCTCTTAACATATATTTACGTTATAAGCCGGCCGACCTTAGTGGCACTCTTACAACCTCCAACCACTTACCCCTTTTTCCTAAACCGAAGTCCGCATTGTTATCAGCGACTATCCCTTAAGTGGCGGAGCCAGTCATGGTAGATAGAGCGTCTTTGTCCTTGATGGATCGCGTCACACTGACCTACTGACCTACCCAAGGGAGGAGCGAGTCTAGTATGGCAGTTATCAACACAAGCAAATTGACTATTAGAATAAAAACGTTAACATTGTTTTTCTTTGAAACTTTTTTATAAATCATCTTAATAAAATGTACCTGTAACCTGTAACTTGCGTCTATCAGTTATTGGGGATGGCCTCGGAACACCCTATACATCTCGAAAGAGTTAAATTTATACAAAAACTTGAACATGTTCGCAGTTTGAAGTTCAGACATTCTATATTTTTTTTTATACAAGACTCTGCGGCTTAGTCCAAATGGGATATTATGAAAAATAATTCGAAGAGTGCGCTAGAGAACATCCCCTTCAACCATTCCCCTCTCGTTCTGACAATAGAGGGGAAGATATTGAATGAATCTATCAACATTAGCATCCGGATGTTGTAGCTCTCAGAATCGCTGTTAGTTTTATGCATAAGGTCTCATATGAGTTTGGTAGAATTGATTTGAATTTACGCACTTCATAATAAATAGTAAATTTATAAGTATTACTTTAATTGAAATCTTTAACTAGTTCAAGCTAGTTAAATTTAACTCTAATGGAATCTCCCTATTATTTTACCGCCCAGTAATAGTATCAATCCTGGGATCAGATTTGAAATCTGAAACTATAGGTACTGTCACAAATTAAATTATTTGTGCGTGACTCAACCCGTATTGAGTCGAGTATCTTGGTATAATATTTTTTTATGTTAATTAATACAATTAGGTTACTTTTAACATGTTTTCTTATCTTTATATGTGTTGCTTGTCTAAGTATACAGGAGTCAAAAAAAGACACATTTTAAAATTGTATTATAATGATTAAATACTGACATAAATAATCTTGAACATAGAAAAACTATTAAAGTTTATTTAATCGTCAGACTACAGTAGTGCCCTGTGCAACACTTCCTTCCTACCAGGGATTACCAAAGTGGTAGTGGTCGATTGGACATAAACGAAAATTGATTTTGGTCTAAAAATCGACGAGGTCTTACAATGGACCCCTATTAATTAACACAAGTTTTTATTTGAAACTTTCAATATACTGTAATAAGTTGTGTTACGTGTACCAACTTGTTAGAAGAATGGGTAATATTTTAGTAGGAAGTATCATTGTCGTACTTTTAAAAAACTCAACAAGTCGATAAGCGCGGAGAAGTTCGTGCAAGATAATGTGTTTGAGCGTACACGTCTTTTGACTATGGGGGTCCGAGGTATCAGTTCATTTTGGAAAAGGGGTCTCTTGCCCAAAATAGTTTGGGAATCCCTGCTTCCCACGAATGTCTACCAAGTAAAAATGTATAAATATTTTAAATACAAAATGTAATGACAGTTTATGATAACATTTTGGTGGACATTTGCAAGTAAGGTGTGTACGAGAATTCGTGGTCTGCCCAATAAAAATAGGGCTTTGGCTGCAGATGGAAATCAATTCGCGTATTATTTTTTAATGCTATTGTGAATTTTATTTATACCTATTAAAATTGTTGACTATAAACGTAATATATGATAGATTAAGAATTAGAAGTAAATAATATATTTTATAGGTTTAGGTATTTGACTATTGATCTAAGGTCAAAGGTTGGAAATTGTTCATTATAGTCTTATAATATAAAAAATAAATAAATAAATATAACCTCTTTATAGCGATTATCTTCGCTAACTCTAGCACAAGCATTGTATATGACCTAGGTTATAGCAATTGTTTTATATATATGATATTATAAATAATTTATTTTTTTTTTAAAGTTATTTTTAGACTAATAGCAAAATAATTATAAAGGTAGGTAGGCATTAAAAAAGCCCTCGACAGAGTTTTATAAAAGTATGTTGTTACTTCTCGTCTGCCTTTTTTAATAGAAAATATTGTTAAATATTATTTGGGTATATCTATATAATTATATAAAGTAGAAAAAAAATGATATTAGGAAAAAAATTGAAAATAATGATGTGTGATGAAGATGAAGAATTTGACGTCATTGACTGAACTTAATAGCTTTATTTTGATATTTCACGGGCGGCCTTTCAAATTGTAAAGCTTGGCATATTTCACAGTATAGATATTTTTCTACTTTATAAAATGTATGTGTATCTTTATTCTTTCGGCCTTGTCTGATCCAACCTTAATAATACATTTGGGTGTATTATACACCCCAGAATGTGCTCTTGGCCAGAAACCCTCCAGATGTACGTTCTAAATAATAAATTACTTTCCGATGTAAATCATCCCCCGCCCCACAGTTGCCTGGCTTTTGTTGTTATTGGAAGGGCATAAATAACACATATTATACGGTCGCATACGACATTTCAATCTAAACAGGATTCTACTGCCAACTGGCAGTTGTTTTTAAATATATATATTTTCTATAGAAGTTTTAACGTATTCCTAAATACACAAATAATAAATAATAATCGATTAATCTAATATTTTATCTGTCGATAAAATAGTGTAAAAATATATACATAAATAATAGTAACAACGTCCACAAACAATTTCCATGACCTAGGTCACATACAATTATTTTGGGCCCTACTCAATTAGGTCAAATGAAGTGTCCTAGAGTCAGAGAAGATGGTGGTAATAAAGCGTTAAAAATACGAACCCGCGACCTTTGGATTAATAATCCAACGCCTTAACTACTAGACTAATGGTTATATAGTATAGTTAATAATTAATTATCCATTATGCAAGTAAAACAAACCAACAAAACAAAACCTATAATCAAAATGCCAAAACATTTGAAAATAGTGCCAAAAGATTACCTATACTCACTGTGACTAATAGATTAAATATTCATAGTAATATATAGTGATCTACATACACTGAAAAGACTATATATTAACATTTCGTAATTAGAAAATCTGTTTTTGTCGGGAAGTGGATTGTATTAATGTTATTTTGTGTTTTTTTTGTGGTAAATGTTTTTCTTTTCTTTTATATCTAACTAAATATTGTATGTAATTTTGGTATGCAATTTTTGAACACTTGCCATAAAGTTGAGTTTCTGGCAGCCAAAATCATGTTTTTGCCAGAAACGTGTCTTTTTTTTTAATAAATACTTAATAAAAAAAAACTATACCTAAATTATAAGGCGGAATCAGGTTAGGTTAGGTTAATAAGATAATAATGATTTAGAATTAAATATAATATTTTTTTTTGAGGTTAGATTGGCGATTGAACTTCCCGGGCAAAAATGTTGGCCATCTAAAGCGTAAACGTGCGCATTTCGGCGCGTACTCGGAATCCGTCGGCAAGTTTCGGCTCCTTTGAGTGGCGCAGACGACTACTTCCGCCATACGTCACGTTCGAATTTCAAATTTGACATTTGGAGTGCGTGGCGCTCGCACACGACGGCTCTCGAGGAACATGATTGCGGCGGGAAGCTAGCAACGGCGTCCGTGCTGGCTACCTCCAATGGAGGCCACGGAGGCCATGGAGGCCATGGATCGATGTATTTATTTATCTTCGGTTCATTTTAAAATACCTTCCTCACAAGTCCGTTATCGATCTTTTGGATCATCTTACGAATCGATCCGTTGTGCAATCGCCGCTCAGTGCGAAATATAATTGGTTCGTCGACAAGATGTCAACAATCTGCAGTTGGATTTTGGCTTTTGTTTTAAAATATGCGACTGAAATTTCGATTTTATACAAGTAAGAGTTGCGCAATACGAATCGCACAATGATGTTTTGATTAGCATTGTGAAGATGTCAAGTGCAGTCAGCATAGTCTCTTCTCGAGTTCTGCGGAAGTAATTATCGCGTCTTCAGCCTTAAATTTGTTTACGAATTATAGTTAGTTAATTCAACCATGGCAAAAAAAATATACCTATAGTTTTATTTTTCGTTAGAATTGTTCATAACTGTAATAGTTTTTGTGTGTTGCATGTGTGAAAGGGCACACATGACTAAAAAAAAAGCCAAAGACCGCGCAACCTTCCCTTCGACCTACGTAAACGCTGTTCACCCGGTATTCAATAAAACAAGAATGACTATGACACCCTGTAGCGATCAAATAGTACTAACTGATTCTATACATTTTTTAGTTGTAGTACATTATTTAACCAGAACTGACGTTTTACAGGTTTCATTAATGAAATCTCTCCAGACTACTGGCGCCTGTAATGACTTGTTTCAGTTCCTATATCCATAGAGACGATACAGTGGGTTATTTTTTAGGTCTGTACAGATAAAATGCAAAAAACATATAATACAAACATACAATACAAACAACATATAATATATATTGTAAATATACTGTACATACAATATATATAATTATAATATATACCACTACTTTACTCTTACCTAGTTAGGAAGGTTATAGACTTGTACTCATCGGCCAACATGATTTCTCAATAATAAAAAAAAAATAGTATGTATCATGACATTCTTTCAATTCGTTATAAACATTAACACCATTTTTTTTTGTTGATTTTGAAGCGCGGCTAGTAACGAAACAACGCGCACATAATATTTCAATTTAATAATAGTAGTAAGAATAATAATTATTATTATGTGGCACTAAATATTCTTTTATGTGTAATATTTGAGCACATAGATGAGTTGGTATTAACTTTAACTGGCCAATAATAAATAATACGTTCCAACAGTCGCGCTGAATTCGAGTACGATATTTCAGTGCTCTATCGAACTGTCAAAGTTTCATTAATTAGTACAAAAAAAATGTTGACTTTAGTTAAATATCTATATTATTCGATCAGCCTCCGATCTGATCTAAACGGCTATGGTTGTTTTTCAAAAGCATCAATATTCACATAAAAATTTTCGAGTTGAAAGACGCAACTGACGGACGGATAGTAGCTTCTTATACACCAATGTATAGAAGCTAAAAGCGGTAATGCCTATGTTAGACCTACTTAAAAAAGGAGGAGGTTCTCAATTCGATTATGTGGGTTTGCTTTTGTTTCATGTTTGTTCAGTGATTAGCTTCGTTATAGTAGTTGGGCGATTTGGATGAATATTTGTTTTGCATTGCAAATCTCTCATGGTGTGGTCCTAAGTTCATTAATTTCGCATAGTTGCGTCTAGCAATTAGAACAAAAGTTATAATCTCCAATTTTTCTTGTAATGTAGTGGTTTTTTTTAATTTCTTTTATTCTTTCTTATTTCAAAGACTACGATATAAATGAAAAAGTGTTTTAATCAATTTGTTAAAAGTTAATACGATTTAATCTTGCGTTCAATCATACTACAAACGTGTAGGGAATTGTTTACATTTACATATACCAGTTGAACACTACAAACAAATTTAAAGGTACTGAATATGCTAAGCCATTTTCCAATTTAGCCCTAAACGGTGAGCAATTCGGTGTGGCTTATAGCATATACTCTGAGTAAGGCTTTAAGTACATATTAGGCATTAGGAGCTCACTCAGTAAACTAATTTGTTACCCATACGCCAGCCATAAGGGCATAGCATTTTTTTTTTTGGGTTGGCAATTTCAACACACTGCAAACCGCTACGCCAACACGACCCGAACATATCGACTGTCGAGTTGAAACATACGTGTATTAACTGACATTTTTTTTGGTTTGCAGACCAAGAGCCAACAATTAATAAGGAATTAAATAAATAGGTTATAAAATAAACTATTAAACTATTTATTAAAATAAACATCTTTTTACATCATTTTCAGTTTCTTTTCTTTGGCCTCTGACTATTTCTAAAACATACCATATTTCAAAATAATTATATATTAAAAATAAATATATATATTTCTGTATTTAGAGTGCTAATGCGAGTGTAATTGAATTTAATTTTAATCTCTAGATGTATCTCTGTACTTTTGCGAAAACCTGTCATCGGTTAATTTTACAAACAATTGTATGTACCATTTTTTTCATATTATACTGTTGGTTTTCCAAATAAACGATAAATAAATAAATAAATAAATAGTAAATGTATGATTTTCAAGGATTTTGAAATATGTTATTGTGTGTATATATGATTTTATTTACGATTGTATAAAGTGTATCTGCTATGTATGAAGAGAATGGATAAAAAAATAAAAAGGCAAAAATGTTTTAATAGCTAAATTTTCTAGGCAGTGAATGAATCTAATGCGACACGCTCATTCGGTTAAACTCGGACGGATGCTCAGTTTAGGTCGATGATTTTTCTCTATCTGCCACATTGACTATCTCTTTATAACAATAGGCGCGCGGAAACATTGTTAATTGTAGAGTTTGTGCTTTATTATGCGGTTGAAGACCAATTTAATCGACTTTCTTACAGAAATTTTACTTCTCATACAGTTTTTTTTTTAATATTACCGTCCACTTCCTGAAGATGTACAGGCGCCTCGTTGTAAAAAACATATTTTTTTAAATCTATATCTAATAGTATATTTTATTTGGCAATTTTTAAAATATTACCAAGGAGCGTTGCTAGACTCACAGTTATATTTTTTACGCTCTCATATATACAGGTTGTATTTAAATTCACCAATGTCTCTTTAGGGAGTTGATCTATATGAACAATGAATCAATTTTGGAAAACTGTTTCCTGTTTACGAGTAAAACGAATTTAATATTGAATAGAAATCCTTTTAATGTTGGAGAACGCGGTTGAACGCATGGCGCGAGGTCGGTCAGCGATCCCCGAGTGCGCGGCTCGCAAAGTACTTCGATGAAAAACAAAGTGTCTAAATAATATAATTATTTTAATAAGATTTTATTTTTCGAAATTACTTTTTTATCGTGTTTAGTTGTCGATATAGATCAACCCCCCCCTCCCTTTAAAGGACATTAGTGAATTAAATACACCCTGTATGGGTGTCTTAAAGTAGTAGATATTTTTCGTCTTGTTTAATGGCAATGTCTAAAAAGATTTTTTGCTGAAAAAAATGATATCTACACTTTTCAAGCTTTTTATTGTTTGTCGGGATCGGCGCCGAGTGCCGCAGTGACGATAACGCGCCTGACTCTCCGCCTGTAATATCATCTCCGAGGCCCAGATCTTCAAGTGGATGGATGGTCTCGGGGGCCCGGCCGCCACACGCAGTCACATCCGCAAACAGCGTCTCACGGGACGACGATGACTGCTGAAGCATGTCTCGTTCAGCGCGTCAACTTAAAACATCTTGATCCCTAACATAACATTATATTTATCCATCTTCTGGGTACATACAGTTGGACCATTTGGATCTTTTTACTAACTAGTAGTGGAAACAAATATTCCAGAAATTATGTCAACTCATACTTTACGTAATTATTAAGTAATATCTGTTTTTTTCACGATTGAAATAGTAATTTATAAAATATTAATGTTTATTTCTATTATTAACTTTGGTTTTTGTACGATAAATATGATTTAGAAAAATCGAAACACCTCGCAGGTGTGAGTTAAGCCAATTGCATAAATAGCACACCATTTTAGACATCTATTATCTACAAATTTATTTGAATTTAACAAAATTTGAATAAAAGTAAAAACAGGCTTAAAAAATAATTTTACTCAAACATTTTTCATAATTTAATTTTTTGTTCCCTTCCTTTGATTACAGCTGTCATCCTCATCTTCATCGATGTGATGAGCATCACAATGGTATAAGAAATATCTTCCCATTCTTCTCGCCATGCCATGCCATTCTTCAACTCCAAGATCGACTCTAGTATGATATCCCTTTCTTTGATCTTTCGTTTTAGCTTATCTCACAGGTGCTCAAGTCGGGACTCTTTTCTGGCCAGTCCATCGCCTGAATTGCACAATTGCAGCCGTCGTATTAGTGTGGCACCACATCATTACATGCTCTTCCCGGATCTCCATGATGTGGCGAGGTGAGGTTAGGCCTCCTCTATCTCGACCGCTTCATCGCCACCAACTAAGGCAAGTTCGGTTCGTTCGCGTGGAGATATGCCACCCAAGGCCACGTGCGAACCAGTAAAGAGCATTCTCGTACTCTCGAGCGAATTAAAGTCTAACTAACAGTCAATGTTGGTCCTGTAGCAGGTCTTCGGTTGAAGTTTTGAAGTTATTTGCTCTAATTTATACAATATATAAAAACATATTTTTAGTAATGCGTATATTAGTCTATTAAAATACCTTTTAAATGATGTGCTATTTATTTGATTCAGAAATATTACAAATTTATGTCTAAAAATATTACCTGAATTCAAAGGCGCGAGGTGTTTCGATTTTTTTGGAACTAGGTGTGCTTTTTTTCAATGTCTATGGGATTAAGAAATATCGCTTGGGAAATTACCATCAATCAGTCCGTCAATCGCCTTTCGTCCAACTCGATGTTTGGCTCTAGATGACACGTACTTGTCTGAGCAATCTGCAAGTATCAATTAGGATCAGGCGTGTTATTTGCCTCGAGGCGGTGTTGCGCCACCAGCAGTTCGCGGCATGTCAAGTGTCGGTCGCGATCCTGACAAAATCCCTCTAAATGCCACTTAGCGACGCAAAATATGTTTGACAGTTCCTGTGAAAACTTGCCGCAGATGTGGCATCCGAAACGACGCCAAATTAACTAAGATTGCTTGATTATTCGGTCTCCGCTTTTTTTCTCCAGCTCGTCGCCATAACATATTGCCAGGCTTTTATGAACGATGTTGACATATTAATAAGGGGAAGACTTTGTTTATGTGAATTAGGGGATATTTCAAATTCAATCCTACCACGTGACTCAGTATTTCTGATACGCAAACAGTAATTATAGAGAAAGTTTCAGCGTTGACATTATTACTACAGTTACGAAAATTTTAAAGCGTGCCTATTTAAAAAAAAGGTGTAATTCTTCTGTAAGTAAGTTGATTGCATTTATCATCAACTGTATGATTTGTATCATATGTATCATACAGTATGTATCATATGTATCATCAAAATGTATCATACAGTTGATGATAAATGCATTCTGAATTAATCTGAATTTCAAAATTATCACCCCGTACTGCTATCTACATACGTTCAACAATATTTTCGCAGGCCTATTTATATAAGAATAAATATGTGTAAGCACATAAAGAAGTTTTACTTCAAAAGTACATCCTGACGAGGCTTTATCCAGCTGTATTTCATGATGCAAAGTTAAAAGAGATAATAAAGGGATATATCAACGAATGAAATATTTTTATTGAAAAACCAACTCACAAGACATGATTTATGAATCATATAAATGCCAGTGTCTGAAATCGCGGTGGTTTCCTTGTTTATTGTTGCGGGTGAAACGATGTTATAAAGCTACATAACCACCACCTCCCATGACTAGTACAAGCAAATCTGGCTTAGTTGAGCGGTACCCAAAATATTTTTTTTCGCCACACCAACTATTTTCTAAAAAGAAAAGTACTTAATGAACTACGTTTTTTTTGAGTAATAAAGAAAGAAATGTAGGTATGTATATTACCATTTGCTATGCAAAACTTGATGGCATATAATGAATATATTTAAACATGTTTACAGCAAAACAAAATACTACTTATTACTATTTGTTTATTTAAAATATGTATGTTTTTTTCGATAAATTTACGTAAAGGATAGTTTATGTTAAACAAATAATAAAAATATGTAACAAAAGGTGCCTATTTTCTAATCGATTGTAATTTGTACTGTTATTATTAACTAACGAAATTAATTTAAGATAATTCGTTAATATTTTAAAATGTCATATTGGTTCCAATTAAAATTAACTTTAAAAATTGGAAATATCACGATCTGATTCTAAAGGATTAGAAATGACACTTTTTTAATTTAATTTAATATATACGTGGGTTATACATTTACGGAAATACCACTGTTTCTATGAAATCTGTAATTATTATAGTATTTATATGGGAAATGTCACGTTTTGGAAACGTTTGGAAACGTTTTGGAACGTTTTGAAAAGTTTATTGAAACTAGTTGTCGCCCTGTGGACGAAATTCAACTGTAATTCAATAAACTTTTAAGTTTGAGTATTATTGAGATTCGTATACTATACTATAATACGGTGTGTTTTCCTCTATTATGATTGCATATATGTATTTTTTAATTTTGTGGTATTACGTCATC
Organism: Neomicropteryx cornuta; assembly: GCA_020383195.1. NCBI lineage: Eukaryota > Metazoa > Arthropoda > Insecta > Lepidoptera > Micropterigidae > Neomicropteryx > Neomicropteryx cornuta. Next base: position 9,239,013 of record JAHKQU010000030.1, read on the forward strand.
TGCGTGCGTGTACAATTATTTTTTTCATATAACACATTTGTCATTCCTAGAAGTATAAAATGGCATTATAAATTGTTTTTGCTTGATATTGACAGACTATTGAAAAAGGAAACATATAAAATTATACAAATTTGATAAGCTCGAAACTCGTTCTGTCAATCAGCTGTCAGTAGTAAATACGTTTTATTTTATTTAATTTAATTTATTTTGTAACACATATTCTTTACCTAAACTTAAACTATGCCAAATCTAACCGTAATTCGGTCGTGCAACATACTTTTTTTTTGTGAATTCTTTATTTCTAGACAAAATACATATTCTATTTATTTGTTCACTAAACCCTTGCGGGTTTTTATGTGACCTTAGCTTAAGCCTTAGAAATAGGTACAATTTTTTTTTTCGCGTATTCTCTTATTGAAATACACATAGTGGTAAATACACATGTATTTATTTTTTTTATGTAAAATTTGGTTGTTTCTAGACTTTGATAATTGATGTAATAATTTAATATTTTAAAACTAACAACAACAAAGTTAAAATGATAAAACTGGAAATATAAATTTTATAAAAATGTATACCTACTCATCTGCGCGTTAAAAAATTTAAAGATGTTTTACAAATCAAGGTGGCTCAGGACTGTGGTGGCAGCTCTCCGCCAGCTGGCCACGTGAGCACCTTGAGCCCTGAAGGACACGTGTCCTGGCGGCCAATCAACATCGGACACCAATCGCCATGCGTGCTCAAAGCCATGGCGGTGTTCCCAAAAGAGCGCAGGAGCAGGTTGAGCAAAAGGTTGCGCACTCCACTCCCCAAACACAACAGGCAAAGACCACAACACAAAAGCACCTGCGAAATATTAGGTCCGAAGTACACCCATAGCGATTTTTTATGCGACCACTAAATTATACTTTTTTGTTTTGGCTGTGATGATGAAGGTGTAACGCTGACTTAAAACGAAATTGAGAGACTTCAATCACCTAAGTAAAACTTAAAATCGATTTGATATTCTATCGTTTGTACAAATTAAACGGTTGCAAAGTTATTTTAATGAAACTATTAACTGCTTCGATAAATTGACTCTGAATAAGTTGCAATTTAAAGTGTTCAGCAAAAATCTATTGTGTAAAAATAATAGGGCAAATTAGCTTTTCTAAATTCGTCTAAGTAGATTGTATATATAGATATAAAATGGTTTTGTTATTTTTGTTATTAACTTTAATACTTTTTGTAAGTAGAAACCTATTTTTTGTTTTACATAGTTTTTTATCGATCAATAAAATGTATTTTTTTGTTGTATGCACTGTGTAGGGTAAGCGTGGGCAAAATAGAAATTAATAATAAATCCTAGCCCTGAGCTCCCCTCGTCTCACCGCCCCGGGGCTAGGTACCTATGAGAATGACCGTTAGTGCGCTTGCGGCGACCAAGGCCGACAAACGTGTGCAGGAAATATTTTATGCGGTCTGACAACGAATTTTCGTGAATATTTTCGTGAGATTTTTTGCGTGAAAGGTGCGTATTTCTTACGTAATTATTTATTATAATGGTTTAATTCAAAGTGATTGTATGTAATTTATATAAATTTATGTTCTTTGATAGCTTGTTTTTGAGTAACTATGCTTTTTATTAAAGGGGTATGGTTTGGGAAAAACGGAAAAAAACATGCGAGGGCAATATGGAAAGCTTTCCATTTTGCCCTCACCTAGTTTTTTTTCTATTCTTATTTTTTATATGTGTAGCAATTTTTAATTTGTCCACAGATGGTAAATAAATATAAAAGAAAGACCAGTCGAGCTTCATGGACCGCCGAAGACATGAAGAAGGCAATGGAGGAGGCCAAAGGAACATCAATATCAGGTGCTTCTAAAAAATATGGCATACCTCTTGGATCTCTATTTCGTCACCTGAAAAGCAATCAAGCAGATACAAAGTTAGGTAGATTCCGACCTGAGTTTACGGTAGAACAAGAAAACCTGATATTTGAATACGCTAAGTATCTAGATAATTGCTTTTATGGCTTAACCCGAGAATCTTTGCAAAATTTAGCCCACCAGTTGGCAGAACAAAATAATATTTACCACCCCTTTGAAAATGAGAAGGCTGGAGGTGCCTAGATCGATGGTTTTATGAGGAGATACCCTCAGCTGACTTATAGAGTTCCAGAAGCAACATCAATTGCGCGCTGTGCAGCCTTTAACAAGACGCAAGTCAACATTTTTTATGACAACCTCTGGAAAGTTATATCAAAACATAATTTTATCAATCGTCCTGATGATATTTATAATATGGATGAAACTGGTGTTAAGACAACGTCTGAGAAACCTCCTAAAGTAATATCACTGAAAGAAAAAAAACAGGTTGGAGTTATATCATCTGCTGAAAAGGGGCAATTAACAACTGTAGTCTGCTGTTGCAGTGCCACAGGACGTTTCATTCCGTCTTGTTTTATTTTCAGAAAACGAAAAAGAATGAATGAAAGGCTGCTAGACGGTGCACCCAATGGTGCGCAAGCATGGTGCTCAGAGTCAGGTTGGATCGTCAATGACATTTTCAACAAGTGGTTGCAAGTATTCATAGAAAAAACAAAACCCACGCAAGAGAAACCCGTACTTCTTATAATGGACAACCATTCCACCCACCAAAATCTGGAAGCTTTAAGTTTGGTCAGAAAAAGTGGAGTTATCTTTGTAAGTATTCCATCCCACACAAGTCACAAATTACAGCCTCTGGATGTTTCTGTGTACAAATCATTTAAGTTAGCCTTTGAAAGAGCAGTCGATATATTTCAAAAGAACCATCCAGGACGCCGCATAAACGAAAGTTCACCAGTTTCAGTTTGATGTTGCCAGACTTGTCAATTTGCATTTGAAAAAAGTGCGACCTTTGAAAATGCTGCCAATGGTTTCAAAAAGTGCGGAATCTATCCGTACAATAGAAACTTATTTAATGACTTGGATTTTGCACCCTCTACGGTTTTTACTTCAGGTGTTGAGCAACTAAGTGCAAAAAATCAAGCTACCTATGAAAATGTTGAAACATCTGTTAGCATCACCGGAACTGCAATTGCTCCAGCTACTACTTCCATTGTTACAACAACTACGGTTGCTGTATCCGCTCCTGTCACATCTATAGTCGCTGGAGTTACCGCAGCAACAACTTTGGCAACTACTGACTCCGCAACAACTGTTGTTGCCACTAATGTAGATTTAATTTCTCCAAAGGATATTATGCCATTGCCCAAGACCATACAATCTAATTTTTCGAAGCCTAAAAGTCAGTGCAAACCCTAAAAATTTACTTATGTCATTCTTATTAACTTTTGTGGTAAAAGATTAAGGTATATAATAATATTCGTCTAATTTTTATAAACTATGTAAGTATCTGGTTAATAAGTTATCAGAACGTATTGATTTTTATATAATACGAGTACATATCTATAATGAAGGTAGCACAAGCAAATTAGAAATTGAAAATGAATTTGATTTGACAAATGGGTATTAATATTTAATAAGAGTATGGCTTAGTGCTAAAATATTAGGATGGTAATGGCTGATGGCTGATGATTATTAACTTTTTACAATTCAGCATTATCGAAAATTATGCATACATGTGTATTATTAAAATTATTTTTTGCAAATAAAAGGACCTTATCAGCAAAATATGTAATAGTCAAACTTTACGCAATAAAAATCACAATAAATCCACGTTGTGTTATATAAAGATAAATATATACGTTGTGTTATATATTCAATAAAGATAAATAAAAAAAAGTGTTTTCATCAATAAAGATAAATAAATAAAAGTGTTTTCATAAATAAAAAATCTATTTAAACTAAATTCATTTATTGGTTGGCTTTTTGCGTTTTGCCCGTGCGTTCAAATCACTTTTACGGTAGCTCTTGCATCTGTTAAGGCGCTCCGGGACGCATTTGTCCTTGAGATTTGAAAGAGTAGGCTTTATTCGAACATTGACGTGTAGAAGAGAGACGGATATACTCGCCGACCGCGAATTCGTTACATTTGGAACCGATGAAACGTGTTTTTGGTATTTAAATAATTATTATCATTTGAAAAAAATGTTTTTTTTTAAGTAATGTCCTAGATTATTATATTGTCTATCTTTAGAAAGAAAAATTAGGTTCGCGTCACTTACACAACTTAAAAGAAAATCGTTCCAAGAAAAAAACAATACTTTCTTATTTATTTATTTTCATTACTATAATAAGGTGTATTTCGTTTTTTTTTTAAGCAAAGTACTAAATTAATATATGTAGAATATTGTGGTATTTTTAGTTTTAGCCATTTGTTGGGAATAACTTCAACAAAATGCACCAAAATACGCTACAAAACACGTTTTAGGGACTGGTGGCGCCTTAAACGAGCGACACATAGCGAGTGAGTTCGACGCGCGGTCACTAAAAAAGTTTATCCTCCGATAAACGCTCCACCTGGCCAGAATGTTCCGTTCAGCAGACTGACGGATCTATTTGAATCCAGACCATTACCATTACGGTAATGGTGTTTGTGTATCCACCAGGCCAGCCGCGCCTGTGCTTTGTGGTACATCGACGGAAATCCCAAAGATGGATTATTTATGGTTGCTATTTTATTATTTACTGTGAAAATTGGTCGACCGCTAAGATCAATAGTTATCATTTTGGATATTTTATCGATTTTAATCACACTTCAACGATTAATCAAGTTCGGATTCAATATTAAACTTGATAAAGACGGTCTAGATGAATGAAATTTACCCCACAATGATAAAAATTTCCACTGAATATTAAATTAATATATAAAAAAATCAGCGTGCGTTAGAAGTAATATATCGGCAAAGAAATTGATTTAATGTGTCCATTTATATATCAAAATGATCACCGGTATCTACATCAATATTCCACACACCTATTTATTTTAGAAGAAAATCAACGTGATAGATAACGAAAAAATCGACAACTGTAGCCGAATGAGCGTATTGCATTCCGAGCAACCTATCAAGTTTACCCGAATGTACGGGAATGAGCGTGTCACATTTTTTTTTATTTATTGAAACAATTCCATATTGTGAGGTTATATATATATTGACATGTTATTCTACTATTTAAATTAAGTAAAAAAATACCTTAGGTTTTATACAATAACATTTAGTAAGTTGCATGCAAAAGGTTGTCATTTTACACAATTAGATTGTGTAAAGTGCTAAAGAAGTTTTGCTTCAGAATTCTACCATGCGTTCAATAGCAAAACAAATACCTAGGCTATGTTTATTTTAAGCCACCTTTACGCACCTTCATGGATGCAAAATCATTCACACACACACTGAACACACTGTATGTATGTATACAGGTTGTCCCGAAAAAAAAACAGCTTATTGACCCTGCGTTTTGAAAAATGATTTATAAAGACGACATACCGAAATTCATCATTTCTTAAAAAATAAATAAGACACTATTGTTTTTAGTTAGGTACGAAAAGTTTTCCATTTTGCCCTTTCTAGCTTTCCATTTTGCCTACATACAAGGGCAAAATGGAAAAAACATATTGTCTACTAATTAAGCTTTTAACTTTTTAAAAGTATGTAAAGTTAACAATTTTAGTGTAAAAATATCACGTTGTAAAGGTAGTTAAAAGTATGCAATAAAAAAAAAAACAATTTCGTTGCTTTTTATTTGTTTTGTTTACCTAAAATTAGGTTTTCGATATTGCCCACGCTTACCCTATGTTGTATGTATGTTGGTTTTTCCAATAAAGATAAATAAAATAAAATACAATTATACGCAGCAAGAAAAAAAAAAGATAAACATTCTGTCTGTTTTATAAGTTGTGTTGGATCTTGGTATGTGAGAAAAAGGCTTTTTCGGGAAGAAGCCCCCCTTCTTCCCGATAAAGCCTTTTTCTATCGTACGCGTGTCCTAAAATCATTCTATCTCATTTAACGGCTTGAAGAAAGAAAAACAGTGTGAAACACACGAATAATATATAATTAAAAAAACCTCATTGAATTTGCATTTTTATGAAACAACTACGCCTCTGTAGTTTTATTTTTTCGGTTATTGTATTCAGTGAATAAGATATTTACGTCAAGTTTTGGTAAAATGTATGGAAGTCTCGTTTATTATTTTACTTCTACATCTACAAAGAGAGTCACGGTAGTACAACGTTTGTATGAAGAAATTACCTGGTTGAACCCTCTTAACACTTGTCTCGAGTATTATTAAAAAAAAGTGAGGAGTACGGTTAAAACAATTCAAATTTCAACATCTATTTCGAAGCATCCCGAATTTCAAGCATGTTCTTGAGGAAGATCCGAAAAATTGTAACTTTCATTTCGTAACATTTCGTTAGGCGAGGCGGCAGGCATGCTTGTAGGCCAATAGGGATCTATTTGACAAATGGTTGTTATATAGCGTTATCGGAACATCGATTCTATAGCGCGTCCAACCACGTTTTACTATAAAAAAAACCAGTCTTGCGATTTCAATTATTATCTGACAAGGTTTCATGGCCCATCGTGGTTTCAGAGAAAACGATTTGTAAACTTTACGTGATTATAATGAAAGGATCGTGTAAAGCGGTGCTGCGCTTCAGCCGACCACCCTTCAATATCTAACCAAACAATCAGTTTATTCCAGAGTCCACTCGCTAAACGGAATAAACATAAAAAAGTAATCAAATTTATAATTTATTATATATTAATTAATAATTTATTATTTATTAATTAATAATTTATTATTTATTAATTAATAATTTATTATTTATAGCCATAATTTATTTAAGTATTTCTCATTCAATTATACTTGAATGGTAAACAAGAACGCAGTTTTCGTAAAACGTCGCGTGACTCGGCGCGCTGCGCCCAGTGTGACCGCACCCTCAGGCCGAGAGCCCGCGGCGAGGCAGGTTTGTGAGCCGTTTGCGTCGCGTCGTGCCAATAAAAAAATAATAACCGCCCTAGCTTCTTCCCTCATCAGAAGTATTTAGGGCAGAGGGGCGGATTCAATTTCGAATGGATAAAAATAATCCTATGTTCAGTTTTAAACGCCAAGTGTTTTTTTTTTTTAATAAAACCTGCCAGAAATAAAACAATCGTGTTCGAGATCATATATATGTACTAAAATAAAAACATATAAAAAATATACATTATGTATTCTATATTTCTGAAATAATTACATTTAGTGTAGTAATTATTAAAAGGTAATTAAAACTTTAAATTTTACTTGAACATATTTCGCTTGCCCCACAAGGTATAAGATATATTTTACCAGATGTCTTTTGATTATCAATTAAAATAAGCGAAATTCAAGGTAAACGGTTATAATGTCTATAAGTGATTAACTAAAATTCTCAAACATTCTATGTGATAACCTTTCGTGCCGTCTTTTACGATCTTCGATCTGAAAATAACCTACAAATGTAAAATTGTCGAATTAATGTCAGCGGTAGGGGAATATTAATTCCTCTGGGAAGTAAGACATATCGTGTGAAATATCCTTTATTTCGTAACGAGATATTTGAACCGAATAATTCTACTCGAGATAGAGCCGCAGGAGATATTTACACTTCAAAATGCATTCCATTTAACAATAACTAGGTACATATCTAATTAATTCACACCCAGATAAATAATCTACCCCCGCCCAATACAAGACATTTATCACCTCTATATTTATTATTTATTGCTATTTCTGTACAAATCAATGATTCAAGACACTTAAATTTCTAGTGACCGCCGACTGGCATAATAAAAGTTTTTGGTTTCCTTTTATTCCAGAAACATGCATCATAGACCGTGAGCCATAACCACGCGGACAGAAGTTTTTAATTCATAATAAATTGAACTGGTTATTTTTATTAAAATTGTGGGAACAATATTTATAAACGTAATCTTTCATTTTAAGTGTCTATTCTCTAGAGTGCAATAGTGTGACTTTTTTATTTTAAAAAATCTTTAAATGAATTTTCTTTCTAGCTATATTGTTGTGTCATTTAAATACGTTTTTTTTACCCGTACGTCAGTTATATTTCTTTATTTATTTTACAGGTTTTCCCGTGTTCTTATTTCAAAACAAAAGAATAATATAATAATAAAACATGGAAAAATTAAATAAACAATTACAATAAAAAAACAGAAAATTATTTTGCGAAAAACACCCGAGTTGTCTAAACTTTTAGAGTCATTAGAGGGTCAAAAGTAATAAAGAATAAATAATAATAATCTAAAACTGAAGTATGAGTTAATCATCTAAATAGACATTTGTAACTTTTGTGACCCCTTTTGCAAAATTATCTTTAACAAAATATACTCCTTAGATTGTATGCTATGTCTCGAAAAGAATAAAATTAATAGATCTATAACTCTCAAATACATTTCATAGTTTTGATGGCGATTTCGTGAGTGCTCTTGAACGTTTTTCGATGGCTATAAAAGGTGTGCGAAGGCTAAGGTGGATGGATTGATACCTGGTCCCGGGATTGTTTCGTTAGTAAAAAATCGCCGTTTGAGAACAGCAGGTGTCGAGCGCAGGTATCGCCGTTAATGACTCGAATTCAGTTTTTTATGCCTTCATCCGTAACCCTCGATTATTTCTTTCTACTTTACGATCTGTGCGTCGAATCTTTAGCAACCTGCTAATTCGACATTAGACGTGTTGATAATTTGCTAGGTCGAATGCAATCTTATTACAGTTCATTGTAGGCTGCTGGGCGCATATTTCTGATCCAGATGTCTGATGTTTGAATACCAATGATTCAACCACGGATGAAGTATGAAGAACATGCACAGGCGCTTTACTCAGCGCTCTCAAGATTATGTAATCAAAGATCTCGCGTCATGGAGGCAGTTGAAACTGCACTTTAGCAACGAGTTTATTCCTAAGGTGTTCGTTTTGGTGGTGGGGATACACCAGAGAAAATTATGGGCATTGTTATGCATAGTCGCTTTAGTTAAAAGTGACCACTAACCATAAGCAAACTCACGGCCTATCATTTTAGTAGCGAAGTAACGCGATTTTGCATAAGGTAAAAATGTTCACTGACTTTAGAAGGGAATCTGATGTCTGATGATTTTATTACAATGTTTATTGCGTTTCCGTTTGCTAGATGGCAATTTATTTTCTATTAATGTTTGCAAATATGTATCTTAAATGTTTGCAAATCACTGTCACCGTCGGCCATTTTGAAGGAACCGATTTGACAGCTGCTCAGTAAACTAATTATAAACCACTTCCTCACAACAGAAAAGTCTCCTCTCGATTAGAATTTTTTTGGTATAGAAAACGAATATTTTCAAAAACATGGACATATCCCCTTTTCCAAATGACCGATTCAAATAAGTTCTACGTGCAAATAATATTTTGTAAAATTCACCTGCGATGCTTAGGAAAGAAAGAAACACATATTGATGGGGGGGAGGGGTGATAAGGGGTTTCGTATTTTGTTATAGTGTCCCGTTTTGAACCTCAAATTTTATGGTCACGTTAGTCATGAGGCAATCAGGGTTTTACGGTTCGTAGCAGCATAGTGCATTTTCGTGGTATCTATGGCAGTATGTGAAACATTTCTAAATTGTCTCTCAGTTAACAAATCGTGCGCGCGTAGCTTATATATTAAGGCATTTTAGTTTGTGTCAGTATTATTATGTTTCTGATAATAGGTAGATAGTTTATTTCCATTAACATTATTTTAATAGGAATCCCAGATGCAATTTACATAGTTTAATAACAAAAGTCTAACAGTTTATACTTAAAAATATATATTTATTTAATAAACAGGATTTCCCCAAATACATTATTTTTGCAAAACAAAGAAATACCCATAATAACGATAAAAATAGAGAACTACAAGTTAAAAAATAATGGCATAGCGACTGAATATAAGTAAAGATAAGATATAAATAAATATCAAGATCTCAATGGTGTAAAATAGAGCCATATTTAATTATATCAATCTTGGAATAAATTAAATTTAATAATTACTGCGTTACAATCCTATTGTAAACATATTACATATAATAACGTGTATATTTAGATATACATTCTTTTCATACACACATAAATATTCAAAATTTTTAAGGACTACATTTTGAAGCCTAGTGATTAAGAAAAGTGTTTGAAAACTATGGGGACCACCTCAGCAAAGCAAGTTAATAAAAAAATAATAATATTGTAATAAATTTGAACTACACAGAATATATGATTAAGCAATATTTAAAGAATCTGTTGCTAGCTATTGAACTTTATGGCACGTTTTTAATCATTTTGTGCATTGAGTTTCAATGGTTTTGTATGATATTTCAAAACATTTATAGTAATTATCATTATTCGCTTTGCAATACATATTTTATTTGTAATTTATAATAATAATATACTAAATGATTACGAGGAAATAAATATCGTCTTTGCGTAACAGATATAAAACTGTTTCTCATCAGCTGTAGACGATATTAAGGTCAACCTCTATCAAAAAAAAGCTAATCTCATGGCATGCCACACCCGGTCTAAAGCCTCGTTTTTACGTCCAACAAATTTCGATAAATTACACCGCTCGCGCTGGACAGCGGATGATAGATAATGAGTTGAAAATCTTTTAGTAATGTTGCGAATAGTAAAAAAAATAGATCACCGGTAAGCTTAGAAGATGTCGTCTGTGAAAAATATTTTACTACATCTGAGATTACTTGTTTAATTTTATAAATTAAGATTTAGGGATTAAAAATAAATTGATAATTGAAATAAAAACGCTAACGAATGAAAACGGTATCATAAACACAGTTTAAAATTATTTCAAAATGGAGGAAAACAGCTTACATATTTCTAGAATTTCGTAATTTCTTCAAAGAGTACCTTCTTAATTTTTTTAATGAAAAGTGTATAACGATTACGATAAAATCCTCGCTATCTTTAGACGCTTACGATAAAATAAAATTGTTTGTTCTACCTACTAACTGTTTAACTATTGACTAGACTTACATATAATTTCTTTTGCGTTAAAATCCACGATTAATTTACAATTTATCACATGCGATAATTACGCGTTGCTTAGAGCACTTTTTATGATGTCGATAGGTTATGCGGATGTCTATATTTTTTCCAATGGGATTTAATCCTACGAATATTTAAATAAAAGAAAATTATTGATATTTTTTTTGTTTGTTTATTATTATCATTATTATTTCATATTTTAAGCACCCGGTAGTGTCGCGTGAAAGTGTAGTTTTAGCAGTGCAAGTGACAAATTGATTCGGTCAGAAACATGCGTCGCTCGACTTTCGGCTTGAAGCTCGCTTCACCCGCGGCCGTAGCGTGAGAATCGCCGACGATAAAGGCGAGCATTCACTATAGCATAAAGATACGGATATACCGAGCTAAATTATGCTCGTGCATCAAGGCTCAGTCAAGTCATACGATGATTATCGTTCGTAGAAAGAATAGTGAATGTTTTTTCGTTAGGTGTGTTGATAAATTCTACTTAATAAATTATATTAGATTTTGCTACGGCTCTGTTTAAATTACATTAAGTATAACGTCAAGGTACATTTTATCAAATTGGGTAAAAAATATATTTTTATTCGTATTCACTGTGAACGAAAAATGATCACAAATTTAATTATTTATGCACCAGAAATTCATACGTTAAAGAATTATCTGTTACATAATAAAATAAATAAAATATTCTTACATAATATATTATAATTATTTTTTTTTTTTTTATTTATGTTTCTAATGTATCTTTTAAATTTTACCAATTCTTTATAATATGATTTTGAAATGACCTCAAACAGGCTCAATCGACGCCGGTTGCGCACGCGCCTCGCTATTCGCCAATATCGCATTAAGCTTTACTACTAACTGGTAAGCTTATACATGTTATTTCTGGGTTTATTTAAGAATATTTTTAAATTTATTTCCTCTTCAGTTAATGCTGTAAATTTTTTGAAACAGTGGTGTTAGACAACGCAAATAATATTATAAATAAGGCGCATTTGTCATTTGCGGCCAACATTTTAAACGTCAATACGAGCTAACATTAAGTAATCGGACGCGTTTCAAAAATTCTCGTATATTAAAAAGCATTAAAATCTACCCTACATTATTAAAACCCGACACTGCAAATAGATATTAATATTATTGTACAGATTACTCAAAATTGCCACCATGTCTGCATCCTTCCAAAGCTCGTTCGGCGCTACAGTCGGAGCTCATAAATTGAACGCTTATGTAATTAATTTGGTGCACAGATGTCGTGTTTGCCGCTAACGACTGCGACAGATCGAATCTCATTTTCATCTGCAGTAGGAGCGGTCCATCGCGCTCTCGCTGACGGCTATGGCACCTCGTCGTGTCGAACTGTGGTGGGTGACACAGTCAGTGCACAAAACAATACAGACAAACCACTACTCTAATTGACGTTTTTCAACTTGGATTTCCAACTGGGCTCAACTGATTTTTTTAACAAGCGAAAATTACTGAATATAAACGTTAATTTGAACCTGAACCCTTCATATCGTAGGTACACACGTACGCATACGATTACCCAAATAATACCTAATATTATTCTCATTTAGATAGAAGATATTCTTTCATGAATCAACATCAATATGGCATAAGAATGTAAACTACATTTTTAAATATTCAAAATTTAGTGTACTTAAAATGTAAAATTTAATAATAATCGTCTGCATAGATTTAAAGTATGTCAAAAACTATGTCAGTATTAAGAAAACTTTTCAGTTTGGTGTGTAAGAGGATGTGAGTGAGAAAAAGTTCAATCTGTATATGTTATGTATGTTAGTGGATATGGGGGGTTTGCCCCCCGTGTACCCGTGTTTCAGAACTATTGTACTTTAAAATCCACTTATAGTTCGCCCTCTAGTCCCGTACTGTAGAAGTATTTTTTTGGGTGCGATGGTTCTAATCTCTTCTGGCTTGAGGAGATGGTTGGTTGCCTAGAAGCTGGTACCTTTTGTAAATGAGGGGTCCACATTCTCCCAGTAGGTGTAACGGAGTTTCTGGGCTTTCTTGGTAAAGTCTTCACATTCTGTATAGTAAAATTGTATATTTTCATAAACTCATAATAATGTATTGTTTTTTATAAAAAAAATATTAAAGAAATGAAATGAAATAAAAAAATCTTAAAATCAATTAGGTATTTTAAAAAATTGTGAACATTTGGCTGCGAGTCTATTATAAAAATAAATGGCTGTAGATTCCTCCTGCCATCTCGCTCTCGCGATGATCTCCCTCTAATCGCCGTACCAGCGAGAGGTGAGATAATGCAATCTTCTCGAATTTTCAAATTATCTTTGGCGTAGGAGTTTACATAATGCTGTCACTCTTTCCCACGAGTAATTGCGTGGACATTTTTTTAGTAACAGAGTTAGAGGAAGCATCTGCGTGCGCTTGAGAGGTTTTTTTTGCATTGCCTTCCGAATTTCTCTTTGATAAGACTCTTTTATCTGAGGTCGTATCGCACATTTATTTTAACAGCATGTCGTTTAGGATGCACGTGGCTTTGTTTCTAGATACAGTAAGTATATTGGTAAATGAGCTATTTTTAAATATTTAATAATTTAGAATACTTATTTATTATTTTCACTAACGCATCGTACATAAACACACATGAAGATATCGCACGTCGTTTTAAAGAAACAAGTGCCATGATGTATAAAAATAATATTATCAAAACAGGTTAACCTATCAACATTAATAGTAGCAAACACTCAAAAACTAGAGAACGCAATAATAATAATAAAAACAAGATAAAATTATCAATAACACTAATATGAACAAAACAAACAAATAATAAGTACACGATGTCATTATAAAATCGTATTAAAACGCGGATTCTTAATCTGATTGGACGAAGAGAAGTCCAATCGAATCTCAGCAGAAATGGTATTTAATAATTCGACCACTCTCGCAATAGGACTACGCTTTGCTGCACGTGTTGCATCATTACGACACGTTAAGTTGACGGACAGTATTTGTTTTCACGATCTGGTACATATACCCATGTGTACGGAACATATAAACAAATCTACTGAAGTAGGTATAAGTAATATTTCACAGGATGTATCTATATTTTTTATTTTATTAAAAAATGAGTTAAAGATCTGGGTGTATTTCTGTGAAATGGGTTATTCCTAGATATAGCCTACTTCAGTAGTAATATTTCTTAACCAGGAAGACTTATAGTTTAAAATGTAATAATTAGAGACAGAAAAATTGTAAAGGAAAATATTATTCAGGGAAAAAGTTGTTAAATATTCTATTAAAGACTTAAAAAATAAGTTAAACAGAATATAAAACATGTAGTAGGCAGAAAATATAGTTAGTGTATCGATCCTTTTAAAAAAACGTATATTTTTTTATAAATGGCTTAATTTAAAAATGTAATTTGTATTACAATCAGAATTAATATATCAATACACTATCAATCTGAATTAATATATCAATACACTATGCACGCACCCTTATGCACATATACTGCCCTATATACAAATACAACAATTTATTTTATGATTTATTTGTTTATTAAAGAATTCTTTGTTATGTTTGTATTCATACACGGCACAATATTGTTTCTAGAAATAATTATATTATCTTTGAACAGCATTTTACCTTATAAAGAAATTCATGAAAGTCGGTACTATTTCAAAGTCGCCAAGAATACCCCCAAGAATCGCTTGCGACCCTGGGGGCGCTAGGGAAGCATTTGAAAACAAAATAGTTATAACAAAAAAAAAAATGTAAGGCATATTTATAAATATGTCGGCGTGTCGACGTAATCGTATTTTTACAATCGATGATAACAAACCCGAGTAGAGCGTGGATGTTATTGCTTTCCTAAGAAAAGAAACACAACACGGCCAATGATAGGCGCTTCAGGTATGCCATTCTAAACATGCTCAGCATCTCGGATGCCCTCGGTGTGATGTAAGCATCTTCATCTTGACATACGTGCTATATGTGTGATTTGTACACAGTGTCGGTACTCCCGTAGATTTTTACACAAAAAAAAAAACACAAATATACGCATAGATTAATTTACAGTTTGTGTAAGTAAGACTATTTTTTTCTTCATTTATTTTTATTTGTTGGTTTTTTATTTAATAGGAGCCTCCCCCCTCCCCAGCTATATGGCTTACTATACAAGTTCTGGGGGTATACTCTTTTTTTTTTAGGTACTTACTATTTGGCGACATTTGGGGTCATTTCATTACATCTACGAGAACGCAGTATTCTCGATTACGGCCATCTCCTCGCGCAGTCTGTGCTCCTAGTCTCAAAACGCGAGCGCGATCGACGGGCGAGAGAAGCTGCTGTCAAATTGACAGCGAGCGGGCGGCGAATCATCTTTAGACTAGCCCCACCGATCCTCGGAAGTTGCTTATTGATTGTTTCTAAGACCGAAGAAAGACGATGCAGTGCATAGCAGTAAGGTAGCTTTTTGCAGAGAAGTATTCTCTCCTTAGACCTTTGCCTAAATTACTTACTAGACATTTCAGATCTTCAGATCAACCATCAAGATATTATCCAACACAAATAAAGTCTACCTTAGTACAGGCATGGCTCAGTTAGGTTAGGCTTATTCATGCGAAAATAAATGAGTTAATGTTCTTATGAATTGGAAAAAGAACTAATTCAAAATGACTACTCTCATAAATACTCTGAACTTTCTGATTAATCTATATTAATACTAAATATAAGTACGCCACTTATTGTAATCATACATTGGAACAGTTTCTAATTATTCCATGATGAGATAGATTAGCGCTGTAATGATACGCGCGGGTCTTATAGCAGTTGGCGGGTGAAAGTCCGTGTTGATAAAGTCTAACTGGATAATTTCATCTCGAGCATTAGCAGGCAATATTATATCGGCCGGATGCTGCGAAGCGATCTTGTAGCCGGGCTGCTGTGTGATTATGGATTGATTTCAAGCGGCCTCCGATAACGCGGCCTCCATACACGGCGCTATTAGCGAATGCTATGTAATTATTATGTCGATGAATTAGTTTTTTCATATATTACTTACATATTAATTAAGCGTTACAATCATTTCAAATTAGGCAATAATTAAAGATTGCGTTCATCCTGGGTTATCTTTCGATATATAGTCAGACTTCATCTGGCTAGGAAGGGAAGTAAAATCGAGTAAAGATGAGTGATAATAGAAGTACAATTGATTCGATAAAACAGACCATTTTTAAAACTCCCAACTTTGAGATTTTGTCCAATTGTAAGATTTTAAGATTATTTCCTAGTTTCGTAGTTTTTTTGAAAAATTATTAAAAAAATCCTTATACCACCTCATCAGGGTGAAGGTGTAAAAATATGAATTACTGAAATGCAAAATGGTAACAAATTAATAGTAAAAATATATTTTGTTTTTCAAAAACAAGCTTTATTTAGGTCATATACAAAATTTCGTATCTGTGCTGTTGACCGTTGAGGAGTGTCATCAGAACTTAACCAACATGTCGAATTTAATTTAATTTAAACTCTGTAGGATGAGATGAAGTAGTTCTAATACAGCTTGCAAGATTTGACCTAAATCGTCATACAAACATTGCAAGCTAAAGGTTAATTTAATATTAGGAATATTTTGTAAA
The DNA here is from genome assembly GCA_020383195.1 of Neomicropteryx cornuta. Lineage (NCBI taxonomy): Eukaryota > Metazoa > Arthropoda > Insecta > Lepidoptera > Micropterigidae > Neomicropteryx > Neomicropteryx cornuta. Next base: position 9,255,623 of record JAHKQU010000030.1, read on the forward strand.
TTATGTTCTTTGTATGAAATATATTTTATACAATATTATATTTTACATAGATATATTCGTACAGCGGATATGCGTTTATTATTATTTATAATAATAATATACTATTGTTATTATTAACGATAATACTTAGTATTCATAAAACAGTTTTTGTAATATGGATCACCACAGGAACTATACAAAAGGGCAGCCTATCCTTAACAAGTTTAAGTTTTTTTTTGTTCCAGCTAAGCCCAGGGCTTATCTGTTGAATACCGCGTGTGTAAGATGCATTACATATGTTGGTATTTAATCGTATTTCACTTTTATATGCGTATTTCAAAAGTTACGTAAGGCGCTTTACACTCCGTTTTCAATATTAAAAACTACTAATATTCAGCAAAATTTTACACTCACCGGGAAATAGTTTACAAGAAAGTGATACCATTTAACCATTGATTAAACGGTGTTAATACTTAGCTCATATTCTAAGATTTAAAATACAACGAAAACCATACCACAATATTGAGATTCTACAAATATGAGAATCATTTGAAATGTAATGAGTAAAAAATAAAGAAGAAATTACTGCCACATAAAATATTATAGTTTTACGAAATGTTAAAATGGCGTTTAGTAAGTAATACCTATTGGAGTTGAAAATTATTTTTTTAATACTGAAAGATTAAAAATCACTAATTTTTACTACGATTTACCCATTATACGACTATAATCTTCAATTCCTAAATGTTGAGTTCAATAAATAAATATAGTTACTAGGTAGGTTAGGTTTAGGCGTAACAAACTTTACAGTTACGCAATAAATAATGAAAGAATAAATCTGTGCAGATTGCGGGTTCCAGCGAAGACGCGATTTTGAACGAGAACATTTTGAAAAAGTCGTTTGCGCCATTTTTAATTTCGTCAAGGCAATTGCCTAATTGCCCCGGAGCTGAAAGCATTCGCTGCATACGCCGAGCACATCTGTTCGTCTCCGCTCCGGACCAACATAATCCCCTTCGGGATGAAAAGCAACCCGATCCCTCGGGACAAGTGGAATCCACTTGTACAGTCCGCTGCGACCGAGACCCGCTCTGCCCGGCACGAGTATAATGCGCGCCATCCGCCTTGGCCAATTACCAATTACGTTGCCTTCGACGTCATGAGTCCCAAGACCAATCCCACAAACTTTAGGGGGTGTTTAAGTTCCCTATTAAGAGTTAAACATTATCGTTGTATTTCTTTGAAAGTATTATGAATTTTAATATAGATTCTTAACAAACAACACTAGAAATCGAAGGACCAATTCGCTGTTTTTTTTAGCGGGAATGGTCTTGGGACACCCTGTATATGCCCCCTATTTAATTATTTACCTATATTTAATTTAACCTACACTGTATTAATAACCACTACCCGCAATATACTGTTAAGTTTTTAGGTATTTGACCTAGATATGAGCGTGGCGTGGGTCGTAATAACACTAACAGCAAAAATAACATATTTAAAAAAAAAACTGTTTTTTTCCGGTTTTTTCCGAGACCGGTTCAGTTGTTGGTATATGTACCTATAACCGCTTTAAAAGAACGGTAATGATTTTTAACACACCTATAATAATAGCCAGTAAAAGAGTCAACGGTAAAAAAAAAACTATTCAAAACTATTAAAGGCAAAAGCTAATATTCTAGTAACATAGCCACTCCAACTAGACTATAAACCTGTTCTAGTAATGACCAGAAGAAGGATGCAGAATTATTTTAATTGATTATCGTTCGTCTATCCGCACCTACGTAACTTATCGTGGTTTTATTATATTGTGTAGATTTCATTTATGTTTTTTTAGTTTTAGGTGAAAACGTTAATAGATCATGTTTTTGTGCGATTTATAAACGACCCCTTCAGATGTTCAGGTCGATATAAAAATTAATCTTTCTTTGTAAGCGCCCGCAACCGAGGTATGTCTAAATCTGACAAAGTAAAAGAAAGAATTATATTCTCAATACACGACCGAATTGACAAGAATTCACAGTATTAATTAAAAAGAGCCAAATACTGCTGGGCGTCCTACAGCTGGCCTGGAGGCTCCTAAGTGGGCGATCTGCGAGCGATATCCCGGACGAATTCGAATCAGCATCTGGACCATTTCGCTCTCGCTCGAACGCCCGCCGCGGCCCGGACCCTCTCGCTCTAGCAGGGATTGTTTTTTCTTTCTTGCCTTTAGCACAGTTTACGCCTCGCCTCGTAAAGGCTCAAAACAAAACATTCACATTTGTTGCTTTGACATATTTACTGTATTACTATAGTTAATATATACATATAAGATATATATACACCTACTCGTATTCATAAATATAGCATAATTTTGACCCGACCCGAAAGTACCTACAACATTGATGATACGATTATTTCTAATAATATAACGATAACTAATTACGATTGTTTTCAATGTACTTATGTACATAGGTAGTATAAACAAAACTGCATAACTATTATATAACCATTTTATGCTATTACACATGTATATTTCGGATTCAATAAAAAAAAATAATAAATAATATTTATTTAGTATACGGATAAGCTGATGAGTCATTTTTGAGATTTTGAGCCTGAGATTTTTTTTACTATTTTCTGAATATTTTTTATGCATACTAAATTATGACGACAGACACTTGAATCTTTAATTTCTAAACATAGTTAACTCAATTCAATAAATAGTTTTGACTGGTGGGTCGTTTAAAACAAGCATACTTCAATAAAACGGCAGAGTAACTGCTTTTTTTTTAATTTGTTTTTTTCCCTGTTTGTTAAGAGATATTTTCTCTTGTATGTTATATTAAAGTGTTCACGATTGCCTTTGTACATATTTGTTTCGGCTTTAACTAAAATTCTCGTTTAGAATAAAAGTTATAAGGACTAATCCTAGCAGTATGCCAGGTTTTATAGAAAAATGTGTGGGTAAAAATGACCCAATGTCCCAATTTTATATGTATAACTCATAGAAAAGTGGACATAGAAATCATTATTAGGTATACATATAATTAATTATTGTTATTTTACTCACAATAATTAATTTATACATATATGTTTTTTAAATATATCAAGTAAATATTATATAATTCATATTTGTCTGCATTTGATTTTTTTTTTCGGCAAAACGGAAATTCGCCTGACAAAATGAAACACATAAGTATGTATTTCTTGTCAATATTAATAAATATTGAAATTGGATATTCAACTAGAAAATAATGAAAACGCACCTGACCTCTTTATTAAGAAAAATATAATTATTATAGATAATTGCATTATGTTATAATAATATGGAATAATATGCATAAAGTAAATATATCCAAATTAGCATATTCAAATATGTAAACCAATTGTAAATATGGAGTGTGGTCCAAACCAATTTGCACCACAGTTTTCAGATTATCATATTAAAATATATACGAGTATGTATATATACTTTTTATATAACTTTCTTACAATCTCGTACTGCCAGGGTCCTAAGTCCTAAATTTACTCCCCCTAGAGGGGAGATTCAAATCAGCCATAACCAGAATGAACCACTAAAAATGACGATAAAACAACGTGTTGTATGTAAAATTGGTAGAAGGATATTTTTCAAAGATTTGACTTTTGACCCGAAGGGCCAGGAAGTGATTATTTCTAGCGCAATTCGCATAAATATTTTTGTATGGCCAGATATGCATAACCGCCGCTAGATGGTGTTGTTAAACTAAAAGTAGAAAAATTGTAACTCTTGGAAAAATCACAATATTATAATGTCGGAATCTTTACATCTAGCCTGTCCTATAAATATTATAAATAAATAAGTAGAGAGCTCCAATTTTTATTTATCTACTTTTAGTTTAACAACGCCATCTAGCAGAGGCTTAGTAATCAGTAAGCGTTTCGATTAACCTTTGTTTACCATAAAAAAAAGATATGAAAATCGGTCATTTTGATTTCTAGGTAGGTACATTGATTTTATTGTGTGTGGCCTGCACACACACGCACACACACGCACACTGCAGCCAAAGGCAATCATGCCTTGGTGTGCGTGGCGACGGAGTTACGAATGAGATTTTTGCTGACCCTTTTATAAGTTTGTTGGACGTCATTTCAAATAAAAATAATAAATTATAATATTTACGTATAAGTATCCGAATATTTTTTATTAAGATTTATTCATTTAGATAATCTATTAATGAGTTTAGTTCCAAAGATATAAGATGTGAATCGATATTAATAAATCAAATACAGGCGTTGCAGGCGAAGTTAGTACACGCCCCTCGCCCGTACGCAACCGTCACGGGCATACCAACCAGGTGTTGCCCGCTAAAACAGACATTTTTGAACATTTTTCCTAATACTACCTTATAAACATTTATAAATGTTTTATATTAAATATTAAATATTTAATATAAAACAATATTAAATATTTTAAAATATATCAAAAGGAAATAATAAAAAGTGTATGCATAATAAATTTTAATAATAATTTTATTTTTTTTATTTATTCTTTATTGAAAAATCCAACAGTATTAATTTTTATAATTACAAACAAAACTTATTACTAGTATACAAAACCAATTATGGATTTCGGACATTTTACATATTAACATTAGCATACAAAATTTGGAACCATTATATTCCAAACTATTTGCAACGCAACACATAAGATACCAAATCTCTCTCTCTCTGTAAAATATTAAATGATTAAAAATATACAAAGTGACGTCCGCAGCAAGTTGCATTGGAAGTGGCGCCGACGGGACGGCTCAGTTGAGAGCCGCCGGCGCCTGCCATGCAATGCTGCGTCCCTCTCTAGCGCGCCGCAAATGTGTACATCTGTCTCGCTCGGCGACAGTTTGCCGCCAACACGTACATGTCATGGCAGTCAGATACATTTTATGATAACCAAAGAAATACTAGTAATAGTAATAATGACATATATTATTTCTTACAACAACAAGAAATTAAATATGGCAATATTATTTGCTTTATAATGTCCATCAAAGCTAAAATACAATAGAAGTTCCTCATTATTTTAAATTTTTATATCTACATTTTACAATAATGGGTAGTTAGGTACATTGCGTAAAAAACAACCATAATGCCGGGAGATTCTTGCCAGTTATTTTGTATATACACACAAAAATTACACTAAAACACACAAAATCAGATTACATTTAATTAAATTAAAATTTATAACATAATTGTAGCTGATTTGTAATCAGAGAGTTCGGAATTTGTGTAACGCGCAACACACACTAACTTCAAACCTTTTTGACTAGTAATATGGTAACTTACCTGCTTATTAGAACAATAATATGTGTTATTTTAGATTATAAATTTAATGAAGCCAAATATTAACTGTAGTCATACCTAAATAGGCACTGCCAGTTTCAAAGAAGACATCGATATGCATTTTATTTTGGTGTGAACAAAAATATGCGTGTCGAGTACCTACCTACATATGTATGTATGAATAAAATTCAATCAATACAATGTGAACTTTAAAAAATCGCAAACTGTTTAAATTTTGAGAATATTAATAAGATAAACAAAAAAACGTGTATTACATAAACTAAAATATACATTACAGCGATTGCCGACGCCATCTTGTCCGTTTTAAATTAATCCTATTTATACTATCGGAATAATGCTCACATCCACAGCTCTGATCTTCTGGGGCTCATAGATTTGAGGTTCCATCTAGACCCACTCGCCAGTGTGAGACATTCCATCTGTCACGGTTGAGTACGAATTATGAACAGAATTCATATATACATCGAGCATGTAAGCTTTACAACAGAATGTTGTGCGCCATTGATATATTTAACATTACTTTCCCGGCATTCAAGAGAGTGTCTACTCTAGCCCTTGAATAGTATATTTATATTAATATGTATATGTAGAATTTATTTATGTATTCTGGTGATTGTCTGGATTCCCCAACCCCTCCTACTTCCTACTTCCTGGTCCCGCCCTCGCTCCCGAATGGATTTTCTATTTTTTTAAGTTTGGAGGAAACTATTATTGGCTTTGTGTTTTAATTGTTTTTTTTTATTGTAATTACTATGTAAGCTGTTGTTTCCTGAAATAAATAAATAAATAATAAACAGATAAATGCATTTGTTGTTCATATAACCAGCTTATAGTAAAGATACAATTCTGCGTACGAACGGCGTGTGTTATTGTTTATAGGTTATGATAAAAGCGGCCATCTTTGTTGTGGATTTTGGCGCGGTCTACGCCCGCCATGGTTACGCTTTTTCGTAGCGACAGCGAGGCATTCTTTTCGGCGCAGGCCGCCCGAACCGCTCGCCCGGCGGACGGCCGCCCCTCCGCGCCGCCCTCCGCGCCGCCCTCCGCGCCGCCCTCGCCGACCGACGCAACGGCGCTCAGGCCTCAGTCAGTCGGTCGCTCGCGGCAGTGGTGCGCGTCTGTCACCTCGTGCGCTCCGTGGCTCGCGCGCGCGTTCGTTCGAACGCAACCGGCCGAATTTGAAAATCGAACGACTTATTTAATCATTTATCGCATTATTCAGAACTTTTCGCATCGGCCATTTTGGCATTCGGTGACATCGGAAACAGAAGTTATGTTATGAACGACAAATCAATTAACTGTTTTTTTTTTAATTATGCTTATGTGCGCCCTAAAGCAATTGAGTGTCTTATTACAAAAAAGTGCCATTGAAACGAAGGATCGACCTTTTGAAATATGTCCGTGACGCTAAACTTCTAATTGTGACTAGTGTTATTTTTATGACTAAAACCTGTGTCTGATGTTAATCTACAACAATCACGTTCCTGAATTAATTTCAATATATTTAATAGACTGATTTGGACATTGGATCTCATTATTTTGGTGATAGGTAGTTAAAATGACTACGGAAGCCGTTGCAACCGGCACTCATCTGTCTACCTCAAGTACGACTGCTTTACAATTAAAAGGTAAAAAACATTATTTTTTTTTAATTGCTACAAATTTTCCAGTTAATAATCATCGTGATATGACTAAAGAATATGTCAACAACAACATAAAATTGAGAAGGTAGATAAAATTTTTGACCACTCAACCATACGTGCGTTATACCAGGTCCGAGAGGGTTGTGTGACACAAATATTTTATACCTCAACGATATCAAACTTGGCCTAAACTTATTACAAGGACAGCATCTAATAGCAGCACTTCTCCGACTTCTCTATACAAAAAAAAAAAATGTTCAAAAAAATCACCATTAAAGCTTAAGCTTAATCACCATGATTATCATTATTTATACATTAAATGTTTATAGTTTTAGTAAATAGGTTACATATATGGTATTGATAAAATTAGTCTAAAAAAAAATAACTTATTATCGAAAATTTATGGAAATACCTATAAGTGTAATTTTGCTCATTTTTAAATATTTAGGTTTCTTTAGTATGATTCTAATTCTGATAAATATTTTTTGCTGATTTAATTAAGTGGTAATTAAAACCGACATAATAGGAAAAACTAAACATCTAATTAATACTAAATTGTTATAACCATATAAGGTAACTTCCGTAACTACAGCCGCAATATTTTTTACAAATTTCCTGGATTGGATTGAACCTTGCGGGGGAATAAATATACAATTTTAACAATATGATATAATATCTATGACAATATTCGCGACAATTCGATCCCTTTCCCAGCAACCCTAAACTCCCCCTTCAACCCCTCCCCCACCCACCCACCTGAACCATCTGGCGCGTCTGTCGCCGAATGGGGGACCATTTGTTGTCGACAAGTGTTGCAGCATCCCCGTCTCGTGATTCGGCATTAACCACTCTTTGCCAGCCCTCACTAGAGGCAGCAGTGAATCTGGTCCCTATGACTCGAAAATGTAAGAATTTTTTATGCTCTTTCTAGTTTTGTAGATTTTTTTACATAACGAAACGTTTATTAATTGTGAAACTATAAGGCGAAGCTAAAGGATAAATTAAATATTAATTTCGATTCATTTAGACCCCTGTTTTCTATAGCTCGACTATTGGATATTTAATCATAAAAAAATATGTTTAGATACCTTCAACATAGTAAAGGCAGATTTTTAAAAAATAAAAAAAAAATGTAATTGAAAGGCAAATGAAGGGTCTAAAATATAGATTAGTTTGTTTTTCTATATTATGAAACTGTAATTAATTAAATAAAATCAAACAATTTCTTACGACCGCGCAAAGAATAAGACCCCCTATAAAAATAAAGCACCGAATTTTAAGATAGACCCTTGAAATATATTACGGAGCCTTACTACTTAAAATGACGTTGTTAAAATAGATATAAAAATAATAAAGCCGTAGTTATATTACAAGTACCTATAATATTTTAAAATACTATACCATACCATACAATATAAATAATATAATCAGTTTTACGAAACACCTATATTTTTTTATGTTAATAGTTCTATAACGATTCCAATAAGGTTCCATTTTACGATCGGAAGCTCTACCACCTAAAAAAATAAAACTGACCTTAAGATTACTAAACAACTAGAAATAAATAGTCGCTAAGAAGAGATCATGGTAGTCTTGTGGTTAAGGCATTGGACTATTGACCCAAAGGCCGCGGGTTCGAATCCGCACATGGTCATACCATTTTTAACGCTTAATTACCTCCATCTCCCCTGACTGAAGGACAGGCAAATTTGCCCTAGTTGAGTAGGGCCTAGAATAATTATATATGACCTAGGTCAACACAATTATTTAAAAAAAATATATATAATAATAATTAACACCTTAATGTTAGTAAAATTCTCTATCATGAACCGATATATTCAAAACAGCTCAAGCCAATCTGCTCTCATGCGAACATACGAGACACAATTCATAGATAAAAAAAAACCGATAGATTATTATTACAATTACAAAGCCGGCGAGGTCATTTTTCGCCGTTGATAATATTCAACGGCGCTTTTCTTAACACTGTCGACTGAATTAAATAACAAGACATGAGTACAAAAAAAACACACTCATTCAGTTTACAGACTTGCGAGATGTTGTTTGTAATGAACGGCCTCGCATCATGAAAATATCAATAAGACAGTCGGCACTGCGCCCAATAGCAATCCATACGAATGAAGAAGATATGCCTCTATTGATTCTTGTATTTATTTATGTCCAATATTTTGATAACATTTATCTAAAATACAGACTTTTCGAAACTCTTAGCCTTTAGACAAAGTGGAAATATAATGTTTTATTTCTATATTAACAAATAAGATGTATAGAAGAATGCTTTCATTATTATATACGCTAGGTCGATGGCTATATACTCGTACACGAGTATATATAAATTTATTGCAGCATCCGGACAATCTTTGTGGTCGGGATGATGGCCACTGCATGTCCGCTGTTCGGAACCACGCGTTGATGTTTTTAAATTAGATCTGCAAATTGTCAGTTTGACCTTTTTAAGGCGTTCAACTCATATTAAGTGCATTGCATGCAAATTTAACAGCATATAGGTATTTGTTTCTTTCGCGTGGTCTCATATGGGCTCATATATTCTCAATGATTACCATATTATAGTTAGAGGGTGAGTACACGTATGGCGATGACATTCAAATGTAATTAACTTGCTACTGAGTGCCTGGCACACGTTCGTTGCAGAAGGAATATTATATTATACATAAAGTGGAACGAAACTACTTTAAACCTTCCGAGAGTGGGCAATATGATAAAAAACCCCCTTCGGCGCGTCGGAAGGAGGAGGTAGACCTCGCCGGATCGAATTAGGTGATAGGCGAGCTCCGATTGTACGAACTTGTATCAAACATTGCGCGAGCTGCTTTCATTTTGATATTTTGAAAAAGACTTCTTCTCACCCCTAGGGCCTATGGTTGGTGCTATCAAAAAAGTCAGTTTTAGACCTAAGGAATAAAATAAAATTTAAATGTTTTCGATATCTTTTATACTAAGTAAGTTATAGCAAAATTTCCCTTTCCCCTCCCCCATTCCCGCCCCCCTGGTCTGATTTTGCCTATTAATAAACTTGACCGAGATTATGTCATTTTAAATTTTATGTATCAATTTGAAAGCGATAGGTGTAAAATTACGGGAGTTGTCGTGTCCACAAGAAAGTTATGTAGAATGATAGATATATAAATATATAAATAAACTTTAAAACTGAGGGTGATTTTGTGAAAATATGTCTAAAGTCATGACTTAGTTTTACCCGTTAACATAGATAGCTTTCCTAGAGAAATCTATCTAAAAGTAACGGACTAATAGTTGCATCGCTCGAGTGTAATGTAAGCTGGTTTAAATACAGCGCTGTATTTTATGAAAGCCTTCAACTATTTGTATTTCGGTATATATAACATATATTATAATATTACACAGCAAGATATTTTTGCGTTATAATATGATGTTTATAACCTAGCAGGCGGTCGATTCCAGAGCGCTTATGATAAATGTGGCGTCCGGCGCGGCGCCGGCCAGCCGGCTCCCAACGGCGCCGCGGCTTCCGATCTTCGCGACGAGGGCAGACGCTCCGGTTCCAAATCGGGGGCATAACTTCGAGCCCGCGTCTGCTATACCAACCACGCCCGTATGCGATTGACTGACTACTGCAGGTAGTCATAGCTTTAAATACAGCTCTATATTTTTTAATATAGAATTTTTTACCCAACTCCCACTATCTAATAATAATAATATTGTTATCTGTTATCTAAAAAAGTAACATTTCATATGTTTCTTGACATTTAATATGTCTTATCTCATACAGCTGCGTGCCTTGAATTTGTACAGTAGACAAACCCCATTATGGGGTGAGATAGAAGGGGGTGGTGGGAGCCCCCTCCCCCTTCAATGCTTTTGTTATAATATAAATTATATTGTATATAATTTAAACAATAAAATATTAGATTAAACTACATATATTTTGAGGTTTCTTCATTAAAAATCTAGGTAAGCCCGACTTTTCGGCTTCTATGAAAGTACCGAAAAGGGTAACTTTTTTCTCTGTTAAAAGTTAAGAGCCTCGAAAAACTGTATTTTCAAATGATTTTTTTCAAATATTTTCTCACAACTTTGGACGTAAATATCTTATTAACTGAATACAATTATCGAGAAAATAAAACTATTGTGGTATAGTTACTTTCATAGAGATGCAAATTGAACTAAGTTACTTAAAATATATTGATTCTGTTTTTAAAAAATAATAAATAATAGTACTGTTTTTGTATGAAATCATAGTGTGTCCTATATCCGTTTAGACTTCAGCCCAAGAGCCGTTAGACGAAATAGAATGATTGAAGACCGCGCCCAATACGCATCGGCAAAAACCCACTGAACAAGTATTCAGTCATGCGTAGAGCCTCTTTCTCAATTAAACAATTTAATTTTTAATATATTGTATTTTTCTATTACCTACCAATCCATAGCAATGAAAACATTGCAAGACTTCTAAAATAAAACTAAAACGTTTTTAATAATGTTATAAAATATGTATTAATTTATCTAATATGCTTTCAAATGTAGCAAAAACATTGCATTTAAATGTTTCTCGTATTTTTTTTTAAGTCTGGTTTATATTCGTCTCTACTGTAAATTTTTCTTCCCGTCTGTCGCAACTTCGGTTTTATGACGATTCAATTACAATAGTGTAGTATTTGTATGGTATAGCAGAAGCAACCGCTAAGAAGCTGACAAACGCAGGGTCTTTATTAGCGTGCGTAACGCCAACGCAGTCGCCCCGCCCCCCTCCCCGCCCCGCCCACTTCCTTCCTCCGCACTTCCGGCGAGTAACGTCTTCTTGTGAGGCGGAACATCTCCATCTCTATCTATCCGAATATATTTAGATATAGGAACAGCGCCGAAACGCACACGAGCACTAAGCCTAAAAGACGTGCCTGCGCCTGGCCAGGAAGTCGCGTTGTGCGATCCATCCATGGATCGCATGATGTGCACACATCGAGATGCTGTGAGGTTGATGGGAGGATCTCTTTCCCTCAAAAATTACGATAATAAAACAGTTCAATCCGATTAAATTAAAATGTTCCTACATATACGTATGTATTTGTTGCTAAATATAAAACTGATTAGATGACTGGCACTACCGACCTAGTGACCGATGTCCCCTTAACTAGAGAATAGTCTGTACCAAAGAAGGCAGTCAGTATTTATCTATATATATTTGTAAAAAAAAAACATATGTCATATGTTTCTGACATGCCACTAAGTGCGATTTTAATTGAGAGGAGATGTATCTCATTTTCTCTTTGTATGTTTATAAATAAAATGTTTTTTTTTGTAATAAGTGTATGTCTAGCTGTAAGTTTTTTCTGTGAAACAATAAATAAATAAATAAATAAATAAATAAATATCTAATAAAGAACTCGCGCTTTTATTATATATTTCAAATAGGTAACACCTCGACACAGGCATGTGCCTAGTGAGGTTTACTAATCCACACAAATTGTACTCTTGTAATCTTCTCTAGAATATAACATAGTAATTTATTTATTTATTTCAGAGATGTTATTATTATCGAAAAGTTGATTTAAAAAAACTATAACACAGTTATGTTGGATCTTCCTACTCAATCTGAACATGGTTCGAGGCGGAAGAGAGAATGCGATTCCAACTGGAGACGGATTAGTTTCCGCGAGTGTTCGCGGTGGTACTAACGGCGGCTGTTATCAGCGGCGGCGCGCTCTGTTGGCACAGCTGGCGCGGTGCTGGGCGGCTTCCGGCGCGGGCGCCTGCTTTCTGTTCGCGCGTCGAGGCGTCGCGGCGTCGCGGCGCTCGTAAATCCCCCGCCATCTGTTTCGGACTATTCGGACGCCGCTATTCCGGGACATGTCTCTAACCGGAGGTGATAACTGGCGTGGCAGTGATCAGCACTCTCTCGGCACCGTTTGCCAGGTGACGCCGGAATGAGCTGTATCGTTCTATCAAAAAAAAAAAAAATACATTTGAGTTCTCGTCGTAATTGTGATCTTTACCAGTACCGTGCCGTACCTACCTCAGTCCCCCCTCCCCCCCTCAGCTCGAGTCCGTTGTTTAATATGAGCACTAGCTCAATACGGATGTTTTCTGTAAGACGAGTGCAAGCGATTCGATTGCCACCAAACAAACACGAGTCGGTCAGAGAAAATAATGCCTCTACCAGTTGGCGCGGCGAGCAGATTTGTATTTCAGCCATTATGCGTGTCGATAATAAATTATATAATGAACGACTCATCTTAATAATATTACAGTGGCCTTTTGGTATTTATCTACAAAGCGATCTGGAAAGGAACGATCTCTCTCTTTCAAGTTAAACGGTCAAATAACGGCAAAATTTTATTCTACAAGCATAACTACCTCACAAAAAGGCACACGTAGCTGCATTTACTGTGGCAAACTTAGTAAATAAAAATGCTTTATGGTTTGGAAAGTTTGATGACGTGAAGACCTCTTCTTTAGCAACATAGCCCGAAATTCGAAAACATGATCAAGATGTACCTAATTAGCGAATTTCGGAGATGTTTTAGCTCGCCGAGAAACTCCTTCGCACATTTGTATATTACTATGACTTGTATGGAAGATCCATCGCTCCTGCATCTGCATAACTTCTACTTGAGACGCTGGGAGCCGTTTGAGTAGCCTTATCCTTATTCTACCCCATCCGCGACTGATGCTGACGGAACTGTCACTGCAGGAACTTTTTTTTTATTTGAGTAATGCTCCTTAAACAACCCCACGAAGGCTGATGCCTTTTCCGTAGGTATCTTAACAATTAAACATTAAACAATATTAAATAATTAAACGTCTCAATATAATGTCTTATGACTTTGGTGACACTTTTCACGACACCTTAATTAAACTAAAATTAAAACACTGCGCGCTGACAGCAATCCCAAGTAATCCTTCCTTATACAATATAATGCGTATACAAATGTTTTTGTATACTAAAGTCGTTGAGTAATCACTCAATATAATAAACGTAACTTGAGATGATCTGCAAGATGAGATGATCTTTGCGGTTATTAACTAAGGCTTATTTGCCGGAAGAACATTAATATATTTAAGCTAAGATCGTACACATTAGAACTTATTTATGTATCATGACGTCGATAAGTTGTCGTACTAATTGTGAATTTATTTGTAAAATCTAGTAGGAACTTTACTACGCAACGATCTATGGCACCATTGAAAGTAGATCGCTTTTGCACGTCTATGTGTATTGTTGTAAAAAAAACATTTTGGTTTGTTGCTCGGTACGTATTTTGAATAAAATACGAAATTAAATAAAACCAACTGCAGTGGCGCGTGCCTATAGATACGGTCGAGTGACGGGTGTCGCGTTTCCCGGCGCTAATCCTCTGCTTAATATATGTAAAAGTTCCCATTATTTTCCCGAGACCCCATTGGTATGGGTCGCACAGCGAACCCCGCCCGGACTGTCATTGAGTTATTGCATTTCATAATCCGTGTAGACGACAAGAACTCTACGCGCGGGGAATATGTAATGAAACATGCCACATAGGACATGCGACATAGGCGATAAGTTATCGCGGGGTTTCGGTCACTTATACCCATATAATAAAATAAATAAAAAAATAAACTTTATTCAAGTCTTCAAATTTTCTATAAATTCATTGGACTATGCGAACGGCCTAAAACTATAACTCATCGCCTCTTCCGTTTGCTGGTTAAAAATAAGTTAACATATACAGATTTAATTCCTCTTGATTTAATGTTTTGTAAACGCACACATTTAAGCTGTTTGCTCGGTGCAGACATGTCATTTATAATATTTATCTAAATTGAGTCTTGCTAAAAACCTTACTAAATAGCTTCTCGCAATAGGCCGAAAAGATGGATGAAAAGATAATTAAATAAATATTTAATTAATTATTGTACATGTCATTTATCTCATATCTTTTCATTCTTCTTATTATTTTTTATTTAAAGATATATTTTGGCTCTAAACGGGTTTCACGTACGTAATAAGTAGTTAAAATTTTTCTGCCACCTTCTGCTGGCCTCTCTTAGAACAGGTTTATTTAACCTACTTCGAGTGGCCACGTTACTCCAAAAGTAACCATTAATGACTGGTATTTAAATTGATAATAAATTTGTACAATTTGGTTAATATCATTTATTGTGACATCTTCAATTAAATTGTTATTACTGTAAGAGTCTTGTCGTAATAGTACGTTATGATTTATAGTAATTAACTGTTTGTTTGCCTAAATAAACGAATTTAATAAAATACTGTCATAAGTGAACGTCAGTTGCTAACCGAAACGAATATAGTCTAGATCCTACTGATAATAAATTAGGTACGATGATAATCTTAAACCGAATAATTTTTGAACATACCTATATTTAGTTGCTTGCGAATCAGTTTAGACCGTTTTTAGAAATATTTTCAAAGTGTATATATTTCACAATTACGAACGTAAAGCTCATTATCAGGGGTGATTCAATTTCGATTTGGACTGTTCATTTTTACGAGAATTCAGAACTTCGGTCTCAAATTATGGGGACGGCCCTTGACGCATACCTGCCATGCGTCACATCCGTTTCATGAATATCGTGGATAGCGGTTCTGCATCCCTGGATAAAAGAGCAATAGCATCCCGTCGTGTCTTTCAGCCACTGAGATTTTTGTTTACACATCAAAAGAACAAGGATTCGAAACCTACAAAAATGACCGAAAAATCACTGTTTTTTATCTTGGATATAAAAATTCTTTGTCATTAAAATATTGGGGAGTCCAAAGTTGGAGCAATGGTCTCATGCTTTCGTTACCGTTTGGCGTTCCAATGACCTGTCCGTCCGTTTGGAAACATGTCGCCTCCTAAGTGCTGCTTAGTGCTCGCCACGCGCTCTTCCTGTGCCGCGCCTGCGCCCGCCAGACTCCTCATCCGCACCCGACCTCAAATTGCTGGTTATGCTTTACACGGCCTGACGGCGACAAGTGCGACGAGGGAAAAAACTCGGAACATTCCACTTGACGCGCGGGTATTTACCCCTGGCAATTTGAACGAGGGTATCCCGAGGGGTCGGCGCGGGAGAGGGAGCATTAGGAGTATCCGGTGCGCGTGCGCCGTGTGGCACGAGCCCCAATTTGCCCTCGCGTTTGTTGTAACAATGCATAGTTTAAATTCGAGACTTTCGGTAGTAATATCTGCGTCGTATATTCAATAAAAACATATCCAAGACAATAAATATATTTTACAATATGTGTCAAGTTTTGAAAGATAAAAGCCGTGATTATTTTAATTATTCTCATAAATACGTATAACGAGAAATGATGTACTTAAACTGAATAAATTCTTAATCATGGCCTCTCTAAATAGATCAAAAACCAAGAGAGGCCAGAAGAAGGTGGCAGAAATATTATAATTACTAGTGAGACTAGTTTAAAGCCAAAATGCTTGGGTATAAATATAAACATAATAAAGTTTGGCAGATTGAATCTCCCCATCATTGTAGGACAAACATAGCATCCAGCAGATAATCCTTAGGTTTATAATTATTATTTGATAATAGTAATGAATAGGATCAATTTATTGATCCGCATGATATTTGATATCACTCGCACATAATTAATTATTTTTCGTTTTATGTGGTTGAAATCTTATACTACCGATAGGACGTTTAATGCAACCGATTCGAGATCCTGCCCATTTGCATAGTAATGAATTATTCACCGGAGGGTTTTTTCACAGCAATGAAAATAATTAAAATTACACAAATTCGATCGTTTTATATTCATGTCAAAAAAAAAAATGTTGTTGCGATACACGTTTTTTTTTATTGCTTGTAATGTAATAGGTACACGTATGGAAATGACTGTAAATTTCTGGGCAGTAATAGGTATTAAGTTTGGTTAATTAGTTTTATTATTCATTTGCTATTTAAGAAAACATTGATCTAACAATGAAAATAAAATTCGAAGTGTCTCATCCGAGAATAAAATCTACATATTGTTGTATTTATTATGCGATAAATCTTTATTCGTTCGGGTAGGTCACGTCAAGGCATACACCTTTTATATAACACGATTACTTTTATAATTACGTCACAGCAATCGACGAGGACAGATGTACTCGAGGCTTCGAGATATCAGCTATGTAACGGCTGCATCCTCACTTAAAAATCGCCAATAAATGCGTTATCTACGCGCTGATAAACGCGTTATTGCGTAACTACCGTTTAACAGAGTTGTCTGTTATCGATATAATTACTTTACGATTAGCCGACACAGCACCTTTGATAACAGAACTACCGTATGGATAGAGAGTGTGCGTTTCATTTGAATCTCTATCGATTACGCGAAGCCGACCCGGAGGATTCAGGGAGCATTTCGCTTGATGAATTGCCTCGCTCATCTCATCTGGCACGCTCGGCAAATCCCCCGATAAGTGCCCCATTCCCTGGGGAGGGCAGGGTAGGTCAGAGTAGGGGAGGGGATCATTCTAATGTCGCCGATGATTCAATTAGCGCACATACAAAAAACTTACAATTTAGGTATGGAAACCAAACTGCTATAAAGACACGCAATTGCATCGCTATACTTTATCTATTTAAGGATGCAATTAATGTGCTCTTTTACAAACATATTAACATTACAAGCGTGTATTACGATTGACTTTTTTTACTTGCACAAATATTTGTGTTTAGCATAAATCTATATAAATAAGTTTTATATATTATAGCATATATTATTCGTCATATTTTTCGATTGAATATTTTAGTTCTTTTTTGTATTTTAGATTTTTTTTTAATTATTTATTTATTGACAGTAACTTAACATTAATTTCACATTATGTAAAGTACTACCTAACTAGGCAATGCCCGTACCAAAGTAGACTTTACTAGAAACATCGTTCTTATAAGCTTAACCGTCACACTTCGCAACAAACAATTACAATTATTTGAATTGAATCGTATGCAATAATACATAATATATAAATAATAATAGTACATAAACAATAATAATAATAATATATATAATACTATATACTATATATATAAATAATAATACATAAATGAACTGTTAATAGTTATTACATAATTTTATTAATAATGTATTTATTATAAATATATACTATAGTAATAATACCGTAATAATACACATATATACACTCTATATGTCTGTAACATGTACATTCGCCGTGAATATTGTTGAACGTCGCCACTAAATGCATGTTTTTTTTAATAGAATGAATTGCATGACGTCTAAAACTAGGAAAAATAATTAGTATCAAAATGTTTTTCTTTTTATTCATATTAATATCAAAAATATTATTCAGTTCACTAACAATTTCTCATACCTATAATGTCCAATTTTTGTGATATCAAACTTTTCAATATAAATTGAAATAGGTATTATTTTGATGGTGTTACGCAACAATTGTACCTATGCGCCAAATCGACCAAAATTAAGTTAAACCTTTATTGAGTTTTAAGGATGTTTTCACTTTGTCCTGAAATGGTCTACAGTCTAGCTGTCATTATAACACAATATATTGTTTAAAAATGGTTAGAGATTTAGAGCATTGTTGCGTAACGCCATCCATATACACGTAATGTATTAATTAACTTCACGCGTAATATTTTAAATCCTCGTATTTGCCTGAATGCGTAGCGCTTTAAGCGACAAAGCAAGGCGGGTCAACACACCACCTGTGTTTCGGACAGAATGGCGTAATATGCGACCCTTTGTCGAAACGCGTTGTTATGCGAGGGTAGAATAAGATAGAATCGTCGACTGCTCGCGCACCCCCCCGCTTTAATAAAGAACGGATTATTCTAATGGGTTTTCATTAATTTTATCTCGATATTATTGCGCGCATAGTATAGGTTGACCAAATAATCCCCGGAGATCCTATTAAATGAGATAGATTTCTGGCGTGTATATTATTGCATTTATTTATTTGTTGAGTAATACGTAGAGCGTTATAATTTATTTATTTTTAAATGGTACTCTAACAAAATATTGAAATATATAACATGGTAAAAAAAATCATTACCAAATAGACAGCTCCTATTTGCTACTTTGCTCCTATTTTTTACTTTGGGCCTTCGTGCAATACGAATTATGCACTGATTTCAGTAATAAACCGTATTTCCAAAACATAACCACAACTTTAGCGATATAAACAATTTTCATTTGCATAAAGGCGACTTTATGCTTAACATAAAATAAACTCTCTTTGAACATGTATTAGTATTATTATCTCGTCACCACACCACACACACGCGACCACACACAAATATATATACACCATTATACATACACATTAACACACTTTTACACACCACACTCTTAATATTCGCAGATTACAATACTCACACTATTATCACATATACATTTAGATGCTAGTTCGTTCTGTTAAATTAGAGATGCCTGTAGTCGGCTTAAGTTACTGATTAATGTTTTTTTATGTATTTCAAGAACTAAATAAATAAATAGACACTAAATTAAAAATAAACCTTACCTTATCAAAATACAAATAAAAAGAGGACACCACATCCATATGGAAGATAAAAGACAGATTATAATAAATGGAAACAATATAAAATATATATTTCATAATACATACACTACAAATATAGATATACTCGTAATGTATGAATGTAAATATGTACTTGTATCGTTAACGTAAGATTATCGTGTATAGCTTTATCCGAGTCTAGAGCAAATGATCGATCGCAGTGATTAAAAATAGTTTAGGTAGAACCACCGAAAAATAATAGTTCGTAATTCTTATGACTTACTCCGCCGGGCCACAGGTGCGAATACAATGGCCACAAACCAACGGCAGGCGCACTTGAACAAATAACGCATTTATTAATACAACAGCTACACAAATATTTGCGACCGAAGTATTATAGCAATATCCTTATGGGCTACAATTATTATGGAATCTTCCTTAAAATGTTCGTCTGCCTCAGGATATAGAGGAACAACTTATTAATAGATAAATTATAGCTTTCAAAATCTCTCATTTTGCATCAAGCAATGCTTAATGGCTTTGTTATTCTTGATATAGGCTGTTCCAACACAATTCTCGAGACTTAATGAGGTGTTCGCGTGTTCGCTAATATATTATATGAAAAAATGCAAAAAATCATCTACATTTTTTTATCAAGCGCTGGTGTAAATTACCCTTCTTATCGCGATCGACAATGTAACCTCGGTCGCGTTTGCATACAATGACCCCGAAATGACCGGACATAAACCGATTATGATACGTCGATCAGCTGTCGAAGCGATAAAAACACAAAACTAAAATTTCCACCGAGAAAAGCAGCGCGAATTACGTAAATAAACTTGCGCTTGAATACCTCCATATCAAATTGTGAATGTTATTAAAACGACCCTTTGCGGGGTGGTTTTGGAAGCTTGTATTATAACAAATAATTTAAAATAAAACATATAAAACAGCTGTATCGCGTTCGCAGCGTGACAAGCTAAGAACCTGCAAAACGGCTCTACAGGCCTAATTGAGCAAATAGCTCGGCTCTTAATGGTCGTTCGCAAGAGCGATTTGTTAGTGCGGCAAATTTACACCTGCCCAGTGCTCGCCGACGCCCTCGCGCCAGGGGCGCTTAATCCGCGGTCGCGGACCCTAATATATTTATGAAATCAACAGTTGCACTAGGTACACATACATAGCAACAATTGTCAAAAAATATATCTTACATTTCGTAAAATGTAAGGTAAAAGTGGCTATTTGCCAATATTAAAAAAAACATGTTCAATTATAATTAGGTCAAATACTTTTACTCTCAATTAAATAATAATCCTATAAAAAATATATTGTAAAAAAAATAATGCTTAACAACTTGCTTATGCTTAAATGCTTAAAATAAACCAAGCAGGCTCATTCGTCATAGTCTTATATAAACTAGTTAATCTGAAATCAAAACGCCTTCTACTTAGTGGCTCTCAATTAAGAGTTGAAATTAATTCAGATAGACTATCATATCGACTAAAACCCCTAAAGATATGTCGGCTAGTTTTTTTTTTTTAAAGTTTCAATTTCGTCTTTAAGACATTGGGTGTCGTATTTAAGATTGTAGTGTCATTTTCTTAAAACTTACATTAAACTTTTACGTAATTAATTCTATATAGTTACATACTTGAAAACCACTTTAAAGTAAGTAATAAAGGTACCCAAAATACCAATCTAAATAAATTTAACCTAGGTATTTACTCATTGTTATGTTCAACTTATGACAACCTGCATTAACATTGACATTTTGTCGGTTTTACAAGATTCGAGGTAATCCATTTTGATTAAACATTGAAAACCCCTGTCCTTATCAATTATAGTTCGCGATGGAACGAGCGCGCCGATAAGTAATAGCTGTGCAAATTTGCTTTTATCCGGATTCAAACAAACAATGAGGTAGTTTTATTTGCCCGATTTGATGAATGTGACATTTGCACACATCTATGTACAGTGCATGGGCTAGGTATTCATTAGGTCATCGGAATACACTAAATATTCCATACCGACCCAGATAATCAGTTAGCAAAGAAGGCAGATCAGTTAAATTGTAACTCTAAGTAACGGAAGAACATAATGAATCTCCATCTAAAACTATTACAATCATCCTTTGGAAACAAAAAGATAATATTCGTCAAATTAATATTTTTTCGTATTTCTATTTTATAGCAATTACTATTAATCAATTAAATAAATAAACACTGAGAAAGTACAAACTGTTTGGATAGTACTTTGACAACTAACACATCCGTCAAATAACTTTACTGGAATAATTTAAAGTCCTATGACCTACCTATTCAACTCGAAAACATTTAGTGTCAAATTCTTATAATTAAATAAACCTCAGAGTATACGCAAATAATCACAAAAAAACCGTTCCAGGCATCTTTGCATTACAAAGCCAGATTGAATACCACTTATAAATATCCGATATAGCTATAAACCTGTTTGGTATATATATATTAACAAAAAAAAAACGCGTTAAAACCGCTCAGTTTTACGAGGTCCGAAAGCGCGTACAAGCTTTTTTGGTCGAGGTTGACGAGTACTGTCAGGTAAAAAAACTGTAGTTATTTTGAACTCATAACAAATTGATTGTATTATTTCGTATTTGATAGCTATAGAAACACTCAAAAAATACACGTTAAACCACAATGAAAATCTCTTTCGTTTATCGACGGTAAACAATGGCGGTGAGTTCTTCTTGTGTTTTGTTTAGTAAACATTTAACCGGTGATAACTGTTACTGATAAGATACGCGAATATTTTTGTTTATCAGCACCGAAGGAGCTGTCCACTCGAATACTTGATTGTTTCATGCAGTTTTGGGATGTGTTCACTGCCTAGCTAGTCGATTTCAGCATAACACACATTCATAATATTTTCGTTATTGGAGTAGTGTCAACGTCGTAGGGGCGTTTTTCCAGTTAGGGAAACGTAACGAATGCGACGTTATATATGTTAAATATAAACGCCGTCTGATGCGCTACACATTTGTCATCAAAGTCTCATTACTCCGTCGGAGGTCGACCCCTCCCTCCTCGTTTTTTCAACTTTTCTAAATTCGTCGTCACAATATTGACAAAGTAATTCATTCCGTTTAAAATACCAGGGATAAACAAATTGAAATTACCTCTCCCCACTCGTGTTACAATTAAATATGCTTTTATTAGGCCATTTCGAAAACTATTTATAATAGGCCAGTTTATTTGGTAGCCATGTGAAGACTCAACCCAGCGATTTCTCCACACACACGCTGTAATATTGTGATTCTCTTATTTATAGATATAGAAGAAAAATAATGGATATCGTTATATCTCATAGTTATCTATGCTTACCTATATAGAATTAAAAAGTTAAATTTATCTAAAAGTGAAGAGACTCAAAAAATCTCTATTTTTCTATACATTTTAACAAAACATTACACATAAATATATTCTGGACTGAATATAATAATCGAGAAAATAAAAATAAATAATGATTTCATAAAGATGCAATTTCTACTGAATTTTTAAAAATATACGGATTCTGTTTTTCACGATAAACAAAAAAGGGCATAGATTGTTTCTCTTAAATGAGACAGAACGATTTAACAGCACGCCCACAACAGAAAAGAGCGCTTCGATGTTTGACTACCGCGTCATTAAAATCTAGGTTTGGCAACTAAATATTAAAATTTCTATATTTGAAGAATGCAAGATGCGTTTATGTCATCTTTTTCCTAATAATAATATGTAATTAACAAAATACTTTGGAATCATTTCATTTTATTTATCGAGAATCACGTCGCACTCGTACTAAAAGAGACACCCTCAAGGCAATTTATCTCCGCCAACAAATGGAAGAAACAGTCAAGCGAATGCACGCCTCAAGGTCGTTTGCGTCTCTGATCAACTATTCAGCATCACAATATGAACATTTGCAATTTGTGCTATCAATTAATACCCTTTAGATCCATTTCGAAGGCGGACGCGCTTGTTTGCATTTATTATTCATTTTATATGAACTTCCTAATTTACGGTGGAAAAATCTGAACCTTGTTAACTCAGCAAACCAGTCGCAGTACCTACTCAAATAATAATGTAATTTATTCTACGGAAAACATTGATGTTGACATTCCGTATACATTCGTTTGGAGATTTAAAAAAAAACAATTACGTAGTTACATCTATCTTCTATATATATAATAAAGAATGTATCTGAAGCATTATAACCCAGAAACTACTTGGCCGATTTGGCTAAGACGGAAGTCACTAGACCTAGAGATGGTGAGCGAAGCACCCATCCTGAGTGCCGCAGTCACGAATTGTCGTGCGCCGCTCGCAAGGCCTAGCTGCCAACCCGGGGCGAAGCCCGGGGACTGTTAGTAATTACATAATTTACTGGCATATTTCTTTATTTTATAAAGTTACTTATTTATTTTTTAATGAATTTCAACTAACTGTTTATTTGCCAAATAAATAAATAAAAGACGATTTTTATATAACAAAAAGTTAGTTGAAATTAAAACAAACAAACCGCTAGAGTTACGAATATGCATATTCTCATTTTTTTTAAACTTTAACTTAAATGGCAACAATTAACGGAAAATAAAATAAATGGAATAAAATTGTGCAAGATAAATCTGATAAGGCTTTTGTCAGTCATAAATGGCGGACATGTGAATATGTGGGTGAAGGGTTGGAGGGCATGGTTAAAGTAGGTTTCATAAGCATTTCGTGGTGGTATAAAATGCCATTGTTTAGTTTTTATATCCGTGTTTAAAATCGTTGTAACTAACATACGCAAAATAAAATCTGCAAATGTAAATGTGTGCAATAGACGCGCGCTGGTCGTTTCCAAAACGAGAGCAGTTGGCGGTTGGCTGGTGACTCCATTCCGCGCAGTCGCCCGTCGCCGTCGCCTCTCGGTCGCTGTTATTGCAATAAATTGATCGCGACACAGAGTCGCCGGCGTCGCGACGCCCGCCCACCGCCCCCCGCCCCCGCTCCCCGGCCGCCCGATTGGCGCCGCGACGCCAACCCTCCGACTGCCCTCCGGCCGCTGCAGCCAAATGCTGACCGTTGCGAATTCGGGCTTTGCAACGTTTGCGGAATACTGAAAGCGTTGTTAAATGAAGTCGCTGTCATAAAATATTTACGAATAAACATTTTCCATAACTCGTAATCGTGGAGGGGGATTTTTTATGTTAGTTATTTATGCGATTAATTACCGATATAACAAACTAAGTACCAGAAGTTAGTTATGCAATTAATCAAGATAAAAGCATATTATTGTTTGCATAAAAAGCGCACATTTCATTTAAATTTAAATATTGTAATGTCATAATTATTTTATAATTGTACTAAATAAATAAATTAATATTTTTTTCGCAATTAAATTAGAGCCA
The DNA here is from genome assembly GCA_020383195.1 of Neomicropteryx cornuta. Classification (NCBI taxonomy): domain Eukaryota; kingdom Metazoa; phylum Arthropoda; class Insecta; order Lepidoptera; family Micropterigidae; genus Neomicropteryx; species Neomicropteryx cornuta. Next base: position 9,280,483 of record JAHKQU010000030.1, read on the forward strand.
GAAGCGTCCATTTCCCTGGTGCACGGATAGTCTTTTAATCATTTTTATTTCAATCGATTTCTAAATTTGGCAAAAATGATATTTTATTTTTTATATTCAATCAATTCATGCCAATTATTTCCAAACCTTTTTTTCATTTGAAATCAAATGAACCTTGACTACTAAATTTAAATAGTATGTGGTTTTTAAGAGTTTGAGAAGTCAACTTTCCATGTTAAATAAAATTGGGTATACATTTCTATCTAAATTTGTTTTGTTATGGTTATGTGTATGTGTATCAGTGTTTATATTTGTGCTTAAAGTTAATTTTTATTATTCTTTTCACGGGGTTTTGCGCAGGTCTTTTTACCCACACTGTAACACTTTATAAATAACCTTTCTTAGAACAGGTAACTCTTACCTAGTTAGAAAGGTGACAGACACAATCAAATCGCCCAAAATGCCCAAAATTTGAATTTTGTATTTTATTTTAATATTTTCTGTAAAACAGAACATTATGTTGCCGATACTTTTTTTTATTTATTAAAAACTTTGAATTTGAATTTGAAGTAGTGCCTACGTAAATCCAGAAGTTATCGTTGAACATCTCAAACATTTTTTTGTATTTTTCCCTATAATCAATCGCCACTTATAGCAGTACGAACAGCTGAATGTACCGTACCTGTCGCAGCATATTCGACGTTTTGAATCGAACGCACATGACCGCGTCGCGCCAGAGGAATGGAATGATACATTTCGGTGTAATTAAGCCGCCAATCGACGCACCAGATGATGCTGTGCCAGATGTGCCCCGCTCTGGCTCACACACATACCACACATGCACACATCGGCCACACATGCACGCACTACTGACGCACACAGCCGTAAATAAGGCCGACTTATTAGCTTTGCCGACAATATCAAACGTTTCCAACGGACAGACCCGCACATTTTAGACTGTTTATTTTTGTACAGAGTTTGGTTTCAATGGACATACATAGATCTAATTTGAGTACATAATATTACGACTGTTTTGAGACTGTATACAAGATTAGTTGTCAATAGATCTGGCGACGGTGGCACTTGCTATGGGTTGCTTCGTTTCCAATTTACGCAGCACAAAACTTGCACCTTGCTAAAACTTGCCTAGTTCAAGAACTCCTTAAATGGGCGACTAATTACTCCACGCTGACTGCAAGTGGCCTCAACATTGTCGAATTTAGACATAATCGCTTGATTATATTTTCTATAGTATACGTGCGTGCACGTGCGCCTCTGTCAAGATTGGTATACTTGTTTGGGGAACAGCGCCCTACATTTCGGATATATTTCTTCTTCAAAAAAGAGCAGTCAGAGCAGTTATAGGTCTCCCAAATAAAAAATCTTGTAGACCTTATTTTAAACAACTGGGCATACATACAATTTATGGTATATATATACTAGTAGCAATTTGCCTTTTTTATAATAATAAAATATTTGCCAATAAACATAGTGACATTCATGAGTTCAATACACGTCATAAAAGTAATTATGTTCAACCTGTGTCAGCCCGTACCGCCAAATACCAATCTACATGTCATTATTTAGGCTTAAGATATTTTAATATGCTACCTAAAAGCTTTAAAAGTATAAATAATTTTCGTGAGTTTAAGCTTAGGTTGAAGAAATATATTCTGGAAAAAAATATTTATAGTTTTAAGGAATTTAGATAGTTAAGTGATAAATTAGGTATACACAATGCACATGTAACTTCTGTTCATGTTTTTTTTTTTTTTTTTTTTGTTATTATTGTATTCTTTATTCTAATTTCTCTATTGTCTTATTCTGTTATTTTTTTTTTATAATTGAAATGTAACGGTATGAACAAATATGTAATTGTCATTCCTGTACAATAACTTTGTTCATGGAAAATACATTATCTTATCTTATCTTATCTTAATTGTGTATGTGCACAGAAATTCACAAAAGTTTTAAAGCTGTTTTGGCCAATAAAATAATCTTGCAACGTCTATATCCGTCCGTTGGATTGATTTATCGCGTCTACCACATCACGTCTTAGAGCACAATCTTGTTATTTGTGGAAGAGTATGATATTCTTCAGATACGATATATTGTATTACATATGTTGATATGATGCTTACAGTTTTTTATTAACTTAATCCACCTGCACTCTTTTTGGTTTCAAACTCTATAAACTCTATATAGTTTTTATTATTGTAAATAATGCATCACAATTGGCATAATTCTGAATATAATTTATATCTATATATACATTTACATACATTCTGCCTATATAATTTGTTTGCAAAATATCAATCTTTAAAATATCAAAAAGAATTTGAATTTTCCAAATGTCAATATACTTTTAACTTTTATACAATGTTAACTTACAGCGAATGCCTATTAGATATATATTGTATATTTATATTTATATATATCTTCAGAAACAAAATGTTGATCGGTCCATATTGCTATAAGCTAATATTTCAATAATTTCTTCACTACTTTGTTTTGTATTTTGTTATAAGTACGAGTATATTCTATGTGAATTCTTGGTTTATTTATCTATTCATCATAAAATGCTTGCAATAATTATTATACAATTAAAGTACCTAACTAGGCTACCACCTGTTCCAAGGTAGACTATATTTGATTGTGCTACAGGTTGCACAAATTAAATGTTGGTCAACATATGTTATAAATAAAATCAATTATGATAAAACATGTATAAATAAATATATATCTGTACGGTTTTATTGTAGTTCTCTTACGGTCGTCATGTGTCAACGAAAATGTCATATAGAATTATATTATAGAGGAATGTAATATAATATTATAGGTATGAAAACTAAATTTGTGGAAGTTATTGTATTTGCGTTAATTTGCGGGCGGAAAAATGCGGCTTTGCGGTTGATAACACATACGACGGCGAGTCAAAATTTGAACTGAATACCTACCTTTCCTGACATCATATTTTGGTTAGGTGGGGTAAGCGGTAGCGGTGTAAGAGGGGAATATAGGTGAGAGGATGTTTTGTGCATTTCGACTATAGATGGCACTGTCAGCTTATAATATTTATGAAAGCAAATCCAGCCGCCAGGTCCGTGTGTAACGCAGTAGGCTATTTAGCTGTGGCCTTGTCGATTCTTCGGTAGGTGAATACAATGGTAGGTTGATAGGAGCAGGTGTCGCCGTGAATCACGTCCGTCCGGGCGAAGGGCTGAGCGCTGAGGAGAGGTGGCCCTGGCAGGCGCCATGCGTCGGTGCAGCCAGCCAAAACGCGGTTGGTAATCTGAGCACGTAATAGTGGGCTCAGCTCCGCTAAAGGAATGTCGCGTCGTTAGAGGACGACTTCTCGCTCTGTTCGGACAGGGCGCATGGGGGCGCTTATGCCAATGTCAATAAAAAATAATTCGTTCATTATACAGGCTGTGTTTAAATTCACTGAAGTCCTTTTCGGGGGTTGATCTATATCAACAATCAAACATTATCAGCAAAAAAAGTAGTACTTCGCGGCGTGCGAAGTACTCGTACTTCGAAGAAAAACAAAGTTTTTTGATAATATCATTATTTTAGAATGATTTTTTTTTTCGTGAGACCGGTGTAGTCGTCGATATACACCAAGCCCCTAAAAGGACATCAGTGAATATAAATACATGCTGTATATAAATCATGCATCATTTAATTAATATGTATTAGCTAGATACATCATTTTTTTGTTTTGTGTGATTCGTCTCACAAACCCATGACTAACAATGGATGATTCAGTGACGCTGAAATTTAGTTAAGTTCTTCAATTGATGCGTGAATTTTCTGGGATCCGAGGGTTTTTCGAGGCGATTTGGTTTCGAGGGTCTATCTCTCAGAAGGCGTAGAGGTTGATATTTATTTATTGAAAGTACCAACCGACATTTATTAATTGGAAACATTTTTTATTTTGAGTAAAATACCTTGCCTGTATGTAATCAAATAAGAGAATCTTTTCTCAATTTTATCTCATGGAACTATTAACCGTTAAAATGTGTATTTTATGCATGTAGTAACTACGTTCCCTGCCTATTAGATAGTTAATTGGATAATATTTGCATTCATTCCACTCCACTCTTACGGTGTGCGATTTATAGAAATCCCCCATAGAGGGTGACGAGGCACGCGCGGGTGAAATTAGTCACGGACGCTATTGGGATAACTGTTGACAGTGCACTTTCCTATGCATATAATACGATAATCTGTGTATTTAATATTTATGTTTAACGTAACGCTTAATATTCTAAAATTTAATAAAAAATCTTCATACATATTTCTTTCGCTTTATATATTTTTTTTTTCAAATATTTAATTGCATTTGATGCAGGTACACTTGTGGCAGTAAAACCGTATCCATGTGTAGAGAAAACCCGCTTTCGTAAGCCTTGTCAGACGATGTCTCGAGGGTCGCGTCGGGCGCCGGCGGTGAGAGCTGCTAGGAATTCAAACATCGTCTGGAGGCATTTGCGTGGGCCTGCCTCTTGCTACGGATTATGGACCGAGTAATTCTTGAGAACAGTTGCACTTGGTTTTCATTTATTTCCAGTTTTTATTATAACATAACCTGCAGGTACTACCTACGTTTGGTCGGAATGATCAACAAGTTATGCACGAACTTTATATATATATATATATATATATATTTACACAATTAACTTTAGTACATAATACTAACGCATTTTTTGCATATTTTTTATTATTTCATATCACCGTCAGCTTTACGAGGAGAAAACTAACAACCTACGCGAACGTCCCGTCTATCCTAGTAGAACAGCCAACACGAACGTCCCGTCTATCCTAGTAGAAGACCTATCGCGGACGACCTCCTTGCACATTTATCCTTTCCTCACCTCACGCTGAGTGAGATAAGTATAATTCTCCATCCTTTCATATTTTATTTGTGTTATTTTTCCTTTCCTGTAGTCTTAATTAATCTTTTGTATTTCCCATATCATGAATGTAGATTATTTGAAAGAGATTAAGTATCATGCTTTAAAAGTTGCTCAATTTACATCCAACTTTGAGTATTTAGATGATTGTCTCAGAGTTGGACTAACACCTAAAGGTTTATTTCCCAAATATCCCTTCGCGGCTATAACACCGAGGTTACATTCCTCTTTTAAAAACCTACAGATTAAGCATGCCTTTGAAATTACTAATTTATTACATCAAAAATACAAAACTTTGATTGAAGAACACATGTCTTTATTGAAGTCATTTGTGGAATGTGTAAAGCGGTCTTCAAGCCGACAATGTTGTACGGTTAATAGTATTTTAGGAGATGCTTTACGCAACCTTCACTCATTACGCCAAAAACACAATAAAAAATTTCAAAATCTTAGATACCCAAAAAATAAAGCTAATTCTAAAGTAACAAAATATCATACTACAAATATTACACCATTAAACTATAATACGCAAAACACACATACACATACGCAAAATGTTAATGTGGCGTCGAATTCTCAACAACATGTTACTAATAATATTGTACCGTCTCTTGTACCACCTCCAATAAAAAAGAAGGTTTCAGTGTTAAATTTGTCATCAAAAACAATAAATGCTAATGAATATTTAGTACTTTCCAAGGGTCTAAATTTTACACCAACCCCAAAGGTTGATCACTTTCAATTTTGAAAAGATATTTTAAATTTTTGTCGCAATCTAAGATGGCGCGTTTTTTGGCAACTTCATCCACAATCTAAAAATTCAATAATACATAATTCGCTTTTAATATTTCGCGAAAAATCTAATAGAGAGCCTCCCTCTATGCCTAAAGATCATCCAGTTGAAGTGTATATCAACCTTTTGCTTGGTAAAACTCTGCAACCTTCTTTTCTTAACACACTAAAACCAAAATCAAACCTTTCGGATGACGAAATGAAGGCATTAAATAATTTACGAAAAGATGATAGTATCGTAATATTACCAGCAGATAAAAGCTCAACGACGGTAATTTTAAATAAAAAAGATTATGTCGCTGAGGGTTTGCGACAACTCAATGATGCTACAGCATATCAAAAATTATCTGGGGATCCTAACCCTAATTTCGCTAAATTAATTAATGCTTTCATTAGTAAAAACCAAATTAAAGAGAATCTATCCAAAGAGGATGTGAATTTAATGGTCCCAAAGAATTTTAGGTCACCGAATTTTTATTTACTAATAAAAATTCATAAACCTAATTATCCCGGCCGGCCAATTGTTGCAAGCTATAATTCTGTTACTGAAAGAATATCAGCATATGTAGATTCTTTTTTACAACCTTTTGTCATAACTTTAAATTCTCATGTCAAAGATACATACCATTTTCTTGAAATGTTAAATAACATAAAATTATGTAATAACAGAGATATTCTGCTTGTAACAATTGATGCGGTCTCTTTATACACTAATATTCCACACGATGCTGGATTAAAAGCATTACGATATTTTCTCAATAAAAGACAATCTCCACAAACACCATCAACTGATTTTCTTACAGAGTTAGCAAATTTTGTACTCACTTGCAATGCTTTTTCTTTTGAAGGAGATTTTTACCTTCAAACAAAAGGTACAGCAATGGGCACTAGAATGGCTCCTTCTTATGCAAATCTGTTTATGGGTCAATTAGAACAAAATTTTCTTAAAAGTCAATCTTTACAGCCTTTAGTTTGGCTTCGTTTTATCGATGATATCTTTGTTATTTGGCCACATGGCAGAGATTCTTTAACGGATTTCATATCCGATTTAAATTCTTTTGGGCCATTAGAGTTCACACATAATGTCTCAGATAGTTGCATTACGTTCTTGGATGTTGATATAACTGTTTCTGGTGGTCAGTTCAAAACTTCAGTACACATAAAACCAACTAATAAACAACAATATTTACATTTTGATAGTTGCCATCCGTTTCACACAAAAAAATCAATACCATATTCCCTTTCTATTCGCGGTCATAGAATCTCTAATAACAAAAATGATTTAGAAACATATCTCACTAACCTAAAAAAATCCCTTTTAGAACGTAATTACCCACCCGATCTCTTAAAAAAACAAATTTTAGACTCTTCTTCAAAATTTACACCTAAAATAAAAACAAACTCTATTAACAAAAAAATTTTTCTGAACATCACCTATTTTCCTGGTGTAGAAAAATTAAATCCAATCTTAAAAGACTTATATTCAATAATCTCTAATAATCCAAATTGTAAAAATATACTCGATTGTCCACCTATATTGTCTTACCGACGTCCGCCAAATTTACGTAATATATTAAAAAAAAATAAAACGTTTGGTAACCAACCACTTAACACATTTCCAAAAAAACGGGGTCGAACCATGTAAAAGACCTCGTTGTAAAACATGCAAAATTATTGTAAAAGACGATAAATTTTCAAGCGCGAACAATAAAAATACATATAAAATTAACACTAACATAACGTGCACCACCAGAAACGTTGTATATCAGCTTCTATGTAAATTTTGTGATGCGTTCTATGTTGGTGAGACTACGACGCCATTAAACATTAGAATTAATAATCATAGATTATCCTGTACCAAATTACTTTCCGCTTTACCCGTTCCAATTCACGCGAGAACTCACGGCAGGGATTTCGATGCTTGCTTTAATGTAAAAGTTTTGAAGTCTTTGCCCGAGGATGCCCGCGAAATTGATTTAAAGACATGGGAACTCTCTCACATTTGGGTTTTGGGCGCTTGTAGATCTGTAGGTCTAAATAGACAAAATTAAACTAACTTAACAGCATTTAACGCATGATGCTTGATATATTATTTTAAGAAATTAGTTTCATTTCATAATACTGATTAATTTATCTAGCAAAACTGCAATTATTTAATATAATTGTAGTGGCTGGATATATTTATCTTTTAGTTTAAAATGCGATTTTCGAATTTATGAAGGTTGCATTTTAAACGTCATATCTCATATATTTTCTGACGACGCCGAATGGCGAAAGCTTAAAAAATATTATATCATCAAATCTATATATATATATATATATATATATCATCGGAACGAGTGAAAAAAGTGAGTTGTTTCCGTATGGAACCAAGGATATCGAAACAAGTCATACTTTCTTGTGTGGCACTAAAATACGTTCCTTATAGCAAGTTAAAACGGGACATAAACAACATATTGGGAATGTTTCCATTTTGAACTGGTTGAAAGTAATGCATGTTTTATTAATGTGGAAATATTTAGTTCTTTCCGTGTTAACCTGCTAAGTTCGTATTACTTTTCACAAAACCATAAAGGTTTTTCTAGAACACCTAACGTAATAATATCGTTAAGAGTTGTGCCATATTGATACCTAACTCAGTATTAACTTTTTCGGAGTTCTTCCTGTCTTGAACCAAGGTATCGATATTAACTATGTATAAATAACTGATCACGGTAAAAAAAATATTTCCATTTTCTGTTTTAAAATATCAGAATTCTTCAAGTATGATCTTCTAACGTAACTTTTAAATTGACCGCTTTAGAAATCATGCAATAATTATAATACCTTAAAATAAATCTGCGTTTAAATTTAGCTTTGAAAAACGTTAAAATAAAACAAATACGGAATACAATCAAAAAATGGTTCTCGAAACTGCTGGTGCTGTAATTAATATTCAAAAACAATCGCTATAATCAAGATGAATCGCTAATTAATATTGTGGACACGAAGAGAAGCATGATGTGACATTTGAGCGAGAGGAGATCTTCTCAAACTGTCCATTCCATAAAGTTGAGATGTAGACTATTTCGAACACATGTTATCATTCGGGAAATCTCTGAGACGCGCATAAATCTCGCTCGCGTTTTTCGCTCAAATTAAATGCGGTAGATTCTGCGTCGTTTATTACCCCGGTAGACGATTTTTAATTTTTTTTAGCGTCTGTCGCGTTCAGTCGCAAATGATATTTATTTATTTATTCTTTATTGAAAAATTCACACTATTAATTTTTTATAATTACAAACAAAACTTATTACTAGTATATATAAAACCAATTATGGATTTCGGTCATTTTACATGTTAAGATTAGCAAGAAAATTTGAACAGTGTTCTTAAAATATATATAGATTATTAATATTATATACGTATACAGTAGATTTTTTTTTTTTTTTTTGAAGTGTTATGTGTAATTTGTGAGTGATGTTTGTGTTAAATAATAACTAGCGATGGTCGCTGAAGAATTGCCATTGCTTAACATTTTTATAATAATATTATCTTTACGTAATTTATTTATTTATTTATTTGTTTTAGCAAATCTTATAAGAATCATATCACAATGAAAAATATCTTGCCTAACTAGGCTATCACCTGTTCTAAGGACGTTATACTGTCTATTACTTAGAAGTCTTATTGCCGCATCGAAAAAAAAATTAAAAGTATACTATATACAAACAATACAAACTCATATAAGAAACAAATATAAAATTACATCCGATTATACTACTACATATTAATCTTAGATACTCAAATACTTACTAAAAGAACTACTTAAACTTATTTATTAGTGTTTTATATTTATTAAATTAATATATGTTTTAAATTAATATGTATTTCATTTAGCATCTGATCGTGTTTTTTGCGCGATGCTTGTGTATTCAATATGCGTACACTGTTAACAAAATCCTATAGGTACTTCTTAGATGTGAAAATATTTCATTTATAAAAAATACAAAACAATTATATAACGATGTATGTATAACATCGTGAAAAAAAATGTTTAAAATGTAAATACCATATTGAAATTTGGTCAATTCAAAAATGAAAAAAATCTAAATCGTGCAACATAATTGCAAAAAAAAAAACAATCTTATAACGTCGCCTAATGTGTAAACGAACTAAATATCTGTTAATTTCCTGTAAGCGTTTCAATTATTCGAATAGTTTTAACAACTCAGTAAGCTACAAATGTTGGGAGTTAACAAAATTCGAGTGAAGTGAAAATAAAATTAAAAAACAGGGTCATTAATATTTTTGCCTAAAACCATGGATTTATGAATAAAGCATTATAAGTGTGTTATGTATTTATCGCATAATAAAATTAAGAGCCAGTATATAATGAGGTGACCTTGAAGTTCGGCCTTTGCAAATGGTGTCGGCCACGTGCACTTCGAGCGTCCGTCGACAACATCAAGGAATAAACATTTAACAGTTTTTTATTTATATCAAAAATATAAGGCAATTAAAAAAAAATCTAAGTTTAAGGTTTTCTGTAGAATTTTATTGCGGACATTTCTATGTATAAATTAGGCTTACGTCACATACGTAGTTTGGATTATGAGAATTTTAAAAAATAAAACTCAACAATTTCAATATTTTTTTATGTAAACATAGGATTATTTTTTAAATAACCAGCTTAAAGGTTTGCTAGAAAAATTTTCAGTTAATCCAATTATATTTTTTATATATGCCTGGTATGAAAAGCTATCTTGGCAGTAGACCTCAAAAACATGCATAAAATGCAATTCGAGTGCGTTATGGCTCTTAACAATATTTCCCTGATGGTGCTAATGCATCATCCCTGTGATCTGTCGGCGACGCTTCGAATTTAATGATTTGTTTACCGAGAACATGTGCGCGCGTTTTTTCCCGCCCGCCGCTCGAGTCAGTACATCCGCCCGCCACTCACACTACCGCACTACCACACACATCAACGCCACTGATATTTCACACACACACACCCCACACACACACGCACACACGCAAAGCCGGCACTCGACACATCCTTGTAAGGTCGTTTTCGATGTAAATTAAGCGAAGCGACGAACGCGAACCGGATTTTGCGGCCAATGCTGCGGGAAAAGTGATCATCTGGAATGTGCGCTCAAATGCCCGGCTGCAGTACTAATGACTCATTTACCTCTTTCGCGACTACATACTAAATACAAACCCCGCAAATATAGTAATGTATGGCAATTGGATAGGTCAGGAACACAACAATACGTGCACCAAACGTTCAATAGAGTATTTATATTTTTATATTGATTTTTTTTTTGTTAGCTGTATGAAAACTTGTTGAACAAAAATTGTTTAGATTCATGCCCAGAATGACCCTCTAAAAGGATACTACTGACTTTAAGATCATCCTGTATTTTGGATTAGACCTAATATAGTTTCATAATATACAGGATGTCCCAAGGTCAATCCCAATAAAAAAAACAGCTAATAGGTTCTACGATTCCTAGTATTAATTATTGGTTACTAATTATTTGTTTAATTATTTGTTTGTTATAGAAACTATATCAAAATTCATTATCGTATTCGAGAAAAAAAATGCTGAAATTTCTATTCTAAATCATGTAAAACAGATATTTTCAATGGCTTCTCCCTCGGATAACTACGTCACTGGGTCACTAGGCCGCGGTCAGTCAAGATCGAGGGTAATGACCTGCCGCGTTGTTCGAAACGCCCTATAAGGCCGGAGCTAAATGATTGCTCTCAGATGCCACTGGTCGAACAGAGGTCGGTCTAAGAAGAAGGGGTAACTCCTTTCCCCTTCTCTGGGGTTGTAAGAGGGATGCTATTGGTCGACAGATAATATTGATTTATCGATTGATAAGATCGATTTACACAAATTTTATTACAAAAATAATAAATTTGGTGATGAAATTTTTACGCATTTTGTTACATAATTTCTTACTCTTAACAGGGAACTTAAACACCCCTTAAAGTTTGTGGGATTGGTCTTGGGACACGCTGTATAAATACGCCATGGTAATATTTGATTCTGTACTTTTATGTTTGTGGCAGTAACAAAAAAACTTAGCACTAGGTTAAAACGTATCTAGATAGGTAAGTAATCTCAAAAAAAAATAACCTAATTCATAATAAAATAATTCATTATACCCACAGCTACAGTCAAATATTTTTTCACCGAGGCGCATATAATCCAAAAAAAAAACAAAAATCTAGGCAAATTTTCAAATTAGCAATGACTGGTATAATTTACTTCATGGTTTCTATTTTTGTAGGTAAACTGGTATTTAATTGATCAATAACTCATGTCGGTTTTATTTCACGCCATCCTATATAAAAAAAAATAATCGCGCATTATTCAAAGGTGGCAATAAACCTTTCCTGGATCAATGACTCAATACCTACATATTAGAATATAAACTAAATATACAAAATATTAATATAAAAAAAAAATAACGAACATGGACATGCAAATTGGCACATATATGAAATCAAATACATTATTGGCTGAAATGGAAAGTAGCAAAAAAAATATGCAACTTGCTGTCACATGTGGGTAATATACAGAGTGTATTTATACTCCCTGGTGTCCTTTTAGGGGATATAGATCAATAATCAAACATGATTAAGCACAGAATATCGGAAAAATGTTTCCCAATTACGAGAAAAACGTATTCGATATTTCAAAGAAATTGTTTTTATGTTCGAGAAGGCGGTTGAACGTATGGCGCGAGATCGGGGAATGACCCTGCACACCTGTTGCAGTTCAGGGAAACAAAAGAGGAATATATTAACAAATACAACATATATAACACTCATACAAGGTTATAACTATAAATTAGATCCTAGTTCGTCCTGTTAAAAATATAAATTAAACCGGAGATGCCTGTAGTCGGCTTAAGTTGTTATTTATTTATTTCTATGTAACTGTCATTATGTATAGCTGTAAGCATTTCTCATACAAATAAATAAAATACACATTGGAAAACTCCCTTCAATCTTGAAGGACTCAATCTGGGGGTCTATAAAGGATCCCCTCATTTGTTGCAAGTTCTAAAACGGTCCCGACAATAAATGTCCACTTAGTGGACATAAGCCATCATCATCCGCGCGGTTCGCGAAGCACTTCGAAGAAAAACATTTTTTTTTTAATAATATAATTATTTTAGTATGAAATTTTTATTTTTAAAATTTGTTTGTCGATATAGATCAACCCACTAAAAGGATATCAGTGAATATAAATATACACCTATATACAAGAGTAAAGGTCTTATGCATAAACGCGCTTAGTACGACGCTTAGTTTAAAAGTGACTAATTACCAATGATAAGAACATACATGGCTGTCACTTTAGCAGAGAACTATGGTTACTATGAATATGGCCGGTTGGAAAACATTCAGGTCAGGACACTGTAAATACTATCATTATGATGTTCAACAGCGATTAAATTATTAATCGTATAGTTCAATGAATGAAGTTCGCATCAGCGCCGCGAGATGCTATGTTTAAATGTGGCTAAGCCGGGTAGTGATTAAGTTCCTACCTTAGCACCTACGAGTAAATGGTCCACGGGCTAAAGCCGCGTCCGGCGGTATAGAACGGCAGTAATGTGTCTTCGGCGTCAACGAATTTATACGGCGCGTGAATTTGTTTGTTTTCTTGCGCGCTTCGCTGCGCCTGGAAGGAAAATACCTCGTGATGGATATTAAGGAACGGTTTCACGATCTTGCGTCTCACAGCTGTATCAGTCTTCGTAGCCGTGGCAGGCGCCGACGTGCCAGTTTTTGGAACGATTAAACCTAACCTAACCTTAAAAACCTTTACTTTTGAGTTGATAGTGGCAAAACACAGCCGACTTTGAATATAATAAAGTTATTATTTATTTTTTTCTTTTACTCCACAATATGCCAAACTATCGTTACTAATAGAATCATCATCTCCTTGTGAGGCTCGCCTAACGCTATCAAGCAACATGTTTTATATGTTACGTTACTAAGATAATTCCTCTACTGATGCTGGAAATACATCCTCAATCGCTGCGAGGCTCCTCCCCATACAATGCAGAGTATCGGTCTGTTCGTATAAGAATTTTGAAGTAATTTTTTTTGGCTATTTTGAACTGGAACGCTTTTGTAAAACGGTCCCTTAAGCTCATCGGCAGGGCAGCATTCCGTACTCGATCGGACCACTTCGGTGGGCGGCTATTAAAAAATACCTCCAAAATACCAAACCGTTCTCGTCGACAAACACAGTCGGGCGTGTTTTGCTAATGTCCGCTAATGCCCGCTTCTTGCCTTTGTTTCCCTACTTTTACATACAAACAACTCGATTCAATAAACAAGAATTAATATTGAAGGATGGAGTGCTTGCAGACTGGCGCGTGTTTTAATAGGTAATTAGTTAGCTATTGCATACTTTGAGCTGTCTGAAGGAATCAATTGTACATCAATGTGTAATGGAACTAGGAAGATGGATCTAATCTAATGCCTCCGAAGGATTCATCTACCAATTCTCTGCCCGGTCTTTCGCATCGTAGCATTACCAACTTTATTACATTGGGAAAAGTAGGCGATAAACCAAATACTTCTTAAAAGCGACGATAAACACACACACACTCCCCCCACACTCCCTCGTGCCCATACGCACACATACTCCCCTAAAGTGTCCTCTTACAGAGTACTATTTCACGGGGCGACTCCATAAAATTGTTCAGCTGTTGTATATATGCATTATCTTTCCCTATAAAGGTTTTGCAAGTAATCCATATACCTACCGGCTATGGCTGGTTCATTCTTTCAAATCCCTGAGAAATGTTTGATGAATACGGTCTGTTCTGCATTAGCTGATAGTATACCGCATACGGAATCATTGGTTGGAACCAAACCTCAGAAATAGTGAGAGTAATACCTTTTTTAAGTTACCCTTGCAAATAATTATTTCGGGAATTTGAGGTACTTGATCTACACTCAATAATGCCCTTCTCATACATTTGATCCTAATGATCCTGCCTCGGAGAGGTCGATTGATGAGATATCAAATGCGAATACACTTGGAATTCCTATGTCGGTCGAGCTAGTGCTAGATCCAGCGCCAGCGACGCAGGCGAGCCTGTTCCGGCTCAAATCGTACCTAATTATTATCGTCGCTGGAAACTCCGTGCGATAATGATCTTTATGCGCCGTAAATCGACGGCAGCTACTGCTCTTACACTCGAATCCACAAATTAATTCGATATTAATGACATGGCGCCCGGCGCATAAATCTGCCCAAGAATGTTAATCCCTCGCCTCGTCGCGTTCCGCAAAACCAGTCCCTCGCTTCGCTTCTTGGCCGGCGGCAGTGAATTATCGCCGTGAGATTTTTTGGAAGCAGGATGCTTGTCATTGGACGCATGTTTTTCTTATCGACTCGAGTACGTCATTTTCGATCAACCGAATGCGGGATTTCTCCATTATTTTAACTTAACTAACTATACATCCGTGAATATGTTCTCCAGTCAGTAAAAACAGTAGGCATGATGTATCTATATATTGCATTATGTCATTTTTTGTGGACCAATTGAAAATTTAAAATTGTCATTCCTATGCATTAAGTTGTTCTTGGAAATAAACTTTTACTTTACTTTACTTTACTTATATACATCAAAAAGTAAGTTTTTAATTCAAGATGTTTTCATGTGTGTCATCAAGTAATATCAGGTTCCATATTTTTACTAGGTTTTTTTATGTAATCAGGTGTGCAAGATTTATCAAGGAACTAATTAGAGACGACGTTGTTAATTATATAGCGGAAAGAAGTCAACGATGTGGTTTTGAATTGATATCAGCTGAAATTACCGGGCCATTTTCGCGGCTTCGACTTAACACCGGCGATTAGCGGCGGCGCCATCGATCAGCGCGCGCGAGCTCGCTTTTTATCAGCACGAGAACCGCGAAATTACCATAAATCCGAAGAGCTGTTCGCCCGGTAGGTCCGCGGCGTCTGCAGCTACATGGATCGTAAACGTCACGACCGAAATATGAAAAGGCGACTTTACGAAGTCGACTTTATGGTCGGCCTCAGTTTTAACAATCTTTCCCGTTCGTCTTGACGCCCGCGGACAAAGTGAAGTTCGATGGACCAACTAGCCGTTTACCATTTACAATTTTGTTGGCATTCATTTTGGTATCCACAAAACAACTAATCCGATAAAGCGGATCTGGATTATCGTCTCCCAAATCTGGCTCACGGCGTATAAGACCAATCGGACATGCCCCTAAAACCGAATTTAAAACACTTAGATGATTAAGTGTGTTATGTGCTTAAGTTACCCGCCATTCCAAAATGTTAACGCATATTATTTTGTGCATAAAAACAAACATTTCGTTTAGACTTATAATATAAAACTTTGCGTGACTTTTAATCAGTGGCTGTCCTCCCATGATGGAAGCCGAAAAGCCATGCTTGCCGAGATTTTTTAACGAAAAAAAAACACATTAAATTATTTTTTTTATTTTTTGGTTTTATTTAATTATTACGCTAAAATAACTAGGTGTCTCAAAACAAATTTCGCTTCCGGCGATTAGGAGGGAGGTAAGAAGCCCCCCCCCAGCGATATGGCTTGTCTACTATACAAGTTTTGGGCACGCCACTGCCAAGTACAACCATAAGTGTTGAAAGACTTTATACAATATTGTAATGTCATGAATGAGATATAATGAATCCATTATGGTCAGCACGCTGACTGCAATAGACACGGGATTCGAATCTCCAATCTTCGAGTCCCCAAAGTAGAGCCGGGGCGACGAGAGTCATCTGCCCCGCCGCGCTGACTCGGCTCCAACGCGATCGATCTTCAATCTGCAGGAATGCTCTGATTGCAATTATCCGCAGAGTCTTTGTCGATGCTATTATTAGTGCGATCGGCGATGGCATGTCGCCAGTCTAGACCTGGACCTCGCAGCTTCGTTCCTTCTCGACCGCGTCTTTCATCTCCCGGCCACGATTGAAGCCACCATCATACATACGAGGTTTATGATTAGATGCACTCGCAATAAAATTAAGTCTTCGAACAGCCCGGAATGCTTCTGATTCAGGGTTCATCAAACCCGGCTTAATCGACGCTGCAGCTCAATTTGATAACAGAATAACTCTAATAATAAGTATTTTTTTTATTTTGTATACATAGGTATATTTCCGACACAAAAATATAGTTAAATATGTAATGGCTTCAACTTATTTAACTGCATTAGTTTTTTTTTTAATATGTACTATTTAAATAATTTAACATTATTATGGTCATATCTGGCTTGGTAAAAAAGTGCCGGTATATTTTTGATTTATTAGTGAAAAAATGTCAACGTTAAGACAAGTAGAAATTGCATTTTTATAAATTCTGATATAACCAATTACTTAAAGAAACATTCAATCTCAAAACATTTAAATGTAATTTAATGTATATATTTTATTAATAAGTGTCAAGGTGTCTACTTAAAACTAACCGTAGTATACAATATTAAATAAATAACATTAATCTACATTTGAAATATACTTTTATATAGTAAAATTAAAAATTACAATCTAGTACTGAATGAAGTTTAAGGACATACTTAAATAATTAATTTCCAACAGCTAACTTTATTTACTTAGGCACTTCTTTTAACAAGCCACAGATTTTTTATCTAGTAATATATCCGTGATAATGAGTTTTCTTCGAGCGCTAATAGACGAACTCAGTATATCTTTAATTTATCCTCGTACGATAGAGATACTCGTATAACATTTTTCCATTCACGATGACAAAGTTAAAAAATAAATTTACCATCCGGAATGCGAAACTGAACGCTTTTCAGAGGCAGATTTGCCTTAGTAAACTTAATCTATCGTTTCGTCGTGTTTTTGATTAGGATAAATAACTAATTTAGTACAAACTATAATGACACTAATATCGTAAAACTGACACATTGCCGCGGTGAATGAAGATTCGCAATCTCCATTAAAAATAATTATCTCGCGCTATTTAAAGCATCTAGCGAGGTATGTTAAATATTTAAGATATGTCGGTACGATTTCAATAAATAAATTGGCGCTATAAACAAATAAGAAAACGCTACTAAAACACAAATGACCAAACTAAACGCCAGCTGGGATTGCGACTGTGTTCGCTGACCGCTAGCATATGCATATGTCGACTGGCGCCGGCACGCACACAGACAAAGGCTGGCATTGCGCCCGCGCAAGGCGCCATTGCGGTCGACATGTCGCGACCGCATTATCTTGACACTTCAATTTTATTTATTTATTCAGAAATGTTGGTAGGCAGATATATATTTTACCGTTACGTGAATGACATTTTTAAGTATAGGGTTTATAATATTTATGTATTTATTTTTTCATTGAAATAAAAAAAATATTTTGAATAAATGCGATACACTTTAACAAGTCAAACAATTTAGCAAATTATATCAGTCAAAAGAGACGCTATTTATCCCTTTTTTACCGCTATATTATGGTTTTAACATTAAAATTTGTCGTTGCCGTGTCAATATGTAAATTAATGTAGGAATTGTGGTGAGATGTAGACATTTGGTACATTAGGGTTTTGTAGAGAGGAGCGTTTCACAAAAAAATAAATTCGTCGATATTCGAAAGTAACTTTTGTAAACCTGCCTATCAGCCATTAACGTTTTCATATTAATATTTTAAAACACTAGTTTACAACAACTTCATAAAACCAGAACAAAATACGTAATTTTAAAGTAATAAATTTATTATGAGTTTAAAGGACTAAAGTTCGCGGTCGCATTACATAGTTTATACTCGTATACCTTTCGCGGTCATGGGAACATCTCGACGGCAGTGCAGTGCGATGGCCAGCCGTCGTTATCTTCTTCGACGACACGTGGATACGACTACAATTCCACGTTTCTTTGTTGGACTTCAATTAAAGGCGGACATGCACTGAAGGCGATGCTCTGACGTGATGTGATGCGACCCGACGGTATACCGCAGCGATTCGAATCTGCTCCATTAAGTTTCTCACATATATATTTTTTTAATTATTGAAGACGGCTGCTGGTTCAAATAAATCTGAAAGTAATTCACTTCAACTATGTGGTTTTGAAGTTATCATCACCACAAATAATTGTGGTAAAAAAAATGTTTTTTATGATTTAGGGACCGGTTACTGTAAGCGTTGATTTGGAGCTCAAATCTTGGAATTTCGACGATTCTCAAGCATGATCTTTAACCGTTAATTAGATTTTCTTAACACCATATACAATTACGAACGCATTAATTTACAAATGCAAGTGACGTGTTAATTATATTTTCTTCGCTCTTAATGCAGGGAGCAATGTATCGCAATAGTACTTGACCGCTCCGTTCTTAGGAATTTTAATAACAAATTCCGATCCAATCTAACCCAATACACAGACAGCTACATATTGATATACGGAAAACAAATCATCGTTCTGCTAATAAATAATTTATAATAATAATGATAAAATATCCTCGATAGAAAGACTATATCCTACTTAGGTAAGATGTTTTGCCTAGTATCTAATTTGCAAATGAAAAATAAAGTATGTAGTCACACGTGCGTCACACATAATTACAGATTAATATCCAAATAGTTTACATACTTGAAATACAATTAAGGAACAAAACTGTCTCAACTCAAGAGAAAATTACTTCCTTTAGTTAAAATGGCGGATAATAGCCAAACTTTCTATAATAAATAAACCCGAGAAATTTCCGTGGCGATCTTTGCGATTCGAACTAAATAAACTGTATATATACATAAGTTTTACATATACATATGAATAAACTATTCGTTAATTAATTACTATCGTTAACTAATAAATACACTACTAGTTAATAAAGGAAAACCCAATAGGTATTATAAATTCATACACCAATAACTATTATTTTTTTCGATAAGAGTTAGTTTCGCAATTTGGCGAGAGTCCTGGCAAATGAAAATATGCTGAAGTATTGCAGTTAGTTCTAACACAAGTAACACTCGAAAGTGTTACAACTACCCGCCGCCCTCCGCGTCACTGGCCGTGAGCATCTCGCGGCCACCGCTTATGCTTATAAGAGTAACGCGTCCGCGGGACGAGAGCGCTTTTAATGGGCACGAGATGTTATCACTGCGCCCCCACAGATGGCCAGCCATTGCGCTGCGCCGGGCTCTGGAACGGACGCCGATAATATAAAGCTCGAGACACATAGAAGCATCGAATTCATTTAAATAATATTATTTATTTATTTAATTCTTGCTTTTGAATAGCTGGGCCAGGGTTCGATCCTCAGTAGGTTCAAACCGGCTACACATACAATTATCAAAACAATAATTATGATAACTTACGCTAATTAAAAATATTTTCATATTTATTTATTTAACATACAAAAGAGCGATACAAGAAGATACTTTTCTAGCACTACATTTATATGGCCAGAAAAATGTAAAAAAAAAACAAATTTGGTTCAAAACATCAAATTAATAAAACAATATGCAATGTGAAGTGTATGTATAGTGCTTCTATTAAACACATAAGTCATGACGAATAACAAATAAAATACAGCTCAGCAATAATTATTATACAGCATTTTATATGGTCAAAGAGAAAAAAAACTTAAAATAAAAACAGGTCTATGTTGTCAGTCGAATGACAGTTTGTAAGTCTTTGTGGATAATTTATTTCCTACCACACTAGATAATATTCGTGTCGCGGTAGAAATCAAATTCGAATATAGTTTATCTTAGTACCCTAGAGTCGGTTCTATACTTGCTGTAAGATTTTTTATAAAAGATTTAATGTAAGATGATCGCGTTGTTAGCGTTTTAATAAAATCTGTCCTGCAGTTTGCGAACATGAAAAGCGCAAGAAGTGAGAGGCTGCCTTAGCCGTGGCGCAGTCCCTTTTTATCTGGAGCGACGATCTGATCTTTTCTCTCCTCCGCAGACGTTTTTTTCTCCGTCTCGTTGGCAGCGCCGAGGGCGCCCTGCCCGACACGGCACCCCGGCACCGCGGCACCTTGTCAATTGCTCGCCTTTCCTGGAACCTCGAGACGTGCTCTTCTTTTTATTCCGGAATTTGGAATTCTAGCACACATTAATATTTCCACTGCACGTCGCTACTGGTTTTGCGATTTATGCATCCATCTAGTATATTTTTTCTAAATATGACATTAATATAAAATTCTTCATATACTTACTGTTGAATAATCTATATTTTTTATTAGTCAAAACGGTGCGACAAAAAAAGACGTTCATTTTGTATTAACAAACAGTCTAGGGTAAGTGCCCATACAATCACAATTTCTTAAACATACACATGAATGAACATAATGAGCAACAAATTTTAACGGAAAATTAATAAAAATAATATAAAAGTGTGTAAGATAGTGTGATAGGGCTATTGGAGACCTGAATATGTACTATTGAATTGGTTATAGGCAACTTTATGGAGGAAAGACGTTTCGGCCACGATGCGCCCGTTTTCCAGGGATTGAATGTTGTAATATTGTCTCTATGAGATTCAGATTTCGACATAGCCTATTTGGGCCAGTCAAATAAAGAGTGAAAATATGTAATTTAACATTAATTGCAAAAGTTTTCAAATATTTTCTATATACAAATATTTATGCCCTTGTTTATGCACTAAATTTGCAACTCACTTACGGACCCGTAAATCAATAAAATTTTGTTATAAGTGTTTATTTTTCAAAACAAATAAATAAAAGTTTTCCAAAATATAATATCAATTCAACTAGAATTTAGAAATATAAATATAAATTTGCAGCATCCGTTTACAACCTCTCTTTTTAATTTTCTGTTTTTCCGGTGTCTCAATCGGAATGCAAATTTGAAGATGAGTCTAAAATTATAGACGCTTTTCCCACTTTTTTCAAAATTTTGACGATTTCCCGGTTCGTAATTGTTGATTCATAATAAATTAGTGAAATTTGGAATTTAATCGCGGGCCGTTTCAAAGATTGATTCTTTATGTCGATCCGTACCTGCGTCCAGTAACTATTCTTTATTCTTTATAAAGTGAAACAAACATACCATCACATATTCTCACTACTTAACTACAAATATAAATATGCATTGTGAGACTATAAATAACAGTAAAATACATAATGACACCTATGGGTGGCGTCTCAGCAGTGCGAAAGTGTGGATATTCACCTGGAATTAACCGAGTAGCAAAACCCACACGGATAAAAGACAAAGAATACAGCAGGTCTTCAGGGCAATGTGTGTCTGTCAATCTGTACAATGGTGCTTAGATTAGCCCTCGGACAGCCGAGGTGCGGGCCGCCGAGCCCTCAAAAAATAGCTCCGCGTATAACGAGCTTCGTTGTTCAGAGATGAACTCTCTAATGGTCTGTTTTGCCACAACTCCCTCCCACTAAACCAGCTTTACGTACCTATAATCTCAAGAATATGACAAATAAAATCAACTGTCAAAGCCGTTCATGTCTCCACATAAACGCCTGGTTGAATTATATCAATATAACCAAGAGTCAATACACACACTGATCGAATAAGATATTGCTTACTAGAACGTGGGCGTACGATCTGGCGACCGGTCGCCAGTTCAACATCTGGTGGCGCCGCCTGATTCATCCAACGGATATCGCGTGTTACTATAATCCCGACGTTTATTTACGTCGCAACATCTAACCTAACCTAACCTCAACGGCTTCATTCTGGCCGACTCCATATGTTTCGAAACCAATTCTTTTTATTTTTATTAATTTCACTGATCATATGATCGATATCGACGATAGCATGTCACCTAATGAGGCTACATGCCATTAAAACATCTTGAATTAATTAAAAACGCACAGAACTAGAAAATTGATACATCGTTGCTAGGCTGCAGCGCTAAGCGCACAGGTCAGTTGGGAGGAAATTTCCATTCGTATTTGTTTTGAATATACTATAATGATTGATAAAAATTGACTACTTATTTTTTAAATAATTAAATTAAATATGTTTATTTAAGTAATGTATTTCCACCAGAATGCCTCAAGAATAGCCTCATTTCTTTATTATTGAATCATTATTTTTAGTCCATATGGGCTAGACATAATTATTATATATATATATAAGAAAGCAGCGAACAGAGGTTGCAGTGGTACCAAACGCTCACGGATACAATAATTTTTAATATATATACACAAATCTGTAACCTCACAAAATTATATTTAATTATTTTAATAAATAAATAAATATACTTTACTATTTTATTAAAATAAGTATGGTTTAAATTCAACCTCACTGTACTTGTATTGACCCACTAGCGTTAATTTAACCTAATCTAATTAATTCTTAGTTACTCTAGCAAAAATATAAAACCTGTATTTTACAGAAATGTATAATCCTTTTCTATTTTTTTTTTATTAAAGGAAAGTAAAATTAATTTAATTAGCCTTGGCTGCTGAATGAGAATTTAAAGGCAGGTTAGATACTTTTTTGAACAAAAGAGTGACAGTTGGGGAGGCGGAGGTGGGGGGAATATTTAACCGATTCTGAGGTACAAGATCGGGGGAGTTCTAGAAATTCTTTATCAGACGAGCCGTTGCTGCGGGAAATTAAAAAGATCAAAATCTTTATGTCTTTAACATTTAGCCATCGTTTATTATATTTTACAATAGTTCACATTTCTTATAACTAATTACAATTTATTACTTATTTAAGAGTGTTAGACAGAACACTGCTGGTGTGGGCGGGGGATCAGAACCATGGAAACTCGCTTTCCCAAAACAAAGAAATCTCTATTAAATCCCTGCCTAAAATGTCTTTTATATTATGTTATTTTCTAATTATAGTGATATTTTCGAGTGAAAGTACATAATAGGATCATGACTTTCGATGAGCAGGACTGGTTATGATTACAAATAAATAATAATTTAATATTGTTTTAATAAAATCAAACAAGTGCCAGTTTAAATTATGCGTACATATGCATCATAAAAAGTCCAATTAATTGACGGGTCTCTAACCGGCCGTCTGCAGCGTTACGTAGTTGGCGACATGTGAGTTTTTCCGATGCAATTATTCCCGTCACGTTGGCGGCCATCTTACCTGGAATTACGGGAATTGCGATCGCCAACAGGGCGTACTTGTACGTAGTTACGCGGCCTGTTTGTTCTTTTAGTGCGTTTGCTTGATTTAATTAATGGCCGTGTGTTGCTGACAACCGGCGAGCCTCTATATTAGTTTGTCGAGTTTACCCGACTAAGCGGGTTTCGTATATGGCATAGGGTTGATACTGACAGATCTAATATTCTTGTATTTGTAATAATTTTCTCTAAAACTAAGATGACACTTTGATGGTAGATTTCTTTGGGAAAACTACCTATTGCAATGGATACCATGTCTTGACTGCCGGAAAATTTCGTCATATCTTCGCGTTTCACATCTATTATCACTTTCTTGTGGACACGATAACTGTCGTAATTTTAGATCAATCACTTTCATATTGATACATAAAATTTAAGGGCACAAAATCTCAGTCAAGTTCGTTAATTGGCAAAATAAGATCAGGGTGGCAGGAGTGGGGGGGGGGGGGCTTCGAAAAAGTGAACTTTTGCTATAACTTTCTTAGTGTATAAGATATTGAATTCATTTAAATGGAATACTATTTCTTAGATAAAGGCCTAAAACTTATCTCAGTTAACTTTTTTGATAGCACCAACCATTTGCTCCTAGGGTTTGGCACATGATCAAATCCATTCATAACGTAAATTCCCCTAATAATAATTTCCCTACAACTTTTGTTTGAAACAATTTTTGATATGAGCAACCCTTATGACACACTATAAAGAGGGATTCAGTATACGCACCTTTGCTGCGCAGAGGGTACGGCGGGTTGAGGTGCGCGAGCTGCTGCGCGGGAAGTGCATCGCGCGGCAGCTCGCGTAATGTTTGATACAAGTTCGTACAATCGGAGTTCGCCTATTCGCCTAAAATTTATAAACCAATAAATCTCCTAACCTAACCGCATTGGATTCTATTGCAATTCTAGTATTTATTTATAAAAAAATCTGACACGATTCCAGTTTATATCCGCAACTATATTACAGGCCTTGGGCATACAACGCTATTAAAATGTACATATTATCGAATATAAATTTGAATAACCTGTTTAAACTGATATTATTAAATTTATGACACTTATTGTAATACCTAATTATTGGTATTACTTGAAATCTGTATAAGCAATGCGTTCTATTACAAACATTATAATTCGATAATTGCCGGAACTGTCAGTAGCGTTTCGAATAGCCATCTGTATTAACTTAAGTAGTATTGACACAGATCTTCAGCAAAAAGGAAATATTTGAGATATTGAATAAGAACGCCATTCGTTTTGAGGTCACGACTGACGTGAATTCTGCACCGAATTCTGGGCGTATTTCGACAGCCTCGCCGCCCACGCGCCTGCGCGAAATACCGAGGCTGCTTTTGTCGAATCGCTCTAATCGCCTCTATAGACTCGTAAAAGCGTTTCGAAACGGTCCGCAAATTAGCTAATTAATGATTAAAGGAGCCAGCGATACTTTTTCGGACTTGTAACCAGCCCCCGCACAATTCGCTCGTCCGGTGATGGCCGGATATATACAGGCTGTCCCAAGACCATTCCCGTTAAAAAACCTTCGATTTCTAGTGTTATTTGTTAAGAAACTATATCAAAATTCATAATACTTTTAAAGAAATACAACGTTAAAGTTTCTATTCCAAATCATGTAAACAGATATTTTTCAATGGCTCCTTCCTCGGATAACTACGTCACTGGGTCACTGGGCCGCGGTCAGCCAAGATCGAGGTTAATGACCTGCCGCGTTGTTCGAAACGCCCTATTAGGGCAGAGCTAAATGATTGCTGTCAAATGCCACTGGTCGAACAGAGGTCGGTCTAAGAAGAAGGGGTAACTCCTTACCCCTTCTCTGGGGTTGTAAGAGGGATGCTATTGGTCGACAAATAATTTTGATTTATCGATTGATAAGATCGATTTACACCAATTTTATTACAAAAATAATAAATATGGTGATGAAAATTGTTCACATTTTGTTACATAATTTCTTACTCTTAATAGGGTCCTTAAATACCCCCTAAGTTAGTGGGATTGGTCTTGGGACAACCTGTATATGTGATTAGCTTGTTACCTGAATATGTACGACCATAATGATTTTAACAGCTTCATTGAATTGACAGATTATCTATCTCTGGGTAAACGCTCGGAACAAAGAGTCTTCCAATCCTAGGATTTAGAGAAAAGTAAAGGAAACGGTATGGTTGCACGCCGGATGCGTCTCTCTCTATGTTGTTTTCATATAATTATAGATTCTTATGCAATTATTTAAAAAAGTAATAAATATAGAAACTCGAAAAAAAACTCTTAATATCAAGTTTATTTTAAGCGGCTACTTACAGAAATTATGATTAATCGTACTTTTCATCCTTAGTACACATTATGTAGCTATTTGCAAGCAAGACAGGCAGGGATTGCAAGCCAAATCACGTAAAGTTTAATTAATTGTAAGTTCCATTTTAAAAATATAGTTTCAATGCGAAAGTTCATCCACACATCTAGTAGGTACTACACTATATTAAAACTAATGCATTATACATATTACACAATGTGTAATTTGCTGAAATAGCGAAGTGGGTGGTGCATTTACAGAACTCCCGACGCAAATAAATATTTTATTTTTTCCTACCAAATTCAAAATTTCAAATTTTTTGATTATATTATTTCAAAGACAAGAATATTATTAAAACAACCTATTGCAATTACAGAATAATATTATCCACGCTTTTAAATCTATCTAATTTATTTGAATCTATTTAATATAACGCTAGATACACATTGTTTTAATATTTTAGACCAGTATGTACATTTTCTGGTACTACTAAAGTACTAAAATGGTATCGCTTCATATATACTATAGATCTTCACTCTAGCTTTTCAAAGAGATGAACAGCACGTGTATGTCAATTCGCTTTGATAATATTAATATCACCACACTCACTCCACGCACAGTACATGTTGTAAGTTTGATTTATTAATTTGTCGTTGTCAACCATTTTCGTGTTTGGTACATTTTTTTGGCCATGCAAATGTAGTGTTAGAGAATTGTCTTAGTGGATCGCTGTTATGTACTTTCAAAATAAATAAAATAAAAATATTGTATTAGTTTGATTTTTTAATTTGTTTTTTCAACCATATTCAAATTTAGTACACTTTTTATTGGCCATGTAAATGTAGTATTAGGGAATTATCTTATTGTGTCGCTGTATTGTACTTTCATAAATAAATAAATATCGTAATCGCAGCGGCTGGCAGCCCCGCCGCGTTACGGCGCCTGTCCGGCGCGATTGTGGGCGCCCGTGGCGCCAGCCGCTGAATCACTGCACCAGCACAGCCTCTATTGTTAGTAGGATCGGTCCAAGGGGGGGGGGGGCATACAAACCCGACGACCGCCACCTGTTGTAGCTATGTTGGGGGTTTTCGCTCGAACATCCGTTTTCGTAAAAAATAAACTGTACCTAACCCTTATTTATAATTTATAAATAAAACATTAAACATTACAACCATTTTTAATTATTTATATTATTTTTACCTTTATTCGATTTTTAGTTATTTTAATATTTACTTCCAATATTTACCATATAGGTTAATATTTATAAAACTTAGCTTAGGATGTATACATCTATCGATATACTATAATAGGCAAACGCGTAAGCCTATATTATATGAAGGTCTGACAGTATATTGACATTTGGAAAATTCGAATTCTTCTTAATATTTTTTAAGGATTGAAATTTTTCAAACAAATTGAATGTTTAAAGAAAAATGACTACCGAATACAGGCCTGAATTTTATGAAAGCTTTTCACACTACCCATCTCACACTCCCTCTATCCATCTGTGCATTTATGAAATACGGTCAAGCTTTCATTACTATGTGTGCGTTTCGGCATTCATTTTTCTTTAAAGATTCTACGTAATTTGTTGGAAAATTTTCAATCTAACCTAACTAACCTCCCGGGACCACCAAGTTTGGACGTTGACTTTTAAATTACTTTGTATCAATGTTTGATTGTTTCACTTATACATATTTATATTTTGTATTTACTATGAATAATAATTATATTTGTTCCTATATTCCATAAAATATATTATATTCGTATTTTGAAAATTTTTTGACGCGACTACGGGACATTTAAAAAAAAAACAGGCAAAATATTTCGACATATTTTTTATCGTTTGCGACTGTACTTTCCTATGAGATTAATAGTCGAATTCGTCGACGATTTTAATTATTTGATATTGAAATTAATTGGTATGATTTGGTTTATCCAACCTGTATAAAAAAAATAACTAAAAAAATGTATACAAATATTTTGTTATTCCCTAATATTGAATGGTGTTTATTACGAATGAAATGTAGAAGCAACGCCTTGGACTATCGTAAGCCCGCGCGTGGGTAGTGGGCAGCCGTACAAGGAATCATATCCTATCAGATGGAAAATGTTTGTTTTGCAGGCCATTGTTGCAAATCGGAGATTTCGCAACAACATTTACGAAGTTGCATCGCTCTAATCTGATGTGTAGAGTTTCACGACGACCTACCTGCCATCCGCGTCGCCCACGCGTCTACAGATCGACAATAATAATGATCGTCGTTGAAACACATCTATCGTACGTTTCGTAAGAAGTTTCAAGAAGACATGTAATTATAAAGTGCGCACCCTGATCCTTTAAACGTTTTTTTTTGTACGAGTAGGTACTACCTACGTACCTGGTAAAATCGTCTATGTCACAATTCATATTTTTTAATTTTTTATAAGTTTATGCTAATAAAATCACACTACCGTTTTATAAATATTAAAAAAAAATATCTTCAATGAGACGAAACGTGCAAATAGAATCTAGTTCCTTACCGGTTAGATCGTACATACAATCTGTTTGTGCAATCAACAACTCAGTCTCAAATTTTTAACTAACTCTATTCCTTTCTATTCTATGATCCATGCTCTAACGAAATCTATGCTACTTCGACATACACAATCAATCAAAATAACGTTAATATATCCGTTCTTCTTCCAAACCAGACATTTATACTGATTACGTCTATCCAAGGAATCGATGTCATACTAGTATATATATAATTTTCATTATAACATTTTAAATTAAAAATTTAACCATTACCTATTTGCACTGTTAAATATATTATTAATGTTCAACAAGAATATTCACAATTACTAAAAACATCATATTTATATATACATTATAATAATAGAGAGATAGACAAACATGACATTAGATATTCAAGCGTTTAGAACATTTAGTAATTAATAGTTACTTCTGCATATGGGCAGATAAAATAGCTAGCTCTGTTTGTCGAATAAATCGAGGTGCGCACTGTATTTAATCAGGAAGTGAATTATCACTTCCTGATAGTAAGATAGTATATCAATAAGTTATGGCTATAGGGTGTGAATCAAAACCACTGGGTCAATAGAGTAGGTATCACGATCTACATACCATTAAAAATGCTCAAGGTGCAAATCAAAACTATTAAAAAACCTGCATATAAAAAAGACATTTTTTATCGACACATACAACAAGAATTTTGATGGAATAAATATATATTTAATTAAGTAAAACGTTAGCGATAATGACAGTACACACATCTATGAACCTTCCGATATAATTTGTGGTTGTAATAATTAAAATTTATTTTTAAACGCACACAAATTTATTATCTCACAACCCCCACACCCAGTTCATCTATAATGAGCATATTAACTGATATTTTTACATATAATTTCAAAAATTTATATTTTTTAGAATTATCATAGTATTATTATTTATTAGTGTTTTTATTTATTTATTTTTAGACGGTACTCTAACAAAATATTGAATACATAACATGTTTACATTAACATTAAAGTAAAAAGAAAAACCTTATCAATATTCAAAGAAAAAGAGAATACCACATGCATATGAAAGATAAAACATACATTATAATACTAAATAGATACAATATAAATTATATTTTATATAATACATACACTACAAATATGGATAGCATTTGATGACATATAAATATATATAACCTTTAGACTCTTTTTTTTAGATTAACCTCTTGTTAAAGTTATTATTTTTAAAACTATTTTTCTTGCCGATATTTAGCTTAATAGAGTAGAATAGAAAGGATTTATAAAAGATTGAAAGTGATAGCTAAATAAGAGTTACTAACATTAAAGCAAATCACTATATGAATAAGTTTTCTATATTTTGGAAAAAAACTATTATTCATTGCGGTGCTAGTATTGCAAAATTTACATATTTTCGATTTTGGTAGCAAACATATATTGTTTTAACGGTATGTTCTAATTAAGAAGATCAAGGCCTTTTATAATGAGAGAACATTAAATATCTACTCGGCATCCTTACATTTTTAATGACCTCTTTTATCTAAATTGGCAATATAATTAGTGCTGAGATCGGTTTACAATTCGTCGATTAGTTTCTTTAATGATGTGAGTGTATAGTTTAACGAGTAGATACAATATTTAAACTATTTCGAAAAAATATTTAATCGTCGATTGGTTTTCTTCTTATGCCTAGATTATTACGGTAGGTCGTTAAGAAACTGTTACATAATTAAATAAAGTACACAATTAGCATTAATCTTTAAAGACAAATGGCCATAGAAAAATTAAAATCTTCCTCGTTGATGCTCACTGAAATGCACCAGATTCATCAAAATTAGTCAAAAAAAAACGATAATGAATGATCACTCAAATGATACCAAAAGTGTAACATTAGTTCCAAGTAAGATCTTTAAAGAATACCACTTATTTTGTAGAGTAGATCTAGTAGATTGTTATAGGTAGGATTGTTTAGTCAAGTGGCTTGTGGACATGGACCTGCGCGCGTGGGCGCCTAAACTGGATGGACTCTTACGAAAACAAGTTTTTTTGGAATGATTGTCTCCAAGGCTGCGGATGGCCGCGGATGCTGTGCTGACGTCGGCGCGGCCGTCGGGCGGTCTTGCAATCCGCGGACCCGGACCCGGACCCGGACCCGGCGAGGACGCTTCGACCTGTAATAAAGCCGACATCAAAATATGCAAACTGCCTTCGATCGTTAATCGTGGTCATTTGTTATTCGCTCTCATATCTATGATTCTGATTGGAATCATAATTCGGAGAACATTAGGGCGTCGTTAGTCCACCGAAAGCTATTCAGTGTATCTTTATTGACATTGTTGTATTTCGTTTAATTTTACGACATTCTTTATTCTGAAACTAATATAACAGACCGTTTTGTACCAGTTATTTGTACAATGAAATTAATGGACGTTTTCCTTGTTCACAGTTGAAGGCGAAAGCTGCCCTGTTGACAAGGATGCGGGCTTCTGTTCGGGCGGAGAAGACGACGAGTCGGAGGAGAGTAACACGATCAACTCGGACGACTCGGGAATCAAGACCACCACCATCATCAGCAAACAGGCCAAGAACAAGCGCAAGTGCGCCGAGCCGCTCAAGATCAGCGTCAAGGCGGAGGAGGGACCGCTGAAGAAGAGGATCCGCTTCGAGAGCGAGCCCGAGCAGGAGGCCTGGAGCCCCGGCAGTCCCGTCAGCCCCTTCCGACCCTGGAGCCTTCCGGGTCGCACGCGGGAGGGCCGAGCGGTCGACGTTCCGACGTCGCCCGCTCGGTTTCCCGACCTTCAAGAGCAGCCTCTATCTCTAGTCACCGTACCTCGCACCGCCCCATCGCCCAGCGCCTCCTCCGCCACACCCAGAAGAGACAAGAAACGATTAGCCGTACCTGATATTGCCATTAGATTAAGTAGTGATATATTCGCCAGTCATAAGCCTCCCTCTTCACCTCCGAGAGTTCCGCCTCATCCGGCAGTCCGACCACTCACGGTTGAGGAAATTAACGCTGCCCATTCTAGTAGACACCTTCCTACCTTCAACGTCGAATCGTTATTAACCAGCCAGCAAGTCAACCATGAGTCGACCGCGTCTATAGCGTCGACGTCGTCTGCCGGCCACGCCAAGAGCGGCGGCAGCGGTAGCAAGGAACAGAGGAACTACAAGAACATGACCCGCGAGAGGCGGATAGAGGCGAACGCGCGCGAAAGGACACGAGTGCACACGATCAGCGCGGCGTTCGACACGCTGCGGAAGTCCATCCCTTCCTACTCGCACAACCAGAAGCTGTCTAAACTGTCCGTCCTGAGGATAGCCTGCTCCTACATCCTCACGCTGTCCAGGCTGTCGGGCGACGACTACAGCGCCGACCGCAGCGAGCCCTCGCTCGAGGAGTGCATTGAAGCCGTCACCAGGACTATTCAGACAGAGGGAAAGTTACGGAAGAAGAAGGATGACGTTTAACTACTATCTAGCATCAAAGTGCCAATTCATATTTATCTTTAAAGTAAACCAGTTATAGTTATAGAAACATATATTTCAATAGTTTATTCTCTGTCTTGCAAACAATACTCATTCCAATTTCTTGGTTAATGACACGTAACGTTTGAGCGATTTGAGTACCATCCTCTACACAAAAATAGCATAGTTGAGCACTGGAACTAGTACACGTTCTGTCGACTGCAAATTGGAAGGCTTGTAGTAAATAACTTCCAAAACATAAACATTTTATTTACATTCTCTCTGGCCACTTATTTGAGGATTTTTTATAAAGCTTTAAAAAAAACTATCTTTCTTAAAGACCGTCGAATATAAAAATATTGATATAATTGTGATCTATTTATGTATTTTTTCTTTACTTATTCTCTTTACCGGATTAATCTTTCAACTTTCTTTATATTAGTAATATATATTCTTTATTGAGAGAAATCAACAAACAATTGATATTAATGATAAGTATCGAATTTTCAAGCAGTGCCCTCGAACTACGTTAAGTTACGCCGAGTATACCTTAAGGACAATGTCAATATATATATTTATTTTACAGAACAAACTGATTGAAAGGTTTTCAGCTCTGAGAACCAGATATTCAGCCGTAGGGCATGAAACTAAATATTCACATTTTGATGGTTCTTTTAACTGTTTAGTAATAATTTATTATTACCAAACAGCTTACATTGTCTGAAAAGAAAAGTCTGAAGTAGACAATAACTGTTATCTATCGTAAAATATACTTTGCTATACTGTATAAATGACTTGGAAATCTATTGAGAAAGCAAAAGCTAATTAGACCAATTAAATGTTTTTTTAAAGTCATATTTAAGTCATATTAGAAAGTGGAAAAATCGTGAAGAATAAATTCTTCCCCAGATCTTCTGTTCATCGCTGACACCATAATTTATTATGTAACTGGTTGCATAATAAAATATTCCGCAGTGAGCTTATTTTTATAGATTTTTCATTTAATCCTACAGAATATTATACATTTTCTCGTACACTATCTCTTGTATTCAATAAAATCTATATAACATTTATATTCTGTTCTTCTACTTTAAATATCTAGTTACATGGATAAGAAAGGCAATTTAAGACACCTGATACTACAACATTGCAATGCTGTGAATTTTAAGCTTTTTTTTTGTATATTCGGCACAGCTTTACAATACTGCGATCTCTCCTAAAATACTATCAATATTCTGTGTTATAAAGGAATGCGTAAAAAATTAGAAAATTACTGATTTATATGTGCAATTTTGCTGTTCGATCGTCTTGGTAATCAAATCAGCTGATCTTTATTCATGGCTCTCACAACAG
The DNA here is from genome assembly GCA_020383195.1 of Neomicropteryx cornuta. Lineage (NCBI taxonomy): Eukaryota > Metazoa > Arthropoda > Insecta > Lepidoptera > Micropterigidae > Neomicropteryx > Neomicropteryx cornuta. The sequence goes on from JAHKQU010000030.1 coordinate 9,313,951, forward strand.
ATTACCGCAGTTCGCCACGATTTTTTATGACTCGTATTGACTAAAAACGCGGCCTCAATCAGCACTAATTCATAGCCCTCACCTCGAAAGGGGAACAAGTCAAAAAGGCACTTTTTTCACAAGATGAAATCAAAAGTTTCAAAAGGTTATCAAAAGGTTATAATATTACCAAATTGCAGTAAACTATTACGGGTTTTCTTATAAAACCATAAGAAAATAAATGAAATTTGGGAGGCACTATCACGCAATGATAAAAACGACATATTTTTTTAAACATAACTCAAAACTGCTCCCCCCCCTTATTCCCTTACTCCCCTAACTTATTCCTCGACTTATTCCCCTTTTGAAGTGAGGGGAGTTAGATTGTTTTTTTTTATTTTATCAGGAGACTTCTCACGCATTTTCCATTGCGATCCCAGTGAAAAAAGCATTTAATTAAGACGCGTAGATGTAGAAATGTTTGGTTGTGGGAGATTCAATACTAAGCAATAAGTTATAAAGTATCTTGCAATAAAATTCTTAAAACATAATTTAGAATGCCTAACATAAATATGTAAATAGGACTTCTTACTTTCAGTACAAAAGTTGTATTTTAATGACAATAATATTTACTAATACTTGGTAGTTTTGGCTTTTCCATATGTAATTACGATATATTTACTATATAAATCGTCATACGCTGTATATTAACTATTAATTATAAAACAAACTCATAGCATCGCAGATTATACAATGTTTTAGGTAGTCTAATATAAAAGAGAAAACATTATTGGTACTATGACGTAAACGCACCTATACGTCTAGCATTGGTGGTAAATACCATAGTAAATTATGAATACAAAACAATCAGCCTTGGCACTATATTCTAATTGCATTATTTTTTGGTGAAATTTTGCCCGGTCAAATCACATGCTTAAATTCACTCGCTTTTAGACTATACGGGTGGGCATTTGTGTAGATATAGTAATCTGTAATATCAGTTGGGATGCGCCATCTCAACACGACAAGAAAACAGTAAAAGGGGTTTTTTTACCTTAATTCAGATTAGCTATAAAAACACGTTTTTAGTTCAGAAAAGACAATGTACTTGTGAAAGGTGTCTTGTATCGTTCGAATGTCCCGATGGACCTTGCCTATACTAGGATGGTCGATTAGAATCATCGCCTTGTATGGAGTATTATGACGAAATAGGTTTCCTGGTTTGCATGTTGTTATATTCAATATAACTACACAATTGCAATGAACTGCCCATCCCTAGAATGGTTTACCTCTATGGTACCTCTATAAAATATATGATTAATGTTTGCCTTTATAAAATACGTCCGCGAAAAAGATATTCTAGCAATAATTTAAAAAAAAAATTGCCTAAAGTGCAGTTGTGTAATATAAGATATTTATATTATGTATATTTTTGTAAAGAATAATTCTCGATACAGAATAATATACATCGACGTGTCGTCAGTCGATTGACTTAATTGTGATCTTTTTAATAATAAGTAGGTAGCTTTAATCCGAAGTCGAATATAGCTATAAGAAATCGTACATAGAATATGTGTAATGTTATTTTATTGTTTTTTTTTCGTGTAAATTTTCTGTATATTCCTGTAATGGAGTTGATTGTGACGAGCGCAAAGATAACTTTTGTGCCAGTTGAAATAAAAATATATATTTCAGCAAGAAACTACAATTGTATTTTCATTTAAATCAACCTCAAGTTATTTATCCACAGCATCAAATTATAAGGACAAATAAAATGTAATCTTGTTGATTTTCTCAACTATGCAGTGCAAATTTTTTACGAATATAATAGACCTCTTCTCAAACGAATTAATCATGGAAGCATGAAGAAGCATGGATATTACGAAGGGGACTCCGTTTTTGAGAGGATTTTGGGGTCTATAGATCGGGATTAACCTGAAAATGTGACGAAAAATATTAAAATAATAAGCTTAGCGGTTTGCATGGGTAAAATATAAAACAGATATTTTCGTGGAATTGGTTATGTCTAGGCAAAGTTTATTTCCAATAGTTTTACACTGATTTATCGGATTATTATATTATGTAATGGAGAAAAAATATGAGTAAGGTATCAATGATATTAATAAGGTATTATTAATATTTGACAGATCCCCTAAAAGGATATCAGTAGATTTAAATATACCTGTACAAGTTGGGTATCAAAACTTTTATCACCCCACCGGACTATATTTGTTTGGAGTCATAATTGTTAAATTGAACGATTAGAATAGATTAGATAGATCAAACGAACCTCCCCACGCCCAATTGAACGACGATAAGAAAAAATCATTTTCAGGACTACGAAACTAAATTAGGTATTTTTATTACTTTTTTTGAGATATTTAAAGAGCCTGCTAAAATAAATACAAGATATTTTACAATTTAATGCAATTTTCGGCTTCGGGTCGCTCACGAACTCCGGACAGATTGACAACTTAGCAAGACTATAGCGTTAGCGTTTACCTATAGTTACTCTGCCCCCAAAATCAATCGCAGAAATGAGAAAGCATTGCATGACAGACAGTGAGTGATTCTCACGCAAGTTTATTTTACACGTTTAAAGAAACGTATGGTCACACATTATTAGATATAGAATGAAAAACTTAAAGTTTAATGAGACACTAATAATAGAGTTTTTTTCGGCATTAAACGACGTTACGTTATTATTGAACGTAGATAGAGTCCAGTACCTAGTGGCTGTCTAATATCAAAATTCATCATGGTTTCGAGAAAATAAAATGTAAACCTTATGTGAAGATGTGAAGAAGAAGTAACAGTTCATGTAATAATGTCTGCTGTAAGCACTCAGCTGTAACCGTACGCCGTAACGGTGGCATCGGAATTCGTGCGCTGATTGAATTGAAGCCACGTGTTTAAAAAAAAAAAACTTTTTTCACTTGTATTTTTATAATATTTCTTACTCGCAATAGGTAACACAAAACCCCCCTTAGGTCTTCGGAAAGGTCTTGGGACAGTGTTCGGGCGAATAATACAGAAATAAAAAAAAAATGAATGATAAATGTTGTATAAATAATGAGGGTGTAAGTAATAAAGGATAATCATGAATAAATACAATAGAACCCACTAATGAATGAAGGGTTTCTAGAGCCAATGATAAATATTAAATAATTAATTTAGAAATGTTTTTCTATGACTGGCATTTGTTAACTATTGGATATTTATTTAAACATAAACAAAATATGTTTCCTAGATCTTATGTCGTCAATATAAAGGCAGATTTTTAAAATTCAATTCTTTTTCTGAGAAATTTAATAAATGGTAAACTGCTACTAATTCTTTTTTAGTAGAATTGCTTTCTTATAAAAAATATTAGAGACTTAGGAAAAATAGTAATTGAAAGGCAAATGAAGGGTCTAAAATACTCTAAAACATGGAAAAGTTTGTTTTCTTAACTTCTATATTATGAAGCTGTAGTTTCAAGGTCGTCTATCTACTCATTTGCTTCGCCTTAACTACATTGACCCACGAGCGGACACATTTGACTACAAAATCGAAAGCCTCTCTTGAGAATTGGTGAAGTCACGAGCTAATTGCGTTCAATTTCTTCTGAAGCACTTTGTATTCGCCCCTGTCGCCGGACGATTTATGAATGAGAGTTAATTCGCGTTATTTCACAGTTTTTAACAGCCATTTTAAATTGCAAATTGGTTGGGCGCTCCGCTCGCGTACAGCCTGCCATCAAAAAAACTTTCACCGCGATGCAAATTTAGCGAATAAAATGAGAACAAAATTGGTGAATTTATTTATTGCGTATCCTTAAGACTTGCAAATTCGACAACTCGGAACATTTTGGAAAGTTGCGATTTCGCGTGGCGTTATTTTGTTGATCCTGTAACGTCAAGAATAACAAAAAAAGTATTCTTTATCCGACAACCTTCTAAACATCTCTTTATGTTAAATAATATGAACAGAATTCATATATACATCGAGCATGTAAGCTTTATTTATAACAGCATGTTAAGTGACATCGATGTATTTAACACTACTTTCCCGGTATTCAAGAGAGTCCCTAGCCCTTGAGTAGTATATTTATATTCATATGTATATGTAGAATTTATTATATTTTATTTTATATTGTCTTTTATATTATATTCTGGTGATTGTCTGGATTCCCCAACAAATCCTACTTCCTACTTCCTGATCCCGGCCTCGCTCTCGAATGTGTTTTCTATTTTTTTAAGTTTGGAGGAAACTGTTATTGGCTTTGTGTTTTTATTGTTTTTTTTTGTTTATTGTAATTTTACTATGTAAGCTGTTGTTTCCTGAAATAAAAAAAATAAAACTGTTGAGCCTGTATTGAACTGTCAACTGATAAAATTAATCGAAAGCTTTGAAGCTGACGATTAAATAGTTGTAAAAAAAACCTAAAAGTGAATTTGAAAAAAGCAATCACAAAAAAACTTGTGACAATGACAATATCATGCAATCTAATAGATGATCAATGACAAACGATTAAAAGCTCAAGTTAAGAAATAGTATTTGACGTTCCGACAGTAAATCAGGAATTTAAGAATAATAATATTTTCGAAAGTAATAATTCCGAAAAAAAAACAATACATAATGGCTCTTTCAACTGGGAAAAAACAAAACGGAAACCTTAATAAGATACATACCTAAATAATTAAAAGACTACATATAAATATAAACAATATTTTATATATTATCAATTTTATGTTATGAACCTCTTTATTTTATGTTATAAAATAAAGAGGTTTTTTTTTGCTTAATTATACTACGTATAATTAAGCAAAAAAAAATAGCTAAAAGAAAACAATGCTTTTTATAGAAAAGTCTACCTTAGGACGGGTAATGCCAAATTAGGCAGAACTTTGTATTATACTTAATTTAATGTTTAAAATACATATGGATGTCATTTAAAGCTATATATTTTTTTATGATTTGAGCAATATATATATTTCTTCCAAACAATGATTAACTACGCTTTCTTAATTCGGTGCAAATTGAATTGATTTAAAAAATATATTTAGAACATGCAGCGATTTTCTTGTGTTTTAATACTAAAATTAATTTATTATGTGTCAGTAAATACCTTTAATTTCGCAATTTATCGTGCCTTTCTAGTCTTTGTTTAAGCATTATTGTAAAAAGAAAATTACAGTAAAGCATTCACAGAAAATCTTCAACTAATGAACTATCAAATACAAGACTAGAAAAAAAAATCACACGCCGAACGATGCACTACAAATATAATAAACAAGGTGCCATGTTATTCCCCATTAATGAACATCTTTTAATTTCCACGCCAGGTGATTTCCCCACAATTGGTTTTCCGCCCCGTGTAACGCAAAAAAAACCATCGTGTTAAAAAATGAGAAAATGGTTGAAGTTGTTTATAAAGTTGAAAAAAAAATGCTTATTTTTTTACTTTATACAATTTATATCGAAGGCATATTTTAGCAAGTATCCGAAAACTTATTGATGACAGACGCAGCATTCTTTGGGCCGAAGGTTTTAGATGAACAGATGGAAATGTGCACAAGGGCGCTATTGATAGCGCGTGATAAGAGCGCGGCGCGCGACGGAGGCGATGAGCTGATCTCGACGCTCGATCCCTTGCGTGTGTCCAAATATTTGCAGGCATCGATCGGCGCGTGCGCAGGGCGCGCGTGGCAGATGCCGCGGAGATCAGAGCTGGATCCAGGGGAATCTCCAGTAATATAATATTTATAAATATATAAAACGAATAAATTTTCCATCAGAAAGGGCGATCGATAAAAAACATGTCTATGCGTGCAAATAATATAATAATATCATTTTTAAATAAATTCATTCGACGAAAAGATTGGCGGTGAAACGAAATTCGATCCTTCTGTCTTTTTTAATTATTCTTAGTGTAGAAACAATGTCAGAAGTGTAGTAAGAATGGTAGAATAAATCGGTTTACTGTCAAATACTCAAATCACCTCACTCGATAGAGTAGGTAAAGTAATCATTTAAAATTTATATTTTGAATGATTACTATTTTATACGTAGTTGACGATTCGAGTAAATCGACTTTCGTTACATACCTACCTACTCGTGAAAATATCTAAATGTCACGAGAGTTCCAACTCGTGTATTAACAATATATTCAAGTTTTGTCCAAAGTTTAGGCTTTTAAAAACAAAAACCTTCTTAGTTATTATTTTCTATAAAGTAACTGCCCACCTTATCCGGATGCGGATCGGAACTGAATATAGTGGGTCGCGAAATGGGATTATGTAGTTGCACCTACCTTGTGACTTCTGGATAACGCTTATGTGGAGGCGCCAGCACTTCGACGTTGGTGGTTTCATGGAAGTTACACAGACTGTTCACAATCTAGGGCCGTGAGATTAGTACTACACTCAATTTATACCGTTTAATAGAGTCTCACTAATTGGTTATAGTTCTGACACTTTTGACTGTTGGTTGTTGCCGTATCCACGCATATCTCTCTCATCAGGTGTGAACAGGTGAAGGAGGGGAAACGTAGGCATTTAAAAGGAATGTGGAATTAAGCAATATTTACATAATTACTTAAAATAATATTTATAAAGGAATAAATTAATAGTATTCACAGTCGAAATATTATCCACAGCATTATGTTTTTATTTATTTATTGACAGTAACTTAGCATTAATTTCACATTATGCAAAGTACTACCTAACTAGGCAATGCCCGTATTAAAGTAGACTTTACTAGAAGCATCGTTCAATAAGCATAACCATCTCACTGTGCAATATACAATTACAATTATTTGAATTGAATTGTATGCAATAATACATAATATATAAATAATAATAATACATAAATAATAATAATACATAAATAATAATACATAAATAATAATACATTAATAATAATATATTCTATATATATAAATAATAATATATAAACGTATCGTTATTAACTAATACATAATTTTAATAATAATTTATTTTTTATAAAAATATAATATAGCACTCGTAGCACTCGTTAGGTTATAATTGCTGCAAATTATGCCATTCTTAGCGAAACAGTGACTGGCCAGGAATAGTGCATACAAATACAACCTTCAAATATAGTTTCCTAAACGTAAAAGTAAATTCACGTGATATAATATAGTTTTTTTTATTATTTCTACCACTTTTCGGATTAAGAACAGCCCTCAGCGATAGAAGAAATAATGTATTGTAAAACAATTGTATTTAAAGAAACACCACCGCTGCCATACGGCAATATAATATAATATATTTCTTTATTCTTATTATTAGGTGGTCATGATAAAATATAACTTTATTTTAGTAAATAATACTTAAGGAATTCTGACTGTTTTAGTATACACGCAGGTCTAGGTATAAAGGCAGGGAAAGGCAGATCTGGTGGGCAGCAGAGAGGGATATGCGGCCTTCAAAGAGTTCAAGAGGAAATGGGAACGGATGTCCCTCCAGGAGCCTGCCGAGTTTAGTGGTTGTGTGATGAGTTGGGAATGATTCACACCCCATAGCTTAGTGTCATCCCCCTTCAGGGCCTACAAGCGGCTTTAACGGCGCCTTTGATGCGCGATGACTCATGCCTGCGGCACTCGAAATAAGTCGTTAAGCGACTCATCTTTAAGCCGTTCGGACGATCCGCGCGACTAATTTTTTCGTAACGGCACTCAGGAGAACTGAAAATAGTTGTGTGATATTCCGAGAGACACATATTCTAAATGTTTAAAGAACGCCTACAAATTTAATGAAATGAATATTGTCCCCATACCTAATCCCACCCTGTGCAGGGCATAGCTTCCGTGCGTGCGTCTGTGAAGTTGCACAGCCAGTACCAGGTGTCTCCGATTATCGCGTCCACACAATCGAATCGATACATCCTAGGATCCTACTTCACGAAACTTTTTTTAATTTTTTCCGGTCGTGCCAAGGCAGTGAAGCCGTTACATATATTTTACAAAAAAAATATATCCAAGGACGTTTTTCGCAGCGTCTAGCTCGTCGATTTATAGGTACTTGGTATAATTTGAAAAGGGGCCCACCTAGAACTTAGTATAATTGAACAGAGAACCCAGGGGGTCCCCCTAAATTCGAAAATTTCATTGCAAAATTTGAAAATCGCCAATGGCTTTCAGAAATCTTAAAGAAAGCGCTTATTTAAATTTTGCGGTTACTATAGAGCTACGATACTCTACCTGCGGCCCGCCTAGCTTTTTTGTGCGGCCCTAAACACATTTATTATCAGGGATTTACAAAATCTGGCATTCTATATTTCGTATATCTTGAGATTAATTTTGACTTTGACTTACAAATAGTGACACCCAAAGAGGATTGTCGTTTCATATTTTTTTCGTCATACCAGTATAGTGTTGCGGCCCGCGAGGCTTTACAAATATCTGTATGTGTCCCGAAGACAAAAAAGGTTGAGTATAGTTGCTATAGAGCAATACAACGTTCGAATACAAATTAACCACACAACAATGACGTCACTCCTAGAAGGCGCTAAAACAAACCTTCACTCAAAGTTAGTGATTCTTCATTTCCGCATTAGTTTGGAATCGAATGTCTGGAAGGCTCTTTAAGTTAGACTTACGACTGAGTTCATTTTAAGAAACACTTGGCATATGGGTGTGTATTAGGCTTGCATTTTTTTTAATCTTACCTGTTACTTTGAGTAACTGTCTCAAAAAAGAAAATACCAAAAAATTAAAACTGGATTATTTATGGATTATACATATATTTATTAAATATGGATCTATACGATTGTATTCTATCTAAGAGATATGTAAAATTTTAATAATAAAAATAAAATAATCATATTTTTTACTAGCGGGTTTTTTACTATATCAGAGACAAAGCATATTTGCTCGTCAGTGTCACGACGATAAGTCGTATATTGACATTGACAGTGTTTTTACAACTCTTGAAGCCAGCTAGCTTGGAACTATTTTACTGTTGTTTTATTGCTCGATTGCTATTAAAATGGAGCCATAATTATAATCAAGTATAATTAAAATATAATTACGCACATTTAAATAGGCGATGGCGAAAATGCCAGCGACGCAGTTTGCGCGTAACAATGTAAGACATTTCCAATTAAAATCGATTTGTGATGGCGATAATTTCCGCCTCCGTCGCCACCTGTTGGCCGACGTTTGAAGTCCCCCTCAAGACGCCTTAACACACCTTAACACGCTCGGAGAACTCCGAATGAGACGGGGCACTCAAAAAGGTGCTCATTTGTAAGGATGCGAACAGAGTTGCGCGCGAATGAACGAAAGTATTCCTAGAAATCTAAACCCATAAAGTCCTGCTATTAAATTCAGAACATAACTGGTTTTAGCAGTAAGGAAAACGATTATTATACATGGTCGTTCTGTGAAAACCCTACGGCCCAATAATTAAAAAGAATATAAAAATAAAAATATATATTTTTGGGGTTTTAAGATAAAAATATTTATCAAAATAGCCAAAAAATAAAACTACTAAGATGAAACGAAATAGGAAAAAGGTAATTCAAAAGACACTTTACCCAAATTCCAATAGAATTAGATAAAAATTATTTTGATCAACGAAGTAAATAAATGCAAGGTAACATATTTTTTTTTATAAATTGAAAATAAAAACAAAATAAAAGACATTATTCTATAGGTTCAAACTGGTGCAGAAAGAATAATGAAATAGGTTATAGTTTATTTATTTGTTTGTTAACAGTAACTTATCATCAATTACATATAATGCAAAGTACTACCTAACTAGGCAATGCCCGTACTAAAGTAGACTTTACTAAAAGCACTCCCGGATTCTTATAAGCATAACCGTCACACTGCGCAACATACAATTACAATTATTTTAATTGAATTGTATGAAATAATACATAATATATAAATAATAATTGTAATAGTTGGAGGACAAATAAAAAAAGATTTTTTTTAAACAAAAAATGTCTAGGAGAGTGGTCTATTTTCTATACTTACCACTCGAATCATTAATACTTTTTAACAAAACAAAGAAATATAGCGCAATCCATAAAATTATAATATTAAGTAAGAAAAACAAGTTGAACAATACGGTGTGAGAAACTTAGACGTTTACTATATGATATATTTATTGAAATCAAATATGTTTCAAAGATCAACAAACAAGTATGTACACACCCTTAGCATAAATAAGTCTTGGGGACTTCGGACAAATGCTAAGAAAGGTGCGTTTAAGGAGGCATGTGTTTTTTATTTCCTTTTTTTAATGTAGGGCAAGGCAGTTGTCCGATTTCCGGTGTGTGACTGAGACAATGAGGTAACGGTTGATGCGCCATCATTTGTTATAAATTAATATAATATTCAATGCTACTGTGAATATATCCAAAGCGGCATTGTACCGATTGACCGGTTGGGTGATATTTTGTGTCTTCGTGGTGTGGAGCAGTAAAGCTATTTACTGCCAACTTAACTCTTAAAAGTTCTCGACTTATGTTCGTAATCTTTATATCAGAAAGTTATATTATTCGATTTATATGTAACCATGTACCATGTTGAAGAACCATGTAAGTTGAAAACGCTGTCATGGTCGCCTCATGCTCGATATGGAAATTTGCGTCGGTCAATTTATAGTAATTAGAAATGTCGAAGGCATTACTTGATCTATGGGCGCCATAGTTCGCCACCTGCCTGAAGAACGGGCCCAATCGCTTAATTATTGTTTAAATCGAATGGAAACACTATATGCTCACGTGTGCTCGTCACGTGGCCACCCACCTGCTGATAGGGTACTATATTTAGCTATGTGGGTCGCCAGGTTGTGTGGTTTTACGGCTACCAGCGTCCGGCGCGGCTTTAGAATATACGAGAGCATGCTTTATAACCTATTTCATTTGGGCGCGTGCTTTGAGTGAGACACGCGCGTCGAGCAAGCGCCAAAATGCAGGTGTTAAATTTTAACAGTCGTATGCATTTTAACAGCCGTATGCATTTTAACAGCCGTATGCATAGTCGCGTTGCTTCGCAGATGGCCGGAAGTTAATCTAAAAAAAATTAATTTAAAAAATTATTATAACTGTTCGTTGGTGATTGGTAATATTTCAAATTTAAACGGGCATTGCCAATTTTTTTCTGGTTTTTATATAGGCATTGGGCCTTGGGAGACGGTGTATATTGAAACACATTTTACACTTTTATAAACTCCACAATAAAAATATATATAAAAAAAATGTATATAATTTAATATTTATAAGTAAATCTTTAATCTTTCGATTCGTCTTAGTGACTTCACACTATACTTGCGATTCCGAGGATTATTTGTAAAGACGACATATTATCAAAATTCACTATGGTTTTCGAGGAAAAAATGTAAACTTTACGTGATAATATTAAACGGATCTCGTAACGTCTTTGTTGTTAGCTCTCAACTCTAGCTAATGGTGTCAAGGTTACATGATAGATCCGCGCGGCGTCGCGTGCTCGTCAAATTTACACAGTATGTTTAAAAAATTAATAAATTTGGGGATATATTCTTTTACGCATGTTTTTATCTACTTACTCATAATAGGTGATACGTCTTAAGAATGGTCTTGGGACATCCTATATATGTATTTTACTTCTATGATATGCCTTCCTATTGGGATGAAATTTTTGGATCTTCTTTTTTAGATACTAGACCTTTCCGTGGTTTTATGGAGGTCTGCCATCCCATTTCTGTACCAACGATGCCAAACTATCAGTAAATTTTATAGACGAGTAATAAAGTTATGATCTTAGGTCGGGTACACACAAATAGTTTCGTGCACCACGGTGCAATACCAACTTTACCAAAAAATCCATTATTAATCGTCTTAACAGTTTGTGATATTAATAAGTAGTTTAAATAATTAACATCTCGTCTTAAACACACACTTACACAACCTCACACTCACTCTCACTTCTCACACACCTACGCCTAGTTCAACTATTAACGTTTTATCTATAATATATGTATTTTTCTTTTTCACTCACTTTAATTTAGACTATGTTTGTAAAAATGTTCGTTACTATTATTTATGTTCATATTAATATGTGTTATTTTTACCAAACCATTTTTATTAATATGTGTTATTTTTGTGTTATTTAATACCTTTAAAATTTAATTAAAATCTAAGGAATGATTGGAATTCCTACGTCACGCCCTCGGCAAACGCAATGATCTGTCCCAAACCAAACAAACCATATCAAGGTCAGTTGAACGGTCCGGCGCGGGTAGGCAGATGAGTCGCTCACACTCGACTTTCAAACTAATTCCGAAATTGATTTAAAAATGTAAATAAATATTTTTTAATGAATAGCTTTCGATGTAGGTCAATCGTCTTTAAGGATAACAGTGAATTTAAATACACCCTACAATAAAGTAATTCTAGCTAAACATATTCTATAAATAAAAGGTATATTGCTGTAATGTCTGCAGTCATTTAAGGTTTGAGGATGAGTTTTCGCGCTTATTGGACCCTCCGCCCCTCCGCTCGTTAATTTGGAGGGTAGGCTGAATAGTCGCTCAATTATGAAATTATTACCTACAGGCCATTTAATTTTAATCGGCTGACAGCGTCACTGTGCTGTCGGATGCTTTGAAGCACCTGGTGTTTCCATCGTAACAACATCTGCAAAATTTTATGTTAAAAAATGTCATTGACGAAATGGTATAACATGTCGAACGCACAATAAGATTCCAGACAGCCAAATCACATTTTTTTTAAAATCTACTATTTAAATGCTTCTGTTTTTCTGATGGATCTAATGCTGATAACATTCGAATAGTTAAACCTAACGGAGAAAACTTTTTCTATGTTTAATATAAACTAGAGGTCGCCCAGTGGTCGAAATTCGACCGTAATTCATTAAACTTTTAAAATTGAGCGTAATTGAGCGTATACCTCTATAATGAGGTGAGAATACCTCTATCGCATACATTTTTTTTTAATTTTATTCCAATACTTCAGCTGCGAACGTGTACAGATACGTTATTAGCGTATGTTGTCTGCCTTAATTCCCTGCATACCTATGAAGTTTAAAATTTATTCTTGGTAATAGTTAAAAAAACACAATTACAGCTTGTATTTATTATTTGATACACTTTTTTTATACAATTCCTAGTTAAGTTAAATTTCAGCAGGTACTGACAGAGCACACATTTCAGCATAAAACCAATGAGTCCTCATACATTGTTCATAGTTCACTGTTATAACGAAAAAAAAAGAAGATAGCAATTTAAGGCGAAGCATATTAACCTTAAAAATCGGTACTTTATTATTATAGGGCGTCAGGTTTTACTCTTTGCGCGGTCAGTAACCAATTGTAGGTTTTTATTTAATTACAGCTTCGTAATATAGAAATTAAAAAACAAACAAATCTATGTTGTAGACCTTTCATTTGCCATTCTATTACTATTTTCCCCTAAGGCTAAGGCTAAGGTCTTTTATAAAAGAACAATTCTACAACAAAAGAATATTAACAGTTTATCATTTATTAAATTTCTCCGGAATAGAATTGAATCTTTCAAAATAGCCTTTACTATGTTGAAGATCAAGGTATCTAGACATATTTTTTATAATTAAATATCCAAAGGTTACCAAATTAATAGAAAAAAGGGCCTAAATGATTCGAAATTAATATTTTTCTTTTGGCTTCGCCTTATTACATGCGCTCATCTTACTTATTGATAATTCGACTGCATACGGTTGCTAATATATCAACAATGTTTTTTTTTTACAATTTTCGGAAATTTTCGTTTGTAATAAGCTTGAAATATTTAATAGCATTAACGCTCAAATGCCGGCTGGATGCTTCAAGTGCTTCTGCGCTAAAATAAGGACGTCCATAAACAATGCAGTCTTTGGTTTATGAAGCGCGGCCGGATGTGTCGTGTCTATTTTAAAACAAGCGGCATCTTGTTTTCTTCCGGGCGGCCATTTTGTACTCACTTCTTTGTCGTGATTGCTTTAGTACAAAAATAGAGATTTATTTTGGAAATTTAACGTGAACAGAGGTGAAATTGCGTTGTCAATTATTTCATTATAGCGGGTTACCTTTCGTTGGTATTTCTAAGCGTCTCGTTTTAGTTTTTCTCCTGCAAATGATTTTTATCGGGCACTTTCTGAACTTCCATAAATTTCTTTCTATTTTATTGAAAAAAAAATACGTTTAAGTACGCAAATTTAATCTGTAGGTATAAATTTAAGGGAGTTTTTTTTCGATTCTGTAGATAGAAAAAATAATGGTAACAAACGCTTTTTGTTAATTTTGCAAATAGAACCCCACTCCCCTCACTTCTGCCTACTAATAATGAGGCAAAGTGGGCAGTTACAACTTTATGTTTTACATATTACCTACCTACCCTCCTCTGAAGGCTAAAAGTACCTATCTACATACAACGCACGCCGCGTTTCCATGACGTTGTCATAGGCAAACATCATATCACTTTTGATGGCGTTGTTTACATTCGATGTCGGCGCGAGGGTGAAATTTGTTTGAATGTTTCAACCCCCACATTTCATGCGAAGATAGTGCGAGTTGGGTTGATAACAAGCGGGCGGTGGGTCGACAAATGTCACCCGAAACGACCCCATTCACGCGCCGTGTCAGCAGAGGGCTTAACCCTTGGCCCTCCGGTGAAACGTTTGACACCTGCGACCGTAGATAAGTTGAACATCTGTGTTTTTTATAGTTATTGAACGTTCGTGCGGGTATTAATATAGGCAACATTGGGTGGGTATACACTAAAAATCAAATATGGTTTAAAAAAAACATACAAATTCCACAAAGTCCAATTAAAAAAAAACAAAAGTTTGCAATGCCCCGCGGAATATCAGTTTAACGTTATATAATTTGCTGGATAAAACATATCACACATATGGTCATATGACATCTCGCAATAAACTGTAATTGAATACGTGTTTGAATAATACCTTTAGACTTTAGAGCGTAAGTTATTTTAAACGCATACCCCAACATGAATTTTCGGATTTAAAAAATATTGTTAATATTTATACAATTTTCGATTTTTTTATTATTATTAGAATCTTTAAAGAAAGATCTTTAACCGGCGCAAAAATAATAAATATATTTTTTTTTTATTCGGTACTTAACAAAATATTGAATATATAACTTCTTTACAATTCTACACTTAAGTAAGAAAAACCTTATCAATATTTAAATAAAAACACCACATGGTGACGTTTTTGTCATAGTTAGGCAGTCTTTGTCATAGTCGCGTTAGTCCGCTCGACGCTCGTCGCTGCCAAAGTGACAGCGAGTGCATTTCTTTTATGGTTAGTGGCCACTTTTAATATTAGCAGCTTTTCGATGTGTAAAGGAATATTTATACGCGGACCCTCTGGATGGAGAAAAGTTCGATTTGGTTTTCAGTGACGCTTCTGTCAGTGACTTTACGAGTTTTCACGAGGACAGCCGATGCGTCTGACTGGACTTTTGGAATTTGGTATTCAATTACTAAGCAACTGACATTTTATTGAATTAAAACACAATTTTCCTAGGCAGCGAATAAATCTATTTTTTATTTATTTATTCATTTTTGTTTTTTAAGTATTTCTTAGATGATGAGTAACATAACCATACCTAACTGGACATTGTTAGGCAAACTTTAATAGTTATTTAATAGACGAATGAAATGTAGGTGCGCTGAGCTCATTTGAAAAAATAGATAAAATAAAAATAATGAGCACTAAAATGACATACATATATGTAATACGAGTATATATACTTTTTAACTGTCAATACAGATGCTAGAAAAATAGAGCATATGAAACTTATAACTAGGTGTTTTAAAAGTCCTTAAAACTATATATGTATATTTTTAAGAAGTATTCATTATATATAAAACTATATATGTTAATTTATTGTAATAGCATATTTTATTGCAGCCACTGTGGTTGAAAAATCAATAGGGCTTACTGAGTGAATGCCAGACGTTTCGGCGCGGAATGCTGCCTTCTTCAGTGGCAATTTGGCACTGATCCTTCCGGCAGTCACACAGTGCTAAACCAGTGGGTAGTATGAGAAGATTTTTTTCAGGGCACTCAAATAAAATACAAACGTAACATAAGAAGTAATGTAAGATGCCACCAATAAAAAATAAAATCATAATTATATACTTACTAATATAACACAATTGATTTAAAGGTTTAATAAATATTATACTTACTAATTAAATGGAAAACTATGACATATTATAAACAAACGAAAAATGTAGAGATGTGCCCTCGCAGGCACCCAACACCAATATTTTTTTATTTTTTATTTTTATGTAGCCGTGCACATAATAGACAAGCGGAAAATTGAGTTTGCCGCCGACGATCGATGGCTGTTGATCCATAAACTCCACTTGTTTGTTTGTCTCGCTAATTCAAAAGATCGTTGCAAAAATTGCACTGCAAATCGCAAGTCATTTGTTTCCGAATCGCTATCAAAAAGCGTTTCAAACTGACTGACAATACTGACTGTACGGTTTAGGGGAAGCGGACTGTAGGTTTTGGTGGATTGGAAGGTTACCAGCAATCAACAAGAAAACAAAAGACCAACCTTTGCTGTGCGATGATGGCCGTCTGTGGTTTGTCTGCCTTAGCTATTTTCTCACTGCTTCCTTGGTTTTGAGTTGATTTCACGAGCTCGGTGTGACGAGATGTCACGGATTGCAGGAATAGTTCGCGGCGAAAAAGGCGTCGTTTTGCACGCGTTATCACGGATTGCAGAGGCGTGGGTATACCCTCTTGCATTTCTTTTTCAACTGACACTTACCGACAGCTGTGATAATGCCAAGAGTTGCCAGTAACAAAAACTGGAGAAATTGGAGAATGGTGATTTTGTAATATATAATAACATTCAAATAATAATAAACATTTATAGAATAAATATTAATATGATAGAATATTGAATTTAAATAACGTAATTAATAGGGTGACGTCGGAACACATACGTTTGTACTTTATATTTGATATCTACGTTTATGAGATGTGGTTATGAAAGTTCTGATAAATTGATTTATAAATAAAATGATCTATAGATACCCATGTCATTACTTTAATTAATAGAATAATTACAGTGTTATTTTTTCATATTTTTATATGTAAGAGACAAGCGCATATTTTCTCCTTTGATCCTGTAATGCCAAACATCAATCAGTTCTTGGTTAATAATTTTGATTGACACCAAGCAATTTGAAAACTCTTGTCGGACCACGATAAAAACATGCATTTGGCCAAACATTTTCTACCTACGTACTTGTTTTTATTTATATTTTTGTGTATATATTTGTGGTAGCATTATGGATAACCACAAAAACCATATTATGCTGGCGACATCTACCTATACTACAAGAACTATTTACAAGTGCCATGTATTTTGGTTTCTGAAACATGTCAGTAAGAAAACTATATAGGTACCTAATATGAGCTATGCCAAAAAAGTGCTGCCAACGTCCGGAGATTTACCCGAAACTTACGAATTTATGATAAACCGAAACGGAAAGGGAAACACTATTATCTAATAATAATAATAAAAACACTAAAAATCTAAAAACATTTATTTATGAAGATCATAAAATACTCACATACAGATGTATTACAGATAAACAAATAAAATGTTACCTATTAATTATTGCAAAATTATAGTATTTAATATCAGTTTCATACTAAAAAAATATTGACTTTAATGTTAAATATCCGATCTAAACGGCTATGGTTTTTCGAGAACATCAATCAAAATAACAAAAATTACAAAAATTCAACTCTTTCACATTTGTACTTCTCGAGTTGACAGTTGCAACAGACGGACGGATAGACAGACGGCCAAAGGACGGGGATAGTAGTTTCTTATACATGATTAAAAACGGTATGGTATAATCGGGAATCTCGCACAGCTGCTTGGCGCACCTCAAGGATAGACTAATTGATTCATTATGCTTATGACTGTTGCTATCGTGAGATTTAAACTGTGTTACTGCCCTTATTATAACTTTGTATGTAATTAAAACTCTATAAGAAAATACCGAGTTATAAACCATTTTATCTCGTAGCAAGTGTCAAATCAGTGCGCATTTAGTTCCAGCAGGAAGCGAGCGGCCGCACGGTCCCGCACGCACTCATTTTATAACTAGATTATTATATATAACTAGATTATTATAACTAGAGTGCGGGACCGTGCGGCCGCTCGCACTCATTTTATATTGTATTTTAGAATAACCATCTTGTATTTGATTGTCATTGTTTATCATCGCATTAAAACAGTACACCAGGACTTCTTGAGTTGATCTTTATTTCAATCAAACCCTGGACCAAACATTGTGGTCCTATCGAGCCGGACATACTCGTACATTGGTACATCGAGCCGGACAAACATTGTGGTCCTATCGAACAGGATAAACATTGGGTCTATCGAGTCTGATACACATATCAAGAACACAGAGGTCGTGGACGATCATCCGACAAAGGACGTCGACATCATCTACCTATGAAGATTGTTGCAGCCTCAGCTAAACACATGTAGCAGGCCACATCTCATTTGGAAAGCAGTACCGTTGAGTCACACCCAAGAAGTCAGCTTTTGTGAGTCCATTCCATATTACCTTACATTATTAAATACCTTCTTAATCCTTTGCTCTATTTTGTACTAATATAGTGGCAATAAAAAGTAATTGCATATAGTCATATATCTAGAATAACAGTTCATTCTTTGATTTTATAATCAAATTAAAATTATTGTTTAAAATCGTTTTGTAATTTAGGAATTTAATTTTAATAGCTTATTAGCATACATCCAGCTGTGAGTTTGTTGACCCAGATTCAGGCGAAGGTACTTAGTACTCGGGGATAGTATTTCATAGCGGAGCGAACGGACAAAAAATGCCTAACTCAATATCACTTCATTACTAAAACAACGCGGTGCTTTCAAAGCACATTTAACTAGGTTCACGAGCTATGTTATGAAGTTACAGTCGGCTTCAAGTATGACAATATTCAACAAAAATTGAATCTATAATTGAAAATCTCGACGAACAATTGATTGATCGAGAAGAATTTGAGAGTCAATATTATAGCTCATTAGCAATAGCACAAGAATTACTTCAGACGCTCAATGAAAAGTTTGAAACACCGATTGTTGCTAGCTCTACCCCAATACAGGGTTACACTAGTAATATAAAATTACCTACTATTCAACTACCTACGTTTAATGGTTCATATGAAACATGGTTAGAATTTAGAGACATTTTTGAGTCGTTAATTCATTCAAATAAATCTATAAATAATGTACAAAAGTTCCACTACCTTCGGGCTTCTTCAGAAGCAGGTGCTGCTCAGGTAATACGCTCTTTGGAGTTTTCTGCAACAAATTAGGTAGTTGTCTGGGATTTATTATGTAACAGATACGATAATAAACGGTTGCTTGTTCATTATCACATCAAAAACATTTTTAATATAAAACCTTTATTAAAAGAATCATCATTTCTGATTCGTAAGCATATTGATTCAGTAATGAATGATATAAGTAAGATCTTTAGACATTTTAGGTGAACCAACCAGTCAGTGGGATACTTTGTTAATTTATATGATTACAACAAAATTAGATAGTAACACATTTCGTCAATGGAAAGAATACAAAGCATCATAACAATCCTTAACACTAAATATACTAATTCAATTTCTGAAAAATCGTGCAGATGTCTTAGAGACATTAGATATGAATAAATTAGATTACGTGAAACAATCCACCTCAAATTCTAGAGTTAGAAGTTTAGTAGCATCAAGTGACCACAAATTTAAGACCACGTGTCCAATATGTAAAAGTAACCATGAACTGTACACGTGCGACCAATTTTTAAAATTACCTATTTCCATTAGGACCGACAAAGTTAAAAATCTAAAATTATGTTTTAATTGTTTAATACCAGGTCATAACAGCAAGCAGTGTAAGTCAACCTCTTGTAAAATCTGTAAGTGGAGACATGATACATTACTCCATTTAGAGCAAAAGCCCAAAGAGAAAACTCAATTCTCAAATTCAAATGAAACTCAGGTTACAGTTTCATCATGCACAACAACGGGACAAGTCTTGTTGTCCACGGTCCTAATTAACGTACTCGACAGAAACAAAAAAAAGCACAGTTTGTGCGCTTCTGAATTCGGGCAGCCAAGCATGTTTCGTAACTCAAGTTTCGTAAGAGTACGAGAACTTAGGTCACATGACTGAGGTTCACAATGTTCCAAACGTTGGGTATTATTATATGCCACATCACGGGGTCCTTTGAGAACAAAGCACGACTACTAAACTGAGAGTAGTATTTAATGCATCGGCTCCAACCAGCACAGGCGTTTCTTTTAATAACTTGCAAATGGTCAGACCGACAATACAAGATGATTTATTTTCTATTTTATTACGTTTTAGGCAACACAGATTTGTTGTTTCTAGTGACATTGAGAAAATGTATCGTCAAGTTCTTGTCAATGAAACACAAAGAAATCTGCAATTGATCCAATGGCGAGACAATCCAACGGATCCTTTAAAAACATTCTGTCTTAACACGGTGACATATGGCACAGCTTCGGCACCATTTCTAAGTGTTTGATGTTTAAGTCAACTAGCAAACGAATGCAATGATAGAATCATCTCAGATATAATCAAACATGATTTTTATGTAGATGACCTCCTAACTGGTGCAGACTCAGAGGAGCAGTTGAAATATATTTGCACAAAAGTTTCTAAAATATTAGAATCGGGCTGCTTTAATCTGCAAAAGTGGAAGTCAAACTTAAAAAACTTAGATTTTTTTACATTCTTCAAACGATAAGTTAGAGTTAGGCAGTCAACAAGCAGCACACGTTTTAGATTTAGGCTGGATGAGTGATTCAGATGAATTATCCTTTCCTATCAATCTTAAAAGTATCACGAATTTAGTTACAAAACGTAATTTTATCCACAATAGCACAAATTTTTGACCCTCTTGGCTTACTGAGTCATTGAAGCAAAAATTCTTTTACAAAAAATGTGGCTTCTTAAATTATCTTGGGATGACCCAGTTCCCCAAGATATACATTCAGCGTGGTCTAGATTTATTTATTAATTTATTGACAGTAACTTAATATTAAATTCACATTAAGCAAAGTACTACTTAACTAGGCAATGCCCGTACTAAAGTAGACTTTCCTAGAAGCATCGTTCTTATAAGTATAACCGTCTGACTGCGCAACATACAATTACAATTATTTGAATTGAATTGTATGCAATAATACATAATATATAAATAAAATTAATACATAAATAATAATATATACTATAAATATAAAAAATAATACATACATGTAACGCTAATAACTAATACATGATTTTAATAATAATTTATTTATTATAAAAATATAATATAGTAATAATACACATATATACACTCAAACTAATAAATAGATATTACCCATTGTTATAGAAAATACATGACCTATGTTGTAAACGTAAAACCCAAATAATAACTAATATTAAATCACTCATTTTATATTGTATTTTAGAATAACCTTCTTGTATTTGATTGTCATTGTTTATCATTGCATTAAAACTACACCAGGAGTTCTTGAGTTGATCTTTATTTCAATCAAACCCTGGCCCAAACACCTGATAATCAGATTTTTATTGCAATAAAGACAGGTCTGTTTTCAAATTTTTAAATTTATATCCCAGCTCATGGAAATTAAAGCATATTTATATATGTATAATATGTAAAAGGTTTATGGTGTTGAGCAAGCAGTTCGCTCTCCTTTCAAAAGATTATAAATATATTTTAAGTTGCTGAGATAAGTTAAGCTCTCGATAATCTGCGGGAGTAGAGTGGCCCTCATATTTTGAATGTTTGTTGTATTAATTAACCGTATTTTATGTTGGCAAATATAAATTGCAGCGTCAAAACATATCAGAACTTAAATGCTTTATAACTCTGCCTGTGGTCTGCTTGTGGCAAATAAAAATATGCATTTTAAAGAACATATATGCGCCTATGCATATATGTGCACATATGCCCCATAAACTCAAAAATCAACCATATCTGCTTCTGCCAAATAACTACAGAATTATTTTAAAAAGATTATTTTTTTCACTAGACCAGTCGAGTTGTCAGCCTCCGAAGGAGTTTACAAATACATCGTATAACATTATACTCTTAGTATAATATATTGTTTTTATTTTAAGTTATTGTAATATTATTCCTTATTGTTATTGTGAGGAGTTATATTATTTATTTATATCGCAATTTGCTCTACCTATATATCGCATCACAAACAACGCCTTGCATTGTGATTGAGTGTTGAGAAAAATATTTACAATCTTTCTACAAACTCTAATCAAGTGGTTTTGTGGACTAGGTTCATTGTTTTTTATATGCTTATGACATATATTTATAATAAAAACATTTTTTTATTAAAATGTTTATTGAAATTTTTATAATAAATTATAACAATTTCAAAATAATTATTACATGTAAATAAATTTCACTAGCTATATTAAAAAAATGAATTATTTAAACTACTACATAAGAATAGTATTCTTAGATAAAATTCTATTTACCTCCTCGTAATGCATTTTTTTTGCTACACTGGTGATACTATTTGCTGATGATCCAAATATCCTAGTATATTATTGGCTGCAATTATAGCCATTTTATTTCTTGTTTCTGTTGTTGCTGAGCCTAAATGTGGCACTAAAACTGAAATACATAACATAAAGTTTGATACGTAAATATATATATATATATTTTAAGCACGTATATTCACCCTAGTGTGGTAAAAATAAGTGTGACAGTTTCAATTCTAACAAAACTGGAATAAGCTGGATAAATTTAATAACATGCTAGGATCGGTTGTACAGTTCGTTCATTACTCAAAAAACCGACATGTTCAACAGTACCACAATAGCATAGGTGTACTCATGAACTTGTGAACAGCTGAATATTTCAGATAACACATTCGGCAAAAACATTTCAAACACTTATGATGAACACAATCTTATTGTGTTTGTGATACAATGTACCTATGTCAGGTACTGTAGATATGCTACCAGTGAGATTTTAAAATCTTTTTATATTTGTATCACTGTCCTTTTGAACCCTGATATGCCAAATGTTTATCGCAAATGTTTTTATGTAAAAATATCGCACACAAAAGCAAAATGTTCTTATTGTGGCAAGTTCTTGACAGTTTCAAATGGCTCAACGGGAAATCTTACCAGACACATGAGAATTAAACACCTTGAAATACAAACATGCAAGGGAGTTTCTTCATCCAGTCAAGTCGCAGAATCATTAGTTCAGGAGGAGATTATGCTACTATACGGTTGCAGATACTTCTCAATGACTACTCTACATAGCAACTATAAAAATATAGTTGCTATGTAAATTTATTCGTTACTTTATAGTTTCGTTGCAAAGAAAATTCAATATGTCGTTTCCATGGTTTTTGAATGCAAATAAATTCTCATAATTTATTGAAAAGTGACTTTTAAAACTTGAGCGTTAAAATGTGTTTAAAAGGTTTGTTAAGTAAGGTGAAGAAATCGACCGCCAAAATGGTGTCGGAGCTACTGAGAGCACAGGTAAAACCAAAAATTATAAAAATCGACCATCAATTAAATGCTTTGTGAATAATAATTAAACAAATTTTCCTAACCGTGATATCCATCAACATCAAGCGACAATGCTGAGAAAGCCAATAATTTTATAAACGCAATAGCAATAAAGTAAACAGCTTGTTATGTTTCTGAGTGCAATTTCCTATAAATTTGCATATTATAATTAAAATCGGTTCATCCGTTTGGGTGTTGCGATGCCACAGCACCTTAAACCTTTCTGTTTGGGTCGGGGGTTAAAAAGAATAAAAAAATGATGGGCGTATGAATTTCAGATTGCGTCAATTTTCAATTCTGTTGTGTTTATAAACAAAATATGTTTTAATCTGTTACCGTATTTTTTCAGCCGAATCCAAGATTTCAGAACTTGCCAAAAACAAAACCTATCAGGGATTATATGTAAGTATTACATTGTTGTTTTCTTGTAACATGAAGTTGGCCCTGCATTTGAAAATACCAGTCATGTTTTTTATTAATTTCAAATCTTCCATCAAATGTTAGTTTCCAAAATGTCACTTTTATTTCCTTAATTGCTCTTTCTAATCCCAACTTACACGCAGTTATGGGACATTTTACTCGAAAATCATATCTTCATCACATAAACCGTCTGGTGTGGCACCTATAAAATGAATATCGCTATCTATGAACATCCACATGGTCTTATTTCTCAATTTTCATGAACACTAATTGCTGCAAAGCTATTCTTTCATTTTCCCTTCCTTGTTGAATCGATGCAACATGACTTATATTTTGTTTATACAACATATTTTTAACTATTGTAGAACAGCTTATATCTTGACGTCTTTTCACAAGTTTACCAAAATGTAAAGCAGTTATTAAATGTCTTCTCAATTCTAACCATTCACTGCAATCACTCTGTAAAATTGTGTCTCTCTCTCTATGCGACTACGTTCAACTTCCGTCTTTTTCAATCTTTCGAGAAACGTAGTTTTGGCTTTTTGAAACATGCTTTCATTCATATCAGGTTGTATACTATTTTCTCCATAATTTGCATCTTTTTTCTGCCTTTGACAATACGCTCATATTTACATTGATATTTTCTTATCAACCTATTTTTTTTTAATTCTTTTTCTTCGAATCTAAGTAATTTGCTCGTAGGACAACTACCCATATTTTTTAATAGATTTGATATAGGTCGATTTGTATTGAAAGGATATGACAGCAGCAGCGCAACGTGCCTGATAAAAATCTTTTAATGAAAAGTTTATCCTTTTATAACCATCGACAAATTTAGCAATTATACTATTAAATTGTCCTACAATATTACAAAGTTACCGCGCTTAGAGCTGCCATCATTCGATGGTAGTTTTCAGAAATGGCCTGTATTTTATGAAGTTTTCCGTACGGCCATTCATGAAATTACAGAGTTGTCAAACTCTGTATTTTCAGTATGCTGTTGGTAAGTTAACTGACAAAGCGCAAACAGTTTTCGCTGGACTTACACCCGCCCCAGAGAATTACTCCATAATTTAGAGTACATTGGTTGCTAAATACCAAGATGTACGTGGCACTAGAGCAGCATAGTATGATATGCGTCTGTATTTAAAAACTGTAATTCATTAATTGCGTTAACACATGGCGTTGGTAGTGGACAGAGCTTAACTACGGGTCTTTTGTACGACCCATGGCGTGTTTTTACAACAGCAGCTCGTACGATACCATCATTGCCTGGCAAAACCTCGACAATGACACCTATCTGCCATTGAAGAGGTATAGATTTATCTTCCTTTATTATGACTAATGTTCCTAGTTTTATTGGATTTGAAGGCTTGTTCCATTTTTCTCTAGATTGAAGCGTGGTCAAATATTCTGATTGCCAACGCTTCCAAAAGGACTGAATCATTCTATCTAACATAGATTGTCGAGTTAAGAGATTAACTTGTTCTGTAATATTGTTAGAGGTAACGCATGTAAAAAGTGTGCAGGAGTTAAGGCGGTGGGTTTGTTAACATCCGAGCTGAGAGCGCAAAGCGGTCTAGAGTTTAGAACCATCTCTATTTGTATGAGATCGTTGCGAGTTCCTTATACGTTAGCAATTGCTCACCGACTATTCCTTTTAAATGCAGTTTTACCGAACGAATATTGGATTCCCAAATGCCGAAAAAATTCTGAATCTGGAATGACAGAGCGAAAAGTCTCTTTAAAGAAATATGTAATAATACGAAATGAGCGAGATCGGTTAATTCTAACTGCTTTAAGGCTGCTATGCGAGGGCAAACCTATGTAAAAATGCATCTAAATTATTTATTGAGGAACTATTTGGAAATTTTGTGTCGAAAATTTGATCCAAATAATGTGTAGCCAATAATCGCTTGCCGTCATACTTCGAAACTATCAGCGTCCAAATCGACTCATAATTTGCACCGATCGGCTGAATGGCGCTGCAAACTCAGAGCGCGGCCTGTTAATTTTGATAATAAATATTGGATTTTATCTAAGTTTGACAGATTAGGATTATTATGCACCGAAGATTTAAAAGCTTCATGAAATATATTCCATTGATTTAAGTCTCCACTGAAACTAGGTATTTCTAATTTGGGAAGATTTTTATTCGATTGTGAGTTATTTTCCGTACTACCATTTTGTTGTAATAGTTCGAATCTAGCATTTTTAACCAGATAATAAATATCATCAAACGCTTGTAAACTCTTGTAATTTGGTACGTAATTTTCGTTTTTTACTGATTTGATTATATTTATTTTATCAATTATATCCGAAAACTGGATAAATCTTCAGATTTATTAAAAATAATTTACGGTTTTTATCTGTCTTAAGGTTCTTTGAATTATCAAATAAAGTTTGAATGTTTTCAAAAATGTATGCCCTTTTCGATTTTAACTGATTTAATATATGATCACTCATTTTTGTTTTTACCGATATTAATTTTTGTCGCTGACTGTACTTCTTACAGACTGAAAGCAATTGATTTGAACTGAAAAATTAACCACCCAAAATTACGAAATAGTTTTATTGTTAAAGTAGCAGATGGCACTGCTTTTAACTTGTTAACCTAGCAAATGGCGATGTGTTAACTTTAATTTGTGTATAGTTATATTTTTATGTAGTTATATATTTATAGTAAGTCAAATATAAACATACAAGAAAAATATATTATACCGTATTCGTATGAATAAACAAAATAAATAACTTAATAAATATTAATTAAATATATATTTTTAAAATATATACAATACTTAATTAATACACACAAAGGATCATTAGGCAATATTCTGTTTTTCTTTTACTTTATGTTATGTTATGTTATTTATTTATTTATTGTATGTTTGTTTGTTTTTTTTTCAAATGATTTATATTCTACGATTATTTTTAAACATATTATTTTAAATATAATGCAAACAACTTAGCGTTTACAAAGCTGCTTATAGCTTGTTAAAACGGCTTGTGAAGTGAATAATTTTTGTTCTAAATCCTAGATTGCAAGTACAAAAAACACTAAAATTTCTATGATTAGTCTCGAAGTACCAATACTATGACGTGGCCTAGTAAACTTTTTACCTTTTACAGTTTACTTTACCCAAAGAAAATTATGTATTTTAAGCGTTGGGTTGTTACCTTTTTTTATTTCAATTTGCTTCTAAATATATTATATAGCCGAAGACTCCAATTTATTAATTAAAGCAGAATAATGTTAATGAAACAAAAACTATTATGATACTTTTAAAAAATTACAAAAACGGATCAAACACAATAACAAATATTTTATATAAAAATGCAAAACTTACTACTAGTCCAATACAATTGTTAATACTCTTAAAATTCACAATGTTGTAATATCAAAGTCGCATGAGGTATATAAAGTGTATAATCGTTAGATATGTCTGCAAATAGATGTTAATTTAACTGCAAAAATTATACAAGAATATATCTCAAGCGGCTTTATGAGATGATGCCTAAACATGTTAATTTGATTTTGATTGAAAAATAGATTTTGTTATTTTGACATTTTATTACAGATGTTTTAAAATTTTAAGGAATTTGAAATAGCTTCATATTATATAATCATAATAAGTTAACATGTGTATTTTTCCTAAAATATCGAACCCAAATAGCCTCGCTCTGTCGAAAACATAAATAAAATAAATACAATATCCTATTACAGGTTGTGCGGTCGTCTCGTCACTGCGGCCTTCTCGAGGCCGACGTTGGAGAGCGACTCGTTAGCCGATCCGCGTATTGCCTCTGCGCTTGCGGCATGCCAACAGACCGCCGCCGAGAGGTACCATATCTTGTAAAACTAAAATAATTTTGGTTTAGCGCTAAAAAAATATTGATTTTTTTTATTTTTGGCCCCGTATAAACTGAATTCGGACGTCTGTGCGCCGTTGGCTCTGTGAGACCCCATATTTTTCACCTGAAGTAATATAAATATAAATAAATGTATTTTGTTTTAGGGTTCGGGACCCTATGTTGCCAGGCCGTGCAGAAGATCCAGTTATCCTTGATATAAATGATGAACATCCAGCTTTCGTTCTTCACAATGTTGAAGAAAACAATGTTGTTGAAGAAAATCCAGTTATCCTTGATATACATGATGAACATCCAGCTTTCGTTCTTCACAATGTTGAAGAAAACAATGTTGTTGAAGAAAATCCAATTCTTCTTCTTGAAAATGGCGATCAGCCTGTTGTTATAGAACATCTTCATGAAGAAAATGAAGATTCTCACCACGAAGAAACTGTAAAGATAGTATATCTTTTGAAATCAATTATTGATCAAATTTGTTTACATCATGGAGGCATTCCCGTACTAAATCCATATATTGCTCTAAATTTTCAATGCATTGTTCATCGTATTCTTTTACGTCGTGAAATCAGTGATGCAGATTGGGAAAACAATGATAGTATGGATTATTTACGTCTTCGTCCTGAAGACAATGAATTACATCGGTTCGACGATGATAACATTTTTCTTTTTTATTTTGAACCATTGTTTTCTGAATTTCGTAAGATTCGTGACGAAAGTCTCGAAGGTGATCCATATAGTGTTTTTGTTGATTTTCAACTTTTTCTTCATACTAATCTTCATGTTATGGTTAATAATTTAGTCGACGGACATTGGATAGAAGATAAGCCTCTTGTTGAAGAAGATTCACTTTTTATTCTTAGAAATCAGCTTCTTGTCAATGAAAATGAAGCAGTTCATCCCGAATATCAAATTATTCTTTTTTATTTTCAACACATTCTTCGTCGTCTTAGTTTTCATCGTGTTGCCAATGAACCATATCTTCCCAAAGAAGATCCACATATTTTTCTTTATTTTCAACGCATTCTTCATCGTCTACGTTTTTGTCATAAATTCGATCAAGATGAGTGGACCGAACAAGATCCACTTATTGTTCATTTTAAACGTCTTCTTCGTCGCGAAGGCAATTTATCGCATCGGCCCTTTGAAGAAGAAATGGTAGTTTTAAGTTTTCAATGTATTCGTATTCATGTTCAGCGCCTACGTAATTATCGTGAAGCATATCGGCTCGAAGAAGATCCATATATTCGTCGTAATTTTCAATGTATACTTCAGGTTCTCCTTCGTCGTAAAAAAGATCCGATTTTTAACCTATGG
The DNA here is from genome assembly GCA_020383195.1 of Neomicropteryx cornuta. NCBI lineage: Eukaryota > Metazoa > Arthropoda > Insecta > Lepidoptera > Micropterigidae > Neomicropteryx > Neomicropteryx cornuta. The sequence goes on from JAHKQU010000030.1 coordinate 9,343,178, forward strand.
CCAGGTTAGCGATTATAGATAGGGCGAATGTTTGAACATTATTAGGGCCGACCTACTTTATAACAATTACGTTGGCTCTGAACACGAATACGAATAAGTTGAGGTATGAAGAAAAAGTTGAAAATCAACAAAAACACTATATGGATCACCTTCGAGACTTTCGTCACGAATCTTACGAAATTCAGAAAGCATTGGTTCAAAATAAAAAAGAAAAATATCATGATCGTCGAACCGATCTGCTTTATTGTCTTCAGAACGAAGACCTAAATAATCCATACTATATGTTTTTTCCCAATCTGCTTTACTGATTTCACAGTAAAGTACGGATTGCCTGCAGAACTCCGTGGTGATAACAATACAAATCCAGCACAGATGACTTACGGTAAACAACTTCGTCTGCCAGAAGATTTCTTTGAAAAAAGCAAAAAAACTCAACAACCAGATGACTTCACAGACCAGTCAAAAGAAACCACATCACGAACCTAGCCTCAGTACCTAAAAGAGAATTGGTATAAAAAGTCAAGACTGTCAGGGCGTTCGCAGACATCCTTCGGTGTTTAGTATTGTTGTGACAAATGGGCTGTCAATTACATTGTCTTCCGTTTGGCCATATCCGGCATAGTTTGACGCATGCGCGGTTGCAGTTGTCAAAGTAACTTGCCTGCACTAAATACCTACCCTCACTCTCTCTCTCTCGAAAACCGTCCTACTGTGTGGACGTATGCGCCGTGCTGTGTCCTTGTGTGTGGGAAACCAGGCTTTTATTCCACAAGAAGAAGAGAGTGCACTCCTCGGGTCCAAGCCTGTAAGAACACTTCGAGAGAGCCGCCAAAACTGTGTTGGCGAAGAGAAAAGAAACGGCGCGTGTGGTGTCAAAGAATAACCGTACCTGCGGAGATCGCGAGTTCGATGTCTGTAAGTTTAATTGAGTAATTTACAGCCCATTGTTTGGTCCTTACGAGCGGATGTGAGTGCGATTCTAGCGAATAAGTGATTTTTTGTGTATTTTTTCCAGAAAGTTGTGTGGAAAATTGCGATCTTTACGGGTATGTGTGAACTGGTTTAGGAGGGTATGACTGGTTATTGTGTTATTGTGTGATCAGAGCGCAGTTTTGTGTGAGAATCCAATGAGTTTGTAATTTGATTGTGTGTTGATTAAGTTGGTATATTTTCAAGCGTGTAATTTTCGAAAAATAAACATTAATTTCGTAAATTCCGGTGATCAGCTGACTGTCATAGTCAGCGGCCATTTTGCTTTGTGTAGACTTGTTTGGTTAGGCTACTTTAACTGTTAACTGGCCAAGTTGTCAGTTTGTTGACTTTACACTAGCAGCAACTGCCAAACCAAATTAACCTCTAATTCGCTTGTTTATTATTTTCGTAAAATGGAAGAGGTCAATAAATGCTAGAAGCAGTTTATTTTTGATCGCGAATTGGTTATAAAACGCGTACAGCGAATGCTAGACGCTTCGCAGACTGACACTTCTATGTTTAAGGCTCGTTTTTCGGACTTGGAAAAACATAATACTAAGGTTGAAGAAGTTCAAGCTAAAATTGAGAGTTTGACGACAAAAGACTGGATGACAAGAAACGATTCGCATTAATTTCGAGAATCGGATTTACAGTGCAAAGGTATTGTATGATGAGAGTTTGAAGGGTCAATGCAAAGATTGGACATCATTTTATGACTTACCAAAAAGAGCTCCTACAAAGACTTCAACCTCAACATTTGTTGCGCAAACTGTAAACAGTAATTGTTTGTTGTGTGAGGAATCTCATTATTTATCAAAGTGTTCAACATTTTTAGGTATTATTTAGGTATTGTGCAGCGTTGTGATTTTGTGAAAATGAAAGAAATGTGAAAGAAGCATATGGTCAAGGATTGTGGCTCTAACTATTCATGTAACACATTCTTCTGAGAAAATAGAAGCTGTGGTAGCGATGAGTAGTTTTTCTTCATCAAAGTCTACTGTTCTGTTAAGTACAGCTGTGATTAATGTGAAAAATGATAGTGGTGGATTACAGTGTTCGCGTTCTAATCGATTGTGCGTCACAATCATCTTTCATTACTGAGTCGTGTGTGCAAAGGCTGTGTTTGCCTAAGCGTAGAATAAACATCTCTCTATCAGGAGTCGGACTTTCAACGTGTGATAAAATCAATTGTGTAGTGTCTTGTGTCATAATGCCTACGAATTGCATTGAATCGAGCTACATGCTGGATGCATTGGTAATCGCTAAGATTACTAATTCTGTGTCAATGTACCCATTACCAGTGGAAAAATGCGGAGATCCTGGGTCATCGGCAGCTCTAAAGAGTGTACTTGGATGGCTGATAATGGGAAAGTTAACATACCAAATTATATTATTGTGAATTCATTTGTGGTATCCGTTGAAAATCCAGTTGATCAAATAATAAAATCCTTCTGGGAAATTGAGGAAATTCCTAGATCTACGTGTGCGGACCCTGATGACATAAAGTGTGAGTCATTATTTGTCAACAACTATAAGCGCAATGAGAGCGGCAGATACATAGTGAAATTGCCTTTTAAGGATCTGAGTCCTAATCTTGGAAAATCTCGTGAACAAGCTGTGAATCGATTTTATCAATTAGAGCATCGATTAGCAAGGCAGCCATTAGTAAAAGAATCTTATGTAGAATTCTTACAGGATTATCTCATAGCCGGTTATATGAAGTTGTTAGAAAATCCGTCGCTCAACAGTGAGAAGGCATATTATATCCCACATCACTGTGTGAGAAAGGATTCAAGTTCAACGACTAAGCTAAGAGTTGTTTTTGATGCATCCATGAAAACTAATTCTGGTTCATCGCTTAATGACGTCTTATTTGCAGGTCCTAAACTGCAACATGACATAGTCAAAATTATTTTAAAGTTTAGGATACATCAAGTTGTGTTAGTGTCAGACCTGAAACAGATGTATAGACAGATTCAGATTTCTCCAGAACATCAAGATTATCAAAGGATTTTGTGGAGAAAAAATGTGGCAGAACCTATTCTCGCAACGGTTACGTATGGTGTAAGCTCCGCCCCGTTTCTGGCAATCCGTACTCTTCATCAATTAGCGAGCGATGAAGGCAATAGGTATCCAAAGGCAGCGGATGTGCTTCTGAACGATGTTTATGTTGATGATGTGGTCAGTGGTTCTGCATCTGTGCGAGCTGCATTGGAGTTTCAGACCGAATTAATTGATCTTTTAAAGTTAGGTTGTTTTGAGTTACGGAAGTGGAACTCTCCTGAGCTCTTAAAAAATATTCCTCTCAAAGAAAGAGAATCTCTAGTGACGTTTGATGATCCAAGCCAGGAATTTATAAAAGTGCTTGGGATTATCAGGAATCCAGGCTCAGATTGTTTTTCATACCATATTCAACCTTCTAGTAATCCTGAGAGCAAACGAGCAATATTATCAGAGATTGCGCGGACGTTTGATCCTCTGGGCTGGTTAACATCAGTGACCCTATTTGCCAAGTCAAGTTATACAAGAGTTGTGGACTTCGAGGCTTGGGTTGGGATGATGCGCTACCTGATGATATCAAAGATAGATGGGGTATTTATTCCAGCGAGTGTCGAATGCTGTCAAATATTAGCCTCAATCGTCAAATCTTTCATACTGGTGGTCGTTTTGAGTTGCACGGATTCTCCAATGCTTCTGAAATTGGATATGCGGGCGTTGTGTGCGTCAGAGAGAAAAGCTCTTGTAGTGAGTTTAATGTGCATCTACTTTTAGCAAAATCTCGTGTTGCGCCATTAAAGAGAATATCCATACCTAAATTAGAGTTATGTGGCTCGTTAGTGCTGTCTCGTTTAATAAAATATGTGTTAGAGGTTTTCAAAGATAAAGTGATTTTTGAAAATGTATTTGCATGGACTAATTCTACTATTGTTTTATCATGGCTACGTTCTTCACCGCATAAGTGGAAAGCTTTTGTTGCTAATCGCGTCACTGAAATTCAGGAAAATGTGTCTCCAGACTTGTGGCATCAACTGATAATCCTGCAGATTGTGCAACGAGAGGCATCACACCAAGACAACTTGTAGAGCACAAATTGTGGTGGAGCGGTCCTCAATGGTTGAAATCACCTAGTGAATTGTGGGTTTCTGAGGTTCAAGTTCCAAAATGTGAAAATAACGAATTAAACAATTAAATTAATGGGACTCACCCATTAATTTCACAAAAAGAGCAATTCTGTCTGACATTGCTCGAGTTTTCGACCCAATGGGTTGGTTATCACCTCTCACGTTTTTTGCAAAGCACCTTATTCAACATCTGTGGGCCCTTGGTCTCGGATGGGATGCGACTCCTCCGGAGGATGTTTGTGAGAAATGGTCTAAGTTCAGAAGGGAACTCTTACTTTTGACAAATTTGTCAATTCCAAGGCATATTCCTTGCGAAAGTCCATTTGATATTCAACTTCATGGATTCTCAGACAGTTCTGAGAAGGGCTATGCTACGGTAGTATACCTACGAATACAAAATCCAAACATGGAAGTAAGCATACACTTGCTCATGGCAAAGTCAAAGGTGGCTCCTGTCAAGCGAGTTACTTTGCCCCGTCTCGAGCTTTGCTCCTCTCTGCTTCTAGCAAGACTTATAAAAACCGTACGCTCAGGATATTACCTGGCGTACCACCGTCTGTGCCGGTCATCACCTGGTCTGATTCTCAGGTAGCCATAAAGTGGATCCAGAGCAAAAGGCTACAGTTCAAACTCATACATCAACTTTCAGTGTTGATTGTGATTTAATGGAAAGATTTTCTTGCTTGATTAAATTACAACGGTTAACAGCGTATTGTTTGAGGTTCATTGAAAATTGTCGTAAGACAAAGAATCAAAGAGTTCAAGGGTATTTATCTCTTAGAGAGTTAAATTGCGCACTTAAAGATCAAGTGTGTACAGAAAAGTGAATTTGAGAAAGATATACAACTCTTGAAGCAGGGAAAATGTTCTAAAAGATTGCAAGGGCTTTGTCCATTTCTCGACGATCAAGAAATTCTTCGAGTTGGTGGTAGACTACGTCATAGTCAACTTGGGTTTGATAGAAATCATCCCATAATACTTCCAAAGAAGAGTACATTAACAAACCTTATTGTGGACAATATTCATGTTATGTATCTTCATCCCGGACCGCAGACGCTACAAGCGATTGTGCATCGTCGTTTCTGGATTCTGTCGTGTCGTAGCGTAGTACGACAAAGAGTTTTTAAGTGTATGAAGTGTTTTAGAGGACGCTGTGACACAGTGAGCCCTTTAATGGGTGACCTTCCAGCTACAAGAGTACAGCAAATCAGACCATTTGCAAAAGTGGGTGTAGATTACGGTGGTCCGTTCACTGTTAAGTGTGGTAAGATGCGGAACACAAAAGTCTATAAAGCGTATTTGTGTCTGTTTGTGTGTTTTGCGACAAAAGCTGTACATCTCGAACTCGTAACCGATCTAACTACTGAGTCATTCTTAGCAACATTTCGGTGGTTTACGTTTCGACGAGGGTTATGTTCTGACATCTATAGTGATTGCGGTACGAACTTTATAGGTGCGAACAAGGAGCTCAAAGTACTTTTTAATTTCCAAAAGTCTAATTTTGATGCTATTTTTTTTTGGAGAAATTAAGTTGGTCGATGAGTACAAGTCTATAACCTTCCTAACTAGGTAAGAGTAACCTGTTCTAAGGAAGGTTATATATGAGGTATTACAGTGCATACAATAAACCAGCGCAAAACCCTGTGAAATATAAAAAAAAATACCTAAGGCACAAATATACCAACTGATATACACACACACACACACACATACACACACAAGAATACAATTTTTCATGAATACAAGTATCTCGATAACAATAATAATAATATTTTATAAATGAAAAAATAAATGAATAAATGAAACAATTAAAAAAATTACAAATAAATAAACAAATAAATGAAATTGATAAACAATTATTAAATATATAGGTAAATAAATTTTCGATATAAATAAATATTCAATATAAAAAATAGTGTACACTACATATAGTATAGAAACATTTCTTATATTGTATACATTGGGCATAAACATATTGGTATGACATATCTAGGTAAGCATATATATTTTTTTAAACATTCTAGGTAACTAAAATAAGGCACAGATATTTTTTACTTGGTAGCTATAAGTTGCTTAAATTACAGTATTATTAAATTTTATCTAAACAACTATTTCTGAAATTAATTTCTCAGCAGCATCTCTACCCAAAGAGATTAACCATTTTAATATAGATTTAGCGAGACTAGCTTTAGTTTTAGCATCCCTAATTTCATCGTTTATCTGATTATATATTTTTGGGCCCAGAAAAATGAGATGTCTCTGTCCAAAAGATGTTTTCAATATTGGTGCCACTAAGTGACCTCTATCGTTCGATCTTGTCTTCATAGCTTTAGTGACTGTATATTACTAATTTTATTTTGCCAAACATGCGTGACTACTTTTTTAATAAAAGATTGTCTAATATCTAGCACCCTGTAACTTGAGAAAAGGATTTCCGAACTAAAGCTAAAAGGCTTTTTATTGATCACACGAAGAACTAATTTTTGAACTTTGATAAAGGGTTCAAGGACTTTTCGAGTAGCACCGCCCCACACAATTAACGCATAGGTGAGTAGTGTGATGAGGAGAGTTCTAGGACAATCGCTTTTCTAATGCCTTGCTATGCTTTTCTAACGTTTTTCTAACATTTGCCTAATACCTTGGTCTTTTCTGATGTTTTTCTAATACTTTGTTCTTTTCTAACATTTTTCTAAGGTACTCCAATGGAATTCCTGCGCCAAATGCTTTTCTAACATTTTTCTAATACCCTGCTCTTTTATAACATTTTACTAATACCTTGATTTTCTAATGGGTGTTGTTAAGTGACTCCTGCGTCAAATGTTTTGCTTGCTATAATTAGGTACACAACTCCAGCGCCAATTTCTAATACGGTAATCTCATGCTCTAACCTTCAACTCGATCGTTGACCACAATCGTGTCTAGATTTGTAATATATTAAACGTCGTCTCGAGAGAGACCCCCTCGTCCGCTCTAGACGTGTCTAGACATGCGACACATTATCCGTCTCCCCGTTTGCCTGATCTCATCTAATTATATTGAATACTAAATTAGACAATGGTTTATAGTGAATAATAACATCGTGTATGAGAATACAATAAGCCGACGTTTGCTCCAGTATATTTTTCACCGTCTCCAACTGTAGTCGAACGTCGATGGGTGCGTTTTTTAACAATTCACTTTGTCTATTGCAGTCGATAATTACCAACGGTGCTAGACTCTTAAACTTATCTAGGGATAGTAAAGGTTGTACAGTATCGTCTTGGTGATATTTTTTTTTAAAGTATGAATAGATCTCAAACAACTGCGCGACTATATTTTTTTCCCAATCCAGTCTATGGTTATTATAGGGATAAATGTTATTGTTTAGGAAAACTTTAACGTTAGATAGAGTGCAATGATCAAATTTAGAGGCATCAGCGTTGGCTTTGCCCATTTTATTGGTTTGAAGTCCGAGTATTATAAATCGAGGTCTCTCGAGCGCGTTGGTCACCTTAATCTGCCACTCGAGCTGAGTTGTCTCACGAGGTAACGTAGGATATTCAAACGTTTCCCACTTTCTGAACGGGATAAATAGAGTTTCATCCTTTTGCACTATATTCAAAAGCTTCATTCGTAGTCTATCATTAACTTCCAGATGCGGCATTCTCCAGCAGATTTTGCTTATTTTCACTATAGGTTTAACCTTCTTGTTTTCAGAATCTTTAATATGATCTTCGTCATAAAGTAATGCGTTCACGTCATTCTTACTGCGCAGGATACATAACTCTTGTTTGGCGTTTACAACTATTTTTTTAAAATCCCCGGCAAAATTTAACCAAAATTTTAAAGGAATGCATCCATTAAAATGCAAGCTGTCATCGAGAATGTCCTCATTATTCAAGCACCATCCTGCATTATTAAGTTTTCGACTCTCACTGTCCGATAACGATACATAGGCCTTTATTGTACTGCTAATGCCCAAATTTCGATTTTGTTCAATAACTTGCCCAAATAGTTCGTATGACGCACTCTCAAACAGGTGACTTATCCCGTTGTTTATCATTTTAGCCTTTTTCGTTACTGTACCATTGGTGGCCTTGTTCACCAGCGACGTGACGCCATCTTCTGCCTTCACCCATCCTTCGATGTATACATAGCTTTGATGTGGATGCGTGTAAAAGTCCTGCGTCATGATTGGGATCCTAATTTCATCACTATTAGAGTAGCTGGTATTAGTATACGGGCAATAGGAATGTAATCGGTATGATGATCCTCATCTACCGGTACACCCTCGGTAACGTTGAGAATATTCGAGTTCATTTACAAGCTGCAATCCAATCGACTTTAAAAATAATTTATTCTCGGCGGTCAGGGGCGTCTTAGGTGGCTTTTTCTTCTTAACGTCGTTAAATAATAATGGGATATCACACTATCCTCCTAAGGTGAAGTCTGATGGTGATATTTTCGTTTCTAAAATTGACCAGTTTTTCGTTTTGATCAACTAATTTCAATTCAATGTTTCTTATAGATTTACTCTCAATAGGTAAATATATTAAATTTGAAGGGTTCTCAATAAGCTTAAACCCAGCAGGACAGGACGGAAAAAAGTCGTGGATTGTATGTCTAGGCTTACCGTTGTGGAATGAGCCCCTTACCAACGAACACTCTATTTTTATAACATTTATCGGCAAGATATTGACAGGGTGTTGACCGATTTCAAGAGTATTTGCCTTCAATATTTTCTTATCATACCCTAAAAGATGACCAAAAGTATCTTTAGAAAAATCAATCCTACTAGTGGATTTAATTTCACATTTTAGGGTATTATGGTTAGCGTTTATTCTAACATATTGCATAGGATCCTCTTCGCTCACCTTATTGTGTAAATATTTAGCAATATCATCCACCTCATACGTCCCCTGGTCTAGTGAAAAAAACTTATCACCAAAGTAAAATTTGTTATTAATATTCTCTTCAATGTTCGGTATGCTGTTATAGGACTCTAAACTTACAAATGCGATTTCATATTGAGACTCATCTTGTAAAATTATCGGTGGGAAATAGTCGCTCGAGAGCGTGGATGTATTCCCGGACAATGAAAACACATAGGACATGGTGCAATAACAACATACTAAGTTATTTCAATAATTTATTTTCTTTTTATACAATTTCATGTATGAACTAGAATCGCACCCTAGACGTCCCCTTGTAAAAAAATACAATCACTTCTATCGGTTGACGTTTCCTCCTCAATTTTCGGGAGTCTTCGCTCGCAAATTGCACAATTATCAATATGAGTTTTTTTCAAAGGAATGTCATGATAGCAAAAGTCGCACACGTGCATATCGTTTACTCTCGTGATTCCTTCCTTTCCTAAAATCAGCATGCGAGTAACGAGCATACGCCTGATTGGTTGATCGAGCTTCGAATCACTTGGATGACAGTTCATTGAATACCCTCCGCAAACATCTTCACCGATTTCATCTATTTTGAGTTAAAAACTTTAGACATAGACGTCCACACTCGCTCGAATTGAAGCTTTGAATGCGCTGATGATTGTATTTAACAACGTTTTTATCCCCAAAGTAGCGAATCAGTTCTAAAGGAGGCTTGAGATTTCCATACGAGTCAAAGTACTCTATAATCTCGCCGTCCTTTCTGTAACATACCCAATGCGATCTGGGCTGTGTGCTTTTATGTAAATTTACAATGGCCGATTCTCTACGTTTGGGATACCGGGGTAGTCTATCACGCATAAAAACTCCTATGAAATGGGGTATCTTCATTAATTTTGCATATTTAATTAGTTCTATGTTTGTTAGAGCCCTTCTTGGAACGTTCACGAAACCCTTTTCCGCTTTTGATATACGGGTTGATGTATAGTCCTAAGCCTGATTTGTACGGCTTCAAATATACACCTTTACCTAATGCAAGAGATTCCATTTTTAAATTATGTCGTTTCGCTTCTTCTAATTGTTTTTTCCCTTCTTGAGCACTATTTACAGCTTTAGCGATAGACGATACGCCGCCCGCGATTCCTCCGAGGGCTGAAAGTCCAGCAAAGAGCGGTAATAGAAAGCCACCTGTTTTAGGTATAGGAATAATTCGAGGTAGTTTACATTTTTTCCCTCTCAAACACTTTTTAGCAGTTTTATAAGCAATATTGACATTTCTAGGACTCATCCCGCCCTTGCTATGCTTCAATGCATGGTTAACGCTCTTCATAGTCTGACGTAATGTGGATAAGCCCGATCCCATCTTCACTTTAGCCTTAATTATATTTGTAACTAACCAAGCAGCGCTTTTTTCACCAAATGAAGAGTTTTTTATTTAAATCTGTCCCAAGCTTTATTAATTAGTATCCTATCAGCCTTATGTCTTGACCCAATATCTTTGGATTTAAGGTACGCAAAATCGTGTTCTTTGCAAGCTTCGTCTAGAGGATTTATCCCGCTCTGATTAACACGTTTATTTAGATCCGTTCCCGGGCCGCAGTACCTGTACCCCCCGGGGATATGTAGTTCTGTATTAAGATTATCTAAAAGTCTATTTATTATTCCTCCTCCAACTTTCATACTAACGATGAGTATGCAATTTACTCCCTATATATAGCAAATACCCTTCATTAATCGAATCACTAAAATGAGATTTGTCAAGCAAGACAACTCAACTCAAGTTTGCAATTTAGATCTAAATGAACCTGAAATAGAAGTGTAGACATGGAAGTTTATTACCCGATCATATAAGGGCAATTTTCGCTGGTCCTTCAAACTGCGGTAAAACAAACGCGCTGTTTTCGCTCTTATTCAGTTCAAACGGGCTTCGATTTCAAAACGTGTACGTTTATAGCAAAACTCTATTTCAACCCAAGTACCAAATGCTTCGCGATGTTATGAATAATGTGAAAGAAGTCGAATATCATACATTCAGCGGAAATGAAAATATTATACAACCGCACGAGATGAAGAAAAATACTATATGTATTTTCGACGATATTCCCACTAGTAATCAGAGCAATTTGCGGGCTTATTTTAGTCTCGGACGACATTCGGATATAGACTGCTTCCTCCTATGTCAGAGCTATGCCAGGATAGGTAAACATCTAATCAGAGACACCTGCAACGTTGTCTGTTTATTTAAAATGGACATGCTCAATTTAAAATACGCTTATGACGATCATGCCAGTTCAGACATGTCATTCGATAAATTTTCCCAAATGGCTAAACTATGTTGGCAGAGGGATCAGTATGGTTTTCTAACAATTGATAAAGGGCTATGAGTAGCGGGCGATATAAATATCAATTTGATACGATTATTTACTTATAGTATTCATTATATGTTTGAGGGGCTGTTCTCATCGTAATGTTTGAGGGGCTGTTCTCAGAGTAATGTTCGAGGGGCTGTTCTCAGCATAATGTTCTCAACGCAACACATAATGTCTAATGTGTGTTTCTAACACAGTCTGTTGCGTTAGTCAACGTAAGAATTGTGTTCCCATCATAACACGCATACGTCTAGCGTTTACAACGTAAACTATATATATATAAGACCGATAAACGATTCATGTCGTCAGGTTCGATCATATTGTTGCCATATTATGAGAAAAATGATAAAAAATTAAAGCGAAAAATAATTGATATCTCCGATACAATAAGGAAAAAATTTAAATCCTTCAAGCAGCGAGAAGTAAGCGATAGTGACTCTTTTAAAAAATCTTTTCATCCCCTGATTGAGGCGCTGGAGAAGGTCAAGCCTGTTAAGGAAGAGGTGATCATCAAATCTGAGGATGAAAGCACCGAGCCTAATGTGAGCGCATGGTTCAGACCGAGAACGTCAACGGTGAATAGAAAACTCTTTTACGACATAGCGCACGTTCCCATGGGCGATTATTCAGAGTTGGAATTCAAATCTTTTATCGACGACACATTTGAAACAAAATCGGAAAGCGACGATAACCTATCGAAAGTGGAAAAATTACAGGAAACGTTACACGGGAACACAAGCACATTTTTCAAATTGAATAAGGAATTTGGACACATTGCTGCAAAGTTTTTGCAATTTTACTTTACATACCCCAAAGAGCGGGATGAAAAATATGGAAAGAGTGAAAGATATGGAAAGAATGTCGTAAAAGAGTTTTCTATTCACCGTTGACGTTCTCGGTCTGAACCATGCGCTCACATTAGGCTCGGTGCTTTCATCCTCAGATTTGATGATCACCTCTTCCTTAACAGGCTTGACCTTCTCCAGCGCCTCAATCAGGGGATGAAAAGATTTTTTAAAAGAGTCACTATCGCTTACTTCTCGCTGCTTGAAGGATTTAAATTTTTTCCTTATTGTATCGGAGATATCAATTATTTTTCGCTTTAATTTTTTATCATTTTTCTCATAATATGGCAACAATATGATCGAACCTGACGACATGAATCGTTTATCGGTCTTATATATATATAGTTTACGTTGTAAACGCTAGACGTATGCGTGTTATGATGGGAACACAATTCTTACGTTGACTAACGCAACAGACTGTGTTAGAAACACACATTAGACATTATGTGTTGCGTTGAGAACATTATGCTGAGAACAGCCCCTCGAACATTACTCTGAGAACAGCCCCTCAAACATTACGATGAGAACAGCCCCTCAAACATATAATGAATACTATAAGTAAATAATCGTATCAAATTGATATTTATATCGCCCGCTACTCATAGCCCTTTATCAATTGTTAGAAAACCATACTGATCCCTCTGCCAACATAGTTTAGCCATTTGGGAAAATTTATCGAATGACATGTCTGAACTGGCATGATCGTCATAAGCGTATTTTAAATTGAGCATGTCCATTTTAAATAAACAGACAACGTTGCAGGTGTCTCTGATTAGATGTTTACCTATCCTGGCATAGCTCTGACATAGGAGGAAGCAGTCTATATCCGAATGTCGTCCGAGACTAAAATAAGCCCGCAAATTGCTCTGATTACTAGTGGGAATATCGTCGAAAATACATATAGTATTTTTCTTCATCTCGTGCGGTTGTATAATATTTTCATTTCCGCTGAATGTATGATATTCGACTTCTTTCACATTATTCATAACATCGCGAAGCATTTGGTACTTGGGTTGAAATAGAGTTTTGCTATAAACGTACACGTTTTGAAATCGAAGCCCGTTTGAACTGAATAAGAGCGAAAACAGCGCGTTTGTTTTACCGCAGTTTGAAGGACCAGCGAAAATTGCCCTTATATGATCGGGTAATAAACTTCCATGTCTACACTTCTATTTCAGGTTCATTTAGATCTAAATTGCAAACTTGAGTTGAGTTGTCTTGCTTGACAAATCTCATTTTAGTGATTCGATTAATGAAGGGTATTTGCTATATATAGGGAGTAAATTGCATACTCATCGTTAGTATGAAAGTTGGAGGAGGAATAATAAATAGACTTTTAGATAATCTTAATACAGAACTACATATCCCCGGGGGGTACAGGTACTGCGGCCCGGGAACGGATCTAAATAAACGTGTTAATCAGAGCGGGATAAATCCTCTAGACGAAGCTTGCAAAGAACACGATTTTGCGTACCTTAAATCCAAAGATATTGGGTCAAGACATAAGGCTGATAGGATACTAATTAATAAAGCTTGGGACAGATTTAAATAAAAAACTCTTCATTTGGTGAAAAAAGCGCTGCTTGGTTAGTTACAAATATAATTAAGGCTAAAGTGAAGATGGGATCGGGCTTATCCACATTACGTCAGACTATGAAGAGCGTTAACCATGCATTGAAGCATAGCAAGGGCGGGATGAGTCCTAGAAATGTCAATATTGCTTATAAAACTGCTAAAAAGTGTTTGAGAGGGAAAAAATGTAAACTACCTCGAATTATTCCTATACCTAAAACAGGTGGCTTTCTATTACCGCTCTTTGCTGGACTTTCAGCCCTCGGAGGAATCGCGGGCGGCGTATCGTCTATCGCTAAAGCTGTAAATAGTGCTCAAGAAGGGAAAAAACAATTAGAAGAAGCGAAACGACATAATTTAAAAATGGAATCTCTTGCATTAGGTAAAGGTGTATATTTGAAGCCGTACAAATCAGGCTTAGGACTATACATCAACCCGTATATCAAAAGCGGAAAAGGGTTTCGTGAACGTTCCAAGAAGGGCTCTAACAAACATAGAACTAATTAAATATGCAAAATTAATGAAGATACCCCATTTCATAGGAGTTTTTATGCGTGATAGACTACCCCGGTATCCCAAACGTAGAGAATCGGCCATTGTAAATTTACATAAAAGCACACAGCCCAGATCGCATTGGGTATGTTACAGAAAGGACGGCGAGATTATAGAGTACTTTGACTCGTATGGAAATCTCAAGCCTCCTTTAGAACTGATTCGCTACTTTGGGGATAAAAACGTTGTTAAATACAATCATCAGCGCATTCAAAGCTTCAATTCGAGCGAGTGTGGACGTCTATGTCTAAAGTTTTTAACTCAAAATAGATGAAATCGGTGAAGATGTTTGCGGAGGGTATTCAATGAACTGTCATCCAAGTGATTCGAAGCTCGATCAACCAATCAGGCGTATGCTCGTTACTCGCATGCTGATTTTAGGAAAGGAAGGAATCACGAGAGTAAACGATATGCACGTGTGCGACTTTTGCTATCATGACATTCCTTTGAAAAAAACTCATATTGATAATTGTGCAATTTGCGAGCGAAGACTCCCGAAAATTGAGGAGGAAACGTCAACCGATAGAAGTGATTGTATTTTTTTACAAGGGGACGTCTAGGGTGCGATTCTAGTTCATACATGAAATTGTATAAAAAGAAAATAAATTATTGAAATAACTTAGTATGTTGTTATTGCACCATGTCCTATGTGTTTTCATTGTCCGGGAATACATCCACGCTCTCGAGCGACTATTTCCCACCGATAATTTTACAAGATGAGTCTCAATATGAAATCGCATTTGTAAGTTTAGAGTCCTATAACAGCATACCGAACATTGAAGAGAATATTAATAACAAATTTTACTTTGGTGATAAGTTTTTTTCACTAGACCAGGGGACGTATGGGGTGGATGATATTGCTAAATATTTACACAATAAGGTGAGCGAAGAGGATCCTATGCAATATGTTAGAATAAACGCTAACCATAATACCCTAAAATGTGAAATTAAATCCACTAGTAGGATTGATTTTTCTAAAGATACTTTTGGTCATCTTTTAGGGTATGATAAGAAAATATTGAAGGCAAATACTCTTGAAATCGGTCAACACCCTGTCAATATCTTGCCGATAAATGTTATAAAAATAGAGTGTTCGTTGGTAAGGGGCTCATTCCACAACGGTAAGCCTAGACATACAATCCACGACTTTTTTCCGTCCTGTCCTGCTGGGTTTAAGCTTATTGAGAACCCTTCAAATTTAATATATTTACCTATTGAGAGTAAATCTATAAGAAACATTGAATTGAAATTAGTTGATCAAAACGAAAAACTGGTCAATTTTAGAAACGAAAATATCACCATCAGACTTCACCTTAGGAGGATAGTGTGATATCCCATTATTATTTAACGACGTTAAGAAGAAAAAGCCACCTAAGACGCCCCTGACCGCCGAGAATAAATTATTTTTAAAGTCGATTGGATTGCAGCTTGTAAATGAACTCGAATATTCTCAACGTTACCGAGGGTGTATATAGTGCAAAAGGATGAAACTCTATTTATCCCGTTCAGAAAGTGGGAAACGTTTGAATATCCTACGTTACCTCGTGAGACAACTCAGCTCGAGTGGCAGATTAAGGTGACCAACGCGCTCGAGAGACCTCGATTTATAATACTCGGACTTCAAACCAATAAAATGGGCAAAGCCAACGCTGATGCCTCTAAATTTGATCATTGCACTCTATCTAACGTTAAAGTTTTCCTAAACAATAACATTTATCCCTATAATAACCATAGACTGGATTGGGAAAAAAATATAGTCGCGCAGTTGTTTGAGATCTATTCATACTTTAAAAAAAAATATCACCAAGACGATACTGTACAACCTTTACTATCCCTAGATAAGTTTAAGAGTCTAGCACCGTTGGTAATTATCGACTGCAATAGACAAAGTGAATTGTTAAAAAACGCACCCATCGACGTTCGACTACAGTTGGAGACGGTGAAAAATATACTGGAGCAAACGTCGGCTTATTGTATTCTCATACACGATGTTATTATTCACTATAAACCATTGTCTAATTTAGTATTCAATATAATTAGATGAGATCAGGCAAACGGGGAGACGGATAATGTGTCGCATGTCTAGACACGTCTAGAGCGGACGAGGGGGTCTCTCTCGAGACGACGTTTAATATATTACAAATCTAGACACGATTGTGGTCAACGATCGAGTTGAAGGTTAGAGCATGAGATTACCGTATTAGAAATTGGCGCTGGAGTTGTGTACCTAATTATAGCAAGCAAAACATTTGACGCAGGAGTCACTTAACAACACCCATTAGAAAATCAAGGTATTAGTAAAATGTTATAAAAGAGCAGGGTATTAGAAAAATGTTAGAAAAGCATTTGGCGCAGGAATTCCATTGGAGTACCTTAGAAAAATGTTAGAAAAGAACAAAGTATTAGAAAAACATCAGAAAAGACCAAGGTATTAGGCAAATCTTAGAAAAACGTTAGAAAAGCATAGCAAGGCATTAGAAAAGCGATTGTCCTAGAACGCTCCTCATCACACTATTAGTAAAATGTTATAAAAGAGCAGGGTATTAGAAAAATGTTAGAAAAGCATTTGGCGCAGGAATTCCATTGGAGTACCTTAGAAAAATGTTAGAAAAGAACAAAGTATTAGAAAAACATCAGAAAAGACCAAGGTATTAGGCAAATGTTAGAAAAACGTTAGAAAAGCATAGCAAGGCATTAGAAAAGCGATTGTCCTAGAACTCTCCTCATCACACTACTCACCTATGCGTTAATTGTGTGGGGCGGTGCTACTCGAAAAGTCCTTGAACCCTTTATCAAAGTTCAAAAATTAGTTCTTCGTGTGATCAATAAAAAGCCTTTTAGCTTTAGTTCGGAAATCCTTTTCTCAAGTTACAGGGTGCTAGATATTAGACAATCTTTTATTAAAAAAGTAGTCACGCATGTTTGGCAAAATAAAATTAGTAATATACAGTCACTAAAGCTATGAAGACAAGATCGAACGATAGAGGTCACTTAGTGGCACCAATAATGAAAACATCTTTTGGACAGAGACATCTCATTTTTCTGGGCCCAAAAATATATAATCAGATAAGCGATGAAATTAGGGATGCTAAAACTAAAGCTAGTCTCGCTAAATCTATATTAAAATGGTTAATCTCTTTGGGTAGAGATGCTGCTGAGAAATTAATTTCAGAAATAGTTGTTTAGATAAAATTTAATAATACTGTAATTTAAGCAACTTATAGCTACCAAGTAAAAAATATCTGTGCCTTATTTTAGTTACCTAGAATGTTTAAAAAAATATATATGCTTACCTAGATATGTCATACCAATATGTTTATGCCCAATGTATACAATATAAGAAATGTTTCTATACTATATGTAGTGTACACTATTTTTTATATTGAATATTTATTTATATCGAAAATTTATTTACCTATATATTTAATAATTGTTTATCAATTTCATTTATTTGTTTATTTATTTGTAATTTTTTTAATTGTTTCATTTATTCATTTATTTTTTCATTTATAAAATATTATTATTATTGTTATCGAGATACTTGTATTCATGAAAAATTGTATTCTTGTGTGTGTATGTGTGTGTGTGTGTGTGTATATCAGTTGGTATATTTGTGCCTTAGGTATTTTTTTTTATATTTCACAGGGTTTTGCGCTGGTTTATTGTATGCACTGTAATACCTCATATATAACCTTCCTTAGAACAGGTTACTCTTACCTAGTTAGGAAGGTTATAGACTTGTACTCATCGACCAACTTAATTTCTCCAAAAAAAAATAGCATCAAAATTAGACTTTTGGAAATTAAAAAGTACTTTGAGCTCCTTGTTCGCACCTATAAAGTTCGTACCGCAATCACTATAGATGTCAGAACATAACCCTCGTCGAAACGTAAACCACCGAAATGTTGCTAAGAATGACTCAGTAGTTAGATCGGTTACGAGTTCGAGATGTACAGCTTTTGTCGCAAAACACACAAACAGACACAAATACGCTTTATAGACTTTTGTGTTCCGCATCTTACCACACTTAACAGTGAACGGACCACCGTAATCTACACCCACTTTTGCAAATGGTCTGATTTGCTGTACTCTTGTAGCTGGAAGGTCACCCATTAAAGGGCTCACTGTGTCACAGCGTCCTCTAAAACACTTCATACACTTAAAAACTCTTTGTCGTACTACGCTACGACACGACAGAATCCAGAAACGACGATGCACAATCGCTTGTAGCGTCTGCGGTCCGGGATGAAGATACATAACATGAATATTGTCCACAATAAGGTTTGTTAATGTACTCTTCTTTGGAAGTATTATGGGATGATTTCTATCAAACCCAAGTTGACTATGACGTAGTCTACCACCAACTCGAAGAATTTCTTGATCGTCGAGAAATGGACAAAGCCCTTGCAATCTTTTAGAACATTTTCCCTGCTTCAAGAGTTGTATATCTTTCTCAAATTCACTTTTCTGTACACACTTGATCTTTAAGTGCGCAATTTAACTCTCTAAGAGATAAATACCCTTGAACTCTTTGATTCTTTGTCTTACGACAATTTTCAATGAACCTCAAACAATACGCTGTTAACCGTTGTAATTTAATCAAGCAAGAAAATCTTTCCATTAAATCACAATCAACACTGAAAGTTGATGTATGAGTTTGAACTGTAGCCTTTTGCTCTGGATCCACTTTATGGCTACCTGAGAATCAGACCAGGTGATGACCGGCACAGACGGTGGTACGCCAGGTAATATCCTGAGCGTACGGTTTTTATAAGTCTTGCTAGAAGCAGAGAGGAGCAAAGCTCGAGACGGGGCAAAGTAACTCGCTTGACAGGAGCCACCTTTGACTTTGCCATGAGCAAGTGTATGCTTACTTCCATGTTTGGATTTTGTATTCGTAGGTATACTACCGTAGCATAGCCCTTCTCAGAACTGTCTGAGAATCCATGAAGTTGAATATCAAATGGACTTTCGCAAGGAATATGCCTTGGAATTGACAAATTTGTCAAAAGTAAGAGTTCCCTTCTGAACTTAGACCATTTCTCACAAACATCCTCCGGAGGAGTCGCATCCCATCCGAGACCAAGGGCCCACAGATGTTGAATAAGGTGCTTTGCAAAAAACGTGAGAGGTGATAACCAACCCATTGGGTCGAAAACTCGAGCAATGTCAGACAGAATTGCTCTTTTTGTGAAATTAATGGGTGAGTCCCATTAATTTAATTGTTTAATTCGTTATTTTCACATTTTGGAACTTGAACCTCAGAAACCCACAATTCACTAGGTGATTTCAACCATTGAGGACCGCTCCACCACAATTTGTGCTCTACAAGTTGTCTTGGTGTGATGCCTCTCGTTGCACAATCTGCAGGATTATCAGTTGATGCCACAAGTCTGGAGACACATTTTCCTGAATTTCAGTGACGCGATTAGCAACAAAAGCTTTCCACTTATGCGGTGAAGAACGTAGCCATGATAAAACAATAGTAGAATTAGTCCATGCAAATACATTTTCAAAAATCACTTTATCTTTGAAAACCTCTAACACATATTTTATTAAACGAGACAGCACTAACGAGCCACATAACTCTAATTTAGGTATGGATATTCTCTTTAATGGCGCAACACGAGATTTTGCTAAAAGTAGATGCACATTAAACTCACTACAAGAGCTTTTCTCTCTGACGCACACAACGCCCGCATATCCAATTTCAGAAGCATTGGAGAATCCGTGCAACTCAAAACGACCACCAGTATGAAAGATTTGACGATTGAGGCTAATATTTGACAGCATTCGACACTCGCTGGAATAAATACCCCATCTATCTTTGATATCATCAGGTAGCGCATCATCCCAACCCAAGCCTCGAAGTCCACAACTCTTGTATAACTTGAATTGGCAAATAGGATCACTGATGTTAACTAGCCCAGAGGATCAAACGTCCGCGCAATCTCTGATAATATTGCTCGTTTGCTCTCAGGATTACTAGAAGGTTGAATATGGTATGAAAAACAATCTGAGCCTGGATTCCTGATAATCCCAAGCACTTTTATAAATTCCTGGCTTGGATCATCAAACGTCACTAGAGATTCTCTTTCTTTGAGAGGAATATTTTTTAAGAGCTCAGGAGAGTTCCACTTCCGTAACTCAAAACAACCTAACTTTAAAAGATCAATTAATTCGGTCTGGAACTCCAATGCAGCTCGCACAGATGCAGAACCACTGACCACATCATCAACATAAACATCGTTCAGAAGCACATCCGCTGCCTTTGGATACCTATTGCCTTCATCGCTCGCTAATTGATGAAGAGTACGGATTGCCAGAAACGGGGCGGAGCTTACACCATACGTAACCGTTGCGAGAATAAGTTCTGCCACATTTTTCCTCCACAAAATCCTTTGATAATCTTGATGTTCTGGAGAAATCTGAATCTGTCTATACATCTGTTTCAGGTCTGACACTAACACAACTTGATGTATCCTAAACTTTAAAATAATTTTGACTATGTCTTGTTGCAGTTTAGGACCTGCAAATAAGACGTCATTAAGCGATGAACCAGAATTAGTTTTCATGGATGCATCAAAAACAACTCTTAGCTTAGTCGTTGAACTTGAATCCTTTCTCACACAGTGATGTGGGATATAATATGCCTTCTCACTGTTGAGCGACGGATTTTCTAACAACTTCATATAACCGGCTGAGAGATAATCCTGTAAGAATTCTACATAAGATTCTTTTACTAATGGCTGCCTTGCTAATCGACGCTCCAATTGATAAAATCGATTCACAGCTTGTTCACGAGATTTTCCAAGATTAGGACTCAGATCCTTAAAAGGCAATTTCACTATGTATCTGCCGCTCTCATTGCGCTTATAGTTGTTGACAAATAATGACTCACACTTTATGTCATCAGGGTCCGCACACGTAGATCTAGGAATTTCCTCAATTTCCCAGAAGGATTTTATTATTTGATCAATGGATTTTCAACGGATACCACAAATGAATTCACAATAATATAATTTGGTATGTTAACATTCCCATTATCAGCCATCCAAGTACACTCTTTAGAGCTGCCGATGACCCAGGATCTCCGCATTTTTCCACTGGTAATGGGTACATTGGCACAGAATTAATAATCTTAGCGATTACCAATGCATCCAGCATGTAGCTCGATTCAATGCAATTCCTAGGCATTATGACACAAGACACTACACAATTGATTTTATCACACGTTGAAAGTCCGACTCCTGATAGAGAGATGTTTATTCTACGCTTAGGCAAACACAGCCTTTGCACACACGACTCAGTAATGAAAGATGATTGTGACGCACAATCGATTAGAACGCGAACACTGTAATCCACCACTATCATTTTTCACATTAATCACAGCTGTACTTAACAGAACAGTAGACTTTGATGAAGAAAAACTACTCATCGCTACCACAGCTTCTATTTTCTCAGAAGAATGTGTTACATGAATAGTTAGAGCCACAATCCTTGACCATATGCTTTGATGAAAGACAATTAAAACACATTTCTTTCATTTTCACAAAATCACAACGCTGCACAATACCTAAATAATACCTAAAAATGCTGAACACTTTGATAAATAATGAGATTCCTCACACAACAAACAATTACTGTTTACAGTTTGCGCAACAAATGTTGAGGTTGAAGTCTTTGTAGGAGCTCTTTTTGGTAAGTCATAAAATGATGTCCAATCTTTGCATTGACCCTTCAAACTCTCATCATACAATACCTTTGCACTGTAAATCCGATTCTCGAAATTAATGCGAATCGTTTCTTGTCATCCAGTCTTTTGTCGTCAAACTCTCAATTTTAGCTTGAACTTCTTCAAACTTAGTATTATGTTTTTCCAAGTCCGAAAAACGAGCCTTAAACATAGAAGTGTCAGTCTGCGAAGCGTCTAGCATTCGCTGTACGCGTTTTATAACCAATTCGCGATCAAAAATAAACTG
Source organism: Neomicropteryx cornuta (assembly GCA_020383195.1). NCBI lineage: Eukaryota > Metazoa > Arthropoda > Insecta > Lepidoptera > Micropterigidae > Neomicropteryx > Neomicropteryx cornuta. The sequence goes on from JAHKQU010000030.1 coordinate 9,365,466, forward strand.
CTTCAAGCATTTATTGACCTCTTCCATTTTACGAAAATAATAAACAAGCGAATTAGAGGTTAATTTGGTTTGGCAGTTGCTGCTAGTGTAAAGTCAACAAACTGACAACTTGGCCAGTTAACAGTTAAAGTAGCCTAACCAAACAAGTCTACACAAAGCAAAATGGCCGCTGACTATGACAGTCAGCTGATCACCGGAATTTACGAAATTAATGTTTATTTTTCGAAAATTACACGCTTGAAAATATACCAACTTAATCAACACACAATCAAATTACAAACTCATTGGATTCTCACACAAAACTGCGCTCTGATCACACAATAACACAATAACCAGTCATACCCTCCTAAACCAGTTCACACATACCCGTAAAGATCGCAATTTTCCACACAACTTTCTGGAAAAAATACACAAAAAATCACTTATTCGCTAGAATCGCACTCACATCCGCTCGTAAGGACCAAACAATGGGCTGTAAATTACTCAATTAAACTTACAGACATCGAACTCGCGATCTCCGCAGGTACGGTTATTCTTTGACACCACACGCGCCGTTTCTTTTCTCTTCGCCAACACAGTTTTGGCGGCTCTCTCGAAGTGTTCTTACAGGCTTGGACCCGAGGAGTGCACTCTCTTCTTCTTGTGGAATAAAAGCCTGGTTTCCCACACACAAGGACACAGCACGGCGCATACGTCCACACAGTAGGACGGTTTTCGAGAGAGAGAGAGTGAGGGTAGGTATTTAGTGCAGGCAAGTTACTTTGACAACTGCAACCGCGCATGCGTCAAACTATGCCGGATATGGCCAAACGGAAGACAATGTAATTGACAGCCCATTTGTCACAACAATACTAAACACCGAAGGATGTCTGCGAACGCCCTGACAGTCTTGACTTTTTATACCAATTCTCTTTTAGGTACTGAGGCTAGGTTCGTGATGTGGTTTCTTTTGACTGGTCTGTGAAGTCATCTGGTTGTTGAGTTTTTTTGCTTTTTTCAAAGAAATCTTCTGGCAGACGAAGTTGTTTACCGTAAGTCATCTGTGCTGGATTTGTATTGTTATCACCACGGAGTTCTGCAGGCAATCCGTACTTTACTGTGAAATCAGTAAAGCAGATTGGGACAAAACATATAGTATGGATTATTTAGGTCTTCGTTCTGAAGACAATAAAGCAGATCGGTTCGACGATCATGATATTTTTCTTTTTTATTTTGAACCAATGCTTTCTGAATTTCGTAAGATCGTGACGAAAGTCTCGAAGGTGATCCATATAGTGTTTTTGTTGATTTTCAACTTTTTCTTCATACCTCAACTTATTCGTATTCGTGTTCAGAGCCAACGTAATTGTTGTAAAGTAGGTCGGCTACCTTACTACCTTTTTCTACATAAATTTCAATTTGTATCTAGTGTGTATGTGTGCGTGTGTGTGTATGTATGAGCTATAATACATTATGGTGTTATATGTGAGTACAAAATTGATCATGTTGAGAGTGTATGAGCGATGTGAATAAAATCTATAGATTTTAGGTGAGCGGTATGTTTAGTATTGTTGTGACAAATGGGCTGTCAATTACATTGTCTTCCGTTTGGCCATATCCGGCATAGTTCAACGCATGCGCGGTTGCAGTTGTCAAAGTAACTTGCCTGCACTAAATACCTACCCTCACTCTCTCTCTCGAAAACCGCCCTACTGTGTGGACGTGTGCGCCGTGCTGTGTCCTAGAGTGTGGGAAACCAGGCTTTTATTCCACAAGAAGAAGAGAGTGCACTCCTCGGGTCCAAGCCTGTAAGAACACTTCGAGAGAGCCGCCAAAACTGTGTTGGCGAAGAGAAAAGAAACGGCGCGTGTGGTGTCAAAGAATAACCGTACCTGCGGCGATCGCGAGTTCGATGTCTGTAAATTTAATTGAGTAATTTACAGCCCATTCGGAGTTTCCGAATGTCACCAAGCCCGCAGTACTCAAATATCACGAGGTGTACTCTAGTATGCGAACAAACAGCTACAGACCATGCTCCAATAGCAAGGTTGAACGTTTTCACAGTCATAAAAGCAGCTCGATTGCAAGAGGATCCACAGAAAACTGGTCAAATGAACTACCCACAGTAAAGTACGGATTGCCTGCAGAACTCCGTGGTGATAACAATACAAATCCAGCACAGATGACTTACGGTAAACAACTTCGTCTGCCAGAAGATTTCTTTGAAAAAAGCAAAAAAACTCAACAACCAGATGACTTAAAAGCAGCAAATTTAAAAAACTATTTTATTTAAAAATGTACTTATTCAAACATTAAATATTTTTATTTTTTTATTCTTTTATTTTAAAATATTTCTACTAGATCACAATCAAATTCTAGGATTTAAATATAGAAGTCGGCCTCCAGCCTAGCCTGATAATTGGTTCGTATTTGTGGATGAGGAGTTCCCTCAGGTGTCGCCACCCGGTCACGGAGTCCCTCACAGTTCGAAATCACTTCGGACTGGTTCCCTCCAATAGTTCCGTAAAGCAGTGAACGATCGTTTCCAGTTTTACATTTCTTGCTCGTGCTGTATCCTCCACGTCCTCCACAAACTTCATCACCGAGGAACGTCCATCGTACTTTAGGTTCCACCTGTGTACATTCGGGTTGAACCTCTGCACCCTTCCACTGGGCTCGTCATCTTCGCCAGAGTCCGATTCATTTTTCCCGCCTGACCTTCTCCGACCTTCTCTGGGTTTGCTCGACTACCAGGTACCTTCATGATGTCGCGATCGTTTTAATCGCGCCAGTTACGCTATTCCTGTCCGCGTAACTAGTTAAAAAAAATAATTATATTAATTTACTAACATCAAAATTACATTTTTTGATAGTTAAAAGCCACCTGTTGGCGACTGCCGCTAATTATTCAGCGCCAGCGGTGAGAAAGCAGATTTTAGTTTCACTAATCCACACAAGAGAGGGCATTACGGTATTTTTTTTTGCTAGTTTTGGGTAACAAAATAATTAATACAGTAAAGACATTTCGCAAAATAAATTTTAAATAAATTAAATAGTAAATAGAAAGATAGTAGAAAAAAAAGTAATGATATATTTATATAAAAAAAAAAAAATAATAAACAAGGATCTTGTCCGTGCGAGAACCCTGAAGTGAGCGCTGGTGAATTGCAGCGGTAGGGTACGGTAGTTAGATTCGAACGGACGGTGGAAGGTAGAGGGGCTTATTTTTTTTCGTTTTTGGAAACCAGAGGTCAGTCCAGTGTTAAAAAAAAGTGGTCGTTTCATTTCATTCACTCGTTTATTTTTTTGTTTTTTTTTGTTTACATATTTAACCTTTTGTAGAAAATATAGTGACAGCGTTTGAACTTCACGTCATTTGACTGGTTTTCAGTAAATTTCGTTTTTTTGTTTTTAGCAATTAAAGTTATCAGCTTGACCTACTTGAAATTTAAAATAAAATAAACTAATAACTCTTGTCGTCCTAGTTGAAAAGATTGGTGATTTCAATATGAATGCAAGCCACCGGTTCAGTCGGTCCCCTATTTCATTGTTTACTATGGGATTAAGAAAAAGATGTCGAAAAAAAAAGAAAGACTGGCCGTGTCGTGGCCGTAGCGATCTATAGATGGGTTCTATATATCCGTGTATGTATTTTTTAATATATTTCTAACCAGGGTTTTTTTTTTAGTTGCTTATGTTTTGCCGAGTGACGTAAGATATCTGATTTGCCATGCGATCATATTGATAAGCCATACTATATTTTTTTTGTTTTAAGACAACCATGCAGGTCACATACATAGCAAATTTTTTTTTTTAGAATTAATGCCTCATTGATGACTTGTCCAGGCTACACCATCAGAACTAATGACTTGGCCACGGCAACAATGGACAATAGCCCGCCTCATTTGCTTGACTCTATCAACATTGGGTTTAATATGCCCACCATGGCACTTCGAGGTTTGTTCTCACATAATTCCGGTCATCTTATCTATCCTTGTTTATTTTGCTATGAACTATTTTTGACAGATGTAGTTAGTCAATAGGAAATAATATCATTAATAAAACAGTAAAGGCAAATCAAAGAAATTTATCTCATGCCAGTAATTCTCTCGGGCCTCCAATGCCTAACAATCCCCCAGTCTGTGTACTTTAACGGCCCGTCTTGAATCGCAGGTAACCACGAGGGATCAAATGTAGGGGCGGTGGAGTAAAATTGCTGAATAAGATCACTGTCTATGCCCTGAATAAGCTATATGCATATCATGAAGAAAAGCACACTACAAGTATGAGGCATATGGAACCTGCTGACTGGCAATACTGTGATAACGATATTGACTTTTTTGGTATAACCAACAACAAAAATCTGATTTTTTATTTTACGACACTGAATATTTTAATTATAAATTTTTTTCATGTATTTATTTTTTTAATATTTTTATTATAACTGTTTTTGTAGGTCAGCTGGTGCAGTGGCCTGTGGTAACAGTGCCGTGAGTGGCACAATTGGCGGTGATGTCAATGTGCCAGTCAGCCTTCACGCTCTTCTTAGTGGGCCGCGCAATACAAGTCAGCAGACGAGCAGTTGGAGTCATGGATCCAATAAATTCAACAAGATGGACAAGAAGTATGTCTAGGACCACACTGTTACTAGTAAAGAACTTGAATAATAAAATATTATTTATTTATGTAACGACTGTCATGTTGATAACTAAAGTGCTTAATAAATATACAAGCAAATGTATTTTTAGCAAAAATACTCGTACATAAAATTGCAGATAAGATAATAATGATATAGGATTTCAATGTACCTGTTTGAAATTTGATATGTGCTGTAGGGCGTGTCTATGACTATTGAAAAATGTCTGCATAGTTTTGATTGAAATTAATGGTCAAACCAATTGGCGAAGTTATGCGAAGTAAAAAAAAATATCTACTTATCTACACATCATTATAATGTTGATGTGTAGGTTTGATTGGGTAGAGGGTAGAGGGTGTTTTGATGTTTTCAATTAAATAAAAAAAATATTGAAAAGAATATCTTTTTTATCAAAAAGAATTCCATCCATTTGTCGTAGGACATCTTTTTTTTATTGACCTTCATATTTTACCAAAGGAAAACAGTGTTTATTTTATTTATTTATTTACCTTGCAGGTTTTTATTTTATTTTTTGAACGTAGTAGTATTTTACAGTAATTTATTTTCTACAAATTATCTTTTTTTAAAAAAAAAAACAATTGAGATGGTATGGAACAAACCAGTTTATGTCCACACCCATTTAAAATACACTATTTAATAAATATTTAATCAAAACTGGCCAGAAATCCTTCAAATATCACATTGAATATATTGATTTCATTCAAATAAAGACATGTTCACAGGCTTTTAACCATTTTTTTTTATGTTTTAATATATTATTTCAATCAAACCCGGACAAATCCAGTATAAAATATCATTATGCTAAATATGTTGAACAGATCCGGACAAATATTATTATGCATATTTATATTTTTTTTTTTAGAAAAAGTCCCTAATTTATAAAGATTAATATTTTATATAAATAATCATTAAAAAATAATGAGAAATATGCTGTACAATTTTTTAGCTCTCCTGGAAAATTTTGTTCGCTGGGCTTGTCCGGATTTGTTCCGCACCTCCTTAATTGTTTAGAAAAGCCTTAATATTATAAATTAACTTCAACACACACAGTAGGTAATAAACGTCAAACGTTTCTTTGTTAGACTTGAAGGCCTAGCTGTCCCCTTGGTTGGACCTTTTGAAAGCGCTATAGAAGTTTTTTGTTGAAAATTAAAAAAAAATAATTGATAAAAACAATTTTTTTGCTAGCTTTAGGACCCTTTTGAAAGCGCTTATAGCCTATAGCTTCTAGGCAGTAAAAAAATGACTTGAGTGTTTGAATAAAAAAAGGGGTATGTGGTTTGTATGAGGAGTTATTCCGTCTGTATAAACTGGTGAAGTTTTTCGTCCATATAGGTGCAAGAGTTAATGCAATCAAACACTGTAGGCATGTATAGAAGCAGAACTAATAATGATAGGCCTGAGTAAGGGCCACCCTTCTATTATCCTAATAGACCGACTTTTAAGGAGTGGAGTTTGTAAATGCATGGGAAAACATGACGGAGGTTGTTGTCTTGATGGACAATGAAGATGCACTAGGGGTGTTGTCGGATGACAAAATTAAATTAAAAATCGAACAGGATATTGCTTTAAATAAAATGGTATGTATTTGAAACATATTTTATGTAGGTACATATAACTGTAATGAAATATTAATTACTCCGAGCAGCTTAAATACCTTTTGCACACTATATGTGTACTGTAGAAAGTTTAAATAATATTTCTAGTTTTTCTATATTTAAACGTTTATGTAAATTAGAATGAGAATAGAACTCCACATAAAATAACATTTATTAAATAATTAAGGTTACTGAATTATAGACCAACTTTAAGTATTAAAGCTTATACGAGCCATTGACATTAGGTGAGATCAGTATTGAAATAATATTACAAATGTGTATTTAAAAAAAACTTGCTCATTCCACTTCTCTGGTTTATTCCAACATGGATTTATGAAACATTTGTATGAATGTCCACCATGTTCATTATACCATCCTGCCCCACTTGTTAGATTTGTTGGCTGCCTCACTCGATTCATAATGGTTGTGGCATCTTATGATAAATGGGTTAGACTTTTAGCTGGATGTACTGTTTGAAATTTCATTGAATTACAGTTTTTAACGTTTCATTACACCCACTATTTTAGCTCAAGCATTCTATTTATGACAAACCGCCCGACTCTGCTCCGCATGGGGATATTTTCGCACAGGATGTACAGGGTGAGAGATTACAAACAGAACAAGGACTGTTGGATTGTTTTTTTAACAAGCAAGATAGCTTGGAATTAGAACTTTTGCTATCAAAAATTTTAGTTTTAATAATTGTGTAATTACTTATATATTTTGTAATTTTTCAGAATACCGGATCAAGACGCAAAACTGTTGCAAAAAAACACAGCGAACTGTGGTCATATTTTACGCAGTTGCCTGATCTGAAAGCCAAGTGCGGCTTTTGCTCTCAAGTTCTTAGCGTTGCCGGAGGTTCCACTGGTAACTTGAATAGGCACATGAAGATAAAGCATTTCACAGATGCATTGACGGCCTGGAAGGAGGATGCACAATCGGGATCTGCAATCTATAATCAACAACACTCCTAGTTCACACGAAGTTACTGACGTTCAACCACTTGTTAATAAGGTTATTATTATTAATAGTGAAGAGCTAAGGAGTTACAGAAAATACTAGCTGTATCAGGATTTTTGCAAATATTTTTTCCAATTTGTTTTCGTACAATTACTATTGTGATGGTATGTATCACTTTAATTCAGTAGCGAAACTACTATAAAATAGTTTTAAACATTAATTAGAGGCCTGAGATCTTAAGGTTGCCCAAAGAAGATTTAGTTCAGCAATTTTTATAACCTTTGCGGAATCTTTGCCAATCAATGCCATATACGAGGGCTAATATGAATCAAGAATAACAAAAAGAAACAAAAATATATCATTTAATATGGTTTTATTGTTTTCAAAATATTCACCATGATGATCGATGCACTTTTGCATACGTTGAAACCAATTTTCATAGCACTTTTTCCATTCTGATTAGGTATCTCCAAAACGTGCATATTGAACACATCAATGGTTTCTTTGCGGCTCGAAAAACGTTGACCGTGTAATTTTTCTTCACATCTGGAAATAAATAGAAATCGTTGGGTGTCAAATCGAGGCTATACGGCGGATGACCTGTCAATTTTATCTTTTGACCTTCCAAAGACTGAGTTGTATCAACCGATGTGTGACAGCTAGCATTGTCATGATGCAGAATGATCGTGCATTGTCGGTTCTTCTTTCTTATTTCTTCAAAGACTTCTGGTAAACAAATGGTCATGTACCATTCCAAATTAAACATTTTACCATTTTCTAGTGGCACTGTAGCCACATGTCCATTTTTACCAAACAAACAGGTGACCATTTGCTTCAAAGTGCTTTTTGCACGAATAACTTTTGTTGGATTTGGTTCATCTTGGAACACCCACACTGTTACTGTTGTTTAGTTCCGGGGTCATACGCATAGACCCAAGATTCATCACCTGTGTAGATATTATAAACAGCTTTTGACGCACCACGATTGTATTTTTTTAACATGTTTTTGACACAGGCCTGTTTTTGATCAATTCTCAAGTTGTGTGGAGTCCAACGCGAACGCCCTCGTATTAAATTATCTATCGGCATAGATGTAATATTTTTGTCAAACGATTTGTATTGCAGACTTATTTGAGAAATACTGATGTTTAAGAAACTTAATTAATATATAAATGTTTAATTAAAATTGAATGTTTGGTGAAATAAAAATAATAATTGGGACAAATAAATAATATTAATTTAGCAATTGCAAATCTTACTGTGACACACCTATGAAAGTCTGTCCCAGGCATATTTATATAATTCATTTTCTTTTTTGAATGTGGGTTTTTATAAAAAAAAATTGATCAAAGTTAGCTTAGGTACTTACCTGCAGTTGTGTTGTATTATCCTGCATTCAGTGCTTAGACCAACTAAACTATTAATATTTTTTGAAATGTGATTTTAGCCACCCTAGTGCCGCCTTAGTCGCCTAGTGTGTAGGGGTTGCCCTGTCGAGGCTATCATCTTACGTACCTAGATGATAATATTAAATGGATATTTGATTTCATATAATAGGGAATTTCTCAGGGGTGATTAGGGAATAATAGTTACGTAAAGTTAGCAAGTTAGTTTCGTAAGGGTAATAAATTAAAAAAATAGTTTTCCGTTAAAAAGTTTTCATGTCATTGTCATGTAATGTGCAAACTTTTTAGGTGATAGGTATGTATTTTTACTATAAAAGTATTGTTATATTATAGGACATCTAAAACTGAATAAAAAACAAAATAGATATGGCCGTTGAAATTTCTATGGGCAAATATATTTTTTGCGACTTGAAATATCTTCATCTTTAAAAAATCTATAGATATTCGCATACCATACCATACCATAATTCACTCTATCGGAATATTTTAAAATGATTTCCCAGACTACTAACATAATAACATCAGTTTCTTTTCCTAAGCACATGTGCAAAGTACATTTGCCTCTGCTGTGCAAAGTGCACTGTGACCCTGGTGGTATGATGTCAAGAGGTTTAAATTTAATCAATAAAATGATTATAAAGTTTTAAGGCATCTCAATAATGACACTATTTCATAGACTTTTTATTTCTAGAACAAACGAAGACTTTAACGAATTCACCAGTTACAAAAGTACGCAGTGGATTCTGGAACCATTTTATCAAAATATCGCACACAAAAGCAAAATGTTCTTATTGTGGCAAGTTCTTGACAGTTTCAAATGGCTCAACGGGAAATCTTGCCAGACACATGAGAATGAAACACCTTGAAATACAAACATGCAAGGGAGTTTCTTCATCCAGTCAAGTCGCAGAATCATTAGTTCAGGAGGAGATTATGCTACTAAACGGTTGCGGATACACATAGCGGAACTCTACATAGCAACTATAAAAATATAGTTGCTATGTAAATTGATTCGTTACTTTATAGTTTCGTTGCAAAGAAAATTCAATATGTCGTTTCCATGGTTTTTGAATGCAAATAAATTCTCATAATTTATTGAAAAGTGACTTTTAAAACTTGAGCGTTAAAATGTGTTTAAAAGGTTTGTTAAGTAAGGTGAAGAAATCGACCGCCAAAATGGTGTCGGAGCTACTGAGAGCACAGGTAAAACCAAAAATTATAAAAATCGACCATCAATTAAATGCTTTGTGAATAATAATTAAACAAATTTTCCTAACCGTGATATCCATCAACATCAAGCGACAATGCTGAGAAAGCCAATAATTTTATAAACGCAATAGCAATAAAGTAAACAGCTTGTTATGTTTCTGAGTGCAATTTCCTATAAATTTGCATATTATAATTAAAATCGGTTCATCCGTTTGGGTGTTGCGATGCCACAGCACCTTAAACCTTTCTGTTTGGGTCGGGGGTTAAAAAGAATAAAAAAATGATGGGCGTATGAATTTCAGATTGCGTCAATTTTCAATTCTGTTGTGTTTATAAACAAAATATGTTTTAATCTGTTACCGTATTTTTTCAGCCGAATCCAAGATTTCAGAACTTGCCAAAAACAAAACCTATCAGGGATTATATGTAAGTATTACATTGTTGTTTTCTTGTAACATGAAGTTGGCCCTGCATTTGAAAATACCAGTCATGTTTTTTATTAATTTCAAATCTTCCATCAAATGTTAGTTTCCAAAATGTCACTTTTATTTCCTTAATTGCTCTTTCTAATCCCAACTTACACGCAGTTATGGGACATTTTACTCGACAATCATATCTTCATCACATAAACCGTCTGGTGTGGCACCTATAAAATGAATATCGCTATCTATGAACATCCACATGGTCTTATTTCTCGATTTTCATGAACACTAATTGCTGCAAAGCTATTCTTTCATTTTCCCTTCCTTGTTGAATCGATGCAACATGACTTATATTTTGTTTATACAACATATTTTTAACTATTGTAGAACAGCTTATATCTTGAAGTCTTTTCACAAGTTTACCAAAATGTAAAGCAGTTATTAAATGTCTTCTCAATTCTAACCATTCACTGCAATCACTCTGTAAAATTGTGTCTCTCTCTCTATGCGACTACGTTCAACTTCCGTCTTTTTCAATCTTTCGAGAAAAGTAGTTTTGGCTTTTCGAAACATGCTTTCATTCATATCAGGTTGCATACTATTTTCTCCATAATTTGCATCTTTTTTCTGCCTTTGACAATACGCCCATTTTTACATTGATATTTTCTTATCAACCTATTTTTTTTTAATTCTTTTTCTTCGAATCTAAGCAATTTGCTCGTAGGACAACTACCCATATTTTTAAATAGATTTGATATAGGTCGATTTGTATTGAAAGGATATGACAGCAGCAGCGCAACGTGCCTGATAAGAATCTTTTAATGAAAAGTTTATCCTTTTATAACCAACGACAAATTTAGCAATTATACTATTAAATTGTCCTACAATATTACAAAGTTACCGCGCTTAGAGCTGCCATCTTTCGATGGTAGTTTTCAGAAATGGCCTGTATTTTATGAAGTTTTCCGTACGGCCATTCATGAAATTACAGAGTTGTCAAACTCTGTATTTTCAGTATGTTGTTGGTAAGTTAACTGACAAAGCGCAAACAGTTTTCGCTGGACTTACACCCGCCCCAGAGAATTACTCCATAATTTAGAGTACATTGGTTGCTAAATACCAAGATGTACGTGGCACTAGAGCAGCATAGTATGATATGCGTCTGTATTTAAAACCTGTAATTCATTAATTGCGTTAACACATGGCGTTGGTAGTGGACAGAGCTTAACTACGGGTCTTTTGTACGACCCATGGCGTGTTTTTACAACAGCAGCTCGTACGATACCATCATTGCCTGGCAAAACCTCGACAATGACACCTATCTGCCATTGAAGAGGTATAGATTTATCTTCCTTTATTATGACTAATGTTCCTAGTTTTATTGGATTTGAAGGCTTGTTCCATTTTTCTCTAGATTGAAGCGTGGTCAAATATTCTGATTGCCAACGCTTCCAAAAGGACTGAATCATTCTATCTAACATAGATTGTCGAGTTAAGAGATTAACTTGTTCTGTAATATTGTTAGAGGTAACGCATGTAAAAAGTGTGCAGGAGTTAAGGCGGTGGGTTTGTTAACATCCGAGCTGAGAGCGCAAAGCGGTCTAGAGTTTAGAACCATCTCTATTTGTATGAGATCGTTGCGAGTTCCTTATACGTTAGCAATTGCTCACCGACTATTCCTTTTAAATGCAGTTTTACCGAACGAATATTGGATTCCCAAATGCCGAAAAAATTCTGAATCTGGAATGACAGAGCGAACATTTATTTAAGCGCCCAGAGTCATTTGTGTTCGTTGCAAATGCTTGCGGTTTCTTAGATGCGACCGAACTCGATTTAACAGCTTTCTTGGCTGTTTTGAATTAGTATGCTGAAGAATTTTTATTTGTTGTTGCAAAAACTCCAACAATTGCCAATAAGTAGGTATTTCTACATTGCGATTTTGAGATTCGTAATCTTTAACGGTGTTAAAATCAAGTCTCTTTAAAGAAATATGTAATAATACGAAATGAGCGAGATCGGTTAATTCTAACTGCTTTAAGGCTGCTATTGCAGGGGCAAACCTATGTAAAATGCATCTAAATTATTTATTGAGGAACTATTTGGAAATTTTAGTGTCGAAAATTTGATCCAAATAATGTGTAGCCAATAATCGCTTGTCATCATACTTCGAAACTATCAGCGTCCAAATCGACTCATAATTTGCATAATTTGGGAAGATTTTTATATATTTTATTTTTCGATTGTGAGTTATTTTCCGTACTACCATTTTGTTGTAATAGTTCGAATCTAGCATTTTTAACCAGATAATAAATATCATCAAACGCTTGTAAACTCTTGTAATTTGGTACGTAATTTTCGTTCTTTTCTGATTTGATTATATTTATTTTATCAATTATATCCGAAAACTGGATAAATCTTCAGATTTATTAAAAATAATTTACGGTTTTTATCTGTCTTAAGGTTCTTTGAATTATCAAATAAAGTTTGAATGTTTTCAAAAATGTATGCCCTTTTCGATTTTAACTGATTTAATATATGATCACTCATTTTTGTTTTTAACGATATTAATTTTTGTCGCTGACTGTACTTCTTACAGACTGAAAGCAATTGATTTGAACTGAAAAATTAACCACCCAAAATTACGAAATAGTTTTATTGTTAAAGTAGCAGATGGCACTGCTTTTAACTTGTTAACCTAGCAGATGGCGATGTGTTAACTTTAATTTGTGTATAGTTATATTTTTATGTAGTTATAAATTTATAGTAAGTCAAATATAAACATACAAGAAAAATATATTATACCGTATTCGTATGAATAAACAAAATAAATAACTTAATAAATATTAATTAAATATATATTTTTAAAATATATACAATACTTAATTAATACACACAAAGGATCATTAGGCAATATTCTGTTTTTCTTTTACTTTATGTTATGAAATGTTATTTATTTATTTATTGTATGTTTGTTTGTTTTTTTTTTCAAATAATTTATATTCTACGATTACTTTTAAACATATTATTTTAAATATAATGCAAACAACTTAGCGTTTACAAAGCTGCTTATAGCTTGTTAAAACGGCTTGTGAAGTGAATATTTTTTGCTCTAAATCCTAGATTGCAAGTACAAAAAACACTAAAATTTCTATGATTAGTCTCGAAGTACCAATACTATGACGTGGCCTAGTAAACTTTTTACCTTTTATAGTTTACGTTACCCAAAGAAAATTATATCTTTTAAGCGTTGGGTTGTTACCTTTTTTTTATTTCAATTTGCTTCTAAATATATTATATAGCCGAAGACTCTCCAATTTATTAGTTAAAGCAGATTAATGTTAATGAAACAAAAACTATTATGATACATTTAAAAAATTACAAAAACGGATCAAACACAATAACAAAGATTTTAAATAAAAAAGCAAAACTTACTAGTAGTCCAATACAATTGTTAAGACTCTTAAAATTCACAATGTTGTAATATCAAAGTCGCATTAGGTATATAAAGTGTATAATCGTTAGATATGTCTGCAAATAGATGTTAATTTACCTGAAAAAATTATACAAGAATATATCTCAAGCGGCTTTATTAGATGATGCCTAAACATGTTAATTTGATTTTGATTGAAAAATAGATTTTCTTATTTTGACATTTTATTACAGATGTTTTAAAATTTTAAGGAATTTGAAATAGCTTCATATTATATAATCATAATAAGTTAACATGTGTATTTTTCCTAAAATATCGAACCCAAATAGCCTCGCTCTGTCGAAAACATAAATAAAATAAATACAATATCCTATTACAGGTTGTGCGGTCGTCTCGTCACTGCGGCCTTCTCGAGGCCGACGTTGGAGAGCGACTCGTTAGCCGATCCGCGTATTGCCTCTGCGCTTGCGGCATGCCAACAGACCGCCGCCGAGAGGTACCATATCTTGTAAAACTAAAATAATTTTGGTTTAGCGCTAAAAAAATATTGGATTTTTTAATTTCAATTTGCTTCTAAATATATTATATAGCCGAAGACTCCAATTTATTAATTAAAGCTGATTAATGTTAATGAAAGAAAAACTATTATGATACATTTAAAAAATTACAAAAACGGATCAAACACAATAACAAAGATTTTATATAAAAAAGCAAAACTTACTAGTAGTCCAATACAATTGTTAAGACTCTTAAAATTCACAATGTTGTAATATCAAAGTCGCATTAGGTATATAAAGTGTATAATCGATAGATATGTCTGCAAATAGATGTTAATTTACCTGAAAAAATTATACAAGAATATATCTCAAGCGGCTTTATTAGATGATGCCTAAACATGTTAATTTGATTTTGATTGAAAAATAGATTTTCTTATTTTGACATTTTATTACAGATGTTTTAAAATTTTAAGGAATTTGAAATAGCTTCATATTATATAATCATAATAAGTTAACATGTGTTTTTTTCCTAAAATATCGAACCCAAATAGCCTCGCTCTGTCGAAAACATAAATAAAATAAATACAATATCCTATTACAGGTTGTGCGGTCGTCTCGTCACTGCGGCCTTCTCGAGGCCGACGTTGGAGAGCGACTCGTTAGCCGATCCGCGTATTGCCTCTGCGCTTGCGGCATGCCAACAGACCGCCGCCGAGAGGTACCATATCTTGTAAAACTAAAATAATTTTGGTTTAGCGCTAAAAAAATATTGATTTTTTTTATTTTTGGCCCCGTATAAACTGAATTCGGACGTCTGTGCGCCGTTGGCTCTGTGAGACCCCATATTTTTCACCTGAAGTAATATAAATATAAATAAATGTATTTTGTTTTAGGGTTCGGGACCCTATGTTGCCAGGCCGTGCAGAAGATCCAGTTATCCTTGATATAAATGATGAACATCCAGCTTTCGTTCTTCACAATGTTGAAGAAAACAATGTTGTTGAAGAAAATCCAGTTATCCTTGATATACATGATGAACATCCAGCTTTCGTTCTTCACAATGTTGAAGAAAACAATGTTGTTGAAGAAAATCCAATTCTTCTTCTTGAAAATGGCGATCAGCCTGTTGTTATAGAACATCTTCATGAAGAAAATGAAGATTCTCACCACGAAGAAAATGTAAAGTTAGCATTTCTCTATGAATCAATTATTGATCAACTTTGTTCACATAATGGAGGCATACCCTTTGTACATCCATATATTGCTCTAAATTTGCAACGCATTATTCATCGTATTCTTTTACGTCGTGAAATCAGTGAAGCAGATTGGGAAAACAATTATAGTATGTCTTATTTACGTCTTCGTCCTGAAGACAGTGAATTATTTCGGTTCGACGATGATAACATTTTACTTTTTTATTTTGGAGCAATGCTTTCTGAATTTCGTAAGATTCGTGACGAAAGTCTCGAAGGTGATCCATATAGTGTTTTTGTTGATTTTCAACTTTTTCTTCATACTCATCTTTATGCTATTATTCATCGTAAAGTCGACGAACATTCGACCGAAGATAAGCCTCTTGTTAAAGAAGATTCACTTTTTATTCTTAGAAATCAGCTTCTTGACAATGAAAATGAAGCAGTTCATCCCGAATATCAAATTATTCTTTTTTATTTTCAACACATTCTTCGTCGTCTTAGTTTTCATCGTGTTGCCAATGAACCATATCTTCCCAAAAAAGATCTACATATTATACTTTATTTTAAACGCATTCTTCATCGTCTACGTTTTTGTCATAAATCCGATGAAGATGAGTGGACCGAACAAGATCCACTTATTGTTCATTTTAAACGTCTTCTTCGTCGCGAAGGCAATTTATCGCATCGGCCCGAAGAAGAAGAAATTATAGTTTTACATTTTCAATGTATTCGTATTCATGTTCAGCGCCTACGTAATTGTCGTACAGCAGATCGGCCCGAAGAAGATCTATATATTCGATATAATTTTCAATGTATAATTCAGGTTCTCCTTCGTCGTAAAGAAGATCCGCTTCTTAACCTATGGCCAGGTGAGCGATTACAGATAAGGCGAATGTTTGGACATTATTAGGGCCGACCTACTTTATAACAATTACGTTGGCTCTGAACACGAATACGAATAAATTGAAGTATGAAGAAAAAGTTGAAAATCAACAAAAACACTATATGGATCATCTTCGAGACAGTCGTCACGAATCTTACGAAATTCAGAAAGCATTGGTTCAAAATAAAAAAGAAAAATATCATGATCGTCGAACCGATCTGCTTTATTGTCTTCAGAACGAAGACCTAAATAATCCATACTATATGTTTTTTCCCAATCTGCTTTACTGATTTCACAGTAAAGTACGGATTGCGTGCAGAACTCCGTGGTGATAACAATACAAATCCAGCACAGATGACTTACGGTAAACAACTTCGTCTGCCAGAAGATTTCTTTGAAAAAAGCAAACTAACTCAACAACCAGATGACTTCACAGACCAGTCAAAAGAAACCACATCACGAACCTAGCCTCAGTACCTAAAAGAGAATTGGTATAAAAAGTCAAGACTGTCAGGGCGTTCGCAGACATCCTATTCAAGATCAAACGTCCGCGCAATCTCTGATAATATTGCTCGTTTGCTCTCAGGATTACTAGAAGGTTGAATATGGTATGCAAAACAATCTGAGCCTGGATTCCAGATAATCCCAAGCACTTTTATAAATTCCTTACATGGATCATCAAATGTCACTAGAGTTTCTCTTTCTTTGAGAGGAATATTTTTTAAGAGCTCAGGAGAGTTACTACACCACTTCCGTAACTCAAAACAACTTAACTTTAAAAGATCAATTAATTCGGTCTGGAACTCCAATGCAGCTTGCACAGATGCAGAACCACTGACCACATCATCAACATAAACATCGTTCAGAAGCACATCCGCTGCCTTTGGATACCTATTGCCTTCATCACTCGCTAATTGATGAAGAGTACGGATTGCCAGAAACGGGGCGGAGCTTACACCATACGTAACCGTTGCAAGTTTATATTCTTGAATAGGTTCTGCCACATTTTTTCTCCACAAAATCCTTTGATAATCTTGATGTTCTGGAGAAATCTGAATCTGTCTATACATCTGTTTCAGGTCTGACACTAACACAACTTGATGTATCCTAAACTTTAAAATAATTTTGACTATGTCTTGTTGCAGTTTAGGACCTGCAAATAAGACGTCATTAAGCGATGAACCAGAATTAGTTTTCATGGATGCATCAAAAACAACTCTTAGCTTAGTCGTTGAACTTGAATCCTTTCTCACACAGTGATGTGGGATATAATATGCCTTCTCACTGTTGAGCGACGGATTTTCTAACAACTTCATATGACCGGCTGAGAGATAATCCTGTAAGAATTCTACATAAGATTCTTTTACTAATGGCTGCCTTGCTAATCGACGCTCCAATTGATAAAATCGATTCACAGCTTGTTCACGAGATTTTCCAAGATTAGGACTTAGATCCTTAAAAGGCAATTTCACTATGTATCTGCCGCTCTCATTGCGCTTATAGTTGTTGACAAATAATGACTCACACTTTATGTCATCAGGGTCCGCACAGGTAGATCTAGGAATTTCCTCAATTTCCCAGAAGGATTTTATTATTTAATCAATGGATTTTCAACGGATACCACAAATGAATTCACAATAATATAATTTGGTATGTTAACTTTCCCATTATCAGCCATCCAAGTACACTCTTTAGAGCTGCCGATGACCCAGGATCTCCGCATTTTTCCACTGGTAATGGGTACATTGGCACAGAATTAGTAATCTTAGCGATTACCAATGCATCCAGCATGTAGCTCGATTCAATGCAATTCCTAGGCATTATGACACAAGACACTACACAATTGATTTTATCACACGTTGAAAGTCCGACTCCTGATAGAGAGATGTTTATTCTAC
Organism: Neomicropteryx cornuta; assembly: GCA_020383195.1. Taxonomy (NCBI): domain Eukaryota; kingdom Metazoa; phylum Arthropoda; class Insecta; order Lepidoptera; family Micropterigidae; genus Neomicropteryx; species Neomicropteryx cornuta. Next base: position 9,383,604 of record JAHKQU010000030.1, read on the forward strand.
GCTTAGGCAAACACAGCCTTTGCACACACGACTCAGTAATGAAAGATGATTGTGACGCACAATCGATTAGAACGCGAACACTGTAATCCACCACTATCATTTTTCACATTAATCACAGCTGTACTTAACAGAACAGTAGACTTTGATGAAGAAAAACTACTCATCGCTACCACAGCTTCTATTTTCTCAGAAGAATGTGTTACATGAATAGTTAGAGCCACAATTCTTGACCATATGCTTCTTTCACATTTCTTTCATTTTCACAAAATCACAACGCTGCACAATACCTAAAAATGTTGAACACTTTGATAAATAATGAGATTCCTCACACAACAAACAATTACTGTTTACAGTTTGCGCAACAAATGTTGAGGTTGAAGTCTTTGTAGGAGCTCTTTTTGGTAAGTCATAAAATGATGTCCAATCTTTGCATTGACCCTTCAAACTCTCATCATACAATACCTTTGCACTGTAAATCCGATTCTCGAAATCAATGCGAATCGTTTCTTGCTCATCCAGTCTTTTGTCGTCAAACTCTCAATTTTAGCTTGAACTTCTTCAAACTTAGTATTATGTTTTTCCAAGTCCGAAAAACGAGCCTTAAACATAGAAATGTCAGTATGCGAAGCGTCTAGCATTCGCTGTACGCGTTTTATAACCAATTCGCGTTCAAAAATAAACTGCTTCAAGCATTTATTGACCTCTTCCATTTTACGAAAATAATAAACAAGCGAATTAGAGGTTAATTTGGTTTGGCAGTTGCTGCTAGTGTAAAGTCAACAAACTGACAACTTGGCCAGTTAACAGTTAAAGTAGCCTAACCAAACAAGTCTACACAAAGCAAAATGGCCGCTGACTATGACAGTCAGCTGATACCGGAATTTACGAAATTAATATTTATTTTTCGAAAATTACACGCTTGAAAATATACCAACTAATCAACACACAATCAAATTACAAACTCATTGGATTCTCACACAAAACTGCGCTCTGATCACACAATAACACAATAACCTGTCATACCCTCCTAAACCAGTTCACACATACCCGTAAAGATCGCAATTTTTCCACACAACTTTCTGGAAAAAATACACAAAAAATGACTTATTCGCTAGAATCACACTCACATCCGCTCGTAAGGACAAAACAATGGGCTGTAAATTACTCAATTAAACTTACAGACATCTAATATTTATTTTTCGAAAATTACACGCTTGAAAATATACCAACTAATCAACACAATCAAATCACAAACTCATTGGATTCTCACACAAAACTGCGCTCTGATCACACAATAACACAACAACCAGTTATACCCTCCTAAACCAGTTCACACATACCCGTAAAGATCGCAATTTTTCCACACAACTTTCTGGAAAAAATACACAAAAAATCACTTATTCGCTAGAATCACACTCACATCCGCTCGTAAGGACAAAACAATGGGCTGTAAATTACTCAATTAAACTTACAGACATCTAATATTTATTTTTCGAAAATTACACGCTTGAAAATATACCAACTAATCAACACACAATCAAATCACAAACTCATTGGATTCTCACACAAAACTGCGCTCTGATCACACAATAACACAATAACCAGTTATACCCTCCTAAACCAGTTCACACATACCCGTAAAGATCGCAATTTTTCCACACAACTTTCTGGAAAAAATACACAAAAAATCACTTATTCGCTAGAATCACACTCACATCCGCTCGTAAGGACCAAACAATGGGCTGTAAATTACTCAATTAAACTTACATACATCGAACTCGCGATCTCCGCAGGTACGGTTTTTCTCTGACACCAGACGCGCCGTTTCTTTTCTCTTCGCCAACACAGTTTTGGCGGCTCTCTCGAAGTGTTCTTACAGGCTTTGACCCGAGGAGTGCACTCTCTTCTTCTTGTGGAATAAAATCCTGGTTTCCCACACACAAGGACACAGCACGGCGCATACGTCCACACAGTAGGACGGTTTTCAAGAGAGAGTGAGGGTAGGTATTTAGTGCAGGCAAGTTACTTTGACAACTGCAACCGCGCATGCGTCAAACTATGCCGGATATGGCCAAACGGAAGACAATGTAATTGACAGCCCATTTGTCACAACAATACTAAACACCGAAGGATGTCTGCGAACGCCCTGACAGTCTTGACTTTTTATACCAATTCTCTTTTAGGTACTGAGGCTAGGTTCGTGAAGTGGTTTCTTTTGACTGGTCTGTGAAGTCATCTGGTTGTTGAGTTTTTTTGATTTTTTCAAAGAAATCTTCTGGCAGACGAAGTTGTTTACCGTAAGGCATCTGTGCTGGATTTGTATTGTTATCACCGCGGAGTTCTGCAGGCAATCTGTACTTTCCTGTGGGTAGTTCATTTGACCAGTTTTCTGTGGAAAACTCACTATTTTATTTAAAAATGTACTTATTCAAACATTAAATATTTTTATTTTTTTATTCTTTTATTTCAAAATATTTCTACTAGATCACAATCAAATTCTAGGATTTAAATATAGAAGTCGGCCTCCAGCCTAGCCTGATAATTGGTTCGTATTTGTGGATGAGGAGTTCCCTCAGGTGTCGCCACCCGGTCACGGAGTCCCTCACAGTTCGAAACCACTTCAGACTGGTTCCCTCCAATAGTTCCGTAAAGCAGTGAACGATCGTGTCCAGTTTTACATTTCTTGCTCGTGCTCTATCCTCCACGTCCTCCAGAAACTTCATCACCGAGGAACGTCCATCGTACTTTAGGTTCCACCTGTGTACATTCGGGTTGAACCTCTGCACCCTTCCACTGGGCTCGTCATCTTCGCCAGAGTCCGATTCATTTTTCCCGCCTGACCTTCTCCGACCTTCTCTGGGTTTGCTCGACTACCAGGTACCTTCATGATGTCGCGATCGTTTTAATCGCGCCAGTTACGCTATTCCTGTCAGCGTAACTAGTTAAAAAAATAATTATATTAATTTACTAACATCAAAATTACATTTTTTGATAGTTAAAAGCCACCTGCCTGGCGACTGCCGCTAATTATTCAGCGCCAGCGGTGAGAAAGCAGATTTTAGTTTCACTAATCCACACAAGAGAGGGCATTACGGTATTTTTTTTTTTGCTAGTTTTGGGTAACACAATAATTAATACAGTAAATACATTTCGCAAAATAAATTTTAAATAAATTAAATAGTAAATAAAGATAGTAGAAAAAAAAAGTAATGATATATTTATATAAAAAAAAAAAATAATAAACAAGGATCTTGTCCGTGCGAGAACCCTGAAGTGAGCGCTGGTGAATTGCAGCGGTAGGGTACGGTAGTTAGATTCGAACGGACGGTGGAAGGTATAAGGGCTTATTTTTTTTCGTTTTTGGAAACGGACGTGGTTTCGAGTTTTGCTTGCTTGGTTTTTTTGTTTTGCTAATCTAACCGCATCGGGCTATATGGAAGTTTATGGAAGGTGGGATATATCACCACTGAGAGAGTAAATCCCCTACATCAAAAAAAAAAAAAGGAGGTATTGGTCGGATCACCAGCGCTCCCAAGGCAGGCCGAGCCGTCGCCAGCCCTGTCCAGTCGGACTATCCAGTTCCAGGGAGCGAAGTCAGAGAACCAGAGGTCAGTCCAGTGTTAAAAAAAGTCGTCGTTTCATTTCATTCACTCGTTTATTTTTTTGTTTTTTTTTTGTTTACATATTTAACCTTTTGTAGAAAATATAGTGACAGAGTTTGAACTTCACGTCATTTGACTGGTTTTCAGTAAATTTTGTTTTTTTGTTTTTAGCAATTAAAGTTATTAGCTTGACCTACTTGAAATTTAAAACAAAATAAAATAATAACTATTGTCCTCCTAGTTGAAAAGATTGGTGATTTCAATATGAATGCAAGCCAAAGGCCACCGGTTCAGTCGGTCCCCTATTTCATTGTTTACTATGGGATTAAGAAAAAGATGTCGAAAAAAAAGAAAGACTGGCCGTGCCGTGGCCGTAGCGATCTATAGATGGGTTCTATAAATCCGTGTATGTATTTTTTTAGTATATTTCTAACCAGGGTTTTTTTTTTAGTTGCTTATGTTTTGCCGAGTGACGTAAGAAATCTGATTTGCCATGCGATCATATTGATAAGCCATACTATATTTTTTTTGTTTTAAGACAACCATGCAGGTCACATACATAGCATTTTTTTTTTTTTGTGCCCGTTTGTTTACGTTTTTTTGCCACCCGTATAATAATACGGTTAACCATTGGCTAGGAATAGTGAGTAAAGTACCTATAATCTTTATAATTTTTTTGTACATTCGTCTTATATTTTCGCCGTGCCAAATGCCTTGCCACCATAATTGAGTACCTAATATGAAGTGTTTGTTTTGTTTACTTACATTTTCTGTATTCAAACGAAGTGTCAGACTTCTATATATTTTTCCGTATAATTTTTGTTTGCACCGGCAAATGCCGAAATGCCCTGCCAGTAATAGGTACCTAGTACACAGTGCCAGTAGTAATACCATCATCGTTTCATTCTTTTATTTGTTTACATTTTTTTAATCAAAGAGTCATACTGCCACATATTTTTCGTGTGGGTTTTTTTTGCACTGGCAAATGCCAAAATGCTTTGCCGTAATTGAGTAGGTACTTAGTATGTACCGTGATATCATTATTTTGTTTGTTTACATGTTTTTTTTCCAAACGAAGTGTCATAGTTTTATATATTCTTTTTGCACGGCCAAACACCAGAATATCTGCCTCATAATATTTAATCGTTGTACTGACACGAAAACATAAATAATAAAACGTCATTATGACGTAATGCCATTGTTTACAAACAATCTGTCTTGTTATTAAAGTAACAAAGTCACCCCTAATAATTGTATAGGATTTTTTTTTGGCTTGTCGTATTTATTTGTCATAAGGCATATCCATTGGATTATAGTCGGTTAGATTCGTAGTATCTTTTTTATCAGCTAACCCAATGGCTTTGTTAACTGAAACATGTTTACCGGATTGTAAAACCCATTCCAAAATTTTAAATTAATTGTTTTTTTTTTATTATTAATGGTATCTTATTTATTTACAATATCGCTTCATCATGTACTCATTGACATGTTTGTCGCATCGTAGAGCCAACAGCGAATATCAGTGATGCAATCGCCCATAGCTACAGAGTCGCGTTCGGCCAAGTCACTTCACTTGCCTATTATTGCAATAATATTAAATACCAAATATTAATTACCAATATGTTAAAAAAATACGAATAATAAAAACTAAATAAATTTTATAAAACGTTAGGGCGCCTGGAATATTAAATAATAATTTTAAAAAGGATTTAAGAGTGCTCAGGGGTGAGTATTAGTCTACGTTCTTTCCGCCTGCCTCTGGAAATTAGCTTAAAACTAAAAAGGACAGTTTTAAAAATGTTTCCTTTAATTAAAGAAGATTTGTATTCACAGATGGAGACACCGTATTGTCCATTTAGGCACATCGCAAGCCGTAACTATTTTGATAGTCGTCCTATTATTTTTTACCCTGTCCGGCCAGACTCCAGCTTCAGTTGCAAGTGACACCATGACAATGAAGCACGGTCACGAGTTCAGTTACAAATCACTCAGTTATTTTATAGCCGTCTAAGTATTAGGCTATTTTGAAATCACGTATAACGTAACCTCAGTTATATGATTATCGCGTTAACGCCCACTTCTAATTGTTATGTGCAGATTCCATTATGCAAACAGCTATGTTAAAAAAATAAATAGTGCTCCCTATTTAGCTGTTGGAAGATTACCATGTTTTGTTCTGAACTTTTTTATGGAGATTGCCTGGTTTGATTCGAAACCACCAATTTTTCTTAGTTAAAAAAATATTGGAAAATGACGCCTTCGTTCTGTCATTTTCGAATCACTTTATAGCGCAATAAAAGCACTACAAAATGGCATTTATTTTTTTCTCCGACCTTTTGGAGATTACCGTGTTTGTTAGGTACTATACTCCTCAATTATTAGAATTTGCCAGTGATGTTTAAAGAAAAATACACGGACATATTTGTTTACATGTCTCAATATTACTTTTTTTCCCATTTATTGGCATTTCCACCCACATATGGAATGATCTTTGCCATTAGATTTATGAATAGGACTATTAAATGTCTGGACTATGCAAGTCGATGAATCTAAGAATATTTTTACGTAGCCTAACTGTTCAATGGTTGAATAAATTCGCATCTATTCACATGTTATTCGTCTGTTTTTTTTTTAATTAAAACTTTAATATCCATATTTTCTGAAAATTGAATTGTTATGGTAGCAGTTTTTTTCAGTGAACATTTTTTCTTCATTCTAATTTGACAGCTGTCCGCTTTGAAAAATCGCGTTGCTTTTGACAGCTTTCAAAGTAATCGCTATCGTATTGATCAGATAGTGGTATAGGTTATAAACGAAGTAAAAATATAGAAAAGAACCATCGACCGATGACGCTATATTCCAATAAATAGTCAAATAGTGAATTTTGTTAATTAATTTGTGCTATGTATTTGTTTTCATAACTCAAAATAGATTTTCGTCATCTTTATCGATATGGCCGATCAAAACGCATTTTTAGCTTGTTTAATTATAGTATTAGGTAGTATAGTCCATTATTCGCTGCATAAAGTTGAAGAAGGTTATGTCGGAGTTTATTTTAGGGTAAAGTTATTTATATATTTAACGTATTTGGGTAAATCCAAGAATAGTGAATTAACACATGCATTTATATTTATATAATTTTTAATCTTAATTCAGGTTAATTTAGGTAAAGTCTATTTCATTTGATAATCACTTATGATAACCATTATATTAATAACAAAAAAGTATAAAGAAAATAATAGGTCCTATAAAAATATTCACTATTTCACTCTCCCTTGATTATTCACGTAAGTACTTAAATTTTAATTTTATCAATTGCTATGCTTTTTTTTGCAGGGTGGAGCCCTTTTGCCAGTAACAAGTCAACCAGGGTTTCATATGATGGTTCCACTGTTAACATCTTATAAAGCTATACAGGTGTGTACGTAAATTACCTGTGTACCTGATATTTTATTTATAACCTAATCATTGATAATAAGAAAGCGTCTTTGTGAACGATGATTTATAAACTTCGTGATCAACACCACGAAACAAAATGATTGAAACATAGTAATTATATATTATCATGAAAACAAATGCCACACTTGAACAGAGCTTCCTTTCTTTTCTAGTTTCAGTTAATCTCTAGTCTAGTTAGTTTTCTAGTTTTCTAGTTAATTAATTAAGTAGGTAACATTTCAAAAGGTTCCTTTTTAAAAAAAACTCTCGAGGATTCTGAATTAGGTAAGAAAGAAATAAATAAAACACTGACAAGGCAAATGACATAATATAGAATAAGAATATAATACTAATAATATATGTAACTAAAATAAATATTTAATACAATGATATACATACGGGTAATTAAAATTGTTTATTTAAAAATAGATTAAGGTATGTGGATGTATTTTAATATGTGTCGAATGTATGTTATACTTATATAATTGATATACACACACACGAGGTAGATGAGTTCTCTCCAGGAAGTCCATGGAAGTTAAAGAAAATAGTCGTGTTCCATGTCCAAAATTGTTGTTATGTATTTCAGGCCAAATTCGTTACATTATGTACTACGAAACCAACAAGCGATACAATATGATATAAGCGCCTTATTCAAGCTCCGCTCGTGGTCTATCCGAGGATGTCGTTTGGGCAGACAGTACAGCCGTTCGGCTGTACTTGCGAAGTATTTGCTATTGTCGGCTGGTAGCGCCGGTTCGTTCGGTCAATGGTCGATCCGACGAACGCTACAATATATATTGATATAAGTTTTTTTTCGTAGTTTAGGCCGACATCATACATTAACATTATATCAGCGCTCTTCTTGGAACAGACAATTTTTATGTTTAAGAAATTATAGACATCAAAATAAGAAATAATGAAAAAAAATATGCATAAATTTTAAGAGAGTTACTTTTTTAGCACTTAAAAATAGTTGAACAGGCTGTGTTTACAGAACCTGCTGTTTTAGTCTGTTGGCCATGTCAGTCGATCGATATAGACATTTCTATGTTATAACTTTTTCATGGTTGGTTCACATTTCGTTAAATTTTATAAATAAATGTTAGCACAGAGTCCAAGAGGATTCAATAACTATTCCATACTAGATTTGGCTAAAATTCCTTAGTTTGTGGTTACGTTTGTTGATTTAGTATGCATATCATTGAGTCACAATTTGACTTCATTTTATATTTATATGTATACACCCCCGTACTAAAATGATTATGTCTGAAATTTTCTATTATTAACTAGTATATACTTATTTGTAAAGCATAAAATTTTGTGTATAATATTTCACATATTGACTCACTATATAAGTAGTTATTTTTTTTTTCTAATGTTCAAAAATGTCTGTTTTGTTCATTTCCAACACACTTTTTAGTTTCTGATAACTTTGGTAAAGTATTTGAGATTACTGCAATATATTATAGAATATCTAAGATTTATTATGTAGTCAGAACTTAGAGGATGTCGAAATGAACTTTTGGAGTTGGTCAAGATCTGGCCTACGTGTGGCTATGTCGGCGCCTACATCGTGATTCAAATCCTTAAAATCCAAGCTTCTCGCTAATTCGTGATCGCTGTTTACTAAATCATACTCACTAGCTACTTAATGAATTATGTTTATCACTTTTTTAAACCTTTATATCTTTTTTAAATCATGATATATATATTTTTTAAATAATTGCTATGACCTAGGCCATATACAACATTTTGGGTCCTACTTAACTAGGCCAAATGTTCCTATGCTAGAGTCAGGGGAGAGGTGGTAATGAAACTTTAAAAATGGTATGACCATGTGCAGAGTCGAACCCGCAACCTTTGGGCCAATAGTCCAACGCCTTAACCACGATCTCTAATCATATTATGTACATATTAGTTTGTGGAAAAACTCCAAATTTGACTTTATACCTTGTATAATTAGTAAAATAAGTGAATGATTGTTATCTGTAAATAAACTAAACTTTTTAATATCTACACGATGTACCTATACTAAATCTCTAGTCTCTGGCTGATCGAGTTGAATCATGTGGAAAAAGGGACTTGTATGATTTAGAAATTGCGTAATAATGCATAATGTGATTTCAGTCAGCATTTTTGATTGCATGTGACCTTTGAAAGATCTGGATAATACTGCCCCTAATATTTTTTGTTTATGTCATCAGGTAACTTTGCAAACTGACGAAGTGAAAAATGTTCCATGTGGAACTAGTGGAGGAGTCATGATTTATTTTGACCGGATAGAAGTTGTAAATAAATTGGAACCAATAAGCGGTAAATGGAATACATTTATTTATAATTATTTTCATAAATGAAAACATTTAAAGAAGCAAATTAGGTATTTAAATATACAGGTGTATTTTTATTTACTTTGCTTATTTATGGAGGTTGATCTATATATTGACAACTTAACCAGTCTTAAGAAAAAAATCTTACTAGAATAATGATATTATGAATACACTGTATTTTTCGAAGTACACTGCTCGTCGCACAGTTGGGTGGTCCTCGTCTGACCCTGCATCTTGCCCCGCTCTTCTCCGTAACCAGGTACTTAATTAGTTCTCAAACATTAACACACTCAGCATTGATAATGGTATATACCGTAAATGCTGCATACGACAGGTGCCATTTCCGGGTAAAACTGTTACCATCTTAACGCATTTCTATAAATCTTTAAAAGCACAGCACTTCACGTTTACCTGAATTCATGAAAAGCATAGACTAATCGTAATTTTTTTTTCATTTTAGTTTTTAGTTTGATTGATTACGTGAAAAGTGCGCTAGTGAATTGGAAGTGTTTTTGGCGGTAAATAATTCGAGTTTGTTTACAAGAGCTATGTCAATATAATATTAAATATAAAAAACAATCATTTTCATACTTTTGTACATATTGTATGCCAAACCAGTTTAAGAACAGTCTTGATAAATTTCTTGAATCTAGGCAAATCGCTAGTAACTGAGAATGAGATATTTGCATATCAGCTGCTTGCTCAGCGACTAACAATAATAATAATAATAATTGTAATAAATTATAACTTAAACTAAAAACGAGTGTTAGTCCCGTGTGGGATATTCCGTTCGGCCAACGTTCTTCGCCGATTGGGCGGTAACAACGCATGTCCGCGCGTTTGACGTACGTAGCTGAATGTGTAAAAATGATTCTGATTAGATTTTGAATTGGTTTTTGTCGTTATTGGGAAACATTTTTTCAATATTTTTTGCTGATTAATGTTTGATTGTCAATATAGTTCAATCAGAGGACCCAAGTTAATAAAATACATCCTAAAATAAACAAAGTAATTAAACTTTCTGAATTTTTTTTAGTATTCATTGGTTTGTTTTAATTTCCAGAAAATTTGATTCTTTTATATCAGTATTTTCAAGAAACGTTCAATTACCATGCATTCGATTAAATGTTGCTATTTTTACTTAAATTGACTAAAGTAAGTTGTATCTTTATGTGTAATAAACTATCTGGATGGATCATTCTGACTATATAAGTTTTCATTTGGTTTGTTAGCTTTTTTTTTAAACAAATAGCAATTGTTTTCGTGATGGTGGACCACAACTGGGATAAAGAAAACAACATCCATTGAATTTTGAAAATGGGTTTTCTGGGTTTGACTCACTTATTTTGTCCCATTCTTTTTAATGATGTTTCTAATCGACTACTCTCAATTAATTGTGCTGAATCTTCATATAAACAATTTACCCTAGATAAGCTGAGATTTCACAAGATAAAAGAGTTGCCCTTTTATCTTCACTCTAGCTTAAAAGCTTCTTTTGCTCATAATTGTTGACACAATCAATTGACTATAGACCAATTGACAATAGACCATTTGACAATTACTTCGAGCTAACCAGGCATCTCTTCCCGTTATTCCAGATTCAGGAGATTTATTGGTGCTGAGCACACTCCGTTATTGGTGGCCAAGTCAACATGCTGCCTTATTGATTTAATCACTATGAGCTCATCTCTACATTTATGTCTGTGATATTTTTTCTTAATAATTATAGAAATCATTGCTAATCATTGTTGTCTTTTTATAGTTTTGGATATAGTAAGAAACTATACTGCAGACTACGACAAGACATTGATATTCAATAAGGTGCACCATGAACTGAATCAATTTTGCAGCTCCCATAGTTTACATGAAGTTTATATTGACCTTTTTGACCAAATTGATGAGGACTTGAAAACGGTAAATTTTTGTAATAATGGATGTCAATTTGTTGCAACGGTACTTATTCGCCAAGCCAGTTTAATAATAAAAGACCACATGTCAATGGCCAATTTTAAAAAATATGCTTCAAAGTTTGTTTAGTCATGTGGTTAATAATAAATTAAAAACTTTTTTATTTTCTCAAAAAAAATTGATAACCGTGAATTTATTTTTTGAATACCGGACATAGTTATAGTGTCTAAAAGTTGCTTTGCTAGATGCTAATTTTATTATTTATCAAATAATATTAGAAGTATTCAAATATCTTATAAAACAACTAAAATATGAAATTAAAGCTAAACAAACCATATTCGCCTCTGTGTAGATGACACAGTTTTTAATTTTACAGACAGGTACTAGGTACACAAATAATAATTTTATTTCATAATATAATATTGTAATAAAAAAAATGACATACCTGTTTTAAAATGCACAACACAGTTGTTACATAATAAAAGAATTTCTGCAAAAAAAACCAACATTTTTCAAAGGTGGATCCGTGATGCAAAAGTGATTACCCCATTGAGAAATATCTAATGATACTAAATGAAATGGATATCACCATTAAATTAATTTTCTCGAAATATAATCTACAAGCTCGATGACAGCTGATGATATATAGATGGCACATTATACAACTATGTGGTAATACATAAATAACGTAAATAAGATTGTACGAAAAAATAATATGAAAAGCAACTTTTGTACGAAATTATAAAAATATCAACACATTCAGTTCATTTACAATATAATACAATGCTATATAATATAATATGATATAATATAATATAATACAATACAATGCTATATTACGGGTGAATCGCTTTTACCTGCTTGCATTTGTTTTTGAAGGTTATATACTATAGTATATTTTCTCAGAAATCCCGTTAGGTCCTGCTTCACAAACAGCGCAGGTAGATAATACAGAAATATATTATTATATTTAGTTTTACGTTTTCTCCAAATTCATTAATAAAGTGCCAAAGGGCTATTTTAGGTTTTATGCCCTAGGTTTTACCTGCAAAGCGGCAACATGTCCAGGTTGCTTTGGTTGCGTTTTGTATGATTTGCGGATGTGTGAGCTTGCTGTCTAATGTGTGTCCTAGATATTTGACATCTTCGAAGAAATATGGCAATTTGAATTTATGTGTATTCCTCTTTTTGGTAAACGGTACTATGATAGTTTTGTTGGTATTTTACTATACCAACTATTTTACTATGATAGTTTATAGTCCGTACACCACCTACCACATGAGTGCTTTTTGTCCCTTTCCAAACATCTTTAAAAATAAACCTTAAAAATAACTTGTAGTATTGATAATCCATTTATGTATTGATCTGGTATTTGTACCATTTATGTTTTGTCCCAAAAAGGCTCTTCAAAAAGACCTGCATGAAATGGCGCCAGGTCTTAGGATACAGGCTGTCAGAGTGACAAAACCAAAAATTCCTGAAGCAATTCGAAAGAATTACGAATTAATGGAAGCAGAGAAGTCGAAGCTTTTAATCGCGGCCCAACATCAGAAGGTGAACAAATTTATGAATTTATAACATTTATTTAGTTATACTATTTATTTAGTAGTTCATTGCTATTTTACTACAATAATTAATTCAAAATGTCCCGTTTTCTATTTAATAGTGGGTAAGTGGGATTGAATACCTGCAGGCTATGATACAGGATTTTGCTTAGGGAGCGGCAATATATGTGTGATTATTCCAATCTTCCAAAAAATTATATCAATTTGTTTTAGGATAATATCCATGTGTAACACTTATCTTTAAAGCGCTGAAACAATCTAAAATAAACAGCTTTTATTGAAAAAGCTAAAAACAATCTTAGCGCACCTCGAATAAGGTTTACATTTCAACAGCATCAAATTGTCGCTTACGAAATCATCTCATGTGGAATATGGCGAAATTTAATGAAAAATTAAGTTTATTCAAATAATATATATTAATTTAAAGATATTTGAAACAATAATTCCCTTAAAACTAGTATAAACGGTAAATTTTGATAATTTTATCAACATATATTATTAATTATTTAGGTTACTTGCTTGTAATAGTCAGAGGAGATAATAGTAATTAGTGTTTAAACCACAGACAACTTGAAAAGTTAGTAGACTCGGCCTAAGTCAAATCTCCGTACGGCCGAGCGTTTCCATTTTCGGATATCGGAGCGGTATTGGTGATGATATACGGACACAACTAACACTAACATCTCACCCTGGGTGAAGGGGCGGAGCTTAGTTTTCAACTGACGCTTGCATCATGATTTTGTCATATCTGTTGTAGCTTGCTTAGGGCGCTTCAATACCATTAACTATTTCTATGGTTTAAACTGATATGTTCATAATGTGTATTTCAAAGCCTCGACCGCTGGGTCAATAGCCAAACGTCTTAACAACTAGATCACCACTATCTCATTATCATTTTGGTTTCTGTAACCAAACTGCTCTTAACATTAACAAATATATTTTTGTTCCCAAAAGGTTGTAGAAAAAGAGGCAGAGACCGCCAGGCGAAAGGCGGTGATTGATGCTGAGAAGGAAGCTCACGTTGCTAAAATCCAATATGAGCAAAAAATAATGGAGAAGGAATCGGTACAGAAGATAGAGGAGATCGAGAATAGCATCCACAAGGCCAGGGAATACACAAGATCCGACTCCGAGTTCTACCAGATGAAGAAGCAAGCCGAAGCGAACTCCGTCTTGCTCACTAGGGAATATTTAGAGTTGCGAAAGTATGAGGCTGTAGCAAACAATAACAAAATCTACTTTGGGAAGGATCTCCCAAGTATGTTTCTTCATAATGTAAATGACATTCCGTTGACTCAGGTCGACACAACTAAAAAAAACTCTGCAATCACCCCACAAAAAAATAATGAACCCTGAGTTTTTTTTATCATTAAGTAAGTGTTTGTGTTATTTTGTAAGTCGTTATTTCTTATGTACCATAACCTAATTAATATTGATTTGTATATAATTTAATATTACATTAAAAATGTTTTGTATATTACTTATACAGGCTTTAGGAAGCTAGAACCATCCCAACTGCAATATAATATTTATATAAAAGAATAAAAATCTTTCTTTCGTTCGGGCCTTTGAGATGATAATCAAATATTGCAGGCAGTTTTACCATCTCGGTGCGCGGTTTCACATCTTTTGCAGCACCTTCTAAAGCTGTCACTTGGCTTCCATGACAGCAACTATTAGAGTATGAATTGGTTTCTGTATGTTTTTTTTTTAATACAAACATTATTGAATAATGTTATTAAATGATTTAGATTAGTTCATAAATTAGTTACATCTTCCCTAAAATTTAGTTGGGCTGAATTACACAACATTAAGGACCAGTATTTTACCATTATAATAATAAATACTCTTATCATCTCACTCATTTTGTGTATATGTTTGGGTATTTTTTATTTTGTAAAATGGGTTTATTATGTAAATTTAACATATGAAAAGTTCGCTTCTTTGTTTTGTTAAAAAAAACTAATATGTATGTAGGTGTAATAAGTCTTCAAGTCTGCCATTTTTATTTTTGTATTCTTTCAATTTGACCTATCATTCGAATAATCATTATTTGTAAGAATTCCTTATTTTTGTTCTTAATTCTGATCAACTATAATTAAGAACAAAGCTTTTATTAGATTTTCATCTATGGATTAGTTGATGTCTGTTCTGTTTATATCTAACAATATAGAAGAAAGGGTAATTAATATGTCGTAGGATATTTTATGATGAAGACATTGACTGAAAGAAGAGCATATCGTATGCCAAAACATTGTAAACTAATAAAAAAATGTATATTTATAGGGAAATGTATCTTATAATTTACACATCTTTACAATGATATTGAACAAATTAATATATTATGAATTAAGTTAAATTTGCATGGCACTTGTGTTACGTATGTAATTGATAATGAACATAGAAAGATATTTCATAACTGCAAAATTATTATACATTGCGAATATTGTTATTATTTAAATATTTAATTTCACCTACGTTTGGCAGATTTTTTACAATTACATTCCTATGTGTGTCATTTATGATGTTTTATTTAATTGATAATAATCTAGGGAGCTCTCTACTTAAGCTATGTAGGTCATCTTAGAATGTGTTCTATCTGTAGCTAGCGCCTGTCACTTTTGTGCATACATTTTTTTTAAACATTTTTCTATGTGGAAAATTGGCACCATTTGTATAAAAATGTGGTGGAGTGTAGCTGCTACGAAAACCAGTGACCCCGATTAGGTCTATCAAAGAGAAAGAGATGTAAACAGCATTTTTCCTGCAATATAGCGATATCGAAGCACGGCGAACTTTACATATTTTGCCCTTCAGTAAGATACCAATAAACTAATAAAAATATTACAAATTATACTTGCTTCCGATGAACTCGAGCAGTCGACACTGGCAAACCTTTTAGTGATGGGATATTATTTAAACCATAGTGAATTTGACAGGACACATTGCAAAAATGCATTAGGATATATGGATTACGATACTAGACTTAAGGAGTTTAAATGAAATTAAATATACATTGATAATTATTATTTTGATTTCAATTGATAATGGGAGGATATGGAACAAATATGAACACCTGGCTTTTAAAGTGCTCAGGACTGTCAAAAAATATTTATGAATCTGGCTCTCAAAACAATAAAAAGTCTTTAAAGGACTTTATTCTCATGCCAGTAGTGTCCACTGACCTGAATCGAATTGAAAGTTTTAAATTTCTGGAAACCAATCTTTGCAAACAGGCTATTTTGATGCTCAATTTGCTATTATTATAATTTCAAGTTTTTAGGAAGATACTTATGTATCACAAAAATAAATTGTTTAGATGGTTTTATTACTGGTGTGATTAGCTTTAAATTCATAATAAATAGGGTCAAGCTGAATAACTAACAAGGCAGTCAGAACTGCGTTGGACAGTCTTCTCGAAAACCCAAACCATAGGATAAATTAATAAACTTTCTAATCATGGTTTCAACATTTATGGACGATAATATTTTTAATTTAAGGGTTTTCTTTTAAATAAAACAAAACTTTACAAAAAGCTGGTTTATTTTTAAAAGAACCGACTTGTATGGATCAACTGAATTAAAGTCATTTCAAAACCTAAGAGTATGACTTGTATATTGTAAAATTATAATGGATAAAACAACTACTGACTGATTACAATGACGGCAAATAATATTTCAAAATATGAAAAATAAATGTTTATACAATGTTCGTGTTCGTGTACCTACATTAATTATAAAATGATTTGAACATAATAATTGGTGAGATGCATTTGTTTCACTAAATCCATTGTAATGATCTGTTTCATTAAACGCTTATATCTTATTAAACGAGGCAATATCAACGGACTGTACGAATTCTTCAAATTCTTGAATCTGTTCGGTGAGCAGATCGACCGACACCTTGTCATCTTCAACGACGCACATAATCTGCAGTTTGTTGATGCCGTAACCAACGGGAACGAGTTTGGATGCGCCCCAAATGAGACCTTCCATCTCGATGGATCGCACTTGCTTCTCCATCTCTTTTAGGTCGGTGTCATCGCCCCAGGGTTTCACGTCCAGGACAATCGAAGACTTGGCTATCAGGGCTGGCTTCTTCGATTTCTTATCTGCGTAAGCTTTCACACGCTCCTCGCGGATTCGGTTAGCCTCTGCATCCTACAAAAATACATTTTAAAAAAGAAAAGTTATACCGAATCAAATTAAACTGTAACTTAGTTACTGTAGAGTTATTTTAGGTCAGCCTATTGCAGAGAATTATATGTTAGCTGGCTACCAATATGGGAATGAGCATTCCGTTATGAACTAACCAATCAAAATAAATAATAAGATAAACTATATTTTACAAAGTACAGTAATAAAAAAAATATGTCTACTCAAAAATTGGACCTAGGTTTTGCAAATGTTATCACAAATTTATCCGCGTCGAAGCTTCCACCACACTGATACAATATTAGTCCCGCAGTAACAGGTTCAACTTGCAATATAAATGCCTGTGATGAAACGCCACAAATTCTTAAGACAGAAATGTCAATGTCAAATTCTTAATATCAGAAATGTGCTGATGTATATGGTAGGTACATCCTACATACTTGCACTTATTGATTAATGTAAAGAGAGGCTGTCAGCCGTTCCTATTTCAGCTGGCAGTCTGAATAAAGTTCCAGTATAACAGATAATAATTTAATAATATGAAGAGCAAACATATGTTTTTTAAAGACACTATTATTTTCAATACAGTATAGTAGTAGACGTGATCGTGGTGATCTCATTGACACTTACAAAGTGTTAACCGGACATTATAATTGTGCAAGCATTAGGGACATATTCATGTTTAACCAAAACACGCAACTTCGCGGCCATTCAATGAAGTTATCTAAATCTTTTTGTTCCACTAATCCTAGGAAGAATTTTATCTCCAATAGAGTTGTGGACAATTGGAATCGGCTACCACAGGAAGTGGTGGAAGCTATAAATGTAAACCAGTTCAAGAACCGCCTTGACAAATTTCTTGAATCTTGGCAAATCGCTGGTAACTGAGAATGAGATATGAGCAGATCAGCTAAATAGCTGCTTGCTCAGCAAATAATAATAATAATAATAATATGTGATTTCTACACAGTTCCAACTTAACCTCAATCCAAATGTCTCGCATCGTAATAGAAAACGAGGTATTGATAGCTACAATTACATCTATATTCTTGAAAATTTGACCTATTGTATTATCCTAATAAGAGTTACCTCTTCTTCATCTGATCCAAATAGATCGACGTCATCATCATCATCGGCGGCGGGTGCTGGTGCCGTGGTTGTTTTTCCGCCCGCCTTAAGTGGGCTGGCATCTCCGCCCCACGCCTTTCTCTCGGCCTGAGAGAAGGACGAGATGTGACTGTACCAACGGAGAGCGTGAGGCAATGACGCAGCTGGTGCTTTACCGAGCGTTGTGAATACACTCACGTCGGATTGAGTTGGAGCGAAGCTAAAAATAGAAGAAAAAAATCATACTGGTACCACTCCGATTAACCCTCCAGTAGATTAAGCCTCTACTCGAAACATCGATCTTACGGCATGACTCGCAGCCGGCATTATGAACTTGAATATGTAACCGTCAGTACTTTCCTAACCGACGTATGGTGCAGGTGTGCATACAGTAGGAACTTGGCAGTCCATACGGCTGTAGCAGGATAAATTAAAGGCAGCGGCGGTAGTGGCGTACCCAGGACTTGTATAGTAGGTAAGCCAATATGCAGGGGGGGGAGGGTAAGGGCCGGGTGTTATTTTGTGAAACTAATTACCAAAATATTTATCAAAAGAATCAAAGTCATCTTTACAAAAATTCGACTGATATTATTTATAATGTTTACAATAAAGTAACTGGAAAAATTTTAATTTAACTTTTTTATTAATTTCAGAAGATATATAATTGATTATTTAAATAAACACCATTTTAAACTCAGTTTGAGCCAAACAAGTTTCAAAATGATTTCTCTATCTAGGTGTAGGTATTATTTTGTAATGAAATAATATAAATAATATCAAATTAAGGGATTAAAATGTGAACAACTATCGAATACTTTTAATTTCCCAACCCAACCTAACCCCCAACCCAACTTCTATTTGTGATTTGATTGTGATTCTTATATTATTGTACACAGTATATTTTCTTTGTTCGGAATATTATTTCAAAGAAAATATAATTTACCGAACTTTTATACTAATGTTAACTTGGCAAATTTTTTTAATTGCTGATCATCACATTTAATTTTTTTATACAATATTTTACACTACCGAATTAACTCACGGATTTGTAAAAAATAACCTTAAATACCCTCTGTCAAACTATCGCCAAAATGAAAACAATGGGTTTATTCCGCACGAACTGAAGTGATATTAGCAACGTTTGTTTCTTTGCCTCTGCCACTTCGGCACAACTTCGCCCTGCAAGCCCGGCTTTTGGCGATATGAAAGACGCATATATGTACCGGTACATCCATTTGTTGTTCTTAGATTTTGCCAATGTGCGATTGGAGCAACCGAAGCCAAATATGAAGCCTTAAAGAGAAAGCGAGAAGGTTATATGCTATGAGTACATCCACGATGCGTCGCGTCTTCGCCAATGGTCGCGTCCACGAACAAAGTAAGCAAGTTCCTACTTTGAATAATAGATAGCGCATGCCGGATCTATTACCCGCACTTAAAAACTATCACGCGGAAAATTTTGAAATAGTGTACGCGTATATTTGTGGTTTTTTTTTTCGTTAAAAAAGCAAGGCAAGCCGGGTTTTTTGGCTTATATAGGTAGTCACACCCCTGAGCGGCGGCTGTGTAATGTTATTCAACTAGTAATAACATTAAAAGGCGTCACAGAATTAGACGCCTAAAAACTACAGCATACTGTGATCTGATATTGCCTTGTTTCATATCCATCCAAATGATCAAGTCCTACTGTATTTGATAGTTCTTTCTGGTGGTTTGACACTTAAATGGAATTGTAGATGGTCCGAAGGACTAGTGTTTTGTGCAACGGTTGTAATCCGGCAGTGTTTGAGTGCTTGTACGGGAGTTAAGCATGCTGTAAGAGTTTATAACCCGCAATCAGAATGTTGTTGATTTTGATGACAATACTCACCGTGTTTACCTACTGCCACATTATGAAACTACCTAACTTCACTTATTCTAAGTGAAGTTAGAGCTTCACTGAGAGGCGAAAAAAATAAGATTTCCCTTTCATTCAGAGACATAAGGACATGATAGATTTGTATAGTGATGATGGTTCTAATTGGGCGAAAATACCCCAATTAGTATCAAGTACTAAAACCCTTTATGATAATAGCATCATACACTGATCTGAACTTTTACAATCGTTAAGAGCTTTGGCTGAGTAAGTACTGAGGGTAGGAATGTAAGTTTTTAAAATGTTTCAGGTAGATGGGTTACTTCCTAGATTGAGCGTCTACTAAACTGCGCTTTAAATATTCATTGTATTTACCAGTCACAATTTGAGTTTATATTCCTATTTAGAAAGGTACTGGTAGATTGGACCCAAACTAAATATGTTTTAAACTGTAAGACTCAATAGAGCGCACACTACTCTTTAAAATACACGACTAGGTCATGTAAACGAAGAGATGCTCCGTAATTCTTAAAAACTAAGCGCGCATCTTTAACACATGCCGAATTAAACATAACCTAAAAAAAAAAAAATGCAACGAATAAAAACATTTAAACACCTTACTTATGATTACTTGATTCGATTTAATTGAAATGTAGCGTTACCTAACTAACAACAAGCCAAAATCTCAGCTTAATATGTTTTACCTTCGTAAAAAATAAAAAATTACCCGGAGATGTAACTGTGTTCCACCAAAAAGTTGTTGAGTTCCTTTACTCCCTGCTGAGTAGAAACATCTCCAAATGCCATTTTTTTGTGTTTGATTAATTAAAATTCGACGAAATAGCCAAACCTCGCAAGAAGGAGCGATATCGTCACGGTCACACGTCACCGGAAGGAAAGAACGAACGAAAGAATTTCACATTTGACAGATGCAGAAAAATTACCATACTTATTGACATATTTCCATACTTAAGGAATTTACCTTATTTCGGGGTAAATAGACAAATTTTGATTATTTATTTTAATAGGTATTTCATTAGCAACATATACATATATATATATATATATATATAACTTATATTTGATGATTGTTTTTTAATAGCGGCAAATCACCTGAAAAGATAAATGACACAATCTATGACAATATTGAAAAATTTTGAAAAAGTTTTTAATTATTTGATAAAGTGCTGGATAGCATAATATTTATAAAGGTACTAAAGAGGTCCTGTACTTGAGAATGCAGGATGTCGGTTTAAACCCAGCGCTGAGTTTTATAAAAATGCATTTTTAACTCTCACCTGTTCTCTTTAGTGTAAAATATTGTCAAATATTATGTAACCATCTAATTATATGAAATAAGGAAAGAATGATATTTTAATAAAAAAAGGTTTAAACCAACATCCTGCATTCTCACCTCTTTAAACTATATATATAGATTTGATGATTATTATTTTTAAGCTTTCGCCATTCGGCGTCGTCAAAAAATATATGAAAGATGACATTTAAAATGCAACCTTCATAAATTTGAAAATCGCATTTTCAACTAAAAGATAAATATATCCTGCCACTACAATTATTATTATATAATTGCAGTTTTGCTAGATAAATCAATCAGTATTATGAAATGAAACTAATTTCTTAAAAGAATATATCTTGAGCATCATGCGTTAAATGCTGTTAAGTTAGTTTAATTTTGTCTATTTAGACCTACAGATCTGCAAGCGCCCAAAACCCAAATGTGAGAGAGTTCCCAAAGTCTTTAAATCAATTTCGCGGGCAAAGATTTCAAAAATTTTACATTAAAGCAAGCATCGAAATCCCTGCCGTGAGTTCTCGCGTGAATTGGAACGGGTAAAGCGGAAAGTAATTTGGTACAGGATAATCTATGATTATTAATTCTAATGTTTAATGGCGTCGTAGTCTCACCAACATAGAACGCATCACAAAACTTACATAGAAGCTGATATACAACGTTTCTGGTGGTGCACGTTATGTTAGTGGTAATTTTTATGTATTTTTATTGTTCGCGCTTGAAAATTTATCGTCTTTTACAATAATTTTGCATGTTTTACAACGAGGTCTTTTACATGGTTCGACCCCGTTTTTTGGAAATATGTTATGTGGTTGCTTACCAAACGTTTTATTTTTATTTAATATATTACGTAAATTTGGGGGACGTCGGTAAGACAATATAGGGGGACAATCGAGTATATTTTTCCAATTTGGATTATTAGAGATTATTGAATATAAGTCTTTTAAGATTGGATTTAATTTTTCAACACCAGGAAAATAGGTGGTGGTCAGAAAATTTTTTTTGTTAATAGAGTTTGTTTTTATTTTAGGTGTAAATTTTGAAGAAGAGTCTAAAATTTGTTTTTTTAAGAGATCGGGTGGGTAATTACGTTCTAAAAGGGATTTTTTTAGGTTAGTGAGATATATTTCTAAATCATTTTTATTATTAGAGATTCTATGACCTCGAATAGAAAGGGAATATGGATTGATTTTATTGTGTGAAACGGATGGCAACTATCAAAATGTAAATATTGTTGTTTATTGGTTGGTTTTATGTGTACTGAAGTTTTGAATTGACCACCAGAAACAGCTATATCAACATCCAAGAACGTAATGCAACTATCTGAGATATTATGTGTGAAATCTAATGGCCCAAAAGAATTTAAATCGGATATGAAATCCGTTAGAGAATCTCTGCCATGTGGCCAAATAACAAAGATATCATCGATAAAACGAAGCCAAACTTTGCAAAGATTGACTTTTAAGAAAATTTTGTTCTAATTGACCCATAAACAGATTTGCATAAGAAGGAGCCATTCTAGTACCCATTGCTGTCCCTTTTGTTTGAAGGTAAAAATCTCCTTCAAGAGAAAAAGCATTGCAAGTGAGCACAAAATTTGCTAACTCTGTAAGAAAATCAGTTGATGGTGTTTGTGGAGATTGTCTTTTATTGAGAAAATTTCGTAATGCTTTTAATCCAGCATCGTGTGGAATATTAGTGTATAAAGAGACCGCATCAATTGTTACAAGCAGAATATCTCTATTAATACATAATTTTATGTTATTTAACATTTCAAGAAAATGGTACGTATCTTTGACATGAGAATTTAAAGTTATGACAAAAGTCAAGTTATTCTTTCAGTAACAGAATTATAGCTTATGAATTTTTATTAGTAAATAAAAATTCGGTGACCTAAAATTCTTTGGGACCATTAAATTCACATCCTCTTTGGATAGATTCTCTTTATTTTGGTTTTTACTAATGAAAGCATTAATTAATTTAGCGAAATTAGGGTTAGGATCCCCAGATAATTTTTGATATGCTGTAGCATCATTGAGTTGTCGCAAACTCTCAGCGACATAATCTTTTTTATTTAAAATTACCGTCGTTGAGCTTTTATCTGCTGGTAATATTACGATATTATCATCTTTTCGTAAATTATTTAATGCCTTCATTTCGTCATCCGAAAGATTTGATTTTGGTTTTAGTGTGTTAAGAAAAGAAGGCTGCAGAGTTTTACCGAGCAAAAGGTTGATATACACTTCAACTGGATGATCTTTAGGCATAGAGGGAGGCTCTCTATTAGATTTTTCGCGAAATATTAAAAGCGAATTACGTATTTTTGAATTTTTAGATTGTGGATGAAGTTACCAAAAAACGCGCCATCTTAGATTGCGGCAAAAATTTAAAATATCTTTTCCAAATTGAAAGTGATCAGAATATATATATATATATATATATATATATATATATATATTCTGTAAACGTTGTAAACAAAGGGTATATTCAACTAACCTTATAAATTTTAAGACAATAATTGAAAAAAAAGGAAAAATCTTATTTTTAGGAGACAAAGGAAATGCAAAAAGATATCAAAAAAGTATTTTTCAAATGGCTTATAATTTTCATGAAATAATTAAATTTTTATGTTATAAACAATAATGGCATGGAGATGTTATAACCACTTTAGGGCGGTTGCACCCGACCTCGCGCCATGCGTTCAATTTTTAATTCGTGTTTCTCGTAATCGGGAAACATATTTCCAATACTTTTTTTTGATCAACCCCAAGAAAGGACAGTGATGATTTTAAATACAGCATACGTTAATTGCGCTGCGAGCCGATTTCGCCCTATAATAATGATTTTGCACGTAATGATTCGTTTAATTATATTAAAATATTTGTACCAAGATTGCGCGAGTTCGACTCACATTTGACAGTTTTAATGAATTACTGAGTTTGGGATTACCACACCACACCATTCACAGAACACCACCACACCACACCCGTATGAAACGACACTAAATTTCCTTTGTTTTCGTCTTATATGCTTTTGTAAATCTTAACTAAGTATAAGAAATTATGTATATAACATATTATCTCTGTCCTTTGTTCGGCCATCTGTCCGTGTGCATGTTTTAACGGTAACACTACAAATATCACGAGGTCAAAATATCATTGGGAAGGATATAAAAAATTAACTAGCCTAAATTTCACATTTGAAGGAGGTCTGGCTGCCGAGTAATAAGATCTCAGAACACGGCCATGTAACAAGGTACCTTTATTAAAATACTTATACTAGCCTATAGATAAAGTTCATTTGTAGATAATTATAACGTCCGAATAGAAATATATGTACGCATATAACCAGCTAAAATTAAATGAGAGCCACAGGGGAGAATGGCTATTATATACTTCTTGAATATAAAGAACGCAACTGTTCCTTGTGCAAAATCTAAATAGATTAAAAAAGAATTCAAACTTCAATGGATATTGATTCGGTTTCCTACTCTGTATACCGACCTAGTCAATAAATCTTATAAGAGCACACTTACAGCTGTTGCTATGGTATTTTCTACATCTAGAGCAATTTAAGTAACTAGTCTACTGTTAATTTAAATAAGGTTATATTCCGAGCTTAGTTTATTGAACCATTAAGATTAAATTAGTGTCAGGCGCTTGCATACAATTCTAAGCGAAATATTATTGTCACATGGCGTGAGATGACGTTGGCTCACTCCGCAAACTCCGTGATGGCTTTTGAGGTATATATATAAATAAATCTAAGGATCGTGTCGCCTCTGAATTCTACTTAGAGCTAAAGACCATGCCGCTATTGTAAGGATAGACGCCGTAATAAGTGTACGCGAAGCACTGCGCTATTGGAACGCAAACGCTCTGGTAGTTCCTGGCATAGCCGCCCCTGCAGAAGCACCCGTAGGTGCACTGCGCACTGCTGCTGCTGGAGTACGGGCAGGGCTGTCCGTAGGAGCTGCAGGTCGCGTCGCACTGCGCGCACTGGTAGACTTCGTTGGCTCCGGAACACGACCCTGGGAACCGAGCAGATATTTAATTTAAATGTCGATAATCTGGGGATTTTTAAATGGCTGGTCGTGTACCTACGAGCTTCCATTTTTTTTTAAATTTAAAACAACATTGATACTTATTATATAAGCCAAGATATAATTTTTAAAATATACGTTAATAAAGCAAAAAATAAATAAATAAATACACTTACAAGGTTATCACTAGATGCACCCAATACGACAGAGTTAGATTTCCAATTCTAGTTAGTCTAATTCAAATAAAAAAATCTGAGGGATGGAGTATGAAACATGGATGGTTGAGAACAGATTATGTTATTCTTAAATCATTTAGATTTGGGCAAAATCTCCAGGTGTTTTGCAGTTTTCTTTAATCTGTTGGTACTTAACTAAAGTCCCTGCCATAGGTCACTGATTTTCATCAGCTGATGTCACTCTTTTTTGGCACATTTTTATTTAATTACTTCGTTGTAGTTTGTACTTCCTGACTTAGTCGTGGAATATTAAAACACGAGGAGATTTAATTAGGTCAATATTACTATTAATAACTAGAAAATTTGCCTCGCTTGGCCCTACAGATACTCCATACGGCACCTCATATGTGATCTACGGGTCCTATGTGTCAACCCTTCGAGTCTAACTGTGTTCGGCGGCACCTTCGGGATGTATCTGTTGATAGATATTCGCGGAACTGCCTGCCTTTCTAACTTTAGTTTTTTTTAACTTTACTAAACTACGTTATTTTTTTTATCTAAAATATACAACCATAGCAGTAAAAATAAAACATAATATTGTTATATATTTGCACTGATATATATCAGGAAAGTAATAAGAGAAGAAAGATATCTTGTTTTTCAAGAAAGGTCTTGTTTTTATTAGGAATGACAATTACGTAATATAAAATAAATTATCCTCAGATTAACAAGATACTTTTTAAAGAGAAGACATTAGATAGAAATAAATGGAAGAGAATTTTTATTCGATGTATGTTCGATGTTACTATTTTTGGTCTATTTGATGGGCCACCAAAATTAGTGGTGTATCAGTCTCAATCCTTTTTTGGTATCACATTTGGGCAGTCTGATTTAAGTATGCACTTTCCCTGTCCGTCCCTTAAGTAGCCTTCCTCGCAGAAGCAGCCAATGTGGCAACTCTTGGAGCAGGCTGGCAATGGTTCGTCGCAAGTTGCCTGACAGCCTCCGCAGCTATTGAATCCTTCCTTGGGACCAGCGCAAACAGCTTTAATTAGGATCTTGCGATCTATTGAGAAGAAAGAGAAGAAGAAGAAAGGCAATTATAGTAGAAACGAAAGTGAAAAATATAAAGAAACATAATTTCAAATTCAGGTTAGAGTTTCTATTATAGTAAGATTTCAACTAGTATAATAGTGTTAAATGCCAATACAACACAATATAAATAAATACAATATATATTACAATTAAAATTAAAACTTTGATTCAGATAACTCATAGAGCAATGGAATCGTGTGAATGCTTTTTCCTAGTACCATTGTAAACATTAGCCATTATATGGAGTAAGTGTTAGCGAAATAGTTAAGATAATTTGTCATCTGCCTCATTAGTTTTTCTGTGCTGGTTTAGTAAAATAACATTAATTATTGGTTGGCAACCTTTGCATGATATTAGAAGTAACCTTTGCAAATGGTGAATATTCTTTGCAAGTAACTTAGAATCGTATTTCTATTTTCGTGCGGTTATAAAGATTGGTTTTTGAGAATGTTCCAATACAGACTTGGGTTGCAATGATGAGGAAGGATGCAGTTTCCCTTGGCATCCCGGACGTATCCTGTCTTGCAGAAGCACCCTGGGACGCAGAGGCTCAAGCAGTTGGACTCCGACCTGGAAGGAGGGCATTTTGGCTCGCACGTGGAGCCGCAGTCCGTGTACACCTCGTTTTGCCCAGAGCACGCTGGACCAAATTATCTAATTTAATATTAAAATCTACATAAAATATCACTAATTTTATAATCAATAGTGTTTAAACTAATGTTGACCAGTTGGTGTTACAACATTCATCAGCTTGTTAATACCAACTTCGTACCGCCTCAGAATCAATAAATGCTGTGCTAACTTATTAGCTGAATTATATTAAGAATAATCAAAATGAATTAAGTTCGATAAATGAACAAAAATCAAAATAATAATAATAATGAAGCAATTATCCATGCGCGCACAATGACAAATGTGCGCATTCACATTCGGGTCGGAGACAAATCCAACAAATCAAATATCATAGAAATCGGTTCAGCTATTCTTGAGTTATAAATGATTTACAGCAATTAGGAAAATTTAGATTAGAGCGTCGCTTTTTACTTACTGACTCAAAAAAAACGGGTTATTAACATCTCGTTAAAAATGTATTAATTTAAAGATATTTTTTTCTCGTAATAGGGAACACAAGCACACGATCAAGTCTTCAGAAAGTGTCTCGGGCATCCTGTATATATGGGTACTTACACTGGCACTGATCGGTCCGCACGCATCGTCCGTACGCATTCCTCACCAGCCCCGGCCTGCAGAAGCAGCCCTGGACGCAGTACTCCGCGCAGAGCGGCGGCTGCTGGTAGTTGAAGCAGGTCGCCGGGCAGGCGGAACCGCATGAGTTGTACACTTCGTCGGGGCCGCACGTGTTGTCGGCGCTTTCTGCAATGGAAATGTCTTTATCATCCGTCATTGGTCATCCGAGTCTATAGTAAGGCCGGCACCTGGTGACAGCACCAGCTTTGAGCGCTTTCTTGCTCATCGGTTGGTGAGTTTACAACTTTGAAACAATTCCCAGCCCGGCCCATACAAGCTTTTGTTGTCGCCAAATATTTAAATACAAACCAATTAATAAGAGCCAGTTTGGAGTAAATATAAAAAATTGGGTCTACGTCGGACCACACGGTGGAAGTTATACTTCTTTGGGCGTTCGCACACACCCACTCACACACACAGGATATATAAATGAAATATAAGAAATTATTCTTTGTTATTCAAATGAGTGCAACGGGCCCAAAGAAGTATACCTTCAATAAAACGCCAATTATCTACAGAGTAATAGTAATTTACACCGTAACCCTAACCTAGCTTGTTATCTTGGTTGATATGAGTATTGATTTTTTAAAAAAAAACATAAAGATATGACTGCCCAACTCTAGTCCAGTCGGCATCAGCGCTGCGGTAATTCTAGAGAGATGACTGTCGCGATATATTATATATGTAATATATTTATTCGATATTTTAAATATGAGAATGTGAAATCTAAAAATAAGTTGAGTACTGAGCTTTATTTATGGTTAAAACGACACATAGTTACAATTTATTTTCTGCCTGCATATGTATAATATATATATTTTTTATATAGAAGATTTAAATAACAAAACATTTTTATATGAATAAAAAAAAACATTCCAATCCTACTTATTAATTGACATTATCATGCAATTTCTCATAAATAATATGTATGTATTATGTATATGCATTTATTTCAAATATATGTATTCTCATATTAAAGATATTTTAAAAGGGTCGACCATGATTGGATATGATTTCGAATGATAGCTATTACTAAAAGGTTATTCAAATTTAAACAATAATAAAAATGTAAAAAGCACAATATTAACTTACCCGCGGCGTTAATTACGAAGAAAATAACCAAGAAAGCAACATACGAGAATTTGCAATATTCCATGGCGAGTTAAAATAATTATTTATGATTGCAGAAATGAGCGAGCTCGCGAAACCAACTATTCTAGACAAGCCCTTTGTGACAATTCAAAAGAACCAACTCGAAACATCGATGTTATAAACGAAAATTTACAACGAAACTATAATCGGAAAGGTAATTGCGTAAATATACCGTGTGAAATTAAGTGTCAAACACTTCCTATGCCTGATAAACAATGTAATTTATGGTCGCGATGAACTCATCGCGGCCAACAGAAAAACCGTCGTTCGAATAACAGCCTTAATAGTCGACTAAAATAGCTTGGTTAGATTTTGGGTCTCTATTCGCTAATGGCGGCCAATCGCGGTCTATTATTGTCGTTGGATCGTTTGTTGACTCCTTTTGTGCTATTTTGGGTGTGTGAATCCCAATAGATCTCGGCTTAGATCATTCCCATCAAACAGACCATGACATTCATGATACCTATCGATCGAAAAATCAATTAAATGCATCCATGGGAATAATTCGGAATGAAAAGGGTCTCCCTTGACAGTTCCCATATTTTGATTTCCATTAACGAATTTGGAAGTTCTAGGTCGGTCTACGATCGATTTTACGATAATTGTCTCGTTTTTGGATACATTAACTACTCAATATAAATGTTTTTTTAAATCACTAACAAACATCGTAAACAATATTTTACTTTCAAAATGGCCATATTTTATAAAAACTGTTTAGCCCGCACCGGGTAGAAAGCTAAACCCTACAGGCGGTTCTGTAAGCGCCTTCGACCACAGCTCCTAAGCTCTACGCCCGATCGAGAATGTTGTTAGAAAATGTTCAAGAAAATCTGTTCGACCGTTTGTATGTCGGGATTTTTTTTAATTTTTATACTTTACAATATAATAGATAGATAGATAGATGACAAGGCTTACAGAGATACGCGTTGCCATTTTAAATTTTCTTAATAGCATTAGTTATTATTGTGACTTTCAAGCCAAATTTCATCTCATAAGCTGATTTCCTACAAAATTTTTCATATTTTTCAACCATTTTTTTTCTTTCCTTTAATATAATTCCACGTAGGTCCACATTACGAGAAGTAAAATGTAAAGTAATTGAGTAAATATAATCCAACAAAGAATAATTATATTTTATTCAAATTTGAAATGATGTTATTAAGTGAGCAATTTGCCAACAACTGAAAATGTCGGTTGAATTTTATTTGTGTTTTTTTCATATGTTATCCTTATAGCATAGGTATAAATAAGGATAATACATCGTAGCCTATGACTTCCTGTTTATTAAACCATTTATATCGAGCGAAAAATAGGTAGTAATTAATTTTACGTTCTTAGATGTTAGCACGCAGGCTCACTCCCTTTTGTGTTATGGGGTAGGCATTTAAGAGTACGGTTCCGATATTTATATATTCACAAAAGCTGGTGCATCTGTACAGTTGTTCATGATCCCGTGTAATCCCCCTTCCCACGATAACGAATCGACCCATAATCACAGGCGGTTTCGACAACTGCAAAGAATTAGAGTAATATTTCTGAAAATATGTCGTAAGAAAGGATTCAGTCGTACATTTTAACAAAATATGTTTACTTTTATTTAGAATGCAGTATTTTACCAACATTCGCTATTTGCTCATACGGGCCTTTGCAAAAATGCCACAAAAAAAACTATTTTTAAACGCTTGTTAGGTAATCATTACCAATTAAAATATTTATAAAAAAAACCATTTCACGGCAAATATAGATTTTAATAAGCTCTTTTATAAATAATTTTATGCAAAATTTTACTAACAAAGCTTAACAAAAATTAAAGACAGCGCTTGTATGGTAGTTCTGAGCGGAGACTGCACTCTTTAAATATATTTTTTTTTTTATAACAACTAAATCACACGGAAATATCTAAGAATAAACGAGTGAAACAGGGCTGTCCACTATTTCCGAGGTATCAGGTACTTCCTAGATATGAATGTATAGAAGCTAAAAGGATAAGAGCGCACCGCATATGCTACTAAGGGCATATATTGAGAAGGGAATCATACCATTTACTAAGGGCGGCCCATAGATTACGTAATCAAATAAAGCATACAAAAAATAACTACCTTATTTATTTTTATACCTACTTATGTAGGTATAAAACACTTATATGATATACCTATTAGTAATAATTCAATCATATTATTTTCGCCCTAAACCATATTGGGGTTTACCAATTTACTTTGTTATAATAGTCTAGTTGTTAGGGCGTTTGACTATTGGGCGAGCGGTCGCGGGTTCGAATGCGCACACTTTTATATCAATTTTTAATGCTTCATTACCACCAACTCTCCTGACTCTAGCACAAGCAAATTGAGCTCAGTTGAGTGGGGCTTAAAATAATTGAAAGTATTCTTAATAAATAAGAAAAAAGTAATAAGAAGCATACAATGCAAATGAGGCAAATGTAAAAAAATAAATATTTTTTAATCTTTTTTTTTTGTTCCAGACTTTCAGGGCTTATCTGACATCAAGAGTACATATTTGATTATTTTCATATCGACTTAATTTCCATTATAAATATTTTAATAATACGTGAGTATTGCGAATAGGTTCGTAAAAATAATTACATTTATGCGAATAATAGTTAATAAAATAATACATCTAAAAAAATACCGGCTTACAACTAACATCTTATAAATTTGATATTTTGAAAATAATTCTCCTGCATTTTTAAAGGTTAGGTTAGATTAGAAAATATTATTGATGATAATATAGGACTTATAGAAAGTACGAAAATGAGGCTAATTTTAAATAAAAGATAATAAGTAATCCATCATGTAAAGTCATGTTTATATAAATAAGGATAAGAATGCTAAAATTTAAAAAAAAAATCTAAAAACAAGGTAATATATTCCCAAATGAGCTGGTTCGTACCAAATGATTCACTTATTAACAGCGCGACAATGCAAGCGATTAATAAATTACTATAAAAATTGCCGTTAAACTGAAATTCGTTGTAGTCAACGAATTTCAATTTAATAGTCAATTTCAGTTTAACGATTAAAATTATTTTCCATTGCCTTTCGAGTACGATTATAACAGAAACCAGTTTCTTATCAAACAATTTGCAAAAAGTTGATTTCACGCAAGAAAATAAAGAGAAAAATTGATTTACATAAAAGGAAATGAACCTAAAAGAATTTCAGAGAAGGTAAAGAGTGCGTTGCGAACTATAGCCGTCGCTATGGGTTTTTATAGCAATTTATTAATCGCTTGCATAGTCGTGCTATTAATAAGTGCATCATTTGGTACGAACCAGCTCATTTGGGAATATATTACCTTGTTTTTAGATTTTTTTTTAAATTTTAACATTCTTATCCTTATTTATATAAACATGACTTTACATGATGGATTACTTGATGGATGGATCTTTTATTTAAAATTAGCCTCATTTTCGTACTATCTATAAGTCCTATATTATCATCAATAATATTTTCTAATCTAACCTAACCTTTAAAAATGCAGGAGAATTATTTTCAAAATATCAAATTTATAAGATGTTAGTTGTAAGCCGGTATTTTTTTAGATGTATTATTTTATTAACTATTATTCGCATAAATGTAATTATTTTTACGAACCTATTCGCAATACTCACGTATTATTAAAATATTTATAATGGAAATTAAGTCGATATGAAAATAATCAAATATGTACTCTTGATGTCAGATAAGCCCTGAAAGTCTGGAACAAAAAAAAAAGATTAAAAAATATTTATTTTTTTACATTTGCCTCATTTGCATTGTATGCTTCTTATTACTTTTTTCTTATTTATTAAGAATACTTTCAATTATTTTAAGCCCCACTCAACTGAGCTCAATTAGCTTGTGCTAGAGTCAGGAGAGTTGGTGGTAATGAAGCATTAAAAATTGATATAAAAATGTGCGCATTCGAACCCGCGACCGCGCGCCCAATAGTCAAACGCCCTAACAACTAGACTACTATAACAAAGTAAATTGGTAAACCCCAATATGGTTTAGGGCGAAAATAATATGATTGAATTATTACTAATAGGTATGTCATATAACTGTTTTATACCTATATAAGTAGGTATAAAAATAAATAAGGTAGTTATTTTTTGTATGCTTTACAGGTTATAATATTAATGAGTGTCCATCGGGCGAGCAATATTTGACATGTGGTGGTTGTCAAAGGAGCTGCCTGAACCCGTATCCAATCTGCACCCTGCAATGCAGGACTGGCTGCTACTGTCCACGCGACTATCTGCGGAATGCTTCGGGGGAATGCGTTCAACCTATGAAATGTTTTTTGGGTGAGTAGCAGAGGACGGATTTGTTTTTGACAGATTGGATAGTATATTCATTACTATTTTTTGTAGAACAGCAACTGTTTCCACCTGTGAAACAGTGAGTGTTTTTTTATGTAGGTAGAGTAGTGTAGATACTCTAGAAAGGCCCTACTTTAGATAATAAATATCAAATAGAAACCTAGATATTTAAAACTGCACTCTGCCGTATTTAAAGTTATTTATTTTCGTCAAATTATTTTTTTTTTTTGATTTACTATCGAAAATAATGCGTGACCTTCAAAAAGTTCACCTTCTCTCACTCTAAAAACATTTTAAATGCTTATAATTTGGAAAAATAACTTTTATAAATATTTTCTCTTGTACTTTTGGTAGAGCGATCGACATATAAAATACTGTTTCGCATGGACTGCTCTCAAAATTGAGCCTACTGTGTTTTTATATAGAATTTACGGTCGAATAAATGGCCTAAAATAGTCTGAAAACGATATTTAGTCAGACATTGGATGTTTGACAAGAGTGAACCTTTTTCCCATCATAACACTTTACTCTGGGGAAACCTTAAGCGATTGAATGTTTTTTTTAAGTTGTATTTTACCAAAAAAATAGCTTTTCTCTGAAACTATGGTTATTTTTGACAATTTTTACTTTAGACAATTTTGTTTTATCAATCGAACGATTAGTATTATTTTTTAATTTCAGAGTAAAACAAATGCCGAGAAGATGGACAATAATTTACAAACAAGAAAATATCTTTGAATAAATATGACATTTTTATGTTATATATCATGCTATATCCTATCGTAAGTTTGTATGCTATGATTAATAAAGAAGAATAAAGAAATATGCATCCTATAATTGCCTATTTTGTTACTTCAACATACTAAAAGAGTTTTTATTTATTGGGCTGAGACACAGACTAAATACTAGGGTTGAAATAGAAACGAGTTCCATTCAATAACTCTTATGGTATTTGGGTATTATGAATAAGTAACCCGACCACGTATTTTTGGCTACTTCTGGTTAATTTCTTTCTGAATTAATATCTTCTCTATTGCATCATTCCATGTTAGTATTGGTCATTATTGATCGCAATGAAAAGTTGGTTTAAACGTTTTTATGAATTGACCTTTCCTACGTGGCATGATCAAAAATCGCTACGTTCCCAAAATGAGTAATTCTCAAAATGTTTTACTTTTTCAAACACTTTAATAAGTACTTTAGTTATTTGTCTATTTCTATGTAACTGTCATTGTGTATAGCTGTAAAAATAAATATATAAATTCCTCGTCTCCACTGAAATGTATTGGCCCGCGCGGCGGTGTAATCAAACGACGTTAACACTGCAATAGACGATTTAATAGATCGTGCTAGTTAAGGCGTTTGATCCAAACGCCGAAGGTTCGAATCTGCACATAATCGTATTATTTTTAACGCTTCATTATCACCATCTCCCCTGACTGTAGGACAGGCACATTTAACCTAGTTGAGTAAAAGAAAAATACTAGCTGATACCTTACGGACATAGCTAACTGTATATAAACCTAATTTGATGTAGAACTACTTAAAATGCCTCTTCACGTTCTTAACAGTTTTCAATATAATGCCTGGTACATCCAGGTGTGCATTTGCCGAGCATCCCACGTACCATCCATGCAATATGAACGATTCATCTCGCCAAGCGAGATGAAAGCAGTGCAAGGTCATCTTACGTCACTGAGTAGGTAGGTGGTTGTATTGTTACTCAATGCGAGTCGGCACGTAAGGTTTTCCTCAAAGATTGCCAATTTATTCTCAGTAATATCTCGTCTTGCAACAGCATCCGTGTTCATACATTGGAAACTGTCAATCGTATCTCGATAAAAGTTTTTATGTAAGTTGATATTTTAATTAAACTTTAAGGTGTCGTGCTGGTTACATACTATTAAATAGATGTCCTTCCATCCATGTCGTAAAATTTTAGAACTATGAAGCTAATAGAGGTCGCTTTTAGCGATCACTCCATCTGTCAACATGCTGAAATACACTTCTCAAATAATACTCCCAGCCAAAGGCAGATCCAGAAGTCTTCTTGGGGAGGGCACCTCATTTTGGGGGTCCGGGGGAAATTTTTAAAAAGAAATGAAAAAAAAATAAAAACAGTTTTAGGTTACTTTTGAGGGCTAAAAATGAGTACGTACTTTTAAGTGCTTTGCCTAGTAAAAATAGTGTTTTGTATCAGTATTCTGTAAAAAAAAAAACTTACAAACAGCTTTATTACAAGAAATATGATGATTTTTTTAGTTGAAGGGTGGATTTAAAAAAAAAAATATATAAAGGGTTCTGAAACGATGTTTATAAACTACAAACAAAATCACGTTTGGGACCATTAAATGTTAAATCTTTATATTATTTATATTGGTGATTGTTTGTCCCCAATGAGAAATAAATTGATTCATTTATAGTGTTATTCCAATGATGTTTTTTCATTTACATAGTGATAGTGTATCGGGGTAGGCAATTGCCCCCAGTGCAACCCTGGACCCGACCTTGCTTCCAGCTTCTTAAACTAAATTGGTTTCTTCGCGGTTTCATGGTGAAGTGGTCTTCGAAAAAGACTGACTGGTTATCTGAGCCCAATTTCAATTATTGTAGGTTGCTACCGAGTGACATTTTCTATCCCAAATACTTACCTACGAGTAGAGACGGTAACACTACGGTATCATAAAAAACACCTCAATAAACATAAAAAACTATCAATGGCACCTATTGGTTTTTTTTATACTTATTGTATTGAATACTTAAAATAATTGATTGTAATAAACAAACTATATAAATGTTTATATTTTACACTAACCTTAAAACTACGATGCTAAATTTTACGAGGCTAAACTTAAAAGTGTCCACTAACGATAAAAAATGCGTTTGCTATCACTTTAGTAGCGGATTAACACGACTATGCATGAGGTCGCTAATATTTTATTTTCATCAAAACCTTATCGATCGCTTAGCATTTGCAGTTGAAGAATTGCCACCTTATGCATGAAGGCGTTAATGCGTATGCTTAAAAATGACCATTGACCGCATAAGAAAATGCATGCGGGCTGTCAGTTACTTTAGTAGTAAGTTTGTCACTTATAATCTAAATTACATATATCAATCTAAATTCAAATTGCATTCAACACTTACACATAAATATAAATATTAAAAATAAATATTATGGTAAATAAAATGTCGTAACATCGAATCAATTTTTAACCAAAGGTAAATTTAAACATAAAGTAACTTTAAATGTTGTAATGTAGGAAGATCCAGCAAGGCTACTTTTCGGCCATTCCAAATCGCAAACGTTTCCCTCATTTTTGAATATATAAATTGCACGTTTGAAATGGCCCAAGATTAATGCAGCTGCCCTGAATATTCTTTTATTTCAATTTTAATAATATTATACTCCGTATTTTTTTTATGAAAAACTCCTGGAATAAATTTTATATTTTTTTTTTATACCTTGCCCTATACATAATAATTGCATAGGGTTCAGCAACGATCTTTTAAAACATATCCATACGGCAACTGAGGGTGAAAAATGCACCACGCCAAGTAGGCCACTTTGCGTCGAAGTACACTTCTCGCGTATCGTACTTCTCGCTTGCTCACATTTGTCATCGCTGTTAGTCTCTATCCAGCATGGCGGATTGTTTTGGCGCGCGGAACGGCGGGGGGGGGGGGGATCTACTGGTGTCAGGTTTTCACAAGGATGATTTGTATGACATGCTGTATCTATACGTTTTAAAAGATCGTTGGAGTTCATATAATAATAAAAATAATCCTAACCTAATAAAATCTACAATGATCAGTTAGCAAATTAAAAAAGAGATTGAATGAAGGCTGATATAACGCAGTTAATATATAATTAAAAATTGATATGTAAATGTCGTGAAGTGATTAGGTATGTCAGGTGTGTGGACTCATATAATATGTGGAATATATTGTTGGTACAGTGACAATTGTTCATAAAAAGCAGATTAACGCAGTGACGCCATCGAAAATACCTTTTTTTATTGTGCGCGTCAGCGTATTAACTCAATACTGTGGTATTAGTGTCAATTTTGTTTATGCGGGTAAATCATATGAGAAGGTTATACTCGTAAAATAATGAAAATCGGAAAACTATACACGCTTAGGTCAAATACACGCCCGTGACACTAGTGGCAAGTAAATCCTTGTTGATTTCGGCAAGGATACAAAAATGTGAAACGAAATTTGTGAAAAATATACTGATTCAAATAATCAAATTGCTCATTTTCATAAACGGTTCAATAAACGCGGAAAATTTGGTCATTACGTTTGTATATTTCCGTCACAATATGATTCACGAAAAATATCAAATTAATTGCCGTCAAAGTGTCAACGGACGGACGCAATATGCAAGCCATTGCCAACGAAATATTAACCCCGAAGGATTGCTATTTGGACTTTCAAACGTTTCACGGATTCTCAATCTATTCTGGTGTGGTAAGAATTACAAATCTTCGATTTAGAGACGACACGATCTTATTGCTTAGATGGACGAACTTCTCCGGTGTCAGAATATAAGAGCAATCAGATCAAAATCGGATCAATCAAATGCCCAATACGGGTAACTTAGTGGTCTGAATGTTGTGAAGGACTTTGCTTATGGTAGCATAAATAAATGTATGCTTTCGATTGCTCTTCTGGGGCTCATAGATTTCCGGGTTTCATCTATACCTACTTCCATCTGTCACGGTTGAGTACGAATTATGCACAGAATTTATATTTTGAATTTGCATTCAAGAGAGTGTCTACTCTAGCTCACCTACCTTAGCTACTAGCA
The DNA here is from genome assembly GCA_020383195.1 of Neomicropteryx cornuta. Taxonomy (NCBI): domain Eukaryota; kingdom Metazoa; phylum Arthropoda; class Insecta; order Lepidoptera; family Micropterigidae; genus Neomicropteryx; species Neomicropteryx cornuta. The sequence continues at coordinate 9,421,722 of JAHKQU010000030.1, forward strand.
CTCTACCTTAGAGTAGTATATGTATATGTTTCTCCAATTTTTCAGCCAAGTTGCTTGCAGAAGCGACGACACACTGGAAAGATTCAAGTTCAAGTTATTTTATTTCCATAATATGTTATAATATACAGGAATATGATATATATATATATATATATATATATAGTAAAATAGTAAAATGTATTGTTTAAATACCGTTAATTAGATGATTTCTATGTTAAAATAGGTAAACACCTTTAGTTTAACATATATATAAAAGTTTGACAGTACTGACATTTGGTTTCTTTTTAATATTTTAAGGATTGAAATTTTTTGCAAATAAAATATATAGCCAGAATGTTCAAAGAAAAATTAATACCGAAAGCACAGATAGTTGCATCGCTTGAGGTAATGCACGCTGGTTTAAACACAGGCCTGTGTTTTATGAAAGCTTTCACTCTCACCTACCTATCTGTGCTTCAAGCAATATGGTCAAACTTTCATTAAAGTAGTGAATAAATGATTTAAAAAAGAAACAATAATTATGAAAAAAAGCGAAAATGTAACGAATATGATGTTTAATGAATGAGAAGTGAATGGTTTAATGGATATTTACAAGAATAACTTACGTTCAACGTAGTTTATCTGAAAATGAATCGTTATGGTTAAAAATAAAAAGAAAAGTGTAAAATATATGCACATTACGTGCAAATCGTTAAGATATAGTAAAATAGTAAAATGTATTGTTTAAATACCGTTAATTAGATGATTTCTATGTTAAAATAGGTAAACACCTTTAGTTTAACATATATATAAAAGTTTGACAGTACTGACATTTGGTTTCTTTTTAATATTTTAAGGATTGAAATTTTTTGCAAATAAAATATATAGCCAGAATGTTCAAAGAAAAATTAATACCGAAAGCACAGATAGTTGCATCGCTTGAGGTAATGCACGCTGGTTTAAACACAGGCCTGTGTTTTATGAAAGCTTTCACTCTCACCTACCTATCTGTGCTTCAAGCAATATGGTCAAACTTTCATTAAAGTAGTGAATAAATGATTTAAAAAAGAAACAATAATTATGAAAAAAAGCGAAAATGTAACGAATATGATGTTTAATGAATGAGAAGTGAATGGTTTAATGGATATTTACAAGAATAACTTACGTTCAACGTAGTTTATCTGAAAATGAATCGTTATGGTTAAAAATAAAAAGAAAAGTGTAAAATATATGCACATTACGTGCAAATCGTTAAGATATAGTAAAATAGTAAAATGTATTGTTTAAATACCGTTAATTAGATGATTTCTATGTTAAAATAGGTAAACACCTTTAGTTTAACATATATATAAAAGTTTGACAGTACTGACATTTGGTTTCTTTTTAATATTTTAAGGATTGAAATTTTTTGCAAATAAAATATATAGCCAGAATGTTCAAAGAAAAATTAATACCGAAAGCACAGATAGTTGCATCGCTTGAGGTAATGCACGCTGGTTTATATATTTTATTTGCAAAAAATTTCAATCCTTAAAATATTAAAAAGAAACCAAATGTCAGTACTGTCAAACTTTTATATATATGTTAAACTAAAGGTGTTTACCTATTTTAACATATATATATATATATATATATATATATATATATATATATATATATAATACATCATAAACATTAAAATAACGACGATTAAAAATTCAATAGAAGATAATAATATAAAGTTTAATTACCTACAAGTTTAACAGCGTAGTGTTGGACATGTGGATAGATTAGGAGTCGTGGATGGTGGAACGGTGGACTGATCAAGTTAAATTGAAGACATTAAGTTGCCTGGAAGGTCACACTCCTCAGTAATCACGCAATAGCTAAGAAGAGGTACTTTATTCGATATGTGCTTACAGCATAATAAAAACGATTTAATACACGATTTTTTTAATAATGATTCTGAGTAAAGCACGGCTAATATAGGCAACAAAAATTCTCAATAAATAACCTATAAAATTGTTGCCTGGACAAAAGGTTAATATGAAGGAAATTTAGGAGGATACAGACTCACGATTTTCTGCAGATGCGGAGAATAATCTTGAGAACCTTACGTGGTCTTGAGGATTCAATTTCATGCACTGCTCACTGCAGGGTTTTCATTTGCAGGCAGCACTTTTGTGATCTTCTTTCGCAGGGTAGGAAGAAAGTGAAAAAAATAGGAATCGTGATAGATGGCGGGAGATTTGAATTAATTTGGGTTCAACATACAGCGATTTTCATACAACATACAGTGGGGTGGATAGGATGGATGGTCGATCGATTAGACGTAATGGTTAGAACGTATTTATTAGAAACAGTTCTACAAAACGTACCAAGTAGTAAAAATAATAATAACATTTTTGAACCACATTTTGATTATTGATTAGGTAGGTAGATACCTACTTTTCAATACATATATCTGTGTATCTGGTATTTGTGACACATATACTATGTGTCACAGCCAACGAACTTTTAAAACATATAGATACGGCAACTGAGGGTGAAAAACGCACCATGCCCAAGTACGCCACTTTGCGTCGAGTACACTCCTCTCGTCTCGCTTGCTCGCATATGTCATCGCGATACGTCTCTATCCAGCATGGTGGAGTGTGTGGCGCGCGGACGGCGGGGGGAATCTACCCGTGTTGGACGATTTGTATGACATGCCGTATCTATGTTTTGATACCACAGAACATCCTCTCTGTGACATTCACCACAGCAGGGATAAATGCTTCACAGGCACAAAACAAAACTGACATTCATGGGATAAGTTCACTAACCTCTAAACGATTAATAAAGTAAATTATTTGAGGCGGTTCTTTTACGCCTGAAATAAATTGCTTGTTAGTGGGCACAAAGAAATTTATTTCGATGACTTTCGGCATTTAGGTCTGTCAGTCTTGTCAACAAACGGTGAGACGGAAAAGGACACAGCATTGGTAGGAGTATTAAAACAAGATAACGAAATTAGCAAATGTTGTTTGTGCATTAAGCAAAAACCAGCCAAAATGTAATCGCTTAATGATAAAATTGCACGGCCTTTTACTCAATTCCGGTTTTCGTTCTAAACAATAAATATCCTGGTCGCCAGGTTGGTCGTCAAAATGGCCGGACGAAACGAAGAATGCATTGGTCGCGTCGCGTCACCCGCGCGCATGCCTGTAATTTATGGCGGATGAGGATGCGACATTTCCCGCGCTATCTTAATTTAAAATATAACCCGAAGGTCCGCCGAAGAGAGTCGAGGGCACCGCTTGCGATATAAATACAGATGCTTCGAGCACTATCGCCACAGTTGCACTTGTAATTCTCATCAATTTGCAGTTCAGGCGACACCTCATAGAGCGAATAAAAACATGGCTTTCTTGGCATACTGTCTCATCGCTGGTTTTGCGGTATTGGCATTCGCAGCTGCGCCAGGTATTTTTTATTTTTAACAATAGGTATTAATTACATTGTATGCACACATATATACAAGTTATTTTATACAGAATGTCCCAGGAAATAGTGACTTAAGTGAAAGCAGGGGGCCTTGAGGTAGAGGACCTCAAGGACTCTTCCGATACATTTATGTATGTTCAGTGATATTTTTTAGTTTTGGAGTTACCTTTTCTCTTATCCTAGTTCTCAGTACGGAATATTATTTTATGGTAATATGTGAGAAATTTTTCTTTTCTTCTTGACAAACGAACCGACTGACTAAGCAATCCATCTAAATAACATCAATTTTAAAAACTTCATTATTTTATCAGCTATTTACCCAGTTTCATCTTGAAAAAACAATTCAAAGTGTAGTAAGCGCAAAATTTTAATTTTTAGGAGAAAGTGAAAATGTAACAAAATAAAAATTATTAAAAAAGAGTTTATTACAAGTAGAAAAGTTTTCAAATTACAACCCTTTTTTCCAAAATGAATCAACGCCGCGCCGAAAGAAATTCTTTATCATGTGTGCTTCGATTGTTTTCATCAACTTCTCTCGTATTTAAAAGTTTTTTTTCTCCAAGCTGCGACGACGAAGTTTGGTGATTAAATCATAAAAAATAAAAGAACGGCTCCACCAAGTTTTTTATTACTATGTATTTGGATTGATTACCTATTTTATTGACTATAAGTATTGCAAAAGTAGTCGGACAATAGATATATTTATTTCTTTAAAAATTGTTGCCTTCCGTGCTAATTGGTATGTTTAAATGTTTAGTTACCACGGATTTTTTTCTATTTTTTTGTTCCTTGCATACTGTAAAGAGATAGTTTGCGGGTTCAATGCAAGTATAGGTACTAATGGGAGATCGAATAGAAGCACTTTGCGAAGCATATGTTGTAAGCTACTGTTTCTTGATCAAGGTTTCCCCGGTCACGGAATGCTATGCGCCTCCGATGAAGATTTCCTCGAATGTGGCAGTTGCCAGGGTACCTGCGAAGAACCCAAACGCGCTTGTGCCTACGTATGCAGAGAAGGATGCTACTGCAGAGACGGCCGCCTCAGAGACACCAGCGGAAAGTGCATTCCGGCTGAGGAATGCCCTCAAGGTAAGTCTTAAAATGTTTTGAGTTAAGCAATATATCAAGGGCGGATTTTTTATTTTAGCCATTATGTCTTTTTCATCTATATTTAAATAATTTGTAAGTAATATACCTACTGGGTGTTGGATTATAGAAATACAATGTTATTAATAGTTAGTAACCGCCATTTTCTACTTTAATTGAATATATAAATAACTTCATTTTTGCAAACTTTCTTATTACAGATACCAATACCAACGTCATCAGAAAAGAGAGGGCTGCACCATGTGGTACGCACGAGGAGTATTTAGAATGTGGCATATGCCACAGGACCTGTGACAATCCAAACCCAAGGTGCCCAGCGCAGTGTGCTCGGGGATGTTTCTGCAAAGATGACTTTGTTAGGAATGCCGATAATGAGTGCGTCAAAGTAAAAGATTGCCCTCAAAATAATGATAATTAAACAAAACTGAAATATAATTTATGAATGAAAACCGAGTGTATATTTTTTTTATTAATAAATAACTGATATTGAAATAACAACATACACTCATATAATATTATTACACTCATACAATACATAGTCATTGTAGTACTTAGTAAGTTCAGTCTTTGTAATAAGGACCTAAGGATAAGAACATATTATTGCTTAGATAAATTTAACAATATTTGAGATTCCTTACCTAAGAAGGAAAAACGCAAACGCCTCACCGCGATCACTCTTGCGTCCGTCTGTTGGTGATGAAAGTTTTTATCAAAAACTATGCAACGCGGAGTAGGAATTTGTAACTTGGCCCAATGTTAGATCTTCATGACGCGCACATATTTTTGTACAGTAGTCTGTTAATTGGGGAGTTGGCCCTGTTCAAAAAAAGTTATCTTTTAGTATTGTGTATCTTTTGGAAGGGCTAAGTAGAGGCTAAGGGGTATAAGCATACAAATTCTGAAAATATTTTTTTCAAAATTTTTTGTGAATTTGTTTGAAAATCCTGCTTATTCTTCTAGATTTACAAAGTTAAAGTTAAAAGGTATTGAGCCATAGATAACAGAAAACCGGCCGCATTTTTGTCAGTTTCATATTTACTGGAAAAATAAAAGTCGGAAAAAAAGACGCTTTTCGGGCGCTTAAATGGCTTACGCTGACTAAATGATAAGAGGTACAACTCATTTGGATTCAATTTAAATATACTTAAATGCAGTCGTTCGACTGATGCTTTATAAATTTTTGATACGGAACCCTGATTGCACGAGCCCAACTTCTCTTGTCATTTTTATTTTTGAGGTTTTATTAAAGATGACATTTTTAGGGGAGGCTAAAGCTTGATTATATATAGAAATTATAAAACTGAAAACATTTCATGACATCAAGGCATTCTAAGGTATTGCTCTATGAGATTCGGTTATTTGAAAAGCATCATATAGAAAATATACATTTTCCCCTTTATATATACGTATGCGTTTTAAAATAATAATAAAAAAAGGTGTTTAAATTCTAAATAATTTTAATAACTCTTGTACAATTTTACAATACCAAATTCCAGTAAATATTAATCAAATATTAAAGTAATACTTATAAATTGATTTTGTATCAGTGACTAGATAATATAAAAAAATAATAGTAGATACAACCAACTGAAAATCACTGGGATTATAAAATAATTATGGAAAGTACATTTTTTTTATTTTAAAAATTGAAAACTTTTCGGAATAATATTAAGCTAGGTTAGGTTTGGAAAATAACTGGATAACTGGGTGTTAAAATAAATATTGTTGTTAAAGTACAATGTATGAATGCATGAAATCACTAAAAATGAAATATAATTAACCTAACTATGTAGGTAGGATATTAGGTATTTTATAATAATGAACACAAAAAAAAAATATTGTTGGTTTGGCAATGCATTAACTTAATAATATATATATATATATATATTTTAATATGCAATACTATGAAATTATAATCACATAGTAAATGTATCAGTCATGAACCCTCTAGGGATTATTCAAAAAGTATACTATGCCACTCACCTCATTATATGCTCCCTCCCCAAGAATGTTACATTAGTAAACCTCCCAACCCCCCCAACACACACACACACATATTATATTTATTTATATTAATTATCTTCTCGTAGCAGAGATTGGAATGAAAGCTGCCCCCCCCCCCTCCGTTGTGTTGTTGGTGTTCCCCTCTAAGACAACTCACTATCTACTTGCAATCACAGCATACTTTGTTAATACCCTAGATCTCATTACATTTACCAAGTACCTACATTGATGTGATTCGGCATGGCCAAATTTTGCTACTTCTATGCTTGTATTGTGGTTTCACATATTATAATTATGTAATTAGGGTTTTGACAGTTGAACAGGTCGGTGAAATGATTAATATAAATACTATAAATATTACAATATCCTTAAAACGCAATCATAAACACACCAATAATTTCGTAAAACCTGCAATAAATAACATTCAGTCTCAGTGATAAGAATATTACATTTATGTACCAACAAGTGGAATAACACAATAATATTACTTCACCACTAAATGAATATTTACAATATAATTCGAAGAAGTTATTTGAGGCGTAGCAACCACAAAAATCGAAATAAAATTACAATATTGAATAACATATAAACGTCAATCTGTGACATTTAGGTACTTTTCATTTTGCATGACGTGGAGTTCACATAATGAGGTAATTCGACAGAAAAGACAGTTTTACATGCAGCTATAAAAATATTAATCAAATATAACCACAAATAAATATTTAGAAAGATACTTGAAAGTAGACAATTTAAATTTTAGATAGCATCAACCTGCCATAAAAATCCAATGAGGGAGTGTAATGAGATAATAAATCAATTTAAAATTTGAAACTATCTATTTATTATAGTGATAACACATATCGCAAAAATTGAATGATATATCGGGCTTAATAATTTCCAATATTTAAAAAAAAAATCATAACTGAAAGCCTGATAAATTAAAAAGAAAAACATTTTAAATAATCCTCTAACTGGCAAAGGGTTCAAGCAGGTTGCATCTGAAAAACTGTTTTATTAACTGATTGATTAATTTCAGTACAAATATGTATTAAAATATAATGTAATAACTGTCTTTAATTCATATACATATTATTATTTACATAATGGCTCTGATCTTAACCTGCAACATACTTATTTTCACATAATAAAGTAGTATTCAGTAGAAAATTGTTTACTTTTTTTTTTACAGACATCAAAACAGCTAATGGACGCTCATAGTATGCTGGTAACAATAAAAAACAATATAATCAATATACAATTACAAGTGTCATTTTATGCAATTATCTTCTTATTTAACCTATAATAATTTTACCTAAACAACTGTTTACACCTACGGATCCTAAATAAGATAACAAAATTAGTAGTTCGTCTACCATATAATTTTTATTTAAGTAGTTCATTAGCCAATCTTATGGCAGATAGGACTTAAATAGTACTAAAATCACTAAAATCAACACTTATCGAGAAGCTATTTATATAAGCACTCTGTATAGGCTAGGACATTAATTTTGGCACATTTAGTTAATGTCAAATACTCCCATTAGTAGTATTTAATGGACTTTATACAATACAAATGAAAACCATTACGGATTATGATTTAAGTACCATAGTAATTGAAATATTTTCTTCAAACCCGAAATGAAATTTGACACTTTTGCTTTCAATTGTATGAAAGCAAAACATTACATCCATACAGACATCCATCTATCCATTACATCCATAGAGACTAAAACAAAATACGCATCCTGCGGACGGCCCACCGCACTTGGCATTTACCATAGAACAGTTCTAGTTATTTTTTGAAATACAAAGCTAGGATTCCGATTTGCAATTCAATAAACTGTAATAAATTTATTCAGTCGGTCTAATAGCACCTTTGACAGGAAACAGTAACCTTATATATGCATTCTATATGTTCGGATGTGACCACACAAAAAAATAAATGATTTGAAAGTTTTAATTGGAGTGATTCTTGAAACTATTTTGAAAATTTATTCCCTAATCTCGTTAAACTAAAAACTTTTTGTATTAAAATTTTTTTATTTATTTATTAAAAATATATAATTTGGAAATAATATTAAAAGTTGTCATGAGTATGCAAATACACTGAACCACTTTGGGATTAATGAAAGTATCATAAAGGAAACTTAGGAACTCTTTTAATAATACTCATAAATTTTGTGAGCTACTATTTCACCCGATTCAATTTAAATCATTTTTTAACAGCAGGATAATAGATCGTTCCAACATTTTGTTTCTTAACTAAAACGGCTATCGATTGTTTAGATCTTCAAAGACCTATTTAAAATTCACAAGGTAACAGTTTGCCAAATAAAATATATGGTTTTTTATTGAATTTTACAGCGAAATGAAATTTCGAAATTAGTCAGAAGGGTTGCATGCGGAAGCGAGACGGGCTCTATCGATGCTGTGGTACTCCTTTCCGGATCTTGGCCTAAGTGAAGCTGTATTCTGTTTGACGTCCGAGACATCGTAGGAACTGAATGACGATATTGAGAGCGTTTCAATGTAGTCGCTCATATCGGACGCCCCGCTACTGCTTTGTGAGGGCGCTTGGCTGTTTCGATGATTGGAGCCGTCGAAACCTGCCGGATCTACAAATAATATTTATAAAGTCAGTTCAGTTGTTTGTTACAGATTTCATTGAGGTTTGTGAAATTAAAATATAAAATAATGTTAGGTTGTATAATAAAATACCCCATAACTATTGATGAAAGGAAGAAATAATAAGAAAAAAATAATATCATGTTTTATATGTTTATTATATATTATATGTTTTATTATAAATTTATTTAATGATGATATAAGTGATACTGCTCCAGTCCTAAGAACAAATAATATGCAATGTACTGCTAAACCAATCAGCACGATAAAAGATTTTTATAAAACAAATGAGTGATTCCTTCTAATAATTAGCAAGTTAATATGTTTAAAAGGCACATGGATAAATGAATGGTCTAAAAGAAATCCAACCAAGTATGGATGATACATTCAAAACCCAACTAAATGCGTTCCAGGGTTTAAAATTTCTAGAAAATCTTGGCGCACTTTGAACCGTCTAAGGACATGCCACGGAAAAAGTTTAGACATAATTCTGGCTTCTAGATGTTCATATATAAGATGCTACTATCCCCATCCTTCGGTCTGTTTGTTGTATCTTTCAACTCGAAAAGTACAAATGTGAGAGCTTGAATTTATGTGTATGGTGCTCTAGAAAAAGAACCATAGCCGTTTAGATCACACCGGAGACTATACAGATACTATATATACATAACATTAAAGTCAACAAATTTTTAGTACTAGTAGATGAAGCATTGACAGTTCGATAGAGCGCTCAAATATCATATTCAATTTCAAAAACATGACAATACCGATAGACAAGAATGGCTATGACATCCTGTAGCTATCATATAATATCAACTGCTTCAAAACATTGTTTAGTAGGAATAAATTATTTAACCAGAACCTCATGGGCTTTAACAGCTAGGGCCCTACAGGCTTATTAACAGCATCTTCCTCTCAGACTACATTTTCTATATAAATAGAAAAATGTAAAAGAAACATCAGTGCCACATTATAATTATTATAAATTGAAATATAATGCCCTTGTTTATTTATTTATTGTGGTTACCCAACAGAAATTGTACACAATACAGGTAATGAAGTAAAGATAATATATATAAACTAGGGTAGACCAATTGACTGATAAAGACAGTTAGAGGTAAAAAAGAATAATATTAAAATATATCAAACAAATTTAAATAAGATAATTACATAAAAAAAACAATTTTAAATTTAAACAAAAATGCAAAAAAAAAGAACAGGAAATAAACCAATTTAAGCTTTAATTATTTATTTAAAAAGAATAAAAAAAAACTGATAAAGATCTAACTCTGAATAACTAGAAATGTTGTGAATGGTTTTGTTTGTATTGTATTGTAATGGTATAGTATTTTAACACAGAGTTGCGAAACTTTTACCAAGATAATGAAAAAAGATCAATTTGGGAGAAGTATTAAAAAATCACAAATTCAGTAAATAAGAGGAGGGGGGTTCATTACCAGCCGCGCGTCGAAATTTACAAAAAAAAGATCAAATTGTGTTAAAATTTATGATAAATTGAAAGAATGTTGTGATAAAACTGTACGTTTTTTTTTATTTTAATCCACTTAGATCTAAAAAATAACCCACTGCCGCCTTTATGGCCTATCAAAACGTATATTGAATGGCCATAAAGGCCATATTGAAAGTGCCGCTGGAATATTTGGAGATAGGAAATGAAGCAACCCATAGGAAATTAGTACCACAGGCGCGTGTAGTTTGGGAGGAAGATGCTGATAATAAGCCTGTAGGGCCTTGATATCAGGTTCTGGTTAAATAATTTACTACTACTAAACAATGTTTTGAAGCAGTTGATATTATATGATATCTACAGGATATCATAGCCATTCTTGTTTATTTTATAAAAGTTACAAGAAGTTAGGAAGCAAAAAGGAAAAATTACTAATTCTGGACTACACGGTGAATAATTTATTTAAATTTATCATACTACGACTACCTCCAGCAACCCATGCTGAAAGAATTAAATATAAAGATCATTCTAATGTCTATATTTTTAAAGCAGAACATTTTGGAGTTGGTAGCAATTTTTCAATTTATAGATATAGATTACATTAGTTTTACACTTATTTCTATACTTTACATGAAGCCGTTATGACCACATTTAGTGAATTTTAAATTTTCTATTGCAAACTAAAAATGTTTTACAATGCACAAATAAAATATTAAATTATACCTTGACGATGGTGTCCTCGATTTCTTGTCAAAGTGTCAGCTTCACATGAATTCGCTTTAGTAATAAAAGTGGCCTCGTCGAATTGAAATGTAATATTTCGCAGCGGGTCAGAAGAATTTGACTTTACGAAATCACTATGCCACGTATCAATAGTTTTATATTTCTTAATGTTGCATACATTCTTCTTACACGACTTAGAGTTTGTGATTGGTAGTTCGAAATCACTAAAATCACACTTGTGGTGTTTCAGAGACCCCGTTGAAACGCCGGAGTCGTTCGAACTAGACGAATCCCTGTTCTTCTCTGATTTGCTCGGAACACTGGACGAACGTCGTATCTTGACGGATTCTTTAAATTTGGCTACTAGAGAATTCTCATTTTTATTTATTCTTTCGGGGACTTTAAATACTGTCACATATTCATCCACTGGCTGCATACCAGATATACAATGGATACATCTGTCATTAACACATTCATTTTTAGTTACTTTCCTCAAAATATTACTAGATAAGGAGATATCTTTATGACTGTTACTCTTTGAGAAATCAAGAGATTCTTCAATTTTCTTGATAAATTCCGCCGAGGTGGATTTCCGTTTCAATAGGTTAGTTTCAAAACTTTTCTGAGATATATCCATATCTATATCTTTATCGCTTAAATTAGATCCAGGCATTGCGGTAAACTTTACAGGTTCCATATTCATATAGCTTTGATTGTACACTCCAGAAACACCATTGATTTGCATCTGTTGCTTTCTATCGTCTAAGCTATCATCTAAGGAATCAATTTCTTCCTGGCTGAAGCCAGCACTTCGAAGGATTTGCGAGGAACTTTCAAATTTCTCCAGGGTTTCCGATAATTCTACATTAGCATAATTGGTGAATGGTGGCGATGGCTCGGTTTCCAATTGTGAAGGATCTATATTTACATAATTAGAGCTACTGTCGGCAGCCGTGCTATTTCTCGATGAGCAAAATTCAATGGAACTACCTTCGTTGACGTAGTCGCTGTTTGGTGGCGGTGTTTGCGAGACAGTTTCTTGCCTGCTGCACTTGCAACTATGTTCTATACATTGACGTAATCTCTTTGGCGTATCGTAATAGTTCTTGGCAGGTGAAGACATGTCACATGGGTGCTCCTGAAAAATATAAATTTCTTTAGTAGGCTCGACACACATATCTTCAAACTATGACAATATTATAAACAAGCAATGGATTAGGTGACAAATTGTGAAGAAAAATTACTGGGCAATAAATATATCAAAATTAACCCAGCTACTCCGATCAATACTGCTACTGATCCTTGTCCTCTAATACTATTGTCTTATACAGGTTGTAAGAAATCAATTTGATCTGCATTTGATTTAATGCTGGATGAGATATATGGATGATGTCATCATACAACAAACCCAGTTTAACCCTGTGTCTCATATATTCATAAAAATTGTTATAGGTATTTGTTATATGTTGTTATTGCTGACACATTTTTTATGTGATCAGTCTATTTAAATATTATGTTGCTGATTTAAAAAAATAAAATTAAAAAGCTGCAGGCAGAGAATTAAAAGGCTGAACACTCCACCATGCTGGATAGAGACTTATCACGATGACATATGCAAGCAAGTGAGATGTATGATACGCGAGGAGTGTATTAGAGGCAAAGTGGCATACTTGGACGTGGTACCTTTTTCACCCTCAGTTGTTCATATCTATATGTTTTAAAAGATCATTGTTTGGGCCTCATGGAAGATACAGGGTAATGACATAAAGGATTTAAACCCATTCAGAAAAACCTTATTAAAAAACCCATTAAAAAAAGATTCTTAAAGCCTCCAGCTATTCTTGTCATTTTGTAAAGTAAAAAGGTAAATTTTACCTATCCTAATAAGGATCACAAATCTGTTCTTAGACCGCTGCTCTCTTTCGACCCTTTCCATGGTGAGCTATTTTGTGGCAGCTCAAACACACGACTCTTGCTCGAGTATTGAGCGTTTGCTGGGGAGAAGTATGTCTCAACTATTTAACTCATTTTAGAAAATTACTATGATTTTGGGTTAGTACCAATCATACCTGTTAATAATTTGAAGGGCTTAAATTTAATTAATAGAAGTGCAAAGTTTATTTTAACAAATTCGGTAGTCTATATTTCGGGTAATTAGTATTGTGATTGTTTAAGCCATACCATAGTTTATATATAGTAATTTGTGAAAATGCTTTAATTGCACTCTAGATCAAAATGTGAAAAATGAAAGTATTCATACCTTTATTAAGGGCATTGGAGTTTTAGGAACATCATAGTTTTCATAAGGTCCAGTAAATATTTTTCTTCTGGTACAGCTGCATGTTTTCACCGCCAATTGAGTTTTACATGGACACACTTTGGGCGGAATTACCGGTGTACTGCAGCAAGTTACAGGACTGGACCTCTTTGAATCCAGCAAGCAAACACTTCTCGGAACAGAGTATTCAGAATTGCTACCGCTCGACCTGGAGTATAGGGAAGCCCGGTCTGATTCCGAACGTTTCTCTGTTAGACTATCCATGATCCACGCGGGACTTAGAATGGTGGACGTCCCACCCGGAGTACTCGTCATCGTAGAAGATCTTGTTAGTGGTCCGCCGACTTTACCCATGCAACTCGAACATCTGGTCAGCGTTGAGGGTCGTTTTAATAAGCCCTGGTGGCTGTCGCTTCCAAACGGATCATCGTAGGGAAGACTGGAATCCAGGTTGGATGGTCCTGTGTCTGTTTGTTTATTAGGAGACCACAACGGGGACACGGAACGCGTGGATCCATGGAAGCAAATGTCATAATTGTAAGGAGTGACTTGGTCCAAATAGCTCTTGTCAAACATGGAAAATTTTGAAGTCTCGAATACTGTGAAGGAAGAAAGAAGCTGATATTAATAAAAGGAATTTAATTATTGATCTGTACAGGCATTTTAGTCATTGATTTTGTTGTGAATAATGGTGAACATAAAAGTAAAAATTTTCACTTAATTTAGCTTCTCAGTTTATTAATATTCTCCCTTTAGTAAAATGAATAATTAAAAATGATTTTAAATGGTTTGATTATATATAATTTTATAGACCCATATGATCATTTATTGTAATATACTTATGTAATCAGACCGAAATGTTTTGTTTGAAAATTTTGATTCGAATAAGGGTATAATTTAAAATCCTATAGTAAAGTGTAACTTATTAACCTTTATGTTTTTTTCTAATGTCAGATATAGAACAATCTGATGAAGATTAAAGCTATTTTTTATAATAAAAATATCTGAATGAGCAAATAAGAAAATAGGTACTAAATATTCCTAATGATGTAAATATTATGCATTCAAAAATAAACATAGTAATATAAATTTATCTAATAAAACAAAATAAAAAAAGTGACAACCTGAACCAGCTCTGGAAGTGAGGCTTCTGCAGCCGATGTTGCCGTCATAGTCCGTCGCCTGCCTCACTATGCTGACCAACTCCTTCCCTCGCTCCATGACGAAGACGTGGACTCCAGCGTCGCGACCGCTCCGACTGCCGCCTTCCAAACAGAAGCGACCCTCGACGATGCCGTAGCGTCTGTAAGCAATACACTCTCTGGGTGATGACTACAATATAATAAAATTAAAATTATTATTTAATGCTACTCTCGTGAGTTTTACGTAGTTTGAGAACACAGAGAATATTACAATTTCGCCAGTCACATTCCATTTCTCAAGATACTCTATCTATACAAAATAAAAAGATGCATTAACTTAGATTGTAATTGTCTTTACTACTGAATAATTGGGAGTATTTTTTTTTAACCAACTTCAAAAAAAAAAGAGGGGGTTCTCAATTCAATCTGTTTTTTATTTATTGTTAATGTTCAATTATTTGTACGAGAGCTTTAAATGCAGCCTGAAAGTGTCGATTATATTACCTTCCTGCCATTATGTCACAACAGGTCTAATTCTGATAACAAACCGATGACAAGTATCACACGAAAACAATTAGCTAATAAAGCAATAAAAAAAAAATATGTGAATGTCGGGACTCGCGGTTAGGATGTGTAAACATCGGCTGTCGACTGTAAATATTTTCTCACACTGGCTGGCTTGTCGCGTATTCCTATCATAAAAAGTAAACCTGATTTTAAATTCAAAATGTAAGCCGGGCGTGAATTTAATTTATCACATTTTGTACTCAGATAGTTGTACTGACGGAAGTGTCGCCGACAAAGGTATGCGCCGTCGTTTTTATTTAATAATATAATTTTTAAAGAGACATGCGACCAATAACCAGAACGGTCCGTAGTTCCACCCCACCCTTTCCTGCCAAAATGCGGACAGTGGGGTCCACTTAGATGGCAATAAAATCGACTCTTCGATTACTCTTCGACTCAAGAACTGCCAAATCAATGCGAATGCTGAGGAAGCAGGTCGAATCTTGCATTTTTTATATGAAGAAATTGCAAGATTCGATGCGTACGAGTTTTGGAGTTGGAGGAAATCACACTATGTTCTTTAAAAAAAACGATGTATTTCAAAACGTAGGGGTTTAAAATCTATCAATCAAACTTTTAAATAATTGTTTTGTATTTATATTTAAGTTGTGTGTGTACTTCGATTAATAAGTTGAAACAATTTCCTCACAAACTGTGATTTGCCAACTCTCCGCTTAATAAAATGAGCAAAAAACAATAATAAAATAAAATTAGTCGCATTGCTCCCAATATTTAGGTCAGGACCTAATTTTTTCAGTTTTTCTTCCAAATGATCCTACAGGGTACCTATATTTTGAATGCTGAATAATAAATATCTCAATTGGAGAGTTGACTTCTGGGAAATGGTTCCCCTGTCCCGATGCGAATTTGCATAAAAGCTTTGCACTGCCATATCTCCATACCCGTAATAAATACAAAGTGTAACTGGGTCAACGGAAACGTTCATATTATATTCAAGACGAGATCCAATTATGCTTATCACAGGGAACTGGTAGGCCAAGTCTATGCTAGGAAGAGATCTGTGGGATATGCCGTGAAATAGGTCCTGGATGGAGAGGTAATCGATTTAGGTCAGGTTTTACTCTTTGCGCGGTCGGTAAGCAGTTGCTGGTTTTTATTTAATTACAGCTTCATAATATAGAAATAAAAAAAAAACCTAACTATGTTTAGACCCTTAATTTGCCTTTCAATTTCTATTTTTCGAAAGGCTCTAACTAACGTCTTTTATACGAGAGCAATTCAACAAAAAAAGAACTATTGGCAGTTTATCATTTATTAAATTTCTCAGAAATAGAATTGAATTTTGAAAATCCAGCTTCACTATATTGAAGACATTGGATTAAGATATCTAAAAATATTTATTTTATGATTATCCAATGGTATCCAAATGCCAGCCCTAAGAAATATTAAAATTAAATTAATCGATTAAATCGATCGAGTTTAAATTAATCGAAATTAATATTTATCCTTTGGCTTCGCCTTAATTCCTTACTCTAAGGATTATATAGTGGTTTTTATATTGTTGAACATCGATAAAACATCATAATTTATTAGCACACACACAGTTTTATAATTTTAATGATATATTTACTATCTGCACAATCTGTGAGTAAGTACAAAAAGCGCCATCTAAATCTCTGAATCAATTGGCGCCTACGAGCACTCTACCATTGCGTATTTAGAATCAATTATATTTTGTACAATTACGTGAATCCCATAAAAATAAAATAGAAAGTAAACCATTCTACGTATAAATTATAAAATTGTAATTTTACTTAAGATGATGTACTTATAATGTCCATATATTGTATTTTTTTTTTTGGTGGATTATAAAATAAAAAATGATACGAACCTCAAGTGACCAACCTCCCAAAGACGTAATATCTTCGGCGGCACGCCAGCGGTCATGCATATCCTGGAACCAGACACGTGCAGCATCACGGGACCAGCTTTCAACCCGGACTTTGGAGGCGACGTGGCTAGCAGCGCGG
The DNA here is from genome assembly GCA_020383195.1 of Neomicropteryx cornuta. Lineage (NCBI taxonomy): Eukaryota > Metazoa > Arthropoda > Insecta > Lepidoptera > Micropterigidae > Neomicropteryx > Neomicropteryx cornuta. The sequence goes on from JAHKQU010000030.1 coordinate 9,439,071, forward strand.
GATATTGGCTGTCCTCGCCAAGATTGTGGTTGACCTGAAAGCGAGAACATTACATAATAAACATTTTTTAAAAAAATCAATAGTTCAGTTTAGTCTCGTTATTTTCACTTCTAATCTATTTTCTAAAAAGTTTGGTCGTTATTAAATAATAAAGCCAGTATCTGATTTTCGGATTCTAATAACCTGAACAAACAGCATAAAAAAAACAAATGCACGCCTAATTTTATAAAAACTAGTAACTTTGTTAAAGAAAATATGTCAATTCTCATTATTTATGTTTGTACTCGAGCTCCATAATTAAATTCGTTTATTATTGTATTTTTCTATGACCGCGGTCTTCGATTTCTTGTTTTTACCGAAACATCTAAAAATATTAGGGTTATCTTTGTGAAACATACTTATACCTACCTATTGTTTATTTTACAGATTTTTTACTTACAAAGATTTTTTATCTATACCGAAATATATACACCGATAATAAAAATAAAAAATATACGCAACGCCTTTAAAAATTTAATAAAAATGGCTATTAGTAAAACTATATTCGAAATTCATGTCAGTTGTAATTTTAGTGTTGTCAATCTGTTATTTTGTAGGTTGGTTTTGGGCCGAAGTTGACACAGATTGTTAAAAAGATTTTTTACTTGACTCAAGTGTCCGATAGCAGCTATCCATCGAGATATGCATCACGAAGACAAAGCAGTCTTCCTTGGCATGACGGAGACGGAATGTTTCCTCGTCTGCATGATAACTTATCTGGCGCTCGTTCTTTTGTGTGAGTATCCTGTTAGAACGGTTATATTATTTGCTAATTTGTACGTCAGGGCCGGACCACAGATGCACCTAATTTTACGCATTATGACGAAAAACTAGAGGTAAATGACATGTGAAATTAAGATAACGAGATATTATGATTACGGACACGTATTTTGGATTTTTTTAGGGAATATTAGCATGAATGTCGTTCAATTTCGTTTATAGTGGTAATAATGAATCCACGGAATAAATTGTTTTCTGCTTGGAATATATGTTGCAGGTTGATAAACTAACTTTGTAATATTCTTAGCCAAAACACTATACGCATTCATGGGACTTTAGATACCTACACAGGTAGCAAGTGACCTGACTTAATCTGGCTTTCTAATTTTCTGATTAAAAATCATTGAGACAACGTTGCCAACCCTTAGGATATTTATATATCAAAAGTTAAAAACGGCGATTGGTACATAGCATGTTACATACAATCAAATAAACCTCCGTGCGTGTGTTTTAGTACAATGTCCCGACTGTTTGTTTGCATATCTGCAGCAGTTAATATCTAAATCTCTTGCAGTACTTCCGGATTTAGCGAAAGCACTTGAGTCAATGTTACGAGTACATCGTATTCTTTTGAAGAAACTGAAATACCAGACACAAGAATTGTATTAAGGCGCCTACATACCTGAATGCTACTAAATGCGAATTTTACAGATTGTAAAAGGCGTTAGGAGAGATATAAGTGATCTAGTTTATTTAAATTAAAGATATTTCTAGGGAATTACTTAAGGAAATTTCTTTAAATATTACGCAAGAAATATATATAAAAAAAACAAAACCACCATGTTTTTTGAACTAGCATTTTTCACCCGCTTTTGAAATAAATATATTTTTTATGAAGAGAATAAAGTCGAGGAGGGATTTACTTAAGCGAGTTGAGATACAACTTAGAAATAAAATAACAAAGTTTGCCTGTATTGGAGATTTTTGTTTTAGTTTCTTAATAGGAATACATTAATTTATGTTAAAGATTTCGTTTAATGATCATTAAATATGTTTCTGATGTAGTTTTTTGTTAGTAAAGATAACGATTATCCGATGTTGGTGAATCAGCCCTTAAAGTAGTCTTATCTTTCTATAGTAATTCAATAACAAGCCCCTCGGTCATCATTGTCCTGGGCCTCCGCTGGACGACACCTTGTGTCGATCTGTCCTACCATGTGCCCGCCCAGCGCCTTATCCAGTTGGTCACTAACACACTAAGGCACTAACTGCAAGCAGTTTCCTCATTGCGCACTCCGTCAGATTGATGGGCATCGTTGGATTCTTAAGGATGAACCCCAGCTTCCTGAATGTCGACTACGTAGGCCCACTCTCACATTCAGACATACCCTGTTGCAGGCCGTTTCAAAAATTAAATCGTTACGTTGTCCCGAATATCAGTAGCCATCATTTATTGGTAAAAGAGATACAGAACACATACCCTCTCATACTTTCACTACTTACGATCTACAAGCAACACATAATAAACAATAAACAGTAGCAAAAGTAGTAAAAATGCATGACGAAACAAAATCAGAGTGAACATTTTGTGAGAAAAACTCATACAGACGGATATACACTAATTGATAGGTGACATCGCTGAAGTGCGAAGACTATAAGCGGCGATCGAGGCTAACCGAGGTGTAATCCCCCCGCGCGGAATGGATAAAATAAATACAGCAGGTCTTCCGGGAGAAGAAACTCCCGCTCACCCACTAAACTCGTTGTTCGGAAGGTCCCCCCGGAGAACTCCAGGTCCGCTGAGCTCCTCCTGACTTCGAACCTAACCCTCAATGAAAAACTTTAACGCCGCAAAGGTTTCTTTTGTCTGAATCAATTCCGGATACCAACTTGGACTTAAAACCACAATATTACCCACCGTTCTTTCCTCTCACACACATCAAGGATCATCAGTAAATCCGAATTCTGCAAGTTTGCCTTTAAACTGTCTGTGACCCCCAAGGAACTGTGTAGAGTGGCCGCCAAGGTGGAGAAGTTGTCATTTCATTCGTTCTCGGATCGAGGGAAAAAGTGACGTGTAAGTCGACCGGTCCTCTCCCCCGAGTCCCACCTCTCTTTCCTAGATCTTTGCAATATGATGACTCGCTAGGGTCAACAGACTGGGAAAAATATTTATCTATCACTGGTAGTGCCAAAGTGGAGGTGGTCCTGTAAGCTCCCGACATAGCGATTAAGGGAAGCCGCTGTCCTCGAAAGAGTGCCATTCTAACTGGTGTGGTGTGGACTCTCTCTCCCACGTGTGTAATTTGAGCCACTTTAACAGACTAAACCCACCCTCCTAATTACCTCTATAATTAGGTAGCGTTTATTTTTACAGTGTACTACTTGTACGAGCTGTGGCGCCGGCGCAGCAAATACGGCGGCCGCCGAGCGAGCGACTGCGGCGAGTGCGGCGTTAGCGAGTGCGGCGTTAGCGACTGCGGCGAGTGCGGCGTTAGCGACTGCGGCGAGTGCGGCGTTAGCGACTGCGGCGAGTGCCCGCTCACTCTGCGCTGCCACGCGCCGCGGCTCGCCTGCCTCTGCTGCGACGTGACGTTCGCGGCGGTCGGAGACGCGACGCCTGCCTAATGAAGTTCGCTGCATACATTTGAAATTTGAAATTCGAATATGATATTAGAGCGCTGTATCAAACTGTCAAAGTTTCATCTAATTTGCTGCCTTTAATGTTATTTAATTATTTATTTAATTCTGTGAAATTCTTACAGCTATACATAAAGACAGTTAAATAAAAATACATTAATCAACACCTTAAGGCACCTACAGGCATCTACAATTTAAGATTTATGTTTAACAGAACATGAACTACCATCTATATATTTTATACATATATGTCATAATAAGTGTAAGTGTTTATATTAGGATGTAGAATATTAAAGAGTGTTAGCGTGTATGTAGAATGGTGTATATAGAATAATATATAATAATACCAAGAAGTATTAAGAAGTAGAAGTATTTATGTTCAAAGAGAGTTTCTTTTATGTTGAGTATAAAGTCGCCTTTATGCTAATGAAAAATGTAATTGTATATCACTGAAATTGTGGGTATATGTTTTACCAATACGGTTTATTACTGCATTCATTGCATAATTCGTATTGCACTTAGCCACAAAGAATAAATCTTTATTTTGAGTTTGACGTATCGTAAATTGGAGTTGTCTATTTGGTTATGTATGTACCATTGATTACCCTTCGGATCTCTAGGCTCAGAAATAAAGATCTGTACAGCATCCAATGTGATCCAAACGGCTATGGTTATTTTTTCAAGCGCGTCAATCAGAGAGACGGCAAAGACGGGGATACTATCTTCTTACACACGAATGCATAGAAGCTAAATAGAAACAAACCTTGACCCTCCACTGAATGAGCGATTCCCTCGTGTCGAACGCCAGCACAGGGACGACGTCCGCGCAGAGTATGGCCAAGGTGTTGGACTGCTTGTCCAGAGTGAACCCCGACTCCGTGCCCAGGAACTGCTGGAGGGAGAGGCTCGATTTCGTCTGGCCGTTCTTCTGGCGGTCTTTGCAGTCGCGATAGAGCTGGAGGTGGACGCAATCTGGGGACGAATGTAACGAAAAATGTTAGTTATCTGTAGAAAACAAATATATTTTTTTTTTACATACTTTTTTTTATAAAATTCTATATAAGTAATATTTATTTGGCAAATAAACATATAGTATATGCATAGAAAACATACATTAAAGATTACAATGTTAACCTTTATATATTTCCACTGTTAACAATATAATTAGTGGTGTAACAACACAATAGTATTCGTAAAAATTAAAAACTAAACAAAACAAAATATTTAACAATAACTAGATAGACAAGAGGAGATTAGATATTCAAAGATTATTATTATTAGAATATTATTTCAGAAAGTTTATTACACACTCTAGGACATTACAGTATCTAGGAGTTTTGGGAGTAATTACTCTTGCATAAGGCAGATGAAAGAGCTCACTCAGTATGTATAGTAAAACGAGAGTGTACCAGATATTTATGAAAAGCAGTTAGTTCTATGCAATTAATAAAATTACTTAAGATTTTTTATAAAATATAATAATGTTAGAGATAGTTCTTTTATCTATTCCTAGTATAAGATATATGAGTATTTCAAATCTTTAATATACGAAGTTTGGATATACCCGAGTGACAAAAAAATCGCGTGTGACTGTGTCTGGATGCACAGTTTAAGCATTGACGCGATTAAGATCCTATCCCAATTTAACGTCTTTTGTGGAAGCGGGGTTACATAATTGAAACTCAAAATTAAAACGGCCTGTGCCTCCTGACCCTCTCAGTCAGTGACCATAGGATACATATTCCTGGATACGTTTTTTATGTTATGCTCTTTTAAATTTCATGTTGGCATTTGCGCGAGTTTTGAGCTGATATCGAGTGATTTTATTTTCTTTGCGATTTTTAGATGTAAGAGTTGTAAACCTTGTAGGTCAGGGATTCCCGAACTATTTTGGGCAAGAGACACCCACCCCTTTTCCAAAATGAACTGATACCTCAAACCCTTATAGCCAAATTACTTTAAATATTCTATCTTTAGTTTTTTCCCTATTGAATCAAAATACTTACCAATTTAAAAGTTTAAAGGTTTAAAAGGTTGGTTAAGTGAGTAAACTTGCCATATTTTCTCATCAAAATAAATCAAATTCAATAAATATCAAGTGTGATTAATAATTTTTAATACAAACTACGTAAAATTATTAGGTAGGTAATTATTTTTTTTAAAAAAAAACATTAAAACCGCAAAGTGAAGATAAAAAAAAAATTAAAAATCAGTGTGATGGGTGAGCCTGGTAACTTTTTACCAATCTACTAAATCCGGTTCAATATTGGTGAGTTACAGCCTTAAATCTCCGCGTTCGTTGATAAGAGCTTGTGTTAATTAATAGGGGTTGATTTTTAGACCTCACCGACCCCTACAATCAGTTTTCGTTTATGTCGACTCCTGGGAAACCGATTTCGACCCCAAAGGGTGTTCGATATCGACCATTTTGGGAAACCTTGTTGTAAGTTGTAAGTTGTAAGAGTTGTATAGCTCAATGTGTTGTTCCAAGGAGAAAATAATAATTTGTAAAAGTAGTTTAGCATTTCTATGCTACGGGTCTAATATTTTATACTTAATCATTAAAGTATAATAAAATACCTATAAATATTAAAATATAAATAAAGTAAATAACCTATAGATTAAACAATATACATCCACGTGTTTTATTATTTGAAAATAATAGACACCAAAATCTATTCTAACCTACACCCTCATCTAATCTTAATCTAATAGTGTAGTGTCAATATTATGCGATAAAGAAAGCAAAATCGTTTTCAATTATTATAATAAATCTATCAAAAACCGATGGCATTTCATATTAAGATAGAAAAGAGGGGCGGGGAGGTGGGGGGGGGGGGGGGTTGTACGGAAGTTTCTTGACCATGTCGCCAAAGACGTAATTAATTCGCGGAAGTTTTCCCGTAATTTTGTCAGAGATTCAACGCGAGAGGAGGGCTCGCTGAGGCTGCGTCCCGGGGCCTAATCGCGTTAAGTGCCCCTCTCCCCTCAGCCCTCGCCCCTCTCCCCTCAGCCCTCACCCCTCTACCCTCTCCCCTCACCCCTCATCGTCGACGTAATCTTCAGCGTTCAGGAACATGCTTTCCGCGAACGCTTGCCATAAAATGTTGCGGTGTTCATAATAATAATTCTACCCAAAAAAGCGTAGTTTATCCGCTTAAGTCTTTTTTTAGGTATTTTATTAGAAGCAAAATTAGCGACAGCAAATACCTACATTTTATCAGTAGCTTTATTTAGAAGGAAATATTTAATTACTAAATTTCACCAAAACGCCATGCAATGTTCCATAGTATGTGAGTAGTTTTTTTTTTGTGGTTTGTGTTTGGATTTAAATTTTCCGGAAGATGTTTAGGTTGCTGATACGATTTTTTTTTTTTGCAAAATCCTTAAATGTACTATATAAACATTACATGTATTTCTGGTCCGACATCATCAACATAAGCTTTATCGCCAATAAAACAAAATACACTCAATATTACCTTATTGTAGTAATCTATTTAAATTTACCTTCAGCTAAATATTGTTCCACCAGAGGTACTTGATTTATATTATATATTGTATGTATGTGTGTGTGAACAAAGTGTCAATGTGTCTAGAGATGGTCCAAGAGTGGGAAGATTGTTCCTGTAAACTGTGGATTATTAAGTTTGATAAAATTAAAGCAATAAAAGCCAGTGCATAACTAAATTAAACACTACAAAGTTTATCTCATCTCAAAGATTCTGTCCGATGCATCTCGGATGGAAGTTTTCATAGTCCGCGGCATAATTAAACAGTTTTCGAAGTGGAAAGGTTTGCGATGGAGCCTTCTGCTGCATAAAGGCATTGTCTTCGAGACAATCCGAGTGGCAGGGCATCATGACGGCTGTTCGGTAATTGCTCCCAACTGGGGCGTTCCTACGAGCTTCCGAACTACCCATCGTATGTACAGTCGTGGAAATAACTAATTTTCGAACAGATAATTAGGAGAGGGAGGGGGAGGGGGAGGGGGGGGGTGCAATGAGGATTATGAAGATAATCAGAAAGGTGTTGCGGTTATAGAAATGAATGTGTGCACTTTCTTAATAATTGAATAATTATTAAGAGTAATTATTAGACGTAAAAACTGCAAAATAAATTATAAAACGTTTTACAATATTTTTTTAGGGAATATATTTAGGCTCTAAAGTGGCCCTCGTGTACGTAAAAAGTATTTAAAATATTTCGTGCACTCTCTTCTGGTCATGTTACCATGTGTTACCGAAAAAGTAGCAATAAATCGCTGGTATTTAATTAATCTCCTTGATAACAAATTTGTTTGGTTTAATTTTAATTATTTTTTTTTTCAATTTTAGGCTCATGTTATGAGCCATTAAAATAAATAACTAAATTTGACTGCTGTCGCGTTCAATTGCCGCCAGTAATTCCGACCTGATCCAATAGCCTAAATTCTCCCGTGCTACTTACGGCGTACCGGACACAATTTCAAGCTCTTTGCATCCATTTTCACCAAAACTCCACTTCGTTCACACAGGTAAAGCGCCGTGCTTGGCTAAGTGCGGTTTGTTACGGATAACAAACTATCGTGTTCGATTACCAGTACTTTATTTTTTCGATATTCTTAGTTTATTAACAAATTTTGTATGTGAAAGTCGTTTTAAGAACGACTATAATCCACTTACAACATCCATACAAGTAGCTTCCAATTATTCAATCTCTTGCTCACAATATTTATCAAGCCTGTATAACTATTTGTATAAATCTGAGTGTGAGTGTGCCTCTAGGAAAATTTGTTTTTTTTTTGTTATGAAAATGTTGTCTTTTTTAGTTTGTGAATTGTCACCTGAGGATTTATCACATCAGTACACGCTATAAAGGGTAATGCATTAATAAATAAATGAATGAAATATAAATGTTGCATTTTAATATTTGTTATTTTTTGTATGTATGCAGGTAGGATTTCAGCAATCTACTGATACAGCAATTGATATTGGTCGTTTTGGGCTTTCAATTCACTCCGATCGGATCCAGCCAATCTTCCCGCGCGTCAACCCTCGAACGCGTTCCGGGAACGATCTCTGGCGTTTGCAATCCCACATATTCGATGAGATCGCGCGACGTTTCGACTCCCGTCCGCGTGCCGTCTGCGGCCCGTCTCAAGTTGGTCGCAATTAAAGTTATTGCGTGCCCGCGAGTTGGAGTCTCCTCTGCGACTCATCCCCTCTCTCCCTCCTTAAGTTGATGCCGAGCTGTCGCCCTCTATTTTATTTCCGAGTGCTTGTGGAGTGTCAGCTGTTTAGTCAGGTGCCTAATAAGGGATTTTTTATATCTTTTTTGTAGCCAGGTGCAAACCTGCTTTATATGCAGCGCTGGCCTTTACCAAAATCATGGGACCTTTATTATTGTCCGTAATGTCGGACCTACTTAATATTTTATTATTATAATTTATTAATCATAAATAAACACAACATATTTTTGCCTAAATATGTGTCTAATTAAAACAGTATTTTTACAACCAACCTAAAGCTTTAAAGGTTTTGTGCCATCGTTATTTGACTGGCCATGTGCCATAAAATTCATAGGGGGTGCTTGTTGTCCCCTATCCCTAAAAATCAAATTTAAAATATGTACTTATAAGCAAAATCAAATCTGGAATGAAAAAATAAAGATTTGTAGACAGACACTCAAAAAAAAAAAACACTAAAGCGTTTTATAATATTGTGGTAACGTTCTCTTTCTGATAAAATAGTATGTTAAATAATTAAATAGTTTTGGAAATGTATTCATTATTTTATAAATACGTTTGTTACATTTTTTTTATTGGTTTATATATTAAATCAGCGAAATATTATATAAACCTAAACAGCAAAACTAAACAAACGATTTATTGTTATTATATTGCAATTATTCAGCGATTATTAGAAACAGCGAAATTGAACAAAGCTTACAAACATATGGCAAACAAGTATAAATTCCAAAATGAACTGCATATTTCGTTATTATAGAAAGAAAAGGTGTAATCTTAAACAATATCATAAACTATTGTATTGTAAAATTGTAAAATGTTTATATTAATATTTAATTGTGTATATAAATGTTCTTTCTCGTGCTATGACTGACTAAGGTCATGGATCCGTTGGATGGTGTAGTTTTAAAAATATCTGTCCATTCAATGCTAGCTAATCACATTTAGAAGGCTAATACTTGGATAGCGGATATAGCCCTCCCATTTTGCACATCCGAACGGCCCCGACGTAATTAAACGTCCTCCGCGGTCCCGTTTCGCGAGTCCTGCAGCTAGTATTTTATTAGGCCATCGATACGGGAATGTTCCCGACCGAACCCGGACGGCGACGCCGTTTTGTTCGACGCGCGCCGAATTTATAATATGTATTTTTTCAGCAACCGACGTTGGCGAACGACGGACTGAAAATTCTACTGCACTGAAAATATTTAAAAACTTTATTACAAATTCCTACTGAACCAATAGATAGACGGAATTCACACGCTACAAAAAGGCAGGCTTATTGCCGTAGAATATATTTATTTCAGAACGAACCTCCAACTCAGGAAGGATTAGATTGAAGCAAAGGTATCTTCTTTAAGACGAAATTTGAAAATAGCAATATTGGGATGTTATCTTACGATATTGCAAATTTCATTCCACAGACCTTACCTATAAAAAACTATAATTACTTATAAAAAAACACTAATTTATGGTTTGGATTTTTTGTAGGCTGATCGAAGAATGATCTATCTTAGCCTATCTCTACATATTAGATTCGTAGTAGTGAATTGTATTTAAAACAAACATACATGGGTATTTGTATAGCATAAGAACACATTTTCTGGTATTCCATATTTTAACCAGTTCAACGAAGTAATGTGTCACCCTGGCTATTTCATAATATTAGATTGTAAAACGAATTAGAGCGTTTTTGTTCAGAGGTTTAAATGAAAGTGGTCCAAAAATATGCAGAAGACTTCCTTCGCAAGGTTGACAATAATATAATAAAAAACGTAAAACCGCAGGGGAAAATAAAATCCCTGGCCCTGGCCCTGGACTTAAGAGAACAGAGGCCGATTAGCGGGTATAAAAGCCGCTCAGGAAAGGACTAATGGCCCGACCTAATCAAAAGTTGGAAGATTTATTCAATCCTAATTAAACTCAGAATAATATGTTTTATTTATGATATTTGTTAGTTGTTGAAGTATGGCGAACTCATTATCTACGTTTTTAGTTATTTTTCAACCAAATTTGCCTTCAATTTGAGTGGGGTAATGTCGCGTATATAGAACTTATACGGCATAACAAAAACATGCTCGTAATTTTCCTTTGAATAAATGTGATATAAATTGTGTTTTTGTTCAATTAAGTGCATAAATTGATCGACAGCCGCCATGTGCCTCTGTCAAGTCACGGTCTCGGGGTTAGGTCGGTACATTTTTTGAAATTCCACGAGACAAAGTGGCGAGTGAAAATAATAAAAGGCGTGGAGTAACGCACGCTCTCGGGCGACGTAGTTGGCGTTCGCTCCCCGAGATGTCCCTAATAAAATGAAATGCCCGACATTCGGAGGCGCTTCCAACTCCCTGGCAGCCATGGAGAGCTTTTTTAATAAAATTAGCTATATGATTCTCTTTATATTTAGACTATATATTTCATACGATTTACTGGAACAAACGGTGGTCACTCTAGAACAGAATAAAGTGTTAGTTAAGTAACCATTAAACTTTATTAAGGACAATTAAGTAGATTGTTCCCATTATATTGCAAAATATTTCCTCTGTATGTTATAATTAATAAAGAGAATTTTGAATTTGAGAATTTTATCAACTCCTAACCTCAACCACAAGCTATGCAATTAATCTCCTACATCTTAAACATTCTTATATATTTCCGAGACATTTAAGGTGAAGCCAAAAGGTTAAAATATCAATTTCGATTCATTTAGACCCTTTCTAGGGAAAAGGGGTTGGCATTTGGTAACCATTGGATATTAAATCATAAAAAAAATATGTTTACATATTTTCATCTTATGTTTTCGACCTAATAAAGGCAGATTATAAAAATTCAATTCTATCTCTGAGAAATTTAATATTTGATAAACTGCTAATAGTTCTATTTTAATTGAATTTCTCTCTAATAAAAAACATTTAAGCCTTAGGAAAAATAGCAATTGAAAGGTCTAAAAGTTGGTTTTTTTAATTTCTATATTATAAAGCTGTAATTAAATAAAAACCAACAATTGCTTACTATAAACCTTGTATTATTTGCGACATTGAAAAAAAAACTAAAATATAAAATGTTTTTTAACAAGCTGGCAATGATTCGTGCCATTTTTCGGTATTTTTCACGTCCCGATAGTCCGACTAGTGGAGCCCACAGACCATAGACCGAACATAACCATAGACCATAGACCATAGGGTTGAGCATAGACCCAACTGCAACGGGCGGACAAAACGAAGACAAAAAAGGAAATTTCTCATTCGTCGCAATCGCCCTTTATTCTAATACAAATAGGAAAAACTTACTTACACTGCAAATTTGTATTAGGTTTACTCCGAAACCATTCATGACTTCAAACATGATTTATTAAGACGACATATCAAAATTCTCCATGTTTTCGAGAAAAAAACATTTTTTTTTATTTATTTAGAAAACATAGTCATAAATATGCGAAAAAATTAACTAAATAAGTTATACAAGTTACCACAAGACCATTTCTGAAGACTTGTTGTGTGAGTAAGAAATGATTTGGAAAAATGCGAAAAGAAAACATCCCACAAATTTATTATATTTTTAATAGATGGTGTCAATTCTGTCAGCGCGCGAATTCCGATGCCACGCCAATCGATAATGGCCTTGACACTGTTATGACATACGACGATAGCTGAGCGCTAACAAGAAAATCATTATTATATGATTCTTTTAATATTTTCAGGTAGTTTCCTTTTTTTTCTCGGTAGCCATGATGAATTTTGACATACTTTCGTAAAAAATAATATACACTGTATGTTAATTGAGATATGCCATCTTGAGATACGGTGTATAAAATTAAAAATAGTGTTATCTCAAATAGATTTTATTTATGTCAATTAAACGACAAAGGTACGTTTTTGGTCTATTATAACCTAGTATGAAAAGAATATAATGAGTATAAAAGAATATAGTGTGTATAAAACGTGTAAAAAAGTATATATAATTATCTGTATTTGTAGGAGGAAAATTGAATAAGTATGAGAGACAGGATATGACGTGTTGGTTGTGACCGTCGGTGTTTCAAGCTTGAAACTAAACCCAACCTTCCCAATTACCGCCTTCAAATATCTCGTGTATCCCGTCATCCCGAAAATATCTGTCTCCGAATTGAGGAAAAACAACATTTTCGACACTATCAAAAGCTTTCATCGGCAGGAGTTTTTCCTAATAATGATAAACGAGTTGTCTTCCCGGAGCGGGGGGGCGGGGGGAGTCATTGTTGCGGAAAGCGCACTCCGCGAAAGAGGGACACACAAAGGAGGGAAGGAGGGAGAGGAAGGTTGGCGCGAACGCAGGCGATAGAAAAACACGTTTGGCCGTTCGAATGAAAATATCCCGTCAAATTTGACAGGTCGCCAAAAGGTGGAGTGAGCTGCATTTCCTGCCATGCGAACCCCTCGTCGATCGTTGTGTTCTTATTATGTTGTGATGGATCATGGGGTGGAAGTTTCTGGTCCCCCCCCCCATTGGTAATCCCCAGCAGTGGCTGCTTTTAAGTTTAGAATAAGTAATAATTGTAAAATATTGTATGAAAGTAGTTGTAGATGGCTAAACCGTGTTCGGGCAGACATAAAGAGTTAAATTTACTCTTTAATTGCCCGTAGCTACGGCTAATCTAAATTAGTTTGTCCATGACGTACTTATTGGCCGTAGAAATAATGTAACCATTCAGTTCCACATACAATTTTAAGTTGGGATTTGAATTAGAAACTTTAAATGCGATTGAGAATTTACAAAAAATACTAAATACATACAGAAATATATGTTGATGCAGTTTATGGAAAAATATATTTTTTTTAAAGCAGCGAGTGTAATTGTGTTGGATCTTAGAATTAGAAATGCAGCGAGTTAACAAAAAAAAAACCCCTTAGTACGTTAAGATTTTCATTATAAAATGTGTCCGGGTTTCAATTGATTAACCGTTGTCATGTGAAACTGTATGTAAAAAAAAGTTAAACATTTTTAATTTGTTTTTACCTTAATCATAGATGTTACACTTAAATGTACAGTTATATGTCGTATATTAAAATTAAATTAAAAGAATTTATGGAAAAAAACATTAAAAATTATTTAGGTGTTAGTTAAATTAGGTTAATTTTGTTTGTAATCATATAAGTTACGTTAACTTAATTTTAAAGTACTTTGTTATATTTTATGCATGTTAAAATAAATTGTTTTTAGTTAAGATTAAGAAACCGGCAGATAAGACAATGTCTTAGCTGGATTGTAATTGTATATATTTGAATAATAAAAGTTCTGGCAACATTGAAATTGAATTGAGTTATCTTTCGATTTACTTAAATGTTGGTATTGAAATACCAGTAAATAATTTTGACTATTAAAAGTAAAAACGATCAAATAAAGTAAAATGGTCGAAAAAAACCTGAGCACAAAAATTTGTAATTAATTTACATAAACACCATTTTAAACGTTCAACTAAGTGCATACAATTATTTTTCAACTAGATTGACTGTACATTACCTAAAATCATTTATCTTTCATAGTTTCTGAATAACACGGCTACAGCCACAAACATATTATACTACCATAATCTTGTTAAACTACATTTTGCCCAAAAAGGCGTAGAAATTTATACTTTATTTATTTATAGCAGTTTGTGAAATTATAAAAATACGAACCTCGGAGCCGTACCATAATATCAAGAGACGTTAGACCATTTTATGTTCGGAAGGCATTAAATCAGCTGTTTCGACATAATCGCCGGAATATCTTCAAATCTACCCTCAAATATATTAAGTTCGACCCAGTTTTGCGGCGCGCGGCAGGCGATAAATATCCAGTTCATCCGCGGGGAGGCTTCGAGGAGTGATCTGGTGGGAGCGCCGCGCCGCGCCCTGGCCGTGAATGGATTCAATGAACAGAGACATCTCTTCAAGCGCCTACAAAGCAGAAAATGATGGAAGGAATACCAAGCGGGAGCGAGGGGGGGGGGGTATGTTAAAGCTTCGATCGACTGACGTGTATTTTCTTACACAGCACTAACCATACGCGCATATTTTTAATAATCTCTCTTATTACTGTCGAAAACCGTACGAACGTAATTTAAGTATTGACCGTGGAAATTATAAGAATGTAAATAAATCTAATATCTCATATTTTTTACCAAAAAGTATACATATTTAGGTACATTTTCAATAGCAAATCCTTACGGACATTGGTATTTATGCCCCAAGTAATTGTGGACATACGCGTAAAAGCACGCTCTATTTTATCAAAATCTGAGGGAAAATCACATTATTATGTTATGAATTTTGTTTAAACAGATTTTCTTATCTATTTTTTTTTTGTGCATAACAAAAGATAAAATATTAAGCAAAAATTTTAAACACACGATCATTATATATACATCCTATCATCACATATGCAGCTGCTGTCCGGTGGTCGAAAACCTTACAACACACCTGTAGGAAAAAACTGAATAGTCTACAAGGACTAGCCTGCAGAATTGTAAGCGGAGCCATGTGTTCGACCCCGACTGCAGCACTAGAAGCCCTGCTGAACTTGACGCCGCTCCACATACAAGTGGAAAAAGAGGCGATGGCGGGCATGGTGCGAGCTAATACGTCGAACGGTGCAAAGAATTGGCTCTCGAGTACTGTCAAAACACTCAAGAACCAAACAATGCTTAACCCAGTAATGGAAATGATCACAGACAATCAGTCAATCGAATACAACTTTGTTTGAACATTTACCACGGAAATACCAGAAAGAACCAAATGGGACAATGAAGGACCCAACTTCGAAAATAAAGCAATTGTATGGTATAGCGATGGCTCCAAGAACGGAAACAATATAGGATCAGGCATATGTGGGGCGATACCCAGACTCGAGAAATCGATTAACCTGGGATTGCACTCCACTATCCAAAGAGAGCTATATGCCATCATTGAAACTGCGCATGAAAGCATCGAACAATCCTACAAGAATAAAAACATTTACAATTAGCTCTGAAGGCCATCAACTCTAATGCTATTAACTCAAAGCTAGTGCTAAACTGTGTACAAATACTCAACACCCTGGCAACACACAACAGGGTCACACTTATGTGGGTACTAGGCCACTCAGGCATTGATAGCAACATGAAAGCAGACGAACTGGCCATTAAAGGTGCTAGCATGACTATGATAGGCCCAGCTAAGATCACTACCAGCAGACTGCTAAAAATCTAGGCTTGGAAGCAAAGCCAAAAATACTGGCAAGAACTGCCCGGACAAAAGCAAGCCAAAGAACTCATAGTAGGATTCTCGCAAAAAAGACTCTCGGAGCTACTAAAGTTAAGCCGAAACCAACTAAGGATCTTAACCAGAACTTTAATAGGCCACTGACGACAGGTGCAGACTACTGGGGGAATGTAGGCCCCTCATTTACAAAAGGTACCAGCTTCTAGGCAACCATCTCCTCCAGCCAGAAGAGATTAGAACCATCGCACCCAAAAAGATACTTAACTTTATCAACAGTACGGGACTAGAGGGCGAGCTATAAGTGCATTTAAATGTACAATAGTTCTGGAAAGAGCGCGGTACACGGGGGGGCAAACCCCCACGGCCACTAACATACATAACATAACCATATATACAAAATGAATAACAAAGAATAAAAAAAAAGTGCATGGTTATTAAATTGTCTTTTCCATTTTTTTAACGCATTTAGCATAAAGCATGCGATTTACTCGAAATGACATCACGCTTTTTTATTTTAAATTGTTCATAAAAAATGACTCTGGGAATATTTGTTGCGTATTATTTGTTGTTCTGTGTCGAAATCGCCTTTAAGAGAGCAAATCCTAGAAAGGGGTGCTTGATTCGCCTCACGTTCGTAGGCCGTACCCCAACCAAACACGAGTGCTGCCGAGATCTCCGAGTATCGCCGAAATGAAAATATCCGAAAAACATCGCCCATTCAAATGTAAAAATATTCATTCATTCAATAGGCGCACCGCGTCAATGCCGACTCACAGAGAATACAAAACAAAAACAATCTTTTGCCAATAGATTACATTTACTTTAAGTATTTTATATTTTTTTAGATAAACTTGTTTAATTAAATATATTATTGCATACCTGAGTTAATTAATCACAACTGATGTTCATTAGTCATTGTTTATTTTTTTTTTATTTAATAACCGCTTAGATTCCAAAACATATAACGTAAATAAAAAAATAAAAATAAAATAAATAAAAGATTAGGTTGAGATCGACATTGGCAATTTTTGAGGGTAATACTTATTTATTTTTACGAGTATTTCATTTAGAGTGCTAAGTCTAAGTGCTTCAGAGGATATGAGTATAAATAATATTTATTTTATAAAGTATCAAATTATATACCTATTAAGATAGCAATATGGAAACTTGAAAAGTATAATCAGTCGTTGTAAACACAATGCACACTTGGTAAATAATGGTAAATATAACACACAAACACACAATATAACACACAATGGTAAATATAACAGACAGACGTTAAAGTATTATATTTTCAAAATCATTGGACTTAGCCCTTGGAAATATAGGAAATTGGATCCGATTGGGATGATATTATTGTTTCTGGCTTTGTGCTGGTCCTTACATTTCACGTCTTCTTTCTATCCGAGTTCTTAGTTTTCTGTTGATTTGTTCTCTATTTCATCCATTTTATTTTTTTATTCTGATTTCGATTACAATATACATTTATTTTTGACTATTTCTATCTGGGCTATCTTCTATGTCATCCAAGTAATTTATATAAATACTAGTGGGTAATGTAATATTAGTTATTCAATAATTTATAATTATACTAGGTTATATAAAACTATAACAATTATAAGTTACGGTATTAAACTGTTGGTATTTCTAATAAAGTAAAATAAATAAAAATAGAGTTAAACGTATTCTTAATGCAATTAATTTAATCGTAGCTTAATGCGGAGAACGCCGTTTCCTCGAGGTTACCCGCTTATACGAACCATGGTAGCATTTGCAGCTCGTTCGAGCACAGCAAGCCACCAGTCTGGGGTCTGGCAGACCAGGTCCTAGCAGAGATGCTCTTCGCGATTTCAGAGAATTGTAATGAACGCCGCAAGACCCCGCTGCCTACGTGATGCAAATCGCATAATGGGTTGCGTTTCAAATGCAGGCGTACTATAGTAAACGCTGCCGCTAAAATGATTAAATTACTAATTTGATCATAATAAAACGCAAAATCTAAAATAAATTTGAATATTTTAACAGACAATCAAGATTTCTGAACTATCAGAATTCAAGAAGAAAATAATTATATTTAGATTCAAACGAAGACCGAATAAATTCATTAAAATTATAACAAAGGAGGAAAGATGAGATATATTCGTATAGGACCATATCATTAATAATGATATGGTCATCTTAAATAATATTAAACATGGTATAGTCCGTCTCTGGTATAAAATATAACTTTGGGTTCGCCAATAATACAACGGAGAACGAGTATAAACTTATTTTGGTTTTTTTAATACTAATTTAAGTAATATGAATATAATTTAATGTTTGTAAATTAATGAATTAAAATGAGTCGTAATTTAATTATTTTTTGCTTCACAATTATTCAGTTACTCTATTTTTCATAGGTAAGATTCTCTTTAGAAAAAGGCGGTGTTTAATAAAATGGCTTTTTTTGTATCACTTCGCCTTTGTATCAATTCAAATAGTGTTGGGTCTTTGAAATCCTAATACCTATTCATATTTTTTTATTTTTTACTATATTTGATAAGGATATAATGGGCTATAATATCGTATAATAATCGGAGAATGTTATAATGCTGTAGTTAAATATTACAATTACATATATAAATCATTTCCACTTGCACAACGAAATTCTCATCAGAGGAATAATTTCAAAGTTCGCGAGTCAATCAATTCTTCCGAACTTACTGCCTATTTTAACTATCTCTTTGGTCTAAAAGTTTGTCCAATTATTTTATGTTTGGTTTTATTTTATACAAATTGAAAATATATCTGTCGCGACGGCAGAAAGGAGTCGAGATGTTGTTTCGTGAACAATAATAATTAATGAATGTTTTATGAACACTAGATTTACCTACCAGCACAAATGTCCACTTCTTGCAAGCACTTTAATTGTTGGAAGTGCAATTGCACAACTCGAGCAAACGAGAACAATGGAGTGTTACTTATAATATTATTGGCTCGTGTTGTTTTTAGTTGAGAACGGTCTAGAAGGTACCGAAGTCTCGCCTACTAAATACTCAGAATGTACTAGTTATTATAAGTCGGAGCTGTTCAATGGATCCCGTCTCTCAGGAAAAGAGCATATTTCGATTTGTCACACCACAAAATAGGGGTATAGGCACGCACATGCTCCCTTACATATAAATACGTTCTTTTGCAATGTAGCACCATAAAATTTAATCTTAATTTAATTTTAAATTTTACGCCGTGCCTATATAAAAATCTTCGCAATCTTTGTTAATGTGCATGCGGGCGTGCATGTCCACTGAAGGTCTCTAGAGCTGATTGAATTACCAAAAAAAAAAAACACAAGTTTACCCATGCAATCCAATAAGAAAGAAAGAATGGAAGAAATTCATGTAGCTGTGTTTCTAAAACAATAATACATGTAAATAAATAGTAAAATTGTTGATTTTATACACTTTCACAGATTTCGCACAGTTTCTAAATAATAGGATTATATAGCTTGGCTATAGTTTGGTATATAGCTTTACCAAATCCAGTTTTAGGAAATCAATTACCATTGACCGTGAAAATGATTTTGCAAATATTATTATTGTTAGTAATTCTTATCATATTGTTAGGAATAAAACGATTAAATACAATGAATATACAGGATGTTACAACAAAACTATTAATTTACTATGAATGGGGTGAAATGACAGCTTAAAAAAAATGTAATAATATATTCATTGTTTTTCGTTTTAGACCTTTTGTTAAAAAAAATAATGTTTCGTCCTTTCATTGCATTCACTTTAACATTGATAAAAGCAAGACCCCCCCCCCCCCCCTTTCAGCAGCTCCCACAGCAGAGCGCAGATATTCGAAAGAAATCTATTGTTGAAGATGCCTACATGCATACAGATAGCAGATAGATGATACGACTTGACCTAAAGAAATTGTTTCGGATTGTTATTTGTTTTTACTTCAGGATATGCAAATTTTAAATTTTAGTTATTGGCATATACTTAATTAATATGCATTTATCGGCAATTAAAACACATTAATATTTTTTTCTGCAGGTGACATTACATTAAATTATTTATAAGTACCTAACAATATAATCAACGTAGTGCGGACTAAAAATTTGAATACTTTTGAATTTGAATACGTACGATGAATGTATGGAGTTTCCAGTTCGCATCAAATCCGTAGGTCATTTACCTTTAGGTGTTCGCACTTGAATAATTAATGAAACGTGTATCGATAAAAACATTGAATAATGGATAAAATAACATTTAGCTGTGTTCAATTCTAACTCGTTTTTCCAGCAAGGAGCAGAGCGGGGATTTCGGGCCAAACTCCCTGGCCTGGCCCCGGGAGTCCGAGAGAGGTCGGCCTGAGCGTTCGTGCCTCTGTATGGTTAAAAACATTGGTTGTAAACTCATCTTTTAATAACACGAAACAATGTTACTTTCTATCTATTACCTACAGGTCATTGATCGTGCTCCGGTCAAGGCTACAATTATCGATAGCGTGTCGCGACGTTCACATTCACATCAGCGCTTTAATAAAAAAATAGAAAATCAGATTAATTATTATCGCATTTTTTAATATAATTTCTTACTCGGAATAGGGAACATAAACACCCCATTAGGTCTTCGGGAATGTATATGCATCAGAAAAATAAGTATAAAAATGTTTAGCAAGTCATGCACCAGTTATGAATTCCGATTTGAAACACTTATAACTAGGTAAGAGTTACCTGTTCCAAGAAAGGTTAATTAGTGTAACTTCACTCTTTGTACTGTTAAGACCTGAAATGCTTATCTATGTAGAAAATGATTTTGTTGTGTTTTTATACAAATTTATTAATAATTTGATATTATATGTAGTATTTCTGATTTTAAATAAATGTAACAGATATGGAGTATGGCGTAGGTAAGCCCCGGGGCCCAATGCAGGCGATAGACCCCGGGCAACCCCCCCACCCCCGTTCCTTTAAAAGTTACCACCAGGGGCCTCTGGTCGTCCGTCGATATCTTTTATGTCCGAATATCAAATCGGAGGACGACTGTACCCTGAAAATAATTTTGGCACACTCTGGTTGCTTTAATTTTAATTTTTGGACAAAAAAAAAATACGTTTAGATAGAGCGGATAGTTTTGTAGTCTTCTGCGAATTTATTTGTTAAATATATGAGTTCATATTACAAGATACAAATAATACATATTTTAATTTTTTTGCTGGCATTTCTGTGACTTTAATTTTAGAGACGACCATATTATTTTTACATCTGTGCATCTGCAATAATGTTTTCTAGTTTTAAAAAACCACGAAAATTTTCAATTTGTCTTCAAAGGTATTTTTACAATCAATAATAGTACTTTTACCATTAGTTTGCGTGCGTAACGCGTAGATTCACGTGCTAGAATGATAATTTGGTGCGGGCGTGAAAATTAACAAATTTTCCCGACAGATATTTTCACGGGTGTCATTCAACTGCAATAATGATGGTGTATTTTTTATTACAACAATAATTATAGTTTTTAATACGGAATACATATTAATTTTAACTTTGAAGATATAACAAGACTTGTGAATGTGTATAAAGTATAAAAATGCACACAATGACGTGTACATACTATGAAGGACAATTTGGATAAATCTACCGACAGGGAGAAGAGTATTACTGGCGACTGAAAAAAAATAAAAACTAGATTAATACCTTAAATATTGAATTGCATCCGCAGGCCAGCCGGCGCACCGCGAGCGCTGTCGACTTGCAAATGAAGATTTTTAACAGATTTCCAATCTCACCCGTCGGCCGCAAAAGTTTTCAACTTTTCTCATTTCCTCAAACCGACGAACCTCGCACTGCGATACTCACCTGCGGAAACTTAGCCGGGCGTAAAAATATAACTTTTTCGAGTTAAAGTTAAAATAGGAACCCTAAAGGCAGATTGGATATTTCACTCACACGAAAATGCCTCAATGTTCCCATAAATATGTTGAATATTGAAGCGTAAAATAGTTGCGGCCATTTTGGTTTTCTATGGTTAGTGGCCGCTTAAATTTTCGAAAGCAATTACAGGGAAATACTATCAAATTTCGCGGCGCGAGTATGTAGTAAAATAATGTTACGACTTGCTGGTTATGGCTTCTCCATCTATAAGCGAATAAATAAATACAATGTAGATTTATTAATAATAGTAATACAGTTTTGTAGTAATACATACAAAAACATACAAATCGAATTGACAAACAACTTCCTTTTCGGTCGTGTCGGTTTAAAATAAAAGAAATTAGAAGTATGTAATACTTTTTTCAGAATTTTAAACTAAAAAAATCTACTTTAGCTTTTACGTAATTATTTTCAATTATTTTACCTATCGAACGCAACCAATTCGCAATTTCACAGAACTTTGACAATGGTTCATTTAAATCTATGCTACTAATATAAACTAAATACATATATAATTTCAACTGACCGAGACTATTTATTCAGACTTTATTTATTCATTCATTCATTCATTCATTTATTTATTTAGACTATTAGATCAAACATCTACTAGTATAATTTGCGTTTACATTTCAAGTCAACCAAAAATGCCTCTGATAAAGAAGTTTGAAAACGTTAAGCTGTATTCTTCAAATAGATCGTAAAGTCAACGAATATGACAAAATGTCATATCTTCTGCGAAATACTATAAAACGTCGCATTTGCTACAACCGTGACGGAATTTTAATATTTCCGTTAAAGGGTATGCGCACATTTATGATGACAAAGCGGTTGTGAATAAGTTTAATATCAGGTACAAAAAAGTAATATAAACAATATCTTTAAACCGTTTTAATTACGTGTCGAAAATGTAAACATGGTATAATATTTATTTTATTATAACTCAAACAAATACATAAACTTTTGATGTAAAAAAAAGCAACTTTAATAATAAAACAATGTTGATACGCACGCAAATCGCGATATCGTTTCACGATAATAAAACAATATGTTATAAAATTACATACACGTCATGCAGTTGTGTAACATCGGTCATACTTCAAATCCGTTACAGAAAACATATATTTTGGGGTCAAGTGTGACGGCGCTCGAAATACGGAGGTCGGCCCACCGTTACGTATCGAACGGACGGACGTAAAGAATTCCCCCTGAGGACGGGATGTGTGATCATCGCCGAAACATCGGAACTAAAAACGGTCTTGTAGAAACGGTAAAATCAGAAAAAAAAATGTTTTATAGCTTTATCTGGAAAATAACCCGTCTAAGTTGTTTATTTACACGTCAAAATTAATTTATGTGTATAAATACAGAAAGGCGATATATTATGGACGGACTTATTTGAGTTGGAGTTTCTATACTGGTGAGGTCGTATTTTTACTAGTTTTTATTTAGTTTGCAATGTTTGTATGTCGGTTTAGGTAAAATCTTGCAAGCTGAATCAGAACCACTTCCTCTTATCCTACGAAGTTGAGATTTCACGCGTTAATTCAGTTCCGATGAAAATGTATTTTTGTGATTTTTTAATTTGTCAATCGAGTTTGACGATTGTAATACTGTCTATTTTCGTATATTTGCTGTTTGCGAAAGATCACGAATCGCGTTAGTTAGATTTATATACAGATCAATAAACAATATGTTTGATCTTTTAGATTAAATGGGAGATGACATCAGACATCCTCCATTCGATAATTCTCGGAAATAAACGATCAGGCTGAGCGGCCTTTGCGGTTTTAAATGATCGGCGGCCATTTTATTATTTATTTTTTTCGGAATTTATAGCTTCATTTCGAGAATCGAATAAAGGCTCTTTCAATAGCGGCCATGTTCAAAATAATTGATTCTTATTAATAAGGAATCCAATAAGCTGCAAAGGAAATTTGATGCTAATCAAACTTTCCTAAGCTAATATTTTTTTCCGACGTTTCGGAGACAAAGACACATCTCATTCGGGTAGTTCGTGTCAAACTTAGAAAACGGAATAAAATAGTTCAGCCACAAAAGTAAAAAGCATTTTTAAGAACCTCGCTAACACAAAATGACGAAATGATAGATGTCGTAAGAATAGTTGCTGTTTAGAAGGGAGAATTAATGTCAGAAATGGTGTTAACCCTCGCGCGGTGGAGCGGTATTTATGACAGCCTCTTTTTCTCCTTATCTGATTTTGTTCTCATTTAGCGCACCTTCATAAAAAAAAATAACTCAAAAAAGAAGGACTTATGAAGTATGTTTAAATATTTATACACCATACATTAAAAATTATTACTAACAAATAAAAAAAAACATTTTCTTACAACGAGCAATTTAATAATCGTTTGCATTTATTGCTTTATTATGAAAAGATAAAATAAGATATATTTATTTTCCAATATATACAAAAATGTACATAGGAATGACATAAACGCTTTTAACATACAACAATGTAGATAGAAAAAATAGACAATGAATACAATAAAATAAAATTGCACAAAAAGATTTTCAAGATACAAAATAAAACAAATTTAATTTAACAACCCAGAGAAATAAATATTTAAAGCGATCTAATAAAGTATACACAGGAAATACAAAAAAAAAACAAAATTTACATAAATATAGTTAAAAATAAAAAGAGAAACTGAAAAGAGATTACTTAAAATTCTTCAAAACTGTATATATTTTTTTCTAAAAGTAGTTTCTTAACCTCTTTTTTAAAAATGCTATATTTAGAAATAAGTTTGATATTCTCTGGTAATTTGTTAAAGAAATGAGCGGCTAGGTAATTATTCGTTTTTTTTTAATCTAACTGACTTGGGGATGGCCGTTTGTTCATATTTGCGAGTGTCATGATCATGAATCTGGCTGTGTTACTGCTTTGTCCTTGTTAACATAAAACTCACACAAACACTCCTGGATATACAAGCCATAGATTGTCAGAATTCCAAGTCGTTTAAACAATGGTCTACATGATACACGTTGGTTCACCCCTACAATAGCTCGGATAGATCGTTTCTGGAGTCGAAAGATATCACTCACATACGGAGCTGTGCCCCAAGCGATTATACCATATCTAAGGTGTGATTCAACGAGACCGTAATAGGCTGACAATATTGCAGAATTGTCCATATATTTTCTTATGCGCGAACGGGCATAACACGCTGAGGAAAGTTTAGATTTGACATATTGAAGATGCTCTTGCCAGTTAAGTTTTTTATCCAAATATGTTCCTAGGAATTTAACGCTGTTTTTAACCTCAACAGCATGCTGTGTCTTAAGCGTTGAACTCGGAGCATTGCTGAAGTCGACTATAACTGTCTTTGACATGTTTAGTGACATCTTATTAGCCTTGAACCAATCTTCAAGCTCATTGAGTGTTGTGCCTTTTTTTGCATCCAGTATGTTCAGCATGATACAAATGAAAAAGACAAATTTTATACTAATTTCTGAATAACCTTATTATTGAAAATCTACGAAGCTTATTCTATAATATATGTAATGGATTTACAAATATGCCATTGCGTTTGATTTGCTTACGTCACAATTCATTTTGAATTTATTATATTTATATTATATTGTGTTTTATATTATATTCTGGTGATTGTCTGGATTCCCCAACCCCTCCTACTTCCTACTTCCTGGTCCCGGCCTCGCTCCCGAATGTGTTTTCTATTTTTTTAAGTTTGGAGGAAACTGTTATTGGCTTTGTGTTTTAATTGTTTTTTTTGTTTATTGTAATATTACTATGTAAGCTGTTGTTTCCTGAAATAAAATTAAAAAAAAATAAAATAAAGGCAAAACGAGAACAATAATCTTCTAATCAAAATAACCAAAAAATGTTCTTAGCGTTGGAGGGTTACAGTGATGCAAGTTGCCACGTAGGTGCGAGAGAGAAGCCGCGAGTGTAAAAAGTGACCAACTTCATGGCGGATTAGGTATGAACCGTTGGCAATCGAACGCGAGGCCGTTTGCGCGTTGATTCGACGATAGTTTGAGCGCGAAGTCATTTTCCTCGTAATTAAGTATGTTATTATAATATTGTATTTCCGTTTGAATAAAAATGATAATTTAAAAAAAAGTAAGTTTGAAACCGCATAACCTCTAAAAAATGACAACTGTAGCCTGAATGCGGGGCACAACCAATGAACGATCAGCACTCACTGGATATATTTTACACTTACTTTGTGTGAGATGATTATCGCACATACCTGGAACCAAAGAAAATATTACATATAAGTATCGCAAGATTGATTTTAGTTTAAGTGCATTCTGCAATCGGAATTGCGAAATATCCTTATTTTAATAATAATTCACTACTGAGCCTATATGTGAGCCGTAAATCAAAAGCAGCAATCTGCAGTAAATATGTTTTGTGGCAATTTAACAAAAACAATTTACATCTAGAACAAGATATATATTTTAATTCTTGTTTAGAACACAAAGGTTTAGGTCTTGATCATAATTTTATATAAGTAATTATAACGTGGCTGCAGATTACACGTTTTATAGGGTCAGATTACTGTTTTAGATTAAGATGTTTTAAAATCGATACAAAATCCTAAAATTATCATTTTGGCAGATTGCTGCTTTTGATTCGATAACACTCATGTGTTAACTTATCTCTATTAAATTGATTATACTTCCAGCTAGAACAGGCACACGCATATACAAATATCCTCTTTTGGACTATCTGTATTATATGTTAGACGGTGTGCCTCCATAAAAATCTTACTAGCAGTCAGCTGAAGATGTAATGTTTTCTAGAACTGTTCGGATTACCTTAGAATAGCATTTGTCACCATAAAATAATGCAGTAAATTCACGCAAGTACCTAAAAAATAATAAACCTAAATAAATATAAATTATGCTGCCGGTTTAAGGCATTTCAAATTATTAAGAAATCGTAAACATTTAACAGTAATTCCCGAAAATCCAAACTGAGAGTATGTAGAGTATACATAACTTTGACTGTATTAATTTTAACTTTGACTGTATTCATTTTAACTTCGACTGAAAGCATTTTACAAAAATTGTTGACATAAGGACATTGTAATTTTTAGTCGTAGCTTATGAAATTTAAAATTGTCTTTAAGCCCATAATATTTCCATTAGCGGCCTTCGAAGATAGTCGCCATTTTAAGTGTGTCAGCCCAGAGCAATGATAGAACATGCACTTACTATCCCAAGTCTCGCCTCTCCGGCGCCTTTCGACTTGAGTGGCTTCTTAGCTACGCACAAGTTAAAAAGCTGCGGCCTATATTGATAACCTCGCCTTAAGTATTTCATTTTGTGATAAGTTTAAATTCTATCGTGGCAATTTAATGGATGTGTGTGAGTTTATGTGTTAATAAGTTGTTTTATTAGCTTTGATCGAATGAAGGCCGCCTAGAGTTAAGGAAGATTAATAACCTTACGAATGCTTAGGAAAGATATAATGTTAAGCAAATATGTATTTCAATGCTGCAT
This sequence comes from Neomicropteryx cornuta, assembly GCA_020383195.1. Taxonomy (NCBI): domain Eukaryota; kingdom Metazoa; phylum Arthropoda; class Insecta; order Lepidoptera; family Micropterigidae; genus Neomicropteryx; species Neomicropteryx cornuta. Next base: position 9,466,330 of record JAHKQU010000030.1, read on the forward strand.
TATATCATACTTTATTAAACGCGACTACATTCAAAGCAAAGGTATTTTTTATAACTTTTATTTCAGAAAATTCTATCAAATCTATAAAGATTATATCATTATGTCATTTTTAAAAAGCGTTTTAAATTAATGCATAGTCACGTTATTTAGCTGCTCTTTAGTTCGTTAATTTAAATGTCGAACTAAATCAGTTGCCATCATTTATTAATTAAATAAAACACAGACATGCCTATAACCACACACGCATGCATATACACACACACACACACTACTGTAACTATAATAGTACTGTCTTCCAAATTCTTGCAAAATTACATTAGGTTACATTACAGGTAAATCAAATTAAAAAAAATATACTAAATTATTAATCGCATACTTTTTAAATATACAATTATTTATTTCCGATAAAAAGGTGTTATGGGCATTGTGTAGTTTTTATATTATGCAAATTATTATTAAGAATCGATAATCGCTTAAAATAGTATTAAGATAACTTTAGAAATAAAATAAATAATATATTGTATGAATAAGTTTCTTAAAATAAGATGGCTAAGTTAAGCGCGGGGCATTTATATCAACGCTTTTAAAAGAACATTTGGTACAATATTATAATGAAATATACTTATGATTTATTCAAAACATCATACCTACATAAATTATAGAGTAGATTAAAAAATACCTACAGAAATATACCTACGAGGGAAGAAAAAACCCGGAAATGTAATGATTGCTTCACGGATCGCGCGATGGTAAGATTAATACCATACAAAGCGACGAGATAAATGAACGTACGATAATTAACGAAACCCGCTGTCCGAATAATCTCATCGTAATTAGCATCCTTACCGTTCGAAATTGAGATAAATCTGCATCGCGGTCACTTCGCCGGTCGAAAGAGCGTCCGTCAGGTGAGATGAAAAGAAATGCACGATCCGAAAAACGCGAAACAATGATTTCACAATAATCACAATCACAATCACATCATCGGTCACAATTGGCCGAGAATGTAGAAAGAAATTGTGTTGTAGGTCAGTCGATAAATTATAATCGAATCTTTGTTTTTCACAAAAAAAAACTAGTTTTTACTTTTTACTGATGGTATTTTAATCATGAAATCTTAAATATATAGCATATAATCTTAAATACAATAAAAAAGCAGTCTCGTACAAGAATAACGTAACTATAGTACGAGTATAATACTACTCGTATATACCTTTCGATTTGGAAAAAAATGGGTATTTTGTGTAAGAATCAGTCAAAAAAAGTATCTAAAACAAAAAATGGACAGTTTGACATATGTAAATTTTTAGCGATGTATAAAATTGGCTCAAGAAGATGAAATAAATCAAAGTGAACCTATTTATTATCACGGAGAGAAATTATTTACCAGTTATTTATTGTTAGTTTTTGAAGTAAATTGGTCTTAGGTACGTACGTAAAAAGTAATTAAAATATTCTTGCCACCTTATTTTGGCCTCTCTCTTAGAATATTTTTAATCTTGTTAGAACGGACATGTTACTCCAAAAGTAACAAAAAAATTGATTAATTTATTGATTACATTTACATATATCTTACTTACTAATTAATTACTTACGTAACCATACCTAACTGGGTATTTCCCGTACTAAGGGAACTAAATTTTAATAATTATATCGTTTATTGATCAAATTGAGTCGAGCTGAGCTATTTAGAAAAATAAATAAAAATAAAAACAATGTATAGTAAAAAATTACATACATTCATGTGTTTAACAAATGAATGTATATTACACATGATTGTACATGTGAATTAACATTACTAACATTATATAATATTAATTACATAAAAGTAAGATATTAATATGTTTACACTTTACAGGTGAGAGTTAAAAATGCATTTTTATAAAACTCACCGCTGGGTTTAAAAAGACATCCTGCGCTCTGGAGAGTACAGGACCTTTTTAGTACCTTTATAAATATTTCGCTATCCTACGCTTTTATCAAAAAAATAATAAACTTTTCAATATGGTCAAAGATAGTGTCATTTATCTTTTCATGCGATTTGCCGCTATTAAAAGACAATCATTAAATATGTCAAATACCTTTACAACATCAATAATTTAATATTGATATTTTTACGAGCCATTATTTTAATAAATAAATAACTTTGCTATGCAGTGTTGAATTAAGTATTAACATCATTTAAAAATATAATATGTTTAGATGCTTATTTGCAATGAAATTCGTATGTTGATTACACTGCGGTCCATGTAAGACCCATATTTTTATTACATTGCTAGGTATAAAAAAATCGAGTTAATTTAAAGATCGTGCTTTTGTTGGCATAGTAATGTTTTCCGAATGGATCTCGACGAGCCACCCGATTAGAATTTACCTCCGAGCCCATTATAATGGTTTATTTTTATAGTCTTTGTAGAGGATAATTGCCTCCCTATATTGTCCTCCGCTTGTGAGCGGGTATTTGCTTCGTCTCCAGGAATGGGCTGTCAATTGCCTCACTCCAGGGCAAGATTGCCATAATGGATTAGACCACTTATAGAAGAACAATAATATAGTCGCGTTTCACACTTCGGATGCAGATTTATAGCGACGACGGACGCCAAAGTGCCGCGCCGCGACGATGCACCAATTAAAAATGGCGCCTGTCTGCATTCCCGTGACATTCGATCGCGTAGTAGACTTTAAGAGTTTTGATAATGTTACCTCGAATAATAATTCACCTTAAATACAGCGTGTGAAACGGCCGGCACCTTTGTGGTGCCGCCGATAGATAATTCTGTGAATTGTCAGCGAACGTCTTTGACATGCTTATGCAAAATATAATACGAAGTAGTTGCCTTTAAGCTGCACTTAAGCCGGTCCCAGATATGTGCGCAAATGTTACGTCTGTCAGTTCTATGTCTAATAGCATTTGTGCATGTGCGCAAATATTTGCGCACATGTCTGGGACCGGCTTTACAGGCTTTCATAAAAAGAAATTGAGAAGCTTTAGCACCTAGCGTGTGCTTTCAAATCATTCTGTCTCATCTAACGCATAATACTCTATACCGTTGTTGGTTAATTATGAAAAACGATAAATAAATAAAATAAAACAAACTAAGCTTCTGTAGTTTTATTTTCTCGATTCTTGTATTCAGACAATAGGATATTTACGTCTACGAATTGAGCTACGAAAATACCTACTGGCCTAAAGAGTATGAGACCTACTCAATCTACAGACATTAAAAGAGATGCGAGATAGAGGGGACCTCATTGAGACATATAAAATATTAAAGCCTCACTATGACTTGAGAGAAATATTCACATTCGATAAAAACACCCAACTACATGGGCACTGTATGAAGTTAGATAGGACGTCCTTCTCAAGCAACCCCAGGAAGAACTTCATCAGTAACAGAGTCGTGGAAGCATGGAATGGATTACCAGAAAGCGTCATACAATCAAAGACAGTCATCCAATTTAAAAACAATCTAGACGAACATAGACGAAAAATAAAAACAAAGAAAAAATAATAACAATTTTGATATGGAATAAGATATAGACTTATCAGCTATGCTGCCTGCCTATTACGAAATAATAAAATAAAAATAAACGTTTGATAAAATGTATGGAGAAATACAAACTTTTAGAGAAAATAAAAATTTAACTAATTAATTCTATAGAAACCAAGATACAAAACACCACAGCGTTTGTATGGAGAAATTACCGGGTTGAGTGACCTTAAAACAATATGTTTGCCCCATGGTGTACACTGTACACTGTACAGCATGCGTCAACTATCTTGGCAGTTGAACACTAATGTCAATTCGTATGTGTACTATACATTAACATAAAGTTTACGCGTGAATATTGCACTTAAATGCTCGAAGGAGCTGCTTTGTTTGTATTTGTATGTAATATGCATGCATTGGTGAATTATGCTTTTGGGATTGTAACTTCCAAGATAGTGAACATCTGGTGTACCATGGTTAGTCCCATTGAGAAGGCAGTCGGATGATTATATTCCGTTTCCGAGGAGATTGATATGTCTTTCATCTTAAATAGTTTATTTTTATTTCTATCCTAAAGTAGTTGCCGTGTGTTTTGTTTTCTAAATGTTATTCATTATTTTTATTTTTTTGCCCGATCGTGTTGTGTATTTTGTCATGTTATGCTTAATTTTGTTATTTATGTTAAACAAAAAGAAATAGAAAAAACGTAAATAGAGGGAACCTGTTTCATAAATACATAAATAAAAGCATAGGGCTTTTGTGTAAAGTCATGAGTACACATTTTTTATAGAATATTTGTATTGTATATAAAATAAAATAAACGGATTATGAAGCTATGAACTGCGAAGGACGCCATGCATCATTGTTGCTACCTCCGTCTTACTTTTCTAGTGGTGTCGAAAGGCAAACAGCGATTTAACATTAACTATATAACGAGTATATATCTAGTATTTGAATTATAAAATTAGAAGAGTAACATAATTAATTGCTAAAAATAGTAAAACTATTCGTAAACCTATAAATGTTACGCTTTTGACGCGGTTTTCCCTGTCAGGGGCGGTAAATGCGCCGACATCACCCAAACACCATGCATTCAGAGTTGGAAAAAAATATATATGTGGTTGTACATCATAAGTAAGTCTTATAAGTTATACTATGAAAGTATTTGAGTAGTTTTACAGAAGAATACGGTGTAGTATAGAAATTGAAACATTTTAAAAGTTCAAATTCTTCTAGTGTTTAAAATAAAACTGCAAAAAAAAAATGGGTTTCGAACGGGCGAAATCTCTTCATTATCCATTTGCAAAAAATAAAAAGGTGTTCGTTCCGCCCCCAGCGCCATCTACAGTGAGACGGGCCCGTTTTAATGGCCTGAGAAACAATAAAATTAGTACTTCCGCTCGATTTAATCCGGGATTAAATTCGGATCTTCGATTTAGAAGACCTTCTCCAGCGACGGTGTCAGCTTTCAAAACCTATAAACGGTATAAAGTCAAAGTAGAATATAAAATACAGCTAATAAAAACGAGCCTTGCCAAAAACCGCAAAGTTAAATGCGATTCTAAGGCTTTAAAATTATGGGAATAATCTTTTATTTTATCATCATTAAGATATTAGTGATCTAATGGTAATTCAAGATTTGTGGGCTATACATAGTTCTGGAGCTAGTTATACTAAATTTATACGGATTTCCGTGCATGTAATATAGAGATATCGTGATCACAATTGAGATATAATGGCGATCTACTTAATGAATTAACGGCTGTGTGTTCGATTTCGCATATGATACGACACATGGTTTTGAAAGCTCTATTCTATCACCACTATCGCCCTGACTGTAAATAAAAGAAAATTCGCTTAGTTGAACAGAGCCCAAAACAATTGTGCTAGGTGATAGCAATCTACTTTTAAAATAGAGAATATACTTAATAAAATAAAGAAACGTTTACACATTGGAGAAATACGATGGACCTTGGTCAAATAGGTGCCTCCTGGTGGATACACAAAATTAAATTTATAACGAAGAAAAATACCCAAAACTGTTGTTTTAATTCAGTCAAATAAAATCTAAAATGAATTAATTTGTGCCATTCACTAAAATTAAAAAATCATGTTGCACCTTGAATCCTTGAATATGAATTTTATCCACATATTACCGACTAAACATTTGCAACATTTGTTTGAAGCATTGATATCATTACAGTTTCCTGTGCACAGAGGTCCCAACTCCTGAGTTTCAGAAGTTGTGGCCTTAGAACCAATAAAAAAAAACATATTCTAGATAGGATCATTCATGTCTAAGATGTTTGATAGTCCCTGTTCTCGAGTGTAAAATGAGAAAGATAAACAGACAGGCGGATATGTAAGATTCCCTCGGTAAATTAAAGGATTCGTTTATGTTCACGAAGGGAACTTCGTTCATTCATTCAGCCCGAGGGTGCCATCAGTGGAACACGGAGGTGCAGGAGATACGCGAATGAACGGTTCTGCATACCACGCTGGGCATATGCTGTAGAAACATAGGCCAAGATATTGTTTACCCAATGTTTATTTAAATTTCATTCAACCAGAGATCATTTCTGACGAGAAAAAGCAAAGAAAATCATATTATAAAATTGATACGACTCCAAACGGATTACCTATAATAGGTTGAAATTAATACACACACAAAATAAATCAAGTTTTTATGACCAAAAAATGGTGGCTTTGTATCATGAAATAGGCTACTATAGAAAGATTTTTAAACAACTCTGCGATTCTAGTGCGATAGTGAAAAAAAAACAAAGTATTATAATAAAGAATAATATTAAACCGAGTATTTCTGGTAAGTTTAAATAGTGACGTTCGATGAAATTATTGCATTATTTTCGGGTAAAAAAGACGATTAAACGCTATTTCAATTTATTACGACGAAATATTTTAAAATACAATCTAGATAAATCCATCTAAGACACTGTCTTTTCTGCCGGTTTCTAAATCTTAACTAAAATACAATAATTATGTCATATTTATTCTACAAAAATATTTATAATCAAAGTTACTATAATTTATGTAAAATAAAGAGAGAATTTAACGAGAATACACGTGTTATTTAAATTTACATAGTTAAATAATTTATAATTGGTTATTTTGCATAAATTCTTTTATTTTACATTTTATTAAAGATTTTCTTTCTGTAGTCTAGAGGTGTTTACGCCTTTATTTCTAGGCTAAGTCCATCTTATATATATCTTTGGGTGTTTTCTTTATTCTGTGCGGTGGTGGTGGTGGTGGTCTCTTTATTTTGTATGGGTTAAGGAGAATAGATTAATTAAGATTTCATTAACACCAAATAATAAAAAAAGAACAAATAAAAAAATGAAAAGAGCATCGGAGAGATGAAAGAGCGAAATTGTCATTAGCCGAGAATGTCTCGCTCTGGTTCTAACGAAGCGATTTTCCGGCAATTTAAAACATTTAGACGATCAAAAGGAAGTAATAGAAATGATAAAATGGCGCGCGGGCTGGAAATGAGCGACCGGAAAAACGTGACGGGAAAACGGTAGGGCAGTCCACCTAGCATGTGGTCTAGTAGACAGTAGTACTCTATATTTTAAATTTCTTTTTTTTTATTCTCCGATTTACTCTATATTTTAAAACGCGTATGACAATGATAAATGATAAAGACGAACGCATTATGGATAGTCGGTTGCCCGCGACTATAGCAGCTGGTGAGCGGTGCAGAGGCTGGTGGTTAGTGTACTGTGATTTTGAAGTAGAACTTTGCGCGCACCTCACACAATTTTCCTGGCCAGTGAAAAAACTCGGGAGGAGGTCATTTGCCCGTCATAGTCGTAAACGTCCTGAAGATATTAAAATTGAATTCTCTATTATTCACTCTCATAATTGGAAAAGTACCGATATTATCTACATAAATACGTAAGCTATGGCATGCTTATTTGTGTTTTATTTGTTACTGTGAAACAATGTAAGCCATATTTAATATTTTGTTAATCTATTTTATTTTGAAAAAGAAAGTCTTTTATGAAATCTATTACTATAGATGCATAGATACTATAGATATAGAAAGCTCAGCGTAATTGCATTTAATCAATCTATTTAATAACTATTAAAATTAGCCTACCTTAGTACGGGCATGCATGCAATGCAATGTCCAGTTAGGTTAGGTTATGTTATTCATCATCTAAGAAATATGTAAAAACAAAGATCAATAAATAAATAAATAACTAATAGATAGGTAACACAATAATTAGAATTATATATTTAATAAATGTTTATTATACATAATATATAGATAATATTGTGCACTATTTATTGTATGTATTATGTTTTCGGATATTATATTTAGCCTATGAACCTTTTATTATTAGTAACATCTCACGTACGTTATAAGTATTGTATTTTTTCTGCAACCTTCTTCTGACCACTCTTAGAACAGGTTTTTTAACCTAGTTAGAGTAGCCATGTTACTTCGGGGCAACAATAAATGACTGGTGTTTAATTTGTCTATATCATAATAATTTAATTTCTTTTTTCAGTGTTATTATAATATTTATTGTTGTGACTTTCTATTGTACCATAATGAATAAATAAATAAGTAAATGGCGATTTTTTGTTTAATAGACCGAATTTATGAGTTAGGTTAATGAAAAATAAAGGTTGATAAGCGTATGAAACGCACTTGACCGAAATCTCAGCAGATTGTAATTTTATTTGCTAATATATTGCGTAAAGGAAACCATCGAAAACCAGTTCGATGCTGATAAAACACTTCTTATCGGAAAGAGTATTCGAGTATCGCTTAATTATGCGTGGAATTGTGAGACAGGCGGCAATTATGAGTCTGCAGATAAAACAAAATTTACGATGCAGATAAGCCTAGATCTTCTCACTTGTTTGTTGTGTTTCAAGCGCAAAAGTCAACCGCCTGGGAAAGGTTACAGATGATCGACCTTTCAGAACAAAACATGCAGACTAATAAAACGAATGAAGAAGGTGCCATAGCGGCATAAATAGGTATAAGGTTACTTTAATGTTAGCGGGAATTTCATGGGTAAAAGATTTATTCCAGTAGATTTCTAATTACACAATATTAACTAGTATCATAGTACAACATATTAATTGTTATTTCATTTTTTAAAATATAAATCAATCGGTTAAATTTAATATGCATATGCATATATATAAATTATTGCATCATCTAAGATCTAAGATTAGGAAAGCTACCTATTGCAATAGATGATAATTTCGACATATCTTCACGCGTTATATCTCCTAGAACCCAAAACCACCGTCAGTTTAAGTTTATATATCTATCTATCTATATCACTTCCTTGTGGACACGATGAGTGCTGTAATTTTACACTAATCACTTTTAAATTGATACTAAAATTTATGGGTACAAAATCTCGATCAAGTTCGTTTATAGGCAAAATCTGACCAGGGGTGTAGGAATGGGGTGGAGGGTTTTCAAAAAAGAGTCATTTTACTATAACTGTATTAGTATATAGATATCGAATTCATTTAAATTTTATATTATTGCTTAGATAAGGGCCTAAAACTTATATATGTAAACTTTTTGGATAGCAACAACCAATAATTCTAGGGTTGGGAAAAATCAAATTTAAAAAATTCAAATCAAATCCAAATCCACTCAAATCCATTCAAAAGGTCTATAATTTCCTTATAACTTTTGTTTAAAACAATTTTTGATATGAGCATCCCTAACGGCACAGTATAAAGAGTATTTTGGTTAGTTATGTTTTGATCGACACTCAGCCTCCACGTACTTCTTAGCCGAATTATGTTTTATGGATCTATCTCAAATCATGCCGATTTACTTTGCTCTCGTGCTCTGAGATATGGTATAATTATTCTTCTATCGGGAAGATCTTCCCGCGTTGCAGACACATTTGTTCCCCAAAGAAACAGCCGTTCGAGCAATTGGTCCACGGGAATTATACAGATCACACTTCATATGTTTCCGGACCAAAGCAGTTGCAAAGACCCATACAATAATCCATTTCTACAACACAAGGAATAAATTAATTTATTTCTCCGTACACATCCTCGTATTTCTAAATTTCACCAACAAAAAATGTTAAAAATATTATTGAAAATATATATTTTTTAAAATAACCATAGGCATGTTATAGATTAATAAATACTATACAGATTAAGTTTAAATATATAACATTTTCACGGCTATTTTTAAAATTATATATTTACATATATTAAATTTATATTTTATTATATATTTATATAGTACATTAAATTATACAATTTATTAAGAATAAATTTAATTCTTAAATGTCCTAACTAATTAATAAAACTATAACTAAATATAATTTTCTTCACAAAAGAGGTACTATAATCACTACGGTAGGCATAATAATCATGTGATAGATGTTCCATGCACCTAAATTCATGTGGAGGTGCAAAATCTAATAATGTTTATTAATATTACATGAAGCCAGTTACAACACTTTAAAAAAATATACAAAGCACATATACAATTATTATTTTTATAAAATATTGTTGCGTTTGAAGGCGTCGCGTGAATCGGGCAATTCGTTGTAAATGTTCAAATTGATTGTCTAGGGGGCGTACTCGAGGGGGGCGTCTGTCATAGGAAAATAAGAAAATACAATTAGAATCAAGCTAGAAAATATATTAGGCCGTGAGGCGGGTTTGTGATTTGATGCGATGTAAAAATATAAATTAATTAGTTTTTGAAATGAACATAAATATGTCTAATAGTACGGACAACAAGAAGTCGTTGGTTATATTTAAAACATAGCAGTTATACAGCCGAAGAAAAAGAACACATTATACACGTTATAGTACACAAAAATACGTTAAAATAATAATATAAACTAACTGGCCACTAATTTTATGTCATTTAACTAACTATTTTTTAATATTAAACAATTAAAATAAGCAAATCTATAAAATATGTTTTTAGTAAAAATACATTTTAAAAAACAAAATGTTTTTGTTCGTTGAAAAGTTTTTTCATCTGGAGCCATTCCTGGATGCAGAATCAAGTGATGCTTACCATAAAATGCATTTTCATCAGAACTCAACCAACATGTCAAATTTCAAGTCAATAAGAGAAGAAGAAGTGGGTCTAATTCAACTTGCAAGATTTGACCTAAACCGACAAACAAACATTGCTAGCTAAATAAAAGCTTGTAACAAAAATGAACTGTACACATTACCTAATGCAACTTACTATGTTTTACTAATATTTACGTTTGTTTGTAGCTAAAATTGACATTCATATGATTTAAGAACAACATCAAACTCAACGTCAAAGAAACTCTCATAGCACAGAAATAATATTAATTGATAGAATTTTTATCACGTGTTAGCACTCAATTATATGTACACCCTAATACATGTTCACATTATTACGCTTTATTATTTTTATTTATTTATTTATGTATTATACATAATTAATTTGACAAAAAAAAAATAGAAATGTAGTAGTAGAAATCACAGTTATATATGAATATTACAAATGCACCGGAAGCGATTAGGACTGCTACATTTTGTGCCTTGCCTTCTTTACTAGACTATGTCTGTACTAAGGAAGGCAGTGTTATATTGTGCTACAACTGAGAATGTCAACTGAGAATGCTTAGATACATATTTCCTAATATGCATAATTTTCTTTGTTTTCTTGAAATACTAGTGACGTTAGTTCAATTTTAACAGTTATGTTAAATTGGAGATGCCTATAGTCTCCTTAAATTTTTAACAAATATATTTTTGTGTTATTGTCAATATGCATTTCAGAGAATAAAATAACATGAAATTAATAATAAGTTGCTCCCGGGAAATAAAAATTTCCTTCTACTTTTTCGTTTATGCAAAGGTTGAGAATATTTTTGTAAGAGCAAGGAAACTAAAAATAATAACTGTCGAAGGCACGTCAGGAAGGAATACGCGGAGCGAACGAAACGTTGATGTCGACGGAAATATAAATTAAATTCAGTTCAATTGATGCTGACAGCGTTCAATTAGGTGCAAGCAATGGTTTGTTTCCCATGGGACGCCGAGTAGAGTTATAGATTTGCTATATTCAATATTATATTTATGATAGCTTTATTTTATCCGGTTTCGGAGAGCTTTATTGTATCAATCACACTCGCGACACTGGCATAAAATATTTTTTGTTTCTGTCTTTCGAAATTTATTTTGGAGCCTAGTTATTCTGGCCTAGAAATTTAGCCTACCATAGGTCTGTCTATTCTCGAATATAACTGAATAATAGTTACAAATAAAACAATAAAATACACTTACTAAATTTTGAATGTATAATTCGTCACCGGGGCGGGGCGTAATGAACGTGAACCAAATTCTTTATTGTTCTTTGACGGTTGATAAAAAAAAGGATGTTCAAGAAATAAGAATTAAAAGGAAAAACTGTCCTTTTACATATTGTTTAGTTAGATTAAATACTATAAATGTTATAGGACATTTCATGAGTCTCAATTTTTACCTAATCTTTGGGTTCAGGTTCTATTGGCGTTTACACTATTTCAATGATCGAAATATTGTAAAAGTGAACTAAGGCTATTCTAAATTTATTTAGTGCTTTATTTTTATAGGGCGTTAGGTTTTTTTACTCTGCGTGGTCAATAAACAATATGTTTTAGACCTTTTATTTGCCTTTCAATTGCTATTTTCTCTAAGGCTCTAATAACTTTTATAAGAGATCAATTCAATTAAAAAATAACTATTAGCAGTTTATCATATATTCAATTTCTTAGAAATAGAATTGAATTTAAAAATCTGCTTTTACTATTTACTATGTTGAGGACATAAGATCAAGGTATCTAAACATATTTTATTCGATGGTTACCGATGCCAATATTAGAAAAAGGGTCTAAAATCTAAATGAATCGAAATTAATATTTATTTTAAGAGTGAGTAAAAACCAAAAACGCGCGACCAAAAACGGACAACTTTGACGGCTTAATCTGGTTTTATTTTGTGTTATATTTTAAATAAATATATCACATTATATAAAATATATACTATAGAACAACGAATCAAGGAGTTTTTTTTATTTTATATTATATTAAATCCTACAGCGTGTGTCGAAGTAGCGCCATTTCTCAAAATCAACATTTTTCCGAGCTCTATTTTGGCTAAAATCCCAGTGCTACTCGTACAGATTAACCAAATTTTGACCAAAATTTATATTTTAACATATTCGTTTTCACTCCGTTGCGTTTTTATATTTTTTTATTAATCCCCGACTCGGTTACGATAAATTGTCGCCGAAGAAAAAAAACCACAATTTTTTTTTTCACAAGGTTTTCTTCGCGAGATAAAAATAACAGAATATTGCAGAATTCGTGAAGTGTCAGCCGAAATTATTTCTAATTGGGTTGCCGGGGGAACGCAGACATGTCACCAGTCGTTTCTCATTCGCTCTTGGCGGATTCCGCTAATGAATTAATTATATCAGTTTTGCTCTTCTGCCCTGTAGCAAAAGCGAAACCGTCTAAAAGCACTAATTAATTGATACATCTAATTAATTAACTAACGCTAAGTTATAAAGACTCAACCCTGTCATTTCCCCATATAAACGCTGCAATTTTGGGACTATTTTATTCGTGGATATGGACGAAAAATGATGCTGGATATATCATTTCACGAGTATATAGTATTTTACTTATCTAGATTTCTTTGGAATTAAACTAGAATGGCTATACTCTGTATGGGAACGCTATAGCGTTCATATGATACCAACTGCTTATATAACTACATCGTTTCGTGCTTTCATAAATATAAAAAACCCCATTTTAGTTTTTTTTTGTATATTTCGACGCGCGGCTAGTAATGAAACACCCCCCCCCCATTGTTTACTGGATTTGTTATTTATTTAATAGTAACTTCTTCTGAATTGATCTTTTTTCAATAACTCTGCAAAACTTTCGCAAGGCTGTCTTAAAAATACTATAACAACGCTAAACAACCACGAACAAAATTACCAGGTTAGTTCTGTGTTATATCAGTTTCTTTGTTTCTACATATTACATCACAGAAGCACACGCTATTTAGGCGATTAGCGTGTCGTTACAAGTACAGTCCGATTGGAAGAGCAGTCGAATTATTAAATTCCATTTCCGCGGAGATTGATATCTTTGTCTGTTCGCCCAATAGGATTAAAAAACTGCTTTCTATTACACCTTTGTAAGATCAGCGTGAATTATTTATTTGTTATTGTTTCTCTGGAGGCATTATTTTTAGTTTTTTAACTTTGCATTTTTCCTGATGAGTTCTAGTTATTTTTTTGTTTTTAATGTTTTTTTTTCTTTTAGTAGTAGTTTTTTTTACTTGTATTGTAATGTCTACATGGGAAAACCTGTTTGATAAATAAGTACATATTGTGACGACATGCCTTGTGAGACGAATTTAAAAAGAATTATATTTTTGCTCATATAACGATTTAAAAGCACCCGCAAGAGAGAGAAGAAAGCACCACCGTGAAGAGGCTCCTTAATTGGTGACGAGCGACGTTTGACAAACATTACTGATGACTTTAACGAACATCGCATTACTGACTAGCTCAGCTTCGTTAAAAACTATTTGTTGTACAAACAATAACTATTTGATTATTGTAGCGTGATTCATGGTTGTTTAACATGTATTTAGTCATCAACTGTCACATAATCAGTTCGCGAGAAGCAAGCGTGGTCTTTGTCATCCACAAATCCGAAAAAAAGACTAATATTCAATAAAACGGGTGTAATTAAATAGAGGGTTTCTAAACAGGGGGAAAAAACTACCGAAATTTAATGTTTGTCTTCGATAACGAACAAACTCGTAAATATATATTTGAAGACCGCTTTGATGGTTGTTTAAGAGTTGGTGACAAAATGGGGTTTATTCTTAGAACGTAACTAGTCCAAATAAACTAATATAATTCGTTCGTATGATCGTCGTAAGCGTTCTAACTTTCGATTGTTGTATCCGTCGTAAATGACTTGTTGTAAGACAAAAATTCACTGTACTCGTAAACCGACGAATGAAATGGTTTTTAACAAATGACACTAGAAATCGTCGGACCAATTGGCTATTTTTTTTTTATCGGGAATTGACTTGGGGCACCTGTATATATCAATACGGTCGTAATTTAGCAATAATGCACGATTTTAAACACGTGTTTTACCACGATTAATTTTATCTTAGACCTATGGTTATGGTGATACATCGAAACCTCTTTAAGTGATCGTACTAATTGTTATAATTTTAATAATATATCTGTAATATGTAATGTGTTATTCTGTGTTTTATTTTTCACATACAGTTAATTTCAAATCTTACTTCACAATGTAACTCCAATACTATTGGCTACAAGCGTCATTGTTACAAAAACCCATTTCAGTGTTTAATAGAAACTTACGTAATATTTCAGTCAAAATTAAAACGCTTCTGTCAAGAGGCGAATTTCGTAATTTGGAAAAAGATTTTGTTATTATTTTTATTAAACAGGATAGGTATTCGTTCGCTGACTCTTCGCCTACAGCCGGCTGAGCTATTGGCCGATCGACGCGTCCAAGCTGTTAAACCATAAAACCGTTGGCTCATCGGCGTCTAAACCGGTTTCGCTTGAAGCATTCCCCGACATCCTGCAATTTGATAGCCGCGAAAGAATTCGCAAATCGAGCCGCGGTCCGCCGAGCCGGACTCCAGTACGAACATTATTATTTATAACGCCGCTACGGTTTGCTATATTACCATATTGATGGTGAGATAGATGCTTAGAGTTCCGTAGTATTATAAGACTAGCCGCTGCTGCGGGTAAATTGAAAAATTTAAATCTTTAATCTGCCTGAACTGAGAAGCTACTCTTATACATGAATGCATAGAAGTAAAAAAAAACGTAGTTAAAGACTTAATTACTCGTGCGTGTAAAAACATAAAAGATAAACATAAACATAAACATTACTGAAGTGTAAAAACATAAAATCCTACTAAATAAATATTTACATATTTTATAAAATAAATATCATACGAACAAATTTTATAAAAGCAATAATATATTAATGTAACATTACGGTGTAATGACACTATAGTATTATTTTATTTAATGATTCAAAGGTGGGTAAAATATATACTACATATTCACAGGGAAACCTGAGCAGTACCTACGGAAGGGGATCCCTCAAGATAACGTCTCTTAGTACTTATATCACTTGTAATTAATGTAAATGTAGGTGGGAATTTGATGAAAAGTGATAAAATTATTATTTTTTAATAACGTTTCAGAAATCATTCATATCGTTATAATATGAAATGTAGCTCTAAATATCCTCTATACGTCTGTTACGTTTTGACATCAAATTCCTCAACATCCTGTATATATTATAAATACAAAATTAAAATTTATTGGTGGATTCTAATCACCAGGGTTGCGATGTCAGTTCACGAAGTTAAGAGTTGATACAATGTATGTTTGCCGTGAAAATAATAGTACGTCGACAGTTTTTCCAATTTAAAACGCTTTTAAAAATAATAGTAGTAATAATAGTAACTACTAAATTTCTGCCAAGAGAGCCCAGAAACCCCTAAAGGCCTACTGGATGAACCCCCTCACCTACAAAAGATACCAGCTTCTAGGCAACCATCTCCTCATATCCAACCCCCATATCCACTAACATACATAACATAACTACTAAATAATAATCATATTTAGCGTTTATTTTTACTTTTGTCGCAAGCCCCTTCGCGAATCGGTCCGGACCAGTTTTCGGATATAACTGTATTATTTATTATATGTGGATTATTGTCATCACTTCCCGGAAACGGCATCCAATCCGCGTGCAACGGGTTCATCCGGGTTCGATTTACATATTACGGATATTGCAATGTTGCCAGTGTAAGAGGACTGCAGCATTTTAATACCAACAGCAGGCGGAATGCGCAGAGAATATGATTGGCATGGCAAAGCCGGCCTATTCATTCATAATGCCATAAAACCATACTTCTATTTACTAAACGAGCATAATTTATTAATACCTAATTTATTATTAAAATCTAATCTACTTTTTTATGTCTCCCAAATCATTGACTTGATTTATTTTATTTGTGTATTTGGTGAAAAGGATGATACTTAATTTACTCATAAAATAATCTCAGTTCATAAAATATATTATATGGTATATAAATAATACGTGTGGTATTTTAGACTTAAAATATTTATACGTAAATTAATAGTATTTAAATTAAGCAGATTGCTGATTCTAAGAGTTTTCAATATGTAATGTATTTGTATTTAATTAAGGTACTTTTTATTTATTCTTAACTCTACAAATTGACTTTACTCAGAATACAAAATATCTTATGTAAAGTGAAAAATAACTGGTATTTTGTCATGTTTCACAAGAATCATTCAAAAAAATAGTTAAAATAGTTTGTCGCCAGCACGATTGCCTACACAAAGACTGTGTACGCGTGTTAAAAAAATATATATTTATTTTAGTGCGGATCATTGAGTTCGATCGGTAGGTAATGGCTATCGACATCACCACTAACCACTCATCACTAACCACTTAACCATCACCTCGCCGTAGGTGCGTCTGTGCTACGACTCGACCACCAACCGTGCACAGCTTGTGTCATTGACCTTGTACGGATCAAATGTAATTTCGTACTACAAAAGCGCTATTGTTTTGTGTTGAGGCCATTAGATTTAAATAGCACGTGTTTGGTAGGTATAAATAACCGCGGTTGAAATTTGATGCTTTGGACTACCACAATTAATATTGATACTTCTTTTGAAATAAGTTTTCACTCGTGTTATGATTTCTGTTTAGGAGGTAAATGAATAAATCAAAATATATGCTAAAATTAAAATAAAATACTGTGATCGTGATAGTTCGATTCCGAACATAGCACAACTTTCAACACCACCATCTCTGGCTTATTAGCTTAGTTGAGCAGGGCCCAAAATAATTGAAGATGGCTTGAAGATGGATTGGATGGATGGATTGGAAGATGGATGGATGGATTGAAGATGGTTGATTATATAGCAATTAAAAAAAAAATCATTAGGAAAATAATTTTAAGCTAAAAAAGACTATATTTTAATGTGTGCGGCATATGTGTGATTTATAACTATATAATAATGGTGAATCCTTTAAATTAATTAGATTTAGAGGTCCCACACATAAACATACATTTACATGTGAATTAGTTAATTTCCAATTTGTCAAAAAGTTCAGAAAACCTAAAAAATATGCAGGTATGTACGCCAAAGGATGACATTTTAACAAAATTATTGATGGCCAGATCATAAACAGTCATTCTATAATTCAGTAACGCCATATTTTTCTTAAAAAAAAATGATATACATTTTGCTAATAACATTGTATTTAGGTCAAATTGTGTCTTAATTCCTAATGCATTAGGTAAAAAAAGATATGTTAAAATTGCTGCAAAAACGTCGTCAGGGTATGTCTAGCTATAAGAAATTAGCAAAAAATACCATTTATTTACCAATGACTTGTCATACCGTAAAAATAATTCTATATGTATATTAAACGGTTTAGTAAAACGTACCAATGGCCCTTTTAAAAATATTTTAAAAAATGACAGGTTGATAAGGTGATCCGTACCTAACAATATTACAGTACCGCAATAAAGTGTATGCTCTCCAACTCAGTTAGCGGTATCCAGGATAAATAACCTGTTCTATAAAAGAAATCTTAAGCCCAACATTGTAAAATAAAATAAATCAAATGAAAAAGTTCAAGATTATAATAACTGTTCAGCAAAAGATTTATTACCATTGAAAGTCGATAATAAGATTCTTTTCAATAAGCAACCACAATCAAAGGGAATGCCAGACATTTGTGGAAGTTTGTCCACAATCTAGGTCTTGTAAAAAGTGACGAAGGAACATTGTTTAGAAGAAATAGGCAACATTTCATTTATCCTAAGCATAGAAGTGATCACATGAGACAACTAGAGAGTAGACAGAGATCACAACAATCATTTTATGTTTCTTAATCGTTCGCGGGAATAGAATCAGCAAACTATAGCAAACACGAACGGTCAAAGATATTCTCGTTTTGACAGGACATGATGAACGACGAATTAATAGAATCACAATGAAAGAATGCTTCAATTGTTCGTCTCTAAAATAAACTGTAATTTACATAAAAAAGCGTTAGTTTTATAAAATTAGGTGAGATCAAATTTGAGCCTAAGTTGAAACAAAATATAATATGGCCACCGTTGTTCGCGGACTTTGTTTTATTACAGCGTTTTCATATATTTTCTTCCCGTAAAAATTAAGTAAATAAATGTTGACAATACCGTATTTAACATGTGCACTTGTATTGTTTTCCCCTTCCATTACCTTAAAAAAAACGGTTCTCGTGTAATTTGGATACACGATACGCGACGACGTCGATTGTTCAACCGCTGAAAACCTCCATTGAAAGTTCGCTAAGGTCGCGTTACCTACCTAATTAAAATACCATTTCAATACGTGCTCACGTTTTTGTGCGTATTCACGAGCAACAATAATTGGCAACACGATACCTACCTAGCTCACGGCTGCTGCTTCCGATTACAGATCAACTTCATCACTTCTATTTGGCCGGGGTAGGTTTGTTTCTCAAGTTCTTCGGAATTTCATTGTTCGGAATGGGCACGGACGAAAATTGGGTATTTAATAAGCGATATTGCTGAATAATATTACACTTACCTAGTTTTTTTTATTATAATTCAGTTTAGTTTAGTATAAATCATTCAAACCCGTTAACCTAAAATTATTTGTTTTTTATTATTTATTTATATTACATACATAACCATAACATATACATCATTACTATGTCTAAATACTAAATAATTTGAATTTATGGATAGAATACTCTTTTATAAATTAAATATTTTTTGTAGTAAAACTTCCTTACGCGCACTTCACACAATTTTTATTCCCGGGCAGTTAGTGCATTCGGCGAGACGGAGTGCGATCGGGTGCATTCGACATTGGCCGAACGGCGCCGAAGTCGTTGCCATATTGTTGAATGGAGTGATAGTTTTGAAATATAATATGACAAATTTAAATAACTTATTTTTACATTAATTAAATCAACTCAATTTAAATTTAAATATCTTAATTTTACTTCTAACGCGCGTAGTGTAACCACAGATACTGTTTTCATTGTCGGTTTGAATGTTGTATATGTAAAAGCTGTTTCCCGAATCTCTATATATTTCTCTTTTACTCACACACACAACTCATCCTCTAGATACAAATCTTATACCTACGAGTTTGTATTTAAATAATTTGATTTAGTTTGAAAACATTTTGCAACAATTTAGTTTGAAAACATCATACCTACTGTATAATATTTTTTTTTACAAAACACCTTTACATTTCCCCACAATACGGTGCCTTTTCTGTGGGTATGTTTATAAATAAGATGGAAATCCATAAACGGTTTGGTTATCTGATTAATTCTTTTTTTTTTTTAACGTAATATTGATGTGTTGTGACTGTGTTTCCCATAGGAAAACCGACTGATGTATGAACTGCAGCACTTAGGGCGCGCTAAGGCAAGCTAAGGGTATCTTTGGCGTATCTCCTTTCTGTCATGAAGGCGAAGGTGAAGGACGCTTCTCGAGGATGGCAAATTCTCAAGGGTGTCGTCATGAGCGCAGAAAGGTCTTCTCGGTCTTTAGACACGCGCGCGGGGGACTACCCTCTTTTACATCGAGTGGCCAGGGATCACAACTCGGAGCGCTATCTTTGGCTGACGAGACTAGCCTGCAGATTTTGTTTGATAAGAAAGGGTCCGGGGGGACGTGGGGTGGGGGGGTACCCTTTAAAATGTGGTAGAAATATTATGGACGCGATAATAAATGACCATTTCGTGTTTCTTAAGAACCACGCCACGGCGTGTCCGAGTCATATACACTGATTACTTGAGGAGCTGAGCCATTAGATCTCTTCAATTATTTATTAGTTATTAACGGTACATTTATGTATTATTATTTATATTTATGTATATATATTATTATAATTTATATATTATGTATTATTGCATTCAATTCAAATAATTGTAATTGTATGTTGCGCAGTGAGATGGTTATGTTATAAGAACGATGCTTCTAGTAAAGTCTACTTTAGTACGGGCATTGCCTAGTTAGGTAGTACTTTGAATAATTTGAAATTAATGTTAAGTTACTATCAATAAATAAATAAATATCAACGTTTGCGTTTGTCGACATCCAGTAGGTCCCCGTTTGTGATCTTCAACCAGATAATAATGTAATTAATTTCATGAAAAACAGTGGCTTATACGAGTGAGACTCCAATTACACATTAGAAAGTGTATATAATTAGTATAATTACTATTTAAATGCCCGACCGAAAGCGTTACTCGAACACACTATCATTAGCCGCCCGGGTTAAGGCGCTCGCTTTACGAACCTGTTCTTTTTAAAGCAGGATATATATGCATATTGGTGATTTAAATTATCTTTGGATCATAGAGGTATTTACCCTTCATATGTTATGCAATAGTTAATTAAATTACATAATTATAAAAGAAAACCACTGTTTGCGCACAGTGCTTCTTAAGTTTTTGATGTTACGTTAAGGAAGCTTACAATTTTAACAACATAAAAATAAAACCACATTTTACCATTTATTATATCAGTCAAAAAATATACAAACAGCTACCCTACCATATACGCCCATACCTATACAGTGTCATCAAACCATTCCCAAAGTCTTAAGTGGTGTTTATGTTCTCTATATGAGTAAGAAATTATATATAAAAAAAAATACGAAAATAATTCATCCCCCAATTTATTATTTTTATTAAAGCGATGGTGTGAATTGCTTTGGCGTCGCAACTCGCGATAGATATCCGTAGCCTTGACCGAAGCGCGGTAAATGTTCCGGTGTCGCGAGCGGACGATCAGCTGGCGGAAGAACAACGGTTTAATATTATCAAGTAAAGTTTAACATGATGACACCCGGATACACCTATGTATCTATTACACGTAGACAAGTTCCGAGCGAGCCACAGATGACGTTACATTGTAACGTCATCTGTGTCATATTTGAAGTCGCTCGCTCGGATATGTTGTAACGGTTACAACATATACGAGCGAACGACTTCAATAGTAAGAACGCGTCTGTCGGCTGTGAACGGCTATGATCGACTAAACCCATAGTTGCCAAACGACCTCAACTAATGACACATGTTTTGAACTCTCAATATCGTCTTCAAATACGGCAATACCCTCCTCCAAATACTGCTAATAATTTCCTAATAGAAATTAGTAATAATTAAACGGAAAAGGTGGTCCACCATATCTTCGCATATTATTATATAATGTGATGATTTTAGAGGCGTGGTTTTCAAGAAGAGATAAAACGCATATAATTTGATGTTATGGCTAAGAATTTAGTTTTATTATAAAGATAAGGCTTTGCCATTATGTTTTAAAAATGATTTCGGGTAAGTGGCCGCCGCGGCTGACTCGAACAAATTCCAGCCGAGAGGTCCAATTTTCAACCAGTTTTTGCAGCAAGTTGGGCCGTATGTCAGCAATAACGCGCCGAATATTCTCTTCCAAGGCGTTAATCGTGTCCGGCTTATCTGCGTAGACAAGCGACTTCACATAACCCCACAAAAAATAGTCCAGCGGTGTTAAATCGCACGATCTTGGAGGCCATACCACAGGCCCACGACTTTAGGCGATTTTTACTTTATTTTAGAGTGATTTTAAAAAAATTTAGAGTCATTTTTTCTAAATTTGCACTATTTGCAAACGTTGTTCAGGAGTAAGTCTATTCATTATGAAATGGCAAACCAAACTGAGCATAAATCAAGTGACAGCTGTCAAAAACACCAACTACGAAAAAAGTAGTGCCAGATTGAAAACCAAAAAAAACATCCTATACAACAGTTTATGGCATAACATGTAAATATTGTTTGTCGAATTGCTTGTATTTATATTACATTTTTTTTTTGTTTTTAAATATTATTAAAGCATCGACCAGATGTCGGAAGTGGCACAACTAACCTGCCTCCCTTGGTACAAATTTGTCTTGTTAGGGAGGCAAGAAACATCCGTATATGTAACAGTAGCTTGTCGTTTTGTCGATATGAGATATGTCACATAAAACATCTACTCTCTGATTTACCAGCATAGTTGTCGTGGTGAGGAGATTGTATTGAGTTATAGTATACATGCAAATATTATAAAATCATTTATATAATATTTTTACGTAAAATTAATAATAACAATCAAAATCGCAGACCTTATAATAGCAAAAACATTTTATAAAATACAAAAAATATATCGTTTTTTCCAAAGCGCACTACATACTTGTCAACACAACCTAAAAACTTAAAATTTAAACAAAATAACTAAAATCACATAATAACTCTTCAAGTTTTAAATTACTTTCTAGTTTTATAAGGTTTTACCCCGCCACACTTTCATTTACATTTTAATACAACGTATGCGTTTCACTATCAATTATTACAAAGATACACTGTAACAACATAATAAAAAATAAATAAATAATGGAGACGATATATCTCATTGGGTCGAGAATTAAATGATTAATGATTTGAAATGTTTTTCTACAAAAATATGTACATATTTTAGCGTTCCCTTTGATAGTGACAAACAAAACTCGATAGTGAATAACAAAATGGCAGACATTTCAATGTATTCACGGCGTTATTATGATGTCATCGTAAAATATGGAAAACGACATTCGATATGGTGAATGGTCATATTAGTTAAAATCATCTGCATTCGAAAACAATTTGGACTTCAATAGCTTTAGTTTAAATCTAATTCTTTTATTACAAGATTTAAACCCTATAAGTAATGTAATATTTTAATTAAACGTTGTTTTTCATCAGTTTATAAATTTATTGTTTTATTATTTTTGTGCTGCTCAACTAAGTGCCTGTAGACAGAAATTGTATACTTACTATATTTAATTATAGTATTTTAATAGCGGCAAATCTCAGAAATACTCGTAAAGATGGCGTAAAAGTAGAAAAAAAAGAAGCTCTCTACTTATCGAATAATATCATAAGGGCGGAATCTATTCATCTAGCCTGTTCTATAGAATACGGTAATATTAAAATAATGTTCATTATCAAATATTTGGAAAGTAATAATTTTCGATCTATTTTTAACAGTCGAAAAGCATTTCAACATTGATTACTTTCTACTTTTTAGTTCGATAGCGCCATCTAGCGATCGTTTCGTATAACCCTAATAAGATTAGTTCACAAATAAATCACCAAAACGACGTGTAAACTGAGAACGAAATCAAATGCATTGTTTAGCATACAAATGACAGCGCGCCCGGCACAGTAGCCGGTAGCGGATGTAAGGGGCTATGAAATCAGAATAGACGTGTATGGGATAATAGCACCTGCGCGCGGGTAGCGACAGATGCTATTCGACTGAACAAGAAAACGAGTCGATAATGTGGATCGTGAAGAACTGATATCGCATGCTTCTCAATTCTAGAGCGGCGACACGACGGGCCCACAACGCCTTCTGTCTAGAAAAAACTCCAAAACAGCTTGACTACGATCGGGTCGGTTATATTTTTTCAGTTGAAAACTTAAAAACATTGTAATACAAATTTTAAAAAAAACTTAATTGAAAATGTTTTTTTTCCCATTTTCCAAAACATGAAAATGCTTAATAAATGTACTAAATATTATAATAACTTGATTAAAATCCTGAAAAAAATAGTTTTACAATTACGGTGCTGTTATTTTATTATTAAGCGCTTGACATTACTGAAATTTAAACAATAGTATTCATCTAAGCATAGTACTAACGTTGATTCGCATATATTCTGATAATTCAACGAGGAACACCATCCATCCCCTCCAGATGCTTTCACGATGTTAACACACTTTAAGCAGTTCGAAATAGGTATAGCAGGATTGGGGGACCTCCTGAATTATGCATGACATTGTTATGAGTTAGGCCTGCTTATTGACTTGGAAAAAAACACCTAGATATTCTTCTAATCTTCTGATGCGGATGCGGTTTCACCATAATTTTATTCAGCCGGTACCTCCTCGCACGTCTAAATTTCAAAAAAACTAGTTTATATAGAGGACTAGAAATGTTCAATAAAGTACCGGGAGAATATAAAAAAAAAAAAAAATATATTTATTTTCAAAAAGCCATCAAAACATATTTAATTAAAAAATAACTGTATGAATTCAAAGACCTATAATTGAAAGGAAGAAATGTTATGTGCCAGTTATTCTTCATACTAATCCTAAAATAATATATTTAAGCATAATTATAAAACTTCTATTTACAATTTATACATAAATATACTATATATATATATTTTTTTTTATGTGATGTATTTTTAGCTATGCAATACGAGTACGAGTAGTATAAATGACGAACACTTTAGGCATGATGTATCTATATATTGCATTATGTATTTTTTTGTGAACTGAAATTGAAAATATTGTAAATTTAAAATTGTCATTCCTATGCACTAAGTTGTTCTTGGAAATAAACTTTTACTTTACTTATAGCCATTATTATGTAAGGGCTAGGTTTATATCTGAGTTGGATAGATATGAAATTGATGTTTTGGTCTTTAAAGAAAGAACTTTAAAGAAAGAAGAAGAAAGAATCCATACTAATATTATAAATGCGAATGTCTATCTGTTAAATTTTCACGGCTAAACCGTTGAACCGATTTTGTTGAAATTTAGTATAAACATAGCTTGAACCGTGGGGAAGAGCATAGGCTACTTTTTTTTTAAATCAACCTATAAGAAAGTGAAATTTGGGATGGAATTTCGGAATTATTAAGGACTAATGCTAGGAAAGTGTTTTTAGACACTGAGGGCCTAAAAATGAGACGCAAAGCGACTCATCCCGAGTACCGCAGGCATGAGTCGTCACGCGCCGAAGACGCCGTTTAAACCGCGTGCAGGGCCTACCTGCCTGCCGCGCTATGCCGTTGTCCTATGGAGAACGAACCGGTAACCCACCCTCCTCAGAACGCAAGAACGCATTCGTCATGCTTTTTTAATGATCGCGTTTCTGTCTTTTATCTGGGTACAGTTATTTTGACACATGTCAAAATACATAATCTTAACGACTTGGCGTTATTTGCTTTTTTGTCGCTTTGTTATTTATGCACTTTTCAAGATACATCTTTTAAAAGATTACACATAATCTATCAAATACCGCAAGATTTAAAAATATGTATTTAATTTAATCAAATATGTATATTGACTTATTTATTTATTTCAAATTTTTTTTCATAAAAAAAGTAGGTAAAAAAATATTAATAAAAATAAAAAATATATAATTGGCATGGTAATTAAATATAATAAAAAAAACGAAAAAAAGCTCTCAAACGAAAAAAAGGTGTAGGCAGATTTCTAAACCTTTTGAGCAAAGAAACGAATATTCAGGGCGGAAGGGACTTCTATGGCCATACTGTAGAGTGTAGAGGGTGATGTACATGTGAATCCAATGGAAAATCTATGGATTTCCATTGGATTCACAGGGGGTGAATAGGGGGGGGTCACAATCTAAGAGTTCCGTAATTATCAGAGATTAAAGCAATAGGGACAATAAAATTGCATTGTGTAATATGGGTGAATTATGTTATTACTAGGGTTTTTTTATTATAAAAATGTTCTCTCTATAATCTTTTAATACAAATAGAAATTTTATGTACATATTATCATTTCAGTCCATTTATGGAATTTTGTATGTATCCGCTTTAGAGGCACAGGCCGTCACTACCCTGGTACAAAAAAGACAGCGAAGAGACCTGATTGAGACCTATACATTTTTAAATGGACATATACGTATCAGCTGTATGTAATTATACATTTTGAAATATTGTAAATAGTTGTGTGGTTTATTTTACCGGATGTTTTCACCATAGTAAATACAAAATGATATTACTTATCCAGCAAATGTAATTAGACGTGAGTTGTGTGCATTTAAATGTGCACAGCAATGCATCATCGCTTAGACACTTCAATCAAAGGTCCGCCGACATCACACATACATGTATGTAGTGACGTATGCATGCAGCTTTTGTGTATGTACACAGACGCCAATGACCTTTGCTTATTTAATTATACAAAACGGACGTAAGTCGTGTTTGTCGGGTGCCTCGCTCCACTCCCGACGGTTAAGTAACTCTTCATCTGACATGCGAGCCTAATTATCGTACAGTAATAATGCACCCGCAAGGACGTTGGTATAGTGGAGAAGTTATTTTTAGGTTAATAAAATATAATTTTGGTATTCGTGTCGGTGGTATTCTGTAATCATTGGAAATATTATAAAACTTTCTACCTCCTAAACACCATATAACAGGGGTACTCAAACGGTCGACCGTGAGTGATTTTTGAGTCGATTAAATAATCCCGATAAAGATCATCTTATTCCCAGATTTTGTTTTAGTTGATCCTCAATTAGGCCAGAATTACCCTCTCATCACTTTCATTTATTGTAATAACCACCTGCCAGCGGCGAAAGGCGGCATTATTTATTTATTACTGTCCAGTTAAAATTAATACAAACTCATTTGTGTACGCTCATAAAAACATGTAAAAGAATGTCAATTTACAAAATTTAGATAAATTTAAAATTTACAAAAAAAAACCCTAAAATGGTGTTCTAAATTATGATGTTTTTTTTATTCTAATATACTCAGAGCTAAAAAAATGATACACATAGAAGCAGTTGATATTATATGATCGCTACAGGGTGTCATAGACATTCTTGTTTCATTATGACACAGCACGTTGGGTGAGATATAACTATTTAAAACCACCCGAATGATAGAGAAGAGCGCTTTCGGAAAGAATCAAACCAAAAGAACAAATGTACAGAACAGAATGGATCAGACATGCAATAATATTAATACCACAGAATAATAATACTGACGCCAATATAGTGGCTTTTCGACTTCGGAAGCAGGTTCGCCAATTACGCTATCCGTTAATTAATTGTCAATTAAAAGTTCTCGCGATAAAAACGCAGGCAAATATAATTATTAATTTGCTTTGGCTTGCATTATCTGCCATCTTTTAAATTACTTAGCTTTATAATCAAATTCAAATGTATTCATATATTAAAATCGAGTGAGTATGTACACAATAAAATAAGAAAAAAAAACAACATTGAATAGTGTGTCGGCGCCGTTCAGTAAAGGGTTCCGTAGATTTGCCTAAATAGTTATTTCTTCTGCTCGGACAAAAGCAAGCCAAAGAACATAGGATTCTAGAAAAAAAAAAAGACTATCTAGGCTATTAAAATTAAGCTGAAAGCAATTAAAGATACCAGCTTTCTAGGCAATCAACTTCTAAATCCTGAAGAGATACAAGCCATCGCACCAAAAAAGATACTCAACTTTATAAACAGTATATAGGACTAGGGACGAAAGAACGAGATACACGGAGAGTGAATAAGCACCCTAAATACACTACTGAACATCACACATAAGACCATTAATATAAGTGTTATTATTTTAACAATAAAGCAACAACAATTTCAACAATTATTTTAGCAGTTCTGTAAATTCGAAATGTTTATGTATGCAACTAGTATGTAATTATAGAATAATGTTTGTGTCATTCAAATCTAAAAAAATCTAATCTAATCATCGCCTGTCGACTTTGCAATACAGACAAGCATCTAAAATCCCAAACTTCTAATCTTGTAAAATTGTCAGAACTTCTAAACGCGATTTCCGGTGAGAAATCGACATCAAGGTTTTGTTTTTCGATAACAAAACTTAAATTTACGTAGAAAGTAAAAAAACTCTGTAAAATCCAAGCCGATTGCGTCGAAACTCTTACAGTTTCGTGGTTCCGGTGATTTCACGCCAAGACTCCATTTATTTCGACAATGGTATAACGTGTCACGCCGCGAGATGCTTTTAATACCATCGACAATAGTTAGACGTAACGATGTGACTGAGACCAATGACATTGTGAGAAAGAAAGATCTACCTTGGATATAATAAAGCGTTAGCCGTCAAGCACGATAGATAGGAAAGTACTTCTATTGTCGTAATATTTTTGTTGTGGAAACATTTATTCCGGGACCCCGAGGATTTTTCGGGGCTAGGGCACACGTCGCACGATGCGTGCGATAGTGCGGTCGTGCAAAAGAGATAGATAAAGATAGTACTGGAAAGGGAGGCTGGTATTCAATTACAAAGTAGCTGACATTTATTAAGTGTAATCAAAATAAATGTTTTATCAATATAATACTTCATCGCATGCATTGTATTATTATTTGATCTTGTTTAATTCATTTAATTTAAATTTTTGATCCCCCATTACATTCACAAACGAACGCAAACATCTCAATTTATCGTTATTTTTTTATTCAACTCGAAAGGGTACCGCGTAGTTACTGTGAATTTTAAAACCTTTTAGTTATTAAACCTTTTTATAAAAACCTATCTTTTTAATTAAATAAAATAAAACCAAAATAATTTAATAATCAGTTAATGTATTTATTAAATTAGGTGTAAGACGTTTGGAAAATCTTATAAAATACCAGATTATTCGATATTTTAATTATGATAATATTATCAAAATGATATTGCGAAAATTATGATCTGGGGAGGATCTCATGAGTGGACCGATGGGTTAATTACATCTCCGCCCCTTCCCCTCGATAAACACGATGTCAAGAGATGAAAAAGACTAGAATGGACCAAACGCAAAGACGACCAACCGACTTCCGAGGGTTTTCAGAACATAGGCAGGTAGGAAATATAAACAATCACACCCATCACAAATACGGTTTTATCAGCTGTAAAGCTGCTTACCTATAGAATAATAATTATATTAATCTTTTCAGCTTTAAAGTGATGTTTCCGCTAGAAAAGCGAAGATCTATTGCTGAATTCCATAGACTTCTGGTACTGACAAACATAATAAAATATTTTTGTGAATATACCGAGTGAATTATAGAACAAAAAAATATTCAAATAAAAAAGTGGCCCTCCAAAATAAATAACCATTAAAAAATGCCCGAAAAAATGCAGAAATGTGAAAAAAAACATGTCCATAGGACTTACGAGGACAGGTCATTTCTCTATACAAAAAGAGGTAAATATTTTATTGACTGAAACTACAGAGGTTATATTAGATTTCAAAAAGATGCAAATTGAATGAAGTTTTTTGGTGGACATTCGGACACTGTCCCTATAGATTCTAAAACCGTTACCGCAAACGATTCCAATATTCACTAATGTCGCATGACCCTTTAGAAGGGGAGTAAATGAACGGTCTATCTTTATTTCGTCTATGGCGAAATTGGTAAATAGTCTTATGCCTTACATAAAAATTACTGTTTCAACATATTGGTATGTATAGGTTAAGGGGTTGCCCTAAATTACCTATCAATATTAAATAAAATAATAAAAATACCAATTCTGCGTGTTATTGATTAAACATGCCAAACCATAAATTATTGGACAGTACCGGTGTTGAGCGTGAAAAATTGACGCAAGCGTAAAATTGACAACTAAATTATAGGTTCTCTGCTCTATCGTTTTTCAACGGAAGGGAGGAGAGTAAGAATAAGAATAAGTAAGAATAGGATTGGGCGGGCGGGGAGTAAGAATAGGATTGGGGTAGGGCAAAGGGAGGGGTTTGGGGGATGAGGGTGTTAGCCGCAACGTGTCCGGCAGCTGCAGAAACGCAATTCACGACCAATTGTTTCCATTATTTGCCATATATCGCGTGCTAAACAAACAATGCGCATGGCGAACACTTGGAAGCGCCTTCGAGTGGGGCCTCGTGCCCTGGTCGTAACTATTTGTTTAACTTTTAAGGCCGCGTTTATGACATTTGAGTTTTTGCAACGGTCTCTTGAAATTACTGACGTCTGAAGCATGCGTGTACAGTGAGATGTTTTTTAGAAAATAGAAAAAATAAGGTAGATTTACAATGCAAAACATTATGTTTGAAAGCTATGGTTATTTTGTAATACAATTCAATTCCAATTCAGAATGTAACAAAACTATTTAGCAACATTAAAGGCGGTGAAATGACGGTTTAATTAGTTTACGAAATGGTAGAGAGTATAAATATTATTGTTAAAATCCACCCTACTGAGAAATACACGCACTAAGTTGTCCGATTTAAGGTTTTTTTAGAAACAATTGCTATGCGATGGAACGCTAAAAATGTACGACTATGATGTGCAGATCGAAACCAGCAACTAAATTAGCCTGCGTTATTTGGCATATTTAGGTCAGTTTTTTTATGTTTTATCAATGAGGCAAAACATGGAAAGCCACTATTTATTGAATATATAGATTATAGATTATATTAGATTATAGATTAGAGTGTAGATTATATTTTTATCTTCTTGAATGATGCTAATCTTTCTGTTATTACATCATGTATATCATTGGAGATCGTGGTAGCCTAGTGGTTAAGGCGTTGGACTATTGACCCAAAGGTCGCGGGTTCTAATCCGCACATGGTTATACCATTTTTAATACTTTATTACCACCATCTGCCCTGACTCTAGGACAGGCACATTTGGTCTAGTTGAGTAGGGCCCCAAAAATAAAAAAATATATAGTTATTTACATATGCGCTGAACGGATCGGATTTGAAACTAGGTACCAAATTACGAATCGCCATTATGTAAATATTGTAAATACCATGTTAACGATTTAATCTATTTAAGCCAATCCGTTTTATACTTTGATATTGCTTGAATGGTAAGTAAAATAATTATTGTTAGATCGAAAGAGTATAATATTTTGAATATTATGAATATAATATTTTTAAGGCCCAGAAAGTTTACAATCATTTCAAATTCCTTCGTAATAAATCTGAGTCATTTGGACTTTAGAAAAATGGTCGATATTCATTTCGCCGCAATTATACTCAGATATGCCAAAAGTTCATCCGTTCCAATCCTCGTAAATTTCATAATAATCATTTAAGATTTTTTGACATTTAACGATGCTGTAATTTCTATATAAAACATTTAATATCGCAGTTACGTTGCATTAGAATAATTAGTATAAGATTTGATGGATAATATTCACACTTCAAAATGTTACATTTTTGGCAATTACTGTTCGTTGAAGGGTAATGAACCAGGCAACGGGCAATGAATTGATCGGTCGACAGGTGACGACAGCTCAGCACGCGCCCTCTGCCTGACCATGGATACATCACCATAACCGCTGGCACTGCTTGCGGAATCTGATAGCACCTGAACGTCATGGAGATTTAGCAAAAGAAGCGAGTATGCATAAAATTAGCAAAGCAGCTGCCGTGCCGCGGGAGAAACACAGCTCTATAATTATTATATTCGAGCAGTGAGCAAAAAAAAACGTGAACGGCCATTTTGAAAAAGCGAGCAGGTGGAACAGAGTCGCCTCGCAGTTTGAATCTCTTATCTGATTCGCATTTTTTGTTTGCCACTTTTACGAATGCGCGGTCTAACTGCGAAACGACAGTCCGTTTAGATAAGATAAAAAAAATATGGTTTGCTATCATTACGTGGGTACCCATAGCTGGCGAAAATTACCTGAATCACGCCCGGTGACGCACGCCGCAGTCGAAGTGTTTTTTGTTATCAGGGCGGTTTTTTTTAGATCACGCAATATCATTTCTACTTTCGCAGAAAAAATATCATTCACGTTGTGTTATTCAATTCATGAAATTAGCGATTGGAGCACTTTTTATTTTTACTAATTTCATCGCGGAATATGGTTCCTATGTGTTTAACCCAAAAGGAGTTACTATAACCTGTTTATCACAGAAAACTTTTTAAAATAAACACCAAAACAAGTTAAATTGTCATTAGATTAAGATAAAGATGTATTCAAGATTTTAATAAAGTAGGTAGTTTACAACTCGTCTACCAGATATTTAAAATAACAGAACGTAAGTTGATTTTGATTTGGTTAATTGATTAAACCATACAATCTTTTTTTTTACGGTCACTTAAACACGACGGAATCACATTCTTTCAATTCATCATAAATTTTAGTTTTTATTTGTAAATTTTGACACGCTGCTAGTAATAAAACAACACGGACTTCAATTTAATAATAATAATTTTACAACAATTATAATGTGTGTATGATAGTTATATATGTCATAACTCTATAATAACAGTAATCTACATGACTGTCAACGACATTATAAGCTGTAAAGAAAAAACACACACATGCGTGACTGACTAAATTCATTAGGTACCTACTCGTAATTATGTATGAATTTCTATAATCACAACTGTGAAACTGTGAGTTTTATCTTATTTTTGTTTCTAAAATTTGTTTATTTTTATGGTAAAAATAGACGGTATAGAAAATATACTATACAAACGTTACCGTTGATTTAATATAAAAATACTCATTAAATGACTTCAAATTTTTTGTTTTGGTTTCATGGTTTCGATATAATCAAAATGTCACTTTGACTTTTGATACATTTTGACATTTCGCATCCTATAAAAATAATCTTCTGCGTAATCAATCGTGACTTTCTTTCAGTTTGTTGATTAACATTTATTTTTCGATACATATATGTTCAAAAACAGATTTCGACAAAAAAATAAATAAAATCGACTTCAAAATAATAAATAAACAAAGAAACAATACGAAAATCGACCGATCAAAATGTTTAAGACCGGCGCCATATTATAAACCATGTCAATAAACTTATTTAACTTACTTTATACTTATTTTAATCTTTTTTAAAAGAAATTTATAATGCGTACGTTGTGTGAGCATTTGGAGGGCGTGAGAAGGTTACTTTATTTTACGGAACCCTAATAAAATGACGATATACTGAACACAGTTTACAGATTGTTCGCGAATGTTATCGGGGAAGTCAACGTCAGTTGGCACACACGCTCCAATGGATTCTAATCGAACGATAACATAACATTTGTTTGTAGGTAGCTATGTACAGTTTCGTTTTATAAATCGTTTAGGTGAACCTAGTAAAGGAAAACCGCTTCTTTTCAAAATGGCGCTTATAAATAAAACTTTACACCTAGGTGCTTGTAAAGCAGTATTTATAGGTGAGTCTTACATTCATTGATTGTTGATAAAGTATTCAAACGCCTAATAAGCAAAAAGCTGCCAATAAAAATTAAAAAAAAAATACAATTTAAAATTAGTTAAGTCCTATTAGTTGCCCTCTGGATTTTAAGGTTATTTGAATTTCTATATCTGCCCAGTATATAGGCGAATTATATTCCGGAATGTCCATACAAAAATATGCCGCCTCGTCGGACCACCACGTGTCTCTTTTTATTGCAAGGCAATAGGAGCGCTGTGCCTCGCCTCGACTAAAGTTTTCGCAAAGGCTCTCCGTCCAGGAAGTGTTGCCAACTGTGGGAATAAAATAAATGCGTGAAATACTACAGCATGTGACCTTAAATGGCGTTTATAATTTTTAGTTTCTCGTATCGATAAAAACAAGCTTTGATTATAAAGTACGCATAAAATTTTTTTGTAAATTAAAAAACGACTATTGTATAGGGTGATGATTTTAGAGGCGTGGTTTTCAAGAAGATAAAACGCATATAATTTGATGTTATGGCTAAGAATTTAGTTTTATTATAAAGATAAGGGTTTGCCATTATGTTTTAAAAATGATTTCGGGTAAGTGGCCGCCGCTGCTGACTCGAACAAATTCCAGCCGAGAGGCCCAATTTTCAACCACTTTTTGCAGCAAGTTGGGCCGTATGTCAGCAATAACGCGCCGAATATTCTCTTCCAAGGCGTTAATCGTGTCCGGCTTATCTGCGTAGACAAGCGACTTCACATAACCCCACAAAAAATAGTCCAGCGGTGTTAAATCGCACGATCTTGGAGGCCACGCCACAGGCCCACGACGCGATTTTTACTTTATTTTAGAGTGATTTAAAAAAAATTTAGAGTGATTTTTTCTAAATTTGCACTTTTTGCATACGTTGTTCAGGAGTAAGTCTATTCATTATGAAATGGCAAACCAAACTGAGCATAAATCAAGTGACAGCTGTCAAAAACACCAACTACGAAAAAAGTAGTGCCAGATTGAAAACCACGCCTCTAAAAAAAACACCTATATATTAACATTCATAACACTTTATATGCTAACAAATCGAAACAAAGACTAATTTTTTAAGACTAAGGCGATTTTTTAAAATAGCAATAGTAAATAGAATAGTTTTTCCTGTGTGATTTAATTAAATAGCTTCACTAAGTATGTATTTTTGTTCCGTCAGATTATTGTATGTTTATGAATTATAATATATGCCTATCCTATGTACATTTTCGTATGTCTTTAGGTTTTTGTTTATTTTATTTTATTATTTTTTTTTCTTTAGTTTTATGTTTATTTTTTCTCCTGCATTTGCAGGATTTGATATGTTTACTTTAGTTTTATTTTTTCTTTTTTCTTATTGCTTTTACTGTTTGTCTATACTACGTAGAATTGTCTTGTTTATTTACATAGTTAATAGTTATTTTTTTTTATCTTATTTTAATGTAATTCTTTTATACATTTTGTATTCATGGAAAAATAAAAAAATTAAACTAAGGCCGTAAATTACAGTATACCTACATATATTTTAATTATTTTCAATTTTTCACGCAAAATATTCGCAGATTCAAAACGTTAATTAATGCTGGATAAGCAAAGTTAGGGTTCCCTAAAAAAGGCGGTTTTGAGCTTAGAAAAATAATAAATTATAGCAATAAAAAGTCTGATATTACACAATATAAAACTTTTGGCGATAAAACTATTATTTAAATAATATAAGACTTATAGAAATGCTTAAATTAAAGTGTTCTATCTGGCAGCGCCGTTTATAATCTTCCGTTGGTAAGAAGGCGAAGGTTCGCTTAGAACAAAGAGTTTCTTACAAAAGAGCCGACGGATGAAGAGCTCTACTCAACCTTCGGAGTCCAGGAGTATCACAAAAGGAAAAGGACAGGAAGGAGTGAGGAGAATTCATTGCAAAGGTAGGGACAGCGGACAGGTCGCAGTTCGCCGAAGGACACACCTCAACAAGAAATTTAGTGGCGCGGCTCGTTTGTATATAAAATATTATATATATTAGTAATATTTAGTTTGAATAAATGAAAATAATTTGTTTGTGTAATGACACTTAGCAATAAATTGTGTACATATATATCTACAAATAAACAAGAATGGCTACGTCATATAATATAATGTCATATAATACCAACTGTTTATGTTACATTGTTTAATAGTATGAAATTATTTAACCAGAACCAAACGTCTTACAGCTAGGTCCTTCAGGTGTCATTAACAGCATCATCGTCTAAACTACTCGCACCTGTAGTACCAACTTGTGGTGGATTGCTTCATTCCTATCTCCACATGTACCTGCGGCACTTTTAACCCATTAACGTGCATTTTGGATGACCATAAAAAAAAATTATACAATGGTATGACATTCTTGCAATTCATCATAAATTTTAACACCATTTTAGATTTTTCTTTTAAAATGTTGACGCGCTGCTGATAATGGAACAACAAGGACATAATATTTTAATTTAATAATAATAATATTAATTACAATTTTATAGTAATTATAATGTGGCACTGAACATTCTTTTACGTGTTTCTTTTTGAGCAAATAGATAAGTTTGTATTAATTTTATCTGGCCAGCAATAATAAGACGTACCAAAAGCCGTGCTGTCATATTTTTGAAATTCGAATATATTATTTGAGCGCTCTGTCGAACTTTCAATGCTTCATTAATTAGTGCTAAACATTTGTTGCCTTTAATTTTATATAGGTATATTACTCGGCTATGGTTGTTTTTCAAGAGCATCAATCTACCCACAAAAACTCAACTCTTTCACATTTATACTTTTCGAGTTGAAAGATGCAACGGCCAGGACGGGAATAGTAGTTTAATACATGAATGTATAGAAGTTAAAATTAAGTTATATTCTTATTTAAATGGTTTATTACGAAAAATGTAATATTTTGTGAAACTTAACGATACTCGAAATTATTTACACCAAATAGCATTTCTATCAAGAAACAATTTATAGATAGTTAACGTATTGTTATTTTTACTAATATTTGAATTTGCTAAAAATGGTGGCGTTTTATATTGTAACAAAGCAGGCAATCAAATAATCTTAGATTCCTAATCTCTAAGAATTTAAAAAAATACTAATCCCACGACGAGGAGACAGCGAGATGTTGATTTATCAAACTTGCCTGTCATTGTAATATTATCGCCTTGAAATGCTGAATGTGCAGTACACGCTAGACTGATCTATTGGTGTGAGGTTTAAAACTGAACTCGTTCTTGAATTTAATGAATTGAACAGTAGGAATGACTTCTTTGAAACAGCCTGAGCGCGTGACAGCAACTAATTAATTAAACGGCTCGCAAGACCACCCGACTCCTGGTACTATTTGAAAACATCGATATGGAATGTCATTACGCGAGCTTAGAATAAGACTTAAACGAGTGGTGGTCCGTAATCTTAGTTTGTTAAATTTAAAATCATAAAATAACTGATGCTCCTATTAGTAGAGCGTATTTCTGGACCACCGCAGTTGCATCATTTGGATCATCGGACGAGATTAATCTTTGTCGTTCTCGAGTTCGTCTAAGTAGCTTGTTAGCCTCCGTTTCTTTTTTGTGCTTACGAGTATCTTGCTATAGTTTATCCAAACATAGTTACCCTTTATTAATATTATTAACGTATTATACTATTCTGGGTTCCACAAATACTAGTAGGTTCTAGCTCCTGAAATTGTTTTTTTTTTATTTCTTTATTTCACAAACAAAAGTTTATAATTTTGAACCACCAAAGTTTTTATGTTTTCGCATAGTACATTTAAAGAGAAGTAGAAGAAATGTATAGGCGGTTTCCGGTACGCGCACTGCCCGTTCATATCTTATTTATTTATTTAAAATTACATATACTTTGGAGGTACCATTCCTCCGGTGGTATAGCTGACTGGCAGATGGTGCAACTGGGTTATTTTAAATCCAAGTTTTTTATTCTTTTTCTTAGCTGGAAAAGGGGTCTTAGGGAATGGCTTGAAGACGCTGCAGTTGAGACTATTCCATTCTCTAATGGTACTCGGAAGGAAAGAATAAAATCCGACATTCTTTCTCCTAAAAATTTCCTCTATTTAGTGAGAATGTTCCTTTGGTCGGTTATATAGAACGGTTTCTGAAGTTGCTCACTAATGGAGGATCATGCTGGGAGCATCAAGTAGGCCTTCAAATTTTTCGCCTTGAACACCTATCACCTATGGTAACCACCTATCTTCATAGATAGGTGCTTACCATATGAGTATTCAAATTCATATTCATAATTATGCATTAGGTATTTATTTCAGTTTTTTTCCTGCCGATTAAAACAATATAAATTAGTAATTGGCAATTAAGAACATATAATCACGAAAGGAATTGATTTTTTGTGTGTAGATTGATGCTCTTAAAAAACAATCGTAGCCATTTAGATCAGATCGGAGGCTGGTCGGATAACATAAACATTTATTTATGTATTTATGCATACATATACAAAATTTACGATAATAAAAAAATACAAAGTTCAACCTAACTGAGTCGTACCCGTACTAAGGTAGACTATTTGTGGCAGTGTAGTCAACAAATTATTAGTACTAATTAATGAAACATTGACAGTTCACTTCATTTGAATTTCAAAAATATGACAGCACGGCTTATTATTTAAAAGTATTATTTATTACTGGCCAGTTAAAAGTAACATAAACTTATCTATATAGAATCTATATTATAGATTATTGTGAAATTATTATTATTAATAAATTGAAATATTACGTTCGGTTTTTTTATACTAGCCGCGCGTCAAAATTTACAAATAAAAAACTAAAATGGTGCTAAAACTTATGATTTTTATGACTGATAATATTTTTATATATATCCACTCAGCTAAAAAAACACACTGTGGCCTTTATGGCCGTCCAAAACGCATATCGAATGGGCTAAAAGTGCCGCAGGTACAAGTGGAGATGGGAAATGAAGCAATTCATTACAAGTTAGTACCACAG
This sequence comes from Neomicropteryx cornuta, assembly GCA_020383195.1. NCBI lineage: Eukaryota > Metazoa > Arthropoda > Insecta > Lepidoptera > Micropterigidae > Neomicropteryx > Neomicropteryx cornuta. The sequence goes on from JAHKQU010000030.1 coordinate 9,504,933, forward strand.
GCGCGAGTAGGGCCTAGCTGTAAGACGTCAAGTTCTGGCTAAATAAGTTACGATTACTAAACAATGTATATATAAAATCAGTTAATATTATATGATAGCTACAGGGTGTCACGGCCATTCTGGTTTTTTTTATTCAAGACCAAAGGCTATTTATTTTACTGATTTCTCTTTCATATTATTAAATCAACTTTATTAAAAATGTTGATGTTCGTGATTTTATGTAGCCGGTAAAATATTGTAAAGGTTAATTCTGGTGAAATGATGCTTTCATAAGTGCCCTAAGAATTGAGTTCGTTTATAATATGTGGTTTATTTATACCAATAAATACATAATGAACAAAAATAAGAGCAAGAAAAGTAATAAATGGTTATCGATTTAAATACGCAACGAGCTTAAATTGCCGTCTGAGGCCATAAAGACATGCAAATTTCAGTATATATGATCATATTAAAATTCAAAGTCAGACAACCTTTCATTACAGCATCTTAGGATGATCGTCTGCATATGAAATGTATTTATGATGTTCAGCTAAGCATTTTGAATGTATCGTCGGTTCTTATGAGCCGCTAAGGTCAAAAATAAAAAGTAAAAGTGGCTAAGTTCAAAAATATAGCATTTTGAGTTAGGAGCACTTGAAAGTTTGCTTTGAAATTAAAGATCGCTTACTTACGCTTACGCTAAAGAAGTTACTTTTGCAATTATTTTTTTTTTTTTTTTATACTTTGGAAGTTGATAGATTTGTACCTACATGTACAGATTTAAAGAAACAAAACTATTATGAGTCCTTACAAATTAAAGGCGCAATCACCTTCAGAACATCGAGATTTCTCGTGACCTATTTTAAACCTATCATATATGACTTAAATGTATTTCACATTTTTAAAAACATTAAAATCGCCTCACAAAATGAAAGAGAAAGTATTGGCAATATTGAAAAGTTTTATTTTTTATAAATGCTTTTATAATATAGCAACATTATTATAAGGTCACTAAACCAACGAATTCCTTGACTTAGGATCGCAGGATGTCGGTTTTAACTCCACCTGTCTTCTTTAGTATGAAATAATAGGAAAACTGTCTAATAAAATGAAGTAAAATGACGGTTTTCCAAATCTGATATGCACCGCGATAATTATTTTTTTAATTGACATATTAAAAATAAATACATTTAAATTTATTGTGCAGTCGAGAGCAAAATCCCCACTAAGTACCCCTTTATCAAAAACACATATAACTACATGCACGTGTATTATAAAATTATAAAAGAATATGAAAAATAAAATGAACACGTTTAAAGTGACCTTTCTCACACTACTATGTAAATTTAAAAATCTTGTTTTGTATTCAGTAGTTAAAATCTCAGAATCCATAATATGAAATTTTATTTTAGGTTACACTTACAGTCGAGTCGAGTACCAAATTCCTTAAGTTTAAAGTTACCTCCCGAACACTTAACAATGCAGAGCGTTTAAATCTCGAGTACATTCATAAAGTGTTCATTCGTCGGTCATGAAATACACCCACCTTCCCACGTGCCTTGGCATAAGCGTGTATACAGTCGAAGAAATAAACAGGCATACGGCAAACTTGGGACGCTGTTGACATGATGGCCGAGCCGTTTATCATAGGAATGGTGAAGTATGATCCAGCTTTGAATAGGTCTCTTCTTGAAAAAGCTTGTCCCTGCCTTGGGCGTGGTCTTAAATCATTCGTTTTTATCTTAACGGTTTGTTGAAATCTGTATATCGCGTTGGGATAATTTTGAAAAACTTTATCAAGTTAACTATGCCTCTAAGATTTCTTGATAAAATGTATGGAAAATACAAACTTTTCGAGGATTTAACTATTAGATATATTACCTTTTTAATTTTACATAAACACAGATAATAAAACGAATGTATTATTTTTCTTTTTATATCTACAAAAAAAGACAGTCAAAACTATACAACTTTTGAATGGCGAAATGACCGGGTTGCGTCGAAATATAGTAATAGAAGTGTGTTTTGACAGTAAACAACAAACAGTGTTCAGTTCGCCACGTCGCCATTTTCTCTTTGACGGTCGGAGTCTCACACAGATTGTATGGTACGAGAATTACGCTAAAACGAAGCATTTAAAACATCTTTAAAAAAGACTTTTTAGAGGTTTAAGAAAGATTTTTTTAGAGGTATTAACAACTCATTGTTTTGGATTTAAATTCGGCAAATCGGCCGTTCGATTATGTGGGCTCGCGAAAGTAATAATATTAAAAAGAGAACTAATTTTTGTTTCTGGTTGTACAAGACGCGAACAATAACTTTTTGGGCGAAGTAAAACACCTCGCTTGTTTATGGCTGCTTTCTTCGATTGTAACACAAACACACAGAGGGTTCCATAGCGATTACTAAAGAAAATAGGTTAAATTCTTTATTTTTCTTGTTTGGGGCTTATTGGCACTTATAGCCAATTAGCTATGGAAACATGAAAATGATTTTAATCAAAAAAAAAATGAAATTTCGTTTTCAAAAATGTCATGTTTTTCTAAAGTGACAAATTAATTTCTTTAAGTATGCGTGCTTAGATAAATATTCTTATTTTTGATGATATTTTTAATGAAAATTTTAGAGCCGCAATTGTCTTTTTTTACTATATCTAGAAACTTAACTCCCAGACTCAATAATTAATCATAATATTGTCACAAAAAAACAGCGGTCGCTCGACTACACATTAAACATGATATAAAAATTTTCATTATATCTACTATAGTATGCATAGTATATTTACTATTTTAATGTTCAAAAATGATGCACTATTGTTCGGTTGATCGCACTAACCCGTGAAGTTTAAACTTCATTGTTGAATAGTTTTACGCGTTTTTGTCAAAAAGAACGACATTTTAAAATTTAGATAATCATAAACACCGCGAAGTCAGATAACGTTTGAGTGTTGAATCTTTTTACAAATGCCAAATTTACCTTCTGTTTCTATGAGTATTCTTCAAATCTGAAACTCGCTGGATAGCCCTGTCACAATCGGAACATTGTAACCAAAATGAAGCCACAGTTAAAAATTGCGAATAGACCACACAGCTCGCTAAAATGCCACATATTGTGATGAAATACAATCGTGAATTAGTCAAACTGGAAGGAAGTTAACCTCATAATATGAGCACGTGCAGTTTGAAATTCGCCTTTAGGCATGCACATGCGCTAAACTATCGGGCAATAAATATATTGTTCCGTTGAAGCGTGCAATGGATGTACTATTTTAAAACCAAACATGAATAGGCGGCGGGCGCATACCCCATTAAGCTAGAAACGGCGTCCCCAGCGAAAAACTTCATGGCATACCCAGTCGTAACGCCAGAAACCCCCCCCCCCCCCACTCACACACAATGGGGAAAAATATCCTTGAAAAATCGAATCATGGCGAATTGACAATAAAATTAACTCCGCCATTTTTAAAGTCAGTTAAAACGGGGCCCTCTTGCTAATTTTGTATCTAACTATTGTCATTGAATAAATTCAAAATATATACATATTACACCCTTTCTGCGCACTTGACTTGAAACAGAGTTGTTTATGATAATGGTATAATAGTAATCATAACATGTTTAATTAATTAAGTTGCGTCATAGACAATGCAACGCTTTTATCTGCAAATAACAATAGTTATTATAAAAAATCTCAAATCTAAGGATCTACATATATGAGGAAGTAACACACGTCAGGTGGCGTAATCGTCGCAAAAGAAAAACACGCTACTAATTTTAACTCTTTACCCGGCGTGTGATTAATTTTCAAAGCGCTTTCAATTTGTCTTTCGCCTTTGAGTGGTGAGTGAAGCGGGCGGGCAGAATGCACTCCGACCAAAGGCGTATTATTACAGCAAAATAAATACCATAGAGACCGCCGTCCGTCCTTTAACCGACGTAAAAAGAAAAGACTGACAAATTCGTACGTTGATTTAGAGTGAATTCCTTTGATGGTCCTTTCTCGAGCTCAACTCACTCGGACCGGATTTAAGGGGCGTCTGTTAGAGAGCGTAGTATCTGTTACCTATGTTAAAGGATCACGATTTTTATCAGCAACTGAGCATCTGGAATTAGGTTTATAATTTATATATTTAATTTACTTAGGTTAGGTTACACACAAGTGACACGTTGAGGTCACGAGGATAAAAGTATTACCAACGTATCTAAATAATGGTAGTGAAGTTAAAACGTAAATTTATAAAACTAGGCCTAAAATATCTGCGTGTAAATAATCAAACATTTAAGAAATTCAAATATTGAAAAAGGCAATTTCAATGCATTATACCATTATTTTTTAATAAAATTCTTTCGCCAATAAAAAACAAATAGTTTTAACACTAAGACGTGTTTGCCATATAACTATTTTGTGGTTCAATTTGTATAATTGTTTATATTCGTAAATAAAAAAAGTGACTGAACGAAAATAACACTTCTATTTGACGACAACTTCCAATTTTTAAATACTGAATAAATTATAAGCTATCCTTATTGTAAATGTAACTGTGGCTAGGTCAAAGTATAGTGAAATACTATACCATGGTGTTCCGCTGATAGCCTTGCTGTAAGCTTGTAGACCGATTCGCTAATAAGCTTTCGTTTTGTTTAAATTATTATTAAATAGAAGAAATATTTGTAATAATACATAAAAGGAGAAGATGATACAAATATAAGTCATCAAATCTATGACTCTCAATAGATATTAGGTACCTACTTACACATTAATTTACATTTACGTTGTTAAAGTTGCTTTCACCAAAACGGATTCCCTAATCGATTGGCATATAATAGCAATGAAATGAAAAATGTTTGTGACTTTTTTTGCAGAAATATTGCACAAACAAATGGAACACTTATGTTATGTTTCTATAACAATCGAAACAGACGTGACATAGTATGTTTTCTTAATCTCTCGTGTCAACAAGGGTGCAGTAAAATCGAAAGGGGTTTGTATAATTTCTCCCCCGGCGAACGTTTACGATAAAGTGCAGCTTTGCCAGGAAAAACATTAATTTTGATTAGTTGAGGGATTAATAGTATAGCGACAAAAGTACCTATATATTAGTAAAGTCTGTTGGGTTTTGTAATCAGAGTAAGAAGGCGCTCTATAACACCAATAAGATGATAACGCTCTCTAACTGTTCTTTAGACGTAACAGTCTATAATATGTTTACATTATTTACCTGTAAACTTAAGTAAGTTAGAAATGTATGCTCTGGTTAATTTTTATCAGATAGGAAGCATTTTCTATTTTATCCGCACTAACTTGCTTGCGGACAGTTCAGAGGGCAGAATGATTGCATTGTTTATAGTCATATTACAAACACTCACTAACCTTCCTAGATCCGCGAAGATAAAAACATGGAATTTCCAGAAATATAAAATTATGTCTCATGAACAGAATCCCAATGCACAACATTTTATAAAATCGGTTAAAGGGAAGTTTACCATATTGTCTTAGATATCTGCATTAATGTCTTGGGTGCACACATAAAACAATAATTTAGTATTAAATATTTTAGAAATGAACTTCGCCTATGATGATTTTTATCCGATGCGAAAATCTGAAGAATAATAATATAAAAAAAATACACACCAGTTATTTTTATTATAATATCTATCAACGTTGTAATTAGGTATAGATACTTTCGATTAAATAATAATAAAAAAAACGATAGGATTTGGCGGTTCCGAATTGATGTTAATGTCCTGGCATTAGACACCTTTTAAAAATATAAGTTTGAAGCTAAAATACATAGTTATACAGCTTTTGCGTATCGATATTGTTTTCCTTATAAAATATAGACGAAATTTCATGATCGATATAATTTCAGCATGACTGAATAATGATAATGTGACGAATTCTCATAAATATAGGCAATAAAGTCTTGACGGGTCTAACCTCAAAAGATATAAAACGAAAAACTAACTATGTAAACCAGCCCTTACGAGCATGAAATGAAAACTAAATTTGGGAGGGGAGCCATATTGTAAAATGGCGTCCTGCCGACACGGCGCGGTGTCAACGCGCGACGCGTGCCGAGGATTAGCGCTGTGCACGCCGAACGGTGCAATTATTCTACAAGTAAAGGTAAGGTAATTTATTTTGCTGTATTTTACAGGCAAGCGTCAAAATAACATTTTATTGTGTCTAATTGCGAGTTTTAGAGTGTGTAAATGTTACACTTTAATTTATCTTCAAATTGGCTTAAACGGATCTGATTACTGTTTTTAGCTAGATCTTCAAAATGATTGCTAATATTTTGTGACAAACTGGTCAAACAAAGTTTACGGGTTGTCAATCGTTTAATGTTTGGCAACCTATTCGTTAAATAATTCAAATGAATAAGGGTATTATGGAAAAATGTACGCATAAGGTTTATTTAAAATTTGACACGCTCGTGTATGCTAAGTTGATATTACAAAAAGAAAACTGTTTTTAACCTCAAAAAAAGCGCAGCTTTGATTTAATGTAAAGCGCCGTCGCCGCCGCTGGTTTGTTTACGATGATGAAATGCACACGCGTCAACCGAATAACAATGTATTAGATTGGATTACAAAATTGATCTCTACAAACTCATGAATAGGAAATATTTTAGTCGTAAATTACACATCTAGGACTATTAGACAATGGCAATTATAATAACAGTATACGGCCAGCCCAACACGTGCGGGTAGGCTCGTTACACGTGTAACGATAGAACAATGAGTCTGAATGTGGCAACTTTGGAAGTACTTTTCGGACGCGTGGGAGGAAGCTGGGCGGTTACAACGTTAGATTACTGTTAGGTTGGTTGGTCTCGTACTCGAGAAAAGTTATAAAAAGGAATATTTCTATCAAAAAAAGGTAACGAACCCGCACCTTCGATTTTGCGTCGGATGCGCATATCGCACGAACTGGCCACGAAGAGAGATAGCCGCTGTGATTGCTCGAGAAGGGTCCTCTTCACGTGCGCGCTTTTTGGCGAGCGTTTTAGTGGGTAGGATGGTTTTTATCCGAGCTATAGTAATACAGTAATACAGCATGTACCAAAGCGACTGATTATAGTTACATGTTTTTTTTTATTGAACTAATGGTTGAAAACTATTTTATAATAGACTTCAAAAAACGGAGGAGATTCTTAATTCAGTGGCTTAGTCAATTCATTTTTTTTTTAAATATATGATAGGGTAGTTCTAAGTGTTCCTCCGCATATTAGTTTCGTAAAGTAAAGTCTAATGGTAGTAAAAATTCAAAAAGTTTTCATGTCATATGCTTAAGTTGTATGTATTTTTGGTATATATTTTTTATTATTTAATTAATCTGTAATTAAAATGGACATTAAAAGTAAGAGCGTACAAACGCTACATGACTGTTATAAGTAAATATGTAAATTTATATATTTTTAAGAAGCATTGCAAACGCATCTAAAATCGTGGTAGGTACATGGAAAATCATCGACTTATTATTGTTATTACTAGATTAATATAATTTTTATATACCTGCTACCGGCGAAAGCTTTCTCATGACGCACCAACGAGACTTCCACTGGAAATTTAAAAATAATGGCAATGTAAGTAGGTATCCTAATGAATAGGTAAAAATAAAAAAATATACAATTGTATTCATATCACATACAAAAAGTCTTGGAAAGTAGATTATTTTGGCGACGATTATGATCACCACGAACTCAATTATAAATTATTTTTCCCACCCGCTTAATTACTTTGAATTAAGGCCGCTCAAGTGAGATAAAAGATAATCCGTGCTGCCCCCGAGAAAGAGATGTTTATGAATTTATTCGCATTTTATGCTATAAAGGTAACGCAAGAAATCTATGATAGAATAACATAAAAAAATAAATAAAAAGTAAGATTGGTGGTACCTACTTCACAGGGTACTTTTTTATTGCAAATATTTTATTCTTTATTATATTTTTATTCTCATGCCATAACGATACGCAAACAATTCGACGATAAAATTAAATCAACGTTTAAATTTGTTTTTAAAAGTTAATTTTCCAATTATAAAAATGCCAACACCAGGCATTCGCTTCTGAAAGAACTTTGTAATCATTTCTAAAGTATTTGAATTCAGTTTTCAGGTAAGTTATCGGCTTCTTCCCGGGATTCACATAAAAATAGGGTAGTTTCTTTTATAATAAATTTTGAAACCACTTTTAAATTTGACATTAATTTAAACTTTTACTTAAATATCATTATTATTGTTATAGATATTGTATTTGGTAGGTAATTACCTACACATTTGTATTCGTTTATGAATGTACGAAATGGCGGGTAGCCGTTTCTTTCGGGCAGTCGTAATAAAGTTCCTCTCCGGAAGCAATGTGTTTTATTATAGCTCAAGAATATAACAATTATTACTCAGCATTTTTTTGTTAGTAAGTACATACAACATACATAAAATGTACGCATCGATCAAATAATAACTACATCTTTAAAAATACAGGGAAACTTTGAATCGACCGGTTTTATTTATCTAAAAGCACAATTTTTGTTTTCTTTATACCTTACTTTATGACTTGAACTTATTCCAAGGTAGACGATGTTTTATATTATTATCAATATTAATACATACTCTCTCAAATCCTTTTACAGATCTACAAATACATTTCCAATAAAATTATTTTAGACAAAAAATAAGAATATGAATTTATTTTTTCATTAATAATTATACTCATCACCAATTATTTATATAGAATCTATATTAGATTCTATTTATATACGTTGTTGATATTATTAGCCCATTTATTGTAAGCAAATCTAAAACAATTTTATTTAGTACGATGAAAATACTATTTTTTTTGATATACATATACGAATACATACTTACAATAAAATTCATTAAATTAATTTTTATTTATGCTTTGTGATCCATGCTTTTCACCTCTATAACCCCAAATTTGTTATAAAGTCAAATTTGCCCTCCTTCGCTGTTATAATATCACCTATTTTGGCCTTAAATTTGTGACGTTTATTACTGTCATGAATATAATAGTAATCTTTTGGAATTAGTCATTTTTAATTGTAATTTAAATTAATTCAAAAACAAGGTAAGTAAAATATACACGCTCATACAGGTAATTAAAGGTAAAAGTCCTAAATATTTATGTTTATCATAATAACTCTATACAACCTATATTTTAAATAATACATTTTTTTAATTTATAGGTGTTAATATTGAAAAACGAAACTATTTTATTTTAATTTTATTTACGTTTCTCATAATATTCTTTTTTTTATATAATTAGTGTAAGATGAACTGGCATCTCAATTCTATTGACATCTCAAATCATCTCAACACAACAGTGGATTCATGTAATTAGCCAAATTTTTCACTATGTATTTACTGTTGTATATAGACTAAGTTCCGCTATGTTTCCCTAAAATATATTAAATAAATAAATTAATTAATACCTTTTTGCCATCCCGAAACTTGACGATGCCCTCAATGATGGAGTTTGTGTCGGCCATTTTCTCTAGATGATGTAATCGCTGACTTAAAAGTATTTATTAAATATTCACAAAACAACACTGCACTGAGCACAGAATTTCACTCGGAGAATTAACGAATCCTGGACGGAGACAGATCTGAAACTAAGGGAAACACGAAATTAGAACGACATATTTATGGGCTGGTCGATGGAACCGTATGTTTCGCGCGTATTACAATAATAAATCTGCCGGAAAAGGGTACTAGGGTGCAAATGAACATGAGTAGTGTCACTTTTAAAAAAACATTATTTTAATATGACACTTTTTTAATTTTACTATTCACGAAAAATAACAATATAAGGACATTATATTAAACCACATCAACTACTAAATTACCACAATAATTATCCTAATAATAAGATTATAAATAAATCTTAAGTGTGCGTAATACAAAAAATTTAAGAGTGAATATAAATAATATATTAACATTTTTAATTACCTGATTAAATATGAAATAAATACATACATACTAATACGTCCATTATTATACATAATAATAATGTTACATACATTAATAATTAATTACTTGTATCATTGCACATGTATGAATACCATGTGTTCGCTGCCTTCTCCACGGCCTTGCGACTGGGTGTCGTACTTGACGACCGAAAGAAGACCGGTGTCACTGAAATTGCCAATATCGTAATTATTCGGATACCGCAATATAGACGTTACCGGCTTCCCATAACAAATGTACTGTACCGTACCATAGTTTCCTACCCTTCAATTGTACCTTAATGGAAGTGCATCATCGGAGAATCTTACAAAGATACACGTCAATGTAACCGCGATTTTTCAATGAGTAACAGTCAGTCATGGGCTCATGCTATTTAGTTATGGAATAACCAGCTAGTATTACGGCAACTGTCATAGGGATGATATGCGTTCAAAAAATTTTTTATTAAATTTCCAGTCCATCCCACAACTCTCCTGTACGTGTCCTCACTGAGTGACTGCATGCCAACGTGTGAGGGGTTATTGGCCCTGTCCCACACATTTAGGTCTGCCCCTTTGCATCAAGACAAACCACCGAGTAACTCGGCTAACACTAATGCTTGTATCGATCTGCAATCGTTAAGCGGAAAAGCGTAATTTCATCAATCAAGTATTCAACAGGATTGGATGCTCTCTCTCCAGTTAATTTTCATAAAACAAACGCACAACTTTTGTTTGCGTGGCGAGCCGGTTTGGGATACTACCGTGGTGCGGCTGCCCTCCCCGGCTCTATTTATTTATCTTTTGCTTCTACTTTGCAAGTTGGCATGAGATACACTTGTGAGCATTGTACGACCGTCCTCCCCCTATGGGGATTTCGATCCGGTATTGATTACGTCACCTTGCAAGGATGACGGCGGCCTTTTGCCATTTTATGGCGGCCTCGAAGGGCGAGTAACTCTCACCAGAGTCGGCTCGTTGGTTCACTAACTATTGCCCCCCCGAAAAGAGACGATAATTAATGAGTTGATCAATCTGCCTTCTCAATTGCGTGGTCGGACACTAAAGGGGGTAGCCCACTGACCCTTTTCTGTTTTGTTGTTGTTTGGACCACCCCCACTTAGCTTTACAATCGATTGTTCCACTCATTCCGTTACGTAGTTACCCATAACGGAGACCTGGAGAGAAGGGGTCGGACCGGGAGCTTCAATAAGGCATCAGCTTTGATGAGTAGTCAGGGACCTTGGTACCCATTGATAGACCGCTGAAACTGCAGTTGGCCAGGGTCGTTCTGGACTCGGTCGGAGCTTTACATACAGTCGGCCGCCCTGACACCGATCACTTCCGTGTTGCACGGGATAGAACCACATGGATTTCAAACAATGGGCGTAAGGCGGGCCCGAAGTACCCGCCTCCCACACACGGCCCTCATAGGTCCGGGGAACACAGCCCACATGGGGTCCAAGGAACACAGCCCACATGGGGTCCAAGGAACACAGCCCACATGGGGTCCGGGGAATACAGCCCACATGGGTTCGGGGAATACGGCCCATATGGGGTCCAAGGAACACAGCCCACATGGGGTCCAAGGAACACAGCCCACATGGGTTCGGGGAACACAGCCCAGATGGGGTCCAAGGAACACAGCCCAGATGGGGTCCAAGGAACACAGCCCACAGGGTGTGAGGCGGGCCCGTAGTACCCTCCCCACTTTCCCAGACGCCTATCTTTCAATTGCGTCCTGCCGATCGGCAAGCGGGAAATTCATGTTCCACACTTCCGATACCTCGGCCTTTCTTGTTTAATAGGTAGGGCTCTCTTGCCCGCTGGGTGCCACATGGGGTCCGAGGAACACAGCCCACATGGGGTCCGCGGAACACAGCCCAGATGGGGTCCGGGGAACACAGCCCAAATGGGGTCCAAGGAACACAGCCCACATGGACATGCCCAGCCTTCAATTACATTCCATGACACTACATGGGCGGACAGCAAGGTTTCATGTACCAGTGTCCGGTTCACCGACTTGTGTCGGGTTTCATCGTTATGTCGGGCGGAGAGAAGGACACCACGTGCCCACATCCGCTACCGACCAGAGAGTACAGGGAGCGATATATAGCTCGGGTAAGTTCTGACAGCTACCGTATACTTGTCCCAGATTCAATTCAAATACAGACTTTACTTGTAACGCGCCGTTCTATCTTATCTCGTTAGTCCGGTCAGTTCAGTTTAATTCAACACAATTTTTGGGCACCGCCCGTTAAGTAGTCAAGGTCGCTTGTAATCACGAATCTGTCCTACGGGTCATGGTCCACTAGAGTTATTTCTCCAACTCCCAGATCGTGGTCGTAAATCACATCTGGTTGGGGTTCAAGCTTTATTCTATGGCATTGCTATAAGGTAGGACCAGTCCTTAGGTGTATGATATTATTAACTTAATTCAAACATGAAAGAACATTATCGATTATATTCAGGAATGAGAGATTATTAATAGATAGTCAGAGTCTCTGCTTCTTCAATCTCCTCATCGAGCCATATACCCACTGGACCTTGGGTTGACTTCAGCATATGAAGGTGGGGGGCATCTAAAATAAAAGGATTTGATTGATATTTGATGTCCCTCAGAGACGAACGAGGTTCCTTGTTCGTGACTCATGGGCAGTTAGGAATGAAGACGGAGATGGCCAAGGCCCGGCGACTTCTAGCCGGTTGGACCTGCCGGCCATACTCTGGTAGGTTCCATCCCTAACACCTAGTAACAACACATATAACAATAAACATTGAAATTTTCAAAGTGTTTGTGTTGTGTAATATGCTTTTTCAAAAAATTTAAATTTTCAAAATTTTGCAAGTTTGGAGTCAACGTGCTTCGGTGCAGCCTGGTGAGACCTTCGTATCAGTTCAGGGATTGCGACCTGAATTCCGAATTTAAGCCACGCTTTTTGACATGTCAACGCTCTTCGGCTGATATGGTCAATCACCCGCTCATCACGGAAGGACACAGATCCTCACAAGCCCCTCCTTGAATTTAACTAGCCTTGAAAAGGCGTGTAATCCCCGTGTGTTATTATGAATGATGTGACACAAATGAGACAGGTTAAACACAGTTAAATCTAGTCCTACCTTACTGCTTGCAGTCGCTTGTCGAGATCAGCGGCTGAGGCGTCCCGTCCGAGCACTCCTATTTCATTTAAACTTAAATTGAGTCTTTTCTCACTATAACTATTTATTCTAAAATCTATTGTCTTTGGATCACAAAAAGATTTCAAATATTAGTTATTCAAACACTATGGCTGTGAAATGTTTCATCAGCTTTTGGCGCTTACAGACGAATATTTATTTTCAAATTATTCGAGATGCTATCATTTTTAATTTATAAAAATGTTTCGTTTAGGCGAGACGAAGAAGATCGCTTCTTTATTTCGAACGTATGTGAATATCTATAATTTTAGGAATGTTTGGCCTCCTAAATTTCACGATCTTAACAAGAGTTTACTGCGTTTATTTACCGTCAGAACTTTTCCATGTTTCGTTATTTGCCACTCGCCTAAATGCGTTGCTACCGAATCCACCGGAAAAATTGACTATTTTAAATATTTTTGGTTTTCAATGAAAATTCGACTGTCATTTAATTTTTGAAAAAATTTCAAAGTTTTTTTCAAAGTCGTCCGATTTTTATCTGGTTAGGAACGAATTGCCTAATCGACTGCGGCGTTAACGAATCTAATGAGATAATTGATAACTAAACTTTTTGAAGTTTTGCCGCAAAAACTTAAATCAACTGTAAAAAGTTTATTTATTGTTAGATCTTTTTCAAAGCCTATTATTTTTCAACCGCTCGGATACGGTGGTACCGAATTCACCGGAAAAATTGACTATTTTAAACATTTTTGGTTTTCAATGAAAATTCGCCTATCAGTTAGATTCCGGGAAAAATTTCAAAAGTTTTTTTCAAAGTCGTCCGATTTTCATCCGGTTAGAAGCGAATTGCCTAATCGGCCACGGCGTTAACGAATCTAGTTAAATAATTGATAAATTTAATCTTTTTGAAGTTTAACCGCCAAAACTTTAGTTAACTATAAAAAGTTTATTTATCGTTAGATATTTTTCGAAGTCTATTATTTCTCAACCGTTTTATTACGTTGTCAACGAATCTGCTATAAAAAATAATTATTTTAATTATTTTCGAAATTCCCGACTTGTAATTTTTTCAAAAAATATTATCGAATTTTTTCAGAGTGATTAAATTCGCGACCGAAAAGATGTATGTAACGTGGCCGACCGAGGCTTAATGATTCTAAACGTAATTAATTTTGAAAGAATTTACTTTTTAGCTAACACTTGCTTTTAACACTGACTTTAGTCGCTGATGGCTTTGAAAACACTGAATTTAGCTATGGGTGGTTCAACGCCTGAAATCGCCAAGATTTTCCAGGCGGAGCCTTTGCGCGTACTTTTCCGAAGATAGCCTCGACACGTGTCGACAACGGCCATGTAGGTATTTTCACTGAATGCAGTACCCCCCCGCGCTCCTTCTTTTAAGCACTGTTACAATTCGGCTAGCGCCTCGCGGAAATTCGACTTTCCCTGCGCTGTGATTGGTCCATTTTGTGACACGTGACCATCGAGCTTTTCTAATGCCTATATAAACCTAATTTTTCGCGCAGCGATTTTTTCGATTTTCGTCTAATCTATGTAATTTATAGCTCAAACGAAGCGCCCCATCGAGCTGATCTCGAATCTGCAATAAAATTCATTATCGGACCAAAGACTAAAAAGATAGAACGGTTTTAATTTTCAAAAAATTTTATTGTTTAAAAATGTTCAGAACAACATTTCTGAAAGATAATTGTATGACAATTTTGTCGTAACATTAATATATCAAAAGTTACAGGCACTCATAACTCCAGGTTTTGTTATGCCACTTTGGCTGTCAGCATCTTTGTAATGGTGCGTCCAGCGTAATTTCAGATAGGATTTTTGAGTCCGTCGTTAAGGCTTTAATGAGCTTCGATGTCCCCCATATCACCCCCTGCAAGATATTTGTAGTTATTCATCTTTTGAGGTTTATTTCAGCCATTTCTATAGCTCTTCCTTTGTTAGAAAACTCAATAGCTTCAAAGGGTCACGTGAGCGGCGTCCGAATTTCGGACCATTCGCTAGTCCATTAGCATAGCTAGCTAATGAGTATTTTTTCAGAGTTTTAGCTCTTCAAATTGATTTTATACGAGTTTTTCAAACTCTCACTTTTCTTTCATATCGACCCGCCAGTGACTACCCACAGTTTGGCAAAAAACTCAATAGTTCAAAAATGGGTCGATGAAAGTTTTCAGATTTCGACACACAGATGCTCAGTTAGCTTCCGCATGCAATTATTATTTTTCCAGGATTTTGACTCTGCAAACCTGATTTATCAGAGTTTTTCAAGAAATCCAAATTCGGCTTATTGACATGAAATTTGATGGCCGGCGTCGCGCTGTCCGCGCGGTCTGTCGCCCTTTATGGCCAAAAATTTGAATTGTAACGGTTTTTTCACCGGCGTTCCATTCGCCTTTCTCCGTTGCGCTGTCGACTTTAGCGGGATATTAGATTGAGTATTGATCGTTTTCATAGTAATTCAGAGGTGAATTTATTTCGCAGGTATTTTCATACTGCGCTGTCATTTAGTTGCCGAATGCTCTTAGCAGCTGATTTCATAGAATAAAGAAGGGGGGTTTTGGCTGGGGGTGCCTTATTTCGCTTGCATTTTCATACTGCGTGAACAGGTGCATTTATTTCGCAGATAATTTCATACTGCGTGGTCATTTTCATTGCCGAATGCTTTCAGCCGGTGATTTCATAGAATAAAAGAAGGGGGGTTTTGCTGGGGGTGCCTTATTTCGCTTGCATTTTCATACTGCGCGAACATTCCCCCCCCCGTACTTAGACTGCATCTACAGTACTCTCTCGTGTCTGCACTTCGAGCGGTATGACTTTGTTGACTGGTCGTTTCATGGTGCCTGCTCTTGTTCTGATTTCTACTACTCGCACTTGATCGTCTTTGCCGGGGTATGTGTTGATTATGATGCCCCTTGGCCACGCGTTGCGCGGTAGGTTATTGTCTGCTATCAGCACTAGATCACCCTTCTTCAACTGCAGCCCCTCTTTGTGCCACTTGGTTGTTTGGTTCAGTGTGGGTAGATATTCCTTTACCCATCGGTTCCAGAACATATCCGCTGAGGCTTGAGATATTCTCCATTGCTTCTTGGAGTCAAAATCCTCGCTGTTATGCTCTCCCATTACCATATGTCCTGATGATGCTCCAATCAAGAAATGATTTGGCGTCAAGCTTTCATCATCTTCGTGATTCAATGACACTTGTGTCAGTGGTCGGCTGTTCACCATATGTTCGACTTCAGTGAAGAGTGTTGCCAGAGCTTCCTCTTTAGGAGCCCTTTCTTTCAAGGTGCTGCTTAGTGCAACCTTCACGGAGCGCACCAATCGTTCCCATGAGCCTCCCATATGAGGAGAGGCTGGTGGTATAAAGTGCCAGGTTATACCACGCATGGAAAGGTCCTCTTGCATTCGTGTGTGGTCAATTTCCTCGAGGGCTTTTCTGATCTCATTGTCAGCTCCCCTCAGGTTAGTACCGTTGTCAGAATACATGTGTCTTGGTGTGCCCCTTCTGGCTGCCATCCGTCGGATGGCCATTATGGCTGAGTCTGTAGACAAAGACGCTGCTAATTCCAGATGAATCGCTCGCGTGCTTAAGCACGTGAATAGTACCCCATATCTCTTCTCATGACGCCTCCCGATGGTCACATCGTAGGGTCCGAAGTAGTCACATCCGCAGTTCGTGAATGGACGGATGTGGTGTGCCATTCTCACCTGCGGCAGCTTTCCCATCATTTGAGCAGGTGCCTCATTTTTTCGCACCTTGCATTGTTGGCAGCTTCGCACGATCTGACGAATTGCGGATCTGGCGTTTAGAATCCAGAACCTTTGCCTTAGTTCGTTGAGCACTCTTTCGTGCCCGTGGTGCAGAGACCTCTCGTGCGCGTGTTTGATTATCAAACGCGTATACTGATCTTTGGGATCCATAATTGCCGGCTTCCTTGTTTCAATAGGGATGTTCTCTGCCAAGCTTGTGCGGCCATCCATCCTTAAAACTCCGTCCTCATCGATATACGGCATGAGTAGTTTCAGACGGCTGCTAGGGTGTATGGCTCGCCCTTCCGCTAGGGCTTTCAATTCGGCTGGGAAGTGATTCCGTTGACTGGATTTCATCCACAATGTTTCAGCTTCGTCCACGTCATTAATGTTGAGTGGTCCGTCTACTGGTTGCTTCCTGCAGCGTTTGATAAATCTTAGGCACCAAGCCGTCGCTCTCACCAGGCGTATCCAAGATGAGAACCTACTGATGTTTGGTAGGCTGTCAGTATGTTCATGAGCCTTTGTTTCGGTATCTGGTTTACACAGATTGGACAGGTTCGTCGGAAAGCTTTTTGATAGCGACCTCCTTGCCTGTCCCTGTGCCTCCCCTTCAACCTCCTCCTTTGCCATCAGTACGATCTCTCTCCTGATCTCCTCCTCAGTTGTTATCGGCCTGGATGGTTTTGCCACTGGCCATTGGCTCTCGGGCAGACGTAGGAATTCTGGCCCGGCGAACCATCGTGAGTTAGGTGTCAGGTCAATGGGTGCGTTATCACGCGTCGCTTCGTCCGCAATATTTTCCTTCGTCGGTACCCAACGCCAGTCGTCGGGAGTCGTTACTTCATCGATTTCGCCGAGTCGGTGTGCAACGAACGTTTTATAGTTCCTGGGATCTGAATGTATCCACTGAATTATGGTCTTGGAGTCACTCCATATTACTAATCTCTCGATCTTCAGTTCGTGAGCCTCTTTGATAGCGGTCGCTAGCCGGCTGGCCAAATGTGCTCCTTGTAACTCGAGTCTCGGGATGCTCATAGGTTTTAGTGGGGCAACCCGAGTTTTACTCGTCACAAAACTGACCTTCACTCCTGCATCAGTTTCCTGTCGGAAGTAGGCCACTGCCGCATAAGCCTGTTCGCTTGCGTCGCAGAAGATGTGGAGTTGCACTGCTTTATTAGCCTGGAGTTGGTACCATCTCGGGACTTTGATGCCCGAGATCGCCTTCAGCTCCTCCATCCATCTCGCCCATTTTGCGTTTGCTGCGTCGCTTAGTTTTTCGTCCCATGACGTGCCCGTACGCCATACATCCTGCATTAGGATCTTTGCTTTTATCGTGAATGGGGACAGCAGTCCCAGCGGGTCGAATACTGACATGGTGATGCTTAGCATCTGTCTTTTCGTTGGTCTGACAGCTCCGGTCAGCACCATAGGAGGCACCCTGCTAAATTTCAGGACAAACGACAGTTCATCTTCTAGTTGGTTCCACTGCAATCCGAGCACTCGCTCGCTCGGCAAGGTCGTCCCCTTTTCCGATGTGATATTCAGCTTTACGCTCGACTTAGAGTGTTTCACCATGGGTTATATTTTCAGTACTTCGCTGCTACTGCAGGCCCAATTATATAAGTCAGAACCTCCCTCACAGTGTGCGCCTGACACTTGAGTTATCAATTCTTTTGCAGTCGCGACGTCGTCGACGCTATCCAAATAATCATCCATATAATGTTTTAACAGTATAGGGTTGACTGCCCGAGGATACTTGGTGGCCAACTCCTTGGCATTGATGCTCTTCGTATATTGGGCTGAGCAAGGAGATGATTTTGCTCCGAAGATCATTGGTTGGATTTTCACTGTTCGTGGTTCGGCATCCAGATTATAAATTTGGTTCATCATTCCCTCATGACTTGTCCGATCGCTGCTTGCACTGCATCAGTATCTCCGACCTGAGTTGTACAATGGAGGTAGTTCCCCGCGTCTGAAGACCGACATCTACACGCTTATCATTTGGCGCTACGTGGGTCTCCTTTGCACAGTGTTTCACTTCACTGTACCTTTACTTTACCTTCACTTTACCTTCACTATACCTCAAGGTACATTACCTCACTTTTACCTCAAAAGGATTACTCCATTGTACTTCAGGCCGAACGGTACCTGATTTGGTTTAATTGTACCGTCGTTGCTAGTGCCTTTATCAGCTACGGGTTGTAAGTCCGTTCCGGAAGTCATGTTCAGGTTGTTCTCGAGTGTGTTCGAGAATCGCGCCGTCGCTGCTCATTCAGTTGGACATTAGGTAAGCTTTATGCACATTTATGGGTTGTATGGAGTTTCTGCTGCGTTGTTGACAGCACTGTTCAGATCATCATTCACATGATGTTTGTAATGTATTGGTTTGCCACAGACGTCCTTCGGGGACATCGGAACCAGTGGCAATCTGCCATGTATCACCTAGCCCAGTTGTGATAGCGTCGCCATGGGTGCGTTCCTTTCTGGTCTACAAATCTCCAGTGGAATTATCAAATTCCAATTATCTTGTCCGATGAGTAGCTGAGGCCGGCCCCTTATGTTTCGAACGGGTAGATCGGCCAAACGTGGCCATCTTCGTATCTGCTCCACGATGTCCACATCGTGCACAGGCAGCTTCAGATCGTTGACGGTCTTTGCCCGCTTGACTGTTGTGTAAGTGTTTTTTCACTTCCTCACACTGAGAAGTTTATTAACTCAGAGTCCCTTTTGGTTGGTCGCATCGTTCCTGCGCCGTTGAGTTTTAGGGCTATTCGCTTTCTTTCGTCTCCGATACACTCGGCTATGGTCCCACCCATTACCGTTATCGTTGAGCCTTCGTTTAACAGGGCCAGTATGTTGGCCGTGCCCTTCATTTCTTTTAACTGTTATGTCGCCGACTCTGAGAAGGCTCTTCTCTTGTCTCGTAGTCTAAGCGCTGGCACACGCTTCAGAAATTCCCGCCCTTCGCAGTCGAAGGTTGGAAACCTTTAGATTTCGTAGCTCTCGGCCTCAGCTTGTTCTTGGGTTGCTGTTGCTGCCTCTGTGGGTGGAGTGGTTTATTGTGCATGGCGTGGCACTTTGATACTCCAGTTGGCACTTGTTTGCACTGCCGGGCTGTGTGCCCCTGACGCAAACAGTTGTAGCAAGCCCCTGTTCTGTACGCCCAACGGCGTTTGTCGGCCACCGTGCCTTTTAGCAATTTTCGACACTTGGCTGTCGGGTGTCCCCTTTTCAAGCAGTAATCACACTCATATGAGTTGACGACCGCGTTCAGGGGGAGTCTACGCCTTCGAGGCGTGTTGGGTTTTCGGGGAAAAATCAAATTTTTCACCGTCACTGATTCATGGTTGTTGTTCACTTCCAATATCACATTTTCCCACCATGCCTTCGGCGAATCGACAGGGTCTGGTCCATTCTGGTGCACGCTTTTGTGAACCTTTCGGCTCCTTTTCCCTTTGGAGTTCTCGTCGGACCAGCCCTTCAGCTTGCGCTTCTGGCGGCTGCTTGAGGTGTCAGGTTCAACTGTGATCGGCGATTTCTCGATCTGTTGATTAGTTTCTGGTGCAACCTTTGAAACTTCGACTACCTCTAGTCCTGTGGTGTCGCTCTCATTGATGACAGCTTCTAGTTCTCTTATTAGGCGGTAGAACTCACTGTCATGTGGTTCACCGACTTCGACTGACGAGTGTTCAGTTGGTGTGCGTTCACGCACCTTCAGCACAGTGGTCGTTTCACCTGCTGAAGCAATTTGGAATTCCAGCGCATCGCGCACATCTTCCAGAATTGTTTGTCCGGCGGTTGTTTGCCCGTCTCTGGTGCAAACGTCAGCTTTCTTGGTTGAGCCCTTATTGAAAACAGTTGATGCTTCATTCAATCTGGCCTCACTGGCCGGCTCCAATGGGTGACATGGTAATGGGGTCTTCTTTTGTCTTGTGGGGGTCTTCGACATAACCTTCTCGGCTATTGCTCGCCTTACTTGTTTCAATTGAGCTTGCAATGCTCTGCGACGCACTTCGTGGTCGTCTTCAATCGACTCGGTCTCACAGACCTGGTAGTCTTCATTGTCACTCATTTCGCGTTCCTAGCCTTCCAACCACCAATTGACAGGGTTTTCGGATAAGCTCGTTGGCTTAGATCCGGCTCGAAGGACCAATGTTCGCTGCCTTCTCCACGGCCTTGCGACTGGGTGTCGTACTTGACGACCGAAAGAAGACCGGTGTCACTGAAATTGCCAATATCGTAATTATTCGGATACCGCAATATAGACGTTACCGGCTTCCCATAACAAATGTACTGTACCGTACCATAGTTTCCTACCCTTCAATTGTACCTTAATGGAAGTGCATCATCGGAGAATCTTACAAAGATACACGTCAATGTAACCGCGATTTTTCAATGAGTAACAGTCAGTCATGGGCTCATGCTATTTAGTTATGGAATAACCAGCTAGTATTACGGCAACTGTCATAGGGATGATATGCGTTCAAAAAATTTTTTATTAAATTTCCAGTCCATCCCACAACTCTCCTGTACGTGTCCTCACTGAGTGACTGCATGCCAACGTGTGAGGGGTTATTGGCCCTGTCCCACACATTTAGGTCTGCCCCTTTGCATCAAGACAAACCACCGAGTAACTCGGCTAACACTAATGCTTGTATCGATCTGCAATCGTTAAGCGGAAAAGCGTAATTTCATCAATCAAGTATTCAACAGGATTGGATGCTCTCTCTCCAGTTAATTTTCATAAAACAAACGCACAACTTTTGTTTGCGTGGCGAGCCGGTTTGGGATACTACCGTGGTGCGGCTGCCCTCCCCGGCTCTATTTATTTATCTTTTGCTTCTACTTTGCAAGTTGGCATGAGATACACTTGTGAGCATTGTACGACCGTCCTCCCCCTATGGGGATTTCGATCCGGTATTGATTACGTCACCTTGCAAGGATGACGGCGGCCTTTTGCCATTTTATGGCGGCCTCGAAGGGCGAGTAACTCTCACCAGAGTCGGCTCGTTGGTTCACTAACTATTGCCCCCCCGAAAAGAGACGATAATTAATGAGTTGATCAATCTGCCTTCTCAATTGCGTGGTCGGACACTAAAGGGGGTAGCCCACTGACCCTTTTCTGTTTTGTTGTTGTTTGGACCACCCCCACTTAGCTTTACAATCGATTGTTCCACTCATTCCGTTACGTAGTTACCCATAACGGAGACCTGGAGAGAAGGGGTCGGACCGGGAGCTTCAATAAGGCATCAGCTTTGATGAGTAGTCAGGGACCTTGGTACCCATTGATAGACCGCTGAAACTGCAGTTGGCCAGGGTCGTTCTGGACTCGGTCGGAGCTTTACATACAGTCGGCCGCCCTGACACCGATCACTTCCGTGTTGCACGGGATAGAACCACATGGATTTCAAACAATGGGCGTAAGGCGGGCCCGAAGTACCCGCCTCCCACACACGGCCCTCATAGGTCCGGGGAACACAGCCCACATGGGGTCCAAGGAACACAGCCCACATGGGGTCCAAGGAACACAGCCCACATGGGGTCCGGGGAATACAGCCCACATGGGTTCGGGGAATACGGCCCATATGGGGTCCAAGGAACACAGCCCACATGGGGTCCAAGGAACACAGCCCACATGGGTTCGGGGAACACAGCCCAGATGGGGTCCAAGGAACACAGCCCAGATGGGGTCCAAGGAACACAGCCCACAGGGTGTGAGGCGGGCCCGTAGTACCCTCCCCACTTTCCCAGACGCCTATCTTTCAATTGCGTCCTGCCGATCGGCAAGCGGGAAATTCATGTTCCACACTTCCGATACCTCGGCCTTTCTTGTTTAATAGGTAGGGCTCTCTTGCCCGCTGGGTGCCACATGGGGTCCGAGGAACACAGCCCACATGGGGTCCGCGGAACACAGCCCAGATGGGGTCCGGGGAACACAGCCCAAATGGGGTCCAAGGAACACAGCCCACATGGACATGCCCAGCCTTCAATTACATTCCATGACACTACATGGGCGGACAGCAAGGTTTCATGTACCAGTGTCCGGTTCACCGACTTGTGTCGGGTTTCATCGTTATGTCGGGCGGAGAGAAGGACACCACGTGCCCACATCCGCTACCGACCAGAGAGTACAGGGAGCGATATATAGCTCGGGTAAGTTCTGACAGCTACCGTATACTTGTCCCAGATTCAATTCAAATACAGACTTTACTTGTAACGCGCCGTTCTATCTTATCTCGTTAGTCCGGTCAGTTCAGTTTAATTCAACACAATTTTTGGGCACCGCCCGTTAAGTAGTCAAGGTCGCTTGTAATCACGAATCTGTCCTACGGGTCATGGTCCACTAGAGTTATTTCTCCAACTCCCAGATCGTGGTCGTAAATCACATCTGGTTGGGGTTCAAGCTTTATTCTATGGCATTGCTATAAGGTAGGACCAGTCCTTAGGTGTATGATATTATTAACTTAATTCAAACATGAAAGAACATTATCGATTATATTCAGGAATGAGAGATTATTAATAGATAGTCAGAGTCTCTGCTTCTTCAATCTCCTCATCGAGCCATATACCCACTGGACCTTGGGTTGACTTCAGCATATGAAGGTGGGGGGCATCTAAAATAAAAGGATTTGATTGATATTTGATGTCCCTCAGAGACGAACGAGGTTCCTTGTTCGTGACTCATGGGCAGTTAGGAATGAAGACGGAGATGGCCAAGGCCCGGCGACTTCTAGCCGGTTGGACCTGCCGGCCATACTCTGGTAGGTTCCATCCCTAACACCTAGTAACAACACATATAACAATAAACATTGAAATTTTCAAAGTGTTTGTGTTGTGTAATATGCTTTTTCAAAAAATTTAAATTTTCAAAATTTTGCAAGTTTGGAGTCAACGTGCTTCGGTGCAGCCTGGTGAGACCTTCGTATCAGTTCAGGGATTGCGACCTGAATTCCGAATTTAAGCCACGCTTTTTGACATGTCAACGCTCTTCGGCTGATATGGTCAATCACCCGCTCATCACGGAAGGACACAGATCCTCACAAGCCCCTCCTTGAATTTAACTAGCCTTGAAAAGGCGTGTAATCCCCGTGTGTTATTATGAATGATGTGACACAAATGAGACAGGTTAAACACAGTTAAATCTAGTCCTACCTTACTGCTTGCAGTCGCTTGTCGAGATCAGCGGCTGAGGCGTCCCGTCCGAGCACTCCTATTTCATTTAAACTTAAATTGAGTCTTTTCTCACTATAACTATTTATTCTAAAATCTATTGTCTTTGGATCACAAAAAGATTTCAAATATTAGTTATTCAAACACTATGGCTGTGAAATGTTTCATCAGCTTTTGGCGCTTACAGACGAATATTTATTTTCAAATTATTCGAGATGCTATCATTTTTAATTTATAAAAATGTTTCGTTTAGGCGAGACGAAGAAGATCGCTTCTTTATTTCGAACGTATGTGAATATCTATAATTTTAGGAATGTTTGGCCTCCTAAATTTCACGATCTTAACAAGAGTTTACTGCGTTTATTTACCGTCAGAACTTTTCCATGTTTCGTTATTTGCCACTCGCCTAAATGCGTTGCTACCGAATCCACCGGAAAAATTGACTATTTTAAATATTTTTGGTTTTCAATGAAAATTCGACTGTCATTTAATTTTTGAAAAAATTTCAAAGTTTTTTTCAAAGTCGTCCGATTTTTATCTGGTTAGGAACGAATTGCCTAATCGACTGCGGCGTTAACGAATCTAATGAGATAATTGATAACTAAACTTTTTGAAGTTTTGCCGCAAAAACTTAAATCAACTGTAAAAAGTTTATTTATTGTTAGATCTTTTTCAAAGCCTATTATTTTTCAACCGCTCGGATACGGTGGTACCGAATTCACCGGAAAAATTGACTATTTTAAACATTTTTGGTTTTCAATGAAAATTCGCCTATCAGTTAGATTCCGGGAAAAATTTCAAAAGTTTTTTTCAAAGTCGTCCGATTTTCATCCGGTTAGAAGCGAATTGCCTAATCGGCCACGGCGTTAACGAATCTAGTTAAATAATTGATAAATTTAATCTTTTTGAAGTTTAACCGCCAAAACTTTAGTTAACTATAAAAAGTTTATTTATCGTTAGATATTTTTCGAAGTCTATTATTTCTCAACCGTTTTATTACGTTGTCAACGAATCTGCTATAAAAAATAATTATTTTAATTATTTTCGAAATTCCCGACTTGTAATTTTTTCAAAAAATATTATCGAATTTTTTCAGAGTGATTAAATTCGCGACCGAAAAGATGTATGTAACGTGGCCGACCGAGGCTTAATGATTCTAAACGTAATTAATTTTGAAAGAATTTACTTTTTAGCTAACACTTGCTTTTAACACTGACTTTAGTCGCTGATGGCTTTGAAAACACTGAATTTAGCTATGGGTGGTTCAACGCCTGAAATCGCCAAGATTTTCCAGGCGGAGCCTTTGCGCGTACTTTTCCGAAGATAGCCTCGACACGTGTCGACAACGGCCATGTAGGTATTTTCACTGAATGCAGTACCCCCCCGCGCTCCTTCTTTTAAGCACTGTTACAATTCGGCTAGCGCCTCGCGGAAATTCGACTTTCCCTGCGCTGTGATTGGTCCATTTTGTGACACGTGACCATCGAGCTTTTCTAATGCCTATATAAACCTAATTTTTCGCGCAGCGATTTTTTCGATTTTCGTCTAATCTATGTAATTTATAGCTCAAACGAAGCGCCCCATCGAGCTGATCTCGAATCTGCAATAAAATTCATTATCGGACCAAAGACTAAAAAGATAGAACGGTTTTAATTTTCAAAAAATTTTATTGTTTAAAAATGTTCAGAACAACATTTCTGAAAGATAATTGTATGACAATTTTGTCGTAACATTAATATATCAAAAGTTACAGGCACTCATAACTCCAGGTTTTGTTATGCCACTTTGGCTGTCAGCATCTTTGTAATGGTGCGTCCAGCGTAATTTCAGATAGGATTTTTGAGTCCGTCGTTAAGGCTTTAATGAGCTTCGATGTCCCCCATATCACCCCCTGCAAGATATTTGTAGTTATTCATCTTTTGAGGTTTATTTCAGCCATTTCTATAGCTCTTCCTTTGTTAGAAAACTCAATAGCTTCAAAGGGTCACGTGAGCGGCGTCCGAATTTCGGACCATTCGCTAGTCCATTAGCATAGCTAGCTAATGAGTATTTTTTCAGAGTTTTAGCTCTTCAAATTGATTTTATACGAGTTTTTCAAACTCTCACTTTTCTTTCATATCGACCCGCCAGTGACTACCCACAGTTTGGCAAAAAACTCAATAGTTCAAAAATGGGTCGATGAAAGTTTTCAGATTTCGACACACAGATGCTCAGTTAGCTTCCGCATGCAATTATTATTTTTCCAGGATTTTGACTCTGCAAACCTGATTTATCAGAGTTTTTCAAGAAATCCAAATTCGGCTTATTGACATGAAATTTGATGGCCGGCGTCGCGCTGTCCGCGCGGTCTGTCGCCCTTTATGGCCAAAAATTTGAATTGTAACGGTTTTTTCACCGGCGTTCCATTCGCCTTTCTCCGTTGCGCTGTCGACTTTAGCGGGATATTAGATTGAGTATTGATCGTTTTCATAGTAATTCAGAGGTGAATTTATTTCGCAGGTATTTTCATACTGCGCTGTCATTTAGTTGCCGAATGCTCTTAGCAGCTGATTTCATAGAATAAAGAAGGGGGGTTTTGGCTGGGGGTGCCTTATTTCGCTTGCATTTTCATACTGCGTGAACAGGTGCATTTATTTCGCAGATAATTTCATACTGCGTGGTCATTTTCATTGCCGAATGCTTTCAGCCGGTGATTTCATAGAATAAAAGAAGGGGGGTTTTGCTGGGGGTGCCTTATTTCGCTTGCATTTTCATACTGCGCGAACACCATGTATTACGAGTTTAGTCAACGTTTTTAGAAGTAAAACACATTCCTATCCACCTTATTATTCCCTATAACAAAATAATCAACTTTTGTTTTACAAGTATCATACTCATTCTATATTTTTGATTGAGCTCGCACACAGTTGGATATTTTTTTTTAATTTCAATGAAGATATATTTTTAACGTTTTTAGGAATGTGACCGTTCTCGTAGAACTACCATTATGACTGTATCGCATTCTTTATTCTTTATTAAGAGAAATCGACAGTCTTACAAACAATTGGTATTAAAGATAACTTTACATTCATAAAAAGTATCTGTAAAACTAATCAATGATTTCTACTGTTAATATAAACACTAAAAACTAAGTTAGAAACTAAAAATGTATACAAATTTTGCTATTAACTCTTAATCATATCAAAATGCTGACATAGCTTGAATTCACATGATATATTACATAATAAATCGGTTTAAATATATATCATAATTATTCACATAATTGACTGGTGATAGCCTTAATGGATTAAAAGATTAAAGGATTAAAGCCTTGCTTTAAAGGATTGCTTCTTAGCGAACAATTTGTAAGTTTATAACAACGCATTGTTCAAAAAATAACAACTAAAGGAATTTTTTTAATAGTCTGAAGTGATAAAAAAACTTTCATATACTATTATCGTAATATGATGTAGCCACGAATAGCACAGACTTATCAACTTTATCATCTTCGTCAACAGTCAGATATGAGTTTTAATTAACGGTATAAAGATCGCAGCGGCTTTTACGTAACTGACAGGCCTTTGCAAAACTTACTTACAATTCATAAATCTATAAATAATTGCAACATTGTGTGCATGGCATTGGAATTAAATAAAAACAAACCGCCATTTAAAAAAAAACTCATTTTAAACGGATAATAAATGCCGTAAGAGTGACAAAAGCGAGACACCGCTCTAGCAATCATTTATTTAAATGTGGCCGCGTTGGACGAAGTCGTGTCTTGCAATAAATTTTATTACTAAATAACACTTACCCGGAAATCGTAAGCATTGACCTTGGTGTTTTATTTTATACTTTATAATTCATTTCTATATTTGCGGGTGACCATTTGGCTCGACAAACGGTAACCGACTGCGAATTAACTATGTGATAAATAAACAATATATCGAACAATTACGGGAAAAGTAATTTCGGTAAAAGAAGGGTCATAAGAAGGGTCATAGGTCTAAAATAATATATTTTTTTGAGAACGGATGCCGCGAGCCGAAGGCACCGCTAAAGGCGCCTGCAGGGCCTAGCAGCCGGGTTTAAACTGCTAGGTAAAATATATTTAAAATACAATATATTTTTTTAAAATTTGATGACCATTTTTAAAAAAAACCTTTATTTTCCTCTCAAATTGTCATTACCTGTAAGTACTGTCATTATCCACATTGCATATTTTAAAAGTCTTCCCAGAAAAGTGTATGTTTTTTTTAACAACGACATGTAAGCTTTTCTTTATACTGAATGAGTAGGATAGACCCTTTCAAATCCGTTTTAAAAGATATTTCGTAGTAATGCGATCGATGCCGGGAAGGATCTATCGACATTGTTAACAGATGCGCGAGCACCAAGTCACCCGCCATATATTTCGCGCGCGAATTCTCCTGATTGGCGAATCGGGATGTGTATCAGGAACAATTTCGTCAAATTAGCCCTTATTGAAGTTCAGCGAGGCGAATTTCGCCGATAATACAAGCAATCATTCTCAAGTCGCGCGATACAGGCAGCTGACAGTCGCCATACGTTCCCCGGGGAATAAATCATATTTTAGTATCCGCGACGCTTCTACGGTATTTTTTCGTTACGATTCGGGAGAAAATACAAAGCAAAGATCAAACACGTACGATTTTGCCGAGTGCCAATTCAAAATTATGAGCGACATTTAGAGACTCGAGTCTCAAACGATGTACGCGTTACATCAGTTCAAAACAACAACCAGTTTTGGTAGGTAAAAACATTTTAACGAGAAAATAAAGTGATAAAATCTCACATTGTCGGCCAAAACCTGCGCACAAACGAATCCTAAAACAATTCCAGCCGGGAATCATTTAAAGAATGATAAAATGAAGACAGCAACTCGAAATTCAAGAGAACAGAATTGCAGAAAAGATGTCGATATATAAGATAGGTGGTAGGCTTTCCAAGGATCCGGAACAAAATACAAAGAACGTGGTTGTGAAGTAGTAACTTATTTTTTGACTGAATACAAGAATCGAGTAAATTACGAGCATAATCGATTTTATATTGATGCAAAATTAACAAACTTTTTTAAAAATACATTGTATCTTTTTTCAAGACCACGCGCAAGACAAGAGCTCTTTTTGGAAAGAGGTATCGACAAATAAAAATACCCAACTAAATTTACGATTTTTAATTCTTATCTATTTTGAAATGTTATCGATTTTCTTATGATGTAGTGGCAACTGATTATAATAATAAATGTAGAACAGTGTATGTATA
Source organism: Neomicropteryx cornuta (assembly GCA_020383195.1). Lineage (NCBI taxonomy): Eukaryota > Metazoa > Arthropoda > Insecta > Lepidoptera > Micropterigidae > Neomicropteryx > Neomicropteryx cornuta. The sequence continues at coordinate 9,534,218 of JAHKQU010000030.1, forward strand.
AACTGCTTTTTTGAAATGATTAGTACGAGCTTGAACTTAGTGAGCAAATTTCATGTTTTATAGCATAATCGTTATTGTTAAGAGCTTCCTGAACAAATAAATATGCCAAACAAAGTAAGTAGACCGAGATCTTACATTTAAGAATTAAATAAATTGTTCACATCTGTCAGACGGTATGTATTTTCAGTATATTTAATTCTAAAATGAATTAAGTCGGTGAATTTTACCCAATAAAAATAATTTCCTCGTAATCAAGATAATTTCAACGAAACAGCTAATGATTTACGATGGATCTCTAAACAAAGATACGACATATTGCGGGGTTTTGCGTTCGAATTCCCGTTAAATTGCGATTTTATCGACTCGTTAAAAGCACAACCTCCATTATAGGGTATGCATGTCAGCCTCGATACGCAAACAATAGAATTATTTTCTTTCGCTTTGATGAACCCCACTTTCAAAAATAACCCACTGATGCGAGCGAGATGCGAGACTCAAGAAGTTGAAACAGACGAGAATTATTTTGTCTAACATATACACGGACAACATTGGTATTTTCAAAACAATGGAGATTTCACATGATATGTTTACCAAGTATTTATGTGTTACTTACTAATATTCATCGCTAAAAAGCTCTGAAATTAAACAAAGTTAAAACTCAAATTTTGAGTTATTTAACGGTATAAACTACTTTATACTATTTTGTAAAACTAACTAAAACCTATACATTTTTGATACATCCCTAACAGATTAGTAATCATGCGCAATTTAAGGTCACATGTGTATAATTTAAGGGCTCCCTCCCAATATATTAGTGCAGTGTGCTCAACCGCCTGATCGTGAACGTGTTTAAACGCTATCAAATTCACAAACACATAAGTCATTTCAAATGCATTCGGATGACCTCAAAAAGTGAACATCTGTTAAAAAAGTGGGAGGGTCAACATATGTTCTTATAGTCGGAAAAGGTTTTTCACGAATATCTTAAAATATTGCTGTGTTGTCTTGATTTCTATCAAATTCTTTCGCTTCAGCAAATTTAGCTTACTTGAAAAGCCCCAAAAAAATTAATAGAATAGGTTTTAGCAATCATTTAAAAAAAATAAAAATCTCTCGACAATACGGTGATGGGGGAAAGCATAGAACCTTATTAAAATACGATTTAAAATAAAATTTAGGCTATGTAATTCATTCCTCAATTAATTTTGGTTAATATTATTTTTTTAATTTTAACCAGGAAACGCGTCGCCGTAATAAATCATAATTAAGTAGGTACTTTAATATGAATTTCGGAGAGAAGGGGCTAGAAATCTCTGTCAGACAGACATTGGTTGTTAGGTTGGTTTACAGATTTAAAAAAAAAAACTTGATCAAGCATTTGTCAAATGATGTAATAAATATCACAAGCCATGTCTATCACATCATTTTAGAATGATTACAATACAAGTTATGTACGATTAAGTCTCACTTTAAAAAAATTGCCAAAATATAAATTTACGAGTTTCCGTTAGAAATCGCCACCCGACACCACTCACATAAACTGCGAGGCGATATGCGGGTCGCGCTTATGGGCAACAGATGTCCAGATTACAATGGTTGGCGGGAGACCAGAAAGAACTAGGGTAAGAGTATACCTGACTAGACCAGAGACACAGATGTTCCTGTTACAGCCCGGCCATCGATAACAAATAATTCCTTTGAATAATATGGATGGGGATACAAAAAAATATGTTTCACTGAAATAGTCATTTAATAAAAATGTACGCCTCCGATATAAATATCGCATATACAAACAAACAAACATAATTCTATATTTTTACGGTAAAATCTACATCAACAAATAAAAATAATTCTCAAGTATGCCATGCACGCCCTTCTCGTAATGTGTGCCTAATTCAGGATTTTGATTTCGACTTTATATAAAGGCATAACTTATAGTTAACAGTTATGTGGTGATTCTGAACTTTGATCAACCAATTTTCGTATAGCTAACAAAAAAAATCCATATAAAAATATGAATGCTCTATTGAATATTTGCGCGCGGGAATCTACCTGTCGTTCATTGTCGTCAATACATTTTTAGGTACGCATACTGGGTCGCGACGTCGTCATTCGTCATTTTAGGCCAGTTTTATTGCTTTATTTACAAAGTTGTTGAACAAAAGTTGTCCAATTTCATGTGAAAAAATTGAATGAATTCACTGCCGAAGAGAAAAGCTAAAAATAACCTTGATTCTTTCGAAAGATTGTGATTAATCCTTTTAAAAATTGCGATATAAGTAATTGTACAGACGTAGTGTGTTAGACCGAGCAAACTGAAATATCTAAATTCATTCGCGAATTCCATATTCCATATATGTCCTTAATGCAGTCATTAATACTTCAAGGATTTCAACGCAGCTTAAGGCGTCTCGCTCGACGGAGGACATTAAAAGTTTCCGCGAAGGCGCATTGCATTCCTTTTGTTAGGCTGATTTGCGTTGCGATAATATCGTAATGGCAAAAGCCGCGAGCGGTGACAGTTGAAAACAGCCGGAAAATGTGAACGGCGTTCATATCGTGGTGACAGTGCTGCTTCCATAGAAATATGTCAGGGTCAGCAAGATATTTTACTATTCTCAATCTTATAAAAAAATTGATAGTAAAAATATAGTTTTTTTCGGTTAAAAACAAGAATGATCTTTTACTTGTTTTTAACAAGCTTACGTATGTTGAAAATACATAGGTACCTACCCCGTTTGGGTGATTTCGAATCAGTACGAAATGTCAAAATGGGTTGCAATGCAATTTTTTATAACGTGTCATTTTTGCGGTTAAATCTAATATTTTATTGTTTAAATTATAAACTATATAATTTACATTATAACAAAAGCCACCGCAGGGGGAGCTTCCATCACCCCCCCCCCCTCCCCTTCCACGCAATAGGGCTTACCTATTAAACAAATTCAGGACACGCCAGTGTAAAATGAAGTAACCGGAAAGTGTTAAAAGTGAAGTTAAAATTACTCTTAGGGAAATTGCTGAAATACTGCCACTAAGCGAAATTGGTGTAATTATACCCGAGTCAAGTATTCAAGGATTAAAGACATTCTATCAATATCTGTGATAGTGCCTAGGTAGGTACAAACCTGGGTATTAAATACAGTTTTACCGGTAATGTATTTAATACACATTGTACTCATTTGTTTACGGACTGATTTATCGCCGTTCTTCTGGTTATTCGTAATGGTGAAACGGAGTATCAATTACTTGTAACGGAACCTCGCTTTCTGGCGGATAATGATGTATTTCCTGCGCTGCTATTAGGTAGACCGTACGAACTTTGGACTAGTATAGGAATGATACCTGTCGGTAAAGTAACTCGTATTCTACAAATATATAAATATTAATTTTAAACTTACTTTTATCAACAAACCAAAATCTACGTTAAACACGCTACATATTGAAGAAAGCTGTAAGAACAAACAAACATAATTAAACTCGTGTTTTTAGTGATTTGAGTAGGGCATTTGACTGTGTTCAGGCTAATTATACTACTACTCAAAATGGATTAAGTACTATGGTATAAGGGAATAGCCAATGATCTAATAAAGTCATATCTACATGATAAGAAAACAAATTGAGATTAAGCAGTTGATCAAAACCAAATTGAAAATGTTTATTTGTCGTCTGAACTAACATCAAATTTCGGTGTACCTCAAGGGTCTATACTTCAGCCAACTTATTTTTATTTTGGTACAATTCGGACATGACACAAGCGGTATCATAGAAGGTAAAAATAACCAATATCATAAAAATTAATTAATAACAAGTTGTTCCTTAATATGACAAAATCAGTTTTCCTAAATTTTAGCCCCGATAATAATCAATCATTAAAAATAAAAAAAAAATAGTGTTTTTTTTTTAGAAACGAACTTAAATGGCAGCTTCATCTAAATCATTTAAAGAGTAAATTATCATCAGCCTGTTTTGCTTTGTCTAAAGTAAGAAATTACATGGATAGATCAACGGTCAAATCTATATATACTGTGAGCGAGTTGAATCTCATCTTCGATATGAAATTCTTATGTGGGAAACATTCACATATATTGAACAAATGTTCACTATCTAAAAAGGAGCCATACTACACATTCTAGGTCTAAAAAAAAGAGAAACCTGTAGACCTCACTTTAAAAATCTCCGTCTTTTAATACTTCACGGTATATTTGTCTAATACTTCACGGTATATTTGTCCAGTAGGTTTTTGGGAGTTCTTTAACAATAGTTTGCTTTAAAATAATAGGTAGATGATCCATCCACAGGCACAAAGGTAGGTTTGTTCAATTGCTTCGAGCTCGAAATAACACATTCTAAAAAAGCAGGTTATATTTTTATATTCAATTGCCATATCGTCTTAAAGAAATAGATAAAATAAAATGATTTAAAAAAGAAGTAAAAAATATTGGTAGAAAAATCGTTACCTATGGGTGAATTAAGTTGAGATTTTTTAATGTCATCTTCTGTTTCGATTTAATTATTTGATAAATCCTTATTATAACGTTCTTTTATTGCTGAGCCTGCTTCCTTGTGATTAATTAATTATTTGTAAATTAATGCACCGGCTGACGTAAAATTTAATTTTGCTATATATATATATATGTATATATAAATAAAGTAACAGTATAATTGAGTTATAAAGGTATTTGACTTATATTTGATGATTGTTTTTTAATAACGGAAAATCGCCTGAAAAGATAAATGACACAATCTTTGACAATATTGAAAAATTTTGAATATTTTTTGATAAAGTGCTGGATAGCATAATATTTATAAAGGTTCTAAAGAGGTCCTGTACTTGAGATCGCAGGACGTCTGTTTAATCCCAGCGCTGAGTTTTATAAAAATGCATTTTTAACTCTCACCTGTCCTCTTTAGTGTAAAATATTGTAAATATTATGTAATCATCTAATTAAATGAAATAAGGAAAGGATGATATTTTAACAAAAAATAAAAAAATAATGGATTTGTGATTACGATGAAGGATGATGAAATGAGATGAGTTTGAGTGATTTATGTATGAAGTTGATGAAAAAATAAAAATAAAGATTGTGTCATTTATATTTTCTGGCGATTTGCCGCTATTAAAAACAATCATCAAATATAAGTTAAATAAAATAACACATATATATGTGTGTTAAACGTCTGTAACTTTGCTAATAGGGCAATAATTAAATAAATTTGACAAATTAAAAATAATTGTCTTTTTTTTCAGGTTATTTTTAAAGTTACCTGAAGCATCGTTTATTCCTAGCACCTATGTAATGTTCGTAAAAGTATAAATATAGATTTTAGAAATATTCAAACCTACCATAGGTAACATAAGTAAAAAGAAATTAAACTTTTGGTTGGGTACAAAGCGAGACGAGTCCACGTAACCTTACTGTCATCGGAAACCATATTTTGATTTATTTTTACCGCCTCTTAACGGCACTGGATTTTACCATTTTAGATTTATAATATGCGTACTTAGTTAATGTGATCTAAAAGTGGAAAATAGGTATAAGCGGTAAAATTTTACCAGTGAGCTAATTAACGCGTGACTATGAATAAGGCCGCTGTAGTTTATGAATAAATAAATAGAGGCAATTTCATCCATATTTTTTTATGAATAGTTTTTTCATGCTATGTGACATCGATATATTTAACACTACTTTCCCGGCATTCAAGAGAGTGTCTACTCTAGCCCTTGAATAGTATATTTATATTCATAAGTATATGTAGAATTTATTATATTTTATATTATATTGTGTTTTATATTATATTCTGGTGATTGTCCCCAACCCCCAACCCCTCCTACTTCCTGGTCCCGGCCTCGCACCCGAATGGGTTTTCTATTCTTTTAAGTTTGGAGGAAACTATTATTGGCTTTGTGTTTTAATTGTTTTTTTGTTTATTGTAATTACTATGTAAGCTGTTGTTTCCTGAAATAAATAAATAAATATTGCCTTAACTAAGGCTTGTTCCTAACAAACATTTGGGGATTAAGGGTTGAGGTGCCTCAGAGGAAATAAACATCTCCATTCCATTAGGTTCTAAACACTCTTTTTTGTCACTATCATTAGCGAAGAAGAAACTTACCATTGTTTATTATCAGATATTGTAACCAGACAATCTAATTCCAACACAAAACCGAGTCATTGTCACTTTCACAATAGAAACACTGCGCACCAAGTCAAAACACTGAAGATATGAACCGGCGGCTATCGGCAAGAGTTTTAAACGTGAACGGCGTACGATAGCAGCGCCAGCCGTGGGAGCGACGCGCGCACACCGCGGACGGTTGACTGTCGACTAACTAAACTAAATTCATAACATTTTTCTTGCCGACGTAGCGTTGCCATGTCGCCAACAAAAATAATGTTTAAACACAAAGATGTTACTCGTTTATATAATATAAATAAAAAGTTTAAACAAAAAGCAATGAATAGTTATTTTATAAAAAGGACATAAAAAACAATAAATAAAGTCGACACTCCTAACGAATAACATCCTACGACATTTTTAACAACTTCAGAAGAGCCAAAGCAAATTTTAATAAAATGTCCATACTCTGTTTTTTTTTGGGTAATTACTTAAAAATTAACATTTACTATATTGGACTCGGCGAATTAAAACAAAATGAACATAATTTGAAAAAAATACATTATTTAATGTACTTTGGAAGATATACGTGCTCACTAAATTTGCATTAAAATTCAATTCAACATGAATAAAATCCTATGTCGACTATTCTGTTTTTTTTTCATATAATCCTAAACATAATTCAGGGAATACAATCTTAACTAAATGTAATATATTTTTCCATGGTACATTTTAAATTATCAAGTGAACGATATTTTCGATAATTAAACGATTAATATTTTTTTCAATTATAAAATGTATCGAAACATAGTAAATTTGAGTAGGTATTTACGGTTTTAATTGAATAATATTAATAATAGATTCTAAAAATAATATGTTTAATAATACTTAATATTATAACAATGCTATTGTTATAATAACTCGAAATAATAATAAGATCTTTATTGCAACCGAAAAATTGAAACTACAAAACAACGAAACAAGAATATATTTTAAATTAAATGAAATATAATAAGAAAATGAATCTTAAAGTTTTCTATTTTATCTCTGAGTGTTCCAGTGTTGCTGCTACCAAATTAAAACTTACACGGAAAAATACCGTAAGTCACTTTTGAAACAAGAAGATTGTGCACATTTTTATCAAAATATCACCGAAAATCATCCTAATATTACATACCATCATATTCGAACAAAATTAACTAGTCTGAATGTTTTTTTTCACCGAAAAACATCTTATGTCATTTTAAGATGTTATTCCATTGCTAATATTAAATATTGAAGTAAAATATTGCTACGAAAAATATTTTTAAGTCAGTTAAGATTTTATTCCATGTAAAAATAGTCTCCTCTGATGATAATACTGTACTTAACTAGAATGGGGATCTTTTCCCATTAAATATTACTTGAAAAGCTTACTTACGATATTCACATGCATACGATATCTTTGCACGTAGTAATGATAGAGGTGAATATACAAAAAAATAACCAATTTTTTTGGAAAGAGTGAAATTTGCTAAAGCTTTCTTAGTAATAAGATATCGAATTTATTTAAATTTTATATTATTCCTTAGATAAGGACCTAAAATTTATCTCTGTAAACTTTTTTGATAGCACCAACCATTGGTCATAGGGGTGGAAAAAAATGATTTTTCAAAATTCATAAAATCATGCCTCCTTTACTATTAAAGGAGGCATGATTTACGCACTCTCGCTGCGCAAGGGTACGGCGGGTTGGGCTGCACGGGCTGCCGCGCGATCTACTCCCCGCGCATACAAGTTCGTACAATTGGAGTTTGCCTATCCTCTTCTTTGATCCGGTGAAATCTACCTCCGCCTTCCGACGTGCCGAAAGGGATTTACATACCCAATAATTTAAAATAATGCATACATAAATTGTAGCGCCAAAAAAATAAATAAATTCAGTATGTAGTATGTAAAAGTGCTGAGAGTGTTGTGTTTATGTGCGCGTGTGAGAAATTTGGATGTTTATACATTTTTTATGATTTTGAAATAATAAATCCTTACTCTAATGAAATATGAGTTGGCCAGCATTATTAACGAATATATTAAAATATGTTTTCATAATTTTACAACGTTGCATTTTAAATGCGTTGATAATATGTATATGATCCATTATTAAAAAGTTATTTCACATCAATATAATTCGCTACTTACGAACAGCAGCTGAACGAAGACGCATTTGATGTTATAATCAGAAATTAATAGTAATTTTGGGTGAATGTTACAAACTCACATAAGTTAATAATGAAAAAACGGATTATGCTAAGTCTGGCAGCGCTGGCGTGTAGGCAAGCAACTAGGCAAGCAGCGGTCGGGCGAGGTTGGACGCGTGGCGTCGACATGTGGCCTCATCTTATTCGAAAAAGCGCGCGAACCTACCATTTTTTTAAATCATCGCAAAAAAAAATATATATAAAATATTTTACCAACAGTTAACACAGGAAAAATCAACAGTAAGTATTAATTTTCATAATTACAAACATAAGTTATTACTAGCATATAAAACTAATAAAGATTTCCGACATTTTTCAAAGTAATAGGCATTAGGAGAGCATAGGAATGTAGGAAAATTATTTCTTTTCTTAAAATATGTATAGATTATGAAAGTATGCAGAAGAATTTGTTGCTCCTAAGATGCTTATTTGAGGGCGTGTGATATAATAAATGAATAATATTCATAAAATAATAATAATGTTTGTCATGATTATGTCGTGATTTGCGCTGATTTGCTGACTTCAACTTTAGGTGGATCGGTTTTTTATTGTTTACTAACGATAAGAAGTTGGTTGATTAATTATCATAGACAGTTATATTTCATTATTATTTTTTCCGAATTTTAAAATCTAAATTAAAAGTATAAAGTGATATCAAATTCGGGCTCCCACCCGTTTTTTATATTTAATATTATATTGGCATAGATTTTGTAAATAAAACCGCCAAATCCATTAAAACGCTTTCAATTCTTTAGCTCGATTTTCACATAAACAATCAAACGTGAAAACCAAAATAAAATGAAAAAAATCGCGATTCAGGTATATGCTACCGCGCTTTTAAATATTAATAGAAAAGCACTAAGTCGATATAGCTTTGCCTGGAGTATAACATCAATGACGAGATATATCGTCACTGGCGCTGAGTGTGTTAATATAATACAATTCTGTAATATATTAATATAATATATCACTAATGGTTTAGTTATCGAAAGCATTTTTAGAGTGAACACATGGTTCACTCTAAAAATATCTTTTTAACACTTTATTACGTACGACATCGGATTTCTCTGCTATATATGTTAAACACATAAACCTTCAGGAAGAAATTCTATAAATAATGGCACAAGCGACTTTTTTAAATACTATTTATAGATTTATTGATGATTAGCAATAATTATGATATGTGACTTAAAATATATGAATTAGTACCTATATTACGATTTTAATAACCCAATGTATGACTTTGTATAGTGTTTTATTGAAGTGACTGGTCCTATAGTGACTATTGCCTAGCAACTAGAAACTAATAACTAGTTGATAGTAGCAAAAGCTATAAATCCAGTCTATACAAGAAACTGAGGTTGTCTCGTGTTTACTGTGCTCTTGAAACTGCTATACTCTAAACTAACAATAATTTACTCTCTTCGTCAGGCACGCCAGTATTAGTAAACAGTTTTAGTGGGTATCTAACCACAACAAACTATAGCGGGTAGTTTGTTTAATACTATCATATTTTTGTAAATATGATCTAGATTACGTTGTTAAGTTTACTCAAACAAAATATATTGGAATCGGCAATCTTTATTACATTATTTATTTATTATAGATTTTCCTTTATTACAACAATTTACATTTTTTCCCAAATTCTTATTCTTGGATGACTTTCAGTGAAAAAATATTCACATCAGACAGGCAGGCCGCTCGAGATTATATATATATATATATATATACGGATTCGGTTAATATGTGACCTAACCTGGTTGAACAACAGCTTAGAAGCACATTCTCGTTGAAAAGAAATCGTGGAAATAAAATTAACAACCTAAAGCAAACTTTAAACCGAGTAGACGAGTTTACGGCGATCTTTTTAACAATCAAGCGCTAAACAAGTCTTCGCAGTGCTTGAAAGTTAAGCACAATACTCACCTACTAAAGCATTAAAGCAAAGTGACCTTCACATCTTCTCTGACATGGTAAATAATATAGTACATGGTAATAAAATGTTTCAGAAATTTCCTATTTAAATTTAAAATATGATAAACTTATTAGGTACCTACATATTTCTATAAAATATTATTTTCGATATTATGTTGTGTTGTTGATCAGCATAGTGCGGTCATTAGGGTCTCTAAAAAACAAGTGACCTGCACGTAAATGCGCACAAAAAATAGAATAATAGTTAGTCTCCTTGAATTGCAATAGAAATTCAAGTAATTTCGCAAGGAATAGGTCGGATTCAAAACTGCCAAACGTTAGTATGACTTAGTTCGTGACATTCGGCACCCATAGTTTTGTGGAAGTGACAGCATTTTTTAATGGCTCTGAAAAATAAGCTTCTGTTATTTTTCTCTTTGTTAATTAATATAATTATATACTATTCCACCACATATTTCATTATCTTAGACGTAAAATAGAAATATTTCCTACTTTATTAACAATACAAAGTTCAATCCTAAAAACTGTTTTATAAAATAGTATATGGTTTTTATATGGAATGAGACTTTTAATTTTTTAGTATTTTTTATTAAATCGTGAATATTTCAAAACATACTTAAAAAACCACGATATGTGGAACTACGAGTATATCTATCTCCCGGTCTCTTTATTTTTTATTTTATAAATTATTTATTATCTTTACTAATAAAAATGTATCTTTTGATTTATATGAAAAATCCTTGTAATGTAATCTGTAACTAGAACGCTATCAGTTATCAGTTTACTTATTGGTATTGCTTCTATCTTCTAGATAGATAATATATATATATAAATAGATAAGTGCGTCATATTGAGAATAAACCGCGTTTCTAGGCAACATTAAAAAAAGTGTGCGATTTAAATGGCCATCTTGGCACGTTTACAATAAATAAAATTTAACCGAACACGCTAATTCAAGTTGACACATTTTATTACGTATGGCATATACTCGTAATACGTAGTTATTATATGTTATTGAATAAACATCATTCTACGAGGTTAAAAAAGAATGATAAAATAATTGGAGCGAAGCTATCATATGGTGACTCAAATGTCACTCTGTTCACGGACTAAGGCTCTAGAACTACAAGACCGATTTTGATAATTATTATTTTTAAATTACCATGACAATGTCTTCTGTGCATAGATACCAAAAAACATATACATTTGATTGCGCAAAGAATTACAAAAAAATAAATGGTAATCCCTATGGAGAAATACATTTATATACTAAACTCCGCTCCAATGTATGCCGCAGCGAAGCAAAGCGGCGCCCTAGTAAATATTTTTTTAAACATAAAAATATTGTAGTCTGAACACACCTATATTTTTTGTGATCTTAAAGTTCTTGAGTTTTTTTTTCAGATATCCGATTATAAGTGAATCCTAATGACTATTTGTGATTATTATGAAGACAGACAAACAAGAAATTATTCCCGATACATGAAGTTATTCTTATTTACGACTATACACTATTTCGGAGATCTACTATTTTAAAATTGTGTTTACCATATTTTTATTATTTAAATTTGAAATAAAATTACCTTTTATTTTACCCCCATATACGAATAGAAAATTGAAGCGTTTTTCTGTTCCCGGGCTGCAATGAAACGCGAGACCGTAGTAAACATTATTTCGAGAACATAAAAATCCTCTAAAATAGAGGAAGGATGAAAAATTCTGTCATATGCCTAATAAGTTGAAAAACATTCTCATATATCATCATATCAAATTATTATCATTCTCTATATTCGAATAATTTAAACGAAATCGTCTGAAAAATATCTATTTCTACGTTGAGATTTTTTATGTCTTATTATCCGCATTATCAATTATTATTAGGTATATGAACTATCTAGGGAAGCTTATTAAATTTAATGGTTAGATAGATGAATGCTTAGCTTCGCTCGGACCTATTCGTACTCGCGTGCAATTTCAGGTAATCCAGGAAACATATTTCATTTGCAGCCAGATTATCCCGGCCGATCCTTCGACATATTTAATCCCAAATTGAAATAGCCGTCTGGTCTGATGGTCTGAATGCTTTCCTTTCTCGCTTTCAGAGCGTCAAAGGAGTTTGCGTTCTTTGTCTACGAGTGCGTTGTCACTTAGCACATCTTAAAACATACACAAAATTTCACTTCGATGCAGGTACTATGCTTAGTGAATTAGTTTTAATTATCTGTATAACAAATTCACACACGCATACAAACTAAGTAATGTCATAAAAATCACCATCCGATCCGATTAATGGTCGGTCGTGAGGATATAATAATTGGTCATTTGAAGAGAAGTGTAAGAAAAGAAAAATTTTAATTAGAACAAGAAGTAGATAAATTTTTGCCGAAATTAAAAAAAAATATAATAAAAATGGCAGCTAATTGAAAAAGCATTGTTTTCGGCATCACTGTGTAAAATCCGTCACATTTATAAACTTGCTGAGCAGATGGCGGAGATTTGCTTTGGATTTCGAGGCTTTAAAACGCAATGTACCTACGAATGAAAATATCGTAATGCATATTAGTGCGTAAACATAAGTTTGTTAATATAAAATTTGTATTCGCAAACAGTACTTATGATGAAATCAACGGATGTTATTTTCACGCTCTGGTAAGCGGTTTAATCGAGTTGGATTCAGCTGATTTCCACAAATTGACCATAACATTAAAGCAATCGTTCAATTAAAAAGGAATTGCTCCGTATATTATATTTATACTATACACAATGTGTCTGCGAAATGGGTGTTCGAACGAAAATGGCAGATACTAAGCTAAATTTCTTTTTTTATAACGTCATAAATTATCAAGCAGGAAATTGATACAACTAAGGTTTTGACTCATTACTTCGGGGGAGTCTGTCGCCTATTTAATGTGTACCTACAAATCAAAAATATACTCCTCAATTTGTTTCCTCAAGAATCAAATACACACTAAATTAGGTAAAGGTATATTAATCTAGATCAACCTGTTTCTCTACTGTTTTATTTATTAAATCTGTTTTATTCTGTTAAATTATGTTGTCTTTTAAATTTGAAATGTAAGGGTACATTGTAAACAATAATTTTATTGTTTTCAAAAATTCCTGAAAATGAATCTTACTTTGCGTTTTTGAAGCCAAACCCAGTAGAATTCTCCGTTGCGAAATGAATAACAGTTTCTGTCGTGATTGTTTTTCAAGTAGCAACAAATCTAACTCTGCGTTAATCACGATACATATAAAAGAATATTATTATAAAAGATCGTTTTTTTACTTAATTAAATTGAGGGGGTATAAAAAATAAGTCTTTATTAAAATTGCTGCAGCTTAATAAAAACGTTCATTTCGAAAGCTCGCAGAATAAGGCGGAAGTGATATTAAAATAAGAATTTAGTCCGCCAAGTGCGAGCGGAGTTGCGTAGGAGATGGCTGAGGGAAAACAATTATCTAAATCTGGGGCATTATTCTTAATGTGCGCTGGCGCCACGTTGCCTGCCTGCTTCTCGCGGAATTTCTTGGATTTTCTACTAAATTTCCGGGAGAAAAATTTATTTCATCGGAAAGTGGAACGGCGGCCCGGCGCCAACCTTTGGCCTATTCTAAAGCGACTTTAGGAAAGCTACCTATTACAATGGTTACCATGTAATGACTTCCGACATATCCCAAAACCACCCTTAGTTTAAAAGTTTATATATCTATTTATGTATCTATCTACCTTAAATCACTTTCTTGTGGACTCGATAACTGCCGTAATTTTAGATCAATCGCATTCATATTGATACATACAATTTAAGGGTACAAAATCTCGGTCAAGTTCGTTAATCGGAAAAATCAGACCAGGAGGGCGGGAATGGGGAGGTTTTTTCGAAAAAGTGTTTTTTTTATACAACTTTTTAGTATATAAGATATCAAATTGCTTTAAATGTTATGTTATTGGTCAGATAAGGGCCTAAAACTTATTTTAGTAAACTTTTTTTATAGCACCAACCATAGGTTCTAAGAGTGGGAAAAATTGGTTTTAAAAAACCATGAAAGCACACACTATAATTAAAGCACATAGAATATTTTTTTATTTCAAGTTAGACGTGACGTAACCCTTAAGCACAAACTGCTTAGCAAATAGGAGATGTCTATTTGGTTATGTAGCACGTTGTGCAATATGGTCATGTCATTATTATTACCCTTCGGTTTCCTAGGCTCAGTAAATTGTAACAGAATAATGAGTTCGTATGTTTCCTACCAGATGTGAGTAGTCTAATTGACTATGTAATATTTTATATAGTAAAGTTATATCAGCAAAGTCATTTGCATGTTACACGCGGTATGCAAATGAACCACAATTATAAAAAAACTACCCATATTTTTGGGATAAGGCATTCCATAATGCTGTTAGTGCATTAAGAGTTAGTTATATAAATATCTATGAACAACGGACCTAGTCTGGGTTGCCAGTCGACAATCGACTCGACGGCGTCTCTTTCATTCGCTGCCGACGGCCGTAAGAAAAATGGATGACGATGGCAGTTGAGTCCATTCTCGAGTGTCGATCGTCAACTAGAATAACCCTGCATAATTTGTCCCATTTAGTTATATAAGTAATGCGTGGAAATGATTAGACGCGCGTGTTACGAGCACTTACACCTGCTGAAGATAAGGGCTTAGCTATCTGCAACTTTTAGGGTTCAGTATCTACTCGATAACGAAGGCATATTTCTTTCGCTGTCCACTATACCTGTTGTTACCTTAGACATTGTATAAAAACGGCGTTGAAATTCTCAGCGGAAAAAAAATGACCTGACTGAAATTTGTGGTATTAAATAAAAGATTGAAGGAGTCTGTTCATATATGGAGATATTCCCAACAATAACAAAATTTGGGGACGCTTTTCTTGTATTAAAATGTAAATTTTGGAAATAATCACTTTTGATTTGAATCTATTATGTATATAAAATTCCATATGAAGCGAATCTCCTTTTGATCGAAATCCTTCTATGGAAATATACCCTTATGAACGGGATTCGATTTTAAAAAGTCATAATAAAATATTTTGTAAACCAGTTTAGAAAATATTTGAGAAAAAAAAGAAATGTACGTAGTTATATGGAAATATCTTCTTTTTCTTTTTTGGATGTCAAAAATACTCATCCTACTCCTTCTTGACTTGTTTATACCCCCCCCCCCCCCACCCACAAACGTCACGCGTTACAACTTATATCTGTTTCACTTATATTTAAGAACATATTTGGCAAATTATTATATGGTAATATGAAAAATTATTACAATTACACTAGTTTTACCCTTCTTGGGATATTTAATTGAATGCCTAATTGACTGCCAAAAATCTGCTACAAAGATTCGCGAGGCGATGAATTTTATTTGAGACAAAATTAATTGTCCGTGAATTCTCGACTTTGGCACCGAAACGACCCTGAACGTTCCTTATGACTAATAAATTTTAGCGTCCGCTTTAGAAATTTGTAAACCGTGACAGTTTTTTACAATGGCATAAGCAATGTATGCACAACTATGTTTGGCACCCGTTCAACTCACCGTAATTGCTGAATTGTGGAGACGATGTGTTGTGCAAATTACCCCGAACCCGAAGACCCGACCCCCGTAGAACCCGAAACTAAACCTTTATGAACTCGAGAATGCCCATACGAACATACACCGTGTTCCAAGACCCATTCCCTATAAAAAAAACAGCCAATTGGTCCTGCGATTTCTAGTGTTATTTATAAAGAAACTATATCAAAATGCATCATGGTTACTGAGAAAAACATGTAAACTTTACATGAAAATAGTAAAAGGATCATTTAATAGTATCTTTGCTGTGAGCACTTAGCTTTCGCTGTACGCCTTAACAGTGTCAAGGCCATTATCCATCAGCGGGACATCGGAATTCGCTCGCTAACCGAATTGACACAATCTGTCAAAAACACACACTCTCCCTAAGCCTTTGAGGATGATCTTGGGACAACCTGTACCGTAGGGAACCCTATATAGGATGTCCGTTATTTATGCATTGTCATAAAAAATTACTTCGAAGAGGGATCTTTTTTTATTACACGCTTTTTGTAATTTTCAACGTACATATTTTATTATTCTTAATTACTTATCTTACCATGAATTACCATATTTGTTTGTTAGTATAAAGGTTTTTTAATTCATTAATTTTGAATCGGTTCGTTTACGATGAATTTCTGCTCATTTAGGAGCTAAATGTATGATTTTATTATCACATACATAAAACCATAAATCAGTGTTTTGCATGTGACTTCGCGGTTCTGTGAAATGAAATGTTTCAATATTGGCATTTTCAAACGCCGTCGCCTCTAAGAATATTCTTATACTTTTTTTTGTAAATTCTACGTTATTATCTTTGTTTCAGTTCTATCCTCGCTGCTGCATATTAAATGGTTAAGTTAGTTTTTTTTTCAGAATATGTTTTTCGCTGACGCGTCAATATTTATTACACAACCTCTCTGGGTTACTGGTAAAAGATTGCCTTACGGCAATAAGGTCGCCGTTTTTGTACCGTAATTATGCCAGTTAAAAAAAATGTTTATTTTTTTATCATTATAAAACGCAATCCGACGAGAGGGAAAGAATATTTCTTCATGGCTTTTTTTTACCAAGCTCGTTTACTTTACATTTATGCGCTCGTTAATAATTGACACACTTAATAACCTGCAATATGTGTATCGCAATATGTCTTGAACAGATTGTTGGCGTTGGTTGTGTAAACAATTGCGCATCTCGACAACTGGTCATAAGTGGCCGTCGCTAAACAAAAGCGTAATTCATGAAATGGCCATCAATTTGTACCACTTGTAAGTGGTCGCAGTTCCCTTCTGTTCACTCTATCAATGTTAAGGACGTGTATGCGTTGGTTTCCTTGAGAAATGTAGCCGCCAACCAATAAAGGCATTGTGACATTCGACCGAGACCATTCCCGATAAAAAAATCATCATAGTAATGTGGAAAAAAAATAACATTATAATAATATTAAATCGTTGTTGATCCGCGCGTAGGTCGCTGACCGCGCTCTTTCAAAGTTATCTACGTTTTGCCACGGCTAAGGCAAATTACCCCAAAAATTACAACTCTTCGGGACATCCTGTATCATTTATTTTTTACATTCGTGTGTCACATCTAACGCATAAACAATCCGTATCGTTGTCTCGATTCTTGTATTCGGTCAATAAGATATTTACGTCTACAATTTTGATCAAATGTATAAAAATATGTAGACCCTTACACAAATCAGTTATTTCTAAACTGCAAAGCAGGTTTTTTGGCAAGAAAGAATCTCGTACCTACACAAATTACTATCTTATCTACCTGTTCTTAGTCCCTGATTACTGAGAATTGTTGTCTTAATGCACCTCGATCTCTTCAAAACTGTTCTTTCTTCCACTTCCACGTGCCGTGAATAGAAAAAATGTAAAATAGACAAACATTCAATGGATTATACAAACTTTAACCACTGTAGCTTACGAGCCGTAATGCAGTCTTACATCCCTAACCGGAAAAAAAACCATGCGTTTAATTTCCACGACTTCATAGCAACTACGTGAGTTTGACTAAATATTTTTCCGCATTGTTAATACAAATCAATGTAAAAATATTTTTAAATAATTTGAGTTAATTATTTATTATGTTTTCTATCAAGAATTAACTCCTTTTCTAGGTAACTGCATTATTTATATAAATTTATTTAATATTGCAAAATATTAAACCCACTAACTTTCTCATATGATACGTAAAATACTTTGTGTTACACCATAGTATAGTGTATTTATATAATATAAGGTTAATTTACTGTAAGCCATATAAATACTTGTATCAATAACATTATATATAGCTGTAAACATTTGAATTAAATAAATAAATAAAACTGTCCTATGTACATAAAAAGTATTTTGGAATAATAATAAACTGAAAAAATGTACCCGTAGACCAGAATGGTTTCGAGGCTATTGAACTAAAGTCATACAAATATCATAACACATCACACATAGCCACTATATCGCTGAGTTTTAATATTATGCAAAATTTACAATCAATTAGGTGATGATTAATATGCGAACATGTCAATGAGCAGTATGACATTGGTAATTTGTCGTCATTTTATCACAATCAATGACATTATTCGTAATATTCAATGTGTTTCGTTCGTACATTATTAATTTTGATATTTTTATGAAGTACGCGTACTTAAGCAAATATTTTACATAAATAATTTATTCATATTTTATGTATGCTTAATGATGCCAGTGAATCATAAAATTTGTATCGATAAAAACTCATAAAACCCAAGAAGGGACTCCTGACTATATTTTAATTAGCATAAAATAAAAGTCTGATTTCATTGCTTTAGTATTTATTTATTCATATAATTATTTCCACTTATCACATACGTAATTTAATAAAATTAATATACAAGATGCCCCAAGACCATTCTTAAAGACTAAGGTGGAGATTATGTGCCGTATCACAAGTAATAAATTACATAAAAAATGCGAAAATAACTCATCACCAAAGTTATTAATTTTATTAAAGCACTTGTGTAAATTCCCTTTGCTCGTTCATTGCCGATCCCGCGTTGAGATCGGACGAACTTATGACAAGAACGATTTAATACGTAAAGTTTAAAATTTGTTTTCTCGGAAATCATGATGAATTTTGATATGGCGTCAATACAAATCATGTTCGCAATCGGTGGGCCAATTAGCTGTTGTTTTATTGGGAATGGTCTTGTGACATGGTGTATACTGTATAAAAATGCTTGAGTATGTAACCAATAACCCAAAGGATCGTTATAACCACTGAGCTAGTGCTACCAAATTCCAGAATATATCGTTGAGTAGGTATACCACTACACTTCTTCTATAGGATTAATTATTGTGGTGTCCGCCACTACCGGTGACCCATCACTAGTGCGGCACCCACTTAGTCGCGGCTCGCACTACAGCCGGCCTCTTTGCGCGCTCATCACGTGCTCTTTTCATGTTACTCGACCTAGCAAGTCCACACCTAAGTAACTAGTAGCAAACACAACAACTGGCGACGAGGATTACGCAGTAATTTCAAAAAATTAAACCAGTTTACTCGCGCGGTAAAAGTAAGAAAAAACGTGGTCGGTCGCACTGCAGCACCTTTGGCATCGCAAGGGGTACCAAAGATCAAGGACAACGTCGGGGACTGGACACGGCGATCCACGTCAGGACTTCGTAAGGGGAGCATCCGACGCGTCAACGGCAGCCAGAAAAGGGGAAGACTGAGCATCCAGAGAAGACTGGACGACATCGTGAGGCGCTGAATCCGCGACCGGTCGAGCAGTCAAGAGAAGGAGTCGGCACAGCAAGAAAAAAAAATCTTAGCTAAGTACCCTCCTTAAGTTTTAAAGTCATCAGTAGAGTCATTTTTTATAGTTTTTTTCATTACAGTGTAACAGTAGAGCCATTTTTTCGTATATCATTAACGTAGAATCATTTATTGCTTTTTTTTTTATTTTTTGAAAAAACCAGTTACCAATATGTCAGCCATGTTCGGTCAGCTAAGTGAGTTTGATCATAGGCACATGAACTGGGAATCGTACAGGGGAAAATTAATGCAATTTTTGTTGGCTAATGATGTAAAAAACGCTATCAAAAAACGGGCAATATTTCTGAGCGGGTTAGCTGAAGATACCCACATATTGCTACAAGACCTGTCTTACCCGCAGATGGTAGACGAGGTATCTTTTGATGATTTAATACTATGCATGTCTAACCATTTTAAACCTGTTACAGCAATCTTCAGGGAACGGTCGAATTTTTATATCGCGTCGCAAAATCAAAATGAGTCCATAACAGATTATGTGGCTAGATTAAGAAAACTCGCGGTAACGTGTAAATTCGGTGATATGCTCGAACAATGTTTAAGAGATCGGTTTGTGTTAGGGATTCAGAAAGGCCAAGCTCAAGTTAAGTTATTTTCTTACGACGAAAAACTAACGTTTGCAGAAGCGATTCACATAGCATTGTCCGCTCAAGCAAGTACGTCGGTGACACGTAACGATACGGTAAAGTCGGAAGTAAACAAAATAACGAAAAGTAGTCATTCTAGCACCAAAGTAGTTACAAAAACAGGCGGCGAAAACACGAAAAATGTGGTAATTTGTCGCGTGTGCGGTAAAAAGGGACATAATGCGGCAATTTGCAGGTATAAAGACCTCAAATGCCGGATTTGCTCTAAAGAAGGACATCTAGCGGTAGTCTGCCGGAGTAAAAATAAAACTAAATCGACTAATTTCGTTGAAGAATCAACTGAACAACATTTAGTACAGTGTATTAGTGACAATACAATACAAAATAATACCATTCCGTTTGACTTAACAATAAAATTGAACGATAAAATTATAGAGGCACAGATTGATACGGGCTCAAGTTGTTGCGTAATCAGTGAGCAATTATATCGGAAATCATTTTCAAATGTTAAGCTAATCAAAACGAGTGTAAAATTATCGAGTTATGACAAATCGGAACTGCAACAGATAGGTAAAATACATCTGGAGGCTAGTTGGCAGAACAAAAAACGTAAACTCGAATTCTATGTAATGAGAAGCGGAACGGCTACATTACTAGGTAGAAACCTTTTTACAAAAATACGGTTTAGGGATTAAACAGTTACAAAATATCGATAGGTCGAAAAGTGACGTTAAATCGGAGAATAATTATTCGGATTTTTTGTCTAGGGCACCGTTAGAATGCGAAGTCAATAACGAGCGAACAGCTGATTGTTTCTTACAGTACGTAACAGACAATGCACTCATACCGCTCACTCCTACCGAAATTGCGCACGAAACAGAAAAGGACGAAACGCTAGCGACCGTGTGTCAATACGTCAAAACCGGTTGGCCGGCGCGTATACCGTCAACAAATGTTGCATCGGAATATAGTTTCTGTCGCGATGAATTACGGCTAACACAAGGTTGTTTATTGCGTGGCGATCGCGTAATCGTCCCAACAAACTTACAGCTGCGCGTGTTAAACGAAATTCACACCGCGCATCTAGGAATTGTTAAATGTAAATTGATAGCTAGGGCACACGTTTGGTGGCCGAAAATAAATGACCAAATTGAAACGTTAGTAAAAAATTGTTTTGAGTGTAAAACAGTGCAGGCAACACCACAAAAATGCGAACTGACACCATGGCCATGCGATAATAGTGCTTGGGTTAGAATACATTGCGACTATTTTGGCCCGGTCAATAATAAATATTTTTTGGTAATCTGCGACGCATACTCAAAATGGATAGAATGCACCGAAATGCAATCAACAAATACGCAAAACACAGTAAACGAACTTAGAAATTTATTTGCTAGATTTGGGATCGTAAAAACGATAGTAACCGATAATGGAGCCCAATTTTGTAGCGCAGAGTTTAAAAGTTTTTGTGAACAAAACGGGATAAAACATTTAACAACGGCAATATTTACACCATCGAGCAACGGTCAAGCCGAAAACAGTGTAAAATCTTGTAAATTATTTTTAAAAAAATTATTAGTTAACAATAAATTACCTACTAATTATAAAGTTCAATTAAATAATTTTTTAATGACACAAAGGAATACTCCACATTCAACGACAGGTTTAGAACCTTCTGTTCTATTGTTAGGCCATAGGCTTAGAACAAGGCTAGATTTGTTAAAACCAGAGGACACAAACAAAGTAAAAACGTCACTAGAAAAACAAATAGAAAACAAAGTTCGAACAGCGCAGGAAAAACAAAAGAAATATTATAATGGGAAGGGAAGGGGTAATAGGAAAATTACACCAGGTTGTATCGTGATGGCAAAGGACTACAGAATTGTCAATAAAGTAACATGGGTAAAGGCCCATGTCACTCGCCAAATAGGTAGGCGGCTGTTTCTCTTAAAGGAATGCGAAACAGGGTTAATATGGAAAAGGCATGTTAACCAATTGACTTTTGTTTCAGTAGCGCCACTGTCTGAAGCCCAACAGGACCACCGCCCCAGTAGGAGACCCAGGGAAAGTTCACCTACTGATCGTATTTCTTCTCTTTCTTGGCAGGTTCCGTCGAGGGAGGCAACGCGCGCAGATGCGCAAACCGAAGCGACGACAAGGCATCGCTACCATCTGCGTCGTCGGCCGAACTCACGGACACCTGCAAAGAACTAGCTGTCCGAAACCCTGATGTGGAGGTCCAGGTCTTAAGGAGGGAGGAGTGTGGTGTCCGCCACTACCGGTGACCCATCACTAGTGCGGCACCCACTTAGTCGCGGCTCGCACTACAGCCGGCCTCTTTGCCGACCGACCACCGCGGCGACAACATCGCGCGCTCTTAAGATTAATTACCGCTTGTAATGGTTTACGATTTACTGTATTAAAAGAACTGTATAAAATCACGTGCTCTTTTCATGTTACTCGACCTAGCAAGTCCACACCTAAGTAACTAGTAGCAAACACAACAATTATAGTAGGCAATGACATGGCGGCGTTACTTTAGATTAAAAATGTCGATCCGAGAGGCAATATGGTTGACTAAAAATATTGCCCTACTAACAGCTTCAAACGTTAGTATGCTCGCAATACATTTATTTGCATGAACATGTAAAGAATAATATAGTAGGAGTGTGAGGGTTGTTTTACACAAATAATAATATAGTATGTAAGTTTGTCGGTGATGGCTTTATGCATTAGTTTAATAGCAGTAATGAAATTTTGCGTAGGAGGTACTCTATTTTAAATTATTTCCGTACAACGAAACAGTTTAGGTATTAATTGTTGAATCCTATCTCCTGCCTCCAAAATACACGCCTTGGTATATTTCTGATTTGTTGTATAGCTGAGTAGTTTTGTCCCGACGTGTATAGAAGCTTGTTTTCTATGGCTCGAAATCGGTGAACAACAAAGGGGCGGCCGACTCCTTTGTATTGTTAAAACAACTGCGTCACATGTCACGTTTTGTGACCGTTCATTATACTGAGTAGTACTTACTTATGACACTATTCCCCACCCGCTCGAATGCATTGTCACGAAACTGAATACCATTAAAACACCATGTCTTAACCTAGCCTAGCCGTGCGTCAAAATTTACAAAAAAAAAACTAAAACGGTGTGAAAATTTATGATGATTTGAAAAAATATGTCATGGTACCATTGTATGTTTCTTTTACACGCTAAAAATGCTGCAGGCGCAAGTGGAGATAGGTAATGAAGCAACCCATCACAAGTTGGTACCACAGGCGCGAGTAGACTGAAGGGAATCTGTAAGTCATTCACTACTACTAAACAATGTCATTTGTACTAAGTAGTCGTTTTTATATGGAAGCTACAGTGTGATATAGTCATGACGTGATCTTTATAGTACAAAAGTTAGACCGATGCTCGTCAAAATACA
Organism: Neomicropteryx cornuta; assembly: GCA_020383195.1. Classification (NCBI taxonomy): domain Eukaryota; kingdom Metazoa; phylum Arthropoda; class Insecta; order Lepidoptera; family Micropterigidae; genus Neomicropteryx; species Neomicropteryx cornuta. The sequence continues at coordinate 9,557,932 of JAHKQU010000030.1, forward strand.
AGGGTATTTTATGATCCACTGACTAAGGGGTACCTAACCTTCGAAGGTTAAGAAATACGAAGTCTGTTAGCAAAGAGCAAATATAGAAGGAGCGGTAACTTGAGTATACTAAGAAATACATTGCTTCTTAGGATGCGACGCCAAATTCATATGAAAGGTTCGCTTTGTGATCGTCTGCAATAATGACGGTTTATGACGCTTTGGCTTGGCACTTTCGGTTCCAATCCATTGCTTAGGGTGCGCGCATAGTTGCACGCCTAGCAATAGACGAATTGAGAGACAAGTTTCAGGTGTGTTCTTCAACACATCGCTAAAAATATTTTTACAATTTCTAGAGTAGGCCCAGTTCACCCACCACATGTAGTGTTCCAATGACGCTATGCTCTTTTATTTATTTATTTAATACTTTTATAGAAACTAATGCAAAATAATTTATTCGTTTTTAAAAAAAATAAAAAATAAAATTTAAATTAAAATATGTGAATTATTTGTAAAAAAAATATAATAAACGATGGCTTAACATTGTTCGAGCAGACATAAAGTTTTTGATCTTTTTGACTGCCCGCAGTGATAGCAGTGTCTCCCCTGGTGATTAATGCTATCTCTTCCTCGCACGCATTGGTTCTCTATGGACTCGCCACCTCTAGTATACCTACCTAAGACTAAACTATTTAATACTCTTGGCAGGCAACATCTTCCATATGCCATCGTTTTGCCCGTAGCATCTTGTATTTCCCCATATTCTTGAGGAAAGAAATGTTTTCGTATTTATCTTTCTCATTACCTGTATTCATATCAACGTATGTTTAATTCAATCCATGCTCAATGAACAAGTTTAAATGCATACTTTGTTATCCACTACGCATGGTGCTTTTTTGACGGTTTACCAACAATCGGTGCCGGCATTAAACTCACCTACATAAGTAGTGTGTCCGCACACTTAGGCGTGCCACACATATCGGTTGCTTTATTGCGAGGCGATGCTAACATCTGCACGATTTTATTCGTCGAATATGCGGTTTATGTTTGACGTTCCGACGATGTTTCTCAATATGTTAAAAGCTTTTGGTTTGTCGTGTAGGTGTCATATTGATTTAATAATAACACAAAGAAATAACAACCCTATTACAGATAATAAGAAGATTCCTTTTATGACCTTTGTCAAACGAAATATCCAAAACTCTTCCTAACAATTTTACATTCCATAGGGATAGGTTCTTAGATAAACTTTTTTCTAATGATCCTTCAACTTTCAAGCGTCATGAATTTATTCAATCTCAAGGAGAAATGGGCCCCTTTGTAAAATTTTCCGTTTCAAAGAAATGCAGATATTTTTATGTGAAATTTAAACGATAGATTTTCTGCAAGTTTTCCTTACATCCTCCTCAGTGAATGCCTAAACAAATGGTAAGGCGAAGAAATCGTCGCGAAAGAGCTAAGCTTCTTAACGTTGTCTTCTAAAGATTTTATTTGTATTTATACATTGCTTTTTATTGCATGATATTCGTGACCGTTTGTTTTTCTGTGGCACAGTTTGAGGACATGCGCGCGTAACTCAATTAAAATATAACCTCAATACATGGGTTTCAGAGGTTTTCAACCTACAATAGGAAATTTGATATTTTAAATCGAGACTACCTCCGTTTATTTGTTAATCCTTTTAGAAGAACGTTTTGTAAGTCGATGAAGCTACTATTCCAGTTGACATGAATAATTCATCGTTAATATTAAAGTGCATTGCAATTTGCAGTAATATTTATTTACTGATAAGTAATAAAAATGTACTACGACATGGTCGGCTGTGCAAAGAGTGCAAGTCACATTTGTGAAGCCGAGAATATTCCCCCGGGCCGATGTTCCGGTCAGACGGACGGACAATCCCCTGAGGACGGAATGTGCGATCATCGGCGAAGTGTCGGTATTAAATATTTTTATACACACGGCATGTAAAATCATATGATGTACAATAATAGTAATTTAGATACAAATATTTTCTCACCACCGCCAATCACACGGTGGTGTTACCCCACTAAAGAATTGTCACACAGGCATGGCCTAGTGGGGTGGGTACCTCTCGGACTGTTCTTAAAAGGAGTCTATTAAGATTAGGACATCTTGTATAAGAAAGCACGTGTACACATTTACTATATATATATATATATATATTTTATGTTATGTCAATTGTCACTGTTATGTTATGACCAGTTTGTGACTGTTATTTTGTTTTGACAATTGGGAAAAAGAAAGTAGTATAGAGATGAATAATAAAATATTGGTTTATTGATGTGTTTTTTAATACTTCATTATTCGTATAGAGCGTTTGTTTCAAATTTATGCGCGTATAGTTTGACTTGGAGTGATTATACTCCACTATACAGAATTAACTTTTTCTCATGCACATACTTTTATGGGGTTATTCTACACACCAAACTGAAAAAGTTTTGTTCTAGAAATTTTCTTAATTAGGCCATATTTTTTTCCATACAAAAATAAATAATATCCCAGGAAACGTTTGGTTCGCTCGCCGCGCCGCGCGAAGGTGAAAATCGCGCGCCGACGTCAGAAGGACTAACTATGCGTTTAAACGCTAATAGGATTTTGTTTTTTTACTACTTTTTACTTACTATATATTTAAAAACAAAAGTTGATCAGTTTGAAGTCTAGAATGACTCCACTCCTGACATAAGGTTACCATCCGAACAGGGGATCTCCGCGTTAGTAGCATGCGTTTACACCGCTGCACCACCAAACCCTATAAACGTCAGTATAAAGCAAAAAAAAGGTTGTTATAAGACTGTCCGCAGGGATTTGACCTTTAAGTTTATCTCTTTGGAGTTTTCAAAGTCGCGTTCAATGAACTCGTAAATAAGCTAAAGATAACGGTCGTTAGTAGAGCACTTATGATATGGTCAGAAACTTGAAAGTGTCCATCAAGGAGAAAATAGAAATATTTATGGAGAAGTTTACGCTTATCGCTAAATACATAAAACCCGTACAAATAAATCAGAACTTAGACCGATTTATACGAATTAGAATCCTTGTATAATAATTCCGATTTAACTCCAATAGTATTTGATCCTGGGAGACTGAAAGAGTACCGGATACGAGTCACAATAAAGTATAGTCATCTGAACCAGCTTACCTGTGTAGACTAATAATGCGGTCAGTTAGAGATAAAGTACTCAATAATTTCCCTATTTTACTAGATACATTTAGACAGTTCGCTAAAAGACCGCGAGAGAAAAGTGTATATGATCTTACTTGCCTGCATGGATTAGTATCTATTCGGTTAATATTTGTTAATTTATTTCCTTCTTCATTCTTTTTCGAAGATGCGACAGCCGATAATTTCTTTAAACATAATTCCAATATCCAATAATCCGATAGTAAATGGATGTCATAATTATTATAAGCACGATAATTTTAAGTAAAAAAAAAACATGATTTTACACGATGGGGTAATGATTTTGTTTCTCATAAAGAGTTTGTTTGTCTGTTTGTATCCCCAATCCGCCCCCTTCTCCCCCACTAATTGGTAAATACCTCCATAACAAGAAGCACCATTGACACATCCATGGTTGTCACATTTCCCCTTCAAATTTATCATCCATCACGCACTGGTTCTTTTGCCATAGTATCGATAACAGTAGGTAAATAAGAAGGGTGGCATTTAGGCTCGTAATTTGATAAAACGTTTGATAAATTGGACAGATGACATTTGAAGGTATTTTAGTTGTAAGTGATTCCGCTTGAAATGGGCCAAATTCACTTTACGGGTATTTTTTTTCGACCGCGCAGGAGGGAAGTGTATTTTTGGATTTTGCTAGGCTGATGGTAATATCGGTAACGTAACGGAAAGCGATCAGTATTAAATTGCTCAAAAATGGAGTTGGACTCGTTAATATTGTTAGATAGCGCAGAACTGGATCAAACGCAACGAGTGTTCAATTTTTGCTCATCTCACGACTCTCAACTTCTTGTTAACCGATTACCTACACAAAATGGAGGAGATTCTTAATTCTGTACTGGACTTATATTATTAAAATATATTATATAAATTAATAGAAACTCTACAAATAAGAATAAATATGTATATATTTTAGAATACATACAATGTACCTAGTCTAAAAAAATATTTTTCCGCATTGGCAAGTGGTTCTTTTGCGTTTCAGTGGATATTCTTCATATTTTGGGATTTATTTCGTTTATTCATTCTCATCAGCAGTTTAACTTGTTATAATGATCTACGAGGACATGAAAGTCAACTGAAGATAATTTGTTTGTTTGCTATCTTAAAATAACATTCTACGCTATAAAGTTAATGCAAGAAATCCAAAAGTGTGATTTTTTAAAATAAATATAGGTCACATATTTATGTTGTCATTATAAAGTTAAACTTACACCTACGTTGACATTTTAATTTTATCCTGTGACACTTCTATTCACAGTTAAGGGGCTTTTTCCCGAAAGCGCTCTTCTCTGTCTTGCACGTGCTCTTGAAGCATTCTGTCTCATCTCTTAACAGAAACACTATGCATTGGTTAATCGTGAAAAACTGAATGAATGCATAAGTTGCATTTTAAGGAAGCCAACTACGCCTCTGTTGTTTAATTTTTTCAATTCTTGTATCTGTCAGATACATATGATGATGAATATAATTCATATAATATAATGAATAATATGAATAAGCCTAGGTATTAAGCGGTTTTATTAACCGCACTCTCAAAGGAGCATAATAAATCCAAAATAAAATCTTCTCAAACTTGAGTTACTAAACTTAAAATCAGGATGGTTTCGAGTCAAACACCATGAGAATCCGAATACATGTTTTGTGTTCATAAAAATGAATATAATTCCATATTTAGATCAACATAAGCCAGTAACGATCCATAGAAAAATGTAGTATAGGTATGAAACATAATGAGAAACGGATATTACGGAAATTTCAAAATATAATCAAGTATTTCGTTCAACCTCATTTTAAATTACGTGTTTTTTGTGAATATGTTGGTGGCCTTTTTTAACCTATGCGGAATATATATTTTTTCCGCGTTGGCAATATTGAGAAGGGTATTAGCGAATAACAGTAGCTAGCTGTGATTACGGACGCCCGTGTGAGAGGCTGCGGTTAGGTTTAACGAATTTATGCAAATAAAAGCGAGATAAACTGTAAAGCCAAAGGAGCACGGCTGCCGGCGGACGAGTAGTGAGTAGGAGAGGGAGAGCAAGATATGAGCAAGATAGCTTCATTCCTTTGAGAATCATATTTATATCCTCGCTTTATAATGTTTCACTTTAACAATAGGGCACATAGCGATGTCATGCGTTTGTTGTGGTTAAGTTATTAGGTTAATTACTTACGAAACCCTTAAACTTAGACGCCTTTATACCGTAAAAGGAGTGCGTTATAACGTATGGATGCGAATGAGGAAAGGCATGTTTAACGGAGATGGTAAATGGCTTGATGTCAGTTGGTACTTGTGTCATTTATTCTAGTTCTAACCAATATTATGTTTTGAAAGTAATACCAGGGGCAAAGGCACTTTACATTTCTAATACCCAAATTGTACAACAGTATAAAGGATGCAAGAATATTAGTATCTTTGAAAGCAAAATTCCGAAGGGAAAAAATACAAAATGGCTCTTTCAACCGGGAAGAAACGAAACGGAAACCTTAATATTCATAACATACATACCTAAATAATTTAAAAACCAAAATAAAACAATATTTATATGTTATCATTGTGTTATTAATTATATATTAAATTAGTATTTTATTCAATTCAATTTTATTAAAAACAAATCTTAATTGGAGCGTAGCGAGCGAAGCTCCCATGTGGTTACTCAAATGTCACTCTGTTCACAGACTAAGGCAGACTAAGGCACAGGTAAGGGGGAACTACAAGACCGATTTTGATAATTATTTTTTTAAAATGACCATGACAATGTCTTCTGTGTATAGATACCAAAAACATATACATTTGATTGCGCAAAGAATTATAAAAAATTAAATGGTAATCCCTATGGAGAAATACATTTACATACTAAACTCCGCTCCAATGTATGCCCCAGCGAAGCAAAGCGGCGCCCTAGTATTTTATATTATGTGTCGTCTCTCTATTTCATATGGTACTATAAATAAACTGATATATATTTTTGATTTCATATAGAATTTCAAATATACAATATACAACTGAATGTTGCAGCGCGTATGCGCGTATGCTAAAAAACTCGCTATGCTCACTAGCGGCATTGCTGTTAGGTAGAACTTTGTATGCTAAATGGTAATGTTAAAATTACTCTTTGATTTAAAATGATATTTACATTAAGGGATGAATGGTTGAGAGGGTTTAAAAATAATATTATATTTTACCATCTTTCGCTTAAAAACATTATTAATACTTTCATTTCAGTATTTTTTTTTATAAATACTCGTTTTTTCGATTCAAGTAAGCACGTGTCTATGTCATACATAACTATTGTAGGCACTGCTCAACTAATCTAAATTTGCTTGTAGGTACAACTCGAGTTATGTAAGATGGTGGTCCAGATGAAGCGTTTACAATGTTATGATTAAAATGAGCAGGTTTGGACCACCCCGCAAGGGAACCTTCCCTTTTAAAATTCGTTTAAAAAAATTAATTGGCTATAAAATCTTTCGTTGTGGTATTATAAATTTATTTAAAATTGTCAATAAATTTATATGAAATAATTATTGATTTAACGAAAATCAGAATGTGTAATATCCATCAATTTTTTTCGACTATAGCAATTAGTTTTGGAAATTCAGCGCCAATGAAATAATGAGAATTTGTTATTACAAGCATTCATTTTGCTTGCAATGTTTGTATTTTGGTTTAGGTCAAATCTTGCAAGCTGAATTAGAACCATATCCTCTTATCATAGGGAGTTGAAATTTGACATGTTGGTTTAGTACCGATGACAATGCAATTTTATGGTAAGCATGACCTGATTATACACGCAGGCATGGCGCCAGACGAAGGAACTCCTCAGCGGTCATCAGCACGGACATGAAATTTTGTATACGCTTTCAAGCACCTAAATAAAATCGTGTTTTTAAAAGTGTATTTTATTATTATTTAATTTTTATATGCACCTTATTTGGTATAATTTAACAGTACAATTTGATAAAATCTATGTCACATATCACATTGACACATAGATTTTGGTAAACTCCATTCAACATTTGCTTTTTTGTTTATTTACATTTTCAATATTACAACTTTTTGGGATTGAAAATTGATGGTTTTTTTTAATATTACAACCGCGCTTTATAGCTGTCAAAAGTACGCGTGCTCGTATTATCTATTCTTAACCTACGGACGTGTTAATATATCTATGTAAGTGTCGACCTTATCGAAAAATTAATAAACGAACAGTTTATTTATTTCAATGTTTACGGTCGTTGTTATTTATGACCAACGATTATATTTTATTGTTCTAACAGAAAAAAATGTATGAAAACAATATTAAAAATACTAAACATTACAAATGTAACCGATATTTATGTATGTGCAAAAGAGTACAAAGGGGTGTGTGGATTCGTGTGTGTAAGAAAGAGACAGAGATAGGCATAGTGCGTGTTGGTGTGCGATGTTTGTGTGGATATATAAATTATAATTATTGCCTTAAGCGGTGACCTTATTTTTTTAATATCGTAGCACATAAGTAATTTGGTTAAAATGGCTCAGGTATTCCGTCACCAATTCGGACTTGTAGTGTTGTGACTCTTATTTGTAGAAGAAAAATTAAAGTCGGTATCATTTTATCTCCTAAATTGGAAACGAGATAAAACGTTCAATATTTCACGATTAAAATAAAACCTTCACGATTAAAATAACTTAAATACGATAAATTTTCTTCAGAGATTTACTAGTGATTAGTGATATCGGCTTTACTTTCATATTGAATATCTGTCTGGATAAACAAATAAATCATAACGGTGTTTTTTTTTCATCCTTAAGCTCGCTGCCTAATATACTCGCCACCATAAAAAAAAACAACGCCATATGTCAGGACAAAAAGCCCCACGCCCTGGTCGGAATAATCCCCTTCATCCCATTTCTGTCAAATTCTGATTCCCGGGGGAGCAATCAACAGACCGTTATTTCGAAAACTACCCTAACCCAGAGCATCTATTTCTTGAGATTATTTTAGGTGGCCTGGTCGGAGCATTAATGTTTAGAACTTCCAGCACAATCTTTTTCAGGAATCCTACAGCTCCAAAAACGATCCCTAAAAAGAGAATATATAGGTAATTGGTTTCGTGGCTACATGGTTTAGAAAGAAATGAAACGAAAATGCTCATCAACTACATACTTACCTAAATAAATTGCCAGCAAAACCTATCTATATAACTAATTGCAAAGGCGAAAAAATATGTCATATTTGACTATATTTTTAAGAAAACTATTGCTTCCAAAACACATTTAAGGAAATTTCCTCGATAGGAAAAAAATCCAAAGTGAGGAAAAGTAATGTTTAACGACTCACCGCCTACGCTTAAATACAGCCCTGAAATACGGAAAAAGATCAAAGAGTAACCTATGAAGAGTATTCCATGTACCAAAACCGAAAACTAGCACGTAAAACATCCTTGTTGATTCAGCGGTTCTCTTATAAAAACGTTAAAAGAAAAAGAAAAGTATCTCAAAAAAATTAAGTAACATAAGAAACTGTGACTATAAATCATTTTCGATACTTCGATAAAGGGCAAAAAAATGTTAAAAAACTATTACAATTCTTATGTTAGCACTACCGAATATAATATCAATAAAAATGTAAAAAGTTTTTGGTCATATGTAACATCGAAACGAACCTCAAATTCTATTTCTCAAACTATACTATATATAAAATATTCATTATAAAAGCGTAACGGCCAATGTTTGTCAGGATGTTTGCGAAATGTTCTTGTCAATTAATGTAGAAACCGTATCCTCGATAGCCATGCTTCAAAAATTAATTAGTTTAAACCCAACTATTTTGTTAAAATTAACATTCCAGATCAACATCATCATCATCTCGTCAGATTCAAATCTTTCACGTTTCTAAATGTAACACAAATTGTGCTCAAAATGCTCTACTTCACAGAAATTCAAATGCGTACAATAATTTTAATGAAATTGACATTTTTCACCCAAGTCGTGATAATTTTGTGAAATTTTGTGATAATTTTGTGTTAATGAGAGAGTTAGTACGTAGCAACACACGCACACACACACCCTCAGCCACTCGGTGCACTCATACACTTGTTCCTTTTACACTTGCAATTCGTTTCCTTTCCTTTCCTCTATTTTCCTAATTTATAACTCCTTCACTTATACAGTATGTTTTTAAATTTAGGGCACTCCTTTTAGGATGTTCATCTATATCGATAATCAAACATTAATCAGCAAAAAATATTGGAAAAATGTTTCTTAATTAGGAGAAAAACGACTTCAAACTTATTGTGTTTAAATCGTAACTCTGTAATTCTTACAAATAAATAAATAAAAATCCCAATTGAGACGTGTTGTTCACACGGCAGTCATGTCTCCGCAGGCGGTCATGTCCAGAACAACGTAATCATCCGCTCCACGGGGATTAAAAAAAATGCAGCTTTCACGGCGAACACAGTCGTAGGTACTCGTAAGTAAGTGAGAGTTGGGGGCGTTATAATTAAATGGACAAATGGCCACAGGAATTATATCAGAAGCAATAAAACTGATAGGGCGGTGTGACGGTGTCATATCATACAATGTTAGAGCGGGCTCGCGCTGCGCGTGTCGTGTCATTATTTCATTATTACTGGGACGTACCTACGCAATTTATGGCGGTATATTTGGGACGAAATATATTTTTTAATAATTTATTGTATGAATGTATCAGAAATACCTAGTAAGGTTGTAAAGCCTGTAACACCTGTTTATATTGATCACTGCAAAGACGCTGAATTGTTTTGTAAAAGTACAAAACAATTAAAACCTTTAATACTAGCATCTACGATTTCTTTCGATGTTAAAAAACGTTTTGTTTATTTTATTCTTTCCAACTTGGCGATTAGACCTATTCTTTTGCAGGATATTTTTATTATTGCCTAATATCATCCGATGAAATTGATTTCAATCAAAAATTCTACCTATACAAATATGCAGTGTTGAACAGGTATTGTTAATTTTCACTGAAACATATTTTTGTGTTTTCATTTTACTGTCTCGAATTGAACTCTTTTATTATTTTACAAGTATTTTTATTATTTCGTCTTGCTAACTGCAATAAATTAAAACATAGCACTCATATTTTTCGTTTAGAAATTTTTATGCGTTAAGTATTTTTTTTTTTAATTCAAGAGCATTGTTGGATTCAAAAGCATTAATTTTTATTATTTTATAAACAGAACTTATACTAGCATATTTATATGCTACCAATTATGGATAGCCGACATTTTTCATAGTAATATTAAGATACTTTCTTATGCTATCATAAGAATTATAACCACCGTATTTATGTGTTTAACGGTGCTTATTTCAGTGTGTGTAAATGTGTGAGTAGTTTATATTAAAACGTGCTACGTGTGATTTTAGTATTATATCGGATAATATAAGAATTCTAAGGTATAACTCTTCGTGCGGTGGTGTTTTTGGCAGTTTATTTCTTTTTTTATCAAATAGTCATTCATTAGTATATCAATTAGGAAAATAGATCTAGGTTAGGGCGTTTGGCTTTTAACACAGACGTTGCGGGTTTCAATTCGCAGGTAATAGTGACACAATTTTATGTAAATTTAAAAACGAAGGTAGGTCCATAAATTTATTTATAATTGACAAGATAACGGATAAAGGAACAGACATTTGTGTAGAGTGCACAAAAAGGTCTTGCAATTCACTAAACTTATTACGTCACAATGTGGGCAACGCAATTACGTGGTTATTACATAGGGGTCTAGTCTAGCGATCAGAGTTCAGAGCGAGCGTTGCGTGCGTCGCTCGTTGCGTTAGGTTTGCGTGATATTGTTTAAATGTAATACGAAATGTTTAATAGCATGTTATTAATATTGCATTTAGTTGGCAAACAATAGACTCATAGTTAAATCGTAGAGGTCAAGGTGTTCATGTAATCTGTACTATAAATCTTCCCACCAGACCAGAGTTTAGCTTTCGATATGTATTAGCAATAAGCATGTTTAACCTTAATTTTTAAGTCCGATCACACAAATAATTTATAAATTGCATTCAAGACACTATTTCAAAAAAGTACTGTATTATTAAAAGCATTATAGTAGATTTTACTTTGCTACTCTTTCGCACACATACAAACACAAACACCTTATTATTATTTACACCATTTACACACCTACTATACCACGCACAGTGTTGATTTACTTTCTGTTTTATTATTTATTAATATTTAGTATTTAAGCTTATAATTCTGTATCCAAATGTGGATTCTTTCCTATTTCATATTATTCTAATTGTTAAGTTTAACCTTTATTTATTTAAGTCACTCCTGTCACCTTTGCATGTGACTTGTAAGTGTTAAAGTTACATTTTTTATGCTTGTAACGCAGTTAATACCAATGAATAAATAAATTAAAAAAACACACTCAGCTTAAGTAGGTAATGCAAGTGGAAATGGTAAGTTTTGTGTACATATAGGCTCATCATGACGGTATGGTAGGTACGGGTTCTATATCATGTTGCTACCATAGGCGACTGAAACTCGAACACAGACTCGCTGATTTATTTATTATTTAACATAAAAACAGTATTCGAACGAAAGTATAATCTAAAAACAGTAACATAAAAATGCCATAATATTTTAACACATAATTTTAATTAAAATAAATATATATTTATTAACTGCAAGAAAAGTGGGATGAGGACAAAAAAAATCTAAGATAAAGAGAGAATGGAGATAAGGTGGGTGATGGGATGGGTGTGGTGAGTGCGGTGGGTGTGTGTGTTTATCCCAGCATACGGTAGTACTTCTCTTGTAGGCGCATCCATTAGTAGTACAACTAATAATTTGACATTTTTTTTCTACTACAAATAATTGCTATCATTTAGGTCATATGCACTTATTTTAAGCCCTACTCAACTAGACCAAATGTGTCTCTAATAGAGTCAGGGGAGATGGTGGTAAAGAAGAATTAAAAATGGAATGATCATGTACGGATTCCAACCCGCGACCTTTGGGTCAATAGTCCAACACCCTAACTACTAAATAGATCACCACGATTTCTTTTATTCGCACACTATACTATGCACGTAATTATGATATATTATATACAGGGTATATTTATAATCACTACTGTCCTTTTAGGGGGTTGATCTATATCGACAACTAAAACGGTAAAAAAAACTGCTTCCGCGACTGAATTTGGGGTGACCTGGGTCAGGTCTGTTATGCTTTATAGAGGTAGATGTGACTCGCGCGACGGACTTCCAAACTTTGGTTAGAGGATAATTAAAAAATAATAATAATTTTTCTCGTAATTGAGAAACATTTTTACAATATTTTTTGTTGATTAATATTTGATCATTGAAATACAGTTTCAGTAGTAAGGCTTTTGAGGTATTAACTCGGCTAATTTTTATTTTTTAACTGCAACGACTCGAGAGAGAGGTGTGAAAGATGCCTCCTGGGTCACGGCTGTTATTATAGATGTGGGCACACATTAATTGCCCAAAGACAATGTTCCTACGCGGTCTTGTCGTTGCGTGACACCGCGTCAGGCCAATCAAGCCGCACCCTCCTCCGGGTCCCTCCTCCGGGTCCCTCCTCCGCCCTGACTCAATTCATACAGTATACTCATTTCAGAGTCATTCAAAAGTTAATTGCAAACATTGAATCGTGATGGTCGATTGCCTCCAATGGGACAGTCACTGTAACTCATCACAAATCGGGCGCTGTCGCTGTGAAAGAGATTAAACCAGTAGACCAGCTTACCAGGAGTAAGATAGTAAATTAAGGTGTTTATAGGTTAAAGTTTAGAGAATGGTCTGATATAGGACCTTTGTCCTTCACACCCTCCCATTTTGTTTTTTTTTGTCCAATACGCACGGACAAAGGCGCGTTTACATGGTTCAATGTCAAAGGCGCAAATTTAATTTCATTTTATTAAATTACCTAAGACTGAAATTTGAGAGAACAAAATATTAAATATTTTTTTTCTTAACGGCTGCAAATGATAAGAGAAAGACATGCCTACATTTAAAAAAAAACAAAAATTCAAATAAATTCGGTTATGATTTGAAATTATATTAATAAACTACCCTTTATTCCATTATTTTATTGTATTTTTTTTTGTAATTTGAGAACATTTTGTTCTTTCAACAAGACGTATTCTCATCGGAATGTGAAATCTTCAATCAACATAATTCCTTAATTGCATTCCTTTTAATGACAGATATTAAAATTAGTTTGTAATCTAGATGTTACATTCTTTGGGGTGCATGTCGACATTCGCATACACGTTTTGTTGTCGTTGAAGTTATTTATGAGCACAACGAATGAATTAATTTCTTTGAGTGCACGTGTCCCAATTTCGAGATCACCCCACTGTCCCAAGTTAAAACAGTACGAATTGAATTAATAATCAAATTTTTGAAATATTAATAAACATTATTAAGTAATATTTTTATACTACTATAAAATAACGAATGGACATTAAATAACCGGGTATAAATATAATAATGGTTTATTTAAATAAACATAACAAGGTGGTAGCGGTTTGAATCTGTACGCCGTCAAGCCATTTTTTTACCTAACCTAACCTAACCCAAAAGATACTGAGAAAATTAATCTAGATTATTTATGAATTTTATTTTTTTATTTTTCTTAAATAAGAAAAATATTGTAATATTTGTTATTATGATAAACGTTATAAGAAAATTACGTTCGATCGGGGTCGGCCAACATAAAACAAAACGTTTCATAACTTAAGCACTCTAAAAACCTGAAGTAAATTATTTTTATTAATCACTTTCAAAAAAAAACTCATAGAATTTCTCGTATATATGACGCCTTATAATAATGAAAAACAGTACATTTAAGTATTGAAATAACTTTTAAGATTGTAATTATCGGCTTTTTTGATTTTTGTCTGTATTATTTTTTGCTCTTTATCTCAAAAAAGCAATTTTGAACTCTTAAATTGTACTTTTGGAAATTAATCTTCTACTTGATTTATATTTCAAAAAACATAATTATTTACTTATTTGAATTACAGACAGCGTTACAATATGTTTCGTACAAGTAATTGAAGTGACATTTTAAACATTTTTCTTGTTATTTAAGATCAATCATTTTATTTTATAAGTCGATAGTTCACATACCAGCTGCGCTGAGATCGCTCGAAACTCGACAGCACGATTTAGTGCGCGCCTTGCCTAGTACATCCACTGCGCCGCGTGAAGCCTTCTATTCTAAATCGTGTAAAACAGCCATTTTTCATTGGCTCATCCCTCGGATAACTACGAGTATGTCACTGGGTCACTGGGCCAATTACTTATATTACAAAAATAATAAATTTGGTAGTGAAAATTTTTCGCATATATTTTTCGTTCCTCTTTATAGGGAACATAAACACCCTCTGAAGTCTGCGGGAATGGTCTTGGGGCAACCTGCATGATTAATTTCTCAGGTATCTGTTTTATTTTCCAAATAAAGATAAATAAATAAAATTGTCATGCAGGAATTGTCTGGAATAAATCTGTTTTTATCGCCTATTCACCCACAATATACACAATACATAACACACACACATACAATACCCATACAAACACAGTACATAATATACTATATTCAACCTCTGAGCATCTATCCTAATCATCTAGCCCTCTGCATTAGCAGCAATAGATTTTTAATGGAATAGATTTTGAGATCGTCAGCATGCTGGGCGTATTCTGATGACTAAAAACATTTTCGTATATTTTCCATTAAATCATTTCCAATACGATGTAGCTACGATCATTACGATCATTTTCAATTTATATAGTAAAAACAATGAAAATAATTAGTTTAAAAAGAATGGGTTGGCAATAGATTAGACAGCACTCTTAAGAAATCTATTTACGAGTACTATGGCGTAGCGATTTTCGTATTTTGTAAGTATCAACATTTCTCTACATATTTATATTTGTAGCAACCACCGGTGTGGATACAATTAATTTTCTCCTTTCATCATTTTTTTGGGCAATAAAAAAAATATTGTTCCGGTTTGAATCCGGCGCATGTGGTATGCTGTGCACTCATTGCCGTTATTTATTGCACTTGAACCTGGTACAATTAGCGGGAATGACGATATCTACGACGCACTTCCGGTGCCATTCGGGTCCCATCACCGGGCGGCGGCCATTGCTTACTCACTCACTCCCACCCGGGAACGAGTTCTCCCCAAAATATTGGGGCGTCTGTTTTTAATTCAAGCCGAAAATGTGACAGCTTCGTTCGGGACCATTTATTATATTTGTAGAAAAATGGTCAGGTATGAACTAAGTTTTTAGATACTGAAAAACATTTTTTTAATTACTATAAAGTATCATAAAGTAAAGTTCATTGTTGTTCTTAAAATGTAGCAAAAAAAAATATTACAAGAGCTCATGAGAATGTATGTTTGTGTTTCTGGTTTGTTTGAAAGGTCATTTTTGCAAAGGTCTTAAATTTTAGCATCTTTGCAAGCACTACTCAGCACAAACGACTAAAAACTAAAAACAGAAAACCGGCTTCCTCAATCTCCTTTTATTTATCTAGTTACTCTTTCTAACGGTAAAAATGTTTTAAAGTATTTTAAGATATTTTCGTCAATTATTTATTTTGCTCAAATTCAGCAGTTGCCTCATTCGTCACATCGCATCCGCAGCGCCGGCCAGAAAGAGGCCTTTTTTCTGCCTATTCAACATTGTATAATTTTGAAGGTTAAATATTATTAACACTGCTTTAAAAACACTGTTTATTATTTTGCATTCATTTCATTTAATGTTCTTTTAATACAACCGAAACGACTACAGTTATTACTCTGTGATTGTTTTGTAGTACTAAGTTCGATTTTAAATCACCTAAAAATAATTCACTCTTGTTTATTGGCCTTTAGAGTAATAGGTAGAAGAAAAAAGTCTAAGTGCTGGGCCTCGCGCTTAAAATGTGTAATCATCAGCGTTCGTCTGTGCGCGTATTGGAAGGATTGAACATTTAGAAATAAAACAGAATACGATTCCCTAGAAAACCTGACGATTTTTATTCATTGCAATGTTCGATCTATTGTATGCACTAACATTTGGGTTTGTGATAACATTTAAAAAAGCACGATATCGATTTGTTATTAAACAGTCGTTTGGCGCAAATCAATACTCTCTAGTGGTCTAATTCCAAAGTACATTTAAGTGTATCAATCAAATATCTAAAAATAAAATTAAATAAGTCTAAACTGCATGGACTACAAGTAACTAGTCCACGTGAGAGCGAGCGCATATTCTCGCATCGCGTACGATGCTATCGACTTACTCTAACGTCTCTGACAGAAGTCACTTACACATGCCTCAATGTCACCAATTAGCAAAATACTCCACCCGGGAAAAAAACCTAGCGGTCCCGCTATAAATGCTTATTATATAAACACCAAGAGTAGAATGTCCAGCAGTCAGTTATGATATGGTTTATACATTGGGTTTCTCACTCGAACCCATATTTTTTTTTTAAAACGCCCTTCATTTACCACAGTGAACGCAAAGAATATTTTTGATAAAATGATCTATCCCGGTACTACTCGATTTGGACGATAAACCGTTTAGTTAGAAGATGCAGGCCTCTAGCGCAGCCGGCCAAACAGATTTTGACCCTATACGCCTAACTATTCTTTTTTCCTGTTTTTGATTCGGTACTTTTCTATTATTTGTTTTTCCACGTCAATAATTGGCAGGGGTCCCCCCGTCCGTTCGACTTAGCTCGGACGAAAACTTTATCCGACCATTCATCGGTCGTCAAAAGGGCGAAGGAACCCATAACTTACCGAAATACTAAAATAAGACCTAAGAAGGCTGACTCCGTTATCGAACGATTCGCGAAACCACTAGACCACAAGCTATTCAACCCCGGGCTTGCCACGGATTGCCAGCTAGGCCCCGCAGGCGGCTCTGTGATTACTCCAATACTTTAATTGCAGATATGAAATAATTACCACATACATACATATACGCAGTTTGTCGCTCCCCCAAGGCTCCCATTTTGTAAATAAGATATTTTTTTTTAACACTTAGGTATACAGTATAATTTATTGATCTCCAGTGCTTATTTGACGGTATGTGTATGCGAGGGTGAGTTTTAATGTTGGTAATAATAAACACTTGAATTGGCACACAAAACTACGTTACAAACGGGCGAGCTTATTGCGAATCTATAACCTAACAGTAACACAGTAAGGTCGTGTAACAAATAGATTTTCGTGGTGGTGATAAAGCCTTAGGAATAAAATTGATAACAAAATGATTATAACATAAATAATCTGTGGCGTAACTATAGGGTGGCAGAACTGACAAAATGCCAGGGCCCCCCGGCCCAAGAGGGACCTGAAGAACCATATGCTCTTACACTACAAAAAGGCCCCACTGTACGTTCGCCAGTTTCAAATTAGGTACAATAATATAACGTAACGGCCCTGGTTAAGAATCGACCAGGGTCGAAGTTTAATGAAGTGCGGAGATAGTTTGCAGTAAATTTATTCATAGTTCTTTTACACGATATCAGCTTGTTAAGGATGCAGATATAATTTGCCAAAGAAAGCCTAAACACAATGAACCATACTCATAGCTAACCTCTATGGTTTCTTTTCATTTATCTTTATGGTGCTCCTAAATTTAATACTGCCAAATAATGACAATTTTCCTAGTCATGGTTGTAGTAAAGCCGTCTCAGGCCTTTCCTTCTTCAGAAGCCGTGCCGTGGGAGTTTATCCTTTTCTCCAAATAATACGAAGATATTCAAAGCCTACATCCCCCAGCGGGTCTCGACGCGCTCGTATAAAACAATTTTATCAAGCACATCTGACGATTGCCTACAGAGCGCAGAGGGAAGCGATAAAGGCGTTCGTTGAATACAAAGCAAAACGTTAAAGGCGCTGACATAACACAAAATGGCCGCTGCCGCTGTAAAAATGCGGAGATGAAATAAATAAAAGATACATAGAAAAACGTATTTCATACAAATTTACATTTGCAGACTCTACTCCGTTTAAATTTACATTTGATTTCCAAACAACAACGTTTCAATCCATAACTCTTTTTTTTTATTTAAGATTTATAGTTTTAACATTTTTCCGTTTAATCCTTAAAAATTACTACCTACTTAAAGTTACCTACTTTGACAACCGCGCGACAGATGTAACGGGCAGTTTTAATAAAAAAATCTTCTTGAAAGCAAATGTTTGTTTATTAATTATTTACCCAGAAATTGCTTTATGTAAAGAAACTTAAAATAGTATTCCATAGGATAATATAAAACTAACAGACAAACACTATTTTATTTATTATACATTAGAATGAATAAACTCATTCATGATCTTATTTGAAAAGTAAAAATTCATTTTCATCAGGTTCACAAGGAATGGTAAAAAATCAAAAACAGGTTTTTATTAGATTTTCCGTTTAAATATTCCGAACATATATTACTTTTTCAATAAAAAATAAATGAAAACCATCTATGACACAAAAACGCCCCTTACTTCAAAAGGGGAATAAGTCAAAAAGTTTTTGAAACCTTTGATTTCATCTTGTGAAAAAAGTGCCTTTTTGACTTGTTCCCCTTTTGAAGTGGAGGAATATATATTTTTGCGTAACGATATATTTCCCCGGTTGGCTGTAATATAAGTTGTTTTTGTTCAAGCCTTAGTTGTACCAAACGGGGCCATCGATCATTGTTGAAGATAATGACTATTGACACAAGAAAACTGTGTATCGCCAATCGGACATGAGGGGAAAACATTTTGTCATACGATAAACCCTTCATACTTAATATTCAACAGTGTAAATAAACGAATAATAAAAAAGACGTTATAATTATTTAGGGTTCCTTAAAGCGCTGTGGGTTGGGTGGGTTGCAATTTACTAAACCATGTATTATAACCATCAAAACTCAGACCAGCTTAAAGATACCAATACGAAAATGAAGAATCCACCATTGAAATACAGAAAAACTATTGAAAATATTGAAATAGGTATAGCTTAATAATATAATAAGTGAGGTTTAATTATTCGCGTATCAGTAAATTTATATAACAAAGCACAAAATATAAAGTCAATCTTTTACAGATGTTCGGTAATAAAAGATTACCGATTTATTATGCATTAAAATAAAACAATACTTCAATAAAATGTCAGGTTGAATATCGGAGCATTGTTAAATATTATTTAGTTTCATATAACATAATATTAACGAATAATCATCTAAAAATATTAGGGAATTATAATCTCAATAAAAAAAAACAAATGTTAAATTTTACAGTAAATGATTTAACGTGCTTTTATTTAAAAAAAAAAAATATAGGGCATCAAACAAGGAAAGGTTCTATATATATTAGTACATTTTAAAATATTTTTCATATTACCCTCAGCCTGACAAAATGTTTACTACTTAAGAAACTTTGTTATTGTTTTAATAATGGCTAATTAGATTTTTCTGTCTATAAATAAGTAAGCTTGGATAATGCCTAGAAGATAGTGTATGGTCAAATACGAGCAAGTTAAACTAGTCATAATATTTGATACAAGTGTTATTGTGCAGACAAAGGTAAGTCAAGCCATCAGTTTTTTTGCCAACTAACTTTAAATTTTGTGAAGTCTCATTGAACACTTCCTTTATAACATTGTGTCCGTGCATTTTATGCTTGGACTTATACTTGTATGCTTGCCTGCTTAGACACAACCGGTGATATGATACAGAAAAAATAAATAAACGCGTTTTTTGACTAACCTGTTTTTACACTAACAGGACAGACATTATTTCAAATCCCTATTAACTTCCTACATTTTTTTTTTATATAAATATAAATGCATATCGCTGTTTTTGTATCGATGTTTTTAAGCCAATCTCTTTTCCTGTGTTATTGATTAAAGAATTAAAAAATAAATAAACCCTGAATCTGTCGTCTAATCCAGGCAAGGCCGGATTTATTGGGAGCGTTTTAAAGTCCTGACAACTTGTAAAAAACCACATTGTAATCCCATTGACTTTCAAATCGGAATTTCTTCGTGTCCTAACTCAATCGAACAGTTATTGAACCGATGCGACGGGCGCAAGACATTTTGTTTCCTAGCGATAAAATTGGCGATTTATTAAAATATTACCTTGTCGTTGTCTCTGCCCAACGATCTTTTAATTAGAACATATAAATACGGCAACTGAGGGTGAAAAACGCAACACGCCCAAGTACGCCACTTTGCGTCGAGTACACTCCTCTCGTCTCGCTTGCTCGCATATGTCATCGCGATACGTCTCTATCCAGCATAGCGGAGTGTGCGGCGCGCGGAACGGCGGGAGGAAACTACAGGTGTCTGGTTTTCACAAGAACGTTTTTTATGACATGCCGTATCCATATGTTTTAAAAGATAGTTTTCTCTGCCTATATAACAATATCAAATGTCATGCAAACATTTTACAATATTTAAAAATTCAACATGCTAATAATACAAATAAGTAAGTACCTACTCAATATTGTATATTTTATATCGTTCGTGTATACCTAAAATAATGCTACTAAAAACTACGATTATTTCATATAGTGCACATATAATCTAAAACATGTGGTATTCCATGATACATATACGCTGAATATCCGGCGCCGTAGTTGGCAACCTTAAAAGAAAGAAAATAATCGTAATATTAAATTATGCTAATATGTAGTGTAAAAATGGTAATATATAAAATTCTCAATTTGTTCTAATATTATGATAGGTAGACATTGTGCATAATCTTCTGTATAGACTTTCTCTTGAAAAAAATTATACTATAGTAATATTCACAACGAAAAAACCCATTTTTGGATGACCCCATCCAAATGGTACGTTTGATATTTGGAATGGCTTATACGATTTATTAAAAAAGGTAATTGAATATAGAGGTATTTGTATAGCACAATTTGGCCTTTGAGAAGGAATTTTAGGGAGATTGTAATTTTTACCAGAAACACAGTCTTATGGTGGGGGTACCACAGATTAATGGGTGTGACGTGAGTGTGATAAATGCAGCTGGCTACAATTGCTGCATTTAATGTCCCTTTTTATGTGATTGTAACAGAAGGTACAAAGCGACGGGTGACTTCGGGTAATAGAATAGAATAGAATGTGCTAATTAAAATGAAAATTTGATAAAAGAAGATGTAATGTTGAACGATTTTGGATTTGTTTTAATGCCATTAACAACATTTATTTCCATGTGACATTAAATTTAACTCACTTGGAATTTTCCTATGCTAAAACAATAAATTCAACGTAATGGGACGTAAATTTGAATTTTATTGTGCAATTATTAAGAGAATTCTATTCGTAAAAATTCCGTAGAGTTAACTAACACGAGATGCACTTAACGTTGGAATGCCGCGACAACCTTTATAAAGACCTGCGAACTGCACTCACTCAATCCACATTCAATTACAAGTGTATCGTGTGCACTATAATATTTTCAATATGTTAGTATTACTTGGCCTTGTTTTTCTGAAAGTTTTTGCTTTGGAGGCGCGAAATCTGGAAGAAACCTTATCGGGAGATCGTATAGTAGGAGGCATTCAAGTGCTCAACTCGTCCAATGTTTATCAAGTATCTTTGAGTTTAAAAGGAGAATTCCTATGCGGCGGGTCTATAATAGGCGACCAATGGATTATCAGTGCCGCTCGATGCGTGTTGCCAAACCAAACGGAAGTCTACCACATCGAGTACGGGTCGCTGGAAAGGCACAGGGGCAAATTAGTCAAGATATCGGAAGTCATTCCATACCCAAGATATCAAAGTATTCGTAATAATATAAAAAACGATATAGCCCTCATTAAAACTGCCGAAAAGTTGGACTTAAAAAGCGGCCTCGCCGCACCTATCGAGCTATATAACAATACTATAGGGGACAATGCTGTGGGCGCTATCTTCGGCTGGGGATATCGTCACGTGTTCAGTAAGCATCCCGCCGAACATTTGCAAATGGCCATAGTTAAAAGAGTACCGTGTCCCACGCATTTGCACGAAAGCTATGTGTGCCTACGAGGCAAGCCGTCCGCGCCCTGCGAGAAGGACTGGGGCGGGCCGTTCGTCATCGATGGGAAATTAGCCGGAATAGCCAGTCGGCCCGCGGAGACAAGGGGAGACAAGAAGAAATGTCAAAAAGGCAGCTCAAGTGCGTACACTAACATCAGTGAATTTAAAAGCTGGATCGAGGAGACGATACGTGGCCCAGACCAAAACAACAATTAACCAATTAACTAGGACCAAAATAACCAGGATTAATACGCCAAACCACAAAAAAAAAAAAAAAAAAATGGGTCAACGTCGTACCAGATGGTGGAAGTTATACTTCTTTAGCCATTCGCACACACAAAGCTTGACAGGAAATATAAATGAAATATAAGACATTTTTCTCCGTTATTCAAAATATATCTCTTCAATATATTATTATAAGTCACTTCATTATTATACTATACACCTATACATTATCATTATCAATAATTTCTTCTATAATTATTCTTTCATCTTGGTTATTTTCTGACTGTTCATTAAAAATCGTACTCTATTCTATTCCAAGAAAGACAGAATCGGTTTATGATAACTAAAGTAACTAACAAATATTCTAGATTCAAACTTCTCAAGATATCTACTAAATACAGCATCGATGGATCCCCGGCTGGATTTTTTTTTTTCAAAAATTATACGAAAGTATACGAATATACGAAAAAACGTATAAAAAGGCACTCTACGGATTTTACTCCTAACGCGTGAAGCAGTTTCTCGACCAACATCCCATCCCAATGAGTACAACTTCAAAAACGAGTGCCAATCGAACACTCTCGCGTTGTCTATTTTTGCCCTAATACCAAGCTCGTACAATTAAACCATGCCCTTTTGGCAATTGTCTATGGATTTAGTTGGTAAGTTGCAATCTTGTTCGGTCGACCGATGAAGAACTGTCAACAAATGACATTGACAAAAATGAATCAATTAAGCAAAAAAATATTCTCTATAATAAATACAATGAAATTCGTCAAACATAAAAATAAACACGCTTATAGACATAAAAATGCTTTTAACAATAGAAATACAGAATTAATAATGAGATCCGTCAATAATTTGACGACACACTCAAATCACATCTGTCTGTTATGATTATGACAGCAAAACTAACCAATATGGCGGCGGTTTAGGTCCCTCCCAAAGTGTTTAGGACACCGATTTCGGCGAAATTAAGGGATATTTAGCGCTCATAAGAAACACCTGAGGTTTGGTGAAACGATTTTTTGACGTTAGGGATACTTATCTCAATTTAAGGGACTCTTAGCCCTAAGTGAGGTTTGGTGAAAATGGCAGTGAGTCGTGTAGCGCTGAAAGTTATCCTACCGACAAAACAGACGTGATTTATATAGTTTACTGAAATGCTAGTACCTAAATTACTTTGAGAAATTTTCAACGCGATTCCTCGCTTTCGGTCTATTTGCCGTTTATGCTCGGGTAAAAAGCACAATATTGCGTTCACAAGCAGCCGTCACTTAAAATTTTGTATAGAACTTTGCAAACGAAGGCGGCTTTTGAACAAGGCGAAAATGTTACACGTGCCTGCCACACGGGGCCGCTTCCGGGAAATCGAATTATCAACTTTTTCAAAGCCCTACGCGCACTCCGGTAAGGAAGCGATTAGGGACTTTCGTATTTTGGAAATGATAATGAAAGTCTGAATATTTTATGAGCCTATACCATAGTTATACTTTATTAAAATTTTATTAAACTTTATTAAAATTGTAGAATAAATATATGTAGATGGGCTTAGGAAAATAATGGCTGTCAAAACAACAATAGAAAACAAAGCATGTTTAATAGGCGCTATTCAATGACATTCTAGAAAAAATTGAAAAGTGTGCTTAAAACCCATACATCAACAATAATTGAATATTTATAAACTATGTTGTCATTGTAGCCATTTTTTTATTATTATTGTTATTAATTAAGTATGATGTATAGGTACGTAATGTGAACAATGCATACTTATGTTTTTCATTTTTTCTTGCTTGTCTTGCAGTTCGGTAAAATACGAGTGTATTTTTTTTTGTACAATTTTGTTTACATTCAGTTTTTAAAAAATCCTATATTGTAGAAAGCGCAATTATTTTCGAATGAGATTGAAACTGAAACCACTGATCACAGAATTTCTGTATTCAGAGATTATTTAGCATCGTTACTAATCGCAGGCTAGTTAGATTGAAGGATATGTGCGAATGGAAATATTGCCAAAACATGGGAGTAGTAATATTATATTCGTACGCTGAAGTCGCTCATTCTCACTGTTGCCCTTAGAAACCGAAAGCCGGACAAACAAAAATGCGGACTCTTTACGTGACTGCAAACGATGAGGTGTTGATAAGTAGATACTCAAATGATAGTATAGCACACGCTTCATTGATATGCAGTGAGAACATGTCCTTATCGAGAATGGCCGATCTAAATAGTCGCCTCAGCGCCGCTTGAGAATCGTCTTTCTCTAAGAATGTCTGCGCGAAACGGACAAAATGCATTTTATTTTTATACTCTATTTACGGGAGATAAACTTTTATGTATATAATTATTATACACATCTAAACCTGTTAGATCGATTATACGATTTAACATACATTTCCCTAGGACTTGTTTATATAAATTACTAGCACGGCAATGTTTTTTTAATATTAGAAAAAAAACAAAACATAATGGTTCAACTGATTAAAAAACCTTCCCTAACGCGTGTAAAAAACAAAGTTTGCAAAGTTTCATCGTAATCGGATAATAGTAAAGGAAAATAATATGTAAAGATTTACTCACTTAATGCACGCAAGAAAGCTAGGAAGAACGTAGCCAAAGTGTTTTTTTTATTTCACTATTTTGCCTACAGGTCTATCGATTATAATGTGGCATTATATGATTTTCCCGTAGACTAAACAGCGAATGACATCTTACAAGGTAAAGGCGAACTCCTTTTAAAATCAGACTGAATTATATTAAAGGCGAAAATAATTAAAGCCACGCGTTGACGGAAGACAGTTTACTAAAGGCACTTTGTCGCTTTTTTGACGTAAAACTTTATGTAAGTATAAAAATAAAGTTGGGATTTTCAAAATATGCGCGAAGTTTTTAGTAATGCCTCTTTTACAGAATACGAAAATGGAAACTTTGAAAATTCACATCTCAGAAATTAAACCAACGGAAGGATCCAGGTTTTAGGACCTAGGGTGAGAACCAACCTGTATATTATGCCAGTTCTAGGTTTCCTCGCAACACAATCGGTTGGAAATGTGAAATTATCTCCACGCCTGCAAAAGCCAGCAGCCAGAAACGATTATCAGAGTAATATCATCGTAACGACGCAATGCCAGGCTTGCTCCGCGGCAAACCTTAGCTGCCATAGCGTCTTCTAGTACCTAAGCAGTACTGGTGTGTTGGTAATACCCGCCGTTTGCAAATCGCAGGGCGCGTTTACTGAGGCTGTAGTCGCATCGAGGACGCGACGGAGGGCGGACGACTCAAAGCATGCGTGAATGGATAAATATTGTTCATTGTAACAAAACGTTTCGCAAAACCAAGGACCACTTTTTAAAATTATTGTACAGTTTCCCAAAACCATTCCAGATAAAAAAAAAACAGCTTATTGGTACGGCGATTTCAAACATGATTTGTAAGGACAAAATATTAAAATTCATCATGGTTTCCAAAACAAAAAAAATAATAACTTTATGTGATAATATACGTTTGTTATAATAAAAACGTCAGCTGATCTTTCGTTCGCGACTCGCGGATTGCTCGAGCAAGTCGTCTCGCTAAAGGCAATTTAAATCAGGGCTTTAATAAAATTAATAAATTTAGCAATTTATTTTTTTTTTTTTCTCGTAATTGGGAATATTAAATCTTTTCATACAAAGACAGTTTACTTTCATTTGTTAATAGAAAGAAGTTTTATGTTGATATTACACGAAAAATGCCCTAAATAGCCAGCCGTCCATAAGAAAAACATTCTGATCAGCAGTTCCATCGTAAAATAAATTATTACTATTAGTACCTGATATCTCAAATCATTGAATATTCCACTATATTAACATCGAACAAATGATGTGAAGTTTAGCTACGCAATCATCATTACTTTACCTACAGTGTATTGTCATCGTATAGCTTAAAAAGACAGCGCTTTTTCCTTGACTTGACAGTTGGTCGCAAAATGGTAAATGGGTCACGCATTTTGATTTGATGATCAATTTCTGCTTTCCTCGCAGAAATTATGAACCCGATAACAGGCACTGGGCCTTCGGTCGGGGCAGCAGATGGACTAGTCCATGCGACTAGTCTGCCTAACCCTAAACAAGGTTTAAATCGTGGCATATGCTAACCTAGGACGGTTAGAAATAGATATATACATATAAAAGAGGAGAGATATAAAAACAGGAGTAGCCAGAGGAGAGCAGAGGACCTCAGGGATCCAGAGTGACAATCTGGGCGCGAGGATGCGTCTTCCTGACATCCGGGGGTCTAGCATGCAGCGGGGCCAGATTCCGAAGATGCGGCTGATCAGAATGGTCGGGCCTTTTAAACATACTCCGGGCGAGCGTTCTGACGAACTTGTCAACCGTATCCACCTTAAGGTCACGCCTTAAGGTTTCGTTTCTGACGAAGTAAGGAGCGCCCGTTATCGTTCGCAGACCAACGCTCTGGACCGCTTCCAAAGCCGCTTGATTGGTGACTGACGTGAGGTGTTTCCAAGCTGGTGCGGCGTAGGTAAGGATGAACCTCACATACATTTTCAGGAGGCCAGACATTGCGCATTGCGTGACTGTACTGACATATGACTTTTATATACTATGGTAGGTACTGGTCGCGGTTGTTAAAATATTTTCCAAGCAGACTGTCAGCTGTCAGGTCGCTTCGAATTTCGAATATATTTTACGTAACACAAAAACAAAGGGTCAGGATAGCATGCTCCTAACAAAAATATTTATAATTTTATACCTATAAAGCTCTATAAACCTTTTGAAAAGAACAAAGGTATCCAACAGTGCGAACCCTTTTCGAATCCATTCAGTGGTTTTAGTGGAGAAGAGTAACAAAGCGAAAAGTAGCTCTCATTTATAAGCAGTAGAAATTCGCTATAGCGCTTCCTCAGATCACGTCACTGCGTTTAAACACAGAACTATCTACTTAATTTATACCTCTGCAAAACTGTCCACTTCAGTAAGTAAAGTCTACACGCCAAGGGATCCGTGCCAAATATTTTTTCCTCATAGAATAAAATTACTATGCATATATTGCATTACTATGAACATAAAATAGTATGTAATAATATAAAATTTTTAATAATAAGAAGAAAAAGTGAAATGTTACATTCATATTGCCGTTAATTAAAAACTGAATGTTTTTAAGTAAAGACATTTTTAATTAACCATCCAATAGGTACTAATCTATTTATAACCAAATTAATCTTGTAAAGACTATAAAGGAAGTTCAGTAAATAGTGGATAATATAATATAATATAATAAATAAATTATGAAATGGGAAATACTACTAGAACAAACATAAAAATAACAAATATATATATAATTTACAATAATAAAAAATGTGGTTATTATTAAATGCACATCTAACTAGCACGACAAGAAATATAAAGCGATGTGGTCAGAATAATAATTACATAATCAACGAAGAGACATCATCAACTCAAAGACAAAAAAAATATAACTTACAAATGATTAAGAATCGACCAATGATCAGTTGGTTGATTAACTGGTACTTTTTTGTAGCAAATGATCCCTTCTACCACATTCTTAAGATTTATCCACGCTTTACTGGACAAACTATACAGGCAACGTTATTTTATATTTGACTATGATTTTGAATATGATAAGCAAAAAAAAATGTAATTAACATATTTTATTTGAGTTAACTAAAAGATTTGTTTACAGGAACCGTTCATGGTTAAACCGAATACAGTACCGCCAGCACTCTGCACGAGTCGTCTTCTCACAAAAGCCTTTTTCTTTCTGGCCGCACATTGATTTATTGTGGACGAGTTTAACATGTCGTTTATTATGCGTAATAATAAAATAAGGAAATTTGCTGTGACAAAATGGTTTCATCATGAGAATAATTACATATAATAACGATTTAAAAACTCTTCTATGGACTATGGTGATCGGTGCTAAATTGCTTGCGAAATTTATAAACTCGCACCTCATTTGGTACCTGATTATCTAAATAAATTAGTACTAATCATTTATAAAGCACATGTATTTGCAATGTTAGGCCACTGGTAATATTATTTATTTAATTATTTATTTCAGGAAGCAACAGCTGATATACAAATAAAATTACAATAAAAAACAATCAAAGCATAAAGCCAATGAGAGACTCCTCCAAATTAAATAAACAAGAAAAATACATCCAGGAACGTGGTTGGGATTAGGATGTAGGAAGGGTTGGGGAATTTACATAATTACCAGAATATAAAATACAGCATAACTCTTTAAAAATAATTGATTTTACATATACATATATGAGTACTACTCCAGGGTTAGAGCTAGAGTAAACACTCTCTTGAATTGGGAAGGTAGTGCTGAATATATCGATGTCACTCAACATACTGTTGTAAAGCTTACATAGCTCGATGTATATATGAATTCTGTGCATAATTCGTACTCAACCGTGAAAGATGGAATGTCTCACACTGGCGAGTAGGTCCATTTATAATTTATAAATTATGAAGACTAATTATAAAATGAGTACGGCCGTATGCATAATAGCGTTATTTGGCTGTTGAAGTGACAGCGCATGCCATTAAGTATGGTTATACTGATCACAAAAAAAGTGGTCACTTTTAAGCTTAAAATTCCTGTATATTATTATTTTTTAAAAAGTCTAACGTTATTTGGAATAAAGATTCTGTGTATTCTCTAGTTGTTCTCGTTTGCTGATTGTTCTTTTCAAGAGGCTGCAAGGCACCTTAAGGATGCTATCTCTTACTTGATTGTACTTATTTTATAAGGTATTTTTTACTTAATATATATAATAGAATAATATCTGAAATATTAACACAAACAACCTTATATTATTATGTATATATGTATATATGTACATATGTATATTAATATATATTGGTTTTAAAAAAAATATATGTTGATTATACCAGTTTAATTACCTAATGTTAATGTCTAATGTTGACCAGTTTAATTTTATACACTATAAATTACTCCATATATCTATTTATTACAATTTTTTAATGTGTTATTATATCGTATAGTTCATATTTGTTTTCTCTTAACATAAAACGCTCGTTATTGATAGTTGGCACATATTCAATAAATAAGAACAAATTGAACTGCCTTCTTTAGGACAGACATTTAATCTAGTTAAGAAGGCAGCGAACAGAGGTTGCAGTGGTACCTAATGCTCACGGATACAATAATTTTTAATATGTTTACACAAATCTGTAACCTCACCAAATGATATGTAATTATTTCAAAAAATAAAAATAAAATCAAAATAAATAACACACAGGCAAACTCTTATTTTTTATCACATTGTCTATTATTTTGTCGATGTGCCAAAACGATTTACTCGTGTCCTTCTTCTTTTATTTAAGACGATTTACCTTTATAAGATATTCTTCCTTCTTAAGACGATTTTTTACTTTTCAAGACATTTCTCTTCTTTAAGACGATTTATTCATATCCTTTATCCATTTGCGTTTATGTCTAAGAATTTTGTGAATACACGCTCTGGCTTTTTGTGAATACACATACAAATTATTTTTACATTTTTTATAAAAAAATTACCGTTTCTTAAAATAAAGAAAAAGAAGAATAGTTTTCTAATTCAATAATGCACACGGAAAACCGCCATACAGCACTGGCAGCTAGTAGGCTGATAGTTGCTTCCTATACATGAATGTATAGAAACTGATCGGCCAGTGAGTTGTATATTATTTATTTATCATAGGCCTAATAATAATCCACACATAACCGTAACTGTATTGTAATGGTCATGGACTAATCGCGTTAATGTTAGTTCATTAGAATGATTTATAGAGCGCTTTATCATTTGTTGTGTTATTCATAGGCAGAAGCGGAAATAGGGTTTATAGTTCAGTAAATCGGAGCGAACTTAGGTAGGATTGTACGACAACTCCATTAATATATATTAAATATGATTACTAAGTTGTGTAAATGATTATTTATTTGCTAAAGACTTAGTTAACTTTGGTGAGGGAGTTGAATTATTGAACTTTATCCATAGTCCTAACTAGATATTTACCGTAAAGAAAACAAATTATTTAAGATATTTTATATGATGCCAGCGCGCGATGTTTTTATTATGTATCAGTGCAATTTAGATCACTAAAGTAGTGCATAGCATCTCTATGCTGAAGATATTCTAGAGATTTCAGAAGTACACAACTAAACAAAGAAATGTGATAAAATGAATACCTTTAATAATATCGTAATATGCATTTTTCCCCTGTTAAAAGTTTTGATTGGCATATCAAGTGAGGATCTTTATTAATTAATTGACCCAATTCTATCGGAGTACCTACTTCCTGTTCCCATTGACAGGCGACCAATAGAGATCACTCCTATACCATGAACAATGAACTACTTACCGATAGAGGGTAGAATATACGAGCAATGAATTAAGGTATGAATTATTCTAATAGCTCCTAAACTGTATTACAAGTCGACGAAAATGCTTTATTAGTTTAATTATTTGTACAAAAAAAATGGATAATGTGACTTTTATCCAAGATAAATAACAACAGAAAATAATTTTAAAATGTACCAGAATATTAAATCAAACCACAATACCGCAATTAAAAAAATATTAACTAAATACATAGATCTCTTTCATAAATGAATTATTTCCAATTGAGGTTTAAAGTAGGTATGTGTTTTGCCGTGAACACAAATTCTAGTATCGGGTATTTTATTCTGTGTGTTTCAGTGTCAAGTGATATGTTATGCTATATTATGTATGTAAAACGATCAACAAAGAAAAACTTCTTGTTTATAAAAAAGTTTTCTAACAAAAAATTAGTACATAAACAAAAAATACAGCTAATTAAATTAATTAATCTTTCAATTACCTATATAGTTTATTTACCTATATACTTTGATTTTACTTGCCTACTCGCTCTGGTATAAAATATTTTACTACTACCCTACATATTATGTTTTAAAAAAAGATTTGTCCGTTTGACCGATGTTAATGAATTGAAACGCTTCGTTCATGGTGTAATGAATAAATCATACCACATTTATTAATGTGTTTTTTTTTTAATGATTTCATAAGTCAACTCCTATTTTTAATAAATTTTTTAATGATAAAATGGCTAGTGTTAATTATATGTTATCTAAAAATATAGACCTTTTTAGGATCTATAATTTGGTCTTACATTAATGTGGCGTCTCTTATGGATGGATCAGAGCGGAGCTCCCGTAAAAAGGTTTTTTCAGACATTTTTTTTCAGCAACATGAAATTATTTTTTTCATCAAATATGAGACTGAAGTCAAACGCTGTAGGTTTCCAGTTATCTATGATTTAAAACCTATTAACCCTAATAATAAAGAAATTTTAGAGATTATTATTATTTTATTCTTAAACACCAAAATATATACATGACAGTTCAATGCCAATTAATGTAACCAACAAGCGACCAACTGCACTGATGTTCCCTGCCTTCTGTACCAAAGAAGGCAGTGACCGTAGATTTTTATAAATTGAAATTATTTCGGTCTTAAACTAGAACGAAAACTTTGATTATGGTGTCACGGTGGTTACGGTAAAATAAAAAATATATACTTTTAAACTAGTTTTTTCAAACGACATCCCACACAATACAAAAAAGTTTTTTTTGAGAGGGCCCGACTCACACCGATTAAAAAAAGAAAATATTTTTGTTTAATCAGCGACCGTCGAAATATTTGGGCGTCATGAAATTCTCATTATGCCAAATTTTAAAATAGCCTGTGACAGTCAGAGAGACGGATGCAGTATTATAATGGGTTCAGTTTTTTCCTTTCGAGGTTATATATGCAACCTTAAAAACGACTTCATCCATAAGTATTTTTTCATAAGTAACAGTTACAAATTATACTTTATTAAAGTATGATTTAAGTAACGGTACGAAGGGCAGTTTGGTAATATATTATGAACTATGAGTTGCCACCCACAGGCTCTTAATCCTTGTTCGTTTTGATTTTCGATTACGGATAACAATCGAGATTTCAATTCAGCCTCCGTTTTCCTCTTTTCGCCGAAGATTGTTTGATCTGCAGAAGAGTTCGATTTCGCCGTTTAATAACCCGTAAAAATGATGAACGGAAATTGTCACTCTTGCGAGACGTCGCTGCGACGTTTCTTTGCAATTTTTTTGCGTCGAACAAAAAAATGAAAACGCCCTCGACTTCCGTCTGCTCACAAAAATTGTGTAAAAATGAGTCAAAAAAGTTTAAAATATTATAAAAGTTATAATCTCGCGGATTCGTACATACCGTGTGCGCAAGATAATTTTTCAGACGTTTCAGAAATGATCAGACGTACCGTCCTCGTACGTAACCTAACCTAACCTAGCACCGATGCAATGTTCGTTCGGTTTACCGAGTTCGTAACTCGGGTTGTCACACGACTGGGGTGTTCATACCTAAATCTGTGGAGCGGCTGTAAGGTTCCAAATTATTAATCGCCTATCTAAATGCCTGCGGCGTTAGTAAAAGATTTATGACTTTGAACCCCTAAATATTAGGGAGCTCGTTATAAATACGGATGTTATTAATTACTTTAGGCGAGTTGCGGCAACTAAGCAAATTATTAATGTCGCTGCATTAATAATTTAATTAAATTAGATATCCGAAATATAGACATTAAATTTTTTCTTTTTTTTTATTACATAAACTTACATGCTTTTGTGTTATTGTTATTAGTTGGAATTTAAGAAAAACCAGAATAGCTATTAGTATATATTATCACTTCCTTCAATACATTGCTAAGTAGTAGTAAATTATTTAACCCCAATTTGACGTCTAAAATCTAAGCCCTACATGTATCATTAACGGCATCTTTCCCCCGGACTACTCGTGCCTGTGGTACCAACTTATGATGGGTTGTTTCATTTCTTATCTCCACTTGTGCCTGCGGCACTTTTAGCGCATTCAATATGCGTTTTGAATGGCTATAGAGGCGACGATGGGGTATGTTTTATGTCTGAGTAGATTAAAATAAAAAAACACACAATGATATAATGACATTCTTTCAATGCATCATAAATTTTAAAACCTTTAGTAATGAAAAAACGGCTAGTAATGAAACAAACCCCTCTCAACCCCTCTATATTTACTAAATTATTGATTTATTTAATACTAAATTCTTCCAAATTGATCAATATTCAATAACTCTGTAAAAGTTTCGTAATTCTATATTAAAATACTATATATATTACTCATAGTGATGCAAAAAAAACTACGAACAAAAATCCTAGTTTATTTCTGTATTATATCAGATTTTTTTGTTTTCGCATATATAAATAATGAAACCTTAAACTGGTGTTTTTCATGTGTTTTTTTTTTTTGTTTAAATTTAAAAACATTTTTTTCTTATTTATTTTATCATATTCAAATTCATTTTAAATACTTTACTAATCAATTGGGCTACCTTTGTATAAGGAATATATACTTTAATTTATATTATATTTACGTCATTACCTATTACTTTTATTAAGTAACCACAATAAATAAACAAATAAATATACTATAAATAAATAAACACTCACATAATATTTCAATTTATAATAATAATGTGCACATAACATTCTTTTAGGCACATGAACGAGTTTGTATTAATTGTATCTAGCTAGCAATAAATAATGCATTCAAAAAGCCGTGCTATCATATTTTTGAAATTAGAATATGATATTTGAGTTTAATCTTTTAGTACTAGACATTTTTTTACTTTAATGTTATATTTCTATATTATCCGTACATCCTCCGAAGTAATCTAAACGGCTATGGTTGCATCCAAACTTCAGACAAAAAATCGACTCATTTGCATTTGTACTTTTGAGTTTCAGGCGGGCGGACGGACGGATTGGAGATGGTATCTTCTTACACATAAATTTATAAAGGCTAAAATGGCGAGATTTATTCTTTTATTTATGAAGGACTGTGCATTTGTGTTAATTTGGGTCGATCTCCATAAATGCCGAAATACGCGTGATTTTGCGTGGATCTGCGGATCTAGTCAGAGTGCCAATCTTGCTTCGCTTGCTGATGATACTGAACCATTAATATTATTATTCGAAAGAAGCATACAAAATCACTTTATCATATTCATATTATGAAAATCGAGTGCTACTTAGTTACACGAAGGCTGCACAGCACTAAGCACATTATAAGCCCAAACAAATAACTTATACCTACATAGTATATTCACCGTTATATAAAATCTACATTAGAAATCCCCTTGAGTATAGATTATAAACTACGAAATTTAATATAACTATTTTTTTTAATATTTATTTTTTTAAGAGTGTTTATGGCTATGCCTAATATTATTTATTTTTAAATGGTACTCTATCAAAATATTGAAATAAGCATGTTAACAATTATTCTTGGACACTAAAACAAAAAAAAACTAAAGAGAACACATGCATATTTTTTGCTTAGAGAAGAAAACACAGATTATAATAAATCAAAACAATATAATTATATAATACATACACTACAAATATAGATATTATATGAATACGTGGACAATTACATATAAATATAGACACACTCGGATATATATATATAAATACGAAGTATGAACGTATGAACGAAAATATGTACTTATATATTTTTGTTATTTCGGTAGCAATTCAAGAATATGCATTTTAAATTGACTAATCATGGATGGATCTTTATGTAAGTTTTTATAAGATGACGGATGCGAGGTATTATGTTATTGAAGGCTATGTTGTTATGCTATATGGGGGTTCTAAACAAATCAGGGCTCTTAAATTATGCGAAGTCGTATTAAATGATATTTTTTTTAGACACGTTATTTCTACATCGTAATTAATTATTTTATAAAGAACTATTAAATCTATCAAAGAACGATGACGAGCAAACATATCTAACTGAAATATTTAAGGTCTATCGTTAAGACCTTAATTGACCACGCTTAGCAGACAATATTCTTAGTGTTCCTTTTTTTGAATACTTTCAATTCTGTCTGAGGATTACAAATGACACTACCGTATTTTAAATGCGATTTTACTAGGGCATTATATAGGAGAATTAAACTTTGAGAGTTGTTAAAGGGTTTTGTAATTTTGGAAATGAATCCAAGCGCTTTGTTTGCCTTCGTGATTATTTTTTCTATGTGAGTATCAAATATGAATTTAGAATCTAGCATTATCCCTAAATCCCTAACGGTATTATTACGTGAAATCAATTTACCACCTATGGAGTAGTTGAAGCGTATGTATTAAACTTTTTGAAAACCTTTTGTGTTTTAATAAAATTTTGGCCTGTTAATTCTTGGAAAATTATTTTCGATTATATCCCAAATCGCAATATAAAAAGCATGGATGGACTGCGTCATCCACGGTGGAGGTAATTAAAATGTCAGCCCAGTTAACCTCACTTATACTCGTATGCTTTCATAATGACCTCTATAAAAAAAATATTCAACCTTTTCAGAATTAGACGTTAGTTCCGAGTGAGCATCTGAAAATTATTTTTTAACGGAGGATCGAGAAAGCTTAAAGGTTTCGAATAATTTAAGCATATCTTTTCAATCATTGCCTTAATTGTTGCGCTGTTGAAAATTCCCTTTAGTTATTGCAAAAATGAATCAAATACGATTAAAGAACATATTATTATCAGAACACGACGTAATTCCTGATAAAATAATTTTAATAGAAATGGCACTCTGAGTTCCGCCGTTATTTGAGGCGAAAACTCGAAGGCGCTTCGTCGGTAATGAAGTGTCACGGGCTCCGAGACATCTTCTGTCTCGTTTTTCCTTCCCTGCTGATGATGCTTCTCAGGATCTCCATTCCGTCGTGTCTTATCAACTTTGTATCAACTAATACTACTTTACGATAGAATAATTCATTTTTAAATTTATTTTTGAAACATAAAATACGTGATCCATTTCCATATTTGAAATTGTGATAGTCTAAAACTTAAAATGAACTCGGAAAAAATCGCCGGTTCTAATCCGTACATGATATTTATTTAATTAAGTAATATAATAATTGATATAATAAATAATGTGATGAAATTAAACAAATTTATTATCATGGAGACATTACATTTATATTTAAACTAGCCATGTTGTGGGCAGTTTTACCGATTAGTTTCGTGGAGACAAATTAAATACCTACCAGTCATTTATTCTTTATTTCGAAGCAACATGGCCATTTTATAAAGATTAATATATAAAATTCTAAAAGTGGTAGATTTTTTAAAATAGTTTTTATGACCTTGTACTCTCTATTATGGAGCTCGTTATACATAAAAGGGGATGTTTTTAATTACTTCGAGCGAGTTACGGTAATCAACCCAATTTAATGTCACTGCTTTAATAATTAATTTTAATAAGTATCTGAAATATATCGATCATTTGTTTTATTTGTATTGCATATACAAGCTGCTGTGTTATTATTAGTTTTTTTAATTTAAGGAAAAAAGAGTTTAAAAAAACTTTTTATTTTAAATGAACATTCTCTCTGTTTTAAGTCAGTGCCTCATTACTGAGGATCTTCGGATCGTCGCTATGAGGCACCAGCATAATAAAGTCAGATGCTTTTGAGGAGTCAGCGATTTGTTCACCTTACTACGAAGATTTAATATTAACTTCTTCTATACATAGTTTAGTAGTAGTAGTATTAATTAACCGAACCTCTTACAGCTAGGTCCTACAGGCTACAGTTATCGTTAGCATACTATGTCGCATTAATTTCTGGAGTTTCTGTTGAATGTGTTAGTGAGTGCTCTCGGTACAGCTGAAGAAAAAGAAAAAACTTTTTTTAAAATATTTTTAATAATAAAACTTGTGTCTTTGATTTTTTTAATAATACTTTTAAGTTTTTTCGTACTTATCTATAAGTTATGAAACCCAGAAACAATAGTTTTATTGAGTAGTTACTGTGTTATACAAACACTTTCTTTTTTCATTATTTTCTTTATTTATCGTTTATTTTATTATAACTACTAGTCAGCTTGAGTAAGCGCTAGAAGATCAACTAATAACGGCCAAAAGTAATTAGGTAAGTAATCCTTCTGAGAGTTTTATTATTCATACGTATGGATTAAAAAAAAAACTCAGAAATTAAATTTATTATAGCGTCGCAACCACGTGGCACGTGGTACATATTTTATAGTAACAGCCGAGTATCATAAAGCTCTCGGAAAGACTACATCAAACTTACCTATACAAACGGAGGGGGGGGAGGGCTTACCTTTATTACCTTGGGGGTGTTTCGTTCGTCGCCCTTAAGGTTATTAAGTCGTTATTAGTTGGGTGATCACGGCAAATTTCGAGGAAGGTGCGTTATGGTAGCAATATTAAACTAGCGTGTTTTGTGTAGTATTAGATTTTCGCCTGTTTAATTATTTGCTTAGATGTTCATCACATTTTATTGTAGGTACACGATTGCTTTTATTATGGTCTATAATAAAAATCTTATCGGCTACTCTTAAGTAGACAGAATTTGATATAACGCTGATATAGTTAGTGGTACCTAGGTATAAAAATAATTGCGGCAAACACACTCTTGGTTTTCTTATACCTACTCTTTTTAACGAGTATATAAATAAAAATCTTTTCAATGTACCTAAATATAAGGTTAAAGAGAAGATAAAGATAAATATAATAGAAAAAAAATCTGAAAAAGGTATTTAAAAGAGTGTATACCTGCTTCCTCTCTATCTGCTTGAGATGGAAAGAGAGTAGGTTAGTTAAGTAAGTATAGGCTATAGATCTACGAAAACTCATATATATAGGATGATGATTTTAGAGGCGTGGTTTTCAAGAAGAGATAAAACGCATATAATTTGATGTTATGGCTAAGAATTTAGTTTTATTATAAAGATAAGGGTTTGCCATTAGGTTTTAAAAATGATTTCGGGTAAGTGGCCGCCGCGGCTGACTCGAACAAATTCCAGCCGAGAGGTCCAATTTTCAACCAGTTTTTGCAGCAAGTTGGGCCGTATGTCAGCAATAACGCGCCGAATATTCTCTTCCAAGGCGTTAATCGTGTCCGGCTTATCTGCGTAGACAAGCGACTTCACATAACCCCACAAAAAATAGTCCAGCGGTGTTAAATCGCACGATCTTGGAGGCCACGCCACGTTGTTCAGGAGTAAGTCTATTCATTATGAAATTGCATACCAAACTGAGCATAAATCAAGTGACAGCTGTCAAAAACACCAACTACGAAAAAAGTAGTGCCAGATTGAAAACCACGCCTCTAAAAAAAACACCTATATATAAATATAAAAATATATGGTTTGTCTATTTTTATTTTATTTTTTAACTTTGCTTTTGATAGGTTTTTACTTTTTACTTTTGGTCGTTATCTATTTATTGCTTTTGCATTTTATTATATTGTTTTTTGTTTTTCCTTATTCTTATTGATGTGACCCTTTTGAAACTTTTATACTGTAATATAGAATGTTTTTTTTTTCACCCTCAGAAAAGGCACCGTCTTTGTGGGAAAATGTAAAGGTGTTTTGTAAAAAAATAATAATAAAGTTAAAAAAAAAAAATATGCCGTGACAACGTACCAACCTAAAAACTGTTATATGGATACGTATAACTTTACATAACCACAATAATTTACAATTATTGAATATGGTAAAACAATCAGAAAAATACCACATCGTCCACAGAGGTTACATCACTTTGATATTAGAAAATGCATTTTTTTTTTTAAATAATATGCTTTTTATTAGAATTCAAATATTGTAAGGCTGGTCTTTGAAATTACTTCCGGCATTATGCAGCAAGCATCCAACTTACAATTCCTCGTCCATTAGAGGGTTCGACGCCGCGGCGAAGTTGCCTGTCGTGAAAT
Organism: Neomicropteryx cornuta; assembly: GCA_020383195.1. NCBI lineage: Eukaryota > Metazoa > Arthropoda > Insecta > Lepidoptera > Micropterigidae > Neomicropteryx > Neomicropteryx cornuta. Next base: position 9,597,243 of record JAHKQU010000030.1, read on the forward strand.
AAATGTATTTTGGTGTAAACCACGCATTCCTGGCAAATCGAGGGGAGAATGGAACAAATGCATATTGATTTTGTTGCACCCCCGGGAATGGCCGGGAAGCGCATTTCCGTATACAACTTGAACACAGGAAAGTTTTAATATATTTATTTCAGGATCATTTTATAAATGTCCTTGAGAATCTGTCACGAAAACTAGTAAAAATTGGGACAGTCAATTGAAACCTGATTTGGACGTGTTTCCTACAAGATGGACTTCAACCTGAAAAAAAAAAACATTATTATGAGTGAATTATTTGTATTTCATATTCAATTAAATTATAAGCGACTCCAATAACGAAATGTTTATAATATCAGATGTCAATGATTTCCCCATCGATTTTAGAATTAATTATTCGAATCGAATTAATTAATTAATAAAGTTTTAATCGAATCCACTAGAAAAATACTAGATCACGACGGGCCGGTTTTTTAAAATTTGAAATAATAAAATAGTTATGTTTAAAAATATTTTCTCTATGATCCCATGTTAAATTTTTTACGCGCGCTTTTTGTCCGAAATAGAAAAAGAGTTGTTTATAGTTAGTTTCCAATATGCTGCTAGTATAGGTTTCACCTTTGCGACTGTGGCCACCTTCTCTATTTATTATTATATATCTTGTAAAAAACTACTTTTCGCTATACCCGTTCCAATTCACGCGAGAATTCATGGCAGGGATTTGAATTCTTTGCCATGGGAACTTTCTCATGTATGGGTTTTCAGCACATACAGGTCTGTAGGTCTAGACAAGATTAAATTAACGTAACGCCGTTTAACGCGTGATTCTTAATATATTTTTGTAAAAAAAATAGTTTCATTTCATAATACTGATCGAATTATCTAGCAAAATATATAAATCTTTCAAAATAAAAATATATTAATCTTTCAGTTGAAAATGCAATTTACGAATTTATGAACATTTTTCATTTTAACGTAATCCTTCATATTATTTTCTGAAAATGCCGAAATGCGAAAGCTTAAAATATTTTATCAGATATCTTAGCTCTATAGTTTTATTTTGATTTCCGTCCCTGTAACATGATAAAGAAAATTAACAGTAACAGTGAAAGCCCTTTGAAGTAATAATTCATCAATACGTTTTTTTTAATATACATTTTAGCACTTAACTATATATATGTATATATTATATTGTAATACATAACCTGCATAATAAAACTTAGAAAATCGTGGAGTTGTTTCCGTTGCAATTATTCTGTATTCATTTGATACTACAAGAGTATTTTAACCCTGGGTCGCTCCATTTAATGGCACTCATATCATATTATGTCGTGAAAAGTAAAAGGAAAACACGTGGTTGGCATATGGGTGGGTCCCTTCATTATTTCACAGCCGAAAGTGGCGTGCTGTCACAAATCGTTCAATTGAAACGCCACAGGGCTTGTCACAACGAACATGTATTAGTTATATGATACATTAGGTTTATTGTCTTTTAAATTCAATTTAGATAACTGGCATCCGTGCGAATCTTACCGAACCCACATTCGAAGGAGATATCGCCACTCCTTAAATCCTGAATTTTATATAATACATTCCTAGATATAACCTCTGCGTACGACTGGTTAAAGTTTAAAATTTAGCTAATCAAAGTTGCCACAGTTGGCATTGACAAACGCCATAAGCAAATACTGCGACAACTTCTATGTAACCATGTCTTACGTATGCAATACACCAATATTTTACCACCAGAATTTTTTGTTATATAAAAAATAGCGATGGCATGAACCTAAAGGTAAAAATTTACCTAAAATAACTTGTTTTTTTAATCTTTATGTGCTTTTGTGTGATTCGCGTCAATAATAGCGTAATTTTAGAACTGTTGAACTGTTAAAAATTTCATAATAAAACAAGGTTTCACTCTTTCTAACGTCCTTCCTTTATTCCATATGGTTTGTTTGGTCTTCAGTTACAGCCAAGCGTTACACTACACTACATATCTAACCGGGAAAATATCACAACTGTCTCATCCAAAACGATCAAAACATCTTTAGACAAGACAAATATAAATCCCCTGCGCGAATCGCGAGTTTACCGAGATAAAGATTAGGCAAGATGATGCTGCAAAGCTCGCCAGGAAATATTTATCTTCCGGATGTAGAACAGTCGCCTTGTACACAGAGGCAAGAGGCAGACGAGCTGGACAAACAAACTCATGTACTGCGAAAGCTCCCAGCGGCAAGCTCGCTTCCGATGCACTTCGCACACAGAGCAAGGCATCTGCAAGGCGACTTCGCTGTAAATATTTGAGTCATCGCAGTGCCGATACTCAAAATCAGTTTAACATTTTCTGCACTTCAATTTATACTTTCACCCTCAGCGCCGATGACGAGATACCTCGTCATTGATGTATACGCTAGTCGTTGTATGCGCTTAAAAGCGTCATCGGCTTACTGAAGCGCGGCATGTAGCGTATTATAGGTACCTGAATTCATGAAAGCCATAATTATACTAAATTTTTTTTCATTTTGACGTTTGATTGTTTATGTAAAAAGTGCGCCAGTGTTTTTAATGAATTTCGTAGTAAATAATTCGAGTTTAATTTACAAAAGCTTTGTCAGTATAATATTATATATAAAAAACAAACTTTTTCATGGTTTCTAACAATATTTATTTGCCAATCATAACTTAATATTATTTTAGGTGTATAGAAATTTCACATTTATTAAGAATACAGATAAATATTGTATTAGTTAACTAAAATTGATAAGTATATTTTGAATTGAAGAATGTTTCTATTGTATGTATATATATATATATATATATACACGTATTTCAAATAGGTAAATAGGTATTTCAAACGCGTAAATACATATTCGTATATGTTTACGAAATAATTTTAAACGTAACAAAACAGAGCGACCCTAAGATTAGATCGTCCATCATTCGAGAGAGGTGCAATCCAAATAGGGCTGTCTTATCTCTTTTTGATATAAATATATTTGTAATAGTATTGCAATTACCCGTCACCAAAACAATAAAACTAAACTTCAACTTAACTTACTAAGAAATTGAAACTACCAAACGCGTTATGGTTAACTTATGGGTTATAGACTATGTTGGTACACCGACTCTGGAATACTGACTAATTTCTATTTGAAATACAACAATTATAATTGGGATAATAAAATTATAAATATTTGAGGTGTGTCATTCAAATGGAGATATTTTCACAATACATACATTCTCTTTTTTTTCTGAAATTTGATTTTCTATGGGGATCTACTGGATAATTTTACTTTTACTCGGAACAAAAGCGGATGTTTTACTCAAACAAGACATTAAAAACAAAATCTTGTTCAAAACAGTATATTTTCAGCTATATTTAAGAGAAAGTATTATTCATGGAAAGATTTCAGTTAAAATGAGATCAATTACATATATAGACCCAATCAAAGGTGATTATTTCCAATAATAAAATATAATTTAATTTTTCTAACAATAAAAATTTAAAAAGTAAGAATTCAAACAAAAGTGCTGTATCCACTAGAAGAAAAATATTTATGTAAAGTAAGTTTGTTATGAGTTTTTAAATAATGATGGAAATAACTCCAATTGAACAGACGTATGCCTAAAATTGCAATAACTATTATGTATTGAAATACGCCTTGATTACCGTCTATGCATCAACGTTATATGACAATATTATACACTTAGTTTTTTTTTTCCTTTTTTCCCTTTTTATTCCACAATCTCCCCCCCCCCCCCCAGTTACATCCTTTCTTATTCACACACGATGTTTTTATGCCTATAAAATGTACCTACCTTCGAATTCATTAAAAGAGTCTTTTATTGCGTTATTTTTTACCGCTAGCGATAATTTTATAGTTTTAACAAAACGTTATTTATTATAATAGGTACATATGTACTGACTTCATCAAGTTGATCGATCCACACGCATAAAAAAGAAACAATATAGTGTTATGCTAAATTAGAAAAAAAATACTTTACATCTACAATTGATTATATAGTGATTTCAATCATACTTAATTTATAATTTTCCTGTAATAATAATAATAAACTCTTTATTACTTGGATCTTACTAATAATTTTTGCGGGATAAAATGTGTGCACTAGATTTTTTTTTGTGAAATATAGTTACTTAATTTCGGGTAAATGTCGAGAAAACGATGCGAAAAATGAAATTGATCATTTATATTATACTCGTATTTATTTCAAAATGTTCAATGGGTTTCATTGCCAAAACATCTTCAATGCATTGTACGATTTTGATAACCCTTCCACTTCCGCATAATATGCACTTAGCCTCTTCAATATAGCGCTTTAAGCTGATTTATAGCCCTTCAAGGTGTTAGATATTACCTTTTCAGACAGTTCTGAAGACGATAGGTCTTCAAGATGCTTTCAAATATGACCAATGTTGGTAGGTATACGTACATCTATTTATATATATTACGTTTATTTTATGTTATATAAAATATAATCAAATGCGATAAAAGGCTCTAAGGCTAAATATTGGCGCACAAACTATTTCCTGGTAATAAATGATTATGTATCTGCTCCGATTACCAAAAAATCTTGTTTTTTCGAAAAATATTTACGGACAATTTAAGAAGGTTAAAAAAATAATAACAAAAAATGTACAACTCATCAAATAGTCTCGGTGGATACTTTAATCACGGATTAGGTATTATGTTTTTTAAATATTCTTTATTTATAAACAAAACATACAGGTTATATTTGATTGCTCACTAAATCCTTGCGGGTTTTTATGTGAACTAATTCGTTCCCACTTTTTACTTATTTAATACAATTGATATAATATATTTTATTATATATTCATTATTCATTACATATTCATTCATTCATTATAACTCTTATATCAGGCGGTTTTGAGTAGTTTAGCGCTTCCCCGTATTACAGTTGCGTTACTTTACCTTAAAATAACGTTAATCAATCATAAACTGTGTTTTCTCAAAAACATTACTTCTTACACATAAGAAAGGGTTCACATTGTGATAATGTACCTAATATTTCTTTCAAGCTATAGTCATTCAAAGATAATCAAATATGAAAGATGAAGAGTTATTAAAAATTGATGCAGGCCAATGTTTAATTCGGACCAATAAAAGAACGTGTAAATCATTCGCCATTTCCACATAGCCGGAACACGCCGGCGCGTCGCGTCTCGTTCGAGTCACATCAATTCAGGGCGGAAACGGCAAAGTGTTCATTCAAAGTGCCCATTCGGTCTTTTGATCTTCACGAAACGCGTAAATAATCGTCCGGCACCGAGAATGTGCTCAGTCATTCCGGCAGTACGACAAGCGAGGCTTTTGTGCGTATTGCTGTTATTGCACACCGAATCGCCGTGCTTTATTTAATTAGCCATCTTTGTCACGATCTCTGATTGAGTAAAAGAGATTGTGAAGCGACGCTTAGCGTGTTAATGCGTGTCACAATTCAATCGAGAACGAGAATTCAATCAAAAAGAACGAGAACAGTAGCTAAATGTAATTCGTAGTCAGCAGTCGCAGTTTCCATAAAATAAACTTACCTATTTTTTCCTTTTAATCGTGTTCCCTATAATTTCAGGTGAGGATGGTTTCACCCCTCCCACCAGCCCCTCGTCCTAGCCATATCGTACAATAGGAACCACGTTGAACTTGACTGATTTAACAGCGGTTGTTCGTAGCAATAGTTAAAATTTCCTTTCTTCTTCTACTTCAAAAATCCTTATAAAATCATAAATGGGAAACAAGAAAACAGAATTCACAAGAATTAACTTATCAGAGGGTATTTTTTCATTAATTTTCCATTGAAATCTTAAATAAGATTCCTAATCAGATTAATGTAAATAACTAACAATATATACGTAAACAGCATGATTGTTTTTTTTTTCGAATCATAGGTTGAATTAAAAAATACGAAAGGGGCTGGGGGGAACCTATACCTTCTATACGGCAGAGAATTGAATCACATCTAATGTATAAATACAGATATCTCCGGAAATATTGATAATCGAAAGCAGGGAGGTAGAGGACTTCAAGGTGCCTCAAGGCAGGCCCATGCAAAATACTCCCAATATTTCTAACCAATGTACTAAGGTTTAGAAATATTGCATAATTTATGGTAGGTACCTTTGTATATAAAAATAAAATGTTGCTTTTTTTATTAATCCTTAAAGTTGGGTAAGCACCCCAGCGATGAACTTTTTGGTTAAAAAAACAAAAAAAAAAGTCAGGGGCCGCCAATGCCACCGCCGTGTATTTTTAATTGTACTATTGAATTATACGTACGACTTGTAGGTAAAGAGTAAGTGTTAATTTCTTTTTATTTGATGAAATTTAACTACAATCGTAAATTTAAGGTAATTTTGAGGTGACGTAGGGACATATCAACGTGTCAATATGGCAAGCATTGGCCAGCTGCTGTCACTGTCAGTTAAAACATCAAAGATTTAAAGGTAAAAAGCCGACGGGATTTCTTCAGTATTTTAAAGATGGAAAGATTGGATTGGAACGTTTATAGTTTGTTTTTTCAATAGGAAATCGGCGATCTCTTAGTGAAAGTGACCGAAATATTTGTTTTTGTGATTTTTTTCCTTAAGATGTCTTCTTTCAACAAAAACGAGATAGTTTTGGTTGTTATTCGAGCGACTTTTTTCTCAGCACTGACATTCATCACCATGAAATGGTTATTTCAAAAGATCGACCCCACAAGTAAAAATAAAAAGAAGGCTGTTAGAAAAGCAGAGGAGCAGCTACGCAGGTATTGTATGTTTTAGTTCTGCAATCACAACTTTCACGTACGTCGAAAATCCCGATCTCGAATTGCTGAAGAATAACCCACTTGCGTCTCTATGGCCATCCAAAACGCACATCACATCGAATTGGCTAAAGTGCCGCAGGCACAACTGGAGATAGGTAAACCTATAGCAAGTTGGTACCACAGGTGCGTGTAGTCTCCCCAGACTACTGAAGAAGATGCCTTTAAAACGTCTGTAGGGCCTAGCTGTAAGACGTCAGGTTCTGGTTAAATAATTTTCTGCTACTAAACAATGTATAGATGCAGTTGATATTATATAATAGCTACAGATGTCAGCCATTCTTGTTTTATAATATTATCTTTTACATTTTTGTAGAGTAAAAAAAAATAGGCGCATCTCTTTTTTAAAACCTTGGTATCGTTAAAAATTACTAAACCCATTTTGAAGGTCGTTAAGTTCTGTAGCTGTTCTCCAGTCGCCCACGTATCTCCCGCAAACTCAGTTAATTTCATTTCAAATTCGTAGTAAATCTATTCCTATACAATGTCCTCTCTACCCTTTCACGGTGGGCCTGAATTTGGTCAGTGATTTCCACGGCAGCCACGCTGTTATCCAATTTTTAGTTGCAGTTCCAACTGAAAGATAGGCATTTAAAATAAACTGAAAGGAATAATAATTGTTTTGTCACGGCTTGATCTAATTTGAATTTAATTTCCTTACAGATTAGTAAACCTGGATCGAGTAAAACGTCCAACAGTTCCTCCCACGGCAACTTGAGGCTGATATCAATGGAAGACCTTCTTCTATCTTTGGATGTGCTTAAAAACTCAAAACCACAATTTAAATGATTGATACTATCTAGGACGTGTCGAGTCAATCGAAGTCCTTTTAGGTTTTCTTAGTGCTTTGTGTTAGTGACATTTAATGACAATCTTAAGCCATTAACGCATACAAGTGTGTATTGTTATGTGTACTACATGGAACGCTTATTGCATATTACAATATTTATTTGATTTTATATTAAGAATAAGTAAATAGCACGGTTTTTCAAAAATATTGTAAAATGTGTTAATCATTATTTGTTTTGTTTGTTTGCATTCATAAATGCTTTATTACAGGTAGAATAGTGGTAAAATTATGCTACTGTTGTATATTATGATAAAATATATTTTGTTTCATTATTCCCTAGCGAACAAAACATAGACCTCTCTGAGCACAGTCCCGGAAGTAAGTTAAATGAAGGTATGGTTAAAAAATACTCTAAATAATAAAGTATCGCTTAAAATGACCTATTGCAATTTTTAGATCCTTTTAGATAATTTTAAGTCTTGATAATTATTACATCTATTATCCCCATTTTTAGCATGATATTGCCATTGGTAGGACTGCGATAATATGCTCTTAATAAACACTAGAATAAAATATTCACAATAGAGATAGCTTTCGAGAGCGTTTATACAGTATTATTGTATGTTTAGTCATTATTGAGCTTATTCTTATGGTGAGATTATTATAGGTGTTGTTAAATATGTAATTATAAGAGTCATATGGAAAATATCAAAGCACAAAAAAAGCTTAGTATTATTCTCGTATAACTCGTATTTTATTTTTATTTATTCACTGTTTGACTCTATTTTTTGGTGTCATAAACCAAAAAAATATAAATAAAACATTTCATTTATGTACTTTCCATCATGTTCTAATGGAAAAAATAATATTTTGACTTTACATTATGAAGGTTTATAATTTAACAGCATTTATTCATTGCAAAAAGCGATTAACCTAACAAATATTCTCAATGAGAAGGCATAGGTGCAAAGGTTGGAGCAAATTCTAAGTATTTATTCCAAATGTTCCCAATCCACAAAACATTTTCAATATACTCCAAGTTTCACTCCAAATTAAATATATGTTATATAAATCACATAACCTACAACCTACAAGTTCACAGGATCATAGCCGTAGGTATAATGTTCCTTTTGGAGTCGCTTTTATTTTTCACAATAGTTTTTAAAACGTTTATACATAAATTAAATTTTACAAATATCAAATTACAAATTCATAATAAAATTGGTGAAAAGGAAAAAGAAAGTAAAGGAAATTTAGAGAAAAAAGGAGTGGTTCGATTAGAACCAGCTCAAAAAGAATTCTTTTAGCCTCCTCTGAGCTTTTGATTTTTTTAATTTATGCATTGAAGGTCTTTTAGTATTTGATTAAATAATTGGGGTATTTTCACATATAATTTCCTTTCTCCATAATAGTTATGCCATCTTTTTACTGAAAAAAGCCCTCCCCTTTTAGCCTTATACTTCTTGTATTTTTTCATGACAAATGGCTGGCTTGTCGTCACTGAAATAGTTTTATAAAGCTAATTTATATTTTATTTTTATGACGATTGGCATAATTTCAGCATTTCTATGGAAGACATTAATTACAATATTCTTAAAACTGGCTGAATACACTATTGTTGAGTTCTTAACACATTCCACACTGAACACAAAACCCACGAACCATACAATGCCGCAGTTCGGCGGAGGTCGGTCGCCGTGTGAAATAACGCACACCTGGCCGCCACCTGCTTTTAGTTTCAAAGTAATTATTTCTTATCATTGGCAAATAATATGTATAAAACCATGAAATGTTTGTTTTTTATATTTAATATTATATTGACATAGCTCTTGTAAATAAATTATTTACCGCCAAATCCATCAAAAACACTTTCAATTCACTCACGCACTTTTCACACAAAATCTGACAAAACCGAACTGAGATGGCAAAAATACGATTAGTATATGCCTTTCATGAATCCAGGTATTCGCGACATGCTACCATTTTAATTTAATAGAGTTGCAGTAAAACGATGTATAAAACTCGATATATCGGCGTTGAGTGTGTTAACAGCTATTTTCAGTATTTTCATCTAATTCTAATTCGTGTGTGAGGTGCTCTAAAAGTGACTCTCAGCCCATAAGCCTTGTGTAATATGCACAAGTCTTGGAGTGGTTAGTTGTTGGTCACATATTAGCGTACTTGATTCAATAAGCTTCTTGAATAAACCTCAATTTGATTTTCGTAATTCAAGGGCTGAGTGAGGCAGCCCTGCAGCTTTTACACAAATGATATCTGATAGCTTAGGATATTGGGATAGGTTTCCATGCTTGTCTGTGTTATGTTCTCTACCTTTTCACTGTGGACCCGACCTCGGTTCAGGTGTTCATATGTAAATTAGTCATACACTTTATTCTTAAGTTCTATAATTGAATATGTATTGGATATAACAATTATTTATTCTTGAATTCTTTGCCAAATTTGTATAAATGATTTTTATGTATTTTGAATAAATAAAATAAATAAACACAAAAGTTTTTGTTTATCTGAATGTTTGATAGTGGTTAAGTTGAAAACGGCTCCGCAGAATTCCGTAAAGACTGCTACTTGTGTGGGATCATTTCATCTTAAAAAAAAATATGTTTATAGCCATACGGCGTTTGCTTCTTATGTCGATCATTGAGCAACATCACATGGTTGAAAACCTTTTATCTGCTTCAAATAATTGTAGACCCATCTTGGTACAAATGAAAGACTGCATCTTGGCATCGTACCCATAAAAAAAATTGAAGCCCGAAGCATGGAAGTACAATGATTCAGAACTGCCCAAACATATCAGCGAGCAGTGTGTTATAATTATAATAAGTTTTGTTAGTTTTTTCCTAATATTCATTCGACTTTCTGTCGGATAAATAGTTTCAGGTAAAAGTTAAAAACAATCTATTTGACCAAATACTAAAAATTTTCTTATATAAACGAGTTTTGTTTTACAAATTTTCATTTTGACATTTTTGCCGTACAAGATAAAATTATCCCAGGGAAGTTTGGTTAGCTCGCAGTGTCCACGCATCATGCTCCTATATGTATTTAATGCGTTGCGCATTGAGCAGAGTGCATTGTAATGTTAATAGCATTTTCTACTGCTTATTTTATGTTCTTTTTTTGACATGTTGAAAAAATTTTAGAACAAAAGTTGTCCAGTTCGAAGTGTAGAATAAAAGGGTTCGCATTAGTAAAGGTTCTGGTGTTTATATTGCTGGAGTTGTAATATTGCTAGAAGATAAAAACCGTCAAACGTTTTTCATATCCTATTATTAACCGTCAAACGATTCTGCATCAATTATATTAAAAAGAGATAAATAATAGTTGACATTGCATCGCGACCTTACGATGAATATTTAATTATGCCGAAAGTATTCATATATGGCACTAGTAACGAACCCCCAATTACCTTTAAACTATTCTGCATCGATTTATATAAAAACAATTAAAATTGGTTACTCTGGGGGTACTAACCAATATCTTTTTTTAAAAATATTTGTTATTATTTATAATTAAAAGGCTAACCGTCAAACTTTATAATAACCCATCATTAACCATCAAACGATTCTGCATAGAATTATATTTAAAAAGAGATAAATGGTTGCATTAAAGTGCTAATTAAAATCTTTGTGCTTACATAAAGGCAAGTTGACATTGCATTGCGAATACCTTACAATGAATATTTAATTACCAAAAGTATTCATATTTAGGCAGTAGTAACAACCCGTCAATCACCGTCGGACGATTCTACGTCGATTTATGTAAATAAAATGAAAATTGGGTTACTGTGGAGGTGCTAACTAATATCTTTTTTACAGATATGTGTTTATAGGTTTATAATTAAATGGCTCAAACGTTTTAATACCCCGATATTGTCCGTCAAACGAACATCAAATAATTGCAAAATAAATAAATTGGATCGGTTATGGATGGGGTGATAACTATGTGCAGGTACGAAATACGGACATATGGCAATGCTATAAAAGGGCGGACTTCGCTCAGAACCAGCTCCGTATACAGATGCTGTTCTTAATTAACATTTGGCATAAAATTATTATAAAAGAGCTCATGAACTGTCTGTTTTCCGCAAATTGATTTTTTTATAAATGTTTGAGTAATGCTTAGCAAGCGTTTGAAGGCTTTTTTTAGGTATCCATATTTGCAAAAAAAGAAACCGATGTCTGCTTTGTTACATTAAGAATAGATAAAAATATTTTTTCGATAAATTAAACGCCGTTTATATAATGTTTTTGATTGAATTGATGAACGTCTTAAGTATTTATACAACTATCTTAATCTCTTTCTATATTTTTATGTCATAAACTATCTATTCATCATAATCTCCTAGTTACCGGGCAAAAATTACAATAGATTAATTTAAAACACCGGCAAAAAAAAGTTTAAGTACCACACTCGCATTGTTTAAAATCTATATTGCGTAAAATCTATAATCATTATAATTCGCTCGCAACATTATTACGACTACTAGCAGTAAAGAGCGCAATAAGAATATAGGTGTCCTTCAATATTCGCGTCAATGTTGAAACTCACTCACTGCGGTCGGTTGGTTGGTAACAGGACGAACAGGCAACAGCTAGTCAGTAGTAACATGCTGTCTGCCTTTCCGAGTGATCCGGTGGGGCATCGAGTCATCCACCGACATTCGTGTCGTACTTATGTGTAGCTTGCGGTTTTTATGAACTAGTTCAGTGATCTAGGTCATTCAAAACGAGATTCGATTCGAAATAGGTAGGTAATCTAAAAAGCTGTAGGTGTCTGAGCAGGTACACCAACCATGATGGTACATCTAATGAGAATGGCACAATATTTCACTAGATGATAACAGAGGTAATTATTAAGCCTCTATGCAATTATAAAAAATATATAGTTCTTTTTTACTATAAAATGAAACTAACAAGAGCGCGGTGTCAGTCTTTTTTTATAATATTATTTATATATTTAAAAAAAAGGAAGACTAGACAACGAATAATTTGAGGCTCGAAAGGCCAACAAATACGGCCAGTAGGTTTGTTTAATTAACCTTAAAGTAGCGTGTTATTCGGCTAGTACGAGTAGGTACTTTATGATACTTTATTATTGCAGTGTATTCTGCAGGTTCACTGCCGTAATACATTTGCCGCAGGCCATTTTTTTTTTTTATTTATTTCATTTACTTTTGTCATTGACGAACATAACATTCGTATAATAATAATTTGTAACAAAGTGCATAAGTAAGCGTTCAGTACCGCTGTAACTTTTTGTTCGCTACCATCTTAACTAGACTTAAAACTCTGTATGTATATTGTATAATTAACTTGCTATAGATTAACTTTTATGCGTAGCTAGCGGTATTAATATTTTTTTAAATACTTTTATTTGTTCAGGATATCTTGCTCCAGAGACTTTGAGAGCTTTAGAGAGCTATACTGTTTTATTTCATTGTTTATAGCTCATAACCTTGCCGAATATCCAAGCTTTTCAACGGTGAAAACCTCATTCGAATTAATTCAGTGGTTTTGAAGGAGAAAAGTAACAATGAGAAAAGCGACTCTTACATAGTAGTGGTTAGGATTTTTACGAAGCGCCTAGGTAGATTACCGAACACTAATGGATAATCCCACGATTGCTGGCAAATAGATCTAAATTTTGGGAGGGCAATCTTTTTTCGTTTTTATTTTTAAAAGATTCACATAGTAATTTACATTACCATACCAAGAGAAAAATAATACTTCATAAATCTAAACACAGATTCCTACATGATGATAATATAATTAATAGCATCGTCTAAATAAAACATTTAAGAATGAAACTTAAATATTGAGTCTAAAACAAAAACTTATAGATCAGTATTATTTACAATTTTCAGTTATTTATAACATCAAGACATTTTTTTAAATTGAAATTTACTTAGCTTTAAGCAAACATTAATTGATTCATTAAACAAGAGGGGTTTTTTTTTCATATTTCTTTTGTTATGTTTATTTATTGTTCTACTATGTGAGCTTAGTCAGCAACAGGAAAAATAAGCACTATATGGCGGAATTAAAATAATTATTTTGTACGACCTAGTTCATGTGGTTCAACTCTTAGTTCAGTAAAAACTAGTTCGCGAACGAACTATTTTTTACACACCGAATTCGCCTATCTATAACATTTGTTGCTCTATTTCTAGCGCATTGCCGCTCATTATCTCGGTAGAAAGATTTTATGCTGAAAATGATAACAAAATATTATATATATACCCAGTTCTATTGCATATTGAAATACAACGTTATCATTCAATGCTTTTATTATGAATATAATCTGATAAAAACGCAGACACACGCCGCAGGAGTGGTTGCCCTAAAATGTTTTTGATAAATGTATTGATATTGCAAGCACGTTTTGCATTCGACATGTATAAAATGGTTACATATTTACAAACGCGACGAACGGGAACGGCAAACAATAGAGAATTTTAATGAACAATTTTATTTTGAATACTTTTTATAGCAGTTTAATCACACACTTTGCTATAATTTTGAAAGCAAACCCAACACAAGAAATAGATCTTTTTTTTAAACGAATATGTTTTTAAAACTTATACCGTACAACTGTGTATATTAATTGTTCCACTTTTATTTCATTTATATATTGGAAAAATGTTTTTTTTTTTGACAGTGGTACATATTTACTAATTTCAAAGTGGCGGGCAATTCACGTGAAGTCGTCTGCGCCATCTAGTGGTATCAGATTAACGTCGAAACAAAGAGTTTTCTTTCTCATTCTAATGTGGTCTCAGAAAGTAAGGTTTTCATTTATTGCACTCTTACACACAGAGGTTTTTTAAGATAGAAAGAGACGCATATATCAAATTTGGCCATGATAACCATCTTGTGCAACTGTTTCTCTCCGGCTCTGTCCTAGTGCAAGCGAAGGATGGACGCCATTAGTGCAAGATAAATCCTTTTCATTGTGTTGAATTTTATTTTTCGTTGACTTTTTACACCTTTTATTCGTCAAAGACAATATTGGTTTTCATCATTCTTTTGTAACACAAATTATGGGAGCGCCAGTGCAATCTGAAAGCGTTGAATATTCCATTTATCGAAGTAATTTGGAACGTGTGCTGTGACAGTTTTACTCCGTGACTTTTTCGATATTACTTTGCGATGATAAGGATATTAAAAGTGGAACATTCAAAGTATATTTTTATAATTCAACAGCTTCACACCGATAGTTTGTCCAGATGAAATAAATTTCCAATTGTGGCTACTTGCACCTCGAGATTTTTTTATGATCATGGATTCTCGAAACTTATTTTTTTTCGGACAAAAAAGGATACCGCGGATGCGTTGCGACTCGATTCCGTTTTCCGACATCTGATGAAAACGATTCCGGCCGGCATCTCGACACTTTTATGGGTATTTGCTTGAGCTGCCACCGTCGCCAAAGAAGGGTGCCAGAGAAGCATACAAAGCTTCATCATCCTTCCTGTCAATCGGTCCTGCCTTTACATGTATGCATCGGTGAGTGTGATAAGCTCCAAGCGGACGAAATTCCTTTCGATATATCGAGAAATAATTCGGAGAAAAAGCTCCTGCAGAAAGACTCGCTGTTGGGGCCGCGCGGGGCCAGCGGGGATTGGCGAGACTACACCGCCGAGGGCTTGCGTCCGGCGCTCCAGGTCGGCGACGCGCCGCTGCTCCATAATCGCCATGTAGCCGAAGCCGCCTTGCCTGACTTCAGCCCCAATGCGACAGAGCCTTGCCCCTTTGCGCTCAACGGATGCGCGATTAAAAATGAATGCATTTCGTTTCTGCCTAAGCAGAGCGATTCCGCTCTCCAGTGTTCAGATTCTAGATTAAGGAGTTTACATAGTGTTTGTGATAACAAAGAAACAGATCTCATCGAATTTAAAGTCGGAAGTCAGGAGGACGTCTCTGCGATAATGGCAAATGCCATATCTAACATGAAAATGACGAACCCAATTAAACACTTGGTTAGTAAACAAAGAAAACGATATATAAAGGACGGATTCAACTTGGACTTAGCATGTGAGTTCGATTGTGCAATTTTTTTCTTTGTCAGCGGTCGGTCTATGAATGAAATAGTGACACATTTTTCCTTTCAGATATCACCGATAATGTGATAGCTATGGGTTTTCCTGCTGAAAAGTTGGAAGGTGTTTATCGGAATCACATTGATGATGTAGTCAAGTTTCTAGAACAGAAACACAAGGACCATTATAAAATATATAACCTTTGTTCTGAAAGATCCTATGATCCCTGTAAATTTAATAATAGGGTAAATATTTCATATACTAGTATGTTTAATTTGTAGTTTTAAGTTCCATATATTCATAAGGTATTTTATTTATTATAGGTAGCAACATACGCATTTGATGATCATAATCCCCCAAAAATTGAGTTAATTACTCCATTTTGTGAAGATGTTCACCAATGGTTGACACAAGATCCTCAAAATGTTGCAGCAGTTCATTGCAAAGCTGGAAAGGGGAGAACAGGTACATCTCATTTCACACTCTGAAAGATCCATGAAAAAGCTAATCCAAGCTCTATTTACACTCAGACTGCCCCGCATGTAATCTGTTCTGAATATCTTTTTTACACGCTTATATTTAACTTGCAATGTTTGTATGTCGGCTTAGGCCAAATCTTGCAAGCTGAATTAGAACCACTTCCTCTTATCCTAAGGAGTTGAAATTTGATATTTTTTGTTCAGTTCTGATGATAATATGACATAATTTTATACCCAGGAATTGGTTCCAGATCCTCCTCCTCGACGAAACTCCTCAACGGTCAACAGCACAGACACACCATTTTGTATATGCATTCAAGCAAAAAAAAAGCTTTTTCTGAGTTGGTATATAAATAAATTTGAAAACTTAATTGTTTAACACATATTTATTTACCACTCGAATATAAAATTTAAACATCATAATCTTGTTTATGGTTTTGAGTCTATAATAGCCCCAATTAATTAATCGTTTCTGCACCTGACAACTGAAAAGTTTCTTTTTAGTCACCAGTGTAAAAATGTGGCCTGTAAAAAGAAATTGAACGGTATTTCTCTGCCGCTGTATGAGTTCTACTGTCCTAACCTATTAGCTGTCCGCAGCATCTATAGATGCCCTGTGGCTTATTTTTTAACTAATTGATTATTCTTCATCGAATGGTCACATTGTATGTATATCTTTTAAAACATATTTACAATAAACAAATCATGGGCCTTGAATTTTGGTGTAACTTTTTCTTAAAAACAGTGTCATTGTGTCATAATGTCAAATTGTTTACTAAATCCTCAAAATCTGTAAGAAGTTAGCGAAATTATTTATTTCCATTTTTAAGTATTTGAAAAAAAGTATTTAGTCTTTAGTGACCAAAGTGACATCGGTGTATAGACAATTTTATGATTAACATGGACAATAAGGATGTGGTAATTAAACAGACAGTTCCCTCATAGCTGAAATCAGCTGTAAATGCAAGAGAAGTGGAGAATTATGATTTTGTTTAAAATGAATTAATTGCTCTTTATGTGTATTATGGTCTCAAAATTTTGGAGTGAAATTAGGGTCAATAGGTTGGTTAGTCATAGCGGTGATTAGCATTATCAATAATTTAATCAATTTAGTAAAACCATATTATTGATTGGTTTCAGGTACCATGATCTGTTGCTACATGTTGCACAGTGAACAATACTCGACAGCTATGGACGCACTAAATTATTATGGCCAGAAGAGAGCACATGACCGAAAAGGTACTTTCAATAACTACTTTTGGCGTAAAGTTGGCATTTGGCGTAATCAGCTGATTGTGCAAATTTCTATGTGTAATATGATAAACTAGCACACCTGACCTGTATTATTTCAAAACAGCTTTTTATTGTTTTTACGTACACCAAACCTTATGTTATGTTATGTATATTAGTGGATGTGGGGAGTCTGCCCCCCCGCGTACCGCGTCCTTTCCAGAACTATTGTACATTTAAATCCACTTAAAGTTCGCCCTCTAGTCCCGTACTGTAGATAAAGTTGAGTAACTTTTTAGGTGCGATGGTTCTAATCTCCTCAGGCTTGAGGAGATGGTTGCCTAGAAGCTGGTACCTTTTGTTCATGAGGGGCCCACATTCTCCCAGTAGGTGTAACATAGTTTCTGGGCTCACTTGGCAAAGCCTGCACCTGTCGTCAGACGATAGGCTTAATTTGTGCAGGTGTTTGTTCAGCTTGCAGTGGCCAGTTAAGGTTCTGGTTAGGATCCTTATTTGGTCTCGGCTTAACTTTAATAGCTCCAAGAGTCTTTTTGGCGAGAATCCTACTATGAGTTCTTTGGCTTGCTTTTGTCCGGGCATTTCTTGCCAGTATTTTTGGCTTTGTTTCCAAGCCCAGATTTTTAGCAGTCTGTTGGTGGTGCTTTTAGCTATGCCGCAGGCCGGTCCCGGGCCTATCATAGTCATGCTCGCACCCTTCTTTGCCAGTTCGTCTGCTTTCTCATTGCCATCAATGCCTGAGTGGCCTGGTACCCACATAAGTGTGACCCTGTTGTGTGATGCTAGGGTGTTGAGTAATGTACACAGTTTAGTTCTAGCTTTGACACCAAACCTTAAGTCTGTTGCTATTATTGTATTTGAAATAAATCAATTGTACGGACAGGCTCACGGAAATCTTTCTGGAACCATTACATCTATTACTTAGTATGTTTTAAGAAACAAATTTTGAATCTATATGTTTTATTGATTTAACCCTTTTGTCAAAACCACATTTAGCAGTATTTCGTTTTAAAATCAGTTTGGAATTTGTCTATAAAAGTCCATTGCAAAGCATTTAAAAGGCATTGCATCTATTAACCCGACACTTGGCATGGCCACTTTTACGTAGAATAACTATGAATTTTATCTTGATAACCTGCACTATTTTGAATAGCTTATAAAATTCTCCAAAATTTAGTTTCATTATTAACTAGAAATAATTAAAACAAAAATGTCAAATGTGCACCCCCTACTGTCAGCCACTTTGGCATTCTTTCTCAAATAATAAGGAATATACTCAAGCAAATTAAAAAAAACCGTTAAACAATAATCTATCTTTTTCTCTCATGTCACGCGCATCATACTACCTGAGAGTGGCGATTATTGAAATAGCGAGCAATCAAAATTGGCATTGAGTACATGTGGTTCTTACAAAGCAAAAATTGTGTAAAATAGTGACATGACTTCTTAAACTGTGTTTGTGTTTGTTTGTATCTTACTTATGTGTTGCATTACTTATGTGTAGTATTTTTTATTTATAAACATGTTTAACATGCCTTATAAATCGTAAAACATATAAAAAGAAACGATTTACAAAATTAAAAAGCTTGGCCAGTGAACTGATTAACAGAAGACATGTCCGGGTAGACTATTGGGCTGTGGCAAAATTAATTTGCCCTCTCGTTTTACACAATATGATTTATCGTCAATGTATTTCTCGTTCATTAAGACGATTATTGTAAATATTACAACCAGTTGTCGACCAGTAAAATTTATAGTACAAATGAAAAAGCACTTTTGAGCACGAATAATTTTGCACTGGAATTTTTCTATGGAAATGCAGTGGTCGAGAACTGGCTACGATAACCCATTTTCGTCCAAAATTTTCGATCTGTACATTCGGGCGGTTGAGAACTAGCCAGTTCTCGGGATAGCTCATTTTCGTCCAACAATTTCCTTTGGCCATTGAATTTTGCTAATTTTGCATTGGATTTGGCCATTTCAATAATTAATATTTTAGCGAATGATAACATTTTTTAAAACCCGCTTCTGAAACCAGAAATATCCCATATAAAATAAATATATTTTTATGATGAGAATAGAGTTGAGGAGGGATTTACCTAAGCGATTTGAGATACATGGTATAACAACTTAAAAATAAAATAACAAAGTTTACCTAAAATTGAAGAAATTGTTTTAATTTGAAAATGATAATTTATTCTAAAAGTTTTAAAATTATCAAAAAATATATGTTTATGTGCTATTATTAAAAGAAATGGATTTAAAAACCTATCTGTTATTTTGGTAGGCCACGGTTTGTGTTATAACACAAACCGTGGCCTACCAAAAAGCGCTATTCATGCCTGTCATAGAATTTACATGTTTCCGTTCATCATTCAAGGCTTCTTTTTGCAGGCAACGATTTGTAGGTCAGAATCATTTAAGGATGTTCTTAGTTCATGTATCTAGTTACCATAACTCTTCTTTACTCAAAAATTGTGTAGTTAGCTGTTGGCTTTTGTCATCCATACTATCTCTCCACTTGAGAAACATATCTTTCACTAGAGTATCATCTCTCTTTTTATTCTGTAATATGAAGTATATAAGTACACTGATGTGTTGATTTCTTTTTCAGGCGTAACAATTCCATCGCAGCGACGTTACGTAGAGTACTATGCGGCCTTAATAAACATGATGCGGAAGAATGGCAACGTAGAGAGACCGGACAACCTCCCCTACTATAAGCCATCAAGCATTCTGATACGAGAGCTTGTCATGGAGCCATTGCCTACGTTGAACGGAGGCCAGTGCACCTTAGAGTTTTGCGCTTCCGATAAAAAAGGAAAGGTAACAGAGTTTTTGTTATAAATAACACCTAATTTAAATTATTTTTTTGTCCATAATTACAATGTGCCAATTACTTCATATTTGCATATAGAAAATAATACCGTAATATAGTCTCTGTAATCAGAACCTCTATTTATCCAAACTCGGGGCAGGCTAACAACCATAAAGTTAAATAATGGCACACAATTCGCAGCATGAAGCTGCAAACACACTTTTTCCACTCTACACAGCCAAACACAAGGATGCTGTACCAAACTTTAGAACTTGTATTGAGTGGGCGGCCGAGAACTGTGAGAAACCTCACCAAATGATACTTTTAAAAGCTGACGACAAATAAGCAAAACAACTTTTATAAAAAACCATTTCATTTTTTTTTATAAAAATATTTAGTGGATAACTTAAATTACGTCGTACCTTTGGTTCTAGTTGTATTTTATCTTAGGATTCCATTAATCCGAAATTTTAATTTAACATTAATATAAACATAAATAAAATATAAAACGTAGGTGTCATTACTAATAAAACCATATTCTAGATAATTTTGTAAGCTATTCAAAATAGTGCAGGTTATCAAGATAACATTCATAGTTTTTCTAAAATAAGTATTTTCTAAGTGTGTATTTAAGCCATGTTTCGAAAATCACCCCGGGCAATAAGCAAATTTTTTCTAAAACTGGCCCGGACACAGGTCTTAAAAAAATAAAAAAATTAACAATAAGTACCTTCTAATTAAAGTACCTTCTAATAAGTACCTTTTTATTAAAAACCTCTAAAAGCTTAATTGAGAAATGTTTTTTCATGTTTGGTGCAGGTATCGTCGGGCGTACACGAAGTAAAAAGAGACGCTTTAAGCGCCCGCCTCAAAATTGACACCTGCATCCCGCTGGCTGGAGACATCAAGGTGGAGGTGTACTGCAAGCCCAAGATGATAATGCGCAAGGAAAAACTCTTTCATTTCTGGTTCAATACTTTCTTTGTGACACACGAGATCAACGCCGTTAAGGATGACTCTCTGGATTATGATCGTGCGTTCTGCTAATTTTCATATTGTTGCGTATGTGTCTGTCCATCCATGGCATGGTACTAGTGTCTTCACAAACCATTGTACTACATGTGTGACGGTTCTTATTAGAAGCCGTATACTGTCAAAAAATTAGTGAAATATATTCAAGTTGTAAATTATGTTCCGGCAATGATGAGTAAAGACAGTTCTATTCTACCCGAATTTCAAAAGTTATCAAGTTCGCTGATTTCCGTAAAAGAATGTCATCACAAACTAAATGACTGCTCAATGTCGCCATAATGATGATTTTCGCCTACAGCTTCTATAATTGTAGAAATTCCATATGCTTAAAAATAATTTTAATCAAGGAAGAGAAACATTCTGTTTGTCATTTTCAAAACTCGCATGTTTTGCGCTATGAACCCTTTATGCTAACAGCACTGCCGCGTTGGCGAATGGTGAAAATTAGTTTCTTATTGTCTAGCGCAGACACGTATCTATCACAAATTTTGGCAATAATTTAGAGTTTGGGTAAAATATATTTCACAATAAAATCCCAGTTTTATCAAAACTCTTGTACTCAGAGATATTAGTTGTAGATCCGGACCGTTTGACTAGACCGCAGAAGCACACGTTATTTAGGTGATTAGCGTGCCGTACCGACGTATACAAGTATAGTCCGATTGGGAGAGGACTCGAATTATTAAATTCCTTTTTCGCGAAAATTGATATATTTGTCTGTTCGCCCAATAGGATTAAGAATCTGCTTTCTATTACCCCTTTGTTACAATTTTATTACACCAACATAAATTTTGTCAAAAATTTTATTTATTTATAAATCAAACAGGTTTCCCGATGTACAATTAAAGTACAAGAAGTTAAATATTTTATTTTTTAAAAGGTCCGTGTTTTTAAAGTAGGCTCTGATCCCACCAGCAAAATGTCGAATTATCTGAACCCCTTTTATACTTGCCCTGATTAACCAACTTAATTATTTTTAGTTATTAAGAAAAATAGTTTTTTCTATATATATGCGATTAGCCTGATAAAAGATATGCCTTCTGTTATATCTGATCCCTAATATTAAGATTTTGACAGTCAATGTAGTATATCAACTAAAAATAATTGTACCCAACAAAGTGAAAACTAAGTACAAAAAATATTTGAGGGGGGTTTTTAAATTCTGCAATTCACGGTATCTCAAATGTTTAGTTTTAAAATATTTATGGAGTATTTCTCACTTGGAAAATTCAGAGTCTTTTTCACATGGATACTCTACAAGGCAATTATCATCAGATACTTATGATATCGAAATTTAAAAATGTATATGGAAGCTAAAATTGTACTGGCCCAATTGTGCATTATTTCGTACCCTGAATACTACAAGTAGATAACTCAAAAAAGTAACTTTGAAAAAATTGTCAATTAAAGTTTTGACTTTAAAACTTTGTTTATTTGTCATAAAACAGCAACATTTTATTTAATTATTACATTTTAGAATTACACAAGTCTAATGACATTAAACATAGTGTGACCAAATACTTAAATTATATTTAAAAAAAATAACATAAAAAGATACCTAGTTGTTGAAACCTTTAAATTATACCTACCTACCTGATAGTAAAAACATTTATTCAAGATAATATTTAGACATTAAAAAACTAAAAGCTTATCTTTGCCAGTCTGCAGGCCATGAAACTTTACCTACTCTTTTAAATTAACTTTCTTTTGCAGAATGCATGGAGTCGCACTCCATTATTGGCCTGTTGGACCCTACACTGTTGTAATTCATACAAATGGCCCATTGATCTTTTTTAGGTCGATGGAAACTGAGATAATACAAATTATTCAGAAAATATTCTGCGATATAGTATATTTTATTTTGCTGCTACCATTTCTTATTCTTCTCACCATTTATTAAACATAGCGTACATCATTGTAATATTAAGTGCAGGGTCTAATATATGCGTTTGAATGGGACGACTGTGAAACTTACAATTTAGTCACTACTGCTGGAGAGTTATTTTTTTAATATACTTTCCCCGTCTATCTCCAGAAAATGTATTAGCTAATGTGCGTTTTTTGATAAAATATCAACACGTTTCTTAATCCCAATATTGTATCACTCAATCTCAATTTTAATTACTTCTAATTCTTTCTTATTATTCAAAGTAATAAAATACCATTGTTACTATATAAAACTGTTTTGTTATTAAAGTGCGCATTAGATTAATTGTAGCGGATTTCGCAAATAGCGAGTATTTTTTAATTCTACAGATAGGTAAATACAGTTACCTAGTTGTTAACTGATAACCTGATTGTTAACAAGTTAACCTGTATCATAAAACAGGTATGTACTCCACTTGCAGGTTTTAGACGGACTTCCTATCTTCAAATTTAAAAATAGTTATCTGCAGATTCCTATTTGTAGTTTTAAAATGAATTGATTTTCAATATTTTTACAAATTACACACAGAGACACGTACAGAAACCTTTTTGTTGTATCAAAAATTTGAAAAAAAAATTAGTAAAACGTGTAATTTACACGTAGATAAATAAAGATATCTATTTTAAGAATGATATTAATTAAACGTTTAATACATACCTACTTGTAGCAATGCAAAGTAAATAGAGCTGAATTTGACAATATAGTTAACTCAATACTGCCTTTTTTTGAGTTTCCTACTTGTAGTTCTCAGGTCACGATTTGAATCTATACATTTAGATAATAATATTCTTTTTTGTGTCCTGTAAAATGTTACAGTAAACTCATTGTTTAATATTTTAATACTATTTTTTTTTTAGATACATCGTTGGCAACATATAAACTTACTTTAGATAAGTGGCAATTAGACGATGCTCATAAGGATAAACAAAACAAACTTTACTGTGCTGATTTCAAGGTAATTAAATGTTTACATAAGGTTTGCCATCATTTCGAAAGTTCACACTTTATATATATCATATCAGTCTATAACTGATTAACCTTACTGATGCCCAAACCACTTTAACATAAACATATGCAAACAGATTTTCAAAAATGGTGTAATTACGAGCGCTAACTAAAATGCTTATTTTAGAAAAACTGTATGTTATCTTGATAACCCGCACTATTTTGAATATGGTTTTATTACTAACAAAAATATTACTATAGAAAAATTTAAATGTTTCTAGAACATTTACGTTAATGTTACAAAATCAATTTTTTGAAGCAAAATGTTATTTCTGATACTATATTTATGTTCTTAAATATCAAAGAATGCTGGTTATGTGCATTTTATATTTTTTATTATTAACAGAATATAAAAAAAATACTTTAAAAATATAGATGTTTTGTTAAAATTTTGGGGAACTATCAGATTTAATATTTATTTGTTTATAAAAATGAAAAAAGTTTTAAAAAATATTTTTTTTTTGATAAAGTAATAAAAAATAAAATATTTCCTATCTTTGTTTTCCATAAACATTATAAAATAAAAAAAAATTCTCGTGGTGAGAAAAAACGGTGGTCTTTTATATCTCATTTGAAGTTTAAATAAAATAAAGACGCTATAAGCTCATAATTAAGATGCTCATGCTTTCTCTTTTCTCACACCGAGCGGTCATTTTGTGCATGTAAAGACTGACAGACTGCGATCATCTCTTTGTGTGACCAGATTTGACAAGTAGTTTTCTAAAATCTAATTACCAAAATACAATTGGACCTATTTTTTAATTTTATTTCATTACATTGGCTGCGGCTCTCAATGTTCTAATGTTATAATTAAAGTCAAATGTATCAAATTTTGTATGTATAACTAACTTAAGTTTATACACATGTTTTGTAAACATGAAATTGGAGAGTATCGAGTGCTGGCAACCTGTGTTTAAAATATGTAAGAATGTTTACAATTACTCTCTGTATGTTTACTTTATAAAAATAAATAAATAAATGCAGCCTTTCACCTAAAGTGACTTCACGTTTGAAATGTTTTGCATTGTATATGCATTAATCTACAAACAAAAGTATTAAAATTTCTTGAAATGACATTGAAAAGGGAACATTTGAAATCACACAAAATTCACAGCTCAAAACTCATTCATTCAATCTGTCAGTATGAACATTTTATTTTATTAAATTGAATGTATTTATAACACATATTATAGGTAATATTAACTCTCAGCATTTCTTTTCCTTATAAACTTTAACTTTGCCAAATCTCACTCTCCTCCGTGCGCGCAATATGCTTAAAAAGGGCTACAAAGTTTTCTCTTCACTTATTAAAATAAAGATAATAATTTTGTTGCAGGCGGAACTGATAGTGCAGAAAGTGCCATTAAGTTCGGCATGGAGCATGCGCCCCCTCGATGCAGCATCAGCTGGTGTTGTCGACCGCACTTCCCACCATCCCCCACTGCATCCCCACACCTCGCCTACCACGTCGGAGGAGTCCAGCGACGACTCCCATGAGGACGAGGTATGGGACTCTGGTAAGTTGGCCTCTAATGCTAAATTATCGAGTTCCGATACACTCTTTCTTACCGACGACAGAACGCCCGCCTACATTACCAAAACGTTTCCGAGAAGCAGAAGAGTCTCTTGCGATCTAACTGCCACTGCTGCATCTTCGAAACCTCGCCTTTCACTAAGCGACGTCAAGTGGACGGCCGCTCTTAAAGATTTCGGTGAAAGGCGATTTGGAATGGACTCTGGCTGGAAGCATTGGAAAAAACCACCACCTACGCGAACCGATAATGGAAATGCTAACTGAGGCTTTGTTTTGTTGTATAATAAATATTTAATAAGATCGAGTACATTGTTTATTTTGTATATTTTCTTAAATAACATTATTTTGCTAGAATAGCTTGAGAAAATGCGACAAGAAATGTTTTTTAGGATGTATCTATATACAAAAATACAACTACTCAGTAGTTTTTCTTTGAAAAAAAAAAATGTTGTTTCTAAGATAGCAGTTTTTAACCTACCAGGGTTATTCAAAGTGTGGATTAGGAATGTAGTATATTTTTTATTGCTCTTATATTTATTTATTATTGGAAGCAATTTATTGTAAATATAATTTTAAATAAAATCACGTTACTTCATTATAATGGCTGGCTCTGCCCTTTGGTCCTTAAAATTTTTGCCGCAATTTTATGTATGGAGTCATAAAAAATTAGTCTTTTGAAGGTTAGTCTCATGTTTACAGGAAAGCATTTCGTCCCCTCTTCATGTTCAATAGGCACCTAATTTTAACTGTATTTGGTTATAATCAGTCTGAAGATGTTGGAATGTGTAGGAAGTCTCTGCTATTCCCAGGTACCCTTGATTCACCCAGGATAATAAAAAATAACCTTGTTAGGCTTGGTCCTAATAGGTCAAAAGCACTTACAGAACAATGAACGGACAACAATAATTTTCTTTTTTCCATTGTCAAACAATTCGTACGCTCATTGCATGTAATTCAAACCTTTTTTTTTTTTTAATTACACCACTTATTACTTTTCAAATGTTGTGATATTGACAAAAATCAATATCGAAACTTCACAGGAGAATGTTTGTGTTTCGGAGTATCCCCTGAATCCCCTTTTTAAAATATTAGGGTTCATGTGTGGAAGCAAATTAAGGGCAATGATGATGCCAAAACGCCTACTCAGATTTCAAATTTGGTATGTAAGCATCCAAGCAGAATCAGGGCAGTCTAGATTCCGTCACATTTACAACTCAAATATATATAAATACTAGTGTTTCACCCCAGTTTGGCAAATTGACCCTTACCTTCGGGGCCAGCCGATTACACTTGGGATGAGTTGCTTCGCTACTAATCTGTAACTCATGTGATTTATTATTAAAATCTATTGAGACGTTCCAACCAGCGGCGCCCGGCGATTAGCCTTTGACTTCTTTAGTATGTCCCATTGATTCCGTATTCCAGTAGAATTGCTTAAGGCTAAGACGGTTGTTCTGTGTGTATTGTGTGCGGGGGCGTACAACAGCTTGACATTACATCCAGTGATGTTTGGGTAATAATTCCTTATACAAACCTTTTATACAATAAACAATTGGACAAAACTTCTTGAATGATCATTCCTACATACTTTTAAATTTACTGCAGATGTAAAATAATGAATAAAAGATGATGTTAAAATGCTTCAATCATTATATTTTTTTATTTGATACAGGAAGAGGTATTGTTGATTGTTTGGGATAATTGTAAAAGCTTTTGGAAGGCATGTAAACTCGAAAGGGTTAAAACTGCTATTCTAGAAATATGATTGTGCAAATTCCTCGAAAATTGTCCAGATATTTATTAGAAATTATCAATTCGCTGATGTTTTTTTTAATAATAATTATACATTTAGATATAATGCAAACAATTATTATGATAATTAACAGTAATTATGAAGATGAGACGAATAAATTAGCCTCCTGTTTATATCACAGTGGTACGTGGATAGACCGCCCCTTGTAGCACTGTGGTCTGTGCACCCCAAACAAAATTGGAAGATCTAGGTTAGATACCCTTTGCCCTTTGTGGCTGTATGTTTATCTGAAAATTTGTTCGTTTGTAATATCGTTTTTCTTTTTTTTTTAAAATCTGCTGGTAGCTAACACAAAATAATAATTTATTGCTTTTTAAGAAGTATATTTTGTGTGATTTTTTTTATTCTCTCTAAAAATATTATTGGCTGCTAGGTAATCTAAATTCCCAATTTTAAATACTAACATCAGCAAGAACACACATTACAAATGACCACTTAAAATTAAGTATTAATGTTTGAAATTGAATTACAAAACACTCCTTTTATATGATAAATATTACGCAGTGCCTCAGACCAATCTAGAGGCAGTCCAAAGAATGGCAAGCAAATATTTTCAGACGTTTTGGTCGATTTGATAGTCCACTTGAATGATAGTCACTCAGTGCCATGTTTTGTCCTACAAATTTATTTAAGGCTGCATCTAATGAACCAGCCTGGTCTGAAATGAACTCCCAACTTATTAAGATAACTCATCTTCATCGGAATGACCATCCTGCTAAAATAAAACCATTATTTGTGAAGAAGAATGTTGGCTTCCATTCAGTTCTTCCTAAAATAGTGCGAGATTGAAATGCCCTACGTAGTAGGTCCATTTTAACTCTCTTTCCTTGTAATAAAACTGTATTTAAACCTAGGTTGCAATAAAAGACCAGCAGCTGCCAAAATCAGCAATATCACCGGACCTAGCTCTAAAATAATATCACATAATATGGAGAGGTTTTTTTTTTAAAATAATTGCTTTGACCTAGGTAATATACAATTATTTTGGGCCCTACTCAACTAGGCCAAATGTGCCTACACTAGAGTCAGGGGAGATGGTGGTAATGAAGCATTAAAAATAGTATGACCATGTGCGGATTTGAACCCGTCTATAGTCCAATGCCTCAACCACTAGATTACCACAACCTCCCTTAGCCACTAGCTACTACAATTATTGTTCGGTCAACAACTTTTTGTATTCTCACTACAATCTATCATCCTGTAACCCCCTATAAAGGATGTATTTACAAATATAAACTAGTCATTCACATAATTGGGTAAGATAAAAAATAATCCTGAAGCATATACGTTAGTTCAACATAATACATCACGCTGTCAAATGATGGTTTCATCACCTCTAATCTATTTACTGCAGTCTATTTTTATGTTGTTTTCGCCACAATCTATCATAATAGGTAACATATTATTTTCTTTGCAAATGATTTAAGCTTAAAAGGCAGACATCTTTTTAATTAAAATAATTATCTTTATTTTACAAATTTGAAATATCCTACCAGAACTTGCACAAACAATCATTTTCTGTTCCAAAGCTATGGTGACAGGTGAGAATGTGAAGGATGGGTATCTACTCTTATCTCCAATATCTACTATAGCAGGTGTATGTTATCCATTGACTTACAAAAACGGAGATGTATTTAAAAAACCCTAATTGACATTTAGTACATTTTTATATTACTAATATCTTCTACTAAGACTTCTAATTTTTAAATGAATTTAAAAATTGTGATTTATTTTTTGGCTCCTTGCATCACAACATAACATATCAAACCGTATAAAACTCATTTGGCATTCTTCCTCACCATGCATCGATGCCGTAGTGCATCATAAACCCCGCTCAAAGAATGTGCATATTATAAGTTTCTGGTAAATTTATTAAGTAAATCTAAAAATTGCGATATCAGAGTATTTTTAGCCGCAGTTTTTAGTGCGTAAATTTTTATCCTTTTATAGATTTTAAAAATTAGTTCAAATAAACAAATTCTCATTCCGGTTTGTAAGGTGAGTGGATCCTGTGCAGTTATGGGTGGCAATTTTTTTATTTTTTGGGGAATTCTATGTTTGTTTCACATTTTGTGTTTTATGTACGTGTTTTTGTGCTAATATAAGAAGATGCAATCCGATGCAATATTTAATACTATTTTTTTTCAGATCTTTTTATATATATATTTTTTTTATTAATTATTCCCCATGCAACTCTTAAAGGGTGCTTATAGAGAATTGTCCCCAATATTTGTGGGTTCATAAATTCAAAACTAAAGTATATCATGTTCTAATCTACGCTACTTTATACAGAGTGTATTTAAATTCACTGATGTCATTTTAGGGGGTTGATCGATAATCAAACAAAGCAAAAAATATTTTTTTTTTTTCTAAATTATTATATTTTTTCCTGAGATCGGTTTAGTTGTCAATATAAATTGACCCTCTGAAAGGACTTCAGTTAATTTAAATACACTATTTTTAAATCATGATAAAAATAAACAAAAAACTGATTGTGATTTCGACCAAAATAATTTTACTTAGTTATTAATTATATTTGAATTAAAAATTAATACTCCGTTGCAAAATTGTTATAGTGAATAAAAATTTCAACTACAAAAATTGACAAAAATCATATGTATAATCTTTCATACTTAACATAATATGGTAATATGATCCCTATGACAGGTTAACAAAACAAATAATCGTGACAAAATGTATAAGCACCCTGTAAGCAAGCAAGAGTGTAGCTGCCATGATAATAACTGTCAGGCCAGGCCTATCATTGAAACAGTAAACTTTTTATACTTCATCGCCGCCATCTCCTCACACATGAAAAGTGGTTTAGCCGAGCAAGACCTAAAAGATGTAATTGTGCAGTGATTACGATTATTTGATTAAAAATATGGTAATATGTATCTTTTATGCATAGTTTGCTAAACTGTATTATGGATGTTCTCAAACTGCCACATTAGGCAGACAATTATCTATCACTTGTTAAATATTGGCTTTGATTAGTGTTGTCAGACGAGATCACGCAGGTGTGTAATTGTATGGTGGAATACAGGAACGCGCGCGGACGCCAGCACTGACGCGTCAGCCACGGGAGCAGCGGACGGTGCGCTTGTTGGCACGTACCGACTTCTCTCTGAGCCTGACATTACGGCCGCTTCGTTGCCCGACCTCACGGGCGCCATGCAGAGAGCCTGACATGCGCAAGGACACACTGTTGACATAAGCAAGGACCACACAGTCGGTTTCTTCAGAATCTTTCAAGTTTTATTGTTATTGGCACGGCATCTTGCAGTTATGCCTCTTATGAAAGCCTGATACTTAATATAAATTACAAAAGGCGGCATCGTACGTTTTTAACTCATTAAAAACTCGTTCAAACTCTGTGATATGATTTTTTTGTGATTAAGGTCATTGTTCTTACTGACAGAAGTAATCAAAATTAATTATATTTATCATGGAATCTCATCGTTAGAGATGTGAGTACAAGACAGCAGATCAATTATTTAATCTGATGTGATCCACGTGAGATATTTCTACTGATCAACGATTCTTGCATATTCTTGCTGTTGAAGTAGTGACAGAATTTTTAATTTAAAACAGGCTTTCATATGGGGTGTTATTCATGCTCTCCTCTCTGTGGCTGGCTATTCCTTCACCCAATGAACTCACATCCCCAGATTGCTTCTGCGGCATCATTGTGATCTAAGGTCGACGGCTTTGTTTGAGTGTCTGGTAGTGGTGTTGTTTTTGTTTTTGTTTTGTGTCTCTTTTCGTTTGGCATGTCTTGAGCGTTTGTTTCGCCCGGTACAGTGCCTCGGCTCGTGTGTTTGTCAAATTAGTCAATGGTTTATTTTTGATTTTCAGATTTGTAGTATTATTATTTTTTTTAACCAATATGGTAGCTGCAAATGGACACAAATGTTCATATGAAAGCTTCATTAGAGCACCATAAATTATTACAACCAGCTAAACTATACAGAACACTTGTGTATGTTTGATAGGTGTGTGTATATTTATTTATCAAGGCAAAATAGCAAACAATACACAACCAGTTCCAAGCTTCTATCATTATTAACACTGCACAAAATAACAATAGTTTCCCATTAATTGGAAATGTTTAATAATGTTATTCATTTTATATTTTATTATGCAGTTTCAGTTTTGTTTACTAATTATTTGGGCTTGGTTTGGTTCGCTTGGATTGCTAAACCTGACTTGCTTTTCTTTATTATTTTTTTTTTTTGAATATTTAATGTAATATTTAGCATTCATAATTTCATTCCATTTATTTTATTTCTTTTATTGACAAGTTACTTTAAATGAGGTCCATCTTACCTAATTCTACATTAATTTTGTATAGTAGTTGTTTAGTTTAATTTTTAAAAAAAAAAATTATGAAATTTTGACTCAATTTTTTTTACATGATGCACAAAATATTATTTTTCCACTGTTATGCAATTGTGTCATAAGAACATACATTTTTAATAATGGTTTTAATATTTTTGTATTTGCGGCCATATCCAGTTTGGTAAAAATCTGGACTTTGCTTAAAATCATTTTATTATGAGCCGAATGAACTTTATTTCTCAATAAATCTTGCAAGCTTATGACAACTCAAAGAATCTCTTACTTCATAACAACTAACATATTCCATTTTATTCTAACATTGTGAGTTTATAATACTGAACCTAAAAAAAAATCTCAAAAACAGAATACAAAAGTAGGCAGAGGAAATAATAAATGTGAGGATGGACTTGGACCCTAGGTCCGGCTGGTTCAATTTTTCAGTTGTAATTTTTACAATAATTTGTCTTGCTACACATACATTTGGCCCCAGTGGTGCCAGGGAAGATACGACCGTCTGCTGTTAATAAATCCCCCATACAGTTTGCATGCATTAGTCGGTGTGTGTGAGATTAATTCGATCACATTCAGCCATTTCTCATATATAACATGTGTTCATCTTAAGGCTAACTTACTCTTGGTCCTCTGATAGGTCACTGCGCCAACTGCATTATTCAATTATTTAACCTATTTGCTGGTAATTATTATAATGCATCATGGTGGAGCTTTACACGTACAGTTTAATCCTTACCAGCCCACCTTTTAAAATAAAATAACCATATTAATTGTGTATTTGGCCCTAAAATACATTTATGTCTATATATATATATATATATATTTTTCATATTTTTTCTGACGACGCCGAATGGCGAAAGCTTAAATAAATCATAATCATCAAATCTATATATATATATATATATATATATATATCGTGCCCTTACAGCTAAGACCCGTTATGTCCTAGATTTAATTGTAGGACTGCCTTTTAGCATCTTTACTTAATTGCAACTGAAAGGGCACGAAAGTTTTCCTACATATTCAATGTTGTCCTTTCTGGTAATCCATTTCCTAAAAGCTAACAATATGTTACTTACTTCATCACCATCATCTTGTTATGTGACTTATATTATGTGTGGTACTGTGCTTCTACATTGGGTGTTTTTGGTTTTGTTGTGTTACAGGTGAATCCACGCACCTGTGAAACCAGTGATGAGAATGGAAAAATGGACTTTAAGCCTTTTTAAGTGAATCCTCTGTAAAAACTGACTCCTTTTGCTTAATTCGTTCTGAATAAATGGGGATGAGGTATTTGCGGTACGCACCGACCCGCACAAACACTTAGTGTCGACTCCTCTACGATAGCGTTAATTTAATTTCTAAAACTATGAAACTGAACGTTTCTTTAAATTTTGTTTTAACAAATTGAAGCAACGCATCAAATGTTTTTTTCATTATGTTAATAGGTATGATGTGTTGAAGATTTGTTTTCTTTAATTAAATTATTTTCGTAGTGGTGAACCTTGAATGTACAAAACAAACTGATACATCTATTCTTATTGTTTTTTAAATAATTTGATCTGTGTTTTAATTTTAGTAATGACCATTGAAATGTATTGTCACAATGTATGTTGTTTTTTTTTCTTGCGTGAATAGTTTTAATATTTTTATTTTAGAGAATAATTTTCTTCTCGGCCACATGATGGATTTAAATAAGCGGAGTGACGTTATTTCGTATATCTGTCAATTGTGTTGGCGCATATGATCTCTTGATCTGTATATTTTGAAGATAAAAGATGTCACTCTGCCTGTTTATTTCCGCTTAATGGTCAAATCGATCTCATGTACCCATAACGGCAGGTATTATTCAATTTGATCTACTGTTTGTGCATTCACCAAACAACATAATAGCTGCTCTGGCGTTTAAATGTAGATGTTGATTGTACACTTTGTTGAATTTGAATTTGTGTTCAAAGTTGAATAACCGTCACTGTTGCCATTTAAAATGTTTTTCCAAATATTGAAAGTGTACCTAATGGGTATCTAGGACGCAGTCGGCTAATTACCGAACTGCAAAAGACTTGTAAATATTTATTATTGTAATGATACATCTATACGTGTAGGTCTCCAACTTGTAAATAATTGTAAAAATATCTGTAACCTGCGTTGTACCATCGCCGGTGCGTTAAGAGCGAGGCTCAAATGAGATACTATGCGCAAATTTCGTGTACGAACCGTACTCCTGCCTTCACAATTTGTAAATAGGGATAAATCAACATTTTTAACATACATAAGAATATATTTTGTGATTTACGCACTAGGATTGTGAATTCAATCAAAAATTTACCTGACTTTATATATATTATGTAGATATATGGCCAGCTTTATAATGAATAGATTATCTCAGAACTGATACATTTTTGATAACGAGGCAATGTGTCTCGCCCAGTCAAAAATACTAGCATATTAATTAATTATTATTACTTGTTTAATTTTAATTATGATTGGTCGTAAAGCGGTAATGCAATTTTATTGTGGAGCGTAAAGCATATAGTCGGTTGTTACGTTTGAAACGTTCAATGTCCATTGTAAGAGTGTATGCATTGCTGTTTTGTTGCTGTTATAATATTATGTGGTAAGTTCCAAAGAAATTCAGTACTATTTATCAAATCTGCAGAAATTTTCAATGATTCCTAATAACCAAATCACAATTATTAAAACTTTTTCATTTTATAAGAATCCAAATTTGACCAAACTTCATGTACCAAACTCATTCCAAACTTCATTTCATGTTATTGTTAGTGTGAGTCTCTCTTAATTTATTCCAGCATGTTTTACTGAGATGTCGCTACTAGTGACGTGACATTCAACTAAAGCATTGATATTCCAGCAACTCCAAAAAGTTAATATTACTTTCTGCAATCTGTATTCCATTGTTTTTCTTCATGGACGTAGACTGGTTAGCAACATCTACAATTTGTGTGAAAGGTGCTTAATATTCATCTTTACATTGCTGTTGGAGTGATTCAGTATGTTCATGCAGAAATACGTCTTATGTTCTCACTGTAAGTATTGTTTAATGCTAAATGCTTCAACTTTAACTTTCAAATTTATTAGATTGCAGTTAAATAATATTGCAGCCCCTTCTGTATTTTATATCTTTTCGTATTTACTCCTTTCTCATTTTCTAGTTTGTTTTTGTAGGTTTTAAAGGTTCTGGAATCACACCTATACTCGTAACTTGCAAGCAAGTGATGCTAAACGCTTAAAATGCAAGTGTTGCTTGAGAGTTTTTTTTTATACAGGCCATAACATCGATTTTCTTGAGTCATAGGTCAACTCAGATGATCAGTCAGGTGCTCACTACCCTACCTTGTTCCCATTTGCAACCTTATTCCTGAATTCAGACCTAACTTGATGGCAGATACCTTGGGTCAATAGTATCATGCTATTGATAACAAATAACATTTCATATTGGCAAATTATAGAAATCACTACCTGAATACAACAAATTATATTGAAAGTACTATTTTTGAACAACTTTACTTAGCAAGGCTAGCACGAATGGTGAAGATAATAAATAGTGCATTCACGAGATAGCAAATATTTATATAATTCGCGTTTTAGTTCTTTGAAAATTTTCTAGTTGAAGGGCCATTATTTGCATAACTTTAGCGTCATTACCATATTCCGCTCCGAACGAAAAACCCGTGGACATATTGAATATTACATTGACATACCTTTCGTAAACAAAACTCAAATTATTTACTGCCAAATCTACTTCACTCCGTACTCTTCAATGGCCGTCAAAACCGAACTGAGATAAAAAAAATTGCAGTCTATACCTTACATGAATCGAGGTATACGCGACAAGCCACCATTTTAATTATAAATAGAAATGCAATAAGACGATGCATATAGCCCGCGTGGCATCTGGCGATGATCGGAGCGGAGTATGTTAAAGAGGCTACTGTGCAAGGTTCAGTATCTATGTAGACCACTTGTGCTAGAGTTGCAGGTCATACTTCTAGCTTTATTTCATTGATTTTTATATTGTATGTATGTTTACATACAAAGACTATTTATATAAATGTCTTATTGTTTCTTTATATTGTTGATTCATTTTTAATTCACTGCTATTATACCTACTTATGTAAATCTATGTTTTGTCACCGATCATTGATGAATAATTGTCACTTTACGTCATTACAATATTATTAATAAAAAAATAGGAATATTTATGTATTGTACCAAATTGGTACGAGATATTAGGAGTTTTTAACGTAATGTGCGATCGAAAACAGTCCAAAGTAAAATGCTTAGTAGTTATTCTGTACACACTAAGTGCAAATCAATCACTATTTTTGGTAATAGTCATAATTTCTACTCAAATTACATTGGAATTCCTCAAGCAAAGTTTTTCATTGACTATTTATTATTCAATAGTTTTTTTAGAAATACATTCGTGTTTGTTTTTGTTTTTTGGAATTACATCAAAGTAGCATGGTGCCTTCGATCGCTCGTTATGTCAAAATATCAATGCGCATTTTGCCGCATGCGATTTATTATGAAACTTATATAGATATTTTCTGTGTCCATGTTATACTGTTGCAAGTACAGTAAGCAGATTTTTAATAAAACAAAAATATCATATATTCAATCTTTCTTTGTCCATCAAAGCTCAAAAGGATCATCTGAATAGTGCATTTTTTAATTTAATTTTTATTACGGAAGTTGTCATTATGGAAAATTTGATTTTAAAACTGTATGTCACCTAAAAAGTACAAATTATCAGTTTTTGATCTCATCATCAAATAGTAATCATTGCCAGTTTCAAGTACCAATAAAGTTGATTTTAACATTGTTGGTGGCAAGTCTTCTTATCAGCTAGACAAATGTTCTAACGTGGAATTAAAGTCAAATAAGATTAAATTATTTTTTAAATGCTTTTTATTATTTAAATGTAATACCCTCGAATAAATATAACAGATGCATTTTCCTAGCAACTTTTTCCTTCAAAAGGTTAATAAGGTTAACATTGATTTAATGCCTAATCGGTAGTAGGTAGGTGAACTTTTTCCCTAATTTTAATTTATTTTTGAATAACAACATTTTGCTGCACTAAAAGACCATTAATTTTGATAGCTTTGGTAATCTGCCGTCAATCGCTAAAATAGTTGCATAGCTCATTTGCTGATGAGTGATTGTTTGCTATTAAAATTATACATGTGTGTACGCCCCAAAAAAAACACATTTAAAAAATCATGACGAAAGTAGATGGGTGTTGAATCTTATCTGAGCGTGTTCACCAAGAAATTATGCTTAAATACATGCTATTGCTGTAATATGGCACTCAAAGAATAAAGAACTACGGAGAGAATAGAGAATATTATATCCATACCTAACCCAAGTAAACTTGCTGCCGGTGCACACTTTTCTACCTAAGTGTGGTGCAAGTTCATGTGTGTGTGGTTGTGGTGAGGTAAAGCACGGTATTATACACATTACACGAACCTATGAGAGCGTGCAAATGTATCACGGTTGATTGTGTTAATGCAACTCCTGAAGCCATTGAAAAGATGAAATATATTTTTTTTTATTTAAACTCACTACTGTCCGTCCAGGAAGTTTATCTTTATCAACAACAGAGGTGGAAAATGGTCAGTAGTCAGTAGAAGTCAGTTTTTTTTACTAAGGTCAGTAAAAGTAAGTTTTTTCGAAAAATGGTTAGTAAAGTCTGTATTTGGAGGATCAGGGGCCATGTAAACTAAATTTTACACTGTTTGCTCCAACTCCCCAATGTTTCATGCTCTAGTCTGAATTCAGTCTATTGAAGCATTTCTTTTCAGTTTTGGAGTGATCTGCATTATGACATACCTACTTAATTTTTGTTAATGTTACGACATCTTCGTTTTCTTTCAAGCATGATACTATGTAGTTTCGTGCTTGAAAGAAAACAAAGAAGTCAACTGTCTACTGTAAAATCAACATTGCAGGACATCAAATTGCAACCAAATTTGTATCACCTGATTCACTATGAAATTCTCTATTATAAAATGCCATTGTGGTTGCTAGCTGACTCGCACTTTATAATCGCACCTACGCTCAGCAATGCTGATCCGATATCTCTAGACAAATGCAAAAAGATCTTATCTTTGAAAATCTCTTGTCACAATTTCTGTTATTAAACCTCTCATATTATCATGTCTGAAATGATGCTTTTGGTAAAATGTTTGTCAATAGCAACTATTCAATCATAAAACTACATAAGTTTTTTGTAGGGATAATTTCTTATAAATTTATAAATATTGTAATTACTTTTTTTGAGGCTGCGTTACAAGTCTCATGATTCATTGAGGTTTTTCAGCATCTCTGATTTGAAGAAAGCTAAAGCATTGCATAAATACCTTGCCTTTTTCGGGATAGTGAGAAATCATTTGGTACAGCATTTAGGAACATTGCTTCAAACACATCTTTGATATGTTTGCATGCTGGTTGAACAGCAAAATTCAAACCAACACTTTCAAGCATTCAGCCTTAGCTGCTTTGTTCTAACTACTTGGGCTGTGTAACATCTTCACCTGAAACTGCAGATGCTGAGGAACCGAGAAACCTGCATGAGTATTGTCAAAATTATCACCGACTTCTGACGATGATATTTGTCAACGTGCAATTAACTATAGTTGTGAAATATTGAATCTCTCCCACTCCTCTATCACATGACCATTTTTATCAGTCTTTTTAAACCAGTCCTCATTAATTATTAGTTTTATTTAGT
The DNA here is from genome assembly GCA_020383195.1 of Neomicropteryx cornuta. Lineage (NCBI taxonomy): Eukaryota > Metazoa > Arthropoda > Insecta > Lepidoptera > Micropterigidae > Neomicropteryx > Neomicropteryx cornuta. The sequence continues at coordinate 9,635,904 of JAHKQU010000030.1, forward strand.
CATTCACATTCATCATGGAATTCATCAGTTATTCTGATTAAATCAGTGCCTTGATTTTGCCCACAGGTGAACTTTGTAACTAGCTTCTAAATGAACTTCTCAATAGCAAACAGCCATTAAATATTATTTTATTACCCGATAATTGGTAGTATTATAATTAGAATTTTATTGAAACTACTTTGTTTCAAGAAGATTGTCACCGGAGAAAATTCACTAAAAGGACAATATAAATCACAAAATTGTTCTTATATTTATTTAAAATAAATTTTCATTATAAATTGTCCATAAAACATTAATCATGAAATATATTATTAGAGAGTCGAGGATCTCCCTCTCCCCCTTCCACGGAATCCACCCCTTCCTCTTGGTCTGCCAGCACCTTTGTTGGTGTTGGGAGGGCTCTTGGGACGGAGGGCTTCTATCCGCTCTGTGCATCCCGTCGTATCGCGGCCGTCTGTAAAGTACGACGAGTACAACTCTGAGTTGAAGTTGGAGTTTGTCAGTTCATGGCCGATTGTCACCCACCCGGGACGGATCGTCGAGTCACGGCCAAATATATGCAGCCTAAATAAAAAATATGAATATTCACCATTATTTCTTTCATACCATAAAATTAATTATATTATACAAGCAGGTTCACTGGGTGTCTGTATCGGTATTTTATGGGCCGCGCGATACAATAAAGCCACCTGAATTAGTATTAATTTTGCTAAAAAAGCAAACTCACTGAAGTTTCCCATAAGAATGCTAAATATCAAATAACTTTGAAAGGTGCCTCTTTTTCTGATATCTATTACTATATATTGATTTGATAATGATACTTGGCTCTCAAATTATGTCTCAAATACATCGAAACTTAGTCAACCTGTAAGCAATCGGAAAACAATGCTTCTATGTTTGGGCAGATTACAATAGTCACCCTTTTAAGTCACATGGCAATGATTATACCACATCGATGGCTATGATTACAAATCTTCTATGTCAATTTTTCATCAAATACTGTTTTTGGTATCAAAATATCGACAAAAGAAAAACCCTTTCTGATGAACCAAAACTCCTTTATCACATGTGCAATTTATTTCAATTTTTGCTAAAACTCCCATACAGCAGCTATGACTTCACAAACCTCCTTTTTGTGAATACTGTCAAACTGCACTTTCGACATAACAAACCTATGTCATATTCGCATAGGTTTGTGATCTTAGCCATCGATATGCTATTTAACCACCTTAAAAACCAATTTTAACCCCCAAATACTGTGGTTCATTTTGGCGCCAAAACCCGCTGAGACCGTAGTTATTGACCTTGAAAAATCACTCACTACTATAAAATCCATAGTGCAGGCATGAGTCGTTCAATCTTTACAAATCTGGTATCATCGGATTCACCTTAAAATTTTCTATTACACCATATCACTTTGATTGTGTTTGTCTCGTAAATTAAAGAAGAAAAAAATAAAAATGTTGCCATTTTTTTTTTTTTTTTTTTTTTTTTTTTTAATATACGAAATAAACAAAATCAACACTTTTTTTTACATTTTCATATATTTATAACTATAAATTATAATTTAAAAGTCTTCCAAAATATGTACAGTTTTCGGAAAATAAAAAAAAGATAAAAAAAAGTTATAGATATTGGAAAGGTAGTACATTAGTGTATTTTCAATACACATTTATAAATAGTAGTAGAAACTGCATTAAAATGGAAAAAAAAAAAAAACAAAATTATTTCGTTGTGATTTTCAATGAAAAAAACGTCAAGTTAATGAATAATACTGAAATAATACCAAAAATAATCAAAATCAAGCGGCTAATGCGGACGTATATATACGTCCTACGGTGTCAACGGGCGAGCGGTGTCCGAGCGGTCGGACGTATATATACGTTCTACGGTGTTTGGGGGTTAAGCTGTTTCGACTTTATTCGCTTTTTAACCAGTGTCGTGAATACATATATTCCACTTGCTGGCTCATTTCCAGGTGGAAAATTAAAACTGATATGGAAGAAAAAAGATAATGGAAGTAGATAATACCTTCTCCTTCCCAGACAGAAATGTTCCATAATATGGAATATTTCAATTGGCTTGTCAGGGCTACCAAAATCGGGATCCTCCGAAATAATAAGGTCAATGTCGACATTGGCATGGATAAAATCACCATCCGTCGACCTCCGGACAGTACCTTTAATGCCCATCAAACAGTGCTCTTTAGTTCGCTGAAATACAGCATTTTGTTCAAGGTTCTTAGAGTGACCAGGGTTGTTTATGTTTGTTTTAATCCAGCATATATCCTCACAGCGTCTGAAGCCCCACTTTTTGAGACATTCTCTGCCCATATCCAAACCTGTAAATGTATTTTCAATTGTATTATAATTTAAAATGATTAGTATCATTTAGAGTAATTGACTCTTACCCTAAGTTAATGTTCATCTAACTAATAATAATAATAATTTTTTGGGTTCAAAGTTTAACGAAGGATGCATTTTCAGTCTACCTAACTAGGCAACCCCCGTACCTTAGATAACTTAGGATTTTGAATGCACAACAAATATTTCGATTTGAGATTGAATAAAAACCTAAACCTAAAAACCTGTTTGAACCTATTATGAGGTGCTGTTTAAGTGTGTATAGATAGAAATTACCATATAATCAAATACGAAATCAATAGAAAATATTTACATTAGAATAATTATATACTTATTTAAAACTATTATTGTATGTAATGTATGAAAAATTCGATAATCAATATTTATCATTGATTGCTTCCTACTTAGCTCAAACAGCCAAGAAGAAATAATGTTTTTTGTTTGAATACAAAGAATTATTTTTAATCAGTGATTCTTTAATTATACGGCTATCACACAGCTGAGGGTTCGTGTCATGGTTTTTGAGGCATTTTCAGGTTTTCCATAATATTTTATAGGTCTCGATTTTGTTCTTTCTTCTCTCTTGCTTTAGGGCTGATAGATATACTAAGAACCCCAAAACTATTATTATATTATAGACAGGCAGCATGCAGCATAAATAGATAAATATTATATACGTGACTGCTATTACTCTGGTTTTTTTTAAATTTTATTTTATACATCTTACAGCTTTGACTTTAAATAAAATTTGTCGTATCTGTTGTCCAAAAGTGGTCTTGTATATTTTAAGCAATACCTCAAGACAACACTCAAAAGTTTTTTGCGTCAGAAAAGAAGAGATGCTTTTCCAATTTGCTTGAGATTTTTTCTATCTTGGAATTAGCAGCAGTCGCTAAACATTATTAGAATCACATTTCAGTCAGAGTATCTCAAAAACTTAACGACACTTTGGCTCGTGGGCCACATTTGTACGAAAATAAAATAAAAATAAAGTATAAATTATTTCAATCAAAAGGTAATGATAATGCTTCTGATATCAGAATTTAAATTTATTACGAAAATATTGGTGTAGCTTTCGCTTCTATTGCTTGCTGCTTGAGAGCGTGTCGCAGGGTTTAAACCACAGGTGTAGATCTAATTAGCATTCCGAGGTCAGGTAAGTGGTTATATTATTAGAGATATCAATGAGCGTACCGTCTGAACTGCCACACCACAAGAAGACAAAACTTCGAGGTTGAGCAACCTGAGCAATGTCTAGGGAGGAGACGTCATTCCAGCACCACTCACCCCCCAATGGAGGTTCAACGAGGATCACGTCAAATTTGTTCGCCATTTGTTGAAGGGAAAACGTCTGAAATATAGCCAGAAATTCATTAAAATCATTCTGAAAAAATAAATATTGAGAAAACACGACTTATTATGAAAAGTTGACAATATTGAAGTTAACCTCTGATGACGCTGCCTTCGGATAATAAACTGATCCTGTTTCATGGTCATATAAAAATCTCTACCTTTTCCATAATTTAAAAAAAGATCTCTTACACCAGAAATAGATAAAACATTTTATCTGTTGACTAGTTGTTTGGCTATATTTTATAATATAATATCTAACCATTTTACTTGAAGTTACGTACTTAAGGTACTAATACCATTATTAAAGAATAGCACGCTGCACTCTGTGCATGTAATTCAAATTGGTACAAAACATGTTTGATATATGAAAAATTTCTAACATAGTTGAATGAAATCACTATCAAAATATGTCAGAAGTTGTAAATTTTTAGAAACGTAACAATAGAAATCTATCTCATTTTTGTTGTTTATTTATTTCAAAGCCATATAAAAAATAATAGCTTTTAGGCTATTCCAAATTGCAAACACTTCGCTCAAATGTCGAATTTATAAATTGCAAGATTTGACAGTTAAGTGATGCATTTGAATTTGAAATGGCTGAAGAGCAACCCTGCTGCCCTGATTTGTTTACCTTTAGGTCACATTTTAGATACATAGGTGGTGCGGCTGTTTCAGCTATGAGGTCATCTTTGAGCTTGATGAGTTCCCTAAGTTTGGGGTATTCTTCAAAGCGATCAGCTAAACCAACATCTCTAATGAAATTCTGCGGCCTTTGACCCGTGTCAACAAAATGCTGACAGTAATCATTGTGCGGGTTTGATGACTGTGTTCCCTGCAAAGAAAATAACTTGTGATACATCACGACTAAAGCTGGTGAAATAACACACTTTAAAATCAAATTATCTAAGGAGCCTAGGCGAGTATATATAGAACACACCTAGATCAATATTTCTTGGATTTGTTAACATTACTCCAAACTGCATTTTTTTTATTACCAGTGCCATTTACCACGTTAAATTTGCAGCGAATGGCAGGGACAATCTTATTAAATAGGTAGATTAAATTGATGAGGCAAATGCTTGGATGGCCAGAAGTGTCTAATGATAGGGAGCAAAGCAACCTTTTTTTAATTTATCAAATTTTCATTCTAGAAGACGTGTACCAATTTTACTTAGTGTGGGAGATCTTGGTAAAAAAATACCTAAAAAAAAGCACTAGTCACTTACCGAGTTTTTATTTATTTAATACTTTTGCTACATAAATAAAAATACATTGTTGAAAACTTTGCTGTAACGTTTGATTTAAATGTGTAATTTTATTAATATAGTGGTTACGCCGAGGTAATATATTTCGGGACCGCTAATATCCTGAGATGAGTTTTTCTTGAGAGCTATAACAAATAAAATGTTAATTTGTAATTTTCAATTAAAATCATGCAGGTGGACGGACCAACACCTAAAGAAGTTAAAAATACATTATTTTCAACAAAGAGGTCTCTTGCAATGGATTCACTAAGATGTTATTAACTATGATGATGATACAGATTATAATCGCATTTCAAATACCTTTAAAAATGTTGAGGAGTCTGTGTAAATAATCTCTTCGGCCAGTTCTTTACTTGACTTATCGTGTATCACGCTAAGTCCTTTGAACTGATTAAAGCTTTTTGGCCTTTTGTTTGAAACATTAGAATCACTGCCTAGAGCCTGACTCAGCTCACAAACATTAGATATACCAAGCTGAAAAAGAATTAAAATATTAATTTACATCAAAACCTATGAAATACATCGAACTCTATCAATAACTAACAGTCTGTGCAAGAAGTTTTTTTCGTTTTTGAGATCTTTCTCTGAGTTCTCTTAGTTTATCGCCCATTATATAATGAGATGTGATTAAAAATAACTACAAAACAATTCACAAGAATAATTATTTATCTAACGAGCGACGATTGTTTGGTTACGTTCCGTACGCACGTAATTAGATGACAGTTTGGCAGTAGTGTTGGGTCGGTACGGTGCCCTCCCTCGGTACTCGTAAGTAAAATGAAACCGCAAAGTACAGACAACATAATATAAAATATCTGTATTATTATTACAAATAATAATAATATATAATATCTGTATTATTATTACAAATAATATACAAATTATAAATAATATGCAAATAAACACTAGCGTAATACGAACACACAAAATCACACCCCAGTATGCTATTTAAAAATGCCTGAAAAGGAATGAAAATTTAGAATTGTATTTGGCCCGCTGATCGATTGGATCTACACGGAATAGACACAGCTGTCAAATTGTATTGAGTTTCAAGTATCACATTGCTTATTACATACATATTAATACATACATACATTGCTTATATGTATATATCACATGTAGCGAAATGTGGCACTTTATACTTAATTATTTATTACATTTACCTGGAGTATATTAATAAAATATAATTTATATAATATAATAAGTATAATTAATTTCCAATTAAATAGTTTAATAAATTTTAATATAAATAATTTTTCATTTATTAATATTTTAATTTTTTTAAATATTTTTTAATTGTTTGTTTATATCAAAATCATCGCATTTCATTCCCGAAGTTACTTCAGAGAATTAAAGCGGTTCACTCTTGTAAACAATAGCTAGAATTTAATATTGTAAATTTGATATAGTTCAAACAGCCCCACAACTAGAGTTGTTAATTAGAAAAGACGTTATTTATTTGCTAAAAAATATAATTTGGGAAAATGACACGTGAAAATGACGTCTTTGGTTTCGTCGACTGCTAGATATCCATGAAATTCAAGTTTCCGAATTGCGTATTTAACATTTTCACAGGGGCGCATGTATGCACGCTGGCATCTGGAATGAGACACCATAGGTTAACGGAAAAAATATACATAACATTTAAAATGAGTACCTAGGTATCCTCAACTGAGAACCTGTATTTCAAAGTGAGCGCTATTGTCTATGTTTTAATCAGCCTGACCTTGAACCTAACGGCAGCAGCTGTCACCTGTCACATAGCTTTGCCATCAGCAACGTCAAAAAAGTGGAGTAGCTAGCCTATAACCTAAATAAATGTTGTTTGTTTAGTAATATAAAAATATTATCACAATGAAGGAAGTTAAGCGCGGAAAGTTCAAACCGAATAACAATAAGTTTAGTAAATCACCTTCTTTGCCTAAAACAAGAAAAGATGTCCGAAAAGCAAGAAGAAAAATAAAGAAATTGATGAAGCGGGAACACGTGTCTAAAACGAAAAATAAAAAGAACTTTATACGTGTCCCTGGACAGTTTGTAAGAGCGCCAACCCCAGAAACGACTGCGCATCTCAACGATGAAGATTTTGTGAGTATTCGAGTAAAAGCATTTTGAAGGCAATGATTTTATTTATGTTGGTCTATGGGTCAGGCCACCCACGTCTCTTTATTTAATGACAAACGCTTGTCAAAAATAATCTAAATCGAGCAAGATCTACGTATGCCTTCTTAAAAATTCGGTCCAGTAACTTGCTTGACAATGTTATTTTCGTATCAGGTATATGAGAACCCGACAAAACCAAAGAAGAAGACGGTTAAATTCGTGGACATAGTACAAGAGGAGCGGAAGGAGGAGAAAAAGGAACAGCAGAGGTTAGTACGAGACATTGCAAGCAAGCGAAAAGAATTACTTCTGATGGCCAATGAGGAGGAGGAACTCCTCATAAAGAAGTTAGAGAAGCAGCTGGGTATGAAGAAGATGAAATCTAAAAATATTACGAAAAGTTTTGCCGGGGATGGACTCGATTGTATCCTTTATGAAATAAATATTCGTTTTTTTTTTTCACTTTTATTTATTTTATAATTTTACAACTAACATTATTTATTTTAGATTACACTATTTAACAAAAATGTTACACACTCCTATTTAAATTCATTAGGTATTTTATTAATTTTATTAAACCTGTTTAAAGTGTATCTTATTTAACATTGGAATATTTTTTTATAAATTGTATTCGCCGAATTATTTTATTTTTTATTTCTATTTAAACTGGAAATGAATGTATTTTTTTCAGAGGTTTGTTATTTTAAATTTATATTACATAAAAAAATGGTTTGTGTAACAATTATTTAAAGAAAATATAATATTACACATGGCACAACACCAACTAGTCAAAAAAGTTAATCGAATGAAGTTCGTGCAATGCAGCTAGTACCAGTTAACACCGGTCACTGTCGAGTTGTCATAGCGCAAAGCATAATTAATTTGCTTTCCTTGGTCTCTACAAAATCGGAAAAATATCTATAAATATACGTCGACATATATATCCAATTTCCAGTCACCAACACTTGCGGTTCCTTTAATGGTCGCTAGATTGCATTGATTTTATTTTTGCATTTTTTTATTGAGAAAACATGTTGGCCGATGAGTACAAGTCTATAACCTTCCTAACTAGGTAAGAGTTACCTGTTCTAAGGAAGGTTATATATGAAGTGTATTCGTTCATTTGTTTGAATAATATGTTCATTTAAACAGTTTCTGTTGAAATGTGTAGATCGCAACAAAACATGATAATCAATATGAATATTTTAAAAATATTTTGCTCAGCTTTCAAATCAATATTTTGGTGAAGCACTATGCTATTGCTTAATATGAAGGACCACCAGTGATGGAAGGGCATTTCCTTTTTTTTTCTGTATTTATGTATGTTATAAATACATTTTCTTGACATTAGTATTAATTCTACAATATATTTTAATTTCATTGCTATAGACACAATTAGATATCACACTTGGAGTTTTTTATCCTTCATTATTTCTATGTCACTTCTTTAAAATAATTGAAAGTTACAATATGTGAAATGAATATATGTATTAAACTTAACTAATGCTGTTAGATCTGTTGGAAATTTGTGACAGATCCACTTTAGAGCAGTCCGCAGCTGCAGAGAAGTATTTGGCTGAGATAGAAGATGGATCTGATTTCGAAGAGGACATTGCGATAGCTTCCGGCCAAAAGACCAGGATATCCAAAAAGAGGAAAGATATAAATCTCCCCAAGCAAATCAGCAAAGATACTGATGATAGTGGATCGGATATGCATAGTGATGAAGTGGGTTTTGATGGGGGCAGTGACGGAATATCTGACGAGGAGAATATTGAAAATGATATCTCCAGACATGAAGATTATGATGAAAGCGATTGTGAAGAAAATTATGATGAATCTGAGTCCTTGCTGGATAGCGATGATGGTTGGTTATATTTTTCTCTATTTTGAAAATGCATATTTTTTTTGCAATAATTGGTAGGAAGATGAAATAAAAATACCTAAGGTTCAAATATTATATAAAAATAATATGGGAAAATATAAAGGGTATCTAACTTTAGGGTTAATTATGCAAAAATGAACATTTACTGCCAGCCGGTTTAATAGTTTAGAAGGCGCAGAAAAACCTAAGCTATTACACTTTTTTTTTTCATTGAAAAAAAACAACCTATTGTGACCGCTGACCCCATGCTGTAAGTTAACCCAAATCCTAGGCAGGCATTTTCCCACCTAGGACACCTCAAGGAACATATTTTACATGGCACCACTAAAACCCAGTTTAGTCCGATAAAATAATTATTTGTTGAGCTATTTGTAACTAAGCTTCCCTGGTGTGTTTTATATAACTTTTATAGACATTTAAATCCAGAATTGTATTTATTAAAAAAAAATGTCATTATTGTTTTAAATTGAGGAAGTGCAATTATATTTTTTTTAATGTGGAAATTGTCTATGGTTTTTTATGCAAGGGGCCAATAAATGTTTTGCTCCTGGGCACTAGTAGTTAAATAAATCATCTTTATTGACTAAGCTGGAATTCTTTCCGTAAGCCATAGTATATATAGCCTTAAAGCAAAACTACACCATATTTTGAAAACCACAGAGACACACAACGTGGGTTACTTACATAAGATTTAATTGAAAAGATGAGCCACTCACAAATTAATGAAACCAACTATGCCGTAGGGAGAGGGTGTTAAAAAAATATATAGATTACACGAGTTTCTTAAAACATCAAACAATAGTTACAGATTGATGTCATTTTTTGTAGACACGATGATGGCCTTTGGGTTTGTAGGTCATCCCAAGAGTAAAATGGTCACTTGATACAATAAAGACTACTGCAACCCACCAAAAACATTTGACGTATGGCAAAAGGTTTTTCATTTGTCTTTATCCAAAAGTTTAGTCATCCAGGTCGAATGAAAAGATTATGAAATCCATATTGTGATATTATATGTGATTAAAAAATTTCAGAACTCAGTGAGGATGAAATGAAGGTACCAGACCTCGCTCAAATATATTCTAGTAAGTTTTACTCATACATTTTACACATTTTCTTATACTAATGTTTATAATTTTATATTTATTGGTCAGGACAGTTCATTGTCTGTATTTAATACAATGTTTTTAACTTAATTGTCAAAAAAAGTCAAAATAGATTTTCTCTATCTATGGGTGCACTGTCGTGATTGAGCATTATGGTTTTATCAATTTTGTATGATTTACTATTTACATAACAACTCAGTAGTTACAATCATAAAATAATAAATGAATATTCCAATAGCATTTAAAATAACTGAATTCATGGATGATTATGATATTTTAAATTTAAAAAAATATATGATATTAACATCTCCGTACATCTTAATGGATTTCACAAGTTTAATAGTTATTATAAATATGAGTAGTAGCAAATCACACACCTAAAAATCACCATATAAGCTCAAAACTAACATCAGGCCATGTCTAAGAACTTGATATTATGCCCACTTTCGTTTTGAAATTTGGGGTCGATGGACGGGTAAACAGACATTTATAGAAACAATATAAAGTATATGAATAATAAAAACTACATTTAGCAGAAAATAAACAGTACTTTCAGTAACTAAATTCTACTTTGAATGTAGAATGGTGGTTTTAGCTAAGTTTTTCAGTTAGTCTACATTGTTCACTCATACGCCGTGTCCCACAAAGTCTGCAACATGTTTTTATTTGCGCCGAGGAGTCAAGCACGAGTCCATCAAACAATATTTTAAAGCCAAGGTCTGTATTTAAGAATAAAAAGTTGGTCCAACAAGGCACTTATTTATTAAATTGGGGCGGAATTGCGACAAAATACTATGTACGAGTATATCCTGTGCGTGTGAATATTATGATTTAAGTGGTTATTTATTTATACTATATTTTTTGACATCCACCAAGGATAATTTTAGGTGATGAGAAAATTTACACAATTAGATATCCACAATTTTATTAAAGAACATTTTTAGGAAATGCAGGACCATTTCCAGACGGCGAATTTGTGCCAGGTGCGTTAAGTCCAATACACGAGGCACATGAAAGTAATCTACACAAAGTTTTCAAGCCAAATGATATGGGTCCGAGTTTAAAAGATAATATACAACATTGTCATGATAATGATGATAGCGATTCTGACGAAAAATGTTGTTCCAATGAAGAATGCAGTGATATTGACTATTCTGGAGAAGCTTATGATGGCATTAATAGTCCCTATTATCAATCCGAGAACGAAAGTCAGTCCTCTGATGAAGACGATTTGACGCATATGGAAGATGTAGAAAATAGTTTCGTAATTGTGAACGGGAAGACTGTTAATACTTACGGCCGAAGTTTCACTTTGCATGAAAGTGAGGTTGAAGTGATTAAATGTGAATTGTTAGATCAATGCCTCAACGATTTAGATTTCCATCACAAAAAGGTTTCCAACGCTAAAAATGAAGCTGTTTCATCAGGTACCTATAAGACGAAGCTGATTCCTTAGTGCATGTTTGTGGTCAATTTTAAGGTGGATTAATTTTTAGCAATAGAAAACTTCTTAAATACACAAAAATAATTAAAGTCATTATTGAAAACTACACATAATCACAATACCATACCTAAATTGTCCTTCCATCCATTTGTATATTTTAACCAGAAAACTGAAGATGCTGGGATTTCAATATTATTATGTGTAGGTGTAGGTATGTAGGTGGGTATTATAAATATCGAGTCGATAACAGCTCGTAACCAAAAAATATTTTTTTTTTGATTAAATGATTGTTTCAATTGTCACTTTATTTTTGGGATTAAAAAAAAACACTCTAAAGCTCATATTTTTGAAAGTACAATTATATTATTGAAGTATGTAAAGTTTCTTTGTAACAGAAAAAATATACACTGAATATACTTGTGAGCACAATAATTAACATTGTTTGATTGTTACACTTTACCTATTTATTTTATTCTTAGATGAAACTATTACAATATTCATTTTTAATTTACTCTTTTCGTAATGTTTGTAAAGTATTTCTGTTTTTTATGACAAATAAATAAATTTAATAAAATGGCATTGTATCATTTGAATATGGTGGAGGTTTAGCTATGACGTGCTTTATATTTTAAATATATTATTTAAAACGTGTATTGCTCAGTGCATGGAATTATATTATAAGAATGTAATTTGCACGTTCATATTCAAATATTATTTTAATACCTATCTGAGAAGGAGTACATACCTACATGTTTGTAACGATTGATTAAATAAGTTAAACATTACATTATACATACTTTCAGGAGCATCTTCGATCAAGAGGAAAAATATAGCAGACGATTCTTTACTTCCTAAGCAAAAAATTAAACGAACCTTAAAGGAAGAAAGGAGGAAGGAATCAGAAAGGATTAGTGATATAAATAGAACAAGTGACAAATTCCCTGATTCGGGTAGCGAAGTAAACCCGGATGACGGATCCGAAAGTGAAAATCAAACTGCCCAAAAGAATGGCATATGGGAAGATATTTATGGTCGGAAAAGAGATGGAGATGGAAATATATTAAAGGTATATATAGAATACTCTAATTGTAAGTTTTGAAGTGTGAATAGATTTGTTTGAATAATCATAACCATAAAGACGTCACATTTTCTATTTTTATGTAGTTACTGTCAATGTTGTCATGGCAGTTGGTGTGTAGATATTTATTTTATTTACTTTAATACCCCGTTCCAATAACCCTATGAAGGATGGTGCTTTTTCTGATTTTCTGAAGGTATCTTAACTAGTAAAAAATATGACATGTCAATAAATATTAAAACCCAATTACACATTATCTTTTCCACATTAAATTTACACACTGTCGATATTTATGTATCCACAAAAAGTTCTTCGTCTGGACCGCTGTTCAAAATCCATTATCTTTCTCCCTTCCCACAACCGTCAATCGCTTCATAATCACAGACAAATTCGACAACTAAAAACAATCACCAAATTTTCTGAAGATATTTCGGAAGAAAGGGTTCAGTAGTTCCCATATTTCTACTTCAGAATGAAATAATACATTTATCTATCCAGAATTCAGCAAATGAGGTTTCCTCTGAATTGGCTTCTTTTTCCTACATAGCTATTTGCTCAAATGGGGCTTGCAAAGATCTCACAATTTAGGTTTAAAAAAAATACCTATACAAACGTTTGTTAATTACTCAAATATTTATAAAAAAAAAATATATATTTCCCGGCAAACATAGATTTTGATGAGCTCTTTTATAATAACAAATAATTTTATACCAAATTTTAACAACATCGTAAATTGGGAACAGCGTTTATAAGAAGGTTTTGAGCGAAGACCCTTTTAGACTATAATTAACTGTAAGCAAACCTAAAGTAAATTTCAAACGTTGGATTTGATACGTTGGACGTTGGTTGGTTGGACATTGGAACATTGGATCGGTCTTGATTTCACATCACCAATATTATACCATCAGGACTTACCCAGTACAAAAACTGCAATATAAAATTACATAATCTATTACAGGATGATGTCAGCAAATACATTCCACCGCATTTTAGAAAGGAGGCTAACGTTCCTGATAGTGAGGAAGTCGTGTTGCTCAAGCGACAGATGAAAAGTAAGTATGATTGTTTAGTTAAGCTCAGTTTTAAAAAGTTACCTTTGTCTTAACCAGAAACTCACCTATTTCTAAACATATTGTTATACATACTCACTCCAAACTGTCCCACTTCATAAAACTATTTCAAAATAAGGTATTTTTAATTTAATTGAAATTGTTCCTTTCTCTATAGGAGGTAGAATTAGTTAATTTAAACTTATGTTTGCGTTGAAGCTACGGTCTGAGGGAAGGATTCATTTTTAGTGGAATGTCCACTGTCAAAGTATACTTTTGTAACAATAATTTTTAGGATATACTTTAATATGGTTCTTGCGGTCTTCCATCTCTTACATAATAAAGAGGCCGTTAATGAAGAAGTTTATTGTGTCACAGTATTAAATTTTCTTTAACAGACCTTTTTAAAATAAATGACCTAAGTATTTGATATTTTTACTAATTTCATTCCATTTCAATGCCAGGTATCCTTAACAAAATAGCTGGAAGCAATATGCACTGGGCTTGCTCACAAATAGAGCATCTTTACAACTCAAACAGCAGAAATTCTGTGAACAATGCGCTTTGCGACCTTTGGTCGGAAGCCATCATTCAGAAGACTTTGTCTTCGGCTCGAATGGTTGCTGAACACGCCATGCTGATCGCTGTGCTTCAAGCAAATGTCGGCACTGAAATTGGTGAGTTATGCGGCATAAAAAACAAAATCTATGAATGTTGCATAAACCCAAACTGAAGAGACTGAAAGAAAAAGCCAAGAACACTACTTGTGTAACGGATTGATATTTTCTTAATAATTTATTTTTACAACAATATTTACACTCATAAATGTACTAGTATAAAGGACATTGAGCGTTTCCTGACTCACTTTTGAGTTTGTAGCGGACACAAACCAAAACTATTTTAAGTTATTGAATAAAGGAAGTGCGTTTTTTATGTTTGTTGTTTATAGATCTTTTTCATGGATTATACGGATAAATAAACAATAATTTAATGAATTAAACAGTCTGCAGACAAGGGTTCATTACATTGTATTAGTTGTCTCTTTCACACTTTAGGCCAGTAGCTCGTGTATTGCGGCACTAAGGGTCAGGTAAAAAACAACTATTACGCGAGCCAGGGGTGTCCCATTGCATCGCAGTTCCTCGACTTTGTAAAGTGATTTTTAACAAGTACTTAAGCGTATTTAATAAACTGGTTGTTTTGCTATTCGATTGGAACCTTGTTGAAATGGAAAGACGGAGCAATCGTGTTATGTGTAATCGATCTTTTCTACGACAGCAAAGGAAGCATAGGCTTATTAATCCCCGATTCCTCGATGACTTATTTTAAGACAGTTTCGGAAGTTATCAATGCCACTCAGTATTAGAATGACATTTATGCCGAGCAATTTATGCATGTAATAAATGAAAACATGAACAGAGAGAACAATTCAGCAGAATATGTTATTGGCAATAACTTGATCAAGCGAAGCAAACACTCCAGGTTTAAATTATTTCTCTCGGAGGAATCATAAATAATAAATTTTAATTAGATACTTTTAGAAAATGGTTAGGTCTTATTATCACAAACATATGAGGCCGAATGGTGTTTATTTAATTGAATTTAACTGTCATCCACAAATTTAAAATATTGTTTAGAGGCAGAATTCAATTACAAAATGTAAGGGTGCGCCAGTATTATAAATAAATAGTATTTGAACAGATTAACAAAAACGAACAGACAGGTTGCGCAACGTCTTAACACGTCGAGCCGGCCGGCATCTCATAGTGTTCATTCGTTGGCCAACATATATATAGGTCGTCTGCTATATGATAGAGGTTCAGAGAACTAAAAACATGAAATAATATCATTTATAAATAAAATTAACAAAAAAGGTCCAATAACGGAGCCCTGTTGGATGCCTGACGTTACTTCTATGTTATTGTAGCGAAAACCATTGATGACCACAGTCTGAGATCTGTTATTTAAATAGGACTTGAACCATCGAAAAAGACTGCCATGTTCATGTTTCTCCAGAAATATGTGAAAGAAATGTGATCAACTTTTTCAAAGGCCTTACTGAAGTCAGTGTAGATGGAATTCACAATGGTGAGTTTTCATACAAATAAATCACTGCGTATGCGGTTTGCACACCAAAATTTAGCCAGGCTGTAAGATTTTAAAAGTTTTTTTTACGTATACCTAATCCTTTTACAATATTAGTATTTGCTTTTAAACTCTATTTGCCAATAATTACAACAAATTAAACACTAATGTTATGACCAAAATCTACTTAAAGGAAGCGTACAGTAAAACCTCCTAAATGAATATTTTTTTTATAGGCAAATATATTTTTATACATTTTCCAGGTGCGCATTTCCTTCAAACTCTTGTTAAAAAGTTTGACTTGTTTATGATTAAGGGTCAAAATTTGGAAGACAAAATGTTAGAAAATTTAATATGTGGATTGTCATATTTATACAGTTTTAAGGTAAGTTATGTAATAGTGGTTTGTTACAATTTGTACAATCTATAATACATGAATGGTTCTTGTTAATGAAAACTTTGCTTAGTGTATTGAAAGATTTTTTTCTGAACATTTTTTTTTTAAGATATTCCATGCATCTTTGTTTTTTGAAATATTGCAAAAACTTATAGAAGAGATCACAGAAAAGAACATTGAATGTGTCCTTATTGCTCTGAGAAACGTCGGCGGGATTCTCCGGAAGGATGAACCTACTATATTAAAAACATTCATTCATAATATTCAGTCGAAAACCACACAACTGTCAGAGCTTGTCGCTTCTGGGTAAGTTTTTATTTGATGTATTTTCATTCAGGTTTATATATAAGTATACTAAAATAATATTTTATTATAATTTATATATTAATATATAAAAATGAACGAGTGTCTGAACTACTCGGTCGATTTGGCTATTTTTTTTTAATGTTCGTAATAGTTTTTAGTCAAAGAAAAATTATAAAAGTTGCCTAGAAAATTGGAAAATTCGGGAAAAACTGAACGACCCATCCCGAGTGCCATAGGTAAGAGTTGTTGTGCGCCGAAGGCGCTCACAAACCTACCCACAGGGCCTAGTATGTGATATATTTGATGATAATTATATAATATAGGTAACTCGTCTGTTAAATTAAAGGTCTATGGGCCCAGGAAGATGTTGGTCCGGTAGGAATCAAGGGCTCCAACCCCAGGTGATGGGATGATTGAAACGCAATGTTGATGAACGTTTGTAATCTTCCGGCACCATCGCTTTATTTACATATATCCCAAGTTGGGAATACTTCAACAAATGATTGTACTTAAAAAAACTAATAACAAATGTAAAACAACGGAAGAATAGGAAATAAAAATATTCGCAGTTCAGCGCCTTTTGTATCCAATTGTAGTCCGCGATCTGTTTGACATAATCAACCAACACAATAGCTGTTTTCTCAATATGCCCTGCTCAGTATTGCCATTATTCATATTCAGTATTATTAGTATTATTAATATTTCAGTATTGCCATTATTTCTACGATATCCTGCAACTTTGTTGTCTTATCTATTCATTTTAATTGACATAAAACGGTAGCGATTATCGAGCCTGCCATTTCATTTTGAAATATATAATAGTTATTTATTAAACAGGTTTCCCCAAGACAAGATATATGATTTGGTTTATTTCCAGGACGCGTGTTAAGTTCCTCATGGACGTATTATTAGCTATAAAAAATAACAATTTAAGTAAAATTCCCAATTATGATCCGTCGTATTTGGATGAACTCAAAAAAGCTATGAAAGGCATTGTGCGACGAGGAAACTACGTCACACCGTTGAACATCAAAATGGATGACCTTTTAAAGGGTAAATATTTTAAAATATACATCTTAAAACATTAAGGTCAATAGAGAGCTTTCCTGTCTGTTTTTAATGGGCTTTGCCTTGATGCACAATGTGTTTCCTAAAATCCCGTACCCCTCTCTCCCACCCACAAAATCTTTTCTTGGGTTAAGTATGTTATCTGGTTTTAATATATAGATTAGACTACCAAAGTGTGAATATTTTATATTAATGTATTATTATTATTTTATTATTGTTCGCTGAGCAAGCAGCTATTTAGCTGATATGCTCAAATCTCATTCTCAGAAACTAGCCTAGATTCTGCCTAGATTCAAGAAATTTATCAAGGCGGTTCTTGAACTGGCTTACACTTATAGGTTCCACCACTTCCTGTGGTAGCCGATTCCAATTATCCACAACTCTATTGGAGATAAAGTTCTTCCTAGAATTAGTGGAACAAAGAGATTTAGATATCATTAAATAATTTTATATATTTTCTGCATCTAGTTATAAAATATTAACTAGCCATGATGTTTCCTTATTGCATTTTGGTGTTTCAGCTGATGAAAGAGGAAAATGGTGGGTGGTAGGATCTGCGTGGAACGGAACCCTTGATGAAATGAGCCGCAATGCAAATGATATATCGAAACCCATTGAAAAGAATGTTATAAACAAAAAATTGTTAGAATTGGCACGGCAACAAAGAATGAACACAGACTCTCGGAGAGCCATTTTTTGCATCATCATGTCAGCAGAGGTATAAAAATTAATCATTTTTAATTAATGGGGGGGGGTTAATTAATTTGACCTTTATTTCCTGCACACCTATACAGTAAACACTGCACACATAAATACTATAAAATATGTTATAGAGTAAATGTTTCGTATTTTTGATGAACACTCACAAAAAAACTTTTGTTATATTTTTTAAGAAAAAAAAATGTATTTTTTTCTCATATTTTTCTATGTACAGCCTTCCTACAGTCAGTACAGTCAGCTAAAAAAAAACGTGTGTCAAATATTATAACAAACGAAGGCTGTAAAATATTAAAAGCTGCGAAGCTTGACGCTGCCTGCATGTTGCTCTGTGGGGTGACTCGTTGAAAATGTTTTACCTTCTATTTCAAAGTGCCAAGCTAACATTCGTTTTGGTAATATTTTTCAGGATTTTATTGATGCTTTTGAGAAATTATTGCAACTTGGACTTAAAAACCAACAAGAAAAAGATATTGTCCATGTCTTAATAGCGTGTTGCCTCCAAGAGAAAAAATATAATCCCTATTATTCCGTCTTAGCGCAAAAGTTTTGTGATTATGATAGGAAGTTTCAGGTACATTTTTGTATTTTGTACCTCTATTTTCTAAATTAATATTTTCGAAATTTATGTAAACTTATGCTTTGATACAATTTTATTTTCTTTCAATATTTTAAAAAAGTTTTGATTTGGATATAATTAAACATTTTTTTTTTCAAACGGATCTAAAAGTTGTTTGATGTATGCCAATTTACATTTAATTATAAATATAATTTGACTTTTAATTGATCATAATTTTATGCAAAAAATATTTTTTTCAGCTATCAATACAATTTGCCGTTTGGGACAAACTAAAAGAAATCAGTGATTTCTCAACAAACCAGCTGGTGAACCTTGGCCAGTTTTTGACGCATCTTTTTCTTCAGAAGAGTCTGCCTCTCTCTGTCTTAAAGGTGAGTGTTAGAAGCACTTTTTAAGAACAGCTTTCAAATGGATGGATTGAAATTTCTAATCGGAAATGAAAAATCTAAAACTTTGTATTATCTGTACAAAGACAAAGACAGCATCAGCAGTGTATGATACCCCATAAAGAGCTTAGCTGGGAAATTAAGGTTCCAGTCCAATAGGTCATCATATTTATGGAATAGGAGGTTTGTCACTATGTATCGTGAACAATTCACAAAATTTTATGAGGCTTTCAACGTAAATAATTATTTATCAAAAGTAAGGTTAAGTTAAAATTGAATTTTCTTGCCGAATATTTGCATATTTTTCTTTTGAAATATATGTTGCGTAAATTATTTTTTTTTATCTTTATACCAATAACACATCTAACAACTGTTTAACTGTAACAATACATCTTTGTTGGCAAACTCAAAATCTTCCATTTATTTATTGACATAGTATTTAAAATATAATCTTTTAGTAATTATTTTAATTTTTATCATCCTACAGATCATTCACTTTGCTGAGCTAAATAAACCAACACTAAGATTGATGCGACAGACTTTGCTGGCAATCCTCTTGAACGACCGTGAAGAGACTTGCTTGGAAGTGTTCCAAAGGATCGCCGTCTCGGCAAAGCTCCACATGTTCAGAGAGAGCCTGCGGTTGTTCATCAGGCATTTCCTGTTGAAGAATCTCACAAGTCAAGAGAACACGGTCGACCTGGACAAGAAGAACCTTTTAGAGCATAGAGCTTCACAAGTCGATAAAATATTGTCCAAAAGCGATACTAAGATTCGTTTCTAAGTTTCTTATGTTAGGCTTTAATTTTTACTTTATTTTTAATAAAATTTTTTGATTTTTTCTCCTGCTGTTTTATTAGAAATCATGCAGAAATGTTTCTTTGCTGAAATGCTCAAAAATTAAAAATATGTCTAGCTAGCTATTATTAAAATAAAAAAATCGATTCTGGAAATGTTGGAATGCATAGATAAGTCATAATGAGAAAGGGAGAGCATCGGACCTACCTTGGAAGTTTCATATCTGCGTGATTATTTCAATAATCTTTGCAGTTCATTATGACATTATGACCTATAAACTTTAAACACTGATGTTTTTAAATGTTATTTTTATTAACTATAAACCATTGTTTTTTTAATTTCTTTATACGAAACGCAATACAGTTTTGGCATGGACAAAGCGCACGTTATGAATTAATTCCATGTGGTAAGATTCGGAAAATTGGTTTATAGACATTAATATACTCAAGAAACACTAGATCGATTTAGATACAATCTTTGAAGTACTATAAGGGTTAATAGGGTATAGAGCCGTGTGGGGTATAAAGTTTAAACCGTGAGCACATGTGTGAATGCTCCGCTAAGCGAGAGCGCGTCAAGTCGGCATTTCCTCGGCATTCTCTCGATATATTGCTATCCTTATCAGCTCTATACCTGTATTATTACTCTAAGGATAAGATCTTCACTACTAGGCCTTTCAGTTTGAGTGTATTTTTTGGTCGTCGATCAAAATAGACCGCTCCACCCGCAGAGCAGTTTTTTCTTACAGTTTTTTTGGCATTACACGTATTTTATTTTGAAAGTAAAATGCCAGTTACCTCCCGACATCTTAACCCAGGGAGGACTCATTCTGATTGGTCTTTTTGACCACAAATGGAGGATGGAGCGAAGTTTCAGTCGCTAAGATTTTATTTAGTTTGCCCACTCCTTTAAGGTTAAAGTATTTATATAATTAAGGTAATGCATTTTAAGGCGGCAACTTTGCCACGCCCTCTGGTTGATTTTTTTTTTTCAGTTTTTTATGAATTCGTTGCAATGTTTGCACCCCGGGTGAACACACAAGTAGCTTTTAATATCTAAAAGTAGCTTTTGCACGTCATTCTGCTTTCAGAAATCCAGGAGCAGAATTGAAAACACTAGACATTTCTTTTGGAAGATTATCTTTGGTTGAGTTCGGTTTGATGCACTCCGTGTATCGTAGGTTGATTTTTGTTATAAATGAATGTACCACAGAATTGTATTTTTCAAAAAGGTCTTCAACAACATATGTTTACCTTATAAGAATGACCCACAGTAACATTTGTTTAAGATTTTGAATAAAATAAATTGCCTTAAATAAATTTGTAAGGAAATAAATCTGTAGGGCTAACAACCAAAATGGCATTCGAACTGCCAACTTGATTTGGCTTTGAAATGAAACGTTTCAGTGATGTATTTATTATTATTTGTTTTTTTTTTTTTTTGATTTATGATGATATCTTTAAACTTATGGAAACACTACTAGATAGTGGGTTTTGTGACCTGCATATCACTAAGATAACCTCGAGGCATGGCTTCTCGCGTTGGTCATTGGTACACTAAAACATCGCTACAGAAACGTGTCCAAAATTACAACCATTTTTATAATTCTAGGTACTAATCATTAAATAGTAGGTATAGGTAAATAAAAATTATAATTTATCATTATTAATTTATTACTGGCAGTATTGCATATATTTTAATGCGTCTTTTGGTATGAAAAGTTGATCGATTATATGTTTTATCTAAAATACCTTAACTAATTTCAAAAATAAAAACTATTAGGTACCTACTTATCAAAATAATTTCAAAATAACAAATACTTATTAAACAATAACAAAAGTGTAACATTTAAATATTCCATCGCCTATATACAATATACTATAAGAATGACAGTCATTAAGACTCCGTTTAGTTATGAGTCATCCTAATCTACGCCCAACTTTGGTTCTAGCTTATAAATTAGATCCATAACCTCCTTTGGCATACAACTCAATGCACACATTACAAAATAAGCATCGATCATTTTCTTACAAATTTAACACGTTCGAGGTTGATTTATTCCGATCTACAATGCCCCAATTTCTTAGATCGATCATCATGCAATTAAAGCAAGACAGAAAGAACCTAACATAACCTAGCAGAATTTAGCATAGTAGAAAATGGAGACCAGGGCGACGGCCAGCGCCAGCGGCCAGGAAGCGAGGCTCCCGGGAGCGGAGTTGCAATTGTCGTCGAGACACGAGCACACCTCCTGGCGCCCGCCGAACCCGGAACGCTGGTAACAGCGACCCTGTAACAGGTACATTATTTCATTATTATTTTATAACAGAAATGGAAGGTGTGAAGTATTTCATTTCTTTTACTATAAACACGGCGATTCCTCTGTTGCTCCCCATATCTCAAATAGCTTAGGTCTAAATTCGGCCCTGCCGATAAGTAACATCACCTAATGGTAAATAAAAACACGACCATTTAACCTAGTTTGGTAATAACCTATAACCTGTAATCTTTACCTGAACCCCTACTGTGTTTGGTTTACTCCATTTAAAAGTGACAAACATTGGCGTTTACTACGTAATTTCAGCTTAAAGAAGTAAATAAGTCATGTGCTAAATAAGAATTTTCCACAACTTACAACATTTACAACTTGAACAAATGTTCAAGTAAAAATTAATTAGTAAAAAGAAAAATTGTAATACGATTTTTCTCTTCTACTACCTTTGTCCATATTTTTTTTTATTCTAATCTTATTTGATTGATAGGCAAATTATGTAAAAAAAATGATGGATCAAGACTATGTACTCCACGAATTAACCGCGCGTAGGCACGAATGTATGATAGTCATTATAAACCTTGTAATTAGACTCATCCCACCCGCAGCCCCTGATGATGCGACTGTCCGGCGGCATTCCGTTGACCTCGAACTCGATGACCTGCTTGATCTTCCTGCACATGGTGTACTTGGTGCCGTGGTCGTGGTCCGAGCAGTCCCTCTTCATGGAGTCGGGCAGCTTTTCCATCGCGCATCGCGAGTCGTTATGACTATTGCACTCGTAACACTGGATTGCTATCGCTGAGGACAAAAAGCAAATATTATTACAAATACATTTTTAAATCTAGTCATTTAACTATGCGAAATATGTTAAGTGTACTTATATAATCTTTATAATAAAAATGTTCTAAGTAATATATTAAAGAACAAAATATTTCGCTATTAATGTGTGTGACGTAGTGTTTGTCCCTTAAATATAGTCTTTTGGGACAAAGTGCACTACGCCATCGATATAATTAACAATCCAACTCGATATGCTATTTGTGGAGGGAGGAGAGGACAAGTCGATTTTTATTTTTTTTTAAGGTGTTCTTTTATTAGACCTAACCTTCATTCTATATCTATTTCAATCTGGCCCATTTTAATAAACGGGCATTGTCTATAGATATGATAATTTGTCACCTATGTGCAAAACGAAAGAAAACTTAACCCTTTATAGCAACGCGGCAACGCTTAGAAACTCGACCCGTGGATTAGTCGCAATACACCACCATTCTGCTACCTTACAACATATTAATGCATTGTAACATAATGTTTTAGAAACCTCGAAAAGGGTGATATGAATCCTAAAATATAGGGTGATGATTTTAGAGGCGTGGTTTTCAAGAAGAGATAAAACGCATATAATTTGATGTTATGGCTAAGAATTTAGTTTTATTACAAAGATAAGGGTTTGCCATTATGTTTTAAAAATGATTTCGGGTAAGTGGCCGCCGCGGCTGACTCGAACAAATTCCAGCCGAGAGGCCCAATTTTCAACCACTTTTTGCAGCAAGTTGGGCCGTATGTCAGCAATAACGCGCCGAATATTCTCTTCCAAGGCGTTAATCGTGTCCGGCTTATCTGCGTAGACAAGCGACTTCACATAACCCCACAAAAAATAGTCCAGCGGTGTTAAATCGCACGATCTTGGAGGCCATTTTCTAAATTTGCACTATTTGCAAACGTTGTTCAGGAGTAAGTCTATTTCATTATGACATGACAAACCAAACTGAGCATAAATCAAGTGACAGCTGTCAAAAACACCAACTACGAAAAAAGTAGTGCCAGATTGAAAACCACGCCTCTAAAAAAAACACCCTATAGAATATTAATTTTAAATTTTATCCTTCTTTATGCTTTTTGAAAAGTTTTTTTTTTTTGTTTAAAATACCTTCCTATATAAACTTAACGGAAATGTACAAAAAGCATTTTTACAGTAATTTTTCAGTTAGTATTCCCGAGTGTTAGACGGGTACGAAACTCTTGGAATTCACACAAAATGTTATTTTCGTTTTGATTTGGCCTTAAATAAGGTCAAGATTTACTGCCAATCCACAAGAACGCTGCGACAAAGTTTAAGGTCCGTAAGTTAGGTGAGGTTTGTTATACATACATACTGACCTATTGGTAGTTTGTATTTTATGTGTGTATTTATGTACCAATTTCCTGTCGGCTATTATGTTACGTTTAATTCGAATGGACCTTGAGCGTTGCGAAATTCAATGATATATTTATTATACCGGTAAAGTACTTATTATTCATAGCTTTGTTAGCCACTTGAATGACCTATGACAACAATCCTAAAGAGGGGGGGGGGGTTTCTAAAGAGATCCTGTAATCATCTCATTAATCATAAAGTAATCATAAAATTAACTCATTTCACCATCATCCGTCATCGTAATCACATATCCATTATTTTTATATTTTTGTTAAAATATCATCCTTTTCTTATTTCATCTAATTAGATGGTTACATAATATTTGTCAATATTTTACACTAAAGAGGACAGGTGAGAGTTAAAAATGCATTTTTATAAAACTCAGCGCTGGGTTTAAACCGACATCCTGCATTCTCAAGTACAGGACCTCTTTAGAACCTTTATAAATATGCTATCCAGCACTTTATCAAATAATTAAAAACTTATTCAAAATTTTTCGATATTGTCAAAGATTGTGTCATTTATCTTTTCAGGCGATTTGCCGCTATTAAAAAACAATCATTAAATATATACATATATTAACATAATTCAGTTTTATTTGTGATATCGGAGATAAAATTTTGGATTTTTGTATTATATTTCTTAAGGAATAATTTGGAGTCGACGAGGCTACATAGACTCTATAAAATAACATGCACAACATCAAAAGTGTAACTCAAATTATTTGATTTCAATTTCAAAATATGTACAAGGTCGACTTTCTTAATTTTTTTGGTTATATAAAAATGACCTTTACCAGACTATGTCTGCACAAAGGAAGGTAGTATTACACAGATAAAGAGATACTGTTGATATTTTAATTAAAAATTCATAAAAAATATTTCTATACAAAGAGAAAATATTTTGCCTGGTATTTTTTTTTTAAACCAGGCACATAGATATAGACCACAGTAGATATATAGCTAAGGTAAGATTTTTCACTACCTGTCCGGCTATTTGAGAATGTTTTGTGCGAAACGCGTGAAGAGCGCTTAGTCGTGAAGTTAACACAAAATTCGATTATAGCCGTGAGTATAGCAAATTGACGTTTTAGATGTTGAAGTTAACAAACCTGCCTTTCAAATATAAGCTCAATTTTGATATTTTAGCTGTGCTTATATTTTAGATGAAGTCTTACTGATATAGTCGCGTTAGTTACGATAATTTAAATAATTTGATTTAGTTTGTAAATAAAAAAGGTATTTTAGATTATATATATAATCTAAAATAACTCTGTGTTCTCCCATAAAAATAAATAATTAAATAAACAAAGTGAACATTATCGCTTTAGAAAATTAGCAGCGAACTTAAGCGTTTAATTTCTCCACTTCTCCACCGGTTGTACTACTTATTTATTTATTTATTTTCCATGAGTAATTTAATACGTAGGAATGGCCTTACATTTTTAACAATTTATTTACAATTACATTTTATAATTAATACAAACATTTTTTTCCACACAAATAAGCTAATTTGGGAAGAGCATTTGATACATTACACTACGTTATATATCATATCAGATATTATACGAAAACATATACAGACTAATTTAGAACCAAAGTATAAAGTTTAGAACCATTGTTTGTTTGTTGACAGGAAATCCGTAGATAACCTTTGGCATGACGCCATTAGTCTCGGCTTGTACTCAAATTGATTGTCACTACTAATAAAACGTAAAGTAGGGTTGCCATAAATGGTTTGGCTCTGACCGGGACTGATATCAATATTGGTGGAAATATAGGGGAGTTATAGCTGGAGGAAGGGGGGGGGGGCTACTGCCCCACCATAGCGCCGCAATCTGGTTTGTGAAAAGAGGAAATCTTTCAATGGTTCCCACATTTTCAGAATACTTTCAATGGCCGACAACAAAGACGGTTAACCGCCTAGTTTTTGAGTGAGATCGTAAATTACCATGAATTACATCAGCTTCCTCACAAAGGTATTTCAGTCTTTCATTCCGTGCTGAAAATATGGAAAAATACTGTAAAATGTCAGTCATCCCTTGACCCAACACTTTCACCGCCAGCTAACGTGATCTAGCGTCGTCGCACGAATTATTCGCATAATTTTAGCAATAATATAAAACCACGATTATTCATTTACCGGGACATATGGTGGGTCAAACGGGACAACCGGGACCGAGGCTTTAAACCGGTGACATGTCCCGGTGTACCCGGACGTATGGCAACCCTAACGTAAAGCCACAATCTTTAATAACAAGAGATGTTGTTACTTCAGTTAGTTTCTTATTCGAATAATCATGTTATTCTAACCTCATTCTACAGATTTATTTTTTTAATATTTTTAATAGTTTTTCATTGTCGTTTTCCGATTTCCAAAACTCTTGTGGATTTTAAATTTACGCAGACAAAAAAGAAAGAAGAA
The DNA here is from genome assembly GCA_020383195.1 of Neomicropteryx cornuta. Taxonomy (NCBI): domain Eukaryota; kingdom Metazoa; phylum Arthropoda; class Insecta; order Lepidoptera; family Micropterigidae; genus Neomicropteryx; species Neomicropteryx cornuta. The sequence goes on from JAHKQU010000030.1 coordinate 9,662,783, forward strand.
GGTGTCTCGAGATCTCAGATGTCTAGCCACGCCCTATCCTGTGTTTTGTTCCATTGCAAAAGTCGTCTCCGAACTTGACGATCGCACTAGGGTCAGCAGGGCTAGTCTCAAAACGTGAGCGCGATTAGCGAGCAGAAGAGCTGTCACTTTTTTATTGCATTAACAACTCCTCGCGCTCGCGTTTTGAGACTAACCCTGCCAGAGTTCACAATTACAGATCACATATCTCAATCTGTCCAAATAAAACAATCTGAGGACAAATAGAAGGAATTAATCATAATTATCTACTTAAGCTACTCAGTCTCACTCCTTTAAAACGTACTTTTTTTTAAAGAATTACTATGAATTACTACAAAGCTCATTTTATTTTCTCATTAGCTTAGTTTTGAGGCGACCTTAACTAATCAATATTTGCTTTTATCAGAGTCAGGGGAGACGGTCATGATGGAGCGTTTTCATCGTATGACCATAATTTGCGATTCTAACCCGCGACAGCTGGATCAATGGTCGAGCGCCGACCACTAGACTACCACGATCTCTAAAATAATGAGAATAGAACAAAACAAAATACTTTTTTGCTTATAATTTAATATGCAGAATATATATACCTAGTGGAATTGGTGTTTTTGTGGCACGAACAGGTTTGAAAAAATCTTACAAAATGACGTTAAATTTGAAGTACCTTTATTTATTTATTTATTTATTTAACAGGTTTCCCCATGTACACATTCCACATTCCCCATTAAAGTAAAAACAAATTAAACTACCAAAAGAAAAACAAAAAGCATTAAAAACAAAAAACAATAACATGAAACATACTATGCTAAAAAATTAAAATAATGCCTCCAGGCAAACATTAACAAATAAAGAATTCACCCCGATCCAACAACGGCGATTACGCCGTTGTTGGATCTGCTTTCTATTAAGAAAGCAGATTTTTAATCCCATTGGGCGAACAGACAAAAATATCAATCTCCACGGAAATGGAATTTAATAATTCGACTGCTCTCCCAATCGGACTATACTTATATACGTCGGAACCGCCTAAATAACATATGCTTCCGCGCTCTAGTAAAACGGTCCGGAACAAAGCGACCAATATCACCGAGTATTACGGGATTCTCGATGAAACCGCGAATAACCTTATAAAAATAACACAAAGTATGGACTTCTCGTCTAAACTCGAGTGTGTTAAAGTCTAACATCCCTAATACAAATGCTGATGGATTTGGATGATTGGGAAACATTTCTGGATAATATCCATACCTACGTTATCCATTTAGTGGTTAGAATAAAGATTATTACAAATTTATATCTTTTAACCTGCTAATACCAATTAAAAAATAAATAAGGAGTTCATAAGAGTAGGTGTTTTTGTCTGTTTAATAAAACACTCGCATATTTTGATTACTATACGAAAATATTTAAAAAAAAAAAAATGAATGGGTTCCTTCAATGAAAGTTGAATGTACCTAAAAAATGAAAGCATAGGTGGGTAATTATTCTTCTTCTGCGAATAACCAAAAGATATTTTAGACATGCATTTGTATAGTTAAAAGTTTTTAATTATATTTATAATTATTACTGGACACTGGCCATAATCATTTACTATGAAGGCCATTAATTTGAAAGGATATAATATATAGACTCAGTTCAAAAAATGAGCAGGGGATACTCATATGGTCCTTATCAGTGTATCTGAGTGATAATTATGATATTTGATTAATTTCTAGGTATTGAATTTTAGGTATTGATTAATTTCTTCGTTATAATGTAAAATATAAATATAGCAAATGGGTTAAATCATTATGATAATTAATGTCAATAAAGTAACAACTTTCTCGATAACCTCCAAATGAAAGTCAGCTTCCACCGAACCGCACGCCATGGCCGGTTCTGTATCTGAGTTACCTTGCTTCACGAAGACTGAAAGAACTCCGAGGAGACAGCAGAGCACTAGTTTGTAAGTCATCTTAAACTGTTTCTGTGCGGATTTTCCCGGTTCGTTGGGCGGTTCTCCCCGGTTCGAGGGCGGTTCGAGTGCGGTTCGAGGGCGGTTCGAGGGCGGTTCGTCCGGATCGAGTCGACGGAGCCGGCTAAGCGGATTGCGGTGGACAACACACGGCTCTATACTGGACCAAACATGATTCTTCTGATTTTACCAGTGATGATAAGCTCGCATCGAATACGGAGCGCCGTGGTCGTTATACAGGTATCAAATTTTAAAATATTTTTTTTAAGCTGCCGTACATAAACATAACAATATCGGTTAAGTGGATATGAATCGCTACAGATGGCGGTGGAATCGCTCATAAACTTTGTCTTTTCGTCTGTCTGACAACTAATTAAAAATGTACATATATTATTTACTTTTTTGGCATATGTATTGCTGGAAAGGGCTCAGAATTAGTCTACCTACTATAAAATATGATTTCTTAAAAAAGAGGGAAAAACCGTTCAGACAAAAAGGAAAATGTGGTTGAACAAATTGATTTCCTTGGCCAACACGACCATGGCCACTTTTTATGTAACTTCTAGGTGGTTGGTTTCATCTATTGACCTGAAATATGAACTCAAATTTATTTTTTATGTATAAATTAGGCATGGTTGGCATTAGATACCAAAAAAACTAGTCTGAACTAAACTTGAAAAATTCCTTCGTTAATCTATTTGCTACTGTCCTTAAAGTTCTACTTTTCATTCTTTTCAATTTTAATTTAAGGCATTATATATTTTACATATTATGCTTCTTACATAAGTACATGTTACGTTATTAATTCTATTATATAAGTATTTTATTCTAACAATAAAATCATTATAAGTAGTGGATTCTCAAACCACTAGTGATACTTGTTCTGACATCCTTTTCCTTTTTAGATGGTACTTTATATATTTAAAAAAATCTACTGTGAGGGCACCCCTCTCACCTTCAAAGAGCCACAATTCGCACGCGTCTATGAACACGCGCCGCCAAATGCTGATGCAGAGGTCAACATATCTCTGCACGGGGCCGGAAACCTGGGGGATGGTTCACGGCGCACGGCGCGAAGCTTTTCGGCCACGTGCCGGTTGGCGTGGTCGTGCCTTGACAGGTATACCAGTACCCTGGTTAGAGTCGGGAAAGTATCATCAATCACAGCGACGCGACCAACTTCTTCGCAGTGCCAGTGCCAGGAGGCGCTGACTAAGGAATCTTCCGCGGTCTTATCGCTATGGAGTCTAATATGTAACCTAGTTAATAGTGCAAGTCGTCACGGCAAGAGTAAAGATCGCAACTTCATATCAACTTATATCTGCATTATTAACTACGGCCCTTGCTCCCCAAAAGGGCCGTTACACTACCATCAAAAGAACCATTTTTAAACATGTTTTTATTTGTTCCATCCCGGTTTTGACCGGAAAAAACATTACAAAATGGTTCTACGAAAGATGTTCTGTGTCTGCAAGGCATTTGTGAAACAGCCATCTCACGCTGAAGTGACACCACACCATCCAGATCGAGAATATGCACAAAGGCGAGTTTCGATACAATTTCAAATGCCATTTTGGCAATCTTGTGATTATGAAATTGTCCGCTATTTGTTTACGCACCACTTTTCTGTCGTGGGTATATTTATTTTATTTATTTATTTATCTTTATTGGAAAAACCAACAATTTTACACAGTACATACAACAAAAAAATACATTTGATTGATCGATAAAAAAACTATGTGAAACTAAAAAGAGGTTTCTACTAACAAAAAGTATTAAGTTGTTATAGTATTTTAAGTTGGCGATAATAATTCATTTGTAACATTATTTGTCTTCACCAAATCTTTACAGTAGGTATTCACATGTATATCCCAAAAAACCAAATATTTATTTGTATATTTCATCATTAACTAATTAAAAAACATACATGTTATTTTAAGCTATACAGTAACTATATGTAGCGCTTTTCCATAATGCAAGTCATTCTTTTTGCTAACCATCATATGGCGCATGTTAGCCGGCAAGTATTTGTAGCTCGCAAGTAACCTAACCTAACACTTATAAGTAGCCAACACTTATACTAGCACCATATAAAAGATTAGATCATCTAAAAAGATCAGGTTTTTTTAAGTGGACGGCAAGGATTGGGAAACTAACAAGACCATTAAATTGTATCTCGTCGCTTCTTCCATTTAGCTTACCTATATCATTAACACTTACAGTACAATGCCTTCGATTCTGATTTCGTTCAGCAATTAATTATTGTTGTTACCTATATTTATTTTTAGTTACATTTTATTATAGTAAATAGTTGTTTTATTTATGTGAAAATGCGTAAGGAAACTTTCCTTGCCTTCATGCCTCAACGGTGCTAACGAATGATTATTTTTACATATTTTCATCTCTATTACAATCTCTTTTATATTTAAGAATTCATTTGGATTTTTTATCAATTCCATAAATTATAAAATACAATATATACATTGTACAAAACTTATAAATGATTGATTTAATTTAAATATCAGATAATTTATATAAAATGGTAAAATGACCCATATGAACTAATGAACTACACAAAAATCATATTTTGATTATAGGCTAAGGAGTACTTATGAGTAATGCCTCACACAAGGGTGACACAATATTTTACCAATAAACAGTCTGATGAAAGCATAAATTGCAGGTACTTTTCCTACTGGTGGACGTCAGGACTTTAACCTAACCTTAAAAAGTCGATGCGAAGTAATCTGAGCGTGTCGGCCATGATGCTCATAGCACGCTTCGCGCTGGATAGGGGCGTTGAACATCCTGCCTGCCGATTGGAATCCAGGATGTTGACCATTATTCAGTTAAGACTGTCTAACGACAACTCTAAATGGCCTCTAGCGATGAGCTGCCAATTTCAAATTTGTGTAGGTGCGATTTTTTCGCTACGCCGGATGCACACGGGCTTATTTGACTATTGTTTTTTCGTCCTCATTTCCTAAACTAATCCATACAAAAAAATATAGGTATATTTTTTCTATTTAGATACCAAATCGATGTTATAGGGAAGGTTATCATTTATTTATTTAAAATACCACAATGATTGTCAATAATATATAATACAACATTAATTTGATCATCATTTTGTGCGTTCCCTCCCCACTTGACATGTATGTGAGTACAGCGAGTGTCTTCTTAGTTAGAAGGCAGTGTTTTAATTGCACAATATCTATGGATGCCAACCGTAAAGGTCCTATTAAAGAGTACCTAAATATAAAACAAGAATTTAAAATAAGTTATATTTTATATGTATATTATATTACTGTTTACATTAAACAATTTTATTAATGTTATTGTTAATAGTACCTATCTAAATTTCAATAAATTTAGATTGGATCGCAATTCCAATGTAAGAACTACTTTCGTTCGTAAAAAGTGCGGTTTTTTCGAATTTCTATACATATTGACTGAATCTTTCATTTATCTTTGTGCGTTTAAGTTTAAAAATATTAAAGAAACCTGAAGCTATGAGAATTACAAAGGTCTCCTGATTTCGTGACCTTCCTTCTGTGACCTGTGCCTTTTCTGTACGCTGACAAAAACCAAAAGGTAGGTCATTACGCTAAAAATTAATATTTATTGCGAACCAATTGCGGTGTTATTCTTTTTGACGCAGCATGATTCCTTTCTAACGAATAAAACTAAAAAAAATATTTATCTTTTATTCATGCCTGTATCGGATCTTTTAAAAATTAAAATGAATAGAGAGCTATTTTTTTGATCAACATTTTTATTATGGACGAAATTATACATAACTACAAAATAAAATCCATATTTTTTTATAGAAAATAAAAATATATTAGACAAATGACAGAAAAATACACACGTACTTCGTGAACTTACACGGGCGATTTTATAATACTCGTATTGTAGATGTCGATATTGTTGGGCTATTTCCTGGGGGAGGGGGGTTAGCGAGGTTCGGCGTACAAACGAACCTTTACAAATAAATATAACTCGGAAAGAAATCATTTTTTAAATTAAACAATATGGTTATTTATTTAAAAATATGTGAGTAAAACGACACACGGTTAAGACGATAAAAAAAATAATGGAACGAAATATATATTACCTTGGTGCAATAATGATATTTCAATTTAAGTTTATTTTGATTTTAGTTTATTGTTTTTAAATAAAAAAAATAGATACATTAAAAGTTATGCTGAAACAGGTAGGTTCATTAAAACTACGAAGAATTACAATGATCATGAAATTAAATATCTATTATAATAATATTTTTTCCATATCAGCTCGCTTTCGCTTAATTTATGATTTGTACTCGTATTGTTTTCCTGATCTTCCTTTTAATGATGATTTAATGATGATTAGTTTGATTCGGTTCAGAACACAATAGTATGGAGGCTGTCTAAATATCTGATAATTATGCATTATCGAAGTAATATTTCTTTTTACAATTTGTAATATATTTTTTCGTAGCACGGACTGCTATAATACACTGGTTCAAAAATGCTATTATCTCTGTTTTATACCCGGTTTAAAAAGCTGGTTTGCCAGAAAGTGTCAACAGCACTTACACAATGCAATTTGAATGTATTTTGTCTCCTAATTTGATATGCCTAAATGTGAAATTATTAAATTAATAAATGTGTACAGTGCCGAGCCGCCATTAGTGCCCAGGCGGTGGTGGGCAATTTATTCACCAGGCTATTGTGAACTATTACACCACAAGAGCTGTGAAGTTACCTTAAATCTAGGTCATCCGACCTCGTAAATACTGATAAATGATTCTTACGATAAAACAATACAAACGTACGCCTGTATACTGTCTATTATTAGATGGTTCCATGACTACTTTACTCCTTGCAAAAAAATAATTGATTCAAATAGTATCCCTCAATTTTTCACTTGGATGATGTTTAGATTAATTGTCGATAAACAATTATATTTTTTCTTTAACGAATTGTATTTATTTAAAACAGTTCTATAGTTCTACTCTATTAACCAATATAAATGAACATAGATACTTTAGGTAAGTTATCGATTGTCAATGTAATATTTACGATGTACCTTTCAACAATTTTATTAAAGACATGACTTATGCTGTGTAGTAAACTCAATTTTTAATATCTGTCTTTTAGGGGGGGGTGATCTATACAACAGCTATAATTATCCCAGTCTCATAACAAAATAAAAATATTATAAATAAACTTTATTATTCTTCACTGTTAAATATTTTATTCATAGTGCTTATTCTAGGTATCAATAAAATAATTTATTTTTTTAAATAGTCATGAAATTATATAATTGGCTAAGAAATTCAAAATTAATCATTAAAATTTGAAAGTCATCAACTAAGTCATTTGCCACTTTTTTTAGGTCCACAGACTTTTTTTTTTTTCTATGACCATTATGACCATGTGCAATTTTTTCGGCCTTACTCAATTAAGCTAAATTTACTTGTGCTAGAGTCAGCGGAGAAAGTGGTAATGAAGCGTCAAAAATGTATGACAATGTCCTGATCTCAACCAGCGACCACTTGGATGACGTCCGTACTGTAACTTGCTACTCCAACGATTGGGTTTCTGTAAAATTATAGTAAAACAAGAATGGCTATGACCGCCTGTAGCTACCATATAATATCAACTGCTTCTATACATTGTTCTGTAGTAGTAAATTATTTAACCAAAACTCTGACGTCTTACAGCTAGGCAGGTACTACAGGTGTCATTAAAGGCATCATAAAGGAACCTAGGCTACTCGCGCCTGTGGTTCCTACTTGCTATGGGTTGCTTCATTTTTCATCTCCACTTGTGCCTGCGGTACTATTAGACCATTCGACGTGCGTATTGGATGCCCATAGAGACTAAAATAAAAAAAACAAAATAGTATTATAACATTCTTTCTATTCATCATAAATTTTTACACCGTCAGAAAATTTCATTTAATTTATAATTTGAGGTTATCTATGCATCTAAATATTATCTAGTACCTAACGATTTACTGTCAACAAAAAAAAATACTTTAAGTTTCACGATTAGCTCATAAAATAATAAAATCTATGCCTGCAGTATCAATAATAGTTACGTGTAGTTTATGCATTCCTATCCGCGTGAAAAATACAGTTTTCTTTTAATAACCACCAGATTTTGTTTAAATTAACGAAGGTAAATTACCTTTACTTTGTAGTGTAAAAAGGAATAGTTTTCAGTGCCAAAACCGCCCACTTTAATCCATGTAATACTCATATTTTTTGGGTTTTCTAAAACTTCGTATATAATCGAATTTATTGTATATATTGTGGAAATTGAAACTGTAAGGCATGCATTTGCTATCTACACCCATAAAAATATTATTCGAACTTATAATGAGGACGGTTCAGCGGGGTCGAGATAAATAAACTATTTTCGACTGATAATATATATATATTAACAAGAGACACTCAATCGAGAAGGCTTTCGATATAACCCAACTATGGGCAAAATGAACCCATTTATAGAATGTGTTCAACCTTAAATTCAAAGTACCCAGACATTGATGTATTCAATATTAATTTAGTGGCGTTCAAAAGGCTTATAAAATATGATATGTTGATGTGAAATTTCCCTTTTCCCTTTACTCTCCCTCCCCTTCTAATCTCTTCATCTTGCGTTTCTTAGGTTAAGCACTAATTGTATACTCACTCGGTGGAAATATTTATTTGGTTTTATGTTATACTTTAAGTTGGTACTATTGTATTTATTCTTTTTATTTATTTGTTTTTTTTTTTGTTATGATTGTACATGTACTGTCTGTTTATAATTTTTCTCGTGTAACTGTTTATTTCCCTAATAAAGATAAATTAAATTAAATAAAAATAATATTCTGAAATGTGGACATGAAAATATTTTCGAGCTTAGTGCGCAATGGACTAATAATGTCACTATACTGACCGTCGCCCTGTGACAATGGCAGTTAAAACGTAGATAAATGTTTGTTTGTTCTTGACTTGTATTTATTACTAAGTATCTTAGAAATAAGTCAAAATAGAAAATAGCCCATTTTTAATTTGATCTTTATTTAAAAATTAATTTACTTATTTAGCTATTACTAAAACTTCTTATGTAAAACGATTGAAGCGAGTTCACTTTTTTAGAAATTGGTTAAATATTGGTTTAACCAATTTCTAATTGGTTAAATATTCTGTTAATTGGTTTTCTAACATTTAAAACAACCTTTCATCTAATATATTCTATAAAAAATAACCTCCTTTTGGCAATATATAAATCTTCTTGCCAAGTTTTATTTTCATAACTATAATTTTTATTCGTTTAATAGGTTAAATTATCTTTTCCTTTTTTTTATATACTTCGTTTAACCCATGTAATTTAAAATAAAATCATTTTCTCTTTTAAATCATTTCTGGTACCTTTTGTAATGTATAAATTTTGTAATGGTTGGACCTCGCCGCGCCGCCCTGCGACTGTTGTTGATACTAATCAAACATTTTGCATTCAAGCTTGTTTAGTGCGTTCAATGTTTACGATCTAGAGAGCACATTTCAAATCAAAATTTAATTTTCTTATCAGTAGATAAGAAAATTAACAAGAATGCCTGCAAACATCATAGAATCTTTCACAAACCATCAAAATATGGTTATAGGTCAAAAAGTAACTAAAGTCCTTTCTCTCAATGAATATTCATTTAGATTTACTATGAAAAGTACAACATAATAAAAACTCGCCAAAATTCGTAAGCATAAAAATAAAATGTCAATATTTGTATTTCAATTCGATTTATAATAAACGAATTATTCTGTTAACACGTTTGAAAGTTGAAAAAAATGGTCAGTAAAGAAAAAGGCGACATCTACACTGGATTTTTAAGTCAGAATCGTTCAAATCGTTCAATCAGTATGCTAACAAATAATCTTAACGATGAAACCGTCATTTATACTAGACCTAATTCTAGTATAAATGGTCATTTTCATATTTAAAAACTAAAACAAAAATCTTCATTTTTGGCCAAATTTTGTTATTTTATTTCTAAGTTGTTATACCATATATCTCAAATCGCTTAGGCAAATCGCTTCTCCGCTTTACTCTCATCATAAAACTATATTTATTTTATATGGGATGTTTCTGGTTTCATAACCGGGTGACTTCAAAAACATGGAGGTTTTGTTTTTTTTTTTTCATATATTATGGTTAAAGAAATTTCCTTGATTATTCCCTAGAATAATAAATTATCTTTAATGTAAATAAACTAGATTACTTATATTTCTCCTAACGCCTTTGAAAACCTGTAAAATTCGCATTTTTGTAGTATTACGGCACGTGAGCGCCTTACAGGGAGAGAGATGTTGCAAGAATTAATGGTTTTATTTTATTTGTTTAACTTTTTATGATTCATTCGAGAGTGAACAAACACAAATTGGATACAGTACCAATAGGTTGTTGTGCGTTGGATATAAATTATAAGCGGTTTAGTTTTTGTACAAATTTAAATACTAGTTCAGTGTATGCCTTCAATGGCATAAAAACATATATAAAACACACCGAATTATATTTAACTATTACCAAAGTAAATTATAAGATAAACACACACGGCAACTCGAATTTATTATTCATAGGCATTTCTGTCAGCACAACTTTCAATCCAAACCAACCCATCCAATTCTAACTGCAAATTATAACTATTTTTTTTCTTTCTATTTTTGAAGAGCTCTGACATTTCTTTAAAAGGTTTCGTCTTTTTAAAACCTGCTTCCAAATTCGCCTGGTATCTGAAAAATTGTCTGGAATATTTGACACGTGGCCTGATGTTAATTATTACCAAATTAAATTATTATTCATTCCTATTCTACTGTCTAATTTCGCTTTTTTCTTACGATATATATATGATTATTAGTATTAACAGGTGGTATAAAAAAGCAGATGAGGCTTACTATTAAAATGCCAGACGTTTCGGCGCGTAAGTGCTGCTTGTAGATGGTGTGTCAATTCGCCATCGATAAAGGCAGCAAAAGGCATCTTCGCTCCAAAAGGTCTAGCAATTTAATAGTAAGCCTCGTCTACTTTTTTCTACCACCTAATCTAACTTTTCTAATCTAACTGCTAACATTTAATAATAAAAATAGTTCAGAAAGTCACTCTTCCTACAGACATTTTGTTTGACATTATAATGTGTCGTCCGGTGATTTAGCGGTTTTAGATAAACGAAATATCTTCAAATTTAATTAATTTAAATAAAAACATTTTTTTTATAATGGGATCCTTATGCTTCAATGCCACCTGTGAACGTTAAACTGATCGAAATAAATAAGATTATTTTAAATCATCCGTATATTGCTTTAAAAGTTTGCCTTCGACGGTTTTATCAGTGTTTTGTCCACTTGAAGCATTTATTTTCCTATAAGCGGGTCATGCGCTGCGCTGCGCTGCGCTTGATTGCTTAAATAGTTAACGCGTTTGTCGAACAAATAGGTTTAAAATGACATAATACGGTCGTTCGGTTGTAAAATCACAAATAAAAATGGTTGCGCATACAATTGACTAAATCTGGTCGCATCTCGACAAAAGCGAATTCAACTGTTTCAACAAAAGTTACTTCGCTACGGTCAAACACCAAAAGTAGGATAGAGTCGTATCTACATTATAAACAATCGTTTTTTGTTAACTCTTGTACAAAAATGACCTAAATATGAATAAAACGTGCTTTAAATTTTATACGCGTACCTACACTGGTATATATACATATAATGGTCTGCTAGATAGTTATATCCTCATTAATAGAATAATAGAATATTACTCTTTACGCTTCAAACGAAGTTACATTATGTTTAATGTATTTATTATAGTTAACAATTTAATAAAATAAAATAAAGAAATAAAAATCGTAAAGAAAAAGAATTGAAAATACACAGGAAAAGAATGCCGAATCAGTACTTGTACCTAAATTCCTGAGATTAGGCATCATGAACCGCGTGAATCTCTGACATTCGGATTTAAGTCCCGGTGTGGCAGTTTCTTTGTTTCATTAATTAAGTATAAAATTGTTCTAATTTATCTTCAATATACACTTGCAAATAAATTAAAAATATCGAAATCTTTCTAAAATTTATTTATTTAATATTTTACTTACATTTTTTGACGGGGGTCCGCAACTCGTTGTAATAACATTTATTTTCTGTAATATTATTGACGCGTTTCCACCGTGTAAACGTGTCGGATAATAAATACTACTACAGAAAATAACTTCACTAAATTGTTGTCCGCATTGCATCGGTTGGCCTACTTTATCATCCTTAAATCTCTGAACAGCGCTCATTACGTTTCTTGACAATCTAGGATTGACCATCCATACGTTCAGCTGTTATGTTTGTCATAATAAGTTTTTAAAACGCAATGTTACTACTTTATTTTAATGTGCTGAATTCGAAAGCAAATAATGTAAGATATTCTACAAAAAATAATATAAACGTTTCTTTGTTTAAAAGTGGATATAGTTTATTAAACAATAAACAGTTTAATATCACAAATGTAACAAACAAACTGATTATTTAAAATAAACTCCAATGAATAATTTTTGAATGGACATCAATAACAATGTCAGAGTTATCTCATTCGCCTTTGCTTTGTCACTTTTTTGGGGTTAGGGGTTATAAAGAATGATGGCGATACGGCATTCTTATTAGTGATGAGCATCGCAGACAGTCGATAATTTCATCAGGCCCTGTTCTGGTCTCTGGTCCTGGGGTTAACTTCACGCAGTGAGATCGCACACCATTTATGTGAGAGTACAATAATAACATAAACCGAAGTGTTAGTGAGTTATTTTCTAGTTGAAACATTTGCGATTTTTAGTTATTATTTTTGGCTTGTTTTGTTTGGTAATTTCATGTGTTTTTTTTAAAATACGTTATTGAAATGATAACGACTTAGGTACCACTTTTCCTTTGCTTGTCGCCGCTATCGTTTGTCAGGTTTGGATTATATTCTGCTCAATCAAAACACATCTTCATGAAAAATAGTGGATATATATATCTCGCTAATTTATTTGGTGTAATATTGACAATAATTAATATCGGGGTTTTAGTGGGCCCAGGACAAGACGGTAATTTGAAGGCAATATTACCAATCGAAGTTGGGTCACTATGCAATGCCCAAGAACTCCTCTGATCAGTATAAGAATTAAATTTCTTTCAACTGATCAAAGCACCCATAGTCCCAAAAACTATAACTAACCAGTCTTTGGTTAGCCGTTTACTGTGAAGGTGAAAGATGGTCATAATAAACCGTTTTCATTTTACCATTAAGTTAAGAACATCACCGCTAAAATTTATAATTTTTAATATTATACGTAACTTTACTAATATTTTTAGTTATAGGTACCTAAAATGTACCTACTTCTATATCCTACTTGCTACTTGCTTAACTATAAATGTAGGTAATAGAGAATAGAAACGAACCACATAACAGCTCTCTACTATGGAATTATACGGAACTAGTTTTCGACAAATGGATGGGATTGCCATCTGGTTTCATTGTTTAGGTATTATTTTTTTACCTACATATTTATTAGGACATACGGGGATGTAATTATGCGTAGCCAATAGCCATCATTGACCATTCAACAAACAAACTCGAGCATAATGGGTACGAATTACGATGCCGGTATTGTAAGGGCTGACCGTATTGTATCCAATTGTTTTACTCTTCTTTGTCATACTGTTTCTGTTTTCATGTCATACTCTCTATATGAGCAACCCGTACTTTAATTCGTTATTTATACGTCGGGGTGATTATAATATTAAAAGTATAACTAATTTTATATGTCCGTTACAAACCGCACCCAGCCAAACATTGCACTTGACCTCACACCAGGTGGGGTCTTAGTGGAAGTGGATGCAAAAACGTGTGTGAGGATTTGAATATGAGTAGCACTGGGGAATATGGGAAACTGGATCAGTTTGGGATGCTATTATTGTGTTCTGTTCTGTGCTTCGTGTTGACTTCTTTCTCTCTTAATTCCTGGGTCTAGTTTTGTATTGAGGTGTCGTTCTCTGTTTCATCTATTTCATATATTTTTCCAATATTAATTTCAATATAGGTATATTTAGTCTTGGCTATATCTGGCCAATCATAACTTCTCCATTATATCATTTCATGTTAGTATTGGCCTGACTACTTTCTTCTTTTTGATTCCGTAATCTATGGCCGTCCTTAGTAGATAGTTTGATTCCCTTCTTTGAATATGTCCATAATAGCATAATCCGGGGATTCCCAAACTATTTTGGGCAAGAGACTTCTTTTCCAAAATTAATTGATACCTCAGGCCAAATTACTTTTAAAATCCTATCTCTAGTTTTTTCCTATCGATAAAACTTGATCACGATTTCGTTCGTATTAAATCACTTATTTGCGTCAAATACAGAGCAAGTCAAAAGTTGTCTGAAAGACTTGTACGCCCAAAGACGAACTTCTCCACGCTTATTGACTTGCCGAGTACGACTTGTTGAGTTTTTTAAAAGTACAATGATACTTCCTACTAAAATATTAGTCTTTCTTATAACAGGTTGGTACACGTAACACAACTTATCTTACTATCTTGAAAGTTTCAAATAAGAACTTGTGTTATTTAATATGGGTCGATTTTTAACCCATTCGACCCCCAAAATCAGTTTTCGTTTATTTCGACCCCAAGGGGTCGATATCGACCACTTTGGGAATCCCTGAATAAACGGTGGGCGGTGGGTGGGTATTCCTATTTGTTATTATTTTCCCCTCTAGTATTTTTGGTATTTTCTTTTCCTGTGGGATATTATTGGTTGTTTCTAACATTTCTCCTAGGTATCGTTTTATCTCCTTAATATCTAGGCTTACTATACAAAATTAATAAGTTAAATTTTTATTTTGTCTAAAAGTTAAGACCCCAAAATCTCTATTCCATAAATTTTATCAAATGTTTAGACGTAAATATCTTATTGTCTGAATACAAAATCGAGAAAATAAAACTACTTAAGCATAGTTTATTTTATAAAGACGCAAATTCGAGTAAGTCTTTAAACATAAGTTAATTTTGTTTTTCATAATTAACCAACAGCGGTACAGAGTGATCATGCGTTAGATGAGACAAAACGGTTTAAAACCACGCGCAAGACAGACTAGAGCGCCACCGAAAAGAGGTTCCTTAATGGTTTGGTTCCTTTGTTAGTATAAAAGTATACCTAATTTTCTATAAGTAATTTAAATGTTTTTTTTTTTAGATAAATCGCGATGAAATTATCGCCGCGATCGCCTATTGCCTGCGCCCTACATTTTATTCTCTCTTTGCTGCTATTTATAAATACCCCAGCAGGTACGTTACAAATATATGTTATATTTTAATATACATAATAGATACTAAAAATAAATAAGAAATTTATAAAATATAGTTTTTTAGAGTAATTATAGTATATGTTAGTACTTGTAAAAAACAGGGGTTGACATTCATGTGTGCGTATAGGATTTCGTACTTTAGAAAAATTTATGGGACTGAGGATAATCAATTTTTTTTCTAATAAAATTATGTATCACATTCAATTTAGTTATAAGTTGTCAGTAAACAATTCTATGGTTACAGTGGACGCCATCAGATGCTACCAATGCAACAGCGCCAATAATTCGATGTGCACAGACCTGCTCGATTACCCTGGGCACAGCTTTCCGCTTCGACCTATGGAATGTGTCGGGGATTTCGGCGGCTTTCAACCTTTTTGCAGAAAGATCACTCTGAAGAGTAAGATTTCTTTAACAATCTTTAAAAAAAAACTTGTTCTTTTTGAGACAATATTCACAAATGTGTTGTTTGTAATATAAACAAATTATATTTTTATGCGCACTATAATAATAATTTGGGAGCTGTACTAAATAAAACAAAATATAAGTTTTACGTATTAAAGGGAGTTAAATTAATTTTGAATAAAAATACCACGTTGATTCCAGCAAATTGAAACGTCAGGTAAAAACACCTTCGCACCGGCAAAAATGCGGTGTTTTTTCTGTTTGATTTGTTTTGCACAATGAATATAATGTGTAGTAAGGAAGAATAATGTATGATTTATATTTTACTAAAACGGCGACGCTTACACCTTTTTTACGGCGCTTTTTTATAGCAAAATTGTTTTTTTGTTTCTATGGAAGTGTCAAAAAAGCGTTGTTTCAAACGCTTCGTGAAAGCACTTAAAGAAAACACTCCTGGACGTTTAAAAAGCGCTCGTGCGTACCGGGCCTTACTTATAACCTAGCCGTGTTGGGCGGCCATTTCATCCGATCAATCGTTGGTTAAAAAAGTCGATATTGTAAAATTTTCTACAGTAATTCGACCATAATGTACATATATATATATATATACAATATATATATTTAAATACTTTGCTAAAGACGGTGCCTTTACTGTAGGTAAAAAAAAACTTTATTATAATACAAAAGTTTCAACAAGCTTTTAAGTTATCAAAGAGAGAAAAAGGAAAAGAAACTCTCAAGAGACCGCCTTCTTTAGCTCTAAAGTAGAATTACAGTATTCTGTATTACAGTGTTGACTGCGATATAGCATATATTTATTTATATCGTTTATATAATAAACGAGGAGGGGATAAATATATCCCCTCCTTTCCAATTCTAATCCCTCTCGCATTTCGTTTTAAGTGTATATTTGCTGAAAACATTAATTAGATTGATACGAAGTTTACTTACTTAGAATTAGACTTGCATGGGTATGTTTCTCTTCAAAAATAAGGTTAGACAAGTGAGAACATTTTATTGTAGACGCTCACTTGTCTAGACTTTTGATCTTACTTATTGACATCCGTCAAACTTATATACCCCTCTCCCCTCTCCCCTCTCTTACTCTCTTTTGGGGGAATAATGCCGCATCTATAAAACTTAAATAGGTATCCAATCGCTTTCGTAATTCAGACTAAACTGTTCTGTCGCCGTTTAGTCTGTGAATGAAATCCAAGTAGGATTCCATTCGCGGATGATATAATTTCTAGTAACTACAGTATATTTACTAATATAATGTTTGCCTTATAGTTCTTGCGCCAAAGGACAAGAACCCTGAAGACAGGGTGATCCGAAGCTGCGGCTGGCAGCAGCATCCCAAGAACAAGACATGCTATAAGGCCGACAACGACGACCACTTCGAGACCGTCTGCCAGTGCTTCCATGACGACTGTAACTCCTCTCTTTCATCCGTCCCACAAACTCTATATTTATATCTTGGAATCCTGCTAACCGCACTGTGTAATCAAATTAAACATTAAGTAATAAATTCATTCGTTTCAATAGCTTTTTAGCGATATCTTACCTAAGTACTTGATTTCAACAACAATTTAATAATACTGGAACGATTTACGGCCTTATTGCATAAGTCGCGTGAGTTCGCTGCTGAAAGTATTACAAAAATCCTATGAAAGACTAAAAACTAAATAAATGGATCGAATTGAGAACATTCAAAGTTTTTTAATTTTTACGTGTATAAAGTATTTTAATCGTGTAAAAAAAATACTTGAATTTCATGTTAAACACCAAATCGGCTGGCTACTCCGATTTACTTCAAATTTATTTTTTTTCTGATTTGTCTGCTATATATTATAATCGAACACATAAGCTGAAGAATCGGTGACCGATCGCAGTGAGGGGGCTAGGAGGGGGCGCCTCGCACAGGTGCCCCTTGAGGTGACACCACCGTAACCGTACCGCGTGCCACCCCACCCATGCTGCGGCACTAAACCGATGCCCTGAGGTGTTTATATATTTACCTACGAAAACTACAAGGAATGCTCCGTTTTGAGTCCCGTAAGAGACTTTATAGCAAATTGAAATAGCAAAAATTTACAAAATATACAATTATTTACAGGGTAAGGATATTCCAAAGAGCTTATTTACTCAAGAAGATGTAGCAGTTATGCTAAAATATGCAAGTAAATGTTATTTTGGTGGCTTGTCCAGTCAGTTGGCTAGTTTATCCAAAAAAAAGTAGCTATTACCACATTTATTCAAGTCACCATAAAAACACCTTATCCAACTAGAGGTGAGCAAAATAATATAAAAAAAACACCTACTTAACTATAAATGGTTTTGTTTCGGTTGGGCCTTGAGGTTCCTACCTCGCTGCTTTCGATTACAACTACTTCCTGGGACACCCCAGTATGTTTAATTAGGTACCGGTGTCATTTTATCCACCAACCACAGTTTATTTATTTATACTGTTATTATACTGTGGTAGGTATAACCCAGTGAAACAGATAGATTAGGTTATTGGAGTGAAGAAACAATAAAATTTATAAATGTGATTAGTTCTAAATTAAAATATATTTGTGGTGACCCTCGTTCTGGAAGGTACCTTAAGAGGACTCAACCCGGCCATTTCTCCATACAAACGCTGTAGTATTGTGACTCTCTTATATGTAGATGTAGAGAAAACATAATACTAGTTATCGTTTAATCTCCTAAATATCTAGGCTTCTATAGGATTAATAAATTAAATTTTTATTTTATCTAAAAGATAAAACCTCAAAAAAACTATTTTTTTTTACTTTTTATCAAAAGTTTGGACGTTAATATCTTATTGTCTGAATACAAGAATCGAGAAAATAAATCTACAGAACCATAGTTAATTTTATAAAGGTGCAAATTCAAGCTAGGCTTTAGACATACATTGATTTTGTTTTTCATAGTTAACCAACAACGGTGTTATGCGTTAGATGAGACAGAACGATTTAAAAGCACGCGCAAGACAGAGAAGAGCGACACCGGAAAGTGGCAATGTGTCAGCATTGCGATTCAACGAGGAAATGACGCATGCGTTTTAGGTACATTTTGCAACATAAACAATTCTCAAAATAATTTCAATAATTTCCCTATTTTTAAGATGTATATATATTATATAAATCTCAAAAATATATATATATATTTTTGTTTTCATATTAAATTAATTATATCATTAAAGCATGCTCTATGTGTGGCCATGGTACAATAAAATACTTCGCTGTCGCGGTCGGGAGGTTCATTGTTTGTCTGTCAAGCAAGTGTCAAAGTCACTTCACTCAGGTGTCAAATTTAACCGTTCGTGCTTTATTTAAAACGTGCAAATTAAACATTAATTTGTATTTTACAATTTATGAAGTTTTTATTAATAAAACATTTAAAATTAGAAGCCGCATCTAGTCACACGAACCTTCTTACATGCATTAGCGCTGTAATATAACTATAGAATTATTTGGCCCTGAACATGCGCCTCTGAGATGACTTACGATTACGCTAATAGCCAAACGTCAGTATTCTGTCGTAACCTTTGTTTGCTTTTAAAATCTTATCACGTTTAAACGTTTTTTTTTGTTCGGTCATTTTAAAATAGCATACAATAAGTTGAAGTCCGGTCGGAGCCGGCTGGCGATCCCAATTCAAGGGCATCCATTTCACTTCTAACCTACTTTTGTGGCATAATATTTTGTGAAAATGGCTCCCTCGCCTGCTCCCGAGGCTTTACCACCTCCGACCAAGGAAAAACAAATACCAAATAGTGTCAAATTCATTTTTGGCGGAATTGCGGGGTAAATATAATTAAATATCCTATACATAGATATTATATAATTGTTTTGTATGTATAAAGTAAGAAAATCATGCCGTAACAACACTATAATTTTTATTTGTGAAATTCTATCATAAAAGTATTTCAGTTTACAGCTTTGGTACCATTATACTTCTACAAATTTAATATATTCCTACTATTATACTCCGGACTGTATACCCTCGCTCATTTCCATCACCGACTGACTATAAAAATGACTTCATTTCAGTTTGTTTGTATACCACATCACACGCACTTACTAAAAACCTTATCACCCACACCAAAAATCAGATTAAACTATCGAAATTATATTGTTTTATATAGAAGACCACATACTCCGTTTTACTTGGTCATGGGTTTACGTATAAGAGCTTATCAGGTTATGCGCATGGCAAAACAAACGTACCATGTCAATGAATATGGTCAAAATAGGTGAATATCAGTGCCTTCAAAAATGCATGTATTAATTAGTTGGTCGTCAATCTTACTCGTTAGCTCCGGTTGCTGAAATATTGACATTGAATATTTCATTAGGTGGTCGAGATTAGACCATTATTATAGTATAGCACAATCGAGGCAAATAAGAATTGTTTGAAAATAACAAAGAGATTAATTAAATATGTAAGCATCAATTGCTGCGTCCACTGTTCACCGCAGGCAGGCGACTACTGCAAATGTAGTGTCTATGTTTGTATGAACCTTTTTTTTTTAGCCCGTGTATAGTATTTCTTATATTTATGTACAAAACAAACATAATGTTGGATATAAACAGATTTTTATACAGGTAATTCAAATTGCCTTAAATTAATTATTTTTCCTAACCCCTGTACACACCTTTATCTTCGACACTCAGATAATTAGCGTGAAGTGTTGTTTTTATTTTAACTTTGTTTATATCTATCCTTGCCATATTCAAATATTTTTTTTAGTAGAAATCAATACATCAATCAGTACATGTCAATTCAGTAAGACAAAAACCACTCTTCTTTTATTTTGTCTGTCTAATGTATTGAATGTAAAGGCATCTCTTAAAATCCGTTTAGCATGGGTGCTACAGTCTTTGTTCAGCCTCTGGATTTGATCAAGACTCGAATGCAGCTAAGCGGTGGCGGTAAATCTAGCTTCTCCGTTGCAGCTGAGATCTTGAAGAATGAAGGAGTTACGGGAATCTACACAGGCCTGTCGGCTGGTCTCCTCAGGCAAGCCACGTATACAACGACGAGGCTGGGCATCTACACATGGCTTTTCGAATTAGTACAAGGGTGAGGCTTATCGTTTTAATTACTATTTGATTACAAAACCAAATTCATTTGTATACTATTTCTCGTTTTAAGAGTACGCTCTAAAATCCAATTGTATGTTAACTAAGTATTTAGGATACTAACTTAAAATTATCATTTGAAATCTTACCTCTTGTGAACCAATTTTTAAGTTCGCTGTTTATATTATAATTGAGATGTCATCATCATCATCAGGGTATTTATAGCCCAAGTCTTGGACTGCTTAAGCAGTCTCCATCTGTTCCTCTCAGCGGCGATGGTCGTCCAGTTTAGGATGTCGATATATTTTGCTTCCCTATCCACTCTGTCAGTTCAGCGCAGATTGCAGCACTTCGGCATCCTTAAGGTTTAGCTACCATAATGCATTTAGGTGGCTCCGTATCGGCCATTTGCTAGACGCGATTTGTCCACCTAAGAGGTCTAATTATAATAATTACTGTGCGATGTTTGGCTTGTACAATTTATAGGTTTCGAGGTTATAGCATTGCCGCCACTGTCCATCTTTGTAGAGTGCTCAAAAGACTTTCCGGAGTATTTTGCATTCAAATACTAGTGTGTTCAGAGCCTGTTTATTGTTTCTACTTAGGGTCCAAGTTTCTGTAGCATATGAGTGTACCGTCCTTATTAATGTTTTGTATATTTGCATAATTGAGATGTACTTACCTGTCAGTTAATAGAGAGATAGAGTCAATACTGCAGCAGAAACTATGTAATATGCTAAAAACGGGTGTTTTGTCAAAATTGGGATCGGATATAATTTTTTTTGGTGGATTATGTGTTTATGAGAGTTAAAAAATATAGTTTGAATAATAAGATATTGCTTCCTG
The DNA here is from genome assembly GCA_020383195.1 of Neomicropteryx cornuta. Lineage (NCBI taxonomy): Eukaryota > Metazoa > Arthropoda > Insecta > Lepidoptera > Micropterigidae > Neomicropteryx > Neomicropteryx cornuta. The sequence goes on from JAHKQU010000030.1 coordinate 9,684,457, forward strand.
AACACGAAAAGCCAAGAACATATTAGAAATTTTCTTTTGATGTTTTTTTTTTAGAGCATTGTTTGAGGCAGGTTTAGGTAAATATATTAATCTATAATCTATAGGCAGCTACTTTTAAATAAAAATATTTTAGACGTGGATCACACAGGTTCTGTCAACAATATTTTAAGTAATAGTATCAGCACCCGTGGAAGAGGAGTAAATTTGTAATATTCATTATTAAATGACTAATTATAGACAGGATGCCAAACCGCCTGGTTTCCTGACAAAGGTAGCCTTGGGTATGGCAGCAGGGTCAGTAGGTGCCTTTGTTGGAACGCCCGCGGAGGTGGCGCTTATCCGCATGACTGCTGACGGCCGGCTGCCACTCGACCAAAGGCGTAACTACAAGAACGTAGTTGACGCCCTCATGAGGATAGTCAAGGAGGAAGGTGTGACTACTCTCTGGAAGGGAGCTCTTCCTACGATCGCCAGGGCCATGGTTGTTAATGCCGCCCAACTCGGGACATATTCACAGGTATGCTATAATGTAACTGCTTTGGAGAGATTCCCCTCATTATCTCTGTACCATTACCTCCAATCAAATAAAATACACAGTCGGATTCCTAAAATAGACATCCATACGTCCTGCAATATAGTTTCCCCCAAGGCCTTCTGTCTCAGTACATTATGCCCTGTTATTCTACTTTACTTCATGTTTTTGATTGCAGCCTTAATAATTAAGTTAACAATAACAATCTCGAAGATTACCTTTTCAAGACGAAGAAATTTATTAACCTCACTTCAGCCATCAGGTAAAATAGTCTTAAAGTATTATTCAACTTAGTTCTACTCAACTCATGCCTCCCGTTCAAAAATCTCCATCACATCTTAATTTCTGAGGCTGACTAGAAATATTTACACACCTTTCCCGAAAGTACAAAATTATCTGGATGCAGAGACTGGTTAGTAAGATGAACATTGGTACCATAAAGAGTTCATAAACTGTTTTTAAAGTTGCATATCGTGTAGCTGTTTCAATGCCCAAGTGTACATACTATTTCCTCTCCTACCTTTGTTCCAGGTTGACTGGTTCTCACTAGCTTGCAAAGCAGTACGAAGCGCAATATAGACTCTGTCTGAGCCTACATCCTCGTTTATGAACCGGGATAGTAGTGCATAATAGGGTTGTAACTTAAGAATGCGGAGTATTACCAGTGTTATACATCTGCAGTCACAATTTTTTGTCGGATGTGACTTGCGGATTTAAAATAGGCAAGAGTTGAAATTTAATGGTTTCAAATTTGATAATTATTTCCTCTTCCACAAAAACTACCGAACTTGCATTATAATTAATGAATATTATTTATTAATTACATTTATTTCTTAATCAAACACAAAAAAAATATATTTTTAAATTGAATATACCAACAAGCATAACATTTCCATCCCCTTTTGTAGATCCTATTTTTGTAATTAGAAATTGTAATATCCGTTACAACCCTGGTGCATAGCAGAAGTGATCTGTTAACGTTAGCTACTTAAATGTAATTGTTACGTTTACGCTTTAATCTTTGAGAGACATGCCTCATAGATCACTCGGTAGCCTCATTCATATCTGGATTCAGTTCCTAAAGCCATTTTGAAGCTGTCTTCCATGAATCTGAGGATCGCAAATCCTTAATCGGGTTCCCACCAATAATTTCACAATAGCCTTGACTCTAGCTAGTGATTTCCATTTTACAAAAAAATATCATTCAATAATTGCAACCTTCTAATTCTTTACTAGAAATTAATTTCTGTCCAAATCATTCAGATAGCACACCATAAACTCTTTTATAAACATTTGTTTTGTAGTCGCGGGAGTTGCTGCTTCCGTATCTGAAGGATGGAATTGGTCTTCACTTCAGCGCTGCCATGGTTTCAGGTCTTATCACCACTGTAGCATCCATGCCCGTAGACATCATCAAAACCAAGTAAGTTTTTTTTTATAATTATATAGTATTCTCTGTTATTATCTTAGGCGTACCCACTAATTCATTTTTCTGGGCAGGCCTTTAATGGTTATAAAGATATAAAATAAGGAAAGATTAGTAACATTGTTTTAATGTAGGTATTTAAAAAATCCCTTCAATAATTCAGGACATATTCATGTTTAACTAAAACACGCAACTTCGCGGCCATTCAATGAAGTTATCTAAATCTCCTTGTTCCACTAATCCTAGAAAGAATTTTATCTCCAATAGAGTTGTGGATAATTGGAATCGGCTACCACAGGAAGTGGTGGAAGCTATAACTGTAAACCAGTTGAAGAACCGCCTTGATAAATTTCTTGAATCTAGGCAAATCACTAGTAACTGTGAGTGAGATATGAATGAGCACATCAGCTAAATAGCTGCTTGCTCAACAAACAATAATAATAATAATAATTACGAGTATGTAGGTAAAACCAGGTGATCAGTTGGTTAATAGAGATTGTTCGGTTCTAGATTGTGAGTTCTAGAAATTCAAGGTTACACCTAGACAATATTGTTAAAAATATTGAATTTTGCACTTACTAACATCCGTATTCATAAACACCGCTATGCGGCGCCAGTGCGTATGTGCTCGCACAGCTGAGAAATCGCAATTCATAAACAGCGCATAGCATTCGTCGTCGCTATGCAACCACTGGGAACTGTCAAAAGCCAAGCAAGCATTCGAGGTGTATTTGCGAAGCAGTGCGGCCGTCGTTTGTAGTGTCTTTTCGTTTGAAATGTCAAATACATAATTGGATTCGCAACAATAATGGCAGTTACTGTACGATGGTTGTCAGATGACATTATTATTGAATACTGACTTCTAAGGAGTATTTCCATCCATGTTGTTACAATTCTAAGAATAAAATGAGTAATCTCAAAACCGAATCAACCTCGAAGTACGAGACTCGATGACGCTGCTCTGTGTGACACGAACGTCGTGCGTATTACACATTTGCGGCTTGACCAATAGCGGGTCGTGAATCTTGCAATGCCATCGCACTGCCAAGGACTCTCCTAAGTGGCGTTTATGAATCCGGATATTGATGGCTCTGCATCGCACTGCGTTCGTTCGACGCTTTGCAGTGCATAAGCGAAGTTTATGAATACGGGCCTAAGCTTTGTTCGGGAAAGAGTGCGACTTGAAAAGGTGAATATTCATAATGCCCATGAAATTATGCCGAGATGTAGATTTTGCCAACGAAATATTAAAATAATAACTTTGGTAGATAGGCCAGACGCAAACCATATAGAAGCTGATTTGACAAATGTTTACACTTTAGAAACTCTCATCTTGCCCTATCATAGATAGCAGTTTAAACTTTTGGAATACATTGCTATCTGTCATTAAATTATGAAACTGTTCTTACTCCAGTAAATTACGATGTTTGAGATGTGTGACATCTGCATCATGTTTTAGATACTAAAGGAGATTGTCAAATTCTTCTTAGGAGTTGAGCAATCTAAAAACCACTATATTTTATTATCAACTAGCTGTTCAACCCTGGGTTTTGTGGAGTTTATACCAGTTTTGAAATAACTCTTGATTTAATTTGTCATTTTTTATGTGATCGATAATAATTTGATAATTAAACATTTGAGAGACGTTTAAGACCTTACAATACTGGAATATACCATTGTCATTATTTTTAAATGTAATTTTTATATCTTTACAATTATAATTTTTTTTTATTAATAATTTAAAGTGTAGAGTACAGTAAAAATTGACCTGGACCTTTTTGAATATAGATATTATTTTCGAATTGCTATCAAAAAAATGTCTCAGACTGATGATACATACTTTTGTACTTTATAAATTCAAATGTTTTTTTTATAAAATGTTTTCATATGGAATGTACACACATAAAATAGCTCATTTATGGTTACATACCATGGTAAAACCTACCACCCTACCTACCCTTAAATGATTCATGTTACTTAAAAAAAATAAAGATTCTTTAATGTTCTTTTCTTCTTTTGACTTTAAGGATCCAAAATTCGGCAGGCAAAGAAGGAGGTCTCACTGTGGTGAAAAACCTGGTCGTCAAAGAGGGCATATTCTCGTTCTGGAAAGGATTCTTACCGTACTACGCCAGGCTCGGCCCGCACACAACTATCACATTTATATTCTTAGAACAATTGAATGCTCTCTACAAGCGGTACTAGAAGTTCCTCGCAAAACGTAGAAATAATGTTGAGACATAGTCATTAGAGGCAAATGAAAAATATGCGGACCATCTTCCACTTTCAATGTCATAAGCACAATTTGTTTTCAAACACTATTATTTTTATAGGATCGTTTTTTTAGTTAGACAGTGTGAATAAGTGAGGTACTTAGATTAGTATAATATTTTATTCTTATACAGTAATCGGCAAGATTTGAATGTACGTATGCAAATTTCAATATTTTTTTTCATATATTTTTATGACACAATTTTGTGAGATCTTTTTTTAAAAATTCACCCACATGTGTTGATATAATACTATTATTTGGGTGATGGCTGTGATTATTCAATTAATTACAAAAAGCTCCCTTCCGACAACCTTGAATGTTCTGGCAGTACATGGGCCACCAGAAATTATTACCCTGTGAAATATGTTGACTATTTTTATAGATCTGTTTAATTGAGTCGCTATATAGATCTGTCGCTAAAAAAGCTGTCCTTATCATTTATGTGAATTACTTGTCATCCATATTTAGTAACTGATAGCTTTCTAAAGAATACTTACTATTTTTATATAAGCGTATTTACCTTCCCAGTGACTTAATCGTCTGAATACAAGTAAATAAAAGGGAATTTAATATAAAAATTACTTATTTGCTCAGTGATATTTAGATAAAAATAAACATTTATATGTTATAAATTATTATGGTTCATATTTTTTTATTTTTATGAAAAACAAAACATACTATCATTGAAGTACAATAAACCTGCATTTAAACGTGTATTTTTTGACCGTCTTACAAACCCAATAAACTTAATATCAGTCTACCTCGTTCATATACTGTTTTACATGGAATATTAAAATAGAAGATACTTTACATATGCAATTAACAATAATTGCATATGAGGCCCACAAATATGAGGCAATTAAACAGGGCCCACAAGGGCCCTGTTTTTGTTTTACTTCGCGAAATAAAACCCCCCCTAAAAGGAGATCTGTGAATTTAAATACACCCGTGTATAGGAAACGTCCAAAGTACTCCTATGTTGAAACTGCAGACCGATTAACGATTGAACCTTGCATTTTTTTCTCAGGCCTGTGCCAAATGTGTGGAAATTTACTAGTCTGTCTACAAATGTTATCAATGTAAAAATGTTGCATCATAGGGCCCATAACTACTTTAAAGGCTGGTATATGAACTCAAAATCTATTTTATAATTTTACTTCCTTTGTCATTAAAATATATTTTGAAAATGTTTTCCATTTAAATCTGTCAATATAATATTTTTTTAAATTATTTATGTTTGCATTATATGAGTGTTACTTATTTGAGGCAGTTTAACAAAGTTCATTTTATATAAAAGTAACCAACTGCAATATAACAATATTATTAATAATAATAAATATCCAGATTGTACCATCTAAAGTTTGAGAATTTTATAATGCAGGTGTATTGCAAAGTTCGTAGTGACAAGGACAATGGCGCTAGGTTATCAAACGTGAAGTCTGTAATTTAAATACACATTGTCGGGTAGTTTCATTGTTTTGGCCTCTTTGAAGTGATTACGCGTAATGAATTGAGTTTTAATTTTTTGGAGGTGTGATCTCTGTGATAATTTCATCACTGGATTTCACATGATTATTGTGTTTATGAGGAATATTGTCCATTCCACAGAAAGTAATCGGTGGTGAGGCAATGGTTTGCATAGTTGATATCGATTATATTGCTTCTTTGGTTGTTTTCCTATACTGTCTAAAAATTTATCAGTAATAATGTTTAGAAACAATAGTAATGTCATGTTATTTATTACAAGCTTCTAGTGAGTAGATATAAAATTGTGTATGTTTTAAATAAATTGTTGTATATTGTGAGAATATATTTTTTTGTCACAAAGTAGTTAGTTACTGACAATAATAAATACTTAAATTATTATTTTTTTTTCTTTGGTGAAGTCCTCGATCGTATGATTGTTAGATCAAGATATTGCAAAAAAAACACAAACAGATACACTCACACATTTAAATTTGTATTCCCACATTATCCGCGGGCAAATTATGTTTCATATAGCCATGATTAAAATATTTACAGAAAGTAAACCTTTATTTGCGAAATTAATTTGAATTATAACGGCATTATATTCCTTTGTGTTCAATTTATAATAATGAATTTATCATATCTTACAATATTATCTATTTTATTAAAATCATAAGGCAATTTATCTATTTACAAAAAAAACAGAATTAATAGGTATTTACCTAAATAGCAGATATTTCCGTGATGCACGATTATATTAAAAATAGGTGGCGCCTCGCAAAGTTGGCAGTTTTATAAGTGCCGTGTGTGTACAATGTAATGTTGTATGTAACTTGGGCATCGCCTGTGTTGTATTTCGGAATCAAATTCAACTGTTTTAAAAACCATAGAAATAGCTCTTCAAAATAAACAAAATATGCTATTTTGTTTATTATATATAAAATATAATCTATTATGAATAATATAATACAAAAAACTTTACAAATTCATTTATTTTTAGTATGAATTAACAGCAGATTTCAGTTAATTAATTGGTTATTTCAATGAATGTTTTGGCATAAATATGCCAAAATAGGTACCTACCTAAATAGGTAATAACTTTACCAATACCACGATGAATTCAAATCCTCAGCTGCAAACCTCCTGAAAAAAAATAAATAATATCAAAATTATAATAAACCAATGTAAGGAATCATTAGTGAATGAAATATATAGTTATTAAAGCAACAAAAATAAGTTGCCAACCATCAAACCAAAACTTCCAAATAATTTAGATAACAGGTTAGCAGTCTGCCTTAGATTCTAGCTTTAAGATTTTCTGAAAATTTGAGCGTGGTTGCCATGAAAATCATTATCCGAGGTTAGACCTATCGTGAAAGGGTAGAAGGGACATAGAAATAAGTTTAGGAAATATAGGGCATAGATTTAAGCAGAAAATATAATATTAATAGAATTCGAAACTATTTAGAATTAGAAACTATTTAGGTGACATGCTAGAAGAGTATGTTTGGTTATTTTGGAATTACTTATTTATTTATTTATGCATACACATACAGAATTTATGATAATAAGAAAATTCAAAGTCTATCCTAACTAAACCATGCCAGGACTAAGGTTAGACTATATTTGTGGTGGTGTGGTCATAATTAATTATGCTTATACTTTCCAGCGCTTACTATATGACCCATGGGAGAGAGGGTTGAAAACCTCTTTTTTTTACGAGACTTGGATTTAGGGGTCGAGTCTGTGTATGTTGGGGTGGGCAAGATTATTCTGAGTGAGCGAGGTAACGGAATCATTAAGGAGACAGCTATTATTAAATCTCAATGCAATTATGGAGAACCTGTGAATTGAAGGCGGTGTTCTCATAGGTGAAGATCCTTCTGATCTCATCCCTGACCTTAAGGGTACACCAGAAACCTGTTTTCTTGCCACTTCACTCAGCAAACTTACACACGAATTGCTCAAGCGTTGACTAAAGTTCTGCAATTAAGAAAAACAATATGGTATAAGAAGCATGTAATTTCGCACTTCAGGATTATTTTTAATAAATGATTTGTGATTAATAGATGGATAATTACGGGTAGAGTCGCCAAGCTCCTCAGATGTTAAATTACCATGCAAGTCCACTTTTCAAATTATCCGGTATGTATTCTATGGCCAAATAAATATTTAGGTTCTGAATAACATCTCATCATGAGTAGGCTTGGCATAGTCAATACCTAGCCATTAAATTTAACGCTAGTGTCTGTAAATGTTAAATGAGAAAAGAAGAGCTATTTTTAAGGATGTGTTATTTGTTAGGGTAAGAAGTGCGAACTCGCTCACTTTTTTTGCAGTTTGCGTAAAAAAAAAACCTAGCTAACACCAACGGCTCACTGCTTTCAGCTCATATCAATTAACAGGGAGAGATGACACGAAATGATTTAGTCCTTCAACGGTGTGTACCGAATACTGCAGGGCGCTGATCGTAAACTCGTTCATCTTAAACGGTGCACAGCTCGATATAATTTTAGGTCTGGCCGTTCGTTGTTTGGTTGTCGACTTATAGTGGGATAAGGAATTTATAGTGTTCATTTTAGCTATTAATTTAGCTCACTTAAGATTGTTAAATTATATGATTGTAACTGTGAATGAGATATGAGCAATCAGCTAAATAGCTGCTTGCTCAACAAACAATAATAATAATAATAATAATAGCTTTAATTACATAGTAATTAGGATCATTAGTTAATTAGTCAGTTAACAGTGAATAATGTCAAATAAACAAATGCATAAAAATACTCACGGGCAAACATGAACCCTTCATTTCACGTAGATCGATCTTTCTGAATAGCTCGCATAATAAAAGCTCATGCAACATTGGAGTTCTTTTAGCAAATATCACTTCGAGTATTTCTACTACCTGCAATATTATGACATCCATTAATGAAGACATTTAAAAAATTTGAGGAAGTCTAAAGTTAAAAAAAAGCTCATTAGTTTCGTTCAATGTCAGTAGGAAACATATTTGGTTACTAGTATTTAAAAGTTAGGAAGAAAATAATATACCAAGTTTAGAATTTTCCATCCATTTGTGATGGCTTATATTCTTCATCAAATGTCTGTCGTCACCCACTCCTAGATCTAGGTCTCCTCTATTACCTTCTTACCCCTTGCAGTCCTCCATCCATCCACCTTAGTTGTTGTCTTCCGACTCTTCGTTTGGTTGTCCTGGGTCCTCTACTGCAGTGCTCCGCAACCGGTGTGCCGTGAGCAAGATACAGGTGTGCCACGGTAAAATTCAAAGTATTTTGATATTTTAGTATAGAATAAAAATAATTATTATATAATTTTTCAATGTTTCTCCAGCGCCTGGTGCAAATTGTTGAAAACTGCGCAGTGTGCTTTGTATACACCATGACTGCACCGAATTAGTCATAAACAAAGAAAAAATAACCCTTATGAGCATCGTTGAAGACTCGTGTCCATGCGCATGCTTTAAATGCATTTGCACTTTTGGTGTGCCGCGGAATTTTAGGAAAAATTTTGGTGTGTCGTAGGTGAGAAAAGGTTGGGGAGCACTGCTCTACTGGACAATCTTCCTTGGCCACCTTGTGTTGGCCTGTTTTACCACGTGACCCGCCCAGCGCTATTTCTGGCTAGAGATCCATTGTAAGATGTCCGTGACCTTAGTGTGTGATCGAATTTCCCACCCTGTCCCTAAGACTGATCACCAACATTGCCCTTTCCATGGCCCTCTGTCAAATCCATAGCCGATTTGTGTCGGAGCTACTGTCTCCAATCCGTAAGTAGCTACGGTAGCATGCACGACCGCTTCCGCTTATGATTGATAGGTATTTTTGGGTTCTTGAGGATGAATACGAGCTTCCCGAATTTCACCCATGTTAGTACAACTCTTCTAGTTACCTCTGGAATGGCTTAATAGTAATGAATAAAGTATTGATTGCTAAATAATGAGTGTATTATATTATTAAAATATGCAGTGAAAATGTATCAAACTGTCATTTTAGATGAAAACAATAAAGAAACACAAGAATGAAATTTTATTTTGTGTATTTATTATAATTCATGAGGTTATAATAATACTATGATTGAACTACGCCAGCAGAACCTTGCTTTAAATTAACAGTAGATATAAATGGTTGCAAAAGGCACGTTTGTCAAAATGTAAATTTTATTATTCTATGAATTACAAATAATAAATACTTGAACGTACTTGAGGATATTTATCCAAATCCAATTGCAAATGTCCTGGTTGCGGTCTTATGGCATCTAATTCATAACCAGCTGACATTTCAAATATAACTCGTCCAAAGGATATAGTCTCAACCCTCTGTGATGGCACCATATTTGTGTATTGGCAACGGGGCCATAAACCTACGAGTGTGTTTTCAAGGCCTGATATCCTGAAAAATACGTGCAGTTAACTAATAAAAAATCTTTTAACAAGACACCCTTTCTTGTTGTCATATATAAAAACCCTGATTTATTCAAACAAACATTTTTTTTTTTAACTATTTTATTATTTATATTGTTAAGCATACCTGACTGTTGGTCAATTGAATTATAATATATACCTACCTAATTGATAAAGCTCGTAGATAGATATTATCGGACAGGGAAATTCTGATGTCATTGTTAACAAGGTATTTAAAGTTTAAAAATTAATACTTAATTAAGCAGCACTTAAGAAAGAAATATATGTATGTTTACCTGGCAACTCCATTTTGTACAATAATATTGCTGGTCTGGAGGTGTTTGAAGGGTGGAAATCCCTTTTCTTTCAAGAAAAGTAAACCTTCCAATATTTGTCGACCAAGCCTGCCGACTTGCCAAAGAGGTAAACCACAACTACGTTCTTCATATTTTTTCATCCATTCGTCATTCCAGGAACTCTTCAATAAAAAAGGCGACTTCTAGTAATTTTACAATTATGCTATAAATGATGGATTAAAATTCAATTTTAAGTGGCAACATGTGGGTTTGTTTATATTTCAGTCTTTATTTCATAGATCTATAATGGGGAATTACTTATAGGTGTCTCGATATATGCATACTTATATTGCGACACCCTCCATATAAACAGACCAAGACATCGAAAGAGAAGAACCCCGTGCTTGGCTCCAGGAATGGGAAAATGCTGCCATGCTCAGTCAAGTTCGGAACTCGGCCATACTGTTTCGAACCGCAGCATCAATTCTGGTCCAGACTAAATCGCATTCATACTGGGCACGGTCGGTGTACTGATATGCATAAATGGGGAGCAGTTGACTCGCCAGCATGCAACTGTGGTGCTGAACATCAAATAGTACAGCATATTGTTGGAGAATGTAGAATCAGAGTGTACATTCATAGACATTACATTTATAATCCTGTTTTTGAGATTTATTGTTATTCCTAAAATTTTATTTAATTTGACTTTTTTTATTATTTGCTACTTTATTTTATTTTATAGTGAAATTTTATTTTATAGTGACATTATATATTCAAATAGACGGTATTTTTTTCTTTGTGATAGGGCTAATATTAAAACTTAATAAACTGCAATTTTTTAATTTTCTTCGGTTGTACTATAGATACCTTTGTAATAAATCATCATGTCTCATTTGTTTGATGTAATATTTTTTATTTTCTATTTTAATAATAATGTGAATGGGAAAACCTGTTAAATAAATTAATTAATGTAAAACTTTATGGTTTGTAAGATCTGTATTTTGTACATAATACACTCTTCAGAAGTGGAATAGGTTTATGTGATTAAGCAGTCTTCAGTCTGTTTCTACCACCTTTTCATTTCACTAACAACTACTGTTATCTATCAGCCAATTTCGCACATCCTCATCCTCGTTTCAATCCCATCCTAGCTTGGACATATTAACCGACTAACGTAAAGTAGATAATTGATGATAAAATCATTTCATTTTATTAATAATTTTTATTTAAGACTTTTTTCTTATTTATATTTTTTACCAACTTGGTAGAGAATGTCTTACGGCAATAAGTTTCTCCTTTTTTTGTCAAATAAACTGATCATTAATTTATTAATAAGTAATAAAACTATGTAATATTTAAAACAGAAAAAAAATATATTATTATTTTTTTCAATACCTATGTCCCAAAATCAAAATAAAAATCTGCCTTATTTGCTTGAATTGATAAACGGCCATTTTCACCATCACTGGTTAAGTGCCAGTTTCAATAACTGAAAGGTAAATATCACTCATAACGTTGTTTTCGTTTTCACAAAATCAGGTTAAGTGACGGTTGAGACAACCTCCGGTTATCTTTCGGTCAAACGTCAAAAAATGTGACAGCCGCATTTTCGGTCGGTCAGCGCATGTGAACGGCGGTTGTGAGAGTAATATTTTATTTTATAAAATGCTACTCCTAAATCTTTTATTTTCTGATGGCTGGATGGATGGATGGATAATAATTTTGGCCCTATGACGTCATCGAGAATCGTTTTCCTGTACTCGCAAACTACAACCGAAGGTTACATCTGACCACCACTGCAATAACTATATTGAAATGTATTTCTTTCTCAACCGGCGCTTAGTCTCAACCGATAGTTAACTTTTGATCATTTGACCACCACATAACCGGAGATGGTGAAAATGGGCGTAAGTGTGCAAAAGTTTATTAGTACTTGAAGCGTAGAGCTTGAGATTAAAACTAAAATAAATTGAAAATAATATAGTAACTCTAAAACTACTGTATTCACCTTATAAATAAGATCTTTCAAACTGCCCCTTCCATTGAATGGTATCACGGCAACCAATTGGTTACAATAAAATGCCACGTCCAACACGGGGTAGATGTAAGGATGGTGTAAAGCGCGAAACAATTCCATTATTAATTTCTTCGAATAGTCCGTCAATTCGACGGGGCAGTGCTCATTTAGAGGAGTCTGAAATAGCATCTTATTATCAAATTGTAATCAATCAATCAATCGTTTAACAGCTTATTAAGTAAAATTAACCTATTCTGAAACATCATTATAAATATATTCTGTAAGATCGATGAGCGATTATCAATTTAGTGAAACAAGATATTACGATGTGTTAAAATTGATGGGTATTACTGTGTTGAAGAAATGAAATAAATAATTCTTTAAACTTTTCTTCTTTTCCGGCCTTATATTTTTTCATATTTCCCATTGTTCTGACTTAGAACTATTTGAAAAATTGTCTACCCATCTCCTGTCATCCTAGCAATATAATATTCACTAATTGATATTTTTGGATGAGCAGGTTAATAGATTTTTGTTTGGTTCGACCCAGCTATTTTGGTCAATTAGCGCGACTCGAATTAATCACCGGCAGGGCCATATTGGGCAAGAAAAAATGTATTTAAGGACATTCAAATTTAGTAGATTGCTTCGAAGTGTGTTCAGTTTTTGAAGTCATCCCAAGCCTGACCTACTTCGATTCACTTCAGCTGTGGTCGACCTTACTTAATATTATTGTGCGGACACATAGTGTCCCAGAACGATTGAGCATCCTTGAAGAGGATGAAATGGCAGCGTCAAATATGCATAGTCTAGTTATCCACTCCATCATATTGAACTTTATTTATTATACATAATTGTACCAATTACAACTCCTCACAAAGATTAATGTCTTTTCTGTAAGTTTTTTTTAACCCTTGAAATGAAGAATAACACAAAATAACATCATATATATTAGAAAAAAAATGAAAAGAAAGACAAAAAAATAAGGAAAAGATTAGAGATTTTTTAACAGAATGTTCACAGCTATGTAAGCAATTGTACTGTTTTTAAAAACTTTTAAAAACATTTTTTCAGTGTTGAACAAAATTGTATTTTGTTTATTATAACGTATATTAATTTGGCTGTCCTTTAAGTCTTAATAGGAAATCATTATCCATACTATATTTAGGTAATTAAGGGTAGGATAAAATGTAAGTTGATATGATCATAATTTAAACTCATATGAGATGGTTCATAAGCACATAACTTCATCTGAAAAAATACAATTCACTAAATTCTATAGATAACAACCCCTTCAACTACTTAGATATTCAATTATGGACATCATAATAGTAAAAAAAGAAAAAATCACCATGGTCAACAATCGCTCAGCTTTTATGGAACAATCTTTGACTGCAAACCAGAATTTGTCTGCCCTAGATCCAATATCATTCAACTGTGTAATTAATTCGTACCTGTAAATGAGAAAATTGCAGATAATCTATCCATTAGAAGGATAAGCTATTCTAAACTGTAAACATTTATGCTTTTGAATATTTTTAGTATAGTACAATTATTACTGAATATGAATTGGTTTATTTTATTTTTATTTTTATTTTTTATTGGTTTGGTTTAACTGCAAAACCTTTGGTTTTGAAGTTATGTTAATTTCCTGCTGCAGAAACATTGAACTCATAAAAAAAAGTTTCCGATCCCCATTGGGGGGGTTTTATGCTGATGAAATTTAGCCTAGTATCTGTCATTTTTGTTTAAACACTCATTTCGCTGACACATTGTATATCAGTAAGTAAATCTTCTGAATAGAGGAATAACCTTATGCATCAGAAACATAGCCCTTGAACAAAAGAGTAATGGATATATGTTATTAGCAGTAGGCAGACCAAATAGGATGACTGCAAAATCACAATTTTACAGGAACGAAGGAATAATGTATATCATATGACCAACCATATGTTCTTTAGCAAACTAAAATATTTGGATGCGTACCAACCACCACCGTTAAGGTCAAAAGTCATCACTTTATATTTACAGTGAAAATCAATTAAAACAATTTGCAATGTTATAACCAATAGTCCTTATAAACGGCATCACCCAGTGGTGGTACTTTCATAGAAGCCGAAAAGTCGGGCTTGCTTAGATTTTTTTTTAACGAAAGAAACTGCAAATATACGCATTTTGTTTTTTATATTTACCGTGTGGGTTTTTCGCCAGTCGCTTTCGAGAGTCTCTATCTATGATTCAAAATAGTAACTAACATTCCAACCTGGAACCAACACCTTCTAAAGTCGCCCCGCGATGGGCTTGCCTACTATACAAATTCCGGGCATGCCACTGGCATCACCACATTATTTTATTTAACACAAAACAAATAATTAAATAGGTTATAATTAATAATTAACAACACAAACATGTGGTAATAAAATTCCACACTGTATCTCTTTTTTCTGTTTGGTACAATATATATAATTTATTTTATATATTATGTAAAATGATTGAATTATTAAAAAAAAAATAAAAACACACCCACTTCTTTCATACTTTCGTCAATCATTATTTGGCCCCACATTACTTCTAAACTATAGTGAAATGATTTTTAAGTTGTATTCATAAGAGTACGAAAGCAAGAAGAATACCTTATAATAAGAATGATCATGATCAGAATCGGGTGGCGGGCGATAAACTCACTATAAAACTTGACTGACACGAACCACAAAAATATCATAAGCGTCACCCTAAGGGGTGAGTACTCTTTTACTTTGTCAAAGAAAAAGAATATCATAAATTAATCAATTTCTTACCGTTCGGAAATTACTAAATATTGATTACAAATGGTCAAAGCAGCTGCACTTTCTACTGAATTCTCCACCACCCTGGAATCAAGACATGATAAGGTTTTTAATTGAATTCCCAGAAAGGAAGGTGATATTAGCTTCACCTGTTCAAAATTAAGGACACCACATACTCGGGTTCCAACTCCCATCAAAAGTCTACTCGCAATTTTATTGTTTCCGCGATTCCTTCCATCAACATCCAGATGCTGGAATGCACTACTCAAACTTACATTTCTTATCATAGGTTGCAAAATCAGGAAAAAACAAGTACTTGGCGCAGCACCTTTTGAAAAAGTTTATGATTATAGATCATTGCAAGTGACAGTCTCTGTCTCACTTAGCAGTCAGTGCCAAAAGTCGTTGGCTCATAATGATTTTCTAAATGTTATGTGATAAATTCTAATAAAATAAATATATTGTGATTTGCAACTCTAGACATGGTTGTATGCGAAGAAGTAAGGTTATCTTTAGCACACATTTACCCATATCACCCATCACCGACATGAGTCTGATTAATATCTCGGTCCACCTAAATGGCAGTAAATCCTCACAACAGTTTTTTAAAACCTTGAGGGTAATGAAGCACATGAAAACCATAACTATGTGGGCAAAACTGAGTTGAGAAGTGGTCAGTGGTTAGAATTAAATGTTCCGGATAGAGTGAAATCTCCGAGAAAAGCCTCCAAGGTCCACCCCAGGCTTTAGTGCCATAAGGATGATAATAATTTATTGTTCTTTTAGAAGATATATGTAATATATAATTACCTCGGTACAGCTCCTTGTTCTCCGATAGGTGAACCCTTAGCAGATCCGCTTGGACTGCCTATGAAGGATTTGTTGAAGAGCAATTTTGCTATTGAGTCAATCTTCTGGGCGACTAATGGTGCCTTTTCCACATTTTCCTCTGTAAAATATATCGATAACTTATTTAATTACACATCACTGTCTTAAATAGGATAATAAACTTATTAATACACTTTGTTTCGATGACATGAATTTGAGTAATTGCATGCTACATTGAGTCATTGTCTTTCTGCATTTAAATTTAAAATAGTGGCATGTAATCTTTACCTGAATTCATGAAATGCATGAATCATCATTTTTTATTTTCATTTCAGTTCGGTTTTGAAGGCCATTGGGAAGGTTTAGAGTGAAAAGTGCACGAGTGAATTGAAAGTGTTTTTGGTGGATTTGGCGATAAATAATTCGAGTTTTATTTACAAACGGTATATCGATATTATATTAAAATGTAAAAAACAAACATTTTCATAGTTTTGTACTTATTATTTGCCAATAATAAAAATGATTACTTTTGAAACTAAACAAATAGGTGGCAGGCATTTGCATGCATGCATGCAACAATTTTGGGAGATATTCCGTTCGCAGCATTGCTGTGGCCACAGGGTTTTCGTTCGGAGCGGAGTGTGTTAAAGAAAAATTTACAAGTTATTTTGAATTTAAACACAGTTAAACACTTTTCTTGCCAAGGTAGACATTTTCCGTATTTCTCTTTGGCATTTTTTAAGAAATTCTTTTAACTCCAGAGTTTAAATAGTTAAGTTTATAGCAAATAATTTTGAAAATGAATTTTAATGTTGTGTGCTTATTAATTAATTAATAAATAAACATCAGAAGCTCTATGGCTTTGTCAGTAAATGTCACAGGCGAATTTTAAACATAAAAAGTAAGAGAATTAAGGATCACAGAATTAATGTTTTAGTAACCTCGTATTAAGCGAATCTGGTGTTCCTCGGGGGTCAAAGATCGGACCGACAGCTTTCAACGCGTATTGCTATGATCTTGGAAGTGTCATAAAATTCTGCTATTGTCTCCAGTACGCAGACGATACTGCGCTTATAGTGACCGGAGCGACCGTTGAGGAATGCCTAGATAAGCTTCAAAAAGATTTCAATAACCTCCAGCGATGGTCCCATGATAAAGGACTAATACTTAATGCCTCAAAAACTAAATTAATTCATATCCGTTCAAAACATACTCCCCTTATAAATTTACAATTAAAAAGCCACTCCCTGAACTGTCTACATAACAACATTGCCATGTCTGATTCAGCCAATTGTGATTGTGACCTTATAGAGGTGGTTGATACCTCTAAATACTTAGGTCTTATGATTGATGGTGCATTTCACTGGCGATCCCATGTTGACCTACTATGTAGTAAACTGCGTGTATGTTTGCAAAAATTTCACCATCTGAAGCACCATTTAAATTTTATTACTTTGTTAACAGTTTACAAAGCGCTGGTGGAATCCATTATCAGTTATGGGCTGATAGTTTACGGCAGAGGGTATAAAACCTACCTAAGTAAAATACAATCTCTACAGTTTCGTATACTTAAAACAATTGTACCCAATAAAGTAAAAACGATGTACAAAAACGATGTTGAAGGGCTCTTTGAATTCTGCAAGGTGTTCACGGTATTTCAATTGTTTAATTATAAAATATTTATGGAGTATTTCTCACGTGAAGAATTCAAAGAGTTTTTTTCACATAACTACTCGACAAGGCAATTAGCTTCACAAATACTTATTATACCAAAATTCAAAAATATATATGGAGAAAGACAAATTAGAGTTGTGCTGGCACGATTATTTAATAAGGTACCTTAAGAAATTTAAAAAAATAGTGATGTAAAAAAAGATCTAAAATTATACTTATATTCTTCAATTCTTTCTTTTCGTTAATGTAATGATTTTAATAATAGGTTAAGGTATGTAATAATAAAAAATAAAATAAAATAATAATAAAATTGCTGTTGCTAGATATTACAAGTCTACGGTCTATACGAGTGAGTATCTGGTAGACGAGTCGGCAGGCTCTTCCAGAACATATAAAGTGCTTACCTTAAATATGTGAATTAAAGGTCGCAAAAGCGATATTGAATTTGAATTTGAATTATTCATAACAGTTAAGTTTAAACAAAGTACAACCATATTGGTCAAACATCGAGGAAGACCTATTGCCATTAGGCTAGAATAAGATATTGTGGTCACTCAAATATGGTTGTGTTAAATTAAATCAAGGGAAAATTGGAAAATCAAAAAGTGAGATGAAATGTATGTGTCAATCATTTAATAAAAGTATTGCGGTCAGACTCCCTCCCCATACCCTTCAAGGAGACAAAATTCTTTCACAAAATTGTTTTTTCATAATTAAATTTTGTTTAATTAAATGAGAAAAAAATCCACTCCTTAATTTAATAATGTTAAACATATATATTTGTGATGATCTAATAAATGTCCTTGATTTTAAATTATGTAAATAGTTTGTTTTTTAAAATAATTATATTGAAATAAATATAAAAAAATTACTTGATATAAATAGAACTAGATATAGGCTACATCTACAAAATCTATCTACAGCTACAAAATATACCTATCTTGTGAACTTTGTAGGTTAAACGATTTATGTAAAATATATTGTATTTGTATAATAAAAAAAAATCAGTTGATTTGCGGTGATTCATTAGTAAATAATACTGTTTTGGATGATAAAAGATATTAAGAAAATGCTATCAACGTTATTTCATATTGTTTGCAACATAGGCCAAGTGAGGGCGGGCGCCTCTCCGATTATAATGTCTTTGAGACTCGAAAAATATGTTAAGTGAATTTTTGTCGCACCCAAGCTCTTTCACCAATTATTATAAATAATATAGTAATGTAAAAATCATTATTTTTTCTTCCTATATAAACATTTATTGCTGAAAATTACTGAAAAGGCTGAATTAATATTCAATATCGTTTTCGTAACCTACTTGCATAATGACACAAAAGTGGCTAACCTTCGCTCTCTAGCTCCGAAGACACAGACCTGGCACCGAATGCTGCTCGCTTATTAGCCGCTGCCAGTGTAGCCGGATTCATCTCGGCGACAGACTGCGCCCGTCGACACAACGGCTTTTTCTTTTTCTTGTACAGACTCCGGGAGCGTTCCTGGTAGAACCTATCATGGCCCGTTGTCTCGGGTTCCTTTTGCTCCTTACCGTCCGCATTATGACGGTTCATATGTTGATATAAGTTAAACATTTTTATTTTATGATTTAAGTTTTATTTTATTAATATATAATGTCTAACGATGTGAATGTGTCCGTAACAAACGGCTATGTCATTTATTCAGCTGACTTGATGACTGGATTGCTAGCGGTTTAAATTAGTTCAGTACGGCACAGTATTAATAGGATTAAAATATTCTGCCCCGACAGCATCTCCATACATGTAATCCGTGGCCTACTTCACAAATTGGCATACATCAATATGCATTAAGAAAATACTAAACAGGAATACAAGATAAATACATTAAAAGCAACATTTTTTACGGTTACTATACTTACATAAATGAAATATTTTGCTTTACATATGTTCACACACTGACGAAACGAAACATAAAGCAAAGAATATGAAGAGATTCGTAAAAAGTCTTGGCATTTAACGGATGAAGCCCTATAGGGGCAGATTATGAGTAATGTATTTACTATGTAGGATGTTGAGCAACTGCTGGACAAAAGCACCCTTAAATAAATAATTATTTAAGTAGGATTAAATATATAAGTAGGATTAGTTATCAACGGAAATTTTTGTTATGCGTACCTACAATAAGGCAATAGGACTATGATTTGAAAGGACTTAGCAGTATATATTTAAGTTATCGGGGTAATAACATCTCTCTAAGGGCGATGGAGGGGCAAATACTTGTTAACGTTGTACTTGAAATATCAGAGATGGTGGTGGTTTATGGATTTATTCAAGGGTCCCCAAACTTTCGTTGTGTACCCTTGGTGTCTGGTGGAATTCCAATGGACCTCCAATCCATATTAAATAGCAACTCGAAAGAAAGTAAAAATATAAATGATCGGTAGGTATACGCTTACTAGAACTGCTTAGGTTGAAAATTTTAAAAAGGCCCAGTACCTCTTTAACTTTAGCCTTAGGTTTGGCTTTTTTCTATATTTTCTGAAAGCATGTGCGGACCCCTGTTTGAGATTCACCGTCTTAAGGCATTTGACTAGTAACTGAGTGATCGCAGGTTTAAATCCGCTTAGCTTATTATCAAACTTTTCCTGATTTGTGTATTAACAAATTAGGTTAATTGAGAGTGGCCCAAAATAATTTGTAAATTGAATTGTTATTATAAATACTCGGTTTAATGAATAGATTAAAACTAAGGTCCTAATAACACACAGATCAAATTTAAGACTGAAATGTTAACTAATCAGATATCTTTTTATTTTACAATAGTAACTTAATAATAGTAGTAGTAGTAATAGTAGCTTAGTTAGCGACGAAGAAAATTCTACAAATATGAACATAGTGTTTCAATTTTGTTAATAAAAATTTTTTAAAAATATATTATTTTGCAAAGTGCGTAGGAAAAATGCTGTAAAATACTATCTGCAAAAATTTCCTTTTTATTTCTGTGATTTCATTTTGTGTGTTACGCAAGTCTATTGGCTTTTTATGCAAATGCAGCCTGAAAAACCTCTCGAAGAAATACACAAAAATAAGACAAATGGTTATGATTTTATGAACAAGCAATATCCTGTATCCCGAAGATAAGGTTTTAGTAGTCACTAAAAATTACATGTTATTATTAAAAATGTTTGTTTTATTATGAACTTTGTAATTTCACCTTATTTATTAAAGAAGAGAAATGAAGACTAGGTTTATTAGGCTTAAGGGTGGTTTCTTTGCGATAGATAAGCCCTGAGGTCTCCGACGAGATTGATAGCCTTATGAGTTAAACAAATAATAATAAAATACAAACTTGTGAACTTGTATTTCTTTAATCTTTTACGGTCATACACATATCCATACACCACACTTTAAAAGACTCAATAAATAATTAAAATACATTATTATTATTATTTCAAGGCGATTCTCAAAATGACAATTTACAATTTACAAAACAATAATCATAGTAGGAATATATTATAAATTTTAAATGAAAGTTAACCTTTGTAATGAAGTTCAAAATAAATAATATTTTACCTATCAAAATAGTAAGCTGTTCTATTCAAAGCTGTTACTAAAACCGAATATCTCAACCGAATGCAACTTCTTCAATAATCGTTTCCCATGAATCAGTCGAATCAGTATCGGATATCTCTGATGCATTGTCATCGTCCATCTGCTCATGAGGACCACCCTATAAACAGAATGCAATTTTAATCTTCTAGTACAATTATTTTTGTAGCCATAAAAAACATCCCAAAATCCTAGTGTCATGATATGTGACACTGACAATGTAACGTAAGCTTGTAATGTAACGGTAACTTAGCTGGAAGATATTATTTAGGACAATTATGCTCAAATAAAGTAATTTTGGATTATTTTTATAATCATTTTTTTATTTAAACAGATATTATTATTGTAATTGGTTACTTCTAGTGAGGTATTTTTTATAAAGGGCCAGGATTACACAATCTTACCTGTCTCTTGGAATCGACAAATTATTATTATTATTAAGTTTATTTTAAAATGATCTCCCCACTGCGATAAAGTAACTATATAAATACAGTACAGTAGTATAGTATGTAGTATGTAGTGTGTGTGAAGTATGTAGTATTCCTGTACTTTAGCGAAAACTGTTATCAGTCAACTTTATACACAATTGTATGTACCATTTCTTATATATTGTACTGTAGGTTTTCCAAATAAACAATAAATAAATACATAATTTTAAAATTAAAAGAGATCTAAAGATTTGCATTTTAATTTAAATGAATGGCTGATTAAATTAAATTTTAAAAAATATCAAATAAAAATAGTAGCCTTAGAAGAGCCACGATATGAACAATTGGGAATGTTTAGGGAATAAACACGGTCTGCAGTGAGCCCATCACAGGCTGAAACTCACAATACTAAACAGCGACTATTTTGGCGGCCTTAGGTATTTAATTAAACACAACCATATAGTGCAAGCTCATCAGCTGGTTACGATTCATTGACATTTACTATTAAAACCTCTCCTATTGTGAGTGGCCATCACGTCCTCTGATTCATTGATTTCCCATGCCCAATGCCGAGAGGTTTTGCCTGATCGGCAACTCCACAAGTACACGAATGTGCACCTACATATTATTTGTACTAGATTGGTATTTGCTAAAAATATGTAGATAGGTAATATTTACAATTTGCTAATAACGTCATCAATATAAGTCACAACTAGACTAATATAATTTCATCTAAAATACGGAATTTAAAAAATACATTTTACTGCTTAATTTATGTAACAATATGTACCAAACTTGTTTCGTATAATTATCACACACTTGCCGAGGTTCCAATCTGTACAATCGGAGGATGATAAACATCCGTCCAGAAGAATTCAATTGAGGCAGCTGACATGATTACATGGTTAATGTCTCAATTCAAGATAATGAATTGTTGACACTGAGTTATATGGATTGAATTTAACTGTTCACAAAATGATTGAAACAGATGTTCGATATCTTTATTTTTTTAAAAAACCATTAGCAATAAAACTAAAAAAAACCATTATAGTTTGTAACATAAGCAAAAAGTAAAGATTGACAATTGAGAATCAAAATTTGAAGAATGAGATAGACCGTTACGATTGCCTTGAACCAAAGCTGCACTCCAAACATGTAACAACCAGCATTTAACTACAGAACTAGAAGACCTAAAGATGATTGATGATGCAAATGGTCACCAGTTCTGGGAAATTAAACAACGCATGGTAAGCATCGTCTCCGAAACCTGCGAGTCAGATGATGATGGTTTATAGAATGGACAATATTTGTGTTATATTTCATAATTCACTTTTCACAAAAAATAAAATAAATCTATTGTTTCTATGCTGTATTCAGCACAAGGAGTTCCACTCCCACTCCCCTCCCCCATGTGACTAAATGAAATATCCATGGTTCTGTACTGAAAGACTTAGTGGTACGAATAAATAATCAGTTACCTCAAATTGATAAGTCTGTATTGTCCTTACATTAATCTGTAACATCCACGGGTTTCCTAACAATGCAACGGAACTGCTTAGAAAGATAGGCAGAGAGAACCGGTATCGCCAGGCCATGTCCATCAAAAAAAGGAACAAGTTGCCTTTTTCATTAACCATGTCGACGAGTAGTCTGAAAGCACACAATCCAACTTCAAAGTTGTGCGGGGAAACTGACACTATGTTTTTTTTTGCTAATGTAAAAAATATATTTTTTTAGTTCTTTGGTGTGTCAACGTCAAATCCAAGCCCAATATCTAGGCATGGGTAAGACGTAAGGTAAGTTGGAAAATATCCGTTTTTCTAAATATAGTATAATCAACATTTTAATAATCATAATCGGAAATAGCTGAGATTTATAACATTATGTAGTTTTTATACATACACGATACATAAATATATATTATCACCTGTATCCTTAGCACTTATCTCAGAATTTTTATAGAACCTTAAGGTCGAATCGTGAAATATTCACATACTATTCAAAGAGGCAACTTTGCAAACTCAATTCAGTACAAAGTAGAGTCAAATCAAATTCGTACACGTACATCGCCGTTTTCTTCCCTCGAATCTACACACTATCAACAATAGGTACGATAGGGATGCAGTATCAAAAAATGGGACACCTAATTGTATCTAATATTAAGGTAGCCCGTTCATGCCAGGGGTTTCTTCCTAGATTCGCATGTCTAATATATTTGTATGATACTCTTTTTTTCTATGCTTATTGCAATCAAATGATATTAATCTAAAAGTCATATTATATTTAAACATTCAGTTTTTAGACACTAATTATGATCTGATATGTTGATGATCTAGGTCGGACTGTATGCAGTGCAGTTAATGGTAAAAGTCCATGGTTAATCACGACACAGGCGCTAGGTCGACTGGTGATCGTAGGGATACTAACATTTTGCAGAATTAAACTTTATATAGATATAAAATGGTCTCAGTATTTGTTTGTTTCCTGGATTCCACGTTGGAAACAAGTTAAGGCATTTCTCCTGTAAAGTTTTCCCATTTTCTATTGTTAAAATGCTCACAGCCTAAAGCTAATCTTTTATTATACTGTTCCCCCTCCCCTATTCCCTATTAATGATTTCACTGCATCCTTACTGCATAAAAAGAGCCTTCATTCTTCTATTTACTCTTCATTCATTGGTTCTATCCTTGCTAATGACAACGAGCATCACTTTAATATGATAAATGTGCGATTAGATCCAATAAAAAAATATGTTCATTATAATTTACTATAGGATTGGAAACAAGATAAGTATAAATGGATAGTGCTATAAATGGAAGTGTGATAAATATTTATGTAAAAAATACTACCCATTGAAATTATATAAATTTTGCTGAAACACAAAATATTTCCTTGAACAAATATTGTTTTACATTTTTTTTTTTAAATAATTGAAGGACAGCACATAATGCTAATGGTGTATTGTATATTATTGTCGTTTTACTTAGAAATTTATTAAAAAAATTTACAGCACACTGTTTGCCGAGTTTCGTATGTTTGTTATTTTAAGACTAAAGTGTCGTTTGATTCATTCGACATATTTTTTTAGGCAATTAAAGGTCACTTCATAAAAAGAGAAATATTTCAATATAGTTTTATTAGGAATGATGCAGTAAGCAAAATAATTAAGTGTAAGCTTAAGTTTAAATATAATTATGTATAGGGTGTATAGGTCATGGAAGATTTATAAGTTCCTAATAAGAACTAACTTAACTAACTAATAAGAAGTAACTTAAAATAAGAAGCAATTAATCACTAAATACTTTGAGCCAGGAATGAGTACGTAGATAACTTCACAAATTTTCACATCAGTCAAAATAATCAATATGATCGCCCGTTTTGTAATTTCCATCTTGAAGTACTTTCAAGCATTTCTTTGACGTTTGCTCCGTGCTGAGGAGAATGTTTTCAGATTTGAAGGAGCTGAATACGTCTCGAAGGTTTTCGTTGACCGCGCTATCGATGACCGTTTCTATCATGCTCGTTTGAACAGGTCCAGGAGCGTAATTCAAAACACGCAGAGATGGGATCTCTTCTGCCAGTACTCTAAAGTACATCTCGCGCGCTGCCTTACCACTGCAGTAGTATGCTAATCCACCCATTGGTTTTACAGCGCAGAGGGAAGTCACATTTAGTATTACAGTATTCTCTTCAAACCCTTTCACTATGTTCAAGAAGTGACTGTTGAGAACCGAAACATTGAACACATTCAGAGCATAGTACTTTTGCCACTCCTGTAGATTGGATAGTAAAGCCGTAGTCAAGGTGAGGTCCCCAATAGATCCGGCGTTATGAACTATAATATTGAGCTTGAATTGGCCAACGTCATATCCGTTAAGAGAATTCTTCAAAACGTTGTATAACTGCTCGGCGCTTGCAGTTGACAGATCAATAGCTTCAATAAGCACCTTAACGTTGGATGACTCTGACAGTTGTTTAGTTTCTTCTAGGCCATCACGATTGCGGGCCAGGAGAAGTAGGAGAGAGCCGCTACCCATTTCTTTTGCAAACTCGATAGCCAATTGGCGCCCAATACCCTGGGACGCTCCCGTCACCACGCAATAAGTGGCACCAGTTAAATCGGCAGGACGAGCCATTGCCAAAAACAAGAATGGAATTTAGCTTTTAAAATAAAAGGCAAAATTACTTTATTCCTTTTTAATTAAAGGATATTTGTCCTCTTGCGGATTAAGGGGATCCAGTGAAGAGCTATCTCTGAGCAATCTTTCAATACAATCGACACGATAAGCACTTAATTCCTCAACCAAAGTGCTCTTGGAATGAAGAGACCGCAAGCGACGTTCTGCAACAAATAAAACCATTGGTCAATGAACGAATGAACAAAAATGTAAACCCAAATAAGTAATTCTGCAAAACATTTTGCATTGGTTTCAAAACCTCAATACGGAACACGATCTATACTCTTGGTTATTTATATAATATTGCTCTTTTTAGTTTGTAGTTTTTCCTCCTAATTTCTTGCATTTTTGACAAGATCTATAAAATGTCATTTTTGGAAAATATTGTTTGAATACCTATATTAAAAAAAACAAATAATTGGTATAAATTTATTGCCAGTTTAATCAAGTATATGCATAGCTTATTGAAATCATCAACGAAGATGCAAAAAAGTGTCAATGACGCTTTAATGACCGCAACAGACGATTTCTTTGTTTTAATGTTATTGTTGTTTATTATAATATTGAACATTAAGGAAATAGAAAATATTGAATAATGAAACTGCATTTTTTAAAAAGTAACAAACTTGAACAGGTAAGCAACATGCCTTATTTTTATTATTTTTTTTATACATAACAATGTTCCACCTGTTTTAATAGGGTTTCATTATTTTATCTTTAATGTACACCGGTTCTGTACCTCAAATGGAAAAAGTAAAGATAATCCAAGCTATAGAAAAAAAAATTAAACCTATATTTTTTTGTCACTTACCTAAACTTGCTAAGTATTCTCTTGAATCGGGTAATTCTTTGTTGTATTCTTGAGCTTTAACAAAATTATCTTCAAATTCACGTTCAATCTCGGCAATAGATTGATGTCCCCATGGATCCATAACCCATACCTATCAAAAATTCAATCTCCGCAGATTGAAAGGTGCGCCGAGTCCAAGCCACAAAATGAACGCGTCAGACTCTCCCAAGACAAAATAATGTACGCTCTTCAACGAGATAATAGTATCAATCCACGCACACTAAAACAAAGAAATCTCATATTACACTCACAAAAACTGACCTTGTAAGTAATTCTCATCCAACGGATAACATTCTAAAAACAAGCCTACATAATGTTATTGACATTTTTTTAAAGATTTATAATTAAATATTCGGACAACATACAAAAGAAAATTTAACATACCTTCTCTTTCATAAAATATATATATTCTTTTCATTTACTTATTATCCTTACTAACGTACTCAAACATACATAGGCAAAGAGGCAAGTCCGGTCCGACTTCGAATTTCTCCGGACACAGGCAGGACAATCGGTACTAGGTAGGTCCTACTGATCCTACTAATATTCTAGTCAGTGTCAGAATTGCTAGCTAGGCTGATGGCCATTTGCTTTGGTTGACAGTTCCATAAAAAATCTCTCGTACAAATTTCATCTTTGTGCCGTCTCCGTTTTAACCACTCCTGATTCCCGGTCCATTTTAACATAATCTGATTTCGTCTTCTCCCATGTGCGATGGTAGTGATGGCGTTGGGAATTTGGGATGGAGACCACTTTTTTTTCTCTTGTTCACTTAATATTAATTTTCCTAATTTTATCTCTCAGCTGTTGTCCCTTAAAATTCAACTTCCTCTCAATTTATCACACTTGTTAGCATCTAATAGTTTTAATTTATAGTTATTTTGAAATTCATCGCTAATAACCAGCTTTCTATACAATTTTTTATTTTTTCGCGTTTCATTTTTATTTTCTATTTCCCACCCGTTAAGTTCGGTTTTTCGTATTTATTTTTATAATTGTAAAAGTAAAATGTGTTTTCTGACACACAGCCTAAACTTTTGGCTAATTGCCATTTTAAATGAAGAGAAGAAGAAGACATTTGGATTAGAGATGAGTCGTACGAGGTAAATCTCATACCTATTCTTGCTAGTATGAGTCCAAAGAAATACCTGTTCCAAAAACCTGTTCCGCCCGCACTAGCTAGTATTTGCGAACGAGTCTTAAATCTGTCAAATAAGAAAATACTTCGGTACGTGGTGCATACTGCAATCGAATAATAGGTCGTTACCTGAGTGATATTTACGGTGACAAATCTTTTAAAAACTAGTTATCGTACCTAGCTAACAAAATTATAGCATTTTAGTTCTCAGTTATAGTACATACAGACAAAAACACCCGTATTAGTAAATATTTATTAAAACAAAAAACCAAAGTTACTTTACGCCTTCACTAATCACTATCATTACTGTCATCACTAGAATTAGTATAACTGTCATTGCCGGCATTCACACACAACTGATGTCACCAAAACTCATCAGGCATCTTATCGATATCCTTATTGTTATCTTGAACGAAATGAGCTTCAAAATGTGTGCTTTTAAGACGGCGAATTCTGTGGTCATTTACCGTGAATATATAAATATTATGTAAAATTGACTCATTTAAGTACGGTTTCAAATGAACAAACTTTATCAAACAAAGTCTAAGACAATTGCATAGTAAACCGATGTTGTATGCGCTATGCGTCTATCGGACTAATAAATACTAGTTGGCTAGTATGCGTCCATCGGACAAATACTAGTTGGCAAGCTAGTATGCCCGTGGAACAGATTGTTCCTAGTATCCCATGAACGAAATACTAGATTTTAAAATACTAGCTCTGTCTCTCTCTCACTCTGTGTTCTGTCGTACGTGCGAGTGGGGCAGTCCTAGTATTTCTTCACTTCTTGTCGTCTCTCTCTCTCACTCTGTGTTCTGTCGTACGTACGAGTGGGGCAGAGCTAGTATTTGAATACCTAGTATTTCGTTCATGGGATACTAGGAACAATCTGTTCCGCGAGCATACCTAGTATTTATACCTGTTCTAGTATATACGCCTCAACCCTAATTTGGATTGATACGGGCCTACGGAGGCGGGGCTATTACACAAACGCACCTCAAAAACAATAATAACATATAGAGTACCTACACGAATAAATTAAATGGGAAGGCGAATACCTGTATGATAATATAATTTAGATTTGGCATTGACACATTAGAAGCCAGTTTTAGTTTGAGTATATGAGCGCAATGCATCCAAAAGCAGAGTAGGTAAAAATATTTTACCAGTATTGGCAACGATCTTACTGAAAAAAACATATGCAGACCGAAAAACAGAGCAGCCATCTCAACAGCATTGTTATAATATGAGAGACCGTACACTGCATTTAGTTACAATCATTTTATTTGGTCGGGAGCTTCTTTGTTTTAAAAGATCGTTGGTGATGTCCATAAAAATAGGTACACTGTACACAGCTGGCGTATATCCCCGCATACCTATAAGCCACATACTTACCTGCTTTTAAAAACGCACGCGTAGCTGATACTTTCATTGTGTTGGTTGAAAATAAACAAATTTTATAGGATGACACAAAGGATAGAAGCTTATCGCGTCGAATTAGTGTGCGAAATACTTATTTTCGAAAACAATTTGTGCAAAGCCCATCGATCACAAAAGAATGACAACAATAATAATATAATTAATATTGAGTATATGATACATAATGCTTCACAATAAAATAAATGCTTCATTATAATCAGCCTTATCGCTTATTGTCATAGATATAGAAAGGTCTTATCGTTCATTTTTGGTAATCATAATGCACCTTTGAACGCTCATAACTCCTAAATGCTTCCGATATTTAGACAGTTTTTGTACCATTCGAATACGTACACTGAATATTATAATACTTTAGTATAATTCAGCCTTATCTTTCATTTTTTGGTAACTATAACGCACCTTTGAAAATCCATAACTACCTAACGCTACTGCGGAATGCAGGTAAAACAGAGTTACAGATGTACGATAATTATCGTATTTGTACGATAAATATAACCTCCGTACGATATACGATCCAAAATGATGTATCGTACGCCAAAATACGATAATTAAAGTTGTCAGTAAAAGTTTTGCATTAGGCGGTCCCACATACTGGCCCTAGCGCTGGGGATGGAACTTGGCCCAGCACTCGTAAAGATGTCTTGTTGAAATTTTGTCTGTAATGTAATAATTTTGAGATGTCTATACGATTATTTTAGGTTCACGATCTGGAAACCCTGGCAGAACTACACTAACGTCATTAGATAAGTACTCTGTAGCATATGAATAGTAAATCAGCCGTATAGCTTATAGTTACCAAAATCTGAGCGACCTCTTAGACCAACGATATTCAACCTTTTTTGTCTTCGGGCCACATACATATATTTGTAAAGCCTCGCGGGCCGCAACACTATACTGGTATGACGAAAAAAATATGAAACAACAATCCTCTTTGGGTGTCACTATTTGTACGTCAAAGTCAAAATTAATCTCAAGATATACGCAATATAGAATGGCAGATTTTGTAAATCATGTCCCTGAAAATAAATGTGTTTAGGACCATACAAAAAAGCTAGGCGAGCCACATGCGGCCCGCGCACCACAGGTTGAGTATGGCAGTCTTAGACTAACAGTAAAAATTAGCGATATTGAATGTAATAATAATAAATTTCGAAGAAAGATTAAAGTGTGTACACACATAACACACTTACATAACTTACACTTACATAACGCACTTACTTAACTAGTTCGACAGACACAGTCTACGTACTCGTATGTACATAGGTGTATATAGGTATGTCTGGCGCGCTGTTTTTAGGACAAGTTTTGACTGGTGAAAAAAACTTTATATAAAATTAACATCATTTTGACAAAATTAAAAATGAAAACAAAGTTTTATTTATTCTTTAAGCGTTAGATATAAAAATATAAAATATGCTTTAGTATAAGAGCTCCTATACTTGAGATTGCCGTATGTCGGTTTAAAACCAGCGCCATGTTTTATAAAAATGCATTTTAACTGTCACCTGTCTTCAGTATAAAATATTTTTAAAATCTACCAATCTACTAAGATGAAATTATAAGAAAATAATGATAATAAAACATAAAATATAAGAAAAATGAATCAACTACGTTTATGTGAGATGTGTTATGGATGATTGATGAAGAGATTATTATAATTGACTAATTTTTTGAATGAGACTGAAATAACGAAAGTACTAAAAATGTAAAAATTAAAAAACCGGATTAGGTGCATATCATTAAATAAATACTGTCATATTTTATCGATGAATAATAATGTTTTGGTATTTCCATCCCTGTAAAATATAAAAAGAATTATTCAAAATTATTAATCTTTAATAATGTACCTACCTGAAATTATATATAATATTGTATGGTGTAATGCTTTACACGTGTCATATGTACATATAGTTTTTCATTTGTATCATAAATACAGAAGTACTAAATATGCTTACTACCATAAGAACGATCATTTTAAATTTGCCACACAGTTTGTTTTATAATATTATAATTGTTATTTGTATGCAATGTTATTATGTTATGTCTAGTGGCTAAGCTATAATGACTATTCGGTCCAGGTTTCGAATTCAAATCAATTTCATTTATTGAGTACATATTATAGAATAATTTTATAGAACCACATTTTTTGAGCCTCAATAGGTGGGTTGCACTAGATTCCGTACTCGTTAAACAAGCAAAGCGCTGGTTTTCAGTACAACTCGTACAACTACAATACTATTTAGAATATAGAAATCAAGTTAAAAAAAGATAAGAGTGGAAAAACAAGGAAAGGGATTTTTTGCACGTTAAGGACATAATATGTCCCTTACCGTCCAAAAAAAATAACTAAATATTAAACTAATAAGAATTATTCAGTAATTGCAATAACCATTTACGACATCTGGCTTTGAATTAAACCACGCTTGATTTTTGCTTTAGCGGTGGCGGTAAGTCATTTCATAATTTCGCCCCCACCATCCCCCAATTCCCTACTCTAGCAATGGCATATTTGGTATAGTTGAGTAAGGCCCAATATAGTTGTAGATACCTTGGTCATAAAAATTCTTTTTTTTTTAAAAAAAATAGGTTGTTGAGATAACATTTGTTGAAACATTTTTAACAAAAAATACACTCACTATAATAACTTTTTTAATAAGTTACAGCGCTTTGAATTTAAGTCAGAAAATATCATTTTAAGACACTAAATCTCTATAAACTTGCTAGCACTTAAGACTAAGAGAGAAGTATAGATTTTTAATGAACTACGTACGTTATTTCTATCATCAATAATAAAATAAATAATAAAGTATTGAAAAACACTAAGATTGGCCAAACAAACAAAAGAAATGACATTTAAAAAATATTTATTTTATAAAGTTGTGATCCACATCGTTGGAAAGGCTCTCATTGGATATAAGAAAAATATTAATGTATTTAATTTCTTACAGGTTTTTTTGCAAAAACTCACCTATCTCCGAAAGTATCAGGTCAAAAATGAAAAGAAATCTATATGCCAATTAAAATTACAAGGAAACTCATTTTTACTAGATTTATACCTTTTATGTTAGTCTCTCAATTTTCTAGGTATATTGATTACTCTCGAGATGAGTTCATCACATCATTCCAGTACACACAAATATTCAATAGAAGAAGAAAGAAGCTAAACTTAGCTAAGCTTAGCTCAGCTTTTTTAAGTATATTTATCACACATGTATACTACATTACACCTTATATGTACGTCATAACACCACAATGTCTGGAACCTTTTCTGTATTACTAATGCGTAATAAGTATTATTATTAATAACATTAGTTTAGATATTAAGTCTATCAATTTGAGTCAGGTATGTAATTATATTACCTATCTATTGTTAATATTAGTTTTAAAGTATAAGTAATATCCAAAATTGTCCATTTTTTATTTTTACTTTCTCATTTAAGTTAATTTAAATGGTTTGGTTCATAATGTTCTATACTAATTAAAAGACACCAACTAATTCTACTGATCTCTCCCCAATAAATGACTGACCTCTTTGGATTTGGCGAGTTCGATGAAAATGCGTTAGATAATTTGAATTCTGATTCCGTAAAATTCTCAGCCTAGACAATCTAGCGTTAATTCAATACCATAGTTAATCAAGCTATAGGATTTTGCAAACCTCTCATATGTAGATATTACGAAATTACTGAACAAAATTACTAAAATTAAAAGTGACATCAGGAAATTA
Source organism: Neomicropteryx cornuta (assembly GCA_020383195.1). NCBI lineage: Eukaryota > Metazoa > Arthropoda > Insecta > Lepidoptera > Micropterigidae > Neomicropteryx > Neomicropteryx cornuta. The sequence continues at coordinate 9,717,520 of JAHKQU010000030.1, forward strand.
GCAACAAGCCCGGCGGGCGGGAATGGCGATTTTACAATGAAGAAATTAAAGGTCACATTTCTTTAACTATTTATCACTTATTTATACAACTAAAATGAACATATTAAAAGATGCAGTTAGATGTAGGAACTCTTATTGTTTGCATTGCTTTTACTCTGTTTCCTGAACAGATCCTCTTTGCGCAGTCGCTATTTTATGCTGTTCAAACCAATAGTCCGGATTTCTCTCAAATATCTGAAAAATATGGAAAATTTCAATGGTAATTATAAATAATAGGCAATAGCTTCGGCAAACCACATTCACAAAATTTTAAAAGGTTAATAAATGTTAAACAAGGTCTTGCACGCCATGGATTTCTCGCAAAGCGGACGAATTAGTTGCCAGTAACCAAAATTTGTAGTGGGATATGAGATATTACCTCTTCACTTCTCAGTGAATTTAGTTGGAATTGAATTTTATTCATATTGTGTGAATGTTGCATTCTTTGAGTAACCAGTGCATACAAATATTCAATAGAAGAAAAAGCCAAGCTTAGCTTTGCTTAATGGCCTAACTTTTTTTTAAGATATTTATCACACATAAAATACATCTCATGAGACATGACCACCAAAATGTCTGGGACCTTTTATAAATAATATGTAATAAATATTAATATTAATGAAACTAGTCAAAATATTAGGACTATCAATTCGAGTCAGGCATGTAGTTATTACAACCTTCTATTTTTTAATATGAGTTTTAAAGTAAGTATTATTAGAATGCTCAAAACTGTACTTTTCATATTTTTACTTTTTGAACACCTTCCCATTAAAGCTAATTAAAATGTTTTAGTTTAAAGTGTTGGGTAATTTGAATATGAATTTAGTTGGAATTGCATTTTATTCATACGGTGTGGATATTGAGATCTTTGAGTAACCATAATGTTAACTTACAATGTACCTTTAATGTATTAACCTTTAATAATGTATAGGATGTTTTTTTAGAGGCGTGGTTTTCAATCTGGCACTACTTTTTCGTAGTTGGTGTTTTTGACAGCTGTCACTTGATTTATGCTCAGTTTGGTTTGCCATTCCATAATGAATAGACTTACTCCTGAACAACGTTTGCAAATAGTGCAAATTTAGAAAAAATCACTCTACATTTTTTTAAAATCACTCTAAAATAAAGTAAAAATCGCGTCGTGGGCCTGTGGCGTGGCCTCCAAGATCGTGCGATTTAACACCGCTGGACTATTTTTTGTGGGGTTATGTGAAGTCGCTTGTCTACGCAGATAAGCCGGACACGATTAACGCCTTGGAAGAGAATATTCGGCGCGTTATTGCTGACATACGGCCCAACTTGCTGCAAAAAGTGGTTGAAAATTGGGCCTCTCGGCTGGAATTTGTTCGAGTCAGCCGCGGCGGCCACTTACCCGAAATCATTTTTAAAACATAATGGCAAACCCTTATCTTTATAATAAAACTAAATTCTTAGCCATAACATCAAATTATATGCGTTTTATCTATTCTTGAAAACCACGCCTCTAAAATCATCACCCTTTATTATTAGAAAATAAAGAATTCATCTTTGAGGTTCTGGAAAGCAGATCTGGCTCGTTGCTTATAATTGATACTTCACCATACCTTCAAGAATTGTAAGTTAACGGGAGTGAAGACAACCAAGGCCAAGGTGGTGGGGCCAAGATCTAAACTTAATTGCGAAGAATAATGAAATATTCTAAAAAGGATCAAATGAGACAAAAAAGCCAAGTGAAATTTAGTTCATAATGGGATATTATATTAAAGATAAATAACTTTATATTGATGCATCCAATGACTTATCCCTTAATAATATAAATGATTGTATGTAACATTGATGATAGCATACCTCACCCAACTTCTCTAAAAGTTTAAGTTTGGGGAACTCTTCTTCTGCCCTCTCTCCCCACTCAAAGATATATTTACCATTATCAGCTTCCCCAACCTACAAAACACCAAACATACACATTAAAGGGTTTATTTATGAAATCAAAAAATCAAGCTCAGGGGAAATTAGAGGACATGTGAAAAACATATTGTGAAAAATACAAGAGACTCAGGAAGAAAATATACCTACAGCTAAGATCTTGTGAACTTTGTAGGTTAAGCGATTTATTTAAAATATCGTATTGTATTTGAATAATAAAAATAAAAAAAAAAAAAATTAATAAACATTTTTTTTATAAAAAATATTCTGCGTAATAAAAGGAAACAAAATGATAAATAGAAGCTTACAAAAGTAAACATTATTAATTACACAGACAATCCAAAAATGTTCCAGAAAAAACATTTTACAAGATATTGTGTAACTGCAGTATATATGTATAAATACACACAATTATTTTGAACAATAAGAAAAAATAATCCATAAATGTCACAGAATACAAACCTTCGTGTACGTGAGATAGGCCTGTTTCGTGAAATGGTTTGTCAGAATGCGCTTTATGTTAGTATCATTCGGCGCCATCAAACCAGATTTTTCCAGAAATCTCCACAAAGCATCTACGAAAGTCATATTATTAGTGTCGGAGAATAAACCAGAGAACACAACAGCTGCAAAGTATTCTATAGATCAGACTTAAACTTAATGATATAAGTAAGAAAGGCAGAATCACTGATTCTTTGACAATAATCTCAAAGTTTAGTAGTATCTGTTGGGTCATCATTACAATTTTTAAATATATATATTTTTTCCTCAAAATAGTCTTAATCAAAATGGACTATATTGCTACTGCTATATTACAGTAGCATGCAGTTTTAATAACCAATAACAAACTGCTTTACCAACATGTTAAACTTAAGAAATATATTCAATTATATTTACAATTATTATTAACTTACTGTCTGCTTGTAAAATAAGTATTCAAAGAAGTTTGCAAAGTTATAATAGTTTACTAATTACATATAATTTATAATGCAATAAAAAATATTACAAAATGGTTTAATACCTTTGTAAACATACAACTTTAGGATTGGTAAAAACATCTGACATATTTAAGAAATTAACAATATTTAGGAGGCAAAACATGTGCTAATAATTTAAAATTGGTATTTTATAAAACATACTGCTTTCAATAATCAGCCCCTTTATTAATTTTAGCATCTTTGGAATTATAGTCCCAATAAGTATATGACATATTACAGAGGTTTCACTGTATAAATTAATAAACTGATTTAAAATTTGTAGCCATACATAAATAATTTTCAATAACCTAAAAACAGACATATATACATTAAAAGTATTATAATTTACCATCTTTGAGTGTACCGCCACTCATAAATATGTGAACGAGGCTGGCTACAAGCAGTGCATTCATTTGCTGAGCGTCAACAGAATGAGATGGGCCTACGCCTGGCTCAAGTATTGTAATGTAATGCACTCCACCTTTGCCTTCTATCTGAACCAGTTTGTAACCATAGACCTGAAACATAATAAAATAGTTAATAAAATACATGTTATGAACTGCATTTCTCATATCGCCCAAGAGACATAAGGCATACACAATAGATTTCCTTTGACAGAGACCTTAGTCCGTCCCAGAAGTCTAGGCAACAATCATGTTTCTAATAAATTCTTACGCGGTTCAAAAATATGACCACAGACCAATACACCAAATAAACAAGTAACTTACCTGCTTTAAATGTGCATTTGTAAGCTGTAAGACTGTATCCACTTTTTTAATGCCGTCAATATGAAAAGAGTTGATGAATTTATGCAAAACAGAGCGCTTAATGGGGATTTTGGCCCCATCTTTGTTAATAATAAACGATACGCACTTCTCTGCAATGAACTTTAGGTTATCTAAATTCTGTAATTGAGATATTCCTGCCCTCTGGCTCATTTTGGGAAAAGTTCTTCTATGAAAATACACTTTTAATTAAATAAGCAAACTTGTCAAAAAAAACAAATATTTTTCAATGTCAGTAATGGCACTAAATGACAGTACAAGCAGAACAGCTGATCTACTTCTTCTTTTTTATTATTTTTTTTTTTTGCAATCCCACCCTTACCGAGTGATTTGCGCTTGTGATGTTTTAATGTGTTGTTCTTTAGTTCGGGTTTCTTCTCGCGTTATCTTTTTTTTAAAATACCTATTTTGGTTAGGAAAGGCAATCACAACTACAGACTATCTATAATTACTGTAAAATGTAATTAAACAATATAAATAATGTAGTGATAAAGTACTAAGTAAGAAAAATATTATAAATATAAATATACCTTATAATGTAAGTAATGTTTCATTATTTAGTACTTAAAAAAAATGATTTTAATGTTATCTAATCTATATTATTCGGTCAGCCTCTGATGTGATCCAAATGGCCATGGTTGTTTTTCAAGAGTATCAATCTAAACACAAAAATTCAACTCTTTTGCATTTGTACTTTTCGAGTTAAAAGATGCAACGGATAGTCCAACGGATGGACAGACGGCCAAAAGACGGTTGTAGTAGCTTCTTGTAGCTTCTTAGAAGCTAGTTTGTTAGGCAGTTCATAAATTTCAAGATTTTAAATTAATTTATTGGTTTAGGACCCATAAACCAATAAACCCATAAATAATAAAATAAAAAATAGGACCAACCAACCAACCAATAACCTAATATTGTTAGTCATATTGTATTCGTTATAATATTTTTTTTCTAATAATTAAAATTGTTTTTCTTCCAAAATTTATAATTTTATCACAAAGCAGAATCCAAACAATAACTATGTTTTGAAACATATAGAAACGGATCATCTTCAAAAGAGCCGTCCATATATTACGTCATCGATTTGTTCAATTTTCGCCCCCTCCAGGGGGAGGCGAAAATCGAAAATCATCCTATCGTCAAAATTTAATGCCCTCCCCCTTCTCTCGCAAAAATTATTGTAAGATTAGACACATTAACAGCAAATATGTTTTTTTTCATTTAAGTACAGCGAAACCGAGCATTTCTCTGCAATGTAAGAAAAAATGTCTTAAGACGTCAGGTTCAGGTTATACAATATGCTAGGTGCTACTAAACAACGTATAGAAGCAGTTGATATTTATAGCTACATGGTACATGGTGTCTAGCCATTCTTGTTTCAATCTAAACAATAGTACGATATAATACTCTTTTCCCTGATTTCGTTATCATATGATTTTAAGGCTCCACGAACCTATTCATTCGCGTCAAAAATGAATAGAAAACAAACGTTTGCTTAATGCTAGGTTATAATAGGTATAAAATATAAAGATATATAACCTCAGCAATTACTTTGTTTTCTGTTTTCTAATAAGAGCACAAACAGTTCTATCTACAGATGATATTTTGAGTTTACCTACTTGTTACATTTAAAAAATGATTATTTTATTCCACTTTAATATGTGGAGGTTTCTGTAAAGTGTCATTTAAAATGATTTCAACAAAGCAAAACTCACCGCGACTGCGTCGCGGTCGTGTCGTCTAATAAATTCATACTATAGATATAACATAACAATAGCTAGGTTAGTAATGCATTGGCATCTGGATATTTTGACGGGAAGGTCGGTCACGTGACTGTTTTGTCAGCGGCAGCGGTCCGAGGGGTAAGAGGGGGTCTGGCTAGACTTTCCAGTAGCCGAGCCATCCGTCCGTCTGCTGCTTTGACTGCGTTACTTTGGCAGAACACACGCCCCGTCTGATATCTCGTCGGGCTCAATTTCGCATATGAAAAAAATGCTATGCGTAGTATTTAATATATGTGTTTGTATACCACTCATATCCGCAAGTAATTTTAATTGGTATTTCAGTTATAAAAAGTGTAGATAAGTTCAATAGCTTGTTCGATTGAATCGACAAAAGAAGAATTACGCACGATTGTGAACGGCGACAGGGCGTATGTCGGCTCGCGGGAACGGCAGTGTGCGGTGCGGGCGGGCAGAGCACTAGAGTGTCGCGACGGCCGACGGCGCGGCTCGGCAGACATGTTTCGGGACGGAGAGGACAGTTCGGGCCCGCAGATTCGCAGTGTCGCAGTTCACGTTGCATAAGCGCGCCACCAGTGCGAGTGGAATGATAGTGCAGAGAAAATGACGCGGGATGATAATATTCGGAGGCGCCGAACGCACGCCTCCGATTCGCAAATGTTTCGAATGAAAATTCGCGTTGCGTTGGCATTTTGTTAAGTGAATATTGTGCATACGGGAACAGTGCTCTGTGATACCTATTTATAATCGAATAATGGAGTTAGTCACGCCTCATCTCAAAACCGTGTTGAAAACCTATCAGCACAGCGCGACGAAAAGCCTCCACGGACCCGGCCTGTCTTTAGTGTCGGGCAAATGTGAGGAATTGAAACCGTCTCCTGCTCCTCCGATAGTGAGGTCGCATCAGCAGCCGATCCTCTCCGCGCCGGATCCCGGACGAGGGGAGAGGTGCGAGACCCTTCTCGAAGGAGAGGCGATCTCCTGCTTCGTCGTCGGCGGCGAGAAGCGCCTTTGTCTTCCTCAAATATTGACGAGTGTTCTCACGGACTTTAGCTTGGACCAGATCAATAGGATTTGCGACGAGCTGCAGATATACTGTTCGCGCTGCACGCCGGAGCAGCTTCATGAACTTAAAGTGACTGGAATATTGCCAAAAAGTGCTCCGTCTTGCGGGCTCATCACGAAGACCGACGCAGAGAGGCTGTGTAGCGCCCTGCTGCATCGCTCGTCGAGTCTAGCGACGCTTTACAGCAAGGGCTCTTTCCAGTTCATGGTCTACCATGAATGCTTCGGCAAGTGTAAGGGTGTCTGCGTACCCGAACTGTACACGCACAGGGACGCCGGCTGCATCGAATGCGCCGAGTGCCAGGGGTTGTTTTCCCCGCAGAAGTTCGTCTGTCACGTTCACAGAGAGCTAGAGAACAGGACTTGCCATTGGGGTTTCGATTCGAGCAACTGGCGAGCTTATTTGCTCGTTGCCAAAGACCAGCAGGATGAGACTAAATGCAATAAGATTCTGGACGAGCTGAAGGAAGACCACGATCGAATGTGTCTCCAGATGCCGGACAATACTCTTAAACACAAACAGGTACCTATGTTATACTTATTTATAAAATATTTCCATTCCCTTCGATATGTAGAATGGATATCGTCGAAGTTTTTGTTGGATATTTTTATACATGTTATCTTTTGGATTATGTAGTTTTATTGCGATTAATTTTAGAACGTGACATTTGTTTCCCGACGTCGCAATGTTCAAGGATTTTAATATATAATGTAGATCAGCGAAATAGGAACTTCGAATTCTCAGCTACAAAATCGGAAAATCACTCCTTCAAATTAGTTTCCAATACTTTCCAGTACTGAATACCAAATATGTACCTAACCTAACTTATAATTTTGTTTGTTTTTTTACTATTAGGTGACGTTTATTGCCATCATTACTTAATATGTTAATGCTACATACCCAAATTACAACTCGAGTTGTTTTTGGATTTTTACCTAATAGGTAAAAATACTTATGATATTTTATATTTTATTTTCTTACATACAATTACATATCAAAAATCAATGAAGTCTTTTAGGCTCGTGGAAAATGTTTGTTGGTTTTGGTACAAGCTATTGAATAAAATACACAAACATTACATCAGGTTGGTACCTAATTGGACTTCTACTGTTCTTATTGGAAATAATTAGTGCATATCAGAATCTCATAAAATCTTAGTGTTACCTACCTATTTTAGATGTAAGTAGAATGAATTAGGTATATTTTTTTTTTAATAGTACCTTTGTTTTAATATTCTTCTGTACTGAATTCTTTACTGTATTTTGAATATATAAACTTTAACTTCACGCCAGACGTAGTTGTAATGAATGCGATGTGTTTTGTCCCTAAAGAGAATGAAAATCGAAACTAGGTTAGGTTAGTTTTTTTTTATTTTTTACTGTTTTGACAATTTGTTTTTTCATCAATTTATCGTTTAGTTCAGTTCAGTTCAGTTAGTACATATAGAGTACATTTATAACTACTTACTTCATCATTATAATATTGTTAACAGTCTTTGTGGGGCTCAGTCATAGGCATCACATATATCACTAAAATATACTTGCATAGTATATGCCACTAGTATAGGGTTGCCATAAACGGTTTGGCTTCGACCGGGACTGATATCAATATATGAGGAAATATAGGGGAGTTATATGAGGGGGGGGGGGGGGGAGGGGATACCGCCCCCATAGCGCCGCAATCTGGGTTGTGAAAAAGGGAAATCTTTCAATGGTTTCCACATTTTCAGAATACGTTCAATGGCCGGGAACAAAGACAGTTAACCGCCTAGTTTTTGAGTGAGATCGTAAATTACCACGAATTACATCAGCTCCCTCACAAAGGTATTTCAGTCTTTCATTCCGTGCTGTAAATATGAAAAAATATTTGTAAAATGTCAGTCATCCCTTGACCCAACACTTTCACCGCCAGCCAACGTGATCTAACGTCGTCTCACGAATTATTCGCATAATTTTAGCTATAATATAAAACCATGATTACCCGTTTACCGGGACACTTGATGGGTCAACCGGGACAACCGGGACCGAGGCTCTAAACCGGTGACATGTCCTGGTGTACCCGGACGTATGGCAACCCTACACTAGTAGATAAACTTGTTTGAGATGAACGCAAGGGATACAATACCTACATGCTGATTTCATCGCAAGTCGTCCTATTGATATATATATGCTTAGGTCGAAAAAACGCGTCTCAAATGAATGTCTGGCACCCTGTAGCTATCATGTAATATTAACTGCTTCTATACATTGTTTAGTGTTTGTAAATTATTTAACCAGAACCTGGCGTTGTACAGATAGGCTTAAAACACTTTATTATAAAAAACGTTAAAAAACTTTATTTTTTTCTTAAAGTTATAAAAAACACAAAAAACAAACTACCGAAACGCTTCTTTATAGTGGTTTTATAAAAATGTTTTGATTTTTTAGTAAAAGGAATTAAAAAATCGAAATGGTACACATACGCAGAGCTACACACTTTGTCGGAACCAACTTAATTATTATTATTGCCCAATATTTTCGGTCGGTTGGCCCTATCAGCCAACTTGACCCAACCATTCGATAAATTGTAACGTTGTTGCCAACAACGTCAGTCGCATCGCGTCTTTTGGTTTCTTAGCTCTTTGCACCAAGTTTCTACTTTTTTTAAATTTATTATTGGTTAGAGCTAAAAATACAACTTTTCAAACGTCCTGGAAGAAACGGAGGCATATTGGTTGTTTTTGTAGGCTTTCTCCGATTTGTTGGCGATAATAAATCGGTGCCCTTTGTCCCGACAGATTGTGTCGTTTGTAAGGTGCTTTACATATAAAAAAAAACGACGACAACATTACGCTGTTGTCAATTATAGGGAACCAACTCACCTCAATTCCTCAATTAGGCATTTTAGTATTCAATTGGTTTCCTTGCGAAAATCTTTGTCACGATAGAGGCGCGCAGTGTGCGTTTTGAATAGACAAATGATTACTTTACTATTCGGAAATTACCTTTCTTCGGTTTTCTAAAACTATGACACTCTGATCATCAAAAAAAAAACTTGATAATAAGATACCTAGTTCTGCTGTTCATCGGAATACAACAGCGAATTAAATATTTTGGCTGGAACAGTAGCCACTGGTTGACAATATTCCTAAATATCATTAATTTTACTACAGCTTTTAAATATGGGATATACTACTTCGCAAAAATCATCACGAGCCAACAGAAGTCTTTCGTAGTTTTAATGTTGGTTTAGACCACGTCACTGCTATAGTAGTAAAAAATCATCGCACTAAATATCTCAAGCGATAAATTAATTTACGCTCAAACGGTGGTACTTAGAGCTGAACTAAAATAACTGTTATGAGTTTCATTTTAAAATTACTGAATCTTTGCTAGGGCTTAGTTTTTAGGTTAGGTTAGGCTAGTGTTCACAATCGAAATCTTTAGTAAACTAGGTATTTCCTAGTTTAAGAAGTGAGCCTGAAAGAAAGAGTTTTTTTAGATTAGACTACTGTGTTAGATTGTTTCGATAAGGTTGGCCAACAGTTCCCATAAAATGCGCTAGACTTTATAATCTGTTATCAGTTTTTCTTACGTTTCCGCCGTGTAGTCGAAAAACTATAAGCTGGCCGTTTTCCAATTAGGTGAAATTTCACACCTATACGAATTACTGAAATGAAATATGGTAACAATAAAGATCTTGATCAATAATATGTTTCTTATAAACATGTATGTTGACATAAAATACAATGCAATATAAATTTAGGAAGGACTGTACTTTTTAAATACGAAAATGTATATGAATATTATAATTCACTTATAAGTATAAGTTAACATTTTAAGAAACATAAAATACATTATTAATCAACACCTTTTTTGTTTCATTTTAGCAATTCGTATAGGTGTGAAATTTTCGGAACGGACATCTCCGTCCTAATTGAAAAACGGTCAGATTATAGTTTTTCGATTATACTACCTCCTAGTTATCTACTAGAATCGTGTATCCAAATAATGTTATATATAAAGCTAATTCGCTTTACGGCCGCGACGTAATCAAACGTTTAAACACCTTGTCTTTAATGGCATACGAGTTGGTTTAACAAGAAAAATAATAGGTTGTTCTATCAGTAATGTGCTCTAAATTATCTTGAAGCAGAATTTAGTATCAGATTTGCCCATGTGACGACCACAAACTTAGTGATCTAAGAAAATTTCTATAACCCTCAATATACCGGATGGAAGGGAACGTACTGGTTCGACGGAAGGACATCTGATCACAGACAGTGGACCAGTAGCGTCTAAAACTAACAGATGACTGCATCTATTTTATTTATTTATTTATTTAACAGGTTTCCCCATGTACACATTATAATTAAAGCAAAAACAAATTAAACTACCAAAAGAAAAACAAAAAGCATTAAAAACAAAAAACAATAACATGAAACATACTATGCTAAAAAATTAAAATAATGCCTCCAGGCAAACAATAACAAATAAATAATTCACGCCGATCCTACAACGGCGTAATAGAAAGCAGATTTTTAATCCCATTGGGCGAACAGACAAAAATATCAATCTCCACGGAAATGGAATTTAATAATTCGACTGCTCTCCCAATCGGACTATACTTGTATACGTCGGTACGACACGCTAACCGCTTAAATAACGTGTGCTTCCGCGCTCTAGTACGACGGTCCGGAACAAATATACCAATATCACCGAGTATTACGGGATTCTCGATGAAACCGCGAATAACCTTATAAAAATAACACAAAGTATGGATTTGTCGCCTAAACTCGAGTGTGTTAGAGCCTAACATCCCTAATACAAATGCTGATGGATACCTATTGGGAAACATTTCTGGATAATATCCATACCTACGGAGATAAAGGTATCTAAGGAACCTCCTCTGAATAACCTCCAGGATATTACCGTAAGTAACCTCATGAGGACTCCAGAACTCCAGGAACTATACTCCAATATACTCCTTACGAACGTGCTGTGGGCAGGCAGCACAAGCCGTAACATATACCTAAAAAAGTCATTGTTGGGTTAGAAATATTTCCCAGACCCTAATCTAAGGAATAATATAAAATTTAAATGAATTCGATATGATGTTATATATGAAGAAAATTATAGTCAAATTCCACTTTTATCCATTAACGAACTTTACCGAGATTTTGTGCCCTTAAATTTTATGTATCAAATTGAAAGTGATTGCTGCAAAATAACGGCAGTTATCGTGTCCACAAGTAAGCGATATAATGTAGATTGATATATAAACTTTTAAACTAAGGGTGGTTTTGGGTTATAGGGGATGCGAAACGCGAAGATATGTCAAAATTTCCGGAACTCTTTACATAGTATTTGGTAGCTTTCCTAAAGAAATCTACCTAAAATGCCCACAAGGAATATTTCTAAAACTCCCTTATTTTAGCTTCTATATATAGTTTCATGTATAAGACGCTACTATTCCCGTCCTTTGGCCGTCCGTAGCATTTTTCGACTGCAACAAATGCGAGAGATGAAGCTTTGGGTATGTATAGGTTGATGCTTTTGAAAAATAATAATTGCCGTTTAGATCACATCGAAATCTGGTCCAGCACTTGTTGTATGTACTCGTACCTGCAGGCAAGTGAAATGGTATAAATAATATTTAAATATACATATACCTAATTACGAGGAATGTTATTAGTTATCTTGTATCGGCCTTATCTCGGCACCCCCCCCACGACCCACGCCCCACCAGGCGCCCCGCCTACACGTCGACAGATAACTTTTACACGGACAATGTTTATCTGCAATGTAATTATGGTCTTGCGTGGATGTTTTTAGAGTTTTGTCGATGTTTATAATTACAATATTATTTAGTAAGCTGCTTAGAAATCGTTTTTATGTGTATGTACTTACTTATTTTTTTAAAATAAAATGGCAACTTGACATAGGAATAGGCGAACTTCGTACCACCTCACACACAATAAATGTTTTCTTAACTTATTAGCCGAATTCAATTTATTTTTTTTATTAAGAATACTCATAAATGTACAAATATCAAATTAAATTACATAATGAAGCAATTATAAATGTTATAACCTCACAAAGGTAACATCTTCGAAGGCATCTTTCCGTTTGAAAATATAATTCCATATAATACAAAGCTGTTTCATACAAAATGTATGAGAAAATGAATGACCTGTATATTGTTTTTTTCGTGAAATTTTCCGATGTTTTGATAGTTATTCTGCTATTCGAGGCGGAGACAAATCCAACAAATCCAATATCATAATAATCGGTCCAGCCGTTCTTGGGTTATTAACGGTGTAACTAACGCGACTTTCTCTTATATATTTAGATATAGGTACACCACACACTGCACCTAAGCCTCTTTTACTCATTTCTACCACCTGTACTATTAACATCTAATAATATAATGTAATAATAATATATTAATTATATTATTCCAGTTAATCTATTAATATATAATAATTGAATATCTTGTTTCAATATATGCAGATTTTTGGCAGAGCGCTAGAAAGTTTTTAAGGGGTGACAGTAGAGGTAATTTGAAACTTATTTGACCACATAAACCCACGTCTCAATGTCTCACGGTTTTTGAGATATTAGCATTTTTGTCTTTTTTTGTAAAATTCCTTAAAATACAGCGTAAAATGATAATTATCTATAAGAAACTTAAAAGTATCATCACTGTCAAACATATTGTATTATAAACCGTAATGTGTATTTATTCAAAAGAAAATTTTATTGAAGACTAAACATGTTTTTATGTAATTTAAAATTTTCAAAATATCATAATTTTTCAGATCGTATCAAAAAAAAAATACAAATACCTGAAATGTTCAAACACATTTAAAAATATCTCCTTTTCGTCTCAATTAAAAGAGATAACACGATCAAAATTGTACTAATTGATGTAAGAAGTTATGTTATGTTTATCAGTTTTGTAACCTACTATTTATTAAACAGAAATAAAACAATGTTCATTTTATTTTATTTTATTAGACAACAGCTGAAATAGAAGTAAAATTACAATAAAAAAAAACAGCAATTAAAACATAAAGCCAATGAGAGTTTCCTCCAAACTTAATAAAAATAGTATAATACACCCGTGAGCGAGGTTTAATATAGTAAACATTTATTAATTCATTTTTAAAATGTGAACCACGGTTTCCATTGCAGGCACGAGCCCTTCGCCGTATTTCTGCGGTGGACATTCTTAAATAGCGCATCTTTCTCCTTATTAAATGGTCGCGTATTTGCACTTCATAAACAACTTCCTTTGCTCGTCGCCGAACGTAGAAAGAAGCCCAGAGGAGGCCTCCATTGGCGCCGTTTCTTAGGCAATTCATATTTTTTTATCATATGATCTAGTCATAGAAAACATAAACACTACTTTGATAGATTCAATTCTATTATACTTTAAGTATTAAACGAAATATGTAAAAAATATTCCAAAGATTCGATTTGATACAATTTGATCAAATGTTTACGGAACTGATACACGTTTCGTTTGAACTGATTTTCCCGTGAGGTTTTTTTTATATTGAGAATCTTAAATTAACTGCGGTTGAAAAAAATATTAAAATGTTCTTTATTTTAAGTAGATTACATTGATACTTGAATTCTATCTGCGATCTGTAAGCTGTTGGGTTATATGTTAAAGTAATAGTAAGAACCAATTTAAAGTAATTAATTTATTTAATTTCAGGAAAAATAGCACAATAGCATATATATTCAAGCTATAAAAATCAACTTTCCTGTATTCTTATTTTTTGTAAGAGAATTAAAATATATTTAAAACAATAATTTCGCGATAATCGTAAATCGTAGTATGTGCATGTTTGGTTGTTTTTTTATTGTAAATATGTTTACACATTACCTCCGTTGTATGTTTAGTTAGAAATTTAGCTCTGATGAATGTTCGATAAGATGGCCCGGCCCATACGGAACCCGCGCTGGTGAGCGTTCGTCCCATCATAACAGATGCTATCTGCGGCTCAAAACGACTTGTCCTAGTAGTTAGGTCGTCAATCTGTCATCGCACGCGCCTAGCGGCCGGTCCACCGTCTGCCTGCAAAGCCCGATAGGCGTATTTATAAGTCCGATTTCATGAATAAGTCACAAACGAGACTTTTGGAGCTGGCCAGCCATTGGAATATAATATTATTAAGCAGAGAGCTCCGTTAATTTCTGTAAGGGATTCTCCCCAAAAATGCTGAATAGTAACTATTAACAAAATTGGTTTCCTTATAATACCCATATCTGCTGCTTTCCTCATTAGTTTCCTTTGGCCGTCTGTTGCATCTTTCAACTCGAAAAGATTAGAATTTTTGTATGTAGATTGATGCTCTTGGCAAACAACCATAACCGTTTAGATCGCATCGGAAGCTGTTTGAATAATATAGATTCAAAAATATGACATCACGGCTGTTGGGTCGTATTATTAGTGGCCAGTTAAAAATAATAATGGAAACATGTAACGGTTTGCATTACATATTATAGACACGAATATCAGAAAACATGAATTAGGCCAGTGGTAAAAGTTTGTGGTGCGAGCCGGTTTGATTAGTCGAGAAGGGTTTTTCTCACACCCCGCACCTTTTGCCCGGTGTTTTAGCGGCTAGGATGGTTTCGATACTGAAGCTTCATAGTGGCTTAACCAAGCTTTCCTAATATCCGTGATTATAGCGTACAATAAAACAGTATAAAAGTTTTTTTTTTGCTTTTTCCTTAAAAAAAACATTATAAATGTATGTATTTCCGCGACAATTGCAGTGACCTCCGAAGCCTTCTTTGCTTCGTTTTACAATGATTTTAATGTGTTCATTTGCAAAAAAATCCACTTGGATTATGAAGTAGACCCCTTTGTGTAGAAACACTTTATTCTGAGAAGAACGAATGAAAGAAATGGGCATTGCGTGCGATATAACTTCTTGTCTGTGTAGTACTTACTTCTGTGTGCCGCGGCTGCCCGCTAAACAGGTTGAACGTGACAAACCCCTGCACGGCTTTCTTTAAGCCTCAACAGGAACAGTATGTTGGCGCAGTGGTATAAGCTTCTGCTTCTAAATCCAGACGTGCCGTGTTTAAATCCTCAGTGGGTTAAATCCGGTCAGATCATTTTTCGTTGTTGAGATAAGTAACAAGAGATACACAAAAAAACACACATACTCATTTACTTACAGACGTGCGAGATGTTGTTTGCCTGTAATGAATGGCCTCGCATCATGAAAACAACAATAAGGGAGTCGGAACTGCGGCTAATAGCGCAAACAACAGTGCTCAGAAATGATTATGCCGTAAGTGCATTTTAGTTTGTAAAGTCGCTGAGATGGCGGGTCATGGATCTAGAAATGATTCAAAGTCGAGTGAATTAATTCAGTCATTATTATGCTCAAAATAGATTTTAGCCCGACTATCTTTTGTAATACGAGTAGTTACGCCTTTCCGCTCTCAACGTCAACGTAGCTCTGCACCCGAGACGGCTTATTCCCGTGAACCTTGCTCTAAAGCAACTTCCCATCTCACAGTCATCTCAAATTTGTTAAACGGCTCTTGTTTGTTGAACAATTTGATAAATTAAATGGGTCGCTTCGTTTCCCATAATCGTGGCACCCGTGTTTATGCAAACTGTGTTTTTATCTAACAAAAACATTTAATCGCCATTTCATTCCCTTCGAGAATAGTCAATCGTTCTAAGATTTCCTGTATACCTACCTATGTTAGATCCATGCTTACTCCTTACTCTTCCTGTTCATCACAGTCAGCTAAAGTTGATCAGTTCTGGCTTGTACGAGTACAGGTGTATTTAAAATCACTACTGTTCTTTCAGGAGGTTGATCTATATCATCCATCAAACATTAACCAGCAATCAATATTTCTCAATTACGAGAAAAACTAGGGACCTCGGCTACGTCAAGACAGTTTGAGCGCTACGAGTCGCGGGGAGAGCGACGCTCAAACTAATTTCGGAATTGATTTAAAATGTATTTATTTATTTACCTATCTTTATTTGGTAAGTAAAACAGTTACGTAACAAAAAATCTTATACAGACATATAATAAAACAACGAAAACAATTGTGCCAACTTACAAGTATAAAATAAAAGCAATTAAATATTTCCATCGAGTGAATATAAAATTAGGTTTTAACCTAAGAAATGCGTGAAATTTCATGTTAGAAGTTTTTGTATGAATAAATTTGGTTTCAGAATTTAATATTTTCTGTCATGATACCGGTTTAGTTGTCGATGAAAGATCAGTACAGTGGTGATTTTAAATACACCCATCAAAACTACGTTTAAGAGATTCTTGATGATGACCGCGGGGTCATCATCAATTTTTGTTCAGTTTTTTACGGAAACTACCTCAGCCGAGTTTTTTCACATTGCTCTAAAGCCGGTGGAGTGCCTCGAATCGTTGGTCGACGGTTTCCATGCAGACACTGGCTGACGATCCCAGGTTGTGCTGCTAATCTTAACCTTATATTATGCGTAGGTAACGAAGTTGTGCAGCACTTATATGTACGCATTAAGACACATCTATTCTCGTCACGCACTGCGACGGCGGCGAAGCGAGGCGAGAGTGCATTTTATGCAGAGGCAGTTGCGGACTGCATCCTTCATCGATGCCACATTCAGACATTCGCGAACATTTTCTCACGTTGCGTTTGCCTATTTCGCCCAAAAGATACGGCACACGGTGGTATGACTGACTGCATGAATCCGCTGAAAGTCAATAACTTATAAGGTGGCAATTCGTTATTGTATTTTTTAAAAAAAAGTTGTTTCTGAAATCGACATAATGTATGTATGTTTTTTTTCCTTTCATAACTACTCCGCATAGTGGCTCTCGAAGGTGATTGGCAATAATTACGTTTAACATCTAGTCACATTAAACGTTGTCGCTTTGTGTCTTGTGATTAAAACCAAACACATACTCCCAAAAGCTGCTTCAATTAGGATTTTATTTAAGAAAACACGAAAATGGTACGGGTACATCATACGCATAGTTTACTATTTCTTTTAATGTCCTGAATTAATTATCAGAATAGAAGGAAAGAAGAGCATATCCTCATCGAATGAAGGCTTTGATGGCGCCTGCAATCTTTATTTTGACACTGGCGCTTCTCTCAGCTCTGATAGAGATCCTACGGGCAATGAGCAATCCTCGTTTTTTTTTATTTCCCGCGGATCAACACTTTATGTGCATTTTTCCAAGGCTGTTTGGCTACAAACATTTCCGCAGTTTCTCAGTCGTTTCCAAACTTCCCAAACGCGTTAATTACAGTCCAATTGCAGAGAAGTATGTAAGAAATGCAGCTATAAATCATTTATCTAATAGAAAGCGAAATAGAGCATACGGTGGTATACTTCAATTGTAGATAACTTGATTATTCCAGGAGTTTGTAATTTGAGATGTATCCGCCATCCCAAAACGCAAACGTATTGGTTTACCTGTGACATTTTTTTTTGCAAAATAATATGCACGCAGTGTAAAAAAATAAATCAGTAGATAACTTTTGACTTTAAATCTTCAGACATTCACACATTTAAATCTTCTATTTAAAATTAAATACGGAACAGCGTAAGAAATAAGTACCAATTATCTGACAATAAAAAACTAATATTTGTTTCCTGATCAAAATGGTCCAAAACAGGAACCCTGTGGTGGGGTGGGACTTCGTCGTTTGTCCGTCCGCCTGTCCCAGGCCTTTATTTTTCTCCCAAAATACCACTTTGCGTTGCTGCGCTCTGTCAATGTTTCGCTGAACTAATGCGGTGATCCCCCTTCCCGCTCTGTGACAGGTAACTAATAAATCTTTCTATTATTTTATTCTTATATTTATATATATAATTCAAAAATCACGGCTAAATCGCGGCCGTTATCATTAATATCACAATGTAACGATAAAAAGTGGAAACGGGAGTGAAATTATCGACAGCTTGAAACAAAGACGCCATCGTGTCGACAAATTCAACACCATATTACGAAAAACTTTCTAAGAAAAAAAATGAAATACAATATCGTTTTATGGCTGGCTGTGAATCTGATTTCGTTCGCCAAACCTATAAAACGACTTTTTAATGTTACTTGACTTCATGTAATGAGACCCATAATACTATGCAAGTCTTGTACCTACTCAAAAGTCAACGGTAAAATGAAATTTGTTCACAGTTTAGGAACCTAATCACGCGCATTCGAAGGATTTTAAGTGCGAAGTAATCTACTTTTTTTTGGGTGTTTATTTTGTACGAAGTAAGGATGTTATTATTTTTGGTAACCGGGAAAATGGGTATTCATTGATGGATGGTGACACCTTGGAACCTTAAAGTTTGATGCGTCGCGTCGATCCGATATTATAATCTTTAGGTAACCATTCTATTTATTATTGTGGAATACGCGTGGCTTGCACCTCAACGCTAAATCATCGTTAGCGGCTGGCAAGATACAGCGTAGGTGTGCAATCAGGTGCGAAAGATGGAATCCATTGGAAAGCATCAGTAATGCCAAAAGGAAACGGTCTGTAATTATATACCATTTAAATATGTGCACAACACCCCAATGCACTTGCAGTACATCGTTCCTATAAAGCTGAAGGTCGAATCGATGGTTAGAATTTTGTACCAGCTAACTAGCTTTGAGATTAAAATAATATGTTCTTGGATTTTAGGCATATCAGTAATCAAATCTGTACAAAAAAACGATACGCTGAATGCATATTTAATATCAACCTGACAGTACATCTAACCAAATTATAGTAGGTAACATTTTTAATTTAAAAAGTATCCTAAAAACCTCAAATATTCGAGATATTTATTTGAGTTTAAGATATTGTAGCCATTTAATTATAATTTCTAAATAAAATTATATGTTATGTGTGTAGTATTATCTATTAGAACGGTTTTTCGGCCCAACTGTCATCGTTGACGATGACGACAATTTCATAGGCGATAGATAGGCTCGAAACGTGAATTGTAAAATCAGAGTCGAGCGTTTTGTTTAAATCAATACTTATTGTCTGAAATTTTATAAATTCTATAAGCCCATACCAATCATTTATAGTTCAAATGATAGTGTTTGATCTATAACTACAAAAATAAAATCGGTCACGAAAAAAAACTAACTACCTAAGATATTATTAAAAATGTTTTTCGAAGTACGTACTTGTCGCGCATTGCTTTCAACCGCGTTCTCAAGTATTAAAACGATATCTATTCAATTTCGAATTTAGTTTCTCGTAATTATAAAACATTATGCTAATATATTTTTCTGATTAATTGTTGACAAATCAACCTCCTGAAATGAGAGTAGTGATTTTAAATACACCTGTATAGGTTGAAACTCTCCATTCCACGCGTATATTTTGTCTAGCAGGTCTTGATGGAAAAATGTGTTCCGTCTCATCAGAAAAGTTTATTCTAAGGCCTCTTCTGACATGTATGAATATCATTATTCCTTGCCGTTTATTGCGATTTTAATTTAAACCTATATAGATGATTATGGTCATGTGAGTTTTATTTTGTTGGCTCCCTTTGTCCTTCGGCTCGTTTTCCCGCCCGTGCCGTGCCCATGCTTTGCCGTGAGTATACTTGGCGACGGACGGTTTCCATCTTATTTATAACCCTTCGGGCCGAGCGCGCCGGTCCGGCATCGCGATATGCAATTCGCGCGTTATTAATATGCTCGCCGCCATGACACCCGGCCATCTTGGATTGGATATGGACAACGCGGGAGGGGAGACTGGCATCGAGCAGAGGAACCGACTTGGCTTGCTTGCGCCCGACCAAAAGGATATGCATGCGCCTTTGTATACAATAATAAATTGTTTATTCCAAGAGGCTCGATGTTGGCTCGAATACTCAAGCTTCGCCTTTGTGTTCAGGGTCCTCGCCGTCTTTCCTGTCTTCAGTCAGGATATGTCCAAGATATTTCACCTGTTGTTCATACGGGAGGTAAATTACCCGGTCTTTGTCTTGCTTTAAAGACTTATGCAGAACTTATCTGCGTTGTACGAGAGTGTAAACACATACTGTTCGGAAAGCGTCACTAGTTTTCTCATAGCTGCTATTAAAGAAGTGAGCAGAATCATGTCGTCGGAGTAGCTCACATTGTTCGTACGGCGACCTCCAACAGCACCCAACCTTGGAACCGTTAAATGCATTCGTGAGGTCATCCATTGAACAAAATCGGATATATACAACTTCCCTGTCTGACGCCGCTGAGGAGAGATATAACGTAGGGTAACGGTGAACATCAATGGTGTCATGTTTTTCACATTTAACATACTTTTCGTGTGATTTTCCCCACACGGAAAACCTAATTAAGTAGTTTGTAGAAAAATGAAATAGAGAGGAAAATCGACTTTGAAGCTTAAACAAGTTTCAAAAAAATATAGTTAAGGTATCCAAAAGAAATCTCTACCGTTCCACCGTACAACAAATATGGCCGTAAATTTAAAAAAAAATGTGTGTTATTTCTGCTGGTAATAACACACGACGTCAAACATTTTTGGACACTGCATTGTCCTGGCGTAAAGGAAGCCGCCGGGAGTTTATTGTCCTGCGGCAGCCGCGGTGGAGGTGGACAGATAGGGAGGGGCATGCAGGTCCGTGTGACACCCGACTGCTAAAACATGATCGGAACACAAAAGCAGTCGTCTTCAAGGGGCACGAGTGAAGCCGTGTGTAAATACAACGCAGATAATGTGTGTCTTTTCCCTTCATATTGCTAGAAGTAGTCTACGTAACACGTAGTGTGGTCTATATAAATTAAAGAATCATGTAACTCGCGCCCTGCACTCTGTTTCTTTTTCTAAGGTCTTTTTTCTCTCCTAGAGCGTCCTGCCATGAATACTGAAACATTAGTCCTACTAAAAATGCCAATTTTTGATTTCAATGTTTATTATGAGAAAAAGTAGTATCAGCAAACATTCAAATTAAAAAGAATTACCCTGTTATTGTTATCGAGATTATGATTTTATTGTATTTGATATAATTTAATTGGCATTCAGTTTGCTACCGTTGCGTTGGCGTCATTATTCGTCACCTCTTCTAAAAAGGTTTCCTACGTTTTACCAACTTTTAAAAGGTCTTAATTAGCCACATGAGGCTTAACCAATATATATATACATCAAATATATATTATACGAGATGATACGTAATGCGTTTTACATTTAGATATTATATTGTAAAGAGAAATCGTTGTGTTAGTTAGATGGTCGCCGGTGGAACAAAGGCACAGAAGCTGGGATGAGTTTATGTAATCGCTAAGCTATAAACGCGTAGGGTGAGCTTATTGTTAGATTTATGAAATGTTTATTCGTGTAGGTATTTTAATAAAATGATCATATTGATTTTCGGTTAGAGGAGCATCGCATCGTCTGTCGGGCGGCGCGACACGCGATAAGTATGAACCCATTGGCTGTCAAATGTGTTTATCATTTCAACATTGAGACCTCTTAGCATTATCGATAACATCGACTCGATGTTTTATCGCTGTCTTTGTTTATCAATTCGCGCTTCTGTTAATAATATCCTACATACATATAAATAGGAAGGTATTACCAATTATAAAGTAGTCATTGATAAATATTTACAATCCAGCCTGGCTACTTTTTCACAAAAAAAAAACGCTTGACATAACGCTTAAAGATTCTGTACATTCGACAAAATTATCGGTTGAATAATTGAACGAGACACAAGGAATGTTGAATGAAGGTAGTTCTGCATTGAAAGTTCAACAGATTTGAAATGTCGAAGCCTTACATTTTTAAAAAATAAAGTCACAATTTGTACATCTGTTATTTATTTATTAACGACAACGAAACATGAAATAACGAAATACAAACATGATTACAGTTAATATTATACATAATATATGGCCAACAAGTATAATTCCCAGATTAACAAAGTGTTATCGTGCAATTGTTATACATTTAAGAACCCGTGTAATGGGTATGTGAGTTAAGCTCGAATAACTGTGAGATAAGTGTTAACTGTGAGAGTGTGAATAAAGCGTGAGAGAGGTGTGTGTAGGTAGGAGAGAGGAATGGAAAGCCGATATGTTAGGATGAGTGACAAGCGCATATCGCAAAGTAATATAGGTATTTAAAGATTTCAGAAATAAAAGGTGGCATATAGGTCTAAATAATATCACAAATAAATAAACCTTAATAAATTAATTACGGCTAAGACGGAATAAATCATCAATAATAGTAGTTATAATAGTAATCATATTCTATTTTGACTACATTAATGACATTGAAGGCGTCACTTTCAGTGGACGCCTTATCAGTGTTATCAGTGTTATTGGCGAGATTACGCGCTGAAAAGAGCCGCTGTTATTATGTCAGCTTTGTACTCCGACTGAAGGAAACGTCTCGCTCCGTATTGACACGCGCACTTGCTCCTGCCATATAATTTATTGATAAAAGCTTTGCATACGTCTAGTAGAGAGCGCTATCTAATCACTAATCACACAAAAATATATTTTTTAATATCTTTTTGGTAGTCTTCTTATCGCATCGCAGTTCTAACAGCCTCATGGTCATCTTTACAATGCATGCATGCATACAATGTATTCATTTCACTGTCAACTGAGTTGATTGTCTTCTTACTTAACCCAGCCGACAGTGCTGAGAATAACAATAGCGTTTTTAGATTCCACGAATATTGCCGAGCCTCTATTGGAGTAGGTAGGTTTTCTGAAACCAAAGACTACAGCCATGAACACTCGTATTTTATTCACATTGCACCTTTTAGTGGGTTAATCTATATCGACGTTTAATATAGTTATATTTTTGTAGCAAAATGAATGAAGAATCCTATGGTGGTGAGCAAATTCGATAGATGAATTAACCAGTATAGTTATCACACAACAGCTGTCTGTTAGTCCAAAAATCGCAGGATTCAACAGTTGAGCGATTTGAAATGACCCAAGAGTACCCCGCCGTTCCTCGATTAGACCCGTGACTCACGTCACACGTCCGGAGTTCACAGACAATTACGGCGTCATTGTACGAAGGAGTTTTACGAGCGGTGCCATCCACCAACGAAGAATCCACCGGAATTATTTTCCGGTGACGAGTCTCCGCACTTATTATTGAGATGTTTCCCGGAAGGCTGAACACTTCCACTGGAATTTGGCTCGAGTTGTCGGGTCCGCCGTCAAATGTTGGCAGCGGGCGCGTGTGCTCAAAAATGCCTTTCTAGTTCGTTTCTTCGGCTAATTTTAAACATTGTGTCGGCCTTTCTAAGGTCAACTGGACCCATTACTCTCGACTTTATCATTTTAAAAACATTTTATATACAGCCATTACGTATCTGCTATTTGTGCCTGCCCCAATACACCGTAGCCTAAGACGTTTTACGACAACTTAAAGGGGTGGTTTTATTCACTATATATATTTTTTTTAATAGTGTAAATAAACAAAGCAAAATTTAGTAGATATTTTATTAATTGCGATTTACTTACTTTGTATTTAGACGATGCATGTCCTTTCAAATTGTTCACCGCGTAGCCAATCCAGTCCCTGATGAACTCTTTCCAAAAGCCTGGGATCTCGAACACAGTCTTCCAGCAGTTGATCAAACGCTGCCAGATACGGTATCTCATTTCGTCGGTATCACACTTTCTATCAAAGTAAATAAATAGAAATCCACGGCACTCTTCGTCTATTGATACCATATCACCGTATTCTAAAGCATCAAAAATATGATGTGGCATTTTAATTCACTGGCTTAATAAACTAGAAAAGGGAAATAACGATCTGCGAACGCGCGACCGTCTTTGCTGGTTTGGCTTCAACAATTCAAAATAAACTGACTAGGTATTGACTATTGAGTGCCGATGCATTCGCAGTTCGCACAACCTCTCTCCCCCGAAACCGTGTGCGTATCACCTTGAAAGGTACCTACATTTTGATATACTGACTTCACAATTAATATTGAAAACCACAAGACCGATAATCTGGTTTTTGTCTTTAAAGGTCATGGGACACGTGGGTCATTCACCGATTTTTTTCAGTTACATAAATTAAAGTGAAAATGGTAATATTGATATTTTAGAATCCTCCAAACGATGTGCATGACAACATTTTTGAATAGTATGTAAGTGGAACTCTTTCAACAGTCTTCGCAATCACGCCTAGCGTCTCGCGAAGGAAAATTTCCATCATTCTCTAAAAGATATTTTTGCGTTTGTGGATACATGCCACTCACTACTCGAGACAGTTTTATCATTTGCGCAACAAAATGTGCAACTTCATGCGCGAGCCGCTTTATGGATGTCTCGCTCACGAGTACAAGTAAACTATGGTGAAGTGCTAGATAGACTGCTGTGTCCAGTTACCGGCTGCTCGCATCATATCAGACCTACACGAAGGTAATTATAATGATATGGCTTGGATGAACCAACTTGCAGGATAACATTGAAAGCTTCCTATGCCAGGGGAAATACCACAGTCTGCCACAGTAAACGCCCGCGCGATGACATGTTCGTGTTTTCGGGTTTCGCCGATCGAATTTCCAATGCAGCAAAAATCTTTAGGCTGTATTTTTATTGAGGCTGTTTCTTTGGCGCTCTCTAGAAATTACGAGAAAGTACCTAGGATATATTTTATGGTTTTTCAGGGTTAAATTTGACTATAGGTATGCGTAATCCAGTAAATGTTGAGGCAGCCCGGCGGCCGTAAAAAAACCTTTTATGGAGTCATTCCTCATTAGCGATCCAGATGAGAACGGCTGCATTTAGTTTTAATTAATATGAATTGAAATGAGACGGAGGCGTGCGTAGGCTAGGCGCTGTGCAACGGCGGTTGTGTTATGATGATGATGATGATGACGACGACTCGTAATAGTCCAAGAGCTTATGCTCAAAGTCCAAAAAATGGCCATATTATTAAAAATATAAACGTTAGAAAATTATTTCCTCTAAATATGTAAAGATACACACGCGAGTTTACATAATATTGAATCAGATAGATGCATTGGACGGATTGGCGTGTAAAAATGAGATCACTGCATAATTCAAATCTTTTTAAAAAACATTAATAAAATTGTATACTTGAAGATACTTTTGACGATATTGAAAAATTTAGAAAAGTTTTATTGTGTTTTGATAAAGCGTAGGATATAAAGCCATATAGCATAAGATTTATAAAGGTTGTACTCGCAGAATGTCGGTTTAAATCCAGAGCTGAGTTTTATAAAATTCATCTCTTTAGTATAATTTATTCTATTGTTTTCCATATTGTGTCATTTATTTTTTCCATAGATTTGCCGCTATTGCAACAATCATAAAATATAATAAATAAGTCAAATACCTTTATAGCTTTATATATTTATATCATTGAGGTACTATAATATGTTGGTACCCTTTAATTTTAACCCTCAGCAATGTTGCTTACAATAAGATCTTTTAATGATTTTTCGTTTTTCTTCCTTCGCTTCTTTTCCCTTCTTGGGAAGCGACGGGTACGTACCTCTTGGCCCTGATTAGGCCAGTATTACCTATGTTATTCGCTACTGTTAATTATATGTTTAAATTAACGTCTGATGTTTTCAAATATGTACGTTTTAACGAGTAGGGTCGTTCCTAACTGCGAGCCCGTTAACTGGGGTCGATCCTCTCAATACAGCTCTTCCTCAGCCTGAATAGCTTTCTCTCGGGTATTATTGTACATAAAAATAGGTCAAATTACGTTAATATAATATTTTTCTTTTGAACTCTTGCTTTCCGGTGCCATTTTTCGACAGTTCAATCACACAATTTGAGCAATGTTCCACGTCGCTAGTCCATCGACCCATTAGGATGGGTTCCCTAATTGATCGCGTTCGAAATAATGATTGTATTTGTAATTTGCATATCGGAATATTTTGTAAAAATAACGACTCGTAGATAAGGAAGGCGCACAGACTCTGGCCCTCAGTCGCGCGGGTCAGGCGACAAGCTGGGGTCAGCTGGCTGTGGACATTGACATGGAGACGAGTTTACGCCACTTACCGTACATACGAGGAAATAAATTGCTGTACATGTTCCGATTTTAAGGTCTGGCGGAAAGGCGGTCGACCTTCCCTTCTAACTACAATCGAAACTGTTATTCAAGCCTTAGAGTGAGGGAGACCGAAATAGATAACTAGCGCGCGAGCTTTCGCCTAATTTATAACCACTCATATTTTGTCTTCGCATTTTGTACAGTTAATATGTTAAACGTTTTATATGAATAATTTTCAATAAAGGGACTTTATTTTTTTAAACGGTATTTTATGAAAGCACACATTTAAACAGTTAACACTTTTAGAAATTCGAATATTTTAGGTACACATACATTCATGACCACATGACAGTGTTTTACGGCTCCATGCATACATTTTACACACGAAAAAAAAAATATATTAAATTTTTTTAACAGCGATTTTATCCTGCCCCTGTCGACGCAAGTCATATATATCATTTTGATAGCATTCATTTTGTCTATCGAATAATCTGAGAACTTAACATTAGTGATAAGTAATCACAATATTAAAAATAATGGGACCACGGTAAGTGTCTCTGCGTCATAAACGTTGAAAAAATACTTCAATTAAATTGGTTTGTTTTGATAGCAGCAGTTTTATTAAATACAACACGGATGATTTTTTAAAAAATATATTTAACGTTTTGAAAACATCGGTTACTTTTTATCGATGATTGAAACGCAATAACACTTTTGTAAACAAAATTTAAATACAATTATTATTTATCGATCGTCTGTCGGCGAAACTCTCATTCGTTTAATCTGCTTGTAATACTTAAAAAAAAATTTTTAACTGTTAATAGGCTGTATGAATGTATCTGTTTTGGCTTTCACCAAAATGTTTGCCCAGCGTCAAATTGTCATTCGGGTCATTCCCGAGTGTCGTCCTCAAGGTCAGAAAGTCCTTCAGAAAGTTCATCTCAGTTCTTCTGCCTATCTGATCAATGTCGCCATTTCACTCCCCCTTATCCTCTTCTCCAACTTTGGACAGTTTCCTCGGTTCTGATAGGAACTATGGCCAAGATCGATATATTATATTGCCATTGTACCTAAACTATTAGGGTATATTTTTGTAGAATTGTTTCATTTTGGGGAAAAAATATGTAGAATCATGTTTTTTTTTTATTAGATTGTTGATTACTTGAATATATAATTATCGCGAGCCAAGTTCATTTTTATTAATGTCCGATAATATTTTATAGAAAACTTTAAACTGTAAGATTTTCTATTCGTATTATTTTTAATATTTAATAATAAAGTGAAATTGGCGAATTTGTTTGCGTCTTTGTGCATAAACGCGTTAGTAAGCTGCTAAGCTTAAAAGTGACCGCTAGCTTTTAAGGTCATTGCTCTTTATTTCACATTTTGTGGACTTTAAAAATAAATTAAATATTTTTTTATGGAATACCTAGTCGAAAGGACATGCTACACTCAAACAAGCTATATAACCATAAACAAACATAATATGAATATATAATATTATTATTTCACGTGCCAACTAGTGTATTTCGCCGCTCGACTCGACTATCGTCAAATAAAAATACTGTTTTATCTGCGCGCTCGACGCCATCGCGAAAAGATAGCAAACAATATTTGCGCCGTACTTAAACGTACTCTCGCTGTCTTGTTAGCACTTTATGATGTTTTGATCGCGAAAAATTAATTAGGTATTTTGTTATCTGCATAATGTTAGTCATAATCGACAGATTGAATGTCGAATAACGTTCACTAAACATAAATAAAACGAAGGTTAAGACCGGGCGCACCATGAATCCTTCCTTTCAAACGTGCTTTTAAAGAACATATTTGTTTTAAAAACGTCATTATTTTTCAAAATCAAACAGAAAAGAAGTGGTCTCAAAGTTTGTTTTTATTTTCTTCTAATTCTGCACATTCTTTTCTATTACGACATTTTTACGCCAAAAGTCCAATTTATATATTTTTTTACAAGGTCTTGGTTAATCTCTGGGTTAACTGGTTATTACAAAAAAAGATTAGTTTGATAGAGGACTAAATTATAGGAGGAGTATTAAATAAATCACAAATTCAGTAAATAGGGGTTGTTTCATTACTAGCCGCACGTCAAAATTTACAAAAAAAAACAGTAATGGTGTTAAAATTTATAATAAATTGAAAGAATGTCATGATACCATTGTATTTTTTTTATTTTAATCTACTCAGACCTAAAAAATAGCCCAATATGGCCATCCAAAACGCACATCGAATGGGCTAAAAGTGCAAGTCAAGATAGGAAATGAAGTAACCCACAGACAGGCACAAGTAGTCTGAGGGAACATGCCTCTAATGACGCCTGTAGGGCCTAGCTGTAAGGTGTCAGGTTCTGCTTTAATAATTTACTACTACTGAACAATGTATAGAAGCAGTTGATATAACATGGTAGCTAAAGGTTGTCATAGCCATTCTTGTTTAGTTAAATGACAGCTTGATTGAAATTTAGTAATGGTGATGAGGTCTACTGAACTTCAGAGTGCAAGAAAAGAACATTTTAGTTGATATTAACAATTATATAAGTTATCCTAATGTAAATAGTTTTCCTCTATTAAATGTACCCTACAGTATTCACCTTTGTATATGAAAATAAACAAATTTTAATAAAATAAATAAATTAGTAAATTGTTATATTTTATAAATTTTCATGTTTGAAACTAGGAACATATTATTATGTAAAAGTAAAACAAAGAAATACATTTATAGATAAAACTGTTTTGAGCAAAGTCGACAATAACAGAGCTTAAGTAAATACAGTGTGTAGGTACTTATGCTTATGTAATTATGTATGGAGTGTGTAGTCAAAACAATGGCTAATAGTGGACCTTATCTCTTGGAATATGAAACTGCCAGGACACCACAAACAACGCATTAAACTTTAGATATGTGTCAAACATAAAATGTATGTCTCTGTCCCTTGTAATACAGCCCTTGTACATCAAACCATTTGAGGCAATGTTACGATCAATTTTTTTTTAATATGGCAGGCAAATGCACTTATACGAATGATTAATTTACCCATAAAATTAATGTTGGTATCATAACTGTTCAGTGAAACTTCTACCAGGAACAATGTACTTAAATTAGACTGATGCGTGAAATGTGTTATCATATTATGATAATGTAATATGTAATAAAATATATTATATCAATTTTATTAAATAAGTAAAAAGTTGGAACGAACTAGCTCACATAAAAACTCGCAAGGGCTTAGTGAACAATCAAATATAAATTGTATGTTTTGTTTATAAATAAAGAATAATTAAAAAAAAAAGTGCTCTTCTATAGACATGAGATAGGTTTCCTGGCCAAACTGAAATAACTGAAGAAGTTACGATGACCGGAGTAATATTTCATTTAAATGTTTTAACCTTACCTTACATATATCAGCATAATCGTGTACTATTTTATTTTTCTTGTTTTCCAGATATCTGAAGTAACGCCTTCGTGCAAAGCAGAGCCTTTAGAAGTGCCATTAAAGAAGCCCAAGATGGAAGAGATCTACAGCGCATACATGTACGCGATGGACCCTTACCTACAAGCGGCGGCGTTCTACGACCAATATAGGACTCTATCCGCGTTTAGACCCTGGCCCAACAAGAGGCCTTTTCTTTCACAAGAGCCGCCGTTACTACAGCATCCGGAGAAAGTGGTCAAGTTAAAGGACAGCGGTCGCTTTGAGCGCTCTTTCCAGCCCAATGTGGCGCTGAAACCGCCACGGCCTTTAACGCCGCCCTCCTCCGATGAGATCACTTCATCTACATCACCCCCACCTATAGTCCCTCATCTGCCCCCTCCGCCACCCGATTGTGAACTCTCCACCGATACCGATGATGACGATGTCAAAAAGTCACCTATCATAGAGAATATACAGACCAAAAATCTCTCTCCCGCACAGTTAGACAGTTTTCAGGACAAGGACATTTTATTGACACAACACCTGGATACCATTAAAGAAAAGGATGCCATAATATCCCAGCAAAACGAGAGACTGAAAGAGAAAGAGCTGCTCATAATACAGCAGGCTTTAGAATTAAAGGAGAAGGAGGCGCTTATCGAACGGCAGCTGGCAGCATTGAAAGAAAAGGACGCCTTGCTAGCCAAATACGATAACCGCCAGACGAGCGTCCTCCGCGATCTGTCACCCTCCGAACAAACGGTGGATCGATGTAAAGACGAACAGACTAATCGTGCAGTCGAGTGACCAACAATCATTAAGCAAGTTAAAGGCTTCCTTGTGTAATATTTAAGAAGCGCGACTGACTGCCAGTTACGAACGCTAAAATCCATTCTGTTTGCTGCAGAGGCTGTGTTTTGAAGTTTCTGTCCGGCCAGTCATTTCAGTTGCAAGTTATTAGTGTTAAGTTGGTTGAGACTAATTTTACTGACTCATAGCCTTCTAGAACCGTAGATCTTTCAAGCGTTATTTAATGAGAACCGAACCCACCTACTTTTATGTTAAAATGACATTTTAAGTGTATAATAGTTTTTTTTTTGAGTCGAAACTATTTTTTATCTGAAATGAATGCATTTTTGCTTCAAGTTACCTCAGCGCTTAAGGTCCCGCTGAATTGGCCTTATTTTGGGGATGAAATATTTTGTAAATAGTAAAAATGTGATTGATGGCAGATTATGCAGGATATCAAAAACAATAAGATTGTTAATGAGGAGTCCTCATGATCATTTGTGGACAAATTTTTAAAATGCCAAAACAATCACTTTAAAATTATTGAGCTCACTGTGAAATATAATAGTACTTATGTTATAAACATAGTGATCGCATTATGCGACCGCTGTACTATATATAAAAAAGTCTATTCTTACTTGTCTTGGTAGTCAAACATTATATAATATTATAAAACAATGTACAAACGAGTCTTGTATAACTGCGTTCGCTTCAAGCATTAATATTATCGTTTCAGTGGTGGAGTTGTTAACAAAAATTTTTATGAGATGTTAATTGTTGATTTTGTTCTCATATTATTTGTTAAAATTATATATTGATTGTTTGAAACCAGCTGTCGAAAAAATATTTTTATCAATTTCAAAGTACAAAACTCGATGGTGCTGTTTAAATTTCTCCACAGCGTTGGGTAAATTTTGTGTAATATATAGATAGTGGTAGAAGCATTAACGTGTAGGTTTTACATACATAGTAATCTAAGACAAAGTTGAGTGTATGTGGAGTCGGGCTTTATTTATAAACATGTTTATTTTAATTTATTGTCATTGAGCTTGTATTTATTTATTATCATAATAACATACCCATGGGCCTGAATTTCTGTCTCAATATTTAAGCCAACATTGATTTTACAATTTACTTTAACTGAATAAATTTAGAATTTAAAGACAAATTTTACATTTAACTCAAACAATTTTTATTGTTTCAATTATGATTATTCGGACAGAATAACTGGATTTTTACTAACTTTGTTATTGTCAAATAAATATCATAATATTCCTGATACAGTACATGATATTTGACTTGCATTGGTACTAATTTGCTAGATTTGCTAGATTTTGCTAATTGGTTTTCTAGATTTTGCATTTTGTGGTTTTTTTTGCTGCATTTATATTTATAGTAAATTTTGAGATGTCATTATACTATTTAGCCATATTTGCAATAAGGACATTTTAGTATTATTAAATGAGGTGGTTCAGTTTTTTTTTAAATTCATAATGTTTCAGCAATCAGTATAATATAGGAAACATTTAATTACACCAGATTGTCTGTTGTAGCTTAGTGGTAAAACTCCTAGACACAAAATGGTGTAGGCGAAAGTTCAATTCTTTTTGAAGTAGAATATTTTCTGTATCCATTTCGATCGATACATTGCTTATATAAAATTCTCTTTCTTCATTTGTATGTCCGTATAAAAGTCATATGAAAAAGTTACTAGTTTTTGGTTGAAAATCACCACTTGAAAAGTTTGAGTACAAAAGTAAATTAGAGATGTAATAAGATTCTTTGAATATAGTATGGCACGAAAAACTGCAAATTTTCTATGACCACCTTTCCTTTCTAGGTTGTTTGAGATAGGTATGGAACGCTAGGTATCAGCAATGTTCACGCTTGACCCTTTCTTGTCTCTTTTGGTCTGTTATTCAACCCAATTATTAAGACCTATGTCAATTTCGTGTGTCTGGCAAAGGCTGGAAAAACAAGCAACTTTTTAGGGCAGTTTGTGAATGAAAGAAGTGCGAATGTGAATTTTGAGTGTTTGCCAGCAGAGCGGCGAGAAAGCTCTGCTGGCAAATGACTATGTGATGACTTTCCGGCCATATTTCCATTAGTTTGTCATTTCTAACCATAGTTTGTCTGTCTGTCATTTATAAGGAAACCTGTCTTCGCAGTAGTCGCTATAATCCGTACAGTACATTTAAAATCTGCACAGTAGTCTCTATAACCTGAAATATTCAAAAGAGAGCTTGTTACGTTTAGAAAAAATCGAAATCCTATAAA
Source organism: Neomicropteryx cornuta (assembly GCA_020383195.1). Lineage (NCBI taxonomy): Eukaryota > Metazoa > Arthropoda > Insecta > Lepidoptera > Micropterigidae > Neomicropteryx > Neomicropteryx cornuta. The sequence continues at coordinate 9,750,515 of JAHKQU010000030.1, forward strand.
ATAAAACCAGTACATAATTTTAATTTATATAAAGTTTTCTATTATATACTTTGGTGAAAAAAATCAGAAATAATTTTCTGTCAAATTCATTTTACTTATTTTTCATAAGCCTTAACAAGTAATTGGAGTAAAATCATAATTTGGTGAGGATTTTCAGTTCTCGGCCGCCCACTCAACCAATACAAGTATTGAAGCTTGATCATCTTTGTGTTGGACTGTGTAGTGTGCAAAATATTTCAGGTTATTTATAAAACAAAAGCCTTTGTAAATAGGAAACAAAATACTGTCAGGTGACACGTCTTGTGGTGGCACATTTGTAACTTAATGCTGTAAATGGTTTATTGCCCTTATTTAATTAATATGGTTTTTAGCCCACCCCCCCACTTGGGCTGCTTCTGATTACTACATCACCTCTACCACAGTTTGTCACGCGTCAACTTTGATGCGTGTTCTCCCACTGCTGCGCCGTGACGAGGCGTTATAAATCCCCCCTCAGCGGTCCCACGATTGCAGTCTCTCAACCAGCGCCGAGTGAGTAACACCGAAGCTCGGCGGCTCTTCGTACCTTATCTCACGCAGTTATCATCTGGACGGTTCATCGTCGCGATAGCTCCGACAGTACTTCAATGGAGTCAGCTTCGTTAATGTAACTAGTTAATGGTGTAAGCCTTCAACCGTCAATGAAGCCTTCATCACATGCTTGCATCATTTAACTTCTCGGCTGCTTAATTAATGAAGTATTTATCCAAGTGAAATTTTGCCAAATAAGGGTTATACTTGTACAACTGTTTCATTTAGCAACTTCCCAAGATGGGTTCATGTAATTGATGATAGGTACATTACTTCCACTTTTGCAACAGCATGTAACTATATAAATAATAATTTTGTTGCCTTTAACAATAACTATGACAACATTATCCTATGTTGAGTTGGTTTTTTTAACACGTCTAACTGACCCTTTAAACAAATCAAACAAAATATAAACAATAGTTTTGCAACTTCCTTTGTTTGCTCTTTTCAAATAAAAACTTGCAAATTTTTTTTCTTATTTCTTTCTTTCTACTTCAATCGAAATTGCTTGTGCTGGAGTCAGGAGAGATGGAGATAATGAAGCGTTAAAAATGATAATGTGCGGATTCGAATCCACAACCTCTGAACTAGTAGATGAACGCCCTAACAACTAGCCTACTAGAATCACAAACTAATGTAACTAAAATTCCTGAAACCTTTGGTAGGGTGTAAATTTGACACAGGAATTAACTGTTAAAAAGTTCAAGTAGAGTAGGTTTTTTTAAAAAAAAAAAAACAAATCCTATTAATGTAATTATTTATTTTTAGAATATCATTCATTATATTCTCATAAAGTCAAAATGGTTCTAAAATAATATTTTCCCAGCGGCACTATTATTATATTGTCTCTGCAACTAACATCAAATCAGTTACAAAACCAATGTCACAATATCAGTTAATAGTTTAGACAAAGAATAAAAAAAATGCCAATTAAATATTCCTTATAAAGTCTATGTAGATAAATTATGTATCCAAGCTGTTTGTAAAATGGCTTTGCACATGTTTTATCAGTTATTCTGTAATTTATCACTGACCGAGGACATTCAACTAAAACCTATTAGAATTTTTAGTTTAAAAACATTTTCTGATCTGAATATTATTTAAACAGTGTGAGCGATATATTTTTATCGTACTCTTCCTGCATACCATTTCTTTGTAGTATATTATTATTAGCCTTAGAACAGACAAATATGTATTTTTTTTTGCTTGTGAAAATATATAAAAATGTAAAATGGAAGCGTGCAATAACAAATGAATAAATAAATGACACTGCTGTGGCATTTAAAATGCAATAAATACAAAACTTTCTCCAATTATGGTGGTACTTTAATTTTAAGTAAGTATTGCTATGTATTCAAACGTACTTCGTTGCCAGTCCGTAAATACAATAACAGTAATATTATTGAAGTTGATGTTATGAATAAATATTTCTATGAATTTATTTTATGTGTTTATGTAAATAATCCAGTCATTTTTATATACGAATAGCCACCAAATTGTTTAATTAGGTATTTTTATAAGAGTAAAGTTTCACTACACTTTCACTGTTTAACCTGATCATCAGAATAAAATTCATAACTGCGAAGGATAGGTCTTACCCTCATCAATTATCTTTGACTCTACCGGCCTAAACCCGTTTTGTAGAAAGGAAGTATGGCTATTTCACTAGACAAATGTGATATTATTCAATCACACTCTAAATGTAGAACAGGCTCGAGGCGGCAAAGATTTACTGAAGGTAAGGCCTCCGTTAAAGTGAGTGCAGTGCTTCTTGTGCGAAATACTTTTGACATAATATGGTTAAAATGTTGGTCCAATATTGTCGAAATTCAACAGATGGCCCAAAACTGCAGTCAACTGGCAAAGAATAATTAAGGATCCAACGTACAGATGTGTATAATATTCTTGAACCTCGGAGGGATTGTGCTAGTGTCTTTTATATGGTAAATCATTTACATTCAACCATGTTACTTTTGTAGTTTGCAGTTCCTCTGTGGCTTAAGAGAATTCATATATTTTTTTTTCCATGTACCATCATAATACTAATTAGTTTGTACAAAATATGTGTATCAGATTTTTAATTTGAAATTAATGCTTTATTGAGGCCGTATTCGTGGTCCGACTCCACTCGTAGGCTGTTCAAAATCAAGTACTCATGTGATCTCATGGTGTGAGTGTGTTTTCATAGGATTAGTGATTTTTCTTGCATTCAAAATGTAAAAAGAGTTAATTCATAATACTGTTATAACTTTAGATAATAATCGTAGATCGTTTTTTGTCAAATCCCCGTGTTAAGGTATTTATGCAGTACAATTATAAAAATAAAATTGAAATTGTGTCATTAAACCCAGTTTTGCAAGTCCTTTCACCTTAAAATACAGTACTTGCCTTGTGGCTTTAAACTGCATTTTTATTTTAAACAAAACTTTTATTTTTAATAAAACTCCAATGATGTTTACAAAGCTGTTACCTCATTTTAGAAGGAATCATTATTTTTGTGCTACGGAAACAATGGATGATTAGTTTACAATTTATTTGTTAGGCGGCAAAGCGAACCAACTTACAGTGCATTAGAAGTTATATTGGCAAATTAGAAGTCTTTCAACAACCAAACCTAGCTTATTTGACATCTAAATAAAATGTTGGGAGTCTTTTATAAAACTTTTGCGGATGTCTATTTGCTCTTTTGAAATAAACAATTATTTTGGAAAGTAACTTAAGACTTCAACCGCATAATGCATATATACAACCTAATCCATTCCACTGACCAGGGGCAAACCAATGGAGCCCGTTCTGCCTTACAGACCTTAAGTGATTTGGGGCTCCCGCCCGTCGAATTCGTTTTAAGATCTACTTCAATGTAAAACTAGAACTAATCATCTTATTCTTATGTTCAACTAAAACTCTTACACTTGGGTTCATATAGGGTGTAAACACTTTGTACGGTTGGTTAATTATGCACGATTGGGTGGGTTAATCTTTAATATGAGAGTTAGGTTAAATCCAAAGGAGCTGAGAGATTTAGTCGCTCAGTCATGGTCATCTTGTTTGCAAGTGATGCTAGGTTATTTGAAATGGGTTTGAAAAAATGTGCAGCATGCTTATTTTCGCCCTGTTAAACTGAGAAACCAAAGATGTTTTGTAAATTTGTGAGGTTATTTTTTTTTTAAATTTTCGTTTAGTATAGCGGCAGTGTTTTGCTAATAAGGCACCAATATAACATTTAAAAGCCAAAACACCTATGATATTTAAAAGCTAAATTTTATGGTCATGGTCTACACAAACAAGCCTAGTTATATAGTTCATGACTTTCAAGCACATGGAGGTGGAAATTAATATTAGAACTATACCCTAAGAAGAGATGATAATGATCTTAGAGGTCCTTAACATGCGTTTGTTACCTTAAACAAAAAACATAAAAAAACAACATATCTTGCTAGAAAGTTTATATAAAAATATTAACAAGGAAACAAACATGAGATTAACAAATTTTACATATTGTTACTAAAAACAGCGTCTGTTCTATCATATTTTTCAACATAGCTTATGTGAACAAGAATTTCCATTAAACAAAAACTGAACGAGCGAGGAAATCCATTTTAATAAAGATAATTAATTTCAGAGTTCATCGAAAAATATGTGTCTTGTTAATGAAATGAATGTTATTGAAATTGATTGTGCAATTGCTTGTGAGAGCAATTAAGTAGATTTTACCTAAAATTACCACGGTAGAAAAATAAAAGTATTAAAATTTATATTCATATATCTATAGACATTTTACTATAATAAAACAAACCCCTAATATAATCATAAAATCTTTAAAATAATAAACAGAACGATTATCACATAATGTAAAAAATAGCACCACTGTCCAAAAGGGATGTTGTAAACAACAGATTAAGCTGCAAAAAAAAACAAATTTTATGGAATGCTCGAGTGCAGAAACTAATAAAGGCTAACGGATAGAAAATGCTTTGATCTTATAATTCGATACTTAAATTTATTACAGCTTTGATCGCAATTGATCTATTTTGTTGGAGGCTTTGCGTTGAAGGTCTGTCAATTTCATGGCTAGGCCCATATTACCCTGAATTTTTATTTTCCCCTGGAAGAAAGCCTTTTGTGGGTTGATTTTCCCAGATATCAATTCAACAACATCATTGTCATTGACAATGAAAGTGACGTCGGGCTTTTCGGTTCCGTTGTAAGTGACCTTTCCTTTGCCGGTTTTGGCGTTGATCACCCAGTATCCCTCCACTCCATTTGGTCCGTTCCTCACACGGAAACCGTAGATTCCACGGACTCCTTCAATGAGATTATCCTGGTCTTCTTGCATAGCAATCTCGAGGAACTTCATGTACTTGTGAGCCTCGAAACCTTCGGGTGAAGACGAGACTGCTGCAACATTTTGAGGGCTTACTTTCGGGAAACCCATCCTGTACAAAGCTACCACGGCTGCTCCCCCGAGACCCAAATTATGTTGGAGAGCTAACTTGGCGCCGGGCACCTGAAAAGATTAAATTAAAGTAAAAAGTCAGAGTTACAAAAGAATGTGGTATTTATAACTGATTCAAAGGTAGAATGCTAAATTTTAATTGAAAGGTATAAAAGGAGGGCAAGAAACCCGTGGGTAGGTGAGATCTTTATGGACATGGAATATTGGAAACATCGAACTTAATTGACTTGAGGGTTGCGTGCTAATTCTGAACAAAAGAGTCCATATTATGGTAACAATTAGACACTGTCACAAATAGTGGGAATGCAACGTTGTTTCTTTCAAAATTCTAATATCAAAGAGTACACATATTATGTTAAGTATATTTTACTACACCCCATCTGATGTCTCCTTCTCTTTCCAGTTTTCTTTCTCTCACATCTACTAGTCTTTCTTGTCTCATAGGTGCTCGATTGCTAATCTATTGTAACCGGGACAATCAGCGATCTGCGTAAATAACAAATGTTTTTTGATGAGTTTTGAATCTTCTCTTATTTCTCAGTAGTGTCACAAAAATGCTTCTGGGTCATTTCGAAATTTCAAGTTTTGCATTTTTTTTGTATAATACTCATTAATATTTATTCGTTAATTATTGTTCATGTGAATATGCGAATTTTTATTGAGTACAGGTTTCAAAATCATTTCAGATGTGTAGTTTAAATTTGTGCTCGCCTTGGCACGCACCCACTAACAACAGGTTTATAATCTTAATCAACGGTTATAGTGCAAAAAGTCAACCCACATTTACCAACTTTTAGAGGACAGCATAAAAATGTTTTCATTATTATGATACAACTGTGTGTTGTAACGTATTGCTCCCATTATACTAACCGTAGATTTGGATACGACATAATATTGCCATCAAATTTTAATAATGATGCTGTTGAGACGGTACGCGACTTATTGTGTCCTATTTTTTTTCCGTATTGATATTGAGTCACGTTGTTTTGACACTATAGCATTTTTTTAGGCTAATGACCTATTGCCAATAAACGGAGGACCGAATTTGGAACACTTCTGTGTACTTAACTCATTTTCGCATTTTTTGATGGGTATTTATGACTTATTACAAGATAACCGTTGATATGAATGTATGTTTGAGGTAATTAATATCCATGAACATCTTTGTAAGGTCCGATGTGAGATCCGCATTTTTTGTGAGTTTCCTGTGGTGTTGTTCGATGCCAACAAAAATTGTCTTTGCATGTCACTCAGATTACAACTAATGCGGAATACGGATGTCAGATCGTAATCAGCCATGTAAAATAGGGTATTCCTTTATAATATACGATTACAGCATCAATGGTTGGAGACTTTTGTGCATGAAAATGGTCAGGTAAATTGAGCATCATCCAGATTGCACTTTGCATGATATTCTCATTAAATAATTTTAACTTTGACATATACAATTTGTTCAGTAATCTAGGTTCTGAAGTTTTGTTTAATCCAAAAACCTACCAACTAATCCAAAAAACAAATATTAAATTTAATACATTTACAGTACAGCCCTTAAGACAGTGAATGTGACTGATCAATTCTAAATCATAAAGCAAGATGTAAAACAAAAAAAAATACCAGCAAATATTAAAAAAACAATGAGAGAAACATTACATAAAACCTACATTTTACAAAGAATACAATCTTGTAAGGTATTACCAATAATCAATCATAACCGAGAATAGAACCCGTAGACAGTGAATTTATTCAATAACTAAGTAGTTGTAAAATATGGATATTCCAGATATCAGGAATTCCTAAAAACTAGCATGAGCAGCATGACGAGGATAACATGAAATATAACCATCAAAACAGAAAACAAATTCCATACAACTGGAAAAACAATGATGGCAGGCTAACCAACCTGTCTTAATTCTGCTTCTCCCCTCAGTTGCCATGTCAACTCCGCGCATTGCGCTAACCCCGTAGCACCGAGGGGATGACCCTTTGATATTAAACCTCCGCTCGGATTTATCACGTACTTTCCTCCATAAGTATTGTCTCCGGCATCAATTAACTTACCCGCTTCCCCCTCACCACAGAGGCCGAGCGCCTCGTAAGTTATCAACTCATTCGCCGAGAAGCAATCATGTAACTCCACCACGTCAACCTGGTTTGGAGAGACGCCCGCCTTTGCAAACAATTTTTTCGCTGCAACTCGAGTCATGTCATATCCTGCGATCCTTATACAATCGCTAAAAGATGACGGGTCGGTGGCCATTTCCATACCTAATATTTCAACAGCTTTTGCGGTTAATCCATTTCTTATCACAAAGTCTTCTGTCGCGATTATCGCGGCGGCAGCCCCATCGCTCGTGGGGCAGCACTGCAGTTTAGTCAGAGGACCAAACACTTTCGGCGATTGAATAATTTGTTCTAAAGTGTATTCATCTCGAAATTGAGATCTCGGATTGTTTACAGAATGCTTATGATTCTTCCAAGCAATTTTGGCCAAATGTAGCTCGGTCGTTCCATACTTCTTCATGTGCTCGATCGCAGCATTGGCGAAAAATTGAGCCGCCATCGGACCACCCCCGATGCCCGCAAAATCAGCCATTTTTTCCACGTGCACTTCAAGAGGATTGGCCCGGTCCATGAACTTAGGACCCAAGGACCCCTTTTCCATTTTCTCAAAGCCGAGCGCTAAAATGCAATCCGACGCACCGCTCTCGACGAGCTGCTTCGCTAAATAGAGAGCCGTTGATCCGGTCGAACAATTATTATTTACATTATATATAGGAATGCCAGTCATGCCGACTTGATACAGAGCCCTCTGACCGCACGTCGAATCGCCGTACACATAACCGACGCAGGCCTGTTGCACATCAGTATATTTGATTCGTGCGTCTTTCAGGGCCTGCTCTACGGCTTCCTTAGCCATGTCGGGGTAATCAAAATCTGAACGTCGACCTGGTTTTTCAAACTTTGTCATCCCCACACCGATGACAAAAACCCTTTGGTTACGCATCCTTTATTAATATGAAAAACGCTCTAAATACCTGAATCAATCAGTAAGTAGTGTGCAGTCTGCAGGCAGTAAAGGTTAATGTTCACTTTTTGTGTGTTGATCGTTGTATGTCTGGTACACTGCAATTTAGCAAAGCAAAACGAGTTAATTATCCAGAAAACGCTTTCTCCAACACCGTTCTCCAAGTTGTTTCTATTGAACTATGGACCTTCTCCCACCTATGACACTTCCACCGCTTTGTAAGTACTTCATAACACCGCCGCACGCAACTCGTAAGCAAAAAGTAAGACGGAAAACTTGCTATTTTTTATGATTTATCGGCGGTTTTATTGTTGATTCTCCGTGACGTCAGTGTTTTTTATTAGTGATGGGCGATTGATACACTGACAAAATCGTTTATATCGATTTATTAAAGTCAATCAAATAATCTCGATTTTGTTTAATCAACATAAAAAATGCGGTTGGAGGGCCAGGTTTCGGAAGTCTACCACATTCATCTTAATTTTATCCGCTATTTTCTGGACATCGTCAAACTTTTTGTGTATAAACCTTGAGTTAATTAAGGCTAAGTATTAGTATTAATTTCGACCCTTTTTTATGGCTGGCATGTGGTAACCATTGGATAAAAAAAATATATTTTTAGATACCTTGTTCTTATGTCTTCGACATAGGAAAGGCAGATTTTTTAAATATAACAAATGATTAATTCTTAATAGTTATTTTTTAGTTGATTCGCTCTCTTATAAAAGACATTAAGAGCCTCAGGAAAAAAGTAATTGAAAGGAAAATGAAGTTTCTAAAACATGGTAAAGTTTGTTTTTTAAATTTCTATATAATGAAACTGTAATTAAATGAAATCCAACAATTGCTTACAAAAGCCCTATAAAAATAAAGTGCTGAATTTTAAGGTTGACTGTCAATATGCTTCGCCTTAACGGTCGTGTTTTCTAACTCGATGGTGCAAACATTGTCAAACATTATCAACCGTGAAATGGCGGGAATTTAACACCTTCACATATTAAGCACCCCATCTATAACCGATTCAATTTATTTTTTTTGCAATAGTTTGACTGTAAATAATGGGCTATTATAAACGTTTGACGGTAAGCCGTTTAATTATAAACCAATAACCAAATATATGAAAAAAAAATATATTAGCACCCCCACAGTAACCAGTTTTTTTTTTATATATAAATCGATGTAGAATCGTTTGACGGTGATTGATAGTTTGTTACTAGTGCCTGAATATGAATTCCTTCGTAGTGCAATGTCAACTTACCTTTATAACAGCAAGAAGATTTTAGTCGGATTATTATAAAAGTTCGATGTGTAGCTGCTTATAAACCAATAAAAAAACTAAAAAAATATTAGCTATCACCCCCATAGTACTCAATTTTCATTTTCTTTATATAAATCGTCGTAGAATCCTTTGAAGGTGATTGACAGTTTGTTACTACTGCCTAAATATAAATACTTTGGTCTAATAAAATATCCATTGAAAGGTATTCGTAGTGCAATGTCAATTTGCCTTTATAAAAGCACGAAGACGATAATTAGCACCGTTATTTATTTCTTTTTCTTATGTAATTTGATGCAGAATCATTTGACTGTTAATGATAGTCAATGATAAACCTTTGACGGTTAGCCGTTTTATTATAATAAAAAAAAAACAAATATCTGTAAAAAAAGATATTATGTTGCCCGAAACTTATTTGAAACCTTAATATGAGATAGCAGTTTACCTACAACTTCCGTTTCGTGTCTACCTATCCTTATTTACCCTCTGATCCACTGTAGTCGCACCCTTATGTCAGCTAGCAGTAGAGGCGGAAGTGAAACCGCCGCCATCTTGTCAATTGGCGTTTATTTTCGCTTCCAGCGTGTCGTGCCTCCGCGAATTCCGTGATTTAACAAAGTTTATTGTTCGTTTGAATCCTATTCGCGGCTGAAATTATTAGAATGAGTTCTCCGCGAGAGAATATATATTACGAATTGGCGGGCGTCGACGTAAACAGTGATTGACGAAAATACGACGGAACCAATGGCGGACGAAATTGAGATGGTAATAAGTTCATCACCACAGGTTAGGAAAAGCGCAATATTCGATCCGCGTATTGATGATCTTCAAAAGCAGGTAAGCGATTTGAAAAGTCTTGGAGCAGCGCTTGCCCCGGCCCAATCGTTCTAACCTGCAAAGCCAGCGTCGTAACCGCATGGCGGGTCTCGATAAGGCCAGTGCCTCGAACGGCTCAGAGATTTCGTGGCATAGTTCACCAGTGAGCGATGTTTCGAGCCTATTTGCAGAGCCTAAACGTCGTAAAATCCGTTTCGAGTTAGATGAATGGGCAACGTCGCTTAAAGAACCTTCAATACCGCAATCGGACGTCGGATTGTTAAAGAAGTTGATCAATCTTCAACACCTTGATTCTTCCAAATGGAACAGTGTGAGATATTCTGATACTCAGAAGAATTACTTAGCCTCCCCAGGTTTTTCCAACCTCGAAATTAATGATGAAGTTCGTTACCTTGACAACTATTCCCAACTATCGTCCTTAGATCAAACATTCGGCGCCTTGACTAGCGCGCTGCTGCAACAAAGAACTGCCCTTCGTGATGCCATACATGGTGTATTAGAATGGGCCAACAAAGGCCCGGCCATAAAGCCGTCAGCGCTAGAAGAGAAATTTCAAGAGTTCTTTGCGGGCAATTCTAAATTTAAGCAGGTATCGAGGGATATTCTTCAAATAGTGTGCGGTAGAAGAGCTGACATAATACATCAGCGTCGTGAACGAGTATTGAACGCTGCGAAAGATAAATATGCAAGGGATGCAATTCGCAAAATTCCCCCTTCAGCCGAATCACTTTTCGGAAGAGATCAGTTCACCGCCCATCTGCAGAATGTGGGCGGTGTGGAGAAAGTTTTTGGCCGGCCTAAAGCATCTGCTCAGGATGTTCAGGCAATACCGGTGCGGTCCACTGACCCAGCGGTACATCGGCAAGTTAAACAGCCCTTTCGTCCGCGGCCCCAGCAGGCCTACTCTGGGCCGTGGAAAGGTAAAGCTTCTGCCTCGAGCTTTGTCAAAAACTCAGGCCATCAAAGAAAGCGGGCAGAATTACGAGGTGTGGCCCAACAGAATAATGAGAGATCTGGATCTCGCAAAAGAAGGCGAGATTGACTCGCAATTTCAAGGGGGTCGCCTAAATCTATTCTACAGCAAATGGGCGGATTGTGGCGCTCCCCAATTTATTCTAAAAATTCTCCAGGGGTACCGTATCCCATTCAACCAACGGCCTCCGTTAACTCCTCTAACATCATCAGCGAGAGCAAAGTATCAGACAAATTCTTCCCTCGAAATGTCAAGTCAAATTCAAAAACTTCTAGAGATGAAGATACTAGAGCCAAACACAAAAAGCTCAGGATTTCTTTCGGAAATGTTCCTCGTCCCAAAAAGCAATGGGTCATCACGGCCGGTATTCAACCTGAAGAGATTGAATCAATACCTATCAACCAGAAGGTTCAGACTCTTAAAACTTCAGAGAGTTCCTCAATTCCTACAAGCAAACGACTGGATGGTGAAGGTCGACTTGCACCAAGCCTTCTTCCACATTCCAGTGGCAAAAGCTCATCGTCGGTACCTGAGTCTTGTCTACAAAAGTCAGGTCTTACAAATGACCGCTCTTCCATTCGGCCTGTCAAGCTCACCAAGCGTGTTCGCAACTATTTCAAACTGGGTGGCCGGGCAATTAAGGAAACAAGGCATGAGGATTATTGTGTACTTGGACGATTTCCTTATAGCCCATCAATGCAAGGAAACACTAACGTCTCAAGTTCAAACTGTGCAGAAATACCTCTCAACACTAGGGTGGATGGTAAACCTAGAAAAATCAATAATTTGCCCAGTCCAACAAATAGAGTATTTAGGTCTAATCTGGGATACTCGGCACAATCAAAAATACCTCCCGATCAAGAAAAAAATGAACATAAAGTTGATTCTCAAAAAATTAATGAGAACACAATTATGGGATTTGAAGATAGCTCAATCACTTCTCGGGATCTTCAATTTTGCAAGCATAGTCATCCCAAGAGGAAGACTCCACTGCAGAGAAATGCAAGTTCAGATGAGAAGAATGCGCCCAAGAGGAAAAGAACCCATAACCCAGAACGTCGAAAAATGTGAATGAAAAAAATTCTAGTGCATAAATCGGTGGTATCGGTTTTTTGTAATCCTGAAAGAATGGATAAGATTAGCTCTCACCCGTTGGTGAAGCAGGTCTTAAAAGGCATTCAATTAAAAAGTGTGAAAGCAGCGAAACCTCCAGTGTGGAACCCTCGTTTAGTCATTGATTGGTTGAAAAGGAATCCTCCCGAGAATGAGTCCCTATTTGAATGTTCACGCAGAGCGGCAATTCTCCTATTGCTAGCATCGGGTCGCAGGGTCCATGACCTCACCCTCCTCTCTACATCGCCAGATAAATTAATCTATTCAGGCAACAAAGTTAGCCTCTGGCCAATGTTTGGGTCCAAAACAGACTCAGCGAAAAGTCAACAATCAGGCTGGCTTTTGACTAGCTCACCTCATCGAGGGATTGACCCTGTATTTTGGATCAAGAAGACCGTCGAAGCATCACAATGTCGCAGGAATAAGGACCAGTCAATTGAACAGCTGTTCATCTCCACGTGTGGTGACCCGAAACCAGCTTCTCCTACGATCATTGGTGGGTGGGTTCGTACAGCACTAAAAGAAGCAGGGGTGGTAGATTCACCTGGCTCTATTCGGTCTGCAGTCGCATCGCTAAACTGGTTAGATAACTACCCGATTGAAGAAATACTAGCTCGTGGCAACTGGAAGTCAGATAATACCTTCACTAGGTATTACAGAAGAAAAGTGTTAAACGAGCATAGCACAGGTCCTTCAATGTCAGGACTCTTTAAGCCAGTCAGTCACAGAAACTGATTACTTGCACTACTGACTTTTGCTTTCTCATATGTGGTTTGTACACATGTTCACCCTTCAGTAGAATTTTCAGTCAGTCACAAAGTCTGACCTCGCCTTATAATTTATCTTTTGGCTTATGTAATTGCTTGTACACATACTGACCCCTCTGGTGAATCTTAGCAAGGATAAGAATAATAATAATACGACTTGTACCTTTTGCATGATTAAAATAGCACATAGTGTCATGAAACGCTATTTCTATTCCTCACCCCTAACAGCCACATCACAATTGGCGTTCAGAACCCTTAGTCACCAGGCGATAACAGACACGTCTCATATTAAGGTTTCAAATAAGTTTCGGGCAACATAATATATGAGTTTTACCTTACAATAAAACTCTTATTATGTTCCCAAACTTATTTGAAACCTAGGCAAGGCCTGCCTGGTTGAGACTCAATTGACAAGATGGCGGCGGTTTCACTTCCGCCTCTACTGCTAGCTGACATAAGGGTGCGACTCATAAAACTCATATATTAATTAGCACTTAAAGCAATTATTTCTTTTTTTTTTTTGTGAATCGATGCAGAATCATTTGGCGGTTAATTTCTAGATATCGTCGAATACACAAAAATAAAAAGATAAATAATGGTTTTAAAGTGCTAATAAATATTATTTTTTCGCGTTATATAAAGTTTATATTTAACTAGTTGTACAACCCCAGACTTCACCCTGGGTTGGCAGATTTGCCTTGATTATACATTTATAGAAAATCATCATTGAACTATTGTTTGTTATATTGAACTATTTTTACTAATAGAATTACAACTTGCGACGCTGGGCTCCCTGTACTCTTTCCACTTAATCGAAATGTGTTTGATAGGCTGCCTCCTTACTCCATAATCTCTTATCATGTTCATCAAACGGGCTGGTCTAAATTTATTTAATTTATAGATGAATCTGTTCCTGATCACACAATATATTGTTTTTTTGGTCTGGTATATTGTTTTGATTAATTTATAGTTAATTTGCACTCCGTTGCCATACAAAAGAATAACATAATATTGTATATATAAAATTTTAGTATTATTTAAACAATTAGAAAGTTACAAGATGTGTTTTGAATGTTCATTAAGAGAGGGTTGGCGTAAATTTTGCAAAAATTATAAATAAAAGATGGCATTGCCCACCGTAGAGGAATTGTAATATCACCTGTAGAAAGTGACTGAGCGAGCATACCTACCTGTCGTTTGCATTTCATTGCAGTGTCATAAGTAAGGGTTTCGATATTTTACGAATAAATAGTAGTTTTAATCGAAGCAAAGCCTTGCATACGGTGTGCCTCTGCACCAATTTCAACGCTTTGGGTAGGTGGGTTTTTCATTGCTTACTAACAATAAGTGTATTGTTTTATTTCTTTATCTATCTGCCCTTTGTTAAAAAGTATATGTTAAATCTTTGTTTTGTTACTTTTAGTTTTTGCAGACTACTGTTGTTGCACACTAAATTATACTTTTAACCGTGCAAATACGTAAAGGTTAACATTGTTATCTTTAATGTATTTTGTTCTATGTATAAATAACTGTATATTTGACAAATAAAATAAATAATTAAACATTCGGTAACAGCAATAAAAATGATAAAGTAAAATAACAAGTTCAAAATAAATGTAAATAATAAATACGCAGACATTGCATATAGTGGTGGTATGTATTTTAGTAATATAAAAAAATACATTCTTTTTAAAACATTAACAGTGACTAACTTCTAAAAGCACCCGTAAATATAAACGTACCTTCTATGAATGAACTGGGTCCACTTATATATGCTTTAAATGTGCATTTATAGTACCTTAAAAAGTACTTTTAACGCTCTTTTTATTTATATAATTAAAGCTTCTTGAAATAGAAGCTGTTTTATGACAATATCCTTTCTTTTGAGATTAAAAATATGAGATGTTTTTACGTAATAATAATTATTTATTTCATAAATTTAAATACAACACTCAAAAGAACAGCTATATTTCTCTTGAGACTCACTTGTCATTTATAATATATACTCGTTTATGTAAAGTTTGAAAAATATAAGATTTAAATATAGTGCTAATACTCTTGTTACATAAATAAAAAAATGAAAGAAAGAAGAAACAGTTAATTTCCATAATAAAATTTATATTTTCCTGAGATTCAATAATAGAAGTAACTAAAAAACAATAGTGAGGCATAAAATATTACATTTATTTGTGTAGTACATGCATTTCATGCAATTTTTTTTTCAAATTGCACTCTCAGGGGCTTTCTCGTACCAGGCCTTTATCTGAGGCAGTGCTTTCACAGTCTCGGTGACTTTCAACAGAGCAGGATGTTTCTCGCCAATGTTGTAACCGACCATTGAGCTGAGGTAGTCAACCAAAGCCGTGAAAATGATATCCGCCCATGTCAACTGTCAACAAAGAAATATACATTTATTAAACATATTAAAACACTTATCTTGCTAGGTAGGTATCCATGCTTAGATTTACCATACGCTTTTCATGCTCACGCTCAACTTATCCAGAAATTAAAGTTTCTACATATAGACCAAAAAGGGTGAGCTTATTGTCGCAATATTAATCTCTACCAGGTAACCCACAGGGTTGAGTAATATATTATTATATTGATTTTGTGTCGTTTAATATGGTTTTATTGCTTTTCAAAATATTCACCATAATGATCGATGCACTTTTGCATACGTTGAAACCAATTTTCATAGCACTTTTTCCATTCTGATTGAGGTATCTCCAAAATGTGCATTTTGAATGCATCAAAGCAGCTCAAAAATCTTTGACAATGTAATTTTTTCTTCACGTTTGGAAATAAATATAAAAAGTTGGGAGCCAAATCGGGGCTGTACGGCGGATGATCCATCAATTTTATTTTTTAACCTTTCAAAAACTGAGTTGTATCGGCCGACGTGTGACAGCTAGCATTGTCATGATGCGGTATGATTCTGCGTTGTGAGTTCTTCTTCCTTGTTCCTTCAGACTTCTGGCAAACAAATGGTCGTGTACCATTCCGAATTAACCGTTTTACGACTTTCTAGTGGCACTGTAGCCACATGTGCATTATTACCAAAAAAACAGGTGATCATTGCTTTTCAAAGTGCTTTTTGCACAAATAATTTTGTTGGGTTCATCAGCTCATTTTGGAAAACCCACACCGTTGACTGTTGTTTAGTTTCGAGGTCATACGCATAGATCCAAGATTCATCACCTTCTATAAACAGCTTTTGACGCACCACAATTGTATTTGTTTTACATTTTTTTTCACCTATCGATACGAGCCTGTTTTTGATCAATTCTTAATTGTGCGGAACTCAATGTGTACAACTTTTTTACAGCTTAATTTTCGTGTAATATTTAGCGTATGCTCGTCATACTTATGCCCAGAGACGCCGGAAGCCTCTATCTCCTGATATATAACATGGCGATTTTGCACTGATTATTATTTTAGCTCGACTAGAAAGACTCGCATTTATGTTTAAAATCTTATTAAGGGATGCCAATGTACCGGCAGTATCTTAATTTTTTTATATTGAAAAATTATTAAAGCACGAGTAAGTCGTTGTAATTTTAATAAAGTTTAATCACCATAACTTAAATGGTTTATTGTTTTCATTGTAATAAATTTACAGGTTTAGTTTACAATCAGTTTGAGGATTTCAGGCGAAATCTTTGAAGATTTTTTTCCCAATGGGTTCTTTCAAGCGTCTTTATGGGTACAACGTTCATATACGCAAAGCCAGATTGTCTTGTGTATAATCAAAGAACACTTTACAAATAAATATAAGTAAACTCATATAATAATCAAATGTCAACACAAGCACATTAACACATTATTTGATAAATAACAGATCGAGAGGATCACAATGAACAAATTGATAAACACGTATGTTCTGTTGCTGGGTAGAAATTTCTCCTGAAAAGTGGCCATTGTTGGACAATATCATATTGCGTAAATATTTTGGTTCAGTTCGTAACATTAAGTTATCAACAAGATAACACTTATCGTGTGAAATATTACAATGATTAAACGAGTTTTTTTTTTCATCAGAATGTCATAGAATTGAAAACAAATTTATTTTCCTTTGGGTGACAGAATTTTAAATAAATTTTTATCAGAGGTTTTCTAAAATGTATATATCCCAAAATTCTAATATATGTTTACGTGGGGAAATCAAATGTTAACGTAAAAAAAAATAAACATGCACAAAGTGTTATCATTTTCGAAGCTTTTATGTGATAGTAAATAATATAAAATATATATTTTATAGATTTTATTCAAGATATCATGTTTAAACTTGGTCGATGTTGGCCATTTTGCTCAAAACATGATTGTTTTCGCAATTCCAAAATATCCACCAACCACTAAGAAAGAAAGATGATAGGGTGTAATCAATTTAGAATATAATTTCATTTTCTAAAAAATTGTAAGGCCCTAATTTCTAGATATAATCCTAATACTAGATTCGTAACTTATTATTATATTTTTAATGAACGAGCTGCATCAAACTGATAAGCTCATATCTTTAGTATTTGTCTTTAAATAGTCATCTAGTTCTTAAAATGGTTCACTGGCACTGCACTAATCACAATCACAATAGATGATAAGCTAATCGAAGCACCAACGACTTTGTTGGAGAGGAAATGCTTCTTTGATTTGTGTTGATTCTGGTATGATAACAGTTTAATTTCGTGACCTCTTTGTGTTTTCGTTAAGGTTATACATTTTACTGCATCATGGAGTCATAAAATCCTTTTAGTATTTAAAAGGTAAGATCTCCACGTTCACATCGGTCCTTAAGAGTGGGCAGCTTCAGCAGGTCGAGTCGTACTTCGTATGATTTGTTATAGAATCCTACAGGAAGCTTTGTAGCACGGCGTTGAACTTTTTTAAGAAGATCTATGTCTTTTGCAAAGTAAGAACTTCAAACCTGATAGCCATATGTTAATTACGCTACTTGCTTTTTTGGATATTTTTAAATGTTGTTCCCATATCAAATCACTACCAATTTCTATTCCAAGATCTATTTCTTTGTCTGATTCCTTAATCATGGTATTGCAAGTATAATACTTTTCTTCAGGATTGTTTTTTACAATATGCAAAGTGGAGTACTTTTCAGCATTGTTGAATTGTATGTAAAATGACCACTAACAAGTAGATTTGTAAAAACCTAACCGTCATCACATATCTGACAGTATTTCTTCAATGATGTCATTAATGAATAATGAAAAACGTAGAAGCTATTACTGTTGCCCACTTCCTACGATTTGCTTTGTTGACACAGAATTCCCTATTCGTAACCCAATCAAAGGTTTTTTCAAATTACATCTGCCAATATTGTCAACCCAGTTATTAAGCGTGATACTAATGGTAAATTGGTGATGGTTGATTTTTTTGGCACAAAACCATATTGATGTTCATTTTCTGTGAGAAATTTCCTTATTTTAGATAATATTTTTTCTATATATTTACTAGCAATACATGTCAGATTTATCGGTCTATAGTTGGCAGCACTTTGTCTCCTTTCTTGAAGATCGGGGTCACCGTTGCATTTTTCCATATAACAGATAGAGTCGTAGTGTCAAAGGAATGTTGCATTATTATTAGTGATAATCGAGAGCTGATAAACTGAATAATTTCTACGTGCAAACGATATTTTGAAAAATTTGCCTGCGGAGTATAGGGACGAAGAAAACTCATAAGAAACGCATAGATTGGATGAAATAAGTGGTTTTGTTATGGTGTCCTCGGTCTGGACCTTAAAACTTTTGGTTGAATTGAATTTGACTCTCGCTAGGGGAAGAAAATAAGGAAGGTGATTCTACCCAAAGATATGAAGAAGTAGTGTTGAATTGGAGGGGCCTACACAAGAAGTAGCAAGACTGAAAGTTGATAAATTCACCTAAAAATCTAAAATAAAAGTGTCTTTTGCCACAAATGCTTCAAATTTAAAATGATTCTATAATAAATATTTGTATACCTTTCCACAAGCAAAGTAACCATTATTGATGGCGACAAATGATTCAAGTTTGTCAAAGTATATCGGGAAGACTTCTTTACGAAGAATGTCCTTCTTCTTTTCTTTAATTTCTTCGTCGGGGTCATAGTGAGCCACCGCAGCTTCTGGAAATAATAAATAAATACTAGTAAATCATACATCATACAAGCCAATTTACAGAAACACATATTGTCAGCGGGCAAGAAAAATCTGCTATTTGACTAAAATCAAAATTTTCAGAATCATCTGAAATGGAGGAAGATAACTGTCATTTTCTCTTGTAGTATTTTTAATATAAAAATAAACCTAATTTGTGTAATAAAAATATTAATTGGATATTTATCTACAGATTCTATTAAAAGAAAGATTACTTAGAAGCTTTTGTATGCATATTTTATTTACATAACATGAATAGCGTTAATATTGACACAAGATAATCTTTAAAAAAAAAAAACAAAATTGTGTTTTATTTTTGCTTCTCAGTGAAATGTTTTTAAAATGTAATGAAGCGTTAAAAAATGCTAAGACTACAATGTGCGGATTTAAACCCGCAACTGCTAACTCGATAGTCAGACGCCTTAACCGCTGCACTACCAGGATCTCACTGCAATGTTCGAGAATATTATTTACGAGTAATATTATTTATATTATATTCAAATATTTTCTTTTATAAATTTATATTTTTTAATCTTTATATTTTTAATCTTTATAATTTAATTTATTAAATTATAAAGATTTTAAGTTAAAAAAACTTGTAATTTTCAAGATTATATATATAAAATTTATTTATAAATCTTATTATGTAAACCATGAAATAAAAGTTTTTATTTCCATATTACGAATTTAGACATCCTACAATAATTAAAAAATTTAGCTCATAGCCGAATATAACAAACAATCAATGTAAAGTATTGAGTGAGAATTTTACATTGGAAAATAAAGAAATGTGCATAGTACCTATCATTCAGTATTTTAATGCTTTTATGGGCGTTACAATAACACCAAAAACACCGACATGACAACATTATTAGATTAGGTGTTAGACATTGTCTTATGGCAATAAGCTCACGCTTTTGTACTCTGTTAAAGCATGCTATATCTTAATATCCTTATATTATATCATAACTAAAATTATTGCAAATACCTAATACATTGCAAATTTTGATTTATTTCGGGATAAAAAACACAAAATGTAATTTTAGATTAAAAATATCAAAACTTTTGTTTACTTCCAGGTATCCCAAAGAACTCTCATGCCCATTCATGCTGCGGGGTTGGTTATGTATGCTACAATATTCAAAAATGTTATTATCCTTAAAAATTAAAAATTGTAAGATCTTAATAGATACTATTTATAAAAAAAAAATGACATTAAAAGAAAGACAGCAATTAAAATGACGAAAGCATTTTGCAATCGCATCAAAAATAAATACTATCTGCAGTCGGAAACCCTAAGCGACCACTTGTGATGTAACGGCGTTCAGCATTAGAAATTTCCAGTTTAGACGGATAGTACCAAGGCACGATGGGTCATTTTGTATTTTGCCACCTTAAAAATCTACCTACTACTTATTTAAACCTGTTGTGTTGTGTGGATATTTGTAAAAAATAAATAGTAAGAGCATACTGCCTCTGCCAGGTACTTGTGGGCATTCCAACTTCATTCCAGTTGCTGGATCTCCTAACCTACTGGTGCTTGCTTTGCCATCCTAGATATTAAAGATGATGCTCCGATGGGGAGTTTCTTGAGGCATTTTCGTTAAATACCTCCTGGATCATCTGTGTTACATGCATATCACAGCCATACAAGAAAGCTAACTAAATATTTGTGTTTTTTTTTTTAATTCTACGGTCGTCAGGGAGATGCCGTGTCATAGCGTGTCACTTACTTGCTCTTAGTTCATTGATAGTTTCAACAGCAATATCGATCTCGAGAGCTTCCAAGTCGTCGTCTCCGGCGAGTCCGAATTTGCGCGCTAAATAACGGCAAATGGGTAAACTCTGATTGTAGACTTTGCCATCGATCTCGAGGAGCGGCAGTTGACGGAGAGGTGTGCCTAGTAAAATAATAAATAAAATGAAACCAAAAAAGGTCCACTTACAAAAACTTTTTCCTCTTTATTTATTTTTCATTATTAATTAGGACAGAGAAACAACAATTTGAAAAGACCAGCAATTTTTTTAAAATACATCCTTTCATTGGTCAGTCTAGTATACTTATAGCTTATTTTAATAGTTAATCAATTAGCATTCTTATGTAAATTCTACCTTTGCTCCGACTAGCTATGAATTTTAACAAACGACCATCAACACTTGACTTCGTTTCCTATACAAGCACCTTCGTTAGATCGCTGATTCCAATATATGGCCTGTAGCAATACCGAAGGGTATCTTCTAAGTAAATAATCAAAAGAAAAACTCCCGTTCCTATATCGTTATTCGCAATATATTTGTGTCACTTCGAAAACGGTGGAACAGAATAGCATATTAACCAACGGCTGCATTATCTCTTGACTGAAGGGGTGGTACTTCTACTCAAAGGTCAGGGTATTAAAATTATAAATTCTGCACTTAATACATTAAACCTTAGAGCTTTAAATCAAAGATTAATTTCAGAAACTAATAAATAAATAGGTACTTAATAGTTTTTTTTAACGTTTTAGTGAAAAATTTTGGTGGTCTCATGAGTTTGATATGATTCAACCCCCCCCATACCCCCCACAAAAGAGGAAAGGAAGGAGACTATATTTCCCCTATTTAAGTATTTCCAAAAAAGTGTTTTTGCACTTATCGAAAACTTTTCGCATTATTCTTATTTCTCAAACTTTTCTTGTCTTCATTAATTATAATTAACTGTCTCCGTTATTATAATAATTGGTATTAAATACTTACTGGGCTTCATTATAGGCCACTCCTCCATAGTAACGCGTACATCTTCAAAGTCCACTTCTCCATATGCCAACAACAAACGAATGCCTTCTCCGAGAGCCTTAAGATTGAAGTAAGTCACTTTGTAAACCGATGCCATCGTGGACTAAGCAGTTCTGGATAAGTTTACATAAAGTTTTCATGAATCTCTGCATACTCGCAGTATAAGTATAGCGTATGTTCGTGCTAGTCTCGGGAACCAGTGGATGGATTTCAATAGAGTTTTCACTATTTTATAAGCATTCGAGCAGGTTCAGATATGGTACATTTAACCATAATCTACATTTAAAGATTATTTTTAGATAAATGTTAGAACCAAAACTTGTAAAATAAGATATTACAGTAATCAATCATAATATAATGGATGTCTACGAAACAAAATTTACGAAAAATTTATAAAATGCAAGCTTATAAATATATTGTATATGTATTTTAAAAACGATTAATTTATTCAGTGGCCTGTCCATAGAAATTTCTTAAAATTAGCTAAAAATTTAAAATAAAAAAAAACTTCAACATTATTTTACAACCATAAAAATTAGGCAATAAAAGAAAATAATTCTTATATTTAGTGAACAACTAAAAACAAGATTCATCAAAACCTTGAAGTTGGTGCAGAAACACACCGTATGCAACCGTATAAACCATGTCTCTGCGGTTACTAACATTTTGGTGGATTAGTTTTTTACTGTTCACTTAATATAACATTATTTTATATAAAATTTTTAGGTAAGTACCTTAAACTAAACATAAGTAACTGAAACTTTGATGGACAAGCCCCTAACGAATAAATAAGTTGTTATTATACAGGAAACATATACATTATACAGAACATTATACATTAGGTACATTATATAGGAAAGCTCAATTGATTTTTATTTCGTGTACAAAATATTCATTCATGCATCATAAATTTTATATATAAACCAGTCTGCCTCGTAGACATAATAAAATTAAAATAGCCATTAATAATTAAGTTGGAACTCGTTGATACTGTGCATATTTAGTAAAGTTCTAGAAAATGTCATTGTATCAATATAAAATTCATCTCGTCCCCAATGCAATTAAACAAGCCTAGGGTTGGGAACGTTGGGATCGCCATTATTCTTTCACTTTTATGGTTCACAAAAACGATCTTTGTTCACAATCCTTGATTAAGAACGGGAGAGAACAAATTTTAGATACCCGTAGAAATCTGCACTGCGTTTGCTTGTACAGTACATATCTTTATGTATTCAAATGCATAAATACATGTTTTAATTAAAACAGTTTTGAAATCAAAACCAAAAAAAAAATGAGGCCTCGTTGAATAATGAGGTTACTTCTGAATTAAATATATGAATTTGCATACCGAGAAATGAACTTATAGTTGGCCGGCGGTGACACAGAATTGAGAATAACAAAAGAAAACGAATAAATGTGAACTAAAATCCAGACGTTGATAATAACCAGCGTTTTGGCAACCAACTACAAATCACGCTCACTAAATTGAACCGAACACAAATTCAAAACCAAAACAAACGATCGGGCGAGCCGCGTGAAGCAGTCGTAGAAGTAGAACTGATGGTGTTGCCACTTGCCACCAACAAAATCCAACTGCCGTATCTAAATAAAGTAGCGAGTGTCTTATTTATTATAAAAAAAGACCCAGAACTGCCGTATATCGTAATAATTATTAAGGCGCCCCGGGACGCATTTGTCCTTGAGATTTGAAAGAGTAGGCTTTATTCGAACATTGATGTGTAGAAAAGAGGCAGATATACTCGCCGACCGCGAATTCGTTACATTTGTAATCGATAAAACATGTTTTTTGTATTTAAATAATTATTATCATTTGAAAAAAATGTTTTTTTTTTAAGTAATGTCCTAGATTATAATATTGTCTATCTTTAGAAAGAAAAATTAGGTTCGCGTCACTTACACAACTTAAAAGAAAATCGTTGCAAAAAAAAAACAACACTTTCTTATTTATTTATTTTCATTACTATTATAAGGTGTATTTCGTTTTTTTTTAAGCAAAGTACTAAATTAATATATGTAGAATATTGTAGTATTTTTAGTTTTAGCCATTTGTTAGGAATAACTTCAACAAAATGCACCAAAATACGTTATAAAACACGTTTTAGGGACTGGTGGCGCCTTAAGTAAAAAATTAAATTCCTATTATTAATCAAGCCACGTATTAAACAGTAATTATTTGCTTTTATCATTTTGTATTATTTTATTGTAGTACCTATTACGTAAAACTCTTGCTCAGGGCCTGGTGTAAAATAGTTATCGTATTTGGTACGTACGATGTACGTACCAAAATGATGTACCTATACGCTAAAATTTGATAATTATGTTGTCGGTATTTTTTTGGCGTTAGGTTCCACACACTGGCCCTAACGCTGGGGATGGAATTTGGCCCAGCACTTGTGGAGATGATTGTAACGTCTACACATTGGCCCCAGCGTTGGGCCAGCCTTGTGTGGGATCGCCTTTAGTCTTTCGACTTTCAGAGCTTTCGTTGTTTGTCAACTGCAACGATCTTATAAAATATATAGATACGGCAACTGAGGGTGAAAAACGCAACACGCCCAAGTAGGCCACTTTGAGCCGAGTACATTCCTCGCGCATCATATGTCTCGCTTGCTCACATGTCGTGATAAATAAAAAAGGAGGGATGTTTCATTACTATCCGTGACTCAAAATTTACAAAAATTTTGATTGACTATAACCAATACATGAAGTTTATCGGTCATTCCCTACAGCAGTGACTGACTGCTCCAACCAAATACAGGTTAAGTCTACACAAGTTTAAGTTGGCGCATGGAAAGAAAACGAACTAATTTTAGTCAGTTCTCAGGGCTTCGTTTGAGACGATGGATGACAGCGCCGCCATTGGAACACCAACTTAAACTTATTACGGCAATGAGAATGCTGCCGTATTATCTAATTAAAATTAATTAAATCCCCCGTATATTATGGCAATTGCCGTATCAATGGAAAACTAATTTGATACTAACTACCTACTTAAAAATAATACGAAACAGTGTTGTCATGTGTCAGAAAGTTGACGGTGATTGCCGTACGAACCACAAAATTTCAGAATGTTTTCCAAATTGTATGAAAATAAGTAAACGGTTTAAATTTGTTGACAATTTAAACAAAATAAGCGCCCATTTGAATAAATTTTACTATATGAGCATTTTCGTCAAAACTTTTACAAAAATGAGTCCATTTTGTGGGAAACTGAAAGTTCTCCATTAGGATAATAAACATTTTACATTAGCAATTTTCTAAAAGTTGGAATCGTTTATTGTCAGTTTGGCTACCAATAATAATAATGTAAAACCAATATTTAGCTTCTGCGACTTTATTGAAAGAAAAGTGAAACAAAACATTTTAAAGTGGGGAAAACTTAAAATTTATCATTTATAACAAATCAGCGAACTTTCAACTTTTAATATTTATTACTAGTTAACACTCTTACCCATTGGCATTTGTGTAACGATCGCCTGTGGTTTAACTTTTTTTAATTTCGACCCCATATTATCCTTTCAGTCACCTTCTTTTAGTCGTGTAAATTTTGTCTGCCTATCGCTTTAAAATGAAATAAATTTTAACAAAACAATTTATTTACTAATTTTCGAAGATTTTGATTTCATTTTCCGCCTGGATCTTTTCTATTTTGTTTTGTCTTCCTCTTATAAATATATATTTCGTTTTGTCTTCCTTTTATATATACATTTCGTTTTAGTATATTTCCCATCTATTGTTTTTTTTTTTTACAAAAAAGTAATATATTTATACTGTGAATACTGGCAAGCAGCTTCTCTAAAAACTAAAAAGCTTTATTGCCATTTTTAAAAGAAATAGAAAAACGTCATTGAAAGCTAATTTCACAACTGGTGTATCATTTTTATAAATAAGAAATGGTCAATGTTATGAAAGGTGTGCTTGTAGAATGGTAAAGTTCGCATATTAATAAAGAAATAATGTATTAATAGTTCTAAATAAAATTCGGTTGAAAATAATTCAAGGAAGGAAATCCAAATCGTTAGGGATGTCGAATTTGTCATTCAACTCTCTTTCTTCGATCTTGAAAGTGTTTTTGCACCAGCCACGTACGGCGAATATGTTGTCGGTCCACCGATTCACGGCGTCTTTGGTACTCTGAAAACAGATTTAGGCATTAGACATTTGTAGAAGCTGTGTGTAAACATACCATGATGTCATGTCAAGCTTTGTAAACTGTTTTTATGAAAAGCCAAGCACCAATTTGATATGATAGTGTGTAGGTGAAGTGGAGTTGCTTCACAATTAAAACTTATTTTTTTTTATAGTCATTTTCACAATACATTTTTTGGGTTGATCTTATACCGAATCGATGTTTAATGTTGACCCTTATCTATATCATAATATTATAACCTCTGTTTCGCTCCTCAATTGTTCAATGACTTCCGGATCAGAATCCCTGTACTTTTGTAGTTCACGTTTCAGGTTATCTTCTTCGTCAACGATTTTCTTTAGTTCGGCCAATATTTGAGTTCTTCGCTCGCTCGGTTGACGCTCAATCTGAAATTTTTACAACTACATTCGATATCAAAGTACTTATAACAAAATTAGAACTACCATTTAAAATGATTAAGAGTATTCTAACAGCAAATATTAATCGTTTATTACAGCCACCACCATATACTTCAGTTTCTAATTAATATGTAGCATTGCATAAATATATAATTTAAAATTTTATTGATTTTGTTAATTATTTTATCTATGTGCAATAAAGAAACAAAAATTCTGATTCACATCAGATCTCAAAACAAACCTACGAAACATCTAATAGTTTTAAGAGTTGGATATCTGGTACAGTAGGACCTTGATAATTGATGGATCTGAAACAACGCATGGCTGGATAATCAAGACGTTCGGATTGTAGTATGTGTCTGAATTAAAGTTTTTAGGAATCTACTCTACCCGCGCACCAAAACATCTTATTCTCTTACTACATACACATTTAGGGATAGAAAGCTTGCGACTGGGAAATTCACAGTCTATTAGCGTATACACGTTGCGCAGGATGACTCGATGAGTAGGTATTTCGGTCAGACTGGGCCAGGTAATGCAGGCAGCGGCCGTTGATGGCCCTGCTGCCCGTGACAGCCGTCTGGATTACCGCGTCGTTCGGATTACCAAGGTCCTACTGTAATTATAATAGGTTGACTATGAACGTAAAAAATAAAACTTGTAAATTGGAAAACGTGATTAAAAAAAAATGTTATTTGACTACATTCTGTTTATATTTATATTGAAAGCCGTTGCGATACATTTTTAATAAATAATTATTTTATAGTGTAATCAAATCGTATGTTGTAAGTAACTCGTGAAGTAGATATATAATAAAAATCACATTACAGTAATTTAATTTTACGTTCAAATCTCTTCATCCGGAAGGATATCGCTCGTTATCCGGAAGGCGCTGAAAAATGCAATCTGGCAGCAGTCATTTTTAGCAGTGTTTCATTCCAAAAATCAACCCTTTCAGTAAGACTGTTTTTTTTTTGTACATACTTAGGTTATTGTTTTAGATTACCAAACCTGTTCTGTCATGAGGTTGTCTTCGATAGTTTTAATTCGAGTCTCGGCCACTTCCAATTTTGATGTGTTTTCTTCTAGTTTACGTTTTAGAGTATGTTTTGCTTTGCTGGAATGGAAAAAGTAGTATTTGGCCATTTAGTATTGTTATTATAAGATCGGGTGGCAACTAGCAACTAACACTATTTAAATAATGCAGCTTGAAGTGAGTGAGCAATTTTTATTTCAAGGTTTTCCTCATGTCTGAGAACACTTAAAACTTTATGTATTTGATGTATCATCTTATCGAGACCTAAAAAGACCATGAATATCCCATTGCAGTATAAAAAACTTGAATGAAATTAAAACTGTTCCCCGTACTGGATTCAAACACAATAGCCGTTTCCTCTATCAATTTACCGTCTAATGGGTTATTAATAAAATATTACGGTAATCAAAGAGGTCACCTTGGAAAAGCCCAGAAGTAAATTGAAGTGCCTATTTTCTCCGTATCCACTAAGTGGTCGTCCACGAGTGATTGCACCACTTCCTTAACCGATTGCATAGTTATTCCTTTCTCTTTTGGTGCAATTTTTTCCAATTCCTTCAAAGAACCAAACTTTTTATTTATTTATTGTTTATTCGGAAAACCAACAGTATAATTTAAGAAGAAAGAACAGTTGTTTGTAAAATTAACTGATGACAGGTTTTCGCTAAAGTACAGAGATACATGTAAAGATTAAAATTAAATTAAATTACACTTGTACTAGCACTCTTAATACAGATATATACTCGTATATATTTTTGAACATATATTAAATAAAAACAAAAAATAAAACTAAAATAACTATATTACATTAACAGTAACATTTTTTACTAAATCACAGTTTCATAATTTTGCCATAAGCGAGTACGAATTCTCACCTTTAGCTGAAAGAAATCCTTCTTCTCGTAGAATAACTGGAGCATTCTTGTTTTTTTCTCATCGGCACTAACGCCTTTCCTTTTTGACATATTTTTATTTTGCTTTTTTAATTTTCAGTGACCCAGCTATGAAACAGTTTCTGCTGCACTTAGATGATACCTTGGCGCTTCACAGGAAATTTGTTATTCAAGATCTAGACGAGACCCACCTTTTTATATCGGCCGATATTGTGGAAACTTTGCAAGCACGCGTAGACGATTTGATGGACCAATTCAATTACCCTGTACATGACAAAGGAGAATAAAGACAAAATTATTTTTAAGTTTTATATTGTAAAGTGATTATTTAAAATATTAGTTAACATGGCATTCCGTGAGTCGGGTCGGATCAAAGACTCTGAAAAGAAGAGGATCTTGGATGATGCTTCAAGAAAGCGGCGCGCCAGAAAAGCATTAGAGGCGCTAGAGCAGGACAATTTTCACGATGATCCACACGCCGACCTAGTTATGTCCAAGAAGATTCCGAAGTTCCACGATACGAATGAAAGCAGGGCGAAAAAGAAAAAGACGAGGAGCGCCGAATATTACAAGATGCGATTTCGAAAGACGTATTTGCAACTCGTCGAGGAGGACAGCTGTTATAATCCCAATCCTCCTAACTATCTCTCTGCGCAGGTTTCACCGTCAAAGTAATTATTTTATATCTACCCATTAAAATAGTAATCATTCTCTCCCTATCCTATCTGTGGTGCCATATCGGGGTAGGCGATTAGCGATCATTCTGGTGCTCTGATTCTGTTGATCTTCAGTCCAAATTAATTTGAAATTACCTATTTTATCATGCTGTCACTGCAGCATAGAACAATGACAGGTCCAGTATTTAAAAACATTCTTTAAACACTGTTTTTACCCATAAATAATTTGTTCTAATTGTATTAATTTATATGTATATTATAAAAGTATTTTAATTTTAAGATGTACATGTGAAACAAATAGTTTGAGCAAATTTATATTCCATTGCAAGAGTGTTCTGCACATTTTTTAATCAAGTCTACCATGGCCGCCAATTACTCCTCAATTTAAACTTTGAAACTCCTCATTGATTGTTTCTCCTGCTTACAATATTTAAGTAATAGATGCTTGATGAAAGTGCCACCCGGGAAAGCACCACTGTTTGCCAGTGAAAGACACTCGAACAGCTAGTCTGAGTTGGCATTTTGATGGTTGTTTATTGGAACAAGAGCGATGATTGTTTCAATTATTCTGTTATCTCAGCATTCTGACTGAAGATACCATGTTCATTTCGCCAATCACAGTCCTAATTAAGGTTGAAAAAAGGAAATAATTGTTTCTTTCTGTTATCTCAGCATCTTGACTGACAACACCATATCTATTTCACCTATCACAATCCTTGTTAAGGTCGAAAACAGGAAATAATGTTTTTATAATTATTTTTACAATTGCAAATTAAAATTTTACAATTTAAATTAAAATACTGGTTACTGCCTTTTTCTTTTTTCAGGTTTCCCGAAAGACATTTCTGTGCAGTTTGTGGATTTCCATCAAATTACACTTGCCTGCCTTGCGGTGCCCGTTACTGCACAGTTAGATGCCTTGGAACTCATTTGGATACTCGATGTCTTAAATGGACTGCATAACATCATTAAATTGTTTTAAATTAAATTAAATTCCCAATAATGTTTACTTACGTTCTAATAAATATTTTCTTAAAATATGTAGTTCTGTATCTTCATACAATTCCTACGCAATTTACAATACTAATTATGAGTGAAAAAATTGAATTAAATGCGATTTGACAGGACTTGGCTTAGAAAGACCGCCTTTTGGATGGCCAGTGCTGCTATAAGCATTTCTCGTTTTCCCAGCAAAACTAAAATCGCTAAAACACTCAGCATCGAATTACCTTGTAAAAAAAATTGTGGGGTCACTGCAGTTAGTTTGAATAAACTATGACCATTGACAATATTTGTATAAAAAATGAGAAAGCAAGTTTAATACTGCGAGTACCCTTATTTATCTATACGTGTTGACATTAATCGGCTATCGACATTTTAATTCTTAAAGTTTTGTACCCATTAGCTTTGACAACATAATTTTTTGGTATATTTCTTTGTCCGTTTTCGAAGTTTAGCTGCTTTGGAGCTTGAGTGGAAACAATATTATGTTTTTTCGTATTACCGCATAACTTCACAGAATTTGGTTATGCCATTTGGGTAAGATATTTTTTTTTTTGTTAATTACTAGTTTATAATAAGTAATTTAACTTTTACATTTTAAATGAATAATATATATGGAAAACACAAAAATCATGTCTCCTTAAAATATTTTTCAAAGTTGAACTTAAATTATTCAATTTTTATAACTATAATAGTTTACGTATATGTATACTGTGATTACTTAATATTATCATAAATTCGTAAGTTTCGGGTAAATCTCCGGACGTTGGCAGCACTTTTTTGGCATAGCTCATATTAGGTACCTATATAGTTTTCTTACTGACATGTTTCAGAAACCAAAATACATGGCACTTGTAAATAGTTCTTGTAGTATAGGTAGATGTCGCCAGCATAATATGGTTTTTGTGGTTATCCATAATGCTACCACAAATATATACACAAAAATATAAATAAAAACAAGTACGTAGGTAGGAAATGTTTGGCCAAATGCATGTTTTTATCGTGGTCCGACAAGAGTTTTCAAATTGCTTGGTGTCAATCAAAATTATTAACCAAGAACTGATTGATGTTTGGCATTACAGGATCAAAGGAGAAAATATGCGCTTGTCTCTTACATATAAAAATATGAAAAAATAACACTGTAATTATTCTATTAATTAAAGTAATGACATGGATATCTATAGATCATTTTATTTATAAATCAATTTATCAGAACTTTCATAACCACATCTCATAAACGTAGATATCAAATATAAAGTACAAACGTATGTGTTCCGACGTCACCTTATTAATTACGTTATTTAAATTCAATATTCTATCATATTAATATTTATTAAATAAATGTTTTATTATTGTTTGATGTTTATTATATTGCACCTCACCATTCTCGTATTTCCCCAGTTTTTGTTACTGGCAACCTTTTTCCATTATCACAGCTGCGGGTAAGTTTCCGTTGAAAAAGAAATGCAAGAGGGTATACCCACGCCTCTGCAATCCGTGATAACGCGTGCAAAACAACGACTTTTTCGCCGCCAACTATTCCTGCAATCCGTGACATCTCGTCACATCGTTCACCGAGCTCGTGAAATCAACTCAAAACCAAGGAAGCAGTGAGAAAATAGCTAAGGCAGACAAACCACAGACGGCCATCATCGCACAGCAAAGGTTGGTCTTTTGTTTTCTTGTTGATTGCTGGTAACCTTCCAATCCACCAAAACCTACAGTCCGCTTCCCCTAAACCGTACAGTCAGTATTGTCAGTCAGTTTGAAACGCTTTTTGATAGCGATTCGGAAACAAATGACAGCGATTTGCAGTGCAATTTTTGCAACGATCTTTTGAATTAGCGAGACAAACAAACAAGTGGAGTTTATGGATCAACAGCCATCGATCGTCGGCGGCAAACTCAATTTTCCGCTTGTCTATTGTCTATGTGCACGGCTACATAAAAATAAAAAATAAAAAAATATTGGTGTTGGGTGCTTGCAACTTAATCTATGTTAATCTGTAATTATGTGTGACGCACGTGTGACTACATACTTTATTTTTCATTTGCAAATTAGATACTAGGCAAAACATCTTACCTAAGTAGGATATAGTCTTTCTATCGAGGATATTTTATCATTATTATTATAAATTATTTATTAGCAGAACGATGATTTGTTTTCCGTATAGCAATATGTAGCTGTCTGTGTATTGGGTTAGATTGGATCGGAATTTGTTATTAAAATTCCTAAGAACGGAGCGGTCAAGTACTATTGCGATACATTGCTCCCTGCATTAAGAGCGAAGAAAATATAATTAACACGTCACTTGCATTTGTAAATTAATGCGTTCGTAATTGTATATGGTGTTAAGAAAATCTAATTAACGGTTAAAGATCATGCTTGAGAATCGTCGAAATTCCAAGATTTGAGCTCCAAATCAACGCTTACAGTAACCGGTCCCTAAATCATAAAAAACATTTTTTTTACCACAATTATTTGTGGTGATGATAACTTCAAAACCACATAGTTGAAGTGAATTACTTTCAGATTTATTTGAACCAGCAGCCGTCTTCAATAATTAAAAAAATATATATGTGAGAAACTTAATGGGGCAGATTCGAATCGCTGCGGTATACCGTCGGGTCGCATCACATCACGTCAGAGCATCGCCTTCAGTGCATGTCCGCCTTTAATTGAAGTCCAACAAAGAAACGTGGAATTGTAGTCGTATCCACGTGTCGTCGAAGAAGATAACGACGGCTGGCCATCGCACTGCACTGCCGTCGAGATGTTGCCAATTGCCATTCGGTCGCGACATGTCGACCGCAATGGCGCCTTGCGCGGGCGCAATGCCAGCCTTTGTCTGTGTGCGTGCCGGCGCCAGTCGACATATGCATATGCTAGCGGTCAGCGAACACAGTCGCAATCCCAGCTGGCGTTTAGTTTGGTCATTTGTGTTTTAGTAGCGTTTTCTTATTTGTTTATAGCGCCAATTTATTTATTGAAATCGTACCGACATATCTTTTAAAATAAATCATAATTTTATAAATATATAATGAAACAGTACAAAATCGTTTTTTTAAATGAGCGATTTTTTGTGACTCATCTGAAAAGAATAAATCCACCATCGAAGCAGCAATGTGTAGAAGAAATATCTTCCCTGCTAACTACATTATGTATGATTTTTTAGAGCTGTCAACCAAGAAATTCACTAAATAAACAATTTTTGATTGAATTGTATGTAATTATTTTGTATTCTTCATTGAAATATCATTCGCCGATTTATTCTACGCAACAGTAAATACTATTATTGATATAATATTATTTTATTCGCTTCTGAAATCATTAGCACATGTTTATCAGGAGAAAAAACGTATGATTTATGATTTATGCATAAAGTGAGGAAATAAATCGTAAAGCTTTTTGCGACTGGAACAAGCCAATAAAGTTTCAACCAGCAAACAATAAAGTAGCGGAACCATCAACAGACTTCTGATAATTATTGCTCTATCTTCTGGTCTCGTTCAGGGGAAGTAGCTACGTATAACAATGTACTCGTATTGCGTAAAATGATCATCAACGATTCTCCAGGGTAAGATTAGCATTGTTAACAAATAACTGCATCTCAATTGGTACATTCCCTGATATACTTAAACTTCAGTCAGAATGTATAAAAACGGGAGTCACAAACATCATGGCAACATTATCGAGCATTGATAGAATCATAGAGATTTTTTCAAAATTGTATGCTGTGTGAGTTTTAACCAGGATACATTCCTTCTTTTTTGCTTTACTGAGAAATAAATTACTTAAATGATAAAAATCATATCTTAGTGATATCTATTGATTTCACTAAAGCGAAAAAAGTCTTTGGTACTCTTAAGAAATAAATATATACTTGATTCTAAAAATTCATTAGGAAATGTAATCAAGTATTGTACTACCCACCAATTTGCGGACGATAATATTATGTTACGGATGACGATATAAATGATTGAAATGAATTGAGCAATATGATTTTGACAAACTTTGTAAATTATTTACACTTATTTACTGTCTTCATGGTGCTTAAAATGGGTGTAATTGCGATACTCTTCCAGTAAGCACTCGTGCAAAATATGTTGGCTTAATTGTTTACCAATATTTCCACTGGAACAGCTAAACTGGTAGCGTATATGAGAAACATAAATTATTAATATATTAACAATACTTCCAAATTTAATGTTATTAAATCGTTAGTGGATCTGGTCTTAGATCCTACGGGCCAAAGTTAAAAACTAACCAGATAAAATAAAACCCTTCAACTATGAATTACTAAACGAAATTGTACCGCAAAAAATAAAAACCGTGAAACAAGGGCTGCTGGCAAATTACTTAAATATAATGCTTATGGCCAGAGACTACTTTAATCAATAACTCCAAAGGTTTTCAATGAGATGCCAAGTCATTTAAAACGAATCAAATCAATTAGAATTATTAAGAGGGATTTAAAGATTTTTTTACCTATAAAATCTATAAGTAATTATTCTAAAACACATCAGTTCACGTTCAGATCGTTATTGTGTCATATTTAAATAGGGTGTTAACATGTACCTAAAAAGTTAGGCGGTTCATAATGTTGTCGAAATAACAAATAAATATAAAAAAAAGAAACGTCCAAATTTAATCGTCAAAACACAAAAAGGTTGGGGTCTCATTGTCATTCGGTAATTTTTTTCAACGCTAAATCGCTAAAAACTGGTTAATACTCAGGGCAAAGTTTTTATTAAATGTCACATCACAAAGCTATGAGGGTTTGCTCGTCACTTACGAGTTGAAGCTTAAACTAGCACAAATTTTTCTATCACTATCAATAAAAAATATATCGTCTAATAGTGTTAAAATAAAACACAAAATTTATTTTAATAAAACATTTTGGTAGTTTTCCATTAATTTCGCGAAAACATCCCTATACTCCCAATATTTATTAATTTCTTTATAAATATCAAGGAATGGCAAAATTATGACTGTGTATGTTTTTTATGTATTACTTATATTATTTGTATAATTTTGTTATGATCAACATAACATTAAAATGATTAACACTAGAAGAGTAACAAATTATATCCACATTTTCCTGAAAAAATATCTAGGTATCTATAGTTAATGTAGGTATTTTTTCTCTTTTTTTTCCCGGAAGTCATTGTTACATCCCACCAAGCGTCTGCCGACAACACGATCGTTGAAACCATCTGCGTAACATCGGCGCGTGTGATGTCGTCTAAAACGCACACTCAAGACATAACTTTTTCCTTTCGCACACCTTTGTGCCTTTGTTATGCGAGCTGGACGACTTTTGTGTAACGGCATGATGACGGTGATGATGCTCGCATATTTACCACATTTACCACCTTACACTACCTCTAACTAATTACTAAACGATCGCCTAATTTTACTACAAAGGTTGACATTAGGTAGGTACCTACTTGACATAACATGACATCCATAACTTTTAATGGGCCCTGCATACCAAAGAATCAGAGAAAATCTCTCTAAAGAATTGGTCTCGTATTTCTATTTCAAAACGAAATTCTCTACTCATACAGAATGCAGCCAAGCAAATAGTTTCTATAAAGCTGCTCCCCTCCCCACCCACAAAGATGCTCCAATTTAAGTACGACAAAGTGTTTTTTCAAACGTTTCTTAATCATTACAAACGCTTTTTAATGATCTCTTTTGATTTTGATAAGAAATCATTTCGCCAATTTGATAACAGGCGTTTGTATAAAGATTGAATGAAGACGACCCACTTAAGCAGCCCGCTAAAGTGAGAGCGCGTTCTGTAGGACTTGTGTCTGTCATATTCACTGTACGGCACCTCTCTTGTAATGGGTTGCATCATTTCCTATCTCCATTCGTGCCTGTGGCACTTTTAGCCTATTCGATCTGCGTTTTAGATGGCCATAGAGGCGACTTAGGTCTAATAAATCAAAATAAATTAAGCAATACAAGATAAAAACAACAACACGATAAATTTTTCTATAATTTACAAACAATTTAATTAAAAATGAAATTTAACAAATGTCTTAATAATATTAATTTTACTATTTTACTTATTTCTACGGGTGCTTCTGGTGGAACTGAGGAGAGGACGGCCACCGCTACCGCCCCTCCCGCCCCTCCCGCGCAAAAGGCGCATGTGTAGATGACGACGCCCACGCACACCATCCCTGCGTAAATCCAATTCATCTGAAAAAACAAAAATTATAATAAACACTAACAATAGAATTCATTACATTACAATAATAATAATATCACATATTAAATTACATACCTATATATTTTATGTTACAAATTGTCGCATATATGTTACATGTACTCACAAATTATTTATAAATTCAACTTCGTGGATATGTATATTTGTTTATTTTTAAAATTATAAATAATCTTACTACGTATCATACTATCATCCAAAGTACCAAGAGTTTTTGCATAGTAAAATACAACGGTTTAATCTTAAAACTATATGTACGAAACACTATTATAATTTCATGTATTTTATTTTTGGTTCGTGGTTATTCCTTTACTACCACAAAATTCGATACTTTCTCAGTCATAGTGCAAATACGCATACCTAAATTCTGATAGAAGGCAGGGCACAAAATGTGGCAGTGCTAATCGCTCCCAGTGCATTTGTAATATTCGTTTGTAACTGTGATTTCCACTACTACAATTCTATTTCTTTGTCAAATTAAATATGTCACAATAAATAAATAAAATTATACTCGTCTTGAAATATTTTAAGCATTTCAACTCTTTACTCTAAGAAAACTTAAGAGGCGAGGTGTTTCCTCAAGAAGTTTTAAGAGGGCATCAGGGCTTATGGGATTGGCCAGATTTGAGTTACGGAAGGTACAATAATGTGTGTCACAGTATTTAAAAGAAGTTTTTATAACTAATAACATTATAGTATTTCACCCCCTATTAGTGAGATTCCTAGATTCATAAAGTGCAGGTTCAATTTCGACTGGAGTAGTACAAAATTCCCGGATTTGATTTCATAATGTGTGTTTTTTAATCTCACTATATATCACCTATATATAAAAACTTGAACATATATGCATAAGGCTTACTTTAAACACAATAAAACAACCTGAAGGCGTTTAGGGTTAGGTTAGGGTTTCTCTCCAGGCAGCATTTTATTGC
Source organism: Neomicropteryx cornuta (assembly GCA_020383195.1). Classification (NCBI taxonomy): domain Eukaryota; kingdom Metazoa; phylum Arthropoda; class Insecta; order Lepidoptera; family Micropterigidae; genus Neomicropteryx; species Neomicropteryx cornuta. Next base: position 9,787,796 of record JAHKQU010000030.1, read on the forward strand.
TTTTTGTCTCTCTCCCTCGTTTTCTAAATTATTAAAACAATTATTGCAGTTGCATTGGTGGCAGAACTCAAAAGAAATACAGTGTAAAATGATAATTATCTATGAGAAATTTAAAAGTATCATCACTGTCAAACATAATGTTTATAAACCGCAATGTGTATTTGAAGATTAAACGTGTTTTTATGTAATTTTAAATTTTCAAAATGTGTTAAAAAATATTATAATCGTTTTTTTCAGATCGCGTCAAAAGAAAAATACAAATACCTTAAATGTCCAAATTCATTTAAAAATATCTCCGTTTCGTTTCCTATCGAAAAGCGTGTCCCAATAGAAAGAGATAACACGATCAAAATTGTACTAATTGGTGTAAGAACTTATGTTGAAATTTACTAATTATTATTAAACAGAATTAAGACAATGTTTAATATAGTAAACATTTATTAAAGAATTTTTCATACATTTTCGAAATGTGAACTACGGTTTGTATTGCAGGCACGTGCCCTGCCCTTCGCCCTAATTCTGTGGTGGACACTCTAACATTCACTACTTTCTTCATTTTTTCAAATACTGCATTTATTCTTCTTATTAAGTGGTCCCAGTCACGTATTTTTACTTCATAAACAATTTCCTTTACAATTTCGAAATTCCCCAGGGATTCCCAGGGTAGTTAAGTCTGGGGACCTGGCAGGCCGTGGAATTGAGCTGTTTCTTCCGATCCAAGGCCAAAGCCGTCGACCTATTGAGGTCAATAGGTATCCACTGCCTTTCAATTAGTCAGTTCAAACGCGACGCGGCGCCGTTTGATACTTTTTTAATAATGGCATAAAGTTGACAGCACGTTTGTGTTTTACTAAAAATAAACGAAGGTGGATTACGAGCCGACGAGGACATTTTGTATTAAGTATGTCGTGCTAAATTGATTTTAAACGTACGGTAAGGAATTGTTTTTTTGGTCTCGCATGAATGTTGCATTACATATCCTCAGCCTCGGAGGATTCTCTCGACTCAGGGCACACTAATATTAGTTGAATTTTTCTAGAAGTTTTTGTTGATTAATGTTTAATTGCAATATTATAATGTCTACATTCTCGTCCGGCTGCCTGCGGTTTGCGAGGAGGAGCAGAGAGGACGTGTTTCGCTTTATTTCGCAGGGTGGGGACCACACCTAGCGCCCCTCTTTACCTCTCCACACCCCCAGTGTTTTTATATACACACTGTATTGTTCCTAAGGCAGACACTGGAGGTCTTTTGTGAACTGACACTTTGAGGGATGCTCCTCCATTTGGGTTATCAACAAAGTGCAAGCAAGAAAGAAAGTCATTGCGAATACTACACGTGGATACATTAAGTACTATAAAAAATATCACATTTCTTATTTAAGCCTCTGAAAAATTGTCTGTAATTTTTAAAACAAGAGTGAAGGGGCTAAGATACTTAAAACAAAAGTGACTACATACATTTTTTTTATACATTTTATATTTATTAAAATAGACAATAAAATGTATGCGTTTAATCTTTATGCAACATTATACGAAACTCTAAAAAAAGTAATGTCGTAGAGTCTGTCAAGTTTAAGGCCGCAAAGAGATTTTTTGATATTTTGAAATGGGTACTAAAGCCACCTCAGTTAATATTTTTATTACGAGACTCATGAAATAAGGAAATTACAAATAGCTTTGTATCAATAAAATGGTCAACTCTCTACGAATGGTTTTGAACACCGAAATACGTGTCATTACTATAAATATAGGGCGTGTCGTCGTGGTTATTTATTATCTTCAAAGTCAAGTGTGCTTATGTGCAATTATAAACAGTGTTTGCAATGTTTGCAATTGTATGGTTTTTACTGTTTTTATTGTTACGGTCTATCCCGACCGTTCCGATGAAAAAAGACTACACTTACAAGGACATTGTATCGGATAATTAAATTATATTGCGCTTGCATTATTTTAAACTACGAAATCCATTCCTTAAGCAACAGCAATCCAATAATTATTAAATTCACATGAAGTTAAGAGTACATTACAGTCAAGTCGAGTCAATAAAAACAATAAACCATACCAATGCACACGAGTTTCTTTTTCAAACACTTTCCCTACAAAGGGAAGTACTTTCCTTTCCTACTAAACCAGGTTAGACTGATTGTGAAAAGGCAAATACAAAATGGATAATACGAATAAATCACTTTATTGAGGCAGGATAAATAAAACATATATACTTGGGTATAAATTATTTTAAACAACTTTAGTTCAAATAAAACTAAAATGTAGATATTTTGTGGTCAAAGTAGTGATAAAAAAGATTTAGATTTAAATTAACCAAAATACACGCAGCCAGTTTGCTCGGCATACTCACTTCGTCTGACATCCTCAAGGAAATTTATTTTTCATGTTATGTTGAGCTGTATTTAACAATCATATATACCAGTTAAATAGGTCATTTATTTCAGTACATATGTAACGTGTTTTATGCTCATAAAATAAGTTGGAGAAATTAGTAAGATTAGGGTTTAGTAGTAACTTCTTGAGAAACCACTTAGTGAACTTTTCAAGGAAATGAAGAAATAGTAAAAATCATCATGTGGAATTGCAAGTCTCTCACCCATAATTTCTTCGTGTTTAGTCATCAATTCGTGGCCCTCGACCTTTTGAAGTTCAACAGATCTTTCAATTGCTATATGAGATTCCTTATCTTCCAGAACAACAGTATCAATAATTTCATGATTATCAGAGCTGTCATAGTCCGTCTAAAATTAACATGAAAAATATATTTTCACCGCAAAAATATTGCAACACAATGGTATAAAAGATGAAGCAAATTTAAAATAGTAAAACTTTACCGCCATCGCTTCATCGACAAGATTAAGTGAATCTTCGAGTTGTTGATCCATTTTTAAAAAGTTGAATGTCTTAACTCAGCGTAAGATCCTTTATCCACGACAACTAAAACATTTAAATTTCTCTGTTCGCTACTTTTTCAAGTTAAAAGTCCAATTTGCATTTCGATTTCAAAATTGGCCGCCATTTTATCGGCAATAGAAATGTCAAATCAAAAATCGCTTGAATATGCCACTGTTGGTAAACCAAGGTCTCTTGCTGGGAAAATAAATACGACGTGGAAAATAAATACAAACGATATGGGAAAACCAATAAAAAGATACATTCTACATTCCACACAAAACCCTAAATATAAGTGAAAGTAAGTTTTAAATCAACAAGTCACGGAATTTATCTCTATATTCAAATATGTCGTCAATATTTTCAAGGCGCTTATTTCAAATTTATACAGAAATGATGACCAACAAAAGCAACCCAAAATTTGGAAAGTCCATCTCGTATTGCCAGTTTCCCACGATATAGCGTGATATTCCCTATTATAGAAACGAAAACTAATGCGCCATATTCACTACACACGAAAAGAAAAACAATTGAAATGTTTTCCAAATTGAAAGCACAAGTTCAATTAAATTATTTCACAAGCTTTGATTTCACAAGTATTGATTTACTGACCGATTACGGAACTGTCATATTTAACAAAATCTCGAGACGTATTGTTTGTAAAAAATATTGGCCACACATCCAAGAGAGAAACAATAAAAAATCCATTACAGAATGATAAATAGCGAGTCTGCAACATTTACCAAAAACAATATACCCGTTTAGACCAAAAAAACAAGATATCTTGTCGCTGATTCACCTTACCTGAATGTTATAAGATAATTATCAGTAGTAATTAAATACGTTTAGAAATAATATATTTTGCCATTGCTTCCATTCCATTCCATTGCATTATTTTTTTATGTACATTGTGGTAAATAAAATGACGTTGGTTATATTAAGGTGGGAAATTGATTGTTTTAAGTTTTATTTTCATTTATTTCATTAATTTGTAAATACAATAACATTATACTTCTCCTGACAAAAACAGAATTTTAGCCGCCAGAAACTCAGGATTATAAACTTAATTATTCATGCACACATACAATACAATTTTAATAAAAATTGTATACAAGTAATACTTTTTTTAAATATTTTAATAACTTAAATGACACAAAACAATGTATATAATAGTAAATAAAACTACGAGCACACAGACGATTCACTCACAAATTATTTAATATCACGTATAAATTTTTATGAATGTGTAGCTTTCGTTTTTAAATGAGATGGCATTAGGTTCATCAATCGTGACAAAATGATTTTAATTTGTCGTTCTCCGTAGACATTTTTAAAGTTTGGAATTTTAACGGTTAATTTGTCAATTTGTCGCGTTTTATATTTATGGGTAAAGAAAAATTTATATCGATCGTCTTTTAAATATAAAATTAAAAAATGGTAATTGAACATCTGAAAAACATTTAGCCTAACGGGTTATTTTTGTATTTAGTTTTGATGTGTTCGGTACCAACAATTTTAATTTAGTCAATTTAGTGTCAATAATAAGACCTAGATAGTTGGCACTCGAAACCGATTCAATCTTGTCGCAGTCGCACGTACGAGTACAAGCAGAGACAGAGTCACTGTCGCACTGCTCACACGTCCCACAGACTCACGGCTGTGGGACGTGACACCCCCGTCATTCCAGTGTAAACATTCTGCCGTATAACCGATTAGATTTATTGAGTCCGGTATTTTAGCTCTGGTTAAAATTATACCGGTAAAAAAATAGTTGTGAGAGGTAAAAAAATGTAACACAGTAACTTTATTTTAACATTCAAACGTTTATTACTTCTTTGAAGACATTTACTCATTTTTTATTCTCTCTGTGGCTGAACTATTTTAGTAACCAATTTTCAGTAATATTAGACAAAATTAAATTAAAGCTACAAGTCTGAAGAACTGTAGCATTAAAATAGCATTTTAAAAAAATACATTAATGTGTAAAATGTATACTGTAATGTTTGCTAATTTATTAAGGTACACTTTGTCAAGTGAATGGAGCATCTATGGAAAATAACCAGAATGTTATTATTATCCAACCTTATAAATGTTTTTAAAATAACAGTGTTGAAGTCAAAAGATGTAAATTGTTTATTATTTCGTACTATTGTTTTAATTATAAAATATCAAATAACTCTATTAAATATGTGTAAATTGGCGAAACTGGATATCTATATTGCCAGAAAGATAAAAGTTTATTTTCGAAGAGAGAATGATTCTGGTTGCGACTTAAATTTAAAACTGATTACAAAATAATAATTTAAAATTATATTTTCTAAGAATCTCAATTTCACCTGTCTAATGATTCTCTCGGTATTTGTATTTGGAGTGTAAAATAAAATAAAAATAAAAAAATACAAGAGGGAAATAAAAATATTTTACTAATAGAACTTAGAATACAAGTTATACTAATTAGCCCATTGTTATAGCTACTAGTTATATAAGTTATATTCTAACTATCTCAATTGAGGAAGAAAATAAATTTCTTTTTACTCCCACCTGACTCCTGTATTTTGTCGATTGAATGTCATTGTGATTATTGTAAATGTCACATTCGGTATGAAAATATAATTTTGAGGTTATATATTCTGTTAGACTACATCTGTGAAAGTATCTTCTGATAATTTTGTGATTTCCTAATAGCTCTAGCCTTTTAGTTTCTTTTGGAATTCCAATTAGGAAAAACATCGTCAAAATGCCTATGCCATTAACTGCTGTTCGACAATTTCTGTCGGAATTAGCAAATTCGGGTGGGCCGCATAAAGACCAAGCGGAAAGGTGTTTTACTTTTGTTTACCAAAATATTTATGCAATTTCGTTTGTTTTCGTTAACAATTTTTCATGTTTTAAGGTATCGGAATATTTTGATTGAATTATTGAGTAATCCAGAAGAAGAAATACCCGATACATTAAAAGCGTTTATTGAAGCAAGTATGTGCAAATTATTCTTTATATGTATTATCTCTTCGTATAAATGGCTGTTTTATGTTGGCATCTGTTTCATCTATTACAATATAGTCAGAATAAAAGGGAAACCCGTCCATATTCAAAAAAATCTTTGATTAGGAAATAGGAACAGTTACTTAGTCTATTACACAAATGTAGCTAGGACCACACTCATTAAAAAACGAACAAGATGCCCCAATATTAGGTACTAATTATATTGCTAAATGTATGATTTCACCTTTGCATTGATTTTTCCCACAAATTGGATTTATTTATTATTTAAAAAAAAACAATACGTAATAAGAGTGATTGGTATATACAAATTAATATTTCCTGAGGTTACCTTCTGAGGTTCAACATTGTTATAAAAAAAATAGTATTGTTTTCCTACCTGTTTGACATGAATTGCGAAGATCTGTTCTACCATAAATCACAACTTTTGAGTGGTTTCGCTAAATGACAGAAATGTACATTTTTTGGTAGGTATATTATACGTAGGCCACAGGAATTTTGTGCTTTAACTTTATCTATATATATAAAACAAAGTCAGGTTAGTTACACCGTTAATAACTTAAGAACGGCTGAACCGATTTTTATGATCTTTGATTTGTTGGATTTGTCTCCGCCATGAATAGCCGAATAACTATTAAAAATAGTGGAAAAATACACATAAAAAAAATTATAAAGAAAATTAATTTTCTCATACATACATCCTCGTGAACGGATTGATTTTGTTGATTGATTGAACTTAATTGAATTGATTGAACTTAATTAATTTTAAGTATTCTTAATATAAAACTGAATTTATTTTAGCTAATAAGTTAGCACAACATTTATTGATTTTGAGGCGGTACAAAGTTCGCCTTGTCAGCTTGTTTATAATAAAAGCATGTACTTAAAACTTTTGTTTCATAAATCAGAGTGAAGATGTGTTACAGAACCATTTAATTGTGATGAAAGGGCAACTACGCACGTATATTATAAGCCGTCTTTTTCGATATATAGATTATTGAATTTTAAAAAAACAAAGTGTTATATTATTTCTAATACAAACCTATAAGGAATTAACTTATTGATGATAACCTTAGGACAAAATAAAACATTGTTTAAAATTAAAAAAAATACATTTGTTCCAATTTCTAATCAAAAAATAACTGAAAGGGCGCTAAAAATGTTCTGAACATAACTTTAAAATAGCGTAGGTATAGTTTAAACTTCACGGAAACTAATTATAATCATAAAAAATGTATATCAGAGCCAAGGCCCACGTGTGTCATTCTATACTTCTATAGCAACATTTCGAGTTTCGGTGACGGATTTGCATTGTGCTCAATCTACATCATAGAATGCCAGGCGAGGGAGATAGATGACGCAGTCAACGACAAACCACAATTCGTAGTAAAAATATACAGGAGTCCCAAGGCCATTCCCGAAGACATCATGGGTGTTTATGTTTGTTTATTTATGTCAAATAAATGTATTATATATCTAAAACTTTGCGAGTCATTTCTTTGAAATTCTGGTAATGTTGTTTAATAAACACACACACAACTTAATTAATAAACTCCACAGTGCTGATGTGCTACCAGCCGAAAGCAAATACATAAAAAAGAAAATAAAAAAAAATGGGGCTGATACTCTCGTAACTATGAATTGTTCTCAAATATCAACCAAATGAAATAAATCTCATATCAACCAAGAGAGCAAGCTAGGTTAAGGTTACGACGGAAATTGCAGTTACTCTGTAGCTAATTGGCGTTTTATATTTATTTCAAGCTGGCCCATTATTAATGGGCGTCCAGTCTTATTTATAATAAAAAACCTCTTTGTCTGGCTTTGTAAAAAAAACATATGCCTATACAATATCATCAGCTAGGCTCATGCATTTTGCATAGCTCCCATTTTGTATCGGTTAGGTCATCTGTACAGTAGCCAGTAGCTTCAAAGGTAATATTTTTTAAAACAAAACCCATAAAATATGGGCAATAAATTATTTTGGGCCCTACTCAACTGGGCCATTTGTGCCTGTGCCAGAATCAGAGGAGATGGTGGTAATGAAGAGTTAAAAATGCGGATTCTAACCCGAGGCCTTTGGGTCAGTATTTTAACGCCTTAACCACTAGACTACCATAATCTCTAAAAGTGAAAAGTGAGCATTCATTTAGGTGGCACTGAGCTTGTGCTATCGAATTTATACACTCAGTACAATAAGTACTTACAATTCGTGGTGTCATTTGCTATTCCGAAAAAAAATCTATTTAACATTTAAAAACAACATACTTAATAGTTTATTTTCTATTTGATTTTTTATAATGTTATAGTTGTCAATGAGAATGTGAGCCTGGTCATATCGCGGCAATTGCTAACGGACGTGAGCACACATCTCACTCTGCTGTCGGACCAGGTGTCGAGAGATGTCTCGCACTACACCCTAGACAAAGTCCAGCCGCGGGTTATTTCCTTCGAGGAGCAGGTCGCCAGCATCAGGCAACATTTGAGCGACATCTACGAACGCAATCAGAACTGGAAGGAAGCTGCCAATGTACTTGTCGGAATACCTCTGGAAACTGGCCAAAAGTGAGATTATAATATTAATGTTGCTATGCTTCTGCCCTTCTTCCTCTGTTAGGCCAGGTCTAGGTAGTTAGGAGCTACAGAGAATTAACTTCTTAATGTACAGTTAAATTAATTATTTTAGGGTATTTATCGAATCGTATTCACTTTCATTGTTATGCAACGACAATAATGTTAAAAAAAACTAATTTTAAGATTTCTGTAAACATTTATTTTATGAGAGGAGTGCATTTTTTCAGGCAATATTCAGTCGATTATAAATTGGAGACGTACCTTAAAATTGCACGGCTCTACCTGGAAGATGATGATCCGGTTCAGGCGGAAGCATTTGTTAATAGAGCCTCACTTCTCCAAGCCGAGACTACAAACGAACAACTTCAAATATATTATAAAGTTTGTTATGCCAGGGTCCTCGATTATAGAAGGTTTGTTGCTTACTAACTTTTAATAAAAAAAAAAATCTTATACTATTTGTGAATCGTTTTTAATACAATTATTTCATTTCAGGAAGTTTATAGAAGCTGCTCAAAGATATAATGAATTATCATACAGAACAATAATTCATGAAGATGAGAGAATGACATGCTTAAGAAATGCTCTTATATGTACTGTATTGGCTTCTGCAGGTATTTTACTAAACATTCTTTTGCACTTTTACAGATTAATTATACTTTGTTAATATATAATATAATGAGTTTGTTTGAAGATTTATACATTTGTAATTTTAGTTGGTTTCCTTTATTGCAGTAACAAACAAAAGTTAATTGGTACTATTTATATAAAGTGATTATTGCATTGAACAATGTTTCAAATCAAGTCTTAGGAATTATCTATAACATTCACCGGGTAACATAAAACGGAAGTCAAACCAAAAAACTAAAAACTTTTTAAGAGTAAATATTTTAACTTAATATTGGTTTTACCTATAAACCTTTGAGTTTAGTTGATTTAAAGACATACCTAATTTTAAAAAATAAATCACTATCCAATAGTATATTTTTTTAAGAGACCAATTATATTCCTTTAACTCAAGACATTTTCCCTGAGCAACAAAAATACATATGCATTGCTTTATGTAACATCTACCAATACAAATCTATTTGTTATAATATAGAAAGTTATAGGCTTTCGGGCAAGTATTTATTTGTTTTGCATAAACTACAGACACATTCACATCCGATGCAGGATGAAACCAAAGCAAGATACGGCGATTTGGAAATGAGGGGATTATCTATTTTTTTTTTGAGTACCACTTTTTGAGCATGTATATAATATTTATTTATTTATTGTACATAATTAATTTGACAAAAAAAAAATAGAATTGTAGTGGAAATCACAGTTACAAACGAATATTATAAATGCACCGGGAGCGATTAGCACTGCTACATTTTGTGCCCTGCCTTCTTTACTAGACTATGTCCTGTACTAAGGAAGGCAGTGTTATATTGTACTACAACTAAGAATGTCAAACTGTCAATGCACCCATAGAGAAATATAAAAGGTGTGTCTCTTTAATATCATTGTTTCTACCTGTGCAATTCACTGACAAACGTTTAACTTACTAGTTCCCTAACATATTGAAAATGCACATTCATAGAGGATCTGATTTCATTTAAAATTAGATTTTATCCAACTATTTAATGCAATAATATCCCTTGTGTAATCATATGGCGATTCACCGTTTATTTTACTTATAGGTCAGCAACGGTCAAGAATGCTCGCCACATTATTCAAAGATGAAAGATGTCAGCAATTACCGGCTTATTCTATTTTGGAGAAAATGTACTTGGACCGAATTATACGTAGGTCAGAATTACAAGAATTTGAAGCTTTGATGCAATCACATCAGAAGGTAATTTATAAGTGTTACTTTTGATTGTTTTTTTGTTCAATGCCATAATAATCTCCATTAAATTCCACACCCTTCTCTTTGGTTTTAAATGTCAATATAATTCTCAAACATCCTTCATTAGTCTAGTATACCGAATTGGCTAAATTCTATTTTTGTCAAACAATTTTATAAGACAGTGATTTTTTCTTTACTTGACAGTTAATTGCAAATTTATGGCAAATGCCATCACATAGTACTAACATTTAAACTACTACTATAATGGTCTGGTCGCTGTAGTTAAAATGTTTGGTTTCAAATAGGTTTCGACTTTCAGGCCATTTTGAATTTTGAATATTTCTCTTCCTACAAAAATCAAGGATATTTTGCTCCTAATTAGTAGTTTCAGGACTTTATAACCTTGCCTATCCGACGGTGAAAATCCCACTCGAATCCATTCAGTGGTTTTGGAGAAGAGTAATAATGCAAAAAGTGTCTCATTTATAAGGAGTGAATTTATATCCAGTAAATCACTAAATTCACTTTCGTTTTGCAGGCAACAATGTCAGATGGCTCGACAATCCTTGACCGAGCGGTTTTCGAACATAATTTACTGTCTGCCAGCAAACTCTATAACAACATAACGTTTGAGGAACTCGGGTCGCTTTTAGAAATACCACCTGTCAAAGCGGAACGCATCGCAAGTGCTATGATCAGCGAAGGCAGAATGAACGGGCACATCGATCAAATTGACTCCATTGTGCACTTTGAAAGTATACTTTTTATATGAAAATTTTTCACCTCACATCCACATTCCCTTTTTCATATTATCCCGATGTGTAATGTGGTAACCAGCTTATCCTATAATATGATAACTAGTTTGGGGTGTTTTTAGCAGAAGCGGTCTGTTTGGGGTATTTTATTATTTTTTTTTTCTAAAAATAATTACTATGACCATTGCTATACAATTATTTTAGGCCTTACTTAACCCCTACTCATTTTAATAAGCGCCCGTAATTAAGCCATTTTTTGAAAGTCTTCCCGGTCAATCAACGGTCGTTTTTTATAGTGGTTCGGACAGTCAAAACTATCAAATTTCAGTTTTATTATAACTTGGTTTTTTTTTCACTAAAATTATGTAAATTTTAAAACATTTATGAAAACAATTAAGGTACGTTAGAAAAAAAATACATATTTTGATAAAATACTGAAAAATGTGTTTATTTGTAAATACACCACCGATTTAACAAATCTGTCAACGGCGGCGAAAATGCGAAATTTCCCACAATGGCATCGGTGTGTTTTAAAATTCCTATGTGTTGTGTGTTAAAATTTTATTTGAAATACATTAGCTGAATATTTTTACATAAAAATATATAAAAAGAAACGTTAATATCTATCTAATTACCTTATTTTGTTTACAAACTCTAAAAGCATTGTGGTAAACACAACACAAAAACATTTATTTTTTTAAATCCATTGACAGTCCGATGCACAAAAACAGAAAAAATTACTATATCAATGCATTCACTAATTAATACCAATTCCAATAATAAACGTTTAATTTTGCTTTCAGCGAGGGAAATACTGCCGCAGTGGGACAAACAAATTCAGAGCCTCTGCTATCAAGTGAACAGCATAATTGAAAAAATTGCAGCCAAAGAACCCGAATGGATGGCAAAAGTGATGGAGGAAGAAATGATTCACTAACCATCTATGTTACATTACTAATTTATTGTTTATTGCATTTTAATGTTAAATTTTAAAATTAACTTATTATGTAATTTAATATTGGAAGCACTTTACAATTTTACTCGAAATGAGTAGAAAAACATGAAAGTTGTAATTAATCTGAAATATTTGTATGTATGGAATTTCATAAAATAAATGAAGGGCACATGAAATACTGCTAATTAAAAATATTAATCATTTTAAAAAGTTACTTTTAATGCTGAATTTACATCAAAAGTGCACTTATTTATTAGGAATATATTTACATTTTTCAATAAAAAAAAAAACAGTAGCTTTTATGTATAGAGAAAATTGCAAAAACTAATTATGAAAAAATATAAATACCCAATAAATACACTCTCTCTCGAGAATTTTTATTCGATCATAAAAGCGCTCTATCCCGATTTATCTTAACCACTTTCGATCTAACGGCGGGCGTTGCAGGCTTGTTTCATCTTGCCTCGACTGCAGGGCAAGAAATTACTATAATATTGAAAAACGTTTTATTAATTTTTGCATTCATTAATACTACCGTTATAGCATTAATATATATTAGCACCATACATTTAAGATTAGAGTAATAGGATTATTAGCATTAATATAGCAAAATAAAGGCGTTAGGACTGAGTACTAGTGTAGGACTCGTTCCAACCCAACATTAAATAGAAAATAATATAAATGTCTAAAAATGTTTATAAAAATATGTGCATTTGGCTGCCTACTGAACTGCCTTATCAGGACTACTTATGGACTAAAGCAGGGGGGTATCGTAGTCTTTTTATTTATTTTTTCTGCCGTCCGCATCGTCTGATGAACCAGTGGCTGTTATATCGATCGAATGAATTCTCTAGAGACTAAAAGAAGACAATACAAATAACGTGTCGTGTACGACAAAAGTCCAGTATTAATCTTGTCAAAATGGCTTACCAGATATTGAGGACGATACTATCCAAAACTCAACACGCCAGTTGACAGTTTCAATGATAAGCGGTGACGGCAGTCCACAGAAAAGTGACCGCAGATAGTCATCAAACGTAATTTTGAAGACTGACCACAGTATGGTGTTGTCAGTTTGTGAAGGTTAAATTCAGACATAATTTCCAAAATTGCGATTGTGTATTTTACACTAATAAAATACGTCAAAAAAAGAAAAGAAAACATGTTACACTCTCCCCCAAGAGGAGGAGGTCCCTAAAAAGGAACAAACCGAACTAGTGGATAAGCGTTATAGTGAATCCACCGGAAAACTTACCTTATAAGCCTAACGAAACCAAGAATACATGGAACATGGAGTATACACAGAAACTTGTGGTATCTCCAGTTCGTGAAAGTTAGACAAACAGCTAAAAGAATAGCATCTAGGAATCAAAGGGCAAAATCACTTTTGCCTTCGCCTTTGTGGTGTGGTACCCTAAGCATTCATCACAAAAATACGAGGTCTTCTATGGAACACCATTCATACACTCGGAAATAGTAACCGAAAAGATCGTAACCCACCAATACAGGTACGTCTTTCTCACATACAAAAACCTGAAATGGACGGTACGTTACCCAACACAAATAGATCAAAGGGTTAAATCTAACTCTTCTGGGAACGAAAGAAACTTACATGCGATAGATGTAGTGAGTATGACCAACTCTAAACATCTCTCATGGTAGATGCTCTCTTACACACCTATCCTCTTGTTTTACAATGTGCTGTGCACTTGTGTAAAACGGCTGTGCTTCAAAGCACAAACCCAAAAGAAAAAACCCACTGAAATGAGACTAAATCTATGTTTTTTTTTTTACATAAAAAGTCTTCAGGTACGTTTTTAGACAAAACTCATTCATACGAGCGATTCATATTTTTTTAATTCAGTACTCAGTCGGTGCGAGTACAGCGTATTTTGACAGATGCGACGTTGCCAAATCCTACCTCACGGCTTTTAAAAAATTAAAGATGGCGGTGGCCTAGTTACTAGTACACATAATGGCTAGGCCATTACATAACCTATACTTCATCAATAAAAAAAATATAGAGCGTTGAAAACTATTTCTTTATTTATAACAAATTGGACCTTTTACAGTCCCCACAAATACCGATGCCTTTTCGTGGGGTATTTTAAATGATAATTTTAGTTTTTAACACATTATAAAACAAGAAAGCAACTTTAAAATAGTCCACAAGTTACTTTGATTAAAAATAATGACAAATTGTGAAAAAACAATCCAAGTTATGAAAACTTTTTATTAGTTATTTATTTTGCTATAAATATATTTATTCTATTCAACTATTCTATAAGGATTTTTTATTTTTTCTTAATATTTGATTTTTTTGTCTAAATGTTTCAGATTTCCTCAAATTTATTAAATAATTGTGGCACTATATATTCATGCATCCTATCACCACACTAATTGATTTGTCGTGGAATTTTCTAGTACCCTCGAGTTATTTGATGGGTCCTGTAACCTTGAGCTATGCAAAAAGTAGGCAATATCCACTAACAGCTTGTTTTTTAATTATTATTATATTTAATCCGCATATTACTGTGCTGCAGGGTCCACAAAATTTTACCAGAGACTTGATATTCATGAATGTTGCCTTTTGTAACTGACTCCATGCAGGACTGTTCCGGTGGTGCTGGCGCAAGTAATATAATTGCTGCCATCGTTAGACTTCTAAGACATTGTTACCCAAAAGAAGTTTCGGGTAAGCCAACCACATTTGATTTCAAAGGTAATTATTGTAGTGTTTTCTCAATGAAAAATGAATCAGAGATGAATTTACACTCTTCATTTCTTTTATTGGTTCAGATAAAAAAAACATTTTATCTTGGTGTAAGAAGTTAATTTTCTGACCAGTGGTTGGTCAGAAAATGACAATGACAAAATGGCATTTCACAAGGCGATTTTTGGTTTATTTCACACTCTAAAATATAAATGTTTTTTATGGGAAATATTATTTTCACCATATTGATCGGCGGTGGTGTGTACAGCATAGTAGATAATTGTATAAGCTAGTTACATTAGGAACCTTTGGGAAATGGCGTTTATATCAACATGCTTTCCAGTAATCATAATTTGGAATAAAAAAACAGCATAATTTAACATTGAGTTAGTCGAGGAACATTTATTGAATAAATGACTAAAGCAAAGTAATTTTCAATAAATTTTATTTAACATGAACATAACATTACAGGAAAATTTCACAATAAAATGGTGGATTACACTTGTATGGATTACGATGGGCACAAAATTAGGTAAAAAAACTGGCATAAAGCACATTTTTTAAGCATTACAGAATATATAAAGAACACAGAAATTAATATAGAAAACAAATAGATATCTGGAGGATAACTCTAAACTACATTTATATATAAGAGTACGCATCATGTTTATAGATACAGATATTAGAATTACATGTTTTAAATAGTTCGTTTAACAGCGTCCTGTTTTAAGCACAAGATCCTGAACAAAATATTTCTCGGAATGCTAAAGGGTGGATAATAACTGCTACATGCCAGTTTTTCTTCCCTTTAACAAAAACCTGGTAGCTTCTTAGAGGTTGAAACTATCTACCGTAAGACGCTGTTACCTAGATGTGATTTTAGAATGTTTATATGTAACTGGATCTGAAACGAATATAGTGAGGTTAATACTAGAAAATACAGTGTATGTTCATTAGAAGTTTTACATTAAATATCTACAAGTGACTGGTTCGAGAATTTAATGATTTATGCCTCGAGTTCTAGTGCTACACCCAACTTGTGACCACCGGCGTTGAAGTTCTGCCCGTCGATCAACGCAGATAGTGTGAGAGTTACCCCTGAAAGGAAAATAAACGAATACGCTTAGTTGCAAATTAAAAATAGAACTCAATGGCGTTTCGTTTTGGCATAGCTATAAAGCCAACTCAGTAAGAAAGATACTATAAAGATGAAATTAGTGTGGTAAGAGCGTAACCGCCAAGGAAAGCACTGTCCGAAGATAGGCCCATCATGAGGACATGAAAATGATGGATGTAGTATTCTTTCAAAGTTCTTTGAACTGGGGTGCTTGATTTTGAAAAATGACATTCCGTACAGTTCCATTTTCAGGCGATCTGTGCCCCGTCATGATGAACTCCCGGTTCACAACATACTGTCTTAATCCTCCGGAAGATATTCAGGTTAGGAGGTCAACAGTTAGGGCATCGGTCAGCGTATTCCCTCGCAACTTTGTGATTGTTTTTTCACCATACCAGACTTGAACCATGTCAAAATATTCGTATGAAGTGTACAATAGAAAAATTAAATAGTTATTGTCCTGTCAGTGGTATGTGTATGTTATAGGCCTCTTGCCGGCATATTGACGCATATATGCGGACACACGGCCCAAATGTCTCATGTGCATGGAGACGCATATATGCGTCAGAGTGAGAAAGCATTCCCCACTTCGTTTGATCATTTCTGCTTATATAAAGTATGATTAATTGACTTGACGTTTGCACCACTGGAATCGCAACGAGCCAATCAGTACCTTAGAATTTATTCAAGTCAATGCAGTCGCTAATGCTATTTTTAAATTTGTATTGAAAACACACTGAGGCACTTCCGTCCCAGCCATCAGCTGCCTTATAAAGTTTTTTTTTTCGACAACTAAATTTTTTGGAAGAGTTATAAATGGTAGTGTATAGAATATAAAAAATCAAAGTGATATTGATTACTTGATTCATCTGAAATTAAGGAAACAAGTTTTAAAACGAATCCTAGAAAACATATGATTGGCAATCTAGTGGTGGACGCGTGGAATCAACTGCAGGATTCGGTCGTTAACGCAAACAGCATCAACCAATTTAAGAACTGTCTTGATATTCAACTATCTCAGTAACAAAAACGGAAACAGACCCATCAGCTGTGCTGACTGTCTGTTAATATAATATAGTATAATAGATAATTTATGGTGAATCAGATGATACCTGATATGTAAAAATTGAACGACTATGCACTATGGATTTTATAGTAGACGAGTGAGTTTTTTAAATTGTCCTTAGAAATGAATCCATTCTCAAGCCCTTTGGCGCCA
The DNA here is from genome assembly GCA_020383195.1 of Neomicropteryx cornuta. Classification (NCBI taxonomy): domain Eukaryota; kingdom Metazoa; phylum Arthropoda; class Insecta; order Lepidoptera; family Micropterigidae; genus Neomicropteryx; species Neomicropteryx cornuta. Next base: position 9,804,860 of record JAHKQU010000030.1, read on the forward strand.
AAATTTTCCGAGCGAAATCCTATGTCTATGGGATATACTAATTTTCTGTAGGATAATTTATACAATGGGTGTCATTATTTTTCAAAAACACTAATTTTAAATAATGCGCAACCTAACTTGATAATTTATAAATGATTATTTCGGGTTTAACTAAAAGACGTCACTGTGGAAAAAGCATAATTAAAAAGACGAACCATCACGCAGCTTTTGCTGGTAGCCAAGTCCGATCTGCGAGGCATTGTTAACTTTAGCCCTGACGGCCGTATCTGAATCAAGGTTGTACTTGCAGCCGATACCGAATTTCGCATCCGATGATCCAGCAGACCAGTTCAGCGAAACACCAGCATCCAGGTCGCTCGTCAGCTTCTGGTAAATTGAGCCTCCAAAGTTTTTACCATCATCGCTGTTATATTAGGAGAAAAAATAAAGTTATTTTTATATACGAGGGTTGCTACTTATGAATCTGGAACTGGTCACTTACAGAACGACATTTAAAAAGTAATAACTACATTAAACAATGAAACTCTTTTGGCTTTTGTTTCATGTATCTGTCAATTGTTTTTCCATTGTGGCGTCATTTTGAAAATTGCATGTCTTCATCGCCATGGATTTAACTCATGAAAATTTTCATGCTTGATTTATTATGATTTTCGGAGTGGGCTAATTCAAAAACAGTGCATCGATCGAATTTTGGGGATGAAGCACCATCTAAAACCACTGTGTATCACTAATTCAGTGAGTTTAATCATGGGCGGTCTATGCTCACGGACGAATTTAAAGAAGGTCAATCGATTGTTGTACCACAAAATATCGATGCTGTGCGGGAACCAATAATGGAAGATCGTCATGTTACATATTGCGAGATAGATGCATCTCTGGATATAAGTATGACGAGCATACATAAGATATTACACGAACATTTAGCTGTAAATTTTTTTTTAAATATCTAACATCAAAATATGATTGTTAAGTGCTGTGGACTATAATCTACGTTGGCATCGCATCACAGTGTTATAATATTACCAAAAGGTTGATATTTATAATAAAACCAAATAAACAAGTTTAATATTTTGAGTGCATTAGTTTATTTATTGAAAAGATTTGAAATTGTAAAATATTCCTAAATAATTCTTTTGTAAAATTGTAAAATTTCTGCATTATACTATAATATAAATTCACTGACCAAAACACCCAGATGACTAGCAATCATTGGTAAAATAATATGGAGCAGGAATTACTCACACGTTCGTATGCAGAATAAAGTCACCCGATGCGAAACCCAACGCAAAGTTGTTCTGGGTGAGTTTTGTCTTCTGCGAGTCGAATTTGGTCTGGTAGCCAGCCATCCAGTTTTGATATTTAAGGACGAGTGAGGTGCCTACTGTGGGCCCGTTAAGATCAAGGTCCATGTCAGCATTAAATGCGAAGTAGTCGCGCACATAAGCAGTCTTCAATTTGCCACTTTTGTCCCTTTAATATTGATGGAAAAACAAAAAAAATATTACTATGGATTAAATAGTGTTACGTTATTACTCTTTAATTAACATAAATACCATTATTGACTATACCGTATTCCTGGTTTGTTAGTGTTTGATTCTGCATGAGTTAAATTTTTAAGATTTTCAATATGGTATTTACAATTATCATAGTAACACAAGAAAGAGCTATTAACTTGCCAACTACCCATGACGTCCCTTACCTCATGACTACCCTTGCGTCGTTTAAAATATCAACAATCGCTCCCGTCTTTAAAATTCAAGGTAATTTTTATTAGTAATAACCATCCCACCTATTGCAATTATTAATAATTCTTCTTCTTATAGTGCATTTGCAATAGCAACCATTGTTAAATTTATGTTAGAATGAGCATCGTTTATTTATCCTAATTGCAATTGCAAACTAAAAGCAGACCCTTACCTAGATTTGGTTACCAAAATATGGAGAAGTGAATGAAGGATTTATATAAAAAATAAACATACCCTGTCTGGGGTGCGAAAGACGTGTCCAATGATAACTTCAGTCCCTGGGCAATTTCATCTTGAATTGTGATATCTGTGGCTAAAGTGTTGTCCGTATTCCATTTTTCAGTAAAGGTCAGCTTATAGTCTTTCAGTTTGTACTTTGTTTCTAAACTTCCGAAAACCTACAGAGAATAACATATATTTTTTAACAGAGTATCTAATAACTGTCATTCTGGCAGAAAATTAATGAATATCACAAATATTTTTGATTACACCGTGATTAATGTAAACCTTTAAAACTGTCCTTTGCCACTGTCACTTGTGATCACTTTGCCAATCAATCAATAATTGGTGATCTGGCCGATTTGCTTGATTTTTTTATGAAGCATCAGATGACCTACCTATTTCCATTTGTGTTTTGATCCCTTAGCCTATGGCTCTCTGGTTTGAGATTTCTCTTAGATGACTTGCAATTGTACACTCAAGTACGTATAGCTTACACTTATTATTATATCCATATATCCAATTAATATCATATTTCCACCTCAATTTGCTTTAAAAGATCTCTTTCCATAGCTTACTCTTATTATATACATATATATTTGAATATTATCATATTTCCACCTCAATTCTATTCATTCTCTTTTTTCTATTTCTAGGTTCCACAAACTTTTTGTATAACCTTTATACTTGTAATACTTACGTAACGCTTTCTTTTTACTATGACATAAACCTTTTTTTATTACATACATTAGATAAAACTTTTTAAATGTATATTGTTTTAAAATCCACTGTCACGAAATACAAAAAAAAAATATAACTACAAATCATGTGTTTATTCTCGATAGTAAACTTACTTGCTTCTTTTTATTTACACTGTTGTTAAATTTCACATGCGCCGATACAATTTGGTAAAACTTTTTTTTTTTAATGATTAACCTTAATCCGCCTGCAAGTAGCAACTTTACACGGAACAAATGAGTAATTGAAAAAAGTAATGTTATGAAATTTCAGACAAAAAAGTTAAAAAATATATTAAGGTAATAAACGAATGGTGCAATATAAATATCTTCCACCATTTGTAAATCAGATTATAATTCCCTATAACAATGTAACAAACACCGATTGAAAATAACTTTTTAGATCATCAGAAATTCTTCTGACCCGTCAAGCCAGACACAACAGGTTGCATTTTGTTAGTCTTAGAGGTATTCCAAAAATACCTTTTCTAAGATGAGAAAGAATGCAGAATATCAATATTAAAATTAGGAGGCAGATTGATGCAAGCATTTATAAATTAATTATTTCTTTATCAAGCCTTCTCTTTTTGATATGTATTTTTCTTTTTGTATTGGAAGTTTTCCTTCCTCGGACAATTGGAGTTTTCCTTACAATCAGAACGCTTTCTTTGGGTATCCTATTGTGTGTTCAAATTTTACCAAATCAATCAATCTTTCTTTTTTTTCGATGTGTGTATTACGTTTCATGTTCAACTTTCTGTGAATATAGGGACTGTATCCAGCTATTAGTGTTACACTGTAACTACACTGCACTACGTGCACCTACAGTGTTGCTATACTAAGAGGTAAATAAATAGGTGTAATTATTTAGATTGTGTTGTTTTTTTTACTATGAGAGTTCTCAACGTATATTTGTTTTATTTTTCCACGTTCTACAAATAATCATATAACTGTTTGTTTGATCTGTTAACTTTTTGACCGCCACAAATTTAAAGCAAAAATGCCCTAAACGGCACGGTATCCACTTTTTATTTTCGAGAGGTGCCTCGCAAGGGATAGGTAATTATTATTGTAATCGATTTTTGTTCGCTGTTATATTTTAATGAAAAAATATATTTTTGACTTATTTTGTTTTATTTCCGTTACAAACTCGATCCTCAAAGCGGAGGTTGATGCCAACAAGCCCACAGATATATTGAGGCTAAATTTGGTAACTATTGAATAAAGTTTTCGTTGCGTAGATTGCTATTATTTAGAGATGCAAATTATCTTCTGCTGTGTTTTTTGTTTGTAACGACTCTTAAATTGATATGTTTATTTTTGCATAAAATTCCTATCCTTATTCATCTCATATTTTTAAAAAGTAAGTTACTGCGGCATTTTAAACAACGTTGGCTATTTTTATTGAACATAATGGACAAACATTTATTTTATCCCCTGCACCACACAAAACAATAATAAAACAACCACCTGAACGAGATTTGAGCTTATAAAAATGGTACCAAATAATATTGTCATAAATGTACGAGGCCAGTTTGAAAATTAGCTCATCTTACATTACACGGATAGAAAAATAGTTACTCCCTAAAGCCCTGCCTATGTTCTTTTGAAAAGCTACAAATCTTCAGCTGCTTTCACTTCCTGAAATATTTTTGAAGCTATCTTTTAGGATAGCCAACTGCCTAGCTACCTCATCTCACTAATCTCCTTAACCTCATCATCCTCGTCTCACTAATCTCCTTGAAACACCTCATCTCTGCGTACGACACTGCTTGGCAGTAAATAATACTCACTAAGGTCCCACTAACAGGACAATCTCTTCAATCTCTTTCCAATAAATCTCTTTCAGGTAGGTTTGATATTTTCAGGACACATCTCGTTAGATTATATTTTACAATCAATGCTAAGATGGGGTTAAAATTACCTTCCCGGTCTCCTGGTTGGAGGTAATGCCGGTGTTAAACTCAACACCGGTGTTGCTCTTTGTTTTCGCATCTAATTTGCAGAAGCCGAAGTGGTAGCCCTTTCCAAAAACATCACGGGCTTGCTTGCCGAGATCCGAATATGCAGGTGGAGACATTATCTAAAATCATTGATTATTATTATAACATGGTTTTTTAATACTTATTTTCGTATTTAACATAAAGAATTCAATCAATTTAGGCTCGTTTAATTTATCAATATTTTTTAAACGTCATTTCAAAAATCAAGTATGTTTAGAATATCAATTAATGTTCTAATAAAAAAATATTTTAATCAAATTACCTTATATTTTACGGAAAATGCTTTTTTTTTTTTGAAAAATGACAAAAATATTGAAAAAACTTCTTTTTATAATTCTCACAGAATCCGATGTGTTGGTCAGCGATACACTTAGCATAGGAATTTTATACAATACATATAATATGTATTACAAATAACACACTGTATGATGTAATATTTGCGAATTTTAACACGGTCAGTAGTATTAGTTTGCTTAAAAAAAACTCTGAAACCAGATAGAGAAAAACGTAATATATATAATAAATTATATTACATTTTTCTGTCTGGTTTCAGAGTTTTAATGCTACAATACCACACACAGGCAACATTTACAGACCTCTTGGGTTAACATACTTAAAACATAATATGAAGTAAGCACAGTAAAACGACCTAGGTCGTACGCAAATTACAATTTATAAAAATGTTATCTGCCATCTAACAAAAAAGTAAGTAAGGTAATAAATAAATTCAGAAAGAATGATTACATAATACTACGTCAGACCTATTGCGAGTAAGGACTAAGGTGTTCTAATTCATTACATGCCCAAGAAACATTGCACCAAGGCAAATCGATAATAGACACAATTGCATAACATATTCAAAAGCACAACGTTATTAAACTTGGCCTCGATAGCAAATGCACCAAATTAAACGCATGTTGCAGCTGTCGTAGCACGACCGAAACGTTCAACTTTTTAATAATTTGAATGAATACCATAAGCCCATAAATTGTATTCCCGACACCCTAATTATAGTTTAAAGTGCGAAATGAATATGGTTTCAATGTTTAACATTGATGATTACCATTAGTTTTGGAATTGACAGCAAGCTCTTTGCCGGCACGCGCCGTCTATCTTACGTTGAATTAATGGGTAGATTCCCTACGAGCCAAATCAAAATAGGAAAGTATGAAAAACAACTCACTTTCAAAAACGAATTGAGAGCAATTAAAATAAGAAAGACACAATTTCCAATCAAAATATTAGAATTCCACACCAAGAAACGGCAGGAGCAGAGCACTGAACAGATTCCCGTAATGACCGTGTGTGTTGCAATTAAAGTGATCAAACTATTCTTAAACAGATTGTAAAATTCCCAGAAATTGGGGGTTTTTATGAAATAATTCTTTTTAAATATATAATAATAGGTTTAGAATTTTATCACAGAAAACGTAATTCTTCTATGATCTTATAGACTGTGACATTTTTTTGAAATGTTTTTAGGATATAAAGCTCCTATGTAATCCGAGATCGAGGGATAAAATATCTAGTATGGCACATTTGCGCGCCGCTCATGTAAGAGAGGTCGCTGCCATCGGTTATTGTAAAAGTGTGATCATAGAATGGGTTTGAGACTACAGTTTTAATTTCCACAAAACTTCTAGATTTAAAATAATTATTGTCATTTAAAAGTCTAGTTTTCATTTATGAAAATATTTAAAACTTTATAATAAGAGTTATAAGATAATGTAAAACATATTTTGGTAAATAAAAAGTGTAGTCTCAAACATCTACCATATGTCAAAACTGTTTTCATGCATTGAGGTACCTAGATATGTTTTCATGACAATGATGTTTGCAGAAACATAAATATTTTATTGTCTCTAAATTTATATTTTATGGTAATTAAATAATTCATGTTATTGCCATAAAATTATACGTTATAGTCAAAAAGTTATCGACAACTAGACATCCGGAAATAGAAGTTGTATAAACTGCAAACATTTTAGCGGAAAATTTGAACTAATAATTAAGTACTTTTGGTACATACACAGATTAGTGAATTCGTTTTTTTTTACACGAGTCATCACTATTTCAATTCCGGCACTATCGGAACGTCGTGATGAATTACAAACGAGTTCCTAATGTTCTATTATTTTCTGTTCTATTTCTTTCTTTTTGTCATTACATATTTCTATATTTTAATTTATATGATCAAGAGAAGCCCCCAACCACTACCCAAGTTCCTATAAAGGAATACCGTAATACCGAAAATTACCCATAATGTATAATTTATAGTACCAACCTATGTTTATTCTTATATCCGTCTATTTTATATTTTTACTGATCTTAATTTTATCTATTGTTCCAATTTAATGTTATGCTCAAATACTGCATGTCTACTGACTCCCTAACTTTTAGATTGTTAGTATTCCCCCCTAGTCCCTATTCTTATATTAATTTAAAAAAATCTAAGGGCATTGTTTTTACAATGAGAAAAGCTGTATGTATTGAATTTATAATGCCTCAATAAATGAAATGAATTTGAATACAAACCTCTATAGGAGTTGTAAGAGGGATGCTATTGGTCGACAGATAATATTGATTTATCGATTGATAAGATCGATTTATACCAATTTTATTACAAAAATAATAAATTTGGTGATTTTCGCATTTTGTTACATAATTTCTTACTCTTAATAGGGAACTTAAACACCCCCTAAAGTTTGTGGGATTGACCTCGGGCCACCCTGTATTTATTTGTGTGTAATAAAACATTTTTGACGTTAAAAGTTTTTATTTTTGACGAAATTTCAAATCCTCGTCATTAATAAACAATAATATTCAGTCCCAAATGTCGAAAACATTAGCAATATAAATGAAAAATTGGACTGACTAAAAACTATGTTTTTTTTTTGTTTTCTTGTTTTAAAATGCAACAACATAAATAAAAGGGGAACAAAAATAACATTCAAGAAAAAAGTACATCGACTAACTTTTCATTAAAACTGGTCATTCAATTTTGTATTTTTACGACTTAATCTAGTTACGAGTGAAAATTCAGACATAATTAAAATCTAACCTAGAAACTACAAATATGGCATTTTAATTGGTATGTTTAAACGTATTGTTACCTAATATTAATTATTATTAAATACTTATTTCTAATACTACTAAATAGATATTATCGGCATACTTAAGTTATTATAAAATTATGTATGATCATTAAAACACATTGTTTTAATTTTAATCAGTAAGTGCCGATTTTATAAAATAGTTATGCAAATCTCATTTAACGTTGTTTGGAGATAAAAAAAAAGAGCGATACCAGATAGACATTATAATCTTATTGTTTCATAAAACGTAACATGACCAAGTATACACATATATAAACATAAACATTCTATGCGAAACATTGTATATATATATATATATATATATATATATACAGAACGTCCCATAAGTGGTGGATCAAACGAAATGACGTGATAGAGAAGGAAGACATTAAGTAATAACAATGAGTGGCACCTTTTTAAAATCAGTGTGAAAAGTAAGAGTGTTTAATATATTGGTACAACTTTCCGTAGTATATTTTTTAAAGTAAATATAATATACAAAGTTGAGCTATTTTTTATGAAAATAGTAAAATCCGACAAAATTCAAAATTACTTTTTTAGGATGGAGGAACAGTTCACGAAAAATTTTTTTCTAGAAGAATAGATTACTAATAAGCACACAATAAAAATAAATATTAAAAAAAAAATAATAATTCATGTTTGTAGGATTTTCAAAATATCGGTTGCAAGTGGTATAACTTCTAAACCATTAAGAATTGGGAGACCATGGGTATATAATAAGTTTGATTGCAAATGACCTCCTCTATCACCTCATTTCGTTTGATCCACCACTTATGGGACACCTGTAAATCTTGTTGTATCACAATAAAACCCTGCCTTCCTTAGTACAGACATAGTCTAGTAAAGAAGGCGGGGCACAAAATGTAGCAGTGCCAATCGCTCCCGGTGCATTTATAATGTTACAAATAATTTCATTTGTAACTGCGATTTAATCTACCACATTTCGTTTTTTGTCAAATTAAGTATTTTACAATAAATAAATAAATAAAATATATAAATATACAAATTATTTAAATATTATTATATTTATTTTTTAACCTAAAAATCCAACGCAATTCAAGGTTGCCATAAAACATACATAAATCCGGCATTGATAATTAACTTTAATAAACTTATTTAGGGATATAAGACAGACCCCTTTAAACATTCTCTCTTACTATTTATGGTGGTTTGTCTATTTTGGATGCATTTGAAATACAATAAGCGCACTATAAATAAAAATAGAGGTGGGTACGACCTAACTCATCTCCGGACAAAAATACGAATCGAGACCAACAAATTGCGAACGCGACGGGCATGGGTTACTCTGTTTTTTCCACTACGCTATGTTATGCGTGTGAGCAGTTTAAGGAGCAATTTATTTATTTTATTTTTTATTGAAAATATAATATTTCATTGCTTAAGTAGTACAATATAGCAAGTAATTGTAGATTATAGCCGTGTAATGAAACTAAATCTTAGTTAAAATTGAGTATTTTTAAATTATTTTTTAACTTTTCAGCATTCAAAATATAATCATCAACATAAATAGGTACCTACTTATAAATGTCAATCTGTCATTTTTAACATTTCGTTTTATTGTTTTGTCGATCCATGACATCGATATACTTAAAACGAATAATATTTAAAAACTATATATATATATTGTAATATCGATCAAATTAATAAACAATAATTACTCATACATTCTACACATTACTCAAAAATAAAACCAATAAGTATATAAGATGGAGAAATTCAAAGTTATTATACAAAATAGATAAATTAAATAAAGTATTAAGTTATACAGAAATATATAGACAATGTTATGTATCTAAATTATCCGAGCAGCCTGCTATCTGTCCATACGCTATGGTTGATGTTATGAGCACATATACACAAAAAATCAACTCTTTCGCATTTGTTTTTTCGAGTTAAAAGTTGCAACGGACAGACGGACGGACGGACAGACAGACGGCCAATTGACGGGAATAGTAGCTTCTTATACATGAATGTATAGGAGCTAAAACTTTAATAGCTTGCTTGACGTTTCATAAAAACGAGTATAGTTCATTGTAGAATTGGGTGTGATTCATACCGTGATGGTTCATAATAAACTATTTCCCCTTATTTTATATCTTCTTTGTTATCATGATATTTATGGGATTATATAATTGAATCAAAATCATTTACTTTAATTTTGTAGGTAACTGTCACAGTAGGTTAACTGTCCCATAGACTATAAAAAATACAGGGACAGGTCTTCAAAATTAGGGTGTCTCCTTATTCAAGATTTCACTGTACGTATTAAAATATAAAATAAATATTTTGGTATGTGGTTAATAAAAAAAAAAAGATTTAAATTTAACTACTTTTCATAATATACATATTTTTATTATAAGCTCTACGTCATACACCTATAATTTCATGCTTTTTAACAGATGGTAGGTAGATGGGTTTATATCCTATAATTTTGGTTATAATGATTATTATTGCGACATAATATAAGTTGTATTGAATCGAGAGTTAGCCTTTGGAGGTAATAGCAGAAAGGCATCCTTTTTTTAAATTTTCGCTATGACGTACCAAATTTTAAACCCTGCTCAACTAAGCTAAAATTTGCATATAGCAGAGGCAAAAGAGTTGACAGGCACCTACTAAAAACACCATTACAATAAACCAAATACACACATTCTCGTTTAGCATAAGCATCCATTACGGCGTGAACTTACACACTAATAATAATAATTGTATGTTTTATATAATTTAATTTATCCGGGAGATTCTCCGTTATATCTGATACACAATATAAAAAAATATTTTAAAATTATTACTAAATGTTCGAGCTAATATTAAATAAATAAATATCTTATCTAAAATTCTTGTATTTTTATTTTAAGTTCTGCTTTTTATACGATTTGTTTTGCGTATTTTTAAGCGTTATCTGCATTTGGCACCATTATTTGTTTGTTTTAATTGTTTATATTTGTTTGTTTATTTCTAGCTAATCAACGAATTGAATTAAAATGAACTCTGGTTCACTCGTCGAATATTTTCACAACTAAACCCCCACGACCTCTTATATTTTTTTTTAATTGAAAAGCATTGTTAAATTCTTTCAAATTAATGTAAATATACTTATCACTTGCTGTTGTAGATACACAAAATTGAAAGAAACTTTAGAATAATCGATATTTGGCTTCATATTAATTTACCAAACAAAAAACCATCCGAGTTCGATGGATCACGTAATCAGGTGTATTTAAATTCACTGATATATCGTTTTTGGGGGTTGATCAATATCAACAATCAAACATTGACCACCTAAAAATATTCGAAACATGTTTCCCCATTAAAGAGAAACAGAATTCAAAATTTAATAAAAATCGTTTTAAGGTAGTGTTTTAGTAATACAATTATTTTAATATGTTTTTTTTTATATTTTTTTTCTTGAGACCATTAGTTGTCGATATCGATCAACCCCCTAAAGGTACATAAGCTTAATTAAAATACGATTTTCGTGTAGGTACAGAGGGCGCCAACAGGGCAGTAACAAATCCTAACTAAACAATTTTTTTTGTTTTTTTAAATTATGCAGGGTTTAAAATTCCGACAATAATCTCATGGACAGATTTTTAAGATCAAAATTTTATTTTGTTTCAGTTGCAACCGTCAAGAAATAAAAATAAAAACATCGCTCGAGCATTATCTAGAGAAAACATTTGAAAATCATTAGTTACAAATTCCGTCGAGTACATCGCATTACATTTAAATGTATAAATAAATCAAAAGGACCTGGGTATCTGGGCCAGGGTATCTGGGTCCTCTTGAATCCACAATCGATACCTATATTATTGGGTGGAAACTGAGTAAAAACATTTCTACACTACCCAGATTAAATACTATCAAAATCTGCTAGTAAGCGATAGGACATAATTGTGCTAGTACACAATTAAATAAAACTACAAATTGATTAAGTACTAGATGCCACCGGTTTCTTATTTAAAGAAATATTTCACATAACTATTCACAAATTGATTAAGCTAAAAAAAATGTGAAAGTATTAAAGTTTATGAGAGCGATGGTAATCAGAATAAGATTTATAATACTAAATTGCATGATTCCGGGATTTAAGTTGGGACCGTTAACTACTTCAATACTTTTCTTCGTTTGTTATTTTGTATATCCTCCCGATATTGACTTACTGACAAAACTCTATGTCTAATGTTCACAAAAATAATATTGATAAACAGTCATGTTACTAATGTGCGCTTGCAACAAATTAAAATTAAAAGTTTTTATTTGAAAAATAAGGTATCGATAACATTTGTAATGTTCAATTTGCCTAAAGCAAATATTAAATAAAAGACAATTACACATTAGATAAGTTATTTAAAAGTTTAGCAAATAGAGTATTGTTAACCGATTAAACAAGGACTGTTGCCTTTCTAACTAGGTAAGAGTTTTCTGTTCTGAGAAATTGAAATAGTATGAAAATAAAAGACTCTGTCAAAAGTAAATAAAAAGTATTTTACGCAGATTATTCAAATACACACAAATAAATGCAATTTGTTTAATATAATTAAATCTAAATAATATAATTATTTAGAATGTTTTACGCATTATGCTGTCTTTGCGAGAATGTGACGCTATGCGACGCCTCGCCGAGAAACAACGCGATGGTCGCGTCACAGAATATATACAATAGTCATATAGAAGCGGCTCTTTCGATAAACAAGAATGGCTATGACACCCTGTAACTACTATTCTATTAGTTCTATTAAACTGCTTTTATTAGTAGTGAATTATTTAACTAGAACCTAACTTCTTACAGCTAGGCCCTACAGGCGTCATTACGACCATCTTCCCCCCAGACTAGACGTGCCTGTGGTACCAACTCGCTATGGATTACTTCATTTGCTATCTCCTCTTGTGCCTGCGGCACTTTTAGCCCATTCGATCTACGTTTTGGATGGCTATTGTGCTATTTTTTACGTCTGAGTAGATTAAAACAAAAAAACATAAATGTATTATTTTATGCGATAAATTTGAGTTTAATAATAATATTGAGTGTTAGTTAAAAAAAAAATCAGTTTTTACGAAGTAACCAATATCTTATGACGAAGTAACCAATAGTCCCAAATCTACTGCAAAGCTCTTTTTCAAATAGCTGAATTTTTCTTAGTTACAATATTTCGCAAATTTCATTAAATAATATGTTTTTGTGCTTGATTGATTAAAAGTTATTCGATGTATTTTTTATTTTAAACCTTAATATCACAAAGTAATCAGGGTATAATACTTACCCGGGTTTAAGATAACGTTGCTAAACTTTTGCTGAGTTAAAAACAGGTCAATTTGGGAGAAGTTACATTTAATAAATCACACATTCAATAAATGGGGGGGAAGGGGGTTGTTTCATTACTAGTCATGCGTCAAAATTTACAAAAAAACCTAAAATTGTGTTAAAATTTATGAATGAAAAGAATTTCATGTATTACCAGGTGAGTAGTCTGAAGAGAAGATGCGATTAATGACGCATGTAATACATAAAGATCTGTTTAAATAATTTACTACTACTAAACAATGTATAGAAGCAATTATTGTTATTATATGATAGTTAGAAGATGTCATAGCCATTTTTGTTTAGGCGTTGTAACTTTTAGATAAGTTATTAGGCTGGATAATATTTCGAATAAGCCAGCTATATAATTAAAAAAATCGAGTATGATTTACTCAGTATGTTCGACTCATTTTCAACCGAGCTTAATACTGGAAAAAAATAAAATGCAGTTCCGCATTTTAACAATATTTAATAATGTCAGAACAATAAACTTTTAATAAAAATCAATCAACGTATTTTTTAAATTTTCTTATATATTCAAAATGTATGACTATTTATTTTTTCATTTGATTTGCCTTTTATTAAATAATATTACTAATTTTATTTAAAAAGCATTGAAACCTTATTTTAGAGTAGGTATATTCCTTTTGTATTTATTGTATGTAAATAATTCACAAAAAGGAAAGAATATTTGTTATAACAAAATATATCTCAGAGGTTTTAACATGAGATTGGGTGTTAAAATGTATTGTGTAAAATGGCATTATACTATTACTTAATCATATTGAAAATATTATAATCATAGTGCACTCGTGCGTGTGTGGCTCGAAGTGGAAGTGAGGTTTAGGTGCGAGTGCACGGCGGCAAAACATTGAACATCAAAGGGGTGTCGCTTCTGTGCGTCTCTTTCGGCGTCGCGACGCTCGTCGCCGCCCGCGCAGTGGGCCTAGTCTGGCCCGCCAATCGACTCGGCTGCGTGGCTCGTAGCCAAAAATGATTGGCGACTCGATTCGCGATTGCCGATCGGCGACCGGCCTAAGCCCGCAAGGCGTGATTGCCAAAGTACGAATTCGCGGTCCAACCGGCGTTATTCCAACGACTGATCTCGAAGAATCTGGACGCCAAGAAAGCGACATATAAATAGCAGGGCGCCGCGCACGGGAAACAAACAAACAAAAAGGGCATTGCCGTTGGATTCTTCTTTCCATCTTTTCCTTTGTCTTCGTATTCATTTGCTTGTGACGGAACCCTCGCGGCGATGAGCTTGCAGAACGCCAAGCTGCTGAACAACGAAAAGCTCGGCAGATATCTGGCCGCGAACAAAGACCTGGAAGCCGGTGAAGTCATCCTGACGGATAAACCTTTCACCGTTGGACCGAAAAGTGGTATTTTATTCATTTATATATTTTGGAGTGTTTCTAATTTTATTTAGGGTACTTTTTTGTTAACAGTGACGATGGAAAACTTGCTATTTATTATTTATTTATAACATTTAACGGGTTGATACGTTAGATGTTTTGTTTATACATTATTTTATAAAAATAATGTATAAACGTCAGTAACAAAATTGGATACCAAAATAATAATGTCTATGGAGGTATTAAAAGTTCAAGTCTAACAGATGTTTTGTTCTGTGCCTGTTGTGTTCTGTTGTGAGTCACATTTTAGCAGTGCGTCACTCTATCAGTTAAGAATGCTTTGTTTAAATTCATTATATGTAACTATATTATACGACACATACGTTCTAGCTTAGTCAGAGAATATTAAAAAGTAATATTAGTTCAGAATATTTTCTGACGTTGGAGAGGGATAAATTTGACCGTTCTAAAGACACAGTTTACACATACACTTCTAGTTTAAGTCCGCAGTATGTATATAATAGTAAAAAAGGTAGAACTAAAATTGCTCTCTAATAATATTATTTGATTTTTAAATTACCGTTGCATTGTGCAATATTGTCCTTGAAATGTGATTTTAAATAAATAAATATAATAAAAAGGTCTCAAAATAAAAAGGTCTCAAATCCCACAGAAAATCTACGGGATACAGTCCAGGCTACGTCGACTGATTACTGATATATATTTGAGAGGAGAAGGAGGAGGCTTCCATGAACGACTTTGCCGGTTCTCTCGATTACAATCCTTCTATCACGCATTACATTACACCATCCATAAAGTACGCTCTCTATAATAGTTACTATGACTTTTTCGATGCATCTTTCAATTCATTCAGATACCCCTGTACTGTGCTTGGGTTGCTATTGCCCCTGTGATGGCTCATACCTTTGCACCCGGTGCCGATGGCCGTGCTGCGATGCCGCCTGCCAGGAGGCACCAGCTCATAAGGATCATGAGTGTGGGGTCTTCGTTGAGGCTGGTGTCCAGTTTCAACCAGTTGAGGATTACACGGAGAGTTGTGTTCAATATGACTGCATAACACCCCTAAGGTTGGTTACTACTTAGCATTTATAACGTTATGTGATAATACGCGAGGCGTTATAACTCTTTCATTAAGACAGGTAGTTTAGTTTAATAATTAAATTAGTTGTTATGTTAGAGATATTACAAGAGAAAAAAGATTTCACGATGTAGATCGGAGATTATAAATCGAAAGCATTTGTAACACCGTTTTTACAATAAAATCCACCCCCACGTCACCCCCTACAAACTTTACTCACCCTCATCTCTACATTGTACCAAATCACCAAAATTTTATGTCAATGCCGTTTTCACAATAATATACTCCACTTTACTCATTAATTTGGTCATCTTCTCTATTGTGCCAAGTCGAAACTGTATTAAAATTTGTCAACACTGTTGTTATATTTATGTATTTTTCAAACAGCATTAAAAACATGAATATTATTAATTAATTCACAAAATATATAAAAAAACGTTTTGTCAACAAACAAAAAAACAAAGAAACCGTCGCGAATTGAAATAATAGAGTTGGTTTCCGCTTTTTAAAACAAATTAGTCTTTTAAGCATTTTTTTATTAGTCATACGCCCTAAGTGCTGAATTTTTTATTCTTGTCAGCTTTTAGATCCTAATTTTAGTAGGTAGACTAAACAATTTATCGGTTAAAATTTAAAACTGAGGTGGTTAACTCTGTGTTAAAATATTTTTACCACAAACATAAAAAACCTTTAAGTTAAGTTAACCTTAACTTGAAGGTTAAGTTAACCTTTAGTTTATTTATAATTTCAGACTACTTTTAGCCAAGGAGCGAGATCCAAGCAGATGGGAAAGCCAAGTGGCTGGTATGGAGGACCACCTCGCGGAGAGGCGGTCGCGCGAGGCGACGTGGAACGTGGACAATATTAACATTACTGTGTTTTTAGAGGAAAAATGTAAACTTTATCAGAGATTCCCCAAACAAATCATACAAAAAGTTTGCGGGATATTAGAGGTTGGTGAACAATTATCTACAAAACTAAAGTACTAAATCCAACGATCTTTTAAAACATAAATATACGGCATGTCATACAAATCATCCAACACGGGTAGAAGCGAGACGAGAGGAGTGTACTCGACGCAAAGTGGCGTACTTGGGCGTGGTGCGTTTTTCACCCTCAGTTGCCGTATCTATATGTTTTAAAAGATCATTGACTAAATCCACATTACAACGAAGTTGTATAATAACTGATCAACTCTTTTTATTTGAATATTGATAGGTTTTTCTTACTTAAGTGTTTAAAATGTATGTAAACATGATATATCTTCAATATTTTGTTCGAGTACCGCATAAAAATAAAATAATAATAAAAAACAAAAAGAATTTAAAGTTTTTTTTTATTTTATCAAAAATATTAGCAAATAACCTTTAATTATAAGTATAGAAATAGCTAAGTGGTACTTTTTTCTTGTTGCCTTTAAAACCAATTTGTTGTTATATCACTTTATAAAAGCTGAATATTCAATATTTGTAGCAATTTCATTAGCGTTAACTTTGTTTAATAAAAAATAATCTATATTCATTCCACGTATAATGCAACAAATATATACTTATAATGAAAATATAACATAAAAAAAATAATCTTAAAATGTATGGTTTTATGGTCCGCGTATGAACTGTTTAAAAATTGTGGATCGCATTTCAGCAGAGGTAGGTACTCTTTAATATGTGTAATTTTAAAGTGGCTAAAATATTTCTGCAAGGGTGCTCCATATACCAAATTAGGACTAAGAAACTGACGCTATGATCAAGGCGATTGTGCCATTTAAGGTTAATGAGATGTAGGTATTTGCATAATTCCATCTTGATCTCATGCTAAATCAGACCTGGTAATCTGTTGAACGAGCATAAGACCTCACAATAATGTTGACATTTTTATTTTTTACCTTTATCAATTTCAGGTGAACTCAGTGGAGATACCATCAAGGGGAGGCTTCAGCGTAAGGGCCGTCTACCCACAGATGGCGATAATGGCCCACAACTGCATACCAAACATAGTGCACACGATACGGTGCAATGGCGACGCAAATAATCCCGATTATTCCGTAGAGGTTCGAGCTGCTGTGCCCATCAAGGAAGGGGACATTTTGTATTTGTGCTACACTTACACCCTGTACCCGACCTTGGTCCGGAGGGACTTTCTGGTTCAGTCCAAGTTCTTCGAATGCGACTGTCGGAGGTGTGCAGATCCGACCGAGTGCAATACGCACATGAGTACGCTAAAATGTAACAAGTGCGATAATGGGGTATTGCTTTCAACCAATCCAATAGGTAGGTTTTATTTTCTAAATAGCTGTCCTTTTCCAAAATTTTCGCAATGGAATATCTCAATAACTAGGAATGAAACTACCAAACTCCTGTAGATAATCTTTGAACCATTAAATGTGGTCGCTTTTGGCTTGTCCTAGTTAGGTATATAGTTAATATTAATATCTACTTGCATCTGGTAATTTGTTATTTTGTTGATGGGTACTGAATTCAGTTCAGTTGTTTTTTTCAGCCATACTTTTTACAGGGTTATTTTTCTCAAATCATATTTTTTGGTGTCAATAATTCTAATGCCATCAAAATCAGGCGAAAAACAAAATTTCCGTCAAATTTAGACGATCCAGATCGGACTAATAGATAACGGTATATATACATAACGGTCCTAGGTGTGAACCCTGTGGTGCCCCTGATAGAATGGACACAAAATCAGACCTAAAACCACCGATCTATCATAAGACGTTTTATCTATCATAAGAATGATCAATATAAGAACAAAACCATCGGTATTGGACACTTATAGTATGTAATTTCCTAAGTAGAATAGAATGATTATCTCGATGATTAACCTTAAAAATGATTAACCTTAAAAAAGTACGTATAAACTGCGTCAATATGACTTATCCATATTTTTAAGTACAAAGTCCGTGTACTGACCTAAATTGGAAATTACTGACCGTTTCCTAATAAAACCCCGTTGATTGCTCGAAAGGGATGATAGAGTTGATCGTAAACGATTTTGATTTTGTTTAAAAGGAACCGATAGTATTGAAATCGGTCTATAATTTCCTATTTCAATTTTGGGTCCTTTTTTGTGATTCTTTATAATAAATGCATCATTCATAGAGATGGAGATTCATTAAGTGTAAATGTAAAATATTTTTTTAATTTTTGCTGTGATCTGGAACGAGAAAACCGCTTTAAAATACTGAGATAAACTTTCGTCCATAGCAGCACCGCTGTTCAGTAAATGACCGTTAAATTGCATACACTGAGGAATAGCAGATTTTTCCGCATATTTTTAAAATAAGGCCAAAAAATTTTTGGATCTCTTTGAATATTATCGTAGGAGCGGTAAAACTTCAAATCTTCAAACTTCTGGCGTGTGCGAAGAAGGGAGAACGTTAGCATTATCGCAATCATGAACTTTTACCTTTTTTCGAATGACTAATTAAAGCTGAGAATACCAGCTTGGATACGAACTATATTTTATATATATTACGCAGAGTGGGATATAAATTTCAATGACGCTACAAAAACACAGTAAAAACGCTCTACTGTAATATTTTGATCCACACTAGTATTGTTTATACCACATTGTGTAAGCCCGTAACATATTGAGGTATTTTTTTGACACAAAGTCATTTTTATCGAACATAAAATTTATATTTGTATTACTCATAATCTGCAAGTTTCTTTTATTTTATATGACTGTATAATTTTGCTTGCTTGATTTATAATTATTTTTTCGATTGCTTCTTGTTTAATTTTCTAAAATAATTTTACCCGATATAGGTACCTTAAAGCTTTGCTCACCATCGTAACCACATTTGTCAAACGTTTACATTCAATAACAAACCATCAGCTCTTTGACTTAGCTGCTTTGATGATTCATGTTATAATGTGGTAATTTATATAGGGGAGACCGGGGACAAAAGTAACAGTTTTTACGTTTGGCTTGATTTACAGTTGCCTATTAGAAATAGTGATAAATGAATCATTTTTTATTTAGCCTGTATATTCTTCTAAAAATGACCATTAAATTTAAATTCATCTAAAAAGTCGTTAATTAGCTATAACTGCATTTTTACGGCCACGTGATATGTTACTTTTGTCCTGGGTCCAGGACGATTGTTAACTTGATAAACCAATTAAGTTGATAAGTTCATCATATTTATCACTGAGAAAGTCGCTCGACTTTCTTAGTTTCTTAGATACGGCAATTGAGGGTGACAAATGCACCACACCTAAGTACGCCACTTTGCGTCGAGTACGCTCCTCTCGTCTCGCTTGCTCGCATATGTCATCGTGATGTCTCTATCCAGCATGGTGGAGTGTTGCGGCGCGCGGAACGGCGGGGTTAATCGGGTTTTTACAAGGACGTTTTATATAATATTTATAAAAAACATTGGCTCTCACAGATCCGTCAGTTCAGTCTCTTCATCAGGAAGTATCGCGTTAATGACAAGATTTACAAAATCTGGCATTCTGTATTTCGTATATCTTGAGATTAATTTTGACTTTGACGTAGAAATAGTGACACCCAAAGAGGATTGTCGTTTCATATTTTTTCGTCATACCAGTATAGTGTTGCGGCCCGCGAGGCTTTACAAATATCTGTATGTGTCCCGAAGACAAAAAAGGTTGAGTATGGTTGAGTCTAGCCTGTCCAACCAGTGGTGACGCAGAGATCTTTATGGTGTTACTACGTGTTGACGCCATGTCAATAATAAAGATTTATTATTTTTTTATCATAGGTCGCGTACGAATTCGTTCCCAGCAGAACGCGTGTATGCGAACTCTACGACGTCCCTTTTGATCTATATAATAAATCAAACATTCATCAGAAAATAATATTGGAAAAATGCTTTCCAATCAATCCGTCATCCACTCTCACTACGGACGGTTATCACAGTGAACGTGCTATAACATCTTAGATCTATGACGCAGCCTCAAAATAAAAATAAATCGGTGATCTCTATAATTTCTTCTGCACAAAAGATAAAAATAAAACAGATTAACGACAGACTGTCTTGGCTACTGGTAAATATTGTCCTACGGCAGTAATCTCGCCCTTTTGTAACATAAGTTTAACATGTCAAATAAAGTATTTATTATTTAGTAGGTAATTAGTTATTAGGTACAGAATGACCAATATTTATTTTGTGCTATAAGGGATTTATTTTTTAAGCTTTTAATTACTTCATCGACACAAAAATTTATAATTAATATAATTTTGTAATTGAAATTTTGCATAAGGATTTTTAATTTATTTGTTTATAATGTATTTTTACAATATAGTAAGGAAAATGGAACAATAAATTTGTATATGTGATACACTACTATACTCTGTTTCCTGCCCCCTTAACTAGACTATCGTTTGTACTAAAGAAGGCATTGTTTCGTCCTTTTCCTGTTTTAAATGATACGCGATACACAAGTTACTGTTTTCGTTATCAAGAAAGTGCATTTAAGCAATTATAGTATTAGTTTTACGTTATAATTTATAGTATATATATTTTTTTAAATTAGCACAGAAAAACTACCACATTAAATCTGTAAAAGTTTAAATTAATGGTTAAATTTTGCATTCAAGATGCTGAAAGCCAATGGAAATGCACACACTGCGAGTTTCGTACCAGTGGAGTTGCGATGCGTAAACTACTAGGAATCATTCAAGCAGAAATCGAAGCTACGGAAGAAACCTCAACCGGACCAGCTGCCATAGAACACAGAGAGCAGGTTTTAAGGAAAGTGAGTACATTTTTTTTGTATGAACCAATTAGTTGAATGAAATAAACCAAAATTATTCAAGGCCTTTCCTCTGGTTGAGAGCTGTTCATTAAATATACTACTGGCAAACTTAGAGCTGGTTAAGCAATATTCTCCGAATAATTTAGACTTAGTCGCAATGCTATCAGCAAGGGCATTAAGCACTATATTTTTTTACAACAAAAATAAGCAAGGGCTTATTTATTAAACTGTCGACGGATCCTTTCAATAAGTTATCTAACTTACATTGTGTCGTCTTTTAAGTTGATAATATATGGTGGTATTTTGAGTTAATTTTAAGTAATATGGAGAAATATTTTCACTTGGATAGGTATAATATAAATTAAAACCTTTTAAAATAGCACTAATCTTTGTTGAAATATTATTGTGAACAGTGTAATTAATCATAATTAAATAAACATTTAATTTTCAGTATCGTGGCATTCTTCATCCTAACCACGCATTCCTCATCAGTTTGAAATATTCCCTTGCACAGTTGTATGGACGAGCAGATGGTTACCAGTTGGACGAGTTACCAGACATTATGCTTGAAAGGAAAGCCGAATTATGCAGGGAAGTACTTCAAGTGCTGAATGTAGTAGCTCCGGGATACAGCAGAGTAAGAGGTGCGGCAATACTTAAACCATGTATTCTTTTTAAATCTAGAATTGTGTTACCTAAATACTGTTATTGGCTACTTTGTCAAGTATGCTGGTATCACCTGGAGAAGACAGCAAAATTACAATGTTTTTGATGTTCAACAGACCAATATAATAATGGTCATGGGTAATTTGATTGGTAGGACAGAATAATAGGGAAATAATCACTGTCTGCTAGGGAACATTCTTCGATAAAAGCATGTCTGCATTTAGCACTCATTCGAAAGAGTGCATGCAAGTACTGTAATAACAGATTAAATTCACTTTAGCATCTCTGTTACTTAGACCTACTGTTGCCAAGAGTAACGGGCTTAGTAACAGCTTTCGCTCTTTCATCATCTTGATTTTTTTTTTTTGTTTCTAGTCTGAAGAAGCAACCTCAAAGTCAGCGCTATATCTATGTTATTATATACAGGTATTATTTATATTCACTGATGTCCTTTTGGGAGGGTTGATCTATATCAACAACTAAACTGGTCTCACGAAAAACATAATAAAAAAAAAAGCCTGAAATAATTGTGTTATTAAAAAACTTTGTTTTTTCTTCAAAGTGCTTCGCATTATATTATTATTATACACCTGTATAATACAAATGGCTCTGTGGCTATTACGGATTTCTTAGTACAGATTTCTGAGATTCTCATAGCACACAACAGTGAAACTCATATCATAACAGCAGGTCATTCAGGAATTGATGGCAACAAAAAAACAGTGTAGCTGGCCAGGAAAGGTGCTAGCATGCCTATGATTAGCTCGGAACCGGCCTGTGGCACTGCAAAAGCAATACCAGCAGACTGCTAAAAATCTGATCTAGAAACCAAACCCTATAAAGTACTGGCACGAATTGCCCGGACAAAAACAAGCCAAAGAACTAATAATAAGATTTTCGCAGAAAGGACTCCGAGCCCCGAGCTACTAAAATGAAGCCGGAACTAATTAAGGATCACAAACAGAACCTTAACAGGCCACTGCAAGCTAAACGAACACCCGCACGTAATTAGTATATCAGCCAATGACAAGTGCAGGTGCTGCTAAAAGAGCCCAGAAGCACCTATATGCTCACTTGGTGAATGTGGGCCTCTGTTACAGAAGATCACAGCTTTTAAACATCTTCTCAATTACAATTATGATACGATTCATCGCACCCATAAAGATACTTTACTTTATCTAGAGTATAAACTAGAGGATCTAGGTGGATGATAAAAGTACAATAGTAGAAAGTAAAGGACGTTGTACACGAGGAGTAAATAGCACCCAGAATCTACTACCGAACATAACATAACATATATAATACACCCGTACCGGCTTCGCATGGAGATATACTTTATATGTAGAGATGATAGATTAACGCATACACCTAAACCTGCCTCGAACATGCTCTATAAAATAGTGAAAACTCCATTGAAATCCATTTATTGATACCCGAGATAAGCACAAGGACTTTTTTATATGTAGAGATATTACAAATTATAAAAATAGTAATGGTTCGATACAATTTACTAAAAGCACCAGTGGGTTTTCATTTTAAGAAAGTATTTTCAACCGATGCATTATAAAAAGTGTTGTCATTTACATAACATTAACTTAATTTTTATATGTTTGTTTTTTATTGTGATTCACAGGTATGACTCTGTATGAGCTACATGCACCGCTGATGTTTCTTGCAAGAAATGAATTCAAAGCGGGTTTGATTGATAATGAAAAATTAAAAGTAAAGCTTGCCGAACCCGTGGCGCTGTTGGAAAAGTCGGTGTTAATTTTGAAGAATGAAGACAGCCTTAGTCCTGAGGGAATAATCGGACAAGTTGCAGCACAGTCCCTAGAACAACTCAAGGCTAGTTTAGAGTCTTTGGAATAATTTAATTAATTCCTATCTGAAATTAAGCTTAGAAACACAACCTTCGGCGATCATCCATATATGTTTCAATCCATTAACAATAAATTCTAGAAGTTTATTTTTGTGTT
This sequence comes from Neomicropteryx cornuta, assembly GCA_020383195.1. Lineage (NCBI taxonomy): Eukaryota > Metazoa > Arthropoda > Insecta > Lepidoptera > Micropterigidae > Neomicropteryx > Neomicropteryx cornuta. Next base: position 9,828,840 of record JAHKQU010000030.1, read on the forward strand.
TGTCATAACTATATTTTATGTAATGTGTAGCCATGATTTATAAATAAATAAATCAATTAAGAAATAAGCATGACTTTAAATACACAGTACATTCAGTGTATTTCAGGACAATGAGGACCATTGAAGGAGTGAAACAAAGTCTTAAGATAAGCATATATTTATTCATTGCAGTTTTTTGCCTTTTAAATATATGATACTATAATACGCCGTGTTATTTAGTGACACGGCGGCATAATCAACTTTTTTATAATTTGGTGATTGGATGTCCCAGGCCACCAAAGCTGATTTTTCTTCACAATGGTAAGTTTTCATAGAAAAAAATCACTACATACGCGGTTTATTATTTTGTTTTGATCACCTCACCAATTTACCAAAGGTTGAAGTTAACAGCAGTGGGTCTTCACTCCAGTGCTCTTCAATGGTCAGGTATCTGTTTCATGGCATCACTATAGTGACACTATCGCGAATCAGCTGCGGTTCCGCTAGAGGCACAAACAGATTTGCCAGATCTCCCTCTTTTTGTGTCGTCTCAAGGAATACTCCATTCCTCATCACTACTGGACCGTTTAAAATTGACGATGATGATGAGAATTGAACGTTTATTTTCCACATCAATTCCTTCTAAAAGGCCCAGAAGCTCGCTTGACATATATTCATAATGAAATAACAATTCGTTAAAATAAAATTCCAATTAACACTTCAATAATACACTAATGAGACTGACCGAGTTTATAACAATGTCCAAAATACAGTAAACCAAGATGACGTCCAATAGCGACTGGCGTTACTATGGTAACGGGCCGCGCTATAGGGATAGGATTATATCGGATGAAAACGATATCTATCCACAAACAAAGCTTTCCGTAGTAGGCCAGATATTAAAATATTATTGTAATATGGTTATTTTTTAACGTTAGTTCGAAAATAAAATGTCGTCTATCTGTTTTAATATTATTTAGATGATGATAATATCCCATCAGAAATCGTGTCATCAGAAGGGTGTCGTCGTTCGACCCTCCAACCTACGAGTGATTGCAGATATGGATGTGGACACATGTGTGACCAGCCGTCTGTGGTTAGATATTTGATTTGAAAAAATCAATTAATTTAAGAAGAGATGGGTAAATGCCATTGTTTACATAGTAGATTCGATGAAAACATCATTTTATTCTAATTAAATTGCCTGTTTGTCGCAAATTAACTTTCGCACAATACGTATCAATCATTTAATCTAAAATAATATTGATATATGTATCAATTGGTAATGTAGCAGTTTATTTTCATGTCACAATATCTAAAAAATATAAATTTAAAACTTAATTAGTTTGGCTTTCTTCTGTGGGCGTGTTTCGATTATTGGTTTAGTTTCAATTTCTTCCAAGTTTCCGAACTGCTCTAACGTATCCAAAGTAACTTTGTTGTCCTCTTCGTCGTTCAACAGCTGAAAATAACATTGACCATAAGAGACTGCATGCCATGTTACATGTAAAATATAGCACGACAAACCGGAATACCTCAAGATTGTAAACATTACGTTAGTAAGTAGCACAAAAAGCTTATTTGGATATACTAACTGCTGCAGTTGTATCATTGTGCGAATATCTATACTCGGTTCTTAATGTTACTGAATCACTAGATTCACTGTTTTTTTTTTAAATTTAGCTACAAGGCTGTCTGTATTGATTTGAAAGTAAATGACAGAATAATCTGATCATTAATTACCATGAGCTGCGCTACAAACCATTGTGAATCTTGGCATTCTCAAGGAACCTCTTCCATTACATCCATCCATTTCAACATCCATTCATCTTGCCTTATTTTTCTCACAAATACAGACGTAAGAATGATCCACAAGTTTGTTTTAATTACAAATATTTTACCGTAGGACAGTCTTTCTTGAAGTGAGTTACATCCCCACATAGCTTGCAAGCTCCGCCATTTGGGAAAAGTCCTTTGGGGTGATCTGGACACTGGCGGGCGATATGACCCTGGAATTGAAATCATTGCGGTAAATTTTCCGGTCCATCCGGTACACCGTGTCCCAATAAAAAATCCAGCTAATTGGCCCTGCGATTATAAATATGATTTGTTTTGACCACCTCATATAAAATTCAAATTGGTAATATTAAATCGTTCTTGTCATAAGTTTATCCGTTTGCGACGCCGCACCGTGTAGGGTCATTGACCGACCTCGGAGGACGAGCACTCAACGAAAGACCAAAGGAAATTTACATCAGCGCTTGGATAAACTTTATAAATACAATTTCGTATACATAATAGGGATACGGATACATAAACACTCCCTCCAGTCTTCGGACAACCTGTATTTTCAAAGTGATCTTTGTATTATTGCAATTGCCATTTATGAAATAATTATAAATATTGAATAACCATAATAAAAATATACTTGCAGCTCTTTCGATAGTTCTGAGATAAGTTTATTTAGAAAATTTTAAACAGATTATGGAAGATAAGCTATAAAGTGGACATTTAATGGCACTTGGTCTAATCTATAAGGACCTGTGGAAAATTAAACAAATTTTAATAGCAGATTTGTAGTTTGAATGTACTGGTCATTTTTTTTAACCAAAAATATTCCTTATGTCAAATTTTAGATTTGTTTGTAAGAGATACTTTAAAAGTTTCATTTTTGTATATAATATTGTAGATAATTTGAAAAAATAATCTCGGTGTGATAATGGCAAAAACCTACTACACCCATCTATTGATATTTTTAACAGATGTTGATTTTATGTAAAAAGGCTTATTTGTAATTTAGAATTTTCGCTGGTTTTAGAACATGTGTGTGTAATTTTGTATTAAAGGCAAGGGTGGAGTAAATAGACATGCGTGTCAGTTTGTTCTACCGAACCCTAAAATTTCACATAAGAGTTAAACACAAGACAAATTCGCAAGGGGCATCGTAGAGGTATGCTCAATGGATGAGTGAAAGATCAAGAGTCTCCACCACCATCATCCACCCACCCCTACCATCACCACTATCTCCCCTGATTCTAGGACAGACACATTTGGCCTAGTTGAGTAGGGCCGAAAAATAATTGTATATGAGCTAGGTCATAGCAATTACAGACACATTGTTGTTAAGATATACATTTATGAATGAAGTGAAAGCTTTATTTGAAATGCTATCGATCGTGAAAATCTAAAATAAATCACTTACTTGCTCTTTGCAAATGAAGCATTTCGAAAACTTAAAATCATCGTTCTTTTGAACTTTACACTCGTACGACTTGTGCTCCGTAGAGCCGCATTTGAAGCACAGCCCAGTCATTGGCATTCCACCATCAGTGATACCAATCTCCGGACATTCAGCCAATAAATGTCCCCCCTTCCTGCAGTTGAAACACACAACCTTTTTCATGCGGGAGAGATTTTTTTCCGCTCTACGGCGTTCGAGCTTCATAGTGCGAAACACTTCACTTTTCGGTATGCCTTTCGATTTCAAAGCATGCTTCAGTTCATTTAACCGGTGAGCGTCCTTCGCTAATACCGGAAAGCCGTCAAATCTTGTCACTTTCAATTCTTCGCCGCCAACCATAAGTGTAAAACTTCGCTCTTCTAAGGGTTTTCTCCTCGTTAGGCTACTATTATCAGCATTCTTATTTTGATTTCTGTTCTTAAATTTTACTACTTGAGATCTCATTTCGGCACTCTCATCGCCTTCTATGCGTTTTGCTACTTTAACTTTCTTTTTAATTATTTTGATAGTTTGTCTAGATTTTTGCAAATGTAATGCCACATTTTGCAAATGCTTTTTTTTGTTCTTTTTATTTTTATTTGAGCTAATATCATTGCCGACCTTTGGCTTCTTGGCAGTAGTATCGTCTAGTTTATTCGCAGCCGGTGGCTGAATTTGAGTAATTTTGCGTTTTTTATTATTCTTCGTGTGCTCAGAGTTAAACTCGAAAATAATTTCCTTTGATTCAACTTCTATTTCCTCTTTCTTTATTTTTTTATGTTTTATACTATTATTTTCGCAGCTCACATTCAGTTTTTCATTATTTAAATTTGATTCGGAAGTACCTTTAACGATTTTTTTTTTTTTTTCTTGTCGACATTCAGTACTCTCAGAGGTTTCTGTTAAATAAGCATCCGATCTTTCGGAAGATTTTTGTTTCTTTTTATTTTTTTTCATATGCGGTTTAATTTTAATTACAGCGTCTAGTTCTTTAGCTGGGAATTCACACCAAGATCTAGTAGAATTATTTGAACGCTCCTCTTTCAGGAATTGCTCATAATTTTGAATTCGCTGTTCTTCAGCCTGTTGATCAAAACAGAAATTATATTGATAAGTTAATATTTATACTTTTATTATGACCAAAACTGTATGCATTCATTTTATTATTAATTTTATAAATAATTGGAAAAATATATTATTATTGTGTATAACGTAGGTTATAAGGTATGTTAAGTAACATCTGTAAAAATAATAAAAAGATGATTTGGAATTTTAAAATGTCAATACGGTCAGGCTAGCATATAGGTTAAGGCGTACCACCTAAAATAATGTTAAAAATCATCTAAAATACGGTATTTAAGAAATACACTTTACAAATAAGATGTATAGAAACACATGGCAATCTCCAGTATGGGTCGAGAATAAGATTTAAATGCCATTTTGTAGAACTTTTTTTGCACTATAAAGCAATTCCAAAATGACAGAATGAAGGAGTCATTTCCCAAAGACTTTTTGCCTCAGAAAAACTGGTTTCAAATCTCCATAAAAACATTTAGAGCAAATATGGCAATCTCCCGACAGCCAATCAGGGAGCGCTATTTTGACATTCAGGGCGTAGAGCATGATTACTTTGAAACAAACATGGCAATCTTCACCGGCAGTTGTAACAAAAACCTCCAATTTAATTCACTATTTTTCTCAATGAATACATACTTCATTTTCCTAAAAAACAAATATTTAAAAGATTTGCAGCTTATGCTGTATTATAAGTAACATTTAATGAAATTAGATGTGTATGACTTTTTAAAAGAGAGAAACGCTTTTCGTTATTTGGCAAAAAATGACATTTTTGGAGATTGCCATGTTTGATTCTATACGCCTCAATTTTACTATATATATATATACACAGATTTAATGATAAGAATATTTTGAAGCGTTTGTATTATTATTATTATTAGGTAATTACAATATTTAGTAAGTAGGTCCTTACCTACTTACTAAACTCATTAGTAAGTAGGTAAGGACCTACTTACTAATACAAAACACTACTACTACTACTTACTACTTAAAACAAAAAAATAATGCTTAACAACTCGCAGCCTACGCTTAAAAACAGCCTTGGAACCAGGAAAGGGGTCAAATACTGAACTATGAAGAGCATTCAACTGGCAAATTGCTCTGGTAAGAAAAGAATTGAACCCAATGTTCCGTTTTCTCAAGATAGGTGTTATCTTGGAAGGATGGTCATTACGACCAATATAAGAAGGCTTAGAGAGTTGGGAGCTTAAAACAAACCAGGCAAGTTCATTCATTACAGTCTTATATAAACTAGCTAATCCGAATTCAAAACGCCTTCTACTTAGTGGCTCCCTATTAAAAGTTAAAATTAATTCAGATGGACTATCATATCCACTAAAACGCCTAAAGACATGTCGGCTTGCTTTTCTCTGAACTGCTTCTAGTTTGTTTTTAAGACATTGGGTGTGAGGATCCCATACCGATGAGCAGTATTCAAGGGTAGGGCGAACCATTGTTTTTTATATCAATGCTCGCACTTTAAAATCAGCACCTTTAAGACTTTGCATAACAAACCGTAATTGTCTGTGAGCCTTTTTCACTACATCACGAACATGAGTTCCCCAATGGAGACTACATTACAGGGTAATTCCAAGATGCTTCGTGGTAGAGGATGTCATCAGTAATTTGCCAACTAGTTCATATTTAAAGTCATTAATTGTACCGAAGCTTTCGGTAGAAAGATAATCGCGTCAGAAAATAATATTATTAATGATGTTTAAAGTGCAACATATATATAAAAATGAATAAATAGGCTAATAAACATGCGGTTATAATAGTGGTTAATAAATAGGTTATAAATTAACCTATTTATTAACCACTAACAACACACATAATTTGAAACACATTCGAGTTTAGCGTTACATTTGTTTGTCGCCCGATTCTGGATAATTACTTAAACCAAAAGTAAATAAGTACTTAGGTAATAAATATTAGACAAAATCACAATATAGCGAATGCCTTTTAAAGCTGTTAAATTTTCGAAACGGCCCGGCAATCACTGTGGTTTTGCAAGTGGCGTATGGCAACCTGCAGGAGCCAGAATATTTTGATTTTGAGCAAAAAAAAAACACCGCAGCTTAACCAAAACTTTAAATATAATTATACCTTTTTACGATCACCAGATTCTTTCGCCTCTCTTTGTGAAATTTCCAGCTGCTTCTTCATGACCTCCCACGAGGTTCCAGTCTCTGGGACACGTGCATTTGAACCCTTCGAGCCATTGGAACGTGCGAACCTAGTCATTTTGCTCTATAGGGAGGGATGGGTTATTTATAAACTTTATTTACTTTTAAAGAAAAACCCAATCGGTAATTGGAACTTTAGTACCATTCGAGCATAGCTATAGCCAAGCAGACACGACAATGACGTTTGTTGTATATCTGTATTGGCGAATGTTGACGAAAGGAATATTATCACTTTGCCATTTTCAAAGTATATAGCCTGATTCTCGATAGTTGCACATATCAAACAGGAGCAAACCATTTTTGTAGGTAAAAAAATAAAATATTTAGCTTTTATAGGCTTTTTTAACATTTTAATTACACAGATAATATAGTTGCATTTAAAAAAATAAAAATCCTAATAAAAAAAAATGTTTTATTTTTTTTTTATTGACAAAAATAGGTCTAGTTTGTCCCTGTTTGATATGTGCACTTTATTGAGAATATACTTGGAGCAATCTGTGTCGGGGCAATCAGTGGGAGAGTGAACGTGAAATATTTTTTTCTATACCTATTTATATAGGTATGAGCCGATTAAATTAGAGGAAACAATTAATTTAACACAATTCTCCACCTGACAAGAAAAGAGTTGGTAAGAAGGGATATTAGTTAAATTTTACGACCTAAACACTATGTTGGCAATGTTATATTAGTTACAAATGACGGAAAATATGTGGTTAAATATACTTCGATAAAATACAGAAGGAAGTAACCTACTGTTAACCTACTATTAATATTATTATTTTATATTTTGTATAATTAAGGGTATATTAGGAACAATATTTTAAATATATATGATTACCCCAGAAGTAATTGCGTCTAAAATGCCATATTTACTTATAAACCATTTCTTGAGAATTGTTATAGTTCTTTGTAAAACCGAGAAATAATATTCATAGGACAATATTTAAAAAAATATTGTCCACCTAAAGTTGAAATTCCCAAAAACATGCCTCAATAACCTACCTGACCGTATACACCATCTCCCAAGACCATTCCCGATAAAAAACAGCGAATTGTTCCTGCAATTTCTAGTGTTATTTGTTAAGAAACTATATAAAAAATCATCATGGTTACCTAAAAAATATGTAAACTTTACATGAAAATAGTAAAAAGATCAGGTAATAATGTCTTTGTTGTAAACGCTTAGCTGTCGCCATACGCCGTAAATCTAAAATCGTCCCTCTATTCTTTAAGCTGGTGCAATTATAGTAATTTTTCTCTAATTTTCTGTAATTTTTCTGCAAGATTTCATGAGGAGGTTTTAAGTATTGTTAATACCGATTAGCCTAATTTTAATCGCATTAATACAAATGGATCAAACGATGACAATGGGTTGTACGTTTGAGTAGGAGTATATTTGAAGCACATATTTCAATCGGTTTTTCGTGGTTATATGTAAAATTGTAAAAATAAATATTTTCTGGAACACCGGCTAAATTTAGGGGCTAATTGCCATAATAGAAGAAAAAGAAGTCATGGATGGATGATCTGTTGAAATAGCTCCGTGTGTTGAATTGATGGCTGTATTCTTTTTCTTTCTCGTGGCAAGCCGTAGATATTGACTACGTTAATCTGAATATTAAGTTAATCTGCAGCCGACTCGGGTAATCTAAATTTTAAAATACTATTAGGCTACTCAATAATAAATCGTTCTATAATTGCTATTTTACTTATAGGCTATTCAACCTCTTGCGAAATGACAGAACGTGTAAAGAAAACTACTTTAAAAAAGAGAAAAATGCCGAAACAGGAGATTGCTGAAACACTCTGTGTTAATTCGTTTTCAATTGCAAATACAACCGAAAAAAAAAACTGCATTAGAAAAAAGAAGAAATGCATAGTCACAGGTAATGAAAAACCAAGTGAAGATGATTCAAAGAAGGATATTAGTAACACAGACGCAAATGGTGAAAGTATTTCTGAGGCTGGCCCTATAAACAATGAAACCGAATCAGACTTTGATTATGAAGAGGTTGACACTTGGTGTAACGATTTGGATGAAGAAGCTAGTAAAAAATTTGCATTGGTGACATCACAACTAGAATCTATACTGAAAAAAATGCAATACACTTCAGATGAGCCGAGTAAATCAATGAAAAAGCGTGCCAAAAAGCCAGCCGCCGGTGTTGTGGAAAACAAATCTAATGCTGAAACAAGTTCTCACAAAATATCCAGACAAGAGATACCCTTTAGACAGCCAACAGGAGACCTCATTAAACTGGACATAAAGAAAAAAACCTCAGCGAAGCATATACATTTTGATTAATACTTTAATAATTAGGTATATCGATAAATAAATAGCATTTTCCATTTCAATACCACTCGTTTACCTATATACATGGTTTGAATGCTCCTGCAAGTTTAATAAGTAAAGTAAAGTTTATTTCTAAAAGCAACTTAATGCATAGGAATGACAATTTTCAATTGGTTCACAAAAATTACAGATATATAGTTACATCGATATATGCTACATCATACTTAGAGTTCATATTTATACTTCTCATATTACATATCTAAAAGATATCAATCGTAAATAACAAATTTTGTAAATTACGCTAAAATTTTATACTGTTTTAGAATTGCTATGAAAAATAACTGCCACATGCCTTTCCTTCCTTTAAATTAATACATTTTTTTTATAGATTCTGATCGCTTTTTTGAAACGAAATATATTTTTTATATTCTCCCGGTAATTTATTGTACTTTTCTCTATATAAACTAGTGTTTTGAAATTAGACGTACATATATAACATACGCCGTTAATATTCAAAGCGTTTGGAAGTTGTGATCTCCAAGACCAAGATCCCGTTGACTAATACTTAAAATTGCTCCAAATATGTCTTACGCAGGACGCCAATCCCCATAGAAGAATACCATATTGGATATGTGATTCCACGAGAGCAAAATAAACAGTATGACTTGAGATTGATCTATTGATTTATCTCTTGCCCGTGATAGGGTATAGCAAGCTGAGGAAAGCTTTAAGGTAGTCAATATGTGTTGCCAATTGAATTTATCATCTAGATATATACCCAGAAATCTGATCTCATTGGTTATTCGTATGGGATAATTTAGATGTTAACATTTTCTTAGTATTACGAGCAAAATTTAAAATAAATGTTTTTGACATATTATTTACTTTAAACCAATCTTCTAGTTCACCTTTAGATACAAAAAGTTTATCGTTAAGGGCATCATTTTTTTCTGCAATGTTGCAAGCGTTCTTAACCTTTCTGATTGGAGTTTGTCGCTTTCCATCCCAAGTTAAAAATCAACTACTTGTCGATCACATTTCTAATACTTGTGATTTAGATCAAGTTGTTGAAGTAGCCACGTGAATATTCGTGACGTATTTCTAATGTCATATATCATGGCGTACTGTGACAAAACCTGACCCCGTTAACTACACTTCTTTAATTCAAAATATGGAACAAAAACAGTACTTTTGAAGAAAATATCTCTATACGCTATCCCAATATTCCGATAAAAAAATCCAGCTAATTGTGATTTTAAGTATTATTTGAGTGGACAATTGACATAGACAGTAGGTTGCGGTGAGAGAAGCAAGGTTGTCTGATTAATGCCTGCATCAGAAAAGTACCGCGGCGTCAAATTCAATTCGCTGACCGAAAACCTTGTAATTTACAGCATCCTGTTAAAAAAAATAAATAAATTTGGGGGTGTACTATTTTCACATTTTTTTATGTAATTTCTTACTCATAATAGGTAGCACAAACACTCAATTAAGCTTTTATTATAGGTCAGGTTTTATTATAACTATAGGCAAACTAATTCTGAATGGAATGTCCTAAAAAGATCTATTTTTCCTCCTTTGCTCATACAAATACTTTTTTAACTTCTTTTTTTTTTGGAAGGGGTTAACTATCAAAAAAACGATCTGCCAATATCACCGGAGCTAGCTTCAAAATATTGTTTTACTCTACGTTGACAGCTTCCACACCCTTTGTCTGTTCATATCTAACTATGGTCCTACAAGTAAAATTGGATATGATAATATGAGATCTTACAGTTGGGTCCCGTTGTCAATCCCCACATCCTTTGTCATGTTAACCTAGCTTTGCTAACTCTATTCTGCGGGTGAAATAGTGTATACGAGATCTCATATAATTTTATTTTTACAAGCGCAGCTTTGAATTTACATAATAAAACAATTGTTTTATTTAATCTTTATTCTTTATTTGTAATTTATATCAAGTCTTTAAATATGAATATACTTTAAGAATAATTTAAATTATAAAATATATTGTAATACATATGTAATTTCTTTTAGCATCAATAATAACGCTTGGTCCTTAATAAATGATGTCACGAACTGAATATTATTTTGTTTATTATGTAACGCTGTTTAATCACATAATTGGACATAAAAACCTTTATTGCCTTAAGCATAAAAAAATAATCATAATATAATGCTAAAATATTGAACCCAATTTAAAAATAAAATGGGTGAAATTAATGTATAACAATTTTAAACAGAAAAGTTAAAAGGAAGTTACAAATAGGTTGAAAATTGTGATTTGTTCAATATTTCTATATTTAATCCTTTTTTATGATGCCTTTATCATCCTCTTGTACAGTATTATTTTAAAGAAAACAAGTTCATATATAAATATGTACCTAAGTAAAAAAAAATAGTGCTTACAGATAAAATAAAATACAAACTCTGAGACAATAAAGGCAGAACATATGAATGTTACCTACGAATAGTCTATTTGGCGTCTATGTGCTTTAGTTTATTTAATATTTTTCGGCAGTCGATAATCATTATTTTTGCATCTCATGCAAAATTGTGATTTTGATGCTATTTAGGCCCTGAGTTCTTGATCTGAGTTGACTAATCAGAAAGTAGGGAGCATAATAATTTTCAATCGCATCCCTAATGCTGTTTGAAAATTTTTGATACTTCTTATTATACCTTTCGTTACGTTCATTACTTTGAATTCCCCTGTTTACCCATTGCCTTGTTTTAACACACATATTACTAAGTATAAGTATATGTGAAATGTATCCTGTATCAGTTGCCCGCTTCATTTAAAACACCAGCAACATGCAACTTCCAACCTCCATGGTCATAGCGATGCTAGCCCATAACAGCAATTGCTGCTCCTTTGGCAGCATCACCCCCACAAGTGAATTCCAACGGCAAGTTATATTGCTGCTCGATAGCTTTTTGTAATACTATATTTCTGGATAATCCAGAACCATTCCCAACAATTCTAGTGATTTGGGCATCAACCAGTCTGCAACGAGGTATCATGTCATGCAAATTACTAATAACTCCATCGCAGAGTGACTTAAAAACTTGACCGAGATTTAAATTAGATACTGTTATATTATTTACGCAAGCCTTTTTATCAGGCGAATGTCGTTCACCAAGAAGATTAGGACTGATTTGCATGAATGAATCAGATGAATTTATCTGCAAACCGAGACCGACCAACTTCTCCCAAATTTTAGACTGCGGTACCGAAAATCCAAACTCCATAAACCATTGCTGCAACGTTTTAACGAATGTTGCTAAAGTATTGCCGCCGTTTAGTGACGCTGCGACTGCAAGATAATTTCCATTGAAATATGGAAGGTATTCAATAGTTTCATGTTTATCACCGATTTTGTTCACTACAAAACCCAACTGCGCCGATGTAGATATGTTTAATATGGCATCGCCAGCCTTCTCTAATGTAGCCAGGAATGAACATTGCAAATCCCCCATGGCAACCCCTACCGGTGTGCCTTTACGAATACCGTAGGATGATTTAAACAGTTGCCCTGCAATTGCACCACTTTTTAAAACTTTAGGAAGCAGTCGGACTGGAAAATTTACCGACTCGAGAATATCATAGTTCCATTCGTTTTGTTCCGTATTAAAATATCCCCAACTGGCTGCATTATGGTCAGACATCAACGGAGAATCTAAATTACACAGCATTGCTACTATGAAATCTTGAATGGTTCCAGCGCGACTGAAGTTTTTTAACTTTTCGGGCTTATGTTTAGATAGCCAAAGAATAGTCGCACATCCGTACCCGGAATAGCATTTTAAATGTGAGTCCGGTCGCGGAAAACTGTCAAGAAAATTAGACTTGCATCTCGTGTCTTGCCATGTGTACAAAGCCGTCAACTCTTCACGCTTCACCTCATATCTTATCAAGTTGCCGTCTTTTTCTATTTCCGTCCAAGGTCTGAAAGGAATGAAAAATTGTACTTATTGTGATTATTTTTTTTTTAACAAACTGATTCTTTAACTTTTACTGAGCCAATAAAGCATGAAAACTTAACCTGTCTATTACCGGAGCGACTTAACACACCCGCACGCATGCCGCCCATTGAAAATTTTCAAAAATGAAGTAAATACTGGCACTTAGTAAAATACTAATTTTAGAAAAACTTTGTATGTTATGTTGATAACTGCACTATTTTGAATACCTTAAGAAATTTTATAGAATATAGTTTTTTTTTTTGTTATGGAATATAAATTGGCCGATGAGTATAAGTCTATAACCTTCCTAACTAGGTAATAGTTACCTGTTCTAAGGAAGGTTATATTACTATTAGTTATATTACCAATTACAACAAAAATATGTCGAAAGTAACAAAATATTTGTCTAAACAAAATTTTAATTTTGATATCCAATATTAAGAAAAATAAAGCGATGACACATATTTTTATTTATGTTTTTAGATTTGAAATAAAGCTTAAAAAAATCCCCATAGATAGGCTAAATAAATATATTTTTTTTATTACTTTAAATGACTTTGGAAAGACCAATTATACATAATTTCCCTTTTTGCAAGTGTTATAATGATGAATCTGGGTATATGACTGCTTTGTCTTTATTAACAGTAAGTTAGACAGATGGTAAAGTACTTGACCTGCAATCTTTATTGGCATTTTCAAAATTTAATAGATTTGAAAATAATGGGCAAAAACACTGTTAATAAAAAACTAATGTACTTATACAAAGTCTTTTCCTAATGTATGCCTATTGATAAAAAATAAAATATTTTAGTACTATTAACGTTATTTACTCGCAGATACAGAAATATTTCTTTATAAACAATCATTATCTGCAGTAACAAACCCTTTTGACATGTTATGACTAACCATGTAAAAGTTATATACAACTTTTATGAAAGTATCTAGTAGTAGTAATTAGATGCTAGCCAGTTATGTTTGACATATCAATATAATAACATTTATATTATGAAATTGCTAAATTATCTAGATACTTACCATTTACAAAAATCTTGAATCTGATTTTAAAAAAATAAATAATATAACATTTCAACTCGGACTAGATAATTGTGAAATAAATAAATTTTAACATCATACTTACTTAGTTTTTTCATTCTTCCAAAACAATACTCCGTGCATTTGTCCACAAACCCCTATTTTACTCACGTACTTAAGAAGATCTCGTGGCAATCTAGATAAACAACCGTGTATGGCAGAAACAATTGTAGGTACATCTTGTTTGCTGCCCTCTGAACCAAGCTCACTTTCTATATTAGCCGCAGTATCTTTGTTTTGTATGGCCACTATTTCTTTTAGAGAGCAATTATATATGCATGTTTTAACTGAGGTTGTGCCAATATCCACCCCCAAAATAAAATTTGAAGTCATAATTGTTAATTATGTAACAAGAAAACGTAGGTACTAGCCACAACCAATATTATTAGGCTATTTCTTAGGCTTAAAATTACACAGACCAAAACTAACAAAAAGAGAGAAAAAAATCAAGTTAATAAAATATTCACTGAAGACGTCAATCAACCGATTTCCAACTGAGTAACCTAAATTTCATTTGATCAACAACACAACTTTTCACTATGAAAGATATGAAAGCTAAACTGTAATAAATAAACAAGTTATTTTAGCACTGACGGTAAAAAACAGCCTAATAATTTAATTTTCTTTAATTTTGTCTGCCTATTTCGATTGACCGTAATTAGTTATTTTTATTCTCTGCGGCCGTGGTTTATTCAATGTATTTTATTTTATTTCTAAGAAAGTTAATCAGTGCTGATCCGCTATTATTTTTGGTTTTTTGTATATAATTAGAACCCTATACTAATTGCCTTGAAATGGCTATTTTTCCCTAAACTTTCATTATGTAATTTTATAAACAAACCCTTATACATAAATATTGGTATAGTAGATTAGTGACATTACTTTTCCGGAAATTATTTTAAAATCAATAAATTACAATTTGCGATAAAAAAGATCAAGGTACGTTTTTGTCTTTGTCTTCTAGTTTTATTATTACCGTCGAAATATTAGTTAAGAAATAATCAATATGTTATTCCACGTAAAGGAGAATCAGGTGTAATTTTCATTTAAGATATATAGGAAGAAAAACGTTTGCCTATAATAATCTCCCAAAAACATTCGTTCTGTGCTTAAGGTTCAAAAGATTGCCAGTAAGATTCATAAGAGATTTACAACCTAGTCAAGTAACTTTAACTAAGCCTGTAGGTGTAATGTAAGTCGATGTCGTGACATTTCAAATTATGTTAAAAGAAAAAGAAGTTAACGAACCAAAAACATGGTGGCAGATGCAACACTCAGCAAAATCACTGGAGCTACTTAAAATCTCGTGAACAAGCTGTGAATCGGTTTTATCAATTGGAGCGTCGATTAGCAAGGCAGCCATTAGTAAAAGAATCTTATGTAGAATTCTTACAGGATTATCTCTCAGCCGGTCATATGAAGTTGTTAGAAAATCCGTCGCTCAACAGTGAGAAGGCATATTATATCCCACATCACTGTGTGAGAAAGGATTCAAGTTCAACGACTAAGCTAAGAGTTGTTTTTGATGCATCCATGAAAACTAATTCTGGTTCATCGCTTAATGACGTCTTATTTGCAGGTCCTAAACTGCAACAAGACATAGTCAAAATTATTTTAAAGTTTAGGATACATCAAGTTGTGTTAGTGTCAGACCTGAAACAGATGTATAGGCAGATTTAGATTTCTCCAGAACATCAAGATTATCAAAGGATTTTGTGGAGAAAAAATGTGGCAGAACCTATTCAAGAATATAAACTTGCAACGGTTACGTATGGTGTAAGCTCCGCCCCGTTTTTGGCAATCCGTACTCTTCATCAATTAGCGAGCGATGAAGGCAATAGGTATCCAAAGGCAGCGGATGTGCTTCTGAACGATGTTTATGTTGATGATGTGGTCAGTGGTTCTGCATCTGTGCAAGCTGCATTGGAGTTCCAGACCGAATTAATTGATCTTTTAAAGTTAAGTTGTTTTGAGTTACGGAAGTGGTGTAGTAACTCTCCTGAGCTCTTAAAAAATATTCCTCTCAAAGATCACTTTATCTTTGAAAACCTCTAATACATATTTTATTAAACGAGACAGCACTAATGAGCCACATAACTCTAATTTAGGTATGGATATTCTCTTTAATGGCGACCAATTGTTCAACCAATTGTTAATAAGGTTATTTTTATTAATAGTGAAGAGCTAAGGAGTTACAGAAAATACTAGCTGTATCAGGATTTTTGCAAATATTTTTTCCAATTTGTTTTCGTACAATTACTATTGTGATGGTATGTATCACTTTAATTCAGTAGCGGAACTATTATAAAATAGTTTTAAACATTAATTAGAGGCCTGAGATCTTAAGGTTGCCCAAAGAAGATTTAGTTCAGCAATTTTTATAACCTTTGCGGAATCTTTGCCAATCAATGCCATATACGAGGGCTAATATGAATCAAGAATAACAAAAAGAAACAAAAATATATCATTTAATATGGTTTTATTGTTTTCAAAATATTCACCATGATGATCGATGCACTTTTGCATACGTTGAAACCAATTTTCATAGCACTTTTTCCATTCTGATTAGGTATCTCCAAAACGTGCATATTGAACACATCAATGGTTTCTTTGCTGCTCGAAAAACGTTGACCGCGTAATTTTTCTTCACATCTGGAAATAAATAGAAATCGTTGGGTGTCAAATCGAGGCTATACGGCGGATGACCTGTCAATTTTATCTTTTGACCTTCCAAAGACTGAGTTGTATCAACCGATGTGTGACAGCTAGCATTGTCATGATGCAGAATGATCGTGCATTGTCGGTTCTTCTTTCTTATTTCTTCAAAGACTTCTGGTAAACAAATGGTCATGTACCATTCCAAATTAAACATTTTACCATTTTCTAGTGGCACTGTAGCCACATGTCCATTTTTACCAAACAAACAGGTGACCATTTGCTTCAAAGTGCTTTTGCACGAATAACTTTTGTTGGATTTGGTTCATCTTGGAACACCCACACTGTTACTGTTGCTTAGTTCCGGGGTCATACGCATAGACCCAAGATTCATCACCTGTGTAGATATTATAAACAGCTTTTGACGCACCACGATTGTATTTTTTTAACATGTTTTTGACACAGGCCTGGTTTTGATCAATTCTCAAGTTGTGTGGAGTCCAACGCGAACGCCCTCGTATTAAATTATCTATCGGCATAGATGTAATATTTTTGTCAAACGTTTTGTATTGCAGACTTATTTGAGAAATACTGATGTTTAAGAAACTCAATTAATATATAAATGTTTAATTAAAATTGAATGTTTGGTGAAATAAAAATAATAATTGGGACAAATAAATAATATTAAATTTAGCAATTGCAAATCTTACTGTGACACACCTATGAAAGTTTGTCCCAGGCATATTTATATAATTCATTTTCTTTTTTGAATGTGGGTTTTTATAAAAAAAAAAGTTAGCTTAGGTACTTACCTGCAGTTGTGTTGTATTATCCTGCATTCAGTGCTTAGACCAACTAAACTATTAATATTTTTTGAAATGTGATTTTAGCCACCTTAGTGCCGCCTTAGTCGCCTAGTGTGTAGGGGTTGCCCTGTCGAGGCTATCATCTTACGTACTTAGATGATAATATTAAATGGATATATGATTTCATATAATAGGGAATTTCTCAGGGGTGATTAGGGAATAATAGTTACGTAAAGTTAGCAAGTTAGTTTCGTAAGGGTAATAAATTAAAAAAATAGTTTTCCGTTTACAAAGTTTTCGTGTCATTGTCATGTAATGTGCAAACTTTTTAGGTGATAGGTATGAATTTTTTATTTTTATTATAAAAGTATTGTTATATTATAGGACATCTAAAACTGAATAAAAAATAAAATAGATATGGGCGTTGAAATTTCTATGGGCAAATATATTTTTTGCGACTTGAAATATTGACTTCATCTTTAAAAATCTATAGATATTCGCATACCATACCATACCATAATTCACTCTATCGGAATATTTTAAAATGATTTCCCAGACTACTAACATAATAACATCAGTTTCTTTTCCTAAGCACATGTGCAAAGTACATTTGCCTCTGCTGTGCAAAGTGCACTGTGACCCTGGTGGTATGATGTCAAGGGGTTTAAATTTAATCAATAAAATGATTATAAAGTTTTAAGGCATCTCAATAATGACACTATTTCATAGACTTTTTATTTCTAGAACAAACGAAGACTTTAACGAATTCACCAGTTACAAAAGAACGCAGTGGATTCTGGAACCATTTTATCAAAATATCGCACACAAAAGCAAAATGTTCTTATTGTGGCAAGTTCTTGACAGTTTCAAATGGCTCAACGGGAAATCTTGCCAGACACATGAGAATGAAACACCTTGAAATACAAACATGCAAGGGAGTTTCTTCATCCAGTCAAGTCGCAGAATCATTAGTTCAGGAGGAGATTATGCTACTAAACGGTTGCGGATACACATAGCGGAACTCTACATAGCAACTATAAAAATATAGTTGCTATGTAAATTGATTCGTTACTTTATAGTTTCGTTGCAAAGAAAATTCAATATGTCGTTTCCATGGTTTTTGAATGCAAATAAATTCTCATAAATTATTGAAATGTGACTTTTAAAACTTGAGCGTTAAAATGTCTTTTTTAAAAGGTTTCTTAAGTGGGGTGGAGAGATCGACTGCCAATATGTTCTCGCAGCTAATGACGGCTCAGGTAAAACCAAAAATTATAAAAATCGACCATCAATTAAATGCTTTGTGAATAATAATTAAACAAATTTTCCTAACCGTGATATCCATCAACATCAAGCGACAATGCTGAGAAAGCCAATAATTTTATAAACGCAATAGCAATAAAGTAAACAGCTTGTTATGTTTCTGAGTGCAATTTCCTATAAATTTGCATATTATAATTAAAATCGGTTCATCCGTTTGGGTGTTGCGATGCCACAGCACCTTAAACCTTTCTGTTTGGGTCGGGGGTTAAAAAGAGTAAAAAAATGATGTACGTATGAATTTCAGATTGCGTCAATTTTCAATTCTGTTGTGTTTATAAACAAAATATGTTTTAATCTGTTATCGTATTTTTTCAGCCGAATCCAAGATTTCAGAACTTGCCAAAAACAAAACCTATCAGGGATTATATGTAAGTATTACATTGTTGTTTTCTTGTAACATGAAGTTGGCCCTGCATTTGAAAATACCAGTCATGTTTTTTATTAATTTCAAATCTTCCATCAAATGTTAGTTTCCAAAATGTCACTTTTATTTCCTTAATTGCTCTTTCTAATCCCAACTTACACGCAGTTATGGGACATTTTACTCGAAAATCATATCTTCATCACATAAACCGTCTGGTGTGGCACCTATAAAATGAATATCGCTATCTATGAACATCCACATGGTCTTATTTCTCAATTTTCATGAACACTAATTGCTGCAAAGCTATTCTTTCATTTTCCCTTCCTTGTTGAATCGATGCAACATGACTTATATTTTGTTTATACAACATATTTTTAACTATTGTAGAACAGCTTATATCTTGAAGTCTTTTCACAAGTTTACCAAAATGTAAAGCAGTTATTAAATGTCTTCTCAATTCTAACCATTCACTGCAATCACTCTGCAAAATTGTGTCTCTCTCTCTATGCGACTACGTTCAACTTCCGTCTTTTTCAATCTTTCGACAAACGTAGTTTTGGCTTTTTGAAACATGCTTTCATTCATATCAGGTTGCATACTATTTTCTCCATAATTTGCATCTTTTTTCTGCCTTTGACAATACGCCCATTTTTACATTGATATTTTCTTATCAACCTATTTTTTTTTTAATTCTTTTTCTTCGAATCTAAGTAATTTGCTCGTAGGACAACTACCCATATTTTTAAATAGATTTGATATAGGTCGATTTGTATTGAAAGGATATGACAGCAGCAGCGCAACGTGCCTGATAAGAATCTTTTAATGAAAAGTTTATCCTTTTATAACCAACGACAAATTTAGCAATTATACTATTAAATTGTCCTACAATATTACAAAGTTACCGCGCTTAGAGCTGCCATCATTCGATGGTAGTTTTCAGAAATGGCCTGTATTTTATGAAGTTTTCCGTATGGCCATTCATGAAATTACAGAGTTGTCAAACTCTGTATTTTCAGTATGCTGTTGGTAAGTTAACTGACAAAGCGCAAACAGTTTTCGCTGGACTTACACCCGCCCCAGAGAATTACTCCATAATTTAGAGTACATTGGTTGCTAAATACCAAGATGTACGTGGCACTAGAGCAGCATAGTATGATATGCGTCTGTATTTAAAAACTGTAATTCATTAATTGCGTTAACACATGGCGTTGGTAGTGGACAGAGCTTAACTACGGGTCTTTTGTACGACCCATGGCGTGTTTTTACAACAGCAGCTCGTACGATACCATCACTGCCTGGCAAAACCTCGACAATGACACCTATCTGCCATTGAAGAGGTATAGATTTATCTTCCTTTATTATGACTAATGTTCCTAGTTTTATTGGATTTGAAGGCTTGTTCCATTTTTCTCTAGATTGAAGCGTGGTCAAATATTCTGATTGCCAACGCTTCCAAAAGGACTGAATCATTCTATCTAACATAGATTGTCGAGTTAAGAGATTAACTTGTTCTGTAATATTGTTAGAGGTAACGCATGTAAAAAGTGTGCAGGAGTTAAGGCGGTGGGTTTGTTAACATCCGAGCTGAGAGCGCAAAGCGGTCTAGAGTTTAGAACCATCTCTATTTGTATGAGATCGTTGCGAGTTCCTTATACGTTAGCAATTGCTCACCGACTATTCCTTTTAAATGCAGTTTTACCGAACGAATATTGGATTCCCAAATGCCGAAAAAATTCTGAATCTGGAATGACAGAGCGAAAAGTCTCTTTAAAGAAATATGTAATAATACGAAATGAGCGAGATCGGTTAATTCTAACTGCTTTAAGGCTGCTATGCGAGGGCAAACCTATGTAAAAATGCATCTAAATTATTTATTGAGGAACTATTTGGAAATTTTAGTGTCGAAAATTTGATCCAAATAATGTGTAGCCAATAATCGCTTGTCGTCATACTTCGAAACTATCAGCGTCCAAATCGACTCATAATTAATTTGCATAATTTGGGAAGATTTTTATATATTTTATTTTTCGATTGTGAGTTATTTTCCGTACTACCATTTTGTTGTAATAGTTCGAATCTAGCATTTTTAACCAGATAATAAATATCATCAAACGCTTGTAAACTCTTGTAATTTGGTACGTAATTTTCGTTCTTTTCTGATTTGATTATATTTATTTTATCAATTATATCCGAAAACTGGATAAATCTTCAGATTTATTAAAAATAATTTACGGTTTTTATCTGTCTTAAGGTTCTTTGAATTATCAAATAAAGTTTGAATGTTTTCAAAAATGTATGCCCTTTTCGATTTTAACTGATTTAATATATGATCACTCATTTTTGTTTTTACCGATATTAATTTTTGTCGCTGACTGTACTTCTTACAGACTGAAAGCAATTGATTTAAACTGAAAAATTAACCACCCAAAATTACGAAATAGTTTTATTGTTAAAGTAGCAGATGGCACTGCTTTTAACTTGTTAACCTAGCAAATGGCGATGTGTTAACTTTAATTTGTGTATAGTTATATTTTTATGTAGTTATATATTTATAGTAAGTCAAATATAAACATACAAGAAAAATATATTATACCGTATTCGTATGAATAAACAAAATAAATAACTTAATAAATATTAATTAAATATATATTTTTAAAATATATACAATACTTAATTAATACACACAAAGGATCATTAGGCAATATTCTGTTTTTCTTTTACTTTATGTTATGTTATGTTATGTTATTTATTTATTTATTGTGTGTTTGTTTGTTTTTTTTTTCAATATTCTACGATTATTTTTAAACATATTATTTTAAATATAATGCAAACAACTTTGCGTTTATTAAGCTGCTTATAGCTTGTTAAAACGGCTTGTGAAGTGAATAATTTTTGTTCTAAATCCTAGATTGCAAGTACAAAAAACACTAAAAATTTCTATGATTAGTCTCGAAGTACCAATACTATGACGTGGCCTAGTAAACTTTTTACCTTTTATAATTTACTTTACCCAAAGAAAATTATGTATTTTAAGCGTTGGGTTGTTACCTTTTTGTTAGCGATGTCCCAAAGGTCCGTATCAAAAGGGAAAAAAGAAAAAAATATATATATTTGTACAAGTGGAGACAAAGGGTCCCACTTTCGAAAGTCGAAAGAAAAGAACTGGACCGCCGGCGTCCCAAGCTCTGCTATGGGACGCCAGTTAGGAACAAACGCCATCGGTGGTCGGTTTATATGGTTACCTAGCTCCGAGCTTGCGTTACGCGCCGATTTATAGACGTAATTATCGGTTTTTAATAATAATTGTAAGCGTACTGTAACAGTAGAATATAAGCTCGTAAAATATAGACTGTAATTGTATGTAGACATAATTAAGTGTTATAAACTGCTCTACTTATCAACATTGTGTTTTTTAAAAATTGTGCTGCACTAAAATAAAATATTCTTGTGCTCAACTCAAGCGTTTCAGTCTTTGAGAAATACCTACCTGAACTAAAAGCATTTACTAGGCGATCTGTCACATTTCTTAGGGATGATCTCTCTGGCGTTCTGTTCGGGAATCATTTCAAAGCCGCAGTAGTGCTTACATTGGTTGGCGAAAACTGTCGTCAACACTTTTTTTTATTTCAATTTGCTTCTAAATATATTATATAGCCGAACACTCCAATTTATTATTTAAAGCAGAATAATGTTAATGAAACAAAAACTATTAAGATACTTTTAAAAAATTACAAAAACGGATCAAACACAATAACAAATATTTTATATAAAAATGCAAAACTTACTACTAGTCCAATACAATTGTTAATACTCTTAAAATTCACAATGTTGTAATATCAAAGTCGCATGAGGTATATAAAGTGTATAATCGTTAGATATGTCTGCAAATAGATGTTAATTTAACTGCAAAAATTATACAAGAATATATATCAAGCGGCTTTATGAGATGATGCCTAAACATGTTAATTTGATTTTGATTGAAAAATAGATTTTGTTATTTTGGCATTTTATTACAGATGTTTTAAAATTTTAAGGAATTTGAAATAGCTTCATATTATATAATCATAATAAGTTAACATGTGTATTTTTCCTAAAATATCGAACCCAAATAGCCTCGCTCTGTCGAAAACATAAATAAAATAAATACAATATCCTATTACAGGTTGTGCGGTCGTCTCGTCACTGCGGCCTTCTCGAGGCCGACGTTGGAGAGCGACTCGTTAGCCGATCCGCGTATTGCCCCTGCGCTTGCGGCTTGCCAAGCGACCGCCGCCGAGAGGTACCATATCTTGTAAAACTAAAATAATTTTGGTTTAGCGCTAAAAAAATATTGGATTTTTTAATTTCAATTTGCTTCTAAATATATTATATAGCCGAACACTCCAATTTATTAATTAAAGCAGAATAATGTTAATGAAACAAAAACTATTATGATACTTTTAAAAAATTACAAAAACGGATCAAACACAATAACAAAGATTTTATATAAAAATGCAAAACTTACTACTAGTCCAATACAATTGTTAATACTCTTAAAATTCACAATATTGTAATATCAAAGTCGCATGAGGTATATAAAGTGTATAATCGTTAGATATGTCTGCAAATAGATGTTAATTTAACTGCAAAAATTATACAAGAATATATATCAAGCGGCTTTATGAGATGATGCCTAAACATGTTAATTTGATTTTGATTGAAAAATAGATTTTGTTATTTTGGCATTTTATTACAGATGTTTTAAAATTTTAAGGAATTTGAAATAGCTTCTTATTATATTATCATAATAAGTTAACATGTGTATTTTTCCTAAAATATCGAACCCAAATAGCCTCGCTCTGTCGAAAAATCAATAAAATAAATACAATATCCTATTACAGGTGCAGCGGTCGCCTCGTCACTGCGGCGTTCTCGAGGCCGACGTTGGAGAGCGACTCGTTAGCCGATCCGCGTATTGCCCCTGCGCTTGCGGCTTGCCAAGCGACCGCCGCCGAGAGGTACCATATCTTGTAAAACTAAAATAATTTTGGTTTAGCGCTAAAAAAATATTGGATTTTTTAATTTCAATTTGCTTCTAAATATATTATATAGCCGAACACTCCAATTTATTAATTAAAGCAGAATAATGTTAATGAAACAAAAACTATTATGATACTTTTAAAAAATTACAAAAACGGATCAAACACAATAACAAAGATTTTATATAAAAATGCAAAACTTACTACTAGTCCAATACAATTGTTAATACTCTTAAAATTCACAATGTTGTAATATCAAAGTCGCATGAGGTATATAAAGTGTATAATCGTTAGATATGTCTGCAAATAGATGTTAATTTAACTGCAAAAATTATACAAGAATATATATCAAGCGGCTTTATGAGATGATGCCTAAACATGTTAATTTGATTTTGATTGAAAAATAGATTTTGTTATTTTGGCATTTTATTACAGATGTTTTAAAATTTTAAGGAATTTGAAATAGCTTCTTATTATATTATCATAATAAGTTAACATGTGTATTTTTCCTAAAATATCGAACCCAAATAGCCTCGCTCTGTCGAAAAATCAATAAAATAAATACAATATCCTATTACAGGTGCAGCGGTCGCCTCGTCACTGCGGCGTTCTCGAGGCCGACGTTGGAGAGCGACTCGTTAGCCGATCCGCGTATTGCCCCTGCGCTTGCGGCTTGCCAAGCGACCGCCGCCGAGAGGTACCATATCTTGTAAAACTAAAATAATTTTGGTTTAGCGCTAAAAAAATATTGGATTTTTTAATTTCAATTTGCTTCTAAATATATTATATAGCCGAACACTCCAATTTATTAATTAAAGCAGAATAATGTTAATGAAACAAAAACTATTATGATACTTTTAAAAAATTACAAAAACGGATCAAACACAATAACAAAGATTTTATATAAAAATGCAAAACTTACTACTAGTCCAATACAATTGTTAATACTCTTAAAATTCACAATGTTGTAATATCAAAGTCGCATGAGGTATATAAAGTGTATAATCGTTAGATATGTCTGCAAATAGATGTTAATTTAACTGCAAAAATTATACAAGAATATATATCAAGCGGCTTTATGAGATGATGCCTAAACATGTTAATTTGATTTTGATTGAAAAATAGATTTTGTTATTTTGGCATTTTATTACAGATGTTTTAAAATTTTAAGGAATTTGAAATAGCTTCTTATTATATTATCATAATAAGTTAACATGTGTATTTTTCCTAAAATATCGAACCCAAATAGCCTCGCTCTGTCGAAAAATCAATAAAATAAATACAATATCCTATTACAGGTGCAGCGGTCGTCTCGTCACTGCGGCGTTCTCGAGGCCGACGTTGGAGAGCGACTCGTTAGCCGATCCGCGTATTGCCCCTGCGCTTGCGGCTTGCCAAGCGACCGCCGCCGAGAGGTACCATATCTTGTAAAACTAAAATAATTTTGGTTTAGCGCTAAAAAAATATTGGATTTTTTAATTTCAATTTGCTTCTAAATATATTATATAGCCGAACACTCCAATTTATTAATTAAAGCAGAATAATGTTAATGAAACAAAAACTATTATGATACTTTTAAAAAATTACAAAAACGGATCAAACACAATAACAAAGATTTTATATAAAAATGCAAAACTTACTACTAGTCCAATACAATTGTTAATACTCTTAAAATTCACAATGTTGTAATATCAAAGTCGCATGAGGTATATAAAGTGTATAATCGTTAGATATGTCTGCAAATAGATGTTAATTTAACTGCAAAAATTATACAAGAATATATATCAAGCGGCTTTATGAGATGATGCCTAAACATGTTAATTTGATTTTGATTGAAAAATAGATTTTGTTATTTTGGCATTTTATTACAGATGTTTTAAAATTTTAAGGAATTTGAAATAGCTTCTTATTATATTATCATAATAAGTTAACATGTGTATTTTTCCTAAAATATCGAACCCAAATAGCCTCGCTCTGTCGAAAAATCAATAAAATAAATACAATATCCTATTACAGGTGCAGCGGTCGCCTCGTCACTGCGGCGTTCTCGAGGCCGACGTTGGAGAGCGACTCGTTAGCCGATCCGCGTATTGCCCCTGCGCTTGCGGCTTGCCAAGCGACCGCCGCCGAGAGGTACCATATCTTGTAAAACTAAAATAATTTTGGTTTAGCGCTAAAAAAATATTGGATTTTTTAATTTCAATTTGCTTCTAAATATATTATATAGCCGAACACTCCAATTTATTAATTAAAGCAGAATAATGTTAATGAAACAAAAACTATTATGATACTTTTAAAAAATTACAAAAACGGATCAAACACAATAACAAAGATTTTATATAAAAATGCAAAACTTACTACTAGTCCAATACAATTGTTAATACTCTTAAAATTCACAATGTTGTAATATCAAAGTCGCATGAGGTATATAAAGTGTATAATCGTTAGATATGTCTGCAAATAGATGTTAATTTAACTGCAAAAATTATACAAGAATATATATCAAGCGGCTTTATGAGATGATGCCTAAACATGTTAATTTGATTTTGATTGAAAAATAGATTTTGTTATTTTGGCATTTTATTACAGATGTTTTAAAATTTTAAGGAATTTGAAATAGCTTCTTATTATATTATCATAATAAGTTAACATGTGTATTTTTCCTAAAATATCGAACCCAAATAGCCTCGCTCTGTCGAAAAATCAATAAAATAAATACAATATCCTATTACAGGTGCAGCGGTCGCCTCGTCACTGCGGCGTTCTCGAGGCCGACGTTGGAGAGCGACTCGTTAGCCGATCCGCGTATTGCCCCTGCGCTTGCGGCTTGCCAAGCGACCGCCGCCGAGAGGTACCATATCTTGTAAAACTAAAATAATTTTGGTTTA
This sequence comes from Neomicropteryx cornuta, assembly GCA_020383195.1. Lineage (NCBI taxonomy): Eukaryota > Metazoa > Arthropoda > Insecta > Lepidoptera > Micropterigidae > Neomicropteryx > Neomicropteryx cornuta. The sequence continues at coordinate 9,855,707 of JAHKQU010000030.1, forward strand.
GCGCTAAAAAAATATTGGATTTTTTAATTTCAATTTGCTTCTAAATATATTATATAGCCGAACACTCCAATTTATTAATTAAAGCAGAATAATGTTAATGAAACAAAAACTATTATGATACTTTTAAAAAATTACAAAAACGGATCAAACACAATAACAAAGATTTTATATAAAAATGCAAAACTTACTACTAGTCCAATACAATTGTTAATACTCTTAAAATTCACAATGTTGTAATATCAAAGTCGCATGAGGTATATAAAGTGTATAATCGTTAGATATGTCTGCAAATAGATGTTAATTTAACTGCAAAAAATATACAAGAATATATCTCAAGCGGCTTTATTAGATGATGCCTAAACATGTTAATTTGATTTTGATTGACTATTTTTCAATCAAACTCAAATTTTGGTTTAGCGCTAAAAAAATATTGGATTTTTTAATTTCAATTTGCTTCTAAATATATTATATAGCCGAACACTCCAATTTATTAATTAAAGCAGAATAATGTTAATGAAACAAAAACTATTATGATACTTGGTTGCGCCGAGGGTTGATTTTAGTGGACTGTAGGCGGGTTGACAACCATAAATGGGGGGCGGTGCGGGGTTTTAACCTTTGGGAAACAAATGAAGGAGATGTGCAGACTTACCAGATTCGCTCTCGGCGCGGGTGTAATTATAATGTTCGAAGACTCTTCTGGGGTTTGGCACTCACTTATTCACTTGTTCTTAAAGATTAATGTTTTTATAATTGCGGTGTTTTTTACACTGTCTAACGCGGGTTTTGTGTATTACTTCTTCGACAATACCGCGGTGCGGGTCGCACAGATAACGTTCGTTCGAAACTTGACACTTCCGCACGCGAGCGGCGGTAGTAGCGGTGTGTAGTCTTCGCACGACAAGGGAGTTTGGGTAAAATATATGGGATTGGTTGTCGGTGGATTCGTTTAAGGAACGTATTAGATGGACAATATAACACAAGGGAATTGTGATGTACATATATTCGTTGTCGCTCAACCATTCCCTCCGGCGTTAGAATATTTGATTCTAAAATCCCCTTATCGCGAAAGTTCTTGGTTTAAATGTATAGATAGATATTAACAATAGAATGCGGAAGCGGTTTAGTCAATTTGACCTAGTAACTAATGGTTTGAGAAGCGGTTTGATTAAAACTAAAACTTAAAACTAGCGGGTGAGTTTAATTTAATTTACTGTGTTGGTAATGGGCACAAACGGACGGCTGGTCGTTTATAAGAGCCGTGTTTTGTTCGCACCAAGGCGGCTCTTACGACTCCATCTTTTCCGGGAAAGATGTCTTCAATAACCCCTAGCGGCCATTGAAATGGAGCGAGTTTATCCTCTTTGATGATGACAATCATGCCTTTCGTTATAGGATTGGATTGGGTATTCCATTTCTCGCGTGTTTGTAACGTGTGAAGATACTCCAAACTCCAACGTCGCCAAAACGACTGGACTAGATTGTCCAAAAGGGAATGCCTAGTGAGTCGATTTAAAGGCGTTGCCGTTACATCGGCAGCGGGTAAATGTTTTAGTGGGGTCAAGGTAAGAAAGTGTGCGGGGGTTAATGCACTGACATCAGGATCTGTACTTAAAACGCATAGAGGACGTGAGTTCAGCAGTGCCTCTATTTGGATTAAAACGGCGTTCAGCTCCTCATAGGTCAGTAGTTGATCACCCATTATTCTTCTTAAGTGCATTTTAACACTGCGGACGTTACTTTCCCTCAAACCTCCATAATGACTGGCTCTAGGGACTATATTGCGCCATGTTCGCATGTCGGCTAGTTCTCGAGTGACAGATTCATTAAAAGATTCAGAAGCAATGAAATCATATAGATCCTTAAGATAGGATTTAGCACCGATGAAATTAGTGCCATTGTCGCTCATCATAATAGAGCAGGGTCCGCGACGGGCGAGAAAGCGCTTGAAAGCGTCTAGAAAAGTAGGAGTGGATAAGTCGGATGCCACTTCTAAGTGCAAGCACTTTGTGCTCATGCATACGAATAGGCACAAGTACGCTTTTTGCACTCGAGCACCTCTATATATAGACTTAAGTATAGATATCGGTCCTGCATAGTCAACTCCGGTGGTAGTAAACGCTTTTGCTTGTTGGACGCGGTATGCGGGTAAGTCCGCCATAAAAGGATAAGTAGGCTTTGGTTTAGTTCGAAAGCAAAGATTACACGACTGGACTACTTTTCGCACAAGTGATCGTGCAGAAAGTATCCAAAATTTCTGCCTCAGCAAACTGAGCAGCAGATGCGGGCCAGTATGGCAGTATTTACGGTGATAATATCGTACAATCAATTCTGCGACGTGATCCTTTTTCGGCAGAATCACAGGGTGCATTTGGCCATATTCATGTTGTGCATTTGAAATACGACCTCCGACACGGATAAGAGATTTATCTAAAAAGGGATTCAGTTTGCGAAATCTCATACTGACACATTTATGCCTTTTTAGAGCGGTTAATTCATTGGCAAAATGTACAGACTGAACCACCTCGAGAATTTTAACCTCTGTCAAGTCTAGGTCAGACGCGGTGACCTCGCCTCGAGTTGGTAATTTCTTGAGGAACCTTAGCACGTATGTCATAGAGCGCAGAAGCTTAGGCCATGAAGATACGCGTAAGGCCAGTTTATAAAACGGGTGGTCCGATGCGGAGCTGACAACTGGAAAAGAAAGAAGTTTGGCTTCGGGAATGTCATCGGTTTGCTCGATGAAAGGTGAAATAGGCCATTCGTTGCGGGGTTGGTTTAACCAAGGGGGTCCTGATGTCCACATATTATGATCCATCAGTTGTTTTGGGGTAAGTCCTCTAGATAAACAATCTGCGGGGTTATCAATTCCTTGAATGAAGTTCCAATTCGAAGGCTCTTGAATCTTCGAGACTCGGTTTGCAATGAAGGTTTTCCATCTGTGGGGAGACGAATGTATCCAATGGAGCGTTACCATTGAATCGGTAAAAGCGAAGAAGTTGTCAATGGATACGCGCGGTGAGTAGGTGTCTAAAACTAGACGAAGTAATTTTGACAACAAAACGGCACCACAGATTTCCAGGCGCGGGATGGATTCTATTTTTAGAGGGGCTACCTTGGACTTCGCACAAACGAGACTTGTATACGATTCACCACTTTTGTGAACGGTATGACAATATACCACTGCTCCGTATGCTTTACTTGAAGCATCACAGAAGCCTAATAAAGTGATAGAGCAGCCCTTGGCTACACCTATATGACGTGGTACGTGATAATTTTCTAAGAGAGGTAATTCGTTTTGAAACTGATCCCAAGCGTTGACGATGTGGGGCGGTGGCTTATCGTCCCAGTCTATCTTTGTGAGCCACAACTCTTGTATAAGTAGTTTCGCAAACAGTATACAAGGACCGGCTAGTGACAACGGGTCAAACAGCCTAGCTATTGTTGATAGCATTTGACGCTTGGTACAGTTTGAAACAGTTGTGGATACTCTGAAGGAGAAAATATCTGCAGAGGGTTGCCATTGGAGTCCTAAGATTTTTGAAGATGAGTCAGAATCAAAATCTACGACTCGGTGTACGCGGTGTTCTTCTGAAATATGCGTGAGAATATCAGAGGAATTTGAGTTCCATTTAAGCAAACTCATGTCTGCGGACGAAAGTAGACTGATCAATTGATCATACAGTTTAGTCGCTCCGTCTGAAGTTAGTACGGATGATACTAGATCATCTACATAGAAATCACGCATTAAAGCTTCTGCGGCTAAAGGGTAGGAGGACCCTTCGTCTGCCACTAGCTTATGTAGCGTACGAATAGCCAAAAAGGGACTTGAATTCATGCCAAATACAACTCGTGTTATTTGGTATGTCATTAGCGGGTCAGATGAATTAAATCGAAATAAAATTCTCTGGAAGCGTTGGTGCGGTTCATGCACAGAAATGCGTAAGTACATCTGAGATATATCAGCTGTAACAGCGAACGGAAATAAGCGAAAGTTTAATAAAATGCGAAAAATATCATTTTGTAATTTTACACCCGCATGCATAACATCGTTTAGTGATAAGCCAGACGTTGTCTTTTGACTCGCGTCAAATACTACCCGAGTCTTGGTTGTTAAACTATCGGGGCGCAAAACGGCAAAATGAGGAATGATATAGTGCGGTTTTTCGTTAGGTTGTGCTTCTGGAACTGGAAACATGTAACCTTTGTTTAAATACTCCTTCATTACTTCGTTGTAATTTTTGCGAAGTGTTGAATCGGCATCTAATCTTTTTTCTAATGATAAAAAACGTCTTTTTGCTACTTGGAACGAATTGCCCAATGCAATAGGTTCCTGTTTGAAGGGAAGTGATACTACGTATCGGCCGGTACTATCACGTTTACAAGTGGATTGGAAATGATTCTCACACTCTTGCTCATCGGGACTTAGAAATGTTTGTGATGTAGCAGGTACATCTTCTAACTGCCAAAATTTCTCGAGGACGCCTTCTAAGGGTGTTTCAACAATAGTGCAAAACGTTTGCATATGTATTGTTTCGTTTTGATTAAAGGGTTGTATGGGCGCTTCACCTAATACTACATAACCTAAGGAGGTCTGCAAAGCTGTAGGCATGTTTGCGCTGCTCATTATTTTTCCTTGACCTATCAAATGCGAACACATTTCGGCGCCTAATATTCCCGAAATGGCCCCTGGAGTGTGATAGCTATCATCGGCCAATTGCACCTGATTAAGATAGCTTAGAGCGGAGGTATCAACTGCAGTAGTTGGTAAGTTTTCACTGATCTTATCTATGACGAGCGCATTGATAGTATGTTGATCATTTTTGTTAAATCGGGACGTAAAAGTAAAATTAACTGTTCCTTTGACAGGACGCGAAGAGGCACCGAGCCCCATTACTGACGATTTAAAGCGGTTGATATGAAAACCATATTTTTTACACGTAGACTCTGTCAAAAAATTACACATGCTGCCTGTGTCCAAAAGAAACCGTTCAGATGAATGATCACCGGACGGAAGGCTGATATGTACTTTGACAGTGCTTAAAAGTACAGTACGGGTATTGGTGCGCGGCAAAGCTGTATTTAAGTTACACATTGCTACTGTGGAATTTGTTCCAGCTTGTGGCGATTCAGCACCTTCAGAAGCATTATTATAAAAATGCAATGACGAATGATGTCTGCGTTTGCAAGTCGAACAATTGTGTTTCGATTTACATTTGGCGGTTCTGTGCCGATCACTTAGACAATTCACACAGTATGAATTTTCTTTCACAAAATTGAAACGATTAGTTTGGGACATGTTAGAAAAGGCGGGACATTGATATAATAGATGAGCATCATTTGAACATATTTTGCAACATGGGATACTCGGTTTGTTTACCACAAAAGATTGCGGCTTCAAAAGTTTGTTAGGTACAGATTTTTGAGTACTAACAGCGGGGGTATTAGGTTTAGATCGCGCACGTTGTACGATTTTTAACTGTTCGTGCAGAAAATCACTTAATTGGTCGTAAGTAGGTAACTCTTCCTTACGATGAAGCGATTCAAAACTTTGCACAGTCTCTGTGTCTAACTTTCTCAATGCTATAAATAAAAGAATGAAATCCGTGAGGTCTTCAATTTATGCATAAAATTTTCCAACGACGTGAAGTTGCACGATGTAAGTGGTTTTAAATCAATAATCTGATCTAGATAAGACGTTGCAAGTGAGCGCTTATCTTGAAAACGCGTTACTAGTAACTTCCAAATTATTGGGTAATTTTTTCCAACTGGCGCAACGCCTTGACAAATGGCTAGAGCTTTTTGGGACAGTTTACCTAATAAATATTGAATTTTTTCGGTATCTGTCAAGTCGTGATTGTCATGTATGGCGGCTTTAAAAGATTCATAAAATACGCTCCACTGCGTAGGATCGCCGTTAAATGAAGGTAACTGCAACGGTGGAAGTTTGCTTGTATTTTAATGAGCGGGTGTTGAGTTATTTTTCAAAAGGTTGTCGCGAACTGCCATAACATAACAGTACAAATCGTCAAATGCATCAAGAACTTCATAACTCGGTTCATAATTTGGGTTTTCGTTGAGCATTTGCGAGTTATATTCGTCAATGACAGTTGAAAACTGTTGCCGAGTTTCCGATATCAAACTGGACTTAACAATGAAAGTATCGCGACTGATTTCAGTATCGAGGTTTTCTCGAATATCATAAAGTGACTGAACTTTACGAAATAAAAACTCTCGTTTTTTTATTAATTTTAAAATTTCATGGCTAACTGACTTTTTCACAGATTCAGTCGAGACGTTAGGGGGAGGGGGCGGTATTTGCGAACGTGTTTGAACAGAAGTCATGTTGAATTTTGTATGTACCTTTTGTAGGTTGAAACTAGCTAAACACAAAATCGAATGAAGCTAACTTCCCACAAAAATTGATAACTTCACGTATATTTTTTGTTGATGACTTCACTACGAAACGAAACTATGACAAACACAATTTTAGGTAGGTAGTTTTGAGAGAGGGCTGATACCAATGTTATTATTTGGGGAGAAGGAACACTTTTATGGTTGCGCCGAGGGTTGCTTTTAGTGGACTGTAGGCGGGTTGACACAACCATAAATGGGGGGCGGTGCGGGGTTTTAACCTTTGGGAAACAAATGAAGGAGATGTGCAGACTTACCAGATTCGCTCTCGGCGCGGGTGTAATTATAATGTTCGAAGACTCCTCTGGGGTTCGGTACTCACTTATTCACTTGTTCTTAAAGATTAATGTTTTTATAATTGCGGTGTTTTTTACACTGTCTAACGCGGGTTTTGTGTATTACTTCTTCGACAATACAGCGGTGCGGGTCGCACAGATAACGTTCGTTCGAAACTTGACACTTCCGCACGCGAGCGGCGGTAGTAGCGGTGTGTAGTCTTCGCACGACAAGGGAGTTTGGGTAAAATATATGGGATTGGTTGTCGGTGGATTCACGTAAGGAACGTATTAGATGGACAATATAACACAAGGGAATTGTGATGTACATATATTCGTTGTCGCTCAACCAATACTTTTAAAAAATTACAAAAACGGATCAAACACAATAACAAAGATTTTATATAAAAATGTAAAACTTACTACTAGTCCAATACAATTGTTAATACTCTTAAAATTCACGATGTTGTAATATCAAAGTCGCATGAGGTATATAAAGTGATAATCGTTAGATATGTCTGTAAATAGATGTTAATTTAACTGAAAAAATTATACAAGAATATATCTCAAGCGGCTTTATGAGATGATGCCTAAACATGTTAATTTGATTTTGATTGAAAAATAGATTTTGTTATTTTGGCATTTTATTACAGATGTTTTAAAATTTTAAGGAATTTGAAATAGCTTCTTATTATATTATCATAATAAGTTAACATGTGTATTTTTCCTAAAAATCGAACCCAAATAGCCTCGCTCTGTCGAAAACATCAATAAAATAAATACAATATCCTATTACAGGTGCAGCGGTCGTCTCGTCACTGCGGCGTTCTCGAGGCCGACGTTGGAGAGCGACTCGTTAGCCGATCCGCGTATTGCCCCTGCGCTTGCGGCTTGCCAAGCGACCGCCGCCGAGAGGTACCATATCTTGTAAAACTAAAATAATTTTGGTTTAGCGCTAAAAAAATATTGTATTTTTTAATTTCAATTTGCTTCTAAATATATTATATAGCCGAACACTCCAATTTATTAATTAAAGCAGAATAATGTTAATAAAACAAAAACTATTAAGATACTTTTAAAAAATTACAAAAACGGATCAAACACAATAACAAAGATTTTATATAAAAATGCAAAACTTACTACTAGTCCAATACAATTGTTAATACTCTTAAAATTCACAATGTTGTAATATCAAAGTCGCATGAGGTATATAAAGTGTATAATCGTTAGATATGTCTGCAAAAAGATGTTAATTTAACTGCAAAAATTATACAAGAATATATCTCAAGCGGCTTTATGAGATGATGCCTAAACATGTTAAATTGATTTTGATTGAAAAATAGATTTTGTTATTTTGGCATTCTATTACAGATGTTTTAAAATTTTAAGGAATTTGAAATAGCTTCTTATTATATTATCATAATAAGTTAACATGTGTATTTTTCCTAAAAATCGAACCCAAATAGCCTCGCTCTGTCGAAAACATCAATAAAATAAATACAATATCCTATTACAGGTGCAGCGGTCGCCTCGTCACTGCGGCGTTCTCGAGGCCGACGTTGGAGAGCGACTCGTTAGCCGATCCGCGTATTGCCCCTGCGCTTGCGGCTTGCCAAGCGACCGCCGCCGAGAGGTACCATATCTTGTAAAACTAAAATAATTTTGGTTTAGCGCTAAAAAAATATTGTATTTTTTAATTTCAATTTGCTTCTAAATATATTATATAGCCGAACACTCCAATTTATTAATTAAAGCAGAATAATGTTAATAAAACAAAAACTATTAAGATACTTTTAAAAAATTACAAAAACGGATCAAACACAATAACAAAGATTTTATATAAAAATGCAAAACTTACTACTAGTCCAATACAATTGTTAATACTCTTAAAATTCACAATGTTGTAATATCAAAGTCGCATGAGGTATATAAAGTGTATAATCGTTAGATATGTCTGCAAAAAGATGTTAATTTAACTGCAAAAATTATACAAGAATATATCTCAAGCGGCTTTATGAGATGATGCCTAAACATGTTAAATTGATTTTGATTGAAAAATAGATTTTGTTATTTTGGCATTCTATTACAGATGTTTTAAAATTTTAAGGAATTTGAAATAGCTTCTTATTATATTATCATAATAAGTTAACATGTGTATTTTTCCTAAAATATCGAACCCAAATAGCCTCGCTCTGTCGAAAACATCAATAAAATAAATACAATATCCTATTACAGGTGGTGCGGTCGTCAAACTGGGGCGTTCTCGAGGCCGACGTTGGAGAGCGACTCGTTAGCCGATCCGCGTATTGCCCCTGCGCTTGCGGCTTGCCAAGCGACCGCCGCCGAGAGGTACCATATCTTGTAAAACTAAAATAATTTTGGTTTAGCGCTAAAAAAATATTGGATTTTTTAATTTCAATTTGCTTCTAAATATATTATATAGCCGAAGACTCCAATTTATTAATTAAAGCAGAATAATGTTAATGAAACAAAAACTATTATGATACTTTTAAAAAATTACAAAAACGGATCAAACACAATAACAAAGATTTTATATAAAAATGCAAAACTTACTACTAGTCCAATACAATTGTTAATACTCTTAAAATTCACAATGTTGTAATATCAAAGTTGCATGAGGTATATAAAGTGTATAATCGTTAGATATGTCTGCAAATAGATGTTAATTTAACTGCAAAAATTATACAAGAATATATATCAAGCGGCTTTATGGGATGATGCCTAAACATGTTAATTTGATTTTGATTGAAAAATAGATTTTGTTATTTTGGCATTTTATTACAGATGTTTTAAAATTTTAAGGAATTTGAAATAGCTTCTTATTATATTATCATAATAAGTTAACATGTGTATTTTTCCTAAAATATCGAACCCAAATAGCCTCGCTCTGTCGAAAAATCAATAAAATAAATACAATATCCTATTACAGGTGCAGCGGTCGCCTCGTCACTGCGGCGTTCTCGAGGCCGACGTTGGAGAGCGACTCGTTAGTCGATCCGCGTATTTTATCTGCGCTTGCGGCTTGCCAAGCGACCGCCGCCGAGAGGTACCATATCTTGTAAAACTAAAATAATTTTGGTTTAGCGCTAAAAAAATATTGGATTTTTTAATTTCAATTTGCTTCTAAATATATTATATAGCCGAACACTCCAATTTATTAATTAAAGCAGAATAATGTTAATGAAACAAAAACTATTATGATACTTTTTGTATCGAAAATTAGAAAAATAGCTTTGAAACACTCGTTCAAGTCGTACAGGGCAGGCGCGCATGTGGCATTCGAACAACAAGACAAAGAAAAAATAAAATAAAATGGATCTATTGTCTTCACTAAGAAACGTTGACATAAAAGTATCCCCCAAACAAGTGCGTGAAAGATTGTTATTGCGTAAACTATAAGCAAGCGAGCTATAATAGAGACGCGAAACCATTGTTTGGAGCCATCGTAATTTAACCCTTCGCAGAGCTACATATGGTCAGTGACCGGGAAGTCAAGTAAAACGCGAACCCTTTTAAAAAATATACGTATTGTCACAAAATAGAAAGCTTGCTTTGAGCAATACCATAGTTTTCAAAAGATAGGCGCATCTCGAGAACGACGGGACAAGTATTTTAAAGACGAGGCGCGTTTTAAACACATGTTAACCATTACGCAACCAGTCGAGACGCTGGAGCGAGGAGGTTTATTATTATATTGCAGGGACCTGAAGCAACGTCTTGGGCATTTCAGAGAAATATATTTAATAGTAAAAAAAAATAATATATTAATGTGTGAATAAAAAATATATTTTTTCTGCATAATGAATATTATAATCTCATATTGTAATCATGTCATTAAAATCATGTTACAGAACCGAATCAATGTAAAGGACGCCGTAAATTTAACTGATTTTAATGTAAGATTTAGAATGAATATGTTGACATTATTTTTATAAATATGCTTAAAGTAAGATGAAATAATTTATACATTTAAGTGTTAATCATACAATTGTAATATGACATAGTCTTAAGCATGAATCAGCCGTGCATGAAACAGTACCTTTGTTAATAGGCCAAAGTTCATTAGCGTATAAGACATAAAAAGGTATGGATCTAAGAAAATCATAACTTGTTTTCTACAATGTACAGTTAATACTAGGTAATCGAATTATGTTAATTTTCACTATACGTTTTACGTAAAGGTAATTTTTTTATAAGATATTACAAACCAATAAGTAATTAGCATAAAAATGAACAAAGATATCATACTATAGAAGTGAAAGTATTTAATATTAAGAGAAAAAAGCATTTTCAAAATAATTAAATAATTTGAGAGAAGTCAGTCTGTTACAGCCGAGACCTTTTGTGTAAAAAATCAGGGCGGGACCCCAAAAGAATTGTAAATCATTGCACATGACGAGAGAGAGACAGACTGTATTAAAAAGAGATAGATATACTCAAAAGGGTTGGTCGGAAATGGTAAAAAATGGAAATCGACCAATGAAGTGTAGACAGATGCTTAATTAAGCCAATTGCATTTTTCAAAAGTCATCGGCCAATCGCAGAAAGCAAAATGTGTTGGCCTATGACATAAAACTGGGCGTGTATGAGAATGCCTTTATAACAAGCATACGCGCCAAAAAATAGTTAGTGTTCCCAAAGATTCGGCCGGCGAAACTTAGAAAAAGCTCAGACAGCGTCGCTATTTTATATAGGGTGTACGTTGTCGAATAATAGTTAGTATTTTGTTAGTGATCATCAAAGATTCGACCGTAGCGCGAAAGAAGCTCCGAAGCTCTGTTAAATCATTCGTTTAAAGAGCCCGTAACCCGTTGAAATTAAGAATTCAACATTAGGAATCAGACAGCGCCGTTATATTTTATAAGGTGTGTGTTGTCGAAAAATAAATTGTGGCAAAGAATACGGCATAAATTAACTGTAATTAATTTTATAACATAAGTAAGAAACTGTAATAAATTCTGGATCTAATTTCGAATTAAGCAACTTGTGTAAGCGAAAAAATCTGTTGAAAAATAAACTCTGTGATCCTCAAACTGTGACGTTTTTCTTCTATCTTGTCGAGTACGGTTTGGAGTGTTGTAATAACCAAAAAGGCGACCTGTGGGTTCACTCAGGTAATCCGATCTTAACCACAGGCGAAAAAGAATCTAGGACGTCAGCTATCGGAGAAGAACTTGGCACTTCGTGGCGTCCGAAACAGGATTTCGTCCAGAGGAAAGTGAAAGCGGGCCCTTACAACGTCTGCGCCTCTGGACATCCCCGGCGTACAGCCTCCGGCCGACTCAGGGTCGGAGAAAACTGTACACTTTTAAAAAATTACAAAAACGGATCAAACACAATAACAAAGATTTTATATAAAAATGCAAAACTTACTACTAGTCCAATACAATTGTTAATACTCTTAAAATTCACAATGTTGTAATATCAAAATCGCATGAGGTATATAAAGTGTATAATCGTTAGATATGTCTGCAAATAGATGTTAATTTAACTGCAAAAATTATACAAGAATATATCTCAAGCGGCTTTATGAGATGATGCCTAAACATGTTAAATTGATTTTGATTGAAAAATAGATTTTGTTATTTTGGCATTCTATTACAGATGTTTTAAAATTTTAAGGAATTTGAAATAGCTTCTTATTATATTATCATAATAAGTTAACATGTGTATTTTTCCTAAAATATCGAACCCAAATAGCCTCGCTCTGTCGAAAACATCAATAAAATAAATACAATATCCTATTACAGGTGGTGCGGTCGTCAAACTGGGGCGTTCTCGAGGCCGACGTTGGAGAGCGACTCGTTAGTCGATCCGCGTATTTTATCTGCGCTTGCGGCTTGCCAACTACCCGCCGCCGAGAGGTACCATATCTTGAAAAACTAAAATAATTTTGGTTTAGCGCTAAAAAAAATATTGGATTTTTTTATTTTTAGCCCCGTATAAACTGAATTCGGCTGTTGCCTCTGTAAGACCCCATATTTTTCACCTAAAGTAATATAAATATAAATAAATGTATTTTGTTTTAGGGTTCGGGAACCTTTGTTGCCAGGCCGTGCAGAAGACCCAGGTATCCTTAATGTAAATAATGAATATCCAACTTTCCATCTTCATAATCTAGAAGACTACTTTGTTGAAGGAAATCTAATTGTTCTTCTTGAAAATGGCGATCATCTTGTTGTTAATATACCTCTTTATAATAACAATAGAGTTTATCACAACAAAGGAAAGGTACACATAGCACTTATCTTTGAAAAAATTATTGATAAACTTTGTTCACGTTATATACGCATAACCAGAGATGATGCATATATTGCTCTAAATTTTCAACGCATTGTTCATCGCATTCTTTTACGTCGTGAAATCAGTGATGCAGATTGGGAAAACAATGATAGTATGGATTATTTACGTCTTCGTCCTGAAGACAATGAATCACATCGGTTCGACGATGATAAAATTTTTCTTTTTTATTTTGAATCTTTGCTTTTTGAATTTCGTTACATTCGTGACGAAAGTTTCGAAGGTGATCCATATAGTGTTTTTGTTGATTTTCAACTTTTTCTTCATAATTTTCTTCGTGTTATGGTTTATAATAAAGTCGAGGAATATTGGACCGAAGATAAGCCTCTTGTTAAAGAAGATTCACTTTTTATTCTTAGAAATCAGCTTCTTGTCAATGAAAATGTAGCAGTTCATCCCGAATATCAAATTATTCTTTTTTATTTTCAACACATTCTTCGTCGTCTTAGTTTTCATCGTGTTGCCAATAAAGCATATATTCCCGAAGAAGATCCACATATTCTTCTTTATTTTCAACGCATTATTCATCGTCTAAGTTTTTGTCATAAATTCGATAAAGATGAGTGGACCGAAGAAGATCCACTTATTGTTCATTTTAAACGTCTTCTTCGTCGCGAAGGCAATTTAGCGCATCGGCCCGAAGAAGAAGAAATTATAGTTTTACATTTTCAATGTATTCGTATTCATGTTCAGCGCCTACGCCTACGTCTTATAAAAGTTCGGCGCGAAAAAGATTCATATATTCGTATTAATATTCAAAAAATACTTCAGGTTCTCCTTCGTCGTAAAGAAGATCCGTTTCATAACCTAACAGAGAATTAGTATAAAAAGTCAAGACTGTCAGGGCGGACACTTCGTTCGTAGACATCCTTCGGTGTTTAGTATTGTTGTGACAAATGGGCTGTCAATTACATTGTCTTCCGTTTGGCCATATCCGGCATAGTTCGACGCATGCGCGGTTGCAATTGTCAAAGTAACTTGCCTGCACTAAATACCTACCCTCACTCTCTCTCTCGAAAACCGGCCTACTGTGTGGACGTGTGCGCCGTGCTGTGTCCTTGTGTGTGGGAAACCAGGCTTTTATTCCACAAGAAGAGAGTGCACTCCTCTGGTCAAAGTCTGTAAGAACACTTCGAGAGAGGCGCCAAAACTGTGTTGGCTAAGAGAAAAGAAACGGCGCGTCTGGTGTCAGAGAAAAACCGTACCTGCGGAGATCGCGAGTTCGATGTCTGTAAGTTTAATTGAGTAATTTACAGCCCATTGTTTTGTCCTTACGAGCGGATGTGAGTGTGATTCTAGCGAATAAGTGATTTTTTGTGTATTTTTTTCAGAAAGTTGTGTGGAAAAATTGCGATTTTTACGGGTATGTGTGAACTGGTTTAGGAGGGTATGATTGGTTATTGTGTGATCAGAGCGCAGTTTTGTGTGAGAATCCAATGAGTTTGTAATTTGATTGTGTGTTGATTAGTTGGTATATTTAGAGTGTAATTTTCGAGAAATAAACATTAATTTCGTAATTTCCGGTGATCAGTTGACTGTCATAGTCAGCGGCCATTTTGCTTTGTGTAGACTTGTTTGGTTAGGCTACTTTAACTGTTAACTGGCCAAGTTGTCAAGTCTGATATAATCTGCACCAACTCATTTTCAACAGAACATGAGTTCATATTAAACTGACTTGCTATTTCAGTAGCTAATTGCTCAATGTTTTTACATGAAAAAGGATAACTCATAAATGATGCTATATTTTCCAATTTACTGCAATCATAAAAACGCATTTCGAATTGTCCCAAAATATTTGATAATTCAGCCCCATACGTATCATAATTCAACTGAGGAATCCTTGCTTTCAAAGACGGAAAATGTTTCAGATCCTTTCTTTTCAGTTGATCTATCATAAGTTGCAATTTACTTTTGAATGCGTTTACTGCGCTAATCATCTCAATAATAGTTTTTCCTTTACCTTGAAGCTCCAAGTTAACGGTGTTTAAGTGCATTGTGATGTCAGTCAAAAATGCCAAATCATTTAGCCATTTTTCGTTTTTCAAAATCTGAGTGTCATCACCTCTTTCGTCTAGAACAGCTGTTATTTCGGGCAATAATTCTTGAAACCTTTCTAAGAATTTTCCGCGACTCAACCACCTGACGTCCGTGTGAAGAACTAAATCAGTGTGTTCAGCTGACTCCCTATCTTCCAACTGCAACTGAAAGAGCCGCCGTTGCAAGCTACGTGCACGGATGGAATTCACAATTTTTGTTGCAATGCCCATAATTTCCTCCGTGTTTAAAACTTTTGAATACAAAACTTGTTGATGTATAATGCAATGGAATGAAAAAATGAAGGGAATTCTTCATTAGCTCGACACAATGCCACAAAACCGTTTTTGTTTCCAGTCATTGCTGGTGCTCCATCGGTTGTAATGCACACTAATTTATATATTGGTAGCTCGTAGTTTTTTACAAAATTGAAGAAAACGTCATATATATCTTCGCCACGGGTCTTCCCCTTCAGAGGAATGATTGTCAAAAATTCTTCCTTAGCCAACATGTCATTGAATACCATCCGAATAAAAATACACAGCTGGGCAGTGTCTGTCCTATAGGTGGATTCGTCGAACTGTAAAGAAAAGTATGTACATTCCATGATATCATGTTTTAGTTTATCTGCGATGTCCTGACTCATGACTTCAAAACGCCTTGTTACAGTCGGACGAGATAACTGAAGTTCTCTAATAGCAGACATGATTTCTGTTTTATTTTTAAAATCTCCAAATAAAGTCTCACCCGCTTCAATAAATGCTTCCTTCACCACCGATCCATCTTCGAATGGTTTCTTGTGTTTCGCCAATATATGAGATATTTTAAATGACGCGATCGTAGCAGCTTTTGATTGTTTGGCTGGTCTTGTGATGAACATGGATTGTTCTTTTTTCAAACAAGATATCAAATCACTTACTTTTAGTTTTCTTAATTCACTCTGTGGCGGAAAATCCTTTTCATAGTTTTTATGAACCGTTTTTATGATGCCTCTCTAAGTTACCACGCTTAGGTATTGCAACTGACGCACGACAAATAACACAAATGCACGTATCCTTCACCATAGAAAAGAAAAATTCTTCCTCCAATCCTTCTTAAAATGATACGTTTTTGATTTCTTCACTGCACTCATTTTCCACTATTTAATAATAAACTTTGTATCGACGTAGGATCGCCATCAAGTTACAATTCAGAATGACTCCAATTCCTGCAGGCGCAACATTTATATCGGCGTGAACGAAAGTCTCGAATGTTCCCGTCAAACGCGCCGCCCGAAACTAGACTGTACTTTCTCTCGTTGTTTTTCTAGACTTGACTGTACTGTGTACTGTCTATTCTAGAAACAACACGGCTTTTCTTTGAAAAGTGCCGCGCGTTCCTTTGATAAAGCCACCTTTTGCCGCAAGCAGTGTTATTTTATTACGTAATACATTTTTGTAGTTTAGTTACCTACCTACTTATTAAAAAAATTTTTCTTCTCGAGATCTACTCAAAAAGCACTCGCGATCGACCAGTCGATCGCGATCGACCGTTTGAGCACCCCTGCTTTACACTAACAGCAACTGCCAAACCAAATTAACCTCTAATTCGCTTGCTTATTATTTTCGTAAAATGGAAGAGGTCAATAAATGCTTGAAGCAGTTTATTTTTGAACGCGAATTGGTTATAAAACGCGTACAGCGAATGCTAGATGGTTCGCAGACTGACACTTCTATGTTTAAGGCTCGTTTTTCGGACTTGGATAAACATAATACTAAGTTTGAAGACGTTCAAGCTAAAATTGAGAGTTTGCCGACAAAAGACTGGATGAGCAAGAAACGATTCGAATTGATTTCGAGAATCGGATTTACAGTGTAAAGGTATTGTATGATGAGAGTTTGAAGGGTCAATGCAAAGATTGGACATCATTTTATGACTTACCAAAAAGAGCTCCTACAAAGACTTCAACCTCAACATTTGTTGCGCAAACTGTAAACAGCAATTGTTTGTTGTGTGAGGAATCTCATTATTTATCAAAGTGTTCAACATTTTTAGGTATTATTTAGGTATTGTGCAGCGTTGTGATTTTGTGAAAATGAAAAAAATGTGTTTTAATTGTCTTTCATCAAAGCATATGGTCAAGGATTGTGGCTCTAACTATTCGTGTAAAACTTGTCATAAACGACATCATGTGTTACTTCACTACAACAGAGAGAATGAAGTGACAGCTCAAGGCTGAAATACACATTCTTCTGAGAAAAAAGAAACTGTGGTAGCGATGAGTAGTTTTTCTTCATCAAAGTCTACTGTTTTGTTAAGTACAGCTGTGATTAATGTGAAAAATGATAGTGGTGGATTACAGAGTGTTCGCGTTCTAATCGATTGTGCGTCACAATCATCTTTCATTACTGAGTCGTGTGTGCTAAGGCTGTGTTTGCCTAAGCGTAGAATAAACATCTCTCTATCAGGAGTCGGACTTTCAACGTGTGATAAAATCAATTGTGTAGTGTCTTGTGTCATAATGCCTAGGAATCGCATTGAACCGAGCTTAATGCTGGATGCATTGGTAATCCCTAAGATTACTAATTCTGTGCCAATGTACCCATTACCAGTGGAAAAATGCGGAGATCCTGGGTCACCGACAGCTCTAAAGAGTGTACTTGGATAGCTGATAATGGGAAAAGTTAACATACCAAATGATATTATTGTGAATTCATTTGTGGTATCCATTGAAAATCCAGTTGATCAAATAATAAAATCCTTCTGGGAAATTGAGGAAATTCCTACGTGTGCGGACCCTGATGACATAAAGTGTGAGTCATTATTTGTCAACAACTATAAGCGCAATAAGAGCGGCAGATACATTGTGAAATTGCCTTCTAAGGATCTGAGTCCTAATCTTGGAAAATCTCGTGAACAAGCTGTGAATCGATTTTATCAATTGGAGCGTCGATTAGCAAGGCAGCCATTTGTAAAAGAATCTTATGTAGAATTCTTACAGGATTATCTCTCAGCCGGTCATATGAAGTTGTTAGAAAATCCGTCGCTCAACAGTGAGAAGGCATATTATATTCCACATCACTGTGTGAGAAAGGATTCAAGTTCAACGACTAAGCTAAGAGTTGTTTTTGATGCATCCATGAAAACTAATTCTGGTTCATCGCTTAATGACGTCTTATTTGCAGGTCCTAAACTGCAACAAGACATAGTCAAAATTATTTTAAAGTTTAGGATACATCAAGTTGTGTTAGTGTCAGACCTGAAACAGATGTATAGACAGATTCAGATTTCTCCAGAACATCAAAGGATTTTGTGGAGAAAAAATGTGGCAGAACCTATTCAAGAATATAAACTTGCAACGGTTACGTATGGTGTAAGCTCCGCCCCGTTTTTGGCAATCCGTACTCTTCATCAATTAGCGAGCGATGAAGGCAATAGGTATCCAAAGGCAGCGGATGTGCTTCTGAACGATGTTTATGTTGATGATGTGGTCAGTGGTTCTGCATCTGTGCAAGCTGCATTGGAGTTCCAGACCGAATTAATTGATCTTTTAAAGTTAAGTTGTTTTGAGTTACGGAAGTGGTGTAGTAACTCTCCTGAGCTCTTAAAAAATATTCCTCTCAAAGAAAGAGAAACTCTAGTGACGTTTGATGATCCAAGTCAGGAATTTATAAAAGTGCTTGGGATTATCTGGAATCCAGGCTCAGATTGTTTTTCATACCATATTCAACCTTCTAGTAATCCTGAGAGCAAACGAGCAATATTATCAGAGATTGCGCGGACGTTTGATCCTCTGGGCTGGTTAACACCAGTGACCCTATTTGCCAAGTCTATCATACAAGAGTTGTGGACTCGAGGCTTGGGTTGGGATGATGCGCTACCTGATGATATCAAAGATAGATGGGGTATTTATTCCAGCGAGTGTCGAATGCTGTCAAATATTAGCCTCAATCGTCAAATCTTTCATACTGGTGGTCGTTTTGAGTTGCACGGATTCTCCAATGCTTCTGAAATTGGATATGCGGGCGTTGTGTGCGTCAGAGAGAAAAGCTCTTGTAGTGAGTTTAATGTGCATCTACTTTTAGCAAAATCTCGTGTTGCGCCATTAAAGAGAATATCCATACCTAAATTAGATGTATGTGGCTCATTACTGCTGTCTCGTTTAATAAAATATGTATTACAGGTTTTCAAAGATAAAGTGATTTTTGAAAATGTATTTGCATGGACTGATTCTACTATTGTTTAATCATGGCTACGTCCTTCGCCGCATAAGTGGAAAACTTTTGTTGCCAATCGCGTCACTGAAATTCAGGAAAATGTGTCTCCAGACTTGTGGTATCATGTGAGTTCAACTGATAATCCTGCAGATTGTGCAACGAGAGGCATCACATCAAGACAACTTGTAGAGCACAAATTATGGTGGAGCGGTCCTCAATGGTTGAAATCACCTAGTGAATTGTGGGTTTCTGAGGTTCAAGTTCCAGAATATGAAAATAACGAATTAAACAACGCTTATGTTGTGCAAAAGGCTACAGTTCAAACTCATACATCAACTTTCAGTGTTGATTGTGATTTAATGGAAAGATTTTCTTGCTTGATTAAATTACAACGGTTAACAGCGTATTATTTGAGGTTCATTGAAAATTGTCGTAAGACAAAGAATCAAAGAGTTCAAGGGTATTTATCTCTTAGAGAGTTAAATTGCGCACTTGAAGTGTGGATCAAGTGTGTAAAGAAAAGTAAATTTGAGAAAGATATACAACTCTTGAAGCAGGGAAAATGTTCTAAAAGATTGCAAGGGCTTTGTCCATTTCTCAACGATCAAGAAATTCTTCGAGTTGGTGGTAGACTACGTCATAGTCAACTTGGGTTTGATAGAAATCATCCCATAATACTTCCAAAGAAGAGTACATTAACAAACCTTATTGTGGACAATATTCATGTTATGTATCTTCATCCCGGACCGCAGACGCTACAAGCGATTGTGCATCGTCGTTTCTGGATTCTGTCGTGTCGTAGCGTAGTACGACAAAGAGTTTTTAAGTGTATGAAGTGTTTTAGAGGACGCTGTGACACAGTGAGCCCTTTAATGGGTGACCTTCCAGCTACAAGAGTACAGCAAATCAGACCATTTGCAAAAGTGGGTGTAGATTACGGTGGTCCGTTCACTGTTAAATGTGGTAAGATGCGGAACACAAAAGTCTATAAAGCGTATTTGTGTTTGTTTGTGTGTTTTGCGACAAAAGCTGTACATCTCGAACTCGTAACCGATCTAACTACTGAGTCATTCTTAGCAACATTTCGGCGGTTTACGTCTCGACGAGGGTTATGTTCTGACATCTATAGTGATTGCGGTACGAACTTTATAGGTGCGAACAAGGAGCTCAAAGTACTTTTTAATTTCCAAAAGTCTAATTTTGATGCTATTTTTTTTTTAGAAATTAAGTTGGTCGATGAGTACAAGTCTATAACCTTCCTAACTAGGTAAGAGTTACCTGTTCTAAGGAAGGTTATATATGAGGTATTACAGTGCATACAATAAACCAGCGCAAAACCCTGTGAAATATAAAAAAATTTACCTAAGGCACAAATATACACACACACACACATACACACACAAGAATACAATTTCATGAATACAAGTGTCTCAATAACACTTAATATATGAAAAAATAAATGAATAAATGAAACAATTAAAAAATAACAAATAAATAAACAAATAAATGAAATGGATAAACAATTATTAAATATATAGGTAAATAAATATTCGATATAAATAAATATTCAATATAAAAAATAGTGTACACTACATATAGTATAGAAACATATCTTATATTGTATACATTGGGCATAAACATATTGGTATGACATATCTAGGTAAACATATATATTTTTTTAAACATTCTAGGTAACTAAAATAAGGCACAGATATTTTTTACTTGGTCCTCAAAAAGGCTAAAATAATAAGCTAAGGCTAAGGATAAGTCGCTTAAATTACAATATTATTAAATTTTATCTAAACAACTATTTCTGAAATTAATTTCTCAGCAGCATCTCTACCCAAATAGATTAACCATTTTAATATAGATTTAGCGAGACTAGCTTTAGTTTTAGCATCCCTAATTTCATCGCTTATCTTATTATATATTTTTGGGCCCAGAAAAATGAGATGTCTCTGTCCAAAAGATGTTTTCATTATTGGTGCCACTAAGTGACCTCTATCGTTCGATCTTGTCTTCATAGCTTTAGTGCACTGTATATTACTAATTTTATTTTGCCAAAAAACATGCGTGACTACTTTTTTAATAAAAGATTGTCTAATATCTAGCACCCTGTAACTTGAGAAAAGGATTTCCGAACTAAAGCTAAAAGGCTTTTTATTGATCACACGAAGAACCAATTTTTGAACTTTGATTAAGGGTTCAAGGGCTTTTCGAGTAGCACCGCCCCACACAATTAACGCATAGGTGAGTAGTGTGAGGAGAGTTCTAGGACAATCGCTTTTTTAATGCCTTGCTATGCTTTTCTAACGTTTTTCTAACATTTGCCTAATACCTTGCTCTTTTCTGATGTTTTTCTAATACTTTGTTCTTTTCTAACATTTGCTTAATACCTTGCTCTTTTCTAACGTTTTTCTAATACTTTGTTCTTTTCTAACATTTTTCTAAGGTACTCCAATGGAATTCCTGCGCCAAATGCTTTTCTAACATTTTTCTAATACCCTGCTCTTTTATAACGTTTTACTAATACTTTGATTTTCTAATGGGTGTTTTTAAGTGACTCCTGCGTCAAATGTTTTGCTTGCTATAATTAGGTACACAACTCCTGCGCCAATTTCTAATACGGTAATCTTTAGCTAAATTGTCCTAAAAAGGGATATTATTGATCAGGTACGGCATCTCATCTAATGGGTAGCATTGAATAAAATACTGAATGTATCTAAATTGTCATAATAAAGGGGGCTCGCTTTGTGTGGCGATTGTGAAAATGGTGTTAAAAAGAGATTACTTAAAAAAATATTTATTCAATATAATTGTTCAATATAAATCATAGATACACCACAATGATAACATTTTAAATTAAATATTCTATCCAATTCCTTCTTTACCTTCTCGGCTGATTCGGGACTATCTAGTTGGGGGACCAACCAAAAGTAGCCAAGAAGCCATTTAAGTTTATCGTACATCTGTTTTCTATTGGATAGAAGACTCCCTCCAACACATTGATTGCCTGTGTGTCTGCCGCAATATAACAAGTCTGGATAAACTTTAATGGTCCAGACTCCGATAAGGCCCCCGTCTTCTACTGAAACACTCCAGATTAGATCACTCAAGTCCTCGAGTACCTGGTTGGGTATTTGTGGATACAATAAATCCTTAAAAGGATACTTTTCGAACACGTCCATTCTGTAGACTGGATTGGAATGAATGAATGTGAGCTAAAATATTGCAATCGTACTACACAAAAGTTGATCGTGGGTTGCTTATTATTATTCGTTTATGATATGCACTCAGAGTAACATTACGACGTGTATGCGACCTCGTTGCAAAGTGCAAGTAATGACTGCGCCGTCGACGATCGTGGAATGATTTTTATATTCTTGCGACATATTTCACAATAACGCGGTACATTGTGCAATCCTTAACGACCATGAAAATGCACATGCGCTCGGAGAGGGCATTCAACCCCAACCTGCATAGACTTGCAATCCCGTCCAATCATTTATGATAATTAAATATCGTCTCGGGGCCTGCATCCATTCTCATGCTCTAACCTTCAACACGATCGTTGACCACAATCGTGTCTAGACTTGTAATATATTAAACGTCGTCTCGAGAGAGACCCCCTCGTCCGCTCTAGACGTGTCTAGACATGCAACACATTATCCGTCTCCCCGTTTGCCTGATCTCATCTAATTATATTTGAATACTAAATTAGACAATGGCTTATAGTGAATAATAACATCATGTATGAGAATACAATAAACCGAAATTGCTCCGGTATGTTTTTCACCGTCTCCAACTGTAGTCGAACGTCGATGGGTGCGCTTTTTAACAATTCACTTTGTCTATTGCAGTCGATAATTACCAACGGTGCTAGACTCTTAAACTTATCTAGGGATAGTAAAGGTTGTACAGTATCGTCTTGGTGATAAATTTTTTGATAGTATGAACAGCTAGCTCTCAAACAACTGCGCGACTATATTTTTTTCCCAATTCAGTCTATGGTTATTATAGGGATAAATGTTATTGTTTAGGAAAACTTTAACGTTAGATAGAGTGCAATGATCAAATTTAGAGGCATCAGCGTTGGCTTTGCCCATTTTATTGGTTTGAAGTCCGAGTATTATAAATCGAGGTCTCTCGAGCGCGTTGGTCACCTTAATCTGCCACTCGAGCTGAGTTGTCTCACGAGGTAACGTAGGATATTCAAACGTTTCCCACTTTCTGAACGGGATAAATAGAGTTTCATCCTTTTGCACTATATTCAAAAGCATCATTCGTAGTCTATCATTAACTTCCACATGCGGCATTCTCCAGCAGATTTTGCTTATTTTCACTATAGTATTAACCTTCTTGTTTTTAGAATCTTTAATATGATTTTCGTCATAAAGTAATGCGTTCACATCATTCTTACTGCGCAGGATACATAACTCTTGTTTGGCGTTTACAACTATTTTTTTAAAATCCCTGGCAAAATTTAACCAAAATTTTAAAGGAATGCATACATTAAAATGCAAGTTGTCATCGAGAATGTCCTCATTATTCAAGCACCATCCTGCATTATTAAGTTTTCGACTCTCACTGTCCGATAACGATACATAGTACTGCTAATGCCCAAATTTCGATTTTGTTCAATGACTTGCCCAAATAGTTCGTATGACGCACTCTCAAACAGGTGACTTATCCCGTTGTTTATCATTTTAACCTTTTTCGTTACTGTACCATTGGTGGCCTTGTTCACCAGCGACGTGACGCCATCTTCTGCCCCCACCCATCCTTCGATGTATACATAGCTTTGATGTGGATGCGTGTAAAAGTCCTGCGTCATGATTAGGATCCTAATTTCATCACTATTAGAGTAGCTGGTATTAGTATACGGGTAATAGGAATGTAATCGGTATGATGTAATATCCTCATCTACCGATACACCCTCGGTAACGTTGTGAATATTCGAGTTCATTTTACAAGCTGCAATCCAATCGACTTTCAAAATAATTTATTCTCGGCGGTCAGGGGCGTCTTAGGTGGCTTTTTCTTCTTAACGTCGTTAAATAATAATGGCATATCACACTATCCTCCTAAGGTGAAGTCTGATGGTGATATTTTCGTTTCTAAAATTGACCAGTTTTTCGTTTTGATCAACTAATTTCAATTCAATGTTTGTTATAGATTTACTCTCAATAGGTAAATATATTAAATTTGAAGGGTTCTCAATAAGCTTAAACCCAGCAGGACAGGACGGAAAAAAGTCGTGGATTGTATGTCTAGGCTTACCGTTGTGGAATGAGCCCCTTACCAACGAACACTCTATTTTTATAACATTTATCGGCAAGATATTGACAGGGTGTTGACCGATTTCAAGAGTATTTGCCTTCAATATTTTCTTATCATACCCTAAAAGATGACCTAAAGTATCATCTTTATAAAAATCAATCCTACTAGTGGATTTAATTTCACATTTTAGGGTATTATGGTTAGCGTTTATTCTAACATATTGCATAGGGGATCCTCTTCGCTCACCTTATTGTGTAAATATTTAGCAATATCATCCACCCCATACGTCCCCTGGTCTAGTGAAAAACCTTATCACTAAAGTAAAATTTGTTATTAATATTCTCTTCAATTTTCGGTATGCTGTTATAGGACTCGAAACTTACAAATGCGATTTCATATTGAGACTCATCTTGTAAAATTATCGATGGGAAATAGTCGCTCGAGAGCGTGGATGTATTCCCGGACAATGAAAACACATAGGACATGGTGCAATAACAACAAACTAAGTTATTTCAATAATTTATTTTCTTTTTATACAATTTCATGGATGAACTACAATCGCACCCTAGACGTCCCCTTGTAAAAAAATACAATCACTTCTATCGGTTGACGTTTCCTCCTCAATTTTCGGGAGTCTTCGCTCGCAAATTGCACAATTATCAATATGAGTTTTTTTCAAAGGAATGTCATGATAGCAAAAGTCGCACACGTGCATATCGTTTACTCTCGTGATTCCTTCCTTTCCTAAAATCAGCATGCGAGGAACGAGTATGCGCCTGATTGGTTGATCGAGCTTCGAATCCCTTGGATGACAGCTCATTGAATACCCTCCGCAAACATCTTCACCGATTTCATCCATTTTGAGTTAAAAACTTTAGACATAGACGTCCACAATCGCTCGAATGGAAGCTTTGAATGCGCTGATGATTGTATTTAACAACGTTTTTATCCCCAAAGTAGCGAATCAGTTCTAAAGGAGGCTTGAGATTTCCATACGAGTCAAAGTACTCTATAATCTCACCGTCCTTTCTGTAACATACCCAATGCGATCCGGGCTGTGTGCTTTTATGTAAATTTACAATGGCCGGCCGATTCCCAACGTTTGGGATACCGGGGTAGACTATCACGCATAAAAACTCCTATGAAATGGGGTATCTTCATTAATTTTGCATATTTAATTAGTTCTATGTTTGTTAGAGCCCTTCTTGGAACGTTCACGAAACCCTTTTCCGCTTTTGATATACGGATTGATGTATAGTCCTAAACCTGATTTGTACGGCTTCAAATGTACACCTTTACCTAATGACAGTTTCCATTTTTAAATTATGTCGTTTCGCTTCTTCTAATTGTTTTTTCCCTTCTTGAGCACTATTTTCAGCTTTAGCGATAGACGATACGCCGCCCGCGATTCCTCCGAGGGCTGAAAGTCCAGCAAAGAGCGGTAATAGAAAGGGGAGAAAGCCACCTGTTTTAGGTATAGGAATAATTCGAGGTAGTTTACATTTTTCCCTCTCAAATACTTTTTAGCAGTTTTATAAGCAATATTGACATTTCTAGGACTCATCCCGCCCTTGCTATGCTTCAATGCATGGTTAACGCTCTTCATAGTCTGACGTAATGTGGATAAGCCCGATCCCATCTCCACTTTAGCCTTAATTATATTTGTAACTAACCAAGCAGCGCTTGTTTCACCAAATGAAGAGTTTTTTTATTTAAATCTGTCCCAAGCTTTATTAATTAGTATCCTATCAGCCTTATGTCTTGACCCAATATCTTTGGATTTAAGGTACGCATAATCGTGTTCTTTGCAAGCTTCGTCTAGACTCTAGAGGATTTATCCCGCTCTGATTAGCACGTTTATTTAGATCCGTTCCCGGGCCGCAGTACCTGTACCCCCCGGGGAGATGTAGTTCTGTATTAAAATTATCTAAAAGTCTATTTATTATTCCTCCTCCAACTTTCATACTAACGATGAGTATGCAATTTACTCCCTATATATAGCAAATACCCTTCATCAATCGAACCTTCAGTGGTTCGATTGATGAAGGGTATTTGCTATATATAGGGAGTAAATTGCATACTCATCGTTAGTATGAAAGTTGGAGGAGGAATAATAAATAGACTTTTAGATAATTTTAATACAGAACTACATCTCCCCGGGGGGTACAGGTACTGCGGCCCGGGAACGGATCTAAATAAACGTGCTAATCAGAGCGGGATAAATCCTCTAGAGTCTAGACGAAGCTTGCAAAGAACACGATTTTGCGTACCTTAAATCCAAAGATATTGGGTCAAGACATAAGGCTGATAGGATACTAATTAATAAAGCTTGGGACAGATTTAAATAAAAAAACTCTTCATTTGGTGAAACAAGCGCTGCTTGGTTAGTTACAAATATAATTAAGGCTAAAGTGGAGATGGGATCGGGCTTATCCACATTACGTCAGACTATGAAGAGCGTTAACCATGCATTGACGCATAGCAAGGGCGGGATGAGTCCTAGAAATGTCAATATTGCTTATAAAACTGCTAAAAAGTATTTGAGAGGGAAAAATGTAAACTACCTCGAATTATTCCTATACCTAAAACAGGTGGCTTTCTCCCCTTTCTATTACCGCTCTTTGCTGGACTTTCAGCCCTCGGAGGAATCGCGGGCGGCGTATCGTCTATCGCTAAAGCTGAAAATAGTGCTCAAGAAGGGAAAAAACAATTAGAAGAAGCGAAACGACATAATTTAAAAATGGAAACTGTTGCATTAGGTAAAGGTGTACATTTGAAGCCGTACAAATCAGGTTTAGGACTATACATCAATCCGTATATCAAAAGCGGAAAAGGGTTTCGTGAACGTTCCAAGAAGGGCTCTAACAAACATAGAACTAATTAAATATGCAAAATTAATGAAGATACCCCATTTCATAGGAGTTTTTATGCGTGATAGTCTACCCCGGTATCCCAAACGTTGGGAATCGGCCGGCCATTGTAAATTTACATAAAAGCACACAGCCCGGATCGCATTGGGTATGTTACAGAAAGGACGGTGAGATTATAGAGTACTTTGACTCGTATGGAAATCTCAAGCCTCCTTTAGAACTGATTCGCTACTTTGGGGATAAAAACGTTGTTAAATACGCATCAGCGCATTCAAAGCTTCCATTCGAGCGATTGTGGACGTCTATGTCTAAAGTTTTTAACTCAAAATGGATGAAATCGGTGAAGATGTTTGCGGAGGGTATTCAATGAGCTGTCATCCAAGGGATTCGAAGCTCGATCAACCAATCAGGCGCATACTCGTTCCTCGCATGCTGATTTTAGGAAAGGAAGGAATCACGAGAGTAAACGATATGCACGTGTGCGACTTTTGCTATCATGACATTCCTTTGAAAAAAACTCATATTGATAATTGTGCAATTTGCGAGCGAAGACTCCCGAAAATTGAGGAGGAAACGTCAACCGATAGAAGTGATTGTATTTTTTTACAAGGGGACGTCTAGGGTGCGATTGTAGTTCATCCATGAAATTGTATAAAAAGAAAATAAATTATTGAAATAACTTAGTTTGTTGTTATTGCACCATGTCCTATGTGTTTTCATTGTCCGGGAATACATCCACGCTCTCGAGCGACTATTTCCCATCGATAATTTTACAAGATGAGTCTCAATATGAAATCGCATTTGTAAGTTTCGAGTCCTATAACAGCATACCGAAAATTGAAGAGAATATTAATAACAAATTTTACTTTAGTGATAAGGTTTTTCACTAGACCAGGGGACGTATGGGGTGGATGATATTGCTAAATATTTACACAATAAGGTGAGCGAAGAGGATCCCCTATGCAATATGTTAGAATAAACGCTAACCATAATACCCTAAAATGTGAAATTAAATCCACTAGTAGGATTGATTTTTATAAAGATGATACTTTAGGTCATCTTTTAGGGTATGATAAGAAAATATTGAAGGCAAATACTCTTGAAATCGGTCAACACCCTGTCAATATCTTGCCGATAAATGTTATAAAAATAGAGTGTTCGTTGGTAAGGGGCTCATTCCACAACGGTAAGCCTA
The DNA here is from genome assembly GCA_020383195.1 of Neomicropteryx cornuta. Lineage (NCBI taxonomy): Eukaryota > Metazoa > Arthropoda > Insecta > Lepidoptera > Micropterigidae > Neomicropteryx > Neomicropteryx cornuta. Next base: position 9,884,292 of record JAHKQU010000030.1, read on the forward strand.
GACATACAATCCACGACTTTTTTCCGTCCTGTCCTGCTGGGTTTAAGCTTATTGAGAACCCTTCAAATTTAATATATTTACCTATTGAGAGTAAATCTATAACAAACATTGAATTGAAATTAGTTGATCAAAACGAAAAACTGGTCAATTTTAGAAACGAAAATACCACCATCAGACTTCACCTTAGGAGGATAGTGTGATATGCCATTATTATTTAACGACGTTAAGAAGAAAAAGCCACCTAAGACGCCCCTGACCGCCGAGAATAAATTATTTTTAAAGTCGATTGGATTGCAGCTTGTAAAATGAACTCGAATATTCACAACGTTACCGAGGGTGTATCGGTAGATGAGGATATTACATCATACCGATTACATTCCTATTACCCGTATACTAATACCAGCTACTCTAATAGTGATGAAATTAGGATCCTAATCATGACGCAGGACTTTTACACGCATCCACATCAAAGCTATGTATACATCGAAGGATGGGTGGGGGCAGAAGATGGCGTCACGTCGCTGGTGAACAAGGCCACCAATGGTACAGTAACGAAAAAGGTTAAAATGATAAACAACGGGATAAGTCACCTGTTTGCGAGTGCGTCATACGAACTATTTGGGCAAGTTATTGAACAAAATCGAAATTTGGGCATTAGCAGTACTATGTATCGTTATCGGACAGTGAGAGTCGAAAACTTAATAATGCAGGATGGTGCTTGAATAATGAGGACATTCTCGATGACAACTTGCATTTTAATGTATGCATTCCTTTAAAATTTTGGTTAAATTTTGCCAGGGATTTTAAAAAAATAGTTGTAAACGCCAAACAAGAGTTATGTATCCTGCGCAGTAAGAATGATGTGAACGCATTACTTTATGACGAAGATCATATTAAAGATTCTAAAAACAAGAAGGTTAAAACTATAGTGAAAATAAGCAAAATCTGCTGGAGAATGCCGCATGTGGAAGTTAATGATAGACTACGAATGAAGCTTTTGAATATAGTGCAAAAGGATGAAACTCTATTTATCCCGTTCAGAAAGTGGGAAACGTTTGAATATCCTACGTTACCTCGTGAGACAACTCAGCTCGAGTGGCAGATTAAGGTGACCAACGCGCTCGAGAGACCTCGATTTATAATACTCGGACTTCAAACCAATAAAATGGGCAAAGCCAACGCTGATGCCTCTAAATTTGATCATTAACGTTAAAGTTTTCCTAAACAATAACGTTAGATAGAGTGCAATGATCAAATTTAGAGGCATCAGCGTTGGCTTTGCCCATTTTATTGGTTTGAAGTCCGAGTATTATAAATCGAGGTCTCTCGAGCGCGTTGGTCACCTTAATCTGCCACTCGAGCTGAGTTGTCTCACGAGGTAACGTAGGATATTCAAACGTTTCCCACTTTCTGAACGGGATAAATAGAGTTTCATCCTTTTGCACTATATTCAAAAGCTTCATTCGTAGTCTATCATTAACTTCCACATGCGGCATTCTCCAGCAGATTTTGCTTATTTTCACTATAGTTTTAACCTTCTTGTTTTTAGAATCTTTAATATGATCTTCGTCATAAAGTAATGCGTTCACATCATTCTTACTGCGCAGGATACATAACTCTTGTTTGGCGTTTACAACTATTTTTTTAAAATCCCTGGCAAAATTTAACCAAAATTTTAAAGGAATGCATACATTAAAATGCAAGTTGTCATCGAGAATGTCCTCATTATTCAAGCACCATCCTGCATTATTAAGTTTTCGACTCTCACTGTCCGATAACGATACATAGTACTGCTAATGCCCAAATTTCGATTTTGTTCAATAACTTGCCCAAATAGTTCGTATGACGCACTCTCAAACAGGTGACTTATCCCGTTGTTTATCATTTTAACCTTTTTCGTTACTGTACCATTGGTGGCCTTGTTCACCAGCGACGTGACGCCATCTTCTGCCCCCACCCATCCTTCGATGTATACATAGCTTTGATGTGGATGCGTGTAAAAGTCCTGCGTCATGATTAGGATCCTAATTTCATCACTATTAGAGTAGCTGGTATTAGTATACGGGTAATAGGAATGTAATCGGTATGATGTAATATCCTCATCTACCGATACACCCTCGGTAACGTTGTGAATATTCGAGTTCATTTTACAAGCTGCAATCCAATCGACTTTCAAAATAATTTATTCTCGGCGGTCAGGGGCGTCTTAGGTGGCTTTTTCTTCTTAACGTCGTTAAATAATAATGGCATATCACACTATCCTCCTAAGGTGAAGTCTGATGGTGATATTTTCGTTTCTAAAATTGACCAGTTTTTCGTTTTGATCAACTAATTTCAATTCAATGTTTGTTATAGATTTACTCTCAATAGGTAAATATATTAAATTTGAAGGGTTCTCAATAAGCTTAAACCCAGCAGGACAGGACGGAAAAAAGTCGTGGATTGTATGTCTAGGCTTACCGTTGTGGAATGAGCCCCTTACCAACGAACACTCTATTTTTATAACATTTATCGGCAAGATATTGACAGGGTGTTGACCGATTTCAAGAGTATTTGCCTTCAATATTTTCTTATCATACCCTAAAAGATGACCTAAAGTATCATCTTTATAAAAATCAATCCTACTAGTGGATTTAATTTCACATTTTAGGGTATTATGGTTAGCGTTTATTCTAACATATTGCATAGGGGATCCTCTTCGCTCACCTTATTGTGTAAATATTTAGCAATATCATCCACCCCATACGTCCCCTGGTCTAGTGAAAAACCTTATCACTAAAGTAAAATTTGTTATTAATATTCTCTTCAATTTTCGGTATGCTGTTATAGGACTCGAAACTTACAAATGCGATTTCATATTGAGACTCATCTTGTAAAATTATCGATGGGAAATAGTCGCTCGAGAGCGTGGATGTATTCCCGGACAATGAAAACACATAGGACATGGTGCAATAACAACAAACTAAGTTATTTCAATAATTTATTTTCTTTTTATACAATTTCATGGATGAACTACAATCGCACCCTAGACGTCCCCTTGTAAAAAAATACAATCACTTCTATCGGTTGACGTTTCCTCCTCAATTTTCGGGAGTCTTCGCTCGCAAATTACACAATTATCAATATGAGTTTTTTTCAAAGGAATGTCATGATAGCAAAAGTCGCACACGTGCATATCGTTTACTCTCGTGATTCCTTCCTTTCCTAAAATCAGCATGCGAGGAACGAGTATGCGCCTGATTGGTTGATCGAGCTTCGAATCCCTTGGATGACAGCTCATTGAATACCCTCCGCAAACATCTTCACCGATTTCATCCATTTTGAGTTAAAAACTTTAGACATAGACGTCCACAATCGCTCGAATGGAAGCTTTGAATGCGCTGATGATTGTATTTAACAACGTTTTTATCCCCAAAGTAGCGAATCAGTTCTAAAGGAGGCTTGAGATTTCCATACGAGTCAAAGTACTCTATAATCTCACCGTCCTTTCTGTAACATACCCAATGCGATCCGGGCTGTGTGCTTTTATGTAAATTTACAATGGCCGGCCGATTCCCAACGTTTGGGATACCGGGGTAGACTATCACGCATAAAAACTCCTATGAAATGGGGTATCTTCATTAATTTTGCATATTTAATTAGTTCTATGTTTGTTAGAGCCCTTCTTGGAACGTTCACGAAACCCTTTTCCGCTTTTGATATACGGATTGATGTATAGTCCTAAACCTGATTTGTACGGCTTCAAATGTACACCTTTACCTAATGACAGTTTCCATTTTTAAATTATGTCGTTTCGCTTCTTCTAATTGTTTTTTCCCTTCTTGAGCACTATTTTCAGCTTTAGCGATAGACGATACGCCGCCCGCGATTCCTCCGAGGGCTGAAAGTCCAGCAAAGAGCGGTAATAGAAAGGGGAGAAAGCCACCTGTTTTAGGTATAGGAATAATTCGAGGTAGTTTACATTTTTCCCTCTCAAATACTTTTTAGCAGTTTTATAAGCAATATTGACATTTCTAGGACTCATCCCGCCCTTGCTATGCGTCAATGCATGGTTAACGCTCTTCATAGTCTGACGTAATGTGGATAAGCCCGATCCCATCTCCACTTTAGCCTTAATTATATTTGTAACTAACCAAGCAGCGCTTGTTTCACCAAATGAAGAGTTTTTTTATTTAAATCTGTCCCAAGCTTTATTAATTAGTATCCTATCAGCCTTATGTCTTGACCCAATATCTTTGGATTTAAGGTACGCAAAATCGTGTTCTTTGCAAGCTTCGTCTAGACTCTAGAGGATTTATCCCGCTCTGATTAGCACGTTTATTTAGATCCGTTCCCGGGCCGCAGTACCTGTACCCCCCGGGGAGATGTAGTTCTGTATTAAAATTATCTAAAAGTCTATTTATTATTCCTCCTCCAACTTTCATACTAACGATGAGTATGCAATTTACTCCCTATATATAGCAAATACCCTTCATCAATCGAACCTTCAGTGGTTCGATTGATGAAGGGTATTTGCTATATATAGGGAGTAAATTGCATACTCATCGTTAGTATGAAAGTTGGAGGAGGAATAATAAATAGACTTTTAGATAATTTTAATACAGAACTACATCTCCCCGGGGGGTACAGGTACTGCGGCCCGGGAACGGATCTAAATAAACGTGCTAATCAGAGCGGGATAAATACTCTAGAGTCTAGACGAAGCTTGCAAAGAACACGATTTTGCGTACCTTAAATCCAAAGATATTGGGTCAAGACATAAGGCTGATAGGATACTAATTAATAAAGCTTGGGACAGATTTAAATAAAAAAACTCTTCATTTGGTGAAACAAGCGCTGCTTGGTTAGTTACAAATATAATTAAGGCTAAAGTGGAGATGGGATCGGGCTTATCCACATTACGTCAGACTATGAAGAGCGTTAACCATGCATTGAAGCATAGCAAGGGCGGGATGAGTCCTAGAAATGTCAATATTGCTTATAAAACTGCTAAAAAGTATTTGAGAGGGAAAAATGTAAACTACCTCGAATTATTCCTATACCTAAAACAGGTGGCTTTCTCCCCTTTCTATTACCGCTCTTTGCTGGACTTTCAGCCCTCGGAGGAATCGCGGGCGGCGTATCGTCTATCGCTAAAGCTGAAAATAGTGCTCAAGAAGGGAAAAAACAATTAGAAGAAGCGAAACGACATAATTTAAAAATGGAAACTGTTGCATTAGGTAAAGGTGTACATTTGAAGCCGTACAAATCAGGTTTAGGACTATACATCAATCCGTATATCAAAAGCGGAAAAGGGTTTCGTGAACGTTCCAAGAAGGGCTCTAACAAACATAGAACTAATTAAATATGCAAAATTAATGAAGATACCCCATTTCATAGGAGTTTTTATGCGTGATAGTCTACCCCGGTATCCCAAACGTTGGGAATCGGCCGGCCATTGTAAATTTACATAAAAGCACACAGCCCGGATCGCATTGGGTATGTTACAGAAAGGACGGTGAGATTATAGAGTACTTTGACTCGTATGGAAATCTCAAGCCTCCTTTAGAACTGATTCGCTACTTTGGGGATAAAAACGTTGTTAAATACAATCATCAGCGCATTCAAAGCTTCCATTCGAGCGATTGTGGACGTCTATGTCTAAAGTTTTTAACTCAAAATGGATGAAATCGGTGAAGATGTTTGCGGAGGGTATTCAATGAGCTGTCATCCAAGGGATTCGAAGCTCGATCAACCAATCAGGCGCATACTCGTTCCTCGCATGCTGATTTTAGGAAAGGAAGGAATCACGAGAGTAAACGATATGCACGTGTGCGACTTTTGCTATCATGACATTCCTTTGAAAAAAACTCATATTGATAATTGTGCAATTTGCGAGCGAAGACTCCCGAAAATTGAGGAGGAAACGTCAACCGATAGAAGTGATTGTATTTTTTTACAAGGGGACGTCTAGGGTGCGATTGTAGTTCATCCATGAAATTGTATAAAAAGAAAATAAATTATTGAAATAACTTAGTTTGTTGTTATTGCACCATGTCCTATGTGTTTTCATTGTCCGGGAATACATCCACGCTCTCGAGCGACTATTTCCCATCGATAATTTTACAAGATGAGTCTCAATATGAAATCGCATTTGTAAGTTTCGAGTCCTATAACAGCATACCGAAAATTGAAGAGAATATTAATAACAAATTTTACTTTAGTGATAAGGTTTTTCACTAGACCAGGGGACGTATGGGGTGGATGATATTGCTAAATATTTACACAATAAGGTGAGCGAAGAGGATCCCCTATGCAATATGTTAGAATAAACGCTAACCATAATACCCTAAAATGTGAAATTAAATCCACTAGTAGGATTGATTTTTATAAAGATGATACTTTAGGTCATCTTTTAGGGTATGATAAGAAAATATTGAAGGCAAATACTCTTGAAATCGGTCAACACCCTGTCAATATCTTGCCGATAAATGTTATAAAAATAGAGTGTTCGTTGGTAAGGGGCTCATTCCACAACGGTAAGCCTAGACATACAATCCACGACTTTTTTCCGTCCTGTCCTGCTGGGTTTAAGCTTATTGAGAACCCTTCAAATTTAATATATTTACCTATTGAGAGTAAATCTATAACAAACATTGAATTGAAATTAGTTGATCAAAACGAAAAACTGGTCAATTTTAGAAACGAAAATATCACCATCAGACTTCACCTTAGGAGGATAGTGTGATATGCCATTATTATTTAACGACGTTAAGAAGAAAAAGCCACCTAAGACGCCCCTGACCGCCGAGAATAAATTATTTTGAAAGTCGATTGGATTGCAGCTTGTAAAATGAACTCGAATATTCACAACGTTAGCGAGGGTGTATCGGTAGATGAGGATATTACATCATACCGATTACATTCCTATTACCCGTATACTAATACCAGCTACTCTAATAGTGATGAAATTAGGATCCTAATCATGACGCAGGACTTTTACACGCATCCACATCAAAGCTATGTATACATCGAAGGATGGGTGGGGGCAGAAGATGGCGTCACGTCGCTGGTGAACAAGGCCACCAATGGTACAGTAACGAAAAAGGTTAAAATGATAAACAACGGGATAAGTCACCTGTTTGAGAGTGCGTCATACGAACTATTTGGGCAAGTTATTGAACAAAATCGAAATTTGGGCATTAGCAGTACTATGTATCGTTATCGGACAGTGAGAGTCGAAAACTTAATAATGCAGGATGGTGCTTGAATAATGAGGACATTCTCGATGACAACTTGCATTTTAATGTATGCATTCCTTTAAAATTTTGGTTAAATTTTGCCAGGGATTTTAAAAAAAATAGTTTTAAACGCCAAACAAGAGTTATGTATCCTGCGCAGTAATAATGATGTGAACGCATTACTTTATGACGAAGATCATATTAAAGATTCTAAAAACAAGAAGGTTAAAACTATGTGAAAATAAGCAAAATCTGCTGGAGAATGCCGCATGTGGAAGTTAATGATAGACTACGAATGAAGCTTTTGAATATAGTGCAAAAGGATGAAACTCTATTTATCCCGTTCAGAAAGTGGGAAACGTTTGAATATCCTACGTTACCTCGTGAGACAACTCAGCTCGAGTGGCAGATTAAGGTGACCAACGCGCTCGAGAGACCTCGATTTATAATACTCGGACTTCAAACCAATAAAATGGGCAAAGCCAACGCTGATGCCTCTAAATTTGATCATTGCACTCTATCTAACGTTATTGTTTAGGAAAACTTTAACGTTAGATAGAGTGCAATGATCAAATTTAGAGGCATCAGCGTTGGCTTTGCCCATTTTATTGGTTTGAAGTCCGAGTATTATAAATCGAGGTCTCTCGAGCGCGTTGGTCACCTTAATCTGCCACTCGAGCTGAGTTGTCTCACGAGGTAACGTAGGATATTCAAACGTTTCCCACTTTCTGAACGGGATAAATAGAGTTTCATCCTTTTGCACTATATTCAAAAGCTTCATTCGTAGTCTATCATTAACTTCCACATGCGGCATTCTCCAGCAGATTTTGCTTATTTTCACTATAGTTTTAACCTTCTTGTTTTTAGAATCTTTAATATGATCTTCGTCATAAAGTAATGCGTTCACATCATTCTTACTGCGCAGGATACATAACTCTTGTTTGGCGTTTACAACTATTTTTTTAAAATCCCTGGCAAAATTTAACCAAAATTTTAAAGGAATGCATACATTAAAATGCAAGTTGTCATCGAGAATGTCCTCATTATTCAAGCACCATCCTGCATTATTAAGTTTTCGACTCTCACTGTCCGATAACGATACATAGTACTGCTAATGCCCAAATTTCGATTTTGTTCAATAACTTGCCCAAATAGTTCGTATGACGCACTCTCAAACAGGTGACTTATCCCGTTGTTTATCATTTTAACCTTTTTCGTTACTGTACCATTGGTGGCCTTGTTCACCAGCGACGTGACGCCATCTTCTGCCCCCACCCATCCTTCGATGTATACATAGCTTTGATGTGGATGCGTGTAAAAGTCCTGCGTCATGATTAGGATCCTAATTTCATCACTATTAGAGTAGCTGGTATTAGTATACGGGTAATAGGAATGTAATCGGTATGATGTAATATCCTCATCTACCGATACACCCTCGGTAACGTTGTGAATATTCGAGTTCATTTTACAAGCTGCAATCCAATCGACTTTCAAAATAATTTATTCTCGGCGGTCAGGGGCGTCTTAGGTGGCTTTTTCTTCTTAACGTCGTTAAATAATAATGGCATATCACACTATCCTCCTAAGGTGAAGTCTGATGGTGATATTTTCGTTTCTAAAATTGACCAGTTTTTCGTTTTGATCAACTAATTTCAATTCAATGTTTGTTATAGATTTACTCTCAATAGGTAAATATATTAAATTTGAAGGGTTCTCAATAAGCTTAAACCCAGCAGGACAGGACGGAAAAAAGTCGTGGATTGTATGTCTAGGCTTACCGTTGTGGAATGAGCCCCTTACCAACGAACACTCTATTTTTATAACATTTATCGGCAAGATATTGACAGGGTGTTGACCGATTTCAAGAGTATTTGCCTTCAATATTTTCTTATCATACCCTAAAAGATGACCTAAAGTATCATCTTTATAAAAATCAATCCTACTAGTGGATTTAATTTCACATTTTAGGGTATTATGGTTAGCGTTTATTCTAACATATTGCATAGGGGATCCTCTTCGCTCACCTTATTGTGTAAATATTTAGCAATATCATCCACCCCATACGTCCCCTGGTCTAGTGAAAAACCTTATCACTAAAGTAAAATTTGTTATTAATATTCTCTTCAATTTTCGGTATGCTGTTATAGGACTCGAAACTTACAAATGCGATTTCATATTGAGACTCATCTTGTAAAATTATCGATGGGAAATAGTCGCTCGAGAGCGTGGATGTATTCCCGGACAATGAAAACACATAGGACATGGTGCAATAACAACAAACTAAGTTATTTCAATAATTTATTTTCTTTTTATACAATTTCATGGATGAACTACAATCGCACCCTAGACGTCCCCTTGTAAAAAAATACAATCACTTCTATCGGTTGACGTTTCCTCCTCAATTTTCGGGAGTCTTCGCTCGCAAATTACACAATTATCAATATGAGTTTTTTTCAAAGGAATGTCATGATAGCAAAAGTCGCACACGTGCATATCGTTTACTCTCGTGATTCCTTCCTTTCCTAAAATCAGCATGCGAGGAACGAGTATGCGCCTGATTGGTTGATCGAGCTTCGAATCCCTTGGATGACAGCTCATTGAATACCCTCCGCAAACATCTTCACCGATTTCATCCATTTTGAGTTAAAAACTTTAGACATAGACGTCCACAATCGCTCGAATGGAAGCTTTGAATGCGCTGATGATTGTATTTAACAACGTTTTTATCCCCAAAGTAGCGAATCAGTTCTAAAGGAGGCTTGAGATTTCCATACGAGTCAAAGTACTCTATAATCTCACCGTCCTTTCTGTAACATACCCAATGCGATCCGGGCTGTGTGCTTTTATGTAAATTTACAATGGCCGGCCGATTCCCAACGTTTGGGATACCGGGGTAGACTATCACGCATAAAAACTCCTATGAAATGGGGTATCTTCATTAATTTTGCATATTTAATTAGTTCTATGTTTGTTAGAGCCCTTCTTGGAACGTTCACGAAACCCTTTTCCGCTTTTGATATACGGATTGATGTATAGTCCTAAACCTGATTTGTACGGCTTCAAATGTACACCTTTACCTAATGACAGTTTCCATTTTTAAATTATGTCGTTTCGCTTCTTCTAATTGTTTTTTCCCTTCTTGAGCACTATTTTCAGCTTTAGCGATAGACGATACGCCGCCCGCGATTCCTCCGAGGGCTGAAAGTCCAGCAAAGAGCGGTAATAGAAAGGGGAGAAAGCCACCTGTTTTAGGTATAGGAATAATTCGAGGTAGTTTACATTTTTCCCTCTCAAATACTTTTTAGCAGTTTTATAAGCAATATTGACATTTCTAGGACTCATCCCGCCCTTGCTATGCGTCAATGCATGGTTAACGCTCTTCATAGTCTGACGTAATGTGGATAAGCCCGATCCCATCTCCACTTTAGCCTTAATTATATTTGTAACTAACCAAGCAGCGCTTGTTTCACCAAATGAAGAGTTTTTTTATTTAAATCTGTCCCAAGCTTTATTAATTAGTATCCTATCAGCCTTATGTCTTGACCCAATATCTTTGGATTTAAGGTACGCAAAATCGTGTTCTTTGCAAGCTTCGTCTAGACTCTAGAGGATTTATCCCGCTCTGATTAGCACGTTTATTTAGATCCGTTCCCGGGCCGCAGTACCTGTACCCCCCGGGGAGATGTAGTTCTGTATTAAAATTATCTAAAAGTCTATTTATTATTCCTCCTCCAACTTTCATACTAACGATGAGTATGCAATTTACTCCCTATATATAGCAAATACCCTTCATCAATCGAACCTTCAGTGGTTCGATTGATGAAGGGTATTTGCTATATATAGGGAGTAAATTGCATACTCATCGTTAGTATGAAAGTTGGAGGAGGAATAATAAATAGACTTTTAGATAATTTTAATACAGAACTACATCTCCCCGGGGGGTACAGGTACTGCGGCCCGGGAACGGATCTAAATAAACGTGCTAATCAGAGCGGGATAAATACTCTAGAGTCTAGACGAAGCTTGCAAAGAACACGATTTTGCGTACCTTAAATCCAAAGATATTGGGTCAAGACATAAGGCTGATAGGATACTAATTAATAAAGCTTGGGACAGATTTAAATAAAAAAACTCTTCATTTGGTGAAACAAGCGCTGCTTGGTTAGTTACAAATATAATTAAGGCTAAAGTGGAGATGGGATCGGGCTTATCCACATTACGTCAGACTATGAAGAGCGTTAACCATGCATTGAAGCATAGCAAGGGCGGGATGAGTCCTAGAAATGTCAATATTGCTTATAAAACTGCTAAAAAGTATTTGAGAGGGAAAAATGTAAACTACCTCGAATTATTCCTATACCTAAAACAGGTGGCTTTCTCCCCTTTCTATTACCGCTCTTTGCTGGACTTTCAGCCCTCGGAGGAATCGCGGGCGGCGTATCGTCTATCGCTAAAGCTGAAAATAGTGCTCAAGAAGGGAAAAAACAATTAGAAGAAGCGAAACGACATAATTTAAAAATGGAAACTGTTGCATTAGGTAAAGGTGTACATTTGAAGCCGTACAAATCAGGTTTAGGACTATACATCAATCCGTATATCAAAAGCGGAAAAGGGTTTCGTGAACGTTCCAAGAAGGGCTCTAACAAACATAGAACTAATTAAATATGCAAAATTAATGAAGATACCCCATTTCATAGGAGTTTTTATGCGTGATAGTCTACCCCGGTATCCCAAACGTTGGGAATCGGCCGGCCATTGTAAATTTACATAAAAGCACACAGCCCGGATCGCATTGGGTATGTTACAGAAAGGACGGTGAGATTATAGAGTACTTTGACTCGTATGGAAATCTCAAGCCTCCTTTAGAACTGATTCGCTACTTTGGGGATAAAAACGTTGTTAAATACAATCATCAGCGCATTCAAAGCTTCCATTCGAGCGATTGTGGACGTCTATGTCTAAAGTTTTTAACTCAAAATGGATGAAATCGGTGAAGATGTTTGCGGAGGGTATTCAATGAGCTGTCATCCAAGGGATTCGAAGCTCGATCAACCAATCAGGCGCATACTCGTTCCTCGCATGCTGATTTTAGGAAAGGAAGGAATCACGAGAGTAAACGATATGCACGTGTGCGACTTTTGCTATCATGACATTCCTTTGAAAAAAACTCATATTGATAATTGTGCAATTTGCGAGCGAAGACTCCCGAAAATTGAGGAGGAAACGTCAACCGATAGAAGTGATTGTATTTTTTTACAAGGGGACGTCTAGGGTGCGATTGTAGTTCATCCATGAAATTGTATAAAAAGAAAATAAATTATTGAAATAACTTAGTTTGTTGTTATTGCACCATGTCCTATGTGTTTTCATTGTCCGGGAATACATCCACGCTCTCGAGCGACTATTTCCCATCGATAATTTTACAAGATGAGTCTCAATATGAAATCGCATTTGTAAGTTTCGAGTCCTATAACAGCATACCGAAAATTGAAGAGAATATTAATAACAAATTTTACTTTAGTGATAAGGTTTTTCACTAGACCAGGGGACGTATGGGGTGGATGATATTGCTAAATATTTACACAATAAGGTGAGCGAAGAGGATCCCCTATGCAATATGTTAGAATAAACGCTAACCATAATACCCTAAAATGTGAAATTAAATCCACTAGTAGGATTGATTTTTATAAAGATGATACTTTAGGTCATCTTTTAGGGTATGATAAGAAAATATTGAAGGCAAATACTCTTGAAATCGGTCAACACCCTGTCAATATCTTGCCGATAAATGTTATAAAAATAGAGTGTTCGTTGGTAAGGGGCTCATTCCACAACGGTAAGCCTAGACATACAATCCACGACTTTTTTCCGTCCTGTCCTGCTGGGTTTAAGCTTATTGAGAACCCTTCAAATTTAATATATTTACCTATTGAGAGTAAATCTATAACAAACATTGAATTGAAATTAGTTGATCAAAACGAAAAACTGGTCAATTTTAGAAACGAAAATATCACCATCAGACTTCACCTTAGGAGGATAGTGTGATATGCCATTATTATTTAACGACGTTAAGAAGAAAAAGCCACCTAAGACGCCCCTGACCGCCGAGAATAAATTATTTTGAAAGTCGATTGGATTGCAGCTTGTAAAATGAACTCGAATATTCACAACGTTACCGAGGGTGTATCGGTAGATGAGGATATTACATCATACCGATTACATTCCTATTACCCGTATACTAATACCAGCTACTCTAATAGTGATGAAATTAGGATCCTAATCATGACGCAGGACTTTTACACGCATCCACATCAAAGCTATGTATACACCGAAGGATGGGTGGGGGCAGAAGATGGCGTCACGTCGCTGGTGAACAAGGCCACCAATGGTACAGTAACGAAAAAGGTTAAAATGATAAACAACGGGATAAGTCACCTGTTTGAGAGTGCGTCATACGAACTATTTGGGCAAGTTATTGAACAAAATCGAAATTTGGGCATTAGCAGTACTATGTATCGTTATCGGACAGTGAGAGTCGAAAACTTAATAATGCAGGATGGTGCTTGAATAATGAGGACATTCTCGATGACAACTTGCATTTTAATGTATGCATTCCTTTAAAATTTTGGTTAAATTTTGCCAGGGATTTTAAAAAAATAGTTGTAAACGCCAAACAAGAGTTATGTATCCTGCGCAGTAAGAATGATGTGAACGCATTACTTTATGACGAAGATCATATTAAAGATTCTAAAAACAAGAAGGTTAAAACTATAGTGAAAATAAGCAAAATCTGCTGGAGAATGCCGCATGTGGAAGTTAATGATAGACTACGAATGAAGCTTTTGAATATAGTGCAAAAGGATGAAACTCTATTTATCCCGTTCAGAAAGTGGGAAACGTTTGAATATCCTACGTTACCTCGTGAGACAACTCAGCTCGAGTGGCAGATTAAGGTGACCAACGCGCTCGAGAGACCTCGATTTATAATACTCGGACTTCAAACCAATAAAATGGGCAAAGCCAACGCTGATGCCTCTAAATTTGATCATTGCACTCTATCTAACGTTATTGTTTAGGAAAACTTTAACGTTAGATAGAGTGCAATGATCAAATTTAGAGGCATCAGCGTTGGCTTTGCCCATTTTATTGGTTTGAAGTCCGAGTATTATAAATCGAGGTCTCTCGAGCGCGTTGGTCACCTTAATCTGCCACTCGAGCTGAGTTGTCTCACGAGGTAACGTAGGATATTCAAACGTTTCCCACTTTCTGAACGGGATAAATAGAGTTTCATCCTTTTGCACTATATTCAAAAGCTTCATTCGTAGTCTATCATTAACTTCCACATGCGGCATTCTCCAGCAGATTTTGCTTATTTTCACTATAGTTTTAACCTTCTTGTTTTTAGAATCTTTAATATGATCTTCGTCATAAAGTAATGCGTTCACATCATTCTTACTGCGCAGGATACATAACTCTTGTTTGGCGTTTACAACTATTTTTTTAAAATCCCTGGCAAAATTTAACCAAAATTTTAAAGGAATGCATACATTAAAATGCAAGTTGTCATCGAGAATGTCCTCATTATTCAAGCACCATCCTGCATTATTAAGTTTTCGACTCTCACTGTCCGATAACGATACATAGTACTGCTAATGCCCAAATTTCGATTTTGTTCAATAACTTGCCCAAATAGTTCGTATGACGCACTCTCAAACAGGTGACTTATCCCGTTGTTTATCATTTTAACCTTTTTCGTTACTGTACCATTGGTGGCCTTGTTCACCAGCGACGTGACGCCATCTTCTGCCCCCACCCATCCTTCGATGTATACATAGCTTTGATGTGGATGCGTGTAAAAGTCCTGCGTCATGATTAGGATCCTAATTTCATCACTATTAGAGTAGCTGGTATTAGTATACGGGTAATAGGAATGTAATCGGTATGATGTAATATCCTCATCTACCGATACACCCTCGGTAACGTTGTGAATATTCGAGTTCATTTTACAAGCTGCAATCCAATCGACTTTCAAAATAATTTATTCTCGGCGGTCAGGGGCGTCTTAGGTGGCTTTTTCTTCTTAACGTCGTTAAATAATAATGGCATATCACACTATCCTCCTAAGGTGAAGTCTGATGGTGATATTTTCGTTTCTAAAATTGACCAGTTTTTCGTTTTGATCAACTAATTTCAATTCAATGTTTGTTATAGATTTACTCTCAATAGGTAAATATATTAAATTTGAAGGGTTCTCAATAAGCTTAAACCCAGCAGGACAGGACGGAAAAAAGTCGTGGATTGTATGTCTAGGCTTACCGTTGTGGAATGAGCCCCTTACCAACGAACACTCTATTTTTATAACATTTATCGGCAAGATATTGACAGGGTGTTGACCGATTTCAAGAGTATTTGCCTTCAATATTTTCTTATCATACCCTAAAAGATGACCTAAAGTATCATCTTTATAAAAATCAATCCTACTAGTGGATTTAATTTCACATTTTAGGGTATTATGGTTAGCGTTTATTCTAACATATTGCATAGGGGATCCTCTTCGCTCACCTTATTGTGTAAATATTTAGCAATATCATCCACCCCATACGTCCCCTGGTCTAGTGAAAAACCTTATCACTAAAGTAAAATTTGTTATTAATATTCTCTTCAATTTTCGGTATGCTGTTATAGGACTCGAAACTTACAAATGCGATTTCATATTGAGACTCATCTTGTAAAATTATCGATGGGAAATAGTCGCTCGAGAGCGTGGATGTATTCCCGGACAATGAAAACACATAGGACATGGTGCAATAACAACAAACTAAGTTATTTCAATAATTTATTTTCTTTTTATACAATTTCATGGATGAACTACAATCGCACCCTAGACGTCCCCTTGTAAAAAAATACAATCACTTCTATCGGTTGACGTTTCCTCCTCAATTTTCGGGAGTCTTCGCTCGCAAATTGCACAATTATCAATATGAGTTTTTTTCAAAGGAATGTCATGATAGCAAAAGTCGCACACGTGCATATCGTTTACTCTCGTGATTCCTTCCTTTCCTAAAATCAGCATGCGAGGAACGAGTATGCGCCTGATTGGTTGATCGAGCTTCGAATCCCTTGGATGACAGCTCATTGAATACCCTCCGCAAACATCTTCACCGATTTCATCCATTTTGAGTTAAAAACTTTAGACATAGACGTCCACAATCGCTCGAATGGAAGCTTTGAATGCGCTGATGATTGTATTTAACAACGTTTTTATCCCCAAAGTAGCGAATCAGTTCTAAAGGAGGCTTGAGATTTCCATACGAGTCAAAGTACTCTATAATCTCACCGTCCTTTCTGTAACATACCCAATGCGATCCGGGCTGTGTGCTTTTATGTAAATTTACAATGGCCGGCCGATTCCCAACGTTTGGGATACCGGGGTAGACTATCACGCATAAAAACTCCTATGAAATGGGGTATCTTCATTAATTTTGCATATTTAATTAGTTCTATGTTTGTTAGAGCCCTTCTTGGAACGTTCACGAAACCCTTTTCCGCTTTTGATATACGGATTGATGTATAGTCCTAAACCTGATTTGTACGGCTTCAAATGTACACCTTTACCTAATGCAACAGTTTCCATTTTTAAATTATGTCGTTTCGCTTCTTCTAATTGTTTTTTCCCTTCTTGAGCACTATTTTCAGCTTTAGCGATAGACGATACGCCGCCCGCGATTCCTCCGAGGGCTGAAAGTCCAGCAAAGAGCGGTAATAGAAAGGGGAGAAAGCCTCCTGTTTTAGGTATAGGAATAATTCGAGGTAGTTTACATTTTTCCCTCTCAAATACTTTTTAGCAGTTTTATAAGCAATATTGACATTTCTAGGACTCATCCCGCCCTTGCTATGCGTCAATGCATGGTTAACGCTCTTCATAGTCTGACGTAATGTGGATAAGCCCGATCCCATCTCCACTTTAGCCTTAATTATATTTGTAACTAACCAAGCAGCGCTTGTTTCACCAAATGAAGAGTTTTTTTATTTAAATCTGTCCCAAGCTTTATTAATTAGTATCCTATCAGCCTTATGTCTTGACCCAATATCTTTGGATTTAAGGTACGCAAAATCGTGTTCTTTGCAAGCTTCGTCTAGACTCTAGAGGATTTATCCCGCTCTGATTAGCACGTTTATTTAGATCCGTTCCCGGGCCGCAGTACCTGTACCCCCCGGGGAGATGTAGTTCTGTATTAAAATTATCTAAAAGTCTATTTATTATTCCTCCTCCAACTTTCATACTAACGATGAGTATGCAATTTACTCCCTATATATAGCAAATACCCTTCATCAATCGAACCTTCAGTGGTTCGATTGATGAAGGGTATTTGCTATATATAGGGAGTAAATTGCATACTCATCGTTAGTATGAAAGTTGGAGGAGGAATAATAAATAGACTTTTAGATAATTTTAATACAGAACTACATCTCCCCGGGGGGTACAGGTACTGCGGCCCGGGAACGGATCTAAATAAACGTGCTAATCAGAGCGGGATAAATCCTCTAGAGTCTAGACGAAGCTTGCAAAGAACACGATTTTGCGTACCTTAAATCCAAAGATATTGGGTCAAGACATAAGGCTGATAGGATACTAATTAATAAAGCTTGGGACAGATTTAAATAAAAAAACTCTTCATTTGGTGAAACAAGCGCTGCTTGGTTAGTTACAAATATAATTAAGGCTAAAGTGGAGATGGGATCGGGCTTATCCACATTACGTCAGACTATGAAGAGCGTTAACCATGCATTGACGCATAGCAAGGGCGGGATGAGTCCTAGAAATGTCAATATTGCTTATAAAACTGCTAAAAAGTATTTGAGAGGGAAAAATGTAAACTACCTCGAATTATTCCTATACCTAAAACAGGTGGCTTTCTCCCCTTTCTATTACCGCTCTTTGCTGGACTTTCAGCCCTCGGAGGAATCGCGGGCGGCGTATCGTCTATCGCTAAAGCTGAAAATAGTGCTCAAGAAGGGAAAAAACAATTAGAAGAAGCGAAACGACATAATTTAAAAATGGAAACTGTCATTAGGTAAAGGTGTACATTTGAAGCCGTACAAATCAGGTTTAGGACTATACATCAATCCGTATATCAAAAGCGGAAAAGGGTTTCGTGAACGTTCCAAGAAGGGCTCTAACAAACATAGAACTAATTAAATATGCAAAATTAATGAAGATACCCCATTTCATAGGAGTTTTTATGCGTGATAGTCTACCCCGGTATCCCAAACGTTGGGAATCGGCCGGCCATTGTAAATTTACATAAAAGCACACAGCCCGGATCGCATTGGGTATGTTACAGAAAGGACGGTGAGATTATAGAGTACTTTGACTCGTATGGAAATCTCAAGCCTCCTTTAGAACTGATTCGCTACTTTGGGGATAAAAACGTTGTTAAATACAATCATCAGCGCATTCAAAGCTTCCATTCGAGCGATTGTGGACGTCTATGTCTAAAGTTTTTAACTCAAAATGGATGAAATCGGTGAAGATGTTTGCGGAGGGTATTCAATGAGCTGTCATCCAAGGGATTCGAAGCTCGATCAACCAATCAGGCGCATACTCGTTCCTCGCATGCTGATTTTAGGAAAGGAAGGAATCACGAGAGTAAACGATATGCACGTGTGCGACTTTTGCTATCATGACATTCCTTTGAAAAAAACTCATATTGATAATTGTGTAATTTGCGAGCGAAGACTCCCGAAAATTGAGGAGGAAACGTCAACCGATAGAAGTGATTGTATTTTTTTACAAGGGGACGTCTAGGGTGCGATTGTAGTTCATCCATGAAATTGTATAAAAAGAAAATAAATTATTGAAATAACTTAGTTTGTTGTTATTGCACCATGTCCTATGTGTTTTCATTGTCCGGGAATACATCCACGCTCTCGAGCGACTATTTCCCATCGATAATTTTACAAGATGAGTCTCAATATGAAATCGCATTTGTAAGTTTCGAGTCCTATAACAGCATACCGAAAATTGAAGAGAATATTAATAACAAATTTTACTTTAGTGATAAGGTTTTTCACTAGACCAGGGGACGTATGGGGTGGATGATATTGCTAAATATTTACACAATAAGGTGAGCGAAGAGGATCCCCTATGCAATATGTTAGAATAAACGCTAACCATAATACCCTAAAATGTGAAATTAAATCCACTAGTAGGATTGATTTTTATAAAGATGATACTTTAGGTCATCTTTTAGGGTATGATAAGAAAATATTGAAGGCAAATACTCTTGAAATCGGTCAACACCCTGTCAATATCTTGCCGATAAATGTTATAAAAATAGAGTGTTCGTTGGTAAGGGGCTCATTCCACAACGGTAAGCCTAGACATACAATCCACGACTTTTTTCCGTCCTGTCCTGCTGGGTTTAAGCTTATTGAGAACCCTTCAAATTTAATATATTTACCTATTGAGAGTAAATCTATAACAAACATTGAATTGAAATTAGTTGATCAAAACGAAAAACTGGTCAATTTTAGAAACGAAAATATCACCATCAGACTTCACCTTAGGAGGATAGTGTGATATGCCATTATTATTTAACGACGTTAAGAAGAAAAAGCCACCTAAGACGCCCCTGACCGCCGAGAATAAATTATTTTGAAAGTCGATTGGATTGCAGCTTGTAAAATGAACTCGAATATTCACAACGTTACCGAGGGTGTATCGGTAGATGAGGATATTACATCATACCGATTACATTCCTATTACCCGTATACTAATACCAGCTACTCTAATAGTGATGAAATTAGGATCCTAATCATGACGCAGGACTTTTACACGCATCCACATCAAAGCTATGTATACATCGAAGGATGGGTGGGGGCAGAAGATGGCGTCACGTCGCTGGTGAACAAGGCCACCAATGGTACAGTAACGAAAAAGGTTAAAATGATAAACAACGGGATAAGTCACCTGTTTGAGAGTGCGTCATACGAACTATTTGGGCAAGTTATTGAACAAAATCGAAATTTGGGCATTAGCAGTACTATGTATCGTTATCGGACAGTGAGAGTCGAAAACTTAATAATGCAGGATGGTGCTTGAATAATGAGGACATTCTCGATGACAACTTGCATTTTAATGTATGCATTCCTTTAAAATTTTGGTTAAATTTTGCCAGGGATTTTAAAAAAATAGTTGTAAACGCCAAACAAGAGTTATGTATCCTGCGCAGTAAGAATGATGTGAACGCATTACTTTATGACGAAGATCATATTAAAGATTCTAAAAACAAGAAGGTTAAAACTATAGTGAAAATAAGCAAAATCTGCTGGAGAATGCCGCATGTGGAAGTTAATGATAGACTACGAATGAAGCTTTTGAATATAGTGCAAAAGGATGAAACTCTATTTATCCCGTTCAGAAAGTGGGAAACGTTTGAATATCCTACGTTACCTCGTGAGACAACTCAGCTCGAGTGGCAGATTAAGGTGACCAACGCGCTCGAGAGACCTCGATTTATAATACTCGGACTTCAAACCAATAAAATGGGCAAAGCCAACGCTGATGCCTCTAAATTTGATCATTGCACTCTATCTAACGTTAAAGTTTTCCTAAACAATAACGTTAGATAGAGTGCAATGATCAAATTTAGAGGCATCAGCGTTGGCTTTGCCCATTTTATTGGTTTGAAGTCCGAGTATTATAAATCGAGGTCTCTCGAGCGCGTTGGTCACCTTAATCTGCCACTCGAGCTGAGTTGTCTCACGAGGTAACGTAGGATATTCAAACGTTTCCCACTTTCTGAACGGGATAAATAGAGTTTCATCCTTTTGCACTATATTCAAAAGCTTCATTCGTAGTCTATCATTAACTTCCACATGCGGCATTCTCCAGCAGATTTTGCTTATTTTCACTATAGTTTTAACCTTCTTGTTTTTAGAATCTTTAATATGATCTTCGTCATAAAGTAATGCGTTCACATCATTCTTACTGCGCAGGATACATAACTCTTGTTTGGCGTTTACAACTATTTTTTTAAAATCCCTGGCAAAATTTAACCAAAATTTTAAAGGAATGCATACATTAAAATGCAAGTTGTCATCGAGAATGTCCTCATTATTCAAGCACCATCCTGCATTATTAAGTTTTCGACTCTCACTGTCCGATAACGATACATAGTACTGCTAATGCCCAAATTTCGATTTTGTTCAATAACTTGCCCAAATAGTTCGTATGACGCACTCTCAAACAGGTGACTTATCCCGTTGTTTATCATTTTAACCTTTTTCGTTACTGTACCATTGGTGGCCTTGTTCACCAGCGACGTGACGCCATCTTCTGCCCCCACCCATCCTTCGGTGTATACATAGCTTTGATGTGGATGCGTGTAAAAGTCCTGCGTCATGATTAGGATCCTAATTTCATCACTATTAGAGTAGCTGGTATTAGTATACGGGTAATAGGAATGTAATCGGTATGATGTAATATCCTCATCTACCGATACACCCTCGGTAACGTTGTGAATATTCGAGTTCATTTTACAAGCTGCAATCCAATCGACTTTCAAAATAATTTATTCTCGGCGGTCAGGGGCGTCTTAGGTGGCTTTTTCTTCTTAACGTCGTTAAATAATAATGGCATATCACACTATCCTCCTAAGGTGAAGTCTGATGGTGATATTTTCGTTTCTAAAATTGACCAGTTTTTCGTTTTGATCAACTAATTTCAATTCAATGTTTGTTATAGATTTACTCTCAATAGGTAAATATATTAAATTTGAAGGGTTCTCAATAAGCTTAAACCCAGCAGGACAGGACGGAAAAAAGTCGTGGATTGTATGTCTAGGCTTACCGTTGTGGAATGAGCCCCTTACCAACGAACACTCTATTTTTATAACATTTATCGGCAAGATATTGACAGGGTGTTGACCGATTTCAAGAGTATTTGCCTTCAATATTTTCTTATCATACCCTAAAAGATGACCTAAAGTATCATCTTTATAAAAATCAATCCTACTAGTGGATTTAATTTCACATTTTAGGGTATTATGGTTAGCGTTTATTCTAACATATTGCATAGGGGATCCTCTTCGCTCACCTTATTGTGTAAATATTTAGCAATATCATCCACCCCATACGTCCCCTGGTCTAGTGAAAAACCTTATCACTAAAGTAAAATTTGTTATTAATATTCTCTTCAATTTTCGGTATGCTGTTATAGGACTCGAAACTTACAAATGCGATTTCATATTGAGACTCATCTTGTAAAATTATCGATGGGAAATAGTCGCTCGAGAGCGTGGATGTATTCCCGGACAATGAAAACACATAGGACATGGTGCAATAACAACAAACTAAGTTATTTCAATAATTTATTTTCTTTTTATACAATTTCATGGATGAACTACAATCGCACCCTAGACGTCCCCTTGTAAAAAAATACAATCACTTCTATCGGTTGACGTTTCCTCCTCAATTTTCGGGAGTCTTCGCTCGCAAATTGCACAATTATCAATATGAGTTTTTTTCAAAGGAATGTCATGATAGCAAAAGTCGCACACGTGCATATCGTTTACTCTCGTGATTCCTTCCTTTCCTAAAATCAGCATGCGAGGAACGAGTATGCGCCTGATTGGTTGATCGAGCTTCGAATCCCTTGGATGACAGCTCATTGAATACCCTCCGCAAACATCTTCACCGATTTCATCCATTTTGAGTTAAAAACTTTAGACATAGACGTCCACAATCGCTCGAATGGAAGCTTTGAATGCGCTGATGATTGTATTTAACAACGTTTTTATCCCCAAAGTAGCGAATCAGTTCTAAAGGAGGCTTGAGATTTCCATACGAGTCAAAGTACTCTATAATCTCACCGTCCTTTCTGTAACATACCCAATGCGATCCGGGCTGTGTGCTTTTATGTAAATTTACAATGGCCGGCCGATTCCCAACGTTTGGGATACCGGGGTAGACTATCACGCATAAAAACTCCTATGAAATGGGGTATCTTCATTAATTTTGCATATTTAATTAGTTCTATGTTTGTTAGAGCCCTTCTTGGAACGTTCACGAAACCCTTTTCCGCTTTTGATATACGGATTGATGTATAGTCCTAAACCTGATTTGTACGGCTTCAAATGTACACCTTTACCTAATGCAACAGTTTCCATTTTTAAATTATGTCGTTTCGCTTCTTCTAATTGTTTTTTCCCTTCTTGAGCACTATTTTCAGCTTTAGCGATAGACGATACGCCGCCCGCGATTCCTCCGAGGGCTGAAAGTCCAGCAAAGAGCGGTAATAGAAAGGGGAGAAAGCCACCTGTTTTAGGTATAGGAATAATTCGAGGTAGTTTACATTTTTCCCTCTCAAATACTTTTTAGCAGTTTTATAAGCAATATTGACATTTCTAGGACTCATCCCGCCCTTGCTATGCTTCAATGCATGGTTAACGCTCTTCATAGTCTGACGTAATGTGGATAAGCCCGATCCCATCTCCACTTTAGCCTTAATTATATTTGTAACTAACCAAGCAGCGCTTGTTTCACCAAATGAAGAGTTTTTTTATTTAAATCTGTCCCAAGCTTTATTAATTAGTATCCTATCAGCCTTATGTCTTGACCCAATATCTTTGGATTTAAGGTACGCAAAATCGTGTTCTTTGCAAGCTTCGTCTAGACTCTAGAGTATTTATCCCGCTCTGATTAGCACGTTTATTTAGATCCGTTCCCGGGCCGCAGTACCTGTACCCCCCGGGGAGATGTAGTTCTGTATTAAAATTATCTAAAAGTCTATTTATTATTCCTCCTCCAACTTTCATACTAACGATGAGTATGCAATTTACTCCCTATATATAGCAAATACCCTTCATCAATCGAACCACTGAAGGTTCGATTGATGAAGGGTATTTGCTATATATAGGGAGTAAATTGCATACTCATCGTTAGTATGAAAGTTGGAGGAGGAATAATAAATAGACTTTTAGATAATTTTAATACAGAACTACATCTCCCCGGGGGGTACAGGTACTGCGGCCCGGGAACGGATCTAAATAAACGTGCTAATCAGAGCGGGATAAATCCTCTAGAGTCTAGACGAAGCTTGCAAAGAACACGATTTTGCGTACCTTAAATCCAAAGATATTGGGTCAAGACATAAGGCTGATAGGATACTAATTAATAAAGCTTGGGACAGATTTAAATAAAAAAACTCTTCATTTGGTGAAACAAGCGCTGCTTGGTTAGTTACAAATATAATTAAGGCTAAAGTGGAGATGGGATCGGGCTTATCCACATTACGTCAGACTATGAAGAGCGTTAACCATGCATTGACGCATAGCAAGGGCGGGATGAGTCCTAGAAATGTCAATATTGCTTATAAAACTGCTAAAAAGTATTTGAGAGGGAAAAATGTAAACTACCTCGAATTATTCCTATACCTAAAACAGGTGGCTTTCTCCCCTTTCTATTACCGCTCTTTGCTGGACTTTCAGCCCTCGGAGGAATCGCGGGCGGCGTATCGTCTATCGCTAAAGCTGAAAATAGTGCTCAAGAAGGGAAAAAACAATTAGAAGAAGCGAAACGACATAATTTAAAAATGGAAACTGTCATTAGGTAAAGGTGTACATTTGAAGCCGTACAAATCAGGTTTAGGACTATACATCAATCCGTATATCAAAAGCGGAAAAGGGTTTCGTGAACGTTCCAAGAAGGGCTCTAACAAACATAGAACTAATTAAATATGCAAAATTAATGAAGATACCCCATTTCATAGGAGTTTTTATGCGTGATAGTCTACCCCGGTATCCCAAACGTTGGGAATCGGCCGGCCATTGTAAATTTACATAAAAGCACACAGCCCGGATCGCATTGGGTATGTTACAGAAAGGACGGTGAGATTATAGAGTACTTTGACTCGTATGGAAATCTCAAGCCTCCTTTAGAACTGATTCGCTACTTTGGGGATAAAAACGTTGTTAAATACAATCATCAGCGCATTCAAAGCTTCCATTCGAGCGATTGTGGAC
Source organism: Neomicropteryx cornuta (assembly GCA_020383195.1). NCBI lineage: Eukaryota > Metazoa > Arthropoda > Insecta > Lepidoptera > Micropterigidae > Neomicropteryx > Neomicropteryx cornuta. The sequence continues at coordinate 9,909,538 of JAHKQU010000030.1, forward strand.
GTCTATGTCTAAAGTTTTTAACTCAAAATGGATGAAATCGGTGAAGATGTTTGCGGAGGGTATTCAATGAGCTGTCATCCAAGGGATTCGAAGCTCGATCAACCAATCAGGCGCATACTCGTTCCTCGCATGCTGATTTTAGGAAAGGAAGGAATCACGAGAGTAAACGATATGCACGTGTGCGACTTTTGCTATCATGACATTCCTTTGAAAAAAACTCATATTGATAATTGTGTAATTTGCGAGCGAAGACTCCCGAAAATTGAGGAGGAAACGTCAACCGATAGAAGTGATTGTATTTTTTTACAAGGGGACGTCTAGGGTGCGATTGTAGTTCATCCATGAAATTGTATAAAAAGAAAATAAATTATTGAAATAACTTAGTTTGTTGTTATTGCACCATGTCCTATGTGTTTTCATTGTCCGGGAATACATCCACGCTCTCGAGCGACTATTTCCCATCGATAATTTTACAAGATGAGTCTCAATATGAAATCGCATTTGTAAGTTTCGAGTCCTATAACAGCATACCGAAAATTGAAGAGAATATTAATAACAAATTTTACTTTAGTGATAAGGTTTTTCACTAGACCAGGGGACGTATGGGGTGGATGATATTGCTAAATATTTACACAATAAGGTGAGCGAAGAGGATCCCCTATGCAATATGTTAGAATAAACGCTAACCATAATACCCTAAAATGTGAAATTAAATCCACTAGTAGGATTGATTTTTATAAAGATGATACTTTAGGTCATCTTTTAGGGTATGATAAGAAAATATTGAAGGCAAATACTCTTGAAATCGGTCAACACCCTGTCAATATCTTGCCGATAAATGTTATAAAAATAGAGTGTTCGTTGGTAAGGGGCTCATTCCACAACGGTAAGCCTAGACATACAATCCACGACTTTTTTCCGTCCTGTCCTGCTGGGTTTAAGCTTATTGAGAACCCTTCAAATTTAATATATTTACCTATTGAGAGTAAATCTATAACAAACATTGAATTGAAATTAGTTGATCAAAACGAAAAACTGGTCAATTTTAGAAACGAAAATATCACCATCAGACTTCACCTTAGGAGGATAGTGTGATATGCCATTATTATTTAACGACGTTAAGAAGAAAAAGCCACCTAAGACGCCCCTGACCGCCGAGAATAAATTATTTTGAAAGTCGATTGGATTGCAGCTTGTAAAATGAACTCGAATATTCACAACGTTACCGAGGGTGTATCGGTAGATGAGGATATTACATCATACCGATTACATTCCTATTACCCGTATACTAATACCAGCTACTCTAATAGTGATGAAATTAGGATCCTAATCATGACGCAGGACTTTTACACGCATCCACATCAAAGCTATGTATACATCGAAGGATGGGTGGGGGCAGAAGATGGCGTCACGTCGCTGGTGAACAAGGCCACCAATGGTACAGTAACGAAAAAGGTTAAAATGATAAACAACGGGATAAGTCACCTGTTTGAGAGTGCGTCATACGAACTATTTGGGCAAGTTATTGAACAAAATCGAAATTTGGGCATTAGCAGTACTATGTATCGTTATCGGACAGTGAGAGTCGAAAACTTAATAATGCAGGATGGTGCTTGAATAATGAGGACATTCTCGATGACAACTTGCATTTTAATGTATGCATTCCTTTAAAATTTTGGTTAAATTTTGCCAGGGATTTTAAAAAAATAGTTGTAAACGCCAAACAAGAGTTATGTATCCTGCGCAGTAAGAATGATGTGAACGCATTACTTTATGACGAAGATCATATTAAAGATTCTAAAAACAAGAAGGTTAAAACTATAGTGAAAATAAGCAAAATCTGCTGGAGAATGCCGCATGTGGAAGTTAATGATAGACTACGAATGAAGCTTTTGAATATAGTGCAAAAGGATGAAACTCTATTTATCCCGTTCAGAAAGTGGGAAACGTTTGAATATCCTACGTTACCTCGTGAGACAACTCAGCTCGAGTGGCAGATTAAGGTGACCAACGCGCTCGAGAGACCTCGATTTATAATACTCGGACTTCAAACCAATAAAATGGGCAAAGCCAACGCTGATGCCTCTAAATTTGATCATTGCACTCTATCTAACGTTATTGTTTAGGAAAACTTTAACGTTAGATAGAGTGCAATGATCAAATTTAGAGGCATCAGCGTTGGCTTTGCCCATTTTATTGGTTTGAAGTCCGAGTATTATAAATCGAGGTCTCTCGAGCGCGTTGGTCACCTTAATCTGCCACTCGAGCTGAGTTGTCTCACGAGGTAACGTAGGATATTCAAACGTTTCCCACTTTCTGAACGGGATAAATAGAGTTTCATCCTTTTGCACTATATTCAAAAGCTTCATTCGTAGTCTATCATTAACTTCCACATGCGGCATTCTCCAGCAGATTTTGCTTATTTTCACTATAGTTTTAACCTTCTTGTTTTTAGAATCTTTAATATGATCTTCGTCATAAAGTAATGCGTTCACATCATTCTTACTGCGCAGGATACATAACTCTTGTTTGGCGTTTACAACTATTTTTTTAAAATCCCTGGCAAAATTTAACCAAAATTTTAAAGGAATGCATACATTAAAATGCAAGTTGTCATCGAGAATGTCCTCATTATTCAAGCACCATCCTGCATTATTAAGTTTTCGACTCTCACTGTCCGATAACGATACATAGTACTGCTAATGCCCAAATTTCGATTTTGTTCAATAACTTGCCCAAATAGTTCGTATGACGCACTCTCAAACAGGTGACTTATCCCGTTGTTTATCATTTTAACCTTTTTCGTTACTGTACCATTGGTGGCCTTGTTCACCAGCGACGTGACGCCATCTTCTGCCCCCACCCATCCTTCGATGTATACATAGCTTTGATGTGGATGCGTGTAAAAGTCCTGCGTCATGATTAGGATCCTAATTTCATCACTATTAGAGTAGCTGGTATTAGTATACGGGTAATAGGAATGTAATCGGTATGATGTAATATCCTCATCTACCGATACACCCTCGGTAACGTTGTGAATATTCGAGTTCATTTTACAAGCTGCAATCCAATCGACTTTCAAAATAATTTATTCTCGGCGGTCAGGGGCGTCTTAGGTGGCTTTTTCTTCTTAACGTCGTTAAATAATAATGGCATATCACACTATCCTCCTAAGGTGAAGTCTGATGGTGATATTTTCGTTTCTAAAATTGACCAGTTTTTCGTTTTGATCAACTAATTTCAATTCAATGTTTGTTATAGATTTACTCTCAATAGGTAAATATATTAAATTTGAAGGGTTCTCAATAAGCTTAAACCCAGCAGGACAGGACGGAAAAAAGTCGTGGATTGTATGTCTAGGCTTACCGTTGTGGAATGAGCCCCTTACCAACGAACACTCTATTTTTATAACATTTATCGGCAAGATATTGACAGGGTGTTGACCGATTTCAAGAGTATTTGCCTTCAATATTTTCTTATCATACCCTAAAAGATGACCTAAAGTATCATCTTTATAAAAATCAATCCTACTAGTGGATTTAATTTCACATTTTAGGGTATTATGGTTAGCGTTTATTCTAACATATTGCATAGGGGATCCTCTTCGCTCACCTTATTGTGTAAATATTTAGCAATATCATCCACCCCATACGTCCCCTGGTCTAGTGAAAAACCTTATCACTAAAGTAAAATTTGTTATTAATATTCTCTTCAATTTTCGGTATGCTGTTATAGGACTCGAAACTTACAAATGCGATTTCATATTGAGACTCATCTTGTAAAATTATCGATGGGAAATAGTCGCTCGAGAGCGTGGATGTATTCCCGGACAATGAAAACACATAGGACATGGTGCAATAACAACAAACTAAGTTATTTCAATAATTTATTTTCTTTTTATACAATTTCATGGATGAACTACAATCGCACCCTAGACGTCCCCTTGTAAAAAAATACAATCACTTCTATCGGTTGACGTTTCCTCCTCAATTTTCGGGAGTCTTCGCTCGCAAATTGCACAATTATCAATATGAGTTTTTTTCAAAGGAATGTCATGATAGCAAAAGTCGCACACGTGCATATCGTTTACTCTCGTGATTCCTTCCTTTCCTAAAATCAGCATGCGAGGAACGAGTATGCGCCTGATTGGTTGATCGAGCTTCGAATCCCTTGGATGACAGCTCATTGAATACCCTCCGCAAACATCTTCACCGATTTCATCCATTTTGAGTTAAAAACTTTAGACATAGACGTCCACAATCGCTCGAATGGAAGCTTTGAATGCGCTGATGATTGTATTTAACAACGTTTTTATCCCCAAAGTAGCGAATCAGTTCTAAAGGAGGCTTGAGATTTCCATACGAGTCAAAGTACTCTATAATCTCACCGTCCTTTCTGTAACATACCCAATGCGATCCGGGCTGTGTGCTTTTATGTAAATTTACAATGGCCGGCCGATTCCCAACGTTTGGGATACCGGGGTAGACTATCACGCATAAAAACTCCTATGAAATGGGGTATCTTCATTAATTTTGCATATTTAATTAGTTCTATGTTTGTTAGAGCCCTTCTTGGAACGTTCACGAAACCCTTTTCCGCTTTTGATATACGGATTGATGTATAGTCCTAAACCTGATTTGTACGGCTTCAAATGTACACCTTTACCTAATGCAACAGTTTCCATTTTTAAATTATGTCGTTTCGCTTCTTCTAATTGTTTTTTCCCTTCTTGAGCACTATTTTCAGCTTTAGCGATAGACGATACGCCGCCCGCGATTCCTCCGAGGGCTGAAAGTCCAGCAAAGAGCGGTAATAGAAAGGGGAGAAAGCCTCCTGTTTTAGGTATAGGAATAATTCGAGGTAGTTTACATTTTTCCCTCTCAAATACTTTTTAGCAGTTTTATAAGCAATATTGACATTTCTAGGACTCATCCCGCCCTTGCTATGCGTCAATGCATGGTTAACGCTCTTCATAGTCTGACGTAATGTGGATAAGCCCGATCCCATCTCCACTTTAGCCTTAATTATATTTGTAACTAACCAAGCAGCGCTTGTTTCACCAAATGAAGAGTTTTTTTATTTAAATCTGTCCCAAGCTTTATTAATTAGTATCCTATCAGCCTTATGTCTTGACCCAATATCTTTGGATTTAAGGTACGCAAAATCGTGTTCTTTGCAAGCTTCGTCTAGACTCTAGAGGATTTATCCCGCTCTGATTAGCACGTTTATTTAGATCCGTTCCCGGGCCGCAGTACCTGTACCCCCCGGGGAGATGTAGTTCTGTATTAAAATTATCTAAAAGTCTATTTATTATTCCTCCTCCAACTTTCATACTAACGATGAGTATGCAATTTACTCCCTATATATAGCAAATACCCTTCATCAATCGAACCTTCAGTGGTTCGATTGATGAAGGGTATTTGCTATATATAGGGAGTAAATTGCATACTCATCGTTAGTATGAAAGTTGGAGGAGGAATAATAAATAGACTTTTAGATAATTTTAATACAGAACTACATCTCCCCGGGGGGTACAGGTACTGCGGCCCGGGAACGGATCTAAATAAACGTGCTAATCAGAGCGGGATAAATCCTCTAGAGTCTAGACGAAGCTTGCAAAGAACACGATTATGCGTACCTTAAATCCAAAGATATTGGGTCAAGACATAAGGCTGATAGGATACTAATTAATAAAGCTTGGGACAGATTTAAATAAAAAAACTCTTCATTTGGTGAAACAAGCGCTGCTTGGTTAGTTACAAATATAATTAAGGCTAAAGTGGAGATGGGATCGGGCTTATCCACATTACGTCAGACTATGAAGAGCGTTAACCATGCATTGAAGCATAGCAAGGGCGGGATGAGTCCTAGAAATGTCAATATTGCTTATAAAACTGCTAAAAAGTATTTGAGAGGGAAAAATGTAAACTACCTCGAATTATTCCTATACCTAAAACAGGTGGCTTTCTCCCCTTTCTATTACCGCTCTTTGCTGGACTTTCAGCCCTCGGAGGAATCGCGGGCGGCGTATCGTCTATCGCTAAAGCTGAAAATAGTGCTCAAGAAGGGAAAAAACAATTAGAAGAAGCGAAACGACATAATTTAAAAATGGAAACTGTTGCATTAGGTAAAGGTGTACATTTGAAGCCGTACAAATCAGGTTTAGGACTATACATCAATCCGTATATCAAAAGCGGAAAAGGGTTTCGTGAACGTTCCAAGAAGGGCTCTAACAAACATAGAACTAATTAAATATGCAAAATTAATGAAGATACCCCATTTCATAGGAGTTTTTATGCGTGATAGTCTACCCCGGTATCCCAAACGTTGGGAATCGGCCGGCCATTGTAAATTTACATAAAAGCACACAGCCCGGATCGCATTGGGTATGTTACAGAAAGGACGGTGAGATTATAGAGTACTTTGACTCGTATGGAAATCTCAAGCCTCCTTTAGAACTGATTCGCTACTTTGGGGATAAAAACGTTGTTAAATACAATCATCAGCGCATTCAAAGCTTCCATTCGAGCGATTGTGGACGTCTATGTCTAAAGTTTTTAACTCAAAATGGATGAAATCGGTGAAGATGTTTGCGGAGGGTATTCAATGAGCTGTCATCCAAGGGATTCGAAGCTCGATCAACCAATCAGGCGCATACTCGTTCCTCGCATGCTGATTTTAGGAAAGGAAGGAATCACGAGAGTAAACGATATGCACGTGTGCGACTTTTGCTATCATGACATTCCTTTGAAAAAAACTCATATTGATAATTGTGCAATTTGCGAGCGAAGACTCCCGAAAATTGAGGAGGAAACGTCAACCGATAGAAGTGATTGTATTTTTTTACAAGGGGACGTCTAGGGTGCGATTGTAGTTCATCCATGAAATTGTATAAAAAGAAAATAAATTATTGAAATAACTTAGTTTGTTGTTATTGCACCATGTCCTATGTGTTTTCATTGTCCGGGAATACATCCACGCTCTCGAGCGACTATTTCCCATCGATAATTTTACAAGATGAGTCTCAATATGAAATCGCATTTGTAAGTTTCGAGTCCTATAACAGCATACCGAAAATTGAAGAGAATATTAATAACAAATTTTACTTTAGTGATAAGGTTTTTCACTAGACCAGGGGACGTATGGGGTGGATGATATTGCTAAATATTTACACAATAAGGTGAGCGAAGAGGATCCCCTATGCAATATGTTAGAATAAACGCTAACCATAATACCCTAAAATGTGAAATTAAATCCACTAGTAGGATTGATTTTTATAAAGATGATACTTTAGGTCATCTTTTAGGGTATGATAAGAAAATATTGAAGGCAAATACTCTTGAAATCGGTCAACACCCTGTCAATATCTTGCCGATAAATGTTATAAAAATAGAGTGTTCGTTGGTAAGGGGCTCATTCCACAACGGTAAGCCTAGACATACAATCCACGACTTTTTTCCGTCCTGTCCTGCTGGGTTTAAGCTTATTGAGAACCCTTCAAATTTAATATATTTACCTATTGAGAGTAAATCTATAACAAACATTGAATTGAAATTAGTTGATCAAAACGAAAAACTGGTCAATTTTAGAAACGAAAATATCACCATCAGACTTCACCTTAGGAGGATAGTGTGATATGCCATTATTATTTAACGACGTTAAGAAGAAAAAGCCACCTAAGACGCCCCTGACCGCCGAGAATAAATTATTTTGAAAGTCGATTGGATTGCAGCTTGTAAAATGAACTCGAATATTCACAACGTTACCGAGGGTGTATCGGTAGATGAGGATATTACATCATACCGATTACATTCCTATTACCCGTATACTAATACCAGCTACTCTAATAGTGATGAAATTAGGATCCTAATCATGACGCAGGACTTTTACACGCATCCACATCAAAGCTATGTATACATCGAAGGATGGGTGGGGGCAGAAGATGGCGTCACGTCGCTGGTGAACAAGGCCACCAATGGTACAGTAACGAAAAAGGTTAAAATGATAAACAACGGGATAAGTCACCTGTTTGAGAGTGCGTCATACGAACTATTTGGGCAAGTTATTGAACAAAATCGAAATTTGGGCATTAGCAGTACTATGTATCGTTATCGGACAGTGAGAGTCGAAAACTTAATAATGCAGGATGGTGCTTGAATAATGAGGACATTCTCGATGACAACTTGCATTTTAATGTATGCATTCCTTTAAAATTTTGGTTAAATTTTGCCAGGGATTTTAAAAAAATAGTTGTAAACGCCAAACAAGAGTTATGTATCCTGCGCAGTAAGAATGATGTGAACGCATTACTTTATGACGAAAATCATATTAAAGATTCTAAAAACAAGAAGGTTAATACTATAGTGAAAATAAGCAAAATCTGCTGGAGAATGCCGCATGTGGAAGTTAATGATAGACTACGAATGATGCTTTTGAATATAGTGCAAAAGGATGAAACTCTATTTATCCCGTTCAGAAAGTGGGAAACGTTTGAATATCCTACGTTACCTCGTGAGACAACTCAGCTCGAGTGGCAGATTAAGGTGACCAACGCGCTCGAGAGACCTCGATTTATAATACTCGGACTTCAAACCAATAAAATGGGCAAAGCCAACGCTGATGCCTCTAAATTTGATCATTGCACTCTATCTAACGTTAAAGTTTTCCTAAACAATAACATTTATCCCTATAATAACCATAGACTGAATTGGGAAAAAAATATAGTCGCGCAGTTGTTTGAGAGCTAGCTGTTCATACTATCAAAAAATTTATCACCAAGACGATACTGTACAACCTTTACTATCCCTAGATAAGTTTAAGAGTCTAGCACCGTTGGTAATTATCGACTGCAATAGACAAAGTGAATTGTTAAAAAGCGCACCCATCGACGTTCGACTACAGTTGGAGACGGTGAAAAACATACCGGAGCAATTTCGGTTTATTGTATTCTCATACATGATGTTATTATTCACTATAAGCCATTGTCTAATTTAGTATTCAAATATAATTAGATGAGATCAGGCAAACGGGGAGACGGATAATGTGTTGCATGTCTAGACACGTCTAGAGCGGACGAGGGGGTCTCTCTCGAGACGACGTTTAATATATTACAAGTCTAGACACGATTGTGGTCAACGATCGTGTTGAAGGTTAGAGCATGAGAATGGATGCAGGCCCCGAGACGATATTTAATTATCATAAATGATTGGACGGGATTGCAAGTCTATGCAGGTTGGGGTTGAATGCCCTCTCCGAGCGCATGTGCATTTTCATGGTCGTTAAGGATTGCACAATGTACCGCGTTATTGTGAAATATGTCGCAAGAATATAAAAATCATTCCACGATCGTCGACGGCGCAGTCATTACTTGCACTTTGCAACGAGGTCGCATACACGTCGTAATGTTACTCTGAGTGCATATCATAAACGAATAATAATAAGCAACCCACGATCAACTTTTGTGTAGTACGATTGCAATATTTTAGCTCACATTCATTCATTCCAATCCAGTCTACAGAATGGACGTGTTCGAAAAGTATCCTTTTAAGGATTTATTGTATCCACAAATACCCAACCAGGTACTCGAGGACTTGAGTGATCTAATCTGGAGTGTTTCAGTAGAAGACGGGGGCCTTATCGGAGTCTGGACCATTAAAGTTTATCCAGACTTGTTATATTGCGGCAGACACACAGGCAATCAATGTGTTGGAGGGAGTCTTCTATCCAATAGAAAACAGATGTACGATAAACTTAAATGGCTTCTTGGCTACTTTTGGTTGGTCCCCCAACTAGATAGTCCCGAATCAGCCGAGAAGGTAAAGAAGGAATTGGATAGAATATTTAATTTAAAATGTTATCATTGTGGTGTATCTATGATTTATATTGAACAATTATATTGAATAAATATTTTTTTAAGTAATCTCTTTTTAACACCATTTTCACAATCGCCACACAAAGCGAGCCCCCTTTATTATGACAATTTAGATACATTCAGTATTTTATTCAATGCTACCCATTAGATGAGATGCCGTACCTGATCAATAATATCCCTTTTTAGGACAATTTAGCTAAAGATTACCGTATTAGAAATTGGCGCAGGAGTTGTGTACCTAATTATAGCAAGCAAAACATTTGACGCAGGAGTCACTTAAAAACACCCATTAGAAAATCAAAGTATTAGTAAAACGTTATAAAAGAGCAGGGTATTAGAAAAATGTTAGAAAAGCATTTGGCGCAGGAATTCCATTGGAGTACCTTAGAAAAATGTTAGAAAAGAACAAAGTATTAGAAAAACGTTAGAAAAGAGCAAGGTATTAAGCAAATGTTAGAAAAGAACAAAGTATTAGAAAAACATCAGAAAAGAGCAAGGTATTAGGCAAATGTTAGAAAAACGTTAGAAAAGCATAGCAAGGCATTAAAAAAGCGATTGTCCTAGAACTCTCCTCATCACACTACTCACCTATGCGTTAATTGTGTGGGGCGGTGCTACTCGAAAAGCCCTTGAACCCTTAATCAAAGTTCAAAAATTGGTTCTTCGTGTGATCAATAAAAAGCCTTTTAGCTTTAGTTCGGAAATCCTTTTCTCAAGTTACAGGGTGCTAGATATTAGACAATCTTTTATTAAAAAAGTAGTCACGCATGTTTTTTGGCAAAATAAAATTAGTAATATACAGTGCACTAAAGCTATGAAGACAAGATCGAACGATAGAGGTCACTTAGTGGCACCAATAATGAAAACATCTTTTGGACAGAGACATCTCATTTTTCTGGGCCCAAAAATATATAATAAGATAAGCGATGAAATTAGGGATGCTAAAACTAAAGCTAGTCTCGCTAAATCTATATTAAAATGGTTAATCTATTTGGGTAGAGATGCTGCTGAGAAATTAATTTCAGAAATAGTTGTTTAGATAAAATTTAATAATATTGTAATTTAAGCGACTTATCCTTAGCCTTAGCTTATTATTTTAGCCTTTTTGAGGACCAAGTAAAAAATATCTGTGCCTTATTTTAGTTACCTAGAATGTTTAAAAAAATATATATGTTTACCTAGATATGTCATACCAATATGTTTATGCCCAATGTATACAATATAAGATATGTTTCTATACTATATGTAGTGTACACTATTTTTTATATTGAATATTTATTTATATCGAATATTTATTTACCTATATATTTAATAATTGTTTATCCATTTCATTTATTTGTTTATTTATTTGTTATTTTTTAATTGTTTCATTTATTCATTTATTTTTTCATATATTAAGTGTTATTGAGACACTTGTATTCATGAAATTGTATTCTTGTGTGTGTATGTGTGTGTGTGTGTATATTTGTGCCTTAGGTAAATTTTTTTATATTTCACAGGGTTTTGCGCTGGTTTATTGTATGCACTGTAATACCTCATATATAACCTTCCTTAGAACAGGTAACTCTTACCTAGTTAGGAAGGTTATAGACTTGTACTCATCGACCAACTTAATTTCTAAAAAAAAAATAGCATCAAAATTAGACTTTTGGAAATTAAAAAGTACTTTGAGCTCCTTGTTCGCACCTATAAAGTTCGTACCGCAATCACTATAGATGTCAGAACATAACCCTCGTCGAGACGTAAACCGCCGAAATGTTGCTAAGAATGACTCAGTAGTTAGATCGGTTACGAGTTCGAGATGTACAGCTTTTGTCGCAAAACACACAAACAAACACAAATACGCTTTATAGACTTTTGTGTTCCGTATCTTACCACATTTAACAGTGAACGGACCACCGTAATCTACACCCACTTTTGCAAATGGTCTGATTTGCTGTACTCTTGTAGCTGGAAGGTCACCCATTAAAGGGCTCACTGTGTCACAGCGTCCTCTAAAACACTTCATACACTTAAAAACTCTTTGTCGTACTACGCTACGACACGACAGAATCCAGAAACGACGATGCACAATCGCTTGTAGCGTCTGCGGTCCGGGATGAAGATACATAACATGAATATTGTCCACAATAAGGTTTGTTAATGTACTCTTCTTTGGAAGTATTATGGGATGATTTCTATCAAACCCAAGTTGACTATGACGTAGTCTACCACCAACTCGAAGAATTTCTTGATCGTCGAGAAATGGACAAAGCCGTTGCAATCTTTTAGAACAACATTTTCCCTGCTTCAAGAGTTGTATATCTTTCTCAAATTTACTTTTCTTTACACACTTGATCCACACTTCAAGTGCGCAATTTAACTCTCTAAGAGATAAATACCCTTGAACTCTTTGATTCTTTGTCTTACGACAATTTTCAATGAACCTCAAATAATACGCTGTTAACCGTTGTAATTTAATCAAGCAAGAAAATCTTTCCATTAAATCACAATCAACACTGAAAGTTGATGTATGAGTTTGAACTGTAGCCTTTTGCTCAACATAAGCGTTGTTTAATTCGTTATTTTCACATTCTGGAACTTGAACCTCAGAAACCTACAATTCACTAGGTGATTTCAACCATTGAGGACCGCTCCACCATAATTTGTGCTCTACAAGTTGTCTTGATGTGATGCCTCTCGTTGCACAATCTGCAGGATTATCAGTTGAACTCACATGATGCCACAAGTCTGGAGACACATTTTCCTGAATTTCAGTGACGCGATTGGCAACAAAAGTTTTCCACTTATGCGGTAAAGGACGTAGCCATGATTAAACAATAGTAGAATCAGTCCATGCAAATACATTTTCAAAAATCACTTTATCTTTGAAAACCTGTAATAGATATTTTATTAAACGAGACAGCAGTAATGAGCCACATACATCTAATTTAGGTATGGATATTCTCTTTAATGGCGCAACACGAGATTTTGCTAAAAGTAGATGCACATTAAACTCACTACAAGAGCTTTTCTCTCTGACGCACACAACGCCCGCATATCCAATTTCAGAAGCATTGGAGAATCCGTGCAACTCAAAACGACCACCAGTATGAAAGATTTGACGATTGAGGCTAATATTTGACAGCATTCGACACTCGTTGGAATAAATACCCCATCTATCTTTGATATCATCAGGTAGCGCATCGTCCCAACCCAAGCCTCGAAGTCCACAACTCTTGTATAACTTGACTTGGCAAATAGGGGTCACTGATGTTAACCAGCCCAGAGGATCAAACGTCCGCGCAATCTCTGATAATATTGCTCGTTTGCTCTCAGGATTACTAGAAGGTTGAATATGGTATGAAAAACAATCTGAGCCTGGATTCCAGATAATCCCAAGCACTTTTATAAATTCCTGACTTGGATCATCAAACGTCACTAGAGTTTCTCTTTCTTTGAGAGGAATATTTTTTAAGAGCTCAGGAGAGTTACTACACCACTTCCGTAACTCAAAACAACTTAACTTTAAAAGATCAATTAATTCGGTCTGGAACTCCAATGCAGCTTGCACAGATGCAGAACCACTGACCACATCATCAACATAAACATCGTTCAGAAGCACATCCGCTGCCTTTGGATACCTATTGCCTTCATCGCTCGCTAATTGATGAAGAGTACGGATTGCCAAAAACGGGGTGGAGCTTACACCATACGTAACCGTTGCAAGTTTATATTCTTGTATAGGTTCTGCCACATTTTTTCTCCACAAAATCCTTTGATAATCTTGATGTTCTGGAGAAATCTAAATCTGCCTATAGATCTGTTTCAGGTCTGTCACTAACACAACTTGATGTATCCTAAACTTTAAAATAATTTTGACTATGTCTTGTTGCAGTTTAGGACCTGCAAATAAGACGTCATTAAGCGATGAACCAGAATTAGTTTTCATGGATGCATCAAAAACAACTCTTAGCTTAGTCGTTGAACTTGAATCCTTTCTCACACAGTGATGTGGGATATAATATGCCTTCTCACTGTTGAGCGACGGATTTTCTAACAACTTCATATGACCGGCTGAGAGATAATCCTGTAAGAATTCTACATAAGATTCTTTTACTAATGGCTGCCTTGCTAATCGACGCTCCAATTGATAAAATCGATTCACAGCTTGTTCACGAGATTTTCCAAGATTAGGACTCAGATCCTTAAAAGGCAATTTCACAATGTATCTGCCGCTCTTATTGCGCTTATAGTTGTTGACAAATAATGACTCACACTTTATGTCATCAGGGTCCGCACACGTAGGAATTTCCTCAATTTCCCAGAAGGATTTTATTATTTGATCAACTGGATTTTCAATGGATACCACAAATGAATTCACAATAATATCATTTGGTATGTTAACTTTTCCCATTATCAGCTATCCAAGTACACTCTTTAGAGCTGTCGGTGACCCAGGATCTCCGCATTTTTCCACTGGTAATGGGTACATTGGCACAGAATTAGTAATCTTAGGGATTACCAATGCATCCAGCATTAAGCTCGGTTCAATGCGATTCCTAGGCATTATGACACAAGACACTACACAATTGATTTTATCACACGTTGAAAGTCCGACTCCTGATAGAGAGATGTTTATTCTACGCTTAGGCAAACACAGCCTTAGCACACACGACTCAGTAATGAAAGATGATTGTGACGCACAATCGATTAGAACGCGAACACTCTGTAATCCACCACTATCATTTTTCACATTAATCACAGCTGTACTTAACAAAACAGTAGACTTTGATGAAGAAAAACTACTCATCGCTACCACAGTTTCTTTTTTCTCAGAAGAATGTGTATTTCAGCCTTGAGCTGTCACTTCATTCTCTCTGTTGTAGTGAAGTAACACATGATGTCGTTTATGACAAGTTTTACACGAATAGTTAGAGCCACAATCCTTGACCATATGCTTTGATGAAAGACAATTAAAACACATTTTTTTCATTTTCACAAAATCACAACGCTGCACAATACCTAAATAATACCTAAAAATGTTGAACACTTTGATAAATAATGAGATTCCTCACACAACAAACAATTGCTGTTTACAGTTTGCGCAACAAATGTTGAGGTTGAAGTCTTTGTAGGAGCTCTTTTTGGTAAGTCATAAAATGATGTCCAATCTTTGCATTGACCCTTCAAACTCTCATCATACAATACCTTTACACTGTAAATCCGATTCTCGAAATCAATTCGAATCGTTTCTTGCTCATCCAGTCTTTTGTCGGCAAACTCTCAATTTTAGCTTGAACGTCTTCAAACTTAGTATTATGTTTATCCAAGTCCGAAAAACGAGCCTTAAACATAGAAGTGTCAGTCTGCGAACCATCTAGCATTCGCTGTACGCGTTTTATAACCAATTCGCGTTCAAAAATAAACTGCTTCAAGCATTTATTGACCTCTTCCATTTTACGAAAATAATAAGCAAGCGAATTAGAGGTTAATTTGGTTTGGCAGTTGCTGTTAGTGTAAAGCAGGGGTGCTCAAACGGTCGATCGCGATCGACTGGTCGATCGCGAGTGCTTTTTGAGTAGATCTCGAGAAGAAAAAAATTTTTAATAAGTAGGTAGGTAACTAAACTACAAAAATGTATTACGTAATAAAATAACACTGCTTGCGGCAAAAGGTGGCTTTATCAAAGGAACGCGCGGCACTTTTCAAAGAAAAGCCGTGTTGTTTCTAGAATAGACAGTACACAGTACAGTCAAGTCTAGAAAAACAACGAGAGAAAGTACAGTCTAGTTTCGGGCGGCGCGTTTGACGGGAACATTCGAGACTTTCGTTCACGCCGATATAAATGTTGCGCCTGCAGGAATTGGAGTCATTCTGAATTGTAACTTGATGGCGATCCTACGTCGATACAAAGTTTATTATTAAATAGTGGAAAATGAGTGCAGTGAAGAAATCAAAAACGTATCATTTTAAGAAGGATTGGAGGAAGAATTTTTCTTTTGTATGGTGAAGGATACGTGCATTTGTGTTATTTGTCGTGCGTCAGTTGCAATACCTAAGCGTGGTAACTTAGAGAGGCATCATTAAACGGTTCATAAAAACTATGAAAAGGATTTTCCGCCACAGAGTGAATTAAGAAAACTAAAAGTAAGTGATTTGATATCTTGTTTGAAAAAAGAACAATCCATGTTCATCACAAGACCAGCCAAACAATCAAAAGCTGCTACGATCGCGTCATTTAAAATATCTCATATATTGGCGAAACACAAGAAACCATTCGAAGATGGATCGGTGGTGAAGGAAGCATTTATTGAAGCGGGTGAGACTTTATTTGGAGATTTTA
This sequence comes from Neomicropteryx cornuta, assembly GCA_020383195.1. NCBI lineage: Eukaryota > Metazoa > Arthropoda > Insecta > Lepidoptera > Micropterigidae > Neomicropteryx > Neomicropteryx cornuta. The sequence goes on from JAHKQU010000030.1 coordinate 9,925,734, forward strand.
AAAATAAAACAGAAATCATGTCTGCTATTAGAGAACTTCAGTTATCTCGTCCGACTGTAACAAGGCGTATTGAAGTCATGAGTCAGGACATCGCAGATAAACTAAAACATGATATCATGGAATGTACATACTTTTCTTTACAGTTCGACGAATCCACCGATAGGACAGACACTGCCCAGCTGTGTATTTTTATTCGGATGGTATTCAATGACATGTTGGCTAAGGAAGAATTTTTGACAATCATTCCTCTGAAGGGGAAGACCCGTGGCGAAGATATATATGACGTTTTCTTCAATTTTGTAAAAAACTACGAGCTACCAATATATAAATTAGTGTGCATTACAACCGATGGAGCACCAGCAATGACTGGAAACAAAAACGGTTTTGTGGCATTGTGTCGAGCTAATGAAGAATTCCCTTCATTTTTTCATTCCATTGCATTATACATCAACAAGTTTTGTATTCAAAAGTTTTAAACACGGAGGAAATTATGGGCATTGCAACAAAAATTGTGAATTCCATCCGTGCACGTAGCTTGCAACGGCGGCTCTTTCAGTTGCAGTTGGAAGATAGGGAGTCAGCTGAACACACTGATTTAGTTCTTCACACGGACGTCAGGTGGTTGAGTCGCGGAAAATTCTTAGAAAGGTTTCAAGAATTATTGCCCGAAATAACAGCTTTTCTAGACGAAAGAGGTGATGACACTCAGATTTTGAAAAACGAAAAATGGCTAAATGATTTGGCATTTTTGACTGACATCACAATGCACTTAAACACCGTTAACTTGGTTAACATTGAGCAATTAGCTACTGAAATAGCAAGTCAGTTTAATATGAACTCATGTTCTGTTGAAAATGAGTTGGTGCAGATTATATCAGACTTGACAACTTGGCCAGTTAACAGTTAAAGTAGCCTAACCAAACAAGTCTACACAAAGCAAAATGGCCGCTGACTATGACAGTCAACTGATCACCGGAAATTACGAAATTAATGTTTATTTCTCGAAAATTACACTCTAAATATACCAACTAATCAACACACAATCAAATTACAAACTCATTGGATTCTCACACAAAACTGCGCTCTGATCACACAATAACCAATCATACCCTCCTAAACCAGTTCACACATACCCGTAAAAATCGCAATTTTTCCACACAACTTTCTGAAAAAAATACACAACAAAATCACTTATTCGCTAGAATCGCACTCACATCCGCTCGTAAGGACAAAACAATGGGCTGTAAATTACTCAATTAAACTTACAGACATCGAACTCGCGATCTCCGCAGGTACGGTTTTTCTCTGACACCAGACGCGCCGTTTCTTTTCTCTTAGCCAACACAGTTTTGGCGCCTCTCTCGAAGTGTTCTTACAGGCTTTGACCGGAGGAGTGCACTCTCTTCTTCTTGTGGGATAAAAGCCTGGTTTCCCACACACAAGGACACATCACGGCGCACACGTCCACACAGTAGGCCGGTTTTCGAGAGAGAGAGTGAGGGTAGGTATTTAGTGCAGGCAAGTTACTTTGACAATTGCAACCGCGCATGCGTCGAACTATGCCGGATATGGCCAAACGGAAGACAATGTAATTGACAGCCCATTTGTCACAACAATACTAAACACCGAAGGATGTCTGCGAACGAAGTGTCCGCCCTGACAGTCTTGACTTTTTATACAAATTCTCTGTCAGATTATTATATCAGACTTGACAAATTGGCCAGTTAACAGTTAAAGTAGCCTAACCAAACAAGTCTACACAAAGCAAAATGGCCGCTGACTATGACAGTCAACTGATCACCGGAATTTACGAAATTAATGTTTATTTCTCGAAAATTACACTCTAAATATACCAACTAATCAACACACAATCAAATTACAAACTCATTGGATTCTCACACAAAACTGCGCTCTGATCACACAATAACCAATCATACCCTCCTAAACCAGTTCACACATACCCGTAAAAATCGCAATTTTTCCACACAACTTTCTGAAAAAAATACACAAAAAATCACTTATTCGCTAGAATCACACTCACATCCGCTCGTAAGGACAAAACAATGGGCTGTAAATTACTCAATTAAACTTACAGACATCGAACTCGCGATCTCCGCAGGTACGGTTTTTCTCTGACACCAGACGCGCCGTTTCTTTTCTCTTAGCCAACACAGTTTTGGCGCCTCTCTCGAAGTGTTCTTACAGACTTTGACCAGAGGAGTGCACTCTCTTCTTGTGGAATAAAAGCCTGGTTTCCCACACACAAGGACACAGCACGGCGCACACGTCCACACAGTAGGCCGGTTTTCGAGAGAGATAGTGAGGGTAGGTATTTAGTGCAGGCAAGTTACTTTGACAACTGCAACCGCGCATGCGTCGAACTATGCCGGATATGGCCAAACGGAAGACAATGTAATTGACAGCCCATTTGTCACAACAATACTAAACACCGAAGGATGTCTGCGAACGAAGTGTCCGCCCTGACAGTCTTGACTTTTTATACTAATTCTCTGTCAGATTATTATATCAGACTTGACAACTTGGCCAGTTAACAGTTAAAGTAGCCTAACCAAACAAGTCTACACAAAGCAAAATGGCCGCTGACTATGACAGTCAACTGATCACCGGAAATTACGAAATTAATGTTTATTTCTCGAAAATTACACTCTAAATATACCAACTAATCAACACACAATCAAATTACAAACTCATTGGATTCTCACACAAAACTGCGCTCTGATCACACAATAACCAATCATACCCTCCTAAACCAGTTCACACATACCCGTAAAAATCGCAATTTTTCCACACAACTTTCTGAAAAAAATACACAACAAAATCACTTATTCGCTAGAATCGCACTCACATCCGCTCGTAAGGACAAAACAATGGGCTGTAAATTACTCAATTAAACTTACAGACATCGAACTCGCGATCTCCGCAGGTACGGTTTTTCTCTGACACCAGACGCGCCGTTTCTTTTCTCTTAGCCAACACAGTTTTGGCGCCTCTCTCGAAGTGTTCTTACAGGCTTTGACCGGAGGAGTGCACTCTCTTCTTCTTGTGGGATAAAAGCCTGGTTTCCCACACACAAGGACACATCACGGCGCACACGTCCACACAGTAGGCCGGTTTTCGAGAGAGAGAGTGAGGGTAGGTATTTAGTGCAGGCAAGTTACTTTGACAATTGCAACCGCGCATGCGTCGAACTATGCCGGATATGGCCAAACGGAAGACAATGTAATTGACAGCCCATTTGTCACAACAATACTAAACACCGAAGGATGTCTGCGAACGAAGTGTCCGCCCTGACAGTCTTGACTTTTTATACAAATTCTCTGTCAGATTATTATATCAGACTTGACAAATTGGCCAGTTAACAGTTAAAGTAGCCTAACCAAACAAGTCTACACAAAGCAAAATGGCCGCTGACTATGACAGTCAACTGATCACCGGAATTTACGAAATTAATGTTTATTTCTCGAAAATTACACTCTAAATATACCAACTAATCAACACACAATCAAATTACAAACTCATTGGATTCTCACACAAAACTGCGCTCTGATCACACAATAACCAATCATACCCTCCTAAACCAGTTCACACATACCCGTAAAAATCGCAATTTTTCCACACAACTTTCTGAAAAAAATACACAAAAAATCACTTATTCGCTAGAATCACACTCACATCCGCTCGTAAGGACAAAACAATGGGCTGTAAATTACTCAATTAAACTTACAGACATCGAACTCGCGATCTCCGCAGGTACGGTTTTTCTCTGACACCAGACGCGCCGTTTCTTTTCTCTTAGCCAACACAGTTTTGGCGCCTCTCTCGAAGTGTTCTTACAGACTTTGACCAGAGGAGTGCACTCTCTTCTTGTGGAATAAAAGCCTGGTTTCCCACACACAAGGACACAGCACGGCGCACACGTCCACACAGTAGGCCGGTTTTCGAGAGAGATAGTGAGGGTAGGTATTTAGTGCAGGCAAGTTACTTTGACAACTGCAACCGCGCATGCGTCGAACTATGCCGGATATGGCCAAACGGAAGACAATGTAATTGACAGCCCATTTGTCACAACAATACTAAACACCGAAGGATGTCTGCGAACGAAGTGTCCGCCCTGACAGTCTTGACTTTTTATACAAATTCTCTGTCAGATTATTATATCAGACTTGACAAATTGGCCAGTTAACAGTTAAAGTAGCCTAACCAAACAAGTCTACACAAAGCAAAATGGCCGCTGACTATGACAGTCAACTGATCACCGGAATTTACGAAATTAATGTTTATTTCTCGAAAATTACACTCTAAATATACCAACTAATCAACACACAATCAAATTACAAACTCATTGGATTCTCACACAAAACTGCGCTCTGATCACACAATAACCAATCATACCCTCCTAAACCAGTTCACACATACCCGTAAAAATCGCAATTTTTCCACACAACTTTCTGAAAAAAATACACAAAAAATCACTTATTCGCTAGAATCACACTCACATCCGCTCGTAAGGACAAAACAATGGGCTGTAAATTACTCAATTAAACTTACAGACATCGAACTCGCGATCTCCGCAGGTACGGTTTTTCTCTGACACCAGACGCGCCGTTTCTTTTCTCTTAGCCAACACAGTTTTGGCGCCTCTCTCGAAGTGTTCTTACAGGCTTTGACCGGAGGAGTGCACTCTCTTCTTCTTGTGGGATAAAAGCCTGGTTTCCCACACACAAGGACACAGCACGGCGCACACGTCCACACAGTAGGCCGGTTTTCGAGAGAGAGAGTGAGGGTAGGTATTTAGTGCAGGCAAGTTACTTTGACAATTGCAACCGCGCATGCGTCGAACTATGCCGGATATGGCCAAACGGAAGACAATGTAATTGACAGCCCATTTGTCACAACAATACTAAACACCGAAGGATGTCTGCGAACGAAGTGTCCGCCCTGACAGTCTTGACTTTTTATACTAATTCTCTGTCAGATTATTATATCAGACTTGACAACTTGGCCAGTTAACAGTTAAAGTAGCCTAACCAAACAAGTCTACACAAAGCAAAATGGCCGCTCACTATGACAGTCAACTGATCACCGGAAATTACGAAATTAATGTTTATTTCTCGAAAATTACACTCTAAATATACCAACTAATCAACACACAATCAAATTACAAACTCAATGGATTCTCACACAAAACTGCGCTCTGATCACACAATAACCAATCATACCCTCCTAAACCAGTTCACACATACCCGTAAAAATCGCAATTTTTCCACACAACTTTCTGAAAAAAATACACAAAAAATCACTTATTCGCTAGAATCACACTCACATCCGCTCGTAAGGACAAAACAATGGGCTGTAAATTACTCAATTAAACTTACAGACATCGAACTCGCGATCTCCGCAGGTACGGTTTTTCTCTGACACCAGACGCGCCGTTTCTTTTCTCTTAGCCAACACAGTTTTGGCGCCTCTCTCGAAGTGTTTTTACAGGCTTTGACCGGAGGAGTGCACTCTCTTCTTGTGGAATGAAAGCCTGGTTTCCCACACACAAGGACACAGCACGGCGCACACGTCCACACAGTAGGCCGGTTTTCGAGAGAGAGAGTGAGGGTAGGTATTTAGTGCAGGCAAGTTACTTTGACAATTGCAACCGCGCATGCGTCGAACTATGCCGGATATGGCCAAACGGAAGACAATGTAATTGACAGCCCATTTGTCACAACAATACTAAACACCGAAGGATGTCTGCGAACGAAGTGTCCGCCCTGACAGTCTTGACTTTTTATACTAATTCTCTGTCAGATTATTATATCAGACTTGACAACTTGGCCAGTTAACAGTTAAAGTAGCCTAACCAAACAAGTCTACACAAAGCAAAATGGCCGCTGACTATGACAGTCAACTGATCACCGGAAATTACGAAATTAATGTTTATTTCTCGAAAATTACACTCTAAATATACCAACTAATCAACACACAATCAAATTACAAACTCAATGGATTCTCACACAAAACTGCGCTCTGATCACACAATAACCAATCATACCCTCCTAAACCAGTTCACACATACCCGTAAAAATCGCAATTTTTCCACACAACTTTCTGAAAAAAATACACAAAAAATCACTTATTCGCTAGAATCACACTCACATCCGCTCGTAAGGACAACACAATGGGCTGTAAATTACTCAATTAAACTTACAGACATCGAACTCGCGATCTCCGCAGGTACGGTTTTTCTCTGACACCAGACGCGCCGTTTCTTTTCTCTTAGCCAACACAGTTTTGGCGCCTCTCTCGAAGTGTTCTTACAGGCTTTGACCGGAGGAGTGCACTCTCTTCTTGTGGAATGAAAGCCTGGTTTCCCACACACAAGGACACAGCACGGCGCACACGTCCACACAGTAGGCCGGTTTTCGAGAGAGAGAGTGAGGGTAGGTATTTAGTGCAGGCAAGTTACTTTGACAATTGCAACCGCGCATGCGTCGAACTATGCCGGATATGGCCAAACGGAAGACAATGTAATTGACAGCCCATTTGTCACAACAATACTAAACACCGAAGGATGTCTGCGAACGAAGTGTCCGCCCTGACAGTCTTGACTTTTTATACTAATTCTCTGTCAGATTATTATATCAGACTTGACAACTTGGCCAGTTAACAGTTAAAGTAGCCTAACCAAACAAGTCTACACAAAGCAAAATGGCCGCTGACTATGACAGTCAACTGATCACCGGAAATTACGAAATTAATGTTTATTTCTCGAAAATTACACTCTAAATATACCAACTAATCAACACACAATCAAATTACAAACTCAATGGATTCTCACACAAAACTGCGCTCTGATCACACAATAACCAATCATACCCTCCTAAACCAGTTCACACATACCCGTAAAAATCGCAATTTTTCCACACAACTTTCTGAAAAAAATACACAAAAAATCACTTATTCGCTAGAATCACACTCACATCCGCTCGTAAGGACAAAACAATGGGCTGTAAATTACTCAATTAAACTTACAGACATCGAACTCGCGATCTCCGCAGGTACGGTTTTTCTCTGACACCAGACGCGCCGTTTCTTTTCTCTTAGCCAACACAGTTTTGGCGCCTCTCTCGAAGTGTTCTTACAGACTTTGACCAGAGGAGTGCACTCTCTTCTTGTGGAATAAAAGCCTGGTTTCCCACACACAAGGACACAGCACGGCGCACACGTCCACACAGTAGGCCGGTTTTCGAGAGAGATAGTGAGGGTAGGTATTTAGTGCAGGCAAGTTACTTTGACAACTGCAACCGCGCATGCGTCGAACTATGCCGGATATGGCCAAACGGAAGACAATGTAATTGACAGCCCGCCCAAATTGGCAAACCAAACTGAGCATAAATCAAGTGACAGCTGTCAAAAACACCAACTACGAAAAACGTAGTGCCAGATTGAAAACCACGCCTCTAAAAAAACCACCCTATATTTGAAAAATAAGCTTTGCAATACAAATTTAGAATTGAAAGTAAAAAACATAGCTTCTTTTTCAGAAAACGCCTTTTTAAAGCCATAGGGTATGGTACTAGCTGGCATATTTTTACAAAGAATTGCTGGTAATAGCATGCCTTCCGTGACATTTATTTTTAATGCTTGTTTTTTTATTTAATTATTACGCAAAAATGATTAGATACCTCAAAAAAAAAAAGTCTCCGTAGGTTAGGGGGGGGGGGGGGCTCTCCCCTACCCTTCCCCGATAGTATCTGCCTACCGCACAACTTTTTCAAGTCTAGAACCGCCACTGATCCCAACCCTGACGGGGATGACCACACAAGCGTCCCTAGGGAGAGTCCGTCCGTCCGATCAACCCAAGGACGGTACTGATGTACTGTTGCGTGAGATTTCTCGGTCGCACCACCGCTGCGACCGAGATAAACCAAGCCCGCAGTACTCAAATATCACGAGGTGTACGCTAGTACGCGAACATCAGCTACAGATCGTGCTCCAATAGCAAGGTTGAACGTCTTCACAGTCATAAAAGCAGCTCGATTGCAAGAGGATCCACAGAAAACTGGTCAAATGAACTACCCACAGTAAAGTACGGATTGCCTGCAAAACTCCGTGGTGATAACAATTCAAATCCAGCACAGATGACATACGGTAAACAACTTCGTCTGCCAGAAGATTTCTTCGAAAAAATCAAAAAACTCAACAACCAGATGACTTCACAGACCAGTCACATCACGAACCTAGCCTCAGTACCTAACAGAGAATTGGTATAAAAAGTCAAGACTGTCAGGGCGGACATTTCGTTCGCAGACATCCTTCGGAGTTTCCGAATGTCACCAAGCCCGCAGCACTCAAATATCACGAGGTGTACGCTAGTACGCGAACAAACAGCTACAGATCGTGCTCCAATAGCAAGGTTGAACGTCTTCACAGTCATAAAAGCAGCTCGATTGCAAGAGGATCCACAAAAAACTGGTCATATGAACTACCCACATAAAGTACGGATTGCCTGCAAAACTTCGTGGTGATAACAATACAAATCCAGCACAGATGACTTACGGTAAACAACTTCGTCTGCCAGAAGATTTCTTCGAAAAAAGCAAAAAACTCAACAACCAGATGACTTCACAGACCAGTCAAAAGAAACCACATCACGAACCTAGCCTCAGTACCTAACAGAGAATTGGTATAAAAATTCAAGACTGTCAGGGCGGACATTTCGTTCGCAGACATCTTTCGGAGTGTCCGAATGTCACCAACACTCAAATATCACGAGGTGTACGATAGTACGCGAACAAACAGCTACAGACCATGCTCCAATAGCAAGGTTGAACGTCTTCACAGTCATAAAAGCAGCTCGATTGCAAGAGGATCCACAGAAAACTGGTCATATGAACTACCCACATAAAGTACGGATTGCCTGCAAAACTCCGTGGTGATAACAATACAAATCCAGCACAGATGACTTACGGTAAACAACTTCGTCTGCCAGAAGATTTCTTCGAAAAAAGCAAAAAAACTCAACAACCAGATGACTTCACAGACCAGTCAAAAGAAACCACATCACGAACCTAGCCTCAGTACCTAAAAGAGAATTGGTATAAAAAGTCAAGACTGTCAGGGCGGACACTTCGTTCGCAGACATCCTTCGGAGTTTCCGAATGTCACCAAGCCCGCAGCACTCAAATATCACGAGGTGTACGCTAGTACGCGAACAAACAGCTACAGATCGTGCTCCAATAGCAAGGTTGAAAGTCTTCACAGTCATAAAAGCAGCTCGATTGCAAAAGGATCCACAGAAAACTGGTCAAATGAACTACCCACAGTAAAGTCCAATACAAAAACAATACAAATCCAGCACAGATGACTTACGGTAAACAACTTCGTCTACCAGAAGATTTCTTCGGAAAAAGCAAAAAAACTCAACAACCAGATGACTTCACAGACCAGTCAAAAGAAACCACATCACGAAGCTAGCCTCAGTACCTAAAAGAGAATTGGTATAAAAAGTCAAGACTGTCAGGGCGGACACTTCGTTCGCAGACATCCTTCGGAGTTTCCGAATGTCACCAACACTCAAATATCACGAGGTGTACGCTAGTACGCGAACAAACAGCTACAGATCGTGCTCCAATAGCAAGGTTGAACGTCTTCACAGTCATAAAAGCAGCTCGATTGCAAGAGGATCCACAGAAAACTGGTCATATGAACTACCCACATAAAGTACGGATTGCCTGCAAAACTCCGTGGTGATAACAATACAAATCCAGCACAGATGACTTACGGTAAACAACTTCGTCTGCCAGAAGATTTCTTCGAAAAAAGCAAAAAACTCAACAACCAGATGACTTCACAGACCAGTCAAAAGAAACCACATCACGAACCTAGCCTCAGTACCTAACAGAGAATTGGTATAAAAATTCAAGACTGTCAGGGCGGACATTTCGTTCGCAGACATCTTTCGGAGTGTCCGAATGTCACCAACACTCAAATATCACGAGGTGTACGATAGTACGCGAACAAACAGCTACAGACCATGCTCCAATAGCAAGGTTGAACGTCTTCACAGTCATAAAAGCAGCTCGATTGCAAGAGGATCCACAGAAAACTGGTCATATGAACTACCCACATAAAGTACGGATTGCCTGCAAAACTCCGTGGTGATAACAATACAAATCCAGCACAGATGACTTACGGTAAACAACTTCGTCTGCCAGAAGATTTCTTCGAAAAAAGCAAAAAAACTCAACAACCAGATGACTTCACAGACCAGTCAAAAGAAACCACATCACGAACCTAGCCTCAGTACCTAAAAGAGAATTGGTATAAAAAGTCAAGACTGTCAGGGCGGACACTTCGTTCGCAGACATCCTTCGGAGTTTCCGAATATCACCAAGCCCGCAGCACTCAAATATCACGAGGTGTACGCTAGTACGCGAACAAACAGCTACAGATCGTGCTCCAATAGCAAGGTTGAAAGTCTTCACAGTCATAAAAGCAGCTCGATTGCAAAAGGATCCACAGAAAACTGGTCAAATGAACTACCCACAGTAAAGTCCAATACAAAAACAATACAAATCCAGCACAGATGACTTACGGTAAACAACTTCGTCTACCAGAAGATTTCTTCGGAAAAAGCAAAAAAACTCAACAACCAGATGACTTCACAGACCAGTCAAAAGAAACCACATCACGAAGCTAGCCTCAGTACCTAACAGATAATCTTAATATATATAAATCTCGTGTCACAATGTTTGTCCTCAATGGACTCCTAAAACACTTAACCGATTATAATAAAATTTGAACACCATGTGCAGTTCGATGTGCACTTGAGAGATAGGATAGTTTAAATCTCAAATTATAGTCGCAATTTTAATTTATCGCTAATTTTTTGTCCGTTATTATTTGGCAGTCATAAAACTGACAGATGTCGATACCTTTTTATTTTATGGGCGATTGTGAAGAGCGCGTGACGACTCGGTGCCTGTATAATTTTATTGAACAAGCAGAGGAAAGAGCAATTGTGATATTATTGGAAAATTTTTTAGAAGATCGCAATCAACTAATTCAATTGATCAAAAGAGTTTCGCCACGACTGCAAAATGACAATTATCAAATCGTCATATTTTAATTTATTGCTAATTTTTTGTCCGTTATTATTTGGCAGTCATAAAACTGACAGATGTCGATACCTTTTTATTTTATGGGCGATTGTGAAGAGCGCGTGACGACTCGGTGCCTGTATAATTTTATTGAACAAGCAGAGGAAAGAGCAATTGTGATATTATTGGAAATTTTTTAGAAGATCACAATCAACTAATTCAATTGATCAAAAGAGTTTCGCCACGACTGCAAAATGACAATTATCAAATCGTCATAAAAGCCGACAAAGTACCATTAGGTGAACATGCTGGTAGATTCAACGCTCCAACTGTTGATGAGGTTGCTGTTATCATGGTTGGTGATCCAGTTGACAAAAGATCTATAAACATTACACGGCGAGACAACACTGTCAGTACGATTTAGGATCTACACCGTTCATATGACGCACTACAATATCCATTGATATTTTGGCAAGGACAAGATGAATATCACCTTAATATCAAACAGTATGATCCAAATACCGGTAAATTCGACAATTATCTATTTACTTTCTTACTGTATGTATAGATTTTAATTTCGTATTGCATTTTATTATTTATTTTTTTAGGTGATTACAGAAATAATAAAGTTAGCTCAATGAACTACTACGCACACCGAATAATGGTTAGACAACATCAAGACAATTATATCCTTCGATATCGTCAGCTGTTCCATCAATACATTGTTGATATGTATGCTAAGGTCGAAAGCGAACGCTTGCGATTCCTTCGATTCAACCAGGCAAAACTACGATCGGAAGAATATATTCACTTACGAGATGCTGTTGCTGGAAACATCGATGGAAATTTAAATCCCAATGACATCGGTAATGCTTTCATTTTACCTTCAAGCTACATCGGCAGTCCACGGAACATGCAGGAATACATACAAGATGCGATGACTTACGTACGTCATTACGGCCGACCGGATTTATTTATTACATTCACATGTAATCCGAATTGGGAAGAGATACAAACTTTACTATTGCCAGGACAACAAGCCATTCATCGTCATGATTTAACTGCACGTGTGTTTAAACAAAAATTGAAATCCTTAATTGATTTTATTGTTAAATATACAATTTTTGGTATCACACGTTGTTGGCTGTATACGATAGAGTGGCAAAAGCGAGGTTTGCCTCATGCCCACATTTTGGTTTGGCTTAAAGATAGAATCCGTCCTGAAGAAATCGATCAAATAATTTCAGCCGAAATTCCAGACCCATTAATTGATCAAGAATTATTTGATATTGTCACCAAACACATGATCCATGGGCCATGCGGTGTTTTCAACATGACGTCACCGTGCATGGAAAATGGAAAATGTAAAAAAACTTCCCAAAGCCGCATACGAATGACACGATCACGGATATTGATGGTTATCCAATGTATCGCCGCAGAAGTACTGAGAATGGTGGCCACACATTTACAATGCGACTGCCGAACTTTCCAAATCAAGTTGAGTTTGATAATCAGTGGGTGGTACCATACTCACCACTACTTTCAAAAACTTACAAAGCTCATATCAATGTTGAGCTTTGCAGTTCTGTTAAATCAATTAAGTATATTTGTAAATATGTAAACAAAGGCAGTGATTTGGCCATATTTGAAGTAAAAAACATAAATAAAAATGACGAAATAGCACGATACCAAATGGGCAGATACATTAGCAGCAATGAAGCTATTTGGCATATTCTCAGCTTTCCCATCCACGAAAGAGATCCTGCTGTCCAACATCTGGCAATACATCTTGAAAACGGTCAACGTGTATACTTCACTGAAGAAAATGTTCTCCAAAGAGCGTTCGAAGCTCCGAAAACGACTCTAACTGAATTTTTTACATTGTGTCAAAAACCTGATGTTTTTGGCCAATTCGCGAAGACATTGGTGTATGGTGATGTTCCACGTTATTTCACATGGAACAAATCCAGTAAAAAATGGGAGCCACGGAAACAAGGAAAACCACATCCTTCCATTACAGGCATATTCAAAGCTAAGACATTGGGGAGACTTTACACGGTACATCCAAAGCAACGTGAGTGCTTCTATTTACGTTTGTTATTGGTGAATGTTCCCGGACCAACGTCTTTTGAATTTTTACGAACAGCTAATGGTCGAGTATTCAATACATACCAGGATGCATGTCGTGAACTGCAATTGCTAGAAGACGATAACCATTGGGACTTAACGCTTGCTGATGCTGCGTTGACATCAACACCGAATAACATTCGTCAGTTGTTTGCAATTATTTTGGCGACATGTTATCCCTCGCAAGCACAAACTTTGTGGGAAAAATATAAAAATTGTATGACAGAAGACATCTTGCACCGAATTAGACAAACAAATCAATGCCAAAACATAGATTATACACCAGAGATGTACAATGAAGCATTGGTCTTGATCGAGGATTTATGTGTTCTTATTTCAAATTTACCACTTAATCATTATGGTATGCCATCACCTAATCGTCCAGCCACCGACTTAGTCAATACCGATTTACAACGAGAAAATCAATATGACCATGGAAGTTTAGCAACAATTATCATGAACAGTGAACCATTACTGACAGCAGAACAAAAAATTATTTATGATCGGATTATGCTGGCTGTTGCTGCTGAACAAGGCGTTTTTTTTTTTCTTGGATGCACCCGGTGGAACCGGTAAGACATTTTTAATATCGTTGATTCTTGCCAAAATACGGTCGCAACAAAAACATCGCATTAGCATTAGCATCGTCAGGCATTGCGGCTACTTTACTGGATGGTGGGCGAACAGCACATTCAACATTCAAGCTGCCATTGGACGTTCATAATAAACCAGATGCAATGTGTAACATCAAAAAGAATAGTGGAATAGCTGCAGTGTTGCGGAAGAGTTCTATAATAATTTGGGATGAGTGCACAATGGCACACAAATATTCACTTGAAGCATTAAACAGAACTATGCAAGATTTAAACAGCAATAATAAACTTTTCGGTGGTGCTATCTTACTTTTGTCTGGTGACTTCCGGCAGACCTTACCGGTTATACCTCGCTCTACTTTCGCGGATGAGATTAATGCATGTTTGAAACAATCATTCTTATGGCGAAGTGTTGAAACACTTCGATTGACCATAAATATGCGAGTACAATTGCAAAATGATCCATCAGCACTAATATTTTCCGAACAACTACTAGATATTGGGAACGGTAAAATAAAACTGCAACCAAATACGCAATGCATTAAACTACCAGACAATTTTTGCACTGTTGTTCAGGATAAAACTGAATTGATTCAGAGTATTTTCCCGGATATACAGAATAATTATTTGAATCATGAATGGCTTAGTCAACGGGCGATTTTGGCAGCCAAAAACGTTGATGTTGACGAAATTAACTTCCAGATACAACAGTTGTTACCAGGCGATCTGATGTCTTTTAAATCAATCGATACTGTTGTTGATGAAAATGAAAGTGTAAATTTTCCGATTGAATTTTTAAATTCATTAGATATCCCTGGAATGCCACCACATAATCTTCGATTAAAGATTGGTTCCCCTATTATTCTCCTCCGTAATTTGAATCCACCTCAATTATGTAACGGTACGCGTTTGGTCATCAAAAAGATCACCGGAAACATTCTTGAAGCAACCATTTTGGCTGGGAAGTTTAAAGGAAAAGTGGTCCTGCTGCCACGTATTCCGATGATACCATCAGATTCTACCATACCCTTCAAAAGGCTACAGTTTCCAATTCGTTTAGCTTTCGCCATGTCTATAAATAAATCTCAAGGTCAAACAATGTCCATTTGTGGTTTAGATTTGGAAAATCCATGTTTTTCTCATGGGCAACTATATGTTGCGTGTTCACGTGTTGGGAAACCGTCGAATCTATTTGTGTTAGCTAAAGACAGGTTAACCAAAAACATTGTGCACCGATTGGTGTTAAATTAAATTGAAATTGAAAGTATTTATAATTCAAAAAAAAAGATATTAATGTTTAAAAGTTTAAGACTGTCTGCCTTGCCTACCTCATTCATGAGTTTAAGCGTCACATGTTATTTACTGTATTATACTGTAATATACTTATATTTGTTATAAAATTAAATGGAAATAATAAATCTGATAAATTTTTATTTTTTACCTATTGATTTCTGCTTAGTATCAAGTGTAAGAACATTTTAATTAATTGTGTTCAACGTACTTCCCCTTCAAATCAATCTCAATCCAGTGAATTTGTATACCAACATCATCATTGTCGTCTTAGTTCGTAAATAATTTCATTGTACTAAAGGGTTATAGTAGTAGAAAGTCAAATAAGGAGATCACCATATTTTTTTACAAATACCATCTGTGTGAAAAAGCATAGTGGACTCCGTGACTGATGTTCTCTTATTGTTCCTCTTAGATTGTTTACTATAATGTAATATAACAAAAACTTTAGCCACAGCAACGCGTGGCCGGGTCAGCTAGTCTTAATATATATAAATCTCGTGTCACAATGTTTATCTTCAATGGACGGCTGAACCACTTAACCGATTATAATAAAATTTGCACACCATATGCAGTTCGATCCAACTTGAGCGATAGGATAGTTTAAATCTCAAATTATAGTCGCAATTTTAATTTATTGCTAATTATTTGTCTGTTATTATTTGGCAGTCATAAAACTGACAGATGTCGATACCTTTTTATTTTATGGGCGATTGTGAAGAGCGCGTGACGACTCGGTGCCTGTATAATTTTATTGAACAAGCAGAGGAAAGAGCAATTGTGATATTATTGGAAAATTTTTTAGAAGATCACAATCAACTAATTCAATTGATCAAAAGAGTTTCGCCACGACTGCAAAATGACAATTATCAAATCGTCATAAAAGCCGACAAAGTACCATTAGGTGAACATGCTGGTAGATTCAACGCTCCAACTGTTGATGAGGTTGCTGTTATCATGGTTGGTGATCCAGTTGACAAAAGATCTATAAACATTACACGGCGAGACAACACTGTCAGTACGATTTGGGATCTACACCGTTCATATGACGCACTACAATATCCATTGATATTTTGGCAAGGACAAGATGAATATCACCTTAATATCAATCAGTATGATCCAAATACCGGTAAATTTGACAATTATCTATTTACTTTCTTACTGTATGTATAGATTTTAATTTCGTATTGCATTTTATTTTTTATTTTTTTAGGTGATTACAGAAATAATAAAGTTAGCTCAATGAACTACTACGCACACCGAATAATGGTTAGACAACATCAAGACAATTATATCCTTCGATATCGTCAGCTGTTCCATCAATACATTGTTGATATGTATGCTAAGGTCGAAAGCGAACGCTTGCGATTCCTTCGATTCAACCAGGCAAAACTACGATCGGAAGAATATATTCACTTACGAGATGCTGTTGCTGGAAACATCGATGGAAATTTAAATCCCAATGACATCGGTAATGCTTTCATTTTACCTTCAAGCTACATCGGCAGTCCACGGAACATGCAGGAATACATACAAGATGCGATGACTTACGTACGTCATTACGGCCGACCGGATTTATTTATTACATTCACATGTAATCCGAATTGGGAAGAGATACAAACTTTACTATTGCCAGGACAACAAGCCATTCATCGTCATGATTTAACTGCACGTGTGTTTAAACAAAAATTGAAATCCTTAATTGATTTTATTGTTAAATATACAATTTTTGGTATCACACGTTGTTGGCTGTATACGATAGAGTGGCAAAAGCGAGGTTTGCCTCATGCCCACATTTTGGTTTGGCTTAAAGATAGAATCCGTCCTGAAGAAATCGATCAAATAATTTCAGCCGAAATTCCAGACCCATTAATTGATCAAGAATTATTTGATATTGTCACCAAACACATGATCCATGGGCCATGCGGTGTTTTCAACATGACGTCACCGTGCATGGAAAATGGAAAATGTAAAAAAAACTTCCCAAAGCCGCATACGAATGACACGATCACGGATATTGATGGTTATCCAATGTATCGCCGCAGAAGTACTGAGAATGGTGGCCACACATTTACAATGCGACTGCCGAACTTTCCAAATCAAGTTGAGTTTGATAATCAGTGGGTGGTACCATACTCACCACTACTTTCAAAAACTTACAAAGCTCATATCAATGTTGAGCTTTGCAGTTCTGTTAAATCAATTAAGTATATTTGTAAATATGTAAACAAAGGCAGTGATTTGGCCATATTTGAAGTAAAAAACATAAATAAAAATGACGAAATAGCACGATACCAAATGGGCAGATACATTAGCAGCAATGAAGCTATTTGGCATATTCTCAGCTTTCCCATCCACGAAAGAGATCCTGCTGTCCAACATCTGGCAATACATCTTGAAAACGGTCAACGTGTATACTTCACTGAAGAAAATGTTCTCCAAAGAGCGTTCGAAGCTCCGAAAACGACTCTAACTGAATTTTTTACATTGTGTCAAAAACCTGATGTTTTTGGCCAATTCGCGAAGACATTGGTGTATGGTGATGTTCCACGTTATTTCACATGGAACAAGTCCAGTAAAAAATGGGAGCCACGGAAACAAGGAAAACCACATCCTTCCATTACAGGCATATTCAAAGCTAAGACATTGGGGAGACTTTACACGGTACATCCAAAGCAACGTGAGTGCTTCTATTTACGTTTGTTATTGGTGAATGTTCCCGGACCAACGTCTTTTGAATTTTTACGAACAGCTAATGGTCGAGTATTCAATACATACCAGGATGCATGTCGTGAACTGCAATTGCTAGAAGACGATAACCATTGGGACTTAACGCTTGCTGATGCTGCGTTGACATCAACACCGAATAACATTCGTCAGTTGTTTGCAATTATTTTGGCGACATGTTATCCCTCGCAAGCACAAACTTTGTGGGAAAAATATAAAAATTGTATGACAGAAGACATCTTGCACCGAATTAGACAAACAAATCAATGCCAAAACATAGATTATACACCAGAGATGTACAATGAAGCATTGGTCTTGATCGAGGATTTATGTGTTCTTATTTCAAATTTACCACTTAATCATTATGGTATGCCATCACCTAATCGTCCAGCCACCGACTTAGTCAATACCGATTTACAACGAGAAAATCAATATGACCATGGAAGTTTAGCAACAATTATCATGAACAGTGAACCATTACTGACAGCAGAACAAAAAATTATTTATGATCGGATTATGCTGGCTGTTGCTGCTGAACAAGGCGTTTTTTTTTTTCTTGGATGCACCCGGTGGAACCGGTAAGACATTTTTAATATCGTTGATTCTTGCCAAAATACGGTCGCAACAAAAACATCGCATTAGCATTAGCATCGTCAGGCATTGCGGCTACTTTACTGGATGGTGGGCGAACAGCACATTCAACATTCAAGCTGCCATTGGACGTTCATAATAAACCAGATGCAATGTGTAACATCAAAAAGAATAGTGGAATAGCTGCAGTGTTGCGGAAGAGTTCTATAATAATTTGGGATGAGTGCACAATGGCACACAAATATTCACTTGAAGCATTAAACAGAACTATGCAAGATTTAAACAGCAATAATAAACTTTTCGGTGGTGCTATCTTACTTTTGTCTGGTGACTTCCGACAGACCTTACCGGTTATACCTCGCTCTACTTTCGCGGATGAGATTAATGCATGTTTGAAACAATCATTCTTATGGCGAAGTGTTGAAACACATCGATTAACCATAAATATGCGAGTACAATTGCAAAATGATCCATCAGCACTAATATTATCCGAACAACTACTAGATATTGGGAACGGTAAAATAAAACTGCAACCAAATACGCAATGCATTAAACTACCAGACAATTTTTGCACTGTTGTTCAGGATAAAACTGAATTGATTCAGAGTATTTTCCCGGATATACAGAATAATTATTTGAATCATGAATGGCTTAGTCAACGGGCGATTTTGGCAGCCAAAAACGTTGATGTTGACGAAATTAACTTCCAGATACAACAGTTGTTACCAGGCGATCTGATGTCTTTTAAATCAATCGATACTGTTGTTGATGAAAATGAAAGTGTAAATTTTCCGATTAAATTTTTAAATTCATTAGATATCCCTGGAATGCCACCACATAATCTTCGATTAAAGATTGGTTCCCCTATTATTCTCCTCCGTAATTTGAATCCACCTCAATTATGTAACGGTACGCGTTTGGTCATCAAAAAGATCACCGGAAACATTCTTGAAGCAACCATTTTGGCTGGGAAGTTTAAAGGAAAAGTGGTCCTGCTGCCACGTATTCCGATGATACCATCAGATTCTACCATACCCTTCAAAAGGTTACAGTTTCCAATTCGTTTAGCTTTCGCCATGTCTATAAATAAATCTCAAGGTCAAACAATGTCCATTTGTGGTTTAGATTTGGAAAATCCATGTTTTTCTCATGGGCAACTATATGTTGCGTGTTCACGTGTTGGGAAACCGTCGAATCTATTTGTGTTAGCTAAAGACAGGTTAACCAAAAACATTGTGCACCGATTGGTGTTAAATTAAATTGATATTGAAAGTATTTATAATTCAAAAAAAAAGATATTAATGTTTAAAAGTTTAAGACTGTCTGCCTTGCCTACCTCATTCATGAGTTTAAGCGTCACATGTTATTTACTGTATTATACTGTAATATACTTATATTTGTTATAAAATTAAATGGAAATAATAAATCTGATAAATGTTTATTTTTTACCTATTGATTTCTGCTTAGTATCAAGTGTAAGAACATTTTAATTAATTGTGTTCAACGTACTTCCCCTTCAAATCTCAATCCAGTGAATTTGTATACCAACATCAACATTTTCGTCTTTGTTCGTAAATAATTTCATTGTACTAAAGGGTTATAAGTAGTAGAAAGTCAAATAAGGAGATCAGCATATTTTTTTACAAATACCATCTGTGTGAAAAAGCATAGTGGACTCCGTGACTGATGTTCTCTTATTGTTCCTCTTAGATTGTTTACTATAATGTAATATAACAAAAACTTTAGCCACAGCAACGCGTGGCCGGGTCAGCTAGTTGGTATATAAAGTCAAGACTGTCAGGGCGGACACTTCGTTCGCAGACATCCTTCGGAGTTTCCGAATGTCACCAACACTCAAATATCACGAGGTGTACGCAAGTACGCGAACAAACAGCTACAGATCGTGCTCCAATAGCAAGGTTGAACGTCTTCAGTCATAAAAGCAGCTCGATTGCAAGAGGATCCACAGAAAACTGGTCAAATGAACTACCCACAGTAAAGTACGGATTGCCTGCAAAACTTCGTGGTGATAACAATACAAATCCAGCACAGATGACTTACGGTAAACAACTTCGTCTGCCAGAAGATTTCTTCGAAAAATCAAAAAAACTCAACAACCAGATGACTTCACAGACCAGTCAAAAGAAACCACACCACGAACCTAGCCTCAGTACCTAAAAGAGAATTGATATAAAAAGTCAAGACTGTCAGGGCGGACACTTCGTTCGCAGACATCCTTCGGAGTTTCCGAATGTCACCAACACTCAAATATCACGAGGTGTACGCAAGTACGCGAACAAACAGCTACAGACCATGCTCCAATAGCAAGGTTGAACGTCTTCACAGTCATAAAAGCAGCTCGATTGCAAGAGGATCCACAGAAAACTGGTCAAATGAACTACCCACATAAAGTACGGATTGCCTGCAAAACTCCGTGGTGATAACAATACAAATCCAGCACAGATGACTTACGGTAAACAACTTCGTCTGCCAGAAGATTTCTTCGAAAAATCAAAAAAACTCAACAACCAGATGACTTCACAGACCAGTCAAAAGAAACCACATCACGAACCTAAAAGAGAATTGATATAAAAAGTCAAGACTATCAGGGCGGACACTTCGTTCGCAGACATCCTTCGGAGTTTCCGAATGTCACCAACACTCAAATATCACGAGGTGTACGATAGTACGCGAACAAACAGCTACAGACCATGCTCCAATAGCAAGGTTGAACGTCTTCACAGTCATAAAAGCAGCTCGATTGCAAGAGGATCCACAGAAAACTGGTCATATGAACTACCCACATAAAGTACGGATTGCCTGCAAAACTCCGTGGTGATAACAATACAAATCCAGCACAGATGACTTACGGTAAACAACTTCGTCTGCCAGAAGATTTCTTCGGAAAAAGCAAAAAAACTTAACAACCAGATGACTTCACAGACCAGTCAAAAGAAACCACATCACGAACCTAGCCTCAGTACCTAAAAGAGAATTGGTATAAAAAGTCAAGACTATCAGGGCGGACACTTCGTTCGCAGACATCCTTCGGAGTTTCCGAATGTCACCAACACTCAAATATCACGAGGTGTACGATAGTACGCGAACAAACAGCTACAGACCATGCTCCAATAGCAAGGTTGAACGTCTTCACAGTCATAAAAGCAGCTCGATTGCAAGAGGATCCACAGAAAACTGGTCATATGAACTACCCACATAAAGTACGGATTGCCTGCAAAACTTCGTGGTGATAACAATACAAATCCAGCACAGATGACTTACGGTAAACAACTTCGTCTGCCAGAAGATTTCTTCGAAAAATCAAAAAAACTCAACAACCAGATGACTTCACAGACCAGTCAAAAGAAACCACATCACGAACCTAGCCTCAGTACCTAAAAGAGAATTGATATAAAAAGTCAAGACTATCAGGGCGGACACTTCGTTCGCAGACATCCTTCGGAGTTTCCGAATGTCACCAACACTCAAATATCACGAGGTGTACGATAGTACGCGAACAAACAGCTACAGACCATGCTCCAATAGCAAGGTTGAACGTCTTCACAGTCATAAAAGCAGCTCGATTGCAAGAGGATCCACAGAAAACTGGTCATATGAACTACCCACATAAAGTACGGATTGCCTGCAAAACTCCGTGGTGATAACAATACAAATCCAGCACAGATGACTTACGGTAAACAACTTCGTCTGCCAGAAGATTTCTTCGAAAAATCAAAAAAACTCAACAACCAGATGACTTCACAGACCAGTCAAAAGAAACCACATCACGAACCTAGCCTCAGTACCTAAAAGAGAATTGGTATAAAAAGTCAAGACTGTCAGGGCGGACACTTCGTTCGCAGACATCCTTCGGAGTTTCCGAATGTCACCAAGCCCGCAGCACTCAAATATCACGAGGTGTACGCTAGTACGCGAACAAACAGCTACAGACCATGCTCCAATAGCAAGGTTGAACGTCTTCACAGTCATAAAAGCAGCTCGATTGCAAGAGGATCCACAGAAAAATGGTCAAATGAACTACCCACAATAAAGTACGGATTGCCTGCAAAACTCCGTGGTGATAACAATACAAATCCAGCACAGATGACTTACGGTAAACAACTTCGTCTGCCAGAAGATTTCTTCGAAAAATCAAAAAAACTCAACAACCAGATGACTTCACAGACCAGTCAAAAGAAACCACATCACGAACCTAGCCTCAGTACCTAAAAGAGAATTGGTATAAAAAGTCAAGACTGTCAGGGCGGACACTTCGTTCGCAGACATCCTTCGGAGTTTCCGAATGTCACCAAGCCCGCAGCACTCAAATATCACGAGGTGTACGCTAGTACGCGAACAAACAGCTACAGACCATGCTCCAATAGCAAGGTTGAACGTCTTCACAGTCATAAAAGCAGCTCGATTGCAAGAGGATCCACAGAAAACTGGTCAAATGAACTACCCACAGTAAAGTACGGATTGCCTGCAAAACTCCGTGGTGATAACAATACAAATCCAGCACAGATGACTTACGGTAAACAACTTCGTCTGCCAGAAGATTTCTTCGAAAAATCAAAAAAACTCAACAACCAGATGACTTCACAGACCAGTCAAAAGAAACCACTTCACGAACCTAGCCTCAGTACCTAACAGAGAATTGGTATAAAAAGTCAAGACTATCAGGGCGGACACTTCGTTCGCAGACATCCTTCGGAGTTTCCGAATGTCACCAACACTCAAATATCACGAGGTGTACGATAGTACGCGAACAAACAGCTACAGACCATGCTCCAATAGCAAGGTTGAACGTCTTCACAGTCATAAAAGCAGCTCGATTGCAAGAGGATCCACAGAAAACTGGTCATATGAACTACCCACATAAAGTACGGATTGCCTGCAAAACTCCGTGGTGATAACAATACAAATCCAGCACAGATGACTTACGGTAAACAACTTCGTCTGCCAGAAGATTTCTTCGAAAAATCAAAAAAACTCAACAACCAGATGACTTCACAGACCAGTCAAAAGAAACCACTTCACGAACCTAGCCTCAGTACCTAAAAGAGAATTGGTATAAAAAGTCAAGACTGTCAGGGCGGACACTTCGTTCGCAGACATCCTTCGGAGTTTCCGAATGTCACCAACACTCAAATATCACGAGGTGTACGCTAGTACGCGAACAAACAGCTACAGATCGTGCTCCAATAGCAAGGTTGAACGTCTTCACAGTCATAAAAGCAGCTCGATTGCAAGAGGATCCACAGAAAACTGGTCAAATGAACTACCCACATAAAGTACGGATTGCCTGCAAAACTCCGTGGTGATAACAATACAAATCCAGCACAGATGACTTACGGTAAACAACTTCGTCTGCCAGAAGATTTCTTCGAAAAATCAAAAAAACTCAACAACCAGATGACTTCACAGACCAGTCAAAAGAAACCACTTCACGAACCTAGCCTCAGTACCTAAAAGAGAATTGGTATAAAAAGTCAAGACTGTCAGGGCGGACACTTCGTTCGCAGACATCCTTCGGAGTTTCCGAATGTCACCAAGCCCGCAGCACTCAAATATCACGAGGTGTACGCTAGTACGCGAACAAACAGCTACAGACCATGCTCCAATAGCAAGGTTGAACCTCTTCACAGTCATAAAAGCAGCTCGATTGCAAAAGGATCCACAGAAAACTGGTCAAATGAACTACCCACAGTAAAGTACGGATTGCCTGCAGAACTCCGCGGTGATAACAATACAAAACCAGCACATATGACTTACGGTAAACAACTTCGTCTGCCAGAAGATTTCTTCGAAAAATCAAAAAAACTCAACAACCAGATGACTTCACAGACCAGTCAAAAGAAACCACTTCACGAACCTAGCCTCAGTACCTAAAAGAGAATTGGTATAAAAAGTCAAGACTGTCAGGGCGGACACTTCGTTCGCAGACATCCTTCGGAGTTTCCGAATGTCACCAAGCCCGCAGCACTCAAATATCACGAGGTGTACGCTAGTACGCGAACAAACAGCTACAGACCATGCTCCAATAGCAAGGTTGAACCTCTTCACAGTCATAAAAGCAGCTCGATTGCAAAAGGATCCACAGAAAACTGGTCAAATGAACTACCCACAGTAAAGTACGGATTGCCTGCAGAACTCCGCGGTGATAACAATACAAATCCAGCACATATGACTTACGGTAAACAACTTCGTCTGCCAGAAGATTTCTTCGGAAAAAGCAAAAAAACTCAACAACCAGATGACTTCACAGACCAGTCAAAAGAAACCACTTCACGAACCTAGCCTCAGTACCTAAAAGAGAATTGGTATAAAAAGTCAAGACTGTCAGGGCGGACACTTCGTTCGCAGACATCCTTCGGAGTTTCCGAATGTCACCAAGCCCGCAGCACTCAAATATCACGAGGTGTACGCTAGTACGCGAACAAACAGCTACAGACCATGCTCCAATAGCAAGGTTGAACCTCTTCACAGTCATAAAAGCAGCTCGATTGCAAAAGGATCCACAGAAAACTGGTCAAATGAACTACCCACAGTAAAGTACGGATTGCCTGCAGAACTCCGCGGTGATAACAATACAAATCCAGCACATATGACTTACGGTAAACAACTTCGTCTGCCAGAAGATTTCTTCGGAAAAAGCAAAAAAACTCAACAACCAGATGACTTCACAGACCAGTCAAAAGAAACCACATCACGAACCTAGCCTCAGTACCTAAAAGAGAATTGGTATAAAAAGTCAAGACTGTCAGGGCGGACACTTCGTTCGCAGACATCCTTCGGAGTTTCCGAATGTCACCAACACTCAAATATCACGAGGTGTACGCAAGTACGCGAACAAACAGCTACAGATCGTGCTCCAATAGCAAGGTTGAACGTCTTCACAGTCATAAAAGCAGCTCGATTGCAAAAGGATCCACAGAAAACTGGTCAAATGAACTACCCACAGTAAAGTACGGATTGCCTGCAAAACTCCGTGGTGATAACAATACAAATCCAGCACAGATGACTTACGGTAAACAACTTCGTCTGCCAGAAGATTTCTTTGAAAAAAGCAAAAAAACTCAACAACCAGATGACTTCACAGACCAGTCAAAAGAAACCACATCACGAACCTAGCCTCAGTACCTAAAAGAGAATTGGTATAAAAAGTCAAGACTGTCAGGGCGGACACTTCGTTCGCAGACATCCTTCGGAGTTTCCGAATGTCACCAACACTCAAATATCACGAGGTGTACGCTAGTACGCGAACAAACAGCTACAGATCGTGCTCCAATAGCAAGGTTGAACGTCTTCACAGTCATAAAAGCAGCTCGATTGCAAAAGGATCCACAGAAAACTGGTCAAATGAACTACCCACAGTAAAGTACGGATTGCCTGCAAAACTCCGTGGTGATAACAATACAAATCCAGCACAGATGACTTACGGTAAACAACTTCGTCTGCCAGAAGATTTCTTTGAAAAAAGCAAAAAAACTCAACAACCAGATGACTTCACAGACCAGTCAAAAGAAACCACATCACGAACCTAGCCTCAGTACCTAAAAGAGAATTGGTATAAAAAGTCAAGACTGTCAGGGCGGACACTTCGTTCGCAGACATCCTTCGGAGTTTCCGAATGTCACCAACACTCAAATATCACGAGGTGTACGCTAGTACGCGAACAAACAGCTACAGATCGTGCTCCAATAGCAAGGTTGAACGTCTTCACAGTCATAAAAGCAGCTCGATTGCAAAAGGATCCACAGAAAACTGGTCAAATGAACTACCCACAGTAAAGTACGGATTGCCTGCAAAACTCCGTGGTGATAACAATACAAATCCAGCACAGATGACTTACGGTAAACAACTTCGTCTGCCAGAAGATTTCTTTGAAAAAAGCAAAAAAACTCAACAACCAGATGACTTCACAGACCAGTCAAAAGAAACCACATCACGAACCTAGCCTCAGTACCTAAAAGAGAATTGGTATAAAAAGTCAAGACTGTCAGGGCGGACACTTCGTTCGCAGACATCCTTCGGAGTTTCCGAATGTCACCAACACTCAAATATCACGAGGTGTACGCTAGTACGCGAACAAACAGCTACAGATCGTGCTCCAATAGCAAGGTTGAACGTCTTCACAGTCATAAAAGCAGCTCGATTGCAAAAGGATCCACAGAAAACTGGTCAAATGAACTACCCACATAAAGTACGGATTGCCTGCAAAACTTCGTGGTGATAACAATACAAATCCAGCACAGATGACTTACGGTTAACAACTTCGTCTGCCAGAAGATTTCTTCGAAAAATCA
Source organism: Neomicropteryx cornuta (assembly GCA_020383195.1). Lineage (NCBI taxonomy): Eukaryota > Metazoa > Arthropoda > Insecta > Lepidoptera > Micropterigidae > Neomicropteryx > Neomicropteryx cornuta. The sequence goes on from JAHKQU010000030.1 coordinate 9,952,485, forward strand.
AAAAAACTCAACAACCAGATGACTTCACAGACCAGTCAAAAGAAACCACATCACGAACCTAGCCTCAGTACCTAAAAGAGAATTGGTATAAAAAGTCAAGACTGTCAGGGCGGACACTTCGTTCGCAGACATCCTTCGGAGTTTCCGAATGTCACCAACACTCAAATATCACGAGGTGTACGCTAGTACGCGAACAAACAGCTACAGATCGTGCTCCAATAGCAAGGTTGAACTTCTTCACAGTCATAAAAGCAGCTCGATTGCAAAAGGATCCACAGAAAACTGGTCAAATGAACTACCCACATAAAGTACGGATTGCCTGCAAAACTTCGTGGTGATAACAATACAAATCCAGCACAGATGACTTACGGTAAACAACTTCGTCTGCCAGAAGATTTCTTTGAAAAAAGCAAAAAAACTCAACAACCAGATGACTTCACAGACCAGTCAAAAGAAACCACATCACGAACCTAGCCTCAGTACCTAAAAGAGAATTGGTATAAAAAGTCAAGACTGTCAGGGCGGACACTTCGTTCGCAGACATCCTTCGGAGTTTCCGAATGTCACCAACACTCAAATATCACGAGGTGTACGCTAGTACGCGAACAAACAGCTACAGATCGTGCTCCAATAGCAAGGTTGAACGTCTTCACAGTCATAAAAGCAGCTCGATTGCAAAAGGATCCACAGAAAACTGGTCAAATGAACTACCCACATAAAGTACGGATTGCCTGCAAAACTCCGTGGTGATAACAATACAAATCCAGCACAGATGACTTACGGTAAACAACTTCGTCTGCCAGAAGATTTCTTTGAAAAAAGCAAAAAAACTCAACAACCAGATGACTTCACAGACCAGTCAAAAGAAACCACATCACGAACCTAGCCTCAGTACCTAAAAGAGAATTGGTATAAAAAGTCAAGACTGTCAGGGCGGACACTTCGTTCGCAGACATCCTTCGGAGTTTCCGAATGTCACCAACACTCAAATATCACGAGGTGTACGCTAGTACGCGAACAAACAGCTACAGATCGTGCTCCAATAGCAAGGTTGAACGTCTTCACAGTCATAAAAGCAGCTCGATTGCAAAAGGATCCACAGAAAACTGGTCAAATGAACTACCCACAGTAAAGTACGGATTGCCTGCAAAACTCCGTGGTGATAACAATACAAATCCAGCACAGATGACTTACGGTAAACAACTTCGTCTGCCAGAAGATTTCTTTGAAAAAAGCAAAAAAACTCAACAACCAGATGACTTCACAGACCAGTCAAAAGAAACCACATCACGAACCTAGCCTCAGTACCTAAAAGAGAATTGGTATAAAAAGTCAAGACTGTCAGGGCGGACACTTCGTTCGCAGACATCCTTCGGAGTTTCCGAATGTCACCAACACTCAAATATCACGAGGTGTACGCTAGTACGCGAACAAACAGCTACAGATCGTGCTCCAATAGCAAGGTTGAACGTCTTCACAGTCATAAAAGCAGCTCGATTGCAAAAGGATCCACAGAAAACTGGTCAAATGAACTACCCACAGTAAAGTACGGATTGCCTGCAAAACTCCGTGGTGATAACAATACAAATCCAGCACAGATGACTTACGGTAAACAACTTCGTCTGCCAGAAGATTTCTTTGAAAAAAGCAAAAAAACTCAACAACCAGATGACTTCACAGACCAGTCAAAAGAAACCACATCACGAACCTAGCCTCAGTACCTAAAAGAGAATTGGTATAAAAAGTCAAGACTGTCAGGGCGGACACTTCGTTCGCAGACATCCTTCGGAGTTTCCGAATGTCACCAACACTCAAATATCACGAGGTGTACGCTAGTACGCGAACAAACAGCTACAGATCGTGCTCCAATAGCAAGGTTGAACGTCTTCACAGTCATAAAAGCAGCTCGATTGCAAAAGGATCCACAGAAAACTGGTCAAATGAACTACCCACAGTAAAGTACGGATTGCCTGCAAAACTCCGTGGTGATAACAATACAAATCCAGCACAGATGACTTACGGTAAACAACTTCGTCTGCCAGAAGATTTCTTTGAAAAAAGCAAAAAAACTCAACAACCAGATGACTTCACAGACCAGTCAAAAGAAACCACATCACGAACCTAGCCTCAGTACCTAAAAGAGAATTGGTATAAAAAGTCAAGACTGTCAGGGCGGACACTTCGTTCGCAGACATCCTTCGGAGTTTCCGAATGTCACCAACACTCAAATATCACGAGGTGTACGCTAGTACGCGAACAAACAGCTACAGATCGTGCTCCAATAGCAAGGTTGAACGTCTTCACAGTCATAAAAGCAGCTCGATTGCAAAAGGATCCACAGAAAACTGGTCAAATGAACTACCCACATAAAGTACGGATTGCCTGCAAAACTCCGTGGTGATAACAATACAAATCCAGCACAGATGACTTACGGTAAACAACTTCGTCTGCCAGAAGATTTCTTTGAAAAAAGCAAAAAAACTCAACAACCAGATGACTTCACAGACCAGTCAAAAGAAACCACATCACGAACCTAGCCTCAGTACCTAAAAGAGAATTGGTATAAAAAGTCAAGACTGTCAGGGCGGACACTTCGTTCGCAGACATCCTTCGGAGTTTCCGAATGTCACCAACACTCAAATATCACGAGGTGTACGCTAGTACGCGAACAAACAGCTACAGATCGTGCTCCAATAGCAAGGTTGAACGTCTTCACAGTCATAAAAGCAGCTCGATTGCAAAAGGATCCACAGAAAACTGGTCAAATGAACTACCCACAGTAAAGTACGGATTGCCTGCAAAACTCCGTGGTGATAACAATACAAATCCAGCACAGATGACTTACGGTAAACAACTTCGTCTGCCAGAAGATTTCTTTGAAAAAAGCAAAAAAACTCAACAACCAGATGACTTCACAGACCAGTCAAAAGAAACCACATCACGAACCTAGCCTCAGTACCTAAAAGAGAATTGGTATAAAAAGTCAAGACTGTCAGGGCGGACACTTCGTTCGCAGACATCCTTCGGAGTTTCCGAATGTCACCAACACTCAAATATCACGAGGTGTACGCTAGTACGCGAACAAACAGCTACAGATCGTGCTCCAATAGCAAGGTTGAACGTCTTCACAGTCATAAAAGCAGCTCGATTGCAAAAGGATCCACAGAAAACTGGTCAAATGAACTACCCACAGTAAAGTACGGATTGCCTGCAAAACTCCGTGGTGATAACAATACAAATCCAGCACAGATGACTTACGGTAAACAACTTCGTCTGCCAGAAGATTTCTTTGAAAAAAGCAAAAAAACTCAACAACCAGATGACTTCACAGACCAGTCAAAAGAAACCACATCACGAACCTAGCCTCAGTACCTAAAAGAGAATTGGTATAAAAAGTCAAGACTGTCAGGGCGGACACTTCGTTCGCAGACATCCTTCGGAGTTTCCGAATGTCACCAACACTCAAATATCACGAGGTGTACGCTAGTACGCGAACAAACAGCTACAGATCGTGCTCCAATAGCAAGGTTGAACGTCTTCACAGTCATAAAAGCAGCTCGATTGCAAAAGGATCCACAGAAAACTGGTCAAATGAACTACCCACAGTAAAGTACGGATTGCCTGCAAAACTCCGTGGTGATAACAATACAAATCCAGCACAGATGACTTACGGTAAACAACTTCGTCTGCCAGAAGATTTCTTTGAAAAAAGCAAAAAAACTCAACAACCAGATGACTTCACAGACCAGTCAAAAGAAACCACATCACGAACCTAGCCTCAGTACCTAAAAGAGAATTGGTATAAAAAGTCAAGACTGTCAGGGCGGACACTTCGTTCGCAGACATCCTTCGGAGTTTCCGAATGTCACCAACACTCAAATATCACGAGGTGTACGCTAGTACGCGAACAAACAGCTACAGATCGTGCTCCAATAGCAAGGTTGAACGTCTTCACAGTCATAAAAGCAGCTCGATTGCAAAAGGATCCACAGAAAACTGGTCAAATGAACTACCCACAGTAAAGTACGGATTGCCTGCAAAACTCCGTGGTGATAACAATACAAATCCAGCACAGATGACTTACGGTAAACAACTTCGTCTGCCAGAAGATTTCTTTGAAAAAAGCAAAAAAACTCAACAACCAGATGACTTCACAGACCAGTCAAAAGAAACCACATCACGAACCTAGCCTCAGTACCTAAAAGAGAATTGGTATAAAAAGTCAAGACTGTCAGGGCGGACACTTCGTTCGCAGACATCCTTCGGAGTTTCCGAATGTCACCAACACTCAAATATCACGAGGTGTACGCTAGTACGCGAACAAACAGCTACAGATCGTGCTCCAATAGCAAGGTTGAACGTCTTCACAGTCATAAAAGCAGCTCGATTGCAAAAGGATCCACAGAAAACTGGTCAAATGAACTACCCACATAAAGTACGGATTGCCTGCAAAACTCCGTGGTGATAACAATACAAATCCAGCACAGATGACTTACGGTAAACAACTTCGTCTGCCAGAAGATTTCTTTGAAAAAAGCAAAAAAACTCAACAACCAGATGACTTCACAGACCAGTCAAAAGAAACCACATCACGAACCTAGCCTCAGTACCTAAAAGAGAATTGGTATAAAAAGTCAAGACTGTCAGGGCGGACACTTCGTTCGCAGACATCCTTCGGAGTTTCCGAATGTCACCAACACTCAAATATCACGAGGTGTACGCTAGTACGCGAACAAACAGCTACAGATCGTGCTCCAATAGCAAGGTTGAACTTCTTCACAGTCATAAAAGCAGCTCGATTGCAAAAGGATCCACAGAAAACTGGTCAAATGAACTACCCACATAAAGTACGGATTGCCTGCAAAACTTCGTGGTGATAACAATACAAATCCAGCACAGATGACTTACGGTAAACAACTTCGTCTGCCAGAAGATTTCTTTGAAAAAAGCAAAAAAACTCAACAACCAGATGACTTCACAGACCAGTCAAAAGAAACCACATCACGAACCTAGCCTCAGTACCTAAAAGAGAATTGGTATAAAAAGTCAAGACTGTCAGGGCGGACACTTCGTTCGCAGACATCCTTCGGAGTTTCCGAATGTCACCAACACTCAAATATCACGAGGTGTACGCTAGTACGCGAACAAACAGCTACAGATCGTGCTCCAATAGCAAGGTTGAACGTCTTCACAGTCATAAAAGCAGCTCGATTGCAAAAGGATCCACAGAAAACTGGTCAAATGAACTACCCACATAAAGTACGGATTGCCTGCAAAACTCCGTGGTGATAACAATACAAATCCAGCACAGATGACTTACGGTAAACAACTTCGTCTGCCAGAAGATTTCTTTGAAAAAAGCAAAAAAACTCAACAACCAGATGACTTCACAGACCAGTCAAAAGAAACCACATCACGAACCTAGCCTCAGTACCTAAAAGAGAATTGGTATAAAAAGTCAAGACTGTCAGGGCGGACACTTCGTTCGCAGACATCCTTCGGAGTTTCCGAATGTCACCAACACTCAAATATCACGAGGTGTACGCTAGTACGCGAACAAACAGCTACAGATCGTGCTCCAATAGCAAGGTTGAACGTCTTCACAGTCATAAAAGCAGCTCGATTGCAAAAGGATCCACAGAAAACTGGTCAAATGAACTACCCACAGTAAAGTACGGATTGCCTGCAAAACTCCGTGGTGATAACAATACAAATCCAGCACAGATGACTTACGGTAAACAACTTCGTCTGCCAGAAGATTTCTTTGAAAAAAGCAAAAAAACTCAACAACCAGATGACTTCACAGACCAGTCAAAAGAAACCACATCACGAACCTAGCCTCAGTACCTAAAAGAGAATTGGTATAAAAAGTCAAGACTGTCAGGGCGGACACTTCGTTCGCAGACATCCTTCGGAGTTTCCGAATGTCACCAACACTCAAATATCACGAGGTGTACGCTAGTACGCGAACAAACAGCTACAGATCGTGCTCCAATAGCAAGGTTGAACGTCTTCACAGTCATAAAAGCAGCTCGATTGCAAAAGGATCCACAGAAAACTGGTCAAATGAACTACCCACAGTAAAGTACGGATTGCCTGCAAAACTCCGTGGTGATAACAATACAAATCCAGCACAGATGACTTACGGTAAACAACTTCGTCTGCCAGAAGATTTCTTTGAAAAAAGCAAAAAAACTCAACAACCAGATGACTTCACAGACCAGTCAAAAGAAACCACATCACGAACCTAGCCTCAGTACCTAAAAGAGAATTGGTATAAAAAGTCAAGACTGTCAGGGCGGACACTTCGTTCGCAGACATCCTTCGGAGTTTCCGAATGTCACCAACACTCAAATATCACGAGGTGTACGCTAGTACGCGAACAAACAGCTACAGATCGTGCTCCAATAGCAAGGTTGAACGTCTTCACAGTCATAAAAGCAGCTCGATTGCAAAAGGATCCACAGAAAACTGGTCAAATGAACTACCCACAGTAAAGTACGGATTGCCTGCAAAACTCCGTGGTGATAACAATACAAATCCAGCACAGATGACTTACGGTAAACAACTTCGTCTGCCAGAAGATTTCTTTGAAAAAAGCAAAAAAACTCAACAACCAGATGACTTCACAGACCAGTCAAAAGAAACCACATCACGAACCTAGCCTCAGTACCTAAAAGAGAATTGGTATAAAAAGTCAAGACTGTCAGGGCGGACACTTCGTTCGCAGACATCCTTCGGAGTTTCCGAATGTCACCAACACTCAAATATCACGAGGTGTACGCTAGTACGCGAACAAACAGCTACAGATCGTGCTCCAATAGCAAGGTTGAACGTCTTCACAGTCATAAAAGCAGCTCGATTGCAAGAGGATCCACAGAAAACTGGTCAAATGAACTACCCACATAAAGTACGGATTGCCTGCAAAACTTCGTGGTGATAACAATACAAATCCAGCACAGATGACTTACGGTTAACAACTTCGTCTTCCAGAAGATTTCTTTAAAAACAGCAAAAAAACTTCACAACCAGATGACTTAAAAGCAGCAAATTTAAAAAACTATTTTATTTATAAATGTACTTAATCAAACATTAAATATGTTTAATTTTTATTCTTGTATTTCTTAATATTTCTACTAGATCACAATCAAATTCTAGGATTTAAATATAGAAGTCGGCCTCCAGCCTGGCCTGATAATTGAGTGGCTCGTATTTGTGGATGAGGAGTTCCCTCAGGTGTCGCTACCCGGTCACGGAGTCCCTCACAGTTCGAAACCACTTCAGACTGGTTCCTTTCAATAGTTCCGTAAAGCAGTGAACGATCGTGTCCAGTTTTACATTTCTTGCTCGTGCTTTATCCTCCCCGTCCTCCAGAAACTTCATCACCGAGGAACGTCCATCGTACTTTAGGTTCCACCTGTGTACATTCGGGTTGAACCTCTGTACCCTTCCACTGGGCTCGTCATCTTCGTCAGAGTCCGATTCATATTTCCCGCCTGACCTTCTCCGACCTCCTCTGGGTTTGCTCGATTTGCCAGGTACCTTCATGTATGACGTTTCTTCCAATCTTGAATCTCCCTCCAAATGTAGGCCTTCTTTCTGCATCTCTGCTTGGCCTGAATGTGGCTTCTGTATGGGTGTCGAATGAATTTCTTTCTCTTCCTTCTGGGAACTGGTCCCTTCTCCTAGCTCCATGTCAGTGTCTTCTGAATCCTTGGTATTCCGGACGTGCAGTAAATTTTCCCTCCTTTTATTTTACTGGACTCTCCTTAACGACCTATCCGACATACCAGAACCTTACCCTCTTCTTACAACTACCCGCACGTCTCTGACGCTAAAGCAAATAAAATAAAAACTAAAAAAAAAAATAAAAAAAAACTAGCAAGACTCCAGAATAACCCCTAAAAAAAATGTATTAGCAAGCGACACACCAACTGGGACAATAAATTACACGCCACAACTAATCATCTAAACCTTCCAATGCCAGGCTGATTTTCTTTCCCACCAAACAAGCTCTTCACCTGCTTATCGCTTGGTTGAGAGTACTTTTGTAAACAAACACTAAAAAGCGATGCCCACAACTATGCCACACTCCTTCTTCATGCAGAATATGAAATAAGAACGAAATGAATGCTACACCGAGAGCAGTAGAAATCTGGTAGCTACGTTTAAATCTAGACGCCTCGACGATACGCCCTTACGGTCCTGGTGGCAGTACCCGACGTTGGAATTTTTTTTTAGAAGCGCTCAATCTTACCGCCGTTTACGGCTGTCCCCGACGTTGGACTCTTTACAAACGCTTAATATTGCCACCATGTACAGCTGTCCCGACGTTGGACTAAAATATAAACGTCTAACCCTCAGTTTCTACAACAGACTCAGCTTCTAGATTTTATCATCAACGACTGTCCCCGACGTTGGACTTGGTCCTACTAAAGAAATAAAAAAAAACGACTACGCCCATCTAACAAGGACGCTGTGAACGTACTACAACTACCAATGCAACTGAATAAGACTGTCCGTCAACGTCAGACTCAAAAAAAAAAAATAGACTACTACGAAAACTATGTCTATAAATGAAGACTAGGCGCCAACAATAAAGAATACGCCCTTTTAAATGAAGACTACTTCCAAAAAGTGATGACTACGCTCTCGGAAATAAAGACTACGCCCCACGTTGGGCGCCATGTTAGACTACCGCCCCCTCGCGTTGGGGCCTTACGTCCCCCGGCTGCCGACGACCGCTTCGCCCGGTACTTGTGTTGACGCCGATGGGCGGCCGCTTGATCGGTTTGTCGCCCGCCTCTGCCCGCCTGTCGCGCGGCCGTTATTTTGGGACGCGTCACGCCGCCCCCCGCCGCTGGACTGACTCGGGTGCGAGACCAGCGCAACGATCGCGTCGGATGCGCCCCGTTTTCTCCTATGCGACTGCCTCCCCCGATGTTTATGCAATCTTATTGTCTACATTGGGCGCCTGGAACACACCCGAGGCAACCGCGACGCCGGTCTCGCCCCTTTACCAGTCCAGCCACGGTGCTTCCTCGACGGCGCGACCTGCGGGTGTGCTGATCTTCCGAAATGCGACCCGATCACGCCCCGTAGTCCTGGCAGGTCGTAACCCGGGTCACGACCGCTGGTTACCCTACAGGCTCCTGGGGTTGGTCTACAGATGGTAGACGCACGGTGGGGAAGCGACAAGCGTGCGCGCCGGAAGAGCTGGGTGTAGGGCTGTTATTCCCACACCGAGCTTTGCATACCCCGTGCTTTAAGAACCAACTAATTTTAGTACCGCAGCCTATGATTTTAGAGCGGGTTGCTCATCACACCGTTGACAGATATGACGGATCACTTATATTACACACTTTCTCAAAAAAATCTTATTTTGTTTAATAACTTAGGTTAATTGACACTGTTATTGTTTTTTAAAAAATATACACACCTCGCATTTAATAATTTCGGGTTTTGCCTTTGACGCTTATGTATGTGTCGGTGCGGCGGCCATTTTGTCGTCATACAAATCAGGGTCTACCCACACCATTACACTACACCCACAGTGTCCGTGTCTTCTAAGTACTGCACATATTGTAACGTACTAAATACGTAACACTATGCATCTCGTTACAGATCAGTAGGGCTAGTCACCTCCGATAGTAAATGTGTCAATAAATTTCACTACTCAAATAGCGAAGATCGTAGAAAAAAAGAATGATATTTAACAGTTAAATTTAATTTAAATTCAATCCAATATCTTTGTTCATGGCAAACAAAACAGAAAAGCATTCAAACATTTGTGATTGTAAAAAGTACATTCAACAATATAAAAATAACATCATAATATGGGCGCCAAATGCACATACATAACAATAAAAACCTTACAAAAATATTTATTATTATTTAACACAGATCCTAAAGTGGGCCTTGCTGACATGAAAGACGTCAATCTCGATTATTGTGTTTATTAACAGGGTAATCACATATGCGAGAGGGTAGAATGATACTTATATCATCTGATAGAGCATAAAATAAACTATAGTAATCTATTTTTCCTATATTCAGATAATTCTTCAGATAGGCGCATTTTGAACAGGGGCTGGACGCAGAAATGGTTAATCTGTAGGTAAATACGCGGGGTCTTTGACTTTAAATATATAGGTCAAATATACAAGAGGGCAGAATCAAACTAATATCATGTAATAAAGCATTAAAAACTCTACTAGGAACTGCTTTTCATATATTCAGATAAGTCTTGAGATAAGCGTGTTTTGTGTTGCCGAACGAGGCCATGTCTACGCATTAGATAAACACCCGACAGGATTGACGTTGAATACGGAGGTAGACTGTTATAACTTTTTTTTTTAATAATATCTATTTAAAAGATCATAAAAAACTCTATCGATGTATTATTTCTATTTTACTTTTTTTCGATTGGTAGGACAGTAATGTCATTCAGCATATGGTGATTTTCGCTTATGACGTTCGCTCTTTACATTATTAAGTGTATTGCGCTTATTATATTACACATAGTAATGAAATTTGCAGCAATAAAAAGTTTTTTTTTTATTTTTATTATTTATTTATTTGTATAAGTAATGCTTACAGCTATACATTATAACAGTTACAAAGTAACAGATCAATAACAACTCAAGCCGACTATAGGCATCTCCAATTTAACATAAGACCATTTAACAGAACGAACTAGGATAATACATATATATGTGTGTGCGCGCGCGTGTGTGTGTGTGTGTGTGTGTGTGAGTGTGTGTTGCGCGTGTTTGCGCGTGCGCGTTTAAGGTGACGAGAATACTATTACTTATATTATGTGTGTTCAGTGAAAGTTTTTTTTTTAACGGATTGTGTATTCTTTTATAATTTTATTCTTCTAGTTTATTACCCAAATACATATATATACATATAATGGTTCAGTACTTATTTGTTTACCGTATTTTTGTTATATTTACAATTTTATAATGTCAAAGTATATATATAGTATATTTTATAGTGTAAAATTTAAACATAATTCATCTGTATGTAATTTTTTTTGCTAATATGTATCAATAACGATGTCAAATATTTTTTTACAGCAGTTCGCAAATGTTATTATCAAAAACTGTAAACGCGCCCTAGTATGGGGCTGGCCCCGGGGCCCGGGTAATGCTCGTGTTACGAATTCCTTCGTTATTATTTTAAGTATATCGGACGGACATATCGAACACTCACCTGAGGACGGGATGTGTCATCATCTCCGAAACGTTAAGATTAAATTGCCTTGTACATACTGTATGTAAAAATCCCTAAAATTATATATTTTACAACAAATTAATATTGGTAGATAGCATGAAGCTTAAAGCCAACACTCATTAATTTATACATTTCAATTGTTGATTAGAAATATTTACTCAAAAATCAAAACTAAAAATTTGATATTTAGTAAAAATACATTTAACCCGAAATTATCAAAAACTAAATACACACGAAATACTAAATAAACTTTTATTTCGTTGAGGTCTTGTTATAACGTTTTTTACTTTATTTTCCTCTGTAAGGTCAAATACAGGAACCCTCATGGTGAGATTTCATTGTCTGTCTCTAAGTCTGTCCATTGGCCAAACAAAGTTCTGAAAGATGGCGGGTACAACGATCTTAAGTGGGTAAAAGATCGTTGGGTGGGTATACAAACACGCAGAATGTCGAATACTACAGAAATACCCATATCATTTTCACAAAAATACTTTTTGGCTTACACGTGGCCAATAAAGTGAAGATTTCAGAATACATATGTTATTTATTTAATGTGTTATATCAATGAAATTGGTTCTCTCTGAAGGTTTAAAAAAAAAATCGTTATTTTTCTTTTTTTACTGCCATTTCATAGGTTTCGCATATGAAAATTTCAAATTTACGCATCGGTAAAGATTATAGAAAAATTATAGCGAAGGTCAGATTATTTACGTGTTGTTTTGCAACCCTTATGTTTTAACGTGAAAACAAAATGCTAGAAAGTTGTTTTTTTTGTATGATTAATGAAACTCTCGACAAAATCATAAAAAAAACAGTCATAAGGTAGTTAGGGCTCGTGGTGTATACCTAAATATGATTATAGATCACAACTAGTGGATCATCAAGTATGTATTATCTTAATATTCTATTTCTATTTCTATTTATATAAACATTCTATCCATATAAAAATAATCCATAGATTAAAGTTTTTTATAGGTAACTTCACACGCCTTTGTTGAAGTTTGAAAATATGTCTAATCGTAATTTATTTTTCTTGCAACACCGTTGTAGTTTACTTTTTAGAAATAAAAAAATTGAAAATGGTGGACCGTGGATATCTGTCAATAGACTGCGCACTGACGTGCCACGGGTGCGATATGGCACTTTATTGTTCAATTATTGTGATTTGTTTTTAATTATTATAGTAAGTTGATCGCCTCATTACGTTCATTGTTTTAGTACACATTACGAAATAATATGAAGTTTTCGTTATTTATTTATCAATTTTTGTGGACTGTTGATTCGTGCTAAAATTTTGAATGGTTTTTTGTTTCTAGTGCTAGTTGTCTGATAAATTAATTACATTTCCTTTTGAAATTGCAGAAGTAATGGCCTCTGGTGCATCATCACTTGATAGCAATGAGAGTAATGGTTAGTTCTGGTTTATTTTGGTTGCTGACTTTTCTTGATAAATTTGAATCGAAACCCTGTGTTAAGGCGGCGACTTATTTTTTTTTTTTAGATACAATTTCGCACAATTTTGTGCCAACGAGCGATTGCGGCCGTGCAATAAACAGTGCTTCTTTGCCAATTCCGATTGAATACGACGTTCTAGCACAGAGTGGCTGCTATGACAAGCAAGCGAACTTCTCCGTCCTAAAGCAACATGCATACGAAGGGATGAATTCGGTGTTCGATCAGTCCCAATATGAGGGCTTATCGAAACAAACTCAAAATGATGGATTTAAGCAGCAATGCGACAAGACTTTGCAAGAGTTGAATACTTTAAGACGGCAACACTCGGAGACTTCGAGGAGATGTGACCATGCTATGAAGGTAATGTCATGAGTATTATTGCTTGGCTACAATCCTTCTTTCTTAGGTAAGGTTATTGGGGCACATACTTAGTCCAAATGTAGGTCCATGAAAAAGAAAACAAATTCTAGCACCTGTCTTTTTGGTATTTTTCAGATGTATTTGAAAAACCCTGAATTAATTCGGTTTTTCCTAGACACTAAATCTAAGATTCTCAATCGGAACTTGTGTGCAAGTGGCCCCGGGCAACCATCTTCCTTCCTCGGTCTAACCCAAAATTACATTTTAGGCACAGAATTGATTTCATTTCAATTTACACTCCTGTTGGCACACTATTTTGTATTCATCGAAAAATTCATCCTTTTTTAGCGAATGTATCATTTTGCACTTTTTAAGGGGTTGATTTATATCAACGACTAAACCGGTTTCATGAAAAAAATAATTTAAAAATACCAATTTTGAAAACAAAAATTTCCATAATACTAAAACAATTATATTATAAAAATATTTTATTTTTATCGCATGCCAGCTACTGTCAAACATTAAAACAATATTGATTAAATTACGAATTAGTTTTTCCTATAATTTTATTGGGAAATATTTTTTACTTATTTGATTTTCGATACAGATCTATCCCTTGAAAGGTGTAAGGATATAAAAATACACTATACCTCCGTAGCGAAATTAAACATGTTTGTATTTCCGTTTGCATGTTAAAAGTCAGTTACTAAAAAAAGGCAGGAATGTTATTTTTGTATTATTATCTCGAGAAAAGCTTGTAACTTTACAGATCATGTTCTATTAATAAGTTCAACATACGTTCTTCTAATAAGGAAATGTTTTGGCATGGAATTCTAGTAATTCTATGAAGCCGCCAATTCATAGGAACTTATTTAAAATGTAATATTAGTTGGAACGAGTCAATCGGGCTGCACTCTTTGTCAGTAATTCACTGTACTAGTCGTGACTTCAATATAGACCGTGGGATAGAAATTAAACATGGGAAAATAATCAAACCTAATTTCTTACAGTCAAGTCGTCCATTAAATCTGAAGCCAGACATTCAGTCTGTCTTGAAACACCTCGCCTCAAATACCTTTAGCTTACTGTTCTGCTACTCAAAACATTTACGTGTTGCTGGTTGTTGAATTTAGAGTTTAACATTTATAATATTGTACTACGGAGTTAAGCTATTAATAAACACTATCTATTATTCCACTCTCCACTTGATTTCAACCAACAGCCCTTTAACACATTCTGCTCCGTACGTCAAACTCGCGGACCATACGTTGCCGCCCAATCGGCGAAGTACGTTGACCGAACGGAATATCCTAGGCAGGACTTACACCTGTATTTTTAGCTTAAGTTATAATTTCTTGTAATTGGTAAACAATATGTACAAAACTATGAAAATGTTTGTTTTTATATTTACATAGCATTTGTAAATAAAACTCGAATTATTTACTGCCAAATCCGTCAAAAGCACTTTCAATTCAATAGCGCGCTTTTTACAAAAACAATCAAACGTCAATACCGAATTAAAATAAAAATAAAACGATTAGTCTATGCCTTTCATGAATTCAGGTTTCGCAACATTCCGCGCTTTTAAATATTAATAGATATACTGCACCTGACGTATACAGCAATGATGGAACATACCGTCATCGGCGCTGAGTGTGTTAACCATCAAAATCGGGCCGTTACAGTACATTTAAAAGTCACACATTTCACATTCAAAAATTTGACGACTTCAAAAAAAGATGAGATTCTCAATTTGATAAGTACTTATGTATATTTTTGTTTTTTTTTTCATATATGTTAACTCATTATTTTATAGTGGCTTCAGCCCATATAAGTTTCCTAAAATTGTGTCTAATGTATAACAAATCAAGTTTTACATTTTTTTTTATGCATAAAAGATCAACGGAGAATAGTGGTAATAGAAGGAGACTGAAGAACAGCTATAAAATATTTATATCAAAATTCCATTTAATAATAAAAATGTTGATTTTCAGGAATTGGAGTATTTTCGAAGTCAGCACAGAGCGGCAATGAATCAGTTGGAAGTCTCCGCTCAGGAAACTAATAATATAAGAGGCAAATATGGGGACCTGCTCAACGATAATCAAAGGTTAGTAGCATATTTAATTTTTACTATGTTTCAAATAGTGAAATGTTCTGTAATGTTTTTTAAACTTCGCCTTGCTAATGTTCTGGTATCCTAACAGTTTCTAATAAACACTTGCACAAAAAATGTACACATACACAGTTTCAGGCAGAGCCCGATTCAGCCGCAAACCTAAGTTTGCCTAGGCGATTTGCAGTTTGATTTGCTCGGTGTGATTTTGCCATATTTGAAATATGCTTATTTTACATATACATTTGTGTCAATATTTTTAATTAATATTTAAGAGTTTTTACTCTTTTAAACAACGGGCCTTTTTTGCCTAGTTGCTTAACCCCGGATGGCGATGCATCAGGTTTTGCCTAAAACATATAGACCAGATTTATTGCCTTTATTTTATTTCTACAACTAACAAATTAGCTATCATTATCAGAAATATTAATACACAAATTGGTAATTATTTTTTTCTACATTGTAGTTGTAAGTCATCATATAATTATGTACTATCAATCTATATAATAATACTAGCTGACCCGGCCACGCGTTGCTGTGGCTAAAGTTTTTGTTATATTACATTATAGTAAACAATCTAAGAGGAACAATAAGAGAACATCAGTCACGGAGTCCACTATGCTTTTTCACACAGATGGTATTTGTAAAAAAATATGGTGATCTCCTTATTTGACTTTCTACTACTATAACCCTTTAGTACAATGAAATTATTTACGAACTAAGACGACAATGATGATGTTGGTATACAAATTCACTGGATTGAGATTGATTTGAAGGGGAAGTACGTTGAACACAATTAATTAAAATGTTCTTACACTTGATACTAAGCAGAAATCAATAGGTAAAAAATAAAAATTTATCAGATTTATTATTTCCATTTAATTTTATAACAAATATAAGTATATTACAGTATAATACAGTAAATTACATGTGACGCTTAAACTCATGAATGAGGTAGGCAAGGCAGACAGTCTTAAACTTTTAAACATTAATATCTTTTTTTTGAATTATAAATACTTTCAATTTCAATTTAATTTAACACCAATCGGTGCACAATGTTTTTGGTTAACCTGTCTTTAGCTAACACAAATAGATTCGACGGTTTCCCAACACGTGAACACGCAACATATAGTTGCCCATGAGAAAAACATGGATTTTCCAAATCTAAACCACAAATGGACATTGTTTGACCTTGAGATTTATTTATAGACATGGCGAAAGCTAAACGAATTGGAAACTGTAGCCTTTTGAAGGGTATGGTAGAATCTGATGGTATCATCGGAATACGTGGCAGCAGGACCACTTTTCCTTTAAACTTCCCAGCCAAAATGGTTGCTTCAAGAATGTTTCCGGTGATCTTTTTGATGACCAAACGCGTACCGTTACATAATTGAGGTGGATTCAAATTACGGAGGAGAATAATAGGGGAACCAATCTTTAATCGAAGATTATGTGGTGGCATTCCAGGGATATCTAATGAATTTAAAAATTCAATCGGAAAATTTACACTTTCATTTTCATCAACAACAGTATCGATTGATTTAAAAGACATCAGATCGCCTGGTAACAACTGTTGTATCTGGAAGTTAATTTCGTCAACATCAACGTTTTTGGCTGCCAAAATCGCCCGTTGACTAAGCCATTCATGATTCAAATAATTATTCTGTATATCCGGGAAAATACTCTGAATCAATTCAGTTTTATCCTGAACAACAGTGCAAAAATTGTCTGGTAGTTTAATGCATTGCGTATTTGGTTGCAGTTTTATTTTACCGTTCCCAATATCTAGTAGTTGTTCGGAAAATATTAGTGCTGATGGATCATTTTGCAATTGTACTCGCATATTTATGGTCAATCGAAGTGTTTCAACACTTCGCCATAAGAATGATTGTTTCAAACATGCATTAATCTCATCCGCGAAAGTAGAGCGAGGTATAACCGGTAAGGTCTGCCGGAAGTCACCAGACAAAAGTAAGATAGCACCACCGAAAAGTTTATTATTGCTGTTTAAATCTTGCATAGTTCTGTTTAATGCTTCAAGTGAATATTTGTGTGCCATTGTGCACTCATCCCAAATTATTATAGAACTCTTCCGCAACACTGCAGCTATTCCACTATTCTTTTTGATGTTACACATTGCATCTGGTTTATTATGAACGTCCAATGGCAGCTTGAATGTTGAATGTGCTGTTCGCCCACCATCCAGTAAAGTAGCCGCAATGCCTGACGATGCTAATGCTAATGCGATTTTTTGTTGTGACCGTATTTTGGCAAGAATCAACGATATTAAAAATGTCTTACCGGTTCCACCGGGTGCATCCAAGAAAAAAAAACCGCCTTGTTCAGCAGCAACAGCCAGCATAATCCGATCATAAATAATTTTTTGTTCTGCTGTCAGTAATGGTTCACTGTTCATGATAATTGTTGCTAAACTTCCATGGTCATATTGATTTTCTCGTTGTAAATCGGTATTGACTAAGTCGGTGGCTGGACGATTAGGTGATGGCATACCATAATGATTAAGTGGTAAATTTGAAATAAGAACACATAAATCCTCGATCAAGACCAATGCTTCATTGTACATCTCTGGTGTATAATCTATGTTTTGGCATTGATTTGTTTGTCTAATTCGGTGCAAGATGTCTTCTGTCATACAATTTTTATATTTTTCCCACAAAGTTTGTGCTTGCGAGGGATAACATGTCGTCAAAATAATTGCAAACAACTGACGAATGTTATTCGGTGTTGATGTCAACGCAGCATCAGCAAGCGTTAAGTCCCAATGGTTATCGTCTTCTAGCAATTGCAGTTCACGACATGCATCCTGGTATGTATTGAATACTCGACCATTAGCTGTTCGTAAAAATTCAAAAGACGTTGGTCCGGGAACATTCACCAATAACAAACGTAAATAGATTGAATACTCGACCATTAGCTGTTCGTAAAAATTCAAAAGACGTTGGTCCGGGAACATTCACCAATAACAAACGTAAATAGAAGCACTCACGTTGCTTTGGATGTACCGTGTAAAGTCTCCCCAATGTCTTAGCTTTGAATATGCCTGTAATGGAAGGATGTGGTTTTCCTTGTTTCCGTGGCTCCCATTTTTTACTGGATTTGTTCCATGTGAAATAACGTGGAACATCACCATACACCAATGTCTTCGCGAATTGGCCAAAAACATCAGGTTTTTGACACAATGTAAAAAATTCAGTTAGAGTCGTTTTCGGAGCTTCGAACGCTCTTTGGAGAACATTTTCTTCAGTGAAGTATACACGTTGACCGTTTTCAAGATGTATTGCCAGATGTTGGACAGCAGGATCTCTTTCGTGGATGGGAAAGCTGAGAATATGCCAAATAGCTTCATTGCTGCTAATGTATCTGCCCATTTGGTATCGTGCTATTTCGTCATTTTTATTTATGTTTTTTACTTCAAATATGGCCAAATCACTGCCTTTGTTTACATATTTACAAATATACTTAATTGATTTAACAGAACTGCAAAGCTCAACATTGATATGAGCTTTGTAAGTTTTTGAAAGTAGTGGTGAGTATGGTACCACCCACTGATTATCAAACTCAACTTGATTTGGAAAGTTCGGCAGTCGCATTGTAAATGTGTGGCCACCATTCTCAGTACTTCTGCGGCGATACATTGGATAACCATCAATATCCGTGATCGTGTCATTCGTATGCGGCTTTGGGAAGTTTTTTTTACATTTTCCATTTTCCATGCACGGTGACGTCATGTTGAAAACACCGCATGGCCCATGGATCATGTGTTTGGTGACAATATCAAATAATTCTTGATCAATTAATGGGTCTGGAATTTCGGCTGAAATTATTTGATCGATTTCTTCAGGACGGATTCTATCTTTAAGCCAAACCAAAATGTGGGCATGAGGCAAACCTCGCTTTTGCCACTCTATCGTATACAGCCAACAACGTGTGATACCAAAAATTGTATATTTAACAATAAAATCAATTAAGGATTTCAATTTTTGTTTAAACACACGTGCAGTTAAATCATGACGATGAATGGCTTGTTGTCCTGGCAATAGTAAAGTTTGTATCTCTTCCCAATTCGGATTACATGTGAATGTAATAAATAAATGGCCGGTCGGCCGTAATGACGTACGTAAGTCATCGCATCTTGTATGTATTCCTGCATGTTCCGTGGACTGCCGATGTAGCTTGAAGGTAAAATGAAAGCATTACCGATGTCATTGGGATTTAAATTTCCATCGATGTTTCCAGCAACAGCATCTCGTAAGTGAATATATTCTTCCGATCGTAGTTTTGACGTTTGCGTTTTGACGTTTGCCGCTCGCGTTGTTGAGGTTAGATTTTTTCGGTGGCATTTGACTGAAAATAATAATTTTCTTGTTCTTATGATATTCTCTTGAAGACGTTCGTTACACTGTTCTTGAGATTCTTGTGCATGACCTGCTGTCCTGATTCTTTGAGCTAGATTTCTTGATTCAATTTGTTTTGCCAACTGATGGGCTCTTTTAATACGTTTGCGTCGAATAACTGTCACTGTCAAATAATAACAGACATTAGCGCCATCAACCCAGTCGAAAGGTATCGACATCTGTCAGTTTTATGACTGCCAAATAATAACGGACAAAAAATTAGCGATAAATTAAAATTGCGACTATAATTTGAGATTTAAACTATCCTATCTCTCAAGTGCACATCGAACTGCACATGGTGTTCAAATTTTATTATAATCGGTTAAGTGTTTTAGGAGTCCATTGAGGACAAACATTGTGACACGAGATTTATATATATTAAGATATAAGCTGACTGACTCATAAACACCCAGCTCAAACTTAAGAATGTGAAATTTAATAAGTATATTAGTATTATGATATAGGCAACCACTAAGGAAGGTTTTTGAAAGAAGATGAAACTAGATCTCCAAAACCAAGGATGTCTATCCAAGAATATCTGTGGTGATACACCACACACTGTAGACTGAGATTTGATATACGGTGCCAAACAAGTTCATCAAACAGGCCCGACGAGTGAGACCCCTCGGAATGATGCATTGAAGGGGCTGATATGAGGTGCCAATCCCAGTGATGCCTGAAACACATGAGGCACCGGACAAATAATACATATTAAATTTACAGTTTAATATTCATGTTGTTGGTTGAGAAATTTGAAAATTAAACACATTTTTTCAGTGCCAAGACTTTGTGAGAACAATATTTGAAAATGTAATTATGTATTTTCTTTCTTTTTACCGCAGACTTGAAAGGGAAGTTCAAAGATTACAAGAATGCCAGGGTGCTATAAGTGGAGCAAATGACAATGACTCGGCGCTTCTACATACCATACAAAAGTATAAGACTGTAAAGGAGGAATATGAATGCCTTCACAAAAGGTAAATGGGGATTGCTGACACCTAGTAAAATGCTTATTTTAGAAAAACCATGTTATGTTGGTGTCCTGCACTGTTTTGAACAGCTTATGAAATTCTATAGAATATGGTTTTATTACCAGCTATACAGAATGTTAAAAAAATATTATTAAGCAAAATATTATTTTTGATTCCCAATAAATAAAAAAATAAAGCGACAACACATGTATAACGCCTATGTTTTCATCTCGTCTCCAAATGTCCAGGCTGGATGCAGGTAGGTGGAATAAGATGAGGCCATGAACAATGAAGCCGTTTATTAAGCAGGCGTTATGACTTTATTTACATGAAATCCCATTCGGGAAACATTTCAATAATTGAAAGATGCGGTACTTAAAAACTAATTAACAACGGTAAATGTACGACGGTAAATATATAAATTAAATAGCAAATCGTTCGAATGGCTGCGCGCGCTCAACAGCTCTCATGATTATGGTTTTCGAACGACTGTCCGTTGTCGCCCGGCGCTCGGCGATCCAGTTCGGCCCTGCGCATGCGCGCAGCGCCTCGGCTCCACTCGGCTGAAATCGGCCGCCGTCGGGTCGCCCCGCGCGCCGCCGACGCGACGTTCGGGTGTGTGGGTGAGTCGTCGTGTGTGTGTAGCGGAGTCCACTCACACCGCTACATTCCTCCGCCCGTACAAAAAGGAAAAAATCTCATTTTTTCCGAAGTCCCGTGCCGTCGAATGTAGGTACACTGGAACGTAATAAAATTATGCGATTTACTGCACTCCAATGAATACAATATCTTGCTTTCTCGTCACTATTCATAACTAGGCTTTATTTAGGTTACGACAACAGGAACGGATGGAAAAGTAGGAAATATGTATATTTAAATATCGATTGTCACTTAACCTAGCTTTTTCAATTGTCCGAAAATAATTTTAGATAATTAAATATATTTTACAAAATAGTCAGAACGGTTAGTAAGAAACGGAGTGATATAACATGTTAGTGAATGTTCTGTATACCTATTAAATACCAGTTCCCCAAATACCGATGTACGATTTTACTGGCGTTGCTACCTTCCTGGCGAATGGGTGGAACCAGCTCCGAAGGGTAGCCATCTCCGCGGTGCAGTGATACACCGGGATGGTCCTTGGCTGGGTCAGCCGGGTCTGCCATGTCGCGAGCTGCTAAAATGGCTGAACCGACGGCTGTCCACGTCAAACGGGGGCCACCTCTGCGTTCCAGCTAGCTGCCGGAACGGGATGGTCGTTTGCCATATGAAAACGGTGGCCACCTCTGCGATACGGTGCGTTGCCGCATCGGGGTGGTCGTTTGTTACCAGGAAGCAGCTGTTGTCGGCCTTAATCACCGACAACCGTATAAGGGAACCAAGAGTGTAAAAATATACTAATTACTAATAAACTACATGTGAACGATAAATTCCATATTACATGATAATTTAAATAAATATTCGATATAAATAATTATTAAATTAAAACAATGTCAAAGAGAAACAAGGAATTTACGAAAGGATTGTTGCCGACCTAAATACCTGTTACGAATTCTCCGTTAATGGCCGTCTGCCAACAGTGGGTAGACGGGCGCAGCCTGAAGTCCTGAATTTATTTCAGATTACAGAACGATATTTTTGTGATCGGATTTGAATGATGTATAATTTATTATTTATTTTGTTTCAACGCCTGATATGGCAACTAATTAATACTAATTAAAAACCAGTTAATGACATTTTTCATAATCACCACCGTGCTACACCGCATAAAAGCTGAATGGTATGCTTAAATGTAAGTGAGCCATTTTGATAGTCCGTTTTACATCTGTGCCAGCAGGCCTTAAGGCGTCTTCTGTGTTGGGCGTGTTCATAAAGTATACTATTTTTATAGCATGATTTAAACTGTTGTTTAGTTTAGCTAAGCTTGAGACGTGCAATATTTTCAAACAAAAACAGTCACAAAATAATAAATCAGCTTCTCTTTATAGAATGATCTTGAAAAACGGAATCAAAAAACTTAGTTTAATTTGTATCGTTATAATTTCGATACTCCTAACTTTTAGACAAAGTAGAAATCTACCTTTTTTCATTCTATATTACCTGAAATAATGTATATATAACTAATGTACCCATAAACAATAGTGTATTTGAAAAAATATATATTTTCTATTCTAGGTATGATGAGTTGTTGTCATCGCACGCAGCTACAGCCGAAGAGTTACAGGTTTGTCAAGATGAGAATTCAAGACTGAAAGGCCAATGCCATGATCTCACACAGGAAAGAAATGTCGTTGTAAGTTTTTTTTAAATATATTGTTTTTTTTTAGGAAATAGATATTTTCACCGATTCAATTAAAAAATACATTTTGAAGATTAAATGTTGCTATCTTGCCATGTATTTACTCTCCGCAACCCATCATTGCTGACAGTTGTCAATGGATGAACACTACCAAGCTGGTATGAGGAGTTTCCCTATGTAATATTATCTACTACATTCTTTTCAACTCACCCCATTCTAGTGGAACTTGGACTACCTATCAAGTATTTCTGTGGATGCTTTATGCTTCTAATGAAATAGATCAACCCAGAGATCGTGGTAGTCTAGTGGTTAAGGCGTTCGACTACTGGCCCAAAGGTCGCGGGTTCGATTCCGCACATGGTCATACTACTTTTAACGCTTCATTACCACCATCTCCCCTGACTCTAGTACGGGCATATTTGGCCTAGTTGAGTAGGGCCCAAAATAATTGTATATGACCTAGGACCTAATTGTATATTGTAAATGACATATTTTTCAAGGTGAGGTTTGACAGAGTCTGACAAAGGGAGGAAGGGGAAAAAGCATGATATATTAAATGGAAGACCCTCATAACATTTTGATTTATGCAGATCCGTGAACGCGCCGCTCTGAAGCAGCAATGTGCTGCCGCCGTGGCTCAGTGGGAAGCTGCCCTGAGGGAGCGTGCTGAGTTGAGGGCCGCCCTTGCCAGGAAGCAGGCTGTACCGTCCTCGTCACACCAGGCTACGCCCAGCGGTTTGTCACTATTTAAAATAAACACACAGTGACCCGAAAAGATGATGTTTCTAGAATTCTGAATAGAACCTTTATAATTTTGCAGACATTTCCAACTGTCCGTCTGGTATAGCACTCTGAAATATGAATCATTCGTGCTACGTAAATTTGAAACCAAAAACACACATACTTACTAAAAACTGATTGCAATGCACTGTTCTCGCACTACCAGCGAGAACAGCGCATTGTTCGAAGAGCAACGAGGAGAATAAAAAACATTTGATTGACGGGTTCTATGTAGAGTTGGTACATTAAATTTAAACAAGCTTAATAGATCTTATTTGTAGATATGGAAGGAAAATAATACTAGGTATCGTTTTATCTCCTAAATATCTGGCCTTCTTTAGAAGTATAAAGTTGAATTTTGACTTTCTCTAAAATTTAGGAACCCTGAAAATTCTGTATTTGGCACGTGGCAAAAACCTCGTCGCTCTGTTGCTCTGAGCCAAATGATGTATTTTGATTCGATCCATTTTTCATTCTTTGATATCCCCGTTTATGTGACCAATTTTATTGTTATAATTGTCTTATACTAGAATTTATTGGTATTATTCTAGGAGTCACAGGTGTTGGTGGCGGTCCGGTGCCCTCGGGCAGTACTGCGGCTGACATCAAAAGACTTACCGATGAGCGCAATGCGGCCATGCACGAGTATACTCTTATTATGAGTGAAAGGTAATTGATGTTAAATAACTTTCTTCATGTTGGTATTTGTTAGTTTTCATATTATCTTAGGCATCAAATCATATAGTAGCCTCTCGAATATGAAGTCTGGCTGGCTGATCGAGTAATGGATTTTTAAATGTTACCCCATCGACTTGATCCTCTGTCTGATACATGTTTTCCTAGAATCTTTCTTTTTGTTATTAGATGATTAAATCAAATAGACTTATGATATTGTACACCAATTACCAGTAAAAGTGAAACAGAAACATTAAATAAAAAAATATTACGGCAAGATTTAATTTAATATTTGAATAATAAAAATATTATTATTGTTCGCTGAGCAAGCAGCTATTCAGCTGATACCTAATCCTCATTTACTAGCAATTTGCCTAGATTCAAGAAATTTATCAAGGCGGCTCTTGAACTGGTTTACACCTATAGCTTCCACCACTTCCTGTGGTAGCCGATTCCAATTATCCACAACTCTATTGGAGATAAAATTCTTCCTAGAATTATTGGAACGAAGAGATTTAGATAACTCCATTGAATGGCTGCGAAGTTGCATGTTTTGGTTAAACATGAATATGTCCTCAATGTTTGCACAATTATAATGTCCAGTTAACACTTTGTAAGTCTCAATGAGATCACCACGATTACATCGCTACTGTAAAAAAGTCAATTTTAACACAGACAGCCTTTCTTCATATTCCAAGCGTTTTAGTTTTGCTGGTATTTTTGTGAATCTCCTTTGAACTCCTTCTAGCAACTGTATGTCCTTACAAAGTATGGTTTCCATAATTGATACCCATACTCAAGCAAAGGCCGCACATATTTCTTTTTAAAAGATTTTTTATTAAATATATGAAGGAATTAGCTTACTTCACAATTGCTACAATGTGGGTCACCCATTTCATATTGGCTGAATCGGTAGTGGAATGGTAAAATTATCGCGTTTACGACAACTCTTATGTCACCAGCTGTTATTGAATGAATATAAGGAACTAATCATTGCGTCAACTTAAGAAGTGTTCCCTAGTTCTAGAGTAGGGTTCAAGTATGTATTTCATAAAGCTGTTGTATTTTCGACTGAAAAAATATAAAATATTATGGAAGTATAGTTTTCACTAATGGTGAAAATTTAAACCTTCTTACAGGGATACTGTACACAAGGAAATGGAAAAGCTCTCGGATGATCTTCAAGCAGCTTTGAAAAGAGTGTCTATTCTGGAGTCGGGACTTCAGTCATCGAGGGAAGAACGAAGAGCTTTGGCTTTACAGGTATCTCACGATCAGTATTATTTCCTATTGGATTATTCAAAATTTGGTCAAATTATTAGACCCACAGTAGAAAAGGGCTCCATATTTGCAGCAATATTTTATACAAAATGAATACGTTTAAATCATTATTTTTTTTCTTATATAAAACATGCATGTGTGCTATAAGAATATATTGTTGGCAATACTTTTTTTTTTAAATAATTGCTATGACCTAGGTCATATACAATTATTTTGGGCCCTACTCAACTAGGCCAAATATGCCCGTACTAGAGTCAGGGGAGATGGTGGTAATGAAGCGTTAAAAATATGACCATGTGCGGAATCGAACCTGCAACCTTTGGGCCAATAGCCAAACGCCTTAACCACTAGACTAACATGATTACTTATTCTTGGAATATTTTGAAGGCACATGATTATTCGCTAATTGAAAATTGAAAATTTTGAAAATGTTTCTGTTTGACAGCTGCGTGGTTCAGTTAGGTTATTTGTTATAACCAAGGCTAAAAAAATCGAGCTTATAAGAAAAGCTTATTTGGTATCATAATGTTGAAATTTAAAAAGGCAATGAGCAGTAATAGCTAAGCGATACGAAGCGACTCTGTAGGCGACTTTGAATTAATGCGATTTCGTCACTGCTATGAGCCAGCTACCTTAACGTAGCTATTTGTCGCGCTAGATTAATAGGGTTATTTAAAGAGTGTCGTCTAACTTATAATAATTATGTCTAATAGCAATGTGTATTTTTTAATATTAAAAGTTGTACCTACTGTTAGTATGTATGTGTGGTACGGTTTTATTGCGTGCATGAAAATCTTTATAATAAAAACATCAACGATAAAATGCGCATAAAAATCGTGAACCACGAAAGACGAAAGGTGCTGGTAGCACTTTCCTAATTAGATAATGATCCAGGTATTACAAGAAGGTCACCACACTATTTATATAGATTAAAACAGGAGGTATTACCATTGATTTTAAAATGGTTTTATGATAGCTCAACCTCATACAATTGTTATGCAACCCAAGAAATGGTGCCGCTATGCAGATGGTGCGGCAGACAGGCCAGACGCTTGTCATTTTTGTGCCTCAATAAATAGGTTATGCTCAGTTCCCTTACTCGTTTACCGGACAAAGCGCTGGTTTTCAGCACAACCCTTACATTCTTCATTGATTTGTAATTTAAACTTATGGAATATATTGAAATTGCTTTTCCATTATATTTGTCACTTGGTACAACATCTGCAACGTGTTAAAATATTAAGAGTTTTGTATATTGTCTCTCTCTGCCTCTCGCTCTGCTGGCGGCGAGGCGAGGCGAGGCGAGGCGAGCTGCGAGGCGGTGTAAAAGTGTTAATTAATTGATCACATTTATTTTTATTTTTAGGCTGAGACTTTAAGGAGGGAGATAGCATCAGCATTGCACGATAGAGACAGAGCACTCAAAGAATGCTCTGATTTGAAGGCGCCGCAGAATATTGCATCCGGACAGGGTAAATTAAGGTGTGTTGTTGAATGATCTACTAACGAGCCGTTTCGCCATTAATTTTTTGCCTTATTAAATCTTGCATTCTTTTCAAATTCAGCTAGCGGAACAATAGTTTTTGTTTAAAAAAGAGTTTATATATATTTACATTTCTCTTAGCTTTTTTTGTATTGATATGTGTTTGACCTAAATGTGTTTTTAATTTAAACTTTTCAGGACTGATAATTCCTCGTATCTTCACGGTCATTTGAGTGCTGGATCTGGGAAAGACGGTTCTGGTAGTGGTCAACATAGTACCGATCCTTCGATTGATAAATTGCAGGGTAAGTTTAATTTTACCTCAAGTAGTTGGGGGAGAAATCGACCTTCAAACGGGATGGCCAGCATTGAATAATTTCCTTTCAATTAGGTACTTGTGATATATAGTTGTTAAAATAAAAATACTCGAGATTTGACCCAGAAGCTTGATGGTACTTGCACAGTATGGGAAAGAGACTGAGTAGGTATACACTACACTTTATATAACTATATTAGTATTAGGACAGTGTACAAAATCAATCAATCAGACTATTAAATGTTTCCATTTTACATGCAATACTCAGTTTCAGTTTAAAGAATTATTTTATGGTTAATTAAAATAAATTATGAAAATGCTTTTTACATGATTAATATTCACTCAGCTTAAAGATTTCTTTTTTTTTTAAATTATGCAAATATGTTGGATCATTTAATATAATAAATAAATAAATGACAATCAATCAGCTTGCTTGTTCTGAATTTGTTCAGCTCGCTTGTTGCTTGTGAGAAGATTTTGAGATATTTTTTTTTCTTTTGACAGTATTAAACAATTATTTTAATGCGAGGACATAAACTATTGTTAAGTCAATCGTGAATAAATATTGATTAGGTGATAAATAATGGAAATTTTGAAATATTTTTGAAGGTTTGGTTGGGATGGTGCTGAACCCTCGTAACAAAGAAAGGGTGGACAACCTGGAGCAGGCCAATCAGGAGTTAGAAAGACTCCGGAAGAGTCTTGACAAACTGCAAGGGGAGTTAACCGAAGCCCACCAGGAAGCTGAGGTTACCATTTATGATTTATTTTTCTTTTTTTTACCTAAAGTATGGGCTAGAACTACTGCTTTTGCTGATTATCTACAATTTAGCTGCACTTTGTGAATATGGAATATTTGATGCGATTATTATCTTCATATGGCTTGTGTTTTCAGGGAGCTGCTGTTAAAGTGTAGTTACGACTGCCTTATTGCTTGTTTTCTGATGCGAGGCCGTTCATTATGTGCTGACATCATCTCCCAAGTCTGTAGTTGTGTGATATTTATTCTAAGCTCGTTCCACCTAGGTGGACACCGTAATGCTACTTTCCCACTTGTTGCTCCCACATAGAAAATGTGTCCCGGTGCACGTGGAGTCTACCCACACTGGCAATTTTGTGACTTTTACTTGAAACTGACTGCACCAAAGTGATATTGTTGCCCCGGGTGGATATCTAGTTGACAGAATAAAACTATTTAGGACTAGTCTATACGTTTATTACAACTCCGGTTATAGTTGTCCCGGAAACTAAGGTGTTCGCTCAGTGTAGGTAAGAGACCGAGTATGTTTATGCAACGCCTAATATAACCGCGTATTAGGTTAGGGTGCGGTTATACTGCCTAATCCGCACTAAGGGTGCGTATACACTACCAAAGCATGAATGTTTAGTATGTATATCTTATATGTATATGTATTTAGTATGTATATCTTATGTAGGTCAGTCATTCTGTTGAATATTCTTAACAGCCGCTGGGATTCGAATCCGGAACCTTTGGATCAGAAACTGACATCCATACTATTGTACCACCAGTTGTTTAGGATATGTATGCGAATCCAGATGACTAGTTGGTGTTTGAAAGATGTTTCTTGACAGCTAGAAAGTACTCCACTGCTTGTTACAAATAGATATTTATTTATTTAATAAATATGTTTCCAAAGGTATCTTAGAAACCTCTTCTCAATAACCTCTAGAATATTATAATAAGTGATTTCATGAGGACTCCAGACAGTGGAGTATGTTCTAAGATACTCCTCACATAGAAGAGAGAATGTTCTTGGCTTACTGACTGGTTTGAAGCGCGAATTCTAACACTTATTGGCACAGCATTTTTATGGGCTTTATACATATTTAAGCAGAGAATAGTATCCAGGCAGATGTGATAGTTAATTGGGTAACTGAGGGTTCATGGTTTCGGAATACATGTAACCCAGGATTTACTAACAAGTATATTATAGTACAGAAAGGCTCTTCATCGAAAGAGTTAATTTTCAACGTTTTTAATCTTCATTATTAAGTCAAATATAATTTTATTGCAGGTGTCGAAACGCAGGAGGGATTGGGCATTCTCAGAAAGAGACAAAATTGTTTTAGAGAGAGAAAGTATAAGGACTTTATGCGACCGCCTTCGGAAGGTAACATTCTAATTTTTTGTTTGACATTTTTACTTATTTACGTCTTTTGTTTCAATTTTTTTTATCTTTCTTTCTTTCTTATTTATTTGTATTTCACTTCATTGTGCTGTTAATTGTATGAGTCTCAGACAACTCCTTCACTACTTATTGCAGGTTGGAGAGAGGTGTGAGATAGCATCATCTCCGTCTTAATTTGAAAGTCACTGTATTTTGTACGACTGTAATTTGTTATGTTGCATTTTACTGACACTACCCGTGTATCAAATAAATGCAGTTTGGCTTCAGACAAATTAAGGTTTTGCCTGTGGAATTTCACTAATGATACAATAACAAAATAGAAACGCATTGCTTAATGTTGTCATATTTGTACTACGAAATTGCAAGACTGACAAGAGTAGTGCAGCAGGTGTAAAAAACGTTGGTCGCTCTCAAACACAATGGTCACTCTCATAAGACCATTCCCGATAAAAAAATCCAGCTAATTGACTCTGTGATTTCAAACATGGTTTGTATTAACGTTACATCAAAATGCATCATGGTTTCTGAGAAAAAAATTGTAAACTTAACGTGATATATTAAATCGTTGTTTTTATAAGTTTTTATTAAATAAATAAATACAACTAAGTAAATAATAATTACAATAAAATTTCATTAAATAAATGAAATACAAACATACATTAGTAAGTATTAAATGTAGATATTTATTGGATATGGTAAAATAATAAGTTTAATAATTGTAGGAGCGTGATCGAGCTGTTAGCGACTTGGCCGAGGCTCTAAGGGATTCAGATGATATAAAGAAACAGCGCAATGAAGCTTCAAAAGAACTCAAGGAATTGAAGGAAAAATTGGAGTCCGAATTAGAGAAAGACTCCAATGCATGTAGATCTCACCACTCTTCAATTTCGCATAACCCTTCGAGAGATTCAGCTATCGACTCTGATCTACAGGTAACATGGAATGGATTACCAGAAAGTGTCATACAATCAAAGACAGTCAACCAATTTAAAAACAATCTAGACGAACATATAAGAAAAATAAAAACAAAGAAAAAATAATAACAATTTTGATACTGAATAAGATATAGGCTTATCAGCTATGCTGTCTGCCTATTACGAAATAATAATAATATATTTAAGTGTAATGTTTCCAACCATTTTAATATCTCAAATACTAGTCAAAATCTAAAATACCTATATATTTCAACACAGCGCTGGAAAGTATAAGTATAATTAATTATGACTACACCACCACAAAAGTCTACCTTAGTACGGGCATGGCTCAGTTAGGATAGACTTTGAATTTTCTTATTATGATAAGTTCTGTATATGTATGCATAAATAAATAAAAAATAAATTACATATTGCATATATAAAAATATGATAATTTTGAATTGAATAATGTATGTTTGGTTTGCAGGAATGGGATTCAGAAATACTCGAAATAGACCTGACCGGTATGCCCAACGATGGGGACATGGGCTTTGAGCTGGTCGGAGGAAGAGATGATCCTTATTACCCCAAAGATTACAGCATTTACGTTGCAGCTGTACAGAAAGGATCTTTCGTAGATGGAAAATTAAGGTACATCTTGTGGACGGATGAAAGTAACATGCATGAAAATATGAACCTTAGAGAGAATGATTCGTTTGTCCGCCTATTAAACTTTAGACTCGATTAAAAAAATGCTGACGTTGCGACCTATAGTTATCGCGTCAAACGCAGATAATACGTTAACATTAAGAGGAAAATGGATGTAAAGTGATAAAATGGCATTGCGTGGATTCACTTTGATTCCCGATCCAACTACTCATTCAAAATTTGCCATCATCGGTAGACAGGGATACTTTCTTGGCTAGTTCCTATCCCATAAAACATATTTTTTTTGAAGAAAAATTCAATGAATTCTGCATAACCTAACCTAGCAACGTTCCACTGTTCAATTGTCGATATTTGTATCTGTTGATATTTCTAAATAAAAATTATAGCCTTTCAAATTAGTAACTTGTTAGGTTTTCCATAATATAATGTAACTATTAATTAAAATGTTTTTTTTCTTTAAATCTATGCCTTTGGTCAGAGGACTACTGGTATAATGTTTTGTTTATCATATTGGGCAGACCCCTGGACCGTGTGGTGGCCGCAGGGGGAGCAGTTGGCGGTGCTCTGGCGACCCTGGGCGGAAGGGGCGTTACCAACGCACTGCGTTTAATCCCTCGTCTGACCATAAGGAGGAGGCGTTTCTCCAGCACGTTAACACAGGTCACCGCTAGGCTGAGGCCCAATCATAGGGATACCGGGCTGCATTTGTATCAGGGTAAGTAACATATATATTACAACTTCTATGCAAAATCTTCGGTACTTCCATTCACAAAACATTGCTCCAATATTTCAGATGTACCTAAATCAATATGAGTTTTATAAATACTCAAATACATTTTTATTATGTTATCTATAAAGAAATAGAATATTACATTATGTTGATAGTGCAAATTTTCACTACTTCTTAAAATCATTGTTGGCTCTAGCAAAATGGGAGTTTGAAGCTCATTAATTTGGAATATCTACAGTCCTGTACATTTTACAATCTTTTATTTTACTTACAATGTTTGTAAGTCTGTTTAGGTCAAATCTTGCAAGCTGAATTAGAACCATTTCCTCTTATCCTACGGAGTTGAAATAAAAAGCTCCTCAACGGTCAACGCAAATTATATATGCAAATTAATAGTAGATTTTTTTTACTATTAATTAATTAATTTTAATTCATTAATTACAGTGTTCCGATTTTAGATAGTATTTAAAAATTATGCACGCACTGTTTTTATTTTAAGTATTTGCTATGACAAATTATATTACACAGTGTTTTGGGCCCTGTCCATTCATTGATTTGCGGAATATATTGCCATCTGTCACTAAAATTATTAAACTGTGCTTTTTCCAGTAAATTACGATGTTTGAGATTAGGCTCAACATCTGCTTCATGTTTGAATAACTGAAGAGTGGTTGTCAATTTCTTCTTAGGAATCGAGCAATCTAAAAATCACTATATAATATATGGTTACATGTACAGACTTTAAAGAATTCGAAATTAAGTGGTTTTGACGATTTCTAAACTATATGGTAAGAATTAATAAATAATTCTGTATTGCAGGTATTTATATTACGAAAATAACTTCAGGAAGTGTGGCTGCCAAAGATGGTACACTCTCCGTCGGCGATCGAGTATTGAGTGTAAGTTCAATACTGTTTTCTTCGTACCTTCATAACAAATTCAATTTGGTTCCGTATTCCTCTATTAAATTATATATTAAATTTGTTTAATATTTTTTAATATTATCAATTTTTACCTCTAATTTATCTTTATTAGTCAATTGGGCTACCCTAGTTCAGGATTGCATACTTCAATTTAACTTGTCTTTACATCATTACCTGCATTGCGTACAATTTCTGTTGGGTAACCAGAATAAATAAATAAATTCGGCTATATAATAATTAACTATATAAATCTGTGGATTTCTTTAAAATTAAATCAATTGTGGATATTGTAGAGTTTATGCCTCATTTTGATTGAAAAATTAATTTTACAATTCGGACATTTTTTCCAGATCAACAACCGATCGATGGACAGCCTCAAGAGTGCTATGGATGCTATGATGCTCCTCAACGACAGGAATTTTGATACCATTACTATAACCGTCATCAAGCATTCATCATCTCACAGCAGCTCAATCAGTTCTGATTTTTCCAATAGGTTGTATAATATTTTTGTGTGTTATTTTAGAATAGATCACTTTTATCAAAATAGGTTGAATAAGTGGAATTAATGCAATTATACGCATTTTGGCTATAATAATGTATTGGTCCAACATAAATTATAAACTTTGATCCGTCAAAAAACCAAATGATAATAATACCATGATGCAAATTTCTCACGCTCGAATATTCAATAACATCTGTAATAAACTTTCATAGATATGTTCCATGCATATGTTTGTAATTTCATAGGGCATCAAGTGTGATTTGCCTTTTTGACCTGGACAACGCACAACACATTAACACATTCCGCTCCGTACGTAAAACGCGCATACCGTACGTTGCCATCATTCCAAAAACGTCGTTCACTGCACGCGAAATATTGCACGTGGAGCCGCCACCAGTTTTTAGTTTCTTATTGGTAAATAATAAGCACAAAACTATGAAAATAATATGAAGGACATATTTACTTTCAATCGTAATCCTCATCTCGGCGGACACAAATTAAAACTCTCAAAAACCCATTTCTCTACAAACGCGAGAAAATATTTCTTAACTAACAGAATCTTTGACATGTGTAATCAATTCCCACAGTCAATCATCGAAGCCAGAAATACCAATCAATTTAAAAATCTGCTGGACAAACACACTGAATCCAGCCGTCATCAATGAAGTTGTGATCTTGATATGGGCATATCAGCTCTAGCTGCTCGCCCATTAAGCAATTGACATTAATTTATTACTTTTAAAATTTTAGATTTTGTCCAATCAAGGAAGTTAAACCCTATCAAATGTCGCACCACACAAATCGCATGGTCAACAGCTGCTCTCAGACAGAGGAACCCTATTACCAGTATCACTACTCAGGCGGTACAGCCGAGAGGAAGAGCCCTGCTCCGTACAATTTTGAGAATTCTGTGAGTGATTTTGATAGGCGATATGTCTACCGAGTCACGAGTGGCAGCCAGGGAAAACCGCATCATGAGAAAGGTACTTTATTATTAGTACAGTCGAAATTATATGAAGATAAGTAAATATTATTGTGTCCATAAGGCTATGTCGAAAGAATTCATAGAATTAAACGTTTTCGATATATTGAAGATTTTCTTTACTAGAGTAGGTAAAAATTATTGAGATTAGAGAGAAAAGAGACCCGACCTACCATTACTTTTTGATGATTGTTGTTAAATAATACCCTTTCCCAATCTTCCTCGACATTAGTTTATGCTTTTTGAAGAATGAGAATAATTTCTGGCTTTAGTAAATTGTATAAAACATGAATATTATACAAAAGATGAATATTATACATTAATGGAACACATCATCTGTATGAAAATAAAATAAAATCAATGAAAATAACTTAAAATCAAAATTAAACTTATTTTATTAAGTTCTCAGAAATATATTTTTTTACCTATGAATAAAACTAATATTACACATGTATGTTAATTGCTTTAAAAAAAGTTTTTTTTACAGGCACTTGGGACATGATTTTAGGCAAGATTGAAGCAGTCACAGGCAGAAATAAGTCTAAAGAAAAACAGCACAGAGTAAGTGAGGTTTATAATATTATTTGTTGGAAGTTACTTTTTTTTTTAATAAAATTTAACTGTCTGGGAGGTTTCTACTTGTTACCTAATCTGTCTCATAAAAACCTATGATCATCTCGACAGATCCAATATTACCGGTAGGGCCAGTCTGAGCCGCACTCGCTACTCGCTCGCTGGCAGTTTGACGTATGTATATTTTCTATTTATGATGTGGGTACCAATCGCTGAAGCGGCGAATAACCGGAGCTTGGTCCACTCGCTACTCGTCACTATTAACAAAACATCGCAGAACGAGGGAGAACTTAAGCAGATCAAAGCCTACCCGGGCTGATAATGACAATGTAAACACATTGGAAAAAAGATTTTACATTACCCTCTTTTTTTCAGAATCAAGAGTGCACATTTATGCACATTTGTGCGAAATTATAAGCATTCAAAATATTTTATGTAATACAGAAGTCCAAAAATATGCATACAACTAAAGAAATGTAACATTTATAAGTTGCTTTCAGGTTATTTTATCCCTTAGCTTCACGCAGAAGCATACATAATCTTTATAATCAGAACTTTTCACATGGATCCTTAAACAATTATGTCATTGTACTCTTTATTTATACACAAGAGCATACACATATGATGTACAGTGTACAGTAATTAGAGGAAATTCCAAAGAGAGTTTCGGTCCGGGCTTCTAATTTTTTTTTTTTAGGATAGAGTGATGATACCTTTCAAGTTACAAGGTTTTTATCTGATATAATAAGAATGTAAATAAAATTATCGGAAAGTATATTATTTATTACAGATATTATAATTAAATTATAAGAATTTTACAGGAAGAACTTTACTATTTTTCTCGTTACCTAAATAATATTGTATGTTCCCTACAGCAAACAACCACTTTTGTAGGAATTGAATGTGAAAAATTTTCACCGTTTCGGAAAAAATAAAATAATGGCAACTCTTCTTAGATATTGTTTTTCACTTGTAACCTCTACTAAAATGGTTAACAACATACTATGTAATATGTAAAATTTTACAATCTGCATTATTTTTATTGAAACTATTGTCAAACTACGATTTACCATTTTTTTTTTCAGCAAAGCGCAGTACCAGAATGTGATGCAATAGCCGAGTTAGATTCAGTCATTGATAGCTATCATGGCAAAAATAGTAAGTGTTTCTTCCTGTTATATATTACTACATAATTAGTATAATACATACTTTAACGGGTTTTTACTCTTATATTCGGTCTAGGCCCAAAAGCCAATATCTTCATTTTTGGTTTGGAGGATTGCCGTAGGGTTTTTATTGGTTTAACATTTATTTTATAAAGATGCAAATTAAACTAAGTTTTTAGACATACATTGATTCTGTTTTTCATAATTAACCAACAATGGTACAGAGTGTTCATGCGCGAGGATGAGACATAACGATTTAAAGCACACGCAAGACAGAGAAAAGCGCCGCAGGAAAAAGGTTTTTTACGGTTGCTTTTCCCAATGGTCTAAACACACTTGCTGGTTGGTCATAAAGCATTCTGTTTCACCTAATAGCTAGGGAAAGTAAAATACTAATGAAGACTCTGTAACCCGGGGTTATGACGGGGGTGGAGTTTAGTGAAGCTAGGTGAGATGCAATGTTTTCGTGAGGAAACAGCAATGAAAATCAGAATAAATGGATTTAAAATATTATAAGTGTTTTTTATTTTATTTTTACTGTATCAACCACGAACAAGCAGGTGAGATGCGGGGGAACGCCCGGCGATGAATACATGTATACATCGGGCGCAGATAGGGATGACAATTAGTCGACTATGTTTCTTATTGAAAGCTAGTAGGTAAAAATAATATATTAAATACGTCCCCCATTGCGGCCAAAGCAAATTGTGTACTGCATTGAGGTAGCATAACTGCCTAATTGTTTTTAATGTTTATATTAAAAAATAAAAAATTATATCCATTTATAATTTTTTGTTTTGTAATAACGTTGATAGCTAAATATATTATTAATAATTAAATTAACAATTAAATAGGAGTGACCATTCTAAAGTGAACTTTTGTTGAGGAAATGAATTAGGTGAGTTCCTATCCATATTTGGCATCTATGCCAAAGGGTAGATTATATATTTTGGGAGTCTGATAAATGGAATTTTGTTTTATAGTAAGTTTTTCATATTATTGAAGGGTGCTTTTATCTCAAGAGTGAGGTTACTTTATTAAATTTTTTATTAAAAATATTTGTGCTTTATTTGCAGATAAGGATGGCTCGAGTACAAGTGGAGTATTGAAACGTTCCAAGCGCCGAAATAAAGATTCGCAAAGCACTTCCGAGGCCATGAAAAATGGCGGAACATGGCCTAAGGCACGCTCAAACGTGATCTTCCAGCAGAATCCGACCGGCACAATCGTGCATCCGAGATCAAAGAAAGAGAGACTTCCACTCAGCATCCTCCTCAGCCCGCCGACCAAGCTCCAGCCGACAGAACAGGCATGGACCATCAACCGCAACTCGAATCCCATACCTCTTAGTCATTTGCCTCTCACTCAGACCGTCACTCCTATTCGCCATTCCGTCTACAAGTCGATTGAGTCAGCGCCGAATTCTTCCAGCGCTCATTTTCCCAAATCAGCACCTTTGTCTATCCACAACCCTTTTGCCACTCCCAACACCATAAATTTTGATAAGCTGCGATTAGATAAAGATAAAATGAGCCTCGACTATAACGAACACGATATGACCCCAAATAGACTAAGTATGAATTTAAACCCATCTGATGACTCTTTAGATTACCAACCTGTCACGAGAGACAATAAGAGTCCACACTCACTCGACTTTATAAGTGTATCCTCCAGCAATAAAGGACCAAATTCTCTCGACTTTGTGCAACCTCTATCTATCAGCAAAAGTCCAAATCAAATAGACTTCAGTATGAAATCTCACGGTAAAGATATATCCGATTACTATCATGTTAAAAAATCATCTCCTAAGACTGTAAATAAATATCCATCAGACAGTGAGAGTTTAGGACCAGACAGCTTGAATAGCGGGGCAAACATGGGGACCCTCAACTCGCATTCCCGAATGCAATCTCAACTATACAGAGGCATCATTGGCTCACCATTTGTGAATATTCAACCTCATAATCTCACTCCGGTGAAATATCAACACCCTGCCAGCCCTATAATCCCCATGACTCAATGTCAATCCGGAGAGAGTTTAGGAGTGAGCTATGATTGCACGCACACAACTTACAGTTCACATTCGCATAATGTGTCTGACATTCAGCCAATTTCAAGAGTACCCAGGTCAGACTATCACCATCATGGCTACGAAGGTGGCACGTTTCCACGAAAAAAGGAGAACCAGAGGTTTAGAATACCTTCGAATCCCAGTGTAACATCTAAAAATTCTGCTGGCAAAGTCAGCTCCGGCTCCATAGAGCGTAGCTCTGAAAGGGGATCGCCAATGCCAACATTTCATGTGGAGGTTTTGAGTCCGGGAAGAGGCGCCAAGCAAATACCACACAATAACCCACGCAATTCCATGCCAGAATATTGCGGACTTGGCTGGCATAAACCGTTGCCCGGTGAGTTGCGTCGGGTTCATATAGACAAAAGTCAACAGCCTCTCGGAATTCAGATTTCGTGTCCGCCTGACAGTGGGGGTGTGTTTGTTTCTACTGTTAATGAACATTCTCTGGCTAGTCAAGTCGGCCTTCAGGTCGGAGATCAGCTTTTAGAAGTGTGCGGAATAAACATGCGATCGGCCACATACAAATTAGCCGCTAATGTATTGAGGCAGTGTGGTAATTCTATCACAATGCTCGTTCAATACAGTCCCGACAAGTACAACGAATTTGAAGGAACAGGGAGTTCGTCTTCAGGGGAAAGTTCCGGAGAAGAGGTTTCGGTTTCCGGCTCACCGACACCCAGAAATTCACCAGGACCTCAGCAGTCAATGCGACTCGAAGCACCAACTTCTGATATGACCCCAAATAGGATGACCTCTGGCGGTAAGGAAACTGAACCTAGGTTCCTTCTAATCGAAATGCACAAATGTTCTGACTTGGGCATCAGCCTGGTCGGAGGAAATGCTGTGGGGATATTTGTGCACAGTGTTCAAATCGACTCACCTGCGTATAATGCTGGATTAAGGACTGGAGATCAGATTTTGGAGTACAATAATGTTGACCTTCGGCACGCTACCGCTGAGCAAGCGGCCTTGGAGCTTGCAAAGCCAGCTGATAAGGTGATTTTTAAATTATACATATTTCTTACCAGTTATAATAAAATTAATACAGTGATTGTGGAATTCAAGCCTGTGTTTTTTCAGAAGATACTTGAAGTTGCAATATATATATTTTCTGCATAATTTAAAAGCTCTATGTACTTCCATTGCACAATGTCTAATATATTTTTTGCTTCATCCGAAGCGTGAAAAGCATCCGAAGCATTTTAGCATAAACGTAATAATATTTATGCGACTCATAATTATAATTATAAAACGCTTTTTGTTTAAAAACTCGACTCGTGATCTTGAGACTGTGTTATTTTTGAAGGCTGTAGAAAAATCTCAGGTCTTTTAGTTAATTGTCCAGGAATTATGTATTTAGTGTTTTGATGGGGAAAACCAACTCTTGCTCTGAGGTCCAAAAAACTTTGATACCGCCTTGGGTCTCACAGCTTTCCTGCGGTATTTTTGTTCACTACTTTGGCCATGCTTATACTAGTGTATCATAGTTTATTCGTATTTAGAGAGAAGAATCTACCAGTTTTATCTGAATCGGTCCAGTGGTAATCTCTTGAGAACAAGAGATTACCACTGACAAACTCACTCTTCATAAATTTGTGCAACCTCTATCTATCAGCAAAAGTCCAAATCAAATAGACTTCAGTATGAAATCTCACGGTAAAGATATATCCGATTACTATCATGTTAAAAAATCATCTCCTAAGACTGTAAATAAATATCCATCAGACAGTGAGAGTTTAGGACCAGACAGCTTGAATAGCGGGGCAAACATGGGGACCCTCAACTCGCATTCCCGAATGCAATCTCAACTATACAGAGGCATCATTGGCTCACCATTTGTGAATATTCAACCTCATAATCTCACTCCGGTGAAATATCAACACCCTGCCAGCCCTATAATCCCCATGACTCAATGTCAATCCGGAGAGAGTTTAGGAGTGAGCTATGATTGCACGCACACAACTTACAGTTCACATTCGCATAATGTGTCTGACATTCAGCCAATTTCAAGAGTACCCAGGTCAGACTATCACCATCATGGCTACGAAGGTGGCACGTTTCCACGAAAAAAGGAGAACCAGAGGTTTAGAATACCTTCGAATCCCAGTGTAACATCTAAAAATTCTGCTGGCAAAGTCAGCTCCGGCTCCATAGAGCGTAGCTCTGAAAGGGGATCGCCAATGCCAACATTTCATGTGGAGGTTTTGAGTCCGGGAAGAGGCGCCAAGCAAATACCACACAATAACCCACGCAATTCCATGCCAGAATATTGCGGACTTGGCTGGCATAAACCGTTGCCCGGTGAGTTGCGTCGGGTTCATATAGACAAAAGTCAACAGCCTCTCGGAATTCAGATTTCGTGTCCGCCTGACAGTGGGGGTGTGTTTGTTTCTACTGTTAATGAACATTCTCTGGCTAGTCAAGTCGGCCATTCATAAATTAGTATTTTTTTTTAATTTCAGGTGAGTGTTTTGGCGCAGTACGACATTCAGCAATACCACGATATAAAAGATAAACCTGGAGATGCTTTTTATGTCAAGGCGGGCTTCGATCGAGGAGCGGAGTTGGCGTCGAATGGTGTTGACTCGCTCGATCCTTATTCTTTGTGGTTTAGGCGCGAAGAAGTGCTCTTTGTTGACAATACACTATTCAATGGAGCACCCGGCCTATGGAGGGCGTGGCAGTTGGACCATAAAGGAAACAAGCAGCAGTGGGGCACAATACCGAGTAAATTCAAGTGAGTTCTTGAAATTATCTCACCGCTGTTGGGCTGATCGTTTTAGGATTGATTATATAGTCATTTTTAGATTTCGCAAGAAGAATTGGTAAACCACTCTTTAGCGCAGATGTCGCTCCAAGTCTCAAACATCTGTCGTGTGTGCTGCCCTTGAGGCCTTGATTCCATTCCCATGCTGTTGTAGACAGAATTCTTTAAAGCAGACACGCGAACAACATTTATTTCGACCAGATTATCTATTTTTTGTTATAATTTATATTTAAACATTTCTCTCATTTTACATTTAATCACAGATAAAATACAAATTTTTGTCAAGTTTCTAAAGTTACAGTTTGCTAAGACGAGTTATTACAATATTTGGAAATTAAAATTTGCTATAACGCCGTGTTAGATTTGCGTTAGTTACGAAGCCTGGATTGGATTCAGTCACTTCTATTGTTTTCAAATGCAGGGTAAATGTACAGCCAGCCTGGAATTGCTCTGATTAGCATTGTTGTGGTCCCGCAAGGGAGCCCTCTAGCTCAAATTGATTCACAGGATTGGCTTTAAGCGTGCTCTTCCCGTAGTAGAAAGTAAAATTTTTCCTTATTCACTTTATATTAACCAAGATAATTTTGATATCAAACTATGACTTTCTTCTATATCTACCAAAAAGAGAGTTTACTATAAACTTATGTATGGAGAAATGACCGGGCTACGTCCCGTTAAAGTTCAAACGTTCATACACAAAAATAGACACAATGAAAGCAACAATTTTTTCAGAGTTGAGGAGTTGTTGCGCCGGTC
Organism: Neomicropteryx cornuta; assembly: GCA_020383195.1. Lineage (NCBI taxonomy): Eukaryota > Metazoa > Arthropoda > Insecta > Lepidoptera > Micropterigidae > Neomicropteryx > Neomicropteryx cornuta. The sequence continues at coordinate 9,994,083 of JAHKQU010000030.1, forward strand.
AGTGGGCTCGTTGGATGGTGGTGACGGAGCGCCGCGTAGAGGATCCACTTCCGCCAGGCGCTCCTTCTTCCGCAGAAAGAAGCACCGGGACTCCAAGGAGCTAGCTTCTTTTTCCAACACCAACCTGGGATGGTGGAGCGATTCAGGGACACTCAACGACGAACTGCCCGTTCTCTCGTATCAGCGCGTTGAGAAGCTCCATTGTTAGTATAATATTAATTTATTTAGAAAACCATTGTTAAGCATATAGAAAACAGGCACCTCTTAAGGCCCGTATTTCATTGGTCTCATTGGTCAGGCGGTCTCATTGGTAAGACAGCGGTATTGAAGTCAACCTGTAAGTCAATGCTCGTATAGCTACAATAGTAACATTTTGTGGCTACATCATTATTTGGCCTAATATTGCACATTAACTGTTTACATTTTGTTATACTATCTCTTATGACATTCCTTGATCCAAAACTTTAAAACCCAAACCAGATACACTCTAACTCTAGTCACTTACAAGATGACCTTCACAGGACATAAAAATCGCTTCTTAGTTTAAATACTGAAAAATGCACTGTTCTTCATATCGGAACTTCATGGCAGCCGTAACCACCCAACGAGACCTTGGCATCATCATTACACACAACATAAAATGGGAGTCACATATAATTTCAATCTAAAAAAAGTCAACTCCTTGATTTATTTGATAAGGAAGTCTTTCCACAACATGACCCCAGGCTTGATGTTAGAGATTTAGCAAATATGAAGGCCTTATATTGTCAAACATATTCAGTTACTCGAAAAGGTACAACGAAGGTTTACAAAAATTTCTGGACAATTGAAAAATCTTTAGTACGAAGAAAGACCCAATATTAAAACGTGAACATACGTGACACGGGACGGGGGTGACGGGTGACACGTGTCACCTTATTGAGACATTCAAAGTGATTTCAGGACACTACAATTGTGATAATAAGAAGGACATGTTTACTTTCAATCGTGATCCCCATTTCCGCGGACACAAATTTAAACTCTCAAAAACCCCTTTCTCTATAAATGCAAGGAAAATATTTTTTAATAGAATCGTTGACATGTGGGATCAACTCTCACAATCAATCAATCATTGAAGCCAGCAATACCAACCAATTTAAAATCTACTGGACAAACACTGAATCTAGTTGTCATCAATGAAGTTGTCATCTCGATATCTCTAGCTGCTCGCTCATCAACTAATAATTATTTTTATCCGGTTTATTATGTGTTGCAGTCTCAGTATTATGTGATACAACCTGTCAAACATTTAATTAATTTATTTGTAAATTAGGCACCCGTTTTGGTTCAATGGTAATGACAGGCACTTTAACTCGGACTTGTCAATTTAATTACGTACTCAGTCACATTTAGTCACAGCGGTAATCAAGGCGCCATGTCATTTTATAAAACATTTGACTTTCAGATCCATCCCACCGACCAGTGGTAGTTCTGGGCCCCTTGTGGGAGTGTGTTGTGGACAAGGTTGTCAATGACTTCCCTGCGCTTTTCTGCCGGATTGCCCCTGAGCCTGTGCAGCTCACCGGCTCATCGTTAGACAGAGCGCTTACTCAGGGAAAGTATCTGGAGCCCAGAAAGCGGGGACACTATTTGGAGTGTTTAAACCTACAGGCAATTAAGAATGTCTGCGAGAAGGTAATCAAAATATTCTTGTTTAGAATTAACTCCACTTCTAAAATCAAATTATTTTATCTCATTTAAATTCATTTAATATATTTTTATATTATTTTTTTTACTTTTATTTTTATCAGTACCATAGTTTAAGAAATGTATTATACTTCAATTTATATTATCTTTTATGTCATTACCTGTATTGTGTACAATTTCTGTTGGGTAACCACAATAAATAAATAAATACGGACATAATATTTCATTATATTTTCATTATTATGTGGCACTAAATATTTTTTTCATATTTCTATTTGCACATTAATGCGTTATATTAATTTTAACTGGCTAGTAATAAATAATTTACGTTCCAACAGTCCTGTCATATTTTTGAAATTTGAATATGACTGCGCCTATTGAAATTTCAAGGTTTCATCTACTACTAATTTTATAGTACTGTAGTTTTTGTGGAGCGGTGTGTTACCCTATTTATACAATAACAATTTTCAAGTTATAAAATGTTTTTGTACGTTTTTTTGTTTTACCCTATATCTCCGTTCCAAAAGTAGTAACGATAAAAATACAATGTTTACAATAATTTAATTTACAATTTGTACCAATAATGTGCTATTTGTAATTGTAGGGTATGCACTGCATATTGGACATTAGCATCACCTCCATAGAGAAACTGCACAAACACCAAATCTACCCAATAGTATTGCTGATTAAATTCAAATCTACTAAGCAAATAAAGGAAGTCAAAGATACACGTTACTCCATGGAAAAGGTTTCCGCCAAAGCTGCCAAAGAAATGTTTGAGCATGCCCTCAAACTGGAAACAGAGTATAGGAGCTGCCTGTCGGGTAAAGATACTATATTTTAATTTTTCAATAGTTTTTTTTTAAATAGTTTATATCCCAAAATGTTTAGTTATTCAAATTAATAACATTATCGCATGACCCTTGTATGTGGGTAATGCTGTCATAAAGGTGCCGTCGTATGGCTAAGCACCTATACATGCTCAATTCCAGTAATGCCGATTTACCTACATGAATTACACATTAAAATTATTAAAATTTCAGCCGTCATACCGGCAGGTGTGAACATCGCTTATATGTGCACTCAGCTGAAAGCAGCCGTCGAAGAAGAACAAGGAAAGTTGCTGTGGGTACCCTCTGTGCAGGCTTGACCCCTGCCCAAGCCACCTCGATCAACTGCTAAACATCCTACCAAAAAGGAGAATACCCTCGCGAAATCCGTCACTTTCTGCGCGCATTGCAAGTACTCAAAACCGGCAAAGCGGCGTGCCAGCATGCAAAACGAGATACACTACTCCGACCCGGACATTGTGTACTATTCCGATCCCGGAGAGAGCAAGAAAACCTCGAAAAAATGTTACAAAAAGGATGGTCACAAGCGACACTGGGATCGGAGCAGTTCGACCGACAGCGGTGCGAGTCGAAAGGGTCCCGGATATTATTCCGAACCGGATGGGAAATATTTCGAAATCGATTATGAATTCCTGCAACAGCTCCAGCGACTCACGGAGCTAAAGTTAAAATACAGCAAAACGTTGAAGGGGAATCAGCATAGTCGTGTGCGTAAAAGCTTTGCCGCGATGCACGGTAAAAAGAGAACCCCTGATGCACTTGCATCGGTTGCGGCGTCGGAGAGCTTTGAATCTATAAGTCCAATAGTCAGCTCGCGTTCCAGAAGTAATAGTTCGGAAATTTGGAAAGAAGACTACTCTAGTTTGTACCACGAAAAGCACGGTCTTCACAGGAAGAGCTCGGTCCACTCGACGAAGTCGGTGTCGTTCCTCGACACCGTTGAGGAAAGTCAAAGGAAGAGTCCCACCAACTATACGGGCCGTAGCTTCAAGAATGATCTCAAGCAATTCCTCCTAAAAACATCTCCTTCTAGGCTTAGTCTCAAGGAAAGGATTCTTGTTGGTTTGCGAAGTGGACACGATAGTGTGGATTCAGTTAAGTCCAGTAAGTCTAAAAAAAGTCCAAATATGGATGTCATTAAAGGTCTGTGGAAATCATTTTAATGTTATTCATAACCTATAAACAAACTACAGTTATTCTAAACTGGAGCAGTGTTAATGTTTGCACATCAACATTATTTTTTTAATATAAATCCTATTATTGAGAAAATTGCGATTTAAATGTAATTTGAAAAAGTTACAATGTCATTTCTCTTTATAACTTTTGTGAAGTGAAATATAATACTGTAACAATCTAACATTACTAGATCTATCATCGACATTATGGAAATAAAAAAAAAACAAAATGAGAGTTATGAAAGCAAATTTATATTCGCGAAATTCATAAAATAAATAACAGATGGTGCACTGCTTGCCGCAGAAAAACAGGGACAAACATATGGGTTATCACTGTCTCATACGCAAGAATTTTCTTTGTGTTCTGCTTAAATAAAGTGATGTTAATTCAATCAAATCTAAAGTTATTAAGCACCTAAAATGAATTGTCATTTTTTGACACTAGGTGGCGAAACTTTTTTTGAATTTTTTTCATAATTTAAATGTATCGACGCAAATATCTTTCTTTGCATATACTAATGGTACATTAGCCAAAATATTAAAATATTTTGGATTGAGAAATGTACATAATCATAAGATGTAAGGTACGTACAATTTGAAACTAGGTACATATTCAAAAATAATTATTTACAATGTTTCCTATCCACTTATAGTTATTTGCAAAAACCAAATTATCATTTATAAAGTGTATTTAATATCTGTTGGAGGCATTACTAGATTTTCTAGTGTTGATATATTATTATGTAGATTTTCTACACGATCAAAATTGTAAAATTAGATCTCAGAAAATAAATAAATATATAAGTTTACAGGATGTTGCAAAACTATTAAGCGATATTGAAGGTGAAAGGGAGGTTTAAGACTAGTATAATAATATTCATCATAAATTTTCCATTTTGATGTTTGTAAAAATGGTTTTTATAAAAATGAACATTAAATAACGCACGGCGAAATTCATCTATACATGTTTATAAGCATATTTTATGACCACTTGTATCCTCTCTTCGTAGGTAGCTAGCTATAAGAAATACTCGCGGATTTAAGTTGCCTTTTATAGAATGCCTAGTTAGGAACCTAACCCAACCCTAAGTTCAAAATAACAACGATGTATTTTATATAGGATTTGATGTAACGAATCTTCTCCTACATTTCTATTCATCATGATTAGGGGTCACTTTTCCTGTTTTTGAATTTTGGCCTGACTCGGTGGTTGCACTTTTACTTAAATTCGTCACTGCGACAGTTCTAGGTAAATAAATATCTGGTTAAATTTGGGTTTTTAAAACTAATTGGCCAGACAACCGCCGGTTGGTAACTAGTATCCGGTTAATTCACTTTGTTAAAGTGATTATAATTAAAAGGTTAAAATAATATGTATGCTTAATTTAAGGCACTGTTTTACCTAATATCTCATTAACAATCAATATTACAAAATAAATCCTGGGAAAATATAGTTATAAGGGCCCTTTGAAGGGAAGCTCTTTTCAAAAATTAAATACTATAGATTAGTAGTTAACTTTGGGTTCATCAGAATGGATGCATGGTGGTGGTTAGATTGGCAGTAGCATTGCAGCGTTAAAAAGACTCGCAGTAGTATGAAAGCTTGGTCTTACTTTTGTTTTTTTTTTTAATAAGAAAGCAATGCTGTTGGTCGAATTGCCTGTATGTCAGTATTTTATAAAAAAATATTAAAAATAAGTATGGTTGTGCTGACGCTTTATGACAGGGCAATTAACGGAAAACTAGGGGTTAAATAAAACTATAATCTATCAGATAATTTGTGAGGAAGACTATAATATAGTGACCATTTCTTATATTTGCACGAAATGAACCATTGAAATATATTTTTGCTAAATAGGCTGCTGAGGTTCTTAGTATTAGGATGATTATTTTAAAAACCAATTGTTTTGCAGCCTATTTGAACCAAGCATTTTGTACATAATTTACAAAGTATATATTATATTGTTGAGATTATCCCAGTATTAATAGAGGTACCTTTTATGGATTGTGCTAATGAATATATTTTATATTCCATAGATACATTTGTAATATATTATTTAACTATTCTAGTATGCGTTTACGGCGAGAGAATTAGTAATGTAACTTAGTGTGATATTCAATGGCCACACGAAATGAAGATGACGGAGAAGTTTGTTAATGCGCAATTAGAACGCTGACTTATACACAAAAATAATGATAATCTTTT